>OY728164.1:1528636334-1538636334 GCA_963277665.1 Viscum album | reverse complement strand
ATAATCACATAAACCATTAAAAAAACGTTTAGAGTCTTTGAATAAAGTCTACATAATAAACTTATTAAACAATCCCATTTTACATTAAAATACTTTTGAGTTATCCTAGACTCTCTTATATACATCTCATAAGCTATAATTGACTTCATAACATTGAGAATCAAAACATAAGAAAGGGTTGAGCACAAATTCTAGTAAGTTAAAGAAAATTGTACTTGTCACCAAGGATTATATCATAAATATGAAATAATACTTCAAAATGGGAGAAATATATTATTAGATAATCATTTGTCTAAATTATTCTTCCATATAGAATAATATCAAGACAAGTATTCCCAAAATAGAAATCATATATCATGGTTTAAATGTTCCCAAAAATTTGAAAATAAATATTAGTCCAAGATTATAATCCATGGAATAAGATTATAAAATAAGTTTGTAGAATAAAAATTATAGTATAAATCACACGTTAAAAATTCCCACCATGATATCCATGACATAAAAGGATTTTATTCATCTCATCTATATCATATTGGGATTGGGATAATCCTATTATGTATTGGGATCCAGATAAAACCTCATGTGAACCCCATTGTCTTGGGAGAAATATTCTAATGTACCGATTGGGTTGGGATAAATCCTCTCATATACCCTTGGGAATGGGATTAATCCTCCCATGTTCCCTTCAGATTCGTATAATTTTTTCCAAGTACAATTTTTATTTGGATAAACCTTCATCCGTAACTTTTTGAGCTCAGGATATATAGTCTTTAGAAATTAATTGTTGGGGATTTAGTACCCCACCGATATTTCAACCATAAATATGGTGCCACATGAAATACTACATTAAATATACCATAAAGAATCCATGAAAAAATGGTTTTCACAACATTACCATATGGTACCCAAAAAATTTACATCAAGAATGTATAAAATTGGTACATAATATTATATAACTATAAAATAGTATCTCATAATAACATTTTTAATGCTATACATGAAAAATAACCACCCTAGAAATAAATCCTTTAGAGAATGGAGGAGAATTTAAGAAAAATAAAAAATATTTTTTTGTAGAAAATAATTTTATCTTTGGTGTAAGTGATAAAGTAGTGGGTCACATTAAAAATTCATTTTCAAAATGGTCCCTTTGAGGGAAATTTTGAGAGGGAAAGTTTGTAATCTATATATTGAAAATAAATAAAAAACATGAATTCTTATAAAATAAATAATTCTTAAAAAATGTGAATTTAGGTTTTTAAAAATAATTAAGAATAAGAAAATATTCAATAGTTTATCCTTGAAAAAGGCATATGGTTTTCAAAAAGGTGATGATAATAAATTTTAAAAACATTTTATTTAGATGAATATTCCAAAAAATGATCCCTAAAAAGGCATACAATTTTCAAAAATATACTGAAAGATCATTTTAAAACACTTACTTTTGAGAATTAGAAATCAATAAATTGTTATTTAAATTAAATAAAGGATATCAAAAGAAATATGAAATGGATGATAAGAAAATTGATTTTAAAGGATAGGAAACATTTTTAATATATTGAAATACCTTTTATGAAAACCAACATTAGAAAATAGTATCCAAAATTACTTTTTAAAATAGTAGATGGTAAATATGAAGGTCACATTATATAACACATAATCAGATTTAAAATTATAATTTAGAACATTAGGGGGAAAATATAATATTGAAAATAAGGGGGAAACTTTGTTAAGTAGGATGATATTTATTCTTAAGAGTTATTACTTTTTTCAAAATACTGTTAACATGGAATGAATTTTGAATTAAAAAGGAATTATGAATTTTGAGGAATAATAAGTACATTTAAATACAATCTATGGGTTTATGAAACCCAAAATTGGAGCATAATGTTCAAGAAGATGCATTATAACTCAACTAAGGTAGTTGAGTTAATGAAAACACATTTAAAATTGGTGTCTTCTTAATTGTTATATTTTTTATTAATGATAATGACATGGATATTAAAACCCTACTGAATTAATTAATATTTAAATCTAAATTATTTAATTATAAAATCATAGTATATAAAATGAATAATGCTTTTAAATATCAAATATGACTAATGTATTTAAAAATGATACAATTTAAATATTAAGACATTAAAAAATTTCAAATCAAAACACATTTTATGGGAATTATTTCAAATGAAACATTAAATTCAATTAATAATGATAATATAATAGCAAAAAAATTTAATCGGGTGTTAGATAAACCATTATTAAGAAAACATTGTGTACTATAAGAAATACATGTGAAGAAATTAATTTTTACGCACTAAACACTTATCTTAAATTCTTAGTATGTTGATCACCCTATATCATTATATATAAAATTAATAACCTTATTAATATACTATTTAGGGAATTAATTCATTTTTTATAACCTTTTATAAACTTCATTTTCAATTATTATCGACATGCCCATTTTTTAGTTAATATATATTTTTATTATCAGGGGCGAATAATCTGGATCATTTTGAACAAGTTTCGTAATAAAATAATTGTTATTCATTATTCTAAAAAATTTAATCATTACAAGATCATACAAGATTCAATAATTTATTTTTTGTTATAGTTTATAAAAATGTAAATTCTTTATATGAGATTCTTATTTATAGTTATTGTTTATGAAATTAGTGGTGAGAATGTTTCTACGGTTCTCAATAAATAAATTGTGGTAATTTAATTTTTGTTTTAAATGTTTTTATTGAAAATAAAAAAATGAAAAACTTATTTTTTAAATTATAATATCCAATATTATTTGTATAACTCCATACTTTATAAAAATTTAATGAATTTTTCAATTATGTGGTTAAATCGACCCAACATGAATATGTTATGATTTTTTGTGTGAGTATGGATATGGAAGAGATTATATTGTTATAATATCATTACAAAAAAACTACAATGAATTTATTTAGACTCTATTATGTTAATAAATTATAATTGGTAATATTTATAAGAATAATGTAAATTAAAATCTATCCATAACTAATATATAAATAGATCTTCTCTTGGTATATTCATTGTTGGTGATTAGTTTTTTCATTATCAATTTCTATTAAAGATAATTTATTAAGGATTAATTTATAGTAATAGAATATTAATTATTAAATAAATGAAATATATGTTTAGTAAATTTTTTTCTAGTTACATCATTGAAAAGTGCAGAGGAAAATGATAGATGTCATTCATAGAGGCGATCATTTGCACAAGTGAATGTGCACCATTTTCATTTTTTTAATTTAACTCTAGAGGAAGAAATAATGGCTATACAATTAATATAATAAAATTTCATTATATTATATATATATTAATTTAATTAAACATATATAGTTACAATGGATTTAGATGAGGGTGGATTACATGGATAAAGAAACAATGTTAGTTGGTAAATAAAAATTACATTGATAACTAGGATCTTTTCTTGAAGTATCCTTTAGAAATAGTGGACTTGAGATGAATTTATGAGGATATAGGATGAAAAATGTTTAGAGGGGATATATAATAAGTAAATCAGGTAATTCTTCATGGTACTTTTTATCATGGGGTGTGGTTTGAAATTTTTATATGTGATATCCTTTTATTGGTGATGAAATGGTGGAAATATTAAGAAATGAATTTTAGGAAATGGGTAAGAAAGAAACTACATGGATTTGGGAAGAATTTTTTTTCGGACTTGAAGGTATGAAATTTTAAATAAATGGTATTATATTTTTATATGTTTTTAATTTATTTTTTATAATTCATTCCATAATACATTACTCTTTTTGACATATATAAATCATAAATAAATATTAATCACAATTAATATGTTTTCAGTAAAAATATAATATTACCATTATTACCAAATTACGAATTGATGAATAAATTTTTTGAGTCTATTTAATCTAATTCAATTTATATTATATAGAAAATGAAAATTTAAAATAAACATTATACTTGGTAAAAAAACAATTTATAATGATTTTTTTGTTTTAATCATGAAGCATTTTAATTTATTCAACTTTGATTACTAATTAAATGATTGTTAATTACTTTTTATATAATTATAAAAAATATATTATATTATATATTAAATATATGTCTATTTAATATATCAAAATAAAATATTTTGAAATGAATAATTCTTTGAGAAATTTGTATTTTACCAAGGATTCGAACATTTACTGTGGTAACATAATTTATACATAAAAATTAAATTTTACACATAAAATAATGTGAAAAAATTGATATATAATTTAAAAAAAATTTAACAAATAAAACTTCAAATATTTAGAAATGTTAATTTTAATATTAGTGCACATAATTCCAAATTATAGTTTTTAAAAAGTTTGTTTTATGTATAAAGTCTATGCATAGTGTGATTTTTCAATTTCATTTACTCTAATGATATAAATAATTTTATTAAAAAAATAACAAGATCTTTGGGTTTTTGAAATAGGGTAAAAACCGAATATTATCATTAAAATGACTAATTAAAAGAAAATACTAAACATGGTTTTAAGTTATAATGAAATGTTACTTATGATCTAAAATAATTAAAATAGTCTTTCTAAGTATATAATATTATTTTAGAACACAAAATATTACTCATTAAATAAATTTTGAATAAAATAAAATTTTATACAATATTCAAGGAGTTAATAATTTATTAAAAAACTCATAATATATATTATGTTGGTAAAAACTATATTTTTCCATTTTCACTTTAAAAATATTATTTCATAAAAATATCATTAGTTAATATTAGGAAAATCTTGATACATTAAATTCGAAATTTAAATTCAATTTAAAATATTAAATTTAAAAAATTTATAAATTGATCTTTTAGATGAAAATTAAAATATATGAATAAAAAATTAAGTTTTAAAAAATCCATTTTAAAATATTAAGTGATCTTAATTCTATTTTGAATAAATTTATAATTACCTATTATCATTTTATCTACTATATGTTGTATAATTATAAAAATTTATTAATAATATTCATGTAATATTACATGCCACAATTTAGTTTGATTTTCTGTGTGTGGGATAATTTCTTAATTATTATTCATTTAGAAAAATGTTTTTATAATATCGTGGGATGTTAGATCCCCCCCCCCATAATAAAACTACATCAAAAAAATTAATTATCACCAACAAATGAAAATATCTATAGTTCTCCAAATTATATTTAATACTCAAGATATAATTTTGCGATAAATATCAACCTCCAAAATTAGGAAAAATATCTCTTTATTCATAATAATATATTTTTGAAATTAGATATTTCTCTAATAATTTCACCCAATATCCTATAGTTATTCGGAATCAACACCCACTATATATAATTTTCTTTAGAAGCATGTTCATCCTTAAACATTTATCCATATACTACCATAGGTTTATAAGAAGTGTGATTTTAGTATGTAGAATAATATTTATCTAAGTAGTGGGGATCAATCCTCTTACAAAATAACAAATAATTCATCTAAATTATGGATGAAACCATTTCCACAAGTCACATTCCAATCCAAATTATCATGGGACACAATGTAGTATGATTTTCTCATTGATAATAAAATCATTGGAGTGGTAAATTAATGTTCATATAAATTTTCCTCGATTCACTAATCCTATTGAAAACTATATCTTTTATACACATTATTTCATGATTAATTATATTAATATGATGTTGATACCAACCTATAATATTATGAGGTGTAGTTTATTTCTGTAATTATGTACATGATATAAATACACTCTATAAATAGACAACTACATTTACTAAAATCTATAACTTTCACATAAATTTGATTGATCTGATAAAACTACACTAAATAAACTGGGAAAAAATGGGTGAGATATAAATATATATAAGGGAATAATCAAATAATAACATTTTCAATGAAATAAATTTGATTCAATAGGAAAATAAATGTGACATAAGTAGATTTAAAAGCATAAACATGAACATCGATTCATGATATTAGATGTTATCATAAATGAAACATGGGATTGTAGAAATAATTTGATACATGACATTATAAACATAAATTAAGCTTAAAACCATATATAACATGAATTTTTTTTCTTAGGATAACATAATTTGTACCATTCATGTTATTTCCTGAGATAAAAGCAATACTCAATGCTTTGTCGTGGTTTATAATTCTAGTCCCACTCATCACATTCATGTCATTTAAATTCATACGTGTTCCATGTAGATCATACAACATAAGGATATTTTTATAAATTTTATTCCCATGATTATGTGGAGTATTATATACATATGGAAGTCCATATTAAATGAATTATTATAACCATGAGTGGAAATGGATATGGGTATTCATAATACAAATGTCTGCCATGGAAAATCATAGGATAATGTTGATAGCATAATGGATGTACATAAATTTTCATGGAAGGGTTATATGAGTTTTGAAGGGGTCTCTCAAAAAATTAAAATCATAAGTAATGTAAGTTTTATGTGTAAAAAATTATCCCAAAATGAATAACTAAAAACCAAAAAGCATAATATTAATATGGTTTTTGAATAAAAAGAAGTAGGGGAGGATCCCTTACCTCGACTAGGTAGTTAGAAAAGATTTGTGGGAACTTATCAATAGTTTTAAGAATATATTAGGATGGATATTGATATAGAATGGAAGATTCACGTAAAACCTAAAGGGTTTTGAGTGAGTTCAACGGGAGGTTGGGTAGTTTTTATTTAAAATAGAGTGGAATTCATTTTTAATTTCTATTTCCAGTTTGTGGACTCTATATGATAAATTTATCCAAATAAAAAAACATATAATGTTTTATACACATGGTTTCCACAAAAGTTGTCTAGGATTCATTATATTACCTATTTATGGTCTGAAATCATTGAAATAATACTATTTTGATTTGAAAATGCTTAATGTTTAGAAGGAATTGATTTTAAAACCCTAAAGTATAATATTAGTTTTCAAGGATAGATTAATATTATATAAAATTAATCAAATAAATTCAAAAACTTATAATTTTAAACAGGAAAAACACATTTGGTCATGTATAATCTTTTTAGAATTTATTACAACACTTTTGGGCATTTAGGTTGTCATAATACATATCACATACTTAAATTGTATTTAATTTTTATAGAAAAATTATAATATCTAATAAAATTATTAAAAACATCCCATTTTTAAATTTTAACAATTTAATTTATAAAATAACATATATTTTTTCAAAAAAATTATCTAAATTAGAAATTTTAATCTTATAAATAAAAACCCTCATTTTCTGAAAAATATGGGTTTTTTCTTGATATAGTTTATGAGCCTTCCAAAGATCACATTTGAATTCATAGAATTATAATCTCATTCATTTTAAAATAAATATCATTTAATGATAGTATTTTATTAAAGTAAAATTAATTTAAAATATTCTTAAACTCATCAATAAGAGTTTCTTTATTAAACTATATATTTCACAAAAGCGTATTTTTCTATTCATCCTATAAAAATCATAATTTTAAAAAACATATTAATTAATCATTATAAAGTACTAATAAAAAAGATAAATATAAAAATTAATTTATTAATAATAAATATATAAAAAATCATATTGTTAAGATCTAGATATATATCCCCTTATTGAACCATCATAAGACCTAAGGATAATGTGTGTAATGGTGACACATTCTTGGAGTAGTTTTGAAAAAATGGTTTGGTTCTTGATTAAAATAAGATCGAAATATTCTAAAAAGAGGTTTTGGTTAAGCAATAGATTTTTAATATCAACTTGGTCTGGGTCAAGAGAAAACCTCAGTGATTCTATCTCCCTTAAAAGCTCAGATATATTGGTTTCAAAGGGAATGATCATACTCTTTGATGCCATCACTTCTTCCATTTATTTAAATTGGAAATTATCAATACCCTTAATATACAAATATCAATGGTCACTATAAAATAGTTATATTATAAATGTTTAACATGCATAAATTTATTTTAAATATAACATAATATAACTATCCAAAAATATCCTTTGTAGTATATTTTTTTTCTACAAATCCTTTACTTGATAATAAATTTATTAATTAAAAGGTGAATTTAATTTATAAATGTAGAGATTGTTACATTATTACCCCTTAATAAATATCACCATTGAAATTTTCATTTCTTACCTTAAAAAAGATTAAAGTATTTCAGTTTCATTTCCACTTCTAGTTCCCATGTTACAACCTCTATCAGTTTTTCCTCCACAACACTTTGACCTTGTGATTTGCCTTGTATCATATAATTTTTTCCCTATGATTTAATATATTCACCAGATTCATCTCATTATAAAGCTCATTCTCTATTGGTACCTCTAATATATTGAAAACATTTTAGGTTTCTAGTATGTACTTACTGAAGAGGGATACATGGAACACAACATGTTCTTATGATATGTTCGATTGGAGTTCTAGTTGATAGACAAAATTGATGAGAGTCTGGATCTAAAAGGGGCCAATATATCTTTGAATAAGTATTCATATATTCCCAAAAATATTTAATGTCTTCCATGGGGATATAAATTGGAAAAACGTATCTCTAAACTCGTAATGTTGGACTCATTGATGATTGTATGTATAGCCTTTATATCAACTTTGTGTTTATTTAATATGACATTGAACAGTTTGAGGATTATTTATCATCTCTTGGATAAGTATAGGTCCCATTATCTTTGAATCTCCAACTTCATACCAGCATGTTGGATTCAAGAACCTCTTCCAACACAGAGCTTCATAATATTCCATTTAAATTATTTAATGGAAGTCATTGTATTATAAAAACTCTAGTATTAGAAAGTGTTGATCCCAACTTCCATGGAAATCCATTGAACATGGTCTCAACATATACTACAATATTTGAATGTTTCTGTTATCATGGTAAGCCTTCTAAGGGTGATAGGAAATAATAAAACTCATCTCAATATCCAACACTTGATGAAGGATTCTCAAGACCCTCAAGGTCAATATCAGATCTTGATCAATTATAATGGTATTTTTCACTCCATTCAGTCTTACCACATACCTTATGCACATAATAGAGAGTCTGTTATATTGGAAATATTCCTTGATTGTAATTAAATTCACTGACATTGTGAGATGATCGACTACCACCAAGATGCATTAATTTCCATTAGGTTTCATGGGGAGTCCCATCATGAAATCCATGGGTTTGTTTACCAATTCCCATACCGGTATGGGGATTTTTTACATCATACCATAGAATTCCATATCCATCCTTGAATTATTTTTATATGAATCATTGTGATACAAATTACACAATCTCCCTCTTCATGTAATCCCATCATATGTGTTACTTTATATCTCAATATATCTTCATACTTTTTGGATGTGTATAGAAGGTTGATCCACAAATATCATCCAGAAGTTCCCTATTCATCTCTGGATTTTATTGTACATAAATCTAAAATATACACCTTGTAAATAATTATTTTGGAATGTTTAACACTATAACTTCAACTACCCATTTATTATACACATTGGAGTCTTTTTAGGACTCCTTGATCTTCTCATAAAAATTGGTTGACTTGTTATTTCAAAAAGGTAATATGAATGCCCCATTATTATTTACGTTTTTATACTCTGAACATTAAACAATATTGGATCCCTTAAAATACTCATAGTTGGTAAGGTTATAGGAACCATTTTACTCATATTATGTAAATTTGTTTTCTCTTTATCAATATGATAATGGATTTAACAATAATAATCTAGGAACACCTCTTACAGACATTGTTGGAGCATATTGATCTACTTTTCTGTTTACATATACTTGAATGTTTTATTATCAGTATATATGTCACACATATCCCCATATAGGGAATGTTTCCAAAACATCAACACAAATATCATTGTATCCAATTCTATATCATGTGTTGGTTATTTATGGTCAAATATCCTTAATTTTAATGATGTATATGCTATCACTTTTTCATCTTGCATGAGTACACAACTGAACAATATTTTTTACACATTGGTGTAGATCCAAAAACCTTCAATACTGATGGAATATATGAACATGGATATTGTGATTAGCCTCTTATTAATTTCTTCAAATATCTATTCAAATTAATCTATCCTGATTAACTTTACTCCCTTCCAAGATATATTGGTTTGCGGGATTGAAATTTTTGATATGTTTCCCAAAAATCGATGAAAACACTAAACTAATCTATAGAATATATATTTTTTCATAACAGATATTGGTATGGGACATAATTTAATTATTATTTTTTTATGTATCAATAGATGCCCCTTTATTAGTGATAACATTCCCCATGAATTTTAATTTATACATCCAAAACTCACATTTAATGTACTTCCCATATAACTTTTATTTCTGTCATGTCTTCATCAAAACATCCATATGCTCCTCATGTACATCCTTAATTTTGGAGTGTATAAAAATATTTTCTGTAAATACTACCACAAATTTTTAAATTTTATCCCTAAATAAATTATTCATCATGTCCATGAAAATATTTGGAGCATTAGTGAGCTTCAATGGAATTACAATGAAGTCACAGTGTCTATGCATATTAGGAAATGATATTATGGGGATATCATCCTTCAAATTTATTTAGTAATAACCCATTAATGTTCCACGCTGAAGAATTAATGGGATCCACGTATATGAATAAAGAAGTCAAAAATCGATGGTATATGATACATGTTATTTATCATTATCTTATTGATCTCATGAAGGTCAACACATAGGCACATTTCCTCACAATTATTCTTGATGAAAAGGATTGGTGTACCCCAAAATGAACCACTGGGGAATTTAAAACCCCAATCCTTTTTCTAATATAGTTTTCTCCAACTTCCCTTGTCCATAAATGGAAATTTTATATAGAGTATATGATATTGTAAGAGATTAGATAAACGTTTTGTTGATAACTCACCCTCTCGGCTAAGAGGAGGACCCAATATTTATGTAAAAATTGCATAAGAAAATTTCCTAAAAATTGGAATATCATCATGGTTGATATTTTATTTAGTATCAATACATTAATCTAGATTATAGTTCTAATAATAAAATAATATCCATGATTGGGATGGTGACACAAAATTATATTCATTATTCTATTTACACTTCTATAGAATTATAGGGTGAATTTCGATATGGAGGGTGATTTAATTATATGAGAAATTTATGCTTTCTCTATATAAGTAAATCCAATTAATTCACAATATTTCATTGAATTAGTCCAATGATTGTATCACAATGATTTCTAGAAAATCAAAACCAAATATTTTTACAGGTGATGAGTTATATATTTGGCATGCAATAATTGACCTACATTTTTCTTCACTGATAACACGATATCCATGTTTTGAGCTATTGTTTTATTTGTTCTAGTTAACTTGAGTGATGTAAAATAATGTATAATTCTAGAATCAAATAGTACATGTTCAATCATTGAATGAATAACTATCTTACCTATTACCATATCGTATTTGGTATCCACCTCTGTAGTTGTGATGGAATAAGCTCACACTTTATCTCAAGTATGTGGAGTTTGTTTATTTTAGTTATCATCAACTACCCTAGGATTAGTGAATTTTCGTCCAATTAAATTATTCATTATCATTGGAAAATTGAATAAGAAGATAATTTTTTGAATGTGTATTTGAGTCTTATATCTTAGTGGTGGGTTTCTTATTAATACATTCTCTTTCTAGGTACCCTTCCTTACTACACCTAATGAATATTTTATCCCCTTTAGGAAATTTCTAAGATTGTTTTTCCAATAATTTTCTCACATGAGGTGTAAGAATTTATTAGCTTATTAATTTTTCTCCATTTTACTTCCAGGATTAAAATAAATTCTATTATATTTATATCCTAACCCATGAGACAAATGAGATTCACAAATCTCCATTTTGACTTTTAATGCACATTATAATATTTACCAATATCCTTTAATTTATTGAATCAGCATATATTTTTGTACACTTTTCATTATCCCATCAAAGAGTAAGTCAACTTTACTTTCAAAAAAAATGAAAATGATGGAGGTGTATCATGAAAATCATGTAATGTTTATCTAATATGTCCTGATAGATTCTTTATCCATTTGCATAGGGCTAAGTAAATCCATCCCCATTTTTGTTAGTGAGTGAGAGGAAAATATTTATTCGAATTAATTTTCTATAATTATTAATCTTTATTAATTCTATATCTTCTTAAAGATTCATATTTATGATCAACATAAACCATTTATCAACATTACATTCATATGGTAAATATCCAGTAGAACATCAATTTCATAGAGTATTGAGGGATGAATATGTTCTTTTTAATGGCATTGCAGAATTTTATTCAATTTAAGGATCAGAATATCCAAATATTTTACAATGTTTTTATCAGATAAAATATTTAATTTGGACATGCTCTTTCTAGTATATATATTTAATTTACATTTGATTCATGTGAGATTAAAAACATTATTTAATAGAGAAATTATTTCTAGAAAATTCCCAATTCCATCACTCATGAGGTTTTGATACTCATTTGGATATTCCTTACATTGTTCATCAAATTGGATATTGAATTTTTTCCACCAATTTCAAGCCATTTAATAAAATAAATGGTAAATTAGGGTTATGAATTTTAATACTATTCAAGAAATAATTGTGAAACTATGAACTTTTAAGGGATAAATCATAAATGGCATAATTTACATAACATATAATCATCGTGGTTTCAATCTATAATATCCAAGATATATTTTCAAATATAATATATTATAAGAATTTTTTCCTATATAATGGATCAATAAGATCATGTGAATTTATCAAATCATTTCCCCAGGGATTTTCAAAGTAAGTGTCCTAAAAACCTCTTTTTGGTGATCTAGGGGATGATCCCATAAATCCCAACAAACCATTTTCTAAGTAAAACTATGTTAGATAGACATCCACAAGTAAAATGTTGAGAGGGATTTTGATTCTTGGAAACCACTTAAATTATACATTACCAAAATTTTGGGATTTTTTACTATATTTGTACTTATTAATAATTATTTTTTATTGTTTTCTAATCCTTATACCCTAAAATAAGTACACCATTATTTGATACCAACTATGAGAAAACATATCATTAATATATTTTATTTCATAATTTATTATATAAAGATAAACATTTCATAACCCCAAAAGATAGTGAGGCCTAGTGAATTTGGGTAATTAGGTATATAAAATAACAAATGGAAATATAAAACAAGTAAACGTAAACTAAAAATCTATAAAATTCCCAAAAATTCATTGATCTTATAAAAATGAAAAGGATAACATAGGAATACACATAAGAAAGGGGTGAGATACAAATCCCAGTAAGGGAGTATTCAAAGAATAACAAGATGAATGTAATAAATTTGGGTTAATATGAATGCTAAGGTAACATAATATGGGTAATAATAATAAACATGAACATTGAATCATGATATAATATAATATCACAATGGAATCATAGGAATGTCACAGTAACATAAAATTTGAAATAAAAAACAGAAGTCAAGTCTAACCAAGTAGAATTAAAAACATAGTTTTCTTAGTATATCCTCCCATTCACCATAAATGGTATATCATGATTTAAAAACATTACCCATGAATTGGAGTTATATATAATTCATGTCCCACTCGTCACATTCATATTATGTACGTGCATGAGTGTTCCACATAGATCATACAATATAATGATCTATTTCATCACTTTTAACCCCATAAATAATAAGTGTTGTTTAAATACACGAAAATATAAAATAAATAAATTATTGGAAAATATATTTGAATACCCTTGATTATAAATGGGGACCTATACTCATTTCACAAATGTTTTTTATATCATAGGATATTTTCAGTAAACTGATGGGGTATGTAATAGTTTTTGAAATGATTTAATGGGAGTAAATGTGTATCTCATAACATGAAAATTGTATGGTTATTAAATGGGATGTTTAATAACATACACAAACATAAAAAAAATTTAAATGAAAATTCAAAATATAAAGAGGGTACTTGGATAAAAAAAGAGGATCCATTTCCTTGAGAGATCACTTCTAAAATATTGATAATGGATTATTACGAAATTGGGAAGCCTTGGAGTATTTATAGAAGAAATAAAATACTAAATTGATGCTAAAATATTTTTTTAGTAAAGAATAATGGAGTGAAGGGTGTATTTTATAGAAAAAGATAGGGGTTATTTATTTATTTCAAAACATAGGGATTTCACTCAATTTAATAAATTAGTCAAAACCAAAAATTAACCCATGTGTTTACACATAGTTTCTACCAACATGGAGTGATTTTATATAAAATATGAGTCTAAGAGACTATGTATTTAGAATAATTCTCTTTGGGATGTAGAAGTGAGTCATGCTTATAAAGAATTGATTTTTAAGAAATAAAATATTATACATGCATGGGAGGATTCATTAATGGATATAAAAATTAGTAAGATAATATAAATAACACATAATTTTATAGGGGAAACATATTATTGATTCTGGATTATATTTATAGTATATATTAAATGATTTCGTTATTTTATGATTTTATAATACATGCACTCTATTTATACCATTTTTAGTTTATTACCAAAAATATGAATGTCTTAGAAAACTATGAAAAGCTCACAATTAGAAAATTTCAATTTTTTATTATAGAAAAAATATTTATTTTATTCAAATAAGTCTTTAAATATAAATATTAGAACATTAAAATAAAAAATATGCACTTATAAAAAATACTGGGTTTTACCATGGTAATAGTTTCTGAACCTTCTTAAAATTTCCTTCGATTTCATAAAATTATATTATCATTAATATTTATGTAAATATTTTTTAATTAGAATATTTCATTAAAATAACATTAATTTCAATCATTACTTATTGAAACTCAACATGAGCATGGTCTTGGAAAAATATAACTGATTTCATGTCCCTTAGAAGATCTAGTAAATGGGTTTCATGGGGTATAATCCTATTGGTCAAGGCCATAATCTCTTCCATCTCTGTCAATTATAATTTATCATAACCCTAAATATTCCAATCCAAACAGTAATTATAAAAGGGACCTATTTTTCAATGGTTATGATGCTTAATGATATTATATATCTGATAGAATAGGGTTTTATTAAATTTCCAATGTAGTGAATGTGTTTTCTAAAATTAAAATACATTATAAGACATTTATTAATTCAAAAGGTAATTTCATTTATAAATATTTGGGTTTTTTCTAGACCATAATTCAACAATCCATCCCAAATATATTTTATTGGGGTGGTTTTCCCTAATTATCATAACCCACTTATATTTTTTTATTGGATAATCTTTTACATATTTCATTGGTTAAGGAGGTTATTGATACATTTAATTTTTATTAGATCTTGTATTTAATCATTTATTTATATGATATAGAAAATCCTTATATTCATTGTGTTTATTTATGGATGGTGTTTTAGTTGGATCTCCAACACGTCCTATTGTATAGGTTGACATCTTCTACTTTCTTTTGAAATCATGATCTCGATAGATAATACAAAGAACAATTAAATATTTTAATGTTAATTTGAGATATTCCACAGAAAATTTTTATTTATTTGTTAAATCAAAGTGACAATGGGACTACAAATAAATTCAAAATTATGATAGTCTGGGATACTAAAGACAAATATCATCCTTTCTGTCAAATTTTACACCTTCTGGAGGGAAGGAATCAAGGCCAATAAAATAGTATATCCTCTCATTTTGACTCCACTTATATACATTGAAGTAAGAAACTACATTTCCCTCACACGACAAATGAATAATTTCTATGTTATTGGTCACAAACCCCTTGGATCTTTTGATTGAGTACCATATAGACCAAGTGACAGATTATTTTTCAAGAAAAACATTATATAGTATTAGGATGTCTGTATCAACTATAAAAAGATTTAAATTCATATACTTACATAACCAAAGGCCTATGAGATAGGCCCGACCTTCATCTTTGAGGGAGTCACCTCATCCAAATTAAGCTAAAAAGTACATTACAAATGATCCCCAGTTTTCCCTACCCACACCTCCACCATGCAAAATACACATGAGACAAGATTATTGAGTGATTATATTGATCCACTGGTGAGGAGGATGCCATTGATCCCACTAGCCTTGAAATAAATTTTTTTCCCTCTTAGGGGTGGAAGTTGAGGCAATGAGAGGATTGGGGGAGGGAACTACCTCCCAAACATTACACAGTTGAGACAGATAAGTATGCGATTTGTTTTAAAATATGATACATCTATTTTTCTTAGTTACTACCTTGTGGAACGCCTCATTCCTTAATGAAAAAATGTTTAAAAAAACCAACTAACATAATACTTTTTCTTTATTTTTTTTGATCTTGAATTTTATAGAACCCTAAAACCATCATTGAAGGAAAATATCATGCGTCACCTCCTTCCCCGTCAACCCTATCAATACCCTGAAAACACTTTACACTCCTTGCGCCAAATATCATTCAAAAAAATGATCCTAAAAGATTCATTCTTTGACTTGCTACATCATTGACACCTGGTGGACAAGCTAACTCTCATGCATTGAATGTTCTACTCAATGATTATTCCATTATTTCTGACTCACCAATCAAAAAATTGAACATCATTAGGATATCCTTACAAAACACCATCATCCAATAAGAATCTTGATCGATCGAATTCACATTCATTTTGAAAAAAATCTATGTAAGAAGACAAATGAAGAAGAACCCTTGAAAAACAATTGTCCATATCACTGTTTAAATCGATACAACAAAAAACAGCATGCTAATCCTCATCAAGGGTAGTATCAATGAAGATGGGGTGGAAACTTCACTCATTTATGGAGATTTTTAGAGTGGGATAACCCAAAAATACGATTATCATCCCAACCCAGTTCTGTTGATAGTACCTTATATCACCCTTACCTACAATCCAATGGGTATATTGCTGAAAAGATACAATATAAGGCCAAACCATATACCGAAAGGGAAAGGGTATTACTATCTACATGATTTTCCTTCCATGCATTAGTTGTATATGTTATACCCAAAATGGCATCCCCTCTATAAACTCCCATGCTAAATTAACATGAAACTCTTTCAGAGATCTGGGTTAACTTATGATGTTGATTCCCCCATCAGATAGGGGTTTTCCCAACCACTTCTATAATGCCTATTGGTGTTTCCAATCCATTTTTATGTCCCACAAGAATGATACCATCATTTTTTCTATGATGGATATCACATTTTTTGTATCTTTTAGACTTCTAAAAATATGTATCGGTATTGATGATAAAACATTATTGAGAAGGGTAATTTTAACTCCAAATGATAGCAGTTTCTTCTTCTAACTCAAGATATGCCCCAGGATTTGGTTTATTATCATATATAAATACTGAATAAAATGTTTCATAGGGGACACTAAGGCACCAAAATAACTCATTATGATAAATACATATGATAATTTCTAATATTATTTCCATGCCAATGAACATCCTATCTAAGAATATACTAGTTATGAAGACGAAAATTTTCCCTTCTAACTAGCTCCCCACTTTAGGAAAAACAATCTTCCAAAACTCAATAAATCCCCATTTTTTATCATCTACTTTTATCTATAAAAGGATAATATCACTAAAAAAATTAGGAGGCATATTCCTCCTACCAGATTCATGATATGGTATGGGAGCATCCTGACAGAATTTATTTTTGAAATGATATAATGGATGAACACACCATGGGTGAAAATAAATAATGAGGGGGAGAGGGTATCACCTTTTCTAAAGCCCCATACTTCCTTGAAGAAGTTGGACTATTTTACTATGAAGGAAATTGAAATCCAAGCAATGATTAATCATTGAAGAAAATATTCAATCTTTTAGTGAGAGAACTCCATTCACGAAAGGACTCTTATCATGAATATCCACTGGACACTATTAAATGTCTTATTTATGTCCATCTTTATGACTACATTTATCCCAAAGGTATTCTTGTTAATCTCACAAATCCCCTCTTGAGAAAATACTATAGAACATTGAATCTTATTACCTTTATGAACCCATGTTGTTCATTGCAATTGCATCTCATAAGATATATCTCAATCCTATTGTCGAGTATGCATGAAAACATTTTATATGGAACATTAAACATACTAATGGGTTGGTACTGGTTCAATTACTGGGGTTCTGTTATATGTGGAACCATTATAATCTTCGTGAAACATGAATGAAAAGGGAGGTCACCACCTTAAAGGAAATCCCGAATTTTCTGGACTAGATCCCAATTCTCCACATCCCTAGAGACCCTATAGAAATGGGGGTGAAAACCCATCTGTTCCTGGAACTATTTTTTGGTTGAGTTACCAAACTACACCGTAATCCTCTTGCTCCATACAGAAATCCTTAAAACTCTCAATATCTACATCAGACAACCTATTAGGGATGATATCAATGATCTCTATTAGACACCTCAGATATCCTTCTAGCAGATGAGCATTTGGCCCCACTATCAAAAATATCTTACTCATTGAAATTATAAAATTTGGATTATGTATAACCAAAAAAACTCTTTTCTCAATCAATATTTATTTAGTATGGGTTCTCTTGAATTCCTTAATTGACGTACATAAAACAATAAAAATATCATAATGGATATTATAGTGAATGTGATAAAAAATTGTATCTTCTGGGTCTGTGTATCAATATGTGTAGTCCTATAAACAATCATCGTCCTCTAGAGTGTATATTTTTGTGATAATTATGTTGCATTTATTAGATGATTACATCTAATTGACTATATACCAAAACCAAATATATTTTCTAGTATCCATACATGGATTTAATTTCATTGAAAACCATACAATCTCTATTTTACCAGCTTTGTAGTAGTATTTTCAATACATTAAATTATTACTTTTAGTTTTCATTATGTTTTTCATCAATTTTCTTTAGTCCATTCCCAAAAATAATGAAATATTCCTAAAAAATAAAAAAATCCTAAAGTTATACCTACCATGGAATCCCAAAAAAGATCATTATTTTGTATCATTTCCATAAAAAACAATATAATACATAACGTAACAAATAATACCAAGAATGAAAGGTTTATTGTCAATGGGGACTAGCTACATAAGAAACTAATTCTACAACACTTGTGAACATTCCTCTAAATTTCATCAACATCAGACTCCCTACTAGACTTATCATAAGTTATTAGCATCTTCAAAACATGGGAAATAGAAATAGAAGAAAGGGGTTCTCAAACACTCCACAAGAGAAAAATAATTCATCATGTCATGGAGGGTTATATGTTAAGCATAAGAGAAAATATTACTAGGGGAAACTATCATATTAAAAACGTCGGACTATATTATTTTTCCACATGACATTGCATAAGGAATTGTAATATTAAAAGATTAAAAATTTGACATAGGAAAAAATTGTGGAAACTTGAGACAATAAACCTGAGTCAATGATAATAACAATATACACAAAATTATTAAATATTAATGTGGAATAATAATAATAATAAAATTATAAATCAATGTTACCAACCTTGAAAATTATCACATAGTTATATTGTAATAATCACCCATGTACCTTCTTGGTCCTGGGATAATACTCTCATTTACCATTGTTATTGTGATTAAAACTCCCATGCACCCCATTGTCTTGGAATAAATCCTCATGGTTACCCGTTGAATATAGATAAATCCTTTTATGTATGTCTTTTCTTATGATAACTCCTCCCAGGTATCCTTTATCTTATGAAAAATCCTCCTAGGTACCCTTTGGCTTGGGGGAAACCACTTATGTACCCTTTTAATCCAATGATATATAATATTTTCCTATTAATTGTAGAAATATATAAGACTTCACCTTTTAATTATCTATATAAATGTTAATACTTGAATAAATTCATTAAACACAATATAAATAACCCATGGAATGAAACATGAGTTTCACAACATTTTTAGATGGTATCGCAAAAATTTTCCATAATAATGTATGTGAATGATACCCAAAATTCTATCACATAAAAATAGTATTTCATAAGAATATTTAATGTGTGATACCTGAAAATATATTCAAATTATATAAGGACTTTAATGAAAAGGAGTATAATTGTACTAAAATCATTAAATAATTTATTATAAATCTATTTTAACTTTTTCATAAGTGATGGAGTTATGGGTAACTTTTAAAAATCATTTTTGGAAATGTCTAATTTTAAAAATTAAAAAGAAACCATTTCAAAATAAATATATAGAAATTAATCTCAATAAATAATCCCTAGAAAAAACATTAATTTTCAAAGAATAATAATTTAAAGCAATTTAAAAACATTTTAATTTTAAAAATAATCAATAATTTATCCTTTAATAGCACATAAAAATTTCAAAAATGTTAAAATAAAATATTATTTAATGTTTTTAACTTTAAAAATAATATTCTATAACTGAACCATTAAAATTATAATTTTCGTTTCAGAAATGTGATGTGAAATCATTGTAATACACTTACATTCTAAAAAAACCTCAATAATATAACCTTTAAATTACATAATTGTTATCGAATGAAATGCGGAGTGGAAAATGAAAATTTTGATTTCAATGGATAAAAAAAATTCAATATTATTAAATATATTAATTGAAAATTCACATCATAAAATAGTTGAAAATAAATTATTTCAAAATATGTTAAGAGAAAGATGAAGGTTAGATGGGATAACACATAATTGGATTTCCTAACAAGATGGTGGACATTTTGGATAAAGGAAAATACAGAAAATGAAAAAAAAACTATTGTTAAAGAGGATATGAATTATTCCTAACAATGATGTTGTTTTTGGGGAGGAAATTTATCAAGGTAAATAAATTAATTTAAAATGAAATTGTTACAATTTGGTAGAGGACATGCCTTGAAATAAAATATTTTGGTGGAATAAACCAATAATAAATGTAAAAAGTTCAATAATATGTATTATATCACAATGATGGAATTGAGTTTGAAAAAATAAAATAAAATTTGGTATCTTTCGAATCAAGTGAAATTTAAGGAATAAACATGATATGGATCTTCAAACCCCGTGAACTTCATTTTTATGGAAAATTATTTTCATTATGAATTAATCACACCATATTAATGAAATTATGGTGAGTAAAATAAAACATGTCTCATGGATTTGGAAATGAAAAAAATAAAACTTACAACATTATAAACAATAATATAAAAACCTTGGAGGGATATGATTTCAAAATAAAAATTATGTATCATGAATAATTATTTGATCATGAGTAAAATTATTAAATAATTATTATATACTTCATTATAAACAAAATATGGTGTATATAAATAAATATTACTCAAGAAATTAAATTAGAGACACGGAACAATTACCTTAAATTATCTCTTAGTTGATTGAACTCTATTATATTGTATATAAATAATAACTATATTAATCACATAATTTATATCATTATTCATTTATATAACCTATTATAAAATTCATTTAAAAATATTATATACAAGTATATTAGTTATTTATTATCTATTTTTAGTATATGGTGTGAGTGATCATGATTATTTTGATCTAGCTTCATAATAACATTGTTGTTATTCAATATTATCTGAAATTTAATTAGTGATAGAGCAGTCAAAGAAATGGAATTTATTTTTTAGAATATTTTATTATTTATATATTCATTTTATGATAGTTTTATTTTTATTTCTTTTAGATAAAATTGGTGATGATCATTTTTCATTGATTTTTTAATAAATAATGGTGGTAACATAATTAATGAGTTAAATGTTTATGATGTTTATCATGGAAAAAAATATTATTTTCTTATCAACATCCAATATTATGTTTTCAATCCTATACTTGATATAAATTTTTACCATTTTTCAATTAGGTGGTAAAACTGACCAAATTTGATTTTGTTACTGTCTTATGTGTGGGTTTGTATATATAAGAAATTAAATTTTTATAATTTCATCCAAAAAAGAATAATTATAATATTTTGATTTCATTAGTTTTATGAATAATAATTTAGAATATTCATTATAATAAGTGAAATGAAAAATATGTTTTCACATATATATAAACAGTTATTCTTCTTGGTATATTCATTTTAGGATGATAGTTTTACAATAATTAGTGATTATAAATACTAACTTTAGAAAGGATAATATATATTTATAAAATATAAATACTAAAATAAATGAAATATAAATTGACTAAACCTATTTATAAAACTATACCTTAAAATTGGTGAAAAAAACCAATGGTGTTATCCATATTGATGGTAGTCTGCACACATGCATGAGAAACTTTTTTTATTAATTGAGAGGGGAATGGATAATGGTTATTCGATAAATTTGATAAAATTTAAGAATATTATTTATAATTATTTCATTATATACATATTTTTTGTATTGATCTTGAGAAGGGAGGATGGGAAGGGTAAATAAAAGAAGTTAATGGAAAATTTATAATTACATTTATAATTGAGATATTCTCTTAATGTATCATTTGTAAATGCATGAATTGAGTTACATTGATGAGAATATAGGATTATAAATGTCTATCTGGTATCTATTAGATTTAAATTGGGCCATGTTTCAAGGGATTTTCAAACTATGGGTGTGGCTTGAATGAGGCATAATTGAGCTCCTTTTATTGTTGAAAATGAGGGAAATATATTTTGAATGTAATGTCAAGTAAGTGTTGTCCAATGAATCATATAATATTTAGGTTATTTGGGTGGATACATATTAGTGACTCAAATATATATGACTTTAAAACATAAAAAATGGATTCAACAATGTTTTTTCTGTCACATAAAATAAGTAAAATTCAAGAAACATTAATTTAATTGTTTGAAAAATCATTAATCATGATTAAAATTTTATAATGGATAATTTTTTTAATAAAAATATAATATTAACCTTATCCCTGATTTTTTTATTAATAAATTTTTGGAGTCCATTTAATGCAATTTTACTTCTTAAAAGTAGAAAATTGTCTTTTAAATGAATACATATAAAGAACTGAAAAATTGTTTTTGTAGATAAAATATCAATTTTTTACATTAATTGTTCTTAAGAATATTTTTTTTTGATAACCAATTATGTGAGTGATAACTTATGTTTTTATATGTTTAAAAATTATGTTATTCTGATAATTTTTTAATATATTAATTGAATTTAAAATTTTATAATATTTAGAGAAGTCTCATCTGTGGAAAATTTACCATTTTTATCTCAGAATAAAAAATTCCCCTCAGTTACATAATGTTTTGTTAAAATGACATTAAAATTTCTAAAACAATGACCTTGATGAGAGAAAATATAAATGGATTTATTAATTTTATTAATGTTTATAAAATTTAATTTTTATATTTTTACACAAATTGAAAAAACCATTTTTAGAAATAGTGTGTTTTTAAGCCTAAAATTTGTTTATAGTGTAATTTATCAATGTAATTAAATGTTATGATATAAATTGGTCTATTATACCTCAATTCATTCCTAGATAATGGCTATTCAAAGAGATTTATTCACTACCTCTCACGTTCAAACATGTTCCATGAATATATTTTTTCATATCTCAATACAGTTTGGATGATTGGTGTACAAGGTAGGGAAATAAGTCCAGTTGTCAAGAAATTTATATGTTTGATTCCCTTGATAAATGTGTAGATTATAGAGAATGTTGACGATGCATCTGTTGGAACACCAAGTCGATCTGGGTGTTTTTGTGCCTTCCACACATATTGTAGATTCTTTGGTTCCTTCCACACATATTGTGGATTCATTAAAAGATTTTTCATGAATTATATTGGTAGTGAAAGTTCTTATGAATCTGAACTATGGGATTTGATATATTTTTTCAAACATGTTTTAATCAATAATGTGAATTATATATGGATAAAATAAGATTATCATCATTCTATTATTTCCCATAGGGACCATATAATAGATGTACCATGGTGATTTCTTCATAAATGGATCGATTGAATCCAATCAATTATCCATAACAATTACAGGGATTCAGATGCATACATGTAAGACAACTTCATTTTGGATACTTTTAAAAAAATGGAGATCATGGGGATGAGCTTGATGTGGTTGTTCCAGTTTCCTAATCACTTCTCATCATTTATTTATGTGGACATGTATGGCATGATCCATTATCTCATTTATAAAACCCCTTGTATGTCACGACCCCCTCCCCATAAAGTGTATCCCTCCTGGGAAGGAAATGTGATAAGGGAGATAATGACCTCCGAGTCCCACCAGCAGTAGGCCCCGGGTTGGAAACTAGCACCGAGGGTATAGTAAACACACATATGGGAGGCATTACCCACTAAGAGAACACATACAGAAGAGAGAGATAAGATAGACATCATCAAACTCCAACTCAGAACTGAAATATAAAAGAAACCGAAGTACATATATGAAATTCCATGATAAAGTACTACAACAGAAATGGAAAACTACATGTACCCAAAAGAATGTAAAAATAGCAGCGGCCACAAGCCCGAACAGCTCCTGTAACCACAAGCTAATAGTAACCAGCATGATCTCCAACTTGCTTCTAGTGACCTGAAAAATAGGTTATATATATATAGGGTGAGTATAACAGTATACTCAGTAGGATCATCCCTGAAGCCTCTCATGAAAAAGTAATGAAATCATGCTAAAGCAAAGTGAAAAACAAGTGAAAGTAACACATCACTTTGACAGGTATACTAAGTTCCCAACCTCACCATGGATACTCTCACCAAGTAACACATAAGAATATAGAATATAGTAAAGAATATCAAGGGTACCCCGCTACTACTTCCCCACTGGTTTGCCACTTTTCCCCAACGACATACATCCTATGCATCTCTCTCCAAAGGCTTTCCCGAACACACTTGGGCTATGCTTGACAAGACTTGCCCGCAGACACCTAGGCTAAGAACCACACCATCCTCACAACCAAAAGTAACCAGGTAGTTTTTGGGAGCCACCACACTTGCATAACGTGTATCATACGTCGGGTATTATACCTCATGCCATTATAGCCCATACACCGAGTAAGGATCCTCATGCCATCACAGCCTATACACATTACACCTATAGTAGTCCGTAGGATACTATATCCAGAATAGACGTGTGGAAATAACCACAATCCATTACAACCCTCTACACACATATATGGTGAAAACTCACCGCTGTTCCAATGGCACGAGTATATACCAAGAGAAGAGAGCAGGGCCAAAGGGGGTAGTCAGTCATTCATCCTCCCACCGGAATGTTGGGGAAAACAACCCCCAGGGCTCAGAATCCCCGGGGTGTCATTTTGCCTTACTGAAAGGGTGGAGTAGCTTATAGAAACACAAAAAGTACAGAATATATATAACTCAAAACCACGCTATGGGCATAACCTAGTCCTAGTCTCAACTGCAGCTAACGTCTCTCGGACTCCGAGATGCTATTTCTAAGACTGGGTATCCTATAAGCACACAACCAATTAAAGAACTTCATTATGTAACATTATTCCCTTTTTTATCAATTCCACTGTACATTAATTAATTCTTCAGACATTAATTAACCATGAACAATTCCACATTAAATTACATTAACTCCATATCCAACAACCACTATCCCTTAAAATGCTCTAATCCTCATCATTATGTTTCAACAACTTCAACCCCATGGGTTAACATCATTTAATTCAAACATTTATTATGGAATTACTTTCCCATATTCTCTAGGCATTCTAGAAAATAATTTTATTCTACCAAACACAAAGGGGGCTCAACGCGGTGAGTAGATATACTACCCATCGAGTCCTTGCCACCTATAGAAAGATAATAGATCCATTCTCCCTCGGGAGGATAAACACGGAAAGCACATGGCATACACCACATGTCTTCGCCACTTTTGGAAGAAGGGTAAGAAAAACCATCTTCCTTGAACAATGGGGAAAAGTAATGTAGATAAACAACCAATCGAAACCACCAAACATCTATCCATCAAATCCATCCCATACCATCATCCATGGTGTCCTCCCCGACACCCACATGAATAAACCATTTCATCTCTCCACCCTAGGCGTCATCCGCTACCACAACCACAAGGCCTCCCTGCCTCCACATATGACAACATTACTCTTGGGTCACATCACATCACAAGCATCAGGAAAAACAAACACCACATCAATTGGGCTCTTAGCACTATTTCACAATAAGAGGGTATCTCAGAACCCTTCAGGGAATTCAATCAACCAAGTTCATTAATCCATCTGGAATTAACAAATTCAATTCGTTGGTTCCAAAATCATTATCCAAATCAGTAATCCATCACAAAAAATTTTAAACATGCTTACTATGACAATTTAATCCACATCAAATTACAACAAGAACCATATTGCTTTTCATGAATCTTTATAATTAGCCAATTAATTATCAATTAATTCCATCATTAAGTTCTTTATCAATTTCATCAAGAACAACATGCTAACAATCAAGGAATAGATATCAAACTATCTAGCAAATAAAGAGGCAAACCTTATCACGGTACAAAGCAAAAACATGCGATCAAACCAATTGTTTTAATCCTGTTCAGGTATTTAATTAGGTCCATTCCATTATGATCCAAAGGGCTAAATCACCGTAACTCTATGATTGCACATAAACAATTTGAGAAGCCATGAATCCCCTATCTCAACGGTTTTGATGGAAACCTCAACGGTTGAATAACGCCCAAGAAACCGGGTCGATTCTCCACGAATCCTACTTATATATATTCTACTAACAAAAACAAGACCCAATCTCATCATAAACGTCATCCACAGACTTATATCTACCCATAACAGGTGTAGATCTATGATCCCGAGAGAAGAGGAGGAGTAGAACTAAGTAGATCTAAGTAACCAAACAAAAAGGATCACATACCTCAAGAAACCGGCTTCGATTCGCGAAGAGAAGCCTTAGGATCGCCTCCAAAATTCTAGGGAGAGGTTCATCTACCTCCAGGGAAGGGTAATCCTGAGATATGGACACTTACGGGTTTAAACGAGGTGATTAAAGGCAAAATGAGTTAGATCCACAATTTTAGGATCTAACTTTATGTGCCCGCACAGTTAGTCCACACGGTTTAACAAATCGTACGCTAATCGTGCGTTAGCTTCTGCCTCGCCAAACACTCCATTCACGGTTAGTCCGCATGGTTAGACAAACTGTGTGCTACCTGTCTGATAGCCACTGCCTCCAACACTAACCTTTCATGGTTTGTCCGCACGGTTTGATAAACCGTGCGCCTCCTGGGCGAAGTCCATAACCCTTTAGATTTCCTTAAAAGTCCACCCAAATGAACTCCAAGTCACCTTGACCTCCCGGAACACCTCCAGCACCACATTTTTACAAAGGAATGGGCTAGAGAGGTCTGGGACATTTCATCAGATATATCTCAAAACATTCTAGTCCTCAACAATCCAAAACCCACCTAAAGAGAAAACTAAATAGGTTCTGAACAACCACCCATTGAGATACCTCCCAAAAGAGAGGAAGCCACCAAAGAAACAAAGGGAGCCTTCTCATAAACAAGAAAGTTCCACAACCACATAAGTTACAACGATACATGAAAAGAGATAGACATAAAAGGACTCTGGGTACTGAGAACGTATTTGTGACTCACGTTCCCAAGTACTCTCTTCCAAGCTGTCGTGTCGCCACAAGACACGAACTAAAGGAATGGATCTCCCGCACAACATTGTCTCCTTGCGGTATTGGATCTCCACAGGTCTCTCCACAAAGGTGGTATAATCATCAACATCAATCTATCCCTAATCGATGATGTGGGAGTCGTCATGAAGATAACGACGTAGCTATGATATAAGGAAAACATCATGTATCCAACTCATCTAAGGGGGAAGTGCTACTCGATACACCACAACTCCAACATGAGATAACACCTCGAAAGGCCAAATAAACCAGGAAGAAAGATTACTTTAACAACCAAACCATAGCTACCCACGATGGGTAGTCACCTTCAGAAACACATGATCCCCAAAATTAAACTCCATGGGTATCCTCCTTTGATCATCATATGATTTCTGATGATCTTGCGCTACCTTAATCCTCTCACAAATCACCTGAACCATCTATTTTGTATTCTACACTAGTTCTGGTCCGAGAATTGCTAACTCTCCGACCACAGTCCAGCACAACCGAGAATGGAAAGGTTGGACATACAAGGCTTCAAATAGCGCCATACCAGTTGTGGAGTGGAAACTATTATTGTAGGTAAACTCCACCAAGGGTAAGTGCTTCATCCATGAACCTCCAAAATCAAGAACACAAGAGCGCAACATGTCTTCAAGAGTCTGGATGGTTTGCTCCATCTGACCATCCATTTGAGGATGAAATGAAGTGCTAAGGCATAGTTGAAAACCAAAAGCATGTTCGAGACCGCTCTACACCCTAGAGGTAAAACGAGGATCTCGATTCGAAATGATCGTCCTAGGGACTCCATGAAGTCTCACCACTTCTTCCAGATACAGCCTCAATAAAACATCCACTAATCTCAACTCCTTGATCGCTATTAGGTGGGTTGATCTGGTTAAACGATCCACCACCACCCAAATAGAATCATAACCTCCCGGAGCTTGAGGTAAACTACTAACAAAGTCCATTGAGATGTCTTACCATTTCCACTGAGGAATATCTACTGGCTGGAGAAGACCACCAGGAACACAGTGTTCGGCCTTTACCTTCTGGCAGACTAATCATCAAGACACAAACTCCTTAACCGCATGCTTCAGCCCAGGCCAGCCAAACTGACTCCTCAAGGTTCGGTACATATTTTTCATGCCAGGATGTACCGCTAAGGGTGAACTATAGAACTCTATGAGAACCATATCATGCATTTCCAAGGAAACAAAAATCCTTCCACGATACAACACTCAGTGTTGATCGTCCTCCGACCGACCATTAGGGGCCTCTCCAAAAACAACTCAGTCTCTCCTGACCTCCATCTCAAGAAACTCCAACTGGGACTCTTCCAACTTCTGCATCATGGATGACTGCACCATCATTTGAAAAAGACAGCCTTTACCCCCAACTTCTCCCATATCAAGATGTAATGCTGAAATTTCTTTTATTACTCTCCACGAATCACTAGATTCACGCACAGAATCACTACGTGACTTTCGGCTCAGCACATCATCTAACATTCCCTTTTCCAGTCATATATGATCTTTGAAAGTTGTATTCCTATAAGAACTCCATCCACCTACGATGTCGTAAGTTCAAGGAATGTTGGGAGAAAACATACCTCAAACTCTTATGATCGGGGAAAACCACAAAGCGCTCACCAATGAGGTAATGTCTCCACAACTTCAAAGCCAGCACCACAGCCAACAACTCAAGATCATGGGTGGCGTAGTTGTGTTCATGGGGACACAACTACCAAGACCCATAAGAAACAATTGACCTCTACTGCATGAGAACATAGCCTAGCCCCAGATGTGAAGCATTGGAGAAGATATCAAACTGAACTCCTTCAACTAGAAGACAAAGGACTGGAGCACTTACTACCTTCTCCATTAGATACTCGAAAGCTGTCTGACACTGGTCAGTCCATATGAAAGCCTGATCATTCTGGTCAAAGCTGTCAGAGGTTTTGAAACTCATGAGAAATTGGTTACGAACCTCCTGTAGTAGCCTGCGAGACCAAGGAATCTTCGCACCTCTGAAACTGTGTTGGGGGCTACCAAAAACACAACTGGTTCTACCTTCGATGGATCCACATATACTCCCTGTTGGGATAAAACATGCCTAGTGTATGGTTGTGAGTGGCCTAGGGTGATTTGTGATACATATCTATGGCCTGAGTTGATGATCACACAATAACGGTGGTCAAATATGAGATGGTGGTGGAAAGGTGTGAGATTATTTTTTTGGTACATAAATAGTAAAATAGAATTGAAAATTGATGATTTGATGCATGTTACATAGATAAATAGTTACATTTGAGTATGATTAGATGATTAAACATTGGGAACCTATGCATATAGATATGTTTGGTGTGTAAGAAGATGTCACTAAAAAGAGACAATAAATTGATGGAGTGTTCATGATATTGGGGATATATATTGATGATCAACTCATGTGAGAGATGAATAATTATCCATTATGAAATGTGGTATGATGGCCATTGTTTATTATGAATAATTGAGGTTCCATGTTTAACATATCGTGTTTTTAAAATAAAATAATGTGTTCAAAAACATACAAGATACACCACATCAAACATAAGAGAAAAACTAAATATTACTATTTAAATGTTACCCTTATAACCAAGTTGTTAGGTTTGTGGGAATGAATAGTATTAACCAAATGTTTATGGTTTACACATCTATATATAATGAATTAATTTACTAATTAATTATAAATTTATGTAATACCATTTTTAAAATAAATGGAGATGTTTTTCTGATAAATTAATTAAATGTGAAATATATTATTTTATAAAAATAAATAATAAAATCACTATGGTTGAATTATATTAATAATATATATATATATATATAATATTCTCAATATTGTATTTATCATTATTCTTATGTGATTGTTAGACATTTTATAAGAACAAATTCCAATTTTATTTATAAAATATATATTTTTCTAAAAAGGAATATGTGCCTCCTTTTTATGGGACACCCATTTTAAATATTAATTTAAAAAAAATTTAAATTTTATTAGATAAAATAAACTTTTTTTTGGAAAAGGAGTATCAAAAATAAATTATATGAATATTCGATATTTTTAGAATAAGATTAATTTATTGATGAATAGTGAAAAAAACTTCATTTTAATTGAAAACAGCTTTTACATCAATTTTATTTATAATGTTAAATTATATTTTATTTATTTATTTTAAAGTATAATTAGATAATTTTTTTTTCATTTAATCCAATTTAGGCCATTGGAATCAATTTGACATTAAATTTCAATATAAAATCCTTTCAATCTTTCTAAGATTTTTACTATAAAAAACTGCATTCTCGTTCCATCAACAAGATCAATTTTTAATTAATGTATACTACTAATATATTTAGAATTTAAAAAAATGTATTCCATATTTTGAATAATATGGTACATATTTATTAAATAGTTCCCTTTCATCTTTGTAATATATGAATAGTAAATTTAGTAATTATTTATTATTACAATGGTTAAAGGTAAATCAGGTAATTAAGGGTAAAAAATATTATAAATTAACATTAAAACATGTCTAAATTTTATTATATGAGATATTTAGTATCCAAATAATCCTTGAGATTTTTTGGAGCTCTTGGAGCCACTTTTATTACATTAAGACATTTATAGTATTTTATTCAAAGAGAAGTAAACTTTTTCATACTTTTGTTTTTAACAAGTGAAATATTTTTAATATGATATTATATATAAGATAAATTAGGATATAAATATTTATTTAAAATATAAAATATTTATATTTATCCTGAAAATTTATTTATAATTTTTAGGAAGGAAATAATTAAATTAAATGGTGACACAATGATAATGTAGAAATATCTTTATTAATGGTTGAATTGAATAAATGATTTTAAAAACATTAATATAAATATAATTTGACATAATTAATGTGATAAGAAAATTATGGAAAGATTTTGAAATATTAGTGACAATTTAATATATATTTTTTGAAGATATCAAGTTATGATATTTTTAAAATTTTAATAAATGCATAGTTTCAAAATTGTCACTAATGGTATTTTAAAATAGAATATATTTTATTATACGAGGTGAAATTTATAAAATATAATATTTGGAAACATAATTAGGAAAATTAAAAAGATATAATAAATGACTCATTTATTGGTGTTTTATCGTGTAATAGTAATTATATCAGCCCTCAAATCATAAATTACCTGATAACTCATTTAGAGTTAAAAGGGTAAAATAATGGTTAAAACAAAAATCCAAGGAATGAAAAAATAATTAAAACCTATATTATTTTAATTTAATGAATTTATTTACACCCATACTTATCTTAACTCATACATAACCCAATTTTTATCTATTTTAAATAGAATTATAGTTTATATTAATTTAATTCACTAAAAAATTCCACGAGCGCCCCCCCCCCCCTTCTCTTATAAAAGGGCACTACTTATTATCATTTCTTCAAACTTAAAAACCAATTTGGTCCTGGAAGTAACGTCCATAAAATTTCATTATAATATAATTTCTCATTATATAGTCCTTATAGTATTAATAAATCCCTCTTAAGAGTTATTAAGGTTTCAATCAAAGGAGATCATCCGAGGAAGAGGTATAATTTTTAATTTAGTGTTTCTGTTTTATTTCATCTTCCACATCCTTAAAATATAATTCAACCATTATTAAATAATATCTAAAATATCCTCAATAAAAATGGTTTTTATTATGTTAATGTCATCACATAAATTCATCTCCTCTTCCATCAATTAGGAAAAGAATTAATCGTTTATGCATACGTCTGAACTATCAAATCCACAACCTGATATAATTCGTTTTCCATTACCATCCCTAAAGACCAGTTATAATGATTGAATAAATGTTTATACATGTTATTCATGAAATAATTATCCTTATTAAATAATAATATATCATTTATGTTCTTTTCTTTTAATGCACATAAAAATAATAACGCCGTTCGTGCGTACGTGTAAACTGTCACATATACAAAGTGAAGTGATTCATTTTTCATCACCACATCACATTGATGATATATATGTGTGTTTATTTGAATTATTAAAATTATATTAATGATATTTTTATCATTATGTAAAGATAAAATAAACTTACCTTCTTTTTATAATGATCATTGAAAAATGAAAATGTTACTCATGCGTACGTACAACATATCGTCTCCATGATTATAGGGTTGTTCATTTTTCATAACCATACATTAATTGTTTATATATAAAGGTATAATTGATATATTAAAGTGATTATTATGTCATTAATATTATTCGGTATATTATTTACGAATGACCACTTAGAATATTGACATCATACAAAATTCATTTTAGACTCTTATACCGAATATCGAAAAAAACCTCTAACATTTATATAAATAATTATATAATTTTTATAACATGATAATAAGTTATATAAAATAAATTATAAAAATTAAAAAGGTTATAAATAAATTTAATAATTTAGCTTAGTGATTTAGTCATGAAGTTAATAACATACATGATGAATAAGACTTAATGTAAAGGATTTCATCCCAATCTCCTTTTATTGAGGAATTTCTTGATGGTGTGAAATTTTATTCATTTATATGTTATATATACAACTACTATGACATTTCATATCCATATTGTATCTATGATCTTGTTATTGAAGTTTTTTTATGTTTACTATTTCATGGATGTTATGTTTTAAATGTTCAAATTATTATTGGAGACCTTGAATGTTTAAATATTTTTTTGTCAAGTCATTTTATCCATGCCAACATTCATGATATTTTTTTTTTGATATTTATTTATATGGATATAAATGTATTAGAAAAGAAATTCCATTTTTGTTTTTATTTTCATTCATTTTTTTTCAAAAATGAATCCCTTTACAGGTTTGATATGAATAATTTTGAGACATGGAAAAATGTAAGGTTTTATTCTTAACTTTCACGGAAGAAATGACTCTTTCACCATCGTGGCCATTATTTTACTGACTTCTTACTTGGTAAAATTCCATATCTCCTTAAATAAAACCCCATATGTTCCTTCTTATTTATATTGGTATTAAAAATGGTTTTTAATGAAAAAGGTTTTTTGGGTATTGAAAATGGTTTTGTTGAATGAAAAGTGTATTTGCATTCGAATGTGTTTTCACATGTGATTAAAAGAGTTTATAAAATCGTTTTATAAGGAAAGTGTTTTATTAGTTATTTGATACCTGAGTGTTATAAGAAATGGGTGATCCTATTATAGCTGGTACATGGGGTGGCCCAAAAAGCACTAAGAAATATTTCAATAGCTTAACATGGGGTGGCCTAGATATTGTAGGGAAAGCCCGTTCCTTCCTAACATGGGGTGGCACAGATTGTACTCAGTAATCCTGTAGTAGCTTAATTTGATGTCAGATATATGATTATTAAAAATGAAAAGGTTTTGAATAGTTTTTATCTTTATGATTTTTAAGTCACATAAGGGAGTTTTAATTTCATGCTATAAGGTTCAATGATTTTCTTTGAGTAAAATGTCTATTTTTTCATGTAAAAATGTTTTATATTATTAATGAACATTGAATATAAAGGTAAAAGTTTTATGAGAATTCATGTTTTTAGTGAAATAACAATTTACATTCTTTTTATATCCTTTATTCATAATCTTTTCTCATGCCAAGATTTTAAAATTCCTTTAACAGGGTTTAAGGGGGAATATAGAAAAGGACGTGACCAAGGAGATAATTGTTGTATATTTTTATTAAAAGAAATAATTTTTTATTTAAATGAGTTTACATTTTGGTAAAAGTGGATACAGTTTGGATGTGTGAAATTTGTATTTTATGGTTTTTTATATATGAGTTGGCCTGATTATCTAAAACTCTAAAAAATAAAATATCATCAATGTGAAATCATTTAAAATCTATGACATCACTCAAGATTATGTAATGTTTATGGTAGGGTCCGTATATTTGTTATTGAAGGATTCTTTAAACAAGTTTATAGATTAGGATAGTGTTTATAAGATTCCATTAGAATATTTTACTTTATGATTAAGTTTCAAAAAAGTATAAATTATGGATTACCTTGTTTCTTCATCTAAAGTATACTTGTTTGGAATGGTTTACCATAAAGGAAACAAGGATGATGTCATGGGATAGACTTGTGAAAAAAATAACCTACCAAATAAACATCCAGAGATGATTTTAATTATAAAAAATTAGTTTTTATAGTGATGGATCAGTCGACACATGTTATAAATGTTGGTGGTTTGTATGCTAGAGTGGAACCTGATCTAAATTGAATGATCATATTTATTGTGGAAAATTTCATGAGGCAACATCCACCATCATTCATTGGATCATCTAACCTTCTGGTTGTATATGTATGGATTAATTCCTTAGAGATGATATTTTAAGAATTGGGATGTTTGAAATTTTAAAATGTTACTCTTTTATTTTGATGGTGAAGTTGACTGATGGGGGTATTTGGTTAATAATACTATAGAGAAAGATGGTACTCATTCCATAGAATGGGAAATAATTAAGAATATATTCCTTGATTAATATTTCCTTGAGGTTTTTCAACATAGGATGAAAAAATAGTTCTTGAAATTAAAGAAAAATGGTGATGATTCGGTGGATTCCTGTGAAGAAAACATCATAAGAATTGCATGGTTTGTTCTGAATTTTATTAAAAACACTGATTATAAAATTAATAAATTTTATTCACAATTAAAACCATGCCTACGAAGATATTTTGCCTCATGAGAATATAATACTTATGGGAAAGTGGTGTGTTATGATAAAAAAATATGACAAGATGTTTTCCAATAGTTATGTTCCATAAGCTGAAAATATTAAAAAATGGTCGGGATTTTAGGAAATGGAGAAACAAACAAAAATTAATCTCGAGGTAATCCCACAATATGTTTCACATGTTGAAAACAATATTTTAATTATTGTTTTATGAGATCATAGATTATTTCATAGTGTGGTCAGTTTTTTCACAAGATCTGTCACACCTCGGCTTTTTAATTTATTTTTATTTCATTTTTTATGGCTTCATATAACCTCATAGAGGTGTGGGCTGAGCACGGTAGGTGGTAGCCACATAGTCGGCCCAGGTGTCATGTAATTAATCATTATTATTAATATAATTATTATTATTGTTATTGAATTATTATTTTTCTTTATATTATTATTATTCTCTATATTATTATTATTATTTATATAATTATTATTTTTATATTTGGTTTTATTACTATTATTATTATTATTATAAGATAAAATTAATAAAGAAACCAAACCCTTAACCTACCCACGGTGCCCCACTCTCCATCTTCCTGCACACATACCCCTTCCCCTTCATTTTTTCCTATGTTCGGCACACCATGTCCAATAGCCACTGTGCTCTCCTTCTCCTGTCCATACCTCATGCTCGCCCCCTCTGGCCGTCTGTGCTCACCCCAGCCACCTCTTCCCTTGCCCTCGACACATCCCAGCCTCACCTCTCACTCTAGCCACTGCCCTTACCCCCTTGCAGCCCTCTGCGCACGACCAACCCAGCAAGCGTCCCTGTCCCGATCTAGCATCTAGCTCACGTTCTCCCTTATATCTTGCCCCTATAAGTCCCCTAATCCTCCTCATGTGCACACCCAGCTATCCACATCACCTCTACTGGTCCGACTCCTCAGACATTGCCCTCACGCCCATCCACTATCCCCAGCGCCGGCCTCCGCCTCTCTCCCTAGAAAATCCTGATGGTAGCTATCCCCATCTATGGAGATCTCCCCTTATCAGCATTCCACATACAAGCCCCTTCCTTCCCATTTTCTCTGGCCAACCGACCCCCTGCCGAACACCCGTCACCAGTCTTTGTTCCTGCTGACCACCCCCTGCTTTCCTTTGCTCCAGTCATCCATCGCTCGCCCTTTTCCTCCATCCAGCAACACACCGAACCCCCTTTACCCTGGTTTATTTATTTATTTATTTATTTATTTTTCCTTCATTCAATATTTGGTGTGTTATTTTCTTTGGATACATATTAATACCACAATTGTGTTTCATGTTATTTTATCACTGTTTAGTATATATAGTTGGTCTGTGAGGGATCGTTCTACCTTATGTATGGTCTTGTCACTTACACTCTTGGTTTGAAGTATGTGATTCCATGTTTTCATTTTTGATTAAGTCCAATTATTACCTGAGTGTTTTTAATTTAATGTCGGACTTAGTTATTACCATCTCAATACACTTCATTAAAATTTCTACAGTGTTTTTAAATTATAAGGTTTTGATAAAAAAAGTTTTTAAGTACCTTCACTAGTCATGTTTACGTGTACATATGAAAAATGTGTTCATAGGATGTCAAATTTTGGTTCGATAATTTTTTAAGCATGACACACACATTTAAAATACTCTCCAACTAGTTGTGAAATATTTTTTTGGTTTGAATGAATTGTTTATATAATATTAATCAGGTTTATTAAATAGTTTATATACTTTTCCATCTATTTATAAATATTTTTAATTAATTGTTGTGTTAATTATAAAATTATTTAAAAATTATTTTTTTATGTTCATTAATTTTTTATAAATTGTTTCATATGATTATAAATTATTTTATAAACTATTTTACTTGTTCTTAAAATCGTTTATAAATTTTTTGGTTTGTTCATATAATAGCTAAGACATTGTTTGGTTTGTTGTATAAATTTCTATCACTTTAGAGTTTTTGAAAGAAGTGATAACTATATTTTGGTGTGTCTTTGGGTATGGTTTGAAAACTAATGGTGATCTTGTGAAAATTATTCTTTCTTTCTAAATGACACTGGGTTCTATGTGTTGTTTTAAATACGGGTATAAAGTGATGTTTTATAAAGTGTTTCTTCAAGTGTTATAGAAAACATGGTTTATAATGGGTCCCTTAAGGTCTTTCCATCTAGTTGAAATACATTTTTTTTGTGGGTTGAAAAATAGTAAAGGCTCATTTGGCTCTTCCAACTCATGGGTGAAGTTGTGTTGGCTTTTAGAATGGATTGTGTTGGGAAACTATGTGTGCCTGGTCAGAGTTTAAATGTTATTCAAAAAATGGATTTGACATGGATGTGACATGACAGTTCAGTTCGTACACAAATTATTATGAAAAGATTGAATGTTTATCAGGGGGTGATCCTGTCTAGGGTAACCCTTTATGGGTGAATTAATAGGAAGCATCAGTGTTTGCTATTGGTAAGTGTTGTGAGATTATTCATGCATGAGAGGGCATCTTACTTACACAATATTATTATAACCACCACCTGTTCCTAGGAATCTTTTAGTTTATCGAGTAATAGTTTATTATCATCCTCTATTAGATGGGTTGGTACCCACTGGTTGGTATAGAGGCCAGTTGTGGAGTTCCATTGGTTTCTATTGATGCGAGGGCATCCAGTTGGTTAGAGACATAGGAGCTTCACCATACACCAATATGTGGTTTTGAACCAAGTACATCCAAGGTTCTTCTATGTATATTTAGGATCACCCATGGTTACTGGATTATTTTCATTGGTTGTTTACATTCTCTTATACCATTTTATTTCAAGCATTCATTGTGTACTTGTTCTTCTTTTTCCCAGATTTGATATATTTTATTTTGATTTTAGTTTATAAAAAGAAAAATTATTTTGTTAATTATATGTTGTATGTGTTGGATTTGTTTAAATGATGAAAACATGTTGCTTATATTAAAATTTGGAAAACCTAATTTTATATTTGTATTTAAAACTAATGTTAGTAGATGGTTTTGAGAAAGGAGATGTTGGATTCAGTGGTTTAACTTCACAACCCTATTGAGAATAATTATTTCTCACACATATTTTTATCATTTTTTCGGTTTCCATTGCTTATGTAGTCATGGATAATTATCTCATTATTTGAGAAACTTGGTCCATTGGTTGGAAGGTGACAGGGAAGGTCACATGAAGGTATGTGAAGATGTTTCATTTCTTTTCCACTATTAGAGTTTAGATTTGTTTTATTATTGTTCGTTTAATTATATTTTATGGGACAAATTTTTCACATCGATAAAATTTTTTATGCCTAGCACTGGTTGGCAACCTGTGGGGATCAGGAACGCCCTTTGAGAAATGTCACAAACTGGTCAAGTGACGGGATCAAGGTCAAACCAGACTGGTTTATGAAAAAATGGTATCAAAGGAGGCCCTTACTATTTGGGGTTTCCGAAATATGGAGATTAGGACTGTCAGGACTCAAGAGTTAGGTACGGGAAGGACATCATTAACCCTTAACCATACCTAACCTCAAGTCTCCATTGATAGTCTAAGAATTGAGTCCTTGTCTCATTCTGGTTTTTTTAGATTAAGGGATGACAATGGAGGTAGGGCGATATACGTCATGATTTTTCATGGATTAGTTACCCAAGTAGAGTTTGAATACACAGTTTTGGTTCCTCCTAGTTGTTGATTTTTTCTTGGGGCATGTCCCACTACCATGTCACTAGGTTAATTGTTACTAATACTCCCTCACTCCGGTAGTTTGATGCAATTCGTGTGTCGTCTTAGATCTGGTTAGTGTAAGTGAGATTTTGAAAATGAAAAAAATATGTTTTTGAAATGAAAATGATTTATTTTAAATGGATTTAAATTTGTGAAAAGGGTTTTAAAACTGAAATCTCCTAGTAGAAAAAATATGGTTTTTTCTTGGAATTGTTTAGAGAAATGGTTGGGTGCATCATCAATTACTCTTCATGAACATTATCACATGTGAAGAAATGCATGGGAAGTGATTGTTGGTTCATATGGATGAATGCAGATGAAGACATGTGCAATGGTTCATGGTATTACTAGGAGGTGTACCTAGAATTAATGGCTTGACCTTGTTTTTCATAAGTGATTTTAAAAAGGGTACTGATTTTGGAAATTGAATTTGGTTTGAAAAGTTGGTTTGGTATTTGGAATGTGTCCTTGACAGAATGTGGATTTGAAATATTAAATTAAAAGGGTATTTTGAAAAGGCAGTTTTTTGTTGTGTTTTATTTTTTTGGTTTTTTGAGCTAGTGGTTTTTGGATGAAGGATATTTCATTGATGTTTCATTGGCTTGATATTGGTTTTGGATCTTCGTTTTATATGTAGTTATAAAAATGATACATAGAAAGGTCCCTAAGGTTTCTGATAATTCATTCCCAGTTTTTGAAACTTCTCGGACATTAGATATCCTTTATGGTGATTGGGGTGCGTTAGAGGAAGCAGAGTGGCATGAAGTGGTCGAGCGCGTCTTTAGGGTATTGAGAAATCCCAAAGCTATTAAAGTGTGTTATGTTTTGGGCCTGTTCAAAAGTCCAACTCTGGATTAATGGGAGTTGTTCACCCCACCATATGTGAAAGTTGGCATGATGTAGAATGCCTTTAAATCCATCTTCGCTCGATGGTTCATTCCTTAAGAAGTGAATTCGAAGAAAAGGGAAGAGCTCATGCATATTCAAGATGGTTAATGGATGGTGAAAGCATATGTTAGCCATTTCAAAGCACATGATTCCTTTTTTATATAGGTAGCATCATAGGATTTGATAAAGAATTATATCTTCATTGGGGGTCTTCATCCAAAAATCAAGGAAGGAGTCATCCATTCAAAGTACCATCATTTTGATAAACAAGTGAATGAGGTGCTCCTAGTTGAGTTGGTATCTAGGGTGCAGATGGTTGGAAACCCAGTGCATCTAGTTTCTTGTGAAGGTTCCCCATTGGTGAGTAGAGTCTTCCAGAGGGAACTGTATCTAAAGATTCCTTTACTAAGGTTCTGGCTTCCATTTCATCGGACCGTTCAGTGGTGTGCCCCCAGTGTGGCCGGTTCGGGCACATGAATCTGTCATGTCGCACCCCCCTGAAGACTTGTCATTGTTACAGCAGTTTGGATCACTTGGATAAGTACTTCAAGAAGTGTCACCTGAAGAAGATTCCCTCACTAGAGAAATTCTGGTGCTTGACTGTGAGGAAAGGGGTGTTTCAACCATTAGATCCCTAGAAATGGGTTTCAGGGTGACGCTCGCATGCAGTCAGGAGTATCCTTGGGTGTGAATCCTTGGTTCAGGTTTTGTGGTCTGTGTCGGCAGAAGAAAATTTAATGTTTATCTACTCTTTTTTTTTCTACTATTAAAAATTTAATGTTATTGTGAGTTCATTATTTGATGAGGAAATGTGATGAACTTCTTCTATTGTAATCCAAACTGTTCCGTTTTTCTGATTATGGTTTTCTAAATTATGTGTTTTTTATTAATGTGTGTTTGTCCCGTGTCTGGGTTGATCATGGATTAGCTATATTTTTTAGAGGTGTAAGTGCCTTTGTAAGAATTGATGTTTGTGGTTATGATAGAGTTTAATTCTTGTGGAATGTTCTGCTAGGTTGTTTTTATCTAGTGTTGGGGGTTTTTGGTCTAGGCCAAGAGTTCCAGGTTTCAGTCAATGTGTTATTCACTCTTTATGTAGAACTTAGTTTGGATTGGTTGGGAGTTCCTTGTCCCCCCATCTAGGGGTGGAATGTTTTCATGTTATATTTCCACACTAGTTGAAATTTTAGGGTGGGGAGAACCCACTCATGTTCTCATGTTCTCATGTATGGTGGTTTCTTTCAGTTTCAATCAGGAATGGATTCTTGTTTTGTCTATTGTTCCACTAGGTAAATTTTTTGGGGAAAAATCTGTATATGGTGTATAGAATTGTCAAACCCTAAATTTTAATTTATTTTTATTTTGTTTTCTATTTCTTCAGTTAACAGCATTTAGGTGCGGGCTAAGCGCGGTTGGCGGTATCTGCGTAGTTGGCCCATGTGTTGCGCAATTGCTCATTATTATTATTATTATTATCATTATTATTGTTGTTGTTGTTGTTGTTGTTGTTGTTGTTGTTATTGTATTATTATTATTCTTTTTATTATTATTATTATTCTTTATATTATTACTCTTACTATTATTATTATATTTGGTATTTTTATCATTATAAGATAAAATGAAAAAAATAAATCAAACCCTAAACCTACCTACTCCCCCTCCAGATTCTCCTACGTGCATACCCCTTCCCATCCGTTTTTTCTTATGTTTGGCACACTAGGTCTTGTCGCCACCTCCCTTTCCTTATCTTGTCTTGACCTCATGATTGCACCCTTCGGCCCTATGTACATGCCCTGACCACCTCATCCCTCACCCTAGACATGTCCTAACTTCACCTCTCGACTGGGCCACCGTCCTTTCCCACTTCCAACCCTCCACGTGCGACCACCATGGAAGGAAGAGCCCTCCCGCTCTAGCATCCGGCTCACATTCGTCCTCCGCTCTCACCACGAGAGGTCCCCTCGACCACCTCTTGTGCACACCCATCCATCCACCCCGCCTATCCCAGTATGACTCCTCATACCTCACCCTCACGCCCAACCACTCTAGCCGACCACTACCCTCACTCCGACCCTCGGCCTCTCCCTCTCATGCTCCAACTGATAGCCAACCTCACTGATTCCCTCTCCCCAACGTCATCCTCCACCTCTCTCCTTCGCTACTCCCAATAACAGCCAAACCCATCCCCAGCAAGCTCCCCTTTTCAGCAAGCCACCGACCAGCCCCTTCCATCCACTTTTCTTCAGCCAGCCGACCCCCAGCCGAACTCCCCTCACCGATCATTATTCCAGCTGACCACCCATACATATTTTTTCTCCGAACATCCCTCACTCTCTCTTTTCCTCTAGCCAGCAGCACGTCACACCCCCTTTTCTCTGGTATTTTTATTTATTTATTTACTTACTTTCCCTTAATTCTATATTTGGTTTTTTATTTGTATTGGATATATCCTAGTACCACAATTGTGTAAAGTGTGATTTTCTCACTTTTTGTCATGCATGGTTGGTCCATGAGGGATAGTTCTAACTTCCGTTGAGGATTTCATCACATCCGCTATTGTTTTGAGGTAGGATAATGTGTTTTTCCGTTCTTTTTAAGTCCACCTAATACATGAATGTTTTTAATTAAATTTTTGACGTAGTTCTCACCTTTTTAATACACTTAGTTAACATTCTATAGTGTTTTAAAATTATTTGGTTTTGATAAAAAATAGTTTTAAAGTACATTCTCTAGTCATGTTTACATTTTCTTATGAAAAATGTTTTCTCTGGATATCAAATTTTGTTTTGATAATGTTTTAAGAATGAAAAAAACATTCTATATACTCTATAATTTTTTGTGAAAATGTTTTCAGTTTTAATGAATTGTTCAAAAATTATTCAATCTATTTATTAAATTGATTATAAATTTTCTGCCTATTTATAATGATTTATAATTAATTGTTGTGTTTGTAATAAAATTTTTTAAAAATTATTTGGTATGTTTATTAAATTATTTATAAATTTCTTCATCTGTTTATAACATTTTTTTAAACAACTTTACTTTTTATTAAAATAGTTTATAAATTGTTTGGGATGTTTGTATAATATAAAAGAAATTTTTTGGTTTGTCATATAAAGTTTCCACCACATTAGAGTTTCTGAATGATGTGATAAATATATTTTTTTGTGCTTTTGGGTTTGGTTTGAAAGTTAATGGTGATCTTATGAAAATGATTCATACATTATAAATGATGTTGGGTTATTTTTGGGGTTTATAAAGAGGGTTTTAAATATGGTTTTATAAATTGTTGATTCACGTGTTTTGGATAACTTGGTTTTTAATGGGTCCTTTAAGGTCCTTCCATTTGGTTGAAACACTTTTTGGTGTGGGTTGAAATTGAGTAAAGGCCCGTTTGGATCTTCCAACTCATTGGTGAAGTTGTGTTAACTTTTAAAATTGTTTCTGTTTAGAAATTGTGTGTTCTTGGTCAGATTTTAAATGTTGTTAGAAAAATGGTTTTTACATGGATGTAATGTGATGGCCCGATTGGCACTCTGTTTAATGTGAAATGACTAAATGTTTATTTGGGGGTGCTCTTGTCTAGGGTAACCCTTTAAGGGTGAATGCATAGGAAGCATCTGTGTTTGGGGTAGGCAAGTGTGGTGATATGAGTCACATGTGCGAGGGGTTACTACTTACACAGTATTATTATAACCACCATGGGTTTTTGGGTGCCTTTTAGTTGATAGAGTGATGGTTTTTTATCATCCCCGATTAGATGGGTTGGTACCGACTGGAATGTATTGAGGCCAGATAGAGAGTGTCGTCGGTTTCTGTTGCCACATGGGTGGCCAGTTGGTTATAGACATAGGATCATAACCACATGCCATTATGTGGTTCAGAACCGAGTAGGTCCATGGGTCTTATAGGGATGTTTAGGATAACCCATTGTTACAAGATTATTTTATTTCATTTTTTACTTTCCGTTATAAAAGTTTATTTCCATCTTCCATTGTTCACATGATCTACATTAGAACAACATTGATATATTTTATTTTGTGTTTTATTTATTAAAATATAAATAATTTTTTTAATTTTATGTTGCATGTGATGGAATTTTTTTAAAGGAGAAAAAGATGTTTCTTTTTTTAAAATGAGGAAATGCTACTTCAATATTTTTATTTCAAACTTGTGTTAGTGGATGGTTTCAGGAAATGAGATGTTTGATTTTTTGGATTATCTTGAAATCCCTAATAATCATCTTTAATACTCATGCCTATTTTTATCATCTCAGTTGTAGGTTTCCTTTTCTCAGGTTTTCTTGGATGAGTTTCTCATTATTCGATCTAGGTCAGCCTTTGTTTGGGAGGTGACCTTGAAGGTCACGTGGAGGTATGTTAAGCTGTTCAGTTGTTTTCTTTTCTGTGTTTAGAGTTTAGATTTATTTTTTTTGTTTATTCTTGATTTTTTATTTATCTTTTATGGGCCATATCTTTCAAAGAGATTAAATTTTGGACACCCGACACTGATTGCTAGCCCTTGGGGATAGGGAACCCCCTTCTAGACATGTAATGGACCGACTCGAGTGACCAAAAAAGGGTCGACTCAGGATAGTTCGTGACAAGATCTGTGGGTGTAAATAAAAGATCCCTAAATAGACAAATAATGGCGTAACTAATATAAATCCAAAGGAGAGGTTTTTTAGTTGCAATGATTTGGTCCACTATTATAAATAATGTCCATAGTAAGATACACATGATGAAAATCATCATGATCAAAAACAAAAAGGTTTGGGAAAATAATTTTCTACTATTGTAGTTGATTTTGAGACATATGGTGATGATTTGAAAGCTTCATGGTGCCAGATATTTTTCGACGGTTAACCACAAGTTAAAGGTTTTAGATACACCTTTGATGGTTTTAAGTGTTGTGGTCATTAGTAATTAAGGACCTATTTCGGGAGATTTTTGGGGATTATGTTTATGTAAGGTTATTGTTTCATAATAAGTATGACCTTACTTTTGGACATGGGTTTTATGGTATAAATAACCATTAGTATTTATGTAATATTTAATGAATAAGGTTAATTTTAATGATGTGTATCATAATTTTGGGAACATAATGAGTATGATATTATGCTTATAAAATAGAAATATATCACATAAGTATTTTTCTTTATATACATAGATAGAAAAATAATTTATCAACTCTTGGGAAAATATTTTTAAATTAAAAATTTTATCTATTTAACTTTATTTCTTTGAAATCAATGAACATTTAACCCATCATAGATATATGGTTTGGTGATTGTTAATAGTGTCCTGAAATTTTTTTCTATCACTCTCCATCATAACATGATGGATAGTTTTATCTTCCATATCAATGATTTCCTACATGTAACTTTAGTATATGTTATCTTATGTGACCTTAATACTTCCCATTCATTATTTTAAAATGGATGTTTCCTTTATCCATTTTTTGATGTGGGATTTTAACAAAGTTATTTGGAAAATTCAAACTCCTATTTGTTGATCTTGAGTTCAAATTGCAAGGAAAAAATTTATTTATGGGGAGAGAATGTAACATCTCAAATTTTTAAAATGAAACACTATATTTGATAATAGACACGATGCACCACAATGAGATTAACAGAATAAATAAATATTATTATTTAAAAGATACGATTATAACATAGTTTTTTGAATGGAGGGAATGGATAATATTAATTTAATTCTGAAAATACAGTTAACCCATGTATGTATAATTAATTCAATGACCAGTTAATTATAAATTAATGTAAAAATCATAATAAAATAAATGGAAATGTTTTTCTCAAAAAGAATTTAAATCATAAAAGATATTTTATAACAATAAATAACAAAATAAATCATCTTAAATTATATTAATGAAATATATACAAGTATATATATATATAATATTTTTAGTCAACTTTTTAACATTCATCTTGTGTTTTTATAGTCATTATATAACAAAAACCCGAATTTTATAGACAAATGAGTTTTTTTTCTAAAAAGGCATATTTGTAGCCTTTGATGGAACATCTGTTTTAAATCATGTTTTTGGAACATTTAAAAAATATATTTGAAAAAATTGACTTCTTATTTGATATCAGAGTATAAAAATTTATATCAGTTGAATTTTTGGTATTTTCTAGATAAGATTCGTTTTTGGATTAATAGTGAAAAGCATAATGAAAATTTAATTGGAATAAAATTCATCAAATTTATTTATAGTGATAAATTATAATTTTTAAATGTATTAAAATATAATTAGATAATTTTTTATTATTTAATACAATTTAGGTCACTGGAATCTATTTCACATTGAATTTCTATATAAAAACATTTTAATCTTTTGAACGTTTTTTCTTCAAAAACCCTCAATTTGTTCCGACAATGGGATTAATCGTTAATTAATTTTACCACTTATGTGTTTTAAATTTTTAAAAATGGATTCTATATTTGGTATAATAAGGTTCATTTTTAGTAAATAGGTCGATTTTATTTTATTAAAATAGGAATAATAATTTTTGTAATTATTTTCATTACCACAATTAAGGGTAGATCAGGTAATTATGTGTAAAAATAATATTATAATATATTATATAATAACACTGAAAATTTTCAAAATTTCATTAGATAAGATATTTTAGAAAAAAATAATCATTGGTACAAATTTTTTAGTACTTGGATCAACTTTTATGAATTTAAGACATTTATATTATTTTAATCAATGAGAAGTCAATTTGTTCATAATTTTATTTTTAGCAAGTGAAATACTTTTAATATGAATTTATATAGAAGATAAATACATCTAAAAATAGTAATTTTAGTACTAAAATATTTTTATTCATCATAGTGATTTATTTATAAATTTTAGGAAGTAAATAATTAAATTAAATGGGGACACATTAATAATGCAATAATTGTTAAATAAGAGAAGAATCGAATAAATTATACTAAAAATATTAAATTAAATATAATTTGATATAATTAATTTTATCCATGAATTTTACGAAATAAATTTACATGTTAGGGACGAAATAAAATATCTTTTTCTAAGATATAATGTTTATATAATATTTTTAAAATGCTAATAAATGAAGACTTTCAAAATTTACCTTAATTGTGCACTAAAATAATAAATATTTTATTAAATGAAATAAAAATTATAGATATATAAAAATAAGAAAAATAACTAGGATAAATCCTAAAATTTCATAAATGACTCATTTATTGGTAATTTTAATTATTATATTTTTTATATCAAACCTTAAATAGTAAATTACATGATAGCACCGTAAAAATTAAAAGGGTAAAATAAGGGTTAAAACAAAAAGTCAGGGATTAAAAAAATAATTAAATCCCAGATGATGTTAATTTTATTAATGGTTTTAAATAATTAATAATACTATATTAAACATGAATCAATTTTAATCCATTTTTAATAGATAAATAATAAATATTAATTTGATACTTTGAAGAATTTCAAGAGTGTCCCTCCCCTCTCTTGTAAAAGGGGACCACTTTTTATCATAACTTCACACATAAAATCCAATTTGATTTGGACAAGATCAGACTAAATCCATTACTATAATCTATTAAATCAATCTAGATTCTTTAGTTTCAGAATAATTCCATCTGTAGTGGTATTAAGGTATTAATCAAAGGAGATTGTAGGAGGAAGAGGTATCATTTTTAATTTAGTGTTTCTATATTATTCCTTCTTCCACATCCATTGAATGTTATCAAAAATGATGAAAAACATATATATTTTTTAATATAATTAGATTTTATTAGTTTTTTACCGTCACCTAAAATCATCTCAACTTCCATACAATGGGAAAAACAATTAATCGTTTATGCGTACATGTGAACTACAACCAACAAGAAAAGATATAATTTTTTCCATTAACATATCTCAAGACATATTATAATGATATTATTATTGATTATATATTATATTAATGAAATATTTATCATTATTAATTAATAATATATGATTTATGTTCTTTCCTTTTGATGCACATAAAAATAATAATGTTGTTCATGCGTACGTATGAACTATCATCTCCACGAAGGGATGTGATTCGTTTGTCATCAACAAATCTAATGGATGATATATATATATATATATTTAAATTATTGATATGATATTAATTATATTATGAACATTCTATAGAGTAATAATTGTTCTTAATATCTTTCCATAATGATCATTGAAAAATGGAAACGTTACTCTTCCATACGTATGACCTACCATCCTTATGATTATAATGTCATTCATTTTTCATAACCGTACATAAAGTGATTTATTTAAAGTTATAATTGATTTATAAATGTTATTATTATTTCATGAATATTATTTTAAATATTATGGACTAATGACCACTTTCAATATCGATATCTTACCAAGTGATTTTTGACTCATGTACCTAATATCAAAAAAAAATTGACTTGAACATAAATAATTAAGTAATATTTATTACCTGAGAATACGTGATATAGGTGGAATAATAAATATAAAAAAGGTTCTCGATATAGTAAATAATTATAATAATTCTATTATTCAGAGATATAAATAACATGTGTGATGAATCAGACTCAATGTAAGGGATTTCATCTCAATCGCCATTCATTAATCAATTTCTTGATGATATGGAACTTTAATCTTTTATAATGAATGTATAGATATTATATGAAATTCAATATCCTAATTTTAAATATAATCATGTTGTTTAATGTTTTGATAATTGTATTTTTTTCATTTATGTTATGACTTAAATGTTCAAAGTGGTATTGGACACCATGAATGTTTAAATATTTAATTTTCAAATCATTCTCCCCATGACAATATTCTTGATATTATTTTACGTATTTATTTTTATAGATATAATATGATTATAAATTTTATTTTTTTGACTCTTTTTAATTTCATTCAATGGTTTTCAAGAATGAATATTTTTACTGGTTTTTATATGGAATTTTTTTATAAACTAAAAAAAGGAATGTTTTCTTCTTAATATTCATGATGATAATAACTTTTTCACAGTCATGGCCATTATTTTATTGAATAATTAATTTTCATGATTTTAGGACACCTTAAATGAAAAAATAATTATTCTGGGTTTCTAGGTATTTAAAACGGATTTTCATGAAATGCGTGTTTTGGTATTGAAAATTGGTTCTTGAAAGAATATGGTATCATTATCAAAAAGTGTACTCATATGAGATTAAAACAGTTGTTCCAATGGTTTTATGTTGAAATTATTTTATTAGTGAAATGGTACATGGGAATTAAACGAAAATTTTGATCCCGAAATAGCTTATACAGGTTGTTCCCCAGACAGCACCACGTAATCTTATTATATCATAACATGGGGTCGCCCAAATAGCATCAGGTAAGACTGTTATAGCTTGACATAGGGTGGCTGAGATAGCATCGAGTAAGCTTGTAATAACATGATTTTAAGAAAGTCGTATGGTTAACAAAATTGAATTTTTTTTTTGAAATGGTTTTTTGTATATGATTCTTTAATTGAGCTAAAGGATTTGTAATTTAATACTGTGAGGTTTAATGATTTTATTTGAGTGAAATGTTCATTTTTTCATCAAATTTTTTTTATATTATTAAAGCAATTTTAATATAAAGGTAACCATTAAATGGTTTACATTTTTTACTGAACTAATGGTTTCCTTACTTTTTATACCCCTTTTAGATCTTTATTTATCATCCCATGTTTTTAAAATGTCTTTCCTAGTGTTTAAGGGTTAATAGAGACAAGGATGAGATCAGGGGGAAAATTGTGAATATTTATTATAATGAGAAATACTTTTTTATTACAAATATTTTTGTTTATTGGAAAATTTGGATTCTATTCTGAATTGTATACTTTGTATTTTATGGGCTTGTTATGTTTGATTCAGTTTAATTTTCTAAAACTATAATCATGAAAAGCTACATACTATTAAATAAACTAAAATTCTCGACTTAACTGAGAATTAGTAATGTTTATGGTGAGTTCCATATACTATGTGGATCAACATGATGTTGAATGAAACATGAGTGCAACAGATATGGAAATTCGGGTACCATATAGAATGTGAGATTATAAAAATATAATGATGTTCTCAAAGTTATATGGGCATAAGAGTTGTGTGATGGTGAGAATCTTCCCAAACCTTGGGTAATATCAATTAGGATTAATAAAGTGTTAATAAATTTTTTGTGTATCAAATAGTGGTAATCCGTAGTTTTGTGGTATTTTAGTAACATAGAGAGTGGCTATATATGTTGACCTATTAAATAAAAAAAGTGACACTTATATGTTTTAGTGTTTGGAAGGAAGTGGAAGTCAAGTATGATTTGGATTGTTCATTGATTGTATGGGAAACTCTATTATGCGGAGTACAACATATTGGATTTAAAAATGAAAAGAAAATTTTGAGAAGATTCTAGTAAAAGCTCATAGATAACTATTAGTGAATCCATATAAAAGGGTTTGATATTTTTTATGTTTCATGGATTTAATTATTTTGGTTTTAAGTGTTAAAAATAAGAGTTACCAAATGTAGATTTTGGTGAGATTGATTGATGATAGCATAGAAAAATTGTATGAAGTTTGTGTGTTATAAACATGTTTTTATTTCAATAAAATATCTAGTATACTAACTAGGTCAATTGAAATTTTTGTTCTCATCAAATTTACATTGAAATTAATGTTCATAGAGGTCCTAGTTTTTTGACTATAGTCCCAAGAGCAAGGATGTAGACTTTTAATGAGGATAATTTAGTGATTCTAGGGTGTGGCTCTAAGAAAGTGATGGTATGTAGTAGATATCTCATTTCAATATATGGTCTATGAAATTGTGGTTTGATAATTCAAGGTTTCCTCTAGAAGTGGGTAATTATCATGGATTTGGTGGAAATAACTGGTGTATAAATAAAATAGCCTGATTTTCCTTGAGAAGTGATTGTCTCTTGGGTGTCATATCATCATGAATATAGTGAATATAAGATATATAATTTGGGATATGGATATTTATATGGTCTCACTTATTGATATGGTCCATGTGTAACACCCTAAGAATTCATAGTACGTTATTTCTTCAAAGTAATTCAATAACTTGCACTACACGCAACACCGAGTTCAAGCACACCACGACATTCTAAACTAGCCGTTCAAAAGAGTATATTAATAATATTTACTATTTTTTGAAGTTTATATAATTCCTATAATTTTAGAAACCTTATTATGAGTTTCTTAGACATAATGGAAAAAACAAATTTATTTTTTTCCGATAAAAGATGTATTTTAAAAAAATGCAATTTTACCGCGTTTTAATGGTGAACCATTTTTAATTCCAATATTTGAAACTTAAATATATTCAATTTGAAAAAAATAAAATTCTTCTTTTGAATCGAGACATAAGAATTTAGTTTTAATATTTTTTTTTGTTTTTCTGATAACATTCATATTTGGGTGAATAGGGAAAAATACTTTGTTTTAACTGAAAACAGCTTTTTTTAAAAAATATTGTAGTGATAAATTATAAATTTTAATGGTTTGGAAGTATAAATATATTATATTTTTACCATTTAATCCAATGTTATTCATTGGGAATAATTTCACTTTGAAATTGAACATAAACAAGTATCAATCTTTTGTTAGTTATTATTTCTTAAAAAAAAGTTTTTAGTTTTTGACAATGGGAATTAATTTTAAATTAATAAATTCATCTTATATGTTTTTAATTTGATAAAATAGACTTAATTTTTGAATTTAGAATATCAAAATTAGCTTATGGTGAATATTTTGTATTTTTCTGAAAACATTCAATTTTTTATAAATAGTGAAAAACACTGAGATATTGGTTAAAACTGACTTTTTATTTAAATTTATTTTAGGTTAGAATAGATAAATATTTCTTATATAAGTTAAATATAATTCCTTCGAGTCATTTTATAATATGATTAGATATATAAAAATTTTATTGGACTTTTTATCGTCTTTTACCCACCTCCTAGGAGAATTTTCAAATTTGCATAAGACATAATTTTACAATTTCTGTTAGTTAAATTTCAAAAATCCGAGAGATATGGTCAACCTCATTAAGTGAAATGTGGTCCAATATGATGAAAATAATTTTTGTTGAATAGTAACTTATGACATTTATTTACCGTGGTTAAAGGTAAATAGGGTAATTTATGGTAAAAATAATATTATAATAATACAAAATTACCATAAAATTTTTCCTAAGATTATTTTATGATTCATGTATGACCATGGGAATACTTGGGTCGAATTTGGGACCCCATTAAGCCTCTTATGAATGATAATGACACTTTATTTTAATTAACTTATAGTAAAGGCAAAAATGACAAAAACAAATATCTTTTAGTAAATCAATTTTTACATGGGCTTATTTAAGTCATATTTTTGACTATTAATATTCATGGGAAAGATTAAAAGATTTCCTATATTATGGTATTTTTTATATAATTTTTAAATATAAAATAAATTAATTTATTTATGAAACAATAATGATATAGTATTTTCCTCATTAATAAATTATTTAAATAAATAAGACTATTAATATTATAACTATATCCAAAGCCTGTAAAATTCTTATTGGATGATTTTATTTCAACCATGAGTCATCTTATATTCGACTTTAATTAGTCTTGGACCATTAGAAATAGAATATCACTATATAATAATATAATATTTTTACACTTTCCAAAACCGCCCATCCACCCCCTTTTAAAAGGACACCAATTCTAATCAATTCCACACACCTCTCAAAACCCTAGGCTCATCCAAAACCTGAACAAATAATCTCTAAATATCCTTATATTACACCAAGAAGCCTTACCTTAGTTATAAGTCACCTAAAAAAGTCCTTTTGGGTCAAACCAAAGGAAGTTACCAAAATTAAAGGTAACAGTTTCTCTTAAATTCTTTTCTTTTATTTTGTTTTATTTTATTCTCCAACCCCCCTAAACTCTTTTTATTAATTTATTTTATGAACAAAACAGTATCCTAAATATACTAGGATGTTGTTATGATTAGGATTAGAACTACACTTACACACACCTCCATCTAATGGGTGAAGAACATATTGTTTCTGTGGTTGGCAAACTAACACATCATGAAATGATGATTGTTCGATTATCTCCTAATGTCTCTCATGGTGGCCATTAAGATGGAACTGTATTTATATATGATATATATATTATGTTTATGTTTTCTTTGTGATTCTATATTTTCCATTTATATCAAACCTTTATTGTTTCCATTATGTATGAAACGTGATAATTTCATTTGAGGAAGTGCGGACTACCGCCCCCTCAAAGTGATATGACTCGTTAATGACTTATTTGGGACATATAAAGTATGGTGTTAATGATATTATATGTGATATTATACCGTAATTATAATATACCTATGTATAATTAGTTTTTTATTTCAATTAAAATACAAAACAGAAATGAAAGTAGTGTTCTGGCGTATGTATGACTTACCGTCTCCATGAATGGTGCATTTCATTTATTATCTCCAAATGATATGTACTGTTATAAATACAAATATATACTTGAAATATATGATATATATGAAATCTAAATGAGTAATATGATTATATAGATAACGGAATTTTGACCACATGGACAATTTATAATTATAACAAGCTCATTTTTGACTCAAGTTCCGAACATCGACAAAATGTTCGATATGAACTCAAATAATTAACTAATTGTTATAGCATGGTAATAACTGATATAAAAGGAATAATAAACTTGAAAATATTATTAATCAAGTAGAAATTAACTTATGTTTATTATTTAGGATGAACAAGGAACATATGAGCAAGTCAATTCAAACATGCGGTAAGGGGTTTCTTATCTCACTCATAATTTCGTGAGATTTCCATTGTTCGCCACTTATTTATCGCATGTGGTGTATTTTGTAATGCCATTACATATATATTATCATGATTATTATTTTATTAATGATATTATATGATTAATTTGGTGGTTATTGACTGTTTTTTATACGACTAGATTGATTACAACGAGGTAAGGGTTATTTCCTTAATCTCATTATTATCCGAGATTGTTCATGTGTAAGTAATTTCTAGGACATAATTATCATAGATACCCATATTTTATAAAAATGATTTCAAAAGAAATATTTTAAGGTTTTATGGGAGGGTCTATTTAACTAGATCATAATTTTAAATGTTTTAAATATTTGTCTTTCTAAACCCTTTTAATTAATGTCCATGTTTTCCAAATTATTTTAAGGATTTATTTATATGGACATGAATGTTTTGGAATGATAATTCTTCTAAAAAGTTTCAAAGTGGTATGCGAAAATTTTATTCAAAAATACTTTTTAAATTACTACCTTTATAAATTGTGATACTTTTAAACGATTTTATGAAAAGCTGTATTTCTCTCAAATCATTTTACTGATCATTTTCATCTATGTCAACATCCTTTAATGGATTTTAAACTTTTTTGAAGATGATTTACTATGATACAAATATTCCATATTGTATTTAATGATTCATGATATGTTTGACTGTGGATGTGTTATTTCTATACCATTAATGGGTTATGGATAAAGTATTAACATTTCATATGCTAGTTTTAATATGAATGATTATGTTCTATTTCAAAATTTTCTTATGTTTAATGTATTGGACTAGTTTGTTATGGGTTGGGGACTGGTAATAGTAAGCCCTTCGGGTTGGGGTCTAGTTACAGCAGACCATCTAGGTTGGAGTCCGGTTATAGAGACTCTCTGGGTTGGAGTCTGGTTATAGGGGCTCTCTGGGATGGAGTCTGGTTACATAGGCTCTTCGGGTTTGAGTACGGTTACAGTTAGCCCATAGGTCCTGGCACGAGGCCTTGACATAGAAATTAATTTATGGTATCATACATTCCCTCATTATAATATTAGTTATTACATGTGATTATTTGACTAGTATAATATCCATGTGCTTGTATATATGTTAATGTTTGATTAATTTTTTCCATATTATGTTCATGTTTATGTTTAAAAGGCTATTGTTTTATTACACATATTGCCTTAAAAGTTTATAGATTATGATAAATTATTTACCCTTACTGAGCATCTAAGATCACCCCTTTATTATGTTTTATTTTCCCAGGATATGAAAAAGTTAGTTATGAGTGAATTGTAGGCATAATATAGGAGTCTTGGACGTTTCTAATGGAATAAATTACTGTTGTTTTTCTTTTAAAGTAGTAATGTTGAACTTCATGTATGTAATCTATTTTCCAAAACTGCTAAACTGATCAGTACTTTGTGACTTGAATCATTGTAATCATGCCAAGGTTATTTTATAATGCACTGACTCTGGGTAACTGGGGTTGGGGCACTACACCATGGATGATTATCGTGGTACATTTATAAGGAAAATAAGCGTTATGATTTGAGGTCTATAAAGACCATGATTGTGTAGGTTATGGAAAATAAGATAAATTTAAATTATTAGTCTTATAGATACATATTTTTTTGAAATTCGGTTCATAATGTTATTTTCAAGTAATTTAACATCTCTAGGAGTTCATTTTTAATGTTATTAAAGGCCCGATACTTGATAGGTCTTCTATATAACCTTGAAAAAGTAAGGATATTGGATATATTGTGACAATTAGGACCAGGGGTGATTATTTTTAATTCTTTATTTTGGATTTAGGTAATATATGATCTTTCCATTAGGGATATAGTTGATATCTCCCTAAATCAAGTGAAATTTAGATAGCTCATCTATTTTATAATGTGGTGTATTATTTTTTGGGATGGTATCTCTTATATAGTTAATCATTGGATATTTTGATGGATGGTTATATGGAATTTCCGCTATTTTACTTTACTCAAATATGACTGTATGGTCTCTCAATGGTAGTACCCTAGATCATCACTATTATTCATGACCTCATTCACATGAGTTGGCACATGTAAATTCATATAAATAAAAAAGCATGTTACTGAACATTGAAATATGGTAGACCATTTTAAGAATAGTTAAATCATTACGACTGAAAATAGAACTTCTATTATAAAATATAATGAAGGAATATTTACGTAAAATATTAGAAAATTTATCACTAAATTCCCCTTAAAATTTTTACAACACACTCATTTTTATTAATGTGGTTTGTGAATCAAGGATATATAGTATAATAAATCACATAATCCTTATTATCTACTATTTAAAATATTTATTTTTTATTTTTTTTTCAGGAATATTGAAATGAAAATTAAATAAACCAATGAATGGTGAATCATTTCCCATTTTAGATTTGAAAAATGATTCATATAGTTAGGTATTATGAACAATTCCATCACATCACTTTTGTTTTTATCATTATTCACATCATTTTAGGGGAATATGATACAGTTAATGCAATTAAATAATTTTACTGACTTATTCCCAATACACTAATTAAAATCCCCATTATGATAAAACACACTGCTCACATCATCTAATAAATGAATTGATTACACATTAAAAAAATGAAATTTCCTTCCCCATCACTCAAACATGAAAAAAATATCCCAAATACATAATGAGTGATAATGGGTTATACATATTCTAATTGTAATGGGGATTAAACCTATTATTAGTCTGAAGGATTATAAGGGTAAAAATGGTTGAATTACATTGTAATTTTCTATTAAAAAATATCAAAAGAAAATAATCTTCACAGTCATAAAAAATTTCATGAAATCAAAACCATTGAAAAATAAAATATATAAATTTTTAGTATTCATATAAATTATATGTTTATATTAAGAATGTTAGGGTATTAAGAAGAATATCTCAATGTTTTTTAAAATGATCTCATGATGGGAAATTAATTTTTTTTATAGTGTTTCATGGACATTAGGTTCTAACACTATTTGAACTCATAAAAATAATTTCAAAACCAATGTCATTCAAACTATCCCTTATAAAAAATAATATAAAATACAGGATTTTTAAAAATCAAGAACAATATAAAAAATCTTCTGAATAATGAAAAAATGATAAGGATTAATAATTTAGGATAATATTTCCTAAAAAAACATAAAAATGTTATATAATTTACCAATAATCTTACCCCCTTCCCCACAATTAAAATGTTCTTGTTTTCTCAATGTGACCCAAGGAAATGATTTATGATCCTGATATAAGGAATTTAGATTAGGTAAAATGACATAAATGTTACAAGAAATGGGAAAATATGATGTTCTTAGGTGATGATGGGTTAATTTTTTATGATGAAATCAATTGTATGTATTGAGTAATCCATTGAAGTGTTACATTAATCACTTCTCATTGACTGTAAATATCATTCCCATGAAAACTTGTGTGATATCCATTACACCATAATGTAATAAATGATATAATTCATAAGTTTCTAACTATCTAGAATGAATATTAGTAAAAACAAATTTTTCATGATATATATAGAAATTTTCTTACCATAAAATACTACCCTTAATAAATCATCCTATCATATGTTTTTTAATCTTTTTTATAGATTATTTGTATCTCATATTCAATGAATAAGTTCTCTTTATTTTATTTTATTTAAAACCTCTGGTATCATATACATGGGTTAAATTCATTTTTCAGTTCATTATTTCCCTATATACTCAAGGAGTGACTTCTTCAAGATGATAAAACTCTTTCCCAAAAATTATATGTTTGGGGGAAATGTTGAATAATTTTTTGAATTGCCTATTATAAGAAAAAATTTAATAATCCAAGAATATTATCCAAGATTATATATTTCGATATATTATAATCTAAATAATCTTCTACATCTCATGATTTGAGGTTTCATCCAAGTAATTTATTATGGGGTGAGGTGGGGGTAAGGTGTTGATGTTTTATAAACCTCTATAAACATTAGAAGGTGGATATCCAAATTATCACTATAGATTTGTGGTCATATTCCCCTGGAAATATCTTTTAGTACTCAAGACTTATAAAATATCCAGTTATTAAAAAAATAAACGATAATATGAGAATAATTATTCTTGGTGGCCTTGATTATCACCATTTTTATAATATAATTTTTTATAAATATGGAAAATTTATTATAAAAAAACTGTTTCTTAAATAAATATATGAGAATCATTATAAAATCATTAAAAATAAAATATTGAGTTCAATGCCTTTCTAGAAATCCATTGGAGAAAAGTTTCTTTCAGAATAATGAGTATGTAAAATTAATAATAGACTCCATATCGTATTTAGGTATGAATTTTCATATGAATCTATCACTATAAGTTCACTAAAGGTGTGGTTTATCCTCATGTTTTACCTATCCTACATTTCAATTCGCTCTATAAGGAATTTCTGTTGGATTGAAGGAATTTCTTAGTAAATTACGTAATTAACTAAATCAACCAATAAAGGATATTCAAATAAAATTAATAGATATTATCATTGAGAAAAGTGTCTCAGAATGGTACTTAGTCTACAGTAACCTATTATAAAATACGATTGATCATTCTAATGTTGTTGGTCACCATGTTATATAGTTTATTTTAATCATTTATCCCAATATTATACACTTAATATGAAAACATTTGATAAAAAAGTCATGTATTTGCTTCTAGATTATTCAATATGTATCTCATATATTCATAGTTATGGAAACACCAACTATGTAGCACAAATTGTAATAATTTAATTTATATAATGAAAATATGATATAAGGGAACTTCTTATCAAAGGTATTCCACTTTAATGTGTTAAATATAATGTGTTGCGGGGTATAGTAAATCACATTTGGGTTCCCTTCCATCCTCTATGATAAGACTACTCCAACGGATATATTTGTAGCAGCACATATAAGACCAGTTGAAGGCTCCTACCAGAGAGACTATATGATAAATTAATAAGTTTGGATCTTCTTTAGATGATTTTAATCTATCCTATAATAAAAATAAGTATAAAAATAATAATCCTTTTTAATTATTCATGATATGGGTAGAGAAATATTACAATAGACTTTGATAAAACACTAATAAGAACCATCTTGTCCTAGGAAAATATAACATGACTTAAATATGTAGGATACGATTATATAGAAATAATATAATCCACATATCTATACTATCCAATAAAATTATCTAAAACTACACTCCCATGGATAATGGCTTTCTTAACATGAAATGATACTTTTCAAAGTTCAAAACTATATTTTTTTAAATAAATTGATGTAAACTTTTCCCATATTAATGGTACATTTGAAAAATTCGGATATAATTAATGTCATGTAATCCCTCAATACATGTACACAATTATCATTTATATTTCAAATATTAATATACAACCTTGCACGGTACATGTGTTGTTACAGTTTAAAAATGACATCCTTCAGTATGCCAATGTATCAAGTGGGCATTTGTAATTTTTTACCCATGTCCCTAGTGCTATAGAAATCATAAAATAACTAGAAAACCCATCAAAAAGAAATATTAAGTCTTAACTATGAGACATTTATGTATCTATTCAATGAAAGTGTGTATAAAAAATATTTTATTTGTGTATTGATTTAGTTTACTATAATATATACACACATAGACTCTATTTTTCACTGTCATCAGAACTAAACACTCCCTCTCATGTTTTACAACCATGAAAATAGTTTTCATATGAATAAATCAAATGGGGATAATGCACTAAGAAGAGGGGATAGTATAAATTATAATTATCTAAATTAATTTGTACACCTCTTTCCTTAATATTTTATTGTAATATTAATTCTCTTTTTTGGTTTCCTAACTAGTATTATCACATCGTCCAATAGAATCCATTGTTTACCAATGGAAGGTCTAAAACCTGGTTTGTTAACTGAGAATCACCCAATAGATATATTTTTCTTGTTCAAATTTTACAAAAGTTAGTCCACATTTTTAAAATAGATTATTATAAATAATTACATGAAATTTATCTTCACATAAAAAGGAAGAGTATTTGAGATATGGTTTCAATTAATTAAGATCCAATATAGGCAGTTGTTGTATAAATGGAATAATTAAAGGAATTAAAATATGGGATGAATGATCATAAATATCAAAAAATACATCATTAATTTTTTTTAAAAGTTCATTAAATCCATGAGAACCCATAATTTCCATGTCATAATCTGAAAGAACATGATCGGAAAAAGAATACCAATATATATCAAAATATGAAGTAATAAAGTTTTAGTAATGAAAAAACAAATTTAAATACTCTTAGACGTCAATCCAGACCCAATGATAAAAATATATCAATTTATCGAAAAATTAAATTCTTATAGTGTTTACAATATGTGTAAAAATGTGAGAAAAAAGAAGCTTAAATTTCATAGAAATTATATTTCACATAGTCCAAAAAATATACATATTCCAATTTCAATGCCAAACAACATTTACATAGTACCCTCATAAAAATATATGACTAATTTATATATTGTTAAGAATGGTATAAAAAAAGGATTGGATCATCGGAATACACTATATCATCCACCTTGTTATGCATGTAAATATAAGTGAGAAAGATCATATCACTTACTAAAGTAATTAAGGACCCTGACTAGCTATGCAATATCCCTATTTTTTAATTCAACCACACTATTATAAGTTTTACTTCATAAATATATAAATATGAAAAAATATATATTAGATTAATTGAGTCACATAAACAATGATAAAACATCATAGAAATTAAACCCCCATATAGTGTATAGATTGGTGAATATATTGGAATCATTTAACTTTTTTGGGATCTCTTTTATAAGTGTGTGGAGTGTTGTTACATTCTTCCAAAGGTTTATCCTCTCATTTCAAATTCTTATTACTATATTGATATATATTTCATCTAATAATTTAGAATTCCTTGGAGTATGGTTTATTTCATCATGCAGAGGGATGTTAAACTAAATTATCTTGAATGTTTCAAGAAATATATATTTTTATTTCATATTCTACCACCAAATATGTCTGAATAAAACAATTAATAAATGGAAGTAGTTTATGTAACACCCACAATATTTCATAGTGTGTTATTTCTTCAAAATAATTCAATAACTTACACTACACACAACACCCAGTTCAAGCACACCATGACTTACCAAACAAGCCGTTCAAAAGAGGTTATGAATAGTATTAACTAAATTTTAAAACTTTATATAATATTTATATTTTTTAGAATCCATTTTATAAGTTTCTAAGACATGATTGATGAACAAATTCATTTTTTTCGGATAATAGAAGTATTTTTCGAAAAATGAAATTTTACCGCCTTTTAATGGAGAAGCCTTTTTAAATCCAATATTTGAAACTTTTATATATTCAATTTGACAAAATGAACTTCTTTTTTAGAATCGGGACATAAGAATTTATTTTCAATAATGTTTTGGTGTTTTTCGGATAACTTTCATATTTGTGTGAATCGTGAAAAATACTATATTTTATCTAAAAATGACTTTTTTTAATCAAAATAATTTATATTGTTAAATTATACATTTTAATGGTTTGGAATTATAAATAGGTTATATTTTTACTATTTAATCCAATGATGGTCATTTTATGTAATTTCACCTTGAAATTGGACATAAACAAGTGTTAAACTTTTGATTGATATTATTTTTAAAAAAATACAACTTTTGGTTTCGAAAGTGGGAATCAGTTTTAAATTTATAAATGCAACTTTTATGTCTTCAATTTGGTAAAATAGACTTCATTTTTGGACTCAGAATAATGAAATTAGCCTACGGTGAAATTTTGGTACTTTTCGGATAACATTTATATTTTGATGAATAGTGAAAATTAATAAATTTTAATTAAAAACAACTTTTTTTAATAAAAATAATTAATAGTGATAAATTATTAATTTTAGTGGTTTTAAAGTATATTTAGAATATATTTTTACCATTTAATACAATGTTGTACATTTGACATAATTTCACAATTAAACCGAACATAAACAAGTATCAATCTTTTGATAGTTATTATATCTTAAAAACACGATTTTTGTTTTGACAGCGGGATTTAATTTTAAATTAATTTCTGCCACTTCTGTTTTTTGAATTTGAAAAAATGGATTCCATATTTGGAATCAGGATGTTCAAATTGTGTAAATAGGTAACTTTTATTTTTAGACATTTTGAATAATTACTTCGGTAAATATTTTAGTTATCATGGTTAAAGGGTAAATTTGGTAAATAAGGGTTAAAACATAATATTATAATAATAAAAAATTACCCTAAAACGTGTCCTAACCTTATTGGTTGATTTATTTTCGACCATGGTCATCTTTGGGTCGATTTTGGGACCCCATGGTGCCACTTGTAAGTGATAGGGACACATTATTTTAATTAAGTTAAAATGAATACAAAAACGACACAAGCATATATCTTTCAGAAAAAAAAATTAAATAGGGTTATATATGTTGGATTTTTGACTATAAATATTCATTAGAAAGATAAAAGAATTTCCTACATAATTATATTTTATTTATAATTTTTAGTCATTAAATAATTTAATTTATTTATGATACAATGATGATGCAGTAATTACCATAATAGTGAAAAATTAAAATAATTGATTTTATAAATACCCAAATAAATATAATTTGAGACTTTTAATGAATTAAACTAATTTTCTAGGATAATATGTCATATTAGGATTTATTTAATTGACTTTTTTTGAAGTAATAATTCTGTTATGAGTTTCAAAAAAATCAACTATTGAATAGTGTCAAAATTGACAGAAAAGAGTTTTTTAAAACAATATTATATTATTAATTGATATTAATTTTTTAAAAATATAAGGACCGGACAATACACTTATATCATAATATTTGTATCATTAATTGACCATTTGTGTGTCTATTGGAAGTATATGGTATGTTTATTAACCATATAATATAAAAATACAAAGAGACATTGTAGAAGTGAAACTAATTAACTAAGAGTTAATACTTAAGGATAAGGTTAGTATAATGACCCAAACCTATCTAAATTCTATTGGTTGAGTGTATTTAGACCCCTACCCACCTTAACCATTAAATAATCAACTTTGGAGCCATTAGAAACCGAATATTAATTTATTACAAATTAATATTTCTAGCTTTTCCAAAGGTGCCCCTCACCCTTCTTATAAAAGGGCACTCCTCCTTCTCATTTCATCACACCCTCAAAGCCTTTTGGTTCGGCCAAACTCTTCCCAAATACTCTCCCAACTTCCCTAACTACAACCTAGAGGCCTTAGTTTGATCAGAAAGCCAACCTATGGAGCCCTTTTGATCAAATCAAAAAGAAGAACCCGAAGAAGAGGTAATGATTTCACCACCCTTTTCCATGTTTCTTTCTTCTTCCACTTCCTCTTCCTTTGTTGTTACCATTATAAAATAATAAATCCAGTATCATATATATACTGTGATGTTATTATAAATATGGTACATCCATATTCATTATTCTATCCATCCTTTGAATAACATGTCACCAAACGTGCGTACGTACGACTTACCATCTCAACGTCGTGGTGTAACTATTATTCAATAAATTTTTATTTGGATGGGTATAATAATGATGTGTAATTCATGTAAATAATAAATATAACATGATAATGATTCTCTATATATGATATAATGTCCCATTATATATTATTTTAATATCAAAAGAATGATATTGTCGCTCGTGCGTACGTACGGACTACCGTCTCCACGAACGCGATGAGATTCGTTCTCCATCGTATCCATTCAAGTATAATTCTCATTTGATGATTAATAATAGTATCTAAGGGCTTTATAGAATTCTGGATATGATTAAGATACAACCTATCCATTATAAACATGTATTACGTAACAAAACATATAAAATAAAAAGAGTAAGTTAACAACCGAAACAAAGATAATACTAAGATATTATTAACAAATCAATGTTAAAAGATCATATATGATATAATATTAATGTATATGATTCTTGTATAATTTAATAGAAATTATTTCACCATTATACAGGAGGTTAACCTACCCCAACCAAGGAAAAGTACAGGGTAAGGGTTTATTTCGCAATCTCTCCATTATCTGAGGTTGTTTATATGTAATAATCTACTAGGATCTCTTTATCATCCACATCCATGTTTCTTAAAAATGTATTTCAAAACATTTTTAATATTTAAAAGAATATGCGTTAAAGTCATGTATATCCTTTTTTGAATTTTTATAAGAGTTTTATAAAGGAATCATTCTGTCGTTTTCCAAACAAGGTGATTTTTAACCTTTTCGACAGAATTAAAGTAAGAATGTTTTTTTAACTTATACGGCGGGTGCGGTTATTTTCCACCGTTATAAAATTGTCGAAGCTTCCCTTACAAGAATAGAAGAATATTTTCAAATAAAATGTTTTATTTTATAAATATATTACTCTTAAATTATTTCAAAATAGAAAGAGATATTTCTCTAAAAAGAGTTTTGATTTCATCTTTGTCAACATCCTTTGATGGATTTTACGCTTATTTAAAGTTGATTTATTATGATACAAAAATTCTATATTGTATTGATGGTTTTGTGATATGTTTGACTGTGGATGTGCTATTTTTATACCATTCATGGTTTATGGATGAAGTATTTACATTTCTTATTCTAGTTTTAATACGAATGTTTATGTTATGTTTAAACCTTTACATTTGGGAATGCATTGGACTTAATATGTGATGGGTGTAGCCCACTATAGCTCCTCGATGCATCGGTAGGTCTTATGAGACAAACTAGTGTCTTGGCACAATGCCTTGGAAAAATCTTATTTGTAGTCTTGGCACGAGGCCTTGGCTATGTGGTTATGATAGTCTGGCATTATGCATTCTATCATTATGAAAGTGGTTATTGATATTTCATGTGATTATTCTATTAGTAGAATATCCATGTGAAAAAGTAAATGGAATTATTTCATTTTATTTTTTCCATAATATGTTGAAGTCCAAGTTTAAAAGGCATTTTTTTAAGTTATACATTGCCTTAAATGTTTATTCTTATTTATGAAAGTTTTCGCAATATTGTTATCCTTCCTGGGCATTTGAGCTCACCCCTTTTCTATGTTTTATTTTTCCTAGGATGTGAAGAAATAATTTATGAATGACTTGTAGGGATATTATGAGGGGATAATAGTGTGGACTATGGAGAAAATATGTTGTTGTAGTAGTTTTTTACTTTATGATGTAATGTAAAACATTATGAATATAACTAGTGTTTCCAAGGCTAATAAACCAATCAGTCTTTCGAGATTTGATCTTTCTTGTGATCATGCCAATGTTATGTAATAATGCACCGACTCTGGGTAACTGGGGTTGGGGAATTAATATATGGCCCCAGCCTTAAACCTTACTTAATCATGAGTTATTACAAAATTACACATTGAGGATCTTTTCAGGTTTAGAGTTTTAGATAATTAGATCATGAAACTTGCATTACATTCCACATTTAAACAAAGTGGTTACATAAAAGACAGTATTCATTCTTCCCATCAATGGAACATATTTAAAATATAACATGGATTCTTTCTTGACACATCCTTGACACTATCATCACATCATGTACCTTTCCCTTGACCAGTGAAAAACATTTCAATAAACTTGGGATGAGAATAAAAAGCTCAGTAAGAGTTATAAAAATATGGAAAGGAAACATGAGTTCATATATACATTAGAATGAAATCACACTTTACCCATAAAACATAGGCATATCAAATCATGAATAAATCATAGAAAACATAAGACATAAAGGTAACTTGAGGCATTCATAACATTCTTACATAGGGAGTAACCCTCTTGGTTACGTTTGGAATACCCATCACAGTATATTCCCTAAATCTCTTCGGAGAAACCTTAACGTTTCACTCCTTCGCGTTACCCAATGCATTGGAGAGCTATATCGGGCTCACCCGCCCTTAGTTTATCATGGAACCACCCGTTTTCATAACAATTCCCAAGAAACATAACATAAATGTATCACATAAAAAATTCATTAAAGGAAACATAACATTTCCGCATTTCATTCGCAATATAACATTTTAGTATATTGAAATAATGAATCCATTCAAAAAGAAACCATTTCCAAAACCATTTAAAACATTTAATAAAGAGATTTTTGAATCAAAGTGTCTCATACCACCTTGAATCTTTTAAAATTTTAAACCATTAATATCCATATAAATAAGTCCTTTAAACCATTTTGAAAACATGGATATTAATAAGAACAAATAATTAAAACATTTAAAGCGATATTTTGGTTAAAGGGGTTTTACAAAAATTAGAGACACTTGAATACAATAATTTAGGAATAACATTTAGTCATAATTTTATAATATCATGAGAATAAATGGATTCATGATATAATACTCCAAAGCACAGTATATACACCATATAAGAGTGAATTGGTGCATAACAACAATGAACCCTCAATAGAAATGTCAAATGTGATGAAATCCCTTATAAAGAAGGTATCCTTAAATTAAGGACAAATCAATCTCAAAAATATGTCTGAAAAATATAAATACACCCAATATAAGTGGATATTAAGTGTAAAACAATAAAAGGTCATTCACACATATTCAATGGATGACATATTCAATGACTACATGTTGAACCCAAAGAAATCGAAATTGGGTTAAAAAGTTCCCTTGACAGCCTAATGGCATCACATCAAAATGAGTTGGTGAGAGATAAAAAGTGTATCTCATCACTTGGACATAAAATTTACATCAATAAGGATATATTAGAACATATCCCAACATAAAAATATGTAAATTAAAAGACCCAACAAAAGAAGTCTTTTAAAAAAGAGGAGGGTGAAAGGTTCTCTTACCGACTTGGGTATCTCTCAAGACATACACCCCATGAAAGAAGGACAATATATCATTGTTCTAAATACTCATAAACAAAATTATATTACACAAAGAATAGAATAATGGGCATTACATACACCACTCAATGTAATTTGTGGAAAATGTAGCATAAATCATACGGGAATAAAAGTGAGATGAAAAATCCCTTACGAAAACTCGTCAGCCTAATGGCACCACATAAAACTTCCGAATATGGATTGATGAGATCAAGTAGGGTATCTCATCACATTACAATAAAATTTACAGAAAGAGGAATATAAAAGAACATCCCCCAACATTACAAAGAGGAGATTAAAAGAAGTGACATAAAGGAGAGTACTTAAAAAGAAAGAGAGAGGTTAGATCTCTAATGAAAGTTCGACAGCGTAACGGCGCCACTCAAAACTTCCAAAATAGATTGATGAGAGAGAATAGGGTCTCTCATCACATGAACATAAAAATTACAGTAAGTTTAATATAAAAGATCACCCCAATAACAATAAAGATGAGCTTTAAAAGGAATGACATAAAAGTGTGTACTTAAAAAGAAAGAGAGGAGTAGGATCCCTTACCTCGGGTCCGACTTGACTCGATCGTTCTTTAACGTCCTGAATAATAAACTTGAGTTAATTTCTAATTTATTAAGAACCTTTTTAAAGCTTATTATTCCTTTTATATCACTTATTTCCATGTTATAAACATTATGTAATCATTAAGTTAATAATGATTGTTTTGTCGATATTTGGTTCTTAAGTCGAAAGTGGACTTCATACAATTACATGTTGTTCGTGTGGTCAAAGGTTCATTATATCCAAAATGACATTCCTGATTTGTATATCATATATATCATATATATCCAGAATATACATGTATTTATAAAATCACATAATCATTTAGAGGAAAGAAATGAAATGCACCGTTCATGGAGATGGTAAGCCGTACGTACGCATGAACGCTACTTTCATTTCTATGTCGTATTAATGGAATTAAAACTATATGAGAGGTATGTATATTTTAATTCCAGAATTATATTAATCATTTAGATGTATCATACATCATATATATCCATTATATATATGTACTTATAATAGTACATTACATTTGGGGATAAGAAATGAAATGCACCGTTCATGGAGACGGTAAGTCGTACGTACGCATGAACGCTACTTTCATTTCTATCTCATACTTTAATGGAAAGAAATAATAATTATATAGAGGTAAATAATAATTCCAGTATAACATCATATATAATAACACTAAATCCATCCTTTATACGTCCCACGTATGGCATTAACGAATCTCATCACTTTGAGGGGGCGGTAGTCCGCACTTCCTAAAATGAAGATATCGCGTATACCCATAATGGAAGCCATAAAGGTAAGACACAAATGAAAACTACAGAAGCATAAGTAAAACATAAACATATTATATATCATATATAAAAATAGTGACATCATAATGGCCACCTTTGAAGGTGTTAAATGAGTATTGAACAATCATCGTTTCGGGAGGCAGAATTTCGCCATCCACGGAAACCGTATGTTCTTTAACCATTTAATGTAGTTGTGTGAGAGTTTAGCTCGAATAAATCTTATAACAACATCCTATTATATTGAATATACTGGCGATGTTACAAAAGAAGTAAATAAAAAGAGTTTAGGGGGTTGGAAAAGCAAAATAAAACAAATGAACATGAGAGAATGAGTTACCTTTAAAAGTGTAACTCCTTTTGATTTGAGCCTAAAGGCTTAATTTAAAAGTATTCTGCCCAAAGGGAATAATCTAAGATGAGGAGAGGTATGTGGAGAGAGTAAATGGGCAGGGGTTGGCCGAGCCAAAGGCTTGAGGAGTGTGTGAAATGAGGTAGAGTTGGGGGCCTTTTATAAGAGGAGAGGAGGGGCACTTTTGAAAAGTAAGAAATATTACTTTATTTGAAAATGTGTTTCAGTTTTAAACGGTCCCACATTGATATAATTCGTGTATAAGGTGATAAGGGTTCGAAATCCACCCATACAATAAGTTTTGGACATATGTAGGTCATAGAGTTTACATTATCTTCTCATTTTATTTAAATCGTCAGATAATGATGTCATCGCTGCATCATTATGATGTCATAAATAATTTAATTTATTTAAGGTCTAAAAATTATAAAAAAATACTATGATGTAGGAAATTTTTTTATCTTTCCAATGACTATTTATAATCAAAATTTGGACTTCTGTAACCCTATTTAAAAACTGTTTTAGTAAAACAACTCATGTTTGTGTCAATTTAATTTTAACATTAAATAAAAATATATTATTGTCATTTCCCAAATAAAGTGGCTCCATGGGGTCCCCAAGTTGGCCCATGGCTTGTCTTGGTCGGCCATGACTCACCCAATAGGTGTAGGGCAAGTTTCATGGTATTTTCACATTCTTATAATATCATTTTTACCTTAAATTACACTAATTACCTCTAATCACGATTAATGAAAAACAAATTTACTATTCACCAAAAAAATTATTATCATCCCATTGAACCACATATTACATACTAATGACAACCATGTATGTCGTATTTTCAAAATTCAATACACATTAGTGGTAATCTTTCATTTAACTGAAAAATCAGTTCGCTTGATTACCACTTAGTGGTTTCACTATTCATCAAAAATTGGATTTTTTCAGAAAAATACCAAAACTTCACCCTAAGCTATATTTGATATTCCGAATTCAAAAATGAAGTCCGTTTTACAAAATTCAAAACATATTAGTCACATTAATTAATTTAATAATTAATTCCCACTTTCAGAGCAAATAGCATGTTTTTATAAAACAATAAGTATCAAAAGATTAACACTAGTTTAAGTCTGATTTCAAAGTGAAATTAATTCCAACGACCACTATTGGATTTAATGGTAAAAATATTCTCTAATTTCACTTTAAAACCAATTCAAAATATTATCTAATCATATAAATAAATTATATTAAAAAGAGGTTTTGAATTAAAACACAACATTTTACACTATTCATTAAAAAATGAACTTTATCGGAAAAATACCAAAAAATTACACAAAGTAAAATTTGATGTCCCGATTCTTAATAAGAGTTTTATTTGGTCCAAAAGAATTTATAAGAGTGTTCAAAACTATATTTAATGACAGTTCTCCATTAAAAGGCAATAAGTGAACCTTTAGTGAAAACTAGGGCATATACGCCTAAAATTGAATTCTTTCCGTATTTTAAGCCTTTAGCTTTTATTGGATAAATGTAAAAACATTTAAAAACATATATAATCATATTTTAGTTATTTCTATCCATTCCCGCCAATACAGCGGCTACATGTTAACTACCATTTAAAATAATATTATTTTATTATTAGAGTGCAATGTAAGATTCCCAAGAAACTCGTTGTTGCATGTTGGGTACGCCATCGAGCATAGCGTCCCCATTAAAGTAATTTCAATATTTTATTCACAAATATGGATAAATATGAAATGTCATATTCTTTATTTACCTGGGGTGTTACATCCTTCCCCCTTTTGGGAATTGCGTCTCGCAATTTTAAAATTGCGCTTGAAAACATCCTTGAAAGTCCCACATCGGAACAAGAGTCGGTAAAACATTCACTTTAAAATAAAGTAAGATAAGTACAAAGGTCACCCGAGTTAACCCATACTAGGACTCCATGTAGGAAAACATGGACATGGAGGAGAAAACATAGGGTCATGTTCTGATGGAGAGTGATAGAAAACATGTTTAGGAGAAAGTAAACAATAAGAAAATCACAAACTTGTGATGGGTTAAACGGTTTTGGGTTCCCCAGTAGGAAAAGTTAATAGAAAACATTTTTGTTTTAAGTTACTTTTTATTGAGGAATTTATTCATAAGGAAACATAATCACTTATCATGTTGACTTTCATCTTTTACTACATTCCTTAATCAAACTCATATTTTTTCAAAAGACGAGTATTTAGGGAGACTTGTTCGCATTAAGAGTACTATAATCAACTTATATAGAATCACCTAATCCACAAAAGATAACTATATACATCCCATGTCTTTAGGCTTTAACCAAAACCAAAATAAAAAAGGTTAGTACAAGGTCAGATAATACAGAAAAGGATAACCCAATAAAAAGAAATTCTATTTTTAATCTCCACAATTTGTCCAACAAAACCCAAAGTTCAATGATGACCATTCTATAATCAATTTGTCCATAAAATTCTTCAAAGTAAACCAATAGAAGATTGAAACCCAAATATTTGAAGGATTTAGTCGCATAGTCTTCCAAGATAAATCGTAACACTTATCTCCAAACAACATCAATCGCTCCTGAAGTCTCGCATTGAAAAGTAATTATCCTAATCACATATCTTCCATGATAGGTTAATCATTTTCATAAATAACCGAAAATCAAATTACTCTTAATTCATAAAATCATATAACTAAAAAGAATCAGTCAAACTAACCAGGGACTTCACGTAGTCCAGTGGTAGGCGATAAATACCAGTCGCACTTTGGTTGTGGGTTCGATTCCCGCAGCTTTGTCCGACGCGGCGGGTTGTCACACGGTCTGTGTGTTGTCCTTTTTCAAAAACTATATAATTATTAAATCATTCCCCAAAAAGAGATAAAATCATAAAAAATGATCATAACATATTTTAACATCATGTTTATCTCATGCCTTTCATTTTCCAGCATATCATATAATAACCCATAATTACCTCAAAAGTAAGGATCATATAAACTCTAATGGTTACCTTTATAATTATTACCTTAACTTCCACATGGATTAGTCATCTCGTACATGATTCATTACAGAACATACCAAGGTTCAAGTGGTTGATCACAACTCCTTGATATTTGGTTTAGAACAACCACGAGTTTCCTCATTGAATCCTCCATTTTATCTAGTATCTTAATCAGAGAACCACTACAGTTTCCTTCAAACCTGTTGTCTCTTTGGTGCCTGCTAGATCCATCCATTCACTAAAAATAGAAATTTCAGTGTGAGTATATCAACAAAACCATCATGTACTAATGAGGAAGGTAAACACTAAGATACATTTACTCATTCAATTTATCTAAAACTAGGACTCTTTCTGAAATCCTAACCATTATGGTAATGTCACTTATGCTTAAAGAATACCCTAACCACTAAAGTTATCTAAACTGACCTCTGATACCAACTATAAGGCCCCAGCCTTAAACCGTACTTAATCATGAGTTATTACAAGATTACACATTGAGGATCTTTTCAGGTTTAGAGTTTTAGAGAATTAGATCATGAAACTTGCATTACATTCCACATTTAAACAAAGTGGTTACATAAAAGACAGTATTCATTCTTCCCATCAACAGAACATATTTAAAATATAACATGGATTCTTTCTTCACACATACTTGACACTATTATCACATCATGTACCTTTCCCTTGACCTGTGAAAAACATTTCAAAAAAATTGGGATGTGCATAAAAAGCTCAGTAAGAGTTATAAAAATATGGAAAGGAAACATGAGTACATATATACATTATAATGAAATCACACTTTACCCATAAAACATAGGCATATCAAATCATGAATAAATCATAGAAAACATAAGACATAAAGGTAACTTGAGGCATTCATAACTTTCTTACGTAGGGAGTAACCCTCTTGGTTACGTTTGGAATACCCATCACAGTATATTCCCTAAATCTCTTCGGAGAAACCTTAATGTTTCACTCCTTCGCGTTACCCAATGCATTGGAGAGCTATATCGGGCTCACCCACCCTTAGTTTATCACGGAACCACCTGTTTTCATAACAATGCCCAAGAACCATAACATAAATGTATCACATAAAACATTCATTAAATGAAACATAACATTTCCACATTTCAATCACAATATAACATTTTAGAATATTGAAATAATGAATCCATTCAAAAAGAAACCATTTCCAAAACCATTTAAAACATTTAATAAAGAGAATTTTGAATCAAAGTGTCCCATACCACCTTGAAGCTTTTAAAATTTTAAACCACTAATATCCATATAAATAAATCCTTAAAACCATTTTGAAAACATGGATATTAATAAGAACAAATAATTAAAACATTTAAAGCGATATTTTGGTTAAAGGGATTTTACCAAAATTAGAGACACTTGAATACAATAATTGAGGAATAACATTTATTCAGAACTTTATAATATCATGAGAATAAATGGATTCATGATATAATACTCCAAAGGAAAGTATATACACCATATAAGAGTGAATTGGTGTATAACAACAATGAACCCTCAATAGATATGTCAAATGTGATGAAATCCCTTATAAATAAGGTATCCTTAAATTAAGGACAAATCAATCTCAAAAATATGTGTGACAAATATAAATACACCCAATATAAGTGGATATTAAGTGTAAAACAATAAAAGGTCATTCACACATATTCAATGGATGAAATATTCAATGACTACATGTTGAACCCAAAGAAATCGAAATTGGGTTAAAAAGTTCCCTTGACAGCCTAACGGCATCACATCAAAATGAGTTGGTGAGAGATAAAAAGTGTATCTCATAACTTGGACATAAAATTTACATCAATAAGGATATATGAGAACATATCCCAACATAACAATATGTAAATTAAAAGACCCAACAAAAGAAGTCTTTTAAAAAAGAGGAGGGTGAAAGGTTCCCTTACCGACTTGGGTATCTTTCAAGACATACACCCCATGAAAGAAGTACAATAGATCATTGTTGTAAATACTCATAAACAAAATTATATTACACAAAGAGTAGAATAATGGGCATTACATACACCACTCAATGGAATTTGTGGCAAATGTAGCATAAATCTTACGGGAATAAAAGTGAGATGAAAAATCCCTTACGAAAACTCGGCAGCCTAACGACGCCACATAAAACTTCCGAATATGGATTGATGAGATAAATTAGGGTATCTCATCACATTACAATAAAATTTACAGCAATAGGAATATAAAATAACATACCCCAACATTACAAAGAGGAGCTTAAAAGAAGTGACATAAAGGAGAGTACTTAAAAAGAAAGAGAGAGGTTAGATCTCTTACGAAAGTTCGACAGCCTAACGGCGCCACTCAAAACTTCCAAAATGGATTGATGAGAGAGAATAGGGTCTCTCATCACATGAACATAAAAATTATAGTAAGTTTAATATAAAATATCACCCCAATAACAATAAATATGATCTTTAAAATGAATGACATAAAAGTGTGTACTTAAAAAGAAAGAGAGGAGTAGGATCCCTTACCTCGTGTCCGACTTGACTCGGTCGTTCTTTAACGTCCAGAATAATAAACTTGAGTTAATTTCTACTTGATTAATAACATCTTTCAAGCTTATTATTCCTTTTATATCACTTATTTCCATGTTATAAACATTATGTAATCATTAAGTTAATAATGATTGTTTTGTCGATATTTGGTTCTTTAGTCGAAAGTGGACTTCATACAATTACATGTTGTTCGTGTGGTCAAAGGTTCTTTATATCCAAAATGACATTCCTAATTTGGATATCATATATATCATATATATCCAGCATATACATGTATTTATAAAATCACATAATCATTTAGAGGAAAGAAATGAAATGCACCGTTCATGGAGACGATAAGCTGTACGTACGCATGAACGCTACTTTCATTTCCATGTCATATTAATGGAATTAATACTATATGAGAGGTATGTATATTTTAATTCCAGAATTATATTAATCATTTAGATGTATCATACATAATATATATCCATTATATATATGTACTTATAATAGTACATTACATTTGGGGATAAGAAATGAAATGCACCGTTCATAGAGATGGTAAGCCGTACGTACGCATGAACGCTACTTTCATTTCTATCTCATACTTTAATGGAAAAAAATAATAATGATATAGAGGTAAATAATAATTCCAGTATAACATCATATATAATAACATTAAATCCATCCTTTATACGTCCCACATATGGCATTAACGAATCACATCACTTTGAGGGGGCGGTAGTCCGCACTTCCTAAAATGAAGATATCGCGTATACCCATAATGGAAGCCATAAAGGTAAGACACAAATGAAAAATACAGAAGCATAAGTAAAACATAAACATATTATATATCATATATAAAAATAGTGACATCATAATGGCCACCTTTGAAGGTGTTCAATGAGTATTGAACAATCATCGTTTCGGGAGGCAGAATTTCGCCATCCACGGAAACCGTATGTTCTTTAACCATTTGATGTAGTTGTGTGAGAGTGTAGCTCGAATAAATCATATAACAACATGATAGTATATTGAAGATACTTGTGTTGTTACAAAAGAAGTAAAAAAAAGATTTTAGGGGGTTGGAGAAGCAAAATAAAACAAATGAACATGAGAGAATGAATTACCTTTAAAAGTGTAACTCCTTTTGATTTGAGCCTAAAGGCTTCATTTGAAAGTATTCTGCCTAACGGGAATCCACTAGGATGAGGAGAGGGATGTGGAGAGAGTAAATGGTCAGGGTTTGGCCGAGCCAAAGGCTTTAGGAGTGTGTGAAATGAGGTATAGGTGGGGGCCTTTTATAAGAGGAGAGGAGGGGCACTTTTGTAAAGTAAGAAATATTACTTTATTTGAAAATGTGTTTCGGTTTTAAATGGTCCCAAATTGATATAATTCGTGGATAAGGTGATAAGGGTTCTAAATCCACCCATCCAATAAGTTTTGGACATGTGTAGGTCATAGAGTTTACATTATCTTCTCATTTTATTTAAATCGTCAGATAATGATGTCATCGTTGGATCATTATGATGTCATAAATAATTTAATTTATTTAAGGTCTAAAAATTATAAAAAAATACTATGATGTAGGAAATCTTTTTATCTTTCCAATGAGAATTTATAATAAAAATTAGGACTTGTGTAACCCTATTTAAATACTGTTGTAGTAAAACAACTCATGTTTGTGTCAATTTAATTTTAACATTAAATAAAAATATATTATTGTCATTTCCCAACTAAAGTGGCTCCATGGGGTCCCCAAGTTGGCCCATGGCTTGTCTTGGTCGTCCATGACTCACCCAATAGGTGTAGGACAAGTGTCATGGTGTTTTTACATTCTTATAATATCATTTTTACCTTAAATTACACTAATTACCTCTAATCGCGATTAATGAAAAAAAAGTTACTATTCACCAAAAAATTATTCTCATCCCATTGAACCACATTTTACATAATAATGACAACCATGTATGTCGGATTTTCAAAATTCAATACACATTAGTGGTAATCTTTAATTTAACTGCAAAATCAGTTCGCTTGATTACCACTTAGTGGTTTCACTATTCATAAAAAATTGGAGTTTTTCAGAAAAATACCAAAACTTCACCCTAAGCTATATTTGATATTCCGAATTCAAAAATTAAGTCCATTTTAAAAAATTAAAAACATATTAGTCACATTAATTAATTTAATAATTAATTCCCGCTGTCAGAGCAAATAGCGTGTTTTTATAAAACAATAAGTATCAAAAGATTGACACTAGTTTAAGTCTGATTTCAAAGTGAAATTAATTCCAACGACCACTATTGGATTTAATGGTAAAAATATTCTCTAATTTCACTTTAAAACCAATTCAAAATAGTATCTAATAATATAAATAAATTATATTAAAAAGAGGTTTTGAATTAAAACACAACATTTTACACTATTCATTAAAAAATGAACTTTATCGGAAAAATACCAAAAAATTACACAAAGTAAAATTTGATGTCCCGATTCTTAATAAGAGTTTTATTTGGTCCAAAAGAATGTATAAGAGTGATCAAAATGATATTTAATGACAGTTCTCCATTAAAAGGCGATAAGTGAACCTTTAGTGAAAACTAGGGTATATACGCCTAAAATTGAATTCTTTCCGTATTTTAAGCCTTTAGATTTTATTGGATAAATTTAAAAACATTTAAAAACATATATAATCATATTTTAGTTATTTCTATCCATTCCCGCCAATACAACGGCTACATGTTAACTACCATTTAAAATAATATTATTTTATTATTAGAGTGCAACGTAAGATTCCCAAGAAACTTGTTGTTGCGTGTTGGGTACGCCATCGAGCATAGCGTCCCCTTTAAAGTCATTTCAATATTTTATTCACAAATATGGATAAATATGAAATGTCATATTCTTTATTTACCTGGGGTGTTACAATTACAGTTGGTATCAGAGGAAGTTTAGTACAATCCTTGGAATCTAGATTTAGATAAAATCTGATTAGAGCACATAGATTTAAGATGGACTATGAGGATTAGTATAGAAGAACTTCCTAGAATTTTGGTATTGTAGAGATTTTGTGAGTTTTCCGAGCAATACATCCCTGTTTGGATACGAGCAGTTAGAGGCGGCTCTGGCACAGATGTTCCTAGGGGTAAAACCTGAAAACACCGCTTTGAGCTAGACTTGAATGAGAACTGGTGCACGACAACGGGCCTTGCTGCATTCTTGGTTACGACACTCCCGAGGGATATGCTTTGGATAATTCTCATTTTCTTTACAAACAATTATGAAGGGCTCATGAGTATATACTTACTCAAAGAAAACATTTTTATAAATATGGATTATATCTATAAACTGTTCAATTTGTGTTAGGTATTTTACAAGTTTGGAATTATTCATTTCAATTCATAAACAGACCTAGTTTATGCTATTGTTTAGAAATGGCGCCCACTATAAGGAATGACAACTCCAGCAATGCAAATGATCCAAAGAGAAATAAAGATCATATCATTCATGGTCTTAAGCCATAATTTATTAGAGAAATAGTATCCCATGTATTATCATCTTATGAAGAAATAATATCATGTGTTGATAAGATAAGTAATGAGTTTATTGAGTCTTATGTCTTTGAAGGGAAGCAAGAGAAGAAAAAGAGGGAAGAGAGAAAGATGGATAAAGGGAAGAGGGAAAAGAAGAATTTTCCCATATGTGATAACTGTGGGAAGAAACACCCTAGAACTTGCCTGAAATGAATGTGAGTTTGTTATAAGTGTGGAGGAAAAGGGCACAAAGTACATGACTGCAAGGGTAAGAAAATGGTTTCAAATGTGCAATGCTTCATTTGCATGGAGTTTGGACACTACGCGAACCTATGTCCCAGTCGTCAGATTATGCCTCAAGTGATGCTATTCGATAATAATTAAGTTATGATACTACCACAGATGAAGAGTAATTATTAGAGTTCTTATGTTGATTATGTCATTTGAGTGTTGTATCAACAATGTACTTCTTATAACAATTATAGAGCATATAGGGATTGTACTGCAGTACTATTTCTTTAAGGACTTGAGATTGTGTGCGACAAATAAAAGTGACTCAATAGCAGGTTAAATTTTTGGAAAATATATGGTTGAGAGAATGATAAACCATAATATAGTTCTGATACTGAGGTAGTGATTTTGGAATAAGATATGGTTAGTTTTTGTAATTCAGGATGTTGCGGTGTTATAAAAGAATATATGAGGAAGGCGTTCACATATTATTACCTGGAAAAAAGGATCCTCATTATGTTTAACTTCCTTGTCAATTTTGGACTATGAGTTTGGATAATATTATTTTGGATAATTCTAAAGGTTGGAATGGATTAGGTTTGAAAGGTTATTTTGGGATTTTTATAAAAGGACAACACGCAGACCGTGTGAAGACCCGTCGTGTCAGTGAAAGCTGTAGGAATCGAACCCAAAATCATAGTGCAATTGGGATTTATCACGTACCATTTTGCTACATGAAGTTCTTGGATAGTATAATGTACTTTCTTTTCATAAATGATCTGATATGTGAATTATAAATTCATTATATTTGGAACCCTATATGCTTAGGATAAATAGAGTATTTTTGAGTTGTATTATGTTTTGGGGTGAAATATGAGTTTGTGGTATAAATTTATTAATGGATAAAACTCTAATTATAAAGTAAGTATATCTCATTATGATTTTACCCAATCTCATAAATAAATTCCTCAATATTAAGAAAAGGAACTTAGAACAAAAATGTTGTCCAAGATGGTACCTTAGATCATCACTAATTTATGGCTTTGGGATTGTTGGCCTTTTCATAGCCATGTTCTCTACCACACTCCATCAGATAATTGATGGTTAGATTTCTCTTCAATATCCATATTTTCCTACGTGGAACCCTAGTATGTGTTATTTTAAGTAATCTTCATACTTACCACTCTTTATGTTAAATAGAGGCCTCATTAATTCATTTTTCTATGTGGGATTTCAACTAAGATATTTTGAAACGTCAAAAATGTGTTATCTTAATACCTTATGTTTTGTTGAACCGATGGAATTTTAAATCATCATAGATTGATGAATTTAAGGACCTCAATTTTACACTTGTTTGTGATTGATGACCTCAATCACTACCTATAAATATTTACGTTTTTCCTCCACTTATATGTCTCTAATTTCTACCAATGTTCTTCAAATAGAGATCATAATTTGGTGGTGACCCTTTTATTTCTCGTTTCCTCTTATTAAGACTAAATTTTAATAACCCAATTTCCGATGAGGGTTTTCCCAAAAAGATATTTTCTATTTTCAACCTTTTATTTTTGAAGAAAAATTTCAAATTGCGAGGATGCAATTTATTGAAGGAGGGGAGAACGTAACACCCCAAGATTTCATAGTGTGTTATTTCTTCAAAATAATTCAATAAATTACACTACACGCAACACCGAGTTCAAGCGCACCATGACTTACCAAACAAGTCGTTCAAAAGAGGTTATGAATAGTATTAACTAAATTTTAAAACTTTATATAATATTTATATTTTTTATAATCCATATTATGATTTTCAAAGACATGATTGATGAACAAATTCATTTTTTTCGGATAAAAGAAGTATTTTTCAAAAAAATGAAATTTTACCGCCTTTTAATGGCGAAGCTTTTTTAAATCCAATATTTGAAACTTTTATATATTCAATTTGACAAAATTAACTTCTTCTTTAGAATCTGGACATAATAATTTATTTTCAACAATGTTTTGGTGTTTTTCAGATAACATTCATATTTGTGTGAATAGTGAAAAATACTATATTTTAACTGAAAATGACTTTTTTTAATAAAAATAATTTATATTGTTAAATTATACATTTTAAGGGTTTGTAATTATAAATAGGTTATATTTTTGCTATTTAATCCAATGATGGTCATTTTAAGTAATTTCACCTTGAAATTGGACATAAACAAGTGTTAAACTTTTGATAGTTATTATATTTTTAAAAATACGCCTTTTGGTTTCGACAGTGGGAATCAATTTTATATTAATAAATAAAAAATTTATGTTTTTAATTTAGTAAAATATACTTCATTTTTGGATTCGGAATAACAAAATTAGCCTACGGAGAAATTTTCCTACTTTTCGGATAACTTTTATATTTTGATGAATAGTGAAAATTACTAAATTTTAATTAAAAACAACTTTTTTTAATCGAAATAATTAATAGGGATAAATTATGAATTTGAGTGGTTTTGAAGTATATTTAGAATATATTTTTACCATTTAATACAATGTTTGTCATTGGACATAATTTCACAATTAAACCGAACATAAACAAGTATCAATCTTTTGATAGTTATTATATCTTAAAAACACGCTTTTTGTTTTGACAGCAGGAATTAATTTTAAATTAATTTCTGCCACTTCTGTGTTTTGAATTTGGAAAAATGGATTCCATATTTGGAATCAGGATGTTCAAATTGTGTAAATAGTTAACTTTTATTTTTAGACATTTTGAATAATTACTTCAGAAAATATTTTATTTACCATGGTTAAAGGGTAAATCCGGTAAATAAGGGTTAAAAAATAATATTATAATAATAAAAACTTACTGTAAAATGTGTCTTAAACTTATTTGTTGATACATGTTCGACCATCGGCATCTTTGGGTCGATTTTGGGAACCCATGGTGCCACTTTTAAGTGATAGGGACACTTTATTTTAATTAAGTTAAAATGAATACAAAAATGACACAAGCATATATCTTTTAGCAAAACAATTTTTACATAGGGTTATATATGTTGGGTTTTCAACTATAAATATTCATTAGAAATTTAAAAATATTTCCTACATAATGATATTTTATTTATAATTTTTAGACATTACATTATTTAATTTATTTATGACCCAATGATGATGTAGTAATTACCATAATAGTGAAAAATTAAAATAATTGATTTTAGAAATACCCAAATAAATATAATTTGAGACTTTTAATGAATTAAACTAATTTTTTAGGATAATATGACATATTAGGATTGATTTAAGTGACTTTTTTCGAAGTAATAATTCTTTTATGAGTTTCACAAAAATCAACTATTGAATAGTGTCAAAATTGACATAAAAGAGTTTTTAAAACAAATATTATATTATTAATTGATATTAAATTCATAAAAATGTAAGGTTCGGCCAAGAGACATATATCATGATAGTTGTATCATTAATGGACCACTTATGGGTCACTTGGTTGTATATGGTAAGTTTATTAACCATATAATATAAAAATACAAAGAGACATTGTAAAAGTGAAACTAATTAACTAAGAGTTAATACTTAAAGATAAGGTTAATATAACGACCAAAATCTGTCTAAATTCTATTGTTTGAGTGTTTTTAGACCCATACCCACCTTAAACTTTAAATAATCAACTTTGGATCCATTAGAAACCGAATATGAATTTATTATAAATTAATATTTCTAGCTTTTCCAAAGGTGCCACTCACCCCTCTTATAAAAGGGCACTCCACCTTCTCATTTATTCACACCTTCAAAGCCTTTTGGTTAGGCCAAAATCTACCCAAATACTCTCCCAAATTCCCTAAATACAACCTAGAGGCCTTATTTTGATCCGAAAGCCAACCTATGGAGCCTTTTTGATCAAATCAAAAGGAAGAACCCGAAGAAGAGGTAATGATTTCACCACCCTTTTCCAAGTTCCTTTCTTCTTCCACTTCCTCTTCCTTTGTTGTTACCATTCTAAAATAATAAATCCAGTATCATATATATACTGTGATGTTATTATAAATATGGTACAACCATATTCAGTATTCTATCCATCCTTTGAATAACATGTCACCATACGTGCGTACGTACGGCTTACCGTCTCCACGTCGTGGGGTAATTGTTATTCAATAAATTATTATTTGGATGGGTATAATAATGATGTGTAATTCATGTAAATAATAAATATAAAATGATAATGATTCTGTATATATGATATACCGTCCAATTATATATTATTTTAATATCAAAAGAATGATATTGTCGCTCGTGCGTACATACGGACTACCGTCTCCACGAACGCGATGAGATTCGTTCTCCATCGTATCCATTCAAGTATAATTCTCATTTGATGATTAATAATAGTATCTAAGGACTTGATATAATTCTGGATATGATTAATATACAACCTATACATTACAAACATGGCTTACATAACAAAACATATAAAATAAAATGAGTAAGTTAACACCCGAAACAATGATAATACTAAGATAATATTAACAAATCAATGTTAAAAGATCATATATGATATCATATTAATGTATATGATTCTTGTATAATTTAATAACAATTATTTCACCATTATATAGGAGGTTAACCTACCGCAACCAAGAAAAAGTACAATGTAAGGGTTTATTTCGCAATCTCCCCATTATTCGTGGTTTTTTATACGTAATAATCTACTGGTATCTCTTTATCATCCACATCCATGTTTCTTAAAAATGTATTTCAAAAAAAATTTACTATTTAAAAGAATATGGGTTAAAGTCATTTATACCCTTGTTTGACTTTTTATAAGAGTTTTATAAAGTAATTTTTCCATCGTTTTCCAAACAATGTGCTTTTTAACCTTTTCGACAGAATTAAAGTAAGAATGTTTTTTTAACTTATACGGCGGGTGCGGTTATTTTCCACCGTTATAAAATCTTCGAAGCTTCCCTTAAAATCTTATAAGAATATTTTCAAAGAAAATGTTTTATTTTATAAATATATGACTCTTAAATTATTTCAAAATAGAAAGATATATTTCTCTAAAAAGAGTTTTGATTTCATCTATGTCAACATCATTTGATGGATTTTATGCTTATTTGAAGTTGATTTATTATGATACAAAACTTCTATATTGTATTGACGGTTTTGTGATATGTTTGACTATGGATGTGCTATTTTTTTACCATTCATGGTTTATGGATGAATTATTTACATTTTGTATGCTAGTTTTAATAAGAATGTTTATGTTATGTTTAAACCTTTTCATATGGGAATGCATTGGACATAATATGTGACAGGTGGGGCCTGCTATAGATCCTCGATGCATCGGTAGGTCTCATGAGACAAACTAGTGTCTTGGCACAAGGCCTTGGAAAAATCGTATTTGTAGTCTTGGCACGAGGCCTTGCCTATGTGGTTATGATAGTCTGGCATTATGCATTCCATCATTATGACAGTGGTCATTGATATTGCATGTGAATATTCGATTAGTAGAATATCCATGTGAATAAGTAAATGGCATTATTTTATTTTATTTTTTCCATACTATGTTGAAGTTCAAGTTTAAAAGGCATTTGTTTTAAGTTATACATTTCCTTAAATGTTTATTCTTATTTATGAAATTTTCCGCTATATTTTTATCCTTACTGGGCATTTGAGCTCACCACTTTTCTATGTTTTATTTTTCCCAGGATGTGAAGAAGTAATTTATGAATGAACTACAGGGATATTATGAGGGGATAATAGTATGGACTATGGAGACAATATGTTTTTGTAGTAGTTTTTCACTTTATGATGTTATGTAAAACATTATTAATATATCTAGTGTTTCCAAAACTACTAAACCAATCGGTATTTAGAGATTTGATCTTTCTTGTGATCATGCCAATGTTATGTAATAATGCACCGACTCTGGGTAACTGGGGCTGGGGCATTACCGTTTTTGTGGTACCATATAAATATTTCAATTACCTTTATATTTAACCTTTTACTAGTCATTAATTATTTTTTTAACAGAATAAAATTTTTATTGAATGACATTATGTTTTGATATTGTATATGACATGGAGAACATAGTATTAAAGAAACCAAATTTTAATTATTTTTATATGACCATTATAAAATAGATTTTAAATTGGGTTGATTAAATAATATTACTTATGTTATGATATAAATATATATTTATCTATATATAGTTCCTAATAAATAAAATCTTTTATAATAATGCTTTGGAATTAAGCACTAAATTTTTAGAATACAATTTTTGTTTCTCAAAAATATGTTTTCTTCAAAAATGTAATTTGTTTCATTCTTCCATAAAATATTGTAATTAATTTATGAAACGTTTATAAATTTAATTTGAAAAAATGATATTATTTTTTGAGTCATCATAAAAATATTGGATTATTCAAAAATTTAGAGTTTTTCTGTAAATGATTAATTTTTCAATAAATAGTGAAAATAATAGAATTCTCAATGAGAATTGTATTTTATTTTAATGAATTTATCAATTAAAAATCTATTTTTAATTAATTTTAGAATTTCATATTTTCGTTTAAATTAAGAAAAATCCAATTATAGTGTTTGGAATTAATTTTAAACATCATTTTTTATAGAAACATATTTTTACATAAATTGGTTTTTTTCTAAAAGATGTGTTTTGGATTTCATTTTGTGAACATATTCATATAATTAATTGCAGAAACTTATTGGTATAGAGTTTTAGAAAATATATAATATATTTTAATTGAGGAGCATCAAATTTTTTAAATGGGTCACTTTTTATTTTTTGTCTATATGAATAGCAACTCTGGGAAGATTTATCATCCTCATAAATGGTAAATCAGGTTAATCTTGGATAAAGTAATTTACAAATAAATAAAATTCCATTTTAGTTATTATTATATGTAGTGAATTTTATCCTTATCATCATAAGGATAAAAATTAATTTTTGAATGGAATAAGTTCATAAAAAATACATATACAATATTTAAGGAAAATAAAGATACAAGATGCTACTATCTTAGTTTAAAATATATTTTATGTTTAAAAATTGTGAGAAATGAATAATGAATGAAAATAAATGCATATTTTGTTAATATTGAAAATATCTTCATGATAGTAATTTAATTTTAATTTATAGATGTTAAATAATTATATTAATGTTTTTTAAGTGGAAATATAGTATTTATTCAATAACTAGAAAAATAAAATAAATCATTTTAAGAATATTAAATGTTCTATAATTTTCTTGAATTATTTGTGCCATAATTTTTGTAGATTAAAAGATAATATTAGTTATTTGTAATAGTATTAGATTTTAATTCCAAAATTTTCTATGTCTGTTAATTCCAATTAAATTAATATCTTCAAAATTAGAAACAATGATATTATATAAATATAATATTTTATTAAATTACTTGTCAATCATAAAGACCATGGAAAAGGACAATGTGGATAAGATAATGTCTAAAATCTTACCCTTTGAAATTTATGAACAAAATATTACCTCATAACTAAAATTATAACCCTTTAATAGTAAAATAATTATATACCATGGTTAATGTTAAAATTAGTTAACCAAGAGGTTAATGAAAATTATTTGTTTTAAATGACACAAAAAACTATCCAAATTATAATAGATGATAGTATTACAACCAAATAACACCATACCTTGGTATTTATTTCCATTTTTGTGTATTTTTCTTAAGGTTTAATTTATTTTAATTTTATCTTTTTTAATTCCCCAAATATTCCCTCTCTCTAATTATAAAAGGGAAATCCTCCATTTCTTCAACATGCAACTACGATAATTCTAGATCGATTATCCCCTTCCAAAATCCATTCCAAAATTCATTTTACACATTATATATGTATTGGTCTTCCCAAATGACCAACCATAGAATTTTTAATAGGAGATGTAAATGGTTTCTTTCAAATATGGAGAGGTTTAAATTCTTTCGAAGAAATTGGAACACAATGTAATGGATTTTTTCCTGACTTTTATTTCTACGAGTCTCATGCCATAATCATCAATTTTTTCATTTATTAGTTGTATATTCTTCCCATTACTTTTTTATGATTCTTCATATGAAGTTTATGGGGAACTACAAATCTATATAATTTTGTTTATTTAATAAACTTTATGAGTGGAATATAACCAAAGCGGTAAATGGTTTTATATTACAATCTCATTATTTATCAATATTTTTTTTGATTATGTTTCCATGGATTAATTATTATAATATTACTATAAATAAAATCATTACCTTTCTTATACTTTGGTTATTTCATTAGAATATGGGTTTCCCTTTCATTTTCAACACCTCAATTACTCAAGAGACCGACAGTATTTTTATTAAAAAAAATTTAAATTTTTCCTTCTTGAATGGAGTTTTTTTTCTTCCCTGTGCATGTTTTTTGAAAAGATTTTAATGATAGGGTTTACAATTATTTAGGGAATATTTATATTCATTTATACCAACATTTTACTTATTAAATTTTTATTATAAAAAGTATATTATTTCATTTTATGAAATAGGGTACATTTTTAATTTTTCTATAAATGAGTGAGTGGAATGTTTAATTTTAACATATATTGAATAAAGAAAAATTCTCCTTATCAAAATCAATTAGTGAACTAAAGTTTCCATTAAAAGTAACCAAAGTTCTTTTCAAATAAAAAATTTACATAATATTTAAGAACTTTCTATGTTTTAGAAGGGTTATTTGAATTTTTTAATATATACTTTACTAATTAAATTTTTTTATTTATCATTGAAAGGTGTTTTAAATATATTATAACATCATTTGATATTATTTGGTCATTTTAATGGATATGATTCATTGATAACTGTAATATTATTTATCTAGGTGGTTCAAAAATATGATGATTATATATTTACAAAACCCGTTTATTTTACATACGTTGTGTTAAAATTTTATGATTTATGATCCTATTTCTTTTATATAAATAAATTATGATTATTTAATGGTTGGGTTCCTTAAATCCCTCCAATGAATATGTTAAATATGGTTAAATCATAAGGTAAATACATAATTTGTGACTATGATAACATGATTAAAATATTATACGGGGACATGGATTTCATGTCTATAATTTTATGCGTGGATGTGAATTTCATGTTGAAATTTTTAAATGTGTACATAGTCTTCATATACATAATATTATTCATAACCCTTTATTTAAAGTACATTGGTTTAGAAATGGACTTGTATTTCATTTCTATAAAATTAGGTATAGAACTGGTTTTATTTCATTATGTTTATATGATTGTTTTATTTTATTTATTTAGTTTAATCAGTGAACATGTTTCTTTTTATACATTTTCAAAAATATAAAAACATATTTATAATCCACAACATAATTTCGTATTCCATTTTTATTATCACATGAATCATTTACTTATATTCCAATATGATTCATGTATTATGGTCTGCGAAGCTTTATGTCATGACATAATATTATAATCTATGTTATGCATTTAATTATTTTTAAATATTATTCTCATGTTCACATTCTATTATGCTCAAGTTATGCTCATGTGATCATTTATATCTCCCTTATTCTACCTTATTATAAATCTGATCTCAACCTTTCTTATTTATCCTTCTCCTTAGGTTGTGATGATTTGTATTGAGTATGATATGTCTAAAAACTCTTCTTGTTATAATGAACTTTGTGGTAGATGATATAGATCTCATATGAACCAATTTTTTATGTAACCAATTTTCTAAAGACACTAGAAATATATAATTCTAAAAAAATCAGTATGCAATGTAATGAATATTAATCTAATAATATGTGATATCATAGTAGTAAATGTTTAGGTTTCTATAGTTGGTAATAGAGTAAATGTTAGTTAACCAATGGAAAAAATGATGAGAAACATTTAATGAGAGCCTTGGGGATATGTTTAAGAATATTATAACACACAAAATTTGTCATGAATAATCCTTTGAGGCCCATGTCATGACATACCCTAAGCCCAACTCCCAAAGGCAAGGGGTTGGCAACTAGCACCAAAGGCATCAACCAGAAATGGGATTCATTTTCCGGAATACCAATTGGCATGCACACACAACCACATCCCAAAAATGGAAAAGTAAACAATCATTCCACTAAACAATCAATGAGTACAAGTTCAACTGAAATTCAAATTGGCCATAATACAAACCCAACAAAAGACTAATTTGAAAACAATAAAGTACAAAAGTAACTCTAGAAAACATCTTCTAGAAGCCCCACCTTCTAGGTAAGTACAAATTTGCTTCTGGAAGCTGTAGAAGTTTGCCCCTCCCACCTTGTCTCTGTGGGAACCACCAAGTCCTGGGAAACCATGTCCTCCCTCAAAATCGAAGTCATTTATGGCGGACACAACACATAGCGGCGAAGCCCATTTTTTGGTGATTAGGAATATACTTACTAGGGAATCCAAAACACAAATAAAAGACAAAAAATAAATCCAAAAACAAACCAAAAATCATGATCGACAAGCATGATCATAATGCAAGACACCTCACACCAGGTATGTTCTAGAGTATGAAAGTAAGACTATGAGTCATAACGTCGAACACCATGGTATAATAGAGGAATCCTCTTTAATGAGTACAATGGGCATGTTGAGTCAAAAAAATATATATCCCACTAACCTAGGAATGTTGGAGTACTCATCCCTAATGTGTACCATGGGTATGTTGTATTACACAGAAGCCACTCCCCACTATGGGCATGATGGGTCACACAGAAGACGCTTACCACCTATGACCTTTATAATGTACTGCTCCAACCAATTACCTTGGGTCTACAAGGTCACATAGAAGTCTCTCCCCACTATAGGCCTTCTGATTCACACAGAAGTTGCATCTCATAGGGCCATAGTATCTAATCCACATAGGGTAGCTTGTCATCGATCATTAGGTCTCAGCCAACCGTAGGGATTACGCACGTAGCACTCTTTACCTTGGGAGAACCACTCCTCAAGCATTTCATCAAATATCAACATCAATGAAATACTTTATAGAGTATCCACATAGGGTAGCTTGTCATCGATCATTAGGTCTCAGCCAACCGTAGGGATTACGCACGTAGCACTCTTTACCTTGGGAGAACCACTCCTCAAGCATTTCATCAAATATCAACATCAATGAAATACTTTATAGAGTATTCCAAAACATCCACCTTGTCAAAAGGGTTCCAATTCCTCAAATGACAATTCAATCAGACACCAGGTATACATGATATTAGAGTTTTTCTAATAAGGGGCTAGTGGGGTCTAGTTCCGGTTTAACCTCACCTAGACCCGAACCGGCCTGGGTCAAACCCAACAGGGAAGGTCCAACCCACTAGGTGGGTCTGACCCACTGGCCTTCTTGGTCTGCCAGAGGCAGACTGGTTCTTCGCCTAGCCTGGATGCAGCAGGTGGTCGTGTCCGACTACCCTCGCCGAGCAGGTCATCTGCGGGGTAGACGCCTCCCACCGTGGTCAAGAGACTGTGGATTATACTACACGACTGGCCAACCCAGCTAGATGGATGTTCCGCAGAAGGTTTAGGACTTCGTTCCTCCAAGATCTGCAGCTGGGGTCCACTCCACCAAAATGGCTGAGAGGTTGCGTCCTTCCACCAGCTAGCGGCTCATCCCAGCATGCAGCCTCCAGCCCACAGTTTCCACTTTGGTCCACTGTCTCTAGTTCCGGCACACCAGAAGGCTCTTATATATATCCCTGGGTCCGCATTAGTGGTTTTTTCTTCTCACTAAATGCCCCTCCGGACTTTTTGGGATATCACCTTCCCTGCGAACGCCTTGAATATGCCTTGACTCCCCTTCTAAAAATCTCACCCACAAAGAATGCACATGCAGAGGGGATTAGGTCTTGTTCGTTTCATTCCAAGACCTCCACATTAGAATTTTGAAACATGGGGATTTTTGGGTATGATGTTCTATCAATAATAATTCATTCCAAAAAAGAAATCCTAATAAACGTCACCCTCCCACAAGAACGGGCGATCTGTGGATCAACATATTCATTGGTTGATCTGTATTCATCGTTTATAAGGAAAAATGGAAAAAAAGTAAAAAAAGTTAACACCAACCTCAATTGATGTTTTTCATTGATTCACTCCTCCCTCGAGGGGTCAAGATCCGTTGGCGTTCGTGGCTTCCTGATCCCATTCTTCATACAATGTTGATGTTTCTAGTGATCCATCTAAAATTAATCATTCATCATTGCAGTGAGTCATTTCCCTAGGTTCCTTAGAGAATCCCAAGGATTAATTATCAACACTCCACCATGTTAGCTTAATAAAAGAAAACATGTCACAACATTTCTATTTCTCTATGATGTTGCATCGTTATGCCTGCAAAAAAATGATCCATTAAGGAGATTCCATTAATATGCCTCTTCGCTGCACCATAACATCATCATCCTCCACTCAATGGTTGTAAAAGAAATAAAATAACTTTTTATGTTATTTAATTATTTTTCAAAAATTAAAAAAATTAACTTTGTCATCCCACCCTTTCCAATCGATGCTATGTTCTTTCTAGGAAATTCATGGCATTCCATGTTTAATGGTGCCCTGAGATTTTTAATCTGAGCACTAATTCAAATTTAATAAAAACTTGCTTTCACCTTTAATTAAATGAACATTAAAAGTTCAAAATTCCATTCCGGACTCACCGGGCCATAGAATCATAAGTCGTCAAAGAATATGGTCTCTAAATAAATCTATATAATTTAAAATATATATATAAAAAAATTCTAGGATATTATATTATCCCCACCTTAGGACTTTATGTCCCTGAAATCCAAAACAAGGGCCAATCAAACTAATGGGGGTACTGAGCATGAATCTGAGCCTCCTACTCTCATGTGCTCTCCTAGAGATTCTCATGCTGCCACTGAACGTGCATCAGATAAATAGACCATCCAGAAATAACCTGATCCTATCGATCCTCTATCTCCACCAGAAACACCAGAAGTGTCACCCCATCATCAATGTCTAGATCACCCTAGTCGAAGATGTGTGATGGATCATGCACAAACCTCCTCAGTTGAGACACGTGAATAACATCATGCACCCAGTGTTTTTCCAGGGAAGAGATAGGCGGTATGCCACCTCTCCAACTCTATTAAAAATATAAAAAGTCTTGATGGACCTCAGAGGTAACTTGTTTCCCCGACCAAATCTCTGCAATCCTTATTGATGTGAGACCCGAAAGAACACATGTTCTCCCTCCTCAAAATCCAACGGTCTCTGTCTTTTGTCTGAATAATATTTTTGTCTGCTTTGTAGAGTCCTCATCCACTCTTAGATGATCTGCCCCTTCTTAGTGGTAGCTCATACCAACTTTAGACCCATTAGTGCTAACTCCCATGGGTCAATACCGCATATAGATGATCTGCCTAGCTACCCATACAAGGCCGCAAACGTTGCCATGCCAATGATGGAGTCATGTCTATTATTGTATGAAAACTCCACCAGTGGTTAGTGGTTCTTCAAAATGTGTCCAAAATCAAGGACACAATCCCTAATCATGTCCTCCAAGGCCTATCTTGTCTACTCCATCTTACCATCTGTCTGAGGGTGAATAGTTGTGATCAAGTGTAAATGATTCCAAAATTACACCTACAATCCCTTCGACAACCAGGATGTAATGCAACTCTCACATTCTAAGACAATATTCAAACACAACCTGTAAATACACACAATCTCCTAGGCATAGAGGTGTCCCAAGCACTTTAACGATCCCTACTCCTAGATGGGTATCAAGTGATATGACTTGGTGAGTCGGTCAACAATCACCCAAATAGAATCGTGGACCCTAGACTTGCATGGTAACCCCGTAAAAAGGTCCATGAAGTTACTATCCCACATCAATTATGATATATCAAGTGGCCATGCCAAGCCTGCAGGGACCTGATGCCCAACCTTCTCTTGCTGACAAGTGAGGTATTGTGAAATGAACTATGCCATGGCTTTCTTCATACCTTTCCACCAGTACTGATGTCATAGGTCCTTTTACATCTTCACCACACCATGATGCATGACCAAATGGGATTTATAGAACTCACTCGACACCTCCTCCCATAATGTCACTGGTACTACGGCGCATCCCTTGAAAAGGATAATGTCCTCCCAACCAATAAAAAATACATCAGGAGCCTATCCTGAAGATAATTGAGCACATCGGGACTCGCAGTCAACATCTAAAAGTTGTTCCTACCTAAATTGATGTAAGAGTGGGGGAGTTATAGTGATTTAATGAAGGTATGAAACTCCATCATCATACACAGAGGATATCTACATCATTACTAGCTTTTTTGTCACCTCACTCAGCATCTGTAAGCCATACCTCTTACTGAGCACGCCTGCCACCATGTTCCCCTTCCCAGGAGTATAGACTATCTCAAATTCATAGTCCTGGAGGAACTCCAGCCATATCCACTATCTCAAGTCTTGGTCCTTCTGTGATAAGATATACTTAGGACTCTTTCGGTTAGTGTAGATGATGAACCACTCTCCCATTAAGTAGTTCCACCACATCTTCAAGGTAGAGATCACTATTAATGACTACAGGTCACAAGTCATATAATTTCACTCATGCTACATCAAATGATGTGATCCGTAGGAGGTCATTGCTCACTCCAACATCAGGAAACAACCTAGTTCGGTCCTTTATACATTACAGAATACTACATACGGAACTCCCTCTTCTGGTAGTCACAAGATGGGGGCACTCGGTATTCTCCACCTCTACTCCTGGAAACTCTATTGGCGCATCTCTATCCACACGAAAGGGTTTTCTCTTCCATGTTAAGGTTGATAAATGTTCCTCTACTCTAGAAAATAGGTCACAAACATTTGGTAGTATCCATCCAACCCCAAGAAACATCTCCCCACAGTCACGCTCCTATGTATCTCCCAAGAAAGCACTGCATCTATCTTCATAGGATCCACTGAAACTCTTTCCTTCGAGATAAAGTTTCCCAGAAATTGGACCTCCTGAATCCAGAACTCAAACTTCGAGAGCATACCATAAATCTGGTGCTCTCAGAGAGTATCCAGAACTATCTGCAGGTGTGTTGCGTTCTCCTCCTCTGACACTGAATACACCAGGATATCATCAATGAATACTACCACGAAATGATCAAGGTAAGGGAGAATATACTATTCATGAGTCCCATGAAAAATTCTGGGGAATTGGTCACTTCAAATGGCATCAACAAGAACTCATAATGGACATACCATCATATAAAGGTTGTCTTCAGTACATCATCATCTCATACCAATAACTGATGATAGCCTGATGTGAGGTATCTCTTCGAGAACCACCTCGCTCTCTTCATCTATTCGAAGAGATCATCAATCATTGGAAGTGGATACTTGTTCCTCACAGTCACCTGGTTTTGGTGCGGAAAGTCCACGCACAACCTCAAACTCTAGTCTTCTTTCTTGGAAAACAAAACTAGGGCTGCCCATGGTGAAATTTTGGGTCTCACAAAGCCCTTCTCTTGCATGTCCTCTAGTTGTACCCTCAATTCACGATTCTCTATAGGAGCCATCCAATACACTGGCATGGATATCAGTGTTTTCCCTAGGAGCAGATCTATGAATAATTCTACATCCCAATGAGGAGTTAGTCCTAGAACATTCTTAGGAAAGACATCCTTATACTCATTCACCACTACAAGAAAGATCAGAATCCTCCCATCCACCACACTGAGGGTGAGGCTAGGAAACTGAAGATTTATTGGCCTCACCCTCCTTTGAGAACATCCATCTTGTTATGAAAAGGTTCCCTTCTCACCGGTGAAAGAAAACATGGTCCCATCCTCACAGACACACCACACATTTCACCTAAAACTGTAGATCTGAGCATTGAATATATATAACAAGTCCGTACCCAAGATAACATTATAAAGACTTGATGCCACTACTAGGAGATCCTAGATGAAGCTCTCACCTACTAGAGTAGGCTCACACTACCAGAACTAGTGTCTAATCCTTGAATCCCCTCTCGTTGGAGTACCTAATTGTAAGGATTGATCCAACGGTTCCATCAGAATCATTGAGCCACGAGCGAGATCTGTGGTTAGTAATGAGTGACTAGAACCTGCATTTATAACAACTATAAATATGATATATAAGATATATATTGTACGTCGAATAATATCTGGAGCATAGTGGTCATAAGACTTCATCGCCTGAAGATGGAATCTCCCTAATCTTCCAGCTCCCTGAGCTTGTGGTTGACCACCTGGGGGTAGTGGTGGTAGCAACCTAAACCGTCATCCGCAACCTGCCATTCCGCCTTTTCCCCTACCATGTTCACCACCCTATGGACCTCCTTACTCAAACAAATGCCTCTACCTTGGATGTCCCTCAATTGTCTACTGATCATATGTGTGGTGGTCCAGGTAGTCATGAGACATGTAACACTCCCTACCGCACATGAAGCACATAATAGTTCCCTGCAGACTCCCTCTACTCTGGGAGCCAGATTCTGCTGCCCTGATTCTTGGGGTCACCCCTTAAAATACCTGGCCCACTTGGGACCTTGTGTCTGCTATCTGATTCTCACCACTAAAGTATCTACCACCTAATGTATGCTGGTGTATTAAGTTATCGGTACCTACTCTAATAGTAATCTCTCCACAAGAAGGGCTCACTCCAGCACTCTAGCAAGAGTGGGAATGTTGAGAGACACCAAGGATGACCTGGTCTCTAGTCTGAGTCCCTACACAAATTTCTAGGTCCTAAAGAAAGGTTCCTAAACCATGTCTATGGAGTAGTGAGAGAAGCTTGTAAACCTTTCAGAGTACTCAACCACTGAATGATTGCCCTGTGTTAGGTGAAGTATCTCCAGGATACAAATTAAGCGCAAGGTCGCTGAAAAAACTTCTCCATGTAAATTCGATCGATTTATGTCCAAGTGAGGGTCACCTCATCATGCGTCTGGATGTCCAAGATTCCCTATCTCCCTACCAAGAACTGTAGAAGGCTCACGGCCAAGATCACCATCTATTCAAATGGTTTCTTCATTAAGTGGAAGACCCATGTCACTTCCTCCAGCCATTCCTCAATGACTTGAGAATATGTCTCTCTCTAGAACATAGAAGGTCATTGTCTCTGAAACTCATGCAAGGTACTAAGTATACATACGTCCTCTATCGTTAACGTCAGTAGTAACTACTGATAAAAGGGTGGTGGAAACACTGGTGCACAACTCGGTGGGGGTAATCTCTAGAACTGGTCCCTGAACGGATGCCTCGTTGTTAAGCGGGCTTTCCATGTGATCACATATCGAAATCCCATATGGTTGTATGTGTGGAGGGATCCTGAAATAGATCATGATGCTTCATAGTTAGAATATTATACCTGGTGAGATTACTCTTATTATAGAAGATCATAAGGAGATAATTATGAAACCATTGTTTTCATGTATAGAGACAAAAAGCAGAATTTAGGGACCTAGTGTATGGATAAGTTGGTCATGATAACAACACTTGACTCCATGAATCTAAAATTCTATCCCGAAATATTCAACACTACAGCCCCAAAACAAAATAATAGACTATAATACTTTGAGGTTGAACTGAAAACCTCTGATACCACTTTTTCATGACCCACCCCCCCTTGGTTTGTACTGTGACATACCTCAAGACCGCCTCCTGAAGGCCATGGGTTTACGACTAGAACCGATCACATCAACCTGCAATTGGGATGAATTTTTCTGAGTACCTATATGCACACACACACCACCATGAACCAAAGATGGAAAATTAAATAGTAATGATAATAAAAAACCACTGAGTACAATTACAATTGAAATTTCAATCGTCCAGAATACAAACCCAACAAAAGACTAACTAGAAAACCAAAAAGTACAAAAGAAACTCTAGAATTCAACCGTTGGAAACACTACCATATGGGTGAGTATAGAGTATCTAATGGAAGTTGCATAAGTATGCCACAATAGCCTAGTCTAACTAGTCACCACTATGTCCTGGCACACCAAGTCCTCCATCAAGGCGACAGTCGTCTACACCAGACACAACATGTGCGGGAAAAGCCCATGCATGGGTGAGTAACAATATATTTAGAAGGGACACCAAAACAAAAAGTAATGGACACAAAAAAACCACAATTCATGATCACCATGCATGCCCATGAAGCAAGAAAGGACACGCCATGTATGTTCTAGAGTAATAAATTTTGACTATCAGTCCTAACGTCAGACACTATGGGCTACTGGAGAAATCCTCTTCAATGAGTACAATGGCCCAGCTTGGTTACACATAATCCACTTTACACCAACCTATTGTGGGACTAATCCCAGATGAGTTCCAGGGTTATGTTAGGTAACACAGAAGTCATTCCCACTATGGGTAGGTTGGGTCACACAAAAGCTGCTTCCCACCTATAAACATGTGGAGGTACTCCTCCGGTAGAGCATTGTGGGTCTATCGGGTCACATAGAAGATAATCCCCACTATGGGCCTTATAGGACACACAAAATTTGCTTCCCACTGGGCATATTTTCTAATCTAAATAGGGTCTCTTTTTAGTAGTCTTTAGGTCTCATCCAACTACTGGGTTTTTATACGTAGCACGCTTGATCGCAGGAGAACCGCTCCTCAATCAAATCATCTAATTTCAACGTCCATGAAATTATCTATAGATTATTATAGAAGATATGACTCATCAAGAGGGTTCTAACTCCACAATAAGATTTTCAATTAGACACTCAGTTAGAATGATATTGGTGCTTTTCCAAAAAGGGGCTAGTGGGGTCTAGGTCTGGTCCGAACGGGGTCCACCGAACGGACCCAGGTCTGCCGAACCGACCCGACCCAACTCGATGGGGCTGGTCTGACCTGCTGGCCATCCAGGATTGCTAGAGGTGGACCACTTCTACCCCTGGACGAGACATAGTAGGCAGTAACATCTGGCTTCCCTCACCCCATGGGTCGTATATAAGGCTGAAACGCCCCGTAGTGGTCAATCGACTACGGCTGCTGCTACGTGGCCAGCCAACCTACCCAGCTGGATATCCCTCATGTAGTCAGGGACCATGTTCCTCTAAGATTCATGGACCACGGCTTCGTCTGGCTTTGCTGATGTAGATGATAGGCTACATCCCTACCCCAAGCTGCCTACTCCTCCACACACATCATCGTGGAGCACCGATGGGCTCTTCCACAAACCATCAAGTCTTCACTAGTGGTCAGTTCTTCACACCAACTACCCCTCAATCCGCCATGGTGTATCACCTTTCTTGTGAAGGCATTAAACCTTCCTTTCTGTCCCTTTCAAAAATCTCAGCCATGATGAACCCAAAATTGGAGGGGGTATGGCCTTGTTCATGTCGTCTTGGACCCTCCACATTAGTGTTTTTATGGTGGGTAGGTTTGAGGATGATGTTCCACCAACAATAATTCAAACCCTAATAGAAATCCCAAGAAACATCACCCTCCCCCAAGAACAGGTGATCCGTAGATCAACCTGTTCATTGGTTGTTACACATTTTTCATTTATGATGAAGAATAAGGAAAATGTAATAACAATAAACCCCTTCCAAGATTGACATTTGTCATTGAAGAACTCCACCATTGAGGGTTCAAGATCAATTGGCATTCGTCACTTCCTGCTCATGTTCTTCGCAAGGCGTCGACGTTACAAGCGATCCTACAGGCATTTGGGGTTTTTTTTTTGGAGTGAGTCCTTGTCGAGGGTTTTTAAGACAATCCCCAGGGGTTTATTAGCAACTCTCCAACACATTATCTTAATAAAAGGAAACAAATCTCAATGTTTCTGTCATGCTACGACGCAACATTGTTATGCTTGAAAAAATGATCCATTAAGGAGATTCCTTTAATGCGTCTCGTTGCCTCACTATTGTGCCTTCGTGCGCTACTCAATGGTGAGAAATAAATAAAATAATATTTTAAGTTACTTTATTATTTTAAAAAAAATTTGAAAAATTATCTTTTCCATATGACCCTTTCTAGTTGAACTCATTTCTAAGTGAATCCTGACGTTCTAAGTTCAACGGTTCCCTCATATTTTTGATCTGAGCACCAGTTCAAAAAAAAACCCCTCTTGTACATTTACCTAAACGAACTTAAAAAAAAGATCAAAATTCCATTCTGGACACACTGGGCCTAGTAATCATGTGTTGTCAAATAATGTGGTCTTGAAATAATTCCATATAATTCTAAAAAAATGTACAAAAATTCTAGGATATTAAAAAATATTTGTTAATGATCATGAATAAACTAGGTTAAACATAAAATGTTATAGATTGAAAAGGAGGTTTGATGATTTATATATCATATATATTATTTTTCAGGATTCCTCGGTATGAATATTGTTGGTCGCACTATGATTTTTGGTTTTATTCAATAGATAGAACCCGAATTATTCTTTTTTTATGAATAGAAAATGATATTATTATCCACATAAGATACCAAATGAAATGGTATATAGAATTTGATGCATGTGAATATTCATAATCTGTTGTCACTATATATTATTACGAACATTCAACTTAACCAACTCTCGAACTCAAAAAATAAGTTAAATATAGAGTTTACAGACATCTTGGGAGGTGGATACTATGAAGGGAATACGATTTTCTTTCATACATGTCAATAATGTGGGAATAAGAATTCATGATAATATATCAGAGGAAGAAAAATATGTTTTCAATGTGCAAACAAAGGGAATTGAAAAACTAATTTCTATGTAAAAATTGAGAGTTTTGTGAGGGAAAATAAAGATAATCATAAGGTAAAATTTATAGTTAGATTTATTATATATGTGGAATATGGGAATTTTATAATGAAATCACCAAATCCAAGGTTTTACTCCTATACAAAGTAAGGACCAAATATATTAAAATTGTAGAAGTAAAATTATTGAAGCATTTATCAATATTGAATAATTATGTTCTAAAAGTGTTTTATTAATTATATTTTGGATATATGAATCATGAAATATCTAAGGACTATTCTATAGTAGTTTTTCATGAAGTATTTAAAAATATATGATGAATGGTACCAAAAACCGAATATGTTAATTAGTGGTATGGGTATAATGTTTAATTGGAAAAAAGAAAGGATTGGAAATTATTATTTAAATGGGATAATCATGGAGACCTTAAAATTGGTTTGGGATATGATGAAAAATTGGTTTAGGTTATCTTTGGAGAGGTTTTCTAATTTTTATATAGGGATTATATTTGAAAAATAATGATTTGGGAATAATATATGTTCTCATGTGAGGTTAACTTAGGAGTGTTGGATACCATCCTGGTTATATAGGGTTTAGGTCAGATACACCCATTTAAGGTTTTATGTTATTGGAATTTGAGGTGATTTGATGCTTTTGAAATGTTACAAGAATAATACACTAATGGATAGTGGGATATAGAAAATATTGAATGTTGAAAAGGGATTTTTCGAATACAAAATTTTTTCATATATATATTTATGGTGAGGATGAGGATTACCATTTAGGTTTGTTTATAAATTTTATAAATTATATTTTTGTGATTTTCACAACATTTTAATATCTATTGTGGTGATTAATGATATTTTGGGAGATGTTTCAATATGTTGAGGTACATGTAACTCATTACTTTAACTTGTGATTTGACAAGAAATTTAATTGGGAATAATTTATTTAAATTTGGGGGAATTAAGTTGAAAGGTATAATAGTACCATTAAGGATAAAAATTTCATTATTTTTGAGGTTATATATAATGTTATCTATCATTATCCACTATTTTATTGTGAAAATTATGGAATGAAATGTATTATTTCATGGTTTATTATTTTAGAGAATTATCTAACCTTATTGTAATAATTTTTTCTATTGTTTAATGTCTATGGATAACATAAATGACGTAAATTTTTTTTATAGATATTATGATCTATTAACAGTTAATTTTATTTTTTAAAGAATTAAAAATGTCATCTTGAATATCCATTTATTAGTATGAGATATGAAGTGAAAATTGGACAATAATAAACCTAAGGATGAAATTTTTCTAATGATATAGGAAGAAGTCAAGTAATTATATTTTATCATGTTTTCAATTATAAAAGTAAAAGACTAACTAAACATTTGGAAAAGGATATTTAATAATAATGTTATATTTTATCTTCATTTTCTATTATTCTTTTTTTATCCACCCATCACAGATTTATGGTTCTTCAGTTGTTAAATTTACCTATAACATGTTCTTTATCACTCCTTATCAGTCCATGAGTGTTATATTTCCTTCTCATGTCCATATTTTCAGTTTACAATAGTTTTATCCAACTTTGGAACCATAATATATTTTTTTAGAATACCTTTATATTTATATTTCTCTTTTTTTAAGAGGATGGTTTATTAACACTTTTTATGATGCGGGTTTTCAAAAAATGGTATTTTCTAATATAAAATCCTTGATTACCGATGACAAGTTAAAAAATTTATGATGAAATTTCTTAAATGGGGTAGAATTTAGCTCCACAATATTAATAAATAAAGGCATTATTATTGATATCATATAAAAAACACAACATTGAGCTTCAATGTGCCATGAAATTCTAATTATCCAAATATGAAAGTTATAACCTTATTGTAAAATTAGTGGTTTTGAATAGAATTTACCATATTATGATATATATATATAGTTCCAAAAAAATAAAAAAATAATTATTAATTCATTAGAATTAATCGAAAAAAATTAGAAAATAAATTTTATTCAAAATTTTATTTTCTTCAATAATGATAATTATAGACTTCTGCAAGAGAATATTAAAATTATTTATTTGAAAATTAATAATTTTTTATGATAAAAAAATATATCATTTTTGAAATTATCATATGAAAAATATAATATGGTGATAACTTTATATGATTCTAAAATGTTTATTTTTTCAATGAATAGTGAAAAATATTGATAATTATTTAAATTATTTTTTTTATTGTTTTTATAAAGATAAAATATATTTTGGATTAAATTTAAATAATCATTAATTAGTTTTTATTGAACATAATAAATTTAGTTTATCTTGACTGAATTTTATAATTTAATTTTTTATGAAACATTTTTTTACATAAAAAGAAATTTTCCTCAAAAAATTAGTTTTCCTTACGTTTTTTCTCATTAAATTTTAAAATTATTTTCTAAAAATCTTAGTTTTTAAATTTTATAAAAACTAATTCTATATGTGAAATCAAGAGGTCTGAATTTTTTAAATATTTCTTTTTTTATTTTGTGAATATATTAAAATTAATCGTGGTAATATTTATCCCCTCAAAAATGGGTAAATCTAGTAAATTTAGGTTAAAAATAAGTGGTAAGGCCACAATTTTTCATATTAATTCTTATTTAATAAATGGAATTAGAAATTAATCAAATTATTATCCAAAAATATTTTTGAATTGAAACATGTACAAGAATAAGATTGTAATAATATTTAATGAAAATAATTTTTCAAAATAAAACTATATTAGTTTCAAATATATTTTTTTGTTCACATTGGGAGAAAAGTAAATTATGAATGATTATAAATTTCTATTTTGTTAATAATGAAATTATCCTAGTGTTTGTAATTTATTTTTAATTTTTAGTGATCTTATAATTACCATAAATGATTTTTCAAATCTGATACATTAATTATTCAATTAATAAAATAAATTAATATATGATTTTAAAAATATTAAAAGTAATATAAAATGTGTGATTTATTGTGTTCAAATAATTTTGAAGATAAATATAACATATTAGTGATGTTTAATAGTAATATATTATTATTAAAAATATTATTTTTTTCTTTAGAGAAAAATTAAACAAATAGTGTCAATATATACATTAATGATATTTTTCAGAACAATATTTTTTAAATAATTTAAAAAACATTAAAATCATTAAAGAGGAAAATGTGGATAATATATGGTAAAAAAATTTATCCATTAGACATTTTTTGAATTTTTTTACCATTTGATTAGAATAATAACCTTTTAAGTGTAAAAATAGGTTATTATGGTTAAGGCTAAAATTCACTAATGAATAAGTTAATAAACATGGTATGGTTTAAAATGACACCAAAACCTATCCAAATTCTATTTTTTGATGGGATTACGACCAAATCATACCCTGTCATTAAATCTGTTTTTATTTTTAATCATTTTTATTGATAATTTGTTCTTTATAATTAAATCTTATATGAAATTTAAAAGGATACCCTCACCTAAGTTATAAAAGGGAACCCCTCCTTCATCTTCATCACAAAACATTGAGACTTATCACCCAACCACGACCTAGAAAAATCCTATCTAAAATAACTTATCAAAATTATATAGGTGTTGGTCTTCCCAAAATTTCCTCCCTAGGATACTAAAGATGATATGTAAATGAGTACATTCAAGGAAGAGGAAGTTAGAATAATTTTGAAGAAAGTATAACATTAGATAAAATATATTATTCTCACTTTTTTTTCTAGGAAACACATTCCATATCCACAACATGATTATTTAATGTGGTGTATATAATTCACATGAATTTGTTTTAGGATTCATTATATGAAATTTTTGATGATTTACATATCCATATAATCATCTTTCTTTCATGGGACATGAAATTCCAATGTAAACAAATCATTAAAGGGTGTTATGTAATAATCATAATTATATTAGGATTTTTTGTCATTATGTTTCCAATAATAAATTATTATAATATAACTCTCAATAAAATCATGTTTTTTATTATACTCTAGTTATTTCATGAGAATAATTTTTTTTATTTTCTTTTCTTCACCTTAACTTATCAAGTGACCAAATATATGTTTTTAAAATAATGATACATTATTTCTCTACTCATTTAAAATAAAAATTTAATTTAAAAAATGTGTATTATTAAAATTTTAAAATAATGTTTTTTATTTTTCAATTGATTTTTCAAATCCAATTTTAACAATGTGTTATTTTTTATAAAATGGTTTAAATTGAATCTTATTGTAATTTTTTGAAATGAGGTCCTTTTTTACTTTTTCTTCAAAAGTGTGAAAAGAATGTTTTATTTTAAAATATTATACATGAAAAAATTTATTGACATACTTAACGATGTATTCATTAGCTATTATTTTAGTATATCTAATTTTATATTCATAGAAAATGTATTCATTAGTATTTTGGATATTTTACTATTTATAAAATGTTATATCAAAGAGAAAATGATATTTTCTTTGTGAGACTTTACATTGATCATTTAAAGTAATTTTCAAAATTTGAGAACATCCTTTGACATTAATTATTCTTTAGTAGTGAAATTAGCCAACAATACCATAATTATTCCTTTTTTGGTTTGTTTTTGATTATGATGATGATATGTATACAGAACCTATTTATTTTCGTGGGTTATGTAAAAATATTATGATGTATTATCTTTGTTAAAATTATATGAATTAATTACGATTATGTGGTTTTTGTCTCTATTAAACCCATCCAATGCATTTGGTAAATATAGATAACTCATTAGGTAAATATATTATATGTTAACATGAATTCTTGTTCACAATTTTCTGCACGAACCTGGATTTTTTGTCCATATATTTATGTGTGGGGTCACATTCAATTCTATAACTATATATAAGAACATGGATTTCATTTCCATGATTTTATGAATAGACATGGCATTGAATTCTATAAGTCTATGCATGGACCTAGATTTCATATCTATATGATTATCCATGGACTTATTTTCATGTGTACAAATTTATGTGTATTCCCAAAACACCTGTGTTGTGAAAATGATATGCTCTCATGACTTATTTTCTCTAATTCTTAAGTGATCCATGTGTTATGTGTCGAATCAAAAAGGTTTTCCTTATGAATTTTCCATTCCTTCATTCAAAGGGGAGATTATTGAGTCATTAAGGTTTCCTTATGAATTTACCATTCCTTCTTGTTTTGAAAATCACAAACACCCTATCTCAAGGAAAATATCTTTTTACTATATATTTTACTTTTATAAGGAAAAATTTCCTTCCCCAAGGAAATTTAACCTTATCATGTTTTCATTGTTCAAATCATAATTTTTCTAAGTATAAAATTCGGTTTAAATCCAAAAACTCTGAATCCTATAATTACCTAGATATGAAGAATTCTATTTTGAGGATCTGAGTTCTCAGAATTCTATTTACAAACTATTCTATGTTCTAACTCCGAATTCTGATTATGAATTATGGATAAGAAATCATCTAAGTTATGACTCCGAATTCTAATTACGAATTCTGGATATGAACTCTTCTGAGTTCTAAATCTGAATTCCAAATATGAATTCTCGTTATGAACTTCTCTATGTTCTGAATCCGAGATCTATGAATTCAGACTCCGAACACTTATGAGTTCTGACTCCTAATTCTGATGAACTCGGACTCTGAACTTTGTGAGTTCTCGTTCCCGATTCTTGTGAATCTAGATTTCAAATTTCCTTGAAATTCAGACTCTGTAATTCTATAGAGTTTGGGTTCTGAATTCCTAGAAAATAGAATTCAAATATCTTTGTATTATAGACTCCGAAATCAATTTTGGTTAGACCCCGAACTTTCATTTGCTTACATTATGAATATTGTATTTTAGTTTTATAACCATGTTTTTGCTTACACTTGTTTTTTTATAAAATGATGTTGTGCTTTCGGTTACTAACTAACCGTTATTTCAGTGACACGTGTACAAGTCACTTCGAAATTCAAGGAAAATATGACCGTTGGAGGAGGGATCCGACCATTGAAGCCATGCCTATAAATATGATATCATTTGAAAAGATCTACATAACTGTTCTATGACTCTAAAGATTACATGCTATTGAAGTAATTTCTAGAGGGAGACTTTCATTGCTTTGTGCGTGCTGAACTTCTTGTTCAGATTTTCTTTGTGTGACTCTGATTTTTGTTGTGTACAATCGAGGGATTCTGAAGATAGGAAGACAGAGGTGCCAACTACCACGATGTTGAGGGCTTCCTTGCTGAGGAAGACAGATGTGTCGACTACCTAAAAGTTGAGGGATTGCGGGGATAGCAAGACAGACTCTAATTTTCGTATCGAGGGCTTACCCTGGTGTGGTCAAAACAAACTTTCTTGAAAGTATAAATCAAGGTACCTTTATCAAAGGTTGTTGGATACACTTCTATTTGGTTTCAAATACTTAATACTGTTACTTGTTTTGTTAAAAGTTTTCTGCTGCATTTCTATTGTTGAGGAATGTATAACTATATAATAATTCCTTTTACTTGAAATCTTACTTAGTAAGAATCTATATGCTTTAAGGTAGGATCTTCATCATTGTAAACATTCATTAAGTTCCATTTTCAGAATCACTTTTCCGGAATTTCTTTCTCGGAGTCATATTTCCTGAATCAAGAAAGTGTGTAGATCTAGAGGTTTTGTAAGTTACCTTGTTTAGCCATATTAAGCATTGCCATCTTTAAAAGTTCCAAAGGAATTTTTAAAAGTGTACAATTCACCCCCCCTCTTGTATATTGAGCATCACTAGATACTCCATACAGTATCTCTTTTATTTCAGTCCTACATATTGAATTATAATGTATATCATACTCACATACCATCTCAACAGCCGGTATCAGAGGATTGGGTCAATCTGATTTAATGTCACGATTAGATTCAGAAGAGAATTCATCTTATTCTTTTCTCAGAATCAGTTTTTTGGACTCATAATGTTTGTATTCATTTTTGAATTGAGATACTCTTGTTTTACATTTTCCTTCCCTAGGAATATTTTCTTGTTTACAAACCTTATTACTAACAAGTTTGTGTGGAAAAATTTTTTCTATAGGATGGCAGGAATCAATGTTGGTTCTATAGGCAATCTTAACCCAACTAGACCACCTATCATTGATGGAAATGATTACGAATATTGGAGAGATCACATGAAGATTTTCTTTATCGATACCGGTGTTGATAATTTTGTTATTCTTACTGGTGTATATAAAATCCCTGACAAGGAAGTTAGTACATTTACCAATCAAGAAAAGCATGAATATTAACTAAATTATAAGGTAAAAAATACATTGCTTTTCTGCATGACTAGAAATATATATAGAGAAATTTCATCTTATGAAGCAACAAATTGTATATGGAAGAAACTTGAAGCTACTCACTTGGGAACTTCCAAATTTATTGAAACTAGATGAGCCATGCTCAGAGCTGAATACCATGGCTCTAACTTTTCTTATGGAGAACCCATATGTAAGGTGAACCAAAGATTCATGACTATTGTGAATAGTTTACAATCCATGGGTGAGAAAAGATTATATGATGAAGAAATTGTTGATAAATCTTAGACATCATGCTGAATGAGTGGGAAACCAAGAGGACTACTATTGATGAGAACAGAAAGGTTACTCAGATTTCTCTTGATGAATTGTTTGGAACTCTTCTTCATCATGAGACTAGAATGAAGAGAGATGTTGAGAATGTTAAGAAGAAGAATGCGAATGGTGGTGTTGATTTTACTACAAATTCAAATCATATGAGATCCAAGACTCCTGAGAGAGTTACTAGATCCAAATCTAAGAAGATTGTTATCCAATTTGAATCTAGTGGAAGTGAATCCTCAGAGAATAAATTAGCAAATCTTGCTCGAAGGATGAAAAATATTGCTAGACAGAGGAACTTTCAATCAAGATACGAGAAGAAATAAAGGAAATATATGGAAGATTCAGAAGTTACTTATTATGAATGCAAGAGAGATAGACATATAAGACCTAATTGTCCTATGCTCAAGAGAAAATAAATAAAGGAAAATCATTACGAGAGAAACAGAAAGAATTATTACAAGGATAAAGCCTAGAAAGTCTTAAAAGTTAATGACACCTGGAGTGCCAGTGGTGGAGACTCTTCAGATGAATCTTCAGATTATGAATCTTCTGGACATAAGAATATTTATCGAATAGCCATACTACCTATCGAAAATCATTATTTAAAAGATAAGGTACACAATGCTAAATTACTGACCAATGTTTCTTTAAATGGAAATTATAGTGATAGTAAATATTATAACTCTTCAGATGAATTATCTTCTTCTGATGAGGATAATACTTTTCCTTTGTATAAAGAAGTTTCTAGGATTTACAAACTCCTTGAGATTGAGAACACAAAACTCATGAAATAACATGATAAGTAAAAATCTACGAATACTATTCTTACTAAGTAGATATCAGATCTTTTTAAATATCTTGATAAGATAAATTTTGATTTCTAAAGTATTTAAAAAAATCTTGATGATGTAAATTCTGAAAAGAATATACTTTTTAATGATCTAGAAAACATAATTTCTAAGAAAAATGTTTTCGATTCTAACTATAGTTCAAAATTAAATGTTTTAGAAGACAAGAACTTTGTTATCAAACTGAAATCCGAAATATTTTCCTTGAGGAAGTGTTTTTCAAACATTACCTTTGGTAAATAAAATTTATATAAAATGTATTCCCAAATCTGACCTCTAAGGAATAGTTCTGGTTTTGGTTATACTGGCTTTAAACATATTTTTAGGAACAATTACATTGTTTCTCACAGTGCTCCATTCAGCACTAAGTGTCAGTGTGGTGGGAATTGGGCAAACAATTGCTCCCTAAACAAAACCTAGTCTTTAGGATTTAATAAAGCCTATTTTTCTAAAAATATGTGGGTGCCTTAAATTTTTCTTTATGATATTTGCGAATCCAATCAAGTTTGGATTCCGAAAACCTAACTTATTATTATTTTTAGAAAAATAGTGAAAGTACCAACAACAATACATGTTTCATGGATAGTGGATGTTCCCAGCATATGATTGGTAACAAAAACTACTTTGAAAAAATTATCAAAACGAAAGGGGGAAAAGTAACATTCAAGGATAATGCTCAGGGAGAAATTATTAGTACAGGTAACATCGTTCTTCTTGAAAAAACATTGATTTAAAATGTTTTATTTGTTAAGGGTCTTAAGAACAACCTCACTAGTATAAGCCAATAATGTGATGAAGGTTACCTTGTGAATTTTTGGGATTAAAAGTGCTTAGTACAGAATTCCAGGGAAGAGTATATTCTTTCTGGCCATAGGAAAGAGAATGTTTACACACTAAACATAGAAGACCTTGGGAGCCAAGACTTACCTTGCCTTAGTGAAATGGTTGATCATTATTGGTTATGGCATAAAAGGTTAGGACACTATAACCTTAGGAACTTATGAGAACTTTTTAAGAAATGATTAGCTAAATATATACTGGAGCTTAGATTTGATTCTTAAATTTTTTTAACCTCGATCAATATAGAAAGAAACATAAATCATGTTGTAAATCTACCTGTTAAGTCTGAACTACTAATGAATTACATTTAGTGCAGATAGATCTCATTGGTCTTACACAAACTGGAAGCATTGGGGGAAATTATTATGTATTTGTCTTGGATGATGATTACACTAGATTTAAGTGGTTCTATTTTATAGGAAAGAAGTCTAAAACTTTTTCTTATTTCAAAAGTTTTAGATCCCAAGTTAAAAATAATAAAAATAATCCATTGAAAACTACTCATAGTGATCATGGTGGAGAATTTCAAAACTCATATTTTGAAAAGAAAATTAGTAGAAAAGGCATTACTCACAACTTTTCAGTACCCAGAACACCTCAACAAAATGGCGATGTTGAAAGAAGAAATAGAATTCTTCAAGAGATAACAAGGACCATGTTGAGTGAATATTCTGTAGCCAATCATTTTTGGGTTTGAAGCTATTAGTACTACTTGTTATACTATAAATTGATTTTGGATTAGACCTTTTCTTAAAAAAACATATTAGGAGTTATAAAATGGTAGAAAACCAAGACTTTCCTACTTTAAGGTTTTTTGTTTCAAGGTATTCATTCGGAATACTAATGATAATCTACATAAAATTGCACTAAAACTTGATGAAAGAATTTTTATAGGCTACTCCACAACTTCTAAGGCTTATAGAGCCTTCAACAAAAACACTTGTACTATTGAAGAGACAGTACATGTGAAATTTGATGAAACCGATCCATTTGTTTTTAAACAACCCCAACCTACATCTCCGGACGTGTTTTCAAAAACTGATTATCAACCATTGATAGAAGATCCTTCTGACAAGGGAAATGCCCAAGAAAATGTTTTTGAAGAATTTAGGCCAGAATATTTCCTACCCTATGTTGATGAATAGGTTTTACAAAACCCAAATCGTTTACTTCTAAAGAATAATCCTAGTGATAGAATCACTAGAGATGTGAATCAACTTGTAAGGATTACAATTTCCTTACGAAATGTAGTAGAACATCTAGCATTCCCTTCCCAATTAGAAACAAAAACCACTGATGAAGCTTTAGGTGATTCTGATTGGATTAAAGCCATGCAAGATGACTAAATGAATTCGAAAGGAATAAAGTCTGGACCTTGGTTGAAATACCTAAGGAATATTCTGTTATTGGAGTAAAATAGGTCTTCAAAAATAAGTGTGATGAAAATGGAATCATAGTTAGAAAAAATTTAGATTAGTTTCCAAAGGCTATAATCAACAAGATGGAATAGACTATAAAAAACCTATTCTCCAGTAGCTAGACATGAATCTATTCGTATCTTACTTTCCTTTGCAGTATTCTTCAGTTTCAAACTTTTTCAAATGGATGTGAAATGTGTTTTCCTTAACAGGTATGTTCAAGAAGAAGTTTTTGTTGAACAACCTCCTGGTATTGAGGATACAAAATATCCTGATCATGTTTTTAGACTTACCAATTCTTTTTATGGACTTATAAAAGCCCCTCGAGCTTGGTATGACAGACTTACTTGATTTTTACTTCAATATAATAATGTTAAGGGAAATTCAGATCCAACCCTTTTTATAAATAAAGATAAGAAAAATGTTTTCAGTGTTCATATTTATGTTGATGACATTATATTTAGTTCAACTCATCTATCTTTAACTGATTCCTTTGCGGATCTAATGAAATGTGAGTTTGAAATGATTATGATGGGTGAGTAAACTTTTATCCTTTGTTTTCAAATCTTTCAAAAACCAGATGGAATCTATATATCCCAACAAAAGTATATTAAATATCTTCTTAAAAAGTATGGATATGACAACACTAAAAGTATAAGTACTCCCATTGGTACCATAAATATAATTGATCTTGATGAAGCTGGGAAACCAGTAGATCAAACATATTTTAGAGGTATGATAGGATGTCTACTTTACTTAACAGTTAGTTGTCCAGAATTAATGTTTTCAGTATTCTTATGTGCAAGATATCAATCCAATCCTTCGGAATATCACTTAAAGGTAGTGAAAATATTTTTTCTCTACTTAAAGGGAACCATGGATTTAGGACTCTTTTGTACTTCTGGAAATGATTTTGTTTTAAAATGTTTTTTTCATGCAGACTTTGGAGGATTTAGAATGGATATAAAGAGTACATTAAGAAATTTTCATTTCTTAGATGATTCATTAGTTTCTTGGTCATGAAAGAAGAAACACTCAATAACAAATTCCACTGCTGAAGCTGAATATGTAGCAGCTGGAAGTTGTTGTGCTCAAGTGTCGTGGATGCAACACACACTCATAGACTATGGTATGAGTTTTACCAAAACAAAAATTTTGTGTGATAATACAAGTGCCATTTCCCTTATTAAAAACATTGTACATCACTCTGGTGCAAAGCACATAGATATTAGGAATCAATTTCTTAGATATCACACTAAAAGGATACATCATTCTTCAATTTATCGGAACGCAAGATTAACTTGCAGATATTTTCACAAAATCGTTACCCTCCGATAGATTTGAATTAATTAGACAAAAGTTAAGAATGATAACTGTAATGTAATATTCCTCATTAACTTTCTATTGAACCAATATACTTATAGTAATTAACTCCTTTTCATAATGGGAGTACATTTGTTTGATAGTTTTTCATATTTTTCATAATGAAGATTTTCATAATTTTTTGTAATGATGTTTTTCATATTTTTTGTATGGAAGTTTTTCATAATTTTTCATAATGAAGTTTTTCATATTTTTTGGAATGATGTTTTTCATATTTTTCGCAATGAAGTTTTTCATATTTTTTCTAATAATGTATTTTATATTTTTTGTAATGATTTTTTTCAAAATTTTTGTAATGAATTTTTTCATATTTTTCGTAATGAAGTTTTTCATATTTTTCTTAATGAAGTTTTTCATATTTTTTCGTAGTGAAGTTTTTCAAATTTTTCGTACTGAAGTTTTTTTTGTAATGAACATTTTCGTAATGAATATTTTCTTAATAAACATTTTTGTAATGAATATTTTAGAAATAAAGTTCCGCGTACTCATTTTCATCGTACTCATGTTTTTTTTGGAAGCTAAAGTCCATCAAGAAGAATTTTCCACAATACAAATAATTCTCTTGACAATCCGAAAGGTATGATTCTTTAAGGAGTTTTCGTAATTTCCTTTTACTTGCTTGTATTTTCTTTTGTATTTTTAAAATTTCTCATATTATAGTTCCCTTATATCTGAATTTTTTCCTTTAAAACCTCTAAATATCGGATCCTACCAATTTTTTCCTTGTGGCTATCATTTCAACCTTCAGATCTGATTAGAATAATTCTCAGTCATTGGATTGAGATGGCAATTTGAACTGTCACATCGACACCTATGAAAGGGGACCCATGCTGGTTTCCCAACATAGGTTTCAAGCTTTTTCATGTCAAATCTTTACCCCTCCTTCAAAATCCCATTCTGATTTTTCAAAGGATTCTTAATTTCGAATGTCTGGTGAAGTTCCTTCTCAAAATATTTTTTCTTTCAAGCCTATTGTGGAGTGGCAAGTATACAGGGAGAGGTTGGTACATCTGAACTTCTTCAACATGTATGATCCTATTATTTTGATGAATATCAAGATTAATGGATGGGAAAGCGTTTTTATATCAAATATAGGAGCTCAAGAGGTAGTGTATCCAGATCTAATGATATAATTTTATGAATAATTATTTTTTCAAGGAAGATGGGGGAGAAAATATTTTCTTCAAAAGATATGGAAGAACATATGCACTTTCATACACAAAGGCTACTTGCTTAGTGGGGCTGTCCTATGAAGGAGAAGAAAAATTTTGTTCTCCAAAATCACCAGATTTACAATGAAGATTTATCAAGGTAAAATCTATGGAGTGTCTTAGATTTACTGATCAAAAGACCATAAATATTTCTCACTTGTCTACCAACAATCAGATCCTTGAGTTATGGGTTCAGGGTTTTATCGTACTGAGAAAGGGTGACAAGGACACCCTGATAAAAAGTGATATGTATATCTTATATTTTTTGGTAAATATAAGGAAGATCAATCTGATGTAGCATATTATCATTATGATAGAGAATATAAAGAATGGAAATTTGAGAGCACGGATAATCATGTATCTTGTCCAACTATCCATGTTGATTCTTCGATGTCTTGAGTCCTTCAAGATTCCTTGCAGTTCCAAGCCAAGGAATTGAAAAGTCATGTTAGTAAGTGATGATACTTTGAAAAGAATGAATTCGGTTTTTCTAAAGATTCTCGAGAGTTTTATGATCTACTAGTGGAAGAAACCAAAGCTGTTCCAAAGAATGTAGAAGAGGTTGAACCGTCGAAGAAGGCCTGAAAAAAGTGGAAACTAAAGGAAGTGGAAGAAATAGATAAAACCCCTAAATATAAGAAAGATCAAACCGCACCTCCAAATCCCAAGAAGCAGAAAGCCTCTCCAGATGAGGTGGTTTCCAAGTGGAGGGAAGACAAAAAGAATAGGAAGGAAGGAGAGCCATAGTTTTGCTTTGATCCTATAGAGGCCAAAGCTTTCAAAGAGAAGGCTACTAAAGAACTTGAGAAGCTAGCCAAAGAGAATAAGCTAAAGAAAAAAATCTCTGAGGCTGAAATTTGTTAATCCCTTCTAAGGGATACTGAAATAGAATCCTATAATATCTCAGGACCAAAATCATTTTTGGTTGAACCTTTACCTGAGACTCCAAGGAAGAAGTTCTTCACTCTGGAAAAAGTACATGAAAAGTTTATCGAAGAAAAGGAAGTTGTATAAGAAGTACAAGAAGATTAAAGAAGCTATAATATAGCTGATCTGATAAAGAAAGTTGAGGACATTCATGAGAAGGAAATTCCATCCAAAAAATTTTCAATCTAGACTTCTCAAGTTAGATCTTCGAAACTTGCTACCCCTGGGATTGATGAGAAGGATGAAGAGGAAGTGAACAATCTATTTGAGGAAGAGAGTCATAATCCTGACATCATTCATCCTAATGATTTTGAGGTAGAATCCAAGAAAGAAAAAATTGATGAAGATAGAATTGTTCAGTTTTCTAAAAGTGAGCATGACTCTCTAGATGAAGAAGTTGTTCTGAGAATCAATAAGGGCATACAGGTGTTTGCTAATACACCTTCAAGAGAAATTTTAAGGAAGAAAAATGTCGTTGAATCTTCTAAAAGAAATATGGTCGAGATAGAGGAAGAACCATCACCAAGAAAAGTGTCAGATTCAGAATCCTCAACTCTAGGACATGATTTTGTCCTTCAATCTCTGAAGAAGCTTGTTGAAACCATTCCGATCTTTCCAACCATTTACTCCAGATGTCAAATGATCCGACATAGCCTGAATCAAAAATCAGATTCTGTATCCATGCGGATTGATAGGTGTGTAAATGTTGAGGTTGATTATAAAAACTTCGTTATCAACTATGATTCCCATAGAAAATCTTGCAAGAAAATGGTTAGTTGGTCAAAGAATATAGTTGATGATTTGAGAGAGCATGATGAGTTTCAAGATGATGTTAAAGAAGATTTTGATAGTGAAGACAACAAAATCAAGGATCCCACAAATAGCTTTGTGGAAAAGCTATATCTTGAGCAGAATACTTAGATTCAGGAGGTCAAGGACCTGAATAGGAAGCTTATCTCTATTACTCAAAGCTGGAAGAGGGAAAGGGATCTCCGGATCCAGATTGAAGAAAATCTAGTGATACAAGATGGCTTATTGAAGGCTCTGGCAGAGGTTTTGAAGGCCCAAGATGATAGGATCAAAACCTTAGAGAAGGAAGTAGAGGAAGATCACCAAGATCTAAAAAAGATTAAAACCATATTAAAGAATTTAATACCCGAGTAGAAGGAAGGAAAATAGATCAATCTGATCTTTTGTGGTATTTTTTTCCTTGTACAAAATTTTCATATCCTAATGAAATTGTTTGTTTCTCATTGTTGTTTGGATGTTTTGTACTAATCTTTCAGGTATCATAATTTATTTTCCATTCCCTAAATTTCATTTTGAAAATCTCAAAGGTGGATAAAGAAAAAGAATTCTAATTAAAGAAGAAATATCCATAAGTAAGGGGGAGTTTATCAAAGGTGGAGTTCTCTTTACGAAGATTTATATATTCAAGCTAAATGAAAATTCTCATTCTGGAAATCTAGATTACGATCATTAGTGTTCTAAATACTAATGGGGAGTTAGTCGTATTCACTTTTTCCAATGTGAAAAGGGAGAAAAGTTTTATTTCAAAATCTAGAAAAAAATTTCTAAGTACTTATATTTTTTTTCGTAAGGATGTTTGTGCTTTCCAAAAAGAGGGAGATTGTTAAGTCAATAAGGTTTTCCCTATGACTTTTCCATTCCTTCATACAAATGGGATATTTTTGGGTAATTAAGGTTTCCTTTTGACTTTACCATTCCTTCTTGTTTTGATAATCACAAACACCTTATCTCAAGGAAAATCTATTTTTACCCTATGTTTTACTTCTATAAGGAAAAATTTCCTTCCCCAAGGAAATTTATCCTTATATTGTTTTCATTGTTCATATAATAATTTTTTTATGTATAAAATTTTATTTGAAACCAAAACCTCAGAATCCTATTATTACCTAGATATGAATAATTTTTTTAAGGATCCAAATTCTTAGAATTCTGGTTATGAACTCTTATGATTTCTGACTCTAAATTCTGATTATGAATTCTAGATACAAACTCTTCTCAGTTCTGACTCCGAATTCAAATTACGAATTCTGGATACGAACTCCTCTAATATCTGACTCAGAATTCCGAATATGAATTCTGGTTACGAACTTCTCTGATTTCTAACTTCGAGTTCTCTGAATTAAGACTCTGAACTCTTATGAGTTATGACTCCGAATTCTCATGAACTCGGACTCCGAACTTTGTGAGTTCTGGTTCCGAATTCTTGTGAATCTAGATTCCAAATTTCAATGTAATCGAGACTCCAGAATTCTATAGAGTTCAGGTTCTGAATTTATATTAAATAGATTCCATATATCCTAGTATTATAGACTCTGAATTCAATTGTGGTTAGACTCTGAACTTTCATTTGCTTACATTAAGAATATTGGATTTTAGTTATATCACCATATTTTTTCATACACTTGTCTTATTATAAAATGATTTCTTGATTTTAGTTACTAACTAACCGTTATTTGAGTGACACATGTATAGGTCCCTCTGAAATTCAAGGAAAATATGACCGTTGGAGGAGGGAGCTGACCGTTGAAGATGTGCCTATAAATAAGAGATCATTTGAAAAGTGCTCAATAAATGTTCTATGAATTTTGAAATTACATGCTTTTGATGTGATTTATAGATATATAATCTCATTTATTTGTGCGTACTATACATCTTGTTTAGATTTTCGTTGTGCGAATCCGATTATTGCTGTGTACAATCGAGAGCTTCTGGAGATAAGAAGACTGAGGTGCCGACTACATTGAAGTTGAGGGCTTCCTTGATGATGAAGATAGAGCTGCTGACTACCTGAAAGTTGAGGGCTTCTGGGGATAGCAAGACAGACTCTGATATTTATATCGAGGGCTTACCCTAGTGGGGGTAATACATACTTTCTTGAAAGTATAAATCAAGGGATATTTATCCAAGGTTGTTTGATACCCTTCTCTTTGGGTTAAAAGAATTACTACAGTTACTTGTTTTGTTAGATGTTTTCCGCTACATTTGTATTGTTGAGGAATGTATAACTATCTTATACTTCCTTTTACATGTACTCTGATTTAGTAAGACTCTATACACTTTAAGGTATAATCTTCATCATTGTAAACTTTCCTTAAGTTTCATTTCCAGAATCACTTTTCCGGAATTTCTTTCTCAGAATCATATTTCTTGAATCAAGAAAGTGCGTAGAACTAGAGTTTTTGTGAATTACCTTGTTTAGCATTGTTAAGCATAACCATATTTAAAAGTTCCAAAGGAATTTTTAAAAGTGTACAATTCACCCCCCCTCTTGTATATTGAGAATCATTTGATACTCCATAGAGTATCTCTTTTATTTCGATCCTCCATTTGGTATTGTAGAGTATATTATACTCACATACCATCTCAACTATTGGTATTAGAGGATTGGTTCAATATGAATTAATATCACGATTAGATTTATAAGATAATTCATCTTATTCTTTTCTCAGAATCATTTTTTCAGACTCATAAAGTTCGGATTCATTTTTTCTTAGAGATACTCTTGTTCTGCATTTTCCTTGCCTAGGAATATTTTCTTTTTTACAAACCTTATTACTAACAATTTTGTGTGGAAATAAATTTTCTATAAGATGATAGAAATCAATGTTGGTTCTATAGAAAATCACAACCCAACTAGACCACCTATCTTTGATATAAATGATTATGAATATTGGGGAGATTGCATAAATACTTTCATTATAAAAAATGGTATTGATAATTTGGTTTTTCTTACTAGAGGATATAAAATCCCTAAAAAGGAAGTTGGTACCTTTACCAATCAAGAAAAGCATAAATATCAACTGAATTATAAGGTACAAAATACTTTGATTTGCTTTATGACTAGAAATATATATAGCTATATTTTATCTTGTGAAGTTGAAAATAGTATATTAAAGAAACATGAAGTTACTCACTATGGAATTTCCAAAGTTATTGAAACTAGAAGATCCATGCTCAGAGCTAAATACCATGGCTTTAACATTCATTATAGAGAAACCATATATAAGGTGAAATAAAGATTCAGGACTATTGTGAATAGTTTACAATCCATGGGTTAGAAAGGATTAGATGATGAAGCTCTTGTTGATATGATCATAGACATCATGCCGAATGAGTGGGAATCCAAGAGGACTACTATTGATGAGAACCGAAAGGTTATTCAGATTTCTCGTGATGAATTGTTTGGAACACTTATTCAACATGAGACTATAATGAAGTGAGATGCTGAAAATGTTAGGAATAAGAATGGTAATGGAAGTGTTGCTTTTACTACAAATTCAAATCATATGAAAGCCAAGACTCCTGAGGGAGTTGCTAGATCCAAATCTAAGAATATTTTTATCCAATACAAATCTAGTGGAAGCGAATCCTCAGATAAAGAAATAGAGAATATTCTTAGAAGGATAAAAAAGATTGTTGGATAGTGGAAATTTCAATTCAGATACAAGAATAAAGAAAGGAAAGATAAGAAAGATTCAGAAGTTACATGTTATGAATGCAAGAGAGCTGGACATATAAGGCCCGATTGTCCTATTCTCAAGAGAAAAGAAAGACAGGAAAAGAATTCTGAGAGAAACATAAAGAAGTATTACAAGTCTAAAGCTATGAAAGCCTTAATATCTAATGAAACCTGGAGTTCTAGTGGTGGAGACTCTTCAGATGAACCTTCATATTATGAATCTTCTGGACAGAAGAATCTCGGTTTTATAGCCAGACTACCTATCAAAAATCATTATTTAATGGCTAAGGTACACAATGCTGAATCAATGACCAATGTTTATTTAAATCCAAATTATAGTTATTGTAAATATTATAACTCTTTATATGAATAATATTCTTCTGATGAATATAATACTTTACCTTCTTGTGAATATGTTTCTATGCTTTCCAAACTCCTTGATATGGAGAACTCAAAACTCATGAAGAAACATGATAAGTAATAATCTTGGAATAATATTCTTACAAATAAAATATCAGATCTTTCTAAAGATCATGATAAGAAAAATGTTGATTTCAAAAGTATTTCAAAAAATCTTGCGGAAGTAAATTCTGAGAGAAAAAAAATAAACTTTATAAAGATCTAGAAAATGTAATTTATATGAAAAAGGTTTTTGAGCCTAACTCTAGTTCAAAATCAAATGTTTTAGAAGACAAGAACTTGGTTATCAAACTGAAATCTGAAATCTTTTCCTTGAAGTAGTTTTTTTCAAACTTTAACTTAGGTAAAGAGAATTTTGATAAAATATATTCCCAATTCTAACCTCTAGGTAATAGTTCTAGTTTTGGTTATACTGGTTCTAAACTGATTTTTAGTAACCATTAATTTGTTACTCAAAGGTCTCTAATCTTAACTAAGTGTCAGTGTGGTGGGAATTGTGCAAAAAATTGTTCCCTAAACAAAACCCAGTCTTTATGATTTCATAAATCCTATTTTTCTAAAAATATGTGGGTGCCTAAAATATTTCTTTCTGGGATTTCTGGATCCAAGCAAATTTGGATTCCAATAACCTAACTTTTTCTTATTTTCAGGAAAATAGTGAATGTAGCAATTATAATACATGGTACATGGATAGTGGATGTTCCTGGCATATTACGGGTTACAAAAAATACTTTGAAAAAATTATTAGGATGAAAGGAGAAAAAGAAACTATTGGAGATAATGCTTATGGAGAAATTATTGGTATAGGTAACATCATTATTCTTGGAAAAACTTTGATTTCAAATGTTTTATTTGTTAAGGGTATTAAGCACAACCTCATTAGCATAAGACAATTATGTGATGAAGGTTACCTTGTGAATTTTAGGAATGGAAAGTTATTAGTACACAATTCCAAGGAAGAGATTATTCATTCTGCCCATAGGCAAGAGAATGTTTACACACTAAAAATAGAAGACCTTAGTAGCCATGACTTACCTTGCCTTAGTGCAATGCAAGATCATTCTTGGTTATGACATAGAAGGTTAGGACAATATAACCTTAAGAACTTATGAAAAATTTCATAGAAATGATTAGTTAAGGATCTACGAGGGCTTAGATTTGATTCTTCAAAAGTTTGTGACCCTTGTCAAAATGGAAAGTAACATAAATCAAGTTTTAAATCAGTCGGTGAAGTCTCAACTACTGATACATTACAGTTAGTGCATATGGATCTCTTTGGTCCTACACAAACTAGAAGCATTGGGGGAAAGTATTATGTATTTTTCATGGTTTATGACTACAATAGATTTACATGGGTCTATTTTCTAGTAAAGAAGTGTGAAACTTTTTTTTATTTCAAATTTTTTTGAGCACAAGTTAAAAATGGGAAAAATCAACCATTGAATACTATTCATAGTGATCATGGTGGAATATTTCAATACTCAGATTTTGAAACTTTTTTTAGTAGAAAAGGCATTACTCATAACATCTCAACACCCAGAACATCTAAACAAAATGGTGTTGTTGAAAGAAGAAATAGAATTCATCAAGAGATAACAAGAACCATGTTGAGTAAATATTCTATAGCCAAACATTTTTGGGATTAAGTTGTTAATACTTTTTTTTATACTATAAATCGAGTTTTGATTAGACCTTTTCATAATAAAACTCATTATGAGTTATGGAATGGTATAAAACCTCGACTTTCCTACTTTAAGTTTTTTGGTTTTAATGTATTCATTCTAAATACTAAAGATAATCTACATATATTTTCACCAAAATCTAATGAAGGAATTTTCTTAGGCTACTCCACAACTTGTAAGGCTTATAGAGTTTTCAAAAAAAACACTTGTACTGTTGAAGATACAGTACATGTGAAATTTGATGAAACCGATCCCTTTGTTTTTTAACAACCGCAACTTACATCTTCTGATGTGTTTTCAAAAACTGGTTATCAACCTTTGTTATAAGATCCTTCGGATAAGGAAAATTCCCAAGAAAATGTTTCTGAAGCATTTTCCCCAGAATATTTCGTACCCTATGTTGATGAACATGTTTTACAAAACCCAAATCAGTTGTTTTTTAAAGAATCATCCTAGTGATACTATCATTGGAGATGTGAATCAACTTGTAAGTACTAGAAGTTCCTTAAGAAATGAAGTAGAACATCTAGAATTACTTTCCCAATTAGAACAAAAAATCACTGATGAAGCTTTAGGAGAAAATTATTGGATTAAAGCCATGCAAGATAAAATAAATGAATTCGAAATGAATAAAGTCTGGACCTTGGTTGAAATATCTAAGGAAACTTTTGATATTACAGTAAAATAGTTATTCAGAAATAATTGTGATAAAAATGGAATCATAGTTAGAAACAAGGCTAGATTAGTTTCTAAATTCTATAATCATCAAGAAGGAATAGACTATGAAGAAACCTATGCTCCAATAGCTAGACTTGAATCTATTCGTATCTTACTTTCGTTTAAAGAATTTTTCAATTTCAAAATTTTTCAAATGGATGTAAAATGTGCTTTCCTTAACAGGTGTGTTAAAGGGGATGTTTTTTATTAAAAACCACCTGGTTTTGAAGATTCAAAATATCCTGATCATGTTTTTAGAATTATCAAAGCTTTGTATGGACTTAATCAAGCCCCTCAATCTTGGTATGACAGAATTACATGATTTTTGATTAAAATAATGATCTTAAGAGAAATGTAGATCCAACCATTTTTATAAATAAAGATAAGAAAAATGTTTTGATTGTTAAAATTTATGTTGATGACATAATATTTTGTTCAACTCAACAATCATTAACAGATTCCTTTGGGGATCTAATGAAATCTGAGTTTGAAATGAGTATGATGAGTGAGCTAACTTTTTTCCTTGGTTTTAAAATCTCTCAAAAACCAGAAGGAATCTATATATCCCAACATAAGTATATTAATGATCTTCATAAAAACTATGGATATGAAAACAGTAAAATTATAAGTACTCCCATTGGTACCTCAAATACACTTGATCTTGATGAAGCCTGGAAACCGGTAGATAAAACATCTTTTAGAGGTATGATAAGAAGTCTGTTATACATAATAGCTAGTCATCCATAATTAATTTTTTCAGTATGCTTATGTGAAAGTTATAAATCAAATCCTAATGAATCTCACATAAAGGTAGTGAAAATAATTTTTCACATCATAAAGGGAACCATGGATTTAGGTCTCTTTTATAATTATAGAAATTATTTTGTTATAAAAAGTTTTTCGGATATTGAATTTGGTGGATGTAGAATGGATAGAAATAGTACATCCAGAACTTGTCATTTCTTAGGAGGTTAATTAGTTTCTTTGTCATGCAAGAATCAATAATCAGTTGAACTTTCCATTGCTGAAGCTGAATATGTAGCAGCTGGAAGTTGTTGTGCTCAAGTGTTGTGGATGGAACACACACTCACAGAATATGTTATGAGTTTTACGAAAACACAATTTTTGTGTGATAATACAAGTTCCATTTCTCTTAGTAAAAACCATGCACATCACTCTCATGAAAAGCGCATAGATATTAGGCATTACTTTCTTAGGGATCACACACTAAAAATAGATATCATTATTCAATTTATCAGAACGCAAGATCAACTTGCTGATATTTTCACAAAATCTTTACCCTCCAATAAATTTGAATTAATTTAACAAAAGTTAGGAATGATAATTGTACGGTAATACTCCTCATTATCTTCCTGTTGAACCAATCTCCTTATAGAAATTAACTCATTTTCATAGGAGGAGTACATTTCTTTGATAGTTTTTTATATTTTTCAAAATGAAGTTTTTTATAATTTTTCGTAATGAAGTTTTTCATATTTTTCATGATGAATAGTTTTATAATTTTTCATAACGCAGTTTTTCATAATTTTTTTAATGAAGTTTTTCATATTTTTCGTAATGATGTTTTTCATATTTTTGGAAATGAATCTTTTAATATTTTTCATAATGATGTTTTTCATATTTTTCGTAATGAAGATTTTCATATTTTTCATAATGAAATTTTTCATATTTTTCGTAATGAAGTTTTTCATATTTCTCGTAATGATGTTTTTCATATTTTTTCGTAATGATGTTTTTCATATAATTCGTAATGAATTTTTTATCGCAATGAACATTTTTTAATGTGGATTTTCATAATGAAGATTTTCATAATGAAGATTTTCGTAATGAAGATTTTCGTAATGAATATTTTCGAAATGATGATCTGTGTACTAATTTTTTTTCTTACTCAAGTTTTTTTTCAGAATCAAAAGTCATTCCAGAAGAATTTTCCCCAATATGAATAATTCTATTGACAATCTGAATGGTGTGATTCTTTCTAGAGTTTTCATAATCACCTTTTACTTGTGGGTATTTTCTTCTGTATTTTTAAAATTTCTTGGATTTTAGTTTCCTTAAATATGAATGTTTTCCTTTAAAAACCTCAAAAGATCGGGTCCTACAAATTTTTTCCCTGTGGCTATCATTTCAATCATATGATCTGATCAGAATAATTCTCGGACATTGGATTGAGATGAGAAGTTGAACCGTCGCATTGAAACCTATAAAAGGGGACCCCTGATGGTTGTCCCACCTCAGTTTTTATTCTTTTATGTATCGAATATCTGCCCCTCCTTCAAAATCCTGTTCCGATTTTTCAAAAGATTCTCAATTATGAATGTTTGGTGAAGTTCCTTCTCAAGATATGTCTTCTATCAAGCCAATTATGGAGTGGAAAGTATACAGGGAGAGGTTGGTACATCCAAACTTTTTCAACAAGTATGATTCTATTATTTCAAAAATATCAAGATTAATGGATGTCTAAGAGTTTGTATATCAAGGACTGGAGCTCCAGATGTAGTGTATAGGGATCTGCTGATAGAATTTAATGAATCAGTTTGTTTCTTCAAGGAAGATGGAAGAGAAAAATTTTCCTTCATAAGCTATGGAAAAACATATGCACTTTCATACACCGAGGCTGCTAGCTTGGTGGGGTAGTCCTATGAAGGAGAAGTAGAATTTTGTTCTCACAAATTACCGGATGTACAAGGAATTTTTATCAAGGTAAAAGATATGGAGTGTCTTGGACTTATAGATGAAAATAATGAAAATATTGGTCACTTGTCTACCATCAATCATATCCTTGAGTTATGGGTTCAGGGTTTTATCGTACCGATAAAGGGTGACAAGGACACCCTGAAGAAAAGCGATATGTATATCTTTGATTTTTTGGTAAATCTAAGTAAGATGAATCTGATGAAGCATAGTCTCATTATGATACATAATATCAATAATGGGAATTTGAGAGCACAGATAATCATGTATCATGCCCAACTCTACAAGTTGATTACTTGATGTTTGGTTTCCTTCAAGATTCCTTGAAGTTCCAAGCCGAGGAATTTCAAAGTCTTGTTAGTTAGCGATGATTCTTTGAAAAGAATGAATGTCGGTTTTTCTAAAGACTCATGAGAGTTTTATGATCTACCATTGGAAGAAACAGAAGTCGTTCCGAAGAATGAAGAAGAGGTTGAACCGTCGAAGAAGGCTGGAAAAAATATGAAACTGATGGAAGTGGAAGAAATAGAGAAAACCCCTAAAGCTAAGGAAGCTCAAACCGCACCTCCAAAGCCCAAGAAACAGAAAGCCTATTTGGATGCGTTGTTTGCCAAGTGGAGGGAATACATAAAGAATAGGAAGAAAAGAGAGCCATTGTTTGGCTCGGATCCTGCAGAGGCCAAAGCTTTAAAAGAGAAGGCTGCTGAAGAGCTAGAGAAGAAAGTCAAAGAGAAGAATCTAAAGAAGAAAATGTATGAGGCTGAAATTTTTCAATCCTTTCTAAGGGATACTGAAATAGCATCTGAATATATCCTGGTATCAAAATCTTTTTTGGTTGAACCTTCACCTGAGACTCCAGGGAATAAGTTCTTCACTCCGGTAAAAGTACTTGAAAAGGTTGTCGAAGAAAAGGAAGTTGTAGAAGAAGTACAATAAGATGAAAGTAGGGATGATACAGCTGATATAATAATGCAAGGTGAAGACTTTCATGATATGGAAAGTACATCCGGAAAATTGTCAATCCGGACTTCTCAAGTCGGATCTTCGAAACCTGCTACCCTTGGAATTGAAGAGAAGAATGAAGAGGATGTGAACATGTTATATGAGAAAGAGTTTCATAATCATGACTTCATTCATCTGGAAGATTTTGAGGCAGGATCCTGGAAAAATATTAATGAAGATAGAATTGTTCATTTTTCTGAAAGTGAGCTTGAGTCTTCAGATGAAGAAGATGTTCTGAGAATGAATAAGGGAAAATAGGTGGTTACTGATACACCTATGAGATCAATTTTATGGAAGAAGGAAGCCGGTGAATCTTCTAAAAGGAAGATGGTTGAGCTAGTGGAAAAACCATCACCACCTAAAGTGTCAAATTTGGAATCATCAGCTCTAGGACATGATTTTGTCATTCAATCTCTAAAGAATCTTGTTGAAACCATTGCGATCTTTCCAACCATTAACTCCAAGTTTCAAATGTTCCAACATAGCATGAATCAAAAATCAGATTTTGTATCCATGGTGATGGTTAGTTGTCTAAATATTGAGGCTGATTACAAGAACTTCTTTATCAACTACGATGCCCATAGAAAATATTTCAAGAAAATGGTTAGCTGGTCAAAGAATGTAGTTGATGATTTGAGAGAGCTTTATGAGTTTCATGATGATGTTAAGGAATATTTTGATAATGAAGACAAAAAAATCAAGGATCTCACAAATAAATTTGAGGAAAAGATAAATCATGAGCAGAATACTCGGATTTAGGAGGTCAAGGATCTGAATGGGAAGGTGAAATCGGTTGCCCAAAGCTAGAAGAGGGAAAATGATCTATGGATCAAGATTGAGGAAAATCTATTGAAGAAAGATGACTTGTTGAAGTCTTAGGCAGAGGCTCTGAAGGCCCAGGATGATAGGATCAAAGCCTTAGATAATCAAGCATAGGAAGATCACAAGTACCTTAAAAAGCTAAAAAAATAGTAGAGAAGTTAATACCCAAGGATAAGGAAAGAAAATAGATCAAACTGTTCTTTTATTGTATTTTTTTACCTTATACAAATTTTTCCTATCCTAAAGAAATAGTTGGTTTCTCATTGTAGTTTGGATGTTTGGTACTAATCATTCAGGTATAATAATATCATATCTATTCCCTAAATTTATTTTGGAAAATGATAAAGGGGGAGAAGGAAAAAAGAAATCTAATTAAATAAAAAAATATCCCAATGTAAGGGGAGTTTATCAAAGGGGGAGTTCTCATTAAGAAGATTTCCATATTCATGCTAAATGAAAATTCACATTCCGGAAATCTAGAATACAATCCTTAGTGTTCCCAAGCCCAAGGGGGAGTTATTTGTATTCTCTTTTTCCAATTTGAAAAGGGATATATGTTTTATTTCAAAATCTAGAATTTTTTTTCTAAGTCCTTATATTCTTCTTCGTAAAGATGTTTGTTCTTTCCAAAAATTGGTTAATTGTTTAGTCAATAAGGTTTTCCTTATGAATTTTCCATTCCTTCATACAAAGGAGAGATTATTGAGTCATTAAGGTTTCCTTGTGACTTTAGTATTCCTTCTTGTTTTGAAAATCACTAACACCTTACCTCCAGGCAAATCTCTTTCTACCCAATGTTTAACTTCAATAAGGAAAAATTTCCTTCCCCAATGAAAATTTATCCTTATCATGTTTTCATTGTTCATATCATAAATTTTATATGTATAAAATTCGGTTTGAAACCAGAACCTCGAAATCCAATAATTACCTAGATATGAAGCATTCTTTTTTTAAGGATCTGAATTCTCAGAATTCTGGTTACAAACTCTTCAGAGTTATGACTACGAATTCTGATCACAAATTCTGAATACAAACTCTTCTAAGTACTGACTCTAAATTCTGATTACAAATTATAGATATTAACTCTTCTGAGTTCTGACTCTGAATTCCGAATACGAATTCTGGTTACGAATTTCTCGGAATACTGACTCTGAGTTCTCTGAATTCAAACTCCGAAATCTTATGAGTTCTCACTCTGAATTCTCATGAACTATGACTCTGAACTTTGTGATTTCTGGTTCCAAATACTTGTGAATCCAGATTCCAAATTTCCTTGAAATTCAGACTCCAGAATTCTGTAGATTTCAGGTTCCGAATTCCTAGAAAATAGAATCTGAATATCATTATATTATAGACTCTGAATTCAATTTTGGTTAGAAACCAAACTTTCATATTCTTACATTTTGAATATTTGATTTTAGTTATAAGACCATATTTTTTCTTACACTTTTTTTGTAATAAAACGATGTTGTGCTTTCATTTACTAACTAACCATTATTTGAGTGAAACATGTACAGGTCCCTCTGAAAATTCTGGAAAATATGACCATTGGAGGAGGGATCCAACTATTGATGTTGTTCCTATAAGTAGAAGCTCATTTGAAAATATCTCAATAACTATTATATGACTCTAGAGATTACATGTTGTCAAAGTGAATTATAGAGAGAGACTTTCATTGCATTGTGTGTACTAAACTACTTGTTTAGATTTTCTTTGTGTGACTCCGATTGTTGCTGCGTATAATCAAGTGCTTCCTAGGATAGAAAGACAGAGGTGTCGACTACCTTGAGGTTGAGGGCTTCCATGCTAAGGATAATAGAGCTTCCGACTACCTAAAAGTTGAGGGCTTGAGGAGATATCAATACAGACTCCGATATTTGTATTGAGGGCTTACCCTAGTGTGGGTAAGACAGACATTCTTGATAATATAAATCAAGGGACCTTTACCCAATGTTGTTTGTTGGCGCCAAAATATTGCATGAAAGGGATGGACGAAAAAGAAAGCTGGCACGCTGCCTCGCGATGCACCAACGCGAAGCACCGCCGCGAAGCACCAATTCGAGAAGCACCTTCCACTCACACCTACGCCCCATGCTAAGGCCAAGGCACTCCACTTCGCGAAGCACACTACTTTTCTTAGTGATTCCTCTTCCCGTGCGACCCTCCAGGTTTGCACAATGTGATTTCAAAATCCCATGGATAACACCACCCGTGGCGTTGCTTTGCCTAATGCTTCTTCGCATAGGCACGCTAACGGCTATTGCTTCTTCGCATAGCCACACTAACGTGGACCCTTCGATGGTTAGATCCACAACCCCCCTTGACCATGGCCTTACTGGTACCTTCCCTTCCCCAAGGACCAGAGGGTACCGGTAATGTAAGTCTTAGGGGTGTGGAGTGAACCCACCTCGTCCGAGCTGTAGGACGTTAAACTGCCAAGAACCACATCCTCAACACATGACGTTAAACTGTGAACCGACCTCGTGCCTCTCACGAAGGGTCCCCCCAGCTCGAACATTCTTTACACCACTCGTCTCCACAGGAATGGAATCACCCATCCACAAGGGATTATATCCTCCTTATTCGAGTGGTGTATGTTCATAGGAGAAGGGCGACCCTAGTTCCCCAATGGATAGCTGCACCCCTACATCTCTGTACTTCCCCACAACCAAGGTCAGTGGAGGGCATGATAGGGAACGAGGCACCCCCCATCGTTGGACCAAGGTCCATTTTTCCTGCGCTTTGTCACACCATGGGCCTCCATCCTGGAGTAACTCCCAGCACCATGGGCAGCCTAACGCGTAAGCCCCTCTTCGCTTCTCACAGACGCATCCTTCATGACGTGATCGTCAGGTCCTTACAACCTCTTGTTTCTCACACCGAGCATGACTCACGTGGGCTTAGAGTGAGCACTGACCCTGACCCCCACCCATATAGAACTACGAGGACTTTGATCCGTGTCAAGGCATGGTATGTAGGAAGCCTCCATGAGGTTCAAGCCACATTGCTCGGTCGTTCATTCACGTCGAGTTTCGCCCTCATCCAGCATGATGTTAAACCGTATGCCCCCTTGTCTCGCATGACATTAAACTGCACACCCATTTGAACTATGAGGTATTTGATCCATGTCAATACATGGTACGTAGGAAGCTTCCACGAGGTTCAAGCTTTGTCGTCCTTTCTTCACGTGGGGTCCCACCTTCGTCCAGCATGACTTTAAACTGCATTCCGGTCCGACGGCAAGCTGTTGTGACTCATCGACTCCGAACTACGAGGACTTTGATCCATATCAAGGCATGGTACGTAGGAAGCCTTCCAAAGGTTCAAGCCCACCACTCATAGGACCAAGGTCCACCTTTACGTCAGTTCACCGACAGAGCCCCATATGAACTATGAGGTCATTGATCCATGTCAAGGCATGGTACGTGGGAAGCCTCTACGAGGTTCAAACCCACCATCCGGTCTTTCCGACCTCATTCACGTCGGTTCACCCCTGTCCCGCATGACGTTAAACTATATTACCCAATCTGAACTACGAGGACATTGATCTTTGTCAAGGCATGGTACGTAGGAAGCCTCCCTGAGGTTCAAGCCCAACAATCATTGGCCCAGACCGTCTCCTTGTCAGTGTGCCAAGTCCCCATTCTCCCTTTGAACTATGAATTCTTTGATCCATGTCAAGGCATGGTACGTAGGAATCCTCCCAGAGGTTCAAGCCCATCTCCCATTGGACGAATGTCCCTTATTTACGTCAGCTCACTGACACCCACCGCCCGTCGTTTATTCACGTCAGGGTTCACTGTCGTCCCGCATGACGTTAAACTGTATTTCATCAATTATTTGAACTACGAAGTCTTTGATCCATGTCAAGGCATGGTACGTAGGAAGCCTCCCTGAGGTTCAAGCCCATCTTTCATCGGACCAAGGTCCACCATCACGTCGGTACGCTGACGATGCTCATCGGACCAAGGTCCACCTTCACGTCAGTACGCTGACGATGCCCATTGGACCAAGATCCACCTTCACGTCGGTTTACCGGCACCATTCCGAACTACACGGACTTTGATTCCCTTCCACGGGGATATGTAGGAAGCCTCTTCAAGGCTCAATCCCAATTTCACCGTCGCCCCTCCGATGGTCTCATTTCACTCCTCCACTTCATTCATCCACCTATCACCCACCCCGATTCTCGCCCGGATCATCATATCTCAGTGAGACCTTGTTGGTATGTTCCTCTCCACGGCCGCCCATGGGCTGGCCCCAGTATCGACATCCCTTCAAGGGAAATCCCTCAATCTGATCTATCCTAGCTGATGCTCCGGTTGGGTTGATCTGTCTCCGCTGGACGTTAAACTCGCGGCATACCCTGCGTTAAACACGGGAAGCTGAGGAAAACCTCAGATATGTGTCTATGACATATAATTCCCTGCGCTCGATGTGGGATGCCTCGGGCTTCTGCTCCCTTGGGAATCCCTGTGACCAGGGATAACAGACAGACATGTTAGGTTCCCCAGCATCCAGACACGCTATTGATGCCTCAACGTGACTACTCCTCCGACTGAAGGTTGCTTCCCTGACCGGACCCTTTGGAATGTCCTGACAGAAGCAGTGTAATTAACCAGCGTCCATGGAAACATGGCACTGGGAAGAGTTTCACAAACTACGTATGAAATCTATCAGGGAGACCCGGACTAGGTGACGAGTTCTAAGGAGGATTCCACATAAGGAAGAACTGACATCCCATCATCCCGTTTCGATCAAGGAGAAGACGTCCCTGAATAAGGAGCGAATGCCGCCCGCCATTGGAAAGTGGGAAGGCGGGGCAACAAGTGCCGCGTGTCCTCCTCCGCGGACGGACGGATGTGCACGCGCGCCCCGGCGAAAGCGTCGGAAACAGAAATGGTGAACCCGACGTGAAGTTCTTCTCCTCAATATGGAGATTAGTAGCGTTCGAGACACCAGTAGATTGACATGTCACCGGATCTAGATATCCGGCACCTGGTCCTGGCAAGAAAATAGCAGGCCTGTCGTGAAACTCACCGGAAGTCGGGGAAGTAGAACGTGGGGCACTCCGCCCTGCAGTGTGTTGGCGTGGATCCTTCTTACAGACATGGATAATGGAAGGACGTTGGGGCACTGGTTGTCAATCCCTTTCCCTCTCAGTGCTGATGATTTGATCCCTTCATTTCTCATGAACCAGTTTGCTGTTACAGAGACGCGATCACTGTCCGCTAGCCTACGCAGGGGCAGGGGCAACATCGCTACAGCCACCCCACATGGCGCCGCTACCGCCACGACGGCTGCCACATCGTGGAATACGGGGCGCCCACGCCCCCTTTCCCTATCAGAGGTCATCCAGCGAAGGTTGATCAACAACCTCATGCGCAGGTACGAGGAGGAAGGGGTCATCCCAACTAGTGATATGGCCCTCTTGGACCTAGAGGCCTCCAGGCCCCGCCGTCAACGCCGCCCTAACAGGCCGCGCAGGGAGCCCCTACTCCCCACCCCAACGTTTAACCATTTCGGGAGCCTGTCCCCGGAATGCCTTGACGACTCCTCGCCTTACGCCGAAGAGGCGGGCGCCGTCCGGCTCAGCCCGCTCAGGGTCCCGACCCAAGGGCACCAGGCGAGAGCTCCCATTCGGCCGCGTCAGCACCGCCGTCTGGCTCTGCAGGAAGAGAAGGCAGGCCATGTCCCTGCACCACCTGCACCAGCTCGCTTGACCCGACGTCAGCGCCGGGCCCGGGCTGAGGACGCTCGCCCAGGCGCGTCGACGTCGACAACTACAGTGGACCGAGCCACCGCCGACGTGCATTATGAAGCCCCCGCATACACTGAGCAGGGGCACTCCTTCCCCCAACTAGGATCGAGACCCCAACCGCCTCGCGGGCAGGCTGGGTTGGCTCTCCGGGTTGCAGGCCCAAGTGGTGATCGCCGCGAACTAAACCGCAGTGATGTCACCCCATACGGAGGTCCTCCCCGTACCACTACTCCACAGAGCGCGGACCTTCCCCGCTCCGAAGTTTGTCATGGAGGCATGCCTCGTGCTACCCCCATCCCGAAGGAAGACATGCCCCGCGGTAGTGACGCTCGGCATGGAATCCTTTCCCGCGCCCACTCTACAGGGCATGGAGTCCACCCTCCTGCCCCCAACAGCCGATCTGAAGGCACTGTCCATCCGGTCCTTCTCCAACGTGGGGGCCCTCCCTACGTCCTCTCTGCAACCAGCGAAGGTCCTCCTCACCCCAGTAATTCGAGGAGTGAAGGTCAGCCTCACTCCGCCCGCATTGACCATGGAGGTCCTCCCCATGTTCCAGCCGATGCCAATAGAGACTTCTCCCACATGGGTGTTGTTCGTGGAGGTCCTCCACATGTACCCATCGACATTTGCCCAGGTGCCCCTCGCACCTCGGCTATCTCGAGTGGGGGTTCTCTCCGCCATGGTGCCAGCGCCGCCCCGAGACTCCATGATAGGGATCAACCCTATCCTGAAGAGCCACCCCGGGGCAGGAGAGCAGGTCGTCACCGCCACAAGAAGAGTCCTGGGAAAGCCTGGGTGGAGATCAAACCTTCCCGTTTCTCCGACTTTGAAGCGGAGTGCGATTCAACGATGGAACCTTCTCCCCGCTCCTATGTATCAAGGACCGAGGCAGGAACCAGACGCGTTAGCCTCATTCTCCCAGAATATGAGGTCCACCAGATTCCCGTCTCTCTCCGCAGGTACATCCAAGAGGAATAAATCTTGGGAATTCCGCAGGTCTCGACCGCACAATCATTGCCATCGTCACCAAGAGCGCCCTCTACCTCTACCAGAGATCACAGAGAACTAATTTGGGGGCCAGTGGCGGTAGAACGACGACATGACCGGTCGCCGGTAGCTGTGATTCCTGTGCCGGAACCTGTTGCTAACAGCCCATCATACCGTGACATCGTGGCCAGGTCACCTCACTCTTCGGAGGATGGCCCGGAATTCGGCGGCCAGTTAGCTTGTTCGCCGTATTCTCCACCGCCGAGTTTGTTATCCCAGAGGTCCACCTCGATACCTCTACCAGTCCCTCATCCGCCCCTGGTTGACGAGTGGGGCAACACAGGTCCAGACCCTGAGTCCGAACCCAGGAGCTTCTGGAGTATTCTTGCAGTAGATTACTTTTCGGAGAAGTTCTGGCAGACGGCGGTGCTGAATTTTCACGTACCAGAGTCCCTTACCCCTGAAGAAGTGGGGTGTTTCTGTCAAACCCTTTGGGCGACACACTTCCGCCTCCGTTACGAACGGGTGGTGTACCCCAGAAGTCGAGAGCACTTCGAAGAAATCGGCAAGCAGTGTCGCCTGATCGATTCGGCCGCACTCCTTGTGGCTCAGCACCCCGAGTCGCCAGGCCATCAAGGTGCCCTGCAACGGAAATGTGTTCAGAGTTTTAAAGCACTCCGTAGAATCATCAGGGAAGCTCCCCCCCATGTGCAAGTCCGTGGTTGGGGACACTATGCCGCTCACCTCTTAGACCCTATCTGACGGCAGCCCGATTCATTATGTGACATCGAGGACATGCCCCCTAAAGGGGTCGCGGTACACATGACCGACATTGTGGACAAGGAAGACGAGCTTGAACTCCTTGATGGAGACTTCCCCCCCGAGGGCGTACCGCCACTACTGGACCCATCAGGGAGGATTACCCGTCAGCAGAGGAACCTGCTAGGCCTCCCTGTACCCACCGAGTCTTTGGTACTCGGTCGAAACACCAGCAAGGGTAAAGAGAACGTCGGAACTGTCAAGCACTCCGACCCGTCCGCCTCTGTGCAGAAAACGGACGAAGATCCCGAGAAGGCCACGTTACGCCAATAGATTGCTGAGAAGAAGAGGCTGGTTAACGGACTCTTGGCTGAGTGCGCCGCAGAGCGGCGACCCAACTATGGTGATCCCAGGCCGGGGCAGCAGGGGAAGGAACAAGTTCCCCCCGGTGAGATGCCTCTGGGAAACCCTGATCATGCTACTACCACAGACAGGGCAGAAGCCGGAACGTATGGCAAGAGGGCGCGATACGTCTCGCCAAACCCTCCCCAGCGATGGGGCAATCTGAAGAATCTAGTCCGGGTTCCCCCAGTCGCCCCGCAGGTCGTTCCGCCAGTTGATCCACAAGCGGCCAAAGAAGTCTACCGCGTTGAAGAACCTGGCAATGCACTTGTGGTTAGGGATCCCTGTCAAGACAGGGACCCCCACCCGGATGATCTTATTGCGGCACTCATAGATCACCTCGAAGCGTTGGAAATGCGGAAGGTGGTGGTCCCACCAGATGGAAAGCCTTATCCCGCGTGGGTGGATGATATGCCCGCACCTCCGGGTTTTGAGAACCCCACTTTATCGCCCTTCAACGGGACAAGGTCCCGCCACAGCACTTGGCACATTTTTCTTCCAGGTGTGGCCCCATGCTGGGGACCCCGGCTCAGCAAGAAGCCGCCAAACTCCGGTGTTTCGTACAGACATTGGAAGGTCCAGCATTCGTCTGGTACAGCCAGCTCCCTCTCGGATTGGTGACCGGTTAGGAGGAACTTTGGCGGCAATTCATGTACCAGTTTAGCTCCACCACGTAGAAGACCATCATTGCAGACCTCTTCAAGTGCAAGCAGAGGCCTGAAGAGCGAGTCGCAGATTTCATCGTCCGGTGGAAAGGACTTACGTATTCTCTCGATATGCCACTGACTCAGGAGAAATTACTGACGATGTGTGTGGGGAACGTCAAGATAGATCTGGTACCCTCCCTGATTACCCATAACTACCCTGGAGGGTTCAGAGATTTCTCAGATAAGGCTCAGCGCCTTGAGGAAGCCCTGCAACAGGCTAGTCAGGCACATTTGTTGCCCCCTATGATCCTAGCCAGGAGGACCGCCAGAGATGATCCCACCGTGGTGGCCCAAATAGAAGCCTCGAGGCAGCTGGAGTTACTGCTGGCGGCACCACCCCAGCAACCCCGCAGAGGTCCTCCACCTCAAGCACAGGCTCCTGCCCAGCAGCGACCGCCTCAAAACCGACAGGTTCCCCCGCGCAATGTGCCACCGCCACCTAGGTGAGACAATCAAGCGCCGCCTCCCCGGCAGGCCCCTCCGGCCCCTCGTCAGGGCCAGGCCCCCAGGGCCCCCTATACGGAAAGAAGGCACCAGACTTATTCTCTCAACGAAAATCAGGTCCCTGGCTACTTCCGAAGTGCTCTAGAGCAAGGGATTGTGCGTTTGCCCGAGTGCAGAAGGCTGGTAGAGGCGAATCTCACCGATCACCCCAACTACTGCCTTTATCATCGAATTCTGGGGCACACCCTCAATCAATGCTATGTGTTTAAATACTGGCTTCAAGACTAGGTCAACAAAAACATAGTTAAGTTGGGCCCTGCACCAGCACATGTGGCAGGTGTCTTTGCAGGATCAGAGATAGGCAGCGATAGCGAAGGCGAGTGACAACAGGTCCCGAACCACGGATCACAGAAATACGATGACTGGATGGCTCGAAAAACTATCGTTCGTGCCCATGGTATCATCCAGGCACGCCTGAAGCAGTCGGAACCTTCAGAAGAAATAGTCGGTGCCTCCGAATCGTCTTCATAGTCAACCTCTTCCCAAAAGGGCAAGTAGCGGCGATGCAAGAAGAAGCAGCGCGCACCGCCGGTGCCGTCGTCATCCCGCACTCTCGGCGACTTTATGCCCCCTTAAATGGGGATTCCTCCCAGAATCCACCCAGCGATGGATGACTCCTCGAGCGTAAGCCATGGGTACGCTTCGGTTAACACCGTGGAGCTGGTAAAGCCCTATATGACCCCCGACGAGGGGGAACGCCAGGCGAACCTCCCTAACGTTTCCAGCCGACGTCAACGCCAGCAGAATCGCAACCGCGCTGGTCATAGAGGTACGTCAGCAGGCACATTCAGTCAATCTGTGCATGCTACTGAGACCAGGCAGCAGGCTCAACGCAGAGCTCAGCACGCGCAACCCCATCTAACGCCCTTAGCTCTACCTCCACCACCGTTTGTGCTACTAGATCGGGGAGAGCTACCTCGTTCGTATCACAATCAGTCTTGCCCGGCTACAGGAAAACCTCCTCTGTCCAATCCTAGTCCGGCGACTACTATCCAGGATTCAACTAGTAGGCAGCAGGATGTACCCAGTACTAGCTGATCGCCGGTTCAACCGACAGGACCCGCTATGCCTCCAATTGCCGAACGACCTCCTGTAAGCAGAGGATCATGTTTGACACGAATGTATGATGTCCTGAAGCACCTGGACGACATTCCATCAAGTCTCTCCATCCTTGAGGCCCTTCGCCTGTCATCCGAAATGAGAGAAGCGCTTGTCGAGGCCCTAAGGAGCCCCCTCCAGTTTGAGACGGAGGTAGCAGCTGCAGAAGCCTTCCATACCGAGACGATTGAAAACGCCGAATGTCAGGCGGTTATCTCGTTCTCCGGTGAAGATGAGGACCCTCCAATACAGGGGCACATTCTCCCGCTATACATCACTGGCCACTTCAATGGTGTGGTAGTCTGCCGCTACCTCGTTGACACGGGTTCCAGAATCAATCTAATTCCGACTCGGACATTGCGAAAGCTAGGTCTGTCTGAAGGTGATTTAACTCCCTCTGACCTTAGAATCCAGGCATACGACAGGACCGAGCAAACCCCAGTCGGCAAGATCCACCTGAAGGCTCAGTTCGATGGCTTAATTTCCAGCACTGAGTTCATGGTCGTCTCTCAGGACACCGCCTACAACGCATTGATGGGTAGGCCATGGCTCCATCTGCATGCAGAGGTCCCTTCGTCGTATCACCAGTGCCTCTAATACTCGCTCAACGGTCGAGTAGGTGTGCTCCAAGGAGATGTGTCCCCTTTCGTTTCTTGTGAGGCCCGCTATCTGGATGCGGGTTATTACAAAAGTAAGGATAAACAGATCCTAGTAAGTGAGGATGAACCCGCCCCGGTCACAAGTGATCCCTGGGAAAGCATGGATGATGCCTACATCCTCCTGATCCACCGGTTAGAGGCCACGACCCCCGACATGGGGAAATGTTTTGTTGTTTCAGGTACGCAAGGAAGGCATGTTCCCGTTCCCAAGCAACGACGGAAAATCACCTTGTACTCCCACATCAACCTGGATCAGGTGATCCCGGATCCTCCTACCCCTGTACGGTACTGGGACGTCAAGCTTATGACAACGGCAGTGCGCCATACGTGTCTCTTCCACTGGGCTGGAATTAACCGACTCAGGCCGACACGTCACCACTGCTTTGATATTATCAAACGGGGCCCCTTAGGCCGAAGGCCAGATGGGATAGGGTCAACTGCCGTCATTGCTATGGTCTCAATGGCATGTGACTCTCCTGATATGATGACCACTACTGCCCGAGCCGGCACCAGCTTCCCCTCGGATTTTGATAGCCTAGAAGCATCTCCCGTCGTGGGAAGTTCCCCCACGGGTGGGGAGGAAGACCTGGAGGATGCTCCCCCCGCCTTTCAAGAAGGTGTCTCTACCACGGTTGATGAACTGGTATAGGTGAACCTTAGTAGCGAGGCACATCTGAGACCCACATTGATCAGCACAGCAATGTCCCTCGAGGAACGACATCAGTACGTAGACTTCCTCAAATAGCACCGTGATGTTTTTTCTTGGAGTTACAACGAGATGCCAGGACTAGATCCCCGGGTAGTCGTTCACCGTCTAGGCCTCCCGGAAAAACTTCGTGGGTTTAAGCAGCCTCCCAGGAAGATGCACCCTTCTCATGGTGCTATGGTTGAGGCCGAAGTTGATAAGCTAATCAAATCCAACTTCGTTAAGGAGGTCCAGTACCCCAAGTGGCTTGCCAACATTGTGCCAGTCAGGAAGAAGAATGGGTAGATTAGAGTCTGCATCGACTTCCGCGATCTTAATCTCCAATGCCCAATGGATGACTTCCCACTCCCAGTGACAGAATTATTGATTGATGCCATGGCCGTGTTCCAAGCTCTCTCTTTTATGGATGGGTATTCCGGGTACAACCAGATCTGGATGGCCCCCGAAGACGAGGAGTCCACTGCCTTCAAGGCTCCCCAAGGTACCTTTTGCTACAAGGTTATTCCATTCGGCTTGAAAAATGCAGGTGCCACTTATCAGAGGTCCATGCATCGCATATTCAAGCCGATTCTCGGAACATTGGTGGAATGCTACGTGGATGACCTCGTAGTCAAATCACGTCAGCGCCAGGACCATCTCAAAGACCCCGAGAAAGTGTTCGGTTTCCTCTGTTCCCATCACCTAAAGATGAACCCGTTGAAGTGTCCTTTCGGGGTCACCTATGTGAAGTTTCTGGACTTTGTTCTCAGATACCGAGGTATTGAGATTGATCCAGAGAAGATCAAGGCCATCAGCCAAATGCCTCCCCCGAGCAACATTTGTGAACTTCAAGGCCTTCAAGGCCACTTAGCCTATATATGCCGATTCATCGTCAATCTGGCCGGCAAGTGTAAGCCCTTCTCCCAGCTCATGAAGAAGGGTGCCGCCTACGAATGGGATGAGGAGTGTCGGACCTCTTTCGAGGAAATCAAGCAGTATCTGCTCCAACCTCCGGTCTTGATGCCACCCGTCCCCAGAAAGTCGCTGGTCCTTTATGTGACCACCCTGGAGAGATCCCTCGGTGAGCTTCTCACCCATAAGAATAACGAGGGTACTGAGAACAGTCTCTATTATCTCAGTCGCATGCTTCTCGATACAGAGGTCAGATACTCCCCTATCGAAAAGAAATGCCTTGCGCTCATATTCTCCGTGCAGAAGTTGCAACATTACCTGCAGGACCAAGAGGTGCAATTGGTCTCCCGGGTAGACCCACTAGAGTACATCCTGAACCGCCCCATGCTGACTGGCCGACTAGCATGGTGGGCAGTGATTCTCCAGCAGTTTGATATCAGGTTTGTACCTCAGAAGGGCATTAAGGGAGAGGCGTTGGCAGACTTTTTAGCTTCCCATCCAACCTCCGCGAACCAAACCCTGGACCTGGATTTCCCTGATTACACGATCCTCTCAGTCGATCATGTTGTCCCATGTTGGCAAATGCATTTCGATGGAGCCTCCCGGAGCCCCACTAGTAGGAGGCTCAACGATCCCAAGCTCAACAGAGTGGGCCTGGGTATTGTCTTTATTACCCCGGCGCAGGCCGTCCTGCCATACTCGTTCCTGTTGTCAGAAGGTTGCACAAACAACGAGGCAGAGTACCAAGCACTCATCACCGGCCTCGAGTTGGCCCTTGAGATCCATGTTCCCCATCTGCATGTGAAGGGAGATTCCAAGCTGGTAATCAAACAGGTTAATGGCAACTACGTCGTCAAGAAGACATAGCTTGCACCGTTACTAGAGTACACCCTCCGCCTAATGGCCCAGTTCTCTTCTCGACCAGAGGTTACCCATGTCCCACGGTCGCAGAACGGTCAAGCAGACGCCTTGGCTGGCTTAGCCGCATCGCTCGCAGAACCCGAGCAAGATGATTTGATCATACATGTGGCACACCGGAGAGTCATTGCCCCCGTCACCCAAGACGACAATGATGGCCTGCGGGTAGGTCATCTCACCGCCGGACCCTCTACATCAGGGGTCCTAGGTTCGTCAAACTCAGTGGTTGAAGCCACTCCCGACTGGAGGGCACCTTTTGTTGAGTACCTCCAAAATGGTCGCCTCCCGGGCGACCAGGCCGAGTGCGAGCGAATCCGACGCCGCGCGCTGCAATTTACCCTCCAGAGCGGCCCTAGTCTTGAACATATCCTTTATAAGCCGAGTTTCGACGGTGTCCTCTTCCATTGCATCCAAGGAGTTGAGGTACCTCAAGTTATGCAAGAGGTTCACGCCGGTTCCTGTGGCTCCCATCAAGCTGGGCCAAAGCTGTTCCATCAGATCCGGAGGTTGGGGTACTTCTGGCCCTCTATGATCCATGATTGTATTGGATATGCCAAGTGATGCCACGCGTGCCAAGTTCACGCCAACTTCCTGTATCGGCCGCCAGAGCCCCTCCACCCCACCATGTACTCTTGGCCATTTGCGGTATGGGGACTTGATGTAGTGGGACCGTATCCACCGGCAACAGCCCGCCATTGTAGGTTCATCCTGACTGCTACAGATTTCTTCTCCAAGTGGGCAGAGGCAGTTCCGCTCAAAGAGGTCAAGGCCCATTCCATCGTTGACTTTGTGAGCTCCAACATTATCCACCGGTTTGGGGTCCCTCACGCCATCCTCACCGATAACGGCACCAACTTACGAGCAGCTGAACTGAAGAAATTGTACGCCAAGTACAATATCCGGTCGAACCATACCTCATGCTACTACGCAACGGAAAATGGACAGATCGAGGCATTTAACAAAACCCTCTCTAACATTCTGCAGAAGATGATTGATCAGAACAAGAAAAGTTGGCCGGACAAGCTCCCCAACGCCCTCTGGGCTTACCAGACGATGACTCGCAACTCTACCAAGGTGACCCCATATTCCCTGGTGTACGGAGCTAAGGCCGTCCTACCCATTGAGATCCAGCTTCCATCGTTACGCACTATAGTTTATGATCATCAGACATCAGATGAGGTAGCTGAGATCCGTCTAGCTGAATTGGAAGCACTGGACGAGAACCGGCATTGTGCCCTACACAATCTGGAAAGGCATCAGGATAAGATAGTGAGGACCTTCAACAAGAAGGTTCATCTCCGATCTTTTCTACAGGGCGACCTGGTACTGGCCCTTCGAGCGCCAATGATTCCCAGTAGGAAACCGCCTAAATTAGAACCCAAATGGGATGGGCCTTTATCGTCCATAAGGTTTACCCCAATGGAGCATACTCCTTGGTGACCACGGATGGAGAGCGAATAACCCCTCCCACCAATGCCAAGTTCCTTAAGCGATACTTTGCTTAGGGAAAAAGGGTCCTGCATGACCCTAAACTGCAAGATGGTCCAACATGACCCTAAACTGTAGGGTCCTGCACGACCCTAAACTGCAAGATGGTCCAACATGACCCTAAACTGTATGGTCCTGCACGACCCTAAACTGCAAGATGGTCCAACATGACCCTAAACTGTAAGGTCCTGCACGACCCTAAACTGCAAGACGGTTCAACATGACCCTAAACTATAAAGTCCTGCATGACCTTAAACTGCATCTTCGTCCTGCAAGATGATAAACTGTGAAACGGTCCCGCATGACCTTAAACTTCACATTATGGTCCAACATGACCCTAAACTGTAAAGTCCTGCACGACCTTAAACTGCATCTTCGTCCTGAAAGACGATAAACTGCAGAATAGTCCGAGCTCTATGTCTTTAAAATAAGATCTCCCCCCGTCCTTACTGCAAGACGTTAAACTGCAAGCCAGTCAGGCCTTCCTGACCGAGGCTCAGCCTCAGGCCCCTTGGCCTCCTCGGGCCCCCGGCCCCCGTCCTTACTGCAAGACGTTAAACTGCAAGCCAGTCAGGACTTCCTGACCGAGGCTCAGCCTCAGGACCCTTGGCCTCCTCGTGCCCCAAGGCCCACTTCCTTACTACAAGACTTTAAACTACAAGCCAGTCAGGCCTTCCTGGCCGAGGCAGAGCCTCAGTCCCCTTGGCCTCCTCGGGCCTCTGGCCCCCCATCTTCACCACGAGACGTTAAACCACAAGTTGGTCAGGTCTCCCTGACCGCGGTCCAGCCCCAGGCCCCTTGGTTTTTCCCCAACTTACCCTCTTGTGGGGTTGTATGGTATAATATGGGATTACCTCCTCATTCATGTCGGATTACTTGTCGTACCTTACATATCCCCAAATGAGATGCTCCTCGTCCCGCATGACGTTAAACTGCATTTCAAGAACTACGTGTGGCTTGATTCCCATTTTGATGTGATACATAGGAACGCTCAGACGCCTCATCTTGAGCCCAGCCCCAAGATTTTCTCTTCCACTATCCCCCTGAGAATAGTTTCCTTGGAGGATCTTTGTGTAGCCAGGGAGTAGGCTTTCTTAGCCCCGCTCATGCAACCCCGCTCACACAAGGATTGTAAGTATCGAACCATGTGCCCACTCCCGTTCTTCTATTCCCCCCACATCCTAATCGCATGATGCTAAACTGCATGGCCTTCAAGAACTACGTATGGATTGATTCCCATCCTAATGGGATACGTAGGAATGCCCGGTCATTTCGTCCATTGGCCCAGCCCAAAAGCCAAAATCTTCCCCTCGGGTCAAGACATGGCAGGGTGCACACTTTTTCCCCAACTCAAATTGAACGAGCCTCGACCCGGCTGCACATCCCCCTGGAGGTGTTTTCCTTTTTCGTGGATGGATACAACTATGCTTCACCCACTCCTTGACTAGGATTCCATCATTTTTCACACCCATAGGGACCCCCAAGAACGACCTGGATACTACGCCCAAGGGCTCTCCTACCATTATGGGCCAACGCCCCCGAGGGTTTTCAAGCAACAAGCCGATACAAGTCCCGCGTTGCGAATTTGGTCAGCGGTCGACGCTCATTTGTTACTCCCATATCGGGTCACCATAGAAACTCTGTGTTTCGAACGTGGTCAACAGTGTCCTGGACCTTCGGGTCCACCCCGAGATGTCCCAGACATCGAGTGTAGTGATTCGTTCTGCCCCATCCTAAAGTGACAAACTTCCCCTCGAGTGGTGCTAGCAATCGGGCCAATGACCCTGATTCCCCAGGGTGTACGGTGTGATGTAGGACTACGTCCTTATTCACGACGGGATCATGTACCATGCCGTACGCCCTCCCTTTACGAGGCCTAGCCTCAGGCCCCTTGGCCTCCTCGGGTCCCCGACCCCTGTCCTCATGTAAGATGTTAAACTGCAAACCAGTCAGGCCTTCCTGACTGATGCCTGACCTTAGGCCCCTTGGCCTTCTCGGCCCCCCCGGCTCAGGTCCCCTCTTACCCAGGGTGTAAGGTGTGATGTAGTACTACGTCTTCATTCACGTCGGGATCATGTACCATGTCGTACGCCCTCCCTTTACGAGGCCCAGCCTCAGGCCCCTTGGCCTCCTCGGGTCCCTGACCGTCGTCCTCATGTAAGACGTTAAACTGTAGACCTGTCAGGCCTTCCTGACTGATGCCTGACCTTAGGCCCCTTGGCCTTCTCGGGCCCCTCCGCCCAATCTCTTACCCAGGGTGTACGGTGTAGTGTAGGACTACGTCCTTATTCACGTCGGGATCATGTACCATGTCGTATGCCATCCTTTTACGAGGCCCAGCCTCAGGCCCCTTGGCCTCCTCGTGTCCCTGACCCTCGTCCTCATTGAAAGACGCTAAACTACAAGCAGGTCAGGCCTTCCTGACCAATGCCTAACCATCAGGCCCCTTGGCCTTTCCGGGCCACGGCCCAGGTCCTCTCTTATAGGATTGTATGGTGTGGTGTAGGACTATGTCCTCATTCACGTCGGCTTCTTCGCCATACCGTACACCTCCATTGTTTAGGGGTATATTACTCCCCTCCTCATCCCAGGTGATGTTAAAATACATTTGGAGAACTACGTGTGGCTTGATTCCCATCCTCATGGGATACGTAGGACCACCTGAATGTCTAGGATTCGGGTCCAGCCCCATCCCTCAGGAATCTTCATCCCATTTTGGCCCCTTGGCCTACCCTTCCCCCATGAGGGGATTATATGGTGTGGTGTAGGATCATGTCCTCATTCCCGTCGGTCTCGTAATGACCATGCCATGTACCTCTCCCTACTGAGCTGTCTCATCGATCCCTTTTCGGCGGTTCACCAATGTGCCTAAGAGTACTCTGGTTTATTACCTGGAATGCCAAGCTTTACTCAGACACGTCCGCACCCGCTTTCTAGGCTTTGTGTATCCATGCATCAGGGCTTCCATCATCTTTCACACCTGGCGGGACCCCCAAGAACGGCCTGGATACTACACCCAAGGCCTCTCCTACCGTTACGGGCCAACGCCCCCGAGGGTTTTGGACAACAAATCGATAAAATCCCGCGTTGCGAATATGGTCAGCGGTCGATGTTCGTTTGTTGTTCCCAGCTCAGGCTAACGCGATATGGATGCGGCGTTTCCACCATGGTTAACGGTTTTCCTCTCTCGCCACGCCAACCCATTAGGCCCAAAATGTCGGGTGCACATTTCACACCCTTCATCACTTCACCGTGTCCAAGTGGAGTCTCGGAAATTTTGGTACTTTTCCTCAGTGCACGTCTGCGCGTTGGGGGAACAAGACATGTCGAAAATGTCCTTTGGGGCTCTCTACCAACTCCCATTTGACTCGCCCCAAGTATTGTGATGAGGATACCCCCCTTGTTTCCCACACCGAGTTTAACTCACGTGGGCTTAGGAATCGGGCTGACATCTGTGCTTACTCGGGAAGTTGTCACCATTCACGGTCTGAGCTCTAAGACCATAAACTAAGATTCTCATCTAGAACTACGTTCAGCTTGATTCCTATCTTGATAGGATACGTAGGAACTCCCAGACCCTTTGTCTTTGGGTCTAGCTTCAGTTCAGCAAATTCACCTCTCTGGCCCTGCCTTCAGGACCCCAATTACGGGACCGCGTGGCGTAGTGAGGGATTATGTCCTCATTCACGTCGGGTTTGCAATGGCTGCACCACGCACACCCCCATTCTGCCCTCCTACTCCTTGTCCCGCATGACATAAAAAGGCACCCTTCAGAACTATGTATGGGTTGATTCTCATCTTTATGAGATACATAGGAGCACTCGGGAACTTCCCTGCGGGCCCAGCCTAACCTTTGTGTTTGGTCCCTCGACTTGAGCATTTCCCCAAAGAATGCACGGTAAGTAGGGCTTAGGTCATTATTCACGTCGGGTTTTGTAACCGCCTTGCCATGTATCCCCTTCTCCCCTTACCCATCCATGGTCTGAATTCTACGACCCTAAATTGAGATCTCCCCATGGGAAAGGAATCTTCTACCTCTCTCTAATACGTCTCGTTGTCGTATTCAGATGTGTTTCGACAAAGAGCCCGAATTGTGGGATTTTCATGGGGAAATTCCCCTCGTCCCATGACCAACCTACGTGAGCTCGCTATTTGAATCCTCATCCCCTTCCACATCCAAAAGGACCCTAGGAAGACATGGATACTAGGATTAAGGGATCTCCATGAATGCTGGACCTAAGGGCCCTCCGATCGTTTCGGGCCAACGTCCCTACGGATATTTGACAACATTTGTGACATGGTCCCGTGTTTCGAACATGGTCAACAGTCGACCCTCATTTGTCTGTCCCCATTCTAGGCTAACGTGATATGGATGCTGGGTTTCTGCCACGGTAAACAGTTATCCTCCATCATCACGCATCCATCATTGTGATCTGAATCTTGAGCACCATGATTCACACATTTCCACTCCCTCATGTTCAAGTGGAATTCCATCATACTCGGCTCTTTCTCTTCGCGCATCTAGGTGCGCTAAATGATCGTGTTAGTGTTATTGGGACGGTATTCACCAAGCGTCCCTTTTCCCTAACCTGCCCCTTTTTGTGTCGGGAAATTCCCACCACTACTGCTTGTTTCCCACACCGAGCACGAATCACGTGGGCTTAGTAGTTTTGGCAGGATGTGTACCAACATGGCCAAGCTTCTCATCGTCCCTCATGACGTTAAACTGTGCTTCCAGAACTACATATGGCTTGATTCCCATCTTCATGGGGTACGTAGGAATGCCCGACCACTCTGCTTCGGGCCCATCCTAATCCTCACTCTTGGTCCCTCGACCTGAAGAGTTTACTCCGGGGGTACGTGGTGTGATTTGGACTCCAAGTCCACATTCACGTCGGTTTCATATCTACCGCGCCACACGCTCCCTGGGATCTTCCCTTTTATTCCGCATCCTATCATATGACGTTAAACTACAGGAGTCCATGTGTCCTTAACGCATGACACTAAACTGTGGTTCTACCCTGAATAAGTTCGAGATGCCCCAAGATCCCATTGGGAAGCTGTAGGCCCCCTCTCTAGAGAGGCCCTGTCCCCAAGAAGGAATGATCCATGATCAAACCAATACGCCCATCTGGTGTACTACCACCATGGTGGTGTAACTACCTAAGTGTTGGATTCTATTTAGACAAACCATCACTCCATATTCCACGCTTTGCGTGCCCCTTATTCGGACCCTCGTCCTCTTTCATGTCTAAAGAAACCCCCTAACGGCCTGGTCTCATGCCGCATCGGCTCACCTACCGTCCTGGGCCAACATTCTGAGAAACGGGTCTTGTATGGAAGGACCCCCTAACAATATGGATGTCTGACCTATGGTCCGCCAACTGTCCAGGGCCAACGTCCCGAAGGATTGATCGACAACATTTCTGACATGGTCTCGTGTTTCGAACATGGTCAACGGTCGACCCTCATTTGTTGTCCCCATTACAGGCTAACGTAGTAAGGATACCGCCCTCCAAGGTTAACGGTTGTCCCTTATTGTCACGCCATCCCCAGAGTGTTCCTAATCTTGGGTATCATGATTCACACTTCCCATTTTCATCTGTTCGGACCGATTTCAATGCCCCTGGCATTGCCCCGTTCGTGCATGAGAGCATGCGAAAGAAACTGTAATTCGGCTATCCTGGAAGTTCCTCCTCCGATCAAGCCTCCCCCATCTTTCGGGAATCTGGACCGGTAATCTGAATCCTGGAGCATGGTCCCCACTCCTATTTTAGGTGGGATGAGAGGGCAACTATCTCCTGTTTCTCACATCGGGCTCGACCCACGTGGGCTTGGGGAATTGTCGCCGAACGTCCCATAAACATTGTATGGATGTAACAAACAGTGTAAATAGTGCACGCTATGGCATTCAAAACAAAGAAAGGAAAGAAATTGAAGCACGAAAGTAACAGTAAAAGGTTTCTGGGTTTGTTACAATACCCGGGGGTCAACTTCCCCCATGGATGGATTGACCCCGTCCAAAGAGCGTTGCAGCTCCGCCACCCGTTGGCTTGTGGAATCCAAGGCTTGTTGCCACTTTCTTAGCTCCCGCTCCTCCTCAACAGCGGCAGGACGTAGTTTGTCAGTCCTGGCTTTGGCCCTCTCTACGTCAGCTTGAACGGAAGCCATCTTTCCAACGGTCTACCTCATATGCTCTTCTGCCTCTGCCAGCTGGGCCTTCAACCGTGAGACCAGCTCAAATTGTGCATCAAGAGAGGCTGAAAGCTCATCTTCCCGGGTCTGTATCTATTGGACCTCACCTTCAGCCTCCTAGAGCTTCTTGATGATGGTCTCCTTCCTCCGCTGCCAGCCCACGCTGAGCCCACGATCATGCTCCCGGATCTTCTCACCCATAAGATCTCGGATGAATGCATGAGGATGTTGGGCATCCACTCCCCCAGCACACAGTTCACGCAACCACGATCAGAGTCTATCCATTTCGGCCAGCCATTGTGCTTGGGGGGTGTCCTTGATAAAGCGCGTGATCAGCTTCCACGACTGGCAGCGGGCTATGCTACTGTCTTCCTCATCGGAGGTCGTCTCGTCCCAGTCTGCGCGATTGGCGGGATCGTACGCGGGATATTCCCACAAGAAATCCTCGGTAGGATCAACATCTGGTGTTGAATCTGGTACGACACCTGATGCCGAAGCAGGCGTGACAAGGCTGGGACCGACCGGTTGATCCTCTTCCTCAGAGTCCACCTCAATGACCTTGGGAACAGCTCTGCTAGTGGTCCCGCCAGTGATGGTGTGCGTCGCAGCTTGAGGAGATGGGGGGACTATCACCACCATCACTGGCATTCCCCTAGGAGGGACGCCACCAGACATCGCGACCAGTCTTGCCGCAGCGGCCCACGCCAGTCGGAGAACTGCACGACAGAGAGGGACGTAAACGTTAGTTGGCATGTATGGTCTACATATGACGACATGGGGAATGGTAGAGGAGACTTACAGATATCGACCTCCTGGCACTGCTCTTGAGCCGGTACTGATGGGACCCCGAGGCGAGGCCCTCCTTATATTGTTGGAAGGCCCGGAGATTCTGGGAGAGCCTCCCCGGGTGCTCTGGTCCCATTAGACGCGGAAATGGATGCAGCCATAGGCGCAGGTTCTGAAGGTCCCGCATCATCACCCACCAAGGGGCGGGAACGAGGCCTGCGAACAAGTTCCTCCTGCACGGATCAAACATCGGTGAGAAGTTCATAGTGACCCAAGGACGGATCATAGGGAAAGAAGTTCGGAATGCTACCTTGAGAGCCTCTACGAAATCGTCGAAATCTGAGCCATGATCTCCGACCTCGCCCTCCTCCAACGAGCTCCCTCCTCCAGCCTCATCCTCCCAAGAGGAGTCCTCTGATTCTTCTGGCAGAGGAAAGCGCTCCCTCAGATCGGCAGCTGATAACTGTGGGGGGACCGTTCGATTCAACAGTACCCTCACCCGGTCTGTCATTGGGCGAGGGACACCACTGGAGTGAACGTAATCCTCCAGCTCGTCCAGGTACTGTTCTGCCTCCGCCGGAGATGCCATGAATCCAGCCTGAACTGGGCCTATGCCCGGTAATTCCATCCCGAGGTGATTCAGGTGGGCCCATATCTCGGTTGGGCTGAGGAATTGCCGGTTGACATGCCAAATGTCCCAGGATTCCGGGAAGACAACATCCTCTGCCATGTCGATATGACGCAGCCGCTTCCCCGTAGCCTGAGTGGATATCCTGAGAAATCCCCTCGGTGGTTGCCCCTCCAGATGTCCCTGCTCTTCCGGAATCACCGGATCCACCGCTGCTGCCACACCCTCGGTCGGTGCGAGTCTCGCCGCCATGGCAGCCCCGCTACCGCGAGCGGCCCTAGCTGCCCTCCGACCCCGACCTCGAGATGGAGGAGGCCCACCGTCACTAACCCAAATAGTTGGTTACTTCAGAATCTCCCCTGGGTAAGCAGCCTCCCAACTGATGGCATACTCCCTCACCAACCCGAAAGAGGCGGTAGATGGAGGCACTGCAATCCACATCTTCCCATCTTCTCGTGTGAACATGAGCCACAACTGCCTCATCACACACGAGTGCTCCTCATGATGCACCTCCCAGTAGACCTGCGGGGTCAGCCGTTGGAGGCACCGGAACTGCCTCGCAAACCGATGCGGGGTGTACGGTTCGCAGATTGACTCACAATCTATCCGTGCCACCAAAACTCCACCTCAGAAGGTCAGGAGGTAAGCACTATGTTCTTCCGTTCCCCGCCCGTCATCAGTAAGTATCCCCATCATCAATGGGAAGGGGGGGAATTTAAACTCATCCTACCTCCATACCCGATTCAGCACCATCAGAACGGCTAGTTTGAACGGGAAGCTCCCGACCACGTTCAGGATGGAGGGGCGAAAGTTTGATCCCGGCGGTGAAATGGGGTTCGGATACTCGTAAATCCACCTGATATGCGCTGCGATCCACCCATACAGGAGGTGGAAGGGCCCACATATCCTTAGCGGCTTCTTGCCCTCGCTAATGTGCCGCAGCATTCTGTACAGTTTGGTGAGCATCGGAATCCCCAGATTGATCCGCTACCCCATGGCCAACATCGACACCATAATAAACGAGTTGGGCCATACCCCCATGCTTGTATCCCTCACCGGTAGGATCCAACCACAGATGAGAGCCGCGATGAACGCCGCCAGCCTGACTATCTGCTGTTGTTTAGTGCTGACACTGAAACCCCAAGTCTTCCATTGGTTGTCCTCCAAGACCCGCCAATACGAGTGCCCCTTGCCCCGTTGGGCCACCCTTGGACAAGTTCGAGGCCTCGGAGGGAACTCTAGGTTCTCTGGGAAATTCAGGAAGTGCTTGAACCATCTCCTAAAGTTGACATCCCTTACTGCCTCCTTGTCCTCTCCAGGGACAAGTGCCATCAGTGCTGACACCAGTCGCGGCATTTGCTCTGTATCCTCCCACGCGCTGATGACGGGGAGGAACTCATCATACATGGCCCCCAATATTGGGACCCCAGAAATCTGGTGGACATCCCACAGGCTGTTTCCCACCTCCCCGTGATGCAGGTGAAAGGTATTGGTCCTAGAAGACCATCTACTCAGCAGTTCCGGCATCAGTTGCTTTGGTTGGTAAATGTGGAATTGGGAGGCCCATGCCGCCTCATACAACCCCACTCTCCTCAGCTAGGCCCCAAACTCCTCGCATGAGGTGCCTACCCAGTAGGCCCAGGCTCAGTCATCAGTAAATTTTCCGCCCTTGCGCAGGTCCCACTCATTGGACCATCCCTTCTTCGAATCCTGCAAAGCCGCCATCAACATAGTGCGGTAGAGAGGAGGTGACGTCTCCGGTTGCAGTGGCTTCCCGTCAATATCATTCACATGGTTGTAGAGGCAGTCCGCGGTGATGGGTGTGGAGTTCTCCTATGCGTGACCATCGGCCGCCCTGAACCATTGGTGCTGGCATGGTATGCTCCTGAACCAGCAAGTTGGTTCGTCCCTACACGCCTCAGGGATGAAGACGTCATCCCTCAGCCCGAAGCCGTACAAAGGCAGTTTCTTGCACTGAGGGTAATCCATCTGACCCTCTGATAGCAGATCTGTCAACGAAGTGTGGTCTGAGTGGCTTCGAACCATCTCCCCCAGGCCTGGACAGTTGGCCATCGCATCCCGACGAGCAGCATCTGCAAGCACCCCCAATACAGCCTCGGGATGGGCCATTTCGATTCCGGCCCTCAGAAAAGAATTTTTTCAGCTGGATCGCGAAGATCGACCACGAAGCTGAACTGCGAAGCCGGATCGCGAAGCTCGGTCGTGAGACCAAGCCGCGAAGTCTGGCCGAGGCCGACAAGCAGAAGGTCACTTGGCGCGGTCGTGGAATCAGAGACCCGCGGTTCGCCGCGAAGCTCACTTCACGGTGGGCTGTCGCGGAGTACGCGGAGCTTCGCGAAGTCAAGAGCACAAAAAGACAAGGAAGTCACATAAAGACAAAAGAGGTCGACCCCCTATTTATAGGTGGCGACCCTGGAGCATCGCGGCGCACCTCACCCGCGCGGAGCATGGCGCCGCGTCCGGATCCGTGGCCCCGGTCAGCACCGCGAGGCCCCCTTCGTGAAGCCACATCGCGAACCGCCGAGAATTTTGGCGATTTTCCCTCAGACTTCGACCCTTCGCCCTCCACGGCACCAAGTCTGAGGGGGGGAATTTGTTGGTGCCAAAATATTGCACGAAAGGGATGGACGAAAAAGAAAGCTGGCACACTGCCTCGCGAAGCACCAACGCGAAGCACCGCGACGAAGCACCGCGGGCAGAGCGGTCTCAGGAAGCTGCAGAGGTGGTAACCCTCTGTGAACGGATTTGACGTTCGCGAGCCCGCCGCGAAGCTCCATAGGCGGTAACACTCTGCGAACATATTTGACGTTCGCAAGCCCGCCGCGAAACTCCAGAGGCGGTAACCCTCCGCGAACACATTTGATGTTCGCGATCCCGCCGCAAAGCTCCAGAGGCAGTATGTAGAGACCCGAAGCTTGACGTACATGGACATTACATTACTTTTGCGGAATACTTAGTATATAACAAAAACACACACACATGGATCGTAATAGTTTAGTGTCTTTGGAAACTCGGAACGTAATCTTCTAATCGTGGTGAAAGATCTCCAATATCTCCCATAAAGATCTTCCCTTTTTTTTACCTAAAACCTTTCTTTATATCCTGGGGAAAAGAAAACCTAAAAGGGTGAGCTCAAATGCTCAGTAAGGGTAAACAAAAGAAAAATAAATCTCATCGTATACACAAGCACATAACTTTTGGAAATCTTAACCTGCAAAAGAGATCATAATTTCATAACATGGGATAAATCATGGCAGTGAAATGTAATCACAATAATCATAATCTTAAAACATTATACATTGTGGCATACACACATAATCATAGAGAATCATATCTTATTAGTCAAGACTCATTTCTAAGACTATCTTAGTGGACAAAGTCCATTTCTGAATCGAGTAACCCTCATTTCAGTCCTGTTTCACTGAACCGGTATAACCTAACATTTCAGCCATGTCTATCTCATGAGATATAAAATCATTACCCAATGCATTGGAGGGAGATATAGGTCCCACCCATCTCATAATGATACCATTCTTATGTGTTCCACAAAATCATAAACCATACATCATTACATAACCCATGTAATAAAAATGGGAATCTTAAACATCATGACATCATAAAACAATTCATATACGATAAAGGAATTCATAAAAATATTTCCATCACAACATAATCAAATCAATTTAATAATAGGGATAAAAACAGAACCCTTTATTATCTTAGATGGAAAATAATTTTGATAAAACACTTGAACTCCATTCTTGAGGAAAATATCCTTTCTTCTTAAAAAACATTTTTCCTTTCTTAACATGTCATAAAACTTTAAACTAAAAGAAGTTGATTAAAAATAAACTTGAAAACTTGTAAATAAATCTTCTTGGAAATAATGTTTTAAAAATCCATTCATGCCGTATAAGTTAAAAAAAACATTCTTCATACTTTTGTCGGAAATGTCAAAAAGTTCCTCATACGAAAAACGACAAAAGATTCCTTTCATATCTTTTACTAAAAACTCACCAAAGGGTAAAATTGGATTTAAAAAATTGTAGGTGGATGGAAATAATATTACATATTGATGAAACATGGATGTGGATGATAAAATACACCCCAGTAAATACCAAAGTATAAACAATCTCGGATAAAAATGAGATTGTGATATTTCCCTTACCTTAGGTCCGATTTGCTTCGTATGTGTCTAAAACTCCTGTATAATGATTTAAATAATGTCATTGACTTATTACAGAATCATATTCATTGTTATTATATCATATATGGTTCACTTATGACTTTATATTACCCGTTCTTTTGTAAATTCCATGTTAAAGAAGCGTTTTGGGTAAAATCGTTTCATTTATCGTAGGTGTTTCGACTTGTTGTTCTTGACATTATTATTACTTATATCATGATTTACTTACTTCCAGAATATAAAATATGATTTATATATCATATATATTCAGTATATATATATATATATATATAATAGATAGATAAATGAAATGAAAAACACCGTTCATGGAGACGGTAGTCCGTACGTACGCATGAACGCTGTTTTCCTTTCCTTATTGTCTTGAATGGAAGTAAGTAGATGACATACATATATATATATATACATAAATCCAGTAGCTTTATAATGTCATATATTTCATTATTATTTCTTATATATACTTTATAATCATTCTTAAATGGTTAACATGGAGAATGAATCTCATCGCGTCGTGGAGACGGTAGTCCGTACGTACGCACGAGCGATGATATCATTTCCATAAATATTGAATTGAATTGGAGTGGATTATACAATATATCAGAATCAATATGATGTTGTAATAACTATGTATATTTATTCATTACACCATTATACCCATCCATGTATGGTGGTGGTGGAAAATAGATTACACCACGGCGTGGAGACGGTATTCCGTACGTACGCACGCGCGGTGATTTCTTTTTCCGTAGGATGGATAGATGGTGAAATAGGGTTATTTCATACTTATAATAACATATCAGTATATGAGTGATACTGATGTTATTACTTCATAATGAAACAACCTAAGAAGAAGAAGTGGAATAAGAAATAAAGATGAAGAAATTGGTAACGGTAATTACCTCTTCTTTGAAGCGCCTCTTTGAGACCTCCTCTTAGGGCACTAAAATTGGTCTTTGAGGAAGACCAGAACCACTAGGATGTTTCTAGGGAAGTGGAGAAGATATTCTGGCAGGGGTTGGCCGAGCTTGAAGGCTCAAAGTTGTGTGAGGAAGAGAGGGAGGAGGTGCCCTTTTATAAGGGAGGAGAGGGGCACCTTTGGAATAACTAAAAATATTATTTTATTATAAAGTCAAGTTCGGTTTTAAATAGCTCCAAATTGATTTATATCGAGGCTAAGGTGGCGATGAGTCTAAATACTCTCATCCAATAGAATTTAGACAAGTTTAGGTTCCTATTTTAACCATATAATTTAGATTTAACTCTAAGTTAAATAATTTAACTTTTACCGTGACTTTTTGTTTTCTTACACTATATGGTTAATACACTTACTATAACATGCCAAACGAACCCCAAGATGTTTATTATTAATATATATATCCTTATCTAAGTCATTTGGCCGAACCTTAGATTTTTAGGAATAAAATAACAATTAATAATATAATATTTGATTTAAAAACTATTTTGTGTCAATTTTGACACTATTTGATATATGATTTTTGTGAAAGTCATAACAGAATTATATATTCTAAAAAAGTTTATTAAATCTACACTAATATATCATAGTAACCTAAAAAATTATTGGAATTTATAAAAAGTCTCAAATTACATTTATTTGAGCATTTTTAAAATCAATTATGTTAACATTTCCTTAAAAGGGTAATTACTGCATCATCGTTGTGTCATAAATAAATTAATTTATTTAATGTCTAAAAATTATAAATAAAATATCATTATGTAGGAAATCTTTTTAGATTTCTAATGAATATTTATAGTTGAATTTATCTCATGTATAACCCCATATTAAAAATGTTTTTATTATTAAACTTTGATTTTAACTATTTTAACTATTCATTAAATAAAATAATATTAAATGTCATAATCTAATCCAAGTGGACCTAAATGGTCATATTATATTCATAAGGTTGTTTTTGGTCGAATTACACTTATCCAATATAATTAGGACATGTGTTATGGTAATAGTAATATCATATTTACCCTTAGTTACCCTATTTACTATTAACCGTGGTAAAAAAAGGTAAAAAGTTACTATTCACCAAAAATTATTTTCATCTCATTGAACCAGATTTTAGTCCTTGATATTAACCGTGTCTGTCGGATTTTCGAAATTCCATTCACAGAAGCGGTAAAATTAAGTTTTATGCAAAATTCAGTTTTTAACCTACCACTTAGTGGTTTCACTATTCATCAAAAATTGAAAGTTTTCAGAAAATACCAAAAATTAGGCCTAAGCTATATTTGATATTATGAACTCAAAAATGATTTCTATTTTACCAAATTCAAAACATATCAGTTGCATTAATTAATTTAAAAATTAATTCCCATCGTCTAAACAAAAGGCGTGTTTTTAAGAGATAATAACTATCGAAAGATTGACACTTGTTTATAACTGGTTTAAATGTGAAATTACATCCAATGACCAACATTGTATTGAATTGTAAAAATATATTCTAAATATAATTTAAAACCACTCAAATTAATAATTTATCACTATTAATTATTTTGATTGAAAAAGTTGTTTTTAATTAAAATTTAGTAATTTTCACTATTCATCAAAATATGAAAGTTATCCGAAAATCACCAAAAATTCACCCTAAGCTAATTTCGATATTCCGAATCCAAAAATGAAGTCCATTTTGAAAAATAGAAATTACAAAATTTCAAAAAGTGGTTATTACTATTCATAATGTCTAGTTTTAATAATATTTTAATAGCATATCGTTGTTTAGCGAAACATGGTGTTGCGTACAACACACGCTATCGTGGAAGGTCGCGATTGCGTGTAATTCAAGCCAGGTCAGAGATGTGTGTTGTGAAAGCTCCTTTTGGTGTAGCATATAACACAAGACATTAATGAAATTAAAAAGAATATTTTTCATAAAATCTCGGGGTGTTACATTCTACCCCCCTTAAAATGAATTTCGCCCTCGAAATTCGTCGGGGTTATAAATGGTTTACTATTCGAAAGTTTCTTTAATAGAAACCCACCTCGTAAAAAGGAATACCAAAAACAATCTTTAAAAACAAAAGTATGAAACGTAACGGTTACCCAAATAAACTAATCACTAGGTTTCCACATAGGTGAAAATATGGATATGGAAGAGAAATCTAACCATCATGTTCTGATGGAGAGTGGTAGAGAACATGGCTATGGAAAAGCTAGCAATCACAAATCCATAAATTTGTGACGATCTAAGGTACCATCTGATTAATTAGATATAAGAGCACTAGGACAACATTTTTGGTTTTCAAGATCATTTCCCTAAAGTTGATGAAATTGGAATTAGAAGAAATAATTTCGTGATTTTGGTATAGTCTCACTATTTGTCATTCTTTGGACAATTTCTACTTCATCTCTTAAAGAAATTAAGTTGAATTTTTCATTCGTGATGTGTTAGCAGATCATGTGATAGAATGATGGGCCATTCCATCTGTCTCAAAAGGTTAGAAAAGTTATCAAAAAATACATAAGTCCATCTATAGTGAGATTAATGATATATGGTTGCTAAAATGAACTTATACTTCATATATCGTACTACTTAATATAATAAAACTAGTTTCTACTAAACAGGGACTTCCTGTAGGCCAGTGGTAGGCGATAAAGGCCAGTTTCACTTCGGTTGTGGGTTCGATTCCCACATCCTTGTCCGATGCGATGGGCTGTTGCCCGTCCTGCAGGTTATCCTTTTTCTAAAACTACATTACTATAACATACCATTAATAATATCGAAAATATTCTATCCTTAAACAATACTAACTTATGTCCAACATAATCCATTCTAATCTTTAGGCTTATCCATAATACTGTAGTCCACTCTCATAATATAATGAAAATGATTACCAGATATTTAATACCATCGTTGATCCCCATATATCATAAGATATATCTTGTTGGTCACATTCCAAACATTTGAAGGCCTTAATCATGTATTCTCTCGAAGAAAATGAATACCTATTAAACCTTAGTGAAAACATGAATGCTTTCAAAAGTTAACTCTTACCACATACCGAAATCCAAAAATTCTATATACTCAAACCATGATATAACCTTCTCCTTATATCAGTCATGAGCTCATGAATACTATCAAACATTTAATTTTCTCATTATCCCTTCATTATGCGCATATCATCTTCATTCCAAAAATATCTGAATAACCTTTCATGGATACTGGTAGCATTAATCACACACTTTCAAAACTCAAGGAAATACAACAATGTAACAATCCTTAGATGTCTCCTTATTCCATAGTACCATGAGATTATTTATATAACATTACACTTGATAAACATGTAATCATTCCACTACCTTCTTAAACCATTGACTGAGCTTCAACAATTCTTTTATCTCACATATCATTTGTAGTCTCTTAATCATCATCAACATAAATACTACCCATACGACCATACTGATTCTCTTCATGAGACTTTCCCTTAGGGCATTGGTTTGCATAATGCCCGTACATTCCACATTTAAAACATTTAACCATTGTTGATGTCGTAGCAATACCATTATCCTCATCTCTGGTGTTAACTGAACCTTTTCCTTTGCACTTATTGGTTTTGTGTCCTTCTTTTCCACACCCAAAGCATCTTCCAATTCCTTTGAAACATTCTCCTTGATGCCTCTTCCCACATGATTTACATTGGGGAAATTGAACTTTCTTTCCTCTATGATCATCATGAAACTCCATCTTTATCTTATTAGCCGAGTCAGGAAACTTACCAAATTTTACTTTATTGATCATATTATGAGATTGCTGATTCGGCATAATAATGATGTTTGGACTTCCAAATCACATTTCATTTGGTTTCTCATGAAGAATATCATTCCATTTTCCATCATATCCTCCATTATCATGAATCATCTTGTTTCCAGCCATTTTCTAAAACCCAAAAAGAATAGTGTGAGAGGCAAAAATCATGCTAGGGAAAACAACATTATAAAGGGGGAGTATCCTCAATATCTATCTTCTTAGGTTAAATTCTAAGATCATTATCGTATTTATAGAACTATATCCTATACGTATACTTATCCTTAGGGACATCCCTAGACAAACCTTATAAATATCTCTATGGATCTCACTAAAGTTATCGCATCCTAGTTTCAAAAGGTTGACTAAACCTTTCCTCTGATACCAACTATAGAGACCCGAAGCTTGACGTACATGGACATTACATTACTTTTGCTGAATACTTAGTATATAACAAAAACACACACACAAGGATCGTAATAGTTTAGTGTCTTTGGAAACTCGGAACGTAATCTTCTAATCGTGGTGAAAGATCTCCAATATCTCCCATAAAGATCTTCCCCTTTTTTTTACCTAAAACCTTTATTTATATCATGGGGAAAAGAAAACCTAAAAGGGTGAGCTCAAATTCTCAGTAAGGGTAAACAAAAGAAAAATAAATCTCATCGTATACACAAGCACATAACTTTTGGAGATCTTAACCTGCAAAAGAGATCATAATTTCATAACATGGGATAAATCATGGCAGTGAAATGTAATCACAATAATCATAATCTTAAAACATTAAACTTTGTGGCATACACATATAATCATAGAGAATCATATCTTATTAGTCAAGTCTCATTTCCAAGACTATCTTAGTGGACAAAGTCCATTTCTTAATCGAGTAACCCTCATTTCAGTCCTGTTTCACTGAACCGGTATAACCTACCATTTCAGCCATGTCTATCTCATGAGATATAAAATCATTACCCAATGCATTGGAGGGAGATATAGGTCCCACCCATCTCATAATGATACCATTCTTATGTGTTCCACAAAATCATAAACCATACATCATTACATAACCCATGTAATAAAAATGGGAATCTTAAACATCATGACATCATAAAACAATTCATATACGATAAAGGAATTCATAAAAATATTTCCATCACAACATAATCAAATCAATTTAATAATAGGGATAAAAACAGAACCCTTTATTATGTTAGATGGAAAATAATTTTGATAAAACACTTGAACTCCATTCTTGAGGAAAATATCATTTCTTCTTCAAAAACATTTTTCCTTTCTTAACATGTCATAAAACTTTAAACTAAAAGAAGTTGATTAAAAATAAACTTGAAAACTTGTAAAGAAAGCTTCTTGGAAATAATGTTTTAAAAATCCATTCATGCCGTATAAGTTAAAAAAAACATTCTTCGTACTTTTGTCGGAAAAGTCAAAAAGTTCCTCGTACGAAAAACGACAAAAGATTCCTTTCATATCTTTTACTAAAAACTCACCAAAGGGTAAAATTGGATTTAAACAATTGTAGGTGGATGGAAATAATATTTCATATTGATGAAACATGGATGTGGATGATAAAATACACCCCAGTAAATACCAAAGTATAAACAATCTCGGATAAAAATGAGATTGTGATATTTCCCTTACCTTAGGTCCGATTTGCTTCGTATGTGTCCGAAACTCCTGTATAATGATTTAAATAATGTCATTGACTTATTACAGAATCATATTCATTGTTATTATATCATATATTGTTCACTTATGACTTTATATTACCCGTTCTTTTGTAAATTCCATGTTAAAGAAGCGTTTTGGGTAAAATCGTTTCATTTATCGTAGGTGTTTCGACTTGTTGTTCTTGACATTATTATTACTTATATCATGATTTACTTACTTACAGAATATAAAATATGATTTATATATCATATATATTCTGTATATATATATATATAATAGATAGATAAATGAAATGAAAAACACCGTTCATGGAGACGGTAGTCCGTACGTACGCATGAACGATGTTTTCCTTTCCTTATTGTCTTGAATGGAAGTAAGTAGATGACATACATATATATATATACATAAATCCGGTAGCATTATAAGGTCATATATTTCATTATTATTTCTTATATATACTTTATAATCATTCTTAAACGGTTAACATGGAGAATGAATCTCATCGCGTCGTGGAGACGGTAGTCCGTACGTACGCACGAGCGATGATATCATTTCCATAAATATTGAATTTGGAGTGGAGTGGATTATACAATATATCAGAATCAATATGATGTTTTAATAACTATGTATATTTATTCATTACACCATTATACCCATCCATGTATGGTGGTGGTGGAAAATAGATTACACCACGGCGTGGAGACGGTATTCCGTACGTACGCACGCGCGGTGATTTATTTTTCCGTAGGATGGATAGATGGTGAAATAGGGTTGTTTCATACTTATAATAACATATCAGTATATGAGTGATACTGATGTTATTACTTCCTAATGAAACAACCTAAGAAGAAGATGTGGAAGAAGAAATAAAGATGAAGGAATTGGTAACGGTAATTACCTCTTCTTTGAAGCGCCTCTTTGAGACCTCCTCTTAGGGCACTAAAATTGGTCTTTGAGGAAGACCAGAACCACTAGGATGTTTCTAGGGAAGTGGAGAAGAGATTTTGGCAGGGGTTGGCCGAGATTGAAGGCTCAAAGTTGTGTGAGGAAGAGAGGGAGGAGGTGCCCTTTTATAAGGGAGGAGAGGTGCACCTTTGAAATAACTAAAAATATTATTTTATTATAAAGTCAATTTCGGTTTTAAATAGCTCCAAATTGATTTATATCGAGGCTAAGGTGGGGATGAGTCGAAATACTCTCATCCAATAGAATTTAGACAAGTTTAGGTTTCTATTTTAACCTTATAATTTAGATTTAACTCTAAGTTAAATAATTTAACTTTTACCGTGACTTTTTGTTTTCTTACACTATATGGTTAATACACTTACTATAACATGCCAAACGAACCCCAAGATGTTTATTATTAATATATATATCCTTATCTAAGTCATTTGGCCGAACCTTAGATTTTTAGGAATAAAATAACAATTAATAATAAAATATTTGATTTAAAAACTATTTTGTGTCAATTTTGACACTATTTGATATATGATTTTTGTGAAAGTCATAACAGAATTATATGTTCTAAAAAAGTTTATTAAATCAACACTAATATATCATAGTAACCTATAAAATTAGCGGAATTCATAAAAAGTCTCAAATTACATTTATTTGAGCATTTATAACATCAATTATGTTAACATTTCCTTAAAAGGGTAATTACTGCATCATCGTTGTGTCATAAATAAATTAATTAATTTAATGTCTAAAAATTATAAATAAAATATCATTATTTATGAAATCTTTTCAGATTTCTAATGAATATTTATAGTTGAATTTATCTTATGTATAACTCCATATTAAAAATGTTTTAATTATTAAACTTTGATTTTAACTATTTTAACTATTCATTAAATAAAATAATATTAAATGTCATAATCTAATCCAAGTGGACCTAAATGGTCATATTATATTCATAAGGTTGTTTTTGGTCGAATTACACTTATCCAATAGAATTAGGACATGTGTTAGGGTAATAGTAATATCATATTTACTCTTAGTTACCCTATTTACTATTAACCGTGGTAAAAAAAGGTAAAAAGTTACTATTCACCAAAAATTATTTTCATCTCATTGAACCAGATTTTAGTACTTGTTATTAACCGTGTCTGTCGGATTTTCGAAATTCCATTCACAGAAGCGGTAAAATTAAGTTTTATGCAAAATTCAGTTTTTAACCTACCACTTAGTGGTTTCACTATTAGTCAAAAATTGAAAGTTTTCAGAAAATACCAAAAATTAGGCCTAAGCTATATTTGATATTATGAACTCAAAAATGATTTCTATTTTACCAAATTCAAAACATATCAGTTGCATTAATTAATTTAAAAATTAATTCCCATCGTCTAAACAAAAGGCGTGTTTTTAATAGATAATAACTATCAAAAGATTGACACTTGTTTATAACTGGTTTAAATGTGAAATTACATCCAATGACCAACATTGTATTGAATTGTAAAAATATATTCTAAATATAATTTAAAACCACTCAAATTAATAATTTATCACTATTAATTATTTCGATTGAAAAAGTTGTTTTTAATTAAAATTTAGTAATTTTCACTATTCATCAAAATATGAAAGTTATCCGAAAATCACCAAAATTTCACCCTAAGCTAATTTCGATATTCCGAATCCAAAAATGAAGTCCATTTTGAAAAATAGAAATTAAAAAATTTCAAAAAGTGGTTATTACTATTCATAACGTCTAGTTTTAATAATATTTTAATAGCATATCGTTGTTTAGTGAAACATGGTGTTGCGTACAACACACGCTATCGTGGATGGTCGTGATTGCGTGTAATTCAAGCCAGGTCAGAGATGTGTGTTGTGAAAGCTCCTTTTGGTGTAGCATATAACACAAGACATTAATGAAATTAAAAAGAATATTTTTCATAAAATCTCTGGGTGTTACACGGTAACTCTTCGCAGACGCCGTTGACGTTCGCGAGCGCGCCGCGAAGCACCTCAGGCGGCGCGCGAGTTTCGCTTCGCGGCACCCCTTCCCTATAAATACTGGACTCCCCCTGAGTCCCTGGGACGGACAATCCGACCTTTCGGCGTCTCCTCTCCCGAATCGCGAAGCACTCTTTGCCCCGGGAATCATGAGCTCTGTGAGATATTTCTACTTCGTGAGACGCCCTTGCTTTGTCTCGTTTTGAGCCCCTCTTCTGAGAGGGATGACCTTTGTGAAGCTCAAGGGCATTCGCGAAGGAAGGGGATTCCCAAGGGAACCCGGGCAGCCGCGGAGCACTTATGCTTCGCGAAACACCCAACCCATACTAGTGATCCCTATGCTAAGGCAGGATCACTACACATCGCGAAGCACACTACTTTGCCGGACCCTGCTTCGCGAGGCACCTCTTCTTCGTCAGGCAGTGCTCCGCGAACACTGTTCCACTTCACGAAGCACCTTCCACTCACACCTACGCCCCATGCTAAGGCCAAGGCACTCCACTTCGCGAAGCACACTCCTTTGCTTAGCGATTCCTCCTCCCGTGCGACCCTCCAGGTTTGCACGATGTGATTTCAAAATCCCATGGATAACACCACCCGTGGCGTTGCTTTGCCTAATGCTTCTTCGCATAGGCACGCTAACGGCTATTGCTTCTTCGCATAGCCACGCTAACGTGGTCCCTTCGATGGTTCGTTCCACAACCCCCCTTGACCATGGCCTTACTGGTACCTTCCCTTCTCCAAGGACCAGAGGGTACCGGTTATGTAAGTCCTAGGGGTGTGGAGTGAACCCACCTCATCCGAGCTGCAGGACGTTAAACATCCAAGCACCACGTCCTCAACACATGACATTAAACTGTGACCCGACCTCGTGCCTCTCATGAAGGGTCCCCCCAGATCGAACATTCTTTACACCACTCGTCTCCACAGGAACGGAATCACCCATCCACAAGGGATGATATCCTCCTTATTGGAGTGGCGTATGTTCATAGGAGAAGGGCGACCCTAGTTCCCCAACAGATAGTTGCACCCCTGCATCTCCGTACTTCCCCACTACCAAGGTCAGTGGAGGGCGTGATAGGGAACAAGGCACCCCCCATCGTAGGACCAAGGTCCATTTTTCCGGTGCTTTGTCGCACCATGGGCCTCCATCCTGGAGTAAGTCCCAGCACCATGGGCCGCCTAACGCGTAAGCCCCTCTTCGCTTCTCACGGACGCATCCTTCACGACCTGATCATCAGGTCCTTTCAACCTCTTGTTTCTCACATCGAGCATGACTCACGTGGGCTTAGAGTGAGCACCGACCCTGACCCCCAACCATAGCGAACTACGAGGACTTTGGTCCGTGTCAAGGCATGGTACGTAGGAAGCCTCCATGAGGTTCAAGCCACATTGCTCGGTCGTTCATTCACGTCGAGTTTCGCCCTCGTCCAGCATGACGTTAAACTGTATTCCCCCTTATCCCGCATGACATTAAACTGCACACCCATTGGAACTATGAGGTCTTTGATCCATGTCAAGACATGGTACGTAGGAAGCCTCCACGAGGTTCAAGCTTACCCGTCCTTTCTTCACGTCGGGTCCCACCTTCATCCAGCATGACTTTAAACTGCATTTCGGTCTGACGGCAAGCCGTTGTGACTCATCTACTTCGAACTATGAGGACTTTGATTAATGTCAAGAAATGGTACGTAGGAAGCCTTCCAAAGGATCAAGCCCACCACTCATAGGACCAAGGTCCACCTTTACGTCGGTTCGCCGACAAAGCCCCATATGAACTACAAGGACTTTGGTCCATGTCAAGGCATGGTACGTGGGAAGCCTCTACGAGGTTCAAACCCACCATCCGGTCGTTCCGACCTCATTCACGTCGGTTCACCCCCGTCCCGCATGACGTTAAATTGTATTCCCCAATCCGAACTACGAGGACTTTGATCTGTGTCAAGGCATGGTATGTAGGAAGCCTCTCTGAGGTTCAAGCCCAACAATCATTGGCCCAGACCGTCTCCTTGTCGGTGTGCCAAGTCCCCATTCTCCCTTTGAACTACGAAGTCTTTGATCCATATCAAGGCATGGTACGTAGGAATATTCCCAGAGGTTCAAGCCCATCTCCCATCAGACAAAGGTCCCTCATTTACGTCGGTTCACCGACACCCACTGCCCGTCGTTTATTCACATCAGGGTTCACTGTCGTCCTGCATGACGTTAAACTGTATTTCATCAATTCTTTGAACTACGAAGTCTTTGATCCATGTCAAGGCATGGTACGTAGGAAGCATCCCTGAGGTTCAAGCCCATCTTTCACCGGACCAAGGACCACCTTCACGTCGGTACGCTGACGATGCCCATCGGACCAAGGTCCACCTTCATGTCGGTACGCTGACGATGCCCATCGGACCAAGGTCCACCTTCACGTCGGTTTACCGGCGCCATTCCGAACTACACAGACATTGATTCCCTACCCCGGTGATACGTAGGAAGCCTCTTCAAGGCTCAAGCCCAATTTCACCGTCACCCCTGCGATGGTCTCATTTCACTCCTCCACTCCATTCATCCACCTATCACCCACCCCGATTCTCGCCCGGATCGTCATATATCGGTGAGACCATGTCGGCATGTTCCTCTCCACGGCCGCCCATGGGCTGGCCCTGGTATTGGCATCCCTTCAAGGGAAATCCCTCAATCCGATCTATCCTAGCTGATGCTCTGGTTGGGTTGATCTGTCTCCGCTGGACGTTAAACTCACAGCGTACCCAGCGTTAAACACGGGAAGCTGAGGAAAACCTGAGATATGTGTCTATGACATATAATTCCCCGCGCTCGATGTGGGATGCGTCGGGCTTCCGCGCCCTCGAGAAGCCCTGTGACCCGGGATAACAGACAGACATGCCAGATTCCCTAGCATCCAGACATGCTACTGATGCCTCAACGTGACTACTCCCCCAACTGAAGGTTGCTGCCCTGACCGGACCCTTTGGAATGTCTTGAAAGAAGCAGTGTAATTAACCGGCATCCATGGAAACATGGAAATGGGAAGAGTTTCACGAACTACATATAAAATCTATGAGGGAGACCCAGACTAGGTGACGTGTTTTGAGGAGGAATCCACAGAAGAAGAACCGACATCCCATCATCCCGTTTCGATCAATGAGCAGACGTCCTTGAATAAGGAGCGAATACCGCCCACCTTTGGAAAGCAGGAAGGCGGGGCAACAAGCGTCACTCATCCTCCTCCGCGGACAGACGGATGTGCGCGCGCGCCCCAGCGAAAGCGTCAGAAACATTGTTGGATACCTTTCGCTTTGGGTTAAAAGACATACTACTGTTACTTGTTTTGTTACATGTTTTCCGCTGCATTTTTATTGTAGAGAAAAGTATTACTATCTTATACTTCCTTTTACTTGTACTCTGATTTAGTAAGATTATATAAGCTTTAAGGTAGAATCTTCATCATTGTAAACTTTCAATAAGTTTCATTTCCAGAATCAGTTTTCCAGAATTGATTTCTCGGAATCATATTTCGTGACTCAAGTATGCGTGTATAACTAGAGGTTTTGTGAATTACCTTGTTTATCCTTTTTTAGAATAACCATCTTTAAAAGTTCCAAAGGAATCTTTAAAAGTGTACAATTCACCCCCCTCTTGTATATTGAGCAACATTAGATACTCCATACAGTATCTCTTTTATTTCTATCCTATATTTGGTATTATAGAGTATATCATACTCACATACCATCTCAACAATTGGCATTAGAGCATTGGTTCGATTTGAATTAATCTCACGATTAGATTCAGAAGATAATCCATCTTATTATTTTCTCAGTCTCATAATGTTCGGATTAATTTTTTCTTAGAGATACTCTTGTTCTACATTTTCCTTTCCTAGGAATATTTTCTTGTTTACAAACCTTATTACTAACATGTTTTTGTTGAAAGAAATTTTCTATAAGATGGAAGGAATCAATATTGGTTCTATAGAGAATCTCATACCAACTAAACCACCTATCTTTGATAGAAATGATTATGAATATTGGAGAGATCGCATGAATACTTTCATTATCAATACTGGTGTTGATAATTTTGTTATGCTTGCTGGAGGATATAAAATCCCTGAAAAGGAAGTTACTACCTTTACAAATTAAGAAAAGCCTGAATATCAACTGAATTATAAGGGAGACAATACTTTTCTTTGGTCCATGACTTGAAATATATATAGCCAAATTTCATCTTGTAAAGAAGAAAATTGTATGTGGAAGAAACATGAAGTTACTCACTTTGGAACTTCCAAAGTTATTGAAACTATAAGAGCCATGCTCAGAGCTGAAAACCATGGATTTAAATTTATTTATGGAGAACCCATATGTAAGGTGAAACGAAGATTAATGACTATTTTTTATTGTTTACAATCCATTGGTGAGAAAGGATTAGATGATGAAGCTCTTGTTGATAAGATCATAGACATCATGATGAATGAGTGGGAATCAAAGAGGACTACTGTTGATGAGAACAGATGGGTTACTCTGATTTCTCTTAATGAATTGTTTGGAATGCTTCTTCAACATGAGACTAAAATAAAGAGAGATCCTAATAATGATAAGAATAAGAATGGGAATGGTAGTGTTTCTTTTACTAAAAATTCAAATCATATGAAAGTCAAGACTTCTAATAGAGTTTCTAGATGCAAATCTAAGAATATTGTTATCCAATCCGAATCTAGTGGAAGTGAATCCTTAGAGAATGAATTAGAAAATCTTGATCGAAGGATGAAAAAGATTGATGTATAAAGGAACTTTCAATCTAGATACAAGAAGAAATAAAGGAATGATAAAAATGATTCAGAAGTTACATGTTATGAATGCAAGAGATCTGTACATATAAGACCTGATTGTCCTATGCTCAAGAGAAAAGAAAGAAAGGAAAAGCATTCTGAGAGAAATAGAAAGTTGTTTTACAAGGATAAAGCTAAGAATGTATTAAAAGCTAATGACACCTGGAGTGCCATTGGTGGAGACTCATAAGATGAATACTCGGATTATGAATCTTCTAGACAGAATAATCTTTGTATAACAGCCAGACTACCTATCGAAAATTATTTTTTAATGGATAAGGTACAAAATGCTGAATTAATGACCAATGTTTCTTTAAATGATAATTATAGTGATAGTAAATATTATAACTCTTCAGATGAAGACTCTTCTTCTGATGAAGATAATACTTTACCTTCCTATGAATAGGTTTCTCGGTTTTCCAAACTCCATGATATTGAGAACTCAAAACTCATGAAAAACATGATAATGAAAAATCTAGGAATACTATTCTTACTAAGGAAATATCAAATATTTCTAAAGATCTTGATAAGAAAAATGTTGATTTTGGAAGTGTTTTAAAAAATATCGAGGAAGTAAATTCTGAAAAGAATAAAATTTCCCAAAATCTAGAAAATTTAATTTCTTAGAAAAATTTCCTCAAGCCAAACTCTAGTTCAAAATAAAATTTTTTAGAAGACAAGAACATGGTTATCAAACTGAAATCCGAAATCTTTTCCTTGTGGAAGTGTTTATCAATCTTTAACTTAGGTAAATAAAATTTTGATAAAATATATTCCCAAATCCGACCTCTAAGGAATAGTTCTAGTTTTGGTTATACTATTTATAAACCAATTTTTAGTAACAATTACTTTGTTTCTCAAAGTGATTCATTCTACACTAAGTGTCAGTGTGGTGGGAATTGGGTAAAAAATTGTTCCCTAAAGAAAACCCGGTCATTAGGATTTCATAACGCCTATTTTTATAAAAATATGTGGGTGCCTAAAATTTTGCTTTCTGAGATTTCTATATCCAAGAAAGTTTGGATTCCGAAAACCTACCTTTTTCATATTTTCAGGAAAATAGTGAAAGTGCCAACAACAATACACGGTACATGGATAGTGGATGTTCCTGGCATATGACTGGTAATAAAAACCACTTTGAAAATATTATCAATAAAAAAAGAGGAAAAGTAACTTTTGGAGATAATGCTCAGGGAGAAATTATTGGTATAGGTAACATCGTTCTTCTTGGAAAAACATTGATTTCAAATGTTTTATTTGTTAAGGGTCTTAAGAACAACATCATTAGTATAAGACAATTATGTGATGAAGGTTACCTTGTGATTTTTTGGAATGACAAGTGCTTAGTACACAATTCCAAGGAAGAGTTCATTCTTTATTCCCATAGGGAAGAGAATGTTTACACACTAAACTTAGAAGACCTCAGGAGCCAAGACTTACCTTACCTTATTGAAATGGAAGATCATTCATGGTTATGGCAGAGAAGGTTAAGAAACTGTAACCTTAGGAACTTATGAAAACTTTCTAAGGAAAGATTAGTTAAGGATCTACCGGAGCTTAGATTTGATTCTTCAAAAGAACTGAGGAAGCTTTAGGTGATGACGGTTCTATTAAATCCATACAAGATTAAATAAATGAATTCAAAAGGAATAAAGTCTGGACCTTGGTTGAAAGACCTAAGGAAACTTCTGTTATTGGAAGAAAATAGGTCTTCAGAAATATGTGTGATGAAAATGGAATCATAGTTAGAAATAAAGCCAGATTAGTAGCTAAAGTCTATAATCAACAATAAGGAATAGACTATGAAGAAACCTATTCTCCAGTAGCTAGACTTGAATCTATTCGTATTTTACATGCCTTTGCAGCATTCTTCAATTTGAAACTTTTTCAAATGGATGTGAAATGTGCTTTCCTTAACGGGTTTGTTCAAGAGGATGTTTTTTTTGAACATCCTCCTGGTTTTGAAGATACAAAATATCCTGATCATGTTTTTCGACTTACCAATTATTTTTATGGACTTAAGGAATCCCCTCGAGCTCGGTATGATAGAATTACATGATTTTTGCTTCAAAATAATTATTTTAAGGGAAATGAATTACCAACCCTTTTTATAAAGAATGATTAGAAAAATGTTTTGATTGTTCAAATTTATGTTGATAAAATTATATTTAGTTCAACTCAGCATATCATTAACTGATTCCTTTGCTAATCTAATGAAATTTGAGTTTGAAATGAGTATGATGAGTGAGTTAAATTTTTTCCTTGGTTTTCAAATCTATCAAAAACCAAAATGAATCTATATATCCCAACATAAGTATATTAAATATCTTCTTAACAAGTATGGATATGACAACACTAAAATTATAAGTACTTCCATTGGTATCTCAAATACACTTGATCTTGATAAAGCTGGGAAACCAGTAGATCAAACATCTTTTAGAGGTATGATAGGAAGTCTGCTTTACTTAATAGGTAGTCATCCATAATTAATGTTTTCAGTATGCTTATGTGCAAGATATCAATCCAATCCCAAGGAATTTCACTTAAAGGCAGTGAAAATAATTTTTCGCTACTTAAAGGGAACCATGGATTTAGGACTCTTTTATACATTTGGTATTGACTTTTATTTAAAATGTTTTTTGGATACTGACATTGGCGGATGTAGAATGGATAAAAAGAGTACATCCGGAACATGTCATTTCTTAAGAGATTCATTAGTTTCTTGGTCATGCAAGAAGGAACACTCAGTAGCACATTCTAAAGCTGAAGCTAAATATGTAGCAGCTAGAATTTGTTGTGATCAAGTGTTGTGGATGCAACACACACTCACAGACTATGGTATGAGTTTTACCAAAACAATTTTTTTGTGATAATACAAGTGACATTTCCCTTAGTAAAAACCATGCACATAACTCTCTTTAAAAGCACATAGATATTAGGCATCACTTTCTTATGGATCACACACTAAAAAAAGACATCATTATTCAATTTATCAGAACCCAAGATCAACTTTCTAATATTTTCACAAAATCTTTACCCTATGATAGATTTGAATTCATTGAACTGAAGTTAGGAATGATAACTTTAAGGTAATCTTCTTCATTATATTCTTGTTGAACCAATCTCTTTACAGTAATTAACTCATTTTTATAGGGGGAGTACATTTGTTTGATAGTTTTTCAAATTTTTAAAAATGAAGTTTTTCATCATTTTTCATAATGATGTTTTTCATATTTTTCATTATGAAGTTTTTCATAATTTTTCATAATGAAGTTTTTCATAATTTTTCTTAATGATGTTTTTCATATTATTCATAATGAAGTTTTTCATATTTTTTGAAATGAAGTTTTTAATATTTTTTGTAATGATGTTATTCATATTTTTGTAATGAAGTTTTGCATATTTTTTTAATGAAGTTTTTCATATTTTTCATAATGAAGTTTTTCATATTTTTCATAATGATGTTTTTCATTATTTTCGTAATGAAAATTTTCATATATTTCGTAATGATTTTTTTTTCGTAATGAACATTTTCGTAAAGAAGATTTTTGTAATGAATATTTTCGTAATGAAGATTTTTGAAATGAATATCGGCATACTCATTTTTTTAGTACCTATGTTTTTTTTTAGAATCTAAAACTCTTCAAGAATAATTTTCCTCAATACGAATAATTCTCTGTACAATCTAAAAGGTATGATTCTTTCTTGAGTTTTCGTAATCATCTATTACATACTGGTATTTTATTTTGTATTTCTATAATTTCTCGGATTTTAGTTTACTTAAATCTGAATGTTATCCTTTAAAAACATCAAAATATAGGATCCTACCAATTTTCTCTTTGCGGCTATAATTTCATCCATCAGATATGATCATAAGAATTCTCAGCCATTGGATTGAGATAAGAAGTTGAACCGTCGCATTGACACGTATAAAAGCTGACCTCTGATGGTTGTCCCACACCGGTTTTCAAGATTTTGTGTGTTGAAGCTCTGCCCCTCCTTCAAAATCCCATTCTGGTTTTTCAAAGGATTCTTAATTTCGAATGTCTGGTGAAGTTGTTTCTAAAGATATGTCCTCTGTCAAGCTGATTGCAGAGTGGAAAGTATACCAGGAGAGGTTGGTACATCCAAACTTCTCCAACAAGTATGACTCTATTATTTCAAATAATATCAAGTATAATATATGGGAAAGCATTTTTATATCAATGTCAGTTTCTTCAGATGTAGTGTATCTGGATCTACTGATAGAATTTTATGAATCAGTTTTTTTTTTCAGGGAAGATGGTAGAGAAAAAATTTCCTTCAAAAGATATAGAAAAACATATGAAATTTCATACACCAAGGATGCTTTCTTGGTGGGGATATCCTATGAAGGAGAAGCATAATTTTGTTCTCACAAACTACTGGAGGTATAAGTAAGTTTTATCAAGGAAAACATATGGAGTTTCTTGGACTTACAGATGTCAAGACTGCAATGTTTTCTCACTTGTCTACCAACAATCGGATCCATGAGTTATGGGTTCATGGTCTTATCGTACAAAGAAAGGGTGATAAAGACACCCTGAAGAAAAGTGATATGTATATCTTAAATTTTTTGGTAAATCTAAGGAATATCAGTCTGATGAAGAATATTCTCATTACGATAGAGAATATCCAGAATGGGAATTTGAGAGCATAAATAATCACATATCCTACCCTACTCTCTATGTTTATTACTCGATGTATTGGGTCCTTCAAGATTCAGTGCATTTCCAAGCCGAGGAATTGTAAAGTCATGTTGGTAAGCGATGATTCTTTGAAAACAATGAATGTAAGTTTTTCTTATGATTTTGGAGAGTTTTATGATCTACCAGTGGAAGAGACAGAAGCCGTTATGAAGAATGCAGAAGAGGATGAACCGTCGAAGAAGTCTAGAAAAAATAGGAAACTGAAGGAAGTGGAAGAAACAGAGAAAACCCCTAAAGATTAGGAATCTCAAACCACACCTCCAAATCCCAAGAAGTAGACTGCCTATCTCGATGAGGTGGTTTCCAAGTGGAGGGAAGACAAAATAAATAGGAAGGAAGGAGAGCCATAGTTTGGCTTGGATCCTACAGAGGCCAAATATTTAAAAGATAAGGCTGATGAAGAGCATGAGAAGCAAGCCAAAGAGAAGAAGCTATAGAAGAAAATGTATAAGGATGAAATTTGTCAATACCTTCTAAGGGATACTAAAATAGAATCCAAGAATATCCAGGTACCGAAATCATTTGTTGTTGAACCTTTAACTGAGACTCAGAGGAATAAGTTCTTCACTCCAGAAGAAGTATTTGGAAATGTTGTCAAAGAAAAGGAAGATGTAGAAGAATTACAAGAAGTTGAAATCAGTGATGATACAACTAATTTGATAAATCAAGTTCAATACTTTCCTGATAAGAAACGTCCATCTGAAATTGTCAATCCATACTTCTCAAGTCGGATCTTTGAAACTTACTACCCATAGAATTGATGAGAAGGCTGAAGAGGAAGTGAACAAGTTAACTGAGGAAGAGAATCATAATCATGACTTCATTCATCCTGAAGATATTGAGGAAGGAGCTGAGAAAGAAAAAATTGATGAAGATAGAATTGTTCAGTTGTCTGAAAGTGAGAATGAGTCTCCTGATGAAGAAGAGTTTTTGAGAACCAATAAGGGCAAAGAGGAGGTTGTTAATACACCTACGAGAGCAATTTTAAGGAATAATGAAGCTGGAGGATCTTCTAAAAGGAAGATGGTCGTGGTAGAGGAAGAACCATCACCATGAAAAGTGTCAGATTCAGAATCATCATCTCTGGGACATGATTTTGTCATTCAATCTCCGAAGAAGCTTGTTGAAACCATTCCGATCATTCCAACCGTTGACTCCGGATTTCAAATTCTCTAACATATAATGAATAAAAAATCAGATTCTGTATCCATGGTGATGTATATGTGTGTAAAGATTTATGTTGATTACAAGAACATCCTTATCAACTATGATGACCACATAAAAACTTGCAAGAAAATGGTTAGCTGGAAAAATAATGCAGTTGATGATTTGAGAGAGCTTTATTAGTTTCAAGATGATGTTAAGGAATAACTTGATAATGTAGACAAATAAATCAAGGATCTCAAAAATATATTTGAGGAAAATCAAAATCTTTTGAAGAATACTCTGTTTCAAGAGGTCAAGGATCTGAATGTGAAGCTCGACTCTGTTTCTCAAAGCTGGAAGAGGGAAAGGGATCTCTGGATCGAGATTGAAGAAAATCTATTGAAGAAAGATGACTTGTTGTAGGCTCAGGCAGAGGTTCTGAAGGCCCGGGATGATAGGATAAAATCCTTAGAGAAGAAAGCATAGGAAGATCACACTGAGCTAAAAAGCTGAAAACCATATTAAATAAGTTAAGACCCAAGTATAAGGAAGGAAAATAGATCAATTTGATCTTTTGTTGTATTTTTTTCCTTGTACAAATTTTTCCTATCCTATTGAAATTATTGGTTCCTCATTGTTGTTTGGATGTTTTGTACTAAACCTTCAAGTATCATAATTTTTATTCCATTCCACAAATTTCTTTTTGAAAATCACAAAGGGGGAGAAGGAAAAAGAATTCTAAGTATTGAAGAAATATCCCTAACTAAGGCGGAGTTTTATCAAAGGCTGAGTTTTCATTATGAATATTTCCATATTCAAGCTAAATGAAAATTCTCATTCTGGAAATATAGAATACGATCCTTAGTGTTCCAAAGCCTAAGGGTGAGTTTGTCGTATTCACTTTTTCAAATGTGAATAGGGAGATAAGTTTTATTTCAAAATCTATCAAAAACTTTCTAAGTATTTATATTCTTTTATGTAAGGATGACTCTTCTTTCAAAAAAGGGAGATATTCTTGAGTCAATAAGTTTTTCCTTATGACTTTTCCATTCCTTTATAGAAAGGGGAGATTGTTGAGTCACTAAGGTTTCCTTATGACTTTACCATTCCTTCCTGTTTTGAAAATCACAAACACCTTATCTCAAGGAAAATATCATTTTACAATATGTTTTACTTCTACAAGGAAAAATCTCCTTCCCCAAGGAAATTTATCCTTATCATGTTTTCATTGTTCATATCATAATTTTTCTAAGTATAAAATTTTGTTTGAAACCAAAACCTTGGAATCCTATAATTACCTAGACATGAAGCATTCTGTTTTAAGGATCCAAATTCTCAGAATTCTGGTTTCAAACTCTCTGAGTTCTGACTTCGAATTCTGATTACGAATTCTGGATATGAACTCTTCTAAGTTCTGACATCGAATTATGATTACGAATTCTGATTACAAATTCTGGATATGAACTCTTCTGAGTTCTGACTCTGAATTGCAAATACAAATTTTGTTTATGAACTTCTCTGAGTTCTGACTTCGAGTTCTCTGAATTCAGACTCCGAACACTTATGAGTTCTGACTCCAAATTCACATGAAATCTGACTCTAACCATTGTGAGTTCTTGTCACGACCTACCTTCACCAAAAGGAAGAAAGGGTCATCAGGTTGCCAAGCCCTTCTTTATTTAAGTTGAAGGAGAGATAATGACCCCCAAAACCCTCCTTCTATAGGTCCCGGAGTGGAGACTAGCACCAAGGCTATGGAAATTACACACAAGTGGAAGGCATTAACCTTTTTGTTTTATAGGATCAAGAGATAAGAAGATGAAACCCAATAACACCAAAAGTAAAAGAAAATTAAAGCCCAAAGTAAACCATTCCCAGATGCATGTTCCAAAATTAAAAGCCACAAAGTACAAAAGTGCTACAAGGGTAAGTACCAAAGAAAGAAAACAGCAAATGCAACTGCCCCAAAGGTCCGAGCTAGTACGGTCCTACGTGATCCCCGAAGTCCTCCACGAAACCTAAAAGAAGTTTTATATATGTAGGGTGAGCATACAAGTACACTCGGTAGGGAAAACCAAAGACTCTCATGCACAAGTGGGGGAACGTACTAAAGTCCCATGAGAAGCAGACAACCATTACTATAAAAGAGTTCACCCATCCCACTCACCGGATAGACTGACCAAGTAATGTAAACCAAGTAATATATATAATAAGATCACATCAATGTTTGGGTACCCCGCACCACCTTCCCACTGGTTATTGAGACATCCTATGCATCGAACCAATCCCGCCATTCTCACCGCAGTCCCACTGCCACACCCGCTCGCACACACCTAGGCCACAACCGCACGCAGTCCCACTATCGAATCCCACCCGCAAAAACCTAGGCCAGAACTTTCACACGTAACCACGACTGCAAAAACCTAGGCCAGAACAACCACCACAACGCCCGAAGACACCTGGGCTAGAAGATCCACTTCCATGCCCGAAGACATCTGTGCCTCATCCCGAAGATACTTGGGAAACTACCTACCTGCACACACCTGGGCCAACCACCACACTACCCCGTCTGAAGATTTTTAGTCTAATAATGGTCCTCAGGCCATCGCAGCCTACCCAAAGATACTTGGGCTATCCGGGAAAGGGAGCAGAAAAGGAGCTAATAACCAGCCACTAAGAATAGTGTTGGGAAATACACCCTCCCCCATGAAATGGGGGTGTTCGGAACTAAGTGATCAACTTAGGTGGGGTGAGAATAAGAATCACAGAGCTACAGGTATATATATAGGTAAAAAGCACTCACCCCAAACTATGTTTTTCTTCAGACAGCCTACAGATCACAATAGCACTGAAGTCCGAGTCACAACCCTCGCCAACAAAACCCATTTTTCCCATTCTTGTTTTCATGTTCAGTAATAATGTTCAAATAAGTTTATGCACTAATGGGAAACTAACACTATAAGCATAACCAAGGAAAAGAAACTAGCCAAACGTCCATTTAGGTATCCATACCCGGTTCTCTTGTAAGGTCACAACAAGAGAACCAAGATATTATCCATACCCAGACGGAAAGAGCGGGTCCGAACAATCACCGCGAAAGATACCTCTCATGGGTGATGCTCATTTTAAGTAGTAACACCTCCCCTCAAGAACCAAGCCAGATACCATGTCAAACTGCCCAAGCATGTGTGTTGGGGAGTCTCCTTACCCATGACAAGATATTATCCGCTTTTGGCGGCACTGACTCACCCGCCCGGGTGTAATCGCATCCACCTTAATGCGTCTTGATTAGGGTCGGGTTCTCTCCTCCCCATAGCCAGGGAATTTCACAAACATTCAGAGGAAAGAAAACTAGCATTTCATATCCAACAAGGTAAAACGTTCTACCACAACAGCTATAAACCGAACAGAACATTAAAAAACTCAAAACAACTCTGGGTACTGGGCCCGCATCAGTGCTTCCATCTCCCACGTACTCTCCTCAAGCCCACCATGTCTCCACAACACACGAACCAAGGGAATGGTTCACCCACGAAGCACCTTATCCATGCGATCCTCGATCATCACCAGTATCTCCACAAAAGTCACATCGTCCTCGATGTCCAGCTCTCCCTAGCCGAGGACGTGTGAATCGTCGTGCAGATACCGACGGAGCTGGGAAATGTGGAAGACATCATGTATCCTCAGTAGCAGCGGTGGTAATGCTAGCTGATAGGCCACTTCTCTGACTCACCGCAACACTTTGAAGGGCTTGATGAACCTGGGAGAAAGCTTATTCCCCTTGCCGAACCTCCGTTGTCCATGCTGAGGGGATACCTTTAAGAACACGTGGTGTCCGACCTCAAATTCCAAGAGCCTCCTCCTGGTATCATCATATGACTTCTATCGGTTCTGGGCCACCTTCATCCTTTCCAGTATGAGTTGAACCTTCTTTGTCGTGCTCTGCACCACCTCCGGGCCAAGGATTCCCGCCTCTCCAACTTCGGTCGAACACATAGGTGAGTGACATGGCTTCCCGTACAAGGCTTAAAACATGGCCATCCCAATGGTATAATGGTAGATGTTATTATAGGCAAACTATACTGGAGGCAGGTATCGCACCCAGGATCCTCCTGAGTCCAGAACACATGCCCACAGCATATCCTCCAAGGTCTGGATGGTGCGCTCTTTCTATCCATCTGTCTGGGGGTGGAAAGAAGTGCTGAGACGCAGGTGGGTGCCAAAAGCATGCTGAAATCCTCTCCAGACTCGCGAGGTAAACCATGCATCCCTGTACGAGACTATAGACCTCAGAACTCCATGCAACCGCACCACCTCATCCATATACTTTCGCGCCAAATCTTCAACTGCACTCAACTCCTTGATCGCCAAGAAGTGAGTCGATTTCGTCAATCGGTCCACTACCACCAAGATGACGTCGCATCCCCCTTGGACCTTGGGTAGTCTTGTGACGAAATCCATCGAGATGTCATCCCACTTCCACTCAGTGACATCTAGAGACTGCAGTAGGCCGCTTGGAACTCGGTGTTCAGCCTTCACTTTCTGACACACTAAGAACATGGCCAAAAACTCTGCCACTGCTCTCTTAACTCTGGGCCACCAAAACTATCTCTTCACTCCCTGGTACATATTGGACACTCCTGGGTGTACCGCTAGGGGTGATTTGTGGAACTCAACGAGGACCTTGTCGCACATCACTTCTGGAACAAACAACCTTCCCTGGAAATGCATCTGGTTCTGACCATCCTCCATCCATCCTTCTGGAGCATTTCCCTGGTCAAATAGGTCACGCATTACTTCACACTCTGGGTCTCCCCACTGAGACTCCTCAAATTGATGCAATAGAGAAGACCACACTGTCATCTGATACAGGAAGCCTCTACCGCTATCCATCCTCTCATATAGGTGTAAGGCAGCCAACTCCTCCATCCCCTTCCAGGTGCCCGCCGACTTTTGGACTGCATCCCTTTGCGTCCTCCTGCTCCAGACATCGGCCACTACATTCCCCTTCCCTGAAGTGTAGGAAACCTTGAAGTCGTAATCCTGGAGGAACTCCACCCATCTCCACTGTCGGAATTTTAGGTCCCGTTGGGAGAAGATAGACCTCATGATTTTGTGATCTATGAAGACCACAAAGCGTTCTCCGATGAGGTAGTGTCGTTATAACATCAGTGAAAAAACGGCCGGTGCAAGCTCCAGGTTGTGGGTGGTGTAATTACACTCATGAGAGCATAGCTACCTGGACCCATAAGAGATCACCCCATTAAGCTGGTCAAAAAGATCCTCTATCATTGGAAGAGGGTAGAGATTCTTGATTGTCACCTCATTCAGCCTCCTATAGTCTATGAAGAACCTGAGACCACCATATGCCTTCTTTGTGAACTAGACTAGAGAACCCCACAGTGACGCACTTGGCCGAACATAACCCCTCTTCAACAGATCATCAATCTGGTTCCGCAACTCTCATAGCTCTGAAGGTGCCATCCGTTAAGGAGCCATCAAGATCGGATGAGCACTAGGCTGCAGGTCTATCCCGAACTCAATATCACGTCGAGGGGGTAGAGTCGTTACCTCCTTAGGGAAGATGTCCATAAACTCACGAATGATCTTTGGCACCTCCAACATTTCAGCATCTACTGACTCTACTGACAGCTCAGCTAACACAGAGAGGAGGGGTTCCTCTCACTTGCTGCCCTTCTGACTACCACGCTCGCCGGTGAAGGTAACACACTGGCTGCCCAAGTCTGAGAACACAACCCTTCCTCGGAAGCAGTCAATGATGGAACATACAAGGAATATCCAGTCGATGCCTAGGATCACATCATATGGATGTATCTGTAGCAGAAGAATATCTCTAACCGACTGATGTGGCCCTATCATCTGTCTGTATCCCTGAAAAAAAAACAAAAAGTCAGTCCGACCTGCGATTGGTGTGCTCAACACTATGGGAACTGGAAGTCTCTCGGCATCTAGACCCATGGCACGGGCTAGACTGGGTGCAAAAAAGGAGTGGAATGCTTCGGTATAAAACAAGGCATAAGCAAGAGTGCTAAACAAACTGATCGTACCTCGAACAACCTCCAGCCCTGCTGGAACTACTGCCTCCGTGGTGTGTAGCTATCCATGCCCGGATCCTCTAACCCTCTGCTGTCGGCCACCTCCCCGACCACGCCCAGGTCGAGTTGCCTGAGGAGCGCCCTGCGGTCAGCCCCCTCCTCCTACGTCTATCCTCAAAGGAGCGGGAGCTCGTTGTCCCTGCTGCTGCTGCTGAAAAGGCCTAGCTGGAAGCTATTGCTGGGGTGGGTACTGGGGATGTCCGCCACCGCCATATTGTACCCGGTCTGGGCACTGACTCTGGAGATGTCCATGGCTCCCACAGACGAAGCACCATGGTCCTGGGCCCGAAGGAAAAGGGCGAGGACCAGGGGATTGAAACTGAAACTCCTACGGCCTGCTCCCTGCGGGTCGGAACCTGGAGGGTCCTGACGCTGGAGGCCTAGTGCTGACGGCCTTCCCCTTTGATGGTCCCAGCTGGATCCCCTCTCGTGACACACCTCATAGAGCGTGCATCTTCTCCACCACTTCAGCCTTCTTCTGGATCTCCAAGTACATCGGCAGGGTAAAGGGGGTTACAACATACTGGAGGGAGGGTCGGAGCGCCTCCTCTAGACGTCTTGCCCGAGACTCCTCATCGGGAAAGAGGTCTGAAGAGAAATGTAGAAGGTCCTTCAACTTGATTCTTAACTCCCTCACTAACATACTCCCCTATTGGAGGGAGTGTAGCTCCTGTCTCTTTTCCGCCTTCATCGTCGAGGAGAGGAATTCCGCCCGGAACTCCTTCTAGAAATCAGACCATGGCACCTCAGCCTCTCTCCTCTCCCCCAGGTAAAGCGTTCACCACTGACACACTGCTCCCCACATCTAGATGACTTCCAGAAGAACCCAGTACTCGTTCGGGGACCGAATCAGGACAAAGGCTATCACTAGCTCCTCTAGCCAGCCTTCCGTCTTCATGTCAGAGGTGCTACCCTCGTACTTCTCAAGGGTCTATCACTGGAAGGCCTGAAGAGTCTTCTGCCACTGGTCATCCTCTTCCTCTCGATCAGCTCTCTGCCGATCAGCCAAAGTAGTCTCCAGGGCCTCGATCGCCTGTACCACACAAGGTCTCCTTCCAGGTGCCATAGCTGTAAGGTAAACAAGGAATACCTAAGCCCAAGTAGGGAAGAATATTGTTCTTAAACTTTCATAAACTTTTCATTTATTCGTAATTCCCAAGACATCCCAGAAACAAGATAACACAAGTCATTATGATGCATGTACCTTTCCTAGGGTCTATACCCTGCAATCAGCGTGGCCACACTTGGTCGTTCAGTTGGTCCAGAGTCCTTGCATCGGATCACGGGGGGCCATAAAATCCCGTGTCCTAGTCAGTCTTCCCTGGCTTAATTCACACACCAAGGTCACCCAACACTATTTCCTTACCATAACATGCAATCCTCATTGTGCCTAACTCGAGACTCCATCCAATCTCTCAACCTTCATTTGATACCATTCTGTCATGACCCGCCTTCACCAAAAAAAGGGATGGGACAGCAGGTTTCCAAGACCTTCTTTAAGTTTAATGAGAGATAATGACCCCCAAAACCTGCCTTTTATAGGTCCCGGAGTGGACACTAGCACCATGGGTATGGAAATTACACACAAGTGGAAGGCAATACCCTTTTTGTTTTGTAGGATCGAGAGATAAGATGATGAAACTAAACAAAACCAAAAGTAAAAGAAAAGTAAAGTCAAAAGAAACCATTCCCACATGTACATTCCAAAAGTAAAAGCCACAAAGTACCAAAGTGATACAAGGTTAAGTACCAAAGAAAGAAAACAGAAACTACAACTGCCCCAATGGTCTGAGCTAGTACGGTCCTGCGCGATCCCGATGTCCTCCTGGAAACCTAAAAGCAGTTTTATATACATAGGGTGAGCATACAAGTACACTCAGTTGGGAAAACCAAAGACTCTCGTGCACAAGTGGGGAAACGTACTAAAGTCCCATGAGAAGCAGACTACCATTACTATGAAGGACTTCACCCATCCCACTCACCGGCTATACTCACCAAGTAACGCAAACCAAGTAATATATATAATAAGAGAACATCGATGTTTGGGTACCCCGCACCACCTTCCCTCTGGTTATTGAGACATCCTACGCATCGAACCAATCATTACATTCTCAGCACGGTCCCACTACCACACCCGCCCGCACACACCTGGTCCACAACCGCACGCAGTCCCACTGCCGAATCCCACCCGCAAACACCTGGGCCACAGCTGTCACACGTAAGCATGCCTGCAAACACCTAGGCCAGAACAACCACCACCACGCATGAAGACACCTGGGATAGAAGATCCACTGCCATGCCCGAAGACACCTATGCCCCATCCCAAAGATACTTGGAAAACTACCTTCCCGCACACACCTGGGCCAACCACCTCACTACCCCGCCCAAAGATTCTTGGGCTAATAATAGACTCAAGCCATCACATCCTGTCCGAAGACACTTGGGATATCTGGGAAAGGGAGTAGAAAAGTAGCTAATAACTAGCCATTAATAATAGTGTTCAGAAAAACACCCTCCCCCATAAAATGAGGGGTGTTTAGCACTAAGTGCTCAACTTGGGTGGGGAGTGAATAAGAAACAAAAAGCTATAAGTATATATATAGGTAACAAGAACTCATGCCAAGTTAGGTTTTTCTTTAGACAGCCTACAGATCACAATAACTCTCAAGTCTGAACCACAACTCTCACTAACAAAACCCATTTTCCCATTCGATTCCATGTTCAGTAATGATGTTTAATTAAGTTCTGCACCTACTTGGGCAACTAACACCATCAGCCTAACCAAGGAAAATAATCCTGCCAAACTTCAATTTAAACATTCACACCCGGTTCTCTTGTGAAGTCACAACAACAAAGGGATAAGTGAGATCCCTCGATGTACTAGAACAAAAGACTACCTTAAGACACTGCCATGTGTCCCTCCCCCAAAAAGGTTTCTCATCAACAGAGGATCCCACACTAATTCGTGATGTAAACAAAGTAACCACCCGGTATTTGAGATTCACAACCACTAAAAGTTTAAAAACAGGGGTTCCCATCCCCTCCCACATCTCCAACAATCAGCCCGTAAAAGAAAACAACCAAACCACTACCACCAACACAAAGTAGGTCCATGACGATATTTCAGATTTATAATATTTAACACACTCTATGATTTCAATTTCCATGTGCTTTTAACCAGGGGTTATCACATAAGGGTTGATCCTGGTGCTTTAAATTTATTTAGTCAGGTGTACATGATCAACCAATTTCCTTTTAACAGCAGGAGCTCACAACCCCAAACAAGACATTTAAAACATCACCAGGTTTCATTAGTGCATAGAGAAAGACCACCAATACCCATAATTTTTAGTAGAAGTAAGCCCGAAAAATTCAGAAAGATGATTATAACATAAAACAGCATCAACAATCACAACCACCCTTTCTTTATTTATATAATCAGTTCTTTATCTATATTTAGGTCTGGTTTATCCAATTCTATAGAAACAAAAGCACGCCCACCCCATATGATAGAAAAATGGGAGAGACAAAGGAGAAATTCCTTACTTGTTGGATCAACGATCTAAGCTGAGGCCAGGGGAGGAACTTCACGGATAGCAATGCGGCTCGCCTGAACGAAAATCACATCGTCTATAAATGCTTTGGTTGGACGTGGAACTTCACGCATGGCGATGCGGCTCGTCTGAACGAAATGTTGCTTTTCTGGACAAAGGGTACTCTTAGCAAAGGGTGATCGAGATAAAATGAAACCACGGATAACCCTTAGTATATAAAGGCCACAGACGGTTGAGACAAGAATTCCAAACCACGTAAGGAGCGGGGGTCGTGGGTTGACCACGCGGCCCCACACGTTATTAAAGGGGTCAGGTGGTTTAAACCAACGCACACACCAGGTTAATTCATTAAAAATTAATTAAAACATTTATGGGCATTACAGAGCATCAAAACAAGCATAAAGGGGGTCAAGAAGGGTTTAGAAACTCAATTTGCGCACGTCACTGGAAAAACCCTGACAAGGTTGGGTGACTCTGATTGGTCTCAATGATCGGTCGCGCCGATCGGTCGTACTGATGGGTCTCACCAATTGGTCGCGCCGATCGGTCGCACCGATCGGTCTCCTCGATCGGTCTCGCCGATCGTTCGAGTGCTGAGACGCTACCCCTTTAGGATCAGGATTTTTTTGGCAAAGGACCAAGAGAGTCTGGGTCATAACAATTCTGGTTCCGAATTCTTATGAATCTAGATTCCAAAATTTCTTGAAAATCAGACTCTAGAATTCTATAGAGTTCAGGTTCCGAATTCCTAGAAAACATAATCTTTATATCCTTGTATAATAGACTCCGAATTCAATTTTGGTTAGATTCTGAACTTTCATTTGCTTACATTCTGAATATTAGATTTTAGTTTTATAACCATATTTTTTCTTACACTTGTTTTGTTACAAATCAATGTCGTGGTTTCTGTTACTAACTAACCATTATTTGAGTGAGACGTATACAGGTCCCTCTGAAATTAAAGGAAAATATGATCGTTGGAGGAGGGAGTCAACCATTGATGTTGTGCCTATAAATATGACCTCATTTGAAAAAAGCTTAATAACTGTTCTCTTACTCTAGAGATTACATGCTGTTGAAGTAATTTCTAGAGAGATACTTTCATTGCTTTGTGCGTACTGAACTTCATGTTCAGATTTGATTTGTGCGACTCTAATTGTTGTTGTATACAATCGAGGGCTTCTAGGGATAAGAATACAGAGGTGCTGACTACCTTTAACTTAACAGATTCCTTGCTGAGGAAGACATAGGTGTCGACTACCTGAAAGTTGAGGGCTTGTAGGGATATCAAGACAAAATCTAATCTTCATATCAAGTGATTCACCTAGTGTGGGTAAGACATAATTTAAGGTAGAATCTTCATCATTGTAAACTTTCAATAATTTTCATTTCCAGAATCTCTTTTCGAGAATTGCTTTCTCGGAATCATATTTCCTGAATCAAGAAAGTGTGTAGAACTAGAGGTTTTGTGAATTATATTGTTTAACCTTGTTATGCATAACCATCTTTACAAGTTCGAAAGGAATTTGTAAAAGTGTACAATTCACCCCCTCTAGTATATTGAGCATCATTAGATACTCTATATAGTATCTCTTTTATTTCAATCCTACATTTGGTATTATAGAGTATATCATACTCACATACCATTTCAACATTATGAACATGAAATATTTATGTGATCACTCTATATAATGATCTATAATATATAGGGTATGGTTTTAAAATAATGTACTTAGGTTCTCATCATGTAACATCCCTTGATCCGACATTATCTTATATGAAAAAAAATGATTGGTTACAAGACCTCAATAAATCATCCTTGTACATCATAGACTCTCAACTAGATGTTGGGGTGTGAAATGTATAGTTGAGAGATTATACCCCCTATAATGAAGTGTAATAGTAACAAAAAAATCATAATATTATGTAAATAATCAATGTAAATAAATAGAGGAAGAAAAAAATACCAACTAAATAATCTAATAAATAACAAGGAATAATGTAACGACATGATGGAATGTAACTAAATGTAATTCTAGAACAATAAAAGAAAAATAATAGAATACTGAAATAAATTTCTCAATGTCCTAGTTCCCAAACCCTTCATTGGTTCCATATCCAAACTCCAACACAAATGGAAATAAGCAATCCACAAAAGGTTATTTTCCCTTTTCTAAACTCATATCCACAAAAACTACAGGACAACAAAACTGTGGACAAAATAGGCTGAGAGTATAACTCAATAGGTCAGCACCACCATAACTAATAAACCATTATGATGAGAAGTGTATGAAATAAAATAATAATCAGATGTATTAATTAATTTAAAAATTAATAAAATACAAATATAACCTGCTTTATCTCTATGATGGATATCATTGATCATATCTTACAACCCCACCAACCACGAATATATAACCAATGGAAAATAACCTTCATCTATTCCATGCTATAATATCTTTGATAATATCTTTTAACCATTCCAACAACAACCACATATTCATGGTGTAGTTACATAAATCTGGGTCACATCCCTACAAGTATTACATCAACTGGGATAAATCCCTATAATCATTATAACAAGTGACTAAGAATATACTGCACTCTATAACCATTACCACATGGGATGGGCCAATCCCAACTAGTATCATCATTATAACATATAAGTGTGTGTGTTATAGGGCCAATCTCAATATATTATCATTACATCCTGGAACAAAATCCCTATCAGGCATCATGGATACCACAATATCACATCATAATTCTCAATGGATAATTATGTGAATTACTATTATTATTTTATATGCCACATGAAATTTAATTTAAATTTTATTATAAATTAAATTAAGAAGAAATTGTCCAAAATTTATGGATTCTATAATAATAAGTCACCCTAGGTCACATGTCAAGTAAAAAATACTTGAAGTTGTTCTCCAACACAGTTAAAATATCTGTTAACTCACCCCATGGGTATCCATAATCCAAAAAATACATCTAAAATCAAATTAATTCAAATAATAATTTCATTTTATATTTTAATTAATTTGTGTGCATGTAATGATGTATCTTTCAAAATATTCCATAAACATTTCAATTATAAAACCATAGGGTTGATATTTAGACCCCCTTCCTTTAACTGGAAATCCAAAAATGATTCCAAAGACCAAGACGCGTAAGGAATAATGTGAGTATGATTTTAGATAGGTTCCTAGATCAGAACTAATGCATATCAATATCAAAAACTCATTTGGTCAAGGGAAATTTCCAAAACTATTGAATAAGAAGTAAGATAAGGAAGAAATCTAACTGAAAGTACATACTTGGGATAGATCTGACAAATATGATGTCAAGAAGGGAATTTGGCACCCCAAAATCATTTGGAGGAATCCCCAGGGTCGATAGAAGAATATAAATATCTGAAAAAATCATAATTCATCCACAAATCATGTTTAAAATAGATGGTAATGCATATACATGTTGTGGAATGTGATTACATAGCATGTAAATGTTTTCGATGGAATATCCAAAAAGACCTATCACCTTAAATTTAATTTATCAAAACACTCAAACAATTACACAATTTGTAATAACATTACATGATGTGTAAATGTTATAGAGTTGTGTTTTCATCTCATTTTCCTTTTAAACAAACAGAACCTCTTTTAAGGTTTCACATCTCACAAAGAACAAATGAAACACTTAACCCATTCATACTCGGACTCCATTTATAAGGCTCCAGCCTTAAACCGTACTTAATCTTGAGTTATTACAAGATTACACATTGAGGATCTTTTCAGGTTTAGAGTTTTAGATAATTAGATCATGAAACTTGCATTACATTCCACATTTAAACAAAGTGGTTATATAAAAGACAGTATTCATTTTTCCCATCACTGGAAACATATTTAAAATGAAACATGGATTCTTTCTTGACACATCCTCAACACTATCATCACATCATGTACCTTTCCCTTGACCTATGAAAAACATTTCAAAAACTTTGGATGAGCATAAAAAGCTCAGTAAGGGTTATAAAAATATGGAAAGGAAACATGAGTTCATATATACATAAGAATGAAATCATACTTTACCCATAAAATATAGGCATATCAAATCATGAATAAATCATAGAAAACATAAGACATAAAGGTAACTTGAGGCATTCATAACATTCTTACGTAGGGAGTAACCCTCTTGGTTACGTTTGGAATACCCATCACAGTATATTCCCTAAATCTCTTCGGAGAAACCTTAACGTTTCCCTCCTTCGGGTTACCCAATGCATTGGAGAGCTATATCGGGCTCACCCGCCCTTAGTTTATCACGGAACCACCTGTTCTTCATAAAAATGCCCAAGAACCATAACATAATCGTATCACATAAAACATGAATAAAGGAAACATAACATTTCCACATTTCAATCACAATATAACATTTTAGGATATTGAAATAATGAATCCATTCAAAAAGAAACCATTTCCAAAACCATTTAAAACATTTAATAAAGAGATTTTTGAATCAAAGTGTCCCATACCACCTTGAAGATTTTAACATTTTAAACCATTAATATCCATATAAATAAATCCTTAAAACCATTTTGAAAACATGGATATTAATAAGAACAAATAATTAAAACATTTAAAACGATATTTTGGTTAAAGGGGTTTTACCAAAATTAGAGTCACTCGAATACAATAATCGAGGAATAACATTTAGTCAGAACTTTATAATATCATGAGAATAAAAGGATTCATGATATAATAGTCCAAAGGACAGTATATACACCATATAAGAGTGAATTGGTGCATAACAACAATGAACCCTCAATAGAAATGTCAAATGTGATGAAGTCCCTTATAAAGAAGGTATCCTTAAATTAAGGAAAAATCAATCTCAAAATATGTGTGACAAATATAAATACACCCAATATAAGTGGATATTAAGTGTAAAACAATAAAAGGTCATTCACACATATTCAATGTATGACATATTCAATGACTACATGTTGAACCCAAAGAAATCGAAATTGGGTTAAAAAGTTCCCTTGACAGCCTAACGGAATCACATCAAAATGAGTTGATGAGAGATAAAAAGTGTATCTCATCACTTGGACATAAAATTTACATCAATAAGGATATATGAGAACATATCCCAACATAACAATATGTAAATTAAAAGACCCAATAAAACAAGTCTTTTAAAAAAGAGGAGGGTGAAAGGTTCCCTTACCGACTTGGGTATCTTTCAAAACATACACCCCATGAAAGAATGACAATAGATCATTGATGTAAATACTCATAAGAGAAATTATATTACACAAATATTAGAATAATGGGCAGTACATACACCACTCAACAAAATTTGTGGAAAATGTAGCATAAATCCCACGGGAATAAAAGTGAGATGAAAAATCCCTTATGAAAACTCGGCGGCCTAACGGCGCCACATAAAACATCCGAATATGAATTGATGAGATCAAATAGGGTATCTCATCACATTAAAATAAAATTTACAGCAAGAGGAATATAAAATAACATCCCCCATCATTACAAAGAGGAGCTTAAAAGAAGTGACATAAAGGAGAGTACTTAAAAAGAAAGAGAGAGGTTAGATCTTTTACGAAAGTTCGGCAGCCTAACGACGCCACTCAAAACATCCAAAATGGATTGATGAGAGAGAATAGGGTCCCTCATCACATGAACATAAAAATTACAGTAAGTATAATATAAAAGAACATCCCAATCACAAGAAATATGAGCTTAGAAGGAATGACATAAAAGAGTGTACTTAAAAAGAGAGGAGTAGGATCCCTTACCTTGGGTCCGACTTGACTCGATCGTTCTTTAATCTCCTGAATAATAAACTTGAGTTAATTTATACTTCCTTAAGAACCTTTTTAATGTTCATTATTACCTTTAAACCACTTATTACCATGTCATAAACATTATGTAATCATTTAAGTTAATAATATTTGTTTTGCCGATATTTGGTTCTTAAGTCGAAAGTGGACTTCTTACAATTACATGTTGTTCGTGTGGCCAAATGTTTATTATATCCAGAATTGTATTCCTTATGTAGATATCATATATTTCATATATATCCAGTGCATTCATGCATTTATAACATTACATAATCATTTAGAGGTAAGAAATGAAATACACTGTTCATGGAGACGGTAAGCCGTACGTACGCATGAACGCTACTTTCATTTCTATTTCGTATTTTATAGAATGAAATAATAATGATATAAAGGTATGTTATAATTCCAGTATAATATCATATATAATATCATATTTCCATCCTTTATACATCCCACATATGGTATTTAACGAATCAAATCACTTTGAGGGGGCGGTAGTCCGCACTTCCTTAAATGAAGATATCGCGTATACCCATAATGGAAGCCATAAAGGTAAGACAAAAATGAAAAATACAGAAGAATAAATAAAAAATAAACATATTATATATCATATATAAAAATAGTGACATCATAATGGCCACCTTTTAAGGTGTTAAATGAGTATTGAACAATCATCGTTTCGGGAGGCAGAATTTCACCATCCACGGAAACCGTATGTTCTTTAACCATTTGATGTAGTTGTGTGAGAGTGTAGCTCGAATAAATCTTATAACAAAATCCTAGTATATTTAAGATACTGGTTTTGTTTCAAAAGAAGTAAATAAAAAGAGTTTAGGGGGTTGGAGAAGCAAAACAAAACAAATGACAAGAGAGAATGAATTACCTTTAAAAGTGTAACTCCTTTTGATTTGACCCTAAAGGTTTCATTTGAAAGGATTATGCCCAAAGGGAATCCTCTAGGATGAGGAGAGGGATGTGGAGAGATTAAATGGGCAGGGTTTGGCCGAGAAAAAGTCTTGAGGAGTGTGTGAAATGAGGTAGAGGTGGGGGCCTTTTATAAGAGGAGAGGAGGGGCACTTTTGGAAAGTAAGAAATATTACTTTATTTGAAAATGTGTTTCGGTTTTAAAAGGTCCCACATTGATATAATTCGTAGATAAGGTGATAAGGGTTCGAAATACACCCATACAATAAGTTTTGGACATGTGTAGTTCATATATTTTACATTATCTTTCCATTTTATTTAAATCGTCAAATAATGATGTCATCGCTGCATCATTATTATGTCATAACTAATTTAATTTATTTAATGTCTAAAAATTATAAAAAAAATACTATGATGTAGGAAATCTTTTTAGCTTTCCAATTAATATTTATAATCAAAACTATGACTTGTATAACTTCACTTAAAAATTGTTTTAGTAAAACATATCATGTTTGTGTAATTTTTACTTTTACATTAAATAAAAAGTTATTTATGTCATTTCCCAACCAAAGTGGATCCATGGGGTCCCCAAGTTGACCCATGGCTTTTCTTGGTCGGCCATGACACAACCAATGAGGGTAAGACATGTGTCAAGCTCATCTAATTTTATTAAAGCATTATTTTTACCTTAAACTAAACTAATTACCACTAATCGCGATTAAAAACTTAATAAGTTACTATTCACCAAAAAATTATTTTAATCTCATTGAACCACATTTTACTTCTGAATGAAAACCATGTATGTCGGATTTTTGAAAATCAAAACACAATGCTGGCAAAATTTCATTTAAACAGAAAATCAGTTTTTATAAGTACCACTTAGTGGTTTCACTATTCATCAAAAATTGAAGTTTTTCAGAAAAATCCCAAAAATTCACCCTAAGCTATATTTGATATTCTGAATTCAAAAATGAATTCCGTTTTAAAAAATTCAAAACATATAAGTCACATTAATTAATTTAATAATTAATTCCCACTGTCATGACAAATAGCGTGTTTTTATGAAACAATAAGTATCAAAAGATTGACACTAGTTTAAGTCTGATTTCAAAGTAAAATTGATTCCAACGACCAATATTAGATTTAATGGTAAAAATATTTTCTAATTTCACTTTAAAACCAATTCAAAAGATAATCTAATCATATAAATAAATTAGATTAAAAAGTGGTTTTGAATTAAAATACAACATTTTACACTATTCATTAAAAAAATGAACTTTATCGGAAAGATACCAAAAATTTACACAAAGTAAATTTTGATGTCCTGATTCTTAATAAGAGTTTTATTTGGTCCAAAATAATGTTTAAGAGTGAACAAAACTATATTTAATGACGGTTCACCATCAAAAGGTGATAAGTGAACCTTTAGTGAAAACTAGGGCATATACGCCTAAAATTGAATTCTTTCCGTATTTTAAGCCTTTATCTTTTATTGTATAAATGTAAAAACATTTAAGAACATATATAATAATATTTTAGTTATTTCTATCCATTCCCGCCATTACAACGCCTACATGTTAACTACCATTTAAAATAATAATATTTTATTATTAGAGTGCAACGTAAGATTCCCAAGAAACTCGTTGTTGCGTGTTGGGTACGCCATCGAGCATAGCGTCCCCTTTAAAGTCATATTAATATTTTATTCACAAATATGGATAAATATGAAAATGTCATATTCTTTATTTATCTGGGGTGTTACACCATTAACTCAGATAATCAAACAGCCTCGAAAATTAGGTAATTTTCTCACACAATGATCTCCTTATGGATACTCTATAGTTTTCTTATGTTTCCATGAATCCAATGACTACATTTATTCGATCAACAAACATTCATGATGAAAATGAAACCAATAAAGAATATTAATGAAAAACCTAGAGAAACATGTACCAAGAAAAATACCGGATTTTACGCATACTCTAATGACTATGTTATGATCAAGTGATAATTGATATCTCCATTAGAAACCCATAGTGAGAATTGAATCTACTCATTTATATTTTTCCTTCACCCCATGTTGTGAAAAATGGCATTGAATATGATATGTATAGGAAGGGTTCTAGTTATGAACAATTATGTTTGAGATTATGTGGATATCTTATGAACCGGTTGTTTATCTACCCATGTTTCCAAAGATACTAGAGCTATATTATTCAAGAATATATCAATTTGGTTTGAAATGAATATTGATATAATAAGACCTAATATATTTGTATTGAAAGTAATAGTCTCTATAATTTTGAAGGTGGGATGTTTGTATATTGTGTATATCATGGTGGAACACTCATAACATGTCACTTAATAGTTTTATTTCCATGTTTCAATGAGATTTCACTAATATTCACCATTTAATTTTTGGTGGGTTTTGGGTGAATTTTTCCAAAGTTCCTACATACCAGTTCATAAATTGTTATGGTAATCTGACTCCTTTTCAATTTCATATCCTTTAATTTCATACCTTGACACATCAACTCCTTATATTGATTAAGAAAAAAAATTGTCAAAATAAAATTAGAGTTAGCTTATACCATTGCTTTTGAATGACCTTGATTTTTTTCTTATTGATAATTTGGTGTATAATATCTATTGAGGTTGATGAGAATACTATTGTTATAGAGGTGGGTATTAATATATTTATAGAAATGAAATCCATTTTTTTGGTCTCTACGATTCTTGAAACCTGGAAGATCTTTCCACCATCTATTTTATGTTTGAAAGAATGGGTTTCACATATGTTGAGGAGATGTAATATAATATAGATATTGTGTCCCTAAGAATTATATATTATAGTAGTTCATATATAGGTGATTTGGGAAAGAATTAATGGGGTAATCTAGTGTTAAAAAAATTGTAGAAACCATTATTGTGGGTGAGTGACGTTTTCTTTTGAGACAAAGAAATATACCACATCATATTAGTCAATTAATAAAACATGTTATAAAAATAAATGATTATTCAATGTTGGAGAACTTAATCTATTTAGACCTATCAGTGAATTTTTTCAACGATCATGGAATTTTAAAGATTTTTATTCCATTTTCCCATGATTGTATAGAATATTATTAGTTGTTTTTTAAAAAATGATCCACCAAATTTGGAATACAAAATACTCATATAAATATGTGTGATACCATCATATATGTACTAGATGAAGACTTTCTAATTGATTAGTTGATCATGATAGATCTTTCATAGCATGTTGAATAACTACCAATAATCATAAATTTAATCCACTTATACAATCTTAATGGATGATACATCCTTAAAATTTTTAGGATCTTTATTATTAATGTTAATATCTATAGTAAAATCCAATTTATATCATTTTTTATTTTTACATATTCATGTTTTAAATAATCGATCATTTCTATATCTTCCCAATTAGGTTAAAATTGCAATGCACGTAGTTTCTTTTGTTCTCTAAAAACATTTATTAGGTTCATTATTGAACAAAAAACATTGAAATATTTAAAATTATTATTCGAGACCCTACTAGAGAGTCTATAAAAAAAGGTAAAATATATATTAATACGTATTATAGATTAAATTATGACTTAGTATTTCGGTATGTAACATATATTGGTTGAAAATTAATATTTGGTAAATTTAATTCATGAATAATTCTATTCAGTTCATTATTTTCAATATGATCAACTATTATAGATAATGAGTTAGATTTATAGGGTTCAATAGTTTTAGTGTTCATGGAATGGAAAAAAACAATTTATTGATGAATTTCATCACTAATTTTATGTAGTAATTTTCTGATTCTAACTCAAAACCTAAATTCAACCTTTGGGTTAGGTTTGAAGAAAATATTATGATGGTATCATGACCTCAGTCAGAGAAAATTAAAAGGGGAAAATTTGGACAATTTTATAAATGAAATAGGATATAATTAATTGTTTAAAGAGATGATATGTTGATGAAAAAACAAAATAAAGGAAAAAGGGATAAGAAATTATACAAAATAATAAATGAAAAAAATTCTATCACCTTATAGGAGTTTAATAAAACAAATTTCCCTAGTAATTGTTCCATTATATTGATAATATTTATTCATGATCTCAAAATATGTTTACTTTCTACTATAAATGTAAATGTAGATACCATTGGTAGTTATCTTAATGATTAAGTGAATTAAACAACACATATAAGAGTGAATATTACAAAGGAAAATTTAAAGAATGATTAAATAATGTTAGGTAGATTTTTAAATGTTTTTAGATCCAAAAAAGTTTTGAAAACTATAATTTGGTATGAAATTTAATTATTATATTCTAATGAAAAAATAAATTTAATAATAATAATTATTTTTTAAGAAAATATCTTTAATGAAGCATTCGGAATCTGACCCATCAAATCAATTTGTTCATCAGTATCCCATATATTAAAATTCACTTAATTTTGACCCCAAAAGAGTCTCATCCCTTGAAACCTATGAAAATTAACATGAATAAAATTTGAAGAGTTATAACCAATGGTGATATCTAGAAAATAAAATCATGGAAACCTACTTTTATTATCAAACAAAATATTACTTATCGTTTTTACAAATTAGAAAATAATTTAAACACTTTAAATATGATATAATTGAGTCTCATGATTAAATTTTACACTCTAATTCTATCTAGGATGATTATTTTTGATAATTTTACTATATTTATCATGATTGGAATAAAAAATAAACCTCATATACTATGTGTTCATTGATAGAGTTCCTTGTTTTTTTGGATGATGTAATATAATATCAATAATATTCAAATTTTGTAGGTCGAGTATGATTCCCTTGTTTTTTGATGAACTCCTCAAACGGTAGGTGAATCCACCATGGGTTCTACCTTACATAGTTTGGAATTGTAGGATGTTGGTTAATAAGGGAATTAATATTTGTGACACTTGGAGGGAAGGAAATTTTACAGCTGACGTGTTGGCTCAAAATGGGATTATGAAAAATAATATCATATTATATATATGTATGGGGTCCTTACCTAATTACTACAATATCATTTTATAGGGATATTAAATTGATATTAATCACCTTCCCCCACTATGAGTTGAGTGATGTGACTTCTTTTGTCCTATTTTTTCCACTAATAGAAATCCAATTTTAATTCACTATGTAATAACACTTCCTTGGGTGGGTAGGTCATCATAGTGACAATTTACATATGAAATTGATTAGATTAGAAAATCCCAATATAATATCAACTCTTATATTACAAAAAAACTAATAAAAACAAAAAAATGTGGAAATGAGGAGTGAAAAAAATTATTGAAAAAAATTATAGAAAAAACATGTGAAAATAAAACAAAACATTATAGAAGAACAAAGTGATTTCATAGTTGAAGTGATCTTTGTGTACAAACATTATATAACATTATTGGTTATATAAATTTAATTAAACAACTATAATTTAATAATGACTCCAAAATCTATGATCCATTTCCTCTAACATTTTATAATGTAAATTTATAGAGTTACGGGGTAAAAAGGTGAATTAAAAAAATTAGAATAACTAAAATTGGGTTAAAATGATTCCCTATTGTTGTTCCATGAAATTGAACCTGTAAATGTATGAGAATGGTTTGGATATTTTCAAATGAAATATTCATTTTTTATTCCTCTAATATTTTTAAATATTTTAGTGTAGTGCAATAGTTGATTATAAATTTATTGGCTAAATATTTATGGGGTATTTACATTGATGAATCAAGTCAACCAATAAATTTTAGAACAATGTTATCTATTCAATATATCTATTTCCACTCACTTCCTTAAAATAAATTATTTATCCTAACTCATGTGAAATTATATAAGTTAATATTAAAAAAAATAAACAATGAAAACTTTGAGATTAAAATAGTATATTGTTGTTGGAATGGAAAAAATTTAATATCTATGAAAATTTCAAACTCATGATCTACTTACTACCATCCAACTCCATGTTATTTTTATTTTAATAAAATATATTATGTATTTATTTTTAAATCCTACAAAAAATCATCATTTGATGGATATCATTTTTGAAATCATCATGTAAATATTATGTTAGGCTTATTTTTTAAATTTTTCTGAAAAAAAGATTAATTTTTTAATGAACAGTCAAAAATATCATTTGAATAGAAATATATATTTTCCTTCGATGAATTTATTATATTTACCCATATTTCTCATAAATATATATCACATATTAATATATTAATATTAAATATTTAAAAAATTGATTCACATGAGATTCATTTAGGTCTAGTATCATTGGAAACATGGAAACAAAAACAATTAATGCATAAAATATCTATATAGTCTCCCACTTATTTATTAATAACTATAAAAAATTTTATACATACCATGAATAATACCTTTACTAAAAACCTAGGGAAAGAAAACATTATAAATAGTGAGTTAAAATACATAGTAAGGATGAAAAAGGGAGATATCAATGATCATATAAGAACAACATGAGAAAAATGATATGAGGACATGATCTTAACATTTGAAAACCATAAACATCATATCATAGATCATAATCATGCTTCATTAAATAATTCTTGTCATTATATGAGATGTGAATCCTAATTGAATCAATGAACATGAGCTATGATATCCTAACATTGGTATAAGACTTGGAATTTTGGAACATAAAATGAATACAAAGTAATCTCCTTAGGAGTAATGACCCTTTTCCAAGACTATCATAGTGGAATGAGTTCTCTCCAAAAATTTTATGGTAGTAAAGGTTAACTTTTATGACTATCATAGGGGAAACATTCTACTAATAAAGTGGGTTCACCCCTCATTCTAGTCCCTTTTATCACATTATATATCACACTATACCCAATGAATTGGATAGAGATATGGACCCCACCTATCACAAAATAAAAATCATACATTTCTGCTCAACAAGAAGACAAACCATTCATCAAATCAGTACTTGTGAAAAGAAATTTGTTTCACATACATTTATTCATATAATGACATGTCGAAAAATAACGTGTTTTATAAACATCATTCTCTAAAAAACATTAACCATCCAGATAAATAATAATGAAAATATCCTTGGATCATATTTGTTTTTAATTAATATGTGAAATCATGGGTTTTTTTAAATGATGGATAGAAATACTATTAATATATCTTAAAAAATTATTATGGAAAATAATTATTATAATTATTTAAAGTCATTTAGTTAAAAAACAACACAAATATGGATATTTTTTTAAATAGACCATATAAAATTGTAATGTAAGATTCATATACAAAATTAGTCATGATTCCTAGAAAATCATTTCATTATGTATAAGTAAAAAAAGATTCCACTCTTTAGTATTAAAATTCACAAAGTACCTTGTTTGGTAAAAAACTAATCCACTCATACTATTTTGAAAAAATCAAACAGGTGTCAAAATGATGTCCCAAAATCATAGTATAATTTTATAATTTTCATTTTTAAAAACATATATATTGAAGAAATAGTTTTTTTCAACTTAAGAGATAAATGAAGCCAATTTTTATTAAAAAATATATTTGTAGTCTATTCAGAACATAATGTGAGTAAAATTAATAGAAAATTTAATTTAAATAAGTAACCATTGGAGAAGAAAATTCATCAATATATTCATAGGTTGATTATTATATTTTATCTTCATAAATTATTCACAATCAATACCAATAAATAATTACATTATAATATAAAACCCTTATCCTTAAATCATGTTACCTAGAAAGAACTCTAAAATCATGTTTAGTAAAACATAAAGTTATTATAATTCTATAATCAAGTCATTTTAATACTTATAATATCATATATAATCCCCTAATAAAATTTTAATATGGCCTTTATCAATAATTCCATAATAAAATTAGTATGTTTGGGTGTTAACTATTTCATTTATCATGAGTATTTCAGTTTAGTAGTTTTGGTACTTATAAATTTATCTTGGTTCATTCAACTCTAGATTAAAAGTCATTATATAAATATAATATATATTAATTATTTGAATTTTTATAGTCATCCATAATTGTTATAGATAAAAAAAATTAAGGACATCATTCATGGAGATGGTTGGTCATTTGTACGCAGGAAAGTTGTTTTCATTTTTCATGGGTTGGAACAAAAGAAAGGTAAATATTAATTAGCGTCTTTTTTTTATTATTATATCATATATATTAAATATATTCATTAAATTATTCATCATTACCATCCATGTAAAATTTAAGTGATAAATCAATCATATCGCTTCATTGAGGTGGTAGTATAAAACAACAGCATGAACGACGTTATCGTTTCTCAAAGGATGGGATGATAAATGAATTAATGTTATATTATTATAACTGATGTATAATTATGAAATAAAAATAATTTATAATAATTAATCCTATAATTATACCCATTTATAAATTATGGTGATGAGAAATAAAATGTATTTCTACGTGGAGATGACAATCCATATATATTCACGAGCAATACTTTCACTTCTCATTTTATTAAAAAATGCAGTACAATGGTGCTTCCATAATAATAATAACATTTAATAATATTAATGATACATTAGTTACAAATTATTGATAAATATCATATATTTATATGTGGTAAAGAAATGTAGAATAGAAACCGGTCTGGAAAGGTGATTTCCTCTTTATCGATAAGACTCATTAGATCTATTATTAAGGGCTCTAGTGTTGGCTTTTTTGGAGAAAAAAACTTATATGACGTTTATATATAATTTTAGAAGAAAATTTATATATATTTTTCAATCTATAATGCTCAATTTTGTGTGAATAATTGATGGATGAGGCTTCCTTTTAGAATTGATGTGTGGGGTGCTTTTGTAATTTCCAAAACACTAAATTATAATAAATTCACTGGAAAAAAATGTCTTCAAATGGATAAGGATTAGAATATAGGGTTATATATGGTTGTCATCCCCCAAATAATATTACTTATACATTTTTTGGTTTAATTTTAAACCTTATCAATTTGATTAAACCTTAGTTAACCAATATAAATTTTAACTACAAAACAAAAGTTTTCAATAATAACGATTTTAATGTTTTCATATAATGTGAAAACTGAACCCTAAAAGGACAATGTTTTATATTTTGGACCATATAATTACCACTTTTTCTTTCTAAAATATTTTTATTATATGGAAAAAATTTAAAAAATATTATTTTGATAAAAGACAATTATTATCAATTTTGATATTATTCATTTTTTTGACTTAAAAAACATACAGAAAAAAGTTAGAATTCGTATATAATATTTTAACACAACAATAATATTTCATATCCATATATTTTTTCAATGGAGTAGTATAATTTAATCAAATTATATCACTTTTAATACTTTCAATATCATTTATTTAAATTTTTAATTAATAGAATAAATACTGTTTTGTCATTGTGTGAGAATTTAAGGTATATATATAACAAATAGAAATTAAAAATAAAATACCATAATGAATATAATTTAATTATACACACAATTTCAATTATGATTCATAAATAAAAAGTTTTTTCATATGTGATCACATAACGGAAACATAAATCTAATAGAGTGACATATTTTAACTTCCTTTTATTTAAAACATATATTTCATTTTCAGGGAGAAGTTTCTATTAAAAAAATAAATGTATAGAAGAAAGTTTTAAGGGTTAAATTAATTTTATTAAATAAAAATTATTATGAAAAAATATTTTTTTATCACTTAATTATAACCTACAGTAACCTAATTTAACCATTATCGAGATGATAAATTTTACCACAATTACTCTTCATTTTAATGAATAATAAAATGGAAATATTTACCCAATTTACACCTCTTATTTAAAATTATGTATTTAATACTTAATAATTCAATACCTATAAATGGAAGAAATTAAATTTAATTTATGTTCACTAATGTTATAAAAACTTATTTTTATAAAAATATATTTTCAGCATAAAACTGGATTTATTCTTATCAAATGACATGAAAAAAATTCTAAATGATTAAAATATTTGATCAAGTAAATAATATATAAATTTCATTAAAATAATTCACCAATATTTATTAATATAGTATATTTATATAAAACTAAATTATGACCTTAAACACAATATTTCTGAATAAAAAACATCACCTTGATTTTCTAATAATTTCTATTTTAAATTCCAATAATTTGATAACTAGTGAAATCATTTTATAAGTTTATATAAAATATATTTTTTATTATTTAGTTATTACTATTAATACCAACCAATATAATGATTTGATAATAATAGAAACATAATATTTTAATAATTTTTTTCAATTCATTTTACATAAATGTTGTGTGTAACACAAAATATCAAAGAAATCAAATTATTTAAAAAGATATATTTCATAAAAATATCAGTGTTTCACATTCTACATTACATAAAATGAATTTCGCCCTTTAAATTTTTCTCTCTAACAAAAACAGATGAGTACACTTATGGCTCATCAAATCCTTAACTTTTCAAGTAGCACCCTCAAATTATTGGATTCACAACAAAACCTTGACCAGGTGTGTGGTCTTATTTTGTAGAAATTTCTATCTATAACACATAATCTCTATCGATTGTTCTTCATAAGAAATATCTTGTTCCATGGTATTAACTATGAGTCCAATATATGTGATGGATTAGATATGAACTTATTCATGAGATATATATGGAACACATCACAAATTTGAGAGACAATCGATAGAAGAACCAATTGATAAGATATTGTTCAGATAAAATCAAGAACTATAGAAGGCTTGATATACCATGGTCTTAACATTCCGTTCATTACAAATCTAATCACCCTCTACTTGTGGGGTATTTGTAAATTTACATTATAATTATCTTCAAATACTATATCTTTTCGATGATTAACAACTATAATTTTTTTCGACTCTTATCCACTTTTATGGGTTGATTAATAGCTTTAACCATCTCTTCCATTTCATGAACTATATTATGTATGACTAAATTTTATTATTAAAAATAATTCTATTATTTTGGAGTTATGAATTTACAACCATTATGTCTTAATTGGATCCATCTAAATAATATAGAGAAATATATTTTGTAATGAAAATTCCACCAAAAGAAGGTGTAGATCCAAAACACATTTGAAATATTTATTTCATGATCTCAACAATTCATATAGTGTTTTAATAGTCCTATTATACTTCCCATCAATCTACTAATGATAGAAACAGAATAAACAAAACTCTATATTAAAATCATATTGAAAACTTCTCTGAAATATTAACGTAAACCTGATATCCCGATCAGATACAGTTGATAGTGGTACACGCTAAAATAACTACAGTTATTAATATTTAACATAGTAAGTTGATCACAATATAAATATTCTATAATGAAAATTATGTTTGATAAATTCATAAGGTGATCATATAATACTCATATAGAATTATTCCCTTTAGATGTTATGGGTTGTTCTATAAAAAAATCCATGGTGATTTTTCCCATTTTCCATTCTGGTTTGGGTAATGGCTGAAAAATCCCCTTTATAATTTTTTCTCTTATCCTTAACATGATAAAATAACATGCCCTAAAAGAAATAATTTTTAATATATCTCTTCAAATCATCCCACTATAAATTTTCATTCAAGTCCCTATACATCATCATACTTGTAACACAAATAAATAATGAAGAACTATGAGAATCATCTACCCTCTTCAAATACTATATTGAAGGGACACATATATCATACTAAACTATAGATACATAATTTCTTACATGTATAAATTTGAAATATTTTAATAAATATACTCATATTAGGGAACTGAGGTGGTGTGAGATTCCGAGGATCGATGATCATGAAATTAATTTTATAAAAATAATAAATATATTTTTATCATACTATTTTTTTAGAAATTATGGAATTTCTATTTAATGGAGTTTCAGATTGAAAATATGAGACCATGGTTGAATCTGAAATTACTAATTTACATTAGGTGAAATCCAATGTTTGTCATAAATGGCACTCTAATAAGTATACATTGTTGGTTATGTTTTGTAGATTATTTAATTGATTTTTTAATTAATTTGTTAAATTACTATAACCTATTTTACTTTGTTAATATCTAGTTACAAAAAGTCTCTAGAGATCACTTTATAAACCTAGGGTCATTTACATGAGGATTTATCATTCATCATTGTTGGATCTAGGTCAGACTATGAACAAATACCAGATAAATGTGGAACAGTAGAGAGAGAATTCATGAGATACACTCAATCAATGGTGAATTCATTATCCAATTAAAATAAATCCAAAATCGAGGTAGGCATGAGGAATTTTAGTTGTGATTCTTTGATTAAAATATTAATCATTTTATTATTTAATATTATTTTATTTGGGACTAATTTAAATCATCACATGATCCCATGTTTTGAATTATATTTTTTATTTAATTTAATCTTAATTATGTTATGGTTCTCACCCGAAAGAATCTCGATCTATGATCATTATACTTGAATGATTGTCTATAATTGTTGAACCTTTTTTCTTATTCTTTCCCACCATCTGTTCTATGTGTTCCTCACCGTTGGGCTATAGGGCCATGGTCTAAGATTTGTAAGCATCCCTAAGAGTGATCATACCCAAAACTTCATGGTGGATATGATCACAATGACCAGCTCAGTGATTTACTTGTGGGTTGGGATGGAATAAAGTTAACACTCAATAGATATAGGATTCACGGTGGTAATAATGATGGAAGGAACATTAGGCATATGGCGGTTTTGATTGGAGGATCAAAAATACGATTTTTAGCCTTTAGAGGACTAGAATCGACTGATATATTTGTCTTCCACAAATTGTGGATGTTCAAATGATTGATTTGGTAATGGGAGTTGTGGATATAGATGTCTCATGAAGGATCAAACTTTTTTGAAAATACGCACTACACTGCATGTAATTAGATAAACACATAGAGTGTAGTACCATAACTGTGGAGGCTAGGGTTTTGAGTAGAGAAATGTATTACTTATTTTTTGGGATCCCCAAACTTGTGAACTAGTGTTGGAGGCCTAGAATGTAATATTAGAGTACATGGAAACATGCTTGGATAGAAACATTGACACAACTAGGTGCACCAATAGGTTTTGGTTCCAGAGAATAGTGAGGTGCAAGGCCAAGTACATGTGAATGAATCAGTGGACATAGACTCATCTAGGTACATATTGGTAGTCCACGGGTTCTTGAGAAACATTATACGGGACCCATAAATTCTATGTAAAGTTAAATATATATCGATCTAATCCAATCTTAGACATAATCATATGAAATTTTTTTGTCACATGGTATGTGGACCTCCATACATGTCATGTACTTACCTCTTTGACTTCTTCCTCTCATATCTCCTGCATTTGGACTCAGATTTTGGCCCACGAGTAGCCTATCTTGAGTTTTTCATGTATAACATGATGATGGAATTTATAGATTATTTCTATAAATTAGAAGATATATTACATGTGTGAGGAATCATTAAGTGGTACTAAACAATGGAAGTGAGCAGGGAGATCATCAGAGAGAGGTTGGAGTTGGTAACCCCCTTGTAGTACATGTGAGTTTTTCCCTAATACTGCTCTAACTACTGAGTGGTGCCCATGATGGACTAGGGATTTGGTAATCTCTTACAAAATGGATCCTATAAGAATGACCATGGATTGGGTCTTCTACATACTCAGTTTCACTCCTCTAATGGACTAGGGTATTGTTCCTCTACCTACTGAGTGGCACCCTCTGATGAAATAGTGTGTGATTCCATAACTTTATGAGTATAAATACACTAATACAATAGGGAATAGTTCCTCTACCAACTTATTGGAACCCCCCTGATGGACTAGGTCATCAGTCCTCAACCTACTTACTGGATCCCCCTTGACATAATATCATGCGAGTCCTCTACAAACTGGGTGGAACCCAAGAATGTAATAGGGAATAGTTACCATACCTACTATGTTGTACCCCCTAATATACTAGGGCATGGTCTCTCTTTTTACTGATTAGAACCCCTTATCATAATAAGGCATGGTTCCTCTACATGGGTATTATTCCCCCACAATTGTGAGACATAGTGTTGAGGTTTGGGTCTTACACACTATTACTTCTTCAGAAATGGATGATACATGGAATCAATGGTGAACCATTGGATCTATTGGTTGAATTATCATCATGGGATGGGCTACAATATGAAGATCACCTTTCACTATCATATTTGTTACTAATATGGGAATATATATCTATGATGTTGGGTTTCATTTCTATCTTTCTTTGGATTGAGATATCTAATTCTATCATGTCTTCTATTACTGCCTCTTCAATTTTATAGTTTTCCTACTTGTTATGTATATACTCACTACTATATGGGATTTACTCCCATGTTTCATATCTTTTGAAAATAATAGATAGTTCAGTAATGATTTCATAAAAGTGTAGGGATACTCAGGAGGATTAACTTTGTACGGTGGTCAAGTCTTACAGATCATAATTGCAGCTATCTCATATTTACTTTATTCTAGTTTTTTATGTATGGGAAATATTTTTTGTTGAACATGTATTTTCCCATTTATATTTTACATTTCACTATTATGGAATTTTTTATTCCCTAGAAGTTATTACATGAATGCTTTTTACTCCATATGTTATTATATTTTCTAATATTTCCTCTATATGTTGGCATGGATATAGATGGGTGTGTGCTTAAAGATGAATTAGGGAAAGGGATTCCAACATAGTTATTAAATCGCGGTGATTTTCACCGTCACCTATCATATAAAAGAAGGACAAGGGTAGTGGAGGCTCGATCATCCAATGGGAAGGTGGGCCTCGGTGGGTTGGGTCATTGTAGATTGATATCAAAGGTGGTTTGAACTTGATATGGTGTTTGAATTTTTTTACCCATCATGTGGTTTTGTTTGTAAGTTAGGTATACAGTTTCAAAGTGTCTAGTGTATGGATTTTAGGCTATGGAAGCTAGTTTTGGTGTGGTGGTTGATATATACATTAGATTAGATGCTAAATTCCTAGTTTTCAACTCATTATACAATGACTCTGGTTAAAAGGAACATTGGTACATAGATTATGTAGGATTAAGTACATCTACTATCCTTTTTGAGTAAGATCCCCATATATATACACTTTTGACCATGGTATATTTTTATTTATTTCAGGATACCAATACTAAGAAAGATATAAGGGTTACTGATTTGGGTTCATTATGAATATATGAAGAGTGATTTGGACTTATTTCAGGGTTTGTGAGATGATATCATTTCTCTATATGGGAAGGTAATTATAGCCACACTTGTTGAGTAGTAGTTTTTACTGGCATAGAAAATTTAGGATGGACATTTTCATAGTTCACTCCACACATTTTATCTGTAAAGGCTGCATAGTTTTTTCAGTGATATAGATCCCTATTAAGTTGACGATTAACATATGTCGATAATCAAAGGATTCAGACTTATGAGGATCCTACCCAATTGGATGGTTTCACATTAATCAAATGCAATTTTTAGATTAGCTGATGGGTCAGGTGGTATCAACAGATGATGCATCTTTAACGAGAGTTCACTTTGATTCCCAAAGATATAGATGTCCTATGTTTAATGTCAATAGGGAATCCAATATTAGAAGGATAAGGTCAAGAATTATCCTATAGTATCTATATCCCACTGAGATAAGAGCCCTTTTAACGATGGTCCTCATAGTGATACCTCTCTAGGATGATGTTGGGAATCATTAGAGACCTATGATAGATATTTTTATCATTTATTTGGACATGATAGGAATAGGGAAACATCCCCCATCAGGAATGGTTCTTATGGAATGATGAAAAGCTATATGGAGAGTTAGTACTACACAAAGAAGATAGTGTCTTGGTGTGGTGTGCGTGCTCCATCGAATTTTGTGTTCAGGGAGTTTTGGTCTATCAAGGTGTTAGAGGAAGACCTATTTAGTAGAATTGAATAGAAAAGGAAATGATTTGCACCTAGAAAATGGGTCCTTTATACTGGAGTCTTCAGTGTGGCTGAAGGTATTACTGATATCTTCGCTACTGCAACTGCATTTGTTTGGGCATATTTGTAAGCCACATTTCCATAGATGTTTCCCCTATTCAAGACCTTGGAATTCCAATGGAGGCCTTTTTTTGAAACTTTTGTAAGGGTATCATGTTTAGATGATCTTTGGTCAATCATTTCTACTGATAAGGTGACCTTAATCTATGAGGAGAGGGAGAGAGAGCCTCAAATTAAACTATTTATAGTGCAAGTGGGCCCGTATGATGTATTCCTCAGTATAGACTAGAATTATTCAATACATGATAATATGAAAACTACCAATTCATTTTCTTGTTCTTATTTTTTTTGGGATATGTTTTCTTCCTTTGATAAGTAGTTATCCTAATGAAAATCTAGATGATCTCATTTTTAGTAGATTTTAGCTGATTTTTCAGTCAGATAGTATTACCCTACGAGTAGTGGATTTTATGGGATCTAAAATTACTACAATGATGATGGGGTATGATGACATATTTTTTGAGTATCTACTGGGATACCTACCTATTTTTATAGATACTTCTACATAAAATTTTATTAGGTATGGATCGATGTTTTCTTTAGCATGTCAAATGACCCTGTGGGGATATGAGATATAGTAGTGTGGTTGGACAATCTTCAGAGGATGTGTACCATAATACATAGTGTGTTCACCAGAGTATCCTTTTGTTGTTATTATAGAGGTGTGTTCTAGAATTAGGTGATTATTGGATAGATGTTTCTTGAAATAAGTGACTATCAGGTTTGAATATCAACCCCCATGAATAGATGAATTTCTAGACTAGGGGATTGTGGTGAGGTGGTTCTTAGAAACTAACCTTATTATGGGTTATCACATGATAATAGTTTGGGAGGACATTTTTCTTATAGTGTATTTCTAAGGAAATTTTATGAAAATTTATTTGGTTGTGATATCCTTTAGTGTATTGGATTTCCCAAAAGTTATGAGAGACTTGTGAATCGGGCCCTTCACCCATTCATGGGTCGATTCATGGGAGTTAATTTTCTTTTTACCCTCATATCCTTAGTGTATTAATTGGATCATGTTTGAAACTTGAGTAAGGATACTAGACACACTCTGAGAGTGTTGGTATCATGGGGAACTCTCGAATAGTCAGTTCAAAATTCTTGAAGGTCATGGTGGGATTATCTAGGATTTCAACCCCTTTGACTTCCCTATCATAGAAAGGGAAGTTTTTATACTTAGAATGAGAACTGTTATAGAGACTTTTAGGATTTGAGGTTGAGTATGAATAGTGGTCATATTTCAAGACTATCATATGAATTGTAAACTATTTTTTCTCTCAGGATGTGAATGAAATATCTTCTAGGATATCTCTATTTTTTTACTCAGACAATAACTATCATTAGTATCTCACCATGTATAGAAATTTGAATGTAAGATAGAGGTGTTTGTGTGAGTTACTATTGGACTATGACTTTGAGATATTTTTCAATCCTAGGAAGGGAAATGTGGTCGAATAATCCAATTACAATAAGTCCAATTCTCATTTATTTAAGGATCCATATGAGTAATTGGATTATTTACAAATAACCTTGGTAGAGTAGTGGGGTGAAGCTTATCTTTAATAGATGATGTTGAATCCTCTTCATCTCTATCATGTGTGGGAGGATCAGTTAGGATAAATTGACTGTGAGGTATTATGTGACTATCTATCCTCAGAATATTTATTAGATGGATACATTGAAGGATTGGATCGCATTATCCTTTTCTAGGGATAAACGATGGGTCTGGTCTTGTTGTGAGATCAGGTGACGGGGTAGTTCCAAATAAATCCATTGGTAATACATCCTATTGTAGGGAAAAGCTATAGAGAAATTTAGAAAATGTTTTAGTTGTGATTCATGTGGTGGAGTGTATTCGAGTTCATTTCTCAGTGTCTCACATGTTAGTAGGTGAAGGTTAATCACCACGTACAATAAATCCTTACTTCACAATTGGAATAGGTGAATGTTGTATTCCATGTGTTCTAGCTGATACGATACATGAATGATCATATTCACATAAAGGATGCATCCACTGTCATAGAGTACCTGGTGGAGATCAATGATTAGTAGTAGATGATCTTACATGGATAGAAATATCCCACGGTTTATAAGCTATGTTAGGTTGGGAGAATTGGAGAGAGATATATGGAAAGGGAGAGATATATGTAGGCTTAGTATCCCCACCTTTTTTAGTTTTTTATTTTAGAGTATAAACATATATGAAGAGGGAATAATGTAGAGGCTCTATTTTTTTTCCAAGTAAGACATTAAAATATATCAAGAAATATTTTTCAATTTACGAACTAGGACAATGTGAGATTATGAAGACCAATGAGCTCCAAAATATTTTTATAAAAATAATAAATATATTTATATCACCATCATACAATGTTTCGGAAATAATGGATCACTTAAAGAATATAATATCAAATTTAATGTTTGAGACTGTGGTTTAATTTGGAACCCAAGGTTTTCCCTTGGTGTGATATATAGTTTATCAGTTAAAAAGTTTGGTTAAATCATCTATTGGTTGGTATGTTATGTGGATAAACTAATTAATTTATTTAATTAAATCATTTAATGAGAAAAATATTACCCTATATTAATATCCTAATATTGAAAATCTATAGGGTTATCCACATTAACCTGTGATCATTAAGAATAGGTTTCATCATTCTTCATTGGATGATCTAGATTGGATGATGAATAAAGATCAGATCGAGGTGGATCAATAAACAATGATTGTAGAAAATATTCCCCAAAAAAATGAGAATTCCTTATTCACCGGTAGTCAATTCAAAATCATGGAAGGTTTCAACAATTTTTATTTCTAAACATTTCATAAATGATTGAGCATGGTCTTATATACTATTATTTTATCAGTGATTAATTTAATGCTTTTCATGAGACTATTTATTAAATTAATAGTATAATTTTATTGATTATTCTAGGTTTTCCACCTATGATATCCTTAATATATTCTCTTTGACCATGAATGTTTATCTAATAATGTATTCACCATTTTCATGTGTCTTTCAAACACATGTTCTTCATGTTTTTCATTATTAGGGTATGTGGTCATGGTTTTTCAATCATAGGTAGGTCCGTGCATGATCAAACCCCCAAATTCATAGTGGATACATTCATAATGAATAGATGTTTTTTTCAGATGGATCATGATGGAATTCTGGTGACACACTATGGATCTGGAATCCGAAGCGGCAACGATAATAGTAAGTACAAGAGGCACATGGTGGCTTCGATCATAGTATGAGAAACTCAATGTCTAGACATCCTAGGGGGAAATAAACTGATGGAGGTGATTTATATTGTTTTGGGTGGTCAAACTATATATTTTGTGGTGGGACTAGCAGATCTATAAGCCACATGATAGATATATGTTTCACTAAAAATCTAGATTATCCACCTTATAATGTGATGAACACACATCTTTTACTCCCATAGCAATGGTGGATATGGTGTATTGGTGAGTATAAGTATCTAATTTCATGTGATACCCACACGTTCATTGTGATTGGGTTTTAGTGGCTCTACATGTACTCTTAGAGTACATGGTAACAAACACAACTAGACAAATAGACATGACAGAGTACATAGTTTGGCCTTGGTACCCAAGCACAACCATGTACATGGCCAAGTACACAGGTATGGATCCATATACATGGACATGTCCAGGGGCCCACGGGTAATCCTTGAGTGGTCTACAAACACTGTGTATGGTGACATGACCATATAGATTTTTCTAGAGGAGACACGACCAAATGAAGAGGTTTGGTCACATGCCATGTGCACTCCCCTACATGTCGTGTTCTTTCGACTTCAAATTCATTGTACTATATTTCCAACATTCGAACTTTTATTATAACCCATGAGTTTCTATAAAGAGTGGTTTTCCTTGTAATGCCCGACCGCTCTAGATCAGAGTCGGTGCATTAATAATTACATTGGCATGATTACAAGGAATAAAATCTAGAAGGACCGAGTAGTTTAGTTGTCTTGTAGAAACTAGATACAAGTATTTAACTCATATTACGTTGGGAAAGGTAAAAAAATTCAACACATAACAAAATCTAAAAGACAACATCCATGATAACTCAATAAATGGTATCCTCTTTATAGCCTATTGAAGGTAAAAAAATGAAAGGGGTGAGCTCAAATACTCAGTAAGGGTTAAAAATAGTGGAAGCAATAATAAATAATAACTAAAACATTAACAATTAATCATAGTCAATATTTAATGGTGAATAAATGAAAAACACATGCCTCTAATAAACTGAGAATGAAACTACATCCTTCGTTTTTTTTCATAGTGAAAATCTCATGGATAATAATAAATAAAAATTAATAAAGAGAATTATTAATAATTGGATGCTATGTATCTGGAAAATGATACAACAATAACATCAAAACGGTTTATGTCTTTGGGTAGAAACCCATCTTATTTTTTTTGGAAACAAACTGGAAGGGTTTGTCACCAACTGATATGTCTCATGAGACCTGTCGATGCATCGAGGGGCTGTAGCAGGCCCCACTTTCCACTACATGTCCAAATCAATATTTATTCATAGATTTAATACAACTACAATATGTATTATCAATATACATATATATTTTAGTATACGGATTCATCAAATGATTTTGACATAAATAAAGATACTTTTAAATGAAACCATTGAAAAATTCTCGAGGAAATAATCCTTAAACATTCCAAAGTGTCCCATACCACCTTGAAACATTCAAATCATAATACCTTATAATATCATGAGAATAAGGAGACTCATGATATGATATAACAAAGGCAAGTACATGAACCAAAAGAATGAAATATGTGGTGAACAATGAATATATCTCATAAAAGATAATGTGATATTAGAGAAATCGTTTTTTACTTTGGAAAGAAAATTTCTTTTAGAAAATTATTCATATTTGTCATGAAATCATATTATAAACATTAATATCCCAGAAATTAAAATACCAGGACATTGAAATTATATTTTAGGTATATATTATGCCCCACTGAAGTGAAATCACGTAAAAATATTTCATAAGATTCTTTAGAAATAAAACATTTTAGAGCATTTAAATGAATGTATTAAAGTGAATTTTAAATCAGAAAGTCAAGTTTGATTACTTAAATCCAGAAATGATACAAGATCATTTTTTATGATTAAATAAGTGTTTTTATAAAAATAATGGTGTCTTAAAACATATTTATTGTGTGCACTTGAAAAGGGGATTTTTTTTGAAAATATCCTTTGAATCGGGTTTCTTTATCGGGATAATGTTTATGAACGATCCTTTTAAAAAACCTAAATCCCCATAAAATAAATAAGTATTCTGGATGTTAAACATATATAGGAAGTTAAAATAGAATTTAGGTGGAGTACATAATAATAAATAATAATTTAATTGAGGTAGGTAGAGAATAAGAGTAACTCGAATGAAAATGGAGGTTCGGGTAGAAATCATTTACCACTTTGTGATCAATCGATTCGTATGACCGAAAATTAATAATATTCAAGTGATAAATTTAATTCCATGAAAATATATATATTCATGATATGTTACATCAATGGGTAGTATACATACACCATACAAAAGTATTAGTAGTGAATATGGAAAACCTCACAAAAATGGATGTGATATGCAGAAACCCATACATTAAGTCTGAATGTGTTCCGATCTTGAACTTAAGGTCCTAGAATATGAAATTATATTTTTTAATAACTTTTATAGAACCTATTGGAAATTTATTTATTTTATCATAATTCTGTTTATTACATTTGTTCCCTTCTTGATAAGTTATTATATTAATTTTTTTTGTTTTGTAGTGTTCGTTTTCTTTATATTCATTATCAGTTCACTTGTTTTTAAGTAATGGAATTCATGTGGAATGGATATGAATATCAATAATGGAATTCTAATGTTATTTATGAACATATAGAAGTGTTAATGATCATTTATCTAACCTGGTTATATGCATGATGATGAATTATTATATAGAACATTAATGAAAACTGTTTTAGATAATTTGTGGGTTTTGATTACAACGAACTCAATTTTCATAATAACATTATTCCATTTTTACAAAGGGATTACAGAACCTTAAATAAGGTATAATACATATATAATAATATCTTTCAACCATAACAAAAATGGTTTCATGACCAGAATTGAGAATGATAATATAAATCCAAAGCCCATCATCCTTCAATGTGGAAAATTGACACATCTCGGATGGTGTTCTTGCTATTAGTATAAAAGAAGGTAAAAGGAAGAGATGATGATAACTTATTCCACTATCATAACAACATTAAACTACATGTAAGGTACTGGATTCATCAACACATTTGGACAATGAGAGCTAATAGAAAAATAAAACAAATTAACTTGAAAGTAAAGACAAAGAATTGAAAAGAGGAATTTACCTCTTGATCCAAACTTCTTTGAGAGCCTCTTTAAGGGAGATGTTTTGGTCTTTCTATAAGACCAATGCTTTCTGAGTGTGGGAGAGGAGGTTGGGAGGATATTTGGATAGAAATTGGAGAAGGCACAAGGCTTGAGAGGAGTGAAGATAAGAGGGAGTGATGGGGGGTTTCATAGTGGATGGAAGAGGGGATTTCTCAATTTTATATTCGTTAATTTAATATTTCTCCACAAGACAAGCAATAGTGAGTCCTCTATGAACATGAATTGTAATTGTATCATGTGAATCAGAATTAATTGGTCTTAAATTACCATAACATAATATAAGACTCTATAATTCGTGTATTTAGCTTATTTTGTAAAATATTATATTTCACTATTCATAAAAAATACAAGTATTTCAAAAAAATCCTAAAAATTCAACGCAACCATTTTTCAACGTGTAGATTCCAAAAATGAATTCCATTTTATAAAATTAATTTTCTAATTATGATAAATTTAATATTTTATTAAACTCATAATTTATTCTAAAAAACATTTTTAAAACATTTATTTACTTATTCCAAATCATAGGTATATCATAGTCCAACTTGCAAATTATTTATATACTATCATAGGTAATGTTAATATTCATTATGGTATATCACTATTCATAAGTGTATGTTACTATTCATAATGGTAGATTACTATTAAAAAATATTTGTTTTTCTTATCAGACTCCAAATAACTAACTCATCGAAACCATGTTATCAAATTATTGAAATTCACATCACAGAAGTGACAAAGTTATGTTTAGTTGTCTATGTTATAACAAAATTGGAGTTTGTAGAGACTCAGTGAACCATGCATTCTATAATAAATATATTTGTAAATTCTTGGGGTGTTACATTATCCCCTCCTTAAAAAATATTCATCCTCAAAATTTGAAATCGAACTTTGAAAGTTAACAGTCGATACTTGAAAATTCCCTTATAGAAACCCACATCAGAAATAGAGTTAATAAAATATCCTCCTAAAATAGGATAATGGATATGAGGTGGTAACCCCAAAAAGTATTCTTTTGAATAAGGTGACATTAGTTGGAAGAAGAAAACTAGACATGGATGAAAAATATTACTATGATGTTTTGATGGAACATGATAGAGGACATGTTCAGATGAATGTGGGTTACTAAAAAACAAAAAAAAAACATAAAAAATCGATATTATCAATGATAATGATAATAGGGAAAAAATTTATTTAAAACTATTTTCCTTTAGTCGAGGAATTATTCCACTCTATAAGAGTATAAATATGAATTTATACTTATAAACCCGTCCTTTTATTGTAGTTTACTATCTATACCTCATCACATAGCATCGGTTACACCACTTGGTGAAGAAATACATTAACCTCTAAAAGATAATAAAATGATCAACTTAAACCATTTCATAAATGGTTAAAAAAGATTCCAAAATTTAATGATTCAACATATTATAATGAAGTCCTCTAAATTTACAAGATGAACATATCATTAACCATTAACCAACAAGAAGTAACTCTAAAATTCGCATTCCAAACATGTGAATAACTTAATCATGCATCCACTTGAAATATCGTAATAACTGGAATTACCATAAAAACCATATTGGAAACCTGAATTCTTCTATATTCTTTATGTAAGATACATGTTTTTTGATATATATTCTTTAAATACAAAAGTAATATAATCTTCATTGATGATAACATAGAGCACTTCTTGAAACATCAATAATCAGTTCCAAGGTAGTCAATACTTATCTGAATCAATCATTTCTTCATCATTATCTCAACAGAAGATATATATTATGTGTTGTGTTTCCCTCCATCATGTTTTTTTCAAAAAAAATTAACATTCCACTCAATCACTTTTCCTTTGTACCATTCATCATATGACCTCAAATACCTAATGAAAGAGTACTTCAGTACAATCCTTATAGACCTCATAATTCATAAAACTAGTACAATACTAAAAAATTATACAAATGGCATGACTCTTGATTAGAAATATTTATCATTCTACATCATCTACGGTGGCATCATAACTTTCTCATTATCCAAAATAATAATTTTCAGTATATTCCTTTGACTATTGGGACATTGATTCACATAGTTTCCCATCTCCTTGAAATTGAAGCATTGTAAATTGGAAACCATTTTCTTACCCTTGAAATCATGAACTTGGTGTCCTTTTTATCCACACTTGTTGCAAACACCCATTCCCTTCAAGAATTCACCAGGGTGATTCTTTCCAAAGTTATCCCATGCGGGAAAACACTTCTTTCCCTTCTTCCCATTATCCATGTATCTCTCTGCCATCCTCCAATCCTTTTTCATCCTTTATAATAAATAGGACTCAGAGACGTCTTTATATAATTTATTAACACATAATATTATTTCATTATATGATGAGGATACATGGGATATGATCTTACATTGAAAAGACGGCTTAAGACCATTAGAGATATGATATTTCTTACTCTTTGCATACTATGCATTAGTGAAGTTCTCATTCCTTTTTTTAGGTTCCATATCTGATCAATTCAATATTATATATATTAGATCATACAATTATGAACTCTCTATAATGATAATCATGGTATAACACATAACATAAATCTATGCATCGTAAATCCTAGAACCATATACATTCGTTAATTTGGAGACATAAATCCCTCACAATGGTGGTCAAATAAAATGTGATTTATCCTAAGAAAATACCCAGGGAGTGTCAAACCATGAGTGCGGCAAGGCCCATTGTCATGTACCAGGATACCTCAGGCCATGCCCAAAACCCCTGGTTGGAGTTTTCACTCCTAGGTATATCTATGTCAGAGAAACCTCTAATTGTTTCTATCCAGACAGGGTAATATTTTCAAGAAATATCCACATTATATATTACATACCAAAATTCTAGGATGTTCTTCTCTATTTGTCCTCAAGTACCATCTTATGGATTCATTCCCTTACATATGTTTTCTAAATCTTGTTCCCATGTATTCTACTAAACTTCTTCTTATAGCAACTATAACACCCCGACCCCTCTAGGCCAGTGTACAAAGAATCAAATCTCGAAGGACCGAGTATTTTAGTGGTCATGTAGAAACTAAATACAAACATGTAACTCATATTACATTCGGAAAGGTAACAAAATACTACACATAACAAAAACTAAAATATTGCATCCATGAGAACTCAATAAATGGTCTCCTCATCATAACCCGTTGAAGGTATAAAAATTGAAAGGGGTGAGCTCAAATGATCAGTAAGGGTTACAAATAGTAGAAGCATGAATCAATAATAATTTAATCATAAACAAATAGGTATGGTTAATATGGAATGGTGAATAAATGAAAAACACACACCCTTAATAAACCGATAATGTAACTATATCCATAGGTTTTGTCATAGTGAAAACCTCATGGATAATAATAACTAGAATTGAATAAAGATAATACTTATTAATTAGATTCCATGTATCTATAACATGATACCACAATACCGTCAAAATGGTTTAAGTCTATGGGTAGAAACCCATCGGATTTTTTTTGGAATCAAACTCGATGGGTTTGTCACCAACTTATTTGTCACATGAGACCTGTCGATGCATTGAGGGGTGGTAGCGAGCCCACCCACCAATGCATGTCCCAATAATTCTTTATACATAGAGTTAATATGAGTAAAATATGTCTTCTCAATATCTATATATATTTCAGGATACGGATTCATCAATGTATGATGAGATAAATAAATATCCTTTTAAATTAGACCATTGAAAAATTCTTGAGGAAATAATCCTTAAATATTCCAAAGTGGCTCATACCACCTTGAAAAATTAAAATAATAATCCCATAGAATATCATGATAAAAATAATACTCTTTATATGATCTAACAAAGGGAGGTACATACTCCACAAAAAAAAAGTGGTGAACAATGAATATATCTCACAAAAGTTAAAGTGACATGAGAAAAATCCTTATTACTTTGGAAAGAATAGTTCTTTTGGAAAATCATTCATATTTGCCATGAAATATTATTTTAAACATTAATATCCTAGAAATCAAAAGACTAGGACATTGAAATTATATTTTAGGCATTAATTCTGTCTCACTGAAGTGAAATCATGTAAAAAATATTTCATAAGATTCTTTAGAAAGAAAACATTTTAGAACATTTAAAGGAATGTATTAACGTGATTTTTAAATCAGAAAGGAAAGTTTGTTCACTTAAATCCAAAAATGATCGAAGATCATATTTTTTGATGAAAGTAGTCTTTTTATAAAAATAATAGTATCTTAAAACAGATTATGTAGTACACTTGAAAACGGGTAAGAATTTTAAAATATCCCTTGAATCAGGTTTCATAATCAGGGTAATTTTGTTGGAATGATCATTTTAAAACACATAAATCCCCATAAAATAAACAATTATTAAGGATGGTAATAATATATAGGAAATTATAACATAATTATTGTGGAGTAAATAATAATAATAAACAATTTAATCGAGGTAAGTAGAGAATAGGAGTAACCCAAATGAAAATGGAGTTTTGGGTAGAAAACCCTTTCCACTTTGTAATCAATTGATTCATATGACCCAAAATTAATAATATTCAAGTGATATATTTAATACCATTAAAATAAATATATTCATGATATTTTACATCAATAGACAACATACATACACCATACACATGTATTAGTAGTGAATATGGAAAATCTCACAAAAATGGACATTAGTTGAAGAAACCCTTACCTTAAGTATAAATGTGTTAAGACCTTGAACATAAGGTCCTAGTATATTAAATTAGACATATTAATAACTTATTATATTGAATTTTTTTGTTCTGTAGTGTTCGTTTTCTTTATTTTCATAATTGGTTCACTTATTCTTATGTTATGGAGTTCAGGTGGAATGGATGTAAATCTCCATAATTGAACTCTCATATTATTTATTAACATCTAGAAGTGTTAATAATCATTTATATAACTTGGTTACATTTCATGAGGATGAGTTTCAAAATTTAACTTTAATGAAAACTATTTTCGTTAATTTGTGGGTTTTGATTAAAACAAACTCATTTTTCAGTATAACTTAATTCCATTTATACAATGGGATTACATAACCTTATATAGGGTATAATAAATATATAATAATCTTGTCAAACCATAACAATAATGGTTTAATGAAAATAATTGAGAATGATAATAGAAATCGAAAACCCATCATCCCTGAATGTGGAAAATTGACACATCTTAGATAATGTTCTTGCTACTAATATAAAAGATAGTAAAAGGAAGAGATGAAGATAAAAAATTTCAATATAATGAAAAAATTATAGTACGTGTAAGGTAATGGAGTCATTATAAAATTTGGATGAGTATAGGTTATTGAAAAATAAAACCATTGAACTTGAAAGAAAAAACAAATAATTGAAAAGTGGAATTTTTCTCTTGAACCAAACATCATTAAGAGCCACTTTAAGGGAGAGGTTTTTGTCTTTCTATTAGACCAAGGATTTTTGGGCATGGGAGAGGAGGCTGGCAGGATATTTGGACATAATTTATAGATGGCACAAGGCTTAAGAGCAGTGAAGAGAAGAGGGGGATATGGGGGGGTTATAGTGGAGGGGAGAGGGGATTTCTCAATTTTATATTCATTAATCTATTATTTCTTCACAAGATAAGGAATAGTGAGTCTTCCAAGACCAAGAATAGTAATATTATCATGTGAATCCAAATAAATTGGGCTTACATCTTTAGAACATCATACATGACCCGATAATTAGTGTATTTATCATATTTTGTAAATTATGGTATTTCACTATTCATAAAAAATTCATGTTTTCTGAAAAAATCCCAAATATTCACTCCAACCAATTTTTTGATGTCTAGAATCGAAAAATGAAGTCCATTTTCAAAAATAATTTTCTAAATATGATTAATTCAATATTTAATTAAAATCAAAATTTATTCTAAAAAACATTTTTAAAACATTTATTTAATTATTCCAAAACATAGGTATATCATACTCCAACTTGAATATTATTTATATAATATCATAGTTAAGGTTATTATTCATTATGGTATATAACTACTCTTAATGGTATGTTACTATTCATAAGGATATGTTACTATTCACCAAATATTAATTTTTTTCTTATCGGACTCCAAATAACTTAATCACTGTAACAGTGTATGTCAGATTTTCAAAATTCACATCACAGAAGTTACAAAATTAGGTTTGTGGGGATACTTTATAACAAAGTGGTGTTTTTAGAGACTTAGTGATCCATGCATTCTATAATAATTCTATTTGTAAATTCTTGTGGTGTTACATTCCATGTATAATGTGATCATAGTATTTGAGGAATATTTTGAGTGGTGATTCAATATTTTAGATGTGTGACAGTTCAATAGGTGTCATTCAATGATGGAAGTGATCGGAAAGAACATCATAGAGATACTGAGGGTGGTAACCGCTATCTTACCATGTAGTGGGTACATAATAATACTATACCTACTAATTGGAACCCCCTAAATGTCTAGGGAATGGCCCCTCTACTTACTGAGTTTCACACCCTGATAGACTAGGGCATGGGTCCTCCACTTACTAAGTTGTTCCCCCACCTTAATATACCAAGGCGTGGGTCCTCTATCTATAGAGTGTAACCCCATGACAGATTATGGGGCAGGTCTTCTTACATATTGAGTGTCACCTCTATGATGCACTCGTGAGTACTTCATCTACCTAATGAGTGGAACCCACTAATGAACTACGACATTAGTCCACTTCATATTGAGTGTCACCACCCTAACATACATGGGAATGGGTCCCATACTTACATAGTGGCTCCCCCATATATAATTGGGAATGAGTTCCCTGGCTACTTTGTGATACCCACTAATGTACTAGGTAATGGGTCGTATATTTAATTATTTGAACCCCTTTACCATAATAATTAATGGGACCTATACATGAAGAATATGCCAACTCAATTGTGCTAAATAGTGGTGAGGTGTGGGTCCTCCAACAAATTAAATATTTAGACACAAGATATGTTGGGTATCATTGACGGGCCTTTGGAGTTGTTGGTAGACTCTTCCTCCTGGGATGGGTTGTGATATAGAGATATATTTTCTCTCTCCTAATGGTTTCTTATATTATAATATATATCCATGATATTGAGTTTTGTTTCCCTCTTTCTTTAGGATGTGCGAACTACAACTTAAAAGATTTATATTGCTCCATCATCAATTTTCCAGTGTTCTACTAGGTGTGTATATACTCACCAATACATATAATTTTTCTTCACGTTTCCTTTCTAGAAAATGGATATATCCATGGTGATTTCATAGAATCATTGGGATACTTGCATGAATTAATCTTGTGTGGTTGTTGGGTCTTGGAGATTAGGAGTCGGTTTCTCTCAGCATTACATTATTTTATTTTTTTTCATGATGGTACATTTTTTTATTGGTAATGTATTTTTCCCATTTACATTTGGGATATCATTGTCACACTCTTTTTTGTACCCTAGAGGTTATTTCAAGCATGGTTTTTACCCTATATGTTATTATCTTTTTTTCTATTTTCTATACACTTCTTCATGGAGAAGGATGGGTATGTGCATACATGTACATTAGTAAATTCATATTATTATGGTTATTCATTATGGGAACATGTCTATAGCCCCTGACCTATGGTTGTGCCTTTGTTTTGTGCAAGCCTGGTCTTCTGCCGGCCAAGCAAGCCCTACTGGGACATGTGGTAACATGAACGCTTTTATTCCATAAATATTAATGTTGATCATGGGTACATTTATTAATTTTTCTATAGCTATAAATCATCCTTATGTTCTAGTTTAATATTCTTTTGAATAGATGGTCAAAAACTCATTTGATCTAAATAAGATTCCTCCCCTTCCTATAATATCATTATCTCCATCCATTGGAAATCAATAAACATTGGATCATTTGTGATCCTCATCATATATAGGTTACCATGATCCTATTGACATGGACAATATACCTCATTGTTCTCTTTCCTATGGATGTAATGTATTGAGTATTCATAATCAATAATCAGCTCCAACCATATTCTTTCAAAAATGGTCATCTCCTCTGGATTGAAATTATACATTAATTTTTTTATTACAATATATGTCACAATGTTCCCTAAAGAGATAACTAATCTATATTTATAATTCAGACATTACTGCAAGTTACTCAAAATCATGATTTTGGAAATTTTTCTCATTGTCCATTTTTGTGAGGTATAATCTACAGTTATATGATCCTACATGAGCACACATCCTAGTCCCTTTGTTCCTGAATCACTATAGAAAAAAATGATTCTCCACTATAGGGTAGTGTAATCAAAGGTGTACTGACTAGAATTATCTTAATTTCCATAAAAAATTCCTCACATTCATTCATCCAAAAGAACATGGTACCCTTCCAGGTAAACTTTTTTAGCAGATCTAATATATGCGAATAATTCTACACAATGTTTTGATAATAACTAGACCAACCAAGAAACATATGGATCTCAGTCATAGTGGTTGGTCTACAGTAGTGATCAATAACTTTTTTTATTTAATAGTCTACTAATACACTGTCACATGAGATTATATTACCCCAAGATGAAAATTTTTGAGGTCAGAATTCATAGTTGGTAAATTTTACATAATGTGTCTCCTCCCTTGGGGTCATTACCACTATTCTAAAATGATGTTTATGTTCTTCCAACATCTTTTAATAAATAAAAATATTTTCTATGAATATTACTAAAAAATTATCAATGTAATATTTAAAAACTCGATTAAATAAATCTATGACTATAATGTGCATATTAGTAAAAAAAATGGAATCATTATAAATTCATAGTGTGTATACATAGTGTGGAATGTTTTCTTGCATATATCATCCTTCTTGACTATTAATTTCTAAATTCTTGAATGAAGATAAATCTTGAGAATATATGGATCTCCATGTAGCTGCTAAAACATGTCATAAATATGGTTTAGAGGATAATTTTTCTTTATTTTTATCTTTTTGTGTTCATGAAAATCAATGTACACTCACATTGATCCATATTTAATTTTAATATATATAACAGGTGAATCACAAGGTGTTGAAATACGCCAAATAAATCCATTTACAAAATTATCCTAGATTTTATTCTTTAATTCTTGTAACACAATTTGGGATATTCTATATAGATTCTACGAAATAGGTGCAGCACCATGTATGAGTTCTAATGAAAACTCAACTTCATGATTTGGTGGAAGTCTAGGAAACTCTTCTAGAAAGACAATAATAATCTCCCTCACAATATGTATATCTTCAATGTTGATTTTCTCTACAAAGATTTGAGATAAAAAACTCCTTTTCAATAAGAATCATGACCCACACAATGAATTTAATTTCCAAAAAAAGTATCATTTTTTTTCATTACACTGATAGGAAATAATAGGTTCTTTCAGAATATAAAATGTAACTTAACTTCCTCAAAAATTGATGTTTAATGTATATAAATAAATCCAATTCTTTCCCAAATTCACATCATATTTAAATAGAGAATGACTGATGTGATGTGTATGAATAAAATTTCCACAAAATTGAACCAAATAATAATCATTAACATGGTATTTTGTCATCATATCATTAAGGGGTTTTACTACTAACAAAACATATAATTCTGAAATTGGTATTATGATACCCTTAGATAGGATGTTATATATAAATTAATTTTTTGATCTAGAATCAAATGATACCATGACATTTTTTAATTATATTCCAAGTGTATATTTCACCACATTATTATCATACCCCTCATCCGAAATTGTGATCGCATGAGACTTTATTTTGATTCCATGATTAATTTGTTATTGGAGTAAATCATAATAATTAACCATTAGATTTGGGAAATGGTTGACATAATTATCATAATCGTTATATTGAATTTTGGGACACATTTTTGAATGGAGATTTTATTTGTTGTATATATTTGTCAATTTAGGTTCAAATAAAGATTGATTTCTTATGTTAATGGATATTTTCAAGTCAGATGATTGATGAACTAATCATAAGATCAAAGAACTTGTATCATGTGTGATACAATGTTTAAAGAAAACAAATAAGGGTGATGATGCATTGTTATTTTGAATTCATGTTTCAAAATGAAATGGTGGAGGAAGCTTGAAAAATCTACGAGTGATCATGCAAAAAGAAAAAGATCATCTCATTTTCAAGAAGTAGAGTATATGAAGAAGAGAATAAGGTTGTGTTCATCTTTTTGAGATTATAAGGTGGCCATTCATATTTAAACTACAGAGTGGCCATGAATTTTTCTCATAAAAGATTTTTTTGGTGCATACTATAAAAAATCTGGCCAACCCTCAAGCAAGCCTTGGCCAGATCAACCCTAGCACATATGGGACACAAGGTCAACCACACTAAGAGAACTATCACTAGCCAAGGATGAAGGTATCATGGGTATGGAATAGTCTCACCCACATTCAGGTGTAGTGAAAGGGGTATAAAGGATAGTGCATATTTGGGTTGAAGCCTTCATAGAGTATGGGTGTAGAGTGTTCCCATAGAGAACACGGTACGGGGTGGTACCGTGGATGGAGGAGGAGAATTATGAGCATATTTTGGAGAACTTTGATACATAAACCATGGATTCACGGTTTGTGTGATTCTATTTGTGATGATTTTTATAATGAGAAAAGAAACCTCAGCTGTCCATCTGATCTCATGCAATATCTTTGTTGCACGCCTCGTCCTGTATCCCTTGATCATGTTGTCGACATCCTTGTCCGATATGAGCTGATCCAATGACCTAGGAGATTCAATTCCATCACCTTCAACCTACGAACCCTAAAACGGCTCATGATTCCACATATTTCTGAAGACACTGACACACCTCCATGATCGACTTTCTGACCACTGTTGATGATTGAAACCACTACATTACGGTCATAGGGAAGCCATGAGATCATGCATGAAATTTCATTTTCAAGAATGCACAAAAATAGAGAAGTTCGAATGTGTCTAAAGAAAATTAATTTGAGAGGCCATGTGATGGAGGTATGGTATTCAAGATGGAGATTTTCATGTGACTCTCAGTTCATGCATGTGATGTTTTTGACATGAGAGGAGAAGGCCGCACACATGAGAAGTAAACACCCAATAATCATAGTATATATTTGACATGGGTTTGAAGATATTAAAAACACAAGATCTTGAATAATTCGAAGGTAGGATTTAAATGATATATCTCACCATATTTGAACATGAAAATATTATCATACTCAGCCTATAAAAGGAGAAGTCTCAAGTTTAAGGAGCGTGTTTCCACCCATATACATGAGAGATCTTGTTCTCAAAACAAAGCATCTCTGTATTTCCATGTCATTAAAAAAAATCTAGGATCTTGCAGGCCTTCAACAGTTGAAACACACTCTTAATGTTTCTTGAGAATAAGGATAACTGTGGAACCTTCTAGTTTAATGAAAAAGATCTGCAACTTCTATACGAAGTAGAGAGTGGTGAACACGTGATAGGTTACTGAAACCCACACTGTTCTTATTGAAGATGATCCCATGGGTACACAAATATTGAAATAAACCCATTTTTGTACATCACAACAATCCACACATCTATTTTGTGTATAATATCTATGAATCCCTTGCATGAGGAATATCTGAAAACCCGTCAGTTTCTTGAAGATAAGAAAAGAATCCTCCTATTTAAACGCTGAATCTATATTGTATTCAAGGGATCATTTTGTGGGAAGAATGATTTTTTCATAAATATGGGTAGTTCATACATGAATTTATGCATTTTCATTGTTTTAAGAAACATAAAGAATTTTATGTGTGCCAACAGAATTCACCCATTCGGGTTTGGTTGGATGAAATGAAGAAAAGATCAGAAGAGGCAGTGTGTGCATGAAAATATTTATACCCATTAGGGTTTACACAGAATTGGTAAGAAGTGGATTGTGAATGAATCTTTCATGCACATACATTTGTGTAAGAATTTAAAGAAGAGAACTGAGAATGTGTTGATGCGTGTGTGTATAAAAGAATAAGAAGTTAATGGAAGGGAGAAGTTCACATAAATGATACATGCATGATTTCACGCATATATAAAAGGAAGAAAGGATAAAATGTTGATTCTAATTATTCCAAGTAAGATGATCATCATTTAATTAACAATCAAAAACGTGTTTATGAATATAGCTAAGAAGAATAAGGAGTTTTAGTGCATTTATTTTTTTCACTAAAGAAGAAGAAGGAAGAAGATGCTTTAGTGCAGTTGGCTTTGAACTAAAGAATAAGAAGTAAATAAGAGAGTCTCATAACTATTTATTTTCAAATAACAAAGTTAAGTGAACAAAAAAAGATCAATAACAGAACAAACATTTTTATGAAGGAAGAATATTGTCTTTAGAGGATGTATAAAGAACCATCAAGGAGGTGTAAGTTGGACTAGTTCATCACTAGTTTAGGAATATTGGATTGTTTCCCTTCCATGTCCAATGTGTATGGACTCACACTAGCTATAGGATTATTTCCCAATCCAAACAATAATACCAGTTATCACATTATAGTGGATAATCCATGTATTGGTTCTCAACATACATGGAAAGGATGTAGATGTTCTTATTTTTTAGTGAACATTATAAAAATATCATATGAATATTTTTACTACATTCTATTACTGCATGAAATAGGGAAAAAATAATATGATAATCATGATCCTAACAGGTCAAGGGGTAGAGGGATAAAATTTTGGAATTGGTTTAAAAAGTCCCCAACATTGTTTCACCCCAATTAATTTTAGTTATATCCAAAACTGTTCCTCTCAATTAGTATTAGAGGCGGGTTCACCTCTGTTGGGTTCTCTACATTAAAGATATTATCTTTTGAATACCAAATTTTCGTTACTGATTTAACAACAAACTGAGGTTTTGGTAACGATTTAGTGACCTCTAAGTCGATGTACATATCTACCATGTCCATGATTAACAAGAAAAATAAGGAGAATATAATGTTGAATAAGAAGTCCCTTTTATCTAAAGAAGATGAAGTATTTGGTTCTCCATTCCTTGTTGAAAATGAATGAACATATTTCATGGAATATAGTGAGAAGGTGGATCAAGTTTCCACCAAGAAGGTGGAAAACCTTCCTACCACAAATGATCCAGAGGTATGTGTTAGTACATTTGAAAATTATTCCCATGATGAAAATTAAATCAAGAGTGGTGATGATCAATCTAAAAACTCAAATGAATTATTATTTGATAGATATATAATTATTATGAAAGATATTATTAAAGGAAGTTAATCCCTAGTTTGTAAAGTATTTCAATGTATGTTGGAGGATATCACCTAGCTTGAAGAAGAGTATAATGTTTTGGAGAAGGGATTATAAGAATAAATTGTTAAATGATTAAATCTCTCCAGACAGGTTGGAGACTCTAACACAATAAAAAGAGAATATGAATTAAGTTATTTAAAATGGCTCAAAGATATTAAAGAGAATGAGGGAGTCAATAAGAGCCTGAAAGAGAAGATCCATGAAGTTTAATATTAGCTGAATAATACCACTTATGTGAATGTTTTAAGTTTGGATGAAACTACCAAAAAGATCAAGGAACATGACACTTTTTTACAAAACAATTTTTATATTCATGAAGATGAAGTTTAATGAATTAAGAATAATTTTTAAGAGAATATGATTATGATTGAAGATCATAAAGTCATCTTCAATATGAAATGTCTATAATTGGAACCCTATATGACAAATCTTAAGAAGGTACATATTGAGACTTCACAAAATAAGGAAACTGTAGTTGTTGGTACTCAATGTTTAGTAGAGGATTCTAAGGTTTAAAGACCTCCAACATGTGATAATATGAACAAGACTTCACTTAATGATCTATCACATGTTTCTAAGAAGAAAAAGGTACCATCCATACCATAATTTACTAATTTTTCATAATCTGTTTCCACAAACAGTGCAGGATGGGAGATAAATTCTAAACAAGTATGGATGAAGAGTGGTGATAAAAAACCCTCCACCATGGATATGGTGGCTAGGAAGAAGAATTTGGAAGGTGGATCCCCAAATAGAGCACCAAAAATCATGAATAATGCCCAAAAACATTATCCACAAGATATCAAAAAGTCAATATATGTGGGTTAATGTTGGTGCTGAAACAGGTTTGGGAATTGTGCATTATATTGTCAATAGAATCCTCAAAATTAAAATACACAAAGGAAGTCTATCTCAAGGGGGATAACTCCAAAGAAAAAGAAGCCACATCCACAGATCCAAAATTATCTGAATACTGCAAAAAAATTTGGATTGGTTGACAATATATGTGATGGATGTATTGGGAGTGATCCCAATGATGGTACATTTTCATCTCAACATATATCTAATGTTGTTAAAAAAAGAAGATCACAAAAGTTATCCAAGAATGAATAAGTTTCCTTTGAAAGAAATGAAAATAATTTTGTAAAATCATATTCACACAAGAAGATACCAAGAAGAAAATTTTAGAATTCCTCATATTCTAAATATAAGAAGGTGAAGGGTGGTGCATCCAAAGTAATGGCTAAGAATGATATCACTCTGAAGAAGTCATGTGGAAAATCCATTATTGATTCTTGATTTCCTAATGACATAATGGTTATCTGGATAGAATATTTTGAAAGAATAAAAAAAATGGAAGACACAAAATCTCTGCCTAGTTAAAATGAAAATTAAAATATTTCAGACGAAGTTAAATAATTCTCGTGTGAGAGGTGAAACAAGGTTGTCCATACTATTAGAAATTTCATTGCATTAATTCCAGATCAAGAATAATTTCTTAAGAAGATGAATGTTGCACAAGGAGATTATAGTGATCTTAAAGCTCTTAAATAATGAAGTCTCACACACATAGAAATGGAATAAGTTCTAAGATCCACACAGCCACAATATGAATTGATGATCAAATATTAATGTGTGAAGAATGAAGCATATGGATTGAAAGAATATTTTGAACCTTGTTGTTCACATTGATGAAGAAAGGAGGATCCAAATTCATCCTTTAAATATTTTTGTATTGTATTTGTTCTTATATTATAGGGAATTAAAGTTGAAGTAAGATATTAGGGGTAGAACCCAACAATCAGTGATCAGAAGTGTTCCCGGAATGAAGATACATATGAAGAATCTATAGAGTTATTATTTCAATTAGTATAAACATCATTTGGTATCAAATTCGATTAATCTGATGATTGTTTGAAGATATTGTCATTGTAAAAGTTATTTCATTTCTCAATCTCTCATTCTTGGTTACTCAAAATAATGTTTATTTTACAAAGGGGGTAACTGAGTTAATTAGTGACAGAAGAAGAATGGTAGTTCCCCAAGGTTATTTATCCTTCCAATTGCACCTGATTGATTTTCATCCATTTTGTGAAGTGCATTTAGGGGTTTCAGGTTGATTATTAAAAGAAAGATTTATCTCACAACTGTAATGAATGTTGTAAACCTCTAAAGACAAGTTTATGAGTTCTCATCTCATGAGGTATCATGATGAATGGACATCTTTATTGATTAAATCAAATCCTCTTATTTTTTACACTGAGTATTTCTCAAGTAGAATTAGAGTGAAATTGTTGATGGAAAATTACTTAAGTATGGATTGATACCCTTTTCCCAAAAAGTTTTTATTTATATTCAATAATGAGGAGAGAAAGTGAAACGTAAGTTCAATATCTTAATAGAGGATAGAATATTGACATTTTGATATTGACACATCCATTTAGATAAATTTTATGTATTTAAAATAAATAAAAGGGGGATATTTTTGGGACCACTTTGTGTATGAATATTGTATTTGTTGTTAGAAGTTTTCAATATCCATCAAAATGAAGAAGGAATTCCAAAGTTAATGGACATTGTCAAATCAAAATATTTATGCACTAATCCTAAGTTCAAAGAACTTTTATATTGTGTGATAAAAAGTTTACAATAATAAATAATGGGGGTGATGAAGTGTTCTATAAAATTCAAGTTCCAAAAAGAAATTGTGGAGGAGGCTTGAAAATTCTAAGAGTGATTATGACAAACAAAATAATTATGTGATTTGAATGAAGTATATAGGATGAAGAATAAAACAAGGGTGTGTTCATGGTATTGGTATTTGAAGGATTCCATTCATGTTTAAACTACAAAGTGGCCATTCATTCTTCACATAAAAGATATTTTATGGGGATTACATTATAAAAATTGAGCCAACACTCAAGAAATACGAGGCAGGTTTGACCCCAGCACATGTGGGACTCAAGGTCACCCATGCTGAGGAAACAAACCCTGCCCAAACCCGAAGGTGGCATGGGTTTGGCATAGTCATTACCTCAGGTAGGAAGAGTGCACGACGTAGTAAGTCCCCTGCATAGTTGGGCTGAAACCCGTGAAGGGGGTGGGCACATAGCACACCCGTAGAGAACATAGTACAGGGTGGGGCAATGGAGGAAGGAAGAGAATTATGAGCATTTATTGAAGTGCTTTGATACTTAAACCATGGTTTCACCATGTGTGTGTTTCGATTTGGGATGAGTTTGAAAATGAGCGATGTAATCTGAGTTTTCCAACTACTCCCACACAAGATCTTTTCCGCATGCCTAATCCCACATCTGTAGATCTAATTTCCACATTTGATGTCTAATCTAAGATAATCCAATGATTGATTGGATTCAACACCATCATATTCATCCTCAAAAACATTTAAGGGCTCCTTATGCCATAGATTACCGGAGATACAGCCACACCTCCATGATCAACCTTCCAGTAACTATTGATGATTAAAGCCACTGCATTATAGTCTTAGGGATGCCAAGAGATCTTGCATGAAATTGAATTTTCATGCATGAAATGAAATCAATAAGTTAAAATCTTTAGGATGTAAATAAATATGTGAGGCCACATCATGGAGCACGATAATCCATGATTTATACTTTCACAAGACTCTCAATGCATGCACGTGATGGTTTTCACATGAAAGGAGAAGGTCGCGCGCATGAAAAGGAAACACCCATGAATATTGGAATATCATTGAGGGGAGTTTGAATATATTAAAAATAGAATATATTGGGTAAATAAAAGGATGGATTAAAATGTAATATCTCACGGGATTTTAATGTGAAACGATTATCATCCTCTTCCTATAAAAAGAGAATGCATATGCTGAAGGAGCGTACTGCCACCCATATACCAAAGAGATACTTTTCTCAAAATAGTGTCTCTCCGTGTTTTCATTTAATGAAGGGAAATAAAGGACCCCATAAGACTTAAACAAGTGAAACAAAATCTTGAGGTGTATTGCAAAGAAGTATAACCATTTACCCTTCAATTTTTACAAAGAAGACACACCTTCTTTGCAAAGAAGAGAACTGTAAACATGTGAGATGTCTACCCAACCCCTTTCCATTATTTGTGATGGTGATCCTGAAAGTACACAATGGTGAAATATCACCCTTTAAATATGTCACAAAGAAACTCAATTCTCTTGTTGGTAGATGATCCATGCATCCATTTGAAGATGAATATCTGTGAACGCTTTTGTTTCATGAAGAGAAGGAAAACATCCTCTGGTTTAAACGCTAAAGCCATATTTTTTGTAGGGGTTCTTTTATTGTGAAGAAATAGTTTTTCATAAATATGGGTAGTTCATACATGAATTCATTCATTTACATTGTTTGAAGAAATCTAAGGATGTTTTTTTGTTCCAATGTATTTCACACATTCAGGTTTGGTTGTATGAAAAGAAGAAAAGAGGAGAAGAGGCAGCATGTGTATAATGATTTACCCCCATTAGGGTTTACAAACAAGAGAGAATAAGTGTAAAGTGAAATCTATATTGTATACACATGTATATATGGAATCATTTTAATAAGATAATCTAGAAATTGATTTCACATGTGTAATGAAGAATATTAATAGAAAGAAAGGGAGAAGTTTACTTAAATGATACATGCATGATTTCATGAATATATGAAAATAATAAAGGAGAATAAGTTGATTATAATGATGAAAAGTAATATTATATTCATTATGTGAACAATAAAAATGGTGTTTGTGATTATATACAAGAAGAAGAATAAGTTTTAGTGCATTATATTTTTTCACTAAAGAAGAAGAAGGAATAATTTTTTTTATTATAGTTCGTTTTTTCACTAAGGAAGAGGAAGAGAAGAAAAGAGTTGTTTGCCTAATACATTATAAGTAACCATGGGAGGAGAACTAAAGAAGACAAATAGAAGAACATACTTTTTGAAGACTGAATAATACATTATTCAAAGGTAGTATAAATAACCATCAATGAGATTCATATTAGACTAGGTCATCACTCGTTTAGGAAGATAGGTTTGTTTCCCTTCACCCTCCAATGTGTAGGGACTCACACTGGCCAGAGTATTGTATATCTAGACCAAACACTATAATAGTTATCACATTATAGTGGATAATCTATATTTTGTTATTACTTTATGTGGAAAGGATGTAACTTCTCTTATTGAGTAGTGAACCTTGTAAAAATTTCATGTGCATAATTTTACTGCTTTCAATTATTACATGCTAAATGGAAAAATGAATAATAGAATCAATATCCTAACAGGTCAAAATGTACAAGGTTAAAATTCAGTATTGGTTTCAGATGTCCCTAACATCGATTCACCCCTCACTCAAAGATAAGTATATCCTAAACTAGTCTTCTCATTGAAAACACTATATTTAATGTGGAGAATTCTATGTAGATCTATCTTTATTTGAATCATTAGATAAATTAGTCCCTTCATTTTAGAATTTTATTTCCTAATTAACTTACCTATCACACATGAAACATTTTCTTGTTAACTTTAAGAAATTTCCCCTATATTTCCTTCCAAAAATTAAGCATAATTGAAGGGTAATATTCTTTTCACTATGATTTTTAGAATTACCTTTAAATTTTTATTTTCTCATGTTAAAACCATTAAATTTATCGGTTTCTATAATAATTATATCCATCATGATATCACATTGAACTACTTTTTTTTTACAACGAAGTCCCTTGTTGATAAAACCCTTCATAGACTTTATTTTAAGACACTAAAGTTTTGATCACCCTTACATCTAGTATAAATAATATTACTAAAAGTGTACCTCACATGTCTTGTGAAATTTTCCTCATATATATCATGGAATTCCTCATCCATATATTTCAACTCAAAGAATTCCATCTGAATTTAAACTAGATGAATAAGTGGAATATAATTGTTGAAAACCGATCTTTTAAATTAATCATTCTTTGTAGATTCATTTTATTCTTTTTCTGTTGTGTTTTTTAAAATATTCCACCACTAATATTCATATACTTTGAATTGGAAAATATCCAAAATAAATGCTTCATTTTCCAAACATGAAATGGTGGGAAAATATCATTTCAATGTTATTGGTCCCATCCTCGGTTACTAGTGTATTTGTCAACCCACTGACCGAGGGTGGACGTAGCCTCATAAAGGAATCAAAAGAATGTTATTCCTTCCATTTACTATATTGAATCTCAATATGATTCATATATTGGGAAATATGTTTGAGCATTTTAAAAAATCATTCTATCTCTCATAACATTCAATTTCTTAGGACGAAATTTATTGCATTTTGCACAACATTAAGAATTAACATGATTCCATTGTGTTATTACAATTCAATAAAAACCAAAAAAACGTTTTGTGACAAAAAATAATCATGGTGAGAAACTAAATAATCATGAAAAATCAATTATAGTATGTATGGATCGTTAAACATTCTTATATGACAACTTAGGTTTAACCTAGTTTATTACAAAAACATTTGGATTTATCTTATAATTATACATATCATTAGGGTTTTTTACGAAAGATTTCAAATCCTAATTTATAAAAGATAACTAATACATGCTATGATACCTTCTTTATTAAACAATATTTTTCATACATAGATATACAATATAAATATATGAGTATTTATTACATAACATTTTGATCCACTCTAGATTTTTTTTGTTATAGTATATTTGGAAGCATGGAAAAATAAATAAATGGTTCATAAAATATATATAGATTCGCTTATGTATTTCATTATAACTAACACTATATCTACATAAACCACACATAATACCTTTTTTCTAATATATGGAAAAAATAGAAGAAAGAGTAGGCTTTATGCTTAGAAAGTGTAAAATGAAGATATGTCAATGATCATATAAGTATAACATTAGAAAAATGGTATGAGAAAATGCTCAAAAAATTTTATAATCATTACCATCATATTATATCTCCTAATATCCTATTAATTCAAAAAAATAATTATAGTTTAATAGAGTTTAATTATAAATGAATCAATGAACATGGGACATGATAGAATAAAATTTTAATAATAAATGGAATTTTGTTATACAATAAATAATAGAAAATTATTTCTATAAAAGACAAGGAAAATTTACAATACTATCTATATGGAATGGGTTCACTGCCCAAACAATCATAGTGGCCATGTTTCACTATAAAGACTATCACAGTGGACAAAGTCCCTTACTAAAATAGGTAAAAAACTAATTCTTGCTTTATTTTTCTTAGAAAAAATATATAATTACATATTGAATTGGACGGTGATATATCTCCCACCAATAACATAGTAAAAAGCATACATATTTTTTTCCAAAATATCATAAACCAATTATTATATAATAACTCATTGAGATTAATTAGTTTTATAGATAATTCATCATATCATAACTCATATAAAATTAATGGGTTCATTAAATACCATGCTATCATAAAAAGATACCACACAATGAAATAATAAGGATGGTATCCCTATATCACATCCTTATTAATTCATAATTATAATTAGAGGTTTTTGTCTTTGATGAATAGATAAACCATTGATTGACCATTAAAACATTTTTTGGAAAATAATATTTACATTATTTGGAAATCAATTATATAACAAACTACATAAATAAAAAATAAAAAAACATTGATAGGGTCCATGTAAACTAGTAAAGTATAATTCAATGAAAAAATTAGTCAAGATAGTTCGGATGTTTGTCAATAACTTATAAGAATAAAAAACATTCCTTCTATAAATCTGTTAGAAAAGTCAGAAAGTACATCATAATTGAAATGAAAAAAAATCCACTCAAACCATTTAATAAAAATTAATATATCGGTGAAAATGGATTTCAAAAATCATAGTATAATATTAAAAACATCATTGAAATTATTTTTAGAAAACATGCATATGGAATAGTTTTTTGACCAAAGACAAAAATGGATTTGATTTTCCTTAAAAACATATTTTCATTCTCTTGAGTACATAAAGTGAAAAAAATGAAAGGAAAAAATTTATTTTATAGAATAAACTATAGGATAATAAAATTCATGATCATATTCATAGTTTTATTATAATATTTCATCATTATAATGTAATAATAAATATTATCGATAAACAACAAGATTGTAACATAAAAAACCTTACCTCGAGTATTCTTTCCTATAAAGGAAATCTATCCACCAATAAAATAAATTTAAATTTATTATAATTTTTACCAACTTCATTTTCACACATATTATTTAATATATTATCCCTTTAAAACCTTTATACACCCCCATCTATGAATAATTTTGTTTTAAAATATTCACTTCTTAGTGTTAACTATATCATTTATCAAGTATATTTAAGATTAGTAGTACTGATCCAAGTAAATTTATCTTACTTCCATAACCTCTAGAATATATATAATGTTATAAATATCATATATATTAATTATAAACTTATTTATAATCATCCATAAAAGTTATAGATTTAAAATTGGATTAAACAATTCATGGGGATGATAGTTTGTACATAGGAATGAATAATGTTTTAATTTTTTGATGGATGGGATTAAAGAATGGTAAATTTTAATTCCACTTTATTGGATTATTATTATATCATATATTTATAATCACTATTCATCATGTTATTCCCTTTAACCATATAATATATATATAATGAAAAATGAATCACATAGCTTTGTAGATGTGGTAGCACACACGTATGAAGGAACGACGGTATCGTTTTCCAAATAAGTTGATCTTAAATAAGTAGATGAGATATTAGAATTCGTAAATTAAAATTATTTCATTAATAATATAAATATATAACCTATCATACTACTAATCCATTAAATATGGTGATGAAAAATGAATCATTTCACTATAAGGACGTGGTAAGCCGTATGTACGAAGGAGAAATACTATCACTTCTTCATTGATGGGGAATGGGGTGAATAATGGTTTTTCAAAAATGATAATTACATTTTATCATATTTATTATATATAATAATGTATTTTAAAATAAATAACATAGGCTTTCAAGCCAGTATGCTTTCTGGCCACCTCAAGGCCTTCGGGCCACCTCAAGGCCTTCTTGCCTCCTCAAGGCTTTCGGGACACCTGAAATGGTGCTTAAATGATCAGACAGACTCTACAAGAAGGAGACTCTAGATGGTGATTCAGAGTAGGCGCATTCACCAATGAAAAAGCTAAGAGGATTTTTCAGAAAGAGACAGTATGGAATTACCATCGGGACCAGCCTATTCTTGCATGGGAAGCCTAGACGAACAACCATGTGAAGGTGGAGAGCTGATATCACGATGAAGATGCTAGGGGGAGGAGTACGAATTATAGTCTCTATATTTTCTAAGACTTACGGGTCATGTAATCTCTTAGCCTATGTGCCTTGTAAGGGTTCCCCCTTATATATTAAAAGGGGGGTTATCAAAAATAAATAAAAAAAGAAGGCCTTTAGGCCATTCGAGTAATAATGTGATCGGTTATGGAGATTACCTCTTCATTAAGATGGCTCCTTTATATCTCCCATGAAGGGATCATGGGTTGGTATTTTTTGGAGAAAATAACCTATTTAATTTTTATATAGTAGTTTATAATATATATTAGTAGATTTTGGCTAATATATATGGATCAAAGTAGTGTGAAAATATGGGGGAGGAGGATCTATTTTTTAATTTAGTTTAGGTCCACTTTTGGAGTTTCTCTAAATATTAAATTATAATAAATGTATTCCAAAAAAATGAATCCAATTATATAGGGTGTAAAAGATAAGGTTGTGTAGCGTTTTAGTCCGATAATTCAATATAATTTAGACATTTTTTTGTGTCATAATAAACCTTATCACATCGATTAACCCATAGTTAAATAATATTAATTATAACTATAGTAAGAACATTTTAAATATTGGAGGATGTAATTATTACTTAAAAGTTGATAATTAAAAAATAAATGGAAATGTTATGTATATTTAGGCCATATCATAACCTCCATTTTTAAATTTAATAATTATAATAATTTTTTAAAAAATTAATAAAATGTTGGTTTGATAAAATTTCAATATTTTCAATTGTGACATTATTCAAATATTTTGTCTTAAATAACAAAAAAATAGAATTCAAATAGAATAATTTAACGCAACGCTAATATTTCATATCCACCTAAAACATTCATATATCACTCTACATAAATCAACTTATACCACATTTTAAAAACTCAAATTCATTTATTTTATTTTTAAATTAATTAAAAATATACTAATTTGGATTTGGTAAAAATTTATGGTATATATATAATACCTAAATATTATAAAGAAATTAAAATCATGAAAGTAGTTTCATTATTCATTTTCTTACTTTTAAAATTCATTCATAATTTTTTCCTTATGTGAACACAAAAAAGATATATAAAATTAAGAGAGTTATATTTTGGAACTTTCATTGACTCATATAATATATAGGTTGTTTTAATTTCAAAATGTCCATTAAAAAACTCAATTTCAATTATATGGTGTAAAGTATAAAATTTAAACCATTAAATAAAAATTATTATGAAAAATTAATCCATTTTCACTTACTTTTAACCATGATTATCCGAGTATACCATTTAACGATGTGATAAATATTACTGAGGTTAATATTCATATTGGCCAAACATAAAATGGGCCCATTTACCAATTATAAACATCATAATTATAAATATTTACTTTTTTAGGTGATTAAATACCAATATATAGAATAAATTTATTTTAATGTATGCATTCAAAACAATATGAATACTGTTTTTAGAAAAATACATTTTAAGCATAAACCATGATTTATTTTTATCCCATGCTCAGAAAAAAAAAATTAATTAAAAGTTTATTACATTTTATAAATTAAATAATCATTATATTTCATTATAATCATTCACCAATAGTGATTAATTAATTTTTATTATACAAAAATTCATTGTGTGCCTAAAAATAATTTATCAAATAAACATCACTTATATTTTAAAATAATGTTCGTTTTAAATTATAATAATTTGATAAAAATTGAATTAATTTTATAAATTTGTATTCCATATATTTTTTATAATTCAATTATTATTATTCATACCATCTAACACATTGTTTAGAATATAACAGACACATACTATTTTAATAAAGTTAAGAGGTTCATTTAAACTCATTTTTACATGTAACATAAGATATCTTGAGAATTGAATTATTAAAAGTAAAATATTACATAAAATATAGGTCTCTTACATTTAGAAAGTTCTATTTTTTTATTTAAAAAAAATCATCAGTTCTTTTTTATTAAATTATTCCTATCAATGTCATTGGAAATGAAATTAGGCCTAATATTTCTAAAAACTCATTTTCATATTAAAAATGCATTTTTCTAGAAAAATATTTTTTCTTGGTTTTCCAGTTTATTATAGAAGTAATTTCAAAAAGGTATTTACAATTCAATTAGATAAAATTTATTCCATGTTTTGAATCAATGGGTTCAAATATGATATATAAGGCCCTTTTCTATTTGTTATTTTTAATAGTTAAAGTGGTAAATTTTTTCATCTCTATAAGGGTAAATCTGGTAATTAAGATTCTAAATAATGTGAAAAGGCATTAAAAATAAAAATAAAACCTACATTATTTATATTTTATAACTTTATTTCAACCATACTCATCTAATATTTTATGATATAAGAACATGAATCCATTTTTATTTAATAATGACCTTATTTTATCATAAGTAATGAATAAATACAAAATGTATCTCTTAATTTTATTGAATCTAATATATTATTGTAGGGATAAAAAGTGTTTTTATTTGATTACAAATGGTTAAAATTAATATGAATGTTTTTTTCATTGTTATTTTTTTTATTTAATAATAGACATTAATGATTATGTTACATCGATAAGGTTGTTATGCTAGTAGAAGAAAAATAAAATTAACGATTTGAAAAAAATAATGTATTATTTATTGTGTAAGTTATGGTCATAACATGAATTTTTTAAATAATAACATAATTAATTATTGATGTTATAAAAGTTTTAATTTGATATAAATTATATTCTAGATAATTTTTTAAATTTAAAATTATATGAATAGTTAAAAAAATTAATGTAATGGTATTTTATGCTAATTATTATTTTATTAAATGATTTAAAATTCATAAAAATATTAAATTTTCCCAATATAGTGGGATAAGGTATATAATTTCAACCATTATCAACTTATTCATCACATGTCCTTTTATGGTAACTTTATTGATTTGGAATGTGTAAAACAATTTGATATCATGGTAATCGTAAAAGAATTTAATGTGGGGTTAAAATTATAAATATGTGTAAACACATAACCTAATCTTTGATACATTTTATTGGATGAGTGGATAAATATAAATCTATCTCAGATTTAAAAATAATATTTTTTATTCATTTTAAAATGAAAATTAATTTATATAATTCCAAGGGTTCCCCTATCCTCTATTTTATAAGGAAACCACCTATCCTCTCTTCCTCAAATAACTTTAGATGCATTTCTTCACCAAAACCTACAAAAAATACTTCTAAAATTCCTTATATATATTCTATAGGTGCTGTAATTTTTAAAAGAATATACAAGGGGTCCTTGAGATGTGATCTAAAGGTGATAATTTAATGGGGATGAGTTAAGGGACATACATAGTAAGTTGACATTCAAGTTAAGGGGATTCAAAACTAAATTATAATTAATTAAGTTACAATTATAAATTATTAACTAAACTATTCCATCATTATTTTTCAAAGAAAATATTATTATATTATGATTCATTTCCACGTATTTTTTTGTGTTTTTATAACTATTACACATAATCACTTAATTGTTTAAATTCTAACTTCAATGATATGATCTTTGTAAGGATTATTTTTCTCAATACAATTTCTTTGAGACATGTATTGTACTATGAACATTCCTACATTTATACGGTTTATAAAATTATTATTGAGATAATATATCATGAATAACTCTTTTATCATGATACTTAATTATTCTTTGATGTTCTCTCTTCCATGAGATATTGATTAAAATCTTCTAAAAGTTTTAAGGGTTTTATTGTCATAATTACAATTATTTTCCACATAATTCTTGTATTTTGAAATTATTTAATTTAAATGGTTTACTTACAGCTGGTTGAATTTATTTTAAAAATTATTCCTTGGAAATTATAATTATTATGGAGTCATTTTAGGTTCTTTCATTTAAGGGATTATTGATTCATGTATTACACATATCGTAAGGTTTTCTTCTGTAAAACAATTTTCTTTGATTTTTTTTGATTTATGAATCTATATTCCTTTATATGGTTTATACACTAAATATGGAAATAATATATTATTAATATATTTATACTATTTTATTTTATGTTTCTTTTAAGGTTTTTGTTTTCAAATAGAGTTTTTTTAACAATTTTAAAGGTTTTTTAAATGTTCTTTTAATGATTAATGGGCATTTAATCAAACTATTCTTCCACATTATTTATCTTGTTTTATACATGTAACCATATAGAAATAAATTATTTTTTAATTTTTTTACCCATGATATTTTAACATCATTAAAGTGGATTTAAAAGTAATTTTCTAACTGCTTTCTTGATGGCCACTTTTGAATCTCACTAAAAAAGTTTTAAAAGACTTTTTATTTTCAACATGGATGATATTTAAATATTACTAATTTTTTTATACTCCAATGGTGATATGTTTTAGTGAAACAATATTTATTTTTTCTCAAGATGTCTTATGGTTTTTTGAAATATAATTTCATAGAACCTTTTCCGTTTATATGGGAAAATCAAGATAAAAAAGAATGGAAATTGTTTTCAGGGGTGTTATATTCAAATGTGAAAGCATCTAAATTATTATATAATTATATGGAAAGACATAATTAATCTAAAATTAGTAAACAAATAATTTTTAAGACATCTCCAGAATTTTTATGTTATCCTTGGATCAGGATAAAAATTATAAAATCTGTTTCCCCATACATCCTCGCCACTTCCATAACATATAACATGGAATTCTTGCCACACAATAATTTTTATTGAAATGTTATAAACTTATTAGTCTTAGTGATTTGATCCAGTACAACCCATATCACATTTATTACTTTTTATGTATTTTGGAGAACACTAGAAATGTCTATGGATATCTTTCCCTTATTTACATGTTCGTAAGGAAAATGGTTTCATCATCACCTGATAATTTTATCAATGTGTCATATCATACTAAAATAGAACTCAATTTTTGGGTATAATACACAAAAAATATCTTCATTATATCACAAAAGAGCGTTTTCAATGATTTGGTACATCTTGGTATTTTACAATGGATGGAGAAAAAATGAGTTTTGTCTATAATCAAATTTTTATTTTTTTATCTCCAGTGATAAAGGAAAAATTTCTTATTCCAAACTGAATGACTCCTTTGTTGTTAATGACAAATTCATTGAGCATTCCTTACATTGTTTTAATCACATTTTCTTAAGATATAATTCATCCCCTTATACATCCTTGATATTATCAAAAATAGATGGTTGAGAAATCATTTGTGCATCATAGGATTTCATCCAGGTAGTTATGATTTCCAAATCTATTATTTAAATATCCATGATAATTGGATATTTAGTATTAGTCATTGATATTTTAGAAGTTTATTTCATGTAAAGATCATCTACCACCTTATTCGCACTTCTTCTATTGTATTCAATATAGTAATCATTTTACTCGATCATTTATAACCATATTATTTGATCTTTATTGATATATTTCTATGTGAATTTATACTATAGAAACTTTTGATCTATATATATGTAACTCTCATCACCATAAAGTAGTTTCATTGTGGCACTAGAGATTTTTATGAGAGATATTTTGTTTTTATGTTATATACATCATCAAAGGAATCTTTTACTACACACAACACCAGCTTGGCTTGCTTTACATGAAATCACGACCTTCTTTAATAGCTTGCATTGTACGCAATACTGAGTTTCACTAAACAACGATATGCTGTTAAAATATTATTAAAACTAGAAAATATCAATAATAATACCCACTTATTGAATTTTTATCTCCCAAAATGGACTTTATTTTTGGATTCGGAATATCGAAATTAGCCTGGGGTGAAATTTTGGTACTTTTCTGAAAATATTCAATTTTTTATGAATAGTGAAAACACCGGGTTACTATTTAAAAACCGAATTTTTATTTAAATAATTATATATTTTATTTAATTATATTTTAGGTCAAAACTGATACATATTACCTATATATGTTCAATGTGATTCATTGGAGTCATTTTATAACAATTATAGATATATAAAAATTTTATTGAACTTTTCACCATCTTTTACCCACCTCCTAGGAGAGTTTAAAAATTTATATAAAACTTAATGTTACCATTTCTGTGAGTTGAATTTCGAGAATCCAGGAGACATGGTTAATATCAAAGAGTAAAATGTGGTTCAATAGGATAAAAATAATTTTTTGTGAATAGTAACTTTTTACTTTTATTTACCACGGTTAAAATTAAATACGGTAATTAAAGGTACAAATGGTATTATTATTATTACCCTATCACATGTCCTAATTCTATTGGATAAGTTTAATTCGACCAAAAACAAGTTTAGAAATAAAATATGACCATTTAGGTCCACTTGGATTAGATTAGGATATTTATTATTAATTTATTTAAAGAAGAGTTAAAATAGTTAAAATCAAAGTTTAATAACGAAAAAATATTTAATTTAGGGTTATAAATAAGATAAATTAGACTATAAATATTAATTATAAAGATAAAAGTACTTCCTACATAATTATATTTTATTTATAATTTTTAGAATTTAAATAATTTAATTTATTTATGACACAATAATGATGCAGTAATTACCTTATTAACGAAATATTAACATAATTGTTGTTATAAATACACAAATAAGTGTAACTTTAGACTTTTTATGAATTAAAATACCTTTCTAGGTTAATATGACATGTTATTATTGATTTAATTAACTTTTTTCGAACTAATAATGCTGTTATAATTTTCAAAAAAATCAATTACCAAATAGTGTCAAAATTGACATAAAATAGTTTTTAAAACAAATATTATATTATAAATTGTTATTTTATTCCTAAAAATCTAAGGATCGAAAATATGACTTATATAATGTTATATATATTAATAATAAACAACTTGGGGTTCGTTTGTCTTGTTATAGTAAGTTTATTAACCATATAGTGTAAGCAAACGAGAAGACACGGTAAAAGATAAATTATTTAACTTAGAGTTAAATCTAAATGATAACGTTAAAATCGTAACCTAAAATTGTGTAAAACCCATTTTTTGAGATTATTTATAACCATACCCACCTTATGTTAGAAATAAATCAATTTGGAGCTATTAAAAACCGAATATGACTTTATAATAAAATAATATTTTAAGTTTTTCCTAAGGTGCCCCTCTCCTCTCTTATAAAAGGGCACCTCCTCCCTCTCCTCCTCACACCACTTTGAGCCTTCAAGCTCGGAAAAAAACTAATAAATTCTCTTATCCACTTCCCTAGAAACATCTTAGAGGTCCTGGTATTCTTCAAAGAACAATCTTAGTGCCCTAAGAGGATATTTCAAAAGGGCGTTTCAAAGAAGAGGTAATATTCGTTACCAATTCTTTCAAATTTATTTCTTCTTCTAAATCTTATTCTTTAGTTGTTTCATTATGAAGTAATAAAATCAGTATCACTAATATAATATTTGTTTATTATAAATATTAAACAACCCTATTTCACATTCTATCCATCCTACGGAAAATGAAATCACCGCGCGTGTGTATGTACGGAATACCGTCTCCACGCTGTGGTGTAATATGTTTTCCCCCACCACCTTACTTGGATAGGTATAATGGTGTAAAGAATAACTATATATGATTATTTTAAAGTGATATTTATTCTTAAATAGTATAAATACACTTAAATACAATTCCATGATCATGGGAATGATATCATCGCTCGTGTGTACGTACGACCTACCATCTCCACGATGTGATGCGACTCGTTCTACATGATCTCCATTGCATAATGAATATATAAATGAATTGAATGAATAAATATGATATATATTAAAATAATACCATTCTGTAAATGAGGTGTCTATAACCTAAAAAGAAGAATAAGAAATTATTCGACAAAACACACATGAGAAGAAAATGCAATAAACACCCGAATAACAAGTAGAAATGAAATATTACTAATAAGTAGCTACGAATATGACCATATATGATATCATAACAATTTTAATGATTCTGTAATAAGTCAATGACATTATTTAAATAATTATACAGGAGGTTCGGACACTTATGAAGCAAATCAGACTTAAGGTAAGGGAAAATCTCGCAATCTCATTTTTATCCAAGATTGTTTATACTTCAGAATTTATTGGGTCATATTTGTCATCCAAATACATGTTTCCTCAATATGTAATATTATTTCCATCCACCTACAATTTTTTAAATCCTATTTTACCCACTGGTGAGTTTTTAGTAAAGGATGTGATAGAAATATTTTGTCGTTTTTAGTACGAGGTACTTTTTGACTTTTCCGTCCAAAGTACGAGAAGAATGTTATTTTTTTAACTTATACGACATGAATGGATTTTTATGATTTCCTAGGACTTTATTTCCATGAAGACTCATTTACAAGTTTTCACGTTTATTTTTAATCAACTTCTTTTAGTTTAAAATTGTATGACAAGTTAAGAAAGTAAAATGTCTTTTTTGAAGTAGAAAGGATATTTTCCTCAAGAATGGAGTTCAAGTGTTTTATCAAAATTATTTTCCATATAAGATAATATAGGGTTCTATATCAATCCCTATTTTTAAATTGATTTGATTTTGTTATTATGGAATTATTTTTATGATGTCTTTTTGTCTTATATGATTTATGTTATGATGGCATGACATTTAAGAATCCCAGTTTTATTACATGGGTTATGCTATGATATATGATTTATGATCTTGTGGCACACATAAGAATGGTGTCATTATAGGATAATTGGGACCTATTTCTCCCTCCAATGCATCAGGTAAAGATTTATATCTCATGATATAGACATGGGTGGAATGGATGGTTAAACCGGTTCAGTGAAATAGGACTGAAACGAGGAGTGAACTCAGTTCAGAAAAAGACTTTTTCTGCAATGATAGTCTTGGAAATGAGTCTTGAATACTAAGAAATGATTCTCTATGATTATGTGTGTATACCAAAAAGTTTCATGTTTTATGTTATGATTATTGGGATTACATTTCAATACTATGATTTATCCCATGTTATGAAATTATGATAGCTTTTGCAGGTTAAGATTTCCAAGATGTTATGTTATTTGGAATATGATGTGATTGATATTTCTTTTGTTTACCCTTACATAGAATTTTAGCTCACCCTTTTGTATGTTTTCTTTTCCCCAGTTTAGGAAGAAGGATTTTAAGTAAGATATTCCAAGAGGTACTCTAGATATGATAAAATAAAAGGGAGATAGTGTAGATGATTTATGAACCAATTGTTTATGTTTCCCAATTTCTAGAGACACTATATACATACGGTCCTTTCATAGTTTTGTTATATGTTGTAATAAGTGTGCTTTAATTCTGAATTAATAACAATGTATGTAAAGTATGTTTTGTTATAGTTGGTATCAGAGGGAAGGTATAGTCAAACTTTGGAAAATAGGATGTGAAAGCCTTAGAAAGAACCCTAAGGATATATCTAAGAATAGAACAATCTTAGTGTTTTAGAAATGTCCATGAAAAACCTATGGTAAGACCTTAATTGGGAAATTTTTTCTTTGATTATGTGGTTTTCCTATTATAGGTAATGTTTCTCACACTATTATTCTTGGTTTTAGTCAATGGCTGGAAACTGAAGGAACTGTGTTAATGCGGAATGTGATGGGAAATGCAATGATTGTCCGCCTGAGCAACCAAATGTTATGGGAGCCAGAATGCAAAATCTTGTAGCCATGGTCAGACAACTTTCTCAAGCTATGAATCATGCAGGACTTCCAAATGAGAAAAGGAAGGAGAAAAATTCTGTTGATTCCTTTATGAGTCAGTGTCCACCTTTATTCAGCGGGTCTTCTGATCCATTAGTGGCTGAACAATGGATCAGTACCACTAAAAAGATATTTTCAGTTCTTCAATGTTCTGAACATGATAAAGTCATCTTAGCAGTATATCATTTGGAAGGTGATGCTGATCAATGGTGGAATCTTATTAAGAATATGAGGCAAAAGGGTTGAAATTGAGTCCATGGAATGGGACGAGTTCAAAAACTTAATTTTCAATAATTACTTCCCTCGTATTCTTCGAACAACGATGGAGAAAGATTTTCTTGAACTGAAGCAAAAGGATGATGAATCTTTTGGTGCCTACGAAGCAAATTTTACAAGACTTGCAAGGCACGCTTCTGAAATTTTTATTTAACCTGAGATTAAAATCGATCGATTCTTCAGTGGCTTGAAACAAAGTCTTCGAAGGGCGTTAGCCATAAGGGACTTCAATAGCTACGATGAAATTGTTCGATGTGCTCTCATGTTTGATATGGAGATTGGAGAAACCCATCAGTCATATGGGTTTGATAAAAAGAGAAAAATGGAATTCAAAGGAAATTCTAAAGACTATTCTGAAAAGAATATGAGTTTTCTTTTATTCTCAAAATGTGGAAATAAACATGGAGGGAATTGACTTAAAGGTACAAGAAAATGTTTTATGTGTATAAAAGAAGGTCACCAGGCAGTTGAATATCGAAATAATGGGAAGAATATGTCTAATGATGCGAACAAAGAAAGGGATACATAGAATGCACCTCCTACACTTCAATGTTTCAAGTGCAAGGAGATGGGGCATTATGCCAATAAATGCCCAAATCCAAGGGTTGTTGATAATGATCGACGTCAATAAACTCTTAAGGCCAAAGACAAAGGAACGTCACATACAATTATTATCGGTGACGTGGAGTACAATAACGAAGTAGTGAAAGGTACACTTACCATCCACTATAAAGTAGAAAATGTTTTATTTGATTCTAGATCCACCGACTCTATTATTTCAGAAGAATTTTCTAATGGTATCGTCGTATTAACTCATCAATTAGATGTTGAGTTAGGTGTTTCAACTGCTAATGGCCCAACGGTCGCATCAAAAGTTTATAATTCTTCTCCAATTGAAGTTTTTGGGAAAGTGCTGCCTGGAAATCTTGTGATCCTTCCTATAGTGGAATTTGATGTGATTATTGCCATGGATTGGCTTTCTTTATACGGATCTCATATCTATTTCCAAAGAAGGGAAATCACATTTAATATTCTCAATCAATATACTATCATCTATCAATGCACGGATGAATATAACCTTCCCGTGGAAATTTCTTCCATCTTATGAGTCTTGATTCCAATAAATTCTTGTTATTTATCTCAAATGGTTGGATAGAAACTCATGATTTAGAATACACCCATTGTACGCGAGTTTCATGATGTCTTTCCTGAGGAACTGCCAGGTCTTCCACCAAATCGTGAAGTTGAGTTTTCAATAGAACTCATACCAGGTGCTATGCCCATTTCAAAGACACCTCATAGAATGGCCCCAATTGAGTTGTAGGAATTGTAGAAGCAACTCCAAGAGAATCTTGATAAAGGATTCATACTCCCTAGTGCATCACCTTAGGGAGCACCAATTCTATTTGTTAAAAAGAAATATGGATCAATGAGACTCTGAATTTATTATCGAGAACTTAACAAGATAACTATCAAAAACAAATATCCTCTCCCACGCATTGATGACTTATTTGACCAACTATGCAGAGCTCAATACTTTTCCAAGATTGATCTTCATTCAGGGTATCATCAATTAAGGGTCAAAAAATAGGATATACCAAAGATGACTTTCCGTACAAGGTATGGACACTATGAATTTATAGTGATTCCATTTGATATTACTAATGCCCTTGCTATATTCATGGATCTAATGAAAAGAGTCTTTAGACACTATCTTGATTAGTTTGTGGTAGTATTTATAGATGATATTCTTGTATATTCAAAGAGCAATGAAGAAAATGATGATCACTTGAGAATTGTATTGAAGACCCGGAGAAAGGAGAAGCTTTATGCCAAATTTCCCAAGTGTCAAATTTGGTTTCAAAAAGTTGCATTTTTGGGTCACATAATCTCAAAAGAGGGGATATATGTGCATCTACCAAAGATAGAGGTTATCAAGAGATGGTCATGACCAACAACAGTAACTGAGATCCCAAGATTTCTTGGTTTTTCTGCATATTATCGATGTTTTTTGAAAGATCATTCACTATTATCTAATCCACTAACCAGGTTGACTCGAAAAGGAGTTATGTTCGTGTGGATAGAAAAGTGTAAAGAGAATTTCAAGGAGTTGAAAATAAGGTTATCCAGTGCACATGTGCCCACACTGCCTTGTAGTGGATAATGGTTTGTGATCTACAATGATTCATCCAATAAGGGATTGGGGTGTTTTCTCATGAAAAACGATATGGTTATAGCTTATGCCTCATGACAGTTGAAAATACATGAGAAAAATTACCCAACTCATTATTTGGAGTTATCTGTGGTATTCTTTGCATTAATGATTTGGAGGAATTATCTTTACGGTGAAAGGTGTGATATTTATACTGATCATAAAAATTTAAAGTATATTATCACACAAAAGGAGCTGAATATGCACCAAAGAAGATGGTTGGAGCTGATTAAGGATTACGACTACTCAATTCATTACAACCTTGGGAAAGAAAACAAGGTGGAAGAAACATTAAGTCGACAAGACCAGGCTAGCTTATCCATGATGAGGATCACAAAAGATCCAATATTTATGGATTTACAAAGGATGGATCTTCGAATTATAATGGAAGTAGAAAGATCTTTTCTTTCTCAAATGAATGTTCAACTATCTTTTCATGTGAAGATTAAAGAGGCAAGAAAATAAGATGTAGAGTTACAAAAGAAGGTGAGAAATGTTCCTGAATTCAACCTTGATTGTGATGGGATAATAAGGTTCAAGAATCGAGTTTGTGTTTCTCCCATCCCAGAATTTAAGAAGGAGCTACTGGATGAGGCTCATAGTTCTTCATTCTCTATTCATCCTGGAAGCACGAAGATTTATAGCGTCCAGAAAGAGTACTTATGGTGGGATGGCATGAGAAGAGATATTGCTGAATATGTCTCTTGATGCTTGGTTTGTCAGCAAGTTAAAGCTGAGAGACAGAAGTCCAATGGGATATTACAACCATTACCCATACCCGAATAGAAATTGGAAAACATCACTATGGACATTGTCACTGGACTTCCTAAAACATCCAAAGGTAATAATTCTATTTGGGTCATAGATTATCGTCCTACGAAGTCGGCACACTTCATTGCTATTAGAGAAGATTTCTTTCTAGAGAAGATTTCCAGAAAATATGTAAAGGGAGTGGTAAGATTGCATGGAGTACCACTTTCTATTATATCTGATCGGGATCCAAGGTTTACCTTGAAGTTATGGCGAAGTCTTCAGCATAATCTGGATACATATTTGAGTTTCAGCACTGCTTATCATCCTCAGACAGACGGTCAGTTTGAGAGAACAATTCAAACTCTAGAAGATATGTTAAGAGCTTGCTCTATGGATTTCAAAGGTGGTTGGGATCAACACCTACCTTTGGTTGAATTTTCTTATAATAATATCTTTCACTATAGTATTCATATGGCTCCTTATGAAGCTCTCTATGGAACAAAATGAAGGACTCCAACTTGCTGGGATGAAGTTGGGGAAATAAAGTTATTTGGACCTGATCTTGTTGATGAGACGGCAGAAAAGGTCCGATCTATTCAACAACACAAAAGAGCAGCTCAGAGTCGACAAAAAAGCTATGCCGATAACGGAAGAAAAGACCTAGAGTTTGAAGTGGGTGATAAAGTGTTCTTACGAATATCTCCTTGGAAGAGAGTAATGAGATTTGGAAAGAAGGGAAAGTTGAGCCCTAGGTATATCAGTTCTTTCAAAATATTGGATCTTGTTGGGAAAGTAGCTTATTGATTAGCACTTCCACTGAATCTCTCTCATCTTCACGATATGTTCCATGTATCTCTCTTGAAAAAGTACATACCAGATCCTTCACATGTACTATGCTCATAAGTTATACCATTGGAGCAAGAACTTTCTTATGAAGAACAGCCAATAGAATTTCTGGATCGTAGGGAAAAAGTTCTACGGAACAAGACCAATCGCTTGGTGAATGTTTTACAGAGGAATCACCAATTAGAAGAAGCTACATTAGAGTTTGAAGATATGATGAGGGAGAGGTTTCTTCATCTATTTGTTAAAATGTGACAAATTTCGAGGGCGAAATTAATTTTTAAGGGGGGTAGAATGCGACACCCGAGATTTTTATGAGAGATATTTTGTTTTTATGTTATATAAATCATCAAAGGAATCTTTCACTACCCACATCACTAATTTGGCTTTCTTTACACACAATCACGACCTTCCTCGATAGCTTGTGTTGTACGCAAAACCGAATTTCACTAAACAAAGATATGCTATTAAAATATTATTAAAGATAGTCGTTATGAATAGTAATACCAACTTATTGAAATTTTATTTTTCAAAATGGACTTCATTTTTGGATTCGGAATATCAAAATTAGCCTAGGTTGAAGTTTTGGTATTTTTCTGAAAACTTTCAAATTTTGATGAATAGTGAAAACACTAGGTTACTATTTAAAAACCAACTTTTTATTTATATAATTATTTATATTATTTAAATTTATATTAGGTCAAAATTGATACATAATACCTATATAAGTTCAATGTAATTCATTGGAGTCATTTTATAATAATTTTAGATATATAAAAATTTTATTGAACTTTTCACCGTCCTTTACCCACCTACTAGGAGAGTTTGAAAATTTATATAAAAATTAATTTTAACACTTCTGTGAGTGGAATTCAGAAAATCCAGAAACACATATAATATCAAGGAGTAAAACGTGGTTCAATAGGATAAAAATAATTTTTGGTGAATAATAACTTTTTACTTTGATTTAACACGGTTAAAAGTAAATAGGGTAATTAAGGGTAAAAAATGGTATTATTATTACCCTAACACATGTCCTAATTCTATTTGATAAGTTTAATTCGACCAAAAACAACCTTATAAATAAAATATGACCATTTAGGTCCACTTGTATTAGATTGGGACATTTATTATTAATTTATTTAAAGAAGAGTTAAAATAGTTAAAATCAAAGTTTAATAACTAAAACATATTTAATATAGGGTTATAAATAATATAAATTAGACTATAAATATTAATTATAAATCTAAAAATATTTCATACATAATGATATTTTATTTATATGTTTTAGACTATAAATAATTTAATTTATATATAACACAATAATGATGCAGTAATTACCTTATTAATGAAATATTAACATAATTGATGTTATAAATACCCAAATAAATGTAATTTTAGACTTTTTATGAATTTAAATATTTTTTAAGGTTAATATGACATGTTAGTATTTATTTAATTAAATTTTGTTGAACTAATCATGATGTTATGATTTTCACAAAAATCAATTACCAAATAGTGTCCAAATTGACATAAAATCATTTTTTTTAAATATTATATTATTAATTGTATTTTATACCTAAAAATACCAGGTTCAGCCAAATTAATTAGATAAGGTTGTATATATTAATAATAAACAACTTGGGGTTCTTTTGTCTTGTTATAGTAAGTTTATTAACCATATAGTATAAGAAAACAAGAAGACATGGTAAACGTTAAATTAATTAACTTAGAGTTAAATCTATATGATAAGGTTAACATAGTAACCTAAACATGTCTAAAACCCATTGGTTGAGAGGATTTATACCCATACCCACCTTATCTTCGAAATAAATCAATTTGGAGCTATTAAAAACCGAATATGACTTTATAATAAAATAATGTTTTAAGTTTTTCCTAAGGTGTCCCTCTCCTCCCTTATAAAAGGGCACCTCCTCCCTCTCCTCCTCACACCACTTTGAGCCTTCAAGCTCTGCCCAAACATGAAAATTTCACTTCTACAGTTCCATATAAACATCCTATATGTCCTGGTCATCTTTAAAGTCCAATCGTAGTGCTCTAATGGGAGATTTTAAAGAGGCGTGTCGAAGAAGAGGTAATATCTGTTACCAATTCATTCAAATTTATTTCTTCTTATACTTCTTCTTATTTAGTTTTTTCATTAAGAAGTAATAAAATAAGTATCAATAATATACTTATATGTTATTATAAATATTAATCAGCCCTATTTCACCTTCTATCAATCCTACGGAAAATGAAATCACCGCGCGTGCGGATGTACGAAATACCGTCTCCACGCCGTGGTGTAATCTGTTTTCCACCACCACCTTACATGGATGAGTATAATGGTGTAAAGAATAACTATATAAGATTATTGTAAAGTAATATTGATTTTGAAATAGTATACATACACTTCAATACAGTTCCATGATCATGGGAATGATATCATCGCTCGTGCGTACGTACGGCCTACCGTCTCCACGATGTGATGCGGCTCGTTCTACATGATCTTTATTGCATAATGATTATATAAATGAATTGAATGAATAAATATGATATATATTACACTAATAACAATATGGAAATGAGGTTTCTATAACCTAAAAATAAGAATAATAATTTATTCGACAAAATACGCATGAGAAGAAAAATCAATAAACACCAGAATAACAAGTAGCAATGAAATATTACTAATAAGAAGCTAAGAATATGACCATATATGATATCATAACAATGAGAATGATTCTGGAATAATTCAATTACTTTATTTAAATCATTATACAGGAGGTTTGGACACTTACGAAGCAAATTAGACCAATGGTGAGGGAAAATCTAGCAATCTCATTTTTTTCTGAGATTGTTTATACTTCAGAATTTACTGGGGAATATTTATCATCCACATCAATGTTTCCTCAATATGTAATATTATTTTCATCCACCTACAATTATTTAATTCTAATTTTACCCATTGGCGAGTTTTTAGTAAAATACGTGAAAGGAATCTTTTTTCGTTTTTAGTAAGAGGTACTTTTTTACTTTTCCGACCAAAGTACGAGAAGAATGTTATTTTTTAACTTATACGGTATGAATGGATTTTTATGATTTCCAAGAACATTATTTCCATGAAGCTTCATTTAGAAGTTTTCAACTTTATTTTTAATCAACTTCTTTTAGTTTAAAATTGAATGACATGTTAAGAAAGTAAAATGATTTTTTGAAGTAGAAAGGATATTTTTCTCAAGAATGGAGTTCATGTGTTTTATTTAAATTATTTTACATCTATGATAATATAGGGTTCTATTTATATCACTATTTTTACATTGATTTGATTATGTTAGGATGTAATTATTTTTATGAAGTCCTATTATCTTATATGATTTATGTTATGATGGAATGATGTTTATGAATCCCATTTTTATTACATGGGTTATGCTATGATGTATGATTTATGATCTTGTGGAACACATAAGAATGATATAATTATAAGATGGTGGGACATATACCTCTGTCCAATTAATTGGGTAAAGATTTATATCTCATGAGATAGGCATGGCTGGATCGGCAGGATAAACTGGTTCAGTGAAACAGGACTAAAATGAGGAGTGAACTCGGTTCAGAAAAAGACTTTGTCCACTAAGATAGTCTTGGAAATGTTTATTTACTACTAATAAATGATTCTATATGATTATGTGTGTATTACAAAGAGTTTAATGTTTTTGGTTATGATTATTGGGCTTAAATTTCAATACTATGGTTTGTCCCATGTTATGAAATTATGTTCACTTTTACAGGTTAACATTTCCAAAATGTTATGTTATTATGAATATGATGTGATTGATATTTCTTTTGATTACCCTTACTGAGCATTTGAGCTCACCATTGTGTATGTTTTATTTTCCCCAGGTCAAGAAGAATAATATTAAGTAAGATATGCCAAATGGGACTCTAGATTTGAAAAAATAAAAGGGAGACAGTGTAGATGATTTATGAACCATTTGTTTATGTTTCCCAGTTTTTAAAGACACTATACATATACGGTCCATTCATAGTTTTGTTATATGATGTAATAAGTGTGCTTCAATTATGATGTAATAACAATGTATGTAAATAATGGGTCATTATTTTCATAAAATATTTCGTGAAAACATTATTTCTACCAACTATAAGACATTTTTCAAGTAGTTAATCTCATGGATACTAAACTTTAATTAGGTTTAAAATATCATTTATTCATCATGAATGAATAAAAAAACATTCCTTTCATTGAATCGCCACTATACATCACAATACCTTCTCCACTTGAGGTTAGTCTGAGTATAGACATATTGATTTTCCTCTCCAATATCTCATTAAATAATTCATCAAATTATTCCTTCCAGACATTATTTTTCCCTTTCAGTGTATCATTTTTATATAGATTGATAATTGTGAAAAGTTCATCACAATTATTTTATAGAATCAGTACAACACTAGAAATCTATGCACTTCATTTATACATGAGTATCTTGGTAATTCCTCAATTTGTATTATCTTTGAAATTTCGATAGATATGCCCTGATTTGTGATAACATGACTAGAGAATGTGATATTTTGTGTCAAAATGTCATACTTACTAATAATATCAGACAATATATTACTTTTTTATGTCACCAACATAATCCTTAAAATACTATTATTATCCCTCCTTGCTCATCATTTAAATAAAAATATCATCAATAAATACTACCAATTTTTTTCAAGGTTATATATAATGATTGTATTAATAAAATCCATATAAATCTCAAAGAAATTAGTTAGTACAAAGGAATCACTATGAAATCATAGTCTATGTACGACCACTATAATTTTTTCTTATGAATAGATTCTTTTTCACACATATCTTATAATAACTAAAGGTAAGATGCACTATTTACAAGAACTAATATCGTAATAACTAATCAAACAAGTCATCCATCCTTGGAAGGAGATACCAGTTTTTATAGTTATCTCATTGAGATATTAGTAATCTATGAACATCTATATTGATTTAGCCTTCTTATCGACAAAGATTATTGATTCAAATTAAAGTTATTCACTAGGGAATATAATCCCATTTTATAAATTCTCTTATAGTTTATTATTTAACTATTTGTGTTATATTATTTCAATTCCATAGGAGAATATTCAGATAACGGTGGATATATGATTGTGTTCCACTAAGAACTCTACCACCTGATCTAGGGGACAGCAATCCAACTCTAAAAAAAAGGCATTAGTATATTCCATCATAAAGGGGGCTTCCTTATGGTTAATTAATTATTTTGATAAAACCATTGAGGCATGATTTGATTCATCAATAGGTATTTAACCCCAAACATTGTGGGTTTTTCTAAAGGGGATTCAATGTCTTCTTTGAATTTAGGTAGGATCATGGGATGGTTCATAATATAGGAAAGAAGTCATTTTCAAGACTATAAATGTGATCTCAATATAAAAAGAGTGATTTTTCCACTATTATAGTGTCAAATACCACAAAGGGAAGGATTGTGAGATTCTCTAGAAAAATATTTTGAGAAATGCAGATACAAACATATTGCAACACTTTGGGTGAAATGATCACACCACCAGATGATTTAATGGAAATCTCTAATTCAGGGTTTCATGGATATGACACAAAAATTATGGAAAATTTTATTTATTTAAGGAAATGTATAGAATTAGAATAAAATAAATATTATTTCAATCTTAATTAAATAATAATTTATAATTTTATGATTTTTTTTATTTTCTACTTTAGTGGTTATTATGGAATAAGATTTTAAATTATTCCTTGGAATCAGTGTTATTGATGCTCATTACCCGTGATGAACCATGGTTTAGTATATCATAATTTATAGGTCCTCTTATCCTTATAGTTGACCCGTTGAACTGTGGGTGGGGCATTGGCAGGTTCCTTTATTTCCTCTATAACATTTAAAAATGAATAATGTTGGTTTTATATTGTGAGATAATATAACCCAAAATTATCACAACATCAAAGATATGATAAACCCTAAAGGTTACATGTTTTTTTAATAATTTTTATAAAAGTTTTAATAACATTACTCCAGAAATTACATTTTCACCACATATAAAACAAAATTGTTTCATTGCTATTAATGTCTCTTAAAATATCTATAATCTTCATAAACTCCCATCACATAAAACATAAAATGGGGTGTAAATGAATTTTAACTTATGATAAACCTTAAAATCATAAACCCATGATGGTATCCATATATCTTATATTTATATGAAATGGCGGCATATCTGCTTTCAGATGATAATCCACACATTGTTCCTAAAATAATCCATTTCTTGTATAAAAACACTTACATTGTAAGATTTGTTTCATCATTATACTATTAGAATATCAAATACGATTTTATTATTTTTTTAATTATTTTGTAATGATAAAATCACATGAAATCTCAATAAAGGATGAAGAATAAGATTTTCACAAGGCATAATCATTAAATATAAAACATGAAATTACCAACCATGGATGGGAAGATTAGTGTTATATAATTATCATGATTCACATAAACCATAGAGATTGAATAATTTTTCCCTTTTTCATTTTTTTACAAATTTTTTTGTCTTATAATACTTTTTATCAATTGGATTAGGGCACTTATTCACTTAAACCTCATACTCTTTGAATTTGAAACACATGAGTGTGGGTGGTGAATTAATTGAAACTATCCTATATTCTAATCATTAGATAAGTTCATCCCATCACAATGGAAATCATTTTACCAATATCCATCCATTACAAACTTATAACTTATATTATCCCCTTATTAAATTTCCCTTCATGCCTCTTCCCAAACTTTTTTGATAAATTAATTTTCATCTTCATCTCTCCAGGTTTCAATGTTTTACCTTTGAATTCCATTTTTATCTTCATATAAAAACCATGTGATTGATACGTAACTCCAACCTACATTTCCACCATTGTAGGACATCAAAAAATCACAACATATATACTAAATACTCTTATGTATAACACCCTTATGAGACATGATTTTATGCCACTACATAATTTATCAAACTTACTTTCATTTTGGATGATAATACTAGAATTTTACCACAAATGTCTTATAAAATTTTCCTCAATGGTTCCAAATATTCATAATCATTTTTCTTAATCTCAAGTAACACCTTCTTCATAATTCTAAAAATTGTAAGGGGAACGTACTTATCAAAAAATAATTTTGTCAACATATCCTAGTCCATAGATTCAATTTCATTACGTTTTATTGTATTCTTGATAATATTCCACCTTTGATCCACTTCCCCATCCAAATGGTAGACAACCAAAATGAACTTTTCATGTTACAAAAACTAGATAATGGAAAATATCATTTTAGTGGTGCTAATCCATTTTTCAGAAACTTTTGGATCTGAAAGCCCACTAAAAAAGGTAATAATTTCCTTATGAAGGAATCAACAGAATGTGGTTTCCTCTATTATTATTTTGGGAGTTCAAAATGATTCATAGTAAGAGAATTAATTTTCTGAGTAGAAATGATATTTTTTATTTTCCCTCATATAATATTTGGAATCTCATGTGGGAAATCATTTCATTTTAAATTTCACACAACATTAACATGTTTCCTTTGGGTTCTATCCATTGACTAAAACCACAAACATACCGTGAGAAACACTAACCATAATAGTGAACCCCATAATTAGGAAAAATAAATTATAGGGTGTCTAAGTAGTGACACTTTATTTTCAATATATGCCAACTTATAATAAATCAAGGTTATTCATGTTAATTATCTATTAAAATAATTCATTTTGGTTGGTAAATAACATGTGAACATTCAAAGAATATCCCATAGGAGTGTCAAACCCAGTGTGATGCAAGGCCCTCCTTCATGAACCAGGTGACAATCGTGTCCATCTCAATGTTCCCCTTTCAGATTTATTACCCCTAGATACCTCTGTTTTGGAGCCTCATCCACTTTTAGTGCTGATATGAGGATTCAATTTCTTGAAATCCACCCACTATATACTTTACATATATTCCATGACATGTTTCTTTACATTAACTCATCCTTAGACTTATCCTTATACATGTCCTTAGGTATCTCAGTATAGTTTTCTCATCCTACATTGAAAATGTCAACTAAACCTATCCTCTGATAACAACTATATAAACATATACATCCCATACATGATTATTACATATTTTAGATGAAGATTCCTTAAATTACACAAACACCCCCTATGGATTGTAATTGTCTAGTTCTACTAAATAAAAGTAACAATATATTATAATTTGGTGAAATATCATCGATTTATCTCATAATTATCATCCCATTAAGAACTCTTCATAGGAATACCGTATAAAAAACCATTAATTATAAAATGGGTATAGGAAACATAAGAAATGGTGAACTAAAATGCTCAGTTAATGTAAACAAAGAAGATACAAAATCCTAACATGAACAAAAGGGTATGAGAATAAAATCATAACATTTGAAAACCATACCCTACATATCAAAGATCATATTATGGATTCACGACATAAATATTGGTTGTTCATGAGATATAAATCATATGAAAATAAAATAACATGATCCATAAGGGAATACCATTGTCATAAGACATATATATGCATAAAGAACATAATAAAAGAAACATTATGACCAAGATACCAACTAATACATTCATTTCATGTTAGTCATGGGCAAACCAACAGTGTAGCTACTTTGGGCTAGGGTTAACCACCAGTGTACCGTATTTTTTAGGATTTTTCTAACCGACCATGTACCCTCCATTTTAGGATTTGGATAACAACATATGTATCATTTATTCTCATATAACATTAATCATTACCAAAGGTATTATAGGGAGATATAATCCCAACACATCACATAATTATAATCAAAAAAATATGTGAAACAATATTATAAAACATTTATCATTTCATAACCCATGAAATTAAATGGATTTCATAAACAATAAAATTATTATAACATATGGATAAGAGATATTTTTAATAATTATTTCAACATTTCCTCATAAAATAGCCTATTGAAAAAAATGGGTTTCATAAGAATTTTACCATTTAATAACATGTTGAAGAGAGATAGGTTTCATAAAAAACATTTCATCATTTACATAATACATAAAGATTATGAATAAGAATGTTATCTTTGATTCATAAACCTATTAAAGCATATATGACATTAAAGGATGTAAATTTATGTAGAAAATAATTTTCAAAGACCACATTGAAAATTTGTTCTAGTAAAATATTTTTTTTTAAATTAAATTTTCAAACATAATAAATTATGGAAATAATTTTATTATAAAAAAATTTGAAAATTTATAATCGAATATTTAAAATAATTTTAAACATTTATTGTAGAAAATATCTATTCTACTTTGAAAAAATATTTTTATAAAATAAAAAAATTTGAAAATACTTTTTCTTTTAAAATGACCCTGAAAAAATATAAATAAATATTGATTTAAAATATTGGTCATGACAATGGTATTCATCGTTCATGTTGTACATATTAAAAACATATTTATTTAACATTTTTGATAAAATCAAAACAAGAATTGTATTTTTGAACAACATGAAGAATAATTTTGATTTTTTAAATGAAAAATTATAATAGGGTAAAAATTTATTTAATAATTCATTTTTATGTAGTTAAAAAAATTTGAAAAAATTTTTGGGAACCATTTTTCAGATGAAACATAGTATTCAAAAAAAATTTCATGAAGAAATTTTTTTATGTCAAAATTATATAAAGAGAGGAAAATTAGAGGAAAATATGTATTATCATGATTGAAATATAGTAGAATAAAATCCATGAGTTTCTTGAGTTATTTATCATAAGATTATGTTATAAGAAACAGGATCATAAACAATCTCCATAAATAATGAGATAGTGACATAAAATCTTTACCACTTTGGTAACTTTGAGAAGAATCCGCATAAAATAATGTAATTAAATGAAACATAAAATATCCCAAGGAAAAATATATTCATGATATAATATGTATACGGGGATTCATATACACCACGTACAAGAAGATATGTGTATAATATAATCAAATGTCTCAAAGAAGAAAAATAGAGACAAAAAAGCCATACTAATTTTATAAAATTTGAAATATAACCCTCATTAAAGAGATCTAATAAATTTTTTTGGAATTATTAATAATTATATGTATAATAATCATAAAATAAATTCATGGGATGTATATATGTGACATAAATGAAACATGTGGTGAATATGACAATTGTCTTATAGAAAATAAAAGTGAGACAAAAATCCCTTTCAATAAGTATCATCGTCTTTCACACTCATCCAAACCTCATGTATAATAAATATAATATTATTTTACATATATTATATAACCATAATAATATATAACATACCATATATTATTTACATTTTTCATTTTATTTCTAATTTTTTAACAATTCCATGTAAAAGACTTGTTTTTGGTAATAATCGCTTTGTTTTTGTATATGTATTGATTTGTTATTTTCTATCCACATACACTGATAAGGGTTCAAATATATATTGAATAAAAAAAATATTTTCATATATGTTTACTATATATTTATTTAGAGTAATTTATAAAATATAATGATAGAAAATGAAATACACCATTCACGGAGATTGTAGGCCATACATACCCATAAATGTTGTTTCCATTTTCTCGATGAATTGAAATATTTAATGGTAAATGATATATTAATATTATATTATAATTATTATTTTATATAAATAAATTATTTTAATTAAACCCATCCTTAATAAAGTGCATGGAAATCACGAATGAATCATATCGCTTCGTGAAGCGATAGTTCATCATACACACAAGCGATCATATCGTATTCAAATAAAACGGAATGTTTGTAGATATGTGTGATATTATAATTCCATATGTATAATAATATCATAAATATAACAAACAAAAATTTAATCCCTAATAATAACTAAATATGAGAGGAGGTAATGGAAAAATTATTGATATCTTCTCATGAGGTGGTAGTCTGTCGTACACAAGAATGATGATTTCATAAAACATTTGATGGATGTGGTGATGGTTGTAGGTCATGAACATAACATAAAAAAAATATTAATATATGTAATATACTAATGTTATTATATAATAATGGTATAATTTTAATTTAAGTAGATGTACAACGAAATAATACAAAAAATCTCATTGACGAGCACTACCTCTTCTTCGGGTATCCTTTTTTATGTTTGCAAAAAATCTCTCATAGTTTAGATTTATAAAAAAATATGGCTTCTAATATGATAAGATTAAATTTGGGATGTTATTTAGGTTTTCCTTTTCATAACAAAAAGGGCTTGGTATTGTGAATCAGATAGGATAATGGGTGACCATTTATAAATGATGTGTGTGGCACACCAATAATATTTTTAAAAAATAATAAATCCACTCACATTTTATTCATGTCATAGGGCTCCAATAATTCACTATTATTGAGACTAGAAGGGTTAATGTCTACATATGGCTATAAAATTTGTTTTTGAAAGGTTTTGGGTAATTTTTATCCCCTATCCTTTTAGTATAACCCCCTCCTAATAAACCCATTTAACTAAACAATGGTAAATATGTTTTAGTATATTTACTATTAATTTTTTTCAAAAATTATGTTAAACTTATTATATATTACATGTTATGATGATTCCATGTATGGAATCCATTTTTTGTGAATTCAATTCGTATAATTTGAAAATTTTAATTTAATTATTTCTACATCAACAAATCATTTAAATATAATTAATGTTCATAAATAAATTAAACAAAATAATTGATTTTAATTAATATTTAGTATCTTTCAGTATTTATCAATAAATGAATCTTTTCAGAAAAATCTCAAAAGATCACCGTAAGATAATATTTGCATGATAATTCCAAAATTGATGTTTATTTTATCGAATTAATTTTATAAAATTATTATATTTTAAATTTATCTAGGTTCAAAAGTAATTAAAATTTTATTTTAGAAAATAGTTTGTTTGAAATTAAAAAAGACTTTAATGAAAAGGAATTACATTTTTATCAATTTGATTCTTTTATATAAAATAATTGTAATTAATATTTATTTTATTTTTATTTCTATTCATAAATATAGGTTTAACAACTTTCTTATAATGAAAGCATTTAAATAACTATATTAATAATATATCATGGTTTTGTAAATACTTAGCGTTTTGTGTAACATAAGCTAACATAGTGTTGCATACAACTGAAAATTAACATGGTGTTGTATGTAACATAGTAAAAAAATTTTGTTTCAAATAAAACTAAATAAACTTGAAATTTCCTGTACTGTAATTTTTTTAAAATTTTAAATTTAATTGAAAAAAAACAAAATCCAGGGGTGTTAAACAATCCTATTAGTCTAAAATGCAATATCATAACATTAACTATAATATTTATGATTTGTTTTAACAATTTTTCACAAGAATTTTCATGATTTTTCTATTTGAAATAATGAACATCCCATTTGGTTAATTATTATATGGTGTTAAAACTTTATGATTATCAACATATACATTAAAAAAATCTTTTTATGTCTTATTATAGAAATGAGTGCCTTGTTCTATAAGAATAAAATATTACATACTAAATCAAAAAAAAAATTATTACTCTTAAAAAACTAGTATAAAAATTTTACATTATCATTCATAGTTGGTACAAATTCAATCCATGAAGATAAATAGTATAAAACAAGAATGATATAAGAATATCCAAAGGAATTAGAGATAAGGTCCATAAAATCCATCCACCAAAAACCAAAATAAAATCAAAATAAAAAATATTGTAGTGGAATATCATTCCATTAAGAAATAATCCCTTGGAATTGAACAAATATATAATTTTTATAGAACTAATATTAATATTTTAATAGTTTATGGTAAAATTACTTCGAATCCAATACCCTATTATCGATTATCTGGGCCTTAAAGTAGAACCCTTAACGTAAACTATGTAAAATTTCAAAAATTTAGAAATATCTCAATTTTTTGATGTAAATCCAAAAAATCTAGTAACATATTAAATTCCATAGGGAATAATAATCCCTGAATTTTTACCTGGAATTAATAATTAATTTATCAACTAAATGATTTAAAAAAAATTGAGGAACAACATGAGTAGATATGAAATTCATAATGACTAGAAACAATCTTCTCATATCATCAGTTGAAGAATAATATCTATCTCCAGGGAAAAATACCCAATGGGTTCAACATATGATGTTTCCTAACAATACTCATTACATATCATACTCAAGTTATTATCCATAGTGTTCTCAATTCTATTAGTATCATTGATTTATATATTAAATTCATTGAGATACAAGATTCACCACACCAACTTTATCTTTTATTCTTTTTTCATTAAAAGATATTTATTATCTAAATCATATCTAAAAACTACATATTTTGACAAATAAATCCATCATCTAATCTTTCCATTTGAAAACACAATTGATACCAATTCTATCTATATTATAGAGTAATTAGACTGGGAAATATCTAAATTTCTTGATGTATATTTAATGAAAAGTGATATATTATATACACTTTATGTAAGAACAAATAAAAAGTTAATTATAGAGAATTAATCATCAATTGTTAAAGGAAAACCCAATTTTTGGCTTGAAATATTTTTTTGGACCCAAGATTTTGGCTAAGTTTGTAAAGATATTCCTTTACTTTATATAAAATACAAACAAAACATATTTTTTTGAAAGTCTAGTTAAATGCATGGATATTTCACTTAAATAATTTATAAAAGTTTTATATAATCTATAATGACAGTGAAAAGATATAATATTATTTATATCCTATGTAAAATTAAATAATGAGATAATTACAATAATATACTTATCAATTTTAATTTTATTCATATAAACTTCACAACCAACCATATATCCACTATCAATAATGAAATGGAATTTAAAAAAGATTAGAATAACTTGTATTTCAATCTGAAGTCTAAGAAAAACCCCTGAATTTCTCAGATAACCATCAAAAGATGACCCATATACTATAAAATTTTCAAAAAAGGTACCAGTAAATTTATATAAAATTTTAATTATGCATATTCGAAGGAGGTAGAGGCATGACGTAGTCCAAATGGAATTCTGTTTCAAAACAAATACCAAAAGGACAAGTAAGACTTGATTTATCCTAGTATATTTAAAGTAACATGAATATAAATTTTTCCCAAATATCATTTGACAGTGAATAATGGGATGACTATCTAACCATTCTTGAATTTGATAAAGAAAATGAAAAAAATGTTATACTTATATTCTACAAAATTCAACATTATAAAATCTTTCTATTCCCTTGAATTGCTGGGACACTAAAATGGAACTAATCATCCAAATTCATTCCAAAAAATTTTTAACCCACTCTTTTTTGTAACAAAATAGATTATAATTAACAATTATTTAAATGATTTAGGTTAAAATATACCAGTATCCAACATGGTAGTCACCTATTTTTAACCACTTTATGAAGGGTTTGATTCAATATCCTCTTGAATTTTCAAATTGGTTTGAAATTTTCATTAAGAAGGATTCATTTCATGAACAATGATGTTATAATCCAAGTAATTTCATATAAATACCATCCTATTTAATTTATATTTATCGTAAGTACCACTAATTTTTTCTAAACGTTTTTATTTTATACCCATATAGAAATTATGATAATGAATTCTTTTTTTTTTGTCCAAATTGTAATATTAAAAATTCCTAATTAAGACCTTTAGTTCTAGTGTATTTAGGATTAATATTTTTAAAGAAAATTTTTTTATGGGTTCTTTGGCATATTTTTCATCCTATATATCATCCTATAAGATAGAAAAATTAAACAACCCTAGAGTAGTATTATAATTTTTCACCAATAGTGAACATGTTTTAGCAATAAAATAAATATCAAATAAAAATTTATACCTCGGAGGTTACCCTTTAACAATATTGTATGAAATTTTTAAAATTAAAATACTGAATTTTTTTAAATCATAATCTTTGAAATAATAAATATCTAACAAATAGTCACATATATTAAATAAGGAATTAATTTTTGTAATTTCATATTCATTTTCACTAAAAAGTTCCTAATAATTTAAAATTGTATATGTTTCTAAATCAATAGAAAAATCATCTTCCATGTCAAAAAAAATTTCACCAAAATCAATAGAAGAATAAAATTTTATGAATTTTGAAATCTCCAAATAGTATATAGTTCCTTTTAAAAAATATGGTTTTAAAATAAAAACCCATTTCAATATCTTCAGTTCCAAAAGAATAATCATCAGGAAAGAGTTCATTTTACAATTAATTCATAGGATGGTAATTTTGAATAATATAAAAAATTAAATCTATATAAAACCATTCAATCATATCAAATTTTTGGGTATAGTGTTCTTCTATAGGGTTTTTCAATGATTCAAATATTCAAAAGATGATCGCATGGCCACCAAAATATAAACAAAATATTCATTTATGAACATTTATTATAATATTTTAATTTTTCAGAAATATTACACCTAGAATTAAGGGTTTATGAGTTCTAAATCATCCATATTATGAGGATAAAACATAAAAATTTGTTGAGAAAACAACATATTATTTCCTTTATAAAACCTAATGTTTGTCTCTAGGTAGTACAGATAATATGCTATAAGCCTCTTAGATAAAATTCAAGAATTCTGGAGTTCTCTAACTAATATATATTGGAAACCAAAATAGTATTATCATTTATGAAGGCTCTAAGATCCTATATTGAATCCTAAAATTAATGTTCTATAGAAACACACGGAATATAAAATGCACCAAGAGCTGTGAATTTAATTAATGGATAATGCTGGATCATATTGGGAAAATCCCAGTATATTTTAACATTCTCACCTACCCTAAACTTCTTTCTTATGATAATACATATCTTTAAAGAATTTATAACCACTATATATTTTTTTAATTTCACTTAACTAGGGAATGTCTTAATGGAATTTCCAAAAATTATCAAAAATTTCATTGTACATTTTCATTATAACAATACTATTTTTAGGAGGATAGCCTAGAGGGAAATCCAATGTCTCAGTAAACATTTTCATGTTATTATTAACATTGTTCATACTTTCTGTTGGATCCCATCAAATCCTTAAACTACTTTTAGATTATTTCATTTTTGATTTCATCTTTTTTATATTGTTTTTTCTATTCTACATGCTGGTGGATAGAAAATTAAATTTTACTAGGCCCAAAATCTTATTCTACACAAGTCTTTATAACTATGTGATATTGTTTCCCACTTTCTTCAGAAGTGGAACTATCTTTTTTTTAGGTTACTATTCATTTAGTTTTTCTTATTCGTTCTGAATTTTAGTTCCACTTCATAGAATATTATAACTAACATTATCTATTCCCCTTAGGTTTACCTTATCTTGTGATGGAATATTACAAATACCATTATTTTTTACCACTAATTTCAACTTCCTTTTCATCCATTTATGTCACCATATTATCTAATAATAATTTTTCTTGTTTTGAGAAATTTATTTTTGTTTCTTATGCTTCTTCTCAATGTGTGAATCAAAATTTTGATTACTTTTAATTTTTTTTTGTTATCTTGAATTTTAAAACATACCATTTTCTTTCTTACATGATTATAAAATTTATCTTGATTATCCCAAGACTATTGATTTAAATTTTGGTTTTGTAAATACAAATTTAATTGACCATTATTCATAAACCTATTTTTTGTTTCCAATTCTATTAATGGTTGAAATTTTGGATGGGCTGAAAATACCTATATTTACTTTTTTTGGTTTTGAAATTTTCTATTTGGGATATTCTATAATGGATTTCCAAGGAACATCCAATTACAAGATTTATTATTTTTTTTGAAATTGAGGACATTAATCATTGATATGGTCATGATTAATCCAAATGTAAAGGTGTATCTAGATGAGAAAAATACGATATTTTAGAATTTGTGAAGTGATAAAGAAAGTTAATAACTGTCTCATCATGTTTGTGGGATCAATCAACTAGATATCCAGTGGAAGATTCTCATATTTAGAAGTAGATATTTCAATGCTAGTTTTGAGAATAAATAATCACCTATTCAAACAATCTTGTTATTTTGGGCCATATTTTCTATGAGATTCCAGGATTTAATGGGAGGATTATCTTCTAACTCGCCTCCACAAGCATTATATATCATAATCCTTTTTATCAACAGTAAATGTTCGAAAATATAGTTTAATAGAACATGATCATAAATTTGTTGATGGTGATAGCTAGAACCCAGTTTCTTAAATATCTCCGAGTAATTTTATAGACTGTCCCCTGGTAGCATCCTCATGCATGAAATGTATTTCTTAATAGAGTTACTCCCAAAAGATGATAAAAATTTTCTATGAAATTTTTATTTATCTTGATACCAAATTCATATGAAAGTTTATTAGGAGTACTAAAACCACTTTTCAGGTACCCTATCTAAGAAGTAATAAAATGATCTCATATTTATTTGGTTTTCATTTACTCAGTAATGTTTCATGGTAATACATTCCACTTGATATTATTATATGTTTAAGTGGGTGTTGTCAAAAAAAATTCCATGAAATTTAGCTATGTTATGATGAATACCTGACATATTCTCAAAACCATCATCTATTTTAGGATTACCAAAGCAATTTGTTTTCAAAATTAAGATCGTACTGCTCCTTCAAAATGATTTTTTAAATTTTTTTGATGTTTTTTTAATATTTTATTTATTATTAGATTTTTTTATACTTGTTTTTGTGTTTTAGTAAAACCAATATTTAAAATTACATTAAGTTTTAATGGTATTCTACTATTATATATCGTAATATGTATGAATTTTTATCTTTTGGATTTTCATGGTTATTATTTGACATATAATCAAAAATTTTATTATTTTAATTTTTTCTTTTATTTTTTTGGAAATTTATTAATATATATATATATATATGAATATTATAGGTATCCTACCTAGAAATAGAACCATTTGAAGGGATGAGGGTTTTTAGTGTTTCATTAACTCTGCTTTTATTTTTTTCCCTTAAATGATGCAGTACAATAGTACTTAATGTTATCACCCATGAAATTCCATTATTAGAGGTTCTTTTTCATGAATCTTATTATATTTTATTTATATTTATGAAATTAAACTATTTTATTTTCAAGGATAACAATGAATAAATGAAATAAAAAATATTAAAACTAAATGAATGAGATATGTGTAAATAATATAATTTTTACAATGTTCAAATCCCAGGAATCTCATTGATCGTTATTTTTTCATATCTTGAAGAGATTTTTGTAATAATAACACTCATGAAACATGATTGATGATAACAAATCTTGAATCTCATCTAGTTTAGATGGTTGAAATCAATAACTCATTTTCAACATCTAATTTCTATTATATAGGATTCAACCGATGAACTCATAAATAACCAAGTGTAAGGACACAAAAGATCACCCACATTGTTCACAATCCTTGATGAAGGATTAAAAAATATATTTAAATAGAATAACTTCAAAAACATACGCATCCATAATTTAAAAGATATATATTATGATAAATGAACAATAATCAGGGAACTATTGTTTAATCAATGGCTAAATTGGGATTGACTAGAATAATTTTTCAAAAAACACCAAACATGAATCAAAATTCAATTTTTATTAATTTGGGGAGAATTTCAGTTTGGAATATAATAAATTTAAATATTATATTCAATTCACTAATCAATATTATATAACAAGTATGAAATCCATGAAAAAATAATTATATAATAATGTTCTCCCGTTGGGTTAAATAACCATGTGATGATAAAAATACAATCAAATTGGAGATATAATGAAAACATTACGTCGTTATATTATAGTAGGAGACCACAACAACTGGCCATACTGATTTCATCCAATGATGCTATTACATACTGAATATATGGATCCCATTTGAGAAAATAATGATGATTTTACACATATAGATGGAATCTTTCAAAAATTTACTAATTCTTTATCACATTAGATTAGGTATACAATTGATTCTATTGCCGACAAACTATAACAAAGTGTGAGGTATCCTAACTAAGCCTCTTGTCATTACATATTCCCATTAGAGGTGGTATCATACCAAGACTTGTTCTAACACCCTGTCACTATATCTGAAGTATCATGGAATGTATCATTTCACCACACAAATATTCAAGGTGAGGCCTAATGGAATGTCTCATATTTGTACCATATACCACAAGGTGAGGCCTAAAATAATGTATTATGAGGATACCCTTTGACTGATAGTGAGGTATCACGAGAAGTATCATGTCCACATCCTACCACTCTGGGTGTTGTTTTCTTCCTCTTCACTCCAAGAATGTAGTATACACATATTTCATACACTATATCACATATTACACTAATCCTTGTTAATAGATCCTCTAGAGGATAACACATCATGTTTAATAATAACATTACAAGTCCATCATAATCATTATCATATATTAAAAACCCACTATTAAAAATAATCCTAATGATCCAAATACTTTAGGATACTCAAATAATTTCCTAAAACATAATTCCATCATAAACACAGAAAACCCTATACAAAGTGGGTCATGAATTACAACATTATGTCTCAATGAAACACACAAAACTATTCACTTCTATTACTATGTGAACATTATAACACATATACCCCACTCATGTATACCCATAAATAAAAAATTAATTACTATACCCTAGACTCTCAAGGATCTACAGAAGTGGCCCATACTCAATCCTTTATCTAAACACATTCCGAAAGGATCTATATACTAGATATTGCTCATGCCATGATATTTTATCTCCAAGTGTTTCTAGGAGTACTCTATAGAGTACTAACTCTATACCATGACCCAACCATATTTATATGAAAAACCTCGAAAAATAATAAAAATCACTTGAACCATTAACAAGATTCAATTACTCTCCCCCATAGAGCTTCAAGGTTATAAGCCTATTCTCATAGCCCCTCCTACAAAATTATCAAACCCCATAACTAACCAAGACTGATAATTGAGGGTCATCCCATGTTATCCCATGAACCACACATAAGGGCTCATTATAGGCCATTACTAGCCTACCACACTATTGAATCCCACTTTTAGATCCTTTATAAAATTATATAAAATACTCTCATTGAAGGAATGACTATTGATATTCTCAAAATTTCAAATCCTTTTATGGGACATCAAAATCACTAATAAAATTATTAAGAAAATAATCACTTGTTTCTCAATACTCATCCAACCCCCTTATATGAGATACCATACCTAGAACCTAAAAAAGGAATACACATTCAATACACATGATTTGATGCAAATAGTTATGTTTTGAGCATATCACATATAACAAGGATAGAGTTATCCCTACCCATAATCCTATCTCATGAATTCCATCCAAATTACCACAATTAACATCCTTGATTTTGAAACTGATTAACTGTATAGCATAACATAATCATCTAAATATGTGTGTAATCTTTAAACAATGCCACCAGTACTCATTAAACAAAAATCTCTAAGTCTCATAACCCTAAAATTCACCAATTACAATCCAATTTTTTGAAATAATTGAACAAACTCCAACTAATTTACCTTCTCTTATACAATTTGAGATGAAATAAATTGGTAGAAACTTGACAGTATGTCTTTATTATATCAAGAATAAATATAATATAGAATAATTCAGCGATGATCTCATGTAATAATTAATAAATTCATATGGAAAAAAAATTAAATTTAGTAAAAAGGGAGGGAAGCATAACAAGAGTAGGAATAAAGATGGAACAAACCTCAAATACATGAAAAAATCTTCTCGAACCTCAAAATATCTAAGGGAGAAGGGTGTATTACAAGATACATGGTTGGATACCTCCCTCTATAATCCTACATCACTCAAAAAAATAACACTTAAATTGAGTTTTTTAATTACCCTAAATAATACAAAATATAAAAGTGGGGTTTATGAGTTAAAATAAAATTCTAGTGGATTCACATTACATGTATTGTGGAAGACTAGAATCATAGTTAACTAGAAATAAACTTTATGAAGAAGGGGTAGTGATATTTTCTCCAAACCCATAAAATAATATTTTTTGTGGGCTTCCATTAGAAATACATTGTTACTAATTATTTTTATTGGGTCTTGCACACCAACAACACCCATCTAATCGTAACCCCTGACTTTCTATCCCAAAATACCACTTGAAAAGTCTCCATCTAGGTATATATAATATACCAATAGGATAAAACATTTTGATTTTTACATAAGTATATAAAATCATCAGGATTATTATCATTTTAAATATAGAATTCTCAAAGTCCCACTGAACCATAATGACATGGTTCACTACATTATACACTGACAAATTTTTTTTACCATAACTCATTGACCAAACTCTAAATATAATACACATAGTCTCTATGATATTTTACATGGATGGTTCATGGTTTCACAAACCTATATCTAAACTACGTGACCTTCCTTGAAACTAAATTTCTTATTTTCCCTTATTTATATTATTTTATTATTTTCACACTTGGATTCATTAATTTATACTTTCTTGTCCAGAAGTTCCTACAAATAGAAATATCCCACCAAATTTAGTCTCCTTTGTTTCCCTCAATCACCTATAAGACATTCCCAAAGAAATATATTTCCTCATTAATCCATTTACTCTTATTTTCTTCTATTTTTCTAAAATTATTATACCTTATCCCCTTCTACTTTCAGTAGAAATCTATGATTCCCACTTACATGGATTTTTTTCTAATATCCATGTTCTTGATTTATAATGTTTTCAAAGGGTCTCTCTCATACCAATATATTATATACTAAATAATTATTCTTGATTTCTTTGGTAAATTGTTTAAGTTTATACATGTACTTTTTTACTTCAGATGTTCTATGTGTTTGAGTTTTCTATATTTTATTCCCTCTCTTTTAAAGAATATATGTGTAGTAATCAATTAAAAAATACAAATTAGTGTTTATATTTTAGTTTTACATAATGTTTCTCTATTATATATAAGGGTTATATTTCATAAACTGGTTTTCATGTCTATCGTGTTTTTGAAAAAATAACTAAAAGAATTTTTTAGTTTGAATAAATTATTGATTGTAATTTTGGAGAGTATTTCATAAATTTTAATGGAATATTATAATGTAACTTTTTATTATCAGATGTTAGGGTTTTCATAGATTTTTTTATTTATCCTTATTTATATACACAATTTCATGTGTAAGGTACTTAATATTTATGCTGTGGAGTTACTTATTTTTATATCATGGTGTTTGGACGTTATTATTTACATTTCATCCACTTTAATTGGGTTTGAAATCCTTGATATGTGAAATTTGAGAAATAATATAACTTTGAATAATTAACCTAGTAATGATTTATCTCTCAACATGGCGTTTCCACCTTGGATGACCAAGGGTATGTTAGGAGTTGTGATAATTGGTTACACTATAGGACAAAATGTGTTCTCATTAGAGTCTTCCTTGGTCATCCCATTAGGATCAAGGTTTACATTATTTTATTTGTTATATTTTTTTATATTTTGTGGGGTTGAGTAATTTTTTCCTTTCATTGTGATGTATCTCTTTCCTCGATCATTATTATGCCTTTTAATATAGATTATTGTAATTCTTTCTCATTCATACATTTTTGTGGTTCTATAAAATATTTTGGTTTTCCATAAATGAAAGGTTGAATGTGTTTTGGATTCTAATTTCTATGAAAATATAAAAAATATTTTAAATATTATTCCCCAATTTTATTTATTTTTTATTAGAAATATTATAGAATCATGGTCGTATTCTACCGAGATATTTCCTATAATATATATAACTTCATCATGTGTATACTAAAATTTATATATCTGATACATATAAATGTGGATGAGTTACTTACATTGGTGGGGTACCTTTTCCCTATTCTTCAATGATTTATGATATCATAAATGGGTGGGGACCTTGGGATTTGAGAAAATGTTTCATTTTTTTGGGATACATTTGGTAATTTTTTATTTTACACGTGTCAACTACCAAGATCAATCCTCCTAATTTTCCCTTTTATATATTATATTTCAGGAATAGAACTATAAATTATTTAAATATGGTTATAATTAGATGTTTATTTATTTCATCAATTATTCTATATTTGGATGGTTTATAATTTCAAGTTTTTTTTATTTTTATGATTATCCATCATATGCATAAATCATGCTAGATTATAAACTGATGAATGTTGTTTTATTATTATATATATAGGGTTAAATCATTCATGTTGGTAACGTTTAACTACTATGGTTCTTATCTCTATACCATGGAGATCAAGAACATTCTTTGATCCTCATAGTGAACTAACTTAGGTGATGTGTTTTGTTACCCATGTTAGTTTGATAAAAAAATATTTGAACCCTCATTTTTTTTGAATAAATAAAATTAAATAAGAGATAATATGAATTGGCCTCTTTTGGTTGGTATGGGGGATTTTATAGAAAACTATTACTTATGTTGAACATTGATCTTACATGGGTGGTGTGGATTTATTTATCAAATCTATGTTCTCTTTTAAGTTTTTATCGATATATTTTGAAGTGGTTTGTTTTATTATTGGATCTAATGAATTTTAATTGGGTTATTTTTATGAAACTTCATGTTTGGAGTGAAACTTTAAACGGAATATAGGGTTTTTTGGTTAATGTAAATAGTATATAAAATGGTTTATAAAATGTGCATTTGTTCTAGATAAACTCTATGGGTTTTTAATTGTAGCACATGGTCTTCTAGAATGTGTGACCAAAACAAGTGTTGAGCTGAGTTTCAAGATATTTTTCCCCCTTTGATTTTAAATTTGTACAATTTCTTTTTAAATTTTTTTCATGAGATACAAAATGAGTTTTTTTAACTTTTTACTATAACTAAATTAATTCCTGTATTGGTTGATTTTTATATTTCATGTTCATATAATCAAAGAATCCAAATAAGACTCTACAGAACCATTAAGAAGGATATGTGGATAATTTTTTATAATTAAATTCTCTTATGATCCCATCATTTATTAAGTAAATAATTCTAACCATTCAAAATTTACGATGGAAATTTGATAGATATTAAATTTAATTGGTGAATTATGATAAATAATTTAAAATGAAAATACACACATTAATTCTATAGTTAATGAGGCTCTCACAAACCGATGGAATGAATAGATATTTTTTAGCATAATTTTTATTTTATTTAAACTCTTGAATATTAAAAATTAGTGTTTTAAACACATATACTAGTTGGAATTATTCATAAAGAGGTAGGAATATAAAAAAAATACAGCGCGTGAAGGCCTCACTTGGAAGAAATCCATAACGATTTTGGCCAGGATATTATACCCAGAAACCTTAATGATGTCCAATGCCAATAATTATGTAACACTAAAAAAAGTAAGTCATTATGTGATGGATTATTCCACTCAGTTTATAGATTTAGTTTAATTTTATACTAATATCATCACTAATGACTTCCTCCTATCAAATTAGTTTGATTTCTGTATGATATATGATATCAGACCAAATGTTGTTCTTTTCCACCTCCTAATACGTAATGAGGTTGTGAATAATGTTGTGATGGTTGATATTGATATGGATGTTTTAATTTACGTGTGTGGTGGTTTTGTTGATTATACAGTATCACATAGTCCCTCATTTGGATAGAAAAATTAAAATTTTGGAGTCTTAGATGTATAAGGTATGTGTGTCCAATGACATACCAGCCCTATTTATTCTTCTCTATTATGGGGAAGACCACTTTTTTATTTTTAGTATTGTAGGATTAGGAAATACAGTAAAAATTTATAAGAGGATTCAAATAATTATGAAATTTGTGGGATACTAGGACATTGTCGGTTTCTTTACAAACACTCAACATAGAGTAGAAAAGTTTGTTTTTATTATACTATAAATTATCCGTTGAATTTTGATGAAAATTAGGGACAATACACTCATCATCAGATTTATGTGGTGTATATACATATAAATGGAAATTCAAATCCTGTTAGGAAATACTAAACTGGGATAAAATTTGGATATTTATATGTAACTGAGAATAAACATGTTTAATTAGAATCTAGGATGAAAACTAATAGAGTTACTATAGTTATTTATTCTTTAATTGTCATTTTTTTAACATAGGTTTATCATACTCTTTTATAACATATAAATTATTGAATATAATAGGATTTTAATTAAATAATACAATTTATGCATCAGAGAATATTACTCTAGTGGGGAAGAAGTACGGTTAAGAGTTTTTACATCCTTTCAATGATGATCACTTATCTAAAGACTAGATAATACTTCTGATGTTCTTAAAATAGAAATATTAGATCATTTTATTTTCATAGAATAAATGATTAAATCTAGGTATGAAATTATCTTCTACCATCGAAGGATTATGTTTATTTACCTTGATGAGAACACTTATGTTTTTCATAGTATGTGGGGTATAAGATTTTCTCATGTTGAGATAATTGGTAATGATATTATATTGATCTTTTATAAGATATCCAACTTCCTCATAGATATTTCAAAGGGGAACCATATTTTGGATTCCCATGGTGGTGGATTGGTATTTTGAGGTATTTAATGATGATTTTTTTATCTTACTATTAAAATTAGGGGTCAAATTTTTTATCGATATTATTTCATTGAAAATTCCATCCTCTACCATTATATTTTACTGATCTAGGTGAGATAAATGAATTTAATGTCTATCAAAAAATGTAATGATAAAAGGTTTCATATTCCTCTTTTATTTATCATGGTTTAATCTAGTTCTCCATATAATTATGAACGAAAACAATTCTTCAACATTAAATCTCATATACAAATAACAACATGGTAATTGTCAAAAATAAATACCATTTTTCCCAGATTTATGAATTTTTTTATCAAATTTAGGAATAAATGTGGTTTTACATGATTGATATCAAATCTATATACCATTATTTTAGACTGATAGAAGATTATATTCCAAAAAAATATTTAAATGTATATCTTGGAATTATGATTATCTTTTTATACACATGATGATTTTGAATATTCAAATTTTATAATTACGGTGTCTACCAAGCGTTCTTCTAAGGCTTCTAAAAAGAATGTTTTTTATCCCAAGTGAGGGGAGAAAAATATGTTTTCCTCCAAAGTCAGTTTTACATAGAATAAAAGAGGCTCATGGATATGTATCATCAAATCTTCAAAAATCATAAAAATTCCCAATTTTAATGATATTCGGGGGATTAGAGTGTCGCTTTCGATTATGAATATGATGATGATTGTGACCCCGTTGATTTATAGTTTTTTGGTTTTTGGAATGGGTTGTTTGACTCTGTGGTTTGTTTTTTTTCATTGCCTTTTCTGATTTAATAAATCTTGGGTGGCCAAGAATTCTTTGTCCCAATCCTTATTTGTTAATGAACCGTATATTCCACTAAAACCTAATCATTATTGTTATACAGTTTCTATATGACATCTTGGTTTTATCCCGAATTAAATAAGAGCATGAAATGTAATTGGATTTTTTTTAATTTAAGTGGAACTTACTATATAATAAGTCTTATATGTGACAATTTTGGATTTTTAAGGTGAAATTATTTGGAAATTCTATTTATAACATTGGTATTTCTAGAGAACATGATATGTTCCATGAATTAATTTATGGGGAATGGAAAACTATTTTTTTTTAGATTAATAAAATTTTGTATATTTTTATAAATTAATGTAGTATGATTAGTAATTTTCCATGATAACATCCCCCTTGAATGTTTTACATAAAAGGGAGTGGAAATTTTAATGGAATGGAATGCTCTAGAAGTTGTTTTTTTGGTTTAAGGATAAAATAACATATGATCTTATTCTAATCTTTCATAAGTGTGGTAAAGGTTATAAATTACATTTTGATTCCCTAGTTATTAGATTATATTGTTTTTTAGGAAACATGTACATGATGCAGATTATAGATTGCACCAACATTTCCCTCAGAAGAGTATTTACTCCTTTCATTACTTGGAATTGGTAGTTATAATTATTTCACTAAAAATTTAGAACATCTATCTATTTATATAGGATTTCCTAATTTATATAGAATATAATTTTATGAATTATATTTTCTTCTCGAAGGATATAAACTATAGATATAAGTTTTTGGAAATTAATATCATGAAATATAATTTTTTTGGTTTATAACAAAGGAAAATGAACATAATTATAAAATATCGAATAATGAAATTGATTACTCATGGAATGAAATAACTAAAGGATGGATGTAATTTAATTATTTTTTTGGAAATTATTCAAATGTAAAATGAGGAGATTTTTGGTATTCATTGATAGTGTGTTATTCGCACCCTCATTTGATAGTAAAATTATATAAGAGAAAATATTTCATCTATAATGTTAGAGTATTAGTGGTATTTTAAATGGGGGGGACACCAAAGATGATTGGTTTGAATATCCAAATAGATCTATATAATTCATGAAGAGATTACTGGTTTCTATGTCATTGGGATAAATGATAATAAAATATACTAATTGTTTCATCTAGTATTTCCCCCACAATTCTATGAAAATATTCTATGACCTTAATCATCAATATTGGATTTTGGGGTTGAAGTAAGTGACTAATAAATTCATGTCCCATTGAAAACCCTATTTGAAGGTAAAGGTCATGCATCAGAAGCTTGAGTTATTACAACATAATTTTTTCATTATATTTTAGAAATTTGATGAGATGTTAGTGGATTTTTTTAATTTCAGTTCCTTGGTATCCTTGAAATAAGAATTATATATAGTTTATTATTTATAACCTAATGAAATCATCTAATTTTAATCCTATAAATGTGAATATAATGGCAAAAGATTATGGGAACTTATATACCATATGGAATATGATGATTCATCGAGTTTTACCTTATATTATACATGATATATACTAACACCCCACATTCAATTTCATGAAGGAATTAAAATAAGTAATGGGTTATACTTTAGAAGAGATCATGACATATCACTCATAAATTCATAGTCAGAACAAGTGAGTGAAATTATACTCCTGAAGATATTTTTCACACTAGTATACTTAAATTTTGGGTTTAATAAGACAAAGATATGTCATTGATTGAGTTTTTATATAATAATAATTACCAATCATTAATAAATTTTTATTCTTTCAAGGTTCTTGTTAGTCATCACTTCTAACCTCTACTTTATTTGGTGGGTTTGGGGGAGTATTCATAATTTTTACTAATCCTTTTTCAAGAGATAATATGATTGATTCAATTGATCAATAATATAATAAGGACAAATTATTGTTAATAAAAAACATATTTGATTATATAAATAATTTATTGGAATTTTTAGTGGGTTTGCAGTGTTTCTCAATGTCTCGTATCAATTGGGAAATCATAGAATGGGAATGTAGGGAAATCTTTTGTCTTAGTATGTTAGTTATTTTTTAGGTAATGGAAAGTTGTGGAAAAGATAAATATCAAATTGGGTTTTTATATTTGTTAATATCTTTTTAATGAAAATTTTATTTTTCCTAGTTGATGAATTATTTTCTTGATCCAAATGGTATAATTGAATGGAAATTTTTAGATTTGGGGCTTGATTCAACAATATTTGAGTTACCAGTTCATAATATTGAATATTATAAAAAGGGGTTGTTATTTAAATGTCTCCCTTAATATTAGGTAATATAAAATCATATAATTGATATAAATAAGTACCAAAATCCTAATACATTTGTGAGGGACCAATAAAATATGATTTTATTTGACTAATAACATTGGGTTCTTTTTGTGGGTAGAATGTGAGAAGATTGGAAGAAATTTGACACCCCCAAGGTAATTTATATGTATTTAATATATATTATTGAATTTATATATTTAATTCTTATAAATTTTAATGATTATATTTCAAAAAGTTAAAAAATTATCAAACACTATAAGGAATATGTTTAAATGATTGTTAGTTATTATAGGGAACCCAACTCTGTATAGGAGGAAATCTAGTCCCCCAGATTACTCATGGATAGTATAAAATCCAATAAATATTTGTCTAAACAATTAATATGATGCACTTGGACTGAACTATTTTTTACATAACCGATTTATGGTTTTATCAACCATAAAATATATCCATAAACATAATTTTTTCTTTTATTATTATTTATTTATGGGAGTATTTTATCCTTTTTCCTTTTTCACTACACCTGACCTCCCTATAATCTACTCCAACATGTAGTCTCCATACACCATTTCTATCATTGGTGTATATCAATCTAAAACCTGATTTTAATTGGAAAATAATTCATTATTCTTTAATTTCTTCCTCTTTTATTCTCTGGTTCACTTCTTATTTTATCTTATTACATTGTCCATGAATTAGTCAGCCATGGTAGCCAAAACCATGAGTAGTATGTGTCTTAGTATTGAAATTATTGATTTATAAGGTTTCTAAAGGGACAATATCATTCTGATATTTTTTAGATTGATGAAGGCGGATTGGTTTAATTTTTATATGGTATGTGTTTATGTGTATTTATTTACTTGGTTTATTATATGTTATTTGGGGTTCTAAATACTCTTACTACTCTTTTAATCACAATATATGTTTCCTTTTATTGAAATATAATTTTTTCAAATGATTCTTTATATTTTGGTAAAAATTTATGTTTTTAAATGTTTTATAAATGTCATATTTGAAGAACTATTTTTCATGATTATTATGTGTTTGAAGAAAAAAAATAAAATTCTAATTTGTTTTAGTAAAAATTATAATTGGTATTTTGAACAGTATATCTTGTTTATAGATGGAATTTTATTATTTTAATTTTTATTAATGATTTTAATGTTATGGGTAACTTCTTTCTTTTTCCTTAATTATTTACATGATTTATTTTTTAATATTTTTAATATTTATGATTTTTAGTTATTAAATTTTTTATCATGTGGCTTGTTTTTTTATTTACATTGGAGACTTGGTTATTATATGTGTAATATTGGATGGGTGCTACAAGATCTATGATTTCACATGGAATTGTGGCTTAGTAAGAATTTATCTCTAAATAAAGGGTTTATTCTTGTTGAGGCCATGGGTAATTTAGGGTTTATGTTAGTTGGTTAACAACATGGGAAAATATGTGGTATCATTAGTGATGTCCTTGGTTATCCCATCAATATCAATATCAAAATGTCATATTATGTTTCATTCTGAACTACTGTATTGTTTTATATTATTTTTTTTGTTGTTTATCGTTTACCTTGTTCGATATTATACTTTTTTTATATTTATTATAATAATTATCAATATTTTATCTCTGTCTATGTTTTTAAAATAAATTAGGTTTTATAAAGTAAAAGTAGGTTTTTTTAAATTTTCTAAGACATGAATATAAAAAATAATATTTTTTATATTTTAGTTTAGAGTATTATTTTTATCATATATAGTATAATGGTGCACATAAAATCTTGGAGGTATCATAATGGATGATTTATTACACCCTATAAACACTCACCAAATGTATATACACCATATTATACTTTTTATGGGAAATTATAAAGGATCTACATACATTGGTGGTGTTTATTTGTATAATTATTCATTTAATGATTACATGATGATGTAGTAGTGACCATGTGTTATGACTATATTATTCATTTTCCATTTGGGGTATTTTTAATTTTTTGGATTTATATATATATATATTGCCTACCACAACCCATCCATTAATTGGTTATCTTTTTATACAAAATTTCCAGCATCAAACTTTATATCTAGTTTAAAAATATATAATTACATGTTTATTTTAGTTTCAAAGTAAATTCCATGATTTTAAATCTAATAATGTTATAATAATTTTCCATTTTTAATTTCCATAATATATATATCATGCTAAATTTCAAGTTGGATTTTTTATGGAGTTTATTCGATTTTAATTTTGAAATCATTCTGATTGGTAATGTTTGGTGCCCTCAATTATTGTCTTAAGCACATGGATATCGAGAATATTTTTTTAGGCCTTGTGGTTTATTGACTTAGCTGATAAAAATAGTATATTTATTTACTAGGTGTTGTTAAATTTTGTTTCTAAATAGTAATTTTTACATTGGATTATACTCATACAACACATAAGAAAAATTCCAATAAAAATTCATCTCATTAATGATAATATTATTTTATTAAATAATTAAAACCATTAAATTCAAAAAGACTAAAATCTGAAAAATTAGAAAATTGATAAACTAGGATTGGAAAATTTGATTATCCCAAATAGCTAAAATTATTGGTCCCATGAACAACACTAAAGAAAAGAAAAAAAATATTAGGAAACTAAATAAAATATTAGAAATAGAAAGAATATAACCATGGAATGATTTATAGTAAACAATGTAGGAATGAATTAAGAGTTATTTATAGGATCTAGGATGGTTATTGGAATTGGAATTTGGCTATTAAGAATAGTAACATAACCATTAAGAATAGTAACCTGACTGTTGGAATTGTAATTTGAATTCATAAAAATAAAATGTAATATAAAAAATATTTTTCATGATAAATTTAACAAATTCAAAGTATTTTATTTCATTAAAATAAATATCAAGATTAAAATCAAAATAAAATTATTTAAATTATTTTAATAAAGTTTATTTTAATGTATTTAGTAAAAAACATTATATTTAAGTTATTAATTAAAATTTCATATGATTGAAAATTATTTTGATAAAATAAATTAAACTTTTCTAATAATTCCATTGATATTTTCTAAGGGTTGTTTTGCATAATTTTCATTGAAAAAATCATTTCTAGGATAATAGTAAAAAATATAGTTTTTTCATAATTGGTGGGTTTTAAATTACATAATTTATGATGTAATAATGATCGTATTTGTTATATAAATTTTGGATCAGTAATAAAACTAATTCATTAAATAAATTATTCATTTAAATTCAATAAAATATTTTTTTCCCAAAACTGAAAGGTGTTTTTTGAAGTCTAATGTCTCAAGTATTCTATTAAAAACAATTTTTCATTTTTTCGACAGTCATTTTTAATAAAATAACTAATGGTATATATGATGAATTTTTAAAAAATAACAATATATTTTAGAAAAAATATAATTCATAATATATAACATTTCACAATTAGAAGGATTAATTTGTAAATTATATTTCATTTAATATTGTATAAGAAATTCATCTCATTAATCATAAATACCCCGTCTCCCTCTCCGTTGAAAACCACATCCATTAAACATACCAAATAAAAATATTTACCCAATTACCATATATTAAATTCATTATCTTCATTAGTTATATTCTTGAGACACACATACACAATCAGTCATGGATTCCAGTTTTATAAAGATAATTAGCACTAGGAAGAGGGTAAGGTTTCATTAACGTTTCTTCCCATATTTCACTCTTTTTATTCATTTTCTTTATTCGATTCAAAAAATTATGGAATTAATAAATAGTACTTGAAAACTATTTCATTAATATTTACCTAATATAAGGATAATTTTTCGACATATTTATATGTAAAACTTTTCTTTTCTCCACTTTTGAAAATGTCCAATCAATGGTCGATTAACCTCCTACAAGGACACTCATAACTCCATATTTGTCACCCAATTTATTACTTTTTAGTATGTGTTATATATATGTATAATTATTTTTCTTAAAATTTATTTTGATCTTATGGAATTAATTTTACATATATATGAATGACCTTGAACACAAAAAATAACAATATCAAAATAAGACAATATAGTTTAATGATCACATTGAATCAAAATAATTAACATTTAACAAAGAGTATTCCAAAACAGAATCCAATAATTAAAATGGAAAAATAGTGAAATAAATGAAAATAATTATATTATTTATTCAGTTGTAAAAATAATTAATTTTACATTATAGGATGTGTAAATGAAACAAAACAGAATAGGATTTAAATAAAATTATTCTCTTTTAATTTATCTCATTTATCACATTATTTTTATGGTGTATATTTATCTAATTCCAATAAAATTCACTATGAATATTCATTCCATTTTAATTATATAGATATTAATTTTTCTACTCTTCAAAATGATTTCTAATCTAATATCAATTATTTTACGAAATGAACCTATTTTCCAAGACATCATATTGACTCCCCTTAAGCTATTCTATATACACTCATGAATAATTCTATTTAATGCCAAAATATTTTCTCCCATATTAAATCATGAACCCCATTGTTTATTCATTAATGTATTATTTTTGAAAAAAATTGAAACCCATTCCATTACATCAGTTTGTTTTATTACTATTAATGCTATATTTTTTTATTTTTAGGTTTCATGCATGATTATGATAATTTAATGACGTGATGGTTGTGGAAAATAATATATATCTATAAAATTCATTGTATAATTAGATATTAAACATTAAATTATTTTCATTATTCCTCAATACGATTTTTTTACTATTCAAATATATGAAATTTTAATTTATACACAAATTCTATTTGTGAACATAATACAATTTTGGTTAAAAACTCTGTCCAATATTGGAAAACAATGTTGTGATGTTTAGTTATTATAACAAATCTACATTACATGCCTCTTTAAAATGATTCCCTCATTCATATGATAATGATCCCATGCTTAAAATATGATCATGGCGCATATTCTCACTTATGTACTATTGATTTATATATATTATTACATCTATGTTTGTCACAACCTGACCCATGAGAAGCAATGAGCCGTAAATACCCCATGAATTCCTCTGTATGTCAAGGGTGGCAACTAGCACTGAAGGCACAATAACTCAGGGCGGAATTTCCTGAACACTTGTACCCACACACACACAACTAACTCAATGCCAAAGTGCAGTGGAAAAGGAAAAATATATATAATAATACTATATATAAACTACAAACATGCATCAACCTCTAAATTGTACAAGTATATAATATAAAATAGAATGGCAAAGGGAAAAAATACACGCCGAAATAGAATAGTGCCACAACCCGGCGATAGGTAGAAAAGTAAGGAATCTAGGAGAACCAAACTCCATAATCCCAAGTCACAAACACCACTCGTGTTCCAAGAACCCTGTATCTCTGGCTCCTCTGATGTCACAATAAACCTCTAGGTCATCTACAAAGCCACACAAAGTGCTAGAAAATCCCCGGAAGGGGTGAGTTTAAAAATACTCAGTAGGATGCCCAAAATCCTAAGGGAGTAGAAAGAGAGGTACTGAGGAGTGGAGCAGTAGATAGATCATGGTACATTAAATGATATAATAGCATGAACCAATAATATTGTGAAGTAAAATCATCCCAAATGAAAGGAGCTATAAATGGTGAGATGATAAACTTCTCGTCGAGTCTTCACTACCTATAGTAGGAGAGTAGATGTATCCAACAATGAGAATCTTGACATGGAAATCATGTGTAATACTCTATGCATCTTAGCATATATTGAAAGGATAGTAACCAAACCCAAGTTGTGGGTACCATAATATAATATATATATATATATATTCTCTATCAAAGAAACCCAATCAAGAGACTATGGGGATCTCCATCACACAGCTCAGCCCAAGAAAGTGAGTTGACAACAATTTCGGAAGAAAACACCTACAATGACTTGAATATCTCATGTATTATATATATTTTAAGTCAATGTGAGTCAATAACCGCACCATGAGACTATCTACTTTGTGTGGCACTGTCTCTCCCTCACGATTTTTGGTCGCGTCGCATGGACGCGTCTTGGGGGGGAAACTATTCCATTTTTTCAGGAGTCTAAATGTGTGTCAAACATGTCTTGTCACTAATCTATATAGTCAAGTGATCATGATTCAAGTTTGAGGACCCATGCCTAACCCTTCTAGAGGGTACCACACTATTATCATCGAGTAACCATCCCCATCCCTACTGGAGGGTTCCACTCTAGTACTGTAGAGGAAACATCCCCATCCCCGCCGGAAGGTTCCTCTCAATTATCATCAACAACCCATCCCCATCCTAGCTGGAGGGTGCCACTCAGAATAGGTGGAGTACCCAAGCCCTTCCTATTAAGAGGGCGGGACTCTCAGAAAAGGATGAGGACCCATGTCATTACCAACGAGAGTGTTCCACTCTCAAGATTGTCGAGGACTCATGCCCAGTCCGGCTATAGTGTGACACTCTGAAAGAACTTAGGAACTACACTAGTCATCATTATTATGAGGCACCTCTTGGAAAGATCATCTAGAAAGCCACAACCCTGTCCCTTTGAAGGGTATACCTGATACAGATTTGGTGATTCCCCCTGATCACGGCTATCTTCAAGCATCACCTTGGATAGGCATCACACCCAACACATAATGCATCATCTCAGATAAATATCACACTCTGAACATTAATATCATATCTCGAATGTGACTATAGATGGTACCATCACGTTCAGTATGGAAAAACACTCATGATATACTGATCACATTCCAAAATATAAGTTTCGAAGAAGTTGATATATGGTGTAGAATATTTGTACAGTGTTTTATGGAATGTTTGGGTCCCATATGATGGGTAACCCCAACTCATTGTCTGGCTATGTACCAAGACATAATTGGGTGTTAAACTGTGAACTAGTACAAAGAATCCATGATAGTGTATGCTTAGAGTACATGAAAACTCTAGCCAAAAGGATGATGAGTGTGCATTGATCATTGTTTACATGAAGGGTGGGAACATAATTTTACATACATTCCACCTCAAATAGCCCCGTATAAATAAACAGATCACACCTTTGTGATCCTTGAGGAAAATCATGAAGGTTCAAATATTCATTCACTAGAAACTAACACTCGATGATGAAGTTTTATCTCCATGCATTGTACTCTAGAAGTGCTTCATGGGGCCCACACCTCAATCCCAAATCACATCATATGGATAAAAACCTTATGATCCTCACAAAAATGCACATGCTGTCGGCTAACTATTCTTCCAAAACAGACACCCTGTGAAAAAGTCACATTTCACCACAAACATCCAAAATGGGGCCCATGGGTCCCTCACCTCAAAATTTGTATTAAGCACTAGAAATTAGTTTTGAAAAGTCTACCTCAACTCTAGGGTCGTAACTCCTCTAACGGCACATCAGTCAAATGATGTGTGTAGATGTACGATCTGATACATGTTTCCCTAAATAATAACAATTATATTATTATGATAATAATCATATGTTTTATTCCACCTAGCCTCATTCATGAGGGAAAAAATTCTTCAAAAATCATAAAAAGGTCCTACTCAAAAAGAGGAATGTATGGCCATAGATGACGCATCAAATGGACACCCATTTTGAATGATGTGGGTATTTATAATCTTCCCAGTCAGATCAGGCCCAAACTAGCTGGACTGGACCACACTAGCTCGTTTTCCTCACCTAGGTCAACCTGATGGCACCCTACCACAACGGACCGCCAATTGCATCCTCCTCCATGAAGCGGTGCACTACCACCGCAATCAGACTCCTATGGACGCCACCGATGGTCATCCATCCATCACTGCCAACCAGCCTTCCATCACTGGTGGTGCCCTGGTGCTTGGAAAACAGATTCGAGGCCAAATTTTGGATTCCTATGACACTCTCTTCATAGACTCTGCCTCCACTAAATGAAATTCCATTTTTTCGATGCAGTTAAAAGTTAGAGGATCTTCTGATATCCACCAAGCCTCCTCGGTCACCCTAAACTCAAATCCGAGCATATATCAGGACACCTCAGTTTGAGGGAAACACATATATGTGCCTTTGTCCAATATGAGAGGACATTTGAGCATGATGAAAATTTATTTTCAAAGAAATAATAAGAATGTGAAGAATGGGTTTCTAGAAATTGGATTGGATGATGTTCCTTTTTAGTTTGGCCATCAAGAAAAGATTTCAAAGCATCTAATTCAAATAGAAATGATTATTGACAATGAATTTTTAATCAGGGAGTCATTGAATCCGAAATAGAAATCCTACATGGATTCTGGATCCTTCCATGCATTTGTTACACTTTGATATACTATAATATGATGTATTATGATGATTCTTTAAGAATCTGACAACAATTCACTGATCGGAAGGAGATGGGACCTCTGACAGCATATGTGGGAGAAATGAGCCAACCATTTCTCATTTCCATTAAATGCATATAAATAGAAAAATAGAAAAATATATGCAAATGGTTGTGGGATCTAGACCTCCCATCCCCTCTCTTTTTATGTCTCTCTTAGGTAAAAACCCCCATTAAAACTCAATAGAGGTATCGGATTTCCAATCCAAGACTCTGTTCAAAAGTTATTTGAAAATACATCCATGATAAAATAATATAATTCAAATATTTTTTTTACGGTTACATCCTCTATGGAATTTTCTACAAAAGGCCCACACTGATAATAGTTAGACCCCAAATATTGTAAATGTCATGCACCGAACAAAACTGTGGTCTTATATTTCTGATCTAAACAACCTTTTATGATATATCATCCTTCTGCCATGTGAATAGTACCAATATAATTAATATTTTTTTATAATTTATTCAGGGCACACATGGCCGTAAAATTTCACATCGTATCAATGCTTAGCTCTGTAAAAATTCCTATAAATATTTAAAATTCATAAAAGGAAAAAACCACGCCTCTATATGATTCCATCCTTCAAGATTTTCATCCCCCAAAATAAAAAATATAGAAAACAGCATGGGATACTAATCTCACACATAGATCTCCCACTCCAAAGAAGACCTATATGTTTCTATGCTGCCACTACACATGAACCAAATGAATGGTCCATCTCCATATGGTCTTCTCCGGTCAATGACATGTGTTGGAGCTTGCATTTATCTCCTCATCTACGACATGTGGGAGAGATCATGTGCCACTATAGTTATTGGGGATTGGGAAAGGGGGTAGAAAACCTCGCCATCTATTTTCATAGTCTCTAGTGTCCCTAAGAAACTCCTGGTATAGTTTTCCTGCCTGGCTGAACCTCTACATCCCAAGTCATGAGTGGAATCACTATTTATACCTTGAACTGGGTGCCATAATTCCCTCCCTTAGAATATCTTTCTAGTGAAATAGACAAGGATATCTGGTCATAAAATATTTCATAGTCAATGTGTCACAACCAATACACTCTTACATGTTCAATATGTTAAGGGGTCGATGCCATCAACTAAAGGAAAATTATACTATCCGGCTCCACCAGGGTTAACTGTAGGGAATTTGAATACTCTCAATCATTCTTCACTATGTGATGCAGAGAATTCTTGCTAAGGGGATCTACTATAATGTTTCCCATTCTTAGAGTATACACTATCTAGATTTCATAGTCCTATAGGTATTTTAGCCAGCATCTCCGCCTCATGTTCAAGTCTCTCTGGGAGAAGACATACTTGAGACTCTAGTGTTTTGAACAATCCACCAAGCACCCTCCCATAAAGATAGAGTATCCACATTCTCATGGAAATGTCTGCCACTTATTACACCAGGGAGTGAGCTATATCATCTTGTTCATGGGGTCTCTATCACATCAACCAGTATTTGATAACTATTGTATCATGATTTTATGTTTAGAACATAATGTACCAACGAACAGAGAAGGTGAGTAAACTCATCCAGTCACGACTAGCTAGACACAAAAATCACGTGGCATACCCCATGCATCTTTTCCACTCTTGGAAGGAGATTAATCCCCAACATAGGAATTATGCCAAACCCACTAGTGGAATTCAATGCAAAGGCAAGTTAAGAAGAAAAACATCATTGGTAAATCTAGGACCTTCTCTAACACTCTACTGTACAACCCCTCCCAAGAATGCACAAGTTGGAGGGACTCATCCACCACACCTAAAAAATCTCATATTTGGGTGGAACTCACTTGTGATCCTAGTTTTTCTCATGTCACAAAAATTTGTCTCAGGGGGGTAATGACCCCTCTTCCTCATGCATTCAATGATACATTGAAAAACACTGGCATAGGGTTAACTGATTCCCCACATCACCCTGATAAAACATCAAGAAATTAGTTTGGTGGAAAGAGTACCACACATTATGTCTAAAAATTTTTATCGAAAAAGGAAGTAGATAGATAGAGGATTCCTCTTATAATCTCTTATGTTATGGGATCTTAAACATTCATTGTCTGCAGTTGCCTGTGGCCCCCGCCACCAGCTCCCTGAGCCTGACGTGGGCTGCCCAGTGGTGGCCGATGGACCTCATAGTGTCATTCACAAACCACAGTTCTTCCTGATCCCCTACCACTACCTCCTCCCTGGGGACCACCCTATCCTCAATTAGGAGATTCAAGATCATAGAACTGCCTCTTCCATGGTGGTATATCAACCAAAGATCTAGAAATGTCATCACATTCGTTTGGGTAGTCTCGTGCCACATGACCTCACCCATCAAAAGAATAAAACTATCCCATACTGGGATTCCCTGGTGTCCAATGTTGTACCCAAACATGATCCTTAGTCTTTGGCCTCCTACTTCGAGGCCATTCCAATGTAATTCTATTATCTACAGCATACGTCCCAACTCTGTTTCACCCACTACCAAAACCAGCTATCTAGCAACCCTTTGACTAAATGCTCACGGTCACTAGTTCTTGTTCCAACACATAAGTAAAGGTAGGGATGAACAAGGAAACTATTATGGAATGGATCTCCCTATGGAGTCCCTTCTCAAACTTTAATTCTTAAAAGTTACCATTTTTCAAAAAATCCAAAGAGTACCAAGTCGGGTCTGCAAACCGAGCCTCATACTCTGCCAATATCATCCCTCCCTACTGAAGCTCCAGAAGCTCTTGAATACTAATAGAGCATAATACAGATGGTTATTACTCCTCATCAAATAGCTACTGGAATTCATCTCACATGAGTACCGACTCATCATGTATCAGAGTAACTAAACTCTGCTAATTCCTAGCTGCTCCGTGGAAAAGACTGATTGCTGAAGACACCATCCAATTTTTCGGTGTCCGAACTAGCATGAATAGGAGTACCACAATAACTATCCAAACCACTACTTCCTCAGGGTATGGATCACCCCATAAGATCATTAGTCTATGATGCCGGAACTCGTGAAGTGTTCTTAGCCTGTGAAATTCTCTATCTTATTCTTCTAGGATTGTCTGCTACTCAATGGGTGGAGGTGATGCTATCTACCCACATAGAGGAAGGGGGATCATATGATAGATCATGAACTGAGGCCTCATTTCTCATAGGGTCATCGTCACAAATTTGAGAAAGAATCATGGCGGGCTATCATCGTAGAGGCATCCTGAATTTGATCAAAGAGTACCGTAATCAAATGATAATATATATATATATCAACAATGATGGGGAGATGACTCAAGAATGATAGTCAAAGACTCAATCCTATATGGTTCTTGTACCATTGTTCCCTGAAATATGTGTATCATTATGCTGAGTCGACTGGTGGGTAATCAGGGTCCTGGTGAAGGGGTGTTTTAGCCATCGCACCACCCCTATACTCCCTGGCCTAAGAGTTGCTCTCGATACATCTTGAAACTATTGCTCTAAACCCAACCAATACTATTTTTGGGAATGTTCAAACAATATCCCAAGAATCCAACCACCATTGACACCACTTTTTCATGACCCGACCCTAGATAGGCCTCAACCTGCAACTACCCAAGACCACCTCTATAGTCTTGAGGGTAGAGACTAGGGAAAAATGCCCAATAACTCAAGTAGGCCTTTTCCAAAAATCTTTTACAAATACATGCAGCCAACTCAATGAAAATTTGTAATGGGAAAGGGGAAACAATATATAATAATGTTATATATAATCCACAAACATTCATCATCCTCTGAATAGTAGAAGTACATAAAAGTAAACTGAAAGGTAAAGGGAAAAAATACACGCCCAAACAGAAAAGTTCCACATACCCAAGAAACATATGGAAGAGTAAAGTAGTTGGGAGAGCTCCACTCGTGAATCCAAAGACACGACTGCCACACACTGTCCAAGAACCCTGTATTCATAGCTCCTCTGAAGAAATGATCAATCGGTCCATAATCTTCTTGGTCACACCAGGTGTGGGAAAATCCCAAGCAAGGGTGAGTATACAAATACTCGGTTGGATTCCTGGAAGGCCCAAGGGAGCATGAAGAGAGGTACTTATGAGGGAAGAAATAGATAGAAAAAAGGTATAATAAATGAGATTATAGATCAAACCAACAAGATAGTTATGTAAACTCATCCAAAATGAAAGGATCAAGAAACTGTGAGAAGATGAACTTCATATCGAGTGTTCTCTACCAATAGTAAGGGAGTACACTTGTCCAACCATGACAAGATAGATGCGCAAATCATGTGGTGTACCCCATACGTATTTGATTCTCCTAAAATGAGAGTAACCAAACCCATGGAGTGGGTACTAGAACAAGATATATATATATATATACTAAGTCAACAAAAACTCAAACAGGTGAGTAAGGGGATCTTCATATCAAAGCTCAACCCAAGTATAGAGTCACCAATAGTTCCAAAAGTAACCACCTATGATGCCTGAAATCTCTCATGTCTACAATGAAATACAATTCAATGTGACTTAATCACTACACTTTGATACTATCTTCCTTAGGTGGCACTGCATCACCCTTATGGTTTTAGGTCACATAACATGGATGTGTCTTGGTGGGGAAAGCATCCCTCTTTCTCATGATTCCAAATGTATGCCAAAAATGTCTTCTAACTGATCTGTTCAATCAGAAGTTTGTGCCTCATGGCTAATTACCGATGCACAATCCAGCTGGAAGGTTTCACTCTAGTATCATCGAGGACCCATCCTCAGCCCAACTGGAGGTTTCTACTATAGTATTGTTGAGTACCCATCCCGATCCCAGTTGGAGGGTTCCACTCTATTATTATTGAGGACCCATCCCCATCCATTCTAGAAGGTTCCACTCAGAATTAGGTGAGGAACCATGTCCTACCCGGCAAGAGAGTACCACTCTCAGAAAAGGTGGAGGACCAATTACCTACCCATCAAGACGATGTCACTCTCAAGATCATCGAGGAACGATACCCAGCCCGTATGGAGGGTTCCGCTATGAAGGTATCGAGGAACTATACTAGCAATCCCTGCTTGTTGGTACATCCTGGAAAATCATCGGAAATGCCACAAACCATTCCCATTGGAGGGTAAGGAAACTACTACTTTGTTGATTCCCCTTAATCATAGATGTCTTTGAGTATTACCTTAGATAGGAATAACACCCAATAAATCGAGCATCACATCAGAGTTGTGTCATTCTTATAATAGTTACATCATATCTCGCAAGCCACTATAGAGGGAACCACCACATTCTACATGAAAAAACATGTAGGATAGGCTACTCGCGGACAAAAATCTGAGTTCAGAAGAAGGGGATACATGAGGTAGAAGACTCATATAGTGGTACACATCACATGTTGGTCCAAAATTACTTATGAACCCACCTCATCACAAGTTCATGTACCTATCCATACATGGGTACTAAACATTGAACTAGTACCCACATGTGATGCCTGTGTACTCCCAGAGTACAAGGTGCCTCTAGCCAAATGCTTGAAGAGTGTTCATTGTTTTTTGTTAATATAAAGAGAGAGAATGTAATTTTACTACTGTGCCTCCTCAAAATTCCCCAGATAAACAAATGGATCACACTATAGCCATCCCTGTAGAAAAGAAAAAATGATCAACTATTAATTTTCTCGAAACGGAATCCCAGTGAAGAAGTTTCTTCTCTCATCATCATACACTATATGTGGTTTATGGGTCCCATGCATCGTTCCCATAACACATCATATGAATCATACCCTTTTTATCCTCTTTGAAAAACACTTAGGATCGCCTATCTATTCGTCCAAAATGAACACTCGGTGAAAAAGTCACATTTCACCACAAACACCCAAAATAGGGCTAATGGGGACTACACCTCAATATTTGGTTTAAGTGCCCAAAATTAGTCTTGAAAGGTTTGGCTCAACTCTAGGGTCATACTTCCTTTAGAAACTTATCAATCTGATTTCATATGCAGATGTAAAATCTGATTCATGTTTCCCAAACAATAATAATTATATTATTATTATAATAATCTGACGTTTTGTGCCACTGAGGCTTAATCCAGTGACATAAAATTACCAAAATTCCTTAAAAGTTCTTTCCTGATAAGAGGAATATGTGGTTATATACGGTGCGTCAAAAAGATGCACGAGTTGAATGGTAAGGGCATTTGAATTTTGCATGGCCCGATCAGGACCAAACTAGCTCGACCGGCCCACTCTGGCCGGCCAGCCTTATCTGGGTTTGCCCGCATCATCTGGCTCATACCCCAACCATTTTAGCACTCTACCACCACAACCTCATCTACATGGTGATTCTTCCAGTTCCACCACCGCAGACCACACACTGGTGACCATTGTGGGACATCTGCAGACCGCCAACGATGCCCGAGTGCTCATAAAACCGACCCGAGTCCGGATCAAGGATATATAGGACGCGTTCTTCATACACTCAGCATCCACTAAAATATCCATTGCTATTTCAACATGGAGAAATGTTTGCGGATCTTCTACTCGCTATTATGCCTCCTCCAGCTCCTAAAACGCAAATCAAACCATAGATCAGGACTCCTCAGGATGAGGCTTTATAGATATGTACCTTTCTCCAAGATCATAGGTCATCTAAGAATTACGAAAAGTTGTTTCTGATTAATGATGATGAATGTGAAGAACTTGTTTCTATAAATCTAATAATACAATAGTATTTTTATGTTTGACCATCGACAAAGGATTCCAATGTAGTGAATTTAAACAGAAATGATTCTCGACAATGAAATTTTAATCATGGAGCTGCATAATAAAAAATGAATCCTACATTGATTCTGGATCCATCGTTCCATCTACAACACTGTGATCTACTTGGATCTTATGTTTCCTCACGATCCGTCAAGAATCCTACATCGATTTTCCAATTGGAAGGAAAGAGGAGATCTACCAACATTCATGGGAGAAATGATCCAATCTTTCCCATTTCCCTTGAACACATATTTATATAAAACCAGCAAAATGGCCGCCAATGGTTGCAAGATCTGAACCTCCCACACCCTCTCAATTTATGTCATACCTAGGTAAAATAACTCATTAAGAACTCAATGGTGGTCTCATTTTCCAATCTATGACTCTTTTGAAATGTTATTTGAAAAGACGCCCAAGATAAAATAATTTAGTTCAATTATTTTATTGTGGTTATGTCCTCAATGGTGTTTTCTACCGAAGGCCCACACTGTTAAAAGTTATACCCCACCAAGGGTAAATGACATGCTCCATACTCAATAGTGGACTCAGATATTTAATCAGAGCTACCTTTTAAGAGATATCCCATTTCTGTCATGTTAATAGTACAAAAATAATTAACATTTTTGTATAATTTATTCGGGACACACTAGGAATCGAAATTATACGTCGTCTCACATCCTAACTCTAGAAATATTCCTAGAAATATTTCAAAGTATTACAGGGTTAAAATAGTTCTCTACAATATTATCCTTAACCATATTGACTTTTAATATCACCTTGTTCAATGATGTATATATTCAGGTAAATACACGTATTGAGGAAAAGATGATTAATCTATAAGGCCAATGATGAAGGAATTAAAAAATGTTTCTCTTTTATTTTTTAAAAGTGATGTATGGACATTATTTTCATAGGATACTAATTATTTTGATCCTTTAATTTGTTAATATTATGTTACTTATCTTAAAAATGATTTAATGGTCATGCATGAAAACTTTTGGTTATTATAGTTCGTATCAAAGAATGTTTTAGATAATTTTGTTGTTAGGACTTTAAATCAATAGATAAATCCCTAGGTATAAGTATAAATTTTATGGGAAATATAATGATGTTTTTTTAAAGTGTTGTAATGTGTGGTTTCGGAGAAATTAACCCTTGTTAAGATAATATAAGTGGATTTGGATTTTGAAGACAATTACCTGTAGATAATAATTCTTAATGTTCTCAATGGTTATTTTCTTAACTTTTAACTAGTCAATGAAAATGTGTCCTTCCAAGACACCTTGTTAAACATGTCCTAGGGATATAATTTATTTGATAACAAGATATATACCAAACATTATAAAGTATGTATAACTAATGAAATTATTTTTATTATATAGAAGAAAAGATAAATGTACATTATACTAGAATCATCATTTGAGAATAGGGTTACGTTAAAAATTGGGATCCTGTAAGAAATGAATTTAGAATATAATTTTTAATGAAAATACATTTTATAAGAATTATTGTCATATGTTATTTTCATAACTTTCATATTTTAGGAAATGGATGGAATCAAGGGAAACCAAACCAATGAACCATCTGAGGGGCAGTATAATGATTGTATGAATGAAATTCCTAATATAATGGGTGGTGATTTTTAAAACATCATAGTGATTCTTACCAAGATGTCTTCGGATATCAATAATATCCTAAACTATGGAAAATGTTTCTTAACCATTGAAGGATAAAATATGTGTCGAGTAATTTATGATGAAATGACCACTGAAATCTTATGGGTCTTCTGATCCACTAGTAATAAAACAATGTCTTAACTTAATGGATAAGATCTTTTTTATGCTCCACTGTTATAATAAGGATAATTTTACTCTATAAATCCATAGAGAAGCTAATTGATATAGTGACTTGTTAATGAAAAAAATTCAAAGATCAAACAGATTAAATAGAGTAGATATACATTACGGAGATATTTCATAACATGTATTTCCCTCAAAGTCTTTGAACAAGAAAAGAGAGATAATTTCTAGTGATTAAGAAAAAAAATTGTGAATGTGTAACATATTATGAGAAACATTTCATGAATGATGAATGATACACCAGATTTTTTGTTAATAACATTGATAGTCAAATAGATATTTTCTTCATTGGTTTAAAACAATAATTTTTAAAGGCTTTCACTATTCCTGAATTTTGGATTTTGGAAGATGTAGTTAAATGTTCTATCAAATTAGAGGTGACATTTGGATAAAGGTCCCATGGATACTAAAATAAGAGGATAATAATGGAATTTCAAGTATGGGTTTCTAATGACAATGAATAAAATAAGATTATACCATCGACATGTTAAATATTTTGAAATAAAATCATATTAATTGCCACAAAGAGGAAATGAAATTATTTATTGGTGGGAGATTAGACTACTAAAATAATGAATGTCAAAGAAACATGAAATGTATAGCTAATGAGTTAGAGAAAATTAAGGAACTATCCAATTCCCCACCCATAGTTCAATGCATCAACTATAAGGAGAAGTGAACTTAATCATGGTAAAACACTAAACCATTGATCACAAAGGGTAATCAAAATCAACAAAACCAATTCAAAGGGAGAATGTAAAATCTTATGACATAAAAAATGCTAATGTTGAACATGAAAATGAATTTATACAATGTAAACTTCATATTAAATCAATAATGGAGAATGATTTTTTTCATTCTATTAATATATTTCCCCTTCTATCTTGAAATTTTTCCTGTATTTTTGAATCATATCCTCTAAACTGTGAAGTAGATATATCCATAAAATCATTATGTGATGTGATTATCCCACCCCAAGTGTTGTAATCCTTCATATTAAAATATTTGGGAATATTCCCTTATATTATTTCACAATCATTCCCTTTATGGTATTTGACACTGTAAGGGGGGATATAATCAATTTTTTTATATAGATCTCACATCAACAGTTTTGAAAATTAAACTTATCTCTATTATGAACCACCCCATGATCCTAGAGAAAATTAATTAAGATATTGAATATACTTTATAAAACACCTCAATGGATTGGGTGTTAATACCTAGTAATGAAAAATATCAGTGATAAATGGTTGAGTCAATGAAATTATTTGACCTTGAGGAAATTATCTTTATAAGGGAATATATTGATGTATATCTAGAGGAGTTGGCTAAACATCCCCCAGATCCTATGGTAGAATTCATAGTTTAACTCATACATATATCCACTGCTATCTCAAAATTACCTTATATGATGGGAACAATCAAACTATGGGATTTAATGAAACAAATATAATAGAATTTAGAAAAGGATTTCATATGACCAAGTTCATCACCTTGGGATGCATCAATACTGTTTTCATGAAAAAGTGAATGTCAATATTGATGTTCACATATTACCATGATTTCAAGGAGATCACTATAAAATAAAAGATGTCCCATTCTAAAGATTGATGACTTGTTTGATCAACTATATGGATATTAGCACTTCTCAACGGTGTATATTTTTTTTGTGCATTATAATCTAAGTGTGAAAAAATAAGATATTCAGAAGAAACCATTCTATATGACATACCGATAATATGAGTTCAAATTTATTTCTTTTTGACAAACTAATTACTTTTAAATTTATAATTATTTGATTAATAGATTCTTTAGATACAACTGTAAATAAATTTTGGAATTATTCATCGATGATATTTTTCATTACTATAAGAGAAATGTAGAAAATTAATAGAATCTACGGATTTTGTTGGAGATATTAAGAAAGGATATGTTTTATGATATGTTCAGTAAGTGTGACTTTTTAATACACAATGTTTCTTTATTGGGGGATGTAATTATAAGTGAGGGCATATCTATGGACCCTTAAAGGAAGATGGAAATTAAGGAATGGCCTAGACTCTCAAGTATTACAGAAATCCATAGTTTTCTAGGGTTACCATTATACTTTCAATTATATGTGATAAAAATTTCAATATTACCAATCCAACTAAACTATGTTTACACAAAAATTGATACTATATGTCTAGATAGAAGAATCCAATGATTGATTTAGGGAGATAAAGAAGTGGAACATCACTACACATGTACTCAAACTACCCTCAAGTGGAGAATGGACCGTGATGTACCATGATGCTTCAATGAATTTAATGTATTTTTTACTCATTTAGAGAAAAAAAATGATAGCATACACCTCATGAATGTTGAATATTCATGAGAGGAACTACCTAATAGATGACCTCAAGTTGGATATAGTAATTATTTGATTTAATATTTTGTAACACTATATTTATGGTGAGAAGAGTTACATATACACATACAACAAGAGTCTAAAGTATATATTCACATAGAAATAGATCAAAAAGGATTAATTTATATTCTTAGAGGTTATCAAGGACAATGATTAATCTATTAACTAACATCTTATAAATGAAAATAACTGATTTGATGGTCCTTGCATAAAATAACCTAATAAAATACCAATTAAGAAGACTAAAAAAATACTCAATCATCATGGATATACATAAATATGAAATTTACATCATAAATACATTGATTAAATCCTATAATACTCAAAGTATTTCCCAACCTTCTATTCATGATAAGATCCAGGATTTACAAAGGGATGGCTTAGAGCTTCAAAAAAGTGATAGAAATAGTGGAAGGTAAGATCCATAAATTATACATAGATATTGATAGATTCATTAATTTTATAAAAAGACTTTGTTTTCATTCAATACATTGGAAAAGAAATGAACAATTGGATAATAGACATATCTCATATTTCTCCATCAATTGTAGAGGTTCCAAGATATACCATTAACATTGAAACCCCTCAGTGGGGATAGAATGAAGAATCATATTTATGAGTATACCTCATAGAAATTTGTAGGTAATAATGTTAAAACAGGGTGATAACAATTCATGAGGATGATGAAACCATTTTCATATGAGAATATAAATGAGGAAACATCTCCATACACTTTTTCAATGGACTTCCAAATATGTGTATAGGATGTAATGAGCTATGGGTTTTAGTGGACCAACTCACTGTGACTGCAAAGTTAATAGCTTTTCAAGTATACTTATTCCTTGATAAGAATTCCCTGATATATGTAAAGTAAGTGTGTAGGAGGCATGGGGAACCACTTTTGATAATTTTTTTATCATTATCCATGGTTCACTTCTAAATTCTGGAGAAGTCCTAAACATGATATGATTACTGATTTCAATGTCATTATGTCTTGTCACCCTTAAATGGATGTCCAATATAAAAATACCAATTATATAGTTGAGTAAATCAAAAATTATTAATCATTGGAATTTATTGGTGGATATAATCAACATCTCCAATTAGTTGAGTTCCCACCCAAATAAAATTCTTCTCAAGAATTCAAATGAACCCATATCAATATCTATATTGGGAGAAATGTATAAATACTACATGTAATGATATTATTGGTGAATGAAATATTTTTGGAAATTAATATCTATAAGAAATTATATAGATGTTTCAATCTATTAAAAACACATTAAAACTGCTCAGATCTGGTAGAAGAACACTATAGACAACCATCAAAGGGACATGGAGATTCAAGTTGGAGAAAAATTGTTTCTTTAAATATCAACATGGATGATATTGATGTGGTTTTTAAATACGTTAATGCTCAACCCTTGGTACATTGTAATATTTGAGATTCTTTATCACCCAGTTGTTGCATCCTAAGGAAGTACATAACATATCACTCCAATGCAATGAAACTAGAGGTTATATAATAAGAATAAAATCTCTCTTATGAGAAGAAACTTGTGATGACCTTGATCTATAGAGACAACGTTCTACGCAACAAGTAAACTCACCATTTATAAGTACAATTAAAGAACAATAAATATTAATAGGTGACATTAGAACCTTATGAATAAATGGAACAAATGTACAATCAGGTTTACTAAACTTTGAATATGACTTTAGATTTCAGGTACGAAATTTCCATTATGATAGAATGTAAATACCCTAAATTTGAAAGTGATATTTGTTTTATGAATAAATTTTTGTTATATAGTGTTATAAATATACTAAAAATAGAAAAAAAACAAAAAACACTTTATTTAATTAGTGAATATCATTACATTAGTCAATAATGAAAACTATAAAACTATAAAATATTATAATATGATAGAAAAATAAAAGAATAAAACTACAATGGATAAATTTGGATCATCCCAATTTCATAGAATTGTACTACTTGTGAACAACACAATGGAAAATAAAAAAATTATTATTAAACCAATCGATATTTATGAAAAGTAAAATTTAAAACCTTGGACATAATTTTAGTGAATATAATATTATGGAAAAAATCGGTTTTTATCAAGGTAATATGATTTTTGAAATAGTAATGTGACTATTCGAAATTGTAAAATGACCATTGAGAATAGTACCCTAGACCTTGGAATATTAATTTTCCATTATAATAATATAATTTAATATAAGAAAATTATATATTATTAATTAAATAAAATATAAAAAGTTTAATTCCATAACTTAAATATCAATATTAATAACTAAAGGAAATTATAATAATTATTAATAAAATATTTTAAGGTATTTAAAAAAATTATAATTTTTATTTAAATAATTAAAATTACATATGTAATATTTTTTAGATATATTTAATTTTATATTTAGAATAATCATGAAGAAATATCATAAGGGTTATGTCATTAGGATTTTCAAAAAAAAATTATTTTTATATGAATTGAAAAAATACAGTTCTTTTCCAAATGTGTGTGTTTTAAATTTAATAAACCATTTTCTTATAATGACGTAATAAATTATTGAAATTTTGTATCCACAAAAAACATAATTAATAAAATAATTAATTAATTAAATATAGTAAAATTATTTTCTATATTCTAAAGTTTAATATTTCTACTAAAAAAATATTTTGACATTGTTTCCACTTTCCATTTTATAAAATAATGGATTTAGTATATAAATGGTCTGATAGTACTAAAAAATTAATCATAAATAATACATAATTTATAAAATTTCACTATTAATAATTTTATGTGAGAAAATATATTTTATTCAAAATCATACCCTAAAACATCCATCTCCCCTAGCATAATTACCTCATATCCCTCCACAAGAAAAACAACTTCACTTATACCTAACATATACAAATATATACCCCAATAAATTATATTAATCCATTTATAATCCTTAATAATCTATTTTAGTCACTCAAATCCATTCATTGATTAATTTTAGTACTATATAAAAAATGTGACATTGATAATGAAGTGAGTTTTCATCAATATTTCTGATCATTTTACCCATCTATTCATTATTTTTTTCTATTCCATTGAAACCCAAAAAATTTATACATAATTGAGTATTATATTAATATAATATTAATAATTTTAACCTATATTTAGAAACATGTGTATGATATATTTATATTTCATACATCTCTTTTTTCTACTTTTAACAATGTCCCATCAACGGTCTGTTAACCGCATATAGTGACATTGCCAACTATCTAATTATCACCAACTTTATGAATGGTTAGTATGAATAAAATAAAAAATAAAATATTTAATTAAATGAATTTTAATGTTTTTTAATAATTTTTACTTATCTATAAAGGATCTTGATCTAAAATAAAAAAACCAAAAAATAGACTTTATAATTTTATAAAAACATGACATCAAAAAATTCCTCTCTAAGAAATATTATTTTAAAATAAAAAATTATAAATATAATGAAATAATAGTGAAATAAATGGATATATTTCCATTTTTTATTGATTTGTTAACAAAGATATGTTTACTATACCTAAAAATAAAATGAGACGAAACAAAATGATAATTAAGGTTAGGTAAATGTCAAACCCAACCTTTCTTTATTTTCTTATCACATGTTCCAAATTATTTTCAGTATGGATATTTCTAAAATTTACTAAAATATTTACTTTCACAAATATTTTATATTTATTTATTCATACATACTTGTTTATACCATGTTCAAATGATTTCTAATCAAATTTCAATGATTTTGAAATATTACACTATTTCCTAAAACATCGTAATGACTATTCTTGAGATGTTTGTTATATAATCTACAACTATGATATTTTATGAAAAACTATGATCTTATATATTCATCTAGGTACCCCAATGGTACTTCATTATTTTATTACTTTTGAAATTTTTGCGAAACACATTCCATTCCAGTGGTTTATTTCAGGACTACGATTTTATGTGTTCTCCTTCAATGTGGAATATTTGATTATGAGAATTTTATGATTTTAAGGGTGGTCTTAAAATTATAAATTCATCTATTTTGTAGTTAATGTTATATATCTCATGTTATTATGTGTATTATTCATTAGCATGATGCTTTTTTCCACAATTAGGATGTTAAAATTTATACCCATATCATTTACATGAACGTGCTACTATAATTGTCCAAAACTATGTTTTATATTTGACTAAAATTTTATGATGATTCAATGTTATACCAATTAAATATTCATTTTTTATTTGATATTATTCCTTCATGTTTTTTATAATTATCTTATTCTTATGAAATTCAATTGATAATTATCCTCATCCATGTGCAATTGATTCATTTATCTCATTCCTCATCTGTTGTCCCACCTATTATAAAGATTTTTTTCACCACCCTCTTTGATATATATCCTTAGGTGAATATGTGTACTATAGAGAACATGGGATATTTATGTGGACTAAGATAGACGAATTAAATATTTTTTATTTTTTATTTTTTAAATTTGATGTATAAACCTAATTTTCCCAAGATTATAAGACTTTTAATTATGGAAGGTATTGATATTTTGTTATTTATCCAAATAAATGATGTAATAGTATTGCATGAAAATTTTGTTCTTTATATTTTACCAGATTTATGAGTTATATGTTCTCTATTCTATATTCCCCAAATCATATTAGATTGGTTCATCTCGTATAGACCTAAACTTCTTAGACATTTCTATCCAACATGACCTTAAATTATTTTTAGTGGTCCTTCTCATATGACCCAAAAATAATTAGTTTGGACCATATAAAATGAACTAAACTATGATAAAAATTCTGATTTTTATAAATTTACTTCTAGAACATTGTATCGATTGATTCATATTCTCTTTTTATGTGTAGTGATGTATGGATCTACCTTCACAAGCCTAGTTGAATAATTAAAATTTATTCTATTTCACTATATCAAATATTAACATTTGATTTTATTTGATATTAATTTTAGTTTTACCATGTCAATGTGTATATCTTAAAATATGTACATATTAATTTATTTTTGTATAGAATACATAATGACACTCATATTTCCTATGCTGGTTCTATCCATAATTCCCATCTAAAAATCATTCCATGTATTATTCTAGAACAACAATTTCCCTTTATTCATGTTAGATTCATATTGTTTCATAAATACCATAATTCAATTCATCTTAATAATAAAAAACCATCCATAAATAAAAAATTCCTAATTTATATAATTAAAATACATATATTGATGACTAAATCTTCTATCGTGGCCATGACCACCACCTTTGTCCACCTCAACCTCCTTTTCATACATCACCATCATTCTATGTTCTTATTAAATAATTTTAGTATTTAAATAACATTTTATTATCCTAGGATACAATTTTCAATAATTTATTGACATTTTTTATAAATTTAATTTGATTGGAATTGTTAATATATGATGGGTAAGATTTATAAAATTATAAATCCCCTTTGAACACATTTTTAATATAAAACAGACATAGTTTATTGAATATTTTGATTACAATAAACCATCATTGACTATTTAAAATGAGTGAACTTTACCTAAATAGAATATCTACATAACAGTGATGGAACATAGACCAATAATATTTCCTACTATTACATATACAAGGAAACATATTTTTCTTGATGAGGAGGTCTTCTAATATTATATCCCATTTACATAATCATTATGGATCCATTCATTTATAAGTGTTTAGTGGTAATCCAAGGTAAACTTATGAATCAACACAATAATGGAATCTTTATTTGAATGTGATCAATGGTTTCATAGGCCTATCAATTTACATTTAATCATAATTTCATCACATATTTCATTTCACGATTTACCAATCAAACATCCCCCTATATGTAAAAGTATATTAAATATATATATTTTAGTACCTCATATATTATGTTCACTTTTGTTAAAGTTCATCACATTACTCTCACGATTTTCTTGTCCAACTCAACATTGCATTCACTCATCATTAACTATTTGAAAAAATAATTATTTTTAGTTGGAAGGGCCAACTATTTAAAACCACACCTCATGCCAAAATATCATAAATTTGGTGAATATTTTCTCAATTTTTTATAACCTTAATCTTCATGAAAACAATTTCATCCAATAATTATGATCTTAAACTTCAACTGAGCAGTTTTCTCAAATGTATATGACCATAAACATATTACATCCAATTTAGCCGATATTGTTTGATCTTAAATATACAATGCACATTTTTTTTATAAAATGCAAGTCCTTAAACATGAAGAACCTTAAACATCGAAATCATAATACATTAATCAATATAAAAAGGGAATAGTGTATGTTCGGTTAAAAATCCACAAAGGGTACCCTGTGAAGAAACATATTTAAAAAAATAAACAAACAATTTTATATTCTATGAAATATTTATTGAATAAAAATGGAAAACTATAGAAAAACATTCATATATAATACATCATTTTAGATGGATAGCCATTATATATCATCAGAAACCACACTCCTAAACCTATTGATTTAGTTGCATAGAATAATATCTACATTAACATGAAGTTAAAAAATAAATCTTAATCTTACCCTATATGATTCTCCCAACATTATATCATAAAATACATATTCCTTGATATAATTTCATGGGGTAATGAGAAACGTAAGTTGCTGTGATATTAGATATAAGGACTCAGCCTTATTACATTACATAATCTTGACATTTAGTCAAGAACTAAATTCATTTAATATTGAGGATATTTTAATGTATTGAGTTTTATAAAGTTGGGATACAAAACATATATAACATCCCACCTTAATATAGAGAAGATACCACAAAACAATATCCATTTCGTTCAAAATGTAAATTTTTTCAAATAAAACAAGTTTCCTCTGAAAAATATACATAACATTTGACATGGATTCATTCTTTGTCTTAAAAATCCTTATAAACTAAAAATATCATTTAAAAAAATGGGATAACAACAAAAATAATAGTAAGGGATATAAAAAAGTAAATAATGAATTTTTTCATGAATACTTATAATATATGAAATCAATTAAAAAAACTTCATTGTCACCCATATAAACTTACTTTGTGATACTTGATATTTCCATAATATTTCCACAAAATATATTGAACATAAATAGAACCTTAAAGGTAACTTGGGTAATTAATTACATAATCTTGTAACCCTCTCGGCAACTTTAGAATTTGTAACCGTCATGGCTACCTTACAATGTAACCCTCACGGAAACCTTATTGTGTAACCATCACAGTTACAGTTAGAGTAACAATAAGGCCGACCTACCACATACAAATACCCAATGCATAGGAGGGAGATATAGTTTCCACCCTTAATCATAAAAAATTCCCAAGAACTAGAAAATAACGTTAAAATATGAATAATTTCACAACAAAATTTCTTTTTGAGTTTTATAAGACAGAATTTTAAAACAGAATTTTATAGAAATGTCCCTTACAAATATCATATCATTTAGGTCAGACATAATAGAGTGGATGGTATATGTATATAAACTATAAATACACATAACTCAACATTATATTTACAAAATTAATCACACAAAAAAATTTAATACCACATAAATAATGAAGTAGAATGTTAACCCTAAGAATGGAAATCGGGTTAAGAATCCCCTTATCTCGGGTTCGTCTTACTTAAAAATTGATTATAAAGATTATATAATCATTAAAAGAGTTTTATTAGTATTTTATAGGAATATTTTATTGTTTATAACTTCTTATATGATCATTTTGTAAGATCATTTCTTCCATTAGTTATAAGTATTTTGTTCACTCCATTGTTTCGGGTGCTTTCATTACAAGATTTTCTTGGCCGGTTTGTATCTGATTTTCTTTCTGTATGGAAATGAAAAAATAGAATTTGAATGGAATGGTATTAATTTAATTCCAGAATATTTAATGATTCCATAAATCATTTTTTTATATGATGATGAATATTTTGATAAATCATTCCTGATAATTGTTTAGATCATTTTGTGTGGTTCGTCGATATTCATGAACTTGTTTCATTATATAATATAATGTCATGCATATAAGTTCATTACAGAATATAAAATAGGTTAAATTGCAGAATTTAAATAATTTTTAAAACATTATAAGGGTTTTATGATCAACTTTTATGGAAGTAATGGAAATTAAAAATTCATCACCTAGAATATTGGTAAATCGACACTTTGCAAATGATGTTTCTATTTCTAGAACTAGAGGGAATGAAGAGGAAGAAAGATGATGAATCTATTACATGAAAATGATAACTAAAAAAATATATAAGATTTATTTGATTTCATACCTCTTTGATAAGGGAAGAGTAAGAGAGTATAGGAAATGAAATTAATTGAAAGGAAAACACAGGAAAAAGGAAGTGGATTCTTACCTCTTGATCTCTTGTCCTTAAAATACTCCTTAAGGCCTTCGGTTTTAGCCTTTTGGGGATACCATTAGGTCATGCACATGAGGACGAGACTTGGGGATGGAATTTGGCAGAACATAGACAATTATAATGGCTTGAGAGGAGTGGTAGGAAGAGGGGAATGAGGGTGTTATTTATATTTGAGGAGAGGTGGGATTGTACATTATTTTAATCATTATTTAATATTTTTGTCCAATACATTGAATAATATTCATTACTATGATAAAAATAGTAATTAGAGCATGTGAGTTCAGAACTAGTTTTCTTACATCAGTTATGATGTCATAAATAGTGTATTTTACTCATAAATTGTATATACGATATTTTACCTTATTTCAATATTCATCCAAAATTCAAGAATTTCAGTAAAATACCAAAAATTTACCTTAACCATTTCTCAAAATACATAATTCAAAAATGGACTCCATTTTTTGAAAATATATTTCGATCTATTTTTAATATAATTTTCTAATAAAATCACAATTTATTCAAAAATAACCAATTTAAAACTATAACTCATGTTTTTAACACCTTGATAAATTAATCAAGATTTCATTACATTAAATCCTCAATAAAATAAATTAATATTACAATTTAGTATTCCTTAGGGCCATATTATTATTCATAAGGGTATGTTATTATTCCCCAAAAAACATGTTGGTTTCATTAGACTCCAAAATAAATTAAAGATAGCAACTTTAGATGACCATTTTTTAAAATTCTAAACATATAAGAGGAAAAATTATAGTTATAAAAATCTAATTAAAAAAATGTTTCTTTTATTTGAATTTATTTTTCAAAACATGGGGTGTTGCATTATCCCCACCTTCTTGAAATTGAATCCTCACAATTTTATTTACTTATTAAACAAGTTAGGGTACCTTTCCCTCATAGCATTTCAGACTCCCCTGTTTCTTCTTCCACCATGTGGTTTACCACAAAACCTTTACCTAGTGGATAACCTTATTTTTCAATTCTTGTTCCCTTAGATCAAGAATTTTAACATGTTTCTCTTCATAAGAAGGGTTATCCTGCAACTGATCTACTTCTGAACTCAAGACATGAGATGAATCTGGCACATACTTTCTCAACATCAAAATAAGAAAAACATTATGTGCCTGAGATAAACTTAGAGGAAAAGCTGCTTAGTAGGTGACTAGTCTAACTTTATTCAAAATTTTATATGGTCCATGGAACTGTGGACATATATTTCCTTTTATACCAAAATGCATAACACTTTTACATGGTCAGATTCTAGAAAAGAAATGATCACCTACCTCAAAAGAAAAGTCTTTCCTCATGTTGTCTACATAACGTTTCTACCCACTATGAGTTTTCCTCATGTTTTTCTAGATATTATTCACTTTCTCATCCACATCCTCTACTAATTTGCGTCTCATCAAATTCCTTTCTCTGACTTTATCCAAAAAATATGGAGTTTGACACTGCTTCCCATACAGTGCCTCAAATGGTGCCATCTATATATTTGAATGAAAACTATTATTGTAAGAAAACTCAATGAAAGAACGATGAAGATCCAAACATACCTGGTAGTCCATTGAACATGCTTGAACAAAATCCTCCAATTTCTGAATTATTCATTCTGACTACCAATGTAATTGAGGTAGGAAAGTTGTACTAAAATTTAATTCTATTCTCACCAACTTTTGAAGGCCCTTCCAAAAATTATAAGTGAACCTAGGATCCTGGTCTGATATAATGGGAAGAGTCACTCCATGTAACCTGAAAATATCTTCGAGGTATAGTTGAGAAAGATGATCCAAATACATTATATCTCGAATATAATGATAATGTGAAGATTTAGTCAGTCATCCCACAATAACACATATAGAATTGTTACCTAGAAATGTATTTGGTAGTCCCCCAACCAATTCCATGAATATATTGTCCCAATTCCTCTATTCAACTAGTAGTGGCTGAGGCATCCCCTTCTGCAACTGCCTATCTTTTTAACCTGTTGACATGTCAATCATTTCACAGTAAAATTTTCAAAATCATTTTTCATTCCATCCCAACAGTAATACTTCTGAAGGTCTTTTTACATCTTAGTACAATGAGGATGAACTGAAAATAGAGGACTATGAGCTTCACTAAACAAATATTTCTTCATCTTGGAATCAGAAGGAACACACAATATTTTTCTTAATATCAAAACACAATATTTATCAAGTTAAAATTAGGGAAACTTTCCAATTTTAACCAATTCTATCTTTTTCTGTAGATTAGGGTATTCCTTTTGTTCTGGATTAATTCTGTCTGATAATGATGACTTCCCTGAAACCTTAAACAAAACAGATGTATTTCGTATACCAGAAACTTCTAAGACAAAATTTATTAATTTTTTAATCAAGGGATCTTTTTCCTAACATTACAGGGTTAGTGGTGTGTGATGTTTTTGACTAAATTAATCCTCTACCTTGTTTGATTTTCCTAGATTTTAATTGATCATCCCATCATAAAATTTTATTAATTCAATCCATATTCTCTGCCTCATGTTTAATTACTTCTAAGTGAATATATAATTTAGAAATTTACGGTCAGTATATATTTTACATTTTTCTTTTGTATAAATGGTTCCTCTAAATTATCAAATAAAAAACCACAGCTACGAATTCGAAATCATGTGTGGGATATTTTAAAACATAAAGTTTTAATTGTATTCAAGAATAATTAATTACCTGCTCATTTTTCATCAAAAAAATAACCAAGTATCTTTAATGAAGCATAATTTTAGAAGATAAAGTCACCATTCTGGGTAGGCAAGGCCAAAACTGAAGAATTCACCAATCTCTTCTTCAGTTCCAAAAAACAAACATCACATTCTTCTATAAAAAAAACCCATTTCTGCATTTACAAAGTTAACATGATAGATAACGGGGAGTGTTTTTTAACAAACTGTCGGTAACAACCTGGTGATCTAATAAAACAATGAATCTATGTAACATTTTTAGGTCTTTTCCATTAATCAACCAATTTTTTTATAAACTTTAATTACATTTTTATTTACAATGATTCAAAGAAAATAAATCTATTGAAAAAAAATCACTTTCTGAATTTTCTAAATAGTTTCTTTTCATTTACGATTTCCAAAACATCTTTTATATGTTTCTCATGATCCTCTTTACTCTAAGAAAATACCATAATGTCATCAATAAACACAACCACAAAAAAAATCCACTATCTCATGAAATATTCAATTCATAAGTTCCATGAATACAATAGGATAATTACATAACCAAAATGGTATTCCAAAAAATTCATATTGCCCATATCTAGTATGAAATGATATTTTATAGATTTCATCCTCCATTATCATTAGCTAATGGTATCTGGAACTCAATTTAGTCTTGGAAAATTACTGATCTTTATAGAGATGATGAAACAGGTCACTGAAATGAGGTTAAGGATAATTTTTTTAAATAGTGAGTTTTTTCTTAGATCTATAATTAATTCAAAATCTCATAGAAATATATTTTTTTCATGAACAAAACTGAAGAACCCCAAGGTGCAGTGCTAGGATGAATGAGGCATTTATCTATAAATTCATGCAACTAATTTTTCCACTCTAAAAGTTCCATTTGGGCTATTTGATATGGGGGTTTGGAAATTGTCTTAGCTTGAGGAACTAATTCAATTTTGAATTCAACTTCTCGATTAGGTATGAAACTAGGTAACTCATAATAAAAAACATCAAGGTATTAATTTAACACTTCCACATCATTAAATTGAATAGTTATTTTGTTTTCAAAAATATGAGCAAGATAACTTTCATTTCCTTGTTTCAACAGTTTCTCAGCTTCCTGATATGTTATCAATTATATGGTTTGGTTCTTGTATAAAAAAGAAACTCTTTATGAAAAAAAACTTCTTTATCTCTATAGTCAATATTATCATGATATGTAGACATCCAATCCATTCCCAGAATGACATCAATCTCTATTAACAAAAAAACCTTGTTTTTATGTAAATTTATTCTATAAAATAGAATAGAAATATTATTATGATTTTTTGTTTCTATATTATTTCCCCTAGTATTTTAACTATAATTTCTAGTCTCATTGGTAGAGGTGATATTTCTAATTTACCAGAAAATTCCTCAGAAATAAAGAATGTGTAGACCCTACATCAAACCAAAATTTAGAAAAATCTGAGTAAAAAAATAAGGTACCTAATAAAACATCATTGGATTGCCAGAATTCTATTTATGTTGTCTCAAAGGATATCATTACACTTTTTTACTTAAAATATGGCTTTTTTAGATCATTCATATCCCTATTTGGGAAAGCATTATCATAATGACTCATCTCACCACATTTTAAACACATTATAGTTTTTTTATCAGGATTAGTATTAGAATCATTTTCATTACAATCTTGGGACATGAGTCCAAACTTACCACATCGAAAACACTTCCTAATTTTGGTATGGAATTCCCTAGGGTTATTTTGGCCACACATTTCACAAACTAAAAACTGGAATTTCTTATCGTAAAATTTCATTGGATGATTTTTACCCATTAGTTGGGATGTGGTCCTTTTGACCTCCTTGTTGTCAAAGTGCACGTTACCATAATAAAACTCCATCTCTACCCTCTCATCACATCATAAAAGTTTCTCATAACATTATAATTCATGGGAGGCCAGCTCCCTTTGATACCATGCCTTCAATCGTGAGTGATAGAAGTTTATTTTTCTTTCAAGAAACAGAATAATATTTGGACCATACCTCGCCGGTTGGGTGATGTTATCTTCATACGTGGCCATTGAATCTTTCTCCTTATTCTTCAATTTAGGTAATTGAATCTCTATCTTTTGTCAAACCACCATGGGAAAATATTTTTCAAGGAAAAGACGTTAAAATTCATCCCACTCTAAGGCATAAACATCCCCTCTATCCTTGATATTTTTAACCATTGAACACCACTTATAAACTTCACATTCAATATGATACATGTAAAGACTTACCGTTTTATTATATGAACATCTCATAACATATAATTTCTTTTAAATGGATTTAATCCATCCTTCATCCACTACTAGTTCAGAAGATTTATTGAATGTAGTGGGTGTTGTCTCATGAAGTGATCCACTATCCCCATGTTATTTTATGGTACCTCTGGTTGTTATCTTTCATGGATGAATCAACCATTTATTACTTGTGTTAGAAGATTCATTACTGTTACAAACTTCTCGGTTCTAATCCCTACCATTCTAGGCGACAGATTTAGAAAGATATTGTTCTTTCGGTGCCTCTCTTCTTCAGCTTCCATGTTTCTTCTATAGAAAACCATTCTGAATAAACATATATTAGTTTAAGAAACATGGTATTCCTAAAATTCTATAAAATTTAAAATTAACCATATATTTAAAATAATTTATGGTATTCTATTAGCATCACCCAAACCCCTAAAGTTATATAAACAATCCTCTAATACCAACTATAAGGACCCGACCTTATTACATTACATAATCTTGAATTTTAGTCAAGAAATCAATTCCTTTCATATTCAATATTTTTTTCAAGTTTAGAGTTTTAGGGAATTTAGATATAAAATATACATAACATTCCACATTTATATAGATAAAATACCAAAAAATAGTATTAATTTCCTCCAAAATATAATTGTTTTCAAATAAATCATGTTTTTTTTAAAAATCATCTGAAAATTTAACATGGATTACTTTTTTGACTTACACATCCTTATAACATGTGAGAATAACTTAAAAACATGGGATTACCTCAAAAATCTCAGTAATAGATCTCAAAAAGTAGGAAAAAACACATTATTCCATGAATACTTATAACATATGAGACCATTTGAAAAATCAAACTTGTCTCCCATATAAACATACAGTTTGAAACATTAGATTTCCATGAGATTTACAAAAACCATATAGATCATAAATAGAAACATAAATATAACTTGGGTAATTACTTAACTAATAATTTAACCCTATAGACTACCTTATAATGTGTAACCCTCACCACTAATTTACAATGTAAAGCTCATGGATACCTTATTGTGTAACCATCGTAGTTACACATGGAGTAACCATTCATCCAACCTACAACATACACATAACCAATAAATTTGAGGGAGATATAGGTCACAAAATTATTCATAAACAGTTCCCAAGAACAAGAAAATAATCATACAAGATTGATAATTGAACAATAAAATTTCATTTTTAGTTTTGTAGGAATGAATTTTAAAAGAAAATTCCCAAAAAAAATATCTTATAATTGAGGTCAGATGTAATATAGAGAATAGAATACTTATATAAATTGTAAATACACATAATTAAAAGTAAAATATATAAAATATATCATAAAAAATTAATACCACATAAATAAATTTGTCAAATGTTAATCAGAAGAATAAAAATCGGGTTAATAATTCCCTTAAACCAGGTTCTTCTTACATCAAAAAACATTAATACTCCCGTATAATACTTAAAGGAGTTTTATTAGTATTTAAAAAATTCATTTTTATAACATCTTATATGATCATTTTATAACATCTTTTTACCCTTTAGTTATTAGTATTTTTTCTTTTCATTGTTTCGGGTCCATTCTTTACGTGTTCCATGGCTGGTATATATTTTATTTTCATTTCAAATGGAAATAAAATTATAGAATTTGAATGAAATGGTGTTTATATGTTTCCAAAATATTTAATGATACCATAATTAATTTTTTTATCTTATATTATGATTAATCTTATGATAAATCATTAAGGATATTTGTTTAAATAATTTTTTGTGGCTCCTCGATAATCATGAACTTGTTTTATTATATAATTTAATGTCATGCATAGAAATTTATTATAGAACATGAAATAGGATAAATCATAAAATTTTTATTCTTTTTCAAACATTTAAATAGTTTTATTATAATCTTTTATGGAAGTAATGAATATTGAAAACTCATCGTCCATTATTTTTGTAAATCGACACTTCGTGGATAGTTTTTTTATTTTTAGAAAAAGATGGAGAGGAGGGGAAGAAAGATGATGAATCTTTTACATGAAAAAGATATCATAAATAAATAAGATTATATAGATTTCATACCTATGGGTTAATGTAATAGGAAGAGAGTATAATAAAAGAATGAAATTGAAAGGAAAACACATGAAAAATGAAGACGATTCTTACCTCTTGATCTCTTCTCCTTGAGATCCTCCTTAAGGCCTTTGATTTTGGCCATTCAGTGAGACCAGAAGGTCTTGGACGTGGGGAAGATACTTTGGGAGGAATTTCTCAAAACGTATACAACCCTCAAGTATTGAGAGGTGTGGGAGGAAGAGGGTAATGAGGGTAGTATTTATAGGGGAGGAGAGGAGGGATTTTACATTATTTTAATCATTATTTTAATATTTTTGTCCAAGACGATAAATAATATTTATTCATGTGATCAAAATAGTAAATAGAGAATGTTTTTTTCGAAAAAAGTGGGCTTACATCAGCTATGATGTATTAAATAGTGTATTTAATAGATAATTTGTATATGCGATATTTTATCGTATTTCACTATTCAACCAAAATTCATGAATTTCTAAAAAATCCAAAAAATTTACCCTATCCATTTTTTGACGTTTAAAATTCAAAAATGTACTCCATTTTGTGAAAATAATTTTTAAAATATTATTAATTTAATATTTAAATAAAATTATAAATTATTCAAAAATAAAAATTTTAGAACTATAACTCATTTATTAATACCTAGAAAAATTAATCAAGATGTAATTAACTTAAAGCCTTATAAATATAAAATAATAATACAGTTTACTATTCCTTAGGGTCATATTATTATTCATGTTACTATTTATAATGGTATGTTACTATTCACCAAAATTACAAGTTGGTTCTATCAGACTACAAATAACATACTGATCAAAACAGTAGAGGACTGTTTTTTGAAAATCAAAACATATAAGAGAAAAAATTATGTTTAAAGGATAGTTATAACTATCTAATTAAAAAAAGTTTCATACATTTCAATTTATTTTTAAAACCTCAGGGTGTTACATTAGACACTTAGTAAGTGAATAACATGTCAATAATACATAGATTATTTGATCATAAACATGCGAGAAAACATAATAATGGGTGAAATATCTGATTAAATAGAACATGGTACCATAATAGATAATTATAAGGCACAATATAATAACATAGGCCATGAAGGTATTGGTATTAAAAATATGTGTAATATTAATCAATCATTTTAGGAACACTTCATGAACATTATTATCAATGAAAAATGAATGTGATTGGATTTATAAGATCATTATTTTATTATCAAATAAAATCTAGGAATTTAAACTATATGAATTTGACAATTTTTCATACTAATAGAGAAACATTTTCAATCATCTAAATCCATTCACAATTTTTGATATATATTATATTCACCCTCATCTTTTGGTTGTAAAACTGTATAGGTACACCTCTTTTAGATAATTTAAGATATCATGGTATTTTTTTGGACAACAATGCATCAATTAAAGAGAAAATGGAATCTTCTTGAAATGTTCTTCCAGTAGAGATCATGTTAGTAGTTTCCAATTGTAGTTTAATTTGTAGTGATTGTATATTAATATTTAAAATGGATAGTAACGAAAATATCACCTCCAAGACACATTATATAGAATCCTCACATGGAATCCTAAGGTTCTATTCTATATAGGCTATTGAATAGTCAAACTAGAATGAGCGAATTACCAGAAAATCAAGATAGGAAGGTTAGGCCATTAAAAACAACTTATAGCATCATATGGTTGATGGGATCATAATTAGGACTTTTCAAGATTTTGGTCACCTAAATTGTATTAGGTAGGTTTCTTGGTACTCAATCAGGTTTAGGAATGATGTTAGACACCCAAAATTGAATAGGAAAGATATTTGACAAACAACATAGACTGTGTAAACATCTGAGAACCTAAGGACCTGGATTGGATAGTTGGACAAGAAATATATTCTTCCGTCTAGATTCAACATCATATGGGGGCTTGGTTATTTTTATCTCCCAATATATGAGTTCCAATAATATGTTTGAATTTCTCTTTACTCTAAAAGTGTTTTGTGTAGTCATAATAAAGGAATATATTATTTGTTTATTATTGATTTTTGGTATGGCTAATGTCATATGTTATATTGTTCTTGGCCTCTTTAAAGTTTCAATTATGAGGACGTATATTATAAAGGATCATTTTAAATCATTCCTCAAAATAATTATTTCTAAACACCTTGCTAATATTTTTATTATGGCGTGTCTAGATGTGTTTAATTTCATTTGGAATATCATTAAAAAATGGTTTCATGATCATTTTTCTTTGAATATAAAATCAATTCTTGTTCATATTGTGGTGGTAGTGAAAAATTATAATCCTATTCAAAATAGGAATTTCAAAAACTCTATTCATGACATAACAGTCCGTAAACATCATGGAATTATTTGACATTTTAATCCTCCTTATATAAATACCAATTTCATTTGGACTCCACATTTCCTTAGATGTATGAAAGGTAATATAGATGGTTCTTTGAGAGGGAATGTAGGTTACTTTGGATTTATAGGATTCTTTATAAATCATCATTGTAATTTTATGGTCTATTTATATGGGCCTTCTTGTGGTAGCACAACTCTTGATGTGGAAAATGGTGGAATTGTCAATAGAGTTTAAGTGGCATGACAAGAATGTTTTTTCAATTTGTGTTTGGAATGTCAATCCACTACTCTCATTCAAGCTATCAAAAATGGTAAGATTCATATCTCCAGTAATTTTAGTACCGGTTTTAATAAATGTATACATTTTATTTTATACATAAACTATGTTATCACTCACACAAATCAAGAAGGAAATTCTCTGGATGATGGGTATTTTAATAAGAGTGACCCCTATTGATATAATTTGTTTTGATGGATTTTTAGAGGATTTGTTTTCTCTATTTCAAAGTGATTTTTGTAAAATATTGTGCATCTGATGTTTCAATCTTTACTGATTCAATAAAAATATGTTTCCACCTTGATAAGTTCTCACATCCATCTAAAATAATTAAATCATAACATATACTATGGAATATGAATATGGTATCATGATATAATAATAAAGGGTTATAGAATCATAACACGAGAAGGTGTCAGAAACACAATCTTATAAAATCATAACATATTTCACTGATCACATATAATACCATCATAAAAAGTGGATATAGTATCAATAACCACATCCTATAACATAATGTATTATGGTTCACTATCTTCATTTATTAACATATTGTATAGAGCTTCATTACTTACATAATGTTGTAATATACCAGACCTATCCTTAATCAAAAAATAATTTATTTATTAAATAATAATTATATTTCCTTCATTTTCAATGTCCATTTCTAATTTATATTTTTTTTGTATTTGGTCATAACTCTTACTTAAATCCCTAATTCATTAAAATGTATACATTTAAACTGAGTGTCAATTTTTTTAACATTAAAATTCTTGTAAAATAAAATAAATTATCCTATCATTATATTTCATTATGGTTTTAAACTTCATATCATCATTTTTCATACTATTCCTTGTACGCAAAGAAAAAAAGTGAATTTGTGGGATGATCACAATACTCACAATAAGGTAAATATACAAATAATATATGTAACTCATTAGACTATTTGAATATTTATTAAAACCCATAATTATGTTTTCATTTTTCAATATAAACTTTGATCGTAAATAATAATTTCAATACAAATTAAAGCCTATTTACTACCTAGTTTTTTCATCAACACTTTATAGGAACACATATGGTAAAAATCACCATCATTATTGTTTTTTACAAAACATGGTAAACCATGTAAAACATTCTCATTAAACATATCATTTACCAATAATTAGGATAATCATTCCTTAAAAAAGAACATTATAATCCCTTGTGAAAAAAATATTTTTTTCATGAAAGATTGTTTTAAATCCTAAAAACATGTACGTGTCTTGGTTTATCATATTCATATAACCCTTAAAAACCCTTTAAAGGGTCCATTATAAATGAAAAAACCTACTAGTTTAATTCCATCATAATGATTTGGAAAATATAATCATTACCCAATTCATTAGAGGGTTGTATCAGTTTCACCCATCAACATAAACTATGTAAAAGAATAACAACATATCCCAAACACATAAAAGAATTCATTTTAATCATCAAAATCGATAAAATAACCATTTTAATACATAAAATATATTCTCATATATGTATTTTGCATTCCATTAAATCCCCATTTTTAAAAATAAAATATCCAGAAGAAAGGGATGAAGGGTTATCTTTATATAAATCAATGAATATTGTAAAATTATCCGAATATCAAATAATTTCTGTAGTTGTGGGAATATTTATTGATGTCATATATTTTTAAAGAAACATTACTTTTATAATTTGTTAAGAGTGTCAAACATTATTTATGAAATACGTATAAGGATTCCTTTCAAAGGTCATTATAAAAATTCCAAAAGAGATTTAATATGACAATTTTCATTATTTTATTTAAATTTTTTTACATACATCAAATAATATATATATGTAAGAATGTAATTTTGAATGAAATCTTCACGTAATTTAAAAAATAGGCTTCAGGATAAAATATTACTTTCCTCAAGTATGATATGTAAAATATATTGTTTATCTTCTTAAATAATAGATTTATGTTAATTATTTACTTTCATAATAATATTTTAAATGTTCTTTATAATTTTACTATTATTTTTATTTATGATATTACCATTTCATCCTTAATACCATTACCGATTAATTTTAGTTTGCATATTTTAATGATGTTTGCATAATTTGTCTAAAATGTATTCTTTAGGTTGAATATATTAAAATAAATCATTATTACGTCATTTATAAAACCATAATAATGTAATAATAAAACTTTTAATTAAATAATTATACATTTAAAACCATCTATGTAAGTTGGTTTTAAAAAATGGATTATATTAAAACATACTGACTGTTGTCCTTATATACACATGAGTAAGATTCTGATTTTCCAATAGTTATTATAGATGGAAGGTAAGTATTATTTTAACTTCCTATTATTATAACTATTTAATAAATATGATATTTTGATTATAAATTCACTTAAAAATACCATTCATGATACGATGTGTTTAAAAATAAAATACATCGGCTCAAGAGGTGGTAGTTTAGACGTTTGTATGAGCGGTGTTTTTATTTTTTCATGGGTTCTAAAGACATGGTTAGAATTTTAATCATCCATTCTAGAAATAAATTTATTCCATATATATCTAATTATTTATTTTTTCCATTATTATCACACTAATAAGATTCAAATATGAAAAATTAATAATATCGTCTTCCTGAGGTCCTAGTCCAGACGTATTCATTGAAGATGTTTTCATTTTCTATTAGATGGATAAGTAAATGAAAAATGGTTATACCATAAACATAAAATTTTTTCAGCAAATATAATATACTGATTTTATTATATGAATGTTCTCTTGGAGGTAAAATAAGAAATATAAAATAAAAAACTCAGCTAACAACTATAACCCTTCTTCAGAAAAACCCCTTCGGTTTATAAGTAAATCCATGACAAGATGGTATTTTGATCAGACCAGGACCTATAAGACATAGGGAGTGATATTATGAAATTATTTTTCTGGTGATTGGTCGTGATAATAGGTTCGTTACGTATTGATAATTTATGATATGAGTTTTATTTTATATGTGAAGGAGTGGTAAAATTTTTAATTTCAAAAAAGATTAAAATATATTAATTTCTTACTCATGAAAAGTGGCCTAAAATGAATAATTTTTTAATAATAGATAATATATCTTTATGTAACCATCTTAATCATTGCATATTAATTTTTTTGAACTAGATTTCATTTTCTATATATTCCTAGGATCTCTTTGGTTTGGAGTTTTAGAGTATTAGGAAACACTCTTACATTGTAAACCCATAAATTAAAAATAAAAACTTCTACACAATATCAATTTAAATAAAACATAATGATTTAATATAACACAAGATTTTGTTTCAAGAAAAATCTTCACAAATTTTAAATTTAATTCTTAATTACTCATTCTCATCCTAAATCTATTGATAGAAAATTTAAGACTTTATATGTGGAAGAAATATTAGTAAAGTATAGAAAATAAAAGAAATTTTTAGAAATGTGAAATCCCATAAAACATATTCTTAAAGCCATACATTTTTCCAAAAAAAAGATTCAACTTTTAAAAAAATCAACATATTACCTTTTGAAAATAAAAATATTTCCATGAAAACTCAATACCATGAATATAAATGTTAATTAGGTATCTTGGGACATGATTTTATTTATAGAACATTCAAATTTAAAAAAAAATATAGTAAACATCCAACAATATATTACCCAACGCATTGGAGGTTATAGCGTAACCACCCATTCATGGTTTATCACAAAACAACCCATCATTGGTTAATAATATAACCTCCCATATATTTTTATCTTAGAACCAACATTAATTTTTTTATTTGAAAACCACAATTACTGATAAAAAAATTCACATGAACCATATCATAATCATAAATCAATAATTATTTCCTCACAAAATATTCTTAATGAAAATAACATTTTCATTTTAAAATCACCTATTTTTATAAAATGTGTTCACATACGAAGGAATAAAATTTCTTAAAAAATAAACACATAAACCTATAATATAAGATTATGAAAGCGAATCGGGATGGTGGGAATATATGATCATTAATTATAAGGTAAAAAAATATTCCATTTTAAAATTTGAAAAAAAATTAAAGATAACTTTAAAATAAGTTTTTAAAAATGAATGTCCCTTAAAAATATCATATCATGGAAGTAATCCATTATAAAATGAATCAAGTATATGTATCAGATATAAGTCCATAGAAAATAAGTTTAAATACAACATAATATAATAAAAACTCATTCCACACAATATCATAACACAATATAATAAATGAAGTAGAAGTTTCACCTAATGAATGGAAATTGAGTTAATAGTTCCTTTCCCTTGAGTTTCATTAATCATGTATAGCCTTTATCTTCCTAAATAATAAATATATGTAAATTTTATACTTTCTTAATAACCTTTTTGAATTTCATTATTCACTTTATATCACTTATTTTCCTGTGATATAAAATTATATAGTAATTTAGTTTCACGTCGGATGTAATGATGATATTCGATTTTTAAGTTCAAAATGGTTTCGATCTATTAACTATGGTCAATGAGTCCATTGTTATATCATATCTAAAATAATAATTATGACATAATTATCATTTATATTCATTAATTACACTTTTATATATTGCCATTACATATGATTATGAAAAATAAACAATGTTAAAATCATGGGGAAGGAAGGTCATACATAAACATGTGTAACCTTCACATTTTTCAATGATCATTATTGAAAGAACTTATGTATTATCTTATATTAAAATAATTAACATAATATTATATATATATATATATCTGTTTGTGTGTGTGTGTGTGTTTGTGTGATTTTAATTCATTAATTATAATTATATATATAATTTATGTGACTTGGTGATGAAAAATGATTCACATCGCTTTGTAGAGACGGTCATCCACACGTATGTAGGAATGATGTTATCATTTTTCAATGCATGGAAAGATAAATATATAAGGGAAATATTTTATTTAAATAATAAAAAATAATTAATTTATATCGTATATAAACATTATTTCCATAATTATAACAAGTCTTGAGAGATGGGGATGGAAATCGAATTATATTAGTTTATGAGGCGATAGACCATTGTACACATGGATGATGAATTATTTTTCCATATGACTGAAGAGGAGGTGGATATGGGTAATTAAAAGTAATGAAAAAATATCTGTATATGTAGGATGATGGTTATAATATTTTTTCCTTGATGAATAAAATTTCATGGAGGATAAAGAAGAAACAAAAGTAAAATGTGCAGTTGAAAACTATTCCTCTTATTTGTAAAACCACATTTTCTTTACACCTTCGGCCATAATAAATGGTAATCCTCATAAAAAGAAGAAAAATATAATGTTGGTAGGGATTCGATTTAGGTATTTTTTTGTAGTTTTTGATCAAAAGGTGTTTCCAATTGTGGATAATTGACAAAATGAGGTTTCCTTTTAAATGACAGTTGAGGGGAAATCTTGACATTTCAAAAAATATTAAATCAATTAAAATTACTCTTCCATTAGAAATATATAAAAGTAAATTTGTTTCAGATATAATATTGTTTATCTTATAGATACCCTCATTCAATATGAATTTTATATGTTATAACTAAATTCATAACCTTATATTTTGGTTTGCATCGATGATTAAACCCTTTAACTCTTATCGTGACAACATATAGTTTTAGTTTTTTAGGGTAATTTTAGTTACTATAAAATGAAAAAAGAGACATAAAAACACAATGATTACTATTTTAAGCCTTATCTTAATAAATTGTCATAATTTAATACTTCTAGGAATTTTATATCCTTTAATAAACCAATATTAATTATAAAATATCAATATTGTTAATTGTAAGAACTATTAATTAATTTGAATTTAATTATATGAAGATATCATTTATAAATTGAAAAACCCACTTTATTACATCTCCAACATATTTATTTAATTAATAAAATTCATTTATCTCATTAATTATCTCAAATTTTATTTATTTTTTTTATTTTATGGATCAATTATTTTATTTTTTCTTTAACTATATAATTATTTCATCCGTATTGTTTAAAATTTAAAGGTTATTTTTTAGTTAATAAAAAATAAAACTAAAAATCATTGATGAAGATAAATCTATTATATTTCCAAATACTATTTATAGTCAAAAATATCATACAGATAAACCCATATTTAAAATTCTACATTTTTTAAAATATGATTGTCGCATTTTGAATTTTCATTAATTAAAATATTATAAAAATTATAATCACATAAAAATAGAAATGGAGGCCATATATTTGATCCTTGAATGATTATGGATGAACATTACTCATCCAATAAAATTGGGGCAAGTGTAAAGGTCATTTCGTTATCCTTATCCTATTATTGTTACCTTTAATTAACTGATTTTACCTTTATTGTTGTAAAAATATTACCAAGGTTACTATTCATGTTGACTATCTAAGGGGATTATTCAATATATTTGGACCCAATAATTCCAAATATGGAATCTGGTTTTAGAAAATTAAAATCACATTTGTTTTATATATTATATTTAATTAAAATTGGATAAAAACAAAGAAAAATAGTTTTTTCAGAAAAATTCTATTTTAAAATATAAAAATATCTTATATTAATGTAAATTATAAAATCAATTTAATAATTAATAAATTGATTAATATAAATAAAACTTATGTAATTAAAATTTAAAAATAATAAAAAAACCAAATTTTAGCTTGAAAATACATTAAAATAAAATATACTTTCCAATAAAAAAATATTTTTTTCTATTTGTTGAAAAATAAATATATTCAAAAAATTCAAAAAAAATAAATTCTTAGACTGTTTTTAAAAATTGATATAGGAAAAAAGAAATTAGTATTATCTAATTTTAAAATTAATCTTTTAAAAATATCTTATAAGAAATGAATTTAATAAAATTGGTTCCTTTTTTATTTTTAGAATTAAATGATATATTTATAATGAATATAACAATCTAATTCAAGAAAAGTTATAAATTTTAAAATTTTTTATTCTATAATTACACAGGTTGTAACATTATCCCTATTTTTTAAATTAAATCTAAATAATTTTTAACTCATGATTAGTGAAAAGGGGTTTTCCTTTCAAAATACATTTTTTGAAATCTCTCACCGTAAAAATTATTAAAAGATACTCCTATTCAAAAGTTAAAAATGAAGGTATAGAGGTCATATAGTATAGGAAATAGTTGGTTTCCATGTAAGAAAACATATGTGGTAGGTTAAAACATGGAAATATAAAAGAAAACTAACTTCTAAGGACAGATAGATACTAATAGAGAACACAAAATGAGAAATTTAACAACAACAAAAGTATAAATTAGTGATGGGTTAAAAGTCGATTTATTTCTTTATAGGAAAAGTAAATGTATAATTTTTTCTTTTAAAAAAATCTCTTAGATTTGATGAATTTTTTTACAACCTAGTGGAAGAACCAAATGAATTATAATTACTTGAAAAGAGGCGATTTACCCATTAATAAATACCCACAATAATTTTATATTTTTTCACCAAATGATGAGTAATAATGATGTTTTTTCCCTTAAGCATCAAAATAAACATCAATAGTAAATAAAATTCACAAAATAAGAAATATATATTCCTCGTGTATTTAAAACTTAACAAGTACTAATATGGTTAGTAAAATGATATAATTGTACAAAAAATAATGAACCTTTATAAAAAGAGAATTTACATTAATCCAAAAAATTTATCAAAAAACTAAGATTAAAATTCCTGAAAAATATTCTAGTCTAAGATTAAAACCCAAACATTAGAAGGATTTTGTCACATAGTCATCCAAGATAAATGTTTACATTTTTCTCTTATATAAAATCAGTAAATCTTATTCTCTCATACCAAAAATTCAATTTCCCAAATCATATAATTAATAAGATATGCTAAAAATTTTCATATATCACCTAAATCATCAAATCAGTTTCCAATCCCATGGTTATCAATATTATAAAACATATTTCAACAATATAAAAATAACCATAATATTTCATTTATTTTAAATGTAATATAAAGTCAAACTAACCAAGACATCACATAGGCCAGTTATCAGAGATTCACCATTTTTACCCTTCAGTTTTTGGTTTAGTCCCCATCAGTTTTAAAATATGAAGGGTGGTAAACCATCTTGTGGGTTATAATTTTTTATAAAAATATATTAATACGATTCTTGTAATATTATATAAATTTGAGAAACATCATCAAAAAACCTTAATATATCCAAAATCAAAGAAATGGTATAACCTAAAATGTTATCTTATGCCATTCATTTTGCATCCCAAAATGTAATGGCTCATAATTACTACAAAAAATCAATTTCTATAGAGATATCATTAGTGATATTAAAATTTAGAAACTTTGATCCTCAAAAGAGGTTTCTTAGAGAATATGATAGAATGTATAATTATAAACCAACGATGGTATCCATTACTCTTAAGATATAATATCATGAAAACATGTTAATATTAAGATAAGATATCATGAAAATAGGTTAATCTCGATAGATATCTAAACCCCCTTATGATGCCAATTGTACGATCCTTTCCACAAGTATTATATACTCTACTATTTTTGAACTAAAATTCATTTTCTAAAACGTTCTAGAATCGATTCAGTTTTTATTTTTTGAGAACTAGGGGAAACTATTTTAAATTAAAATGATATATTATTAGTGAAAAATTCTTCATAGTATCCATTTTTTCATAAACCATGTATTTGAAAAATTATTTCTTTTCAAGGAAAATCCTTGAAGCATTCAATTTTAATTCTTCTTTTCTCTAACTTATCCATGAAAACTATGATTTTGTAAACACATCACAAGATTACTGCAAACTAATTAAAGGAAATAAAATAATGGAAACCATTATATCAGAAAAAACATATAAAACATTTTTGTAAAAACATTATTTTTTACTCAGAAAAAAAGAATAATCTTTTTAAAAATGTTATTATCTTACCTTTTAAAAATAAAAATATTTCAATAAAAACGAATTATAAATAATGTTATAGTTATATAGGTATCGCGAGACATAATTTTTTATATCACAATTTGAAATTGAATAACTAATATCGTCAACATCAATCTCTAGAGTACCAAAATAATTTGAGGTTAAAACAAAACCATCGGTCCTTGTTTATCAAAAAACCAACTATATTTAGATAATAAAGTGACCACCCATCAATTGTTTATCAAATGAACCTGCTATAATTTATTTATAAAATAACCAATCATTATTATAAACAATTCCTCAAAACCGTATCATAATCATAAAACATAAATTCATGGAACATAATTACATTTGTCTTGAAGATCCTATTTGTTATGAAAACACTTATTTTTATAAAAATTGTGCAAATACAAAGGAAAATATTTTTTTTGAAAATAACCATGTAAACATGTAAATGATGTTTCTAATAAATATTTATTCATGATGAAGGTATAATCCAATCATTCTATATATGTTAAAAAACATTCTTTTTTAACTTTTGTAAACAAAATTAAGAGAACATCAAAAGATCATTTTTTAAAAGAAATTCACTTATAAATATCATATTAGTGAATTTAGCTTTAATAAAATTAATTAATTATGTGTCTCAAAATTAAACCAAAATAAAATCATATAAATATAAAATAATATAATAAAAATTCATTTCACACAAACACTTACCATGAAAAAATCCTTGAAGTATAAGTTTGACCTAATGAATGGAAATTTAGTTATGAATTTCTTTACCCATGGCTTGATTTTGCATGTATATCCATTATCTTCCTGAATAATAAACTTATGTTAATTTTTTAATATCTGAAGAATATTTTTTATGTTTATTATTCCATTTATATAACTTATTACAAGGATATATATACTTACATAATTGATTAAGTTCACGTTGAATGTTTTGACTGTATTGGTACTTATATCCAAAATTAATTTTGTTGGTTGACTATAGTCAAAGAGGAAATTGTTAAATAATCTATAGAAAAATCATAATTTTTAATTGAAATTTTTTTTTCATTAATTGTAATTTCAAATTTAACCATTATATATTCTTCAAAAATTAACTACATTACAATCATAGAGACGGTATGGCATACATACGCATGTGTGACATTTTCATTTTCCAATGAACGTTAGGGAAATAAGTTAGAATTATTTTATTTTTATATAATAATAATATCATATATATCATAATAACAATTTAAACATACTTTTATATATTATAAATTTGATGTTGTGATGAAAAATGAATCGCATCGCATCTTGGAGGTGGTAGTCCACACGCACGCACAAATGACGTTATCATTTTTATATACATATAATTTCATGAATATAAGGGATACATTATCTTTAAATTATGATAATTATTTTTTGATTATTATATATCATCATTAATTCCATAATAATAAATATTTTTGAGAAACAGTTTTGGAAAATGGATTATTTCGGTTGGTGAGTTGGTAGTTCTCTGTACACACGAACGATGAATTCTATTCTCATATTTTGAAAGAGGATATGGATATGGGTTATAGTGAAAACAAAATAAGATATCATTATATTTAGGATATTCTATTATTTATTTTATCATGTTTTAGTAATACTTGATAGAGGAGGAAGAACAAAGAAAACAAAAAACAGGGAGTTAAAAAGTAAACCTCTTATTTGTAAATCCTTATTTTTATAAAACCTGAAGCCATATAAGTGGGGTATTTTTCCTAAAAAATTCATCTATAGTTTTATTATAGATTATAGGTTGTTATTATACCAAAAAATTCAATTTTAGTATGAATAAATCGTAATAAGATGTTCCCTTTATAAGATAGGGGAGGGTAACACTTGGAATTTCTCATTATTTTAAATTAATATAAATTCATTTTCAAATTCATAATGTACCCATAGTAATTTATTTAAAATAAAATATTATTATGGGTCTATATAATATCATTAAAAAAATTATATATGGTTTTACTGAAACTATACCCATATCATTTTTTTAATCCTTATTTAATCATTTTAACTCTTACAGTGATAACATGGAGTTTTTGTCATTGAGGGTTATTATAATAAATATAATATGAAAAAATAATATTAAATATATAATTGTTTATATTTTAGACCTTATCCTAATAAATTTATAAATTTATTATTTTAAAGATTTTTTTTTGTCATTTAAGATAATAATATTTATTATTAAATATCAAAAATGACAATTTTTAGAACTATTCAATAATTTGACCTTAATAATATAAATATGAAACATATAATTAAAAACAAATATATTAATACATCCTTATCATGTCAAGTTGATATATAAAATTCATTTATCACTTTAATTATGTAAAATAAAATTTATTTGAATATCTTTTAATATCATTTATCTAATTTTACCGTTGTGTAAATAATTATTGCAACAACGTTGTGCATGATTTTAAGGTAATTATTACATTATTAAAAGTTAAAAATAAATTATCATCAATATTATTATTATATTTGAATTAAAAATACTATTTATAGTTGAATATATCCTCTGGATATCCTAACATTAAAAATGTTATGAATACTAAAATATGAGTATGACATCAGTGACCTATCTATAAATAAAATATTATAAATATAAATAACACTTACAAATGGTAAAAAAATAATTACATTCTAGCATTTAATGTTAATTTATTATAATTACTAATACCTTATAAATGGGGAAATTTAAGGGTTTATAGTTCATATCATACTATTTTTACACTTACTTACCCAACTTATCCTTTAATATGGTAACAAAAATAACCAATGCTACTTTTCAGGTTGAAAAAATAAAATGAACATATTTACTAAATTTAAACCCAATGATTCAAAATATAGAATCCATTTTTCAAAACTAAAAAAAATATTTAGAATTTTTTTTAATTTATACAGAAAAAACACAACGAAAAAATAGTTTTTTCAGAAAAATTCCATTTTGAAATATAGAATGTTTTTATACTAAATTAATGTATTCAGTCTACTTAAAACCCCACAATTGGATTAATTTATGTTATATTTAACTAATAAAAATATTAATATGTTAAAAAAATAATTTGACCTTGTAAATACTTTAAAATAAAAGACAATTTTCAATAAAAAAAGAGTATATTTCACAATTCCTTGAAAAATATGTTTTTTTATAAAATTATAAAAAACTCATTCTAATATTATTTAGAGAATATGAACTAAATTAAATTATTTTTAAAAGATTAAAATTTTATAATTGGAAAATTAATTATTTAAATATAACCTTATAAGTAATTAATTTAATAAAAGTATTTCCTTTTAAAAATTCAGAATTCTTTAACAAATTTATAATGAATATAACTATTCAATTCAAGAATAATTATAAATATAAAAATTACTTATTATATATATGATGTTATAATATAAATTTAATATTACCATAAAATTGTATTTAGAATAGTTTTTAGGTCACTTTATCCCATATCATTATAGTTTTAAACCTTTTAATTTCCCAAGTTACTAAATTTTATACCAAAGTTACTCTTAATAATATAATAGAGTGGTTGAACTATTTACCAAATTTGGAAATCATAAATCCAAATATGAAATAAATTTTTTAATATAATTTCACTATTTGTGGTGTAAATTAATTTTAAAAGAATATCATGCAACATTATGAAAAACTTCTTTCTAAATAAATGCCTTTTGAAGTATAAATACGTTTTAATAAAAAAATTAGTATAATGTTTATTCAATTGAAATTAATTAAATTATATTTATTAAAAATTAAGTAATTTTATTTAAATATAATCCAAAATATAATAATATCATGTAGATATACATAAAGAAATCATAGTTTTCCAAAAACATTACTATTTTTTTCTATTAAACCAAAATAAACTTCTTTTATAAATAATAAAAAATAAAATCTAAGATAAGTTTGGTTTGATGAATAAAAGAATGAAATTCATTTTTGGAAATTAATTTTATATAATTTAAAAAATTAATATTTTGAACTAAATCGAATAATGCATCAAACTCAATTAAGTTAGAATAAAATTATTTTCTTTATGTATGATAAGTTACAAGTTACTATTATAATGAATATGGAAAAATATAATATAATTCCTGAATATTAATAAATAATTAAATTGTTATATTTTTAAAATTACTCAGTTTTCACATTCTCTCCCCCTATGGATATTTCATCCTCTAAATTTTTATAAGCTTCTTAATCAAGTGGGTACATATTTCCTTCAATAACATTTTCATATTCCTATGTTTACTATTCACTCATATGGTATTTAGAAAAATAATAACCTTGTTAATCACCATAATCCATAAAATCTAATATCTATGATCATAAATCTAACTAGGATATTCCTTATAAGAAACATTCTCCTACAAAAATAAATAATTTATTACTCAAAACATGAGATACATCTGACAAAATAATTTTATCCAATGAAACATGAAACATGTCATGTACTTGAAAACACAATGACCCAATAGAACTTGATATGAAACCATTCAAATTTTATTTTGAATTTCATATGTTTCAATGAAAGGTGGAATTAACATTCCATTCTTACCAAAAAGATTACCACTTATCCTTTAAGAAAATATTTTTTAAATAAGGCCTGTTAACTATAAATAATGATCATTCCATTGTTAATAAAAAAATAATATATTCTATGATTTTACCACTTTTGTAACAGAATCACCTTCGCCTTCTCAACCATAGCTTCTACCAAACTTGTCCTGAAATTCCTTATTTCAAAATATTTATACCAATAGGTTGGAGTTGGAAACTGCATTTCTTATAATTCTTTAAAAGGTTCTATTTATATACAAGAATGAATAATTTTTTTATAATATAATTCAACTAGTGAAACAGTGTTGATCTTGACATCCCTAATAATAAAATGAACAAGTTTAAAAAATATCCTCCAAATTCGAAATAGTACTTTATGACTACATCAAATTAAGGATGAAAAGATAGAGTGTAATTTAATTCACTTCTTAACAACTTATGAAATATTTTCAAATAATTTGAGGTAAATATATTATTATGATAACAAATAATATATAGATGGACTCTATGAAATCAAATTATTTTTTTTAAAATATTCATGAATGATTATCCAGAGAAAAAATATCCTAAATTAGAAAAAAAAATATGTATATTTTGTCAAATGATAAAAAATAAAACATATCAAACTATTAAATCAAGATTTCTTTAGTAATCTATCCAAAAAAACCCAAGATATTTTTTCTGATATCCATTCTTAAAACATAAAAGGCTAAAGTATTCCCATCAATAGTTTTCAATCTACTTTAACCTGATGATAGCTCAATAAATTTTTAATAAAGTTTTAAATGAATATTTTTATTCAAGACAACCATAAACGTTCTCAACATTCTCTAAATATCTTAATTCTACATAGATAAATATAAAATAGAGAGATATGGGATTCATTCAACAATTCATTCATTAACTAAGAATCACATGAAACACATAATATTTTTACGAATCTCAAAACTCAATATTTTGCAATGTAAAATTTAGAAAAATTACCTTTATAGATCAATTTTACATGTTCAAAAAAATATTGATCCACCTCATAAGATTACATAATTATATCTCACAATAATTAATATAATGACACATGAGAAAAAAAAGTATATGTTATAGCATGTCAAATTTCTAGACCAACACACACTAAATCATTTTCCAATTGTTCATTTTCTATTCATATTATAGTTTATGATAAATTATCTTTCATAATTAATGAATTTTTTACTGTGTTTTGTTTTCTAAGATGGTAATGAATCAAGAAATAATAATTCTTAATCTGTTTATAAAATCTCATCTATATCAGGTTAAATTATTTTTTACTGAATATAAACATCAAAAATTAATGATCACTATATATATCAAATTTTAATCTATATAAATAATTTCTCCATTTTTTTAATCAAAACAATATAGTGTCCAATTTAATTTCTTTCATTGAATAATTTAGGTAATGTGTTTTCAATTTTCATGATCTATAGGTACTTACCACGAAATTCTATGTCGAAACTCATTTAATTCCCCTCAATAAAGTATAACTATTGATTAAATAATTTATTGATGGACTAGATAAAACATGATAATATACTTGTCTTCATTCAAATTCAAGGAAATATTCCACACATTATGTCATCTAGATGAGTTTAAATCATTTTCATGGTAGCATTGATATTTAGTTATATAATTGAGAAGATATTTCCTAAAAATATTTGTAGTAACACACTTATCAAAGATAAATAAAAATCAATATGATATTTTTTGGTCTTTCCAACTCTTCAACCACTTTACTTTTAGGTCAATCAACTGTTATTAAATCTTTATTTATAATATTCCCAAGGAAAGAAATAATTTATAAACCATAATTCACATTTAATAAATTTTCCATATAACATATTTTCTATTATAGTTTTAAAAATAACCATGATCAACAAAATTTTTGAATATATTAGGATGTCCTCAATAAACAGAATCACAAATATATCTAGGAACACATAGAAAAACAGTGAAAAAATTCCAAAAATAAAACTATAACTTCTTTCAAAACAAGGGGAATAACCAGAAACATATAATTCCCATTATATTTCTAAAATTATATTTTTTATGGAATTTCATTGTCCTCCACCTTCAGCTATTGATCCCCAGACCGAAAAATATTCTTTGAAAAATACTAATCCCCCTAGAGTAAATTATGAATGTCATCTAGGTGAGGAAATAAAAACATATTACTAATACTAATGTTACCCAATTCATTATAATAAATTCAAAACCACATTGAACCAAATTTAATTTCAATAAAAACATATTATAATCCTTTCGTGATGTTCTTTGATGAATAAATATAGCATCAAGAACCTATGGCGCATTCTTTTTCATTTCCAAATGTTCTTATTAAACAATTTGATAATTATGTATTGGTATTGGTTTAGTATTAGGTGCTAAATAAAAAGTTAATTCTCTCTACTGATCAAGTAGGATCTTAGTAAAAATCATTAAAAATATATCTTGATAATTATTTACTTTAGAAATATCAATAATTTGAACTGATTCCTTCTTCTCAACAAACTATGAAATATATTTTTCATTTCTATCATTAATCATTTTCTTATATAATCAATAAATATTCAAATGTATGAATTCAGTATGGTATAAAAAAAGAAAAAATTATGGTGAAAAATTATTGATCTATAAAATCAATCATAACATGATAAAGAATAATCCAATCCATGCACAAAATAATATCAACCTAACAAGGGGAAGGATAATAGGGTTTTCATGTAATTAAATTTCATAGAAAATAATTGGAAGATTCATAAAGTTCATTTATTCCTTAATGATTCACCATAGTGTTCTTAGATAGTGTAATGGATACATTTTTTCAGCTGGAATTTTCAATTTATAGAAAAAAAAATTCTTTAAAATTAAAGCATGTGTAGCCCCCAAATCAAAAAAGATAGTGGTGTTTTCTGAATATACAAGTAATTCACTTAAAACACACCATTGGATGTTCCAAAATATATTGATGTGTTCATAAATGATTTAAGCAAAAAATTATTTGTATAAACATTGATAGTTCAAACCCATATTCCTATCTATGAAAAATTACTCACATAATGACCCATCTCATTAAAATTAAACCATATTACAATAATCTTTTTATTATTAGTTTGGTCATTATTGTAATACTTTTCTTTGTAGTCATGATCCATTTATCTGGCTATAACTTATCAGAATCACTTCATAGACTTTACAATACATTTACCATCATAGTTTTCCCACACTTATAATAAAATAGAAATTTGACTGTATTACCTTCAAACTTCCTTGATGGATGCTTCCCCATTCCATGCCACAAATACCTCATATTCTAATTATTGTTATAGAATAAATGACCATTGGGAAAATACATTTCTACTCTCTCACCACATTGAAAATTATTTTCCTACCTCTATAATTCATGAGAATAAAATTCACTTTGATGTATAGGATTCAGTCATGTGTTAAACTGATTAATTTTACTCTATGGATCCTATATACAATTATGTTTGTACCTTTACAATCAAGAGTGGTTTTATTCATATTATGTAACTAATTATTCATCCCTCTTCCATAGTTACAATAATTTGTTTTCATCCAAATTATAAAAACCATATGAAAATATTTATCTAGGAAAATATTCTCTAATTCATCACATCATAAGGAATAAATTTCTTCTCTTTTGTTAGTATTCCTCGCCACGGACCCTTACTGATTGGTTCACATTCAATGAAATAAATTTGTAGTATTACCTTTTGAATCTCCAAATAAAACAAGACATAAAATATTTCTTCAAAATGTTTAATCCATCCATTAGTAACCACAATGTTAAAATATCAAAATATTTTAAGAATCGTCTTGTTTCTTGAAATGTTCTACAATCAACATATTTATCTATTGTTAATGTGGTTTCTCTATAAAATTCTCAACCCAATTCCAATTCCTACTATTATAAATTGGTGAATCCGATGGATATCTTCAACTCAGTGCCTTCCTACATTCGCTGACATGTTTACTATGTAAAAAAACTTCTTAAATTGTGATTTTTTAGATAGATAAACATGGTAATCCTAAAAATATATATTAAGATAACTACATATTATAATCTCTTAAGTGGTATAACATATATTATCCAAATCATTAAAATTATCTAAACCCTTCCCTTTCACCATCTATAAGAACTTGATACTTATTAAAAACATAATTATATTATTAAACAAGAATTCGTTCTCCATAATTCCTAAAGACCTTATTAGTTTTATAGTTTTACATAAATATGGTTTGAAACCTACATAGAATCCCCATGTGTTAAAAGGTAGAAAATTTTACTCAATGTAAATTATTTGAAAATAAAATACTTTTCAAATTAAAAACTTTTTCTTTTTATGTCATATCTCTATGATTTTCCACATGACCAGATTTTAGTCCCTGCTCAAACATATTCCCTATTAAAAACATTTTAAAATGTTTTATGGGAAAAATATATACAGGGGACATGTATAATGTGGATTAGAAAATCATTAGTACATTTGATTTTTTATAAATACCAATAACAAATTTTTTATTTTTCATATAAAGCATTGAGATCAAATAATAATTTTCACACATGATATCTTGTTTTCTTCCCAATATTTTTAATAAGCACTTTGAGGAAAAAAATAAGAAATACGTCATAATGAATGTTTCTTAGAGAAAATTAGAACCCAAGAAACACATATAAAAATAAAATATATTGGACTCTTAAAGTGTATAATCATTTCATTAAACAAAACTAATTTTAAATTAAGTTGTGAAATAAATATATTTCAATAGAAATATATTTTCAAGAAAGGAATATTCTTGTAGTTTACATGGGACAAAATCTTTATAGAACCATTATTAATTCCAACATAATTCTATAGAGAACATAATCATTACCCAATGAATTAGAGATATATATCAAAAGAAATTTTTATTATAGAATTTTCCACGAACTATAACACAGATAAAAGACCTAAAATATTTCATTTCCCTCATTAAAATTACAAATATATACTTTGGAACACATAAGTATAACATTTTAATCTATTTATATATTTCATTTTATTAAAATCCAATTACCAAAATTTAAATACCTATAACAAAGGGGAAAATGTGTTAATTAAAAAAAATACATAGAATCCAATAATATAATGAAAAAATAAAATAACGGTTGTTGTAGAGATAATTTGAAATGATGTAATATATGTTAAAAACATTCATTTTGATCATTTTAATGAATGTAAAACATTCTATATTAAATACATAAGAAGATTCTTTTTGAATAAAATTGTTTGAATTTAAAAAGAGGGGAAAATACAATTTATAATTTATTTATCTAATTATTTAATAATCCTTTAAAAAATATATTAATGGAAGAAAAATATTACAAAAAATATATTCCAATCATTTTAAAACTAGGTTTTAAGGTAGAGTATCCATTATCTTGATTCCTCCTTGTCATGTAAATTTCATATCATCCCAAATAAAATATTTATGTAAAATATTTAATTTCATAGTGTTATATCTCAAGTTCACTACCATTTTATTATTTAATTTTTTAATCTTATTTCCGTGTCATATATAATAACACCATTGATTAATTTTTCATTGGATATTATGAGAGTGTTTGGTTGAAGAGTCCAAAATTAATTTGGTATGATTTTTAGTTTTAGATGTATCTATAAAATATCATTTATAGAGTCTTAATCATGTTATAATTACCATATTAGTCATTTATTAAAAAATTTAAACCAAATATTGATTTTGGTACTAAGAAATGAATTGTGTTAAAACACGAGGATGGTTTTTCGTATATACCAATGTGTAGCATTTAAATGTTTCAATGATTAGGAGGTAAATAAGGTAACTATTATTTCATCATTAAATATCTATAGTTATATATTAAATATCATATTATTTATTTAAATCTAAAATCATATATCATTAATGTGTAGTGGTGATAGTTAATAAAATACATTGGTTTGGGTTGAGGTAGGTTGCACATATGTATCATCAATGTTTATATCTTTCATTTGATAGTAAATAAAGTATTAAAATATTTATTTACCGTTATATAATAACATTAATCTCATATTATAAGGACCCTGCCTTAAGCATTACATAATATTGAATTAAATGAATAAATCACATTGAGGATCTTTTTAGGTTTAGAGTCTTAGAGAATTCGGACATATCTATTACATCTCAAAAGATTACAAGGTAGACATTTCAACATAGATTTCCATTTTTTTCATAAAATAAAAACTCTTGAAAAAAAGAGTCATGTCTAGTTCCATGTTTTAGCCAGCATGACTTTTCCTTGGTCCCATCCTTAACCCTGTTCATCTTTAAGTCCAGTGAAAACATTTCAAAACTTGGGATGAGCATCAAAGGCTCAATAAGGGTTATAAAACAAAGAATGAAATAATTTGTTCATAAATACATACAAAAAATGAAATCTTTTACTTACCTCATGAAATCATATGATTTACGAAAGACACATAGAAATCATAAATCATAAAGGTAGCTTGTGGAATCCATATCAAACATACATTGTAGCTATCACAAAAACATAGGGAGTTACATGGGAATACCCAACACAGTATATTCCCTAAATCTCTTAGGATAAACATTCACATTTACCTCCGTCACGTTACCCAATGCATTGGAGAGCTATCTCAGGCTCACCCGCCCTAGGTTTATCACGGAACCACATGTATACGTAAACAATGCCCAATAACCATAACATAATCATAACATATAACACACGTATAAAGGAAAGATAAAATTTCCAAATTCCAATATATCAAATCAAGATATTGAAATAAACAATGTTTAATCAAATCATTTTCAAAACCTTTTACAAAGAGATTTTTGAATCAAAGTGTCCCATAACACTTTGAATCTTATAAATGAATTATCATTTGAAAACATAAATTTCCATATAAATAAATCCTAAAACCCATTTTGAAAACATGGACATTAATGAGAAATATTTATAATAATAAATCATTAAAACATTTAAAAAGATATTTTAGTTAAAGTGTTTTTTAACAAAAAGAGAGACACTTGAATACAAATAATTGAGAAATAACATTTAATCAGAACATTAATATATCATGAGAATAAATGGATTAATGATAGAATATGTCAAAGTACAGTATATACACCATATAAGATTGAATTGGTGCATAACAACAATTAAGCCTCAATGGAAATGTAAATTGAGTTGAAATACCTTATAAAGATGGTATCATTAAATTAAGGATAAATAAGTCACATAATTATGTGTGAAAAATATAAATATTCCCAATATATGTGGATATTAATTTTAAAAAAATCACAGGTCATTCACATATATTTTTTGGACAACATATTCAAAAAGTACAAGTTTATCCCAAAGAATTGAAATTGGGTTAAGAAGTTACCTTGTAAAAATTCGAGAGCCTAACGACGTCTCATTAAAATACAAAAAATGAGTTGATGAGATAAAAAGGTCATCTCATAACATGGACATAAATTTTACATCAATAATGACATATAAGAACATATCCTAACATAATAAGATATATGTTAAAAGACATAACAAAAAGAAGTCTTTAAAAAAAGAGGTGGGTGACAGATTCCCTTACCGATTTGGTAACATACAAAACATACGCCACATGAAAGAAGAATCCTTCAATGAATATGTAAATACTCATAAATGAACGTATATTACACAAAGATTACAATCATGGACAGTACATATGCCATACAAAATGAAATAGTGGCCAATATAGCATGAATCTCATGGGAATAAAAAGTGAGATGAAAAACCCTTACTTCATTGTATTCAAATTGAATCGTATGAACAAAAGTTAGTAATCACAAAATGAATCAATGAATTCCATGAATATAAAGCTAATAATGATAATATATATCTATTTCAGTACACATTACACCTCATGTAATAAATAAGTGGTGAACAATGGAAATCTCATGGAATTAAAAGTGAGATAAGAAAATGCCGTACAAAAATTTGACAGCCTAACAGCGCCACATAAAAATTATTAAAATGATTTTATGAGATTAAAAGGGGGTCTATCATCATATGAAAATAAAAATTATAGTATGGTTAATATAAAATAATATCCTCTGACATAAGAACATGGAGTATAAAATAAATGACCTAAAAGAGAGTACTTGAAAAAAAGAGAGAAGTCGGCTCCCTTACCTCGTGTCCGACTTGAATTGATCGTTCTTTAATATCCTGAATAATAAACTAATGTTAATTTATACTTACTTAATAATACTTTTCATGTTTATTATTCCTTTTATATCACTTATTACCATGTATAAACATTATGTAATTATTTAAGTTAATAACATTCATTTCGCCGATATTTGGTACTTGAGTCAAAATGAACACCTTATATTTACAAGTTGTCCATGTGGTCAACAGTTCATTATATCCAAAATTATATTCAGGATTTTGATATCATATATATCATATATATCCAGTATATAAAAGTTATTTTATAATAGTACATAACATTGAGAAGTAAGAAATGAAATGCATCGTTCATGGAGACGGTAAGCCGTACGTACGCATGAACGCTACATTCATTTCTAGTTCATATTTTAATGGAAATAAAACATAATGATACATTAGTATATTATAATTACTATATAATATCGTATATAATATCATTAAACCCATCCTTTATCCATCCCCCATAAGGCATTAATGAATCAAATCACTTTGAGGGGGCGGTAGTCCGCACTTTCTCACAAGAGATTATTGTATTTACCCACTATGGAAACCATAAAGGAATGCTATAAATGGGAAGTAAAAAAGCATAAAGAAATCATAAAAATAATATATATCATATATAAATATATTTCCATCATAATGGCCACCATGAGAGGCGGTAAGATGTAATTGAACAATCATCATTTCGTGAGGCCTTAGTTTTCAATCCAGAGAAACATTATGTTCTTCAATCATTAGATGGAGGTGTGTGTAAGTGTAGTAAGAATACCTCTCATAAAAAAACATAGTATATTTATTATACTGGTGTTTTTACAAAATAAATAAAATAAAATGATTTTAGGGGTTGGATAAGTAAAATAAAAGAAAACAATTTAAGAGAAACTGTTACCTTTAATTTGGGTAACTCTCTTTGGTTTGAACCGAAGGACTTCTTGAAGTTACTTCATCCTAAGTTGAGGCTTCTATGAGGAGGATAGAGATGTATGAATCTTAATTGGGCAGATTTTGGATGAGTTAAAAGGATTTAGAGGTTTGATTAATTGGATAGAAATGGTCTTCTTTTATAAGGGAGAGAAGCGGCTCTTTAGGAATGTGTGAAAACATTATTTTATTAAATAATGATATTTGGTTTCTAATTGTCCAAAAATCATTACAGTCGAAGATAAGATGACTCATAATAGAAATAAAATCATCCAATCATAATTGGACATGTTTTGGATAATATTTTAATCATTATAATCTTATTTATTTTAATCATTTATTAATTAGGTAAATATTGCATCATTAGTTTGTCATAAATAATTTAATTCATTCGATGTCCAAAAATTCTAAAAAAAATACTATCTTGTAGGAAATCTTTTCATCTTTCCAATTAATATTTATAGTCTAAAATAGGACTTATATAACACCAAATAAAAATTAATTACACAAAGAGTTTTTATAATGTCAATTTTGTCTTTACATTAAATTAATTAATCTAAATTATCATCTTCACTCCCAAGTGGATAAATGGGATCCAAAAATTGACCCAAAGATGACCATGGTTGTAAATGACTCAACCAATAAGTTTTGGACAAGTGTTATGAGAATTTGGAATTATTATAATAATCTTTTAACCTTGAATTACCCTATTTACCTTTAACCGCGGTAAATACAAGTCAACAGTTACTATTCACCAAAAATTATTTTCATCTTATTGAACCACATTTAACTTCTTAATAACAAGATTGTATATCTGATTTTATTAATTCAAATCAAAGAAGTGGTAAATTTTCATTTAAATGAAAATGTCAGTTTTTTTAACTACCACTAAGTGGTTTCACTATTAATCAAAAATTGAAGTTTTTCTGAAAAATACCAATAATTCAGGTGAAGATATATTTGATATTCCAAATTCAAAATTTATGTCTATTTTTCCAAATTCAAAACATAGATGTGGAAATAAAAAAAATTTAAATTAATTCCCGTTGTTAAAACAAATAGAGTGTTTTTAAGAAACAATAACTGTCAAAAGATTGATACTTGTTTATGTCCAATTTCAAAGTGAAATTAATTAAAATGAACAAAATTGGATTAAATGGTAAAAATATATTTTATTTCTAATTTAAAAACAATTAAAAAGATAATCTAACCATATAAAAAAAATTAGATTAAAAGACACTTTTGAACTAAAATACAATATTTCTCACTATTCATTAAAAAATGAACTTTATCCGAAAAAATCCAAAAATTTACACAAAGTAAATTTCGATGTCCCCATTATAAAGAAGGATTTTATTTGGTCATATAGAATTTATTAAAGTGACCAAAACTAGATTTAAAAATGGTTCTCCATTAAATGGCGGTAAATCGGCCTTCTAATGTAAATTTTTCTTAAAATTAGAATCATTCACATTTTAAGCCTATAACTTTTATTGGATAAATGTATATACATTTAAAAAACATGTATAATCATATTGTAGTTAGTTTTGTTCATTCTTTCCAATACAATGGATAGTATTTAACTGTATTTTAAAATAATAATATTACATTATTAGTGTGCAACGTAAGATTCCAAAGAAACCCGTTGCTGCATATCGGGTATGCTATCGAACATAACACACCCTTTAAAGTAAAATTAATGTTTAATTCACAAATATTAATAAATATGAAATATTTATTATTCTTAATTTATCTGGGATGTTACATTATTCCCACCTTTGGGGAATTGTGTCCTCGCAATTTTAAAACTAATCATGGAAACTTCATTAAAACCCCCACATCAGAAAAAGAGTCAATAAAACTATAACTTTAAAATAACGGATGAGTAGTAAAAAGGTAACCCAAGACAACAGATACTGGAATTCCTTGAAAACATGGATATGGAGGAGAAAACAAACCATCAAGTTCTGATAGAGAGTGATAGAAAACATGTTTAGGAGAAAGTTAACCACCAGAAAATCACAAACATGTGATGGGTTAAACAGTCTTTGATTTCCCAGTAGGAAAAGTTAACAGACAATGTTTTTGTTTAAAGTTAATTTTCATTGAGGAATTTATTTTTTAGATTAACTAAAAACATAAGGAAACACAATTACTTTTTATTTAGACTTTTATCCTTCGCTAGATTTCTAACACAAACTCACATTTCCTCCATACGATGAGTATTCAGGATGACTTGTGTACATTAAAAGTGCTATAATCAACTTCTATAGAATAAAATAATCCATAAAATATGAACTATATATTTCCCTTGTCTTTAGATATTAACTAAAACCAAAACATTTAGTATGAGATTAGATAATCCACAAAATGGATAAACTTTTACATAAAGAGAAACTACTCTTAATCTCCAAAATTTGTCTTAATGAAACCCAAAGTTCAACAAAGACCATTCAATAAACAATTGTCCCTAAAATTATTAAAAAGTAATCCAAACTTTGATTGTTACCCAAATCTCATAAGGATTTAATTACATAGACTTCCATGATACATTTTAACATTTAACTCCAAGTAAGACTAGTAACTCATAAAGTCTCATACTGAAAAGTAATTAAACTAATCACATATTCTCCATGATAGGTTAATCATTTTCATATATAAATCAAATAATCATGTGTCCATAATAAAAACATAGATTCTTCCAAACAAAAATATCAACCATTATTCCAAAATTGAAATCCCATAGTATTCTAACTTCCTTAGGCATATAGTGTTTCTTCAAAAGAGAGGTGGTCTTCCACAATTTCCTTTTATCACTTAATCACTAATCATTTTTTTAAATACTAATTATTTCCATTTTATAAAACATAATTTACAAAAATCAACTTATTCTTGTTCCATAAAAACATTTTACTAATATAAATATCATACTAACTAGGGACTTCAAGTAGGCTAGTGGAATGCGATGTGCCATTGTTACCCATCTGTTGTGGGTTCGATTCCTATAGCTGTTCTGGATGTGAGAGTTTGTCACCCCTCCTACGGGTTGTCCTTTTGATAAAACTCAAAAATAACCCTAACATGTTTTTACCTCAATGGTTTCCTTATACCTCTCATTTTCATCCAGATTCATCATGATCTCATCATTTTAATTCTTGAAGTCTTATTTCACCACCAAATGATAAAATAAAAAAAATCCCCAAAATGAAGAACATCATACCTTGATCATGGTGTCTATTTGGTTTCATCGTCATCTTGTTCACGTAGGTAGAAGGTCCACGCATTGCAACAATGATTTAGAGATCCTTGAAATTCATTTGCTTCCTCCATCCAAATACACATTGTACAACATGGGTCATATGGGTGTTCATAGAAAAATAGTTTTGGAAAATATTCATGTACGACATATAATTTCAAAACATCTGATAAAACATGATTTCTATAAAATAGTCGAATCGAATTTGAGTTGAAACTTACAATTAATTGTCCATTTAAATTACTATAAGTATGTTATAAGAGAAAATATTTTAAAATCAAATATAAATATGTTGTGCAAGGGCCTCCTTCGTCATCACCTTTTTTAAAATCATAATATGCTTCAAAATCATGTGATAAGGTAAAATATTTGAAAATGCCTTGTTAATGTTTACCATTCTTGAAAATATGTGAATATTGTGAAAATAGTTTTTTCCTAAATACAACCCATGACCCATGATTATAACGAGGTATAGTGGAGGTGTTTGATAACTCAAACAACTGCTTGCAAGTGAGTTGTATACTAGAAAACGTTTCACAATCATCCTAACATGAATTTGCAAAAATTATTGCAAGCATGTCATCAAGAAGATATAAGAATGTCATTTAAGATCCTCCTCCTTCCATTTTTAACCGACTTTACTTGATCTGAAAAGTTATAAAAAATGATTTTACTGAAATAATAGACAGGGACTAACCACTTGTCTAATGAAAATTCCTAATCCTTAAAGTTGTCTAAACCGAACTTTGATACCAACAATAAGGACCCGACCTTAAACAATACATAATATTGAATTAAATGAATAATTCAAATTTAGTATATTTCCAGGTTTATAGTTTTAGAGAATTAGGTCATAGCTATTACATCTCAAATGATTACAAGGTAGAATTTTCTACACAGATTTCCATTTTTTTCATAAAATAAATACTTCTGAGAAAAAGAGTCATGTCTAGTTTCATTTTTTAGACAGCATGACTTTCCCTTGATCCCATCCTTGACCCTATTCATCTTTAAGTCATGTGAAAACATTTCAAAACATGGGATGAGAATAAAAGTCACATTAAGGGTAATAAAACAAATAATGAAATAATTTGCTCATAAATACATACAAAACATGAAATATTTTACTTACCTCGTGAAATCATAATATTTATTAAAGACACATAGATATCATAAATCATAAAGGTAACTTGTGGCATCCATATCAAACTTACATTGTAGCTATCACAGCTACATAGGGATTTAATTTGGAATACCCATCACAGTATATTCCTTAAATCTCTTAGGAGAAACATTCATGTTTACCTCTGTCATGTTACCCAATGCATTAAAGATCTATCTCGGGCTCAACCGCCCTAGGTTTATCATGGAACCACCCGTATATGTAAAAAATTCCTAATAACCATAACATAATCATAACATATTACACATTTATAAAGGAAATATAACATTTCCATATTCCAATATATCAAATCAAGATATTGAAATAAACAATGTTTAATCAAATCATTTTCAAAACCTTTTAAAAAGAGATTTTTGAATCAAAGTGTCTCATACCACTTTGATGATTTTAAATGAATTATCATTTGAAAACATAAATTTCCATATAAAAAAAATCCTAAAACCCATTTTTAAAACGTGGACATTAATGAGAAAAATTTAGAAGAATAAATCTTTAAAACATTTAAAACGATATTTTAGTTAATTAGTATTTTTTACAAAAACGGAGACACTTGAATACAAATAATTGAGGAATAACATTTAATATGAACATTATAATATAATGAGAATAAAGGTATTCATGATATAAAATGTCAAAATACAGTATATACACCATTTAATAGTGAATTGTGGCGTAACAACAATGATGTCTCAATAGAAATGTAAATTGAGATGAAATCTCTTATAATGATGGTATCCTTAAATTAAGGATAAATAAATCACATAATTATGTGTGAAAAGTATAAATATTCCCAATATAAGTGGATATTAAGTGTAAAAAAATCAGAGTTCATTCACACATATTTGTTGGATGACATATTCAAGAAGTACAAGTTTAACCCAAATAATTGGAATTGGGTTAAGAAGTTACCTTGTAAAAATTCCACAGCCTAACGACGTCTCTTTAAAATTCATAAAATGAGTTGATGAGATAAAAAGGTCATCTCATCACTTGGACATAAATTTTACATCAATAATGATATAAAATAACATATCCCAACATAATAAGATATATGTTAAAAGGCATAACAAAAAGAAGTCTTTTTAAAAAAAGAGAGAAGGGTAAAACATTTCCTTACCGATTTGGTAACTTACAAAACATACGCCACATGAAAGAAGAATCAATAAATAAAAATGTTAATACTCATAAATGAATGTATATTACACAAAGACTACAATCATGGACAGTACAAATTCCACACAAAATGAAATAGTTGCCAATATTGCATGAATCTCACTAGAATAAAATGTGAGATGAAAAACCCTTACTTCATTGTATTGAAATTGAATCGTATGACCAAAAGTTAATAACCAAAAAATGAATCACATAATGCCATGAATATAAATATAATCATGATAATATATATAAATGTCAGTACACATTACACCACATGTAATAAATAAGTGGTGAACAATGGAAATCTCACGGAATTAAAAGTGGGATAAGAAAATCCCTTACAAAAATTCGGTAGCCTAACAGCGCCACTTAAAAATTATCAAAATGAATTGATGAGAGTAATATGGGGTATCTAATCATATGAAAATACAAATTATAGTATGGTGAATAGAAAATTACATCCTCCAACATAAGAACATGGAGCACAAAATAAATGACGTACAAGAGAGTACATGAAAAGAATGAGAGAAGTCAGATCCCTTACCTCGTGTTCGACTTCACTCGATCGTTCTTTAATATACTGAATAATAAATAGAAGTTAATTTATACTTGCTTAAGAATCCTTTTCAAGTTTATTATTCCTTTTATATCAATTATTACCATTTATAAACATTATCTAATCATTTAAGTTAATAACGTTCATTTTGTCGATATTTGGTACTTGAGTTAAAATAAACACCTTATATTTACAATTTGTCCATGTGGTCAACAGTTCATTATATCCAGCATGATATTCATGATTTTTATATAATATATTTTATATATATACAGTATATATATGTTTTTTATAATAGTACATAACATTTAGAGGTTAGAAATGAAATGCACCGTTCATGGAGACGGTTAGCCGTACGTACGCATGAACGCTACCTTCATTTCTATTTTTTATTTTAATTTAAATAAAACATAATCATACATAGGTATATTATAATTCCATTATAATATCATATATAATATCATTAACTCTATCCTTTATACGTCCCACATAAGGCATTAACGAATCAAATCACTTTGAGGGGGCGGTTGTCTGCACTTCCTCAAATGAGATTATCGTATTTACCCACTATGGAAACCATAATGGCATGCTATAAATGGGAAGTACAGAAGCATAAGGAAATCATAAAAAAAATATATGTCATTTATAAATACAGTTCTATCATAACGGCCACCATGGGAGGCGGTAAGATGTAATTGAACAATTAACGTTTCGTGAGGCCTTTGTTTTCCATCCACAAAAACATTATGTTCTTCATCCATTAGATGAAGGTGTGTGTAAGTGTAGTTAGAATTATTCTCATAAAAACATCATATTATATTTATGATACTGTTGTTTTTACAAAATAAAGGAAATAAAATGAGTTTAGGGGTTGGAGAAGTAAAATAAAAGAAAACAGTTTAAGAGAAACTGTTACCTTTAATTTGGGTAACTCTCTTTGGTTTGAACCAATGGACTTCTTGAAATTCCTTCTGCATAAGTTAAGGCTTCTAGAATGAGGATAGGTATTTAGGGAGAATAATTGGTCAGCTTTTGGATGAGCCATAAGGCTTGAGAGGTGTGAGTAATTAGATATAAATGGTCTCCTTTTATAAGGGAGAGGGGGGGCTCTTTATGAAAGTGTGAAAACATTATTTTATTATATAATGATATTCGATTTCTAATGGTCCAAGAATTATTAAGGTCGAATATAAGGGGACTAATAATCTAAATAAAATTATCCAATTATAATTGTACATGTTTTGGATAATACTTTAATCATTATAATATTATTTATTTTAATCATTTATTAATGAGGTAAATACTACATCATTATTGTGTCATAAATAATCTAATTTATTCGATGTATAAAAATTATAAAAATACTATATTGTAGAAAATATTTTCATATTTAAAATTAATATTTATAGTAGAATATAAGACTTATATAACACCATATAAAAATTAATTACTAAAAGAGTTTTGTAAATGTCAATTTTGTCTTTACATTAAATTAATTAATCTGAATTGTCATTTTAAATCCCAAGTGGATCAATGGGGCCCCCAAATCGACCCAAATATTCCCATGGTCATTAATGACTCAAAAAATAAGGTTTTTACAAGTGTTAAGGTAATTTTTAATTATTATAATAATATTTTAACCTTGAATTACCCTATTTACCTTTAACTACGGTAAATAAAAGTCAAAAGTTATTATTCACCAAAAATTATTTTCATCTTATTGAATCACATTTTACTTCTTAATAACAACCATGTATGTAATATTTTCTAAATTAAATTCACAGATGTAGTAAAATTCCATTTAAATGGAAATGTCGGTTTTTTTAACTACCACTAAGTGGTTTCACTATTCATCAAAAATTGATGTTTTTCTTAAAAATACCAATAATTCAGCCTAATATATATTTGATATTATGAATTCAAAATTGATTCCTATTTTTACAAATTCAAAACACAGAAGTGGCATTAATTAATTTTAAAATTAATTCCCGTTGTTAAAACAAATAGCATGTTTTTAAGAAACAATGACTATCAAAAGATTAATACTTATTTATGTCCAATTTCAAAGTAAAGTTAATTCCAATGACCAAAATTGGATTAAATGGTAAAAATATATTTTAATTTCACTTTAAAACAATTAAGAAGATAATCTAACCACATAAAAAATTAGATTAAAAGGCACTTTTGTATTAAAATACAATATTTTTCACTATTCATTAAAAAATGAACTTTATCGGAAAAATTCCAAAAAATTACACAAAGTAAATTTTTATGTCCCCATTATAAAGAATCATTTTATTTGGTAATATAGAATGTATTAAAGTGACCAAAACTGTATTTAAAAAGGGTTCACCATTAAAAGGCGGTAAATCGGCATTTTAATTGAAATTATGCTTCAAATTAGATTCATTCACATTTTAAGCCTCTCTCTTTTATTGGATAAATGTATATACATTTAACAAACATGTATAATAATATTGTAGTAAGTTTTTTTCATTACTGCCAATACAACGGGTAAGAGTTAACTAACATTTAAATTAATAATATTATATTATTAGTGTGCAATGTAAGATTCCAAAGAAACCCGTTGTTGCGTATCGGGTACGCTATCGAACAATACAACCATTTTAAATTAAATTAATATTTAATTCAAAAATATTAATAAATTTTAAATATGTCTTATTCTTCATTTATTTGGGATGTTACACATATATATCATATTATTTATTTGTTATCCATTATTATGACTACTCATAAGATACGTTAAAAAAATTAAATACATCATCTTCACGAGGTTATAGTCCACATGTACATATGGAATATGTTTTAATAATCCATTAGAAGTATTATTCCAAGAATTTGGATTATAACATAAAAATACTATAGTTTCATTTAATGGGTTATACTATTGTTTTTAAAAGAAATTTGTTATGAGAGGATTGGGGGAGGTAAAAGAAGAAATAGAAAGAAAACACATGGTTAGGAAGTATAACTCTTCTTCATATATCCTCCTTATTTTTATACCTAAATCATTTAAATAATGGTATTATGATCAAACCAAGAACTCAAGGATGTGATTAGGGATTATAGGAAAGTACTTCAGTAGTTATTTTAATAGATAAGAGACTATCAATGTAACACCCCGAGATTTTGTGATTTTGTTTGCAAATTGATTTAACATTTTGATATTTTACCTTAATGCGACACTGAATATATATATATATATATATATATATATATATATATATATATATTATAAAATATAACCATGTGTTTTCTTTTGTTATACACAATACAAGGGAATCTTGCACTACACGCAACAGTAATATTGATTTTGATACATGAAACACAAAGATTCAACGAAACAACACTTTAATCTTATAATTATTTAAATAATATAGTTAAAACCTTTTTTTATACTTATAATATAAATAGTAATAACTATTTTTTAAATATTATTTATAATGGTTTTGATAATGAAAATTTTAATCTATGTTAAAGTCTTTATATGTTTAAAAATACTATTTTTTAAAAGAACTACTTTTTATGTCATTTTGTTAAAATAAATTAAAATTTATTTTATACACTCATAGAAATTTAGTTTTGTAAAATAAATATAATTTTAGAATTTAGTATATCAAAATTATCTTAGGGTAATTTTTTTGTATTTTTTTGAATCATTTCATTTTTTGATGAATAGTGAAAAATACAACATAGTAGTTAAAAATGGCTTTTTTATTTATAAAATAATTTGTAAATTAAATTTATTTTAAAGTCACAATAGATAAATAATACATATATTTGTCTTTGGAATCATTTTTATAATATAATTAGGTATAAAAAAATTATTATACTTTTAAATGTCGCTTATACCGGAGTTCTATCCACATTTGTGGGATTTAAAGTAAATTTAATTTTACAACTTCAATGAATTGAATTTCAAAAAACAAACATAAATGATTGTAATAAGTATTAAAAATGTGATCTAATAGGATCAAAATAATTTTTTGTGACTATTTTCTTTTGAATTTTATTTACATCGATTAAAGGTAAATAGGGTAATCAAATGTAAAAAATAATATTATAATGATAATAAAATAATCATAAAACTTGTTGTAATTTCATTGGATATGTGTGTGACAACCCATCCACCGGGGCCCGTGCCGTGACTACCCTATGCCCGCCTTCCATAGGCCAATGGTTGGTGAGTAGCAACAGAAAGGCATTTCCCTAAAATGGGAAGGCATTGCCTCAAAACCTATACACACGTAGATAAGGCCCACTGCACACAAGTGAAACACAACAGAAGGATAAAGGTACAACCATAACTAAAAACCACCATAGAGCGTTAAAATATGTACTGATGTAAAGGGACCAGAATACAAGCCGAACTGAAAATGGAAATATAGAAAAAATGGAAAACAGCTCCAGAAATCATTCTCCAAGGATCCTACATGAACGGTAGGTATAACACGTCACTACAGATCTGCACGTCCACCGGTAACCTCTATACTCTGTCACGTTCTGGCTCATCAAGACTGAGTCAAAGCTTTCTGTCATCTACACAAGACACAACAAGGTGTGGGTGAAGCCCGTTCAGGGGTGAGTATATCAATACCCAGTAGGGACCCCAAGACCCTCGAAGGTCTCTCAAAATAATACAAAATTAAAAACCAAAAAACATGATTTCAATCCCAATGTACAAGAAAAATATAGCTCACATCATGTATATTCTATGGTAGTAACGACAGCATCCTCAGTCTCATCATTGAATATCTCGTCTACTAGAGAACTCATCCTCTATCAAGTATAGTGGGCCTATGAAGTCACACAATGGTGCTTCCTAGTATCCTTGAACTGCTTAGGTACTCCTCCCCACCACGTATCATGGGTTTGTCGGGTCACACAGATCTTCTCCCCACTGTTCCCTTTTGACGTACTCCTTCTGTCGAGTACCATTGGTCTTCCGAGTCACGTAGAGTCACTCTCCACCATGGGCCTGCAAAGTCACACAGAGGTTCCTCCCACTGGTTCGTCGAGTCACACAAAGTTGAAGGTCCCCAGTCTTCATGTCTCATCCAGTCACATAGAGGTGCTCAAACTCACAGCCCTCCTCTGCAGTGCACCGTCGAATGGCGCTGCCCTACCTGGCCGGTCCACATAGAACGGCCCGCAATGGACCCACGGGCATGTTTCCACCCTCCATCTCAGCCTTCCTTTACAATGTGCTACTGCAGCACGCCGCCTCGCCTCAATGCATTTGGTGCTTCCAGCTGCTCCTTTGTCCATCGTGGAACCTTCGTGCGCCATTGTTCCTTCACATTCGGTGGGTGCCGGCCACCGCCTCCCTTATTCACAGGCGTCGTCGTGCCAGCGTAGCTTAATTAGGCCATTAGTGTACCTCCGTTGGTCCATTTTTATTATCTTATGCACCTACATGCCTCCTGTGATGATGTCATCACTGCGCATCCCTTGGTTCAACCTTGCCGCTATATCTTTTGGTTTCCCACGAAGAACGCAAACATAACCGAATTCGGCAAAGGGTACGGGCCTTGTTCTTTTTGGATTGTTCCCTCTGTGTTTTCATAATATCACAAGAAATATATCAAGTCCCCAAAACCCCAAAACCCCTACCCATTCTATATTGGTGGATGATGTTGTTGGCACATCATTAGTGGTTCCTCCCTTAAGTCCACAAAACCCCTACCCATGCTTTGTTTAAATATAAGAAAATAGGAGATCAACCCACCACATAATTAATGAGGTTCATTAATAAATTTAATTAATGAACCTATTAATTCCCCTAATTGTGCGGTTACAAAACCAATTTTAACTGAAAATTAATTGTTCTGATAACCCAGTGGTCCCACTACAACTACTCAATAGTTACAACGAAACAGATAAAATTACTCGTAGAGTTATTTTGTAATTTTTTATTTAAAGTCTGAAAATTATCATTTTGTTCTGACTTTTTCTGAACAAATATAAGCTTCCCTTAAGCGAATCCAGCACTGCTAATTCAATAGTGCCCTCTAATTTTTATTCCAAGCACCAATTCAAAATATAGAATCATCTTCCCGCACTTTTATTAAACATACCTTAAAAAGTTCAAAATTCTGTTCCGGGCTCTCTGGGCCTCGGAATCATGTGCCGTCAATTTTCTCAATCTCATAATAATTACCTTTAATTAAAAAAATTACTTTGAATTTTCAAGTCTTTACAGTGTTTTTGTAACCAACTTTAAATTAGTTAAAAAATTTTGTCCTCTTTAATACATTTGTGTTATATTAAGAGATTTATTATATTTTATTTAAATAATAGTTAAAAATGTCATATTCAATCATTTATAACTAAATAATTTATAATATAGGGATAGAAATTATAAAAATTAGACTAAAATTATTTATTTTATTGATAATAAATTTATATTCATAATTATATTTTATTTTTAATTTTTAGAGAACAAATAGCATAATTAATGGCTTTTATAATAATGATGATGTAATTGTTTAATTAATAGATATATCAAAAATTGATATTAAAAATATATAAATAAATATAATTTGACTCAATTAATGACTTCCACAAATTTTATAGATATATTAGATATGTTAGTGACATATTTGAATTATTGGATTGGAGTTATCATGTTGTTTTGATATTTTTTAAAATGAAAATATTGAATAGTATCATAATTGAGAAAAAATGACTCATTAAAATAAATAATATTTTATTAAATGTTATAAAATTCATAGAAAAAAAATATTTGGCTAAATAACATGGATAGTATAAAATATACAATAAATGATACAATTGGGGTTTTATTGGAATTTTATAGTAAATAATTAACCTTATAGTGTAAAAAACATGTTGTCACAATAAAAGTAAAATTATTCACCAAAGGGTTAAGTACAAAAGATGAGGTTAATTTTATGACCTAATGATGTCTATAATTAATTTTTTAAGTAATTTAAACCAATAATAATATAAAACGATATTTAAATCACACTGGAGCTATTTTAAATCAAAAACCATCTTATAATACATTAATAGTTTTGGAGCTTCAAAAAGTGCCCCTCCTCCCTCTTTCAAAAGGGAACCTCTCCTTCAATTTTATTCCCACCTCTAAAGAATTTTTTATTTTCCAAACCCAGACCATTTTTACTTCCAAATTTCCACACTTCTTCTTACAAGACTTCCCTTAATAATGAGTAACCTCAAGGATGTATTTTTACAAAAACTAAAATGAGTTACCCGATTAAGAGGCAACATCTTATCTAAAGAGAATTTTGTTTCTTTTCCTTCTCCACCCCTACACTCCCTTTATTCAATTATTTTATGAAAAAACAAGTATCCTCCATATAATATGATTTTTTATGCTTCGAGTTATACCTAAAATTACACACACCTCTAACTAATGGATATCAAATATATTGTTTCAGTGTAGAGAGAAATACTACCTCCCGAAATGATGATTGTTCATTTTTTCTTTACCACCAATAATGGTGGCCATTATGATGACAAACATATATATATATATATATATATTATATCTTATTTATTATATATTTATGATTATGTATTCATTTTTCCAAAACAAACCTATTTTACGTTCCATTTGGTGTTAATACGATAATCGCGTTTGAGGAAATGTGGACTACCACCCTCTCAAAGCAATGTTACTCACTCACACACCACATGGAATGTATTAAGAATTATTTTAGTGAAATTATATGACACATATGATATAATAATTATATATATAAATATATATGTCATTTACATACTTTCTTTTAATATGATAATTTAAATGGAAATAATGTTAATGCATACGTACAACATACCTTTCTCCATGAACAATGTATTCTATATCATACTTATTTATGCTATAGATTTTGATAATATAAATTTACTATATATACATGATATTTATATCTTTATTTACATTTTTTAATAATGATATAAGTATAAGGATCTATGATATAACAAATTAAGACACGTGAGAAGAGCAAATGGAATATTACTCGAAGTGAAACCTAAACATGGGATCGTTAACATGTCGGTAATATTATGTCATAATCAAAAAGTATTTGATATTAGATATAATTATTCTATCATTTAAAAGATTTATAATAAACTTATATTTATTATATAGGAATATTTTTATAGTACGAAGAGATTTAAGACACAAGGTAACATGATTTTTGTCTCGCCTTTATTTCTGTGTGAAATTCTTGATTCAATACTTGTTTCTTCAACGTAGTGTATATACTAGCCATGAATAACTTTTATGAGTCTTATATATAATATTATTATATTTACATATTCATATATTTTTTACATGGGGAATATGATTATATTTAATGTTAAGAAATTCAAAATCTCTTCAACATTTGAGATTGTTTCTTTTGATGTCTCTATTGGGTAATATTTAGCATCCATGTCCATGTTTTATAAAAATGTATTCATAAATTTTTTTATCATTATCCTATAGATGTTAAAATTTATTTTTACCTATTTTTGACTTTTTAGTACTCTGTTGGAAAAGAATATTTATTTCATTATTCAAATGATGTACTTTTTTTACATTTCTTGGAATTATATAAGAAGAATGGTTTTTTAAATTATATAAATTGAACGTATTTTTATGATTTCATAACACCTTATTTCCTTGAAGCTTCCCCAACAAGATTACAAGTACATTTTGAAATAAAAATTGTTTCTACTGAAATTTCAAATACTTTTATCAAAATAAAATTATTCCAGTGAAGAAAGGATAATTTCCACAAGGAATGTTTTAGATGATTTTCAAGATTCTTTTATATGTTTTCAAAGTAGTTTCAAATAAAAGGGGTTTTAAAATGTTTTTTGTTTTAAAAATTGATTTTTAAGGAAAAATATTGTTAAAGGAGATCTTTTGAAACCTTTACCCACCAGTGATGACATACATTATCATAGTTCGATAATACCATTCATATTATCTTTTCGAATGGTTTATGTTTTTATGGAATGATGTTTAAAAAACCCACTTATTTTTTGGGGTTTATGCTTTTGATTAAATCAATATGAAACCTATATATTTTCCACAGGTTATGATATGATTACACATTTATTATTAAAATTTTATTTCATGGGTTGTGATATGATTGTTTATGATCTTTGGAACAAGTATGTATGATTTCATTATGAGATGGGTGGGACCTATATCCACCTATGATGCATTGGGTAAAGATTTATATCTCATGGGATAATCTAATATAGTATTTGGAGTGAATCTTGATTATGAAGATGGTCATGGGAGTGAACCATGACTGCTAATATTGTATGATGAGTAACCTCAATCTACTAAGAAGGCCATGGGAGTAAACAATGACTATTAAGATGGTATAGGAAGTGAAAAAACACTAATAAGATGGTATCCGTAGTGATGCCTTGGATACTATGGAAATAATTACATGCTTATGTTTTTTCCACACTTACACGTTTTATAACAATGTTATGCATTCATAGATTATGTTCTTTATTTCCTCATGAATTTTGTCTTATTATTTTCCAATATTTATGTCATGATTCTTGTTTATGAAATTCGATATGCATCGTATGATTTTTTATTTTCATGATCCTGTTCACAAAACCTTATGCCCATGATTATGATTATAGGTCTTAATTTTTTACCCTTACTGAGCATATGATCTCACCCTTTTTCATATGTTTTATTTTACCCAAGTTATAAATAAAGGTATTAGTTAGGATTACTAAATGGTAAGATCTTTACCAGAGATGTTGAAGATATTTTATTAAATTATAAGAATGTGTTATAAGTTTGCAAAGGCACTAAAATAATATTGTCTTTGGGTGTCCATTTTTGTAATGTAGTAAGTATTCAAAAAAATTAATTTAATTTCCATGTACGTTAATCATGGGTCTTTACAATCAAATTGTGGATAAGAAATGAGCAGGGTTCCCTTTTTGAAGTGAGGAAGAGGATGAAATTGTAATTTTTATGAGGTAAAAATATATTAATGTCTTACTAAGGTGTTAGAGATAAAAATGAATATTTCAGAATGAATACAGAAAATATTGTTAAAATATGAGCTAAATGATGTATTTTTTATGGTTTTTATGTTATTTTAAACCTTTTCATTTTATTTTTTAGTATTTTCTCAAGTTTTAACTCTTATAGTGGAAAGTGACATTTTCAACAAAAAACTATTAAAAATGACCAAAAATATGTGGTTGGTCTATTTTCTAAATTTAATCCTAATGAATGGAAATTTGAAATACATTTTTCAGTTTTAAATATCCAATTTTTATAGAAATGACTTTTACAATTGGAATATATTACATGATGAAATCAGTTCTCTTAATAAACTCATTTTCATGTAAAAAAAGTTTTATACCTCAGTAATGTTAAATATTGACTCTAGTGACATTGATTGTATTATTATTTTTAAAATAAATAACTAATAAAAATTTAAAACCAATTAACAATTGAATTTGTACATTTATATAAATGAAATGAAAATATGGCTTTTTAAAAATACAGAATCTCTACAATTCTCACAAAAAAAGTTTTAAAAAAATTCTTGAAAATTCACTCTAAGAAAATAATTTTTTTATGATTTGAAAACATAGGTTCATTTTATCCAATTTAAAATAAAAAATTTGGAAATAATAATTCTGAATAAAATAATATATAAACTTAAAATCAACTTATTTATAATTAAACTACTTTCTTATTTTCTTAGAAAAAAATTATTCTTATAAAAAGTACATCTACATAAAATATTATTCATAAATATTAATATGGAATAAAAGTGATATATTAGAAAAATTATCTAGGATTTAAATATTATATTTGGATATATAAATCTTTACCCAATGAATTGGAGGGATATATTACTCTAGGACCACCCATTACATATTCAAAAAATATACATATGTGTGTCAAATGAACATGAAAGTGTTCTTGATTAGATAATAGAATAATTAACAAATTTAAATGAATCATATTTAAAAAGAATAATCATAATTAAAAAATCATATAAAAAGGAATTCAAATGATCGAGTTGAAATATATCTCTATTTAAATATTGGAAGCGTTAAAGGATATTTAAATATATTAAAAACACTTTATTAGAGAATTAAAAAATAAAAAATAAAATAATATGAATTATCAGTAACATATTGAAAAATTTAATATAAATTTTTATAAATTAATGAATTTATAAATAACTGAAATTTAAATAAAAAATACATTGACGAAACATGAAAACATTTAAATGAATCATTGTAATAAAAACCAAAAACAAATGTTGATGAATGATACCATGAAGTAGACATTTAAAATTATCATTTTATAGTTTCTAAAAGATAGCAAAATTCAATTGATGATGAAATTAATAAATCATATATATATGGTTAATAACATCATAAATTATTTTCAAAAACATCAACATATAAGAGAAATATTTGTAATAACAAATAAAAGATAATGTTGGTTTAACTTGAAAGAATAATTTTAGTTTAATTATAAACCAATGGGATAACAAATGGCGAGAAGACATGTAAACACCAAAAGTAACCATAATATAAGAAAATAAATGTTGTTTTGTAGGGAAATGAAATAAAATTATAATTATTGAAATTTAGTCATCTGAAACACAAATTTTAATGTGAAATTGGATAAGAAACAGTAATAATTATGTTTTTATTGGCCACATGTTCTCTAACCACTTTGAAGGAATTGATAATTCTATTAATTTAACCCCTTGAAATGAAGGACTTAATCCTGATTCATATAATCAAAGGCTTCCAATGATAGGTAATGAAAGAAGAAGATATCATTTTTTTATATTATTAAGATATAGTTAAGGAAATATGTAGTTTAATGTGGATGTAAGAGATCTCATTTTATGTTTAGAATTTGGGAAATTTCATTAGAAGCATAAATTAGGTATAAGAAAAATATGGAATCAAAAGTTTGTTAGGAGGGTCATGTAAGGAAAAACTAGTGATAATTGTATAATTAAATCCAAAACATAAATAAATGCCTCTATAATGATTTTATATGTTTTTAATTTTGAAAAAATTAATCTATGCCATTTTACCCATTTTTACCCCATATAATTATTTACCAAGAAATTAATTTCATTATAAAAAATAATAGAAAATATCATACTTAATTTTTATGAAAGAATATGAAATTTTCAACATTTAACATATCTAAAATTTTAAATATGGGAAATATAAATTTTAAATTAAAACATAAATTATTTTTGATAACACTTTTCATAAAAAAGTTGGTTTTTTAAAAATTATGTTTTTGTATTGATATTTAATATACATTACTAATAATTACATGAGTTATAACCTATTTGAGTGTACCTATAAAATTATATTTTTTAAAATAATTATAAATCTGTTACATATTTACTTTGTTCACAAAATAATGCATAACACAAAATTGTTTTAGAAAATTATAATTTTAAGAACAAAAATGGATTTATTATTAATGAATACCAGGTAATAATGAATAGAAAAAATATTTTCACAACATTATAAATAAATATATAACAACCATTATTATTTAAATCCATTATATTTTGGTAGATATATAATTAATAAGAGTTAATATTGATAATTTCTATTTTTATTAAAACTTGTTTTCTTTATATTTTGTATTTTACATTAAATTTTTTAAATTGTAAATTAAAATTTTCTAAAATTGAAATTTTATAAAATAAAATTCATTTTCTTAATTCCTTAATATTAAATTTAGTTTGTTTGAAATTTTAATTTTTTTGCAAAAAAAGGATTTTTCGTTGAAAAATACAATCTTTGTGAAAATTATAATTTTTAAGAATTTATAATAATGTAACTGTATCCTATAATATTAAAAAACTATTTATGTAATAAAATATTTATTTAATGATTAAAATTATTCATTTTAATTTAATCTTTGATCTTATAAGTCTTATGTTTGACATTTTTGGAACTGGAGTAAACTGTTAGTTTAATTAAAAACCTCCCTAAGTATTTTTTTTTGAATCTATAACATTTTAGGTGATATTTGGAATGAAATTTATTTTAAAGACCCATAAAATTTAGATTTTTATAACGAGTCATTTAATTATTTAATATTAGTATCAATTATAATGTTATATTGTGCATCATCTTTAGAACATAAAAACACAAAATTCCTAAAAAATTGGTTTTTCCTATTACATATGATTATTTTCAAACTAAAATTTTCATCCCTTACGTTTTTTTATTAGGTAAAATGATTTATAAATATTTAAATAATAAATTTAATATTATATAAAATATTTAATATATATATTATTTTCATGTTTATTACTTTTAATAAAAATTAATTATCATGGTAAATGTAATTTAGGATAAAAGATAATAAGTTAAATTAAAAAACACTAAAACACTCATGTTTATCTCCAAAATGAGTGTTTGAGGTGTGTTTTGACCCAAAATCACATTACCCTCCCATTTTTTCCATATTTTCAATATTTAACCATTAATAATAATAGTATATTATTGAAAATATAAGGGTTCCTTGAAAAATTACCCTTCTCTTCACTTAAAGAACATAAGACTTCCACCACTTCAAGGATCACACTCAATTCTATATTTTCACCGAAACACTACAAAAGTTATCATAATAGAACCATATATTTTGTAAAAAAATCCTACTGTAAATATTAACATGTATAAGGTCTACATTTCAAATGATAATTCCTTGTGAAGATTCATGTCCCCAATATGAGTATCCGCCTCTTATTAGTGTTGATTTCTTAATTTTTACTATCCTAACCTTCTATTAAATTATTAATATATTTAAATAGGAATAATTATTGTAATTAAATATAATTATATTTATTTTAAATTAAATTTTCAATCCATTTCATCAACTAAGAGAACCCGAAAACATTCATCATGCGTATGTGCAAATTACAACCTCTACAAAGTGATGTAGTTTATTTTTCATAACCACCTATAAAGATTAGTATAAAGGTTGAATTTTATGATTAATTTATTTTATGTAAATAATATAATTTTATAATTATCATTTTTCATATAACATCATTATATACATTCATTGAGAAGTGAGATCGTTAATCGTGCATATGACATACTACCGCCTTATTGAATGAAGAATTTCTTTTTTTCATCACCACCCATTTTTTAGGGTTCTATGAATATATTTACTAAGGATATATAATAATTATCACATGTTTAATATTTTTTTGTTTCATAATATAATTATATATATACATTACCTTACACATGAAAACATGATAAAACATTACTGTTTGGGACAGCTTTACCCCCTACATGAACAATTTTATAATGAATATGTATTGAATGATTATGGTTCGTAATAAAATGATAATATAATGAAAAAAAATTTAATTTAATATTTATTAATGATTTTATAAAGTTGTTTTTAATATTTTAGAAAATTATTAACATATAACCAATCAATCATTTAACTTGACAAAACTTATTGACCACGTTTTCCATTTTATAAATTCAAATTCATTTTTCCACTTAATGAAAATAATAAATATGAAATAATTTTAAAATAATTTTTATTTTTTAATCCATAATAATTTAAGTTGGAACTTGAAATAATTTAGTAATAATAAACATCATTATTGTGATATTCGAATATGATAAACAAATGAACTTTCTATCTTATGTTAATAAAAATAACAATACCAAAGTAATATATTTTTAATAAATGATTATAAATAATGTTTATAAAGTGTAATAAATTTTAATATAGTTTGGAGTAATGTAATTAATTTATTTAAAATTGTTATATAAATTTTTATAAAAAGTTTGATTTAGCAGAAACTCAAGGTAATGATTTTTATATCAAATTCCAATTTTTTGTATTATTCACCTAATCTGATGTAAGTATTTTATTTGATAAAAAACTATTATGTTAAATCATTAAATAACCATTATTCGTGTTATTTTGTTTTAAATTTAATTCTCTCTCATATTCAACAAATTTTTAGTTGAATGCTCCTAAAATTTTTGGGGTTTCTTTGCCCCATTTTAAAATACATGAGACATGTTCAATATTGTACACCATAAATTGCTTTATATATTGTATTCACTACCCTATTACCTTAATATAAAACCAATATATATAATTTTATGATATTTTAATTTTTATTTCAGAGTAACCTCTTATTATTACATTATAAATACCAGATATAATTTGGGAAACTCAATTATCATTCATTGGGTTATAATTTTTCTTCTAGAAATTATTCTGTATAAGTTAGGTAATTTCTCTCCATTGAATTTATTTTGTAGAAATTTATATTTTTTTAAAATGTATTTATATAATACCTCATAAACCATTTTTAAATGTCCCTTTCTTTATAAATTATGCTATACATAATGGATTTGGCTACCTTAAATTTCATTTATTTTAGATAAAATCTATTTCACCACCAATTTTGAAATCCAAATATTTTTATACTCATGTAAATTATGAATTAATTTCTATTATTTTAAAAACAATATTCTAATACCTATTTTTTTATTAATTTTTTCACTAAATATATTTAAAAAAATTATAAAGGATTTTCATCCTTTCCAAATAAAATGTTTTATCTTCTACACCACTTTTTCTTATAAACATTATATCTTTTCGGGGATATTTTATTTCGAACTCTCTTTAGTAAGGTTTTAAAATTTTTTTTCTTTACCTTCACAATTTTTTTAAATTCAATTTTTTGTCTATCTTTTATATCGATGACATAAAAAAATTTAAAACATTTGTATTTTCACTTTTATATACCCTCCATGTTTTATCATTCATGATGTGATGTTTCTATCACCCTCTATATATTATTATGTTATGATCCCAAAATAAATTATATTTTTTATATACTACGATTTCTTATGTTTATGTTATCTGATGTTTATTAATAGTTTATGAGAACTGTTCTTTTTTAGGGGATATTTATGATATAATGATTGTTTGATTTTATTTTTTTCTCATATGTATGGAATTTGACGAGTGGGTAGCTATATAACCATATATTTCATTTTTTATGGTTTAATATCACATGAGAATATGGAATGTTTCAGGAATTATATTATAGAATAATTGTTCATAATTTTTACCTATTAATGAGATCTACAAAGCTTTTTCGTAATTTTTATTGTGTAAATGTGAAGTATGAATATTTTCTCACAAGTTTGTTGTGTGAATGATATGGAAGAATATTTATTCACAAGTTTATTGTGTCAATGAGATGTTGTAATCCATGTTAATAAATTTATGTGTTAATATGATATGGTATGATTTGTTCATAGGATTTATTATGTTTATGTATGTTAATTATTTCAATGATACTCTAAATTTTTATGTTTATTCTCGTAAATAAATTTTTCTCTCATGTTTCATATTTATTGACTCAATATTTTGATTTATGTTTTATTTCATGTGAATCTTATTTTGCTATAATTTTCTTACGTATCCTGGTTATAGCCATATTATCATTTTATACCCTCTTATGATCGTTGATTTTATAGCTTATGTTTACCCTTACTATGAATATGAGCTAACCTCTTACTTATTAATACCTTCCCACGGTTATGAATATAAGATAATTATTTAATATTTATAATAATTTAATATGAGGATAATTTTTTAGAGATATGGAAGACTCATTTTGGATCAAATAGTTTCTCTCATAGTTAAAAAATATATTAGTTAAAAATATATTATTTTTATTAGTTAATGTTCTATCCTAATTATCAAAAAAAATAAACCAAAAAGGTATTGGGAATGTATTTTAATGAAATATTTTTTCTTTAATTCCAAAAATTATAAGAAGTTTAGGTCTGGGATGTGATATGGTTCCTCATATGTTACATTTCTTGTACTTAATTGTTGTTCAAAATCTATTCCACCCATTTCTAATATAAAAGGTGGGGTTGATTCTGAGGAATATTTAATAACATAAATTAGTCTTCCTTTTCATATACATTTTCAATTAATGTGAAACACATCTTTTTCCTCAATGTCATTGATTCCATAGGCTCTCTCTTTGATACTGGTGGAAGAAAATCATAGGATATTTTCACTTACGAGAAAAATATATCTTCTTATAATATAAATTTTTAACTAATATCATATTCCATGTGTTCTTTGAATATTATTTTAATTTGACCAAAATAAGTGTATTTTATCATTTGGACTATCAAATTACACTATAATTCATTGTCTTTGTTCACCCTATATTATCCATACTTCTTTACTGGTCTCTTAGTTCTATCATCTAGGGTCTCAGACCATTTATTCTTATTAAGCATGGGTAACTTTTCTACTATGTATTATATTTATCTTTTTTGTATTTTCACATTTCTTTTTATTTTCCATTGATGCATCTAGTAATGTAACTACCATTCATCAATTAATATAATTCTTTTCTCCCATAACATATACTATCTTTATCATAGAAATACTATAATAATTGTATAGAGATTACATCCATATTTACGGGGTTCCAAAATCTCTAACCCCTAAAATTGTTATGGATTTAATTACAATATGATTAAGGATTTTTAACTATGAAGGCATCTTTAGGGTTTCCATTTCAGCACAAACTACTTCTATGTAGTGCCTTATAAACAGTCCATTATAGACTTTCCTCATTTTGATGTGGAACTATATTATTAATTACTCTATAATAATAATGGGCAATTAGTATCACTTACTCGATATAATAAAGTATAAAATCCTTAGAAAAATAATTCTAAATTAAAGATGAAAATGATTCATCTAATTCACCATCACATTTTTCTAAAATAGTCTTCACATAACCCTCTCACTATTAAATATTATAGAGAATCTAAAAATTTTATGAGACATAATCAATCAATATCCTTCTAAAAAGGATCCATTATTCTTTTGAAAAATAAATTAATGTTATATTTAAATACACAATTTGAAATGAGAGACTCATTTTATTCACCCCATCTATGAATTAAAAAACAATATTTTTTGTATAATTGTTAGATGATACATGGATAAACCAACTAATATTACTCACATGGTAGAGTGATCACTTCCTATCCCTGATAGTAAAAAAATATCTTTTGTTTTTATTTGTACTTTTAAAATCATTCTATATAAATTAAACTCTTAAGAATGATCACTATAAAAATAATCTCTTTATAATATTCCTTTTTGATTCAAAAAATATACACGCAATAATTTTTAATATGACATTTTAATCTTAAAGATTTTCCCAAAAAATAAGGAAAATGGACTTAGGTTTTGAAAAACGTTATATAAGTACACTATCAAACCATTGGTCATAGTTCATATGATGTATTAGATTTCTTCTTGAAAAAAGAAACATCAAATCTCTTTCAATTAAAAAAATCATCAATGCAATTTTAAAAACATGTTGGATACCAAATAAAATGTAAATTCCTAATTTCAAAAACATGAATATAACATAATTTACCAAAATATAAAAAATAAAAGTAAAATCAAAAATTATTTAATATATTTGTAACATTAAGTGTGATAAAACCTTGATAAAGTTACCTTCAATGAACATATGTTCTTATTCCATCAAATGTAATTCTAGAAATTAGTTTCAAAATCATGTTCATATCATCCAATATTGGCCATTATGATGTTTTTTTAATATCTACAATTATCATCCATTCGCAATAAGATAATCATAAGCATAAAAGTTATCCCAAAAAATAACATCCACAATATCTAAAGGAGTTAAAAAAACATATAAACAAAAAACATTATATGTTATTCAAAGAAAAAACATCTGATTAACCAAGTAATTGATATATTTAAAATAAAAAACATATAAAATAAAATTCATATGTAAAAGTTACTAAAACCCTTACATAAAAGTTAAAAATATAATGAGTATATGTTGTTCAAGTTTATATTCTAGTTTGTAACATCATATTTCGATTGGATGTTTTTTCCAGGACATAGAAACTTTTTTTGGTCCCTAGGTATTTGAATATAAGACCTTTTTTCCTATATTATTACCACTCTTCTAGGATCAATAACAACAAGCTCTTTAGATATTTAATCCCAATGAGTTTTGAATGATTAGATTCTATTCAACGAACACTTGTTTTAATAATGATAAATCTATAACACATATAAAAAATGGCTCACTGTTTAAAATAATAGTATAAATGAAAATGAGTTATTACATGTAGTATTACTTCATAGTCCAGGGGTAGTCCTCTTCAATTTTATCTAACTATAAATACATGAAAATATTTTCCTCCCATGAGTAATGTTTCAATTTTTATTTCAATACTTTGACGTCAAAAATTGACATTAAAACCTTACATTTGTCTTCCAAATATAAAATTGAAACATAAGTAGATTAATATTTGAAGTCAATTTTTTAATTTCCATTTAAAAAATTTCAACATACTATTTCTTTAGAAACCCCTTCTCTATGTTCTTGATATTTCTTAGATAGTTTATCAAGATCTTCTTTATCATGACTATAAAATTCCTTCATACCTTTATTTCTTTTCTATATAAGAGTCACATATTTTGATATATCCTAAACTAAGGCAGTACCATCCTCAACATCATCTAAATAAAATGGTCAAGATGAATATAAATATTAGTTCATACGACATTATTGGGTTATATTTACCATGAATAACATTTCAATCCCATGATACATAATATAAAATCTAGAAACATTGTAGTTTTGATCACTATAATATCCATTATTATCATAAAAATATATAACCTCATTTGTTATCAATTTATTTTTCATTTCTCTAAAATCATTCATTCCTTTTCAATTTGATGATATTATTGATTTTTTATCTGTATTTTTTAACTCAAAATGGCCTGGACTAATGTGAATGGGTTTTTACACTAATAGATGATAAATCTAATGATTCATTACAAATTTATTAATCTTATCTATCATTATGATGGTCTTTTCAAAAATAATTATTTCCATTGAATCTGCTCATCCACTTAAAAAAGTTTGCAATCTCACCCTCACTTTATTATATATAACAACTTTCTAATCAAAATTTAAAACACTTATTTGAAGTAGCATTTTTTTAATTTTGATATCTTGAAGTTAAATCTCCATATATAGATAAAAAAGATACATAATTCTTCTTTCTATTTATTATCATATCAATTTAATTTATTCTGATACAACATTAGAGTACAAATCAAATCATTTTAGTTATGATTTTTTCCTAATGTCATTAATTATTATTTGACTATTCATCAATTATTTAAGAAAATATTCTATCACATTGTATTCCAGTTTTAATATGATAATACACATTTTCCTAGTGACTATATATTATTAATCATAGTAATGAACCATTCGTTCGTACAAAAAGTTGATTAGATGGGACGAATGTTGAATGACTGCTAATAAAACTGTAGTTTATTGTTTTTTCATTCAAGAACCTTAAATGTTTTGAAGTGTGTGAATTATGGTTTCATTCGTAACCTATATATAATTATAAAAGATGAATCATGACTATAGTTGAATTATTTTATTAAACTAACAAAGTGTTCCTAACATTGAAGTTCCGCTAATACTAAATTTCTACTTTACAAGAAAAATTAATAACTTTTCCACTATAATATAAATATTTCTAGGTAAAATAAGAATGTTATCCACTCTATTGTTAATTACATATGTCTCCATGTGATCATACAAATACTCATGTTATGTTCTATTAAATATTAATGGTCTTTTTCAACATAGATTCTCTAGTGTTATGATTGTAAATGATTCATATATAGTACAAAAAATCTAATATGATATACATTTTTGTGCAATTAAATGGAAAATAGTATCAAAACCCAAAAAAGGTGAAATCTAATTTATGTAATACTGAAATGAAGTTCATCAAAAATAAAATATTTAGTTTAAATATTTGATACCAGGTTTTTTCAAAGATAATGAGATTGCATGTCAGCTTTTAGAGGAGGGATCAGGTGAATTGATGTTGAATCCTAACCAACAATTTACATCTCACTCATGGATTGGAAGGTATATGGAAGATATAATTTCAGAAAAAAGAATAGAAAAAAATTAAAAAATGAAAATTAAGTGAAAATAATAAATTCCAATTTAACCAATTTAACTGATATATCAACATTACCATAGAAAATAAGCCTAAAAATTAAAAACAATGAATATAGTATTTGATAACAATATAGTACCTCTAAAAGTAATATTAAATACCTAAAATTCTTATAAAAAATGCTATTTTTTCACATGACTTTTGGATAATTTAAATTCGAAAAATCATGTTTTCTTAAATACCACACACTCATGTTAGTAGAGTATATGATCATGATTGGTTGCAAATTATAATGGAGAAGTATCTTATTTGTATAGTGATTATCCACATGTTTTACAAATTCATCTACCCTATCATCCTTAAATCAATATGAGGTTTCACTTAACCTAGGAACATGGTATGTTAGTGGGGTCCTCAATTAGGTGATCCTTTTCTACATACCTACCATAGGAAAAGTATTTACATGATCATGTCTTACTTAGTATGAAACCAATCCCAGGTACATCATACATTGACAGGATAGACTAGGTGGAACTGATCTACCAAGTAATTCACTGACCTCAAAAACTCTTAAATCATTAAAAAAACAAGATATTTCCCCTAAACAATTTATGTGACATGTTATTAGGTCCATCTAATAGAGTTCCCTCATATTTCATACTAGAATTATGTGAAGGGACTACTCAACTAAGGGCTGTTTCTTGTACAATTACTATGTTCCACCACATAACATGAGGTTTAGATACCCCAACCATTTTCAATAAATAGACATGAAAACTCCACTAACAAACTGACATTGAATAATGAATCTAAGGAGTTAATGAATTTGGGACCTTCATATATATTCAAAGGTAATCAATATAAGGTGAAATATGTTAAGTTAACAATGGTAGAGGAACAATGGAAGGTGGACTATAGTGGGTGAATTTTCTTAATCAATCTATTTTAGGATAATAGTATTACATAATACACCATAAGAAAATTATGTCACACATGTGGTAACCTCACCTACATCCCTACGGGAACTCCCATAGTAGGCCACACATATGGGTTTTGGATAAATAGGTTGTGTTTATAATATGTATACTAGGTTCTCATGAAAATAATTAAATACTAATAAATACACATTAGTTTCTCCTCCAAAATCCTAAATGGAATGAAATAATTCCCCTATGATAATAAATTCATCCAATTTGTAGATAAAAATGTATAAAACTCGAAATACCACTATGGATTAATTTTTCAGGGTTAGAACCCTCAAAGGTACAATATGATTCATTTTCCAAATCCATGTGATGTGCATGATAAAGTAATGAACCCCAGTTGGAATCCACATAGTCATATATTTCATTAATAAAAGGAGGCTCTATGTCATCTTCATAAGAATGTATAATCATTATTGGAATCTCTGTCATGAAATACATTTACAAAGAAAGTCCCTTTAAAGAAAACATCAGAGTGTTATCTCTGATATTTGTGACCGATTTATTCCCCATTAAATGATCTTGGTTGGATTGGGAATTCCTCCTTGAGTACGGCCCTAGTATTTCTTGTATGTCACATACCCTCAAACCTTTATGGATCACTATCACCTATCAGCATGCTGGAATATGGGAGGATGTGATTTCCCTTAGGGTAGAAAAACCAAGATCATTCTCATTGGTGGGACTATTAATTAACCACGGTAACCTATAAACAGTATCCTCAATGATTGTCTATCATCTAAATCAAATTGAATAAATCTCATGGAATGTGTCAGATCATCTATCTCTTGTTTCTCACACTGATTCTGACTCATCAAAACTTATAAATTTTAATTGTTAATTAAATTTTTATAACCCCTATGCCTACAATAAGACCCACTTACTCGGTTTAAGCTCAAATATATCTTCCTTGGTTATCCCCCATATGCATAATCCCATATTTATTCACTATTGTGTCACCTTTCACATTATAGACATCCCCACAACATGATTTAAATCATTTTTTCCATCATCCTTACTATAAGAGATTAAAATTCATATTTTGGTCCTTAAAAATGATATAAAACAATATACCTCAAACTACATGGTATTTGATTCATGTTAAAAAGGATACATAGGATGTCACACTAAGGTTCGAACCCATTATATTCTTCTTTCAAAACCCACCCTAGTGGGTCCATATTCCTCATAAGATCATCTATGTTTTTCCCTCTCTTTATTATATTCCCACAAACATAGAAACCCCATTATCTAGGTACACATTCCCCGGTAACCAAACTTATTTGTCAACATTACTAATGAAATCATACCCACACTTTTAAGTCCATTTTCTTCTATATGATCATTGTAATTTGATCACTTGTGCCATATTACCACTAGTCCACCTAATGGGGAATATTAATGCTAGAAATTTTAATTCATTCACATTTTTCCATATTCCACTTGAGAATATCCAAAATGGGATTCTTATGCATAAGTCATGTACCAAAAAATTCTAGGAACCTTTCACCTAATCATCCTTACAACATCATATTAGACTGCATCGACTAGTCCTTTCCATACATGTAACATCCAAAGATTTTAAAAGAAAACCATATGTGCTTAAATTAAGTACTAAATACTATGTACATTTTATAAACTAACCAGTAAACATAATGTTTCCTCTTCTATGTTTTTAATTTCAAAATACTAACACACATGGTTATGATCAGTAAGTTTTTTGGAGTCTGATAGAACAAACAAAATTTTTGGTAAATTGTAACCTACCCTTATGAATTGTAACCTTCTCTTATGAATAGTAATATGACCCTTATAAATTGTAAATTATCCAAATAAATAGTTACCTAACCAATGAATATATAATAATAATGCATCTTATAAGTAACAATATGACCATAGTATAAGTGTTGGTATTTTTGAAAGTCATAAATATTTAATTACAATTTCATGATTAATTAAATAATTTAAATGAAAATTCATTTTCACACAATGTAATCATAAGTTATTTCTTTATTTTTTTATGGGTAAAACATAATTTTATGAGACCGTGATTAATTTTTATAATGTAATAAAATGACTTATAATTTTAAAATTAATATTTTTTAAATAAATTATAATTTTATTTAAAAATTAAATCTATCATTTTTAGAAAATTATTTTAATAAAATGGAGATAATTTTTGTATTATTAATGTATAAAAATACTTAGGGTTAATTTTTATGATTTTTTAGAATACTTTGATATTTTTTGAAACGTAAAAAACATTTGTTTTCTAAAATACGGTATTTTTTATGAACTCACAAAGACATAATTATGATATAAAATATACTAATATTATTTAATAACTAAATAATTATTTCATAATAGTACATTTTTATATAAATGATTCAAAAAAAAAATTTATAATTTTTTTAAGGTAGATATAACAATTATTATCAGTGTCGACGCAGTGCCTGCACATCATTGTTAATGCCAATTTTAGTTATTTTTAAATACTAATTGTGTTATAAATGTTTTTTTAAATACTAATTAATTAATTTTTATTTATTATTAATGTTTTGGGATATTAATTGTGAATCTTATAGTTATATAACAATTATCTTTTCCAAATGCATGTGCAATGCTTGCGTAGGGCATGAAATAATGAATTAACAAATTTAAGAAGTTGTTTTGACATATATATGATTGAATATAAATAATCAATGAATATAGAATTTTATTTTGAACCTAATTTCTTTATTTTTATAATATTAATTTTATCTTAATTTTTATATATAAAATAATTAACATTAATGCATGCATAATGATGATTTAGTGCTTGTGCAAGCATAAAAAAATGTTTTTATTAAAATTATAATAATTAATAAAAGATATATATTTTGTCTTAAAATGTTTATATAAAAAATGTCAACCCTTATCATATTTGGATTCGGATTTGGGCTATTCTGGACCCACGTGGATTACATTATTCCATTGAAACTATTTTATTAAAAAGAATGACAACTTGTTCACACTATAACATTCATTTTGTTTAATTTTTTAATGAATGGTTTTCCAGAATAGTATTTAGTACCTGAATACTATTTTGAAATACAATATATTTATCTTTGTCATATAATTTTATTTTTTATTTTTAGGACATAGATATTTACATTATTGGCTGAAATAATACTGATGAAGTAAAAATGTAATTTAAAAATAAATCAAATTAATGATTTTAAAAATAGTAAAATAAATGTACTTTGATATTTTCAAGTCATGTATCTATTATTATATGTATGTATAATATTCATAAGTTATAATTCAAAAATTTATTCTAATTTTAAACTATATTTTGATGTGTTTAGATCCTTAATTGTGAATATATTTTATTTTGAAAAAAAAAATCCCAAAAATAAAATATTTTATTTGATTATTTAAATATCCCTAAATTATTGAACAAGTCAGAAAATTATAATATTCCTTCTAAAATGTAATGCAACTTAATTTTTAGTTATTGTAGGGTCTTAAAACCTATAATATAATTAGTATATTTGAATAATTCTTTTGATTCCCATGTTTCCCCTCACCTCACTTATAAAAGGAGCTTCCGTCCTTCAGAAATTTCATAACACTAATAACTCATGTTCGACAAAACTCTGCAAAATTACATCCCCCTCATCCCTTGACACATTCTTTTTCTTCTCTTCTCTCAAAAATAAAACTTCCAGGTTCCTTAAGGTGGTTTCAGAAGAGAAATATTCTAGACATAAGGTTCTTTTTTCCTCTCTTTTAAATTTTTTTTTACACGTAGACCTTATCCGCAACTCTATTCCAATGTTTCAAGGAAACTCCAGTGTTAATTATATAATATATTTTTTATGGTACATGAATCATAAAATCTCTCATTTCTATGTTTTTTTAAATAACGGAATCACCACCCGTGGTGCGTTAATTCACCACCTTCTTGGATTATGATTTTTCGTTTCACTTTACCAAAATCAGGGAAAGGTTAAATTCACATGACATTGTTCAAAATTACGTAAATATATATATTTCATCACTTATGATTCATTATTGAATTTTCTTTTCAATGAATTATATAATAAATAGACTTTTGAAATCCTGAAAAGAACACACCCAAAAAAATGGAATTATCAAAATATTATTAATGAATGGGTGGAATGATGTTATAAAATGATAATTAAAGGTGATAGAAATATGAATATGTTTCTTTAAAAATTAATAGCACTATTTTATCAATCAAAAAGGAGTTTTATACACATTTTATTGAATTTTAACCTGATGTAAGGTATCCCTATTTCTCAATTTTATTTAAGAATCTCCTCTATGTTGGGGTCTTTTATTTTTAATTCATAAGGATGGGATATATTTTACCACCTCCTACATACTTACCATAGTATGTATTAATGATGGTATGTCCCTATCAATCTCATTATTCCCTCATATGTACACCTAACACCATGTAGAAATTTTGTAATTGAATTCTTAACCTGATTTCCATTCTTTGGGTTAACCTTCTCATTTATACATTATATGATATTTATATTATTTTTGTGGTGTTTTTTTATTATATTATGTTATATTATGTTTATTTATAGTATATACCCATATCTATTCAATTATATTAATTATAACTCGTATTATATTTGTAAGGGTCTTTCCTTATAAAATCCATTAAAAAGACTCATTAATTAAATTCAAGAAGATTTGTTATATGTCATGAGTAGTTCTATTGATTTCATAATGCTTTATTACTCTAAGTTTCCATTATATGTAGAGATGGTAGTTTTTTATGAATATTATATAATTATTATGTTCATGGTTTTTAATATTTTAAAATAGATTTGTTTTATGACAATAGGAATTTTGAAAACATTAATGTGTTTTTCTCAAGGGTTTAAATGAGTTATCAAGTGTTTTATAAATTATATATTCCCTGGAAATATTTATGTTGGGTTGAGACCATTATAGATCAAGATATTTTGGGTTGATCCCATTATAGCACAATATATGTTGGGTTGAGGCTATTATTTCTCATTATATTTTTGGTCAAGCCCATTATAGATCCAGATATGACGAGTGAGTCCCATTATATCTCTCAAATGCATTGGGGACTCTAGAGATAGAATTTTATAGAACAGTTATTCCATTTTTAAGGGTTATTGTAAGAGTGATATGGTAAATATGTCCCATGGAAACTACATGATGTTTTTATGCATGATTACGAGTATTCAAAAAAATAGTTGTTAAAGTGTTTTCATGTTTTCACCGAACTAATGGTTTCTCATTAATTATATCCCCTACTGTGATTTTTGTGCTTATCCCAAGTATTTAAAATTTTTTTCAAAGGATTCGTTAGATCTTCAAAGGACTGTTAAAGTGCTATTGTAGATAAATCCAATTAGTTATACCATAATTATTTTTGTAAACTCTGATTCAATATATTCATGTTTTTGTCTAATTATCGAGAACATAGACTAGAAAAAATACTCATTTGTATAATATACTATGTATTTTTTCAGTTATATATTATACAAAAAATACACAACATGAGTTAGTTCTGAATCTGGAAGTGCGAGTTCATGGATTTACAATACGACCTTAAACAATGAAACTCAAATAATATGTTTTTTGATATGTATTATTAAAATATATATAGGAAACATATTCCTTTTTCAATACCAATTCTATGAAATCTTATTACCTCTTGGATGATGATAATAATTATAGTATGTAGTTATCTGTATTTAAATCCTTTACACCTTAAAATTGAAAATCTAAAAAATAATAATGAATATGGAGAACCTTTGATATATAAATAGATGGTCACATTGATGTGTAATATTCGTACAACATTAACACAAGGGTAAAAAGTCCTATCTGAGGACTTTGGGAAGGATTTACCAACATGATTTATGTTTATAAGAAATTCCCAAAGTAGGTAACAAGCCCCCACCCCCATCTAACTGGGTGTGATAAGAGTGACCTATAATATTCTCCTCAACTATTCATTTATAGGTGTTGATAACTAGAAAACACAATGGTTTATTTCATTTCTGAATCAATTCAATAATTAAATATCTAATCATGAAAATGAGTTTCATTGGGTGTTCTCAGTTCCATGAAAAATTATCATAGAAAACTAACTCAAACAAAAATGATGAGCACAAAATGTAATTTTTTCAAACATGTTAATCCATTCACAAGTTTGATGAAAATTTATTTTAAATGAAACAAAAATGGTGAACTTGGTATGAATTATATATTATCCAAATATTAATAAGTTGTTACTCTCATGTGAAAATTATGGGTTAAACACGTGCCAATATGTAATACTATATTTTTCGATATTATTTTTTATGGAGTCATTTTTACATGTTATATTTTTAGTGATTACTTTCATCCAATGTGATGAAATATTTATACATTATATGTTCCCACACTTCATCAATCATAATGGCTATATCCCTTACAACTAAATAGACGATGTCACCCATCTAGAACCTCCATCACCAAGTAACGAATGTGATTTTAATTTATCACCACTAACACAGAACCATAACAACCATGTAAGTAACATATGTGGGCCCCCAAGAACAAAATCCATTTAGATCATCACATTATAAGAAATATGAAATGAATCCAATAGTTTTTATCTAAATGATCAACTAATTTTAGATTCTATCACTAATGAGTGATAATAAATATGTCCCTTTTCCAAGTGATATGGATAAAAAGGTTAAATAAAACCACACCTCATCTCAAGGGTCACCCATGATAGATCCTAACAATTTTCTCCATCTCATTTATCTTTTATCCATAATCCCTTATTAGCCTACAAGGGACACTATCATGTAGATTCCACAAATTTATTTATACTCAAGAATCCACGATAACTATCCAGGTATGAAGAGATATTGACCATATAATGTAGGATCATATCCCTACTACAATTGAAAATCCCACCACTATACCAAAATAACAATAATAAAATAGAAAATCATTCATATTTATTTCAAATAGGCCAATAAAATTATTATAGTAGAACCAAGGGAGGAATGAAAAAATTTCCTTATAGTAACTATGGGTAGGTATATATCCATTCCCCTATGCATGAATATCAATTTCATATCTAGATCTAAATGGCAGGAGAGGAGTGGAATGATATTCCCACTACCATGATAAAAATTAAACATTCACATTCCCAATTTAAAACCACATCAACTTATCTTGGTCATAATGAATGTAAAGACATGTGTGACTAACCACATCGTATAGATATATCAATAGATCATGAAAATTTCAATAGATGATGGTAATAAGTATACATTTGTTATTGTATTAAAGTAGGAATCTATTCATTTTCCCACTCATACAGAAGAAACATATTGGTATATCCCAAAAATTAATGGTGTTTGGGCCCATAGCCCTGATATCCTTTAAGATAAAAATAAGTATCCTTTTATGGATACATATGAGTTGGCCTATATTCCCACATCTATCCAATAAACTAGTCACTTTATCCTATAATTAGTTCAGATGTATGTACACATTCCTTCTATCCTACATCTTAAAGATGTCCAGAAACATGGCATAATGGCTATTGAAAGAGGAACAACTTTTACCAACTAGTTTGGATGGACACATCAGCTATTGCTTATGGAAAAAATGGAAGAACCATATTTATACCCTATAACCTAAGACTCATCGATCAACCTTATCAATTTCAAAGGGGTCATCTAAAATTATTCTCATTAAAATCAATTACCAATCTTCCTCGAGAAGTAAATCCTAAAGGATATCTTGACAGAGGAGAATAGTTACCCAAAATCTAGCCCAAATTTTTGCAACAATCAACATTGATATTATTTAGGCCCTCCAACACTAATCAATGGTGGCCCAAAACTATTAATCTCCTCAAAAGGAAGTAAGAGAAGATTTAGCTATGGAAGTTTATACCATGATATTTTGATTGTTAGTCCTAGAGAACTTTCCCAGACAAAATTCCATAAAGGTCCAGTTTAAAAAAAACACAAAGATAAAATATAGGAACTCCTCTCATGATTCAAAATGTAGAATCCATCCATACTATGTTAAAATATTTAGGAAAGAGGTTCCTCCCCATATCATTGCATCAACTGGTTACAATAAAGGTCCTCCCAATAGTAATATTTCATCATGTAAAGAAGGTCCTCATATTGTTGAGTCTACATTGAGATCACCCTAAAACAAGGAATCAATTGAAGTACCAAGTTTGTTCATGTCCATGACCATATATACAACCTATGGTACATTATATATATCAACAAAAGGGTACACCCCCTATTTATATATATCTAAATGAAACATCCATGGTGATGAGAGCAGGTAGAATAATTCTCCTCTAGAGATATTGAAGTTGGCACGTATATTTGGAAATAACTATCTAAGGATAACCTCTCAGACATGTTCTAGCCCATTTCCACTCTACAATATGATATCTCATAGGTGTCAAAGGAGGAATTCATGCATTATTTATAGTAACACATTGGGGATACCCTTTATCATTTAAATCTTATTCACCTCCCTTTACAAGGATATGATGATTGTATCCTATTATTAAACATTTTCTACCATTAGGTAAAAATTTTAAATTTCATCATAGCTCAAAATATAATGATACAGAAACACTTTAAAAACACGTTTCATGCTTATCTCCATAGTTTAATAGAGCATAATTAGATAATCATCAGATCCTCTTCTAATGTGCATATTTGGGGATGGGTCTCCTTTGGCGCATTGAAATTCACCTCGTCTATAGGCTATAATTGTACATCAAAAAATTATTCTTGTAATTTAATTACTAAAGGAGTGGTTATGGGAACAAAAAAAGACCATTCTATTTGTTCCATAAAAAACCCTCCAACCACTAAGTTAGAAATGTTTTGAAACGGAAGGGAACAATATATTTAACTACTTCTACACCAAGCCTCTAATAAGGTTTCATAAGAATCTATAATATAAGGTTAAGTCTCTACACTGTATAACAACCTACATTATGGATCAATTCACATCTTGAAATTTCCCTTTACCTTGCACGTGCTTAAGTTAAAGTTTTATAAATAAGAAACCACATCAAAAACCTCTATGGAATACATCCAAGAGTAACACCATCCCATAGGGTTGATGGAATTTTTACCACCACCACCACACATGGGATTGTCTATCCCTCAGTGGATTCAAGATGTGTGGTGTTGGAACCAAGAAAATGCCATACCTTAGAGATGGATGATTTTTTACCATCTTCTCCTAGGAGGTGAGTATTTTCTAGGTAGGGTGGGAGCGTCCAACAGTCATTACCCCCCTTGTTTGCATTTTTATTTAACACACCCCTATAAATCATGTCCATCTCAATGATAATGATTGTATACGCCCTCAAGATCTCTATATGTAGATTGATTCCATAGGAATTCATAATAAATAAAATTAATCTCTAAAGAGGTTTCAAACCAATATGAACTAAAAATAAAGGGGACCCATAGGAGGGAATTTATATACCCTTAAATAAGGATATAGGAAATAAAGGTGTGACATATTAATTAGATGATGAAGAAATGATTCCATCTCCTCAATATTAATTTGTGAAAACCGTTACAAAGAATCAGATAAAGAATGTATACTAAGTTAAAGACACTGAATCACCCAATGAAGAAATGATTTTCCAAGATACAGTTCTCATTTAAACTTATGAGGAAGGTGAAAATATCTTGATACATAGAATTTCCTATAGCATGGAAGCTTTGTATTATCATGTTCTAACCCTTTGTTAAAATTATAATTATGATACAAGGAAATTTGTGGTTATATCCCATCCACTAACTAGGTAGGTGGAAATCCACTCCACTGAATAAAATATGGCACATTGTGATGCTGATGTGGGATATCTGAAATGAATCAATATAGAATTATGTGGCTGAAAAATCCAAACAGTTTAAAACCATCATGAAGAAGTGAAAATTTCTTATCCTGCTCATTAGGACAGGTTCACTCAACTCACAAGAATAGAGTACGAGAATCAGGTTGTATTTAGTTCTTGGAAATTGGTTTATGAAACATACATATTGATGGGGACTAAATCATTCCTACATGGTGACTAAAAATACCCACATAATATGGTATACATTGAGAACCATTTTGAATTAAGAGTGGAAATCCAGTATTTATAGTGTGGAGACATCAATAATTTCCTTCCACCAATATTTTGGACTCAACCCAAAAATTATTTCGTCCAAAATATTCATATTAATGAAGTCACTTTTTGTTCAAATGTAATCTAGAGTAGGAAATAATACTACATTATAGAATGAAAGGGATCAATATCCTGATTTGGTGGAATCCCCTTGGCCCATCTATGCGAACCCCTTGATTCTAACCTATGAATACATGGGAGATCCATAACATAAAATTTCACATTTCATATCGTAGTGTGGCCCCATGATATTCCTAATCTATTATTAGAAGTTTAAAATACTAAAGTTAATTTTTTAGACTATAGGGAGTCCAACTGTCATATAGTACAATAGTTTACCCGGATGATCCATTACATCTTAGGAATATCTTCATTATCAATTCCTTTACTAATTTATCTCTACACTAAAAAAGATGATGGTTGTTATCCTTACAAATTTCATGGAATTTAAAAATTATAGGGCCTCTAATATCATCACCATATAGAATAGTTGAACATACTTTATTAGTATTTACTTCCCATAAGAGAAAATACTGTATCTCTATGTGAAGAATATCCATGATGATCTATATACACAATTTACAATAACGAAATATATACCTAGGTTTCGTGGGTGAGAAAACATGGATAAATTCATAGATGGTGCCTTTTAGTGAATAAATGGTAAATCTGGGCATATACATGTTACTGGAGGTTGAATGTACAATAAAGAGAAAGTGAATACATTCATTATTAAGCTAGTTCCAAAACCTGTTCTGACACCTAATAAAGATCAATATTACCTAGAACATCCTATAAAGTGACATAAGTTAAAAAACTATCCTCATAAGAAGTTATAAAAAGAATAAAGACTCTAAAAATCAGAGGAATACAGAAGTTGAGAATATTTATATTGAAAAGAATGGGTTCTGAAGTACATCATCATAGTTATGGAGATAAATCTTCTCAAGATAATTGAGGCCATTTATATTAATGAAGACAGTCTCAGTAATCATCCCAACTATTTCTCATTTCACCAGATGTTGGGTAACATCCTTGAATACATACTATATAGTAGAAACTCTAAAAAAATCAATTATAGGATAGTAAATTTGGTAAAACAATCATAACTAGTGGCCTAAATGTATACTATCCCACCATAGGAAGTAAATGAATTGTAAAAATTTCCAAGAATATATGAATAAATGTTTGATCATTGGATAACCTAAAAGACATTCATCTAGGATAGTGACATCATCAAGAAGCAACATATTCAATCTGTTTTATCCCAATATCGCATCATATCATTTAAATGATACCCTATAATGTAACCTCTAGGGTTAGATATTAATGGCATAAAAATAATAGGATGATATAAAAGAAGATCCTATCAACTCCCAAACTAATCCAATCTTTAATCGGTTTCCTACCCCCAACATTAAAATCATGGGCGCTACCCTATTAAAGAAAACCATTTTCTGAATAAGAGTGAATTTTTAACTCTATCAATGGAATTCACTTTGAATAACCCTTCTTCAAAGAAAAATAAGTATATGACCTGATACCCCATGCATAACTAGGGATCTTAAGGAAGAGGTTACATAAGATGATGGGTCTGGGGAATATAAAATCATGAAAAAAAACACCATTATTTCCATTATCGTGAAAATTATATAAATGAAAATAAAACATGATGAAAAATACTATAGTGATCAAAACAAGAGAATCAAGATACTCGTGAATCCTTTAGGGTTTATATAAATAAATTTGTATTAGAAGACTCACCAGTGGAGTTGCAAGATCTTTATCATCCTTGATGTGGAAAAAACTATGTTAGCTATATGAGCCAAAAAACATGTCTTACCCCTCTATCCAAACACCAAATGATTCTACATGAACCACCCAATATCCAAATCCACAGGCTCAATTGAAACACCATGTTTGGAAGAATTGACCTCTCATGCTTATGTAATAAATCTTGAAATAGTTATCAACTTCCCAAGCCAAAATATCAATCCTAGACACCCTTCACCTTTTGAAAAAGATTTGAGTATTAATTTTTATGGCTCTAAAGATCCCCCAATAATTCAAGACTTATGTTTCCATTGATATGGATTATCATAAAGATAATTCCCTAGAAAAATTGTGTACATTCATATCATTGGCAGAGTAAGATAGAGAGGCCACCATACAAAGAATTATTAGACCCCTCTATGTCCTAGGAAAGCTAGAAAATATCAATATTTAGTGATCCATTATTGAATATAGAACTAGAATCAAAATTATCCCATTACAGACACTATAAATATTATGTTTTATGGAAGATTAATTTTCCTCCATGATGTTGTTCATTCATGAGTATGCAAAATTCTTTACGAATCCCCATAGAATTGTCAAAATCAAATCATAGCTTAATTATATTTTCTCCCTCTTCGATTGTATGGTGATCTATTTGGATGAAACAGTAAGTGTTTTTTAGGAATATGTTGTATTTAAGCCCTTAAAATGGTGTCTTTATCATAACATAAATTATTAAAGTATCATATCATTAGAATGATTGGATTACTATTTAGTGATAGTTTCCCCTTTAAATATTTTGAATCAAAGTATAGTAATGTGAGTTTCTAAAAGATAGAGTCATAGACCATGATGGTGTAAGGAGACACACATGTTGTCGCTATAAAACCATTGGAAATGGCCCCAAAAAATCAATATAGGATTCCAAGAAATTAATATTCTTTTTATGTAAATCTCATGGAGGAAACAATCATAACATTTAGTTACTGAATTATCTCAACAGAATTATTTTCCTTGGATATGGAATAAATTTTTTTCAGTAAAGAATATCCTATAAAAAGAAAACTAGTTTGTTCCCTAGGTGTTGAAAAAATATGATAATTCCTCATTCAAATATGATCCCCCATTAACTCTAAAACAATTTCATATCTATTAATTTTCATTAGGACATATAGGTACCTCTCTGAAATTTATAGAGGATAAATAATTCCCTACAGTGTCTTAGTCCGGATATCATTTCTTTATGACCCAATTCCACTAAATTTAATGTATTGGAAGGTGAGGAGTAAAATATTCAGGTAAGGTCTCTTTAAAACCTTCAATGAACACATATGGGTGAATATATGTATATAAGTGGACCCATGACACACATTAAGTAGTAATGACATGAATATTCAAGATCTAGAAATTTATATTACTTTATTGAAGTAGCACCATTATATCTTCACCTATAATTACATTCATATGCTTATCTGGGGTACTACTGTCACGAAAAATCATCTGGGCCTCCCAAATATTCAACTTGGTTTCATGTAGACAACTAGGAGGATGAATCTGACCAACATTTCTAATGTCAAGACGAAAGTTGATAAAATCATTAAATACAACTCTATATGGGAAGTTGAGTACCCAAAATGTCTCTCTAACATCATCCCAATTAAGAAAAAGAATTGGGATATTAGGATTTTCATCAATTTTTGGAATCTCAATTAGGACTTTCTATATTATTATTTCCCAATTTCGATCACAAAACACTTAGTCAATACCACTACAGTCTTATAATACCTTTCCATTATAGATAGGTACATGATTTACAGCTTCATCAAGATGGTTCCTAAGGAAGAGGAATCCAATACTTTTAGATAACAAGAATGGATATATTTCTATAAACGCATTACCTTCAGTTTGAAGAATAATGGAGACACCTATCAACATACAATTAATTTTATACATAAATGTTTTTTAGAAAAGATTATATAATTTTTTATTGATGATCAAGTAGTTAGAACATAACAGTGTTAAAAACATATTATAAACAATTAAATAATTTCAAATAAATGATTATAGACTTTCTTGAGGATGAACTCCCTAAAGTATTATTTAATGTTGATGTTAGTAAAATTCCATTATTTGTTATAATATGTCTATGGAATGAATTTTAACCTAGAAAATACTAACGTGATCCTTCACATGACACCTCCGTGAGATCTCAAAGAGTTTTTAGGGATTCAAGTACATCTCGAATTAATCTGGAATTTCATAGCCTATAAATTTTTAAAGTTCCTCTATATAATAAATTTGATAAATATGGGAGTGGGATACCAATGATTTAATGACAATTCAAAAGACACAAAAAAATCAAAAATGATATCTGTTTCACCCACCAATTATGATGTCACAAGTATAAGTTTGGAAGACCATTCAATATGTGTCCCCAATGGAGATATCCATTAGTTCAATTATTGTAAAAAAATGATGTATGGAAGGAAATAGATATCTATTATCTCATACATACAATCATGGATTATGATAATTGACATTCAACAATTGGGAAGAACCACCTCACACTAATTTTCATGGTACAAAAGTCAAGGACTTCTTTTCATCACTATTAGGTCTACCTAGTTTCTTCAAATAACCCACTAAAGTAAATCATACATGTTCAAGTGTGGATGGGAATTTGTCTTGATGGGAGTTTATCCACCCACAATTCAATATTCAATTCATATCACATATGGTGATTAAAGGGAATGTCCCAGATGATTCTCTCCTAGCGAATCCCACCCCAAGAACCACATCGGTGAATACTGATGTCCTTCATGAATTGGATTTCATTTTCCATAACAATCCTCATATGGGGGATATATACATTGATGATTCCTCATGGAGTCTGATTGGGAAAAGAAGTAAAGACCCTATGTTCAATAGAGTTCATCTGACGATTGACTTTGTATCCCTAAAAAAGGTGGTTCTACCATATTTTCTTCTTCCATCCAATGGTCATACTAACAATAAGGAAATACCAAGCTCTAATTATTGGTTTGGATTTATGCATATAACTAAATGTGAACAATTTAATTGATAAAGGTTCCCTAGATATTGGGATTAGATAAATTAATGGGGAATATTCCATTACAAAGGGTTAACGCCTCCCCAAGGATATGTAAGGATGTTTATGGAAGAATTTCCCTTTGATCCAATGATGTTTCATGTCCCCCACCTAGAGAATTCCCATAAAAATAAACTGGCCAATGTATCCATGGAATGTGGTGACCCTGACGAGGATGATATGTTTTTTCACATCACCCGCTGCATGGTGGCCTCCCAAGTCTATGACTGTAACATAGATCAAATATATGAATTTAATAATTCATCAGGTTATGATGAGATAACATTTTTACTAGAAAATGTCATTTCTAGATGGATTATCCCAAAAATATATTATCTCCAAAGATGGATCCTTCCATAACACCAAGACAAGAAGGAATAGATCTGATGTCAGGTAATAAACATTATCATCTATGATGATTTGAATATAAGGAAAGTCCTATAAAATAAAGGATATGATGAATCCCTCCTTTGATTTTTTAATGAATGAGAAACTCCCACAATTATACATGAACTTCATGCATGTTTCTATGGCAGTCATCACCTATGGACTAGGATCTCCATTAAAATTTATATGGTTATATATTTCTGGACAACAATGATAAATGGTTTGTATTATTCAACAGAAAGTGCCTTGATTTTTATATATATTAAAACATCATCCATTAACCTATGGAGTTGTTACTTGCTATCAAATACTTTTGGACATTTTATATCTATGGATCATATGTGATGGGAACATCTCCCACTTTTATATCCAAATAGATTGAGTATATCCTTACTATCATTGAATTATTCTCTAAATGGTATGATTTTATACCCCTCAAGGAATTTTTGGAAAATAATATCATTAAATTCATGATTAATTATGATGTCCTGGACTAGTAATCTAATATTTGGTGTGAATATCACATGAATTAATTACTGGTTTTGATACAAATTATATATTTTTAAGACATAATTTCCCCATAAATACCTAAAATAAATAAAACATTACATTACATACATTCCCAATGACATTTAGATTTATATAATTTTAGAATTAGAAAATAATATAAAGTAATAGATCCAATATTCTTTCTCAAATAAAAGGTATTTTTCCACTAAAAGGAAATACATAATGTATAAAAATTATTTAACATTTCCCCACAAATTCTCCACACAATATTTCCTATTAAAAATATCATTTTTAATTATTTTTTATATACTTGTGAAACTCCAACATAATAAATTTTCAGCTTAAATTATGAATAAAAGAAAATCTACTATTGAGGGAATCATTGAATAAACATGGAATAAATAGTATAAGACTATGTAATCATCATCATGACATAATAAAAAAAACATTGAGCATGTCATATCCATGAAAATAAATGAAAACATGGATAACAATAATTAATTATCTAAATATAATTGAGTCATAATTTTGGACATCAAAACACATTTTAAAGACCTTTTCCAAGATAATATACTGATATAAGGATAGCTATGCTAGAAACCCTATGTTTTTTGTATTATTAAACTTATTGATGGATCAAGGAGGTATATAATGTCAATCCCCACACAAAGCATGTTTAATTCCACTACTTTTATCACATGAGAAAATAAATAAGTAATACATAATTATTTTTTATAATAATAATCCATATTAGAATAATGACATAAATAATATCAATACTTTTTCTCATGTCAATAAAAGGGATATCATTATCATAACCTATTTGGTGTAAGAATGTAGATAGATAGAAAGTACATATTCAACATTACAATAATCATTTGTATTGTACTAATTACATATGGAACAGAAATATTTTTTACCATGTATTTAATGGTGATAACATGATCATAAAATAATTGGAGGAAAAAATTTGATAGTTTAACAATACATTTTCAACTTTTTGTGTAATCAATAATCCACAGTATCAAGATATAAAAATTATATATTTCCAATAGTTTCCCAATCATTAAATAGAATATATTTTATATATTAATCTCTCAAGATAATACTATATTGAGTAGTTGTATATGGCTTACTAAATGTAGTAATAACATGATCACAATGCGTATAGAGGAATAAGTATGGTAGTAAAAGAATGTAACCATGTTTTAACAGTGGAAGCTTAGAAGGATGTTGACATAGAAGAAAAAAAAACATTAAAAATAATTCATTGAATGGTATCACAAAAGAAAGGACCTAGAATCAAATTCTCAGAAATTTTAGTTCAATAACCTTGATGATAAATATATATTAGATTATAAATAGTGAAACCTAAAAACTGTTAGGGTAAATCCTTTTGAAAATGAAAATTTAATTTTACATGTAAGCATTAAGGATATTTTAGAAATCAAGTTTAACATTGATGTAAATGATGAAGTAACAGGACGCTTCCAAAATCCTTTTGAATAGTTTATGTTAAAAATATTCCAAACCCATTACCTTTAAATATAATAAGAAATAATTTTTCCATGACAAGACATAAGTATTATCTTGGGTAAATGTGTGGAGAAAGGAAAATCATATCAATGTGAAAGGAAAACCCTTTTGAATATTTTGAAAAATACCATTCTTCAAAACATTCATCGTAAAAAGAGAAAAAAATTATTTTGTATCAAAATAAATTTTAACCCAGAGAGCTATATAAATCACTCTAAAATATAATATTAATGAGGGAGAACCATTGCATGGGAGAAATAATTTCATGACAAGACAATATAACAAAAGGAAAGGAGACTTTAGTTAACAATATCCCTCATGAGAAACATGTTACATGAAGGAAGAAATAATTCAAAAATGTGTATTATGTGATTCAAGGTATATTCATAGAAATAAAAAATAATACCACATAACAGTATAAATTGGTTGAATTTAGTAACCTTTTTAATCAAACCGTATAATCCTGACTCAATGAATGAAAATTACGTTATCAAAAGATTGATAACATGGGTTGCAGTTGAGGAAAATTAATTCACAAAAAGGAACTGATTTCACATTATATTTCAGAATAATAAAAAATATATGATAATTATACATCGGTGGGAAAAGAATACATCATTAATAGGATAAAATGGTGCCTAAAATTAACATCTTTGAAGGAATTAATGTTTGATACAAAGAACCCTTGCATCTAAATCAAAACCCCTTGAAAGTGTGGGATTTTAGTTGAACACAAAATAAAATTATTAAAATATAATTCATGATATTATATAGAAAATAGGAACTATATACACCAGATAAGTTAAATTATGTTAATAATACCAAAGATGTCTCAAATGGAGGAATTTGAGATGAAAACCCTTACATTCTTCCTAATATATTTTGGGCATGCTCTTAACTGCCTGGGAAATAAAATTATGTTTATTAAATATTAAATCAGGAATTAAACTCTTCTATAATTAATTTAATATGGAGTATATATTATCAAATTAAATTAAATTATTTTTTATTTTTTTCTTATAGTTATAAGAAAATTGAATTGGTATCTACAGATTTTATGTAATTTTAGAAATCATAGATAATGTTTTAATAAAATGATACTTAATATATCCATTACATAAAAAAGAATAAAAAATTCCTTATTAACTCATAATGAAATTATTATTTATGTTCTCATTGTCATCTAAGAAATATTTGTGTAGAATTATTCATGTTGGTGGCTAAAAAAACCCAAACATGTACACAATATATCTCAATGGGTGTGTATGGTTGTGGAAGTGTATAATATAACCACAAAAAATAATAATGATATTATTTAAATGTTTTATATTGTTTTATAATATTTAAATTGCAATATATGAAAAAATTAAATTAATACAAAAAATGAAAATACATTAATTCATAGAGGCGGTAGTCATCACAATGAAAGCACGTCATTGTTTTCTTTTTAAAAGTAAATTGAAAATAACAAATAAACTTTATCCCATTAATATGATGAAAAAAATGTGTACTAATTTCACCAATTATATTATATTACCATGGTTAGGGTATTTTTTTAATATGACATATTATGAAGAAATGGTACGGGGTAAGTAATAATCACATCGGTATCGTGAATTTTTTCGTAAAAATATCATTAGAAATGAAGGTTTGAAGATAAATAAATGATAATAAGGGATTATGAACTTATGGAAGGATAAAATTATGATATAAATTGTATTTTTTCCTAAATTAATTCGAAGTAATGTGTTTGGAATGATGGGGTTGGAAGTGTCCTCTCTTATAAGTGAAGACAATAGAACATTTCAGAACACCCTTTAATATCCAATGATATAATGACATGATTAAAGGGTCAAAGGATCAAAAATTTATAAATAATTAAATTTGGGGTGATATTTTGTTTATATATATTTAATGAACATTATATAAAAATGTTTTAAAATTTTTGGAAGTCCTTTGTTCTTGGTATTTAACTTTTACCTTTTTTATTTTTAGATTGGTAACAAGCATTTAACTAAGTAATTAAAATTTTATTAAAAATATATATAACCACTATTAACAAATTTTGGTGTGATGAACATAAAATTAATCTTCATTTAATGAAATTTAATTTCTAAATAAGATAAAATTTTCTTTTTAACTAACATGGTTTTTAAGAAAAAATGTGTTTCAATCATTTTGTGTCCTTAATCTAATGTTATCATTGTTAACAATTAAATGTTTGTTAATATAGTTATATATGTTTTTAATCATAATAATAGTGGAATAATATAAAATATATTAATTTAATTTGTTGGATAGAAATTACACCATATTAAAAAAACAACCCTTTGAAAATAACAATCTTACAATTATTATGGTCATTAACATTAATCTTATTAATAAAAATTTTATACCAAAAACAGAAATTGAACTTATTAATAAATATTTTTTTGATGATCTAAATTTAAATAAATTTAATTTCTATAAGTGGTAAAATTCCATTTTTTATATAAAGTAATAAAAATAGTTTTTAGATTAAAATATTACTTAGGTATCCAAAACATTATACCTAGGTTTTTGATAACAATATAGTAAATTTAAATTATTTATTTTACAAAGAAATATATATTTCAAATAAATAGTCTTCAAAAAAAATTATCCATTCTTGTATAATAATAATATCATAATAGTGAAATTTTTAGCAAAATAATTTTTTTTTCTCCATTCACCTAAAATACAAGTATTTATAAAAAATCACATAAATTAAACATAACATATTATAATTATTCAAAATAAAAAATATTTTTTAAATCATTTAACAATAAAATTACAAAATTTTTAATTTAATTTTTTAATAAAATCAAAATATACAATGAAAACTTTTTTTGTGGGAAAATGAAAATTTTAAATATTAACTTTTACTATACTTATTTCATATAATTTACTAACTAGATTTGTTTTAACCAATTATTATTATTAAGAATAATTTATCATCATAAATCATACATTCCATGGAATTGTACTTTATATCTCACTAAAATGAAGTTTTTTGAGAAATACATTTATAAATAATAAATTCTCTAACTAATCATATTATGTAAACTAACTAAATTTAAATCACATTAAAATTAGTCACTATTTTCTTTCTAGATAAATTTTATAAAGGTATTACATATATTCATTTCATCTAAATTAATGGATAGTTTTTAATGTTCATAATTAAATATTTATATTTAATATGAATATATCATGGTTTCATTTAGGTTTGTTTTTCTATTTGGAGTAATTTATTAAAAACATTTGGATCATTTTATGGAAATAATATATTAATATATTGTGATTTTAAATTCTCCCCTAAAATTAATTTCATCCTTACAATTTGACTCATAAAATCAGAGTAATTTCTATAGGGAGCTCATAATTAACCACACACTGCTAAATGATCATGGGTTTTTTATTTCAAATGAGATATATTCATAAAAAAAATTATAGGTGATTTATAAATAGATCTGACTAAATACTAATTTCTCATAGAATTATGCTAAAGTAAAAATGTCTTGATCCATAAAGAATAACTCCCCATTAAACACATAAATTATTAAAAAGATTATCATTCCAGTAGGTTTTTTATTTATAAATAAATATATATATATATATATATATATGTTTTTGAAAAATAACCAGACATAAGGCACAATAAAATATTGTGTGAAAACTCACCATCTACAATATTTGTTATAGTGTCACAGTATTTTTCTCATTCGTAGGTATATTAGTGACTATTTCGGTTGATAGTGCTTACAATGTGACATTGAGTTTCATACTGCATAATTCACATTTAATTTATGTAATTGGATTTTTTTGTTTCTTTGATTACCTTACACATGTGTGTAAGATGAAATATATCAATACCCTTAAAACATTCGCATGCCCCTTTAAGTAAATTTCCCCCATGCTTCTTCCCATATTTTTTACATTAAAAAAATTGAATATCTTTTTACTCATCGTCTTTTTAACTGAATTTCTATGATATCTCATCCTTATCTTCATTATTTGTTTTATATTTCAATCATGTTTATGTTGTTAAACACAATACTTGTTATCAATTTTAGAATAATCACTAGTATTATCACTCCATCCCTTAACCTGTTATTTTTTTATTAGGAATGTTTCAACATTTTTAGTAATCAATTGTAAACTTAATTCATTCAAGCTTTAACCATTACTATAACCATGGTTTTCTATATGTTTAATGGTAAATATAATATAATTATCATAAATTACCATGAGAAAAGTTATCTGCAAAATATTTTACCTTTTAACACTATCATGATTCCCAATAGATATTACAATGTGTCTTGTATCATACACAATTCAACATGTATTGAACTCAGTTAAAATGATATCATTCTTGGATTAACCTAGGTAACATTGAGTTGGGTTATCTCATACTTCATAACATAGTATTAAAAATCTATATCCCAAATTACCATAAAAAATTTTAAAATATTTTAATCCCAAAAATAATTTAAATCTAAACTCTCAAAATAAAAATTCTCCCTTATCATAGAAACCAAATATTAATTAATTTGTACTATAAAGTATGATTATCCATATTTAAATCTATTTTATCTATGGTTACTTTACTATTAGGTTATATTACCATTATGTATTAACATAAATCATAATGGTTCAATAATATAATTTAAACCAATAAAATAATATCCCTTAGTAGTGTCAAACCAAGGGTTTTCTTATCCCTCTTGGTTATGTGCCAGTTGATGACCAAGTTAATACCCACTCCACCCTTTCAGTGATATTAAACCTAGGTATATCTATGTCAAATCCTATATCCACTTTTAGTATCCAGATAGTGGGTTAATTTCTAGAGTAACCACATAATTTCTACATTTCCAAAACTACATGATGTTATCATATACATAGAATTCTGACTTACACAGATCACTAGGGTTTTAAAAAATTTATCTTATCTTAATAGAAAAATAAATAATAAATTATCAACTTAATCTTTAAATAATTGAATATCCCAAAATGTTATTTATACATTCACAATTATGACCACCACAAACTCATATACCCATAAATTATACTAGAAAAATCTTAATCTCCAATGTTATATAAACTATTCTACGATACGATAGTTATACCCCAGACCCACACTCTTGGACCCAATGTGAATAGCACATACTTAACACACCGTCTTCAATATAAAATTTTTAATCTCATACATATCTATCCTATAATTAAATGATATAAATAAAACATTTATAAACATACATTTCAAAGAAATTTTAGGTTTAAATCTTTAAAAAATTCTGAAATAACTTATAATAAAAATTCTAATGTTATTACTCTAAAAAAGGATATATATTTTTAAACTATAAATAACTACTTAATCCATTAAAACTCTTCATCAAATCCAAAAAATCCTACACACATGCAACCCTATTAATCATATAATTGGTAATTGTTTTCTTTATAACCTATAGAAATAATATTATATGAAATGTGTGAGGTCAACTTCTGAATGAGGATATAAAATTGATGCAGTCATTTGATAAACATAACATAAATATTATGAAAATTGTATGTAATCAACAAAATTATATAATCAAATGAAACTGAGAACACTCTATTATAGTAAAAAAAAATATTAAAATCGATAACAGTAATTAATAATCACATACTGATGGAATGCATCATATGGAACATCAAAAAAAATTCATGGAATTATTTCAGAAATCTATTCTTATATGGAGATATCTATAGACCAAAACACTTGATGTTTTTTTCTCATGAGACCTGTCTATGCATAGAGGCTCTATATAATTTTAGGAACCACCCATCACTTGTTGATGTTCATTTCATTTATCATATGATAAAATGAAAAAAAAATACATAATAATCCTTTTTAATAATTATCCATATTATTTTAATGTCATACATAATACCAATACTTTTCCTTATCTTAATAAAAATGATAACATAGTCATAACCCATCTAGAGAAAAAAAATGGATGGTAAAATAATTTCCTGTAAACATTGAAATAATAATATTTATTTGAATGATAACATATTGAACACCAATAATTCTCCCCATTTCAATAAAAGAGATAACATGATAATAACCCATTTGGAGAAAGAAAATAGATGGTTAAACAATAAATAGGCAAATTTTCTATCTAATCAATAAAACTACATATTAGAATAAAGAATATATCGATTTTTAATTGTTCCTCAATCAATAAATATAATATCATTGTAAATAAGAATCCCTTAAGATGAAACCATATGGATTAGTAGTAAATAATTATTTCAATGTTGAATTCACATGACCAGAATCCATCAAGAGTAATAAGGATGGACACAAATGATTATAACCCCGTTATAACAACAGATACTTTGAAGGATCTTGACATGTATGAAAAACTTCCAAATAAAAGAATTCATTAAATAGTTTTACAAAAGAAATGATTTAGAACTGAATTGTTGGATAAAGTGTTTTTAATCCCCCAAATGATAAATATATATTATTTTATTAATAATGAAGAAAAAAATATTAAGTAAAATCATTTTAACAATTATTAGGAAAAAGAAACTTAAAACATAAAATATTGTTTGGAAAATATTTTATATATTGACGTAACATATGAAGTTACAGACCACCTCTAAAATTATTTTTAAAACGTGAATTTATATTTTTTTTGAAAAACATTACACATAAAAATAATATTCAGAAATAGGGCCATGAAAATAAAAAAGTCTTATATTTTACAATTGTGATTAGGAAGAAAAAAATATGATTGTGAATGGAGAAAACATATTAACTATTTTCAAAATACCTTTTTTCAAAACATAAATTTTAAAATGAGTAAAATAATAATTTTTTATAAAAATGTTTCTCCCAAAAGATGTAGTGAAATTATGATAAAATAAAATTTTATGGCGGGGACCGAATAATTGAAGAAATTTGTTTAGGATGAAACAATATAACTTAAGGAAAGAAGACTATAGTTATAAATATTCCTTACAGAAAACATACTCCTTGATGTAGGAAATATTTCAAAATAGTGTATTATGTGGCATAAATATAAATTAATAGAAATCATATTACAATAGATAATATAATAAATTGTAAAAATTTATAAGACTTCTATTTCTAAGAGGATGATCATAACTCAATGAATGAATATCGGGTTACAAAAATATTCATAATCATATTAAAAATGGAGTAAAATACATTGGATGAAAAAGAACTAATTTTTCATAGTATATCTGATAAATAACATAAATATAAGTTAAATTTAAATAAATTATTATTTAATACACCATTAAAAGTAATTCATGATGCATAATGTAAACATTTATCAAGGAATTAATGTTTGAGACAAAGAATGCTTACAAATTGGGTAACATTTTAATCAAAATCAATTGAAATAGTGAGATTGTAATTGAACTCTAAATAACCTAATAAATAGATTATTAATTATGTTACATCCAAAATATATAGTATATAAACCACTTAAATGAAATTAGGTCCATAATACCAATCATGTTTCCCAGAGAGGAATATTCAACGAAAACCCAAACCTTGTTCCAAATTTGTTCTATGAATGTGCTTAGATTCCAGAGAAATATAATTAGAATTTTTATATACTGTATTAGGAAACTTATTCTTATATTCATGATTTTAGGTGGATAATTTATTAATAAATGATATTTATTAATTATATATTTTTTCTTATTTTTTCAAGAAAATTGTAACTGATAATGGTGTATTTTTATAATTTTAGAAATCAAAGCTGATATTTTAATTAGAATTGAAATACATGATTTAACTCTTTTATATATAAAAACAAATTTTTAGTTACATATTAACATATAATAACATTTTTATTTAAGATCTCATAGTCATCCATGAAAGATTTTTATTGAATTATTCATGTATGTGGTCAAACCAACCAAAACATAATCATATTATATCTAGATGGGTGAGTTTGGTTATGGAAATACATAATATCAATATAATATAATAATAAAAATATTATATGTATTTATTATATTGGTGAATTTTATTTTAATTTTTTAGTATAATGATTGAAAATTAATATGAAAATTGAGAAACATTACATCATTGTAGTGGTAGTCTGCAAAACGTGCGAGTAACGTTTTTTGTTTTCTAAGTGAATATAAATGATTATGTTAAAGTTTTTATGTTTATATAATAACACATAACTATAAAAATTATAATTATGATATCATATTACCATGTATATAATATGATCAGAAGAAAAATATTCTGAAAAATGGTAAGGAGTATGTATTACTCCCTTTGGTACATTGACATATTTCTTGAATGTATCCTTGAAAATGAAGGGATTAATATAGATAATGTATACCAAAGGATTATGAAATTGAGAAAGGATTATAGTATGTGAAAAAATATTCATAGTTTAATGAATGAATTTTATGTAGTTGGTGTGGCATTATGGTGTGGAAGTCTCCCCTTTTATAAATGATGAAAATGGAACTTTTGAGAACAACCATTAATTTTCAACGATATCATTACACTGTTCAGGGGTAAAAGACTCAAATATTTATTAATATTTGAATTCGATATGATATATGTTAAATAAAACCTCAAAAAAATCGTTTTTAAACAATTTTAAAACATATTTGAAGTTATTTGTTCTAATGTTTTTAATTTTACCTTTTTTGTTTTCACATCGAAGACTAGTTTTAACTAAGTAATTTATGTATTAATAAAAACATAAAGTTGTACCTATTAAAAATATTTTCTATTATGAACATAAAACTAATCTCCATTTAATATAAATCAATTTTTAAATTAGTGAAAATTAACATTTAATTTAACCATTTTTTTATTTAGAAGAGATGTTTTTTTAAATTAATAATTCCATAACTAATATGAGTTATTAATTTTATTTATACATGTTTAAAAATTAAATTTGGGTTAATATAATTATGTATATTATTAAAAATAATTTTATATTCATCATTTAATATATTTTAATTTAATTTAATATATAATAATTACACCGTGTTAATAAAAAACTCTTGGAAATCATTGTCTTATCATTATAATGGTCATTAATTTTAATCTTATTTATCATAATTTTATTATCAAATTTGAAATTAACATAAATATTTAATATTATCATTTTGATATAAAATATAAAATATTTTTAGTTTCCATAAGTGAAAAAATATTCTTTAATAAAAGTGAATAAAATCAATTTTTAGAATAAAATATAGAATAAGTTTCCAAAACGATATTGTTGGGTTTAATAAAAAAAATATTAATTATAAATAATTTATTTAAATTATAAATATATATTTTATAGAAAATCTTTTTATAAACATTCAAGTCATTCTTGTATTATAATAATGTTATAAGAGTGACATTTTTTTCAAAATCGATATTTTTCTCTATTCACCTAAAAATTTTATTTCACTAATATACGGAAATATTTTCATAAGATAATTATGTTATTTTAAATCTAAAATTGATGCTAAAATTTTCAAATTTATACTACAAAATTTATCAATTAAATTGTTTAATATAATCATTAAATATAATGAAAAATAAATTTAATTGGAAAATTTAATTTTCAAATATTTACTGTTAATATTCATATTTATATCAGTTACAAATAAATTTGTGTTAAGTAATTATAAATTATAATCATAATTTATTATATTTGATCATATTTTTCTTCAAATATAAATTCATATCACATATAAAGGTGATTTTTGGAATAATAATTTTCTAAATAGTAAATGATCTTATTAGTAAATTTATAATTACTAATTGAATTTCATTCATATTAAAAATTTATTTATTTTACCAACACATATATTTTATAAGTATATTTCTCTTCTTCATTCATGATAATTCAATGGTTTAAATGCTAAAATTTATATATTTATATTTTATCTAAATATATCATGATTTTGTTTATGTTCAGTGTTTAATGCGGAGAGTGCTATTGAAAACATTTGGATCTTTTAAAAGAAGTCATATATAAAAATCTTGGGGTGTTATAAACTTAAAAAAGAACCATATTTGTTTTCCCTCACAATATTTATAGAAAACTACCCCAATATATATTATTCTGAGTTCAAATAGTCATATCATGAGTATAACTTTGATTTCAATCACTCATCCCACTATCATGAATGTATGAATAGATAGATATATGACTTTAACAATACTTGGTCAAATGTAGTCTAGAATATGGTTGATAAAGATATCAGATCTAGGCCATAAAAAATTGTTCATTCCTTGTGGGCCAACTATACAATGAATCTTACCAGTATGAAAGTTACCCCATATTAGAATGTCTATAGAACATAGGTAGTTCTAACCATAAATATATAATTTCCCTCACTCTATATCAGTGTATTTTTTTTAAATATTAAAAGACTGATAATCTAAAGTGTAGGTTGATGTGTTAGAGTGGATTGATTAAAATAATTTGTAGAAACTACACAACATAGATATCGATCAAAACCAGATTACATGATCCATCAATAATAAATTACACCTATATACATTCATCTAGGGAGAATTGGTGAGGTCCATGAGAAATCCAATTATTCCAAGGAATAATCCCTCAAATTTATAGCCAAATTTAAATTGGCCTTATGTTATACGTAAGTTTTACTCTAATAGAAACTATTTCAATAGCACAATGGATGGGGGACATATCACACCCTAAAAGAATACAAGATTCTTAAGAAATATTTTTCATGATTTTATGCCAATTCAATATTTACTAACAATGTTATGTTAAAATTCATATTATTGTTCCATGTCAAAAAAACATAAACTACATGAAAATTAGTTCCTTATCAGATTCCCATATAACTAAATGACCTAATCTTCACATTGCATGATATTAAATAACATAATGAGGGTCGTCATCCTATAAACAGAAATCAAAACACATATAGGTTTGAGAATTAATACGTTAAACAAAATATTCAAAAAAAATATTACATTTATTACTTTAAAATTCTTATAGTTTCCTACTTTTCATTAACTTGATCATATGAATGGGATTCGAATCCACATAGGATTTATTTCTCCATGGTAAGTTCCTTCCATTAGGCAGCACCTAAACTTTCAATGAACTACGCGTGGATAGATTCATGAACATATGGGATTTGTAGTGACACCTAAATCTATTACTCTATACCAAGATACAATAATAAGGAAAAATAAATACCCCTACCCCCATATTATATTTTGATTTACCCAAGTTTTCTTTTAATATTTATGGATACATTGGTAGACACTGACATCATGGTTTTTTGAACGTGTAAAAATAAAAATACTGGATTCCACACATATGATCTTGATATATTCAAGAAATTAAGGTTCAATAAATATGTTTCGATTAATTCCTTTCCTTAAGAGATATCTAGTGATTCTTGAATCTATCATACTTGGCCCAACCACAAATTTTGTCCACATATAATGGCCCCTATATTGTAGTATGATCATAGTAGTGGTAGAACCATCTATGTACAATATGTGTCTTGTTTATTTTATTTTCTAGATACTTTTTTATTCTTTGATCTCTTATACTAAGACCAACCATAAACACTAAAAAAAGTCCCTCTCTCACCTTAGTGTTATAGGCCTCCATGATAATATCTTATCATCCTAAAGGAACTATATTGAGGTGAGACCAAATATTTTCCCCATATATAGGTGGTTTATCTATACATAGAAATTAAAATAACTATGTGTGGTTTGATTATTCCTTTGGTAGTATATCTAGTGATACATAATATCGTTTCCATAGGCTCAGTAATGATATCATCAATTTAATAAATATCTTGACACTAGAGCTTATCCCTTGGTTTTTGAACCATTTCGGTGTGTAATCCAAAATAATCAAAATTTCCACCACATATTTTGTAAGAGATAGATATAAATACATGAATTTGGAATTTGATTCATTACCTAGGGACCTATACATTGAAGAATGTCCCTTTCTACTATATATGAGAGTGGTCTATATAGAACTGTTTTAAGAAAAATGTAGGGATTGATTCATGTTAAGGCAATATATGTAATGAAATATGAAATCACTTAACCTAGATCTATCTATGGGTTTCCCAAAATGTTGAAACTATTATATTGGCATAAGGATCGGATTACCATACCTTGGGTAAATTTTAATGGTGAATGTTTTTCCCTTACACCAATGACTCGATTGAGGAGAACCATGTTCATCGAAAAATTAATTTAAACTATGAGTGTTATCGTCCTAGTCACATGATGTTAAAATACATGAAATTACCCCAGTAGTATGATGTTAAACAACACAAAACTCATTCCACCATATAAAACCTTAAAATAGTCTTAATTTCTTTCCTTCAGTAACCTCAATCTCTTACATCAGAGCCATATCCCTAAATGAATCCTTGGTATATGGTTCCCAAATATTTTTAGTCTATTCTAGGATGAATATTTCTCCATTTTAGATGCTTTTACTCATATATTAAGAATAAAAATTCACCATGTACATTTTTATTTCTTATATTTATGTAAAAATAGGAAGCACAGGTGGTCTCCAAGTCCCCGCCTGTTTCTCACACTAATAAATACACACATGATCTTAGAGGTCCTAGTGAATCAATAGAATAGTAATAATTATGGTACACCAAATCCATATGGATATAATTATTTTCCCAGTCTCATGAAAATAAATAATGAAATAAATCCCACCATATATAACAACTCAATAATTTTGAGAAGTTTCGTTGGTAGGATAACTTTTTATGTATAATATTTATATATATGTATGAGAATTCTATTCATTAATCTATATTCATATAAGGTTCCCCCTCTCTCACATATGGTTCAGATCTATGTATAAGTATTTATCATTTAATTCTTCATCAATGAGCCAATATTAAAAATTCTCCCCTATCTAAAAATATAATATGCATAGGGAAGAAAATCTAGGAATTATGTGTGGCTTGATTCCTCTCTTCACATGATATATAGTGATTCCTAGCTCCCATATCCAAGAACCAACCAATGATTTCACTAATACAAATCTATTTATCTCTTGTGAGTGAATCATATAGACATTGTATATTCTGAATTGGTTTTTTAGGCCTGTAATGAGAAATATGAAGAACAAAATTCATCTACTATAGTTTTTTATTATTTTTTATCTATAATGGTCCCTTCTAAATAGCCACATTTTCTAGGATATTTTAATGACTTTGTGTTATTTATTCATATACTCATATGATACATAGTTATTCACAATCCTTCTATCCTAGAATTATATTTGATTGAATATGAATGAATAATTTCACCTTTTGACATTTTTGTATGTAATTAGACTTGGGTGAGGTCCAATTTCTTCCCCTTCACATAAATCTGGTCTATTTAAGAAGGGTCTTTTCAGGAACAATGTGTGGCTTGAGAAAAATTACATTTCTACATATTATATAAATTCATATAGATACCCCTAGTATATATCAATTTATTACTCAAAATATCTAACCCATGCGTTGTAACAAGATCTACATAGGGTTTCATTCTCCTTCCTTAGGGGATTCATTCATTTTGTATATGATAACCAACCATGGAATCATGGTGGAAGATAACCACATCCCTATATAAATGTTTAATTTTAATAGGGGTTTTATCCATAAGAACTATACATGGATTGATTCCTATATTCATTGGATACATACTGACTTTATGATCCCTTATTCTTGTCCCAAAAATATATTTCCATCAAAATGCAACTTTATCCTAGTGTTTGGACCCCTACCTTCATGATGGTATTCCATACTTTTGTTCAGAATTGTGATGAAGCTATATCCGGTTTATGTATAATCCTGATCAATGAAAAAAAACCCATATAGTGGTCAAAATAATAGAACCTAAAAATATATATAATTTTATTACTTGTCACATGATGTTAAAACTACATGACATATGTTCCAACCTACATGTACATAAATTTATTAGAGTAGCTCATGCCTTATAACCTTACCACCCAACATAAAATTTATATTTTTGTAGGAGAATATAACATCAAGATCCTACATAGAGATTGAATTCCCTATTTTACCAACAATTTCTTGATGTCCAATCCCCCCGCATTTATATTAAACCCTATCCCTCTGCAACTTTTGAGGTTAACTATATGTTTTCTTGGGTGTTCAATGCCACATCTAATTCCATGACAATTTATTCAAGGTATATTATTATAAATTCAATATAGTGACACCAACGTTCTTGATCTTAGGCCCAACTATAAATTCCAATGATACATCATCCAATTCCATATTAGTGTCAACTTCAAGGACAATAGTTTTTCCTTGTAATTTGAGAATGTATTTCAACTCTTAAATATACCATCTAAACAAATGGATGCATGCATTCAATGGTTTTATGAACACTTATGATGGGGTGAAATGTCCCCCATTTATAAATTTTTTCATATTAAACTCAATAAATATCAACATAAATTATAAATCATGTATATCCATACAACAATAAATTAAATTTTCCGTTGTGATTCCCTATCACATGATATTAAACAACAAGACACTTGGGTCCTTGTATCTTGATTCCAAACTACATGACAATTTAGTCAATATTGCATGTTTTTAAACCTATTTTATCATCACCCATTCTCAATCCTTTCCCAATGATTAAAATATCCATAACATGGTAAAAAGCGGTCTATGATTTCTCTAAACCCCTTCTGAATATCCCTTTTCAAAAATCAAACTTCATTTCTTAATTGTCTCATATTAACACAAACCATTCTTGTTATCATTAATGAGTATATCTAGATTCAAGGGAGACATATTCATTGTTATTTATATATACCACAATTTTGATCCATCATCTGTTCCCACAATATATCCTATTAACTAGAGGCATCTTCATCAAGATAAAAAATTCCTCTAATCACCGTATACTCTAAAATCATTTTAGTGGAACCCATCATTTCAATATGGTTTGTAGTCATCCATTTCACTCACATTTCACACCATTAATATTAATTAGGGAACCTATAACAGAAATTTATGTTATCCTCATACTCAATTCTCATGGTGTTATTGTATTCTTAGGCCTAGAATGCAAAGTGGGTAGTTGAGTCATACATCCCCATCATTTTCCTTCATTTGAGATTTATGACCTTAAACTACGTACACTGCTTCTGAAATAATGTATTGTAGCATAAAGCTCATAATTCATGTTAATTTTTTCTTGGATAATATAAAATAAACTATCTCACCTTTTATGGAAAATCCATATGTACTTAAATCCTTCCTTAAACGATTCATATCATAAGACCTTAGTTTCCAGTAAAATAGTTGAAATGCATGTCCAGATGAGAACTAATAAAATGAATGTGGGGAAAATGTTATGTATATGTTGTATAGGATTTAATCATTAGAGTCTTAGGTAATAAAATAGGGAAAAATAGAAGAAACATAAATCTTGTGGGGCCCACAATATAGACCTAGTAAAATTTGAGTGTTTTCTTGCTAAACCCACTCAATATATGAAGATGTTAGAGTAATGATATATCAATTATATTCTTCTTGATGACATTTACAATGGGTGATAAAATGATATTTAGGGTACTATAACCCTCTTTTAATACCTCTTATTTCGTAAACCTCATTTTTTCTTTATCTACTCATTTTCCCATGAATCCTTCATGACTATCGACAATGAGTGTCTTCAACTATGGGGGACACATGTAATTGGATTTTCATAAATGCCCTATTTTTAATCCTACATAGGCACAACCAAAATGGATTGTTAATTAGATGACTCTTTATTACAAATAGTTGGTCCACTAATATCCATATGATATAGAACCATGGTACTTAAACCCTTCATTTAAAAGTGATTATTGGCCACCCCTAGTATAAAAGACACATTTCATCATCCTTGGTTCATGTTATTTGAGTTATTATTTATCCAAGTTATAATTCAATAATTCTTTCTGATTCAATTCCCGTAATGTTAAAACTTCATGCATCATAATCATCCAAAAATTAGGGATGTGAACCTCATTCTTGAACCTTAGGTTGCCCTAGTTGTGTGACCCTAAACTATATGAAATAATGTCTTAAACCACTTAACCAAAACCTGCATTCCCCCTATATATAAATTTTCTTTTCAATATCACTAGAATTTTCAATTTAACATTAAATTATCTCACTCATGTTATTGTATTGGCCACTTCTGTTTTCATTGGACAAAGTTGTTCAAAATAAAATACCATTAATCATAGGTAAAATATGTCTAACGTAAAACATCTTCCAACGAGTCCAAACATGCATGAAATTAAACTAAACAAGGAAAGCGGCATAAGAATAACCAAAAACCTTACAAATGGAATCCAAAACAATAATAGAGTCACCGCACTCAAGTAATTCATCTTGTAGGATCTGGGAAAAAATGATCTTTAAAAATTTAAAAAGGTACATAATTTTTTATGATGAAAACCTATACAGGGGAATCTAAGAAAAATACAACTCTATTCATAATTTGAGGCTTAGGAAAAACATTGGGAGATATTATAAGAAACTCAAATCTCATGGGGTATATGGTATGGACCTTATCAAAATAAAGGCTATGATCATTAAATACCTTGAAAAATAAAAAATTAAGAGCATTCTAAGGGTACTTAAACCCTCTTCATCATTAGAATCCTCATTCTAAATTCCCTATTACCACTCATTATATCGGTAAGATTTTATATTATCCCAATAGACCAACTTTAGTGTTCGGGGATATTATTTGTGCTTATATATATCCATGAGCGATGAACATGAGGAAATTATCCAAATGGACCAAATCAAGTATACAGTGATGGTATTATTATTTATTCCAATTTGTAAGACTTTCCTGGGTTGAAATCATATGAATAAAACAACTTAAGTGTACATGGATTTTGGTCCCTCATATACATATCCATGAGACATATCCAAGCGGAAATCATCCAAATAGACAAACAATAGTGTATATCGATTATATTTGTGCCTATAACTATTCATGGTACATTCCCAAGAGGATACATTTATAACATGAGTGATTAAGAATTTTGATAGACTTAATTTATTCCTGACTAATGTATGAGAGAATCATGTTATACTGATATTTATTATCCAAATTTCATAGGTACTCATATTGAAAAAAAAGAGAAGAAGTCAAAAAATTGTTCATAAAACAAAAATTTGTATTATTTTATTTAAAAAGGAAATGGGAAATAAAGTATTATCTAGAAGATTAAAATATCTTTCTTTATTCTTAATCTATCAAAACCTTATATGACACACATAAAAAACCCTGAAATGAATTGAGTATTTAATGGAATCTAACAATTATATGAATAAATTCAGAAAACATTTTGGATTAAACATCCCCTATAAGAAAAAATTCCCCACCTTAATGAAAATATTCTTCTTTCTATCCTTAGTTGATGTGAGTACTTTTTAGTTCTGTACTATTATCATATTGGTGGAAGTTTGTTCCCATCGAATAAATTCCACTTCAAATGATTTATAATTTATTAGTAATTGGGGTTCCACTAACGCCTTCATATAATTAGACTCTTTTTATGTGTTTTTTATAGATAATGAAATATTTTGGGGTCAATGTTTTCTATATAAAGAGTTTGTTCTGTACATTCCCTTATTAAAAACACCAAACCCTTTACTTCTTGGAATAGTTTATTTAGAAATAATAATATTATTTAAACCCTAAGTTAGAAAATAGGTTTGGAATATTTCATAATGTATCACCCATCTCCTCTAAAGAAGTGTTTCAGGTCTGAGTCAGTATCAATTATATTATATGATATGTATCCAAGGATAAAACAAACCAAGGTGGGTTGTTCATGATAACTCCTCAAAGGTGTGGCACTAATAAATATTGTTCCTCCTAAGGCCCTTCTACTTAATATGTTGAAGAAAATATAGTTTTCCCCTATTATTTTGAATAAGTTTACCAAAATTTACAACTAAAAATAAATTAGTTAAGGAATTTGGTGAAATAATCAAAATGAATGGAATTAGACACATAATCATGTATGATGGGGAATTTTTGTCAAAAAAAAATGTATGATGGGGAATTAATATAAATTGTAGACTCTATTATATGAGGCATGAAAAATTATGTTGCAAGTACTTTAAATATACCCAAGGCCTCTTGGGTTTTGGTTTCCTATGTAATGAGGGGTTCATAAGTGTTTTTTATCTTGGGAATATCTTGGGAACAATTGTGAAAAGCTACGTACATATCAAAAAAACAAAAACAAAATTACCTAGGGATGATGGAGAAAGAAATACATTGGTTTCAAAATGGAATGAAATCTTGAAATTATGTACTAAAAAAAGCCATTTTGGGCTCAATATGATCAACTTATGACATATTGTGATTTAAAAAAACCTATAATCGAAGGCATATATGACTCGAAACACCAATCTTAAATGAATAATTAAATATTTTTATTTATATATAACTACTATAACCTAGCCATTAAATTGGTGGATATGAATATAATTAACAATATTTATTAAATATGTATCAAATTTCTTATCAAAATTAACTTTTTGATAAATACTTAAAAAATAATCACTCAATATCTTAATAAAGTCAAATTATTGATCAAAAATGGGTTTCCATCAAAAATGGATTCTATTTATTTTCATGAGAGAATATTATAATTAATTTATATAACATTAATAAATGTTATTTTATAAAAAGTATAATTTTTTTAAATCATCATATTAAAATTATATTTGGGTGAATTTTTTGTATTTCTTTGAAAATATTTATATTTCAGTGAATATTGAGAAACGCTTATTTTTGTAAATATGTGCTTTATTTTCCGTGAAAACCCCCGTATTATTTAGAAATTTATCAGAAATAATTAATTATATTTTTTAGTTTTAAATAACATAATTAATTACATATTAATCCATATTATATGTGATATTAGTATAATAATACTTCTATACTTCAAAAAGAATTTTTTAGAAAACTTTTTTTCATCACAATTTGTGGGATTCTTATATAATGAAATTTTGTCATTTATAAATATTTCTGTTCACTAAATGTATTGCATATTTTCAATCAGTAAAATTAATAATATTTAAAAAGGTCTACTTAATATTTGGTCATAATGATAGTAAAAATAGTAAAAACCTCATCACCACAGAAAATGGGTAAATTAGGTTATCCTAGGTTACATCAAAGTGATAAGGCAACCATTTTTCATAATCAATATTATTTGAGGAATTTATATCATCCTATATCACCTTAGTCTCAATATTTATCTTTTTTATGGGTCATTTTTCATTAAGTTACTGATATAATAATTTAAGTCAGGGAAAAAGACAAAATGTCACTTTATTGATTATGGATATCTTTTAAATGTTCACAAAGGGATAAAAATATGTTGTGAATGAATATTAACGTCTATTTTTAGAATAATGAAATTATTTTAATTATTTTAATTTATTAATAACATTTTGTGATTACATAATTACCATAAATTCATACGCAATGCCGACCCAATATTTACTCAACTATTAGAAAAATAAAATAAAAGATCTTAAAAATATTTATTGAAATATAAGATAAAATTATTATTATCCCATATATATTTTTTATATAAATATAAGAGGTTTTATAGGTTTTAGTTGAATAAATTAAAATTACATTACTGTCATGTTTTTTTAAAAGTCAAATTAAATAAATAGTTCCAAAAATTACATTAAGGTTATTTTATAACAATTAATAATTTATTAAATGATTTAATATTTCAAAAAATATATATTTCAAAAAGTGATATGTATAAATTTAAAATTGTAAAATATTGTATATTCATTCACCAAATCATCTTTTATAACAAATAACTTCACCCCTTAAGAGTAAAAACATTGTTTTCATGGTAATTTTCAAAAAGTGTTAATGTGGGTTAAAATGGAATTATAAAGATAAAAAACTAATATAAAAATATAAAAATTTTATTTGATAATATTATCTCAACCAATAATAATAATATTTTGGAATTATAATATGTTTGATCATTTTTTCAATAAAAATAATTTCTATTAACTAAATATTTTTTGAAATTATAATAGTGCCCCATCCCATCACTTACTTAAGGGAATTTTCACTCCTATTTTTACCATAATTAATTTGTTGGGAAAATACCTACCCAAAACTTTTATTTTATTCTCTTATCACATCTTATAGGACATTATTTGATTATAAAACCTACCTATGAATGATTTTTTTATATACCTGAGGAGGTTGTTCGAAAAAGGGGTGTTGTTCATAACTGAGAAATTTTTTTATTTCTTCTTCCTCCTCCTTAAAATACTACGCAAACATGGTGAAATAAAAACATAAATATCTCAACATACTGAGATTTATTTATTTTAATATCATAACTAATATTCATATCATATCCCATCAAATGGGAAATGAAACTATTGTTCGTTTATACTAAGGACTACCGCCTCATGAAGAAGTGTAATTAATTTTCCATCACCACCACTCACATCTAGTTTTAATGATGGATTTAATATATATATATATATATATATATATATTATTCATGAAATATTTACCATTCTATAAAAAATAACATATCACAAAATTTATTACCTTTCCATCTGTTTAAAAATTATTACAGTGTCTGTGCATATTTGTGGATTCCAACCTTCATGAAGTGATGTTACACATTTTCCATAACCACATCACATGAAGTATATATATAACAATATAATATTATATTAATATTAAAATTATATTAATAAAGAGGTATAATATTACTTATGTTCTTTCCATCATGATCAGGGAAACATTAAAACATTACTCATTCATACCAATGGCCTACAATCTCAATGATTATAACATAGTTCATTTTTCATAATAATAACTCATGGTTGATTTTTAATGTACAATTATGGTATAAAAATTATTATTATATCCTGATTATTTTTTTAATCTGATTAAATATTGACCTGTTTTATCATAGTCCACTAAACAAAGACATTATAAAAATATGAATTGAATTTCATACAAATATATTATATGAACTTAATTGACTTTGTAATTTAATTTAACAGGGTATTAAATTAAATTTAAATTGAAATTAAAATGAAAAATGTTCTTTACCAATCAATAAATTATCATTATTTAATTTTTATGGTATAAAAATAACGTGCATGATGAGTCGAAGTTGAGGTACTGGATTTGATTTCAATTTCCCATTATTGAGGAATATTTTATTTTTATGCAACTAATTTATTTTACATGGAGTATATAATATCATTTTTAATAGGTTATAACATGAATCATTAAAATTTCATTGAATTTTAGTTTTAAATATAAATCATTTCATCCATGTGTATTTTATTTGAATGTCACTAATTCATTAGTGGTTTTCTAACTCAATTTCTTTTCATTGGGTCATGTTACTTATTCACTATCTTTGATATTATATGTTTATGTGTATAATAAATTTTTAATATATTCTATTTTAGTTATAAAATTTTAATTTTTATTTACATTTGATACACATAATCAGTTCATTTATTAATCCTCACATCAGTGGTATCATCTTTGTAAGTATTTTATCTCATGCTACACTCCATTGTAACATATTTGGTAATATACATCTATTTATTATTATGAGGTACATCCACTACACCTTTAATATTTTATATTATTAATATGTTTTTATACATGGTATTTAATGTTTCATTTGAAATTATTTCTTCCATAGGGTTTATGATTCAAAAGTTACCAAAGAGGTAAGGGTTTATTTCATAATCTCATCATTATTCGGGATTATTTATGTTTATTTATCAATTGGGAAAATTATTTTATATTTATATATTATACTCAATATATTTTATTAACCCATATATATTTCTTTATATATAATTTTTTCATTTAAATGTACCCTCATTTTGTACTAAAGATAGAAAAATAATTTTTATTTGGAAAAATAGACTTGTTTTTGTACTCAGTCACAAATATTTCTATTTCATTTCCATAATTCCTAAAAATATCTAAAATTATATTTTTAAATTGTTTAATTATTTATTATATAAATATTTACAATGATTAATTTTTTATAAAGAGTTTTCAAATAAATGTTTTTATCATTATTCGAACAATGTAATTTTTCACCATTCAACTACAGTGTGACAGGAATGTTTTTTTAACTTATATGAGAAAAAAAAAATCACCCAAAAAAATTACTAATCATTAATTTGAATCTTCCTTTAAAATTTTACAAGGTTATTTTTAAAATAAAATTTTTCTTTATTATTTTTAAAATACTTTAATCTTTGATAATTTATCTAAATGTTGGAAATTGTATTTTCCATAAAACAATTATAGTGATCATTAGAAATTATTTTCATCTATATCATCATAATTTTTTGAATGTTATGATTTATTAAGGTAAAATTATTATGATAACATATTCCATATTTATTTGGATGTGTGATGATCTATTTGAATGAGAAAAGTTTTGATATTCTATATGATATTTCCATAAATATGATTTGTTATTGATTTTAAGGCATATTTATTAAATTGAATTGTTAATTTGTCTGATGAATTCATTGAAATTATTAAAGTATTAATTATAAATGAAAATAAATAGCCTCTTGATTCATTTAAAAGAGTCCTAACACAAACTAACTTGGGTATTTGGATGAGGCCTTACCCATTTCTATAATATGTTTTCACATAACTTTTCAGCTATATGTTTAATATTTCTATCATTTTACATTCCATAATTATGAAATAACTTATTGATGTCCATGTGATTATTTTAATAATTATTAAATCCATGAATAAGTTTCATGATATTGTGATTATTTATATGGTATTGTTTGATCATCATTTATTTCATCTAAATTATTCTTTATGCTCATGTTATAAAATTAAATGGCCTATATATTCATTATTTATATTTATATTTTAATTATATATTATAAACATGTGATACTTCTAATATAATTAATCCATATTGAGAATCTTAGATCACCCCTATTTTTTCACTTTTCTTATTATATAAATAAGGAATAATTGAATGATTCCAAGGATGTGGGATATTACTTTCTGAATCTTTACAAATAGAATGTAAAATCCAATTATGTATCCAGTTTACTAACACTAAAACTATATTTTCATTTTGTATTTGATTGTTTATATCGAGTTCCAATGTATATAATAACCAATATATCAGGTCTACTAGAGTTTGGGTATTTACAGTTGGAATCATATTAACATTATTAGAAATATTAAAAACTAGATTTATGAAAATATATATTTGGGATCATAAACCTTTAACTGACTCTTTGGATAATTCTTCGTATAGGATAACATAATAATTTTCTTTTAATTTAGTTATTATGTAGTTTTTATATAAATACATCCCTATATAGATACTAAAAGTGGATATACTTTTGGAAAAAAATACTTGTTGGAGAAATAACCCCTAAATGAGTTGGTCAAGTTTATCTTGTTCATCATTCTAGTGCATGGTGAGTGTGCCCTTACTACACATCTAATTAACGCTCTGAGAGGATATTATTTGTCCAATTCATAATTTATTTATGATATATTATAAAGAATTTCAATATATGATAATAATGATTTACATAGGCTAAAGATATGAGTTCTTAGATTTAAAAGTATGTGTCATGATTTAGGCAATTTATAAATGATTATGTGGTTTCCCAATATAATTTTTTTTTCAGGATATTATTTTTTATTTTAATTAATGAATGAAACTTGGAGGAATCATTTTACCATTAAATGTGATGGAAAATATGATTATTATCAGAAAGAAAATTGGATAAAGATTATAAATAAGGATATTTTGATTATTATTAGTCAGTTACTTTGGTATATGATTAAAAACATACACCTTAACCAACTCTTAGACTCACTAATGAAGATAAGTATTGATTTTTTTAAGATATTAAATAGTGGATACCATGGAAGAATGAAAACTCATTTTCCATTATTTAAAAAATGTGTAAAGAGTAATCCCATGGAGTGTCTCAAAGGAAGGGTAAGATGTATTTTGTGTTGAATTAAAGGAAAAATAGCATTAAATTACCAATGAGTTTGATCTAATATGTATTCTAAAATTGGAATTATCTAATTAAATTCCCAAATCCTAGGGTTATCTCTTAGACCAACGAATGAAATATTCAATTCAAATCATTGATATTGAATGATTAAAGTGTTTATGACATGGTATTTGAAAATTAGGTTGTATAAGTGTTATAAGAAGTAGATTTTGGTTATAAGAATAATAAAAAACTAATAAATAATCCATGGAAGTTTTCATTATGGATTAGAAAGAATATATTTAATGATACTGAAGACATAGAAAATGATTTAATACTATGGTGAAATTTTATGGAAAATAGTGATTTGGGGAATATTAAACCTTATGATGTTCCGGATGTTTAAGTAATAATATTTAGTAAGGATAAATAGATTATTTAAATTGATAAAGAATATCATATGGTATTTGTGACCTTGTAAATGATAAGTCACTTGGTGACAAAGAAATTAACGATGGAGTGTAATTCATTTTCAGATTCAAGGAATATATTTGATAATACTTGATTTTGAAATAATATAGTTAATTATTTGAAAAGTTATCTTTTCATTGTGGTTATATTTTTATCAAGCTATTAAAATATCTATTATGTGACATTATGAGTTACATTATATTGTTCAAGGGGTTAATTTTAAGTTTATTTTGGAAATTTAGTAACCTTATTTCAAAAAACATAAATTATGAATTTGGTAAAACCTATTTTGGATGGGTTTTATGGGTAAATATTTATGGAATTATTTAATTTAAACTTTGGATTTAGAGATTAATATTATGGTGTAATAATTTAAGGAATTATATCAACTTCCTTAAACCATTTTATAATTTTTTTAATTTCAAATAAAATGAGGAATATTTTTCTATCATTTTTTGGAATCATGTGATCTATTAACGATTTTTAGTTTATCAGTCATAAAAAATAATCTTTAATACACATCATTTAAGTAAATATAGTAGGTTGTAGTGGGAATTGATTAGAAGATGAAAATATAATTTACTAGAAATTATATTTCTTTTTTTCTTAGTCAAAATGGTAAATTATTTCCTCCATACTATAAAAAGGATATTAAAAAGAAAACTTTTCCTTTTTAACCTCATTTATAATGAATTGATGGTATATTTAATTTCTTATTAATATTTGGTTTTATGGTCATTAGAATCATAATGATCATTCACTTTCTTGTCATTAGTGTTATATATCACACTTCAACATTATTAGAGCATTTCCTTTTCCTCTCTGTACATATATTCACTTTCCACTAATTTTATCCAATTTGGAAACCAAGTATTTGTTATTCTATTTAACTTTCATACTTCCCCTTCTCTATTTCCAAAATGGATGTTTTAATAAACCATTTTTATAGAGTGGGATTTAAAAAAAAGGTATTCTCAAATGTCAAAATATCAGTTAAATAGATCAAGATCAATTAAAAAGGATTCAGTTTATTTAAGATGTCACAATGTAACACTTTGAAATTTAAAATAACTATGTTCTATTTTGTATATGACATCGAATGCTAAGCCTAAATGAACCATGAAATATTATCATTTACATATGATTATTATAAAAAAACTGTAAAATTGGAAAGTATGAATATGAATAACTGTTTTATGAAATATATATAAAATATATACACAATATAATCTTATTTCTAAATCCTCTTAAAATAATCAAATAAATTTTAGTAAAGTTATGATTATTGCTCAAAAATAATTTTTATTCAAAAATGGAATTTATTAAATTTCATGAGTAAATATTTTATTTAAATTATATAACTTTTAAATTTTTTATTCATAATTAATATATCATTTTTAAAAACATAATATCAAAATTATAATATAGTGAAATTTTGGTATTTTTCTAAAAAATATAAAATTTTCATTAAATAGTGAAAAATACCGATTTTTTCTAAAACATTCATTTCTATTTAGTGAAAAAAGAAATATTATTTTAATAGAGATTAATATAATAATAATATAATTATAAATAATATAATTAATTATATATGATTCTATATTATATGTGTTCTTGGTACGAAAATACTATTTGACTTAAAAAGACAATTTCTTAAATGACATTTTTCCTCACACATTGCAAGATTAGTATAAAATAAAAGATTACCAATTACAGAGAATGAATTTTTTAAAATATATTCATTATTTGGTAAAAACAATATTAATATTATTTTATAGGTTCAACGTAATTTTTTGTCATAATGAATATTAAAATTGGTAAAAAGTCTTCACCATAGTGAATGGGTAACTCAAGTAAACCTAAGATAAAACTAATTGATAATACCACCAATTTTAATATTAATTATTGTTTAATGAATTAATTTATATAATAATCACCATATTATAAATATTATGTTTTTTATGGGACACTTTCACATAACAGAGATCTATATAATATGTTATGTAAATAAAAAGACAAAATATCACTCTCTTTCTTTCAAAAATTCTATTATATGTTCTGATAGGGATGTAAATATGTTGTTAATTAATATTAAAGGTTATAATTGGAATAGTTATTTGTTTTTTATTGTTTAAATTATTTATATTTTTTATTTATTATATAACTACTTTATATGATTACTCCATACTAAAACAATATTTATTCAACTGATATAAAAATGAAAGAAATTATTTTAAACGAATTAATAGAAATATAATTTTAATCAATTATTGTGGTCTATGAATTATATGGATAAATTTAACATGTTATATAGTTCTTAAATAATATATTTCACTTCAATTTCATTCATTTTGTTTTCAAATTCAAATTAAATAAAAAGTTCCAAAAATAACTTTAATGTTATTTTATAATAAATAATATTTCATTATATGATTATAAATTCCTAAAATTATTATATTCAATAAGATTATTGGAATATGTTTAAAAAATCTTATATAATCTATTTATACACCAAATATCCATTTATAATAACTATCATAACCCTTAAGGGGTAAAATCATTATTATCATAGTAATTGTCAAAAAGGGCTAACACGTAAAAACCCAATATAAACATAAAAAAATTATTGGATGATTTTATTTCAACCCATGATGACCCTATATTATAATTATATTTTATTTATTCCTTTTTTCAATGAAAATAAATTTATAATAATTTAATTTTTATGAAATTCCAAAAGTGCCCCTCCCTTGACATATAAATGGACACCACCTCTCCTCTTTTCATCACCATTCAAAATAATTTCTCAAAAAAAATACATGATCAAATATTTTCATAACTTAAACAAACATGTTATAGATGATTTGTTTTAAAAAAAACTCATTGAAAGGATTTTAGTGTAATCTTAAGGAGGTTATCTGAAGAAGTGTCATTGTTCCAAACCAAGCATGTTTTAATATTTATCTGTCCACATAATTAAAATAATATTAAATTATTATAATATATTAAAATTCGTATAACAAATTTAATAAGGTAATTTGAAGTGAATTTAATAACCTGTATCCATCTCCTCTTCTATCAAATGGGAAATTAAACTTTCATGTGTGTTTATAGTGGATTACCACATCATAAACCAGTATAATTTATTTATCATAACCACCTCTAACATGTAGTTTTAATTATAGATTTAATATATATATATATATATATAAGAAATTAATTAAATATTTATCATTATTTTAAGATTATATATCATATAATTTATTATATTTCTAATCATTTATAAATAATGTCATTGTTCTTTTGTATATCCAGATTACCACCTTTATAAAGTGAGGTGTTTAATTTTCCACAACCATATCACAAGAGTTATAAATATATGTGTATAGTATGATATTTATATTATAGTTATCATTATATAATGTTAAAATAATACTTATGTTCTGTAAAGACCCGCAAATTTCAAGGAAATTTTTTTTCTTAATTTTCTTTGGAATTTTACAAGAGCGCAGCTTCAGACGGCACCTGATTCTGAGGCCCGGTGTGCCCGGAATCAATTTCCGAAGTTTGGCTCGGGTACGTTCAGTGAACGGACGAGCAGGTTTTTCTATCTTTTGAACCGGTGCCCGGAATCGAATTCTGAGGGCACCGATGAAATCGCAGCGCCGGTATTTGCTTAGAAACGCCTCTTCCGGAGTTGCGTTTGCTCAACCGTGGTTTTTAAAATTTTGGGCTTTAAGTCGGAAATAAAATAAAGGTTGTGCGACAACTTTATTTTATTTCACTTAAGCCGCTTGGAAGTCACTTGAAAGCCACTTGAGCTAAGTTAAAGCGGATAGGGGGCTATCTGGAAATATCCTACCCTCTTGGTAGGATATTTGTGAGGTGGGGCCCGCACGAGCCCCGCCGTTTCTTTCGCTAAGTAACGCACCCGCGAAAACCCGTCAAAGTAACTGAAAAGTCAACCGACGCGTTTTCTTTAATTCTTAACAGACCATTTAATTGGGCGGTTTATTTCGTGAATTAAATGGGCTGTTTCATTCGTTGAATTAATTCAACGAATTTAATGGGTCGTTACTTACGTGTTTGCGTTCGTTGGCAAAATAATAAAATAGACAAACTTGTCTATTTTGGAGGATCCTCCTGTTGTGCGAGATCCTCTAAACCTCCACCCTCCTCGCGAAGAACGCGAAGAGGGTGAAGAACGTGAAGAACGCCGGCGACCGGAATTCGACGACGCACATCGTGATCTGCGACGTCGAAGAGCTCTACCCGCGACGTTCTTCGGCGACGCCTCTTCTTCCGCGGCCGATCCTCGTTCGGCAACTAAGGTGAGAAACGGATCGTTTAATTCTCCCTTTTTAATTTCAATGACAACAGATTTAATTAATTAAATCCGTTTGTTCTAGATCCGGAGATCGCCGGTGCGATGTTTTTCCCGCGGTGCGACGAACGTCTCTTCCGCGACGACGCGACGATCCCCTCCTTCCGCGACGAGCGATTCCGCGACGACCTCACGTCCGACGACGACAAGGTAGGGGTTTATCTTCTTGTGATTATCCTTCAGCGATTCTACTTCTTTTTGAACAAAGAACCGGCATGAATAATTTCAAGTGGTTAAAAATTGAATTGCCGTTTTAAAGAAAAAGAAGTGAACAATTTTTATCCTTGATTAAATATTGTTGTAGCCCCTTCCTCCCGTTGTTTATGACTAACGCGGAGGGTGCAGGTCTAACAAACAAGACCCGGCAACCATCCGCCGATCTTTTTGTTGTGCGGATTTGGCGGACGACGACGAACCGTGCGGCAGGGGCGATCCGTTGATTCCGCAGTGAAGATCGGCCCCCTGGAGGAGCTGTGGCGCAGACGGGAGGCGAAACGGGCCACCGGAGCAACTCCGGCGGCCCGCAGAAGGCGGCGGCGCCCGTCGCGCCGCCGGAGGATCCGCCGCCGCACGGCCGCGGCGGCGGCAAACCGCCGGACCGCGACGCGGTCCGGCCACCCAGCACGCGGCCCGCGCGGGCCGCGTTCCTCTAAGCCGCGGGTCAAACCCGCGGCGGTTTCCTTCGGCCGCTCGGCCGAAGCCGAGCCGGCCGGTCCGGTCGGCCGGGCCGCGCCCAGGCCGGACCGGACCCGGCCTAGCCGGGTCAGGTCGACTCGGTTCGGCCGACCCCCAGGGGGGGTTCGGGCCGGGTCGCCCCGGGCCCAGAACCCCCGTTTTCGGGCCCTCTTCGGTCTTTTGCCCGTATCTTGGGCCTAGGACCTCCGATTGACGAACCGTCAGCGGCTACGCGATACTTGGATCGATACAGTCGTTTCAGTATATTACACTCAAGGTTTCGGACGACTTTGGGTTCGGCCGGGTTGGTTCGTACACGAAACCAACCGGGCCCTCGGAGCGGAAACGCTCATAACTTGAGCTACGGACGTCCGATCGACGTACCGTCAGCTGTGGTAGTTTCCTCTAAGTGAGACGGAACTTTTGGCATACTCCGCCCGAGGATCGGACACAGGCGGAGTACGGTCGGGTTGGTTTTTCCCTAAAAACCAACCGGGCCCCTGTGACGAAAATGCCAATAACTCTCAGACCGGGCGTCCGATTGACGCGCCGTCTGTTGCGTTGAGATCCTGTTGTCGATACGGAACTTTTGGATACATCAAATTCGGACTACGTGTCAGTTGATGTATCAGCCTCTCAGCTCGTGGAGCGGACCCTCCTAAACGAGCTCGCTGTGTGCGGGAACCCTAGTGCTGGCTGTGACTTCGACGACAGAGCAGAGATCCTCCGTGGACTGCGACGACGACAGAGCAGAGATCCTTCGTGGACTGCGGCGACGACTGTGCGGAGATCCTCAGTGGACTGCGTCGACTACTGCACTCAGCGATCCTACGTGGATCAGTGCTACAGGTCCTGTGTGGGCCCGATCCTGTGTGGGTCCCTACTACCGGTTCTGTGTGAGCCACTGCCTACAGGTTCTGTGTGAGCCCGATCCTGTGTGGGTCTTTTGCGGGGGTTAGTACCTATCGATCCATCGTGGGTCCGACGACTTAGATGGATCAGTGATCATCTTTGACGTCATCTGAAAAAGTATACCTGGTTGAGCTGAATCTTATGTTACTCTCCTTTGTGGATTGTGTTGAACTATCCTATGTGGATTTACTGTTTACTCTCCTTTGTGGATTTGAGTCTTGCTTTCCTATGTGGATTGAGTTGTTCTTGAGCTCGTAAGCAGAGCTAGAATTGGGGACTTAGGTATATGTATGGGCATATACCTAAGTCGAGTCAGATGTTATTTCGTGATTGCACCTTTCTTTTGTGCTATATCCTTTGTGGATTTCGGGAGACCTTCGGGGGTCTCGGGGTCCTTACTGAGTAGCTTATACTCACCCCGGCACGGGCTATGCCCGCACCTTGTTGTGCTGGATGCAGACGACGGACAGCGCTGATCACGGTTGGGGCGAGGAGCAGGACGGTACCTGGAGGTGGACCACTGGGCGGGACGTGCTCGGAGCGGACGTGGGACCCGAGGAGCCTGGAGGCTATCTGTACCCACCCTTCAGGTGGGATTACCAGTGGACGACACGAGGCCACCGTCTTTTCTTCAGTTGCTGTTCTTTTCCTTTTCAGTTGTACTTTCAGTTGGGCTTGTATTCCGGCCCCCTTTACTTTTCTGCACTTTGTAGTTACATTCCGCTTGCTGACTCTGTGGTGGTTGTTACTTATAAAGGCAATGCCTTCCCTATTTACCGAGATTTTACGCCTTGGTGCTAGTCGCCAGCCCCTGGCCTATGGAAGGCGGGCTTGGGGTAGTCACGGCACGGGCCCCGAGGTCGGGTCGTGACAAATTGGTATCAGAGGTGGTCGGTTCTATCGCAGACTCTGATCGTCTTTTCTTTCTATATGAAGCAATAGTGTTTAGTGTATTGAGTGTGGTTATCAGTTCAGGGAGCCCAGTGTTGGTGCGGCGGCCGACGTATCCGTACACCAGGACCCTGACTCCTGATTTCCGACTTAATGCATGAAAACATTGATTGCGTGTGTGTTTCAAGTTTTCTTTGTGATTACTTGTGTCAGTTCACCGGGTATACTGATCTGCTTCATGAAAGTCTCAAGTTTTCCTTGTGATTACTTGTGACAGCTCACCAGGTATACTGTTCTGACTGTGGTGCTCTTGTTCTCCTTTTCAGGATGGCCCCGCGATGACAGCCAGCTAGGGTTCCGAGTGTAGGGCGCGACGGCAGCCCACCGAGCGATGAGGCCTCGGTGCAGGGCCCTTTGCCAGCAGTGGCACCGGCGGTAGCTTTACCCGCCGAGCCACCGATGCTACCAGTACCAGACGCTGACGATGCACGTCGCCTCAGGGCACTGCATGAGTTTCAGAGCCAGCGACTGCCCAGGTTTCGCGGTGAGGCGGACCCCCAGGCCACCGAGGACTGGCTAGAGTCAGTGGTACGGATCTTTAGGCTAGTGAGGACACCAGCGGATCTCATGGTGATTCTCGCGGCGAGCCTCCTGCAGGCGGCGGCAGGACGATGGTGGAGCTTGATGCTCCAGGTTCACGATGAGGAATCCTTGCTCTGGACGGACTTCGAGAGCCTCTTCCGCTCTGAGTTCGTCCCGGCCACCCTCCGAGCGGTGCGCATCCAGGAGCTTCTCCAGCTGCGCCAGGGCAGCATGACGGTCGCTCAGTACGCGGCGAGGTTCACTGACCTATCTCGCTACTCGACCGACATGGTACGGGACCCCTTCTTCCGGGCCCGGACCTTCGAGAAGGGCTTGCGGCAGGAGATTCGGGCGTCGCTGATCTCCCTCAGCATTCCGACCCAGGCGGGAGTGCTGGAGCGAGCCCTCCTGATCAAGAGCTTCCTGGCAGAGCCTTCTTCAGCGGCAAGACCTAGCGCAGGGCGGCAGGTAGCTGAGTCTTCGGCAGCAGGTAGCCGACAGATGACTCTCGGGTCCAGGCAGACCAGACCCCCACGCAGACGGCCTCAGGACACCGGCTCAGCAGTGCGGGGCACACAGCGGAGTGCCAGCCTTCCGAGAGGCAGGCTGTGCTACTCCTGCGGCGGGCAGGGTCACATGGCTCGTGACTGCCCGACTCGCTGATCAGAGGAGCAGCAGACGGTGGAGGGGCCACCCAGGCAGAGGCAGAGGGTCGACCGTAACGGTCCGCAGGGAGGAGGCGGACGAGGCAGAGGAGCTGGCCGAGCAGCGGGTGGTGGGCGACGCTTCCAGGCTCCACCCCCACCACCACCAGGAGGGCCACCTCGACCACAGGGAGCTGGTGGGCAGGGACAGGCCCAGCTCCAGGCAGTGGAGGCCTACGACCCCGACATGCCAGAGATGATTCGAGGTACGATCTGTGTCTATTCCACCCTTGCTGCAGTACTTATAGACACAGGAGCGAGTCACTCTTTCATAGCCTCTGCCTTTGTTCGGAGCTTGGAGATTCCGACTGAGCCGTTGGCTCGATCCTTACGGCTAGAGACTCCTACGGGAGCAGACTCGACGATTACGCACTGGTGCCGGCAGTGTGAGCTTACTCTAGGAGGCGAGAGATTCGGCTGGGATCTCCTTGTAGCGGCGTCGAGGCCTTACGACGTCATCTTGGGCATGGATTGGCTATCCACGGCTCATGCCCAGATCGACTGTTTTAGGCGCAAGGTGCGATGTGTTCGCACCGACGGGAGCAGGTTTACCTTCACCGGCGAGAAGGGAACCTTTGCAGCACAGGATGGACTTCCGCGGAGGAGTGTGCAGCCCATCTCTCATCAGTTGGCTAGCCTCATCCTAGGAGCAGTGGACGTGCGGAGTCCAGTTTTTCCTGCAGTGGTGGACCAGAACGTGGACGTCTTTCCCGACGACGTTCCAGGGCTACCTCCCCATAGAGAGGTAGACTTTTACATCGACTTGTACCCCGGGACAGCCCCGATTTCTACTCCAGCATATCGGATGGCCCCCGCCGAGCTTCGAGAGCTGCGGGTACAGTTGGAGGACTTGCAGAGCAAGGGGTTTATCCGACCCAGTGTTTCACCCTAGGCTTCCCCGATATTGTTCTCCAAGAAGGCGGACGGGAGCTTGCGACTGTGTGTCGACTATCGTCGCCTGAACCAGGTGATAGTAAGGAACAAGTATCCGCTGCCACGGATTGATGACCTCTTCGATCAGCTCAAGGGAGCGCGGTGGTTCTCGAAGATAGACCTCCGGTCAGGCTATCATCAGCTCAGAGTTCGAGACGAGGACGTGCAGAAGACGACCTTCAGGTGTCGGTATGGCCATTATGAGTTCTTGGTTATGCCGTTCGGCGTAACCAATGCTCCAGCAGTGTTCATGAGCCTCATGAACAGGATCTTCCAGCCATACCTCGACCGATTTGTCGTGGTCTTCATTGACGACATTTTGGTATACTCGACGACTGAGGAGGAGCATGCCTACCACCTACGAGTTGTGCTAGACACACTCCGAGTGCACCAGCTTTATGGAAAGCTCTCAAAGTGCCAGTTCTGGTTACTTGAGGTCCATTTCTTGGGGCACGTCATCTCTGATGCGGGAGTTGCAGTGGATCCCGCGAAGATCGAGGCAGTGCTAGCTTCGGAGCCACCCAGGAGCGTGACGGAGGTGCGGAGCTTCTTGGGCCTAGCCGGATACTATCGGAGATTTGTGCCAGACTTCTCCAGAGTTGCGGCACCACTCTCAGCCTTGACAAAGAAGGGGAAACCCTTTGTGTGGTCGGACAGATGTCAGCAGAGCTTCCAGGAGCTGAGACAGAGATTGACCAGCGCACCTATCTTGAGGTTGCCTGAGGAGGGAGTTGGATACGTAGTTTACTGCAACGCATCAGGGACTGGACTCAGGTGCGTCCTGATGCAGGAGCGGGCCGTGATCGCCTACGGATCACGTCAGTTGAGGCCGCATGAGCAGAACTACGCCACTCATGACCTGGAGTTAGCAGCAGTGGTCTTCGCTCTGAAGACTTGGCGGCACTATCTGATGGGAGAGCGCTTCACAGTCTTTTCTGACCACCAGAGTCTCAGGTATGTCTTCTCTCAGAAGGACCTGAACCTGAGACAGCGGAGATGGCTTGAGTTCCTCCAGGACTATGACTTTGAGATAGTCTATACTCCTGGTAAGGGGAACGTGGTAGCCGATGCCCTCAGCAGGAGGACGGGCATTCAGCTACTTGAGTAGGCGATAGAGCAGCTAGCCTCCTTACAGATATCCTTCGTGGATAAAGACGGAGCAGCCTTTCTTCAGTCTCTCACAGTCTCTCCTCCACTTCTAAAGTGGGTCAGAGAGGCTCAGCGTGGGGACGCTGACTGTGAGACCCGGCGTGCACTGATATCCTCAGGTCAGGCGCCTGATGGCTTCTCCTTTGGAGCAGAGCACGACATCTTTTTCAGGGGACGTACCTTCGTACCAGTCGCTTTACGAGAGGAGGTGCTGAGAGAGTTTCACACTTCTCCCTTGGCGGTACATCCCGGAGTGGCGAAGATGTACCAGGATCTCAGACGACAGCACTGGTGGCCGGGCATGAAGAAAGTTGTGGCAGAGTTCGGTTCACGATGCCTCACCTGCCAGCAGGTGAAGGCAGAGCATCAGGTACCAGCAGGCTTGGTACAGCCCTTGGAGGTCCCGGAGTGGAAGTGGGACGGGATATCTATGGACTTCGTGACTGGACTTCCACGCACTTCCAGAGGTCACGACTCCATTTGGGTGATTGTCGACCGACTCACCAAGTCGACACACTTCTTACCCATCAGAGAGCAGGGCTCAGTGGAGAGCTTGGGACGTCTTTACGTCCAGGAGATCGTACGGCTTCACGGTGTGCCATCGTCTATCGTCTCCGATCGAGATGCTCATTTCACTTCCCGGCTTTGGAAGGGGTTGTAGGAGGCGTTCGGGACGCGGCTCCATCTAAGCACAGCCTTCCACCCTCAGACGGATGGTCAGACTGAGAGGACCATACAGACACTCGAGGACATGCTCCGTGCATGTGTTCTCGACTTTGGTCGTAGTTGGGAGGACCACCTACCCTTGGTGGAGTTCGCGTACAACAACAGCTACCACTCCACCATCGGGATGGCACCATACGAGGCGTTGTACGGCAGACCCTGCAGATCACCGTTGTGCTGGACAGACCATGGGGAGTCAGCACTCGTGGGACCAGAGATGGTCCGAGCCACGACAGAGAAGGTCCAGATCATCCAGGAGAGGATGAGGATAGCTTAGAGCCGACAGAAGTCATATGCTGACAGGAGGCGGAGGCCACTAGAGTTCGAGGATGGCGACCACGTCTTTTTGCGTGTCTCACCTCGACGTGGTTTACGGAGATTTGGCCGAGGCGGCAAGTTGTCTCCACGCTTCATCGGGCCTTTCCAGGTCCTCAACAGGATAGGAGAGGTGGCTTATCGCCTGACTCTACCACCTCAGTTGCACCGGGTGCACGACGTCTTCCACGTGTCTCAGCTGAGGAGATACGTGCACGACCCGACGCACATCATCGACTTTGGGGAGCTGGATGTGGATGATGGGGTGACTTTTTAGGAGTTCCCAGTGGAGATCGAGGATCGACAGGAGCGGGTCCTACGTGGGCGGTTGATTCCTCTTGTGCGCGTCAGATGGCAGCACGGGAACCTCCAGGAGAGCACTTGGGAGCGGGAGGCTCAGATGCGTGCTCAGTACCCCCATTTGTTCCCCTAGTTTTTGATGTTTCTTTACGGGGACGTAAAGCCCTGAGGTGGGAGTAATGTAAAGACCCGAAAATTTCAAGGAAATTTTTTTCTTAATTTTCTTTGGAATTTTACAAGAGCGCAGCTTCAGACGGCACCTGATTCCGAGGCCCGGTGTGCCCGGAATCAATTTCCGAAGTTTGGCTCGGGTACGTTCAGTGAACGGACGAGCGGGTTTTTCTATCTTTTGAACCGGTACCCGGAATCGAATTCTGAGGGCACCGATGAAATCGCAGCGCCGATATTTGCTTAGAAACGCCTCTTCCGGAGTTGCGTTTGCTCAACCGTGGTTTTTAAAATTTTGGGCTTTAAGTCGGAAATAAATTAAAGGTTGTGCGACAACTTTATTTTATTTCACTTAAGCCGCATGGAAGTCACTTGAAAGCCACTTGAGCTAAGTTAAAGCGGATAGGGTGCTATCCGGAAATATCCTACCCTCTTGGTAGGATATTTGTGAGGTGGGGCCCGCACGAGCCCCGCCGTTTCTTTCGCTAAGTAACGCACCCGTGAAAACCCGTCAAAGTAACTGAAAAGTCAACCGGCGCGTTTTCTTTAATTCTTAACAGACCATTTAATTGGGCGGTTTATTTCGTGAATTAAATGGGCTGTTTCATTCGTTGAATTAATTCAACGAATTTAATGGGTCGTTACTTACTCGTTTGCGTTCGTTGGCAAAATAATAAAATAGACAAACTTGTCTATTTTGGAGGATCGTCCTATTGTGCGAGATCCTCTAAACCTCCACCCTCCTCACGAAGAACGCGAAGAACGTGAAGAACGCGAAGAACGCCGGCGACCGGAATTCGACGACGCACACCGTGATCTGCGACGTCGACGAGCTCTACCCGCGACGTTCTTCGGCGACGCCTCTTCTTCCGCGGCCGATCCTCATTCTGCAACTAAGGTGAGAAACGGATCGTTTAATTCTCCCTTTTTAATTTCAATGACAACGGATTTAATTAATTAAATCTGTTTGTTCTAGATCCGGAGATCGCCGGCGCGACGTTTTTCCCGCGGTGCGACGAACGTCTCTTCCGCGACGACGCGACGATCCCCTCCTTCCGCGACGAGCGATTCCGCGACGACCTCACGTCCGACGACGACAAGGTAGGGGTTTTTATTCTTGTGATTATCCTTCGGCGATTCTATTTCTTTTTGAACAAAGAACCGGCATGAATAATTTCAAGTGGTTAAAAATTGAATTGCTGTTTTAAAGAAAAAGAAGTGAACAATTTTTATCTTTGATTAAAAATTGTTGTAGCCCCTTCCTCCCGTTGTTTATGACTAACGCGGAGGGTGCGGGTCTAACAAACATGACCCGGAAACCCTCCGCCGATCTTTTTGTTGTGCGGATTTGGCGGACGACGACGAACCGTGCGGCAGGGGCGATCCGTTGATTCCGTAGTGAAGATCGGCCCCCGGGAGGAGCTGTGGCGCAGACGGGAGGCAAAACGGGCCACGGGAGCAACTCCGGCGGCCCGTGGAAGGCGGCGGCGCCCGGCGCGCCGCCGGAGGATCCGCCGCGGCACGGCCGCGGCGGCGGCAAACCGCCGGACCGCGACGCGGTCCGGCCACCCAGCACGCGGCCCGCGCGGGCCGCGTTCCTCCAAGCCGCGGGTCAAACCCGCGGCGGTTTCCTTCGGCCGCTCGGCCGAAGCCGAGCCGGCCGGTCCGGTCGGCCGGGCCGCGCCCAGGCCGGACCGGACCCGGCCTAGCCGGGTCGGGCCGGGTCGCCCCGGGCCCAGAACCCCCGTTTTCGGGCCCTCTTCGGTCTATTGCCCGTATCATGGGCCTAGGACCTCCGATTGACGAACCGTCAGCGGCTACGCGATCCTTGGATCGATACGGTCGTTTCGGTATATTACACTCAAGGTTTCGGAAGACTTTGGGTTTGTCCGGGTTGGTTCGTACATGAAACCAACCGGGCCCTCGGAGTGGAAACGCTCATAACTTGAGCTACGGACGTCCGATCGACGTACCGTCAGCTGTGGTAGTTTCCTCTAAGTGAGACGGAACTTTTGGAATACTCCGCCCGAGGATCGGACACAGGCGGAGTACGGTCGGGTTGGTTTTTCCCTAAAAACCAACCGGGCCCCTGGAACGAAAATGCCAATAACCCTCAGACCGGGCGTCCGATTGACGCGCCGTCTGTTGCGTTGAGATCCTATTGTCGATACGGAACTTTTGGATACATCAACTTCGGACTACGTGTCAGTTGATGTATCAGCCTCTCGGCTCGTGGAGCAGACCCTCCTAAACGAGCTCGCTGTGTGCGGGAACCCTAGTGCTGGCTGTGACTTCGACGACAGAGCAGAGATCCTCCGTGGACTGCGACGACGACAGAGTAGAGATCCTTCGTGGACTGCGGCGACGACTGTGCGGAGATTCTCAGTGGACTGCCTCGACTACTGCACTCAGCGATCCTACGTGGATCAGTGCTACAGGTCCTGTATGGGCCTGATCCTGTGTGGGTCCCTACTACCGGTTCTGTGTGAGCCACTGCCTACAGGTTCTGTGTGAGCCCGATCCTGTGTGGGTCTTTTGCGGGGGTTAGTACCTATCGATCCTTCGTGGGTCCGACGACTTAGATGGATCAGTGATCATCTTTGACGTCATCTGAAAAAGTATACCTGGTTGAGCTGAATCTTATGTTACTCTCCTTTGTGGATTGTGTTGAACTATCCTATGTGGATTTAATGTTTACTCTCCTTTGTGGATTTGAGTCTTTCTTTCCTATGTGGATTGAGTTGTTCTTGATCTCGTAAGCAGAGCTAGAATTGGGGACTTAGGTATATGTATGGGCATATACCTAAGTCGAGTCAGATGTTATTTCGTGATTGCACCTTTCTTTTGTGCTATATCCTTTGTGGATTTCGGGAGACCTTCGGGGGTCTCGGGGTCCTTACTGAGTAGCTTATACTCACCCATGCACGGGCTATGCCCGCACCTTGTTGTGTTGGATGCAGACGACGGACATCGCTGATCACGGTTGGGGCGAGGAGCAGGACGGTACCTGGAGGTGGACCACTGGGCGGGACGTGCTCGGAGCGGACGTGGGACCCGAGGAGCCTGGAGGCTATCTGTACCCACCCTTCAGGTGGGATTACCAGTGGACGACACGAGGCTGCCGTCTTTTCTTCAGTTGCTGTTCTTTTCCTTTTCAGTTGTACTTTCAGTTGGGCTTGTATTCCGGCCCCCTTTACTTTTCTGCACTTTGTAGTTACTTTCCGCTTGCTGACTCTGTGGTGGTTGTTACTTATAAAGGCAATGCCTTCCCTGTTTACCGGGATTTTACGCCTTGGTGCTAGTCGGCAGCCCCTGGCCTATGGAAGGCGGGCTTGGGGTAGTCACGGCACGGGCCCCGAGGTCGGGTCGTGACATGTTCTTTCCATCATGATAGTTTAAGATGGAAATGTTACTCATATGTACATACGACCTGTTTTCTCCAGTACTGTAAAGTAGTTCATTTTTCACAAGCATCCTTCACAATTTTCTTAAAGTATAATTTATTTATAAAAATGATTATTATATCATAATTATTTTTATTTATATGATTAAGTACTGATCCCTTTCACTTTAGTCAACATACCAAAGTCATTTTGGACATATTGAATAAATATTATCATAATATCCAATGTGAATTTTATTAATTAAGTAATTAAATATAACATGGTATCAAATAAAATAAAAATAATAATAAACATAAAAATGTTTTTTTAGAAATTAATTTTTTAATGTAAGTTTATAATATGGAAATATAAAGAATTTTTGTTGTGAGTTGAACCTAAGTTGAGGGATTTTGTCTCAATTTACCTTTATTGAGTCATATTTTAATGTTATCTACCGAATTTATTTTATAAAATAAATATACTACAATATTTATAAATATTACATCATGAATCATTTATAATTAATTTTAAATTATTTTTTAATTGAAATTATTTTATTCAAGGGGACTCAATTTTAATTTTTAACATTTTATATTTTCTATATTTGATATAAAAAATTAATTCATTAATTAATTAGCACTTCAATGGTATGATATTTGTAAGATATTTCTTCTTAATTTCCACTCCAATTAGAAATATTTAGTATTATGAATGTAGTTATTTTTACGACGTGCATATAACTTCCATTGGATATTTTATATAATCAATATCTTCAAATTAATGGTATTTAATTTTTCATTTGATATTATTTCTTCCATGGGGTTTATAATTCCAAAATTACCAAAGTACTAAGTGTTTATTTGACAATATCATCATTCATCGAGTTTGATTGTGTTTATGTCTACACTAGGAATATTATTTTATATTTATATATTTTACAAAATAAATTTTATTCTCTAATATTTATTTCTATATATTACATGTTTTTGAATTCAATTTCCTCTCTTTATTTACAAAATATACTAGAACAATGTTTTTAAGTAAAAGTGACAGTATTTTTAAATTCGGTTGAGAGACATTCTATTATCTATCTATATTTTATTTATAATATATAAATATATTTATCTAGAATTATAAAAATTCTTATTAAATAATTTTATAAGCATGTTTTAATTTCTATAATAAAAATTAAAACTAATTCTATTATCATTTCTCAAAGAGTTACTTTTTATACTTTTTACAATAATTATAAATGAATTTTTTATCATATACAACCAATACAAAATTATTCTCAATCATGACCACTAATTTCATTGAAGTTTGGATTACATGCTTACAAGGTTATATTTAAAGAATATTTTTTCCTTCGTATTTGGGAATATTTTATATTGAAAATTATTGATTTCAAAGTGAAAAATGGTATTTTATTAGAGAGATTTTCTAGTGATATAGTGAAAATATTATCTTATGTGCCAACAACCATTGTTGAATCTTATCCTTTATTGATGTGATAATATTATTTTACCATCCGCTATATTTCATTAAATGATTTATTATCAGTTTGTCTAGGGAAATTTTTAATCTTCCAAATTTTAGATCTTCCAATGTAGACAATTTTTTATGGGATGTTTATTATGTTGTATTATTTATTAAAACAATGAATGAATTAAACTTATTATGTAAATAGTGGGATTTGAAACTACATAGACCCTCCATGCATTAGTAGGTTTCATGAGAAAAACTAGCTCAGGTAGTTGGATGAGGTCTTAGTAATTTTTGTAATATTCTATAGCATGAGGCCTTAAGCATATTTTTAAGATATCTAGAATTATGGATTCCATAATTATGAAATTATTTGTTGAAGTCCATGTGATTCTTTTAATAGTTATGATATCCAGGGATATGTTTAAATCTCAATTGATTATTTATATGGAATTACATTTTTATCATCAATTCCTACCATATTATTTTCCATACACAAGTTATGGAATTAAATGACATTCTATTTCAGTACTTACATTTGCATATTTATTATACCATATTTACTCATGATTTATTCTATTATATGTAACCCTTATAGATAATTTTATCCCACCATTATTTTTTCCCTTTCAATATGATAATAAGGATGAATATTTCAATGTTTCTAATGATATAAGAAATTTAATTTCACCATACAAGAAAATTCTAATGTGAAATTCAATTATGTATATTGTTTTACCAATACTAGTAAATTATTCAGTACCTTGGGATGCATTCACTGGAATTTGGTACCAATGTATTAAAATAAACATTAGATTTGGGTTATTAGATTTGTATTCTTAACACATCCAAGGTATTTATTTATGTAATATCTATCATCATTTTTTATCCAATTGGAGTGGTGGTTGAATAATTCTGATAAATGTGCAAATCTAGACATTAAAAGGCTTCACTCATTATAATCTTCCTAGATACCTCTTTAAGGAGTAAAGGAATCTCATCTTTATAAGGAAATGATTCCCTTGGCTTTATAGAGGTTGAATAATAACCTATAAAAATTATCACATTAAATAATGATTGAAGATGTTATGAGAGAAAAATATAAGATATGATTACCCTTTGTTCCTATTAAAACTTGTAGTGTTAATAGTATCACCTATTATCTCCTCTAAATTTCTTCTAGTTGTAATTTCACTAGTTTTATTATTGGAAAAGGAACTAAAATCTCTTAAAGTGTTTTGGAAATAACCACCCATATGTGCTCCATCAAACATGGGGAGTCATTGTCCTCATTATCCTTGTCATAATAATAGGTGATTGGGATGACAGTTACAACATAAAAAACAAATATTGGGGCAATGATATGTGATCAGGAACCTTTATACTCCTATAATAAAATGAATAAATAGTTATTTTCATTCCAGATATTAATTATAGAGTATCATACCCCATTGTTATTATTTTTTACCTCTTTCTTAGGGGAATGTTGATCGTCTTCATCATCCCCTCCACTCAATTATATCCCCATTATTTCTATTAATCAAATTGAGTGAATGGTTCAATCATTTATATATTGAATGTTAATTTCCATGTTTATGTGGTAACAATCCCCTTTACGAGGATCATTTTCATGAGATATGTTATGGGTGTGGCATAATTGGGACAAACCCTAATAGAATGATCTCTACCACCATAAGAATTTTCATATAATCCTTTCCTTACACTAATATCTTATAAATTTATTATTTGTTTTATTTTTTTGATAATTTGAAATAAATTATTTTATATTATTATTTTGGACATATTTTCTTTTAATATTTTACTATAATATTATCTAGTGTGTTAATATTTGAAATTTTTTAATATTAATCTTTTAAAATTTTACACTTTCTATTCTTATTCATTACAGTTTTCTATAATTGTTTTTTAAACTATTTTTTTATTTTGCTAGTTTTATATATTGTTAATAATATATTTTAGAATATTTTTTTTGGTTTTTTTAATGTAAATATATAAATACTATATATTATGTGTATTTGTTTTAAATTAATATATATTTCAATTCATATTTTATTTTTCATCATATTGATGTTTTATATCATTCATAATTATCTATTTTATTTGTGTTTTTTATGTATAAAAATATTAATATAGATATATAATTTTAGTGTTGTTTTCAATTTTTATTATCTCCATTGTGTTTATCACTCCATATCAGATCATCGCAAAATAGAATCATAAAAACCAACACTAGCCTCTCAACACCCTATTTTTTATTATTTATCCACCAGTTCAGCTATAAAGGAAACATGCACTGGCCATCTGGTTCTCATATCCGTGCATTTCTAGCCTTGGATTTTTCATACACCTATTTCAATCACATCATAATTTCTCCATCAACATGACAACAATGATAACCAATTCCACATCAGATGTGTTACCAATAGGTGATTCCACCAATTTTTTCGTCATGGAAGCACCTTATACAGTATGCACTCCATGATTCATCTTCCTCTAGATGCATTTTTTGGAAGTAAGACACTATAACCTATTAACTCAACTCTTGAAACAGCTCATAACAGCATGACACTATAGTAGTAGAATTACCCCCACTTGGGTTTTCTTCTACTTATTATGTATGACTGTGTGACACCACTCCTCTATGAATGCAAGCTATCATGAATTTATAATATGATGTTAACTTTACCTAACATATAATTACCATAAATAAGACTTCCATACTACCATGAGTATAAGAGAGAACCTACCATGAAGGAAATATGATCTCATTGTGAGTTTGGGTAAAGTAACCAACCGTGATGACCTCATACCTATCGTGAGTGTGGTTAGTGAACTAAAAATAAGTATTAATATGTATTCCTACCATGCATTTTGAAAAACATACAATGAATGATTTATTTACCTATGAGTGGTTCCCACCATCCAATATGAATTCAAAATTCGTTGGAAATATAGTTAGATAATATTGGAGATCAAATGTCAATTTTATCTTCTACCATTATAAGGATAATTCTGATACTAATTGTATAAAATCTAAAAGAAAAGTTGAATTTGAAAGGGAAGAATCACTCTAGGGATGATGTGTCAATCCCTATAATAGGAAATTCTTGAGATATGATGGTATTACCCCCTACTTCCATAATGTATGGTTATTCTATTCAAAAGGGGACACTTTATCATGATACTAAGGGGAGACCTACTATGAAGATGGACTCAGTATCTAGAGATGTCTTGTAGATTTTCAACACTAATGATCAGTATGAATCCTATAAGGTTATTGTGCCTTATATTAATATATGTAGGAGAGCTTCTTGTATAAAGTATAATTACTTAATCGTTGTAGATGGTTATAATTATATGATGGTTGTGGTAGACACTGTTCATCTTAAGGCTATAGAAGTGGGTATCATATTAGCATTATAATTAATATTTTTCTATACTATTTTATTGTGGGGGTCCCAATAATGTTTGAGGGGAGTCATTTAGATGAAAAAACACCTCCACCTAGTATAGAAGAGGATCCTTTCATTCAGGTACCCCAAGATAAGATTAAAAGAATAAAATATCATTATTCCTCTCAGCCTAGAAATGATTTGTTTCCTAAAAACTTCTAACCCCTCATTGGGAACCTATGAGAAGAGGAGGTTGATAATAAGTCTCATACCCCAGAGAAGGAATGATCTGATGAGGATATGTAATCACATAGATATAAGGGAACTATGGGAATTAAAAGAGTGATTAATTAGAGGGGAAATGGAAATCATCCATCTGATGAGGTGGTTTAGAGTAGTGGACCTTGAACAAGGGGTTATATGTTTCAAAATGAGTTTTATTTTGTGTGGTTTCCTTGGGAATAACAATGTATTGACCTCTACGGTCCTTAGGCATTTCATCTCTCAACACGAGCCACTATTAATTGGTATTTAAGATCCTATTATTAGAATAAACTATTTTAGTTACTTTGACTCGAAGAAAATTATAAATGAATGGGATTCTCATAACACAAAGAGTGATCATGTTGAACCATTATGGGTAACAAAAATAAGGAATGTGATATGATCCCACTATGATATGGAAAATTATCATGACACCATTATATCAGATATTGTATGATCCAATTACAATATATATTTTTTATACTATAAAGTATTATACTAAAATAGGGGATATTTGGGAAGAGCAAACATTGATTATTCCAAAAGATAATTTCAACTATGAGATAATTTGTGACATTAATAATGTTCTGAAGATTTATGAGAGGTTTCCTGGTAATTTATATTGGATTTTATCCTTTGTGTTCCAAAAATTTGTTAATTATTATATGTGATATGACATTAGTATTATTGATTATAAATTCACTTGCTGGAGACAAACGTTTAATGGGAAGCAATGAAGTAAAATTGATGGGAATTTTATATCCATGTAGGGCGATTCACCCACTCCCATCATTTCATATCAAACTCTCATAAGTCATCACTCATATCATAATCCCATTATCCTTCAAACCATAATGGGTGAAAGGCTTCCCACCCATTTTCAATTTAATAATTCATGGATTAACTCTCAATAACATTGGGTTGTCTTTCAAGATAAATGGTATAAAGATGAATTTGGTGATGAATTTAAAGTTTTCTACAAAAATCTAAATAATTATATGATAGATCTATATAAACTAAGTAAACATACGTTCATTAACCTTGACTCTGATATTGTGCATGATGAGAGTGATTTTTAAGATTGCGTTATGAGTCCTTCAATGTAAGATATTTCATATGTAGTGGAAAATCAGAAGGCCCACCAATGGGATAATGTTATTTTCATGAAGAATTATATTTTGAATATTTTGTTCAAAATTAAATGGATTAAGAATGTTGATAGAAGATAAAAGTTTTTATAGATTCTTCAAATGTAAATAAAGTCCAAAAACACCTTTCTACCTTATGATTCAATGAATTTACTATGTGCAATAAGGATAACATGTGTGATGTTATGATAAATCACTTCACCCAACCCTTTAATGAATAATATTTTCCCATAGATGATCTAAACCCCTTTTATGTTATTATTTTTCAATATCTGATATAAAATATTCTTAAGTCACTTTTATTTCTCAAGATATTGAAATCAATTCTATATTATTTTATTTTAACCAGAACAGATCTACAGGAAAAAATTGTTTCTCCAATAAAAGTTTCATTAATTTTTGGCATATTATCCAACCAAGCATTACCTGTTATGTTAGTGAGTTCTCTATCAAGGAGTATATTCCCCCTTTTCTTAAATATAAATTTATCATTATATTACCTAAGGTGTACCATTTCATGGATATCAACAACTTCAGACCTATTATCATGGAAAAAAACATTTACATATTGTTGGGAAGATCATTTATCTTAACCTTTATAGTTCCATTAGTGCCATTATATCTCCCAACAAGTTTTTCTTTATTCCATAGAGAGGAATTCAAGACTTATTATACATTATATTTACAGGGGAAAACAATCTACATATAATGTCCAACCATGAAAATTTTTCTCTGAATCAAGATATCAATAAGGAATTTGAAACTTTAATGTGTCCTTTCAAAATGTACATCTAAAAATTCTATAGTTTCTCTTGAAGATTTATTAACCTCATTTTCACTATTATTTTTAGTTTTGTAATCTTGGCTCTCTTGAATGGTAATTCATGAGGCATATTTTCATTCTCAGGAGGGGTTAGACAGGGCAAACACCTCCCTTCCCTTCTATTTGTTTTTATTGAAGACAATGTCAATCAATGTATTATTCAAGATGTTAACCAAGGTCATATTAAAGCTATTAAGGAAAACAGAAATCAGATTTTCCCTACTCACCTACTTTACACTAGTGATATTATACTATTTTTTGAACATGATAATAGTTCCATTATTATTATTATTAAGGGCGTGTTCTGACATAATGAAATGGTTATAAGGAAAGTCATTTCATTGAGTAAGTCAGTTGTAATAATTGTGTTGGGAGTCTCTAACAGATAGAGGGGCCATATTAAAAATCTTCTGGGAGTTAAAAAAGGTGATTTACCTTTATTGTATCATGGTGTTCCTTTTTTATGGAGGTTTATCTCCTATTTTTTCATGGTATTTAAAATAGAAAAACTTTTTAACACTTGATCTATACGGGAAAGAGTCTCCTATAGGATGGGATAATATGTATTATTATCTGAATTACGACCTCCATGTTCTTTCCTCCTTAAACATGTACACATTTCCAAGAAATATGACACAAAATGATTCTTAGATTATGAACTTTATAGTTTCTGGAAGAATTAATTTGAATAAAATGATTATAGTTTCATGTAGAAAATGTACCTAGCCTATTGATATGACTGGGGTATAAATTAAAAACCATTATCTCTTAAATAGAAAACTAGATTATAAATATTTAAAAAAACAGCTTAACTTAAGGGGTGCCTAAAATAAATTTATAAGGAGGATACATATTGATGGGATTCACTAAGGGGATTTTTTTTATTTTCTATCCTCTGTTTAACTTACAATCAAAGTTGAATTCCTTTATATCATTCAAATACCCAAAAGTATCACTAGAGACTCTCTCATATCATCTTATGGAATCGTAAACGGCTGAAAACCACCCACACATAGTTTTTCCAGGTTCTCCTATATGAAAAATCATTCTATTTATTTTTCACATTATTGTATTTCCTTAATAGAGCATATTATTCTGAGTGTATTATTACAACAAATCTCTTTGTGATCATTCACTACCCATGATAAACCACGATGGACACTGTCTCTTCTAGGAACCCTCTAACTGTGGGTATAAAAACTGTACGAGTTTTTTTACATCGGGTTATCCTACATGATGAATGAAGAAATTTATATTTCCTTTTATACCCTCTTCCAATTGATATAACTACTGTTGAGGAAGTCTTGTCCCAATTTGATTCCCAAATATAATAGGATCTAACATTAATGTTTGTAGATGGTATCTATTTTCTTATTATGTTACAATAATATAGAGGAAAAATTTAATCTCCATTTTCTCTTATCATTTTCACTGAAAATCTCGATGTTTTTAGGGGAAATTTGTGGCAACAATCTTTAAACCAATAACAAAATGGAAACATTTTTGGATTTTTTTTGGTGCATGGTAAATATTTTTTAAGTTAGAAACCTTCTTTGTTATGTAGTGACCTCTTTTATCAATTATATATGGGTATTTATATATAACGTCAAATTTGAGGGGGAACCCCTCCATGATGAGACTTATTCTCACTGATATTGTGAGAGCTGTTAAAGGAGCCTCCATGATAAAAGTGATTGCATGGAACAACACCATGGAGAAACTTATTAGAATAAGAACACATTAACATGATTGTGTTCTTAGATTTCTTTGACATCCAAAATAAATTAGATGGATTCCCCCCATCCAGTATAATTAATGACATGCATATTAAGTCCTTTAAGGATCCTGATCCTACAGGCTATGGTGGTGTATTTCGTACATGTTGGGGGTTTTTCTGAGGAAATTTTTATCATTTTTTTGATATTTCAGATCCTTTACAATAGATAATTGTAATGCCCCGACCCTAGTTACTCAAATTTTGTGCATTATTACATAACATGGACATGATATAAAGAATCATGTCCCGAAAGACCGATCAGTTTAGAAGCATTAAAAGTACTCGGAACATTCATAATATTTACATTACATCATGAAATAAAAAACATCAACAACATTTTGTCCCCATTTGAACACACTTATATCCTAAGCTTATCCCTGCAAATCGACCATAAAATACTTTTCACATCCTAGGAAAAATAAAACAAATAATAGGGTGAGCTCAAATTCTCAGTAACGATAACAATATAGTGGAAACATTCTTAAATTAGAATTAACATTTAAGGTAATGTATTATACTAAAACAAAATCCTTTTAAACTTAAATTTCGGCATAATATGAAACGATAAAATCAAATAATGCCATTTACTTATTTTCATGGATATTCTACTAGTCGAATAATCACATGAAATATCAATAGCCACTTTCATAATGATGGAATGCATAATTCCAGACTTCATAACCACATAGTCAAGGTCTTGTTCCAAGACTAAAAATAAGATTTGGTCAAGGCCTTGTGCCAAGACACTAGTTTGTCTCTTGAGATCTACCGATGCATCAAGGAGTTATAGCGGTATCCACCCATCACTTACTAAGTCCAATGCATTCCTCATATGAAAAGGTTTTAACATATCATAAACATTCATATTAAAACTTGCATATGAAATGTGAATACTTTATCCATAAACCATTAATGATATAAAAATAACACATCCACAGTCAAACATATCACAAAACCTTCAATACAATATTGAAGATTCTTATCATAAAAAATCAACTTCAAACAAGTTTAAAATCAATCAAAGGATGCTGACATAGATGAAAATGATTCGTAAAAATATTTGAGAGAAATATCTATTTTCCTGAAAAAATTTAAATGTCACAAAATTTAGAAAGGAATACATTTAAAGAAAATTTTTAATCAAAGTTTCCAATAACCGTTTGAAAATTTTAGATGGAATTAACATTTTATAAACATTCTTGTCCATATATATAAATACTTAAATCTCATTTTGAAAACATGGACATTAATGAGAATTATTTAAAATAATGAATATTTAAACCATTTAAAATGATGATATACTAATATAGTCCCTTCCATAAAACCATAAAATATTCCTTTTGAAAATATTTTTATGAAACACAGATGTGGATGATAAAGAGGTCCCAGTAGATACTCACGTAAAAGCAATCTCGGATAATAAAGATATTGTGGAATTAATCCTTACATTGTGCTTTTAAATAGTTGAAGGTATGTTAACCTCTTGTATAGTAGTTAAAACATTGTAATTAAATTATACAAGAACTACATAAATAAATATTATATCATATATGATCTTATAATATTGCATTGTTAATAATATTTTAGTAGTATCATCGTTTTGGGTGTTAACTAATTCATTTTCTTTTATATTCATGGTTACCTAAGCCATAATTTGTCATGGATAAGATGAATTTAATTCATATAAAGAATGATATTATGTTCATAAACATTATTTTTAATCATAAAATGAAAATTATTCTTGAATTATTATGATGGGGAATGAATCTCATTACGTTCCTGGAGACGGTAATCCGTATGTAGGCACAAGGGATAATATCATTATATTGATGGTGAAATCGTATGTAATTGTATGGTATATCATATATACTGAGTCATTAACATGTAATATTTATTATTAACATCAGTTATACTCATTATTAAACCTATCCAAATAATGAGGTGTTTGAATAACAAACTACACCGCGACGTAGAGATGGTAGTCTGTATGTATGCATGTTTTGTGACTTTGTCATTTATATGATGGATAGAATAATGAATATGGTTGTAAAATTTTAATAATAACATCACAGTATATATAATATACTGGATTTATATTTTAGAATGGAAACAACATAGAAATAGGAAGTGTAAGAAGAAAATAACTTGAAAGAGGTGATAAAATATTTACCTCTTCTTCGGGTTCATCATTTTGATTTGATCAAAAGGGCTCCATATGTTGGATTTATGACCAAAGGAAGTCCTCTAATATGAAGGGTTGAATGTTTTGAGGATATTTGTTCAGGGTTTAGCCGAGCCAAAAGGCTTTGGATGTGTGAAATTAAGATATGGGGATGTTCCCTTTTATAAGAGAGGTGGGGGTCACTTTAGAAAAAACTTGAAATATTATTTTATAATAACATCATATTAGGTTTATAATGGATCCAAAATAAATTATTTAAAGTCTAAGGTTGGTATGGGTCGAATAAATCTCAACCAATAGGTTTTATATAAGTTTAGGTCATAATATTAACCTTATCTTTTAGATTTAACTCTTAGTGAAATTGTTTGACATATACCATGTCTCTTGGTATTTTTATATTAAATGGTTAATAAACATACTATAACAAGACAATAGTACCCCATGTGGTTCATTATTAATATATATAATCTTATCTATGTTCTTTGGCTGATCCTTCTATTTTTATGAATATTATGTCGATTAATAATAAAATATTTGTTTTAAAAACTAAATTATGTCAATTTTGACACTATTTAGTATTTGATTTTTTTAAAGCCATAAAAACTTTAACTATTCTAATAAAACTTATTTAACAAAACTTAAAATGTCATATTAACCTTCAAAATTAGTTTAATTCATCATAAATCTGAATTTTAATTTATTTTGATATTTATAATATCAATTATTTTAATATTTCATTAATATAGTAATTACTGCATCATCATTGGATAAAAATAAATTAAATTATATAAAGTCTAAAAATTATAAATAAAATAAATCTAAGTAGGAAATCATTTTATATTTATAATTAATATTTTTAGTTGAATTTATATTTTGTTTAACCCGATATTAAAAATGGTTTAGTTATTAAACATTGGATTTCACTCTTTTAACTCTTTTTTAAATAAAATAATAATAAATGTCCTAATCTTATACAAGTGTACCAAAGTGGATCATATTTTATCCCTAAGGTTGTTTTTGGTTGTATTATACTTATCCAATAGAATTATGACTTGTGTTAGGGTAATTATGATATCATTTTTACCCTTAATTACCTTATTTACTTTTAACCGTGGTAAATAAAAGTCAAAGATACTACTCACCAAAAATTATTTTCATCTTATTGTACCAAATTTTACATAATGATATTAACCATGTCTCTCATATTTTTTCAATTCAACTCACAAAAATGGTAACATAATCTTTTATACAATTTTCAAATGCTCTTAGTAGGTGGGTAAAAGACGGTAAAATGTTCGATAAAATTATATATATCTAAACTTATTATAAAATGACTCCAATGAATTAAATTGAACATATATTGGTATTATGTATCTAATTTTATGTAAAATGAATTAAAATAAAATAAATAATTATTTAAATAAAATGTCAGTTTTAACCAATAATGCAGTGTTTTTCACTATTCATCAAAAATAGAATGATTTTAGAAAAATATCAAAATTTCACCCTAAGATAATTTCAATATTCTAAATTCAAAAATAAAGTCCATTTTGAAAAATAAAATTTATAAAATTTTAAAAATTGAGTATTTATATACATAACGTCTAGTTTGATTGGTTGTGGGGGGTTAGAATCTTGAAGTTGCGTACAATGCAAGCTATTGCATTATTTAAAGGCAAACGTACTGTGTAATATTGGGGTGTTAAATTCTTCCCTCATTCAAATAATTTCATCCTCGAATTTTAAATAATACTACTGTAAAAAAAAGATTCGGGTGGTTCTTTATCATAAGTTCCTTGGGTTCCCACATTGCCTCTTCCATCTTATGGTTTTTTCATAGAACTATTACCAGACAAGTCGTTCGGTTTCGCACCACTGGTTCTCTTTTATCAAGAATCTTGACAGGCTCTTCACAATAAGACACATCAGGTTCCTATTCAAGTTCCTCATAGGTGAGTACATGTGTTGGGTCAGACATGTATTTTCTCAACAGTGATACGTGGAACACATCATGAACTTTGGAGAGACTTGGCGACATTTCCCAACGGTAAGCCGCAACTCAAATTCATTCTTGAATTTAGAAAGGTCCAATGTACCTGGGACTTATTTTACCCTTTTTACTGAATCATATAACTCCCTTTCATGTAGATACCTTCAAGAAAACATGATCTCCTACCTAAAATTCCAAATCCTTCCTTCTGTTATAAGCATAGTTCTTTTTCCTACTTTGAGCTATTTTGATGTGGGATTGGATAACCATCACCTTTTCCATTGTTTCCTCAACAAGTTCAGGGCCTACAAGTTTTCTTTCACCAACATCATCCTAACAAGTTGGTGTGCAACATCTCTTTCTATATAATGCATCAAATGGAACCATATGGATACTACAATGGAAGATAATGTTATAGGATAATTCTACCGGAGGTAAATATTGATCCCTCATACATTTAATGTCAAGTGAAAAAGATCTTAACATGTCTTCTAAGGTTTTAATAGTCCATTCTGATTGTCCATCCGTTTGAAGGTGGTAGGAAGTGCTTAAACGAAGTTCAGTATCCAAGGCCTTCTAAAGAATTTTCTTGAATCTTGATGTAAAACGGGGACCATGATCAGAAACAATCGATATAAGTACACTATGGAGTCTTAGAAATTCATTAATATATAGTCTTTCCAGATGTTCAAGTGGTATATCTTCTCTTATAGCAATAAAATGTGCTGACTTGGTAAGACGATCCACAATGACCAATATTGCATCAATATTTCCAGGAGTCTTTGGTAGCCCCGTGACAAAGTCCATTGTAATATTATCCCATTTACACTTAGGTATGGGAAGAGGTTGCATGAATCCTCCATTCTATTGCATTCCATCTTTCACTTGTTGACAGACCAAACATCATAACACAAAATCATCAATCAACCTCTTCATATTGTCCCACCAAAAATATTCTTTCCAATATCTTTACATCATAGTACTACCAGGTTGTATAGAGAAAGTAGAGCTATGAGAATCATCCAAAAATTCCTTTTTTAGATCAGGTATATCAGGAACATCGAGCCTCTTCCGAAATTTCAAAATTTCATCTTTATATACGTAGTCGATCAATCTCCCATCATTCACAACTTTAATTTTCTTTTGAAATTCCTCATCATCAGTATATGAACTTTTTATCCTTTCTAGTAAAGATGGTTTGGCATCCATTTGAATAAGAATTGTTGTTTCTCCTTCCATGGTTATTCCCATTTCCATCTTTAATAGATCCATGAAAATAGGATCCTTTTCTACTCTCATCTTGTTCAAAACTCCATGATCCTTTCTTCACAAATAATCCTCCACCTTAATTTCCTTCCCCAGGTGGTAGTGTATAGTGCAATCATAATACTAAAGTATTTTAAGCCATCTCATTTGTCTCATGATGAGTTTTATTTGAGAAAATATACTTCAAAAACTTGTGATTAGTATAAATCTCACATTGTTTACCATATAGATAGTGTATCCATATCTTCAAAGCAAAGATTACATATTCTATCTCAAGATAATGAGTGGGATGGTTTTTTTCATGAATTTTTTGTTGTCTTGATGCATATACAATAACTCTATCATTCTGCATAAAGACATAACCAAGTCCTTTATTTTAAGCATCACTATATATAACAAACCCATCATTCCCTGATGTTAGAGTCAAGATAAGAGAATTTACTAATCTTCTCTTCATTTCTTCATAACATTCTTCAAAATCTTTTTCCCAAAAAAATTTAACCCCTTTACGTGTGGGCTTGGTTAATGGGTTAGCCAATCAGATGAAATTCTAGATCAAACGCCGATAATAACCCGGTAAACCAATAAAATTGAGTACCTCAGTTATACTGGTTGGTGCTGGCCATTCTAGGATTGATTTTGTATTATAAGGATCAACATAGATTCCCTACTTAGAGACAATATGGCCATGAATATAAATCTCTTAATGCCAGAATTCACACTTGCTAAACATCCCATATAATTCATTTCTGCTTAAGAGTCTTTATGATAATGTGCAAGTGATTTTCATGATCTTCATAGATTCTTAAGTATACCAAGATATCTTCAATAAATACAACTACAATTTCATCAAGATATTCCTTGAAAACTCTATTAATTAGATCCATGAAAATAGATGGTGCTTTAGTCAGCCCAAAAGGCATTACTGTAAACTCGTAATGCCCATACCTAGTTCAAAATGCTTTTCTTGGAATGTAATCCTTATTCACACAAAACTGATGATATCCAGATCAAAGGTAAATCTTTGAAAAATATTGAGCTCTATGAATTTGGTCAAATAAAGAATCAATGCGAGGTAGGGGATACTTGTTCTTTATTGTAATTGCATTGATCTCCTTTTAGTTAATGCACAACCTCATAGATCTGTCTTTCTTCTTAACAAAAATGACAGGGGCTCCACATGGAGAAAAACTAGCGAGAATAAATACCTTATTACACAATTCCTCTAGTTGTTTATTTAGTTACACTAATTCCACAGTGGCCATTCTATAAGGGGTCTTCGATATGGGCCTTGAACCAGGAATTAAATCAATAGAAAACTCCATTTCGCATTCTGGAGGATGTCCAGGTAAATCCTATGGAAACACATCAACATATTCTTTCATAATAGGTACATTCTCGATTCAAACATTCATTTCCTCTCCCATAATTATTTCTTTCCCATCATCCCCAATAATTAAATTTAGTAGAGCTAATGGGGGTTGATCTAGATAAAAATCAGGTGGTGACATTTCTACTCTAAAGATAAGGTACTCCTTATCATCATCAAAAATTGTAACTTCCTTACTCTTACAATAAATTTTCACATCATGGTCTAAGAGCCAATCCATTCCGAGGAATATATCACATTCAAATATGGGTATGATGATGAGATCAGCAGATAAAGAACATTTATATACCCTAATGGGAACTGATTGAAAAATCTTTGTTGTGATGATAATTCCCTTAGGTGTTTTGACTGACAACTCCTTTGTTAAGTCAAACTGAAAATACCTAATTTTCTTAGCAAACTAGGAATATATGAAACAATTTGATGATCCAATGTCAAATAAATCATTGACTAATCTTTAGGAAACCATTAAATTACCTGCCACCACGTCTTTCGGAGCTTCAACCTCAACAGTGGTGATCGCATAAACTTGGACTTGCTCCCTTGGCCTTTTCTGAGTTAAGTTCCCTTTTCGCTTAGAAAATTTATTTGCATAATTCCCCTCTTCTCTATAATTGTATAATTCGATGGCCTCTTTCTTCCCCTTGAAATCAAGAGCTTGGTGGCCTTTTTCACCACACTTATAACAGACTACCATTTCCTTCTGGAATGTACCAGGGTGTTTCTTCCCACATTTACCATAGGATGGATATTCAAATATTCATTTATTCCCCTTATTTATATTTTTAGAGTGTTCAATAGATCTCTTATTCTCCTACTTTGCTTTAAAGTTGTAAGACATAGATAATTCTTTTTCAATCATGATATCACATGAGACAATATCTTCATATGATAAGAAGGATTGTGAGAATAGTGCTAGAAAAAAAAAGGTTTTAACCCATGAAAAAATTTGTCAATCTTACTCCTTGGTTTACCTATATAATTTGTTACATGCCTTTCTATCCTTGTAAAGTTAACCTCATATTTTGCGACATTATCATCCTTCTTTTTCCTCATACTCAGAAATTACCTTTCCATATCCGTTTGATGGTCATGAGGAAAGTATTTTTCTACGAAATTCTCTTTAAACTCCCTCCATTACATATTTGATACTTAATCATCTTCTTTTTTGTTTGGAATCAATGACAACCATTTATCTATATCTCCTTTGAGGCGATAAACTGCCATGAAAACCTTTTCCCTTTCGCTACTCCCCAAAGCATGAAATATTTTTTCTAAGGAATTTATCCATTGCTCATCTACTAATGGATTGGTACTCCCATATAATGTTGGTGGTTGTTTCCTCATGAAGTGGTCTAACATTGGACCTCCGCATTGTGAATCAGGGTGCTCCATACGGGTAAGGTTATTATTCATAACCTGAGTGAGTTGTCATAGTATGGTGATAAGCTGACCAGCACCATTTGCATCACTATCTCCCCAATAATTATCTTGAGTAGGAGAGAAATACCTACATGGATTACGTGCATTGATACTATTTCCATTCCTTCCACTAGGTTCCATTTCTAAACATTGTCATATAATAGATTAGTTTATGAAGTTCAATACAAAATTCCAAACATAAAAAACACTTAACATAAATTTTATAGTTTATGGATATAATCCATAATCATAAAAATGTTTTATTTTAGAAAGTATATACTCATAAACCATTCATAATGGTTTTTAAAGAAAATGAGAATTATCCTCAGCATATCCCCTGAGTGTGTCGTAACCAAGAATGCAACAAGGCATGTTATCAAGCACCAGTTTCCGTTCGAGTTTAGCTCAAATCGGTGTTTTCAGGTTTTACCCTTAGGTACATCTATGCCAGATCGGTCTCTACCAGTTCGTATCCAGACATGGATGTATTTCTTAGAAAACTCACAAAATCTCAATAGTACCAAAATTCTAGGATGTTCTTCTATACTAATCCTCCAAATCTATCTTAGGGTAGTGTTCTCTAATCATAATTTTTCTAAATCTAGTTTCCATGGTTTTTACTAAACTTCCACAAATATCAACTGTAATGCCCAGACCCCAGTTACTTAGAGTCGGTGCATTATTAAATAACATTGGCATGACATAAGGAATCATTTCCTAAAGGACCGATCAGTTTAGTATCCTTGGAAGTACTAGAAACATTCATACGTTTTACATAACATAATTAAATAAAAACATCAACAAAATTTTGTCCCCTTTTGAACACACTTACATCCTTATCCTATCCCTGCAGGTCAACCATTAAATTATTCATCACATCCTAGGAAAAATAAAACATAGAAAGGGGTGAGCACAGATGCTCAGTAATGATAACAATATAGCAGAAACTTTCATAAATAAGCATAAACTCATAGAAAATGAATTAGACTAAAAAAGACTTTTAAACATAAACTTCAGCATAATATGGAAAATATAAAATAAAATAATGTAATTTACTTATTCTCACGGATATTCTACTAGTAGAATAATCAAATTCAATATAAATAACCCATTTTTAAGGATGGAATGCATAATTCCAAACTTCATAACAACATAGTCATGTCCTTGTGCCAAGACTACAAATAATATTTTATTAAGGCCTTGTTCCAAGACACTAGTTTGACATATGAGACCTACCGATGCATCGAGGAGCTGTAGTGGGCTCTACCTATCCCTTACTTAGTCCAATGCATTCCTCATATGAATAGGTTTAAACATAACATAAACATTCGTATTAAAACTGGCATACGAAATGTCAATACTTTATCTATAAACCATGAATGGTATAAAAATAACACATCCACAGTCAAACATATCACAAAACCTTTTATACAATATGGAATATTTGTATCATAATAAATCAACTTCAAACAAGTTTAATATCCATCATTGGATATTGACATAGATGGAAATGATTTGTAAAACTCTTTGAGAGAAATATCCCTTCATCCTGAAAACATTTAAAAGTCACACAATTTTTAAAGGAATACAGTAAAAGATATTTTGGAATTAATGTTTCCCATAAAACATTGAAACTTTTTAATGGAATTAACATTTTAAAAACATTCATTCCATATAAATAAATACTTAAAATCCATTTTGTAAATATGGACATTAATAAGAATGATTTATAATAATAAATATTTAAACTATTAAAAATGATGATCTAGTTAAAGAGTCCCTTCTATAAAACCTTAAAATATTCCTTTTGATAATATTTTTATGAAACATGGATGTGGATGATAAAGATGTTCCATTAGATACTCACGTAAAAATAACCTCATATAATAAAGATATTATCAAATTAACCCTTACCTTGTACTTTTCCTTAGTCAATGGTATTTAACCTATTTTATAATAGTTAAAACATTGTTATTAAATTATACAAGAACTATATACATAAATATGATATCATATATTTTCTTATAATATTTCATTGTTAAAAAATTTTACAAGTATCATCATTTTGCGTGTTAACTGATTGATTTTCCTTTATATACATGGTTATGTAATCCATGTTTTTTATGGATTGGATGTATTTGATTTATAAAAATGTTTATTTTATGTTTGTAAACTTTATTTTTAATCATAAAATGAACATTATTATTGAATTATTACGATGGGGAATGAATCTCACCACGTTCGTGGAGACTGTAATCTGTGCATACACACGAGTGACAATATCATTATGTTTGATGGTGAAATCATATTTAATTGGATGTTATATCATATATAAATAATAATTAACATGTTATATTTATTATTTACATCAGTTATACTCATTATTATACCCATCCAAATAATGAAGTGTTTGAATAATAAACTACACCACGACGTGGAGACGATAATCTGTACGTACGCACGTATGTTGAATTTGTCATTTATAGGATGGATAAAATAATAAATATAGTTAACATAAAATTATATATAATATACTGGAGTTATTAAGTTTAAATGGAAACAAAAAATAAAGTGGAAGAGGAAGAAGAAAATAACTTGTAAGAGGTCATGAAAGATTTACCTCTTCTTCGGGTTCTTCATTTTGATTTGATCAAAAAGGCTACATAGGTTGGCTTTATGACACAAGGAAGGCTACTAAGATGAAGGGAGGAAAGTTCCGAGGATATTTGGGAAGGTTTCTTCTGAGAAAAAAGGATTTGGATGTGAGAAATTAAGAGATGGGGAAGTTCCCTTTTATAAGAGAGGTGAGGGCCACTTTATGGAAAACTTGAAATATTATTTTATAATAAAATAAATGTCGGTTTATAAGGGCTCCAAAATGAATTATTTAAAGGATAAGGTGGGTATGGGTATAAAACCTCTCAAACAATAGGTTTTATATAGGTTTAGGTCATCATATTAACCTTATATTTTATATTTAACTCTTAGTTAAATAGTTTGACATTTACCATGTCTCTTTGTATTTTTATATTATTTGGTTGATAAACATACTATAACAAGACAGGAATACCACATGTGGTTCATTATTAATGTATATAACCTTATCTAAGTCATTTGGCCGAACCTTAGATTTTTATGAATATTATATAAATTAATAATATAATATTTGTTTTAAAAACTCAATTATGTCTATTTTGACACTATTTAGTATTTGATTTTTTTGAATGCCATAAAATATTATCACTTAGACAAAAATTTATTTAACCAGCCCTAAAATGTAATATTAACATATAAAATTATTTTAATTCATTAGAAGTATCAATTTACATTTATTTGTATATTTATTATATCAATTATTTTAATTATTAATTAATAAGTTAATTAATGCATCATCATTTTTTCATAAATAAATTAAATTATATAATGTTTAAAAATTATTAACAAAATACCATTAAGTAGGAAATATTTTTGTTTTTCTAATTAATATTTATAGTCGAATTTATGTTGTGTGTAACCCAATATTAAAAAATGTTTAGTTATTAAACTTTGAATTTAACTCTCTTAACTCTTATTTAAATAAAATAATAATAAATGTCCAAATCTAATCCAAGTGGACCAAAGAGGATCATATTTTATTCCTATGGTTTTTTTGGGTCCTATTATATTTATCCAATATAAGTAAGACATGTGTTAGGGTAATTATGATATCATTTTTACCCTTAATTACCCTATTTACATTTAACCGTGGTAAGTAAAATTTAAATGTAACTATTCACAAAAAATTATTTTCACCTTATTGAACCACATTTTATATACTGATATTAACTATGTCTCTTAGATTTTTGAAATTCAACTCACAGAAGTGGTAAAATTATGTTTTCTTTGAATTTACAAATGCTCCTTGGTGGTGGGTAAAAGACAGTAAAAAGTTTGATAAAATTTTATATATCTAAACTTATTATAAAATGACTCCAATAAATTATGCTGAACATATATAGGTATTGTGTATCTATTTTGAACTAAAAAAATTAAAAAAAACAAATTATTTAAATAAAATGTCGGGTTTAACCAATAACGCAGTGTTTTTCACTATTCATCAAAAATTGAATCTTTTCAGATAAAAACAAAAATTCAACCGAAGAAAATTTCGATATTCCAAATTAAAAAATGAATTCCATTTTTAAAAATAAAATTTATAAAATTTTAAAAAGATGGTATTACTATTTATAGTGGGTATTTTTATTGGTCGGGGTGTGTTAGAATCTTGAAGTTGTGTACAATGAAAGCTATTTCATTATTCAAAGGGAAACATATCGTGGAAGCTTGGGGGTGTTACCATGTTGGCAATTATTTAAGATATTGACTATTCCAAACATCATAATTAGTCAAATATATGGATTGAATGTGAATTTATGTAGATGGTTACTATTCTTAGAAAAAAAATATGTGCTTCCCATGAATTTTTTTAGGGAAATGGTGTGATTTCCTATCATATCTGAAGTAGATTCAATAGATTTTCCCACATACATCTACGGAGGCTAATGCAATTACAGATTAACTCTCAACTAATGTTGTGGGGGATTGAGCTTCACTTTGGCCTTTTATTCCTTTGATGTTGTTTTCATTCTCATGTATCTAATGTGCATTGTGAGTTTATCTTGTTACCATAGCCACTAAAGTTCCATATCATTCTTCATTACTAAGAAATTTGATGGGAATACAAATATATATGTCCTTTTACTAGACCCTATTGATTATATTTGTTTTTAAGTATATACATATTAATAATTATATATATATATATAAATTATATCAATATAGATGGATATATATAATTTATGTGGTGTTTTAACTATCGATCATCTCCTAAAACATCATCACTCCATAGTAGTGAATCACATTAAAGCATCCACTGAATTAGTTCTAGCCTCTTAGCACCATATTGTTCCTTCTTTGGACACTAGTTTGGGTACAAATGTGACACATACTAGCCATCTGGTTGTCCTATCCATGCAATTCTATCCTTCATTTATTAATCTTATTGTTTTCATCATGGAAGCATTTCATTATCTACACGACACCAATAATCACTAGTTCGACATCCTATACCCGACCACATAGTGGAAATAGCCACATTTGTTCATCACAATAGAACCACATGCATTATGCACTATATGATTCATATTCATCCAACTCCATCATTTAGCATCACCGTACCAATGCCTATGAACTCCACTCTAGCATCATATTAACATTGTATGAAACTATAACAGTAACACAACACCCTCTGGTTTTTGTGTACTTGTTTTTCTGGATAGCATGATTCCACTACTACATCCATGTGAACTACCATGAAATTATGATATGATGTTTTCATGAATGAACTTATATTTACCATGTAGAACTCTATCAAACTACCCTAAAAAGGAATATATACTCACTATGATTGTCGAAAGAAAATTTATAGTGATGATCATGTACCTACACTAATTTTGGGAAGTGAATTTAATGTGCGTGTAAATATTTATTCATACTGTGAATTTTAATGATCCCACAATGAAGTATTTCTTTACCTACAATGAAGAGAAATATTTGATGTTACCAATAGTGGAAGTGTTAACCAACCTTGAATACTTCATGTAAACATGAATATTTATCTTGGGAGTGACCATGAGGGTATTTAATATTTACTAAAAATATTTCCAAAGTTACATAAATTTATTTCTAAATTATCGCATTTAATTTTTTTCATGAAATAATTCTAGTTAACTAAATTTATGAATTTAGTTTTAAGTACACACATGGTTAGTATACCTATTTTATGACTATGATCATGTGTCTAGTAAATCATAGGTTTGGTTGCTTACATTATTGATTTTTTTGAAGACTATTATTTTTGATATACTCTCTTTTAGGGTTATTTTTATAAAATGATTTACTACATTTTTAGATAATTTGTTTTAATAAATTCATATCTCGAAGAAATAAATATATTCCATAATTTTAATGTTACATAATATTTTATAGGAAAATAAATTGGAAATAATTATTAAAACAAATCACATCTATCATTTCATAGTCTATTTTTTCTTAAATTTCTAAATATTAAATTAATTCTAGTTTGTAAATTCATTTTTAATTATTTAAATCAACTGAAAAAACATTATTTAATCCTAATGAATAATTTCTAGAAATTTAAGACAATTCCATTCAAAAATAATGGAGTGAAATAGTTGTTTAAGAATAAACACGTTATATCAAATTACAAGTAACAGTAGTATTCTTGGATAAATTATTTTTTCATGTGGAATTATCAAATTTTTTCGTTTTAATGTGCCTTTTTAATCAAGAAAATATTTAATCTAATGACTCACAATTATATGTTGCAATTAGAGTCAATGTTTTTGATATAATAAACTCAAAAAAAATTATTCAAGGGATATTGATAAGGATAATTATTGTGATTAAAATAAGTTAAAAATAAAAAATTGATTCAAGCATCATCTGGTAATGAATCCAACTATGAATATTATCCCATTATTATTACCATGATGTAATTCATCATTTTTTTCATCTAATAAAAATTTTATTAAATTTCTTGACTTCCATCAACATTCAAGAGTGTCTTTTCTTCTTCTATTCTTGATTTATTTTTGTTTTCTTAATTTTTATGTCTTTTTACCCTTTTTCCTTCTATAGTCAGATTAATAATTTCTTGTCCAAAATCACGAAAAAGCATATTTATCATATCTAAAATGAAGTTTGGGTAGTGACTCGCAGAAAAATATTGGTGGGTTGTGACTCCTTAAAAATTCATTTTGGGTTGTAATACCAAGTGATAAAAAGGTAAGTTTGTAAATAATTGGGATATCAATTCCTATAAGAAGTGTAGAATTAATGAATAACAGTATTATCACTGAGTGGATAATATTTAAGAGTGGAGTATGATCATGGAGATATGAACTTCTATATAAATATCATGTTTTTGTAATTTACACTACATAATTGACAATGTTAATCACTTAGATAATTAAATCTAATTTATTGAATTTTCAAATAACTTTTCACCATATCCCCCATGTTGTCAATATTTCCATATACTAGGAACTAACATCCTTATAAGACAATGTTTCCTTTTTCAGAATCCTATTCCATCAAAGCCTTTTGGTATGTAGGATTGATAGGGATAGAGAAGAGGGAAGTATTCCTACTTCTATAATGTGGAACATTGAAATGGCTCACCCTTTTTTCTAAAACCTAATATGATGAATAACCCTTTGAAAAACCCTCTTACCAGGCCTCTCTAGTTCAGTAAAATTATTGGAGACTCACATTATTGTCCTTTTCAAATCTACATCATAGTTTTATTACTCATATCCTCGTATGGTTGGTGGACCTATAAACTAGGGTACTTGAATCGATAGTTTCTCATCAAGATATGAAAAAATTACAGACTTAGTATACATAGTATTAAAATTGATGATTAAATTAGATTGGGAAAGATCACTTTTATAATAGTTGCATTCCTAACTAGTATTAACCAAAACTACTATTCCACTATGGGGTAATTCCCATCCCAAATACTCAAAGTCATGGCTGGGAACTTATTGTATACAAAATCAAATTTTCATAAAAGTTAGAAAGATGAGTAAGACTTTAATATTTCCATCCCACATATCTTAAACATTAGTATTCCTTCCCAAATAGATATCATATTTCCATAAATGTTTGGGCTCCCAGAATTAATTTTAGTGATGTATTTTATGGTTATTCAATATGGTCAGAATAAAAATTTCTCATGAGGAATCATCTAGTTTTTGATGTCAAACGTATAGTGTGTGAACTAAAACAACATACAATCTTGATTTAGGGGCTAAAATGAGTTCCAAGTAACTCTAAAATATTAATGAATTCGTAATTTTCAATGTGAGAATATATGGATTCACATAGTATTTGTAAATGGCTGACATACATGAACAGTTCCGGTTCTTGATAAATTCACTAGTTGTCTCTATAACATGGTCAATGCCAACACAACCATCTTTATTCTCTTTATATTTTCTAACTACATGATTATTATAAAGGTCATGGTTCTCACTCCACCATGTTCACTTATCAAGAGAAGAAAGGCACATCGGTACATTTCCATGGAATTGGGAAGGTGAAACAATCATTCTAACTCAAAAAAAAACTCCTAAATGCATTTTTGAAACTAGGTAAATGTAGAATAGGAATGTAAGAATCAATAAGCCAAAATTTATCTTGGATTTCGCACACCTTATGAATTTAGGGTTGATCATACTTGGTCATCTTGGTGAACTGGTCAACACAAACCCTAAAAGGAACTTCTGCAATAAGATGAAGGTCATTTCCAATTTCATTCATATCCATGGTGATCAAGTCTTTGGTGCTGAACTTAATTATCTATTTATTCTCTCGTATTGTGGCTATAGGATTAAACTCATCCAACACATCCTTAATAATTAGTGCCTTATTGATCATCTATTTATCCTTCAATCTTTATCATACATCTCCATAGACCTAGTTGAATATATTTATTTATAAAAATAATTTTATTACAACATATAAAATAAATTATTTTATCTTATGATATAGGGAATGAGAAATATAGATGGTTTTTTAGAGGTACACTTCATTTAGCTTAGTTTCAAATTACATACAACATTGTTTTGCTGACAATGATGAGACACAATCCATGCCAAATTGACACCAAGATCTAAGTTCCTAGTTTGACTTCCAACCATGAAATTAAATTAAGAATATCCTTATCATAAAGGGAAAATGTAATGGACTGATTTTTATACTACCTAGTTTTCCTCCTCCAATAATAGCTTGGTGTATCTCAACACATAGACATTAGAGTGACCGATTTATTTAATGATGTTTGAAATGTTGATGTATTTTTATGAGGCACCCTTTCATGTTTCATAATCTATCTTTGTGTTTGGTTCATTTTTAATGGAGTAAGAATAGGAGAAACACACAAGATCCTAAACCTATAGAATTGTAGCTTGTCTTCTATGGGGTAGCCTAGAAGTTAGCTCCGTGAAGGATGAGTAATAGTCAATGTTTTGATATGAGACACTGTTTAAGACAAGGAATAACATTATTAATAATCTCTTGTAACCTAGAATATACTACTAGGGAATGATAATTTTTTGCTGGGGATGTCAACTATATTAGAAAAAATAATTAAATTAAAAACAATGTCTAAAAATATTTTCCATGTAGTGATCACGCATAGTATCTTAACATACACACGATAAATATATGAGATTAAAATCACTAAATCATGAATCTTCTTACTATCATGTACGGGGAATCACTTAAAGTAGATGGAAAAGTATGTGTAAATGCCTAAAATTAGTTAAGTGTATTAATAGGTGTGCAAGATCTCATAAATTCATGTAGAATATTGTTGGGTACATAGGCTATAATATGTGGGATTGGTTAAGAAATCTATATTAAGAGTAGAGTATTAGTAGGAGTGAGGTAGGAAGAGAATTCTATCTTGATGAATCTTGAAAATTAAATAAAAATAGAAGGACCCAACGTATTTATAGTTTCAGACCAACGACCATTAATTTCCCCATAGGAACCACATATCCCCTTATATATACCATGAGATCAGTAAATAGGCTCCCTTTACTAACATGTGATTGAATTTTCTTCATCCCATTTATAATCGATTCTAGGGGTATTTTTGGCACCCGTGAGATGTGTAAACACATAAAAAGAAAAACAATTAGCATAGGGAAATCCAAAAAACTGTGATCTCAAAACTACCATAGGCTCATGACTGTACAAAAACGTGATCTAGGTTGTTATGCCTAAATATTGTGGAATGGTTATTTTAATCCCAAATTTTCAATCGTTCACCTGATTCATCCACCCCATCATCAATCAAGATCAAGATGATATCTCCTTAAAAGGAACATGATACATTGGTGATTTCCTTCAAAAAGGCACACTTGTTCTACCTACATTCCATAGGAGAATGTGATACATAAACAAACATAGATTTTTATATGGTCAAGCCATAGTATGATGTACATTTACAGGATGACATGGTAGAAACCAATCCACCAAAATATTTAATGGCCTCATCCACCTCAATATTATTTTCTAATATCCCATTTATTTTTTCTTAAATTTTGTATGTGATATATTTTGTAGGACCCCTAAGTGAGGAAGAAATTTTTGCCTACCAACATTCTACAAAGGGACTATGTAAATCAGGGATCCTTTGAGTATGATTCTCATGTACCACAACCTAGATTGGTGTTTGGATACCACAACCCTTATTTTTAAGTACCCATTAGTACGCCTATTTCACAAACACATTATAGAGGGAAATAAATTATCCAAGGATTTAAATACATCAATAGGTATTCAAAGAAAATATCTATTCAAAAAATTATTGAAGGAGAACTATGGTAGTTGAACTTTGGAAGGAAATATATGGTAGTTTAAAATCATTAAGCATACTAAATTAAGATAATTTTATTACGTAGGCTACCCTATATAAATTATATCACACACAAGGTCACCTAACATGATTCACTCTATCGACTCAAATAACAGGATACAAACATTCAGTTGAGAAAAAATATCCCATTTAATATATTTCCTATGATGTTTCCCAATTATGTGAATACTAGGAAATATACTTTGATTATGATACATACCTTCAAAATGAAGTGACATACTTCTCGTGTGTCACCACATTTTTCCAATACATATATATAAATTATGGGAAATTGGAATAAATTCATGGATTCTTATTATTATGTTTGAGACTCTAAAACTTCCATCATGATATCTTCTCCAAACCCACTTGAGGCACATGATCTGGGAATAAACAGTAGGGTGCACCAATCCATGAATTCCCTTAATAAAAGGAGGTTCTAGGTTATTATCCCAAATATGTAGAACCCTCATGGAATATTGATCAAGGATTCCCTTGATAATTAGGGTCCTGATTAGGAAGAAACTATATTGGTCTCTCCTAGATCAGTAATGGATTTATTCCACATCCAATGATCTAGGCCTGCTAGAAAATCCCTCATAGAGAATAGACCTATTCTTTTTTGTAGGGTCCATACCCTCTAACATCCATGCATGACCCTTGACTATTTTTGGTTAGGAAGATGAGAGGATTTTTTTTCCATTTTGTGTATAATAACCAAGATTGGTCTTTATAAATGAACCTAAACTATCTGCCATGAATAGTTTGGTCCTTGATTCAAATTAAAAAAAGGAAATGTAGGATGCTTATCCAAGTTTCAAATACAATATATTCTACGTTTTATATCCATCCTCATGAGTTCATATCATTTATAAGGTCATATATATCCTTCCATGACTTGTAAATATTCCCATAATCCCATATTTCCCTTTCTCTAGAGTCACATTCTTTGAGAACCCACCTAATATGGATATATTCTTAATAAAATCATTCACACACATAGAGGGTCATACCCCCTCTAGGTAATCACAACACTTTTCTCATTTGATTCATATTCTCTATAAGGCACCACAAAATCCATATTCCTATCTAGACCATACATCCCATCCTAATCGGGTTATATTCCCATTCAGAACATTCAAAAAGTTAAGCTTAATCATAATTCTTGTTTAAACCATTTATACATAAATTTTTCCCAATAGTCATTACTGCATGATATTAAAATACCAAGATAGGTGCTCTAAATATTGATTTATATTATATAACATTAAAAACATGTTTTATGACTCATGTTCATATAAGATACTTTTACACTACCTATATGTTCAATCCCAACCCCATAACATTCTTACACAATCATTAGTGGTTATAAACTCCAGACAACTAGTCATTATGATTTAGAACTGTCAAACATATAATTGAAGATCACCTATTAAACATAAGATATATAAGACCTATGATATATATAAGCATTTACATCAATTTTTAATCTTCATCCGTCATTATCATGAGTGTAACCACATCCATCCCAATGATTTTGGAATGACTCATGAATATGTATTAAATCTACTTGAATGTCCTTGAGTAGGTAATAAGTCCCACCAATAGGGGTGATGTATCAACCCTCTCATCCTCTTAAAAAATAATCATTTCAATATTTCATTGGCCACAATCCTAATGAATTCATTCCTTTTGAATGTCGGTTGATTAGGAAATATCTTATCACAAAAACAAGATATATTGGGTGTTTCCAATTCCATGAGAAACTCTCATCATAAACCAACTGAAACAAAATTGGTAAACATCATATAAGCATTGTTCCCCCATGATCATCTTCTCACAACATAGTGTCTAAGAATTCCATTTAATGTGAAACATAAATTGTTCTCTTATCCCAATGAGGTATGTGATTCAATAACCCAAACTAAGGAATCAATCTTCCATAAAAATAACTTCATCAACTTAACCAATTGAAAGGTATATGTTTTACACAAGGAATATATTGTATAGAATTTCAGTAGTATGAAACTTTATCCCTAAGGTCCTATTCGATTGGCATGATCATCAACAAGTCATAGTACCTTTAACTTTTATAAACATACACATTATGATGTAAACTATATCCAACCCCCAAATCCTCATCAATATTAGCGATCTGAAGTATAATATTACACATTAAAATATCATTAATTCCAATGATAATAAGAAACCATTATAAATAGAAAAACTAATTTATTTTATAATTAATCGTCACACATGAATGTTCTAATAAGATAAAATTTTAAAACACTATGATAATAAGTACTAAATGTATAACAAATATTCATAGCATCATAATCTCAATTATTGAATATTTATCTTTTATTTATTTTTTGTTCCAAAAATATCGGTCTAATTTGTATATGATAGTGTAAAAGACATCTAATGTACTGTTTAAATAATCATGTTTGGTTAAGAAAATATTTGAATTATATCAACATCATTCAATGAAAAAAATTTAACAAGGTTTCTCATATTTTTGTGAATCTTCACAATGATCCTTAGGTTAAGTAGATCATTTTAGCTCCTCGAAAATTATAATCTTCACAAAAAAACATAAACAACAAAATTAAAGTTAAAAAATGAAATATAATGTTTATTATGGTTTTTAAAATAATTTACAGAAAATATGTCATATGAATCAATAAATATTACATGGAAGTTATGAAAGTTGTAAATTCAATACAATCGGAATACTAATTGAATTCATTATGATTTATATTGTCCAATGAGAAATCAATACACTAATAGTAATCTTTAAGTTATCTTTATCATTGGTTATTTCACTAGGATGAATAATATAATTTCCAAGAATCATAAATATGATGATGTGAATATTTTCTTGTTATTGTGAATGGAAGTTGAAAATTAATTGGGAGTGCATTTTATGAAGCTGGGAAAAGATAAAGGAATCGAATTCACTAGTAATTTATTTGAATCCTATCATTATATGTATGGGATTAAAAACTAGTATAGTGTTTGTTACACTCCCATATATAATGGAGTTATATAAATGAATAATAAAACTTTGGTTTAAATGGGATCCATCATGCTTGTTGATACAAATGTTCAAAAAAATTCCACATATAATTTTTAAGTACAAATTTTTGTATTATAAATAAATTATTTTTGATTATAGAATCAAATACGAAATAATATTATATTTTATTGAAAATAAACATATATTTTAGTATTTAAGTGTTTTTGGGAGTCCAAATTTTATGAAGATAGAAAAATAAAGATTTCATAGTATTTGGTGAAAATACTAATGAAGGATTGTTCATGGTATATTTAGCTAATGTTAGAAATTATATATTTATCAACAAACTCATACACATGATTTGTTATTCCTATGATGTGGAAGTCCTTGACAATTGTCCAACCATAAAAGAATCCAATGAAACATTTTAAAAAAATTATTAAAATTTAATATATAATTTTTTAAAAAAATTAGCGAAAAGGGTTATGATTATTAACATAATAAAGTTAATCCTTACTCTAATAAGTCTAGTGATCATGAAAGTGTAGTTGAGAGTAAAAAACGAGAATTTAAAAATATTAAAAATCATACGGAACCAAATAACATTTTTGGTAGTTGTGAAACTATATTGTGGACTAGATGAAATTTTTAAAGTTGAAAATAAAATATCCCATATTTGATTGGTTGAATCATTAATAGTTTTAGAGGATATTTATTACAATGAGTTGATAAATGATATTAATTACGAACTTGATTATACTAAGAAAAATGAAACTTGAGATCTTAATCATTGAACTAAAACAAATAAAATTATAAAAATCATTTGATTTATCGAAATAAATTCAATTAATATGGGTAGGTTTCATGGAATAAGGTCTAATTATTTGTCAAGGGTTATTCATAGTTAAATGGTATAGAAAATGAAGTAAATTTTCCACTTTTTCAAGGCTTGGATTTATTAGAATGTAACTCTCATTGTAGCTCCCCGTCACTACAAAGTTTGTCCAGCAGATGTGATATCTTCAAGCATGAATGGAAATATTGAGGAAGAAGGTTTTATTTAAAAACCCTAAAGTTTTATACATTAAAATAATGTAACTATGTTGTGAAATTTCAATAAATCATTTCATTGGATAGAATATGCACCTTGATCTTCACACACCAAACTACATAGATTCCTTAAATTGCTTAATTTATATAAGTAAAATGTTGAAAACAACTTATTTGTTAATGATATGAGAAAAAGTACTCTCATTGGCATTTATTGTATTATTGAATAAAACAATGAAGGTAACAGGGAGTATGATTATAATAAGTTTTTTAAGATTCATTTTGGGATGTTAATTATATCAACTCGAGTAATGATAGAATAACATATTTTTTTATTTATTAGTATTCCTGAATTATATTTTAATATTCACTCTAAATATATTAAAAATTTTCTATAATAAAAAATTAAATAGTTTTATTAAACCCATATCTTATAATATTTTATTTAGTTTTTTTCAAATTAAAGATCATTAACGTGAAAAAATGAATTTTTCTTTTTAAAATAAACTTGTAAAACTTATCTTATGATGAATTATTTATAATTATTGGAACAAATTTATTTTTCAATTAATAGTGAATTATAAATATTATTATTTAAAAATTTATATTATTTTAAATAATTAAAAGGTTACAATTTTTTTGATTTTTTAAAAAATTTTATTAGTTTATATTGATTGAAAATATTTCAAATCTAATTTTTTAAATGTAATTTATACTTTAATTCAGTATTAAAAAGATTTTATATTTAAAAGGAGCAATTTTATGAAGAAATTTTTTCCTTCCATTTTATCAGTTTAATTTTAAATCAAATTAAAAAATTATGTGATTTGAATTTTTTAAAATAGATTCCACATTTGGAATAATTGTGTAGAAATTTAATAAATAAAACTTCTTTATTTCTAGACAGTATGAATATTAAACACGGAATTTTTTATTATCCTGATAAAGGGAAAATTTCATAGTATAAGTTTAAATTTAAATAATAAAAACTATTAAATGAATCAAGCACTTACCTAAATATTATTGGATATTTACGTATCTACCATAGTCATATAATGGTTGAATTTATGCCTTTTTTGGCCATATAGATTTGATTATGACATATATAGAATATTATTTAATGAATTGTGAGAAAATTCACACTCTTATTTCAATAAGTATAATATTTTTAATATGGTGTTATCCATGGGATATATTCTACTATAAGTATTCTTTTAATTGATAAAATATTTACCATCATCATGGTAGTCTATATTTTATTTTTAATGAGGAAATAATTTCCTTAAATTCTTTCACAACATTGATGTAGTAATTAATTAATTAATTTAAAAATAAAATAAAAGATAATAAAAATATTAAAATAATTATAATATGAGACAATTAATTTGATCAACAAATTATATATATGAAAATTATATTTTATTGATACTATAAAATATTTTTTTTGAATTTTAGATGTTATTATTATATTATGAATTGAATAGAAATAAATAGTTATAAAAATTGACATAATTGAGATTTTATAGTAAATAAAATTTTATTAAATTATATAAAATTCAAAAAAAAAATATTAAATTCTGAAAATTGATTAGTATGAGGACTGAAATATAAAAAATATTATATTTATTTGTATGTTTTCATTTTATAGAAACTATATAGACCCCTAATGTGTATGAATCCGTGTTCTCAAGGTAAGAGTTAAAAGAGTTAAATAGGGGTTAAGAAAAACATTTAAGTGTATAAAACTAGTCCAAAGTTCTCTAATATCTCTTTTATGAGTGGATAATGAACCATACTCATAATAACATGTAAAAAATCAAATGTTTTTATCCATTTATAATCACATATTAATTTATATTAATTTAAAATTTTGATAAATACCATGAGTGCCCTCCCTACTCTTATAAAAGGGATAATCTTCTCCTCATACCCCCATAAAAACTCTATAATTTCAAAAAAATACCTAAAAATATTCCTAGAATCTTCCCCACATTCTGTATGACTTTGTTTAGGAATAATACCAATATTATAGTTCTTAAGTTGTTAAGAAATTGGGGTTTTCCAAAGAATATGTATAGTTTTATCTGCAAGTTTTAATTTTGATTCTTACTCGACATCCCTAAAACATTAGTCAACCCTGATAAAATAATACATAAATTATAATACACATATTTAGATTATATTATGTTACATCCATTCCATATATCTATCTCCTCTTCCATCGAATGCGAAAATATTTCACCATTCATGTGTGTGGTGGATTATTGCCTCACGAACTGATATAATTTTATTTTCATCATCGTCATTATATAATGGTTATAATGGTGGAATTAATATTTTTATATGATATTCATGAAATATTTTTCATTATAAAAATATAATATATCATCCACCTTTTACCCTTTTTATGAACAGAAAAATCATAATGTCATTCGTTCGTATGTGTGGGCTACAACCTCCATGAAAGGATTTGATTTCGTTTTCATCGCCATATCAGATGCATGATAAATATAAGTATATTTAAAGAGGTAATATGCTATATATATATATATATATATATATTTTATATTAGTCTTATTCTAGAAATAATTATTAATATGTAACTTATTTCCATAAATATTATTTAAAAATGGAAACATTACTGATTTTTATGTACGGCTTACTATCTCCATGATAGTATCATAGATCATTTCTCATAACCATATTTAATGAGTTGATTTAGTAGTATAATTTAAATATGAAAAAACATGATTATTAGAATATTATTATTATGTTGATTATTTGAATATTACTTCTACGACAATAGTCAAATTACCAAATTCATTTTAGCCATATGTACTTAATAGCATAAAAAAGTCCAATGTGAACATAAATGGTTAGGTAATTTTGTATAACACATTATTAAATAAAATAATGGAATAATTGACATGAAAAAGGTTGTAAATCATGTATAAAATTAATATATTTATATTATTCAGGAAGATAATGGACGTATGTGATGATCCAGACTCAAGGTAAGTGACATTCAATTAATGTTTTTTAATGTTTCCCTTAAAAATATTATTTCCTTCCATATCCATATAATTTTTTTCTAAAAAATTTAAATAGGATTATTATTATTATTATTTGATTTATTAAATTCATTTGTAAAAATATTTTCTTTTTAAAAATTTTTTAGAATACAATATTTTTGTCATTTTGTAAACAAGGTACTTTGGGACTTTTTCAAGAAAAATACATAAATAATTTTATAAACATCTTCTGAATGAGCTGATCATACAACCCAAATGAATCGTTAATGATTTTAATTATAATTTATATGTTTCCATTATTTATTTCATAGAAAATTCATTCATTATTTGTTCACATTTTTTATATTTTAAAGATTATTTTTAAAAATATTAGGGTATGATGATATCTGAAGGGTTTTGTATATGGGTTACAAAGAGTTTCTAAAAGGTCTTATGAAGAAAATGTTCAACAATTAATTATTTTATAAGTGAATTAATCATAATATGTGAAAAGGGAGATCTCAATACATCTTATATGATGGTTTGCGCTTGATTATAGATCACGAGTGAGTCTAACACTACTTATATGCTTTATGAAACCAAATCACATAATGGGAGCCTTTTATAGCCTTGGGTGCACCTAGATAATGCTCTAATTAATTTGGTAATGTAACTTTTATTTTGAGGAAATAATTGGAGGGTTACTAAAGGGTTTCCCTTATAGATGTAACTTACCTCTAACTATTTTTAACATAAGTTTAAAACATGTTGTGAATGTGATTCTTTATGTTTCCATAAAAGGTTTTTATTTTCATGGTATTTGTTTTGAAGGTTTAATTTTAGAGAAAAGTGTATGTGTTTTTCATGTGGAAATGTTTTATTTCAAACTCACAAAGAACTTTTAAGATAAAGGTAAACATTACAAGGGATCTCATGTTTTTAAATGAACTAACATATTTATTCTTTTAATGTCCCCTACATATATTTTTCTGCTCATCCAACATTTTCAAAATGTTTTCATTAGGTTTAACAAATAGTAGAAAAATGGATGAGGTAAATATGAATATAGTTAATATAAATCTTGAAAATAAACCATGTTTTATTTTAAAAGGGTTTTTTAGGGGGGATATGGTTAATGAGTATAATTATAAACTTCTAATGTATAGGTTTACTATATAGGTGTCTATACTAATACTCAATAAATCTAAATATAAAATACCATCATGATTGTAAGAAAAATAATTATAACTCAAAGACACTAGAATTTGTAATGCTTAAGTTCAGTTACTTTAATTAATTATTAAATAGATGGATTACTTTATGATATTATATGTTGTATAGAAAATGATTTAGTTTTTCATATCAGAAGAGAATTATAATTTTTAATTACTGAATTATTTTGGGAACAGAATATTAAAAGGAAGTTTCCACACACATTATGATCGGTTTAAAGCTATATTAATATGATCTATGGGATGGTTTGAATAAAAACACACATTTGGAACTGATTAGAATCTTCCTTTATGTTATTGTATTGGGACCATATGTTTTACATCTATTAATCATCAATGCAACGTATTAAAGTGATCAAAAAAATCAGATGTTATATTCAATGGAAATTTATAATATATCAATGGAATATTGAATTATGATATAATTTTTAAAGATATGAAGAATAGAACAAAACTTATTTCCCTAATGCTGATTGGTATTGAAATTTTAAGAATATAAAATCAACATCACGTGGAACTATCTTTTTTGATGGATTGTTTTATAATATAACATAGTAAAAAATGTAATGCATATTTTAGTATAGATAAAGTTGAGTATATTTTTTCTACACATACCTATAAAAAAATGTGTTGGATGAAATTATAGCTAGAATATTTGAAATTAAATGTAGTCAAAACATTAAGGTTTATTTTTATACAGGAATTATTCATATTTTTTTAGATAATCCTCTTTTTTACTAGGTTGATAGGTATACCTTACATTCACTAGAATCCCATAGTATATTTTTCAAAGGCCAAGAATCATAATTTCCTTTTCAGTCTTATTCAAATCTAGAAATGACCCCCACTATCACTCCATCTAATTTACTCACCTAGCTCCCCACTAGTGATACAGTTTGTCTTTTCCTTTCCACACACTGGGGCGTGTGAGGCCAAAACCCAATGGCATGAGGTCTTATTCCTAACATTAAACTATAGATTCTTCATCAGTTACTTTCTCCACTAAATTTTGATCCTCTAGGTTGAGTCTACTCTTAGACATACCACTCTATAATAATTCCCTTGAGGCATAGGGGCTTAAAGGCCCATGTTGGACCAATGGACTAGAAGATCAATAGCCTAAAACTATGGCCTAAAATCAGAAATCAATTGAATAGTAACATGACTATGAAACCATATATTGTAATCATACTACTATGGTACCACTATAATACTGATTTGTACCATAGTAATACATCCCTATCTATATTTAATCATGGGTCTTTGATATAGTATTATAAGTGTTTAACACTAAAATGAACCCCCAACTACATTAAGAATTAAAATTGATAATCAAGGTGAAATTCATCTTTATTATACCTTAATGAAACTTCCTACATCTGAAGATATTTATATCAAGTATCATTTAATCACGAAAAAATTTTTTAATAAAGATTTGAAGTTAGAGTAATTTTTTTTAAAAGGATTAATTTTCCATTATGCTCCCCAAAGGTGTATAAAGGGAAATATTTAAAGCATTATGGTAAAAACCTTTTGTTAAACCTTCCTCTATTACTTTAGGAAGTTAGGGAATTACCCCACAATACATTGGATTTTTTGTCAAAGGGGGAGATAAATACAAAAATAGTACAGAGAAATATATTTATTTTTTACTTTATTCATTATGAATCTAAATTTTTTAACATGAAATTAGAGGTAGATATATTAAAAGAGAAATATTGAATAGGTATATTGAGGGGGGAATAAAATTAAATATACATAAAAATCATATCATTGAGCTATGTAATTCTATCAAAAACATATATTTATCTATATGTGTTTTCTTAGGAAAAATCTCTTTGAGAAAGTTTGTGGTTTGATGAATATATGAAATTTTATGTGATGAGAGTTTTTTATGAAAATAAAACAATCTGGAGAGATTAAAGAACACAAGAAATTGTTTAAGCTATTTTATTTTTCCTTAACCTTAAGTATTATAATGTTTTGAGAATTACCTAAAGATAGAGCTATAATTTCCAGATGTCTGAATCTAGATGATGTAAGTTGAGGAAACATGATTATCTGTCTTGAGGATATATATGTTCAAGAACTAGAAATTATATTCCTAAATAATGGTGTCCCTTTGGTTGTTGAGATGCTGATAAAGACATGTATTCTTAGTTATTACTTGACTTCAGAATTCCATAAAGAATTTTTAAAAAAATTTATTATACACTTGTGGAATATGACATAAATGGTTTCAAATTTGTATCCTAAAATTGATAAATGAAATAATATTACATCGGTGTGTAATATAATTTTCATACTTGACCATTCCTAAGAAGAATGAATTTGACAAAGGCATAGAATAGACTGATATATTTAATTATAATTGGTTCTTATGTAAAGGTTTTATGATTAAATACATGTCGAGTGGGATAAAATATTATTTAATGTGAATTTATATGATGATATGATGATCATTCATATTGAAACATCACAGTGGGATGAGAATTATTTGTTATTCAAGCTGAGTTGGATTGGATAAGTTAAATGTATTAGAAGACTGATCCTGAGTGTCCAAGTGATAAATTCAGATGTAAAAGAATTATAAATTAAAAAAGATGGTGTTGAGGACCATAATTTTAAGCATTAAATAAAGTTGATAGATTTTAATGTTGTAAATATGAAATATTAGTGTAATGAAATTGTAATTGACTCATTCAGTTTCAGAATGATTATTGAAGTACGATTGAATTTAGTAGGATTTAGTGATTCTATATAATTTTTTAAATAATATCAGGTCACAAAATATATATTTTTAGTTTAACATGAATTGTATATTGAGGTGAGAAAATTTCTTTATCGTAAATATCATAACATAAATATTTTCGATGTATACCTATTGTAGATGTGTAAAATATAGTTCCATTAGAAGTTACTGAATATCCTAAGATAACATGACCAAAAAAAGAGCAGATTGAAGGTTATGATAATGATATATTGTAATTATAGTTTGAATGAATTTCAGGATAAAATGATCTAGCACATTAGAATATCTAGGTGTTTTTTAGATTATGTTTGAATATCTAAATTCTATGGATATCCACAAGATGAATTAATATAATGAGATGTATAATCTAGATTTATTAAGACTCACAAAAAAAGGAACATCCAAAAGAAGATGTTTAATAATGTTCACATCGTTATATATAAATTATATAGAAGTTAAATAATAAAAATATATAAATATAATTATATTGATTTTGATGTAAAATTCCTAAAAATTATAAATTTGAAATCATGATTTTAGACAAGATTTTTGGAAGCCTTGAAGATAGTTAATGATATGACTTTAAGGATACTTTTTTAAAGTTCTATATTGATATATTTGGATGTACTATAGGTGGTTGGTTGAAAAATAAATAATGTGAAATATAATGATATCATAGACCAAAATTTTTAGAGATCAATTAGTTATATAAAGAATGATCTTATTCGGATTTTAGTGCTAAAAATTTGGGAGAGTGATATAGAGAAACCAAACTATGTGTTCTGAAATATTTTATTAGTTTTATAAGAGGGGAAATTATTTAGTAAAATTATCAAAGTATTAAAGAATGTGTGTAAATTTTGAATCTAGTAAAAAAACATATGAGGTTTATATAAATTTAAGTTTTATTATAAAACTGTGAGGGTGAGATATAATTTTTAGATGATTGAGGCTCGAACAAGTCACACATGTTAATTTTATTTTAAATGAATTTATAGAAGAATGACACTAATTTAATCCATAACCTTATCAGTGGTAAATCGCATTACTATGAACTTTTTCCATTTTACACACCTTAAAGATCGTGTTGAAGGGGGTTTCATGTTGTGATAGTTTTTGTTTTCATAGATCATGGAGTTGGGTGCTACCTTTACCTATACCTTGGTGGTATATTAGGGGTTTACATTATACTACATCTCTTTTGGGATTTTTTTTTACAATTTTTCTACCACTAGTAGATTTAATTTCATTTATGATGTTGTGTCACATAGATGGGACTATAAATATTATTGATCATTGATAATTCTATTTTTCGTAGAAATAAAACTATATAAAAAGATCATTAAGGAGTGTTTTATTAGTGTCAGTTTTTAAAATCATCACTAAAGGAATCATTTAAAAAAAATCAACTGTTTATTAAAAACTTTATCTATTTATATGAGAATGAAATAGTTTATAATTAGGAATTTTTATTTATATATTTAATTTCATTTCCATTTTTTAATATATCATCTCTAATTCACTGTGTTTAATTAAAAAATTATATTAAAATTAATGATAATTAATAGTTTATTAAAATTTTAATAACTATATAAAAATTAAGAATTTTTAAAAATATATTATTATTTATTTATTAATTGTTTTAAATTATTTTTAACCAGTAATTATTTAATAAAGAAATTTAAATTATTTATAAATGATTAATGATTTGTTATTTATAATCATTAGTTAGAAATAATTTAAAAACAAATAATATATTAAATAATTAAAAAATATTCATTGTTTAGTAATTCATAATTATTTATTGATAATTATTTATTTTCAATTGATTATAAATGTTTATATTTATATATAAACAGACAGACGCGCACACATGGATATATTAAAATAGTAGACAAAACATATTCACTTAACTAGTTTTAACATCCTGTTAATTGTTTTCAGGTATTTTTCAACCCTATTATTTATTTCATTAATGGTTGATCTTGTTTTCAGGGGTGTTCCGGGAGAACATGAGAAAAATAGGCTTTTTGGATGTGCATGGTTGGTATGGGGTTTGACCAACCTGTGTGCCCCTTAGAAAAAATCGTGCACCCCCAGAAAGTGGGGGATTTATGGTTCGCACATGTTTTCTATAACATGTCTCCAACTAGGGAAAACTGTGAGCCCTAAATATTATGTATGTACTGTTGGTTCATGGTTTCACCAAATAGTTCCCCCAGCTAACAGTGTGCATGATTTTTAAATTATTCTATTTTAATTTTCAAATTTTTGACCCCCCATTAATATTTACTAATAACCTTACTCAACCCTAATACATTTTTCTCATCCTTATAGGATCCCAAAATAGACTTTTTCCCCTTCTAAACACATTTCATGGGGGATTGAAGTATAATTGACCTTGTTTGGTCTTCATAGGTTAAGTGGATCTCCTCTCATGTGGTTTATTATGATATCGCTTTTTATCCTCCTTAGAGTTCGTGAGACCATCATGTAATTGATGAATCTAAACACCATTTTTATATATTATTTTTAGGTTTAATTCCTATATCTTATGTTCCCTCAATCTTCATTGACATTCCCTATTGCTAGTGTTGTGCATTATAAACCCCTGAATTAAATGTTGGTGGTTCTGTAAGTCTTTGAAATTTAATAAAAATCATATATTGCATGTTTTATTTGGAAGGAGTTTTTAAATTATTTGAAAACATCAATTTGAGAAAATTTTATATTTTATTTTAAATGAAAATTTTAATTGAGAAGAACCCAAATATTAATTCAATTGAAATTGTAGGGTGAATTTTTGAAAAGTGGTGGATTGATTTGAAAATTTTTTTGAGGAATTTTTTTGATCTTGATATTGATAAAATAGATTAAATTAAAATATTATTTTCAAATGGAATTAAAAGATAAATAATATGTGATTTGGTTTTTAAATGAAAAGAAAATGTTGAAAACTATAATTCAAATTTTGAATCATTGAAATGATTGATTTCCAATTAGATTGATTGATTTATTGATTGATTGATTAAAACACGTGAATTATTAGGTAGTTTGTAGGTAACTATTACAATAATGCTTAGATCATTATCCCTAACATATGATTTTAGATGAAAACACTAATTAAACCATTTTCATCTTAACCCCCCATAGTGGCTCCTAGAATGGGGCATAGATTGACTTCCCATACTAGATCCTAGAATGGGGTGTAAATTTGAGCATGCACAAATTACTAGAGTCATGATGATAAATGAAAAGTGTTGGGATCCTATTAAAAAAACTAACATTCAACATTTCTATTTTTGTTATACATTCCACTATTTATGAACAATTTTATTTATACCAACTGATTTATATAAACTATTTTATATAAATTGTTTTCTTAGACTTATATTGTTATATAATACATATTTTGATTGAAATATTTTTTTTGTAATCTCTAATTACCATGAAATTCCCCTATTTGTCTCAATTGATAACGTACATAGTTTATTATTATTTTCATTGATTATGGAACACTTAGTCAAACCCTATTGGGATTTATACCTCACACACTATATTTTCAATCATATATATTTACACTTCCTTATCCCATGTTCGATGAAAGGGATATAATTTCTTGATGTAGATGGATATTCTTGATCCTTTATACTATGGAGTGATTATTATTACTAGTGGAGATGTTGTAAACTTTTTATATAGGATATTTGAGATATTTTCTCTGGTCTATGGTCTTGTTTCCTTTTTGGTGTTTATCTATCTATTGGATATGATTATACTTGTTTAAATCTGGTAGACTTACATTTTGGAGTGTTGAAAATACCAATTTTTATCATTTATATTCCACTTTTTTGGAGGAAAATTCATTCCCACTTTGATCTTATATGATTCCATGTCCTATTCGGAAACCTCTAGGGATTGGTAACGCCCTTCGACCAATGATAGTAAAATATTAGATATCATTGTACCAGGGTATCTTGGATTGTTCGTGAAATGGTAATAAATGAGATAGGTTAACCATGTTTCCTTGATGTTGGTATGTGGTTTCAGATTTTGTGATGGGACATAGGATAGTGTTGCAAGAGAGTTCATGTCCTACTGTCATTGTAATGAGATTTAAGTCACCATGGGTGTTTAGGAAATTTTTCATTGAGGAATTTTTTGATTTTATTCTATTTTTCCCTAGTTTTGGTTTCAATACATTTAAATCCAAATCTATAAAGAAATTATGGCACTGATATCCATTTTGCTCCGATTTGAGTTGTCGATCTATGTAAGCTTTTGATGCATTAGTGTTTTTTGTTGATTTTTTGTAGCACCATGCCTCTGATAAGATGTTTTAATAGTCTAAATGGGGAAACTATTATTGAACCATAGTGAGTAGATCCACCTATGGACCAGAGTTTTTTTGAGATTATTATGTGTTCTTTTCCAATCTTTTGGATAGGCCTCAGTGCACATTCCCCACCAAGCTCTAATTATGGAACCTCAGTGGGACAAATCTCGAAATCATCCTCAATAGTTTCTTCAACAAAAAACACCTACTATAAAATTACCTAATTATTCTCAAGAGGTTTAGGATTGGAGGAACAAAATATACCCCCTTTTTAATTTCCTAGAGATTCCTACATGGATTATGGTGAAAAATTCTACCTTCAAAATGGAAGGGTAGGCCAAGGGATGGTGGAATTAGATGGTGAAATTGAAGAAGAAAGAAATTTTGGATTAGGACATTATAATTTTTTAAATTTATCATTTTTATTCAAAATAAATAGTATTAGATAAGGCTACAGAGTTTTTAAACCTCCCTATAGTTGATAGTGTTGGGCCGGAGCCCGACTTTGCAATGTTAGTAGTAGCAAAACACAACACAAGATTCACCCGAAGTCCTTTTATCACCCAAATACCTTTTATTACCTGGAGGAATTTTTCAACACACTTGAATGATTTATCAAACCTCAAAACTTATATAGAATTTTATCACCCCCATGAAAATGCCATTTTTTTGTACTACCAATGATCACAACTAGGATATGCCACTTTATCTCCAAAATCAAGAGGAATTTCAATACATGGAACTATCATCATATCTTATCACATTAAATTTTTTATGATTTCAATCATCATCACTGACATTCCATCATAGAAGTAAATACCTTCTTTGCTTCATTCTCATCTTCAACACCGCACACTGGTTAACGAAAACGTGAAAACCACTTCCCAGTTGCCTATCACTGGCTACATCATGTTGGAACCCCTTCCAAAATATGCTACTTCACCCTATTATGGACATAAATTCCATATATACAATTACTGCATTCAAAATTAAATTTTTTATCAACCAATATTGTTAATTAACTCTACAATAATGTTTGGAAAAAATCCTCTCTTAATGTTGAGATAAATCTATCATTTAATTATCTTTTCTCTCCTCAATATATATATTTTAAATAAAAAATCGTAACAATCTCCACCATGATTTAAAATTTAAATAATTCAAATTCTTCTGTCAACATACTTTATCTTCCAAAAGAATTCATGAGTGTTTATAATTATGTACTTAAAATTCTCTTTCCTTCTATGATTTTAGTTGCCTACCACTAAGGTCAAAATGTCAACCAATGAACTGAACACACCACATGGAACCAATGGCCAAGAAGAATTTTGATATTCCAACAATACTACTGATATCATTATCCTATTCTAGTGAGATTCTTCTAGATGCTTGATAGACCACCTACCCGGAGGAACCTCAGTCGTCTACCACCAAGCCCTAAATATCACTAGAAACTAAATAATCCACATGACTATAGCTAGAAAATCATAACTTCAATATCCTAGGAACACCTCTAGTACCGTTGTTGTCTTCCAGTAACATGCCTGGATTCCTTGATAAACCTCTCAACTATTTACTGTCAACTATGTTCTACAACCAAAAACTTCAACCAATCACCCTGATACCACTGTTGGGGCGGATTATGATGTCACAATGGAAGGAGTCACACAACACAACTGAAGATTCACCTGAAGAAATTTTAGCACCTGAAGGACTTTTATCACTTGATGGAATTTTAAAACACACCCAACTTATTTTTTAAAACTCTACACTTTGAGTAATTTTTATCAAACCCATTGATGTACAATTTTATATACCACAAATCAACTCAACCAAAATATACTACATGATCTCTGCAACCAAGAGGACTTTCGATACGTGGAACCATCATAATTTCTCATTGCATTCCATCTTTAATGATTTTAATCATCATCATCGACATGAAATTTTTAACTTAATCATGATATTCACTTCATTCTCATCATCATCGCTTGTCACCTATTATCACAAACTTAAAAAACCCTTCATCATTATCTCTCTCCTACTACAATGTGTCAGAACCCCTTCCAAAATATATTATTACATCCTCTAATATATACATCAAGTCCATATATTCAATTAATTAAGTCAACATTTAATATTTCAACCATTAATATTGATAATTAACTCTCCGTCAATTTTAAGATAAAATTATCTATTAATGTTGAGATTAATCACCCCATTATTTATATTTACTATCCACAATATTCAAATTTTAAATCAAAAATATATCAATTGATAGGACTGTGAAACAATATGCAATTTTATTCTCGAATGTTGTGTTGCATCCACCTGATACTATATTGAATAATATGATGAAGGTTCAATGGTTCTAGATGAGTTTCCTACAATATATCCATTCATATTTTTTTACTAAATCTCACATCATATGATGATGTACTATATAGGTCATTGATGGTTGAGATCAATCTGGTTGGTGAGTCAGGGTTAATGGGAGTTCGTTTTTCACCTAGTGGTTATTCTATGAGTTCATTTAAGGAAAAGTGAAAGAATCATGAGACATGTGGTGGATATAAATATAATGTTTTGTCTATAACTCTATCAATTCCTGATAGAGGACCTTTGAATTCATTCTAGTGTATAAAGGGTAGGAATTTTAAAAGGGTTTTCCCAGAGGCACCCATGATCGTTTGTTTATATGGTTTCGAAGGAACCCTATAAAAGTTTTTCCTTTTGTTATTTTATCTACTCTATGGAATGGGCTCTTCAGTTCCTGACAGTACTATGGTGAAATCAAATTCTTTATAAAAAATGTTTTCTATATGTAGGAATGTGGAATGAATCTTCTACATATAATGGAAGAGTCTCCTAAGAAATCTGATATAAATACAACAACGATGAGAGGTACCATCAATGCAGATTCATCATTAGTGTATGGTGTACTTTATACGTGTGCATATCCCTCATTTATATCAACAAGTATTGAGAAACAATTAAATCTTTTTATGGATATTTTTATCTTAGTTGTTGGATATTACTATGGCCAATAAGATACAGTGAGAGGAGGTTCTTTAATTTCTTTCTTGTGTCTTCTTTTTGTTAGATATTTTGTTTCCCAATAATTTTATAGGTCTCAAAATGAAACCACTTTACATAATTATCAAGATGTATTAGCTCATTTTTAGTAAGGACCAAATTGAACATTATCTATTTTGGGTATCTTTTACTACGTTTGATGTGGTGTACCATGTTTTTCAGAGAGAATGGTAATTGAGGTTAATTTTATTTGGAAATTTTTATCTGCAGTTTTGGAATATAATATCATTATTACCTTTTGATTTAGAGAATTCATATTAGAGTGATGATATCCCTACCGTTTTCTTTGATTTTACTGATGTCTTTTATTCTGATTTATCTAGTTTTCCACCGATAATGAAAGTATTTTTTCTATTGATTTAGTGCCTAGTACTAAACTAGTGTATATTCCATATTATCATATGAAACCAGATAAACTGAATTAGTTGATAACTCATTTGGATCACCTCATGGGGAAATGGTTCATTTGAATGAGTGTGTCACCTTTGGTGGTGCCTATTCTCCTTGATGACAAATTAGATGACACCCTTATTCTATTAGTTGATTTCCAAAAACTCAATGTAGTTACGGTGTAGAAAAATTATTTTTTTACTACAAATTTATGATCTTATTGACCCTTTTCAATGGTATAAGTGGATATCCAACAATGATCTTCGATTCGGTTATCACCTATTTAGAATTAAATAATTTTACATTCCCATAACCACCACACGGAACATATATTGATATTATGAGTATATTATCATGTCATTTGGTCTTAACAATGTTTCTATGGTAATTTTGGAATTTATGAACAAAATATTTCATGAGTCTCTTTACATGTTCTTGGTGGTCTTTGTAGATAACATCCCGAGGAGGATCGTGTGCATTATTGTAACAGCCAAAGGTTTGTATGGGAAAGATTATTTTTAATTTATTTAATGTCTAGTTTTGTATTTTACACCATGATTATCTTTAACTATACACAACACTGTAGAAGGTTGTAGTATATGAAACACAATTCTTAGCTCGTGTTACACACAATTTCATGTTGGCCTGATAAAAATTATTCTATGCAACTTTGAGTATAGATTTTGTTCACTTTATAAATGAACTATGTTTATATTATATTATACACAACACCAAAGGAATATTTCACTATACGCAACACTGAAATGGCTTTCCTTACACGCAAGAGCGACCTTCCTTGATAGCTTGTATTGTACATGATACACATTTTCACTAAACAATGATATATTAATATAATATTATTTGAAGCAGGCTTTATGAATAGTTTTAATTGAATTTTAAATTTTATAACATTATAATTCATCTTACACATTTTTTAGAACATGGTATGAGAAAAATATCAATTTTTGGATGAAAGAAATATTTTTCAAAAAATGCAGTTTTCCACCTTTTGATTGTGAACACATTTTAAATATAATTTTTAACATGTTTATAAGTTAAGTTTGAAATAATAAACTTCTTTTTTCGAATCAATATATAAAAATTTATGTTGGATAATCTTTTGATATTTTTCTGATAACTTTCATATTTTGATGAATAGAAAAATATGAAAAAAATTTACATAAATTGTTTTTCCATTGAGATAATTTATATTGATTAATTATAAAATTTAATGGTTTTAAACTGTAAATATAATATATTTTTACCATTTAATAAAATTTAAGTCATTATCATTAATTTTACATCGAAGTCATAGGTAAAAACATATCAATCTTTTTCAATGTTTTAACTTTTAAAACTGATCTGCTCATTTCAACAACGGGATTAATTTAAAATTAATAATACAAATTCTGTGACATGAATTAGGAAAAATGGATTCCATATTTGGAATAATTATACCCTAATTATGTTAATAGTCTTATTTTATTTTTGGGAATTATGAATAGTAACTACAGTAAATTTTATTTACCACAATTAAAGATAAATCGGGTAATTAAGGGTTAAAATAATATTATAAAATTACCTTAACACTTGTATTAATATAATTGGATGATTATATTTTTCCCTAAAAAATACATGGGTCGAAATAGTATCTATTGGAACCAACTAGGATGAGATTAAGGCATTTAATTAATTTTATTTAAAGAACAGACAAATATGTCTCAGCCAAACTTTAATAATTAATTTTTTAAAATATTAGGATATATAAAATAAAAAATTCGATTATAAATACCCATTTGAAATCTAAATTTTTTTTCTTTATCATGGTATTTTATTTGTAATTTCTAAAAAATATATATTTACTTTAATAGCTTATACATTAAGGATGCAGAAATTATTTATTTAGTGAAAAATCGATAATATATTTTTTATTAAAATAATAATACCCATAAAAGGCCCAAACACTTGACATAAGCTTATTAATAGAATATATATAAACGATAACCATACAAGGTTCAACTTTTGGACCACTTGGAGCCTTATAAAATATATTATGACACTTATAATATTTTAATGTAAATGATGTAAAAGTTGTAACCTTCATAATTTGATAAATATAACATTTTAAATGCTGGGGTTTATAAGTAAAATTCGACTAAAAGTATTATTATTAAATATATTATTTTTATATTCATTATATTATTTTATTTTTAATTTTCATGCAACAAATAAGTATATTAAATAATTATACAAAAAAGTTGTAGTAATTGTTTTATTAAAATAAATATCAATTGATTGATTTTAAAAATATGATAATAAATAATATATCAAAAAATTACTATTCTCCACAAATTTTCTAGATGAATATTAAATTTTAGTAATATATTAAGTATTTTTGTCTTAGTCTATCATAGGGATGTATTTTATTTAAATTTAAATAAATGAATAGTGTCAAAATTGACACTATTAATATTTTATAAAAATAACATATTATTAAATTGTTTAAAATCACAAAAAATATTTAAATTTACAAATATATAATTATAAGGTCTAAAATTTCATAAATTATCCAATTATGGACAATTAACTACACATAAGTAAGTATTTATTAGCATTTAAAATTTAGAAGATTATTACCACAAATAAAATTAAATATATTAAATAAGGATAAATCCAAATGATAATGTTTAAAATAATATCAAAACATGTTTAAATTGTATTGTTTGATAATATTAAAACCATATATCAACTCATATTCTAAGTTGAGTCATTTTGGTGGTTTTAAGGTGGGGTTTGAGTTTATTATAAATTCATATTTTTTTAGGATTCCAAAATTTCCTCTCTCCTCTCTTATAAAAGGTCTCATCCTCACTCTCCCCTTCACTCTATTTTGAGCTTTCAAACTTTGCCAAAACATGCCAATTTACCATATAAAATTTCATATAAACAAACTATAGGTCATTTTCTTCTTCAAAGACCAACTTTGGTGCCCTAATAGAAGGTTTAGATGAGGCGCGTCGAAGAAGAGGTAATATCTTTTACCGATTTTTTATAGATTCCTTCTTCATCTACTTCCTCTATATGAGTTGTGTAATTATTAATTAATAACTCCAGAATAAAATTTATAATGAATGTCATTATCCATATGAAACAACCATATTTCATCTTTTATTCATCATATGAAAAATGAAATCACCACACGTGTGTATGTATGGCCCACCATCTCCACGTCGTGGTGTAGTCTGTTTTTTCATCACCAACATAGATAGATTTTTATAATGATGGAATAAATAACTATATATTATTATTATACAATTATATTTATTATGAAATATTATACACCATACACTTCAATACAATTCCACAATCATGGGAATGATATCGCCGCTCGTGCGTACGTACGACCTATTGTTTCCACGATGTGGTGTGATTCGTTCTACATGATCTTCATTGAAGAATGATTTTATAAATGAATTTAATGAATTAATAGGATATATATAATACTAATAACATTATTTAAAGGATATAAATATAACCTAAAGAGAAGAATAATAATTTATTTGACAAAACATGAATAATAACATAAAGCTGTTTACACCCGAATAACGAGTAACAATGAAATATTACTAATAAATAGATAAGAATATGACCTTATATGATATCAAAGAAAAGACTATAATTATTGAATAATTCAAAGAAATTATTTAAATCATTATAGAATAGGTTTCTATATGTACAAATCATATCGAACCAAAGGTAAGGGATAAATTTGCAATCTCATTTTTATCCAAGATTGCTTATACCTATGTATTTACTGGGGTTATATTTGTCATCCATTTTCATGATTTCTAAAAAATATTTTCATAATGTTTTTAATATTCTTCCATATATTTTTAAAGTCATGTTTAACCCTTTTTTATTGTTAGTATGTGGTATTTAAGGAATATTTCTTTTATTTACCATATGAGGTACTTTTTGAGTTTTTTTGTTAAAGTGTGAGGAGAATGTTTTTTTAAGTTATACGGAATGAACAGATTGTAACGCTTTCATAAATAATTATTTACATGAATATTCATTTAATTCTTTCAATTTTATTTTCAATTTACTTTTTTTATTTTAAAATTCCACGACATTTCGAGAAAAGAAAATGTTTTTGAAGAATACAGGATATATTCCTCAAGAATTCATTTCAAGTGTTTTATTAAAACCATTTTCCATCTAATATAACATTATTTAATATGGTTATGTTTCATGTATAATTTCCCTATTATTTACATGGTTTGATTTTTTTTTGATGGAATTATATCCATTGTTTTATATGGATTATGTTATGATGGGATGATGTTTATGAAACCCATTTTATTCATTGGGTAATGTTGAATGATTTATGTTTATTTTGTGGCACGAATAAGAATTATTTAATTCTGAGATGGGTGGGACCTTTATCTCCCTCCAATTCATTGTGTAAAGATTTATATCTCATGATATAGGCATGGCTGGAACGACAAGTAAATCAGGTTAAGTAATACAGGGATGGAAAGGCAAGTAAACCCAGTTCAGTAATGGAATTCATCCACTATGCTGGTCTTGGAAGAAATTCTGTGGTCACTATGGAAATCAAAATATGTTCTTATTACTTTTACACAATTACATGTTTTATTCCAATGCTATTCATTCATGGTTAATGTTTCTTTATGATCCTTTCCTTACGTACTACCATGATTTATTTCATTGCTCAAGATTTTGGTGTTTAAATTTTATATACATGTTTTTACGTTCAAATATTTACGGTTTTTTTATGTTCTCCATGTTTACCCATACTAAGCATTTTAGCCCACCCTTTCTATGTTTTCTTTTCCCTAGGATATAAAGAAAGTCCTTTGATAAGAAAACAAAATGGGAAGATTTTTATGGGATATTTTGATGATCTTTCACCATGATTAGAAGATTATGTTCGGAGTTTCCAAATACACTAAACTAATACGGTCTTTGGGAAGTTGTTTTTATTTTGAATTAAGTATTATGAAAAAGTAATTTTATGTCCTTGTACATTATGCTTGGGTCTCTACAGTTGGTACCAGAGTGAAGGTTTAGGAAACTTTTAGAAACTAAGTGGAAAAAACATTAGTGAGATCCCAAGAGATATTTATAAGATATGTCTAGGGATGTCCCTACGGTTAAGAATAAGTATAGGTCATAGTTCAAGAATTTTGATAATGATCATGAATAATCTAGGATTAAACAAAGATTTTATATATTAAAAGTACTCCCCCATGATAATGTAGTTTTCCTAATAAGATTTTTCCCTCTCACACTATTCTTTTTGGGTTCTAGATAATGGTTGGAACCCGAATGAACCGTGCTAATGATCAATGCATTGGGAAATAAAATTATTATCCTCCTGAACAACCAAATGTTGTGGGATGTGGAGTGAAAATTTTTATTTCTATACTTACACAATCTATGAATCATTCTGGACGTCCAAATGAGCCATGAAGGGAACAATATTCTATTGAGTCTTTCATGAGGCAACATCCACCTTCTTTTAGTGGGCCTTTTGATCCACTTATTGTTGAACAATGGATTAATTACATTGAAAATATATATTCCATACTTCAATATTAGGAACATGAAAAGGTAATTTTGGCTATCTATCTTTTAGAAGATGAATCAGACCAGTGGTGGACTCTAATTAAGAATACAAGGCAGTAAGATAAAATTGAATCCATTTAATGGGAAGAGTTCCAGAAATTATTTGTCAATAATTAATACCTTCATATTCTTCAAATAAAGATATAAAATGATTTCCTTGAGCTTAAGAAAAATTATTAGGAATCAGTTGGTACATATGAGGCAAATTTTACAAGACATGAAAGTTATGTTTCAGGATTTATCATCCCACCTGAAAGTAATGTTTATTGAATATTTAGTGGCTTAAAACCAAGTCTTTGAAGGGAATTATATATAAGAGTCTTAAATTTTTATGATGATATTGTGTGTTGTGCTATCAAGGTCGAATTGGACGTTGGTGTTACATTTCCATCTAATGGTTTTGATAAGAAACAAAAGATGGATTTTAAGGGAAAATATAAAAAAATGGATAAAAGATGATGAATGTTTTGTTATGCTCAAAGTGTGGAAAAAAGAATGGTGGATATTGTCTAAAAGGGTCTAGAAAATGTTTAATGTGTGGAAAAAAAGATCATCGAGAAGCTGAGTGCCGAAGTAATGTGAAATAGGAAGCTAATGATGTGACTAATAAAAACACACCACCAATACTTCAATTCTACCAGTGAAAGGAAATAGGGAATTATTCTAACCAATGCCCTAATCTAATGGTTAATGATGATTGACATCAAAAACCTCTTAAGGCAAAAGAAGAAAGGGAAGTCACATGAGATCACTATTCGAGATGTTGAGTATGACAACGATGTGGTGGAATGATTAAGTGTTTATGTAACGGGATTCCAAAATAGTGTTGTGGAATGTCATTTATAGTATCGCGGAATATTGGAATATCTATGTATTAGTTTTTGGTGGTTTTCAATAATTATACTGTACCGCTAACCATGAAAAGTTATTGAAATATTTTTGGAAAGTACATTATATGTGCATAATGAAGGGATAAAAAGATAATGAGTTGTTTGATATTATTAATGAGCCCATGACTAATAAAAGGACAAAGTGATATCATGGTTTGAGTAGATAGAAATTTTTGGATTTTGGTATGTGGAAAGAGTTACCTTTTGATAGCATTCATATTTTCAATAAAGATCTATGGTAATTGATATTTCAAGAGAATACATGATTAATGTATTCACATGTTTCGAATGTGGCTAACATGATATATCTTATGATATATTGGGGATAAATTATGGTATTCACAATCTTGGTAGATGAACTTTCTAGTAATCAAATTTTATATACTATGAGATTGGATAGAAGTATTTTGGATAAGACTAAATATTGGAATAGATTAAGATAGACAACAAAATTTATTGTTTAAGACTAGTACTTTTTTTCGATATTATTTATGGAATGTTATAATAGTGTAGTTTTAGAAAAAGGACAACTTGCAGGACGGGCAACAACCCGTTGTGTCAGACAAGGCTACAGGAATCAAACCCACAACCATATTGTGATAGGCATTTATCATGAACCACTGGCCTATAAGAAGTCCTTGTTTAGTAGAAATTAGTTTTATTTGATTAAGTGGTATGATAGATGAAGTATAAGTACTTTTTTGGAACCATATAAGATTAATCTCTCTAGAGATGGGCTAATGTATATTTAATACCTTGTGATTAACTTTTTGAGATAGAGACAGATAGAATGAACTATCATTCTATCACATGATATTCTAATAGTGCCAGAATGAAAAATTCAACTTCATTTCTTTAAATAAGAGATAAAGTATAAATTGTTTTGGGAATGAACAATGATGATATTACACTAAAATAAAGTAAGTATTTGTCCTTATGAAAAAATTCATGAACTTTAGAGAAATGGCCTTGATAACAAAAAATGTTGACCTATTACCATCATATGTGATGAATCAGATGGTACCTTAGATCATCACAAATTTATGGCTTTGTGATTGATGTCTTTTTCTTAGCCATGTTCTCTACCACTCTTCATCAGAACTTGATGGAAATATTTCTCTTCCATATCCATTTTTTCAACTATTTTTTCCTATGTGATGAGTTATTTTGGGTAATCATTATATTTCTAACATTCTACTTAACAAATTAAGTTTTAGTATCCCTTTTTACGATGTGGGTTTCCATAAAAGAAACTTTCATGTATTGAACCATTTATAACCTTGATGAATTTTGGGGGAGAAATTAATTTTAAGGGGGTAGAATATAACAGGGAAAGATTTAATAAAAAAAATTATTTTAATTTCTTTGATGTCTTGTGTTGTACTCTACACCATGATTATCTTGCACTTTATGCAACACAGTAGTAGCTCGCAGTATTCTCAACACTATTCTTTGCTCGTGTTACACGCAATTTCAAGTTTGTTTGATACAAAATATTCTTCGGAAATTTGAGCATAAATTTTGTTCAATGTATAAATTAACTAAATTTTTATTATGTTACACAAAACCCCAAATAAATATTTCACTATATGCAACACTGGCATGACTTGTGTTACACGCAAGAGTGACCTTCCATGATAGCTTACATTGTACATGATACTAAGTTTCACAAAACAATGATATATTATTATAATAATATTTTGAAAATTCCATTATTAATAGTTTTAACTACATCTTGAATTTTAAAACATTATAATTCCCCTTAAATTTTTTTTAAAACATGGTATGAGAACAAAATCAATTTTTTGGTAGAAGAAGTATTTTTCAAGAAAAGAAGTTTTCTCCCTTTTAATGGCTAACCCATTTTAAATACAAATTTTAATGTGTTTATAAGTTCATTTTTACAAAATAAAATTATTCTTTTGAATCAATATATAAAAATTTACATTGTATAAATTTTTTATGTTTTTCTGATAACTTTTATATTTTGATGAATATTAAAAATACGCTAAATTTTACTTAAAAACAACGTTTGTCATTGAGAAAATTTATCTAGTTAAATTATAATATAGAATGGTTTTAAAGTATAAATAGAATATATTTTTACCATTTAATATAATTTAAGTCATTAGCATTAATTTTACATTAAATTCATAGGTAAAAACATTTCAATCTTTTGTAATGTTTTATCTTGGAAAACTCGTTTTCTCATTTCAACAACGGGATTAATTTGAAATTAATTACTACAACTTCTGTGTCTTGAATTTGTAAAAATGGATTACATATATCGAATATGTTAGTCCAAATTATGTTAATAGGCTATTTTTTGGCATTATGAATAGTAACCACGGTAAATTTTATTCACTACGGTTAAAGGTAATTCAGATAATCAAGTGTAAAAATAATATTATAAAATTTCCCGAACACTTTACATAGTATAATTATGTAACACCCCAAGCTTCTACAGTACGCTTCTCTTTGATTAATGCGATAGCGTGTGTTGTACGCAACACCGAGTTCTAACAACCAATCAAACTAGCCGTTATGAATAGTAATACCTACTTTTTAAAATTATATATAGTTTATATTTCAAAATGGACTTCATTTTTGGATTCGGAATATCTAATTTAGCCTAAGTTGAAATTTTGGTACTTTTCGGATAACTTTCATATTTTGATGAATAGTGAAAATTACTAAATTTTAATTAAAAACAACTTTTTTAATCAAAATAATTAATAGTGATAAATTATGAATTTTAGTAGTTTTAAAGTATATTTAGAATATATTTTTACCATTTAATATAATGTTGGTCATTGGACATAATTTTACAATTAAACCGAACATAAACAAGTGTCAATCTTTTGATAGTTATTATCTCTTAAAAACACGCTTTTTTGTTTTGACAGCGGGAATTAATTTTAAATTAATTTCTGCCACTTATGTGGTTTGAATTTAAGAAAATGGATTCCATATTTGGAATCAGGATGTTCAAATTTTGTAAATAGGTAACTTTTATTTTAAGACATTTTGATTAATTACTGCGGTAAATATTTTATTTACCATGGTTAAGGGTAAATCCGTTAAATAAGGGTTAAAAAATAATATTATAATAATACTAAATTACCCTAAAACGTGTCTTAACCCTATTGGTTGATACATGGTCGACCATGGGAATCTTTGGGTCGATTGTGGGACCCCATGGATCCACTTGTAAGTGATAATGACACTTTATTTTAATTAAGTTAAAATGAATACAAAAATGACACAAGAATATATCTTTTAGTAAAACAATTGTTAAATAGGGTTATATATGTTGGATTTTAGATTATAAATATTAATTAGAAAGACAAAAATATTTCCTACATAATGATATTTTATTTATAATTTTTAGACATTAAATAATTTATTTTAGTTATGACACAATGATGATGCAGTAATTACTATAATAGTGAAACATTAAAATAATTGATATTATAAATACCCAAATAAATATAATATGAAACTTTTAATGAATTAAACTAATTTTTTAGGATAATATGATATATTAGGATTGATTTAATTGACTTTGTTCTAAGTAATAAAGCTTTTTTGAGTTTCACAAAAATCAGCTTTTGAATAGTGTCAAAATTGACATAAATGAGTTCTTAAAACAAATATTATATTATTAATTGATATTAAATTCCCAAAAATCTAAGGTTCGGCCAAGAGATTTATATCATGATAGGTTCACCATTAATGGACCACTTGTGGGTCTCTTGGATGTATTTAGTAAGTTTATTAACCATATTATATAAAAATACAAAGAGACATTTTAAAAGTGAAACTAATTAACTTAGAGTTAATACTTAAAGATAAGGCTAATATAAGTACCCAAACCTGTCTAAATTCTATTTGTTGAGTTGTTTTCGACCCATCCCCACCTTAACCTTTGAATAGTAAACTTTGGAGCCATTGTAAACCGAATATGAATTTATTATAAACTAATATCTCTAGCTTTTCCAAAGGTGCCCCTCACCCCTCTTATAAAAGGGCACTCCTCCTTATCATTTCTTCACACCTTCAAAGCCTTTTGGTTCGGCCAAACTCTGCCCAAATACTCTCCCAACTTCCCTCACTACATCCTAGGGGCCTTAGTTTGATCAGAAAGCCAACCTAAGGAGCCCTTTTGATCAAATCAAAAGGAAGAACCCGAAGAAGAGGTAATGATTTCACCACCCTTTTCTAAGTTCATTTCTTCTTCCACTTCTTCTTCATTTGTTGTACTATTCTAAAATAATAGATCCAGTATCATATATATACTGTGATGTTATTATAAATATGGTACAACCATATTCAGTATTCTATCCACCCTTTGAATAACATGTCACCATACGTGCGTACGTACGGCTTACCGTCTCCACGTCGTGGTGTAATTGTTATTCAATATAATATTATTTGGATGGATATAATAATGATGTGTAACTCATGTAAATAATAAATATAACATGTTAAAGATTCTTTATATATGATATACCATCCATTTATATATTTTTTTAATATCAAAAGAATGATATTGTCCCTCGTGCGTACGTACCACGAATGCGATGAGATTCATTCTCCATCGTATCCATTCAAGTATAATTATCATTTGATGATTTAAAAAATGATTTTTAAGGACTTGATATCATTCTGGATATGAATAATATAAAACCTATCCTTTACAAACATGTCTTACGTAACAAAACATATAAAATAAAACAAGTAAGTTAACACCTGAAAAAACGATAATACTAAGATATTATTATCAAATCAATATTAAAAGATCATATATGATATCATATTAATGTATATGATTATTGTATAATTTAATAACAATTATTTCACCATTATACAGGAGGTTAACCTACCCCAACCAAGGAAAAGTACAAGGTAAGGGTTATTTCACAATCTCTTCATTATCCGAGATTGTTTATATGTAATAATCTACTGGGATCACTTTATCATCCACATCCATGTTTTCTTAAAAATGTATTTCAAAACATTTTTTTATTATTTACAAGAATATGGGTTAAAGTCATTTATACCCTTGTTTGACTTTTTATAAGAAGTTTATAAAGGAATCTTTCCGTCGTTTTCAAAACAAGGTCCTTTTTAACCTTTTCGATAGAATTATGGTAAGAATGTTTTTTTAACTTATACGGCGGGTGCGGCTATTTTCCGCCATTATAAAATCGTCAAAGATTACCTTACAAGCTTATAAGAATATTTTCAAAGAAAATGTTTTATTTTATATGGATCTTAAATGATTTCAAAATAAAAGGAGATATTTCTTTAAAAAGAATTTTGATTTCATCTATGTCAACATCCTTTGATGGATTTTAAGATTATTTGAAGTTGATTTATTATGATACAAAACTTCTATATTGTATTGAAGGTTTGTGATATGTTTGACTGTGGATGTGATATTTTTATACCATTCATAGTTTATGGTGAAAGTATTGACATTTCGTATGCTAGTTTTAATACGAATGTTTATGTTATGTTTAAACCTTTTCATATGGGAATGCATTGGACTTAATATGTGACGGGTGGAGCCCGCTATAGCTCCTCGATGCATCGGTAGGTCTCATGAGACAAACTAGTGTCTTGGAACAAGGCCTTGACAAAATCTCATTTGTAGTCTTGGCACGAGGCCTTGGCTATATGGTTATGATAGTCTGGCATTATGCATTCCAACATTATGAAAGTGGTTAGTGATTTTTGCATGTGATTATTCGATTAGTAGAATATACATGCGAATAAGTAAATGGAATTATTTTATTTTATTTATGCCATACTATGTTGAAAGTTCAAGTTTGAAAGGCTTTTGTTTTAGTGATACATTGCCTTAAATGTTTATTCTTATTTATGAAAGTTTCTGCTATATTGTTATCCTTACTGGGCATTTGAGCTCACCCCTTTTCTATGTTTTATTTTTCCCAGGAAGTGAAGAAGTAAATATTGAATGACCTGCAGGGATATTATGTGGGGATATGAGTGTGGATTATGGAGACAATATGTTGTTGTTGTAGTTTTTCATTTTATTATGTAATGTAAGACTTATGAATATATCTAGTGTTTCCAAGGCTACTAAACCAATCGGTCTTTCGAGATTTGATCTTTCTTGTGATCATGCCAATGTTATGTAATAATGCACCGACTCTGGGTAACTAGGGTTGGGGAGTTACAGTTGGTATCAGAGGAAGTTTAGTACAAACCTTGGAAGCTAGATTTAGATAAACTCTGATTAGAGCACATAGACCTAAGATGAACATTGAGGATTAGTGTAGAAGAACTTCCTAGAATTTTGGTATTGTAGAGGTTTTGTGAGTTTTCCGAGCAATACATCCCTGTCTGGATACGAGCAGGTAGAGGTGGCTCTGGCACAGATGTACCTAGGGGTAAAACCCAAAAACACCGCTTTGAGCTAGACTCGAACGGGAACTGGTGCACGACAACGGGCCTTGCTGCACTCTTGGTTACGACACTCCCGGGGGATATGCTTAGGATAACTCTCATTTTCTTTAAAAATCATTATGAAGGGTTAATGAGTATATAATTCCTCAAAGAAAACATTTTTATGATTATGGATTATATCCATAAATAGTTCAATTTATGTTAAGTGTTTTATAAGTATGGGATTATATATTTTGATTCATAATCTGATCTAGTTTATTCCATTGTTTAGAAATGGCGCCTAGTGGAAGAAATGGAAACCATATCAATGCACGCACTCCATGTAGGGATTGGCCTCCTGCTCAAGATAATTATAGTGGGGCTGGTGATGCAACTGGTGCCGATCAGCTAATCACCACACTGGGACAACTTACTCAGGTTATGAATAATAACCTTACCCGTATGGAGCACCCTGATCCACAGCGTGGAGGAACAATGTTAGATCGATTCATGAGGCAACAACCACCAATGTTCAATGGGAGTACAAATCCCTTAGTAGCCGAGCAATGGATAAATTCCCTAGAGAAAATATTTCAGTCTTTGGGGAGCAGTGAAAGGGAAAAAGTTATCATGGCAGTTTACCGCCTCACTGGAGATGCTGATCAATGGTGGTCATTGATTCAAAACATGAAGGAAGATGATGAAGTATCAAATATGGAATGGAGGGAGTTCAAAGATCTGTTTTTAGAAAAATACTTCCCTCGCGACCATCGAGCAGATATGGAAAGGCAATTTCTAAGTCTGAGACAGAAGGAGGATGAGAATGTCACAAAGTATGAGGCTAACTTTACAAGGTTAGCAAGGTACGCTGGTGATTATATACGTAACCAAAGAAGTAAGATTGATCGTTTCTTTGATGGGTTAAAACCATTTCTTCGTCGAGCAATAGTCTCACAATCCTTTTCATCGTACGAAGACATTGTCTCATGTGCCATCAATACCGAAAAGGAATTCTCTAAGTCTTATGACTTTAAAGAAAAGAAAGAGAAGAAGATGCCTTCTGATCAATCTGGGAATGGAAATAAGGGGAAGAAGGGAAAGGTTGAATATCCATCCTGTGGTAAATGCGGGAAGAAGCACCCTGGTACTTGCTTGAAGGGAATGGGAGTCTGTTACAAGTGTGGTGAAAAAGGCCACCAAGCTCGTGATTGCAAGGGGAATAAGGAAGCTACCAACGTTCAGTGCTTCAATTGCAGGGAGATGGGGCATTATGCAAATGAATGTCCTGAGCGTCAGGAGAACTTACCTCAGAAAAGGCCAAGGGATCAAGGCCAGGCTTATGCTATCACTACTGCTGAGGTAGAAGCTCCGAAAGACGTGGTGGCAGGTAATTTAATGGTTTCCTCAAGTTTAGAAAATGCATTATTTGATTCTGGATCATCGCATTGTTTCATATCTTCCCAGTTTGCTAAGAAAATTAGATATTTCCAATTTGATTTAATAAGGGAGTTGTCAGTTAAAACTCCTAAGGGAAGTATCATTGCAACAAAGTTTTGTGAATCAGTCCCCATTAGAGCACATAAATTTTCTTTATCTGCTGATCTCATTGTCATACCTATGATTGAGTTTGATATAATCCTCGGTATGGACTGGCTTTCGGACTATGATGCGAAGATTTATTATAAGAAGAAAGAGGTTACGATTCTTGATGATAATGATATGGAACACCTTATTTTTAGAGCAGAATCGTCACCACCTAATTCTTATTTAGATCCACCCCCAGTAGCTCAACTTAATTCAATTATTGGGGAGGAAGAGAATGAAATAACTGTCAGTGAGGAAAGGAATGTTCAAATAGAGGATGTACCTATTGTGGAAGAATTTGTAGATGTATTTCCAGAAGATTTACCTGGACATCCTCCAGAACGAGAAGTTGAGTTTTCCATTGATTTGATTCCTGGATCAAGGCCTATATCGAAGACCCCTTATAGAATGGCCACTGTAGAATTAGTCGAACTAAATAAACAACTAGAGGAATTGAGTAATAAGGGATTTATTCGCCCTAGTGTTTCTCCATGGGGATCCCCTGTTCTTTTTGTTAAAAAGAAATATAGATCTATGAGGTTATGTATCGACTATAGGGAGATCAATGTTATAACGATAAAGAACAAGTATCCCCTACCTCGTATTGATGATTTATTTGAACAACTACATGGAGCTCAATACTTTTCAAAGATTGACCTTCGATCTGGATACCATCAGTTGTGTGTAAAGAAGGAAGACATTCCGAAGACAGCATTTTGAACCAGGTACGGGCATTACGAGTTTACTGTAATGCCTTTTGGATTGACTAATGCACCCTCTGTATTCATGGATCTGATGAATAGAGTTTTCAAGGAGTATCTCGATGAATTTGTGGTGGTATTTATTGATGATATCTTGGTATACTCCAAAACCTACGAAGATCATGAAAATCACTTGCGCATTATCTTGAAGACTCTGAGGAGGCATGAATTATATGGGAAGTTTAGCAAATGTGAATTCTGGCTTCAGGAGATTTCTTTTCTTGGCCATATTGTCTCTAAAGATGGAATCTCTGTTGATCCTTCTAAGACCAAGGCAATCCAAGAATGGCCAGCACCTACGAGTATAACTGAGGTACGCAGTTTTATTGGTTTGGCATGTTATTATCGACGTTTCGTCCAGAATTTTGCCCGATTGGATAACCCATTAACGAATCTCACACGTAAAGGGGTTAAATTTGTTTGGACAAAAGAGTGTGAAGAATGTTTTGATGAACTGAAGAAAATATTAGTCAATGCTCTTATATTGACTCTACCATCGGGGAATGATGGGTTCATTATTTATAGTGATGCATCGAACAAAGGACTTGGTTGTGTCCTTATGCAGAATGATAGAGTTATTGCCTATGCATCACGATAGTTGAAAATTCATGAACAAAACTATCCTACTCATGATCTCGAGTTAGCAGCTGTGATCTTTGCTTTGAAGATATGGAGGCACTACCTCTATGGTGAAAAATGTGAGATTTATACTGATCACAAGAGTTTGAAGTATATTTTCTCACAAAAAGAACTCAACATGAGGCAAAGGAGATGGCTTGAATTACTCAAGGATTATGATTGTACGATACACTACCACCCGGGGAAGGAAAACAAGGTGGCAGATGCTTTGAGTAGAAAAGATCATGGAGTTCTGAACAATATGAGAATTTAAAGGGATCCAATTTTCATGGATCTAGTGAAGATGGACATGGGAATAATCAGGGAAGGTGAAATATCAATGCTTTTTCAAATGGTTTCCAAACCATCTTTACTAGAAAGGATTAAGAGTTCTCAAACCAATGATGAATAATTCCAAAAGAAGATTAAAGCTGTGAATGATGGTAGATTGAGAGACTTTGTGTATGAAGATGGAATTTTGAAATTCGGGAAGAGACTTTGTGTTCCCGATTTACCTGATCTGAAAAGGGAATTGCTGGATGATGCTCATAGTTCCAATTTCTCTATACACCTTGGGAGCACCAAAATGTATAGAGATTTGAAGGAACATTTTTGGTGGGACAACATGAAGAGGGAGATTTCTGATTTTGTGTCAAGATGTATGGTTTGTCAACAAGTGAAAGCTGGAAGGAAATAGCCTGGAGGAGTCATGCAACCTCTTCCCATACCGGAGTGGAAATGGGACAATATTACGATGGACTTTGTCATGGGGCTACCAAAGAATCCTAGAAGGAACGATGAAATATGGGTTATTGTTGATCGTCTTACCAAGTCAGCACATTTTCTTGCTATAAGAGAAGATCTACCCATGGAACGTCTAGAAAGACTATACATTAATGAAGTTGTGAGACTTCATGGAGTACCCCTATCGATTGTTTCTGATCGTGATCCCCGTTTTACTTCAAGATTTTGGAAAAGTCATCAGAAATATCTGGATACTGAACTTCATTTGAGCACTGCTTACCACCCTCAGACAGATGGACAATCAGAATGGACTATTCAAACCCTAGAAGACATGTTGAGATCTTGCTCACTTGACTTTCAGGGTATGTGAGATCAATATTTACCACTGGTAGAATTTTCCTCTAACAATAGCTTCCATTCGAGTATTCAGATAGCACCATATAAAGAGTTATATGTAAAGAGATGTCGTACACCAACCTATTGGGATGAGGTTGGTGAAAGAAAACTTGTAGGCCCAGAACTGGTGGAGGAAACGGTGGAAAAGGTGAAGGTAATCCAAAATCACATCAAAGCAGCTCAAAGTAGGCAGAAAAGCTATGCCGATAATCGAAGGAAGGATTTGGAATTTCAGGTCGGTGATCATGTTTTCCTGAAGGTATCTCCATGGAAGGGAGTCATACATTTTGGTAAGAAAGGTAAATTGAGTCCCAGGTACATCGGACCTTTCGAAATTCTAGAACGAATTGGGGTTGTAGCTTACCGATTGGCAATGCCGCCAAGTCTCTCCAGAGTTCACAATGTGTTCCACGTATCTCTGTTGAGGAAATACATGCCTGATCCAACGCATGTACTCACCTATGAGGAATTAGAACTGGAACCCGATCTTTCCTATTGTGAAGAGCCTGTCATGATTCTTGATACGAGAGAAAAAGTACTGAGAAACCGGACAACGCGTCTGGTAAAAGTTTTGTGGAGAAACCATAAGATGGAAGAGGCAACGTGGGAACCCGAGGAACTTATGATGAAGAACCACCCGAGTCTTTTCATGCGATAGTATTCTAGAAATTTGGAGGACGAAATTATTTGAAGGAGAGGAGAATGTAACACCCCAAGCTTCTACGGTATGCTTCTATTTGATTAATGTGATAGCGTGTGTTGTACGCAACACCGAGTTCTAACAACCAATCAAACTAGCCGTTATGAATAGTAATACATAATTTTTAAAATTATATATATTTTATATTTCAAAATGGACTTCATTTTTGGATTCGGAATATCTAATTTAGCCTAAGGTGAAATTTTGGTACTTTTCGGATAACTTTCATATTTTGATGAATAGTGAAAATTACTAAATTATAATTAAAAACAACTTTTTTAATCAAAATAATTAATAGTGATAAATTATGAATTTTAGTAGTTTTAAATTATATTTAGAATATATTTTTACCATTTAATATAATTTTGGTCATTGAACATAATTTTACAATTAAACCGAACATAAACAAGTGTCAATCTTTTGATAGTTATTATCTCTTAAAAACACGCTTTTTGTTTTGACAGCGGGAATTAATTTTAAATTAATTTCTGCCACTTCTGTGTTTTGAATTTAGGAAAATGGATTCCATATTTGGAATCAGGATGTTCAAATTGTGTAAATAGGTAACTTTTATTTTTAGACATTTTGAATAATTACTGCGGTAAATATTTTATTTACCATGGTTAAGGGTAAATCCGGTAAATAAGGGTTAAAAATAATATTATAATAATACTAAATTACCCTAAAACGTGTCTTAACCCTATTGGTTGATACATGGTCGACCATGGGCATCTTTGGGTCGATTTTGGGACCCCATGGATCCACTTGTAAGTGATAATGACACTTTATTTTAATTAAGTTAAAATGAATACAAAAATGACACAAGCATATATCTTTTAGCAAAACAATTGTTACATAGGCTTATATATGTTAGATTTTAGATTATAAATATTCATTAGAAAGATAAAATGATTTCCTACATAATGATATTTTATTTATAATTTTTAGACATTAAATAATTTATTTTATTTATGACACAATGATGATGCAGTAATTACTATAATAGTGCAAAATTAAAATAATTGATATTATAAATACCCAAATAAATATAATATGAAACTTTTAATGAATTAAACTAATTTTCTAGGATAATATGATATATTAGGATTGATTTAATTGACTTTTTGCGAAGTAATCAATCTGTTATGAGTTTCACAAAAATCAACTTTTGAATAGTGTCAAAATTGACATAAAAGAGTTCTTAAAACAAATATTATATTATTAATTGAGATTAAATTCCTAAAAATCTAAGTATCGGCCAAGAGACTTATATCATGATAGGTTCATCATTAATGGACCACTTGTGGCTCTCTTGGATGTATGTAGTAAGTTTATTAACCATATTATATAAAAATACAAAGAGACATTGTAAAAGTGAAACTAATTAACTTAGAGTCAATACTTAAAGATAAGGTTAATATAAGTACCCAAACCTGTCTAAATTATATTGGTTGAGTTGTTTTCGACCCATCCCCACCTTAACCTTTGAATAGTCAACTTTTGAGCCATTGTAAACCGAATATGAATTTATTATAAACTAATATCTCTAGCTTTTCCAAAGGTGCCCCTCACCCCTCTTATAAAAGGGCACTCCTCCTTCTCATTTCTTCACACCTTCAAAGCCTTTTGGTTCGGCCAAACTCTGCCCAAATACGCTCCCAACTTCCCTCACTACAACCTAGGGGCCTTAGTTTGATCAGAAAGCCAACCTAAGGAGCCCTTTTGATCAAATCAAAAGGAAGAACCCGAAGAAGAGGTAATGATTTCACCACCCTTTTCTAAGTTCATTTCTTCTTCCACTTCTTCTTCCTTTGTTGTTACCATTATAAAATAATAAATCCAGTATCATATATATACTGTGATGTTATTATAAATATGGTACAAGCATATTCAGTATTCTATCCACCCTTTGAATAACATGTCACCATACGTGCGTACGTACGGCTTACCGTCTCCACGTCGTGGTGTAATTGTTATTCAATATAATATTATATGGATGGATATAATAATGATGTGTAACTCATGTAAATAATAAATATAACATGATAAGGATTCTGTATATATGATATACCATCCATTTATATATTTTTTTAATATCAAAAGAATGATATTGCCGCTCGTGCATACGTACGGACTACCGTCTCCACGAATGCGATGAGATTCATTCTCCATCGTATCCATTCAAGTATAATTATCATTTGATGATTTAAAAAATGATGTTTAAGGACTTGATATCATTATGGATATGAATAATATAAAACCTATCCTTTACAAACATGTCTTACGTAACAAAACATATAAAAGAAAACAAGTAAGTTAACACCCGAAACAACGATAATACTAAGATATTATTATCAAATCAATCTTAAAAGATCATATATGATATCATATTAATGTATATGATTATTGTATAATTTAATAACAATTATTTCACCATTATACAGGAGTTTAACCTACCCCAACCAAGGAAAAGTACAAGGTAAGGGTTATTTCACAATCTCTTCATTATCCGAGGTTGTTTATATGTAATAATCTACTGGGATCTATTTATCATCCACATCCATGTTTTCTTAAAAATTTATTTCAAATTTTTTTTTTATTATTTACAAGAATATGGGTTAAAGTAATTTATAGCCTTGTTTGACTTTTTATAAGAGGTTTATAAAGGAATCTTTCCGTCGTTTTCAAAACAAGGTCCTTTTTAACCTTTTCGACATAATTATGGTAAGAATGTTTTTTTAACTTATACGGCGGGTGCGGCTATTTTACGCCATTATAAAATCTTCAAAGCTTCCCTTACAAGCTTATAAGAATATTTTCAAAGAAAATGTTTTATTTTATATGGATATTAAATGATTTCAAAATAAAAGGATATATTTCTTTAAAAAGAATTTTGATTTCATCTATGTCAACATCCTTTGATGGATTTTAAGATTATTTGAATTTGATTTATTATGATACAAAACTTCAATATTGTATTGAAGGTTTGTGATATGTTTGACGGTGGATGTGCTATTTTTATACCATTCATAGTTTATGGTGAAAGTATTGACATTTCGTATGCTAGTTTTAATACGAATGTTTATGTTATGTTTAAACCTTTTCATATGGGAATGCATTGGACTTAATATGTGACATGTGGATCCCGCTATAGCTCCTCGATGCATCGGTAGGTCTCATGAGACAAACTAGTGTCTTGGGACAAGGCCTTGACAAAATCTTATTTGTAGTCTTGGCACGAGGCCTTGGCTATGTGGTTATGATAGTCTGGCATTATGCATTCCAACATTATGAAAGTGGTTAGTGATTTTTGCATGTGATTATTCGATTAGTAGAATATCCATGTGAATAAATAAATGGCATTATTTCATTTTATTTATGCCATACTATATTGAAAGTTCATGTTTGAAAGGCTTTTGTTTTAGTTATACATTGCCTTAAATGTTTATTCTTATTTATGAAAGTTTCCGCTATATTGTTATCCTTACTGGGCATTTGAGCTCACCCCTTTTCTATGTTTTATTTTTCCCAGGAAGTGAAGAAGTAAATATTGAATGACCTGCAGGGATATTATGTGGGGATATGAGTGTGGATTATGGAGACAATATGTTGTTGTAGTAGTTTTTCATTTTATGATGTAATGTAAGACTTATGAATATATCTAGTGTTTCCAAGGCTACTAAACCAATCGGTCTTTCAAGATTTGATCTTTCTTGAGATCATGCCAATGTTATGTAATAATGCACCGACTCTGGGTAACTAGGGTTGGGGAGTTACAAATTATATGATTATATTTTTCCCTAAGACATACTCATGTAAAAATGGTATCAATTGGAACCCACTTGGATGAAATTCATACATTTAATTTATTTTATTTAAAGAAGCATCAATTATGTCTCAGTCAAACTTTAATAATTAAATTATTTTTAATATAAAGATATACATAATATAAATTCTATTATAAACACTAATTTTAAAGATAAAATGTTTTTCTTTATCATGGTAATTTATTTTTAATTTTTAAGAAATATATAATTACCTTAATAGCTTATACATTAATGATGCAGAAATTATTTACTTAGTGAAAAACCAATAATATAGATTTTTTAAAATAATAATACCAATAAAAGGCCCAAATACTTCACCAAACCTTATTTTTAGAATATATATAAAACATTATCATCCAAGGGTTGACTTGTAGACCACTTGGAGCCTTATAAAAGTGATTATAACACTTATATAATTTTATTTTAAATGATGTCAAAGTTGTCACCTTCATAATTTGATAAATATACAATTTTTAATGTTGGGTTTTTTGGTGATAAATAAGGCTAAAAGTATTATTATTTAAAATATGAGAATTATCTTCATCATAATAATTTATTTTTATTTTAATGGTACAAATATGTATATTAAATAATTATAAAAAAATTATGGAGTAATTATTTTATTATGAAAAATATCAATTAATTGGTTTTAAGATTATTAAAATAAATATTATATGAACTTATTAATGTGATCCACGAATTTGATAGATGAATATGAGATTTTGGGAACCTATTAAATATTTTTGTTCGAGTCTATCAAAGGTTTCAATTTTATTTAAATTCAAATAAATGAATAGTGTCAAAATTTACACAATTGACATTTTATAAAAATAACATAATATTAAATTGTTTTAAAATCAATAAAAAATTATTTAAAATTTACAAATAATAAATTATATGGTCTAACATTTCATAATTTATCCAATTATGGACAATTCACTACACATAAGTAAGTAATTATAACCATTTAAAATTTAGAATATTATTACCACAAATAAAATTAAATAGATTAAATAAGGATAAATCAAAATGATAAGGTTTAAAATAATATCAAATAATGAATAAATTTTATTGATTTATGTGATTAAAACTTTATCCCATATCGTATTTTAATTTGAGTCATTTTTGAGGTTTTTTATGTGGTGATTGAGTTTATTGAAAATAAATATTTTTTAGGATTCCCAAAGTGCCCCTCTCTACTCTTATAAAATGGCAGCTCCTCCCTCTCCCCTTCACAAAATTTGGAGCTTTAAAACATGGAAAAAACCTTCCCATTTTACTTCTAAACTTACCTATAAATATACTATAGGTCTTGGTATTCTTCAAATAACAAATTTGGTTCCATAAGAGTAGGTTTAGAAGAGGCATGTCGAAGAAGAGGTAATATACTTTACCGATCATTTAAAAATTCTTTCTTCTTCTACTTCTGCTATATGAGTAGTTTCAAAATTAAGTAATAACTATAGTATCACTTTTATACTTATATTTTATTATGAATATTAAACATCCATATTCCATCTTCTATACATCCTAAGAAAAATAAAATCACCAAGAGTGCATACGTATAGCCTACCACCTCCACGTCGTGGTGTAATATGTTTTTTCATCACCAACATACTTGGATGAGTATAATGATAGAATAAATAAAAATATATTATTATTGTAAAATTATATTGATTCTGAAATATTATAGACCATACACTTTCATACATTTCTACATTCATGGGAATGATATCGTCACCCGTGCATATGTACGGCCTACCGTCTGCACGATGCGATGTGATTTGTTCTACAAGATCCTCATTGAATAATGATTATATAAATGAATTTAATGAATAAATATGATATATATAATAATAATACCATTATATAAATGATATAACTATAACCTAAAAAGATGAATAAGAATTTATTCGACAAAACAAGCATAAGAACATAAAGTTGTTATCACCCGAATAACTAGTAATAATAAAATGTTACTAATAAAAAGAGAATAATATGACTATATATGAAATAAAAAAAATGAATATGACTCTTGAATAATTAAATGAAATTATATAAATAATTATACATGAGATTCATATGTGTACAAATCATATCATACCTATGGTAAGGGATAATTTTGCAATCTCATTTTTATCTAAGATTACTTATACCAATTTATTTACTAGGGTTATATTTATCATCCATGTACATGTTTTCTAAAAAATAGTTTTCATAAAGTTTTTAATATTATTCCAGGTATGTTTAATGTAATGTTTACCCCTTTTCAAAATTTATTATATGGTATTGAAGGAATATTTCTTTTTTTTACCATACGAGGTACTTTTCGATTTTTCCTGTAAAAGTACGAGGAGAATGTTTTTTTTAAGTTATATGGAATAAACAGATTGTAATGATTTTATAAAGAAATATTTAAATGAATATTCCTTTATATTTTTCATTTTTATTTTCAATTAAAGTCTTTTCATTTAAAATTTGTATACATTTTGAGAAAATAAAATGTTTTTGAAGAAGAAATGATTTTTTTATTTAAGAATTAATTTAAATTGTTTTATTAAAACTATTTTCCATTTGAGATGACCTTATTTAATATGGTTATTTTTCAAGTATAATGTCCCTATTATTTAGATGGTTTTATTTTTTTATGATTAAATGATATCCTGTGTTTTATATGGTTTACGTTATGATTGGATGATATTTATGAAACCCATTTTATTCGTTGGGTTTTGCAGATTGATTTATGTTTATTTTGTAAAACATGTAAGAATGATTACATTATGAGATGTGTGGAACCTATATCTCCCTAAAATTCATTGGGTAAACATTTATATCTTATTAGATAGACTTTTCTAGAATGAAAAGTAAATCCGGTTTAGTAATACATGGATGGAACGACAAGTAAACGTGATTCAGTAATGGACTTCATCCACTCTGATGGTCTTGGATAAAATGTCTTGGCTACTACGGAAATCATAATATGTTATTACTAGTTTTCCACAATTACATTTTTTATTCTAATTCAATTTTTTCATGGTTAATGTTCCTTTATGATCCATGCCATACGTACTACCAATATTTTTTTCATTGCTCAAGATTTTGGTGTTTAAATTTTATGTTCATGTTTTTACATTAAAATGTCTATGGTTTGTTTTATTTTCACTGTGTCTACCCTTGCTGAGAATTTGAGCTCACCATTTTTTGGTTTCTTCCCAAGATATAAAGAAAGGTTTTAGGTAAGAAAACAAAATGGGAAGATCTTTATGGGAGATGTTGCAGATCTTTCACCATGATTAGAAGATTATGTTCTGAGTTTCCAAAGACACTAAACTAATATGGTATTTGGGAATTTGTTTTCCTTATGTATTATGTACTCTGAAAAAGTAATGTAATTTCCATGTACATCAATATTATGTCTCTACAGTTGGTATCAGAGTGAAGGTTATGTCAACCTTTGAAAACTAGGATGTAAAATCGTTAGTGAGATCCCTAGAGATATTTCTAAGGTATGTCTAGGGATGTCCCTACTGTTAAGAATAAGTATATGTTATTGTCCTAAAATAATGAAAACAATCATGAATAAACTAGTACTAAACCTAAGATATTATAGATTGAATGTAATCCCCTGTGATAATGTTGTTTTCCTAGTATGATTTTTGCCCCTCACACTATTCTTTTTTGGTTTTAGATAATGGCTGGTTTCCGAAGGAACCATGGTAATGATCAATGCACCGGGAAATGCAATGATTGTCCTCCTGAAAAACCAACTGTTATGAGAGATGGAGTGAAAAATCTTAATGATATACTTTCAAAAGATATGAATCATTCTGGACTTCCAAATGAGCTGAGAAGGGAACAATATTCTATTTAGTCCATCATGAGGCAAAGTCTACCTTATTTTAGTGGGTCATCTGACACACTTGTTTCTGGACAATGGATCAGTACTATTAAAAATATATTTTCCATCCTTCACTGTTCAGAACATGAAAATGTCTTTTTGGTTGTCTATTATTTAGAAGGTGAAGGAGACCAGTGGTGGACTATAATTAAGAATACAAGGCCGCAAGGTGAAATTGAATCCATGGAATGGGAAGAGTTCAATAACTTATTTCCAAATAAGTGTTTCCCTCATATTCTTCAAACAAAGATGGAGAAGGAGTTCCTAGAGCTTAAGAAAAAGGATGATGAATATATTGGTACATAAAAGGAGAATTTTGAAAGACATTCATGGTATGCTTATGGATTTATCATCCAACCTAAATGTAATGTTGATCGATTCTTCAGTGTCTTAAAACCAAATCTTCAAAGGGCATTTTCTATAAGATACTTCAGTAGCTATGAAGATATTGTGCATTTTTCTATCATGGTAGAACTGGAAGTTGATGTTATATATCCATCTCATGGTTTTTACAAGAAATGAAAGATGGATTTCAAGGGATAATCTCAAAAGAATGGTGAAAAGAAGACAAATCTTTCGTTATGCTCAAAGTGTGGAAAGAAGAAAGGTGGAGATTGTCTTAAAGGGACTAGAAAATGTTTTAAGTGTGGAAAATATGGTCATTGAGCAATTGAGTTCTAAAGTAACATGAAAAAAGGTGTCTAATGATGTGAATAGAGAAAACTCACCACCAAAACTTCAATGCTACAAGTGCAAGGAAATGGGGCATGCCCTAATCCAAGGGTTAATGATGATCAACATCAACAACCTCTTAAGGAAAAGGATAAAGGGAAGTAACATGCGATTACTATTGGATAGGTTGAGTATGATAACAAAGTGGTGGAATGATTAAGTATTTATATAAAAGGATGTCAAAATAGTGTTGTTGAACATCATTTATAGTATCGTGGAGTTTTGGAATATCTATGTATTGGTTTTTTGTGGTTTTCATCAATTATATGGTGTTGGTTACCATGAAAAGTTATTGAAATATTTTTGAAAGTACATGATATGAGAATAATGAAGGAATAAGGAGATAATGATATGTTTGATAGTATTAATGATCTCATGACTGATAAAAGGACAAAGTAATATCATGGTTTGAGTATTTTAGAATTTTGGGATTTTGGTATGTGGAAAGAGTTAACTTTTGAAATCATTCAAGTTTTTACTAATGTTTTTTGGTAATTTCTGTTTCATGATAATACATGATTAATGTATTCTCATATTTAGAATGTGACCAAAAAAATATATCTTATGATATATCGGGGATAAATGATGGTATTAACATGCTTGGTAGATAACCTTTCTAGTAATCATTTTCTTTATATTATGGGATTGGACAGAATTATTTTAGATAAGCCTGAAGATTAGAATGAATTAAGTTGAAAATCAAATATTATTGTTTAAGTATGGAAAATTTTTCTATATTATTTCTATAATGTTATAATAGTGTAGTTTTAGAAAATGGACAAACTGCAGGACAAGAAAAAACTCGTCGTGTCTGACAAGGCTATGGGAATCGAACCCACAACCAAAGTGTGATAGGCCTTTATTTCCTACCACTGGACAACAGGAAGACCCTGGTCAGTAGGTATTATTTTAAATTTTATTAATCAGTATGATATATGAATTATAATTCCATTTTTGGAACCATATATGATTAATCTCACCATAGATGGACTGATGTATATTTAATAACTTGTGCTAAACCTTTTGTGACAGAGATAGATTGAATGACCTATCCTTCTATCGCAAGATCTTTTAACACTTCAAGAATGAAAAATTCAACATAATTTATTTAAATAAGTGATTAAGGGAAAAATTTTCATGGAATGACCAATGATAATATTACACTGAAATCAAGTAAGTATTTCTTCTTATGAAACAAAATTCATCAATATTAGGGAAATGATCATGAAAACCAAAAAATTTGTCCTAGTATCATCATATATGATGAATCAGATGGTACCTTAGATCATCACAAATTTATGGATATTTGATTGTTGTATTTTTCATAACCATGTTTTCTAAAACACTTCAACAAAATTTTATGGTTAGATTTCTCTTCCATATCTATGTTTTCACCTAGGTTCTCTTATATGATGAGTTTCTTTGGGTAATCATTATATTTTAAAAATTATTTTTTTTAAATTAAGTTTTAGTATTCCTTTTTATGATGTGGGTTTCTATGAAAGAAACTTTTATCTAGTAAACCATTTATAACCCCAATGAATTTCGAGGGAGAAATTCTTTTTATGGGGGGTAGAATGTAACACCCCATGATTTTATGAGAAAGATTATTTTTAATTTTTTTGATTTCGTGTGTTGTAAACTTTACCAAGATTATATTTCACTATATGCGACAACGTAGTAGCTTGTAGTATATGCAACACTATTCTTGGCTCGTGTTACACACAATTTCAAGTTCGTTTGATTGAAATTATTCTACAAAACTTTGAGTATAGAATTTTTTTTCAATGTAAAAATAAACTACATTTGTATTATGTTATACACAACACCAAAAAAATATTTCATTATATGAAACACTAACATGGCTTGCGTTACACGCAAGAGCGACCTTCCTTGATACCTTTTGTTGTACGCAATACTAAGTTTCTTTAAACAATGATATATTATTATAATGTTATTATGAAATAGCCATTATGAATAGGATTAACCGTATATTAAATTTTATAACATTATAATTTGTCTTACACATTTTTAAGAATCTGGTATGAGAACAAAATCAATTTTTCGGATAAAAGAAGTATTTATCAAATAATGCAGTTTTCTGCCTTTTGATGGAGAACACATTTTAAATATAATTTTTAACATGTTTTGAAGTTAAATTTAAAAAAAATAAACATCTTATTTTGAATTATGATATAAAAATTTACATTTGATAATTTTTTGATATATTTATGATAACATTAATATTTTGATGAATAGTAAAAATATTCTAAATTTTACAAAAAAACAACTTTTTTCATTGAGATAATTCATATTGTTAAATTAAAATATTTGATGGTTTTAAACTATAAATAGAATATATTTTTACCACTTAATATACTTTAATTCATTATAATTAATTTTAAATTGAATTCATAGGTCAAAACATTTTGACCTTTTGCAATGTTTTAACTTATAAACCTTGTTTTCTCATTTCAACAACAGGATTACTTTTAAATTAATTACTACAACTTATGTGTCCTGAATTTGGAAAAATGGATTCCATATTTGGAATAAGTAGTTCCAAATTATGTTACTAGGCTACATTTATTTTTTGACATTATGAATAGAAACTACAGTAAATTTTATTTACCAGAGTTAAAGGTAAATTGGGTAATTAAGGGTAAAAATAATATTTTAAAATTACCTTAACACTTGTATTAATATAATTGGATGATTATATTTCTCCCTATAACAAACTTGGGTCGAAATGGTATCCATTGTAACCCACTTAAATGTTATTGAGACATTTAATTTAATTTATCTGAAGAAATGTCAAATCTGTCTCACTCAAACTTTATTAATTAAATTATTTTTAATATAAGGATATACAGAATATAAATTCAATTATAAATACTCATTTGAATGTTAAAATATTTCTACTTATCATGGTAATTTATTTGTAATTTTTAAGACATATATAATTACTTTAATAGATTATTCATTAATGATGCAGAAATTATTTATTTAGTGAACAATCATTAATATAGTTTTTATTAAAATAATAATACCCATAAAATGAAAAAAAAAACTTATCCAAAACTTATTGTTATAGTATATATAGACCTTATGAAGCCAAGGGTTGACTTTTGGACCACTGGTAACCTTATAAAAGTGATTACGACCCTTATATTATTTTATTTTAAATGATGTCAAAGTTATAACCATCATAATATGATAAATATAAAATTTTAAATGATGGGTTTTTAGAAGCTAAATTAGACTAAAAGTATTATTAATAAATAAATTATATTTACCTTCATCATATAATTTTATTTTTAATTTTTATGCAAAAAATAAGTATAATAAATAATTATACAAAAATGTTGTAGTAATAATTTTATTAAGAGAAATATCAAATAAATGGGTTTAAAAATATTAAAATAGATATTAAATGAAGTAATTAATGTGCTCCAAAAATTTTATAGATGAATATGACATGTTTGGTATATATTAAATATTTTTTTTGTCAATAATTGGTGTGTATTTTATTTAAATTCAAATAAATGAATAGTGTCAGAATTTACACTATTAATATTTTATAAAAATAACACATTATTAAATTGTTTAAAAATCACACAAAATATTTAAAAATTACACATATATAATTATATGGTCTAAAATTTTATAAATTATCCAATTATAGACAATTAAATACACACAAGTAAGTATTTATTACCATTTAATTTATAGAATATTATTACCACAAATAAAAGTAAATAGATTAAATAAGGATAAATCAAAATGATAAGGTCTAAAATAAATTCCAAAAAAGAATAAATTTTATAAGTTGATGATATTACAACCCTATATAATCTCATATTCTAAGTTGAGTCATTTTAGAGGTTTTTTAGTGGGTTTTCAGTTTATTATAAATTAATACTTTTTAGGATTCCAAAAGTGCCCCTCTCCACACTTATAAAAGGGCACCTCCTCCTACTCCCCTTAACTCCATTTTGATCTTCCAAACTCTTAAAAACCATTGAAAGTTTCCTTATAAACTGATTTATAAACATACTAGAAGTCCTGGAATTCTTTAATGGCCATCTTTGGTGCCCTAAGAGGAGGTTTAGAAGACGCACGTCGAAGAAGAGGTAATATCCTTTACCGATTCTTTCAAAATTATTTATTTCTCCACATCCTCTACATGAGTTGATTTATTATTAAGTAATAACATGAGTATCACTTTCATACTGATACGTTATTATGAATATGAAACATCCATATTCCATATTCTATCCATCCTATGAAAAATTAAATCTCAACGCGTACGTACATACGACCTACCATCTCCACGTCACGGTGTAATCTATTTTTTCGTCACCAAAATACTTGGATATATATAATGATGGAATAAATAACTATATATGATTATTGTAAAATTATATTTATTCTGAAATACTATACACCATACACTTCAATACAATTCCACAATCATGGGAATGAAATAATCTCGTGTGCGTGTGTACGGCCTGCCGTCTCCACAATGTGAGGTGATTCGTTCTACATCATTTTCATTGAAAAATGATTATATAAATTAATTTAATGAATAAATATAATACATATAATATTAATAACATTATTTAAATGATATAATAGTATCCTAACAAGATGAATAAGAATTTATTTGAAAAAACATGCATAAGAACATAAAGTTGTTAACACCCGAATAACGAGTAACAATGAAATGTTACTAATAAAAAGATAAGAACATGACTATATATGATATCATAAAAATTCCTTTGCTAATTGAATAAGTCAATGACCTTATTTAAATCATTATATACGAGGTTAGGATATGTACAAATCATATTAGACCTAAGGTAAGTGATAATTTTGCAATCTCATTTTTATCTAAGATTGCTTATACCTATGTATTTACTGGAGTTATATTTATCATCAATGTTCATGGTTTCTACAAAAAGTTTTCATAAAGTGTTTAGTATTCTTCCATGTATGTTTAAAGTAATGATTACCCCTTTTTTACTCTTACTATGTTTTATTGAAGGAATATTTCTTTTATTTACCATAAAAGGTACTTTTGAGACTTTTCTAGTAAAAGTACGAGGAAAAAGTTTTTTTAATTTATACCACATTAACGGATTGTTACACTTTCATAAATAATTATTTACATGAATATTACTTTAATATTTTCGGGTTTATTTTCAATTAACTTATTTTCTTTTAAAATTTCACTACATTTTGAGAAAAGAAAATGATTTTGAAGAAGAAAGGATATTTTCCTAAATAATTCATTTCAAGTGTTTTATTAAAATTATTTTCCATTTATGAAGACATTATTTAATATGGTTATGTTTCATGTATAATTTACTTATTATTTACATGGTTTTATTTTGTTTATGATGAAATGATATCCGTTGTTTTATATAGATTATGTTATAATGGGATGATGTTTATGAAACCCATTTTATTCATTGGGTTATGCTGAATGATTTATGTATATTCTATGGTACACATAAGAATGATTTCATTATGAGATGTGTGGGACCCATAAATCCCTCTAATTCATTGTGTAAATATTTATATCTCATGAGATAGTCATGGCTGGAATGGTAAGTAAATCTGGTTCAGTAATATAGGGCTGGAACGGCATGTAAACTTGGTTCAGTAATGGACTTCATCCACTAGGATGGTCTTAGAAGAAATTCCTTGGATACTATGGAAATACGAATATTTGATTATTATTTTTCCGCAATTACATGATTTATTCCAATGATATTATTTCATGGTTAATGTTTTTTTAAGATCTATGCCTTATATACTTCCAATATTTATGTCATTACACAATATTTTGATGTTTAAATTTTATGTTCATGTTTTTACGTTCAAATGTTTATGGTTTGTTTTATGTTCTCTATGTTTACCCTTGTTGAGAATTTGAGATCAACCTTTGTATGTTTTCTTTTCCTCAGGATATAATGAAAGGTTTTAGGTATGAAAAATGAATGGTAATATCTTATTGGGAGATGTTGAAGACCCTTCACCATGATTAGAAGATTATGTTCTAAGTTTCCAAATACACTAAACAAATATGGTCTTCTGGAATTTGTTTTTATTATGTATTAAGTATTCCAAAAAAGTAATTTAAATTCCATGTACATTAAACTCGAGTATCTAAAATTTTCTAATATTAGTCATGGAAAAGTTGAGATATCATTGACTCGATGACAACATATCAAAAAATTAATTTATAGATGTAGGAAGTGAATTTTTTTGGACACATGGTCTCTGAACATTGTATTTATTTCAATCCTGATAAGGTGAATGTTGTTATAACATGGGAGAAATCACAGGATGTCTTTATGATTTAAGAGGTTCTTGGGTTTACTTGGTTATTATCACTGATTTGTAAAGGATTTATAAAATTTGGATTATCTAATTACTTATCTCACTCAGAAGGGGGTGAAGTTCTATTTGGATTGAAAAATTTCATAGTTCATTTCTTGAGATGAAACATATTTTCACTTCATCACCAGTGTTGACTCTTCAAGAGCTTGGTGGGGATATGTGGTCTTTTATAATGCATCAGATTGTGGATTGGGATGTGCATGTATGTGGTGTGATCACATGGTAGTATATGGTTCTTGACATCTTAGGCAACACGAGAGGCATTATCCAACCCATTACCTTGAAATTTCAGTAGTGATTCGTGCATTTAATATTTAAAAGCATTTCCTTTTCATAGAAAGGTATACTATGTTTTGTGACCACAATATCCTGAGTTATATATTATACAAAAAATATTTTAAACTTATTCAGTTAACTTGGGTGGAGCACCTACAATATTTTTACATCAACATATCATATTCCTTGGCGTAGGGGGGTTTTTTTGATGATGCTTTGAGAATGAAGAATCTGAACCAGACCATGAAAGTATCATCATAATAGTACAACTTTACGGATAATTTTTCAAAATTACATTTGTGAGTGTGAGAAGAAGAGGGTGATGTTGTTTGGAATTTTTTTCAGTTGACCTCTACTCTTCTTGAGGTGGTTCTTTAGGAGTAGCATATTGGTGATGAATTTAGTGTCATTTTAGACTCTCTATACCTTAGAGAGACTGTTGGGGAGTTTTCATTCTCTTCTAATGGTATCTAATTATTTTTATTTTGGTTTTGTGGGACTTTACCTATGTGAAAATACTTGATGTTGGGTTTCCATCATTCTCACTGGGAGGGGTACTGTAGAATAGTAAATATGTTTAATGACGTGTGGTGATTATTCTAGTGGCCAGGTTCGATATTGTCCTTTTTTTTGTTTATTATTGTTATACATTAAAACATTTCAAGGTCGACCACCTAAGACATTCACATTTTCTTCATCCACTTCTACTTTCAACCTGGAAGTGGGATAATATTTTTTATAGAATTTGTTGTTGGTTTATTATATACCCTTTTCTGAAATAAGGTGTTATGGTTTCTGATCAATAGGATGACCAAATCATCTCACTTTAAACCCATTTTTGGTATACCCAAATTTTAGAAGTTGTGAAATATCTATGTGAATCGTATTATTTAGTATTATAGTGTTCCTTGTACTATAGTATCTAATATAGATCTTTGTTTTACCTCTTTTTTTATTGAGGAATTCAAGATTCTATTTGATCTTATATTCATTTAAGTATGGAATACCATCAGCATACAAATTTCTAGATATAAATGGACCAACATATTTTTGATTATATTTTATTGTCTAGAATTATCAACTTTATGGGATCTTGGGATGTATACTTTGGATTGGTTGAATCTTTTTTTAATAAAAATTACTAGTCCACAATTTGGATGGATCCTTTAGATGCCATTTATGGTTGTCCAAGAAAATATCTATTTTGATTTTGGGAATTTGGGGAAGATTATTTGGTTTGAATGAGTTTTATAAAATATATTATGACAATTATTTACTTTAATTGTTTAAAAATGTTTATGGAATAGAACTGGTACAAATATTATGCTTACTATCATAGGTAACCTTTGGTGTGTTGAGTTGGTGCTTGGTGTTCTTGAGAGTTTCACCTCGTTTGCATCACTAAGGTCTTGGGAGTCAAGGAAACATTCCTCCTCTATTTATGGAATCATTTGGGGTTATTTAGTATAAGGAAGGTTTATTATGATTTACAACTTCCACTATAGTTTGCATCGACAGATAATGTGTTCCATCATTTCATCAAGAATATATTTCTAACCCTTCTCAAATCATGAGTTGTGAGGATCTTGATGTTGATCCTGAATTTCCCATGATATAGAATCTAGTTTTTATTTTTTATTTTGATCTAATGGTTATCTGTTTGAGGGTGATACCTTTAGTATTTTAGCTATGGAATCATAGTTCTTATTCATGTGATACTTAGGAGTGAAAAGAACTATTGAGAGAGTTGTGGCCTCATATCTTTATTTTGGAAACATCTTGATAGGTTTTCTGGGGACCAAAAGTTTTTATTCTGGGGAAATAGTAACATCCCTTTACTCATTTTTAGTTATTCATTGATCGTATATCTCTCAGATATTTTTTAGGGTTTTTTTGGAAGATCATGGATAATTTTGAAGACATCTAGGTTTTTCATGGTCGGTGCATGGTTTGACCAAAAGGTTTTCCCCTAGTTGAAACAATGCACCCACAGATAGTGGGGATGTTAGTTAGTGAATAGTTTTCCAAAACATACACCCACTTAGGGAAACTATGTTCCCCAAATAATATGGGTACATGGGTGGAGCACGGTATCCCCAAACCATTCTCCCCCTCCAGCTAATTGTGTGTTTGTGTTTTTAATTCCTTCTATTTCTATTTCAAAATTTCTGACCACCCCCCTTCCCCTTTAAGATTCTTAATCACTATACTCAACCCTAATATGTTTTTATCATCCATAGAGGATAAAAGGATGTGATTTCATTCCCTCAAAACCCTTTTCTTGGTAGATTAAAGTAATGTTGGTCTCATTTTATCTCTTCTAATACTGTGGATATCCTCTAGCTTGGTTTATTATAATATCTCTTTCTATCCACCTTGTAGTTTGGTATATCATCATGTAATTGATGGATCTAAACTTGTTCTATTGGACCTTGATTCTAGGTTGTGTTCCTTTATCTTCTACACCTTCATTCTTCATTGGTGTCCCATTTTGAAGATTTTGTGCATTGTGATACCTTGATTTGAATGTTTGTGGTACTACAATTCATTACCAGTTAATTAAAACCCTATATTCTGTGATTTATTTGTAAAATGATTTTAAATAGTTTAAAAATAAGGATTTCAGATGAATTTATATTTTATTGGAAATGGGCACAGTAATTGATAAGTCCCCCAATTTCAAGGGAATTGAAATAGTGGGGTGAATTTTTGAAAATGATGGAGTGATTTAGAAATCATTTTCAATAAAGTTTTAATGTTTATCTTGTGAAAATAGCTTAAAAATGTAGATTTTTTAATGGAATTAAATGATGAAAACCCACTGATTTTGTTTTGAAATGAAAAGGGTATATTGAAAACTAGATTTGGGAAATTGAATCTTTGAAATGATTTATTTCTAATTTGATTAATTTATTTATTTATTTAAAACAAGTATGCCTAATTAGTTAGTAGGTAAATAATACAAGAATATTAGGATCGTGATCTCCTTGAATAGGATTTATAATAAATCACTAACTAAACAAAGTTTTGATTGAATTAATATAGTGGCTCCATAAATGGGGAGTATATATATTTGTCATAGTAGCTCTCCGAATGAGGTTTGGATTTGACTTTTCATATATTCCAAGAGTTTTACTGATAAATGATATGTTTTTTGGATCTAATTACCAACTAAACTAACATAATGAAGGGATATTTTTCATGTGATTTATTTACTTTATTTGATTATACATTCCACTATTTATGAAATATTTTTTTCATTCAAATTGGTTTATATAAACTATTTTATATAAAATTTTTATTTTTCTTTTTTTATATCTTATATGTTTTGAATGAAAATCATGTTTTGCTAACAAAATATGTAAATTCAATGCCTTTATTTATTTAATTTGAATTGATATCATTATTGTTTTATCATTTTGGAATTGATTATAGAATACTTGGTGATACTATACTAGGGTTTATAGCTCCCACCCTAACTTTCCTTATAGGTGTTTGTAGAAGTTCTTATTCTTGATCTAAGAAAGCTAAATCACCCTTTGGAGGTGGTGGATATTATTAATTTTTTATACTATGCTATTATGAAGATGATTGGTGGAGTTTTTCTCCACTTATTACAGAGGAATTTTGAGAGATTTTGTTTGGTTTATGTTGAATTTTCCTTTGGGATGTTTATCTATATTTTGGTTACTATTATACCTATTTTATTCTGGTACTTTCTACTTTGGGAGTGTTGATAACACTAACTTGTGTCTTTTGAATTATGTTTTTTTTGAAGAATTAGTCCCTCTTTGATCTTGTATGATGTCATATGATAGTCACCAACTCATGTGGATTGAGAATGCCCTCCGGAATATGTCAGTGTCGGCTTGTGTATCAAGTCCCAAAGGTATCCAAGATGGTTTGTGACACTAATGTTCTAAGAGAAGTTGAAAATATGAATTTAATTTCATGTATCCATAAAATTTGGTCGTAGTGTCCATTTTTACTTCATGGCTTATAAAATAAAAGGTTATTAAAATAACAAAGTTCAAATTTGATAATAATTTGATAATAATTAATAATAATAATTTTCTTATTTTTTTAAGATAATCTAAAAATCAATCTTCAACATAAAATGACTATATTGTTTGATACAACTGTTATTTTGGGCTTTACTGTATGTCAAATCTAATATTATGAAAATATATTTTACATTTTACCATAATAAGATACCATAAATAATTTTTCATTGGTCAATGATGTTCAGAATTACCTATAAACATGAATTTTATGTTCAGGTACCCTAATGTTTGATATTTAGATTATATTCCTACTTTTCTTAAAGGGTCATCTTATCCATTTTGGGTGGTATGTGAATTTGTTCCTTAGTTAAAATTATTATCAATATTATGGTATTGAAATTGATGTGTTCTTTTCTCTTTTGGTGATTTATTTTTTTAGGTGTCTTATGTGCCAACGATTGATGTGGCATTGTTAATCCAAGATACTCTATCATGGGTATTTCATGGCTTTAATTTCATTAGATTTCATAGTTAAACATTAGTGTTCATGGATATTCTTTATGGTGGTATGTGCATGGTTATGAATTATGTATGTGGGTATATATTTATTGATATTTATATGTATTTATATATATGTGTGTGTATGTATATAATTATATATAATTATATATGTATAAGTATATGAATATAAAAATATTTAAATTTATTAATATTTATATATTTGTATAGATATATATTTAAACATATGTATATTGATAAATTTTTATATTCTAAAAATTTTATTTTAATATGTGTTTATATGTATTTATATTTTTATAAATTTGAATACAATATATGGGTATATATTTATGTATAATTATTTGTGTGCATATATATATAATTATATTCAATTTTATATACTCATAGATATTTATATGTATTTATGTATATTTATATATATTTCTATGTATATATGTATATTATGTCTGAATATATGTATATGTAGTAGTGTGGTAATGTTGTTGGTATTGAAGAGTGGAACTGTAGTAGTGGAACTATTAATAAAATTAGGCTTTTGTGCTATATCTTTGGGCCTTTTAGCCTTTTGATATCTTGGCAATAGTATGTTGATCCTTCAAGTTATGTACTAGAGCATCTTTAGACCCGGTGGAGTGTAAAACGATGGTGGTCACTACTGAGGTCAACTGGACATGTGAAGTTCATTGAAGGAGGAGCGATGATGTGGTTGGTCTCTTATATATGTGAATGAATATCGAAGGACACAGTAGATTAAGTCATTGGTGATAAGGATTTGTACATTGACAAGTTTTTAATGGACTGATAACATATAAATATGGATGGGTTATTGGAGATTGGACCTTTGGGACATTTTTGTGACCTTTGTTCCTATGGGCCTTTGGAGCATATATTTTGGGACCTAGGTTCATGAAGAGTTCCCTCTCAACATAGCTAAAAATTGATATCATCTAGAAAAGTAAATAAAAATAGAATTTATATGTAATTAAATATTTATATATTCATTCATTTATATATTTTTATATATAATTTGGGGGTCTTTATGTATATTCATATCTCTGTGTGTGACTGTGTGTGTGTGTGTATGAAATTATATTTAATTATTTATATAGTTGTATTTATATATATTTGTGTACATTTATTTTTTATTTTTTATAATTACTTATATATATATTTATATATATTTATGTATATTTTTATATTTTTATATGAATTTATAGTTATATATATTTATATCTATATATTTAATTTTATATATAATTATATGTATTTATAAATTATGAGTAAATATATATACCCATACATATTTATTTACATGTATTTATTTGTATATATGTATCTATATTAAATTTCAATTAGTCACCACATGAAGAGTTTGGTGGAGTGTTAAAGGTTTCACAATATAAGAAAGAGTTAAGAAGTTCAAATCACACTCTACAAATATATGTGCTAAATTTTAAAGATTGGGTTGGAATAAAAAATAAATACTGAATAAATATAAATAAAAAATATAAATATATTTTATGAAACAATCAAAGAACTATAAAAACACACAACTGATTATTTTGTGGTTTATTTTTAAACTGACAATAAATATTTGTAATTTTTTTAAGAAATTTTAAATAGAAATATACCAATAAACATAAAATACACCACTAACCCATCAATAAATGAATTACAATGTTTTTTAAGAATCACTATGAAATAATACTAAACACATGTATTAGGTATGGATTAAGAAAATAGTTATGGGTCATTAAGCACAAGTTTAAACCTCTAAAAAATTAAAAATAACATCATTAAATAATATTTTTACATAGTGTTATTTTAATCATTTTACTCATTAATCATATATGAAGGTAATTCCATCCATTTTTTAGTGATTATATACTCATTTCAAATCAAAAACCTCAAATCAATTTAAGACTCTCTTGGAATGATACTATGGGTATCATCATCATCCAAGGAAGTATATCAATGAAGTCGGGACTTGCTAGAGTGATATCAATGACTTGGGTTTAGGATGGTTTTTGAATTAAATTCATGTAAGTATTATGTTGGTTTGGTAAAGTAGTGGTCCATTTGAAACATACTCATGCACAATTAGCTTAATCATCTATTAAATATGAATAGGGGTGAGTGTAAATTATATGAGTTATTTTTCTAAGTATGGGAACATTCAACATATAGTTTAGTGTAGGTAATGATGATTGTAAATGTTATCTATAGTAAGTTGGGTTTCATTGGTTTGAATAATATTTATTTGTGTTACCTCTATCCATTTCCTGAGTATTATGTTTTTCAAATCTCTACTTATCATTTAAATCTATTCCATTTATATATTAATATAGATTTGAGTTTTATTAGTAGTAGATAATAGTAGTTTGATAGTTGATAGATCCGTATATCCCAATAAAGGATAAAACACAGATTTATGTTTTATGGGAGTTCCAATTGTAAATATTTCTATCTTATAAGGGGTATATTTTGAATGAGTTGTTTACATTGAAACCGCAAATAAAAGGTAACAATAGAGTTATGTCAGTATCTAGGATATAGGTTATCACATGAGGAGATATCATTATGATTTGGGATGACACATTATTATACTTTTTTAACTACTCTATTATTATCTTTTTCTTAAAAATCATGTGATGATGTGATTAATGTTTTATGATATTTGAATTCTTCGATGATCAATTGAAATGAATGAAGTATATATTATAATTATACAATGGAAATAATGAATACATGAAAAATAATTTGATAAATGATTTAACATTATAAGGATTATTAATTAATGTTGTAGCTCTATAAATGGAAATATAATATTCATCATTAATATGAAAACGTCATTACATTCTTATTGTATTTTTTTAATTATTATTTAATTCTTAAAGGAGAGGAAATTAAAATATCCATAGAAGATAAAAAATAATCTTCCAAAGTAGTTTAGAGATTTGAATACTAGTAGATTACATTTACAAACATGAACCAATATGTTGTTACTAAGTAGTTGACATCAGCTACAAGAGAGAATGATATTGGGCAGGTGTGTTCTTGTTTAACCCTAATTATTATTATTTTATATTATTATTTTAATTATACAAAATTAATATGATTAAATTTAATATTGTATTTATAATTGTACGATGTATTTATACACCATTACTGTTAACACTTGAATCTTTAGAGTTGGATTAATGTATCCGTAAGTTATAAAAATTCTTGAAAATTAAAAACATGAAAATATGTCATGATGAAACATATAGATTTCACATGTGGGGAGGCCAAACTCTGGGATTAGATAGATCCTTCTCACATAGTTACCACATGTTTTTTCAAACTATGTGGGATCCCTAGGAGACCATGAGACTAGGCCCCATATTAGATAGAGGTGGGGCGTGATTAGCACACTGTTTGGCTACCAATATAGACAAACGGTGCAACACATTAAAAATGTGGAGTTTTACCATTTTTGACTACTCAATAATTAAAAAATCATACCCAAATTTCCACCCAATTTCTCATACAATAGAAAATGATGATAAATACTTCCACCCAAAATTTCAATGGACTATTCTCAATTATTTATAAGTCGTTTGTTGCATCATTGGTTGTAGATCGATGCTTCGGGTGAGTCTAACACTCCTATTTGTTTTTTTCTAGATAAGGCCTTGTAGAACTTTTATTCTTATTCTAAATCTGTAATTTTTTATTTTTCTAGTATTTTTTAGGTTACAGATTTATATTCGGTTTGTTTTTGAATAAATGGTCATGGTTTAGTGTGCGGTTGTCAATGGAATTGTGGTATATTGACTACTAGTTATATCTTATAGTCCTGTTGGATTTTTATTTGTATGTGATTATTATTTTATGTAATTGTGTTGTCCTTTTGGTTTTCCATTTTAAAAAATATTAATTAGTTGGTTAATTGATGAATTGAACCCCTTTTAAACACTATAGGATTCATTGAGTTTATTAGACCATGTTAAGGGCTACCCATGGGGTGTGCCGCTTCATGAACATGAAAATTGAAATTTTCAGTATAGAATTGACTTTCCCTGAGATTAATACCATGATAAAAAATTTACATTATATCTTCAGATATGAGATGAAACTAAGTGTATTTTTTTCTAATTTTTGACATGGAATGGGGGATTTAGTATAATGTGAATAGGCTAAATTAGTTAAAGTGAATGTGTTATATGACATATGGGTTGTAATGAAATTGTGTCAATTGGTTATTGAATGTGAATGAGGAATATGGTTAATGTGTTAATATATGAAAAAGAAAAAATGTTAAAGAGCTATGTCATGTAAATGTAAAATGTGATAGGGGATAAGGCATGATGATGTAATATGTATTTAATGGGGTTTGATTGTAAATGATAAATGGGTTGAAGGGTTTTGGTTTGTGTTGGTAATTATGTTATAGTTATTGAAACAAGTGCACATGTATTAGGTGTAAGTATGGGTTATTGGAATTGAGGATTTACACACATGGGTCTTGTTAGAATAATGCTCTAAATCCCACCACTATAATTAATGGGTTAGGGAGTTAGATTGTGGTTCCATGACTATAACGGTTTCATATGATGATCCTACCTAAGATGAGGCTATGAGGTACATGGTATATATTATTCTATGAAGTGTTTCCCCTTATGATATAGGGAACCTCACTTTTCCCCTTATGTGTAGTTTATGTAACTAGTATATGTCGACATGTTTTGATGAAAATTGTTAGCCCTGGGAACTAATGACGAAAGTGGCTAAGGTGAACCTTGTTAACAAATGGGACCAATTTTATTTCATTTTTCTTTTATTATTAATTATATATATGAACACACTATCTATTTATACAAGATATTTTTTAGATGCTACTGGTGGTTTCATACTAAGTTGTACTCACACCCTGCTCGGTTCATCATTGTTTACCCATTAAAATGTTATTGTTGTAAGTCAAGATAAGGGAAAGGGGCCTATTCTAGTTAGTTCATTGATCATATGATGTGCATGGAGGAGGGATCCATACATGAATTCATGACCCATTTTTCATATTTTTCATCTTATATTTATTGTGGTTTTTCATACACTTTGAATCATATAACATGAAATAGAATATTTACTATTAGTTTTTGAGCTTTTACCTAGTTTTTAGAAATGGGTTTTTGAGGCATCTTTATTGGTTATATTTCTTACATTATTTTTTATTTCATATAGTGTGGATTACTCAAACTAATTATGGTATAGTCTCCCAACACATCCTCCTAGACCCTATATGAAATTCAGTAGCCTATGGCATATTGGATGGTGCTCCAGAAGTCATGTTGCAACCAATCTTGGGAAACTAGTTTATTATCTCCTAAGTTGGGTACATTAAAAAGTGGTATTAGATTTTTTTTCTTTTCCATTTTCCTACTATTTGGGAATATTATATGGGAGAATTTGATGTGTCATATATTAAAAATGAGCTCATTTGTGGGACTCGTTAACCAATGTATAAGGTAAATCCCAAGTTACCGGGGTGGTATTGTTGTTATTGATGTCTTTGGTTATAGTGGGATAGTATATCACCTTTGTTGATGTACTTATTATGTGATGTGAATATTTTGTGGTATTTTTTCATGGTTGTAATGTATTGAGATGGACTAAACATACCTCATTTTAGTAAACTTGGAAAATATGTGACAAACATCATGATAGGCACACACAGGAAAGATATGTGAAATGTGAGTGATGGAATGCTTTACGATTTCATGTAAATTTTAAAGAAATTTTGTCTAATAAAGCTGATGCAAATGAGTAAATGGATAATTTCTAAAGAATGGTTAAAGAATAGTTCCTAATGAAAAGTAAAAAATCATTAAAAAAATTACATCAAGACATAAAGATAGAAAGGTGCCCAAATGAAAAATATTATGTTATCAAAAAATGGTAAAAATGGCATTTAGTTAAAAGAATTATTGTTAATGTAAATTGGTTTACCTAATGTGGAATATGGCCCATGGAAGGGATCATAGAGGGTATAAATAGAGATTTTCCTAAATTTGTTTGGATAGTTTATGAATAATGGGTAGATTATGGCTAGTAGAAATCCATATTTTGCACAAACTGTGGACGACTTATGTTATGTATTTTGATAGGTGAGTTTGGAATTATAGAGCGATGCCACCTATACGATGTGTACCTTTAGGGAGACATTAGGATATCTCGGAAAATTATCCACTAGTAGTAGATTAATAAACCCCTTTAATAATGTATAATTGATGGGGAGAGTAGTTTTTTGAGAACTTTTACTGTTTTATAGTGATGAAGGAATAGTGCCCATGGAGGGTTGTTCCAATTATGATTGACCTGACTAGAGTGTTTTAATTGTATCACCCTTTGACTTTTTCTAGAGAGGGTTGACATGAGGTAGCTGAGTTCGGGATGGAGTCCATCCAGATAGTTCTAGATCACATGGAGACTCTTATTGAGAGGAGAGTCAAGATAGTGACTTCTATTTTACGGGGACCAATGAAGAACTGGTATGATATTCTAGTTCAAATTAAGTGTAAAAATGGTATATTAAGTAAGGTTTTCTAAGAATAGATTCTTGAACATTTCTATCTAGTGTTATTGAAGTAGTAGAATGTTGCATAGTTTTTTAGGATGACATAGGCGACTATGAAATTGCGGATTATTTTGTCCACTTAAATGAATTGAAACACTTTGTTCAACCATTGGAAACGGATGAGGCAGTTGTGATAAGATTTTTTCTAGAATTTCTCAATAATGAGGTCATGTCCCATATGAATATATTTCATTTAAAGTTGTTTAATACGGTGGTGAATTTGGACCTTATTTCAGAATGGAACATTTGGTAGGATCCAATTGGTAGGAATCCAATTCTAATTGGGTGACTTGATGGTGTGAATTTGGATAGTATGAAGTGTTTTTTTGAGGTTTGTCACTCTGATGGTGGTGGAAGGAGTACTCAAGGTATAGTTTTGGCATCTTAGGGTAGTGACCATGTGTTTTGTTACCAGTTTGGCAGGCCAAGACACATGATTGTTCAATGTACCTCGACACCAGTTGAGTCCAGAGCATAAAATAAAATGGTTCATGTGTTGGGGGTTTTTAGGAACCCTCTATATATGGTAAGTGGTATAAGATCAATTATGATGTTGATTGTAGGAATGGGGTTGGCTACGCCACACTATGGAGGAATTTTGAGTTCTATTGTCCATAACGGTTGGGGTGGAGGGCGTGGTGCTCTAATAAAACCACATCCCTATAATTATCGTATTGTAGTTCATGGGAATATGAATAGAGTCTAGGGTATTGGGATATGTCAGCTTCATAAAGTCCAACCTACCCATGGAGGTGGGGAGGCTGTACTATCGATAGTTTTAGGAATGATCCTTATTGCTTCCAAACATTATACTTCTTTTTTTGATACATGTTCTTGACATTATTTTATATATGCTCAGTGTGAGGGGGTTTTGGGTATAATGGTGGAACATAAGTATTATGATATTTATATTGACACTTTGTATTGAATATGAGCAGAAATTGTTTGGTAGTGTAGAGAATGTGCTCTCGAGATTGGTGGGTATTTCTTCTTATGTGTCTTGTTTGTGATTGAGATGTTAGGTCTTAATCTGATATTACAAATGGATTTTCCAGTGTTATATCTAGTCCATATTTATTATTACCACCATATGGTAATGTTCATGTCCCTTGAGGGGGTCATTGTTTTCGTCATGGGGAATGAGGTATCTAGGATGGCCATGAAGGTAACATTTCTCAATAGTTGGATCATGTCATAGCTCAAGACACATGTCATTCATTTGATGATGGTGGAGTTGAGAATATTTTAATTCTTTATTTGTTGGATCAATTTCATGATGTGTTTCCTATGTAATTGTCAGGGATTCCACATAATAGTGATATTGAGTTTTCAATTGAGTCTCTATTGGATGAAGAATATTTTTCTATTCTTCCATATTTAATGGAACCAAGAGAACATCAATACTATGAAATTTAGTTGGATGAATTGGATAATAATTTCTGTCAATTACAAGATGTTGAATTAGATGACAATTCAAAGTTGATACCATTTTCCTTGAATTGGCGATCTTTATTACCAGCTGATAGTTGCATATGTTCTTTCTAAGATTGTCTTCAGTTTAGGGTATCATCAGCTGAGGGTGAGACATTATTATATACCACAGATGACTATTAGTTATGGGTATAAGTTAAATGCCTTTTTTGAGATGTTGTTCAATTAAACCAACCCACCAATACTTTTTCTGGCCCTAATGAACTGGATATTTTAACCATACCTATATCATATATTTTGTTTTGTGGATGATATCTTGGAGTAGTCCAAAACTCAGGATAATCATTCAAAACAACTTTACATCATCCTAAGTATACAAACAGATAATGGGATTTATGTTGATCTATCTACGTGTCATTTATAGATTGAAAATTTACATTTTATGGGTCACATGATCTCTGAAGAAGTTATGATAGTGGAAACAAAGAACCTACAAGTTGTTCTGCCTTATGAGCAACCTATGATTATTTTATATTAGAAGGTTTCTAGGTTTAGAGGGATATTTCAAAAGGTTTATTAAATAATTTTTTAGTTTTCTTTTGAAAACTTTTGAGCTTGAATAATAAGAGATTCAATTTTTAATGGTCTGGGTAATGTGAGAATTGTTAACAATAGTTAAAAAAGTAGTTGACTACCATAATGATTTTAATCCTATCAATGTTAGGAAAATATTATACCTTTTTTTATTCTTATGGTGTTGGACATGGGGAAGTGTTGATGCATGATTACCAAGTTATGGAATATGAGTCATGAAAACTAAGGCCTCATGAATAATATTACCTATTCATGATCTTCAGTTGTTCATCGTGGTTTATGCTTTAAAATTTCAACATTATTACTTATTTTAAAAAAGGTTTCTATTGTATATCAATCATGAAAGACTTAATTACATATTCTCCCAACATGAATTAAATCGTTGGTAGAAAATATGGATAATTATATGTAGCCTTCTAATTTTTAGATGGATTATATGTGGTGTAAAAGAAATGGTGTTGTGGATACATTGAATTGAAGGACTCAAGATCAGGTGTTTTAAGAATCCTTATCTTAGTGGAGGATGATGGTGTTCTTGTTTAAGATGCATCTAGAGGGTCATGATGGATAAGGGAAGATGAATATTTCATCATTGGAAGTTGAGACAACTCTTTAGATCCAAATCAAGGAGATAAAATATGTTGATCAAGAGTTTTGTCCTTTACGGAAAGTATAGATGGTGGGTGTCACCTTCCAATTGGACTAATGATGATGATTAAATTGTTTATGTGTGTGGTCATGTCCTCATGCTTATTGTATCGGGGAGGAGTTGATTTGTGAGTTTCAGGCTTCGAAGTTGGTAGTGTGTCCTAGTTTAAAGAAAATGTATTGTGATCTTCATAGGTAGTATTCATGGCTAGGAATTAAGAAAGAAGTCATAGGTTTTATGATGCGATACTACACCTTTTGGCTGGTGAACACTAAGAATCAGTAACCGGGTGGGTTTTTAAAGCTATTTCTCATTCCGTAATGGAAATTTTATGATGTCACGATGGATTTTTTAGTGGTTCATCTAAGGATTCCTCAGAATCATGATGTGATGTTGGTAGTTTTGGGCTGGTTTACCAAGGTGGAATATTTCTTTCCAAAATGATAGACCTTCACCATTGACCAGGTGGTTGATTTGTCCATCTAGGAGATAATAAACTTTCATCGGGTTCCATGGAGTGTAGTTTCAAATTGAGATCTATGTTTTCATTCATTCTTATAGAAGTTGTTATAGAAGTCTCTTGGTACCCAGTTTTTTTAGTATGGCCTTCCACTCAGAGAAAGATTCCAATTCATAGTGCACTATTCCAATTCTATTTGAAATATTGAGGTCATGTTCCCTAGAATATGTCGGGTCAATGGAAAAGAACATAATTCTTGTTGAGGTCACCTACATTAAAATTTGACATGTTTTGATTTAGATGTCACCATATGTGAAGCTCTATGGTAGGCCATGTAATTATATGTTGTGTTGGATGGAGGCTTGGAAATCAGAGTTCTTGGGATTGGGTCTCGTGTGTGAGATGTTAGAGCAGGTTCATTTGATTAAGATACAAATGGCTTTGGACTAGAGTAGAAAGTAGTCATATGTGGATTGACGTCATTAACCTATTGAGATTATGGTTAGTGATCATGTTCTTCTTTATGTTTCACAAATTTTGGGTCACCATATGACTCAGAAATAGAGTAAGTTGGCACCCATGTATGTGGGTTCATTTGAGATTATTGAGTTGATTGAAGAAGTGGAATAATTATTGGATCTTACACTATGGTATAGTGGTCTGTACAGTGTTTTTCATGTGTCATGGATTCATTATTATCACCCAAACCCTTCATGTCTGTTAGATATTCATGATGATGAGATTGAGGCCGATGCATCCTTTGAGGAGCATTTTGTTCATATTTTATATAACATCATGAATGTTTTAGGAGGGAAGGTTGTGCCTTTGGTTTGAATGGTTTGGAAGCATGGAAAATTTTAGGACAAAACATGGAGGAGGTAGATAGATATGTGGGCCCAGTGACCTGCTATCATTACCTTGGAGACTCATTAGAACTTGGGAGTGCATCTCAAGGGTGATTCATTATAAGGTGGAGTGTTTGTACGATCCCATACTTCATCTAATATACATTCTTGGTTATGTATTGGTTTATACAGAACTAATAGGATAATGAAATTTCTACATGGTTTAGTTGGAGTATCAGGGGTGTTCTTGGGGTTTAGGACAAGAAAGATGGGAGAAAGTGTCCATCTAGGGAATGTTTCATAGTTAGTGAATTGTTAGTTGTAACCATGAACCCTAACTAGGCTTTCCTAGAGGTGGGGTGTATAGTTTGAGTAACTGTACAATGGCGGAGGCCAAACCTTACTGAAATGTACAAAGCTATCATTCATGATTACCATGTAATTTTACATACTATGTATGATCCCTGGGAGACCATGTAACCTATCCCAATATTGGATAGAGGGAGTTACACTGTTGACACATGGTTTAGCTAACCACATGGAAAAACCATGTTCCACATTAAAAAATGTGGGGTTTTACTATTTCCCCCATTGGTCATTATTAATTCATTCCTAAATTTACTCCCAATTTATGTAACAACATTCAAGGGTGATGAACCCTTCAACCCAAACATCCCGAGGATTGATATCCCCTATTCTTTAGACGTTTGGAGTGTTGTTCAGTTATGATCAAAGCTCAATAGATGTTTGACACACCTCTTTTTTCTATTTTTTGTATAATGGATTTTAGAACTGTAATTATTCTTCCAAATCCAAAAAACACTCTTTTTCTAGTGGTTTATAGTTTAGGGCTTAATTTTTTTCTTTTCAAATCTATGGTAATGAATTATCATGCAGTAGTCTATGGAATTGAGGTAGGTGGTATATAAGTTATATCCCACAATATTGATGATTTTTTAATGTTTATGTGGTTGTGATTTTATGCCATTGTGCTTTCAATTTGGTTTTCCATTTTAGAAATGTTGAATTTGTTGGTTAATTGTTTAATTGAATGCTTCGTGATCAGCGTGGGGTGCATTGAGGTTGATTAGACCTGGTTAAGGACCAACAATGGGGTGTACCACTTCTTGTACATGAAAATTAAAATGTTAAGTGTTTAATTTAATTGTAATGAGATAGATCCCATGATAAATATGTTGAAATTCTAGATTTAGTTACTGATTAAACTAATGGTATTTGTAACCTTTTGTTGACATAACATAAGGGGGTTTGGATTAATGTGAATGGGTTAAGTGAATTAATATGAATATGTTAAATGACATTTTGGTTGTAATGTACATGAGTAAATGGATTAAGTCATATGAATGAGAAATGTGTTAAATGTGTTAAGATATGAAATGTGAAAATGGATTAAATAGACAAGACATGTAAATAGAAAATGTGATAATTGGTTAAGGCTTGAAGAGGGAATATGTGTGGAATGAGTTATGATTGTAAATGATAAATGTGTTTAATGGTTATTTTTTTTGTAATTGAATGTGCTATGGTGAATGAATGATTTTCACATGGCTTAATGGTATGTGTGGGGTGTTTGAATTGAGGCTCTACTACCAAAATTCAGGTTGTACTAAGGCTCTAATCTCTTCCCCTATAATACTCAGGTTTGGTAGTCATACTAGGGATCTATACCCTGAACGGTTTCATATAATGATGTTATAGGGACTGAGGCTTTGAGGTAAGTGTTGTTTATTTTTTTGTGAAATGTTTTCCCTAGTGATATAGGGGACTAGAATTTTTACCATGTTTGTATTTTATGTAACCATCATAGGCCAACATGTTTCGATGTATATGGTTAACCTTGGGAACTAATAATGAATATGGTTAATGTAAACATTATTAACAAATGGTATTGTGTTTATTTAATGTTTTTTATTATTCTTTATGTATATGAATACACTATCTGTTTAGACTATATATTTTATAGACACCATTGGTGATGGCCTATTGTGTAACAACCCATAAATATAAGATTTTAATAAATGTTTATTATTTGATTTATTTTATATACTTAAGACAAACTGATGTATAAGATAAAATAAACATTGGTATATTTAATACATTTTAGATTTTTTTGATAAATTAAGATGAAGTATAAAATATTAATTTAATTTTTATAGTTTAATGAAGGAATATTTTATTTGTTTATTTAATGATTTATATTATTTTCAATTTATAATATTTAATAGTTTTGAATATTTTGATGTATTTTTATTTGAGTAATAATATATCTGATAATAATTATTAAAAAACCTTATTTTAAATCATTATTAAAAAATTATTTATATTACACTTTTCCTTAAAAATAATTCAACTTCAGATTATAAAATATACCTAAAATTTAATTTACAAAAATAAATAATAATAATGTTTGAATGTATAAAAAAATAACTTAAAATACAGTAATATAATAGTGAAATTATAAATTATAAAAATATCTTATAATTTTGTGATATTATATTAATCAACAAAATAATTGCTTTTATTTAATGCACATGGATATTTACCAATACATATAGGCAAGAAAAATAAAATAATTGAGTTCATTTAATATAATATGCATATAATATATAATATTAATAAAAAATTGAGTCTATTTTCATTATTTCATATATACAATGGTATATATATATATATAACTAATGTTTTATAAAAAAAGTATAACAAAAATAATAATAACAAAAATGAAATGAAAATTAATAAAAAAAAATGAAAATTGATAAAGGGTTTCAGTCTTCCTCAGGCAACTGCTTGAGCGTTGAACCACCCACTCATCCCCTATAGCTGAAGACCCCCAATGAACCATCGGTAGCCGTCTGATATCCCCTTCTTCAACTGCTGACACTAAGCATCACTAACTAGAATCATTCGATCCACCCTCAACCACCATCGACCATGAGTCTTTCCACCACTGGAAGCCGCTTGACCAGTAATGCCAATGAATCTGAAGAAGTGAGGCCCTCCGCTATCACCATGATTGTTCAATCTCGATCATAACTCCCTTGTCCATAATGGATTCCACTCCTTAAATCATGCCAAACCCCTCACTATTCATCACCCTCTCCAACAAGTTAGGATGAAGCCGACAACCCCACATCGGTTTCTTCATCTACTCGTTCCGCAAGTAATGTGAAGAAGAAAATTCATTTTTTTACAGGAATTTCTTGGAAGATAAATATGTACCTTTATATAAGTATCACATCGCATATGAAGAACCCCTAGTTGGACAACCTAAATAGAATCCCCTCCTTACTTTTCTTCCCTTCTGAATTTCATCTAGTCTGATCCATCTCAAACAAAGATGAAGGCCATTGTCAACCCCTAGTTCAACTTCTACTAAGGAGTCAGAAGCCTCATTTCAGTTTTCATTATCATTCATGGGAAATATTACAATTTTTCAATGAAAAATAATCTACATATATATATATATATATCCATTTTTACCTTATTCAAATATATAAGTACTCATTTATACTACTTTCTATAATAATTTTTCTTTCATGTAAATATTTATGAGTTATTAATCTCATATTTATTCATTTTTTCTAGATGTATAATTTCATGCCAATACATATATGATTTTATTATTTTTTTACTTAAAACTTTTAATTTTTCATGTACACAAGTACATGTATATATATTTTTATATCTATATATTATTTTTAATTTCATGGTTTTCAACATATATATGAATTATAGGCATATATATTTATGTATTTATTCATGTTTTTGTTTTAGAATTTCAATCTATCATAAATATATATATAAATTTATTTCATTTAACTTTTATCAACTATAAATATTTATGTACCTATGAGAATATACCTCATGTGATATAAGTATTTTTTATACTTGTGTTTAGGAAATTAAGGTGTCCATAAAATAATTTTTTTTCAAAATCTCTGTTGTTTATATTTTTGAATTCAGGATCGACATACATATTTAAGTAAAAATTCTCTTACTTTATAAATATTTACATCCAAATAAGGTAGGGACTGTTTTTATGGGTTTATTATATATATATACTAACATATATTTATATGATTAGTTCATTGTTCAAGATTATTTCATTTTGAAACTTCTAATCATAAGTTTGTATATATATAAATAAATTTCATTACATATTTATGATATTATAATTTATATATATTTCTAACCATCATGTGTGATTTGAAATTAATGGATAAATAATTTCAAAACATGAATGCATCTAACTTGATATTTTCAAATTAAGAAATAAATAATTTTATATGTTAAAAATATTACCATTATTATTCTAATATGTGGTATATAATTTTAATTTAAATGTTATATCTTAAGGGTATATTTAGTTTTACTTTTAATTTTTCATCAATGTAAAATTTATTATATGAATATATTTTTAATGGAATTATTTTTTGAAAATAGTAACTTAATAATTACTATTATGTATTTCAATATTTTAAGATTTTATATTTTATGTGATTATGATAATTATAAGAAAGTGAAATTATATGTCTATTATTTTATGTGAATTTCAATCTACTATTGCTAATATTTTATGTCAATTATATAATTATTCACATGGTTATTCTAGGGATGTGAAAATATATACCTATTATTTCATGTGACTTGTAATTTAAAATTTCTATCATTTTTTTGTGAAAGGTTTATAAATTATTTACTGTGTTGAAAAATAAAAATGTGATTTAAGGAAATTCTCATTTAATAATTTTATTTTAGGATGCAATTTAAAAGATAAATATTAACATTTTAAGGAAAATTAATTTATAGAAATCTTAAATACATTGATGTTAATTATTTTTATTAATAGACCATGAATAAGATAAATGTGACGAGATTAGGTGCTACCATATTTAGCAGGTGATTTCATGAGAAAAATAATATTTATATATAAAAATACGTGTGTATGTATTTAATGAATGAATTACATTTTTATTGTAATCAATTTCTAGATTAAATAAATATATGTAAAGAATTATCAAAAATGTTTTCATAAAATTGGAACTTGGACATTATAAACAAGGGGGTGGAGAGTGAACACAATCCTAAAGAAACGTGGGCAGGCCCAGATATCCTCCAATTTTAATAGTTCCCCTATTGTTTAGTTTTCAAAATCATTCATAGTATTTTAGAGAAATAACTGAATTATTTTAAAGTGCATTCCAATAGTAAGTATTTTCTCATGAAATATAATATTTTCAATAGTGTAAGTATTTTCACAAGCTTTAAATCATTTCCAAAAGATTAAGTATTATAAATATAGTATATTTATAAGTTTTCAAAGGTGTAAGTATCTTTAAATACATTTTAAAAATAATGTTTTCAAAGAATTTTCAAATTATTTTTCAAAACCTATTATATTTTGAAATATGTTTCCAAAATTAAAATTTTAAAATTATAGGTTTTTTCTACGGATTTCTAATAAGCCTTCCAAACCTATGTATTTATAAAATTATTTATGCATGGTATTTTAAAAATATATTTTCAAAATTATTTTTCAGAAAGTAGAAGTATTTTTAAAAGGGTTTCTGACTAGATTTTTAAAAACCCCTTATTGGGAAAGTTTTCTCACCCTATGGTTTTATAAAATATTTTCAGGTTCATTTATTGGTTTCATGGTCTTTATCTCAATAAGAAGCTAGCACGAGAAAATTTTCATCACTACATTTTATTTACTATTTAATCTTTAACAATATGTAAAATTTCTCCTTTACCTCAAAATCATAAACCGTAAAAGACCATCAGTTTTAAATGTCTTTGTATTTTTCAGTTACTTTTAAATAAATAAAATAGACGCCATTTTTTTAACAGATCTAGAAGCGTGGGTCTATGTCATTACATATTGGGTTGTACTCTCACCCTGATCGGGCCTCTATTAGGTACCCAAGTAGACTTTATGGTTTATTGTCAGGATAATGGAAATGCAAATGTTCTAGATGGTTGATTGGGCATGGTATGCATATTTAAGAGGGGCCAAACATGGAGTCAGGACCCATTTTGGGGATTTTTACTATATTCATTATTTTGGGTTTTCTTACACTTGTCACCATATCACATGACATAACATATTTAATTTTTTGTTACAAGCATTACTATTTTTTAAATTGCATTTGTTATTATTATTTACTAGTTATATTATTTCCTAGTTATACTATTTCCTTTATTTCATATTTCATATTTTGTGTCGTGCTCTTACTAATGATGGAATAGTCTCTCCATGTGTTCTCCTAGACCCTAATTTCATGCTGGTAGCTTCTTGCCTACGGGGAGGTGTTCCTAGGGTCATATATAGAACTGTCTTGAGGCTTTGGATTAGTGGATCCCAAGTTGGGGTTGATCCAAATTTTATAATTATGATGTTTCATAGAGGAAACAAAATAGAAAACATTGTTTGTGAAAAATATTTACATTAATGTGATCGAAAGAATATAATTTGGTTAAATGAATAAAATATAAAATTTAAATTATTAAGATCATCTATATAAAAAGAAATTGTATGGAATGAATATATTTACTGGAGAGATACATAAAATGCCTTAAAATAGAAATTGTTTAATTCATTCTAAATAATGCACATGGAATAACCTCGAACATATAAAATGAATTGGTCATGAACAATCTATAAACCAATGAATTATATTATGTAATTAATGTCAGGTATGGGAGAATAAATATGATTATATTCCAATATTTTATTATAATATATGGGATGTGCATGGTTGAGTAACCCAAATAGGATCTAGTCCTTAAAATGTATTTTTTATAATTAATAAGTTAAATTTGGGAACAGTAGAATTAGGAAAATTAATATGATAAATTCTGGAGAGGAATTTTCCACTCAATAATCAGAGATTTATATGTGATATGAATGGAATAATTTTATACCTAAATATCATAGTGAATTAATAAATTCTAAATGAGGCATAAATATTTTTAAAATATGGATCTAGAATTACTTATAGATATAATGTATGTGGTCATCATTTTGGTAAAAGATTATTCAAAAAAATTAAAATTTTAATATATTATAAGATATGATACTCACTCAATAGATATGTTTTTTATATATAAAAATGATTAAAATACATACTTCATTTTGAGATTAATAATATATTATTTTTAACATTTTACCCTGAAATAACCATTTATTTTAGGTGAAATGAAGTATGGCCTCAATAATACTTTATTATATCTAGAGGTATAATAATAGTCCCTAGGTTTTTTGATGAATCTCAGGGGAAGTGATTAGATGTAGATATAAAAAATAATAATAATAATAAAGAATCAACATAATATAAATGAAAAAAACCAAAAGTAATGAATATCATATAAAAATATATATACATGATCGGTAAAAATTTCAAACTTGTAAAATCTAAAGTATCTCAATGTCATATCAAAGGAAAACCAATCTAAAAAACCAAAATAAAATAAAGACACATGCCTTAAAAAATGTGTCTCAATCTATCTATACTAATCTTTCTCTATATAAAGGTTCAAATACCTAAGAATCATCTATATAATATAGGTCACATTCCATTACTTATTCAATGAGATATAAAATCTACACATAAACATGATGTGTTCATATAGGGTGCGAGTACAACTCGATAGGATAAAACCTACTAGCCACAAACACATCCTATTAAAAATATTTATATAATTGTAAGCCTAAAATTTACTAAGTAAGTTAGTTTATTAATTAAAATAAAAACAATATTGAGGTATCATGTTCTTATCATGAAATTATTATTCTTAGTATCACCTACTTTGACCTTTTATGTAAATTATGGGTAATAACCACTACAACATAAAGAACATGCATGTGTGGTGTAACATAGCCTATGGAAATACAACATCCAATGTATAACATATCTCATGGAATCATTCTATGATTATAGAGTAAAAATATATAATGTAATTACCCCATCCAAAGTATAACATAACTCATTAAAATCCCCCATGAATATATGGAATATCATAGCTAAAGTGAACCAAACCATAGATACATATATATGACATCTTATATGATTAATATTAATTATATATAATTACAATACATGCTATAATAGTAATGGTTTATTGTCTTTTGGAAACATGTATTAAAAAAACTAATTTAATATAAATGATCCACAACATATTACACTAATTTATTAATATATACAACCCTTCTTATACATATAATACTTAAAACCTTTCTTCATATCCTGTGAAAAAGGAAACAACATTAAGGGTGAGAATATAATATCAATAAGAAAAAAATGAATATATTATGGATCATTTATTAATAACATGAGCATAAAGGCATGATAACATGAGATTAAAATATGAACACCAAACCTAGTGACTATTTGTCATGAACCCAATCGGGTCTCCATCATTACAGAAACAAAACCCTTCCCATGTAAAGGATCAAAGTACCTTCATTATCCGAAATGGCTACCTAAAGATCCTGGGTATCATGTAATATGGTTTGGGAATGATTTACATGAGTTTGGAATCGTTTGACAACCAAAAACAATCAATAAACCAAATATGAAAATTTAGGAAAACATGCCTTAAATAAAATCCACAACTGAACACATAGGTTTAAACATGACATAATATGTCCAAATATACATTAAATTAGTCGAAAATATCCCAATGGACTCCACATGGCAAGTGGTTATGACCCACAAGGCGTCTCCATAACACCGCATAGAGGGAAGAAACTGGGAACTCGAACTACCACCACCCATGGCTTTTCATTTACATTCTTCAAACATAATCAAGTCTAATTACACCCAATAGGTGTAATTATGGTGTGATACTAAGCCTAATAGGATACCGCCTAATGGATTCCATATATTAATCAATACAAGAAGAAAAGTGTGCATGTTTTTGACAAACAAGAAATTGTGGCAATAAATTCTAAAGAATAAATCTTTTAAAGGTAAAACATTTCCTAAGGAAAATTTCAAAGAGTGAAAATATTTAATTAAAAAGTTTAACATACTGAATTGTTTCATCCAAACACACCCTAATTAAAAGATAAAAACCAAAGAGCCAATGAGCATTAATCTCAGGAATGCACCTTGGTACTAGTTAGTTTTAGGCCCCATGTACCTCGTATCGTGGTGTAATGTAACAATAGTTATATCTGTTCTCAGAAATTATCCACTGGTAGAGAACAAACGCATAAAATATTGGTCCCAAAAAATCATCAATATAGTTTTTTTATTATTATCAATGTCCAACCTTTTATGTGAAATAGGTACAAAACCACACCAAATCACTATCGTACTAGTACACTTCCACCCACCTAGATACCTAGGTTTCCCCCTTTGTGCTCAAAAAAATTCCACATGTTACCAAAATCCAATTTCATTTAAAATAATCATTTTGGGTCACCCACATTAAAAAATAATCTACACAAGTTTTTCACCACTTATATCACTCAGTAAAACATTTTTAATTTCAATAAAACAACTTCACAAAATATAAAAATGTTTTGCACAGAAAAATCCATTCAAAACCCCACTTTGAACACAATGTACATACCTGTATTTCACAAAAACAGAATATAAATCACTAAAAAAAATTAATAGGACAATTTCATCAATTAGAAAAAAATCCCAAATGATCAAATATGGGATATCCTTGAAAAACCCCCATTTTCACACAAAAATGCCATTTTAGCACTATTCAATTAAAAACGCAACCAAAAATAGTTTTTTCACCAATGAACAAGAAATATTCCTATAAAGAACTTATAAATCCTGAAATTATAAATCATTAAATTGTTCTTACACATGGAATCACCTACCACAAGTGTCAAAACACAAAATCTGTGTGCTAAAGTTCACCTGCACCACCACCGCACCACAAGGTAGTTCAATCAAACCTAAAACCACATGAATAGTCAAAGAAACCCAATATAAATCCCTATGTTTGAATACCTACATGCTAGAAAATATTAAATTCAATAAGAAATGAAATAAAAAATAATAAAATGGAAGAAACATTAAGAAAATGGGAGAACCCCTAAGAAAATGTGATGAGGAAGGAAGGAACCCCACTCACTTGAGAGATCTTGAAGAAATCGCCACAAATCTACAAAATGATGATTCTAAAAAAGACCAAAACATATGGTGAGGATCGAATGAAGGTGATTCGGTAAATTGGGGATTGAAATGGGGGGAGAAGAGTAAAAATCGAATGATTTATGGATGAAACAAATTACCTTCTCAAATCTGGATGATTTGAGAAACCCTGAGTAATTTCTCCCTAATCCATGATTAAAATGAGCTCCAAAGAAGAAAAATTATATAATTGGGTTATCCTAGAGTATTTTGATTCTATTGGGAGGTGGAATCATCAAAAAATATAAAAAAATGTAAGAGGTGATAAAGAATTAAATTATTATTAAGAAGGAAATGGGCTCACAAGTTGGCCAAATTCCTAACTATGTCTCCCAAATCCAGAATTATAATGATTCAAAAAGGTGTCCAAATATACATAGTGGTTTGAATAGGTCAGGGTAGGACATGTGCAAAGTGGAATGGGTGAAAAATGTTACAAATTAAGGATTTATAGAAGATTTTTTTAAAATCTGGAAATGGTCTCACGGTTTTGCCCAAATCATGATAAAACCCCCTTTCTACAAAAATACATTCGAATCCCCATAAAACAAAGAAAAAATTGGAAAAAAATGAAAAATAACTTTAAAAGTAGTCATGGATGTGACAATTCTCCCCACCGTAAAAACTTACCTCCCTTGGAAAGTCATCTTGAAGCAAGATCAGATAAGGGAAACAGAAACTACTCTTTGACCCAAGACTTCTGCTCCCATGTCTCATGCCCATCAATCCCATACTTCTAGAGGAATCAATCTAAAAGAATAGTCATCCCTCAAATAACCTTTTATTAGGAGTCCACAATTCACATTGACCACTCAAACACCAATAAATCGGGCTCTATCTTCATTTCTTCTCAATTCAACCAATGGGAAAGATCCAGGTTGTACATTTTAAATGGGGAGACATGGAAGAAATCATGAATAGATGTAAATTGAGAAGGAAAGTTCAACATCTATCCCACCCTGCCAATATGCTCGGTGATTTCAGAAGAACTGAAATACTGTGGTGTCAGCTTCCCTTGATTTCTCAATCAATAATGGCCCATACGATGGGACACTTTTAAGAATACCCTATCACCCAAAGTAAACTCTAGGTCTCAATGCCTATGGTCAACATAATATTTATGAAAACTCTGATTTGTCAACAAGCACTACATGATCAACTTGACCTTCTCACATATCTTCTGCACAAGGCTCGTCCCCAACAGTGAAGTCTCACCTACCTAAGCCCAAACTAATGGGGGATGACAAGGCCAGCAATTAACAAACTCAAAAAGATCCATTCTAATAGAGGATTGGTAACTATTATTATAGAAAAATTTAACCAATCCCAAATTTCTATCCTATAAACCTTCAAAGTCAAAAACATGTGCATGAAGCTTTTCCACCAAGATCTGATTTTTCTGCTCTGTCAGACCATCTGATTGAGGATACTAAGTCGTGCTCATCATAATAATTGACCCCATGGCCTTCTAAAGACCTTTCCAAAAATAAGAAGTGAAAATGGGGTCTCTATCTGAGAATACAACTGATGGCACAACATGAAGACTTTCAATATTCTGTAGATACAAATGGCCCAACTCATCCTATTTAGATGTTTCTTTGATCAGAATGTGGTGGGATGATTTGGTCATTTGATCAGTCAGCACCCAAATGGAATTATTAACCCGATGTGTAAAAGTTAAGATAGCAACGATGTCTATAGAGACATCATCCCACTTATAAGTAGGAATGTGTAATGGATGGAGAAAATCAGAGGGCCTTTGGTTCTTCACTTTCACCGGCAGACATGTCTAGCATCTCAAAAAAAGTCAATTATGTCCCATCACATACCTTGCCACCAGAACTATCATCGCACATAATAATACATCTTGGTGGAACCCGGATGGATAGCTCAATGAGACTAGTGGCTATCCTACATCACCAACTTCCAGAGAGACGACGACACTACTAAATTTCCCTTGAATCCTAAGATGCCCTCAAGAGTTAATGACCAATCAGAATATGTCTCCCACCATGAAGAAACAGCCTCAACTGCTGAGAAAGATCATCACTGGGATGTTTTTTTCTGAATCAACTCCAAGAGATATGAATTCAATTGAATACTCACCAACAACACACCTCCATTGTGTGCCTTGGTCTCCACAAGAATTTGATCATAGAGCACCATCATAGTCCACTCATCAATGGACTTCCTCAAGGAGGGCACTCATAGTTTTCTACTTAAATCATCTTCCACCACATTACCCTTCCCCAGGGTATAGACAATGTCAAATTCAAACCCTTGAAAGTACTCAATAAAATGGTATTTCCTCATATTGTGGTCCTTTTGTGAGAAGATATAGGCTACTCTTTTGTGATCAAAATATAATATAAACTTCTCAACAAAGGGGTTACAATTCCATGTCTTCAAGAAAGCCTCATAGCTGCTAACTCAAAGTCGTGGGTTGAATAATTCTTTTCATGTGGTTGAAGTTGGAGAGAACCATATGCCACCATGAGATCACCCTACATAAGCACACCCCAAAGACCAATACTTGAAGCATCACAATACACCACAAACCCGATTCTATCCTCTAACAAAATAAGCATTCGGGTGATAGTAAACCACCAATTTACTTCCTCAAAGGATGCATGACACTCTGGGCCCCATAAAAACTTCACCCATTTCTGGGTGAGTGCGGTCATGGGTGAAGAAAGATAAGAGAAATTCCAAAAAAACCACCGGTAGTAACCAGTCATGCCGATGAAACTTTTGATCTCAAACACATTCTTTGGCTGGTCCCATAACATAACTTCATTGATCTTCTCGGGGTCCATTCAAGCCCCCTTCTTTGAGATCACATGACCAAAAAACATCACCTACCTGATCCATAAAGTTCACTTGGATAAATTTACATAGAGTCGATGATCTCACAAAGTGCCCAAAAAAGTCCACATATGATGCTCATGTTCCTCCACAGATCTAGATTAAACAAGGATGTCATCCAAAAACACCATGAAGTGGGAATCGAGATACCAGTGGAACACCATGTTCATGAGTTCCATGTAGACTGTTGGATCATTAGTCAATCTTAATTGCATTACTAGATACTCAAAGTAGTCATACCCTCTTTGTAAGGATATCTTTGGGATATATTCCTATTTCACCCTATGTTAATGGTAACCCAAACACAATCCTATTTTTGAGAACCACTTTTCGCCCATATACTGGTCAAATAAATCTTCTATTCAAAGAAAAATATATTTTTTCTTGATGGTTAATTTATTCTACTTCATGTGGTAAGTGCACAATCATAGGGACCCATCGACCTTCTTTGAAAAGAGAATAGGAATGGCCCAAGGAGAGATTATCAGAAGAATAAATACATTGGATTCTTAGTCATCCAGATGAATCTTTAATTCCATTAATTTAGCGGGGGCCATAAAACATGAGGGAAGAGAGATTATCTATGTTCTTAAAAACAAATCAATCAACTACTGAACATCCTGATCAATAGGCATGTCTGAAAAAATCATTTGGGAATAACTCTGGAAACTCATAAACTACATGAGGTAGTCCACCTTCCAGGGCACGACCATGGTCCTCAAGCACGAGTGACAATAACTAGAAGATAAAATTATATAACTTTGGGAGTGGAGGTCATGTGCGACCCAACTGAGGATCTCATTCCCCAAGAAAAACATGATGACTCCCATCAGGTGCCATGAAACTCACCCTCTGATGTGTTCTAAAAAGTGCACCAGCCAGTCATTACCAAGTATCATTTCAAAAAGATCCATATCTATGACCAGGAGGACCCACTTTATCTCAACCCTAAACACAGAAAGCACACATGATGAGCACCATAGAACATATTCTTTCTTCTTTCCAACTGGCGTCACCAAATCCATCGCAAAGGAAAAAAATTTGGTTGGAAAATTCAGCATGTTCATAGTACTAGAATAGATTAATGAAACAGAAGCACTGGTATAAAAAATATCAGCAACTATAGTAGAGGAAACCAGAATGGTTCCTTGACCAGTCGAGGATCCCACCTCTGATCCTACTGGTACCTGATCCACCACATGAAGATGCCTACTCACTGCCTAAGAACGATCACTCACATCAGGCTTTGTCCCGAACTGGCTCTGCCCATAAGATGATATGGTAGTACCATCATGACCACCAAACTAAGATGCCCTTTTCCTAGACGACTCTGACTAAGCAAGAACTCACCAAGTATCCACTGATCCTAATATAATTTGGAGTGTATGTGCCAACCTTCCAAAGCGCTGCAAGTTTCTCATACCACTACACTAATAAAAAGGCTTCGAAGGATAATTTCATGATGGTATGATGTGCCATATCCTCTCACACAAGTGTCACATGAAGGAAATCTCCTCAGAAGCCACTACAGAAATCTTCCTGGAAGTTTTCCCTGAGCTGTCACCCCCCCTTATTTACCTACTCCATTGACATTATTTTCTTCTCAGAAGAGATTCCACTACCCAGACCTAATATCATCCCAAAAAAATAACCCTCCCCTTGCATTTGATATAAAACATACACTCCTAGTCAACCACCTCTGCATAATTTTTTAACTTGAAGAGGATGACCTAGGAAAAGATCTCTAGACGTAGACCCCTCTCAAACTTCTGGGCCTTCATCTCCTCATTGGAAGAAATTTACAGAGCATGCCAAACCCACTCAGAAAAATCGTTGGAATACTCCATCATAGAAAGATCCCCCAGAATAAGCTCTATAAACTCTCTAGATCGAGCATACACCAAATATTTACGGTTGTACTGGTCATTGAAGTTAACATTGAAGTCCTTCTAGCTCATATGTCCATGCTTCCCAGCTTGATGCACTGATTCCCACCACCTGAAATTTAGACCCTCTAACAAGAAAGTGTCACACAGCACCATGACCTTCTCAGGTGTGTCCAGGAACTCAAACTTGTTCTCGATCATTTCAATACACTCCTCCACTTTCTGGGGTTATGTGCGACCTTAGAAAGTTGGAGGATGGTTTTTTAGAAACTCTTTGGCATTGTCCTTCCTAAGACCAATCTCATATACCCTAACTAGAAATGTAAGAGGACCTGGTCCCTATCTCCGATCTTGGAGAGCCCAAACCAGAGCCTCTACTATAATCTAATCAAGTGATTAGGGAGAACTCTCTCTGGCTTGCTCTCGTGGGTGCATGGGAGCTTTATAGGGAGGTATGTTTTTACAAAAGACAAAAGTCACAAGAACAAAAATCAGTACAAAAATTATAAAAATTTCATTAATAACATCAAATATAATTAATCCAAACACATTAAAAATATAAAATAAACAAGTACTCCACTAACAATCGATGTCCATGTGTAGTCAGCAGCCCACACGTCTCACCCAAAATTGAAGTCAAACAAACAAGTCCAATATCCCAGCATCACTCGAGGTTTTCCATGAGATGTGTATTCCAAACACCCTCCTCACAACCAAAACTCTGATCCCCTACATTCCTAGATCCTATCTATCCCAAATCATCCCAAAATAATAATAAAACCCAAAAACATTGGATACCTCTAATACCATTTTTTTAGGAACCGATTCTGTTCTCCATCATTATCGGCACTGAACCCGGACTATGGAAAGGCCTAAAGGGTGTTACCTATCCACTGGGATGGCAGAAGTTCCCGAGTATCATGTATTATGATTTGGGAATGATTTACCCAAGTTTAGAATCCTTTAACAACAAAAAACAATCAATAAACCAAATCTAGAAATTTATTCCAAACATGCCTTAAATAATATCCAAAACTGAACACATAGGTTTAAAAATGACTCAAGAGGTTTAAAGATACATAAAAGTAGTATAAAAACAGCCCAGAGGGACTCCACACAACAAGGGTTTATTACCCACAAGCCTTGTCCACAACACCGTACCAAGGGAAGAAACTAGCAACCTGAACCGCCATCACCCAAGGCCTTGCCTTTACCTGCATCAAACATAATAAAGTCTTCTTACAACCAAGGAAAATTTCAAAGAAAAATTTCAAAGATTTGAAACATATAATTAAAAAATGTAATATTCTATATTTTCACCCAAGCACACCCTAAGTCAATGATAAATTCAAAAGATCCATCATGCTCTGATCTCGTGAACCCCCCTTGGAACTAGTTAGTTTCAGGCCCTATGTACCACGTATCTCGGTGTTAAGTAACCATAATAATATCTGTTCTCATCCACGATACACTATTAGGGAACATACCCATAACTTAGTGTTACCAAAACCTCATCAATATAGTTCTTTATTACTGTAAATTTCTACCTTTCTAAGTGAAATAGGGACAAAACCACTCTAGATCTCTAGCGTACTAGTTCACGTCCTTCCACCTAGATATCTAGGTTTCCCCAATTGTGCTCAAAGAAATTACACAAGTTACAAAAGTTAAATTTCAGATATAATCAAATATTATTGTCACCCACATTCAAAATAGTAGCTACACATGCTTTTCACCACTAATACCACTCTATATAACATTTTTAAATTAAATAAAACAACATCACCAAATATAACAAGGTTTTTCACATAAAAATCCATTGAAAACCCTAAATTGAACACCATTTCCTACCCATATTTCACCAAAATAAAATTGAAAACACTAATAAAATTACCTTCTCAAATCTAGATGATTTGAGAAACCCTGAAAAATATCTCCCTAATCCATGATACAAATGATCTCTTATGAGAATAAATATATAATGGGGGTGAGAATAGGTTTTATAGGCTTTGAGTGGATGTTGGAATCATTGAAAAAGATAAAACATTGAATGAGATATTAAAGAATTATTTTTTTAATAAAGAATATGGGCTCATAGGTTTTCCCAATGCCTAACTAAAAAACCCAAATCTGAAATTACAATGAGTTCCTAAGAGGTCCAAATAAAGATTTTGGTTTTAATAAGTCACTGGACGTCAAGTGGGATGTTTAATGGGTGAAAAATGGTAAAAATTATGGATTTATAAAAAAAAAATTTGTTTTTAGATCTAGAAATGGTCTCATGGTTTGGCCCAAATCATGATGAAACCCCCATTTCTCCAAAAATACATGGGAAACCCCCCCAAAAAAAGAAATAATAAAAATTAAAGGAAAAACACCTTTAAAAGAATTCACGGATGTGACACGCATAGATCTTAATTTTGATTCACTTTATAAATCATCACTCTTTATAATACAAGAATCGTAATGGAATAAATGAAAATAATCCATGAGAGAATAAAATTGGCCTACTATCATATTAAAAAAAGTGTAATATTGTGTGGAGTAATCTTATTCGTAGAAATAAAATGTCAAGGCTACCCCCATGACCTTCTTTACAAGATATTCTTATTCCAATAACCCATGTAGGTACTTTGAGCGTAGGATAACCTCCTGTGTTCGATCTTTTTGGTCTTTTGATAACATCCCATGTACCCTTTGATATCATAAACCAATAATCTTTACCTAATGTATTATAGGTATAGAATAGACACACCCATCGTATAATCATATTACATTCATATTTATTCCATATGATCATGAAAACATTTATCATTTCATCAGAACTTTACACATGAAAAAAATTACGTTTCATCAATGTTTCATTATCATAATTATAAAGAATCCAATTAAATATAAATGATAGTTTCATAAGATAATATCCCCATTGAATCATAAGTAATATCAAGGGACATAATAATATATGAGAAATTACTGTAAAAGCTCATTGAAGCATTAATTTATGAAAATACCCTTTCATTTTGAAATTACTTATTTTATATTTAAAACAATTCTAATTTTTTTTTAATTTTTTTTGAAAAAAACATGAAAAATTTTAATGGAATATTAAAATAAAATAGTTATCATGATAGTGTGAAAAATTATTCACAAAGTATAAATTAAAATAACGATTACATTTAAACATTTTGTTAAAATTTTTTAATTTAAAAAATGATAATAAATTTACATTTATATATTTTTATAGAAATCAATACATGGGAAAAATTATTTAATCAATAATTGGATAATATTAAAATAATACTAGAAATTTTTTTAATGAAAATATAGATTTTGAGTAATCATATAGATAAAATCAAAAGGAAAACATGAAATCAACCTAAATAACCAGAGGAGAATAAAGTACCAAATAAATGGGAGATATAGGTCATACAATTTAATTATCATAAATTTAAATAAAAACAATCAAAGAAAAAATGATATTGTAATGTAAAACTCTTACATCTTTGGTTGCATTTGAATCATAACCCATGAAAGATATAAAACCAATTGAAACATTAAATACCATCAATATAAATAGATTCATTATATAAAATATCAAAGGGTTTTTAGATGAACCTCACAAAATTAGATATCTTTATAAGATAACATATGTCCCAAAGATAAAAATTTGGTATGATAAACCCTTTTCACTTTGGTAACTTTTGAATAAAAACCCCTCAGATTAAATAATTTAATTTTTACCTTTAAATTCAATTAATAATGAATTATTCATGATATAAAATGTAAATGGATAATTATATTCACCTAATAAACCTAAATAAGTTCATAACATGAAACTTGTCTCAATGAAAAAATATTTAGATGAATAACACTTACCTTATGCCAGAATTGATTCATAATAACTATAAAATATTATATAATAAATTTTTATTTATTAAAATTATATAAAAACCCATTTAAGAACTGATAATATTATATATGATACACTCATTAGATTTTAATACCCATTAATTAATAATTTTATATCAAAATCTTCATTTTTTGGTCACAAATGTTTCAGTTTTCAGGTATGTTTCGGTTTTGTGGTTTTGGTACTTTCACTTTGATCATGTTTAAATAATATCAATAATGCTTATAATTTAATAGTTATCATTTTTAATCATTATATACACTTTAATAACTATTCATATAAAGAAATGTAAAATGAGCTACATCACTTCATGGAGATGGTTGTTTATATAAAAACACAAGTGATGTTTCCACTATTTATGGTTGGAATTAAAGTGACATAAATTTTAATTCACCTATAAAGAATAATATTATATAATATATATAATATATATTAATTAAAATTACTATTATTACCATATATGTATCATGTAAATATAAAATGAATCACATCACTTTATGGTGGTGGTAGTCCACATGTGTGCACGAACGACGTTACCATTTTCTAGTGAATGGGATAGTAAATAGGTACAAAAATATTATATTTATAGAAACCTAATTATATAATAAATATAATACACAATCATAAAATATAACATAATAAAAAACAATGAAATTTTCTGATGGAAAATGAATCATATCTCCACGTCGAGGCAGTAGTCCACACGTATGCATGAGTGATACATTCATTTCCTAATTAATGGAAACAAGTTCGAAAATCATTATAAAGTAATAATAATAATAATATCTCATTATATTTATGACTATAAATTCATCTTTTTATTATAGATAAAAAACGTTTATATAATTTTTATGATGAAATAAAATTGAAAGGGTGGGGTTAAGATTTAAACCCCTTATTCAAGTGTCCTACTTTGGATTGCACCTTAATCCTTAAAAGATTTTCCTTTGGACAAGAAAAGTGTATTTGTAATGGATTAAATTAATCTATTATGTTTTTGTGTTAGGAATTTTTTGAGAAATAATAAAGAAAATTTGGTAATAAATGAAGATGGGGGTCCCTTTTAAGCGAGGGAGACGACGTACGTGGAATTACATAAAATATTTAAATAATAGAATGTATTTTTCTTACGTAAACGGATCCAAATGGAAAATAATTAGAAGGTATGATAATATAGGGTCATAATATATTATAAAAATTTAAAATATACACTTCTATTTGGAATTATTACCCCAATCTATATGTTTAACCCTCAGTAACCCCATTTTAACCTTAACCGTGGAATTTTTTAAAAAAATTTTACTATTTATTATGATCACAAATGAATATAAACTCATTAAAAAATTAATTTATATATTATTTAATAATAATATATAAATTTATTTAATTACATTAACCAATAATTATTTAATTAATTTACTGTGATAAAAACACATTGAGAATATAAAACATTTTAGGAGAAAAATAATTTATCTTCAAATGATTTTATCTATATTTTTTACCATTAGATCTATAATGTATGAGTTTTTATTAATTTATTAATTGAAACTGTAAATATATTTTATTCAAATATTTTTTCAATATATATATATATACCTTGTTATGATAAAAACACAAAACATATAGGAATATACATTTTGTTGAAAAATAGGGATTTTAATCATTAAATAATTTCATAAAAAGTTCAATGATTATTTATTATGAATAAATAAATATGTTTTTAGTTTAGGAAATAATTTTTACACACACGCACACACACACACACACATATATTTATATATATCATAATTTTGTTAATATTATTCATACCCTCCAATCCAACAACTATGTTATAAAGGTATAATAAATCACATGTTCATTTAGACATGAGCTTGTGTGTAAAACAAGTTATCGAATACTTCAAATTCATTTCAATGAAAAACATATGAAGATTTCGAGTTTCATAATAGCTAATGGATAAAACCAATACTCATCACCATATATAACACATTGGTAATAATTAAATAATTAAAATATGGAAATAATTTATATTTAACCAAAACATAACTCAAATAATAATTAATACGAACCATAGTAAATAACTAGTGTCACTTAACCCCTCAATAAACCTCCCAATTCTTGGGAACTTGTTATTTATTTCTTAAATATCTCATATTTACAATTTTAATTAATTTGAAACGCAATAAACCAACCTAAATAAATCTTATCTAATGCCTCATTAAACACTTTGACGATATAAATATTTTAAATTAAAATTATCCCATAAAGAATCTCTATTATAGATACAATAACTAATATATATTAATTTATTTATATCCGAACAAAATTCTAATTTATTTAATTCTTCTATATTAAATTTCAAACCACTATTCACACATTTACAAACCTAAATATAAATTTAATCATTAGAGATGCTCAAGATCACCTATAATAATATCATTTAAATCCTTCCATTAATAAGAAGTACATAGATTCCAAAATATTTACAATAAAATATGTAGTCCATAAAAATATATATAATATGGTGTATTTAATAAAAAATTAATATAATTAGATAATGAATGATGGGTCTTACATTAGAATTTTTTACCAATGTAAATATCAATAAACAAACACTAAATTTTAAAAAATAAATAATATAGTGTAGAAATATATATAACATCTTGAGAGACTATTGTGGGTTTACATAGTTTATCCATCAATGTAGAAGATAACAATTACATTAGTATTATAACATGATAATTTTTCCAGTTATTCGGAGAATAAAATTAGGATAAATAATTAAATATTTTAGAAATAAATTTTTCAAATTATAACTATGAATAATAGATATCATTTTTGTAACACATAGGATTTTTAATGGTCATTGTATAAAAAATAAATTATAAATAATTAAGTGAGAACAATTTTTATAAGTATGAAATATAGAAAGTGTTCTTTAATTAAATTTGGGTATATATTATTTACATCTTCTTGAATGGTTACATTTTGAATTATAAAATAATAATTATATTCCTACAATAAATATATTTTTTTCTTGTTTGGATAGGAATGGATTTTCTATCAGGGTTATGAACATGTTTTTTCTATATACATGAATGAAAATTTTTATAATATAGTAAATATAGTTAATCTATTATATATTATAGATATGGATAATAAATTATATAAAATTATTAATAAAATAGTAAAACTTATTTATTTAAATATATCTACATTTTGGAACAGACTAATTTAATATATAAATGATAAATATGTCAAAAAATATATATAGAAACATTATTTGAATCATTTGATTATGAATCGATTAAAACATGTGAAATTTATTTACTAGGAAATATTACCAATGAACATTTTAATTGAAAAGATAACAGAGGTGGTGGGATACTAGGCTCAATACATAGTGGTATATATAAGCCAATGAGTACATAATGAGTTGGTTATTCTATACTATAAATTAACCCATTTTATGTTGGTTATTTATGATTTTTAGCCCCAGTTAAAAAGTTATATGAACACAAAAAATGTTAAAAGTTTATATTTAACATTATTTACTAAATACTAACATTAAAAATTACTTTCAACATATATTATTATAAAAACTAATTTTGAAATATCAAGTAAATATATACATACAGAGATTTTAAATGTCTATTTTTATAGAAATCAATGTTCAAACCTAATTAAATTTTAAAAAAACTATATTAAAATACCCCACCAAAATCTATTTAAACATAAATCTAGTATCAATAAAAAAGTCAAATATTATTAATAATAGAAAAAATCTCCATGAAAACTTTACTAATTCATTATTTACCATGATAATAAACATACAAGAAATATTTAGATATATATCTATAAATTTATCAACATATAAAATAATTTTATAATAGTTCATAAATAAATTATTCTTCTTCATAATATGATGAAAAATCACAAAAAATAAATTTTATAAATTTAGCAATACAACATATTTGTTTAAAATATACAAGTTATAATGGATCTACCCATGTGAAAATATTTTATTGGTATGGTTTTGATATTATCAAAAATTAATTTTATGAAATAATAACCAAATTCAACACTTCATATTTGGGTATGAAACATCAATGATGAAAAAAATAGTATATAAGAAACACATTATATATATTAGAAAAAACAAGTATTAAATAATATAAAATTTATCGAACTAAACTCACACTTAATTAAATTTTCCTTCTTTAACAGTAAGTGCACCATGTTAAACATTTTTCAAGTCCTTTTTTATTTAATAAATTAATTTCCAGAACATATGTAACATAAAAAATTGGATTTAAAATTATAATAGAAGAAAACATACAAATATAAAAAATCATGAAAATATTGATGAAATACACCCACAATAAGCTTAACCAATATATTGTGCATTGATGTTGGAATAATACACATAACATCCTATTTACACTGAAATATAAATATTTTAGTATGAAATAAATTACAAAAAATAATATTTCAAAAAATTCATATTCCTTCTTACATTTTAGGGAATTTAAAATACCATTAATTAATCTTTTTGTTTTCTAATATTTTATTTATATATATTTTACTCTCGAATAATTAATTATATATTTTATAGTTATTGACATATATTATTGATCTATAAAAATATAAATGGAAGTTATCAAATTTTTTAGGAAAAGAGTGTCCATATATCCAATTAGTTAAGTAATAAATTAAATCCATACAAGTTAAATTTACTTAAACTAATACAAATTGAAATTGAAATATACTTATATAGAAAAAAAACAACATGGGTTTCAAGAGCTTATCACATATTACAACACCAAAAATGTATTTGTTAAATATTCTCAATATATAGTATCTCCCATATATATTATCACTCATTATAAACTCATCATAATTCTACAATATAGTATAATTCACTTCTAATTTTTTATGCCCTAGAAAAACCTGAGAATTATCTAAAGGCAACGATTCCCAAAAAAATAATTTCTTTTTCAATGACTATTTATATTTTAGATAATTTTAGATAATGTTAATATAAGAAAACATTAGATGTATTTTAAAATCAATAGTAAATAAAAATTGAAAGAAAATAAGTACATAAATTTTTAACCAAATAATAAGGATAGTTGAATATAGTAAACAATGACCCATGCTCTCTTCAAATACGTCAACCTCCTCATTGGGAAATGAAATTGGATCTGTTGGATCAATAATATCATTTTCTATTACTATTACTTTATATAAGTTCATTAAAATATGATGTATATAATCCTTCATAGTATATGACTGTTTATGCTAAAAAATGTTAATGGGGATATCTAACATGAAACTCATTGTACACTGTCGTGTATAAATGAGGGGCCAGAGGATTTGGAAAGAATAATTTCATATGATGTGTTTGTATCATAGTTTCTCTAATCCTGAATTGTACATATGATTTAATCCCTTTCTCTATCGATCGATTCATCTCTTGAAAAATAACCATTAAAGAACTAATTTTACCTTTGTATTATTTCCCCCTAGATTCCATAAAAGTATATCAGAAAATATGAAACTAACATATACCTCATATCCTCTTACATGGTATATGTGTTCTTACTTACCTAAAGTGGTCAGAAGAATATCCAACATACCAACAGATATAAAATTCACCTACATAACATTATCTATAATGGAATCCAAAAATGATATATATAAAAGTTATATTTCAGTGATGAATTTAAAAAATACTAATATTTAAGAATAATAATAATAATTGTTTCCAATATTATCTGCTACTTGTTTTGATGGATCAAAAATAAACCTACCATTTTTTACATCCCCTGTGTTTTCTGTTTTTATTGGTGAGGGGGGGATATAGAACACTAGACTAATCCTCTTAGAAACCACTACATTATTTAGATATTAATTCATTAAAATTTTCAAAAACCATTTTCACTTCCAATAATGGATACCAATAATGTGAAAAATCATAGGGGTATAAATTTTATAACTAGATCTCTTATATAAATCTCCCATATTTCTATTATATAAGAATAAATTAATAATTCTGCATGTGATTGATAATTAATTTTATAAATTTATTTTATAAATAATAATTTGAATACCAAAAAATATTCTTCCTTTCAACTAGTGAGAAACTTCTCTCATGTATCTATATCAAGAAAATAAGAGGCACATATTTTCATTTTGTTTCTCTAAAGATATATATATTCATGTCAACATTGATTTAAAATCCCTCCATCTAATTATAGTAAAATACCTCCACCTCTTTTTAGGTACTTTTATTTTGGGGAATTTTATTGTCATATATAGTTAACAAAATAAAATCTTAGTTATATGAATTATATAACATTTGAAGCAGTGAGAAAAAATTAGATTATTTATTTTACTATTACATAACCTTATAATTGATATTTATTTGTTTGGCCAATGCTCCTTCAATCGGGATTTAGTATACTAATATTACCTCAACTCTCTATGGACAGGAAACTCCTTAACCTCATCACATTTAGTCTAACTATGTTATTATAATCATTTAATTCAATTGGAGACCTATTTACCATACAAAGAGAAAGTGAATGTTTTGGTAAACATGTAATCCCATCACTACTAACACTTGAAATAATATTATATGAGGAAGAAGAAGAATCTATAATATTAGGCTCACTAGTAGTTCCCAAAAACAATTTCAAAAACAATAATTTAAATTTCGTTTTAAAATTTAATTATTATATATATATATTTATATAAATATGTTGGGTCTAGAACCTCCTTAATGGAAGTTATCCATTTGAACTTACGAAATGGAAAAAATAACCAAGACCACAAATAAGGGGATCCAAACTTTTATAACCATAAATATTACATCTTACTATATGAATAATAATTATAGATAATTATGATCCATAATATAACTATATGGTTTTATATACCTTATAAACTTGGAAACATAAAAAATTAGTAAATAAAAGATCTACATGATCTCCCAATATGTTCTTCACAACTGTTATTCTCCTTAGATATATAATTCTTAGAACCATTCTTCATATCCAAAGGGAATGGAAACCAAATAATGTGTAAGATCATATTATCAATAAGGGTAAACAATGGAGGTATCAGTGATCATTTTTGTATAACATGAGTATAAGGGTATGAGAACGTGATCATGACATTTGAAAACCATACTCATCAATTTATAGATCATAATCATGAGTCTAGGCATAAATATTGGAACATCATAAAACAATAATCAAAATGGAGCCAAAGAATATCATCCATGTGAGAATAACATTGTTATAACATCATGTAATAATATAGTATCATAAATTGTGGCATACTCAAAATCATAGAAATATTATTTCAAGTCTACCCACCAAGAAATTATTTATAAGCTAATATTTAGAAAACCACATACATACCTACTTCAATCTTGGGATAACCTCCCATGTATGTCATTTTTTGATTTGGTGATAACCACTCATGATCCATTTTATGTCATAAAACATTAATATCTACCCAACTAATTTTAGGGATATAACTCCCAAACCCACCACATAATCACAATGTATTCATATTCATTCCAAAAGATCAGGAAAACTTTTTTCATTTCTTTATAACATAACATGTGTATAATAGAAGGGGTTTTTTAAATATTTCATCATCATAATCATAAATGATTGAAAGAAAAAATAAGTATGGTTATATATGATCATAACCCTAATAAAGCATATGTAACATCAAAGTATGATTTTATAGATGTAAAAAACTCATTTAAAAGATCAATGAAACAATCCTTGATTAAAATTCCCATTAAAATTTGAAATCACTTATTTTTAAATTAAATTTTTAAAATTTATTAAGGAAAACAGTTTATTTTATAATATGAATGGAAATATGTATAGCTATGTTCAAATAAAATATATGTTATGGTAGTTGGAAAAGTAATCCATACGATATATGTTAAAAAAATATCTTGTTCACACCTTTAGTGAAAATTAACTCGTTTAGAAAATGGAAAGACAATTAAATTTAAATATTTTTAGAGAAAGAAAAACATGGGTGAAAATTTCATTAATCATGCATTCTAAAATATAATAAAATTCATGAAATCATTTTAAAGAAGACAATGACATGCAAAAAAAATATTATTAATAAAAAAACAAAAACAAGGTTGTATTTCCTTGAGGCACCTATAATATCTTATATGATCAACTTGTAACATTTAAACACAATTTTATTAATAATTATTTACTGAAATAATTTTTTCTTGGTCATGAATATTATGTTTTCCATGTATGTTCTAGTTATACAGTTATGATCTATAAACAATGAGCATGGTTCCATTATCTCTGAATTTTTAATAGCATCATATTTATAATATTTAATCATTATATAAACCTTTATAACTACTAATATAAATTGGTGATGACAATTTAATTACATCACTTTATGGAGAAAGTTATATGTATGTACACATGAGTGATATTTGTAGTTTTCAATGGATGGAAGTAAAGTAAGTTAAATAAAAATTCAAAATTTAAGAATAATTTTTTTATCAAAAATATATTATATATTCATTAATTATATCCTTATTACTATACATTTTATGTAGAAACTAAAAATGAATCACATCTCTCTGTAAAGGTCGTAGTAAAAATGTTTACAAGACTGACGTTGTCATTTTCTAATGGATGGGATGGTAATAAGGTATAAAAAATAATATAATTCAAAATAATAATTATTTCAAAAATATAATTTATGAAAATTAAATCCACTATAGTAACCAACTAGGAAATATTTTTATAGAAAATTAATCATATTGTTAAATTGGGGCGGTAGACCACATGTATGAATGAGCGATGATTTAATTTCCCATTTGATATGAGGGATATTGAAAATGGTTATGAAATTATCGTAATAATTTATAATTATATTTACGACACTAGATTCATCATTATATGATAGATAAAATAGGTATACATAATTTTAAATAAGAAATAAAATTGAAAGAACTCAATTATGATTTATACCTCTACATTGAGAGTCCTATAATGGATTACACATCAAGCCTTCATAGAGTACTAGTATGGGAATAAAAGGGGATATAAAACAAAGGGTATAATTCTAGGAAATATTTTGGGTACATATTGGTTATAAAAGTAGGCTTAAAATTCATGAATATGTCAGGATATGAGGTTCCCTTTTATAAGTGAGGTAAAGGAAATACGTGGAATTATAATATATATTTAAATAATATAAGTTCATTTTCCTATGAAATTGGATCTAAATGGAAAATAATTTTAAAGTAATATAATATAGCTTCTAACTATATTCAACCAATAATATTTATACATTTTAATGTATAAATATTACCATTATCTTATAGTTTAACCACTCCTTGTTAACTCATTTTAAACATAACCAAGCTAGAAATTTTTATTATTTTTACTATTAATTATGGATAAAATTGGAAGGGATATCCTTACCCAATTTTGAAATTACTATTCATAATATTAAATCCATTCTTTCAAATTAAATTTCTTTAATTTAAAATATTAATATATCAACCCTATTATTTATTTCAAATTAATATAAGATTTATTACATAATATTACACATAATACAACCACAAATAATGATAATTCTATGGTATTTTTGAGTTTGGTATATTACATAACAATTTAAAACAGGAATACAACATCTTTTTTTAAAACTTCTTTAACACATTCACACATAGAACTACATGGGACAACTTGGGAATATATATAAGAAATGGGTGAGCTATAAATACTAATATGGGAACATTTTTGGAGTAAAATGAATAAATTAATACATGTTATACAATATTCATATAAATGGGGAATAAAAGGAATATGAATAGAAAGGTATGATATAGAATGATAATCATAAAATGGGAAATGTGGAAACAACTTAAAACACTACATCGTAAAAATATGTCCATTCTAACTACAATTAAATAATGAGATAAATTCCTTATAAAGTAATATGGTTCATCCACTATCCCAAAATTATTTCTCATGAGACTAAACCTTACCCAAAGCATTGGAACACTATATAATTATGGGTGCACGTGTCACTTTCATTTCAATCTCATGCTTAAGTGTGCCACATAGATCATACAACGTGGAATCATTGATCATCACAATTTATTCCAAGAACATAAAGTGTGAAATTTGTACATGGAATTCTCATTCCAAATATGTATATGTTTATAAAGGTTAAAACCCTTGATAGAAAATCGGTATGGTATTCAATACAAAATTGTTTCGGTATGGAAAAATCATGGGTAACTTTTTTCAGTATAACGACATCACTTAAAAATTTATAAAATTGGATTATGAGAAAATAATTGAACTCTACTAATTTTGAATTAAAATGGGAATTAATAGGTACATTTAATTACATTTCGCAAAATTTTAAATTGTAAATGGAATGCATAATATAATAATAAAAATTGAATAAAGAATAGAATGTGAGGATCCCTTACATTAGTGTGTGACTCCAAATGATTGACATAAGCTTCTTAAGAGATTGGGGGAACCTTGGGAGGACTATAAATATGGAAGGGAAGAGTAATTACGTTATCTTAAGGGTTTTTGTGAAGATAAATGGGATCATGGATGGGTTTATATAGGAAACAAGTGGGGATTTCTTTATTATTTCTAAAATGTTTCTTTTAGAATCTATATAATAAAATAACCAAAACCACAAACCAGCCCATCATTTTTGAAAATTATTTTTATATAATGGTATTGAGTTTCATTATTTTATAATTTCAAATTCCTAAATATATAAAATAATACCCTTTATTATGTGGAGGGGATTCATACTCCAAATTAAATGATTTTAAATCCTTAAAATATATTAATGGTTATGGAGGATTCATAATGGCCTTATAAAGTTAATAAAATAAACTTAATATCTCATTATATTAAATATAAATCCTATATTTTATTTTTTATACCCTTTATAGTATTTATTATATCATTTTTTGGTTATTATGATGTCATAATACACAATGTATATTTATACGATATTTAATTTTTACGCGAAAATTTGTCTATCCTGGAAAATTTTGAAAAATTCACCATTGGATAATTTCAATATTTTGAATCAAAAAATTATATTAATTTTATCTAAATGATTTTCTAAATATGTAAACTTATACTTTTAATATAAAATTGACATTTATTAAGAAACACTGGGTTTTCTTGGCAATAAGAATTTTTAAACCCTTATGAAAATTATACTTGACTTCATAAAGATTATATTATAATTTATATTTAATAAACACTATTTAATAAAAGTATTTTAATTAAATATGATTTATTTCAAAAATCCATTAATTCATCAAAATAAGTTTCTTAATTAAAAATGAATATTACCTAAAAATGATATTTTTGTTTTGTTGTATCAAAATAAAACTCATTTAAAAAGTAACAATAATAGGATTAAAATATATCCATTATTCTATAAAAAATAATGTATGTACTCATAAAACTAGTTTTTTCATACATGTCCCATTAATACCCTAGAAAATTCCTTAATAGTAAGGTGTGTGATGGTAAGACTTTCAAGGGGTGGTATGGAGTACATGGTTTTGGGAGTGATCTTGATGAGCCTGAACATATCCCATAAATGATTTGTTCTTATGATGAATTTGTCATATCTAGTCTTGGTCTTGGTCATGGATAATCTCAATGATGTATCTCCCTCTAATTCATTTATAAATTGGCTTCATAGGGTATGATCCTACTAGTAGAGGTGATCACTTCCTTTTTCTATGTCAATTGGATTTTTTGAAACCCTATATTTATACTAATCATGTGATAAGTGTCCAAAGGATATATTATCAATAGTAAATATTCTTAAAATTCATTTAAATCAAATATAAAATAATAAAACCCAATAAGTTCATCTATTTTATATAATAATATTTCATAAAATCACATTTATTTAAATTGAAAGGGGAATATTAATTATAATTTTTTAGGTCTTTAAAATATTCCTCCTTGGGAAATTTCACTATCAAAATGTTATGTTCATACCTTAAAATAGAATATGGTAACTCTATTTCATCACCTCATTAAATTTCCTTGTCTTTTCTTCAAACATATGGTTTCCCCACAATACTTTGACCATATGAATTGCCTTTTTTTGTAGAACTTTTTCTCTATGATATAAGATCGTCATTGACTACTCCTCATAAGATATGTCATTCGATAATGTTACAACTTATAAATTCATTAAATATTAGGGGTTTTTTATATACTTTTTAAAGTGGTATACATGTAATACATATTGTACTTGATATAGGTTATGTGGGAGTTATATTCAGTAGGCCACCAATATGATGTGATCAAGGATCTCAAAGTGGTTGATGTATCCAAGACTAAGATTTCCCTTATTTCCAAATATCATGAAATCATTCCATTAATATATGTGGGGGAATACCATGTACTAAACATATAACTCTAGGAATCATTGTTTTCAGTAATCTCTATGTGGCCATGATGTGTTGGTGAATATTCTTAACCTTTTCCACCATTTCTTCAACCATTTCAAGACCTAGCAGTTTTTTCCCCAACCTCATCCCAACATAGAGGTGTTATTATCATCTTCTATAAAGGGATTTATAGGGAGCCATTTGTATTATTGAATGGAAAGTATTATTGTAATAGAACTCAACCTAAGGTAAATTTTGATCCCATCCTCCTTTGAAATCCATAAACCATTATTACAATATGTCTTCTACTGTTTAAATAGTTTACTCAGATTGGTCATCAGTTTGAGGATCATAGGCTATACTGAATTTCAGCCCAGTGTTTAGAGAATGTTGTATAATTTTCTATAACTTGGAGGTAAATCTCAGATATCGTTTTGAGATGATAAATAGTTGTAATCCATTCAGACTTACCTCTTCTTTGATTTATATCCATGCATGTTGACCCAGTTACATGTCCCCTCAAATTGTGATAAAGTGAGTTTCCATTGTAAGACAATCCAAAATAACCCTTATAGCATTATTTCCCCTATATGTATTTTGATGTCTGATGACAAATTACATGGTGATGTTTTCCCATTTCCATGTTTTTATATGTAATGGTTGCATCCTCCCTTTAGACATATTCCTTTCAGCCTTCACTTTCGGACATACTAAAAAATTTAGGGTATATTCAGCAATCTAATTCTGCATATTGTTCCACTAATAGCACTCTTTAAGATCTCGATGAATCTTTTTTCTTCATGGGTGAATGTATAAAGTTGTAATATGTGTGACATCTACTAGTTCCTACTTTAATTTATGTTTTTATGGTACACATATTCATTACCTAAATCTCAAAACTCCTTTATTAACATTAAACTCCATTAATTTCCATTTTCTTATAGTTTACATTTTCTTCTAAATTCCCACAACATCCCTTTGACCATCTTTTAACCTCTCAAGAAGGGACTATTGATAAATCATTTGTGAAAGGATTTAGGAATATCCTTCTTTTATGATTCCCATGACTATCCTTTATACACAAAAGAAGATTGGATCCCTCTCAATTATCATCAATGATTTAATTGTTGGATCCTTTCAACATAGACGACTTCCACTTTATTTTCATTCCCATGATAGTAGTGAATTATATAGTCATAGTCTTTGATCAGCTCTAACCATATTTATTGATTCATAATCATCTCTTTTTTTCTGAATATATACTTGAGGATTCTTCTGATATGAAAATATTTCACACTTCTCACCAAAGGGATAATGTCGACATGTTCTCAAATAAAATATCACCACAACTTACTCTAGATTTTGTTTTGAGTAGTTTTTTCATGAAATTGAAACTAACTTTATTAATGGGGTGTGAATTTTTCATTCTACATTAACACACATCCCAAGACATTCTCTAAAGGGTCACTGAATACCACAAGAATCTCTCAACTTGTGGGTAGTGTGAGTATAGGTGAATTGATAAGGATCTTTTTCAGTTAAATGATGATCTCTTCACATTCATCATTCCAATAAAACATGACCCAATCTGATTTATCTTGTTTATAGGGTTTGAAAATCATGATAATTTTCTCAAAAATCAACAATAATACCCAACTCATCCAAGGAGACTGGATATTTGTCATGAATTTTGGAATTATCCACCCTTAAATTTATTCTATCTTTGCATGGTATATAGATATCCCACTTATTGTGATGATTTTCTCTCAGAATGCAACTTCTTTCAACCAAAAAACACATTTTTGTACCATTCATAAATATTTTCCTTTTGAAAAGTCTTTATCACAGTTCTTAGATTATCCTCATAGCCCTCCTTGGTTTTGGAGAGTATTAGAATATCATCTATAAATACTAAAAAAATTAGGTAATATATAGATACTCTATTCAGAAATTCCTTGAATATATCTATAGTAAAAGTGATTCATAACGGAATTACTGTGAACTCATAACATCCATAACTTATACAAAAAAATATTCTTGGAGAAATCCTCCTCCTTTACCCATATATGGTAATATACTGACTCCATATCCACCTTGGAGAAGTATTTTCTTCCACATATTTGACCAAACTTGTCATCAATCCATGTAAGAAGATAATTGATAATTATAATGATATTTTTGATCTCACAATATTTAATGCAAAGGAACAGTGAACCATATTTCTTCTTGAAAAATATGCCTTCTGCACTATAGGGTGAAGCATGTTTCCAAATGAACCATTTTTTGAGATTCTCCTGTCATCGTTTCTTCATCTCCTCATGTTTCACAACATCCATTTTATTTGGAGTCTTGGATAAATGAAACACTCCATGTATAAGATCGATTGAAAAGTCAGCCTCTAAACTATGAGGATGACCATGAAATTCCTCAGAAATCACATAAGTATATTCCTTAATAATAGGCATGTCTTTGAGGATGGTTCCTTCATTATAACCAATCATTTGAGATGGATACACTTCTTCATAGAGAAATAATATCCACACTTGATATTTTTGGTGATAAAAAAGATTCATCCTCCGTCTTTCACATGTATATAATTGAGGGTCGACTTTAAATACATAGATATATTTCCTTCTAGTGTTAATTTAAATTTGATATAAATATATATATATATATATAAATCCAATCCATAGCCAAAATTGAATCAAATTCCTCAAAAGGTAATTTGATAAGGTTCGTCGTGAAGATCATCCCACAAATTGGGGTAGAGGAACAATTATATACTTATGAAGATGAAATTTCCACATTTTACATTTTCACTAAAAACATTACTTGTATAATTAGAGGTGGAGTTTGAATAGTTATACTCAAAATTCTTGATGAGAAGGAATGTTTAGAACCAGAATCAAAATGTATATTAAATATTCTAGAATTAATAACTAGTGTACATGTCACCACATTATTTTTGGGATCCACCTCAGTTGTTGTGAGGAAAAAATCTCACCCTTGATTATTAGAGTTTATTTGTTGTCTTCGAAAACCCATGGCTTATATAATTGGTTTGAAAAGATCCATGGTTCTCTATAGTCAAATTAAATAACAATGTGTTGATGTTCAACTGAAACAATCCTTTCCTTAATCGCATTAGTGGTTTTCTCATTTCAATAATATCTATCTAGGTTCCCTTCCTTCCCATTCCTAAATTAGTTCCTTCTTCCCCTTAGGCAATTTCTAGGGTTCTTCCTTCTTCACCTTTAACAAGTTGGATGTTTGTTTTCTTAGCACAATTATATTTCACAATTTATCCACCAGATTTAAACACCACATTCCACCTCATATCCGTATGATTCCCTTTAGATTCTCCAATGTTTATTTCTATTATAAGGGAACATCATACAATTTCCTCATAGTTATAAATGTCACAGATTTCCATGAATTTTATAGACTATGTTTTATCCCACCAATGATGTTTTTTACCTTTCCAATAGGGGTAATGTAAAATTTGGAGGCGTATCATGAAAGTCATTTTATATTTTCCTCCTACACCACGATTTAGTTTTCATATTTTTTTGGAGGGAAAGAAAATCCATATCTATTTTATGATTGTTATTGCGGGGAAAATATTTGTCAGAAAAACATTTTTAGTAATTACTTCCACCCCATTTCTTATATATCTTCCTCAATATTTGTATTCTTGATCAATGTCCACCACTGATTATCTTCACCCTCCATTTGATAAATAGCCAAGATAAAATTCTATTTTTTGGAACATTGAAAGATGGAGAAGATCTTATCAATATAGTTTATCCATTGTTCCACACTTAAGGGATCATTTAATCCACTAAATGTTGGGAATTTGTTTACCTAATGGTCTCAATGACTACTTTTTATTATTAAGGGGATTTGGGTACTCCACTTGATCAAGGTTTCTATTCAATACCTGAGTCATTTGAGGGAGTATTATCATACAGTTCATGATTCCTACTCCCATTATGTTGTGTATCTTATTGGGGCAGACATCACATTGACATTTCTATTGATTTTTTATCGGATTCCTTATATTTTTTGGACATTGTCTTCAATAAAGGGAAAATTAAGGATTTAGTATTTTCAAAATTTTAAACACAAAAAGGGGAATCCAATTATATTAATGGAAAAAAATTAAAAAACATTATTGTTTCCATAACATATTAATTTCAAGGATTCAATATATGTTATCCATGATATATTTCCTAACATTTACTCTTAAACGTATTTTTTTATTCTATTAATAATTATTCATAATTCTCTTATGAATTTTCCAAAAGATATCCCCTGGAAGTGTAAAACTTGGTCCACAATAAGGCCCATTATTATTTACCAGGTTACAATGATTCAAGACCAAAACACCTTATCGGAGTTGTTACCCCAAGGTTAATTTTCACCAGAACCATATCCACTAGTAGTATCTAGAGAGGGATGAATTTTTTTTATAAAACGATGAATATATTTTTACAAAATTGATTTATTATTTTTCTTTTTCTCATAATTAAATCTTTATCTATAGTTTTCTAATCCTAATCCACTATTAAAACTAAACATTTACTTTGATACTAACTATAAAAATCCATCTATTTATTTCATATCAATATATGATTTAGTAAATTACATTACACTTAATAAAACATGTATGAACAATAATTATAGTGTCTTTTGGAATTATGTACATTTAATAACAATATAAAATAAGAAAAAACATCATCTTTATTGAAAACATGCTCAATGTTCTCGTACTTAAAAGTGTATGGGATAACCTGGGGATATGCATAAGAAAGGGGCGAGCTATAATTCCCAGTAAGGGAAAAAATATTGAATAAAATTAAAAATTAATACAAGTTAGACAATATAAATATCAATGTGTCATAAAAGGAGCATGAATAATAAGTTATGATATAGCATGATAATGATAACATGGGATATTTGGGGACAACAAAAAACATTGCATTATAAACATGGGTCAAGTTAAATGGAAATAAATCATAATGGAAAAACTACCATAAAATAATAAAGTTAACCACATATCCAAACATGATGGATAATTATACTAAACATCACTCAATTCATTGGAGCGCAATATAATTCCAGACGCATCCATCACTTTCATTTTATTGTTGTGATTTAGTGTCCCATATAGATCATACAATATGGAATCATTTATCAACAAATTTTATTCCATGAAAATATAGTGTGATGAACATACCTATTAGTCCCAAGTAAAATATCTATATTTTTATGATGTTTAACACCCTTGATAAGAAATTGGTATGGTACTCACTACACAAATATTTTGGCATTGAAAAATCATGGAGAAATTTTGACAGTATAACAGTGTCACATAAAAATTCATAAAATAAGTTGATAAAATCAAAAGGGGTTTGTACTAATTTTTATATGAAATTGGAAGTAATAGGTACATGAATATACATGTTACAAAATTATTAATTAAAAATTTAATACATAATATTTATTTACGAACTGGAATAAATAAGAGAATGTGAGGATCCCTTACTTGAGTGTGCGACTGCACATGCTTGGGAGGAGCTTCTTGAGAGCTTGGGGGAACCATGGGAGGACTATAAAAAGGTATGGTTTGATTAAATAAATGCTCCGGGGAGATTGAGATAATATAAATGAGATATTGGGTGGGTTTATATAGGAAATGAGTGGGAATTTTCGTATTGTTTCTCAAACATAGGTTTTGGACTCTATATAATAAAATAAAAAAACTGATAACTTTCACATTGTTTTTTCCAAAGTTTTTGGAAAATGGGATTGGTTTTAATTATTTTATATGTCCAGGGACCTAAAATAGTGAAATTATACCTTTGATTAGTTTTTGGTGATCATTATCTCATAGAAATTATTTTAAAACCATGAAATATATTAATGGTTTTTGAAGATTCATAGTGGCCTTATAAAATTAATCAAATAAAAATATTCTATATAATTATTTTAAATAGAACAAATAAATTTTGTAATATATTCCATTTATAGTACTTATTACATCACTTTTGGTTCATTTTTATGTCATAAAACACAAATTATATTTATACGGTATTTAATTTTTACAGAATAATCATTTGTATTTGAAAAATTTAGAAATTTTCCTATTAGATAATTTCTACATTATGATTCTAAAAATAATATTCATTAAATCTAAATAATTTTATGAATAAGTGAATTTTATCTTTTATAATAAATTTTTCATTTATTAAGAAATTATGGGTTTTTTAGAATAACATTTTTTGAACCATTATAAATATTATATTTGACTTCGTAAATATTATATGATAATTAATATTTAATAAATATTACTTAATAATAATATTTTATTAAAATATTATTTATTTAAACAATCCATTAATTCAACAAAATAAGTTCCTTAATTGATTTTGGATATTACCCAAAATTACTATTTTTGTTTTATTGTATTAAAATAAATATCATATATAAGGTGACAACAATAGGATGAAAATATATGTATTATTATATAAATAATAATATACATACTCATATCACTAGGGTATTGATAAAAATATCATTAATACACTATTGAATACCTAAGAGTATAATGTGTTATTATGATACTTTAATGGGTGGTTTAGTGTATAAGTTTTTTTCGTGATATCGATGATCTTGAAATTCTTCCATAAATGTTTTCTCTCATTCTTAAGTTGTTGGATCTCATGTTGGTCTTCATCAAGGGAAAATCCCATTGATTTTATCTCCCTTGAAAGTTCCAATAAATGGGATTCATAGGGTATGATCTTATCACTTCCTTTTTCATTATCAATTGGGTTTTTTAAAACCCTATATTTATATTAATCATTTGATCACTGTTCTGTGGCTATATTATTAGCGATAATTATTCTTATGGTAATTTAGATTTGATAGGATATAGTAAACCCAAAAAGTGTATGTGTTTTCTATATCTATATTTCATGACAAAAAAATTAATTAAATTTTAGGGGGGTATTTATAATAGTTTTGGTTATTATGTTTAATTTTAAAATATGTCCATAAAGGAAATGAAAACTCATTTTTTTTAAATTTTTTTTATAATTATAAAATTTAGTTTAGTCATACACATTTCCTCTAAAATATTTTAAGAAAAATATCAAAATATATGATATAATAATAATTATTAGAATTTAATATTATTTATTAATAAATTCTTATTAATCTAATCTATTATGATAAAAACACATTGTGCATATAAAAACAATTTATAGATAATGGATTTTAATGTTGAAAAAATGATCTTAAACCAAAATAATTAAAAATATAAATTTTTATATAACTAATTCGATTATATATAATAATATGAGATATATGTTACTTTAATATTCAATTAAAAAATAATGACACTTGGAAATTAATTAATTAAATAAAAATAATTTATTATTTTCCAAAATCTATATTTTCCCTATTCGATTTAAAAAAATATGCTTAAAAAATACCAAATATTCACAATATGATAATATATTGGAGATTATTTCAAAAATTATATTAATTTATTCAAATAAAATTTATAATAAAGTTATAAATTAATTATAATTTCCACACACAGAATGAAATAAAACCCATTTTAAAAAACACATTTTTAAATTATAAAATGACTTTATTGAAAATTGAGTACTAATTTATTTTTCAAGATTCAATACATTTGAGTTTTGCAAATCCTTTATTAGTATAGTTTATAATGTGGTTATTCTAGGACATGCTTCCAATTTAATTTCTAGGTTATAATATAAAATTGTTCAATTCAATCTCGATGTTTTGTCTCAATAAATCTATTGAACAATTAAAATTTATTTAAAAATTTAAATTCCAAAATATAAGGGTCTTAAAAATGAATCAATGAAAACCTACACTAATGATGTATCTAAATTTATGAATACAATTCAAACCATATAAGCATTGAAACACAAGTTTGTAGACCAAGAAATATCTTCTAATAGAATATGATTGAAAGAAACCAAAAACAAATGAATTAAATAAGTATTTTTCATGGTTTAGACAAAGTCTTACTCCTTGATTGGAATAATTCAATACTTTTATTAAGAATGATTAGAATGATTAAAATATTAAATAATAAATATATTGGATAAAAAAACCCTACAATACTATTTAATGTATATCCCAACTATTGTAAATGGTTTCTCCACCTTCATATATTCATAGAGAGTATGCCCACTTTGATCTTATCTTTATAGGAATCCCTTCAATTGTTTAAGTAAATCTACTAACATATCTCCTACTTCTAATGAATTTTGTATTCATCTACGAACACAAATAGTTAACACTTATATAATCCTTATAATAACCCTTATGTATCCCCCATTATTGTATATAACCCTTATATAACCTTATAATTGATCCTTACTCATGTACTTTGTGTCTCTGCACTTCCCCCTTCCAAAATCACCGTTTTCAACCTATAACACCATTGATTTGTTGTTTTTTTTATTTTTTTAAATTATTTTTAGGATATGGAATGATTAGGTTTTGTCTCAAGAATGTTATGGATGTTTCTGGTATGTTTTTGACTAGTTTTTGTGGGTGTACATTTTGATAACAGTTACTGGAAACTATGAATGTTCTCCAGGAAACCATGCAAGATATAGAGAGAATTTTTTTGGTAGGGACATGATTTGTATATATTTCTCCAAATCATGATACCTAACTATGCAACCCTAGATGGTTTTATTCACAAGGTTGGTGCATGATTTTCTAAACCATGTGGCATCACCATGTGAAGAGGATTTTAATGTATGAAAACATTAATTTTAACAAAAAAACATACCTAAAAATATTTTATATCCTTCATTCTCTTAGGAAATCGAATAATAGAGACCCTCTAAGAGATTTTAAATTATCAGATACCATTTGAATTTGACTTGATTGGTTCATCAAGAATTGTATCTTTGGAAAAAAAATGTATGTGATCTTTTCTTCTTGAGTGTTCTAGATCTATTTTTTCACCCGAATGGAACCATATCCAAGGGATGCCCTTCCCAAATAAATGGGAAAACAAACGTTTTAAAGGTATATTCTTATTATTCAATATGTTATTATAATAATGAGACTAGATATGTGGATTTTTGATATATTTGTTATATATAATGTATATGAGGTATGTGTTTTTTCTACTTTCCACTTTTATTACAATATAAAGGCATACTGATTTCTTATTGATTTGTCTTCTGATTTTGAATTAATTTAACCGACCTAAAACTTTGTATGATTTTATTTTACTAGTATGTTCTTGAAATTTTGTTTTTGTTTGTCACACACTACTTGTTTGATAAATTGATTATTTGGCTTTCTTAATGAATGATTGGTTTTGAAACGGGTTCTTAGTATAACTAGGTTTTTTTTGTTCATGGGCATGTTGGGATGGGTCATGGTTGAAATTACCCCCATAAATTGGTAAAATGTGATAGATCATGGTTAGAATTACCTTCATCATATTAGGTCATCAAGCCATTTCTTTGAAAAAAGATTCCTAGCCAATCATTAGTATAGGGAGGCCAAACACATGAATGTACAGGTATGTGTGAGTGTAAAAAAATGGGTGGGTTATGACAAGATAAAATTAATGAATTTATTATAATACATTAATGGAAAAATAATCTTTTGTCATATTTATTTTTGAAAATATGTCCATCTGTTTTATTTTATAATTTAGAAACTTCATTATCTTCTTTTGATATTCTTTTAATATTTTTTACAATCATGGGACCTAAACAATTTTTTACAATGTGTCCTCTATGAAAATTATCATTGTTATTTCCTACTAGTTATTATTACTCACACCCCATATATTCATCCTATTGTATATGCGGACATTTTTAACAATTTAGTAGATTAAGTGAGACATATTACTCTTATAGTGGATCCTGGGGGATGTTGTGGTATTTGGGATAAATATTAGAGCTCATAAGTCACTGTTATTTGAATATTATGGATGTTTCATGTTTAGAACATTGTTTTCCATATTGGTTCTATCATCCTGATGTATTACCTGAGTACTTTATTGGCTTATTCACTCTATTATTATTCATTTTTTGGTATTTATTTAGAGTCTTATTATTTATAACTCATGCATCATAGAGATGGCCTATTTTTTTATCTTGTCTTTATTTTTTTTTTGATTTATTAAAAGGATAAATCCCCCACCCCCAATATTCTAGGTATCCCATGGCCTTTATTAACAGCCTTGGGTGTCCTGGAGAAATCTCCTATGGTTAGTTGAACCATTTCTCTTTACATGCCAATTGTTAGGGTCAGGATGTTACAAATGTTAACCCATTGGTTAGTCCATTAGTTCGGATGGTCGGTGTAGAGATATTTTACATCAAAGTCAGAAATAAAAAGCCTAAATTGACATAACTATCCACTTTATGCTAAATATCATTTTTACATATTGGTTTCCGTATGAAAAATGTGCTACATCACTTCTAGGTTTCCAATCATCTCGTCATCATGGGTTTAGGTGATGAGTGTTTGGTATCAGTTAGTAGTAAAGTGGATTACCTCTATGGTTACATCAATAATGTAATTATTTTTTATTATTAATTGGTATATGGTAGAAGGAAAAACTATTTGGTAAAAAATATATCTCTTCATTGGATGAAACCAAATTTTTTCAACAAATGGTCTCTCAATCAGGGTAAAATAGGGCATGGTTCTGTGTTATTTTTGGATTATATATTATTATTTTTGGAATATTTTTTATGGTATTGATTTAAATTGATGTCTTCCTTGTCTTTTTTGGCTTAATGGACATGAAATTGGTATGTAAACAAACTTAAACAAAAAAATACTCTAATTTTATGATATTAATTAATTTAAATTTGAATTTAGGGAATTTAAAAAAAGTTTATAACTTTAGAACAAGTAATAAAATGAATAATTCATCATTTATTGTGTCCTTTTCTAAGTAAATATTTTCATTTGTGCACTATAAAGTACCATTGAACATGTTTTAAATCTTAGTGATTTGCCTAAAAGTATAATATTTTCATAAGATACTATGTGTTTTTAAATGTATTTATTTGAAATTTTGTTACTTATTTCAAATTATTAAAAAATATCATGCTAAAACATTGAATTATTATTATCTTAGTAAATTTCATGATAATTTAACAACAATATAATACACTGTTTATTCTTTATATGTTATAAATTAGTAAATCATGTCTAGTACCATTTATAGCACAAAACATAGAATTGTTTTATGAAAAATGTAATAGATTGTTCTATTTTTTGGAAATTATACTTTTATTAGATCAAGGGTCATGAAAGCATGCTAAAAATGTAAATATTTTTTAAATTTTAAATCCAAATAAATAAATATCTTGTTAATACTATTTTTGTAATGTCTATAATTAATGAATCATGTTGCTGAATAATAATAAATTTTTGATATGTTATTAGGGATAATTAGACATAATTTTCTACTTTTTTCATACCTCTAAATTAATAGATCATTTTTTATAGAATATTTTAAGATATATGATCCTTTAATTCTTTTTATTTAATTTATTTATTAATTGAATATATATTAGTGATAAAATAATTTTTTCAATAATAAAAATATCCTTATAAAGTAATGGAATGAAATATGGTTGCTGACTAATACTCTTATAATGTTTTCATTTTTTTAACAATTTCAAATAGATAATATTTTTTCACATAATGTAGTTCTTTTTTCCTTTAAAATAGTTGATAAATAATAAATTAATAATCAAATTTTTTACCTATTTATGCATATGAGATGATTAGTGCATGTTGGGTTACTTCTTCATGGTAACATTATTAGGTTATTCATGTTTATGTTATATGAGTTGATGATCCATATTTTGACTAAAAATATGTTTTCAAATTACTGAATGGTGTTGGAAGACTTTATTTTAAAAAAAAATTCTAGATTTAAACATAGTTTTACAAAAATTTATTTTCTTAAATAGTTTATTGAAATTTTAAGAAATTATTTATTTGAAAAAAATATTTAAAGACTCTTATTTTAGTGGTCTCTGGGATGAAAAGTTTCAATAAAATAAAATCAAAGAAAACCTTTTATTTTTTGAAATTACTTGTTGTCTTGTTTTTATAATGTTATTTTTAATGGCAGAATTATTTAGTGTGGCTTTTTATAGATCATTTCTAAAATTATTTTCAAAATAAATATGATGTTTATTTGATTTTAGAATGTATTAATGATTTTATTTAAATGGTTTATTGAAATATATATTTATATAAAATATTTTCATTCTTTGTGGAACATGATATCTTTTCATGTGGTTCTTGGGGAAAATTGTTTCATGTAGAATTGATGTATGGAAAACTGAATGGTGTGGTGTAAAGGAATGTAATGATTTAATATGACTAAGAAACTTGTGTATAGATATTTTTATTAGAGAATTGTGGTTCTAGTTATGTTATATATTCTACATATTCATATTTTATTATTATTATTATTATTATGTTTTCTTGAATATGCTCATCTATATATTATTTTTAATGTGATTATGTGTGGTTTATATAAGTTGTTTTAATATCATGATGGCCTTCTTATTGTTTTTGTTGTGATCATGAATTATTATCCTTATAGTATAAGTTATTTTTCTTTCATGGTGATAAATTTAATCTATGGTTTAGATATTGAAGTTGGTAGAGAGTGATGCCTCGTAGAATGACAATCATTTAATCTCATGAGTAGTGAGATATTAGGGTATCTATAATGGTCAACATGAAAAATAAATTTTAACATGGTCCACCATGGGCTCAATTAATTTTATTCATATTCCCTTTTATTAATATGGAGAATAATTATGTTCCTCGCATTCAATGGGATATTGGTTTCTCTAGTTGAAATGTTACTCTTGCACCTTCTAAAGAAGTTGTTCAACATTACATCAGGTTCAGGACATGTGTCGGTCAGGTATAGCTAAACAGTTTGGGAACCATCTATTGTCTATATTAATTATTTATTAGTAATATATCTCGGTTTAATTTTTGTATTCGAGATTTGTCTGAGGTTGATACCTTCCTTTAAATTTCATTTGCATGTGTGCATGCAGAGTCTTGTAATGAATTTATCAACGAGAGTTCTATTTTGGTTTCTAACCTAAAGGGATCGTAATATCTATTTCTAGTGGGTTATTATTATATTATTGTTACGATTTTCTCATTTCTAGTCCCACAAATGACTATTCCAACCAAATAACTCTGTTAATAATCATTTGGGTAGTGGTTGTCATATCATACTAATCACTGTGTGGTGGGTTACTAAAATTTTCGATCATGGATTAGTAATAGGTGAAATCACTTACATGATCATGAGATAATTTCATAATGTTAATTTCAATGATTTATATCAGTTAACTCTCATTCCATACTTTGATGACTAAACCCATGGTAGTTTGTTTCTTGAACATTAATTGTCTTACCATTATGTTCAACCATAATAGTGGGGAACCACTAAGAATTATAAAAAGAATGAAAAATATATCTAGTGTATAATGACACAATTTGGGTTCCCCCTGATGTCATGAAACCACATGTATATTTTCCATCTTTATATAGAAAAGTTACAAACAATAGAGAATGTTTCACACTGACTGGTGTCCATGTTATGATAATTATTTGTACATTTCTTGTATGTCAGATGATTTCTCATAGACTTGGACACCAGTTTTCTTAAGAATATTTTTTTCATAAAAGTCCATATTAACTAAATCATTTATTTAATGTTTTCCATTCCAGTTCAAGGATCTCTATTTGTGATGTTCATGTTACGTGGTATTATTGGGGACTAAATAAATTTCTTCATGATTCAATTATCCTTGAATTTATCTTATACATGGTAATTTTATGGGTTAGGTGTTCATGATTTGAATTTTTGAATCTAGGTTATCAGTGAATAAAGGATCATCTTAGATTATAGGATGGAAACTGATATGATCTTTCATCTAGGGAGAGTGTGTATGGAAATTTAGTAGTTCATGGAGGGTTTTTTACTAGGTTGAGCTTCAACTAGTTTCAAATTTTTCATGGATGCATCATATGACCTAGTTTAGAGAATCATACAATCATCTATGTTTATTTTTATCTATCTTTGTTTTTTTTTCTTTCCCTCTACTTTTAATTATGCAACTTTTGTTTTCATGGATTTTGGTTGTTACATTTTTTTCACCTAGGTAATCTGTCGAATTAAATTCCTTAGTGGGTTGAACCATTTGAGATCATAATACATATAGGGGAAGATTAAAGTTGGTTAGTGTCACAATCTTGATTTGATATGGTGTAAACAAAAGTTTTTACTCCTTTCGTTCTGTTGGAAAGTAGGATTCCAATTATCTCTTTATAGTTATCAAACCTCTCTTGGGGTGACTGATCCAATCAGTTTTCACAATCTACTGAACCTTGTGTTAGGCATGATAACATCATGTTGGTTTGATGTATAATTTTTCTCTATTAGTAATGATAGAATATATAAATCTCTTGAAGACACTGGGGTTGAAAATTTTTAATGTTGGACTAATAGTATAACATGATGTATCTCAACCATTGGCCTCAATATTATTGGGTATTGAAGTCCTTATGGTGGGGAGAATATATCAGCCCTATTTTTTGTTCAGGGTTTTTAGGTTCTTTTATAGATTTGATATGATTGGGTTATATATTGAGAATCTTCTAGAAGATTTTGGTATCTTTTGGAAAGGTTTTGTAGGTCACCCTATTTGAGCATGATTACAGAAAATTGTGCATGATCTACAACAATCCATATTGGTTGGAGATCTTAGTTTTTACGTAGGAACATTATTGGTGCATGGTTTTCAAAACCATGCATCCTAACCATGTGATGATGATCTTAATGTACATTATTTGGATTTTTTTTAAATAAGCCAAAAACTCTTATATCTCTTGACAACATTAATTCTCTCAAATAGTAGTGACTCTTAGGTGATTTTGGACCAGATTTAACCTCTAGACTCTAAATTCATTGATTCTTGAAATGTTGGACCATTGGTATAAAATTTAAGGATTATGTTCTTTATATTTTCCCTATATATACTTTTTTCTCTTAAATGAGACCCTATATCAGAGATAACATTCCCAGATATAAGGTATTAGACAATTTTTAACTGTATATTATTGTGATTCATCAAAGGAATTAATGAATGAGCCTAGATCTGTAGATTCCTCGGATATTTATTGTGCCAAATTTATTTGATGTAATTGGTTTTCCCTGTTTCCAATTATAATGTTATGAAAAGGTTTTCATAACACCTAAAAAATTATTTTATGATATTTAATGAATTTACACCCCAAAAAATATATTTTATTTTCTCTTACTAGTTGGTTCATCAAATCATTGATGTGATTTTCCCTACAAAATGTTTGAAAATTTTTTTTAATTGGTTTTCTCTAAAAAATCATTTTTAAATGTGGTCTTATCATAGATAGGTTAATGTGTGTTCTTGTACATTTGGTATGGTGCATAGTAAAATGTACCATTATTAATAGGGTAACATGAGACATAACATGTTTAGAAGTACCATCGCTACATTAGGCCACCATGTGATGGCTTGGTGGAAGGTTTACTCACCACTCAAAAATATATGGACGTCTAGTTCATGCATATACTTGTTATTGGTAGTTTGAAAACATTTTTGGGTGATTCCAAATTGAAATTAATGAATTTCTTATACTACCTGAAAGGAAAACTCATCTTTGGTTATACTGGTTTTTGGAAATCCATTAATCTAGTATATTTAATATTTTAGAAACTAATTTATCTTGTTTTTATTTTCATTATTATTGTTTTATAATACATTGTGGTAACCAGTTTTTTGTTCATATTAGTATTTTGGAATAGCCATATAGGTATTTTCTATTAGTTAGGATTACTCACCCCTAGTATATGCACCTTGTTATGTATACAATTATTGTTTTGCATACTATAGATTAATGGAGATATAAAACTCTTCTATTAGATCATTGGGGGATGTTATGGTATTCTGGATGAACCTTGGAGCACAATTCTCACCTGTCTATAATGTATAGGGTAGTTTTGTTATTGGTAATTTTTTTCTATTTTGGTGACTCATCTTGTAGTATTAATTTATTTATTTGATTTGCTACAACACTTTGATTTTTTTCATTTCAATTTATTTTTATTTTTATTTTTTATACATCAAGAATTATATAGTTGGTTTGATTGTTAAAATATTTTCATGATAGGATGTTTTTAACAAATAGGAAAATCATCCCCTAATGTTTCGGAAATCCATTTTCATTTATTTTCAACCTTTGGTATCCTGAGGACATCACATATGGTTAGAATCACCTTGTATTCATCCATGATAGTGGTTAGGGTTGAGATGTTACAATTGGAATCAATTTGGTAGGTTCGTTAGTTGGGATGGTAGGTATGTAGATATGATGTTTTAAAACATGAAATGTATGTCATAAAAAGTCATAGATAACCTCTTTATTAAAACTAAAGTTACCAATATTGTTCGGGTAAGAAAAGTGTGTTGAGACACTTCTAGGTTTATCGTGACCTCTACATTGTGGGTCTAGTCAATGAGTGTTTTGTATCATGAATTATTAAAGATACTTCCCACATGAATTTCATTATTTATGCAATATTATTTTATTCTTTGGTATATAGTGAAATTACTATATAAGTTATTGAAATAATGATTCATCTTTGGATGTAATAAAAAGTTTCTAAGATTTGGTTTCAGGTACATAGTATAATATGTCATAGTTCATTTTCACTTTTTTGATTATTGCTAATGATTTTGGGTTGATTTTTGGAGGTAATCATTTCTATTGATGTAATCATTGTGTTTTACTACTCATGGAAACATAAACTTTTTCAAGTATTTAATTTAGACTAGTAATGACTCTAATTATATGATATTTCTTAATGGAAATATTAATTTGGGTAATTTTAAGAGAATGATAACAAATTTAGAATGAGTAGTTAAATGCATATATTAGTGTTTATTATTTTCTATGAATAGTAAGTATTACAATACTATAGTACTAATGAACCTTTGATCATGTTTGAATTCTTAGTGTTTTTCTATGAATTTTTTGATTTTCATGGAATACTGAGTGTTTATTTAAATTATTGATTTGAAATTTTGGTACCTATAGATTACTATTATACAAAGATATTTCTTGAAATTTGATTTATTATTAACTTTGTAAATTTCATGATATTTTAACAAGAATAACAAGTCCTTGTTATTCATTTTTATATTGTAAATTTGTAAAACTTGTCTATCGTCATTAATAGAATAGCATATTGAATTGTTGTCTGTCAAATGTAGCATCATATTTAATTTTTTTTGGAACTCATACTATTAATAGACCACAAACCATGAATTAATTCTATAAATTTAACTTTTTTCCTCCTATAACCCTAATAAAGACATGTAATGTTTATATTATTTCATGTAATGTCTGTAATTAATGAAGAATATTAGACAAAAAAAATAATGTTGTGTTACATTAATAGGCATAAATTCTGTAATATTTTAACATTTTTGAAAACCTTTCAATTAATAGTTCTTTGATTATTAATCCATGAGAAAATTATGAAATGTTTATTTTTTTTCTATTTTAATTTCATTATTACATTATTATGATTCACTGTAAAAATAATTTTTTCAATAATATTCTTAAATTTGGAACTTAATGTAATAAAATATTATAGTAGAGTAATTCTCATATAATGTTATCCTTTTTGTAAATTATTTTAAATATATAATATTTTCAACCATAATGTGACTGTTATATACCTTAAAATATTATATCGATCATGAATTAACAAGAAATTTGTTTACCTTCTCTTGAATATGTGATGATTAGTTCTTCTTGGGTTGGTTCCTGGTGGTTACATTATTCGGTGAGTTGTTTTTATTTTATTTTATATTATGATACATGTTTTTAGGAAAAATAGTTTTTCATATTAGATAATGGTGTTTACATAAAATATTTTACAAAATTTTTTATAAAATATATATTTTTTACAAAAAATTACTTAATGAAATGTTAAATTATGAATGTTTAGACATTTTGGTTAAGTATAAGATTTAAAGTCACTTATTTAATTTTACTCTAGAACAATGAGTTGTAAAAAAATAAAGAAAACATTTTATTTCCCTTAACTGAAAATTTTACTGGTTTTTATAATGTGTTTTTATAATGTGTTTTTTTAAAGGTAGAAATATTTCATGTGTATTTTTAAATATTTTTTCTATAAAATAGATTCACTAGTGTTTTATGATAAAAAATAATTTAAATAATTTTTTAAATTTGTATTTTGAATGAAATATTTATCTAAATTCTTGTCATTATTTTGGACCTTGATAACTTTTCGTGTAGTTTTTTGGAAAACTTTTTATGTAAATAATTAATGGGTGGAAACCGTGATGGTGTGTTAGAATGGATAGAAATAGGTTACTTTGCTAGATAAATATGAGTTTTATTATTTTCCTTATTAAATTATGGTTTTTTATATGGTAATTATTCTATATATTCTTTTTTTATTATTTCTTGATATTATTTTCATAAATTTGAACTTATTCTACTTCTATTTCTGATTTTACATGTGTGAGGTTTCTATAATTTATGATTACATCCGGATGGTATTATTATTGTGGTTGTTATTCTTCTATGTTCTTGACCATATTTTGATTTTCTTTCTCTCTTGGTGATAGATGAAATATACTATAGCTAAATAGAAGTTATAAGAGTGTGATATCTCATAGGATGACCATCACAAAATCGTATGAATACTGAGATATTAGGGTCTCTATAATGGTTATCTTGGTAAATAACTTTTAACATAGTCCACCTAGGGAAGAAGTTTTTATCTTTTAATTCCCTTATAATCTAGGGAATAATATGTTTTCTCATATTCAATGGTATATTGATTTCTGTTTTAATAATACTACACATGCTCCTTCTGAATGAGTTTTTCTTCATCAAATATGGGGTATGACATGATCTGAGTAGGGTTAGATGAGACAGGTTGATATCCATCTCCTTTTCATATCCATTTATTCTATTTATAATGTCTAAGTTTAATTTTGGTCTTTGATAGTATTTCAAGGTTAATACTTTCCTTAGATATATTCTGCAATGTGGTTTTGTGCATAGTAAGTCCATGTATTTAGAAATGAGATATTTTTTTATCTTACATAACCTCAAGGACATGTATTCTCTATGATTTGGGATGGTATTAAGAAGATTGGATCATTATAACTTGAAATATATAGCTTAAATTATTTATCTAACACTTATATGCCAAAATTGAAGTTACTATGATATTCAGGAACATAAGTATTTTATTTTTCTTTTAGTGGAGTTATAATCTCATCATGATGGGTTTAATCCATGATAATTTCATGGAATATATTTATAGTATGTATTTTCACTATGAATTTATTCTTCATTATGTGATTAATTATTTATTAAATGGTGAAAAGGTGTTAGTTTTTGAATATAGTTGAAATGGATTGATTTGGAAAAGAACGGATGTAATATTTTAAAAAATTATTGAAATGCTAGAAATGGTTGTATTTTGGAAATATATTTTTGTACATTCTTTTATTGTGGTTAATTAGAATTTTTAATCATTTAATTACAAATTTGTGTGAACTAAACATATATTTTTTATGGTTATAGAGAATGGAAGCAGGTATATGTTATATGAATTAACCAAAAGTGGCTACAAAAAATGTCGTTGCACCTAAGCCATAGGGGAACCAAAAACTGGTCCAATGTATTGTCCATGATTTTAATTACATGGATATGGGTAATATTAATGATGAGCCTCAGTAAGTGGGTCACTTGTTTTAGTTCTAACAGATGAATTCACAAATATTTTAAGGTGATTCAGAACTACATAAATAATAATTATTGTTTAATATAATGAATCATTCCTTAGATTTCATAGGGACACCAACATAATTGATTGTAAAAATGGAAATCTATATATTGGAGTATGTTACATGTCAATAGTGGGATTTAGTTTCTCATAATAAAGTTGTCCAAGGAATAGTGTTTGGAGATTTTAAATAATTTTTCAACAAATATTTTTTTCATCATTTGTTCATAATTTATAGAAAAAATATATTTATTTAGACTAAAATAAGATAACCAGAAGGTAAGAGAGTAAGCAGCTAAATTTAGGGATTTATTTGACATCTCTTATGAATTTTATGAAAGTGTGTCCTTGAATGAATTTATTGTTTTCGTTAGGATTGCACTAGATTTTAAATAAATGATTGTTTTTATTTGTATTATAGACTATACCGAAATGGTTAATAGAGTGACTATAGAAGAATGAGTTGTCTTAGAGAATTCAATTCTAGGTATCATGTATATTCCCATAAGATCATGTGGAAACTATAATTCTGGTACTAAGTTTAATTAGGACAACTACTTTTAGGGTTGTTGAATATATCAGAATCAATGTTCATCCTTGACATGAAATTATTATAGGATGTTTACAAAGTGTTTTTTAGTAATAATAAGAGAGATTGAATGGAATCACCTAGGGTTTATCACCACTATAATTAAATGGGAAAATTTTAGTGTTATTTTCATAGTTCTCTATGTTTTAGTGTAAGAGTTAGATATCATGTTTCTCAAAAATAATATACTTCATCGAGATGAGTACATTAGAATAATACTAGTCATCAGAGTCTAATGATCCAATGTGATTCTAGGAACAACATGACTCCCCAACCTTTGAAATGATAAAAAAGTAATAAATATGAAATAACATTGAGTAATAAATTATATTGAGATGGGAAACCGATTGGGGATGATCAATTTGGACCTTCGATTGTGATAGTTGTGATTCTATTGAATTTTACCCTTTTGAAATATTTTAATCATACTGGAATACCCCACACATTTATTGCTTCTTTTCTTATGGATCATATGAATTTTCATGTTGATATGATTCCTTCTATTCTGAAACATCAAACTCATCATGGCCAAAAAAATTTCCAAACCTTTTTGTGTGAATTATTTTTTATAAACACTGATGGGGATAATTTACTTTGTAATTTTTATATGGTTGAGATAGATATATATGACTTGATTTTGGGTATTGATTGGTTGACATCGTTCAACTCCCACATCGACTATTATTCCCGAAAGGATAGATTCACATCTTTTAATGGAATCAATCATATTTTTAGAGTATATTTTGATGTAAAGGCAGGTGGACTTGGAATTTGGACATTGATGGTTGGAACCATCTCTAATAAGCTGGAAGAACTTAATTTTACATCTATGGATGAGATCAAAAATAGATATTTTTCAAAAATTATTGACCAATTTCCTGATGTTCTTTAAGAAAATTTATTGTGGTTTCTACACAGAAGATATGTGGAGTTTATAATTGTTATCATAATGTGGACCAATCATATTTCAATTTTGTCTTATAGGATAGAACCATTAGGTTTCAAGGAAGTAAATGGTTGGATGGATGATTTGAAATGAAATGTGTTTATTTGACCAAAAACCTTTTTGTGGGTTACATTATTTTTTTGATGAAGGTAGATATAACACTTTGAATTTATGTGGAATATTGTATTCTTAACCATGTTATGATAAGGGATCAGTAACCAATTCCCCTAATTGATTACATTTTTTACCAATTGAGGAGAGTATGGTGGTTCTCTAAAATTTACATACATTTAGCATATTACCAACAACAAGTTCAATTAGAGGATATTATGAATAAAACATACATAAGGGGATATAAGAATTATGATTATGTCATTATGTTTGTTAGTCTTACAAATTCACCATCCAACTTTATGGAATTGATGAATTAAATAATTTAGAGGTTTTTAGATTCCATTTTTGTGGTGTTTTTTGATGATATACTAGTGCATAATAGGAAAAAATCTATTCTTGAGAAACACATGGATATAGAATTCATCAGAAGAATCTATTTTCATATAGGATATCAATTGGTGATTATTAGAAACAAGAGACACATTTCCTTGTCCATATCATTTCTGAAAAAAGAGATTTTATGAATCTTGAAATTATGAAAGTTGTTATCTCTTGGAAACCACTCAAGAATGTATTTGAGATATGTAGTTTACTTGTATTAGAAGGATACTTCAAATTATTTTTTTGTCATTTTTTACATTTGGTCTCGCTAATAACAGATTTGATAAGGAACGGTGTTTCTTCTTAATCGAATGATAAATTATATAAATGATTTCATGAAATTTAGGTTGAACTTAAATAATAACCTATTCTCATGTTTACTGATTCTGGAATTGGGTTTCTAGTCTACTATGATGCATTAGGATTTAGGTTTAGATGTGTCTTGTGTATGGATATTATGTTATTTAAAATAGCTCCTAATAGTTATGGGTGCGTGAGAAAATTTACCCAACACATTACTTGGAGTTAGGTACAGTATTCCATCCATTTAATTTTTGTAGTCATTGTAATTTTGATCATATATTTATAGTGTTTATTTATTATATTATTTTGAAACACATTTCCTCACAAGGAGACGTTAATCTGAGAAAAGGATAATAAATGGAATATATTCAAATTTTTTAATTTTAAATTTAATTTTTTTGTATACATCAAGAAAATTAAATTTAATAGAATATACCTTGAGTATAAATTCATACACTCATTTCCATATAGAGGCTTTAGATCAATGAAATCTTGTGTAATCATAGCTAATATGCATATGGATTGTGAAGGGCAAGGTAATGTTTTAGTTTTCTTTCCAGTCTCTATTATTCTTGATTTGGTAGAGAAAGTTAGAAATTATCAATCATCTGAACCCTGATGTGTTACCATTTTTTAAAACATAATGATGTGGATACCATTGAGGGATAGAAACTAGAAGGAGGATTAGTATTATAGTTTAGAGATTGAATGGTTGTATGTTTGGTTTTTTTGGAACAGATTATTTCTACCTACCACCATTCCATATGGGTAGTTCATCGTGGAATTTAGAATATGTATAAATATATTATATTAATGTTTTGGTGGTTTGGAATAAAGAGTAAATTTAAATATTTTTCTCTGGGTTCCACACCTATCATTGGGTCAAGGTTGAGCATCAACTACTACCTTGAATGATTCATCCTTTACAGATTATCATTTTGAAATGGGAGAAGATAGCCATGGATTTTTTAGCAGCTCTCCAAATAAGGGTTTGGACACACTATTACATATGGGTAATAGTGGGCCATATCAAATATTCATCTCACTTCATCCCTATTAATGAAACTAATATGGTGGAATACATGTCTAAACTCCAAATTAGAAAATTTTAAATATAGATGACATTCTAGTATCAATTTTATCATACCAAGACCCCAGGTTTACATCTCATTTTTGGAAGTACTAATATCAAACCCTTGGAAACCAGTTAGATGTTAGCATGGCTTATCATCCTCAAATGTATGGAAAATAAGGAAGGATGTTACAAACATTAGAGGATATTCATAAATAATGTTTAATGGAATTTTTTTTCTCATACGAGGAGAATATAGCTTTTGTGGAGTTCCCACCCAATAAAAAATATCATAATATGATACATATGGATCCTTTTGGACCATTGTATGGGAATCCTTATTGTTCACCACTTTTTTGGGTTTAAATAAGTAGGAAATCACTTATTATAACTACCCTTGTATAAGAGAAAATATAGAAGATTTATTTGATTAGAAATAGGATGAATACTTCTAAGGTTCATAAGAAATCATATATACATCATCATTAGTAAATGTTGTTATTAGAGGTGAGTGATCATGTCTTACTAAGAATCTCCACGAGACATGGGAATAGATATTTTGGTAAGAAAAAAAAGTGTTACCTATAGTACATAGGCCCTATTTAGATACATGAATGAGATTGTGAGGTACATTATTGGTTCTCTTTTCTACCACGGTTCAATTCAGCGCACAATGTGATTCATGTATCTCAATTGAAAAGGTAAAAACCTGGTCCTAACCATGTATTTTAATGGTATCATGTTGACTTAGATCCAAATGTAGTATTTATTTATGTTTTAGTATTAATTGTGGATAGGAAAGAGAAGATACTTCTTGGTAAAATCATTATAATAGTATGGGTTTTATAGAAACATGTTCATATCCAAGAAGAAACATGGGAGCAAGAAAAAGAAATATTAGATCAGTGGTATGAACTATTTCAAGGAAACATCGTTTTTTTAATTTTTGGGGATGGAAATAATAGTGGTGGGGAGAATGCATCGCCCTCATTTTTAGGTACATAACCCTTTATTCATGTATTTAATTTATATATAATAAGGGTTATGTTTCGGGAGGTTTATGGGAGGCGCAATGTTGGCACACAATTTTACCAAACCATGTGGGTTCTAGGGGAAAACTTACAACATGAAATAGAAGGAAAGACATGGTTTACATATATTTTTTTAAATGTGCAATTCATAAGTTCCGGGTGTGTCATTGAAACTATAGGACAATATGTTTGTTGCATCGTTTTCCAAACCACATGTCCTAACCCTGTGGCGTAAATTTAGAAACCTAATATTTTTGGATTTAATTTTAATTAAATCCTAACACCATATTTAATTTTCAAAACCTATAAATATAAAATTAATTTTCCTCCCTATCCTTAAGAGATGGTCCTCTTCATTTTGGAAGTTATTCCTAGGAAAATAAAAGCACATTGTATGTCTGGATTCATCAGTAAGTTAGTATTCTCCATCATTAATCATAGATCTAGTCTTATTATCTATCTTGAAAACATACATCTAGTATGTTATGGATATATGTGTATTATGTTATTATAATTTTGATGATATATTTTTGTATTTGTTGATGGGAATAAGATACAATCTTGGATGTAGAGAATTGTAGCAACGTTCTTCATTTTCATCAACTATTTAGTTGTTGTTGAATTGTCACCCATCATCAAAAGAGTGTGAAATAGAAGTAATATATTTCTTCAAATAAATTTCTTGAAGTTATTTTGAATTTTGTGTGTGATTTTTGATGGAAACCTATTTTGGGTTATCAATTTTAAATTGTATAAAGTGAATGGTTTCATTGAAAATTTTCTTTACTGATTGTTTTAAAATGTTGATTTTAAAATTAGATTTTGTTTTGACACATGTGAAATGATTTTTGAAATTAATTAAAAAAAGAATATTTATATATGGAAAAAATTTTCATGGAATTTTTCATACATGGTTGGTTTGATTGAATTCATATATGTGATCCTATGGAAGGGGAGTTTTCTATTGAGGCACCTAGTATCAGTCACCTTATGGCCACTTGGTGGATTGACAAGAGACCACTATTGAGTATAGAATTGTCACCTCAGAATGAATGTGTGTTTGTGGAAACTTTTAATTGGTATTAATATGAAATTATTTTAGTGTTTTTTATTATTTCTTTCTAGGGATATTTATTTTGGTTTCTATATAAATTGATAAATGACTAGAAATTTTTTGTATAAATTTTGAAAACATTCTTCACTTGAGTATTGTGGGTTGGTAAGTCATTGGTGAAACCCTATATAGTTTATACACACCCCCAACATATGCACCTCAATTCCTTTGAAGATTTAATCTATCAAGACATAGGTAAAGTGGAGGTATCATATTTATCTATTGATGCATCTTGATTTCATGGGAATTATAGGAGTTGGATCTTGGTGTTTGTCTTAGTTGCTTTGGATGGTGTCTTTTGGTTATCTTTGGGTCTTTGATTTTATTTTTATTTTCTAGTTATTGTCTTTCATTTCTACTGGTACTCTAATATGGTTTTTTAGTATAACATTAGTTGTATTATTTTATTCATACATCATGTAGTGGATTGCTTTTTTTATTTATAAATTGAAATTCATTCCCCAATATTCTTTGATTCCCTTCTAATTTATTTCAAGTAATTGGTGTCTTGGGGATGTCACCTAAGTCCTAGTAGCACCACCACCACTCATGTATTCAATGATGGGAATGATGTTATAGTCTCGCTAATAACTATCCCAATCACATTTCTCTATTCATGATTGGTAGGGCAGTGGTTGTTTTATCCCACTAATATTTTTGTGTAGGGTTACTAAAATGCTGGATCAAGGATTATTAATGTGTCAATTCACTAGCATGAAATTGATATAAGCACATCAAGGTAATTTCGTGGTTTTCTATTGGATAACTCTCATTCTAGACTTGGATTGAAAAGCCCAAGGGGGTTCAGTGGTTTAATTTTCATATTTGACCATTAATGTCGACATTAATATTGTGGAGCCACTATGGTGTAGAGAAAAAATGAAAACTCTCTCTAGTGTATAGGGACCCAATTGTGGTTCCTCCTTTTTTAAGGATAACCTCCTCTAGATTTTCCATCCATATGTAGGTAAGGTACACACATTAGAAAATTCCACGAACTGAATAGTGAATAGGTTATGATAATTATCAGTATATTTCCTCTATGAAGGGTTAATTATCTTGGACATAAACACTTGTTTATATAATAATCATGTTGTCCTCAAAGGACACAATGACTGAATAATTTGGCTAACATTTTTTATTCCTTTTTAGGGAATAGTGTCTATGTTTTTTAGGATATGGGGATATATTTGGGAACTAAATACGTTTATTTGTGATTCTGGTATTTTCCTAAGACTTTTTTTTTCTAGGTTAGTGGTTAATACATTGTCATTTGGAATTTGGGTTAACTGTTAATATATGATATATCCTTGGTCAATGGAGGAAACTAATTTGACCTTTCATTTAGGGAGAAGTGTGAAATTAGATTTAGTAGTTCATCAAAGGATCACTTGTCTACGTAGAGATTATATTATTTTCCACTTCTCTACGGTGCTTTCTATGAACCTATTTAGAGCATTATATCACATATTGCATTTATTTCATGTTACATGCATTTTTTCTGTTATATTCCTTGAATTATATCTTTGGTAATCACTTGAGGTTTGTTCTTTGGTGGGTAAAACCATTTGAGATCCTAAAAGATATCTTTAGGACTATTGGATGGGTAGTATCACTTTATTGATACAATAGGGTGCACACCCTCCATTTTATTCATTGTATTCTATTAGAAATTAAGATTCTAGTTATCTTTTCTTGGTGTTCATGTATCTATTAGGTCAGCTAATCCATTCAGTTCTTATTATATTTCATACATCGAGTTAGGTGTGAATGGATCAATCTCTTTTGATAAGTAATTGTGTTCTGATAATGGATTTATAATATAGAAATATATTGAAAACATTGAGGCCAACATCCTAATATGATAGACTACCATATTTCTTTTATGTATCATCATTGTTAGCCTCTAGGTTTAAGGTGATGAAAAACCTTAGGATTTAGAGAATATAACACCCCCATTTTCCAAATCTGGGGTTTATTGTATGTTTTTATGATTTTTTATGGTTGGCTTAAGTCTTGGTGATCATAATGATGTTTTTGATATGTTTTTTAATGGTTTTTGGTGGAACACATTTTGAGAATGGTTAAAGTAAACCATGCATATTCTCTAAGAAACCATATTTAATTGTGATGGGAGATTTTAGACAATCACATGATTAGAGCACATTGTTCTAAAACATTAGGATTAACTAGATAATGAGTATATTGAAGTATAAAAAAATAATTTTTTATCTGAGAATTACATAAATACTATAATTTAACTTCCATAATCTTATATTCTCACACCACAACCACTCATAGGATTGTTTGAAGAGTTTCAACCTATAGAGTTTGATTTCATTGATTCATCAAACATTAGACCTTGGGAATCAATTTTAAGCACTCTGTCATTATATTCAATACTAGATCTACTCATTTTTCCTTGAATTGAGCCCTAGAAGTGGCTTCAAGGCATATATTTATGGGATCGAACTTTTTTTCCGGAATCTTTATGTGATTCTTCATCATAATGAAAGAATGGTCCAATATTTGTGGATTTGAATGAGAATTAAGTCATGGAACATACCCTATGATGTTTTTCTCCCCAATTTCCCCTGATATCAGAATGATAAAAGATTATGATTTATTAAATATCTATCTTCTTATTTTTAATGAATTTACCCTGTTAAAACTCCATTGGATTTTATCTTACTGGTGGGTTCTTTAAATTTGGATTTTGGGAGACTCCCACAACATGTTTAATATTTTATTGTACTGGTTTTCTCAATGAAATGTTGGTTTTTTCTTTTTTTCGTGGAATACCATGTTTTTTTGTGTTCATTTTTATTTCGGATGGGTAATAGTGGGAATTACAATTGTTAATTAGATAACATCGGTTGGATCATGGTCGAAATGGCCACCATCAAATTGGGTCCCCAAGTGAAGGATTAGTAGAAGGATAAATCACCACTCTAGAGTATTGGGAGTTTCATCTCATGCATTTACATTTTCAGGTTTGTGGGAAACCATGGGTGGGTCATTACAAATTGAAGTTAATGAATTTATTATACTACTTTAAAGGAAAACTAAATTTTGGTTATTCTCTTTCTAGAATATTTTTTCATATAGTTATTTAATAATATGAAAACTTCTTTATATGATTTTGATATTTTTCATATATATTTTATAATCATGTGAGAGAACATGTTTATTGTCTTAATGGAGTGTGTGGAAATTCTCTTGGGGGTTTTCTACATGGTATGATTACTCACCTATGTTATATGCACCTTAGTTTATATACAGTAACGTCTTGATATCCATAAAAATATGAGATATATTAAATTATTATATTAGAACATGGTGGATGTTGTGGTCTTTGGGGTGGATCTTATAACTCACTAGTTACATTTATGTAACTCCCAGGATAGTACAATGTTTTTCACTTTGTTTTTCATTTTGGTTTAATCATCTTGTAGAATAATTTTAGTACTTAGGTTGGCTATGACACTCTGATATTATTTTTTTATTGGTATTTCTTTTGAGTTGAATTATTTGTACCTCATGTGTCATATAGTTGGTTTGTTTATTTTTCTCATCATTATTCATAGTGTTGTAGTAAAATATAAAATTATCCTCCAATATATAGAAAATCCCATGGAATTTATTTCTAGCCTTCAGTTTCATGAGCACATCACCTAGGGTTAGTGTCACCTCGACTCTTTCTAAGATAATGATTGGGGTTAGGATGTTATAAATGGTATTAGTTTCATTAATACATCAATTGGTATGTTAGGTGTGGTGATAAGATATTACATATCATGAAATTTATAGAATAAAAATATGTAGATAACATCTTTATGTAAAACTCAAGTTACCATGATTGTTCTAGTAGGAAAGGTGCACTAAAATATTTCTAGGTTTTTAATCACCTCAGCATCATGGGTTAAGATTATTAGAGTTTGTTATAATGCATTATTAGATAGATATCCAACTAGGATTACATCATTTATGTAATATTTTTTTTATTATCTAGAACATAATTAAATAACAACTTTTTTTGCTGAAATGATTCTTGTGATTTGGATAAAATTGAAATTTTATAAGAAATTATTTGATCAATGTGGAGAAATATGGTTTAGTTATTCATTCTTTCTGATTATTTCTATTTTTTGGATAATTTTTACTAGTATTTATTTTAATTGTTTTTTACCTTCTGTTTTAGCGATTAAGGATAAATTAAATTGGTATTGAACTAAGAATAAACTAATAATGAATCTAATTATACAATATTTATTAATGGAGATTTAAATATTGGCCATTGTAACATTATAATGAGTAGTTAAATTCATAATTAATAATTTATTATTTTCCAGGATTAGTAATTATTTCCATGTTAGTACTGTAATAAATCATTGTTCATGTTCAACTTCTCAGTGCTTTGCATGAAATTTTAAATTTACATGAAATAAAATGTTCTTATTTAAATTTATTGATTTGAAATTTAGATACATAATCCATATGATTAAACAAAGAGAATATAATAACTTTGATTTGTCATTTATCTTGGTAACATTCATCAAAGATTCCAAAAAAAATAATATCCTTTTTAATCCTTATTATATTTTTAATTAGTAAAACATGTTAAGTATTGTTAAATTCATACCAAATTGAATTGATGTCCATCAAATTTAATATCTTGATATAATATTTCTTTGGATCTCACATTTTTATTTGACCATGGGATATGAAATCATGCTAAAAATGTAACTATTTTTTCAAAAAGAACACCAAATAAAGAAATATCATTTTGATATTGTTTCATATAATTTATGTAATCAGTGATGTATGATGGAGAAAAATAAGAAAGATGTAATTTTTTAATAGGTATAGTCTTCTATTAAGTTTTTATTTTATTTCATACCATCCAATTAACTGTTCATTGATTATAGAAGATTATGAAATTTATGATCTATAAATTTTTTTTATTGTATTCCATTTTTAATTTAGTATTCTTGACTGTTAATGGAATTTTTTTCAATAAATTTATTATCCCTATAACCCAATGTAATTAAATATGGTATAAATCTAATTATCACATATTATTTTACTTCTTTAAAAAAATTTCCAAATGATAAAATTTTGGATCATAATGTTACTAGTCATTGCTATAATAAAGGGTTCCTTATTCCCAACATGATTTGAATATTTTTATTACCAAATCATGAATATAGTAAGTTACTCATGATGTAAACTAACTATAATAATGTTGATATTTCTATGTCCACTATTTCAATTTTAATTTTCATAGATTACTTTTCATATCAAAAGGTTATCGTAGTTCCCATTGCAACACCCTAAGATTTTATAAGATAGATTCTTTTAACTTATCTAATGTATTAAGTTGTTTTATACAAAAATATTAGATTGCACTAAACTCACAACTATATTAGCTTGTAGTATACACAACATTATTCTTTTCTTGTGTTGCACACAATTTCATGTTATTTTCATAGAATTCATTTCACGCTACACTGATTATAGATTTTTTTCAATTTATAGATGATCTATGTTTAGATTATGTTATATGCAACACCAAAGGAAGGTTTCCATATATCGAATACTAACTTGGATTTCATTACATGAAGTTGAGACCTTCCTCGATAGCTTGCATTGTATACGATATCGAGTTTCACAAAACAACGACATATTATTCAAATATTATTATTTAATGGGATATAAAATAGCTGTTCTGAATAGTATTAACCACATTTTGAATTTTATAAAACATTATAATTCTTCTTACACATTTTCTAGAACATGATATGAGAAAAAAATCAATTTTCCATATAAAAGAATTATTTTTTTTAAATATAGTTTTACAGCTTTTTTTTGGCGTGCCAATTTTAAATATAGTTTTTGACACAATTAAAAGTTAAATTTTAAAAAATAAAATCCTTTTTTGGAATAAGGACAGAAAAATTTACTTTATTTGATTTTTTTTGGATAAAAATCAAATTAAAATGAATTGCGAAAAATACTGCATTTTAATCCGAAACTACCTTTTCATCTAATTTATTAATATAGTTAAATTAAATTTTTAATTAGTTTCAATGTTTAATTAGATTATATTTTTATAATTTAATCCAATTTAGGTCATTGGATGTGATTTCACTTTTAAATTGAATACAAACACATGTCAATCTTTTGATAGTTATTACTTCTTAAAAACCTGCTTTTTGGTTTTGACAATGGGAAATAATTTTGAATTAATTATTACAACATCTGTGTTTTTAATTTGGAAAAATTAATTCCATATTTGGAATCATAAGATTCTAATTTTTTAAATAGGTACCTTTTATTTTTAGACATTATGAGTACTAACTAGTAATTATTTTATTTAACATGGTTAAAGGGTAAATCTGGTAAATAAGGGTAAAAAAATAATACTATAATAATATTAAACTACTGTAACATATGTATTAATCCTATTTGAAGAGATATTTCCAACCATGGTAATACTTGGGTCTATTTTGGGACACCATGGATTCACTTGGATGCGAAAATGACATTTTATATGAAATAATTTAATGTAAACATAATTATAACCTAAACATATATCTTTTACCAAATAAATTTTAATATAGGGTCATATAAATGATACATATGTCTCTAAATATTAATAATAAATCGAAAATATTTCATACATCCTGGTATTTTATTTATAATTTTTATACACAAAATAAATAAATTTGTTTATGACACAATGATCATGTAGTGATTACCTTTTGATGAATGATTTAAATAATTGAGATTATAAATATTAAAATAAATTTACATTGAACATTTTTATGACATAAAAGTATTTTGTGGATTATTATGACTTTTTATATTTGAATTAATGAATTTTTTTCGAAATATTCTAGTTGTTATGTATTTTTCAAAAGTCATGAAATGAATTGAATAAAAATTAACATAAATGGGTTTTCAGAACAAATATTGTTTTATTAAAAGATATAATTGTCCTAAAAATCTATGATTCGTACAAATGACAAATATAATGTTGAAAATGACATTAATGAACCACTTGAGGTTCTATTGGCATTTTATATTAACAATATTAACCATATAGTACAATATAAAAGAAGACATGGTAAGAGTAAAATTTGTTAACTAATGGTTAAAGCTAAAATATAAGGTTAAATTTGAGACTTGAAATAGTCTAAAACTTATTGTATAAGAATATGTCTATCAATACTCATCTTATATTCAATTTAAATGAGATTTTCACATTTTTAAACCGAAAATAATTTTGTAATAAATTAATATTTTGAGAGTTTCCTAATGTTCGCCTCTCCTCTCTTATAAAAGGGAACCTCCTCCCTCTCATATTCACTCCATTTTTAACCATGATGTTCAGACAAACCTTTCCCATTTCTATTTTAAACTTCCATAGTTACATTCTATAGTACATGGTATTCTCAAATAAGCAACTCTAGTTCCCTAAAATGAAATTTAATGGAGGCACATCGAGGAAGAGGTAATCTCTACTACTGATTCATTCAAATGTCGTTCTTCTTAAACATCCTCTTATTTAGTTGTTTCTTTATAAATTAATAAAATATGTATCACTCATATACATATATGTCATTATAAATATAAAACAACCTTATTTCACCTTCTATTCATCCTATGAAAAATGAAATCATTGTGCGTGCGTACGTACGTCTTACCGTCTTCAATAATGATTATAAAGTATATTCAATAAATAATCATGAAATATATGACATAGTAATTCTATTGGAATTATATATATATATTTATATATATCATTTACATACTTTCATTCCATTCAATAAGGAACCAAAAACAGAGGTCATGCGTACGTACAGCTTACCCTATCCATTAACGGTGTATTCCATTTCATTTATCTATCTATTATATATATTTATATACTAAATATATATGATATATAAATGGTTTTATACATTATTGAAGTAATTAAATCATGATATAAGTAATAATATCAATAATAACATTTCAAAACACATATGATAAATAAAACGATTATTACCCAAAACATTGCATTAACATAGAATTGAAAATTGAATCGGTAATATAAAGTCATAAGTAAATCATACATGATATCATAAATATTATTTTCATTTTGTTACGAGTTAATAATATATTGAAACCCAATATACTAGAGTTTCAGACAAATACAAAAGAAATCGGACCTAAGGTAAAGGATAATTTTTTAATCACATTTTTATATGAGATTATTTACACGTAAGTAATTACAGGGGGTATATTTATCATCAATGTCTATGTTTTATAAATGTGTTTTAAGAAGTTTTTTACTATTATTATATGTATTTTTAAAGTAATTTTCAGTCATTATTACTTTTAATACATGTTTTGGAATGAATCTTTTTTTCTTTTACCATACGGGTTACTTTATGACTTCTTCAAAAAAAAGTACAAGGGAAATGTTTTTTAACTTATACGGTTTGAATGGATTTTTACACTTTCATAAATAATTATTTCCATGAACCATCCATTATAATATTTAAAGTTTATTTTCAATTAAATTATTTTCTTCTAAAATTCCATGATATATTGAAAAAATAAAACTTTTTTGAAGATGAAAGGATATTTTCCCCAGGAATTAAGTTCAAGTGTTTTATCAAAAATATTTTCCATCTAAGATGACACTATATAAATAGAGTTAAGTTTATATCCCTATTATTACTATAATTTTATTTTGTTAATGATGGAATGGTATTTTATATGGAATATATTATGACATAATGATGTTAAAGAAAATCCATTTTATTTCTTGGGTTATGCTATCATGAATTATTTATGTTTTTGTGGCACATGTAAGAATGATTTCATTATGAGATTGGTAGGACCAATATCTCCTTCCAATAAATTCGGTAATGATCTATATCACATGAGATAGACATGGATGGAAGGAAAGTTAATCTGGTTCAGTAATAAATGGATGGAACGGTAAGTAAACCCGATTCAGTAACGGACTTTGTCCACTATGATGTTATTGGATGCAATGCATTGGCAACCATAGAAATCATATTATGTGCTCATTAGTTTTCCAGAATTACATATTTTATTCCAATGATATTATATCATGGTCAATGTTCTTTTATGATACATGCCTTATATACTGCAAATATTTATTTCATTACTCAATATTTTTATGTTTAAATTTATGCTCATGTTTTTACGTTCAAATTTTTATGGTTTGTGTTATATTCTCCATGTTTACCCTTACTATGCATTCTATATCACCCTTTTTATGTTTTCTTTTCCCTAGGATATGAAGAAAGGTTATAGGTAGAAAAAAAAGGGGAAGATCTCTATGGGAGATGTTGAAGATCTTTCACCAAGTTAGAAGACTATGTTCCAGGTTTCCAAAGACAATAAACTAATATGGTCTTTATGAATTTATTTTTGTAATGAAATAATTATTTTGCAAGAGAAATGTAATGTCGATTTATGTCAATCTTGAGTCATTATAGTTGGTATTAGAGTGAAGGTTTAGTTAACCTTTGGAAACTAGGATGTGAAACCTTTAGTGAGACCCCTAGATATATTTCTATGGTATGTGTAGGGATGGCATATGGATAAGTCAATTATTGGTTACAATCCTACAGTTTTTGTGATACTTTTGTCTAACCTAGGGTTAAACCAAAGATATCATATATTGAAATAGTATAGATAATTTAACTTACTTATGGGTTTCTAATCTATGATATTTATTTCTGACACTATTCTTTATAATCTTATTCAATATACATAACTACAGAGAACATAGTTAAAATTTGAATTTTTCATATGAGAATAGTATGGGAATAATGAAGATTAATTTCCTATGTGGAAATATCATGAAGAGAATCGTGAAGATGGTACGATTATTGATCATGCTGTTGAGGATAATGAGATTGTAAATTACATGTGAAAGGTATGTGATGTTATTCAAGTTTGGTTTACATTAATCTTAAGAAGTATGAGTTTGAGAAACATTAAGACCAGATTCATAGTTTATATAAGACAATGATGATGTACCCTGAGTATTGGTTTGAGAATAAAGATGGATAATTGAGGTGTATATGTTTCGGATTTCAATGATTATGTTATATGAATCCTGAAATAAATAACTTATTTGAGTATAAATATTTAATTAAGTATTGGAAAGGATATATTGAATTATTCTATTGAGACATAAAGGTGATTTAAAGGTAAGGTGATATAGTTGGAGAACACATAATTAAGGGAAATATAACCCTTAATATATACATTATGTTAAGATAATGATGTTTGGATAAAGATATTTTAGAATTTAATAAGTAAATTAGATTATTCTAGTTTCTTGGAAACTAATTATGGAGTTGTTAAAAAAAGGGTTATGCTATTATGGATAAAGTATACAACTTTTTTGGACTTAAGGAAATATATCCAATATGTTTTGGATTAAGGAAACAAGCATGTTTTCAATTCTGATATCTAATAATTCATCTTGTAACATAACCCAAGAGAATGCACAAAGTCATTCAAATTTTTGGAATGCGACCAATAAGATATATCTTTTGATATATGGGGGATAAATGATGGTATTCACATGCTTGTTATATGACCTTTCTTGTAATTTTTTTTTATACAGCGAGTTTAGACAAAAGTATTTTGGATAATCCTAAAGGTTGGAATTAATTAAGTTAAACATCAGATAGTATTTTTCATGAATAAGAAATTATTTTTAATATTATTTTCAGAACATTATAATAGTATGGTTTTATAAAAAGGACAACCCGCATGATGGGAAACAACATGTCGCGTCGGACCAGGCTGCGGGAATAAAACACACAACTGAAGTGTGACAATCCTTTATCATCTACAACTATCCTACGAGAAGTCCCTAGTTTTTATAAATTAGTTTTATTTTATTTAAGCGCTGTGATAGATGAAGTATTATTCCATTTTTGGAACCATATATGATTAATATCACCATAGATGGAATTATGTATATTTGATAACTTGTGTTAACCTGTTTGAGATAGAGACATATGGTATTACCTATCATTCTATAGCGTGATATTCTAACACTTAATAATATTATTTTGACTTTATTTCATTAAATAAAATATTAATGGGAATTATTTCAAGGCATGAACACCAGTGAGGTTGTAACAAAATCAAGTAAGTATTTGTTCTCTTGAAAAATTATTCAACTATAGGGGAATGATCTTGAAAACAAAAAATATTATCCTAGTACCTTTTTATCCAAAAAATAATATGGTCACTTAAATCATCATAGATTTATGGATTTCTGGTAGTTAACTTTCTCCAATCATTATTTTTTATCATTGTCCATTAGAACTTGATGGTAAGATTTCTCTTCCATATCCTTGTATTCCCTTACCATCAATGTTCTCCAGTGTGGAAACCTCGTGATGAATTACTTTGGTTAACCATTATGTTTCTAACTTTACTTTTTAAAATAAACTTTTAGTATCCACTTTTACGTCGTGGTTTTCCATAAAAGAAACATTCAAGTAGTAAACCATTTATAACCCCAATGAATTTCGATGGCGAAAATCATTTTAAGGGGGGTAGAATATAACACCTTGATATTTTATAAGGTAGATTACTTTAACCTCTCTGATGTATTGTGTTTTATGTTACACCAAGATTATCACATGCTATACATAACACCGTATTAGCTTGCAGTATATACAATACTATTCTTGTCTTTTTTGCACCCAATTTCAAGTTATTTTGATAGAATTCATTTCACGCAACACTGATTATAGATTATCTTCCATTTATAAACGAACTAAGTTTTTATTATGTTATAAGAATCACCAAATGAATATTTTACTACACACCACACTAACTAGGCTTTTTTTACATGCAAAAGTGACCTTCCTTGATAGCTTGTGTTGTCTGCGATGTCGAGTTTCACTAAACAATGATATATTATTAAAATATTATTATTTAATGGGATATAAACGAGTTTTTATGAATATTATTAACCACATTTTAAATTTTATATAACATTAGAATTCATCTTACATATTTTCTAGAACATTATATGAGAACAAATTCAATTTTTTGGTTAAAAGATGTTTTTTTCAAAAAAATTTATTTTTAACACCTTTTGGTGGAACACCCATTTTAAATCTAGTTTTGGAATTCTTTATAAGTTAAATTTATTAAAATATAGTCTTTATATCGAAACATGACATAAAAATTTACTTTAGTTTAATTTTGGGTATATTTCTAATAAAATTCAAATTTTAATGAATAGTGAAAAATACTCCATTTTAATTCAAAACTACATTTTCATAGAAATTATTTATATAGTTTGATTAACTTTTTAATTGGTTTAAAAGTGTAATTGCATTTTAGTCTTATCATTTAATCCAATTTTGGTCATTTTTAGTTATTTCACTACTAAATTGGACATAAACACATGTCAATCTTTTGATAGTTATTACTTCTTAAAACCCACTTTTTATTTTTAACAAAAAAAAATTAATTTTAAATTAATTATTTAAAATTATGTGTTTCGATTTTGTAAAAATGGATTCCATATTTAGAATCAGAAGTTTCAAATTCTGCAAATAGTTAACATTTATTTTTAGACCATATGAATAGTAACTTCACAAATTATTTTATTTACCTTGGGTAAAGGGTAAATCTTGTAAATAAGGGTAAAAAATAATATTATTATAATATTAAAGTACCCTAAACCATGTTTTAATATTATTGGATGAGATATTTCCAACAATGGACATCGTTGGGTTGATTTTGGGACCTGATGGATTCACATGGATTTGAACAGGACATTTTATAAGAATAAATTTAAAGTGAATATAATTATAAAATAAACATATATATTTTACCAAATGAATTTTATTATGGGGTTATATAACTGATCTATATGTCTATAAACATTAATTATAAATATAAAAATATTTCTTACATCATGGTATTTTATTTATAATTTTTAGACACCAAATAAATAAATTTATTTATGACATAATGATGACGTAGTGATTACCATATTAATGAATGATTTAAATAAATGACATTACAAATATTAAAATAAATATACATTGAACCTTTTTATTCCATACTCAATTTTTATTGATTATTATGAATTTTTTATATATAAATTAATGATGTTTTTTCCAAATAATCATGTTGTTATGGATTTTTAAAATGTCATGATATGAATAGTATAAAAATTTACTTAAATGGGTTTTCAAAACCAATAATATTTTATTAAATAATTTAATAGTCCTAAAAAATATGATTCAGTCAAATGAATTATATAATGTATAAAATTTCCTTAGTGAACCACTTGATGTTCTATTTTCATTTCATACTAACAATATTAACCATATAGTATGAATATCCAAGAAGACATAGTAAGAGTTAAATTAGTTAATTAAGGGTTAAAGCTAAATGATAATGTAAAATTTGAGACCTGAAATTTTCTAAAACCTATTAGTTGAGAGGATTTCGAACAATAATAATCTTATATTCTAATTAAATGAGTCTTTATCCTTTTTAAACTGAAATTAATTTTATAATAAATTAATATATTGAGAGTTTCTTGAAGTGCCTCTCTCAACTCATATAAAAGGGCACCTCATCCCTCTCCTCTTCACTCCATTTTGAGCCTTCAAGACCAGTCAATCCCTAACCATTTATCTTCTAAACATTCTTATTTACATTATAGAGGTTTTGGTATTCTCAAAAGACCATCTCTAGTTCCCTAAGAGGAAATTTAAAGGAGGCACATCGAGGAAGAGGTAATCTCTTCTGCCGATTATTTCAAATTTCATTCTTCTTATACTTCCTCTTTATTAGTTGTTTCATTATAAAGTAATAACATAAGTACCACTAATTTAATTATATGTTATTATAAATATGAAACAACCCTATTTTACCTTCTATACTTTCTATGAAAAATGAAATCATCGTGCGTCTGTATGTACGACTTACCGTCTCCACGCTGCGGTGTAATATATTTTTCACCACCACCTTAATTGGATGGGTATAATGGTGGAATTAATAACTATATATTATTATTATAACATGATACAAATTATGAGATTTTATATGCCATAAAATTCAATACCATTCAACAATTATGTGAATAATATCATCGCTCATCCGTACGTATGACTTACTGTCTCCATGATACGATAAGATTCATTATCCACGTTAACCATACAAGAATGATTATAAAGTGAATATAATAAATAATCAAGAAATATATCACATAATAATTATACTAGAAATATATATATATGTTTGTGTGTGTGTGTGTGTGCATGTGTGCGTGTTTGTTATTTACTTACTTCCATTCAATTCAATAAGGAAATGAAAACAACATTCATACGTACGTACGGCCTACCATCTCCATGAACAGTGTATTCCATTTCATTTATATATCTATTATATATATATATATATACTAAATATATAGGATATATTAATCAATTTTTACACTGTTTAAGTAATTAAATCATGATATAAGTAATACTATAAAAAATAACAATTCAAAACTCATACAATAAATAAAACATTTTTTACCCAAAACGTTTGTTTAATATGGAATTGACAAAAGAAAAATTAATATAAAGTCATAAGTGAATCATATATGATACCATAAATATTATTATGGTTCTGTTGAAATTTAATAATATGTTTAAACCCACTATACATGTGTTTTCGACACATATAGATGAAATTAGACCAAAGGTAAGGGATAATTTTGTAATCTCATTTTTCTCTTAGATTGTTTATACGTAAGTATTGACTAGGGGCATATTTATCATCCTTGTCAATGTATTCTAAAATAGTCTTCATCAATTTTTTTCTATTATTCTATTTATTTTTAATGTAATTTTTAACCATTTTGACTTTAACTACATGGTTTGGAAGGAATATTTCTTTCTTTTACCTTACGGGTTAATTTTTGACTTCACCGACAAAAGTACGAGGGGAATGTTTTTTTAACTTATACAAAATGAATGGATTTTTTCTATTTCATAACACTATATTTATATGAATATTCCATTATGTGATTTCATGTTTATTTTCAATTAAATTAGTTTCTTTTAAAATATCCTGAGATGTTGAGAAAAGAAAATGTTTTTGAAGACAAAAGGAAATTTTCCTCATGAATTATGTTCAAGTGGTTTATCAAAATTATATTACATATAAGATGGTACTCTTAAAAAAGTTTTATTTTTATATCCCTATTATTACTATGATATGATATTATAAATGATGGAATAATATTTTATATGGATTGTGTTATAATGGAATGATATTTAAGAAAACCCATTTATTCCTCATGTTATGCTATCATGACTGATTTATGTTTTTATGAAACATGTAAGAGTGATTCTATTATGATATGGATGGGACCAATATCTCCCTCCAACGCATTGGTTAATGATTTATATCTCATGAGATCATTATGGATCAAAAGGAAAGTAAATCTTGTTCAGTAATACCTGGCTGGAATGGAAAGTAAACCTGGTTCAGTAATGGATGTTGTCCACTAAGATGGTTTTGGAAAAAAATGCCTTAGAAACATTGGAAATCATATTATGTGCACATTATTTTTCCAAAATTACATGTTTAATGATAATTCTATTCTATCATGGTAAATGTTCCTTTATGATCTATGCGTTACGTACTTCCAAAATTTATTTCATGACTCAATATTTTGATGTTTAAAATTTATGTTCATGTTTTTACGTTCAAATGATAATGGTTTAATTTATGTTCTTCATGTTTACCCTTATTGAGCCTTTGAGCTCAACCTTTTTATGTTTTCTTTTTCCCAATATATAAATAATATTTTACTTAGGAAAACAAAAGGGGATGATCTTTATGGGAGATGATGAAAATCTTTCACCAAGTTAGAAGATTATGTTCTGAGTTTCAAAAGACACTAAACTAATATGATCTTTGGGAATATATTTGTGTAATGTATTAAGTATTCTTCTAAATAAATTTAATTTTCATGTACGTCAAACTTGGGTCGTTATAGTTGGTATCAGACATGGGTTTAGTTAACCTTTTGAAACTCGGATGCAAAAACTTTAGTAAAACCCCTAGAGATATTTCTATGGTTTGTCTATGAATTTCCTAAGGATAATTCAAGTATTGGTTAAATTACTAGGGTTTTTGTGATAATCATGACTATCCTAGGGTTAACCCTAATATATCATAGATTGAAATATTATAAATAATTTACCTTACTTATGTGTTTATAATCTATGATTGTAATTTCCCACACTGTTATTTCTAATCTTATTCAATATTCAGAAATACATAGGACATAAATAACCATTGAATTTTTAAGATGTTAAAATTATGGGAATTATGAAGATTTATTTCCTATGTGGAGATATCATGAAGAGAATCATGAATATGGTACAAGTATTGGTAATGTTGTTGAAGATAACGAGATTGTAAATGACATGTGGAAGGTATGTGATGTTCTTCAAGTATTTATTACATTAAACCTACACAGCATGAGTTTGAGAAACCTTAAGACTTGATTCAAATTTTAGGAAAGGTGAAGATGATGGATCTTGAGTATTGGTTTGAGAATAAAGATGGTTGATTGAGGTGTGTATGTTTCAGATATCAAATATTATGTTATATGAATCCTAAAATATATAATTGTTTTCAATATAAGTATTTAATTAAGGATTGGAAAGGATATGTTGAATTTTTCTATAGAGATACAAAAGTGATATATCGCATGACAAAAGAGATTATATTATACAGTGTGTGTTTATAAGATGGTTATCTTTGCTATAACTATTCCTTATCTATTTAGGTCTTTATTTGGTTACTAGACTCCACTCCTGGTCTCTAAATAATATTCACTACTATCGAGATAAGGGCCTAATGGGTCACACATAATTTTTTTATTCAATATTATACCTTATTATGGTGAATAAGTGTATATGACATGGTGGGCCTCATCCTGGGGTCTGAGTGCGGTCCAAGTATTAATGATCACCGATGAATAAATTAAATCAATACTATTTTAGTATAGAATAATTTAACTGAAAATATTTATTAAATTTTTATGATAATTTAAGTAAATACATGGAACAATGTTATACGAAGAAATATTACATTGTTATTTGATGTTCATTTAATGTTGCAGGAATTAAAAGTTAAGTTAATCACTTAGTTTTATCACATAATATATTTAGTATATATATTAAAAGTATTAGATAAAAATATAAAAGGAATTCGGATGTAGTTACTTCTTCATAATGTGATGAAAATTTCTTTTTTAGTGATCATTACTTATACGGGGGACACAGAACCCTTTCTAAGTAATTACCGTTCACTGTATAATAATGATAGGAATATCTTCATGGGAACTATTAATAACCAAGAATTTTTTAACTTCTCTCTCTTATTTCCAGCATCCAATAGAGAGAATAATCCCATCCAAGCATATGATCTTTAACCATCTTGATGGGTTGAAGAGAAAGAATCATGGTGACTATCATGATGTCGAAGGAATCATTGGAGCTCTGTGGTAGCACTAGGAATTTGATTATCATTGTAAACATGGATTCATGAGTCATGCATAAAAGATCTAGTAGGTTTTGATCTTGTAACCTTAAATAAATTCTCACCTATGATGTGTGAACAAATAATGTTTCTTCAATATAAATGAGGAATTAATTGTTTTAATTTTTTACTTATTAAATTAACATGAGATCCTTGGGCCTCTGTCATGTCTCAAATCACTGGAGATGATGAAGATTCATTTTAAAAATGATTAAAATTTTGAAATCTCTATCCCAATAACTCCTATTGTGTTCCCCAATAACATCAATTCATAAAAAATTGATCAATTGAATTTTAAAAGAAAACAATAAAATAATTTTCATTAAATTATATAGAGAGACTTAATTTAGTCCAAATAGAATACACAGCGCGTTGATCCAATTCAGGATGGCCAAGTTATGTTCACCTAGAATTTTTAATATGGATAAAAAATGGTTGTTAGAAGATAAAATTTAAGAATAGTATATTTATATATTTTGTTTCTATTGCAATTTTAATGTGAGTTTGAGGGAATCCATACTTTTTGCCTTTCTTTCTTCAAGAATTTGATTGTGATGAAAAATTTTTCTTAGGGAGATGTTTTCTTCTCATGAAATCTTTAATAAAAAAACTAAATGATTATTATTTCTTTGTCAATAAATCCTATAAACATTGGTTTCTTTAATGTTTTCAAACAAACAAAAATTTAAATCCCACTTGCTATAGATTATAGAAAATTGGAATAATAATATAAAAAAGAAAGAATGGTCCACGTGACATTGATAGATATTTATAAAATAATGGAAAAAGTGGATGTATTCTAAAGTAATCCAGCCCTTCATTAGTGACCACCCCAATAGGATCCAAATTACACATTTATGCCCATTTTATCAATCTATAACCTCCTCTAACCCAGCCATTGCCTCCTTTCTGTCATCCTCTTCCCCTAAACTCTGGACCTCTCCATGACATTGCCTCTATTCTGGACAACCTCTGTTTTGGATACTACCACTTTCATGAGAAGACCCCTCAATGTTCCATCCTTCAGTGACTACAACCACTCCCATAATCATCTGGTAACCACCACATGAGCTAACATCATTCACCACCCTTTTAAAATGTTCTCCAACCCTGATACTACAGGGTCTCCTCAATCCCACACCATTATTTGTGTCATACCGCCTCCTTGTGACTCATGAGTCATGATTTCCATGATCATGGAACCCTATAAATTTCTAATTTTTGTTCTGATACCCGATCATTCTTCTACTCAGATCTTATAGGTCTTTTTTGGATCGATCCCCCCCTTAATGGTATATCATGGGTTTTCCAAACATAGAACTACCCTTCATGGGACTTCTGAACTCACAATGTGTTTGGGTCTATTCCTCCCTACACATAATGGAATGTCTGGGCTCATTACGACCCACAATGAACCCAGGTGGGGTTCTAAGAGCTAAAGTTTTTTTAAATATGACCAAAAATTAATTTGTTAATTTTATATTACAATAATTACATTATTATTATTATTAAAATTAATTAATATAACTTTTTTATTAAATTTAATGAATTGATTAATTTTATTTTCAAATATAAAATTAAATTAATTTCTGGACATAAAAATGTCTTATATGAATTGAATAATTCATTTAATTTATATTTATTCCCTAGACATCAATTTATTTCATTTTAATTTTATCATGCATTTAATTTACTCATCGACTAGTCTTGAGTGGTGACCATCCAATTCCATGTCTTGTTTCATGTGTTTAAATATTTGTTACAATTGTGTGTGATGTCTATAATAATTATATATCTACAAACGGTATGTGTATCATCTCTATTTACTCAATATAAATAATGGTATGCACATCCATTCCTATCTGGGTATATATTTCATATCTAAAGACACATTAATTTATTAAATAGTATAATTTTATTATTAACGATGATGATATAATATGTGGACCATGAAAAGATTAGGCGGTATCCTAGACACGAGGTGAAAACACTAGACCAAGGGAGATCTCTGATACGAGTCCTAATCTGATGCAGGTATGATTATTCTAAGTCATGGTTGATCTATTAAGTTTAAACAAATCAACCACTATTATATTCTCAAGACCATTCAAGCAATTTATTTCATTTATGCATTGTTTAATATTTTATGCATTTTTTTCAGTGAGAACACGTAAATTATTTAGCAAAAAAATATCATAATGTTAAAATTAATTTATTCTATTGTATTCTTATTCGATTGTGAGAGATAAAACATAGTGTAAACATATATAACATAAAATATTTTTATTCATCACAAAAATATCAATGCAATAATAAGTTTACAATGCCTTTTATCACTAAAATTTTATCAAAAATGGATTTATGGGGTGCTCGTCAGTCATAGTTGTGGGTTGATCCGACGAATAAGGAGTTCTTATGAGAGTGATAGGTTAAATTAGCTAAAGATTATAAAAAATAATTTTTCATATATATCATATTTAAACTGTATATTAAAGAATTGAGTAAGTCATTTTTTTATTTTACATGTTGAGACTTCACTCAATAGATCATAGAGCCACGAGTTATTGTGGTTGGTCAGTCAAAACCCTGCATTAAAATCTCTGAGTAGTATCATAACCATAAATTGTAAAATATGATAAGAGGTTTTAAGGGTAATTTATAGCAGAATACTCAAGTGATAGAGTATTTTTAGTCATATAGTGAGGCCTATTAGAGCTCGATAAAATTTTGGGAGTCATTTAATGATTTAATTAATCAGTATTCAAGATAAAACTACTAATTTTTTGTACTTTTTATTGTTGTATAATATGAAAAGTGAATCCAAAAATACACTATGAATAATATTGGAAAAAATTTAAAACTGGCATGAATTTAAAGGAGTTGTATAGGCACTTTTTCGAAGAACTATGATTTCATAAATTCGTCATTCAAGTGTCCCCAATACATGTTGATTCACATCAGGAAGCGAGTGTGAGAAAATGATAATATAATACACTTTTATGATGCATATGATTGTAATTTCATATCGTTATCATTGATGTCCAATGTTATTTGTGGATAAAAAATCAGATAGGAATGTCTTTACGTGTTATCTCATCTCTGAGAAGTTGTCATGGTGAAAGTGAAGCATGATACGAAATAGGTGATGACTACACCTAATACATGTAAATTTTAAGATGAGATGAAATATTTGAATAAATCCCATTATTATATCTTTCTCATAAATTCTTTCTAATTTCATTTATTATTACATGAATGAATAGTATTGAGAAGACACATTATAACATTTGGGTAATCTTTACAAATAAAATAAGAACATAATGAAATTATAATATTTAGTTCTTATGGTGAAAATTTTGGAAGATAATGAGAAATATCCAAAGAAAAGAATTATTCCAGAGTCACCTTTTAAATATAATTCTATGAAAATTGGAGAGTTATCCTAAAATAGGTTATTTTCTTAACATGTCATTAAATAATTCCTCGAATGTTTAAATGCAATAAACTAAATAGGTGAAGAAAATAGTCACTTCTTCTTTAGGTATATTCATAAATTATATGGGATGTTTCTATCACACTTATTGGTAATTAAATAAAATGTTATATTCCATATGTGTATTGAAATACAGTATCCATGTAAAAATAGAAATGTTATAATAATTAAGTTGAATTATCCAAGAAACTAGGAAAGGGTGGTTCCTATGTCAACAGTGATAAGTACATAATTTCAAATTGATGAGTTTAATGATCCGTGTTGAACTTTTGTTAAGTATTACCAAATCTTTAATCTCACATGTCCAATTTAAATAAAGATACATTATACCATTTTTTAATGAATGTATTGTATGGTTTCTTATACTCACCTAATGTTTTAATAATTCTTGATTCATTGGAAATAAATGGGGAATATAAAAATGTAAGACCTATATACTGAGTTATGGAAATATGATACATTTTTGAGAAAATCATAGTAGTTTTCAACGACATAAAAATTATGGTTTTCAACTCATTTGAGTTAATGACATTAAAAAATATTACCACACTTGTGTACTCAGTTTCAAAAAAACTAATCCTTTATAAATAAAGCTAAGTCACAAAGCATTCAGAATTAGTTTAGCTACAGAGGGTGAACTATTATAAGGATTAGATAGTGGAAAATATACTACAAAATATTTATTTAAGTTTGTTTAAGGAATTTTAAATTGAGTTACGGTATATACATGTTTAGAATATATGAGTTTCTTCAGGATGGTTTGGTGAATAATATCTTCAACAAGAATTTATCTCTCATTATATGTAGCATTGAGTAATTCCTAAAAGCGCATTTTCTTTATTGGCATCAGATTTATGATTTCACTAAGGATGATCAATTTTGAGCCTCACATGATGAAATTGATCAAAAAAAATGTATCATGGAGTAATATTTGTACTCAAATTTTCATACCCACATAAAATTCATGATGTAAGTATAAGCATTATCTATGTTTGAACATATATGCACTGTGAATGAATCAATTATTTTTCAAGATATGAATCACAAAAAAAAGAATTATCATATAATATCATTCAAAATATAACATAAAATGGGTTTCTTATGAGTTACAATTTGAAATAAATCCATCGTGTTAGGAGAACAAGAGTTTATATTCAAATTTATTGTTAAGTATATAAAAAAATAAATCAACTAAAACACAATGTGTATATAAATTACTATGCTACAGTTTCTATGGGTATTACATGAATCACTATTATATAAAAACTAACATTAAAGTGATAGACTATATTTTTATAAGGGGTTCATATATAATTTTGAGATAGTAAAATAAATATTGATTGAGATTTTGTCAATGTATAGGGTGTGAAAATAGTTGGAATAGGAACAAGTTACACATATGTTTTTCAAAAAGGATTAATCTTGAGACACATACTATATAAGAAGGATTAAAATATAGTATTTGTATTGTATTCTCTTAGTTTGGTGATACATTATTATTTGAGAATAATAATTCCTACATGTAAGAAATAAATGTAAACAAGATACGATTGAAAATATCATTTAAAAGTAAATAATGGAATCTATGTATCAATGAACAAGGACTTATTATTTTTAATATTGTGTTTGGTATTCATGTGAAATTGTACACATATAGTATAAACATGGTACCAATAAATCTAGATTGGTTATACCAAGATTAGGCCTAAATCCATTATACTTTTACTTGTCATATAAACTTTATAGGATATGTTTATTACACATTATATTTCAATACCACCAATCATGGATGTTGTCTATATGATGAAATCAGAAAGGAATTGTGACATCAAAGAATCCCAATAAGGCATGGAAGTTACTGAAATCAAATTTTGGATAGAATTGAGTAAAAAATCGTAGAATATTCATTAGGAATGAATTTCTACCATGTATTTATTAAAGGATTATGGGAGTTCCACTATATTCTATATAAAATATGCCTGATAATATATAGAAAAAAACTATTGGTCTTATTTTTAGTTAAGACTATAATGAAATTAACTCTTCGGATATTGAATTAAAGTATAAACATATTATTTAGGGGATGTGATCTATTGAGTTAGGTATAAAGATTAATTTTACAAAGACAATAGTACATATAATGAAAATGTGTTGAAAAATAAATGTTATAAAAATTTGAGTGAAAATTTATTATAGTGTCACATATATTGAATCTCTCTATGAAACAATGCATGACCATAGGAGGAAATTAATGTGGTGATTATAATTCCATATTAATTTGTGATGGATCAATCACATATGACATGTTATGTACAAGAATCTGATATTAATATCATATATTATATGGTAGGAGAATATCAGTTATAATTAGGATAACTATAAGGGAATTATTCATAACTATCAATTTATACATAAGAAATTAAAAAAAGATATGTACTTAGTATGAGGAGAGTAAGGGACACAAGTTATTAGAGACACAAAATAGACTTCAAATAGAAAAATATCATCTAATATCGTAGTTATGAAATGTTAATGACAAACACATGCTTCTTCAAGCTATTGGTATCCATGTTAAAAAATATCAAGTGTGTTGTGGATTTAGTAGCAGCTAAAGAAGCGGTATACAACATGAAATGACTTGTTACAATTCCTATAATTGAACATAGTATATAATGATTTATTCTAATGAGAACTTTGATATATTATTATATAACTCTTAAACATAGGTCCTATGGTCTAGATATATCATACTGAATGGAATTGAATGATGATTAACTATTAAGTTCTATGGGATTATAAGAAATTAGGTGTATTCTCATGATTTTCACACTTAATGAGCTCTAGTTGGCGTGATCTTGGTGGAAAACCAACCAATAAGAACATCGCATGTTTTAGGTGACATTGGTTGTTCTTATCTATGAACATGTGTATCAGTCTACTAACTCAATATTATCATTAATGTGTACCATTTGATCACATAATCTAATGAAAGTTAAAAACTGTGACATTGATGTCATGGGGAGGTAGCTTCTGTTGGGTGCATCATTGGTGGTATAACATTGGTTGAATGATCAAGATAGAAATTATTTCTTTTTTATTGAGGAGGTGATATCTCAGACTTAGTTGATCAGGATTTTAATACATTCATTGAATCCATGGACACAGTTGTCAAAGGTAAATCCATATGGTTATATTAACACAACAAAATAATGGAATATAAAATAGTATTTCTATCCCGCTTTATGATATATCATATGACAAAGAGATTATATTACACATTGCATGTTTGTAGGATGGTTATCATTTTTAATACTATGGGCCTCGGTGGGTTTATAGACTTCACTCTTAGTCTACGAATAATAGTCCCTACTGTTGAGATATGTTCATAGAGGGTCATACACAATAGCATGTTCAGAATTTTACCATATTCTAGTCTGTATCTATATATGACATAATGGACCCCGCCACGGGGTCCAATTGTTTACCATCTATTAACAGTCACTAATTAATATATAAATTTATTATTATTTGAGAATAGGATAATTGGTTTTAATTTAATTTTTAAAAGTATTTACAATCATTTAAGTAAAAACATAGAAAATATTATATGAAAAAATATTTTTTAATATTCAATGTTTATTTAATATTGTAGGAATTACAAGTCAAGTTAATTTAATGGTTTTATAATGTAATATATTTAATATATATTAATGTATGTGATAAAAATATAAATAATATTATGATCCATTTGGTTCAGTATGATATATTTTTTATTTATTATTTAGTGGTTGTTACTTATATAGGGGTTGGGGAACCCTTTTTATTAATTACCTTCCACTATATAATTAAAATAGGACAGTTTTCTTGGGAACTAATCCATCCCATGAATTAGATAACTCCTATCTCTACCTTATCACTTATAATAGATATAATTCTCTCATCCATGATTTTGATCTTTGACCTTATTCACGAAATGAAGTCATTGGATTATGGTGATTTTCATGACATTGAACGACCCATCAGAGCTCTGATGTTGAACCTAAGTTTGATGATCAACATCTTTATTGATTATTATAGAACATGTGGATTATCTATATGTTTTGATACTCATACCCTTTAATAAAAATTCACATAAAATTTGTGATAGATGAATGTATCTTCAATCCAAACAAGGTACTTATCCTAATAAGTTTTTTCTTATTAAATTCACCTGATATAATCTTACCACGACTAGGGCTCGGATATCTTTGGATGATAAAATTACATCACTCTGAAGATGAAAAATTTTAAATCTCTATCCCACATACTTACTCTTTGTTTTCTAGTACATTAAATATCTACGAGAAACTAAAAGTTCAATCATGAATTAACAATAAATTTTATCATGTTTTTGTTCATGTGAGATGCTTAGTTAATAGTGGGTTTCTTATTGGGGGTTACTTGATTTTATTACACATATTTATGTGGAATGAGTTGATCAACCATGTTTTTATGATAAAATATTTTTTAAATTACAAATTTGTTTTAGAATACAGTATTTTACACATTTTTTCAAGATTTCAATATAGTTTTAAAAGAAGGACCTTTTAAAATGTTTTATAAAAATTATCAAGAATTGTTGATTTGGTGAAAAAAATAAATACCCTATAATAATTGGAATCTAAGAAAATTATTTGTAAAGAAATAAACCCTTTCATGTTTTGAAATATCCAATTAACTAGTTTTTAAAAAAATTTATAAAAGTGGTATTGTTTCATGTGGTGTTTTAAATGGATTTTCTCAAATTATTATAAAATCATTTTTTTATGGTTAGAGTTTAAAAATTAACTAATGTATTTATTTAAATAATATTTTGAAATTTGTATTTTCCAAAAAACTGGTTATTGTTTTTTGTAACTTGAGAACCTTTCATGTGGTTCTTTGGGAAAAATTTTTATATAGAATTTATGGGTGGAAACCCTAACAGTGTGTCTGAATAGATGTTAATGAGTTATTATGCCTGATAAGTATATGTTTGAATGTTTTATTTTTGGGTCTTCTATATTCTAGTATTAATTTAGTACCTCGGTTTTCTAATACACTCTAATATTATTCTTTTCCAAGTATTGTTTTCAGTTATATTGTTTATACTCCATGCATTATAAAGTTGGTTTGGTTGTTTTTTTCTTGTACTGATACGTTTTAAATTCTAAAAAGGAAAATCAACCAACAATAATCTTGGAATCCATTGGTATTATTTCTAGCCTTTAGGATCTTGGGGATGTCACCTAAGGTTAGTGTCACCAAGACTCATTCCAATCTAATGTTTATGCTCAGGATGTTACAATTATAATTGATTTTATTTCTATTTCATTACTTTCATTTTTCATAATTTCAATAAAAAATCTATCACCCCACCATCACCATATTATTTAATAAATTTGACTTCCACAATCACTCCATCTATAAGTTCTAAGAAATATTTTGAAAATTGATTTCTCATAGTGAAATATAAAAATATCCCACTTGAGAATCATTTTTGGGATTCACTCACATTTTCTCTATCAATATATATAAAACCCTTCCATTATCGATCCTTATTTTCTTCTACATGGTTCACCCAACATTATTCTCATTATATCAGATTGAATAAGGTGAAACACTACCTCAATATATCATGGACTGTAACCATTGTCAATACATCTATGAGTTTGCAAAATTCATAAATATTCCATATATCTATCACTTTTTCCTTCAAGAAATTTCAACTGATGTGATACTTCAGCGGAATACATTCACCTTGGAGTGAAACATCCAATTGTATAATGAATTGATCACATTATTTTCATAACAGAATAATGATTCAACCTGCAAAATTATTTTTAGATCCTCCAAAAACCCCATCATCAAAATAAACATTTTCCTACTTCTATTAAGGAAATATACTCTACCTCCATTGTTAAAATTTTAACTATCATTTTAATATTCAACATCCAACACTCATTTGTGCCCTTATAAGTAAACACATAGCCAATTGCGCTCCTCTAAGTGTTTTTATCTCCCCTAATGTCCAAATAAGAAATCCCCTATAACATTTCTTATATTCCAAAACAAATACATAAAATTTTGGAACCATTATATAATAAAGGATCTACTTTAAAACTTCCTATTTCTATCTCCGAGAATTATACATGAACCTAGTAGTAACTACATCTGCTTACACAATGTCCAGATATAATCAATCCCTGATATAAAAAAATCCACCACCTATCAATGAAAAAGGATCCTTTGACATGTACATAGCCTTTACTATCATTTTTGTGTCTTATTCATACTCAACATGATGTATCCATCTTGGTGAGTGGTAAATGGTTTCACCTCACTCATTCTAATGAATTCCACCACCTTCTAGATATATTCCTACTAAGTCAATAAAAATGTTTTTAATATTAAATCCATTATAATCTATCTCCCCAAAATAACTTTTTCTAAACTAAAATTATCCTAAAAAATATAGAAGATTTATCTTTAAAATCATCCATCCATTATTTTATCAGTCTGACAATAGACATGTATTCTCTATAGCTAACTAAGATAAGGAAAATCTCATCATTGAACACATTATGGTAAAAAAAACATGATATATATTACTCTAGATGATCTTAAATTCAACCATAATGGCATTTAACTTTTGGTTCCACAAACATGGTTCACGATTCAACCTATAAAGTCTCAACTTCAGCATGCCCAAAATATCCTTGTTCCATTTTTCACAAAACACTTAAACTAATCCATTGTAAGAACCCGGGTTTTCATATGATGTAATAATCTTTTTATTTTCATTTTAAATACCTTGTTATGGAGTTATGGGAATGCTTAACTTGACCATATGTGTTTTGGAGATCTCATGGGCTTTTCCAGAGGCCGGAACCAAGTTTTAGGCTACAAATGGTCTGGCGCATGGTTTGCGCACGACATGGGTATGATTAGGCCAAACCGTGTGAGGGGTCTGGAAACTACAAGTTTTGGATATTGAGGTTCCACACAGTTACCGCATAGTTAGTCAAAACATGCAGGGAAACTGTGTAGGGTGGACCTCTTAGGAAGAGAGGTGCACACAGTTTCTGCATGGTTTGGTAAACCGTGTGGGTAAAACGTGTGACCCTGGCTATGTGTTGTTTTTTAAAATTTTAAATTAAAATTTTATTTTTCTTTTTAAACCCATTCCTTTTTTCTCCTCCTTGGACAGAGGTTCACCATTGTGAGCTCCCCCTTTGGTTCCTATCATATGAATTGAGTCCTACTCTTCGTCGGTTATCCATTTGAATCGTCATTCGTCTCTACATATCTACATCGATAAGGCCTACATTCCTTTTTTATCCATTCTTGATTGTTTGGAACAATTATTTCACTATTTGAATTTAGAATCATATTCCCAAATATTTTGTTCATCATTCATTCTTCATATTTCTTCCATACCAGGATGAATTAGGACACAATATTGGATGATCTATCTACTACCGTGGATAGGTAGCTGATCTATACTTTAATTTGTAGTTTTCTGGTGTTTTTCAAGTGATTGGACAAAATACCTTTTTTGGACTTTCTGGTGAGGTCTCTTTTTTGAGCGAGTAGATTTTAGTAGTTGTAGTTGGACTTGGTGAGGTTGATGGTGGGTTCCATTTAGATGCATTGGCACCCATTTCTCATTTTAGGGTCACCCATGGGGTGCGCCTTAAGGGAATACCTTATTTATATCTATTTAAACCAGCTGAGGGGTTTGTGTTTTTGCTTTCTTAGTTATAAGAATCCCTTAGATTCCTTTACAGGTTGAGTAGCTTGTTTGAGAGATATACTGCCTCATTAAACTTTAATACCCTATTATACCTCATCTATTTTGATTAATGACATTTCAAATGGTTAATGACCTATTAAATGGTTAATGACATGTTAACTGGTAACATTTATACCTATATGTAAATGATTAATGACATGTTAAATGGTTTATTTGTGAGGGTAGGCTCATATGCTTAGGATAAATGGGTTGCATGAGTGGGAATACTCATGTCTTGTTCTTGTTGACGTGAGTGGGTATACTCACTTGGTTATAAATGATTAACTTGAATGTTGAATTCATGAATGCTTGATTGAATGGTTTGATCAATTCTTGGACTGTTTTCCTTTGATCTAGAATTCATTAGTGGATGCGTTGGGTAGACTCTACCCCTTAGGTCATGATTCCATGGGATTCCTCAGGCCTTGCTACCTTGTAGGATCCGGTTTTCTTGGGAACATGTTGGAATTTCTATTGACTTGATCCTAGGACCCCAACCAGTGCCTAACTGGGGTTCCACTAAGGATTCTCATGGGACTCGATGGGATGACTTGGACACGCTCCTTGGATTCGGTCCTCCGTGTTTAGACATTTTTACATGGATGCCTGGGTCTGCTGACACCTTAGATCTGACCCTTGCAGTATGCTACTTCACTATATAGAGGGGACGTGGGAAGCTACATCACTATACGGCATGGCTATGGGATGCTACATCACTATACAGTATGGTCGTGGGATACGTAGCTACTATATATAGTGTACTTGTGGTTACAGGATATGGATGGATGTACAGAAAAGTCGTGTGACTTGCTTGTTTCTTTGGTTATACCATCCTGGTTAGGAGCTGACTCTCTTTTTCAAGTATCCTTGAGGGTTATTTAGTTTTACTTGTTATAGTAGACTTTTAACATGGGAATATGAACTTACTTACCAGATATTACACTTGTTAACACCTTTGTAGAATTACTGTTAGAACTGTACAGACCTTGGTGGTTTCCTACTTGGATGTTTATCTCACACCCTATTTGCGCCTCCTTGGGGACACAAATAGATTATATGGTTTCATGTGATGATAGGGGTGGGTACCCTAGTATAGGTTGTTTATTGTGGCTTTGGAGTAGGGGATCATAGGACCAAGCTAAGGCTTATGATGCAAGGATACCTTTTTGATCTTTTGTTCTTTTTGGGATACTTGTATTGAATTGTATTTCTATGTACTGTCTAGCACCTTTCTAGACACATGTAAGATCTACATCATTTTGTATATGTGATGCTTTTGGTGTTTGATATGTATATTTCTTTCTGGTTGTCTTAATTTTAGTTTTCTTTTGTTTATTACGCTTCTTTTATTGTATATATATTTTCATTCCACTGTGATACTCTAGTAATGAGGGAATAGTCTCCCCATTTACTCACCTAGGCCCTCACTATTAGTCATAAGCCTCTTGCATTTTGAGAGATGCGCTTAAGTCCATGTGACCAACTAGACTTACAACACCATTTCGGGTGGCATCCGGGTCTGGAATGTTACAAAGTGGCATCAGATGATTTTGTTTCTGGTTTGACTTACTATTTTGCGACAATAGAGTGGGAAAGGAAAGAAATGGAATTTGGTAATAAACTGTGCATGGAAGTATCTACCCTTTGTATAGGGAAAAGCAAAATTGCCTCGAATTGGGTTCTGATTTTCTAGATTTTGACTCTTATAGCTAATTTGATTTCACTGTTTGGTGATACACTTGATTTCTACTCTTACTATTGATGAAATTTTGAGTTCTATTTCTGTTGCAACCTCATAAGATTAGGGTGTCCCATTTCATGCATCATATAGACACTTGTTAGAATCACATGTCCTACATTATGACATGCCATCTATGATGCATTAGATATTTCATGTTGTTGTGATAGTTGATGTGATATTTGTGCCTACTTTTGTGTTTGTTGGGTGCAATTGATAAAGGTGTGAAGTCATCTTTCAATTCATAAGCAGTATGGGGCATTATGAATTGGTAAATGATGCACCAGTGAAATGGAAATGTTAAATGAACATGATATGTATGGTTTGAATGGGATCTGAGTTATGAGTTCCTGAGGTGTTATGGGCCCTCATGGATTTGTAAATTGGTAAACCCATGGTAAAATTTCTGAAATAACTAAATGTGTAATGGAGGTTGAAACATGAATGGTGAATAGGGACTTAACCTAGACCTGATTGTTAGTGGGTGAGAGGAATAGTTTATGGTGGTTCAAAGGCTGTTCTTTATAAATTTCTAGTTTTGAAAGCATGTTGTGGATATTACATGGTTTCTAGGAGGGTTTTGACATTTCCTTCACTTTTGATCTTTGTTCCTAGATGTTGTTCAAATATAAGGTGTGTGTATGGAATTGTAGAGACATGCCACCATGACGACCTCTAGGGGTACACCACGATGATGTCGAAGACCATACTTTGGAGACGGTGGGCCACGAGCTATCGAGTGATCCTCATATAGTGCCAGCTGTAGCACCTGAGGTTGTTCCATACATAGGTGTTGAGGCACAGTTCCGTAAGGGCTTCTTTTGTTATATATAGTCGTTCCAAGGAGCACCGTACCCATACTTGACTAGAGATGAGCTAACACATTTGTTCCAGTAGCTGCATCCTCCTACTTTTTTAGGGGATGGCAGACCACAAGCTGTAGAGCTATGGATAGAGACCACATTAGAACATTTTGAGCATTTGGAGATGCCTCCGGAGCAGAGGGTCAAGAAAACAACTTACATGATATGTGAAGCAGAAAATCGCTAGTGCGAAATTTTCAACCAGGCTAATGGGCTGCATGATATGTGTTGAGCTGAATTCCAAACCTGCTTCTAAAACTAATTTTACCCCATGACTCTGCAAGTAGAGAGGGCTAGTGAGTTTATGTGTTGGGAGCTAGGTGCGATGAATGTTATGGAATACTCGGCATGGTTGACAGAGTTGTGGAATTTTGCACTGATGTATCTTACTAATGAGATGTCGATGGTGAGGTGCTTTGAGGAAGGTCTCAAACATGCTATCAGATATCATGTCAACGTGTTCAGGTTTCCTTCTATCACTAAGATTGTGAATTAGGTGCTGATTGCAGAGCGAAACATGATAGAAACTAGCGGTACAGAATAGGAGGGTTTTGTTTCTCACCCTAGTAAATCTACGACTTCCGGTAGGAAATCTCATTTAAAGGCTTCCTAGGATATAGGTGCTATTCAGGTTGTGGGTGCTGGTAGCTTGGTGTTTTTCAATCAGTCTGGTAGGTGCGGCCACATGAAAATTCACTGCGACCGATACCTAGTCGATTGTCGATATTGTAGAAAGATGGGGGACATGAAGCATTTTGGAAAGACTTTCCCTCCATCATTGAGTGATACGGGGTTATCTCTAACATCGGGTTCAAGAGTAGGTTCTTTAGCTCCACGTCAGGCTGGAAGATGGAGCAGTATAGGTTAGTCAAGCAAGGGAAATGATGGTCATCGTTGTGGTAGCCATACACAGGGTTCTCAAAGGCAGCAGGGCAGATCAGCTCAGGGTAGCCAGGCAGGGTCACAGGGTCATGGTGCAAGCCAGGCTTATAGAGTGCAACTGACCTAATAAGAGAAAGATCTCGGACCGTCTACAGTGAGAGGTATAGTTTTTGCAAATTCTATTGTTGCATCTTCTCTTTTTGATATAGGGGTATCTCCCAGCTTTATCTCTATGTGAGTAATAAAGGGCCTTGGGCATGTTGCATTTCTTTCTGAGTGTGTTTTGATGCCAGACACACCATTGGGAGTTATAATGGGTGATGTATACTAGTGTATGGAATGTCCCCTTGATTTTGGTGACTGCCACTTCTTCTAGAGTTTGTATGTCCTCAAGATGTTAGGATTTGATGTTATTATCGAAATGGATTGGCTCATTGCTTATTAAGCGTACATTTATTTCTATCAATATAGGGTGACTTTCACATCACCAGAGGGTGCAATGTTTATTCACAAGGGTTAATTGGATTTCCTGGTGAGTAGGGATGGACCCGAGCATCGTGGTCTTAGTGGGATGACAACCCAGATTTCTATTTTTTTCTAAATGATCATGGAGTGAGCTAGGTGGGTTTTCCTCCAGTGGTTCATCACTTTCGAGATGTCTTTCCCAATGAATTTTCTAGTTTACCTCTTAAAAGTGAGGTGGAGTTCTCCATCAAGTTAGTACCTCGAGGTGTGCTGATATCCATTCCTCCTTACAAGATGGCTACGACGGAGTTGCAGGAGCTCAAGAGGTACTAGAAGACTTGGAGGGGAATTGGTTTATTAGACCCAATACTTCTCCATGGGGTACTCTGGTCCTTTTTGCGAAAAAGTCTGATGGAACTCTTAGGATATGCTTGAATTATCAGAAATTAAACCAGTTGATAGTTAAAAATTGATATCCCTTTCAATAAATAGATGACCTATTTGATCAGCTTCGAGGAGATCGATTGTTCTCGAAGATTGATTTGAGGTCAGGATATCATCAGGTGCGTGTTCAACCTACAAAAAAAATCTGTGTTGCCTTTCGTAGCAGGTATGTGTTATACGAGTATCTGGTTATGTCATTCTGTCTCTTGAATACGCCAATGATTTTCATGGATTTGATGAACATAGTGTTCCATCCTTACCAAGATTCTTTTGTGGTGGTTTCTTTGGATGATATCTTGGTGTATTTTTGAAATAGATACGACCGTGCCAGCCATTTTTAGATCGTTTTGAATACACTTAGAGAATATTATTAATATGCTAAGCTCAGAAAGTGTAACTTTTGGATGGATCAGATTCACTTCCTGGGTCACATTATATCAGAGACAGAAGTGTCAGTGGACCCAGAGAAGGTGATAGCCATAGTTTGATGGGAACATCCCAAGAAAGTTTTTGACATACGAAGATTCTTGGGGCTAGCTAGTTTCTACAGGCATTATATGCAGGACTTCTCACAGTTATTAGCACTACTAATAAAATTGAAGAATAAGTATGTGAAATTTGTGGGGTCTGAATATTTTGATACAAAATTTCAATACATGAAAGGTGGGATAACATCATCACCAGTCCTGAAACTTACAGATCATGGAAAGAGCTTCATGTTGTACTGTGATGCTTATTGTATTGGGTTGGGGGATGTTCTGATGCAGGGTGATCGAGTAGTAGCATATAGGCCTTGGCAGCTAAGGCCTCAATAGAATAATTACCCTACGCATGATCTTTTGTTAGATACGGTTGTTCATGTGTTACACTGTTGGAGGCACAATTTATTGAGAGAGCGTCTTGTGGTATTTACAGACCACAAAATCCCAAAGAATATCTTTACACTGTGTGATCCGAATTTGAGGCAATGATGGTGGGTGTATTACCAAAAATATTTTGACTTAGAGCTTTCCTACACTCTTGGTAAGGGTAATACAGTAGATGAAGCACTGAGCAGGGGGACTCAGATACAGGCAGTGCAACAGGCCAGTAGCGAGTGGAAGCTTATGGCATTGTTCTCCGAGATACATCTGGAGGTGCACGACAGATAGGGGTAGAATTTTCATTCATCCTTAGATATTACCTCTACCCTTATGGACGGATATAGGATGATTCAACCATCAGATTTTGAAGGCCCAGTTCTATAAGAAGGTGTGAAAGGTGGGGACCCTCCTCCAGGATGGATGGTAGGCGATGATGAGATCTTGCGTATACATGGATGCGTCTAGGTTCTAGTGGATATACATGAGGAGTTGATACGGGAGGTGCATGCTTCATCTTGGGAAGTGAGTCCCAAGGTTACAAAGATGTAATGTGACCTGCGATGTCAGTACTGGTGGTCGAAAATGAAGAGAGAGGTAGCTGGTATTGTTACAAAGTGTTCCACCTGTCAGCAGGTGAAGGTGGGACATCAGCGATCAAATGGGATTTTATAGTAATTACCTATACCAGGGTGGAAATGAGATGATGTTGAGATGGATTTCATGACTGGATTTGTGAGGTAACTTTGAGAAAATGATTCTTTGTGGGTTGTTGTTGACAGGCTTATGAAGGTCACCCATTTCTTTTCGATCAAGGAGACTTTCATTTTTTATGATCATATAAATTTGTACATCTGGGATGTGGTAAGACTTCATGGAGTCCTATGCACTATCGTTTTGGATAAGGAATCTCACTTTACATCTAACTTTTGGAAGAGTTTTCAGAGGGTGGTGGGTACACAGGTCCTTTTAATCACAACATACCACCCTCAGATTGATGTCCAATCAGAACGTAAAATATAGGTGTTGGAGGACATCCTTTGAACATGTGTCCTAGATTTTCGGGGCTCTTGGGAGAGGCACATTCCCCAGGTTGAGTTCGCCTACAATAATAGCTATCATGTGATGATACAGATGGCAGCATATGAGGATTTATACGGTATTCCATATTGTTCTCCCCTGTGCTAGTTAGAGGCAGGAGATGCAGCATTACTGCGATCGTGTCACATGCAAGAGACTTATAAGGAGGTGCAGTTGATTTAGAATATGATGGCTACTTCATAGTCTCATCAGAAATCATATGTTGATCGCCATAGATGACCTCATGAGTTTGAGGCCGGGATCAGTTTTTCTTACATGTTTCAACGAGGGTGGGACATCAGAGAATCGGGAGAAAGGGTAAACTTTAACTGAGATATGTTGGGCCGTTTGAGATCATGGAGGGATTCATGTAGAATTTTTATCGATTTCAGTTACCTCATAGGTACCAAGCCATGCATGACATATTCCAATTATCTCATTTCTGCCGCTATGACTTAGATCCGTCTCACGTTTTTCTACCCGATGAGGTTTAGCTTCAGGTTGATGCCTCCCTTGAGGAGCATCTGATTCGTATTGTTGAAATGAGGATGAAGGTTCTTCGAGGCCTGTTAGTTCCTCTAGTATGGGTTCTATGGCTGCACGACCATTTACATGAAGAGACTTTGGAGAGGGACTCTGACGTATGTGCGCAATGACCAGAGTTGTTCTCAGAAGAATCTTGACCACACTTTAAAGAGAAATTTGGGGATGAATTGCTATAAGGGGGAAGATTGTAAGAACCTATGTTTTCATACGAGGTACATATCTTTTTATTTTAGGTTAATATACACTTTTATGGCCTTATTTGAATTCTTAACTTGATCAAGGGTGTTTTGGTGGTGTCTAAGGCTTTTTCGTAGGCCGGAACCATGTTTTAGGCTTAAAATGGTCGGGCGCACAATTTGCGCACGACCTACACACAGTTAGGCCAAACCTTATGAGGGGTATGAAAACTATAGGTTTTTGATAGAGAGCTTCCGCTTGGTTACCACATGGTTAGTCAGACAATGTGGGATAATAGTGTCGGGTGGCCCTCATAGGTAGAGAGGTGCACATGGTTTCTGCATGGTTTGCGAAACCATGCGGGTAAACTGTGTGATACCTTATGTGTGTAATTTTTTAAAATTTTAAATTAAAATGAATTTTTTTTTAAAAACCCATTTCAGGTTTTCTTCTCCATGTATAGAGGTTCACCATTTGGACCTCCCCCATTTGGCTCCTAGCTTAGTAATTGATCCCTACTCTTCATTAGTTATCCATTTTGATCATCATTCGTCTCTACGGATCCACATCGGGATGGCCTACATTCCTTTTTAGTCTTTATTGATTGTTCAAAACAACGACTGCACTATTTAAATTTAGACTCATATGCCCAAATATTTTTTTCATCATTCATTCTTCAGATTTCTTCCACACCAAGATGAATCAGGATACGATACTGGATGAGCTTTCTACTACTGAGGTGAGGTAGGTGTTCTATAATTTCTTTTGTATTTTCTTGGTGTTTTTAAAGTGTTTAGTTCAAATTCCATTTGTCAAGAATTTTTGACATGGTCTTTTTTTTTGAGCGAGTAGCTTTTAGTAGTTATAGTTGGACCTAGTGAGGTTGACTCTGGGTTATGTTTAGGTTCATTGGCACTCGTTGCTCGTTTCAAGGTCACACAAGGGGTTCTCTTTAAGGGAATACCTTTTTTATATAAGTTTAAACCACCTAAGGGGTGTGTACATGTTCTTTCTTAGTTATAGGAGGTCCTTATATGCCTTTACAGCTTGTTTGTCTTGTTTAGGAGATGTACTGCCTCCTTTCATTTTAATATCATGTTATGCCTCGTCTATTTAGATAGCTTGGCTTAAGTGTAATGTGTTTTTATGGGTGGGTATACCTATATGTAAATGATTAATGACATGTTAAATAGTTTGTATAGGAGGGTAGGCCCATATGATTATGATTAATTGGTTACATGAGTGGGTATACTCATGTCTTGTGCGTGTTGATGTGAGTGGATATACAGACATGGTTATAAATGATTAACTTGAATGTTGAATGCGTGAATGTTTGATTGAATGGTTTGATAGATGACTTGGACTTCTCTCCTTGGATTTGGAATGCGGTAGGGGATGCCTTGGGTTGAATCTTCCCCTTGGGTCTTGATTCCATGGGCTGCCTCGGTCCTTGCTACCCTGTAGGATCCAGCTTGCTTAGGCTCGCATAGGAATTTCTATTGACTTTCTCCTAGGACCCCAAATAGATCCTAACAAATTTCCCGCCAAGAATGCTCATGGGACTCAATGGGATTATTTGGAAACAATCTTTGGTTCTTTCCCTTTGTGTTCAAGAAATTTTTACATGGATATCTGGGTCTACTGACACCTTGGATCCGGCCCTTGTAGTCTGCTACTTCAATATACGACATGGTTGTGGGATGCTACTTCACTATACAGCATGGCCATGGGATGCTACTTCACAATACAATGTGACCATGGGATACTTGACACTCTATACAGCATGGTTGTGGTTACAGGAAATGGATGGATGTACGAAAAAGTCATGTGACTTGCTTGTTTATTTGGTTATAACTGTCTTGTTAGGATCTGACTCTCTTTTGTAGGTATCCTTATGGGTTGTTCAGTTTGACTTGTTATAGTAGACTTATTCCATGGGCATGTGCACTTACTTACCATATGTTTACACTTGTTAGAACCTTTGTATAATTTATATAAGAACAGTACGAACCTGGGTGGTTTCCTACTAGGATGTTTATCTCACACCCTATTTGGGCCTCCTTGGAGATCCAAACATATTATATGGTTTCAGGTGATGATAGGGGAAAACTCCCTAGTACAGGTTGTTGATTGTGGCTTTGGAGTATGGGAGAATAGGACCAAGCTGAGGGTTTTGATGGAGGGATAGATTTTGGTATTTTGTTCTTTTTGGATACTTGTATTGTATTTTATTACCATGTATTGACTGGCTACTTTTTAGACACTTGTACCATCATCATAATATTGTATATGTGACACTTCTTGTTATTGATATGTATATTCTTGTCTTCTTGTCTTACTTTCAGTTATATATTCTATATTTTTCTTCTACTATTGTATATATATTTGACTTCCACTGTGATACTTTGGTAATGAGGGCATAGTCTCCCCACTGACTCACCTAGGACCTCACTACTCGTTGGCAGCCTTTATCATTTAAAGAGATGTGCTTGAGGCCTTATGACCAACTAGACTCGGAGCACTATTTCGAGAGGAATCCAAGTTCGGTACGTTACATCCATGTAAATCACACCATCTAATTATCTATGAGGAAATGAGACTGTTTATCCAACTAACCAAGATATATCACTTCCATGAGAACCATAACGAGATTGAATATAAATGTTTTTCACAACCCGAGAAAATATATTGGAAATATCTACACCCTCCATTTCTTGAAAACTCTTCATAAAAATCCATTCCTTGTACTACCTTCAACAATATCCATCCACAGTCAGATATTAAACCCATTTTTCTAAATTACTATATTTTAAGCTGATCATTCCATTGGCTCCAACCGACTCAAGTCATTAAAACTTGAATCCTTTTCTAGGATTTCACATTCTACATCATCTATGTGATGAAAATATTTAATATCACTTATATAAATCTATTCTTATAACTAAATCATGTTAATCCTATAAATTTATTTTCTAGTTCTACTCCATTATGAACCACTATTTTTAATGCTTTACCTTCTTGATTTCTCCTCCAGGATTTCACAGTCCTCAATATTTCTAATTCTTTTATCTATAAAAACACCATCAAAACATTACTGCCATATAGAATTTATTCCATTTAGTCTATTGTTACAATAATTATAATACTCCATTTAAATTCTATAATATCTGAAACTTTCAAGAATCCATTCAGATGAACCTTAACTTATGATGACTTTTAACCTCATCGACAAATTTTTCTTGGTTTTGATACTTCCATGGGATCTCTTCATTAATGAAAAAATTATATATTTTGATATCCTTTCATTACTTATTTTTTTCAAAGATTAATTTTAAATTATTTATCTTCATACCTTATAAAAAAAACATATTAGGGTCTTATCCCATAACATTTCCCTTTCTTTAGCATCACCGTGGATACAGATGAATGAACTAATGAATTTGATATATTAATTTGAATCATCATTCTAAAAAAATTAATATATTATTTCCTACATTAATAGAGGTGATGGAATTATATTCACTATATAGGTAGCTCAATTAAAATCCTTTTTCGAGACAACCCATTGTAACATCCATATATAATACCCCATTTTCATAATTTAAACATTTCAAATTCTATATAATCTCACAATTCAAGGACCTAAAGTTTTACTTTCATTAGTGATTAGTTAATAATTGACTTATTTTTCAACATATTTAACATTTAACATAAATAATCTTCACATGAGACACCCTTTTTATACATATCATACTGAATATCATTCTTCATAACTTTGGGAATATAAATAATTGATAATAGAGAGCTCATATGGCCGGTAAGGGTTAACATGGGAGGTATCAATTAAAGATAATAAGTGAGAATAATATGAGATTTTGGGTATGAGAAAATAGTTAGAGTCAAATTAAAAAACATAGGATAATTATATCCAATAATTCATGAATCATAAATCCTCATGTCATGGCATAAATAGTTTGGCATAAACATGAGTCATAAGCTAGTAATCTTGATCAATGATCACATATGCATCAAGATGTGTCATAAGAGTGTGGAATAAATATAAGAAAATAATAATAACAACTTAAAAGGATAAATAATAATGATATACATCACATAATGGGTTAATATAACCAAATTTCTATTGTTTAGAAAGCCTAGGTTAACCAATCATATACCTTTTAGGATTGGTATTACTGCTCGGGTACCCTTGGGCATGGGAAAATAATTCATTTAACCTTTGAGATCATGATATATAAGACATTAACAAATGATTTATTGTACTATAATGTAACCACAAGTCATATATTGATAATCGGTACATATTTATACTATAAGAACATTGGATCATCCATCATTCCTTCATAGATTAATTAACCAATGGAAAAGAATCTTATTTCAATATAATTTCCGAAAAATGACATCATATGTCATATAAAGAAATAACATTGATGGTATCATTAGATAATCCAAATTAAAGCTTAATGATCACTAATGGATGTTTGCATATATGAAAATTTTATTTTTTAAATCATTAAAAATATTGTTTGTAAAAAGAGTCTTTCTATTTTTATAACTTTTGAAAAATTAAAATTTCAAGAAATAATAGGAATAATATATTATTTTAAAACCCTGGATACATAAAAATTAATATTTATAACAATGAATAATCATGATATATTGAAATTTTAGTTATGTGTTAATTGGTTAAAATTATTATTTTCACACTTTTTTAAATAAAGTGAAATGTGATGCATATATAAAATATTTAGAAGACTCATTTTAAAAATTTGTAAAGATATTAAAATATAGTTGAAAATGAAATTAAAAAATCATTTTAATATAGTGAAGAACATTCTTTAAATTTGTTAAATAATATTGATGTGTATTAAAAAGAGTTGGGAAAAATATTTTATAACTTTTACAGAAATGATTTTAAATAAAATAACTATTTATTTTTAAAATCAAACCACTATTGAATGAAATTTCTTGACAATAAACTTAAAATATCATTGTTAAAAATTAATTCAAGATATAATATGTCAATGATGTAGTATAAACACCATATAAATCAATATAGGTTCTTGATATGGAATATGTCACAAATAAGAAAAATTTCATTGACAAACCCCATCCTCTATCTTTTTCTTAGTATGATGCACTCTAACATCTATGTATAACAAATTTAGCCATATGATTACTAAGAATAAAAACCTTTTTCATATTTTTTTACTTTACTCTACCTGCATATAATTCCATATTATACATAGTGTAAAATGTTTTTGAAAAAAATAATATTTTAGTGTAAAGTTTTATTTTTCCCTTACATTATTTAGTTTGGAAGTTATAGTATTTAAGTATTTTCCATGGTTTCATCACCTCTATAATTTTAATTAGAAGTTAGTACATGTGTTAGATGTAGTTCTAGAGTCCCATATCCATTTAAAGTACATTTCTAAAATATTTCACGGGTCACATAAAACATCCATTTTTAGGTGATTAAATAATAAATAAAATAATTGATTTAATAGGTATATATAATTTTGAATATTACCACTCTATAACAATGAGAACATCCTATATTAATTGTTATTAAATATTTCTTACAATTTTTTTTCTTAATTATTCCTGATATAAAAACACTAACATTATTCACCTAGGTGGTAAAACAAAAAAAATAACATATAATAAAAATTGAAAGAGTAAGAAAATATTATTTTATAGTGATAATATAACACATTAAAATTATGAAAAATGTCTTTAGAAAAAAATTAGAATATGATGAATGGTTTTAGAGATGTATGTAAGGATATATATAAGAATTTTGTATTATTATGATATATGGTCTTTGGTTATATAATCATTAGACATATGACCTTTTGATATATGGTCATTAGATATATGGTTGTTAGATTTACTAATATCCAATAGAGATAATAAATTTTTGTATTTGTATGTAATATATTAAAAATAATATAATTCACCAAAAATAAATAATTATGGAATAAAATAAAAATATAATAATTAATTAAAATTATTTATTGAAAAAGATGTATTTTTTAATCTCAAGTTATTATTATTATTAGTATTGATAAATATTTATTTGATGTACATTCAAAATTAAAATAAAAATTATAATACCATTTTATTAAAAAAAATTAATTTCCATAATATAAATAATGGGATGTGATTGAAATAATTTATTATTAGAATCATTTCTGAAAGAATTATATCTTTAAGTGTTGGGTAATTTTATCTTAACAAATTTAACAAATAACTTTTAAATGGTGATTATAATAAAATGTTTTGTTTATATGTATAAATCATATATTACTACCAATTTATGTTGTATGTCATATTAATTGTGATTAAGAATACTTAATGATTAAAAATAAATTTTTCAAATAAAAAAGGTTTTTAATATTTTTTATATTTTCATTTAAAATTAAAATTTATGATTTTTATAAATTTAATTTTGTTAAATAGAGAATGAATTTTGAATCATCATATTGAAATAAAATTAAAGGGTTCATCAAAAATTTTTAATAAAAAATTTATTTGCATGGAATAAATTTAAACATGGTAAATTTGGGGAAAATGACATAGATTTGTTATTTTTATAATTAAAATGATATAAATCATTCTATAATAGATTTTCTAAGTATGATATTCAATCCTAATATTATAAAAAAATACTAAAACATCCTAGGTCTGAGGTTCTTACTTGTTTTAGTATTTATTTTTATTCTCTAAAAATATTTGTGTTGGTTTTTGTATATTTGAAAGGGTTTTTTTATTTTGGGTGTTTTCTATAAGTGAACAGATAGGGGAAACCATGTATAATTCCTAGGTAATCATTAATAATGAAATGGTGTTCTGGATTTTGGTGTATAGTTTTAGAATGGTTTGAAAAAATAGAGTTTCTAATATATGTGACCCTATGATGTTTCAGATATTGGCATTCACATGGATGGTGCATAATTTATAAATATATTTAGTCCGAAAATGCATGATTTTAAAGGGATGTAAAAATAGTATTTAAAATTGGGAATCCCCCTAAAATCATGCATTGTCGGACTAAATATATTTATAAATTGGTAATGCTCTTCATCATGGTCCTCATTCTTCAAGAATCTTGAAGTGTCCATCCTAGATATCAAAACAAAGGTTTCTATATCTCCTTCTCACCTCTTCTGTTATAATTATATCAAGAGATAAACCCTATTTCATGGATTTTATGATAATATATTTTTTATGTAGTTTTTTATTTGGATTTTGTTTTCATCCATCATTAGATAGTTAAGAGAGCCCAAATATAATAGATTTTGAATTTTTTTATTAGAGATGTTATTTTTTTAGGTAGGTGGAATCTCTCTTACTCTACGTTTGCTTAAAATTGTAGTAATTATGGTTTTTTAATTTAATTATTCTATTTATTGATGGAAACACTTGTTAAATCCTATTTTCAGTTCAATATTTTGTTTTTTGGGTTCTGAAAATAATATTTGTGGGTGACATCAACAACATGTGGGTTTAAATTCATAATTGGTGTTTTCGTTATAATGGAAATATTGTTTATGTGTAAAAACATGGAATTTTTATGGGTTTGTGTGTATTTAATATGTATCTAGATAGGTTATTATTCGTTTAATCTTGTTCATTGTGCCACAATTGTAGAACACTAGCTTGTACATTATTGGGGTGATATGGTTTCTGAGGGATATGATTCTGATTTTGAATTTGGTTTGTTCAAATAACTCATTATATTGTTGAAGAAATTGGGTTGATTAATTGGATACCAAGGTGGCAAGTTTGGTATATTACATGGTAGTGTCAATTCAAGGTATGGGTGTGTGTTTGGTTTGAATTTTTTATACTAGATCTCTAAAACTTGTTCAATGGATTTATATTATTTAATATTTTATATAAAATTTAAGATAACTTGGTATTGTATTTTTGGAATGTGTGGGAATTAATTATAGGATTAAATGCTATTTTATATAGTGATCCACTTCATATGAAACATGGGGTGCCAGCAGAAATTCTTCACTGTAATGTATGTAAGAGGAAGAACTATTACTCCTCTGGTGGGTAATATTGATGTTATGGTCATGGGTGATGGAAGTTACTCTTATAGGTGGTCATGGTTGGGAGCATGGTGTAATTCCATGTTGGAAATGTTAGATTCTCTTTTGAGTTTTTGGTTCTAATAGACTTTTAGGGTTTGATTATTTGTTGTTGTGACTCTCATTATGATTATTGTTATCATTATTATATTCATTATAGTTGTTATATTTTTTAAACATGCATGATATCTATATTTTTCATTGGATTTTCACCTACATGTTGTGTAATATACAAGGGTTTGTCGTCCCCTAATGATATTTTAAAACCCTAGGAATTTATTTTCAATATTTTGGGTATGAGGTATGATCATAAGGATAGTTTCATCCTGATCATGTATAAGAGAATGGTTTAGGGTTATTATGTAACATTTACTTAAATAACTTACATAACTCGCATGTGATTCCTTCTTCACCCATTACTTAACTCAAATTTCAAAAGAAATATCCTTCATTTTCACCTATAAAAGTTTCTCTCATCCATCATGTCCCAACTAAGTTTTTTTAGTTTTCTCTTCAATACATACTCAAATTATATTCCATAATGACTTACCTCACTTTTTGATGCCTTTAATACCAAGAATAAGTCATTACTCCTTCGTTATAAAAGAGTTCTTTGCGATAAGGAGTTATTTTGTCAATGTAATGAATTCTTCTTTATTTCATTCATCTAATTTCAAGACTCAAATATCAAAAAATATAATTATACAATTTAATTATATAATATTATAATCATTATTATTTTATAAATTATATTATAATTACAAAACTATATGTATTTACTCATTCATTTGTTATAATGTGTTTTGTTTGGGTTTTTTTTACTCCCCACATGAACGATGTTATAATGTGTGCATCATTAGTTAATAAGAAATATTAAAAACTCATAATATGTTTTGATACTTATTATTTCAATTTTTTTAGAATCTTAGAATAGAAGCACTATAATATACATTCACCCATAAATTCAACTATTTTTCCAATTCATTAATCATTAAAGAACAAATTTTTAAGCATACCATGTGAACCACCACCATAAGGTTCATGAAATGAAAATGTAAATATAGAAATATATCCAATATATACAATAACTTTATCGATATTCTAAAGGAGAATAACCAAGAATTATGGATTAAGGATCGAAACCACCAAGCTAAATCATGTGTGAAAAAATAAGAAAATTAAACACTTGAATATTATTTGTAACTATAAAAACCTAATATGTGTATAATAAAGAATTATAAATGAATGATATTAAGTAAAATAAATACTAATATGGTTATTATATAATTCAATAGTAATAATAAATATATTATTAATGGTTTTAGAGCATCTTCAACCATGTAGAAACTAGTGGCAATGGTTTTTTCAAATCTCAATTTGAATTCAAGAATTTATAAGACTAAATTTCTATTGTCGAAAGTATATGTTTATTATATGTAGAATAAAACTTATTTTCTTATCATATATTTTTTTGTGGGCTTACATTCCATCCTACCATTACACCTAACTTTGGTTAATAATTCAACTGAATGTTTCTTATAAGAGGAGTTGTCCTAATCTCTTATTTTCAGGCAATAATATTTTTTTTCCCATGCATATGTTTTACATATTCTTTTAATGTTGTCCTTATCCCTACTTATTTAATTTATTAAGGTAGTTTTATATTTACTGTGAAACTCTTTAAAAACGTGTGAAATGATTATTTTTAACATTTTCATTATGATTTCATTCTCCCACCACGTTCTTCTATTTTATTTATAAATATTTATTTTTATGATTTCATAATATTTCATGAAATTTTCATTCAAATTTTAATAATTTTTTAAAAAATGTGGTTTTATTAAATTATTTCATTTTAATATAAAATATCTAAAAAATAAAGTTTATTTCTTCTTATTTTACAAATTTATTTTATATTACTATTATATTTTTTCATATATATTAATATCCTTTAATTTTTTAATGCCTAACTAGGTATATAAACTAATGATACTATACTCCTTAATTATTTATATGACATATGTAACATCTTGTGAATTTTTTATGAAACTTTTTTTGGTCATGTAGGTTAATTAATCTATTATGTAATTACATATGTTTTCATGTTCATGTGGAACATATATATATCTTTTTTTCATTATGTGAAGGGTGGGAATGAAATTATATATCCCTATAATGTATTGGATAAATATTTATTTCTTATGAGATATCATGTAAGGGACTGTAGAGTAAACCCACTCTATTATGGGACATTGTCCACTACGATTTTGGGAATAAGGAGTGAACCCAATCTACTATGAGACATTATCTACTATCGGAAACTATCCATTATGGTACATTTTTCACTACTTTATGACGGTATTTGAAGTTTGACTTGACATAAGAACTAATTTTATATAATAATTGGTGTTCTATATTCTTATTCCACAACTTTATCTTATGAAAGATTATTATATTATGCTTTCCTGACTCATGATTATTGACTCGTTTTATAATAGTCATATGGATATGTCTTATGTTATATTAAAATAATTATATCATGACTCAGGATTTATGATATATGTTTTATTAGATATGAATTTATTATATAATATTCATACATTGTGATTATTTTTTCATAAGCTGGGTATGGAAAAAAGGGATGGGTACTAGGAAAAATAATGCACTTCACATGCAGGATGATTCGCTTCTGCCTTCATTCCCTTTCACGAAGTGTCTTGGGATGGAGGAGTTTCCTCCAGTGTTCAAGCTGAATGATTTTTATAGTATGAATTTTTTGGGTTTTAAATTATTAAATTTTTTTATTTTCTAGTTTGGCATCTTCATCTATCAAGTAATCTCTTCCCAGCATTCCAGGTATCCAGATTTTGCCTCGATGCCTAGATAGGGTTGATGTTTGTCCAGTAGTTAACCTATTGGAGGATGGGAACTCTAAGGCGTCGGCCTTTCATGATCAATCATTTGATTCAATATTAAGTTTAGATAAACCTTCCCTAACATTTTTAATAATTATGTGAATTTATCAGGTCTCACACAGCCTATGGTGGTTTATGTTTTCTACAAATTTTTCATATGCATTCATCTATCCTATGTGGAGGACTTCATGAAGGCTTGGTCCAGAAAGGAGAGACGGTGTGGCTCTCTCAATTTATATCTTTCTCGATGGTCTTGGATAGCTCATTAAGGTAATTAATCAAGCAACGTGACAGTTTGGATTCAACATCCTAGGCTTCCTCTTTATAACCCACCTATTTTTTAATCTATTGGTCAACCCTTGGGGAGTTTTTTGTGCTTGGATAAGGAATCACGGTGTTCCCATGTTGTTTGGTCCCCTCCTTCTATGTGGAAATTGATATTTCAGTTCCTCTTTTTTAAAGGGTTTTGATCATGTAATGATTATGTTTCTTTTGGTGGAAACATTTATAGTTCATGACTATTACTTTATTCTATGTAGAGCATGTCTTTTAGTGGAATTCCGGAGATCTGTTTAGATATTATTGATAGGACCCCAAGGTGGTTAAATAGAAGGATGATTCTTCCTCTTCCTTTTTTCTTCATGTTCTTCTATTAGTTTTCTGGTGAACCCTGTGGTGGTGGATGGATTAGATGTGTCAGCCTCCATGGATTTTCCCTCTGGTTTTGCTCTGGTGGGTGGTGACGTGTCCTTTAGATATATTTTTTATAATTATTGATTTGTTTAATGAAAATAAATAATAGAAAAATGGAGAAATATAAGAAGAAAGATAAAGGTGATCCCTTCTCACCCACTCTATTTATCGTGGCTTAAGAGGAACTCAAAAGGAAGATTAATCAAAGCCTTGAGGATGGAAGAATCTTTCTGTATCATGACATGTTTAGGAATTTCATGGTGTCACATCTCATGTTTTTAATGATAAGTTATTATTTCTAAATGTATAGTAAAATCAAATTCTGGATTCTTCAATGACATTTCCACATACAGAATCTTGAGAATTCAAAGCATTAATTTAAGAAAGAGCAGTGTTTTAATCTACAATAAGTGCTCAGGAAGATGTATCACTTCTATTCAATTCCTGTTGGGTATTCTATGGAATCATCTACCTATGGTTTATCATGGTTCCTTTATATCAAATGGTAGGGCCAATAGGGTGTTTTTTATGACCTTATCAAATAGATAATGGGGATAATTTTCAACTGAAAAAATAGATTCCTCTCATTCAGATGTAGGATCACACTGATTAAAGGTGTATTTGTATCAATTCTAATGCATGTTTTATCCAACATTAATCCATATAAGTGGACTATTAGAAACTTGAAAAAAAAATTACCACCATTTTATGGGATGCCAAAAAAGATGGACATTGTCACCAGACCTCGTGTAAAATAATGGAAAAACTAGTTGATGAAGGAGGCATCCTGATGCGTGATGTGGAGGAGACTATGCAAGACATGCAGGCAAGGTTATCTTGGGTATTTGGTAAAGGGAAATCCTTATGGTCCATGTTCATTACTCATATATATGGAGAGAACTAGAGGATCTGGGATAAAAACTCTAGGAAATTATTAGCCCCGCACGGTCCATGCTCAGTCATAGAGAAGAGATGGATAGTGTTATTTTTTGGATGGTTGGTCGTGGAGACATTAGTCTATGGAATAAAAATTAGTCAGGTGATCTTATTCACTTTAAAGGCTTTCTAGCTCAAAACATATCATTCAAGGAGTCTACTTTTTATCTATCCTTCCCTGATGCTATTCTAAATAGATATGAAAAAAAAGTTTTCAAAAGAATAATTCCAGTGGATGAACTGGACATGTGTATATTTTTTGGGATCTTTTTCTAGGAGGTTCTCTAGTCGCAACTTCAGGAATGTGATCCATTATTATAGAAGTTTAGATTTGTGGTCTTTAAATCTATACTACAAGGGGATTCCCACAAAGATTAATTTCTTAGTGTGCTTTATGAGAAACCATGTGATTCCTACTAACAATAATGTTTAAAGAATATGAGAAACTTTTTCCTCTTTATGTTAATGTTGTAGTAGGATGAATCTTGAAAAGATGGAGAATACATTCATCCATGGTGATTATGCCAATGGTGGCTAGAACTTCCAATAGTAGGGGATGAATCTCAATGTCTTCGATGGTTCCTTACAGGGCATGATTTAGGACTAGTTTCAAGGGACGAGACACCTTGGGATGGAGTTCAAGGTTCATGGAATTATTTTTTGGCTGCTTTTTCGTAACTCTATAATGATTGAAATAAGTTATGGTATGATGATAAGATTTCCATAATCCATTTACAGGCACAGGTCGAGCTATTAAGGATGGATTTGGGGTGATCATCAAGAATGAGGGACATTTCGTTACATTGAGAAGATTTATTCCTATCTACTACATGAATTTGGATACCAGTCAACCAAACTAGGGATGATGGGTGAGATGGATAACACCCTTCATGGGGATGAAACTGAATGCGGATAGGTATTTCATGAATGGGGAGGGAGAGTGGGATGGTTTGTTCGAGGCAGTTAGGTTTCCATGCTTCTAGGTTTTTCTTTATTTTTTGGTGTAGTAATTCTACAGGTGCAAAGGATAATGCACTAGGCATAAGTTTCTCTTTGTGTAGGAGTTTCAATATTCAAATTGTATAATTTGAGACTAATTTTTCTATGATGGTAATGTTTATTCAAGATAAGGGTGGAATTCCCTAGGAGATTGTTTACATGATCAGGTACTTCATGAATTAATTCATCTAGAATATTTTTTTCATACACACGTGAAGGGAAGGGAACTATATGGTTGATTTCACGAACCATCCCCTAGGGCCCGTTCCGGGACTACCCCAAGCCTGCCTTCCATAGGCCAGGGGCTGGTGACTGGTACTGGAAAGACATAACCCTAAAACTGAGAAGGTGTTTTCTTTTATCCTACAATGTCACACAATCCAAACACATAGAAATATATAGGAACAAACTATATAGTAAAAAGGGTGAGTATAGTAAGTAAAGGGGCTGGAATACAAGCCCAACTAGAAAGTATAAGTAAAACTGAAAACAACTCTTGTGAACACCCACCAAGGATCCTGCCTCTAGGGTATGTACAGCTCTCGAACGATCAACTCTGCCGGACGTCTCGTATGATGGTCCCCCTCCAAGAATCCTCTAGTCCTGGCACCCTCATCCTCTATCAATGTTGTCTTTTGACTGAAAATGACATATCATGGTGGAGGAGTAACCCGTGGAGGGGTGAGTATGAAAGTACTCAGTAGGGACCCTAAGACACTAGAAGGTCTCTAAGAATCCACAAACGATAAACCACAACGCAAAACCTCAATATCAAAGCACGAAGCAGTAGACATACTTAGGTATATTCCCATACATATACCAAATTCATCAATTTAATATCATCCCACACATGAGGGAATAACACCATAAAGGTACAACCCCCATACAAGTAACACCACGAAGATAAAAGTACCACACACGTAACACCACAAAGGTAACTACCACAAGGGTAATTCCACACAAAAGAATACAACGAAGCTATCACCACATAGAAGTGAACGACAAGGGTAAAGACTCAACTCACAAAATGGATAACAAAAGTATGGAAGTATAGATGATTAGTTTTGTCGCTAGATCATGTTACTTCATCGAGAAGCTCTACTATTGACCCACACAGGATTGTAGATGACCCACATAGGATCTGAAGACGACCCACACAAGATCTGAAGATACTGACCTACACATGATCTGAAGATGACCCACACAGTATCTGAAGATGACCCATAGAGGATCTGTAGATTCTTCAAGTACAGCCATCCACAGGGTTCCTGCACTAAGCGCGCTTGATTCTGGGAGGATCCGCTCCCCATGCCATTGGTCGATACTTCAACTACAAAGAAGAATTATATCAAAGGATCATCACTTCATAAGGGTCTCAACACAATAGACGACACGCCAATCGGAAGCTCAGTCTGTAAGTTATTAGCATTTTTGTTCTGAGGGCCCGATTGGATTTGGGTTTGATCCAACCTAGCCATACTCCAACGTTATCAAAATTTAATTGATGTATACCAAAAATGTTCGTATCGATCCAAGGAATCCATTTCTGTATACGGTTCGTCAAATAGACACCCATTTCTCAAGATATGGCCCAAAAGGCGTATTTTGTTCTAGATGGGCCCGGGTGCGATCCGACCTGGTCGGACTGACCCGGCCTAACCTGGCCTGGGTCCGGGATTGGCCCGGCCCATGGGTCTCATCCCACTCTACTGGGTGCAGTCCGCTAGGGTAGGCCGCTACCCAGGGGGGAGGCACTCCTAGGAATTCCGAACGGTTAAATAGACCGATCGGCTTCGGCCAACCCGACGACACCATATGGATCTTCCTTCTACATGTGGGACCCTTTAGAGTAGTCCAACTTGACGTGATGTGACCAACCAGAAATCTAGCCAACTCCTCCTTCCAGCGACACTGGTGTGCGCTGCTGCTGCCTCCGCGGCCGGCCGAGTGTCGGCAGCTTCTGGGTGTGCCTCCTGCTCAAACTGTAGTCGGTCGGGTGGGACCCGCTCTCCGGGTGTGCCACCGCACCTCAGAAATCAAAACCTCTTCGTCTACAAGCTGAGCGGATAGGCGCCACCCTAGTTCCATGTGGTCGGTTGGCGTACCAGCCGCCGTCCTCCTTCACCGCGGACGATGGGCCGCGGCCTCCTCTAGTGGTGCGGTTGCACTGCCGCCACCGTCGCGGTCAGTCGCTGCCAGTATCCCATCGGCGTATGTTGCTAGAAATGTGGTCGGTTTCCACTCAACTCATCAATCCTCCCATGAAGAACATGTCAATAATGAAGTAGCGGAGGGATCGGGCCGTGTTCATTTCGATCGTACCCTCCACGTTAGATCGATAGCAAGCGGTTCATAAATTGAAAAAAAAAACAATTTATCACAAAGAACAATAAGAACAATATCTTTACCACATTTCATCATTAGAGATGGTGTGAGGAAGAGAATGAAGTTATTGGAGGAGATGCCAGCATTCTTCACTCCCACAACATGCTTCGGATCTGGGCTGAAGTATTGGTTCCTCGTTCTTGCTACGGGGTTCATTCTTCATTGGGGAAGGTTCTTCCACTAAGTGTTCTCCAAGGCTCTCCCAAATCCCTTAATTTCCAGCAATTCCCCACCATAAGAGGTGAGGATCCAACCTAATTAAGTTCATGTTATTTACTTGATAAATTAATGGTGACTCCTTAATTGAAGAGGTTCCAAGAGTTACATCATATTAAAAAGGGGGTTCAAGGTCGGGTGGTCCTCACAACCAAAATTCAAATGAGAGGTTTCAAATAAATAAAATAAAAGTAGTTTGTTTTATTTTATTATTTATTTAACTCTCCCATGAAGAAATGAAAATCCCACTTCCACCATCGATCTACTAGGGTCGAGGTGAAGACTCTCTTAAGCGAATATGGGCACTGCGAGTTCAATGGTGTCTTCAGTTTTCAATTCTGAGCACTAGTTCAAAAGTTACAAAATGTGGCTCACGCATTTACTGAACATACCCAAAAAAAGTTCATAATTTCATTCTGATCACCCTAGGCCTTGGAATCACACTCCTTTAATTTCGCAAACTCATAATAATTCCATATAATTAAAACAATTACATGGGAAAATCCATGCCATTACATTCTCCCCATCTCAGGGATTTGTGTCCCCGAAATCCACAACAAAAACTAGGGAAACAAGTGGGGGTACTGAGCACGAATCTGAGGCTCTTGCTCCCATGTTCTCTCTTGGAGGTTCTCGCGCTACCAATGAATGTCCACTAGAGGTATCAACCGTCCATGAAAGACCCGCTCCTGTCAATCCTCAATCTCCACTGGAACCTCCGAAAACGTCACCCCATCGTCGATGTCCAACTCACCCCAGTCAATGATGTGTGAGAGATCATGTACGTATCTCGTCGGTTGGGATACGTGGAAAAAATTCTTCACCCAATGCAATAGAGGGGGAAGAGAAAAGCGGTATGCCACATTTCCAACTCTAATGAGGACCTGAAAGGGCCCGATGATCTTCCGAGATAACTTTCCACCCATGCCAAATCTCCACAAACTCCGTCGAGGTGAAGCCCATAAGAAGACATAGTCACTATCCTTGAACTTTATAGGTCTCCGTCTCTGGTCAGCATATGACTTATACCGACTCTGTGTAGTCTTCATCCTCTCTTGGATGATTTGCACATTCTTTGTGGTAGCTCGTACCATCTTCGGTTCCATGAGTGTTGACTCTCCTGGGTCAGTCTAGCATAGAGGTGATTTGCAAGGTCGACCGTACAATGCATCAAATGGGGCCATACTGATAGTGGAGTGATAACTGTTGTGGTATGCAAACTCCATCAAGGTAAAGTGATCCTCCCAACAGCGGCCAAAATCTAGGATGCAGGAATGTAGCATGTCCTCAAGTGTCTAAATGGTCCGCTCTGTCTGACCATCAGTCTGAGGATGAAAGGCGGTGCTCAATCGAAGATGAGTCCCAAACGCCTCCTACAACCCCTTCCATAGCGGGATGTAAATCATGCATCATGATCGGAGACAATCGTCAAAGACACTCCATGAATCTGTAAAATCTCCTCCATGTAGAGGAGTCCCAATCCCTCTACTAAACCCTAATCTCTAATAGGTTGGAAGTGGGCCAACTTGGAGAGTTGGTCAATGATCACCCATATGGAATCATTTCCCTCAGATGTGCTTGGATGTCCTATCACAAAGTTCATGGAAATTCCATCCCACTTCCACTTGGGTACCTATAGTGGTTGAACTAATCCCACAGAAACCTGATGCTCTGCCTTCACTTTCGAAAAAGTGAGGCACTATGAGAAAAACTATTCCACTACTTTCTTTATTCCCGACCACTAGTGCTGACACCAGATGACCGGGTACATATTCACCACTATTGGATGTACCGCTAGAGGGGATGTATGGAACTACCTCAATACTTCCTCTCATAGCGCCACTGGTACCATAGTACACCCTCTAAAGAGGATGACATGATCCCCACCTTCAGAAAATCCATCTGGTGCTTGTCCTATAGATATATGATCCTGTCACTCCTCGCAGTTACTGTCCCCTAACTGCACCTCCCTGACTCGCTAAAGGTGTGGGGGAGTGACTATGAGAGACTGAAACTAAGATGCTCCATCTCAATCCACAAAGAATATTCGCAAAGCGGCTAGCTGCTCTGTCACCTCACTGAGAAGCTGTATACCCGATATCCTACTGAGTGCATCATCTACCACATTCCCCTTACCATGAGTATAGACTATCTCAAAATCATAGTCCTGGTGGAACTCAAGCCAACACCACTATCTCAGGTTGGGGTACTTCTAAGAAAAGATATACCCTAGACTCTTGTGATCATAGTAGACTGTAAAACATTCACCCATCAAGTAATGTGCCACATCTTCAAAGAGAATACCATTGCTACTAACTTCAGGTCATGGGTAGTGTAGTTCTTCTCATGTTGTCCCAGATATCAAGAACCATACATGATAAATGCTCTCTCCTGCATCAAGACGCATCTGAGTCCTGCCTCTGATGCATCATAGTAGACTACATACCCAACGTACTCATCTGGTAACCTCAAGATGGGGGCACTCATCAGTCTCTACGTCAGCTCTTGGAAACTCCGTTGGCATCTCTCTGACTACACAAATTTTTCCCCTTATTTTTCAACACTGATAAGGGTGCCGCAACTCTGTAAAAGTTAGTCACAAACCTTGAGTAGAAACCAGCCATACCTAGGAAACTCTACACCTCTGTCACACTCATGGGTGGCTCCCAAGCCAGCACAACATCAATCTTCACTAGATCCACCTAAACTACAGCCTTCGAGATAACGTGTCCCAGAAAGTGAACCTATCATATATAGAACCGAAACTTCAAGAGCTTACCATAGAGCTGGTGCTCTCGAAGTGTATCCAGAATTATCTACAGATGATAGGCATGATCCTCTTATGTAGCTAAATATATCAGTATTTCATTGATGAAGAATATGAAAAATCAATCAAGGTATGTCTAGAAAATCATTTTCATGAGTCCCATGAACACTACTAGGGAATTGGTCAAACCAAATGGAATAAAGAAGAACTCATAGTGGCTATATCAACATCTGAGCGTCATCTTCTACACATCCTAGTCTCCTACCCTGAGCAGGTGATAGCATGATCTGAGGTCTATCTTTGATAACCATTATGCTCCATTCAACTGATCAAAATGATCGTCAATCCTCAGTAGTGGGTACTTGTTCTTCATGGTCACCTGGTTCAGGCGCCAATAGTCCACACAGAGTCTCAAACTCCCATCCACCTTTTTGGCAAACAAAATCAGGGTTGGCCAAGGAGAAACACAAGGCCAAATGAACCCCTTGCTCTGTAAGTCCTCCAACTGTAATCGTAGCTCTTGAAGCTCTGCAAGAGCCATACGATATGCTACTGTAGATATTGTTGTCATATCAGGGTACAAGTCGATATAAAAGTCCACCTCTCTGTGAGGAGGTAGACCTGGAACATCATCAAGGAAAACATCAGTGAACTGGTCCACCACTACAGGATAGCTCCGACTCTCAACATCAACAACTCCGAGGGTAAGGTTAGCTAACTGATATGTGATCAGTTGAAACCTTCTCCATGTAAGTCAATCTTGTGCTGCAAAGGTTTCCATCTTGGTGGTGAAGGAAAACATGGTCTTATCCTCATGAAAACACCGCACTTTTTAGCTAATAAAATAAATCTAAGCATGGAATGTAGATAACCAATCCATACCCATGATGACATCATAAGCCCTCGACGCCGATACTAAAAGATCCCAGCCAAAGATCTAACCTTCTAGAGTATGCTCACAATGCTGAAACCAGTGTGTAATCGTCAAATCCTCTCTCATAGGAGTCTCTAGCAGTAAAGATCGAGCCAATGGCTCCACCGGAATCTTCGAGCTCTAATCAAGGGTCGTGGTAATAAAAGAGTGATAGGTACCAGTGTCTATATGGATTACAGCTAAGGTGGAGTAGACATAGATCGTACCTCTGATCATCTCCAGAGTATCATGGTTGTAGGCCTTAGCTTCCTGGAGATGATATCATCCTGGTCCACTAGCTCCCTGTGGTCGGGGTGGTCCACCTGGAGGTGGTGGTGGTAGAACATCATATCACCGCCCACCCACTACTGCATGGACAGCTCCACTGCCACGTCCGCCTGCTACCTGCGGACCTCCTCGATCGAATCTTTTCCACTGCATAGGTAGTCCTTCGACTGTCTACTGGTCGTCTGTACAGTGGTTCAGGAAGTCGTGAGCCATGTGACCCTACCCACCGCATGAGTAAGACTGCCTACTCCTTGCTTGTCCTACTCTGTCTCGAGGGCCCCACACAACCAAAAACTGTATTATATGGTAGTCCACCTCTAGTTATGGTCCTCTTGGACCTCTGCGTCATCTGTTTGCTTCCAACTGCAGATGACTCTGCTACGTGACGTCTGGAGGCAGGTCTCGCTGCTGGTGACTACTCAGCAAGGAATCTCTCCACTAAGAGTGCTCACTCTAACACCCCTGCCTGCATCTGGATGCTGAGGTAAATCATCAAAGCTCTAATCTCCCATCTGATCCCCTGCTCAAAGGTCTGGGCCCTGAAAAAAGGGTCTTGCACCATGTTAGTGGAGTAGCGCTAGATGTCGGTGATTTTCGCTGAATATTGAGCCACAGCCATGCTGCCCTACTGCAAGTGGAGAATCTCCTATATACACATAGACCATAAGGTTGCTGGGATGAAATCTACCTTGAAAATGCTCTCGATGTCCTCCTAGATAAAAGTGTCCTCATCGTGAACCTGTAGCATCAATATCCACCATCTTCACATTGCTGCCTGAAGAAGACTGGCGTCAAGGATCACCATGAGGTCAGCTGGCATCCATACCAGTCGAAAAACTCTAAACCCAACCTCCAGCCAGTCCTCAGTCGCCTGTGGATTCGTCTCGCCCTGGATCATCGGTGGCCTCTGGCGTTGAAACTCATGAAATGCACTCAATAGGTGTGCACCCTCTATGGCTGGGGCTAGTGGCATCGACTACCCAATAGGTAGTGGTGCTGCTGGTACACCACCTGATGGTACAACTGCCGAAAAGGGGCCCTTCACCGAAGCTTCGTCTCTCGGTGGGATGTCATCGCATTATATACCCAGAACCCTAGCTGATTGTCTTTGTGGAGGCATCCTAGAAAAAAACTAGCGTTCCATGGTCAATAAGTTATACCTGGTGAGCTGATTCAATGATATCACAAAGAAAAAATTTCAAAAACACACACACAATCAGTGTTTTCATACACTGAGTCAAAAATTTGATGTCATGGTCTTGGTGTATGGATACGTCAGCCTTTTCACCAACACTGGATTACCCAAACTAATAACCACAATCATAACACATAACATTATTGCTTATTAAAAGGCCAGAGTCCAATTTATTTGTAAGAACCAACTCCTATGATACCTATTTGTCACGACCCGTCCCTCGGGGCCTGTGTCATGACTACCCCAAGCCCCCCTTTCTTAGGCCAGCGGCTGGAGACTAGCACCAGAATGGCATTTCCCTAAAATTGTGAAGGAGTTAACTTTTATCCTGTAATCTCACATAATCCAAGCACATAACAATATACAAGCACAAAGTAAACTATATATTAAAAATGGTGAGTACAGTAAGTAAATGGTACAAAAATACCCACCAAATTGGAAAGTAAAAGTAAAACTGCAAATAACACCTGTGAAAACCTGCCAAGGTACCTACCTATAGGGTAGGTATAGCTCTTGAATGGTCATCTCTATAGTAAATCTCATCTAATGATCCAGCTCCGAGCTGCCTCCAGTCTGGGCACTCTCAAACTGGATCAATTCTCTCTGTCGTCTGCACATGACACAGCAAGGTGCAGGCATATCCCATGCAGGGGAGAGTATAACAATACTCAGTAGGGACCACCAAGACCCCCGAATGTCTCTAATAATCTACAAAGGATCAAATGAAAAAGTAATACCTCAATCTAAAACCACGAAACAATAGGCATAATTTGGTATATGACCATACATATACCTAAGTTATCAATATAAACTCATCTCAGACATGGGGAAAGAATACCACAAAGGTAACACCACAAAGGTAGAAGTCCCACACAGGTAACACCCACGAAGATAAAAGTACCACACTGGTAACACCAAGATGTTAAGTACCACAAGGGTAATGCCAAACAGAAGAATAACACAAAAGGTATCACCACAAAAAAGTGTACGAGAAGGGTGAAGACTCAGCTCAGAAAAGGTATAACTTAAGTACGATAGTATAGATGATTAGCTGTGTTGCTAGATCATATTACTTTGTCGAGAAGCTCTACTGTTTACCCACACAGGATGGTAGATGAATGACATAGGATCTGAAGATGACCCACACAGTATATGAAGATGTTGACAAACACAGGATCTGGAGATTGACCCACATAGGATATGATGATGACCCAAATTGGATCTGAAGATGACACACATAGGATTTGTAGATTCTCCAAGTATGGTCATCCATAGAGTTTCCGCACTAAGCGCACATGATTCTGGAAGGATCCACTCCTCAAGCCACTGGTTGATACTTAAACTACGATGAAGCCCCGCAAAGAAGTATCTCAAAGGACCTTTATGTCATAAAGGTTCCAATACAATACAAGGTGCATTAATCGGACGCTCAGTCTGTAAGTTATTAGCGTTTCTGTTCCTAGGGCTTGGTTGGATTCGCTTTCGATCCAACCCAACAAAACTCTAACTTTATCCAAAACTCCTGTGGAGTATATCAAAAAAGGACTGTCTCAATCCAAGTAATCCAGTTTCATAGAAGGTTCATCAAACGGACGCCCGGTTCTCAAGATATGGGAAAAAATGCATATCTAGGTACAGATGGGCTGGGGTCCGGTTCCGACTGACCCGGCCCGGGCCGAACCGACCCGGTCGTGGCTAAACCCGACCCTGTTCGGGTAAATCTGACATGGTCTGGGTTCGGCCTGAAATGGGGTGGCCCAGCCCGCTGGGCATGGCCCGTGGGACTTGGCCTTCTTGGTTGGGTGTGATCCACCGTGGCAGGGCCCGCCTTAGTCGCTACATGGGGGGAGCCCCCCCCCCCCCCCGAATTCTAAATGGTCCAATAGAATGTTTGGCTTTGACGAACATGGTGGCTCTATGTGGTGCCCACTTATTGGCACAATGGACCCACCGGTGTGGTCCCACTCTACATGACATGGCCTGCCATAAATCCATCATGCTCCTCCTTTATGTGGAAGCTTGTGTGCGCCACTGCTACATCCATGGTCGGTTAGGTGTCGGCTTCCTCTGGGTGCACCACCTACTCAAACCGAAGTCCGCTGGGTGTTGGCCACCCTCTAGGTGTGCCACCATGGCACAGCAGCCGCAACCTACTCCACTACCCGGCGGCACGGACGTGCGCTGCCTAGGTTCCACGCGGATCGACCGGCATGCCAGCCGTCATCCTCCTCCGACGCGGCCGATGTGTCGTGGCTTCCTCGAGTGGTGCATTTGTGCGACGCCACCATCGCGGTTGTCCGATTGGACAGCCACCTCCTGTACCCCACTGACATCTGTCACTAGTGATGTGGTTGGGTTTTGCACAACTCGTCTATCCGCCCATGAAGAACACGTCAATAATGAAGTAGCAGAGGGATCATGACATGTTTGTTTGGCCCACACCCTCCACGTTAGATCGATAACATGCCGTTCATAAATTGAAAACAACAATTTATCGAGAAGGACAATAATAACAATCTCCCTACCTCGTTTGATCATTGGAGATGGCATGAGGAAGGGAATGAAGTCATTGGAAGAGAGGTTGATGTTCGTCGCTCCCGCAACACGCTTCCGATCTGGGCACGAGCGTTGGTTCCTCATTCTTCATTTATGGTTCGTTCTTGGTTGGAGAAGGTTCTTCCACCAAGCATTATCCAAGTCTCTTCCAAATCTCTTCTTTTCCAACGATTCCCCACCACAAGAGGTGAGGATCCAACTTAATTATGTTCAAGTTATCTACTTGATCAATTAATATTGTCTCATTAATTGTTGAGGTTCTAAGAGTTACATCATATTAAAAAGGGCTTTCAAGGTCGGGTGATCCCCACAACCAAGATTCAAATGAGAGGTTTCAAATAAATAAAACAAAATTCATTTTTTTATTTTATTATTTTTTTAACTCTCCCATGAAAAACCTAAAATCCATATTCCACCCTCAACCTTCTACGGTCAAGGTGAAGACTCTCTTAAGTGAATATCGGCTCTGTGAGTTCTACGGTGTCATCGATTTTAAATTCCAAGTACCGGTTAAAAAGTTACAAAATTCTGCTCACGCCTTTATTGAACATACCTGAAAAAAAATTCAGAATTTCATTCCAGGCACACCGGGCATCGGAATCACATTCTGTTAATTTTCACAGAATCGTAATAAATCCATATAATTAAAAAAATTACATGAAAAAATCTATGTCTTTACAGGTTATTTGTTAGCTATCAAAGAGAGGTCGGGAGATAGATTGATTATTTATACCATCTTGGGGTCCCTTCATAATGATTGTAATCTTATTGTTAGAAATGAAACCCTTGTTCTTATTTACTTCCTCCCTCATTGGTCCTCTGTGACCTGGTATTTTTTTATTCATTCTTGTTCATCTTAAAAAATAAGTGAATTTTCAATCATACCCACATGTTTATATTTTTCTCACTTATGGTCTTCTATTTTGATCTCTTATATTTAACAATAATAAGCTTCTAAAATCACCATTTTATTATGTTTCCTTTTCCCAGGAAATGGAGAGGAGTATTATGTTAAATATGTCCTAAAGGGTATCATGTGTGAATAATATTTGTGTGATATTTATAAAAATGTTTATAAAATAAGTTGGATGTAAATTTAATCTCCAAATATTTTAAACCTATAGGTTATGAGGTTTGATTTATTTTGATATGTAATGAATATTCATGTAAAATAATGTAATGTGCTATTTTTTTATTCTCCCTTCATCTCAATTGGCATCAACTAAGAGTTTTGTTAATTTTATGCATTAGGTAATGAGAATTATTATGATAAAACATAAAAAATATTTTTTTGAACAAAAGGTTATATTGGATGAACCAAGATCATTTTAAGTTGAAGTTAATATGTTATATGTTAAAATGAATATGTATTAATCTATAACGTCTTAAGATTTATTTTCATTATCATATGATTTTTTACTATAGATATTATTAAATAATAGTCATGTTACCATTCTGGTTAATGTGAGGGACTGAATATATAATCATTATATTGGGCTGGTGATTAGTACACTAAATACTAAAAAATATATATCTGAGCCAACATTAATGAATTCCTTATTACATTGAGAATTATATAATACTATTAATTAGTGTCCCAATGATTATATAATGAATTTTTTAGTGAATAATCCTTATGGTGTGCTGATTTCATCCCAATCCCTAAACTCCTCTCAAATAGAAATTTGTGGAAATTTTCTTCCTTCATATCTTATTATTCTCCATTCAATTGAACTTTATGTGGTTTTCGGTATGAATTTTCTCTCTATACATATATCGCATATTAATTATTTAGATATAAAAATGAAATTTCATATCCAAAATCATCCTAAGATCATATATCTGGGCTAGAATGACTATGAACCCCTAATGGGACATAATTCTATTATAAACGTCTTGATACTCAATCATGAGGGTTATTTTGGTCAAATGGTTTGGAATAAAATTAATATTTAGGATAATACAATATTAAAAGAATTCAATGAATTAATTCTTGAATATTTTCAAAGTCTTCACTCAGATAATAAGATTGAGTTTTCAATTGAACCCATACCTAGTGTTATGCCAATATCAATACATTCTTATATAATGACCTTGATTGAATTGTAGTAATTGAAAATAAAACTTCACGAGAGTCAAGATAATGTTCTCATACATTGAAGTGTTTCACAACAGGGTGTACAATTACACTTTATTAAGTACAAGGATGGATAAATGCTTCTCTATATTAATAAAAATGAACATAAAAAGGTTGAAATCAAGAATAAGAATAATTTACCATGTATTGATGACATGTTCAATCACCCATGAGGGGCTCATTAATTCCCAATGATTCATCTCTGATCTGGATATCATTAATTAATGGTGAAAAGGAAGGATATAAATAAAAAAACTTTCCATATAGTATATAGACACTAAGAATTTATCATTATTCCATTTGGAGATAAAAATTACCTTTTTAACTTTATAGATATGATGAAAATATCTTTTATAGATTACCTTTATCAATTTATAATAGTGATTATATATGATATTCTCAAATATTCTATGAAAAACTAAGAACCTAAAGATTATTTAATGATTTTATAGAGGGACTTGAGAAAGGATAAACTATTTTATGAATTTAAGAAGTTTGAATTATGGAAATAGTAAGTATATTTTTTGGTTCATGAAATAAAAAGTGAGGGTATATCTATGGATACTTAAAGGGAAAAGGTAACTAAATAATGGTCAAAACGACCACTATAATTAAAATCTATAATTTTCATGGATTGGTTGGCTACCACTAACATGTTTTGAGAAATTTTTCATTATTATCAGAAACATTAACCAAGTTAACTCCAAAGTGAGTAACGTTCTTATTAACAGAATAATATGATGAAAATTTCTAGGAGCTTAGGAGAAAGTTTGTCACTACATCTATACTCACACAAACCAATAGTAGAGAAGGTTTCTTAATATATAGTGATTCATAAAAGAAGATATTGGGATGTGACCTCAGGAAAAATGACATGGTAATAGTTTATGTCTCAAATCACTTAAAGTTCCATGAGAAAATTTATCTGATGCATGAATTAGATGAAGAAATAAAAATATTTTCATTAAAGATATGTATTCCTTATCTATATAGTGAAAATCATGAAATACATACTAATAAAAAGATCTTAAATCATATATTCACATATAAAGAGTTTAAAATGAACCAAAGGAGATGGATAGAGTTGATAAAAGACAATGACTGCTCATTATATTATCACACTGGGTAGTAGAACAAGGTGGTTGATGCTTAGGGTAGGAAAGTTCGTCGTACCATTTATAAAATGAATATTGAAAGAGACCAAATACTCATGTATTTTAAAATAATAAAGTTGGATATCACACCTCAAAAAACACAAATTATATTATCTTAGTCATTATAAGTGCTAAAAACACACATATACATGATAGCTTATATCTGTGCTTTATTTTTATCACACATAAAGGGTGACCATTATTAACATGTTTTATGGAACTGATAAATGTCTTGATCATTATGTGAGTCCCACATCAAAAAAACTATTGTTCGATGACTTTTTTATATATGATTATGCCACATAATAATCTCAGAAGCCTACTTTGGGGATAGGATCCCACATACACTCTTCACACACACACACATGGGCCCACAAGGCTGCGTGAACCTTATTCCACCCTTTGATTCCTGCAGGCTTTAGCCCACCCACATACACATGGTTAGGTCCAATATGACCTAGCTGACCATCCCAACCATTCAAGCCTATAGGCATCCCAACCAACCTAGATATGGTCCTTATTATTTAAAAATAAAAATATAAACTATAAGTATAAAAAATATTAAAAAAATTGAAATAATTAAAAAATTAATGTTAAGAAATAATCAACAATTAGTTAATTAATGAATTATTAATAAATTAAATATATATTGTGCCACTTCTTATTCTCTTTGGAATTATATTTTTTACATTTTTGACTATAGTTGGTTGAAACATTACTCTCTCAAATCTCAATTAAAGAGATATGCATATATGGATAATTCTCAGCAGACTAAGAACATTTTCCTTGATGTTGTTGCTGAGCTTCACCACATGATTTGGTATGATAGAAATGCTCTTATTCAAAATCAATGATCATTAAGTCATAATGTAGGGTGAATGTGGATTCGCATTGCCATTCGTGAAGCTACTTTGATCTAAAAGAGACATTACAGTAACATGGTGCATGAATTTGGCATTCTATGATGACTCTGTATTGATGGTAACTACTTCCACCCTCACCATACTTTTTGATGTCTTTTGGTGAACCCCTCTCCCTGGTTGGGATAAAGTTAATGTGGATGGTGCTTCCAAAGGAAATCTGGGCCCTGTGGGTTGTGGTGAAATCTTTAGGAATCATGCTGGTTAGATCCTTGGATTCTTTTATAGTAGTTGTGGCATTACCTCTTCACTAGAAGTTGAAACGATGAGTATGATTCATTCTATTTCTTTTACCAAACAACATGGTTAGAGAAACCTTTGGATTGAGAGTGACATGACCACCATTTTACAAGAAATTTAGAATGGTGTGATACATCTTGTGTGGTCGATCACCACCCGCTGGATGGGCTGCATCAACACTCATCTCGACATCAACTACATCATCACTCATATATATCATGAAGCTAACATGGTTGTGGATGTCCTTGAGAACAATGGGGTTAATCAATATATTACCTGGCTTGATAAACTTCATGTCGATCTACTTCCCTTTCACAACAAAGATTGTAATATGTTACTATCTTTTAGACTCTTGTAACCTCTCTTTTTTATAATAATTTTACCCTGGATTTCTGGCTAGGCACCACCTTCTTCAAAAAAATTAATTTAAAAAAATTAAATTTAAAAAAAATTAAATTTAAAAAATTATAAAATATTTTATTAATGAAACAATTATTAATAAAAAAGGAATAAATTTAGTATATATATATATAGATATATATTACACATAGTAAAAAATAATTTATATTAAATATAAATATTGAAAATTAATAAAATTGAATAATTAAAAACATGTTAATGTCTTATTAATTCTTAATGGTTTTTATACATAATTATTCATTAATATATATATATATTATTTTTAATATAAAAGTATATTCACATTTGTTTATATATATATATATATAATTTCCTAAAATATAGACTATATAATATCAAATATTTATACTCATATTAAATAAGACATATATTTAATGAAAAATGGTTTATAATTAAAAAATAAAAGTAATTATTAATATTAAATAATTATATCGAGTAGTGTAAATTTGATGAAATGTTTTATTTTAAAATATAACATATATAAATTGTGTGTTACATTGATTTCAAACATTCATATATTTAATTAATGAATTTTAATATACAACATACAAACATGTCATACTTCTGTAATTTATTCAATTTTTAATATTCATTTTATAATAATATTAATTAACATAAGATATTTAGTATATATTATGTTTATAATATTTAAATTTTATAATTTTTTGTAATTTTATTCAATAAATACAATTTATCACTTTTAAATTTTTTTTGCAAATTTATTCTCTTTTAATATAATTTATTTGATAATAATATTAATTTTTTAAAAAATATTTTCAATTTTTATTCATCATCATTTCTATATATATCTATATTTTATTTTTTTCAATAATTTTTATAATTAATATAACTTAACCATTTTATTATTATTTTTAAAGTCTACTTCTTCTTAATTAATCAATTGCACTCATTTTTAATATTCATACTTTTAAGGTTATATATTCATTAGTAATGTTCAAAATATATTTTTAATTAAATATTTATAAATAAATATATTTATAAATTTATATTTACCTTATTTGAAAAATTATATTTTTATTATTATAAATAAATAAATTTAATTTTTTAAAAAGGAATTATATAATTATAAAAAATAATTATATATATAAATAATTATAAAATTATAATAAATATATTTAAATGATGAATATATTTATTATATTTTCATTTGTATTTATATTTATTTGTTAAATATATATATTATTATATAAATAAATATAATGATACAGATATATTTATATATATAAAATTATAATAAATATATTTAAATAATGAAAATATTTAATATGTTTTTATTTATTTTTATTTTTTAAATATATGAAATGATATAAATATATTTACAAACAAATATACAAAGTGATATATTTTTAAATTTTTATTTAGTGTATTAATAAAATTAATTATTTATAATTATATATATATATAAGTTTTTTAGAAAAAAATATTTCTATAATTTTTAATAAATAATTACATATCTAAATAAATATAAAATTATAAAAAATATATTTAAATAATGAATATATTTTATTTATTTTTAATTGTTTTTATATTTGTTTTTATTTTTATTCATTACATTTATATATATAATTATATAAATATATTTATAATTTTATAAAAATAGTTAGAAATATATTTACTTATAATTATAATTATAAATCATTATCAGCACTAAACAAGAACTGATAAAGAAGTGTTTTATGAGTGATTATTGTTTTAATGCTGATAAAACCCCTCTTTTTGAACGTTTTTTAGAGGTGTTGATAAAACTCTCCCTGATATTTTTAAAAGAACTCTAACTAAACTAATTTCTATCACTCTATTCAATCTCTTACCGAAGTCCAGTGATGTCATCACTCCCCCAAGACTGTCTCTCAAATGAATCATGTCATGAATATAGGCTATGTTATTTCTTTCTCCTCCTCCCTCTTTGTTTTCTTGTTCGGGTTCAGCAGTGCATGATAGTGTGGCGTTATCTTGGGTTTGTTGTCACATGGTTCAATGTTTATGATCTTTCTCAATGAATCCCCCACCAGCATCCATCCTCCTCTAATGGTTCACTATTTGTCGGTCTCTCCATTCTTGATATTTCCCTACTACAGCTTACATGGGTTCTGCTCAATTCATGATGTTGTGTTTTGTTTTTTTGTGTTTTCCACCCACTATTTGACCATTGGATTCCTCCTAGTCTTCATGTCACCCCACTCCAGGAGCTCTCTAGCACTACTCCATACTGGTTCTCATCCACTTCAACACTAACTCATCTTAATATGATAGATTGTGGCCACTACCAAAATAGTGAAAATGAGCTCATATTGCTTTTAAAATTTATAGAAATAATCCATAATTCCTTTGTGACATGTAGTAATTTATTGCATATCAATCTGATAGAAGATTTGGTGGTATGAATCAATGTTTGTGTTTGGAATATAAAAGTGTCATTATAGTTTAAAACATGTATCACATAGAAAAAAGAGGAAAAAACAAGCTTAAATTGTTTTCAAACCCTATGAAAATGACACATAATTCCTTTGTTAGGTGTAGAAATTTATCTCAAATAAGTTTGAAGCATGATGTGGTCAGTATTACTTGAATTGCGTGATTTCAATATAAGTTTTATTTTAGTTTAAAGCATTCCACAAATGTAAAAAACTAAGGAAATGATCTTGAATTATTATCAAACATTAGGAAAAATATCGGTAATATATTTATAATAGGTATGAATTAGCATAATGTCAACATGACACATGACTAAGTGCTAATATCATTTATATATATATTAAATAACAATATAATTTATCATATGTGTATTCTCTAAAATTAAAATATAATTTTTTTTATTTTTTATTTAATTTTATTAAAACAAACATTGGTTTTATTACCATGATAGACTTTTACATAGAGGTTTATCCTTGGAAAGAGTCTCATAGTATTTATTTTATATATGGGTTGTAATGTTTTTAGTTAATTGTAAATATAATATTGATGTAAATATTTTGTATGTAAATATTTAATCGACATTAAATTGAAATGTTATATTTTAATTACAATCCGGATTACTACATATTTCTATTTCTTTTTATATATTATTATTGGTTGTGATTTTATAGGGAAATTACATGGTTATTGTTGGGATAACTTTTTCTATCAACTAAAATGAAATTTATCAACACTACATGAAGCTCAGATAAAGGGCCTCTTTATCATCACTTCATTAAGGGATTGTAAAGGGTATCTTTATCTGTTGTTTATCTAGCACTGATAATGCATTACATTATCAATGCATCAGCTTTCTATGATAAAGAATGTGGGATTTTAATATTTCATAGATTTTGAGAACTTTTATGCACTAACAAATATAATTTTTAGCATTACTAAAAGTGTATTTTTTTGTAGTGACATAAGGTAAGAATATAAATCCAATATTTCTCAAATGAATTCTTATTCATCAATCTATGTGAAGACGAAGGAGGCATAGAAGAAGGACATGGAACTATAGAATAAGTTCATGAATATTCTTGATTTTAACCATTACATTAATAGAATTACTTGATTTTCGAATCAAATATGTTTCCCACCAATACAATATTTGAATATATAAATTTTAAATGATGTACATATCTCATCAATCTCCATCCATCATGAAACCACAAAGTTTTATAATTATCTCAATGATAAATTTGGGTGTTATATCATGAATATGGATATTTTTGGGTATATTTCTTGATGCATGGCTTCCTAGAAAATTAAAATCTAAATGAAAAAATTCTAAGTGTATGATCAATACATTACCCATGATTGTATCTAAATTGAAGAAAATCACTATGGTTTTCATCATAAGTCTTCCCACTACCTCTAAAGGCCATAATTTCATTTGGTTTTTAGTATATTTCCTAATGTATTTAGCGTTTTTCATTCCAATTATAGATTATTTTTCATTTTTTCAACTTTCCAAGGTATACATAATGGAAGTGGAAAGGCTTCATAGAGTACCACTCCCAACTATATCAACTCAATAGTAAAGTCTTACATCAGTGTTTTGGATAATTATTAAATAATAATTGAATTTGTAGTTGATCGTTAACATGACTTATCATCCTCAAATAATTTTTCAATTTTAAATGGCCATTATAACATTGAATGATATGTTGAGGGACTACTCAATGTTTTCCAAAGTTGGTTGGGATCAAAAACTTCCCTTGGTAGAGTTCTAATATATGAATAGTTTTCATTACAACTTCAAATGACACAATGTTAGGATCTATATAAAAGGACATATAAAACTCCAACATGGTGGGATAAAGTTGGAGAGCATTATCTTATGGGATTAGATATTTCTCCTAAAATGTTATAGAGGATTTAAACCATTCATGAAAACATTAAAACTATATACAATTGATAAAAGTTCTACAATTATAATCATCGATGATATTTTTATTTTGAAATCAAATACCTGACATTACTCAAATATCAACATGGTCTGTTATGATATTCTAGAAGAAGGGAAATTTAGACCCTCGATACATTGTCCCTTTAAAAATAATTTATCATGTGGGGATGGAGTCTTATCATATTACACTTACAGTGAACCTATCCCATTTGCATTATGTATTATAAATATAACTTCTGAATATGTATATGTCTAATTCACCACATATACTAAACATAGAGGTTACACACCTATAACATAGTCTATCGTATGTGGAATAACCACATGAAATATTGTACATATAAATGACTATAAAATAATAAAATACAAATGGTTAAATTTATCTAAATAAATCTTATGTTTGAGGAAGAGTCTTAGGAACAAAAATATTTAATAAAGAAGAATCATGCTAATTTTTTTATCAGACTAGAAATATCTCAAGGATGAAATTATTTTATGTGACATTTAATAACACACAAATACTTTAGTATGTATATTCATTTAAATGAATCTTGTATATTAAAAATATTATGATACACACAACATCGAACTAAAATGAAAAATGGTTATTTAATTATGGTATGATATTATGGTAAAAAATAAAATACATTATGAGATATCTAAATAAAATGTAATCTATAAAATTACTAAATTAATAAAACCACAAGTAAATAGAAATACTATATGGTTGAAATTATCACTATCATGATATTCCATGAAGATTATACCGCTGATAAGAGCTATAGATAGAACAAAACAAGTTAAAAATATGAAAAACATCTTGTTAAAAGGTATTATATAATTAGATGAATGATTTTAGAGATTAATTTTAGGCTATATATAGGAATTGTATATGACTGTTATATATGACATCTGGTTATATGGTCTTTTGAAATATATCTATTTTTTAAATGGTCATTACATATATATTTGTTATATATTTCTATATTAAATAGATACATTAATTTTGTTCAACTATTAGAAACAAATTATCAAATATATAAATAATTTACGCATAATAAATAATTCTAGAATGAAATAAAAATATAATAATTAATTTAAATTCATTATTATAAAAAATTATTTTTATTTTTTTACTTATTATTATTAGTATTATTATTTTCAAATAATTAATTGATATATTTATATAATTCAAATAAATAAACTAATACCTATGTATTGATAAAATGGAATGGTTAGAAGATAAATAATGGGATGTGATAAATATTATTTAATATTAGGGTTATTTTTTAAAAGAAATATTTTGGTAAATGTTGACTAGTTTTATCTTAATAAATTAAATTTATCACTTTTCATGGATGAATCTAAAATATATATTATTTATATGTATAAAATAATAATTTAAAACTAATTTAATTAGTAATTTATATAAAATATGATTAATAAGAATTATTATTAAAAAAATTAAATCATCATTAAAAACAATTTTCTTATATATAAAAAATTTTCATTTAAAATTAATTTTATTATATTTAAAAACTGAATTTGATTGAATGGATTTAAAATTTTGAATTATAATATTTAAATTGTGTAATAGGGGCCATATTATATTTTTAGAAAAATAAAAATTTTCATAGTAAAAAAACAAGGCAAAAAGTGGGAAAAGGGGGAAAATTTAAGGAAATGAATGGTTGATGCTTATCATGATATAAAATAACTATACAATACCTATTTTATAATTGAGGTTCAATAATAATATTCTCATAAACATTTTCATTACCCTAACTCACCTAACTCCAATGTTATTCTATCTTTACCCTTTACCTAACTCATGTTTCCAGATATTTGTCACTGGTTTTCACTAATGACAGGATCTCTATTCCACCCATACCAGGCCATTATATCCTTATATTTTCTCTAGAATCATGGAAAAAATTCATCCTCATAAATTCCAACACAACTTTTGGTACCCTTTGGTGTGAAGTAGGAGGCATATGTCCTCGATTTCAAATGAATGCATTTCAAGAAGAAGTGATTCCATCAAAGTAAGTAACAACATCTTATTCATTAATTTAATTTACATTATCACCTATACTCTCCATAAATATTATTCTTCACTCTAATTATGTATTTTTTACATCATTATGATTCTTTAAAAATGATATTATCATAATATAACTCTACGTTTTTATTCATTCTTTAGTTCTAATGCATTATTGTTTTGGTTGGTGTTACCACCTAGATGAATGATGTTATAATTATTACATTATTAATTTATAAGAAAACATAAATACTAATTATTAATTTTTTATTTATTTCCTAATTTTTTTATTGTAATATCCAAAGCATATTCCCCAATAAATTTATTTATATTATTATTTCATTTGAAATTGAAAATAAAATTTTTATGTGTTCCATGTGAATCGTCATAATAAGTTCCATAAAATGGCCACAAAATACCATAAATATATAAAAAACATATAAAAAATATTCATTAATATTATTGAGGAGATTAATCTAGGAACAATGATAAAATACTGGAACCACCAAACCAAAGCATACATGAAAAAACTGGAAAATTAAACACTCTTTTAATTTTTTTAAAGAGTCCCTCAACTGATAGTCCAAGGTATTTATTTATGATAGGAAACTAAAAAATTAAAAATCAAGGTATATTATTATAATCATTTTCATAAAATGAAATCAAATCTTCCTCGAGTGTATCTGACCAAGTGAAATTCACACCAACACCTATGTAAGAAAGCCCATCCGTAACCATGTTGGCCTCCTGAAAAACATGAGTAACAATGAAGTTGAGATTTTAAGTGAATTAATAAATTCCATTCATTTAGATATAAGTCTTATTTAACCATGAAATTCACCATTTTTGATAGCCTACACAAGAGTGGATTATTCACTTTCCAACTAATGGTTATTCCATCATTTCATTTTTTTAAAATGATATGCCAAGAATGATTCAAAGAATCTCCACTTCAAGATAAGAATTCACACACCAAGATCCATAGAAAAAACCCATGAAATTATCCTCATGGTCCAAAAAAATGGAACCACGCCCCTGAGGCTCCCAGGTATCCTTTATAAGAACCATCTGTGATAATTTAAATCCAACAAGGGATATGGGTCAACTAAAATATGTCAATTGTACCCATAACTTGTCTGATGTTCCCAAGAACACTTCATTTTCTCATAATGTTGAAGTCCTACAAACTATTTTCATAATATCCCATCTAAACCATACATTTATACCTAATATTTGAAAACATATACCAAAAAACTATGTTCAAATAGAAATCATTATAAGCATTTATAACAAAATTGGGACTCAACCAAATGGGATGAAAGCATTTATCAATAGCAACATTGAAAAGTGAACACACCTGATCAGATCGTTGTATGTATATAAAACAGGTCAGAAGATCCTGGAGACCCAAAAACATTATTCCATGCAATCTGAAGACATCAAGGATATAATTCCAAATGGCTGAGGTGGTATCACAATTGATAAATATATGCTCTATATTCTCACTATGCTGATGACACAGGGAACATCGAGCACAATGGAAAATAAAAATTTATATAAAACATTATAAGTGGGTATTAAGTTATTATAAATTCTCCAGATAAGTGTTAACATAGTGGTTTTGATAAAAAAAAATTTTGAAAATAGTTATCTAATTGAATTATATATTTTAGTCGATGATGGAATGCTGATACAAGAGTTTACTATTGAGAACTCCATTTCTAGCTAGCTCCCAAACCAAAAAAAAATTGTTAAGAAAATAAATCATAATTCTCAATAATTACATAATTTTCATCCTAAAAAATAGGTTACGGAGAATCAAAAAATTCTTTAGTAGAAATATGAAAATCAATATTCAAAATAGGGGGTTGAAAATAGTCAATGGGGGAAGAACCAGTCCAATTATCAAGCCAACATTTATGGTTAGAGATCTTGTTCACTATACATCTTGGGCTTGTCCCAATACTCTAAAAATAAGATCTAATTACTGACCAAATAGATGATTCAAGGTAAGAATCAATTCCATATTTCTGTTTATTAAAACACATTATTTTAGAAACCACAAATAATCCAAAATACTATGGATTAGCCTCCATGTGATTCTAGCTTGGAGAGAATCATTGAAAATCCCAATATTCTTTATACCCACTCCATAATTGGATAAGGTCATATAGTAATAATTCCAATAGATAGTAACTATATTTATATCATGATTATTTCCACTCCAAATAATGTTCTTGATGTACACATTTAAACATTCGATAATCCCTCTCGGCCGTGAATGAGTATACCAATTTGGAAACAATAACAGCCTTCACTAAACTAATCCTACCATCCATGGATAAACTCTTCCCCTTCCTATTTGAGATTTTCTCATTGATTTTATCCACAATTTCAGAAAAATAGCTTACTCTCAACCTCCTCCAAATGAGTGAAACTCTATGTTAGTTAAAGGGCATAGACCCCTCTCTGATTCCTATCTCTGAAAGTATGCATTGCTTATCAGAAATAGAAAACCTCTTCCCAAAAAATAAGAAATATTTTCCCAATTAAAACTTTTCTCAGAAACATCTTTATAATGATGTAAATTTTGTTTTAGAACATGAATGTTATTTTTACCTCCATACAAGAAAAATAATGATATCATCATCATGGAAGAAGTGTATATGGGAATTGAGACACCTAGATGCCTGAATTATCTTAATCATTCCATGTGAGACCATGTGAGTGATGAGCCTACTGAGATAATCCTTAGTAATAGAAATAAGTAAAATTTGAGAGGTAATCAAACTAATTAATAATGGTTCTTTGAATCCAATTCATCCAAGAACCTGGTATAAAAAGTTCCAATATATAGTGCCAAATGCCTTATTAATGTCAAGGTGTAGAGAAATTCTTCCACCTTTTCTAGGTTTTCAATGAAAAATAATACATTTTGATGTAGAGGAAAATAATTCTTGGATAGATCATACCTTAATAAAGACAAATTGATTCCAATATATGGTTTTTTAAGAAATTCTTGAATGTATATTAGCAATAATCTTACTAATAACCATATAGATTGTGTTTCATGGGGAAATGGGTTTGAAGAGATTAATTTCCCAAGAATTATTATTTTTGGGAATCAAGTTGATGAATTGAGTATTAAGACCTTGGGGGAGAACTCTAGAAATAAATAATGAAAATACCAACTTGTAGAAATCCCCTTTAATCACATACCAATAAGTATAAAAAAAGTAGTTTTTGAATCTATCAAGATCAGGGCACTAGTATAATTAAGGCTAAAGATAGCTTCCTTTTTCTCAAAATATAGGGGAATGCTATTGAGAAAATGGTGGTCCCCAGATGTGGCCATATAAGTGATAATTCCAACCATTAAAATCCCCTCCAAACCTATCCCATTTAAAATATTTGAGCAAAAATAAAATATTTGATGAGAAATACATTCCTTGTTGTGAATGATTTTATCTCCAAATTTTAGGGATCATAAAGGTCGGTTAACCCTACGAATTCATTGAAGAGAAATGAATTTTTTTTCTTGTCCCATTACTGAAGCCACTTAATTTTGATAGTCTCTCTAAAAACAAATTCCTTCATTTCTAAGAGAGACTTTAACTTAGAAACAATACTAGCTTCCTTGGAAAAGTCTAAATTAAATTCATCTTTGGTTTCCTCATCTTGATGTTGGTGATCAAAATATTCAAGAGTGGTAATCTCTTTATCCATCGCACTATAGGTTGAAATTCTCTAACTTTTCAACTTGGCCTTGAAAAACTTCAATTTAATATGGAAGGTATACTCCCACCAACCACAATGCATGTTGGTACAAAAAGTATTAATGAGACCACCAGAATCACATTGAAATTCCCAGTCAGTACTGAAATGAAAAGGTAAGGGAATTATTTATTCCCTACTTGTGAAGATGACAAGAATCGGATGATGATAAGAAAATAATTTGGGGATAGAGATGCTGGAAATTAAATCTCATTTTTCAAGTTCCCACATCATTAACAAAAGAAAAATCAAGTTTAATAGTACCCATTCAATTAAGATATCTCTTGTACCAGGTACATTCAAAACTAACCAAGATGAATTAAATAAACCCATTATCATTAATGAATTCTTTCAATTACCTTAGTGAAATACTAGAATTATGGAAACCCATTTTCTCACTTTAAAATAGAATTGTGTTGAATTCACCAACAAGAAACACTAGAAAAGAGAGAAATCCAATGATTATCTCAATATCTTGACAGAAAATCTTTATGTCTTGATATCTATATCCATATCAAGTAAAAGGTCTAACTAGATTCACATAAACAAACATAAAAGGGAAGGAATAAATCTACTCATTAATGGTAATAAAATTAAATTTCCCCAATGAAACAAGTGAAAAACCCAAAAAAGTTCCTCCTGACCAAAGAAACCACCGGCAACAACTAATTGATAACCAATTTTATTAAGACCTGAAAAATTCATAAAGAATGAATCTTTGGGTTTAAAATTTCCATAAAATTTGTGTTTGTGAACCTAAATATTCCTGTCCAAAGAATTAATAGTTGTGGAGTTAAGAAGTCCCCAAAAATTCCAAAAAAGAATATTCATTTGGAAGCTGATTTAGAATTGAAGATTCCTTTTTTTCTTTTTCCTTTTTTACTTCTTCTTTTTTGACAATTTCTTGGATCCATTCATCAGTTTAGAGGGGATCCTATTTTTCATTCTATTAATAGAACCTTTATAAAGTCCCACATCAGGGTGGGAGTCAATAATGTTTCTTTTCCCCCTAATGAATAATCACTTACCTCTAAAGCATATGGAGGATCACTTTCTGATGTTGGAGAGTCGACCTCCAATACATCCTCCTCTTCCACCATGTCTCACCATTTTATTATTTGGACGGATCTGTTATTCATCTAAAGAAGGAGACATGAAAGAATTATTTAAAATGATTGAGGATGTGCCCATGTAACACTATTAGAGGAATCAGGGGAAGAATCCTCTCCAGTAGCATCATTGCATGTCTTATGATCAACCAAAGTATCACCTTCATCATGAATTTTATAATTTAGAGTATCAAAAAGGAAACATGTGACAAGAATAATTTTCTCAAACTCATATTGTGAGACACTACAATCAATAGAAACCTCAGTGTTTGAAATTTTATCATTCATATAGTCCTTATATTAAAATAGTGAGTGACCTTCAGTAGTAGAATTCTAATTTAATATAGTAGTAGGATTAATAAAGATAGAATTCACCACCTATACCTCATCTTTTTAACCCCCACCATCAATAGGATCATTCAAATGGGAGATAATCACATTTTTTCTAAAAGTATCATCACCATTTGGGAGAGGTACAAGCCCACCAGAGACCCCCTCACCCAAGGAAACCTATCCAGAAACAGGCATGGGCACAACCTGAGTTATAAGATCAATGATCTTACATTCTTTTACCACTATAACCTATATAATTTCCACATCATTCAGATTCATCACTTGGAGATCCTTACACAAATTCTCACCCATCTCAGGTAAAGCATCCTTCCCCTTATTTTTCCTTCCAACCTCCATCTAGGAATTTTCTTTGTCAACAATAGAGTTCTTCTCTTGTTTTTGAATGTTTCTGCAATTAGAAAATGAATGTAAAAAAATCTAACAATCATAAAAAAAAATAGTGGTTCCCATTCCTATTCCACTCTCATTTAAAACATTAAACAATTATCAGAGAAGTGAACAAATTCAAGATATTTGGATTCCTTGTCCACTTTAAATGGAACATGGGCAAAAAAGTCAATCTATCCATATATAGTGTGTTGATCCGTATTTAGTGGAGTCCCCACACAAGAAGAATGATCACTAAGGATTTTAGGATTCCATTAATACTATTTAATCACATGCAATGGTATCCATACCCATGTTGATGTTTGTTTTTGAGTGATGGTGTAGAATTTCTTATTCCATTAATACAATTTGAAAACACCTAGATCTATAATTATTGCACCGTTATTCTAGGATACCTGAAGATCATCCATGGTGTTGGAAATGGTGTGAAAAAAAACTCTCCCAATTAGGGTCATCTTGAAATCCCCCAAGTTTTAGCATTGACAAAGCTTCGCCTTTAGATCATGATTTCTAAAAGGTTTATCTCCCTTAAGAGGGGAAACATGGCCCAAAAATGAAAACATACAAATTTCAATTATCTGTTTAATTTCATTCAGATAAATAAAAATAGAAAAAAAACATCCACCGACCTAATAAGAGTGATATATGGAGTTAAATTCACATTAGCATTAGGAGAGGAACCTCACAAAGCATCAGAAAAAGTGACTCCTTTAGTTGGAGGAGCATGATCCAATACAACATCTACAATGCAACCCCATTCAAAACCATGATAGGGGTCATAGAGAACTCCCTTGATAGATCGAAATATCCATGACAACTCACTGAGACACCAGATCTAGGTTTTTCAAGAAACTCCATGTTCGAATAGAACCTTCTCGCTCTGCCCACACCATCCTTTGGTCTAAATAAATAATTAAACACCTTAAAATTAATTTTATAAATAATAACTTAATTTGTGGGTAGTACAGAATTATAAATGAGTTGGATTATTTAAAATAAATATGAATACCATTATTATACATATGAATAATAATATTAACTTTGTTAAACAAGGAGTTAGATCACGTATTACTATGAATAAATATAAGGTTAGTGTTCCTTTCCAATATCACTTTAAATTCGAGATTTTCTATGGCTAAATTTAAATTGAGGAAAAATTATATGATATTTGTTTATAAAACCACATTTATTTTCTTATGAATTGTTTCTTTATTGTTTTACATGTATTATTATAATTTTACCTCTCCTTGGATCACATTTTGACAAAAAAAAGCTTGTGAGTGGAGATGACTGTATCAATTATTTTCTATCACGATTCTTTCTCTTCTATTTCCATGTTTTTCATATTATTTTTTTGATGTTCTAATCCCTAATTCCATGGTTGCCTATGATCATATTCTATTGATTTCATATATCCTTGTAAAATTTTTAAAGGAATCATTTTTATTGATTTCTATATGATTTCTTTATCTCTTATCTTTATTCAGTTTAATTTATATATTTTTTTTTTTGATTTTTTCTTAGCTTTTAATGTAATTTTCCAACAATTTATAATTTTTTTAAAGAACCCACTATATTATTAATTATTTCCTATAAAATTAGAACTTATAAAAATGTAGAGGATTTTTATTCTTATTTTTAATTTTTTCTCTAGTTCTATTATAATTTTATTTTTCATTTATGTTAATATCCTTTCATGTTTTAATGATTTATGGGGGATATGTATTGATTATTCCATGACCCTTCTTAATTTGGATCGATTATGAAAATTTATTATTAAAGATTTTATGAAACTTAATTATTTCACACTGGATAATTATAAAATGAGAAAATTATGAATGTCTTTATGTTAATGTGGTGCACATATATATGGTTTTTCAATATATTATGTGTGTTCCTGGAACTATATAGTAATCTATTGAATTTTTTAGAGAGTTTAATTTCTTAAGATGAAAGGTATGGGACTGGGGAGTAGACCCATTCTATTATTTGACTCTTCCCACTAGGATTACGGGAATTGGGAGTGAACTCAATCCACTATGGGAATATGTCCCCTATATAATGAACCCAATCCTAGTAGTTGAGAGCCAATATCTACTTTATTACACTGGAACTGGATACGGGGAATCTCAACATAAAGGACTATGTACTTTAGTATTCTTGATAAAATAGATACATAATTTAAATTCACAATAAAAATTTATAATAGAAAATACAAAACGTGTTTTCATTGAGAACAACATTGTTAATCATATCATATCCCTGGATATCAATCACAAAACACTTCTCGGTATCCGAGGAAAATAAAATATATGAAATGTGTGAACTCTTATGCTTAGTAAGTGTATGAATAAAGTAGAATTTATCATGAATAAATAAGCATAATTAATATTTCAAGGTAAACAATTGAAAAAATTACATTTAAACAATAACTTGTGCATAATATGACGGGAATAAATTATGATCAAATAAATACATTAACATATTTACATGTTATTGAAACATATCCTTTTATATTATAATTATTCAAATAATAAAATGGATATAAATAATAAATTTTATAATGAAAGAATAAATAATTTCAAACATCTGAAACAAACTATCAAGACCATTCACGATACTATTTAAAGATGTTAGTAAAAACCAATCTAATGGGCCGACTTATTTGTCTCATGAGACATGTCAATGCATCAAGGGGATATCTTTAACTGGCCCCCACCCATAACATACTAATTATAATTCATTCCATGTATTAATGGGGAGAAATATATTCAATAAAAATATTAATATTGAAAAACTAACATACAAAATGTTAATACTCACCCATAATAAAATAAATATAATCATATACCATCCAGAGTAATATGGTGAATGGTAATAGAATTGCTTATTATCTGTCAAACTAATAATAACACATAAAAATAAGTAATAAGGATGGTATCAATAAAGAATATCCCCAAAACATCATTTTTACATTAAATAGTTATGTCATTGATGAATATAAATACTACAAGAATGTCATTAAAATCATTTTTTGAGGAAAATTGACATTTCATATTGAAAATTTCTTTTAAAAAATATAAAATCTCCAAAATTATTTGAATATAATTTCATCTTAAAATAACCACAGAATCATATAAATTAATCTTTAAAATATTTAGTGATAATGATTTTAGTAAATTTCATTCATGACATATATATTAAAATAAATTTTTCATTTCACATTTTTTGATAAAAGAATAATGTCCCTTGTTTTGAAAGCAATAGGGAGATTACATTAAAAAAATTATAAAAATCCATATTTTTTAAAATTTTATTTAATAAATCATTTTAAAATGATAAAATCATTTTTAGAAAACATTTATTTTTAAGAAATAGGTTTTTTGACTATAGAGAGAAATAAAGTCAGATTTTCAAAAAAAACATTTTTTGGATCATTTTAAGTTTTAAAGACATCTAAAATGGTATTATTACATGAAAATATCATTAATAAATATTGTATAATGAAATATATTGGGTTTATTATTTAAATATAAAAAATAATTCTCCTAAGGGTGGCTTAAATAAAAATAATCCCGAATAATAATGAGTTTAAAATAAACCCTTACCACTTTTGTAAAATTTGATTAATATGAAAAATGAAAGAAATAAAATAAAATGAAATATTTAATACTATAAAAAGAAGTATATTCATGATTTAAAATATCAAAATGTTTTGTAAATACACCACACAAAGGAATCAATGGTAAATATGGTGGGTGTATCACTGAAGTAAAAGTGAGATGATAAACTCTTACCTTGGGTCCGAATTCCTTTGTATGTGTCTAAACTGCCTGTATAATTGATATAAGTCTATTATGAAAATATTAAGTTACCATAATCATATATTTCATACCATATATGATTTACTTATGGTCTTTTGTGAACCTTTTAATAACAACTCTTTATTAATACCACAATTTCGGGTGATAATTGGTTCGTTTTGTAAGTATGTATTGGTTTGATATTTTCAGTAGTCTTACATTGATCATGGTTACATAATCAAAATAATTTTAAACTTTATATTAAAATCATATACATTAATCATATATATACATATATTAAACTGTAAATTTTAGAGATAGAAAATCAATTGCATCATTCATGGAGATTGTAGGTCGTACAAACACAAGACCCTTGTTTCCATTTTCCTTAATGGTTTGAATGGGAGAAAAATAAACATTAAATAACCATTAATGAGTCGTTTTTATTTCACATATATCATATAATTTTATAAAATAAATATTCAATACCATCCATGTAAAAAATGAAAAACATCCCACATCGCTACGTGGAGGTAGTAGTCCACACGTATGCACAAGTGATGTTATTATTTTTCAAAAAAATGGGAAGTGTGATTGTATATGTGATATTATATTTCAAAAATTTGGGTTGGTCTATAGATATAACATAAATTCATTAACTTTATCCTTAATACCATCCATGTAATGCATAATAAGAAAATTATTCGCATCACTTTGTAAGGTGGTAACCCACTGTATACATGAGAAATGTTATTATATCCTATATATAAAGAATAGTACAAATGTATATGTGATATAATAATTACATAAGTATAATTATTTCATTAATATCTTATAAAAGTTTCAAATCCATCATTATATCCAGCAATTAAAGGTGGTGATTGAAAATGAACAACATCAGTTCATGATGTGGTAGTCTACCGTACACATGCTCTACATATTCATTTGTTCATTAGATGGAAGTGCAGATGGATATTTTTTATTAAATTATCATAATAAAATATAATTATACAGGAGATAATTTTTTGTTATATTATAATTATTACACAATATTTTAGGTAGGTTTAGGTGGAAATAAAATGAAAATGATCGTTTAAGAACGTTACCTCTTCTTCGGGGAACTTCTATATGTTTGGACTAAAATCCATTATAGTATGGATATATGATAAAAAAAGTAATATAAAATGTTATTAGAGTATTTAAAAATTGATTTGCCTAGTTTTTTTTAATATAAATTTTTTAATCATAAATATAGGAGGAGAGGGGGTAGCCTTTTATAAGTGGGGGAGAGGACATTCCTCAAATTTTTTAGAAGATAAAGAAATATTCATGATTCTCTCTATCACAAAACACTAAAAAGGAAAATTATCTAATATTATATTTGATAATATTAAAATATGGATATAAAATGGGTTTTTGTAAGTTTTTGGTCATTTTTAACCCCTATCGTCTTAGATTGATCCCCTGGTAAACAAATTCTTATATTAAATGCGGTAATTAATTTTTACTATTTTTACTATTTATTATGGTAAAAAATATGTTCAAATTAATATATAATACAAATTATCTTTTATTCAAAATATAGAATATATATTTTAAAATTAAATTCCCAAAAGTGACATAAGTCAATTTAAAATTAATCCACAAACGATACAAGAGATTGGTTTTCCAAATAGAAAATTGTCAAAATAATAGAATTTTTTAATATCAAAATTCAATATTGTTTTTATTAAACTGAAAAAAATTTATTTATTTTAAATATAATTGAACTATTTTTACTTTAAAACAATTTAAAACATTACCTAACCCTCTAAATAATTTAAACAAAAAGAAATATTTCAATAAAAATTATAATTTTTCAATATTCATTAAAAAATTAGTATTTTATAAAAACCCCCAAATATTCTCCTAAAGAATATTTTTGGCATATAAATTTAAAAAATCATGTTTATTTTTCCAAATAAATTTTCTAAAATTTGTCAAAATTAATTTTAAATTATGTGTGCAAAGTGTTGTTAAACCACCATTATGAGAAATAATGTTTTTCAAAAAACATAACTTTTTCTTTAAAATGGTTTTTTATTTTATTTATAATCAATAGATAACCATTTAATATATTTTATAAATTTATAAACCATATAATTTTCATAATTTATTTATTCTTATTCATACCCAAAACATAACAATTTAGTTATTATAGTTCTGTTTAAATATTAATATTTTAAAAAGTGTATCTCATTTCATTCAAACCTGGATTTGCATGCATCGTAAGTTATCAAAGGGATTGAATTTATATAAATATATCATAAATTATTGGTGTGATATATTATCTTATATTCTTTGTGATGTCTTTTATACATGCTTTAAAACATGATGTTCTGCTATTAAAATCTTAGTGTGTTACACACTATGTGATGAATGTCTTAGTAGTAGGGCTTAACATAAGAAATGATTTACTATGATTATGTATGTGAAACATTATTATGCCACATATCTGTGTTATGAATCATTCCCAGGTTTTTTTTCATGGAACATCATTATAAAATCTTATTTCTAAACTCATATGACCCATGTATTATGTTATTCCAAAATTCTTATGTTTGGACTCATTATTTAGGATCTATGTTTAATTGGGTATGATTTTCTAATATCTTATTAAAGAAATTTTATTGTGTTACTATAACCACATGTTCATATGTTTCTCACTTATGATTTTTTATTTTTATCACTTACGTTTAACCTTACTGAGCATTTGAGTTCATCAATTTATTATGTTTCTATTCCCTATGAAATAAAGAGGAGTATTTTTTGTAATATGTATGGATGGGATTCATGTGGGATAATTATTTATTGGAGATATTGAATAATTTTTATAAAATAATTTTTATTTTGTATTTTATCTCTAAAGACACTAAACCTATAGGTTTCTGGGAGTGATTTATTGGGAGATGTAATGAATATTCATGTAAAATTATGTAATATGTTTCTATGTTATAAATCGGTCATTTTACTTTTCATATTCAATATTACTTTAGAAGCAATAAAATTCATGATTTTACAACATAAGTGACCAATAATTTCATTCCATAAGTACGTGAAAGATTTATTTTTTACATTTATTGAACCTTTTAAAAAACCTTTCATGATTTATTTTCCATATGTCACTCCTTCTAATACCACCATAGAACCATGTGTAACCTTCCATAATCCATCTACAAAAGTTGTACAAAAACTAGGATCATCCAACTATCCTTCCAAGTTCATGTTCTTTCTTAACCCTATTATGTGTTGTACTATTTAGAATTTTTTTAGGGTTATTTTCTTTATTTGGACATAAAAAACACTCTTTATCACTTTCATGAGAGTTTCGACATCCAAATGATGCACCTTGTTAAACCTTAGTATGTATAATTTCTCATACTTCTTATCCCTATTATAGAGTAAAGTAAACATTCATAGTTTATAATCCCGGAATAAAATGACTTAGTTACAATCAGTAATAGTGAAATCATATCTTTCTAAATGCTACTTTTGTATGATCTTCCTGATGTATATCGTTTGAAATTGACTCCTCACTCTCTGAAATATTTCTTTAAATGGACTTTCTTAAAAAAAAATCCAACAAATGGGACAACCATCAACTAAACTACTCCACTTTCTTCTTATTCATTTTATTTTCATGTGTCTCTTTCATTCTATGATATTTACGGTACCTTCCATTCTATATGAATTTGTAGAATATTCATGGGTATCCTTTCACTAAATATAATCATTTAGAATTAGATCCCTAATGTTTTCAAACACAAAGACCATCTTACTGATTGAGTTAACCACTGTGGTAACCATCCCATCTCATGATGTTGGGAGTGATAAAAGTGGCAAAATTTCACACTACAGATCTATGTACATAACATTAATTGATTCAAACTGACTCCATATCATGTTGATGTCTTTGACATGATCATCAACCAAGTTTCCCACTAACACTTTCATATCAAATGACCTCGTAAATTGAAACACATTACTCATTGCAATTTCCTTCTCATATATATTCTGATAATATTCTTCAAAAGTTTTGAATTCATCTTCACCTCATGAAGGTTATAAATGAAATTAAGGGCTCGTGAAATCGATATTAACACCAAGGATTTGTTCCTTTCAAATGTTTCCTTATTCCTAACCTTTCATTTGTTTCCAAAAAATATAAGGTCAAGATTCTTATATTGTAGATAATATTCTATATGTATCTTAAATAACCCTAAATATATCCCATTGATCATCTCCACCTAAAAATTACCCTTATCCCACACAATTGATCCCAAAATTAATGAACTCCCACTGAATCTGAAACACATAAAAGGGTTCAGGAACTTCTAACCAAAATTTTACTACAAGGTAAAGGGGATAATTATGTCACTAAGATATGCTTTATTCTAGGTGAATTGATTATTATATGAGTTCAAGACATGCATTGGTTGAGTTATGTTCCATGTGCATGTCATACAAACTGGTGGAGGAGGGTATACCACACATGTTGTGTGGTTTTAGGGAATTTGTATGCTAATCAAAGGTTTCATGTAGGTAGATATATATAAATGGAATGATGTAAATCTTAAATTATAAAAATGGTTTAAAATAGGTTTTTTACCAATAAAAATAGGATTCAAACCACTTTTTGAGTTAATTGAAATTGGGAGAAAGATTAAGTAGATATATAGATCACTCAAGAGAACATGACTTGAGAAAATCATATAGGAAAATGAATCGAGATAAATTATAATATAATACAAGGTAGGGAAAATGATGTAGTGTAAAGGAATTTTCCAAAGGGAGATTCAAAAATAGGGTAATTTGAAGGATGTATGGAAAACCAACTTGGTAAAATTCACCTAATCGAAGGGAGTTTTTTGTTGATAACATGAAGGAATTAACCGAGAGAATCAATGTAATATGAAGTAACAAGGGTAAATGAAGTGGGGAAAATGGGCCATAGAAAATCCATTCGATGGTGAAATCATAATTTAAGATCCCATTTTGGAACTGGTTTTAAATTATAAACAAATTTGAATTTTCATTTGGTGGAGGGTTCAAATCTTGAACTGAGAATTAGAATGGAATTATGAGAGTTTTAAATCCATAAGATGTGATTTTAGGATGGTTTTTAAGGATTCTTAGATATATCAAGATCCTAGATTAGTTTCGGGGGATTTGGATATCAAAATATTAGTTTCAAGAGTGAAATCTATGGGCCCATGATTGGGACACAATTAGTATTAATCATGCAGTGAAACAATGTATCCTATTTTGTAGAGGGATATTATAATTTTTTATTTGTGTGAGGGCCAAGATAACCATGAATTTTGGTTCTGAGGTTAAAATAGATCCATATAGTTATTGAATGTTTTTCCAAACTATTCACTATAACTATATAGGATGGTAGTACTTAGTGAAGTGAGACCCTCACAATTGTTAAATCATTAGAGTAAACCATGTGGCAGGATGGTGCTTGAGAAGTGAGGGCCACATGTCTGGCACATGGTTTTACTAACCATGTGTCCAATACATGATCCCCATTAAATAGTAAAACATTACCATTTTTATTATCTGAATGTAAATGTGTTTTTAACTAATTTCTTCCTCATTCACACCTAGCAACACCCCTTGTGTGCCCTCTCCTTCTACATTCCTCATTTTTCCTTGGTTGGTTCTCCTTCATTCCAGGTCTGAATCAAATGAAATTAGATTTTTTGGAAGACAATATTTATGTCTATGAATCCTATTTCTTCTTTTGTTAGTTTATCATCTCATTTCTATTGTGATCATTATGTGATCTAATGTTCCCTCTTTTTAGGTTTTTCATCTGGTACTTAATTTTTTTCATTTAGGATCAAATTAAAGGATGATAATAGATGAGTGAATCTTAATTAATAATAGTTAAGTGGTCTAAATTATTTTCCCATGAAGTTTCATAATTTATAAATTATTTTTATTTTTCCGCACATTGGGCTTTATGCGTGTTTCACCTAAAATTTTTAACTTCTTTAGTTACTTTCTATAACATGAATTTATCCTCTCTTAGAAATTTTGACATTTGTTTAGGTATGTTTCCATCACATGGATCTCCAATTTGGGTATTTCCTTTTATTTACCATCTTTCTTCATTTCTTGTAATTGAAAAAAACACTACATAGGTTTGTTTGAGATGACCATAAATAAGGGAATCGATTAAATGAAAATTAATAAATTTAGTGAATTACAATAGGTGATCTGTACTTACTTTGACCATGTTGGATTATGAAGTATTCCCCTGTATAAAAATAGAATTTAATGAGATATGTGACTCCTATAATTTTAATTTCATTGACAGATATTATGAGTATCTAGATTCCATTTGGGATTGATGGCCTTTGTTTCAACCACCCATTAGGGTGTACAATATTAAATTGTATCAAGACATGTTCCTTTCCTATGTAACCAAACATCCTCTTAAGGTGTCATGGAATATGTATAATGATTAAATGGATAATTAGAGTTTATTGGGTAATGAAAAGGTAATGGGGAGCATATATTCCCCATTGATTATCCTCACCTTAGCCTTGGGTCTTTTTATTATTTATGTAATTTCAAAGTAAAATTCAATATATTTATGTGTGATTTTGGGAACTTATAAATGAATTAAAAATGGAAAGGGTGATTCCTATTTTCCTTGATTGTGATCAATCATAAATATAATTAATCCATGCTTAATTTCTACATTGGACATTAAAATCCTCATTGTTATTTGGAATCATTGGACATTGTGATCCTCATCACATATTGTGGTATGTTGGACATGAAGCTACTTATTATTTATTTAAATTTTTTAGACATGGAGATCTTTATTATTTATTGAAATTTTTGGATGTGATTCTTCTTATTATTTGTTAAAGTTATTGGACATGGAGATCCATATCAAATATTTAAAACTATAGAGATAAAACTCCTAATCATTTACATGGAATGGTTAGACATAACCCTCCACGCCCCCTTGATTTATATTATTTTAATGATGACCTTTATTTAGATATAAAAACTAATATTATTATAATTTTACCTGGAATCTTTAGTTAAATACCATGGGTCCCATGTCTCTTATTATAAAATGAAAAATGATCAACGAAATTTTGGCTTAGGATGAAGCAGTTATTATCGGCTAGGTGTAACATGTGGAACATGGTATTGAAATGGTTTACTCCAGTATCAATTATTTATTGATTTCTTATAATAATTATACCTGAACACTACTTTATTTTATATTATCATACCATATATGCATTAGACATCATGGTGGTGGCCTGCTGATTTTTTCTCACACCGTATTTAGATGGTAATTTAGTACCTGAAAAAATCTCATGGCAACAAGTCATGAGTTGGATTGTGACACCCATTGTAACTTATGTGGTGTTAGTATTTGATGCGGGAGATGTGGACTGAGCACATACTCAGAATACTATAGTAGTTTCTTCCATTACTTTTTTTGGACAGTCTATCCCTATTGAGTGTATCGCCTATTGTATGTTGACTGCTTTATTATGAATTAATATTTTTAAGGATGGTTTGTTTTATTGGTACATTATGGGTTATATATTTTTTATTATTTTTATATATTTATTTATCTCCCATTTCCATTAATTTATTTATTCTTCAGCTATATTTATTACTAATCCAGATGGTATATTCTCCTCACAGTATCATCTTTAGACCCTCATTATCAGTTTGTAGCCTTTGTAATATGGGGAGGAATGCTATAGTCCATGATGATAATCATTCAAATTACTATTTATGGAGTGAATCGTGTTGGTACGTGACAAAGTGATATCTAAGGAATTCTTTTCCTTATTGTTCTATTTTGTGTCAGTAGATAGGTGGCTTCTAATTTTTCAACACATGGTAAAAATCTCTATTCTGGGAATGGATAACCCAAGCTTGGGTTAAAGATCAAGATTCTAGGGATTGGAATGTGGTTTATGGTATTTTTTATTACAACTAATGATTATTTTACCTTGATTGACTTTGTTTCCTTCAGACGACTTCTCATTTGTGAGATTTATCTATTATAATGGTATGGAAAGAGAAAAGGTTTGTTCATTCATCATTTCAGGATCCAAATTTTAATATTTCATTAGAATTTATACCCTTATATCCTTCTTTTTTGTTTTTCTACTTTCATTCCTATATTCCTTTCTTCAAGGATGGATTACATATTATAATTATGGATTACGGTGAGATAAATAAAGATTATGCATCAACCTAAAACACATTTTCCCATTTATTTTGATGGTGTAATTTTATTTAATTATTTTACAATTAATTATTTAATTAAAATGGTTTTCAAATATTTAATGAATTATCCTGAATGAAATTTATAAATTTGAAGGAATTGTATTTGTTTTTAAAAATTCATGTCATTTCTTATAGACATCAGTTTAATTGTTTTATCAATAGTAACTTATGTAGTGGATTTCTACATAATTTGGCAATGGATACCCCTATAATTGATTCATTATGTTCTTGATTGGACCCTAGTATGTAAGTTTTGGCATGTTTCTTCTTTGACATAAACAGAGTATGGGTCTATTAAATATTTAATAAAATTGTTGTGAATGGGTTCAATATAAATTGGGTTCCAATTATAATTTATAGTGTGTCTCCATTAGAAATTTGGAATTGTTTCCCATATAAGTAGAACCAATACTATGTGAATTTTCCCTTCTAGGTCGATTATATACTTTTTATTCCTTGGTACATAACCTATTGGGGGTATGTTTACATAAAGTGAGATAATTATTTAATGTTTCAGTAGAAACTCATATGATGATTCTTATAAATGTATGGTGGAAAATTACTTAACTGGTCCTCTTAATATGAAAAAATTTCTTTTGACTGCTTTTTGATATTCATTTATAAGAGGCACTATTCAATTAAAATTCTTGTTACAACCTAATGAGGTTTTTTCTCTATAGATTAGAATTGATATTTTCTTTAACTAAGATAATTTGTAGTAACATTTGAAAAATAACGGTCAAATGGAATTATAAGATAATTTCCATAAAATTTCAAGAGATTTCATCTACATAAGGGCCAAGTATAGGTCAAAAAATATAATTGGTACCTAACATTGCATATATCTGATCTTTTTGAATCGTTATAATAAATTTAATGTTTTTAAATGAATTAAATAAAATTTTTATGCTGTGTTGATCACAAAAAACAATCATATAGTGGTTAGTTCTAATGTTTACTTGATTGTTTCCTTGGGATGGGAAGATGAACATTGCCCATGTTTCTCTGATGGATTATTCTATTGGTTTAGAACAAAGGGTTAGGAAGTAGTACCTAATAACCATTTTGAAATGAATCTATTTTAATATAAATTTCCTTTTACAAGAGAGAGGATAAATTTTTGTGGTAGCACCCTTTGGGATAGGAAATTAGTAGAATTTTGAGATGAGTTTATAGAAACAACAAGTGTTTTATGTTAGTCTTTTTGAGTTGTGTAGGACTCTTAGATGATTGAACTACACCTCCAAGTAACTGAGTGATTATATGGTAAGTTGAACCTTGATGATACCCAGTTATTTTTAGCATTTTATCTTTTTTATTTTGGAAATGAGACCATCAAAGGAGAACTCCCCTATGTGGATGATCAAATAGGATCAAGTACTTCTAAGATGTTTCATGGTATTTGATCTTGTTACACCTATGTTGATAGGTTTTGACCATGGTTGGTCAACGATTCTTTACCTTCATTCAATATTACCATTTTAGATTAATTTTTTTAAGTACATTAGATGTCATGTAATAGAGGGAAATATATGGTTTATGGTTCTTATAAGAGATGCCTTATTACTATGTGGATGGACCTAGTGTCCCTTTTCTATGATTTGATCAAAAGGGCTAGGTTGGAGATATAAAATCCATTAGTTTTGAATCGTACCATAGTTAGTTAGTGTCATTTTTTATAATTTAGGGAAACATAAAATAGAGTTTAGCCTAGGTTTATAGACTCCTTTAAGAGGTGGTGAGATTTTTTATACACATTTTTAAAAGGAAATATATGGAGGTTATTGTATTTTTGACACTTCTATGGAGATTCTTATGGTTTTTGAGGAATCGCCTAAGGTGATTATGTATCAAGAATACTTTGATGGGTAGGATTATCTTTGTTTCTCTCTATATTGACTCACAGTTTTTATATTAGAATAGTAATTTCAAAATATTCATCATGATGTGGGTGGTCATTCAATAAATCGTTGAATAGGTATGTGGTTTATTTTTAGGAGGAGTTCCAAGGGAGCTCCTGACATGTTAATACTAACATTTCATGTAGCATGGTAATCTTGGACATGTTTATGTACAACTCATGGGAGTGTTATTTATCTATTTAATCAGGTGGTATGAGAGTATACTCTCTCTCTTATAACTTATATATGAATGGTAAATTCCAGTTGTGTGTGGTACCATTTAAATTGACAATCAGGGAAAGGCCATGTTTGAGATAGGGACAGATGGTTTCAAAGAAGTTCCATTGCAGAAAGGGGTTCATGATTGTTTTGAATAGAAGAGAAATGTTTATATTTGGTAGAGGATAAATCAAGAGTAGATAATTTTTTTGAAGGTGGTTGAACCAATGGTGTATCTTTACATTAATTTTTTGGATACGTGGTGTCAAGGGTTAGTTAAAGGTAAGTTTAGACTAGTTTTATGTGAGTGTTTCTTAGAGAGATTAGTGTATTTAGGTTGATGGAAAATTATTTTACACTTTATTTAGATATAATAATGTGAAATATATTGATATCTTACTGATTATGTAAATTGAGAATCTTCTATGAATTAGGCTATATAATATATTTTCTGATCTGATGGAGGGACTTTATGGGAGTCATGCTCAAGGACAGATTTAAGTTTATTCATATGGTGTGGTGTACACAATTTTCTATTGATGGTGGTGGGGCTTTTGTATGTTGAAAATAAGTTAATTCCATGTGAACCATTCATATAAAGTTGGAACAAATGGTGGGAGTTGTTTTCATTAGTGTTTGATAATGGGAGGGTTCTTATCCATGCCAACTATTATGTGTAGGGATGGCTGGGGCATGGGCTATAAAATTTTCAAAATATTTTCAATAGTGTGATGAAATGTGTAACACCCTGAGATTTTATGAAAAATATTCTTTTAATTTCATTAATTTCTTGTGTTGTATGCTACACCAAGACTACCTTGCACTATATGCAACACCGTATTAGCTTGCAGTATACACAACACTATTCTTGGATCGTGTTACACACAATTTTGATAATAGTTATTCTACGAAACATTGAGTATATATATATATATTCAATGTATAAATGAAATATGGTTGTATAATGTTATAAGAGACAACGAAGGATTCTTTCACAGCACGCAACCCTGACTTGGCTTGCATTACACGCAATCGCGACCTTCCTCGATAGCGTGTGTTGTACGCAATACCGGGTTTTACTAAACAACGATATATTATTATAATATTATTATGAACTAGCTGTTATGAATAGTATTAACTAAATTTTGAATCTTATAACATTATTATTCGTCTTACACATTTTCGAAAACCTGGTATAAGAACAAAATAAATTTTTCGGGTAAATTAAGTATTTTTCAAAAAAATGCAGTTTTTCCACCTTTTGATGGCGCACCCACTTTAAATCTAGTTTTGACATTTTTATAAGTTCAATTTGACAAAATAAAATTATTCTTTGGAATAATGAAATAAAAAATTACTTTGGATAAATTTTTCATATTATTCTGGTAACTTTCATATTTTGATGAATAGTAAAAACACGATATATTTTAATTAAAAACAACTTTTTTCATCACAATAATTTATATGGTTAAATTATTATATTTAATAGTTTTAAAGTATAAATAAATTTATTTTTACCATTTAATATAATTTATGTCATTATCATCGATTCTACCTTGAATTCGCAGGATAAATCAATTCAATCTTTTGCAATGTTTTAAAGAAAAACCCGTTTTCTTTCGACAACGGGATTAATTTTAATTTAATTTCTGAAACTTTTGTATATTGAATTTGGAAAAATGGATTCCATATTTGGAATCATTGGATCCAAATTATGTTAATAAGCTACTTTTTATTTTTGGGAATTATGAATAGTAACTACGGTAAATTTTATTTACCATAGTTAAAGGTAAATCAGGTAATTAAGGGTAAATATAATATTATAAAATTATCTTAACACATGTAAAAATCCAATTGGATGACTAAAAGTTTACCCATATCACCTAAGGGTCTGATTAGATTCATTTAATGGGCTTTTTTCCATGAAAATAATTTAATTATTATTAAAACCAAAGAATGTGACAACATGTCACTTTCTTATATCTTATAAGTATAATAATTTTAATTTAGTGACACACTTCAGGAAACATCGAACATGAATAGTCTCAAAAACTCTAATACAATTATATACATCATAGGAATTTATTTATAATTTTTAGGAATTAAATAATTATCATTTAATATGACACAATGATGATGCAGTAATTATCTTATTAATGAAATATTGACATAATTGATGTTATAAATACCCAAATAAATGTAATTTAAGACTTTTTATGAATTAAACTAATTTTATAGTTTAATATGACATGTTAGTATTTATTTAATTAACTTTTTTGAACTAATAATTCTGTTATGATTTTAACAAAAATCAATTACTAAATAGTGTCAAAATTGACATAAAATAGTTTTTAAAACAAATATTATATTATTAATTGTTATTTTATTCCTAAAAATATAAGGTTCGGTCAAATTACTTAGATATGCTTATATATATTAATAATAAACAACTTGGGGTTCTTTTGGCTTTTTATAGTAACTTTATTAACCTTATAGTATAAGAACACAAGAAGACACGGTAAAATTAAAATTATTTAACTTAATGTTAAATCTAAATTATAACGTTAAAATAGGAACTTAAACTTGTCTATATTCTATTGTATGATATAATGTGGACCCATACCCACCTTATCTTCTAAATAAATCAATTTGGAGCTATTTAAAACCGAATTTTACTTTATAATACAATAATAGTTTTAGTTATTCCAAAGATACCCCTCTCCTCCCTTATAAAAGGGCACCTCCTCCTCCCTCTTCCTCACACCACTTTGAGCCTTCAAGCTCGGCCAAACCCTTCCAATTTCTCCTCTCCACTTTCCTAGAAACATCCTAGAGGTTCTGGTCTTCTTCAAAGACCTATTTTAGTACCCTAAAAGGAGGTCTCAAAGAAGCACTTCAAAGAAGAGGTAATGTTTGTTACCGATTCTTTAATCTTTATTTCTTCTTCCACTTCTTCTTCTTTAGTTGTTTCATTATGAAGTAATAACATCAGTATCACTCATATACTGATATGTTATTATAAGTATGAAACAATCCTATTTCACCATCTATCTATCCTACGGAAAAAGAAATCACCGCACGTCCGTACGTACGGAATACCGTCTCCACGCCGTGGTGTAATCTATTTTCCACCACCACATTACTTGGATGGGTATAATGGAGTAAATAATGACTATATATGACTATTAAAAAGTGATATTTACTCTGAAATAGTTTACATACACTCCAATACAATTCCACGATCATGGGAATGATATCATCGCTCGTGCGTACGTACGGAATACCGTCTCCATGATGTGATTCGTTCTACATGATCTTCATTGAATAATGATTATATAAATGAATTGAATGAATGAATATGATATATATTACAATAATACCATTATGTAAATGAGGTATCTATATCCTAAAGATAAGAATAAGAATTTATTCGACAAACACGCATAAGAACAAAAAAGTAATAAACACCCGAGTAACAAGTAGTAATGAAATATTACTAATAATAAGTTAAAAATATGACCATATATGATATCATAACAGTAAGTATGATTCTGGAATAAGTCAATAACATTATTTAAATCATAATATAGGAGGTTTGGACACATACGAAGCAAATCCGACCTAAGGTAAGGGAAAATATCACAATCTCATTTTATCCGAGATTGTTTATACATTGGTATTTACTGGGGTGTATTTTTTAATCCAAATCCATGTTTCCTCAATATGTGATATTATTTCCATCCACCTGCAATTGTTTAAATCCAATTTTACCCTTCGTTGAGTTTTTTAGTAAAATATATGAAAGGAATCTTTTGTCGTACGAGGTACTTTTGGACTTTTCCGACAAAAGTACGAGAAGAATGTTTTTTTAACTTATACGGCATGAATGGATTTTTAAAACATTATTTCCAAGAAGCTTCCTTTACAAGTTTTCAAGTTTATTTTTAATCAAGTTCTTTTAGTTTTAAATTGTATGACATGTTAAGAAAGGAAAATGTTTTTGAAGTAGAAAGGATATTTTCCTCAAGAATGGAGTTTAAGTGTTTTATCAAAATTATTTTCTATCTAAGATAATATATTGTTCTATTTCTATCCCTATTGTTACATTGATTTGATTATGTTGTGATGGAATTATTTTTATGAATTCCTTTATCTTATATGAATTGTTTTATGATGTCTTGTTGTTTAAGAATCCCATTTTTATTACATGGGTTATGCAATGATGTATGAATTATGATTTTGTGGCACACATAAGAATGGTATCATTATGAGATGGGTGGGACCTATATCTCCCTCCAATGCATTGGGTAAATATTTTATATCTCATGAGATAGACATGGCTGGAATGGTAGGTTATACCGGTTTAGTGAAACAGGACTGAAAAGAGGAGTGAACTCGGTTCAGAAAGGGACTTTGTCCAGTAAGACAGTCTTGGAAATGAGTCTTGACTAATAAGAAATGATTCTCTATGATTATGTGTGTATGCCACAAAGTTTCATGTTTTAAGTTATGATTATTGGGATTACATTTCACTACTATGATTTATCCCATGTTATGAAATTATGATCTCTTTTGCAGGTTGAGATTTCCAAAAGATATGTTCTTATGAATATGACGTGATTGATATTTCTTTTGTTTGACCTTACTGATCATTTGAGCTCACCCTTTTATGTTTTCTTTTCCCCAGGATATAAAGAACGGATTTATGTTTAAAAAAAGAAGATCTTTATGGGAGATGTTGAAGATCTTTCACCACGATTAAAAGATTATATTCCAAGTTTCCAAAGACACTACACTATTATGGTCCTTGTGTGTATGTTTTTGTTATGTACTTAGTATTCTGCAAAAGTAATGTAATGTCTATGTACGTTAAGCTTCGTGTCTCTATAATTGGTATCATAGGAAAGGTTTAGTTAACCTTTGGAAACTAGGATGCGAGAAATTTAGTGAGATCCCCATATATATTTCTAAGGTATGTCTAGGGATGTCCCGAAGGTTAAGTATACGTATAGGTTATAGTACTAGAATTACGCTAACGATCATAGAATTAAACCTAAGATGTTAGATATTGAAGGTACTCCCCCTTTATTATGTTGTTTTCCCTAGCATGATTTTTTCCTCTCACACTATTCTTTTTGGGTTTTAGATGATGGTTCGAACCCGAAGGAACCGTGTTGATCAATGTAATGGAAAATGCAATGATTGTCCTCCTGAACAAACAAATGTTATGGGAGATGGAGTGCAAAATTTTATTGCTATACTTACACAAGCTATGAATCATTCTGGACTTCCAAATGAGCAGATAAGGGAAAAACATTCTATTGATTCCTTCATGATGCAACGTCCACCTTCTTTCATTGGGTCTTCTAATCCACTTGTTTCTAAAAAATGGATCAGTACCACTGAAAAGATATTCTCGGTTCTTCAATGTTCTGAACATGATAAAGTTATCTTAGCAGTATATTGTTTGGAAGGTGAAGCTGATCAATGGTGGAATCTTATCAATAATACGAGGAAAAGAGATGAAATTGAGTCCATGTAATGGGATGAGTTCAAGAACTTATTTTTCCATAAGTACTTCCCTCGTATTCATCGAAAAAAGATGGAGAAGGAGTTTCTTGAACTAAAGAAAAAGGATGATGAATCTGTTGGTATATAAGAAGAGAATTTTACAAGGCATGAAAGGTATGTATCTAGATTTATCATCCAACATGAAAGTAAAGTTGATATATTCTTCAGTGGCTTAAAACCAAATCTTCGAAGGGAATTAGCTACAAGAGACTTCAGTAGCTATGAAGAAATTGTGCGTTGTGTTATCAAGGTAGAAATAGAAGTTGGTGTTACTTATCCATATCATAGTTTTGACAAGAAACGAAAGATGGAGTTCAAGGAGAAATCTCAGAATAATGGTGAAAAGAAGATGAATGTTTCCTTATACTCAAAGTGTGGAAAGAATCATGGTGGAGATTGTCTTAAAGGGACACGTAAATGTTTCAAATGTGGAAAGGAAGGTCATCGGGCATTTGAATGCCGCAATGATGGGAAGAAGATGCCTAATTATGCAAACAAAGGAAGGGATGCACAGAATGAACCTACTACACTTTAATACTTCAAGTGCAAGGAAATGGGGCATTATGATAATAAATGCCCTAATCCAAGGGTTAGTGATGATCGACATGAGCAACCACTTAAGGCAAAGGACAAAGGGAAGTCACATGCGATCACTATTGGCGATGTTGAATATGACAACGATGTGGTGGAATGATTAAGTGTTTATGTAATGGGATTCCAGAATAATGTTGTATATAGTATCGTGGAATATTGGAATATTTATGTTTTGGTCTATTGTAGTTTTCAATAATTTTATGGCATTGGTAACCATGAAAAATGATTGAAATATTTTTGGAAAGCAGATGATATGCACATAATGAATGGATAAATAGAATCTAATATGTTTGATTGTATTCATGAGCTCATGATTGATATAGGGACTAAGTGATATCATGGTTTGAGGATATAGAATTTTGAGGATTTTGGTATGTGGAAAGTGTTAACTTTTAACTGCATTCATGTTTTCACTAAGGTTCAATGGATATTCATTCTTTAATAGAATACATGATTAAGGTATTCACATGTTTGTAATTTGACCAACAAGATATATCTTATGATATATGGGGGATAAATGATGGCATTCACGTGATTATTTTCTTTATACTATGAGCTTGGACCGAAGTATTTTAGATAAGACAAAAGATTGGAATGGATTATGTTAGGCATAAGTTAGTATTGTTTAAGGATAAAACTTTTTTTTGATATTGTTGAGGGGATGTTATAGTAATATAGCTTTAGAAAAAGGACAACCTGAAGGACGGGCGACAGCCCATCGCGTCGGACAAGGCTGTGGGAATCGAACCCACAACCGAAGTGTGATTGGCCTTTATCGCCTAGCACTGGCCTATAAGAAGTCCCTATTTAGTAGAAACTAGTTTTATTATATTAAGCAGTATGATATATGAAGTATAAGTCCATTTTAGGAACCATATATGATTAATCTCACTATAGATGGACTTATGTATTTTTTTGATAACTTTTCTAACCTTTTGTTGAGACAAATGGAATGACCTATCATTCTATCACATGATCTGCTAACACATCACTAATGACAAATTAAACTTCATTTCTTTAAGAGATGAAGTGGAAATTGACCAAAGAATGACAAACGGTGAGACTATACCAAAATCACAAAAGTATTTCTTCTAATTCCAATTTCATCAACTTTGGGGAAATGATCTTGAAAACCAAAAAGGTTGTTCAAGTGCTCGTATATCTGATGAATCAGATGGTACCTTAGATCGTCACAAATTTATGGCTTTGTGATTGTTGGCTTCTCCATATCCATGTTCTCTACCACTCTCCATCAGAACATGATGGTTAGATTTCTCTTCCATATCCATATTTTCACCTATGTGGAAACACAGTGATTAGTTTATTTGGGTAATCGTTACATTTCATACCTTTTTTTTAAAGATTGGTTTTGGTATTCCTTTTTACGATGAGGGTTTCTATTAAAGAAACTTTCAAATAGTAAACCATTTATAACCCCGACGAATTTCGAGGGCGAAATTCATTTTAAGGGGGGTAGAATGTAACACCCTGAGATTTTATGAAAAATATTCTTTTAATTTCATTAATGTCTTGTGTTGTATGCTACACCAAGATTACCTTGCGCTATACGCAACACCGTATTAGCTTGCAGTATACACAACACTATTCTTGGATTGTGTTACACACAATTTTGATAATAGGTATTCTACGCAACATTGAGTATATATATATATATTCAATGTATAAATGAAATATGGTTGGATTATATTATATGAAACAACGAAGTATTCTTGCACAACACACAACCCTGACTTGGCTTGCATTACACGCAATCGCGACCTTCCTCGATAGCGTGTGTTGTACGCAATACAGGGTTTTACTAAAATAAGTATTTTTCAAAAAAAGCAGTTTGCCGCCTTTTGATGGCGCACCCACTTTAAATCTAGTTTTTGACTTGTTTATATGTTCAATTTGACAAAATCAAATTCTTATTTGGAATCATGAAATAAAAAATTACTTTGTATAAATTTTTCATATTATTCTGGTAACTTTCATATTTTGATGAATAGTAAAAACACGCTATATTTTACTTAAAAACAACTTTTTTCATCGCAATAATTTATATGGTTAAATTATAATATTGAATAGTTTTAAGGTATAAATATAATATATTTTTACCATTTAATATAATTTATGTCATTATCATTGATTCTACTTTGAATTCGTAGGATAAATCAATTCAATCTTTTGCAATTTTTTAAAGAAAAACTCGTTTTCTTTCGACAACGGGATTAATTTTAATTTAATTTCTGCAACTTTTGTGTGTTGAAATTGGAAAAATGGATTCCATATTTGGAATCAGTGGATCTAAATTATGTTAATAAGATACTTTTTATTTTTGAAAATTATGAATAGTAACTATGGTAAATTTTATTTAGCGTAGTTAAAGGTAAATCGGGTAATTAAGGGTACATATAATATTATAAAATTACCTTAACACATATCAAAATCCTATTGGATGACTAAAAGGCTACCCATATCACCTTAGGGTTGGATTATAATCATTTAATGGACTTTTTTTGATGAAAATAATTTAATTATTATTAAAACCAAAGAATGTGACAACATGTCACTTTCTTGAATCTTATAAGTATAATAATTTTAATTTAGTGATACACTTCATGAAACTTCTAACATGAATAGTCTCAAAAAAGATAATACAATTATATACATCATAGGAATTTATTTAGAATTTTTAGGGATTAAATAATTATCATTTATTTTGACACAAAGATGATGCAGTAATTGTCTTATTAATGAAATATTGACAGAATTGATGTTATAAATACACAAATAAATGTAATTTAAGACTTTTTATGAATTAAACTAATTTTATAGGTTAATATTACATGTTAGTACTGATTTAATTAGCTTTTTTCGAACTAATAATTCTGTTATAATTTTCACAAAAATCAGTTACTAAATAGTGTCAAAATTGACATAAAATAGTTTTTAAAACTAATATTATATTATTAATTGTTATTTTATTCCTAAAAATATAAGGATCGAAAAAATGAGTTAGATAAGGTTATATATATTAATAATAAACAGCTTGGGGGTTATTTTGGCTTTTTATAGTAAGTTTATTAACCTTATAGTATAAGAACACAAGAAGACACGGTAAAAGTAAAATTATTTAACTTAATGTTAAATCTAAATGATATGGTTAAAATAGGAACCTAAACTTGTCTAAATTATATTGGATGAGAGAAGTTAGACCCATATCCACCTTATCTTAGAAATAAATCAATTTGGAGCTATTTAAAACCGAATTTGACTTTATAATAAAATAATAGTTTTAGTTATTCCAAAGGTACCCCTCTCCTCCCTTATAAAAGGGCCCCTCCTCCTCCCTCTTCCTCACACCACTTTGAGCCTTAAAGCTCAGAAACACCCTTCCAATGTCTCCTATCCACTTCCCTAGAAACATCCTAGAGGTTCTGGTATTCTTCAAAGACCTATTTTAGTACCCTAAAAGGAGGTCTCAATGAAGAACTTCAAAGAAGAGGTAATATCTGTTACCGATTCTTTCATCTTTATTTCTTCTTCCACTTCTTCTTATTTAGTTGTTTTATTATTAAGTAATAACATAGGTATCACTCATATACTGATATGTTATTATAAGTATGAAACAACCCTATTTTACCATCTATCCATCCTACGGAAAAAGAAATCACCACGCGTGCGTACGTACGGAATACCGTCTCCACGCCGTGGTGTAATCTATTTTCCACCACCACCTTACTTGGATGGGTATAATGGTGTAAATAATGACTATATATGACTATTAAAAAGTTATATTGACTCTGAAATAGTATACATACACTCCAATACAATTCCACGATCATGGGAACGATATCATCGCTCGTGCGTACGTACGGAATACCGTCTCCATGATGTGATTCGTTCTACATGATCTTCATTGCACAATGATTATATAAATGAATTGAATGAATTAATATGATATATATTACAATAATAAAATTCTTTAAATGATTTATCTATAACCTAAAGATAAGAATAATAATTTATTCGACAAACACACATAAGAACAAAAATTAATAAACACCCGAGTAACAAGTAGTAATGAAATATTACTAATAATAAGCTAAGAATATGACCATATATGATATAATAAAAATAAGTATGATTATGGAATAAGCCAATAACAATATTTAAATCATTATACAGTAGTTTTGGACACTTACGAAGCAAATCTGACCTAAAGTAAGGGAAAATATCACAATCTCATTTTATCCAAGATTGTTTATACATTGGTATTTACTGGGGTGTATTTTATCATCCAAATCCATGTTTCCTCAATATGTGATATTATTTCCATCCACCTAAAATTGTTTAAATCCAATATTTCCGTTTAGTTGAGTTTTTTAGTAAAAGATATGAATGGAATCTTTTGTCGTACGAGGTATTTTTTGACTTTTCTGAAAAAAGTATGAGAAGAATGTTTTTTTAACTTATACGGCAGGAATGGATTTTTAAAACATTGTTTCCAAGAAGCTTCTTTTAAAAGTTTTCAAGTTTATTTTTAATCAACTTATTTTATTTTAAAATTTCATGACATGTTAAGAAAGGAAAATGTTTTTGAATTAGAAAGGATATTTTCCTCAAGAATGGAGTTCAAGTGTTTTATCAAAATTATTTTCAATCTAAGATAATATATGGTTCTATTTCTATCCCTATTGTTACATTGAATTGATTATGTTGTGCTGGAATTATTTTTAGGAATTACTTTATCTTATATGAATTATTTTATGATGTCATGTTGTTTAAGAATCCCATTTTTATTACATGGGTTATGCAGTGATGTATGATTTATGATTTTGTGGCACACATAAGAATGATATCATTATGAGATGGGTGGGACCTATATCTCCCTCCAATGCATTGGGTAAAGATTTTATATCTCATGAGATAGACATGGCTGGAATGGTAGGTTATACCAGTTCAGTGAAACAGGACTGAAAAGAGGAGTGAACTCGGTTCAGAAAGTGACTTTGTCCACTAAGATAGTCTTGGAAATGAGTCTTGACTAATAAGAAATTATTCCCTATGATTATGTATGTATGCCACAAAGTTTCATGTTTTCAGTTATGATTATTGGGATTACATTTCACTACTATGATTTATCCCATGTTATGAAATTATGATCTCTTTTACAGGTTAAGATTTCCAAAAGATATGTTCTTATGAATATGACGTGATTGATATTTCTTTTGTTTACCCTTACTGATCATTTGAGCTCACCCTTTTATGTTTTCTTTTCCCCATGATATAAAGAAATGATTTAGGTTTTAAAAAGATATCTTTATGGGAGATGTTGAAGATCTTTCACCACTATTAGAAGATTATATTCCGAGTTTCCGAAGATACTAAACTATTATGGTCCTTGTGTGTGTGTTTTTGTTATGTACTAAGTATTCCGAAAAAGTAATGTAATGTCTATGTACGTTAAGCTTCGAGTCTCTACAAAATGGATTCCTCAAAGGTGGGAAATGGTACATTGATTATTGGTGGGAGACCCTTATGTGAGAAGGATCATGGGTCCCTCATACCAGTTGTGTGATGGGCATTTGGATTTTGGATTCCACATGATAAATAGGAAAATGTATATCCGGTTTTCTTGATAAATAGAATATGAAGATTCTGATGTGGACGTGGGTGGAGTTTGAGTGTAGGTGTCTGGCCCTGGATGGATTGTGATGATCCTATGATTTTATGATCAGGTCTGTATCAATGATTGTTCTATGAAATGAAGATGGTTTTGGACATGGGATGGTTCATCTAGGAGACACCATCGGTGTTTCGGTATTATATTTAAGTATGTTTCTTGGAATAATCTTAGTACACCATGAGATAAAGGTGTTAGAATATGTTTTTTTATTAATCAGCTGTAGAAGTAGGCTTTTTTTAAAATTAGTCACCCATAGGTGGTTTGAGTTGATTTACCTCAAACAATTGGATGTGAATAGTGAGAAACCAGATCAGGAACACCAATGGGATGATAATGGTGAAGTACAAATGTTGGTGGAATATTTTCAAAGAAATACAGCATGACCAAGATAACTTAGTTGATTGGAATTCAACTATTTTGATTGAGGACCAAGAGCAGCATCATCACTAGTGATCAGGTTGTGTAGGTTTAGATATGTTCTATGGGTATCATTAGGATTCTAAAAGAGTTATTTAATTGAAAATTTATACTATGGAAGTATCAGGGATTAGAATTGTCTATTGAATTCTAAAACATATACTTGGAGGATCCATAGGTTAATTGATGAAATAGATAGTAATTTTATCATTTCCCAGCTTACATGGGCTTGGGTAAGTGTCTTTTTGATTTTTCAATAATGGTTATGATTTTTGTCTTGAATTTGTGGGGGTTAAGAATTATATGAATAAAGTTATGCTTTGGGAGCATGTTGGGAATTCGAGATGACACTCGAACATTTGAGTAGGATTTCATGACCAATGTAGGTCAGGTGATTATTTCTTTGTCCATTGAGGTTTCTTAGGTATGAGAAAGGCTAAATGGGGAGGTTATAAGAACCAATTTTTTAAAATGGTTGGAGATTATAATAGTATATGAATTTTCATCTGGTGGATGGTAAAAATATTGAATTGAGATTCAAAATGTAATTCTAAGAGTTATAAATACATAAACCAAATTCGATGGGATCTAAGGATTAGGAGGTGTCTCGAGAGTTGGGATGGGTTTCAAGAGATTCATCCTTCAAATGATTGGTTTAGAGAGAGATAAACATGGGTACACGGTTGGTTATGGGTTAGTTCTAAACATTTATCCAAATCTTATAACATGTCTTGTAGAGAGATATAGTTTTTTAAACCATACAATGACCCAGATAACCATTACTTTTGTTATAGAGATACATATAGAATTACATGGTTGGAACATAATTCTTCAAACAATGTGCTAAAATGTACAAGATGATAGTGATTTGGGAAGTGAGGTCTACATGGTTGCTGCATGATTTAAAAACCATGGGGGGGAATCATATTAAAAGTTAGTTCATGGGTAGAGAGTCCAACACTATTAGTACATAGTTTACCTAACAATCTTACCAAACTATGTTCTAATTAAAATATTATAAATCATCATTTCCCCTTCCAACCTTAAATGGGTTTTTACCCCATTTTTCCCCATTAAAACCTTGTCACTCCCCACATGTACCACATACTTCCTCCTTCTTACTTATTCCATGACTAGTTATTCTTTTTTTAGGGTATGAATAGAACACCATTATATGAGTTGGAATCTTAGGGGTAATTATAAACTCGTATTACCACTTTCACAATTTATCTTTTCATTGTTGGCATGATCAGTGTGCGAGATAATTTTCCCTAGTTTTAGAGTGTTCTTCAAGTTTGTCATTACCTCTCATTTTATCTTGACTAAAAGGTTTATAATTTTTAGTGATGCTTACACTGTATAAGTTAGGTGGAAAATATGATATTTCTATTTTAAAAATCATTTATAAAGTGTTCTCAGTATGCTATATGAAGAACTTTCCATATGTTTCCTGTAAATTGTTTAACTCCTTTAGTTAATTGTCTATATAATGACTTAAGCCTCTCTAGGACACATTAAAATTTTCTGGGGGTTGTGATCATGACATCTATCACCACTTATGGGTGTATCCTATTATTTTCCTTCCTTTTCAATTGCTTTAAATTGAAAAAAACACCACAGAGGTTTGTTTGAGATGAATCCGAAGAAGGGAGTTAATTAAATAACAATGAATGAATTAATGGAAATCCAATCTGGAATATTTTATTACTTGGACCATGTTAAATTATATTGTATTCCCTTGGATAAATATAAAATTGAATGAGATGTGATACACCAATAAAAAAATTCTTTGACCATGACTATGATCCCCTTGACACCATGTGGGGTTTATGAACATGGTTTGAACCACCCTTAGGGTGTGTGATATTGAATTTTCTATATGGCCATTTATTTTTAATGTAACCAAACACCCTAATAATGTGTTTTGTATTATCACTAATGATTTAATTACTAATTGGATTTTATTGAGTTGTGAAAATGGAGTGGGGAGATTACATGACAATTTTATTCTTCTCACCTTAGGCTAGGGCCTTTTCCTTATGTATTTAATGTTTAAGTGAAATTAAATACATAAATGTGTTCTTTTGGGAACTTGTTAATTAAATGATAAATGGAAAGGGAGGCACCACTTGTCCATGATGGTGATCTAACAATGATGTGAATACATCATTATTACCTTCTGCATTGGGCATGGTGTTCCTCATTTTTATTATGAATTATTGGAAAAAGTTATCCTCATACTTATTGGAGTATGACAGACATTGATATCATTATTATTTATTGAAATTACTAGATATGGAGCTACTTATTATTTATTAAAAATCTTAACATTGCGCTCCTTGTTATTTATTAAAGAAGTGGAACACCATAAAAATAATTTTAAACAGTTAGACATGGAACTCCCTATATTGTTTAAGGAATGGTTGGACATGAATATTCATGCCCTCTTAGTTTAGATTCATATATTGATGTTCCATATTTTGATATCAATCCCATATGATTATCATCCTAAATGGATTAAAGTTTATATACCATTGATCCAAATTCTATTATTTTATAAGGTAAAATTATCAGAGACATTCCATCTTAGGATGAAGCAGGTATAGTCATCCAGGATTCACATAAGAAACCTAGGCTCAACATGGTTTATTCTTATATCAATGATTTACCACTGCCTTACACTTTTTATACATATACACTACTTCATTTTCTATTCATATACTGGATTTTCATTAGACACCATGGGTGGTGGCATGCTGAGTTTTACTCACACCTCGTTCAGGACACCATTTGGTACACCGAAAAATCTCATGTCTATAAGACAATATCTGTCTTGTTCTGCTTGTTATTACTTATCTAGGTCCTGGAATTATTGTAGGAGACACATACTGATCAAGGACTCTGACTTCTACTCGATTTGGGTCCTTTATTTTTTAATTAATTATATGTATAGTGCTATTGTGTCTGTCACCTATTGTATGATGAGTGTTTTTAATATGTCTCATAAAGTTCATGCATGGTTTGTTTTATTTGGACTTTACAAATTATCTATTAATTATTATTGTAATAGATTTGTTTACCTCCTACTGCCTTTCATTTATTTAATCCTTTGTTGTATTTAATACTAATCCAGATTCTATAGACCCTTTATACTGTTTAAAATCATTTGGAATATGGGGAGGCATGCTTGAGTCCTTATCTCCAACCAATATAGTTACTGTTTATTTAGTGAATTACGTCAAGGCATGCAACATTTTTTGGTAAATCCATGGACTTAAGTGAAGGTATAATGAGCATAGTTAGAGGCTTGGGTGAACCACCTGTGCTAAAATTTATGGATTCATTTGATAAGAAAATATATTATTAAAGAATGAAATTCTAAACACCATTCACATTGACTTAAAATGATATTTCAAGTCATTAAACCAAGGAATACATCAACCAAAATAGTTTATAATAGAGGAGTTGATGGAGGTGATTTGAGGGAGGTAGTGTCATACAAATACATTATTTTTTTGGGAGTTCACCTATCACTATGTGACCATGATGGGATATGGAAATACAAAAAACTATTGATGTTTAGTGGATTATGGTATGACAAATAAATCTCTACTGTATTCTCCTTGGATAAGACCATAGTGGTGAGAAAAGTATAAAATGATGTTTATGTGTCTATTTTTTGAAATTTTAACTGTGTTGAATGTGTAGTTAATTATGATAGGTTTCAAAATTTCTTACCCATGTGAGAAAAATATATATATTTATAAAAGAAAATTTTTACACTTTGATCTACCCCTCCCCTATTAAGTTATCTTTGGTTACAAAAAACACCTTTATCAGATTTGGGACAAATTGAAAGATTAATCATGTCCTATGATACCACTTGTTAGATTCCAGACCTACCAACCAAAATTTATCTTCATGAACATACATACTGTATGTGAATAACAATATCCATAAAATCATAATAAACCATTATAATGTTTCAACTATAACTGGGAATACAAGCTACCATAGACATGCACCAAAACACACCATGATTCAAACTATGTAGTACTCAATCAGGGGAATTATATTATAATTTTATTAAGGAAGTAGAATATGATTACAATATCATACAATCAAGAGTCTTGAAAAAATTCTTCCACACTATTACTTAAATTAGAGCCTAGCTAGTGTTTCCCATTTCACCACCTTCAATATTCATGGAGACTATGCTCATATGGATATGATCTTCGTGGTCATGATTTCACTTGTTCAAAGAGATCCAAACACATAACTTTTTAAACCTCAATATTTTATTTTTAATTCTTCTTTAAATAAAACTATTATCAATATTAACTTGTGATATATACATCAATAATCTAAAATGAATAGTGATATACATTGTTTTAATTCAAGGAAAACATTAAGAATTTATAATCATAAAGGTAAAAATTAATTAATAAAATTTTAATGAGCATAAAAACTAATGTGAATAAATAACAAACATGATTAAATATTTATGATTACTAAATATTTGAAAAATTATTTAAATATTTTTGAGATATGTTTGTAAATTTTTATATGTGTTTGTAAAAGAAAATAATGATATTTTTTTAAAATTTTAATGAAGATATAAGAAATTTTTCATTACTTAAATGAATTTCTATTTTTTATGAATTTTTATTATTATTCTCTTAAATTTTCAATAAATTCAATTACACTACAAAACTGTATGTTCTAATTTTAACTGTTTATTTCATAAATATATTGTTTTTAAAATATTTTTAATTATTATACTAGAAATAATATATAATGGGATGTTTATTATACATAAAATTATATATTTTATATATTTTATGAAAAATTGAGTAATACATTAATGAAATTAATTAATAACGATTTGGGAAATTATTTGGTGATAATCAATGGGGAATGATAAATATAAGTTTTAATAAATAATATTGTTTTATAAATATATATAAAGAATTATTCTTGAAGTAAATGATTACAAGATAATAATTATAAGGGAATTAGTTTATAAATAAATGTATCTAATGATAAATATGAATTTTAATAATAATTATTATGGTATTTGAAATTAATTTATATAAGATAATTATAATTAAAAATTATGTTGGTATATAAAATTTTTATATTGATAAATTATAAATTATGTTTCTGATATATAATCAAATGTATATATTAATGTGTAAATAAATAAATTGATTAAAATTGATTTTGAACTAAAATATATAAGTTATATTAATATTCTATGTATAGGTCAGGTAAAGTGGGTTCTCTGAAGGTATGGTTTTGTCTATGTAAATGTCAGTTCAATTGGATGCATAAATGTAAGAAGCTAACGCGCGTGTATGTCAGTACCACAGTTAGGAGTGAGGATATTAAAATCTTACGTAAAGGTAATTCTGTGTATTTTGAGTCGATGTGAGGGTGGTTATCCAACTCGTGTAAGTGTAGGTACCCAACCTCTAATTCATATAAATTTTATTTGAGAATCCCTTAAATGTAATTTCTGGTTCAGGCAAGGATAGATACATGGCTCTATGACTGCTTAAGGTTAGAACCTAAAATCCCACTACACATGAGGGTGTTTATTCTATCTATGTAAAGGCCAGTGTTAGTGGTTGCATAATGATTTACAATATAAAATTTAGGGATAACATTTATGTATCGGTTAGAAAGGCATACCTTCGTAATATAAATCTAATTATTTTTTAAACCAATAGTATATTGTACACAAAAAAATCTTTATGTTTGGAGGATTATTTATTTTTATATGGGTAAAATCTTAGAATAGACTTGATTGTTGTTTTTATTTGGATGTGTATGTTCATACACGTGTCCACATGATATTTTAATGTTTCTAATATATAAAATTAATGATGTGAGGAAGTGTTGTGTGTGATATAGAAAGAATTAAACTATATTTTATTTTTATATTTCTGTAAAATAGATATTGTTATAATTGTTTCAGATAATGGATGTACGAAAAAGTCCCCTTCATGCTTTCCTTTAATCAATTATAGTTGTATATTTAATTACAAATTCATAAATGAGGGTAAATTAAAGGAGAAAACCCAAAACAAGTAAAATATCATCCACATTTTATATTATGTCCCTTGAAATACAAAATATTTTTTCAGAAATATAAGAAGAGTTTGGTCTAAGATTCTTTCACTAGAAAGAACTTTGATTGAGAAACATTAAAAGTTCTATTTTCAAGATTATTTTCAATATTAAGGAGGTTTAGATTTAAAAATCCTCGTAATGGGATATTTTAATTGTTGTCTAATTTATGTTTTAAAAGTTTCTAGTATTTCTCTATTTAAAAATGATTTCCAGATGAAATTTTTTTTAGTCCATAGTATATTTTCAATAAATCTTTTTTAAATGATTTTTCTCAGGGTTTAAGTAATTTTAAACTCTAATTATCAAAGGAAAGGGGATTAATATCCATTTGATAAATTATTATTTTGTTCAAGGATTCTATTTATCAATTGTCTTTTCTAGAAACCATATTTCTTTTAAAAAAAACCCTCCCTTTAGGTATGTTTTAAAGTTTTTATTTTAATAAAATTTCAATACGAACTCATAGTGGTTCATTATTTTAAAAGTATTATTTTATTTTATAAATTATTTCATCTGAAAAATTATTATTTGAAATTTTATCGAAGCCCTAGGTTATTATAATTATTAATTTTTCATATAATTTTTAAATGATTTTTGTTAATTTAAATTAAATTTTAAATTAAATTTTAAATAGTATATTATAAATATGCTAAGAATTTATTAAGATAATTTCCTTCCATGGATTGATTTTAAAAACCACATGTTTATTAATGATTTTATGATATTTATGATGAAAAGTGAAAGCTATCAAATTTTTTAATTTTAAGATATAAAGGAAAAATGAAAGATAAAAAATGATGTGATTTGAAGACATGATACATGGGAATTATTGATGAAAATATATATGGGGAGTAAAACCATACCCTTAAGGGTATATATACAATATGTTAATGGTTGGTCCATTAAATACCTCTAATTAATTGGGTAATGTGGATGGAGTTAACTATAAAGTTTCACCTATTAAGTGATAGATTTAATGATTAAGTTACTCTTATAAAGTGAAAAGGGTAACTATTAAGTTGAGCCTATGAAGTAACAAAGTTAACTATTCAGTTACTCCTTTGAAGTGATAGAGTTAAATATTAAGTTACTTGTGTGTAGTGATAGAGAAAACTACTTAGTTTCTTTTATAGAGTGACTAAGTTAACTAATAAGTAACTTCTATGGCAGAGATGTTGTTAACTAATATACTTATCCAATTAATTAATAGATTTAACTGATATAAGTTACTCTAAATATAATTTTGGGATTATCTATTTTATTTATTACATTATAAATGATGATGAATTTAGTTCCACACGATTCTATTGTAACATTTCTATTCTTGAAATATATTTCATTAAAAACAATTATATTATTATAATATGATTTTTTTTTGAAAAGTATAGTTTTAAATCTTTCATGGATAAAATTTTTATTATTTAAAATAAATACATGGTGGTGTTAATTTTAAAAGGTTTATTTAATAAATTATGTTTTTTACTTTCATATTTTCATAAATTTATTAAGAAGAGTTCGAAACTATTGTACTTCTTTTATACTAGTTTCTTAAAAAAAAATTGAACCCTTTCTATATGAAAATTTGATTTCAGGATTAATGGCTGTTTTTTTAAATTAAAATGTTTTAGTATTTAAAGTAAACACTTTATTAAAAGGTTTTTATTAGGTTTTCCAAAGTATGTACAAGCCCTCACTATTTTAAAAACCCCTTAAAATACTTTTAATGGTCACTTGAATATTTAAAATATTTTTCATAGGAATATGGATTGAGTATGATTGATTATGATATTTCTAATTTATACCTATGTGTGTTCAAGGTTTATCATTTTTAGTTTTTTTCGTTTTTCTTCAAAAATCTGAAATACGAGTTTTGATTTTTGTCATTTTTCTTAATTAACTAAAGATATAATCATAAAAAAATTCTCAAGCATGTAGGGACTCAATATTAAAAATTGTGGTTGTAATTTTCAATTATTAAAATTGAGGTACTTATTTTATACTAAAATCTATTTTAAAAAATAATATTATAATTTTATTTAAAGAATTTGTTTTGTTTTTTACTCTAAATCTTGGAGTACGAATCTCATGTTTTCACATTTTTTATCAAATCATGGGTTTAGATAACATTAGTTGTTAGTATGTTATTTTATGATCATAATTTAAAATAATTATAATCCTTGAAGTGTTATTATGTTATTTTAGGATCATATGATAGAATTCTTGTCTAACCATAATGGTTAGTTTGTTAAGCATAATTATAGTTATTCTAATATATTAGTGGATGATCTAAAATAGTTGAATAGAAAGTGACATAGTTTATAAAAATTTTCTATTTTTTATATTCATTATATGGTTTCTTATTTTTTATTTTATATACTCACATTAACCATTTTTCTTTTAGTAAGTGGATAAAATTGAAGGAATAACTGGTCATTCCCTTATACGTAATATGATACATTAAATATTTATTTTTATGATTTAGGAATGAAAATTTAATCATGTTTGTTCATTATTTTGAATATGAGACTATATAGAGGTGAAAAACTAATCAAAATTTATGAAGAAATAAAATATGTATATTATCTCATATTCTTTATCTCAATGGTATATTAATTCCTCAATATCAAGTTGGAAAATGATAAATCTATCATGTCTTATGTATAAAATATCTAGAATCTACCAAGGTCTAATTTGGAGGCTCATTCCAATGTACATATATTATAATGGTAAGTACATTTTTTTATAAATATTTAATTCATAAATATTATGATTCCGGGTAGTAACTTAGGATTGAATTATTGAGATAAAATATGAATCTAATATTGTACATATATAAAGATACATTTTTTATGAGAACAAATTAAAATTATGAGGAAGGAATTTATTTAACTGGGGATAATGTCACACCCATAGAGTTCAATAAGTATTCTTATTTAAATAAATGTTGTCTTAACAATATCAGGTGATATATACAACAAAAAACTAAAAACAATGATATAATTTTGTATAATGAAAGGTAAATGATAATGAATTATAAGAAAACAAGTGATACATAATTTGAAAAATTAAAATAGGTTTAAAATATTAAGAGAATGAAATATAATTATAGTATTATAGATTTATGTTTACTAAATATTTGGAAATTTATTTTATCATTTTTTAGATATTTTTGTTATTTCTATGTAGATATTTTTAAGAGTAAATAAATACATACACTTTAAATTTTAGTGAAAATATAATTAGTTTTTAATTACTTAAAATTATAGTATTTTGGAATGAACTTTATAATTTTGGTCTCTAATATTTTCAAGAAATTCTATTATAGTACAAAACCCTATGTTTTGATTTAAAATGTTTATGCCATAAAAGAAACAATTTAACTATATTTGTAATTTTTATTCGCGATATAATTTAGAAGTTAATATTATTTTATAAAAAATTTATATTAATTATATACTTTATAAAATTTTGGGTAATATGTTAATGAAATAAATTAATATTGATTTGGGAAATTATTTGATGATAAATGATAGGAAGTGATAAATATATATTCTAATAAATAATATAATTTTATAAATAAATATATATAATTATGTTTGAAATAAATATATTCAATATAATAATTATAAGATAATTATTTTAAAAATGAATGTGTATAATGATAAATATAAATTTTAATACTAATTATTATGGTATTTGAAATGGATTTAGGAAATAAAATTTATTTAAAAATAATAATTGTATGTAAAACATAAATTTTATTAAATTAAATTTTAGATTAAGATATATAATAAAAGGTATACATTAATTTGTTATGAAATTAAATGATTAAGGTGTTTTGAAAATACAATAGTTTTTTTAAATTAATAGGATATGTAAATGTTAGGTAAATCATGTACCATGAAAGTATTGTCATGCCTTTGTAAAGGTCAGGTAAGCTGGCTGTATAAAGGTAACAAGCAAGCTCACATATAGGCAAATTTCTCAATCATTGGTTAAGATGTTTCAACCTCAAGTAAAGTCCATTCTATATATTTGGAAGCTATATAAGCATTGTTATCCAACTCATATAAGAGTAGGTATCAATCCTTATATTCACATAAAGGTAATTTGAGAATCATGTAAATGTATTTTCTATTTTATATAATGGTAGATGCTTTTCTCTTTGATTGTGTAATGGTAAAACCTAGATCCTAGATTCTGTTAGGGTATTTCCACTCTTTACTTAAAGGCTAGGGGTAGCTGTTGTGTAAAGGTCTACTGTATTGGATGTGTAAAGGTTTTCTATGTATAGGTTTGGAAAGGAACACACAATTCATTTAAAATGATGTTGAATTCCATCATCTTCTTACCTCACACAATAAAGTTACAATATATATATTTTATATTTCATTTAAATAAGATCACCCTCAATGGGTCAACATGCAGATTTTGTTGGTGAATAACTTTGAAGGTTTGGAACATGACATGGGGAAGGAAAAAAATATTTAGTATGTTTTTTATCAAATCCTCATGCCCTATTAATGGATCATGGAACATTATATAATTTAATTGGAGATCAACCACCATTAAAGATTCTTGTTTGGAGTTTTATATATTTTTATATAGGTAACATCTTGGCATAATCTGGAGTATTTTTTCATATGTAAATGTATACACATGCATGTGATTACATGATATTTTGAAGGTTATAATATAATAAATTAATAGTTTTTTGAAGTTTTTTGTGCTCTATAAATATCCCAAAAAATAATATTTTTAATATATCATAATCAAGGATATATTATCAAACGTATAGTGGATGAAGGGTTTGTGAAATATAACCTTTTGTAACAACCCAATGTTTTATCAATGAAACTCTCTTCTTATAATTATTTCATATATCATAATCATTTAATATTACATTTAAAACACAATAAAAATTTTATAAGTGAATAATGAGTAAAACAAAAGGTATCACTATAAGCTAAGGAATGTATACCGATGAAACAGTAACATAACCTTTGGAATGATAACGTGACCCTTATGAATAGTTAACTGGCCAATTGAATACTAAACTGACTAAATAAATTATAAATACAATTTATCCATCTTATAAGTTAAAAAATGATATAATTATATCACGGTATAAGTAAGTGATTATTTTAAAAAATATTAATTAAGTGTTGGTATTTTTGTAAATTATTTATATTTAATTACAATTTGATGATTAATTTAATAATTTAGAAGAAAATTGATTTTCATAAAATGTATTCATAAATAATTATTTTTATGACATGTTATTATAAGATAATTATAAGTGAACTTAATTAATTTTTCCAAGTGTCAGAAAATTTGTTTTAATTTTAAAATTTTTATTTTTCAAGTAAATTATGATTTTAATTAAAAATTAAATATCTCATATTTAAAATTATTTTTTGAAAATGGAGTTCATTTTTGGATTCTACACATTGAAAACTAGTTGTGGTAAAAAAAATTATTTTTCTAAAATACCTGAATTTTTTGTGAATAGTAAAATATGATAATTTACGATAAATACTAAATAAATGAATTTATGCATCATTCTTGAGTCATGGATGACGTAAATGGGCTTGGTGAGAAATAACATGATCTATTTACACATTTTTTCAAAATAATCAAGATTATTCAGTCTTGGGAAAAAAATTGTAAACTAATGATTAAAATAATGGGAAACATCTCCTCTCCTCCACTATAAAACCCACCCTCAACCCCCCCCCCTCTTCTCTTCACTCCTATCAACCATTTTTCCTTGTCTAAATTCTCTTAAATACACTAAAAAGACCTTATCCCACGTACATAAGCCCTTTTTATCTTCAAAAGACCAAATACTCTCCCCTAAAGAGGTTCTCAAAGAAGATATATTCAAGAGGTAAATTTCTCTTTTCATTTATTTTATTTCCTTTCTAGTTCCTTTCTTTATTTTTCTCTCCTCACCTCTTTTCATCCAAATATTATGATAACTCCAATACAAAACATGTACTGGAATTTTTTTATTATAATTGAATAATGCATCATCATCACTCATTTTTCCTCCTTTTATACTAGAAATGTAAACACCATCTGAGATGTGTTAATTTATCACATTCAAGGATGATGGGTTTTCAATTTTTATTATCATCTTCAATTCTAGTCATGAAACCATTTTAATGGTTTAAACATACTATTATATATTTATTATATATTTTATAAGAATATTTAATCTATTTTGACATGTGATATTAATTTATAAAGAAAAATGAGTTCGTTGTGACCAAAAATCGCCAATTAACCAAAACTGTTGTCATTAAAGTTTTTTATAATGATTCATCTTCACTCAAAAATAACCAAATAAATTTTATAACCATTTAATATTATTCATGTTTACTAATAACATATAAACCCAATTCTTGACAATAATTTTCATCTTAAATTTTTATCCTCACATGTATATAAGTAAACCACTCATGAAAACCAAGGAAACAAATGCTCCCAAACAATGAAATTAAACCTCTTAACCCATAAAAAAGTCAGGAATGAACTTAATAAGGATATAATAAATCAATTATATAACTAATAGGTTACTAAAAGATTAATTAATGAATTTAATTTCGTTATCAATTACATTAAGATCAAGAGAAAACTACATTTGAACTTAAGGTAAGGGATTCTACACGAATCAACTTTATTCACTTTGGTTGCTCAATATTTTTTTACAAAAATTAATTTATCATTTATTTCTATTTAAATATTATAAATTATATGTATATTTCCCAAAATAATGTTTCATGTTCCTTACATCATTATATTTCATGAATATACTAGTTTTTAAATGATTCTCTCCTCAATACTTCCTGATAAGGAAACCTATTTTAAGGGAACTTCCAGAATTCTTACCCAATTTCAACTGCACTATACAATATTATTTAAGAAATTTTTTTATTAAATAAGTCATTTTATTATGAAAACCATATGGTTTCACTTCTGTTTTTTATAAAATGTTATTCCATTTTTTACTTTAAATGCTCTTTAGAATTTTTCTTAAATCCGCACTAATGTTTAAATGCTAATTTTTTTTAAATAATCTTCTTACATATTGTCACTTTTATTTTCAAACACATAACATTATATATTCCTATTTTACCTTATCAATTTCCATGTATTTGTTAATTCCATTCTTTAATGGAAACTTGTATGATATGCCCATCTATTTTCCTTTATGACATTATTATGATACCCATTTATTTCCATGGGTACTCATATATTTATGTATGATTGATTATGTATGATTTGACATTTGTGAATAATATTAATGAACATGTTATGATTGGTGAACCTAGATAGCACTCCAATGCATTTGATAAATTTGAGTATCAGGAGACGTTATGTGCAACGGTCTTGGCATTTAACCTTGACTCATGCTAATATGTGTAACTGTCTTGGTGGTAAACCTTGACTTGTTCTTATATATGTGAAATGATACTTGAATCATGATAATATCATGTTTTAATATTTTTCCACGTTATTATGACTCCATGTTTATATGTTATTATTCTACATGTTTCATGCCTTTTTATATCACTGTGTCAAGCCTTCAAACCCATGTGCTAAAGATTTATTCTTATATTTATTCCTTTACTTGGATTTTTAGATCATTACATTGTTCATGTTATCCCTAGGTTATCCTATGAAAATTTATGAGCACAATGGAAGTTAGGATTTCAATATAGAGTTTACATTATAGTTTCTTTTATTATGTTTAATTAAGTATATAGTAATCCAAGACACTAGACTTTATGATACTTGGATTGTAATTTCATGTTTAATTATGCTTAACATCATGTAATATTATTTGATAAAGGATAGGGTCACTATAGTTGGTATTAGAGGATGGTCTAGTTATTTTTGGAGATTATTAATATATCACTTTAGTAAGAACCTTAGCGATGAGGCTGAGTATAAGAAAAAATTCCTAAATTTTAATAATTATAGATAAATTGGTTTATCAATAAAATACATCTATATATGAATACGAACAAGTGGATGTGAATCTTTCATAGATGTATCTTAGGTTAAAACCTGAAAAAAAAAGCTTTGAGTTAGACCTAAATGGGAACTGGTTCATGACAATAAGCCTTGATTCAGTACTGGTTTGACACTCATAGGAGATATGCTTTGGTAAATTCAGAAGCTTAGTACAAAATATTATTAAGGGAACAAAAAACTAATCCCATAAGAATAAATGTGAGGAAATAGGTTAAGGAAAAACTTTATTTAATCCTTGGGAATCACAAGTGAGTATATAATTTTCCTTTACAAGTTTATCCTTTTCTGTTGAAGGTTTTATTTTATTCTTATTATCCATGTATTAAAGACCTATAATTGTACATTCTTTTTCTTAGTTAATAGTGGGAAATATAAGAACACATAACAATAATGAATGTGATAGGTAATGTGATGATTTCCCTAATTATATTCCAAATAAGGTGGGAAAGGGTGGTCAAAACATTATGAAGGTATTTTATAAGCTTTCTCATGTTATAAATAATTACTTGAATCATTTGGAACGTCCTCCTCCTCCAAATAAAGAGAGAGTTTCCATTGAATCCTTCATACGGAAAAGTACTCCCATGTTTATTGGAGTTTATGATCCCCTACTCTCGGAACAGTGGATTAAATCCATTGAAAATATACTCTCTATTCTCATGTGCTCATAATAAGTGAATGTTTTGCTGGAGGACTATCATTTTCATGGGAAAGTTGATCAATGGTGGAAACTAACCAAGAATACAATGTCCCAAGATGAAATTGATTCCATGGATTGTGAGGAATTCAAGAAAAAGTTTGTTGATAAATATTTTACATGAACCCTCCATATCAAGATGAAAGGAGAGTTCCTTAGACTCAAGAAAAAGTAAGATGACTCTATCGAGGTGTATGAAGTATACCTCACAAGGATTTCAAGATACACCTCTTTCATTATCATGAACACTGAAAGTAAGGTAGATCACTTCTTTAGCATACTAAATCTAAGTCTACAATAAGCATTGGTGATTCTTGACTTTGATGGTTATGAATAGATTTTCTATTGTCCCCTGAAGGTTGAAATAGGGATTGGAGTATCTTAATGGTTTCATGGGACTAATGAAAAAAATAGAAATATGGAGTTTAATATGGGTGGTATGGAAAACAAATCCCATGGTGGAAATAAGATTGAACATCCCATATGACAAAATTGTGGGAAGAGCAACATGGGAACTTTCTAAAGGGAACCAAAAATTAATTCAAATGTGGAAGAATGGGACGTCAGCCTAAGAACTGCCAAAGGGATATGAAGAATCCCACAAATGGGGATTAATAAAGAAATATTAATATCAACACTCATCCTATAGTGCATTGTTACAACTACAATGAACATGGGAATTATGAAAACTATTTCCCTAAGCTAAGGGTTGTCGGAGGCAATCAACAACAACCTCCAAGGAAACATCAAAGGGATTATCATATAACTACAAGTATGGTAGATCCAAGAAATGATGTGGTAACAGGTATGATATTTATTCATTCAAGAATAGAAAATGTATTATTTGATTCTAGTTCTACGCATTCATTCAAATATTGAAGGTTTAGTAGAACTATCCAAACACCACCTAAAAATTTAGTGGTTGAGTCATCTGTGAGAATAGTGAATGGGAAAATTATTGCATATAACATTTATAATTCCTCACCAATAAATTTTTGTGGACTGAACCTCCCAGAAAATCTTTTCATACTTTCTCTGGTGGAGTTTGATGCTATTTTGGGCATGGATTGGCTATCATTTTCTAAATACAATATAAACTGTTAGGAAAGGGAGGTCACTCATCACATCCCAGAGCATCATCCAATCTTGTACTAGTGTAAGGAGGAATATGAATCTATTTTATAATCATCATCTAAAGTGTGGATAATTTTTCCTTTTGATCAAGCATATCTTTTTCAAATGGTTGTGATAATGGAGAGAATCATGCTAGAATACATTGCCATCATGAGGGAGTATATTGATGTATTCCATAAATAATTTACTAGTCTTCCTTCTAATTGAGAGGTAGATTTTACATTTGAACTTATTCTTAGATATCTACCTATATCAAAGACACCATATATAATTGAAACTATAGATCTAGAAGATCAAAACAATTAGTTACAGGTGAATCTAGTTTTTTATGCCCGAGTGCTTCACCATGGGGTGCACCAGTAATCTTCGTCAAGAAGAAGGATGGATAAATACTCCACTACATTGATTTTCATGAGCTTGATAAAATCATTATAAAGAACAAGCATCTCCTTCCTTAGATAGATGACATGTACGATTATATATGTGGGGCCAGTTATTTCTCTAAGGTGGCCCTTCGGTCGGGATATCACTAATTAAAGGTGTGGAAGGGAAATATTCCCAAAACTACCTTTTGAATGAGGTATAGAAACTATGAGTTCATAGTGATTCCCTTCAGACTCACTAATGATCTAGAAATATTCATGAATTTAATTAATAGAATCTTTAGATATTAACTTGAAAAAAATTTGGTAGCCTTTATCAATGATATTTTGATATATTCCAAGAGCAAGGAGGAACATGAGGAGAAAATTAGTACTAGGTTGATGACTTCTCAAAGGGAGAAACTTTATGAAAAGTACAATAAATGTGAGTTCTAGAAGAAGGAGGTATCATTCTTGGGGAATTTTATTAGTATAAAATGAATTATCTATAGACCCTTCTAAGACAAAGGCAATTGAAGAGTAGCCCAAGCCAACATCAGTAACAGAGATCTGACTATTTTTGGGTCTATTGGAGTATTATCGATGATTTTTTAAGAAATAATCTCAATTTTAAAACCCAATTACCAAGATTACATGGAAGGTAGTAAAGTTATTCTAGACTCAAGAATGTGAGGAATACTTTAAGGAACTAAAAAAGAGTCTTATCACTACACCAGTACTCATAATACCAATATGTAGAGAACTCTTTATAGTTTAAATTGACACTTAAAAGAAGGGATTAGGATGTGTTGTAGAGGAAAAATGATAAATTGATAGCCTACGCCTCAAGGAACCTAAAAATACAAGATAAAAACTATACCACGCATGATCTGGAGTTTAAGGATATTATATTTCCATTGAAAATCTGGTAACATTATCTTAATGGAGAGAAGTGTGAGATATATAATGACCACAAGAGTCTAAAATATATATTCACCTAGAAGGAGATTAATATGCTCTAACGAAGATGGTTATATCTCTTCAAGGATTATGACTTCTCAACCCACTAGCATCCTAGAAAGAAAAATAAGGTAGCATATGCTCTAAGTAGAAAGGATCCCACATCATTATCAATTATGGGAATTGAAAAGGATCCAATATTATTAGATTTGTATTAAAATGGGAATAATTAAGGGAGTAACATCATTAATCCTCTGTTAAATGTTATCTCAACCATCCATCCTGGAGAAAATAATTGATTCACAAATAAATGATGTATATTTTTAGAAAAGGGAGGAATCTATTAGAAATGGGGAATCCTCTAAGTTAAAGATTGACAAGGATGGATTTGTAAGATTGGGTCACGATTATGTATACCAAATGATACATATATAAAAAAGGATCTACTGAGTGATGCATATATCTCAACCTTATCTATTCACCCAGGGAGCACAAATATGTATCGGGTTCTCCAGGAGAATTATTGGTGGGACAATATGAAGAAGAAGATTTCTGAGTATACATCAAAGTCCCTAGTATGTCATCAAGTGACAACTGAAGGGAAAAAGTAAAAGGGGATGATGAAACCACTACCCATACCAACATGGAAGTGGGATAACATCTCCATGGTCTATTTCACTGTACTTCTAAGGACATCTATAAGAAACAGTTATATTTTTGTCATTGTGGATCGTATTACAAAGACATATCACTTTATCGCAATTTGAGAGGACTTCTCATTGGATCAACTTGCACGTATATATATATAAGAGGTATTAAGGATTAACGGAGTACCACTATCTATTGTATCCAATAGATATCTGAGCTTCACCTCGATGATTTGGAAAAGTCTATAACATTCTCTCCATACTGAACTGAACTTTAGTACGACCTATCATCCTCAAACATATGGTCAATCTGATAAAACTATTCATACACTGGATGTAAAGTTCATAGAATGTTCTATGAACATTAAAGGAGGATGGGACCAATATATTCCACTGGTAAAATTCTTCTATAGAAATAGATTCCACTCCAGCATTTGAATGGCACCATATAATTCCCTTTATAGGAAAAGGTTTATAACACCAGTGTGTTGGGGTGAAGTTAGGGAGAATAATCTTTTAGGACCAGAAATGTCCAATGAAATGGTGGATAAGGTGAATACCATTCAGTATCACATCATGGTAGTACAAATTTGACAAAAGAGTTATGCAGACAATCATCAATAGGGCCTTGAGTTCAAAGTTGGATACATGTTATTCCTCTGCATTTCTCTATCGAATGAGTTAATGAGGTTTGTGAGGAAAGGAAAGCTAATTCCCTGGTACATTAACCTGTTTGAGATCTAAGATCATTTCAGAGTTTTGGACTATCTACTAGAACTTCCACATAATGTTTATAAAGTACAGAATGTCTTCTATGTATCTCTCTTAAGAAAATACAAACCATATCCATCACATGTACTATCTTCAGAGGTGGTATTGTTGGAGAATGATCTTTCTTATGAGGAGCAACTAGTGATGATCATGGATTTTAGAGATAAAGTTTTCTGAAACTAGACTACCCGCATGGTTAAAGTACTATGGTGGAACGATAAGTATGAAGAGGCAACATGGGAACTAGAGGAAGAAATGATGTAAAAGTACCCACACCTATTTATGGCATAGAATGTAAAACGGAATTTTGAGGGAGAAATTTTATAATGGGAGAAGAATGTAATGACCCAATGTTTTATCAATGAAATTTCCTTCTTATAATTTGGTCTTATTGTATAATCATATAATATTACATATAGAACACAATAAAAATCTTATAAATAAAGAATTAGTAAAATAAAAGGTATCACTATAAGTTAAGGATTGTATACTGATGAAATAGTAACTTGACTATTGGAATAGTAATGTGACCCTTATGAATAGTAAACTGGTGAAGTGAATTGTAACCTCACTAAAGAAAGTATAAATAATATTTATCCATCTTATAAGTGACAACATGATATATTTATATCATGGTGTAAGTCATTGTGTATTTAAAAAATTGTTATTTAAGTATTGGTATTTTTGTAAATTATGTATATTTAATTATGATTTTATGATTAATTTAATTATTGAAAATAAAACTTATTTTCATAAAATTTATTTATATATTATTTTTTTTATGACTTATTATTATTAAATAATTATAGGTGACATTAATTAATTTTTCAAAGTGTTGGAAAAAGCTATTTTTATTACAAAATATTTATTTTTGATGTAAATTTTTATTTTAACAAGAACTAAATATATCATTTTTAGAATTATTTTTGAAAAATGGAGTTAGTTTAATTATTCTATAAATCAAAAAATGGTTGGGTTGAATTTTTTGTATTTCTCTAAAATACTTGAATTTTTAGGCAATAGTAAAATACAATTATTTATGATATATACTAAATAAATGAATTTCTACTTCAATCTTGAGTCATCGATGATTTAAATTTACATGGTTCAAAATAAGATGATCTATTTAGTATTTTTGGTCATAATAATCAAGACAATTCATATTATTTAGAAAAAAATATTAAACTAATTATAAAAATAATGGGAAACCCCTCCTATCCTCCAATATAAAATCACCCCCTTCTCTTCACTCCTCTCAATACTTTTTCCTTGTATAAATTCTAACAAAAAAATCCCCCCAAGACCCTATCTTATGTCTATAATCCCTTTGCCTCTTAAAAATACCAAATCCTTTACCCTAAAGAGGTTCTCAAAGAAGATATATTCAAGAGGTAAATTCCTCTTTTCATTTCTTTTATTTTATTTCATGTTCCTTCCTTTATTTTTCATTACACACCTCCCTTTCATCCAAATGTTTTGATAAATCCAATTCTATATATGTATTGGAGATTTTTTAAGATAATGGAATAATTCATCATCATCTTTCATTTCCCTTACTTTTATACTAGAAATGTGAACACCGTTGGAGATGTGTTAATTTATCACATTTAAGGACAACGGGTTTTCAATTTCTCTTACCATATTGAATTCTGGTCCTCAAACCATTTTCTTGGTCAAACTAAACTATTATATATTAATTATATATTATTTAGAGTTTTGTAATCAATTTTTATATATTATTTTAATTTATAAAGAAAAATGAGTTTGTTGTGACTGAAAATCGTCAATTAACCAAAATAGTTATCATTAATGTTTTATATAATGATTCATATTTACTCCAAATAAACCAATGAATATTATAACCATGTAACCTTATATATGTTCACTAATGACATATAACTCCAATTCTATACAATCATTCTCATCTCACATGTTTATCCTCACATGTATATAAGTAAACCACTCATGAAAAACATGAAAACCAATGCTTCCAAATAATGAAATTGAACCTCTTAACCCATCAAAAAATTAATCAATGAAATTAATAAGGTTATCATAAATCAATTAAAAAATTTGGTTTTTTACATATTAATTAATGAATGAAATTTTTTTTGTCCAGGACATTAAGATCAAGAGAAGAACACCTTCAGACTTAAGGTAAGGGATTCTACTCGAATTTCCATTATTCCTTTGGGTTATTCTATATTAATTTTTACCCAAATGAAGTTATATATTGTTTTTATGTAAATATTCCCAATGTTATCAATATGTCTAAAAATTAGGTATCTTTTTCCTTATATCATTCTCTTTAGGGGATATACATTTTTTAAATGATTTCATCCTCATTACTTCTCAATAAGAAAACTTGTTTTAAGGGAACTTCTCGAATTCATACCCATTTTAAATTGAACTATATTATCTAATTTAAGACACCTTTGTTTTTAAAAAATCATTCTTTTTATTATGAAAACATTCTGGGTTCACTTTTGGTTTTAAATAAAATATTGTTCCCTTTTATATTTTAATGGTTGTTTAGTATTTTCCATAAATCCCCACTAAAATGTTTTATTACTAAAATTTCATAAATATTCTTATTACATGTTTTCACTTATGTTTGACATAATTTACAATTATATGTTCCTATTTTACCTTATAAATTTCTATGTATGTTTTAATTCCTTTCTTTCATGGACACATTTAAGATAGGCTCATCTATTATACTTTATGACATGATTATGATACCCATTTCTTTCGATGTGTACCCTTATGTGTGGGTATGATTGATTATGTATGATTCTATATGGGGAAATAATATTAATGAACATGTTATGATGGTTGTTACAAGATACTGATCTAGTGAATTGGGTAATGTTGAGTCTCTGGAGATGTTATGTGCAACAGTCTTGGTGGTTAGCATTGACTCATGCAACCTTGCGCAACGGTATTGGTGGCTAACCCTGACTTGTGATCCTATATGTGAAACAAGAATTTAATCATGCTAATATCATGTTTTATGTTGTTTCTCCTTTACTATGAATCCCAGTTTATATGATCCCATGTTTATGTTTTATGATTCCATATGTTCCATTCATTTCTATATCATTATGTCATGCCTTCTCACCCATGTTCTAAATATTTGTTCATATGTTTATTCATATACTAGGATTTTTACATTATGCATTAGGTCATGTTTTCCATAGGTTATCCTATTGACATGTATGAGAAGAATCGATTTTCAGAGCTCAATATGAAGTTTAAATAAAAGTTTCTTTTATGATGTTTAATTATGTACCTAGTCTTCCAAGACACAAGACTTTACGGTCCTTAGATTGTAATTTGATGTCTTATTATACTTAAAATCATGTAATAATATGTGATAAAGGCTAGGGTTGTTATAGTTGGTATCATAGGATGGTATAGTTATTTTTGGAGATTAGGAATGGAGAAATTTAGTAATATCATTAGTGATGATGCTGAGTATAAGAAAACATCCCTAAATTTGGATAAGTATAGACTACGTGGTTTATCCAGAAAATAAAACCCTATCTGGATATGAAAAAGTGGATGCATCTCTAGAACAGATGTATCTAGGGTTTAAACCTGAAAAAACTCTTTAATTTGGACTCGAATAAGAACTAGTGCATGAAAATGGGCCTTTTTGTACTCCTGGTTTGACACTCCTAGGTGATATACTTTGGTAAATTTATAAGTATAGTACAAACCATTATTAAGGAATAAAAGAAGCCCATAAGAATAAATGTGAGGAAACATATCAATGATAACCTTGATTTAAACATATGGAATAACAAGTTAGGATATACTTTTCCCTGACAAGTTTATACTTTTATGTTAAATACTTCCTTTTAAACATATTAGATAAGTATTCAAGCCCACGTATAGTAAATTCATTTCCTTAGTTAATGGTGGGAAATACAATAACATGTGCTAACAATAAATGTGATTTAGAATGTGATGATTTCTCTAATGATATGTTGAATATGATGGGAATGGGTTCTCAAAACATTATGAAGGTACTTTCTTAGCTAGATCAAGTTATGAATAATAACTTGAATCATGTGGAACATCCTCCTCCTCCAAAGAAATAGTGATTTTCAATTGATTCCTCCATATGGAAAAGGCCTCCCATGTTTAGTTGATCTTTTGATCCACTCCTTAGAGAACAATGGATTAACTCCATTGAAAAGATATTCTCTATTCTTCAGTGCTCAGAAGAATAGAATTTCATGATTTCAGTCTATCATTTTGATAGGGAAACTGATTATTTGTGGAAACTGATCAAGAGTACAATGTCCCATAAGGAAATAGATTCCTTGGATTCGGAGGAATTCATGAAAAAAATCAATAAATATTTTCTCTGAACCCTCCATCTCAAGATGGAAAGAGAGTTCCTTAAACTCAATCAGAAGGAAGATGAGTCTATTAGGGAATATGATGAAAACATCACAAGGATTTAAAGATACACCTATGGATTTTTCATGAAAACCAAAATAAAGGTGGATTGCTTCTGTAGCGAACAAAATCCGAGTCCGTAAAAGTATTTGGCGATCCGTGACATCGAATGTTTTGAGGGGATTGTCTGTTGTGACCTTAAGGTTGAAATAGAGATCGGAGAATCTCAATTCTATTATGGGACTGATGAAAAAAGTGGAATATGGAGTCTAATATGGGTGGTTTAGAAAATAATTCCCATGATGGAAAAAAGATAGAATTCCCCACAAGTCAAAATTTTGGGAAGAAGAATCCTAATAACTATCTAAAGGGAACCAAGAATTGCTTCAAATGGGACATATAACTATGATATTCTGAAGAGATATGATGAATCCCACTAAAGTGGAAGAATAAATAAAAGTTTATATCAACACTCAGCCTATAATGAATTATTATAACTATAAGGAATATGGGAATTATGAGAACAATTTCCCTATGCCAAGGGTTGTTGATGGAAATCAACAAGAACCTCAATGGCAATAAAAAATGTATTATTATATCACCAATACGGAGGTGGATCTAGAAAATGATGTGGTGAAAGGTACACTAGTTATTCATTCAATAATAGCGAACATATTATTTGATTCTAGTTCTATGAATTCTTTCATATCTAGTAAGTTTTGTACAACTATTCAAATAGCCCCTCAAAATTTTGAGGTAGATTTTTCTATGAGAAGAAAAAATGGGGAAATTATTTCATTCAAGGTTTATAACTCCTCCTAGATAAATTTTTGTGGATTTAACCTCCCATAAAATCTTTTCATACATCCTCTAGTGTAGATAGATTCTATTTTTTCATGGATTGGATATCTTTTTATAAAACCAACATCAACTCTCGGGAAAGGGAGGTTACTCGTCATATCCCATAGAATCCTAAAATCTAGTAATAGTGTAAGGAGGAAGAGGAATCTTCTTTAAAATAATCATCTCAAGTGTGGGTTAGGTTTCCATTTGAGTAAGAATACCTTTCAAAAAAGGTGCAGACAAAGGATAGAATCATGCTCAAACACATGCACATCATGAGGGATTACACTGTTGTATTCTCTGAAAAATTACATATTCTTCATCCTGATAGATAGTTTGAGTTCTCAATTTAACATATTCATGGATATTTACCTATATCAAAGACACCTTATATAATGGCCACCACAGAGTTGTAAAAGCTGAAGAAGCAGTTATGGGAGAATCTGTAGAAGGGTATCATATGCCCGAGTGCTTCACCATGGGGTACTCCAGTCCTCTTCGTCAAGAAGAAGGATGGATCAATGCTCTTATGTATTGATTAACATTAGCTCAATATAATCAGGATAATGAATGAGTATCCCCTACCTCATATTGACGACTTGTTTGATCAGAAACATGGGGCCAGTTATTTCTATAAAGCGGATCTCTAGTCTAGATATCACCAATTAAAGGTGGGGAAGAAAGATATTCCCAAAAAAGCCTTTCGAATGAGGTATGGAAACTATGAGTTCATAGTGATACCCTTTAGACTCACTAATACTCTAGAAATATTCGTGGTTTTAATGAATAGTGTTTTTAATTACTACCTTGACATATTTGTGGTAGTATTTAACTATGATATTCTAATATACTCCAAGAGAAAGGAGGAACATGAGGAACATTTTAATACTATTTTGATGAATTTTTGAAGGGAGAAACTTTGATCAAATTATAGTAAATGTTATTTCTTAATGAAGGAGGTATCATTAGTGGGGCATGTTATCACTAGAAAATGAATATTTGTGGTCCCTTATAAGACAAAGGAAATATAAGAGTGGCCCAAACAAACATCTATAACAGAGATCAGTAGCTTTCTGTGTCTATTTAGGAATTATTGATGATTTGTGATGAACTTATCATGATTGTAAAACCCAATGACCATGTTGACATAGAAGGAAGTGAGGTTCTTCTAGACTCATGAATATGTGAAAATCTTTAAGGATATCAAAAATAGGTTTATCACTACACCAGTACAGACACTTCTGATAAGTGGAGAACTCTTTATGGTGTACGGTGATGCTTCAAAGAAGTTCTTAGGCTATGTGATGGTGAAAAATGGAAATGTGATAGCGTACACCTCAAGGAAGCTTAAAATCAATGATAAAGACTATCCCATGTATGATTTGGAGTTAGCGGCTATGAAATTTTCATTGAAAATATAGCGTCATTATCTCTATGGGGAGAAGTGTGAGATATATACTGACCATAAGAGTCACAAATATATATTCACATATAAGGATATTAACTTGTTCCAATGAAGATTTTTAGATCTCATCAAGGATTATTTCATATCAATCCACTACAATCATGGTAAGGAAAATAAGGTATTAGATTCTCTAAATATAAATGATCATGCATCTTTATGAGTGATTATAATTGAAAAGGATCAAAACTTCTTAGATTTATAAAGGATAGACATGGGAATCATTAAGGGATGAATATCATTAAACCTTTCCCAAATTGTTTCTCAACTATCCATCATCGAGAAAATAATGGATGCTCAAAGAAATGATGTGGAAATTTAGAAAAGGGTGGATGCTATAAGAAATGAGAAATCCTCTGAGGTCAAAATTGATAAGGATGGATTCATAAGATTCATGTCATGATTATGTGTACCATCCAATCCAAAGATAAAGAAGTAGATTTTGAGTGATTCACATAGCTCAACCTTCTCTATTCTCCTAGGGAGCACAAAGATGTATCAAAATCTATGGGAGAATTATTGGTGGAACAATATGAAGAAGGATATTGCTTAGTATACATCAAAGGGACTGGTATGTCAGCAAGTAAAGGTTGAAAGTAAAAATTATAAGGGGATGATACAACCACTACCCATACCAACATTGAAGTGGGATAACATCACCATGGGCTTTTTCACCATATGTCTAAGGACATCCATAGGAAATAATGATAAATGGGTCATTGTGGATCATCTTACATTGATAGATCAATTTATAGAAATTCAAGAGGACTTCTCATTGGATCAAATTTCATAGATATATATAAAATAGGTGGTAATTATGCAAGGAATACCACTATATATTGTATTCGATAGAGATCTGAGATTCACATTGATGTTTTGGAAAAGTCTCCAACATGCTCTATTCAATGAACTGAACTGCAGTACGTCCTACCATCCTAAAACTGATGGTCAATCTGATAAAACTATTCAAACACAAGAAGACATGTTGAGAGAGTGTTTTGTTAACTTTAATGAATGATGGGACCAACATATTCCATAGGTTGAATTCTCCTATAACAACAGTTTCCCCTTCAGAATCTGAATGGGACCATATGAATCTCTTTATGGGAAAAGATGAAGAACACCAGAATCTTGAGATAATGTTGGTGAGAATAATATTCTAGGACATGAAATGGTTTAAGAAATGGTAGAAAAGGTGAAAACATATCTTAAACACATCAAGGATTCCCAACGTCAAAAAAATAGTTATGCAAACAATCATCTACATGACCTTGAGTTCAAATATGGAGATATGTTATTCCTATATATATCTCCATTGAATATGGTCACGATTTTTAGGAAGAAAGGAAAGCTATGTCCCAGGTACATTGGCCCCTTCATGATCCTTGATCATGTCAGAGTTGTGGCCTATTGACTAGAACTTCCACCTACCATGTCTAAAGTACACGATGTCTTCCGCGTATCTCTCTTAAGGATGTAAATACCAAATCCTTCACATGTATTGTCTTCCGAGGTGGTACAGTTATAGAATGATCTTTCTTATGAGGATAAATGAGTGAAGATCCTAGATCGTAGAATTAATATTCTATATAACAAGACTACTCACCAGGTCAATGTACTATGGTGGAACCATAAGTACGAAGAGGAAACATGGGAATTGGAGGAAGCAATGAAGTGAAAGTACTGACACCTGTTTATGTCTTACAATGTAAAATGAAATTTTGAGGGTGAAATTTCATAAGGGGGGAAGAATGTAATGAGCTGATTTTTTAACAATGAAATAACCTTCTTATAATTATTTTTTATAGTATAATCATATAGGATTACATATAGAACACAATACAAAAATTATAAATGAAAAATTAGTGAAACAAAAGGTATCTCTATAAGTTAACGAAGTTATACTGATGAAATAGTATCATGACCTTTCAAATAGTAATGTACCCTTGTGAATAGTAAACCTGCCAATTGAATAGTAAACTCACTAAATAAATTATAAATAAAATTTATCAATATTATAAGTCACAAAATTATAAAATTATATCATGATATAAGTAAGTAAGTATTTTCAAAATTATTAATTAAATGTTGGTATTTTGTAAATTATTTATAGTTAAATACAATTTTATAATTAATTTAAAAATTTAAAAGAAAATTTATTATAATAAAAAAAATTCATAAATAATTATTTTGATGCATTATTATTATAAGATAACTTTAAGTGACCTTAATTAATTTTTCAATGTGTTAGAAACACTGTTTTAATTTTAAAATTTGTATTTTATAAGAAAATTATGATTTAAATTTAAAATTAAATTTATCATATTTAGAAAATAATTTTTTAAATATGGAGGTCATTTTTATATTCTAAATGTTGAAAAATGTTTTGGGTAATTTTTTGGGATTTTTCTCAAATACATGAATTTTTTGTGAACAATAAAATACCATAATTTATGGAAAATACTAAATAAATGAATTCCTGCATCATTTTTGAGTCATGGATGATATAAAAATACTTTTTTCAAACTCACATGGTATATTTAATGGTTTTGGTAAAAAAATCAAGAATATTCATAGTCTGGAGAAACAATATTTAACTAATGATTAAAATAATGGAAAACCCCACCTCTCCTCCACCATAAACCCCACCCCCATCACTTTACTACTCTCAAGCCTTGTGCTTTGACTAAATTATAATAAAATAACCTCAAAATACCATCTCCCACATACATAATTCTTTTGTCTCTTCAAAATAACAAATCATATCCCCTAAATAGGTTCTAAAAGAAGATATATTCAAGTGGTAAATTCCTCGTTTCTTTTCTTTTATTTTTTGTCAAGTTCATTTATTTATTTTTCTTTCCACACATCCTTTCATCCAAATGTTGCGATAACTACAATACCCTGCATGTAATTTAATTTTGTTATTATAATGGGATAAATCATAATCTCTCGTTTCCCCTCCTTTTATAGTAGAAATGTAAACACCGTCCGAGATGTGTTAATTTATCACATTCATGGATGATGGGTTTTCAATTTCTATTATCATCTTCAATTATGGTTATGAATACATTTTCATGGTTAAAATAGACTAGGATATTTTTATTATATATTTTTTATGGTTCTGTAATATATTTTTACACATGATACTAATTTATAAATAAAAATGAGTTTGTTCTGACCAAAAACCTCCAATTAACCAAAACAATTATCAATAATGTTTTATAAAATGATTCATATTCACTCCAAATAACCAAATGAATTTTATAACCATGTTATCTTATGTATGTTCAATAATAAAATATAACACTAATTCTGGACAATCATTCTCATCTTTCTTGTTTATCCTCACTTGTATATAAGTAAACAACTATTGAAAACTAAGGAAACAAACCCTCCCAATCAATGAAATTGATCCTCTCAACCCATCAAAAAGGTCAGAAATAAACTTAATAATGTTATAATAAATCAATTACATAACTAATATGTTATGTAAATATTAATTAATGAATCTAATTTCGTTATCCATGGTATTAATATTAATAGAGGAAGACCTTCGAACAGAAGGTAAGGGATTATACCCAAATCTCCTTTATTCTTTCTGGTTGCTCTATCTTTCTTTCTACCCAAATGACGTTATATATTCTTTTTATGTACAGATTAAAAATTTTATTTTTACGTACCTGACTAATGTATCATGTTCCTTACATCATTCTCTTTCAGTTATATACATGTTCTTAAATTATTCCTTCCTTAATAATTCCTAATAACGAAACCCCTTTTAAGCGAACATGCTAAATTGTTACCCAATTTAAAGTGAACTATATTATCTATTTTAAGGAATAATTTTTTATAAAATAATAATTTTTGTTATGAAAACCATTTTATTTAAATTATCAATTTACGTAAATGATTATGACATTTTCTATTTTAAAGTCTCTTTAATATTTTCCTTAAAATCGCACTAAAATGATTAAATGCTAAAATTTCCTAAATACTCGTATTATATGTTGTCATTTATGTTTGAAATAACTTACCATGATATATTACTATATTCCCTTATAAATTTAAATGTATGATTTAATTCCATTCTTTCATTGAAACTTGTATGATATGTCCATCAATTATGATTTATAACATTGTTGTGATACCCATTTCTTTCCACGGGTACCCTTATGTTTATGTATGATTGATTATGTATTATTAAATATGTGGAATTTATATTCATGAACATGTAATGATGGGTGTTCCCAGATAGATCTCTAATGAGTTGGGTAATGTTTAGTCTCATGAGATGTTTTGTGCAACGGTCTTGGCGGTTATCCTTGACTCGTGCTTCCATGTGCAATTGTGTTTGGGGTTAACCATGACTAGTACTCCTCTATGTGAAATGATCCATGACTCATGATAATGTCAGTTTTTATATTTATTCCACATTACAATGACCCTATTTTAAAATTATCCAATTTTTATATGTTATAATTCCATATGTTTCAGTCCTTTTTATATCATTATGTCATGCCTTATAACCCATGTGCTAAGGATTTATTCTTATGTTTATTCCCTTATTGGTATTTTTAGCTAATCCCTTGGTTTATGTTATCCCTAGATTATCCTATGTAGATGCATGATAAAAATGGAAGTTATTATATTAATATGGAGTTTAGATAAAATTTTCTTTTATTGTGTTTAATTGTGTACCTATTCATCCAATACACTAGACATTACGATCCTTGGCTTGTAATTTGATGTTTAATTATGCTTAAAATCATGAAATATTATGTGATAAAGTATAGGGTCTCTGTAAAATTCATGATAACTATTAATAAGTATTATAATTTAGATTTAATGATGTTTTTATAAATGAGGTTAGCTATAATATAATCTCACCCATTATGGGTAAACTATCATTAAAGGTCCACATTAAGTCTATGGAAATAAAAAATATTTGTTTTGAGAATATAGGGAGAGTGAGGTATGATAATATTTCATTGGAAGAAACTTCTAAGGAGAACCCATTATGGTTCAATTGGAAAGGAGATATACTAGGATATGGAGGCATAACTTTCATAAATAAGGCAAGGGGACTATTTTAAAATCTTTATTTATGTTTCTATTTTAAAAATTTCTAGTATTTCTGTGATTGTTTTTAAAATGATTTCCTAAAGAAAAATTCTTTTTTGTGCATGGTATTTTTGAAATAAAGGTTCCTATTATGGAATTTTTGTCCATGTTTAAGTAATTTTAACTCAAATTATTAATTGAAAGAGGATTAATATCTATTTCCAAAATTATTTTATATTTCAAGGATTATCTTTATCAATGTTCTTTTATGAAAACCTCGTTTTATTTTTGAAAACCCCTTTTTATGGGGTAGTTTTAAGGGATTTTTTAAATCATATTTATATATGAACTCATAATTGTTTATTTTTTTAAAATAAAATAATATTTTCTAAATTATTTCATCCCAAAAATTATTCATTAACTTTTTATTAAATCCCTATGTTTCTATAATTCTTATTTTGTGGATTTATTTTAAATGATGTTGTTTATAAATTTAAAATAAAGATTAAATGAGATTCCATAAACATGTTAAGAATTTGTTCATACATTTTTATTTCATGGATTTATTCAACATTTAAAATGTTTATGGTTTTTTTTATAATATTTATGATGAAAATAGAAAGAAATTAAGTGTTTTTATTTTAATATATAAAGGAAAGAATCCAAGATAATAAATGTTTTGATTTTAAGACATGGTACTGAGGAATTGTTGAAGAAAGTTGGAATGGGGAGTTAACATCATTCCATAAGGTAATATATTCAATATATTATTAGAAGGTATGTTAATGCCTCCAATGATTTGTTTTATTTGGAAGAAGATAACTATTACGTTACTCCTCTAAAATGATGGAGTTAAATATTATGTTTCTCCTATGAAGTGATAGAGTTAACTATTAAGTTTCTCTTATGAAGTGATTGAGTTAACTGTTAAGTTTTTCTTATAAAGTGATGAAGTTAACTATTACATTTCTACTATGAATAAGATGAAGTTAACAGTTAAGTTTCTTCTATATGTGACAAATTTAACAGATATAATTTACAGCTAATTGAATGTTGGAATTATTCAGTAAGTTGATTCTATTATGAATGATAATGAATTTCATTACATAATATGATATTATAAATTTTAAATTCTTGAAACACGTTTTACTGAAAATCATCTAATATTAAGAAAAAATTCTGTTTTTTATAAAAGGGGTATTTTTAAAAATTTCATGGATAGAGTTTGGGGGCTTTAGAATAACAAACCATTGATAAGTATTATATAAGAATTTAAGAAAATTATTTATTCCCTAAAAATTAAAAATAAATTACTATGCTTAATATAAAACTTTTACATATAAAAATATTTCTTATAGTCAAACATAACCTCAAGAGAACTCAAAATTAAAAATATTTTAGTTATTAAAATCAAGTGTGTGACGTGTTTTAATTTTCATGATAAAAATATTATAAAAGTCATAATCACATCGAAATGACCATAAAATGTCATATAACTAAATATTGGATGATTATAGATAAAATTGAATCATATAATAATATTAATTCCTGTTTTATAGTCATTTTATATTACTTATCATTTTATTCCTATCTTTTATTTTCCAACTTACTCATTACAATTGTAACAAAAAATACTAAGGTTACTATTCATGTTAACAAAAAATAAAATAAAATATTTACTAAATTTGGAAATATTGAATAAAAATATGAAATCCATTTTTCATAATACGAAACAAATAAAATAATGAGTTATATTAATATTTAATTAGAAGAATCCATAAAAATTTATTTTTTCAAAATGCCCATTTTAAGTACAAAATTTTTTTTCACAAATTTCAAAAATGAAATTAATTAAAATAAACGTAATTAGATTACTAAAAATATAATATAACTAATTTTACATTTACAATTTATTTATATAAAATGTAACTTCCGAAATAGTTGAAATAAAAATACAGTTTCTCTATAAATTTGTATTTTTTACAATTCAATGGAAAATAAATCTTTTCAAAAAAATCCCAAAACATCACCCAAAAATAATTCAGAGATATGGATTTAAAAAATGATCTTAATTTTATAAAATTAATATTATATAGATCAAAAAATTTAATTATATTATTTTCTCAATAAAAAATGTTTTTGTATAAAATGTATTTCTGAATTATTAAATAACTAATCTTAAAAATGAGTACCTTTTTTATTAAAATTAACAAAAAAATTGCAGTGAGTAGGTCCTTTATTTATATATATATATCTATCATAATAAATATAATTCTATTCATACCCATAAATTTTATGGATAGGTTATAACAACTATATTTAAATAATATTTCATAGTTTGTTGGAGCTCGGTGTTGCGTATTCTAAGTTCTATCAGACATAGTTTTCTATTAAAATGTTAGGCTTAAATGAACTGAAAGCTATTTGAGAGATTAAATTTATTTTGAAAAAATACTATAAAATCTTGGGGTGTTACATTATAATCTAATTTTGGTGTTTTGTGTAATATACACTATGATGTTCCTCTTAAAATCCCAAGGTGCTATATTCTATCCCCTTAAATAAATTTCACAGTTTAGATTTAATATCGATCAAAATAATCAATGGTTTTACATATGAAAATACCTTTATTGAAACTCCACATCACGAAAGGTGTTATTAAAACATCCACTTGGTAAGAGATAAAGGGGAGTGTGAATGTCATCTGGAATAATCATATAACTAGGTTACCAAGTAGGAGAACATAGCTATGAAGTGAACATATGGACTTGTAAGAAAATATTATTTCGAAATACTTGATGGATGGGGATAGAGGTCATTTATAAGAATAAAGTAAATGCTCTGGAGAAATTTAATACCCACAAAAAATAAATCTATATTGATTAAAAATACCATGGATCCATCAGATATGAAAGTAATGAGAAAACATTTATTGTTTTAATATCCTTTTCCTAGAGTTGAGGAATTCATTTACCATTTAGATTATGGACATAGGGAAATATAAAGAATTCATATTTTTCTACATCATAGTGAAAATATAATCCTTTTGATGTGCTTATATCAGTCCATATTCATCTCTTATTACATGAAATGTATATCCAATAGAATTTTTTATTCTTGAACCACTAAAATTAACATGTAACAGATCATTAGCTCAATAAAAGAATGAAAATTAATTCTTCAAATATCAATATATTTTCCAAGATAAAAATGGTTGACATATGTTATTTATCAATACCAAAAGTTCATTATAATCTATTCTATAAATAGCTCACTTTTATACTAGTCTAAGATATGTCTACCCAAATTCGATGTCCAAATATTTATAAGGATGGTCACTATATTTTCAAAAATCTACTTAACATTGTATTACCCAAACAATAAAATGTATCTCTTATTGTAACATAAAAATATGTGAATCCCTAAATAACTTTAAAACCTTAATGAAAACATACGTTCTTCCAAAAATAAAATCTCAAGTTGTAGAATATATTCCATAAATCTAAACATGTAGTAAAATCCAGTAATAATAATATAATCAATCAAATCACTTAAAAAATTAATGGTCCCCAATAGTATCCCATAAACAACTCTTTATCAATATTTTAAAAACATTGAGCACATATTAATGGTTATATTTCACTCGAATATGCGTTCGTTTCCATAAAATATCATTGAACCATTAAATCACATTTCTAGGTCATTTGTACCAATCATCATTTCTTGAAAATTATTAATGTAAAACCACTAAATATCAATCCTTTAATATTTCATGATTATTATAACCAAAATATCATTGATATAATTTCTCAAATACAAATACATAAACATGTCAATCCTTTTACTTTAACTAATGACATGGAATATTTTCTACCTTTGTAAAGAATATAATTTGGAGTAGGGAATTGACACGGATAATTCCCATGTTCCCCACACATTAGACAATGATCAATTCTGAAATTCATTAATCTATTAACTTTATTTCCATAGATAAAACAATTTCAAATTCCTTTGATAAACACACATGGGTGTCTCTTTGCACATTTCTAGAATGAAGAAAATCGATAATTATTTTCTCCATGGTTACAACTATTAGCGTAATTAGTGAAATCTAACTTTATCTTCTTTGGGACACCCAAGAGTTGGTTTAGATGAAATTTGTTAATAATATATCATGATAAATTATTAGGAAATATCACAAAATCTGTTACTCTAGTCATTATCCCATTTGGTTTCTCATCAACACATTGTCAATAATATTTAACGTTAACCCAGTTCTATCTGGTTCCATCCATTTACTAAAATGAAAAATCATAATGTAAGAAACACTAATCATATTGTAAAATCACGTATTCTTGAAGAATAAATTATTAGATATATAAATCTAGAAAAAATACTTCCAATATATGTCACCTTATTTTAAAAAAATGTTATTCATGGTGATCGTTTATTCGAACCCTTTATGATGTTTTATGATAAAAATATGAATTAACTAAATAATATCATAAGGGAGTTCCAAGACAAGAACATGGTATGACATGTTTTCATGTACCATATTACCCTTAAATCAATCTTGAGATGACTTTTCAGAGTTATTACCTCTAGGTCTCTTTCAAAACTTCAACCACTTGTAGTATCCATACAAGGATGTATTCCAAGGAAAACCCACATAATCTTTATCTTACCAAAACATTAGGATGTTATTCTACATATATCATCAATCTATAACATAGTTTTAATTTCACTAATCTATTTTTTCCAAAATCTAGTTCTCAGGGTTTCTACTAAACTTCCTTGGATACCAACCGTAAAGACCATGATTCCTATATCCTTGAGTTGATGGATATTGTATTACATGGGCACCAGATATAATTAATCTCATCTGGAAAGACTGAATTGATTAATATTATTATTAAACTAGATATATACATGAACTTTGTATTACAATTGAAAACATAAAATACAACATAGTATATCCTTTGTTTACATTATTATTCCATTTATCATATCCCAACATATCATTTTCAAAACACTTCCTGATATCATAGGAATGATGAAAAATAGGAAATGGGTGAAATTAGATGCTCAATAAGGGTATGTGTAAAATGGAATATATAATGATAAAATAAGAATAAACAATAAGGAAAGATAAATAACTGAAACACATTCCATTTAAAAAATTAACTTGATCATAATTGCAAGAATAAATGATGATTATCTAATCCATATAAACAGTCACATGACCTCATAAATTATCTATGGATATTATAATGATTCGAATAATCACTTGGAAATCAATAATTAAATTCATAACTTTGGAAGGTATAATTTTAGACATCAGAAACATATCATCAACAATTTTTATAAGTCATCTTAAAATACCATCATGGACTTATTCCATGATATCTGAATAAATGTGTAAAGTTTTGGCCAAAACCCAAGCTAGTTTGTCATGTGATACCAACTAATTAATTAAAGGGATATAGAGGTCCCCAACCATCACATACTAAGTCCAATTAATTCCTCATATTAATAAATAATACAACTAAATCAACATGCCGTAAAAATCAATAATTGTCCAGATTAGAAGAATTAGTCATTTAAAATATCAATAATTTCCCCATTCAAAATGATCATAAAACACAAAAATAAATATGATGAATGGTATAATTAGAGTACAAACTCAACATATTATTCAATAGAATATGTTTACATAGATGAAAATACTTTAAAAATGTTACTAAAATATTTATTCAATAAAACACTCATTTACTTTGAAAATATTTTTTAAAATATTCAAAATGTACATTTAATAATGAAATAATTTTATTTTTAAAATACATGTAGAAGTTTAAGGGATGATTTAAATAATTTAGGAGTAATTATGGTGGTAACTTATTTCCTCTCCATGTAATTTGAGAAAAACATTCCCTTTACACTTTTGTAAGAAAATTCAAAAGGTGCCTCATTCAGAAAACCACGTGAATATTTATTTGAATTTTTTAAAAAAAACATAAATATTTGGAAAATGAATTTAAACAATCATTACAGAATATTAATGTTTTTTTAAATTTTTAATTATTAAAAATGTACATGAAAGAGAAATATTCCTTAACTGAGACTTAAAAATAAATAATCTCTTATAATGATGAGATTGTGAAACTATCCCTTACCACTTGGGTTTCATTTGATTAATAAGCCCCATAAAAGAAATAAATTAAAATGAAGTATTATATTCCATTAATTCAAATAGATTCTTGGAATCATATTTCAATGGGGTAGTATATACGCTAAAAAATAAATAAGTAGTGAATTTGACATATGTCTCATATAAGAAAAAGTTAGACGAGAAACCCTTAACTTATATTAGAATTACTTAAAATGTGTTTGATCCTAATTTATAAAAAATATAGAATAATTTTAAATTTATTCATCTACTATATTAATATTAACCATACTATATATAATATTTTATTATCCATTTATTAATAACTCTGTTAAAATCACCAATTCGAGTGTTAATCGCTTTCTTTTTTCAAGAATGCTTTGGTTTGGTAGTTTAAGTCCTTTCACTTTTAGCATGGTCCAAAATATAAACAACATTATTCATGGTATTAATATCATATATATTCAATATAACGATAATTATATTCATTCATAAAATATAGTGATAAAAATTAATTACACCATTCGTCGAGATGATATGTCGTATGTACGCAGGAACGTTGTTTTAATTTTTTTTATAGATGGAATGAAAGAAATATAATGAATAATTAACCTTTAAAGAATAATTATTATTTGATATATATCATATATATTAATTATTTACATATTAATAAACATCCAAGTAAATAGGTGATTAAAAATGAATTACACTACTATGTGGAGACCTTACGTCATATGTACACATGAGAGATGTTTTTTTTTTCTTAGGATGGAAAATAGATGGAATATAGTTTTCACTTAATAAAAATGAAATAAAAGTATATTTATGATACAAATTAATTATATTAGTTTTATTACAACCCATGAATAGGAAGTTGAAGAAGAAATAAACTTGAAAGAGCCAATAAACATGATTACCTATTCTTCGATGGAATCCATTTACATCTCATCACAAGGGACCAAGGATTTAGATTTTGGAAAGTCCATAACATAAAACACTTGTATAAGGATATTGATAAGAGTAATCGTTAGGGTTTTGTTAAGATAGATGGATCAATTTGGTGTAAATAATATAAGTTAGGGGAACTATTTTATAATCGAGGGGAGAGGCATTTTTGGAATTTCATTAAATATTAAATTAATAAAAATTATTTCTAATAAAAAAGTGGTTCCAAATTGAGATTATTTGAATCTAAGTTGAATATAAGTCAAAATAATTTTACCCATTAAAATTTTTCCATGTTTTGGATATGTTTTCACCCTAAACTTTTTATTTTTAACCCTCCATTAACCCTTTTGAGAATTATCATATTGTTAAAATTTTATAATCTCTATTGGTCAATAATGTTACTAGAAAACGAATAAATACCCATAATTTGACTATGGTATATTTCATTAACTATATAAAATTTATGTTTCTGAATATATTATCTTTAGTAATTTCATAACATTTAATAATATGTTATTTATTACAAAATATCAGTATTGTCAATTTTTAAAACTTTTCATTACTTTGAGTTCCATAATATCAACAAAACACTTAGAATTAAAAAACAAATATTATTATGCCACTAGAATTTCATGAAAATATGTAAAATATGGGGATCATATTATTTCTCTCAAATTATTTTTCATTTAAATTTTTTGATATCATTTATTTTATATTTTTTCATTAATTGAATAATCACCATGTTAGAATTGTGTAGAAATTTAAGATGAATATTTATTCCGTAAAAACATTAAAAAATTACATAATGAAGATAAAACTTTTATATTTCAAAATAAAAATTTTATTTGAACATACCTCTATATAACCACATAATTGAAATATTATAGTTATTAAAGTTAAGAGTGTGACATGTTTGAATTTTCTATAAATAAAAAACTATAAAGGTTAGAATGTCATCCAAATGGCCATAACATTACACGTAACTAATTATTAGTTCATTATGGAAGAAATTAACTCATAAAATAAGATTAAGGCCTATTTTATGCCAATTTTTCAATAATGATCATTTTATTTATAACGTCAATTCCTGATTTAAACCTTATCCAGGTAAAAGAAATTACTAATTTTACTTTTCTTATTGACCAAAAAATGTACATATTTACTAAAATTGGACCTCATGAATAAAAATATGGAATAAAATTTTCAAAATTCTAAGCATAGATGTGACAGAATCAAATTTATTATTTAACGGTAAAAACTCAATGAATTTTGTTTTCATACAAATATCATTTTATGTATGAAAATATTATTATACCAAATTAAACCATGAAATTTATTCAAATGAACATTAGTGTATTACTAAAAAATATTATATTTAATTTAACATTAAAATAATTTTAATTTAAATTGGAATTTTGAAAATGGTTTAAACAAAAATAATGTTTTCCATAAAAATCTATATTTTTCAGTATTAAATAGAAAATAATTTTTTATATAAATTTCTAAAAATTTCATCCAAAGATAATTTTTATATTATGATTTTAAAAAGTTACAATTGTTATAAAATACAATTTATATAAATTCGATAATTTAATTATAACATTTTTATTTTTTTGAGGAACATGTGTTTTTTAAGGATAAAATAACATTTATAAAAATTGAGTACTTATTTTATGTCCATTAATCAATAAATATTTATTAATTAGGTCATTTATAAAAATATTTTATAATTCATTTAATACTAATCATACCCAAAAAATTAACAACAAGGTTACAATGGTAATATTTAAATAATATTTCTTGGTACGTTAACGTTCAGTGTTGCGTGTTGCATATGATATCAAACATAGTGTTATTTTAAGATTATAGGGTCGTTTACACCAAAATCTACAAAAGATATTAAATTTATTTACCAAAACATACCATAAAATATTAGGGTGTTACATTCTCTTCTAATCTTAGTGTTTCATTTCATATACACTATGATGTTTCTCTATTAAAATCTCAGGTTTTTTACATTCAATACAACAATATGTGATGATATATATAGTTAAACGTTACCTATGTTGTTCAAAATGTATAAATATTACTCAATCACTACATAATGTGAAATTAACTTTACTTTTAGGCCATGAATGCTCTAACCATCACTATTTACTTCCATATATTGAGATATAGTGAGACCAACAAGATCTAATTCATACAAGTAGTCTATATAGAATCCAGCCAATTCCTACAATATATATATTTTTAAAAATAGTTTCACTTTTTAAATATTATTTTTTAACATATCCCTTAAAAAATATCACATATCATTCAAAATTATACAACTAACATAAATATATAGGCTTGAATATCCTTATCTCTCATATCAAAAAATTCTCGAGATGCACCATATAATAAAAAATGATACTATAAAATTTTTCTTTAGTTTAAAAATTATGAGGACTACATCCCACTATAACATATTTAAAAAATTTTGAACCATGAATTTTATAAATTTGGAATTTAAAAAGTATCACAATTGGATGATTAAACTTCGGACATACATTATCAATATGCCATGTGTCACAACTGATAGTAGTTTCAAAAAATATATGATAGTGTTAAGATTTCATACCTATTGTCATAAAATCCTTAAATGAAACCAAATTTTTTACAATTTAATATTATGAAATGGGAAATTTAATACCTTTAAGACATTGATATAAATTACTCTTTTCACTCTTTTATGATATGTGATAATCTGGAGTTAAATAAATTATTTTTTCCTATTCGTCATAGGTGCTAACTCAAAATGTATTTTCATAGATATTAAGTCTAATCTTGTATGAAAGACATCTTTTTTCCTTACCTTTTTAGGTCTAACAATGTTCTGATCAAAATATCACAGAAGTCCTCTACAATTATAACATAAATGTTATGTTTTACCACTAAAATATCTAATAAATAAGATTTAATAAGATCAATCATTTCATCCATGTATTTTTTTTGACAACCAAATATTTTTGTCTTCTGAGTCATGAAATCAATTTTTTTCACCTTTTTGTAATATTAATAAGTTAAAAAATGTTATGGTTTGAAATATCAATCTTTTATACCATTAAATTCTTTTTTTAGTCTTTTATAAGGGTGATTAGTTTGAAAAAATCTCTAACACCGCAGTTACGTTGTCTTTATCCCATTATGAAATTAATGTTATGAAGTCCCATATTTTTCAAATAGGATAATATTTGTGCCTTTCAACACTATATGTAAATATATTTTTTATATGTAGTAAATAGTTTTATAGAGAATATTACTATAGTACAGAAAATATAATACACTTTTTTGTTTTCAAAAAAACCATTAATTGAAACTCCTTATACATTAGACAACCCATTATTATATGATTTATAACAAGTTTTTATCCATATAAATGTTACTATATCTTTTCAAATTAGTGTTTTAGAGAATTAGGTAAATCATTACATTATAAAGTTTATATTTCCACAGAGTATCCATTTTTTCCCCAAAACAAGTTCTTTTTAAAGACACACTTGATTCATTCTATGTAACTCTCATATCTGGAACTCTGAATTTATTAAAATTAACCCATACATAAGCCCATTTAAAAATAATTTCGAAAACTTTGGATGAGAAAAGGAATATAATCCTGGGATATGAAATAAAAATATTTTTTTGGTATATTTATAATCCCGAAAATCCATTATAAATTTTTCATTTCTGATAATGAACATTTAATCTAAAAATATATTTAATTTTCAATCAAAATAAAGAAAAAATTTATTAATATATTTCATAGAAAATTCATTTTAAATCATTATGGATAAATAATAATCGTAAATGTTTATTAGAAAACATGGAAGCATAAGAATACCATTCCATGAAAACAATCATTTTAACTTTGTAAGAAAAAAGGCCACATACTTTATTTAAGAACATTTACTCATTTTATAACCTTTAGATACCAAATAATTCAGTTATAAATCATTTAAATCATATATTGTATGTGCCTTGTGAAATTTTTTTTAGATTCTCATTTATAGGAACCCTTAAAATAGAATTACCTAGTCAAACAATTACCATATCTCTTATGAAGAACATATTACCAGTAAACTCTACCACTTTACCCAATGCATTAGAGGTTTATATCAGGATCACCCATCATTTGTATAAAATTAAAAATAACCATAGAATGAAAAAAATTCATATATATTTCATTCTAATTATAAAATTCAATTGAATTTAAATTCAATCCCATAATAAATAACACATTCAATTATCTCATAATGATGAAAAATATTTTTTAATTTCCATAGAAATCTATTTTAAAACTAAATATTCATAGAATATTGAAATAATTATTTTATTTTAAAATAAAAAATAAAGCATATAAATAATTTTTAATAATGAATAATGACTATGATGGGATAAGAATGTAGTAAAGTCGTATACATTAAAAAATATTCTTTTTCACATTGGTAGAAACATCAAAACAACCCGTATGGAATATTTTGTAAAGATTAATTTTTAAATATTTTAAAATATTTAATAATAGTTGGAAAAATATATTTAACATCATTTTATTTTCAAAAAAAAATATTTTTAAATTTTAAATAACATGAACATTGATTAAAAATATCTTAAAGGACTATATTAAAATAATGTTTTTATGAAAAATATCTTACCTTAAGTCTCATCTAGCTTCATAAAATATATAACTCTTTAATATAATATTTTTTCTAATTTATTAATATTATTTTTTATTTTTATCAAATTTTCATTATTCCTTTTATTTAATTTACTACTGAGTTTTTTTAGTTACTGAAACGTTTAAGTTCACATTGGACATTCGAGAGTTGTTCAATTATAACATCAAAACCACATCAATGCATTGATCATAGTCAAAGGGGATATGGTTAAACCTTATAAATAATCTTAAACATTTTATTATTATCATATTTATAAATTATATAAACTTTTAAAACCAACCACGTAAGGGAGTCATTAAATATGAACCACATCATGTCATGTAAATGGTAGTTCTTATGTGTGCATAAACAATGTTCTAATTTTTCTAATAGGTTAAAAGGAAATTAAGTAAATAATATTTTAATTTTAAAGAATAATAAATATGTTATAAATGTAATATTAATTTATTATTTTCAATCTTATGACCATCCTTTTAAGGTGTATATGAAAAATAAATCACATCACTTCATGGAGGGTGTATTCTACACATATGCATGAGAAATGTTATAAATTACAAATGGATTGATAAATTTAGAAGGTAAGAAATACATAATCATTAAATAATAATTATTATGTAATAATTATCACATTTATTCATTTATTTCATAATTTTAACCATCCATATGATGTAGTGATGTAAAACAAAATACATCTCTTTATGGAGGTGTTATTCCACACTTACACACAAGCTAAGTTTTTATTTCCCATAAGATGGAAAACGAGACGAAAAAGGTTTGTAACATAATCATAATAAAATTTAGGTATATGGAAGATAATTATTTTATTCTTTTAGTATGGTTGAATAATATTTTAAGTAGGTTTAATAAGATATAAACTTGAAATTAGTCAGTTATGACTTAAATATTCTCCTGAGATAGCTCCCTATGTGAACACGTTAAGCCATATAGGATTGGTTTTTTGACAATACAAGGACCATTATAATGTGGGTAGGTATTTTAGGGAGTGTATTTAAAATATATTTCATAAACTATGGTGCTCCAAATCTGTGAGGAGGGAGGATAGTAGGTGCCCTTTTATAAGTGAGGAGTGGGGAACACTTGTAATTTTTCTCGAAATTAAATTACTATAATGTTTTAATCCAAGGAAATTAGCACAAAAAAATTTAAAATTGAAATATAAATTGATTAGGGATTATGTCCCATAAAATAATGATAATTAAGAAAATATTATGAGGTTGTTTAAGTTATGTTTCTCCTTAATTAACCTGATTTACCCTTTACCGTAGTCAAACATTTTTACCATGGTTACTAATTATAATGAAAAAAATTAATTGACATAATTAATAAATTTGACCATATAATTAAAAATGTAGAATCCATTATTATTAATTCAATTTTTAGAACTTGTTGAAAATAATTTTCATATATGTGTGAAAAACGTAACAAAAAAATGTTCTTAAGAAATTATTTATTTAAGCATAAAAATTAACTTATACCAAATTTAAATAAATATTTATTCTTATGGATTTATTTAATTTTTTTATAAAATTTATCATATGTTACTTTAAAACTAAATCTATAACATTATAAAAAAATTTAATTACTTTATTTACTAAAAGAAATAATAATTTTTGAAAAAAGTCATTATTTTTATATATTCAATCTAAAATAAATCTTTTTATAAAAATCCAAAAAAAATCCTATGTTATATTTAATATTTTGATTTAAAAAATTATTTCCTTTTAATAAATTTAATTTTATAAAATAATGAAATTTATATTATATTTAAAACCTTTTAATTTATGGAATGTTAATTTAGTTAAATAAAACTATTTCATTTTTGACTGAAAACATTAATAAAATTATTTAAAAAACTAAGATGAATATAAACATGTAAAACAAATTATTATAAATCATATAATTAATTTATTTCTTGGATTTACTATTTTTTACACTCTTCTTCTCTAAGTATATTATATCCTAATAATTTTATTCATTTCTTAAATGAGTGAGGATATTTTTCTCTCATATCATTTTCAGATTCCCATGTTTCTTATTTCTTCATGTGACTCTTCTGTAAAATATTTACATGGTGAACCATCTTATTTTTTAGTACTTACTCACTATGATCCCAAATATAAATTGAATTTTCTTCGTAATAATTATTTTCCTCTAACTCTGCCACTTTAGGGCTCAAAACATGAGACGCATAAAGTACATACTTTCTTAGAAAGGAAACCTGAAACACATCATGTTCTTCAAATAAAATTGGAGTAAAGTTGACCTAGTGAAAAAATAATCTAAACATTTTTATAATTTCGTGTATACAAATGAATTTTGGTCTCAACGTTACTATTTTTACGAAAATGCATTACACCTATCTAAGGAGATATTTTAATAAATACATGACCACCTACCACAATAGAAAGGTATTTTATCCAATTCTCAATATAACCCTTATTCCTACTTTTTTCTTCCCTGATGTGGTGATGAATCTTATTTACATTCTCATCAATTTATTCAACCAATTTTGGTCCCAACTACATCCTTTCATTAATTTTTTTCCAACATGTTGTAGACTGACACTGTTTTATATATAATACCACAAAATGATACATATGTATACATGAATTAACATTATTAATATAATAAATTAAACATTCATATAGATTTTTACACTAAATTCATTAATAATATAATGATAAATATTTAAACATATTATCTAAAGGATAGAATATATAGTTTAGTTGTTCATAGTATTTAAGATAAAAAGTTATATTGAAATTAAATTCAGTATTCATAAACTTCTAAATTCTATTACAAATATTTCATGTAAACCTAGGATCATGATTAGATATAATAGATAAGGTAAATCAACATCACATTACTATCTCTACAAGATAAAATCTAGAAATATGATTTAAAGACATAATATCTTTTATAGGTAGATAATGTGAATATTTAGTCAAGTGATCAATAATAACTGAAATCAAATTATTACCCTGAGATTTATTTAGTAACACTACCAAAAAAATATATTGACACATTCTCCCATTTACATTTAAGAACTAAAAAATGATGAATTTTCCTCTTTGGTAGTTATCTCTTAGATTTAACATTTTGAAATGTCAAATATTTCCAGATAAAATCGGCAATATCATCCTTCATGACTTCCCACAAAAAAATATTATTAAATATCTATATAAATCTTAGTACTTCTTGTATGAATGGAAAATAGAGAGATATGAGCTTCACTTAATAATTCTTTCATCAAATGGGAATCACTTGGCACACAAAACCTCTTACAAATATGATAACACTTTATTTATTAACATTAAACTCAAGAAACATACACTTCTTGGGAAATTCTAATTTTTCTCGCAAACCATGATCTTCTTTCAAATCCTAATTAATTATGTATGACAAGGATAACTGCACTGATACCTAAGAAAAAACATAATATATTTCCAAATACAAAATTTCCAAGACAATATTTTATTGAATCATAAACTAAAGGATCTTGTTCCTATCATAACATATTTAATAATTCATTATAGTTTTTAATCAAGGAATCAACTACCACAATTTCTATTCCCGAATGACATTGATTTGTACGATCATAATTCTTAATCAGTCTATCCATATTCTCTTCCATATGTTCAACTCATTAAGAGTTAATATATAATTTAAATGTTTATGTTCAATATATATTTCACATTTATCACCATATAAATTATACCTCTTCATTTTTAAATAAAAACGTCAATATCTAGATCACGAACATGTATAGGATAATGTTTCTCATACAGTTTCAATTTACGAGATTCTTAGGTGATAACTAGATCATTCTACATCAGGACACACAGATGTACCTTTCAAGAAGAACCATTATAAATAAAAAACACTATTTTTTAATGGAAAGCCTTGCAATGTGAAATTAACAAATCTACTTTTCAATTCTAGAAATTATTCATCATATTAGTTTTTTTAGATAAATTTAAAAAAATGTTTAGTTATATTTTTTAATGAGCAATATAATCAAGAAAAGTTTTCAACAAAATATCTATATTAAACCACTAATACAAGAAAACAAAAAACCTTAGTGAAATTTATAGTAATTGGACACTCTTCCACCATATTTATTATACCATGGTCAATGGTTATTCCATCTTTTCAAATAATATTCCTAGAATAAAAATCGGTAGTAGCCAAAATTCACATTTTATAAATTTTCCATATAACATATTTTCATTTCATGCTTGAAAAAAAATCATTATGTTCTCCTCATGATCATAAAATACTTTAGATTATACCAAAATATCATTGAAAAAAACCAAAAAAACTGTACAAATACTCATGGGACACTCTATTTGTTTGATCCAAAAATACAATGAGTTTTTTTTAACCCAATGGAATAACCACAAACTATTAATGACCATACCTAGTATGAAATGTTTCCCATGAAATTTATTCCTCCTTCACCTTCTGTAGGTGATACCTTGACCTGAGATTAATCTTTAAAAAATACATTGTAACCTAGATCTGATCAAATAATTCATTGACATGAGGAAATAGATACTTATTATTAACATATATGTTATTGAGTTTTCTATATTCAATGAATAACCTCATAGAACAATATTTTTTTTAAAAAAATCCATCATGTCAAATAGAAGTTCTAGGAAAGATGAAACCCTTATCAAGAAACTCTCGTAACTACTTTTTTAGTTTTAACAACTCAATTGAATCTATTAAATATGGTGGTGTTAATATTGTCTTAGCATCAGGAACTAATTCAACAATAACCTTAACCTCATGTTCAATAATAACATAAAGAAAATCATCTAGAAATAAATCCATAAATTTATTAATTATAATAACATCACCAATTTAAACAGTTCCTTTCTTTTCAACACTATGATAAATATTACTTCCACTATCATCTTTTATTTTCTCTCTCAGATATTTTATATGTTATCAATGCTATGAATTAATTCTTATATATAAACATAATCTAGTTCTGAAAAATAAATTATTTAGATCTGAAATCTATGATAGAATGATAAAATAAAAGATAATCCATACCTAGAATAATATCATACTCTATAGTGAGATAGATAACAGGGTTTCTAGGAAAATTCATTCCATAGAAGACAACATAAAGATAATTTGATGTACCTCTCTTGTTACGATCTTAATGATCCCCACCTTGAGTAAATATCATTATAAATACATTGTCAGAATGACCCAACACATTAAAATTAAAACATTTCACTACCTACTTTTCATTATCATACTGGACATTTTGATCACTTTGTTATTTACAATCATGGTCCATGTGTCCAGGCATTCCAGTTTGGTAAAACATACCATATCTCATATGAAATATTCTATAATGTTTCCTTCCACGCTTATTATAGTGACCCTACTTTTTCTTACATTACTATTACATCCTGGTAAATAAAAACTACATAATATCATTAAACAATTAGGATACAAAGGTTTAGTGTCTTGGAAAAACTAAGACCATACATAATTTTTACAGTATAAAACATAAAAATTTATTTAATTCCATCTTCTCTGTCTTCTTATTGTCCCTCGTGTTCTCCTTAGTATATGTAGTCACCAGAGGATATAAATCAAAAAGGTGTGATCTGAAATCCTAGTAAGAGGGTAGATATAAACATAAAACAATATAAAATTGGTTTAGAATAATCATTACAATCATAACATAGGTATAGAATCATAACCCAAATAGAAAGCATAAGTAAAATACTTGGAATGTGGTAATGCATAAAAATGAAATATCTTGTATTAGCGGTCAAATACCACATGTAGTTATGAAAAAATCTAGTATCATGTTCATGAATATTTCACTTTACTTGTGATATTATTCACATTACCCAATGAATTGGAGTGTTATATAATTCATCTCACACATGTCACATCATAACATTTACATTGTGCAATATAATTCTAGGCACACCAATCACATCACAACATTTACATTATCATGCATTCCAATAGAACATATATCAATCATGAGCATATAATAACCCAAGAAAAGGAACGGGTTTCATTTTATAGAAATACATTCATAATAATTTGGTTCCCAAATGAAAAAGGAAATAATATACTTGATATTAGAATCCTCAACCTTGAGTGAATGAAACAATCTTGAGAAGTAAAGGGTGTGTTTTTTAGAAAGATGACCTCTTTTGGAAAACATTTTGTTTTTCATAAACTAAATTAGAAAACGTGTATATCCCATTAAATTTATTATAATGATTAAGAAAGTATATTTTTGGAATACTATTACTAAAAACGGTGGGAGATAGGGAAAATCCAAATAAAGAGAGTTGGGTTCATGAATTACTTATACCTTGTGTCTGAACGCTTTCTTCACATTATTATCCCATATAATCACATTAGATTCATTAATTAACAATTAAAGAACCTTTTATATATTAATTTTGTTCATTTTGGTTTTATTTAGTATATTTATGGGCTTTCTGATGAGTTGTAGAGTTTAATTTTATCATTTTTGAGTATTTGTTTTCATAGTTTTCTTGATCTGTTCATTTGCATACATGAATGGAAGTTCATTTAAAATGAGGATGAACATAAAAAAATTTTATTATATTTTATGAATGATCCTAAATAAGGATAAATTAACTTATAATGTATTTTTTTATTCCATGATGACGATTCTTTAGATAAAAGTTAATGAATGTTGTTTTAAGTTAATTTTGGTGGTTTTTCAAAAAAGAAGAACTAATTTTGTTTTATCATTTAGTATTATGAGTATAAGTTATTTCCAGAACATAAAGAGAGTTTTAAAATAAAATTTGAATTCAATTTTAACTAATTTAATTGTATTATTAACATCTTTGAATATGTTTATGGAAAATGAAAGTGTATCGCCCACAATGTCGGTAAATTAACGCATCACAGGTGACGATTTCATTTTTATGGTAAAAGAGATAGGGGAGAAGTTTAAAGTTAAATCACCCATAAATATGATATAATTCTAGTATATTTCAGTTACTGAATTTATAATTCCATTTTTATGAAGGTATGTGATGATATAATAAGAAAATAAATTGAAATTCAAAGGAAATTAAAAGAAAAAAGACAAAGGATTTACCTCTTGAATTCTCTTATTATGATCCTCCTTATGGAACCTAGGATTAGTTTTTTTATGGAAAAAGAGATCCTGGAAGTGGGGGAGGGACTAGGGAATCATATTGGGTAGGATATATGCAAGGCTTAAATATTCAGAGGTGTGAGGATAATAGGTTGTGAGGAGAAGTTTTTATAGTTGAAGAGAGGAGGGTTTACCATTATTTTAATCAGTATTTTTTAATTTTGGCCCTAGACTATTAGTAGTCATTATTATTAGGAGTAATAATAGTAATATGTTCATGTGATTTCTAAATAATGTCACTTTACATCATTCATGACTCAATCCTGGTGCATAAATTAATTTATTTAGCATATTTAGTAAATTATCGAATTTCACTATTCACCAAAAATTTAAGTATTTCAGAAAAATCCAAAAAAACTCACTCTAACCATTTTTTAATGTGTAAAATTACAAAATGAAATCCATTTTATAAAATTATTTTTCTAAACAAGATAAATTTAAATTTAAATAAAATGAGTATTTACTTGAAAATTCATATTTTAAATTTAAAAATGATTTTATAATACTTTCAAAATTTAATTAAGGTCTCATAAAATTATCCTAAAATAATAGAACAATAAAATATTTATTTAGGAATAAAATTTATGAAAATTAATTTTATTTATTTATTAAGTTAAAATTTTAATTAAAAAGTTATTACTCACAAAAAATACAAACACTTAATTTTTAATTTTTAAATTATTTATTTACTTATACTATGATATAATTATATCATATTTTCATTTATAAGAAGAATGAATTTTATTTATACTTTAATTGGTATGTTTATTATTCCCTTGGCTGATTTACTATTCATAAGGTTCATATTACAATTTATAAGGGTAACATTACTATTCATAAGTGTCAGTTATTAATCACCAAAAATTATTTTTGTCTTATCAAACTCCACATATCTTACTGATCAGAACCTTGTATGTAAGATTTTAAAAATTCAAAACCTAGAAGTTGTAAAATTATGATTAATGGATATGATATAAAATTCACATATTATTTATTAGTTTATTTAAAAATTATGTGGAATTTTGTTTCCTAATGTGATTTTATGTGACATAATTATAAGAAAGGAATTTTCATTAAAAATAACTTTGGGTTGTTACATTCTTCCCCCCTTTAAAATTTCACCCTAAAATTTTCATTTTACAAAAAAAGGTGGCGTTACTTCTCCTAAATCATCTCCTTCAGTTCCCAAGTTTCTTATTCATACTTATATTACCTACACAATGATAATATATCAAGAATATACTATCAATGCACATCAATTTTGAAGGATCTCCCCAACGAATGAAACATAGCTTCATTCTTCATCAGGGATCGATTCAAATCGAGTTAGGAAATGTGATTTAATTGGATTATTCCTCATTTCTTATTTCTATGATGAATATGAATCAATATAAAAATGGATTGATTCACGAATCATGTGAATTTCAATGTTGGATTTATTCTATGAGATTTATTTGATCTGATTTTCTTACCCAAATCCCCCTATTCTTGATCATTAGCTAAGAACACTTGTCCAATGATGATAATTTTTTGTTCTTGTGACTTTATCCCTCTTTTCTAACATTCTTTACTGGTTGTGTCCTCATAGTACAAAATCGACATTGTTGGGTGGTTCTGAACTCAATCGGACCCCTAAATTTGATGAAAATTGAAAAACGTGGTTAGATCAGTGTAGATCAAGACCCAAGGAGCTTAGATATATTATCACTTCATTTTTCAGGCATCAGAGGAGGGACAATGGTCTGTAGAAGGCACCACTATTACGTAATGGTGGTGAAAAGTAGTGCATAGTGGTTGTCCACATGGTGGTGGTGGAGCCGCGTTCAACTGCGGTGGGGGTCATGTAGATCAGAGGCGGTTGGGCGGCTAGCTGGGTAGATGGAAGCAATGAGGCCTATGGGGTTTTGGTAGGATTTGTGGAGGTGTACATGAAGGGAGACCGTGTGATATGTGGCAGCAGATGCAGAGGATCCACAAGGTGCATCTAGGATCATTGAATGTAGTGGCGGATGAAAAACAGGCCAACGAGGATGGCTCTGTGCGAGTGGGCCTAAGCGAATCAGTGGTCTGAGCCAGGGTGGTAGGTCTAGCCAGGTCGGTGGGCCGGGTCAGATGAGATGGACCTGGGTTAGGACCTGGGTCAGATTCATGGAAACCGAGGTGGAGCCCCATTGTGGTTGATGGCGGCCATTAATTGTGGTGTCGTGGGAGCTCGAGCTGTCATGGGCATAGTGACAGCGTGATAGGTAGATCAACTATAGCCGTCGTTCCATGGAAACCCGATCTTCATGGTAGGTGAACGGACCATGTTGATCAGACTGCAGTCCCTAGAAGGTCTATGGGTATGTTCTCGAGAGGGAGTTCCAAGTGGTCATAACTCCTAAATGGAACGTCTAAATGACGTGTCGTTAGTGGCAGCATGAACCTGATTTTATGATAGTCAACTCAAGACCAATGTTGGGTAACATATTTAGATTTGAGTCTCTTATTTTTCCTAGTTTGGACTAGTATAGGGTGAGTATGTTCTCTTGTTCCTTTCTTAGAGGGTACAGGGTGGGATTTTATCCACGTCACAGAATTATAATCCTTTTTAGAGTCCGAGTCTCAGAAAGAGTTGTGATGTCCCTCCGAGAGATTTGTGTGAGATGATCTATCATCCCTAGTGGAGTTTGTAGAATTGGTGTGATCTACATGAGTAGGTTTTTGATCATATATCTTGCATGCCACATCAGTAGGTTTTGTGGATTCATTGGAATATGATCCCCTATATATCATTTTGATCTAGATTAGGTTTGTGGTGTCCTCTAATGGTTCTAAGAGTGACCCCATCTCTATATATCATAGTCTTCTCATTATAGTGTGTTCTCTTTGGGTGATACTAAAATGAGATAGACCTATTTGTTGAGTGTCTCTGAAGATATCTTGGCTCAAGGAGTGAGTTCTCAAAAAATGAGCATTGCTTCGAGCCGAATCATGCAACTATAAGTTGGTTATAACCTCCCGATGGAATGAAGTCTATTTTGAGTATATCCATGTTTATTTTATTCTTGTATCTATTATACAGTGTTACATATTGTATTAATCTAACTATAATTGGTACTTCGTGTTTACCATTTTTAGAGTGTCCTACTGATTATTGATATAATCACCCCTACATAGGATTTTCCCTCATTTGTAATGTCATGTGAAGACGGTGGCCCTTTCTATGATGTTCACAGAGCACCCGGAGTGGTTGGATCATAGCTGGAGTTCGGAAGACCGATTTTTTTCGGGAGAGTACCTTTGACGTAGTCCTCACCCTTGGAGTAGGTTGGACTCTTTACAGTTTCATTGGGACTTGTGTATAGAAACTTCAGGGTGGGATTGTATTTGGAACTATTTACTTTTCCTTTATTTCTTATTGTACTATGGTTCTAGGATCTTATTCGTATGTATGTATTCTTTCAGTTGTTTTACAATTCAGATTTGTGTGGTTTGGAGATGTGTTCATGTGTATAAGTACATTATGAAAATGACTCCCATTTGTGGGAAATTACTACTCAGTGATATTCACCAAACCTAGCCTATAAAAGGAGGGCTTGGGATAGTCAAAGCATGGATCGTCAAGTATAGGTCGTGATAGAGTGGTATAAGAGGGGTCAGTTAAACTTTAAAACTAAGTGTCTGTGAGATTGGTTTAGGGAAACTGTGTTAACTGTTTCAATTTTGGATTTTAAACCATGGACTATAGTGTTGGTGAAGCGGTCAAAATATCCATACACCAGGACTCCAGGAAACTACTTTTTGACTTGGTACATGAAAACATTGGTTTCATGGAAAAATGGTACATGAATCATACAATAATTTTTTTGTATTCTATGTCATTATTGAGTCATCTCCCCAAATATACTCTATTGATTGTGGTGTATCTTGTTTTATTTTATGATTCCTCCACATAGGATATTGTCTAGGATTCCACCACATGATCACAATGAAGATCTACCTAGTGACAGGGCATCGGTATAGGGGAATGTGTTGGAGAAAGAACCTCTGGGTGGTTTACCAGTAATACAACCACCCATTGAGCAGAAGCTACTGCAAGCACTACCAGTTGAGGATGTACATAGGATGAGTACATTGCATGAGTTTTATAGTTAGATACCTCTTAGGTTTTTGCGGTGATCTGGTTCCCCATATGGCTAAGGATTTTCTAAAAGCAGTCACATGTGTTTTATTCCTTGTGTAGATGCCTTCCAACAAGATGGTAGTCTTTGCCACAAGTCTTCGTTAGGACTATGTGGGGTGATAGTGGAGCTTGGTGACTCCATGACATGATGAGATAGATCTCTCCTGGATATAATTAGATCATATTTTCAGAGAAGTGTTTTATCTGGACACTTTGTAATCGGTACACATACAGGAGCTTCTGTATCTGTAGTATGGCATTATGACTGAGCCAGAGTATTCATCAATGTTTACTAATCTTTCGCACTACTCTTTGGATATGGTATGAGACTGGTTATTTTGGGATTTTACCTTCAAGAAATTCCTATTTTAGTACATTAGGGAATCAGGGGTCTCCCACATAATTTCTACCTATGTAGGGGTAATTGAGAGAGCCCTGTTAGTGGAAAGTTTTCTGGCAGAGTAGACACCAGTAGTAGGAGCTCGTAGTGCTCACCTGGTAGTTAAGACCTTGGTATCAGGTAGCTGATGTGAGTCACAGGGATACAAGTGTGTTAGGCACATCAGGAGGAAATCTAAGGACTCGGGTTTAGTTGTGAAGAGCTCTCAGGGAGGCTCAAATCAGCCAAGAGTTAGATGGTCTTTCTTATGTGATGGTTAGGGACATCTGGCGTGATATTTCCTAACCCATCAAACAGTCGACCAGTAGATAGTTGTGGGACTTCTTGGATAGATATAGAGATAGTAGAAGGGTGTCATATAGGGCGGTGGATGTGGAAGATGGTTGGAAGGGTAGAAAGATGTAGTCTGAGATTCGACCAATTACCACTACCACCCATAGGTGGTCCACGCTAGGATCAGGGATCTGGTGGATAGGGACGAGGCCAACAATGGGGTAGGGAGTCTTATGACCCCGAGGCTCTAGGAATAATATGATTTATGATATGTTTCTTTTCTACCATAGATACATTATTTAAAGACATGGGTGATAGTCATTGTTTTCTCACTACGAATCATGTTTGAGACTCAGAGATTCTGTTTGAAGCATTGACTCGACCCTTTTACTTGGAGACTCTTACTAGAAAAGACTCAATGATCACACTCTGGTTTCAATAGTGTGACCTAAATCTTTGAGGTCATATTTTTTGTTGGGATCTATCAATTTCCACATTGAGGCCATACAACATCATTCTTGGTATAGACTGGTTATGCACAGTTCCTTCTCAGATTGACTATTTTAGGTGAACAGTGTGGTGTGTATGTAGTGATGGAAAAAATTTTATCTTTGTTGGGGAAAGAGAAATACAAGAAGTACCAGATGAACTCACACATAAGAGGGTGAAGCCAATCCCTCATAAATTATATATTCTTACCCTTAGTGAAGTGGATGATATGAATGCTCAGTTTCATGCAGTGGTGGCAGTGTATGAGTATATCTTTCCCGAAGATGTTCCAGTTTTAACTTCTCATAAGGTTATGGATTTATGTAGTAATCTATACCCTAGTATGTAGCCGATATCTAAACCTTCAAATCATATAGCTCTCACAGAGCTTCATGATCTAAGGATACAGTTGGAGGACTTGAAGAGAAAGGACATCATGAGACCCAGTGTTTCACCCTAGGCTGCCCCAGTTCTATTTTCCAAGAAGGAATATGAGAGATTGAGTTTATGTGTGGATTACCAATTCTTAAACTAGGTGACTCTGAAGAAACATTATCCACTACTGAGGATTGATGACCTCTTTGATCGGTTGAAAGGGGAACAATGGTTCTTAAAGATTGACCTCGGATCTAGCTATCACCTGTTATGAGTACAGGTGGAGGATACACCAAATACAACATTAAGATATCTTTATGAAAACTATGAGTACTTAGTGAAGATATTTTGTGTGAATAATTCCCTAGAAGTGTTCATGGGACTAATGAACTAAGTCTTTCAACCTTATATAGACTGGTTTGTGGCGGCCTTCATCGATGACATCCTAGTGTATTTGGAATTCGAGGAGGAGCACAAAAGGAACTTAAGGATAGTTCCGAATACTTTTCAAGATCATCGGCTTTATGAAAATCTATCTAAGTTTTAGTTATGGATCCAAGAGGTCCATTTTCAAGGAAAATTCATCTTAGATGTTGGAGTTTCCATAGGTCTAGTGAAGATTGAGGCAGTTCTTGCTTGGTATCTTCCCAAGAGTGTTACTGAGGTGCAGAGTTTCCTTGGATTAGATGGGTACTATCAAAGGTTTGTACCTGAAATATCCATATTTGAATCACCCTTGTCATCTTTCACATGAAAGGGTCAGCCTTCCATGTGGATAGAAAAGGTCCAGGAGTGATTTTAGGAGCTGAGGCAGAGGTTGATGAGTGCTCCCATATTGAGGTTACCAGAGGAAGGCATCAAGTACATGGTGTTCTGTAATGCATCAGGGACTAGGTTTGTTTTTGTCCTGTTATATAGGAAAGATTCTATTACCTATTTTTCATTCCAAGTGAGACCACAAGGGTAGAACTATGTACCCTATTATCTTGAGTTACAAGTTGTAGTCTTCTCATTGAACATGTGGCGACACTAACTAATGGGTGAGTGGTTTATCATTTACACTGATCACAAGAGTCTAAAGTATACCTTATATTAGATTCATCTCAAATTGAGAGAGCAGTGATGGATAGAGTTACTATAGGACAGTGAATTTGAGATTGTATATACTCCTAGGTAGGGGAACGTTGTGGAAGATGCTCTTAGTAGGAGGTCTAGTTTACAGTTTCATAACAAGGCATCAAACCAGTTGGCCTTGTTTTTGTTATCCATTTTATACGGAGATAGAGAATCTTACCTCTAGTTAATGGTTTTCACCCATAAAATTTTATATCATGTTAGGGAGGCACGACATGGGGATAATTACTATGAGACACTACATGCTCAAGTGTCCACCGGGCATGCTCCTAATGGATATTCAAAATATAGGGATCACATTTTTCTTTTCAGAGGAGGCATGATGGTACCAGTGACGTTGTGGGAGGATGTTTTGAGGTAGATCCATACTCCCCTTTGACAGTAAATCCAGGTGTGGAAAAGATGTACTAGGAACTATGAGTTCGGTTTTGGTGGATAGGGATAAAGAAATGAGTTACAGAGTCTATTTCTTGATGACTTACTTATCAGCAATTGAAGGATGAGCACTAGGATCCAGCGGGTTTAGCTCAACCCCTTGAGGTACCATGATGGAAGTGGGAGGGGGTATTGATGTACATAGTGATGGTTTTTCCACACAGGTCTAGGGGAAATTATTCCATATGGGTGATCATTTACCATCTCACCAAGTTGGAACACTTCCTAGCTATCAAAGAGTAAAGTTCTGTAGGGACCTTGGGATGCCTCTAGGTGTAAGAGATAGTTCAACTCCATGTAATTCCATCAATGATTTTTTTATCATGATGATCGTTTCATATCCTGGTTTTGGAAGGTATTACATGAGGCATTTGGGACCCAATTATGCTTGAGCATAGTGTTTCACCCACAAATGGATTGCCAGACTAAGCAGATCATTCGGGTTCTAGGGGACATGATGCAGGCCTGCATATGATACTTTGGTCATAGTAGGGAGCAGCACCAACCACTAGTGGAGTTTGCGTATAGAAACGACTACCATTCAACCATTGGTATGGAACCATTTGAGGATTTGTATAGGTGACCCTGTAGGTCACCACTTTGTTGTATTGACCATGGAGAGTCAGTACTCATGGGCCTAGAGTTCGTGCTCAATACCCCCATCTGTTTGAGTAGCCCTTGTTTTGGTTTCTCAGGGATGTAAATCCCCAAGGAGGGTAGAATTTAACATATCATATTTTTTGTGTGATATTTATAGGTATTATATGAATTATTTTCAATACCACACGTTGATATGATGTGCGATTCTGAGGCCCAGTGTTCCTGGAACAAATATAAAAAATATTAAAATATTAAATAAATCACACGTGAATTTATCAAGAAAAAGCTTAATAACTCTTAAATAGTGATCGAATTAGAAATCTGATAGTACCATTTAATTCATAGGGGTGTTTTTACCCTAGTCATGACCTATCATTGATTGGTGTGGGTCATTTTAAAAAAAAACTGTAGGAGTAAAATGAATAAAATTATTTTAATTCATTGTGTTGACATAGTGACTTGTTTTTCTTTAAATGTATCCTTATTTCAAAATTCTAGGGTTAGCGTCATAACCCTAAAACTTCTGGAGGAATTTTGTAGAGATCTCTGGGAAACCATTCCGAGGAACAACAACAGATTGATGATCGACAATCAACGCACATCGATTTTGAAGGATCTCACCAATGAACGCAGTATAACTTCGTTCTTTATCAGTGATCAATACAATTCGAGGTAGTTATGTTGTTTCATTTTTTATTCCTATTTATTTATTTCTATTACGAATGTGAATCAATCGAAGAACAGATTGATTCATGGATCATGTGTGTTTTGAGATGGAATTTATTCTACAAGATTTATTTGATCTAGTTTTCTAACCCAAATCGCCCATTCTTAATTGGTTCCTAAGAATGATTTTCCAATGATGATAAACCTTTATTATTGTGCATTTCCACATATTTTATTGTTCTCTATGTTGGTTGGATCCTCGTGGTCCCTTCTCAACATTACTGGGTGGTTACAAACATGATCGGACCCCTAGATTTGAGGCAAATTGATAATTGAGGCTGGATCAGTGTAGATTCGGACCGAAAGAGCTCGGATCTATGATCATTTCAATTTTCAAGCATAATAGGAGGCATGATGATTCACATAAGGGACCACCCCTGTGCATTAGTAGTTACCGGTGGACAGTGGCGATGCTCAATGGTAGCTTGCGGGTGGGTGGTGGAACCGCGTGCAACAGCAATGGGGGCCACGAGGATCAGAGGCAGTTGGATGGCCAGCTGGGTAAGAAGATGCAGTAAGGCCCACTGGGTGCATCCAAGATCGATAGAGGAATATATAGAAGGTGACCTCATGATACATAACAGTGAACATGGAGGATCCTTAGGTTGTGGCTGGGATAGGCAGACGCTGTCGCGGATGCGGAGTGGCCCAGCTAGGCGGACCACATGTGAGCGGGCCCAGGTGAGTTGGTGGGTTAGTCTAGGTCAGTGTTCCAGTTCATGATGGTGGGTTGGGTCTGATCATATGAACTTGGGTCGAACATGGGTTGGATCTGTGGTAACCTGGATGGACCCCTATTGTGGTCGACCAAGGTGGTCGACAGTGGTGTCCCGACAACTCAAACTGTTGTGGGCGTAGTGACTGTGCGGATGCTCCACGGGCGGTTGATCGCAGTTGCATGTCAGCGTAGTTGGTGGATCAACTGCAGAAGTTGGTCCATGGGTGCTTGTTCCATGTGGTATTTGGACTGACCACAGTGGTCGGTCCGCAGGCCCTAGCAGGTCTGCAGGCAGGTTCTCAAGAAGGATGTTTAAACGGCCATTACATCTAAATGGTGCATCCAAAAGATGTGCTTTCAGTGGCAGCATAACCTTGGATTTAAGGAGGTTGACTAAAGACCATTGTTTTGTACCTTATTCATATTTGAGGATATTATTTTTCCTAGTTTTTAAAATTATATATTGATTGTGTTCCCTTGGTCCTTTCCTTGAGGGTACAGTGCGGCCTTATATCGACATCCCTGGATTATAATCCCCTCTAGAAGTCAAGTCTCAAATTGAGTTTTGATGTCCCTCTGTGAGACTGAAGTGTGGTCCTCTATCATCCCTAGTGTATTTTTTGGAATATTCATGACCTCTTGGAGTAGGGTGTTGATCCTGTATTTAGTGGCCCAAAACAGTAGGGTTTGTGGAATCCTTGTCATATGATCCCCTATATAGAGATTTGATCCAGATTTGGTTCACGGTGTCCCACAACAGTTCTAGGAATGACCCCCTCTCTATGTATCATAGTCTTCTCAGACCAGTTCATTCCCTTTGGGTAGGGCCCAAATGGGATATACCTCTTTACCGAGTTTCTTAGGTGATATCATGGATCTAGGAGTGAGTTCTCTAGGAACAATTATTGCTTCGAGAAAAATCTTGGGGGTGGTGGATGGTTATGACTACCTTATGGAATGGAGTCTCTCCAAAGTATATCTAGATTTCTTTTCTTCCTGTATCTTTTATACTATGTTATATCTTGTATCAAGCTAACTATACTTGGTACATCATGTTTACAATTTTGGGGTATCTTATTGAGTATTGTTAGACTAACCCCTACATGGGCTTTTCCCACACATGTCGTGTCTTATGAATATAGAGGCACTTTTTCAATGTCTATGGAGGAGCAAGAGCAAGTAGAGCATATCTTGAACTGGGAAGACCTAGGTGTTTATAAGGATAATACCTTTTGCGTAGTCCTCACCCTTATATTATGTTGAACTCTTTACAGTTTCATTTGGACTTGGGAATAGACTCTTTATGGTGGGCTTGTATTAGGCCATGTTTTCTTTTCCTTTACTTCTTTTTGTACTCTGGTTGTGGGATCATATTTGTATGCATTCATTATTTCAGTTTTTTTACATTTTAATGTTGTGTGGCTTAGAGATTTGTGTAAGTGTACAGATACTTTATGAAAATATCGCTCATTTATGGGAAACACCTATGTTGTTCTAGTCACTATACCCTATCCCATTAGAGGTGATCTTGGGGTAGTCATGGAATGGGCCCCACTAGAATGGTTCATGATAGGTTGTATGGTTTGACCTTATTTGTGTGTTAATTATGTCCTTGTTCCCCCTTTTTTTAAGGCATCTTAGTTATTATTTTTATAATCACTCGTGCATGGGCCTCATGCCCCACACATGGTATGTCTTTACAGAAATCATTCATATTGTTTACCTTTTATACTAGGTTTTGTGGAGTCGGAGATTGGTGGAGCCAATTATATTTTGGGGAAAGTTCGATTCATATTGAAGATTACCTGATATGGAGAATTCCTTCTCTTGGTGTCTTGATAGGTATGCATACATATTTACATTTTAGATGTTTTTATTAATCCTATATTGTTTTGTATCCTTTTTTAGTTGGCGGTGTATATTTTGTTTACAGGATGTTTAGGCTATAACCTCCCATTTGATTTGTATTCCTACTCGATGCTAGTAATGATCCACTGGCCTATTGTAGGCAGGCTTAGGGTTCCATATTTGGCTTATCACTGGTCTTGGAGGGGGGCCAATGGGTTATTTTGTGATAATATAAGAAAATAGAGATTAAAAAAGTGATTTCAGGACACATAGTTTCCCTAATATACGATTTTCTAGGTCATTACATAATTATAGACATTAGTCGTTGATATACTTTTAAGATAATGAAATAGGTATTTTAGATCCATTTAGTCATAACGAAATCATTATTTTAATCACTTTTAATATTATAGGATATATTCAGTCTATGTGTTTATTTTTCTAAGATTTTTGGATTAGGCATTAATGTACCATGATATTGTATATTACTCCCCCTAAACCTTATAGACATTATAGGTTCTGGGCACAACAGAAGCATCCTTTTCTGGTATGACCGACTCAACATTTGGTCATGAATCGCGTGTATTCATTTATTTACATTATCATAATTCTATGAACAATGAAAATAGTAGATTACAAGACTATATGAAAATTTCAAAACCATGGGTTAAGGGTATTCACATGTAAGTTATAATTAATTTATAAGCGTATATAGAATTACCATAACTCATAATTCTCTCTTTATTGATGTTCAGTGCAATATATATCACTGTACCATCATTATGATACAAGATCCAAGTACGTAATCCCTCTAGTATTGATCCACACGTTCAATACAACATCTAAACAACATCATAGAATCATTGAGTGCTATCATGGATGATAATGATTGCTTTTGTTTTTCATGGTTGACCGCATCAAAATTCATCTCAAGAGGTGAAGGGATCATAATGATCTCTCATTGGATAGGTATAGGAATGGATTATTTAACTCTATATCTATCAAATTATCTATAGGTATTGATAGAGTCTATGTCTATCTATTTTTTACACTAATTATATTATAATAAATATATATAATTTGATATTTATTTTTAAAAGGTTTTGGATTTGAAATTCACAAACAATACCTTTCCCAAATCTATATTTCTAAGTTGAACCCATACCTAATAATAATAATAATATTATTATTATTAAATTCTTGACATGTGAAACACATAAGAATATAAATAAATATCAATTTTATCATTTCAAATTAGAGCATTAAACTTAGTACACTTTCCCTCATCCAGAGTTATCAATACTTTAATAATGACTTTTTATTTAATAAGTAAATATATCTTCATTATTTTTTGATAAATATAATAAATAATATGTTTTAAAAACCTACAAAATTAATATTATTATTATTTAACTCACTTATTTTTTTGAATAAATTTTTATTAATTTAAGTTGATCAACCAAACTCAAGTAAAGTTTATTTATTCTGAATTATTAAATTAATTACTAGAATTTAACTAAGATTGCATATGCACTTAGTGTGTGACCTAGTATGCCTCTTTCTCAGTGGCATTAGGAACAACCACCTAAATTCCAAGGTTTTCATCTAGAACCATTCCATGGAATACATAGAGAAATAAATTAACATCACAAAGACTCCCAACCTCATATGAATGATTAATGTTTGATATAATTTGTTTATCATAATATATCAAATCAATAAGGTTGCATACCAGTTTCATTAACCTATATAATTTATGTGTCTTTATTTTACTTTTTATAAATGAACTCACCCATATAATTCCATGGCCAGGGATTTATTTTGGTGGTTCCATTCCAATAAAAGGGTTTGAGATATTTACTTAGTTCAAGAGTGAAAAAGGGATAAATCATTTCTCGCATTTTATATTAAATTTAAATCATTTTTGATGCACCCAACCTATTCTACTTAACTTTGAACATTTTTTATCATGGTTTTCATCAATAAATTAAATTAAAAATGTTGTGATTTCCATTAATGATAATTTTAAATTATAAGGATCAATGTAAAATTTTTAAAATAGGAACATCCAATAACACATGGATATGTGGGTTTCATATTGATGAGCATATTCTCATAACCTCTTATCTTGAATATTACAAAAGGAGAAAACCATCAGAAGGTGTCTCAATGTATTATGAGCCTCCCACCCCTAATATACTATACTATCTATGTGCCATCTGAAAATATCATCATTCTATAGAAAAATGTTTAAGAATGATATCATGGAACCTCAAGGTTCTCATCATAGAAAGAAATTTTTTTGACCTATCAACATGTCATATATTATAAGGACTTTCTCAAAAAAAAAAATATTTTATAGAATAAAAATCATGATGTGATATATAAAAAATTTTAATATTAAAAAAATAACAATAAAGTACAAAAATAGTATGTTCTACAACACCAACTCTAAAATACTCCAACTTTCACTTGAGAGAGCTGACAACATATTTTAGTCCACTAGCTCTTATATGATACTCATACCTTTGTAGAGATATATATTTAGTTAATGGGTCTTCCAAAATTTCCTCCATGAATATTATTCGCAAAGAAAAATCACCTCACTGTGAGAAATACCTCAAGAGATAAAACTTATAAAGTATGTTCTTTTTTCATTGGTGTGGTGTTATCTCTATAGAGAGAGACACTGATGGAATATTATTATAGTAAACTATGATAGGATATTTCTTTTTGGGTACCACATAAATATTTTGATAAATTTTTGAATCTAAATTGCTTATTTGGTTGAATTTGAATCCCCAATGTACTCATAATTTACTAGATGATTGGAAACAACTAGATACTTTGAACTCTTCCAGCTCAAAGATCCTCCGTTGAGACAAAATACATATCTATACTACAACATCAAATAATTAGGACCTTTCTAAAAACAAGAATATGTGTAACCCTTGATAAATAGTTTTTAATCTACTCAATAAACTAGGAACATATCCGTTGTACATCTAAGACACTTGTGTATAGACTTAACAGTAATCCAATGTTTTTCACCTAGATCTTCTTGATATTTCCTACTATGATAAAATAATAGGTAACATCAAACCTCATACATAACATGGAATATATGATAGATCCTCTCTCAAAAGAACATGGGTTCTTACTCATTATCTTTCTTTACTGTTGTGTCTAAGAACACGTTTTCTTGGAAATATGTATACCATGTAACACTAGATACAATCCTCTCATGGATTATTTCATACTGAACCTATTTAGTATCTGGTCAATATACGTACCTTTACATAGTCCTAGAATCCTCTTGGATCTATCACACATGATTTGTATCCCAAGAATATATACAGTTTCACCTAAGTCCTTCATGGTGAATCACTTTATTAACCATACCATAATCTATTATAAGGATATTAAATTGTTTATAATTAGTAATACGTCATCAAAATACACTACTGTGAAAATAATTGCACAAAGACTAAACTTCATGTAAACACACGGCTCACATTCAGTCTTATTCAAACTAAATTCCATTATAGTTTCATTGAATAAAATATTCTATGATCTGGATTCTTTATTTAATCCAATAATTGATCTCTGAAACTTGTATAAATTTTTTGGAATTTCCTAGAGTAACAAACCCTTATGGTTGTTTCATATACACATCCTCTTGAGGTTTCCCGTTATAGAAATATATTTTGATATCTATTTTCAAAATCACAAAATCATGTAAATCATCTAAGGAAAGTGTGATTCTAATAAATTTAAACATTAAAACTAGAGAAATGTTTTCATCATAGTCAATTCCTTAACGTTTTTATAAGATTTGGAAACTGGTTGTTCTTTATAGGTATTTACTTTTCCTTCCATATCCAATTTTCTCTTGAATACCCATTTACACCCAAAAATATTTATATCTGTTGGTGGATCAATCAGAACACAAAAGTAGTTCGAATGCATGGAATCAATATATGAATTCATAAATTATTGATATTGAATATCTTGTTATCTATATACTTCCCCCTTGTAGTATATATGATCATCATTTTCAACCAATAATGTGTCACCATCATCAGTGACTAGAAACCCATATTTCTATGGTTCTCTTACATCTCGTGTACTCTTATGAAACACTTGTGTTTCAATACTACTTTTTTCTATGGGGACCTATGGAATCAGTTATTATACCAACTCTTCTGTATCTTGAGTATCAAAAACGTCAAAGTCAATAATTCTCCCACTCTCCTCTTTGATGATGTTCTCCATATCAAAAAATATATATTTCCTTATAGCAGTTGTTTTCTTATCTCAAGGGTTGAATAGATAGTATCCTCATGTTTCCCTGGGATGCAATATAAAGATACACTTAATTCCTTGGGGTGCTAGTTTGTTTCTTGGTCTAGCCTTATAAAACTACTTGCAACTGTATACATAAAAATGTGAAAAATGGATTTCTTTCCACTCCATAACTCTAAGGGAATATCATTTGATTCTTTAGTTGGCACATTCTTTAGTAAGTAATACTACAAAAAAGGGGGAAAGTAGTGGTTATTTTTCATATTAGTGGTGTAAAACACCACCAAATTTTTCCATTATGGTTTCTTAACATTTCCATTAATTTCATCATCATAAACCCACTCACAGTGGTTTCACTAATTTAGCAGGAGTTTTTAGGAAATTTCATGGAATGAATTTTTAGTGCCTGTTATTTCATTTTTTAGTGGTGGTTTTCCCTCTCGAAACTAACAATTATTTTGCAGTGGTTTAAACCACTATTAAAAAATACCATATGTAGTGGTGGTTTAAATTTCCACTAAGAAATTTTTTATGATATATAGAGGTAGTTTTAATCATTTCTATGTATCAGTTCTATCCAAAAAATAATACTACAAAAATTAAATCCCTAGAAACAAAAGATATTATCCTGGTTTAAGTAAAGATACATCCAAATATATGCAACTTTCAACAATTAAAAGGTTAATAATAAAATCTAAAATATATGAATTATAAATATCATAAATAAATATCAAATAAAAACATATGAAAGACCTTATCATAACACCAAAATACACAAATAAAATCAATAAAAAATAAGTTCCTATAAAATCAATACACAATAACCACATCATGTTTCCACTTCATCCATTATTATATACATCCACATTCCAAAATATTACCACATCACTAAATATTACCACATAATCACATAACCCAACTATATATATAGAACCCCACACATAACACCAATATCTAATAGTAAAAAGACATTGTTAAACACAAAATTTAGTGTATTGGAGATACCACATAGGTGGCCATAAGATATTGGGGGTGATTAAGACCACTAGATATGAGTTTTTTTCTTTCATTATATGTGTGATATGTTTCAGATAATAAGCTACAGTTGTTAAATTATAGGTTACTCTAAACCTTGGGTTTCATCAGGCTGTTAATCTAGAAGTTTGTATACAGTTTGAATAACCATGGGACATAGGATATGGCTGTGTATTTTTTTCATTAGGGAATCATGGTTAACTCGACGCAGTTATTTAGTAATGTCTTGACAAGTGATTTTGTGTCACATGAAATTGGTTTGAAGATTGAGGGAACTTCCAGTATCAAAAATTAGGGATGCATCATTCCACTACATTAATGGAAAATATATGTAAAATATCATACATGATATGTTTCATTTAAGGTTTAATGATCATGTATTATATACCTAAATAGTATATTAACTTGATCATCCCAATTTCTCAAGAACTCCTCTCAATTTCTAAAGGATGGTGTAAACACTATCTGAAAAATACTACACATGTTGAAGATGGTTTTCCCCACTTGAAAACAAATTATTTCAACAAAAAATAAAATTTAAATTTCATTATGACAACTACATATATTGGATACCCATAACACATAAAAATTTCCAACAATGAAAGTATTTATCCTATAATAACTCCTATTATACCATAGAATTTATAAATAATTAGGAATTATATAAAATACATCACTCATAAAGACAAAAAAATTATTGTTACAAGATAATACAAACATGTAAACTTATTAGGTGAAATGGATACTAATGAGAAAAATAAGAAGTCGAAAGTCTATAGAACACCATGGTGAATATTAAAGGATATACCTTATATAATTTATTAGATCATTCAATAAAAACTCCAAAATTAAATATCTTGACTTCATTCATATTGCGTAAATAAATAATATGATTTTGATCCTTATCATAACTTGGGTCACATATATAAGGCCCCAGCCTTAAAACATACTTAATATTGAATTAAATGAATAATTCATGTTGAGGATCTTTTCAGGTTTAGAGTTTTAGAAAATTAGGACATAACTATTACATCACAAAAGATTACAAAGTAGTCACTTCTACTAGGTTTCCATAAAATAAAAACTTTTAAAAAGAAAGATGTCTAGATTCCATGTTTTAGATAGCATGAAATTACCTTGATCCCATCCTTGACCTTATTCCACTTTAATTCCTGTGAAAAACATTTCGAAAAACTTGGGGTGAGAATAAAAAGCTCAGTAAGGGATACAAAAAGAATGAAAACTGTTAGTTTTCCAAACATCATGTAAACCATGTATACTATATCAAAGTAATACCTTCACCTTCATGAAGTAGTAAAAAAAATCTTCAGTGAATAAAGTATCATTACTTACCTTTTTGTAACCAAAGGATTACCATAAAACCCATATAAAGAACACATAGAATATATAAAGGTAACTTGGGACATAAACATACTTAAGTGGAATAACCATACGGTTGACTTCCACACATATCACTTAATGGAATTGCCATACGGCCAATTTCCATACATACTTAATGGAATAGCCATACGGCCGACTTCCATACCCAATGCATTGGATGTTATAACGTAACCACCCGTCCTCGTATTCACGACACCACCCGTCATATGGTTTATAACATAACCACCCGTTAAAATGTCCAAGTACCAATATAAAATCATAAAACATAAAACCAATATAAAGGAAAGATAACATTTCCACATTTCAACCATAATATATCATAAATATATTGACATAATAGAATCCTTTATCAAAACCATTTTCAATACCAAAATACATAAAAGATTATATGGTATTTATTTTATTTTAAAAACATTACGGCTTGTTGAGAAAGCCAAAGATCAAATAATACTCGCGGCGGCGGAAAAGGTTGTTGTCACCGCGTACGTTAAAAAAACATTCCTTTTTGTCGTTTATTAAAACGCTTCGTAGAAAAATATTCCTTTTGTATAAAAGTAAAAGTCAAAGGATTTTATACACTGTATAAAAGAAAGTTGTGTATAAAACGAAATATGCCCCAATGAAAGGAGATTGAGACGAAGTCCCTTACAAAGATAATTTTTTTTAAATAAAATAGATATATTATGTGTATTAACTATAATTACACATAAATAAAGTACAAATACAATATATGACATAATAATATCATGACATAATTGGAAAGTAGGAGATTAACCCAAAGAATGGAAATTGGGTTAAGAAGTTCCCTTACCTTGGGTCCGACTTGACTCGATCGTTCTTTAACGTCCTGAATAATAAACTTGAGTTAATTTATACATGATTAAGAACCTTTTTAAAGTTCATTATTCTTTTTATATCACTTATTTCCATGTTATAAACTTTATGTAACCATTTATGTTAATAATGTTTATTTTGTCAATATTTGGTTCTTAAGTCGAAAGTTGACTTCTTACAATTAGATGTTGTTCATGTGGTCAAAAGTTCTGTATATCCAGAATGAAATTCCTGATTTGGATATCATATATATTATATATATCCAGAATATACATGTATTTATAATACTACATAATCATTTAGAGGTAAGAAATGAAATGCACCATTCATGGAGACGGTAAGCCGTACGTACGCATGAACGCTACTTTCATTTCTTTGTCATATTAGTGGAATTAAAACTAAATGAGAGGTATGTATATTTTAATTCCAGAATTATATTCATCATTTAGATATATCATTAATTATATATATACATTATATACATGTAATTTTAACAGTACATTTGGGGATAAGAAATGAAATGCACCGTTCATGGAGACGGTAAGCCGTACGTACGCATGAACGCTACTTTCATTTCTATCTCATACTTTAATGGAAAGAAATAATAATGATATAGAGGTATATTATAATTCCAGTATAACATCATATATAATAACTTTAAATCCATCCTTTACACGTCCCACATATGGCATTAACGAATCACATCACTTTTAGGGGGCGGTAGTCCGCACTTCCTTAAATGAAGATATCGTGTTTACCCATAATGGAAACCATAAAGGTATGCCAAAAATGAAAAATACAGAAGCTTAAAGAAAAAATAAACATATTATATATCATATATAAAAATAGTGACATCATAATGGCCACCCTTGAAGGTGTTAAAGGAGTATTGAACAATCATCGTTTCGGGAGGCAGAATTTCGCCATCCACGGAAACCTTCTGTTATTTAACCATTTGATGTAGTTGTGTGAGAGTGTAGCTCAAATAAATATTATAACAACATCCTAGTATATTGAAGATACTGTTTTTGTTACAAAAGAAGTAAATAAAAAGAGTTTAGAGGGTTGGAGAAGAAAAGTAAAACAAATGAACAAGAGAGAATGAATTACCTTTAAAAGTGTAACTCCCTTTTGATTTGAGCCTAAAGGCTTCCTTTGAAAGGATTATGCCCAAAGGGAATCCTCTAGGATGAGGAGAGGGATGTGGAGAGAGTAATTTGGAAGGGTTTGGCCAAGCCAAGGGCTTGAGAAGTGTGTGAAATGAGGTAGAGGTGGGGGCCTTTTATAAGAGGAGAGGAGGGGCACTTTTGGAATGTAAAGAAATATTACTTTATTTGAAATTGTGCTTCGGTTTTAAAAGGTCCCACATTGATATAATTCGTGGATAAGGTGATAAGGGTTCGAAATCCACTCATCCAATTGGTTTTGGCCATGTGTAGGTTTTATATTTTTCATTATCTTTCCATTTTATTTAAATCGTCAAATAATGATGTCATCGCTGCATCATTATTATGTCATATATAATTTAATTTATTTAATGTCTAAAAATTATAAAACAAATACTGTGATGTAGGAAATCGTTTTAGATTTCCAATGACTATTTATAATCAAAATTTGGACTTGTATAACCCCACTCAAAAATTATTTTAGTAAAACAATTTATGTTAGTGTCATTTTCACTTTAACATTAAATAAAAATATATTAATGTCATTTTCCAACTATAGTGGCTTCATGGGGTCCCCAAGATGGCCCATGGCTTGTCTTGGTCTTCCATGACTCACCCAATAGGTGTAGGACACGTGTCATGGTTTTTTCACATTCTTATAATACCATTTTTACGTTAAACTACACTAATTACCTCTAATCGCGATTAATGAAAAAAAGTTACTATTCACCAAAAAATTATTTTAATCTCATTGAACCACATTTTACTTCTTAATGACAACCATGTATGTCGGATTTTCAAAATTCAATACACATTAGTGGTAAACTTTCATTTAACTGAAAAATCAGTTTGCTTGATTACCACTTAGTGGTTTCACTATTCATCAAAAATTGAAGTTTTTCAGAAAATTACCAAAAATTCACCCTAAGCTATATTTGATATTCAGAATTCAAAAATGAAGTCCATTTTACAAAATTAAAAACATATAAGTCAAATTAATTAATTTAATAATTAATTCCGGCTGTCATGACAAATAGCGTGTTTTTGTGAAACAATAAGTATCAAAAGATTGACACCAGTTTAAGTCCAATTTCAAAGTGAAATTGATTCCAATGACCACCATTGGATTAACTGGTAAAAATATTTTCTAATTTCACTTTAAAACCAATTAAAATTGTAATCTAATCATATAAATAATTTAGATTAAAAAGAGGTTTTGAATTAAAACACAACATTTTACACTATTCATTAAAAAATGAACTTTATCGGAAAAATACCAAAAAATTACACAAAGTAAAATTTGATGTCCCGATTATTAATAAGAGTTTTATTTGGTCCAAAATAATGTATAAGAGTGATCAAAACTATATTTAATGACGGTTCACCATTAAAAGGTGATAAGTGAACCTTTAGTGAAAATTAGAGTATATATGCCTAAAAATTGAACTCTTTCCGTATTTTAAGCCATTATCTTTTATTGGGTAAATGTATAAACATTTAAAAACATATCTAATCATATTTTAGTTATTTCTATCCGTTCCCGCCAGAACAATGGCTACTTGTTAACTAACATTTAAAATAATATTATTTTATTACTAGTGTGCTACGTAAGTTTCAAAGAAACTCATTGTTGCGTATCGGGTATGCTATCGAACATAGCAACCCCTTTAAAATAAAATTAATATTTAATTCCTAAATATTAATAAATATGAAAATTCTTTATTCTTTATTTACATGGGATGTTACATCCTTCCCCCCTTTTGGGAATTGCGTCCTCGCAATTTTATTCACTTATCAAAATAAGTGGGGGTATTTATCCCTCATAGCATTTTCAGATTTCCACGTTGCCTCTTCAATCACATGGTTTTTCCACAAAACCTTTACCTGATGAATCACCTTATTCCGTAACACTTGCTCCCTGTGGTCAAGAATCTGGACCGGTTGTTCCTCATAAGATAGGTTCTCTTCCATCTAAACTACCTCTGGACTCAAAACATGAGATGGATCTGGCATATACTTTCTCAACATCGAAACGTGAAAAACATTGTGTACCTAAGATAAACTCGGAGGTAAAGCCACTCGGTATGCAACTGATCCAACTCTCTCCAGAATTTCGTATGGTCCAACCAACCATGGACTCAACTTTCCTTTCTTACCAAATCTCATCACACTTTTCCAAGGAGAAACCTTGAGAAAAACATGATCACCTACCTCGAAAGATAGATCCTTCCTCCGGTTATCCGCATAACTCTTCTGCCTGCTCTGAGCTGTTCTCATGTGTTTCTGAATCAGCTAAACTTTTTCTGCCATCTCTTCTACCAATTCTGGTCCCATCAACTTCCTTCCACCCACTTCATCCCAGAAAGTTGGAGTTCGACACCGCTTCCCATATAATGCCTCAAATGGTGCCATCTGTATACAGGAATGAAAACTGTTATTATAAGAAAACTCAACCAAAGAAAAATGTTGGTCCCAACTTCCCTGATAATCCATAGAACAAGCTCGTAGCATATACTCTAATGTCTGGATTATTCGTTCTGACTGCCCATCTGATTGAGGATGAAAAGTTGTACTAAAATTTTAATTCAGTACCCAACGACTTCTGAAGGCCTTTCCAAAAGTTAGAAGTAAACCTGGGATCACGATCCGATACAATAGAGGGAGGAACTCCATGTAACCTAACTATATCTTTAAGATAAAGACGGGAAATTTGATCAAGAGAGAAAGTATCTCATATAGAAAGGAAATGAGCAGATTTGGTCAAGCGATCAACAATAACCCATATTTCATTATTACCTCGAGATGTCCTCGGTAATCCCACAACAAAGTCCATGGATATGTTTTCCCATTTCCACTCTGGAACTGGTAAAGGCTGAAGCATCCCTTTCGGTAACTGCTGCACTGCTTTAACCTGTTGACATGTCAAACACTTCACAGTAAAATCAGCAATGTCTCTTTTTTATTCCATCCCACCGGTAATACTCCCGCAGATCGTTGTACATCTTAGTACTGCCAGGATGAACTGAAAACAGGGAACTATGAGCCTCAAATAACAACTCATTCTTCAACTGTGAATCACAAGGCACACATAACCTCTTCCCAAACCTCAAAACACAAACACAAACTTATCCAAGAACTCATGTAAAATTTTATTCATAAGGTCCATGAATATAGCAGGTGCATTGGTTAACCCAAAAGGCATAACTACAAATTCATAATGGCCATATCTAGTACGGAACGCAGTCTTCGGAACGTCTGCTTCTTTTACTTTCAACTGATGGTACCCCAACCTCAAGTCAATCTTCGAAAAATACTGAGCTCCCTGGAGCTGATACCACTTCATTCGATGGCCCAACATCTGCTGAAGTTGTTTCAAAGGATTTCACCACCCCTTTCTGCTTGTAGTCTGGCTACATTCTCCCAGTTGAGTTCTTCGTTGGGCACTCGTTTGCATAATGACCCATTTCATTACACTTAAAACATCTTATCGTTGGCTTTTCATTTCCTGCTTGATCATCTTCCTTACAGTTACGAGCAATATGACCAGACTTACCACACCGAAAGCACTTACCAGACTTGGATAAACATTATCCAGGATGCATTTTACCACACTTCTCACAGGATGGATATTTGGTTTTCTTACCTCCTTGCTTCTTTGATGAATTCTTCCCCTTTTCCTGCCAACTAGATCTCTTATTCTGTTGTTTGTCATAGAACACCTGATCATCGGCAAACTCCATTTCCACCTTCTCCGTACATCGAACAAGTTTTTCCTAACTTTTGAACTCACGAGAAGCTAAAGCCCTTCGATACTTTGGCTTTAACCCTGAGTAAAAACGGTTTATTTTACTATCAAGATCTCGTATGAAGTTTGGAGCATACCTTGCCAATCGAGTGAACTTTTCTTCATAAGCAGCCACTGAATCATCCTCCTGCCTCAATTCTAGGAACTGTTTTTCCATCCTAAGACAAACCACCTTAGGAAAATATTTCTCATGAAACATACCTTTGAATTCATCCCAGTGAAGATCCTCAATCTCATCACTATACCTTATATTTTTCACCATTGACCACCACTGATTAGCTTCACCTTCAAAACGGTAAACAGCAAGACCAACCTTTTGATGTTCTGAACACCCCATGACATCAAAAATCTTCTCCAGTGCTTTAATCCACCCTTCAGCTTGCACAGGGTCAGATGATCCTCTGAATGATGGGGGATGTTGCCTCATGAAGTGTTCCACCACTGACATGTTCCTCTACGGTTGATCTGGATGATCTCGTGCATGGATACCACCACCATTTATAGCCCGAGTCAACTGTGCCATTACTGCAACAAACTGTTCAGTTCCGATTCCGACCATCTCAGGTTGCTGATTTGGAAGGTTATCTTTCTCCTGATGTCGTCCCAACATAGCTGCTTTGTTTCCTCTGCGGAAAACCATTCTGAACACAGAAATATCTTAGGCGAAGCATCATGGTAATCCGTAAATGCTATATCATTTCAATCATATTATAATTTAACACTTTTCTAACTCCTAAAGTTGTCTAAACCGTCCTTTGATACCAACTATAAGGCCCCATCCTTAAAACTTACTTAATATTGAATTAAATGAATAATTCACGTTGAGGATCTTTTCAGGTTTAGAGTTTTAGAGAATTAGAACATAACTATTACATCTCAAAAGATTACAAAGTAGTCACTTCTACTAGGTTTCCATAAAATAAAAACTTTTAAAAAGAAATATGTCTAGATTCCATGTTTTAGATAGCATGAAATTCCCTTGATCCCGTCCTTCACCTTATTCCACTTTAAGTCCTGTGAAAAACATTTCGAAAAACTTGGGGTGAGCATAAAAAGCTCAGTAAGGGATACAAAAAGAATGAAAACTGTTAGTTTTCCAAACATCAAGTAAACAATGTATACTATATCAAAGTAATACCTTCACCTTCATGAAGTAGTAAAAAAAATCTTCACTGAATAATCTATCATTACTTACCTTTTTGTAACCAAAGGATTACCATAAAACCCATATAAAGAACACATAGAATATATAAAGGTAACTTGGGACATAAACATACTTAAGTGTAATAACCATACGGTTGACTTCCACACATATCACTTAATGGAATAGCCATACGGCCAATTTCCATACATACTTAATGGAATAGCCATACGGCCGACTTCCATACCCAATGCATTGGAGGTTATAACGTAACCACCCGTCCTGGTATTCACGGCACCACCCGTCATATGGTTTATAACGTAACCACCCGTTAAAATGTCCAAGTACCAATATAAAATCATAAAACATAAAACCAATATAAAGGAAAGATAACATTTCCACATTTCAATCACAATATATCATAAATATATTGACATAATAGAATCCTTTATCAAAACCGTTTTCAATACCAAAATACATAAAAGATTATATGGTATTTATTTTATTTTAAAAACATTACGGCTTGTTGAGAAAGCCAAAGATCAAATAATACTCGCGGCGACGGAAAAGGTCGTTGTCACCGCGTACGTTAAAAAAAAATTCCTTTTTGTCGTTTAGTAAAACGCTTCGTAGAAAAAGATTCCTTTTGTATAAAAGTAAAAGTCAAAGGAGTTTATACACCGTATAAAAGAAAGTTGTGTATAAAACGAAATATGCCTCAATGAAAGGAGATTGAGACGAAGTCCCTTACAAAGATCATTTTTTTAAATAAAATAGATATATTATGTGTATTCACTATAATTACACATAAATAAAGTACAAATACAAGATATGACATAATAATATCATGACATAATTGGAAAGTAGGAGATTAACCCAAAGAATGGAAATTGGGTTAAGAAGTTCCCTTACCTTGGGTCCGACTTGACTCGATCGTTCTTTAACGTCCTGAATAATAAACTTGAGTTAATTTATACTTGATTAAGAACCTTTTTAAAGTTCATTATTCTTTTTATATCACTTATTTCCATGTTATAAACATTATGTAACCATTTAAGTTAATAATGTTTGTTTTGTCAATATTTGGTTCTTAAGTCGAAAGTTGACTTCTTACAATTACATGTTGTTCATGTGGTCAAAAGTTCTTTATATCCAGAATGAAATTCCTGATTTGGATATCATATATATCATATATATCCAGAATATACATGTATTTATAATACTACATAATAATTTAGAGGTAAGAAATGAAATGCACCGTTCATGGAGACGGTAAGCCGTACGTACGCATGAACGCTACTTTCATTTCTTTGTCATATTAGTGGAATTAAAACTAAATGAGAGGTATGTATATTTTTATTCCAGAATTATATTCATCATTTAGATATATCATTAATTATATATATACATTATATACATGTAATTTTAATAGTACATTACATTTGGGGATAAGAAATGAAATGCACCGTTCATGGAGACGGTAAGCCGTACGTACGCATTAATGCTACTTTCATTTCTATCTCATACTTTAATGGAAAGAAATAATAATGATATAGAGGTATATTATAATTCCAGTATAACATCATATATAATAACTTTAAATCCATCCTCTACACGTCCAACATATGGAATTAACGAATCACATCACTTTTAGGGGGCGGTAGTCCGCACTTCCTTATATGAAGATATCGTGTTTACCCATAATGGAAACCATAAAGGTATGCCAAAAATGAAAAATACAGAAGCTTAAAGAAAACATAAACATATTATATATCATATATAAAAATAGTGACATCATAATGGCCACCCTTGATGGTGTTAAAGGAGTATTGAACAATCATCGTTTCGGGAGGCAGAATTTCGCCATCCACGGAAACCGTATGTTCTTTAACCATTTGATGTAGTTGTGTGAGAGTGTAGATCAAATAAATATTATAACAGCATCCTAGTATATTTCAGATACTGGTGTTGTTACAAAAGATGTAAATAAAAAGAGTTTAGAGGGTTGGAGAAGCAAAATAAAACAAATGAACAAGAGAGAATGAATTACCTTTAAAAGTGTAACTCCCTTTTGATTTGATCCTAAAGGCTTCCTTTGAAAGGATTCTGCCCAAAGGGAATCCTCTAAGATGAGGAGAGGGATGTGGAGAGAGTAATTGGGCAGGGGTTGGCCGAGCCAAAGGCTTGAGAAGTGTGTGAAATGAGGTAGAGGTGGGGGCCTTTTATAAGAGGAGAGGAGGGGCACTTTTGGAAAGTAAAGAAATATTACTTTATTTGAAATTGTGTTTCGGTTTTAAAAGGTCCCAATTTTATATAATTCGTGGATAAGGTGATAAGGGTTCGAAATCCACTCATCCAATTGGTTTTGTCCATGTGTAGGTTTTATATGTTTCATTATCTTTCCATTTTATTTAAATCGTCAAATAATGATGTCATCGCTGCATCATTATTATGTCATATATAATTTAATATATTTAATGTCTAAAAATTATAAAAAAATACTATGATGTAGGAAATCGTTTTAGCTTTCCAATGACTATTTATAAGAAAAATTCGGACTTGTATAACCCCACTCAAAAATTATTTTAGTAAAACAATTTATGTTAGTGTCATTTTCACTTTAACATTAAATAAAAATATATTAATGTCATTTTCCAACTAAAGTGGCTCCATGGGGTCCCCAAGTTGTCCCATGGCTTGTCTTGGTCGGCCATGACTCACCCAATAGGTGTAGGACACGTGTCATGGTTTTTTCACATTCTTATAATACCATTTTTACCTTAAACTACACTAATTACCTCTAATCGCGATTAATGAAAAAAAGTTACTATTCACCAAAAAATTATTTTAATCTCATTGAACCACATTTTACTTCTTAATGACAACCATGTATGTCGGATTTTCAAAATTCAATACACATTAGTGGTAAACTTTCATTTAACTGAAAAATCAGTTTGCTTGATTACCACTTAGTGGTTTCACTATTCATCAAAAATTGAAGTTTTTCAGAAAATTACCAAAAATTCACCCTAAGCTATATTTGATATTCCGAACTCAAAAATGAAGTCCATTTTACAAAATTCAAAACATATAAGTCAAATTAATTAATTTAATAATTAATTCCCGCTGTCATGACAAATAGAGTGTTTTTGTGAAACAATAAGTATCAAAAGATTGACACCAGTTTAAGTCCAATTTCAAAGTGAAATTGATTCCAATGACCACCATTGGATTAACTGGTAAATTTTTTTTCTAATTTAACTTTAAAACCAATTAAAATAATAATCTAATCATATAAATAATTTAGATTAAAAAGTGGTTTTGAATTAAAACACAACATTTTACACTATTCATTAAAAAATGAACTTTATCAGAAAAATACCAAAAAATTACACAAAGTAAAATTTGATGTCCCGATTCTTAATAAGAGTTTTATTTGGTCCAAAAGAATGTATAAGAGTGATCAATACTATATTTAATGACGGTTCACCATTAAAAGGTGATAAGAGAACCTTTAGTGAAAATTAGAGTATATATGCCCTAAAATTGAACTCTTTCCGTATTTTAAGCCTTTATCTTTTATTGGGTAAATGTATAAACATTTAAAAACATAACTAATCATATTTTAGTTATTTCTATCCGTTCCCGCCAGTACAACGGCTACTTGTTAACTAACATTTAAAATAATATTATTTTATTACTAGTGTGCTACGTAAGTTTCAATGAAACTCATCGTTGCGTATCGGGTACGCTATCGAACATAGCAACCCCTTTAAAATAAAATTAATATTTAATTCCTAAATATTAATAAATATGAAAATTATTTATTCTTTATTTACCTGGGATGTTACAACATACAAAAAAGATCTGCATGCATCCTAAAAGTATATCTTTTGGGTGTGAGTATACCATACACAATAAGAGGTCAGTGCTCAAACCCTACCTACCTATAATAAACTAATGTTACAATAGTTTCAACATTGGTTGTGAATAATCTAAAAATAGTATACTCATATACAAATAAAATAAATGTATAACAACTATGAATATTAACTCTTTCCTTTGAGAGCATCCAAATCTATATTAATTATGTCTAGACTATAATAGGATATATGAAATGAATCAACTCTTCCCATATAGAGTCACTGAAACAAATTATTGGTGTAATATCCATCCTATGGGAAAGGGGATGGTGTAGAAGTTTTCAGGGAAAACTTGAAGTTTGTCCCTTAAAGAAAAAAGGAATGTAATATATTAAGTAAAGGAACCTTGAGTTTGTACCCTGTCCGATAACATATTTGTCAACAACATGGATAACGTTTTCATGGCATTTATAACATAAATATGCGCCTTGCTCGTTTTCTATAATAATATATAGTGACATAAGTATACAACCAACACCAAATATGATCCCATATAATAAGATTCAATAATACATGCTTAAAAATGCATTTATAAACTTATATTATATTGGTTACACGTTAAGGGAACCATTTATAAGGATTACAATCAATATATCGATCATATAAATTATTTAAAATAATTTTAAATATTATGTAGGTTACCCATGATCTTTCTATATCATGAAAACAATTAAACATGGTTATATTGTTAAGCTTAAACACATATCAACATAACATAGACAATAATAAATCAAAAAAACATACTAATAATGTATATTTTAATTTTGGTACCATTAATAAGACATATTATTCACTATAAGAATGTATATAGAATGTAATTATATGAAAAATATGAATTATCATGTTATATACAAGTATTCTCAATCAAATAAATGTTTATTTTATATAAAATAGATCATTAAAATCTTTTATTAGAGGAAAACATCCATTTTTAATTAATATCACTCATCCCCTTACTACTTCTAGTCCATGAACTACAAAAATTGGTAATAGAGTAAGGTTCACCTACTTAAAAATATAATCAACCTAATTCACTATCCTAAAGGAAAGAGGGAACATCATTTTCTACGTGACTAAACAACTTAGGATAAAGAACATATTTATTTCATGAAATGTAATAGAAATACATAAATCCCATACTTTAAACCACCACATGGTTTCTCAATCACTATATCATTTTATTATTTTGTAATGAGTTTTGTTACACAAAACCATCACCAAATCCAAATTCAACCCTCATCACAACCCAACATATTATAATGGACAGTATCTCTATCTTTGTATCCACTCCGTACAATCGAAACCTGTATGAAAATTTTATTGAAAATTAAATTCTTATATATATTTAAATTTAATCATAAAACCAATATGAAGTTTCAAACTAAATTATTATGAAATTATGTGATTTACCTACTCCCTTAAAGCATCCATCAATGCAATATCGTTGGGGAAACATTTTTCAGATATAATTCAAACAATTATTTGTATAGATAAATGAAATTTACCTCATGTATCATCCTATGATCCCCATTTTGTTGTATTATGATCCCTTATTTCTTAATTATAACTTGCATTGTAGGAAATGGACTATGAACATATTGAGGTAGGGAGTAACTAAATCTAGTAGTTGATGTTACTATAATACCCAGTGACCTTCCAAAGACCTCAAACGATAATTGTCTTGAACCCAGCCCATGCATTCAACTGTGAAGCTCCTTCCTATGTAATTGACTAACTAAATCGTCCTAGGAGATAGAGAAGGATTGTGTAGGATTAGCATCCCATAATTCATTTATTTTTACCTATAAATCAAATATCAACAATTTTTATGTAAATACATATTATCAAAGTGACTACTCGCAATAAGTTATTAAAATAAAAAATTAATTCATACCCCGGATTTCTTGGTAGGATCATTCAAATAACTCCCATTAGGTTTCATATAAACATACATCCCAAGTTCTATTCAAGAGAATTCATTACCTAAATACATTTCATAAATTAAAAAATAATACATTGATAATTTAATATATTAAAAACATAATTTTATCTTATAAATATTTTAACTAATGAAAATATTACTATATTTGATTTGTTTCTTGAGAAACTCTTTGAACTGTCAGTGTGGGAGATAATTTTTTTTCTTTACTTGATTAATTTATGTTTAAATATGAGGAAACAAATAACATTTAATTTAGTAGTAATGTATTAAATATTATATCTTTGAGATATTATGTTGAGTCAATAAGGTTTTCCTTATTACTTTTCCATTCCTTCTTGTTTTGAAAATCACAAACACCTTATCTTAAGGAAAATTGCTTTTATAAGGAAAATTTCTTTTATAAGGAAAAATGCTTTCTTAAGGAAAATCTCTTTTATAAGAAAAATTATCCTTATCATATTTTCATCCATATTTTTCTTAAGTATAAGTTTCGGATTCATTTTCTCGGAATTGTTGAAACTTTGATATAAAGCATTCTGTTTTAGTATTCGGATTCTGGATAAGAACTATAAGAAAGTTTCATTCCGAATTCCGGATATGAACTCTGACTAAGTTCTATTCCAGATTCAGGATACGAATTCTGAAGAAGAATTCTCATTACGAATTCTAATGAAGAAATATCATTCCGAATTCTGATGAAGAATTCCCATTACGAATTCTGATAAAGAATTATCATTACGAATTCTAATGAAGAAATCTCATTCTGAATTCTCATTACGAATTCCAATGATGAATTCTCATTACGAATTCTGATGACGAATTCTCATTACAAATTCTGATGACGAATTCTCAGTACGAATTCCATTGAGGAATTCTCATTACGATTTCTGATGACAAATTCCTATTCTGAATTCTGATTCTGAATTCACCTATTAAACAGAATTTGAGTATCTTTGTTTTATACACTCTGAATTAATTCAGACTCCGAAAAATATCTTTGTTAGACTCCGAACTTTTATATTACTTATACTTCTAAAATTTGTCTACTCTTTACTATTGTTCTTTACACTCCGAACCTTCACTCCGAAGTTTCCATTCCGAACTTTTATGTTAGAGTTAAAACGATGTCGTACATTCTGTTATACTTGTTTTGTTATAAAACGATGTCGTCTGTTTTGTTATAAACTAACCGTTGTCTAAGTGACACGTGTACAGGTCCCTCCGATCTTTAAGGAAAATATGACCGTTGGAGAAGGAGCCGACCTTACCTATAAATAGGAGCTCATTTGAAAGAGCTCGAAGCGGTTGGAAAAACGACGGAGTTTTGTGCTTACATGCTGTTGAAATGATTTCTAGAGAGAGAGGCTCTTATTAACTCTCAAAAGCTTCGTGCGACTCCAAATGTTGGTGATTACATTCGAGGGCTTCCGGGGATAGGAAGATAGAGGTTGCCGACTACCTTAAAGTTCGAGGGCTTTCTTGCTGAGGAAGACAGAGGTTGCCGACTACCTTAATGTTCGAGGGCTTTCTTGCTGAGGAAGACAGAGGTTGCCGACTACCTTAAAGTTCGAGGGCTTTCTTGCTGAGGAAGACAGAGGTTGCCAACTACCTTGAAGTTGAGGGCTTGCGGGGATAGCAAGACAGAGACTCTGATCTTCGTATCGAGGGCTTACCCTGGTGTGGGTAAGACAGACTTGCTTGAAAGTATAAATCAAGGGACCTTTATCCAAGGTTGTTGGATACCCTTCTCTTTGGGTTAAAAGACTTATATCTTGTTACTTGTAGTTTTACTACTTGTTTTATTTCCGCTGCATTTTGTATCATAAGGAAAGTATAATTTTCTTATACGTCCTTTCTTGTACTCTGATTAAGTTAGATTCTATACGCTTTAAGGTAGAATCTTATATTGTAATCTTTTGTTAAAGTTTCATTTTCCGGAACCATCTTTCCAGAACCTACTTTCGGAATCTCTTTCCTAGTTTGCATTTCGGTATTAGAGGTGTTGTGAATTTTCTTAGTTTAACTTTGTTAAACTTAGCCTTTTCCTTTACTTAAGGAAAACATAGTTATTTTTAACTAACTTTAAAGGTTCCAAAGGAATTTTTAAAGTATACAATTCACCCCCCCCCCTCTTGTATATTGAGCATCTCATACTATATTTCGATCCTACAATTGGTATCAGAGGTTGGAAACCTCTTACTCTATACCAATATTACATTTGGTATCAGAGCAGGTCTCTGAAATACTTGTACTCACATACAAGTTTTTCTTGCTCACTTTATCCTTCTGAACTTTGTCATTCCGAATTTGTCCATTCCGGACTTTCTCATTCCGAACTTTGTGATTACGATTTTTGCTACTAACAAGTTTGTGCACAAAGTTATTTCTAGTATGGCAGGAATTAATGTTGGATCTATTGATAATCTAAATCCGAAAAGACCACCTATATTTGATGGTAATGACTATGAATACTGGAGAGATCGTATGAAGACTTTTGTTATTAATACTGGAGTAGACAACTTTGTTATGCTTACTGGTGATTATAAAATTCCTGACAAGGAAGTCAGAACTTTTACTAACCAGGAAAAGCAAGAATATCAACTCAACTATAAGGTACGCAACACTTTACTATGTTTAATGACTAGAAATATATATAGCCAAATTTCTTCTTGTGAAGCAGCTAATTGTATATGGAAGAAGTTAGAGGTTACACACTTTGGGACTTCTAAAGTGATTGAAACTAGAAGAGCTATGCTTAGAGCTGAATATCATGGCTTCAATTTTCCTTATGGAGAACCTATCTGTAAAGTTCAACAAAGATTTATGACTATTGTCAACAATCTACAATCTATGAGAGATAAAGGTTTAGATGCTGAAGCTCTTGTGGACAAGATAATTGATATTATGCCCAATGAGTGGGAATCCAAGAGAACAGCTATAGATGAGAACAGGAAGGTCACTAAAATTACTCTTGATGAATTATTTGGAACTCTTCTACAACATGAAACTAGAATGAAGAGAGATGCTGACAACATCAAGAAGAAGAATGGAAATGGTACTGTTGCTTTTACAACAACTTCAAATCAGATGAAAGCTAAGACTCCTGAGAGAGTTACTACATCCAAGTCTAAGAAAGTCATTTTCCAATCCGAATCTAGTGAGAGTGAAGTTTCAGAAAATGAATTAGCCAATCTTGCTCGAAGGATGAACAAGATAGCCGGCCAGAGAAACTTTCAATCTAAGTATAAGAAAAAGGATAGGAAAGATAAGAAAGATGGAGAAGTTACTTGTTATGAATGTAAAAGAGCTGGACATATTAGACCAGATTTCCTTATGCTCAAAAAGAAAGAAAGGAAGGGAAGACATTCAGACAGGAACAGGAAGAAGTATTATAAAGCCAAAGCTAAGAATGTTCTGAAAGCTAATGACACCTGGAGTGCCAGTGGTGGTGACTCTTCAGATGAATCTTCTGATTATGAATCTTCAGGACAGAAGAATCTTGGTCTTATAGCCAGATTACCTATTGATAATCATTGACTTATGGCTAAGGTACGAAATGCTGAATCATTGACCAATGTTTCTTTAAATCCTAATGATAGTAAGTATTATAACTCTTCTGATGAAGAATTTTCTTCTGATGAGGAAAATACTTTACCTACTTATGAAGAAGTCTCTAGGTTTGCTGAACTTCTTGAGATTGAGAATTCCAAACTCAACAAGAAACTTGATAAGGAAAATTCTAGGAATTCTATTCTTACAAAAGAGATATCAGATCTTTCTAAAGATCTTGATAAGAAAAATGCTGATTTTGAAAATATTTCAAAAAATCGTGAGGAAGTAAGTTCTGAGAAGAACAAACTTTCTAAAGAATTAGAAAAAGTAATTTCTAAGAAAAATGTTTTCGAGCCTAACTCTAGTTCTAAAACTAATGATTTTGAGGATAAAAACTTGGTTGTAAAACTCAAGTCCGAAATTTTTTCCTTAAAGAAGTGTTTATCAAACTTTACCCATGGTAAGGAAAATTTTGATAAGATGTATTCTCAAATACGACCTTTAAGAAATAAATCCGGATTTGGTTATACCCCTGCAAAACCAGTTTTCAGTAACAATTATTTTGTTCCTCAAAGTGCCCCATTTTGTACCAAGTGTCAATGTGGTGGTCACTGGGCAAAGAATTGTTCCTTAAACAAAACCCAATCTCTAGGATTTCACAAAGCTTTCTTTTCTAAGAAAATGTGGGTTCCTAAAATTTTATTGTCTGGAAATCTCGGATCCAAACAAGTTTGGATTCTGAAAGTCTAATTTTCTTCTTGATTTCAGGAAAATAAAGAAAGTACCAGCAACAATACATGGTACATGGATAGTGGATGTTCCCGGCACATGACTGGTAACAAAAGCTTTTTTGAAAACATTATCAAAACGAAAGGAGGAAAGGTAACTTTCGGAGACAATGCTAAGGGAGAGATTGTTGGTATTGGTAATATTGTTCTTTTAGGTAAAACCTTGATTTCAAATGTTCTTTTTGTTAAAGGTCTTAAGCACAACCTCATTAGCATAAGTCAGTTATGCGATGAAGGTTACCTTGTGAATTTTAGGAATGATAAATGCTTAGTTCACAATTCCAAGGAAGAATTTATTCTTTCAGCCAATAGGAAAGAGAATGTCTACACTTTGAACCTAGAAGACCTCAGGAGCCAATATTTACCTTGCCTAAGTGCAATGGAAGATCATTCTTGGTTATGGCATAGAAGATTAGGACACTGTAATATGAGAAAGCTATGTAAACTCTCTAAGAAGAAACTAGTTAAGGATCTACCAGAGCTTAGATTTGATTCTTCTAAAGTTTGTGATCCTTGTCAATATGGAAAGCAACATAAATCTAGTTTTAATTCAATCGGTGAAGTCTCAACAACTGATGCATTACAGTTAGTGCACATGGATCTTTTTGGTCCAACACAAACTGGAAGCATTGGAGGCAAATACTATGTGTTTGTTCTAGTTGATGATTACACTAGATTTACTTGGGTCTATTTTCTAGCAAAGAAATCTGAAGCTTTTTCTTATTTCAAAAGTTTTAGAGCTCAAGTTAAAAATGAGAAAAACCTTCCATTGAAGACTATTCATAGTGATCATGGAGGATAATTTCAAAATTCTGATTTTGAAACTTTTTGTAGTAAGAAAGGTATTACTCACAATTTTTCAGCACCTAGAACTCCTCAACAGAATGGTGTAGTTGAAAGAAGAAATAGAATTCTTCAAGAAATAACTAGAACCATGTTGAGTGAATATTCTATTGCTAGACATTTCTGGTCTGAAGCTGTAAGTACTACTTGTTATACTATAAATCGAGTTTTGATTAGACCTTTTCTTAATAAAACACCTTATGAGTTATGGAATGGTAGAAAACCAAGACTTTCCTACTTCAAGGTTTTTGGTTGCAAAGTATTCATTTTGAATACTAAAGATAACTTACATAAATTCTCACCAAAGTCTGATGAAGGAATTTTCTTAGGATATTCCACAACCTCTAAGGCTTATAGAGTTTTTAATAAAAATACTTGTACTGTTGAAGAAACAGTACATGTGAAATTTGATGAGTCAGATCCTTTTGTTTTTAAACCATCTCAACTTACATCTTCGGATGTGTTTTCAAAAACTGATTGTCAACCTTTGATAGAATAACCTTCTGATAAGGAAATTGTTCTAGAAGATACTTCTGAAACATTTACCCCAGAAGACTTTCTACCTTATGTTGATGAACAGGTTTTACAAAACCCAAATCAGGTGTTTCTTAAGAATCATCCCAGTGATAGTATCATTGGTGATGTAAATCAAACTGTAAGGATTAGAAGTTCCTTAAGAAATGAAGTAGAACATCTAGAATTTCTTTCCCAATTAGAACCTAAAAGCACTGATGAAGCTTTAGGTGATGATGATTGGATTAAATCCATGCAAGATAAACTAAATGAATTCGAAAGGAATAAAGTTTGGACCTTGGTTGAAAGACCTAAGGAAACTTCTGTTATTGGAGTAAAATGGGTTTTCAGAAATAAATGTGATGAAAATGGAGTCATTGTTAGAAATAAGGCTAGACTTTTTGCTAAAGGCTATAATCAGCAAGAAGGAATAGACTATGAAGAAACCTATGCTCCAATAGCTAGACTTGAATCTATCCGTATTCTACTTGCCTTTGCAGCATTCTTTAATTTCAAGCTATTTCAAATGGATGTGAAATGTGCTTTTCTTAACAGTTATGTTCAAGAGGATGTTTTTGTTGAACAACCTCCTGGATTTGAAGATACAAAACATCTGAATCATGTTTTTAGACTTACCAAAGCTTTGTATGGCCTTAAACGAGCCCCACGAGCATGGTATGATAGACTCACTGGATTTTTGCTTCAAAATAACTATGTTAAGGGAAATGCAGATCCAACTCTTTTTATAAAGAAAGATAAGAAAAATGTTTTGATTGTTCAAATTTATGTTGATGACATTATATTTGGTTCAACTCAGCAATCTCTGACTGACTCTTTTGCTAGTCTAATGAAATCTGAGTTTGAAATGAGTATGATGGGTGAGTTAACATTTTTCCTTGGTTTTCAAATTTCTCAAAAACCAGAAGGAACCTACATATCTCAACATAAGTATATTAAAGATCTTCTTAAAAAGTATGGTTATGACAACACTAAGAGTATAAGTACTCCCATTGGTACCTCAAACTATTTAGATCTTGACGAAGCTGGGAAACCAGTAGATCAAACATCTTTTAGAGGTATGATAGGAAGTCTACTTTACTTAATAGCTAGTCGACCAGACTTAATGTTTTCAGTATGCTTATGTGCAAGATATCAATCCAATCCTAAGGAATCTCACTTAAAGGTAGTAAAAAGAATTTTTCGCTACCTTAAGGGAACCATGGATCTTGGATTATTTTATACTTCTGGAAATGATTTTGTTCTAAAAAGCTTTTCTGATGCTGACTTTGGTGGATGTAGAATGGATAGAAAGAGTACATCTGGAACTTGTCATTTATTAGAAGATTCTCTAGTTTCTTGGTCCTGCAAGAAGCAACATTCTGTAGCACTTTCCACTGCTGAAGCTGAATATTTAGCAGCTGGAAGTTGTTGTGCACAAGTGTTGTGGATGCAACACACACTCACAGACTATGGCTTGAGTTTTACTAAAACTCAAATTTTGTGTGATAACACAAGTTCCATTGCCCTAAGTAAAAACCCTGCACATCACTCTCTTGCAAAACACATAGATATTAGGAATCACTTTCTTAGGGATCACACACTCAAAGGAGATATTATTCTTCAGTTTATCGGAACACAAGATCAACTTGCTGATATTTTCACAAAATCTTTGCCTTCTGATAGATTTGAATATATTAAACAAAAGTTAGGAATGATAACCATAAGGTAATCTTTCTTAATTAACTTTCTGTTGAAAAAGTCTCCTTACAGTAATAAACTCCTTTTCATAGGGGGAGTACATTTGATTGTTTGTTTAACAAAGTTTTTCAAAATTTGTTTTCAAACTTTTCGGAACGAAGATTTCTGGAATGGAACTTCTGGAACTAAAATTTTCCAAATTGGACAATCTCGAACAGAACACTTCTGGAATGGAAGTATTCGTATTGGAAATTTACGGAATGAAAATTTACGTACTGGCAGTTTCATAACCAGATATTATTGTACCAGTTGTTTTTCGTAATAAAATTCTTCGTAATGTATTTTTCGTACTAAGTTCTTCGTACTGATTTTTTTCTTAAGTTTGTTTTTCGTACTGAGTTTTCCGTAATGAATGTTCCGTAATGAGTTTTTTGTACTAAGTTTATTTTTCATAGTAAATTTTTTTTGAAATCTGTCTTCTCTCAATAATGTTTTTTTTTCTAGTCTGTGTTATATTACCCATTACGAATAATCCTCCTAAGCCAATCCGAAAGGTATGATTTCCTTCCTCAAGTTTTCATAGTCATATTTTACTTGCTGGAATTTTCTTGTTTTATTTTCAGATTATAGTTTTCTTAAATCATTACTTTAATAAAAACCTCAAAAAGATCGGATTCAAGTTATAAACCGTCAGATTTGATCTCATTTCATTCTAAACCGTTAGATCAACTGTGGAAGGTGAACCGTCATCTCGTTGCCTATATAAAGGGGACCCGATTTCTCGTCCCACATCGGTTTCAAGCTCTTGCGTCCTGAAGATCTGACCCTCTGTTTTAAGGCCGTTCCGAATTCAGACTTCTTCGTTCCGAACTTCTCAGAGGATTACAGATCCGAATGTCTGCGGAGTTAGCCTCTCAAAAAATGTCTTCAACCAAGCCTATTTCTCAGTGGTTAGTTTACAGAGAAAGGTTAGTCCATCCGGATTTCTTCAATAACTATGATTCTCTTATCTCAAAGAAAATTAAGTTGAATGGCTGGGAAGATGTTGTTGTATCCAAACAGGGGACTCAAGATGATGTTTTTATAGAGTTACTTGTCGAGTTCTATGAAACTGTTTCCTTCTTCCAGGAAGATAATAGGGAGAAGTTTTCCTTCAAGTCGTATGGAAAGACCTATAAACTTTCTTATATCAAGGCAGTAAGTTTGGTAGGGCTGTCTTATGAAGGAGAAGCTGAGTTTATTTCGCATGTGTTGCCGGATTCCAAGGGTAGCTTTAAAAAGGGAAAAGCCTTAGAGACTCTCGGACTGGCTGATGACAAGGCTCCGAAGATTGCTAGTTTGCCTACAAACTTCCGGATTCTAGAACTATGGGTGCAAGGACTTATCGTACCGAGAAAAGGTTATACAGACATCCTGAAGAAGAGTGAGATCTGTATCTTAGATTTCCTGATAAATCTAAGGAAGTTTAACCTCATGAGGCACATTCTTATAACTATTGAGAACCTTAAGAAAGGAAATCTCAGAGCTCAGATCGTAATGTACCCAGCAATATTATCAAAACTCATAGTTCGGTGCCTAGAATCTTTCAAGGAATCTTGCAGATCTAAGGCAAGGGTTTGTAAAATCTTGTTGGTTAGTGATGACACTCTTAAGAGGATGGATGTGGCTTTCAACAAGGAGATTGGAGAGTTTGTTGACATGCCTAATCAAGAAGAAACGGTTCCGAAGGTTGCTGAACCGGAATCATCCAAACTAGTGAAGAAAAGGAAGTTGAAGGAAGTTGCAGCTGTAATCGAAGATCCTAAGTCTAAGGAAGCTCAAACCGCCCCTCCCAAACCAAATAAGAAGAAGAACTATCCTGATGAGGTCGTTGCGTAGTGGAGAGCAGACAAAGATAAAAGGAAAGAAGGGGATCCGCAGTTCGGATTGGACCCTGCGGAAGCTAAGGCGTTAAAGGAGAGAACTACTGATGAGCTTGAAAAACAAGCAAAGGAGAAGAAGCTCAAGAAAAATATGACAGAAGCCGAGGCAGTCCAAGCGCTGTTAAAGTTTAATGAAATAGTATCCGGAAGCATCCCAGTTCCAAGATCTCTCTCCCTGGAATCTCTACCTGAGACTCCAGGAAGAAACCTTGATTTTCCGGAAGTAACTACAGCTGAGGAAGTTGAGAAAATTAAGCAAATTCAGCAAGTGGGGGAGGAAGAAGAAGTTGCTGAAGGAAGTGGTGAAACAGGAGATCTCTTGAAACAAGTGGATGATTATAAAGGATCACCTTCGGAACATCTATCACTCCGAACTTCAGAGGCTGAATCCTCTAAGTTAGTAACTCCAGAGAAGGATAAGGATGAGGAAGATGTTGTTCAGAAAGTTGTTGATGAGATTATTCAAGAATCTACTGGGGAGCAGAAAACTTCTGATCAAGAATCAATTCCGAAGAAAGACAAGGGAAAGCAACTTCTTGTTGAAACTCTGAAATCAGTGGCTTGCAAGAAAAGAGAATATGGTGATTCATCTAAAAGGAAGTTGGAGCTTATTGAGGAAGAAAACTCTCCAAGAAAAATTTCAGATTCGGAGTCATCCTCGTTAAGGCATGATTTTGTTGTCCAGTCTTTAAAGAAGTTGGTGGGAACCATTCCGACCTTATCAAGTATTGACTCAAGATGCCAGATGCTCCAACATGCGTTGAATCATAAAACCGACTCTGTATCTATGGTTATGGATAAGTGTGTTGAAATAGAGGCTCAATTCAAAACCTTCTTTGTTGGTTACGAAGCTCATAAAAGATCTTGCAAGAGGATGAAAAGATGGTCTAAGAAGACTGTGGAAGAGATGAGGCTACTCGATGAATTTCAAGATAATGTTAAAGATGCTTTTGAGACCGAGGACAAGAAGATAAATGAGCTGACTTCCTCCTTTGAAGAAAAGCTGACTGAAGAAAAGAACTTCCGGATCCAAGAAGTCAGGGATCTGAATGGGAAACTGAATTCTGTTTCTCAGAACTGGAAATTTGAAAGGGATCATCGGATCGATTTTGAAAAAAAGGATGAAGGCTCAGGAAGAAAAGATCCAAGCTCAGGAGGAAAAGCTGAAAGCCCAGGAAGAAAAAATTGAAGCTCAATCCACAAGAATAGTGGTCTTAGAGAAGCAAGCTGAAGAAGATCATAAAGACCTGAAGAAGATCAAGACTATTCTTAAGGGGCTCATGTCGAAGGAGAAATATCCGAAATAACCAAATCTGATCTTTTTGTTGTATTCTTTTTGTTACTGACATTCCAAATCTAATGAAAATTGTGTATCTCGTTTCCATTGTTATCATTACTAATATTTCAGGTACTTTGTTATTTTTTTTTCCATTCCCTCCAATTCTTTTTGAAAATCACAAAGGGGGAGAAGGAAAAGATCCTTAAGAAAAAGAGGAACTCTAATAAGAGTTTATCAAAGGGGGAGAAAGAAAAAATACCCAAGGAAAAAGAACTCTAATAAGAGTTTGTTTAAGGGGGAGTTTTTCTTAAAGAAGAACTTCTTATGAAAGATCACTCCGGAAATATGAATACGATCCTTAGAGTTTCAAAGCCTAAGAGGGAGTTAGTCGTATTCATCTATATCCTTAAAGCAAGGGAGATAAGCATTAATATGTTTCTTTCTTCTTAGAATTTTTTTTTCATAAGGATGTTTGTGCTTTCCAAAAAGGGGGAGATTGTTGAGTCAATAAGGTTTTCCTTATGACTTTTCCATTCCTTCTTGTTTTGAAAATCACAAACACCTTATCTTAAGGAAAATTGCTTTTATAAGGAAAATTGCTTTTATAAGGAAAAATGCTTTCTTAAGGAAAATCGCTTTTATAAGAAAAATTATCCTTATCATATTTTCATCCATATTTTTCTTAAGTATAAGTTTCGGATTCATTTTCTCGGAATCGTTGAAACTTTGATATAAACCATTCTGTTTTAGGATTCGGATTCTGGATAAGAACTATAAGAAAGTTTCATTCCGAATTCCGGATATGAACTCTGACTAAGTTCTATTCCAGATTCAGGATACGAATTCTGAAGAAGAATTCTCATTATGAATTCTAATGAAGAAATATCATTCTGAATTCCTATTACGAATTCTGATGAAGAATTCCCATTACGAATTCTGATAAAGAATTCTCATTATGAATTCTAATGAAGAAATCTCATTCTGAATTCTCATTACGAATTCCAATGACGAATTCTCATTACGAATTCTGATGAAGAATTCTCATTACAAATTCTGATGACGAATTCTCAGTACGAATTCCATTGACGAATTCTCATTACGATTTCTAATGATGAATTCCTATTCCGAATTCTGATTCCGAATTCACCTATTAAATAGAATTTGAGTATCTTTGTTTTATACACTCTAAATTAATTCAAACTCCGAAAAATATCTTTGTTAGACTCCGAACTTTTATATTACTTATACTTCTAAAATTTGTCTACTCTTTACTATTGTTCTTTACACTCCGAACCTTCACTCTGAAGTTTCCATTCCGAACTTTTATGTTAGAGTTAAAACGATGTCGTACATTCTGTTATACTTGTTTTGTTATAAAACGATGTCGTCTGTTTTGTTATAAACTAACCGTTGTCTAAGTGACATGTGTACAGGTCCCTCCGATCTTTAAGGAAAATATGGCCGTTGGAGAAGGATCCGACCTTACCTATAAATAAGAGCTCATTTGAAAGAGCTCGAAGCGGTTGGAAAAACGACGGAGTTTTGTACTTATATGCTGTTGAAATGATTTCTAGAGAGAAAGGCTCTTATTAACTCTCAAAAGCTTCGTGCGACTCCGAATGTTGGTGATTACATTCGAGGGCTTCCGGGGATAGGAAGACAGAGGTTGCCGACTACCTTAAAGTTCGAGGGCTTTCTTGCTGAGGAAGACAGAGGTTGCCGACTACCTTAAAGTTCGAGGGCTTTCTTGTTGAGGAAGACAGAGGTTGCCGACTACCTTAAAGTTCGAGGGCTTTCTTGCTGAGGAAGATAGAGGTTGCCAACTACCTTAAAGTTGAGGGCTTGCGGGGATAGCAAGACAGAGACTCTGATCTTCGTATCGAGGGCTTACCCTGGTGTGGGTAAGACATACTTGCTTGAAAGTATAAATCAAGGGACCTTTATCCAAGGTTGTTGGATACCCTTCTCTTTGGGTTAAAAGACTTATATCTTCTTACTTGTAGTTTTACTACTTGTTTTATTTCCGCTGCATTTTGTATCATAAGGAAAGTATAACTTTCTTATACTTCCTTAATTGTACTCTGATTAAGTTAGATTCTATACGCTTTAAGGTAGAATCTTATATTGTAATCTTTTGTTAAAGTTTCATTTTCCGGAACCATCTTTCCAAAACCTACTTTCGGAATCTCTTTCCTAGTTTTCATTTCGGTATTAGAGGTGTTGTGAATTTGCTTAGTTTAACTTTGTTAAACTTAGCCTTTTCCTTTACTTAAGGAAAACATATTTATTCTTAACTAACTTTAAAGGTTCCAAAGGAATTTTTAAAGTATACAATTCACCCCCCCTCTTGTATATTGAGCATCTCATACTATATTTCGATCCTACATATTCATGTATATATGAAAAATTAGATTGATATAATAACATAATTTTCAAAACCATGTGCTTCTCATGGATATGGATATCAAAAAATACTTTCCAATACTCTCTAGTTACCCCTTCATGTGCCTTGTTATAGCATCCCTGGTTTCAAGTAAGTATCCCTTTCTTTATTCTTTCTAAGTATGTAAAGTTTGTGCATGATGTTTCAGGGGTTTTGTAAGTATTTTTGGAATCTTATTATAGATTTTATAAAGGTTCATGGTTGGTGCACAGTTTTTGGAAACCATGCAACTTTTATTGGAAATTGTGCATAGTGAGACAAATGTTAAGGGGAAGGTGCCTGGTTAGGCACATGGTTTTTCCAAACCGTGAGGCTACCAAGGAGAAACCATGAAAATTCGGAAAAATAAAATTTTCATGGTTGGATCACGGTTTTTCTAACCATAAAGGCCAACCGTGTGTGGTCCTCCTTGAGATAGAGACTGTAATAAGGTTAGCACATGGTTTTTGTAACTCTGTGGCTAACTATTCCCAGTTTAAAAACAAGATCCACAAAAGTAGATCTAGGTCAGGATTAGCATTTAACCCCTCTTTTTTCTCCATTTTTGGCCCTAGATTGCGATTTTGTTCACTAAAAGGACATGGAATCTTTCCCCATTGTTCTGTAGGTGATCCAAAGGCATTTCTTGGTGCGCTGAAATCATATTCTCTTGGTTAGTCTCCTTTTGAGGTATTTTTTCGTGGTTTTTCTTAGATCTACTTCCCAATATCTCTCATAGATTCTTTGATCTAGAACAATATAAATATATATAAGGTGATTTATTCCAATCATGGTTAGATTAAGCCTTTTTATGATAGGGTAAGAGATATAAGGTGGGATTTAGATACTCAACCAAGTTTTGTGGGTGTTCTCATGTCATTATTCATTTTTACCATAATTTTTGAGGTAGGTGGGTTCTCTCCCAACTCCTATATTTTGAAAATTATGGATTGTTTTCAAAATTTATGTTTAGTGTGAAATTTATTTTGAAAATGTTGTGAAATGATTAATGGAAACCTTTTTTGGGGATAGTTTGTGGTATTTTTCAATATTGGGCGTTTTTGGAAATGAAGGATTTTTTAACATGATTTTAAAACAATGATTTTAAAAAGGTTATTTTGTTTTGATACAAGGAAATGTGTTTTCAATAAAATTTTGGTTTTATTGAAATGGTTTGTTGCAAATAAATCAATAAAAGTTCTTTTATTAAAACGGTTTGTTGTTATGGTTTTCAATAAAAGTTTGGTTTTATTGAAATGATTTAATTGGTTTGGAAAAAAATTATTGGAATGTGGTTGGCTTAAATGTTTAAGCATGGATGTAATTGGATGAAAAATGTTCATGAAATTATCACCATCAAAGGTACAGGTTCTGGGTTTGAATAGTCCACCGTCAATGGAAACACCAAGCTTTCATGGTTGTGTGGTTTTGTGTATGGGTGTGTACGGCAAGTTGTATGGAATGGGTAATTCCAATTAAATTCATTAAATAGTTGTAATGACATTTTAGGTTACATTATTTTGAACATGGAATTTATTTTAGAAAATTGTTTACCATGGAACTTGTTTTATATTGTTATATAATCATTTTTTAATTTTTTATATAAATTAGTTTATATAAATGTGTTAACATATTCTATCCTAATGGGGTGAGTAGGTAAGTAATTTGGAAAAATCCTACTAAGTTTAATTACTCACCCCTACTTTGGCACGTTGGTGATTTTTCATATATTTTCTATCAAGATACAGGTAAATGTAGATCATCACACTTCTTTAGTGGTGTTTTATGATACATATAATGGGGTTGGAGTTGGATCATAGAGTTAGTGTATATGATTCTTTGACTTTTATGGTGTTTTATTCCATTATATACTTTGATATTAGTAGTAATCTATTATGGTACTTTTTTTAGTTTAGTTTTGAAATCAATGGTATTGAATTGAGTTTTTTTAAATTTTTATCATCAATCATGTAGTGGTATTGTGTTATGGTGTGTTTGGTTGTGTTGTTTTATGTTAGAAGAGAAAATTTTCACCCACTTATTGTGAATACATTGGCATTTATTACCAATTTTTGGATTCTTGGGGATGTTTGTAACGCCCCGATATTTTATGAGAAATATTCATTTTAATTTATTTGATTTCTTATGTTGCACACTTCACCAAGATTATCTTGTGCTATACGCAACATCGTATTTTCTTGTAGTATACGCAACACTATTCTTGGCTTGTCTTGCACACAATTTCAAGTTCTTTCGAATAAAATTCATTTTACACAACACCAAGTATAGATTTTGATCAATGTATAAATGAACTATATTTTGATTATTTTATTCTCAACACTAAATGAAGCTTACACTACACACAACCCTGACTTGGCTTACATTACATGCAAGAGCGACCTTCCTCGATAGCGTGTGTTGTACACAATACTGAGTTTCACTGAACGATATATTAATACAATATTTTTATGAACTATCTGTTATGAATAGTATTAACAAAATTTTGGGTTTTATAACATTATAATTCATATTACACATTTTCTCGATCATGTTATTTGAAAAAAATAAATTTTTCGGGTAAAATAAATACTTTTCAAAAAATTCATTTTTGCCTCCTTTTGATGGTGCACCCATTTTAAATATAATTTTTGAAAAATTAATAAGTTATTTTTTACAAAATAAACTTCTTATTTTGAATCAGGATATAAAAATTTAAATTGGATAAAGTTTTGATATTTTTCTGACAATGTTCTAATTTTGATGAATAGTAAAAACACGCTAAATTTTACTTAAAAACGATTTTTTTCATCGAGATAATTTATATGGTTAAATTATAATTTTAAATAGGTTAAAAGTATAAATATAATATATTTTTTCCATTAAATATAATTTATGTCATTATGATTAATTTTAAATTTAATTCATAGGTAAAAACATTTCAATATTTTGCAATGTTTTAACTTTTAAAACTCATTTTCTCAACAGGGAGATAAATTTTAAATTAAATAATGAAACTTCTGTATTTTGAATTTGGAAAAATTAATTCCATATTTGGAATCATTAGGTCTAAATTATGTTAATATGATACTTTTTATTTTAAGGAATTATGAATAGTAACTATGGTAAATTTTATTCACAACAGTTAAAGGAAAATCAGGTAATTAAGGGTGAAAATAATATTATAAAATTACTCTAACACTTGTATTAATATAATTGGATGATTATGTTTTATCCTAAAATATACTTGGGTCGAAATGGTATCTCTTTTAACCCACTTGAATGTGATTAAGACCTTTAATTTATTTTATTTAAAGAAAGTGAAATATGTCTCACTCAAACTTTAATAATTAATGTATTTTTAATATAAGGTTATATATAATATAAATTAGATTATAAATACTCCTTTAAAATATATAATTTTTTTCTTCATCATGGTAATTTATTTTTGATTTTTAAGATATATTTAATTACCTTAATATCTTATACATCAATGATGCAGAAATTATTTATTTAGTTAAAAGACAATAATATAGTTTTTATTAAAATAATAATACCAATTAAAGGCTCAAAAACCTGACCAAAAATTATTTTTAGTGTACATATAAACCATAAGAATACAAACGTCTAATTTTGGACCATTTGGAGCCTTCTAAAAGTGATTATGACACTTATATTATTTTATTTTAAATGATATCAAAGTTGTCACCTTCATAATTTAATAAACATACCATTTTAAAGGTAGGGTGTTTTAGAAGATAAATTTGACTAAAAGTATTATTATGAAATATATTAGATTTATATTCATCATTTTATTTTAGTTTTAATTTTTATGCAACAAATAATTATATTAAATAATTATACACAAAATGTTGTAGTAATTATTTTATTAAGAGAAATATCAAATAAATGATTTTAAAAATATTAAAATAAATACTATATGCACTAATTAATATTATCCAAGAATTTTATTGAATAATATGACATGTTATAAACCTAGTAAATATTTTTTTCGAATATATTCTCTGTTTGTATTTTATTTAAACTCAAATAAATGAATAGTGTCAAAATTTACCCTATTGGTATTTTATAAAAATAACATAATATTAAATTATTTAAAAATCACAAAAAAATTTAAAAATAAAAAAATGAAAATTATGTGGTCTAAAAGGTTATAAATTATCCAATTATGTGAAATTTACAATATATAATTATTTATTTATAACAATTTAAAATTTTGAATTTTATTACTACAAATAAAATTAAATAGACTAAATATGGATAAATCAAAATAAAAAGGTTTAAAATAAACATAAAACATGTCTAAATATTATTTTTTGATGATATTAAAACCCTATATAATCTATTATTCTAAATGAGTCATTTTTGGAGGTTTTTAAGTGGGATTTGAATTTATTATAACTTAATATTTATTAGGTTTCCAAAGGTGCCCCTCTTCTCCCTTATAAAAGGGAACCCCATCCCTCTCCACTTCACATCATTTTTTAGCATTACAATTAGTCCAAACCCTGACCACTTCACTTCTAAACTTCCCTAGAAACCTAATACAGGTCTTGGTCTTCTTCAAATAACATCTTTAGTGCCCTAAGAGGAGGTTAAGAGGAGGCGCGTCGAAGAAGAGGTAGTATCCTATACCGATTCTTTCAAACTTTTTTCTTCTCCTACTACCTCTATATGAGTTGTTTCATTATTAAGTAATAACTATAGTATCAATTATATACTTATATGTTATTATGAATATGAAACAACCATATTCTATCTCTTTTCCATCCTATGAAAAAATGATATCACCACGCGTGCGTACGTACGACTTACTATCTCCACGTTGTGGTGTAATCTTTTATTTCATCACTAACATTCTTGGATGGGTATAAGGATGGAAGAAAAAACTATATATGATTATTGTAAAGTGATATTTATTCTGGAATATTATTCACCATACACTTCAATACAATTCCACAATCATGGGAATGATATCATCGCTTGTGCGTACGTACGACCTACCGTCTCCACGATATGATGTGACTCGTTCTACATGATCTTCATTGAATAATGATTATATAAATAAATTTAATGAATAAATATGTTATATATTACACTAATACCATTATTTAAATGATTTATCTATAACCTAAAAAGATTAATAAGAAATTATTCGAAAAAACATGCATAAGAACATAAAGCAATGAACACCCGAATAACAAGTAGCAATGAAATATTACTAATAATGAGATAAGAATATAACCATATATGATATAATAACAATTAATATGATTCTATAATAATTAAATGACATTATTTAAATCATTATATAGGAGGTTATAATACGTAAAAATCATATCAGACCTAAGGTAAGGGATAATTTTGCAATCTCATTTTTATCTTGGATTGCTTATACGTATGTATTTATTGGGGTTATAATTTTCATCCATGTACATAAAAATGTTTTCATAAACTATTTAATATTCTTCCAGGTATTTTTAAAGTCATTTTTACCCATTTTTTACTTTTACTTTGTGTTATGGAAGTAATCTTTCTTTTTTTTACCATACGAGGTACTTTTTGACTTTTTTTTGTAAAAGTATGAGGAGAATGTTTTTTTCAACTTATACGGAATGAACGGATTTTTATTGTTTCATAACGCCTTTTCTTCATGAAGCTTACTCTACAAGATTTCATGATTATCTTCAATAAGATCCTTTTCTTTTAAAATTGCATGGTATTTTGTGAAAAGAAAATGATTTTGAAGAAGAAAGTATATTTTCCTTAATAATTCATCTCAAGTGTTTCATCAAAAATATTTTCCATCTAAGATTACATTATTTAGCTTGTTTATGTTTCAGGAATAATGTCTATATTATTTACATGGTTTTATTTTTATTATTATTAAATGATTCCATTTGTTTTATATGGATTATGTCACGATGGGATGATGTTTATAAAACCCATTTTATTATTTGGGTTATGATTAATGATTAATGATTGTTTTGTGACACATGTAAGAATGATTTCAATATGAGATGGGGGGGAACTATATATCCCTCCAATTCATTGGGGTAAAGATTTATAGATCATGAGATATACATTACTGGAATGGCAATTAAATCTGGTTCAGTAATACAGGGCTGGAATGGAAAGTAAACCCGTTTCAGTAATGGACTTTGTCCACTATGATGGGCTTGGAAGCAATGCCTTGGAAACTATGGAAATCATAACATGTGATTAATGGTTTTCCACAATTACATGTTTTATTCCCATGATATTTTATCATGATTAATGTTCCTTTATGATCTATGCCTTATGTACTTCCATGTTTTATGTCATTGCTCAAGATTTTGATGTTTAGATTTTATGCTCATGTTTCTATGTTCAAATGTTTATGGATTATTTTATTTTCTCCATGTTTACCCTTACTGAGCATTTGAGCTCACCCTTTTTAATGATTTCTTTTCCCCAGGATATAAATAAAGGTTTTAGGTTAGAAAAAAAGGGGAAGAACTTTATGGGAGATGTTAAAGATCTTTCACCCTGATTAAAATATTATGTTCTGTGTTTCCAAAGACACAAAACCAATACAGTCTATGGGCGTCTGTTTTGGTCATGTATTAAGTTTTTCGAAAAAGTAATGTAATGTACATTTAAATCATGATTTTGGTCTCTACAATGTCTCTTAGGGATAAGTAATGTACTTTCTTCTTCTTAATCCGATTAGGAGGTGTGAGATGTTACTAGTGGTATCATCTTTTTCAATTCTATAAAAACAAGTAGTCATCAGTTTTCTCAATAATGAAGTAGAAATTTATTCTAGTATATTCCTTATGTAGTTTTAGTAAAAAGGAGTAGGATCATCAGGATTTGAAATGTAGAGTATAAAAAGATGTAGCTAATCTTTTATGATGAACTTCAAGTTACCATGGATTTTGGTACCTAAGTGTTTTAGAGACACTTATAGGATTTGAAATCTCATTTTCATGGGTTCATCCAATGAGATGTGAATAGAATACACTATATAAATTACTTCCCATTGGTATTGCATATCTCATTTGGAATAATGATTTTGTTCAATTTGTTGATTTTTGAAAAATGTTGAAATTGTTTTCAATTATGATATTTTGAAAAGTAATTAAATGGTTACTTTGGAAATGGTTTCAGTTTATAAAGTATGGTTAAATTTTCAAATAAATATTGACTGTATAAATCATGAGTTTTGGAAATAATTGTTATGGTAGAATGATGTGGTATAATTTAAATTATTTAGACCTTAGTTTCTATCGAGTGAGACTTGTGGAATTAATATTATTTATAGAAATGGAACTAAGTGTACTATGATACAATTGAAAGAGACCATTGAGAATGTGGTTTCACCTAAGACATATGTGAAAAAATAGCTGGTTTAAAACATCATTCAGTATTTTCAAACCATTAAGTTCTGAATGAAACTAGATACACTTTTTACAATATATATCACTACTATAAATCTAAGTGGAGGAGGTAGAGTTTTCTTCACAAGAATATGTGAGAAATATAACACCAAAAGATATAATAAGAGGGACACCTATTCTCGTAGATGTTAAACACATCAGAATCGGATCACAACATCAATTAACATTCCTCCAAGAACCAAAAGTAAAGGAGATTTTTTTAAGGTGGCTCTTTAAATCACATCAAAAGAAAATGTATGGAACCACCTAGAGCATTGACCAATTAAAACAAGATGGGACATCATCATCAATACAGTCATAATTCTCTATGTTTGGGTGTTCGGGACACTTCTCATGAGTCGTAGACATCATATGCTTCAATGGGATGAGGATAGTATAACCAATCTTGTCAGTAGAACAGAGTTGTCCATGGTGATTCTAGAAATACTGTGACTATTCATCAATGGAAATATCAATAAGGAAATATAGAAAAAATTGTGGAAAGAAAGCAATTATATAGATCTAATTAGGTTATTATGGATGACCAGTATGGACCATCAATGATGCGAGGTATGATTCTTTTGAATTCTGCCCTCATTAATTCTTTGTTTGTTCTGGGTGAATCCAATTCTTTTATTTCGTCAAATGATGTTTATTTTGATATGTTAAAATGATGACATGATTCATTATATGTTAAAACATAAAACTCCACTTGGACAAGGAGAATTTTGAGGCTTTATGTGTAGAGAATGTTCTATAATTTTTTATGGAGCCAAGCATATATGGAATTTTTATATCCCTAAGATGGATTTGTATTATATAATCATGAGTATGGATTGGTTGATAATGTTGAAGGATCACATAAACTTTTATACTATAAAGGTAAGTATTACAACTGAAAATCACATTGATCATCTCTTTCGAGGACAACCATGTTTAATGGCAGGTGCAGCGGGCTTGATGGTACAAGCAGTTGCAATGATCTCATACTGAATTTTGTTTCCCCATAAAATTATCAGTGCCACCACCAATAAAAGAAGTGTAATTTATGATTAATATCTTTCTAGGCACCAGTCCTATTTCCCTTTTTTCTTATCGAATTACACCAATACAATTAAAAGATCTAAAAATGTAGATATCGGAACTAGAAAGCAAGGGGTTCATTCATCCAAGTAGATCTTTGTGGGAAGAAATGATGTTGGTTTTCAAAAATGTGGATGTAACTCTAAGGTTTTATATGGATTATCATAATCATAAACAAGTTATGATAAAAACTGGTATCTACTACCATGCATTGATGATCTATTAGATCAATTGAGGGGAGATCAAGGGTTCTCTAAGATTGACTTGTGATCAGGCTATCACCAATTCTAGTTTTGGAAGGAGGATATTACAAAAATATATTTCTAGAGTAGATATGGCCATTATGAATATGTGGTAATGCCTTTCGATCTTTCAGATGCACCAACAGTTTTATGGAATTGATGAATTGGATATTTTATATGTATTTGGATTATTTATTTGTGGTGTTTCTAAATGACATATTCTTATAATCAAGGAAAAGGGATGGCTTTGAGAAACACTTTTCTACATTGATAGAAATCTTGATGGATAATCATATGTATGATAAATTATTGAAGTGTTATTTTTGGATACAATAAGTAAATTTCCTTATCCATGAAGTCTCAAAAATTGGTGTTTATGTGGATCTAGAAAATATAGAAGTTGTTATCTCTTGGAAACCACCAAAGAATTTCTTTGTTATATGGAGATTCCTTGGCCTAACTAGTTATCACCGATGAGTTTTTCTTGATTTTTCCTAATTATATTATCCTATTATATCATTGAAAAAGAAAAATGCTTCTATTCCAATGGAATAATAAATTTTAGAATTCTTTTTAAGAGAATAATGTTCTCCATATATCTACAATAATTTTGATTTTTTTCAGAATAAGGAAAAGGGTATGTGGTTTACTGTGATGCTTTTTGATCTGTGGTGGTATATTCTCTCAGGCAGGGATATCATGTTGTTTCTTATGGCCCAATAAAGATATGGTTTCAGGTGAATAATCACCCAACACACAATTTGGAGTTAGTCTTCATAGTCCATGCTTTTAAAACTAGGCATTATTACCTATTTGGTGAGAATTTTATAGTGTTTATGGATCAAAAGATCTTGAAACATATTTTCTCACAAAAGTATTTGAACATAAGACAAACAATATGAATGGAGTATCTCAAAATGTTTTACTTTGACTTGATGTATACAAAGGGAAAGGAAATTTTTCTAGCTGATGCATTATCTAAAAATTTATATGCTCAATTGGAAAAATAAGATTTAGATAAGTGTCATTTTATGTCGATCCTAGATGGCATGCACTTTGAATGTGAATCTAGGTGTGATGTTGTGGTTTTCATTCCTGTTTATTTTGTTCATTATTTGGTTGAAATAATTAAAGAGGCATAGGATTTCAATTCAGAATGGGTAGCTATGAGGTCTAAAATAAATGGTTGGGTGACCATTGTGGGGTGGAATATAGATGGGAGTTCATTTTTTTGGTTCAGAAATCAGATGTCCATACCTATAGTTTTTTAGAAAAAATGTCTCCATGCATACAACCATTCAAAATGGGATGTTCATCCTACAACATATAAAATGTATAAGTTGTTGAAATCATAGTTTTGGAGGGGCTAGGATGAAATGTAAGGTGGATGAGTTTGTTTCAAGATTCTAAAATTATTAACAGATTAAGATAGGGAATCAAAGACTAGTAGTTATGGTTCAATCATTACATATCCCTATTTAGAAATGGGAGCAGATAGATATGGATTTTGTAATAGTTTTTCCAATAATGGTATACAAAAACAAATCCATATGGATGATTGTGAATCGACTCACAAACCCATTTCATTCAAGTTTTTTTTAATCACATATGGTGGATGACATTTCAAAAATCTGTATATGATAAGTGGTAATGAGATAGAGCATTCTATTTTTGATAGTGTGAGACATAAACATAAGGTTTAAATATCATTTCTAAATATCCTTACAAAAATCTATTGGGACATAGTTGATCATGAGTACGGTGTATCATCCTCAAATGGATAGACCATAAGAACTGATGATACAAGCTTTGGAACACATGTTGTTGGATTTTTTAATGGATTTTAGTGCCTCCTGGGAAGAGAATGTACAATTAGTGGTGTTTTACCATAACAAAAATTATTATGCCTCGATACATATGGATCTTTTTGAAGAATTGTATGGTTTTCCTTATGGTTCTCATCTTTGTTTTGCGGAAATATGTGAGACTTCATTAGTTGGTTCGAGCCTTATCCAAGAGACAATAGAGAAGATTTATTTTATCAAGAAACAAATGGTGCTGGATCAAAGTCACCAGAGATAGTATGTAGATCATCTTTGACAATTTTTGTTATTCTTGGTGAGTGGTCATGTCTTTTTAAAGATCTCTCCAAGGATTAGGAATCATTATTTTTTAAGAAGGTATTGTTATCTCTTCAATTCATAGGCCCTTTTGAGATACTTGAACGAATTGGTTAGGTGGAATATTGATTGTAAATTCCACCACAATTTTGTTTTGTGTATAATTTATTTCATGTATCTTAGTTGAAAAATTATTAGCCTGATCTTGACCGTGTGATTTGATTAGATCACATTGCCCTAGACCTGGATGGTTTTTGGTGCATGTTCCAGTGTGGATGTTGGATAGGAATAAGAAATTATTTTATGGAAAAATCATCGTTCTAGAATAGGTTTTATGGAAACATGATCAAATCTATGAAAAATGTTGGGAATGGGAGAATGAAATGGTTGAGAAATGGTCCGAACTCTTTTGGGATAGTAGTGGTTTTCTACTTCATGGGTATAGAAAGTCCAATAGTGGGGACAATTTAACACACTCAGTTTCAATTAAGTATCCCCCTCTTTATGATTTTAAATATGAAAATTATATATATGATGTTTGAGAGGGTTTGGAAGACTTTTTGAATGTTTTTATGGATTTTATAAAGGTGCACAGTTGGTGCATGGTTTTTAGAAATCGTGAAAATCATATAGGAAATCTTGAATAGTGATAAAGTGGATAAGGATAAGGCACACAATTAAGTGCATGATTTTTCAAACCAGTGTTCCCACTAGGAAGAAATCATGTAAAGTGGGACAGAGTGGTTCACTTTTAAATATCCATTTTCAAGTGATAAGATAGATAATGGTAATTTGGAATAACATATATTCAAATTGGTTTTCTTTTAAATTATCAAAATTTAATTAAATAATATAATTCAATTGAACCATAAAGTATTAAAATTGAATTTTTGAAGTAATTAATTAATTTCTTCTTCCAAGATTGAGGAATATACCTAAAATCAAAAAATTTAATTGAAAGGGTAACTAGCTCAGATGCCAAATATCCTAAAATATAGCCAAATAATCACGTGGCTTCATCTGTGGGGACCCCATAATAGTCAAAGGGGACAATTAACTTCAATACATTCAGATTGCAGACATATGAACTGTAAATATTTTTCTAGATAATAAATTTTGTTCCCATATTTTATGAAAAAATAGTTATTATTATAAATAAAATTAATCACTTTATTCACATTAAAATTTTTACCTGTAACTCTCAACCTCCAATATCTTTATGAAGAAAAAGGAGTGACCACATGTTCCCCCGTTGTATATTCATCATGTGATGAACTTAATGAATCAGGGAGGCAATGTGATAGATGATGATGGGATGGAGTAGGACGGTGTGTCAGATGCAAATAGAAGGGAGATGGATGGTCTAGAAAAAGATGATAGGGGTAGATAGAGGGTTCCCTGGATGTTATATGGTGGGAGCCTGATGGATCATTAGGTGTTAGTTTGATTGAGGAAACGTCAATTGGGGGTCGACTAAGATAACTAAAACACTTCTTCCATAGAATTATTATCATTTAAACAAGTAAAAATAACTTTAGAATGTATATTCTGAAAAATTCAAGCATGAAAAAAAATTAGAAATGATAAAAAATAAACAATACTGAAAAACATTGTATAAAAATGTATAATAATGAATGACTCCACATGAAAACAAATATAACAATTATTTTTTCAATATTAAACAAATGGTGCATAAAATTCAAATAAAATTTTATAATAGATCCACTATAATAGAAATGAACAACATGTAACTTAAATGGTTGATAAGTTAATGGATAACTTCATATACAATCAATTTTTCCTTCAATCACATCATTATCATGCTCTATAATTACATAATTTTCTTATACCACCCATGAAAGTCTAATATTTTCAATATAATGATGGAAAAATAAGTCACTTTCTTATTATTTATGATATTTAGTTTCAGATTTCAAATCATGCACTTCATTACTCATATCATACAATTATCTTTGTTTTATGTGAACAATTATGCCCCACCCTTCATCCCCAACACCTTCAATATAATATAGCATTTTTTATTTTTATAAAATGATATACATATCATTTACTTCATCGTCACAAATATCCATAGAGTGAGTTAATTTCACAGAAGTAAATTTCAAGGAATCTCTTTTAATATCCCTGATAATATCGACCCACTTGCATTTGAATAAAATAACTAAAAATGATTGTGGTAATTTAATTTGATTATATAAATCAAATTTCTATAGTATCCAAATTCAGAAACAATAAATATGAAACTAATAGATGTTTTAAAACCCTATTTCTGATTAACTATATGAAATTTGAATCAATTGCAATTGTAAGAATCAATCTTGGATGCCTGTTTTGGAGGACCTCAAGACAGAAACCTCAACTATTCTGAAAACATAGCATGAATATAAATATTAATGATCTAAAATAAGTGATATACATTATTATATTTATAAAATATATTTTTCATCTAATATCCATATTTATTTCTATATTTATGAACTTACATGGCATGAAAACCATTCTGCAAGTGCTTTATTAATAGCTTTTGTTATATAGATATCATTTCATGACTTCCATCTCATTAGTATCTTTTTGTGTGTCCTAAGATATTCAATAAATAGATCTATAATTTTATTATTTAGTAACACAGATCTATGTACCATTACTAATTTCATTTCAGTTAGTGAAATATTTGAGATCTTCACAAATGATCGGCCAATAATAGGAACGATTTTTTATTTCTCATATAGTTTAGATTGATTGTATATTTTATCAAGATGTACAAATCAATAAAATATTGTCTCAATATTATATACATATCTATAAAAAAATTTATTACATTTCTATGATAAATATCCATCAGAAATAGATCATTATGTTGAAATTTATTATTCACGTGTTATTTCAAATGACCAGGGTATCTGTGGAATAAAATTAATAATAAATAATAATGTATTTAATGAAGTTCCAATAATTGTTTACTTAATATGAAGAAAATGTTAATAAAGTTCCTATCAATTGTATACTTTCGTTGATATTTAAGGAGACCTCCTAATTTATTTCCCTCAACCAAACATATAGTTAAATACAATATTACAATAAAAAAGGACAGAGGAAAGATCATATCCATTGAAAAAAGTGTTAGTATAATTCAATCCTAAAGGGTGTCATGCTCATCTACTTGTAGAGTTTTCACACATAGTTCTATGAATAATGGGGAAAAAATAGTATAACTATAGAATCCTTTTTATGTAACAATGTATGAAATTCGCATAATAGTAACTACTGTAAAAAAATTGCGAAACATGACTTTTAAATACAAGTAACCTACAATTAATTAAGTCAGTAAACCTTCAGATATTAATTGAATACCCATCAACTACATTCAAATGTTTAAAATATTAAAGGAATTTATATTTATTCATATTTTTTAATGCTAAACTTTTTAAAGCAAACTTTTTTCTCTCATCTGCAAATAGATCACACATTATATTCATTTTTTGTATGTCCTTGTAAGAATTGATGTGGTCCTTTGATTTTTCATGTTTTTTATATAGTGTGAAGATCAATTTTAAACAAAAATTATTATCAATATTAATAACATCAATATTATGAATCAAAAAAATTAAGTTCCCAATATGGAATTATTAAGAATATACTTTATTCTTCAATTGTGATATTCAAATTTCAATTAATGATGCACTGTGAACTCATTTCCCACTACCATTAAAATGATTCACCTTTAAACATTCCATTTTAAAATTTACAAGTTGTGATAGTCTTTCATATCCTATCAACAACATTGGAGGTGTTCTATGATTAATAGACCCATTGAATTTTGACTTGTTCAACCGAAATCTTTGGGTTGTATTGAGAAATCTATAATGACACAAGAATCACTATTTTATATTATAATTTTGTTTTTTGGGCTCAAAATCAAAGTTTAAATAGGAAAATCAAATCCCATGTAATTGTTCCAAGAAGAAAAAGTTCTAAATTCTAGGGAAGTCGCTAATGGTCCACATAAGCGCATGTTTTTAAATTGTTCTAAATGATTCTTTATATGTCTCAACATCATTTCTCCATAACAATTGAAATTATTCAATTAGAGGTTATAAGTATACATCAATATCACTTCTTGGAACTTATTTTCTATGATAAATCATCAAAATAATAAAATAAGTTTGTTTCATACACATCTATGGAGTTATATTGTAAGGGATCAAAACATCCATCCAAATACTCTAACTGGTACTCAAAGTCGCACATGGGAGGAATCCACCAGCATCCAAAACCAATAAAACATTTATAGGACCATGTGAGAAATATATATGTTTTTAATCAAATGTATTCCAATATTTTTAATCTCTTAGATGTTGCATTACTCTATAATTTTTATTATCTATAAAAAAACTTTATGTGCGCATTGGATTTCAATGACATTAACAATATTTACAATCAAAGTTATAAAGGGAAGTAACACAAATACATTATAGGTGTGTTTTTATATTCTTATTCTACATAATAATATGTTGATTCATACTTCCAACATTACCCACTTCCATCCAGATGGTGAAAAAAATCAATCCTATCAACTTGAATCCTCTCCCCCACAAAGAATACATAAATTGTGACAAGCATGTATTTTTGGATAATTTTTTACAATATTGGTAAACAAAACTATGATCCAAAAAATTCTCAAGGATCTAAGCATTAAAAATTATGTCATGATAAAATTCCAATATCATGGACATCATCATATTTTTTATTCAGTAAAGGCATTTTATGGGGTACAACTTCATTATAAAAGACTGTTTTGAATATTTCAGACAAACACCATAGAGTGTTTAATTTCCATTTTCAAATAAATCATTAAACATATTTCACCAATTAGTTAAGTTCTATATTACATTAGTATCCATACCACTAAGAGTAGGGGCTAATGATATGTTATGATCTTGATCTAGAAGTCCTATAGTATAAAAAAACATCATTTTTCATGTTTCTATTTGTATCAACCCAAAATAGTTTTTTGATTTATTTTATTGTTGATGTTATTTCCTTGAAATTCTAAAACCATAATTTATAAGGGGTTTCATTTCATTTTCTACTATATATGTAGTTGGGCACTGATTCTATTGACTGGCGTCAATTCTCAAAATTTCTGTAATGTTTTATTCTACATACCAAATCCATCATAAATTTTGTGTACGGAATTGCTTCAATATAAAGTTTTCATAAAAATTATTTCTCTTAAAACTTATTATGAATTTGGATTTAGGGAATTTACATCTTATTTCCCGATAAAAATATTGATTATAAATTTAAAAAACTAAAAAATACTTTAAACCCTTAGACTATTGATGTGTGTTCCTCGATAATATGATCTGGATTCTATCCATATATCATAAACACATTATAAATATTATGTATTTAAAAGAAAATTTCTAATTTATTAAAAATAAATAATTTAAAAAAAATATTTGTTCATTTTAATTTTATTACACTTTTTAACATAAATTTTTTCTTAGATTTTAATTTCAATGTATATAATCAACCAAAAAATTACATCTTGTCTATAAGTATGTTTAATGAATTGAAAATTTAAAACAAACGTGATTATATTCCATTAAAAATTTATCAAGTAAATAAATAACCATACAAATGGGGTGATAAAATAGTGTGATAATAGGGGATGAAATATATTAAATGGGAAAGGGTAAAAAGTAATAACATGAGGTCATGGATGAGGGCTCAGGAGTAGCGGCAGCGGCTTCACATCTCAGTAGTGAGGGATCGTTAAGAAAACCTTGTCAGTGAGGTCTCGATGGCTAGGAAGAATGGGGGGAAATAGAAAAGGGGGATATAGTTAGAGCTCTTGGAGGGGAGAAAAGGGCCCAAGGAGGGAACTCTGAGGGATCAATGTATTAGAGAATAGTTTCTCGAGGATGAGTGGAAATGGATTGGGTAGGGATTGGGGAGCAACAATAGCGAGGGAATGGGCAGTGGCTATGAGGGATTCGTATGGACCAGTGTAAAGGGGAAAAGTGAGAATCTAGGTAGCAAGGTGGAATAGAGAATTTAAAAGGGTGATTATGGAAATGTAAATGTGGATTGGGGTGGTAAAAATTTGGAATAGGGAAGTGGTAAGGTGGATCGAACAATGGGAAGGCAATGAGGGATTAGGGGAGAGGGGGAAATGGTTAGGGATTTGGGGAGAAGGGGAACTCAACAGTGAGGGGTGATGAGGAGACAGAAATGGTTATTATGAAGCAGTGTGGGAGAGGGGAAAGGGGTAGCTGTGAGGGATCTAGGGAGAGGGGGCTTGATGGTGAGCAAAAATAGAGAAGCAATATTGTGGATCAGGAAGTGGTGGGGTAGTGATGGGGAATGGATGGAAGTAACAGATCAGGAAGGGGGTTAGTAGAGAGGTATAAGGCTTGGGGGCTTAGGGCAGATGGTATCTTGGGGAGAAGTTGGTTTTTTAAGAAATTAAATATATCTAGCTGTGGTTTTTAAAAACCCTCATCAAATGTTTTTTCCATTTTTTTAGAGATATTTTGTGAAACCACCACTAAAAATTGTCTTTAAATGCTGAATTTGGTGTAGCATATAATTTTTTCAGTATTTTATGTCCGCATAAGGATAATGGAAGGATTGTGTGACTCATCCTAAACCTTACTATACCTATCATGGTATGGTTCCTCATTTCATTAACTTCATTCCACTATGGGGTATAAGGTGGACCAAGTTGAGATAAAATCTCATACTCCCATAAAAAATGAAAAATTCATGGTTCATATATTCACCAACTTGATCTAATTGTAGTTTCCTTATCCTCTTATCCAGATGATTTTCTACATCATTATTAAACTCTATTAACTTCTCAAAGGATTCATAATTGTACCTTATTAAGTAGATATAACCATATCTACTCAAATCTCCAATAAAAGTAATAATGTATGAGTACCCATCTATTGGTTCTACTTGAAAATGTACACACACATCATTTTATGCCAATCCTATTTATCTATGTCCCTTTCACCTTGACCACTGAATGGTGTTTTGTTCGTATTTTTATATAGTCAATAATTACATCATTCTAGTGTCTTTATCTAAATAGAGTCTTAATAAGCATCATTATATAGTTTTTTCAAAAGCTTCTAGTTTACATGAAAATGAAAAAAATTCCAAAAATATGTGTTAAATGAGTCGCATGTATTAGTTTGGTTATCAATTTCTAGTCTTTGGTTTTTCTAATTCAATACATAAAGACCATTATTCATCTATTACATACCATAAGATATATTTTATTTATAAAAGTAGCAATCCTTATTTCCAAATATAAAAAAAATCCATCGATATCTAAATAGGAAATAGAAATAATGTTCATGGTTACAATAAGAACACAATAATAGTTCATTTAAAACAAAAATAAATATTGTCAATAATGTGATATGGTAGTCTCCAAATGGCTAGATCATCTAGAATCACCCCATTATCATCCCATAGATCCACCTCATCCATATTAATCTTTGAATAACTACTTGGTTCCAATATTTAGATTCAAATGTGAGCACCATAGAAAGTATCTAATAGCCAACTTATATATATGGGAATATTACACTAAATAATGAACCCTTTAAAAGTTTCACCTTATTTATTTGGATAGGTTTTGTTCCTCTTTAAATGGCCATATTTTCAACATGAAAAATATATCACATAATGTTTCTTTCTTTTCCTCTAGATCTTATTCTTCTTAGAGGTATGGTGCTCTAGATCCTTAGACTTAGAACGAATCATTATCCGATTTTCCATGTTTATCTTATTTTTATTAACCATAAAGACAATAGGTTTTTAATTCCCCATGTTTTTATCAACATAAGGGATAATAGTAAGATGTTGTAATAGTTTCTTCTAGATATTTCTCATATTAAAATTTACTATAAAATTATAGAAGTTATTTGGTCAGTGAGGACAGAATCATATATGTATGTAACTCATTAGGGATATTAAAACCCAATTTGTTCTTGCATCTAACTTTTACAATAATCTTGACTTAACATGGCCCAGTTGGTTCCAAATCTCTACGATTAAATGTGAGAATTGTATTAGAGGTCTCATATCTCTATGGAATCTTCTTAACTTGATAATGAACTCGAAGGTGATATGCTATGTTATACACATTCATATCCTCATGTTAATTTAAAATCTCATTCTACAAAGAGGATAACATAAAACATTGTACATCCAATAAATCATCTTAATGCATTAAATAGATATATACATCTTCCTTACTATCCTATATGGAAAGAGACATGGGAAGTGGGGTTTATATCATGTACAATTTCTATTCATCGCATAGTATAATTGGAAATAACCTATACAATTTCATGAAATTCATGCTGGTGAGAAGATTATCCTTCTCTAGTACGGATAAATATGATATTTTTGAAGTCTTTTGATTTTACATTTTTAAAAAATTTAGAGCAGATAACTAATACATGTTTTTTTACCAAAATAGATAAAAAACCATTAATTAAATTTAAATTATTTAATCTCACACAGTTTTTCAAAACATAATATCCCACACCATCAATATCTGAATATCATTTCACATAGATATTCTAAAGTAAATATTCAATTTCCCTTATCATAGCATAGACATGGTACTGACAAGCTATTTAAAGGTATTTAGGTAGGTGTAACCTACCAATAACATTAACTTGTAGTTTCTGGATCTGTTGAGTGGAATCTTTAGTCATGAAATCCTATTTTAATATTTATTCAACCTTTTATTCTTAGTTACACCAAGTTCCTCTTGGGCAGTAAACCCATGATATAAACTAAGTTAATTCCACCTAGGAACTTTAAGCTAAAATTTCAACAATAATTTAAATCACCCCAACATGGGTTGGTCAAGTAATTTTAACTATGTGGATGATTCTAAATTAACTATAAGAAGGTTAAGGTGACTTAATATTTTAATTGTGTTATTTTTTCCTTATCTGTAAAACCTATTTTATCCTTTTTAAATGCTTTTTTAATATGGAGAGGACTTTACTTAACTGGTTTACCATATTTGATAAAACTTTTATGCATAATATTATTATATTTTATTCCATTTTGTATTCAGGTCAATTCATTTATTAGGTGATCATTAATCATTAATAAACATAAATAATTAACAATGAAACTAATAGAAATAAAATATAAGTGGAATTATCATGAGAATTTTCTAGTGCTTATTTTATATAGTAGATGATAAACTAACCCTTAACCCTAAGGGAAACAACCTTGAACTGTATCTTGTTTTTTGTTTCTGTATCCACCTTTTCTCTTATACATCACCGCGATTTCCTTAACCTTGGATTATTGACTCATACTTCCTAAACTATCTTTTTATCTCTATCCATACTTAATATTTTACTCATATATAGGTGATATGATATAATGGATTGGATAAAAGGAGTTTTATATAAATGAAACCCCGGTCATGTAGGCCCTTATGTATTGTGGAGGGGATGAAACACAACCCGTCAATAATAATATAACCATAATAAATTAAAAAAACCAAATACACACAACAATTTATCTAATCTCATTATATGCTCAAAAATAAATGAGTATACATTTTCAATCTTATTGTCAATTACTTCAGTTCCTTATTTAATTAAGATAAAGTGATTTAATTTAATAAAATTATTTTAATTTATATTAATTCCATCCATCCATCCATAAATCACCATTATCTATAATTTTTAATAAAATTAATTTCATTTAAAAATAATGATGTAAAAGAAGTTATATTAGATACAACCTTGTCTATTTGTAAAGAATTTAACAAAAAAAATTAATTTAATATAAAATTTTCAAACCTATTACATGGTGTGTATTATATAATATATGAAAAATGGAACACAAAATAAACGGGTTAAATTTTACATGTAATTATTTTTACCATGAAATTTTGAATAGAAAAAAAATTACAGTAACAATACTGTACATTGTGTACTTATCATTTTCCCATGTCTGTAGCACATGCCTTAGGTCTATCTATATTTTATTTCCTGTAATTGTTTGAGGTACATTATGTGTAGTCGGAATACATGGTATGTAACCACATAGTTTCATAGCATGTATGCCCCTATGCCTTGTATATGATACATGGATCAGACGGACAACTTCTGTTTTTTGGAAATGGGAATACATGGTCTATATTACATGTAAACACACGTAAATTTCAAGGAAATTTTTTTCTTAAATACTTTGGAATTTTACGAGTCCTTGGTTTCTGACGGCACTTGATTCCAAGGCCCGGTGTGCCCTGAATCAATTTCTGATGTTTTTTTCAAGTACATTCTGTAAACATACTTGCGGGATTTTCTATTTTTTGAACCGGGGCTCGGAATTGAAAATTGAGGACACCGATGAACTCGCAGTGCCGGTATTCTTTTAAGGGGACCATTACTGTAGTTTTGTTTTATTTGGGTTGAAAGTTAAATTTTGAGGAATTCAGACTAAATTAATAAAATTTTTGGTACACAATTTTATTATTTAGTGGTGGTTATTTCCTCCCAAGAAGAGTTAGAGGTGGGACCCACACCCACATAACCTCCCATGAGAGGATTTAGTGTGGTGGGGCCCACACGAGCCCTAATCCTTTCATCTCCCCTTAACTCCCTTAAACTCCCCTTAATTAATTAACTCCTCCCCTCATCATGGTAGAGCCTCTCTACCTCCCAAACATTGATGATGCTAACCCATTTAATTAATAACCTTATTAATTAATTGGCACCTCTCTTTTGAATTAATTTGATTTTAATGGAAATTCTTTAAAATTGGTGAAGTCTATTATAATATTTTTCTTACCAAATATTTTGGTGGGGAAACTTTGGAGAATTAGAGGATGTTCATTCTTCCATGAAAAACATCATCCTCTCTCGGCGAAGAACGCTCCACGACTTCTCCTACCTTCTTATTCTTCCTCTGCGTCAAGGGAGAAGACACCACTTGCGAGAAGCGTCCCCTATGTCAATGAATCTTCCTCCAATGTTGACGGCAATACACTGTTCTTCCGCAACGCCCGACTACCGTGACGCTCGTCTTCCACGGCTTGTCAACGTGCGATGTCAATTACAAGTTAGGGTGTTTGTATAATTTAATTTGAATAAATTATACCCTTGTCGTTGATGAAAGAAAGTGATTGTTTATGGCCAATTGATAACACCTAACGTGAAGGGAACGGGCCAAACAAACATGGACCGATGACCCTCCAAATAATTCTTGTTTGTTTTGGTGACGGCGAATGGAGGCGGAGGCTACAATGGCGGTCATGCGCCAGCTCGTTAGAGAACCACGGCTATGGGTGTCGCGCATGCCGAAGAGTCCGCGGCCCACAACCGGGCCGCACGACCGAAGAAGAACCGGCTGGCTGTACCCGGAAGGGTTGGCGGAACCACAGGGCCCCAAGGTTCTGTGCTGTGGAGGTCCATGGCCCGCACTCCGTGGTCCATTTCAGTGGGCGAACCGGCCGGCTCGTCGGTCGGCCGGGTTGTAGGAGGTCGCGGCGGAGGATTCACGGCCCGCAACCGAGGGCCGCTCGCGTTGGAGAAGCCAGTCGGCTTCGGCCGGCTGGGCAAGAGGGCGGCGCTCCTCGGTTCCGCCGGTTCGGGAAGACAGGGGCCCACACCCCCTGCTCCGCGTCGCTCAGCCAGCTGGCTAAGCCGCGGCCAATAGCCGGCCGAGCCGTGCCAACCGGGCTGGGCCACGCCCAGCCGCGGGTCTGGTCACACCAGCCAAGCTGGACAGTGCCCCAACGGGCCAGGACACACTTTATCAGGCCGGGGCGGGCCGCACTTTATCGATCCGGGCCGACCCCTTTGCCGGGTCAGACCCGCCGAGCCAGAACGGGCCGACCCGCCCGCCCACCGGGCTTGACGGACCGAGCCCATTTCACATAAATGCGAATAAATTCACGACCGTGCATCTGATCGACGTGTCGTCTGCGGAAATGGGATTCTCGCGACGAGGCGGGCCTTTTGCGTTACTCTAAGTGAGTTTTAGACTACTTTGGAAAAACGTCCGGGTTGGTTTGAAACTGAAACCAATAGGGCCCTTGGAGCATAAACTCTTATAACTTAAAGACCAGATGTCTGATTGATGTACCGTCAACTACGTTGGATTCCTTTTGATGAGACGGTTCTTTTGTTATAATCCACTTGAGGTTTGGACTTAGTTGGAGTACATTCGGGTTGGTTTTTTCTTAAAAACCAATCGGGCCCCTCGAACGGAAAAGTCAATAACTCCCAGACCGGGCATCCGATTAATACGCCGTCTATTGCATTGAGACCCCTATGACGAGGCGGTCCTTTGTGATACTTCTTAGTGAGACGTTGTGAAACTTGGATTTTCGTCTTGTAGCTTGTGGAGCGGACCCTCTTGGTGATGAGAGAGCAGATTGCAGAGACCTAGTAGCTGGCTGAGACCTGACGACTGTTGATCGATCGACTCAGAGTGATTTGGATGGCCCAGTGGGGAGCGCTTGGTTATAGTAGCAGACCCACGGTAGAGGAGCACTTGTTTGTAGTGGCATACCCGCGGTACTCGACAGAAGGATTACCTTTATAGGCTATAAGAGGGAGGGCTTGGTTGCAGTGGCAGACCCATGGTGGGAATCACATGGCTGTAGCAGCATGCCCACAGTACTCGACAGGTGGAGTACTTCAGTAGTTCAAGGTTAGTGGGAAGCTCTTGGTTGTAGTGGTAGGACCACTGTACTCAATAGAGGAGGAATTCTCCAGCAGCCGTGGTTTTGACATCATGAATAAAATCCTGGTTTGAGCTGAGTCAGTGACCTTTGTATTTTCCTCATGATTGAGATGGGTTACTTGATAACTTAGGTATATGTATGGGCATATATCTAAGTAATGGTTATCCATTGAAATAATACTTTGTGGTTTATATTTTTTGTATTCTGTGAGACCTTGAGGGTCTCGGGGTCCCTACTGAGTATTGTTATACTCACCCCTGCATGGGCTATGCCAACACCTCGTTGTGTTGGATGCAGACAACGGACAGCGCTGACCGAGGTGGAGCGTATGAGGACAGGACGGTACCCGGAGGTGGGCCTCACGACGAGACGGTACCTAGAGGATATGGATGGGCATGGAGCACTGAGGAGTCCATATGTACCTACCCTTCAGGTAGGAACTCGGAGGATGATCCAGGAGCTGCTTCACCTTTCATCTGTTTTTTTCAGTTGTAGTTGTACCTTTTTGTTGGGCTTGTATTTCCAGCCCCTTTTTATTTTCAGCACACTTGTTATACTACTTTACTTAGTGTTTGATTCTTCTTGTACTCTGGTTGTATGTATTACGTTTTATAAAGGTAACACATTCCCAAATTTGGGAAATTATGCCTTTGGTGCTAGTCGCCAGCCCCTGGCCTATAGAAGGCGGGCTTGGGGTAGACACGATACGGGCCCCGGGGGACGGGTCGTGACAAATTGGTATGAAAGGAGTCGGTTCTACCACAGAACATAGGACTCTGATATTTTCTTTCTGTGAAGAAATATTATTAAGGGTACAGAGTGTGGTTTTTAGTTCAGGGAGTCCAGTGTTTGTGTAGCGGCCAACGTATCCATAAACTAGGACCCAAACTTTTGATTTCCGACTCAGTGCACAAAAACACTGATTCTGTGTGTGTCTTCAAAAGATTTCTTTAAGTCATCTCAACCAAGTCAGCTCACCAGGTATAGTATTTTGACAATGTCACATCTATTCAGGATGTCGCCACGCAGATAGTCAGTTGGAGTTCTAAGAGAGTATCCGATGACGGCCCACCGAGCGATGGGGCTCCGGTGCAGGGCCCTCTTTCTATGTTGGCACCTTCAGGTGGTGTACCAGTAGCACCACCACCCGTTGCATAGCAGATACCACCATCTACACTGGCGGGCGGTGCACGCTGGCTGAGCGTGTTGCAGGAGTTCCAGCGACAGAGGCCTCTGAGGTTTCGAGGTGAGACAGATTCCCAGGCAGTAGAGGACTGGATGGAGGCTACTGCTACAGTTTTCCTCCTAGTTGAGACACCAGTAGAGAAGATGGTGATCTTAGCTACTAGAATTTTTCTGTGCATGACCACGAGGTTGTTCCACTTAGTGATGAGGCTTAGGTACATGGACCGATGCCTGAGATAGTACCTTCAGGTAGTGTGATAGCTATATCACTACCCGTTGATCAGTAGTTACGACCGACAATACAGGTAGAGGACACTTGTAGGCTTAGTGCCTTACATGTGTTTCAGCATCAGATACCCCTCTTGTTTTGAGGTGATCCCGACTCATAGGCGGCTGAGGACTAGCCTGAGGAGGTGTCTGAGAGTTCTCTAGAACATATACAGCTTCGTCAGGACGACATGTCGGTAGCTGAGTATTCATCAAGGCATAACGATTGTTCCGGGTACTCAATGAATATGATATGATTAGTACTTTGGGCCTCGGACTACCGAACTTGGTGTGTATAAAGGATATTCGAGACAATAATTTTCTTCTATGCATTCCTAGTTATGCTAGGGTGCTATATATAACCATTGTGGTTGAATGTTCTTTGGATGAACGGATACAACTAGTGAATGTTAGTAGTGGGAAAGCAGGGAACTGAAGCCAGTCTTAGAGACTTTGGTGTGTAAAATTTTTTAAGAAGAGTAAGTGTTAAGGACAAATGAATCTGCAGAGCAGCAGACGTGAAAGTAGAGATAGGAGGGAAACCTGTGGTGATGTACATTTCGACATGTTACAACCACCCACCTTTGTAGTCCCTGCTAGGCTCAGGGAGAAGGAGGGCAGGGGAAGAGAGTACCTGCATGAGGTCAAGGAGTGTGGCCCAATGGCTCTAGGAATGATTCGAGGTACGGTCTGTTTCTATTACTAGCTGTCGTATCAATAGACATAGGTACGAATCATTCCTTCCTACCACAGATCTTATCCCAGACCAAGAGTTTTCGGTTAAACTGTTGACTTGACCCTCACGTCTGGAGATACCTTTGAGAGGATACTCGATAATCACACATACGCCAATGGTTTGATCTGACCCTTGAGGAGAGAGTTTCAGTTGGAACCTCTTGGTGGCAGTGTCGAGGCCTTACGACGTTGGTTTGGGTATGGACTGGGCAACCACAGTTCATACACAGATTGACTGTATTAGGAAAAAAGGTTGTGGTTTTCCTAAAATGTTGGGATGGGTTTTCCTTGTTCGAAGAAAAGGAAACCCCAGACAGTATAGGATGGAATCATGCATAAGTGGGTGCAGTCGATCAGTAATGAGTCGGCCATACTTAGATTTGTTCCAGACTTCTCCAGAGTTGATGCACCGCTTTCGGCATTGACGGAGAAGGGGAAACCATTGTGTGGTCAGAGAGATTCGAGCAGAGCTTTTAAGATATGAGGCAGAGGTTGACCAGTGCGCCCATCTTGAGGCTATCAGAGAAGGTGCAGATCATACAAGAGTGGATGAAGACTGAACAGAGAAGACAGAAGTCCTATGCTGATAGGAGATGGAGACCACTGATGTTTGGGGATGGCGACAACGTTTTCCTATGGGTCTCACCTTGATGAGGTCTATAGAGATTTGGTCAGACAGAAAGTTATCTCCATGATTCTTTGGACCTTTCCAGGTCCTCATCAGAGTAGGTGAGGTGGCTTACCGTCCGGCCCTTCAACCTTAGTTGCACCAGGTGCATGACGTCTTCCACATATCTCAGCTAAGGAGATACGTGCATGAGTCGTCCCACTTCATCGACCACGGGGAGCTGGACATCGATTACGGGGCGATATTTATAGAGGTCCCGGTGGAGATCAAGGGTCGAGAGAAGCGGGTCCTATGTGGATGGTCGATTCATACGATGCACAGTCGCTGGTAGCACAGGAACCTCTAGGAGAGCACTTGGGTGCGGGAGGCTCAGAAGTGAGCTCAGTACCTCCATTTGTTTCTCTAGTGTGTGTTGTAGCTTTACAGGGACGTAAATCCCTGAGGTGGGAGTAATGTAAAGACCCAAAAAATTAAAGGAAAATTTGTTCTTAAATACTTTGGAATTTTATGAGTCTGTGGTTTATGACGACACTTGATTCTGAGGCCCAGTGTGCCCGGAATCAATTTCTGAAGTTTTGTTCGGGTATGTTCAGTAAACGTGTGTGCGGGTTTTTCTATCTTTTGAACCGATGCTTAGAATTGAAAACCGAGAACACCGATAAACTCGCAGCGCCGGTATACTCTTAAGGGGACCTTTACCACAGTTTCGTTTTATGTGGGTTGAAAGTTATATTTTGAGGAATTCAAACTCAATTAATAAAATTGTTGGTACAAAATTTTATTATTTAGTGGCGGTTATTTCCTCCCAAGGGGAGTTATAGGTGGGACCCACACCCACATAACCTCCCATGAGAGGATTTAGTGTGGTGGGTCCCACACGATCCCTAATCCTTTAATCTCCCCATAACTACCTTAAACCCCCCCCCTTAATAATTAACTCCTCCCCTCATTATTGTGGAGCCTCTCCACCTCCAAAACATTGATGATGGAAACCCATTTAATTAATAACCTTATTAATTAATTGGAACCTCTCTTTTGAATTAATTTGATTTGCATCTAAATTCATTAAATTGGGGAAGTCTATTATAATATTTTCCTTAGAAAATATTTTGGTGGGGAACATTTGGAGAATTAGAGGAGATTCATTCTTCCATGAAACACATCATCCTCTCTCAACGAAGAGCGGTCCACCACTTCTCCTAACTTCTTCTTCTTCCTCCACGTCAAGGGAGAAGACACCGCTCGTGAGAAGTGTTGCCTACATCAACGATTCATCCTCCAATGCTGATGGGATGACACCATTCTTCTGCGAGGCCCAGCTGTCGTGATGCTCATCTTCCGCGGCTTGTCAACATGCGATGTCAATTACGAGGTAGGGTGTTTGTATAATTTAATTTGAATAAATTAAACCCTTCTCGTTGAGGAAATCAAGTGAACGTTTATGGCCAATTGATAACGCCTAACGTGAAGGGCGCGGTCTGAACAAACACGACCCGATAACCCTTCGAAAAATTATTATTTGTTTTTTCGAAGACGATCAGAGGCGGCAGTGACAATGGCGGTTGCATGACGGATCGTTAGATAATCACGGCTTCAGGTGTCGTGCGGGTGGAAGAGACCGTGGCCCGCAACTGGGCCGCATGGCCAAAGAAGAACCGGCCGACCGTAACCAGCCGGGTTGGTGGAACCACGGTGCCCCAAGGCGCCCCACTGTGGAGGTCCACGACCCACACTCCACGGGCCGTTTCGGTGGGTGAACCGGCTGGCTCGTCAGTCGCCCGGGTTCGAGGAGGCCGTAGTGACACAGTGGAGGATTCGCGGCCCGCAGCCACGGACCGCTCGCGCTGGAGAAGTTGGCCGGCTTCTGCCGGCTGGGTGGGAGGGCGGCGCCGCTAGTTCGAGAAGACCCCCCCCCCCCCCCGCTCCACGTCGCTTGACCAGCTGGCCGAGCCGCGACCAACAGTCGGTCGGGCTGCACCAGCCAGGTCGGACCGTGCCCCACCAGGCTAGGCCACGATTTATCTGGTCGGGTCGGGCCACACTTTATTGGTCCGGGCCGACCCCTTAGCCGGGTCGGACCCACCGAGCCAGAACGGGTCGACCCGCCAGCCCACCGGGCTCGACGGACCTGACCTGTTTCACTTAAATGCGAATAACATCACGATCGTGCATCCGATCGATGCATCGTCTACGGAACTATGATTCTAGGGATGACGCGGGCCTTTTTCATTTCTCTATGTGGGTTTTGGAAGAATTTTGAAAAATGGCCGGGTTGGTTTGAAACCAAAACCAATTGGGCCCTTGGAGTGGAAACACTTATAACGTAAGGACCGGACGTCCGATTGGCGTGCCATTAACTACGTTGGATTTTATTTTGATGATATGGTTCTTTTGGCATACTCCACTTGGGGTTTGGGCGTAGTTGGAGTATGGTTTGGTTAGTTTTAGCTTAAAATCCAACCTGGCACCTGGAACTGAAAAGTCAATAACTCACTGACAGGGCGTCTGATTGACGCGCCGTCTATTGTGTTTAGACCCCTATAACGAGGCAGTCCTTTGTGATACTTATTCGTGACACTTAGAGTATTGTCTTTTAGCTCATGGAGCGGACCCTCCCGTTGATGAGCGAGCAGATTGCAGAGACCTAGTAGCTGGATGAGACCTGACGACTGCTGATTGATCGACTCTGAGTGATTGGGATGGCCCAGCGGGTATCGCTTGGTTGTAGCAGTAGACCCACAGTGGAGGAGTGATTGGTTGTAGAGGCAGACTCATGGTACTTGACAGAAGGAGTACCTCTATAGGCTTTGAGGGGGAGCGCTTGGTTCTAGCGGTAGACCCATGGTGGGAAGCGCATGGTTGTAGCAGCATGCCAACAATACTCGACAGGTGGAGTACTTCAGCAGTCCAAGGTTAGTGGGAAGCGCTTGGTTATAGCGGCAGGCCCACTGTACTCGACAGAGGAGGAGTTCTCCAATAGCCATGGTTTTGAAATCATGAATAAAATCCTAGTTTGAGCTGAGTCAATGACCTTTGTGTTTTCCTCGGGATTGAGATGGGTTACTTGATAACTTAGGTATATGTATGGGCATATACCTAAGTAATGGTTATCCGTTGAAATCATACTTTGTAGTTTATCTTTTTTAGATTCTGTGAGACCTTGAGGGTCTCGAGGTCGCTAATTAATATCGTTATACTCACACCTACACGGGCGATGCTCGCACCTCGTTGTGTTGGATGCAGGCGACGGACAACGCTGACCGAGGCTGAGCGTACGAGGATTGGACGTTACCCGGAGGTGGACCTCATGATGAGACGGTACCTGGAGGAGACGGATGGATGTGGAGCACTGAGGAGGCTATCTGTACCTACCCTTCAAGTAGGAACCCAGAGGATGATCTTGGAGCTGCTTTACCTTCCAGCTATTTTTTTCAGTTGTAGTTATACCTTTTTTTGGGCTTGTATTTTTGGCCCCTTTGTATTTTCAGCACACTTGTTATACTACTTTACTTAGTGTTTGCTTCCTCTTGTACTCTGGTAGTGTGTGTTATGTTTTATAAAGGAGACGCCTTCCCAGATTTGGGAAATTATGCCTTTGGTTCTAGTCGCCAGCCCCTGGCACATGGAAGGTGGGCTTGGGGTAGTCACGATACGGGCCCCGGGGGACAGGTCATGACATTACATGAATATTAGTTATACTAAATATAGGTCAACATGTCATGTTCCAATCTATCTAGATCTATATGACAATATAATATATTTTGATCTTAGATCCAATTTTATTTGATCTTTTCCTATAGAAATAGATAAATGTGAGAAAACCAAAGTACACAATGTGTACTCGTGAAGTACAGACTGTATAATCTAGTTTTGTCTAGGTAGAGCCTTTGGTACCTTTATATAGTGTGAATTAGAAAATTCTTCATTATTAATCATTAAATTATTACTAGTTATGTTATTAAGAATTAATAAAGATAAAAGTCGATGAAATCATATTTTAAAATGGATCGTTTTAAGTAAAAGAAAAATATAAACACATGAGACTAATAAAATAATAATAAATAATTAAAAATTAAATATGTTTCCACTCTAATACCACTTTTGGGTTCTATATGTAATATAATCATCCCTTAAGGGTATGAATAACATAGATTTTGGTCATGAATCAGTTTTAATTAATTATTTATATGATAATAATGTCATGTCCAACAAAAACAGTAGTCTAATTGACTATATTAAAATTTTAGAACCATGGGTGAAGGATCTTCAAATGTAATTTATAATTAATTTATAAGAATATATAAAATTACTTTAACTTTTAATTTTATCTTTATTGTTGTTCAGTGGAATAGATATCACTGAACCATCATTTTTATGCATGATCCAAGTGTATAATCTCTCTAGTGGTGATCCACATGTGCAACACAATCTCTTAATAATTCTATAGAATCCTTGGGTTCTAGAAAGAATGGTCCCAATCACTTTAATTGTTCATGGTTTACTATTGAGGAATTATTCATGAGAAAGGAATAAATATTGATGATATTTAATTGGATTGAGGAAGGGAGGAGAGAAATATAGTTATCTTAATCTCTATCTATATATTAATATATTTTATATACATCCATTGTGTACACCAATTATGTTTTAGGAAAAACATATAATTATATATTTATTTTCATAGGATTGGGGTTAGCAAATCATACACAATCCCTTTCAGAATTCCATAATTATTAGTTGAACGCATGTCCAACAATAATAATATAAATTTTATTATTAAACTCTTGACAAATGAAATAGAAAAATAATATAATTAAATATCTTTTATATGATTTCTAATCAGACCATTAAACACAACTAACATTCCCTCAACCACATTTTTCTATCCTTGAATAATGAATATTTATTTAATAAATAAATATAACTACATTATTCATCAACAATTATAATAAATATTATATTCACCAATACAAAATCAAATATGTATTATCATTATTATTTAAATCACTTATTATATCTAATAACTTATGATTAAATTATGGAGATATTTCAAACTAGGTGTAATATTATTTGTTCTATCTTTTTAAATTTAATACTATATGTTTACTTAGATCATGGATACATATAGTGTGTGGCCCATGATTTCTCTTTCTCAGTGGAATAAGGCATAATTTATTAAATTATATGTTTTGAATCTATGAATATTCCATGGAATTTATAAAAAAATATTTTTACATTACAATGACATCTAACCTATTGTGAATGTTTAACATTTAATATAATCCTTTTATCACAATATCTAAAATCAAGCAGGTTGCACGCTGGTGCCATCTACTTATATGATTGATGTATCTTTCTTTGACTATATTGAAATGAACTCATCTATAAAACATTGTGGACATGGATTTATTCAGGTGGTATCATTCTCTTCAAATGCACTGAGATATTCCCTCTCATCATGAGTCTAAAGGGATAAATCATTTCTCACATTATCCGTTAATTTAATATCATTCATGATGGACCCAATGTATCCAACTTTTCTGTAAACATATATGGTCATGGTTTTCCTCAATACATCAAATTAAGTGATTCATGATATAAATTAATGATAATATTAATTTCTATCTTCCAATACACAAATTTGATGATAGGAACATCTAATGACACATGGAAATGTGTATTTCCTATTGACGAGCCTTTTCTCATAACCTCTTATCTAGGATATTACTAAGGGAAAACACTATGAGAGTGTATCTAAATGTATTATAAGCCCAATAACCCTGATAATATGTATTTTTCATGTCCCATCATAAAATATCATCCAACAATAGAATAATGTTTATGAATAATGTTGTGGAACCTTTTGGTTCTCATAATTATAGGGAACTAATATGACCTTTTACTATTATATATATTCTAAGGACATTATCGCATAAAAATATTATGTATGAGAAAAGTTATTATGTTTTAATAAATCTTATTTAATAATATAAAAACATGTAATCAATTAATAAACAATTTAGTTCTAGGAAATAAACTTCAACAGACCTCTTATGCCACAAGTTTAGCATTTATAGACTCCTCAACATCAAAATCTACATCATAAGAAAGTTTCGTTCCCTTTAGGTTAATTAATGAAATATATATCAATAAGATGAAAATAGTAGTTCTATAAAAAATTTATAAATTAAAATTAATTTCAAGGAATATATCAATGCATCATAGGAGGATGAGCTAGATGAGGAAAGACGCACAAAATAGAGGTAGTTGTGAAGGATCGTACAAAGGTGTTCTGATATACTGATTTTTCTTACTATAATCTTGTATCATTATTAATATACATAGGTTCATTTCCTTCCCTTACCATTTTTATCATTTTTCATGTTATGAATAATTATAGAGATTATTTACATCAATCGTTGGAACTATTGACACTTTTCGATGGTTATCTGTCATCAGTAGAGGTATTTTATAATAGATAATTAGTTTCCAAATATGAAAAATCACATTAGGACTTGGAATTATTATAAATACAATCAAATTATTTCATTATTTTCATGGATCAATTATATTTCATATAGCTTTAATTAATTTTTAATGATGAAAATTAATATTTTTTATTCCATGTGCTGGATGTTCTTTCTTTAATGGTGAATGTGATCATCAAATAATCCATCAACACATTGATATTTATTAGAATGATTTTCAAATGGATATTTTTTTGTTAGGTATGATATATGAAAATATGCAAGATCTCCCTCGAGTTTTTATAAATTCAAATATGTGTTCCCAAAGGGAGTTATGAATTTACTACCACATCATTAATTTTTTTAGAATCGAGTTTCTTTATAGTATTATTCTTTTCTCTCTAGCCTTATATTAGAAAAATCCTACTGAGCTTTCTGACCAATGAATCTAGATCAATGATATATTGAAAATAGGTCTCATTCAACCTATTATGTTACTATATGGTGGAGTTATTTTATTTTTCAATATGGAAGATAAGATTCTTAGTATATTCATTGATTATCAATACCTAAATCTGGTAATAGTGAAGATATATTAACAATTGTCAAGTATTTATGATGTCTTTGACTAGTTGAATGGATATTTTAAAAAAAATTGATTTGTGGTCCATACATCACATATTAATATTTTAGGAGGATTATCTTCTAAATACCATTATTAAATGCTAATGTTTTTTACTTTGAGTGTATGTTAATGCTAAAAAATTTGATAAATGCACTAAATGTATTCATTTTATTTATTTATAATATATTTCAACCCTAAAATAATCAATTTTTCATTATATTCATTTACTTCTTCATAATTTATTCAATATCAGAGTGGGAGTATGTAGAATATATGAGGTTTTTTGTTGAGTTATAAAATGAGAATGGCATAAATGGGAATTTATCTAGTTGTTTCTTTTATATGAAAGTTTTTATCTTCTAGATAATGCTATTTTATATTATATTTTCATTTTATACTCATTAAATATTGAGGTATTTGTCATATAGGAACCACCCAGGGATGTATTAAAGGTATGTTGTTTCCTTGTATTTGAAGGTAATTATCAAATATTCGAATCTAACTTCCTTATGGTAGAGGATTATTTATCTTATTAGAGTAGTGTAATAAATCATTTTAATTACAAAAAAATAGGTTTATTAGTTTACTCATTCTATAATTTCTTGTGTAAGGGGTTTACTATAATGCTTATTTTTTTTTCTATAAAAAATAGGTTTTTATTCATATAGGATAGAGAATTTTTAATCTATAGGCCTATATATTTTCATTATTTTGAAAATAACTATACCATTTATGACATGAAGACATCAATTATGGTCTTTTTATTTAAAATGTGGAGGAATTATTTTCTGTGTGATGGATTTATTATTTTTATAGTCCATGAGATATTTTATTATATATTTTCATAGTGATTCCTTGATTTATGATAATGTAATTGGGTTGAATTTTTTTAAGATTATTAATTTTAGATCACATATACCCTTGGATGTGTTAATTAATTGTATATTAGTTGAGTTTACTGTCTTATAGATATATTTCTTGAGATCTAGTAAATTAATGGAAGACAATAGTGTAGTTAAAAACATTCTTTTTGATATGAAGTATGATAATGGATAATATTTTTTATATCAAATATCAATATATTCTTCTTTATTTCATTTAGTGATTGAGTCTTAGAAGGGACACTATAGGTGGAATTATGTAGATATCATGCAACACATGATGACACTATAAATGGATGATTTTCAAGTTAGAATCATTAATATAGGTTCAAAATTTTAATTTTTATTCCATGAGATATATATAAATATACAATGAATGAATAAAATTATTTACCATTGGTTATATATTCAGAAGGTCAAAAGATGTACCATTTTTTGATTAGTGAGTTTTGGGGATTGAATTTAAAGAAAAATTTAGTAGAATTATTTTGTATATGTATTAGTTAAAATTAATTTATGTTTAAGATTATGGTTATAATAAATTTATTAAAACTATTAAATCTGTATAAATAGAAGTTGTAAGATATATCTTTGGACTTTGTGGATGAGTTTACTATAATATCTAGATGATAAAATATTATTTGGGTGGTGGTACATAGTTTGAAAAAGTCAGTTTAACTCATTCCTATCAAAGAATAGATTTTTTTGAATTATTAGAATTGTTATATATATGATAAATATTGTTGTTTCATAGAGTTACTTCATAAAATTTATATGACTCTGAAATTTAATTCCATTTGAGGATGTGGAGAGGTTTTCAACATGTTTTTTGAACAAAATTGTGAAAAAGTAAATTATCTTACACACAAATAGAAATCCAAAATTGATAGGGTGGTTCAAACTCTATAATGTATTATATAGGAATCTATATTGTACTTTGGTGGCCTATGGACTGAGAATTTACCATTGGTGAAGCTTGATTATAACAACTACCATTCATTTATCTGAATGACTTCATATGGAATATTTTATTATTAACATTGTGATTTTATTTTATATTATATGGATTTCAAAGTGGAAATGAGTATTGGTAATTATTTTTTATAGATTATTATAGATAAATTGGAATTGATCAATAAGTTAATTTGAATGACATGGAGTTGGATAATGTCTTTTTTTAACTATATACCTGGGAACTTATAGTTTTTGGTGGGTGATTATGTTTTTTTGAGAATTTCTAGAGAATGGGAAACATAGTTTTGTGAAAGGTGATAATATTTTATAGAGATTAATTATACTATTTATGTTTTTTTTCATTTGGGAGGTATATTATCAATTGGATTTATCTCTAGATAAAGAGTTAGTAAATAATATCTTCTTTGTGTATTGATTAAGGAAGTATTTCTACAATGAATCAGAGGTGACTAAATTGAGTTTCTAGGAGTCTTAATAACAATTATCAAACTATTCTCAAAAGTTGGTATTATCCATCTCTCCCCTTTATAATGATTGGGTTACTCAGTTTTCTCTTTTTTCAATGAGCCCCTCCCAATGTACCTATCATTACATTTTCTCTATTTCTTTTCCTATTTCTATTGGCTTTATTTTTTCTTGGTTTTGGATTTCACTTTTTATAAATTTATACTTGATTGGGGTATTTTGTGTGTCCATTTCATTTTGGTTATATGTAATTGATTATCATAGTCAATAGAATCATTCAACTTTAATCTCATCTATTTTTACCCAGCCCATCATTAATGACTCCACCTTTAGTCTAGCATGATTGTGTTCATGGTAGCTTGGGTTTGTGTTGATGGAGTGAATCAGGTGCCTTATCTGCATTAGATTTTCATTTATATTTGGGAGCTTCATTGTGTGTTTGTTTCTCAACCAAGTATCATTTTCTTCTTCTACCTATATCTTTATTAATATCAAAAAGCTTTTTAGACCTGTTTAGTTCAATTTTATTGGTGTTCAATGTGGTTTGGGTTAGTTATGCCTGATTAAGTGAAAGATATATAGAGAGTATCTTGCATTGTTTTTGTGGAATTCTAACCCTTCTATCTCTTAAGGTGTACTTCAGGCATCCTCTTTCATTTTACATTTTTCATATAGAAATCTTTGTGTAGTATCCTATATTTCTTGGGATTCTATTTATAGGGTACGGTTCCATAGATTTATCATTTCGAAACTAAATTCCGAAAATTTTATTCCTTGTTTTTAAGGTTGTTCCCTCGGGTGAGAAATCATGTTTATCTCAATGATGAATCTTGGTGGAGATTATTTTTTCAATTATTCTAGTCTAATGGGTCAAATAAAATGTTTTTAATTTCTAGAAGATGTTTAAACTTTGGGTTTGGTGGAAAGAATGATATGCAGAAGTTTACGATGGTGGGTGTTTTCCACTATTTATTGGTGGAATGGTCTTTAGGAAATCTATCTCGGTTTTTGTGTGTGGTTAGTTTAATGGTGGTATCCAATAATCATTACTATAATTATTTCATTATATAATTTTTCTTATGGGTGTGTTGAATTTGTTTGATTTTTTATACTCACTGAAGACAATGATTTGGTAATGATGGGGTATAGATGGTTGTAGTAGTAATGAATCTATCATGGAAAAGAGGTGGTTAATGTGAGTGATATTGATGTTAGGAAATGTTTATGTGATCAAAACCTGGGTTAAAATTAAAGGTTCATAATATCGGTTTAGTCAGACATGGTCTCCACAATTGGATTCGATATTCTTCCATCCTGATAGTTTCTTTGAATTTTTTTGTTGTATTTTCATTTTTGATCTTTTTTTCTGGTGTTAAATTTTTTTGATGATTTCTTGGTTTATTTAGTTTGGTTTTTATACGAATTCCACTCAACCATAAAGTGGGTTTGTTGTGAAGTTAAAAATTTGTTTATATAAAATACAAAGATAATTCATGATGTTAAATATGATGTATCCTAAAAATATTGAATAAAAATGGGAGAATGTTCAACATATATGTGTTATTCCATTAATTCATCTATTATGGAAATGTTGTTTCATAAAAGAGAGCATCTGCGAGTGAGATTAAAAAATGAGGGTGAATTATCCCATGTTTTTTAACTTTCCTTTCTTTATTTTCTTTATAAATTAACTTTATAATTCGATTTTGTATATTTTGAATGATATATTGTTTATAATTCCTTATTTTATGTTTATTTTTCTTTTACTTGTTCTATGAGTATGGTTCAATTCATTAAAGATTAAATTTTTAAAGATTAATATGTTATGGATATTTATATATTATGGTTTATTAAGGTTTAATTGTTTGGTATTTGTCATTTTATGATTGAATTTCATCAATCTAAACATGAAATGTTTTTATGAATGATCTATTATAGAGACAATGAAATTATTAACATGGCTGTTGTGAAAAATTTTAAGTCATTCTATTCATTTTTCATTTCAAAAGAAAAATTAAAATTTTAATTAAATTAAAATTTTGAAAGAAATTTTTTTATTAAAATATTTTATTATTTTATTATTATTTTATTTATGGAAGAATTTGAAATAATCTTTGAATAATTGGAATTTTTTCATATTATAAAATATAATGGTTTTTATTTTGATAAAGAATTATTTAAAAATTAATGATGGAGTTTTATGAAAGTAAGGTAAACTTTTATTGAAGATAGAATTTTGAATAGAGTTTGGGATTTGTTGTTTTCAATATATGAGTTTTCATTAGAAACTATTTTATAAATATTACATTATTTTAATAGAAGTGGTGGAGAATGGTTATTATATTGAATTATTTAATGAGGATATATTTTAAAAAAATCATTAATCATTTGTTGTGTAAAAAAATTTCATTATGTATTTATTATTATACAAATTTATTATTCATTATTTTGATGTGGTTGGAAATGGAAGTTTGAGGAGGTTTGAATAGAATGATTTATAATGTCTTCATTGATTATGGTGGAGTAATGTATAATCCTTCCATGGAATGTGGTATTATATATTTTTATAGGTGTTTAATGGAATTAATGGGAGTGTAATAAGTATTTAAAGATAATTTATTGTCAAATAATTGATTTGGGGGGTATATTTTCAATCTATAAAATGATATCATAGGCACACATTCTCCATAGAGCACAAAACACTCTACTCACTTTTCCATTTAGTGACTTTTACCTGATATAGAGCATATGAATAATGGTTAAATACTATTGAGTGGGAACGAATAATGATAGTCAAGTGATAAAAAAGGAGGTTTACTAGGTAGGTGACTATGATCAATTATTTCTTTCTAAAAAAGTAATTTTTTTCCTTCAGTGGATATGGTTAAATAATGATGATTGTGAAATGATATAATATTTAATATGATATCCTTCTTGTATTTATTTGTTCTTTAAATATTAAATTTTGATTTTTTATTTTATTATTGGACTTATGATGTTGTATTTGGTAAATAAATTATAGTTAATTGTAATTATCATTTTATAAATGGTTTCAATCCATATTTTATTTCCTTTTCTTATGATAACTAATTTCTTAGAGTAATGATATGGTGACTGTAATGGGTGTTTTGACACTAACTATTGCTGTAAAATTAATCCCAAAAAAAACTCAAGATTTTTCTCAACATATCCTTGTGTCATATTATTAATTATGGTAGAAAAATATGTGTATATACAAATTTGGGGTGATAGGTTTTGGGGAGACTAAATTTGATAGTGGATTCAAAGACATAGGTACTAGGTTTTTTTAGCAAATAGGTTCATTCAAACAAGACTATGATTTATTTTGAAGTTATAAATTCAAAAATTAAAGGTAGATTGTGATTTATATATATTATGTGTTATTATTGTGTTGTATTTGATATCCCTTCTTATTATTTATCTTTAGATAGTGGTAATTTGGATCGAGTTACATTGGCCTAGGGAATTTAATTAATATACGAAAGTGGTTAACTGGATACTTGTTGTACCACACTTACTCTTGAGTATGATTTTGATCTCATATTATTCTAAACTTTTACATGGAATGGATTTATATACCATATATATAAGTTTCATTTGAAGGTTCCTAAGATATTTATATTCTTGAATAAACTAAAACAAAACATAAAAACTAACCCCCAGATCGCTAAGAATGGAACTGTTAAAATGATAAGAAAAGAATCAAAAAATGTTCTTCACTGGCCATGATATATATTAAAAATATTATTATCTCGATTGAGATCCCATAAAAGAAATAAAATGGATCATTCTTTTAAAGTTATATGTTGGATAAAATGGATTCACTAAATTTTTTAGTATGATCATTTCTCCTTCAAATAATATGTTTGAACAACATCCATGGTAAATGTGGAGAAGAGAACATGAGGGAGATTTATCTTATTAGATAGTGATATTAAGTGCAAAATTTTTTTTTCCCAAATTCTATTTAAATACCACTACATTATTAACAAAATATAAAGATTTAATTTTAACAATTTCATAAGTTATGAAACTACCAACTATTTATCTTCATCTATTATAAAGTTTATAGTGGGGAACTCATTTATTTAATTGATTGTTAAACTTTATTAAAATTCACTTAATAATCAACACATCATCACATGATGTGTCAAATTATAACAATAAAATAATAATCATACTACAGTCTACCAAATTATAACTCATATCACTCTTCATGAACACCATAACATGAAACAAAAAATATTATAAGAAACCACAACATATCGACTCTCACCACATCATTGTTTATGATTTATTAGGTAAATCCATAAATATCCCACATATACTAAATATTCTTAGACGTTATGAAAACTATTATAACTATTTGGGGTATAGAGTGATCTTGATCAAACACAGTCAAATATTCATATGAATATTCCCAAAACAATTATATTAACATATCATATGCATGCTCATATAATTTCATTTCATATTACATGGTGTGAACTATAGACATAGAATAAGTTAATATAGTATAGCTATACTCATAAATTCTGTATTATCAAAAATATACTAACCATACTGAATGAATATATTACATGTAATTCATCAAAGTAGATGATACCATCACATGGCACTCAACTAAACATGGTCCTAAAATTTCTTAGTCGAATTAAATATTGGGTCCAAATATCATAGTTAACATACAAGATTAAAAATATTATCTAGATTAAAAAATAATTATCAAATCATTAATAATATACCCAAAAAAACCCTTACTAGTTTTTCTTCAAGGATGGCATGTAAATTGTATCAAAGTATGAAGGCTCACAGATAAGCTAACTTTATAACATTAGGCAATAGAAATTATCACAATAATACACGACTAAGTATATTAATGACCATAGATATAACATTATATTTGATGTATTTTGATTCTTAAATTAAAATAACAATACATGAATTATTATCCCATGAGTTTACATTGTATCATATATGAGACTATACTCATGATAATACTACCATACCATCATAGTACATAATAATCTATGATGAAAATTTTTTATATATATCTAAATATCATACATTGGTTGGGTTTTATCAATCCATACTTTAAATAAAATACACAATTCAAATAAACTAAGGTTAAAAAAATTTCCTTTCTTATAAAACAATTATGTATTTTCATTAAAAACAACCATTACATATAGACTCACATGAATCTATTGCCCAGATACATTACATGAATTTTTTTCTTATGTAATTTTATTTTATTTTTTAGTAAATCCAATACATTATCCTTTTTATACACTCTAAAAATATTTGAATCCCCCTTCTCAAGGATTTTTTGAATAATATGTTATTTTGTTGAGGATATGTTTGGTAATTTATTGATATTGGGGTTCCTTTTCCTATAAAATCACTTTATTATTTCCATAATATAGATCCATTGCTCTCAATATTCTAGGGACCAACCCAATTTTAGGGATTAATTTATTGATCATAAAATATTCCTTTTCATTTTCTTATAATGTTATATAATATACATATTATATAGAGTTCTATATTATAGGGTTTCATAACTCTTCCAATTAATAAAACCAATATTAAATTAATACAAAAAAAATTAAATTTAGATCCAAAATAATTCCTCTTTGTTTCAAAGATAACATCAGTGTAACCCCTTATAATTCCACACCTCCAATGGACAAGATAAAATTCTTACTTCTTATCAAGTACTTAACTTTTTTATTCACTAAAATCTAGTTATACTCACTAGGATTATATTTATGTATTCTGGTAATGATTATAGAATATAATACATCAAATAAAGTATATAAAATGGAATATAAAACTTATTTAATTACAAAATCAAAAATAATTCCATATATTAACTTATTTTTTAATTTATGAGAAGGATATTGAGTCTTTTTAGGACTTATACCATATGACACTTGTATTGTCCGCTTGCAAGAGGACCCCATTCCAAACCTCTTAATTGATTTTTCTATGTATGTGTTCTGAATAAGACAAATCAGCCACATGATTGATCGTTTTAGAACCTTATACCCATTATAAAGGCTATTTCACCCATATATATTATTGAGAATATTTTTTTCAATCATACCTTTACATAAGGTAAATCCACGATACTAGTTTTGATGAGTATTGTGTTATATATACAAAATACTATAAATACAATAAAGATCCCACTAACCCAATTTTATACAAAAGACTTGTTCAATTTCATAATGAAACATAACTCTTTTATTGCTTTGAAACCCCATATATTCACATTTTGAGAAACTTAAATTAATCCATAAATGAATTATTTTAATCTTTATACCTTAATAAGACCATTTAGATTCTCAAAACTATCCATTTGTATCATATACATATCCTCATCTAAAATAATTGTAAAAAAACTAGTTTTGATAATCATTTGGCATGTCTCATAATCAGAATGACCTATTATGAAAAGAAATATTCAAATTAAAATTATAATCACTATTGGAAAAAAGGTGTTTTCCTAGTTAATTAAATGAAATTTTGCAGACCAACTTACCACAAAAAAAAATTCTTGGTAGAGAATCCATTTTTCATGTAAATTTTCTTATGGAAAACCCACTTTAACCCTATGAGTGTCATATACTTAAGTACCTCCACTAAGAAAAACACATTCTTGGTATATATGGATCCCATAACATATCTCATGGACTATAATTATTTTTAAAAGTAATAAATATCAAAATATCGTCCTAGTATGCAATATTTCCATCCTCTATGATCATTACTACATCATCAATTTCCGTACGAAATCCATATATTTTAGGATCATAATGAATCCTATATGGTTTTTAGATTATTTTATAAAATGGTTTTATATTTTCCCAAAAAATCATATGAAACTAACTCACTTTCATTATCCTAACCATTTCAATTTTTTGGTATTGAACTTCCTCAAGATCAATTTTCCTCCCACTTTCTCCTCGATTCAGGTGATTCTTCTTAAAGGAAACACTATATTGATGAATGAAGAGTTTTTATTATGATAAGATAACAAATAATTTATTTGGATTGCTAATATATGAAATTTAATTGATCTAGGGAATTTTTCTTTGAATCTAGATGTTATATATATTCTTTATAATCACAAATCCTCAAAAAAGAAAAATTGGAAAAACACCAAGTCCATATCTCAAATGGTGTATTTATAGAAACCTTATATATAATGTAGTTTAGTATAAAACTTGTCACTTATGGGGAATATCCTTATAAAGATATAGGAAGTTCACACTAAATCATCATCAATAAAACCATTTCTAACAATTTTTTATTTCTCTTCTCAGAAACATTACTCTATGTGGTGTTCTAAGAGGAGTGAGTTGTGAAATAATTACATAACCTCCTAGATGATCAGTAAAATATTGGAATAATTATTCACATCCCCAAACTAATTAGATATTCTCAATAATTTTTCGTAGTTGATTATATATTTTATTAAATCTTTGTATTTTTTTTAGCTTTAGAACTTTTCAAACATAAGGAACATGTAAACATATCTACTAAATTCATTATTAAAGGTTACAAAGTATGTATACCCACCAATTTCTTGGATACTCATTGTCCAAAAACATCAGTGGGTATTATTTCCAATATTCCATTAGCCCCTATCATTTTCTACTGAATTTTAATTCATTAAATTTTTTTAATAAAAAGGATTACAATTTATGAAAAAAGCTATAACCAAATGATTTCAAAAATCCATATGTAAAGTGTTTTGGGTGTGTTTCATGCTATAATACCAATGAGACAATTCCAAAGATAAAAGTTATTATAATAAAATATAATGAAATTATTATCTTGAATATTATATAATTCACTATATATATTGAGAATGTATAAACCATTCACCATATTTCCAATAATATAAAACCTTTCATTCATATATATATAATCCATCTTCATAATAATGAATCAAAATATTTTTTTTTAAATATGGATATCAAATTTATATTTATTTCCTGAAAGATAGAAATATTTTGCTCAATTGTAGATGTAATAACCTGGGAATATGTATATCAAAAGTTCCTACTGATTGGATTATAATGATTGATTAACATTAAATCAATATAGTGAAAGTAATGTGAAACCCTTAAACCAAATATCAACCATTCTTGACACCTAAAACCATGGAACACTAAAATGAAGAACACTATCATGAATACTTCACATAGATGAGTTATTGAATCTTCTTTAATCATATAATCATTATAAAGACAATCAAAAGGAATCCAAAAGACTCTATCATCTTTTTTATATCTACAATCTTCACCGAAGCACCCAAAGCATGGGAAAGACCCTCCGCCAAACCATGATATACTAGTATCTCATGGAAGCTAAGTTAGGGGAAGGAATAGAATATGGAGTATAATAAAAGGATAATATGGTAGGATTTATTGATCATAATTACATATAGATCACCTCTTTATATATCCCTTGGGGATACACCTGAGTTTTCCATGTAGTAACTAATATGATATAAAATGTAGGAGTAATGTTTTATCCATTCAAGCATTTAGAAATAATATACATAGTTGGTCCTCTCTTACATTTTAATGTTATGAAATGTTCTTATTTATGATAAAAAAACATGGATGAATGTGGATATTAACCTTTAGAATTCCATTATTATACCAATGTAGTGGATATTTTATCAATATATGGTATTATATGGTATTCCCAAAATAAGTAATACCATATTCATTGATTTCTTATAAGTCATACCACACAAAACATTATATCGTACTCTATAATATAGTCCATGACACATCATATGTGAAATAGATTTAGGTTATTTCTCCATTAATCTCCCACCTGCACTAAAACCTCATAAACATAGTATCATTTCACCATATATTATATCATATACAATTACTTGTGAAACCATATCTGAATATCTTTTTTGATATCTTTCGAAACACTTTTGGAAACATATAATCACATTAACTATGTATTAAAAAATATAAAATATCTTTTTCATACCCATCTATTTTTCCAATAAAATTTGAAACTCTTTTAGAGATACTCTCTAAGTAAATATAAATCCCCATTAATTCAACCAAAAAGCTTAAATCTGTGAGACATTGCAGGATTGATAAGAATTTTGAATTCAAAAATTCTAAATGTTAGAAAAACATCCTCTAGAAATGCATCAGTGATACTCATGCAACAAAGGGATTTGGTATAATCTCAATCAATCACATGTATCTCTATACATGCTTCCACCAACTACATAATATGAAATCATGAATTTTCATATAATCCCTTTGACCAAGAAATATAGTATCTATGAAAAATTAAATATATTAATCTCATATAACCAACTCGTATATCATTGATTAACCAAGTATAAATTGACTAGGTCAATAAATAAATCACGTGACATTAAACATTATGGATGAGAACATCATATTCCCCTCATCATAATAGATAAACAGATCATATTTATTGTCTTGGTATAGATGTACACATCCTCATTTTATCTCAGTCGAGGTGTTATATTTCATACTGATCATAAGACAGAGAAAATACCATAATTTTTAAGCTCCAACCAATAATATAATAAACAACATACCCAACCACCCTTGATTATCTAAGACTCAAGGCTGGTGTGTGAAAGGTACTAAATTATAAATGTTCTCGTGGTAGGTACCTCACCAACCTCATGTTTGGGGAGCTAAAAATATAAACCATGAACCCCTACCATACCAAATTAAAAGTGTATGAAACTCTTTGTTCTATATAATTATTTGGTCATATGGTGTAAAAAATCTATTTTTTGCCTCATGACAATATTTCCTTTTTGACACAATAATCTTACTCATGAAAAAAATTACATTTTTTCACAAACTATAATACTCTTTATTGAAAATATTTTAGGTATAACTCAATTTTAAAGAGTTTAATTATCATTTCACTTCATGATATATATATATATGAATCCAACATGAAATAATGATAAATTTGATATTAACTTTTACATAAAATTATACATTTTAATTTCTTAAACTCTTTTAAGTACATTAACAATGTCATACATAATAACTTGTCTTAACATATCGCATTTTATATATCTATAAATCAACATTATTTTTACTAAAAAAAGGTATTTTTATCCTCATTATATCTCTATATAATTTCCACCACATGTCCAAGTGATTATCTGATAAAATCCCTCCATTAAATGCTTTAGTGAGTAACATCTATGAAGTAAGATGGTTTGAATAAAGGTGAGACTTTGGAACCATATTCTTAATGATAAAATCCTTTAACAAGTATACAATCTCCTTAACTTCACAACGTCAAATTTTTTATATTCATAACATATTTCATCTAATTTGAACCCTTTCTATGTTTAACATCATCATCATCCTTAGAACTTATTCCATTAACATTTTTCTTTGAAATATTTTAGTAAAAATATAACACTTTAAATTTATCATTTACTGACATACCCTATATATTTTAGGATAATATGTGATATTCACTTTTTATTTTTATGGAAATAATCTTTAATTTTTTATCTTTGAGTTTATCCTAGTCAAAATAAACTCTAATTGGCCTCAAAGACACTATATTTTCTACAGAATACAATGATAAGTTACCCAAACTACTTTGCGTTAGTAAATTACTCTTATTTCAATTAGTGGGAATATTTTATAAATAAACTATTATTTACATATCATTTATGGTATTTTATGTGTCTCGATCATTTAAAAAAACATTTTCCACTTTAAAATATTCCACTAAAGTTTGATGGAATCTCAATTCCCAAAATTTTAATAAATTTTTTAGATAAACACATATATCATAGATAAGACATTTTTATCCATATATCCTTTTAAAAATATGTTATAGAATAAAATGAACAATAAACCATGTCTATTAAAACCATCATCTAAATTTATATATAAAAAATATTTGTAAATAAACAGATTCTGTTATCACATAAGAGAAATGAGATAACTATACACATACATTTCTAAGATCTATATGAGAATGATAATTTCTATTATACTCAAATTTATGAATCAAAAACACTTTACATCATCATCTAGGTAAAAATTACAGGCTTTTTCAATTATCTCCTTGAATATGAACATTTTTATACTTACAAAATATGTAAAATATATATTTGATATCATATACCATATAAAATTGATCAACCAATTTCTATAACACTTAAAATTGACATGGACTTTATGAATATATCCTTTCTTTAATATACCTTTAGGTTTAAATGATCATGATGGTCTATTATGAAGAATAATTTTTGGGCTATCTTACTAACATTTCTTATGTTGTATTGAAATTTCACCAAATTTTACTATTTATAAAACCCCATAAGAAAGACAAAAAAATTCCAATTCTTCATTCTCCAACACTTTGATAAAACAAGGTAATAATATCTAAAACTCATTTGGATATTCAAAAAAATCCAAATATAAGAAAATAATGAATTATATAACCCTAAAAATACATTAAAAACTTTGTTAAACCATTATATGATTCCCATGAGAATCTCAATTCATTTTTATAACTATAGCAATAATTGATTAATCAAGGATGAATTTATATAACACATATATTTTTCTTACTTATGAATTTTTCTTAGGATTCCATAATTAAGAGTTTCTTATATTAAGAACATTTTTCTAAATATTGATATCAAATACATGTTGGATGGTGATTATTCCATTTATATACACAAAATAATATTTTATTAGATGAGTTTCAGGTTTTAGTTTTATTTAATATGGACGTATATTAAATATTATCCCATTGAAATGATGATCCATTTTCAACTCATTATATTTACTAGTTTGAAAAGATCCATATTTCACTAAGAAATGAGTTCTATATCATGTTCCTCTCATCCCATTACTATTTATTTTGGACATTATTTCAATCATATCATATATGATACATGGATATTTGACCAAAAATGATTTTTTTCAAATGTTCATATGGATAAGCTCAAGACTATTCCCTCTGTATCCTTACTAAGGGTTTCTCAGCTAATTGTTTCACAAATATAAAAATATTAGTTGGTAACATATATTTTAGTACCATCCACTTCCAACATTTCTTACAAAATATAATCCTTGGGTATGCTTAATTTCTCAAACCTGCATAGTTTTATAATATAGGTATTGAAATTTATTTTCGTTGGAAGGAACCGAACAATTAAAAGTTTTATTTTTATTTAATATTATCATTTTATATTATGTATTCCCATTTACATGTATACATGATTCTAAATTATTTTGTTTGAAATCATATTCTTTCCCCAAAATCTATATGTTCAAACCATATTGATGTGTAACTCTTTATTCAACTCATAAATTTTGTTACTATCAAAAATTAAATCCAATTATATTCATATATATAAAAATGCATCCCTTTCATAATTAATATAAAACCATTTCATGTAAAAATTTATATTTATATGAAATTAAAAATATCCATAGTTGTAATATTAGATCCATAGATAGAAAACTCTCAATTTTCTTAACAACACATAATCCTCCTGGATAATTAGCAGTCTGACCCAAATTTCACCTACCTAAGGATATTTTACTCAAGCAAGATATCAATTCCATGATAATTCAATCACATTATATGTATAAATAGTAGTTAACTAAATAATTCAAGATCATAATATATTCTAATCCCAATCCTATTTAGAAGAAAACTAAATCAATAATTATAACTATAATGTAAATCTTTAGATGTTTTATGTGTGACCTCATATCACCATATTTCATTTAAAAACCTTTGTTTCTATTGTATTTTCCTCGATATTTCATTGATATCATTTTATTTCATTTATTCTTGACAGATTCCTTTGACTATTAGTTGATTCTTGCTTGTTATAGCCTTCATATGGGTCAGGAGTGTGTGTTGGTCCTTTTTAGAGAGGCCTCGAGATGGGTGAGTGGTTTATCTCGAGTTTGGGGAAGGTCATTTAGTTGGAATAGCTATAATAAGTCCACCATCTAGCCGATGAGGGCCACCAACTTTCTGGTGGTAGGCTGGTAGAGGTGGGTTTTTGTAGGAATCCCATGGGCCATCGAGTATAATCCCACCATCCACCTGATGGGACTTCTAGAATATTGATCATTTTCTCTATAATCCACTATTTAGTTGGTGGAACCCAGTGTCTATTCAATGATGTTGATATGGATGATAAACTTCTTGTTAGTATTTTAATTTTCTTCTATTAATCTATAGTCTATTTCTAAAAAAAATACCTCAAATTCTATTTGACCCTATACACTCTTAAGGTCGTCAAGAGATGAATTTGTCTCTCCCAATCTTGTTTCTTCACGTATTGAAGTTTTGTCTGACGCATTAGATATCTTCTAGTAAGTGAAATCTATATTTTTCCATGATTTATCACTTCCTACTACGTCTCTCTTTTTGAAAGTTATGGATCCTCATGTTGCTAATGGATCTATAACATGACATGATGAATTTTGATTCTAGGATTGTCCCTTGATCATTCTAGACCAACATCTATTAGTGGATCCCATTTTGGGTGTTGATGACATCGTGATTTGATTTAGGTGGTTTTTTCTGGAAATTTCTATCAGGAAAAAACATTAATGCCTATTTATTTTGAAATGAAATTAAATTTTATTTAGAATGCTTTATTTTTTCTTATATATTATTATTTCAAAATTGCAAGGTTTGTGTGTTGAAAGTTTTGAATATTTCTTTTCAAACAAAGTTTTAATTTCTAGAAAATGGATTTTATGTGAAAGAATGAATTGATCATATAATTTGATGATGATCATTGAGAAATTGTGAAATAAAATGATTTTTAAAATTTTAATGAAATGTGTTGTTTTGAGTGACATGAGTCTTGGTCAAAACCCATTTGAGATTGGTTTTTGAAATTTATGAAATATTTTTGAAACTTGAACTTGGGGCTAATAGAAATATTGATTATTTGAAATTATTTGATAATGATTTAAATAAATGATATAACATTGTATGTTTATTTTCCTTGAATAACATGAGAGCTTGGGTAGTTATGTGGAAATAACACATGCTAGGAATGTATTAGCTCTACATAGAAATGGTTTGATGAGGTTAATGATACTAAAAACTTTTTAATTTCTGGGATTATATTCCTTATGATTTTATCTTATTCCCTCTAGTCATAGGACCTAGGAAAGTGTTCACATTGGATGATTTACCTCACTAAGATGTGTGATAATCCATTAAAAACCTTATCCCTAAGCCTCTTATCCATGATTATATGATTGAAATAGTTCATTAAAATTATTTAAACATAAAAATGTTATGAAATGTTTTACACATGTCTATTTTTAATGTATATTCTCATTCATGCCGGTTTTAATGACAATACACTATTATACCAATTTTAATTTGGATATTAAATATTTTGATGTTAAAAAAGAATATATTAACATGCCTTGTTTTATTTTAAGTTGTGAATGATTGGTTTACTTTATACGGATTTATTGTAAAATACTTATTGATATCCTACTAGGGTTTATTATTCAAACCCTACTTTTTTCCTTTGGGTATTTGAATACATTTTTATTCCATTTATAGAGAAAGGAAAAGAAGTGATTATAAGTAATGCAAGTTCCTGATCATCAAAACATTGTGAGTTAGAAGTTACCCATAGAGAATGTGATCTAGATGTTGCACCAAGATTTTGGGAAGTTTTTTTATGAAGGTTTATGTGTCATATTTTGTTGATATACCATTTTTGGACTTGTATCTTTCTAATTATGGTATTTTTATCTTTTGGAGTGTTTGGAATGCCAATTATTTTTTTGTTCATCTCTAATATATTTTTTATGAGTTATTCTTTTGGTAAAATAATTCCCTCTTGATTAATTGTGATGCCTAGGTGCTAGATGCTAGACCGTGAGAATCGATATTTCCTTTTAGACAACTTGAGGATTGATTTGGGTACTTTTTAGGTGGGTTATCCTAGTTTTCTTATGAAAAATTGGTATCCAAGGGGGGTTGTGTCCTTTTATGATGTTAGTATGTAGTTTGGGATGTCTTAGTAGATAAGAGATTGGATTTTCTAGACTTAGGGGGTTGAAACGAATTTGTTCATGGCTAGATCTACTTGTAAAAATCTTTATGTTATCATGGTCTGTTGGGAAAATTTATCTTTTATAACTTGTTTAATATGACTCTAGAAATTTTTTAAATCATTGATCTCAGATTTTTTTCCAGATGAATTAATTTGGATAGAGTTGATGATCTGGAATCTCTTGACTAATATTATCTTATTGTTTGTTGATGTTTTTTAGTACCATTAAACCAAAAAGACATTTGAACAAATATATTGAGGGATATACTGCTGAACCATAGTTATATAACCCTCTAGTTGAACAAAACATATTAGAGGTAGTGGTGTCTAAGGTTAAAGCATCAGGCTAGGTAGTTTTGCCTATTACAGTTTAGGGTATTCATGTTTTACCTTAGAGGTATGATAGAATAGAACCTGACTATGAAATATATTATCAAAATCCACCATCTTTCTAGGGATACAATGATCCTTAGGAGGAAGAGGATTGGTTGAAAAATTCTGAGAAACTCTTTGTGTTCTTTGAGATTCCATACTATGTTAAGGTAAAATATACCACATTCAAATATGAAGGTCCTAGAATAAGGTTGTAGGATTCTTTAGTTATGGTATAGAAGAATGTGATATTGGAGTGGAAATACTTCAATTATATTTTTAGAGATAAATCATATCTATAAATGATGGTTTTATCTAAGTACATGGAATTCCTTAATCATTAGTAAGGAGACTGGGAAGTCACTTGGTATTCCAACCACTTTGAAAAACATATTTATTTCACACATGAGATGGTATTGAATGAGAAGTTTATATCTTGGAGTTTTGAGATGGATCTTAGATAATATATCCAATTTCAATTTTTCTTATTTAATATCACCTCATATAATGATATTCTGGATAGATCTTTTATGGTAGAACGTGAATGGGCTGGTATGTTAGGATTTACAAGAGTTAGTCCCACTACTAGTGGCAATTCAAGTGGTCCCTTGAAGGGGAAGAGAAAGTGGTATGAGTCTTTTTTTATGGATAATATGGTACTGTATCACAATAGTAGAAATAATCTAAATCATCGTCAATTTGTGGAAAAAGACTATTGACCTTTTTTAGATGTGGAATGTTTGGGCACATGAATTTTACTTTCATAGAATCACTGAATATTTATAGATCGTGTGGATATTTATAACACTTTCATATGTTATATCATGCTTTATCACTTTTTTAGTGGTATGGGAATGTCAGTGCTGAGAGGATCTATAGTTAAATTAAATGCATTAGGAATAAAGGGGTTACAACCATAAGCATAAAAAATTCTTATTCGTGTATTGTATGATTCTCAAGTGGAAATCGATGTAGGTCTTATGATAGTTAGTAGTATAATAACCATTTCTTTAGAATTAGTAACTTCTTTATTTGTTTTTGGTTCCTATAATTCCTTTATAACTACCCATATTATGAAAAAATTTAATCTTCCAATGGATCTCCTGCATTATGTAATGAATATTTCTATGACACTAGGGATGAATAAAGTGATGGGTCTTCAATTCCACTCTTTCACTTTTTCTCTATAAGAAGTTTTTCATTTTTTAACTTTCTTGTTCTTGATATAAAACCTATTAATATCATTCTTGATATAATTTAAATGATCTCTGATAAGTATTATATAAACAAGGAGGTCTCCATTATTTCCCCCAATAGGTAGTTCCATTTTTGTAGGATGAATGGGACACAAGGTTGAGTCTAGTTGGACCTTCTCTTCATGACTTGGGTAGGATGATATCTATGATTAATTTTTAATTTGAGTATAAATATTTTTATTGTTAAATTTCACTTGTAGAGAATGAGTTTCATTATGTGTTCACTAAAAAAATTTCTAGTTTTACATTGGTGAAGGTGCTGGATTTTACTATCAATATTGTGTCAGGTACCCATCCATTTTCATTTCCTCTTACGTAATGGCACTAGTTGAACTATCATAGTTAAAGACTTAGTTGGATGACTTGATGTCCTATAACATCCTGAGATTTTATGAAATATAGTTTTTTCCAATTAATTTAAATACTTTGAAATATATATATACATGAAATGAATAGTTTATGTAGTGTTATTCACAAGACTAATATTATCTTTTTTGCACATAACATCGAGTTTCTTCTATTACTTGTGTTACATGCAAGTTCGAGTCTTATCAGACAAAAATATACTATTAATATTAATACATAACATAATAGTTATAAACTAACAATTAAAATGGTGGAAATGAATAATTTTAACTAAATTATGAAAATATGGCTTACACATGTTTATAAAATGAATTAATTTGTTACCAAATAATTATAAATGAAAATAAAAACTAATTGAATATAAATGAAATGTTTTTATAAAAAAACAATTTTTATGACTATAAAGGTGTTTTATATTAATAAATTATATTAATAAATATTATTTATATGTATTCTTTAAATTTATATATTATATATTTGATCAAAAAAATAAAATTCATCCAATAATTTTTATAAGTATAACTATGAACAAATCCAATTTTAAACATGGAAACCGTATTTTTCTAAAAAAAATTTTTTCCACCTTTTAATGGTTGGAATGTTTTTACACTATATTTTAAGTATTTAATAAATTTTATTGCAAATAATGTGATTTATTTTTAAAATTTTAACATTAAAATTTACCTTGAATTATTTTTTGGTACTTTTTGAGATGTTTAATTTTTTTGATGAAAAGTGAAAGACAACTAATTTCAACCGAAAACTAAATTTTCATAAAATATATTTATATAGTTAAATTATATATTAAATTTGAATTAAAGTATAATTATTTAAATTATTTATCAATAAATCTAATTTAGGTCATTTTAATTAATTTTACATTGAAATTTAATATAAAAACATTTCAATCTTCTGAGCTTTTTTTACTTTAAAACCATATTGATTTATCACTTATATATGATTAATTACAAAATAAAACACATCCACATATATGATTTTAATTTTAAAAAATGGATTGAATATTGTTTATCATAATAATTTATAATATCTAGTAATTTCAACTCAGTTTTCAACCAAAAATATTAGTGAAAACAATTAAAATTAATTGTAGTGATTAAGTGAAAAATGACAATACTTAGTTGTTAAACAAAGAATATAATGCATAAAAATGACCCAAAAATTTTCAAATGATAATTTATGGGAAATTTTTAGAACATTAACCCTGTATGATCTAATATTTTATTCTATTTAAGCTTTTGGTTACCTAAAAACATGGGTTTACATAACTTATTTTCAACAATTCCAAGTGTTTTCTTTCCCCCACTTATAAAAGGCCGCCACCTCTACTCCTCTCATAAAACCTCTAAAGCCTTTCAGATAATCCAAAATAATAAAAAATAAACTTTAAAAAATACCTCATCTCGTCCTATAATCCTAAATTTAGGATTAAATCAAACTAAGGATGTTCTTTGGTGCAAATAAAAAAGAGTTACCCGAAGAAGAGGTAATGTTCATCAATGATAAATTTTGTTTTCTTTCATTCTCAAAACCATTAATTTATTTTTATATAATTATTATATAATAACCATATTATATTCAATTTAGTAATATTTTTTTATTTTCATATTACAATATACAACTTCACAAACTTCTATCAAACAGGATACACAATCATCATTCGTGTGTACGTTGGACTGTCGACTCGCAAACCGATGTCATTCGTTCTTCCCTTACCATCTATCTAGATGATGAATAATGATTTAAATTATGTTTTTATATAATATTTATGATATTTATTTTTTCTTTATGCTTCTTTAATTATTATATAACACATATCTTCATGATTTTTATTTTTTGGGAATATGATAACATCATTTGCGGACGTGTGGACTACAGCCTCCTCAAAGTAATGTGATTAGTTCATGCTTTAAATGGAATGTATTAAGGATGGGTTTAATAAAAATATATAATATTCATGAAATAATTATAATATTTATGACATATTTTTCTTTCTTTAAATATATTATATCATTTTATTCTTTCAAATTCACACACTGAAAGGCGATAATTTAGATCATGGATGTGTGGACTACCGCCTCCTTAAGGCGAAATGATTATTATTTCTTACATCAAAACTTCATAATGATGGTATATATAATTATATATAATTTAATATTATGGTATTTATGATATAATTATCATTCTATAAAAATAAATTTTACTTGCCTTTTTTCCATAATTATCATTTAAAATTGGAACATTCCTCATGCGTACAAACGTCCTACCATCACTATGATTATAATGTTGGTTCAATTTTCATAACCATATTCCATGATCTGTTTTAAAATAATAATTGATGTAAAACTATTATTATTATGTTAGGGCTATTATTATGTATATATTTAAATAATGACCTATTTGACCATATTTATCCATCCAAAGACTTTTTGAAACATAAACCAAATATAGTCAAAACACCCAATATGAACATAATTAATTAAATAGTTGTCTGAAATAATTTTGTAAGTGAAATAAAATTAATAATAAACTTGAAAAATTTTCTCAAAAAATAAAATAATTAACAGAAGATTATTATTCTAGAAGACAAAGACACATGTGATAAGTCATACTCAGTATAAGAAACTTTTTCTCAATTTCTTTTAATTAAGGAAATTCTAGATATTATGCATATATATTATTTTATAAGTTGAATATACATCCCCTTTGATATTATATGTCAATATTTTGTCTATTATAATTTTATTTAATGTTTTTTAATATCATTATTTAATGGGTTTTTTAATTCATGTGTTACCAAAGTGATATGAGGATTTTATTTGAAACAAATCAACTTTTAAGGTTTTCTAACAAACACTATTTCATATTCATGTACAGTTTTTTAAAATGATAATTTAAATTAATTATAGAGAAATAAAAGATTTATAAATTTTATTTTATTTCCCTTTTAAATTATTTCAATTGTTTTAAAAAGGAATATTTTTTGTGCTAAATAGAGCATTTTGACAAACGGCAAATAAAATGTCCAATTTTTAAAGTAAAATGACAAAGAACCTTCATGTCATTATGAATTTAATTTGATTTTTTTGTTCCTTATAAATCATGCATTTTTTCTTAAAATAAAAACCATCTTTTCCTTTTTTGGGTATTTTTTTTATTGAAAATGGTTTTTTAAAGAAAATGGTGTTTTGGTATTGAAAATGGGTTTTTTTTAAAAATGTATCTTAAAGTTTTTTTCATGTGATTTTAAATGTTTTTTAAAAGGTTTTTATGTTTAAAGTGTTTTTGTTATATATTACTTGATCATTATATGAAACTGGTTATCCCAGTACACCTTTTATGAAGGGTTTTCACCATTATAGCTCACAGGTGAGCCCGATAAATCTTATACAAAGGGTTGATCCCCATTATAGCTCCTGAGAAATGGGTGAGCCTTATATAGAATATATAATGGTTTTAAACCCATTATATATCATGGGTGAGCATGATATATCTTATATTATGGGTGATACAAATTATAGATCTCTAATTCATTGGGTAATGATAATATTGGAAGTCGGTTGTATGGTTATTTCAATTAAATTTATTTTGAAAGGGTATTATGCATATGATGCTCTAAGTCGAATAAAATGAGTTTTAAATGATTTATATAGGTTTAAGGATTTATTTATAAAAAACATGTTTGTGTTTTCTTGGGGAAAATTTATTGTTTTTCTCTCAAATAACATTAATGTGAATGTTAATATTTCAAGGGTTTTAATTTCTTTAATGAATTAATGGTTTAATTTCTTTTTATATCCCTTAAAAATATTTTGTGTATGTCCCAGGTTTGTTTTAAAGCGTTTTTCAAGGCTTTAAGAAAGAGTAATGAAAAGAAATAACTCATGTTGATATTTTTTGGAGATTTTCCATGAATATAAATCATGATATATTTTAATAGTTTTATATTATAGAAAAAATGGATATTGATTGGAAGTGTCTAACTTGTATTATATAGTTTTTTGTGTATGAGTTATGGCATAATTCCTAAAAACACTAAAACTGAAAATATCCTAAAAGTTAAACAAATAAAATTATTGAATAAAACTCAATATTATGTAATGTTTATAGTCAGGTCCTTGTTATTGGTATCGGAGGATTTTTTAGACATATTTAGAGGTTAGGATAGAGTTAATACCATTCCCTTAGTAGATTTTACATTATGGTTAAGTTTAAATGATATTGAATTTTAATATTTTCATGTTTCTTCATCTAATCTATGTCTCTTAAGAATGGTTATATATATATAATAAGAAATATATAGTGGGAATGAACCCAGCGGAAAATATCCTTCCAAATATGTATCCCTAGATGGATGGAATTGGAAGATAATAGTTTGTTATATTGATATATCAGTTGACACAAGATATAAATGGTTGTGATGTCTATGCTAGAAAGAAACTTGATCTACCATAAATAAACATGCCTATAATAGATAATTCTATGAAGAAACACCCCCCATTATTCCTTTTATCATCTAACCCAATGGTAGATAAAGGATGGATTAGTTCCTTAGACAAGACATTTGAAGTCATCAAATGTTTAGAAAGTCAAAAGGCAGCTCTTTATATATATAATTTTAAAGGTGATCTTTGTTGATGGTGGTCTTTGGTTACTAATTCCATAGATAAATATGATCTTGGTTCTTTGTAATGGGGAAAATTAAGAGTATTTTACTATAGATATATTATCCTATGTTTTTTTAGCTACTGATAGAAAAACAATTCATGTAATTAAGGGAAAATATGAAGATCATGTTGCTACATAAGAATAAAGCATCACAATATAGGAAAGGTATATTTGGGACATTATTTGAGACATTTATTTTAAAATTAATAGATTTTACTAAGTATTAAAACCAAGATTATGAATACCATTGGCTATGTAAGAATTTAAAAGTTATGAGAATGTTGTTCATTATTATAATAATGTTGATATGGGGTTTGTTGAAACTTATGATCCATGAGATTACAAGAGTAAGAAATAGTCAAGGTGGAAGTAAATATAGAAGAAACCAACTAATAATTTTAGAGTTAAGCCCAAACCTTATTCCAAGTGTGATAAAATACATTTCATAGACTGTATTTTAGGATCCAAAAAGTGTTATTGATGTGATAAGTTTGGTCACAAGGTTCATGACTATAAAGAAAAGCATCCTAAACAATCTAAGAATGAGATGAAAAATATCCGGTCAAAAATGATATTTTTTATTTTCAATGATTTGGGACATTATGTTAACATGTGTATGAAGTTACTTAATTATGGTAGACATCATCATCATGAGAAACAAAAAGGGGTGGAAATCATTTTCTTATTTTAATGTTGATGTTCGACCATCTGTTCAAGTAGATATAGCTCTAATGATCATGGTATTTTTTAAGTCTTATTATAATACCGATATATTAGGTACCCCTATTTTAATGTTTTAATTAATCTAAATACCTTGGGAGACATTTATGGAGTTGTTATAGATATATGAGGAATATTATTTAAAGTTATATGAGCAAGAGTACCATTACATTGGTGGATATATGTTTAATGGTATTGGTGACTATTAGGTTTATATATTTATGGAATGATTTATTTATAAATATGGGTATTTCTATTGAACTTTAGAGATTTATTTATTATATCATCATTGGAATGTTTGATAATTTATAGAATTATCTTACTCTTTAATAACCATTTTAGTTTTGGTTAATATATAAATGTAGGATTAATATGTTGTTTTCTTTTTCAGGATTATGTGATCTGTTTGAAGTTGATTCTAGTACTTCTGGTATGAAAAAGTCATCTTGAATAATCTATATTTGGATTTAAATATGGGACTGTGTTTGAAATTTAATAAAAGATGAAATTTTTCTCATCAAGTATTTCTTTATTCTCTTAGACTTGATGGTAATAGAATTCTTAAACTCTAGGAAAAGGATCCTGAAAAAAAATGTTAACCTAGTACCTTATTTTTTTATGAAATAAAGTTATTTTCACACGTCAAATATTTATGGATTTGAGGCCATTAAATTTCCACTGATCATTCACTTTCTTTTGATCAATTACCTCGATCGCTCCTCATAATTATTTACACTTTTCATCCATGTATAAATATTTATTTCCCACTTATTTTATCTTTTTTAGAAATATGTAATATGTTAATCCAAATGAAATTCATTCATCCTTATCTTTCTTATAAAGAGGAAGTTTTATTAATTCTTTTTTAAATGTTAGTTTCATTGAAGTAATTCTCACGATGGAAAACCTTAGATAAATGAGATAAATTTTTAGGGTAAAATTCATTTTAAGTGGGTAGGATGTAACATACTGATATTATATGAAATTTATTTTTTAAATAATTAATTAAAATCTTTGGATAGATTGAGTTACATGAACTTAATAGTTTATTTTTAATTATATTCAATACTAATTTTATCTTTTTTCACATGTAACATTGATTTTCTTCGATAACTTTTGTTACATACAAGGTCGAGTAATATCGAACAACAATATACTTTTAATATTATTATTTGACATGATAGTTATCACCTAGTAATTGGAATGGATGAAATTAATAAAATTTACTAAATTATAAATATATGGCTTTCAAAATATTATAAAAAGAATTCAATGGTTACCAATTATTTATAAATAAAATTAAAAACCAACTAAATATGATAGAAATGTTTTTACAAAAAAAAGACAATTTTTATGCCCCCAAAGTCATTTTATCTTAATAAATAAAGTTAATCACTATTAGTGAAATATATTAATGAAATTTAAATATTAAATATTCAACCAAAAATTTTCATATTAATAAAATAATTTTTATATGCATAAAATGTGAAAAAAAATATAATTTTAAGCAAACAAAGTTATATTTTTCTTAAAGGATATTTTGTCCCCTTTTAATAGAGAACTTATTTTATAACTATATTTGGAAACTTTATAAGTTTTATTCGAAAAATTTAACTTAATTTTTGAACTTATAATATCACAATTAACCTGGGGTCAATTTTTTGAATTTTTCAGAGAAGTTTTGTTTTTTGATAAATAGTGAAAAACACTGAATTTCAATTGAAAACTGCATTTTGGTTTAATTTATTTATACAAAAAATATTTATTTTAAATTGGTTTTAAATTATTATTAGAAAAATTTTATATAAATAAATCCAATCTGGGTCACTTGAAATAATTTCACATTTAAATTGGAAATAAAAATTTTTCATACTTTTGAACTTTTATACTTAAAAAACCTATTGTTTCGTCCCATCTATTAGATTGATTTTATGTAAAATTATTCTACTTATATGATTTTTATTTTTAAAAATAGATTCCATATTTGGAATCAAAATAGTTTATAATTTATATTAAGTTCAATATATTATTTTTAAAAAAAATATTAATGAAATAAATTAAAATTAAGTGTAGAGATAAAGAGAAAAACAAGTCTACATAGTAGTTAAACTTACAATATAATTTGTAAAATTGTTATAATACTTGTAAAAATCCCATTTTATGGAAATATTATGACCATTTAGAGTCAATAATCTAATATTATGTGTTATTTAATCCATTATTTTGGTAAAAAATTGGATTTACATAATTTATTTTGAAACATTTCAAGTGTTTCATTCCCCTACTTATAAAAGGACACCACCTCTCCTCTTGTCTTCACTCCTATAAAACATTTTGGTTCATCAAATCCCTACCAATATAAACTCCAAAAATAACTCCTCTTATCTTAAAAGCCTCACTTCTTTTATAAAGTAATCTAATGATCTTATTTGGTGTGAACCAAAAACAGTTACCTATAGAAGAGGTAATGTTCATCAACAATCACTTTTGTTTTATTTATATATCAGACCATTAATTTGTTTTTATATAATAAACATGTTATATTAATGATATGTATATGTTTTTATGTTAATTTTATGACCAGAAACATCACATGCCTTCATCAAATGGGATATGAAATCACCGTTCTTCCGTATGGAAGACTTGTGATTTGTGAACTGAGGTCATTCATTCTTCCATTATCACCTCTCAAGGTTGTAAAAAATGATGTAAATTGTGTTTTTAAATTATATTTTTGATATTTATGATTTATTTATGTTCCTGATATTATTATATAACACATAACTTCATGTTCTCAAATTATTTGGAATATGATAACATCGTTTGTGGACGTGTGGACTACCACCTCCTCAAAGCAATGTGATTCCTTCACACTTTAAATAGAATGTATTAAAAATTATTTTAATAAAAATATGTGATATTAATGGGATAATTATAATATTAATGACATAATTATCTTTTTATAAATATAATATATTCTTTTCTTCTTTCTATTTCACACACTGAAAAAGTGATACCATCGTTTATGGATGTGTAGACTACCACCTCCTCGAAGCAATGTGATTATTATTTTTTTCATCACCATGTCACAAGAGTGATATATATAAATATATATAATTTATAATTATGTTATTGATGATATAATTATCATTCTATAAAAAAAATTAATTTTATTATTTTTTTTGAAAATCATTGAAAATTGGGAATGTTACTCATGTGTACGTACAGCATACCGTCTCAATGATCATAATCTTGGTTCTTTTTCCATAACCAACTTTAGTTTTTGTTTTTAAAATAATAATTTATATATATATAGGATTATTATTTCATGATTATTATTCTATATATGTTTAAATAATTTCTTCATTGACCGTAGTTAACCAACCAATGTCTTTTTGATACATAAATCGAATATGGTAAAACCACCAGACATAAAAAAATGATTAAGTTGTTGTATACAACATTGTAATAAGTGAAATAAAAGTATTAATAAACATGAAAAAATTTCTCAACAAATTAAATAATTAAAATAATTTTATTATTCAAGAATATAGTGACACGCGTTTAAAGTCGGACTCAAGGTAAGGGACATCATCTCCAGTTCCTTTCATTGAAGAAATCATTGATGTAATATATCTTTATTCATTTATATGGTGTATATAAATCCCCTTTTACATTATATATGAAAACATTATCTATTATAATTTCATTTAATGTTTTTTTTAATTTCATTTTTAATAGGGTTTTTGATACAAGTGTTTCCCAAGTGATAAAAGGATTTTCTCTAGAAAAAATCAACTTTTAATGTTTTATTTAAAACTCTTTTTCTATTCTACGTACATGTTTTTAAAATTATAATTGAAATGTTTTATATGGATATAAATTTTTATAAAGTTAAATTTCGGTCTCTTTTACTTTATTTCAAAGGTCTTAAAAAGGAATATTTTTATGTCTTTTAAACGGAATGTTTTGAATAATGAAAAATGAAATATCTAATTTTTAATGTATCAAGAGAGTAAACTTTCATGTTGTTGTAGTTTTTATTTGATTTATAGTTTCCTTTTAAATATTATATGTTTACTTAAATTAAATCCCATCTTTCCATTTTTTTGGTATTTTAGTTTTGAAGATGGTTTTATAAAGAAAAGTATATTTTGGCATTGAAAATATGTTTTGAAAAGAAAATAATATTTTTATCCAAAATAATTTTTCATATAAGTTTAAACGATTTTTTCAATGGGTTTTATGATGAAATAATTTCCTTGATATGGTACATGAGATTTATATAGAATATGTGAGCCCAATACAGCTTATATGAAGGTTTTATCCCTATAATAGCTCAATGGTGAGCCTGATATAGCTTATACAAATGTTTGATCCCTATTATAGCTCATGAAGAAATAAGTGATCTTTATATATCTTATATGAAGGGTTGATTCACATTATAGAACATGAGTGAGCCTCATATATATTATACCAAGGTTGGTTCCCTTTATAGATCTCCAATGCGTTAGATAATGATAATATTGAAATTTAGTAATATGTTTATTCCAATTAAAATGGGTTTGAAAGGGTTTTATGTATCTGATGATCTAAGTAACCTAAATAAAGTTTTAATTTCTTGTTATGGGTTTTAAAGGATTTTATTGAGAGAAACGTGCATGTGTTTTCTTATGAAAATGTATTATTATTATTTTCTATCAAATAAAATTTATGTAAAGGTAAATATTTCATGGGTTTACATGTTTTTACTGAACTAAGGGTTTCCTTTTTTAATATCACTTGTTGAGATTTTGTGATCATACCATGTTTTTAAAAAAAATGTTTTCACGGGTTTTAAGGATAGGTAAGGGAAATAAAAAAGTCAAGTTTAATGTGTGGATATTTTCCATAAAAATAAATAATGTTTTATGTTAAAAAATTTATACCATTAGAAAAATAGATACTGATCGAAAGTATCAAGTTTACATTGTATGGATTTTTATGTATTAGTTATGAACTAATTACCTAAAAATATAAACCTAAAAATACCCTCAAAGTTAAAGAAACTAATTTCTTGACTAAAACTCAAGATCATGTAATGTTTAAAATGGGGTACTTCTATGTCCAAAGGTTTCATTTGACCCACTTTATTTACCTGGGTAGTGCAAGTGCTTCTTTCCAATAAGGCTAGTGGAACTCTTCTCTGATGTGTTGAATGTCAAAATCTTAATTAGATCATGGACAATAATAATTATATATTTCCCTGTATGGATGATTTATTTAACTAGTTAAAAGTTTATAACTAGTTCTCAAAAATTAATCTTATTTTTTTATCACCATCTTAGGACTAAGGAGTCTAATATTCCTAAGGAAACTTTTAAGAGAAGGTATAGCAACTATGAGTTCCCTATTATGCCTTTTTTATGGTCAATTTTTATTTTGTGATTATAGTTTTGATGAATAATATTTCCCATTAATAGCTCAATTATTTCATTATGGTCTTTTTGGATAACATCTTGGTTTACTCTAAAACTGAGGAGGTCCAAGTGTATGATTTGAGAGGAGTTCTAAATATCTTGAGAAATAAACCAATTTATTCCAAGGTTTATAAATGAAATTTATATATTTGGGAGGTAATTTTATTGGTATGGATTGTTTTTAAATAGGGCATTTCATTCGATCTTGAGAAGGTAAAATTATGACATGGGAGGAACCATGGAATATCTTCAAGATTCAATGATTCTTAAGCTTGGATGGGTATTAACTTTGGTTTCTGAAATATTTATCTATGTTGGTTTCTTCGTTGACCACTCTCACTCTAAAATGAGTAATATTCATATGGGTTCTGGAATGTTAGGCTTCTTTCTATGAGTTGAGGATTCCTTAAAGTTCATATTAGGTGTTAACTCTTCAAGAATCTGGGAAGAGGTATGTGGTCTTTAATAATGTATCAGGTTTTCATTTGGGTTTCATAATCATGTATGGTGATCACATGATGGATTATGTATATCATAAAACTAATACTCCTGAGAAGAAAAAACCCACACATGATCTAAAACATGATTTTATGATTCCTGGTCTGAAGAGTTAGGGATGTTACCTTTTAGGAGATAGTTTTACCACTTACTCTAATCAATGAAGCTTTAATTATATCTTCTCACAAAAATATATGAACCACCAATAGAGTCGGTGGGTGGAGTTCCTTTAAAATTCTGACATTGATATTTCCTACACCCCTAGTAATTGTGATATTTTTACTGATGCACTAAGAAAGAAACATCCATCAAAATCCATAAAAGAATATCTTGGGGAATAGAGTCTGATGGATCTCATTTATTATATGCATTTTAGAGTCCTGTAGGATGAGACTATTGTTTTTTATGATTGTTCAATTAAATTCCTTACTAATCAAGATCATTCTCTAGTAACACTAGATTGATGATGAATTTTGTGGAATTAATGATTCATTATATGGAGGGGATAACATCGGTGAATAGCTTATATATTATAAGGGTATCCTTTTATTTAAGAACTATTTTTGTATTCCCTTACCTATGGGGGAGGCTGTGATGGGGTATTTTCTTCATTCTCAGTGGGTGGTACACTCAGGCATGCTGAAAATGTTTTATAATATGAGGTGATGATTTTGGATTCAAGGTATGAAATGGGAAATTGCTGATTTTTTTATTTTTGTAATACTTGCCAGTAGATTAAGGTTAGTCATCAGAAACCTTATTGTTTTATCCAACCACTACTTATGCCTACTTCAAAGTAGGATGATATATTGGGGAAATTATGGTTGGGTTGTTGTGTATACCTATATTTAAAAATGTTATTTGGGTGGTGATTGACCGATTGGAAAAATTGGATAACTTTATTCCCATTTGTGACATGGACAAAGTTAAGGACATAGAAAATATTTTATGTGTTGGATATCATCATATTTCATGGAGTTATGACTTCCATAGTTTCTGATAGAGATACCTAATTTCTATCTTGATTTTGGGAGGCATCTAGGATGTGATGATATCCTAGATAATTATGATCATGTCATACCATCCTCCAATAGATGGTCTGAAAAAATGGGTTTACATAATCTAGAGGATTTGCTTCGAGATTTTTTGCATGACATTAGAGGATATTGGGGCATCCATTTGGGTAAGGTTGAGTTTACCGAGGAAAACTGCTACCAGTCATCTATCATGATGAGACCCTTTAAGTCCTTGTATTTTTGGCAGTGTAAATGTCTACTTCTTCGGTCGCATATTAAAGAAGTTTCCATTATGGGGCCTAGTTTGGTCCAACATATTATGAAAAGAAATTAGATAATTAATTAGTGAATGGTAATAGCATAAATATGGTATAATTCTTGTGTTTATCTTAACTAGTTTTCTTTGGAGTTTGTGGTTGGTGACCGGGTGTTTAGAGAGTCTCCCCATGTTTAGTTCATTAATGACTTGGAATAAGGGGGAAGTTAGAACCAATATAATTATGTCCATTTGATATTATAAGGAATATTATATATGTGAAAAACTACTGGATTTTCCACCACAAATGACACTAATCTATGAATGTTTCACATGTCCCAGTTTAAGAAGGACCTTTCAGACCTATCTAGTGTATTGAGATATGAGGACCTTAATGAAGAATTGAATATGACTGTGACTAAGCATCCTGATAAGATTATCAATTCTCAAATAAATGTTCCTCATGAGAATTATATACCCTTAGTGTGGGTATTGTGGATGAACTATTATGATTCTCATGAGATGTGGGAGTGTAAGGCTTTAATGAAAGAGCAGTGGACTCAAAAATTGTTTAGGGAGTCTTCTCGATAGGATTTATGGGGGTATAATGAATTTATGGTGGGGGATAATTGTGACATTATGATACCAAATATCAAGTAAAAACTATGGTTTGTCATGGTTTTTCCTTATTCTTTCTTTTATCACTTCTTAGCTCATCGATTATTGATTCATTCCAATTATTATTGATTTATTTATACTTTTTAGAACCATTGGAGGGGTTAGGGGTGTGTTTTGATCATTTTTATAGAAGTTGGGATATGGTTAAGAGGCTTATCATAGGAGTGGGAATGGTTTTATAGTTTGAATAGGTATAGGAGGCCCTATGAGTATTAATAGAGCACCACTATCCTTCCGGTGGGAGGTTGTAGAGGTGGGTTTCTATAGTAAACCCACGAAATATCCACTAAAAGACCACATCACAATCTATAGGAGTTCCATAATGCTTATAATTATTTCAAGGTCCACCATCTAGCTGGTGGAACCTAGGGACTAGCTGGTAATTCTAATATGGACAAGAAACTCTAGGGTATTATCATAATTATGCATCTTTTTAGCTTCAATTTATCTCTAACATTCCTCCCTAAATTTTCATTCAACCCTAAAAACCATAGAAAATTTTTATAGATGAATTTTCCTCTCCCGACCTTGATTCATAATGGATTAATGTGTCAGTTGATGTGTTATATTTACTTAGGTATGTGTAATTTATATTTAAACATGATTTTTTCTTTCCTACTATATCTCTATCTCTTCATAATTGATAGATATATATCCTCATTCTACTGATAGATCTAGATCATAACTTGATGAACTTTAATTCTATGATTCTCCCTGGATCGTTTTAGACCTCCCTCTATTAGTGGATCTCTTTTTGGATATTGATGAAATCGTGATTTGAGGTAGGATTTTTCATAAGGAAATTTATATCAATTAAAACAATTAATGCTCTTTGATTTGGAAATGAATTCCAAATTGATTTAGAATGATTGATTTTTTATTATTGATAATGATTTCTAAATGTAAAAGTGTGTGAGTGTTAAACCTTTGGCATATGGATTTCTAAACAGTTTTGATTTCCTGAATATGTATTTGAAGTGAAATAATGAATTGATGAAGGACATTAAAGAAAAACCTTGAGAAACTATGGAATTAAATTATTTATAAAGTTGTAATGAAATGAGTTGTTTTTAATGTCATGAGTCTTTCTGAAAATCCATTTGAATTTGCTTTTTTCTATGTAATGTCAGGTTTTTGAAACTTTATCTTGGGGCCTATGTAATTATTTATTATTTGAATTGATTTCATAATGGTTGAAATAAACTATATCATATTTTGTGATTATTTTCCATAATTTACATGGGAGCCTAGTTAGATAGGTTGGAAAAAACATTATACAAATATATTAGATCTAACTATAAATAGTTTGATGATGAAAATAATACTAAAAGTACATTAGTTCAGGGAGTCTATTCTTTAAGATTTTATTTTATCACCCATACTTTTGAGACCTAGGAATTTGGGCACACTAGGAGCTATACTTCACCATGATGTGTGGGAATCCCTACAAAAATCTATCCTTGGGTCTCTTAACCATGGTGTTATGGTTGAAAATTGATTATTAAACCTATTTAAACAATTTAATGTTATAAAATGTTTTACACGTGTCTATTTTTTTGGAAATGATCATTCATGCCTATTTGGAAGACAATGTACTATTGTGCCTATTTTTCTCTTTCCATTATATGTTTTGAAAATCATGTATTGATATGAATTGCGAAAATATTTATAGGAATTGTTTTATTTGAAATTGAGCATGTTTGGTTAACTTGATGTGGAATACTTATAGAATACTTAATCAGATCAAATTGGGATTTATTTCTCACACCCCACTTTTTCCATTGGGTGTCTCTAGTATTTATTATGCTAGGTCTGGAGAAAGGAAAGGCACTTTTTGGAAGTAATATATTTTATTGATCAGTGGGACCTTTAGAGTTGGTGGTGACTGGTGGATCATGTGATCTACTAGTTGCACAGAGATTTTGGGATGTTGTCTTAGATAATAGATGCGACAACTTTGGTTGAGGTATTGTTTTAGTACTTTTATCTATCTTTTTATGGTATTTCTATCTTATGGAGTGTTTAGAATAATGATTATTTATCAATTTATATCTATTTTTTCCATGATGATTTATCATGTGGCCTTAATTTGATACAATTTGGTGCATATTTTATATTATTTTTTAGTGATTTATTATATAAATTTACACTTTTTACTGAATAATTACACTTTTGTATTTTTATAAGTAAATTTATTAATTTAACAATTTTTATAAAAATTTATGTAACTTTAGTATTTAAAACAATTAATTTATATTTACTACTTTTTCTAGTTTTATATTTACTAATTAGTTTTGTAATTCTAATTTTCTTAACTTTTTATTAATTTGACTTGTTTATGAATTAATAAATTAATCATATTTTTTACATTAAATTTACTTAGTTTTCAATTAAAATATTAAATTTTTTAATTTTAATTAATTAAAATAAGTTAACTCTGAAAATTATTTCAATCTGATTTATTTGGTTGCATTTAATAAAATTTATCATTTTAGTTTAAGTTATCAATTTAATAATTGGTAATTTTATTATCTTGTTTTCAAAATATAATCTAATCATATTTTAAAATTTATTATTTAGTTTTGAGTATATATTTAATTATTTAGTTAGTACTTTTAGTTAAATTCTTATTTTAGTTTAAGTTTCACTTAGTTAATTAATTGATTTAAGTTTATTTTTTCGGATAAAATTTTAAGTCTCCAACCGAGTGACTTATTGATGCAACTCTTTTTCAGTCCCAATTACTCAATCAGTCAGCGATGCAACTCCACCTCACCCAACATTTCCTCTTCCTTTAGTCATTTTATTACTATTTAATTAATTAATTATTAACATTCAACTTTAATCTTTAACTTTTTTGTTATAAATAAATTTAACATTAATCAATCTTATTAGTTGTTATTTAATTTTTTTCATTTTCTTTTTTACATAATTTAACTCATTTTTTGATAATTTAATTTATGTTTTAAGTTTTGAATTTATTAAATGGAATATTTATTTATTTTCAATAATTTCTTCTTTAGTATATTTTTATTAAGTTTTTAATATTTCTTATGTTAAATCAATGTTGTTAATATTTATTTTATTTAACTTTTTATTTTATTTTTGATTGGTGGGTCACCTGCTACTTTTGGCACTATTGGTAGCTCATGCTACTGACAACTCCATCCCCTTCAACCGACACTGACACCGCCCATCCCCACTTTGTCTCACTGATGCATTGGTAGTACACCACTTACCAATGTTGTCTCACCAATTTTTCTATCGTTCTCACTAATACCATCCACCTCCGTCTCATTGACACTCACCTTCTAATCAGTCACTAACTCGTAGTCACCGATAACCCTCTTCCCTACGAGTAACAGACATCACCTCTACCTTACCTTGTCCTTACATAGATGAAACCAAAAATTCAATGAATAAACATATATAGATTCAAACATGAGTTTTATCTTGAATAATTTTACATATATTTTACAAATCAAATTTAAAAACTCCTAAAATACATGATCTAGAACTAAAGCCACTACCGCTATACAAGGGAGGAGGAGCCGAGTAAGGAGAATCCAGAGCCACTTTGCGGATTAAATCACCATTGGAATGAAATTCTAGTGCTTGAGATGGAATCCACTGTGCATGGGATAAGGACCTACGAGTAAGAGCTGAGGGTGAACCAACAACCTCACCGTTAGACCACAAGTCATCCCTCTGCTCGATCTGACATGTCGCCAGTTGATTCCCCTTCACCAGATCCACGGAAGGAGTTTGATCGTCGTGAGGAGACGAATTTTGTGTTCTCTATACTATTCAGGGACAAGGTCGAGCAAAAGAACACACCACCGCTGGTGTAGAGAATAAAGTCTTCCTACTTTGTTGTTTTGCTAAAGGATCCCACAGTCGGCCTGTGAAGTCCCGTCACCACTAGTTTTTGAGAGGAAAAAAACCAACCCCCCTGGTTGTGCGTGGATGAGGATGGGGGAGGAAATTAAGATATAAAAACAAAAAAACTAAAACTAAACTAACTAAAACTAAATTAATTAATTAAATAAACAAAAATATAAAAATAATAATAAAAATAATAATAATTTAAATAAAAATTAAAACTAACATTATATTAAAATAAGTAATAAAACATTAAAAATAAAATGATATTAATTTAAAAATAAAATAAAATTGTTTAATTTATATAATTGTATATAAATAACCTTAATAATTTAATTCAAAAATAATATTTATAATTATAATTTCAACTTTAAAATAAAATATTTATGATAACAATAATAATAAAATAATTAATTAATTAAATAAAAACTCTTATATCTTAAAATAATAACTTTAATTAATAATATTTTTTATGTTAATAAAATAACATCAATTAAATAATTTACTAATTAATAAATAATATTTTTAAATTGAATAAATGATAAAATTAATTAAAATATTTATTAATTAAATAATAAAATATAAAAAAAATTTAAATGAGTAACTTATCATTAATCTAATTATAATATTAATTAATAAGTATTCTTCTTATATAATATTTTTATTGCATTTTTTATACTTCTTGTTCTGTATGCTAATTCATCCAAAATTCGAAGACATGTTCAGATTCATTGAACTAACTGGAACAAAGTTAGTTAGAGGGGTTAAGTAAAAACTACGTCTGTTTCACTAAAAAAATACGCGTGTGCAGGCACACAGTGATGAACTGATATAATGTCAGTGGAAGGAAGTGGTGACGAGTAGTGGATGACAGTTAATATATTAAGGATAAAATAGAGCAGCATGACAAACAATATAGGACACTATACATTCATTCGTGGAAAACTAGACCAGAGAGGAGCAGATACAGAAGGTCCTTGGAGAACCATTCTTGGGGACCCAAATATCTTATAGGAGCAACATGAGCTTCCAGATGGAAATTTAGTCCTCTGTTTCTTTTAAGTTTCTTCCATTTTTATAATCAAATTATTTTAATTTATATTATGAACTTTTTTTAGGATAGAAACTTTATCTCTAGATTTCTAAATTCTACTGGTTCAGTATTTAAACTGCCTCACTGCTTACCTTTACAAAATTAGAATCATTCAGCGAGATTGATTGTGAATTTACTTAAATTGATCACACTTCATCTTTCAAATTCAAAAATTTGAGATCAATGGGAAAAATTGAAATTGAATACTTTTATAAAAGCTTTAATTATCATTAGCAAAGGAATTTTTTGGGGAATTTAATTTCAATTTATACCTTTTTCAACATCCTCAGCAGTAAGATTAATTCTGGATTGGCGAACTCTAATAATTAACCTTCTATGTGTTGAACCACTTAGTGAGGTAAATTCAAAATATTATTTTCAAGTTGTGATTCATTTAAGATCATTGTAGATGTTATCTTTTAAAATCAGTAGATTAAGAATTCCTGAGTGCTTTTCCTAAATCTTTTATTCCAATTCTTGATTCACTTTCTTAGCACTATTAAGTTGTTAGTCATCATAGTTTATTAAGACTTAGTTATTTTAGAAAAAATATATTAAAAAATAGAAAAGTTAAAAATATAAAAAATAACTTCCCACACTACTGAAAAAAATGGGGTGTTTCTAAATGTTTTATAGAAAATGAGTAGTTGCACATTCAATGTGGGTTTGACCCTACATGCCATTGTACAGTAGTTAGTAGGAAACATAAAGTTTTAAAATTTTACACAATTTCAATTGTAATTGGGCATAATTTTTTGGTGTTGATGTTGGGGAAGGAACTAGAGGAAAATTTTCTAAAAAAAATAAAACAAATCACATAAAAATACAAATAAAAAAATAAAAAAAAATTATTAAAAAATTTTAATTGAAAATATCAAAAACAATTTGTTGTGTGTTATTGTTTCTTTAATTTTTTTGTGACTTATCTGTTAAAACTATTCTTGTAATTCTATGATACTATTGGACATAAATTCCAACTATTATTACTATCTTGCATGAACAATAGATCTACTACTGATAGATTTGAGCCACTGAACATGGAATTGGACAAACATTTTTAACAGCTCTAAGAAAAAAAATCAAATCTAAAATGGAGAACATAGATAATATGGTTCCACCAAATAACATAAAAACCCATCCATAACTCTTAGATAATGAGAGACCTATGATGAGGTAGTTCCAACTACCTCATGTTTCAATAAATCTATCTTCCTTTAGGTTATCTCTTAGAGGCTAAAATTATGAGCTGAAATAGTCCCATATTTCACGATTGTCTGCATTCAATGGAATCTCTAGTGAGGACTATCTCTCATTCATTTGATATTTCTACAACACTACAGAAAAATTAACTATTTTATGACATACAAATAATAATATGATAATGGGAGTCTTTACTTTTTTCCTAAAGGAGAATTCTAGAAACTAGTTTTTGATCCTTAATGAGAACATTTTTGAAACCAGGATTAATTTTACAACTCGTCGATAATAAAATTTTATCACCAAAGTCTAAAATGAGAACATTGAAAAAAGATAATAATTTTTTATCAAGAGGATTGAGAATCCATTCATGAGGCTATGGATAGATTTAGGTACCTACTTAGGTATTGTCCCCATTATCAAATCCCATCATAAATTTTCATGGATAACTTCTATGATGGTTTGTCCTCCTCTAGTCATAACTAAGTAGATAAAGCTTATGGGAGAAATTACAATGATAAGAATGATGAATAATTGAGAAAAATCTTTAAAAACCTTACTTTAAACTCACACCATAAAAATTCAAGAAGAAAGTGACTGAATAGAAATGTTAACTCTAGTTCTGGAAATGATACTCAAGCTTAACTTGTTGAAATCACCAATCAACGTCAATATTTAATGAAACACAATTCTAGACAATTTGTGAATCAATTTGGATGTCATAACACTAACCAATATCTTAGAGAAAAATATTCACAATGTGGGATGTTTGATCACACTAAAAACTTCTATCCAAATTTTAATATGCTGACCCAGTAAAAAGAAAAATCTAATTTTTTCAATTATGGTCCTAGGATGCCTCCAAAGGAAGACCCCTTTTCAAAAAATTATAACCAAGCCTATTGGAACCATTAAATTTTTCATGGAAAGATCAAGGCATGATTAAACAATCAACTGCCCCTAATTACCAAAACCAACCTAGAAAAAACGTTCTAAATCAACAAAGGGGTGAATCTTGAAACTCTCAAGGTAATTACGATGGAAACATGTCTTCTATGTTATATCTAATTTTAAATAAAATAAATTCTCAAGAATAATTATTCACGACTCAATTGAACAAACAAGAAGCCAAATATGAATTAAATAAAATTCCAAATTATGAAAGAATGCAGAATATAGAAACACAATTGGTCCAAATAGCTATAGGCCTTACATCTAGGGATAAAGGAAGAATGGAAAGAACAAATGAACTTAACCATAGGAAAAATATCAGGGCTTTCATCACTATAAGTGGGATTAATAATCAATTTGAGCCTAAAAAGACCTTGAAAATGCCCAAAATGAAAAATTGTGTTAATCTGAAAACAAAAATATGCTTTGTTCACAATTTGGAAATTCACAAAAAAGGTCATAAAATGACCAAAATTTGAATTTCTCACCTGGAACTCAAGCTGAAAATTCTTTTGAAATTAAAAAAAATAAAGGAAAAGAAAAAACTACAAAATAAATGAGGGATATGCATATTTTCCTATGAAATTTTTCCCCACCCATCCCTTTCTCTCAGAAACTGAAAACTCAAAGTAACACCAGGGCTGAACTCCTTCAGTTCCTTGGGCTTCTTACCAATATAAAAGTGAACATTTCATTCTTGAAATGAATTTCCCACCCAAGCTGAAAGTCCTAGATAGCTTTAACATACCATGTGCCTTAGAAAATTTTGATCATCTTAATAACCTTTGTGACTTAGTTGCTAGTATCAATATGATCTCATACTCATTGTTCCAATAATTGAGATTGGGTGACATTTAACCCTTCACAGCCATATTACATTTGTTAGACCATTTTTTCACTCATCTTGTGGGGATGGTAGATGATTTGATAGTTAGAGTTGGGAAATTGTTTTTACCTACTAACTTTTTAGTCCTTGACATGGAGTGTGACCAAGAGGTGTCCATAATTCTGGGTAGTACATACTTGGCCACTGGTGGTGCATTAATTGATGTGTATAAGGGTAGTATTATATTCAAAATTAGAGAAAAACAAGAAGAGTTTAATGTGTTCAAAAATATCAAAGGACCAAAATTTTCTAAAAATTGTTCAACGGTATAATCCTTAGAAGATGATAATTCAATTGAAAGGTTTAAAGCATATAAAAATCAATCATATATTGATGAAATTCATTTGGAATCTAAAAATCCTGATTTACATGTTTCTCAAGTTGAAAATTATGCTCAAACACTGAATCTGGAAAATTTTCCAGAACTAGACACCAGTCCAATTTCTGCAGTAGGAGATTCCTCTATTTCGGAACTTAAGATTATTTTGAGTAAATTTGAGGGTGTTTCTATTAACACCAACATTTTTCAACACATTGATGAAGTGTATGTATAAATTATTAGAGAAGTTGATTATTATTCATTGATAGATTAGTTCAATTTAAATCTGGAAAATAAGGATAGTGAGTTGTCCACTTTGGACAGCAGTACTATAAACTCTGAATCTGAACTAGAAATTGAATATATTTTGTCAATTAAAAATCCTTATAAGAAATATTTTTAAGATATTCGACCTCCTATGCCCAAGATTGTTTCATCGAGTTTAGAACCACCCACTATTGAACTTAAATCACTTCCTTCTCATCTTAACTATTCATTCTTGGGTGACAATTCCACATTTCCTATAATAATTTCTACAGAGATAAAGGATAATCAAGAATAATGATTTTTAAATGTTCTTATGAGGTTGAAATCTACCATAGGATTGACCTTAGCTAATATCAAAATAATTAGTCCTTCATTCTACACGCATAAGATTCATATGGAGCCAGAACATAAACCTAGGGTTGAGTGATAGAGAAGATAGAATCCAAACATGAAATAAGTTTTGAGAGAAGAAGTAATTAAACTACTAGATACTGGAATAATTTACCCTATCTCATATATCACTTGGTTCAGTCTGGTCCAAGTAGTCCCTATGAAAGAAGGGTTCACTATTGATACTAATGAAAACAATGAAGAAATTCATGTTATAAAAGCCACCAAATGGGGAGTATGTATAGATTATAGGAAGCTTAATGAAATTACGAGGAAAACCCATTTTCAAATGCCCTTCCTTGATCAAATTCTTGAGAGGCCTTCTGGGAATGAATTTTTCTGTTTCCCGGATAGGTATTCTAGTTACAACCAAATTCATGTAACTTTAGGTGATTAGAAGAAGATTACATTCACATGCCCCTTTGAGACATTTTCCTACTAGAGGATGTCTTTTGGGTTGTGTAGAGCCCCTTATACCTTTAAAATGTCCATGATGGATATCGTTTCTAACATGATAGTGAGAATCATTGAGGTTCTCATGCATGACTTCTTTATTGTGGGTAGTACTTTTGATACATTTTTAGAAAAATCTGGAGTTAGATTTTGAGAGATGCATTAATACAAAACTTATGATTAATTGTGAAAATATTCAATTCATGGTTACTAAAGGTATTTTTTTAGAACATAAGGTGTCCAAGAGAGGTTTGGAGGTTGATACTGCTAAAATATAATTCATTCAAAAACTACCACCTCCTGAAAATGTAAAAGGTGTTCAAAGTTTCTTATGGCATGCCAGTTTCTACATTAGGTTTATAAAATACATTTCCAAAATCATTGATCCCTTGTGATCTTTTCTTTCTAAGAATTATCAATTCCACTTTGATGAAAAATATATAAAATCTTTCAATATTCTTAAAGAAAAGCTCACTACATCACCTATCATCACTTCACCTAATTAGAAACTTCCTTTGGAACATATGTGTGATGCTAGTGATATGAATGTAAGAGATGTCCTTAGACAGAGATTAGATTAGAAGTTGTATGTGGTATACTATGCTAATAGACTGTTATATGAGTCTCAATGGAACTATACCATTACTGAAAAAGATTTTTTAGCTATTTTGTTTGATCTAGATAAGTTTAGACAATACCTCTTATGTTCTAAAGTAATCATTTTCACTGACCATTCTACTTTGGAGTAATTGCTATCTAAGAAAGAAACCAATCCCGGATTAATTGTATATATTCTTTTTCTTCATGAAATTCACATAGAAATAAGGGATAATAAGGGAACTAAAAATTAGTTTTTGTCAATCCTTCTCAGCTTCCTCACACTCATTTTAAACATCCAATGAATATCAACTCTTCTTTTTCTAATGAAAAATTATTTAATGTACCAATTATGCAATCTACTTGGTTTGTAGGCAATGCGAATTTCCTAGAAATATGAGTCATTCCCAAAAAAAAGTCCAATAACCATAGAAAAAATTAATCACTGAACTTAAGTATTACTATTGGGATGACTCTTTTCTATTTAGGAGGTGTGATGATGGTATTCTTAGTAGGTGTGTGTCTAAGGAAGAAATAATGCCTATTCTGGAGAGTTATCACTCCTCAACATTGGGAGGTCAACATGGTGGTGAAAGGACATCTCAAATAGTCTTTAAATATGGGTTTTATTGGCGCATCCTTTTCAAAGATGCAAGGAGTTTTCTAGTCAGCTGTGATACATTCCAAAAGATAGGAAATGTTGGTAGAAATCAAGTGTTACTCCAATAAGGTATTCTAGAAGTATAGATTTTTGATGTATGGGGTTTAGAATTCATGGGTACATTTCCATAATTTCATGGGAATGATTACATTATTGTGTTTGTAGAATATGTTTCTAATTGGGTCGAGGTAGTGGAACTACCCAATAATTAAGAAATCAATGTTATTAAGTTTGTCAAAATAATATTTTCTCAAGATTTGGAGTCCCAAAAGCCTTTATCATTGATAATAGAACCCACTTTAAGAACTATAAATTTAATTCCATAATGGAAAAGTATGTATGCACTCATAAGGATTTAACTCTTTATCTTCCATAGTTCAGTGGATAGGTGGAGATTTATAATATAGAGGTGAAACAAATCATATAGAAAGTGATGTCACATTCTAGAAAATACTGCTATATTAAACTTAATGAAGATTTATGGGCATATAGAACAGCTTTTAAGACCCCAATAGGTATGTATCCATATAGGATATTATTTGGAAAAAAATCATTTGCCTGTGGAGTTGCAACATAAGTCATATTTAGCAATTAAGGGTTAGAATCTTGATTTTAAGAGTGTTGGTGAGAGAAGAGTGCTTGAACTGAGTGAATTAGATGAAATTAGGAGAGTTCCATATGACAATTAAATAATATACAAGGAGAAGACTAAAATCTTTCCTAATTATATCATTTAAACCAATGAATTTAAACATGGACAGAAGGTCCTAATCTATAACTCTAGATTAAAACTTTTTCCTAGAAAATCGAAGTCTAAGTGGTCTGGACCTTTTACAGTTAACCGAGTGTTGAATAATGGAGCTGTAGATATTGTTGGTGAGTAAAATAAACCCATGATGGTTAATGGGTAAATAGTTAAACATTATTTTGAGGGACATACAAAGGGCTTTGTTTCATTCATAGTTCTTGGGAACTGATCCGGAATAAATTCTGGCTGAAGACATTAAACATAGCGTTGTATGGGAGGAAACCCATGGTTCTTCTTTTTTAATTTTCTTTGTTTCATTTTTTCTTTGAATAAGGTGTTCCATGCTTGATCTATTATTTTAAAATTCATTCTACTTCTTTTTTCTTTCTCATGGTTCTTGTTTCTAAGTTAGAATGATACTCTTGGTGTCACAGTGGAGTGGAATTCCCATACAGGAGGATTAATGACAAACCATTTCAGGGAAGTACTTATTGTTTATTTCTACATTCATTTTTCATGTACTTTTCACTTTAAATAAAAAAATCACTTCCAATCACATTTTTCCTATTTCTGTGACACATTGGTAGTACTATCTATGACTCGTTTAATGTTACTAAAAATTACTTATTGTACTGGAAAGAAATTTTTATATACGTTTTGTTGTACTTGAAGTTTTCCTACATATTCTTTGTTGTTGGAAACATTTTAAAAAAGTTTTTGGTTTTCTATAAAATTTAGTGTTCTAGAAAATATCTATCTTTTCATTGTTGTATGGTGAAAAAAAATTCTTTCATCTCACTTTGTTGAAATTTTTTTGCATATGACACTATGCTATACAAAAAATATGCATCTTCCTATTTGCTCAAAATTTGAATTTCATTGATATTTAAATACATTAAATCTATGAAATTAAGTGTGTGGGGGTTCATGTAGGCTTGGAATTTGTGTATTGAATCTGCTTAGGTTGTTGGGTGTTTGGCATGCCTGTTTTTTGCTTTATTGAACATCTTCTTGAACCTAATCTGCTGATCTTTATTTCACCCAATAAACTATTTTCTTTAATGTTGTACACTAAACTATGTGAACTATAATTAAAAATATTTGTTACTGACATAATTTATAATGCATCTATTTGGGAATATAAACCTACTGTAAAGTAGTTATTGTAGAAAAGATACTTTCTGTGAACTTAAATGACACCCTTGATACATTTCATTATTATACTAAATTGAAACCCTTCTTGGAACTCTAACTGATAAACGGGTATTATCTACTTTGAATTAATTATTGGGATCAAATTTAGGTTTTATCAATGGGGGAGGGTGTCAACATAAGTTGAGCTAAACTGTGCTTAATGAAAATCCCATCAAAGTCCCACTACTCTTCAAACTTTTTCTAAAAATGGTTAAACATTTTCAAAAAAATCACAACTTAAGGTTTTACTTGAATGAGTCTTTCCTAAAGGTAATTCATGGTAGGTAGTTAAGTGTTTCTGTGAATCAGAAATTGGTTAGTATGGATGATTTCTAAGTGAACATGTTTAGTGATTTAATGATTTTTTTGGTTAGTTATTATTTTTTAGAGAGATATAGGATACATGTTTGTGGAGTTGAGATCACAACTTTATGAACTAGAAGTTTGAACTTGATCAAATGGGACACACTCACTTTCTTTTAATTATTAAAATTATTCCCTTTAGTGATCCAATGTAAATGGGTTTTATATAAATCTTTTTAGACTATAGTAATTTGGGTATTTGGGATCCCACGGGGAATCTATTAGACCCTAAGGACTAGGAGTTTTTCTGTTTACAATAAGCCCTATGTACACTTTGAATAAGTGCATTTCACAGTAATGATCACATTTACATGGCTTGGGAAAAATAAATTTAAGTGTCTAGGGTAAAAAATGAGTTCATTAAGGTGAGGGAAATAATGAATTCCAATTGAAAAAAAGGATAATTGGTTTATATTTGAATCATTTATGTTGTTTTAATAAGTTGATTCTCAAAAAAATATTTATTTTTAGAACTTAGGAATGCGTAAAAGTACCAAGTTCCTCTAGTTAATTTTCTAATTCCACATATATATAATTTTTTGTGTCTCTTGGATTTATAACTTAAGCTTGGATTGAAATAAAACATTAGCCACATTCACATATGAGGCAGGACATCCTTAATGGTGCATGATTCATTTCTCTTTTGATTACTTATTAGAATTTATTCTAGGTGAGACATCTTTTAAGAATTACATTTCAAAAGCTTATTGAAAATTATGAGGTCCTCTATTTTTAAATTGTTCAACATGTTATATTTTGAGCTAAATAATAAAAATAAATTTTCTTCTTGAAATTTATAATAAAATATGGGATTTTTTTAGGATAAACAATGTTTAAGCATGGGGAAATTTGATGTATAATTAATTTGATACCGTTTTTCACATCTTTTATATTAGTTTTTAATAATTTATTAAATAATTTTATATTTATTACTAAATAATTTCACTTTTGTATTTTTATAATTAAATTTATTAATTTATCAATTTTTATAAAAATTTATGTAACATTAGTATTTAAATTAATTAATTTAGATATACTAATTTCTCTAGTTTTATATTTATTAATTAGATTAGAAATTCTAATCTTCTTGAATTTTATTAATTTGACTTATTTATTAATAAAAAAATTAATCATAATGTGTACATTTAATTTACTTATTTATCAATTAAAATATTTAATTGTTTAATTTTAATTAATTAATATAAGTTAACTCTAATAATTATTTCAATCTGATTCATTTGGTTGTAGTTAATAAAATGTATCCTTTTAATTTATGTTATCAATTTTATAATTTGTAATTTTATTATCCTATTTTTATAATATAATCTAATCATATTTTACAATTTAGTATTTATTTTTGGGAATACTATTAATTATTTAGTTAATAATTTTAGTTAAATTCTTGTTTTAGTTAATGTTTCACGTAGTTAATTAATTGATTTAATTTTATTTTTGCAGATAAAATTTTAAGTCTCCAACCCAGTGTCTTATCGATGTAACTCTTTTTTACTATCAGTTACTCAATAATTCTACAATGCAACTCCACCTCACCCACCTTTTCCCCTTCCTTTTAAAAATTTTATTACTATTTAATTAATGAATTATTTAATTTTCACTTTAATCTTTAACTTTTGTATTATAAATGAATTTTACATCAAGCAATCTTATTAATCTTTAGTTAATGTTTTCTTCTCCATATCTGCAGAAGGAGGTCGACCACCGTGAGGAGCAGAATCGGGCTTTCACTACTATTCAGGGATGAGGCCGAGCAGAATAACTCACTGCCATTGGTGTAGAGAAGAAGGTCATCCTGCTAGGTCGTTGCACTAAAGGATCTCGTTGTCGGCCTGTGAAGTCCCATCGTCGGCCTGTGATTAGAGCCACCGCTGGTTTTTCGGAGGATAAAAACCAACCCCCCCCCCCCCCCCCCGGCTATACGTGGATGAGGATGGGAGGGGGGGAATTAATATAGAAAAACTAAAAAACTAAAACTAAACTAACAAAAACTAAACTAATTAATTACATAAATAAAACTAAAAATAATAACAATAATAATAATAATTTAAATAAAATTTAAAACTAACATTATATTTAAATAAGTAATAAAACATTAAAAATAAAATAATATTAATTTAAAAATAAATTAAAATATTTTAATTTAAATAATTGTATATAAATGACCTTAATAATTTAATTCAAAAATAATATTTATAATTAAAATTTAACCTTTAAAATAAAATTATTAAGTTAACAATAATAATAAATTAATTGATTAATTAATTAGTAACTCTTATATCTTAAAATAAAAACAATAATAAATAATATATTTTTTAGTTAATTAATAACATCAATTGAATAATTTAATAATTAATAAATAATAGTTTTGAATTTAATAAATTATTTAATTAATTAAAATATTTAGTAATTAACTAATAAATTATAAATAAAATTAAATGAGTAACTTATCATTAATATAATTATAATAATAATTAATAAGTATTCTTCTTATTCAATATTTTTATTGTGTTATTTATAATTCTTGTTTCGTATGCAGATTCATCCAAAAGTAGAAGACACATCCAGATTCATCCAACTAACTACATCAGAGTTAGTTACAGGGGTTAAGTTAAAACGACATGTGTTGCACTAAAAAATACACATGTGCAGGCGCACAGTGATGAACCATTCTAATATCGGTGGAAGGTAGTGGTGAAGATAAGGGTATGACAGTTGATATATTAACGAGAAAACAGAGAGGCAATACATACAACAGAGGACACCATTAATTCATTTACAGAGAACCAGATCTGAGAGGATCAAATCCAAAAGGTCCTTGGAGAACTATTCTTGGAGACTCAAGGAGCTCAAGAGTAGCAACATGAGCTTCCAAAGGGAAATTTCTTCCTCTGTTTCTTTTCAATTTCCTCTATTTTTGTAATAAAATGATTTTAATATCTATTATGAACATGTTTTTTGGCTACAACATTTATCTTGGGATTTATAAATTCTATTGGTTCATCATTTAAGCTACTACAATGCTTACCTTTACTAAATTAGAATCATTTGGAGATATCGACTCTGATTTTACTTAAATTGATCACACATCATCTTTAAAATTCAAAAATTCAATATCAATTGGTGAAATTGAAATTGAATACATTAATCAATGTTTTAATTGTCATTAGAAAAGGAATTTTATAGAAAATTTAATTCTAGTTGCTACCTTTTTTAACTTCTTCAGCAGTATGATTAATTATGGAGTGTTGAACTACAAAAATTAATCTTATGCATGTTGAACCTCTTGTTGAGGGAGATTCAACAATTTATTTTCAAGGAGTGATTCATTTAAGAGCATTGTAGATGTTATCTTTTAAAACTAGTAGATTAATAATTCATGAGTGCTTTTACTATATCGTTTTTTCTAGTTCGTGCTTCACTATCTTATGACTATTAAGTTATTATTCATGATAGTTTAGTAAGAAATTGTTCTTTTAGAAAAAAAATATAAAAAAATTAGAAAAGTAAAAAATATAAAAAAAAGTTTCCCCCACTACTGACAACATTGGGGTGTTTTGAACATTTTTCTAGAAAATTGGTAGTTCAGCCCTCTTTGTGTGTTCAACCCTTTTTTCAATTATACAGTGGTTGGTATGAAACATAAAATTTAAAACTTTTATTCAATTTCAATGATAGTGGGGCATCAATTTATTCTTATGGAAAAAAATTTCACCACAGATTGATTATAATGCCCATATGCTATTCATCAGCCCATGGGGATCAAGAACACCCTTTTTGATGGTCAAGATTTATTTGGGTACCATTTAGGAAGTAATCTTGGTTGGATCGTGGCATTATGACAATTTATAGAAGTAGTTTAACACTTTAAACTAAATAATACACATATTAATAATAAAAAGACCATATATATGAATAATAAATAAGGTAATTGAATAAATAGATCAATAATTCCAATATATAAACATGTGAAACACATTTATCTACAATTCATAAATAAATAAAATCATAAAAATTTTATATTTTATCTTATATTATGGAAATTCCATAATCAAATAAATATAAAATTTTATAAATATTATTTAAATATAAAATCTATCGTATTATTGAATTGCATGGAATTATTACTTAAATATATTATATTAAATGAAATATAAGTAATTTATATTTGAAATCTATTATGTAAATAATTAACTTATTTTAAATATAAATTTTTTTATGTCATTTAAATAATTATCTCATCAAATGTGAAAACTTCTTTTGATATGATTTTAGTAATTTTGTAGATAAGTTATTTAATTTAAATAATTCAAATTAATAATTATGAAAAAATTATAATTATAAATAAAATCATTTTTATATTTTTTACTTTATTTTTTAATTTATAAAAATTTTATAAATTCTTCATATAATTTCCGTATAAACTACAAATATCTAAATTATAAGCCATGTGATCACAAATTGAAATTAAAGTATTTGTGATGGTCTATTTCTGATGGGATCCCATCAAAAAAGGGCATTTGTGATGGGGAACCATCGCAAATGACTCATTATAGAAAATGGTGCTGCATATAGTCATTTTTTTGACGATTCACTGCAAAAAAAAATTGTGACAAAAACGGTACCCATCGCACATAGTCTATCCCCATTTTTTTAAACTCTTTTACGATTGGTGGAAATACCTATTAGAAATAAGTATTTGCGATGGGATTGTTTACCTGTCATAAAAAATTGAAAAATATATATAGTAAAAAAATATTAATATTAATAAAATAATAAATTAATAAAAATATAATAAAAATAAAAAATATTATAATAGTAAATATAATTAATAAATATATAATAAATTAATAAAAAACACAGTATTCACAAAAATATAAAAAAAAATAATAATAAAATAATAATAAAATAATGAATATAATAAAATTTTAAAAAATTAAAATAATATTAAAATAATAAAAAAAATTCAATGATAAAAAATATATATATAGAAATGAAAATATTTTAATTGAAAAATAGAATAAAAAATATGTATATTCAAATGTTTATAAAAAATACATAAATTACTGAGGGGGAGGGGGTCATCTAGAAGAGGTGGTGAAGGGAACTTCAACCCTAAACCTTGAGTCAGACATCACATGTACTCTATTATCTACTTGTGTTGTTGTGCCTACCATTGATGCATTTCCTCATCCTATTGTTATTTTTGACGGACCTCCAACTACTCCCTATACATGGTCTCTATATGCCCACATTGATCTTGTAGCTTCACCTGATACAGTACAACAGATGATGATGAATCTCCATGATATTCCCTCAAGATGGATTTCGACATTGAAGTAGTACAATAATAAGTGTCAAGCGACAATCAAGAGCTGATACCAACAACTCGGCCTTTCTCGAACACATACTAGGTTTCATGCATCCATGTTGCGTCATTAAATGTTGATTTACTAGTGGTATGATCCTTGGTCTCATTCAGAATCTCATCTTATGTCTGAGAAATCATGAACTCATATTACTCCATAAATTTCAATTTAAAACTAAAATAGTTAAAATATTATTTGCAGTAAATTTTAAAAATAAAAATAATAATAGTGACCAAAATATGTCGCTGGAAATCACTTATAATATCTCTAATGAGAGGATAAATTTAAATCCTCTTATAAACACTTAACTCTGTAATATCTGGATGTTTGATCACCTATAAGAGTATAAAATAAAAAATTCACATTTAATGTTATAAAAATTATAAAAAAAATTACATACCTTATGTTGTTGATGTGTAGTTAATGTACAACTGTCGGCTCAATGCGTCACCTCCTACCTCTCCTGATTCTGTCGACCTAATTATTCTCTCCTCTGAAAAGTATCTCCCATGCAGTATGAACATAATCTATCCTAAACCTTGGATGAGATGTAATCTGGTCGTTGGGCATAGAAAGACTGATCAAATTATGTGACTCTCGCTTTCTTTATGGTTTTCCTCCTTAGACTGTACAAAAACTGACATTAACACTCATACATACAGATCTACAATGTCTCCCAGATAGAGTCTTACATGCTATCATTGATGGGATACCATAAACCCTACAAATAATTAATAATATCAAGTTACTAACTAAATAAATTTCAAAATATTTATTATTCATTTACATATCATCCAATGATCAAACATGTGGTGCTTGACATCAATGAGAATCTGATCCCTTATCACCCATGTTTCAAAAAAATAATTCTTCAATATTGCACTATCATGTCCAACAACTATATGTGAAAATCTATAAAAAATAGAGAAAATATTCATGAATTTAGTATATTAATAAATTAATTAAAATAATGAAAACTAAATAAAATACTCAATGAAACAAACCATTGTATGCATGGATGGAACTGAATAAATGGATGTCACTCAAGGATAAATTCAGCAATCATCAATCTCACAAGACTATAACCACTCTGAGTCATTGCTGAACCACCATCTTTATGAGGGTCAGATGATACAACCACAACTTGAAAATTTCCCTATACCCATGGTTTCAAACCATGGCTATATCCCATCAAATCGTGGGTATAGGCTATACCCATGATTTGATGAACCCTGGGATCCCGAGGTGTCGGGATTTCCCTATACCCACGGTTTATTATAAACTGTGGGTATAGACCACTGAAATTTCAACTTACCCACGGTTCTAGTAAATCCCGGGTATACATCTATACCCACAGTTTATAGAACTGTGGATATACATTTTTACAGTAGAAATTATATACCCACGGTTAAGTAAACCATGGGTATAAAAAGGTTTCTTCACAGCACACATACCCACGGTTCAACAAACCGTGGGTATCTATAGTTCTACAGTAGCATATATACCAATGGTTTTTCAAACCGTTGGTATAGATGGTTTTTCCAGAAACAGTTGATGCCCGCCTTGGTTTCACCTTACTCCTGCAAACCAGAATTCAAACCACTATGAAACCACACACCTCCCCCCTTTCACACCCCCACTCTCCCCCTGGACACCCCTTGCAGCCCCTCCCTTCCCCCTAGATAGACCCCCTAGCACACCCCCACCCCCTTTCACACCCCCCCACTCACCCCTAGACACCCCCTGCAGCCCCTCCCTTCCCCCATGGACACACCCCCCAACACACCCCATCCCCCCTAGCACACCCCCACTGTCCCCCTAGGAAGAACCCCTTTGCACCCCCTGGACACCCCCTGCCCCCTAGACACCCCCCCCCCCCCGAGACACCCCCCTCCCCCCAGACCCCCCTAGACACCCCCTTGGACACCCCCCACCCCGGATACAACCCCCCAATGGACCCCCCCCCCCCCCGGACACCCCCTAGACACCCCCACTAGACCCCCATGAACACCCCCAACCGGAACCCCACTGGACAACCCCCACTAGATCCCCCTCCCCCACACACACTAGACCGCCCTGGACACCCCCCACTGGACCCCCCCCCCTCCCGGACACCCCCCACTAGACACCCCCCCCCCCCACACCCACTGCCCCCTTCACCCCCACTACCCCTTCACCCCAACTGCCTCCCCAACCTTCACCCCACAACTACCCCCCCACACACACCTGCACCCGCACTACCCCCATGAACCCCCAGTACCATCTCCACCCAAAACCCCCTCCCCCCTGCACCCAGCCCCACTACCCCTAGCGCCGAGCCCCCCTCATCCTGCACCCCCCACTACCCCATGCACCCAACCCCTGTCCCCCATGACCCGAGCCCCACCCCCTGCACCCATCCCCCATCCCCCTCCACCCCCACTACCACCTACACCCCATCGCCCCATCCCCCCCCTACACCCAGCCCCACTACTCCCTACACCCACCACCCCCCCCCCCCCACTACCTCTTGCACCCAGCACCCCCTCCCCCCCCCCACACCCTCACTACCACCTGCACCAAGCACCCCCCCCCCTCCCTACACCAATCCCCCGTCCCCTATGAAACCACTGTGAAGCAATGAAAACCAGAATGCAAAAACAATAGAACCACAATGCACTGTTTCCACCAGTTATAACATAAGAAGATCTGGCCAAAGTTTTCAAAGAAGAAAAAAGTTTCTTATTAGAAAAGTCCTAAATAAATTTTTAATGATTAAGCATCACAATCATTTATCTCTTATTTAAGACAAAGAAAGTATGATAGGGGATGCAAAAAATGCATCCTTCCTACACTTGGTTGCTACAGTACAGAAGATGATGTCAATTATACTAAGGAATCATTTTGAACTTTTAATAATAAAAATTTATTTCCCTAAAGGGGCGGACACTATCCATGGACCATCTCCATCATCTACAATTGCCACATCAACTAGTTTCATCATTACTTCAGCTCCAGAAATCCAGTTGTTTGCTTTCCCGTCCTCTTCACTACTTTTTGATGACAGCAATTCAAATGAATTTTTAATACTCACCTTTAATTTTTGAGTCCCCTTAACACAATGAGCTAGTTCTGTGCCCAATGTTATCTCTACCTTATCTGTTATGAGATTCTCAAAATATAAAACCCCATGGATATCCCTGGAAGAAGTATTGTCTCTAGTAGACTTCTTGTAAGACAGGGTTGTAGCATTCCCAGCCCATTCTACATTAAAAGAAGGGGTTAAGGAAATGGAATCTTTGTTGTGTCCACCCTTAAGAGTAGAGGTCAGTGTCTACAAAGCAAGTGATACAGGAACCAGTCTTGTAGTGGTATTGGTTAGTGGTGGATTGGATCCTCCAAATCCATCAGAGCTCTTCAAGGAAGAAGAAATCACATCATCCAAAATATGAACATTGAATAATTCATAACTCACTGGTTTTCCAGTTGGACATGCACTGTCTATATGAGAGGTAATTGCAGGGTTGTTTGATAAAGAGTGAACCGAGGATAGATTAGAATTATCTCCTAGTATAGAAAAACTTTCAATCATAGGTACCAATTACAGACTGTAAACAACAGCTATAGGAGGTTGATATTCACAAACTATATTATTGGAATCCTTAGCATCCAATGCAATACAAGAAATGGATTTCCTCAAATTAGGGGAAGAGGAGTGAGAAACCAAGTTGCAAGGTTTTCTCTTGTATTTCCCTAAAGTGGAATCCACTATTTTTGACTTACCTTTCTAGTTCTTTGAATAAATTATTCATTGCTCTTGCCAGTAATTGGAATCCACCTTAGCATGTGCATCATATTCCATTTCATCTTTACTATGCTTGGATGCTTCTTCAAGCTATTTATCAGAGATGACCCTTGATATATCATCTTTAAATAAATTACCTTATAGGCTGGATGAGACTCTTCTACTATATCATCCTATAAGATATTATTTTTCACCTTCCCTTAAATAGGAGGAATAGGGCCACTAACCTCTCTACCAGAGGAAACTAATTCAAGAACAGGATAATCCAAAAGATGGGATTGTTTTAACCAAGGCATGATTGTTTTGATTTGTGGAAAATATGTGATGTACGAATGATGTATGCTTTATTAAATTTGTATGGGATTTTTCAATAATAATGGCATGAAGATCTGTTTCATGAAGATGTGTTGAAAATTTATATATGAAGAGTGCATTAGATGTGTTAAGAAGAAGTCTTGGAAGAGGAATGAGGGTGAAGGTATGATTGAGAGAATTTAATAATGAAATGACATTCATGATTTACAGATATTAATATGTGTTTGTAGCATGGATGAAAGTTGATACAAGTTGGAAATTGGATGTGGATCATGTTTACTAGTTGAATTAAATAAGTGGTTGATATATTAAAATATGAGAATGTTGGAGAAATTTTTAACTGGTTTAGTAGGTTGCGGTTACAGAACATTTCAATGGCCTACATAAATATTGTTGAACAAGGAGTCAGAAGCTTCCATGAAGCTGTTATAGAATGGGAACTATGACCGTAGGTGTGGAAAAGTAGGCTAACAAAAAGTATTCATGAAGAAAAACATACGTCATGTGAATATAACTCTGGCATGATTCAGATTGTTGCATGAATCAAGTTTTCGGGTCTCATGACGGCGATGTTTTGAATGAAGATTTTTGGTAATACAGATTCCATAGTATTAAGAGTCCTAAATAAAGAATCCAATGTGGCAATATTTGAGATTTGATTTTAAGGAATTTTTTAATGAAGACTTAGCAGAACAAGTTCTTAAATAATGATTTTTAAATAAAGATTCAAATTTCTATATTATTAGGAGTTCTAAAGGATAGATTGAATATGGATAATCATATGTTTTAGTAGACCACAAATTTGACCATGATGAATGTTTTCATGCCTTCAATACTAGAGTATGAAGAAGAAAAACATGAAACTATATTTTATATGTGTTATGCGACACTCTCTTTGATGTCTCGAACAAGGGATTAATCACCCTATTTCTGGGCGCAAAATGTTTGAATGTTGAAAGTCTTATAAGGGGCATTTACTTTTTTTCTTTCAGAGATTGACAAGTCAATCCAGAGAACCCAATTATCATGAGGCATTTACCTGTTTTTTTCTAGATGAGTGGAATTCCATGGAAAAACAAAAATATGTGGGGTGTCTCTAAGAATGAAAAAAATCTTCATAGAATAACCGATGGGAAGTTTAACCATGTTCCTAACATTGTATCAGAGAACGAAGGTATCTTTAGACAACCTCAGGTACTTATTTTGGGGATATTGTTGTATTTAGGGTTGTGTGGCACTCCACTCAGGGTATGTAATAAGGGAATAACTTCCTTGACCCCGGTTGCGATCTGATACCAAATCCTGATCCCTGACATGAGGTCAATGAAGGTTTTATAGGGAATTTTAAACCAAACTATCTAGTGTATGATATAGTATTTTTGGCACCAAGGTATTTCTATAGTTGCATTGGGATGGAGTCTAATAATCAACTCCAATAATATTTACTAGCTTATGATCTTATATTACATTATCAAATTGGTTATGAATGTGAATTTCCATTTATTAATCCCAATGCATTATCATTTCACCGCCTTTTTTACCCATAGATTTTTCAGAATCAATATATATTTCATAGTATCACATATCTGATCATTATAAATTATAATTTCCTAGATCCTTATTCATTGTAATTTACAATTCATTTCTATACATTCCCAATCCCTCCCTAATTATTCTTATTTCCTAGGCCTTTGGATGGTTCATACATAGACTTTGATATAGGAATACTAGGATGGACTCAGGTGAATGGGCTACACCCATGGGTAGGAACAAGTGTCCGAGAATCAAGGAATAACCACTCGGGAATGATTTCCCCCACAAACAATTAATTAAAACAGAAACAGAAAGTAAATAAAATTTCAGCATGACCCATTTGTATGTCTGGAATCTATGCTGAAGGAAAAGAAAATAAATAAAAGCAACACGGTAAAAGGAGACAAAAATGAAACACATTATTAATCCATCAACTACCCCAACCTCCCTCCCCTACAAAGAAAACCTCATAGCCACCTCCAATGCCCTTCTGACCCCCTTTTTAGAATATAAGTACCCTCCATCCGTAGAAATAGGTAAAAGGCATATGTGGCTGATGTGATAAAAAAATAAAATATAAACTCAACTGTAACATACGTGTCTCATGTGATTAAACAAGTCATCGACCAACATATAAGAAACACAACGCCTCATGGATCCAATCATGTTCCTGCAATCAAGGGGGAAATAGATCCAAGTCTCAAAATGATATTGTTAAATAGTAGAGTCCTATTAATTAAGAATCACTCTTCTTATTAATGGTATATAATCAGTTTCTCTTGAGATTCAATTTAGTTTATATTTTTTTGATAGAAGTTTGTTTGGGATATTTTCATTAGATTTATTTTCTCTTGTTTTTATTTATATTAGATTGGACAATTTCATTCATTTGGTTTCTAATTGACTCAATTTGATTACATTTGGTTTATATCAGTTTGGTTTTCTTCATGTCAGTTGCGATCATATTGGTTTAAATTCATTATATTTGGCCCAATTGGATTCATCATTTGTAATATCATATTAGTTCAAGTTAGTTAAATTTGACTTTGTCCAATTTAGTTTTAATAAATTCTTTTCTATTTGAATTATATTCTCTTAATTTTGATCATTTGGATCTATTTTGGTTGTTCTTATTTACATTTATTCCAGTAAGGTTCGGTTAGTTTGTGAATGTTTTTCTAAAAACGTTTCATTATAGTTTTTATTTGGTTTTACTATATCCATTATGGGTCAAGTTACATTGATTATGTTTTGATTCAATTCAATACAGTTTGGTTCTACTCAGTTCATGTCGGGTTAGCATGGGTTTATGCATGTCAATTATGTTTGGAGATTTATAAGTTTGGTTTGGTTTTTTCATGGTAATTATGTCACACACAATAATATAATTTAGAGAACATCTAATAAATTGTTAATTACTAAAAATTAATATCAATCACAATCAATGTTTTTTAACAATCAACATCACCCTTTTACATATATATATAATATCATAGGCATACCATTATTAAGATACATGAAAAATATGAAACAATCACCTACCTAATCCCAGTGAATCATGTCCTATGCATTTTTCATCAAAAATGTAAAGATCACATACCAAGACCATAGATTATCTTTCATACTCCAAACAACCTTCAAGAAAAACCTAAAAATTAACAAACCAAATTCTATAACTAAATAAAATAAATTATATAATATATATAATCAAATAATGACTAATACCTAAGAGAAACCAATGGAACAAATTTCCCAAAAATTCGTAAATTCCACAAGACTAAAGTACCAAATAACTACAATATAGTATCCCAAAATTTCACCCTAAAATCTAGAAAACCCTAGGACACGACATACCTTATTCACATTCCATGAAAATAGAGAAAAATGGTTTGCGGCATACCCACATCTGCCTCCTTTATACAAGAGAATAGATAGCCTCTTGATCCAAGATGAATTCCACTAATTCCACTATGCTCAGGTGGGATTCACCTAAAAATATTTAATTAATTAACATGGATTAAAACAAATGAAAAAAATGAAGATTTGAGGAGAATAGGAATACATTTTTAGGTCAGGAGGCAGAGGTCGGGCGAAGGTGAATGTGGAGGTGGGGAGGGGGTGGAGGCGGGGTCGGGGTGGGGGCGGGGGCGGGTGAGGGGCGGGGGCTATGACGGTGGTAGGGTCGGTGATGGTGGCGTGGTCAAGGATGGTGGAGGGGACGTCGGTGGAAGTGGAGGAAAAGGTGGAGGCAGAGGCAGAGGAAGAGTCAGGGGCGGGGGGTGGAAGGTAACTGGTCAAGTTTTAAAGGACTGTATGACATTCCAAAAAAGTAAAAAGATATATATGAAGAAGAATAAGCTAGAATATAAGGTTTCATTTCACTTTGTTTCACATTCAATAAAAGAGGCCCCACACAATAAGCCTATTGAGAAGAGTGACAACATTAATTTGTCTATAAAGATAAATGATGATACAATTATGGAAAGGGGATTAAAGATTATCCCAATGATAAAGTTGGAAGTATAGAAGATCTTAGAAGAGAGACATATATCAAAATTCTAGGTCTAATTATAGAGAAAGTACCTCTCCTTATCTAGTTTCATTTGATGTTTACTGACATGTAGGGAATTCAACAAATCAAATATTAGAGAAGTTGGGAGAGGCTATCACTACTATATAAATAGAGAATATTCTCATCATTGATAACACCTGTGATAATGAAAGATTTTATGAGAGATTTTATGGGTAAATTCCAGGACACCAGTAAAGTAGTTAGAAATCTGGGTGTAGAAACAGATGAGTCATTAAATGAAACAGTGGACAATCTTGATGATCTTGATGTGAAAAAAATGATGGAAATCATGAATCTATCTCAATATGTTATGGGGATGATTTTATGATCTCCCTTCCTAACATCTAGAAATCATCAATGCTTCATAACGTTACTATATAATGTTTATAATGGAGATGTTGTACAAACCTCTAAATATCCATAACATGAATCTTGTTTAGAATCTTGAGAAGTTACATTTGTTCCACTTTCTTTTATAGGTAAGGATTTGGTTTTCTACAATCTTTCAAGTCCTATTACTTTTGTGGAACCAATTACGCCAACCACTGTTGTAACTATCCAAACTATTCCAGAGCCTAATTCTATATTTTCTACTGGTCCTGTGTCTCCTCATCACTAGGTAGAAATACATGTAGAGTTAGAAAATTCAATCCATATAATCAAAAAAAATTAGGAATCTATTAAAAAAAATATCTTCCAATTTCAAGAAACTTTAAACAAAAAAATAAAATCAAAAAGCGTGAAACCTAAGGTTGCACAGAAATCATAGATGAGGAAGAAAATTTTCATAAATGAGTCTCCCTACAAGATTTAAATAGTCATGTGAGAAAATAAATTACATCATGTTGTCACAAATACATGCCACCAGATATAATAAATTTTATTTTGTATACATTTTTTACGGAGGTTTCAAAAAAATCGGAGATGATGAAGCAATGAATCTCACTAGACAGAAGTGAATATATATATATATATATATATATATATGGCAGAACTTATATATGTATATTTATACCTATGCATACATGTGCAAGTCACCTTTAATAGTGGCAACCCTAAACCACTATAGTAGGTCCCAAATACTCTAAAAAGCACCAAAAACTCAAAACACCAAAACCCTTAAATTAAAAAAATGTTTTGAAACAGAACAAAACATACCTGAATTCCATGGAGAACCCACTGCCCTTGATATAGGTGGCTAGAATCAGCCTCAAATGATACCCAAGAACCCTAAACATCAAGAATCGACCAAAAAACCCACAAAGTGAGTTAGGATTCAGTTGTAGTGTTCTAAAATGAAATGAACATTGAGGAGGAACCCAAAAATATCACATTAGTCGATCCATAATAAAGAAAACACATCATAAAGAAATCACTACTTCTTTAATAATTTTATCATTGGGAAACAAAATAAGAGTACCCAATAACATGGTGTCCCTAAAATTCAAAAAAAAATTATTATTATTAGGATTATAGAACAAATCCAACCTAAAAAAATCATATTGAAAAAATTGTATTAAACATACTCAACCAACCAAAAATTATTACATGAAATAGTACGCTGCATGGAATTCAGATGTAGATTATACTAAGACAACATTTTTTAAACTTATAATAAGAAAAATGTATTTCAAAACTTATAAGCATATCAATATTTCATTTTAAAAAAAATATAAGGGAAACAAACAATATATTAAGAGAAACCAAAAAATCATTCATTAATGATCTAAACTCTCTAGAATGAAAAGGTAATATCAAATCTAAATTTATATTTTAACATCCAATTTCCCTACCCATATTTCTCTAAACTCTATAGTTATTCCTTTTCATCTTATATTTAAATGAAATAACAGATAATAGTAATATCTATTAGACATTGAAAAATGGATGGTAACCATAAAAATAGTATTGTTTTATTCTATTGAAATTATTATACCCTCATATTCCCCTATAAACATGGTTAAACGTCTTTACATAGACATCAAGATTGAGTAAATATAGATTATTCTTTATAATTTACTTCAAAATAAATATAACTAAAATATGCTTCCAAAAATAAAAAAAATTACATATTGGAAGAACTCCTTGATTTATTATATCAACCCATTGATTCAAAATCACACAATTAGTTATATACAAATATAATGTACAAGGGGAGAGTAATACCCCTAAGAATTCTCAATTTTTGGATTATGGTAGCTCATGGTGAAGAAACACATTGTTCATTGGTTTATTTAAGACCTTATTATTGGTTATGTTTTCAACACTAATTATTGAAGAATCATTCTAGATTTTCTAACCTTCCCTCATTATAGTTAAAAAATAACGTTCAATCCTCTTTGTTTGTTCCATCATTCTATAAAATTTAAACTTGTTTGTCCATATGATTAATAATTACTTGGAAACATTCTTGATTATCTTCTTATATTCTCTTATCCACTAAAGGACTCTTCTTTAATACTTCTTTTAATTATTTTTCATGTTTGTTAACTTGGATATATTCTACCTTAGTGGGATCTTCTTTAATTTCATTCTTATTTCTCCCCAACCCCAATAGAAATATCCACCTTTTATTTCCTTAACTTCTTGATTTTCTTCTTTTTTTTCTATGTGGGATATTATCGGTGTAACATCATTGACACTATATTCTCCTTCAGTTGAGGTCTAATTTCTATAAGAAAATTATATTTATTCTCTTTTATTTTAGTTTATATACTCCCCATGTATATCATATAGAGAGAGGAATTCTTATTGATCTCTTTTTTTCTCCTCCCACGATGCCATAATTAGAAATACCCTAGGTTATTGCATATAAAACACCTCACATAAAAAAATAATTTTTTAGTATCTCAATTGATATGTTGATAAATTAACGTCTTCTACCACCATTTAGACCTTTGGCTTCTAGACACACACTCATTGTGTACACCACTTTTCCATAATATTATAGCATTTTTGGTATCTTCTTGTGAGAGAATATACTTCTATATTTAGCATCATATGAAATTTTATTCACAAAGTAGCCATATTCAAAAAATTCAAACCTAATATAGATTTTTAATAGGCACATAAATCACCAAAAGGCTCTGATTAAATTTGTCCAAACAAAGAGAGTAGAATAAACCAACCTCAAATGGTGTTAGATCAAACAAGATAATCCAAACCACTTTGACATTAGTATTGGATGACAAAACATGCAGCAAACCTCAAATAACCATGACATTCCTTTGAAACAAGGATCAATGTTAGAATCTCGGCACCTCAAAACCCCTAGAGTTCAGCCAAATGAAACCAGGAAACTGGTGAGAGGAAAACTCTAATAAAATAAAGAATTAAAGAAGATGAATGATTACATCAAACTTCCGACCATGAACCATCAAGAAATTCAGGATAAATGGTTGGATAAGGGGGGATGATAGAGGGGGATGTCGTGTGGGGTGTTCGACCATGGGGGGTCTCGCATGCAACTGGGGAGGATAAGGGGGTCGGGGAACGTCGCTGGAGGAGAGGGAGTCGGGAGGGGAGGGGGGATGTTGCTAACGTCAGAGAGCAAAGAGGGGAGAGGGGGAACATCACCAGAAGAGAAAGAGCTGAGAAATAATGGGGGCACGGAGGTAGAATATGGGACATTGTGGTATAGGTGGAGGTCGGGACGTTGAGGTGGAGGCAGAGGCTAGGAGGTCGAGGTCAGGGAGGGGTGGAGAGGGCTTAGAGGTGGAGGTCAGGGAGGGGAGGAGAGGGACTGTGCAAGGAGCCCAATGTAAAAGTGAAATTGGGAGGTGAAGCTCGATGTAATGGTGAAATTGGGGGTTGTATACACATAGTTTTAAACATAAATGTGGGTATTGATAAGATTACATCATTTATACCCATGGTTCTTCTAAACTATGGGTATAGTTGTGTGGGAATAGATCTATTTTCCTATAGTGAACATCATGCTCATCACCAGGTTGATCAACCTCATATAAATCATGAAATAGAACATATAATCATTCATCGTCCATATGAAACACAAAATGATTATTGTTAGTATATAGTTGAAAACTAACATTATATATAGATATATATTATATATGACTATAACCAGCATTTAACTATCTCACATTTCATCTCCATCATCATATTAGTATATGAAGATGTCAATATCTTCATATTTCTCCTCAGTATCATAAATTTACATATAAGTTCCAGCTTCATCATCTCTTATTATTTCAAATTTATTTGTTACATCAATAACATCATTACCACCATCAACCCATAATTGTGGGGTCTCATCATTGATATTAGTGTCTCTTTGTAAAAAATATTGATTTGGAGTAGTCTCTTGAAAATTTTCAATTCCCTTCACTTCATCGGAATCACATTAACTTAGGATAAAATGATTTTCCTAAGATTTCGTTTTTATTATTCTCCACGAATCACATAACTCTCTTGAAACAACATAATAATTTACATTATAAATTTTATGTTCCTGATGAGATAATAAAAATGGTTAATTTATTTTAATAATCCTTTTATATTTAATATCAATGATTACATGGTGTATATGTACATGTAATCCTCTCTTAGTATCCAATCATTGACACTAAAACATCATTATGTAATTTGGTCCCAAATAAGACGTTTTAATTATTTATTCCTCCAGGTTATAAAGTTCAACTCCACTTTCTCTAAGATGATATCCTCTTAAGAAAACACCATTATTAAATTTTTTCCCTATATGCATTTATATGAAATCAAAAACCATTCACCACATATGCATTATAATATTTAACTATTTTGGATGGTTGGTAACTCAATACACACAATTGATTATCAATTTTATCAGCATGTTGAGATACCTAAAATTTTGAAAAACAAAAATCAATATAAGAAGTATTAATTATATTTTATATGTTAAACTATAAACAATTTACATTTCCAATTTCAAAAGTCGGTAATAAAAATTATTTTGCTGACATTATTCGAGAGAAATTTCTGTAATTTTGGGAAACTGTTTCTTTATATGATTATCATATAATATAAAAATAAAATAATATTAATTTAATTGAAAAAATTATATAATAAGTGATATAATCCCTCACAATATTGATGGTGTCATTTCCTCATAGTTGAGCAGAACATATATATGAGTACTGTGATATTGAACATCTGAAATTCATCATTCATGAACTCCACCAATGCCATGTTCGGGCTAACTAAAAACTAATAATTTATTTCTCATTTAATCTTCCAAACATCCCTTTTTATGACCCATGTGGTTATTTTTTGAAGGATATTCAGATTGAAAACAATGAATCAACAAAATAAATTTCCTCATACAAATAATCTTTTTCAATTGATCCTTCTAATGATGTTGTGTCTCTTACCATTTTCTTCAATTATATTATGCATCTCGTGAATGGGTACATCAATGAGAACTGTATCGATCCTCCATATTTTTCTTCATACAGAAAATGTAATATCAAATGTTCCATTAAATCAAATAATGTTGGCGGAAATATTTTTTCTCATTTACATAAAATTAAAACAGTCTCTTCTTGTTTTATACTTATTTCATCATAGTCTATTGTCACCACACAAATGTCTCATAAAAAAAATATGATATTTATATTATTGAATCCAAAATCATAGAATTCAATAGAAAACTAAATCCAATTGGTGGATTTCTTTCTATTATGACATGGAACCCATGAATTTTTAATCCAGTAATATAACCATTTATAACACATCTAGAAAAATTGGAAACATAACCTTCCATAATCCTCAAATCTATAATCCAATAAAAAATAATAATTTATTTTCTTTGGAAACTATACAAGCCTCTTTCGGATTCATTAACTACTATGATCTGACATTTTCAAACAGCTCAAGTTCTGGTCACCTATAAAATTGGTCAAGTTCTAATCATTCCTTTATATTATCATTGGTCTTACTCGGTGTGTCCAAAACTGTATAAAATATATTATAAAAATAGTTCTTCTCAATATGTTTGACATCCAACATGTGATGGACCAAAAAATAAAACCAATATGGAATATCCCAAAAAAATATCTATTTTATTCAATTGTTTTCTTTCCCAAATCCATTAATTTTTCTGTTGGTTTATAGTCTGTCAAAATATAATGGGTGGTAATTAAGAGACAATATATTTTAACTCTATACCTGATATCATTGTTGGAGTTTCATCTCTTTCCATTGTGCCTTTTCTGAAATGATATTTTTCCTTCAAAATGATGATTAGTTAGAAGAAAAATACGATGAGAGTCGAAAAAACATGGTTTTCTTCCATTTAAAAGCATAAATTCTATGTTGTATCTTATATAGTATAGAAATTATTTTGGACCATGTATACTCCAGCCAGATAACATGCCATATGCTGGGAAGTTACTAATTTTCCACATCAATCTAGCTTTAATTAGGAAATTTTGTTTTGCAATAACATCATATATATTGACACCATTACACCACGATAAATTTAACTCATAAATCAGTGGATTCAAATAAACATCGATATCTTTTTTTGGATTTCCTGTAATTAATAAGTTCAAAACAATATATATATCATTCATAAACATCCAAGATGGTAAATTTAATAGATTTATGAAGACGATCCCATGAGAATATTGACTACCGTGAGAAACAAAAAAATAGAAACCCTTAGTAGAAAAACCCAATTAAACATTCTAGGCATCTAAAGAAATATATGGATGTACTTGGACAAAATGTTTCCATGAATCACCTTCACCATGATGGTTTAAGATTTTACCTATTGAAATATTTGTTTTTTGTCATGACATCAATGACGTTTTGTTCTAACGCATAAATAAATGCTATAATCTTGGTTTAAGTAGGAAATACCTCAACTATTTTACTGAAATCAATCCAAATTTCCCTAGTTGAGCCACTTTGTACCTCGATTTTGCACATGTAGGAAAACTAACTGATGACTCATTTTTACCATAATATAAGATGAAATCATTTGAACTCACACAAATATTATAATAACCAAGACTAATATTATGAACTTGCCACTTAATCTAATTTAAATATTTAGTCAACACATATCTTTTAGGTAGTAGTGAATTAACCAAAGAGACTATCTGATCAAAAAAACTATTTAACATTCCACTATCTGATTTAATAGCCAAAAATTTTGTAACTACTTCATATTTTCTTATCTTTTAACCATGATGTAATTAATCCTCAGCATACTTCAATAAATCATAAAATTGAAATGTTTTCAACTCTGGGGTAAAATAAATATCATCTTGAGTCTCAGTTTTTTTAAAAATATGGGCCTTCCAGATCATGTTCTAAATTTTGAAACTGTGACAGATGAGGAACAAAATTATTTTTATCTTCTAAGGAATTTCATTCACCATGTTGATACCAACAAACATAATCTATTATAAAACCAAAACATAATATATGACCCCCAACATTTTCAAATGTATCAAACCTCCTAAAATCACATTTCTTATATGGACATTTCATTTTTTTCTTCTGAAATAAATTCTGGTTTTGATGATGAAAATTATAAAAAATCTTCAACACCCTCTATATACAAGATTTATACCAAAACTATTTGGATTACTATGATGATTTATCCAATCATGGTCATGTAAATAAGACTGTAATTGACTTCATTATTCCATATTATTCTAAAAATATAAAATAAATAAATGGTTTATGAATAATTTACTAAAAGAAAAAAATGAACCAAAAAATATTAGAAAATTTAAAAAAAATTACTTGTAATTTTTGTCAATGTTATCTATTTATCACTGATTATTACTAATTTCCACTCATTATTACTAATTTTAATTAAATGCCAATAATTTTAATTAATTACCAATAATTTTTACTAATTACCACTACTAACTAATATTTATTACTAATTATTACTAATTAAAACTAATTATTACTAATTACTACAAATTATTACAATTTATAATTAATTATTACTAATAATTACTAATTACCACTAATTTTTACAAATTATTACTAATTACCTCTAATTTCCACTAATTATTACTAATTATTACTATCTTTTTACTAATTATTACTAATTACCACTATTTTTTACTAAGTTATTACTAAATACTGCTATTTTTTACTAATTTATTACTAATTACTACTATTGTTTACTATGTTATTACTAATTACTACTATTTTTTACTAATTACCACTGGTTTCTACTAATTTTTACTAATTACTACTAAATTTTAATAATTTTTTCTAATTAAAAATAATATTTAAAAATTATTAGTAATTATTAGTAATTATTTTTAATTAATATTAATTATTACTAATTATCACTAATTATTACGAATTATTACTAATTTCCACTAATTATTTCTAATTAAAACTAATTGTTGCTAATTATTACTAGTTATTTCTACTTTTTTCAAATTATTACTAATTTTTAATAATTATTACTAATTACGACTAATTATTACTAATTATTACTAATTGTTTCTAATTACCATTAATTATTACTAATTATTACTAATTGTTGCTAGTTTTTACTAACTAATAGTAATTAGTACTAGTTATTACTAATTATTAGTAATTATTATTAACTATAACTAATTTTTAATAATTATTACTAATTATTACTAATTATTACTAATTACCAATAATTATTACTAACTATTAATAATAATTACTAATTACCATTAATTACCACAAATTATTACTAATTATTACTAATATTTTATAATTACCCCTAATGTTTGCTAATATTTACTAATTATAACGAATTATTACTAATTATAAGGAATTATTACTAATTATCATGAATTACTTCTAATTATTACTAATTATCACTAATTGTTACTAATTACTCTATTTTTTACTAATTGCCACTAATATTTACTAATTATCGCAAATTATTACTATTTATCACGAATTATTACTAATTATCAAGAATTATTACTAATTATCATGAATTATTTCTAATTATCACATATCATTACTAATTTTTACAAATTTCCACTAATATTAACTAATTTTTACTAATTTTTACAAATTAATACTAATTACTACTAATTATTACTAATTATAACTAATTTTTACTAATTACTAGTAATTTTTACTAATTACTAATAATTATTTCTAATTATCACTAATTACCATGAATTATTAATAATTTTTATTAATTTTTACTAATATTTACTCATTATTAAAAAAAAATACTAATTATTACGAATTTTTAGGAATTATTACTAATTATTGCTAATTATTATTAACTATTACTATTTTTTTATAATTTTTATAAATTTTACTTATTATTTTTAATTACTACTATTTTTACTAATTTTTACTAATTATTACTAATTATTAATAATTATAACTAATTATTACTAATTATTACAAATTACCACTAATTATTACTAATTACCAGGAACTATTACTAATTATAACTAACAAAAAATAGTTACTACTAATTAATACTAATTACCACTAATTATTATTAATTATCACTAATTATTTCTAATTATTACTAATTATTACTAGTTACCACAAATTTTTACTAATTATTACTAGTTACCAATAATTTTTACTATTTTTTAACAATTTTTACTAATTACAACTAATTATTACTAATTAATACTAATAGCCACTAATTATTACTATTTATTTCTAATCACCAATGATTCTCACAAATTACCACTAATTATTACTAATTATGACCAATTATTACCATTTTTACAAATTATTACCATTTTTACTATTTTTTACTATTTTTTACTAATTATTACTAATTATTAATAATTATCTCTAATTATTAAAAAAATACTAATTACTTGTAATTTTTACTAATTTCCACTAATTTTTATTAATTATTACAAATTATTACTAATTACTACTTATTAATACTAATTATACTAAATTAATTTTTTAAAATTTATAAAACATCTTATTAATTTATAATAATCTACATTAAATAAATCTATTTTATAACAATTTATTGCTAATTTTTACCCAGTTATTAATAATTACTGCTAATTACTACTAATTACAGCTAATTATTACTAATTACTCATAAGTAAAACAAATTATTGAAAATTAAAACTTTTAAATTTTAAGTAAAAGCATTACCGCCAATAAAAACTAAATATTTCTAGAAAAAATTGATGAAAAATAAACTATTCAATTCAAATTAAAAATAATTACTACTTATTAATAAGAAAATTTAATAATATTAAATAAAATAAAATAAATAATAAATAAATAATAAAAACAAATAAATACCTTGAAACTAAATCTCACATCAGATGAAAAGCATGAAAGTTGATCTCATGTGATGTTTATAACTGAGAAAAGTTTAAACTAAACAATATAAGAGAAAAGAAGTTTATATGAGTTTAGAACAGTTGAAATGGGACTATTTGCGATGAAATTCCCATCGCAAATAGTTATATAGTTATTAATTGTGGTTGTAGTAAAAATTAGTTTTTGTGACGGGACCCGTCGCAAATACTATCTTGCAGACATATCATTTGCAACCAGAGTAAACCCTCTCCTCAAATAACAAAAAAAATCGGATGATTATTTTGGATGGGGATGATCACCATCACAAATACTCATCGCGGGCTTTGGCGCGCATAGCGCGCCAAAGGTATTTGCGATAGGAAGTGATTCTCATCCTAAATACTATTTTTATAGACTATTTGCAATGGTTAATGACTCTTATCTCAAATAGCCAATCACAAATAGTTGAAAATTCTTGTAATAGATATAATTTAAAACATGTATTTTAATATTAAAAATTAATATTATGGATGTTTATTCATTAAATGTTTTATAAAGATTTATTAATTTATTATTAACATTTTATAATTAATTAATTTATAAACACCTTTATAAATTTAAAAAATATCCGAAAATACCTTTTTTGAATTATACACATTTTTTAAACCATTTAATTCAATGTCAAATTAATATATAAGAAAAAATATTTTTTCTTAAATTATCATATTCAATGATATATCCAAATTATATGATAAAATTGATAAGGTTTTCATGCTTAAATGATTTAGACACTTCCATTCATATTTTACAGCTGATTATTCTTTTCACCACCTATGATAGCCTTTATAAGATGATCTCTGCTTACACTAGCTATCACTCCTTATAAATTTCTAGTTTTTATAAGGTTAACCCTTCAGTTTTTAGTATGTTGTACCCTATGAAAATCATAGATTTCATCTTTATGATATGATGTTGTGTTTTTTTCTTAGAATAGTGTTATCGTTGTATACGACACTCATCATGTTGTATGATATGTTACACCAAAATCAAAGAATTACACAATGTCACAACCAGTGATATCCCATATCGTATGGTGCAACCCAATCATACCTTGTGGAATCACATTTGAAAAACCATCCACTAAAAAATATAATCATATATTATGATAAGTAAAATGAAAACCATAAGATATAATATTTTCTTCATTTTAAATCATGATTTCAAGAATCAATTCACATGGTAATGCTTTGATACCACAGATAGGCTTCTGAGGATCAATCTATATTTAACCAAGAAATTAAAATAAATTACAAACTCTTAAACCAAACATCAACTATGCTTAAAACCCAAAACCATAAACTCTAAAATGAAGAACAGTATCATGTGTACCTTACACCGATGAGGCTCTATATCAACTTCAATCATACGAGCTTGATGAGGATCACAAAGCAGAAGCCAACAAACTGCCTCCTATATGGTGTATCCACGGGCTACAACGAATCACCCATCGCATGGAAAGAACCATCCTTTAAACAATGATATGTTATTATCTCATGGACTCTAAGGTAGAAGAATGAAGAGATCCTTATGTAGAATCACAAGATACTATGGATGGATTGATCAATCACCAACACATGGTGATAACCTCATTATATATCCCTTTAGGATCTACCCATGTTGTTTATGCATTAACTCATACGTTATGAAAAGTTTTAGGTATGCATAGACCATTATTTTATTTGGCATGTTAATGCTTTGTTGATCATCTCAAACATTTCAAGCTACGAATTTTTCTTATTTATGATATCAATTATGGAAGAATAGGAATGATAACCTTTAATGTTCCACTACCATTCCATGGTAGTGGCTATGATATCAATATATCAAACTATATGATATGGCCAGACTAAGAAATAAAATATGCCTAGGTTTCTTCTATATCATACCATACATCATATTTATATCATACACTATGATATAGGCCAAAACACATCATATGTGATAAGGATTTAGTTTATATATCTTTCACCTTCCACAATTGTAATAACACTTTCCACATATAAAATATATATACACACACACACAATCATCCTTTTCTCAATTCTACTTTATTTTTGAGTTTATTTATAGCATAATAAATGTTTTATACATACTTTGTATCCAATTCCCATGAGTTGTAATTTGAGAAATATATTTCTTTAACATTTAAAACCTTATTCTAAGAAGGATTCTTCTAGAGAACACTTCTTAAACTTATATACCAATCTATAAAACAATAAGTCCATCCATTAGAAGATCTCAAAATTATGTTAATGATGCATGTTATAATCTATAAAAACTCCAATTAATTAAGTGATTATCATGTTTTATATAATTTTAATTTTAATTTTTCTGAACATACTCCCACTAAAACGATGACCCCATACATCATATTTATTATGGAAAAATATTTATTTCACTAACTTTTTGGTCCACTTTTGTGTTCATCTCAATAATTCTATATTATGTGGACCATCATTTTTATCATATCATTGATGATTCCTGAGTAATTAGGTGGAAAAGTACTTGAACAAATTCATTATATGGATTTTGATTACTCTTTTATTCTAGTTATCAAAATCATAGGTTTATCCATCTAAGTGTATCCAAAATCTTATAATGGAACGTGGTTACATATGTATTAGTGTTAACTGCATCCTTCATTTCTTACACATGATAATTTATAGAAACCAATATTTATCACTAGACTACCAATTTAAGAAATTGAGTTCTTTATGTATATTTTATTTGGAAATAATCTAACAAGTAGTATTTCAAGAGGTTTTCATTATCTATTTACTTCCATATACATCATATGTATATCATTTCATCTCATGAAATCATTTAATTTAATTAAATCACTATATGGATGAATGTTTTTAATTATTTAGTTTTGTATTATATAACTTTAACCAAACTAATATATCCAAAATATACATATATATATATATAATTGTTAAACTGATGATTTTTGTTACTTATATTAATGTAAAATCAAATTATACCTACACATATCTATATGAATATCATGTATAATTTACTTGTAACACTTTTATATAAAGAATTAAATTCTAATAAAATCAACTTCCAATTAAGAGAAAGTATGGAATAATATGTAGAAAATTGAAACTTATCTACAACTAAGCCTAGGATTCCGGCCTGGTGATAAATTCATCTTAATTTATCACTATCCATGGACCAATATTTAATAGAGAACTTAATTATTATATATTTTTAACACCCTATATGTATAAATCATAATCAAACTTTATTATTTAATTTATAAATAAAAAATTATTCATATTCATGGATGAAAACTACTAAATCTTATGTCTTACCTAACATGTAACTCTTTAAATGTATGGTATAAAAACTATATGAATCCATTTAAGATATTTAATTTAAGTATGCAATAATTCATAATATAAAAAATTTATATACATGAATATTAAATAAGTATGTTAATAAATAAGTGAATAATTAAAATATAAATTAGATATATTATAAACTTTAGATAATAATAAATTTTATCAAAAAATATTTTAATATAGCCTAAATTATTGTGGATTTGGCATGGGATAGTGGTTTTAGAGAATAATTTTTTTATTGAAAACATAAGAGTCATTTACAATGTCATTTGTTTCTTTTTTACAATCCATTTTATAGAGATAATTTCTCAAAGTCCAAAACATAGACCATGTTATGGTTAATTTGTACATGCTATTTTAATCATTGGCTTACTCAAATGTTATACATTTAACCATGACTTGTTAATCTTTTCCATGTCATTATTTTCCTCCTAGAAATCTAATTTCTATAAACCAAGGCCATTGTTTGGTCACAAAAAAATGATCAAATTGTGACTTTATGATAGTATATTTTTTTTATAAAAACAATTTAGTGTTTTTATAAAATGACATCATTTTAATTGGATTTTACATAAACCATGATGTGGTTATATAAACTATGTTTGTTTTTTTATAAACAATCCTAATGGATTCCATTTTTCAGTCTGCATATTCTTAGTTATTCACAAAAACTCTCTCTAACGCCACTAAATGGTTTTGTAATACATCTTAATGACCAAACATAGTGGAAAAAAACAAAAATCACAACCATAAGATTGATAGTGATAGGATTTAATAAAATAAAATAAAAAACATAAAATATTTTCCATGATATATCTTCCATAACCATGAGTTTGATAGATATATATCTGTAAAAAATGGATCCAACATCCAAAAATATTTATTAACCAAAATAAAATAACTAAAAACATTGATATGACCTTTTCTACTTAAAATGGTGTGGTATATCCACCTAGGTAAATGGAGATAAGAATTTTTTTTTCAGATTTATCTTTTTAAATTGTCATCTAATATCCACAAAATGAGCCTATTGAGCTACCTTTAAATATAAACCCTTCACTGTATAAAATATACACCTGAAGTTTGACATCATTGTACATTATGAATCATTCTAACTCTTTATATTTATCTATAGTGATGTTTATAATGTAAACTTCATTTATTTAAGTTCTTTTCAAGCCTCTTTAGAATTTAATCATCAAAACTTCTTCAAACGATGTATCATAAGCCAACAACATAAAAAAAATTATATAATAATTAATTTTATGATATTTCAAACCATTCTTAATGGACACTATGATATGAAATAGAAACTGTGTCGTAATAAAAACCATAGATTAATAATTCTCACGATATCATGCTTTAATATTTTATGAATAATCCATTGATATTTGGATATATATATAAATATGATTAAATTTTATTTTGGTATATTAGATAAAATAAATAGTTGTATAAAGTTTTATGCATTAATAAATTTGGTAAATATTAATTTGTTTTAGAGGAATAAGATAGAAAATTAAACAATTACAAGAAATAATTCATATATGGAATATATGAGATAAAATAGTTGGAAGTTTACAATACCTAAAAATACTAAATATAAAATTCTAACAAAGATAAACACCTTTTAAGATCTCAACCCTCCAAATGAATGGTTTTAGCCAAATATGGGTGGCCATGGATTATCTTGTATAAGGAAATTAGAATATGGGTAACCCAAATATGACTATGGGTAGGTATCTGACATAAAAGGAATGTTATCATAGTAAGTAGTATTATATTCTCAATAGTGATTTATTATATAATTATATAATTACTAATAAGAATAGTTAAACAATGATAGAAATAAAAAGAACTTGCAATATCAGTGATAATTTACTAGGGTGAATTAGTTAATTTAATTTATTTTTTAAGTTTATTTTATAAAAATCCTCTATCACCTATTAAAGTGAATGACTGGTTTTCTATTACATATACCATAGCACAACACAGTAATAAAAATTTATTTTTTACAAGGTTCACTACTCAAAAAAAGTAATTAATCCTTATCATTATCTAGAATCATAAAATACCATATATTCCACTAGTATCATTATTATGGATTAAAAATGACAAGGTTTCATCTTTGTAATTAGGATATAAAAAAATTCTCTTGACTACTATAAAGCACTCCCACACAAGATAAAATAAATAGAGTCTCTTTTAGAATAAAAATATATCCGTCAACTATTCCATAATTCTATCAAGTTTTTTTTGTGATGATTCTTGTTGTCCTTTATCTTATTGCTCATTATATTATTCTTATATACACACACAACCAAAAGTAATATATTATTCCTCTAATACACACTCTCTCTTCAATATATTTTTATTTTTTAGTTTATTCCTACTTTTTACACACCAATAGTCATTTTCTTCAAGTTTAAATTTCAATTTGAAAATAAAAGTCAAACCAAAAAATTCATTCACCTACTTCTCAACTTATTCTTTTTCCTTTTTTTCCTTTGTATATTTAGAGATATATTAGTATCCTTTGATTTGGTTAAATAATTTAGATATTGAGTATTAGTATAACTTGAGTCATCAAAATTTTCACATCCTCGTATCCACTCAAAATAAGAAACTTTCTTCTTACCATAACTCATACATTCCTCACTATGAATTATTATACATTGTTTATAGAAATTCTCATTGTCCAAGGATTTAACCATTATGTTTTTATGTAGTTTCAATCTAACCACTTTCAAATTATTTGGAATCTCTCATAACACATTTTGTTCCACTTCACACTCTCCCATTTCGGTTTTAGATAATATTTTTTTTATAACACCATATCATGCACCACAATTTTGAACTCCCATATAAAACATTAGAAAATATCCATGAAATTTAACTTATCTGGGATACATTTTCTCGATGTCTCAAAGTCTTATCAAAACATCCACTCAAAATGAACGACGATGTCATCTTCACTATTTCAATAAATTGAAAATAACTCATATTTCTTACAAAAAAAATATTGTTCATCATAAGTAGGACTCTTATTTTCCAATAATTTCATGATGAGTTTTCCAAAATTTAAAACTTATTTGAAATCCACCATGGATTCCTCCACGGAATATACAAGACTCATCATTTACCATAGGAAAACTTCTTAACTAAGACATAGACTAAAATTCCATGTTTCTAAAATCATCACCCTTTTTATTTTCTATGACATGTTCTTCATTACACCACAAAATATTCATTCTTTTATTCATAGATAACTACTTGTCAAAACACATGTGTCATGAGAAAAGAATACATTTTATCTACTGATAATAGTTTCATGATTGTATTTTTATTAATCCTAGAATGGTAATTGCACCTATATTTCAAACATCTTCAAACACCACTCTTTTATATTTAAACTTATTTCATGTTATTCTAATGATCCAAAAACCATGGTTCAAAGATAACCTTAAATGCATCCTCATAAAACACTTAGGGATAAAAAATATTTATTTACTGATAAAAAATCAAATATATAAATTTATCCACTTCATCGATCAACATCTTCTATGATCATGGGTTTAACAATATCCCCAACACATTTCTTGGTCATAGAAATCTCACCATTTGTATTTTTTTAGAAGAAATTAAATTTAAATCACTCTTAAAACTCATTATACTTACCAATGATTAATTATTTTTAGATCCCAGATTAAAAAGGGCATTACCATGGGTCATTCAATAGTACATGTATTACTTTTAACAAATTATATCTTTTGAATTAAACACTTATAACCATTAAAAGTTTATAATTACTCTTTAGAATATTTTCCTCGATTGTATGAAAGTATATTAAAGGAAATAAAAACTAAATATCATTTTATAAGGTTCATCCTCAATGTGGGAGCCTACTCATTATCATTATCAAACTTTTTTTAACTAATTAATATTATTATCTCTATATAATTGCAGTAATTAGAAAAACCTATCAATTGGAATACAATATTTAAGAAGGTATCATTTACTTCCCTTTTCAAGTAGGTATAAACCACTCCATATAGATAATTACTTGGATTTGGTTATACCATAACCCCCTAATATTGAAATATTCTTCCTTGTCTCAAGAATGAATAAAATATTCAACCAATAAATAGGTGAATGAACATAATGAAAATGTCTACTTCTAAAATAACTTCAGCTACCTGGATAAAAATAAAACTATATTAGCACATCATATCTTTCTAAATATTAAATATGATGATCTATTCATACATGATAGAATTCAAGCCTGAAGATTTCCTCCTTTCTCTTTAGTATAAATTACTAACAAAAATAAAAAAAATCAACTTTCCTCAACCTATTTACGAATAATAATGTTGCATTGGTCGATATTCTTAATATTCTCCCTCTTCATCACAATTGATTATTGGGAGTTCTCTCAAAATTACCAAAATAAATAATTTTTTTCATTTCTCATTTTTATATTCTATAGAGAATATTCACAATATATTTCAAAAATCATTATGTAAATTCCCCATGAGGTTTAGGTATAATAATTTCTTTGGTAAACATCCATGTTTTTTATTCCTATAGAATCAAAAAATGGATGATTTTGGATATTTATTTTAAAATATTCAGGAATATAATAAGATCATTATAATTTTGATTTGTTTCAAAAACTCATATTCAAATATCTAAGAAACTTATAATAAATTTCACCTTCAAAACAACCTTGAAACTCATATTAATTAAACTTCACACTAACATAGCATTGTTATATGGAACCTTTTTTATAGTGTGTAGCACTGATCTCATCATACAATATCACATTTAGTTTAATGTTACAATATTAACTTGAATCACAGTCCCTTAAAATGACTATGATAATTCATCTATGAATCATAACACCTGAAGCATCATTTAAATTTCAGTTATACTTATCAAAGTATTTTGGGTTCATTATGAATTCCTACACCAAAACAATAAAATATATACACTGATTCAATGTATGATTTTTCAAAAAATTCATATGATGTGGCAAGATAATGTTTTCACAAGTCTTAAAAGTCATATGCTCTATAAATTAATAATCTCTCTTTTTTCCAGTGTCATATATGGGCCATCAAAGTCATATACACTAGATTTTAGAGATATAAATCAGACAAATAAAAGTCTAATAATTATAAAAAAAATATGTGGAACACACAAAGTGTAATTCTCAAGAAATTCATATGGTTTTTTCTTGAAGTGATACAATTCCACAGAAATTTATACAAGATGTAAAAGACTTATAAATTTCTCTAGAATTTTTCATTTTTCAATTATATCCACAAAATCCATACACATAGAGGGGAGTCATTAAAATGTACATCCTTAGAACCAGAATTATAGATTTCACTAATAAAAAAATAACCTTTTAAAAAGGCCATCAATAATCTCTAACCTCAATAAAAACACTTCTCACATATGGTTGAGAACAAAGAGAGCTTCTTTAATAAATCAAAGGGCGCTTCAATCTCCCCCATTTGATTTATTGGAAACCTAAAATAATCTCTTTAAAAACATATTTTTAAACTTGAATTATTATTTAGGAGACATAAAATAATATCCTTTTTTATTTAACAAACATTTTGACACCCCACCATTGGTTAGAGTATTGTTCGGAGGGAACTCCATCTCTTGATGTTAAGAATAATTGTTGGCCATGTGATAAGGAGTTATCCCCCCACAATCCAAGTACTACTAAATTCAAATAACTTCCACTTTTTATAATAAACACAATCAATGAGTTAATAAATTATAAGGATAGAAATAAATATCCCTAATTACTTCATCATTCAAACAGTTTCTTACTTACTCCCCCCCCCCCCCTTGATAATATAATTCAAGGATCAATGTGGGTACTCCCAAAAAATATTAGTGGTGTGGGAGGGCATAAAATTCATGTTCATCCATTATGTATCAAATATATCCTTATGGATAGCCTTGGTGAACATGTCGGACAACTAGTATTGAGTGGGAATAAATTATTGTTTGAATTCCCAATTTTCTACACTCTCTTTAATGAAATGAAATATCATATCAATATTCTCTGACGTTTATTGTTTCGCACAATTTTTAAAAAGTTTTGTAATTATTTTATAATAATAATGAATTCTAAAAGGTATCTCAACTTCCACCCTCAAATTTTTCAGTTCCTCCTTCATCCAAATATTTTGAGTACAAGAACATATTACAATCACATACTCTACCTAGGTGGTGTTTAATGTCACTTTAGTCTACTTTCTTTAGTCCCAACTCATAAATATATCTCCAAAAATGAAAATTACACTTAAATTTGACCTTTCATCATCACAAAAACTTATCTAATCTACATTATTAAATTCAAATATATTTAATTTGTTCAATCATTTGTATAGATGACTAAAATTTAGAGTCCCTTTCACATATCTCAATATGATTTTAGCATCCATATATTTTGTTCCTTTAGATTATTATAATATTGGAAGAAATACTAAAAAAATATACAATATCTAATTTATAATCTTTAATATAAATTAATCTTCTAATTTATTTTTTGAACTACCTATGATTAGAACTTTTACCTACAATATATTTTGATAATTTCAATCACAAATAAATTTTTGTAGATGTTGTATTATAGTACTCCATCTCAAACATATTCAAAAGATATTTAGTATAATTTTATTATTATATAAAATTAAAATTTTAATCATGTAAAAATATTTTAACCAAGTAAGTATTTTGGTTCACCTAATAGATAAATTTTAAAATGTTGCTCCAATTATATAGAAAAATATTCATAATAATTCTCATGATTACCTAAAAAACAATGTCATCAATATACACTATTATAATAATTGTAGATAATTCCCTTTATTTGATGAATAAATTATTGTACACTTTTCCATTGATGGATTTTAAATCCCTCAAGAAACTGTAAATATTTGAATATCAGGCCCTTAGGGCCTACTTTAAGCTATATGAATCCTTATTTAATTTCAAAACACTTTTTAAATTATAATGAAGCATACAAGACTTTGGGTTATATATATATACTTATTCTTATATCTCACCATTTAATTAAATAGGATTTATATTCATCTAATAGATTTTATATTTTCTAAAATCCTCCAGAACAAGGAACATCCTAATTGCCACCATCCTTAAAACCAGTGAGAAAGTATGATAAAAATAAACTCAAAAACATGAAAATAACTCTTGAAAACATGTATATACTTGTTACTTATAACTACTAATTTATCATTTGTCTTATTTCTAAGTACCCACATGGTATCAAATTCTTTTTTTCAATAGGTCTTTGAAAAGAGTCTCAAGTGGAATTTTTCTAAATTTGATCAAGCTCCTCATTTATTGATTCAATTCATTCCTTATGTTTAAAATCATATTCCATTTATTTTTGTCCAATATGAAAAATAAGTGAAGTATAATTGTCAACCTCATCCTTCTATTAGTTTTTGCAGCCATCAATTTATCAAATCTCAATTTTCTTTGAGTTTGGACTGGAATAGTTTGATCATCAATGATGTTTTCTTCCTCCAAACACATCATTAATATTTAAAACTGTTGTTTTTTTACTTTAAAAAACTATTACCCATCATGTTTTTGGTGATATTAATAATTATTTACTCTTGATTTAGTCTCAATATATTTTTCATTGTTTTATTCTAAAATATACATGTTTTTCTCATCATTTTCTTTAAAAACTTCTATAACTTGAGAATCACTTTTTTATATTTTCAATTATCTTATAATAATATCATTCAAACACCATTTTAATTATTTAATTCCAAAATCTATATCCTTTCTCATTAGATATATATCGAATTTGGACACCCTTCTTAACCCATTCATCAAAATTTTCATGGTTTGTGTCTTTGATTTTGATGATGGGTCAGCTTCCAATAACCTTAAAATTAATAATTTTTTGGTTATTTTTATACCATTTTTTATATGAATTTAGATATACGTTTCACCTCAAAATCATCAATTTTAAATATTTTTTAGAATGCACACTTCTTCCCTCTAAAATAATTTAGATATTTATAATTTAGAAATAATTATTCTCATCATTTCAACTAATATTCTATTCATTCTTTAATAAACCACAAACTAATAAGGTGTTTAAGTTGTGTTATAATAATGTCTGAAACCATACATAGAATGGTAGGATTCAAATGATCTCCTAGTGTATTCCTTACCATTTTTTATTCTTAATTTCTTAATATGAATTCCATGATTTTTTTAAACATGTATTCTATAGGTATTGAAAATATCCATTGCCTTTAAATATTTATTCATAAATAACACCATTTCATTATAGTATAATCATAAATAAATGTCATAAAATACTATTCACCTTTTATTTATTGGTTTCTCACAGATCTACACAAATCTGAGTGGATTTATTCAAGAGCCCTTGTGGATTAAATCTCTATTATTTTGTGATTACCTTATACAAAAATTCTATTTTAAAATGTAGTACAAACCTAATATCTATCTCGGATCAATTGGGTTAGCTCCATCACCCAATTTTCTATATATATTTTACTCAAATATTTTTAATGATTATGTAAAATTATTAATTTCCATAGATTGGCCTCTTCCCTAGAATTGGAATAAATGGAATTACTAGGATATCTACTTTGAAATAAATTCCCACTAGCCCTTTCTCTGCTTATAGAAATCCTTCCATATTGAACAATTTTAATGAGATAAGTGATATTCATGAAGATCAACTCATTACCTTAATACCATAATTTATTGATACTCAACAAGTTATGTTCATTCTCCTCTAAAATTAAAACCTCCTATAAGTTAATTTTAGATGGATTAATTTCATCAAAAATGATTCCCTTTATTTAAAAATATCTCATTACCAATGTTCATAAATACTCCATCATGTTTCTATATATTTTTCAACAACTCAGTATCTCTTTCCATATGTGAATAGTATCCACTATTAATAAGTTGGGCTCTTCTTTTCATGATAGCCTTCAAAGAAACCTCCACAATAAATTATTTATTAACCTTGTTTTTATTTTATATCTTCTTTTCTCTTGAAATTCATTTTTGTTGATCTATAAGCATGGTCATACATTCTTCTTCATAGTGACATTTTATGTCTCAACTTCCACAAATATCCTCATGAAAATAAAACTTGTTAAGTATCGGTACACAAGTTGTACATCCATACCCAATAAACTTCTTTCTAGAATTATAGATTTTATTTTCAAAGTGAATCCCCCTTAACTACGGCCTTTCGTAGTTCTATAAAACTGACATATTATACCCAAAAAGTCATTAATTAATCCCATATACAAGGAAAAATCATCATTGTCCCTTGAAAATGGTTCTCCCATGAATCTATTATAACAGATATAAAAATTATACTTTTTATTTTTATGTAGTATACATCTTCCTCTACTGAGGTATTTATGAATTTCCCTTCTTTTGAAAGTTATCAATTATATTTTATATAATTTTATTATTTTTAGGCTTCATATCTACCCATTTTCTCTTAGATTTATCTTTTTAAGTTGTATTATTAGCTGAAATAGATGTTTTTATAAATAATTAAAGCCATAGATTTTAAATAAACTTGATTGCTGCAATATCCAATAGTTTTTTATATCTCATCTTTGACTTCAATATTTTTTTTTAAATTCAACCTTTAGTTTTTAGGGTAATATTAATACTTAAATCTCCTCGATTATACCTATATAATCTATTCTTATGGATTATACAACTTCTTATAGAGTTCCTTTTACAATCTTTATTCCATACCATCTTTTACTATGTGAAGTTTGATTTTATAATACATTCATTATTATTTTAGTGAGATTAATCTTCAACCTTATTCATATTTCTAATTCCCTTCATAAGATATATTACCTCCCTTTTGAGAGGATAATTTTTATCATGATGGACTACATGTTTCATCCTTAACATGTGAACCATAGAGGCTTCACCTTCTTCCTCTTCTTCTTCAATGCTTGGGATATTTTCTTTACATTAAACATGTGTTATAAATTCAATTTCTCTTATAGTATATTATTCCTTTAATTTAATTCATGAATAAGAGTTTTATTTTGTCTCTTTATATATCATGGTTCATTTTTTATTTAACATATTTATTCTACCTTAATCATATTTTTATAGTTTTTAATAAATATTGTATTAATCATTCTCTGAAATTTTATTTTATCCTCTGATTCAATGTTTTTATTATTTCTTGGAAAATTTATAGTAAACTGTCTACTTCCTCCACAATTAAAACATTTAAGTGAAATATTTCTTTAATATTTTCCTTTTCCCTTTCTATGACTTCTGGATTTGAGATCCCTGAGTTTCTAATGAGTTTCATCACCCTAATTATCTCAATATGAGTCACTTGAAGACTCATTTCCTCCTATTTATATTCAATTTATTCATGGATTTAAAATCCATATCCTTCACAGAATTTTCCAAAAAAAACTGGTTTTTTCATAATTCATAGTTTAAAAGAGTATTGTGTAAGGCATCCATCGAAATATATTCCATATAGTAAATAGTTGAAATCTTTTAATCGAATATATCAATGAAGATTCTCATTAATTTTTTAACAACTATAGATTGTTCTATATTGTATTCAAACCCATTGGTGTGGATAACTACATAATTCACCCTAGTGAAGTAATCACACATAGTTTTATCTTTGACCATTTTGAAATAAACATATTTAGCTCTCCATATTTTTAGTTCGGCCTCCATTATCTTTATAATTCCTTCATATATCTTTTATATCTTTTCCAACATCTCTTTAGCTATCTAAAGTCCCAAAAATTTGGTGTGCACTTTTTCTAAATAATATTATAATATTTAATATTTATCATTTATATTTATCTAAATATTCCTCTTCTAAATAATTTTCATTGTACAATATCCTTCAATTGGTGGATAGCACCCAATGACAGCATCACTCACTTACAATACTTGTGATAGTAACTATGGAAGTGTTTGATTCTTCTAACCCTAAATGTGCTTCCCATCAAAAAAGGTAACACCTATTCTATTCACACAACTTTGATTGTCTATAATTAACCATGAATAATTAGACTCTAATGGGAACCTATTAGTCTCTAATATCACATATAAATCCTAGATCAATTAGGATACTAGAGAGAGTGAGTGAATCAGTAGTACATATTTTTAATTTTACAAATTATTTCTTTTAAATTAAACTCTTGTTACTAATTAAGGTCTAGATTCACTGTTTATAATCTCTTCCCAAACAACATGTTATAATATGAAATTCATGTAGAAAAAAGGGTCATTTATATGGTTCAAACATGGTGTGAGACCTTACTCTTTATCATGATCAACCTTTGTTTGAGTCATAGATTTTATTATCACTATATAATTTAAGTGATTATAAATTATTGTTTATTGGAAAACAAGATTTAAGTAGGTATCATCCACTTATCTTTAAGGGAAGGTATCATTAGCTTTTCACTATTAATTTCTTATCATTTTTAGATAAGAATCACTTTTTCTTAAAAAAAATTACCTTTACTCTATAATGAATAATATCTTAAATAAATCACTAGATTCCTAAACATCAATAAAAGATATTCTTATGAAAAAAAATTGATTGTCTGGATGAAAAAAAGAGTTGTATTATCATGTCATCTCTTGTTCATAATTTAACAGGAATATATATTCATGCATGAGAGCATGCATGCATGAATATGACCACATTAATCCTTACTAAAAATTTCCTAAAATTAAATTAACTAAATCACCTTTCCTTGAACTCTTCAAGAAAGATAATACAACATAGGTGGATGTTCTTCAAATTATCACTCTTCGACACATTTATGCATTAGGATCCCTATAAAAATTATAAAAATAAATAATTTTTTTATTTATATAAAAAATACATGAAAAATATTTTGATAATTATTATGGAAATTGCCCATAAAATTTTAGTGTAGAAATTTTCTGGATTAATAGATTGATATTTATTCCTATAAAATCACCAATTAATGACTTCAAATATTTAATTTGAAATCTACACAAATAAAAAACAAATACCAAACAATACTTATCATTTTTATTTTGGTCATAAAATCATATTCAAATCTCTAAGAATATAGAGATAAATTCCCACTTGAAAACTTTCATAAAACTCATAGGACATTAAATTCCATTCACACTGACATTGTATTATGATAATATACATTCTTCTTTATTACATGTCACTAATATTATCACACAAAAAAACCTTTGGTTTTATGCTATATTCTTATCTTGAATCATAATCAATTGAAATCACTCTGATTATTAATCAATAAATATCATCACATGATGATTCATATATTTTTTTGTAATAATTTTAAAATTATTACAGTATCACTATGAAGTTATGTTGTAAAATAACTAAAAAACATGTTGATGCAAAGTTTAACCTGATAAAAGAGTCATATGAAGCAGCTGACATGTTGTATACTGCTATTCAAATTCATACGTATCACAAATTCATACACTCTTTGCATATAAAATTCATAAGTGTTTCATCAAATTCATATTCTTCATCTCTTAAATACATGTTTTGGATAACTCAAAGCCTTACATTGGATTAAGGGGTACATGATACCCTTAATATATGATGTTGGGAAAAATTGTAAATTTTTTCCTAAAGTCAAATGATTCTCTTAAAGGTCATGAAAAATGAAAAACACTTATAAATATTATAGAATTCACAATTTTTCTATACAATCCACCACTTATAATATCCTAATATTTTAAAGGAAATACTTTTTTCAATAATGTATAAGATATACAACCCCAAACATAAACGAACCCTAAAATATTATTATTTAAATATGACGGTTATAACCTAATCATTGAATTGGTGGGTATAAATAGGAGTAAATGAATTATAAAATACATATAGAGGCATAAATCAATATAAATTAATTTATTAATTCATAGTAAATAAGAACTCAATTTTTTAATAGATCCATTTTATTCTTCAAAAACAGGTTTTCTTCAAAAAAAAACTTTTTTATTGATTTTTGTGAGAAAATAATTATAATTAATCTCTTAAAATTTTCGAAATTTTAGTTGATAAAAATTATATTATTTTTGAAATATTAATATCCAAATTATCATTGGGTAAAATATTTATGTTTTTTTAAAGATAATTATTTTTTAGTGGATAATTGAAAATGTCGATTTTTGTAAAAAAAACATTAATTTTTATTTCATTAAAAATTTTAATTATGCTTTTAATTTGACCTCAAAGCAACATATGTATTATCTAATTATTTATAATCTAACTAGATTCATTTTAACAATCATTATACATTATTTTGGTATAAGTTCTTTTTCTTTCTTAAAACACATCTTTTTAAAAACTGTTTTTCATTGCGTATTATGCATTTATATTAAAAGTATATTCTACCACAATTATACATTTAATCATAAAAAAAATTAGTTTCATATTTTTATTCAGTATTTTCAAAATTTTAAAATATTTAATTTTTATTTTTGATATTATGAATAATAACTTTTTTAATTTTATTACCATGATAATGGGTAAATCACATCATTAAGGATAAAATCAAAATTATAATGACTAAAAAATGACCTTAATACTTGATAAATTTTATTATATGAGTATATATCATCCATAATCATAAAAAGGTCAATTATATATCCTTTTTCCATTTTTATGTGATTTGTTCCTTTATAAAATTTTATGTAAAAAAGTGAAAAATGCCACACTCAATTTTTAATAACTGTATTATTCCTAAAATGAGGATAAAAATAGGATCTATTCGGTTATAAATATTCATTTAAAATATAAATTATTTACATTCATCATGGTAATTTATTTTTTATTTTATTTGAATAATTATTTAACTTAAATCTTTTCACAATGCTGACATGGTATTTACTGAATTAATTGAAAAATGAAAAAAGTGTTATTTAAAATATTAAAGGTAGTTTAATTCGAAATAGTTAATTTGAAACACAAATTTTATAAATAAAAATCAAATTTTATAATTTATTATGATATTTTATTCATATTTAATTTTTTTCATGGTTTTAGAAAAGTCAAAGTAAATGAATTGTTCTAAAATTGACATTATTGATATTTTATGAAAACAATATTTTATAAAATGATATAAAAAATATAAAAAATTTATGCATAAAATTGATTATAATATTTTTATAAATACCAAAAAAGGTCCATTTAAGGTATTAGTTTCCATTTATATTAAATATCATGATCCCAAAAAAGTAAAAAACCTTTTTGTTACGGTATGTGTGAAAAGGGTTAACATGAGGTTAAAATCAAGATAAAAGGGTAAAAATGTGATCCAAACATATCAAAAAGATATTTTTTGAAATTAATTCTACTCATAATCATCTTATATTCGAATCATATCAATTTGGAACCATTAGGTCATCGAAATTATTTAATATTAAATTGATATTTTTAGAAATTCCAAGAGTTCTCCTTCCCTCTATTATAAAAGGGCACATGTTATTCAGATTTCATCACACATAAAAACCTTTTTTTTCTATACATAAAAAACTAACTTATTAAAATCCATAAAAATTTTATAGAGGTCGTATTTTGTTCATACTATCAATCTTATATATCTTAAGGTGTATAGAAAAGGATATTGTCTGATGGATATGTATAATGTTTAACTGAATATTTTTGTTTTATTTATTCTTCTACCTCATTAAAATATTCATTAACGATGATGATATATTAAAACCAGTATCTATGATATATTAATATGTTATTCTTTCAATTCAAAAACCTATATCCATATTATCTTCTATCAAATGGGAAATAAAATTTTTCATCGTGTGTACGGTGGACTGTCGCCTCACAAACCGATGTAACTTTTTCCCTCTCATCACCTCATATAGATGGTTATAATGATGAATTAAAGGTTTATATATGATAATAATGAGATATTTATAATTTTTATAAGATAAAATATCATATATTTTATAACTATTTTGTTCATTTAAAAATGATAATGTCATTCATGTGTACTTATAGACTACCTCTTCTACGAAGAAATGTGATTTTTTTATAACAAAATCATATGGATTATATATATAAGTTTATAAAGGGATATAATATATTATTTATGATAATATAATCATTATGAAATTATAAAATAATAATTTCCTTTTTTCATAATGATATTTGAAAAAAATGGAAGTGTTACTCATGCATGCGCACGACCAACATTCTCCATAATTGTAATACTGTTCATTTTTTATGACCTTATTTTATGGTTGATTTTAAAATTATAATTTATTATAAAATTTATAATTATTTAATTATTGTTATTATGTATATTATTTAGTGATTAATTCTTTGACCACGTTCATAACACTGAAGCTATATGGAAAATTATGAACTGGATATCCTCAAAATACCCGATGTGGATTTAACTAAGTAATTAAATATATAATTTAAATAAATGAAATAAATGGTTTAATGTATGTTATTAACCCTAAAAAATTATTAATAAATTAGTTTCATTAATATGAGTTTATTATATAGTAGTTAATATACATACATGGAAATTCTTGACTTGAGGTAATAGATTTTAACTCAATTTTCCTTCTTTGAGACATATTTTATTGTTATCCACAAAATTTTATATATGTGGTTTAGATGACAACCCTTTTAAAATTTATATAATTATTCCTTCACAATTAATGGTTTTTTAATATTCAATTTTAATTTTTTCATCCAGGTGGATTTGACTTGAAAGCTAGCAGGTGGTAAAGGGCTTCTAAACTCAATTTCCTTGTGTTGGGTCACAATTCTTTTTAATTGAAATTTATATTCCATGATTATGTGTGAATTGATATCAAAATTATTTTATTCAATATTTATATAAAATTATATTTAAATTTATTACACATAATCACTCCATTTATTAATTTTAAATTCAATGATATGGCCTCAATAAGGGTGATTTATTTCAAATTATATTTCTTTGGGACATACATTTATGATGTTCCCCTGTAATATTTTATGAGGTGGATATAAATCCAATTTTACATGTTATATCATGAATCTTCATATTTTCATGATATTTAAATACTCATTTGAAGTTATTCTTTCATGGGGATTACGATTGAAAAGTTAACAAAGTGGAAAAGGCTTTATGTTACAATCTCATTTCTTTTAGATATTTTTTGTGTTCAAGGTTCCTTGGGGGGAATCATATGATATTGTTTTCTTAAAACAAATATATTTTATTATAATATATTTTTTATTTTTTATACATGTTTAATTTCCACTTCCTCCATTATTTATTAAATAAACATCAAAAAATTCATTTGTATGTGATACTCATATTTTATCTTCTTGTAGATTGGGAATCTTTCTCTTCTAAATCCATGATTTCTTAATTATTTTCAAAAATATTATTTTATAAAGATAAATGATTTCATAAATATATTTTATAGGATATTTTTACTTCTTTAGAAAAAATTAAAAAGTAAATTTTTAAATTTTTCCTAAATGGGTCAATTTAGATTCCTTTTACAAAATGTTTGAAAAGAAGGATTATTTTTAATATTTTCAACAAGAACAGATTTCACCACATCCATAAAAATTATTTAAATTGAATATCCATTTATAATTTACCAAAACAAAATTCAAAGATAATGTTTTTTTAAATATTTTAATAATTTTAAATTTTTAGAAATAATTTTCAATATAGAAAGGTTATTTTCCTGAAAAATGTTTTGCATGATATTTTAATTGTATGTTAATCAGTCAACGTCAAAAAAATTGATGTTAATTATATTCGAATGGGGATATTTTGTATTGATACCATCCTCATTCTTTATCTAGATAAATTATGAATGTTTCAAATAGTTTTTCATGGAACTCTTTCCTTTTCATAGGTTAATCATGTGGTGAAAACAAAAATTCATATTTCAATGAGTTTTATGATGAAATAAAAGATCTATATACCTTATTTATGTTATTGTTATTGGAAATTTTTTTGATGATAGGTGGTTATGTTATAAATAATTATGGTTGGTTCTATTATAAACCAAGTAAGGGCGGTTATGTTATGACCACGAACAGGTGGGTCCATTATAGACCTCCAATGCATTGGGTATGGAAGTCGACTGTATTTTTATTCCATTTGTAAGAGTGATTGTAATAGTGATATGAAAATTATTTCCCAAGATACCGACTTATTTTATCTATGATTTATATGGGTTTTTATAGAAATCATATGATTTATCAAGGTAATATAACAAGTTTATGTTTAAAGAAAAAGTATTTTCTACTTTTTATGGGTAGAAATCTATGGGGTAACATTATTTACTTCGATCAAGTTTGCAATCCCATAGCTCATGATTATAGATTACGATGAATATTTAATTTTATAAATCTTTATTACATAACTAATATTTTATGATCTAGTTATTCAAGGGTATGAATTACCTTATGTTATTCTCGTGCACTTTTATTATGTCATCATACACTGATGATCATCTTATTATTACTGCTCACATATAATTGTTAATGATTATGTTTACCAAAACTAACAATTTTTTATCACCCTTTTGATGTTACCTTTTCATGGTTATGAATAATGATTTGTGTCTATAAATATTTCATATGTGAAGAGTTTTATGGGAGTTATTGAAGACATAATATGGAATATGAAAATCTTGGTATAGTGGGAGATGATGTTGAACTTTATGAACCAGTTGATTATAAATCCAAGTCGTTAAGAGGTTTACCTAATTATATAGAAGTATAAACGTAAAATTTAATTGTTTATTTAATTGATCTAATATTTCCTTTTTATTTTTTAATGTTTGTATGGAAAAAATTATATCGCATTTATCGCTATCAAATTCATAAGTGTAATGTTTATGTTTTTATCATTGGATTTGGGAGTGTGAGTTCGAATCTATTATTGTTGGAATTATATAATTGTTTAGATAACTTTTGGTATTGGTATGTTTCCATGTGAGGTTATCTTAAGAGTTATTTTAATGCCCTGAGAAATTAAAATAGGAACATCACATTCGATAGTGTATATAACATACAACACCAAGCTTATAAGAGAATGTAATACCTTAATATTTTTATGGTATCATACTTTTAAATAAATTTAATCTATTTGATAGGTTTCAGTGCACAAATCCATACTATTTTAAAATAACACTATGTTCGATAGTATATACAACACGCAAAACATCAAATTCAGTGAATTGTGAAATACTATTTAAATATGATCATTATAATATATCTGTTAAATGGGACGGTTTGGGTAGTATTAGCTGAATTATAGAACATATAAATATATATAAAGGACATAATTAGCAAAAATTAATTTATTTACTATTAATAATAAGTAATCATTATTTAGTAAAGTAATTTTATGCTTCATAAATTTTTTTTTTTTCAAAAATGATTTTTACCGATAAAATATTATAATTTAATTCTAGAATTTATATACATTTTATTTTATAAAAATAAAATAATTTATAAAATGATCATATCAAAATTATATTACGGTAACTTTTTATTTTATTTTTTTTTTGAAAATATTTATTTTTTTAATTTATAGTGAAAAATACCAATTTTTATTGAGAATTGAATTTTTATTTCAACCATTTCAAAATTTTCATTTTATTTTAAAATGGTTCCAAATCAAAGATAGTTCTATTATATTTTTAAAAATAAAATTAATTTTATTGGATTAAATTTTATAATTTAATTTTTATAACAAAAAAATTAATACATTTTTAGTCTTTTTTAGGGAAAAATTATTTTTTAAATTAGTTTTTTGTCAAATTTGGAACACTAGTTTTAAAATTAATATCAATAGATAACAAGAATAAAATTTAATGAAATGGAATTTATATTTGGATTAATAAATTCAAACATATCCTAGTATTAGTTTTTTGACATTCTTCTAAAGAAGTTAAATTTTAGTGAATAGTAAAAACAATATTGTTTTTATAAAATACAGTATCTTGTATGATATAGCCAATACATAGAAATAACAGAAAAAAACATGAAACTTATAGAATGACTAAAGCATTAATTCGTACTAAAAATATCATACAAAAATAATTTAAGATTTTATATTATAATTTATTCCATAATAAATATGAAAATCATTTTCAGGGCCGACGTAGAGTTTTCACAGTATCAGATAAGTCATATTTTCAATTCTAAGAATATTATTTGGGATATGATGAGTACTTGATATAAATTTTTATTATATATTATTTATTATTTATTATTTATATTATTTTAAATTAATTTTGGAGTGATATAACAAGTGGTTTATCTAAATGATTGTGCAATACTTGTGAAAGGCCAAAAAAGTCAGAATAACACATTAAATGTGTTGTCATGATATATATGGGATTTAAAATAAATAATTAATGTGTATCAATGGATATTGTGATCATAATAAACATTTTTTCATGATATAAATTTATTTAATTATTTATAAATTATATAAAAACATTATATATTTCTACAACACTAATATTGTATTAATTTAATTAAAAGAGAGATAAAATAAATGTTATTTAAAATATTATAAGTAATATAATTTGAGATAAATAAAGTGATATAAAAATTTTATATATTATAAATTTTTTTGTGAATTTACAATTTTTTTTATATAATTTGTTTTCTTAATGTTATTAAAGTCAGTGTAGTGAATAGTGTTAAAATTGGAAATAATGATCTTTTATGAGAATAATATTTTATTAAATCACATAAAAATAATAAAAATATTGAATAATTAAAATAGTATATTATATGGTCATAAATTTACCATTAATAGTCCAATTTTTAAATTATATATAAAAATTACAAACCGTTAATATTTGAAAATATTTTATCGTAGTTAAAATTAAAATATGTTAACTTAGGGTTAATCAAAATGATAATTTTTAAAACTATACCAAAAAATTTAAAAATTCTATTGGTGTATAGCTTTACATATTTATCCAACCTTATTTTTTAAACTTTTTTTGAAGCATTTGGCTCAATAGTAATCTTATTATATTTTCATCTTATGAGAAATTCCAAAAGTGTCCCTTATATCAATTATAAAAAGAAACCTCCTCCCTTACTTCATTACAAAACATAGAGCAATATAACTCAACCATCCATTTAAATTTATATTATCAACAAACTAATCCAAGATATTGATGTTTTGTATCTTCCAAAAAAGAAATCATATATATCTTTAGAAGTGATCTAAAGGGATTCCACCAAAGAAGAGGTATTCATCTTTACTTACCCTTTCAAGTTTTTTTCTTCATATATCTCATACTAACATGTTTTAAACATAATAAAATAATAAATACAATATCATAAATATTATTATATGTTATTAGAATTAAGTAAAACCTAATTTCATCTCATTTCCGTCCTATAAAAAGTGAAAACATTTCTTATGTGTACTGTCAATTATTGCCTCCACATAGCAGTGTAATTCATTTTTGATCACCAATTTACTTAGATGGTTATAAATATGGAAATAATAAATATATATGTTATATATGACATAATACGTATTATGTAAAGTTTAATTATTCTTTAAAATTATTTTGTCCCATCCATCAAAAATGAAAACAACATTCATGTGTATGTATAACCTAGCGTCTCCATGAATGGTGTTATTCATTTTTTTATCTCTATATTTGTGGATTAAAATAAATATATATGATATAAATTTCATGTTTAACATTATTATGATGATGGAACCATGATAATATTTAAAGTATTAAAACTATTAAACCAAAACATACATGAAAAACAAAGCGATTATCACTGAGCGAAATGATTTTACCCGATTTTTGAATAAATTAATGATAAAATATTATATATAGTATGATACATATGAGAAAGATTCTATAATAAATTTATTATAAATCAATATTTATTATAGAACATTTTGAACACATTTTATGGAATTCAAACCTAAGGTAAGGGTTTCTGGTCTAACCTTTACTTTTGTCAGACAAGTAACATTCACCAATCATTTCTTTTGTGTAGTGTGTATACTTACCATTTTATATATTATATTATGATTATATTTTTCATCATATTTTTTAAATTTTAATTTTATGTTATTTCTTTTATGAGGATTATGATTCAAAAATTACCATAATGGTAAGGTCTTATTTCACATTCTCATTATTATTTGAGACTATTTATTTTTAAATATAAACTGAAGAATATTTTTATTCCATGTCCATGTTTTATAAAAATATTTTCAATTTTTTACTATTCTAAAATTAGTTTTTAATGTTACTTTTATCCTTGTTTGAAAATTTACAAAATGTTTTAAAAGGAATCTTCATGTCGTTTTCTAATCAATGTTATTTTTTACTTTTCTTTCAAAGGTGTGAAAGGAATGTTATTAAAATGATATAGAATGGATGGAATTTCCTTTCATCGTGATGCCTCAATGATTTTAATATTTATTTAAAATTTTAAAATGTTCCTTTTAATGAAAATTATTTCTTTATTAAATGCACTAATTTTATATTTTAGAAATATTTTCAAAGTGAAAATGGTATTTTTCTCAAGAAAAATTTCAGTAATATCTTTAAATTAGTTCACCTATTTGAAAATAATTTTTGGAATATTATTATTATGATGTACTATAATGATATCATTCATTTTATTTATTTGTATGGTTTCTAGTGAGTTTGACTAGGTAATATATTGATATTCTTTATGGCTAATTCTTCTAATCTAAATATTTATTCATATTATTAAGGGATTTTCATTATGTTGTATTTTTTATTTATATGAGGAATAAATTAGACTTAGTAAGTAATGGGTGGGACCATATATACCCTCTAGATTGGGTAGGTCTTATGAGACAAACTAGCATAGGTATTGGATGATCCCTTACCCATTAATGTAAGTTTTCTTAGCATGAGACCTTGATGGTATATTTTAGATGTCCATAATTATACCTTCCGTCATTATGAAATTATTTATTGATGAACATGTGACTATTTATCTAGTTATAATATCCATGTATAACTTTCAATATCAGGTGGTTATTTATAATGAATTATTTGATCATTATTCATTCCTTCTATATTATGTTCTTGTTATTGATTAAATGAAATTTAATTTTTTTACTTACTTTTCTAGATTGGTTATGACTTATTTATTAATGATATATTTTACTATATTCATACCCTTATTGATAATTATATCTGACCCTTTTCATAGGTTTCCTTTCTCTAGGATTCTTGGAATTTTGTTATTATTAATATGTAGGGATATGATAAAGGGAATAATGGTTTGCACAAATAAAATAAAATATTGAATTTTATATTTTTGATTGTAATGAAAAATTGAAGTATGTATCTAATTTAATAATACTACTAAAATATTCAATACTTCAGGATGTGAATCCTTGTATCTATTTCCAATTTAATAAAGTACCCACTAACTTCGAGCTAATATAGTCTGAGTATTTATAGTTGGTATTAGATAATGTTTATTAGATAGATTGGGAACTATATTTAGTAAAACATAGATTAGAGAACATAACCCAATAACTAACTTGGAAGAAAATTATAAGAATATGATAACATACAATAATTGTTTTTAATGAAGGGATCATGTAGTTTCCCACTATGATTATTTGTGCTCAGAAAATTGTTTTTGTTTTTATTAAATGGTTAGAACTAGATGAAACCATATTAACACTGATGGTGATGGAAAATTTTTTTATGAGCAGCCAAACTAGATAATGACTGGAGTGAAGGATATTGTGATTATTCCTAATCATTTATCATGATATATGATTAATAACATGCACCTTAAATAGATCTCAAACTCACCAAATAAGAGAAAGATAGAGTTCATTGAGGGATCATGTGGTAGAAACCATAGAGGAAATAATATTCAGTTTCTTACATGTTGGTAATATGAGATGAAACAACCACGTGAATTTCATAGAAGAATGAGAAGATGTTTTTTTTGGAATAAAAGGAAAAAAATCAATTAATTAACATGTAAAAATAAAAAAATTTGTTAACTTAATAGATGATAATAATGGTATCTCTATGTTATTATCTAAGTTTGAATGTTTTAAATGTGGAATGTACAAAAATTATGAAAATCATTGTCCTTGGGGGATGATTTTGAAGAGAATTAGCATGTTTTTCTGAGTAATGATTATATTTATGATGATTAAGAGAGTATAAATGACATATGAAATGAAGGATATATTAAAGAATGATATGGTGAATTATAGTTAACGGTTTAAGAATGGAGTGCAATGATTATTGTTCTTATGTTTGGATTCAAGAATTATGTAATAGGAGTATTTTATCAATGAAATTATGGTTATAATAATTTTGAAATGTATAAGTATTGTACTAAAGTGCTATTTATTAAAGGATTTTAGATCATGTGTTGAATGGTATTGATGACTAGAAAAATTGATTTTGTAGAAATTTTATCTTTTTGGAAAACATGTGTTTGATAGTTGATAACTCTTAATATATACACAGTGTTGAGAGAATAATGATAAAAATATGTTTATGGGATTGTCTTGATGACCATAAAATTTTCAAGTGATTTTATTGTTTATGTAATATTTTTTGGTTTTTATCACATGTTTGTGTTTAAGTAATATATTCGACAACTAGAGATTTTTTTTGGAAGCATTCATGTTTTAATTAAGGTTTTTAAGTGATTAAGGTATTCACGTATTTGGTATGTGACACTAAAAACTATATTATGTTTTTTGGGTAATCTAATGATAAGTTTATTTTAAAAATTTAGAGACCTTCCTTATAAATTTGTGGACTTGGAATTTGGATAAATGCATTTTGGATGAATCTTATGGTTGACTATTTATAGAATTGATTAAGTTCAGATTTTGGTGTTTTTATATGACTTGTGTTAACCATTTTTTTCATGGAAAATATATAGAGATAGGAGTGATCACTTTTCATTCTTTTACTGAGAAAATGATCTATTAAATTCATGTTTTGGTTCTTTAAGCATAAAAATTACTATTGTATATTCATTTCATAGAGTAAGAGATAAAGTGGGAATTGATCAAAGCACATCTAAATGAAGAAATTGTCCCTATGAAATTGAAAGATATAAAGTCACTATACTTACTTATGTTCTTTTTTTAAATAGTAAAGGAATTCCTCAACTATTGGAAAAGGTTCTTGAAAAAAAATATTATGTGATTGCCATCGTATATAATAAATTAATGTTCTTCTGACTCATCAAAAATTTATGGTATTTTTGGTTTTAACTTTCTCTTAATCATTAAATTTTTTTGATTAATGACCTCTATCACCGTCCATTGTCATTTGGGCTCTACACTTTTACTCCATGTCCATATCTTCACTTCCCACTTATGCTCTTCTACTTGGAACCCTAGCTATGTGATTATTCTAGATGACCACAAAAATTTCCTTTCTCTCTTATCAAGAAGATGTTTTATGAAACCTTCTCATGATGTGGGATTTCAAGAAGTTTATTTTCAAATGTAAAACCATTGATTATTGAAATCAATATTAAATTATTATGATTCAAAGTGTTTAAGGGGGTACAATGTAACACTCTGATATTTTAAAATAGGAACATCTTATTCAACAGTATATATGACAAGAAACACCAAGCATAGAAGTGAATGTAACACACAAATATTTTATGCTGTGTTTATTTTTAAATAAATTTAAAGTTTTGATATCTTGTGGTGAGCACAACCCTAATATTTTTATGAAACATTGTGTTCAACATCGTACACAACATGCAACACGAAAGCTTTAACAAATTACAAAAATAATATTTAAATATGACCATTATAACCTAGTCGTCAAATTATCTGGTATGAATATTAATAAATGAATTATGAAATATATATATATATATATATAATACCTACTCAATAAAAATTCATTAATTAATTCTTATGAAATAAGTGTTCAATTTTCTATAAAGTTATTTTATGAATTAGAAATATGTTTTCTTCATTAATGATTTTTATCAATAAAATAGTATAATTAAATTATGAAATGTATATAAATTGTATTTTATAAAAATAAAATAATTTTTGAAAATAATTATATCAAAATTAGTTTATGATAATTTTTTTATATTTTCTTAAAAAAATTAATTTTGCAGTGCAAAACTGAAAAATACTGATTTTAATTGTAAACTGTATTTTTTTAACCATTTAAAAAGTTTAATTTTATTTTCAAATGATTTAATTATAAAATTAGTTGAATTATTTTATTAATAATTTATTTAGGTTCCTTGAAATAAAATTTATAATTTAATTTTTTTTAAAAACATTTTTATAAATAAAAAATTTATTTTTAAGAAAAAACTATTTTTTTTCAAAAAAGTTTTTTTATCATGTTTTGCACACTTATTTTAAAATTAATTTCTCACTTATTGTAATTTAATTTCATGAAATTGATTTCTTTTATTCATAAATTCAAAATTATACTATAATTTTTTTTGAATTCTTCTATAAAAATAAATTTTAGTGACTAGTAAAAAATAAATTATTTTTATGAAGTGCGGTATATTTTATGATATAACCCAGAAATAAACATAATATGAAAATTTATGAAAATTATGGAATGAATAAATTATGAGAAAATAATAAAAATAACATACACTAATAATTTAAAACATTTATAGTATAATTTATTCCATAATAAATATGAAAATCATTTTCAGGGCTTATGTAATGTCGGCACAACACTGAAAAATGTAAAATTTCATATCCTAAAAAAATATTTTGGATAGGATAAGTCCTTTATGTACATTTTTTTTATATATTAAGTGTTATTTAGGATTTTTATGGTTATAAAAAAAATCTATGAGTTATATAACAAGTGACTTATCCAAATTCTTGTTTCATGCTTGCACAAGACCAGAAATTTCAAGATAAGACATTAAATCTGTTATCATGAAATAGATGTGAGTTAAAATAAATTTTGAATGAATATAAATGGATATTTGGCTCATAATAAACTTATTTTCATGATGTAAATTTATTTATAATTTTTATAAATTATATAATTTGTAAGAACCTGGTTATTTTATTGAGGTAAGGATCCTTCCTTTTCAATTTTTACTTTAGGTGACGGTGGAAAAAGAAACTTACATGCCATGTATTTTCATGTATACGTCGTGTAAGGAGGTTTACATGTCATATGATCTTATTATATGACCATGTAATGGTATTTTTATGAATTTTACAGACGCGGAATGTATGTTCAAGTACACACCATGTACTTTTCTAAAAAAATTTAAATCGGGAAATAGCCTTGTGATTCATCAGACAGAGAGTGGGCTCATACCATTCGATGAACAATCATGTCGGGAGGTCATTTTTCCTTTCAATTGTTCATTTGAACTCTGTTTCAATCGTCGTTAGATGTATTGGAACCCAATTTCTAATCTCTCAATTCCTCTTGATCTGTTCTTGGTGATTTGGTCTCTTGATCGAGTAATCAAGGGTTTAGCATTTTTCTATTTTTATAGATTTACTCCATTCTAGTTCAAATCAAATCCCAATGCTGGATGAGGATAGTTGTACGTGTATGAGGTAATTGGTCTTGTGCCTTTGATTGACTGTCGAGTTGATTATATATGCCTGAGTTTTGTGCACCGACATTTAGGGTGTCGCTAGATTGAATAATGAACCCAATTATTTCCTATTAACAATTAAGTAGTTTATTAGATGATTCGAAAGAATGTTTATGGTTGTGAATCTTGATTTAGGGCCACCCCATGGGTGTGTTTCCCTTGGATGGTCATTTGGCTAAGAAAGCCTATGCTATTTGACCTGAATTCCCATTCTTGGGTTCTTAAAAATGTATTTCTCATTATATGAATTTTCCACATGAGATATTTGTTATGTTAAGACTTGTAAATGTTTAAATTTTATTATATTCTTGTTATATGTTTTTTCATGTGAGTTATCCTTATTTGTTCATGTAATAGTTTAGTTTAGATGTGTTGGTTCTTATGTAAAATGTGCCCACATGAGTTGATTATACTGAATCAATGTGATGTTTTGATTCACATGTATTGCTATTGAGATGGAATGTGTAATTGAATTAACTGATTAAAATAGGTAATTAGCAATGGGCGAGTCACAACCTCAGTTAAAAGAAAAGTTCAACATCATGTGACTAATTTAACCTTATATACCATTGGTTAACCATTGTCTCAGTTAAAAGATAATGGACATGCTCAAGAGGTTAATTATGTAAACACCATGAGCAATCCATGGATAGGGTGGTCAGGCTCATTAAGGGTTATTTAAAAATTCTAATTGAACCTTAGATCCTTTGAGGGATACTGAGTTCATGCTCTATTGGAAAATGATTAAATGATTATTATGTCATGAGTTGACAGTAACTTTTATACGGTGGGGGATCATCGGGCCTGGACTGGACCTTGATACTTTTATATAACCCAATGGAATTGAATAGTGAAATACAAAGACTAATGAGAAATCTTCCAAGACAAATCACAAGGTTGGATGCGGTCTTCACTTCTACTTGGTTACATTGTCTTCTGAGACATCTGTTGTGCTTACTTTTTAGTACCTTCTGGTTTACAACTTTCACTATTATACACTTCCTATTATATATATCCATTGATAGATTGGCATAGACCTTGGGTGTTTTCCTACTGGGATTTAGTCTTACACCCTATTTGGGTCGTTCTTTTGGTCCCAAACATATTATATGATTGCAGGTGTTGATCAGGGAAAGTGCCCTGCTACAGGTACTTGGTGTGCTGCTTAAGAGTAGCGGGCATTAGACCGAGCTCAGTATTTTGATCCTTCCTCATATATTTTTGTTTCTTTTGTGATTTTAAGACATATATTGTGTATTAATTCATTGTACTTTTTTCTGTTCTCTTAGAACACATGACATGCAACATCATCTTGTGTATGGAATGATGTTTGGTTACTTCTAATGTATGTCTTCCTCTATTTACTTCAGTTGTATATTGTTTACTATTTCTGCATTTGTATTATTATTTATTCGATTATGTTACACTCTGCCAGTGAGGTCATATTTTCCCCAATATCACACCCTAGGCCCTCACTTCTAGTCGGTAGCCTCTAGTGTTTGGGGAGATGTGCTTAAGGCCATGTGGACAACGGGGTATAGGGAGCCAGTTCAGTGGAATCTGGATCTGAGATGTTATAAAGTGGTATCACAGCATAGGTTATATCTAGTTTGTCTTACTATTTGGATATATTATATCGGGATAGAAAGGAAATGGAATTTGGTAATTAGTTGTGCTCGGGAGTGGCTTTCTCACGTATATGGAAAATCCAAATTACCTCAAATTGAGTTGTGATTTTTGGATTTTGTGTTTCTATGTTTAATCTGATTTCACTTTTCAGAGACACACTTTTTTTGTGCTATTATAATTGATATTATTGTGGTTCTATTTTTTTCAACCCAATGAGATTAGGGTATTCCATCTCATGCATCATATAGGCACTTGTTAAGAAATAACATTCCATGCATTCTTGTCATTCCATTTAGGAGCATTACTGATTACATTCTATTGTGATAGATATCATTCTAGATATTCATGTTTTGTGATAGGTAACATGATATATATACATTTTTTAATGATAGTTTTAGTTGTACGTGATAGGGTTCGAATTAGATAGACACCAAACTTTGGTCTCCGAGGTGTATGATCCCTCTTGGATCAGAATTTGGTAAATCATGTTTCAACATTTGGTATAGAATTGTATTGTGATATGTTATGCTTGGGTTCCAAACTTTGATTCATAGGGAGTATGGCCCCTTAAAAATTGAAATTTGTCATACCACTAGTTGGGTTTTTGCAGAATAGGGATTTTCTAGGAAAACTGGAGTTTTGTCCTAAAAACCCAGTTTATATAGTGTGTAGTTTAACCTAACACACGGTGTGTTATTCTTGTTCAGGGAAAGAATATTTATTTTCTTGGTTACACACTGTGTACATGTGGAACACATCGTTTGGTAAGTGACTCTGTGTCCAGTCGTGTGAGAAGGAAAATGGGATGGGGTGTTTCACAAATACACGACTATGAACTTTTGGTACACACCTTGTGGGCTTACTCAAGAAGAACTTGTGTGAGTCTATTCATGTAAAAGTACATGGCCACGAGGGGATAATTGTGTACATGTTGTGTACCCAACTAACACACCATGTACCTGGGGTGTTTACACACCTAAGATGGTGGTGGTACATGACCATGTGAGTGATTAAGGGTACACACCATTTATGGTTTCTACACACCGTGTACACCTCTTTTCGAACGCTTTGAAGTTATTTTCTTATTTTATTTCCCTTTGACCATTTTGGACCTACGAGTAGTCCTTTGTGAGTGGTTTCATGTGTAGATCATGACGGTGAAACTTGTGGAGCATTCAGATGACTCCTAATGGTTTTAAGGTATTTTATGAAAATGGAGAGGTTCTTCCTCTAGTTATAATTTTTAGTTATCTCTTGAGAGTGAGACTAGAGTGTGAATAATTGGTTGGGTGTTTATACCAACCTAGTTGAGAATTTAGATCTGGGAGGAGCTATGAGATATATATCTTGAACTATAATTTTATAGGGAGTCCCTTTTAGGATCCCTCTCCTATGTACAATTTGTGAGGATCCCTATTGTAGGATGCCTCTACTATTTATCATTTTAGGATCCTATGTAGGATTCCTCCTTTTCCTTTTTAGATATGGATCCCATGTAGGATTCCTTCACTCGTGTTTACCTATAGGATCCCAAGTAGGATTCCTCTCAGCATTTTGATTGACCAAACCCGACCTTTGTAGTATTCTTTTGGTAGCATGCCTCATTGTTTTACACCTAGACCTGACCTGTGGGGAAGGCAGAAGAGCGAGTTCTTAAAGGAAGGTGCTGACCTATCCTGTTTTTATATCTACACTTTTGAGCAGTGAGTTTTTATCACACATATATACCCTCATGTAAGGGTAGTTTAATTATTTAGAGTTATTCCTTAGAATAAATATGTGAGCGATCATCAATATGATATTTCTTTTATGTTTGAGTTAATTAAAAAGGGGCTTTGATCCTGGTAAATTTGTTTTGTGTGACCTAGTGTAGGGAGTCAATGATTGTGCTTCATAAAGGGTTAGCCCATAGTAGGTAGAACACTTATATCTTGTTGTCTGGTTTTTTGTTGTAATATTTCTGACACTGGTTCCCCTCAGGTGTCCTTTTCCCTGGTAGGATGTTTGGTTTTTAGAGAGGACTCTCTTTTTCAGATGAGTGATCCTTATATCTTAACCCTTGATATAGGAATGAGCATTGAGGAATGCTAGGTTCGACAGGTTGGACATGACTTGAGCATAGATAGCTACTTAGGAGGTCATGGGAACCTCTCTTTCCTTAAGTGATGGGTGACTTAGAATATCATCTTCCGTGTAAATGTTTGTTTAGATTATGTACTTTTGAGCTAGTTTCTATGTGAGTCATCTAGTACTAGGATTCATAGTGTCAGTAGCCTGTTAATAGTATCTAGAGTGAGATTTTTTTCTCTTTTAAACTCAGGATAGTATATGTTGACATACGTAGTACCTATTGAGTGATAAATGTTAAAATGAGATGTTGAATTTGGTTAAATTATTGATCTTCGAGTTGTTGTGAATGTTCTTGGGTTATCTCTAGAGTAGAGTGACCTGATCTTTTTGGAACCAAGATTTTCCCACTACTCAGGAGAATTTTTTGGGACTTATATGTTTTGACATTCCATTGTTTTAATTTCTCATTTCATGCCATGTGATATGATGAAGTGATCATGGTTCGTGGAACAACACTCCTGAATTTAAGTTGGTTATGAACTAATGTGTCTAAGAGTAGTTGTTCCTTCGTCTAGACATCTAGGAAACTCCTAGGTAGGGATAATCTTGTTGGTTCTATTTAAATTTTTCCTTCCATGTAGAAGGATTATAATTAAGGACCATTAGGAAATGGTCAATTATTCTTGAATTCCTTTGAGGTTTGGGAATCTTGTTTCATGTTGATGCTTTCTTGGCAGCACGATGTTATTGTGTTTTGGCTATGGTTGCAGTCCTTGTGAGGAACCAATGATCATTAATGGACCTTCATGGTTAAGAATTAAATATCATGGGAATGCCTTGGGATAAAGGGATTGAAGTCAGTTAAATGGAGATGCGTCGGAAAGTGAAGCTAATTTTCTTTTAGGAGGTCCACCAGTAGTGCTTCACCTATAATTTTTTGGCGATCCTTGAAATCCTCTAAGTGTGATATTTCTTAAGATACAATCATTTCATCTATCTTGACATCATCCTAGATGCACTAAGAGATCATCGATTATACCTCATGCTACAGTTGAATGTTTTTGGTCTTGTTCGAAATCTTTTTCGGTGTTGGGAGCTGGATGCATGGTTTTAAATGATGCTTTATTAATCTTGAGTGATACCTAGGTTCCCATACAGAAACACCTTGAATGAACTCAGGATTCATGTCGCTTTATTTGATGTGACCGTCAAGAAGATGCTGCTTTGGGTTCGGTCAATGATATTATGTGGACTTTTGGCCCTATACCAAAGTCCCACTTGTAACCGGGAGTATAGACCACCTTTGTGAGTTCCTTAGACTCTGGGTTGGTGAATTTGAGGTTATATCAAACTTTTTTTGGGGATCATATGTGATTCTTAAAAAGCGGCAATGATACAAGTGGGTGGATTTGAATTACATTTTTATCGTTATGGTCATGTAGTGTCTTGGTAGAAGGTGTTGTGTTCTATTATAATACATCGTACTCCATAGTAGGGTGTTTCTAAGATAAGTCATCTAGTGATGGTTTGCATCGTTATCCTTCTTTTTTTAATGTATGGTTTGAGTGAACTTGTTTGAATGCTCTACTAGTCTAAGGTGGGTGTGATGTGGAAGTTTGCAATGTCCTTCGAGGGAATATTGTATGATCATTTTCGATGAGGTCGATTGGGATTTGATCATTCTTTGCTATGAGGCTACTATTATGGCCTCAATTGTTTTAGGGATCACCTAGTTAAAGGAAAATCATTCTGGTATCATCCCTATAACACTCAGGGGAGTTATTTGGGGAGTTTTCCAATGGTGGAGGTGTCGTGGTAACGATGTCGTGTGAGTTATTCTTGACATGATCACAAAGGTTTCACTCTTATAACCGATCATGGAAACCTTCAGTGTTGATGAGAATGGGAGGTTAAACATTTAAAAGATTGTATGAATGCCTGAGGTCCTTTATTCTATCATTTCATATAGGGACTCCTGGTTTACTTCTCATTTAAGGAAAGGTCTACATAGGGATTTTTGTACATAGGTGCTTCTGGGCATATCATACAACCACTAGAAAGATGGCCAGTCAGAGCACATGGTTCAGGTGTTGGAGCACATGCTTCAAAAATGGATCCTCGATTTTTGGGGTTCTTGGGAGACATTCATACCCCTTTTTGAGTTTTCCTATAACAATAGATTCTAGTGTAATTTTCATATGGATCCATATGAGGCTTTTTATGGTAGTCCATGCTGATCACCCCTGTTTTGGATGGAGGTAGGGGAGGCAACTATGATGGGACCTCATCTTGTCCAAGAGACCATTGAGCTGGTTCAGTTGATTCAAAGGTAGATGAATACTGCACATTATTTTTAGAAATCATATGTTGATCACTTTAGAAAACCTTTGGAGTTCAATGTTATGGATCGAGTTTTCCTACTTGTCGCACTGAGGTTGGGACACAAGAGGATAAAGAAACATGGTAATATTTCACATAGATATGTTAGTCCATTTGAGATTCTGGAGTGAGTCAGGATGGTTTCCTATTAATTGAAGTTACCTAAGAAGTACAGGACAATGCAGAACGCCTTACACATTTCTCCATTACAATGTAACTTTTCAGACTCTTCTCACACCTTTTAGCCTGAGGAAGTGGAGTTACAGGAAGATGAATCCCTTGCGGAGCATCCCAATACAAATTATGGATCATAGCATGAAATTTCTATATGGATGGTCTATTCCTTTATTATGGGTGTTATGGAGTCAAGGTAAAGTGAATGACAAGACCTGGGAGAGGGAGGTCGGCATTCGATCGCAATTACCAAAGTTATTCTCTAGTGTTCCTTTACCACCCTTGGACGGGAAATTCAGGGATTAATTTCTTTAAGGGAGTATTTTGTAAGAACCTGGTTCTTTCCTTGAGTTACGGATCTTTCCTTTTCAATTTTTACTTAAGGATATGGAGAAAAAAAAACTTACACACCATGTATTTTCAAGTACATGTTGTGTAAGGTGAGTTACACGTCATATGATCCCAGTACATGACCATGTGATAGTCTTTCCAGGACTTGTACAAACATGGCATGTATTTTCAAGTACACTCTGTGTACTTTTCTAAAATTTTTTGAATTGGTACGTAGCCTCATGATTAATCATATGGATAGATGGATCATTCTGTATGATGAACAGTCATGCCGAGAGGTCGTTTTTCCTTCCGATTGTTTGTTCGAACTCAATTTTGATTGTCGTCAGATGTGTTGGAACCCAATCAGTAATATCTCGATTCCACTTGACTTGTTCATCATGATTTCTTCTCTCGATCGAGTTATCAAAGGTAGAGATTTTTTTATTATTTTATAGATCTAATCTGTTCTAGGTTGAATTAAATCCCAATGTTAGATGAGGAGAGTCATATGAGTATGTGGTAGGTGGTCTTATGCCATTCGTTGATTTTCAATTTGATTATATATTACAGAGTGTCGCATGCCCACTTTTAGGGTGTCACTTGATGTAATAATGAACACTTTTATTTCCTATTGATGATTGGGTAATTTATTAGATGATTTGAAATCCTTTCTAGGGTTTTGAACCTTTATTTAGGGCCACCCCATGGGTTCTTTTCCCTTGGATGGTCATTTCACCGAGAATGCCAATGATGTTTGACTTGAATTTCCATTCCTGGGTTGTTCAAAATTTATTTCTGATTATATTAATATCCCATGTGATATACTTATTATGTTAATCCAATTAAATGTTTAATTTTCATAATAGGATGGTTATATGTTTTTCCCATGGGAGTTATCAATGTTTGTCCATGTAATAGTATAATTTTCATGTGTTGGTTATTATGTAAAATGTGCCCATGTGATTTCGTTATGATAAATCCATGTAATCGTATAATTCATATTTGTTTATTTTGAGATGGAATGTTTAATTGAATTAAATAATAAAATGATAAAATTAGCGATGGAAAAGTCACAATATCGGTTAAAAGAAAAGGTCGGGCTGATGTGGATAATTGCACCTTATATTTAGTTGAACCATTGTCTCGGTTAAAAGAAAATGTACGAGCTCAAGAGGTTAATTTTGTAATGTCCATGAGAGATCCATAGATATGGTGATTGGTCTCATTAAGGATTATTTAAAATGTCTAGTAAACCTATGATCCATTGAGGGATACCCAATCTGAGCTCTATTGGAAAATGATTAAATGATTTTTATGTCACAAGTTAATGGTTACTTTTATATGGGGGATCGTTGGGCCTAGCCCAGACCTTGAGACATTTATATAATCCAATGGAATTTAACAATGAAACAGAATGACTAATGGTGAGTCTTCCAAGCCATAGCACAAGCTTGGATGTGGTCATCACTTGTACTTGGTTAGATTGTCTTCTAATACATCTGTTGTGCTTACTTTTGAGTACCTTCTGCTTTACGGATTTCACTATTTTATACGACCTATTATATATATCCACTAACATATTGTCGCAGACCATGAGTGGTTTCCTACAAGGATTTAGTCTCACACTCTATTTGGGTCATGCTTTTAGGCCCATATAGATTTTATGATTTCAGGTGTTGATCAGGGAAATCACCCTGCTATAGGTACTTGATGTGATTCTTAGGAGTATGAGAGTATGGGATCGAGCTGGGGCTTGAGATTCTTCCTAATATCTTTTTGTTTCTTTTGTGATTTTGAGACATATATTTTTTAATACTACAGTGTACTTATTTTGGATATATTCTTAGAAAATGTGGCATGCTGCATCATATTTTGGGCGGAATGTTGTTTGGTTACTTCCAATATATGTCTTATAATGTTTACTTCAATTGTATGTTGTTTACTGTTTCTGCATTTGTATTATTATTTAATCAATTTTCTTACACTCTGTCAATGAGGGTATAGTTTCCCCACTATCAAACCATAGGCCCTCACTGCTAGTCAGCAACGTCTGGAATTTTGGGATATGTGCTTGAGGCCATGTGGCCCACCGAGTTCAGGGCACCAGTTTAGTGGAATCCAAATCTAGGACGTTGCATAATTAACTTATATTCTTATATTATTATAATATGGTACTAATTTAACTAAAATTAAAATTTAATAAATGAAAATTAGAATATTAGAAGTAATATAATTTACAGTAAATAATGTGATCCAAGAATTTAAGAGATTAAAATAACATGTTAGGGGTGTTATAAAATATTTTTTTCTAATCTAATAAGTTTTTATGATGTTATTAAATTTAATATAATTAATAATGTCACAATTTAAAATAATAATATTTTATGAGATTAATTTTTTATTAAATGACATAAAAATCATAAAAAAATATTAAATAAATAAAAATAAGATAATTTATGGTTGAAAAGTTTATTAATTTAACATATATTGTCCAATTTTCACATTATATGTAAAAATTACAACCCTTTGATATTAAAAAGGTGTTACTATTGTAAAAAATTATAATATATTAACTGAGGGTTAATCAAAATGATGAGGTTTAAAATTAGGCCTAAATTTTTATATATTATAGTTGTTGATGGGACTGAGAAACTATACCACCTTATATATGAAACACTTTCCATTTTAAATAATTTGGATCTATAATTTTCTTATTATATTTTAATCTTTTGAGAAATTCACAAAGTGTCCCTCACCTCAATTATGAAAAGGCACCGCCTCCCTATCTTATTTACACCACATTAAGCCATATATCTTGACCAAAATCTACAAATTACTCTTATAGAAAACCTTATCCAAGTTCTTGGGGTTCTTTCCCTTCCATAATAGCAATCTTAAATCCCTTAAGAAGATATCTAGAGGGAGTCCACTTAATAAAAGGTAATCATATTTACCAGCTTTTCATGTTTATTTATTTTAAACTTCATATTAATGTTTTATAACCATCATAAAATAATAACTCTAGTTTAATAATTATATGAAGATGTTATTATGATTATGGTAAAACCATATTCCATCTCCTTTCTATCCTACAAAAATAAAAAACAACGCTCGTGTGTTTGTACGGCTTACCATCTCCACAGAGCGGTGTAATTATTTTTTCATCACCACTTTACTTGGATGGTTATTAATATAGAATTAATAAATATATATGATATATAATACATAATAATGATTCTGGAAAGATAAATTATTCTTTACCTTTCTCTCATTCCATCCATTGAAAAATGAAAACAATGTTCATGTGTACGTACAACCTACCATCTCCTTGAATGGGGTAATTCATTATATATATATATATATATATTAATGGATTACTTTAAATACATATATAATGAATATATATCATATTTATATAATTTTTAAAATTCTGGAGATGATTAAACCATGATAAGAGTGAAAGTACTGAAACTACTAAACCAAAATATACATGAAAAATAAAGCGATTATCACCCAAAATAGTGATTTTAAAAGAGTTTTTAAAAAATGGATGATAAAATATTATATATGGTATGATAGATATGAGAATTATTCTCTAGGAAATATATTAATATTATATATTTATTATATAGGAGGTTTGAAAACTTTTTGAAGGAAGTTGAACCTCAGGTAAGGGTTTATCGTCGCACCTTTACTTCCATGAGACATATGTCATATTCAAAACATAATACTTTTGGGTGGTGTATATACTTCCTATTTTTTATATTATATCTTGAATATATTTTCCATCATGTTATTTAATGTTTTATTTTAATTCATTTATTTAATGGTACTTATGATTCAAAAATTACCATGATGGCGAGGGTTTATTTCACAATCGCATTATTATTCAGGATTGTTTATTTTTAAGTCTCAGTTGAGGAAAATTTCTATTACACATCCATGATTTCTAAAAAAATAACTTTTTTTATCCTAAAAATAATTTTTAAAGTCACTTTTACCCTTTTTTTACTTTTTACAACATGTTTTAAAAAGAATATCCCTATCATTTTCCAAATAAGGTAATTTTTTAATTTTCTTACAAAAGTGTGAAAGAAATATTTTTTAACTCATACGACATGAAAAAAAATTACTTCCATAACTAATACTCAATAATTTGAATCTTACTTTACAATTTTATGTGGTTCTTTTCAATAAAAATTATTTCCTTATTACGTACGCAGTTTTTGGATTTTAAAAATTATTTTCAAAGTAAAAATATTATTTTCCTCAAGAAATATTCTAGTAATATCTTTCAATTATTTCCACCTATTTAAATATCCTTTTTATAATATTATATTGACTATTTAAATTAAATACTCCATTCATCATATTTATTTGGATGTTTTACGATCATTTTTATTGGGTAATGTATAGATATTCTGTATGACTAGTTCTTTCAATATAGTCGGTTATTGATATTAATAACGCATGTTGAATATATTGTATTATTTATTCATTTACAGAATTTATTGGACTTGTTAAGTGATGATAATGGCCGTTTATAGCCCCATTATTCATATATAGGTCTCCTGAGATAAACTAGCATGGGTATTGGCTGAGCCCTTACCAATTTATGTAAGATGTATTAGCATGGGGTCTTGACAGCGGGTTTATGATTTCTGGATTATGAATTCAATCATAATGAAATTATTTATTGATGTCGATTTTATTATTCAATTAGTTATAATATCTATGGATAAGTTTTAAACTCATTTGATGGTTTATATGTCATTTTTTTCATTATTCATTGATGTTGTATTATGTTTTAGTTATTTGTTAAATAGAATGTGAAATGACCCAGGTATTTTTAGAATAATAATTTTTCATTTATATAAACATTTATAAATAGGATATCACTTAATGTTAAAGGGGATTATTTTTCTGGTAACATACTCAACACGCAACAACTGGTTTCTCTAAAATCTTACATTTCCCTCAACATTGAGTTATAATTAAAAATAATACAGTAATAATATTAATATTTTAAATAGTAGTTAACTCCTAGCCATTGGGATTGGAGAAATGAATAGTATCAACTGAATTATGAAAAACAAGTTTTACACATGTTTAAATAAGGATTCATTTGTTACCAAATTTATTATAAATTGAAATAAAACCAATTGAATATAAAGGATGTGTTTTTATGAAAACCTACTTGAAAAGAGAATAATTGTGTTTATAAAATCATATCACTCTCTATTGTTTTTTATTTAATGAAAAATATATACTATAGAATCAATGTAATTTTTTAAATTCATCTTATATGTTTTCTGGATATGATATAAGAACAAATTCAATTTTTTCAAATAAAAGAAGAATTTTTCTAAAAATACAGTTTTACCGCCTTTTGATAGAGTACCATTTCTAAATTTATTTTTTATCACTTTTATATTTATATTTGACAGAATATACTTCTTATATAGAACCGGGACACCAAAATTTACTTTGGTTAAATTTTTTGTAATTTGCTGATAAAGTTCATTTTTTAATAGATAGTGAAAAAATACTGCATTTTAATTCAAAACAGTCATTTCATATAATTTATTTATATAGTTATATATTTCTTTTAATTGTAACTGGATTAAATTTTTATCATTTAATCTAATTTTGTTCATAGTAAGTAATTTTCCATTGAAATTGGACATAAACACATGTCAATCTTTTGATAGTTATTACATCTTAAAACCCCGCCTTTTGGTTTTGAAAACGAAAATTAATTTTAAATTAATTACTACAAATTATATGTTTTGAATTTGGAAAAAACTGATTCCATATTTGTAATCAGTAGTTATATATTGTGTAAATAGGTACCTTTTAATTTTTGTACATTATTAATAGTAGCTTTAGTAATTATTTTATTTACCATGGTCAAAGGGTAAATCTGGTAAATAAGATTAACAAATAATATTATAATAATATTAAAACAACCCTAACACATGTCCTAATCCAATTTTATGAGATATTTACAACCATGTGAATCCTTGGGTTTATTTTGGTATTCCATGGAGCCACATATGAGTGATAATTACATGTTATATTAATTAATTTAAAGTAAAGAGAAATATAACATAGCCATGTATATTTAACTAAAATAATTTTTATATGGAGTTATATAATTTATCTATTCAACTATAAAAATTAATTATTAAGATAAAATTATTTCCCACATCATGATATTTTATTTATAATTTTTAGATATTAAATAAATAAATTTATTTTTGACACACTGATGATGTTGTGTTTTCTTCATTAATAAAGGATTCAAATAAATGATATTATAAATATTAAAATAAATTTAATTTTATTATTATCATCCATACATGGGTTTTATGGATGATATTGACATATTAGTTTGATTTAATTTCTTTGGTTTGAAGTTATCATGTTGGTATGAATTTGTATAAAAAATAAAATATGAATAGTTTCCAAAATTGACATAATTCATTACTTAAAATGTAAAATACTTTATTAAATGATATTAAATTACTAAAAATATAGGATTCAGAAAAATTGTTAAGATAAGTCTAAATATTTTTTAAATTAATTTTTTTGGGTAGCTTTACATGATATGGTAATTACATTAATGCACAATAAGTAAATAACATGATATCACAGTAAGTTTAAAAATGGTAAAATAAGGGTTAAACCAAAAAGATAAGGATAAATAAATATTCAAAACTTGTATAAAAATTATTTTATGATGGTCATATAAACCTAAATAATCTTACCTTTTAATTAAATTAGTTTTTACCATTTTTAATCTAAATTTAATTTATAATAAATTAATATTTCTAGACTTTCCTAAAGTGTCCCTCCTCCCTCTTTTAAAAGGCCACCACCTCTACCCACATAACTCACCCTTATAAAGCCCTTTGTTTCATCATAATACTACCCACATAATATCCCAACATCTCTACCTTCCTCCTAGAATTTTTACCTTTGGCAGAAGTGTAACATCCCAAGTAAGTAATGAATAATAGATATTTTTTATCTATGTCTATTAATGATAAAGATAGTGTTTTAGAGGCTTAAAATGAAAATAAATACAATCTTATGCATGGAATACACTAATATTCTTAAAAGATTGTTTTAGTGCCTTTTGATGGAAAACCATTTTTGAATCTATATTTTGACAATTTTATAAACTATGTTTGTCAAAATAAACTTATCCTTTATGATTGGGACATCAAAATTTACCTTGTGTGAATTTTTGGTAATTTTCTGACAATGTTCATTTTTTAATGAATAGTGAAAAATACTACATTTTAATTCAAAACCTCTTTTTGATCTAATTTATTTATATGATTAGATTATCTTTTTAATTGGTTTTAAAGTGAAATTATAAAATATTTTTACCATTAAATCCAATGGTGGTCATTGGAATCAATTTCACTTTGAAATTAGACTTAAACTGGTGTCAATCTTTTGATACTTATTGTTTTGTAAAAACACGCTATTTGCTCTGGCAGCGGGAATTAATTATTAAATTAATTAATGTGACTTATATGATTTGAATTTTGTAAAATGGACTTCATTTTTGAATTCGGAATATCAAATATAGCTTAGAGTAAATTTTTGGTAATTTTCTGAAAAACTTCAATTTTTGATGAATAGTGAAACCACTAAGTGGTAATCAAGCAAACTGATTTTTCAGTTAAATGAAAGTTTACCACTAATGTGTATTGAATTTTGAAAATCCGACATACATGGTTATCATTAAGAAGTAAAATGTGGTTCAATGAGATTAAAATAATTTTTTTGGTGAATAGTAACTTATTAAGTTCTTAATCGCGATTAGTGGTAATTAGTGTAGTTTAAGGTATAAATAATGATTTAATAATATGAAATGACCTAGACACATGTCCCAACCTTATTGGTTGTGTCATGGCCGACCAAGACAAGCCATGGGTCAACTTGGGGACCCCATGGATCCACTTTTGTTGGGAAATGACATAAATTACTTTTTATTTAATGTTAAAGTGAAAATGACACAAACATAATATGTTTTGCGAAAACAATTTTTAAGTGGGGTTATACAAGTCCAAATTTTGATTATAAATATTCAATGTAAATCTAAAAAGATTTCCTACATCATAGAAATTTTTTTATAATTTTTAGACATTAAATAAATTAAATTATTTATGACATCATAATGATGCAGTGATGACATCATTATTTAACGATTAAAATAAAATGGAAAGATAATGTAAAATCTATGAACTACACATGTCCAGAACCAATTGGATGAGTGGATTTCGAACCCTTATCACCTTATCCACGAATTCTATCAATGTGGGACCTTTTGAAACCGAAACACATTTTCAAATAAAGTAATGTTTCTTTACTTTCCAAAAGTACCCCTCCTCTCCTCTTATAAAAGGCCCCCACCTCTACCTCATTTCACACACTCTTCAAGCCTTTGGCTCGGCCAAACCCTGCCCATTTGCTCTCTCCACATCCCTCTCCTCATCCTAGAGGATTCCCTTTGGGCATAATCCTTTCAAAGGAAGCCTTTAGGCTCAAATCAAAAGGAGTTACACATTTTAAGGTAATTCATTCTCTAATGTTCATTTGTTTTGTTTTGCTTCTCCAACCCCCTAAACTCTTTTTATTTACTTCTTTTGTAACAACACCAGTATATTCAATATACTAGGATGTTGTTATAAGATTTATTTGAGCTACACTCTCACACAACTACATCAAATGGTTAAAGAACATAAGGTTTCCGTGGATGGCGAAATTCTGCCTCCCGAAACGATGATTGTTCAACACTCATTAAACACCTTCAAAGGTGGCCATTATGATGTCACTATTTTTATATATGATATATAATATGTTTATGTTTTCCTTAAGCTTCTGTTTTTTCATTTTGGGCATACCTTTATGGTTTCCATTATGGGTAAAACACGATATCTTCATTTTAGGAAGTGCGGACTACCGCCCCCTAAAAGTGATTTGATTCGTTAATACCATATGTGGGATGTGTAAAGGATAAAGTTAATGATATTATATATGTTGTTATACTGGAATTATAATACACTTTTATATCATTATTATTCCATTCCAGAAAATATGAAATAGAAATGGAAGTAGCGTTCATGCGTACGTACGGCTTACCGTCTCCATGAACGGTGCATTTCATTTCTTACCTCTAAATGTGATGTAACATTATAAATGAATGTATGTACTGGATATATATGACATATATGATATCTACATCATGAATACCATTCTGGATATAATGAATCTTTTACCAAATTAACAACATGTAAGTGTAAGAAGCCTATTTTTGACTTAAGAACCAAATACCGACAAAATGAACATTATTAACTTAAATGATTACATGATGTTCATAACATGGTATAAAAGGAATAATGAACTTGAAAAAGATTCAAAATCAAGTAGAGATTAACTCAAGTTTATTATTCAGGAGATTAAAGAACGGTTGGGTCAAGTCGGATACGAGGTATGGGACTTCGTCTCAATCTCCTTTCGTTGAGGCATATTTTATTTTATACACAACTTTCTTTTATACGGTGTATAAACCCCTTTGACTTTTACGTTTATTCAAAAGGAATCTTTTTTATACGAAGCGTTTACTAAATGACAAAAGGGAATGTTTTTGTCGTACGTATGCGGCGACAACGACTTCTCCGCCGTCGTAACCGTTATTTGAGTTTCATCTTCCTCTACAAGCCATACCTTCTTTTTTTAAAAGAAAAATAAATACCATGTTTTACTTTGGTATTGACAATGGTTTTCATAATGTTTTTTATTATATCAATGTTTTGTATTGATATCTCGTGATTGAAATGTGGAAATGTTATGTTTCCTTTATGCATGTTTTATGTGATATGATTATGTTATGGTCCTTGGGCATTATTATGAAGACGGGTGGTTCCGTGATAAACTAAGGGCGGGTGAGCCCGTTATAGCTCTCCAATGCATTGGGTAACGCGAAGGAGTGAAACGTTAAGGTTTCTCCGAAGAGATTTTAGGGAATATACTGTGATGGGTATTCCAAACGTAACCAAGAGGGTTACTCCCTACGTAAGAATGTTATGAATGCCTCAAGTTACATTTACGTATTATGATTTCTATGATTTATTCATGATTTTATGAGGTATGTTAAAGTGCCTATGTTTTATGGGTAAAGTATGATTTCATTCTTATGTATATATGAACTCATGTTTCCTTTCCATGTTTTTTTAATAACCCATACTGAGTTTTTATGCTCATCCCAAGTTTTTGAAATGTTTTTCACAGGTCAAGGGAATGGTACATGATAAGATGATAGAGTCAAGGATGTGTCAAGAAATAATCCATGTTTTATTTTAAATGTGTTTCCATTGATGGGAATGAAGAATAATATCTTTATGTAACCACTTTGTTTATATGTGGAATGTAATGCAAGTTTTATGATCTAATTCTCTAAAACTCTAAACCCGAAAAGATCCTCAACGTGTAATCTTGTAATAACTCAAGATTAAGTAAGGTTTAAGGCTGGGGCCTTATAGTTGGTATCAAAGGTCGGTTTAGACAACTTTAGGAGTTAGAAAAGTGTTAAATTATAATATGATTGAAATGATATAGCATTTACGGATTACCATGTTGCTTCGCCTAAGATATTTCGGTGTTCAGAATGGTTTTCCGCAGAGGAAACAGGGAAGCTGTGCTAGGAAGGCATACAGAAGGAAATAACCTTCCGAATCAGCATCCAGAAATGGTCGGAATTGGAACTGAACAGTTTGTTGCAGTAATGGCGCAGTTGACTCAGGCGATAAATGGTGGTGGTATCCATGCACGAGATCAGCCAGATCAACCGTAGAGGAACATGTCAGTGGTGGAACATTTCATGAGGCAACATCCCCCATCATTCAGAGGATCATCTGACCCTGTGCAAGCTGAAGGGTGGATTAAAGCACTGGAGAAGATTTTTGATGTCATGGGGTGTTCAGACAATCAAAAGGTTAGTCTTGCTATTTACCGTTTGGAGGGTGAAGCAGATCAGTGGTGGTCCATGGTTAAAAATATCAGGGACGCCGATGAGATTGATGCTCTTGACTGGGATGAATTCAAAGGTATGTTTCTTGAGAAGTATTTTCCTAAGGCTGTTCGACTTAGGATGGAAAAGCAATTCTTGGAATTGAGGCAAGAGGAAGACTCAGTGGCTGCCTATGAAGAAAGGTTCACTCGATTGGCAAGGTATGCTCCAAATTTTATCCGGGACCTTGATAGTAAAATAAATCGTTTTTACTCAGGATTAAAGCCAAAATATCGAAGGGCATTAGCTTCTCGTGAGTTTAAAAGTTATGAAAAGCTTGTTCGATGTGCTGAGAAGGTGGAAATGGAGTTTGCCGATGACCAAGTTTTCTATAACAACCAGCAGAAGAAGAGACCGAGGTGGCAGGAGAACGGTAAGAATTCTTCAAAAAAGTCTGATGGTAAGAAAACTAAGTTTCCAGCTTGTGATAAATGTGGAAAAGGGCATGCTGGGGAATGTCTTCTGAATTCTGGAAAGTGCTACCGATGTGGTAAGATGGGACATAAGGCTCGTGATTGCACTGAAAAGGATCAAGCTGAAGGTAAGAACAAATTTGATTTACAGTTAGTGAAGTGTTATAAGTGCAATGAGATGGGTCACTATGCAAATGAGTGTCCGACAAGGAGCTTGAGTGATGGGAAGCAGTTAGACTACCAGCAGAAAGGGGTGGTGAAATCCTTTGCAACAACTTCAGCAGATGTTGGGCCATCGAATGAATTGGTATCAGCTCCAGGGAGCTCAGTATTTTTCGAAGATTGACTTGAGATCGGGGTACCATCAGCTGAAGGTAAAGGAGGCAGATATTCCGAAGACCACATTCCGTATGAGATATGGCCATTATGAATTTGTATTTATGCCTTTTGAGTTAACCAATGCACCTTCTGTATTCATGGACCTTATGAATAAAATTTTCCATGAGTTCTTGGATAAGTTTGTGTTTGTGTTTTGAGGTTTGGGAAGAGGTTGTGTGTGCCTTGTGATTCACAGTTGAAGAGAGAGTTCTTATGTGAAGCTCATAATTCTCCATTTTCAGTTCATCCGGGCAGTGCTAAGATGTATAGAGATCTGCGGGAGTATTACTGGTGGGATGGAATGAAAAGAGATATTGCTGATTTTACTGTGAAGTGTTTGACTTGTCAGCAGGTTAAAGCTGAGCGGTAGTTACCGAAAGGGATGCTTCAGCCTTTACCAGTGCCAGAGTGGAAATGGGAAAACATATCCATGGACTTTATTGTGGCATTACCGAGGACATCTCGAGGTAATAATGCAATCTGGGTTATTGTTGATCGCTTGACCAAATCTGCTCATTTCCTTGCTATACGAGATACTTTCTCTCTTGATCAACATTCCCGTTTGTATCTTAAAGAGATAGTCAGGTTACATGGAGTTCCTCTCTCCATTGTATCGGATCGTGATCCCAGGTTTACTTCTAACTTTTGGAAAGGCCTTCAGAAGTCGTTGGGTACTGAATTAAATTTTAGTACAGCTTTTCATCCTCAATCAGATGGGCAGTCAGAACGAACAATTCAGACATTGGAGGATATGCTACGAGCTTGTTCTATGGATTATCAGGGAAGTTGGGACCAACATCTTTCTTTGGTTGAGTTTTCATATAATAACAGTTTTCATTCCAGTATACAGATGGCACCATTTCAGGCATTATATGGGAAGCGGTGTCGAACTCCAGCTTTCTGGGATGAAGTGGGTGAAAGGAAGTTGATGGGACCAGAATTGGTAGAAGAGATGGTAGAAAAAGTTCAGCTGATTCAGAAACACATGAGAACAGCTCAGAGCAGGCAGAAGAGTTATGCGGATAACCGGAGGAAGGATCTATCTTTCGAGGTAGGTGATCATGTTTTTCTGAAGGTTTCTCCTTGGAAAAGTGTGATGAGATTTGGTAAGAAAGGAAAGTTGATTCCAAGGTTCATTGGACCATACGAAATTCTAGAGAGAGTTGGATCAGTTGCATACCGAGTGGCTTTACCTCCGAGTTTATCTCAGGTACACAATGTTTTTCACGTTTCGATGTTGAGAAAGTATATGCCAGATCCATCTCATGTTTTGAGTCCAGAGGTGGTTCAGCTGGAAGAGAACCTATCTTATGAGGAACAACCGGTCCAGATTCTTGACCATAGGGAGCAAGTGTTACGGAATAAGGTGATTAAGCAGGTAAAGGTTTTGTGGAAAAACCACATGATTGAAGAGGCAACATGGGAATCAGAAAATGCAATGAGGGATAAGTACCCCCATTTATTCGATAAGTAAATAAATTGCGGGGACGCAATTTTCTAAAGGGGGGAAGGATGTAACATCCCAAGTAAGTAATGAATAATATATATTTTTTATCTATGTCTATTAATGATAAAGATAGTGTTTTAGAGGCTTAAAATGAAAATAAATACAATCTTATGCATGGAATACACTAATATTCTTAAAAGATTGTTTTAGTGCCTTTTGATGGAAAACCATTTTTGAATATATATTTTGACAATTTTATAAACTATGTTTTTCCAAATAAACTTATCCTTTATGATTGGGACATCAAAATTTACCTTGTGTGAATTTTTGGTAATTTTCTGACAATGTTCATTTTTTAATGAATAGTGAAAAATACTGCATTTTAATTCAAAACCTCTTTTTGATCTAATTTATTTATATGATTAGATTATCTTTTGAATTGGTTTTAAAGTGAAATTAGAAAATATTTTTACCATTAAATCCAATGGTGGTCATTGGAATCAATTTCACTTTGAAATTAGACTTAAACTGGTGTCAATCTTTTGATACTTATTGTTTTGTAAAAACACGCTATTTGCTCTGGCAGCGGGAATTAATTATTAAATTAATTAATGTGACTTATATGATTTGAATTTTGTAAAATGGACTTCATTTTTGAATTCGGAATATCAAATATAGCTTAGAGTAAATTTTTGGTAATTTTCTGAAAAACTTCAATTTTTGATGAATAGTGAAACCACTAAGTGGTAATCAAGCAAACTGATTTTTCAGTTAAATGAAAGTTTACCACTAATGTGTATTGAATTTTGAAAATCCGACATACATGGTTATCATTAAGAAGTAAAATGTGGTTCAAGGAGATTAAAATAATTTTTTTGGTGAATAGTAACTTATTAAGTTCTTAATCGCGATTAGTGGTAATTAGTGTAGTTTAAGGTATAAATAATGATTTAATAATATGAAATGACCTAGAAACATGTCCCAACCTTATTGGTTGTGTCATGGCCGACCAAGACAAGCCATGGGTCAACTTGGGGACCCCATGGATCCACTTTTGTTGGGAAATGACATAAATTACTTTTTATTTAATGTTAAAGTGAAAATGACACAAACATAATATGTTTTGCGAAAACAATTTTTAAGTGGGGTTATACAAGTCCAAATTTTGATTATAAATATTCAATGGAAAGATAAAAAGATTTCCTACATCATAGAAATTTGTTTATAATTTTTAGACATTAAATAAATTAAATTATTTATGACATCATAATGATGCAGTGATGACATCATTATTTAACGATTAAAATAAAATGGAAAGATAATGTAAAATCTATGAACTACACATGTCCAAAACCAATTGGATGAGTGGATTTCGAACCCTTATCACCTTATCCACGAAGTCTATCAATGTGGGACCTTTTGAAACCGAAACACATTTTCAAATAAAGTAATGTTTCTTTACTTTCCAAAAGTACCCCTCCTCTCCTCTTATAAAAGGCCCCCACCTCTACCTCATTTCACACACTCTTCAAGCCTTTGGCTCGGCCAACCCCTGCACATTTGCTCTCTCCACATCCCTCTCCTCATCCTAGAGGATTCCCTTTGGGCAGAATCCTTTCAAAGGAATCCTTTTGGCTCAAATCAAAAGGAGTTACACATTTTAAGGTAATTCATTCTCTAATGTTCATTTGTTTTGTTTTGCTTCTCCAACCCCCTAAACTCTTTTTATTTACTTATTTTGTAACAACACCAGTATCTTCAATATACTAGGATGTTGTTATAAGATTTATTTGAGCTACACTCTCACACAACTACATCAAATGGTTAAAGAACATAAGGTTTCCGTGGATGGCGAAATTCTGCCTCCCGAAACGATGATTGTTCAACACTCATTAAACACCTTCAAAGGTGGCCATTATGATGTCACTATTTTTATATATGATATATAATATGTTTATGTTTTCCTTAAGCTTCTGTTTTTTCATTTTGGGCATACCTTTATGGTTTCCATTATGGGTAAAACACGATATCTTCATTTTAGGAAGTGCGGACTACCGCCCCCTAAAAGTGATTTGATTCATTAATACCATATGTGGGATGTGTAAAGGATAAAGTTAATGATATTATATATGTTGTTATACTGGAATTATAATACACTTTTATATCATTATGATTCCATTCCAGAAAATATGAAATAGAAATGGAAGTAGCGTTCATGCGTACGTACGGCTTACCGTCTCCATGAACGGTGCATTTCATTTCTTACCTCTAAATGTGATGTAACATTATAAATGAATGTGTGTACTGGATATATATGACATATATGATATCTACATCATGAATACCATTCTGGATATAATGAATCTTTTACCAAATTAACAACATGTAAGTGTAAGAAGCCTATTTTTGACTTAAGAACCAAATACCGACAAAATGAACATTATTAACTTAAATGATTACATGATGTTCATAACATGGTATAAAAGGAATAATGAACTTGAAAAAGATTCATAATCAAGTAGAGATTAACTCAAGTTTATTATTCAGGAGATTAAAGAACGGTTGGGTCAAGTCGGATACGAGGTATGGGACTTCGTCTCAATCTCCTTTCGTTGAGGCATATTTTATTTTATACACAACTTTCTTTTATACGGTGTATAAACCCCTTTGACTTTTACGTTTATTCAAAAGTAATCTTTTTTATACGAAGAGTTTACTAAACGACAAAAGGGAATGTTTTTGTCGTACGTATGCGGCGACAACGACTTCTCCGCCGTCGTAACCGTTATTTGAGTTTCATCTTCCTCTACAAGCCATACCTTCTTTTTTTAAAAGAAAAATAAATACCATGTTTTACTTTGGTATTGAAAATGGTTTTCATAATGTTTTTTATTATATCAATGTTTTGTATTGATATCTCGTGATTGAAATGTGGAAATGTTATGTTTCCTTTATGCATGTTTTATGTGATATGATTATGTTATGGTCCTTGGGCATTATTATGAAGACGGGTGGTTCCGTGATAAACTAAGGGCGGGTGAGCCCGTTATAGCTCTCCAATGCATTGGGTAATGCGAAGGAGTGAAACGTTAAGGTTTCTCCGAAGAGATTTTAGGGAATATACTGTGATGGGTATTCCAAACGTAACCAAGAGGGTTACTCCCTACGTAAGAATGTTATGAATGCCTCAAGTTACATTTACGTATTATGATTTCTATGATTTATTCATGATTTTATGAGGTATGTTAAAGTGCCTATGTTTTATGGGTAAAGTATGATTTTATTCTTATGTATATATGAACTCATGTTTCCTTTCCATGTTTTTTTTATAACCCATACTGAGTTTTTATGCTCATCCCAAGTTTTTGAAATGTTTTTCACAGTTCAAGGGAAAGGTACATGATAAGATGATAGAGTCAAGGATGTGTCAAGAAATAATCCATGTTTTATTTTAAATGTGTTTCCATTGATGGGAATGAAGAATAATATCTTTATGTAACCACTTTGTTTATATGTGGAATGTAATGCAAGTTTTATGATCTAATTCTCTAAAACTCTAAACCCGAAAAGATCCTCAACGTGTAATCTTGTAATAACTCAAGATTAAGTAAGGTTTAAGGCTGGGGCCTTATAAGAAGGGAATTCGAGAAAGCCTTTTGGCTCAAATCAAAAAAAGTTACCCGATTTAGAGGTAATGTCTTCTCACAAGTTCTTTTCTTTTTTTTCCTTCTCCACTCCCTATGATCTTCTTATTCTATGATTACATAAAAATAGTATCATAAATATACAAGGATTTTTTTATGATAATTATTCTAACTACACTTATACACACCTCTATCTAATTGATACGAACATATTGTTTCTGTGTACGGAAAACTACTGCCTCACGAAATGACAATTATTCAATTTTTCCCCTACCACCACTCATGGTGTCCATTAAAATGAAACTTTGTTTATATATGATATATATTATATTTATATTCTCTCTATGATTATTTAATTTTTATTTATAACATAGGTTTATGCTTTCCATGATGTGTCAATACGATAATTTCATTTGAGGAAGTGTGGACTACCGCCCCCTCAATGTGATATGACTCATTCATGATATACATGAAACGTATAAAGTATAGTTGTATAAAAACTATGATATTTACATTACATAAATATAATAGTGGTATTATAATTTACATTTATATCATTTGGTTATTATTCTTTTAGTATGAAAAAAATGAAAGCAGCATTCATGCATACGTACGGCCGACAGTCTCCATGAACGATGAATTTAATTTCTTGTCTCAAAATATTATGAATATTATAAGTACATATATATTGAATATATATTATATTTAAATCATGAATAGTATTTTTTGAGATGATGAAATTTTTACCACATGAAAATTTACATCAAACAAGTTCATTTTCTACTCAATTAACAAATATCGACAAAATGACCGATATTTAATAAAATAATTATATAAATTTTATAACATTGTAATAAGTGATATAAAAGGAATAATAAACATTAAAAATTTCTCAAGAAATTATAAATTAACTTAAATTTATTATTCAAGAAGAACAAGGAACATACATGATGATTCGGACTCAGGGTAAGGGAACTTCTTAACCCAATTTCCATTTGTTGGGTTAATCTTCTACTTCTTGATTATGTCATGCTATGATTATGTGAGAAATTAATTTTGATATCGTATATTTTATTTATAATTTATTTATGTGTATTTATATTTAATACACCTAATCAATCTATTTTATTCCCAAAATTATCTTTGTGACATAAATCTTAACTCAATTTCCTTTCATAGAGTTAAATATCCATGTCATTGGTTTTGTTTTTCCAAGAATATGTGTGAATGAACTCTGATTGATTTATACTTTATATACACTTATATTGGGTGTATTTATATTCATCACACATAATTATTTAATTTATTTATCCTTAATCTAATGATACAAACTTTGTAAGGGACTTCGTATCAAACTTCTTTCATTGAGACATATATCGATGTTTTGCACCTTTATTATCCTATATAGTGCATATAAAACCCTTTTGACACATTATATCATGAATTAGTATATTCATGTGATATTTAATGTTTTATTTAATATTATACCTTAATTATTTTTATTCAAGTGTTTCTCATGTGGTAAATTACTCTTTAACTAAAACATCATTTTAAATATTTTATAGATTTATTCTTCAAAAACCTTTTATTTCGTGCCCATGTTTTCAAAATGGTTTTTAAGAATTTATTTATATAGACATGAATGTTTTAAAATGATAATTTATATCAAAATTTTCAAATTCTTGTGGGACAATTTGATTCAAAATTTTATTTATTAAATTTTTTAAAAGATTTTGTAAATGGGTTGAATATTTCTATATCTTAAAATGATCTCTTGTGGTTGTAGTGTGGAAATGTTATTTTTCATTTATACTTGTTTTATGTGTTATTATTATTAAATGATACTTGTAAATTTGATAGGTGTTAATGTGATAAACCAAGATGGGTGGTTAAGGGATAAACCAAATTACAGGTTGTTACATGATAAACCAAATGACGGGTGGTTCCGTGATAAACCAAGGACAGGTGGTTACATTATAACCTCCAATGCATTGGGTATGGAAGTCGGTCATATGGTTATTCCATTTAGTGATATGTGTGGAAGTCAACCATATGGTTATTCTATTAATTATGTTTATTTCCCAAGTTATCTTTATATGTTATATTGTAACACCCCGAGATTTTATGAAAAATATTCTTTTAATTGCATTAATGTCTTTTGTTGTATGCTACACCAAGATTACCTTGCGCTATACATAACACCGTATTAGCTTGCAGTATACGCAACACTATTTTTGGATCGTGTTACACACAATTTTGATAATAGTTATTCTACGCAACATTGAGTATATATATATATATATATTCAATGTATAAATAAAATATGGTTGGATTATGTTATACGAAACAACGAAGGATTCTTTCACAGCATGCAACACTGACTTGGCTTGCATTACACGTAATCGCGACCTTCCTCGAGAGCGTGTGTTGTACGCAATACCGAGTTTTACTAAAAAACGATATATTATTATAATATTATTATGAACTAGCCGTTATGAATAGTATTAACTAAATTTTGAAACTTATAACATTATTATTAGTCTTTCACATTTTCTAAAACATGGTATAAGAACAAAATAAATTTTTTGGGTAAAATAAGTATTTCTCAAAAAATGCAGTTTTGCCGCCTTTTGATGGCGCACCCACATTAAATATAGTTTTTGAAATTTTTATAAGTTCAATTTGACAAAATAAAATTCTTCTTTGGAATCATGAAATAAAAATTTACTTTGGATAAATTTTCATATCATTCTGGTAACTTTAACATTTTTGATGAATAGTAAAAACACGCTATATTTTAATTAAAAACAAATTTTTTCACCGCAATAATTTATATGGTTAAATTATAATATTGAATGATTTTAAAGTATAAATAGAATATATTTTTACCATTTAATATAATTTATGTAATTAGCATTGATTCTACCTTGAATTCGTAGGATAAATCAATTCAATCTTTTGCAATGTTATAAAGAAAAACCCGTTTTCTTTCGACAACGGGATTAATTTTAATTTAATTTCTGAAACTTTTTTGTATTGAATTTGGAAAAATGGATTCCATATTTGGAATCAGTGGATCCAAATTATGTTAATAAGCTACTTTTTATTTTTGGGAATTATGAATAGTAACTACTGTAAATTTAATTTACCATAGTTAAAGGTAAATCGGTTAATTAAGGGTAAATATAATATTATAAAATTACCCTAACACATGTCAAAATCCTATTGGATGACTAAATGTAGACACATATCACCTAAGGGTCGGATTAGATTCATTTAATGGACTTTTATCCATGAAAATAATTTAATTATTATTAAAACCAAAGAATGTGACAACATGTCACTTTTTTACATCTTATAAGTATAATAATTTTAATTTAGTGATACACTTCATGAAACTTAGAACCTAAATAGTCTCCAGAATGATAATACAATTATATACATCATAGGAATTTATTTAGAATTTTTAGGGATTAAATAATTATCATTTGTTATGACACAATGATGATGCAGTAATTGTCTTATTAATGAAATATTGACATAATTGATGTTATAAATACCCAAATAAATGTAATTTAAGACTTTTTATGAATTAAACTAATTTTATAGGTTAATATGACATGTTATTATTTATTTAATTAACTCATTTTTAACTAATAATTCTGTTAAAATTTTCACAAAAATCAATTACTAAATAGTGTCAAAATTGACATAAAATAGTTTTTAAAACAAATATTATATTATTAATTGTTCTTTTATTCATAAAAATCTAAGGTTCTGCCAAATGACTTATATAAGTTTATATATATTAATAATAAACAACTTGGTGTTCTTTTGGCTTCTTATAGTAAGTTTATTAACCATATAGTATAAGAACACAAGAAGACACGGTAAAAGTAAAATTATTTAACTTAATGTTAAATCTAAATGATAAGGTTAAAATAGGAACCTAAACTTGTTTAAATTCTATTGGATGAGAGGCTTTCGACCCATCCCAACCTTAGATTCAAAATAAATCAATTTGGAGCTATTTAAAACCGAATTTTACTTTATAATAAAATAATAGTTTTGGTTATTCCAAAGGTACCCCTCTCCTCCCTTATAAAAGGGCACCTCCTCCTCCCTCTTCCTCACACCACTTTGAGCCTTCAATCTCGGACAACCCCTTACAATTTCTCCTCTACACTTCCCTAGAAACATCCTAGAGGTTATGGTCTTCTTAAAAGACCTATTTTAGTACCCTAAAAGGAGGTCTCAAAGAAGCACTTCAAAGAAGAGGTAATGTCCGTTACCGATTCTTTCATCTTTATTTCCTCTTCCACTTCTTATTCTTTAGTTGTTTCATTATGAAGTAATAACATCAGTATCACTCATATACTGATATGTTATTATAAGTATGACACAAACCTATTTCACCATCTATCCATCCTACGGAAAATGAAATCACCGCACGTGCGTACGTACGGAATACCGTCTCCACGTCGTGGTGTAATCTATTTTCCACCACCACCTTACTTGGATGGGTATAATGGTGTACATAATACCTATATATGATTATTGTAATGTGATATTGATTCTGAAATAGTATACATACACTCCAATACAATTCCACGATCATGAGAACGATATCATCGCTCGTGCATACGTACGGACTACCGTCTCCACGACGCGATGAGATTAATTATCCACATTAACCATTCATGAGTGATTATAAAGTATATATAATAAGTAATAATGAAATATATGACATAATAATGATACTGGATTTATGTGTATATATATGTATGTCGTTTACTTAATTCCATTCAACTCAATAAGGAAACGAAAACAACGTTCATTCGTACGTACGGCCTACTGTCTCCATGAACGGTGTATTTCTTTCCATTTACTGATCTATTATATATATGTATATTCAGAATATATATGTAAATCATGTTTTATATTCTGGAATTAAGTAATCATGATCTAATTAATCATATAAATAATTACAATTCAAAACACAGATGACAAATGAAACGATTTTACCCAAAACGCTCTTTAACATGGAATTTACAAAAGAACGGGTAATATAAAGTCATAAGCGAACCATATATGATATCATAACAATGAGTATGATTATGGAATAAGTAAATGACATTATTTAAATAATTATACATGAGGTTTTCACACTTATGAAGCAAATCGGACCTAAGGTAAGGGATAAATTTTCAATCTCATTTTTATCCAAGATTGCTTATACGTATGTATTTACTGGGGTTACGTTTATCATCCATGACCATGTTTTCTAAAAATGTTTTCATAAAATGTTTACCATTCTTCCATGAATGTTTAAAGTCATTTTACCCTTTATTGACTTTTTACCACATTGTATGAATGGAATCTTTCCTTTGGTTACCATATAAGGTATTTTTTGATTTTTCTGACAAAAGTACAAGGAGAATGTTATTTTTAACTTATACGGTGTGAACGGATTTTTACAGTCTCATAACGCCTCATTTTCAAGAAGCTTCCTCTAAAATATTGCATGATTATTTTCAAAAAAACCCTTATCTTTTAAAATTGCATGTAATTTTGTGAAAAGAAAATGATTTTAAAGAAGAAAGGATATTTTCCTCAAGAATTCATTTCAAGTGTTTTGTCAAAACTATTTTCCATCTAAGATGAAATTATTTAATATTTGTATGTTTCAAGTAAAATGTCTCTATGATTTATATGGTTTCAATTTTCTTATGATGAAATGATATCAATTTTTTATGGATTATGTTATGATGGCATGATGTTTAAGAATCCCATTTTATTACATGGGTTATGCTATGATGTATGATTTATGATTTTGTGGCACAAGTAAGAATGATTTCATTATGAGATGGGTGGGACCTATATCTACCTCCAATGCATTGGGTAAAGATTTATATCTCATGAGATAGACATGGCTGGAACGGCAAGTTAAACCGGTTCAGTAACACAGGACTGGAACGAGGAGTGAACTTGATTCAGAAAGGGACTTTCTCCACTAAGATGGTCTTGGCAGCAATTGTAACATCCCAGATAATTAAAGAATAAAGAATTTTCATATTTATTAATATTTACGAATTAAATATTAATTTTAATTAAAAGGGGTTTCTACGTTCGATAGCGTACTCGATACGCAACGATGAGTTTCTTTGAAAACTTACGTTGCACACAAGTAATAAAATAATATTATTTTAAATGTTAGTTAACAAGTAGCTATTATACTGGTGGGAATGGATAGAAATAACTAAAATATGATTATATATGTTTTTAAATGTTTTTACATTTACCCAATAAAATATAAAGGCTTAAAATACAGAAAGAGTTCAATTTTTGGCATTTATACCCTAATTTTCACTAAGGGTTCACTTATCACCTTTTGATGGCGAACCGTCATGAAATATAGTTTTGATCAATCTTATAAATTCTATTGGACCAAAAATAACTCTTCTTTAGAATCGGGACATCAAAATTTACCTTGTGTAAATTTTTGGTACCTTTCGATTAAAGTTCATTTTTTTAATGAATAGTGTAAAATGTTGTATTTTAATTCAAAACCTCTTTTTAATCTAATTTATTTATATGATTATATTATCTTTTGAATTGGTTTTAAAGTTAAATTAGAAAATATTTTTACCATTAAATCCAATAGTGGTCGTTGGAATTAATTTCACTTTGAAATCGGACTTAAACTAGTGTCAATCTTTGGATACTTATTGTTTCATAAAAACACGCTATTTGCTCTAACAGCGGAAATTAATTATTAAATTAATTAATGTGACTTATATATTTTTAATTTTTTAAAATATACTTCATTTTTGAATTCGTAATATCAAATATATCTTAGGGTGAATTTTTGGTAATTTTCTGAAAAACTTCAATTTTTGATGAATAGTGAAACCACTAAGTGGTACTTATAAAAACTGATTTTTCCGTTTAAATGAAATTTTGCCATCATTGAGTTTTGATTTTCAAAAATCCGACATAAATGGTTTTCATTAAGAAGTAAAATGTGGTTCAATGAGATTAAAATAATTTTTTGGTGAATAGTAACTTATTAAGTTTTTAATCGCGATTAGTGGTAATTAGTGTAGTTTAAGGTAAAAATAATATTTTAATAATATGAGATGACCTAGACACACGTCCTACCCTCATTGGATGTGTCATGGCCGACCAAGACAAGCCATGTGTCAACTTTTGGACCCCATGGAGCCACTTTGGTTGGAAAATGACATAAATACCTTTTATTTAATGTTAATTTAAAAAATGGCACAAACATGATATGTTTTACTAAAACAATTTTTAAATGGGGTTATACAAGTCATATTTTTTATAATAAATCGTAATTGGAAAGCTAAAAATATTTCCTACATCATAGTATTTTTTAATAATTTTTATACATTAAATAAATTAAATTATTTATGACATAATAATGATGCAGCGATGACATCATTATTTGACGATTTAAATAAAATGGAAAGATAATGTAAAATCTATGAACTACACATGTCAAAAACTTATTGGATGGGTGGATTTCGAACACTAATCACCTTATCCACGAATTATATCAATGTGGGACCTTTTAAAACCGAAACACATTTTCAAATAAAGTAATATTTCCTTACTTTTGAAAAGTGCCCCTCCTCTCCTCTTATAAAAGGCCCCCACCTCTACCACCTTACACACACTCCTCAAGCCTTTGGCTCAGCCAAACCCTTCCCATTTACTCTCTCCACATCCCTATCCTCATCCTAGAGGATTTCCTTTGGGCAGAATCTTTTCAAAGGAAGCCTTTAGGCTCAAATCAAAAGGAGTTATACTTTTAAAGGTAATTCATTCTCTCTTGTTCATTTGTTTTATTTGGCTTCTCCAACCCCCTAAACTCTTTTTATTTACTTCTTTTGTAACAACACCAGTATATTCAATATACTAGGATGTTGTTATAAGATTTATTCTCACTACACTCTCACACAACTACATCAAATGGTTAAAGAACATATGGTTTCTGTGGATGGCGAAATTCTGCCTCCCGAAACGATGATTGTTCAATACTCATTTAACACCTTCAAAGGTGGCCATTATGATGTCACTATTTTTATATATGATATGTAATATGTTTATTATTTCCTTAAGCTTCTGTATTTTTCATTTATGACATACCATTATTTTTTCCATTATGGGTAAACACGATATCTTCATTTAAGGAAGTGCGGACTACCGCCCCCTCAAAGTGATGTGATTCGTTAATGCCATATGTGGGATGTGTAAAGGATGGATTTAAAGTTATTATATATGATTTTATACTAGAATTATAATATAACTCTATATAATTATTATTTATTTCCATTAAAGTATGATATAGAAATGAAAGTAGCGTTCATGCGTACGTACGGCTTACCGTCTCCATGAACGGTGCATTTCATATCTTATCCCCAAATGTAATGTACTATTAAAAGTACATGTATATAATGGATATATATAATTAATAGTATATCTAAATGATGAATATAATTCTGGAATTAAAATATACATACCTCTCATTTAGTTTTAATTCCATTAATATGACAAAAAATGAAAGTAGTGTTCATGCGTACGTACGGCTTACCGTCTCCATGAACGGTGCATTTCATTTCTTACCTCTAAATGATTATGTAATATTATAAATACATTTATATGATGGATATATATGATATATATGATACCCAAATCAGGAATGTCATTCTGGATATAAATAATATTTGACCACACGAACAACATGTAATTGTAAGAAGTCCACTTTCGACTTAAGAACCAAATATCGACAAAACAAACATTATTAACTTAAATGGTTACATAATGTTTATAACATGGAAATAAGTGATATAAAAGGAATAATGAACTTCTAAAAGGTTCTTAATCAAGTATAAATTAACTCAAGTTTATTATTCAGGACGTCAAAGAACGATCGAGTCAAGTCGGACCCGAGGTAAGGGACTTCGTCTCAATATCCTTTGATTGAGGCATATTTCGTTTTATACACAACTTTATTTTATACGGTGTATAAACCCCTTTTACTTTTACTTTTATACAAAAGTAATCTTTTTCTACGAATCGTTTTACTAAACAACAAAAAAGAATGTTTTTTTAACGTACGCGGTGACAATGACCTTTTCTGCCGCCGCGAGTATTATTTGGTCTTTGGCTTCCTCAACAAGCCGTTACATTTTTAAAATAAAATAAATACCATATAATCTTTTATGTATTTTGGTATTGAAAATTGTTTTGATAAAGGATTCTATTATGATATATTGTGATTGAAATGTGGAAATGTTATCATTCCTTTATATTAGTTTTATGTTTTATGATTTTATATTGGTACTTGGACATTTGACGGGTGGTTACGTGATAAAACATATGACGGGTGGTGCCGTGAATACCAGGATGGGTGGTTACGTTATAACCTCCAATGCATTGGGTATGAAAGTTGGTCGTATGGCTATTCCATTAAGTATGTATGGAAATTGGCTGTATGGCTATTCCATTAAGTGATATGTGTGGAAGTCGACCGTATGGTTATTCCACTTAAGTATGTTTATGTCCCAAGTTACCTTTATATATGCTATGTGTTCTTTATATGGGTTTTATGGTAATCCTTTGGTTACAAAAAGGTAAGTAATGATACTTTATTCAGTGAAGAGTTTTTACTACTTCATGATGGAGAAGGTATTACTTTGTTAGAGTATACATGGTTTACTTGATGTTTGAAAAAGTAACAGTTTTCATTCTTTGTGTATCCCTTACTGAGCATTTTATGCTCACCCCAAGTTTTTTTCGAAATGTTTTTCACAGGACTTAAAGTGGAATAAGGTCAAGGATGGGATCAAGGTAATGTCATGCTATATAAGACATGAAACTAGACATGTTTCTTTTTAAGAGTTTTTTTATTATGGAAACTTAGTAGAAGTGTCTACTTTGTAATCTTTTGAGATGTAATAGTTATGTTCTAATTCTCCAAAACTCTAAACCTGAAAGGATCCTCAATGTGAATTATTCATTTAATTCAATATTAAGTAAGGTTTAAGGCTGGGGCCTTATAGTTGGTATCAAAGGTCGGTTTAGATAACTTTAGGAGTTAGAAAAGTGTTAAATTATAATATGATTGAAATGATATAGCATTTACGGATTACCATGTTGCTTCGCCTAAGATATTTCAGTGTCAAGAATGGTTTTTCATAAAGGAAATAGAGAAGCTTTTCAGGGAAGGCATACAAAGTAGAATGACTTTTCGAATCAGCAACCAGAGATGGTCAGAATCAGAACTAAACAGTTTGTTGTAGTAATGGCTCAGTTGAATCAGGTGATAAATGGTGGTTTTTTTATTGATGATATTTTGGTGTTTTCTAAAAGTAAATAGGAGCATGAAAGACATTTAAGGGTTATCTTGCAAACATTATAAGAAAAGATACTATATGGAAAATTCAGCAAGTGTGAGTTTTGGTTATAACAAATTTTTTTCCTTGGTCACATTGTTTCTAAAGATGGGATAACCGTTGATCCTGCAAAAACAAAGGTTGTTAAAGAATGGCCAAGACCCACAAATGTAACCGAGATTCGTAGTTTTCTTGGTTTGGCGGGCTATTACCGAAGGTTTGTTAAAAAAATTTCACGGTTATCAAGTCCAATGACTAAGCTAACTCGGAAGGGTGTTAAGTTTATCTGGACAAAAGAATGTGATGATTGTTTTCAGGAGTTGAAAAGAAGATTGGTGAATGCTCCAGTTTTGGCACTACCTTCCAGGAATGGTGAGTTTGTTATCTACAGTGATGCTTCCTTGAATGGACTTGGTTGTTTCCTTATGCAAAATGATCAGGTAATTGCTTATGCTTCACGATAGTTGAAAACTCATGAGGTAAATTACCCTACACATGATTTGGAATTAGTTGCTGTTATCATTGCTTTAAAAATTTGGAGGCATCATTTTTATGGAATAAAGTGTGAAATATATACTGATCACAAAAGTTTAAAGTATATATTCACTCATAAAGAATTGAACATGAGACAGAGGAGATAGCTGGAATTAATCAAGGATTATGATTGCACAATTCATTACCATCCGGGAAAAGAAAATAAAGTGGCTGATGCTTTGAGTCGAAAAAGTAATGCTTCATTAGCAATGTTGTGTTTGGAACGTGATCCTTTGGATAAAGATTTGATGAGCTTTGGAATAGAAGTTGTTAGTACAGGATTTTCTTCTGTTTTGTTTCAGGTATTAGTGAAATCTTCTCTATCAGACAGAATCAAGCAAGCACAGAAGCGAGACAGTGAGTTGAAGAAAAAGATAGAGATGGTTCAGAAAGGTAAGTTTCCTGAATTCAACATTGATAATGATTGTGTTTTGAGGTTTGGGAAGAGGTTATGTGTGCCTTGTGATTCACAGTTGAATAATGAGTTGTTATGTGAGGCTTGTAGTTCCCCGTTTTCAGTTCATCCTGGCAGTACTAAGATGTACAGAGATCTGCAGGAGTATTACGGGTGGGATGGAATGAAAAGAGATATTTCTGATTTTACTGTGAAGTGTCTGACTTGTCAGCAGGTTAAAGCAGAGTGGCAGTTACCGAAAGGGATGATTCATCCTTTACCAGTGCCAGAGTGGAAATGGGAAAACATATCCATGGACTTTGTTCTGGGATTACCGAGGACATCTCGAGGTAATAATGCAATCTGGGTTATTGTTGATCGCTTGACTAAATCTTCTCATTTCCTTTCTATACGAGATACTTTTTCCCTAGATCAACTTTCCCGTTTGTATATTAAAGAGATAGTCAGGTTACATGGAGTTCCCCTCTCCATTGTATATGATCGTGATCCCAGTTTCACATCTAACTTTTGGAAAGTCCTTCAGAAGTCGTTGGGTACAGAATTAAATTTTAGTACAGCTTTTCATCCTCAATCAGATGGGCAGTCATAACGAACAATTCAGACCATGGAGGATATGCTATGAGCTTGTTCAATGGATTATCAGGGAAGTTGGGACCAACAACTTTCTTTGGTTGAGTTTTTTTATAATAACAGCTTTCATTCCAGTATACAGATGGCACCATTTGAGGCATTATATGGGAAGCGGTGTCGAACTCCAGCATTTTGGGATGAAGTGGATGAAAGGAAGCTGATGGGACCAGAATTGGTAGAAGAGATGGCAGAAAAAGTTCAGTTGATTCAGAAGCACATGAGAACAGCTCAGAGCAGGCAGAAGAGTTATGCGGATAACCGAAGGAAGGATCTATCTTTTGAGGTAGGTGATCATGTTTTTCTCAAGGTTTCTCCTGAGAAAAGTGTGATGAGATTTGGTAAGAAAGGAAAGCTGAGTCCAAGGTTTATTGGACCATATGAAATTCTGGAGAAAGTTGGATGAGTTTCTTACCGAGTGGCTTTACCTCCGAGTTTATCTAAGGTACAAAATGTTTTTCATGTTTCAATGTTGAGGAAGTATATGCCAGATCCATCTCATGTTTTGAGTCCAGAGGTAGTTCAGCTGGAGGAGAACCTATCTTATGAAGAACAACCAGTTCAGATTCTTGACCACAGGGAGCAAGTGTTACGGAATAATGTTATTCATCAGGTAAAGGTTTTTTGGAAAAACCATGTGATTGAAGAGGCAACGTGGGAATCTGAAAATTCTATGAGGGATAAATACCCCCCACTTATTTTGATAAGTGAATAAAATTGCGAGGACGCAATTCCCAAAAGGGGGGAAGGATGTAACATCCCAGATAAATAAATAATAAAGAATTTTCATATTTATTAATATTTACGAATTAAATATTAATTTTAATTAAAAGGGGTTTCTACGTTCGATAGCGTACTTGATACGCAACGATGAGTTTCTTTGAAAACTTACGTTGCACACAAGTAATAAAATAATATTATTTTAAATATTAGTTAACAAGTAGTCATTGTACTAGTGGGAATGGATAGAAATAACTAAAATATTATTATATATGTTTTTAAATGTTTTTACATTTACCCAATAAAAGATAAAGACTTAAAATACGGAAAGAGTTCAATTTTAGGCATTTATACCCTAATTTTCACTAAGGTTTCACTTATCACCTTTTGACGGAGAACCGTCATGAAATATAGTTTTGATCAATCTTATAAATTCTGTTGGACCAAAAATAACTCTTCTTTAGAATCGGGACATCAAAATTTACCTTGTGTAAATTTTTGGTACCTTTCCGATAAAGTTCATTTTTTTAACGAATAGTGTAAAATGTTTTATTTTAATTCAAAACCTCTTTTTAATCTAATTTATTTATATGATTAGATTATATTTTGAATTGGTTTTAAAGTGAAATTAGAAAATATTTTTACCATTAAATCCAATAGTGTTCTTTGGAATTAATTTCACTTTGAAATCGGACTTAAACTAGTGTCAATCTTTTGATACTTATTGTTTCATAAAAACACGCTATTTGCTCTGACAGCGGGAATTAATTATTAAATTAATTAATGTGACTTATATATTTTGAATTTTTTAAAATAGACTTCATTTTTGAATTCGTAATATCAAATATAGCTTAGGGTGAATTTTTGGTAATTTTCTGAAAAACTTCAATTTTTGATGAATAGTGAAACCACTAAGTGGTACTTATAAAAACTGATTTTTCCGTTTAAATGAAATTTTTCCATCATTGAGTTTTGATTTTCAAAAATCCGACATACATGGTTTTCATTAAGAAGTAAAATGTGGTTCAATGAGATTAAAATAATTTTTTGGTGAATAGTAACTTATTAAGTTTTTAATCGCGATTAGTGGTAATTAGTGTAGTTTAAGGTAAAAATAATATTTTAATAATATGAGATGACCTAGACACATGTCCTACCCTCATTGGATGTGTCATGGCCGACCAATACAAGCCATGGGTCAACTTGGGGACCCCATGGAGCCACTTTGGTTGGAAAATGACATAAATACCTTTTATTTAATGTTAATGTAAAAAATGGCACAAACATGATATGTTTTACTAAAACAATTTTTAAATGGGGTTATACAAGTAAGATTTTTTATTATAAATAGTATTTGGAAAGGTAAAACGATTTCCTAAATCATAGTAGTTTTTTTATAATTTTTAGACATTAATTAAGTTAAATTATTTAAGACATAATAATGATGCAGCGATGACATCATTATTTGACGATTTAAATAAAATGGAAAGATAATGTAAAATCTATGAACTATACATGTCCAAAACTTATTGGATGGGTGTATTTCGAACCCTTATCACCTTATCCACGAATTATATCAATGTGGGACCTTTTAAAACCGAAACACATTTTCAAATAAAGTAATATTTCCTTACTTTCCAAAAGTGCCCCTCCTCTCCTCTTATAAAAGGCCCCCTCCTCTACCACCTTACACACACTCCTCAAGCCTTTGGCTCGGCCAACCCCTACCCATTTACTCTCTCCACATCCCTCTCCTCATCCTAGAGGATTCCCTTTGGGCATAATACTTTCAAAGGAAGCCTTTAGGCTCAAATCAAAAGGAGTTATACTTTTAAAGGTAATTCATTCTCTCTTGTTCATTTGTTTTATTTTGCTTCTCCAACCCCCTAAACTCTTTTTATTTACATCTTTTATAACAACACTAGTATCTTCAATATACTAGGATTTTTTTATAATATTTATTCGAGCTACACTCTCACACAACTACATCAAATGGTTAAAGAACATACGGTTTCCGTGGATGGCGAAATTCTGCCTCCCGAAACGATGATTGTTCAATACTCATTTAACACCTTCAAAGGTGGCCATTATGATGTCACTATTTTTATATATGATATGTAATATGTTTATTCTTTCCTTAATATTCTGTATTTTTCATTTATGTCATACCATTATTTTTTCCATTATGGGTAAACGTGATATCTTCATTTAAGGAAGTGTGGACTACCGCCCCCTCAAAGTGATGTGATTCGTTAATGCCATATGTGGGATGTGTAAAGGATGGATTTAAAGTTATTATATATGACGTTATACTGGAATTATAATATACCTCAATATCATTATTATTTATTTCCATTAAAATATGATATATAAATGAAAGTAGCGTTCATGCGTACGTACGGCTTACCGTCTCCATGAACGGTGAATTTCATTTCTTATCCCCAAATGTAATGTACTATTAAAAGTACATGTATATAATGGATATACATAATAAATGGTATATCTAAATGATTAATATAATTCTGGAATTAAAATATACATACCTATCATTTAGTTTTAATTCAATTAATATGACAAAGAAATGAAAGTAGTGTTCATGCGTACGTATGGCTTACCGTCTCCATGAACGGTGCATTTCATTTCTTACCTCTAAATGATTATGTAATATTATAAATACATTTATATGCTGGATATATATGATATATATGATATCCAAATCAGGAATGTCATTATGGATATAAAGAACCTTTGACCACACGAACAACATATAATTGTAAGAAGTCCACTTTCGACTTGAGAACCAAATATCGACAAAACAAACATTATTACCTTAAATGGTTACATAATGTTTATAACAAGGAAATAAGTGATATAAAAGGAATAATGAACTTTAAAAAGGTTCTTAATCAAGTATAAATTAACTAAAGTTTATTATTCAGGACGTTAAAGAACAATCAAGTCAAGTCAGACCCGAGGTAAGGGACTTCGTCTCAATCTCTTTTCATTGAGGCATATTTCGTTTTATACACAACTTTCTTTTATATGGTGTATAAACCCCTTTAAATTTTACATTTATATAAAAAGGAATCTTTTTCTACGAAGCATTTTACTAAACAACAAAAAGTAATGTTTTTTTAATGTACGCGGTGACAACGACCTTTTCCGCCGCCGCGAGTATTATTTGGTCTTTGGCTTCCTCAACAAGCCATTATGTTTTTAAAATGAAATAAATACCATATACTCTTTTATGTATTTTGGTATTGAAAATGGTTTTGATAAAGGATTCTATTATGATATATTGTGATTGAAATGTTAAAATTTTATCATTCCTTTATATTGTTTTTATGTTTTATGATTTTATATTGGTACTTGGACATTTGACGGGTGGTTATGTGATAAACCATATGACGGGTGGTGCCATGAATACCAGGACGGGTGGTTACATTATAACCTCCAATGCATTGGGTATGGAAGTTGGACGTATGGATATTCCATTAAGTATGTATGTAAATTGGCCGTATGGCTATTCCATTAAGTGATATGTGTGGAAGTCGACCGTATGGTTATTCCACTTAAGTAAGTTTATGTCCCAAGTTACCTTTATATATGCTATGTGTTCTTTATATGGGTTTTATGGTAATCCTTTGGTTACAAAAAGGTAAGTAATGATACTTTATTTAGTGAAGAGTTTTTACTACTTCATGATGGTGAAGGTATTACTTTGTTAGAGTATACATGGTTTACTTGATGTTTGAAAAAGTAACAGTTTTCATTCTTTGTGTATCCCTTACTGAGCTTTTTATGCTCACCCCAAGTTTTTTTTGAAATGTTTTTCACAGGACTTAAAGTGGAATAAGGTCAAGGATGGGATCAAGGGAATGTCATGCTATATAAGACATGGAACTAGACATGTTTCTTTTTAAGAGTTTTTTTTATTATGGAAACTTAGTAGAAGTGTCTACTTTGTAATATTTTGAGATGTAATAGTTATGTTCTAATTTTGTAAAACTCTAAACCTGAAAAGATCCTCAATGTGAATTTTTCATTTAATTCAATATTAAGTAAGTTTTAAGGTTGGGGCCTTATAGAAATGCCTGGGCTACTATGGAAATCATATCATATGCTTAATGGTTGCCACAATTACATGTTTTATTCGCATGTTATTTTATCATTCTTAATGTTTCTTTATGATCTATGCCTTACGTACTTCCATGTTTTGTGTCATTTCTCAATCTTTTGATGTTTAAACAATATTTTCAGGTTTTTAAGTTCAAATGTATATGGTATATTTTATTTTATCCATGCTTAACCTTACTGAGCATTTGAGCTCACCCTTTTTATGTTTTCTTTTCCCCAGGATATAAAGAAAGGTTTTAGGTAAGAGAAAAAAAGGGTAAGATCTTTATGGGAGATGTTGAAGATCTTTCACCATGATTAGAAGATTACGTTCCAAGTTTCCAAAGACACTAAACTATTAAGGTCCTTATGTGTCTGTTTTTTTATTTATTAAGTATTCCGCAAAAGTAATGTAATGTCCATGTATGTCAAGCTTCAGGTCTCTACAGTTAGTATCAGAGGAAAGGTTTAGTCAACCTTTGGAAACTAGGATGCAAAAACGTTAGTGAGATCCCTAGAGATATTTCTAAGGTATGTCTAGGGATGTCCCTAAGGATAAGTATACGTATAGGATACAGTCCTAGAGCTATGGTAACGATCATAGAATTTAACCTAAGATGTTAGATATTGAGGATACTCACCCTTTATTATGTTGTTTTCCATAGCATGATTTTATGAATTAAACTAATTTTATAGGTTAATATGACATGTTAGTATTGATTTAATTAACTTTTTTCGAACTAATCATTCTGTTATGATTTTTACAAAAATCAATTACTAAATAGTGTCAAAATTGACATAAAATAGTTTTTAAAACAAATATTATATTATTAATTGTTATTTTATTCGTAAAAATCTAAGGTTCGGTCAAATGACTTAGATAAGGTTATATATATTAATAATAAACAACTTGGGGTTCGTTTGGCTTCTTATAGTAAGTTTATTAACCTTATAGTATAAGAACACAAGAAGACATGGTAAAATTAAAATTATTTAACTTAATGTTAAATCTAAATGATAAGGTTAAAATAGGATCCTACACTTGTCTAAATTCTATTGGATGAGAGATTTTCGACCCATCCCCACCTTAGATTCAAAATAAATCAATTTGGAGCTATTTAAAACAGAATTTGACTTTATAATAAAATAATAGTTTTAGTTATTCCAAAGGTACCCCTCTCCTCCCTTATAAAAGGGCACCTCCTCCTCCCTCTTCCTCACACCACTTTGAGCATTCAAGCTTGGCCAACCCATTCCAATTTCTACTCTACACTTCCCAAGAAACATCCTAGAGGTTATGGTCTTCTTAAAAGACCTATTTTAGTACCCTAAAAGGAGGTCTCAAAGAAGCACTTCAAAGAAGAGGTAATGTCCGTTACCGATTCTTTCATCTTTATTTCCTTTTCCACTTCTTCTTATTTAGTTGTTTCATTATGAAGTAATAACATCAGTATCACTCATATAATGATATGTTATTATAAGTATGAAACCAACCTATTTCACCATCTATCCATCCTACAGAAAACGAAATCACCGCGCGTGCGTACGTACGGAATACCGTCTCCACGCCATGGTGTAATCTATTTTCCACCACGACCTTACTTGGATGGGTATAATGGTGTACATAATACCAATATATGATTATTGTAAAGTGATATTAATTATGAAATAGTATACATACACTCCAATACAATTCCACGATCATGAGAACGATATCATCGCTCGTGCGTACGTACGAACTACCGTCTCCACGACGCGATGAGATTCATTCTCCACATTAAACATTCATGAATGATTATAAAGTATATATAATAATTAATCATGAAATATATGACATAATAATGATACTGTATTTATGTGTATATATATTTATGTTGTCTACTTAATTCCATTCAACTCAATAAGGAAACGAAAACAGCGTTCATGCGTACGTACGACCTACCGTCTCCATGAACAGTGTATTTCTTTCCATTTACTGATCTATTATATATATGTATATTCTGAATATATATATAAATCATGTTTTATATTCTGGAATTAAGTAATCATGATCTAATTAATCATATGAATAATTACAAGTCAAAACACGGATGACAAATGAAACGATTTTACCCAAAACGCTCTTTAACATGGAATTTACAAAAGAACGGGTAATATAAAGTCATAAGTGAACCATATATGATATCATAACAATGATTATGATTATGGAATAAGTAAATGACATTATTTAAATCATTATACAGGAGGTTCAGACACTTACGAAGCAAATCAGACCTAAGGTAAGGGATAAATTTTCAATCTCATTTTTATCCGAGATTGCTTATGCGTATGTATTTACTGGGGTTACGTTTATCATCCATGGCCATGTTTTCTAAAAATGTTTTCATAAAATTTTTACCATTATTCCATGAATTTTTAAAGTCATTTTACCCTTTATTTACTTTTTACCAAATTGTATGAATGGAATCTTTACTTTGGTTACCATATAAGGTATTTTTTGATTTTTCTGACAAAAGTATGAGGAGAATGTTATTTTTAACTTATACGACGTGAACGGATTTTTACGGTTTCATAACGCCTCATTTTCAAGAAGCTTCCTCTACAATATTTCATGATTATTTTCAACAAAACCCTTATCTTTTAAAATTTCATGGAATTTTGTGAAAAGAAAATGATTTTAAAGAAGAAAGGATATTTTCCTCAAGAATTCATTTCAAGTGTTTTGTCAAAACTATTTTCCATCTAAGATGACATTATTTCATATTTGTATGTTTCAAGTAAAATGTCTCTATGATTTATATGGTTTCAATTTTCTTATGATGAAATAATATCAATTGTTTATGGATTATGTTATGATGGCATGATGTTTAAGAATCCCATTTTATTACATGGGTTATGCTATGATGTATGATTTTATGATTTTGTGGCACAAGTAAGAATGATTTCATTATGAGATGGGTGGGACCTATATCTCCCTCCAATGCATTGGGTAAATATTTATATCTCATGAGATAGACATGGCTGGAATGGCAAGTTAAACCGGTTTTGTAATACAGGACTGGAACGAAGAGTGAACTCGATTCAGAAAGGGACTTTGTCCACTAAGATGGTCTTGGCAGCAATGCCTTGGCTACTATGGAAATCATATCATGTGCTTAATGGTTGCCACAATTACATGTTTTATTCCCATGCTATTTTATCATTCTTAATGTTTCTTTATGATCTATGCCTTACGTGCTTCCATGTTTTGTGTCATTTCTCAAGCTTTTGATGTTTAAACATTATGTTCATGTTTTTAAGTTCAAATGTATATAGTATGTTTTATTTTATCCATGCTTACCCTTACTGGGAATTTGAGCTCACCCTTTTTATGTTTTCTTTTCCCCAGGATATAAAGAAAGGCTTTAGGTAAGAAAAAAAAAGGGGAAGATCTTTATGGGAGATGTTGAAGATCTTTAACCACGATTAGAAGATTAAGTTCCAAGTTTCCAAAGACACTAAACTATTACGGTCCTTATGTGTCTGTTTTTTTTATGTATTAAGTATTCTGCAAAAGTAATGTAATGTCCATGTACTTCAAGCTTCGGGTTTCTACAGTTGGTATTAGAGGAAAGGTTTAGTCAACCTTTGGAAACTAGGATGTGAAAACGTTAGTGAGATCCCTAGAGATATTTCTAAGGTATGTCTAGGGATGTCCCTAAGGATAAGTATACGTATAGGATACAGTCCTAGAACTATGGTAACGATCATAGAATTTAACCTATGATGTTAGATATTGAGGATACTCCCCCTTTATTATGTTGTTTTCCCTAGCATGATTTTTGCCTCTCACACTATTCTTTTTAGGTTTTAGATGATGGCAGGAACCCGAAGGAACTGTGTTGATCAATGTAATGGACAATGCAATGATTGTCCTCCTGAACAAACAAATGTTATGGGAGATGGAGTGAAAAATCTTATTACCATAATTACACAAGCTATGAATCATTCTGGACTTCCAAATGAACAGAGAAGGGTACAACATTCTATTGAGTCCTTCATGAGGCAACATCCACCTTCTTTTAGTGGGTCTTCTGATCCACTTGTTGCTGAACAATGGATCAGTACCACTGAAAAGATATTTTCAGTTCTTCAATGTTCTGAACATGATAAAGTCATCTTAGCATTATATCGTTTGGAAGGTGAAGCTGATCAATGGTGGAATCTTATCAAGAATACGAGGCAAAGAGATGAAATTGAGTCCATGGAATGGGACGAGTTCAAGAACTTATTTTTCAATAAGTACTTCCCTTGTATTCTTCGAACAAAGATGGAGAAGGAGTTTCTTGAACTAAAGAAAAAGGATGATGAATCTGTTGGTATATACGAAGCGGATTTTACAAGGCTTGCAAGGTATGCATCTAGATTTATCATCCAACCTGAAAGTAAAGTTGATCGATTCTTCAGTGGCTTAAAACCAAATCTTCGAAGGGCATTTCTATAAGAGACTTTAGTAGCTATGAAGAAATTGTGCGTTGTGCTATCAAGGTAGAAATGGAAGTTGGTGTTACTTATCCATCTCATAGTTTTTACAAGAAACGAAAGATGGAGTTCAAGGAGAAATCTCAGAATAATGGTGAAAAGAAGATTAATGTTTCCTTATGCTCAAAGTGTAGAAAGAAGCATGGTGGAGATTGTCTTAAAGGGACAAGTAAATGTTTCAAATGTGGAAAGGAAGGTCATCAGGCATTTTAATGCCATAATGATGGGAAGAAGATGCATAATGATGCAAACAAAGGAAGGGATACACAGAATGAACCTACTACACTTTAATGCTTCAAGTGCAAGGAAATGGGGCATTATGCTAACAAATGCCTTAATCCAAGGGTTAGTGATGATCGACATGAGAAACCACTTAAGGAAAAGGACAAATGGAAGTCACATGCGATCACCATTGGAGATTTTGAATATGACAACGATGTGGTGGAATGATTAAGTGTTTATGTAATGGGATTCCAGAATAATGTTGTATATAGTATCGTGGAATATTGGAATATTTATGTTTTGGTCTATTGTGGTTTTCAATAATTTTATGGCATCGGTAACCATGAAAAGTGATTGAAATATTTTTGGAAAGAAGATGATATGCACATAATGAAGGGATAAAGAGAATCTAATATGGTTGATAGTATTCATGAGCCCATGATTGATATAAGGACTAAGTGATATCATGGTTTGAGGATATAGAATTTTGAGTATTTTGGTATGTGGAAAGTGTTAACTTTTAACTGCATTCATGTTTTCAATAAGGTTCAATGGATATTCATTCTTCAAGAGAATACATGATTAAGGTATTCAAATGTTTGTAATTAGACCAACAAGATATATCTGGGGGATAAATGATGGCATTTACGTGATCATTTTATTTATACTATGAGCTTAGACCGAAGTATTTTAGATAAGCCTAAAGATTGGAATGGATTATGTTAGACATAAGTTAGTATTGTTTAAGGATAAAACTTTTTTGATATTTTTGATGGGATGTTATAGTAATATAGCTTTAGAAAAAGGACAACCTGCAGGACGGGAGACAGCCCATTGCGTCGGACAAGGCTGTGGGAATCGAACCCACAACCGAAGTGCGACTGGCCTTTATCGCCTACCACTGGCCTACAGGAAGTCCCTGTTTAGTAGATACAATTTTTATTATATTAAGGAGTATGATATATGAAGTATAAGTCCATTTTAGGAACCATATATGATTAATCTCACTATAGATGGACTTATGTATTTTTTTATAACTTTTCTAACCTTTTGTTTGAGACAAATGGAATGATCCATCATTCTATCACATGATCTGCTAACACATCACGAATGACAAATTCAACTTTATTTCTTTAAGAGATGAAGTGGAAATTGTCCAAAGAATGACAAACAGTGAGACTATACCAAAATCACAAAAGTATTTCTTCTAATTCCAATTTCATCAACTTTAGGGAAATGATCTTGAAAACCAAAAATGTTGTCCTAGTGCTCTTATATCTGACGAATCAGATGGTACCTTAGATCGTCACAAATTTATGGCTTTGTGATTTCTGGCTTTTCCATAGCCATGTTCTCTACCACTCTCCATCAGAACATGATGGTTAGATTTCTCTTCCATATCCATATTTTCACCTATGTGGAAACCCAGTGATTAGTTTATTTGGGTAACCGTTATGTTTCATACTTTTGTTTTTAAAGATTGGTTTTGGTATTCCTATTTATGATGTGGGTTTCTATTAAAGAAACTTTCGAATAGTAAACCATTTATAACCCCGACGAATTTCGAGGGAGAAATTCATTTTAAGGGGGGTAGAATGTAACACCCTGAGATTTTATGAAAAATATTCTTTTAATTTCATTAATTTCTTGTTTTGTATGCTACACCATGATTACCTTGCACTATACACAACACCATATTAGCTTGTAGTATAGGAAACACTATTCTTGGATCATGTTACACACAATTTTGATAATAGTTATTCTACGCAACATTGAGTGTATATATATATATATATTCAATGTATAAATGAAATATGGTTGGATTATGTTATATGAAACAACGAAGGATTCTTGCACAGCATTCAACCCTGACTTGGCTTGCATTACATGCAATTGCGACCTTCCTCGATAGCGTGTGTTGTACGCAATATCAGGTTTTACTAAACAACGATATATTATTATAATATTATTATGAACTATCCATTATGAATAGTATTAAATAAATTTTGAATCTTATAAAATTATTATTCGTCTTGCACATTTTCTAAAACATTGTATAAGAACAAAATAAATTTTTTGGGTAAAATAAGTATTTTTCAAAAAATGCAGTTTTGCCGCCTTTTGATGGCACACCCACTTTAAATCTAGTTTTTGACATGTTTATAAGTTAAATTTGACAAAATAAAATTCTTATTTGGAATCATGAAATAAAAATTTACTTTGGATAAATTTTCATATCATTCTGGTAACTTTCATATTTTGATGAATAGTAAAAACACGCTAGATTTTAATTAAAAACAACTTTTTTCATCGCAATAATTTATATGGTTAAATTATAATATTGAATTATTTTAAAGTATAAATAGAATATATTTTTACCATTTAATATAATTAATGTCATTATCATTGATTCTACCTTGAATTCGTAGGATAAATCAATTCAATCTTTTGCAATGTTTTAAAGAAAAACCCGTTTTCTTTCGACAACGGGATTAATTTTAATTTAATTTCTGAAAATTTTGTGTATTTAATTTGGAAAAATGGATTCCATATTTGGAATCAGTGGATCCAAATTATGTTAATAAGCTACTTTTTATTTTTGGGAATTATGAATAGTAACTACGGTAAATTTTATTTATCATAGTTAAAGGTAAATCGAGTAATTAAGGGTAAATATAATATTATAAAATTACCCTAACACATGTAAAAATCTTATTGGATGACTCAAAGTCGACCCATATCACCTAAGGGTCGGATTAGATTCATTTAATGGACTTCTGTCCATGAAAATAATTTAATTATTATTAAAACCAAAGAATGTGACAACATGTCACCTTCTTAAATCTTATAAGTATAATAATTTTAATTTAGTGATACACTTCATTAAACTTCAAACATGAATATTATACAGAAATATAATACAATTATATATATAATAGGATTTTATTTATAATTTTTAGGGATTAAATAATTATCATTTATTATGACACAAAGATGATGCAATAATTGTCTTATTAATGAAATATTGACATAATTGATGTTATAAATACCCAAATAAATGTGATTTAAGACTTTTTATGAATTAAACTAATTTTATAGGATAATATGACATGTTAGTATTGATTTAATTAACTTTTTTAGAACTAATAATTCTTTTATGATTTTCACAAAAATCAATTACTAAATACTGTCAAAATTGACATAAAATAGTTTTTAAATCAGATATTATATTATTAATTTTTATTTTATTCCTAAAAATCTAAGTTTCGTCCAAATGACTTAGATAAGGTTATATATATTAATAATAAACAACTTGGGATTCGTTTGTCTTCTTATAGTAAGTTTATTAACCTTATAGTATAAGAACACAAGAAGACACGGTAAAAATAAAATTATTTAACTTAATGTTAAATCTAAATTATAAGGTTAAAATAGAAACATAAACTTGTCTACATTCTATTGGATGAGAGAATTTAGACCCATCCCCACCTTAGCTTCAAAATAAATCAATTTGGATCTATTTAAAACCTAATTTGACTTTATAATAAAATAATAGTTTTAGTTATTCCAAAGGTACCCCTCTCCTCCCTTATAAAAGGGAACCTCCTCCTCCCTCTTCCTCACACCACTTTGAGCCTTAAAGCTCATCCAACCCCTAAAACTATATCCTCTACACTTCCCTATAAACATACTAGAGGTTCTGGTATTCTTCAAAGACCTATTTTAGTACCCTAAAAGGAGGTCTCAAAGAAGCACTTCAAAGAAGAGGTAATGTCTGTTACCGATTCTTTCATCTTTATTTATTCTTCCACTTCTTCTTCTTTAGTTGTTTCATTATGAAGTAATAAAATCAGTATCACTAATATACTTATATGTTATTATAAGTATGAAACAATCCTATTTCACCATCTATCTATCCTACGGAAAATGAAATCACCGCGCGTGCGTACGTACGGAATACCGTCTCCACGCCGTGGTGTAATCTATTTTCCACCACCACCATACTTGGATGGGTATAATGGTGTAAATAATACCTATATATGATTATTGTAAAGTGATATTGATTCTGAAATAGTATGCATACACTCCAATACAATTCCACGATCATGAGAACGATATCATCGCTCGTGCGTATGTACGGACTACCGTCTCCACGAAGCGATGAGATTCATTCTCCACATTAACCATTCATGAATTATTATAAAGTATATATAATAAGTAATCATGAAATATATGACATAATAATGATACTGTATTTATGTGTATATATATGTATGTCGTCTACTTAATTCCATTCAACTCAATAAGGAAACAAAAACAGTGTTCATGTGTACGTATGGCCTACCGTCCCCATGAACGGTGTATTTCTTTCCATTTACTGATCTATTATATATATGTATATTCTGAATATATATATAAATCATGTTTTATATTCTGGAATTAAGTAATCATGATCTAAGTAATCATATGAATAATTACAAGTCAAAACACGGACGACAAATGAAATGATTTTACACAAAACGCTCTTTAACATGGAATTTACAAAAGAACGGGTAATATAAAGTCATAAGTGAACCATATATGATATCATAACAATGAGTATGATTATGGAATAAGTCAATGACACTATTTAAATCATTATACAGGAGGTTCGGACACTTACGAAGCAAATCGGACCAAAGGTAAGGGATAAATGTTCAATCTCATTTTTATCCGAGATTGTTTATACGTATGTATTTACTAGGGTTACGTTTATCATCCATGACCATGTTTTCTAAAAATGTTTTCATAAAATGTTTACCATTCTTCCATGAATTTTTAAAGCCATTTTACCCTTTATTTACTTTTTACCACATTGTATGAATGTAATCTTTCCTTTGGTTACAATATAAGGTATTTTTTGATTTTTCTGACAAAAGTACGAGAAGAATGTTATTTCTAACTTATACGGCGTGAACGGATTTTTACGGTTTCATAACGCCTCATTTTCAAGAAGCTTACTCTACAAGATTGCATGATTATTTTCAATAAAACCCTTATCTTTTAAAATTGCATGGAATTTTGTGAAAAAAAATGATTTTAAAGAAGAAAGGATATTTTCCTCAAGAATTCTTTTCAAGTTTTTTGTCAAAACTATTTTCCATCTAAGATGACATTATTTCATATTTGTATGTTTCAAGTAAAATGTCTCTATGATTTATATGGTTTCAATTTTCTTATGATGAAATGATATCAATTGTGTATGGATTATGTTATGATGACATGATGTTTAAGAATCCCATTTTATTACATGGGTTATGCTATGATGTATGATTTATGATTTTGTGGCACAAGTAAGAATTATTTCATTATGAGATGGGTGGGACCTATATCTCCCTCCAATGCATTGGGAAAAGATTTATATCTCATGAGATAGACATGGCTGGAACGGAAAGTTAAACTGGTTCAGTAATACAGGACTGGAACGAGGAGTGAACTCGATTCAGAAAGGGACTTTGTCCACTATGATGGTCTTCGCAGCAATGCCTTGTCTACTATGGAAATCATATCATGTGCTTAATGGATTCCACAATTACATGTTTTATTCCCATGCTAGTTTATCATTCTTAATTTTTCTTTATGATCTATGCCTTACGTACTTCCATGTTTTGTGTCATTTCTCAAGCTTTTAATGTTTAAACATTATGTTCATGTTTTTAAGTTCAAATGTATATGGTATGTTTTATTTTATCCATGCTTACCCTTACTGAGCATTTGAGCTCACCCTTTTTATGTTTTCTTTTCCCCAGGATATAAAGAAAGGTTTTAGGTAAGAAAAAAAAGGGGAAGATCTTTATGGGATATGTTGAAGATCTTTCACCACGATTAGAAGATTACGTTCCAAGTTTCCAAAGACACTAAACTATTACGGTCCTTATGTGTCTGTTTTTGTTATATATTAAGTATTCCGCAAAAGTAATGTAATGTCCATGTCTGTCAAGCTTCAGGTCTCTACATATATGTTTCTTTATATGGGATTTATGATAATATTTTGGCTACAAAAAGGGTAATAAATGAGATTATATTCAGTGAATTATATTTACTACTTCCTAAATGTTAAAAATATAAATTTATGATAAAGTTTTCTTGGTTTACATGTTTTCTCAAGACTAACAGTTTTATTTCATTATGTATCCCTTAATGAAATATTTATGGTCATCCCAAGTTTTGAAATGTTTTTCATAGGACATAAATAAGAATAGAGACAAGGATGGGATCATGGAAAACTCGTGTTGTTTAAAACATGAAACAAAATATGTTTCTTTTTAAAGATTTTTCGTTCCATTAAAAATTGATAGTGAGTAGAAGTGTCTAATTGAAATATTAAGGTTATTATGTACAAGTTATGATCTAATTATTTAAATCTCTAAACCTGAAAACATTCTTGATGTGAATTAAAGTCAAATTAATGACTTATCTTAAGATTAATTAAAGTTTAAGGTTGGGTCCTTATAGTTGGTATCAGAGAAAAGGTTTAGACAAATTTGGGATTAGGATGTTTTGTTAAGGGTTAGGGATATGATCATAGGTTTATAATTTGAAGATATATTATACGTTTAATGACTTAGAAACCCCTTTTGATGATTATGTTATTTAAAGGTGATTGATGGTAGTTTTGGAGATATTAACCTTTGAGGAAATTGTGGTTTTTTAGTCTTTGGGATAAAAAATGTGAGGTATAAAATAACATTTGAGGTTAAAAATGTTATGGTTATTTTTAAGGATTTAATCTCATTTTGTTAATATTATTAGAACTATACAATTTTTTAAAAAGGATAACACACATACTATGTGACAACCTGTCACGTCAGACAAATCTATGGGAATCGAACCCATAACCAAATTGCGATTGGGATTTATTGCCTACCACTGACCTACGTGAAGCCCCTGGTTCGTATAACTTATTCTATTTAGTTTAACTGATTTTATGGATCAAGAATATGTTTATTTTTGTAACTTAATATTTATAAAATGGATATTCTTATTATAGGAATTGTTTTTGTTGATTAAGTGATAAATGTTATTTTGGAAGACGTTTACTCTTTTGGGAACACTATATGCATAAGGGAAATATAATACTATGAGATTTTATTTGAGGAGTAATGGTTGAATTTTATTTTGAAAGAATAGATGTTTTTATTATAGAAAAATGGGCATTTGGGTTATTAATGAAAATGATTATCCTATCATGGATAATATGTGATTAGGTTAATTACTTTTAATTATGATACTTTAAGAGTAGTCGATGTTAGGTGGAGATAAATGTTAAGATTTATCATAGAAGACTAGGTGATCAAATCCTATTGAATTTTTGGGTTTCAATATTAGTTTTTATTAATTTTAAGAATTTAATGGACAATTGTTTATTGAATAGTCCTTGTTGAACTTTGGGGTATATTTTTTTGAATTTTGGAGATTAAGAGTAGTATACCTTTTTATAAAGGATGATCCTTTTTGGGGATTATCTAATGTTGTACTAAACATTTTGGTTTTGGTTAATGTCTATAAAAAGGGGAAATATATGGTCTATCTTTTGAGGATTATGTGATTCTCTATAAGTTTATTCTAGTGCTTTATGAGTGACCAAGTCGCCTAAAATACTCATCAATTTTGGGAAAATGTGATTTTGTGGTGGAATTTTATTGATGGATAAAAATATACATGTCAAGTAAGTATATTTCCTTATGTTATTATTCGAAGTAGTAAATAAATTCCTCAACATTATGAAAAGTACCATAAAAAATGCTATAACATTAATTTTCCTACTAGGAAATCAAAGACCATTTAACCAATCACAATTTTGTGGTTTTTTGGTTGTTAACTTTATTCGGATGACTTTTTCTATCACTCTCCATCAGTACATGAAACTTAGTTTTTCTTCTATAAACATGTTTTCCTACATGTAAACCTAGTATGTGTTATATTAGGTAACCTTTGTACATCCATTTATTTCTTTTAAAGTGATAGTTTTATTGACTCTTTTTCTGTTGTGGGAATTTTAATGATGTTTCAAATCCCAATTTTAAAAATGCGAGGATGCAATTTCTAAAAGGGGGGAATGATTGAATGACTTAGATATTTATAGAATAATACTTTTGAATTTATATTAATATTTATGAATAAGTTATTATTTAATGTTAAAGGGGACGTTTTTTCTGATAGTGTAATCGACACACAATAATGGGTTTCTCTGAAATCTAACGTTGCACTCAACATTGAGTTATACTAAAAAATAATACATTAATAATATTATTATTTTAAATTGAAGTTAACACATAGAAATTCGGATGGAGTGAATTAATATTGTCAAATGAATTGTGAAAAATATGGTTTACACATGTTTAAATAATGATTCATTGGTTACTAAATTTTTTATAAATGGAAATAAAACCAATTAAATATAAAGGGTGTGTTTTTATGAAAACCTTCCTAAAAAAGAATAATTATGCTTATAAAATCATATTACTATCTATGGAATTTTATTTAATGAAAAATATATTTTATAGATTTAATGTAATGTTTTAAATTCATTCTATATGTTTTATGGATATGATATAAGAACAAATTCAATTTTTCAGAAAAAAAGAAGTATTTTTCTAAAAATAAAGTTTTACCACCTTTTGATGGAGAACCCTTTTTATGTTTTTTTATCACATTTATATATTCTATTTCAAAAAAATAAACTTCTTATATAAAATCAGGACACCAAAATTTACTTTGGTTAAATTTTTGGTAATTTTCTAATAAAGTTCATTTTTTAATTAATAGTGAAAAAATACAGCATTTTAATTCAAAAGTATCTTTTCATCTAATTTTTTTATACATATATATTGCCATTTTAATTGGTTTTAAAGTGTAATTGGATTAATTTTTTATCATTTAATAAAATTTTGGTCATTTTAAGGAATTTCCCAATGTAATTGGACACAACACATGTCAATCTTTTGATAGTTATTACTTCTTAAAAACCCGCTTTTTGGTTTTGACAACGAAAATTAATATTAAATTAATTACTGAAACATATATGTTTTGAATTTTGAAAAATGTATTCCATATTTGGAGTTAGAAGTTACAAATTTTTTAAATATTTACCTTTTTTGTAAATTATGAATCATAATTTCAGTAATTATTTTATTTACCATGGTTAAAGGGTAAATCTAGTAAATAAGAGAATCAAAATAATATTATAATAATAAAACTACCGTAACACATGTCCTAATCGTATTTTATGAGATATTTCAAACAATGGGAATACTTGGGTCTATTTTGGGGCCCCATAGAGCCACTTGGGAGGGATAATGACATGTTATATTAAATAATTTAAAATATAAAGAAATATAACATAAGCATGTATATTTTACTAAAATAATTTTTATATGGGGTTATATAATTGATATATTAGACTATAAATATTAATTGTGAATCTAAAAATATTTCCCACATCATGTTATTTTATTTATAATTTTTAGACATTAAAGAAATAAATTTAATTATGACACAATGATGATGTAATGATTGCTTCATTAATAAAGGATTCAAATAAATGATACAATAAATATTAAAATAAATTTAATTTGATTATTTTGATGATATCCAAGAATTTTATGGATGATATTGAAATATTTTATTTTATTTTATTCCTTTTTTTCGAATAAATCAGGTTGTTATGAATTTGTAAAAAAAGTCAAGTATAAATAGTGTCCAAAATTGACGTAATTCATAACTTAAAACATAAAATAGTTTATTGAATGATATTAAATTCCTAAGAATATAAGATTCATAAAAATGGTTAATATAATTACAAATATTTCATAAATAACTTTTTTGGGTGGTTTTACATGTTATGGTAATTAAATTAACCCATAATGTGTAAATAACATGATATCACAGTAAGATTCAAAAGGGTAAATAAGGGTTTAACCAAAATGATAAGGATAAAAAAATATTCAAAACTTGTCTAAAAATTATTGGATTATATTTATTAGAACCAAAATCATCTTATCATATAATTAAATTATTTTTTACAATTTTTAATCGAAATTGAATTTATAATAAATTAATATTTCTAGACTTTCATAAAGTGCCCCTCCTCCCTCTTATAAAAGGCTACCACATCTACCCACATAACTCACATCTCTAAATCTCCTTTCCTCTTAAAAATTCTACCCAAATAAGCTCCAAAAATCCCTATGTTACTCGTAGAAGCCTTGCCTTGGTCATAAGGCAATTCAAGAAATCCTTTTGGCTTTAATCAAAAAAAGTTACCCAGTTTAGAGGAAACGTCTTCTCTCAAGTTCTTTTATTTTATTTACCTTCTCCACTCTATATGATCTTATTATTATTTGATTACATAAAAAACTAGTATCCTAAATATACAATTATGTTTTTATGAAAAGTATTTGAACTAAACATACACACACCTCCATCTAATGGATATGAACATACTGTTTCTGTGTACATTGAACTACTACCTTACGAAACGATGATTGTTCAATTTTCCTCTACCACCTCTCATGGTGGAAATTATGATGGAACTGTGTTTATATATGATATGTATTATATTTATATTGTCTCTATTATTCTTTAATGTTTTTACAACATACTTTTATGCCTTCCATGATGTGTAAATACGTTAATTTCATTTAAGGAAGTGTGGATTACCGCTCCCTCAATGTGATATGACTCATTCATGCTATACATGGAACATATAAAAGATGGTTTTATTAAACCTATGAGACATACATTACATAAATATATTATTGGTATTATAATATACATTTATATCATCTTATTATTATTCTTTTAGTGTGAAAAAGAAATGAAAGTAACGCCCACGCGTACGTACGGCCTACCGTCTCCATGAACGGTGAATTTCATTTAATATATTGAAATATTATGGATATTATAAGTACTTATATATTGTATATATTTGATATTTAAATCATGAATAATATTTTGGAGATTATGGACTTTTTACCACATGTAAAATTTACATCAAACAAGTTCATTTTCTACTCAATTACCGAATATCGACAAAACAACCGATACTGACTTAAATAATTATATAATTTATATAACATGGTAATAATTGATATAAAAGGAATAATAAACTTGAAATTGTTATCAATCAAGTATTAATTAACTTAAGTTTATTATTCAGGATGAATAAGAAACATGTGTGATGAGTCAGACTCATGCTAAGGGAACTTCTTAACCCAATTTCCATTCTTTGGGTAAATCTTCTACTTCTTGATTAGGTCATGCTATGATTATGTGAGAAATGACTTTTGATATAATATATTTTATTAATACCTTATTTATTTTTATTTATATTGAATACACATAATTGATCTATTTTATTAACAAAATGTTCTTTGGGAGAGAAATATTAACTCAATCTCTTTTCATTGAGTTAAATATCCATGTCATTGGTTTTTTTACAATAATATATGTGAATGACCTCTGATTGCTTTACACTTAATATAAACTTATATTGGGTGTATGTATATTTTTCCCACATAATTATTTTATTTATTTATCTTTAATCTAATGATAGAATCTTTGTAAAGGACTTTGTCTCAATCTCTTTTCATTGAGGCATATTTTGATGTTATGCACCTTTATTTTCTGATATGGTTCATATAAAACCCTTTTGACACATTATATCATGAATTAGTATATTATCATGATATTTAAAGTTTTATTTAATGTTATTTTATAATTATTTGTGTTAAATTATTTCTCATGTGGTAAAGAACTCTTTAACTAAAACATTGTTTTAAATGTTTTAAAGATTTATTCTTCAAAAAACTTCTATTTCATGAACATATTTTCAAACAAAATTTAAGAATTTATTTATATTGACATGAATGTTTTAAAATGATAATTTATTTCAAAAGTTTCAAATTGGTATGGGACACTTTGATTCAAAAATATTTTTATTAAATGTTTTAAATGATTTTGGAAATGGGTTGAATATTTATATATCTTAAAATGATCTCTTATGGTTGAAGTGTGGAAATAGAATTTTTTACTTTATGATTGTTTTATGTGTTATGATTGTTAATTGGTACTTGAAAATTTGACGGGTTGTTACGTGATAAACCAAGATGGGTGGTTACGTTTTAACCTCTAATGCATTGGGTATGGAAGTTAATCGTATGGATATTCCGTTTAGTGATATGTATGGAGGCCAACCTTATAGTTATTCCATTTAAGAATTTTTATGTCCCAAGTTGCCTTTATATGTTATACGTTGCTTTCTATAGGCTTTATGGTAATCTTTTGGTTAAAAAAGGGTAAGCAATGAGCTTAAATTCAATGAAGTATATATTTACTTCTTAAAGGTCAAAATTATTACTTTATGATAATATTTTTATGGTTTACATGTTTTTAAAGAATATCAGTTTTCATTTAATATACATCCCCTACTGATCTTTTTATTCACATCCAAAGTTTTGAATTGTTTTTCACAGGACATAAAGAATAATAGAGTCAAGGATGGGATCAAGGAAAAGTTTTTATATTTAAATAATTAAATGAAATATATTTCTTTTTAAATATTTTTTGTTTTATAAAAAATGGATAGTGAGTAGAAGTGTCTACTTGTAATATTCAAGTAGTTATGTATAATTTATGACCAAATTATTCAAAGATTTGAACCTAAAAATATCCTCAATGTGAATTAAAGTCAAATTATTTACTTATCTCAAGATTAAGTAATTTTTAAGGAAAGGGACTTATAGAATGTGTTTCAAATATTTATCTTTTTATTTTGGTTATGTGATATTTAATTTTGATAGCTACCATAGTATGCAAAACCTTACTGAACATTAGTCCTCACCCCAGTTTTGTTTCCTTTCTCCATGAAGTTAGGATTTATATTATGATTGATATGTAGGGATGTGCTAAAGAGAATAATGGTGTACTCAAAAAAATACTATGTTTTATATTATGTTTTTAATTATAATTTTAAATTCAAATATGTATCTATTTTACTAATACTACTAAACTATTCAATCATTCGGGATGTGATTATTTATATCTAGTGCCATTGTAATAAAGTAATCATTGACTCTAGGCTAAATTATTCAGTGCCTTTATAGTTATGGTTACTATAAAAGGTTTATAATTTTATCTTTAATCATAAGTTCAATGTCTTGGACACCCATTTTTAGGTTTTAAGTGATGTAATTTTAAAGAAAAGAAATGATATTTTGGGGGGTGTTTTATTGGTTTAACATGCATTATTATTTCTAATGAATATTGTTACACTATTGAGGATGTATAATGAATGTTATTAGAAAAAATTTGAGGTTAAAACTTCCTTAATTTTGAGGTTATTAAGGTTATTTGGGAAATAAGTTCATTTATTTATGGAAGTGGTTATCAAATCTTAGAGATTATGTGATTAAGGTATATACACTTTTTGTATGAGAATTTAAGAGTGATTGATGTTATTTGGAGATAAATGTTAAATTTGTCTAGAAAGAATGTTTGATAAAATCATTATGATTTCTTATATTTAAAGATTTTTAAAAATCATTTTGATGAATTGTAAGGATAGTTGTTTATGCAATGATTTAGTTTGAGCTTTGGGTATTACAGTTGAATTTTAGAGATTAATGTGTTATTTCATCATATGTAGTATTATTAATTTTGATAATTATCTTACATAATGATACAAATTTTGGTTTTGGATAATTTATAAAAATAGTTTGAATATTTTTTATCATGTGATTCATTATAAGTTGATTCTACTTCTTCAGGAACAAAAATATCATCTTGAATACTCATCATTTAGAGAAAAAGATGAGATTATAGTGGAAATTGATTAAAGGATGAAATTATACATGGAAGTTTAGTATATTTACTTATTTTCTTAGTATATATGTTAAAGTAATTCCTCATATTGGAGTAAAAATATTATCTTATTACATTCATTTCTGATGAACCAATGGTATTTTTTGCACCTATTTGATTTATGGTTTTGTGGTTGATAAATTTATCATGATGATTCAATTTCTTATGACCAGTGATCTCTATCACTCTCTATTATTGATTGGGAATTACATTTCTCTTACCTGAATATATATTACCTTTTTACTAATGTTCTTATATTTTGAAACATAGTTATCTTTTATTTCATATGACCTTCATACTTCATTTTCCCTTATTTTAAGAGGAAGTTTTTTTATCCATTTTTTATTAGTTGATATAAACAATTTTATTTTAAAATATGAAAACTTTTATTATCAAGAAAGAGTTCAGATTTTTGAATTCAAATTTTATTATGGGGGAGAATTTAATATCTCAATATTTTGAAATAAACACTGTTTTCTATAGTTTCCATGATACACAACATAAAACTTAAACAAACCCCAAAATATTATTATTCAAATATGATTGTTATAACCTAGTCGCCAAATTGGTTTGTATGAATAGGAATAAATGAATAATAAAATAAATATAATGTTCCTACTCTATATAAATTTATTTTTAAATTCTTTTAAAATAAGAACTCCACATTTTTATTAGGGCCATTTTATTCTTAAAAACATGTTTTCTTCAAAACAAATTATTAAATTTTGTGAAAAAAATAACAAATAATTTCATAAAATTATATAACATTTATTTAGTAAAAATGATATAATATTATAGATCAAAATATCACAATTATCTATGGGTAAATTGTTTATATTTTTCTGAAAATATCGACATTTCTATGAAAAGAAGAAAATACCGCTTTTTGTAAAAAACTGACATTCTCATTTCATTAAAAAATATGACTAAAATTTTAATTTTATCTCAAATTAAAGTAATTATTATTTAATTATATATCATCTAATTAAATTAATTTTAATCATAATTATAATTTATTCTGGTATAAGTTAATTTTAGTCATAAAAACACATTTTTCAGAAGATGGTTTTTCATTGCATTTTATTTATTAATATTAAAATTCATTTCTGCCACATCAGAAAATTTAATTTTACAAAATGGATCCCATATTTGGAATTAGTGGGTATAAATTTTTTAAATAGTTTCCTTTTAATTTTGTACATTATAAATAGTAAATTTAGTAATTTGTTTACCATGGTAAAGAGTAAATCAAGTAATTAAAGTTAAAAATAAAATGATAAGGGATAAAAATGACCATAAACTTGCTTAAATTTTATTATATTTTTATATATCCTACATAAAAATAAAAATTATAATATATGGACTTTTTTTACAATTTTTATGTGATTATTACCTTTATAATATTTTTTGTAAAGAAAAGTCAAAAATGACACAATTTTTTTTAATAACTATAATATTTTTAACATTGTGATAAAAATGATATGTTATGTTATAAATATTAAATTGATATATAAATTATTTATATTCATAATTTTTATTTATTTATTATTTTTAGTGAATAAATAATTGCCTTATATACTTACCCAATGATAGTGCATTGATTATTCAATTAATGGAAACATAAATTAAATGATATTTCAAATATCAAAAGCAATATAATTTTAAAGAATTAATGTTACCCCATGAATTTCATAGATATATATATAACATGTTAGATATTTATTGCATAATTTTTTTTGAATATCATCTATTCTCTTGGTGTTATAAAATTCAAAGTAAATGAACAGTTATAAAATTGACATTACTAGTATTTTATAAAAATAATATTTTATTAAATGATATAAAAATCCTAAAAATCCTATACTAATTAAAGTTATTATTATACTGTTTAAATTATAAAACATGTCACATTTATGTAAAGTGTTTTCATTTATAGTAGTTATCATGACCCTAAAAGTGTAAAAAAACTTTGTTGTCACGATAAGTGTGAAAAGGGTTAACGGGTATTAAAACTAGAATATAGGGGAGAAAATGTGATATAAAGTTGTGAAAAAATTATTTTATGAGATTATATTGAATAATATTCATATTATGTTCTAATATTATCAATTTAGATCCATTTTTACATCAAAATTAACTTATATTCAATTAATATTTTAAGAAATTCTAAGAGTGCCCCTCCCATCTCTTATAAAAGGGAACCTCTTAATCTCATTACCTCACACCTAAATAACAATTTTTATCATCCAATACCTAACCAAATCTCTTCATAACATCTCTAAACAGGTTCTATATGCCTTATATTGTGTTTAATAACAATATTATAGATCTTAAGGTGTAATACAATGGAGATTTTCTGAAGAAGATGTAAAGTGTTTAACTGAATATTTTTTATTTATTTATTATTATACATACTTAAAATATTACCTACATATTATGATATAATAACATTATTATATTTCTTATACTGGTATTTTATTATGTTAGTGAAGAAACCTATATCTATCTCATCTTCTATCAAATGGATAATAAAATTGCTGATTGTGTGTGTGGGGGACTACAACCTCATGAATCGATGTAATTGGTTTTACATCACCTCCCATAATTTATTATTAAAATAATATAATTAATGCTCATATATTATATTAATTAAATATTAATCATCCTTAAAATATAAAATATCATATAATTTTTTACTATTCCATTCATTGAAAAATGATCACACCGTTTGTGTGTACGTCTAAGCTACCACCTCCACGAAGCGATGTGATTTATTTTTCATCACCAAATCACAAGGATGATATATATAAGTTTATATATGGGTATAATATGGTATTTATGATAAAATTATCATTATATAAATATGAAATCATACTTTCCTTCTTTCCAAAATGATCTTTGGAAAAATGGAAATGTTACTAATGCATATGTACAACCTATCGTCTCCATTATTGTAGTGTAGTTCATTTTTATTATAAATGTTTCATGGTTGGTTTTAAAAAGAATAATTATATATAAAAATTGAAAAAAATCATGATTATTATTCTTGATATGATTTAATAATTAATTATTTAAACATGTTCAATACAGCAAAGTTTTTTTGAAAATTATTAACTAAACGTACTCAAAATACCTGATGCAGATTAAACTGAGTAAGTAAATAAATATGTTATTAAAATAAATGAAATAAATATTTTAATGATAATTTATTAAGCCTATAAGATTTTCTTAAGAAATAAAATAATTTATATGAATTTATTATACATGAGTTAATGGATATACATGGAAAGTCTAGACACATTGTAATAGATTTTTTCTCAATCTTCCTTCATTAACACGTGTTTTATTATTATGCACCTAATTTGATTTATATAGTGTATATAATTCCCATTTTTTTAGGTTAATACTACATATTTTAGGGTATTTTAATTTTAAAATTTAATTATTTCATCCAATTATATTGGACTTTAAATATTCTAAGTGGTAAAGGGTTTCTTAACTTAATTTATTTCGTTGGGTTATAACACTTTTTAGTTTACATTTTTATTCCATGATTATGTGTGAATTGGTTAATAAATTGTTTTATCCTATATTTACACTTTTTTGTTTGGATTTACATTTGTTACACATAATCACTCTATTTATTGATTCTAAATTATATGATATGATCTTTATAAGGGTTATTCATCTCAAATTCTCTTTCTTTGGTACATATGTTTATGATGTGAACCAATATTATTTTATAAAGTGTACATAAAGACACTCTCACATGTTATATAATTAATCTCTATATTTTATTGATAACTAAATAGTCATTTTATGTTAACCTTTCATGGGTATTACGATAGAAAATTAGTAACGTCCCGGTTTCGGGTGTCGCCTAAAGGTTCCCCGTACCCGGTTGGTTATATGGCCTCATGTGAATTTTCCCAAATGAAAGAGGCTTCTGACTAGTAGTGAGGGTCTTGGGTGTGATAGTGGGGAAACAATTCCACCATTTTCAGAGTAATGCAGTGGAATAAAAATAATATACAACAACGAAAGTTGTAATACCATAAAATAATTAAACAGTAGAAGACTAAAATTAAATAAACAATTGAAGCACATAAATAAATGACGCATGACACATATGTCTAGGAAATTTTCCAAAAAAAAATCATAGTGTTGGAATAAAAATAGAAACCAAAGGACTAAAAAGTAAATAAACTCCAATAGAATCTCAAGCCTCAGCTTGGTCATATTCTATCCCACTCCACAAAAATCAAGTACCTGAAGTAGAAGGGCTCTTTCCCTTACATATACTTAGTGAAATATAATCTGTTTTGGCCAAAAATCATGACCCAAATAGGGTGTGAGATGAATCCCAGTAGGCAACCACCCAATTATTTGTTCCAAAATTTAAGTTAATATATATATTAGGAAATATTCAAAATGAATTAATAACAAGGAACTACTCAAAGGTAAACAGTCATATAGTTTCAACTACATCCATTTACATTTATTAATTATTCAACCAATCATTAACAAGTTACCCTATGGGAATGTTCTCACAGCCTAACCCCTCTGGTTTAAATTATCATTTAATAATAAAGATATAACGACCCCCTGGAATAGCTCACACAGTCTAACCCCTTTAGTATCATGAAAACAAATACTCTTGGAGGAAGCACTCACTATAAATTCCACTTATATTATTTTAATGATAAACTACGGACTCTATGAGGAAGCACTAAACATAAATTCCCCATGTGGTCTCGTAAGGATAACTATAGACACTTTGAGGGAGCACTCAATGTCAATCTTTTCTATGGCCTCGCAGCAAGAAATGTACCATAGACACTTTGTGGAAACCATTAATGTCAATTCCCCGTATGGTCTCACTACGCCAAGTTCCCATATCCCTATATAAAGAAATCGTGAACAAACTATATTCAGTAACCAAATTAAATCACAAAATATTACTTAGCTAAATGGATACAAAGCTTATCACTAGCATGTCAGATAATGCCACTCCATCCTAACAATACTAGGCATGGAAAACAAGGCACCCTAACAAGAAATTCAAGACCCAATGACCAATATTAGATCAAACATGGGAAAACACATCCATCTCAAGGTAAATAATCCTATTTACAACCAAAACCCCATACTCAAGAAAACAAGGCATAGTGGGAATTAACAGTATTAAATTCCCTAAACACGCAATACCCTAACTGGGGTATTGTGAACTTTTTTGCATATATAATTCAAATAAAATCTACATAAAGGCACAAACCGCCAACATCAACATTGTACGATCGATATAGTTGAACCCCATCCTCTGAATTGACCTAGAATGTTGTAGATCTAAAAAAATGTCTAACACATTTAACCAATGATATATCATGAAAGAGGATAAATCAATAGAAGAGGCTCTAGAACAAGGAAGAACTCGCTGATGTGATTATAATGAAACTGATAGAGTTTGATTCAGAGAATGGACGGTCAATCTAGGGCTCAGAGAAGAATTGGTGATATTTGTCGCTCATGTATGAGACGGGTTCAGAAGAAGACAGTTTTGTCGATCAGACGCGACCCCAGTCTGATATAACAATTAAAAATAAAAATACACGATGTGTTATTTAAAGATACATAGTGTGTATATGCCTTTACCAGGAACCACTTTAGGTGGTCTCCAGGTCACCTCACACGACCATGTACTCAGCCGTTACACAGCTAGTACATTGCTACTTGTGGCAACCAGGCACACGGGATGTACTCCTAAGTACACGATGTGTACCCCTTAAATTTCTAGAAATTCTTCCCTTTCTCAAAAACACCAAAAAAAATATCCATACCTAAAAAAGAAGATCCAGGTTCTTACAAACTTCCCCCTTAAAGAAATTCATCCCAAGATTTTCCTAGTAAGGTGGTGATGAAGAATAATCCTCTAACAGCTCTGGCCACTGGGATCTCACATTAGTCTCCCTCTTCCATGTCTCATCATGTGCTCTCTCATACTGCCATAGCACCCATACCAGAGAAATATACTGTCCATGGAGAACCTTTGTGTTACGATCAATAATTTGGATAGGATGCTCATCGAATGATGTTTCCACCTTCATCTCAACCTCCTTGAGTTGAAAAACATGAGACGGTTTTGAGAAGTATTGTCTTTGATGAGAAACGTGGAATATTTTGTGCATAGACCGATATATCTAAGGTAACTACAACGGATAGGCAACCGGCCAAACTCTCTCCAAAACCTCAAACGGCCTGACATATCTCGACAAAATCTTACCCTGTCTACTAATCCTCCTATGTCTCAACCTCGGTGTTACATGTATAAAAACATAATCTCTGACCATGAACTCCAGAGGCTATCACCATCGACCAACATAAGATTTCTGTCATGAATGTGCAGTAGCCATCCTCTTCTGAATCAACTCTATCTGCTCCATGGTCTCCTAGAAAAGATGAGGTCCCAGTATAGGTGCCTCTCCTGCCTCTATCCCACATAGGGGTGATCGGCATGGCCTACCATAAAAAGACTCAAATGGTGACATTTGAATAGTATATTGATAACTATTATTGTTGGAAAACTCCACCAGAGGTATGTACTTCTCCCTAGAACCTCCAAAATCAAGGACGCATGCTCGACCCATGTCCTCCAGCACTTGAATTGTACGATCAGACTGGCTATCTATCTAGGGATAGTAACCAATACTTAGAATCACCTATGTACCCAAATCTCTATATAGTCCCTGCGAGACCCGAGAAGTAAAACGTGTGTCCCTGTCTGAAACGATAGAGTGTAGAACTCCATGTAAGCATATAATCTCTCATATATACAACCTTCCCCACTCATCAACACTAAAGGTATCCTTGATTCATAAGAAGTGTGAAACCATTGTGAGTATGTCAATGACAACCCCAAATACATCATTCCTTCAAGGGGATCTTGGTAACCCTGTCACGAAATCCATCGCGGCATCATTCAACTTCCACTCAGGTATGGGTAACTACTAAAAAAGCTCTACTGGTCTATGAGGCTCTTCCTTCACCTACTAACAGGTGGAACACCTCATCACAAAACCAGAAACATCTCCCTTCATTCTTGGCCACTAATATTGACGGTGTAGATTTTGATACATCTTGGTAACACAAGTATGAACTGCCTAAACTGAGGAATGAAAATCCCACATCAGCTCCTCACGCATGTCTGCTAACACCCATACGCACCCATGAAAATGCAAGATCTTGTCCTTTCCTATAGTTAATCCATGAAGAGGGTCCTCTCTCTACACACTCTCCCATAGGAATAGGTCTTCGTAATCTGATAGCTACCCCGTTCGCACTTGATCAGGTAGAGTAGATGTAACAACTACAATGAAAATAAAAATCTACCCATGTCTGTCTTGAACCTCCAAATGCATCTCGAATAATAGATCTATAAGCTGCCACTCACTGTTGACCTCTTGAACTTCCTATATCTGATTTCTTCTACTCAACACATTAGTCATTGCATTGTCTTTACCATGTGTGTAGGCAAGCTCAAAGTCAAAGGGCTGAAGGTACTCAACCCACCTTTTCTATCTCAAATTCAAGTCACGCTGGGTAAAGATATAATTGAGACTTTTGTGGTCAGTGTATACCACAAAATGATCTACCAATAGATAATGTCTCCAACATCATAAAGCATAAACATCTTCAGCCAACTTAAGATCGTGTGTCGGATAATTCTTCTCAAGTGGCCTCAACTGCCGAGACCCTTACGCAACGACTCCTTCCACCTACATAAACACTTCTCCCAGCCGGATACCTGATGCATCATAGTAAACTATATAACTCTTTCCTGGCTCTAGAAAAACTACTATCGGTGGTGAATTCAACCTCCCTTTCATCTCCTAAAATGTAGAATCACAGAAATCTATCCACAGGTACTTTGCACCCATCTTAGTCAGGCTCATAAATGGTTCTTTTAAGCATGAAAAGGGATCTATAAAATTTTTTTAGTAACCATCCATCCCTAGAAAACTTTGTACCTCAAAGAAGTTTTTCATATGATCTCAAGAATCTAATGCTCTCACTTTCCCTGGGTCAACATATACTCCTATCTCTAAGATAACATGACCCAATAAGTGAATCTGGTCCATCCAAAAGTGGCATTTTGAGAGGGTAGCGTATAACTCATGCTCTTTCAATGTCCTCAAAAAGATCTCAAGATGAGTATCATGTTCATTTCGAGTTTGAGAATACACCAAGATATCGTCCATGAAAACCCCCACAAAAGAATCCAAGTATGGATGGAACACTCGGTTCATCAGTTCCATAAAAACTACTGGCACATTCATGAGACCGAATGGCATAACCACAAACTCATATAGACCATACCTACTCTGAAATGCTTTAAGAGGTATATCAGATGGTATAACACACAACTGATGATAACCGGATCTGAATTCAATCTTTGAGAAAACCCAGGATCCTCAAAGATGATCAAAGAGATCATCAATCCTCAGCAAGGGATATTGGTTCTTGACCATCAACTGGTTCAGCATCCGATAATCCACACAAATTCAGAGGGTACAATCCACCTTCTTCACAAACAGGATAGGTGAACCCCAAGGAGAATTATTGGGTTAGATGAAACCCTTTTCCTATAACTACTCTAACTATTTCTTGAGCTCTTGTAACTTTGGTGTAGCAATCCTCTAAGGAGGAATGGACACTAATTCCACTCCCGGAGAAAGCTCAAAAGAGAAATATACCTCTTTCTTTAGAGGCAAACCTGAAAATTCCTCTGGAAATATATCTCTAAAATGATCCACCACTAGAGTAAAGTCCATCCTTATAGTCCCCTGGTCATCCAGATACAGACTAGAAATATGGGCTATAACTCCTCCCAACCCATGGTGCTCAGGCCCTACTCTTCTTGCTTGGACATCCCATTCACCCTTATAAAGAAATGATTCACTCTCTGGTGACGTGAAACTCACCCTATGGCGATAACACTCGACAACAACCTACTATGGAACTAACCAGTCCATTCTGAGAATGGAATCATAGCCTATCATCTCTAATACATTGAGGTACCATAAGAAGTGACACCCACCATCCTCAAGAGGGCACTCCTTGAAAAAACGTACACTAGCCATTTTAGTCCCCAACAGTGTGACTATGTCAAGATATCAACATAATTAAAGATACAGAGCCCAAGGTTCTCCACAACAGCAACAGATATGAAACTATAAAAATCCCCTGTATTGAAAAGTGCAGAAGCTAAAACTGAGGCAACTAGAATTGTACCTCTTACTGTAGAGGGTTTGGGATCTTGCTCCTACTGGGTCTACTCCACTAAAAAAGTCTGACATATACCACAGCCCTGCGACCCTGCCTGACCACCCTGTTCTGATCCACCCTTTTGTCACTAATATCCTAGTGACTGGCTACCATGGTCACGACCTCCACCTTGGCCTAAACGGTTGGACGAACTTCAGTTTCCATACTTATAAGAAACTGGTTGTCTTGATCCTAAATGAGGATTCATAGAAGAACCTCTTTCACCCACTTTTGGTGATAAAAACTAAAATAAATGCGGAAGATGACCCATATTGATACAAGATCATAACTCAACTGGGTCTATCGGTCAATGTGGCCTCATATTCATGCCCTTCAAACACTAGTAGCACACCACCTAGCTATCTGAAGGTGTATCCCACCTACTTAGATCTCCATGTGTAGACCCCATGTAGCGCTTCCTACTATCATTTAGAGAATCACCAACTCTGGATACTAAACCGCCCTGGCCCATAACTCCAGAATCCATCAGGTTATTCTCTTTGATCAGTGTCCGGTTGAATATGAAAGATATGTTCATCAACCTTAATATTTTCACCTGAGATTGGATTTCATGCCTGAGACCATCCTCAAACTTCCTCACTAAGAATATCTCATCACCCCCTATAATGGGTGTGAAGCACTACAGCTCTGTGAAGTGAGAAGAATTCTCCATGACCGAGAGAGCACCATGCACCAGACTCATGAAATCTCAAGCTCGAACGACCCTCAAAGTATCTGGGTAAAAATAGTCATAGAAGGTATGCTGGAACTCATCGCAAGACATAACCTGATGGTGTCCCACCAGTAATTTCACATTCCACCATCTCTTTGAGGAATCCCTAAGCATGTAAGTAGTGATTTTTACCCTCCTCTTTAGATGCATCTCGAGATGATTGAAGATAGAAATCATGTCTTCTAACCATGAATCTATAGCCTAAGGTCCTCCATCCCCTGAGAAAGTGGGAGGATGCAGCTATTGAAAAACCCACTTCGACTTTTCCATAGATGGGGCGGGATGAGGTGCTCCCTAGAAGGTCTGGATAAACCTCATGAAGCCTTCTCAAAACTGTGCATCGACACCTATATCTGGGATGATGGTTGGCTCCAAGATAGGAACGATGGTAGGATCTGCTGGTAGTCCCTAATCTACCATGTCTGGTGTCTAATTGTTGACATGTTTCTAGCGTATAACTAGAGGACGTCTCGGTGGCATGACACTGCAAGGTCAAGTGGACACCTCAATTCAAGATTTTTATGTACTGAAACATAGAAGTTCAAGAAAGGAACAAGAGAAATAAAACATTCATGATCTTTAAAACATGGATACATAGCATGTATTACCCCTATATGGCGGGTTCCCTTACACCTTTACATGGGCGTGTAATTCAGCCAACACTAGTCATGTAACACCCCATACACACGACATGTTCTCCCTTGTCAGGGTGTGTACTCAAATCATTTCCTCCATCCCAAGTTCCTCTACACTGCTAAACCACATGGTTCTCTCAGAACAAGACAACACGGTGTGTTTGTGCTAGACACAGCCTGTAATAGAAGGAATCTAATGACCTGTGTTGTTAGTCACATGGCCAGTTACACGGTCGACTCCACACGACATGTTCAAGATGGAAACGATGTGTAATACCTAATTTTTCATCCACCCATTTCATTAGTCACATGTCCAGATACATGATCTCTACAACACAGAGAGTACTTCTGGTACATGGCATGTTGCACCAAATATTTCCCAACCTCGCATCCCTACCCACAGAGGGAGTCACACGGTCAAGGATTACACAACATGTATAAATAGTACCTAGTGTGTACTTAATAAAAAGCATTCCTTATTGAACAGAAGGATACATGGCATGTATTCATCACTAAACACCGTGTATTCTAGGTTTTTCTAGATTGTGAGCCTCAGTAACTACTCTAGAAGCCCATGAATCACTGAAAGAAATATTTAAAGTGCCAATTTTTAATCCTTGAGGGACCATACACCCCGCGAATCAAATCTTGGAATCATTTTAATGTCACATGACAAGTATAACCATTCAAGAAGCACAATATCCACCAAATTTTGATCCATGAGGGACCATAACTCCTCAGGGACCAAAGTTTAGCACTCATTCAAATGAAACCTTACACAATAAGTAATACCGTATCAAATTGCAGGTATTATACCAAGGAATATATCATAACAGCATGCATATCTAGCAAAACATCTATCATAACAACATGAAATCGATAATCCACCATAAATGGCATGAAAAGAATGCATGACATTTGATCTCTAGCGAGTTCCTATATGATGCATGAGATTTAATACCCTCATCTTGTCAGGTTTCAATAGAAATAAAACCTCAATAACATTCATGTTAATAGCACAAAACATGTGAATCACCAAATAGTGAAGGAAAATAAACTTTGACAATTTCAAAAACCATAAAAATTGCAATAATCAATGAATATTGGCTTTTCCATGTACACGGGTTAGTTACTCCAAGGAACAGATTATTACCAAGTACCTATTTCTTATTATACCTGTCTATAGGCTCAAAATAGTAATTCAATAAGAAAAGAACCTTCCTTTTATACTACTTTATAAATTCCTGGTTCTGGGTTCCAACAAAAGATGTCCCGTACCTGGTTGGTCACGTGGCCTCAAGCACATTTCCCCAAATGTCAGAGGCTGCCGACTAGTAGTGAGGACCTTGGGTGTGATACTGGGGAAACTATTCCCTCATTGGCAGAGTAACGTAGCAGAATAACAATAATATAAAACAGAAAAAGTACTAATACCATATAATGAGTAAACAACAGAAGACTAAATGTAAATAAACAACTGGTGCACATATATAATTGACGCATGACACATATGTCTATGAAATTAGTTAAACAAGTCACAATGCTGGAATACAAAACAGAAACCAAAGTAATAAAAAGTAAATAAACTCCAACAGCATCACAAGCCGTAGCTTGGTCTTATGCTCTCCAGATCCATAGTAATCAAGTACCTAGAGTAGATGGTCTCTTTTCATTACCTATACTTGCGACAATATATTCTATTTGGGACCAAAATCATGACCCTAACAGGGTGTGAGATGAATCCCAGTAGAAAACCACCCAAAGATATGTGCCTAACTTTCAGTAAATATATATAGCATGCAATATAAAAAATGAAGTAATATCAAGGAAGTACTCAAAATTAAATAGTCCAACAGTTTCAACTACATCCATTTACATTTATTAATTATTCAACTAATCATTCACAAGTAAACCTCTAGGAAAGTTCTCATAGCCTAACCCCTCTGGTTCAACTTATCATTTGACAACAAAGATATAACCATCCCCTGGGGTACCTTACACAGTCGAAACCCTTTGGTCTCATGCAAAAAAAGACTCTCTAAGAAAGAAATCACCGTTAATTCCCCCTATAGTATTTTAATGATAAACTACAAACTCTCTGAGGAATCATTCAACATCAATTCCACCTATAGTCTCATAATGATAACTATAGACACTCTGAGGGAGCACTCAACGTAAATCCTCCCATGGTCTCACAGTGTGAAAAGTACAAGAGACACTCTAGGGAATCCCTCAATGTCAATTCCCCCTATGGTCTCACTACACAAGGTTCCCACAACCCTATGTAAGGAAATCATGCACGAACTATATTTATCAAATAAAGTAAATCACAAAATACTACTTGGATAAATGGCTACAAAGAATATCATAAGCATGTTAGATAATAACACTCCATCCTAACAGAACTAGGCATAGAAAACAGAGCAGCATAATAGGAAATTCTAGACCCAATGGCCAATATTAGATAAAAAATGGTAAAACACGCCCATAGAAAGGTAAATAACCCTATACAAAATAAAAACCCATACTCAAGCAAACAAGGCATGGTAGGCATTAATAGGGTTAAGCTCCCTGAACACGCAATACTCTAACTAGGTTATTGGGTGCTTTTTGAACATATAATTCAAATAAAATCAACAGAAAGGCACAAACCACCTACCTCGATGTTGTAAGATCGATATAGTTTATCCCCAACCTCCATATCAACCTATAACGACATAGATCTATAAAAACATCTAAAACATTCAACTGATTATATCTCAAAAAAAGTGGATGAATCAAAATATGAGGCTCTATAATAAGTAATTACTTGTCAATGAGATTCCAACGCAATTGAAGAAGTTTTATTCGGAGCACAAATGGTCAATTGGGGGATCAGAGAAGAATTAGTGATATCCATCACTCTTGGATGAGACAGGTTTAAAAGAAGATAGTTCTATCGATGATACGTGACCCCGGTCTAATATAACAATTAAAAATAAAAATAAACAATGTTTTCTTTAAAGATACATGGTGTGTATATTCTTTTACCATGCCCCACATTAGGAGGTATCCAGGTCACCTCAAAAGGCCATGTACTCGGCCGTTACATGGCCAGTACACGGCGACCCGCGACAACCAGGTACACGACATGTACTTCTAAGTACATGGTGTGTACTACTTAAATTTCCAAAAACTCCTCTTTTTCTCAAAAACACAAAAAAACAAGATCAATACCTGAAAAAGAAGATCTGGGTTCTTACAAAATTTTCCAAAGTGGAAAAGTCTTTATGTTACAATATCCTTTCTTTTTGAAAGTGTTTATGTTCAAGGTTCCATTGGGAGAAATTATGTGCTCTTATTTTCTTGAACCACATATCTTTTATTATATTCTAATTATGAATGTTCTTTACATTTTTAATTTTCATTTTCTATCTTATTTATTAAAGAAACATCAAGGAATTCATTTTTAAGTGATACTGGTCTTGTATGTGCTTTTAGATTAGGAATATTTCTCTTACATATCGATAATTTCTAAAAAATCAAAAATGATATTTTATAAAAATAAATGATTTTTTAAATCTATATTTTATTAATTTTGTACTTATTTTAAAATTTTTTAAAAATTAATTTCTTAACCTTTTTCAAAAGGGTAACTGTATATTCTCATTACATTTTTTTTGAAAAAAATGTTTTTTAAAATTTTCAATAATAACAAATTTTCACACCCTATTATACATTATTTACTTTGAAGATTACATTATATATTTCTAAGGTTATTTTCAAAGAGAGGTTTATTATTAATATTTTATTATTTTTCAGTTTTTAAAAGTGATTTTCAATGTTAAAATGTCATTTTCCCCGATAATTTTTTTCGTGATATATTAATGGTTTTCCCATTCATGAGAACAAACAACTCTTGATGTTAAATATGTTCCATTTGGATATTTTATGTTGATAACATCCTCATTATTTTTCTGGATATATTTTTATTATTTCAAATATATTTCCATGTCACCCATTCATTTTTTATAGGTTAATCAAGTTATGAACAAAATAATGGATGTTTTTATGAGTTTTTTAATAAAATGCATGCTCTATGTACCTTATTTATGTTATGGTTATTGGGAATTATTTATGATTATGGTTGGTTACATTATAAACCAAGGATGAGTGGTTAAATTATAAACCAAGGATGTCTGTTTAGATTATAACGAAGGACACATGGGTCTGTGACAACCCTCCAATTTATTGGGTATGGAATTCGACCGTATGGTTATTAAATTTGTAAAAGTGATTATAAGAGTGATATAAAAATAATGTCCCAAGTTACCAACATGTTTTATCTATTCTTTATATAGTTTTTTTAGAGAAATAATATTATTAAAAAAGGTATTATAATGAGTTTATGTTTACAGAAAAGTATTTTTGACTTTTTATAGGGGAAAATATATGGGTTTATAATGATTCATTTGATAATTGTTGGAATCACATGGTTCATGATTAATGATTACTATGACTATTTTCTTTGATAAATATTTATTCCATTATTCGTATTTTATGATAAAATTATTGAATGGTATGAATTCCATTATGTTATTATCATTCACTTTGATCGTATAATCATACCCTTATGTACATCTTATTCTTACTAAAGACATTTAATTGCTAATTCTTATGTTTACCCTCACTAGAAATTTGATCTCACCCTTCTTATATTCCCTTTCCCCAAGGATATGAAAAATAATTTGATTTTATAATGAAATTATATGTGAATAATGTTTTTGGATATGTTAAGAACATAATATGGAGAATAAAAATATGTTTGTAGTGGGAGATGATGTTGATTGTTATAACCAATTTATTTATGAATCAAAGTTGTTAATATTTTTTATTAATTGTCTAAAAATATAAACCAAAAATGTACTTTGATATGTAAGTGATTAAATACATTCTTTTTATGTTGTAAGTTTTGGATGGAAAAAATTAGGTAACATTTACTGCTATCAAAGAAAAAAATATAAATTTTATGCTTTTAGTATTGGATCTGGGTGTCAAAGTTTAGGGATGTTATACCACAAAAGTCATATACTTATAGGGAATCCACACAAATTTCCATCCTTATAACTAAAATCCAAAATTTCACTAACCAATGTGAGAACCTTCTCAAAACTCTATCGTTCTTCTCTAACCTTCAAAAAATGATTCTCATTAATGGTTAACAATAAAGAAAATACTTCAATAAATCTAATGGCACCTAATAATTTAATAACTATAATACTAAAAGATAAAACTATTTTTATTATTAAATATTTTTAAGTTTTCATACTCAACATACTAGAATTAGGATCCTAGGATGTTCATCTCATCCTTGTTAAGGATGTAATAATAGCATTTTTAGTACATGGGTTTCATTTACCGGAAGTTGGTGAACTTATGATGAGATTTTCAAGAAAATTTAATTTTATTTGATAAAGTTTAAAAATATTACACTAACTACAGTGGTTGAGTAAATTTTCTTCATAAAATAATTGTTAAGTCAATAGATAGTTGGCCGTAAATGTCAGATGGTGGTTCTGCTTGTTCAACCATCTATAAACCTTTATAAGAAAGAGGTTAGACCCGTTTCCAATTATATCTTGAATTGAATAAAAATTTGACATGTTATCATTATCAATAGTATATTTAATCCTTTATACTTCTAGTAATATAATACTTTATAGTGTTCTCTCATGGGTATAGGATGAAATTCTAAACCATGTAACCTTGTAGGTCTGCTCTAAATTTCCTACTACTTTATTTTTCTTGAATTACTATTTGTGAGTTTCTTCAGAGAGTATGTGATAAGTTTCACTTATTATGGTGAGTAGGTGTCATATTTTTCTTATAGTTTTATACACCAAATATATATGAGGTTGTGGTTTTTGAATTCCACATCACAGAATCTCATTTTGTGTTGTCTTCTGGTGAATTGAAGGAGTATCTTCTGATGGTTTCATGGATATGTACTTTCCCAAAAAGTGGCATCAGATCTTATTAGTTCACACTAAATCAAAATATTAGGTTCAATTCCCTTTTTCCTCAATATTATATTGATTTTATTTGGTTTTACTATCATCATAATATATGATTATGGTATAAGGAAAGGTCTAAATCGTTTAGTTTGGAAGATTTAATTATGGTTTCTTGTAAATAGAAATAGAGTTTTGTCTCATCAAAAAGGATCTCAAAATTCTATTTGGTAAAGATAAACCTAAAAAAATATTGGAAAAATTTTAGGGGAATATATGGATATAAAGAGACATTCTTTAGTGAGGATTTCAGTGGCATGAAATGTATCCTTTAATATCTAAGAGAAGAATACTACAATAGAACTAATGGAATACCTGGAAGACATGTATGAAAAAGTGATGAAATTAAAAATGGAATTTCTAATGTGAAGGATATTTATCAGGAGGTTATATTATGGTAGTTTAGTGATAATCATGTGAATAAATTCACAATGATCATAAGTTGTATTGAGGCTATGTAATTTACTTTCATAGATAATGTTGGAGTGCTTCAAATATTTTTTTTCTCTATTATAATCATGGGATGATATGTGTACTATGGTAAGTAACTCCTATGGATATATTGATATAGTTTTTTGAACATTTCTAGAAAGTGATTCTCAATGAGTAATTGTAATGAAGATAGTTACAAGTACCTTATGAAAATTCATTGAATTATGATGGAAGGGGAATATCACCTCAGAAAAAGAATCCCCAATTAATAGAAGATAAGTATAAGAAGAAGAGTTAAAAAAACTAAATATTCTATGACCCCCATGATGTCATTTTGGGAATCTGGAAATACTTAAAGGAATAGTAAAATTCATAAGGAAACAAAATATTATGATATTTGAAAGTCCATTAACAGAATGGAAGATGGAAGAAACATGATACTCAGTTCTTGTTTCCTAGTGGAGTCATGGGTGGTTGAATTTGATGAAACCTTCCACTCAAAATAATTTCATAGATTTATGAAAGGTTATGTATCTAACATCTTTGAAAGATTTTATTGAGTTAATGATGTATATTTGAAAGTTATCAAAAAAGGATATGATAACCTTTTAATGAGGAATGTGTTATTCCTATAATTGAAGGAATTGAGACACATTACATGTATCTAGAGTAACCTTATATCTATGGTAAAGTATTATAATGGAGGAAACATAACTACATTCACCAATGAATTTTTTTAAATTTACTCATGTTTATTTGGTTTTGGTGAAATTAGTAAAGGGTGGAACACTCTACTTGACAAGACCTTATAATGTAAGCGTAATGGTTATAATTTCAATATCATAAGATCTAGAGGTCTATCATTATAAGCACAATCACCTTATTGAGAATAATATTAAGGTTATAAATGGGAATTTCATTCTGAAGATTGATCACACAAGCATATATATTGGGAAAGAAAATGTTAGTTCCATTCAACTTGAATGGTCTAAATCCAAGAGCCCAAAAAATGGATCTTGATCACTCTAATGTATAGTGACCATCCTTAGTTTAATCTCATAGATGATACATTTACTTAATTACATTCATAAATGATGAAACTCGGAAGGTATGGGTGTATTACTTAAGTATAAATATGAAAATTTTAGTGATTTTTGAACGTGTAAATCTATGGATGAAGTAAAAACCTATTAGAAGTTAAGATTACTCAGGCTAGACAATGTATTTGAATACAAAGAAAGTAAATTCTAGAGTTTCTAATAGAATAAATGGATCTGGTTCAAGAGGATAGTAACTTTAAATCCATGTAAAAAATGGAGTTTTATAAATAATGAACTAAAATTTGTTATTGAATTCAAGATGCATTTTTTTCCACACTAGAATACCCAAAGCCATTTGAGTGGAATAAATCAACACTTTAACTTAATTTTACTACATAAGTCCATAAAAATATATAGGAAAAAATATAATATAATAACTATGGTTTTGTAAGTCACCAAAAGTTAGACACCACAAAATTCTCCAAATATTAGCTTATTCCCTCATTAATGTAAAAGACATAAAAAATTTGTAGAAAATCTCTCAGGCTATTTTCAAGCTATTTATGGGAATTAATAGTTTGATTTCAGACTATGGGATAATGAAAAATTCCAAATCATCAGAAATTTAAATGTTATCTTTAATGAGAATAACCTATATAATGATCATAACTTGGATAAATTAAAAGTTAAGTAAAATAGGTCAACTAATAAAGTTAAATTTTATTTGGATAAAAACACCAAAAGATCACATGTTTTGGTGACTCCAGATATCAACTAAAGTTTATCAGAATACAACTAGTGAAATAAATTCAAGAATGATCAAGGTTTACTGAATCCCATGGGAAATATCAATAAATTGAGGAATCTACTGAAATCACACTAGGAATTAAGGTTCCATAAATTATAGTACTGGAAAGAGCATATCCACAAACATTGTTGAAAATATCTTCTAGAGTAAGATGACAAATCTAAAGGTATGAAGTTTATTTAATTTATTACTTCTAAAATATTCTAGAGAACCTAAATTATTAAAAGATACAACAACACTTAGGGACTCAAAGTATTGTGAGTTATAAATGTAGTAAGAGAATAAATTCATAAATTTAAATGGAACTTGGGATATGGTTTAACTTCTAGAAGTAAATAAATCACTAAATAATAAACAGGCTTTCCATTTTATGGGAGAAGTATATGATACAAGGTTTGGCTAGTGGTGAAAGGATTCTAACAAAATAAAGGAAATGATTTCTCAAAAAAAATCACATGTATTTAAGCATACTAAATTCTAGATAGTGTTGAGTCTTCTCATTACCGATGATATACACTTGGAGAAGATCAATTTCAATACTAATTTTCTATATGGGAATTTGGAGGAGGGGATCTACATAAAGAATCCTAATGGTTTAAAATACCATCAGAAGGGGGGATTTTTTATAATTTAAAGTGAAGACTCTACATCTTGAAATAGGAACAAACATACTGGAACCAAAAGTTTGAAAAAATAATGAATGAGGAATATTTCATGTGATGAAAATATGATCACTACTATTTTTAGATGTTATAGGATGATAAGACTTTTATTATACTTCTTCTCTTTGTGGATGACAAGTTTCTGGGGGTTTTGAAGTTTTTATAGATTTAAGAGATGAAATTTATGTTATTTTAAAGACATGAAATGAAGGATCTTGTCTATGATAAAAATTTATTAGGGATAAGGATAAATGGGGATAGAAAATACAATACACTAGTGTCATCCTAGAAATCACACATCTAGAAGATCATTAAGAAATCTCCATTCACTAGATGTAAACCTATTTCAACCCCCTTGTTAGATACTTCAGGATATCCAAGGTATAAAAACTCATATTAGATGAATATTATTGATATATGTCGAATTTTTTATATGAATAAACTATTAGAATATTGTTGTATGTGATGATTTGAATGAGTCCAGAAACTACCTTTGTAGTGGGAGTAGTAAATTGGTTTTTGTATAACCGTCTATGGGAGAATTGAGAAGTCATGAAGTGTAGAATAAAATAATTGAAGAGAATAGAAGATAAAATTATTTATTTTAGGGATGGTGATCCTCTCCAAGGATTCATATACACAAATTTATATGGGTATTCAAACACACATAAAATAATGATGGGATTCATGTTTATGTTTGTAAAAATAATGGTTAGTTGGATGTCTCAGTTATATCCTATGGTACTTTATATTTCATTTAATTAGGATATGTCATATTTATAGAATATAAAAAGTATCTACTCTATTTAATCACTTACTGAAGGATCTTGGAAAGACACATAAAGGAGGAGTGTTGTTCATTAATAGTTAGAGTGCAATTCACCTTGTCCGGAATCTAGAAATCCATGAAAAAATTAAAAAAAATAAATTGAAATTTCATTCCATATAAAATATAATAGAATTTAAAAGTTTAAAATTTTGGAAGATAACTAGGATATAAAATCTAGATGATATGTTTATGATGGTTATATTCCTAAAAACCTTAAGGAATCACTATTCTTTGATATGACTTGGGTGAAATAAGGATGGTGTAGAACACTGCATTTATATGGAAGGAGGGTGAGTTTCATACCTAGGTGATGGCAGATTCCTATTAGATCCCATAGAATATTCTTCTAGTGTGATATTTTTTGGATTTTTGAGATTTCTCAAGTTACTGGATTAAACTTACAAGAATAATGAGTCCTAAAAGTTCATCAGGGTCTTTCTAGGAAATTACATTAGTGTTTTCACTATGAGGTTTTAATTTAAAAGAATTTGGATATTTTTTATGAGATTTGAAGGATGGGCCTTTTATAGGATTTTTTTTGTGAATATTCCTTTGATGGTAATGGTTGATTTAGTACTTTACACAAAAGAATAGTGAATTCAACAAACAGGTGACTGCTAATTTCCGATGGTAGTGTTAGTTATTCAACTATTTGTAAACGTTTATAAAATAAAAGTGTGGAAATTTTGGGATTATATATTATTAAAAAATTAAATTTTAACATTATATCCTTATAAAAAATGTTTTTAATACTTTTTACTTCCAATAATATAATAGTTTTTAGTGTTCTTCTATGTATGTAAGATGAAAATTCAAACCATTTAACCTAGAGTGTTTAATTTAATTTTGTTATTACCTTATTTTCCTTGAATTCTTATGTATGAGTTTTATTGAAGCATGTGTGAGAAGATTCACTTATTATGGTTATTGGGGGGTATTTCCTTCTCATATTTTGGAATAATAAGCTCATGGGGGAAGTTTCAGTTATTTGAATTCCATAGTTAAGAATCTATGGCAGTAAAATATTCTAGGGGATTGAAGGAGTATCTATGGGTGGTTGAACAGTTTTTTCCTTTAACTAACACAAACTAGTAGTAAGAAATAATATTATTGAACATTAATGCCATTATAATAATTAAAATTACTTATATTCACTTCTTTTGACATCCCTATATATCATTTGATACCAACTAAGAATAAATATTCCTAAAGTTACTGTATACATGCTCACAAAACATGTTAGAACACTTTACATGTGGATATCATATCTTATCCATTTAAATAACTCTATATAAATACATTCTCACATAATCAAGAGATTTATACCCCATTATGATAAAAAAAACATTGGATTATCCCCCTATAATTGTTTTCTCCCCCCTTTGTAAATAGATTAATGGATTTAATATAAATGGATTTAGGATTTTTTTCTCCCCTTTTAAAAAGAATAATCCAAAAAAAAAGTTAGATATGAGATGGACTCACCATAAATAATCACTAAGAGGAATGAAATATAACTCCTATCCTCAGCCTCAATCATTAAAATGTATCCTTTAGCAGTGATTTAGTGAATACATATGTTATTTTCTTCTTTGTTATAAAAAATTACAACTTGAATATATTTTAATCCACAAGAAGATTAATTAAGTGATATTTTTTGTTAATGTTTTTTGATTAAGAATATGGAACAATATTTCTTAATATATTGATGTAAATTTATTTATCATGGGCTATAAGAAGTGTAAACTTCACTTCCACCATGAGATCTTTCAATTGTGTCTTCTGATGTGTATATGTTTTGATAGATTTTTCCCCTAATTTTTATGGGATTTATCATGTTTCAAACGAAAAATGTTTTTTAATTGATGGTTTTCTTTTATTTTTTTTCATTTTTGGGTAAAACAAATTTTTATTGAATATTATTTTGAATTTTTTGTTTTTGGTACTTAAAAGATTAATTGGTTATTTGTTTAAATTTCTCTTATTTTTTAGAATTAAATTTTTTTTAATCATTTTTTTTATTATAATATTATTTTTATATATTTTAAATTAAATATAGGTTTGGAATAATTGATTTTATTCCATGATATTGATTTTATTTAACATTTTTTGGAATGTTCTTAAATATAGAAAATGATTAAATAAATTTGATTAGAATTTAAATTTTAGTTGATTTTATAATGCCTTTAAACTTATAGGAAGAGTTAAGGAACGTAAGAAATATATAAGTTTAGAAGATTATCATTTCATATTTTTTAGTAGATTCACGTATCCAATTTTCTTCCAGGTTCAAGTGTGGATTTTCCTCCCGTCCATCCATGTAACCAATTAAATATGGCAGTCTATAGGTGAGATTTTTTCTAGTCACATTTTTTATTTGTGGGAAGAACTATATATTTTTTTATCAGCTAGATTATATCGATAAATTATTTTATTTACTATATATCTATTTTTTAGGGAAATATACATTGAAAAACCTTGATATTTTATAAAATATTTTTTTCAATTGTATTTAATTTCTTCAATAGCTTTTGTTACATGGAACACTAATTTTAAAGGAATCGTGATATACTATTAAAATATTACTATATAATGTGGTGGTCATAACCTCGTCATTAAATTAGTAGGTATGAATAGAACTGACTAAATTATAAAAAATATATCATTTAAACATGTATAAATATATTAATTGGTTATCAATTGATAGGAAATGGAAATAAAAATTATTTAAGATTAAAAAATAAATGTCTTTTCTGAAAAGTTTTTTTTATTCATGTAACATGTTTTTATGTAAATTAATCACTAATGGTGGGTTAAATTAATAAAAAAATTATATTATATATTCAAGATAATGTTTTACCATTCGTCTAATATTCTTTTTAATTATGGGATAAGAATAAATCTAGTTTTATACTTAAAATTGTATTTTTCTAAAAATTTGTTTCATCGTGTACATATTTTAAAATTAATTTTCAAAATTTATTGATTTTTTTAATTAAAATTAATTTCATAAATCAATATGTAAAAAATATCTTAGAGTGATTTTTTCATAATAATTTTGGAAGATTAATTTTTCGATGAATAGTGAAAAATACTTAGTTTTATTAAAAACAATCTTTTCATTCAAATCATATAAAAAATCCCATATTTTTTTAAAATGGTTTTAAAATTATAATTAGTTTAAATATATTATTTATAATACAATTTTGGTAATTATAATAACTTTTGTATAGAATTTTGATATATAAAATATTTATACCTTATAAACATTTTTCTTTGGAAACTTGTTTTTCCTCATGTCTTTAGGTTTAACTATAAATTAAATTCTTCTACTTATATGAATTTAATTGGGTAAAATTAATTACATATTTGTAACAAGATAATTAATTTTAGGTAACAATTTCAACTTAATTTATGGTCAGAATGAATATTAAAAATAGTAAGAAAATAATTATCACTGTTGAGGTTAAAATGGAGTTTTTTCCATTACATGTGTTTGTATTAAAATAAATTTTCTGTAGACATATGATTTTTATTTGATAACTTTTTTCATATTTAGAATCATTGTTTCCAAATTATATAATAATTATCATTTTATTTTTAGTCTTAAAGGATAAATTACCTATGTCAAGAAAAAAGACAGGTTACAATGGTAAAAACTAAAATGTTAAAAGTGAGTAACCTTAGAGGTTAAGAAAAAAGCTTGCTTAAATTTTTATGAACCCAACCCATGTATCCCATATCTCGTGTCTTATTTATTAAATTGGAATAAGATATAGTTAATCTAATCGTAAAGAACCAAATAGTTTAAAAGTCTTGTGAAACTAGACACATACTTGAGACTTGCATTACATTTGAAAACAAAAATTACGACATAATGTTTTCAAGAATAACATTATTCCCTCAAGAATATCCTTTTATATAAATTATAGTACACCTAATATATTCCTAGGTAAAATCAACAAAATTTTAATCACAAATTCTTAGTAAGGGTTAATGTAACACCCACGTTTTGAGGTATGTAGCATTTATTTATGCATTTTTATGTGTTTAAAGTGCATGGAATGAGTTGGGAAGAGGTTGGGAGTGTTTGGAATGGTTTTGGATTAGTTTGGAGGCTTTTAAAGGGGTGCACGGTTTGTGAATGGTTAGTGTAAACCATGTGTATGCTCCAGGAAACCGTGTAGGGGGAGACAGTAGGCTCCGCACGGCCTCCGCACGGTTTTCCAAACCGTGCGAGGAAACCGTGTGGACTCTGGCTCTTGAGGTAGTGGCATGCGCACGGTTAGTGCACAATTTTCCAAACTGTGCTGGCTAACCGTGTGGCCACTTAACGTTAGGGTTTTAAAACCCAGGCTCACTCGAGATTTCCTCATTTCACTCCTCTCTTCCTCCCACTCGAGCCTCACTCGGGTTTTTGGGTTCTCCGGGGTTAGGGGTTCTCTCCTGATCGTTTTGGAAGAGATTTGAAGGGGTTTTAAGGTGGATTCAAGGTGATTTCTCTCGGGTAAGTCTCTCCTCTTGTTTCTCTTGTGTTTTCCTCTAGATCTACATCCCTCTCTTTCGTGGTTTTCTAGATCTACACTTGTTGTGTATAGATATAGGGTTGGGGTTGCCTTGGATGTTAATATTAAGTCTTGTTAATGTTAGGGAAAGGAATCTAGAGAGGTTTTGGTGGTGTGTTCGCCAGTTTTGAGGTGCGGTGGCATGTGGGTCGATTTCTTGAGAACCCTAAAGGTATGTGTCTTATCTCTCAACTCCACTTGGTTAGAACTAGTGGTTAAATGTTAAAATTAATTTGATATGATTGAAATTAATTTTATTTTGATGTGCGAATTTGGTTGGAAATCCATTTGAGGGTTTTTGGGGAAAAGGGGGTTTTGTGATGAAATTTTATTGTTGTGAATTTTAAAATGGGAATTTTAAAATGGAATACTATGGTTGATTTGTGAAATGATTGATGGGAAATGGTATCCAATAAAAAGGTTTGTTTTATTGGAATGTTGTTTTGGCATGGAAAATGGTTTTCAACAAATGGGTTATTTATTGATGTGGATTTATATGCAATGGAATTTGGTTGATTGCATGATCTTGTGTTCTTGGTGGGTCAGGTGCTTGGGTGTGAATGTCTGAAATGTCATGTGGAAGTGGGCGAGAATTACCACTATAATGAAGGTGGATTTATAGTTGATGGAAGGGCCACTATCAAAGGATAAGTGGACGGGAAGAACCACTAGTTGTGAATGGGTGAATGGTTGTATGGAAGCACCACCGTTTGATTGTTTTGGTTGTTATTTTCATTTATTTGCAAGATGGAAATTGTGGTGCTAATGGGAAATGATGAAACTACTTGTGGCATGTTTGGTTGGCTTTCCCTTGGATTCTTGGTTGTGGTATGATGTCTTGGTAAGGGCACGTTTGGCTTATGAAAAATGGTTGCACTTGTGTTTTATTTTATATAAACTGTTTTATATAAATGTGCTAACAGTTTTATCCTAGTGGCGTGTGTAGGAAAGTCATTTGGGGAAAACCTACTGATTTTTAGTACTCACCCCTTACATTGGAACTGGGGTGTCTTTTCAGATGTTGTGTACCATGATGTGGGCAAAGGTAAGGCATCTCCCTCCTTTAGTGGAGCATTGTGATGTCATGGTGGAGCATGGAGCTTGGAGCTTAGTATGGAGTTGTGGTGGTGTCATGGCTTGTTGGTGTTTTGATGTTTATTTTTCTCTTTGTACTCTGATGTGTTGTGGACATGTATAGTTGTATTGGGTTTGGTTTGCATTGTGGAACAACTTGGTTGTTAGTGGATGGTTTGGTTGGGTTTGTTAACATACATCATATAGTTTGTGTATTGTTTGGTTGGTTTTTTTGTAAGTGAAAATCATTCCCCAGTCTGTTCTCAGGGCCCTCAGCATTTATTGCCAGCCTTTGGCACCTAGGGAACATCACTTAAGGCCAAGTAACCCTCACCGCCTCCTCAAGACAGTGAGTTAGGGGCAGGGTGTTACAAGTGGTATCAGTTTGTTCGGTTCTTTGGAGTTGATTCTCGGATTTGGTGTTGACATTTGTTGTGGTACATTCCTTGAGTCAGGATGGTAACAAGGCGTAGGAATGTTGGAACATGGAATGTATAGCATAAAAGGATGTAGCTAACCCTTTTATTCTGAAATTCAAGATACCAGGTATTTGGGTACATAAGTGTTTTGGAGACACTTATAGGCATGGGATATCTCATTGTCATGGGTGTAGCCAATGATATGAGAATGGAATGCATGGTAGAAATGACTTCCCTCTAGGATGAATATTTCATTGGGGTATAATTATTTATGAAGTGATAAGAATATGTGAAATTTTATTGTGAATAAATTGGTATTTTGAAAATGGTTTGGTTTTCAAAATGGTGAAACTTGGCACATGCGTAAAAATGTGAACTGGTGGAAAGCCTTACTGTGATAGTGTTGTGTAATGTGATTTGAAATGGGATTTCATGATATCTACGGAAGTGAGACTCATGTTTGTTTGTTTTATTTTTATAGAAATGGCACCGGGTAGGCATTATAGAGACCAAACGGACGAGGATGCTGAGAATGTGGTTGCACCTGAGCCTCAAGTGAACCAGCAGCTAGTGCAAATTATAGTGCAAGCTTTCCAAGCTGTGGGAAGTGGGAATAAAATAGATGAACCAAGGCATATAGATCATGTGGTTCAGTTTCAAAGGCAGAATCCACCCATCTTCAAGGGTGATTCAGAGCCAGAAAGGGCATAATCATGGTTGAATAGAATGAAAAAGATATTTGAGCTCTTGGGAACGCCGGTAGAGTAGAAAGTGAAGTTGGCCACGTATATGTTGGAAGATCTTTCCCTTTAGTGGTGGGAGTTGGTAGTCCAACCGGGGATGGACTAGGGTATGATGTGGGAAGGCTTTGAGGAATTGTTTAACAAACAATTCTACCCATATAAATTTAGAATTCAGCATATGACTGATTTCTTTGGTTTAAAGCAAGAGCTGATGTCTTTGAAAGAGTATGCAGCTAAGTTTATGAACTTAGTGAGGTTTGCACCCGAGGTGGCAGGTAGCACGTCGTTGAAGGAATGGATCTTTGAAGTGGGGTTGAGGCAAGAAATATGTTCAAAGAGAGCAGTGTTGTGTATAGATTATTACACAGAGATGGTGAATAGAGCCTTGGTGGCTGAGCGGGATCTGTTGGGAACTCCTGGCGAGGGAAGCATGGTGGTACCCATGGGGAATAGTGGGAAATCTAATGCTGGGTTCAAGAAAAGGAGGGAAACTTATTCTCAAGGTGGGAACATGACATATAATCCGACGGCAGGATCAGTAAATCTTCCTCTGAAGCTGCAGAGCAAGCTGGGATGTTTTTAGTGTGGTTCTACAGGCCACATCAATAGGTATTGTACGACAAAACCTCGAGCATATCATAATTATAAGCAGATGGGCCATCTGTAGCATTATTGTCGGAATTCTCCATGGTCGGGTGTGCTTGACACTCCTCAGGGATCACATATGTCGTATGCTTCGACGGGACGGGAGAAGTAGTATACCCCTCGGCAGCAGAATAAAGTGGGTCATGGTGATTCTCAAAATACCACGACACCTCAGAAAATCAATAAAGAGCAGAGTGTGGCAAGAAAACATGTGTTCGGAGCTGAACAGGTTGTGGTGGATGATCAGTCAGGACCATCCACGGTGTGAGGTACTATTTTTTTAAATTCTACCTTGAAGCAAGTGTTGTTTGATATTGGTTCTTCACACTCTTTTATTGCTACATGTGTGGTTGATTTGATGGGTTTAAGGGTAGAAATGATGCCCTCCGTTTTGGATCTTCAAACTCCTCTGGGTCAAAGAGAGTGTCGAGCCTTCTTGTGTAGATAATGTTGTATCATTGTGGGTGAGGTTGAGATAGTGTGGAATTTATCAATGCTTGAGATGGATGGGTATGATGTAATCTTGGGAATGGATTGGCTGGTGTCTTTTAAGGCCCACATCAATTGTGATGCGCGGACAGTGACTTTTACAACACACGATGGTGTCAGACATCTCTTTAGAGGAGAGAGGCATGAAAGGCAGGGTGCAACAGGTTTGTTGGCACTAGTAGTGGGTACGTTATCGTATCAGTTGGCAGCGTTGTCTTTGAAATCTGTAAACGGTGTTGAGCAGAGAGTTCCTTTGGCAGTGGTGGACTAGTTCATGGATTCTTTTCCTGAAGAATTCTCTTGGTTACCTCCCATAAGAGAAGTGGAGTTTACAATTGATCTCCTCTCAGGGACTAGTCCTATCTCACTTCTGTCTTATCGGATGGAACCAACTGAATTGCGGGAATTGAAAGTCTAGTTGGAAGTGTTAGAAAGAAAAGGGTTTATCCGACCTAGCACATCTCTGTGGGCAGCGCCGATATTGTTTGTGAAAAAGGCATATGGAACTTTGAGGCTATGTGTTGATTATTATAGACTTAACAAGTTATGATAAAAAACAGATATCCACTTCTACGAATTGATGATTTGTTCAACCAGTTGAGGGGATCCCAATGGTTCTCCAAGATCGAACTCAGGTCGGGATATCATTAATTATCGGTGAGGAAGGACGATATTCCTAAAAATTCTTTCATAAGTAGATATGGCCATTATGAATATGTGGTTATGCCCTTTGGTCTAAAAAATGCACCAGCAGTGTTCATGGAATTGATGAATCGGATATTTTAGAGATATCTGGATTCATTTGTGGTGGTTTTTTTGGATAATATTCTGGTGTATTCAAAGACAAGGGTGGATCATGATCAACACTTGGCGATAGTGTTGGGGATCTTGAGGGATCATCGGTTGTATTCCAAATTTCCAAAGTGTGACTTTTGGATACAGGAAGTTCATTTTCTTGGCCATGTGATTTCTAAAAGGGGTGTTTCAGTGGATCTAGAAAAGATATAGGTTGTTCTCTTGTGGAAACCACCAAAGAATGTGTTTGAGATACAAAGTTTCCTTGGTCTAGCTGAGTATTATCGGTGTTTTGTTCGTGATTTTTCAAGTTTGGATTCACGGATGACATCATTGACAACACAGAATGCTCCATTCTAGTGGAATGAACAATGCCAACAGTGTTTTGAAGAGTTAAAGGGACGTCTTACATCAGACCAATCATGGTTTTTCCAGAACCAGGAAAAGGGTACGTGGTGTATTGTGATGCATTGGGATCAGGGTTGGGGTGCATTCTCATGAAAGGGAATCATGTGGTTGTATATAGCTCACGGCAGTTGAGAGTGCATGAGACGAACTACCCAACTCATGATTTGGAGTTGGCAGCAATGGTCCATGCTTTCAAAGTATGTCGCCATTATCTCTTCGGTGTGAAATTCATGGTATATACAGATCATAAGAGATTGAAATGAATTTTCTCACAAAGGGATTTGAACTTCAGGCAAATGAGATGGATGGAATATCTCCAGATGTTTGATTTTGACTTGATGTACACACCGGGTAAGGGAAATTCAGTGGCGGATGCATTAAGTTGGAAATCATATGCTCGGATGGTGAAATAGGAATTAGACCAGTGGTAGTTGATGTTAGTTATAGCTGATATACGGTTGGAATGTGAGGACTAGGGTGATAGAGCGGTCTTCTTTCCGGTTTTTTTGATTCCTGACTTGGTTGGCCTGGTTAGAGAGGCACAGATATCTGATTTTGAGTGTGTGATCATGGGGTCAAGATTCAATAATGGGGAGACCATTGAGGGTTAGAAACTGAATGGAGATTTAGTTTTTTGTTTTTGGAATCGGATGGTAGTACTAGTTTCTTGTTAGGAGGATCTTCTCAGGGTGTATCATCATTCTAGTTGGGTTGTTCATCCTAGAATTTAGAAGTTGTATAAAGCATTAAAGCGTAGTTCTGGTGGGCTGGTATTAAAAGAAGTGTGGATGAGTTTGTTTCGAGATGCTTAACTTGTTAGAAGATCAAGGCAGAGCATCAGAGGCTAGCAGTAATGTTGCAGTCTTTATCAATCCCTGTTTGGAAGTGGGAGCAGATAGCGATCGATTTTGTCATAGGTCTCCCAATAACGGTCAGAAAGCACGATGACATTTGGGTGACAGTGGATTGGCTAGCAAAGTCGGCCCATTTCATCCCGATTTTTGAATCTCATACGGTGGAGGATCTATCCAAAATCTATATCTGGGAGGTGGTAAAGAGGCATGGTGTTCCATTTACGATTGTATCAAATAGGGATCTGAGGTTTACATATCGTTTCTAGAAATCCTTACAGCAAGCCCTTGGAACGCAGTTGACGATGAGTAGGGCACATCACCCATAGACGGATGGTCAATCCGAGAGGACGATACAAACTCTAGAGGATATGTTGCGGGCTTGTGTCATGGATTTTGGTGGCTCATGGGAGGAGCACTTATCGTTGGTTGAGTTATCTTACAATAACAGTTATCAGGCATCCATACAGATGGCTCCGTTTGAAGCATTGTATGGGAGGCCATGTAGTTCTCTACTATATTGGGTGGAAATGGGTGAGTCTTCAATGGTTGGACCGAGCCTTGTCCAGGAGACTACGTAGAAGATCAAGTTGATCAGAAAAATAATGGTGACGGATCAGAGTCGTCAGAAATCATATGCGTATCATCGTCGACGACTGTTGTCGTTTGAGGTGAGTAATCATGTTTTCTTGAGAATCTCTCCTAGGCTGGGACATCGTCGGTTTCGGAAGCATGGAAAGTTAACTCCGAGGTATATTGGGCCTTTTGAGATTCTTGAGCGGATTGGTGAGGTGGATTATTGTTTGGCTTTGCCACCACGGTTTAGTTCAGTGCACAATGTGTTTCATGTGTCGTAGTTGAAAATGTGTCAGCCAGATAGTGACCATGTAATTAATTGGGATCATGTTGAGCTATAATCGGATGCTTCGTTGACGCACATGCATGTGCAGGTTATGGATAGGCAAGAAAAAGTCTTGTGTGGTAAGAGAATCGGTTTAGTTCGTGTTTTGTGGAAACATGGTTAGATTCAAGAGGAGACTTGGGAACGGGAGAAGGAGGTGGTCGAGCAGTGGCCCGAGCTCTTTCAGCAAATGGCGGGTTCACTACTTTCTGTGGATGGAAAGTCCAATGATGGGGAGAATGTATCACCCCCGGTTTGAGTTATGTAGCCTTTGTTTATGCATTTTTATGTGTTTAAAGTGCATGGAATGAGTTGGGAAGAGGTTGGGAGTGTTTGGAATGGTTTTGGATGAGTTTGGAGGGTTTAAAAGGGGTGCACGGTTTGAGCACGGTTAGTGTAAACCATGCATATGCTCCAGGAAACCATGCAGGGGGAGACAGTAGGCTCCGCATGACCTGCGCACAGTTTTCCAAACCGTGCGAGGAAACCATGCAGACTCTGGCTCTCGAGCCAGTGGCATGGGCACAGTTAGCACACAGTTTTCCAAACCGTGCGGGTTAACCGTGTGGCCACTTAATGTTAGGGTTTTAAAACCCTAGCTCACTCTAGAATGCCTCATTTCCATCCTCTCTTCCTCCCACTCGAGCCTCACTCGGATTTTTGGGTTCTCATGAGTTAGGGGTGCTCTCCCACTTGTTTTGGAAGAGATTCGAAGGGGTTTCCAGGTGGATTCAAGGTTATTTCTCCTGGGTAAGTCTCTCATCTTGTTTCTCTTGTGTTTTCCTCTAGATCTAGATCCCTCTCTTTCTTGGTTTTCTATATCTACAATTTTTTGTGTAGATATAGGGATGGGTTTTCCTTGGATGTTAATATTAAGGCTTGTGAATGTTAGGGAAAGGGATATAGAGAGGTTTTGGTGGTGTGTTTTCCAGTTTTGAGGTGTGGTGGCTTGTGGGTTGATTTCTCGAGAACCCTAAAGGTAGGTGGCTTCTCTCTCGACTCAACTTGATTAGAAATAGTGGTTACATGTTACAATTAATTTTTTATGATTGAAATTAATTGTATGTTGATGTGCGAATTTGGTTGGAAATCCATTTGGTGGTTTTTGGGAAAAAGTGGGTTTTGTGATGAAATGATGTTGTTGTGAATTTTAAAATGGGAATTTTAAAATGGAATACTATGGTTGATTTGTGAAATAATTGATGGGAAATGGTATCTAATAAAAAGGGTTGTTTAATTGTAATGGGGTTTTGGAATGGAAAATGGTTTTCAATAAATGGGTGATTTATTGCATTAGATTTATATGCAATGGAATTTGGTTGATTGCATGATGTTGTGTTCTTAGTGGGACAGATGCTTGGGTGTGAATGTCTGAAATGTCATGTGGAAGTGGTCGGGAAGTACCACTATAATGAAGGGGGGTGGATAGTGGATGGAAGGGCCACCATCAAAGGATAATTGGATGCGAAGAGCCACGAGTTGTGAATGGGTGAACGGTTGGACGGAAGCACCACCGTTTGATTCTTTTTGTTGTTTTGTGCATTTCTTTTCAAGATGTAAATTGTGGTGCTAATGGGAAATGATGAAAAGACTTGTGGAATGTTTGGTTGTATTTCCCTTGGATTCTTGGTTATGGTGTGATGTCTTTGTAAGGGCACATTTGGCTTATGAAAAATGGTTTCACTTGTGTTTTATTTTATATAAACTATTTTATATAAATGTTCTAACGGTTTTATCCTAGTGGCGTGTGTAGGGAAGTCATTTAGGGAAAACCTACTGAGTTTTAGTACTCACCCCCTACTTTTGCGTTGTGGTGTCTTTGAAGCTATTGTGTACCGTGATGTGGGCAAATGTAAGGCATCTCCTTCCTTTAGTGGAGTATTGTGATGTCATGGTGGAGCCTGGAGCTTGGAGCTTGGAATGGAGTTGTGGTGGTGTCATGGCTTGTTGGTGTTTGGATGTTTAGTTTCCTCTTTGTACTCTGATGTGTTATGTACATGTATAGTTGTATTGGGTTTGGTTTTCATTGTGGAACAACTTGGTTTTTAGTGGATGGTTTGGTTGGGTTTGTTAACATGCATCATATAGTTTTTGGATTGTTTGGTTGTTTTTGTCTTAAGGGAAAATCATTCCCCAATATATTCTCGAAGCCCTCGACATTTATTGCCAGACGTTGGCACCTTGGGAACGTCTCTTAAGGCCATGTAACCCTCACCGCCTCCTCAAGCCACTGAGGTAGAGGCGGGGTGTTTCAATTAAGTACAGTGGAATCTATCATCATTCAATAAACATACATAATATGGAATGGTAAATAACTGAACACACATGTCATTTAAATAACTTAACTATCACAATTAAAGATGGAATAATAAATATTAAAAGGAAAATAATTGAACATACATGTCATTTATATAAATTTACTACATGAATAGATATGGCATAATCAATATTATACGGTAAATAACTAAACACACTTTTTATCTAATCAATCTGATAATGAAATGCATCCAAAGAAAATATGATTGTGAAAATATCCAAGATAATAATAATAATTTAAATTAAATAAATAATTAAGTATCATACATCATCTTTACAATTCACATGATACCTTTACCATCAATACCTTTCACAAGATGGTTTAAAACACACTGGGTGAAAATCCACATAAATAAGGCTTGCCAATGGATTCATCACATGAAACTATCGATGCATTGAGGGGCTATCTTTAACCATACTCCACCCATGTATTTCATGTCTAAATAATTACTATTATATAAAATAATTTATTTAGTTTATAAATAATGTTCCTTACCATCAAATATCCACATTGAGTAAAGAATATGGATTTATCAATATTTCCTCAGTCAATAAAATAACTTTCAAAGTAATCACCATATGTAAAAATTCTATAACGTTTATGAAATAATTATATCCAGGATACAATAATATGGATAATTAATAGAAATAAAATATCCAATTATCCCAATTAAGTAAACTTTTTTGGGGAAAATATATATTTCACGTTGGAAATTAACTTTTAGAAAGAAACTGTACAAATACAAAAATTAAAATATCCTTGTAAATCTCTATAGAAATATTAAAAACATCAATCCATTATAAAGGAAAGAAAATATTCTCATGTCATATAATTTAAAAAACATTTATTCCATATTTTTATAAGAAAATCCAAAAGTACCATATTTGTAAAATGATAGGAATATTCCTTCTTAATTTTTTTTACAAAGTCCAAAATGGATAAGAATGAATTAAAATTTTTTTTTTAGAATAATAAAAACTTTTTGAATTTTTTTTATAAAAAAGGAAATTGAAGATAAATAATCCCCAATAGAAATTCAAATGTAAGCAATCCTGAATAATGTTGAGATTGTGAAATAAACCCATAACGTTTTGGTATAATTTAAATAATAAGCCCCGTTAAATTAATAAATTCAACTAAAACATTAAATACCATGAAAAAAAATTGATTCGTGATATAATATATCAAATGAGAAATAAATACACCTCACAAAAGATATAAGTTGTGAATAAAGCATGTGTCCCATAAAAATAAAACTAAGATGAAAATCACTTATCTTGTATTTTACTTTAGTTGAATGTGATTTAACCTATTTTATAATGGTATAAAGTGTGTTATTAATTTATAAAAATTCTATATTTTTATTTATTATATCGTATATAATATTTGTAAAACATTTTACCACAGGTTTATTAGTAATATTATATTTATTTAACTATTATGGGTGTTAATTCCCTTGTTTTCTCATACGTATTTTGTAATGATATTTCCCATACTTGCATATATTACATATTATTGTAATATCCATAATTATATTAATGTTATAAATATCATTTGATTCATTATATACATTTTGGTAATCATTATTTAAGGTTTGATGTTGGAAAATGAATTGCATTGCTTCGTGGATACAGTAGGTGTACTTATGCACGAGGGATGGTATCTTTCACTTAAAGAGTGGAAGGGTAAGAGAGTTCATAAAATATTAAATCTATATAAATTATATAATTTTATAGTTATCATATATTCCTATTATTTTATTCATTATAACAATCCAAGTAAAGTGGTGATGAAAAACATTACCCCGCTGTGTAGAGATGGTAAGTCGTACGTACGCATGCGTGGTGCTTTCAATTTTTATAGAATGGATAAAAAGTGTAATATGGTTATCCCATAATCATAATAACATATCATCATATATATGATACTGTATTTATTATTTTATCATGGAAACAACACATGAAGAGGAAGTATAAGAAGAAATAAACATGAAAGAGTGGGTAAAGATGATTACCTCATTTTCATAGAACTTCCTTTATATCTCTTATTAAGGGATCTAGGGTTGGTCTTCTGGAAGGAATAAAATCTATAGAACATGTATAAGGATTTTTTAAGATAATTTTGCAGGTTATGGTCGAGCTAGATATCTCAATTTGGTGTTAATAGTTGAAGGATAAGTTTAGCTTATATAATTGATGTGAGGGGCACTTTTGAATTTTCTCAAAATATTAAAATATAATAAGACTATTCTAGATCCAATTTTTAATTCCTCGGTATTTTAAAATAAGACATTATGCTCAATTTCATATAAGATATTCCACATGAAGCTTAAACAAAGGACTAAAATATTATTATTTTAATATGGTTCTTATCAACTAGTTGTTGGAATGCAAGGAATGAATGAGAATAAGTAAATTATAAAAATATAGTTTAAAAATGTTTATAAAATTAATTCATTGGAAATAAATTAATTATAAAAGAAAATAAAAACTGATTTAACATAAAGAATGTGTTTTTATAAAAAACGATTTTTTACACCCATAAGGGAATTTTATCTTTATAAATTAAATTAATAACTAGTGTTGAAATATATTAATGAAATTTATATGTTATATATTAAAAAAATGTTTTTAAATTAATCTAATAAATTTTATTGTATAAGATAAGAATAAATTCAATTTTGAGTAAAAAAAATCTATACTTTTCTAAAATACATTTTGTCGCCTTTTGATGGAACACCTGTTTTAAATCTAAAATTTGAAAATATTATAAATTTATTTTGAAAAAAAAAATTGCAATAGTAATTTCAAAATTAAATTAATGTTAATTTTTAATATTTTTCTAATAACCTTCATTTTTTAGTGAATAGTTAAAAATGTTTCATTTTATTTGAAAATTTATTTTTATTATAATTTATTTATATATTTAAATTATATTTTTGAGTTGTTTTTAAAGTATAATTAGTTAAATTATAAATCCTAAAACTATTTTAGGTTACTTTAATATATTTCACATTGAAATTGGATATAAAAAAATTTCTAACTTTGGAACTTTTCACTTCAAAATCTTGCATTTTCATTTTGTTTGTGGGGTTAATTTTTACCATAATTTTTCTAGTTCTGTAAATTTAATTAGGTAAAATAGATTCTATATTTGTAATCATAAGATAAAAATTATGTTATTATATCAGTTTCATTTTTAGGTATAAATAATTTATCATGGAAAAAAATTTATTTGTCGCAGTATGAGTAAAATAGTAGCAAGGGTTAAAGTTAAAAGGTAAAAGATTAACAAACCTAAAAATTACAACATCTAGAGGTTTTTTAATGTATTTATCAACCTTAAAAACCCTTAAAAACAATAATTAATAGTATAATTTTTTAAAATTAATTCCACCTCAATGTGGTTGGTTTTAAATATAACATAATCATTATTTTAATCACATAAACTAACTTATCCTAAAGTATAAATACAACCCCTCACCTCCCCAATTCATCTAAAAATCCTTATAGATCCTAAAATCTCATCCCAATAATATAATAATCACTCTTCCAACTTCTAAGTGCTTATGGTCTCACCAAAATACCAAATCCAATGTCCTCAATGGTCTCTCAAGGAGATAATTTTTTAGAGGTAATTTTCTTGAAGCCCCTCTCTTAATTTCTCTTCTTTTTCGAAATTACTCTCACCAACTTCATCTATAAATTCATGATAAATACATAATAATGTATATAATATAATGTTAATTTTATAATTTAATATCTCATATCCATTTCATTTCTCATCTCCTCTTATTAAAATAAACTAAATGATTTTCCAAGTTATATCTGTTAATCTTCTCTATGAATAATTATTCTATTCATTTTCCATTACTACCTTCATGGATGGTAATAAAAATATAAATCTGGTATTAAAATATTGTAATAGGTATATTATAACCTATTTAATGTTCTGGTACTAAAATACACACATTATATTAAATAATATGAAACTAGTTTGTGATATTCGAAAAAACCGCCAAAATAAACTACACATTTATCATTAACGGGTTATCTAATAAATAAGTATCATGTAAGAAATAAAAATAATATATAGTACCATTCATACTTCTGGAGGTTCATTAATAAAATTTCATTCCACTTCTGGTTTTTTGATCCCATTTTATGTGAACATCCATAATTATACACAAATGAACCGATCGTGAAAAAATGAAACAAACATACCTAAACCATGAACATAATGAAATATTATTAATGAGTGGGTCATAAGATGTTATTAAATCATAATATAAGGTATTATAAATATAAATATATATATTTAATAAGTTAAGAACACTCTATAAACCATTATATAGGAGGTTTGAGAACTTTTTAAGGAATTTGAACGTGAGGTAAGGGAATTTCTTAACCCAGTTTCCATTCTTTGGGTTAAACGTCTACTTCTTGATTATGTCAGGATAATATTATTTTTGAAATTAATTTTTAATAAATTATATTTCATTTAAATTTTTTTATGTGGATTTACTGTGAAATTATATAATCAGTTCATTTTGTTGACACTCACTCCAATGTAATGATATATATATATAATAATAAACTTTCTATTTAAAATAATATTTAAAATTTTTCCATTAAAACATCATTTTTCTTACATTATCATGTTTTCTAAAATTATTTCCAAATTTTTTTACTATTATCCAATTATTTTATAAAGTAATTTATAATAATTTTTTAATTTTTACAAAACATCATTAAAGTATTCTTTTTTGTCATTTTCTAAAAGAGGTTTCTTGTGACATTTCTAACAAAACAATGGAATAACTATTTTTTAAAATTATATGGAATGATTGGATTATCTAACATTAATTTATCTTTAATATTTTTAACATTCCTTATATATTTATATGTTTACTTTAAAATAATTGTTTTCCATTTTATGGGAATAGTTTTTTAAAATGAGTGATTTCAAAATGAAAATTTCATTTTCTTGAAAGATTGTTTTCATGAAGAAATATTTCATTATTTATATGTATTTTATAGTTATTATAAATTTTTTATTATGGTTTATGCCCATTATATGTCAATATATTATGTTTTGAGACCAATTATAGCTCAATATATGATGGGTATATCCCCATTATGGAATAAGATATGACGGGCGATCCCTATTATAGATCTTTATTAAATTGGGTACTCTATAGATAATAGTAGAATGTTTGGTTATTCCATTTGTAATGGTGAACATAAGAGTGATGTGGTAATGATATCACAAGGAACCTACATGATTTTTCTAGCCTTGATAATGAGTTCTTCAGAAATGGTGTTTGATGGGTTTTTATTTTCTCATTTGACTAACATTTTTCACTATTTGTGTACCTTAGTGATATATTCTACTCATCCTGAGATTTTAAAAACATAACATGATTTATGGTAGAATATATAAAAGTATGTAAACAAGGTGAAAACTATGAATATTTTAAATGAATATAAAACATGTTTTATTATAAACTGGTTTCCTTTGGTGGGAAAATATTAATTGATTAAAATATTCCACTTGTAATATATGGGTTTACGTTGTAAGAGTTTTCTTAATTCTCTAAAACTCTCAATCTAAAAGATATTTGGGAAAATAAGTTGATCTATATTTTTAAGATAACTAGAATATGTATTGTTTAATTTTAGTCCATGAAGTTGGTATCAGAGCATGGTTTAGAAAAATTTAATGATTAGGATGTTTCCTTGAAAGTTTTCCGTAAGAGTTATAGATATCATCATGGGTTTACATGTTTAAGGATGACTATAATTTCAAAGTCTTATATACATCATTAGTGGTTTAAATTGATGAATTTGTTGAAGATTAATGATATTTTTTTAGATTTTATTTATAATGTTATTTGACTTAAGTATAAATTATTTGAATTTGAATGTATTGTAGAGTTTCTAAGGGTATTATATTTGAAAGAAACATTTTCATTTTTCATGTTTTAATGGTGTTATTTTATAAATATTATGTATTTTTTATCAAGATGGATGAAAAACAATATATCACAACCTTATTATCTCTTTCTAATGATTTTATTATCACTATTATTTCAAAATATTGTTCAAATAATTTTGATAGCTTCCTGAGTATTCAAATCACCTCCAAGAAGTTGGTTGACTTGTCTAACATCTTTTCCTTTCTCTAAAAATTTTAAGATTCATGGTATCTTTTTAATTTGAATTTAAAGCCAAAACTTTACCATCTCTCTAAAAAATTGAATTTCTAAAAAGAAAATGGCCATTTACTTTTTGGATGTTGGGTATCATGTCCCAAGATAAAGAGGATAAAAAATCATTGTGTATGGATTTTAGGTATAAATTATTTTATTATGTTCAATGTATACAGCATTCTTGGGTTTATAGTTATAAATCATAAGGATATAACTCATATATTTTATTTTAGGAATGAAGTATTAATAATTAAGACAACGAATCATGGTTAATGGTTTAAGAAATAAGTAGAATTTAGGATGTGTTACGTACAAAGTTTTTAATTTTATGATATAGTGGTATTTTATTAATATTATAATAATCACGAAATGCATAAGGATATTTATATATTTGGTTTGGTTTACATAAATTTGGAAACATATGTTATATGGAATTGATAACTTTTAAAATTGGTAAAAAGTTGATAATTGTTAATGTACACATAATCGTTAAGCCTATGACATGGAAAAGGTTATTTTAGGAACAATTCCTTTACTTTTGGTGGCCCTAAGTTTGAAGTCATTGTTAATCTTTTTGGTTTATATATTCTCCAAATTTGAGGCAATTAGGGGATCTTACTTTTTTGGATTAAAAATGAAATGTATGAGATATTTATTGTGTTTAAATTTATTAAGGTTAATTTTTAGGATTTTTTGACATTTTTATAATTTTACAACTATTATATTAATTGTCATTTATAAAAAAGGACAACACACGGGATGGGTGACAACCCATATCATCAAGAAATGTTATGAGGACTGAACCCACAACCAAATGGTGATAAAGGTGCATCACCTACCACTTGCCTACATGATGTCTTGGTCATTATAAAGTTTATTTTTTTCAATTATCTAATGGATAAATGTTAATTTCATTTTTAGATCATATCTTTTATCATAATGATAACAATGGGATTGAAATTTTATTTGTGGATTAAGTGATCAATGTTATTTTGAAATATGTTCACTATTTTGGGAACCTTATATGATTAAGGTAAAAATAATACAATGGTATTTTATTCAAGAAATAATTGATCAGTTATCTTTTTGAAACATATATGATTCTGATTGAGTTTATTTATATAAATAATTGGTATATATTGAATAATTTTAGGGAAATTACTTTTTGGTATGAAACATCAAGAGTAATTTTTGTTATATTAATATTAATATTAAATTTATCTTTAAATATAATGTGATAAAATCTTTCTAATTGTTGGGTTTCAGTTTTAGTTTAGAATATTTTGGGGAATTTTTAGGTTAGTAATTTTTTGAATAATCTAAGTTTAATTATGGGTATTATTATATAATTTTGGAGATTAAATTAGTTTTCTATAATATACTGGTTTTTATCTTTAGTAAATAACTTTATCTTGTAATAACCATTTTGTTTTCTATTAATTCCTTAAGATAATAGGAATATAAAGTTATACTTTTATAGATTTTGTGATCTTTAGAAGTTAATTCTAATGCTTTGGGTATGAAAAGGAATCTTGAATACTCATAGTTTAGAGAGAATATGAGGATAAAATTACACATTTCATGTAATTATATTTCATTATGTTCTTATTATCGGATGTAAAATAATTCCTCAACTCTAAGAAAAGTATTTCAAAAAAAATGTTTCCGGGTTACTTTCCATACCAATAAATCTATGGACTTTCAATCTGTCATAGATTTATAGTTTTTTAATGTTAACTTTCTCACAACGATGTTCTCTATCACTATATATCATTACTTTAGAGTTATATTTTAAATTATATGTCCATATTTTTCTACATAAAATCCTAGTATGTGTTATCTGAGGTGACCTTTATAATTTCCTTTCTCTCTTTTCAAATGGAAGTTGTATTATTCCTTTTTTCAATATAGGATTTCAACAAAGGTATTTTTAAAAGTCAAACCCCTATTTTTTATCACAAGTTAAAATTTTGAGGACTCAATTTATTAAAGGGGGTATAATTTAACACCTTGATATTTTAAAATAAAACACTATGTTAAATATTATACAATATACGCCACATAAATCTTAAACAAAGGACTAAAATATTATTATTTAAATGTGACTATTATCACTCACCTGTTGGAATGGTGATAATGAATGAGATTAACTAAATTATGAAAATATAGTTTACACATATTTATAAAATTAATTAATTAGATATAAATTAATTAAAAATTTAAATAAAAACATATTAAATATAAAGGATGTGCTATTATAAAAAATGATTCGTTATGCCCACAATGGAATTTTGTCTTATTAAATTAAATTAATAACTATTAGTGAAAGATATTGATGATATTTATATTTTATATACTTTATCATGTATTTTTAAATTCATCCAACAAATTTTATAGGCTTAAGAAAAGAATAAATTAAATTTTGAACATAAAAAGATATATTTTTCTAAAAGACAATTTTTCCACCTTTTGATGGCGCACATATTTTAAATATAAATTCTCACACTTTCATAAATTTATTTTGATAAATAAACTTTATTTTTTAAATATTAATTTAAAAATTAATTTAGGGGTAATTTGATATATTTTCTTGAGAAGTTTTATTTTTTGGTGAATAGTGAATAATAATACTTTTTATTTGAGAACTGCTTTTTCGTCTAATTTATTTATATAATTAAATTATATTTTGAAATGGATTTAAATTAAAATTTGATAATTAAAAATCAATAAAACCAATTCAGGTTATTTTAATATATTTCTCATTAAAAATGGATATGAAAACATTTTAAGCTTTAGAACATTTTACTTTAAAACCTTTCTTTTTCGTTTTGTTTGTGGGATTAATATTAAATAAATTTTTTAAATTATGTGAAATTATTTAGGTAAAATATATTTCATATTCAGAATCATAAGTTCTAAATTAAATTTTAATTTTAATTTCATTTTTAATTTCATTTTTAGGTATATAATACTAACTTAGGTAAAAAAAATATTTACCACGGTATAAATAAAATAATTATAAAAGGTAAAAGATTAACATAAATAAAAATTACAAAATTTAATGGTTTTTTGAATTTTTTATCAACCCTAAAAATCCTTCAAAATATTAATAAAAATTATAATTCTTTGGAATTAATTCGACCTTAATGTGGTTGACTTTAAATATAAAATAATCATTATTTTAATCAATTAAACCAACCTATCCTCAATTATAAATACCACCCTCAACATCCCATTTAGAATAAAAAGCCAATATATTGTAAAATATATGCCCAAACCTCTTCCCCACACTCTAACCATTTCTATGTACTTCTGGTGCAATTAGAAGACCTGATCCAAGGTCCTCAAGGGTTTCTCAAGGAGGTGATATTCAAGTGGAAATTTTCTCAAAGTACCTACCTTATTTTTTTTTCTTTTTCTACATTGTCCTCACCTCCATAATCCATAATTTCATGATAAATCTAGAATCAGGTATATACTAGACTGTTATGTTTCTAACAAAATATCTCATATCTATTTCATTTATCATCACCTCTTATTTAAAGAACTGAAATGATTTTCCAAGTTATGTTGGTTAATCACCTCTTTGAATAATGATTTTGTCTGTTTTCCATTAATAACTTCATGGCTGGACATAAAACTATAATTATGTTTAAATAATATTTGAATAAGTATATTCTAAACTATTTCATTTTCTCGTGATAATATACAGACATAATATTAAATAATATTAAACTAGTTTGTGATGTTCAAAAAAACTCCCAAAATAAACTATACATTTATAATTAACATTTTATCTAATGAATTATCCTCATGAAAGAAATAAGAATGATATATAAGACCAATAATAATTATTTAATCTAATTAATACTATTTCATTTAACTTTTGAAGTTGTAAAACCATTTTATAAGAATATCTATAATTATACACAAATGAACCGATCATGAAACCATGAAATAAACGTACTTGAAACCATGAAAATAATGAAATAATATTAATTAATGGGTCATAAGTTGTTATAAAATCATATTATACAGAATTATAAATATTAATATAGTTTTATAATGAGTTAACAACATTATATAAACCATTATAAAGTAGGTTTTGACACTTTTGAAGGATGTTGAATGTGAGGTAAGGGAATTTCTTAACCCAATTTCCATTGTTTGAGATAAACTTCTACTTATTGATTATGTCATGATAAGATTATGTGTGAAATGAATTTTGAATATATAATATTTTAGTTATACTTATTTTTGTGTATTATTAGTGAAATCATAAAATCTGTTCATTTTATTAGCATTCACTCTAATGAAATGATATTTATAAGGGACTTTATTTTGAAAATAATATTTTTAATGTTACCCTTGAAACTCTCTTTTTCTTCCATGTTTATGTTTTATAAAATTATTTCCAAAAATTATTTCACTATTATTAAATAATTATTCAAATTCATTTCTACTAATTTTTTAAATTAATTTCTATTAATTTTTTACTTGTTACAAATTGTTTTTGATGTATTTTTTATCATTTTATAAAAGAGTTTCTTTGTGACTTTTCTGAAAAAAATAGAAGGAATGTTTTTTAACATATACTTCTTGAGTTTAATTTCTCGCCATCATATCTCATTAATATTCTAAATATTAACTTATATGTTTATATGGTTAATTTCAAAGATAATATTTTCCATTGTACGAGCGTAGTTTTTCAAAATGAGTGATTTTAAAATGAAAAGTTCATTTTCTTGAAAGACTATTTTTATGATACAATAATTCATGATCTATGTTTATTTTATGGTTTTTGGAAATTTTTTATTATGGTTTGATTAAATGTTTTCTCAATATATGAGGGTTTGATCCCTATTATAGCTAAAGATATGATGGGTTGAGCCTCATTATAGCTCAATATTTGATTGGTGAGCCCAATTATAGCTCTCCAATACATTGGGTACTTCAGAGATAGAAATCAACCATTCGGTTATTAAATTTGTAAGGGTAAACAAAAGAGTGATATGGTAATGATGTCCTATAGAACCTATATGATTTTTCTATGCTTGATAATGAGTTTTTAAGAATATATTTTAGATGGGTTTTCATGTTCTCCCTGGAGTAATGATTTTCTTTCTTTATGTCACTTACTAAGAATTTGTGATCATCCCAAGTTTTAAAGGTATTTCATGGGATTAAAAGGAAAATATATATTATGATGTGAATATAGGGAAAACTGTGAAGATTTTACATGAAGAGAAAACATGTCTTATTTTAAAAGTGTTTCATTTGGTGGAAAAATGGACACTGATTAATACTATATTAGTGTTGTGTAGTAATTTAGAGTAATTTTTTCTACACTAAAAATTAAAAATAAATTACTATGACCCAAATAAATATTTTATATTTCAAAATAATATTTGTAGTCAAACATATCTTCTAGATAAATACATATAAAAATATTGTAGTTTTTAAAAACAATAGTATGACATGTTTTACTTTTAATTAAATAAAATACTACAAAGGGCATTATCTTATCCATGTGGAACCAAAAGTTCATAAGTTAAGCCCTTGGATGTTTATGGTTGAGATAAAATCATCCAATAAGATTTAAGTAGGTTTTTAGTTTATTTTATGGTTTTTATTATTTTATTTTTAACGTAAATTACCCTTTTTTACCCATTAACTTACTACTAAAATTACTAATTTTATTATTCATATTGACCAAATATGTCACACCTGGGTTTTTAAGGGTGCCTTTTTGTTGGTTTGGATCAGATTCTTAGCCATTTTCCTTGAGAACCATGTGTGAGGAGTTTAAAACATTGAGGTATTCTTTCTATTTTTCATTGGCCTAGCTTCCTCCATTGGGTTTCCTTTTGAATTTTAGATAAAATTGGATAGTTTTGGGTGGATATGCTCCAGTACACGGTTGGTTCATGGTTAGCGGTACTCGTGCGCCCAACCTAGAAAAATTTTTGGTAGAAGACATAAACTAATGGACGGTCATGTTTCTTGGCCCATGTAAGTGTTCAGTTGGGTCTCCTTAGGCATAGGTGGTCACACTGTCTCCACACAGTTTGGAAAATTGTGCCGACTAATAATGCGGTCATGCCTGCTCAAAAAAATATTTCCCTCATTTTTATCTCTCCCAGAAAATTTATCCCCAAATTCCCCATTTTCTTCCTCCCTTGATCTCATCTACCCTAGGAACCCCCACTAATTCCATTGGCTTCCACAGATATTCTTTGCTTTGGCGGATTTTTCTCAGATTCTCCAATAAACTCTAATATAAGTCCCCTTCCTCCTATTTTTTTCTCTATTCTAGGTTTTTACCTATTTTACATTATGGGTTCCTATCTCTTATGATTAGGGTTTGGATTTTGGGTTTTAATCATGGGTTTTTGGGTTTGATCCTCTTGATTATGGTTTCTTCTTCCCTTCTTGTAGTGCAGTTGAGGTGCAGATGAGATTTCATTCCTTTTTCTGAAATGTTGTTCATGAGAGGTAGGTTGTTCTGTGCCCTATAATTTTTTTATAATTTTATTTGTCTGTTTAATTTTTTTTAACATGTTCTAAATTCTATTTGGGTGGTGTGAAATGTAAAGACCCGGAAAATTCAAGGGAAATTTTTTCTTAATTTTCTTTGGAATTTTACAAGAGCGCGGTTTCTGACGGCACCTGATTCCGAGGCCCGGTGTGCCCAGAATCAATTTCTGAAGTTTGGATCGGGTACGTTCAGTGAACGAATGATCGTGAATTTATAACTTTTGAACCAGTTCCCAGAATCAAATTCTGAGGGCATCGATGGAACCGCAGCGCCAGTAATTGCTTAGGAACTCCTGTTCCGGAGTTGCGTTTACACGACTGTTGATAATAAAAATTTTGGAAGTTTATTTTATAATTACACTACAATTTTTATTATTTTACTCTAAGTGTTAGCTCTTGATGGAAGTTGCGTAACCACCCAACCTCCCTTGGGAGGTTATGAGGGTGGTGGGTCCCACACGAACCCCACCCCTTCATATCCTCTAAACACCCCCCCCCCCCTCAACTCCCACTTTAATTTTGTTAACTTAAGTTATAACCTATGACTTAAATGTAATGAGTTTAATGAGGTGAGTTGTGTGTGGTTATTGAATTTCAAACTCTTGAAATTCAAATGTGTTGTTGTGTTAATAAAATAAGAAAGAGTCTTATTTTATTTTTGGTTAGAGTTTTGTCACCTTGAGAGAATTGGGGAAGTGGCCTTCTTCTTCTTCAACCTCGATGAAGAACGCGAAGAACACCATTCTTCAATGAAGAAATTATCCACTGAAGAACACGGTTCTTGTGCGACGCTGTATTCACGACGCGACGTTCTTCTTCTGCGTCGTCTCTTCCGCGATGGTTTTTCCGCGACGGAATCGCCGTCAAGGACTTCGAATCCTCGCTTCGTGATGTCGACGTTCTCCCGCGACGCCCGACCTCCGTGACGCTCGTCTTCCGCGGCTCATTGATGAACATTGTTCCTGAACTGAGGTAGGGAATTATTTTATTTAATTATTTCCATTCATGATTCTAGTTTATCGATTATCGTTGATTTTTGACTAGATGTTATCATTAACGAGAGGGGGGCCGGACCGCACAAACACGGCCGAACCCCCTTCTATGTTCATGTTTGATTTCTTTGCGGATGGAACGGGATGGCGTGGTGTCGTCGCACCATGCGGAAATCACACGGCAAGTATTGCGCAGCGCCGTCGTGACACGCTGTTGAAAGAAGTTTAAGAACGCGTCGTTGTCGCACCGCGTCGAAGGAAATCGAAGGTGCCGCGGCCGGAGCGGGGCCGTGGCGAAGGGGCGCGCCGGACGACAAGGGCCATGGCCGGTTCCGGGCCACGGCAAAGCAAGGTGACCGGCGGCCGGACCGGGCCGACCCTATCCGGGGCGGGTCGACCCAGTTCGGGCCAACCGGGGGGTCTCGGGCCGGGTCAGTACGAGCCCGAAACCCCCGTTATCGGACTATTTGGGTTCAAATGCCCATAACTCGGGCTACGGACCTCCAAACGACACGCCGTCAGCGGCGATGCGATCCTTGGATCGAGACGGTCGTTTTGGTATATCGCACTCAAGGTTTCGGAATACTTTGTGTTCGGCTGGGTTGGTTCGTACATTGAACCAACTGGGCCCTCGGAGCGGAAACACTCATATCATGAGCTACGGGCGTCCGATTGACGTGTCGTCAACTTTGTTGAGTTCCTATTAGTGAGACGGATCTTTTGGAATACTCTGCCCGAGGTTTGGATGTAGGTGGAGTACGGTCAGGTTGGTTTTGCCTTAAAAACCAACCGGGCCCCTGGGACGAAAAGGCCAATAACTCTCAGACCAGGCGTCCGATTGACGCGCCGTCTGTTGCGTTGAGTTCCTGTTGACGATACGAAACTTTTGGATACATCAAATCTGGACCATGTGTCAGTTGATGTATCAGCCTCTCGGCTCGTGGAGCGGACCCTCCCGGACGAGCTTGTTGTGTGCGGGAACCCTAGAGCTGGCTGCAACTGTTGTTGTGACGACGACGACTGTACAGAGATCCTCAGTGGATTCAACTGCGACGATGAAGAAAACAGTATGGGAATCCTCCGTTTTTTCGGCAGTGACCACTATGGTACATCTTGGGATACATCAACTCCGGAATACATGTCAGTTGATGCATCGACCTCTTAGCTCGTGGAGTGGACCCTCCTAGAACGAGCATGCTGTGTACGGAAACCCTAGAGCCGGTTGAGACTTGACGACTGCTGATCAAACGACTCGGTGTGTTACGGATAACGACACAGGGGAGCTCTTGGTTGTAGCGGAAAACCCACGATGGAGGAGCACTTGGTTCTAGCGGCACTGGGGATCGCTTGGTTGTAGCGGCAGACCCACGAGAGAGGTGCGCTTGGTTGTAGCAGCACAGGGGAGCGCTTGGTTGTAGCGGCAGACCCACGACAGAGGTGCGCTTGGTTGTAGCGGCACAGGGGAGCACTTGGTTGTAGCGGAAGACCCACGACGGAGGAGCATTTAGTTGTAGCAGCAGGCCATCAGTACCTGATAGGTGTAGCGCTTGGTTGTAGTGGCATGACCACTGTACTTTATGGAAAGGAGTTTCCCAATAGCTTTGGGTTCAAATTCCTGAACGATCCTTTGTAGGTCATTGCGGGGGTTAGTACCTACCGATCCTTTGTGGGTCTGACGGCTTAGATGAATCAGTGGCTACATCTGATCGTCTCTATTGTCATTTGAATAATTATACCTGTGTGAGCTGAATCCTGTTTGCTTTCCTGTGTGGATTGTGTTCTGCTATCCTATGTGGATTACGTTTTGCTTTCCTGTGTGGAATACGTATACTTTCCTATGTGGACTGGGTTGTACTTGGGCTCGGAGGTTGGTGCATACTGGAATTGATGACTTAGGTATATGTATGGGCATATACCTAAGAAGTGTCAGTTGTTACTTCGTGATTGTATCTTTCCTTTGTGGTTTATTCTTTGTGGATTTTGGGAAACCTTCGGGGTCTCGGGGTCCCTACTGAGTAGCTTATACTCACCCCTGCATGGGCTATGCCCACACTACGTTGTGTTGGTTGCAGACGACGGACAGTGTTGATCGTGGTTGAGGCTTGAAGAGCAGGATGGTACCTGGAGGTGGACCACTGGAAGGGACGTACTCGGAGTGGACGGTGGGACCCGAGGAGCTGTGGAGCTATCTGTACCCACCCTTTAGGTGGGATTTCCAGTGGACAGCTCGGCATAGCGACATTACTATATAGTTGCTGTTTTCCCTTTCGAGTTGTACTTTACAGCTGGGCTTGTATTTCCGGCCCCTTTTACTTTCCGTACTTACTGTTGTACTCAGTTTTTACTTAGTGTTTACTTCTTCCGCTTGTACTCAGTGGTGCTTGTTTACATTACAAAGGCAATGTCTTCCCTTTTTTTATCGGGATTTACGCCTTGGTGCTAGTCGACAGCCTCTGGCCTATGGAAGGCGGGCTTGGGGTAGTCACGGCACGGGCCCCGAGGACGGGTCGTGACAAATTGGTATCAGAGGAGTTCGGTTCTACCGCGAACTCTGATCTTTTCTATGTGAAGCAATAGTGTTTAGTGTATTGAGTGTGGTTATCAGTCCAGGGAGTCCAGTGTTGGTGCGGCGTCTGACGTATCCGTACACCAGGACCTTGACTTCTGATTTCCGACTTAATGCACGAAAACATTGATTACGTGTGTGTTTCAAGTTTTATTGTGATTACTTTGTATCAGCTCACCAGGTATATTGTTCTGACCATGGCGCACCTGTTTCCTTTTCAGGATGGCCCCACGACGGCAGCCAGCTAGGGTTCTGAAAGTCGAGTGTGACGACAGCCCACCGAGCGACGAAGCCTCAGTGCAGGGCCCTTTGTCAGCAGTGGCACCGGCGGTAGCACTCCCCACCGATCCACCGATGCTTCCAGCACCAGCCGCTGACAATGCACGTCGCCTCAGCGCACTGCATGAGTTTCAGCACTAGCGACCGCCCAGGTTTCATGGGGAGACGGACCCCCAGGCAGCCGAGGACTGGCTGGAGGCAATCGTATGAGTTTTCAGGCTAGTGAGGACACCAGCAGACCTCATGGTGATCCTCGCTGCAAGCCTACTGCACGCAGCAGCGGGCCGATGGTGGATCTTGATGTTCCAGGTGCACGATGAGGCATCTCTACTTTGGATAGACTTTGAGAGCCTCTTCCGCTCGGAGTTCGTCCCAGCCACCCTCCGTGGGGTGCGTATTCAGGAGATACTACAGCTGCGGCAGGGAAGCATGACAGTAGCCCCGTACGCGGCGAGGTTTACCAATCTATCGTGCTATTCCACGAACATGGTACGGGACCCATTCTTCAGGGCCTGAACCTTCGAGCAGGGGCTCAGGCGAGAGATCATAGCTTCATTTGTTTCTCACTGCATTCCGACTGAGACAGGAGTGTTGGAGCGAGCCCTCTTGGTGGAGAGTTTCCTTACTGAACAATCTCCAGTAGTAGGACCCACCACTAGCCGGCATGCGGCAGAGTCTTCTGCAGCAGGCAGTAGACAGATGACGCAGGGGTCCAAGAGGACTAGACCTACAGGTGGTCGACAGCATGACTCTGGATCGTTTGTGCGAGGCACTCGGGGTGGACAACGGCTTGCCATGAGAGGGCAGTGTTACTCCTGCGGCGGGATTGGTCACATGGCTCGTGACTGTTCGAACCGCCATACGGATGACCAGTAGATGAACGAAGGACCCCACAGGCAGAGGTAGAGGTTCGATCAGGGAGGGCCGCAAGGAGCAGGTGTCCATGGCAGGGGAGCTGGCCGTGAAGCTGGAGGTGGACGACGCTTCGAGGTGTTGCCACCACCCCCACCAGAAGGTATTCCCTGACCGCAGGAAGTTGGTGGACATGGGAGAGCTCAGCTTCAGGCATCTGAGGCCTTCTATCATGGACCTCTGGGAGCAAATGGAAAGGAGCGGAACTAGTTGATACGTTTTTTGTACTTCTAGTTCTTTGTTGCTATTGTGTAGCGTCTTTGTATTATGAGCTGCAATAATAAAAGATGCATACATTTGTGATGTTTTCATTCCTGTCCTATTTTGTGTTGTTACTAAGAGGTTCCAGTTTTGACTGTTGACTTGACCCTCACTTGTGAGACATCTACTGGAGGAGACCCAGTTACCACACACTGATGCCGACAGTGTGACTCAACCCTTGGAGGTGAGAGTAACGGTTGGATCTCTTGGTAGTAGCATCGAGGCCTTACGACGTCATCCTTGGTATGTATTAGTATCATCCATGTCGGGATTGACTGTATTAGGAAAAGAACGTGGTTCATCCATGGGATGAGACCGGATTTCTCTTATCGGCAAAGAAGAAATCATAGCAGCTCTTGTGAGACCAGAGGTGGTCCAGGCCACAATAGAGATGGTCCAGGTCATCCAGGAGCGGATGAAGACAGCTTAGAGCTGACAGAAGTTTTTTACTGACAGGAGGCGGAGGCCACTAGAGTTTGAGGATGGAGACCACGTCTTCATACGGGTCTCACCTCGACATGGATTACGGAGATTTGGCCAAGGTGGTAAGTTGTCTCCATGCTTTATCGGACCCTTCCGGGTCCTCAGCAGGATTGGCGAGGTGGCTTACCGCCTAGCTCTACCGCCTTTGTATCCCTAATTTGTGTTGAAGCTTTACGGGGACATAAAGCCCTGTGGTGGGAGTAATTTAAAGACCCGGAAAATTCAAGGGAAATTTTTTCTTAATTTTCTTTAGAATTTTACAAGAGCGCGGTTTCTGACGGCGCCTGATTCCGAGTCCCGGTGTGCCCGGAATCAATTTCTGAAGTTTGGCTTGGGTACGTTCAGTGAACGAACGAGCAGAAATTTATAACTTTTGAACCGGTGCCCAGAATCGAATTTCGAGGGCACCGATGGAACCGCAGTGCCGGTAATTTCTTAGGAACTCCTCTTCCGGAGTTGCGTTTACACGAGTATTGATAATAAAAATTGTGGAAGTTTATTTTATAATTACACTACAATTTTTATTATTTTACTCTAAGTGTTAGCTATTGACGGAAGTTGGGTAACCACCCAACCTCCCTTGGGAGGTTATGAGGGTGGTGGGGCCCACACGAACCCCACCCCTTCATATCCTTTAACCCCCCCCCCCCTCAACACCCACTTTAATTTTGTTAACTTAAGTTATAACCTATGACTTAAATGTAATGAGTTTAATGAGGTGAGTTGTGTGTGGTTATTGAATTTCAAAATCTTGAAATTCAAATGTGTTGTTGTGTTAATAAAAAAGGAAAGAGTCTTATTTTATTTTTGGTTAGAGTTTTGTCACCTTGAGAGAATTGGGGGAGAGGTCTTCTTATTCTTCAACCTCGATGAAGAACGCGAGAAACACCATTCTTCAACGAAGAACTTCTCCGCCGAAGAACACGGTTCTTCCACGACGTTGTATCCACGACGCGATGTTCTTCTTCCACGTCGTCTCTTCCGCGATGATTTTTCCGCGACGGAATCTCCGTCAATGACTTCGAATCCTCGCTTCGCGACGTCGACGTTCTGCCGCGATGCCCGACCTCCGTGACGCTCGTCTTCCGCGGCTCGTTGACGAACACTGTTCCTGAACCGAGGTAGGGAATTATTTTATTTAATTATTTCGGTTCATGATTCTAGTTTATCGATTATCGTGGATTTTCGACTAGATGTTATCATTAACGAGAGGGGGGCCGGACCGCACAAACACGGCAGAACCCCCTCCTATGTTCATGTTTGATTACTTTGCGGATGGAACGGGATGGCGTGGTGCCGTCGCACCATGCGGAAATCACACGGCAAGTATTGCGCGCCGCCGTCGCGCCGTGCCGTGGAAAGAAGTTTAAGAACGCGACGTCGTCGCGCCGCGTCGAAGGAAATTGAAGGCGCCGCGGCCGGAGTGGTGTCGTGGCGAAGCGGCGCGGTGTCGTCGCACCACGCCGGATGACAAGGGTCGTGGCCGGTTCCGGGCCGCGGTAGAGCAAGGTGACTGACGGCCGGACCAGGCCGCCGGTGATGGAGATGGAAGGGGACCGGCCACTGCCCGTCCCGTTGAGAAGGAGCCAGCCAGCCAGGTCGGGCCGGCCGGAAAGGAGAGGGGATGGGGGAATTAAATTCTTCCGTCCGGTTCAAACGGCCCCCCATAATTTGGGGGGGTGGGGTTACACAGGGGGCAGGTGCCCCCCCTTTGTCGAACGGCTCGGCCAAAGCCAAGCCAGATAGCGCACTGGGCGCGTTGTCCCCAGCCGGACCGGTGCCCGGCCGGTTGCCAGGCCGGGCCGGGCCATGCCGGGCTGGGCCGACCCTGTCCGGGGCGGGTCGACCCAGTTCGGGCCAACCGGGGGGTCTTGGGCCGGGTCAGTCCGAGCCCGAAACCCCCATTATCAGACTGTTTGGGTTCAAATGCCCATAACTCGGGCTACGGACCTCCAAACGACGTGCTGTCAGCGGCGATGCGATCCTTGGATCGAGACGGTCGTTTCGGTATATCGCACTCAAGGTTTCAGAATACTTTGAGTTCGGCAGGGTTGGTTCGTACACGAAACCAACCGGGCCCTCGGAGCGGAAACACTCATATCTTGAGCTACAGGCGTCTGATTGACGTGTCGTCAACTTTGTTGAGTTACTCTTAGTAAGACGGATCTTTTGGCATACTCCGCCTTAGATTTGGACACAGGTGGAGTACGGTAGGGTTGTTTTTGCCTTAAAAACCAACCGGGCCCCTGGGACGAAAAAGCCAATAATTCTCAGACCAGGCGTCTGATTGATGCGCCGTCTGTTGCGTTGAGTTCCTGTTGACGATACGGAAACTTTTGGATACATCAACTCTGGACCATGTGTCAGTTGATGTATCAGCCTCTCGGCATGTGGAGTGGACCCTCCCGAACGAGCTTGCTGTGTGCAGGAACCCTAGAGCTGGTTGCAACTGCTGCTGTGACGATGACGACTATAGAGAGATCCTCAGTGGATTCAACTGCGACGATGAAGAAAACAGTACGGTAATCCTCCGTGTTTTCGGCAGTGACCACTACGGTACATCTTGGGATACATCAACTCCATACTACATGTCAGTTTATGCATCGACCTCTTAGCTCGTGGAGTGGACCCTCCCGGAACGAGCATGCTGTGTACGGAAACCCTAGAGCTGGTTGAGACTTGACGACTGCTGATCGAACGACTCGGTGTCTTACGGATAACGACACAGGGGAGCGCTTGGTTGTAGCGGCAGACCCACGACGGAGGAGCGCTTGGTTGTAGCGGCACTGGGGAGCGCTTGGTTGTAGCGGAAGACCCATGACAGAGGTGCGCTTGGTTGTATCAGCACAGGGGAGCGCTTGGTTGTAGCGGCAGACCCACGAAAGAGGTGCGCTTGGTTGTAGCGGCACAGGGGAGTGCTTGGTTGTAGCGGCAGACCCACAATGGAGGAGCGTTTGGTTGTAGCAGCAGGCCCTCAGTACCTGATAGGTGTGGCGCTTGGTTGTAGCGGCATAACCACTATACTTGATGGAAAAGGAGTTTCCCAATAGCTTTGGGTTCAACTTCCTGAACGATCCTGTGTAGGTCATTGCGGGGGTTAGTACCTACTGATCCTTTATGGGTCCGACGACTTAGATGAATCAGTGGCTACATCTGATCATCTCTATTGTCATTTGAAGAAGTATACCTATGTGAGCTGAATCCTGTTTGCTTTCCTGTGTGGATTGTGTTGTGCTATCCTGTGTGGAATACGTTTTTCTTTCCTGTGTGGAATACATATACTTTCCTGTGTGGACTGGGTTGTACTTGGGCTCGGAGGTTGGAGCATACTGGAATTGATGACTTAGGTATATGTATGGGCATATACCTAAGAAGTGTAAGTTGTTACTTCGTGATTGTATCTTTCCTTTGTGGTTTATCCTTTGTGGATTTTGGGAAACCTTCGGGGTCTCGGGGTCCCTACTGAGTAGCTTATACTCACCCCTTCACGGGCTATGCCCGCACTACGTTTTGTTGGTTGCAGACGATGGACAACGTTGATCGTGGTTGAGGCTTGCAGAGGAGGATGGTACCTGGAGGTGGACCACTAGAAGGGACGTACTCGGAGCGGACGGCGGGACCCGAGGAGCAGTGGAGCTATCTGTACCCACCCTTCAGGTGGGATTTCCAATGGACATCTCAACGTAGCGGCATTACTTTACAGTTTCTGTTTTCCCTTTCGAGTTGTACTTTACAGCTGGGCTTGTATTTCTGGCCCCTTTTACTTTCTGTACTTACTGTTGTACTCAGTTTTTACTTAGTGTTTACTTCTTCCGCTTGTACTCTGTGGTGCTTGTTTACATTACAAAGGCAATGCCTTCCCTTTTTTATCGGGATTTACGCCTTGGTGCTAGTTTCCAGCCCCTTCCCTATGGAAGGCGGTCTTGGGGTAGTCACGGCACGGGCCCCGAGGACGGATCGTGACATGAAACGTATTTTATAAAGATTTGGCATGCTTGTGTGATGGAAATGAATTTTTATAAAGTAAGTGGGCTAGATCTTGTGTGTTCTTTATGTAAGGTCTCTAAAAAAGGATTTTTTAGGACATGTTTGAATGATGATAGATGTGTTTTCATGGGAACTTGAGATATGTGTGTGTTGAAAAAGGATTTCTATTGGAAAATAGAAAAATTTTGCATGTTAGCCTTATTGTACTCTTTTGGGTATGAATTTTAAATTATTTAAATGATGGAAAGTCTTGTTTTAAAAATGGACTTAAGGTAATTGTGTCTCTACAGATGGTATTGGACCATGGTATTGGTTGGTTGTAATCGTGTGTTTTATTATGTTTGTAAAAAGGGAAATTTATGAATTCTGTGAGTGATAGTAAATTTGTTTAATGTGGGTTTTTTTCGAGTAAAATAAAAAATGGTTGGTTTTATGGAAAATGGTGGTTTCTTGAAATTCTTGGAATTGAGTTGGGGTAGTGGTGGTATGTTTGTTATTTGAACAACAAATCAATCACAAGGTAATCTCAGGTATCTAGGTGGGTGGACTAGAACTAGTTCCCTAGTGATACTAAATTGTCTTTTCCTGGTTTCACTTAGCAATATTAACAATTACAACACTAACTAAACTATGATGATGATTGATCCCTACTATAATTTTTTATTTTTCTCCTCTCTAGTGTCTCATGCATAAGGACACTGATAGTTGTGGTTACTATACCACCTTTCACTGAAATACTTGGTTCTATGGTCCCATAAAAGCTAGATTAACCCTAGGGATTTTCCCATGATGCTCTACATTATATGATGAGGTTCCCACCGTTGGCATATAGAGTACCACTTGATTTTTTATGTTATATATATAATTCATTTCTTATTTAATCTAGTGTCTGATAAATAGTTTTCCTTTAAAGTGTTCCTTTTTAACTGTTTACTTAATAAATTTTTTTCCTAAAAATGTTTTTAAAAGCATAAATTTTAATGATCAGGTTAGATGATCTTTATAATTTTATATAATGGAATGTCTTTATTTGGTGGAATCCTACTGGTATTGGTATCACACCCTACAAGCACCTTTGGATGTATGTAGCTATTGTTATGCATTTTTCTTAGCTAAACGCTTGAAATATCAGGACGGGAAGTTTTTTTCTCAGGGTCTCTCTTGTGGATCTTGGTGGCAATGGATTGAGGATGTTACACCTCTCATTACATAGAGGTTTAGTTTGGATTTATAGTTTCTCATTTTCATTGTAGTTCTTTGGGGTTTTGTTCAACATTGTAAACTTTACATCTAGAAATTGGTTATTCCCTATTTGGTTGTGCATTTTCAGTTTTATTTGGTTTATTTATTTAGTTATTTGTGTTTATTTTTCTGGGTAAATCATTCCCATGTGTTGTTTATAAGATCTAGGAACTTTTTTATAGCCCATGGAGATCAATAACACCCTTTCGGTTTTGCCACAGATTGGGTTGGGTGTCGGGTCAGATGGAGACTCGTCTTGGTTCATGACAAAATGGTACCAGGGCATGTTATTCTCCTTTGAGCCTCATTCCATAGGGAAGAGTTTGGGTAGAATAGAGCTTTAATTTTTGGTACTTTACGTTATAGTTATAAGTAATTTACTTATACATCACACCTCATTAAGGGACTCAATTTAATAGGGGAATTTGGGCTTAATATGGGTTATTTGGTTCTTGTGGTTTGTTAATATTTGGGGAAATGAAAGAGAGTTGGGTCAATGGTCTTAATGAGATCTCAAGGCCAAGAGAGCCATGTGGAGCTGGAGACAGTTCCCTATAATTCTTTCCATGATGGTGGAGTTATTAGCATATAGTCACCTACCATATGTCTAAGTCACCCTCTGGTACTAATTTCCTCTTTCATTGTCTTATGTCCCTTTGTGTTTTTAGAAAATAAATTGAAAACCCTTGTTGAAAAAAATTGTGAAACTAGATTTTTGAAGCAGAAATTGTATAATTTTCAAAGGGATGGAAAATTTATTTTCAGGATTGTTTGAATGAAATTTGAAAATATGGATTTTTATGAAATGGTTTTGAGTGAGAAGGGGTGATTTTATCAGGATCCTAATTTTTATAATTTTAAATTTTGGTTTTTTAAAACTAATTATTTGAAAAGTATGAATTATGTTAAATTCGATTTTAGAAATTTGTTTAAATGGGATTTTCTAATCCATTAAAACGTGTTTTTAATGGAATGAAAGGTTTTTGAAATTATATGTGAGTTTGATGTCAAACTGGGATTGTTTTAAAGTGAAATAAAGTGCTTTAAAATTGTTGTGGGGGGATTGAAAGTGAATTTTTGTTTGAATGATCGTTGTTTCTAAAAAAATTCAAAAGATTCAAAATGGGTTTAATATTCTGGTTAGTGGTTTAAAGAAATGTATGTGTGGGTTGATTTTTGTTTTGTAAAATGGAGAGGTTTTGTTTGAAAACTTGTTATTCTCATAGGTGACCATAGGAATGGTTATATTTATGGAAAGTTGGATGGTTAATGGCATGAATGGATGATTTATGAGGTAGATGTGAGGTGGGTTTCTAGTGTGTCAAGGTAACATGCATGTGTGAGGCCCATGGGACGTAATAGGTGAATGTGCTACCCACCGACCCAATTTATTTTCAATAATTATTTTTAAATTAAAATTTGGTGTCTTGATAACTGGTGATTGTGTGGTGAGTACTTTTTATTTTTTGAAATGTTGTTTTGGGGTGTTTTGAGTTCAAAAACCCCTCTTGCTTGAATGATGTTTTTGGTTTTTATTTCATCAGTAAGTTGGGTTAAAGTGTTGGTTAGTGGTCCCTTTTGATGAGTGTTTTGGGAAGCCTTTTCATTAGTTTTCTCCATGCGTTCAGTGTTTTTTTGGTATGTTTGGTCAATGCACTAGTTTGATTGGGGCCTTGGTTTTTCTTCTTAGCCAGTGTACACCCCCATAAAGAGTTAACATGAATTAGAAGTGCAGCCATAAGAAATTCACCGTTGGTCTATCCTCCAGTAGATCAAATCAAGGGCTTTCCTTTTTGAGTGTTAGTACTGATTTTATCCCTTTTTTCTTCTTAGTTAAGCAGATACTCTCATAATGGGAGAGTAGATGTGATAAGGGTTGAATGAAACTTTGGTTGCCTTGATTAATTTTATGGTCAAAGGTGATGTTTGACATTGTTAAGTCTTAATGTCTCAACTGGAAGTAGTAAAGTTAAATATAGTGGAGAAGGAATAAAGTGGTCTATATTATTGGTGTTGACCGCCATCATAAAATGGCCTTTGGACCCTTTTTTGGTTTCTTCTAATCAAGGGTTTTTACTAGGCCACCAGTGTAGAAAATATTGTCGTAAGAGGTTGTTATGCATGCTTTCCAAAATCTCTTACTGTTGGGACTTAGTTTAAGGTCCATCACCTTGTAATGTTTCCATCGCTTTCAAGGGTCAAGTTCGGTGACAACTTGCAGCAAGGCTTCCCTTTGAAATGCAAGGTTAGATTGTATAGAATATTATGAGATCTCTGTTTTTACAAAAGTATGTCTTCATATTGGAAAGTTCTAAACTTATTTGTTCAGATGATAATGACCCTTGTGTGTTGTACCTTCTGAAGTTTCTTGATCAGTATGAAGAGGTGTTTCATGTGCATCTATTAAGCCCTTGCCTCGGTGGAGTGTTGTGTTAGAGTAAGACGGTCCCTAGGGTTTTTTGTGTTCCGTTAGTGACTTTTTCATAATTCCAAGTGGTTTCTTATGGTACCAGAAAAAGAAATTACATTCATGGGTCGTAACACCTAACTATAAGGTAGGGTATGCTTTAATCACTAGAGCTCCAACCATAGGTTCTGGAGTGAAGCTGGCATGTAGTCAGAATCTCCAAGATTGTAAGGGATCCCAGTCTAATCTTTGTCATTGGTGTTGAAAATAGAGCTAGTTCTAATCACCACCTATAGTAGTTTCATTTCAATTGGTCCCATGTGGTGAAATGGGGCTTGGGGACTCTATTCCCCAATGTTGTGATCTTTGCATATGGTATATTCCCTCCATGGTTATAAATGTGTGGGCCATTTCTTCTTATTAAATATTAGTTCATATACACTTGTGGGTGTCACCTATGTGTGGTTTTTTTTGAATGGATAGCCTTGTGAGTTTTCTTCGACCTTGGTTTTGGTTGGGCACATCTGAGGATGGTATTTCCCATCTGAGTAATGAACTATGAGGTGTCTCTTAATTGGTTTGGAGTATCTTTCATCAGATCCCTTATATAGGTAAGATTTGGTTGTGTATAATCCCCTAAAATAGCAATGTTGGGCTTCCAGTGGTGGTTCATGCTGACCAGTTAAGCTGGTCAGTTCTTATGGTGGGAAGACCCATCATGGATCTTTCTGAAATTTCCCAGGAGTAAATTGATGATTTCCAATTCATTATGGTAGGGATACCATTCGGTCCTCCTTATGTTGGTGTTATGGTTATGTCTCGAGTGTTAGGTTGTTTCTTATGGTGGGGAGTCTATTTGGGCCTCCTCGTGTCTATTCTTGTGTTTCTTTCCTAGTGTTGGCCTAGTGGTTGGGTGGTCTTATTTAGATATAACTAACCCCAATATTCCTCATTGTGTAACGTTGGGGTTGGATCATCCCCTGTGGTTTCATTAAGTTAAGGTTTTGGGGGTGTTCCTTGGATGTGATTTGATCTTGTTTTCTTGATTCATATAGGTGGTTTGGGTTCCTTTTAGTGATGTATGTGGTCATTCAGTTGGAGAAGTGGGATGGGGTGTTTTGGAAAGTTTTGTTTCCTTTAATCGATCAACTGTAGGTTTTTTCAATTTGGGGGGTGGGTGACACATATAAAGTAGTCCTTTTAGGCCTCCCATGTGCAACTTTTAAGTCTCGTTTCCAATGTTAGTGTTCTGGGTCCAGTCTTGTTGTGTCTTTTCTGGGATGAAAAGAGTTATAGTGGGGAGAATTATTACACTTGGGTTTTTTAGTTTTCCTTTATTCCAGTTTGGGTTGGGTTCTCAGCCATATTCCTTGATAACTGGGTGTGTAGAGTTTAAACCTTTGAGGTATTCTTTCTATCAATCCTTAGAATAACTTCCTCATTTGGGTTTCCTTTTTAATTTTGGATAAAAGTTGAGATTTTTAGGTGGACAGTATCCTACAGACGGTTGGCAGTAATCGTGCACCAAACCTAGGAAACTATGAGGTAGGAGACAAAACCTACCACATAGTTGTGCACCTCGACCCAGGTAAGCATGTGGTTAGGTCTCTATAGGAAATGGATATTGCACAGTCTTTGCATAGTTTAGAAAACTGTACACTAATTCTAGCTCATTAAAAATGTTTCACTCTTTTTTCTCTCTCCCTGAAAATTTATCCCCAATTGCCCCATTTTTTCTCCCTAGATCTCATCCTCCCTAGGTACCCCCTTCCCTTCCCTTGGCTTCCTCGGATATCCACTCCTTCGGCATATTTTTCTCATATTCTTCAACAAAACTAAATTTAAGTCTCCTTCCTCTTTTTTTCTTTCACTATTATAGGTTTTTATCGCTTTTCCTTTGGGGATTCCCCTCTCCCGTGATTCGGGTTTTGATTTTGGGTTTTAATATTGGTTTTTTAGGTTTGATCCTATTGATTATGGTTTATTATTACCTAATTGTGGTTTTGTTGATGTTAGGATTATATTCCTCACATTTTTACAAAAAATTCTTCATGATAGAGAGGTGGTTCCATTCCCTATCATTATTTGATAATTATATTTGTATGTATAATTGATTTTGACAAGTTATATACTCTATTTGGGTGGTGTGAAACATGTTTTATAATATTTTTCATGCTTGTGTGATGGATATAAATTTTTATAAATGAGGTGGGCTAGATATTGTGTATGATTTATGTAGGGTATCTTAAAAATGATTTTATGCCTTTTTTGAAATATTTGAAATATGTTTCCACAGGAACGTGAGATGAGTGTGTGTGTTAAAAAAATTATTTCTAGTAGAAAATATATCAGTTTGACATGATATCATTGTTGTGATCTTTTGCATATGAATTGAAAATTTTTTAAATGATGGAAAGGATTTTTTTTAAATCGACTTAACGTATGTGTGGCTTCAAAGAGGGTTTTGTCCCATGGTATTTGTTGGTTGTAATCGTGTGTCTTATTATGTTTATTAAAAGGGAAATTTATGAATTGTGTGAGTGATGGTAAATGTGTTTAATGTGGAGTTTTTGTGTGAGTAAAATAAAAAATTGTAGGTTTTATGGAAAATGGGGGTTTTCTTAAATTCTTTTCATTGAGTTTTGGTAGTGGTGGTATGTGTGACATGTGAACATCAACTCAAGCATAAGGGAATCCTAGGTATCTAGGTGGGAGGAATAGAAATAGTCTACTAGTATACGGAAGCGGCTTTTCCCGGTTTCACTTAGCATGATTGACAATTACAACAATAACTAAACCATGATGATGATTTGTCACCACTAGAATTTTGGATGTTTCTCTTCCCTAGTTGCTCGTGCATGAGGATGATGATGGGTGTGGTTACTATACCACCATTCACCAAGGTACAAGGTTCTAGGGTCCCATATGAGCTATATTAACCCTAGTGATTTACCCATGGTGCTCTACTTTATATTATGCGGTTACATCCGTCGGCATACAAAGGACCACTTGAGTGTGTGTGCTATATATATAATTTCTTTCTCATTTAAGCCGGTGTTTTTGAAATGGTTTTCCTTTAAAGTGTTCATTTTTGAACTATTTACCTGATAAATGTTTTTCATAGAATTTTTTTAAAAAGATTAAATTTAAATGATAATGTTAGATTATATTTTTAATGTTATAGAATGGAATCACTTTCTTGTATGGAATCCTACTGGGCATTGTCTCACACCGTACAAACACCTTTGGGTGTATTTAGCTATTATTATGCATTTTTCTCGTGTACAGGCTTGGTGTATCAGGATTACAGTTTTTTTATCATGGTATATCTTTTGGATATTGGTGGTGGTGGATTGAGGATTTTACTCCTCTCGTTACATGGAGGTTTTGGTTGGAGTTATAGTTTCCAATTTTTATTGTAGTCCTTTGGGGTTTTGTTCAACGTTGTAAACTTTAAATCTAGAATTTGGTTATTCCTTGTTTGGTTGTGAATTTTTATTTTTATCTTGTTTATTTATTTAGTGATTTGTATTTATTTTTTCAGGTAAATCATTTCCATTTGTTTTTTATGAGACCCGATCACTTTTTTCCAGCCCATAGGGATCAGGAACATCGTTCGGGTTATGCCACGGACTAGGTTGGGCGCTGGGTCGAGTGGCAGCTCAGCTTGGTTTGTGAAAAAAAATAAAAGGGAAATATTTACTAGATTTGGACCCATTGACTCAAAATATGAAAACATTTTTCAAAATTCATCACACATAAGTTTCATAATTTAATTTAAAATTAAACTGGAAAAACACGATGAAAAACATTTTTCTTGAAAATGCCTTTTTAAGCTAAAAAATGAAATTATACTAGAATTAGTTATAAGTATGGTTAGAACATAATTAATTAGATTTTATAAAAAGAAATAATATTTAATTTGACTTCAAAATCAAATCATAAAGGGGGTTTTTAATATACATAAATTCACAGTTTAATAAAAATTGTTATTTTAAATTTCTATGAAAAATTAATCTTTTTAGAAAATTATCAAAAAACTCATCCTAAGATAACATTGAAATAATGGATTCAAAAATTAAATTGATTTTATTGATTAAAGTTCTTAAAATTTTAAAAAAAAATCAAGTGTATAAAGAACGACTAAACCGTTTTTTAGAAGAAAAAAATATCGTTCTTTAGAAAACATTTCTTTTTCTTTAAAATGGTTGTCATTTTCATTTATAAAAATTTGATAGATAATAAATTTATTTTATATATATTTAAACCATATAATTTTCATAATTTTTTTGATTACTATTCATACGCATCATTTTAATGGCTTGGTGATAATTTTCATGTTAAATAATAATATTAATAGTATATTGTTGTTCGGAAAAACTCGATCTTGATTATAACTCAAAATTTTTGAGAAACTAATTATTTCACATAAAGTAAGATAAAATAAGTGTATAATGAAATATATTATATCAAATACAATGTTATTGTTTTATAATTTAGGTTTTTTTATTCTTCCCACCATAAATAAATTACATCCTCGCAATTAAAACTAGACCTTGGTAATCAATGGTTTCATATTTGAAAATTCCTTTATTGAAAAACCCAGATCATAAAAGGGTAAATAAAATATACTCTTACTAAGATATAAAGGAATGTATAAAGGTAATCTAGAATAATACATAACTGATTTCTATATAGAATAATGATGGTGGAAATTTAATATGTGGTCATGGAAGAAAATAGTAAACAATTATAGAGAATGGTAGAGGCCATTGATCAAAATAAATTAAATGATCAATTAAAATTTAAGGGCCTAAAATCCACAAATGTATGACAATTTAAAATAACATTTGATTTATTAGATATGAATAAAATAGGATAACATTTTTTTAACATCCTTTTATGAATGTTTAGTAATTCCTTTATCATCTAGATAAACCACTCATAAAAATACACTTACTTAATTTCATCCCATTACATAATCATAATATCATCCTTTGGTTGTAAATTTATCTTTATCCAGTTAATTTATTACATTATGAAATGGATATTCAAGATGAATTTTTATGCCTGAAACAATTTTAATAAATCTTAAGATCCATAAGTTATTCCTTCAGCTTATAACTAATTACCAAAATAAAAATGGTTAGCACAAGTTATCTAATATGATAAACCATAATTTATCCTCAAATAATAATATCCAAAGTTCAGATTAAACCATTCCATATGGGACCATATTCAAAATAAAAAAATTAATCCAACATTTATCTTGAGGAAACATAAACTAATGTGTAATGTCACATTCCAAACATGTGAATACTTTGATCACATATTCTCCTAAAACATGGTAATAAATTTAATAGCCATAAAACCTTAATGAAAACATGAATTATTCCATATTCATTAAATAGAATGTAGAATATTGGATATATTCATTATATCCAAAAAAATTGTTAACTCCATCAATGATAGCATATCAAACTTGGTCAAAAAATAATTAATCAATTCCAAGGTATTTTGTACTATCCAATTTAATTTATCCATATAAATCATCTCTTTATTCCAACATCATTATCTAAATATCAAGAGCATATTAAGGGTTATATTTCCCTCAATCATTTGTTTTCAGAGAAGTTAACCTTACCACCGAATCAGTTTTCTTGGTCATAACTACCATATAACATACGCTTCAAATCATTAAATAAAAGTATTGTCGTACAATAATTATGAATTAAATAATTCCTATAAATAAAATATCACTTATAATATAATAAAATGTCATAATTATTGAATCGAAACACAAGTACATTAATCATTACACTTCATTTGTGGTAATAGAATATACTTTTCTTTGATCTCTCATCTTCTTCTGTGGTATATTCATTTGATGCTTGATATATTGATTTGTGTAGTATCCCAACTACTTAATGTTAAAGAAGTTTACATTGGAATATTTTTTCTTAACCTTGAAATCAAAATCATAGTGTCATTTCTCTCCACACTTTTAAAAAATTCATACTACTTTTAAACAAGTACCAGGGTATTTCTTTCCACAATTATCACATGTGTAAAAATAATTTTTTAACTTCTTCCCTTTATCCATATTTTTTCTTGTCATCCCCTTCTTATCTTGGGAGACTGGTTCCCTTAAAAATTGGTTTCATATTATCACAGGGATGGACATTCATACTCTTTGGGTTACGTTCATTGATGAGGTTTCCATTACATCAACTAAGCACAATTTCTAGATGATGTAATACACTATATTATATCATATAATTATAGAACATAATGCATAATCTAAAAACTAGTTAAATACTTAATAAGATAATATCTTAATTATAAACATGGTTTCTTTAGGGATGTCTCTATTTTCAATTCCTTTATAAGGGTTTGTAAAGAAAATGTGAATTGACCTAAGAATTTTCACTAGGAGTGTCAAACCAGGTGTGTTTTAAGTCCTAATGTCGTGCATCAAGGGATAATCAGGTCTAGACCAATGCACCATTTTCAAATTTATTACCCTAAGGTACATATTTTCCATATCCGTGTCCACTTTTAGTATCTAGAAAGGGGTGTATTTCTATAAAAACCCCCATAATATCTCTCTTACATAAACTTTTGGATGTTATTATATACTTATCCCCATATTATATTATAGGTTTTTTTTCTCTAATCTATGTTTTCCTAGATACCATTCCTATATTTTTTACTAAACTTTCTATGATCTCAACTATAAACACCCCAGAACCATTAGACTAGAGCTAGTGTATTTTTTTACATTGGTATAAGATACAAGTAATCACATCCTAATGGATCGAATAGTTTATTAGTCTTGTAAAATAGATAAATGCATTATACTTTCATTACATTTGAAAAAAATTACAACATAATTATTTTTTGAGAATAACATTTTTCCCTATAAAATATCTTTTCATATCAATGATATTACACTTCATTAATTCCTTGGAAAAGAAACAAAATAATGGTGAGAAAAAATACTCAGTAAGGTTTATATATAATGGAATCTATCATGAATCGATAAACATAAACAATATGGAAAATAAATAATTGAACACATAATCCATTTAAACTACTTGAATATCCTAATTAGAGAGGTATAATCAATATTTCATGGTAAATAAATGAATACACATTCCATTTAAAGAACTTCCCTGCATGAATAGATAATTCCTAATCAATATATAAGTGTAAATAATTGAACACACATGAGATATAATCAATGATATGAGAATGAGATGCATCCATAGAAAATTTAATTATGAAAATATCATGGACAATAATAATAAATTAAATGAAGTTAATTATTATTTATCAAATGTCATGTTTCCTAGACATATGATACCTTTGTCATCAATACCATTCACATGATAGTTTAAAACATACTGGGAGAAAACCCACTTAACTAAGGCTAGAAAACTGATTCATCACATGAGACTACCAATCTATTGAGAGGCTATCAATAACCAAGATCCATTGGTGTCCTGTATTTCCAAATCATTCCTCATATATAAAATAATCAATTTAATTCATAAACAATGTGTCTCGTCATCATATATTTATATTGATTAAAGAATACAGATTTATCAATATTTCCCCAATTAGTAAAATAAATTTAAATGTAATCATCATATGTAAAAATGGTATATGGTTTAAGAAATAACTATATCTATGATATGATAATATGTATATTTAATAGAATACAATATCTAATTATCATAAGTAAGTTAATTCTTAAAAGAAATGTATAACAAGATTATTAAAAAAGTTTTTGAGGAAAATATATGTTTTGTTTTTAAAATTGGATTTTGAAAATAAAATGCACAAATACAAAGGAAAACATTTTAATTGAATATATCCATGTCAAATTTTAAAGGAAGATTTAAAACATTAGGGAATTGTGAAGGTGGGAAAAGTCACTCATGCAATGAAAATCTATTATTACCTTGTTTGGAAAATGAAAGAAAGATTCCCTTAAAAAAATTTGAAAAAAAAAATAAAACAAGGTTAAAAATGACTGTAAAATTTTATTTTAGAATAGTAAAAAATTGAATTTTTTTTAGAAAACATGGAAATGGAAGGGAAATATTCCCCAATAGAGACATAAACAATAAAAAATCTGAATAATGATGAGATTGTGAAATAAAATCTCATTTCTTTGGTATCATTTGAATCATAAGCCCCATGAAAGAAATAAATTCAAATGAAACATTAAATAATATGAATAAAAATATATTCAGGATATAATATATATAATGGGAATTATATACACCACAAAAAATAAATTAGTGGTGAATAAATCATGTGTCCCACAGAAATAAAAGTGAGTTGAAAAATCCCTTACCTTGCGCTTTCCTTTTGTAGAACACGATTTAAAATCATGTGTAGTGGTTTAAATTATGTTATTAGTTTTTAAAATTACAAGATTAATATTTATTATATCATATATAATCCTTATATAATATTTTACCACCTTTTTATTAATAATATTCTATTGATTTTCTGATTTTGGGTGTTAATTTCCTTTTTTTCTCATACATTTTTATCATGAAATTTCTGGTACATTCACATATTATATAGTAAAATAGTATATTGAATTATATTATTGTAAAAAATATCATATTTACTCACTATATATATTTTTATAACCATTATTTATTATTAGATATGGGAAAATAAATCACATCTCTTCGTGGAGATGGTAGGTCATAGGTACGCACGAGCGAAGTCATCATTCCCTTAACTGGTGGAAGGGTAAGGGAGTTCATGATATATTAAAATTAAAGAATTGATATAATACCATAATAATCATATATATATATATATATATATTATTTACATAATTATATCCATCTAATTAAAGTGGATATGAAATACAAATTACACCACTATGTGGAGACGGTAAGCCATAGGCATGCACGTATGGTGCTTTTATTTTTCATAGGATGGATAAAAGGAAAAATATGGTTGTAACATAATCATAATAACATATAATAAAATATATGATACTTGATTTATTATTTTATCATGTAAACAACACATGAAGAATAAGTATAATAAGAAATAAACTTGAAAGAGTGGGTAAAGACAATTACATCTTCTACCGAAGACTTCCTTTATATCTCTTCTTAAGGGATATTTGTTTGGTATTTTGGAAAGAACATAACCTCAAAAACGTGGATATGGATTTTGAGAAGTGAATATTGTATGGGATTATTGATATTTATTTCTCAATGAGGGGTAAATAATGGATGAGATGGGTTCCCTTTTAAAATTGATGTGAGAGGAACTTTCAGAATTTCTCAAAATATTAAAATATAATAAGACTATTCTAGAGCCAAATGCTTTTGGTGGAATACAAGTGAATATATTATGAAATCATAGACCATTAATTATCCCCTTTGTGATTATTTAACATTTTATGATTTTTAAATACTTTAACAAAATATTATTTTGATAAAATATCATTTTTATCAATTTTGACTCTTTTTCTTTAATTTGACTTCAAATACATCATGAAAAAGGTGTAATTAAAATGTAATGAATTCAAACCTATATAATATTGCATATATATCTATAAAATTTGTTTTATGCATTAAATCATTCAAATTATATCAAAAATGTTATTTTAAAAAAATTATTTTATTTTTATGTTAATTAAATTAATACTATGTTATTATTGTGTAAATTTTTAAGGTAAATTTTTATTAACTAAAAATTAAAATTAATTTACCATTATAAATATGAATCATTTATATTTTAAAATAATATTTATATTCAAACATATCTTATATATTACACTATATTTAAAATATTATACTTATTAAAAACAAGGGTTTGACTTATTTGACTTTTCAATAAATAAAATACTATAAAGATCATAATCTTATCCAAGTGGCCCCAAAAGGTCTTAAGTTAAAACCTTGGATGATTATGGTTGATATAAACTAATAAAATAATATTTATATGTGTTTTTGAATCATTTTATAGTTCTTATCATTTTATTTTTAACTTAAATTTCATGAGTTTCCCTTTACTATGATAATAAAATCACAAAGTTTACTGTTCAAATTGATAAAAAATAAAAGTGACCTATTTAATTAATTTTTACCCACCAATTAAAAATAAAGAATATATTTTTCAAAAATTTAAAACACAAAATTTCCATAATTTAATTTAAAATTAAACCAGTAAAACATAATGAAAAATTGTTTCCCTGGAAAATGTGTTTTTAAGCCAAAAAATGTACTTATACCAAAATTAGGTATAAGAAAGATTAAAATGTAATTAATTATATTATAAAAAACTAAATAATATTTACTTTTAGTTATAACTCAAATCATAAAGTTACTTTTTAATATAAATAAAATTAAAGCTTCATAAAAATCAGTATTTTTATTATTCTCTAAAAAATAAATATTTTCAGAAAATTATCAACAAAATTATGAAAAGACAATTTTGAAATGTTGAATTCAAAAATAAATTTTTTTTCATCAAATAAAATATATAAAATTTGAAAAAAATAATAATTTTAAATTATGTGCACAAAGCACGACTAAACCTTTTTTTATAAAAAAATAATTTTTTCAAAAAAACATTTCATTTTCTTCTAAATGAATCTTATTTTCATTTATAATCAATTGATAGCCAAAAAAATTATTTTATATATATGAAAAACATAAAAGATTCATAATTTAGTTATTACTATTCATACTCGTCATTCTAATGGCTAGGTGATAATCGTAATATTAAATAATAATAATAATATTATTTTATTTTCAGTAAAAAACCTTTTATATAATACAAGATTTTGGAGAAACACATTGTTGTGTGAAATGCATTCTAAAATCAGTGTTTCATGTAATATATATTATTTAATACATTTTTATTCTTTTATAATTTCAGGGTGTTACATAAAACATATGTTTTTTAGAGGTGTGGCTTATCCATATCTTCCATCAACTCCATTATTTATCAATTTTTGAGTCACTTGGGTTCAAAGTGACTTCCTATTATTGAATATTTTTCGGTATTTAAAAAAATTACTCCTCCTCAACTATAGAATTTCACCTCCTCCCTTCACTTCTTCAAACCTTTTAATCTATTTTACTTGAGGAAAACCTATAAAAATATCTACACAATATCCTTATCCTTGTTTTCGAGAAACTGGTATTCCTAAAACACCAACCCTGGAGTCCTTAATAAGGTATTGAAAGATGTTTTTTTAAGATAAGGTAATTGTCTTCATTAAGATCTTTCTTTTTAATTATTCTCTTTATACCTTCAATTATGAAATAATAATTCCAATATAATAATATTAGTATCTACCATATAATAATATTTTATTATGTTTATAACATAACCTATATCTATCTCCTCTACATTAAATTGGGAAAATAAACTGTCAATCTTCTATATGGTGGACTACCACCTCGCGAAACAATGTTGTTCATTTTACATCACCACCTATAAAAGATGGATTTAATTATGTATTTAATTTATTTATATAATACTTATTAAATAAATATACATATTTAATTATATTATCACAACTACCTTCTTACCTTCCAATCCATTAGAAAATGATAATATAGATCGTGTGTACGTGTGGATTACTGCCTCCACAAAGTGATGTGTGTTATTTTTCATTTCTATTTTACATGGATGGTAATAAGAATATATTTAATATATAAATATGATACATATGATATTATAATTTTTTTTAAAGGTGAGTTACTATGTACCTTTTTTTCCATCCATAAAAAATGGAAACATTGTTCAAACGTATGTACGTCCTACCATCTCTATGAATGGTGTATCTACTTTTTCTTTTCATAACTTTTAAAGAATAATATAAATAGTTATATAATTAATATATGTTATATTTATATCATGGTTAACATTATGGAGATTAAGGAACTATGTTCAGAGTACAAGGATCAAAACTACCAAACAAAAACATACATTAAAAATAAAGCAGTTATCAGTCGAAACATTGAATTTAATAATGAATTATTAATAAATGGGTGATAAATGGTTTTAAGTCATATATGGTATCATATATATTATTATTGTTATCTATGAATAATAAATCTACATTTATTATATAGTATTATGAAATACTTATTAATAAAGTCATAACTAAGGTAATGTATTTTCATATCACTTTTATTTCTGTGAGATGCATGCCCTATTCACCACTTGTTTCTTTTATGTGGTATATATTATTCCCATGAATTTATTTTATGAATATTATTGTTAAGATTATGTTTATATATATATATATATATATATATTTCTTTCAATGGGATTATTGTTAAAAAGATACCAAAGTAGTAAGGGTTTTTGATACAATCTCATTATTTATTGGGATTATTTATTATTATTCTTATGATGATGAAATATTATGATATATACCAAAAAAACTCTTGAATTTTCTTATCCTTTGGTTGTTTATTTTAAATAATTTTTTCTATTTAATTTTACTCTCTTTAATTACTCAATAGTTTTGAGGAAAACTGACTTCATTTCTCTCTTTGGCTGAAAATCCATTTTATTTCATAGTCATGTTTTCTAAAAATGTTTTTAAAATTTTTTAATATTATCTTGTGATTTTTTAAGCCACTTTTAACTATGTATGACTTTTTAAAAAATGGTCTAAATTAATATTATTGAGATTTTCTAAATAAATAACTTTTTACCTTTTACCTAAAATGTGAAACGAATCTTTGTTTTAACGTGTATAGCATGAATAGTATATGCCATAATCATTTACAATCTATGATTTAAATAATCCTATAAAATTTATAATTTTATTTAAAAATAAAATTTTTTCTTTAATATTTGGTAATTTATTAGATTTTAAAAAAATCATTGTCAATATGGAAAGGGAATTTTCCTCAACAATGTTTTCAATGACCATTTAATGGTATTTTTATTCATTAAGGATAAAAACTCTTGTACTTACTTATTCTATACTAGGAATATGATAAAAAGATACCATCCTTATTATTTATCTATATTTTTTATTATTAGGATGAAAATATGTTAATGAAACTTATTTCTTTTCCACGAGTGATGGTGTCATGAAAGTTTTATAAAATCCATTTCATTTTCATAGGTTATGATATATGATGGTTGATATATGATAATTTGAAACACGTATGAATGTATTATGGTTATATTAATAGTGGTACAATAATTCTATATCCCTCTAATACATTGGGTAAATATGGATAGCTCATAATTAAATATGTTATGTGTAAACCTAATTTCATGTTCACAATTTCATGTGTGGATCCAGTTTTCATGTCCATAAGATTAAGCATGGTATTAGTTTTCATTTCCATAAGTTTATGTATGGACCTTGATTACATGTCCATAAAATTATGTGTGGACTTGGATTTAATATACATAAGTTTATGTGAGGGCCTTATTTTATGTCCTTAACATAATGAGTAATCCTATTTCTATTTATACATGTTCACAATGTTATAAACTTATGATTTTTCCACATTCATATGTCTATGTTATGCTCTCATGGATCATTTTCATATATTTTAATTATGATTCATGTCTTATGAAATGCCAATATTTATTCCATGACTCGGGATTACGATCTATGTTATATAGGGTATGGCTATCAAATGTTAATCTCACATTTTCATGCGATTATGCTCATGTTATGACTAAATAATCATTGAAATAAACCTTGTTTACCCTTACTGAGCACCTAATATCACTTTTTATTGTGTTTTATTTCCTTGGGTTTTGAATAAATTTTTTAAATAGGGTATTTCCATAAATATTTGTAAATGGGGATATCTTTATGGGTTACATTAAATATCTTTCATAAAATAATAATATTGTGTATCTAGTCTCTAAATACACAAAGCCTTTATAGTATTAGGGTATGTATTTGTGAATTTTATTTAATATTCATCTAATAATATGTAATATCTTTTTATGAAATATGTGGTCCATTATAGTTGTTATAAGAGGAACTTTTAGACTATCTTTGTAGATTAGGGTAAGAAATATTTAGTGAGTACCCTGATGATAAGTGAAAGTATAGGAAAATTTCTCCAAATTTTGGTGAAAGATAGAGTGAGAAGTTTAAAATAAATTAAATATATTTCTAGATACTATAAGTTGTTGTGGATAAATCAAGGATATACCTAGGGGAAATATCTCTAAAAAGGGTTCATTAAGATTTGACTCAATGTTTTCTCAATGAATGAAAATGGGCCTTGTTGCACACCTAGTTTGACACTCCTAGAAGATATGTTTTGGAAATTCAAAAAACTCTTCATGAACCATCATGAAGTATTAAAATAGAAAATGATCATGAATGACCTAGGTAAAACCTAAGTTGTAACAAATTGAAAAGAACTTGTCATTATTTAATAATCCCATAAATTATTTTTCAGGATTATGTGGTTGCTTACTATGAATATTATTTCTCACACTATGATTTTTTTTGTTTTAGTTAATGGTGGGAATTGTAATGAATTTTTCTAACATTGAATGTGATATAAAATGTGTTAATTAGAAACCAAATTTGATGATTACTGGAGTAAATGATATTTTTATTATTAAAAATCAGTTATCGTGATACATTATTAACAACTTACATCTTAACCTACACTTAGACTAGCTAAATAAGAGAAGGATAGAGCTCAGTGAGAGCTCGATTGGTGGAGACTATATAGGAATGAAGGTCTAGTTTCCTATATGTCAACAATGTTGGAATTATTACTCAAGGTAATTAATCAAATGAATAGCCAACAAGCCCGTACCCGAGTGGTAAGGGATCCTGCTTGGCATCCACGAGACCCAGGTTCAAAATTGGATGGAGGAGAATTTTTGGGTACTTTAGCAGTACTGTAGTAGTCACTTTAGCAGTCACTGTAGCAGTTACTATTCGGTACTATTTCTGTCGAAACTATTCACCCAATTTGGGCCTTCGAGCCACCGGTTTGGGCCTATGGGTCTTCAGGGCCTTCGGGTCATCAAAGACCTTCGGGCCACAGGGCCTTCGGGTCACATAGACCATGGAGTAGCCCAATTCACAAAGAACAGGCCCCAGAAGAGGATCAAAGCAACAAGAGTAGCAACCACCAGATGTAGAGCTAACCGGATTGGAAGAATGAGAGGGTATGGCAGCTGCCTTCGGGACCAGGCACCGTGCAGCTTTGTACGGGGAAATGTTAGTCGATCAACAATGCAATGTGGGAGCTAGGTGATCAGTGATGCAGAAATCTGGGGAGGGGCGGTTCAAGTGGGTTGGGCCTACAGGTCATGTATTGGGCATGGTATGCCTCTGGGCCTTCAGGTCATGTATTGCGAGTTTGTCGGGCCTTGTGCCTTGGGCCTACGGGTCTTGTACGGGTTTCCCTTCAACACATAAAAGGGGGATTATCCATAATAAAATAAAAAAGAAGGCCTTCAGGCCATTTGGGCTAAAGGAATAAGAATATTTTTTATATGTGGAGAAGAAGGGAATAGAGTACATAATTACTAAGGAAAAATGAAAAGTTCAATTAATGTAATAAATTATAATAATGGTTTCCCAATGTAATAATTAATCATTTAGTGTTTTAAATATGTAAAGTAGGGGGATTAAGAAAATAGATCTCATAGGGATAAATCTCAAAAAGTAAATCAAGAAGGATATACAAGTAAATATTTTGTTTTTGATGATGAAGAGACTAAAAATGACATATGAAAGGAAGGATGTTTTAAGGAATATGATGATGAAACCTAGTTAATGGTTTAATTATTAGTGGAATTGTTGAAGTATTCATGTATTGTAACTCAAAAAATATATTATATTAATTATGAAATATATTAGTATTTTTATTTATAAATGTTTCATTAAATATTTTCAAGAATATTTTGAATTATACTGATGACCTAGAAAAGTGATTTAATGGAAAGGTCATATTTTATGGAGAACACATGATTAAGGGAAAGATAAACCTTAATATTTTCTTTATGTTGAGATAATGGTATTTAGTTGGGGTAAAGAGATTATTTATATAGATAAAGTAATTAGGTGGTGTTGATGACCTTAGAAATTATTTATGAATTGATGATAAAGTGCATTATATTATTATTAAGGTATTTTTTGGTATTTTTGGATTTATGGAATATATACAAAACTCTATGGTTTTATTTAAGGAATAAGGAAAAATGCATGGTTTTATTTAGGTTTTATGGTAATTCTTGTTATTACCATGTTTCATGAGAATATGTTTCCATGTTATTCACATATTTAGTTAGTGAAAATTAAGATCCACATTATGATATTTTTGGTATTAATGATAAGTTAATTTTTTAAATTTGGTGATATTATTTATCAATTTTTTAATGCTAGAAGGGTCTTAAGGTTAATCATTTATAGAGTGGTTTAAGTTGAAATTTGGATGAGGTTTTAGAGATTAATGTATTATTTCATCATATAAATATTTATATATATTAGATCACTTATGCTAACATTTTATTTTTTATGATAACTAGAGATATAAGGAATAAATTGTCATTGTTTTATGGATCTTGTGATACGTTAGTGATTTAGGCATGAAAAAATAATATTCATTTCTTGAAGTAAGATATGAAGTATAAATTGATTGAAGTACAACCAAAGGATGAATTTTTACTAATAAAAGGGAAATTAATCAAGTAAGTATATTTTATCATGTACTCAATATTTTTATTAAAAATTTCCTCAACATTAGGAAAAGGATCTTGAGATAAAAAAATTGTACTAACACTTTCATTTCTGATGATTCAATGGTATTTTAACTCATAAAATATTTATGGTTTTTTAGTGTCTAATATTCTCATAACCATTTTCTCTATCACTCCTTATTAATTCATGGGAATTAGTATCATTTTACATGCCCCTATTTTCACATCCCATTGATGTTCTACTATTTTGAAACCTAATTTTGTATTATTTAAGATTAACTTTTTATTTATCTTTGTCTCTTTTCAAGACAAATTTTTATTAACCCTTTTAATGATGTGGGTTTTCCAAAAATGGATTTTCATATGTCAAACACTTGATTACTGAGGAAAAGTTTAAATTAAAAGGAAAAAAATTATTTGATGGGGGAAAATGTAACACCCTAATATTTCATGAAATAATTTTTTCAAATAAATTTTGTTTCTTCTATATCTTGTGTTACACGCAACACTGAATTTAAACGAACTATGATATACTATTATAATATATGTATTTAATGTGACAGTCATAACCTGACCATTAAATTGGATTTTATGAATAGTAATAACTAAATTATGAAAATTATATGATTTTCATGTGTAAAAATAAATTCAGTCATAATCAATTGATTATAAATAGAAATAGAAATCATTTTAAAGTAAAAGAAATGTTTTTTTGAAAAATAATTTTTATGTGTGCATTGTGTTTTTATATTAATTAATTACTATTAATTAATGATATTAATAAAATTTTATATTATATATTTAATAAAAAAATCATTCATCTAATTTATTTTTTCTAAGCTTGGCATATGAATAAATCCAATTTTATTTTTAAAAACTATATTTTTATAAAAATTAGTTCCATCAAACATTTATTTTAAAATGAATTTTTTTCACTTTTATTAAATTCATTTGAAAAAAATAAATTAATTATTTAAATCAACATCTATAAATTATCTTAGAGTTACTTTTTTATAATTTTTTAAAAAATTAGTTTTTCTTGGAATGATGAAAAATATTGATTTCTAATTAGAACTGTCTTTTCATTTATAGAATTTAAAAATTACCATTTTGTTTTAAAACAATTTTAAAATTAAAAATAATTGAAATATATTAATATTAATCTAATTTATTTCATTTTAATAAATTTTATACTTAGTTTTTATATGAATATGTTTTATACTTTAGAAAACTTCTTCTTTTGAAAATTGTTTTTAATTGCATTAACAGGTTTGATTTTCAATTAAATTATTCCAATATAATAACACCAATACATAAAATATACTGAGATTTTATTATGTTGACTTCATAACCTATATTAATCTCCTCTTCCATCAAATTGGAAATTAAATTGTTGATCGTATGTACGGTGAACTACCCCCTCGCGAACCATTGTAATTCATTTACCATATCCTCTTATCAAGGTTAGGTATAATGATGAATCTAATGTTTGTATATGATATTTATGAAAAATATTTATACTTATGTAATTATAATATCACATCTACCATTTTACCATCCAATTCTTTGGAAAATGATAACCTAGCTTATGCGTACGTGTGAACTACCACCTCAACGAAGAGATGTGACTTATTTTTCATTACTTTTTTATAATTATGGTAATAAGGATAGATTTAATGGATTAATATGATATATATATATATATATATATTATAATGGTTCATTAAAGTTTAATTATGATTTACCTTTCTATTTTTCAATCCGTTAAAAAAATTAAAACAGTGCTCATGTGTACGTATGGCCTGCCATCTCCATGAATGGTGTAACTCATTTTTCTATCCCTAAATTTTATGGAATATTATTAATACTTATATAATTAATATATGTGATATTTATATCATTTTAAATATTCTTTATATAATGGTACCATGAGAAAATTACAAGTATCAAAACTACCAAACCAAAATATACATGAAAAATGAAATAGGTATCGCCCAAAATAGTGATTTTAATAAAGAATTACCAATAAACAGGTGATAAATGGTTATAATTAAGTTATATATGGTATTATATATATGATTATGGTTCTATTATAGATTTATATTAAATAAATATTTATTATATAGGAGTATCAAACATGTACAAAGGAGTTCTTACCTAAGGTAAGGTATTTTTGCCTCACTTTTATTTCTATAAAACACATTCCATATTCACCAATTATTTATTTTAATTAATTTAAATTCTTCCCATAAAAATGTTTTATGATGATTATTATGAAAACTATGTGTATTTAAATATCCATCTAAGGTTATTTATTTCATAGGGAATATAATTCAAATGATTCCAAAGTGGTAAGGGTTTTCAGATACAATAACATTATTTATTGAGATTGTATATGATTATGCTTAAAATATAGAAATATTATGATATATCTATCAATAAAATAATTAATTTTATTATACTATGGTTTTTTATAATACATGTTTTCCTTTCATTTTCTTCTCTTTAAGTACTCAATAGACTAAGAGAATATTTTTAAGAAAACCAACATTATTTATCTCTTCGAACAGAAATCTTTTTTCTTACATTGTCATGTTTTCTAAAAAATATTTTGAAATAGTTTTTAATATTATCATATAATTTTTTAAAGTAATTTATACCATGTATTAATTTTTAAATAATGGATTGAAATTAAACTTCTTGTTTGTTCAAATGAATCACTTTTGACTTTTTATAGAAAACATGAATGAAATCCTTGTTTTAATGTGTATTGTATGATAGATATTTAAAACAATAATGAATGCTCTATGATTTAATTATTAATTTATAAGTTTCCAATTTTATTTTGAAATAATTTTTTTTATTTAATATTTAGTAAATTTTTATATTTTAAAAATGTTATATTCAAAGAGGAAAGGTTATTTTCCCCAAGAATGTTTTCAATGAACTTTTAATGGTGTTTTTATTCATTAATGGAAACAAAATTTGATTATAATTATTATTTAATGAAGATATGATCTAATTATGCCATACCTATTCTTTCTCTAGATTTTTTATGAGTATGATGAAAAAATATTTATGAAACCCATTAATTTTACAGGGGTTATGCTATAAGAAATGTTTATGAAACCCATTTATTTTTCATAGTTTATGATATAAGATGGTTTATTAATGATATTATGGAACACATATGAATTTATTATGGTTATATGATATATTAAACTGAAATTATATATCCCTCTAATGCATTGGGTAAATATGGATGACTCAGGAGTAAATATGTTATGCAAGAATCTGATTTCAGGTTCACAATTTCATGCATACAACTAGTTTTCATGTCTATGTAATTAATTATGATTGTGGATTTCGTGTCCAAAAGTTTATGAAAATACCTTGATTTCATTTCTATAAGATTATGCATGAAGTTGAATTTTATGTCCACAATTTTACGTGAGGGCCTGATTTCACATCCTTAACTTAATGACAGAACCTATTTTCTATTTAGACATGTTCAAAATGTTATAAAATCATGTTTTTCCCCACATTAATATGTTTATTTTATGGTCTCATGGATTTTGTTCATATATTACCTTTATGATTCATTCCTTATGAACTACCATTATTTATTTCATGACTCGGGACTATGATCTATGTTATAAAGGGTATGTTTATCACATGTTAATCTCTTATTCTCATACCCTTATTCTCATGTTATGAATAATTGATCATTGACAACACCCTTATTTTCCTTTACTAAGCATCTGATTTCACCCTTTATTATGTTTCTTATCCCCAAGTTTTGAAGAAAAATTTTAAGTAGGGTATTTCTATGAAGATTAATAAATTGGGAGATCATTGTAGGAGATATTTAAGATCTTTCATGAAATAAGAAGATTGTGTATCTAGTCTCCAAAGATACTAAATATAGTGACCCGAGATAAAAATAAATGGATAATTCAATATTTTAGATGAATATTCATCACATTAAAAAAATAAATTCCCAAGGACCATAATACTTTAGTGTATTTGGAGACATGGAACACATTATTATAGTTTGGTAAAATATCTTCAACATCTTCTTTAAATATCTTCCCCTTTAATAATGCTACTTAAAACCTTTATTCATAACTTAGAGAATGAAAACATAAGAAAGGGATGATCTTGAATTCTCAGTGAGGTTAAATAAATAAAATACGTAAGTAAAACATGAACATAAGGGTATGATAACATGATCATAACATTTGAATATTCTTCCCTATACAAAAAGATTATAATCATGAGACAGGGAATAAAGATTGGATATTCATAAGACATGAAATTATAAGATAATAAATAACATGAACCATATGAGAATATTAAAAGAATATGTCATAGAATTTTTGTTAGACACATAAACATGTAACATCATTCCCTCTAAGTCAAAGTGCATTTCCAAAACATAATAGGAAATTTCATGGGTACTTCACCTACTGTAAAGGAAACACCACCATTCCCAATCACAGTTTTTTACTTGTAAGGTATCAGGTTTCCCTATCTTCCCATAGTGGATCAGGTTTCCCCATCCTTCCATAGTGGATTGGATTTCCCCATCCTCCTATAGACAATCAAGTTTCCCTATCTTCACATTCTGGATTAGGACACACTTATTTCCCATTTTGGATCAGGAAACCTCTGCTTCCCATTTTGGATCAATATCATCAACATGTTTCCCATAATTATCTCATGAGATATAAATCTTTACTCAATTAATTAGAGACAGATATATGTCTCACCCATCACATAATAAAATCATATATACATGTTCCACAAGATAATAAAACTTGCATCATATCATGGCCCATAAAGAGTGATGAGTTTCATAAATATCAAATACTAATCCATGAAAATAAATTGGCATCATAAAATTTTCATCATATAATTACCTATGGAAATGATATAGGCCTCATAATCATTACATCAAATCAAACTGCACAAAAAAATGTGTTTTAATATCATATAACCCATGAAAGAGAAACAGGTGTCATAAAAATCATCCCATAAAACATAAATCATTCAATAAATAATATGAATGGTATTCTTGGATAATATCCATAGTAAATCATAAACTATAACAAATTATATCATCTTATATGGATAAGTATTTTTAAAGATCATGTGAAACATTAATAAGGAAAATATTCTTTCTTTGAAATTTTATTTATAAAACCATTTTAAAATATTTTTCTAGGAAAAAATCTTTTTTTCTATGAAAATTTATTTTTAAAGCATCAATCATTTTGAAAACATTTTTATTTTAAAATATCTTTAAAGGAAGCTTGAAAATATTTTTAAAAACATTCTTATTTTAAATACTTTAAAACCCAAAAAATAAGGCTTAAAATCATATTGAAAACCCTTTTCTAGAAAATGGATTTGAAAACTTATAATGAAATATTGAATTAATTGAATTAAATTTATTTGAAAATAACCTTTCGAAAAAATATAAATAAATCTTTGAAAATCATTTAAAACACTTTTCAAACATAATAAAATTGAAACTTTTTTCTTTGAAAAAACTTTGAAAACCTAAAAATAAGGCTTTAAATCCTTTTGAAAACAATTTTATAGAAAATGTTTTTGAAAAATTATAAATAAATCATGGAATAATTGACATCCTTTTCTTTTAAAATAACCTTTTGAATACCTATAAATGAATCTTCTAAAGTCATTTAAAACACTTTTTAAACATAAAACATTTTTGATAATATTTTTCTTTGAAAATATTTTTCTTTTTAAACCACTTTAAATTCAACAAATTTACAGAATACTAAGAAAATTTTTCCATTAATAAATAACCTTGAAAAATTAAAAATTAATCTCTAATGTAACGATGGTCATATCGGTGGGTAAGTTCATACATGTCAAACATTCCTTTTACACCTTAAAAGTTTAGAAAAGTGTCTTGATCGAAAAACAAAAGGAAGATTAATTTTTAATTTTTTTTAAACATAAAAAAATGGGTAAAATTTTATGTTAAACATCATACGTTAATAGTCAAAAAATTAAAATATTTTTAGAAAACATGATTTTGAAAGAACACATGTTTTCGAAAGAAAGGATAAACAAAGTCATATTTTTATAAAAATATTTTTTTAGTTATCGTAAGTATAAAAGAGTGGGAAATGGTACTAATACATGAATATATCATTTATAATCAGATGATAATAAAATTCATGATTGTTCTTGATAGATGGGTCATAATATTTTGGCAATGGAATCATAATCATAAACAACCCTGATAAATAATGTGATTGTAACAACAAACAGTTACCACTTTGGTAACATTGAATCATAATCCCCGAGAAAGAATAAAATTACATGAAGCTTAAAATATCATGAAATTAATAATATTGGTGATATAACATATTAATGTGAATTATATTTACCACACAAAATAATTGATTGGTGAATATGGCATGTATCTCATGGAAATAATAATTGAGATGAAATTCTATTACCTTAAGTCTTGGATATCTTTGTCCACATTCAAAAATCTTTTATAATAGATATAAGTTTATTATAAATATTCCATAGAATAATATTATTATATCAAATATAATATATTATTTGGTTATGACTTTATATTACCTGTTTATTAACAACTCCATGTTAATGCTACGTTATAGGTAATATCTGCTTTGTTTTTCATATATGTTTTTGGCTTGTTATTCTTGATCCTCTTATATATATCATGATTTACTTATTTTTTGAATTTAAAGAAGGATATAAATATCATATATATCTAATATTTTTTTATAATAATATAAAATATATATAAATATGAAATGGAATATATCATTCATGGAGACAGTAGGTCCAACATACTCATGAACATTGTTTCCATTTTATTATCATATTGAAAAAAGTAAGAAAATTAAATATAGGTATATATATATAATATATTTATAGTATCATTATTATTTCATATATATTATATAATTTGTAACGCCATATCCCGGTATGGCATCCAACCCGACACCCGAGCCGAAACACCACAAGACCTGAGAGGCATTCCCGATCCCCACAGGCTGGCGACTAGCACCTGGCCATCATCAAAAATATTTTGGGAAGGATTTCTCCCAAACTAGAATAAACAAGGGTAATAGCTATAAATTAAATGACCAAAACAAATAAATAGCAGGTAGCAAGTAGAAACTAACTAAATAAGGAAAAAACTACAAGAAAGAAAGAAGGAAAACTAACCGACTCAAGCCAAGAACCAAAAATATCTCCACCCAACTCTCCTCTATGATGTTCTCGAAGAAAAAAATGAATCCAACAGAGAACCTGAAACATATAGGCGTGAGTTAAAATCCCAATAGGTTACCACAACCTTCCGAAACTATGCAATAGGTTTCCCAAGTCTAGTCCTCAATGCAAGTTTCAAAAATAAAAGTAAAAAGTTGTATTTACATGCATAGATAATCTCTGAACAAAGAAGCCCAAGGTATAAACATCTTCCAAGAAATTTTCCTTTATTTTCAAAACACAACACAAACATTTTAAAACAAGCAATGGCATTATCCTTGCCAAAAACCATTCACACCATTATCATTTCACAAAATACCCATTTTACTTATTTAGAGAAAAGAATCCCTTTAAACCGTTTTTTCAATAAGACCCAAGACTACTTATATACAACATACTCAAATACCAATCAGGCATAGAAAAAGAGGGAAAATCATCAACATATACTCAAGGAATGCAAATGGAAAAACACATCTCAACACGCCATACCAACCATGGAACTAAAAAACACACCAGGAAAAAGACAATCCAAACAAGAGCCGACATCACAAGGGATTCTACAATGCAAAGTCCAGTTGTCCTAACCTCTAGGTCACAAGTTAGCATGTACAGAACATGCGTCGGAGGAAATGACAAGGTAAACAAGGAGAAAAAGGTGCCATTAATTATCAAAACCCACTCACTTGCTTTATTCATTATTTTTCATTTCATAATCCTTACCTTTTTCACTACTTAATTACTTACATTACTTGTTCCTTGGGTTAGGCACTACATTAATTACATTACAGATGAAGCCAGTCAATACCAAGAATAAGGAAAATAAACCAAGTCCCTATCTCACTTGGGAAAACACATCATAACAATCACATTATCCTCACCTCAAAGCCTTAGTTCAGAAGGAATGAAACTATTAGGGGAATAAAACATCATCCCCTTCCCTAACTCATGAATTATGGGGTGGAGTTAAAGCCTCAGTCCAACTTGACCTGTGGGTGTAGATCCTCAAATCAATACCCCACTCTATCAATCCATGTGCAAATGCTTATATAAATCCATCTACCACATATAACATATAACCAATCAAACATAATTTAGTACATAACAAACACATTTCACATGAATCACCCTTATTTCATAACCCATTAACACAATCATCATTTCTTAATCATTTCTCACTAACCCATTAATATTCCACCAAACACTCCCTGATGCCATACTTACAATTAAACACAATTACCATTAATCTCATTTACAACCCGTTTTCACCAATCTAACCTGATTCTCATAATTTCCTTCATAATACAGGTTAACCTATTAAAAATAAAAACTCTAGGTTAATGAAGTAAGTTCCAACATTTCCATATTTAACAACCCAAACCCAAGTCCATGAACATGGAACACCCCCATGGGTAGCCTCAATCCCAACCCTGACATCCTTCATGCATCCCACAAGGATCATAGGAGATTTATTAATTAATTCATTAAGTCAATAGGTCTTTCCCCACCAAGGGTACCCCAAATCATAACAAGGTACCACTAACACGACCATTTACACAACTCAATAATGACCAAATAAGTCAAGAGGACTTAACATTCCCTTATAAAACCAAAAAATCATTTAAGATAAGAAAACCCCCTTGATACACAAAAGAATCCCACTTTAACACCCATTTGGGATAGAGTCCCATAATAAAGTGAATTTCACAATGAGACAATTTATTAGCATTTTTATCAAACATAATGAATACATAAAACCCATTTCAAAGACTAAGTTTATTTACACAATCTATCAACCATTCTATTAAAAGAAAACCTACCCAAGCTTCTCAAAATAGTAAAAATCCACTCACCGTACCTGGAACTCCATTTTAAAAACCAAAAAAAGACCCAAGACCACCCATTTTCCATCAAACCACATTTAAAGATCAAAACCAGGAATTTCCACAAAATGTAAACCACTCATGCATTTCAAACCACCATTTGAGATAAAAGTGAAAACCCCATTTTGACCCCAATTTAGGTTGTAACTCAATTTAAGACTAAGTTCCCTTTTGGGATAAAATTTTCACCCAATGAAAACCAAACCATCCCAAGACCCATTTCCCAACCTTAACACCGCTAAAAAGGGAAAATTCATTTCATAAAGTCTTAGAACAACCAGACATACTATTTTAAAACATAAATAATTACTACAAAAACCCAACTAATTATTCCAAGAATAAGGGATAATAAAATAGATACAAATCAGCACAAGGCTACTAATATATTTCTACTTGCATTGAAGGAAATATAAGTCACATGCATTTTAGAACAACAAAGGAAAAAAAATTCATAGTGACACCTACCTCAAGAGAGGAGAAGATCCAACCAGGAAACTTCGACACTTGAATCCTTTGATTAAGATCATCTCGCACTTGCGCACACACATGAATTTATATATATATATACCCTTAATAAATTATATATTTTCCCCGTGCCATGAGGGAAAATGTGCATGGAAGGTATACATATACATATACACTCATATCTATACATGTGTGCGCAACACCTCAAGGAAACACCAACACTCTATATCAATTATAAAAACCCTAAATCACTAAACATACCCAAATGGAAGGTGTGAAACACAGTAGAGGAAACAAAACCCTTACCTGGATGGAGACAACAATCCAGAACGATCCAATCTGCTTTGCCTATGGCGGCGAATGTTGGAACATGCACCACGTTGACCGGAGAGACCTTCTCATACCCTATCGATGAAAGAAACCACAAAAAATAAATTAACCCAAAATCTAGGGTTTTTTCGAATGAGATAGAATGAAAGAGAGGGGAAAATCAGCCAAAGAAGAGAATGGAACAACTGCATAAGAACTTACCTCAAAGATTCAAGAAAGACCTATGAAGAGACCGATGATGATTGTTGAACGAAGGAGGAGCCATGAGGGAGGGACGAACGCGGCTAAGAAGGGAGTAGGAGGATATGTTCAGAACACACAGTGAGGAAGCAAATAAATGTGAGAATAAATAATAAAAATAGAAAAGAAAAATAAAATAAAAAATTAATTTTTAAAATTCTGGCAACCCGTATAGTTTGGTCGCACGGTTTTCCAGACCATGCCCCAATTATACGAGGCCCATTGCCTAGCCAGGCCTCCTCAAATAGGAACCTAGAGAAGGCTTCATGGTTTCGTAAACTGTGTGGAGGTCATGTGGAATGGCTCTGTTAAATAGAGCCATGTTGCATGGGTATCACATGGTTTCTCAAACTGTGCGACACCCAAAAAGGCCCTTCAAAAACAAAAATTTTTGTCTGGTAACCTCCAGATCTCAATCCCGCTCAAACATAAAATAAAATAATCCAAAATAAATATGTCGGGACACCCATGGTATTACTATCTCCCCACTATGATACTTTATGTCCCCAAAAAGTCCAGATCGAGGGTTTAGAGAATAAAACGAAAGGTCCAAAGAGAACGTAACCAAAAGAAACACTCTACAAGGACTAACTTCAAGGAAAACCAATTGATACCTCGAAAATGATATCTCTAATTAACCATAAAACATCAACGTCTCCAAGAATCACTGGAACAATAACCTCAAACTAGTAAAATTACTTCTCATAGGAACCTTTAACATGGTCTACCCACCATTTAGAGTTCCACTAGAATGGTGGTACTAAAATAACTATCAAAATACCTAGTCCCAAACACTAAACATACATAAGAGAAAAATTATCAAAAACAACACCTTGACGGTAGAGGGGAAAAGAACCACCACAAGATGTCCCAAAAGACAACAAGATATCTCACCTTGGGTCACAACTCACATGGAAAACCTAGGTTCCAAAGCGCAGATCACCCCCACGTGGTGCATCCAAAATAGCCATAGTCAAATGCCTACTATTATACTAAACTCAACTGGTAGATAAAACACCTTAGTTACCCAATTGTGCACCAAAGGCCTCTCTCATATCCTAAGAAACAAGAAACTAAATAGCTCAATGATTAAATGGGTGAAACATCCTCAAGATTTAAACCACCACAGCTTGAGCTCCAAATCGATACTACAAACACTATAAGAAAGGCTTCCCAATACAACTCACCTCTTCAAACTCAACTAGAACTAGAAAAAAAAAACTCAACTGCTCTAACAAGGATAGTTTCACACCAACTACTCTACTTGGAGTTAGGCTAAGCATTGAATCCAAACAAACACTTTCAACCATTCTAGGGGACATAACAATGGCACTAGACATGGACCTCAGAAATCTATGCCTCTTAACACAATCCAACCAATTCCTTATAAATAAAAGAATCAAAACAAAACATTAGGCCAAAACAAGGTGCACAAAAACCCTCAAATAAGTACACAATTATTTACCAAAAAGAACTTTTCCCTTGAAAACATCATTTCCACCAACAAATTTTATTAAATAAAATCACGCTCCACCAAGGAATTTTTTTAAAAACAAACAATCAATTTTGAAACCAAATAAACTTTTTAGAACCAACACATTTACCAAATAAAGAAAATCACATGAACTAGTTTCCACAATTTCATTTCATTCTGAAAACAAATCACCAAAGGATTCCCATTCAAAACTCAATTTTCTTCCAAAAAAACATTTCACAAGAAGGGATCCAATTTTAGAAAATTTTTTATAAAACCAAGGAATTTCACCCTTTCTCATTTTCTATAAACCAAATTTGAAAATAATTTTTTACCTCAAAACCCCTTTTTATTTCTCAATCAAAGCTTTTGCAAGCAAGCACACACAATCACTACACAATAACCCATGTATGAATCGTAAAAACCACATCCCAAAACACTCCATAGTCTACCCCCATCCAGTGGAATCCAAAATCAAGAGGAGTATAGAATATTCCAATAGGAAATGAAATAGTGTTCTGTATGCTTTGGCCCCAGGACTGGGGGACCGTAAGCCAACCATGCAATACACTACACATATGAGACAGACTTGATTTCATGGGCACCGCATGGTTTCCCAGGCCATGTGTGCCAACCCTACAGCTCAAGTTCTCATTCCTTTACACCCTGGAACCAATAGTGATCCCCAATATCACTAACATTCTCAAAGGGGATCAGGATATCAATCAAATTAAACTATCAAATCATCCTAAGACAACTCAAATCCATGATTTGAAACCCAACCTTCTGGTAGCTTGAGGCTTAGGAGAAGCAAGAGATAGGTAGACTCTCCCAGTCCTTACCTCTCAATCTCTGTTAACCTAGACTTCCCTTTTTCTCAAACATCTTCAAATAAAAATACTATTGAAACCATCACCTTTGATACCAATTTGTAACATCTAGGCTCGAGATTCCATCCAACCCTACACCTGAGCTGAAATGCCACAAGACCCAAGGGGCGTTCTCGATCCCCACGAGTAGGCAACTAACACTACTGGAATGTTGGGTTTTCCCAATGCTTTTATACCAACGGTTCTGCAGAATCATTGGTACAAGGGTCCTTTACCAATGTTTTATTCAAACTGTTGGTAAAGGTTGGTTTAGTGATGGATTTTCCAATGGTTTGATGAAACTATTGGGAAATCTGCAAAATTTTCACCCTTTACCAATGGTTTTTACAAACTATTGGTAAAGTCCATGATTTTTTCAATGGTTTTTAAAAACCATTGGAAAAGGTCCCCCCAAATACAGCAACCCCCCCCTGATTACACAGAATCATATAAATCATTTCTCCTAATTTCCATAAGCCCCCGCGCAGGTGAACCCTAACCCGAGGTCTTCCATCTGATCGGCTTCAACTCCCCCATCCAGGTTAGACTCCTTAAACCTCTTCCCAAATATATACATAGAACCCCTCTTCCCCTAATTTCTCTATTTATTTCTATATCTAGAAATATTACGTCATTATTCTCTATTTCTAGGGATTTTGAAAAATTTTATGATTCACACTATTTGATATTGAATCATCGACTAATAATTTGATTGGTAGATTTTTGTGAGTATATAAAATATGGTTTATAAACTATCCCTTAAAAGTATCACTATTTTGTGTTCTTTATGATGTGTATATTATCATTGAAATAATTTATTATTAATCTCAAATTTAAAAATAAATGTTTATGTCTATACTTTATGAAATTAAATTTTATTTACGATCCATGAACAACCTATTAGTGTAGAAGCCTAAACTTTATCCACCCATGGGGTGCGCTTGACTTTGGAATTTTTCCCCCAAATACCCAATGCCCCAGCTTCTAGTAGGTCTGATTGCAGACCAAATCCAGACCTCCTCCTGACGTATTCTCGATCATGAAACAGCTTCCAGCTGAAGATCCTTCTTCAATCAAACAAATTTTTTATTACTACACTTTGAATTAGTAAGTTTAATCTTAGTTTTACTATTCTTACTGTTTTTATTTTAGGTTTGATGTTTTTATTTCGGTTAAATTAGAGTTATTGTTGTTCGAGTACCAAACCCTTTGTTTGTTTTATGTTTTTTTTGTTCTACACTTCATACATTGTAAATAGTCTATTTAGTGGGGTTTGTTTAATGAAGGGGGTAAGGGGTTTGTTTTATGTTTTTGGTTTAGTGGAGGGTGGACTATCTAGGTGGGGGTGTGGGTTGTCCAAGGGGGTGGGGCTGTCCTGGACACCTCATACCCCATGGACCGCCCTCCCACTCCTAGAAAGCCCCCCCCCCCCTGAACCCCCCCCCCCCCCGACCCCCCTGGACAGCCCCACCACCCCCGTGGACAGCCTGCCCACCCCCCTGGATACCCCATACCCCCCTGGATGGCCCCAACCCCCACCCCCATAGATAGCCCGCCCACCCCCCTGGACACCTCGTACCCCCTGGACAGCCCCGCCACCCCCATGGATAGCCCGCCCACCCACCCCGTACCCCCCCTGGACAGCCCCGCCCACCCCCTGGACACCCCCTCCCCCCGTGGACAACCCCCCAATCCCGTGGACAGCCTGCCCACCCCTCTAGACTCCCTGTATCCTCCGGGATATCCCCACCACCCCCTGGACAACCCGTCCACCCCCTGGACACCTCGTACCCCTCAACAACCCCCCCCCCCCCTCCCACCCCCTGTAAATCCCCCCCCCCCCACCCCCTAGACACCCCTGACCCCCCTGGATAGCCCTGCCACCCCCGTGGATAGCCTGCCCACCCCCCCTTGATAGCCCGTACCCCCTGGGTACCCCCCCCCCCCCACCCTTCTGGATAGCCCCCCCCCCCCCCCCTCGACCCCACTAGACAGCCCCACCACCCCCATGGATAGCCTGACCACCCCCTGTGGGCAACCTCCTCCCCCCCCCCCCCCCCGGACAGCCCGCCCACCCCCCTGGACACCCCGTACCCCCCCCTGGACAACCCTGCCACCCCCATGGGTAGCCCGCCCACCCCCTTGGACACCCTGTACCCCCTGGATAGCCCCGGCCACCCCCTGGACACCCCTATCACCCCCTTAGATAGTCCTCCCACCCACCTGGACACCCCCTACCCCCTGGCCAGCCCGACCACCCCCATGGACAGCCCGCACACCTGGACACCCCAACCCCCTAGATAGCCCCCCCACCCCCTGGACACCTCCGACCCCCCTGAATGGGCCTGCCACCCCCTGGACACCCTGCACCCCCTAGACACTCCCTCCCCCTTGGAAAATGTATGTGATCACTCAAATTATCTACTAAAATATAAAATTTCTTCAATCTAAAATTTAGTCAACTCCTGAATAATTATCCTCCACAAGTGTACATGATCTTGTACACTCATGTATAGTTCTTCAAATAAATTTTGTTATAAATATAGTATTTTTTGTCTTTTATATTATGATTCTCATATAGAGTAGTGTGTCGTTAAGGTTTCATATAAAGTGAACAATTCTCATTTACTTAAATATATTCTCGATGAAACATCAATATTATTGAATTGATTTTGACGAAATGATTTATAACAATTATTTTTTTATAGAATGGATAGAATTTGGATGTATGAAACCGATCAGATCTCAAGCGATTTTCAAAAAAAATTAGGGAGATTTTTAGATTTTTCATTTCACAATGCTTCAAATAGTGGTCGCATACACTGCCCATGTTCCATTTGTGTTGGAAGACCTTGGTTGAGTCGTGAAGAAGTTAGCTACCACATTAAAAAATATGTTTTTTAAGGAAACTACTATGTTTTGTATCACAATGGGGAGAAAATGAAATCTAAAATTGATGATGATTCAAATGAGAGGACTGGAGTGGAGAATTTTTTATATGACTGGTTTTCATTTATTCTTCATCATGAAAAAGAAATGATTCTGACCCAAGAAGACTTCGATATGAGCACACATGATGTGTCTAATTAAAATGATGATGTGGTCAGGGTGAAAAAATTGAATGATGCTGCCACGACTCCAGTATATTGACAATGCGATAAAATGAAAAAGCTGGAATTTTTAATCCGATTGTTTCATGGGAAAACTATGTATGGGATTTGTAATATAGCAATAGATTGCATTCTTACCTTCTTGAAGTATTTACATCCATATGATTCCAATATTACCTCAAACCACTATACGGCATGGAAGTTAGTTGAGGAACTTGAATTTTCCAGAAACAAAGTTCATGCTTTCCCGAAATATTACAGTTTATTCTGGGAGGAAACCGCTGAATGAAATGATTGTATAAAATGTGACACATCCTGTTGGAAGTAAAAATTTGATGTAACACCATCCCGCATGCCACATTAAGTAATGTGGTACTTTCCATTGATCCCCAAACTCCAGAATAATTTTATGTCTGATGAAATATCAATAAAAATGATATGGCATGATACTGAGAGAAAGAAGACTAATGATGAGTTGGTTCACCGTGAAGATGGATTTTCATGGCATAGATTTAATGCTTGATATCCTGATTTTGTAGCTGACGTGCGTAATGTGATGTTGGGTCTTTCATGCAACGGTTTTAATCCATTTGGGAAGATGCTTACTTCGCGCAACACATGGCCAGTTTTTATACACATTTATAATCTTCCCCCATGGTTGTGTATGAAAAAACCTTTAACTTTTATGAGCATACTCATATCTGGCCCTTCTGATCCTGGAATTGATATTGACGTATACATGCAACCTTTAATAAAAGATTTGAATCCTTTTTGGGATATGAGTGTATGCACATACGATGCATATTCGAAAGACATATTTCAGATGTGTGTTGTGCTTATGTGGATGATTAATGATTTTTTTGGCTTATGAAATGATGTCTGGATGGAGCATGAAGGGAAAACTATCATGTCCTATTTTTATGAAAATACACGATACAGAAGACTGAAACATCACTGTAGTTTTAGTTTTATGGGAAATCATCGATTCTTTCAAATAGACCATCCATATAGAAATAATCATCGAAGAGTTGATAATACCATAGAGACCGATGATCCACCCCAGGGTATGTCTGGAACTAACGTGCTTAATGAATTGAAAGATTCCAGTTTTTCATTCAGGAAGGGTCAAATGGAATCTAGAAAGAGAAATAATGTTTCCACTGAAACCTGTTACAATTGGAGGAAGAGGAGTGTCTTTTTTTATTTTCCTTATTGATCAACCAATTTTTTACGTCATTTCTTAGACTTAATTCACATTGAAAAGAATATATGTGAAATGTTGCTTTCTATACATCTAAATGATAAGGGAAAGACAAAAGATGATTTAAGATCTCGGTGTGACTTGCGGGATTGGGGCATCAGACCAGAATTGCATCCTGTTCATATAAGTGAAAACAAATGGAAAGTTCCATGTGCTTATTATGTGATGAAACCTACAGAAAAAAAAACAATTTTTGGAAGTATTAAAGACTATTAGAGTTCTTGATGGCTATTCAAGCAACATATCTAATTGGGTCAACATAAGAGAGTTGAAGTTGAAATCTTTAAAGAGTCATGATTATCACGTTCTTCTGCATGAGTTGATTCCAATAGAAACATGTCATCTTTTGTCCAATAATTTAAGGGTGACTATTATTCGTTTGTACCATTTGTTTAGAGATCTTTGTGCTAAGAAGTTTTCCCAAGTCTTTCTTGAAAAAAAATGTTTACATATGCCCCATAAATTTTGTTTCAGTTGGAGAAAATATTTCCTCCATCATTTTTCACATGCATGTTGCATCTGACTATCCATACTCCCCCTAAAATACTTCTGGGAGGACCTTTTTCTTTTCATTGGATGTATCCAACTGAAAGAAATATGTACACATTAAATTCTTATGTTCGAAATAGGAATCATCCTGAAGGTTCTATTGTGAATGGTTACTTGGCTCAAGAATGTATGGATTTATGCTCAATGTATTTTTCTAGTCTTACTACAAGAATGAAAATACCAATGAGAAATGAAGAAGAACAATATGAGATAATTGAACCCAGTTTTCCATCACTTTCTCAAATAATAGGAATTCCTGGATCATATGCATTGAATACATTAAGCCTTGAAGAGCGGAAGATGGCACATTGCACTGTTTTGTTCAACTGTGATTTGTTCGATGACTATATCAGGTAACTAAATTGAATATGTATATCTTACATATATATTTGTTAATCTATTCATATTTTTTATCTACAGGGAACATAAAACAATGATAAATAGGAATCATTGTTCGTTATCTTTGAGAAGAAGGGAGTCTTTGCATAGAAAAGAGTTTTTTGCTTGGTTAAAATTGAAAGTAAATATATTAATATTTAAAATAATTAAATCAATATTTAATTAAGTTTAATATTCATTTATATTGTAGGTATAGAGTTTTCCTACTGACTTTGTCTCTGCAGAAATAAGAGATTTGGCTTTTGATCCTAATACCATGGTTCGTGACTGTAAATCAATTGTTACAAATGGGTACAAATTTATTGTCACTGAACGAGCAAAGAACATGAGAACACAACATGATGGTGTTGTGGTTACTGCCACAACATATTGTTATGTCAGTGCAATAGATAGTAGACCGTGATTTGAAAATGTGGCTTATTATGGAGTCATTGAAAAAATAGTAATATTGGATTATTACTCTCATGGGCGAGTCACGATGATGAAATGTCGTTGGTTTGATTTGACCACTAGATAGGGAAAATTTATTGATGATTGTGAATTTCAAGTAGTTAATATGACTCACACTCTAGTTACCGAAGAACTATGTGTACTGGAATTAATGGCTAAACAAGTTTTTATCTTAAAGACCAACTTCGACCTAAATTTGGTGTCATAGTTAAAGTAATTCCAAGACATATTTTTTATGATGGTGATGATGGAATTGGCACTATCCCTACTACCATTGGAACCAATCCATTTATTTCTTCTGATGACTATAATAGATCAATTGTTAGAGTTGATTGTGAACCTGAATTTGTGATGGAAAATATATAGAATCATCCATCCATGTTCTCAATTCTTTTGGTTTACCTCGAGTTGTGTTGTTAAGTTTGGTACTATTAAAATTGATTTAATATTTATTAAAAATATGTTGTATCTGATTTTACCATTATGTGAATTTTCAATATTTATTGGTGGGAATTTTTATTTGAATTGAATTTTGTAATTTGGAATTGAACTATATTTAAACCTAAGAAACAAACATTTATAACTTGGTGAATATTTCAATGCTTCAACTATGATTTGTATAAAATTTGTATGACTATAAGACCTCTATTTAACATTTTACTGGGTAATGAACATGATGGTTTGTATTCTTCTGAAAAACATGTATTGAAACCTGAATCATCTACCTGAGCTAAAGAAATTAAATTTTTCCTTAATTTTGACAACTGTTTCACCACTTATGAATCTGGTAGAATCAATGTTCCATGATTTTAATAGACTGGTGACACTTAGTAAATAATCATCCTACTAAAAATTAAATTTTTCCCTCTCATTTATTTTGTTTATTGGGATACACATTAGTTATCCTTTTCTATTTACTTCCATATTTGTTTTCAAATGAAGGAAAATGGAACCAATTAAAGAGAGGTGACGAAAACAGATTATGGACAATAGTCGTTGCATGGATGAGTTGGGCATTCCACCACTAGTTCCTACAGTGAGTACTTTATTTCAAATATATTTATTTAAATGATATATAATGTCATGTGATTAATTTTTTTAATAATTTTTTTAGGTTCCATCTATTAGGCTATAGTTATTCGATGAGCATCCTAGAAGTGGTCCTAGTACTCTGGGTGTTCGTACGAGGGGGGGTGGTATGGGAGCTAGACGATCTAGTCGACGTACCTGATTAGACCCTTCCCCTCCCACTGCCATATCATCCATCCCACATTCTGATACCGGTGTGCCGTTAGGGACACATGGGATATTTAGACCCCCCATGTTTTTACCACCCTTTACATATGAGCCTCCTCACCCGTCTGTACCATATCTGACGATGATTCCCACTCCACATCCATCATTTGGTCAGACATCCTTGTCATCTACTTTTACTTCTGCTTCTTTCTCTCCGGGATTTTATATTCCATCTTCTTCGACTACTGCTCTGCTAGAGTCTATCCCTATGGAGCATACATTGAGACTCAATTTATATGTACATGATTTTCCTTCAGTTTCTGCGGATCCAGTGGTGCCCATTGATCGGACAACCGTAGGTATACTTATACAACCCTAAAAATTGTTACACCATTATTTATTTTCATTATAAAATGTATTGATAAAATATTTGTTTTTCTTTCATAAAAGATACATATACTGATATGAGGCGGGGGCGGGGGCATACACGCATGCGTTTAGTGTAGAACTGCCGCACACAGTTGATGGTGGACTACAATTAAGATAGCCAAATGATTGATAAATCAGTGCAGTAATGTCGGAGTTTTTTGGTGACGCTTTCCAAATAATCTGACATCATTCATGTTAGCCCGCTCTCACGGAGACAGCTGGAAAATAAATTCAAGGATAAATCTTGGGTAGATTTATAGGTAAAAAAATCTGTTGTATTTAATGAAATATATTAATTTTTTTATTTATATGAATTAATATTTTGGTTTCAGCTATGGTTTAATGTCCCCGATGGTGAGGGTGCACGACCAGCATGTCTAAAGGATTCAGGCGAGATTTGGAGAGCTTATAAGCATGATTTTTACATTGGCCAGCGTGATAGAGTGGGCACAGAGTTAGAGTTGGTCCCTGTCGTGGATGATTTTCCATTAGAATAGTACCGACAGATGGTTACTCATTGGGTGACTAGCCAATTTCTGGTATTAATCAAATTAGAAGTATTTAAATGAAAATTTTCATGTTTTTTGTTAATACTAATTATTGAATTTTATTTAGGATGCATCTAGAAGAAATAAAAAAACATTGATGCTATGAAATACATCCACACATTGGGACGTAGTACAATGACAAATCATGAGTGACAGCCGGTATGACAGTTTATAATATTTCTTTACGACTTTCACATTCTATTGCTTCATCTGTAATTTATTCGATTGCTAAATTTATTATATAATTTTAGTTATAAAACTACTGTTTTTTTGGTATCCTATTTTTAATTATGGTTTCCTACATTCAATGTCATTGTAGTGGCATAAATTAAATATAGAAGGATGTGTACCTCGAGCAAAACTGTTTTTCTCGACTAGAAAGAAGAATGATGGAAGTGCGGTTAATGAACCGACTCAACAGCAAATTGTAAGTTTTATGTTATAGATTTAAAATTTTAATCTCTATTTTGTAACTTAATAATATATTTATATTTTTAATAGGATGCTTTAGAGGCCCTTGATGACCAGGAATCTGACAATTTTGGTCCAAACGATCACTTACATTAGGTGTTGGGAGATGACCACCCTAGTAGAGTACGCTGCCGGCCTGGGAAGAGTATATATTCGGACGAGGTATTGTCCCTCCTCAGGTAAGAGTTGTAATGACACCGAGTTGTAGTAGGTTAAGGTATAGGTAGAACAAGCTGAAAAAAGGGCCACAGAGACGGCAACACAGTCTACTATGGAAAACACTGCATTTATGAAACTAATGGTAGCTTTACATCAAACACTTCCACCAGAGGCCATCACTGCTTGTGAGGAATATATGTCATCAATGCATTATATATATGGTGAACCAGGTGGACGTTCTAGTGGTGGTCGTGATGATGGCGAGGAGGAGGCCGAGGCAGAGGAGGAGGAGGGTGAGGAGGAGGCCGAGGTTGAGGAGGAGGGTGAGGAGGAGGCCGAGGCAGAGGAGGAGGGTGATGAGGAGGCTGAGGCTGAGTTTGAGGGTGAGGAGTAGTGTGGGGATGATGATGTGGACAACTATGAGGATGAGGGTGAGGGTGAAGATGATGTTGATGATAGTGATGGTGATGAGGGACAGATTGATCTGTTACATTTTTGAATGATATTACTGACCTTTGATGTTTATTGATTTGTTGTGCCTGAATATATGTGTGATTAGGTAGGTCACATTATCTTTATTTTTTATCTATAAATAATAAAACTAGATTTGATTATTTTCTGTGAAATCTCCCTATTTTAATGAAATTGTAATTTTTTAGTGGAATTTAGAAAATTGGTGGTCTGATTAGAAGTTGATATAATGAAAATATTTTTTTAACCTTGAAATAATTTGCTTATAAAATATTCAAATACCATCCCATGAATCCCGGACATCCCTCAGGACAACCCCCCACCCTCCTCCCAGGACCCCGGACAACCCCCACCCTCCTCCCTGGACCCCAAATAGCCCCCGAACACCCCCCCCCCCATTATCCTTCCTGAACCCCAGACAGCCCCCCACTCTCCTCCCTGGACCTCGAATGCCCCCCCCCAGACAGCCCCCCCCCCCCCCCCACCCTCCTCCCTGGACCCCGGACAGCCCCCCACCCTCCTCCATAGACCCCGAACAGCCCCCAGACAGCCCCCCACCCTCCTCCCTGGACCCTGAACAGCCCCCCGGACAGCCCCCCAGATAGCCCCCCAGACAGCACCCCAAACAGCACCCCGGACAGCCCCCCCCCCCCCCACCCTCTTTCCTGGACCCCAGATAGCCCCCCACCCTCCTCCCTGGACCCCGGACAGCCCACCCCCCACCCCCACCCTCCTCCCTGGACCTCGGACAACCCCCCGGATAGCCCCCCGGACATCCCCCTGACAGCCCCCCAGACATCCCCCCAGATATCCCCCCAGACAGCCCCCCCACCCTCCTCCTTGGACCCTGGACAGCCCCTCGGAAAACCCTACACCCTCTTTCCCGGACCCTGGACAACCCCCTCCTTCCTGGACCCTGGACATCCCCCCCCCCACCCTCCTCCTACCATGCATAACCCCTGCCACATATATCCTAATCCTCCACTGGGTACCTCACAAAACTTTGTATCATCGAAATAATCACACCAATCACGACATCATAAGGTCACCGAGCCTAATCTATGCTCTCTTCAAGATTCGCCCTAAATCCCAATCTAATTAACATTCCATTACTATTACTTTAATACCAAGAACCGAGCACCTACCATGATTCCGGAGACAATATCACTCTTAATTTGGAGTCTAGGATCCCAATATAAGCTCTCTTCAAGATTCACCCTAAGTCCCAATTGAAAAGAGGGTTTTAGAGCTTCGGAAGAATATGAAAGAAGAGTGAAAACCTTAATCTAAAAGAGGAATCAAGGAGAGGATTTTAAGTGAAAACAATAGACATTCGGAAAACCGACCAAATGCTTTCTAATTGTATTGATACTTTATAAAAAGGATCTATGAGTCATTTTTGACGTGTATGAGTCAACCCCATCTCAATATGATGCACGATGTGGCCATTACCACTCAAAGTGCCTCATTTTTATTTGAATTAGACAACATTTTCATTGAAAACAACAACTGGCATATGGAAAACAAACCAAGCACATTAAGATTCAGTTGATACTTTAGGACAATGATCCATGGGTCATTTGTGATGTTTAAGAGTTAATCCCGCCTCAATCTGAGGCACGATGCTGCCAGTACCACTCAAAATGTCTCACATTTATTTTGAAATGGACAAGATTTGAAGTGAAAACAACAACTTGCATACGGATAACTGGCCAAATGCATTCGTATTCTATTGATACTTTAGGACAATGATCCATGTGTCATTTTTGATGTGTATGAGTCAACCCCACCTCAATTCGAGGTATGGTGTGGCTGGTACCACTCAAACTTTATAACTTTTATTTGAAATGGACAGGATTTTAAGTGAAAACAACAACTTGCATATGAAAAACTGACTAGACGCTTTATGATTGTATTGATACTTCAGGACAACAATCCATGGGTCATTTTTGACATGAACGAGTCAACCATGCTTCAATCTGAGGCATGGTGTGGCTGGTATCACTCAATGTCTCACTCTTTTGATTAAAATGGACACTGTTTTAAGTAAAAACAACAGACATTTGTAAAACCAACCAAACATATTCTGATTGTGTTGATACTATAGAATAAGGATACATGGGTCATTTAGGACATGTACGAGTCAACCTCGTATCAATCCGAGGGATGGTGTCATCGTTACCACTCAAAGTGTCTCACTTTTATTTTAAATGGACAACATTTGAAGTGAAAACAACTTGCATACTGAAAACCGACCAAAGGAATTAGTATTCTATTTATACTTTATGAAAATGATCAATGGGTAATTAATGATGTGTATGAGTCAATTCCACCTTAATACGAGTCATGGTGTGGCTGGTACCACTCAAACTGCCTCACTGTTATTTGAAATGGACAGGATTTTAAGTGAAAACAACAATTTGCATATGGAAAACTGAACAAACGCTTTCTGATTGTATTGATACTTCCTAAAAATGATCCATGGGTCATTTTTGATGTGTAAAAGTCAACCCTGACTCAATAAAAGACATGTTGTGGCCGGTATCACTCAAAGTGTCTCACTTTTATTTGAATTGGACAACATTTTAAGTGAAAACAACAATTGGCATACGGAAAACCAATCAAACACATACATATTCTATTGATACTTTAGGAAAAAAATCCATGGGTCATTTTTGACATGTATGAGTCAACCCTGCCTCAATCCGAGGTACAGTGTGGCCGATACCACTCAAACTGTCTCACATTTATTTGAAATGGACAAGATTTTAAGTGAAAACAATAACTTGCATAAGGAAAACTGACCAAACGCATTCTGATTCTATTGATACTTTAGGAAAATGATACATGGGTCATTTTTAACGAGTAAAAGTCAACCCCGCCTCAATACAAGGCATGGTGTGGCCGGTACCACTCAAACTGTCTCACTTTTATTTTAAATGGACATGATTTTAAGTGGAAACAACAACTTGTATTCGAAAAACCAAACAAATGCTTTCTGATTGTATTGATACTTCAGTAAAACTATACGTGGGTAATTTTTGACTTGTATGAGTCAAACTCACCTCAATATGAGGCACAGTGTGGCTAGTATCACTCAAAGTATCTCTCTTTTGTTTAAAATGGACACTATTTTTAAGTGAAAACAACAGACATTCGGAAAACTGACCAAATGTATTCTGATTATGTTGATAATTTAGAACAAGGATCCATGGGTCATTTTTTACATGTATGAGTCAACCCTATCTAAATCCAAGGGATGGTGTGGCTGTTACCACTCAAAGTGTCTCACTTTTATTTGAAATGGATAGCATTTTAAGTTAAAGCATAACTTGCATACAGAAAACCGACCAAACACATTCATATTCTATTGATACTTTATGAAAACGATCCATGGGTCATTTGTGACGTGTAAAAGTAAACTATGCCTCAATCTAAGGCACGGTGTGGCTGGTACCACTCAAATTGTCTCACTTTTATTTGAAATGGACAGGATTTTAAGTGAAAACAACAACTTGCATACAAAAAACCAACAAAACTCTTTCTGATTGTATTGATACTTCAGGAAAACCATCCATGGGTCCTTTTGACGTGTATAAATCAACCCATCCTCAATTTGAGGCACGGTGTGGCCGGTATCAATCAAAGTGTATCTCTTTTGTTTAAAATGGACACTGTTTTAAGTAAAAACAACAGACATTTGGAAAACCAACCAAATGTATTCTGATTGTGTTGATACTTTAGAACAAGGATCAATGGGTTATTTTATACATGTCTGAGTCAACCCCATTTCAATTTGAGGCACAGTGTGGCCGGTACCACTGAAAGTGTCTGACTTTTATTTGAAATGGATAGGATTTGAAGTGAAAACAACCACATGCATATAGAAAACTGACCAAACGCATTCGGATTCTGTTTATACTTTAGGACAATGATCCATGGGTCATTTGTGACATGTAGGGGCCAACCCCACCTCAATCTAAGGCATGGTGTGGCTGGAACCACTCAAAATATCTCACTTTTATTTGAAATGGAAAGGATTTTAAGTGAAAACAACAACTTTCATACGAAAAACCGACCAAATGTATTCGGATTATGTTGATACTTTAGCACAAGGATCCATGGTCCAGCCTCACACAATCCACTTCTCATGTGAAAAACTCCTACCCCTATTCTAAAACACATGACATTTAATAATCCAATCCCATCCTCAAACAGTGGGTTCTAGGACCAAACTGAAGTCCCTTTGGGAACCCAATACCAAAGATATAATTGAATATTTATACCCACTACCCAAAATGGGGATTCATCTCACATCACACCCAGGAGACCAAATTACAATTATCCACATACCCCCATTATTCCAATTGAAAAGTCTATAAAAAACAGGTAGGCTATTCTGGTAACCCAACTCATATGTCGAGATTGGCCAATGTTTCCCACTAACAAATCAGGAACCATTTTTACATGAATACATAGTCATTAGAGGAATATAAACATCCCACGTGTGTCCTATAACTCATCTTAGTTCTAAGCACATGACCACTACCATTGTCTATCTTATGGGTATCATGATCCTTGTCCACTCTACCCAAGTTTTTCTGTTGGTTTTAAGATAGTCAACCCAATATCATGAGTAAACATCCCATGTGCTTCTTATAACATGTAGGCTTTTTATCTTGTGTGTATTGGTGTTTTGTCTTGAGTGAGAAGTGAATTCTAAATTTTGAATACTACTATGGGTGTTATTGCTTTTAAATTCTAAATTTCTGAATTCTGGATGTATTGGATTCTGGCTGTATTGGTAATGAATTCTAAATTTTGAATACTGTTATGTGTATTGGATTCTGGATGTATTGGATTTTAATTTAGTATTGGTGTTATGGGTGTTATTGCATTTCAATTCTAGATGTATTGGATTGTGGTTGTATTGGATTCTATATTTTTCTCTTGTGTTGTGGTTTGAGTGAGGAATGAATTTTAAATTTCTAAATTTCTGAATTCTGGATGAATTTTAAACATCCCATGTAGGATTTTGGATTCTGGCTGCGTATGTGTTCTTGCAGGTCATGGAGAGTTGCAGGTTGGAGGGGGCTGCTGGTTGCTGTGGAGCTGCAGCATATGTATACCAATGGTTTTTAAAACTGTTGGTATAGCTTTTTTATGTATATTATACCAACAGTTTTGTTATAACTGTTGGTATAAACTTGTACCAACAGTTTTAAAAATCATTGGTATATACTTTGGATATATATTTTACACTATATAGAAATGGTTTATAATCGTTGGTATAAGGGTAACATATACCAATGGTTTGTGAAACAGTTCGTATATCTCTTACTATAAAACATATACCAACGTTTTACACAGAACCGTTGGTATAAGCCTTTACCCATGACTTACTTGGCCATAGTTTGGTAAACCGTTGGTATATAATATACCAATGGTTTCCAGGCCTTTACCAATGGTTCTGAACTATTGGCAAAGGGTATAATTCTAGTAGTGTAGCACCTGGTCATAATCAAAAATATTTTGGGAATGATTTCACCCAAACCGGAATAAAAAAATGGGAATAGATATAAATTCAATGAACAAAAACAAATAAATAGCAGGGAACAAGAGGAAACTAACCAACTAAGGAATCAACTATAAGAAATCAAGAAGGACAACTAACCGACTCAAGACGAGAACCAAAAATATCTCCACCCATATCTCCTCCATGCTGGTCTCAAAGAACAAAAGCAAACCAACTATGAACCTAAAAGATATAGGCATGATCTAAAATCCCAGTAGGTCACCAAAACACACTAAAACTATGTAATAGGTTTCCTAAGGCTGGTTCCTAATGAAAGTTTGAAAATAAAAGTAAACAGTAGGCTTTACATGTATATTCAATCTCTAAACAAAGTAACCCAAGGTATAATCATCTTCTAAGACATTTTCCTTCATTTTCAAAACCCAACACACACATTTGAAATCAATCAACAGCCTAAGCCTTGCCAAAAACCACACACACCGTCATCATTTTACAAAATACCCATTTTACTTATTCAGAGAAAAGAATCCTTTTAAATTATTTTTCCAATAAGAGTCAATACCACTTATGTAAAACATACTCAAATGACAACCAGGCATGGAAAAAGAAAGAAAATCATCAACATATACTCAAGGAATAAAAATGGAAAAACACATCTCAACATGCCATACCAACCATGGTACTAACAAAACACACCAAGAAAAAGATAATCCAACCAAGATCCAACAACACAAGGGATTCGGGAATTCCATGTCTAGTCGTCCTAACCTCTAGGTCACAAGTCGACATTCACGGAACGTGCATGAGGGAAAATGAAAAAGTAAACAAGGAAAACAAGGTTCCATTAATTACTAAAACCAACTCACTTTCTTTATTCATTATTTTATATCTCATCACCCTTACCTGTTTTACTACTTAATTACTTCCATTACATGTTCCTTGGGTCAGGGACTACATTATATACACTATGGATGAAGCCAGTCAATTACCAAGAATAAGGAAAATAAACCAAGTCCCTATCTCACTAGGGAAAAAACATCATAACAGTCATATTATCCTCACCTCAAAGCCTCAGTCCGAGTGGAATGCAACCATTATGGGAATATAAATTGGTCCCCTTCCCTAACCCATGCATTGTGGGGTGGAGTTAGAGCCTCAGTCCAACTCAACCCATGGGTGTAGATCCTCAAGTCAATACCCCACTCTATCAAGCCACGTGCACATGCTTATATATATCCATCAACCACATATACCTTATAACCAATCAAACATAATCCAACACATAAAAAACACATTTCACATGAATCACCCTTATGCCATAACCCATTAACACAATCATTATTTCTTAATCATTTATAATTAACCCATTAATATTCCACCAAACACTCCCTGATGCCATAATAAAAATTAAACACAATTAGCATTAATCTCATTTACAACCCATTTTCACCAATTTAACTCGATTCTCACAATTTCCTTCATAATCCTTGTTAACCTATTAAACATAACCACTCCAGGTTAACGACTTAAGTTCCAACATTTCCATATTTAACAACCCAAACCCATGTTTTTGAACACATCACACCCCCATGGGTAGACTCAATCCTAACCCCGGCATCTTCCATGCATCCCATGGGGATAATGGGGGTTCGATTAATTAATTCATTAAGTAAATAGTTCTTTCCCCACCAAGGGTAACCCAAATCACAATAAGGGACCACTAACACAAACATTTACACAACTCAAGCATGACCAAATAAGTCAAGAGGACTTCACTTTCCCTTATAAAACCAAACAATACTTTAAGACAAGGAAACCCCCTTTAACACAAAAGAATCCCACTATGACACCCATTTGGGCTAGAGTCCCATAATCAAGTGAATTTCACAATGAGACCATTTATTAGAATTTTTATTAAACATAATGAATACATAAAACCCATTTCCAAACCAAGTTTCATTTCACAATCCATCAACCATTCTATTAAAAGAATACCTACCCAAGCTTCTCAAAACATTACAAAGCCACTTACTGCACTTGGAACTCCATTTTGAAAACCAAAACAAGACCCAAGGCCACCCATTTTCAGTAAAACTACATTTAAAGAGGCCAACCAAGAATTTCCACAAAATTTAAACCACTCACGCTTTTCAAACCACCATTTGAGATAAAAGTGAAATCCCCATTTTGAAACCAATTGAGGTCGCACCTCAATTTAAGACCAAATTCCCTTTTTGAGATAACAATTTCACCGAATGAAAACTAAACTGGGCCAAGACCCATTTCCCCACCCTAACACCACTAAAAATGGGAAATGCATTTCATAAAGGATTATAATAACCAAACATACCATTTTAAACACAAATAAGAACTACACAAACCCAACAAATTATGCCAAGAATAAGGGATAATAAAATAGATTCAAATAAACAAAAGTATTCTAATATATTTCTACTTTCATCAATGGAAATATAAGGCACATGCATTTTAGAACTCCAAAGGAAAAAAGATTGCATAGTGACACCTACCTCAAGAGAGGAGAAGATCCAACCAGGACACTATGACTCTTGAATACTTTGATAAAAAACATCTCTCACTTGCACACACACATGAATTATTATATATATATTTATATATATATACCCTTAATCCATTATACATTTTCCACACTCAAAGAGGGAAAATGTGAAATGGATGTATATATATACATATACACACAGACCTATACATGTGTGTGCCACAACTCAAGGAACCACTAACGCTATACAAAAATTCTAGCAACCTTAAATCACTAAACAAACCCAAATGGAAGGTGTGAAACATAGAAGTACAAATATAACCCTTACCTAGATGGTGGAAACAAGCTGGGACAATCCAATCAGCTTCTCCCATGGTGGCGGATGTCAGAACATGCACCACGTTGATAAGAGAGACCTTCTGCATACCCTATCGATGGAAGAAACCACAAAAATAGAATTAAACCAAAAGATAGGGTTTTGATGAATGATATAGAATGATAGAGGGGGTAAAATCATCCAAATAAGAGAATGGAACAACAATATATGAACCTATCTAGATGATTCGAGCAAGACCTATGAAGAGACCGACAACGATTGTTGAACGAAGGAGGGGCCATGAGGGAGGGAGGTGCGATGCCTAGGTGGGAGTAGAAGGGGTTGTGCATGACACACAAGGAGGAAGAAAATAAGGGGGAGAAGAAATAAGAAAAATAAAAAAGAAAAATAAATTAAAAACTTAATTTTTAACATTCTAGAAACCCTCACGGTTTGGCATCGCGGTTTTTACAGACTATACGCCAACCGTGTGAGGGCCAATTTCTAGACAGGCTTCCTCACATGGGCACCTAGAGATGGCTGAATGATTTCAAAAATCATGTAGAGGTTGTGTGGAACAGATTTATCAAACAGAGACCTATATCATGGGCATTACATGGTTTCCTAAACTGTGCGGGAAAACCGTGCGACACCCAAAAAGGCCCTTCAAAAACTAAAATTTCATTCTGATAACCTTCAGAGCTCAAGCCTGCTCAAATATACAATAAAATAATTTAAAATAAATATTTCATTAAACCTAGGGTATTACATAATTTCACTAAAAAATCCTTATTATATTCTACGTAGAGTGTGAATAAATCACATCGCTTTGAGGAGGCGGTAGTCTCCACGCCCACAAATGAAGTTATTATATTTACACAGAATGGAAGGAATGAAGTAATGTTTTATAAAATAATTACATAAGAATAAAGACATCAAAAATATAATATATATTATATAAAAATAGATTTTCCATCATAATTTCCAACTATGAGAGGTGGTAAAGGAAAAAAACAAACAACATCATTTTGTGAGGCACTAGTTCATTGTACACAAGAATGGTAAGTGCATTTCCCATTAGATAGAAGTGTGTGTAAGTTTAGGTTGAACCATTATAATTAAAACATATAATTATATTCAGGATAAAAAAGTTTATTATATAATTATGGATTAAGATGATTTTATGGGGTGGATAATGAAAATAAAACAAAGGAGCTTGAGGAAGGATATTACCTCTTATTTGGGTAACTCCTCTTAGTTTGCACAAAAGGGATTCCATGGTTAAATTTAGGCCAAAAGGGAGGTTTCTAGAATTAAGGGAGGTATGTTTGGAGATTATTTGAGCAGATTTTGGGTAATCCAAAGGGATTTATATGTGTGAATAAGTGGGAGGGGTGAGTGTCATTTCATAGTGGAGGAGAAGTGGCATTCTTGTAAATTTTTTAAAAGGGAATTCCACCCACGTTTTTCCTATAAAAGGTGGCTCAAATAATGGTCAAAATTAAATAAAATGGATTATAGGGTAGACATATGGACATTAAATATCGTTTGGACAGGTTTATAGGTCACTTCTGCCTTTAATTTTAAGGTTTAGTCCTTTTTTACGCTAATTTTTCTCTTAATTACTATAATTAACTTTAATCACTTTCACTAATGTTTCTAGTAAAGAACTAAGTTTATCATTTTATAATTTATTCAAATTAAAAATATGGAATCCATTTTTCCAAATTATAAACACAAAATTTGTTTAAATTAATTTAAATTTAATCTCGCGAATGGGATAACAAAGCGGGTTTTGAAGTAAAAATGTTCAAAAGTTTGGTAAGTTTTTATATCTAATTTCAAAGTTAAATTCACTCCAATTACTTAAATTGGATTAATATATGTATAATTAATATAATTTAACTTTAAAACCAACAAATAAACTTAACCTTATAAATAAATTAGATGAAAAGGCATTTTTGAATTAAAACTCAGTATTATTCACTATTCATCAAAAAATGAAATGTTAGAGAAAAATAGAAAAAATTCACCCTAACTTAATTTTTATCTTTCAATTTAAAAAATTAAATTTATTTTTTCAAATAAAAATTATAAAAGTTTCAAAAATTAGATTTAAAATGGGTTCTCCATTAAAAGCCTATAAAATTACCTTTTAAAATAGTACATCTTTCTATTTATAAAATTGGATTTATTCTTATATTATACCAATAAAATATTTTATAGAGTATAAAAAATATTTATTTAATATATAATATATACATTTTATTATAAATATTAATCAAAATTGGTTTGTTAAATATTTTGTGATAAAATTATGTTTGTATATAGAAAAATAGTTTTCTTAGAAAAGAGATTTTTTCATTCTAAAATAGTTATTAATTTCATTTATAACTAATTTAAAACAAAAAGTTTCATTTTATATACATGTGTAGATCATATTTTCAAAATTTATTTAATATTATTCTTATCATCCATTCCAATGGATATGTGATACCTATAATAACATTTTTAAATATTATTAATAGTATATTGTAGTTCGGTAAAACATTGTCTTGCATGTAACGAAAGTTATTGAAAGGACTCAGTGTTGTATGTAATACAAGACAGAAATAGTTTTGTGTGTATATCAAGCTGATCTAAGTGTTGTGTGTAGCACATGCTTGAATTTCGTGTTACATATAAATTAATCCACATTTAGTGCTTTTATATAAAAAAATCTATATTCAGAGTTTTATGAAACAAAAAATATCAAAAAGATTAAATAAATTTGAAACAAAATTCATAAAATATTGGGGTGTTACATTATACCCCTCATAAAATAAATTTATCCCTCAAAATTTGTATGGGTTATGAAAGTTATAATACTGGCAACTTCTATTCATAGAAACCCACATCATGAAATTAAATACTAAATCATCCTTTAATAAGGGAAAGTTGGAAACATAACAGTTTCCCAAAGTAACACATAACTAGGTTCCCTATATACGAGAACATGGGTGGAAAGTGAAAACATGGACATAGAAGAAAAGATTAAATAACCATATAGATTAATAAAGATCACTGATCTCAAGAAAGTGGGTGATCTAGAGAAAGTTAACAATCACAAAACCATAAATTGAAGAAGCATGAAACAAGTCATTGATATCCTCAAAAATGATGATAATAGGACAAAATTTAATTTCAAGACCCACTTCATTAAATGAAATAATTTTTTCACAATAATATATACTTACTTGATTTCATCCCCTTTCATAAGTAAAATATTACCCTTTGGTCGTGTCTTGACCAATTTTCACTTCACCTTTTTCTCCAAAAAGGAAGGTGAATTTTTTATTCCTAAAGCACAAAAAATCATGAGATATATTATAAGTGATCCCATATGTATTTAGTTATTATAAACACAAATTGGTTAGAATAGATTATCCGATATACAGAAATCCTCATGTAGTGAGATAATACATTAACCTCACAAACTTCATCTGATGTTTAATTTAAACATTCCATAAATGGTTAACCTTCTTCGAAAATATGTAAAATCCAAAACTTTATAAATAATGTTATGAAATAAACTTAACATTGGCCCCATGTATATCACAAAGTATATCTTAGTTGTCACATTCAAAAATTGTGAATACCCTCATCGTATATTATCTTAAAACATGTTAATAACCTGAATTGCCATAAATCCTTTTGAAAAACATGAATGCTTACTTATTCCAAAGATTACTAGATATATCTCTTAAATCCAAGAAGTTATAAAATTCATCCATGATGGCATAGACCACTTTTTCAACAAATTAATAGTCTATTTTAGGGTAATCAGTACTATCCAATTTACTTTATCCATATCAATCTTATCTTTATCCAAGATAGACATAATTTTCTCAACATCAGGGTCACATTAAGGGTTACCTTCAATTAATAAAAATATTGTATTTCCATTAAATACCTTTTTTATTTAATCATAACCATTTAATATTATTTTTAAAATACTTAAAGTAAAACATATACTTCATGATTCATATAACATAATTATTTTAATTCCTATACATATATAGTTTAATCATCAAAGTTTATTCTTAAACAATTACCTAGGATTCATTATCTTATCCTTTAATACCCATTTCCTAGAATATAAAATTTGAATCATTTCTAAAATTTCCTCAATCTCAATCCAATCATGATTATTATGATTAATGTAAATAATATTGGAAGAATATCCCAAACATTTCACATGTTGTTTGTGGTCTCATTATCTTCAATAGTATAACCAATACTCATGGACCTTCCTGATTCTCTTCATGATATTTCTACTTAAGAAATATATTTTAATCATTCCCATAAATTCCAAATGTGTAAAATTCAATGTTAACCTAGTTCCTTTTAGTTCTTATTATTGACTAAAACCAGAAAGCATAGGGTGAGAAACACTGGCCATTATAGAAAACCATATTATCATGAAAAATTTCTTATAGGATGTCTAAATAATGACACTTGGTTATTTAATATATGACAACTTAGTTTTATCCTAGTTTATTCATAGTAAAATTCTATTTAAATCTTTAATTATGGTTCATAAAGATTTTTTGATTTCCCAAAACATATCACTCAGGAGTGTTAAACTAGGTGTACAACATGCCCCATTATTTTTCATTAGTTCTCGATCATGTCTAGATCAATACGGTGTTTTTGAGGTTGTTACCCTTATGAATATTTGTTCTATAGCCACATACACATGTATTATCTATATAGAGATGTATTTTTAGGAAACCAATCACTATATCCTATACCAAAATTCTAGGACATTTTTCTGTTGTTTAACTCATTGTTAGACTTTTCCTTAGAGACATCCCTAGAAATATCCTTAGAAATATCCCTATGGATCTCACTAATTTGTTCTCATCCTAGTTTATAAAGGATGAATAAATCTTTCTTTTTATACCAACTATAGTGACATAGGATTAACATATATGTATATTTCATCATTTTTGATGAATATTCAGTGCATTACAAAAATAAATGTCTGAGGACTATAATAGTTTAGTGCCTTTGTAAAATTGTAACACATTCTTCCAGTTTGGATAAATATCTTCCATATATTATTTAAATATATTCCCCTTTATTAATCCAAATTAAAACCTTTCTTCATAACCTAGGAAAGGAAACATTAGAAAGGGTTGAGCTTGAATGTTCAGTAAGGGTAAATAAGAGAAATACGTAAGCATAACATGAAAAAAAAGGGTATTAGAACATGAAAATCATATTTGAATATCCTAACCTTCATAAAACAATCCTAATCATAACACATGGCATAAATGGTGGAATATCATCTGACATAAAATTATAAGTTATTTAATAACATGAACCATGTGATCATACCAAAGGCATAAAACATGGAATTTGTGGCAGACACATAAAAATGTAACATCATTCCCTATATGTAAAGGTACATTTACAAAAATAATAGAGAACTTCATGGGGACTGAACCTACTAGGCGGGACACACCACCATCCCCAATTGCAGTCATTTCTTTATAATGGATCGAGTTTCCTCATCTTCCCATAGTGGATCAGGATACACATGTTTCCCATTCTGGATCAGGAGGAACTTGTTTTCCATTTTGGATCAATCTTGTTGACTTGTTTCACATAATTATCTCATGAGATATAAATCTTTACATAATGAATTTGGGGGATATATAGGTCCCACCTGTCACATAATAAAATCACATATACATGTTTCATAATATAATAAAACTTTCATCGTATTATGACCCATAAAAAGATATGGGTTTCATATAAATCATATCATAACCCACGAAATGAAATGGTTATCATAAACATTGAATCATATCATTACCTATGGAAAATTGATTAGTCTCATAATCATTTCATCAAAGCATGACCCATGAAAATAAATGGGTTTCAAGAGAATATTACCCATAGAATAGAAATGGGATTTGTAAACATAGTCCCATAAAACATAATCCATTCCAGAAATAATATGAATGGTATTTTTGAATAATATACCTAGTAGAGTGTAAACAATAAAAAAGTATTTCATCCTATATGAAGAAGTATTTGGAAAGATCACATGAAACATTTTTTAAGAAAAATATCCATTCTTTGAAAATCATTTTTACAAAACCATTTCAAAATCCTTTTCTTATGAGGAAAGATTTAAAATTTCATTGAAAAACATTATTGAGGAAAATATATTTTCTTATATGAGAATCGTTTTTTAAAATATAAATCATTTTGAAAACGTTTTTATTTAAAAATAGCTTCGAAAACCTATAAAGGAAGCCTGAAAATATTTTGAAAAACATTTTTTAAAATACTTTGAAAACATAAAAAGAAGGGTTGAAATTATTTTCACAACCCTTTTCTAGAAAATGGATTTGAAAACTTATGAAGGAATATTGAAATCACTGAAATTATTTTATTTGAAAATAACTTTTTTAAAATATATAAAGGAAGCCTTGAAAATCATTTAAGACACTTTTTAAACATAAAACCATTTTGAAAACCTTTTTCTTTGAAAATAATTTTAAAAACAAAAAATAATTATTAAAATCATTTTAAATACACATTTCTATATAACGGATTTGAAAACTTATAAGGAAACCTTGAATTCATTGAAATCATTTTTTTAAATAATATTTTGAAAGCATATAAAGGAAACTTTGAAAATAATCTGAAACACCTTTTAAAAGTAAAACATTTTTGAAAAAACTTCTTCTTAGAAAACCACTTTAAATTAAAAAAAATACAGAATATTATGAAAAAAAATTCTTTAAAAAAATAACCTTGTAAACATACAAAGGATTCTCCAAGTAATTGATGGTCATGGTGGCAGGTAAGTCTATACATGTTGACCATTCCCTTTGTACCATAAAAGTTTAGAAAAGTGCCTTAATCAAAAAATGATAAGACGATTAATTTTAAAACCATTTTGAAAAAAGTTAAAACTTGGGTAAAATTTTCCTTTAACCATCATCAAATAATAGTAACACGTTTTTTAAAATATTTTAAGAAGATATGGTTTTTAAAGAACACATATTTCTGACCGAAATGAGAAATAAAGTCGTATTTTAATATATAAAAAAATCTTAATTGTATAATGTAACAAAGGGTGGAGAATGGTAAAAATACATGATGATATCAAGGATAAATAGAGGAGAAGAAAATTCATTAGTGTTCTTGAGATATGGTTAAAAATATTTCATCAATGGAAGCATAATCATAAATAACTCTGATAAGCGATGTGATTATAGCAATAAAGTGTTACCACTTTGGTAACTTTGAATCATAATCCCCATGAAAGAATAAAATTACATGAATATCAGAATATAATTAAAAAAAGAGATTCATGTTATAAAATCTTAATGAGATGTGTATACGCCACACAAAATAATCGAGTAGTGAATATGGCATGCATCTCACAGAAAAAAAAGTGAGATTAAATTCTCTTACCTTAAGTCTTGAATTTATTTGTACATGTTTAAACCTCAGGTATAACAAATATAATTTTATTATACATTTACCATAGAATAATATTCTTATATTGAATACCATATATAATTTTTTATGACTTTATATTACATGTTTATTAACAACTCCTTGTTAATGTTACATTTCAGGTAATATCTGATGTGTTTTCCGTATATGTTTTAGCTTTATATTCTTTATCCTCTTACTTAGATAATGATTTACTTATTTAAAGAATGTAAACATTGAAATTAATATCATATCTATCGAAAATATATGTATTTATAATAATCTATAAAATATAGAAATATGAAATGTAATACACCAATCATGGAGATGGTAGGACGTACGTACGCATGAACATTATTTCCATTTTATTGTCTTATTAAAATAATGAAAGTAAATGAAATATATATGAATATATATATATAATATCATTTTAGTAGAATTATGTTTTCATAGATATCATATAAGTTTACTAAACCCATCCTTGATATATTCTATGTAAAGTGTGAACAAATCACATCGCTTTGAGGAGGCTGTAGTCCATATGTCCACAAATGAAGTTATCATATTTACAGAAAATGGAAATCATGAAGGTATGTTTTATATAATAATTAAAAAATTGTGAATATATCATATATATCATATAAAAATATAGTTTCCATCATAATTATCAACCATGAGACACTACTGGAAACATAGCCTATACCCATGGTTTAAAATCGTGGGTAGGATCCCTAAAACCATTGGCATAGGATATACCCAGGTTTTAAGAACCATGTAACTGGGAGTCGTCACAAAATAATTATACCCATGGTTTCTATATAAACCATGGTTATATCCTGATAGGATTTCATTATACCCATAGTTTTGAGAACCATGGGTATATCTTTTCCTAGCAATATATTTATACCCACGATTCTATAAATCATGGGTATAGGTAACTATCCCCCATTTGGTAGTATCTAAATCTCTTAAAACTCCAAAACCTCTAAAAAATAAAGAACAAATTATACATTCAATGCAATGGAAATATTTTATATTTAGCATTCAATCCACTACATTTCAAACAATTTAAAATACTATAAGATACATATAATCCATACTACTAGGAAATTTAATTAATTAAAAAAACCACATGTCTATTTTATTTTAACTCAAAAATGTAGGGGATCAATAAATCCCCTATCACCAACATCCTTGGCCTCATCACCATCACCAACATCCTCATCACCAACAGCATCATCTGGAGCATCATCGTTATCGTCATCATCATCATCTCCACCACCATCAGCTCAATCGCCATTAAGAACCTCATTGGAATCTCTTGGGCCAAAATTTAAAGAGAATATGGATTCCATATATGAATCAAAATTAATATCAGACTTAGATGTAATTTATTGAATTATAATGGGCATAGCTTTCTGGAAGTGTTCGGTAATCAGTTTAATTCTTTCACTTTCCTATAAATCTATTTTTTGGCCTTAACTACTTCTCTATGAGTTCTTTTTGGCTTAGTGGTATGATAGGTTTGAGAGGAGCCTGATAAGGACTAATACCTAGTAGGAATGATGTTTTTACCAGGTCAACATCAGACTCTCCCCTGGTTCTCATCGCTTAATACCTTACTCAAATGATCATTTGGACAAAATCTGTCAAGTTCTTTATCATTGAGGGCCTCCAGGGAAAACTGTTTAAAATCTAAATAAGATATTAAATTTTGAATTTTTTATAAATATTCAAAATATAATTAAAAAAACTTATAATATTTTCTTGTGTTTTTTCATTTACTACACTTCCATCCTCTTTCTTCCTAATCAAGAAAAATAATTTTGATCAAGGTACATGACCTTTGATGCCCAATACAGCTTGCTTCAAATGAAATTAATTAGTTCACACATATTCAAAATATAAACATTTTATAATATTGAATAATAATAATAGGGAATGACTTTTAAATGAATAAAAAAATCACAAATTTAAACATGTGATAAAAATTGATGAAAAATTCATATATAAAAGCTAATCATAAACACTATATTATTTTAGCTCCTCATTATGAACATTCAATAATATTGAATATTAATTATTCATATTCATTTCATAATATGAACTGAATATTATTCATTATATAGACAATTGGCTTATAGGCTAAATAGTTCAATTGGCATATAGGCATAATAGGCCAATTGGCTATTATCCCTAAGGCCAATGGATATTTTCACCCTTATATTAAATGTATTAATGATGATAAAAAATTAAATTCAGAATGGAAACAAAACAAAGTAACAATATAAATCAAGATATTATTTCAATTTAGATTAAAGTAACTAGAACTTCTTATGCTTGGGCATTATAGTGTGCCCTAATGTATGCAGATATGTAATTGAATCATTGTTCTTTTTTCTCAATAATTCCTAAAAACAAAAATTCCATACAATTAATAAGAATGAAATTTTATATGCAAACCATTAAATATTGGGAATACCTTAAACTCATCATACTTCCAATATTCGATCATTTTTTGACATTGTTTCATTAGAAAGATGGGGAATATGGGTATACCCTTTATATAAGAAATGAATCTACTGCTCTGGCTGACATATAACTCATTCTTATATGATCTTTAGAACTCCATAATATCAATCAGCCTTGCAACCTTAGTAGCTTCATTGTTGAGAAAGTTAAACCGATGCTACAAAAAATCATATAAATACATCAATAATATAGTTATAACTTTAAAAAAAAATCTTACGCATATCTCTACCCATGATTGGTCCTTGATTTCATTAGTGATATGTCTCCATGACACTAGTTCCACCAGAATGATATCATGGTTATTGGATAAAGTATACATGAAACTTCTATAATGTCTGGCATGTTTGCCTATCATCTGATTTTCTCCATGGTATTCCATCGTTATTTGGGTTTGTCAATTATATGCTTCCCACATATAGGTGTGCCCACGTCACCTACTAGAAGATCCCACTAAATAAGATAAAAGGGTAAAAATAAGAATTAAGTCATAGTACAATAGGACAAAAATGATGTGATATAAATTGATACACTTATCACAAAAAAACCTGATGTAGGCTGTTCAATAGGCTCTGATAGCTCTGTTGGCTATCCTGGATCAGTGGGCTCTAAAGGATATGTTTGTTCTAATGCATGCTCTGGGTGATATTCATCCACTAGAGTAGAAGTTAAAGGACAAAAATCATCAGAAAATGGATGGATAGTAGTAAAGGGAGTTAGCATGGACATGGTAGGATATGGGTAGTAGGGTTGGGGATACATCAAAGGATATGGATATCATAAATATGGAAAAAAAACCCTATAGGCAGTGTAGACATGGTATAGGAATAAGAGGATAAATGAGATAATGATGGAGGCATGGGATCCCTAGAGGGTCAAGCGGAGGATGAAAAGTTGTGGAAGGTGGGTTTCCCACTATGGTAGATGGGGTGTTTGTCAGTGGGTCAAGGTGGGAACACATACAACAGGTGCTCTGTCTAGGTCTAGGAGCATCCCTCATCAAACCCATGCTAGTAGGATGAGAATTCAACTCTTTTGAAACTAAATGTCCCAAAACATTTGATGAATACTATGAAAATGACATCATATGTAATGTATAAGAAATATATTACAATTATTATACTCACTAAGGGGACCATAGGAGGAAACCCACACTCATGCATCTATTGATCAACATCAAATAGTCACTTCCTTTTAAATTATTTAGTATTTTTCATAATCTTCATAAGAATGAAATGTAAATTTTTGGAAACAATTTATAAAAATCATGCATACAACTTATAATCCAAATAATTTATAAACAATGTCATAAATTTTTTTAGTAATAATAATTTAAAACCATGTTATGAAATTTTTAAAAACCCATTTTAAACCCAAATTTCTTAATTAAAATAACTCTAATTAAATTAAATGAAACCAAACAATACTAAAACAAACGTATCATTACTAACTGAAACTAAATTAAAGTAATTACTGTAATATTAACCTAAGAAATCCATGGTAATGTAACCTAAATAAACTGTGAATAAATATGGTTTCTTCTATATATTACCCACCAGTAATTCATGTTCAACATCAACTCTCACAATAGGAAAAATTGAGTCATCAAATACAATATTTTGGTCAATAATAATGGGGGCATCAATGGTGTCAATTTCTTCCCCAGCATCATGAAAAAATATGTCTTGGGATTACTTCATTAATGACAGCGTAATTGGGTCTCATGTGATCTTTTGCATAAAACACTTTTTTTATTGATAATATGGTTTTTGGTAACGAATAATCATCCTAGTTCAATAAATCGGAATCAAAAATCATCAATAAATATACCATGCCATGTCATTGAATCAAAACATTTACATTTCATCATATTCACTCGACCCTGATAGTAGTAATATAATAATAATGTTATCTTAACAAGTCAATAATAAAACACATTTTCATATCAGGATCAAATACCTAAAGTACTAGTATAACTTTCCATTGTAGAAGTTAACATAACACCATCATGTTGTGTTCTAATATTCACTGCTCGATCTATTGTAACAAATTTATACCCATTTACCATTAAAGATCTTCATTCACGAGCCAAATAATTAGGACCAAAATCTGATGCTCTTAATTCTTGAGAAACAAAGTCAATAAGTAAACTATATACTTGAAATATATATGAATAATACAATTAAATTAATATCTATATTTTAAGTTAATTAAATTTATAGCCATACCTTTGATTTCAACCAAGTAGGGAACTCTTGGCTATGAAAAGACTCTATTCTTCTCAAAGTCAATGATTGATGAACTCTACTTATAATTTGTTAATGTTACCTACATAAAATTATAATAAAATTCTAAGGTATGTGTAAAATTTCATAGTATGAGATAACATATAAATATCCAAATTACTTACTGAATATATATATTGAAAAACCCATAGTTAAACAAGACTATGTGATATTCTATATCCTGCTCTTCAAGGATCAATGTAGCCAATGTATAAGATCCAGGAATTCATTTTGTTTGGGGAAGAGATGGAAATGGGTGATCAGTTTCCCCATACTACTCATCTCCGTTTCTCATTGTCTGGTTATGTCTTGTTCTCACATAAGACAATTACATTGAACAAAAATCCATACACTCTTGATCCAAATAACCTCTCACAATGGAACCTTTGGGATGATTATTGTTTCACACATAATATTTCATTGTGGATATATTTATTTTAGTATTATACATCCATTTAAAAATAAAGGGTCCCCTAAGAATCATTTTAGTTGGAAGATCAACTATTAAATGCATCATGCAGGTAAAAATGATGGAGGAAATTTTTTTCTAGCTCATACAAAATTAATGGTGCATTTTGGTGCATTTTTATCAAGAAATAATCCAATAACATTCTAGTACAAAGATCACTAAAAATTTAACAATATAATCATTTTTACCCTTACATTATTGGATAAAAAAATTCATATTTCTATTGGAATCAATTCATGAAGAAGGATATGATAATCATGAGTTTTATAGATTTTAGTTTCAAATACCTTCTATTGAGTCTTTTAAATATGTTGTTGGAATATCCATCCAGAACCTTGATATTCTCAAATACATCCATAAATTGATTTTTCTCTAAAGTTTTCATCACATAAGAACCACAATAAACTTTTCATTTGTTTTCACCGATACACACAGGATACAGATCTAGTCGAACACCCCAATCCAACAAGTCCCAGTGAGATCGAATGTCATATTTGGTCTTCCACTTTATATTTAGAATAATTGAAATAAAAATTTCATATATAATTTTTTCAATGTGAATTACATCTAAATAGTGACATAAAAAATTGGTAGGTCAATTTGGAAACTCAAAAAAGATAATTTTCTTTTACAAATTGTAAGTGGCTTCAGTGTCAGCATTTTACCTCTTTTTAGATTTCATATGAACTTTAAATAATGAAAAACTGAAATATTTAAACTCGTTAAGAACATTAGTTCCTAGCATATATTGAGGTGGTTGTTCAGTGTCAACAATATTATCAAACCTTCAGTGATTCTTCTTGTACCGAGGATCCATTAGAAAGAATCATCGATGCCCCATGAAACTGAAATTGTGATGATATTTAATCCTTCTCGATTATTTATTCATCATATAAATAGGACATGGTAGTTTCACCTTCATGCTTCAACCAAAAATCATTTCATATGCATAAAATCATTTATAGTCCATAAAATGGCAGCATGCAACTGAAATAAATATTTTGTGGTGCATTAAATGTGTGCACAACAATATCACAAAGCTACTTCAACTCTATTATTAGAGGCTATACGTAGACATCTATATTATTTCTATGATCATAATGTCCAGATATTAGAATACTCAAGAAAGTGAAAGTTTTTTTTATACATTTCCATGGAGGAAGATTATAAACATGAATAAAAATTGGCCACGTGCTATGAGTGGTAAGCATCTGACCAAATAGATTAAACCAATCATAGGATAGACCCAACCTGAAATTTCACACCTCATCTGCAAAATCAGGATGTTTTGCGTCAAATTCCCACAATTATAATACATTTGTAGGATGAACCAAATTATTATTTCCTTTAATTCTCTTATAATCATTCCATCACATATTGGATGATATTTTATCAAATATGACTATATTTTGAAGCCTAGGAATCAATGGAAAGTACCACATGACTTTATGTAGCACATGAGATGGTGTTCCGTCAACATTTTCATTCCATTGTGATGTACTACATTCTTTACAGTAATTAAGTTCATCTATATCCTCCACAAATAAACTACAATCTTTCATACAAGTAAGAATTTTATTAGTAGAAAATATGGGCTACTTAATTAACTTCCATGCCTTGTAATGATTTGGGGAATATATGAACTAGGATGAAGCAATTCCTTTAAAAACTAAGTATATAATAAATGGTGGTATTAGAAATTTCATAAATGGTATTTCGATGATATAAATGCTTTAAAAATTTCTACCTTTTCATTTTATTATATTCCTGGTATACAAGAGTTCTGGCATCATCCGTTAAATTTTTCACTCTCTCAACATCAGCATCTTTAGTATTTTCCTCATGTTTATTGATATCATTGTCTTCTTACACTTGAATACTATCTCTCTCATGATGATGTACAAATGGAAACATATAAAATATCAAAATCTCTAAACCTCTTCTTTCTTTCCATTCATTAATAGTGGAATATTGTCTCTTTTCTCCATTGTGATACCAAAAATAATAGTTTGTTTTAAATATAGCTTTTATTATATGGTGGATAACTTCTTCCCAAATTAAACATGGTATTCCAACACAATTATAACATGGATACTCTACATGACCTCTATCTGAAACATTGTTAAATTCAAAATCTAAATTTTTCTCCAAATTATCTTGAAACTCAGTTTAAATATGATCAGTATGATACATAAAACTTCTATTCATTCTATTATAGGGAATAAAAAGTTATGTTCCAATCAAAAATGTAAACTATAATTACAATGATATCTAAATTCAAATACAAATTAAAATTATAATGCATAGGAAATTAAAGAACACTAAGTATGGTTAAACTAAAGTTAAGTAAGGGTAAAACAAAATTTAGTAAGAGTAAAACAAAGTTAAATAAGGGTAAACTAAACCAAAGTAAGTGTAAACTAATGTTAATTAAAGTTGTACTAAATTTAAGTAATGGTTGAGATAAAGTTACGTAAGGTTAAACAAGGTTAAGTAGATTTGAAACAAAGTTAATCAAGGGAAAACAAGTTTAAGCAAAGGAAAGACAGAGTTATATACGGGTAAACAGAAGCTATGAGTAAACTTAAGTTAAGTGTGGGTAAACTAAAGGAAATTAAGCATAAACTAAAGCTAACTAATGGTTAAATAAAGTTAATTAATGGTAAACTAAAGTTAATTATGGGTAAATTAAACCTAAGTAAGGGTAAAATAAAGTCAATTAAGGAACAACTAAAGTTAAGTTGGGGTAAAACGATGTTAAGTAAAAGTAAAACAAATGTAGGAAAGGGTAAAATAAAGCTAAGTAAGGGTAAAATAAGGTAATTTAGGGTAAACTAAGTTAAGTAAGGGTAAATTAAAGTTATGTAAAGGGTAAAAAATTAAGTAAGGGTCAAACAAAGTTAAGGAGAAACTATAGTTAAGTAAGGGAAACCTAAAGTTAAGTAAGGGTGAAACAAAGTTAAGTAAGGGTAAACTAAAGTTAAGTAAATGTAAAAATTAAGTTATGTTAGAGTAAGCTAAAGCTAATTATAGGAAAACTAAAGTTAGTATTGGTAAACTAAAGATGATTAAGGGTAAAACAATGTTAATTAAGGGTAAACAAAGTTAAGTAAGGTAAAACTGAAGCTAATAAAGGGTAAACTAATCATTATATTTAATTATTTTTTATATTTGACTATTAAAGGGATTAAAAGGAGGGAGAATATGATAAAAAATAAGATCTTACCCCACTTGTGATAATTTACAAAAGAAATGAGGGATGAAGGAAACCCAAAGTTGAGGTAAAATAAATGAAAAAGAATGGAAAAAGTGTCCAAATTTAAAAGGAATTAGACATGGGGATATTGGCTACCTGGTGGGAAGCCATCATAAATCTATTTATAATCAAGGGAGTTCTTCATGCCTAAAGATAGCTTCTCGGGTACCTATTACACTTCTAATAGGTATTCAATTTCTTTTTCTACAATCAAAATAATTTTAAGAAAACCTTAAATTTCTATAACTAAATTTAATTATGTGAGATCAATAAAATAAATAATTAATGAAATAGAAATAAATAATTGTGTTTTATTATTATTAAAGTTATCAAAAATGTTTATTTACTTTTAATATATATGTAAAAGGAGAATCTTAAGAAATAGACTACTTATCCAGTGATTATCCCTTAAATGAAAATTAAAATACATAACCCCAAGGAAATGGATATCTATCATTATTTAAATATTTTATAAATAATGTAAATTTTATTAAAAACTAACCACGTGATCTTATTTTTTAGTCACTTCTACGTCAAATGTCTCTACTTCTACTCAAGGAAATTATCATATACAACACATTACGGAAGATCTTATTCAATGTTGAAACCATTATTCATGAACTAATAATATAAAATAAATTGATGTTTTAGGAATAAATGATGTACTATAAATTATAAAACATGTAATTTTATTTAAAAATGTATTAATTAAAGTAATTTAAAGTTTCTATTTAATTTTTATTTTATGTCACATAACATATAACATAGATGGAATGGAATAAAGATAGATAACAAGATATTTATTTATGTAAATTTCACATAGTAACCTTCAATATATGATTTCCATTTGATCTAAAAATTTAAAAAACTCCATTATTAGGTAAATTAACAATATAAAATCATCTTTAATATAATAAATGAGTTTGGAGACTCAACTTTTAAGACTTAAACTAGGTTCTCATATAGGCTAAGTCACACAAAACTAATCCCTAGTGGTTGAAAACTTGGGTTGAGTAATCAAATAAACCATTGTGAAGTTTTTTCCACGAAAATATGATCTAAAATGGAAATTAATTCCTCTATAATTTAAAACACTTAAAAATATTAAAAAAATATATCAAAAAAGATTAAATTTTACAATATCTAAAAAAGTTATAGACAAACATGTCATCTCAAATTAGATTTATAAAAGTGACTCACGCCCATGAAAATAGAGAAAGACAAGAGAAGAAATAAGAAGAGGGAAGGAAATATTAACTCCAAAATATCACAATAATAAGGTGTAAAAATGGGGGAAGAAAACCTTCTGATGGGTGCAATGTCTTCTATGGGATGCCAAATTCAACTGAGGAGGGTAGGGGGAGGCCAAAATCTCTAAAGGAGGGGAGGGGGATTCCAAATCTGCATGAGGATGGGAGAGAGGAATCAAAAATAACCTGATGGGATGGGGTATTAAAGGACATATACGAGGTATTATGGTTCAAACGAAGAGTATGGGAGGAGGATCATGAGTGAGGATCCCTATCTAAAGGGATATACCCATGGTTTCTAAAGAACCATTGTTATAGATCAACTTATAGCAATAGTTTTTTAAAAACATGGGTATAGGCTTGGGAAGAGAATTTATAACCACTGTTTCTCTAAAATATGGGTATAGATCCTTTTTCATAGAGAAAATTTTTATTAGTGATAGGTGGTAAATAAAAAACAAACAAAATCATTTTGTGAGGTGGTATTTCACCATATGCAAGAACGGTAAGTTCTTTGCCCATTTGATGGAACTGTGTGTAAATATAGTTAGAAACCTTAGAATAAAAACACATCAACATAATGAGGATACTAATATTATTATATAATCATGGAATAATAATATTTTAGGTGTGGATAATGAAAATAAAACAAAGGAGCTTGAGGAAGGATGTTACCTCTTCTTTGGGTAACTCCTCTTGGTTTTCACAAAAGGGATTCCTTGGTTGTATTTCTCCAAAAAGTAAGGTTTATAAGAAGAATGTATGGATTTTTAGAGCTTATTTAAGTAGATTTTGGGTGATAAAAATTTATTTAAAGGTATGAAAAAGTGGGAGGGGTGAGTTCCTTTTTATAGTGGAGGTGGAGTGGCATTCTTGTATGTTTTATAAAATGGAATTCCAACCAAATTTTTCCTATAAAAAGTGGATCCAATAATGGTAAAAATTATATAAAAGGGAGTAAATGGTAGAAATATGGTCATCAAATAGATTTTGGGAAAGATTCTAGGTCATTTTTTACCATATGTTTAAGGTTTAGTCCTTTGTTAAGCTATATTTTCTCTTAATCATTGTAATTAATTTTAATCACTTTCACTAATATTTTTGGTCAAAAAATAAGTTGAAATTATTATAAATTTTTAATTATTATAATTCCAAATATGAAATCAATTTATCCAAATTATAATCACATAACTGGTATAAATTAATTCAAGTTTAATCCCACAGATGGGATGAAAAATCTGGTTTTTTAAGTAAAAATGTTCAAAAGTTTGGTAAGTTTTTATACCCAATCTCAAAGTAAAATTGATTCAAATGACCTAAATTGTATTAATTAATGTATAATTTATCAAATTTAACTTTAAAATCATTCAAAATCATAATTTAATCTTATAAGTAAATTAGATAAAAATATTTTTGAACTACAATTCATTATAATTCACAATTCGTCAAAAATGAAACTTCATAGAAAAATAAAAACAATTAACCGTAATAAAATTTTTATTTTCCTCTTTCAAAAATGAATTTTATTTTTTGAAATAAAAATTATAAAAGTTTCAAAAATTAGATCTACAATGGGTTCACCAATAAAAGTTGGTAAAATTACATTTCTAGAAGAATGCATCTTTTTATTCATAAAATTAGATTTATTATTATCTTATACCTATCAAATCTATTGGATATTAAAAAAAATATTGGATGAAAATATTATATATAAATTTTATTGAAAACATCAATCAAAAGTTGTTTGTTTAATTTATTGAGATAAAATTTTGTTTGTATATAGAAAAGTAGTTTTCTTCAAAAATGAATTTCTTTATTATCAAATAGTTATTACTTTCTTTTTTAACTAATTGACAACCAAAGTATTACTATTATATACATGTGTAGATTATATTTTTACAATTTAGTTAATATTATCTTTAAATTCCATTCCAAAGGATATGTGGAAACTAAAATAACATTTCAATAGAAATATTTATAGTATATTGTAGTTCGGTAAAACTCATACTTGTGTGTAACACAAGCTATCAAAGTGACTCGGTGTTGTGTGTAATACAAGACAAACATAGTGTTTCATATACCATAAACTAATATAAGTGTTGTATGTAGAACAATATTGACTTGGTGGTGCATATAACACAATCCACATTTCATAAAACAAAATTTATATGCAGTTTTGCATGAAATGAAAAATATCAAAAATATTAAATTAATTTGAAAAAAAAATATTTCACAAAATCTCAGTGTGTTACACTAAACCTATATTATCCTCAAGAATATATTTTCAAATTATATTTAATATAAATTTAAATGTATGTAATATCTGAGTCTTACAATTTTGGGTTATTATAGACAGATATCCATTTTTTTATCTAGGTTCACATATCCAAATCAAAATTCATGTATTAGAATTGGAAAAATAATGTAACCCTTTTTGAAGTTGACAATAGACATAATTTAAAATCAAGACCTGAAATTGAGATGAGTTGAGCATAGTATCAAGATGGAGATCATTTTGATCTTGAATAAAATGTATAATAGAGATTAGTATATGGAGCCTTGATCTATGAGAAAACTCAAATCTGAATGAAGATGATGATGTGGTTAAAGATGAAGCAAGCCCAAGAGATGCTTAAAAACCATATGAATTGAATCAAAGATGAAGAATTGGTTCTGGGAAAGTTTGGTGTTAGTGATATAGTTTTGTGTGGTTACATTCTAAGGAATATGAACCAGAATATCTTGAATGTATTAGGGTATTGAGTTTTCTTGCTGAATATTCTTTGGATCTAGTCTATGATAGGGATAAGTTAAGTCGAATCACCACTAGAGGAGTTTGAACTAGTAACCAATTTTGAGTGATCTCATTATCAAATAAATTACATGATACAAGATCAATTTATGATTTCAGATCCTGATTAGTATCAATTAATATAAATCCTAATGATGTTAAGTTTAGATGAAGACAACTCAAGATCGATTGAGTTATAGTTGGTTGGGGCATGCTTCTAGGATGTAAGATCAATTGATGTTTGAAATAAATATTCATGTTGATGATAATTTGATGAGTTTGAAGATACTGGAAGTGAATTTTAAAGAATATTGGGATACTATTAGATTCTTACTATGACGGAAACCTGAGAAGTTAAGATAAGAGAGTAATATTATAACATCTGTCCATTAAAATATAGAAATTAAATGGATTTATCAAGGGTTTTTGGAAGTAAGAACAGTTGTAAAGTGTTTGTGATGACATGTGGATTTAGGGAATTTAATGTTATAAAATTAGATAATTATTGTTGAAGCAAATTTGAGAAAATATGGATATGAATCAATTAATTTTTTGTTTAGAAATTTAATTCTTATGTAACATTTATTAGTTGTTATAAGAGAAAGATATGTTCACTCTACAGTGTTAGAAAATAAATAACTATCTATCTAATTTTTTCTATTACATGAAGGTGTAATTTAACGGATTGTGAGAAATTATAAAATAATTTAAAGGATATTTATAGGATAGATTGGTATTCCTTAATTTTTTTTGGGATTTTGGATATCAAAATCACATTTTTAAAGTAGAGAAATAGGAGGAATACCTGGAAAGCTATTGGAAGAAATTGTCACTACAACTTTGATGAAGATGAAGTGAGAAGATTCAACATACACTGAGAACATTATTGTCTAATATATTTACTATCCATTACTAGTGGATTCAAATAGAGATGTCTTTATGACTTTACATTCCTGTTTTACAATTCTAATTCTCTCCAGATTGATGATCATTGAATTTCTTCTTATTTTTTATGCTCAATTATTCTGTCACTTCCTTAATTTTTTCCTTTTATTTTGAGAATGTAACATCACTGATTGGATCATATTAATATCATAATGTGAATTTAAATACAATCTGATTCGGAGATTTAATTTGATCCTATTTATTTAAATTTCTCATCTTTATCCACAATAAGTGGGTTATAAATTCAGTTTTAGATATATATTCTACTTCATCAATACTCAAGGTTGGTGATAATTGATTCATTTTGTTTTAACATACATAATTCTCACCCAAAAAACTCTATCTAATGTTGATCTTTGATCATTTACATTTCTAGGTTAATCTGCATTTGTATATCCAAACAGATCAAGCTTCTCACTTTTTCAAATTTCATTCAATGGTCCATTTTACCTTTAATATACCTTATAATTATCTTTTCATCAATTAAATGAGACTATTTCAATGTACTTTGATATCTATATTATAATGGAATAACATACACATATTTAGTCCTGAAGCTGTTAAATAGAGAAAAATTCCAATCAATTTCCTTAGTTCTCTTGAATCGGATTCTTTTCTTTTCCCATCCTTTTAAATCTTGGTTTCCACTAAAATTAGGGTAGAAATAATATTTTATTCAACCATCATAAACTTATTTAAAATTTCCCATGCATATTTATCTTGAGATAAGAAAATATGATCTTTTCTTGAGAGACTTGCAAACCCTTGAAATAACTTAACCCTCCAAGAATAAAAATTGAAACATCTTCTTCATATATAAAGAAAATTATTAAAAAGTACCATATTTATTTATAGAAAAATGATGTCATATACGTAGATAATAATAATCAAAGATACATCCTTATCATCTTTGATTTATAGGTTTTTATCAACTCTTCCTACCTTGAACATTATCACCTTTAAACATGAATCATGTTCGGAATACCATGATCTTGGAACATTCTTTAGGTTGTAAAATGCATTCTTCATCTTGAAAAATTTTCCTTTATATTAACTTATGAATAAACCGTTAGGTTTCTCAATAAACACTTCTTCTTTAAACTATCCATTGAAGAATACTGACTTGACATACAATAGGAATATCTTGTATCACATTAAAACCATAATAAAAAAGAAATATCATAATAATATCTATCCTATAAACCAGTATGAAGATCTTATCAAGATATATTATTCAACTTGTGAGTACCCTTTGTTTACTGGTCTTTCCTAGTTTCTTACCAATTCACCTCTTTCATTCAGCTTGTTATGAAACAACCACTTCATTTGGAAATTGTTCTTATTCTTTGTCTTTTTTTCCAACTCACAAGTTTTATAATCTTCAACCTAATCTAATTATTAATTCATATAATCATTACACTCTTGATAATTTAAGGCATCTTTTAAATCTATTGGTTCAAATTGATTAAATAATGAGGTATGTATTGCTGTCCTCAAAATTATTTTAGCCAAATATTGTTTTCCATATTCTATAATTACATTTTTAACATCCAATTACATTATAAACCTTGGATGAGATGAATGAGGTTGATCTATATCACTATAAATGGTTGAATCATCATCTTCAACTTTTAATTCTTATGAATTATCATTATTGTCTGAATATTTACCCTACTTCTCAAAAAAATACTACATCATTATCACCTCTATAACTTTCTTCTTGATGTGTATTTTTTTCTTTGACAATTATAGAACCATTACATCAGTTGTATTTATAATCATCCCTTTATATTTATTTTAAAAGTGATATCCTCCTCCATTTTAATGGAATATAAAGATACCATCAACTCATCTTTGCTCAAACTTCCTGAGATTTTCACTTTGATAATAAAATGGCTGACACCCGTAAATATTTTAAACTTTTGGAATTCTTCTAAAAAATCTTATATGGTTGAACTTTTTATTTTTCTCAATAAAAAAATGGTATTGAATATAAATTACTATACCAATTTCACATTTCAAAACATAATGAGAAGTATACATCCATCCAACAACCCGAAGGCCTTTAATTTTTTATTTTAAACAAAGCCCCCTTTTAAAGGAAGAAGGGGGGAACCCAAATAGACATCATCGACAAAGGATATATCACAACCTGAAGGTCAAGAAAGACAAACCAAACTGACACCATAGTGCTACCCCTCCCCAGCAATTGAACATGAATAAAAAATCCACCATTACAAGGATGAAAGACTAGAAAGTGTCCTATGTCAATGCGCATGCCCGATCCGATGGCTGATGTTATACCCTCTCAAAAATCTGAATCCAAAAATCATAGCAACGATGAATGATAGCTCTGGAACCTCCTCTGGAGCCTGATCCTTGTGGTCGAGTCTGGGTGCAGCACCATACCAACAGACCTTTCAGAAGGAACCTTTCCACCATTCTAAAATCACATCTCCATAGCACCTCAATAAGTGACCATCCTTGACAAGACACGATTCCCTCCCTATTACACCCTCCGCAATCAGAGTCACATAAGCCTGGAAGACAAACCAAAAGGCGCAAGTTCAAGCCATCGTCTCCTTGGACTGGGTGGCCCAAACCCGCACCAAGGGAAATCCACTACTGAGAGAGTTTGGGTCGTCCTGAAACAAAAACGCCACTATGGGCATGAATCATCTCTAATAAGAACCTCAGAACAACCTCACCATGTTCCAAAAACTCACAGTAACATGCTAGAGGGAATGCGCAAAGAAGAACCAATGAGGTTGAACCAGGATAACCAAATTGAAATCTACTGACCGAGTTGAAACAAATCACGCAATACCAGATACACCCAGTTGAATGAAATCATGCATACCAAATAAAATATGAAGAAACACTCATACCAAATAAAACCTGAAGAAATAACACAATATGCAACCAAGAAACACCTCCCCCTCCGAATCACTACAAAACAGGGGCTGATCCGCACCTGAACCCACTGGATGGTATACTAAATTAAAGGTGAATAACATTATTCTCAAGATATTATTAAAATATTTTACTAGTATATTCCCCACCATTGTTTTCCTAAATATTATTTAAGGATAAAATATACTCCTTATCAACACTTCATCTAAAACATTTAAACATATTTAGAGCCTCTGACTTATGCTTCAAAATATGATGCATGTGATATGAGTTAATTCATACATAAAATAAATAAAATACCTATTATTTTTTAATATTTGTACCTCATAATTCCATAAATATTTGAATGAATGATCACCAATAGGAATTACTTTTGAGTCTCAACATTCTTAAGTTAATAATTAATAATATTACCCTTTTAGCCTATAGAGAATATCCAATTTCTATCCCTATCTATTTATCATAGGCACATTACAAACATTCTCTCCTCATTTAACATTTCTAATGTTATTTTTTCAATATGAACATGTTTTCAGTGACATAATATATTTTTTACCTTTAAGGATAAGTAGCATGAGTTTTTAGAATCACCTTTCTAAAATAAGTGTCATCATGTTCATTGTAATATCCTTAATATATGATCATCATTCAACCACTTTACCAAGAACCCATCTTTCTAAAAATATACTTCATTTACTTTATCATATATCTAACCAACAGTTAATAAATTGTTCTTCATCCCATGAAAATACAACATGTTCTTGGAATTTAACTTATCCATTCTAATCACTATAAATAAAACTCCTTTGAATTTAAGTGACCCATAATTTAAAGTGTTCATTGATCCTTCCTATAAATTTTAAACATCCTTTAATATAATTAAGTATCCTTTCATGTGTATTAAATATCCACTATCTAGAGTTCATGGACATTATTTATGTAATTCTTTGCATCAAACCTCAACAACTAAAGCCTTATATTTTCCTTTGTATTTATTATTCTGAGTCTTTTTGACTATTACACTTCATACTCAGTTAAGAAGGTACAATAGTGAGATAATATTTAGAAAAGTGACCCTACTAGACACATATTTTACAATTATCTTCCAATGATTGATACTTGTTCTCAACCATCATTTTATAAATATCAGGCTTCTTTTGAACTCTCCTCTTTTGTTTGGGTTGACTCCCCCTAAACATTTATCTCCCAAACATTATAAGGTCACATGAATTTTGTTAATTAAACAAAAATATCCTTTACAAGTTCTAAAATCTTCCACAATGCCAATATTACCCATAAAAACATAATTTCCTTGAAAAATAGATTATTATAGAGATGTTGAAACTTGTTCTTATTCCTTTTTTGACCAATAATTTTGGATTCTAATTACAAACCAAAAGTTTAGTAGAATACCAGTACATTTATATTCACTTTATAATTTGATCCATACTTTTTCAAATAACCTTATGTAGTTTTATTTTATTTCAATTTAGTGTTTTTGGAATTTCTATATTTCTGAGAATCATATTATTGTACTACAAACTTGACCTTTATAATTTGTGGCTTACAGTGAGACTTTCCAAAATAATTTCAAGAAAAATTCCATTGTTTTAATGTGATATTTTTTAGAAAACATAATTTTCATCATTCTTAAAAATATTAACTATTTCACAAATCTTACCCTTTCATCTTTATTCAACTTTATAAATAAAATTATGAAAGTTTTATTTTTACTTGTCAAATTACTTTTCATAATTGGTTTAATTTATTCATACAAATCTTAATACATTTCATCTTGAATATTTATTTTATTTATTTAAATTTTTGAACTACTTATCTAACTATGAGACATTTGAAATATATTCCTTGAGTTCTCTCTTAGAAAAAATCCATTTTAGTTTTTCCTCACTTTTATCATTGCCACTTTCATCGCTAGTGAACTCTTACTCCAACACTTTAACAATAAATAATTTTTCATAAGCATTAATAGAAGCCTCAACTTCTTCTTAATCCTCACTAATATCATCATCTCCAAACATTGAAAAGAAAATTCTCTTTTTGTTTTAAGAGAAGTTATTAACTTTCCCTTTTGATGACATATTTGACTTTTCAAATTTTGTAGCATTATTATTTGAAGAAATTCTTGTCTTATCATCTTAATATTCACACTATTATTATTATTTCAACTTTGGTCAATTTTACAAAAAAAATCTAAAATAGCTTCATATCTATAACACTTCAGTGGAATATTTCCCTTGAAAATTCCATTACCTATTCTTAAACTTCTATAAATGAGTGACAAGAGTTTGTTAAAATTTTCTTCTACATTTTATTCTTCATCATAATATTCTAATTCCAAAACTAATACTCCCTTACTCATTTATTATTTAAATTTTTTGGATTAAATTTACTTTTCATCCTTGATCTTATTATTAAAGACACTATTATTCCACATTTCATAAGAAATAAGAATATTATATCGATCATCCAATTGAAGTGTACCGAGATAATAGTCTTCAAGAATTGATACCTTTCTATCAAACATATCTAGAATAAATGTGTATTATTTTCTACAAAACCCTAGTATCCTATAACTTTTCACCAAAACCACTAATAGTGCTTATAGTTTTATTTACTCTAGTTAAGAATTCATATATAGATTCATTATCATTCTTCTTGAGGTTTTCGTACATCAACTTCAAAATGGGTAGATTATTATGATTCACTTTCATATTTTCTTTATAAATATTTTATAACTTATCACAAATACCTTTTTTGGTCTTGATTCATTTTACCTTAAGAAACTACTTCTCTGAAATAGATGACAGAATTGAATTTTGAGCATGACCATCATTTTACAAGTTATTTCAATCATTTTTTTCATAGAATCACATTTACCATGGAGAGAAAAATAATCAATTACAGTATCTAGAACATCTAATCTAATATATAATAAATAATTAATCATATAATTTTTTCATATATAATAATTTTTCTGATTTAAAGAGGTAATCCCCTTTTTTCACTAACTTAAGATTTTCCATTTTCATAATAAAAAAATAGTGGTTAAATATTTAAACATAGAAGAAATATTTCTATTAAAACTATAGAAAATAGATCATAATTGACAAAAAATAGATTTATTTGATACCAAATCAAAATTACTCACACGATCAGTGTGAATTCATCAAGAGGGGTGTGAACCAGTGAATCTAATTCCTTCTTATGTTCCTTTTAGAAAAAACCATCATAAACTATTTAAGTGAATGATGTATTTTCTATTACATTAAAAATAATAATAAAACAATAGTTATAAAATATTTTTTCATGGTTCACTACTAAAAATGGTTAGCTAATCCTTGGAATGTTCTAGAATCACCCAAGACCATACCATCCACAAGTATCAATATTATGCATTACCAATGAGCAGTTTTTATCCTTATACTCATGATATAAAAAAAATGTATCCCAACATGCAAAAATTATTTTTTCAAAAACTAAAATATATATAATTTTTCTTCCAAAAAAATAAAGTCTTAAACTATATCATAATTCCTTCAATTTGACTTTGTATTTTTCTATTCTTCTCTTATATCTTCATACACTTTCTCTTATATTCTTCTACAAGCATAGTAACAATTACTATCTTCTTCCTAAACTACTCTCACTCTCTTAAATATTTTTTTATTTTTCAAAAAATACATATTTTCTAATAGTATTATCCATTTTATTTTTTCTTTAATTTGGAATTCAAACTAATAGCTTAGTTTGAATATTTCTCAACTTCCTTTTAAACCTTTGAATCACTCAAGACCAGTGAAACCCCATGTCTTTAATACACATAAATTCATGAAATATTACATAATTATTAATTAAGTACAATACCATAATTTAATTATTATTAGTGTCTCTAGGTAATTATATAAATATAATAATAACTTCAAATAGGGATACAAAAACATTATTTAAAAATACCATAACATACACTTAAATTCTATTGATATTATAAAACTGTATAGGATAACCTGGGGATGTAGATAAAAAATGGGTGAGTTTTAAATCCTCATAAGGGAATAATAAATTCATAAAATGATTAAATTAATATAAAAGGCATATAAATATGACATATAAGGTAAATAATCATAAACATGTACATAAAAACATGATATAATATGATAACATCAAGCTAATGTAAGAATGTGGCAACAACATAAAACATAACATCTTAAGAATAAGTTAAGGATAACCACTGAGACATCATAACATAGTGTTATTAGGATAAACTCCCATAAACCATACATGGAATCTCATGAGATAAAAACATTATCCAATGCATTGGAGGGCTATATATTTTTGGGATCACCCATCACATTCATATCATGTACATGAATTAATGTGCAGCATAGATCATACAACATTAAAAAAATATTTCATAAGTTCTAATATCGTGATTACAGAGTGTGGTTTAATTACATTTAAGTCTCCAATAAATTAATTTTAAGTACATCTAGGTAGATATTATTGAGTGTAAATGGGAATGGCTATTCCCTACATAAATATTTTTCATCAAAACTCACCGGACAATTTTGACAGCATAACGTGTGTATATGATGATTCATGGAATGATTTAATGAGAGTTAAATGTGGTAAATAAATACATTTACATAATAATTATAGTAATAGGGATGTTTAAAATCACATTCCTATATGAACAATTGGAAATTAAATGGAATAATATAAATAAATTTCATGAATAAAGAGGAGGATATAATATTTTACCATGAGAGGGAGATTTTAAAAGCACGAGATGATCTTCTTAAGAGTTTGGGAACACCTTGGTAGAAATTTATATAGGTATAGGGATATGAAATTCATGCTCAATGGGGTTTTAATAATGGTGAGTGGGGGTTTAGGTGGGTATTTAAAGAAAAGGAGTGAGGTATTGTTTATTAATTTCTAAACCTAGGTTTCAAACACAATATGATAAGATAATAAAAAGCAAAAACCTTCCCATTTTTTATACCAAAGAGGTGTTTTTTGAAATATTTTATAAGTCCATGAACCAAAAATATTAAAATAATACAATTGGTGATGTGTAGGTGAGTTATGTTCATAAAGAATTGATTTTTAAACCTTAAAATACAATATAGATTTTGTAGGATTCATTAACGTTTTATAAAATTAATAAAATAAAATAAAAAACATATTATTTTAATTGGGAAATATATTTTTTTGGTGGATTCCAATTATAGTATTTTTTACATCACTTTTGGTTCATTATGATGTCATAATACAAACCATACATTTTTACCTTATTTAATTTTTTCCCAAAATGTCAATAGGCTCAGAAAATTATAAAAAAATCACCATTTTCCAATTATTACATGTTTATTTCAAAAATAATATTTATATTAGAAAACATATTCTATAAATTTTATAATTTATACTTTTAAATTAAAATCCTTATTTACAATAAAATATATATTTTTAATATAATAACAATTTTTTGACCCTAATAAAGATTACATTGGACTTTATTAAATTATATTATAATTTTTATATAAATAAATATTATTTTATAATAATAATATATTAAAATAATATTTATTTAAAAATTCTTGAATTTATCAAAAATAATGTTAAAAATATATATTTTATAAAAAATACAATTTTGGTTTCTTTATATAAAAATATAATTTTACTCAACACATATATAATTTTATGTATAAATTAATAATAAAAATGGATAAACCTAATCATTATTTTTTTAAAAATAAAACATAAAAAATTCATAATACTAGGGTCTAGATACATAAAACCTTATTACATCAATGTACACCCTAAGGGTAAGGTGTACAATGGGGGCACTTCCTTAGTGTGGTTAGGTGAACATGGTTTGGTTCATGATCTTGATAACATTGAAATTATCCAATAAAAAGTTTCATTCATGTTTCAATTATTTAATATTATCTTGGGGTTGGTTAAGGGAAAATCCAATTTATTCCATCGCCCTCAGAATCCTTGATAAATGGGCTTCATAGGGTATGATTCTACTAGTTGATTCCATCACATTTTCCATCTATGTTGAATATAATTTATCATAAAACTTAATATATACTAATATTAATGATCATTTTACAATTTCTATATTATAAATGGTTATTATTGTTAATGGTATTTTAAATTTAACAAGCTAGTTATAGCCATATTCTATGATTTTCTTAAAATAAAATGTATTGAATGTTTTTTCTATAACTATATTTATTAATAAAAAATTTATTCAAAAAGTGCATTTCATTTATAAAATATTGGGTTGTTACATTCTTCCCCACTTCGAAAATTTCACCCTACAAATTTTATTTCATACACTAAAATAGATGAGGGTGCTCCTTTTTTGTCACCTCTTCTGGTTCCCATTTTTCTTCCTCAGACTCATGGTTCTGCCACATCACATTCACTACATGATTTTTATTTTTTCCTAGAACCTTGTATATATGATCTAAGATATCCATCGTCATGTCATTATATGAAATATCTTTCTCCAATTGTACCACCTCTGGATTAAGTACATGTGAGGGGATCCGTATGCACTTCCTCTATAAGGATACATCAAACACATCGTAAACATGGGATAAGTTAGTTGGGAGTACTAGTTGATAGTTCATAGCTCTAATGTGATCAAGGATATCAAATGGTCTATGTATCTAGGACTAAGCTTTACCTTTATCCCAAAGTTCATGAATTTCTTCTAAAGTGATTTATGAAGTAACACTTTATATTTGAACTAAAATTCTACGTCTCATCGATGATTTTATGAATATATTTTTTATTTCCTTTTCAAAAATTTCATATAATCATAAGTTTTTTTACCCTTATCTTTCCTCTCTTGGATAATATTAGGTCTAATAAGATTATTCTCTCTAACCTTATCCTAGCATGTTGGAGTCTAACACCTATTCCCATACAAAGTTTTATAAGGTTCCATTTAAATTCTAGAATGGATGATGTTTTTATATAAGGACTCCACTAGGGTGAGGTAATGGTCCCATCATAATTGAAAATCCATTAAACATGATCTCCAAATATAATCTTGAGTAATAATTATTCTATGATACTAACCATCTATTTGAGGGTGATAAGAAGTACTAAAACTTATATCTATATCCAACACTTGCTGAAGGATTCTCTAGAACCTTGAGTTAAACCGTAGATCTCGATTAGATACAATGGAGAGTGTAACTATATGTATTATTATCACTTACCTTATGTATATATTTATATGTTGGTGTAAATAGATATCCTTATTTATATAAATGAAGCGTGATGACTTTGTTAGGTGATCGACAACCACCCAGATGGAATTATTTCCTTTAGAGGTTCTAGGGATTCCTATAATGTAATTCGTGGTTATATTTTCCCATTTACATACTGGTATGGGAAATGTTTTCATCATATACCCTTAGAATTATTTCATTCATCCTTGTATTTTTGTCATACCAAGCATCGAGATATAAATTTTGTAATCTCCCAATTCATGCTATCCTGCAAGAAGTTTTACTTTAGATCTTTATACATATTAGTGCTTCCTTGATGAATAGAGAATAATGAGATATGAGTATAATCAATAAGTTCACTCATTATTTCTAGTTTTTATGGGACATATATCTAGGTTCCAAACCTTATAACTCCATATTTAGAAAATTATAAATATGGAATATTAGAAACCATTTTCTATATCTCATCATCATATTTTTGGACCTCCTTGATCCACTCAAGAATGGATGGTTGATAATTTTTTTGATCAAGGTAGGATAAAGATCCATTAATAATTCCCATGTTCATCATTTTCATGTCCAAGAATACTATATCTCTTTCAATCCTCATTGTGGAGAGCGTTTTGGGATCCTTTATAAGCATCAACCACTTTTTTTACCTTCCTAGTATAGGAATCTATTAAACAATCATAATACTTGGTCATATCTAATAAACATAATTGGAAAATATTGAGATCCTTTTTTTGTGAATATATACTTGATGATTTTATGATTAGTATATATGTCACACTTCCCCCCATAGAGATAATTTCTCCATATATTCAATGAAAATATCACTAAAACCAACTCTAGATCATTGGATGGGTAGTTAATCTCATGTATCTTTAATTTTATTGAGTTATAGGCCATCACTATTTTATCTTGCATGAGTAGCCCAATTCCTTTTGGGATAAATCAATGTAGATCACAAGTTCTTCCCCAATGGTGGGTAATGTGAGAATAGGTGCAGTAATTATTCTCTTCTTTAACTCTTTAAATCTCTCACTGGATTCATAATTATCTAAAAACTTCACTCCCTTACATGTTTTATTAGTTATTTGGATTGAAAATCATGAGAAATTTCTAAAAAATTAATGATAGTGCCTAACTAATCCCAGGAAAATAAAGATCTCCATCATAGATGTTAGTCTGTACCATCCTTAAATTGCCTCTTTTTTTAAGGATCCATAAATATCTCTTGTATAGTGATAACATACCCTAGTAAAGGCACATATTCCATCAAAAACTCAAATATTTTATACTTTTCATATATCATTTCATTTCACAAGTAATTCAGTACAACTTTCAAATTCTCCTTATGTTCCTCCTTTATTTTAGAATAGATAATAATATTATTTGTAAAGAATATCAAAATTTTATTTTTGTATCCCCTTAATACTTTATTCGTTGCGTCTATGAAGACATTTGGAGTATTAGTGAGTCCAAATGGACTCACTATAAACTCTTGGGGCCTATACCATGTACAAAAAAAATATTGGGGATATCCTTATTCTTTACCTTCACTTTATAATATCCCAACCTAAAATCCACCTCACAAAAGTACTAGGATACATGTGTTTGATAGAAAAAATAATCAATCTAGGTTATAGGATTGTTATTTACTATGATATTGTTGATATCACGATAATAAATGTCAAGGCGCACTAACTCATCCTTCTTCTTTGAGAAGATTACTGCTGCACCCCATGGAGAAGAAATTGGGTGTATAAACCATTTAGTTAGATTCTCTTGTAGTTTCTTATTCATCTCTTCATGTTAAATAGTTTCCATTATATGTGTATATTGGGTATTGGAAAATATTCGAGTATAAGATTGATTGTAAACTTAACCTCATATCTTAGAGGAAGACTAGGAAATTATTTGAGAAACACATCACCATATTCCCTACCAATGGGCATGTCATCATGGATGATCAATTCCTTAGTCTTAATCATTTGGGTGATATTCATTTTCTCATAAGTCAATAATATTCATGCTTTAGATGATGATTTTTAATGATATTCATCCTTCTCCTTATAATTTTATAGAATTAGTGGGTGATTTGAGATATGAATGATGATTTAATTCTATTGGAAATTTATGTTGGCTATATATAAGTAATTCCAATCCATACCCAGAATTACATCGAATTCTAGTAAATAGTTTATGATAAGGTTTGTTAGGAAGTTCAACCAGAAAATATAAATTGGGAAGGATTTATATACTTGGGATGAAATAATTTTCCATTTCCCATATTTACAAATAGCTTAACTTCTATATTTTGAGGTGGTTTTTGAATAGTTCTACTAAACTTATATGATATGAATTAGTTCATAGAACCATAATCAAATAGTAAGTTTTATATTCTCGAATGGAAAATTAATTTACTGGTCACAACGTCATTGACAAGGTCCACCTTGGAAATTTTGGTGGTATATGCTCTCTCTATATATAGTCCTTGTAGGTTGTTATTTTTGGTTATCATCGACAACCCTTATCTTAGCAAATCGACTCATACAGTGTCCTTGCTCCTTGTAGTTGAAACATTGGACAACAGGATAAGAGTTTACTATAACATTATTTTATTCCATCATAATTTTGGATTTTTATCATTAACATTCAATATCTAGGTGGCCTTACTTCACACATCTAAAGTGTTTCATTACCCCCTTTAAGAATTTTTTAGGATTCTGCTTCCCACACTCTAGAAAAATGGGATATTATTCTTTTTCCCACAATGATATTTCTCCATTACTATCCCAAAATTAAACTCTATTCTCTACTTCCAATCTTCAAAAGTGAGAGACCCTAGAGATTCACTGATCCCTATTTTGTCTTTGAGGGTACATCAGATAATTTTCTCATATTTTTCAACATCTCAAATCACCAAATATTTTCATAGACTCAGCTTTATCTCACTAAATAAGTGGTCATATATATTTTTGGGGTTAATAAAAAATTTGTACGTGTATCATACAAATCTTTTGATGTTATCATCATACACCCATAGGGATTCATCATATTTTTTCTTAAGGTAGATAAAATCCCTCTCCATTTTAATTTAGAGAGTGTAAGGAAAATAATTATCAAAATATATTTTTTGGAATAATTTATACTCCATCTCATTGATCACCTCCTTGCTCTTTGAATTTTTATCAACATCCACCATTGATCATCTTCTCCCTCTATACAATAAACACCTAGCATGATCCTCTCTTACTTAGAGAATTAAAGGACAAAGAATACCATTTCAAGAAATTTGGTCCTTCATTCCATGATTAAAATAACTCTAGATCCACTAAAAGTTGAAGGACTTTGTTTCATAAATGTCTCAATTGCAACTTGAGAATTATTATGGGCATGTATATTTTCCCCTAATTCAAGTATCTATTAAAAACTTGATTTAATTGTGAAATTAATTTCATGAATTTTTTGGCTTCTTCTCTCATTGTATTGACCATATCATTTAAGCATTCATTTCATTTCCCATCACATTGGTTGTTGATTTCATTCCTCATATTTCCAACCATTGACTAAAATAAAGGGAAAATAATATTAGATAATTTTTAAAATATTAATCATATAAAATTGAAACTATGAACATTAAATGGATGATTAATAAATAAAACATATTCCTTAACCTGGAAATTTCTATGTTTTAATCTAAGTAATCTGTGGTCTATTTCCTAACATAAAATTTTATTGGAATTTTCATTCCCTTAATGATAGTATGTAAGGATCTTGTGATTTTACCAAATAATATCCCCTAGGAGTTTCAAAATAGGTGTGAAGTAAGTTATCTTTGTCATGCACCAGGTGATGATCAAGTTAATACCCAGTGCACCATTTTCTAGGTTATTACCCCTAGGTATAAATGTATTAGAACCACATCCACTTGTAGTATCCAGATAGGTATTTTGTTTCTTGGAAACCACTTAATCTATACTTTAACAAATATTTAGAAATTTATTCTTATGTTTATTCATATCCATAAGGCTTTCACTATGTTCTGCTAATCTTAATCACCCAAAATAACTAGACCTTGCTCAGATACTAACTATGACAACCCATTTCATTAATACACCTTAATTAATGATTTATTATATAAATATGAATTTAACACAATCCCAAAGATCATTAGTCATATATTATTTGGGTAATTATATAAATATCATAATAACTTGAAATAGGGATACAAAAACATTACTTAAAACCCATAACATGCCCCTAAATTCAATTAATCTTTTAAAACTTTACTGGATAAATTGGGGATGTAAATAAGAAATGGGTGAGCTATAAATCACAATAATGGAATAATCAATGAATAACCTGATGAAATTAATAAAATAGGAATATCAAGGTGACATATAATAGTAGGAATAAGAAATGTGAACATAAAATCATGACATAAGATGATAATATCAAGGCGACAAAAGGATGTGGAAATAACATAAAACATATAACCATAAGCATAAGTCAAGGATAAATTCCCTGAAATTATAACACAGTGTACTTATGATAACCTCCTTTGAATCATACATAGTATATCATGATATAAAAAATATTAATCAATGCCTTTTATGGGCTATATAATCATGGGCTCGCCCGTCAAATTCATATCATGCACATGCATTATTGTGCCACATTGATCATTCAACATAAGAACAAATTTCATAAATTTGAATTTCATGATTAAGTAGCGTGGGTTAAATAAATTTAATTCCAAAATTAATGAATTCAAGTTAAATTTAGGTGAATACCATTGAGTGTAAATGGATATGGGTATTTACTACACAAATTTTTGGAATGGAAAATCGCGGGATAATTTTGGCAGCATAATTGGTGTACAAAATGATTCATGTAACATTTTAATGATATTAAAAGTTGTTATATAATTACATGGAAATAATAAGTACATTAATGGGGATGTTTAAAAATAAATTCCAATACAAAAAACTGTAAATAAAATGGAATAATATAAAGTAATTTCTTGAATAAAGAGGATGAGAGAATATATTACCTTGAGAGGGTGATTCTAAATGCATGGTAGGAGCTTCTTAAGAGGTTGGGAACAACATTATAGGTATTTATATTGGTATGGGGAGATTAAATTCATGATAAATGGGTCTTTGAGTTATGAGAAGTAGGATCTTGGGTGGGTATTTATAGAAAAACAGAGCGAAATTATTTATTAATTCATACAATTTGGGTTTGGAATCTATATGATAAAATAATCAAAAACCAATAACTATATAATGGGATTTCCTATGATTTATACCAAATAGTGGTGGTTTTTAATATTTTATTATTCCATTAATAAAATAGATTAAAATAATATCATTGGTGTTGTTTAGGTGAGTAATGTTCATCAAGAATTAATTTTAAAAACATAAAATATAATATAGGTTTTTTAGGATTAATTAAGGGTTTATAAAATTAATAAAATAACTTAAGAAAAAATTATTTAAATTTGGAAATATATATTTGTTAATGGATTCTTTTTATATCATTTATTACATCACTTTTATGCCACTAGAAAGTCATAATATTGACCCTATATTTATATCGTATTTAATTTTGACTTAACAAATTGACTATCACATAAAATTATGAAAAATTCACCATTAGAAAATTTTAATTTTTTTGTCAAAAATAATATTTATTTTAATAAAATAATTAAATATTTATAATAATTTATACTTTTAAGTAAAAATATTTATTTACTATAAAATACTTTTTTTATGATAATAACAATTTTCTGGCCCTTATAAAGATTACATTGAAATTCATTAAATTATATTATCATTTTTATGTAAATAAATATCATTAAATAAAATTATTATATGAAATTAATATTTATTTTAAAATTATTTAATTTATTAAAAAAAGTACTAAAACTATAGATTTTCTAAAAATACAATTTTGGTTTCTTCATATCAAAATCTAATTTCTGTCAACTCATGTATAATTGTTTATATAAAGTAATAATGAAAAGGGATAAACATAATCCTTATTTTATTATAAAGGAAACATAAAAATTTATAGTACTAGGGTTTATATATGTTACCCCTTATTACATCGGTGTACGGCCTAAGGGTAAGGTGTTTGATGGTGGCACCTTCTTGGAGTGGTTTGGCAAACATGATTTGGTTCATGATCTCGATAAGATTCAACTTATCCCATAAACGTTTTTGTTCATATTTTATTTATGGAGTTTCATATAGGGATTGGTCAAGGGAAAAGATTAGTGGTTCCATATTCTTCATAAGCTCTGATAAATGGGTTTTATATGTTATGATTATACTAGTAAAGGTCATCACTTCTTCTATCTTTTTCAATTAGAATTTATCATTAACCTTAATATATATTAATATTAATTTTCAATGAAAAATTGTTATATTATAAATGGTTATGATTCTTAATGGACTTTTAAATTTGACACACTAGTTTTGTCTATATTCACTAATAGTCTTAAAATGAAATGTTGTTCATGTTTTTTTATAACTACATTTCTTAATGAGGTATTTATTAAAAAATAAAATTTAATTTGTAAAACTATGAGGAATTAATTACTTGATAGTCACCATTAATATGATTAAAGACTTTAGTTATCAATTATGAGTATACATTGAGTCACCAACAGAGACACATCATCGAATCCACTAAAAAACTAGAACTTTTTTCTTACCATGACTTGTGAAATCCTCACCATAGTGTGTTTCACACTATTTATAATACTTCTTATCGACCATTGATTTCACCATATATTTTTTAAATCATTTCAATCTAACCACTTTGAACTACTTTGGAACTATACTCAACACATCTTGTATGAAGATGTTCTTTCCCCTTGTTGTTTAAAGCATGAATCTTTTTCTACACCATGGAATATTTAATTTCATGGAACTCCCAGTTTAGAGCCTCATACAATAACCAATCCCTTTACCTTTTTTGTATAATTCTCTTTGATGTTTCAAGGTATTATCAAAATATCCTCAAAAAATGATCCATGGTGTGGTATTCACCATTTTTATTCCTAGAAAATCACTCTTCTTTTTAATGTAAGAAACCTTACACATTATAAATAATACTCTTACATACCAAACCTTATGTTAAAACGTTTCAAAAATCCAAAACTCATGGTAAATACACCAAAGTTTTCTCCACGACATGCACAAGACCCATTGATTTACATAGGGAAACTTCTCAAATAAAATTTCCACTTAAATTCCATGTTAGTATAAATAATATTCCCATTTCTTTGTAATATCATGTTCTTAATTTTACCATGACAGAGTTAGACCTTCATTCACAAACCACAGCTTTTCAATATACCCATGTTCTGAGAAACAAAATCCATTTTACACTTCTAAAACTTGTGCCACACCCATAATGTGATTAATTATATCATGGTGATGTCATCTATACTTAAAAAATCTTTAAATACCACTCACTAACCATTAAACTTCTAATTTATTATTCAAATCATCCCAAAAACATGGAAAAAACACCTAAAATGATTCATCATGAAACACCTAAGGTTAAAAAATATGTTTGTATTAATAAAAAAATCCAACACATAAACACATCCACAATATATCTCAATATCTTATCCATTTATGGGATCAAAAATCTCCCAAACACATTTATTTATCTTAAAAATAAACTCAAAAACAACTCAATGTTTAGTAAAATGTGGATCATACCTCACTAATTGATATGATATGAAAACGGGGTCATAATTTTGTGCATATTAAGTATATGTTATTATTAAGTACCGATAAAATATTATAGTAATTTATTAAAATATTATGTTATAGATAAAATTGAATCATCATAAAACTTTAATTTGAGATCAAATTTACAAAAAGAATAATCTAAATGGAAACGACTTCTTTTAAAAGTATAGAAACAAGAGAATTATTATCATGAAAAGATAAAAATTTTATATATTGGACTGACCTATTTTGAAACATCCAACTAGTAAACTTTTTTAATGATTAGATATATATGATTACCAAAACCATAAGTATGATTCATTAGATATATCCACTCTCGTGTTAGTTTTAATGGAAATTAAGTTCTAAAATGTATACTTGTCACGACCCATCCTCGGGGCCCATGTCGTGACTACCCCAAGCCCACCTTCCATAGGCCAGGGGCTGGTGACTAGCACCAAAGGTGAATCCCTGATAAGAAAGGGAAGGAATTTCCTTTAAACCAGTATCACACATAGACTAAATGCAAGCAGGAGAAGAAAAAAGTACTAATATAGAAATAAAAATGTGTGCTAAAAGTAAGTGGGTCAGTATACAAACCCAACTGAACAACAAGTACAAGTAAAAAAGGGGAAAATATCTCCTGTATTGTCCACCGAGGAATCCTACCTGAAGGGTAGGTACATATCTCGAACAAATCGTCTCAGAGGTACATCCCATCTAGTCCTGCTCCAAGCAGCCTCCCCTCCATCACCCTCATCCTCGATCACTGCTGACCGTCATCTGCACAGAACACAACAAGGTGCGGGCAAAGCCCGTGAAGGGGTGAGTATAACAATACTCAGTAGGGGACCCCGAGACCCATGAAGGTATACCAGAATCCACTAAGGAGAAACCACAGTATTAATATACAATCATAAAGTATCAACCATCCCTACTTAGGTATATGCCTATACATATACCTAAGTTACCAATCACAATTCAGCTCCAACACTCGAGCCCAAGCACAACTCATTCCACAAAGGAAGTAAAGTCAATCACCTCAATTATAACAACTGAAATACAAGACTCAGATCACACAGGTATACAAATCATGAAGAGGGGTAGAGATAATTAGATATAGCCTCTGAATCATCTCCTTTATCGAACCCATGTAGGATCCTGGAACAATATTAGCGATGTCGAACCCATGGAGGATCCTGGTACAGAATTCATCACTATCGAACCCACGGAGGATCCCGGTACATAAGTCATCACTTTAGAACCCATGGAGGATCTTGGTACAATATCATCATTGTAAAACCCGCAGAGGATTCTGGTACAGTATCGTCGTTGTCGAACCCACGGAGGATCCTGTCATCTCAGTCGCAGCCAGCCCTAGGGTTTCCGCACACAAGACGCTCGATTCTGGGAGGGTCCGCTCCTCGAGCCAAGTGTAGATACATAAACTACCACAAAGTCTCTATTTTATTTATCTCATAGTTTCTTCTCATCATAAGGAACCCAATGCGACAAACGGCGTATCAACCGGACGTCCGGTCTGTGAGATATTGGCATTTCCGTTCCAAGGGATCTGTTAGTTTTTACGCTCAAACCAACCCGGTCATACCCCAACTACGTCCAAACCACAAGTTGAGTATGATAAAAGAATATTCTCGCTCCAAGAATTCCATCGCAGTTGGCGGTTCGTCAATCGGACACCCGTAGCCCAAGATAGGGGCGAAAAGGAATAAACGGGCCAAACGGGTCCGGGTCCGGTCTGACCCAGTCGGACCGACCCGGCCCGACCTGGTCTGTAACAGGGTCTGACCCGGTCTGCAAATCCAACCCGATCAAAAGAAGCAACCTGAGTCGAGGGGAAGGCCTGGTCCAAAGAGGCGGTCCGGTCCGACGGGCGACCCGGCCCGAGGGCGGTCCGGCCCGAGGTGGCCCGGCCCGAGTGCGGTCCGGCCCGAGGTGGCCCGGCCAAGTGTGGTCTGGCCCGAGGTGGCCCGACCGAGGGCGTCCCGGTCAAGGGAGGCCCAGCCTATGGTGTCTCGGCCTAGGGGTGGCCCGTCTGAGGGCGGCTCGGCTGAGGGCGGCCCGGCCGGCTGGCTGGCCCGCGTGGCTGGCGGATGGCCGCGTGGCTGGCGGCTAGCCCGGGTGGCCGGCAGGCCACGCATGGGGGGGTTACACCCCCTTCCTTCTGTAATGGTAGGTGCATGGTGCACCGTCCTGGTAACCGCGGGACACGTAGGGTCCTTCCTTGTCCAGTTGGTCGAGCGGCCAGCCGGTTCTAGCATTGGTGAGGCACGACGGCACCACGGACCTTCACAGTGTCCCACCCTGGTCGTGGTTCCGCATCACCAGTGTGGCGCAACGGTGCCGCGCCCCTCCACCGTGACCCGCCTTGGTCGCGGCTTTCCAGCTTCGCAGACGTGGCATGACAGCATCGCGCAACTCCCCTTCAACGCGGCATGACGGTGACGCGCCCTCTTGGAAACCCAGCGGCCTTGTGTCGCTGGTCTTCTTCGCGGTTAGCCCGATGCTGGCCACCATTGCTCTGCCTCTATCATCAACACAACATGAACAACAAGGGGGGAAGGGTCAGACCGTGTTCATCCGGTCTGACCCCTCCTCGTTACGTTGTTAACAATCGGCATCAAGAATCACAACATACGACGAGGAAAGGAGGGTATAACTCATACATAAAAATAATCTAATTCCCCCTACCTCGATTCAAAGTACTTTGATGAAGTCACAGAAAAAGGGCGTACGTTGATTCGTTGACGTCGAAAAGCATCTGAGGAAGAAGTGTCTTTGACGTTCTTCGCGGGTGGCTCCATCTCTTTTGGCTTGGAAGAAGATTGAAGATGGTGTTCGTCGTTCTTCAGAGATGAGGAAAGTTCTTCGTGTTCTTTCTCTAAAATCTCCCAAGTCCTCTCTCAAAGTCCACACTAAATAATCACCAACTCAAAATAAAATAATAGCTCCTCCATTATTTTATTGTTTCCATGCATTCAAAAAGAATTCAAAAGTTTTCAAAAAGATAATTAATTGTGGTTATTAATTAATCTTTAGGTGTGTTGGCACCATTAAGGGGAAGTTCAAGAGATCCCGCATTTATGGGGAGTTCAAGGGGATTAAAGGGGGGTTAAAGGAGTTAAGGGACTCAGGTGGGCCCCACCTAATAACATCCTCCCAAGGGAGGTTAGGGTGTGGTGGGCCCCACCACTAACCTCCACTTGGTAGTTTTAACCACCAGTCAAATAAAAATATGCTACACATATTTTTATTTAATTTTATTTAGAAACCCAAAAAATTAACTTCCAACCTTGATAAAACGCAACTGCGGTAAAGGTATCCTTAATAGAATATCGGCGCTGCGAGTACAACAGTGTCCTTAGATTTCAATTCTGAGCACCGGTTCAAAAGATATAAAATCACACTCATACGTTTACTGAATGTACCCAAACTAAAATTCAGAAATTGGTTCTGGGCACACCGGGCCTTGGAATCAGGCACCGTTAGAAACTTCAGACTCGTAAAATTCCCATGTATTTATGAAAAAAAATTCCACAGAATTTCCGGGTCTTTACATTCTCCCCACCTTATGGTTTTATGTCCCTGTAAGCTACAACTCACACTAAGGAAACAAATGAGGGTACTGAGCACACATCTGGGCCTCCCGCTCCCATGTGCTCTCTTGGATGTTTCTGTGCTGCCAGCGAACGCGCACTAGAGGTATCGACCATCCATGCAGGACCCGCTTCTGTCAATCCTCAATCTCCACTGGAACCTCCGTTAATGTCGCCCCATCATCGATATCTAGCTCTCCATGGTCGATGATGTGGGAAGGGTCGTGCACGTATCTCCTCACCTGAGATACATGGAATATTTCGTGGACCCTGTGCAACTGAGGGGGAAGAGTCAAGCAGTAAGCCTCCTCTCCTACTCTACTGAGGACCTGGAAAGGTTAGATGAATCATGGAGATAACTTGTCGCCTAGGCCAAATCTCCATAGACCTCGTTGAGGTGAGACCCGTAGAAAGATGTGGTCACCATCCTCAAACTTCAATGGTCTCCTTCTTCTATCAGTATAGGACTTCTGCCTGCTCTGTGCAGTCTTCATCCACTCTTGGATGATCTAAAACTTCTCCGTCATAGTCGGCACCATCTCTGGTCCCATAAGTGTTGACTCCCCTGGGTCAGTCCAGCACAGAGGTGATCTACAAGGTCATCTGTAAAGTGCCTCGAAAGGTTTCATCCCGATGGTGGAGTGATATCTGTTGTTGTAGGTGAACTCCACCAAAGCCAAGTGATCCTCCCATATGTGACCGAAGTCGAGGACACATGCACGGAACATGTCCTCGAGAGTCTGAATGGTCCTCTCAGTCTGACCATCATTCTAAGGATGGAAGGTGGTGCTCAAGATAATCTGCCTCCCGAAATCCCCCTGCAACCCCTTCTATGGCTGGGAAGTAAACCATGTTTCACGGTCAGAGACAATAGAAGAAGGTACTCCATGTAAACGCACAATCCCCTACACATAGAGGCATCCCAATATCTCTACTGAGCTCTGCTCTCTGATCGGTAGAAAGTGAGCCGACTTGGTGATTCGGTCTATGATCATCCAGATAGAGTCATGTCCTCTAGATGTACGTGGAGGTCCCATCACAAAATCCATGGATATCCCATACCACTTCCACTCTGGGACCTCTAAGGGCTGAACCAAGCCTATTGGAACCAGGTGATCCGCCTTCACTTGCTGAAAAGTGAGGAATCGTGAGACAAAATATGCTACATCCTACTTCATACCTGGACACCAGTGTTATCGTCGGAGGTCCTGATACATCTTCGCCACTCCTGGATGTACCGCTAAAGGAGATGTGTGGAACTCCCTCAACACTTCCTCTTGAAGTGAGACTGGTACCATGGTACGTCCTCTGAAGAAAATGATGTGCTTTCCACCTTCAGAAAATCCATTAGGTGTCTGCCCTATCGATATCTGAGCACGTCGCATCTCACAGTCAATGTTTCCATGTTGTGCCTCCCTGACTCTCTGAAAAAGTGAAGGTGTGACTGTGAGAGACTATAGAAAGGCTTCTCCATCTCTATCCACAAAGGATATCTGCAACGTGGCCAGCTACTTCTTCGCCTCTCCTAGCAGCTAAATGCATGATCTCCTACTGAGAACATCTGCTACAACATTCCCCTTCCCAGAAGTATAGACTGTCTTGAATTCATTGTCCTGGAGGAACTCAATCCAACACTATTTTCTGAGGTTCAGGTCCTTCTATGAGAAGATATACCAGATACTCTGGTGGTGAGAGTAGACTGTAAAGCATTCGCCCATAAGATAGTGTCGCCACATCTTCAAGGCGAAGACCACTGTTGCTAACTCCAGGTCATGGGTAGCATAGTTCTACTCGTGTTGTCTCAACTGCTGAGAACCATACATGATCACTGCTATCTCCCGCATCAGGACACACCCGAGTCTGGTCCCTGATGCGTCACAGTAAAATACGTACCCAACGCCCTCCTCTGGTAGCCTCAATATGGGTGCACTATTCAACCTCTGCCTCAGCTCCTGAAGTCTCTACTGGCATCTCTCTAACCACACGAAGGGTTTCCCCTTCTTTGTCAATGCTGAAAGCGGTGCTGCAACTCTAGAAAAGTCTAGAAAAAATCTCCGATAGTACCCAGCCAGCCCCAGAATTCTTCGCACCTCTGTCATACTCCTAGGTGGCTCCCAAAAAAGTACTCCCTCGATCTTCATTGGATCCACTAAAACTATGGCCTCTGAGATGATGTTTCCCAATAACTGAACCTCTCGAATCCAAAAATGGAACTTCTAGAGCTTACCATAAAGCCGGTGCTCTCGGAGTGTGTCTAGTACTACCCACAAATTGTAGGCATGCTCCTCCTCAGTAGTCATTTAGATCAGTATATCATCAATGAAGACTATAAAAAAGCGATCGAGTTAAGGATAGAATATCTTTTTCTTGAGACTTGTGAACATTTTTGGAGCATTGGTTATGCTAAATGGCATAACCAAGAACTCATAGTGGCCATACCGGCACATGAAGGTTGTCTTCTACACATCCTTGTCTCGAACTCTGAGCTGGTGATAGCCTGACCTAAGGTCTATCTTTGAGAACCATCGTGGTCCATTGAGTTGATCAAAGAGGTATTCAATCCTCGGAAGTGGGTACTCATTCTTCACAGTCACCTGGTTCAGGCGACAGTAGTTGACACAGAGCCTCAAGCCCACGTACGCCTTCTTGGTGAACAGAATCGGGGCTGCCTAGGGAGAAACATTGGTCCGGATGAATCCCTTCCCCTACAAGTCCTCCAGCTATACCCACAGCTCACGAAGCTCGGTGAGAGCCATCCGATATGATGGAGTAGATATTGGTGTCGTCCCAGGGTATAGGTCAATGTAAAAGTCCACCTCTCTGTGAGGAGGTAGTCCTGGAACATCATCAAGGAAAACATCCGCGTACTGATCCACCACAACAGGAAAACTCAGACTCTGCACATCAACCGCTCCGAGGATGAGACTAGCCAACTGATGTGTGATCGACTATCCCCTCCTCTGGGTAAGTCCATCATGCACTGCAAAGTATCCCTTCTTGTCGGTGAAGGTAAACCTCATTCCATCCTCATGGACACACTGCACTTTCCACCTAATACAGTCAATCTGAGCATGAACTGTGGATAACCAGTCCATACATAGGATGATGTCATAAGGCCTCGACGCCACTACAAGGAGATCCCAACCGAAGCTCTCACCTCCTAGAGTAAGCTCACACTGTCGGCACCGGTGCGTAATCATCGAGTCTGCTCCCGTAGGAGTCTCTAGTTGTAAGGATCGAGCCAATGGCTCCATTGGAATCTCCAAGGGTGGAGTAGACATAGATAGTACCTCAAATCATATCAGGTGTGCCATGTTCTTAGGCCTCGACTGCCTGGAGCTGAGCTCGCCTCTGTCTGCTAGCTTCCTGTGGTCAGGGTGGACCTCTTGGTGGTGGTGGTGGTAGGGTCTCGAAATGTCGTCCACCACCTGCTGCTCGGCCAGCTCCTCTGTCACGTCTGCCTGCTTCTGGTGGACCACCATGGTCAAACCTCTGCCTCTTCCTGGGAGGTCTCTCTATTGTCTTCTGCTCATCTGCATGGCGGGTCAGGCAGTCTCAAGCCATGTGATCCTTCCCACTGCATGCATAGCACTGTCTGGTGCTCGTATGTCTGGCTCTGTCTCATGTGCCCCGCACAACCGAACCTGTATCCCGGGGTCGCCCACCTTACAACCTAGTCCACTTAGACCTTTGCGACATATGTCTACTACTAGCTATAGAAGACTCTACTACGTGTCGCCCTGTGGTGGGTCTCAATGCTGGTGACTGCTCATCAAGAAAACTCTCCACTAGAATGGCTCTCTCCAGCACCCCTGCCTACGTCGGGAAGCAAAGAGAGATCATTGAAGCCCTAATCTCATGCCTGAGTCCCTGCTCAAAAGTCTGAGCCCTGAAGAATGGGTCTCGTACCATATCTGTGGAGTAGCGTAAGTGATCGGTGAACCTCACTGAGTACTGAGTTACCGTCATGCTACCCTACTGTAGATACAGTAACTCCTGTATCCGCACCGCATGAAGGGTGGATTGAAAAAACTCTCAATGGAAGAGACTCTCAAAGTTTGTTCAGAGTAGTGATGCCTCTTCATGAACCTGGACCATCAGGCTCCACCATCTACCTGCTGCTACATGCAGGAGACTCGTGGAAAGGATCACCATGAGGTCGGTTGATGTCCCTACCAATTTGAAAACTCTCACAACAGCCTCCAGCTATTCCTTAGCTGCCTGTGGGTCCATCTCTCCCCAGAACCTAGGAAGACTCTGGCGCTAGAACTTGTGAAACACACTCAGACGGTGTGCTCTCTATGCTAATGGTGTTGGTGGTATCGGTGGCCGAGTGGGTAGTGGTACCGCTGGTACCTCCACTGTGATGGGGTCCTGCACCGAGGCCTCGTCACTCGATGGGCTACCATCTCGTACGAAACTCATAACCCTATCTGGCTGCCAACGTGGGGTCATCCTGAAAAGAAACAGGTGTGACACGGTCAAACATTATACCTGGTGAGCTGACACAAAGTAATCAAGAAGAAAACTTTTCAAAGGAAACACACAGGCAATCAGTGTTTTCGTCCATTGAGTCAGAAATCAGAAGACAGAGTCTTGCTGTATGGATATGTCTACCGCCAAACCAACATTGGTTTCCCTAAACTGATAACTAGGCCCAAAACACTTAACACCATTAATGTTAAAACAATTAGAGTCCAAGTTCTATGGTATAACTGACTCCTATGATACCAATTTTTCACGACCCCTCCTCGGGGCCCGTGTCGTGACTACCCCAAGCTCACCTTCCATAGGCCTGGGGCTGGAGACTAGCACCAAAGGTGAATCCCTGATAATAAAGGGAAGGAATTTCCTTTAAACCTGTATCACACAAAGACTGAATTCAAGAAGTAGAAGCAACAAGTACTAATATAGAAAAAAAAAAAGGTGTGCTGAAAGTAAGTGGGCCAGTATACAAACCCAATTGAACAACAAGTACAAGTAAAAAGGGGAAAATAGCTCCTGGATCATCCACCGGGGAATCCTACCTGAAGGGTAGGTACAGATCTCGAACAACTCATCCCAGAGGTATGTCCCGTCTATTCCACCTCCGAGAAGCCTCCAATATGTTACCCTCAGCCTCAATCACAGCTGACCGTCGTCTGCACAGAACACAATAAGGTACGGGCGAAGCCCATGCAGGGTTGAGAATAAAAATACTCATTAGGGGACCCCAAGACCCCCGAAGGTCTCCCAGAATCCACTAAGGATAAGCCACAGTAGTAAGATACAATCATGAAGTATCAACCATCCTTACTTAGGTATATTCCCATACATATACCTAAGTTACCAATCACAATCCAGCTCCAACACTCGATCCCAAGAACAACCCATTCCACAATGGAAGTAAAGTCAACCACCTTGATGATAACAACTGAAAGACAAGACTCATCTCACACTGGTATACAACCCATGAAGAGGGGAAGATACGATTATATGTAGCCTCTGAATCATCTCCTCTGTCGAACCCATGTAGGATCCTGGAACAATATCAGTGCTGTCGAACCCACGGAGGATCCTGGTACAGAAGTCATCACTGTCAAACCCACTGAGGATCCCGGTAAAGAAGTCATCATTGTCGAACCCACGGAGGATCCTCGTAAATTATCGTCACTGTCGAACCCACGGAGGATCCTGGTACAGTATTGTCGCTGTCGAACCCATGGAGGATCCTATCATCTCAGTTGCAGCCATCCCTAGGGTTCCCGCACACAGCATGCTTGATTCCGGGAGGGTCCGCTCCTTGATCCAAGTTTCGATACATAAACTACCATGAATTCTCGAGTTGATGTATCCCATAGTTCTTTATCATCATAATGAACCCAACGCAACAGAAGGAACGTCAATCGGACTCTTAGTCTGTGAGTTATTGGAATTTCTGTTCCAGGGTCCCGGTTGGTTTTTAGGCTCAAACCAACCCGGATGTACCCCAACTACGTCCAAACCTTCATTGGAGTATGCCAAAAGAATATTCTCGCTCCAAGAATTCCATCACAGCAGGCAGTTCATCAATCGGACAACTGTAGCCCAAGATAGGGGCGAAAAGGTGTAAACTGGCCAAACGGGTCCGGATCTTGTCGGACCCAGTGGGACCGACCTGGCCCGACCCGATCGGTACCGGGGTCCAACCCAGTCCGCAGATCCAACCCGGTTCGAAGAAGCAGCCAGAGCCGAGGGGAAGGCCCGGCTCGAAGAGGCGGCCTGGTCTGACGGGAGGCCCGGCCTGAGGGCGGTCCGGCTGAAGGCGACCCAGCATAGGGTCGGCCTAGCTAGCTGGCTGGCCCGCGTGGTCGGCGGTAGGCCCGCATGGCTGGCGGTTGGCCCGCGTGGCTGGGCAGCTGGCCCGCCTGGCCAGCTGGCCACACATAAGGGGGGGAGGGTTACACCCCCCCCCCCCCCCCCCCCGCCGCCTTCCGTAACGGTCGGCGCATGGTGCACCGGCCTAGTAACCGTGGGACCCAAAGGGTCCTGCCTTGTCTGGCTGGCTGAGCAGCCAGCCTGTTCTGGCTCTGGCGCAGTGCGACGGCGCTGCACCCCTTCACCACAGCCCGCCCTGGCCGTAGTTCTGCATCACCGAAGCAGCGCGACGGTGCCGTGCCCCTCCGCCACGGCCCGCCCTGGTCGTGGCTTTCCAGCTTCGTCGGCGCAACGGCCCAGCTGGTAGTGACTTTCTGCTTGCCTTCGCATGGCGCGACGGGGCTGCGCGCCTCTTCTGTGGCCCATCGTGGTCGTGGTTCCCTTTCTGCGCGGCACAATGGTGTCGCGCCCTCTTGGCATCCCTGCAGCCTTGCGCCACCATTCTTCTTTCTGGTCGGCCCGATGCCAGCCACCATTGCTCTGCCTCTGTCATCAACACAATGTGAACAACAAAAGGGGGAGTGTTGGACCATTTTCGTGCGGTCTGAGCCCTCCTCGTTACGTTGTTAACAATCGGCATCAAGAAGAACAACATACGACGGGGAAAGGAGGGTATAACTCATACATCAAAATAATCCAATTCCCCCAACCTTGATTCAAAGTACGTTGAGGAAGTCATAAAAAAAGGGTGTACGTCAATTCTTTGACATCAGAAAGCATCTGAGGAAGAAGCGCTGTGGGCGTTCTTTGCGGGCGGCTCCTTCTCTTTTGGCTTGGACGAAGATCGAAGACGGTGTCTGTCGTTCTTCAGAGATGAGGAGCGTTCTTCATGTTCTTTCTCTAAAATCTCCAAAGCCCTCTCTCAAAGTCCACCCAAAAGAATTTCCAACCCAAAATAAAATAATAGTTCCTTTATTATTTTATTGTTTCCATGCATTCAAAAATAATTCAAAAGTTTTCAAAAAGATTATAAATTGTGGTCATTAATTAATCTTTAGGTGTGTTGGAACCATTAAGGGTAAGTTCAAGAGCTCCCCCATTTATGGGGAGTTCAAGGGGTTTAAAGGGGGTTTAGAGGAGTTAAGGGGTTCAGGTGGCCCCCACCTAATAACATCCTCCCAAGGGAGGTTCGGGGGTGGTGGGCCTTACCACTAACCTCTACTTGGTGGTTTTAACCACCAGTCAAATAAAAATATGCTACACATATTTTTATTTAATTTTATTTAGAAACCCCAAAAATTAACTTCCAACCTCGATAAAACGCAACTATGGTAAAGGTATCCTTAAGTGAATACCGGCGCTGCACGTTCAACAGTGTCCTCAAATTTCAATTCTGAGCATCGGTTTAAAAGATATAAAATCCCACTCGTATGTTTACTGAACATACCCGAAATAAACATCATATATTGATTCTGGGCACACCGGGCCTCAGAATCAGGCGCCGTCAGAAACTGCGAACTCGTAAAATTCCCATGTATTTAAGAAAAAAATTTCCACAGAATTTCAGGGTATTTACAATACTAGAATATTGAATCCAATAAAATGATAGATAATATTAAGAGGTTTTATTAAGAAAAATAAATTCAAAATGTTTTGGGGTTTTACGGTAATTATATAAATTTAACAATACATAATGATCCTCATTATCTATAGATATTATAGAAAATATTGGTTATATGAATTATTTAAATAGATAGGGGTATCCACTCATAATGGAATAGGATACTAATTTTATTCTATAATTTTTAATCAAAATGTTTTGAAAATTTATTGTGAATTATAATATGTATGAGTTTTAAAAATCCGTAATCATCTAGTTCAATATATTTAGAGTATATAAGAAAGGAATTCAAGGTCTATGGTTATGTTTTTTAATCATAATAAAAATGGATAAGGGTAAAATATAATTGGAACAATAAATATATTGGAGGGTCCAATAGTAATATTGGGTTGTTGAAAACCAAGGGATGTTTCAAGAAGGAATGATATTTTTTATATTATTGAAAGGGGGGAAATTTGAGATGAAATTTCTTGGAATATCTAAAGGGGTGTAATAAACCCAATGGATTGTCAACATCAATGATAAATTTTATAAAAATAAATTATTAAATTTTAAATTGTATTTGATTCTAACTGTACATTATATAATTATTGTGAATATGTATAGTGGTTCAAAATTGGGTAATTATTGGAAAAGGAAGGTAGGGTTTAGTGTCTAGGGAGGAATAAAAGGTTATTTCTTAAAGATAAAAGAAATTAATTCTTAATTTTGGATAAATTTTGATGGACTTGTGTAATTTTTATTTCATTATCTATTTTATAAAAAGTAAAGTATATTTGATGCAATAAAAAAAGGTTTTTATAATGAAATAATGTTTTAATCGAAACACATGGTTCATTTTTCTAACCAATTTATAACATGAGAAAGAAGATATGTATAAATTTTTTTAGTAATATTTAAATAAAATACATTATAATAGTTATAAAATATAAAAAATTATAATTTAATATTCAATTCATATTTTTACTCTAAATAAAAATAAACATGTGATGTGATTAAATCATATAAGGTGCGATTTGGTATTTATTTTCTATCCCAATAAAATCATGTAAGATATGCTTTTATGTGTAAAAATTATTTTTATTTTGAAATAATGTATTTGAAAATTATATATTTTCTAACATATTAGTATAAATTGATATTGGAAATTTATGAGACACCAATTTAATACAATGTGAAATTTTATAAATAAAATAGTCTAAAAACTTTGTGATGTATTTGAAATATTATTGGTAAATGAATGGTATTAATGTAAATATTTTCATTTTTTCTTATTACCAATGATCAAAGAGAATTTTTTTATTAGTAGGAAAGGTTATATATGTTGTAAGTTTTGAAAAAATAAAAGCTAAAATTCATCATAAATTGGATATTATAAAGAAAATATATTTTGATATATTTGTAGAGTATTGTACATAAGGATTTTTAATCCTTAAATCATAATTATCTAAATTTTCCTCCCAAAACATGTTATCTTGCTAAAAGAGATTAGTGGAAGCATTAATTTATCAAATGGGTATTGAGGGATGTCCAGGTGTTATATAGTGATATAAATAATTCCACATGTATATGTAACATATTTTGATAATACTAAATAAATCAGTGAAACATGAGTTCCTCAATGTATCAATATATTCAGATGTGATGGGACTAACTATTTAGTATATTTTTTTGTTATTATTTTCATAAAAGTGTTTTAATATTGTAAAAAATATATCATGTAATATAAATAAATTTAAAATTTAGTATACTTTCATATATATTGAATAAAACATAAAATTATGATGGTAATCAATCCCCTAGAGTTAAATCTCAAAGTTATCACTGGTCAAAAATCATCATGGAAGGGAATTGGTTGTGACCATATATTAATATTATAATGAGAATAGGCTCACATTAAGAAACAAATTTAACTTATGAGACCCAAATAAGGATTTTTATTCTATATAAACTCACTATTTATACTATATGGAATGTCATACATTATTACATTAGTATACTAGGGGTTCTTGTTTTATATTAATTCCCAGTACATGAGGTTAAAAAGTTACCCTACATGGGTACATTCATATACTAATATCTTTATTATGTTGTCCTTGAAGTTTAGATAATCCTAGGGTGATTGTTTATATTACTAATAATGTGGTAAGTAATTCTTAAACAAAATGGTATTTTTTTCCTCCTGAATAACAAGTATGAAAATTGGTCTCTCAATTAAGTAAGACTAAGGATGTATATGGTAATACCTAGATAATTGACATGTAATGTGATAATATATAAAGGTGTGTGATATGTGATGTAATCATTTCATGGTTTAATTATTTGAGATGTATTCATTTTTTTAGTTCATTATTTACTTAGATAATTAAGAATATATGAGTTTTACTATACAAGATTAGCATGCTCCATGTTGTATGGATAAACTCAAGGTGTTAAAAAATAAATATTATGATTATATATGGTTTAAGAGATACACATAGTAAACATAAGTATATAGATATATATGTTTGATAATGATCACATTAAACCCCATTATATCTTAAGCAGTACTAATGCTTTTCTAAGGGTTTTTCTTCGTATATAGTTTTTTATTAAATAATAAATTATCATTATTAACATTATAAATGCCTATAGAGTCATAAATAACATTTATTTAATAAGGATTATTTTTTTATATTGTTTTTATAAATATTTTATAACTTAATGGTATCATCTCCAAAATGAGATTTTTTGGGTATTAAGAAGTAATTTTGGATATTTTTTTACAAGATGTTGTATATTATTTGATAAAAATGAAATTTTAATGAATCCTATATGGATTAAGTGTAAGTTTGTTATTAATGGATTTTTTTTCGAAACCAAAATAATTGGGTAGTGTTCTTCCCAAGATTTTTTTCACGGGGTGCTTATACTATGGAATAGATTGCAATATGGGTTTAACACTTACTGTGTGAAGTTTTGTGAAATGACTAGAAAATTTCTCATGTTGTTGTCCATTTAAAATTATACAGTTTATTATATTAATTATATTTCTTGTGATTCTTCCACTATAAGATATCATATATCAGTTAAAAAATATATGATTATGTTTAATGAAATTTTGTGATCGTTGAAAAATTGTTTAATTGTTGAAAATTTCATTATTGATTTATTAAATGTTATTAATTTTTTGTAACATATTCCATATTTCTAATGTTTATGAAAAAATTGGAATGTTTAAATATATCATAAATTGAAAATTTGTGTAACATATGATATTATAATGGATCCTTTAAGGATATTAAGGCTAAAAAGGATACTGAGACTATTTTGGTTATAAACTCGATCCTTAAAACTTTAATTCAAGGATCTATATTTATATTCCCTATTTAACAACAAGTTTAGATTATGCTATAAAAGTTTGAGTAATTATACCAAAATTAATTCTTGGTTATCCATATTTTTGGTGGATACCTTTGTATGTGGGATTTTTTTGAATTCCACTTGTGAATCTTCTTCAACCAAAATAAATAAGATTTGAATTCATCAATATTAAGGAATGTTATTCAAATATTATATAATTATTTGAAACTATTCATGGAAAATGTTGTAATTTATGGTTTTGGTGGTTGTTTTAAATACTTTTGGACAAGTATTACCCCCTCTAAAAACAAACATAAGGATTTATGGGGATATAAAAAGGAATATTATTATAAAATTCCAAGGAACAAACATTATTAAAATAAAAAATTGGATCATGATTGATAATTCCAAAAAAAATCATGGTAATGGTATTAATTTAGAAAATTGATAACAAACCATCATGGTTAATGAATCAAATATAATTTTATGCATCAAATAAATATTTTATAATAAATCGCATATAAAATATGGGTATTTTGGTAGAGGTAATGATATTCCAAGAAAAGAAAGAAAATTCTTGATCTTTAATAACTTAAAGTGGAAAGGATATATAATATATACTTCATATGATTTTATCCAAGAGCATGGATATTTCAATTTCTTTAATAATACATTTAATATTGAAATTATGTTTTAATATCACATATTAAAACATAATTTTTATTATAATCTATTAAATATTGTATGTTTAATCAAGTTAGTATATATAATAAATGATTTGTTTTCATCTCCCATAAAACAATAAAATATTATTTAATTAAAAAAATAATTATTTGTATTTAATTAAATAATTCATTATCACTAATTGAATGAATTCTTGACTCAATTTTGTTAAAAATCTTGTTGATCCATGAACAATGTGCACTTGGAGGGATTATAAAATTAATAAACCCTAATTTACATGGGATAAATAATAAAAAAACAATCTAAGACCATAGTAAATAAAATTAAGGGTAAGTATAAAAAAAATTATGTTGCTTTTCAATTTTTATTTTATAAGGAAATAATGATAAAAGTCATCTATTTGAAAAAAACGAATTATTATTTATATATTTGAAATTATAATCTAGAAAACCGACATTATGCTTTAAATTAATGAACTAGTTTAAAGATATATTATGGATGAAGCACCGACTAGTATACACATTAACTAAGATAGGATAAAGCATATGGTATTCCACTCATGTTCTTCTTATCTTTATCATACTTAGAATAAGAAAGTAATTTTCCATGTATCATTATTATGAATATGTTCTCAGACCCATATATTTTTAAGTGACTCAATATTTTTTTAAGACTGGATATAAAATAATATAAAAAAGTATTTTCTTATATTCATATAATACTTTGGAATATTATGAATATTTCTGGATCTATGTGCAAAGACGGCATGAGATTCTAAGACCCGGTGAGCCCGAAATTGGTATTATAAAAATATTAAATACATTAATATCATGCATATGCATTTTTCCTAAAAAATATAAATAACTATTAAATATAGTATCGGATCAGAAATATAAGAATTCTGTTGAGTCTGGAGTGCAGCCTTTACCCAAAGCATGACATAATATTTTTCAGGCTCATGCATTTGTGAAAATTTTATCCTGGGAAAAAATAATAAAAAATAACTTTTTTAACTTTTTTTATTTATTTTATTGTGTTTTTGTGTAGTGAACTTGGGATATTATAAAAATACGATGTTCTAGACAATTCATAGGGTTAGCCTCAAGGCCCTGATAAATGAGAAGAGAGTGTGGAGGAATGTTTGAAGATATTAGGATCATGGATCAACGATCGATATACTATAAGGATCACCAATGACAATGTGGTTTTTGGATCTCATCAAGGACAGAAACGCAGGACCTTTCTTTATCAATGATAGATCCAAATTGATGTAGGATGTTTTTTATATTAATTTTATTCCCTTAATTTATATCATGATGAACATGAGTTGAATCCTCTAAAGGTAGATTCATGGGTCCATCATTTTACAGGTATGGTTTTATTTACAAGATTTAGAATAAGTTTTTTATTTGTTTATTTATATCTTTTTTCATCAAGATAATGGAAATGGATTGATACTAACACAAAAATGGACAATTTTCATTCCTCTCTTGTGTATATTTCTTTTCTCCAACTGTTCTTCGTGTGTTCATCATCAATGTTTTGTTTGACCGATGGTTTAAAAATACATGGGCAATCAATTGGCACAAAATCATTTATTAAATCAATGGATTAATACCATATATATGTGTTTGAGTTGGAAATGAAATTGAGATTTAATGATGGTGATGATGAATCGGTATCAGATCGAAGATGTTTGGGCATGATTTTTTTTTGCGTGCAATGGAGGCATGGCTTTGAGTAGTGATTTTCAATTAATCAGAAGCTGAAATATGTCCAATGGTGATGGTGAGGCCGATAAAACTCTAGATCTGAGCTTCATGGTTGTGTTTGGTAGCAGCGGTGATGGAATCAGAAGACTGTGTGAAGGACCATGGGATTATGGAAATTTTCTATATACACATCGTGTAATACAGAGATACCCGTCATGTGGGGTCATGTATTGTAGAGATAGGGTTCCATGTGAAGTTAAATATCACACACCATGTGACACACCTCACATTTTGTGTGACCCTTAACTAGAGGAATCGAATATATTTTAGAGGATACATGGGCACAAACAGGGCCAGGTACATGACATAGCCAAAGTACATAGACTGAGTCATGTACTCAAGGATGGCCTGGTACACATGAATGGACTTGTACATGGGAATGGCTAGCTATATATAGTCATAGTCATGGAAATGGGAATTCATCACACCTAGTACTAGCTTATCATTAACACATATTCTACCCTTAGGTACACACTGCGTATTATAGAATTGTTTATGTCATTTGAACATGAGACATTATCTATACCAGGCTTAGCAAGACATGTTGTGAACCCCAAGGGACACGTCATGTACTCCTTTAAGGATAGGTTATAGTCCACTTTCTCCTTAATTTAGCTCTATTGTGAGCTTTTATGATCTTTATAGGACCATTATTGATTTAGTTTGTTCCCTTAGTCCATTCCTACAAGGGTTTGGTGTGGTATCACATCTTATTCATAAGAACATAACCACTATATTACTTCATCATACTTGTGCGGTGTGATAACATTATTTTTTTATGGACTGAGTTAGTTAGTCTACTTCCATGAGGGTTTAGTACAACATCTGGTCCAGAGAAATAGACTTTATACCCCTCAGTGAATTAGAGAATGAATCACTCGAAGAGGCCTGGACCAATCCTCATTCCCTTTGTTCTCCCTATATAGGGTTATGGTAATCAGTGTGACCAATACTTGAACAAACATTGATATCCTATCTAGAAGGGTAAATATAGTAGGTTCAGGTGTCCCCTAGTGATCCTTGGGCCTTTTACCCCAATTTTTGTATCTAGATCTGATCCTTCTGATGGGGTATTAGTCTAATTGAGTGTGTATCTCATATTAACCCTATCAGATTACTTTGTGATTTTTATTGGATAGACCCAATGATCATGACCTATCAGTAGAGTGTATTTAGTGGTAACATTGATCATAGATTGGTTTTCTCCCAGATGAGTGTTACCTTTATACTACGAGTGGAATCCTATGGCTGGAATTATGGTTGTGACCATGCAGGATGTGGTTTCTTTCAAAGTATATCTAGGTTTATTCTTATTTACCATTATGCATCATATATTTTTTGGAATACATGTATATTGATGGGATGATGACTCTTGATGCTTTATGTCTGGTTATTTTAGGGTGTCCCATTGGGTATTGATATACTCACCCCTGCATAGGCTCTACCCGCAAATTTTTTGTCTTGTGAACTCGATGGAAATTTTATGGAATTCTTGGAGGACTAAGTGTAGGTGCAGTATAGTTTGGGATAGACAGATTGAAGTGTATATTGGTGTTGCTTTTTTCAACATTCCCCTCCTTCTCAGTAGGTCAACCCTTATTTTTTCCAATTTTGGTTGGGCTTGTATTTGTCCCATTTTATTACTTTATAGTACTAATGTTATACTATGATTTGGGATAGATTTTGTGCAAGAATTTATAGAATATTCTATTTTTACTTTCTCATCATTGTATGGGATTAGAAATTCATGTGTGCACACATGTACTTTAGACTAATGACTCCCATGTGTGTGATATGCCTACTCGGTAATAGTCTATTGACCCTGGCCTATTGAAGGAAGTCTTGGAGTAGTCACACCTGGATCATTGATCGATAGGTGTTCCCTGTTTGGTTATCTCATGAAAAATTGGTATCATCATATGTTTCCATAGTAGGACCGGAGTTTAGATAATTTCTAGTAATTATATTGGTTTGGGATTTATGGAAACAATGTTAAGTGTTTCATGTTCGGATCTTAGGCCAGGGACCCCAGTGTTAGTGAGGTGGCTGACATATCCATTCACCAGAACTCTAATAACCTAGTTGTTGGCTCGGTACATGTAGGCACTGGTTGTAAGTAAATACTTTGGTAAATTCATCATATAGAAATGATTTTTCATTTCCATGTCATTCTTGAGTCATCTCATCAAATATACTCATTAACTATGGTACATATTGTTTCTTTATAGCATGTTTCCATGAATAAAGTTGGTGAGGTTTCTTTGGCAGAGTAAAGAGTGAGACTCAATGAGTGATGAGGCATCCATGAAGTGGCTTGGTCATAATGAGGTCATATTTTAGGATGGTTAGCATGTAGAACTTTCTCTAGATGATCAGTTCATGGACAAAACGCCAGTGGTTTAGGCGGATGAATCATGTAATACTGAGATGTGGATGGAAATGTTGGTACTAAAAGATGGAACGTAGGGATCAAGTGTGTATTTTGAGATTACAAGGCATGGATATCCAAGAATCCAGGGTTAGAAGGACCTACCAATGACTGACATGTGACATAATTCAAAAAACATGAGGATTCATCCGAAAACTTGGGGATAAGTTAGTTCTATGAGGCTAAGACATTTATTTACTTGTCATGAAAGATTACATCACATGTGGGATTTTCCTACCCATTGTGATACAGTAAGAGAGTCGGATAATGGAATGCATAGGTCAAGGCAGTGGATGGTATAGGGTGGTCCATAGGCTAAAAAAAATTTTGGATGAGCTGGGGGAGCAGTAGTAGGTGTATAAGGCCCCAGCCTAAAACCTTACTTAATCTTGAGTTATTACAAGATTACACATTGAGGATCTTTTCAGGTTTAGAGTTTTAGAGAATTAGATCATGAAACTTGCATTACATTCCATATTTAAACAAAGTGGTTACAGAAAAGACAGTATCCATTCTTCCCATCAACAGAGAAATATTTAAAATAAAACATGGATTCTTTCTTGAAACATCCTTGACACTATCATCACATCATGTACCTTTCCCTTGACCTGTGAAAAAACATTTCAAAAACTTTGGATGATCATAAAAATCTCAGTAAGGGTTATAAAAATATGGAAAGGAAACATGAGTTCATATACAAATAAGAATGAAATCATACTTTACCCATAAAACATAGGCACTTTAACATACCTCATCAAATCATGAATAAATCATAGAAATCATAAGACATAAAAGGTAACTTGAGGCATTCATAACATTCTTACATAGGGAGTAACCCTCTTGGTTACGTTTGGAATACCCACCACAGTATTTTCCCTAAATATCTTCGGAGAAACCGTAACGTTTCACTCCTTCGTGTTACCCAATGCATTGGAGAGCTATAACGGGCTCACCCGCCCTTAGTTTATCACGGAACCACCCATCTTCATAATAATTCCCAAGAACCTCAACATAATCGTATCACATAAAACATGCATAAAGGAAACATAACATTTCCACCTTTCAATCACAAGATATCAATATAACACATTGATATAAAAACATTATGAAAACCATTTTCGATACCAAAATAAGGGAAAATTAAAACATGGTATTTATTTTTCTTTTAAAAAAAGGTATGGCTTGTAGAGGAAGCTGAAACTCAAATAATGGTCACGGCGGTGGAGAAGTTGTTGTCGCCGCATACGTACGACAAAAACATTCCCTTTTGATGTTTAGTAAAATGCTTCATTTAAAAAAGATTCCTTTTGTATAAACATAAAATTCAAAGGGGTTTATACACCATATAAGAGAAGGTTTTGTATAAAACAAAATATGCCTCAATGAAAGGAGATTGAGACGAAGTCCCTTACAAAGACGGTATCCTTTGTTTAAGGATAAATAAATTACATAATTATGTGTGACAAATGAATACACCAAATATAAGTGGATATTAAGTGTAAAATAATCAAAGGTCCTTAACACATATTCAAAGGATGACATATTCAATAACTACATGTTGAACCCAAAGAAATCGAAATTGGGTTAAGAAGTTTCTTTGACAGCCTAACGGCGTCACATCAAAATGAGTTGATGAGAGATAAAAAAAGGGTATCTCATCACTTGGACATAAAATTTACATCAATAAGTATATATGAGAACATATCCCAACATAAAAATATGTAAATTAAAATACCCAACAAAAGAAGTCTTTTAAAAAGAGGAGGGTTAAAGGTTCCCTTACCGACTTGGGTATCTTTCGAAACATACACCTCGTGAAAGAAGGACAATACAACATTGATGTAAATACTCATAAAATATATTATATTACACAATGAGTAAAATAATGGGCAGTACATACACCACTCAAAGGAAATTATGGCAAATGTAGCATAAATCTCACTGGAATAAAAGTGAGATGAAAAATCCCTTACGAAAACTCGGCAGCCTAAGAGCGCCACATAAAACTTACAAAAATGGATTGATGAGATAAAATAGGGTATCTCATCATATTAACATAAAGTTTATATAAAGAGTAATATAAAAGAACATCCCCCAACATAACAAAGACGATCTTAAAAGAAGTGACATAAAGGAGATACTTAAAAAGAAAGAGAGAGGTTAGATCTCATACGAAAATTCAGCAGCCTAATGGCGCCACTCAAAACATCCAAAATGGATTGATGAGAGAGAATAGGGTCTATAATCACATGAACATAGAAATTACAGTAAGATTAATATAAAAGATCATTCCAATAACAAGAAATATGAACCTTAAAATGAATGACATAAAAGAGTGTACTTAAAAAAAAGAGTGGAGTAGGATCCCTTACCTCGGGTCCGACTTGACTCGATCGTTCTTTAACGTCCTGAATAATAAACTTGAGTTAATCTCCACTTTATTAAGAACCTTTTTCTAGTTCATTATTCCTTTTATATCACTTATTTCCGTGTTATAAACATTATGTAATAATTAAAGTTAATAATGTTTGTTTTGTCGATATTTGGTTCTTAAGTCGAAAGTGGACTTCTTACAATTACATGTTGTTCGTGTGGTCAAATTTTCATTATATCCAGAATTATATTCATAATTTTTATATCATATATATCATATATATCCAGAATATACATGTATTTATAATATTACATAATCATTTAGAGGTAATAAATGAAATGCATCGTTCATGGAGACGGTAAGTCGTACGTACGCATGAACGCTACTTTCATTTCTATGTCATATTAATGTAATTAAAACCAAATGAGAGGTATGTATATTTTAATTCCAGAATTATATTAATCATCTATATGTAACATACATCATATATAATAACTTTAAATACATCCTTTATACATCCCACATATGGCATTAACGAATCAAATCACTTTGAGGGGCGGTAGTCCGCACTTCCTAAAATGAAATTATCGTGTTTACCCACAATGGAAACCATAAAGGTATGCCAAAAAAGAAAAATACAAAAACATAAACATATTATATATCATATATAAATATAGTAACATCTTAATGGCCACCTTTTAAGGTGTTATATGAGTGTTGAACAATCATCGTTTCGTGAGGCAGAAATTCACCATCCACAGAAACAGTATGTTCTTTAACCATTTGATGTAGGTGTGTGTAAGTGTAGCTCGAATTATTCTTATAAAAACATCCAAATATATTTAAGATACTGGAGTTGTTACAAAATAAATTAATAAAAAGAGTTTAGGTGGTTGGAGAAGCAAAATAAAATAAAAGAACACAAGTGAAGACATTACCTTAAAATATAGTAACTCCCTTTGTTTTGAGCTCAAAGGCTTCCTTGGGAAGACTTCTGCCCAAAGTGATGCTTCAAGGAGTTAGAGAGGGATGTGGAGAGATAAAATGGGCAGGTTTTGGCCAAGCCAAAGGCTTTGGAAGTGTGGGTAAGGAGGTAGAGGTGGGAGCCTTTTATTAGAGGAGAGGAGGGGCACTCTTGGAAAGGTATAAAATGTAACTTTATTTTCAAATGAGTTTCAGATTTTAATGGTCCCACATTGATGTTTTTCGAGTATAAGGTGATAAGGGTTCGCAATCCACCCATACAATAGGTTTTGGACATGTTTAGGTCTTAGAGTTTACATTATTATTTCATTTTATTTAAATAGTTAAATAATGAGGTCATCGCTGCATCATCATGATGTCATAAATAATTTAATTTATTTAATTTCTAAAAATTATAAAAAAACTACTATGATGTAGGAAATATTTTTATCTTTCCAATTAATATTTATAGTATAAAAGATCATTTATGTAGACAAAATTAAAAATATTTTACTTAGGTGATACATTCTTTGTTACATTTAACATTCTTTAAAAATAAAAAGATAGAAAGTCACTTTCTCACAAAATTGATTTCATGGGGCCCCCAAGTTTAGCACAAGGAATCACATGGTCGTACATGAGACAACCAGTAGCCTTAAGACACATTTTGTGGTCATTTTTTATTATTATGATATTATCTTATTTTCTTTAACTACCCAATTACTCATTAATCAAGATAATTAAAGATAATTACCGTCGTTACTATTCATAATGTCCAAAAACAAAAGAGCCTTAATTACATAATTTAGACCTTCTGATTCCAAATATTTAATTCATTTTACCAAATTCCAAACACATAAAATGCAATAATTAATTTAAAAAAACTTCCCATTGTCAAAACAAAAAGCGGGTTTTTTTGAAACAATATTTATGAAACGTTTGGTACTTGTTTATGCCTAATTCCAAAGTGAAATTAATCCCAATGACCATCATTTAATTACATGGTAAAAATATATTCTAGTTACACTTTAAAACAAATTAAAAATATAATATAACCATGTAATTAAATTATATGAAAAAGCAGTTTTGATGTAAAATGCAGTATTTTTCACTATTCATTGAAAAATGAACATTGTCAGAAAAATACCAAAAATTAACCCAAGGTAAATTTCAATGTCCCAATCATAAATAATATTTTTATTTTGAAAGATAGAGCTTATAAAATTGTCAAAAAGTGGATTTAAAAGGGGTTCACCATCAAAAGGTGGTTAATCGACCTTTTAAAGAATATTAGAATGTTTACGCTTAAAAACTGGATTCATTTGCATTTTTAATCCACTAACATTTATTGTAAAGAGTAAAAATATTTGAAAAACATATATAATAATTTTTTAGTTAGTTATGTTCATTCCCGCCCTTACAATGGCTAGGCGTTAACTACCATTTAAAATAATATTATTTTATTATTAGAGTGCAACGTAAGATTCCCAAGAAACTCGTTGTTGCGTATTGGGTACGCCATCGAGCATAACATCCCCTTTAAAGTAATATTAATATTTTATTCAAAAATATAAATAAATATAAATATGTCATATTCTTTATTTACCTTGGGTGTTACATCCTTCCCCCCTTTTGGGAATTGCGTCCTCGCAATTTTAAAATTGGGCTTGGAAACATCCTTGAAAGTCCCACATCGGAACAAGAGTCGATAAAACAATCACTTTAAAATAAAGAATGATAAGTACAGAGGTCACCTGAGTTAACCCATACTAGGATTCCATGTAGAAAATTATGGACATGGGGGAGAAAACATAGGGTCATGTTCTGATGGAGAGTGATAGAAAACATGTTTAGGAGAAAGTTAACCACAAGAAAATCACAAACTTGTGATGGGTTAAACAGTATTAAATTCCCCAGTAGGAAAAGTTAATAGACAACATTTTTGTTTTAAGTTAATTTTTATTGAGGAATTTATTCAGAAGGAAACATAATTACTTATCATGTTGACTTTCAACTTTTATTAGATTCCTTACACAAACTCATATTTTCTCCAAAAGACGAGTATTTAGGAAGACTTGTTCACATTAAGAGTATTATAATAAACTTCTAGAGAATCACCTAATCCACAAAAGAGAACTATATATTCCCATGTCTTTAGAATTTAACCAAAACCAAAACCAAAAAGGTTAGTACAAGATCAGATAATCCAGAAAAGGATAACCCTTTATAAAAAGAATATATATTCCTAATCTCCAAAATTTGTCCAACAAAACCCAAAGTTCAACAAGGACCATTCGATAAACAAATTGTCCATAAAATACTTCAAAGTAAACCAAACTAATATTGAAACCCAAATATTTGAAGTATTTAGTCACATAGTCTTCCAAGGTAAAAATTAACACCTATCTCCAAATAACATCAGTTACTCTTAAAGTCTCGTATTGAAAAGTAATTAACCTAATCACATATCCTCCATGATAGGTTAATAAATTTCCATAGATAACCCAAAATCAGCTTACTCTTAATTCATAAAATCATCTAACTAAAAATAATCAGTCAAACTAACCAGGGACATCACGTAGTCCAGTGGTAGGCGATAAATACCAGTTGCACTTTGGTTGTGGGTTCAATTCCCGCAGCTTTGTCCGACGCGACGGGTTGTCACACGGTCTGTGTGTTGTCCTTTTTCCAAAACTATATAATTCTCAAATCATTCCCCAAAAAGAGATAAAATCATCAAAAATAACCATAACATAATTTAACCTCAATTTTATCTCAAGCCTTTCAATTCCATCATAACATATAGTAACCCATAATTACCTCAAAAGTAAGGATCATATAATCCCAAGTGGTTCTTTATAACTATGTCCACAAAAGAACAGATAACTATTCCTTGAATAAAATATTCATATATTAAACATCAGGGTTACACATACTATAAAAAGTCTTCTAATGTAACCCCATCATCAAAAGAGACTTAATACTCTTAAGAATTTCACCATAACTCTTGAAGCCCTTATATATTGACATCTTACTCATTCAACATTCTTCATGATCCATTAACCATTCCTTTCCAACTTATTCTGAAATACTTCTTTCCTACAAACAAAATCATGAATCATATCCTAAGATTCCAAAATAAGAAAACAATAGTTATGAAATAATCCATACCTTTGATTGGTCATTTTCAGTTTCTTCATCCTCAATCGGAATGGCATTAGGTATTGGTAAATGAACATTTGTACGATCTTGGTGATCCCATTCACGAAACTTCTTCATAGGACATGTGTTTGCATAATGACCATGCACACCACATTTAAAACATTCAATTGATCCCTCAGAAAGAACTTCTTTCCCTTTCCTCGAGTCAACTGGATGCTTCCTTTTTCCATGGTAGGTTCTTTCTTTAAGACCTTCATTTCCACATCTATAGCATATTTCTGTCCCTTTGAAACATTTTCCTAGGTGTTTCTTTCCACATTTTTGACACATAGGTTTTTGAACACACTTACCTTTATGATTATTACCTGTAGTTCCGTAGGGATTTGTTTCTCACATATATGATGCCTTATAGAAATCACCAAGGTTTAGGTGGTCAATCATGACTCCAGATAGTTGGTTGAGGATAATCACAAGAGTTCTCATTGCAGCTCCCATATCATTCAGTTGCTTGCTCAAAAAAAAACTGTCACAGTTTCCTTCACATCCACTGTTACTTTGGTGCCTACTAGATCCAGCCATTTACTAAAACCAAAAAGGTCAGTGTGAGTATATAAAAAAACCATCATGTACTAATGAGTAAGATAAACACTAAGATATACTTACTCATTCACTTTATCTAAAACTAGGACTCTTTCTGAAATCCTAACCATTATGGTAATGTCACTTATGCTTAAAGAATACCCTAACCTCTAAAGTTATATAAACCGACCTTTGATACCAACTATAATGCCCCAGCCTTAAACCTTACTTAATCTTGAGTTATTACAAGGTTACACATTGAGGATCTTTTCAGGTTTAGAGTTTTAGAGAATTAGATCATGAAACTTGCATTACATTCCATATTTAAACAAAGTGGTTACATAAAAGACAGTATTCATTCTTCCCATCAATGGAAACATATTTAAAATAAAACATGGATTCTTTCTTGACACATCCTTGACACTATCATCACATCATGTACCTTTCCCTTGACCTGTGAAAAACATTTCAAAAACTTGGGATGAGCATAAAAAGCTCAGTAAGGGTTATAAAAATATGGAAAGGAAACATGAGTTCATATACACATAAGAATGAAATCATACTTTACCCATAAAACATAGACACTTTAACATACCACATAAAATCATGAATAAATCATAGAAATCATAAGACATAAAAGGTAACTTGAGTCATTCATAACACTCTTACATAGGGAGTAACCCTCTTGGTTACGATTGGAATCCCCACCACAGTATATTCCCTAAATCTCTTTGGAGAAACCTTAACATTTCACTCCTTCGCGTTACCCAATGCATTGTAGAGCAACAATGGGATCACCCTCCCTTAGTTTATCACGAAACCACCCGTCTTCATAATAATGCCCAAGAACCTCAACATAATCGTATCACATAAAACATGCATAAAGGAAATATAACATTTCCACCTTTCAATCACAAGATATCAATACAACACATTGATATAAAAACATTAGGGAAACCATTTTCAATACCAAAATAAAAGAAAAGTAAAACATGGTATTTATTTTTCTTTTAAAAAAAAGGTATGGCTTATAGAGGAAGCTGAAACTCAAATAATGGTCACGGCGGCGGAGAAGTCGTTGTCGCCGCATACGTACGAAAAAAACATTCCCTTTTGACGTTTAGTAAAACGCTTCGTATAAAAAAGATTCCTTTTGGATAAACATAAAATTCAAAGGGGTTTATACACCGTATAAAAGAAGGTTTTGTATAAAACAAAATATGCCTCAATGAAAGGAGATTGAGATGAAGTCCCTTACAAAGACGGTATCCTTGGTTTAAGGATAAATCAATTACATAATTATGTGTGAAAAAAGAATACACCAAATATAAGTGGATATTAAGTGTAAAATAATCAAAGGTCATTCACACATATTCAAATGATGACATATTCAATAACTACATGTTGAACCCAAAGAAATCGAAATTGGGTTAAGAAGTTACCTTGACAGCCTAACGGCGTCACATCAAAATGAGTTGATGAGAGATAAAAAAAAGGGTATCTAATCACTAGGACATAAAATTTACATTAATAAGGATATATGAGAGCATATCCCAACATAACAATATGTAAATTAAAAGTCCCAACAAAAGAAGTCTTTTAAAAAGAGGAGGGTGAAAGGTTCCCTTACCGACTTGGGTATCTTTCGAAACATACACCTCGTGAAAGAAGGACAATACAACATTGATTTAAATACTCATAAAAGAAATTATATTACACAATGAGTAAAATAATGGGAAGTACATACACCACTCAAAGGAAATTATGGAAAATGTAGCATAAATCTCACGGGAATAAAAGTGAGATGAAAAATCCCTTACGAAAACTCGGCAGCCTAAGAGTGCCACATAAAACTTACAAGAATGGATTGATGAGATCAAATAGGGTATCTCATAATATTAACATAAAATTTATATAAAGAGTAATATAAAAGAACATCCCCCAACATAACAAATATGAGCTTAAAATAAGTGACATAAAGGAGAGTACTTAAAAAGAAAGAGAGAGGTTAGATCTCTTATGAAAATTCGGCAGCCTAACGGCGCCACTCAAAACTTCCAAAATGGATTGATGAAAGAGAATAGGGTCTCTCAACACATGAACATAGAAATTATAGTAATATTAATATAAAATATCATCCCAATAACAATAAATATGATCTTTAAAAGGAATGACATAAAAGAGTGTACTTAAAAAAAAGAGCGGAGTAGGATCCCTTACCTCGGGTCCGACTTGACTCGATTGTTCTTTAACGTCCTAAATAATAAACTTGAGTTAATTTAAACTTTATTAAGAACATTTTTCTAGTTCATTATTCTTTTTATATCACTTATTTCCATTTTATAAACATTATGTAATCATTTAAGTTAATAATGTTTGTTTTTTCGATATTTGGTTCTTAAGTCGAAAGTGGACTTCTTACAATTACATGTTGTTCGTGTGGTCAAATGTTCATTATATCCAGAATTATATTCAGGATTTGGATATCATATATATCATATATATCCATAATATACATGTATTTATAATATTACATAATCATTTAGAGGTAAGAAATGAAATGCACCGTTCATGGAGATGGTACGTCGTACGTACGCATGAATGCTACTTTCATTTCTATGTCATATTAATGGAATTAAAAACAAATGATAGATATGTATATTTTAATTCCAGAATTATATTCATCATTTCTATGTGACATACATCATATATAATAACTTTAAATCCATCTTTTATACATCCCACATATGGCATTAACGAATCAAATCACTTTGAGGGGGCGGTAGTCCGCACTTCCTAAAATGAAATTATCGTGTTTACCCACAATGGAAACCATAAAGGTATGCCACAAAAGAAAAATACAGAAACATAAACATATTATATATCATATATAAATATAGTGACATCTTAATGGCCACCTTTTATGGTGTTACATGAGTGTTGAACAATCATTGTTTTATGAGGCAGAAATTTGCCATCCACAAAAATAGTATGTTCTTCAACCATTTGATGTAGGTGTGTGTAAGTGTAGCTCGAATGCTTCTTATAACAACATACTAGTATATTTAAGATACTAGAGTTGTCACAAAATAAATGAATAAAAAGAGTTTAGGGGGTTGGAGAAGAAAAATAATACAAAAGAACACAAGTGAAGACATTACCTTAAAATCTGGTAACTCCCTTTGGTTTGAGCTCAAAGGCTTCCTTGGAAATACTTATACCCAAAGTGAGGCTTCAAAGAGTTAGAGAGGGATTTGGAGAGACAAAATGGGTAGGTTTTTGCTGATCCAAAGTCTTTGGAAGTGTTGGTAAGGAGGTAGAGGTGGGGGCTTTTTATAAGAGGAGAGGAGGGGCACTCTGGAAAGGTATAAAATGTAACTTTATTTTCAAATGAGTTTCGGATTTTAATGGTCCCACATTGATTTTTTTAAAGGATAAGGTGATAATGGTTCGAAATCCACCCATACAATAGGTTTTGGACATGTGTAGGTCTTAGATTTTACATTATCTTTCCATTTTATTTAAATCGTTAAATAATGAGGTCATCGCTGCATCATCATGATGTCATAAATAATTTAATTTATTTAATGTCTAAAAATTATAAAAAAATAATATGATGTAGGAAATATTTTTAGATTTCCAATTAATATTTATAGTCCAAAAGATCATTTATTTAGACAAAATTAAAAATATTTTACTTAGGTGATACATTCTTTGTTACATTTAACATTCTTTAAAAATAAAAAGATAAAAAGTCGCTTTCTCACAAAAGTGATTCCATGGGGCCCCCAAGTTTGTCACAAGGCATCCCATGGTCGTCCATGAGACAACCAGTAGCCTTATGACACATTTTGTGGTCATTTTTTATTATTATGATATTATCTTATTTTCTTTAACTACCCGATTACTCATTAATCAAGATAATTAAAGATAATTACGTCGTTACTATTCATAATGTCCAAAAACAAAAGAGTCTTAATTACATAATTTGGACCTTCTGATTCCAAATATGTAATTAATTTTACCAAATTCCAAACACATAAATTTCAATAATTGATTTAAAAAAACTTCCCGTTGTCAAAACAAAAAGCGGGTTTTTTTGAAACAATATTTATGAAAAGTCTGGTACTTGTTTATGCCTAATCCAAAGTGAAATTAATCCCAATGACCATCATTGAATTACATGGTAAAAATATATTCTAATTACACTTTAAAACAAATTAAAAAGATAATATAACCATATAATTAAATTATATGAAAAAGCAGTTTTGATGTAAAATGCAGTATTTTTCACTATTCATTGAAAAATGAACATTGTCAGAAAAATACCAAAAATTAACCCAAGGTAAATTTAAATGTCACAATCATAAATAATATGTTTATTTTGAAAAATAGAGCTTATAAAATTTTCAAAATGTGGATTTAAATGGGGTTAGCCATCAAAAGGCGGTTAATCGACCTTTTAAAGAATATTAGAATGTTTACGCTTAAAAACTGGATTCATTCGCATTTTTAATCCTCTAACATTTATTGTAAAGAGTAAAAATATTTGACAAACATATATAATAATTTTGTAGTTAGTTCTGTTCATTCCCACCATTACAATGGCTAGGCGTTAACTACCATTTAAAATAATATTATTTTATTATTTGAGTGCAATGTAAGATTCCCAAGAAACTCATTGTTGCGTATTGGGTACGCCATAGAGCATAACATCCCCTTTAAAGTAATATTAATATTTTATTCACAAATATGGATAAATATAATGATGTCATATTCTTTATTCACCTGGGGTGTTACAAGGTGGCTGGATTTTTTGGTTGATTTTACCACAACCACCACCAGGTTGACCACCCCAAGCTCAAGAATCTTGTGATTAGGAACTTGTATATCTATAGGCATTGGATTCTCTTGACCTGGAGGCTCTAGAAGTGTTTTGAGGTATGTTCAATTTCCTTTCTAATTTTTTTAATACTGTTAGACATAGGTGTGATCCACTCTTTTTTCTATTTTGTTAGTATTTTTAGGGTGAAATGGGGCCTTAATAGAGCCTTTTGTAAGAAATATTTGACATGGATTTAGATTCACAATAAAGAGGGATGATTCCCCCACCAAGATACATTCTTTTTACTTGATCCAAAACTATGTATGAAAGATAGTTTCACCCAATATAGATAGTGTCAAGTTTTGATGGATGGGTTCCTTTAGATTGTGTGTTTTGGGAAGGATATTTTATTAAGGTATTATAGAATGACTTAGTTGTGGTGAATAAGTGGGAAGGAAAAATGATCTGTTCCAAGTAGTAGGACCTCATAGAGTCTTAGAGAACGGTTTGAGGTATAAAATGTGTTTTCACTACCACATTTGATGTTCTCACACAGATTATTGAACCACTTATCCCTGATTGTAACCCCAATTTGATACCTAGTGATACTAATAGTTAATTTTCGCTCAACCCTTGGGTTTGTAGGCATCTAAATAGTGGTTTTTTTATCACACACTTCAATCAATGGTGTGACTTGACTCTGGAATGACTGAGAGAGACTCATGTAGAATATTTCCACGGTGGTGGTGAGACCCTATGATATTTCCCTACGTATGGATTGGTTTGATACCACTCATGATTAGATGGTTTCCTCTAGTTAGTTTGTTGTAGTTTTCATCTTATGGTATTGATTTTTTCTCCTTTGAAAACAAGTGATCCCAGGTGGAGCAGGATAAGCTAATATGTAAGAGTTTGCAGTTGACTCCCTATCAGTTGTCTAGTAATTTCTTTATAATAGTGAATTATATGATCTTTCATTTTCCATTAGTGGTGGTGTATTATGAGGACATAATTCCTAGGTATGTTATTGGTTTATCTCTTCATCAATAGTTTGGCTTTTATAGAGACTCACACCAGGGATCACCTTGATTTCGTAACATCACATAGAATGGAACCCATTGAGCTTTGTAATCTAAAGGTGGGGTTGAGAGTTTATATAAAAGGGGGTTTTAAGGACCAAATTTGTTCACCTCAGTAGCCCATTTTTGTTCTCACAGGGGTTGGATGTCTTCTTGAGGTTGGGTGTGGGTTTTCTTCACTTGAACCAGGTGACATGGGAAAGAGTATCCACCCTCAAGAATCTATGGATTCTTTGACCAATGGTTTGGGGTGATGGTATTCTCAAAGATTAACCTCAAGACTGGTTATCACCAATATTGGTTATAGAGGAGGATATACTGGAGGTGTATTCCTAAATCCATTGTGGTATTTTTGAGATCATGGTGATATCATTTTACGTATTTTCACCTTAGTAGAGTCGTAATAATTATTGACTAGATCCCTAACCCTTCTTGGATTAGTTCATGGTAGTCTTCTTCAATGGAATCCATGTGTGATTAGTGTCTGGGTAGGAGCATGAAAAACACTTGAGGATGGAGTGGATTACATCTTGTAAATAGTTTTTACCCCTCCACTTATTCAGTAAGCAAGGGAGGTACAACTCAAGGATATCTATTGTGAGATTGTACATGACTAGATATCCACCAAATATGTTTCATATAGATTTTTTTAGGTGGGGAGAACACTATCCTTTTTCATGGATATATGATGACACCAGTCATACTACAAAACGAGACACTATGGAGGTTTTCTTCCCTTAACAGTACATTTGGTGGAGTTGAGAATGTACTAGTATATCTTGGTATTAGCTTTTCATATAAGAGATTTTCATCAAGTGTTCAAGTTAAACTCTTGTTGTAACACCTATCTGTAGGTGATTTCCAATAGATATTTCTGTAGAGTTTGGGATGCCTATGCGTGTAGAAGGTAGTATGGATTTATGTAATTTCCCTGAATATTTTTTCGATGAATCGCACTTCATGACATGATTCGGGAGACGATATAGGTGGATTTGGGACTCATTTTTGGTTGTGCATGTCCTTTATACCCGAGAAAGATGACTAGGAAAATCAAATCATTTGGGTTTTTTAGAACAATATATGAGATTTCATGTTATATTGAGGCCATAATTAGAAGTATCATCGACCATCAGTGGAGTTTTTTATCATAATAGTTACCACTCCACCATCATTGTAGTGAAATTTGGTGCCATGAGAGGGAGGTCTTGTAAGTCATCATTGTACTGGTCAGATCTAGTGAGAGAAAATGTTTGTGGTCCTAGATTTAATGCTAGATATGGTTGTAAAGGGTTCAGCCCATCCATAGGTGGATGAGAACTTCCCATTAATGGTGGGATTACTTTTCAAACTGATGATAGAGGCCTTTGAAGTTCTAGAGTTTGGGATTTTTAACCAGTTAAATATATTATCCATGAGGTCTTTAATCCCTTTATTTTTCTTGTTATAGTGTTTGGTTAGCGAGGTGTTGCACAACATAACCTTATGACCATAGTAGTTATGGATTTTTAGTATTCCCCATTTGTTTCAGTTGAGGTGGTATGTGCATGAATCATTTTACGAAATTGAACTCATTAAGCAGAGAATTGATGATGTAGATACCTTTTCAAGGAGTTGGGAGGTGTTAAGAACCATTAGGAGAATACCCTTTGTGGATAAGTTTTTCCTTAGGTGCATGTTTTTTAACAGCACGAGAAAACATCGTGAGAGCCTGTGGGAGTGGGAGACTCAGTTGAGAGCACATCACCATCTCTTGGGAGTATATTTTTCTTTTTTCAGGATTAAAATCCTATAATGTGGGTAGAATTTTATGAAATGAATTGAACTTTTTAAATGATAATTTTTACTTGAAAATGTGTGTTATATTATTTTTTACTCAACAAAACTATATCCCTTTAATAATGAAGTGAGTATAATTGAAATTTAACCATTGGGTTTTGACTGTTATATGATCGCTGGTTAATTATGACCATTGTTCAATACCAGAAAGGTTTGGGGCCAAGCCCCTTTATTAAAGAAAAAGAAAAAAGATAGAAATTCTTTTTGGGTTGGGTAAGGTAAAACTCATTACAAGCCCGTATGACCATTGTTCAATATTACCATAAGAAACAATACTCTTAATAATTATTTTAACGTTATAATTATTTTTACAAATAGAAATGATAATGGTTAATTAATGCAGAATAAAGATTTGATGGCATCATCCAGTAGATTCATGTCCAACAAACCCCATTTATCATAAATTATGAGGGAGGTATATTATTTGGGCTTCTCTCTTGACCAATCCCAAGTATATCTTCAACATGTTAATCTTGAATTAAATCTCCTATGGAAGAAGTTCAAGTTAGTGGAGATTACCACTCGGGTGATGTTAGTCGAGCCGCCCCATGAGTCCAAAACTATTGCACACCTCATCCTTAGGTTTTATGTGGGTGTTATAAGGGGTTATGAGTCAATTAATTGGTTAATTATTGTATAAATAAAATTTTTGTTCCATCAATTTCATTTTGAGTTTATATTTTCTTAAAAATATAACAAATTTGATAAATTGATTTTTTGGACAGTAATTTTACTTTTCAAAAAATGTATAATAATTATAATAAACTAATATATTATTAATAATGTTTATTTTAATTAAATGGTATCATTAAAAAACTCTTATTTAAATTTAAATTATAAAATAATTTTATTTTTTTCAAGTGTGAGAAATTTTACTATTCATTTTACTATGCATTTTTTGTCCGCTATTATTTTTAATAAAAGTATTTTTATATTTGAAATTTAAATTTCTCATACATTGATAATTATTATGATAAAATAAAAATAATTTTTAAAATCATCATGTCAAAATTAGGGTAGGGTGAATTTATGATAATTTTATAAAATATTTTGTTTTTTGGTGAATAATAAAAATATAGTTTTGAGTTTTCTGTATGTTTAATGACATCATAATAATTTATTATGTAATATAAAAATATGGTAGACTATTTTGGATTATATTAACATAATAGGTTCCCCAATTGTTCAATACCATGGGAAAATACCATGGTAAATCCCATTGTTTTTTAAATTCCACTACAGAGGTGTCCAAGGAAATCGATAAAAAAATACATCACTTTTGCTAGGAATACCCACTCATTTCTCTATTATATTTCATTACCAATTCATACTCCATGAAGCTATAATATTTTTCCCTCTCAATGAGTCCTCCCAAGGTTTCCTCAAGCCTCCAAGTTCTCAATATTCTAGTTTTAGGAGTTACTCTTCATAGTAAGGGAAATCTCAACTTCTCTTTTCCTTTCAAGTTCCCTTTTTATGTGGTATGTCTTTAAAATTTACAAGATATGTTCTTATATATATTTTATTATATATATTTAATTTATTTATATTTTTTATTAATGTTAGACCCTTTCCCCTCTCTTTTTAATGTTTTCAAAAACCATGTTTCTTACCCGTTATGCTGCTAAAATTCCTTCTCAAAATTTCTCTCTTTTTATTAAGAAATTATCTTATTTTCTTTTGTGAATAACCAAACCTCTTTATTTTTTAGGTCTATTAATATATATGTAAAAATTATATATTTTATTCTAGGATTAACATACATTGAATCCACCTTTTTTCTTTGGGTTGATAATGATATAAAGATCTTGTCTTTAACCACTTCTTTTTAAAACGCCATGATTTTTATATGAAACCCATTTCTTTTATTCTCCATGGGTTATTTATGAAATTTTTTATTATGATATATGTGTACTAAATTAATTAATTTATATTAAGGGTGTTCCATGACATCACTCTAATGCATTGGGTAAATAATTTAATCTCTAGAGATGACATGTTTTATGATGACTTGGTGAATAACCTTGGTAATTTTTATGACAACTTAGTCATAAGCCTTAGTGATATGATTATAAATGAATCAATTAAATTTTGTATCCACATTTACAAGTTATGATTCATTTTATTATTATTATATGCCTCTTTATCATCCCTTTATGTATTTTCTCAAGTTCTTATTGATATTTCTCAAGATCACAAGAAAAAATTTTCCCTTGTTTTCACTTACTAGGCCTTATACTCACCCTTTCCTTTGATGGATGTTCCTAGGTTATGAGATGTAGTAAAATTAATTAAGATGAACCAATGAATAATCATTTCATGTTTTTTGTAATAATTTTTTACTTTTTCCGGTATTATGTACCCTATTTTCCAAGAAACTAAACTCTAAAAGATCCTTTGTTTTCTAAAATGTAATGAAATGTTTATATAATAAAAATTTAGGATTTCATAGTTGGTATCAAAGTATGGTTTATTTATTTGTGGAAATTAAGATTTTAAAACTCTATTAATAACCTTAGAGAAAAGTTTAAATATAGGGAAAACATCCAAGTATTTTTTTTTGAAATATTAATTAAGTAATTTCTCAGTAAAGAAATCTATGTCTAGATATGAAAAAGTGGATGTGGCTCTGCACAGATATAATTATGGGTAAAAACTCTGACAAGGTGCATTGGTCCTGAATCAACATAACCTGGTACATGAAAATGTGACGTTTTTCACTTTTGTTTTGACACTCCTAGGGGATATTTTTGATTAATCATAATATTTTTATTAACCATTATAAAGGATTTATAGAAAATTTAATTATTGTTAAATAATAACATATTTATGCATGATGTTTTAGGACATGAAATTCCTTTAGAATTTTAATATTATTAAATGAAACATATTTCTATCTACGGTTTTCTTCTTTCATAAAATGGTCTGAAATAGGTGAAATTGTGTAAATGGTGAGAAAAACAGAACAAGTGCTGATGGCCTTTCGATGGAAGTTGGGATTTAAAACTTCATGAGAACGATAAATCAACTGAATTGAGTTATAAGAAATAACATGAATAAATTCGAGATACTAGATTAAACTTAAAGTTAAAAACTTTTTGTTGAGTCCTTTATGTTTCAAATACTACCTTATTTGAGTGGATCTATCAACCCACTGATTATTGGAAAATGGATAAGCCTTATAGAATAGATATTTTCTATAATTAATTGTGAAAAATAAGAGAAATTCACCTTGGATGTGTAATTATTATAGGGATATGTTGATTAGTAGTGGAAACTGGTTAAAAATATGAATCCAAGAGGGGAGATTGAATCTATGGAGTGGGAAGAGTTCAGGGGAACGTTTTTCAAAAAAAAATATTTCCCCTATTCAATCCAAATGAAAATGGAAAATGAATTCCAAGAGCTGAATCATAAGGAAAATAAATATGTGGGAAGCTATGAGATGAACTTCATAATAATTTTCCACTACACCTCTAGCTTTTTCATGGATCCTAATGCGAAGTTTAATAGATTCTTTTATGGGTTACGACCTCATCTACAAGAGAATCTAGCCAACTGAGACCACAAAAACTATGAAGAGATCATGGATAGTGCTATGAAAGTTGAACTGGACTTCATAAAGACACAATGGTCTGATAAATATAATTAAAATAAGATATGTCTACATCTAAACATGGGTAGGATATTTGAACAAGGAAGAGGAGGAAAGAAAGTGTAACTTTTCACATGCAACAAATGTAGGAAGAAGCATTCAAGTAACTAATTTCTTGGGAGTGGGAAATGTTAAAAGTATTGAAGAGATATCCATATTCCTTGGAAATGTTATAGTGAGGTTATTCCTTAACTTATCTATACTAAAGAGAAAGGAAAGATGGTGCAGGACTAGCCTGAAGTTTAAGGCTTCAAGTGTGTATAGCTTGGGAACTTTTCCAATCACTGTCCAAATCAGAAGAAGGTGGAGGGGAATCACCATCAACCTCAGTATAGACCAAAGGATAAAGTTCATTATTTTGATATCATTAAGGATCAAGTTGAATCTAAAAATTATTAGGTGGTAGGTACTCTTGTTTTCTCTCAAATCTATCAAGTACTTTATTTGATTCTGGTTCTACACATTCCTTTATTTCCTCTAGGTTTTCAAAAATGTAGAATCAATCACTAAAATTCTAGAATTAGAATAATCTATCAATACACCTAGATGGATTATCCAAGCATAAACAGTTTATAGAAACTCTAGTATTTACTTTGGTGATCATAATCTCATTGAAAATATAGTAGTCATTCTCATGTTGTAATTCAACATTATACTAGGGATGGAGTAGGTCTAAAAGTATAATACTAATATCAACTACAAAAGATAAGAAATCTCAATAGTCTTGAATGGAAAAACTACAGTTGTTTTCAAATGAGGTATATCATGACCTGATCTTTGTCTAGAATCACCACCCATAGACATCTTTCTGTAAATTATTGGTGAATATGAATAATGAAATGAAATTATATGAATAGATAATGTCCCCATAATTTAGGAATACATTATCATATTTTCTGTGGAGTTACCTAGACCTCCCCTAGAAAGAGAGGTAGATTTATCCATTGAACTCATGCCTAAATCCAAGCCAATATCAAAGACCCTGTATAGAATTAAAAATATGGAACTTCAGGAATTAAAGAAACAACTCCAAGATCTTTTAGAGAAAGGGTTTATCCGACTAAGTGTGTCTCCTTGGGGGTACCTATTCTATTTTTTAAGAATACAGATTGATCAATACATCAATTAATTTATTATAGATAACATAGTGGGATCATATTTAAGAACAAGTACCCTCTCCCAAGAATTCGTGATTTATTTGACCAGCTCTGTGGGGCTCAATTCTTCTCCAGGATTGATCTTCGGTCCAGTTATCATCGATTGAGGGTGAAGAAAGAAGATATTACAAGGACCTCTTTCTGATCAAGATAGGGTAATTATGATTTTGTTTTTATTTCCTTTGGATTGACTAATTCTCTTGAAATATTTATGGATTTGATGAATATAGTCTTTTAGGACTACCTTGATAACTTTGTGGTAGTTTTTATTGATGATATTCTAATGATTTCCAAAATTAATTAGGAGCATATGGATTATCTAAGGGTTATATTGAAAACTGTGAGGATGGATACGCTATTTGGAAAGTTTAGAAAATGTGAATTTTGGTTACATAAAGTTTCTTTCTTAGGTCACATCGTAACCAATGAAGGAATCTCAGTTGACCCTCCAAAGACAAAGGTTGTGGAGGAGTGGCCTCATCTTACAACAGTAACTGATATTCATAGTTTCCTTGGATTATAGAGATATTATAGGAGGTTTTTGAAAAAAATTGTGACATTATCTTCCATAAAAAAGTTATCTTGAAAAGGGTTCAACTTCATATGGACAAAGGAGTGTGAAGAAATTTTCTAAGAGCTGAAGAAGAGATTGGTTGTCATACCCATGTTAACTCTACCCTCTATAGAAGAAAAATTTATTGTTTTTAGTGATGCATATCTGAAATGGATTGGGTGAGTCCTCATGAAAAATGAAAAGATGATTGCTTATGCATCTTGATAGTTGAATCCTCATTAACATAAATATCCTATGCATGACCTGGAGCTAACTGCAGTTGTTTTTTCTCTAAAGATATGGAGTTGTTGTCTTTATGGGGAGAAATTAGATATATACATAGACCACAAAAGTCTGAAGTGTATTTTCACACAAAAGGAATTTAATAAGAGACATAGGATATGGTTAAAAATTCTTAAAGACTATGATTTTTCAATTCATTATCATCCTAGTAGAGAAAACAAAATCATCGATGCATTAAGTAGAAATGACCATATTATGTTGGAAATGATGAGGATTCAAGGAGATCCTTTGATCAAAGACCTATTAAAACTATACATGGGAATTTTAAGGGAAGGTACATCATAAAACTTGTCCAAAATGATTTCTCAAGAATTATTACAATAGAAGATTGGGAAATCTCAAAGAGAATATCCTTTTTTATAGAAGAAGATTGAGTTTTTCAAGAATGGGAAGTTTCCTGAGTTCAATATTAATCAAGAAGGTGTACTAAAATTTTGTACAAGGATATGTGTTCTATATATTCTAGAAATAAAGAAGGATTTGATGGATTAATCTCATAACTCTAATTTCACTATACATCTTGGAAGTACTAAAATGTATATGGACCATCATGATCATTATTGGTAGGATAACATGAAAAGAGAGATTTTCAACTACATTACAAGGTGTTCGATGTGTCAAAAAGTGAAGGTAGAGTGACAACTTCCTAAAGGGATATTACAACCACTACCCATACCAGTATGAAAGTGGGACAATATCACTATGTAATTTATCACTGGTTTCCAAAAAAACATCCAAAGGAAATAATTTTATATGGGTTATATTGGACCGTCTCACTAAGACTTTCCATTTTATCTCTATTTGGGAATATTTCTCTCTTAATCAACTCACTAATATATACATTAAGGAAGTGGTAAGGCTTCACGGAGTTCAAATTTCTATCATTTCTAATAATGATCTAAGGTTTACATCAAATTCTGGAGGAGTCTTCAACATGATTTGAATACTGAATTTGAATTTTAGTATGGATTATCACCCTCAAACCGATGGCCAATATTAAAGGACAATTTAAAAACTTGAGAAGATGATAAGAACATGATCAATGAAATTTAAAGGTAGATGGTATCAACATATCTCATTGGTTGAGTTCTCATACAACAATAGCTTCCATTAGAGTATTCAAATGGAACCCTATGAAGATCTTTATGGGAAGCATTATAGAACTCCTAATTGTTGGGATGAAGATGGTGAGAGAAATATTCTTGGACCTAATCTTGTGAAAGAGATAATATAAAAATTCCATTCCATCCAACAACACATAAAGGATGATCAGATTCAGTAGAAGAGCTATACTGATGACCATCGAAGGGACATGGAGTTTGATGTTGGAGACAAAGTCTTTATTCTAATTTCACCTTGGAATAGATTTTTATGGTTTGGTAAGAAAGGGAACCCCAGGTACATTGTCCCTTATGAAATCCTTGATCACATAGGAGTAATGTCCTATCAGCTTTCACTTCCTCTAAATATAGATCGAGTTCATGATGTATTCCGTGTATCTCTCTTGAGTAATTACATACTTGACCTTTCACATGTACTGAATCCTGAAGTGGTACAAATGGAACATGACCTCTCAAATGAGGAGCATCCGATGGATATCTTGGACCGTAGAGACAAGGTTCTATGCAACAACACTACCTAACTCATTAATGTGTTGTGGAGGAACCAAAAAATGAAGAATACACATGGTAACCTAAGGAAACAATGAGGAAGAAGTACCCTAACCTTTTCTCAATTGATAGAATGAGTTGAAACTTTGGGGAGAAAATTTATTAAGGGGGGGAGAATATAACGACCTGAACTTTTTGAATGATAATTTTTTCCTGAAAATATGTGTTATATTATTTTATACTGAACAAAACTATATCCCTTTAATAATTAAGTGAGTATAATTGAGATGTGACCATTGGTTTTCTACCGTTATATGAACATTGGTAAATATGACTTTTGTTCAATATGACCATGTGAAACATTACTCTTAATAATAATTTTAATGTTATAATTAGTATTATAAATAGAAATGATAATGGTTAATTAATGAAAAAATAAGATTTGATGGCCTCATCTAGTAGAGTCATGTCATATGAAGCCCATTTTTCAAAACATGGGGGGGGTATCTTTAGGCTTTTCACTTGACCAATTGCAAGCTGATCTTTGACAAGTTAATCTTGAATGAAATCTCCTACCAGATAAGTTCAAGTTAGTGAAGATTACCACTCGGGCAATGTTAGTCAAACTACCCCTTGAGTCTATCACTAACGCACACATCACCCTTAGGTAGTATGTAGGTATTATAAGGGGTTATGTGTTAATTACTTAGTTAATTATTGTATAATACCTTTGTATAGATAAAATTGGTGTTCCATCAATTTCGTTTTGAGTTTAGTTTTTCTTAAAAATATGAAGAATTTGATAAATTGATGTTTTAGATAGTAATTGTACTATTAAGAAAATATATAATTATTATAATAAACTAATATATTATTAATAATTTTTATTTTAATTAAATACTATGTTTAAAACACTCTTATTTAAATTTAAATGATAAAATAATTTTATTTTTTTCAAGAGTTAGAAATTTTACTATGCATTTTTTGTCTGCTATTATTTTTTAATAAACAAGAATTTTTCTATTTAAAAGTTAAATTTCTCATACTTATAAAATTATTATGATAAAATAAACATCTTTTTTGGAATCATCACGTTGAAATTAGGTTAGGATGAATTTATTTTAATTTTCTAAAACATTTTGTTCTTTAGTGAATAGTAATGATACAGTTTTCATTTTTTGGTATGTTTAATGATATCATAATGATGTATTATGTAAGATAATAATCTATAGGACTCTTCTGGATTATAATAACATAATAGTTTTCCCAGGTGTCCAATACCATGAGAAAATACCATAAGAAATCACATGGTTTTTCAAATACCACTACTGTGGTTTCCAAGGAAATCAATAAAAATCCCTCACTTTTTCTATAAATACCGACCAATTTATCCATTATATTTTATTATAAATTCATTGTCCATTATTATATGATAGTCTTACCTCCCAAGGAGTCCTCCTAAGGTGTCCTCAAGTCCCTAAGGTTTCAATCTTCAAGTTATAAGATGTACTCTTCATGGTAAGGTAAATATCAACTTCTGTTTTCCTTTCAAGTTCACTTTTTATATGGTATATCATTCGAATTTCCAATATATGTTATTATGTCCATTTTATTATATAACTTTACTGTATTTATATTATTTTATGAATGGGATAACCTTGTCTCCTCTCTTTTTAATTTTTTCCAAAACCCTGTTTCTTACCAGTTGTGTTGTAGAATTTTCTTCTCAAAATTTTTCTCTTTTTCTCGAGAAATTCTCTTATTTTATTTAATTAATACCAAAAAAAAATTATTTTATATGGTTATTAAACTATATGTTAAAAGGATATATTTTATTCTGGTATTAAAATACATGGAAACCACCTTTCTTTTTCATGGGTTAATAATTACAATAAAATCTTGTCTCTAAGCGCTTCTTTTTAAAACGCCATTATTTTTATATGAAACCTATTTCTTTTATTCTTCATGGGTTATTTATTAAATGATTTATTATGATATATTTGTATCACATTAATTATTACATATTAAGTGTTCACTCTGATAGCTCTCCAATGAATTGGGTAAAAAAATTAATTTCTAGAGATGACATGTTTTATGATACCTTTGTGAATAACCTTGGTAATTTTTATGACACATATGTGATAAACCCTGGTGATATGATTATGAATGACTCAATTAAATATTGTAGTCACATTTCCAAGTTATTATTCATTTTATTATTATTATATTCCTATTTCTCATTCCTTTATGTATTTCTTCAAGTTCTTATTGATAGTCATCAATATTACAAGTAAACTATTTCACTTGTTTTCCCTTAGAGAACCTTATGCTCACCATTTACATTGATGTATGCCCCTAGGTTATGAGATGTATTAAAAGAACTTAAGATAAACCAATGAATAATCCTTTCAAGTTGTATATAATAATGTCTTATGTTTTCATGTATTATGTCCCCTATTTTCCAAGAAACTAAAATTTAAAAGATCCTCTATTTTGTACAATGTAATGAAAAAATTATGTAATAAAAAGGAAGGATTCCATATTTTAGGTCTCGATTTTTTTCATGTAAGAATTTTTAATATTTCTATGAACATTTTAAAAGCTGTATGCTAAGATAGTGTGACATTCTAAGGCTCTTTGATCCCATAATTGATATTATAAAAATATTAAATATATTAATATCACATGTGCAATGTTTTATTAAAAAAGTGAAATAAATTTTAAATATAGTCTCGGATTAGAAATATGAAATATTCAATAAGTCTAGAATGCAGGATTTACCCTAGGCATGAAATAATATTTATTAGGATCGGTTGTTTGTGAAAAAAAAAATTCAAGCACAAATAATAAAAATAAATTATTTAAATAAATTTATTTATATTATTCTATGTTGGACCAATGACCTAGGATTCCTCTATAAATATGATACTATAGACAATTCATAGGTTCATCCTCATAAACCTAATAATTTAGAGGAGATAATGGGGGAATGATGGCAGATATCACGATCATGGATCGACGATCAGAGTACCGCAAGGATTACCAATGACAACACAATTTTTGGATCTCACCAACGACAGAAACACCTAACCTTTATTTATCTGCAATCGATCCAAATTGAGGTAAGACATTTTTTTATGTGGATGTTATCATATTGATTTATCCCATGAATAAAATTAATTAAATCCTATAACAAATCAATTCATGGGTCAATCATTTTTCTGGTATGGGTTTATTTGTGGAATTTGGGAGAAGCTGTTTATTTGTTTATTTGTATCTTTATTTTCTGTGCTAATGGAAAAGGGTCAAGGCTGGCCCAAAAATGGCCAAGGTTGTTCCCCCTATTTTTTTATTGTTTTTCTCCTACTGTTCTTCATGTATTCATATCTGGTTATTTGTTTGACTGATGGTTTGATAATTACAAATTTAATCAATCGATGTACACCTATTTATTGGCGCAAAAGATTGATACTGTAGATCCGGGATTCAATTGGAAATGATATTGATATAAAATGGTGGTGATGATGAATAAGGATCAGATCAAATATGTTCATGAATTTGTTTTTAGAATATGATGAAGGTGTGGCTTTAGATAGTGATTTCCAATGAATCAGAAGCTGGAATTCGGCCATCAGTGACGGTGAGGTCGGTCAACCACCAGATCCAAGATTCATGGTCATGTTAGTAGATGTGGAAATGGAATTTGATAACCTCATGAAGGGATATAGTATTATGGAAATTTCTTATATACATGGCATGTAATCCAGAGATACACATCACGTGGGGTCATGTGTTGCAGCATTAGGGTTCCACATGAAGTTAAGTATCACATGCCATGTAACCCTTACTCATTGGATTGGTCTGTATCTTAGAGGATACATAGGAACATACATGACCAGGTTTATGACATGGTTATAGTACATAGATTGAACCATGTACTCAGAAATATCCTAGTATATAGGCTCGACCTAGTACACAGGGATGACCAGGTGTACACGGGAACGGACATGGCCATGGGAAAGTGGTATACCTAGTGTCATCTCATTATCTACACATTGGGTACCCTTAGGTAAACACCATGTATTGTGGAAAATTACACGTCGTGTGAGCATAATATATGGGTTTTACCAAGCTTAGTAAGACACATGTGTACTTCTTCAAGGATAGGTTAGAGTCCTCTTTCTCCCTAGTTCATCTATGTTGTGAGCTACAATGCGATTTATTATAAAATTATTGGTTGAGTGTGTTCCATTAGGGAATTATTATAAGGTTTTGGTGTGGAATCACATCCTCATCGTAGGATCATGACCCCTATATAGCTTCCTTGTACTTGTACTATGTGAGTGAATTACCTTTTTCTTGAGTGGGTTAGTCAGTCCACTTCGATGAGGGTTTAGTAAAACATCTTCTCCCAAGTATCAAACTTCATACCCCTCAACATATTATAGTATGAATTGATCTGAGAGGCCCTAAACTATCCTAATTTTCTTTGTGCTCTCTATATAGGGTTTTTAGAATCGATGTGACCAGAACGTACATGAGCATCGATCCCCTATCTAGAAAGATAAATCTAGTGGGAAATTGACCCCTAACTATGTATCGATATTTAATCCTTACAATAGGGTATTAGTTTTATTGAGTGTGTATCTTAGATAAACCCTCTCAGTTTCCTTCTTGATTCTTATTGTCTAGACCCAACAAGTATGACCTCTCAGTAGATTTTCATCAGTGGAGATGTAGTTCGTAGAGTGGTTTTCTCTTGAAGGAGCATTACCTTTGGACCTTGAGCTAAATCTTATGGCTGGATTTATAGTTGTGGCCATGTGGGACATGGTTTCTTCCTAAGTATATCTGGGTTAATTCTTTTTTACCATTATATCTCATATCTTTGTTGATATACCTGTATAGTGACGATATGACTGCTCTTGATGCTTTATGTTTGGTTATTTTGGGGTTTTCTGCTGGGTATTGTAATACTCATCCCTATATGGAATCTGATCACACATGTCATGTATTATAAAATCAATGGATACTTTATGGATTCCTTTCAGGACTAGAAGCAGTTGGGGCATATTTTAGGCAAGATAGATTAAGGTGTATACTGTTGTTTCTTTTGTTAGTAGTCCCATCATTTTGAGTAGTTCAGACATTATATTCCAATTTTTGTGGGATTTTATTTGGTCCCTTTTTATTTCCTTCTAGTATTGATGTTTTACTCTGAGGTGGGATAGATTTTTCTCATTCATCTATAGTATCTTTTGTTTTTAATTTTTCATCATTGTATGCGCTTGGAGATGTCTCTCTGCGAATAGGTACTTTAGAATAATGCCTCCCATGTGTATTATATGTCTACTAGATGAAAGTATCTATACCCTAGACTATTGGAGGTGGTATTAGAATGGTCACACTCATGTCATTATCATCCAATTGGGACATATTGATCCAATTCATGACAAAACACTAGATGGCATTGGATATGTAAATCCATGTAAGTTAGTCTACTCATGGGATATTGATAATATACTTATATTATATGAGTTATAATAGATTTATAATATCCATGGATCGTAATATAATAAAGTTATATTCTTGTATCCAATGAAATCAAATATGTCCACACATTTTAATTTAACTCATTTATAAACCAAATGTCATGCATGTCCCAATTGTAAAAAAATATCATCAATCTTTATGCAATGTCACCCATGATTTGTTATTAAGGTTCTACCATGATCTTTTCAAATAGGAATTATATTTTCCCACATTTATTCATGTATTAATTTAATATGGATCAATATTTAATTAAATATTTCATATTGATATTATTTAATTAAATATAATTTGATCCTAATTTTATAAAAGTAAATATAATTTTTATGGGTGTCATTATCTTAATAAAAAATAAAATCTTCAACTAATGATAATATAATTATTCTTTAATTAATGCATGATGTTGATTTAAATCATAATGTGGTACATATATTATATCTTGGCCCTTAATGAGATTTATTTACATGATAGTTTCTATTATAAAGTTATTAAATGTTATTTCATTAATTTAAAAGAAATATATTATGGAATAAACTTATATCATATGGTTTTATAGTCTAAAATATAATTTTTAATTCATAACATAAATAGTAAATGGTGGATACCTTCCATAAATTCCATTCATTAAGACCTTTTTTAATAAAAATAAAGGTAGTATTTACTAAATTATGGTGGTTATTAAATTTTATTATATAAGTAGAGAAAAATGAAATTTATTAGTTTCCTAGGGTTGAATTGTGTTTGACTAGGTACCCCAATGATATTGCTTCATAGAGGCATAATGTTAAGGATTCATAAAACAAATATGGAAAAGTAATTTTTTTTCAAATATCTATGAGTTTCATAAAAAAATAATATAGGTAATGCAAATAGATTTTAAAATTATAATTATATCATATAAAGAGTTTTTAATTACATTATGTCTAGTGGGTACAATACCCTAACCCAAAATACCCCAATTATTTGACCAAACTTCTATCAAATTTAGGTTTATTCCCTCAATAACTAGAATTTGAAAATGAGCATAGAGGTTTAAACCCATCATGCAATAATGATTTCTCTATAATACCTAATATTTCATTGAGAAAAATGTAACTATATAAAATTTTTTGCATAATTTTTTGTACACTAAATATTATAAGAAATATCTATGAACCAAAAATTTCATAGTTCATATAATTATTTTCTAGAATTTTAGATAACAGTGAATTTCATGCATGAAAAATGATAATAAAAACCTATAAAATACATAGCCTCATGAATAATGAAAATTTAGTTGAAAAATTAAATGACCAAAAGAAAAAAAAAAGACACCTTTGTATCATCCATGCCATCTTTAACTCCATCGACAAAGCCAAAATCATTCATACTTTAAGAAATAAATCTTAACACATATGAAATCATAAAAAAAATCTATATGGATAAAATTATGTTGAAAAATAGTTACAAATGTGTAGGGGTGAGAATAATAACTTAACAGGATTCTTAAATACCATAACTCTCATTATTTAGTGTGTTAAAAGTTTGTGATTGTATTTGTGTACAAGGGTTTCATATCTAGACCCATTTCATATATTATATTTCCTAAGAAATCACAAATATATTAATAAAATGAAATTTATCTATGTAAATAGATAAATTAATAGATAAATATAGAACATGTAATTCATGTATCATGACCAATGGGTCTCATAATCAAAACGCACATATTAAAATAAGTTTCTCCCTAAAACAATAAATATAGTCTAATAATTGATTTATGATACTTCGAAAGTACCTCAATAAATTCTAACATTATATACCTAGGGAATATTGAATCTTTGCTTCCTTTTTCAAATCCTTAAAGTAAAGTTCTCTTGTTTTCCTCACAAGGACATAGATGTTGAACCCTGTACTATACATTCTTGCATGACCGGACCCACCGAGGCCCTGTCCTGTTTTTTGTTAAGATGAGAGTGTCACCCTAAGCTTACATCCAATAGGCCATGATATGTTGAATAGAACTGAGTAGGAATATATCATAATATGGTAGGTCGTAGCCCATATCAACCTGTCATAGATATATATCCTCAATTCATAAATAAATAGAAGCACCATGAAGATATATATATATATATATATATAATAAATTGAACTATATATAACACATGCATGATACATCAGGTACAAATACATCACCTTGAAGTAAAATATAAGGAAACATACATGTAATAAGCCTCTCTATCAAACAGATACACAACATTGAAAAAATACCCCTCATTGTGTATACTCTTAGAATGACCTTTAACCATAATGATCACTACCACAATCAAGGACCACCAAGATCCATCATGAATCGTTAAGAGTCAGAAAGAATCAGCTCGAAATAATCCACACTAACTCCATGTCTACCAAGACTGTCTCTAAACCTTTTCATTTCTTGTATAGATACAAAACATGTGTAGATAATTCCCATGTAGGGTGTGTATAAAAATACATAGTTTAACACCCTGAAAAGCATAAATGAAACATATAATAATTAAAAAACTCATATCTACTATTTTTTATAGAGTAACTAGGAGGAAGACAGTAAAGAATAATCCATATATGTTTAATCACTAAAAGTATTAGGGATATAGAGTAGTCTTATTCATCTCAGTTATAATCCTAAGAGGACATACCTCGTGAGTAGGTAAGAATTATGGGAGAAAAAATAACAAATATTATGAATTTTATATCCTAACATTGAATCGCATATCAACGTTAACCAAGGGACCTTCTGAGGAGTCACAAGTACCAAAGTATTCATTCTGATCCACCACTCCAACTTTCACATCACCATTGTGAATCATGAAAGGGGTACCTACTCCTCATTGAGATAAAAAATTTCATTCAAGGAAATAGAACACAATACTACACACCAGATACATGTCAATGATCCAAAACCCCATAGGGAAAACCACACCTTGACTAAGAATATGTTTCAGTTAAGGGAATCATAAAGGTAAATCCACACCTCACTAGAAGTTCCTTCAATATAGGGAGTTAGGATGGAATATATAGAATAACATGTCCCACATAAATGGAGGGATATATAACCCTACTATAGGATGATAGAGACGATACCATGCCCAAGTATATAGGGGGTTGTTTCAGACCTTATCTATATAATAACCTCGAGATAGAGGATCTCTCTCCTAGAGTAAACATTGAGGATACTTAAAACAACCTATAGGATGATATAGAGGATATCATTCCAGGATATATGGGAGTATACCTAAACTTATCTATAAACTGACCCGCAGATAGAGGATCCATTTCCGAGGGTAAATAGGGGTGATACATGAACCTACCAATAGGATTAGAATAATGGGATCATCACACTAAAACCTCGATATAGGTTCTACATATCCAAATTAGAAATATTTTAATCTTTCCCTAAAAACAACCTTGGGTGTCTAAATATACCATTCCATTGTGATGTACATGGAATATTACTCATGATGTGTTATTTATTTGTAAAGGAGATCTAAAAACAACACCATGATAGTGAAGGTTGGTCCGCATGGAATCCCTTGGGAACACCGTGTGGCACTCTAGAACTTGGCACCACACACCCTCCCATGTTGGTTTAGGTGAAATTGACCTTGTGTGCTCCCACCTGGCTCACTTCACACATGGGTCGATAGTAGAGGTCTCAAATTTGATTGGAAAACACTACCCAACCCAGTGGGGAAAGGTCTATTACCTCCCCCAGCCACCATGTGGTGAGTGGGGCACTATCCAATCCTAAGTGATCAAATGGTTGTTGGATACTAGGGTTCCCCCACCCCAAACCCTACACCCACAAAAAACTATGGTAATTTTCACCATGCTTCTCACCCAGGTCTCTATCCATTGATGGGATTAGCCCCCACCATGCACCAAGGGAACCGCCCCACTACTATATCACCTCACCAGACTTTACTACTCAATATCATAGCCTCTCCACCTACCTCCTTGTGCCTCTATCACCAAAATGAGCACCCTCACACCAGACCTCTTCGAATCATCCACCACTCACACAATCATCATTGGTTGACCCCAGGGCCAATGATATCATGCCATCCTACTTGATAATAGAATAGAGTTTAATGGAGATAATGAGAAAAAATAGGATATAGGGAGTGGATAGAGAAAAAATTTCAAGCTTCATTCTTCAACTATCAACTATAGAAATCGAAATAAAGGTTTGAGAGGAAATAATTAAATAAACTACCACATTAAAAAAAATTATGATATAGGGTCTTAAAATATTATATTTGAATATAAAATATATGAATAATAGAGTGGCATAAAAAATCCCGACCTTAGGTTTAGAAGATTTATTGATGAATATTTTTTTAACTTTCATTGATGATGATGTTCCTAATAAAGAGTCTTTTTTTTCAATTTTAATTTTTCATAATTTCTCCAAATTCCTCTACCTAATTCTCTTTATATCTCTAACTCTATATTTTATAGATAAAACCCTAGGATTATAGAAGATAAAAAAATAAATAGGGGATCTCTAAGTTGATTACTGAATCAATTAACTAATTAATTAAATATAATAATTAATCAATCCAACCAGTTAATTCAACCATGACAACAACACTCAAGGATATCAATGTTAATGAAAATACTAACTCTCATTGGTAAAAAAACCCATTATAGACACAACCATGGTCTCAGTTTTCACATTTGAGATCCCATTTTTAAGATGTAATCACTTTATCATAAATATGCAAGTTGGGACTAAAAATAATAACTTTAAATTTAATATATTTTTATCAAGGATCTGATATGCCTAAAATTTCATTCTGACTCATCCCAATTTAAAATCTTCACTCCATAATCAAATAAATCGTCAAAAAAATTTGAGGTTGTCAGCTAGAGTAAATGTACCATTTTACCACTAGGGAGGTATCAATACTTTGAAAGATAAAATCGATCTAAGTCTATTTAGAAATGTCTCAGGCCCCTACATTCTACCCACCTTAAGAACATTTTTACCTTTAAAAATTAATCTTCAATTATGAAGCTTAAAATTCAATTTCATGCATTAAACTACCACTATCGCACATGCCTTATTAACCTACAAAGGTATAGTTTTTGAGAAAACTCAATACTCAATTACCCAGGAAGGAAACATCATCTTTCAATCATAAATATTATCATCTCCAACCCATCCTAAAATAATTCCTACATAGAATCATGAAACCTCTCCAAGTGAGTCTTTATAAGCCTCAATATCTACAAATTTCCCTTAACCAAAGTTCATCCAACCACATGGGAATATAAGAATCCACAAACCACTAACATCCATATCAGAATGGTTTATTACCAAAATTATTAATATTGGGAGCTTCTTGATCCCCACCTATTGTGTGGGTTTTATATGTTTGTTTCATGAGAACAACCCATCCATGTAACTCTATAACATAGATCACTTTGATAGATTCCACACTAAAATAAATTGATCCACCAAGATGCATTCTCATTATGATCCAAACTATCTTTAAAACCCTTTTATTCCAACATCACTAACTCATGGTTTAAAAAAACATGATCTAGCCTCCTTGAACTCAATACACCACTCATGAATATCCTTTATCGATGTATTGACCTCCAATAGTCTAACATCCACTATCTTAAATTAAATTTTTGTGTTTTAATCACTTTTTAATGAAATCTATAAATGAGTACATCTAGAAAAATAGGAACCTCATAAAATGGATCAATAATAAACAACTACCCATCAGGTGGCCCACTCCACCACAATCTAAAGTGGATAGTCCTAGACATTTGTATGGCCCTGCTCTATTGGATTCATATCCTAAGATAAAACCTACCCAAGTGACCAAAATCTATAACCTTCTAAGAAAACATTCTCCCCATCCACATAGACAGAGTTTCCATTTAATGGGAATACACACAATGATCCATTGGACATATCACACTGAGGGACATGCTAAATTAGGTTGGTCTCCACTCAGTATGTCGACCCTAATATTTAATATGAATACCAAGAGAATACCACTATCCATTAGGGAAATTTGGTGGTGTGATTCCCACATTTACGAAAACCCTATAGGTATAATTCCTAGGAATGTCTAATCACCCAGTACCATGAATTTGACATCACCATCATGGGACTCTCCCACACGAGAGAATAGTGTGGGGTCACTATAATAAATTGAAGGTGGGATAGGTCTCTCTATCTTTCTATTCAATATTCACTATTCTAAAACTTTCTACCCATGCACCTCCTCTATCATCTATACACAAAGCCCCCTGCTAAAAAAGTCAACTACCATGTTACTACTTCACCACTAAGATTTCATCCACTAACACAACATCAAATTCACAAAGTCCAATGTTACCCCATAAATATTGATTTCATACTATGATATTTTACTAAAAATTTAGTGCTCATATGGTATGATAAGTGAAAATTTCATGAATACACTACAAGACCTTCCACAAACTAGAAAAATAGAGGATTTGATTCTATAACTCTATAATGTCATAAGGGTTTCCATCATTCCATAATAAACACCAAAATTCCATATCTATAATGAAATTAAATGTGTAAATGGATCTCCCATCAAGAAAAAACCATGGTTAACCCGTTGAAAGAATTTATGAATTCTTAAACATTTTATTAAAGTTAAGTTAACACCCATTTACATAGAGAATAAATATATCTATACCATCTAATGGGTGGGAACCAAAGAGGGTTGAAACCAATTTACAACCCATAAATAATTATTTCTCACTAAAAACTTTAGTAACCACTTCTAATTAAGGAACTTTTAAGTCTATATGATTTGATAAAGTTTGATATTTAAAACTATACTAAACTTCTAATCGTTAATCTCGTGCTTGTATATGATGATCTAAATTCAATAAAAGGGTTGAGTGGAATATGGCCACCATTAATGGAAACTCTTCAGTTAAAAGGGGTTTGTCTAGGATTTCTACCATAATTTTCAATGCCTAGATATTTTATGTAGAGATAATAACTCATTCCTACACGAACTTGTATGAGGGTCCCTAAGAAGAGAAAAAAATTGTACTCTAAACTACATCTATTGACGCTTAGCATTATACATATTTCACACATATCTTCCCTCAAATATGACTATCAATGCTACTTGTTGATACAAACTAATATAAGGTGGTGCACATGGGAGTGGTTCAATGCATCATCCATCTCTAACAGCTTCCACACTACCTGATACATCTCTAAATGACTTCTCAGAATCCATCATGGCCCACAATAAGGTGGTGTTTTATCTCATCACCAAATCCAACATGGATTTCTTCTAGTGGAAACACTTGGGTTGTCTTAAGGAAAAATTATAGCCTACTTCCAAATCCATAGTTTATTTCTATCTAGATTTCTAATCTACTAACACTCACTCGAGTGTATTTAGAATAGGTGGTATTGTGCAAAAATAAAACCACATCTCAGTTACTCTTCCTCCGAAGTCTTCACCTGAATCACTAAACTTGAATAGTTATACTATGAAAAAATGTCTATTGAGCATCCCATGAGGTCTGTGGCCCTAAAAAAGAACTTAAATATGGCCATGATGCTCTATAGAGGGTCTCATGTAATCTATAAAAAACCAAATCCTAGAAAAGAACTCAAACTCTAGTTATAGTAGAGTATTCCCATCATGATTTTGAGAAAAAATATTCCACTAACAATTCACTATTCTATATAGGAATCTTGATATAAGGATCAACATATAGTCATTAAAAGTATGTTATTAATAAAAATGTGAGTCTTAGACTCTATCCAAATGTATTTCACTTGAGTTTAAAGCTTTATTTATAAATCCATGACATCTCTATTATCTTAACTCATGTAGCATATCGAGTTTATAGGCAGTCCTATCAAACTCAATGGAAACTATCATCCCCTCTATAAAATATGCACTAATTATAGAGTATAGAGGATCTACCTCATATCACGGGCAACAATATCTATCAATTAAAACTTATAAAAAACACCACATCACTCACATGTTAGTATTGAGATGCCCAACTATAGGCATAGTCTTGTCACAAACTGGACTCCACACACAAATGGGCTATCAGTGGGTAACACCCTTTGTTAATGTGATGAACCCATAAGGATTCGAGAATATTAAGATAAAGTGACATAGTGAGGACATGGAACCTAAAAAATGACATATACATATGCATCTACCAAATTAGTTATGCCCCACGGTGATGTATCAAAGAATTCACTACTACGAAACAGACCATTAACAACACAGGCCTTTATCAGTGCTAGTAAAAATCACTGATAAAGGTTCCCTTTCTCAGTGCTAAAATAAGCGCTAATAAAGGGTACCTTTTATCAGTTCTTTTTTTGACTTTGCTAAAAGTTACTTTTTATCAGTGCTTTTTTTAACATTGATAAAGGGTAACCATTATCAGTTATTTTCATTAGCACTGATAAAAGGTACCCTTTATCAGTGATTTATTTTTAGCACTGATAAAGGTCCCAAATAAAATGAAATAATTAAATAAATAAAAATGAATTTATTAAAAAAGATATAATTAAATAATTATTGATAAAACTGAATAAATTAATTATACTAAATAAAAATTATAAATAAAAATAAATGGAATGTGTTAAATATATAAATAAATGTATAATAAATATTAAACAAATTAAAATTAAAAATAATTAATTTAAGAAAAATATTAAAAATATATTAATTAAATAATAAATAATATTATTAATAAATATTATATATTAAATATATATATGTGTGTGTTTGTGAATGTACAAAAATAATATTTATCTAATACAAAATATTTATGTTTTACATTAAAAACACATATATTTAGTGAAGAATGATTTGTAATTAAAAATTATTATGAACAAATAATACTGACTAATTGCATCGAGTAATGGGAATAATTGAATGTCATTTGTTTTTTTTTAATTTAACTTATATCAAATGTGTTTTATATTGATTTTTCATATATATATACTTAATTAATGTATTTTTATATACAACGTATACACACACATATTTATTTAATTAGTGAAATATTTATGTAATTTATTGAAGTTTTAGTATTCATTTTACAATTTCATTATAAGATGATAAACTTATTATATCATATATTTAACTATTAAATTTTATTTATTTTTAATTTTATTACAATTATGAATTAATTCATTTTTAATTTTTATTATTTTTTAATTTTTATTTTTTAGGGAATTTAATCAGTTTATTTTGTTTATTTATATTTATTTATTTACTATGTTTTAATATTTTCAATAAGAATTCATCTTTATTTTAATACATATCCATATTTTTTTAATAATTTATATTTAATTAATAAAATTTCAAATTTCTTCAATATTGTTATAGTGTACTCGTTTTTTATTTTTAAATTTCACTCATTTTTCAAATGTATACACTTAAAATTAAATATTTATTAATAATGTTAACGGAATTGGATTATATTCGATTCCTTCCACACTCAAAATTAGTTGGGGGCATGTGGTGTGTAGGTGGTGGGTTGGGCCCAGGATTGACGTGGTGCGGTGCCCACCTATACCTCATTACCCATATAACAAGTTTCCTCAAGGGGTGTTAACTGAGTGGTACTTGTTGGTTGTAAGCCTCACTCTCAATGGGAACTGTCCTAGGCTCGAGTCCTTCCACACTCAGACATTGTGTATATTATATAGAGGGTGATTCAAAACTGTTTTCTTAACTGGGGAACGTGTGGTGCGCTCTGGGCCTAGTGGGTCCCCCAGTGGGAGACAAGTGTTACCCTTTCACATGTTTCTGCAGTTGGGGTGTGCCTTAGTGGTAGATGTTCCCTATGATTCTGTATCAGACCTGGGTTCAAATCTGGGTGGGAGTGAATTTCCACTTGCAGGTGGTGACGCAGGCATGACGCAGTCAGGCAGTGACGTAGACATAATGTGGGAAGACGGTGCACAGGCATGATGTAGGCATGACATTGCACTAGGCCATTAGGCAAGATTGTGGTCCTTTAAGACATTTATTGGGTTTCATGCTCACTGGGCCTTCAAGCCATGTACTGAATAAATAAGGCTTGATGGGTGGGTTATCCCTTGTGGGGGCTATGTCCAGCCTTTCTGGCCTATGTGTGTGGTGTGTGTGTGTTTAATGTATTTATACCCCCAAGAACCTAATATATATAATGAATATATTTACAATATTTATTAAATATATATATATATATATATATAATTATATAAATATATAATGATATAAATATATAAATATTATTTTTTGTAAAAAAGTTTTTATATAATTACAAATTTAAATAATTATAAAATTATAATAAATATATTTAAATAATTAATATATTTACTATATTTATATTTATTTATTAAATATATATAAGATTATATAAATATATTTATAAATAAATTATTTATAATTATAATTGTAAATCCTTTATGAGGACTTAAGTAATAAGTGTTGATAAAGATGTCGTTTATGAGCGCTTATTAATTTAGCACTGATAAAAGGGATCATTATCATTGCTTTTTTGGAAGCACTGATAAAAATGTCCTAATCTATTTTAAGATGTAACGCCCCGACCCCAGTTACCCAGAGTCGGTGCATTATTGCGTAACATTGGCATGATCACAAAAGATCAAGTCTCGAAAGTCCGATTAGTTTAGTAGCCTTGGAAACACTAGATACATTCATATGTCTTTCATTACATCATAAATTGAAAAATCACAATAACATAGTCTCTATTTTCCACACTCATATCCCCTTCAGACTATCCCTGCAGGTCATTCCTAAAATACTTCTTCACATCCTGGAAAAATTAAAACATTGAAAGGGGTGAGCTCAGATGCTCAGTAAGGATAACAATATAGCGGAAGCTTTCATAAATAAACATTAACATTTAAGGCAATGTATAACTAAAACAAAAGCCTTTTAAACATGAATTTCAACATAATATGGCAAAATTAAAATGAGATAATGCCATTAACTTATTAACATGGATATTATACTGGTCGAATAATCAAATGCAATATCAATAACCACTTTCATAATGATGGAATGCATAATGCCAGACTATCATAACCACGTAGCCAAGGCCTCATGCCAAGACCACAAATAATATTTTTTCAAGGCCTCATGCCAAGACATTATTTTGTCTCATGAGACCTACCGATGCATCGAGAAGCTATAGCGGGCTCCACCCGTCACTTATTAAGTCCAATGCATTCCTCATATGAATAGGTTTAAACATATCATAAACCATAACATAATCGTATCACATAAAACATGCATAAAGGAAACATAAAATTTCCACATTTTAATCACAATAAAACACATTGATATAATAAAACATTTTCAAAACCATTTTCAATACCGAAATAAAAGAGATTTAAAACTTGGTATTTATTTTTCATTTAAAAAAACGTTATGGCTTGTAGAGGAAGTCGAAACTCAAATAATGGTCATGGTGGCGGAGAATTCGTTGTCGCCACATACATACGACAAGAAAAACATTCCTTTTTGTCGTTTAGTAAAACGCTTCATATAAAAAGATTCCTTTTGAATAAACGTAAAAGTCAAAGGGGTTTATACACCGTATAAAATAAATTTGTGTATAAAACAAAATATGCCTCAATGAAGGGAGATTGAGACGAAATCCCTTACAAAGAACATTTTTAAATAAAATAGATATATTATGTGTATTCACTATATGTACACATAAATAAAGTATAAATACAAGATAGGACATAATAATATCATGACATAATTTGAAAATAGGAGATTAACCCAAAGAATAGAAATTGGGTTAAGAAGTTCCCTTATAAAGATCATTTTTTAATAAAATAGATCAATTATGTGTATTCACTATAAGTACACATAAAGAAATTACAAATACAAGATATTACATAATAATATCAGGACATAATTTGAAATTAGGAGATTAACCCAAAGAATAGAAATTGGGTTAAGAAGTTCTCTTACCTCGTGTCCGACCTGACTCGACCATTCTTTAACCTCATGAATAATAAACTAGAGTTAATTTATAATTGCTTAAGAACCTTTTTAAAGTTTATTATTCCTTTTATATAACTTATTACCATGTTATGAACATTATGTAATTATTAATGTTAATAACGGTCGTTTTGTCGATCTTTGGTACTTGAGTCAAAAATAAACTTCTTAAAATTACAAGTAGTTCATGTGGTAAAATATCCAGTACATTCAAGATGTAGATATCATATACATCATATATATCCAGTATATACATTCATTTATAATATTACATAACATTTAGAGGTAAGAAATGAAATGCACCGTTCATGGAGACGGTAAGCCGTACGTACGCATGAACGCTGCTTTCATTTCTATTTCGTATTTAATGGAATGAAGTTATAATTATATAAAGGTATAATATAATTCCAGTATAATAAAATTTATAATACCATTTACTCCATCCTTTATACATCCCACATATGGCATTAACGATTCAAATCACTTTAAGGGGGCGGTAGTCCGCACTTCTTAAAATGAAAATATCGTTTTTACCCATAATGGAAACCATAAAGGTATGCCATAAATGAAAAATACAGAAGCATAAGTAAAACATAAACATATTGTATATCATATATAAATATAGTTACATCTTAATGGCCACCTTTGAAGGTGTTATATGAGTGTTGAACAATCATCATTTTGTGAGGCAGAAATTCGCCATCCACAAAAACAGCATGTTCTTTAACCATTAGATGTAGGTGTGTGTAAGTGTAGCTAGAATCCTTAATATAACAACATCCTAGTATATTTAAGATACTGGTGTTGTTACAAAAGAAAAGAATAAAAAGAGTTTAGGGGGTTGGAGAAGCAAAATAAAACAAAACAACATTAGGGAAGACATTACCTTAAAATCGGGTAACTCTTTTTGATTTGAGCCAAAGGCTTCCTTGGGAAGACTTCTGCCCAAATTGTGGCTTCTAGGAGTAATATATGGAAGTTGGGAGTGTATTTGGTCAGACGTTGGCCGATTCAAATGGCTTGAATGTGTGAATAAGGTGGTAGTGCTGGGGGCCTTTTACAAGAGGAGAGGAGGGGCACTCTTGGAAAGATTGAAATGTTACATTATTATGAAATGATTTTCAGATTATAAAGGTCCCAAAATTATATATTTATAGGATAAGGTGATAAGGGTTCAAAATATACTCATACAATAGGTTTTTGACATGTGTAAGTCTTATATTTTACATTATATTTTCATTTTATTTACATCGTTAATTAATGAGGTAATCGCTGCATCATCATGGTGTCATAAAAAGTTTAATTTATTTAATGTCTAAAAATTATAAAAAAAATATCATGATGTAGTAAATATTTTTATATTTTTAATGAATATTTATATTCAAAAATATTACTTTTATAACCCCATTTAAAAATTATTTTAGTAAAACAACTCTTGTTTGTGACATTTTTATTTTAACATTAAATAAAAAGTTTTTAATGTCATTTTCCTACCAAAGTGGCTCCATGGGGTCCCCAAGTTGACCCATGGATTTTCTTGGTCGGCCATGACTCATCCAATAGGGGTAAAACAAGTGTAAAGGTATTTTCATATTTTTATAATATCATTTTTACCTTAAATTTCACTAATTACCTTTAATCGCGATTAATTAAACTTAAAAGTTACTATTCACCAAAAAATTATTTTAATCCCATTGAACAAAATTTTACTTCCTAATGACAACCATGTATGTCGGGTTTTTGAAAATCAAATCACAGAAGTGGTAATGTTTCATTTAAATGAAAAATCATTTTTTAACTACCACTTAGTGGTTTCACTATTCATCAAAAATTGAAGTTTTTCAGAACATTCCCAAAATTGCACCCTAAGCTATAATTGATATTCCGAGTTCAAAAATGATGTATATTTTACAAAATTCCAAGAATATATATTGCATTAATTAATTTAATAATTAATTCCCGCTGTCACAACAAATAGCGTGTTTTTTAGAAACAATATATATCAAAAGATTGACAATTGTTTATGTCCAATTTCAAAGTGAAATTAATTATAATGGACACCATTGGATAAAATGGTAAAAATATATTCTAATTATACTTTAAAACCACTCAATAGTATAATTTATCACTATAAATTATTTTTATTAAAAAATTTGTTTTAAATATTTTTCACTATTCATAAAAAAATTGGAAGTTCTCAGAAAATTACAAAAAAATCAACTTAGGATAATTTCGATATTACGAATACAAAAATGAAGTCCATTTTGAAATATAAAATTTCTAAAATTTTAAAAAGTGGGTATTACTATTCATAACGGCTACTTTGATTAGTCGTGGTGTGTTAGAACTTGAACTTGCATACAGTGCAAGCTATTGCATTATTGAAAGAGAAGAGTATTCGTGGAAGCTCGGGGTGTTACATTCTCCCCTCCTTAAATAAATTGTGTCCTCACAATTTGAAATTTTTCTTTGAAAATAGAAAATACCTTTGTGGAAAACCCACATCGGAAATAGGGTTAATAAAAATATAACATTAAAATAAAGAAAGAGAGGTACAAAGGTCACCCAAGATAGCCCATACTAAGATTATATGAAAATATGGATATGGAGGGAAAACAAACCAGCAAGGTTTGATGGATAGTTGTAGAAAATAGGATTAAGAGAATGTTAACAATAAGAAAATCACAAACTTGTGATTTGTTAAACGGTCATTGAATCCCCAGTTGGAAAAGTTAACCGGAAACATTTTTGTTTTAAGTTACCTTTCATAAAGTTGAGGAATTTATTTAAGATATTTACTAAGAATGTAAGTAAATATACTTACTTGTCGTGTAGACTTTCATTCTTTAATAAATTTTTACCACAAACCCATATTTCACTCCAAATGGTAACAAAACTCAAAAATATTCTATTTATCCTAATTGTATAAGGTTCTAAATATTAGCACATACCATTTAGATTAGGAAAACTATTTTGTAATAACCAGGGACTTCATGTAGGCTAGTGGTAGGTAATAAAGGCATGTCGCACTATAGTTTTGGGTTCGATTCCTACATCTTTATCCGACGCGATGGGTTATGCCCCACCCTGCAGGTTGTCCTTTTCCTAAAACTATAGTATTATAATATTCCAAAAATAATCTTCATAAATGTTTTAAACTTAAACAATCTATCCAAAGTTCAACTTAATCCATTCCAACCGATATAGTTATCCAAAATACCTATGTCCAGAATTTCTCTAAAAGGTCTTTAAATTCCAAAATCAATTGTATCATCAGATTCCTCAAACAAAGTAAAGTTTATTTTATTGTCACATATAAAAATATGATTACCTTCATCATATTAAAACCTTAATGAAAACAACAAGTACTGCAGTACAATCCTTGTATATATATATCACATTATCCTTATAACCAGAATATAATCCCTGAGTCCAAAAGCACCAATACATTAATTATTCCACTTCAACTGTAGTAATAGCATAAGATTGGCATTGATCCCTTGGCCTTTTCTGAGGTAATTTTACCTAACACTTAGGACATTCATTTGCATAATGCCCCATTTCCCTACAATTGTAGCATTCAACATTGATAGCCTCTTTCTTTCCCTTGTAATCACGATCCTGGTGACCTTTTTCTCCTCATTTATAACAAACTCCCATTCCTTTTAGGCAAGTACCAGGGTGATTCTTCCCAAAATTATCGCATAATGGAAAATCCTTCTTTCCCTTTTTCCCTTTATCTATCTCTTGTTCCACCATTCTCTTCTTCTCTTGCTTTACTTTGTTGTCATAAGACTTAGAGAATTCCTTTTCTGTCCTGATAGCACACGAGACAATATCTTCGTACGATGAGAAGGATTGTGATACTAAATCTCGACGGAGAAATGGTTTTAACCCATAAAAGAAACGATCTATCTTACTTCTTGGGTTACTTATATAATCTGCAGCATACCTCGCTAACCTTGTAAAGTTGGCCTCATACTTTGCGACATTCTCATCCTCATTTTGTCTCATACTCAGAAATTTCCTTTCCATATCTGCTCGATGGTCACGAGGAAAGTATTTTTCTAAGAAAAGATCTTTGAACTCTCTCCATTCCATACTTGATACTTCTTCATCTTCTTTCGTGTTTTGAATCAGCGACCACCATTGGTCGGCATCTCCAGTGAGGCGGTAAACTTCCATGACAACCTTCTCCCTTTCGCAACTCCCCAAGGTGTGGAATATTTTCCCTAAGGAGTTTATCCATTGCTCATATACTAATGGATTTTTACCCCCATTAAATGTTGGTGGTTTTTGCCTCATGAAGCGGTCTAACATTGATCCTCCACGTTGCGGATCAGGGTGCTCCATACGAGTAAGGTTATTATTCATAACCTGAGTGAGTTTTCCCAGTATGGTGATAAGGTGATCAGCACCAGTTGTATCTCCAGCTCCACAATAATTGTCTTGAGCATGAGGAAAATCCCTACATGGATTGCGTGCATTGATACGGTTTCCATTCCTCCCACTAGGCGCCATTTCTAAACAATGGAATAAACTAGATTAGTTTATGAATCAAAATACATAATTCCATACTTGCAAAACACTTACCATAAATTGAACTATTTATGGATATAATCCATAATCATAATAAATGTTTTTTTGTGGAAGTATATACTCATAACCCTTCATAGTGGTTTGTAAAGAAAACGATAATGATCCTAAGCATATCCCCCGGGAGTGTCGTAACCAAGAGTGCAGCAAGGATCGTTGTCGTGCACCAGTTCCCATTCGAGTCTAGCTGAAAGCGGTTTTTTTGGGTTTTACCCCTAGGTACATATGTGCCAGAGCCGCCTCTACCTGCTCGTATCCAGACAGGGATGTATTACTCGGAAAACTCATAAAATCTCTATAATACCAAAATTATAGGAAGTTCTTCTATACTAATCCTCAAAGTCTATCTTTGGGCTATGTGCTCTAATCAGAGTTTATCTAAATCTAGATTTCAAGGTTAGTACTAACCTCCCTTTGATACCAACTGTAACGCCCCGACCCCAGTTACCTAGAGTCAGTGCATTATTGTGTAACATTGGCATGATCACAAAAGATCAAGTCTCGAAAGACCAATTAGTTTAGTAGCCTTGGAAACACTAGATACATTCAAAAGTCTTTCATTACATCATAAAGTGAAAAATCACAATAACATAGTCTCCATTTTCCACACTCATATCCCCTTCAGACTATCCCTACAAGTCATTCCTAAAATACTTCTTCACATCCTAGAAAAATTAAAACATTGAAAGGGGTGAGCTCAGATGCTCAGTAAGGATAACAATATTGCGAAAGCTTTCATAAATAAACATTAGAATTTAAGGCAATGTATAAATAAAACAAAATCCTTCTAAACTTGAATTTCAACATAATATGGCAAAAGTAAAATTAGATAATTCCATTTACTTATTAACATGGATATTCTACTGGTCGAATAATCACATGCAATATCAATAACCACTTTCATAATGAAGGAATTCATAATGCCAGACTATCATAACCACGTAGCCAAGGCCTCGTACCAAGACCACAACTAATATTTTTTCAAGGCCTCGTGCCAAGACACTGGTTTGTCTCATGAGACCTTCCGATGCATCGAGGAGCTATAGCGGGATCCACCCGTCACTTATTAAGTCCAATGCATTCCTCATATGAATAGGTTTAAACAAATCATAAACCATAACATAATCGTATCACATAAAACATGCATAATGGAAACATAAAATTTCCACATTTCAATCACAATACAACACATTGATATAATAAAACATTTTCAATACCGAAATAAAAGAGATTTAAAACTTGGTATTTATTTTTCATTTAAAAAAAATTATGACTTGTAGAGAAAGACGAAACTCAAATAATGGTCATGGTGGTGGAGAAGTCATTTTCGATGCATACGTACGACAAGAAAAACATTCCTTTTTGTCATTTAGTAAAATGCTTCGTATAAAAAGATTCCTTTTGAATAAACGTAAAGTCAAAGGGGTTTATACACTGTATAAAAGAAATTTGTGTATAAAATAAAATATGCCTCAATGAAGGGAGATTGAGACGAAGTCCCTTACATAGAACATTTTTTAATAAAATAGATATATTAGGTGTATTCACTATATTTACACATAAATAAAGTATAAATAAAAGATAGGACATAATAATATCATGACATAATTTGAAAATAGGAGATTAACCCAAAGAATAGAAATTGGGTTAAGTAGTTCCCTTACAAAGATCATTTTTAAATAAAATAGATCAATTATGTGTATTAACTATAAGTACACATAAATAAAGTACAAATACAAGAGATTACATAATAATATCAGGACATAATTTGAAAGTAGTAGATTAGCCCAAAGAATAAAAATTGGGTTAAGAAGCTCCCTTACCTCGTGTCCGACTTGACTCGACCATTCTTTAAACTCCTGAATAATAAACTATAGTTAATTTATAATTTCTTAAGAACCTTTTTCAAGTTTATTATTCCTCTTATATCACTTATTACCATGTTATGAACATTATGTAATTATTTATGTTAATAACGGTCGTTTTGTCGATCTTTGGTACTTGAGTCAAAAATAAACTTCTTAAAATTACAAGTAGTTCATGTGGTAAAATATCCATTATATTCATGATGTAGATATCATATACATCATATATATCCAGTATATACATTCATTTATAATATTACATAACATTTAGAGGTAAGAAATGAAATGCACCGTTCATGGAGACGGTAAGCCGTACGTACGCATGAACGCTACTTTCATTTCTATTTCGTATTTAATGGAATTAAGTTATAATTATATAAAGGTATAATATAATTCCAGTATAATATAATGTATAATACCATTTACTCCATCCTTTATACATCCCACATATGGCATTAACGATTCAAATCACTTTGAGGGGGCGGTAGTCCGCACTTCCTAAAATGAAAATATCGCGTTTACCCATAATGGAAACCATAAAGGTATGCCATAAATGAAAAATACAGAAGCATAAGGAAAAAATAAACATATTATATATGATATATAAATATAGTTACATATTAATGTCCACCTTTGAAGGTGTTATATGAGTGTTGAACAATCATCATTTCGTGTGGCAGAAATTCACCATCCACAGAAACAGTATGTTTTTTAACCATTAGATGTAGGTGTGTGTAAGTGTAGCTTGAATACTTCATATAAAAACATCCTAGTATATTTAAGATACTTTTTTTGTTACAAAATAAAATAATAAAAAGATTTTATGGGGTTGGATAAGCAAAATAAAACAAAACAACATTATGGAAGACATTACCTTAAAATCAGGTAACTCTTTTTAATTTGAGCCAAAGGAATCCTTGGGAAGACTTCTACCCAAAGTGAGGCTTATAGGAGTAATATAGGGAAGTTGGGAGTGTATTTGGGCAGAGTTTGTCAGATCCAAATGGCTTGAATTTGTGAATAAGGTGGTAGTGGTGGGGGCCTTTTATAAGAGGAGAGGAGGGGCACTCTTGGAAATATTGAAATGTTACATTATTATGGAATGCTTTTCGGATTCTAGAGGTCCCACAATGATATATTTAGAGGATAAGGTGATAATGGTTCAAAATATACTCATCCAATTGGTTTTTGACATGTGTAAGTCTTAGATTTTACATTATGTTTTCATTTTATTTAAATTGTTAATTAATGAGGTAATCGCTGCATCATCATGGTGTCATAAAAAGTTTAATTTATTTAATGTCTAAAAATTATAAAAAAATATCTTGATGTATTAAATATTTATAGATTTCTAATGAATATTTATAGTCAAAAATATGACTTTTATAACCCCATTTAAAAATTGTTTTAGTAAAACAACTCATGTTTGTGACATTTTTATTTTAACATTAAATAAAAAGTTTTTAATGTCATTTTCCTACCAAAGTGGCTCCATGGGGTCCCCAAGTTGACCCATGGATTTTCTTGGTCATACATGACTCATCCAATTTGGGTAGGACAAGTGTAAAGGTATTTTAATATTTTTATAGTATCATTTTTACCTTAAATTTCACTAATTACCTTTAATCGCGATTAATTAAACTTAAAAGTTACTATTCACCAAAAAATTATTTTAATCCCATTGAACAACATTTTAATTCCTAATGACAACCATGTATGTCGGATTTTGGAAAATCAAATCACAGAAGTGGAAATGTTTCATTTAAACGAAAAATCAGTTTTTTAACTACCACTTAGTGGTTTCACAATTCATCAAAAATTGAAGTTTTTCAGAACAATGCCAAAATTTCACCCTAAGCTATAATTGATATTCCAAATTAAAAAATGATTTATATTTTAAAAAATTCCAAGCATATAAGTTGAATTAATTAATTTAATAATTAATTCCTATTGTCACAACAAATAGCGTGTTTTTTAGAAACAATATATATCAAAAGATTGACAATTGTTTATGTCCAATTTCAAAGTGAAATTAATTCTAATGAACACCATTGGATAAAATGGTAAAAATATATTCTAATTATACTTTAAAACCAATAAATAGTATAATTTATCACTATAAATTATTTTTATTAAAAAAGTTGTTTTAAGTATTTTTCACTATTCATAAAAAAATTGGAAGTTCTCAGAAAATTACAAAAAATTCAACTTAGGATAATTTCGATATTACGAATACAAAAATGAAGTCCATTTTTAAATATAAAATTTCTAGAATTTTAAAAAGTGGGCATTACTATTCATAATGGCTACTTTGATTAGTCGTGGTGTGTTAGAACTTGAACTTGCGTACAATGCAAGCTATTACATTATTGAAAGACAAGCGTATTCGTGGAAGCTCGGGGTGTTACATAAGAACCCTGGAAATTTTGCACCAGTCTTGATATATGAAGCATTATGTAGAATCCACCTACTATCGGCACTCCTCCTCGTCAAATCCAAGATCAAATCGTGGCTCAAATCCAGGATCAATAGATTCCTAGACTCGAATCCAAGGGTCAAATGAATCAAAGGATCGAATGAATTATAGGTTTGGTGATTTATCTACTTTCTCTTGGATGGTTCAAGGATTCAGTCCAAGGTATGTTATTTTCTACTCCTCCTCACTCATTGATTTCTTATTTGGTGATATCCATTTGTGTTTCTATTTATCATCATTCTTTTCTCCTCCACCCGTAATTTACATTAGGTCACCATTGATTTTGGATGCCCATATACTCATGAATTTTTTCTCCCTATTCCACCCCCCCCCCCCCGATTTTGGTAGTCGATGGTGTGCCTTCACTCTTCCTGACATTGCATCACCTCTCAAGTTGGTGCGTGAATTGCGTGCCTTTAGCATGCCTCACTAAAGTTTCACCACCTCACCAATGGTGAGGTGCACCAATTGTGCCTCGTTGTACCTCGTGCTAAGGTACACTACGGTACATGTCTTGAACAACAATTCCATAATATAATATAGTATTCTTTACCACATAATGAGACTAATTCTTAATACTTATATTAAATTTTAATCCCCTTTATATAATTATATATATGTGTGTGTGACTAAAACATAATACATATGATCTGAGTATAATTATAAATGGGTGAAATGAATTGATTATCACAATGAATTGATTTATACTTTGAGGATCCATATATATCATAGCGAATAAACTCCAAGGTTTTTTTTATTTAAATCTCTAATTTATTATTTTAATTATTAATTCATCTAAAAATATATCACTCTTTAACATTTCCATTTATTTTCAACATCTTTTAAAATAAAAAAATTATCTAAAGAGATCCACCATTTCTAAAATAACAAGTACCCTTTGAACTTGTCAAAAATATTTAATTACAACCACTTATTGTCATATGTGAGATGAAAAAGAAATATCTAATATTATATTAGGTGTTTGGGGGTACAATTATATTTAAACACACACACAGAGACCTAAATGGTAGGTCATACCCCCCCCCCAAGGGATAACCCACCCAACCATCCACTTTATTACATTATATATTTTTGACCTAAAGGCCCAGTGGGAATGAATCCCATTAGATGGTCAGTATTACCATCATTGGATGGCCTGAAGTCCCTTCATACATAAGAATTATTTCTTTTTAGTATTTCTCACATAAGAATTTTTTCTCATACAGGTGGATTATTTTCTTCAAGTTGGGGTGGTTTGTTTGAATCTACTCATACTCATGAGAGATTATACTTTGAGGCTACAACTAAGATATTGAAAATAAGGATATGGGTCAAGAATGTATAAAACCATACTAAAAAGTTGAATTACTACTACTTATTTAATTAATTTTGTCATTATTTTATTAACTATTTGAATGTTAATTTCCTTTTCATTTTTATCAAATATTTATTTAGTTTTTTTTTCACAGTTCATTTGGGAAGTCATATTTTCATATTTTCATTATTTTAGAATATTTAAATCCATATATCATTCCTTTTTACACCAAAACTTTTAATGGTTTATTCTACCTCAAAAACATTTCACCCCTTCTGTGTGGGAATTTATCACTTTCTTTCAAGTTATCTCTACTACTCAATCACAGAGGTGATATTGATGTTTTCATAGAAAAATAATTTTCCATAGAATTAATTTATTTTTTCATATTTATGTTTAATTTATTTATTTATTTTTATTACTCATAAAATAATTGTTTTCTTATACTTTTGGATTCTTTTATTCGAGTTGGGGTGGTTTGTTTGAAGTTACTCATGATTATGAGAGACTATACTTCGAGCCTACAATTGAGATAATGAAAATAATAAAATTGGTTAATAATGTATACAAACATCATGAAAAGTTGAATTCATACTACTTGTTTAATTAATTTTTTCATCATTTTATTTATTATTTCTAAGTCAATTTCCTTATCATTTTTATCTAATACTTATTTATTTTTTTCCATAGATCTTTTGGGAAGTCATATTTTTCTTTCAACTATCTACAATAAGATAAAAAATAGATAAAATGTTCATTTTATCCAATGTTACCATGATTTACATTGTATTTCTTTTTCAAACTACAACACCTTATATTGATTCGATGTTCTTAGTCGAAAAAGGTTTTTCAACTAAGAACATCAAGTCAATATATAGTGTTGCCAGTTTGATAGTGAAGTCCAATAGAAATCATGGTAACATTGGATTTAGGAATTTTTTTTTTTGAGACTTTGGGATGTGTATAAATCAATCACACCTCAATCTAACACATGGTGTGACCAGTATGACTTCAAGTGATTTTTTTATTTAAAATTGGCATTAATTTAAGTAAAAAAGACAACTAACATACTCAAAACCATGAAACCATATTTATATTATTTTTATAATTTAATAAAATAGTCCATAATTGATTTTTTATGTTTATTAATCATCTACACCTCAATATGATACACTATGTGCCCAGTATGACTCAAAGTGTCTATTACTAGTTTAAAATCGATATTTTAGTTCAAAAATTATCACTCAATGAAAATTGAGAAAACATACTCATATTGTATTGATAATTTAGGATAATGATTCATAAATTATTTTTGATGTGTAGGAATTAATCTCGCATCAAACTGATACATGATGTGACAGTTATGAGTCAAAGTTCATGTTTCCAGTTTAAATGACATTTTAGAAGAAAAAAAAGACAAGTTACGTACTCAAAACCAAGAAAACTCGTTTTTATTATTTTAATAATTTATAAAAATTATCCCTAGGTCATTTGAGACATGTATAAATCATCCTCACCTCAATATGATGCTTTTTGTGACCGGTATGACTCCAAGTGCATATTTTTATTTAAAATTGACATCAATTTTAGTAAAAAAGAAAATTGACCTTCTCGAACCCAAGAAAACACGTTCAGATTATTTGTATACTTTAGTAAAATGATCTAGAAGTCATTTTATATGTGTAGTAATTATTAGTACCTTAATCTGACACACTGTATGACCAGTATGACTCCAAGTGCATCTTTTTATTTAAAATTGGCATCCATTTTAGTAAAATGGACAAGTAATGTACTCGAAACTAATAAAAATAATTCATATTGTTATTATACTTTATCAAAATTATCCATAAGTAATTTTTTATATTTTGGAATCATCATCACCTCAATATGATATACGATGTTCTAGGTATGACTCAAAATATTCATTATTAGTTTAAAATTTTAATTTTATTTCAAAAAGTGTCACTCATCGAAAATTAGAAAACACACTTAGGTTGTCTTGATAATTTATGAAAACAACTCATAAATCATTTTTTACATTTATGAATCTTTATCATGCAAAAATTATATATGATATGATGGGTATGAGTCAAAGTGTGTGTTTTCAATTCAAAATGACATTTTAGAAGGAAAGACAAGTGACATACTCAAAACTGAGAAAACACATTCGTATTTTTTTTAATACTTTATTAAATTGATCTACCAGTCATTTTATATATGTAGTAATTATACGCACCTCAATATGATGTACATTATGACCAGTATGACTCTAATTGTGTCTTTTTATTTAAAATTGACATCAATTTTAGTAAAAAGAAAAACTGACCTAATCAAAACTAAGAAAATGCATTCAGATTGTTTTAATAAATTTTGAAAACAATCCATAAGTAGTTTTTGATGTTTAGGAATTATTCTCAACTCAATACAATACATTATTTTCTTAGTATGATTCAAAGTTTCCATTATCGGTCTAAAATCGACATTTTAGTTAAAAAAAGTGTCACTCAATGAAAACTGAGAAAACTCACATGGATTTTCTTGATAATTTATGAAAAAAATCCATAAATCATTTTTTATGTTTAGTAATTGTTCTTACCTCAAACTGATACATGATGTGACTAGTATGAGTCAAAGGGAATGTTTCCAGTTTAGAATGAAATTTTAGAGAAAAAGACAAGTGAAGTACTCAAAAATCAAGAAAACACATTCATATTGTTTTGATACTTTTGAAAAATAATCCATATGTCATTTGAGATGTGTAGGAATCAGCCTCACTTCAATATGATGCATAGTGTGACTGGTATGACTCCAATTGCATCTTGTTATTTAAAATTGACATCAATTTTAGAAACAAGGACAACTAACCTACTCAAAATTGAGAAAATGAAATCATTTTGTTTTGTTAATTTATTAAAATTATCCATAAGTCATTTTTTATGTGTAATAATTATCCACACCTCAATATGATACATAATGTTCCCGATATGACTCAAAGTGTTCATTATGAGTTTAAAATTGACATTTTAGTTTAAAAACTATCACTCGGTGAAAACTGAGAAAGAACAATCAGATTGCTGTGATAATTTAGGGAAAAAATCATAAACCATTTTTTATTTTTATGTTTCATTTCATATAAAACTAATACACGATGTGACCGTTATGAGTAAAAGTGTGTGTTTCTAGCTCAAAATGACATTTTAGTAAAAAAAATACATGTGACGTACTAAATGTTGATCAAACGAATTTTTATTGTTTTTATACTTTAGTAAAATTATCCATAAGTCATTTTAGATATTTATGAATCATCTACACCTCAATCTAATATACGGTGTGACCGATAAGACTCCAAGTGCATCTTTTTATTTAAAATTAAAATCAATTTTAATAAAAAAGAAAATTCACCTACTCAAAACCTAAAAAATACATTAGATTGTTTTGATACTTTTTGAAAATTATCAATAAGTCATTTATACTGTGTATAAATCAAATAAACCTCAATTTTATACATTATCTTCTTGGTATGACTCAAAGTGTCTATAATTAGTTTAAAATTAATATTTTTTTCAAAAAGTGTCACTCACTGAAAATCATGAAAACACACTAAATTTTCTTGATAATTTATAAAAATGATTTATAAATCATTTATGATATGTAGAAATAATTCTCATATAAAACTGATACACGATTTGACTGGTATGTGTCAAATTGCATGTTTCTAGTTTAAAATAACATTTTAGTAAAAAAGAAAAGTGATGTACTCAAAACTGATCAAACGCATTAATATTTTTTTGATACTTTAGAAAAAAAATAAGTCATTTTAGATGTGTATGAATCATCCCCACCTCAATATAATGCACATTGTGATTGGTATGACTCCAATTGTGGCGTTTTATTTAAAATTGACATCAATTTTAGTAAAAAGTATTATTGACCTACTCAAAATCGATCAGACAAATTCGTATTATTTTGATACTTTAGGAAAACGATTAATAAGTCATTTTTTATTTTTAAGAATCAGTATCACATCAATTTGATATATGATTTTCCCAGTATGACTCAAAGTATTTTTTATCAGTTTAAAACTGACATTTTAGTTCAAAAAGTGTCACTCACTAAAATTAAATTAAGTGTGCTCAAAATGTCTTGATAATTTATGAACATGATCCATAATCCATTTTTTGATGTATAGGAATCTATCTCATATAAAACTGATACAAAATGTGACCAGTATGATTCAAAGTGCATGTTTCTATTTTAAAATGAATTTTTAGTAAAAAAATAAAAGTGACATACACAAAACCAAGAAAACACATTCAGATTGTTTTGATACTTAAGGAAAATGATCCATAAGTCATTTGAGACATGTAGGAATCAGTGATGCCTAAATCTAATGCATGGTGTAATCTTTGTGACTCCAAGTGCATCTTTTCAATATATAAGTGTCATTTTAGTTTAAAATGTGCATCAAATTGTCAAAAACAATCAAACGATCCTAGATTATTTTATCAACATTCTATCTACCATTAATTAATTTATTTTCTTATCATTTTTATCTTATAATTATTGAATTAATTTTAAAATAGATATTTCTTGAATATGAAAAAGTAATTTTGTGACATGCAACAATCAACTGCAACTCAAATTGATACACATTTTTCCTGGTATGACACAAAATTAAGTTAAAAATTAACACTTTAGGTTTTTTTTTTATTATTACTAACATAAAAAAAAATTCTTATAAAAAATAATTATTTTTCTTGATCAAGGGTGGTTTTTTTGGAAATATCATGAGTTGGGTTTAGAATCAAAATACAAAGGATCATTGATGTTTTTTAATGTATGTAATATTTTTTAATTATGTAACTATATAAACCAATGTTTTAAATGTATATAATATAGTTTTTTCTTGTATTTGTGTTATAAATTTCATTTAATTAAAATTACGTATTGGTACTTGATTTTGTTGATATTTGGTGGTGTTTTTGGTGTTTTGGTGTACTGTTACAGTATATTTCACTCGTGATGTAGTCTGTTGTTAGATCACACTATTGTATACCACTTTATCATAACTAAATAAAATTGTTGATAAATTTTTTCCTTTATTAGTTCTTCTGAAATCACTAATAAAAGCTTAGGGATTTTAATGTCACTCTTGTAGTCAGTGCTTTTCAAGTGCTGGTAAAGGCCATTTTTAGTGTTGTTAAATGCCTATTTCTATAGTAGTAATTGGGTTAAATAATAGGTTTTCAAAGTCCAGGTGGAAGGATACATTATTCATCATACTTACATTGGTCACCTTGGTTTAAAAATTAAATTCAAGACCCCCTTAACATCATTTTCCCAATGTTCCAAAACTATCCCTCACATTGATGCTAACTTTAAACTCTATCCCTAGGAAAAACTCACTGTGATGCCACTCTGACATGACCTGAACCATGGGGCCCTGCCCAAGATAGTGGTAAGATGAAACTTTCACCCCAATATCGCCCCTAATAGGCCATGGGCTAGTAACAAGCACTAAGTATAAATAACTCATAATATGGTATTACTTAGCCTATATCAACCTATAACATATACATATCCTTAATGCATATTTAAAAAAACACCAGTGTGATGTATATATATATATATTCAACTATACTGTATACAAGACAAGCATGATACATCATGTAAAAATACATCACCATAAAGGAAAACACAAGGAATAATATATCCAAACAACCTCTAAATTTAAAAAATATAAGATGATGTAAAACTCCTCATCATTGTGTGTACTCCTAGAATGATCTTAATCCACAATGGAAACTTCCATGATCAAGGACCTCCATGCGCTATCGTGCATTATAAAGCATCACTTGGCATAAACTCTAAAAAATCCATACTATATCCATGTCGACCAAGACCATATTTAAACATGTGCATCATCTTCAAAGAAAAAACACATGTGGGTAAAAATCCCACGCATATATGAGTATAAACATACCCAATAGTATATTCTTAAAACCAAAAAGGAGATACAGAACAATAAGACATCTCAAATCTCCTAGTACTATTGATTAACCAGGATGATTGAAAGGAATAATAATCCATATATTCTCAATAAATAGAAGTATTAGGGATATAAATAAGTCCCAATCACATTATATCCAATATTCATAATTCATACCTCATTATAGGAATTCTTAAAGAACCACAAGTATACAAAGTCTGAAGTTGATAACCCAGTAGTATGGTTCATGTTGAAGGAAATCAGTGAATGGTTCCTAAAGTGTCACAAGTCTCCATGTAAGTATTCTTCTTCACATATCCAACTTTCACATCACCATTTTGAATCATGAATTAGGTACCCACTCCTTAATAAGATAATTATGACACTCAAGGAAATATCAAACCATACTACTCATAATAACCATTTCACAGATCCAAAATCCCATAGGGGAAACTATGTGTTTCCTGAGAATAGGTCTTGGACAAGGTAATTCTAACCCCTGCTATCATAACCTCACTAGAGTGAGTAATTCATGTAACATCACTAGAATAATAAAGGTAAATTTTTACCTCACTAGAAGACACTTTAGTTGAGGTAGTATGGCTAGAAAATAGAGGATCATATACCTCAGGTAAATGGGGGTATACCTGACCATACTTGTAAGATGAGATAGAGGATTTCATGCCCTATATATACAAGGGGGTACCTGACCTTATCTACAAACCAATACATATATAGAGGACCTTATGAACTGGGTAAACATGGGGGACATCTAACCTTGACTATAGGATGAGATAGAGGATCTTGTACCCAAGTATAAGAGGTTAAACTTGACCCTATATATAAACTAACTCATAGATAGTGGATCTCATTCCATAGGTAAATAAGGGGGATGCATGACCCTTCCTATAAAATTAGAATACTCTGATCATCATTTATGAACCCTATTATCAACCCTATAGAGCCAAATTTCAAATGTACCTATATGAAATATAAAATAGCCTCAGATGTCCAAATGCACTTCTCAATTCGATCAATGTGGAAAAATATTAATTTTAGGCTATTTATTTTTCAAATTGGATACCTAGTGAATTAGATCTGAAAAACATGTCATGAGGGTGAATAATGGACCATTTGATAGACTTATGAGCACAATATGCCCCACGTGCACCCACCCGGTTCAGTTTGGGTAGACCTAACCCATTATTATCCAACGAGCCTGCTACGTAACTAGGCTGGTATTCTGGTTCATATGTGATACTAGTTTTGGGTGTGGTTTCATCAAATCCTAATGTATTATATGACTGGGAGGTGTTTAGTTCAACACCCCCCCCCCCCTCGGGGGGGGGGGGGATATCAGTCACTACCAAACACTGAGGGTGTCTCCCCATTGCTATGTCGCCTCACCACCCTCCACTTCTATGATTCCTCAAACATGAACATCTCATAATTACATGACCTAAGGAAAATATTTCATTAAAATATATTCCCATTATCTTTTTGGTTTATTGTTTTATAGAGTTAGGATAAAACATTAACTAAATTTTCTCACCTAATGTGAATTTTTCCACTATATAAGAAAATTATTTTTCCATAACAAGTATTCAAGATCTCCCATAATTTCTTCACACAAGATACACTTATAAATTGATCATATATAATAATTTTATCCATAACCTAGGGAAATGGAAACATAAGAAAGTGGTGAGTACAAATTCTTAGTAAGGGTAAACATGATAAATAACAATAAAAGATCATTAGTGATTATAAGGTGAAAATATGTGTATAATCATGATACATATGAAATTTATACCCAATAGAGAATATATCATAATTCATGGAATAATTCATGTCATAAAATAATAACATATCATGGAATTTCCACATATCAAAGAGGAACGACAATAATAGCGTGGCTTAGATGCATAAAAAATATTCCCAAATCATGGGAGAAAAACATAAAAGTGAATAATATCTAAAAAAGAGGTATAAAAATGGGATTTAACATAGCTTAAAAATAAAGGAAACTTAGAATGTTGGTGTAATCATAATCATAGGAAATATTGTGAAAAAACTAATTTTTTCCACGCATTAAAGTGTAAGAAAATTCATTATTCTCGTTACTTTATGAACGATATCATTATGCCAATGCATTGCTATTTTATGAGAAATAAAACATAACCAATTCATAATAGGGAGGTATAGGACCCTACCCTTCATCATCCAAACATATGAGTGCCACCTGAAATTAATCATTCATCATAACACAAAAAACACATGGAAATAAAATGGGTTTCATATCCTTTTCAAATCAAATCATAAAAGGATAACATTAATAATTCCATCAATAATTGTAACATAATATACCCGTAGAAAATAAATAGGTATAAAAATATATTTAGTAACTTTCTAGGTAAATAACCATCAAACATGATAATAGAGAATATGGTATTTACACCTTATATATAAAGAGTAAATAGTTAAGCCAATAATTTCCCACAATAAGTCGATGCATGGTATCTAGGTGAACATCCTTCAATCAAAGGAAGAAAATATAAATTGTTCATACAGGTAATACATTACAATAAAAATCATAAAAAATCAATGACTAGGAAATACAATGGTAGTAATGGATTTACATGAGTTTAATACCTTGAAATAGTATAAGATAATTTAGAGGGTAATTTATTAAATTAAATTTCCAAGGAAATGAATATTTTTGAGATAAAGATAAAAATGAAGTAAAACCATAAAATAGATTTTACAAAATATTTTTAACATTTTCATAAAATAAAAATTTATGGGTCACTTGAAAAATGTTTTTTTAACTAATTTGAAGACTTTTGAAAAAAATTACCATTAAAAATAATCATTACTGATGGATCCTTGAAAATACATAAAGGTTATTTCATCAAAATGTGCATTGGAAAATAAAACATTTGATTTTTAAAGAATATAAAACCGTTTTTAAATATTTTAAAAGGCATTTTTTGAAAACCCACATCTTAAAAAGGGTAACAAAACAACCTTTTAAAAATAGGAGAATGTAGATATGAAGGTTAGATGAGATAACACATAATTATGTTTCCAATTATGAAGGAAAACATTATCGAAAAAGGAAAATATAGATAAGGATAAGAAACCTTCATTAAATAGGATAAAAATTATTCTCCACAATTATATACCTTTTGGTAAATAAAATAATCAAATTAAAATACTTGAATTAAAAATTAATTCTCCCTAGAAAGGAAGATAAATTTCCATGAAAAAAAATTATACAGTTTAATAAATCAATCATGGTTGAAATAATCTCAAGAACAAGCATTATAACTCAATAAAGGGAGTTGAGTTAACAAAAACCCTTACAACTTCAATATTTTTTAATCGAAGGCCATATGAAGAGAGAAAATGATCTAGATATTCACCCAATAAATTAAATTAATATGTTAAAATATATTAATTAGGAATAATTCACACTACATTAAATATATCATGGTACACAATAAAAAATATGTATTAATAAATTAAATTTGATATAAAGAACCCCTTACCTTAAAACTCTCGTATATAAACATGATTTAAACTCTTTTACAATTAAAATAACTATCTTAATAACTAATTTAAGAGCCTTATTAAAATATATTACCTTTTATACACATCATTTATAACCATATATCAAAAATTTGTTACTTGATTATAGTTTATTTTCATCATTGGAGGTTATGATTTTTCAATTGTTTGTTTTATATAAGTTTCATGGTGACATGGTTGATTCTCACTTATGGTTCAAAGGTCATAATTCAAAGATTATTCAATATATATTAATCATTATTTTTCAATGATTAATTATGTCCAATTTTATTATGTGAGAGATATGGATATGGTTAATGAAAAAGGAAAATTCCATGAACTTGTTTCTGCGTATTTAATGATCGAGAAATTGTATATTAATAAATATAATAGATAATAATAACATATTTAAATAATAATTAAAACATATTAAATGAATTATTTTTATTATATTATATTTTAATTATATAAAATTTCTTGATCATTCATGATATAACCATTATAACATCATTCATGAATGTTGTAAAACTGACCCAAATGGGAGGGTGTTATAATGATTTAATGAGAAAGGAAATGTTTTTATATAATGTTAATACAACTTATAAAAAATCATAAACATATCATAAATATAATTTAAATTCATTAAATTAATTCTTAGAACCATCTATGTAGGGTGGTGATGAAAAATGGAATTTTTTATTTTTAGAGGCAATAGTCCACATGGATGCATTATTAATGATTCCAATTCTCAATTAATGGGATGGAATAAGGGTTTCTGATATATTATAATTTCAGAATTATATTTTTTAAATATTAAATATATTTATTCATAAATACCATCCTTATTACAAACTAGAAAATCATATGATGAAAAACTAACCACATCACTTCGTGATGACGGTAGTTAGTACATACACACAATCGATGTTGTTTTATTTTTATTAGGGGAAAAAATGATTGAATAATAGTTTTTTCATTAATATAATAACATTTTAGTATATTAATAATTATTATTTAATTATATTAGTGTGCCTATATAACATTTGTAATAGGAATATTAAGATGAAAAGACCGAGGAGTAAGAAACACTCACATTGAAAACTTGGGATTTCTCTTGGAAATATCCTTGGAAATGGAGGCCTTAACCTAAATAATTGAGTTTATATGATTATTAAATTGATATATTATTCTAGTAGGATAAAATTGGAAGGTTTTAAGGATAAAATTTTAAGTTATAAATGTATCATAAAGTGGTGGAAGTGATCTCATTTCATAAGTAAAGAGAAGGGTAATTTTGGAAGCACCCATTACATTTTAATAATGGTATGTCACTTTTTAGTATTAAAAGGATCAAAAAGTGTACAATAATTTATGTTAGGAGTTTTGGAAAATCCACATCTCATATACACATTTAAAGTCACATTTTCTAAATTTTTTAGGTCTTTTACACCTTCTAAAACTCTTTTTACCCTTTTTACTTTTATTATGGTACTAATGTTTTTAACCACAGTAAATAATTTTAATAAATGAAATTAAAATTGGTATTATTGTATAATTTTAAAATTATAATTCCACATGGGAAATTAATTTTATCAAATAAAATTTTTAAGGTTTTTAAAAGTCAATATCACAATTAACGCATATGACACATAAAAAATTATTAGATCATGTGTGTTTTTAAGCTTAAATATTATGTGTAGATTAAAATTTTAAATGTTATTAATTTTAATGAAATAATTTGGTTTATTATAAAATAAATAAATAAAATATCTTTTAAAGTAATAGAAAACTAAATTTGACCATAAAATTTATAAGATCCTGGTTCTTCAGTATGGTATGAACCCTTTTCATTATTCCAAAACCCGTTTTTCCTTAAAGGAAGTACCCAAGGGGATAGATGGATATTCAAGAGATTTTAAAAATATTTAAATCCATGAATATGGTTCTTTTTGATAATTATAATGAGATGAAAATTTAGTACATAGTTTGGTTAATTGTGCACCTCAACCGTGTGTCCCGTTATAGGGAGGAGCATAGTTTGATAAACTGTGTGATGGGGCTTGTAAACTATGCAAGGTATTTAATTTATTGAAAGTACATATTTCATGGTTTGTGAATATATTTTATAATAATGCTCCTAAACCATGCGAGGTGTGTTGATTTTAGATAATAGGGATGCATGGTTGGAACATATTTTAGCCAACCATGCAACAAAATCGTGTTCCCTAACAAAAATTATGGAAATTACCTTTTTCTCGTCATTCCCCTTTAATAATAATTCCTCTTATATTCCTTTTTCATTTTCATGAATAATCCCATCTCTATCCCTCTCTTATTCATATATTCATGGTTATAGTAGATGTCCCTCATCCGGCCTCTGATTCCTTCACCATTAGTCATGTTGAAACATATTCAGTAAGGATAACACTACATAAGCCTCATTTATCATCTTTTCATTCCATCCAAATCCATCTCCCATGTCTAATGTTTATACCCTATTTTTATGGATTTTTCTTCGTTTTATTTTTTCACTCATTACAATCCAAATATGATGTCGATACCGGATAACGAGTCTTCTATGGGCCTTGGGTAGGTGGTTTATTACTTTTACCTAAAATTATTGATGTTTATAATTTGTATCATTGTGACACATGCTGAACCTTCTATTAGTTTCCCCCAAAAAAATTAATTCCTTAAATTGGTCACTCAAACCTTGACCTAGACTTATTATAGGACCCTTATATGACATTGTAGGTTGATGAACACAACCCAAACCACACCTTAGGGTGTGTTTGGTCAAATGACCTTCACAACCATATTTTACTTAAAACTAAACCATCTCTTATGGTGTGTTTAGATTTAACCTACATGTGTTATGTCTTAATTGAATTATTAAATGGCATGGTCACTTCACTTAACCATATGATTTATTATCACATATACCAAATTACATATATGGACTTGATCACACTACCAAAGGTGTGTTCTTACTTAAGAAATCCATGGATTCCTTACTTGGAAAGCCTTAAGATAACTCATAGGATGCCACCTGATTAATTGATGTCAATTCCAAGTGATACACTTAGATTGGATTCAGTATTTGTCTTACTTTGATGAATTATTCGGTTTGACATCTTAGGATTTATTTTTTTCTCTAGAAATCTTATAATGTCTCGATGAGCTCATAGGATTCAACTTGATATCCTTAGACATGGAATACCTTGGATTATCTCATTGGATTCTAATCATGTTTATTCTAAGATTACTTTGGAATTGATCTTCAGTCTTAGTTAGAGACCTTATATAAAGTGGAATACCTTGGAATACCCTTGTATTACACATAAAAAATGGTAAATAATTCCATGGGACCTCAAAGTAGCCTTTGGATATTATTTTAGGATTCCATGGACATGTTTTTTGGGTTCTTGGTCAAAAAAAATTATTATTCTCATAGATATCTTGTTTAGGGAAAATCTGGTGGTATTTATTGGGTCACCTCTACTTTATGACTTTCTTTATTTATATAATACTAATTATTTCATATTATACTCATAGACTATATACGAATTAGACATTGTTGGTGGAAGACTACTGATTTGTACTTATAACCTGTTTGGGACGCAGTTTAGTACCTGGGTAGATTTCATGAATACATGTAAAGATAAAGGGAAGTTCCCACCTATGGAAATTTGATTTCTTTAAGGATAGGTAATTTAGAGTATAGGATTGAGCTAGTGATCAGGATGCTTTTCTAGATAGCTATTTTTGAAATTCTATTTTTTTGGTTGTATGAATGTTATTATGTATAGCCTAAATCAATTTTTGTATTATCAAAACATAATATTTATATAGTGTTGACTACTACCTTATGTGATTTTTTATTATCTGTATTTTTTATTTCCACTTCCTTACTATTTCCATTTATTTATTTAATGTTTGTATTCAGTATAAAAAAAAGAGATTATATTCTCTCCATTATACCACCATACACACTCGCTTCTAGTCTACAGACTCTGGTGTATGGGAAGGCATACTTGAGAAATTTTGACCAACCAGGCCAGTCACTTGTCTACAAACTAGGCCAAAGACATCACAAATTGGTAATAGAGGCTTATTTTTTATGTTTTATTACTATTTGGGGTTGGTAGATATGATACTAATAAGTTTTTGGACTTAGTAATAAGCTTGTTCCTAGGATTTTCTAACCTATATATGGGGTAAAATTCAAGTTACTAGGTATGGGACTTGTTTTTATAGATTTTTTCTTATTACAATTATACTATTTCACTATTGGGTGATTCATATGCTTTATGATGTTTTATTATATGGATTTTCACCCTTGGTCCAATACGTAAATGGGAGTTCATACATCATTATAGGCATGTGGTAATGTATATTTCATGCACGTTCCATGCCATGCAATTTCATTACTTGTATTTCCCATTTCCTATTATATGTGTATATATTACTATTCTTGTAATTTATAACATATCTTGTTAGGAAGAGGAAAAAAAATTACATAAAGTGTTTCCATAAACCTAAATGGTGTTATCTCACATATCTTGTTGATGGAACATTATCTAGAAAATTTAAAAAGGATATAACTATAGATACTTGGTTGCATCAGCTAAAACATTAAGTTAATTATAGTTAAATGAATTTCCAATTTAAATCTATATTTATATGCCTCTATAAATTGGAAATTGAAATTTGGATAACTAAACCATCATATATATATATATATATTATAACACTAGATATTAAATAGATAGTAGTAGTTAAATTGAGTACCAATTTCAACTTATAAATTATATTTCTTTATAACTTCGTAATGGTAACCTTCATAACTAAACCATTATATGCAGACTTACTAAACTCTAATTCTTGAAAAAAATTAGTTGTTGTTAAATGGGGATTCCAATTAAAACTTAAATACAGTTTTCCTATATAAATTAGAAATTTACACCCCATATAATAGAACCCGTATGATTAAGAATTGAAAATTCACCTTATAACCTGACTTTAGAGTGGATAGTTGGGTACATATATCTCTTATAGTGAAGACATGTTTCTTTTTTATTTTCCTATATGTAATCAATTTTTCTTATGCCTTGTTTTGAGGCATGTTCTTGTAATTGTAGACATATACCTCCATAAAAATCCTGGGTCAGGCACGAGGAGGGTGGAAATGATTATGATCTTGAGGTGGTGGTACTTAATCCACCTATAGTTACACCTATAGAACCAATTGAAGTACCACTTTCTGCTCTTATTCTGGGTATTTATGGTCAGCTTATAGAAGTTGTTTTACATATTCTATAGTCTATTGAGGGAACTCTATGGTTTTCATCAACTATGTTTGAGTTGGAGAGGGATTTACAATAACATCATCCACTTACTTTCTTGGGGGAAGGTGGTCTCTAGGCTATGGAGTCTTGGTTAGAGGTTATACTCACAATCTTTGAGAATCTGGAGACACCTCTATAAATAATATTGAAAGTCGTAGATTATATGCTTCATGAATCAACCAAGCGATGGTGGGAATTTCTTACTTAGAAAAATCAGTATCATGATATGTTCTGGAGGGATTACCAAACCAATTTCTACAACTAATATTTATTAAATAATCTAATAGATAATTGATCTAGGTAATTCATTTATTTGGAGTAATTTTCTATTTTTATCAATGATTACTTAGATCAGTTCACTAAGATCTAGTGATTTGGTCCCACTCTTTCTGGTGGTGAGATGTTTATAGAAAGACACTTTGAATATGGGCTCAAGTATACCATCTGATATCAATTGAATGTATTCTAACCAACTATTGTATTTAAGATATTAAAATATTACCTTATATCCAAGTGAAATATGATGGAAGATGAAGGTATAGGGCATGGTGGTTCATCTTCAAGTATTGGTAGTGTATTATCCAGTGGTAGGAAGTGTTGCATTGAGACTTCTCAATAGGGGAGGGGCAGTCAAAGTTTATACACTAGTAGTTATGTGGTATTCTATTAGTGTGTAAGGTAGGATCACATGAATCCCTAATATAGTATAGACATATTATAGTACCAAGCCTATATAGGAATGGGCCATCTATAGATATTTTTATAGGACCTTTCCACTAATACCTAGTGAAAGAGGATCTACACCAGCTTCAAGTTCTAGAGTGGGATCTTCATTTCTATGTCAAGAAGAAAGATAGAGAACTACTGGCCATTTAGTCTATGGAGTTATCTAAGGTTAAGGAATTTAGGTGTAGGTTTTGCAGTACCGGCAGAGTGAAATTTCTCAGGGAGTTTAGGTTTTGGCTTAGTACCATGGATGTAGCCAGCTATATATAGTACATCCTATACCTAAGGAGCATATTTTGGTTCCATCTAAAATATGAAGTGTGCTCTTAGTATCCTTTACTTTAGTATCTTCTTTTTTTATACTCAAGAGCTTCAAGATCATCCATATATGTGGTTGTAATGGATAATATTGGTTTGAAGATTGAATACTTATGTGGGTGATGTATCTTGATCCTATATTGAGAATCCAGTGAGAGAGTGTTCGCTGATGCAACGAGTTCCCTCTCAAGATAGGTTGACACTATTTATTTTAGGACCTTTTCATCATTGAGATGATAGGTTTCAATATAATTCTTGGGATGGAATGGTTGGTACCTTTTTTATCTTATATTTATTATTAACACTATAGAGTGTCTTTATCATTACTCGAGGGTGATATCTACATTTACAACGGAGAATGAAATGTTCAGAAAACTCAAGTTGGACTTAATCATCTTGGAATGATAAAAGTGTCAGCCCAACTTTCCATCCTTTAAATTAAAGATTGTAGAGTATGATAGGCTACCCTTTCTCTGGTGGTGTATTAATTCATAGATGTCTTTCCTAATTAATTTTATGTCCTACAATCAAAGAGTGAGGTAGATTTCATCATCAAACTTGTTTTAAAATCAAAATCATAAAATATTTTTTCATACAGGATGGTCCTTATTAAGCTCCAAGAACTCAAGAGGTAGTTGGATGACCTAGAATCTAAAGGGTTTATATGACCTAGTACTCATCCTTGCATTCACCTTTACTTTTCACCAAGAAGGAAGATGGTACCTTATGACTATGTGTGGATTACTGACGGTTTAATTAGCACATAACTAAGAACCAACACTGACTTCCTCACATAGATAACCTCTTTGACTAGTTATAAGGTGCTAGGGTATTGTCAAATATTATTTTTAGATCGGGATATCATGAAGTGAGATTCAGGACCTTAGACATATCACACATGGCTTTTCAATATATGTATGTCTTATATGAGTATCTTGTAATACCTTTTGGTTTGACCAATGACCCTGTATTCTTCACATCCTTAATGAATAGGGTTTTCCACCCATACATGGATGCATTTGTGGTCATTTTTTGGATGAAATATTAGTTTACATTCACACCAAACAGAATAATACAAAACTCACAAAAATGTATCATATTTTTCACCACCATTATTAATGTGTTGGGATGAATAGGAGATTTCATGATTTGTTAATCAATGGTCCACCTATTAATAGATGAATGTGGAACACTAAAGGAATGTTATCCTTTCACAGCTACTACTGATCCTGAAATAGAAATGGGATGATGTCACCATGAATTTTGTGATTGTGTTACCAAATTCATCCTAAGGCAGTGATTTTTTATGCTTACTTGTGGATGAATAATGATTGTCACCCACTTCTTTCCCATTTGGGAGACTATATAAATAGAAAATCTTGGTAGGATATATGTATAAGAGGTCGTATGTCTTAATGGGATTCCATATACCATTGTATCAGATAGGGATTCTCAGTTCACTTCTCAATTCTAGAAGTGGTTTCAAAAGGCTCTTGGTTCATAGGTACTTATGAGTACAGCATTCCTCCATCATATCGATGGTCAGTCTAAGCACATTATACATGTACTAGAGGACATGATCCATGCATGAATACTTGATTTTGGAGGATCTTGGGAAAATTTACTTTCCTCTTATGGAGTTTACTTATAATAAATATTTCCAATATACTATCCTGATGGATTCTTATGAGGCACTATATGGTAGGTCATGTTTCTCACCCCTATGGGGGTTATAGGTAGGGGAGGCAACAGTATTGAGACTGTATCTCATTTAGGAAAAATTGGAATATGTATCGCTAATCAGGAGGTATAAGGATATGAAAAAATCTAGGTATAAGTCATATGTTGACCATCATTGTTGGCATTTGGATTTTGAGGTGGGGGATTGGGTCTTCATGTGGGACTCACCTAGATTGGGTCATTAATGAATTATGAGGAAATGTAATCTAGAACATAGATTCATCGATAATTTCTAGATATTTGAGAGGCTTGGGGTAATTTCATATCAGATAGGAGTTTCTCAATGGTACAGGGTTATGTACAACATCTTCCATGTTTCTCAGCTCCACCGTTATTACTCTGTCTCAACTCATTTATTTCATTATGAGGAATTTTAGTTGGAGGTTGATGCTTCCACTAAGGAGTATCTAATTCATATCATCAATCATATCATGAAGACTCTATAAAAGAAGATGATTTATCTAGTTCAAGTGCTATGGTAGCATGGGTGTGTACTTGAGAACATGTGGGAATGGTAGTTCAATGTATATTCTCGATGGCCATAGTTATTCTCATATGAAACTCAACCACCCTTAGAAGGGAAACTCAGAGATTATTTTTCTTAAAAAGGGGCTGTTGTAAGATCTTGGTTATTTATTAAGGCATGGACCCTTTTAAATCTTCCTAAAACCTCTTTTCCATAATGGATGTGCCTAAGGGGATATAGGTAGTTTTGAGAGATTTCAAAATGGTTTGGAGCTTAGAGTTTGGGATTACGGAGAAGTAGGATTAGGTTCATTGTTAGCACATGGTTTGACTAAATGTGAACCTCAACTGTATAGCCTTCTAAAGGTAGGATCATAGTTTTATAAATTCTGTGAATGGGGACTATAAATCATGAAGCGTCTACAATTTATTATAGGTTCATCTTGCATGGTTTTAATATGGTTTTTATAATTGTGTTCCTAAACCATGTGAGTTGTGGTGCTCATAGATAGTAAGGATGCATGGTTTGTGTATGTTTTGGCCAACTGTACGGAAGAACCATGCACTCTATTAAAATTGCTATAAATTACCTTTTTACCCATTTCTCCTTTAAAACAAATTTTGGTTGTACTTGTTCAATACATATTTACAAAACTAGAAACCAGGGTAAATTCAATAAGCTTACTATAAGTGCTATAAACATTATTGTAGAACCTCTGATCAACATAATAATTCTAAAGGTGTATCCCACTTCTCTTGAATTTTCCATAATTAAAAATGTTGTAGTGAGAATAATAGAAAAATATAGAGAATAAGAGGGAATTACAACACCATTTTAGAAGTAAGAAATTAACTTTGAGAGATTTTTATTTATTCAAATGACTCTAAAACATAAGTATTTATAGGGATTTTTTCCCCATTAGAAAGTAACTTTTGAAGTTTTAAAATATTATACTATTAATAAAGGTAGTAGTCATTAGGTGACTTATAAATAATTTTAAAATAATTTTCATTTAATAGCTACAAATTATAACCAAAATAAGATTTGAATTAAATATTAATATTAAAATAATATTTTTATGAAAATAAATTAATATAAATTTATTTTATTAAAATAAGTATAAATTCTAAAATCCCTTTTTGAAATTATAAGTAAATAGTTTTAATTTTTAAAATTATTAAATGTTTAATCTTTTAATAATATTAAATAATATCATTGAGAACCTACTTTGTATAATAAATACAAGTATTTATTCAAACTTATTAATTTTAAAATAATTGTTACTTTAAATTGTAAACTTTAGTTTAATATTCTAGTAATAATATTTGGTAAATAATATATATATATATATATATATTTAAAATAAAAATAAGTGTTAAACAATTATAAATAAATAAAATATTTTTCTTTTGGTTTTATCATATATGTTAACAAAAAATTGGGCCAAACTTGAAATCCAACTTAGAGACACCTCAACCACTATTAGGAGGACCCGCTGGGGGTCAACCCTGGGTGGGAGGAATCTAAACAAGCTAAGAAAAGGTGGAAGGATGGAGCATTGGTAGAGAATATCTACTACAATTCATTGATGGATCTATGTATATGTCCAACTGGGTTTGAGGAGAGATTGGGAGAATATCCTGCAGAGACCATGTGTAAGGCTCTTTTGGTGTGTTGTTATGGTTTCGAGGTAGCGGTGTCATAAATTGTATTATAAGGTTTCATCGAAACCATATTAATTTTGATGTGGGGTGAGTTTTAAAACATCTATTTTAATATAATATTTCCATACAATTTCAGGATGATCTAATCCATTCATTTATTTTTCATTCGTCTTTTTCACAATTATTCTTCCTTGTGTCCATGAACCAGTAAACCCTTAATGTCGATGTGTTCTACCTCTCCATCATCATTGTCTTCTTCAACCCATGGCCTATTTCAATGATGAATATTTCAAGTGGCATGATTAATTTATAAAAAGTATAAACCAAATACTTCGCACAAAATTGGATAAAAATTTTCATCCATATTTGGAAGTAAGCTATAGATAATATATATATATATATATATATATATATATATATATTCAATCAAACTCTATTAAAAAAAATTATTTTTTTAATTATGCTAATTAACACCCTTTTTTTCTTTTTTTCAAAAAACCTAAATACCCTAGATAATCAAACTTATGGAAATGAAAAATAGTAAAATATATACATGCTATATTTAACATCAAACTATATAATCCAAACACATGGCCATATGAATCCAAACCATTGAATGATTTTATTTTTCAAAAATATGTATTAAATTTCACACTATGATTTCTCACCAAAAATAGTTGAGATAAATAAAATATTTATAATAAAATTGTTATATAAAACCCTCTCCTCCTTCACCCCAAGAAAGAACTGACTCACCCATTCCCTAAAATTATTCTCTCTTTCATTTTCCTTCTATATGGGAACCATCTCCTTTTCTTAATCCTTTCTATATTCTAAGGTAAGGTATGTATTGGTTTTATAATTTATGTATATTTAAATTCTCAAATTATATAATATAAGGATGTTAGTATTTCAAAATTTTCATCAAGATTATTTTGTTATAAAACAAAGTCTCTATTTTCTTTCAAACTTTTATTTGAATTATAACCCTTGTAAGGGTGGAGTTTGAAATTCAATCATTTATTTATTTATCAAATAACTCTATATATATATATTATGATTTGTTTAAAAACTCTAAGAAATGGAATTAATGTTATGAAGAATTATTCTATTATTTTAAATGAGATATTTTAAAACAATAACAAATCTTTGTTTTGTTATTGTTTATCTTTAATTTGTTTTACAAAATTTTTTATTTTAATTTCAAAAAAGTTATTATTTTATATATTCAATGTGATTTATGACTTAATGTTTTCTTTATATTTACAAAAAAAAATTAAATCAAAAAAGTTTTCATTTTATGTGTGAAATGTTTCTATATGTCCATGAATGTAATTAATAATTTAGATATGGAAGTCATCTATAGTTATGTTGACATTTCATGCATTTTAATTCAAGAATTTTTTTAACTTATAATCAATTGTTTTTATGTATTTAAAATAAAATCATTACATTAGAAGAGTGGATTTCTCCTAGATTTTTTTATTTATCTTAAAAATGATATGTTTCTATGAAGAGAGGTTATAAAATTATTTTCTTCTTTGAAAATTATTTATATATGATTTTGACCATTTTTTGGATTATAAGTGAGAAATGAAGGACAATTAAAAATGTTTTCCTTAATTTTTCACTAGAGTATCTAATTATATGATATGATATGGGGAGTAAACCAATGACCTCAAGGGGATTATATCCTACAAGTGATATGGCTAAGTGACCACATGGTTTCTATTCTTATGGCCTGCCAAGTATCAAAAATAATCCATAAAAACTAATATTTCCAAAAAGGATAAATCCAAAGGAGTATTTAAAAGATTATTATTTTTGGAATTAAATATTTTAAACAATAATAAGTACTTATTAATGATGTTTTAGAAAATGATTTCAGGTTTTTGAGAATACTTTTGAGTATTTATTTTATCAAATGTTTTATTTTATAAAATATTTAAAAATAGATATATAATTTTTAATTAAAGTATTTAAAAATGATTTTAAAACCCATTAATTTAAAAATTAATGATCTTCCTATATTTTAAATAATTTTTATAGGTTGAGTAGAAATTAAAATGATGTTTCTTTTATATAATGAGGCACTAAACGTGAATACAATTGTTCAAATTTTTGTATAAATTTGTTAAAAATGTATGGTTTTTTATAATTCTCTAAAACCTACACCAGAAAAGGTCCTAGAATGTAAAATTTTCTAGGAATTTTTCAGTTATCTCTTATTCAAAAAATATTACATGATATTTTATGTAATTAATCTAGAAGTGTGAGTTCAAGGATTTACACTCCTCCCTCATTTTCATATAGCAGAACCTCAATAGCCCTCTTTTCTTCCTCTCCTCAAGGTTTTGGTGGATCTCCATCATCTGGACTCTAACTTATTCATCACCGATCATGTTGAAACATTCTAGGTAATTCTAACACTATGTAATATTCCTTTATCATATTTTATTTCCATACAAATCCCTTCCTCCATGTATAATGTTTATTCCCTATTTTTTTTTTTAAATCTGGTTTTCTATTTTTTATCTTTCCAGCCAAAATCTGAGGCTGATACTAGAATAGAAGTATTCTACAAGACTTAGGTAGTGGGTCTGTTTCTTTTCCCTAAAAGTATTGATGTTTAGAATTTTTATCATTGTGTTTCATGGTATACTTTCCTTGTGTTTCCCCTAAAAGAATTTATTCCTAAAATTGGTCACTAAAACCTTAACATAGACGTATTATAGGGACCTTATACTTCATTGAAGGTTTATTACCATAACCTGAACCACCCCTTATGATGTATTTGATCAAATTAACTTTGAAACCATACTTTACTTTAAACCAAACCACCCATTACATGTGTTTGGATTTCCCTTACATGTGGAATTTCTTAATTGAATTATTAAATAGCATAGGTGATTTACTTGAACTTATGATTTAGAATCACATATACCTGATTACTATTATGGAATTGATTACACTACTAATGGTGTGGCTTTCCTTGATTAAGATGTGGATTCTAGACTTAGAATTCCTTGGAAAAACTCATAAGATTCCACACAATTCATTGATGTGAATTACAAGTTATACACCTATCTTTGATTAAAACTTTTTAGTTCTTTTATGAATGCCTATTATTGATGATATAGGATTATTTTTCCTCTATGGAAAACTGATAATTCCTAGGATGAGCTCTTAGGATTCTACTTGATATCCTTAGAAATAGAATTCCTTGAATTATCTCTGTGGATACCAATAAAGTATATCTTGATATTACCTTGGAATTTCTCTATGAGCTCAGCTAGTGAACTTATAGAAATTGGAATACCTTGGAACACCCTTGTATTACACTTAAAATCAAAAGTTCAAGAATGGAATGGGTCCTTTTTGGATTCTTTGGAGCTTATTTTAGGATGCCTTGGCCATGTGACTTGGGTCCCTAGTCGAATAAAAGGTCTTATGCATAGATAAATCCATATTAGAATGAATTAGGTGGTATTTCCTAGTTAATATCCTATTTATATATTTCATTGTTTATATATTATACATTATTATATCTTATACTTGAAAACTGGATTTACATTAGAAAATATCAGTGTTATACTACTGAGTTGTACTCAAACCCTGTTTGGGTCATAGTTTGGTACCCAGGTAGATATCATGGATATAGTTAATGATAATGGGAAGAACCCAGATATGGATGTTTGATTTTTTTTAAGATGGGATCTTGAGAGTATATGATCAATCCAATGCTTAGGATGCTTCTAGGGATAGCTATTTTTGGATTTTTTTTGTTTTTGTTTATACTCTACTGCTTGTATGCATATTACCATGTTTAGCCTGACACACTTTTTCTATTATCATGGAATCGTAATTATAAAGTTTTTATTACTACCTTATATCTATTTTTTATTATCAGGATGGTTTATTTCTATTTCCTTATTATTTCAACTTCTTTATTTACCATTGTGTTACACTCTGACAAAGAGGGCTTGGTCATCCCACTGTACCACCATACACCCTCACTATTAGTCGATAGCCTTTGAAATATAATGAGGTATACTAGAGGCCTTGTGTATAATCATAATGGTCATTTATCTATGAATTGGATCTGAGACATCAAAAAATGATTAATTAAAATAAAAGTCTAAAAACAATTTTTAAATTGAAATAAAATTATACTTAAGTTATAAAAACTAAAAATAGGTTTTATAAGTTTATAATAATATTTTAAATGAATAATTTTACCCTTTAAATGCATATTTTATTAATTAAAATGTTTAGATAATATATAAGTCAATATTATATAATGATTAAGTCAAAAAATCTGCAATTTTTTTGTAAAAAATCATTTTTAACTATTCACTTAAAAATAAACTATTTAAAAAAATAAGAAAATTTTATCCTAAGATAATAATATTATTATAAATTCAAAAATGAAGTTAATTTGGTAAAATAAAAATTCAAAAATTTCAGAATTTATTCTTTAAATATAAACATAATAAAAAAAATTTCGTAGGAAAATAACTTTTTAAAATTTTAATTGTTCATATTCTGATTTCCTATCAATTAATTATTAATTAGTTTTAATACATTATTCATATAAATGATATATATTATCTATTATATATTTATTTTATTAAGATAAATCTCATTAAAATACAATTTTAGAAAAGAAAATACATTTTTAAGAGTAAAATGATCTTGTTAATTTTATCAATGCGTTAGTAAATAAACTTTCTTTTTATTTAAAATAAAAAAATTGAAATGTATAAAATATTTGTTATGAATAAATTATTAACTTACTAATTACAAGTTTATATCATTCTAAAATATAATTATGTAACCCCCTAGTATCTTTACATAAAATATAAGCATAAGGTAAGATTTGGTGGTAGTCAAGGGTGGTGATTCCGCTAGCATGGATCATATGGAAATTTCCAAGAGTTTAAACTTCTCTCACATTTTATTTCTCACATATCAAAATTTTTTGATTTCATATTGGTATTGGTCTATATAAAACATTAGTGAAACTAACTCCTTTCCAAAAAACTGATACTCCTAAGGGAGACTTCTATTAATTGATGTCATTTCTTCTTTCCCCTAAATTTCATAATGTCATTATTCTTATTTATCCACAATTATTTAATGGTTGTGTTATAATTTTGAAATTTAATAATTTTATTTTAAAATATAATAGTTTTATTTTAGTTCATTATTTCTTATAGAAAAAGATATTATTATAATATTTATTTAGGGAAAATACATTGTGGAATTCTTAGTTGTTAAACTCTCCCCACCCCTTAAATAAAGTATGTCCTCGTAATTTTAATTATTCAAACTAATGAAATATTAAAGGGTGTTCATAAGATATACATCAATCCATATTTAATTTCTAATGATGTTTCATCATCACTACCCTTTGTATGACTATTGAAATCATATTTTACCTCATAATTAGAAAATAACTAATGTTGAGTTTTTCATTTAACCCTTTATTATAAATACCCCACTATAATAAGGGTCATTTTTTATAGGAATTTTATAGTCATACTTGTATTAAAAAGTGTTCATGGTTTTATTTTTAGATTTTATTTTTCTATCTTGGAAATTATCATGGACATTATGTCAATATAGCTAATATGTGCCTAATATCACATCAAATTTGACTAAAGTAAGGATAATGGGATTTTATATAAATCACATTCCTATAAACATCTATTAGAGATAATTTATATACAAGGGATAATATAATAATTCCACTATAAGTTTTTATTAATAATACATCATCTATTAATTGGGGGGAAATTTTATGTTCTTAGGTACATAGGAGTAGGTAGAATAAGATATTAATATAACAGTCACAGTTCTTGAATGGGTGATTGGTGTTCCTCATTCCATATCATTTTTATAAACCAATTTTATAGTTGTGGTTGTATAATTTTTTCCTTGTCATGGAATTTTCCAGTGCCTATCATCCTTATTTTCCCCTCGATTAGGGAATTGACTTGGATAATGTCCAACTTCCCCACATTTAAGACAGTGAATTGTTAGTGGTAATTTTGGATGAACTTTTTTTCCTTTAACTATGCTAACTAAACTCTTAGTTTTTCCTCATTAATTAGTTCCTTTATTCCTTTATTTTCCACACATAGAACATCTCTTGGTTCCTTTGAAACATTTTTCTTGGTGATTCTTCCTGTATTTTTGACATGTAGGAAATTTAACATTCTTTAATTCATCATATTTTTCACCCAAATTTCCATGAGACTCCATCCTGTTATTATTTAGTTTTTTTGGGAATTCAACTATGTTCATTTTTTGAATCATGATTCATGATATTTGGTTTGGAATAATCACAATATTTCTCACTACATCTCTTATCCTATTTTGTTACTTATTGGGACAATATCTACATTGTCCATAGAATCTAATGTTAGCTTGATTAATTCAGGCTTAAACCATTACTAAAATAAAAAGGATTTTATTTGAGTGATTAATAACATAAAATAATTATTTTAGGATTATTACAAGAAAAATTCAACCATAAAATGTTTTACTCTTAGAAATTATTTCATTACCTTTATGTTCAGCTTAAATCACACCCGATTCAATTTAGGTTTCTTTAAGTTGGGTTTTCTAATATTCGTTAACCTAATTCATTAACATAATAAATCATTCATCATGTCTTATAATAATAATTTGATTAACCAAATCATATTCCCTGGGAGTTTCTATCTAGGTATATAGTCTAAGGCCCATTTATAAAGCACTAGAGTGAAGATTGAGTTGATACTCAACCATCTATTTTAGGGGGATTACACCTAGGTGAATATGTTCCATAGCCTCATCCACTTTCCTTTATCTAGATTGAGATTTAATTTATAGTATAACCACACAATATCAACTTTACCAAAACCTTGGGATGTTAACCTGTACTTAACTTATCCCTTAGACTTATCCCTAAGGTTTTCACTAAAGTTCTCTTATCCTAATACCTAAAATATTCAATATTTCCTCAACTAATAAAAATGGTTATATATAATTTTGAAATTATGATCAGCATTAACTTATCATCCCTTTAGTGCATTTATATCCTCAATCAATAAAATTATATTCTCCAAAGTTATCTAAACCCTACTCCGATACCAAGTATAGCACCCTAGGATCTACACTCCCAGATTTGGTGATAAAATCGCATACTTTACACACTATATTTGATAAAAATCCTTAATTAAAATATATTTCACACATAATGTAACCTTTAAATTCCAAATTCCTTTTTAGGTTTATTATTTTAAAGGATTGGGAAATAACTTTAACTAGTATAACCCGTGCCTTTTTCCAAAAAATAATAATTTTTTCCACCACATGAGCATCTTCTTAATCCATAAAAATTTCTTCAAAATCTCCTAAAATTTATTCATATAATATACTCTTGTAGACACATAATATTTATTAATTTTATTCATGACATAGGTAAATTGAATCATAATAAAGGGGTGAGATCATATTTTCAATAAGTTTAAATATTATAAATAACAATAAAATATCATAATTGATCATAATATTATCATATGATTATAATAAGGATACAAAATAAATTTATACCCAACAAATCATAGATAATAAGTCATTTATTAAAGCATTAAACAATATAGTAATATTTTATAGAATTGTCACATATAAAAGAATCAAAAATATAATAACTTGTCTTAAATACATAAAATATTAATCTTAAATCATGGGAGCATAACATAAAAGTGTGGAATATCTTATAAAATAGGAATAAACATGTAATTTAATGTAGTATAAAAACAAAACCAACATATATAAGTATCACAATCATAATAATAGGAAACCTTGTGAGAAAACTCATTATGACCACCCTTTTATGAAAAACCTTATTATGTTTATGAATTATAATGTGAGAAAACTCTTTATACCCACTCCTTTTTAAACAAACTCATTTTTCCACATCATAAAATCTAATGAGATTTCAAACATATCCAATGGATTGGAGGGATATATATTACCCCACCCATCAGTATCCATACATATGAGGTCCACTTTAAATCAATCATTCAACATATCACATAGAATCCATGTAATAGAAATGGGTTTCATATCCTTTTAAAATTGAATCACATAATAAAAACATTCATAATTACATAAATAGTCATAACATGATATAACCATGGAAAATAAATGGCTATCTAAAGATATTTAATAAATTTCTAGGTAAATACCATGTAATCAAAATAATAGAGCATATGGTATTTACACCATATATATAAAGGATATATGGTTAAGTCAATAATTTCCCAAATAAATCATTGAATTTTATCTATGTAAGAACCCTTAAATCAATGGAAGGAGATATAAAATGTTCAGAGAGTAAATTATAGGAAATTTTATAAACATTCAATTACTAGGAAACAAAAATTTAGGAATATATTTACATGAGTTTAATTATCTAAAAATAGTATAATACAATTTACTGGATAATTAATGAAAGTAATTTTCCATGAAAAAAATCTTTATGAGATAAAGAGTAAAATGGTAGTGAAACCATAAGAGTGTTTAGAAAAAAAATTGACATTATCATAAGAAAAGAAGTTACAGGTCACTTTCAACAGATATTTTTTTGAAAAGGTGATTTGAAAAAACATTAAACATTTACCTTTAAAAACAATTCTAAATAATGGGTCCTTGAAATTTCATAATTGATATTTCAATAAATTGTGTATTAGAAATTAAAACATTTTATTTTTAAAGGATGGAAAACATTTTTTTAAATATTTTGAAATGCCTTTGTTGAAAACCCAAATTGTAAAAAGTGTAACAAATCTTCATTTTGAAAAGAAGAGAATAGAAATATAAAGTTCTTATGAGATAACACATAATTAGGTTTCCAATTATATATTAAACCTTTTTTATGAAAGTATAGCATGGAGAAGGAGGGTGAACCATTGTTAAAGAGGATAGGAATTATTCTCAATAATCATATAATTTTTTAGGAAGAAATTAATCAGAGAAATGTTTTGAATTTAAAAATCCATTCTCCCTATATAATAATATAAATTCCATAAAATAAAATATTAGGGTATAACAAACTAATATTTTAAGAAATAAGTCTATGAATAATCATTATAACACAATAACAGGAGTTGGGTTAACAAAAATCCTTACAACTTTGGTATCTTTTTAATCAAAATCCATTTAAAGAGAGAACATAATATCAATCTACACAACATGAATTAAATTAATATGATAAAATACATTCATTAGGTATTATTTACACTATATTAAAGATAACATGGTACAAGATATGAAATATATCTCAAGAAAATAAATTTGAGATAAATAACCCCTTAACATAAATCCCGATTAGTTGAATGTGCTTTAACCTCCTATAAAATGAAAATAACTACCTTAATCACTAATTCCATACACTTATTAGAATATATTACCCTTTATACACATCATTTATAACCATCTATCACAAATATGTTACTTGGTTATATTTTATTTTTATCATTGTGTGTTAGGATATTTCGATTGTTTGTTTCATATAAGTTTCATGGTGACATGGTAGATTATCATTTATTGGTTCAAAGTTCATATATAATTTATTATTCAAGATATAATAATCATTTTTTTTCAATTATTCCTTAATTACCATTTCATTAGGAGAGAGATATGGATATAGTTAATAAAAAAGAAATTTGTGATGAACTAGTTTCTACATGTTTAACAATTGAAAGGTGGTATATCAATAAAACCTTTATAGAATTGTTAAAAAATATTAAATTAATTTCTATTAAATGATATTACCATTATATAATAGTCTTTAGTAATTTATGATATAAATATTATAACATCCTTCATGTAGGTGGTAAAACTGATCCAAAAGAGAGTGTGTTATAATGATTTAATGAGTAAGGATGTGTTTTTATGTAATGTTAATATAAATTATAAAAAATATTAAATATGTAATAAATATAATTTAACTTAATTAAATTTATTATTATAACCATCCATGTGTGGTGGTGGTGAAAAATAAAAAAAATTATTTGTTGAGGTAGTGGTTTGCACGTACGCATGATTAATGATTCCATTTCTCAAACAATAGGATAGAATAAAGGTATATCATAAATTATCATTTAAAAATTATATTTTTTAAATATTAAACATATTAATTCAATAAATTTATATTTTTCACCATACATGAAATGAGATTATGAAAAATAAACGGCATCACCTCAGGGAGGCGGTAGTTCACTCATACGCACGATCGATGTTGTTTTGTTTTTCTTATTGCATATAGAGGATTGAATAATAGTTTCTCCATTAATATAATAACATTTAATTACATTAAGAAAATTATTTTATTATATTAGGTTATCTGTTAAAAAAATTAAGAGGAATATTAAGAAGAAAGGTGTAAGGTGTAAGAAATACTCAAATTGAGAGCTTGGGATTTATCTTGGAAATATCCTTAGAAATTGAGGCCTTGGGATAACTAATTGAGAGTAGAGGATTATAAATTAGAGATTTAATTCTAGGATGATAAAAATGAAATATTTTTTGGATGAAATTATAAGGTATAGGTGTAACATTAAGTGGTGAAAGTGATCCCCTTTCACAAGTGATGCGAAGGGTAATTTTGGAAGCACCCATTACATTTCAATAATATTATATCAATATTCAAGGGTAAAATGATCAGAAGTTGTAAAATAATGTATGGGAGGATTTTTTTCAATTCACCTCTCATAAACACACTTTGAGGCATGTTTTTTAAAAAAAAATAGGTCTTTTACACTTAGTAAAACTCTTTTTACCCTTTTTACTTTTACCGCAACAACTAATGTTTTTAACCATGATAATTAAGTTTAATAACAAAAATTAAAATTGGCATTATTTTATTATTAAATATTATTATTTAAAATATTAATTTAATTTTATAAAATAAAAATATATGTTTTATAAAATTAAATTTTATAATTAACACAGATGGCATATAAAAATAGCTTTTTAGAAAAAGTGCATTTGTAAGTTTAAAATTTAAATATAGGTTAAAATTATAAATTTTATTAATTTCAATTACATAATATTCTTTATTATAAAAAATAAAATGTTTTTGTTTTTTAAATCAATCAAAAACTGAATTTTATCATAAAAAAATTTAATTAAAAGAAAAACAGAAAATTGTTTTAAAATTTGAATAAAATGTTGCCAAAGTTTTAAAAATCAAACAATGGTTTTCTAAGTTTAGAATAATACTTAAAAATATTAGTTATTCCCCTTAAATATATATTTGATAAATTAAAATTTTTAATAAATTTATTTATTTCTTATAAAATGATAAAATGATAAAATTTATAATTTAGATAAAAACTAGATTTTTCACTATTCACTTTAAAATCAACTATTTCAAAAAAATCCCAAAACATTATCCTAAGATAATATTATAATTATAAATCCAAAAATTAATTTAATTTGTTAAAATTAAAATTTTACAATTTTATAATTTAACTTTTAAGCATAAATTTACTGAAAACCCTATCATAGGTTAATAACATCTTAAAATTTTAACTTTTCTAATCCTTTTTTCCTATAAATTACTAATTATATTGGTGTTGATAAATTATTCATATAAATAATATATATTTTATATTATATATTTAGTTTCAAAAAATAAGGTTCATAAAAATTACAGTTTTAGGGGAAAACATTTTTATGAGTAAAATGATCTTGCTAATTTTATAAATGTGTTCATAAATAAACTTTATTTTTCTTTAAAATTAAAAATGTGAAATGTATAAATTACATGTTATAAATAATTTATTACATTAATAATTACATGTTTATATTATCCTAATTTACGTTTACATAACCCTTTGAGATCTCCACATAAGATCTAAGCATAAGGTAAGCTCTTGTGGCAGTTGAGGGCAGCACTACTACAAAACAGGCTTTAAGCAATATTGACCTTTATCAATGCTAGAAAAAACACTGATAAAGGTTCCCTTTATTTGTTCTGAAATAAGTACTGATAAAGGGTTCCTTTTATTATCATTTTTTAGGCCTGATAAAAGCTACCCTTTATCAGCGCTTTTTATTTAGCGTTGATAAAAGGTACTTTTTATCAGTGATTTATTTTTAGCACTAATAAATGATACCCTTTATCAGTGATTTATTTTTAGCACTCATAAAGGGATCCATTATTAGAGATTTTTTAGCACTAACAAAGTTATGAATAAAATGAAATAATTGCATAAATAAAAAATAAAAATCAGTTTATTAAATAAATATTAAAGGTTTTATTGATTAAATAATTATTGATAAAAATGAATAAATTTAATATACTATATATAAATTATAATTAATAATTAATAGTATATATTAAATATATAGATATATGTAAAATTAAATAATTAAACAAATAAAATTTAAAAATAATAAAATTAAGAAAAATTTTAAGCATTTTATTAATTAAATAATTATTAATAATATTAATATATATATATATTAACTATAGATATATATATATATATGTAAATATATATATATAAATATATGATTTATATAATACAAAATATTTATATTTTTCATTAAATAAGTCATATATTAGTGAAGAATGGATTATAAATAAAAATTAATGTGAATTAAAAATATGGATTTCATGGAGTAATGGATATATTTGAATGTCCTTTGATTTTTAAATTTAACATATATTAAATGTGTGTTATATTTATTTCACATACATACATAATTAATGCATTTTTATATATGCACACACACAAATATTTACATAATTAATGAGATCTTTTATAGAAACACATACACCTAATATTTATGTAATTTATTCAAATTTTAGAATTCATTTTAGAATTTCATTATAACATGATACATTTAATATATCATATCTTTAATCAGTAAATTTTATTTATTTTTGTTTAATTTTATTACAGTTGGTTGTTAATTAACATTTAATATTTTTTATTTTTTATTTTTTATTTTTTCACGAACTTAATAATTTTCTATTTAATATATATATATACTATGTTTTAATATTTTCAATAGGTATTCAATATATATCCATATTTTTTTAATAATTTATATTTAATTAATAGAAATTATTCATTTTTTCAATATTGTTAAAGTGTACTCATTTTAATTATTCAATTTCACTCATTTTTAATATTCATGCACTTAAGATTAAATATTAATTAATAATGTTTAAAATATAATTGTAAATAAATATTTATAAATAAATGTATTTATAAATGTATATTTAGTATATTTATACATTTGTATCTTTATAATTAAAAATAAATAATTATAGTTATTTAAATAATTATATAATTAAAATAAATTTATTTAAATAATGAATTTATTTGCTATATTTATATTTATATTTATTTATTATTAATATATATATATATATATAATTATATAAATATATATAATGATATAAATATATAAATATATAAATATTATTTTTTAAAAAAAATATTTATATCATCAAAAATAAATAATTATATATTAAATTAACTATAAAATTATAATAAATATTTTTAAATAATAAATATATTTACTATATTTATATTTATATATATTTATTAAATATATATATATATATACTTATATAAATATATTTACAAAAAAAATATTTATAATTATAAATATAAATCCTTTATTAGAACTTAAGTAATAAATACTGATAAAAGACATATTTATCAATGTTTTTTTAGCATTAATAAAGATAGATTTTATTAGTGCTGATAAATTAATATCTTAAATGGTGGTAAAAAGCACTGATTAATATACATTTTATCAACAGTTATTAATTTAGCGCTGATAAATGGGATCTTTATCAATGTTTTTTTAGAAACATTGAAAAAATTGTCCTAGTCTATTTAAAGAACCCTAACCAGTCTTGAACCAGCCGAGATATCCAAATCTTTCCACAGAATACATCTGTTGTCGGTGCTCCTCCTCATCGAATCCAAGATCGAATCAAGGCTCAAACAATTCCAAGGCTTGAATGATTCAAGATTCAAATGAATATAAGGGTTTAATGAATTCTAGATTTGGTGATATTTCTAATTTCTGTCGAGTGATTCAAAGCTTTAGTCCAAGGTATGTTATTTTCTTCTCCTTATCACCCATTTATTTCTTGTTTGGTGATATCTATTTGTATTTTATTGTTCATTGTCTCTTTTTATTCATTATCCATCACTGATTTCTCTTCTATAATGAATTTTTAATTGGGGGTTTCTATTATTTTGGATTTGTATTAACCCTTTAAGGGCTTTTATTATTTCCTTGTAGCATATTAAGAATTTCATACACCGATTTCATTTTTATACCATATTAAGTTTAAATGATTTGAACTTATTTCCATTTAAATAATGTACACAAAGTGTTTATTAAAATGAAACCCATGAATTTTATTTAATAAATTGAAATGGATTTCATGTAATAATTTCTTGAAGTTGAGGTGCAGTTTGTTTGGGTTTTTTCTATTCTAAATCCTCAGTGGTATTACATCGATGTTTTTATATTATTTTTAGTGTCCTAAATTTTATCTCTTTGTTTTTTGCTTGATATCCTATATGAAAATCCATATATATATATATATGAATTTTGAAATATATATATATATATAAACACATTATTTCATGTATATAAGTAAGTATGGAGTCATATAAAATATAGATAGGATTCATTCAATAATGCAAATGATAATTTTTTCTTGGTTTCAAAAATGCTTTACTAGAGAGACTATTAATGTATGTTTTTTTTAATTATGAATTTAAGGCATGTTTGGAACTTTATAAAATTACTTTGATTATCACTTTTTTATTATGAATAATATTTAAAAAAAGAAGTTTTTTGTTGAAAATTAGTAGTAGTATCAAGTGTTATCTCCTTGTTGGTAACATGAAATGTTTTTTATAAAAAAATCTATCACCATCTATGGAATATTTCTATATTAGTTTTGATGAGGTAAGGTTATTTTATTTTAAATACAGAGATCATCTTAATGGGTGTTGTAAGGATGTTTGAATAGACATTTTTGGGTTATGTTGATTTTCGATTGATATGTTTTCTAAAAAGGTGACCATACCTCTCATTACTATAATAATAGGGATCATATACATCTTAGTGAGGGATGAAAGATAGTTATAATGTAGCCTCTATTAGATTGTATGGGTCCCAACTAATATCAAAGTCCATATGGGAGTCCAACAAGGTAGGCTAGTTGCGGGTATCTATTTAGTTATAAACATAGGAACTCATCATCAAGCTTATAGGTGGATCCAACCCAAGTATGTCCAGAGTCATCTCATGGGATGTTTTGGGATTTCTAAAGATTACATATGCTTCATTTGCTAATATTTACATGTATATTATTTTTTACTTACTCCACATTTAATATTGATACATTATAATGTGACTGCTATTTTATATTTTTTATTTGTTTGTATTGATTTATATATTTTTCTGACTAATGTTTAATTTTATTATTATATATTATTCTTCAAGAGTATGGTTAAAAATAGACATATTCAAGAACCCTAGAATATTTTTTGAGTCTATAAGTATCTTCATTTAATAAAATATCAATTAAGGTGAAAATATTTATTGAGAGAAGTTATGAAGATTAATGATATTTTATATACCATTAATATTAAATGTAATAATTCATTAGGTTGTTACATCACTTGTTCCAAAAAATAGAATGAAGGTTATCAAATTCTATATATTTTGGAATAATTATTAGAAAATATTTTTATGTATTCATCATTTTAGGTCAATATGTATTGGTTCCACCCCTAGAAATCTCTTATTACCATCCATGTATATGAAATAACTCTTTATTTATTAAAATGTTTTATCAATACATTTTTATATCTTATAGTTTATGAATTAGAGTTTAATATTCTTTTTTATCATATTTGGGTTTCTTATTACTTCTTAATTTCCTATATTATATTTTCACTTGTTTAGGGGATTTAAAAAAGACTTGATGGGTCATTTTAATAGAGGTATGACTAGTCCTAGTTAGAGGATTGAAAGTATTAAAAGTATGATTTATCCTATAAATATAGAATTCATATAGGCCCTAAAGATTCATATATCATAACATGTCCCCACCGAGACCCCTTGAATCACAGAAAATAACGTGTATACCCCCCAAATATCACCTTTAATAGTCCATGAGTTAATAACTAGTTTTAATGGTGTAATTCTCACAAATGGGAGGCATTACACCTTTTATAGGACACAATGGAGTACAACTATCATCCTCATCAACTTCATCTCTTGAATAGTTATTATTGCAATTTGTTACTTGAGACTCATCCCCCATCTCTTATATGTTGGTTGAACTACTCTGAGTAGTATTCATCCTATGGATGACTACTTCTTAGAGTATTTAAAGAAACATTAGTGCATGCCCATAAGAGATGGAGTATGAGTGTCAAATAACAAAATGAAATTATAACTATTCAGGAGATGAAGCTGATGAGGATGGAAATTGTCTTTAACTTTCACCTTTAGAGGAATTCAGAGGATAACATCTGCCATATTGAATTAATACTTTTCTTAAATTCAATTACCCATTTTATTTGAAGCTTACTAAAATTCTTTGAAATAATCATATTTTTAGTTTCCCTTATTAGAATTATATATAACTTTCACCTTTCATAATGAATATCTTATGTGTATTTATTTATTAATTATAAAAAATGAATATTTTATGAACCCAATAGGATTTATATGAATTGAAAATGGATGCACACTAATCATTGGACAAAATAGTATGAAAATAGAGCTGAAGTTTTCAACAAGTTTTAAATAGAGCATGCATAAGACCCTTATCAAATTTTTTATTTGTGTTTATGTTGTTGTTATTCAATAAAAATTAGTCTTGAAGAGTTGGGAGAACATTTTATTTATCACAAAATATATAAGAGTTATAAATGTTTCACTAAACACAAGGGAAAAATGAATGTACACACCGATTAGGATGATATTGTGGTTTATGGATCATTTGATATGAATACCATTGTAAATGATGATATAGATCACATGGAATAAATGAAAATTGAAATTTAAGGAGAACTTTGTGATGCCCAAAGTTATTTGAGAAGTTAAATAGATGTGATAAGATACCATTGTATATCAGTTGTACGAAATACACAACATTATCAGTTGTATTGAAGTTATATAATTTGAAAGATGGAAGTAGATGGAGTTACACTAGCTTTACAGAACTACTTGGCCTCCTAAATAATATGATACCATAATAAAATGAACGATCATGTTTAATATATTATTCTAAATGAATGAAATGTTCAATGGTAATTATCTCTAAAAAAATACATTTTTGTCCAAATGATTTCATATTGTTTCGAAAGGACCATGAATCACTCGTAAAATTTCCTAAGTATGGTGTAGATTGATACAAGAAAAATTAATCAAGTCCTTAGAAATTCGTATAGTAATTTCCTATAATTTCATGGTTTGGAAGACTATATGGATGTCAAGAAAATGCAAGGTGATTTTTATGGAATTATGATGCAAGAATTAATTATGAGAACCTATGACATCCAGTAAATTCTCCTCAATGTAAGAAAATTGATTATGAGTATCCTGACATTTGAAATGATCCAATAGACTTTCATCTTTCATTATCTACATATGGAATAAACTCTTTTGGTGTAAAAATTAGTACTCACAGTATATTGACCATCATGTTGGTAAATTATAACTTTTCACTAGGGTTATGCATAAAGTGAAAATACATTATGTTGTCTCTACTTATATCTAGACGAAAGCAACACGGTAATGATTTTGATGTATATTTGGCTCCATTGACTGAAGATCTGAAATTGATGTGGGAAACAGGTGTTACAATGTATTATGCTCATAGAAGTGAATAATTAACATTGATGTCCATGTTGTACGGGATGATAAATGACTTTCTCACTTAGGGAAATTTATTAGGATATATAATTAAAGTAATATTGGGGTGTCTCATTTGTGAATAATGCACACACTCAGTTTGGTTGAAACATTCCTTGAATACTAGGTTTATAGGACATCATAAATTTTTACCTTGAAGATATAAATATCAATCCAAAATGATAGCATTTTATGGGAATATAGAACAAGGTATAGCGTTGTCTACACTAATGGGTGATCAACTATTCTATAAAGTAAAAGGAATTGATATTGTTTTTGGTAAACCATTTTTGAAAAACCTTATGAAATTAGGTTGGAAGAAGTGCTCGTTTTTTTTTTGAATTACTGTATTGGAATTTTTTATATGTCAGACATTTTCTTGATATCAAACACGTAGAAAAAAATGTATTTGATAGTGTTATTGTAAATTTGTTAAATGTTTCTAGAAAAACTAAAGATGGAATCAAGGTTAGGTTTTCCATGATTGGAATGGGGATAAGAGAATATTTGGCACCGTTTAAGGGTAAAGGGAGGACTTTTCTTCCTCCAGCAGCTTACACTCTATCTAGATAGAAAAATTTTCAATTTTTCCTTTTCCTTAATAGTGTAAGAGTTCCAGAGGGATATTTATCAAATATCAAGAATATCATTTCAATGACTAATTTGAAGTTACAGAGACTAAAATCATATTACTTTCATGTTTTGATGCAATATTTTATGCTTTCTTATTTTTGTTTCATTCTGCCCAAAAATGTATAGCATATATTAGACAGACAATGCTTCTTTTTCAAAGACATATGTAGTAAAATTATAGACCCGATCAAGTTTCTAGTCATGAATATAAAGGTTTCAGTCATATTATGTGAATTAGATATGTTCTTCTCATCATCATTATTTGATATAATGGTCCATCTGATAGTTATCTTGGTTATATAGGTTAAATTATGTGGTCTTATCCATTACAGATGGTTAAACTCCATTGAATGGTTTATAATGATTTTGAAAAGGTATGTCATGAATCAAATTCTAGAAGAAGGTTATATTGCATAATGAAAAACTGTTGAAGAAGTTGTTGAATTTGATACTAATTACCTATCAGATGTTAATAGCATGGGTCTCCCAAAGTCTCATCACAGTGGATGGCTTATGGGTGAAGGGATTTCCTGAAGAGATGTTATTACAATTACCTTGATATAACAGGAGAAAGTGCACCTTATATATTATATAATAGTGAATATTTTGATCCATACATTTAATACCACAAATAAGTTCTTCATGATTTAAATCCATCAAGGGATTAAGGGTGGATATCAAATACACATAATAAATAGTTTAGAGGATGGTTACAAGATCAAATTTATATGTAGTTATCTAAAAATCTAAATTCAATTTCTGAATGACTTAAATGGATAGAAAGGGTACTGAATGATAATGTTAAATATTACACTAGTTTTTTAATCAATGGTTCTATGTTCTATAAAAAAGAACATGATTACTACAGTATGATGAAAAATAGTGGTGTTACGCTTATGGTGGAATTAATGTAGATATATGGTTCCAAGGATCAAAAAACCAAATTATGAAAATATTTCATATTTTTTCATTATCAAATAGATATATTAGTTGGATTATAAAAAATTTTAAGTGATGATTTTCCATTGCAAATGGGTTGACAATATAAGTGTAGTGAAAGTAGATAAAATGGTATTTATGAAGGTGAATTTCAGAGTGAAAGGGGAAAAAGATGATCCATTCATAAGGGAATTAAAATAAATGAAATTATTTTATGTCTCATATCCAAAAAACAAGAATTGGTTGATTTTCTAGTTTGCTACTAAAAAAATCTAGGTAAGATGAAAATTCAATCGATAATGACCCATTCATTGGGATATCACAATCAGTTCATGTTGGCCCCAATATAGAAAATTTATTTTATATTGCAGGGGACCATAAATATGGTATTTTGATTCTCTATAGAGGATAAAAATTCTCTAAAACCTTTAAAAAAGAAAAATATTTCAATGAAAAGGTAAAATTGTTTTTTAATATACAGTGTTTTTTCTCATAATATTATCTATTATCTACTACATTAACATAATCTAAATTAAATGTTTGACTACTCATATAGAAAATGACTTATGCACATGATGATGTTACCAATCTCACAGAATAATAGACTATAATGAATAAAACCCTTTGGAAATATGTAAAGTTAATATTATGATATACTTTCCCTATTTTACAGAAAGATTATATAATGAAATTTTGATTTAATTATTATTATTCATTTCAAAGTTCACTTATTTTAAAAGATTTATATTCATATTTCATGCCTTTATACACCAAAACTTCCACAAACTTATTCTTCTTCAAAACCTTTTTAACAACTGTAGTGTTAGAATTTATCACATTCCTTTAAGTTCCCTCCATCTCCTTTTCAGGAAAAATAATGATGTTGCATATTCTCAATCAAAGAGGTATTCCTGATGTTTTCATAGTAAAATCATTTTCATAAAATGATTTTATTATTTCATATTTATTTCAAATTTATTTATTTTCATTATTACTCACATAAGAATAGTTTTCTTATAAATGTGGATTCTTTTATTTGAGTTCGGGTGGTTTGTTTGAAGCTACTCATCCTTGTGTGAGATTGTAATTCGAGGTTGAAACTGATATAACAACAAGTAAATGGGTCAGGAATGTATAAAATCATCATGGAAAAGGTAAATTCCTACATATTATTTAATTAATTTTATCATCATTTTATCTATTATTTTTAAGTTAATTTCTTTATCACTTCTATCTAATAATTATTTAGTTTTTTAACAAATATTTTGGGAAGTCATATTTTAATAGTTCATTTATTTAAGAAGATTTATTTCAATATTTCATGACTTTATGCACCAAAACTTCTACATACTTCTCCCTCAATACTTTTTCATCCCTATAGTTTTATCATTTATCACTTTCCTTCAAGTTCCCTCCATTTCCTTTGCTGGAAGAGAAACAATGATACACCTAACCAAATACATAGGTAATATTGATTTTTTCATAGAAAAATCATTTTCCATAGGATTAATTTATCATTTAATATTTATGATTAATTTATTTCTTTTTAGTATTACTCATATAATAATTTTTTTATTATACAAGTGGATTCTTTTTTTTGATTTGGGGATGTTTTTTCAAAGATTATCATACTTGTGAGAGATTGGACTTTAAAGTTGCTACTGAGATAATGATAAGAAAATGGGTCGCTAATGTATATAGACATCATAAAAAGGTTAATTCCTACTACTTATTTAATTAATTTTTTCATCATTTTATCTACTACTTATATGTTAATTTTATTATAATTTTATTCTAATAATTATTTAGTTTTTTTTCAAATATATTTTGGGAATTAATATTTTTAATTCAAGTATCTAAAACAAGAAACAAAATATATAACATGTATATTTCATCCAAGGTTACCATTAATTACATTATATTTTATTCTAAAACTTACAACACTAAATATTGAGTCGATGTCCTTAGCCGAAAAACCTTTTTTGGATAATAACATCGACCCAATATGCAGTGTTGGAAGTTTGAAAAATAAAGACAATGGAAATCATGGTATCATTGGGAGTTGGTATTTTTTTAGACTTTGTGATGTGTAGTATTTATCGCACCTTAATCTAACACACATTGTGACCAGTATGACTCAAAGTTCTTCTTTTTATTTAAAATTGACATTAATTTTAGTAAAAAAGACAACTAACATACTCAAAATCAATCAAACACATTCATATTGTTTTTATAATTTAATAAAATGATATATAAGTCTTTTTTATGTGTAGTAATTAGCCACACCTCAATATGATACACAATGTTCCTGGTATGACTCAAAGTGTCTCATTTCAGTATAAAATTGACATTTTAATTCAAAAATTTCACTCACTGAAAAATAAGAAATCACACTTTTATTATCTTGATAATTTAGTGAAATGATTCATAATTCATTTTTAATGGGAAGGAATCAGTCTCACATAAAATCGATACATGATGTGATTAGTATCACTCAAAGTTCATGTTTCCAGTTTAAAATGATATTTTAGTAAAAAAAATACAAGTGACATACTCAAAACTAAGAAAATGAATTCATATTATTTTGATACTTTAATAAAAAGATCCATAAGTCATTTGGGATGTATAGAAATCATCTAAACCTCAATGCAACTCATGGTGTGACCAATATGACTTCAAGTTCATCTTTTTATTTAAAATTTACATTAACTTTAGAAAAAAAAGACAAATGACATAATCAAAACTAAGAAAATTTATTTATATTGTTTTGATACTTTATTAAAACGATCCATAAGTCCTTTTTGATATGTAGGAATCATCTTAACCCCAATATGATACATGATGTTCCCAGTATGACTCAAAGAGTTCGTTATCATTTTAAAATTGATATTTTAGTTCAAAAAGTGTCACTTACTGAAAACTGATAAAACGAACACTTATTTTTTTTGATAATTTTTTAAAATGATTCATAATTAATTTTTGACATGTAAGAATAAAACTCACATTAAAAAACACATGATGTGACCAGTATGACTCAAAGTGTGTGTTTCTAGTTTAAAATGACATTTTAGTAAAAAAGAGAAGTGACATTCTCCAAATGAAGAAAATACATTCGGATTGTTTTGATAATTTAGGAAAATGATACATACATCATTTGAGACATTTAGGAATCATATTCACATAAATATTATGCACGGTTTGACCGGTATGATTCTAAGTGTGTTATTTTATTTAAAAGTTTCATTAATTTTAGTAAAAAAGGAAACTTACATACTCAAAACTGAGAAAACGCATTTGAATTATTTTGATATTTTATGAAACTTATCCATAATTAATTTTTGATGTGTAGGAATTAGCATCAACTCAAAATTATAAAATATTTTTCTGGTATGAATCAAAGTTTCCATTATAAGTTTAAATTTTACATTTTAGTTCAAAAAGTATCACTCACTAAAAATCAAGAAAACGTTCTCATATTATATTTATAATTTATTAAAATTATTCAAAATTCAGTTTTTACATGTAGGAATCATTCTCAAATCAAATCAATACATGATGTGGCCAGTATGACTCAAAGTGTGTGTTTCTAGTTTAAAATTGCATTTTAGCAAAAAAAGACAAGTGATATGCTCAAAACTGATATAATTCATTCATATTGTTTTGATAATTTATGAAAAATATCCTTAATTAATTTTTTATGTGTAGGAATCATCCACACCTCAATCCAATACATGGTGTAACCAGAATGACTCCAAGTGCATCTTTTTATTTAAAATTTACATTAATTTTAGTGAAAAGGAAAACTAATATACTCAAATCCAATAAAACATTTATATTATATTTATACTTTAGAAAAATTATCCATAATTAATTTTTTATGTATAGGAATTAGTCATACCTCAAACCAATACACGATGTACCCATTATGAATCAAAGTGTTTGTTATCAGTTTAAAATTGACATTTTAGTTCAAAAAGTATCACTCACTGAAAAACAAGAAAGCATGATCATTGTCACGAAACAACCTGGGTAGACTCTAAACCAGTCACCCGAGCCAGCCCACGACATGGCCCTAGGGGCATTCCCAATCCCCATAGGCTGTCAACTAGTTTCGGGCCTCAAAACTAAACAAGTGGGAATGATTTGGCCCACAAAAGAAGGAAATATAAATAAACAAAAACTTAACAGTGAAAACGAAAACTATGAGTGGTGAGAAAATAAAGTTGTACATACCTCAATGTGACCCCATGGGTCACCACCAACCTCAATCCAATGTCGCATTATGGTGACTGAATCAAAGCAAGGTACAACACCCAAAGCTAGAAACAAATATAAAACTATATGCGTGAGTATTAAAACTCATTAGGGATGCCCAAACAATTTATTCTCATATTCATTTCCTTTAAATAAAAGGTCCATTAATTTCAAGTTTCAAATACAATGTATAGAACTAGGTTTTTAGAAATTTTCTTCTTTAAAAGAAAATCATGATCCATTGCCCTTCATATTTTAAACTAAGTTCTTTTCCAAGGATAGAGCTTTAACCTTTTTAGGGAAAGAGGGATGAAGAAGTGTAAAAAAAATTAAAAACTTTTTTCCACAAACTTTTGAAGATCACTTTTATCCCCTTTAACAAAGAGAAGCATAATACATAAAGAAAAATGCAATAATTACACAAGGGCAATGGAACATAACAAGAAATAGTAACCAACAAATAAAGCACCTCAATCATCCACCACAGACAACTAAGTGTCGATATACATGGGAAAACCTAGGAGCTCTTGAATAGTTTTTGAACATACTATACATGTGACTCATCCTAAAGGGATTCCTACTCTTAATGACTCCATAATGACCAAACACTCGGTGCTTCCCTACCTGGCCTAACCGAGGGGCCCAATCCCCAAGCAGAACAATTTCCGTACTAAGGGCCACTAGCCAGTGTGTAATCTAAACTAGTGTGGCAATCGTTCACTGAAAATTCACTTTCTATACTAGGTTCCCATGTTCAGACTAAAAAATGGGGTGAGCCAACAATGTCAAATAAGTATCCAGTCATAAGTACATTCCTGACACAAAGTCAACACACACAACAAAGTCACCCCCAAGTCACCCCAAGGAATACTCCCATCACCTTTCAACCATTTGATCCTAGGAAATTCCTACCCGGTAGACCTCCTATAACATATAACTCACCAAAGATAGAGGACCATATCCAAGGAGAGTTTTCTTGAGATAACTAGTTTTACAAAACTGCCAATCGGGCCTCACACAATTTTCACATGCCAAACCATTTCTTAAGGAATCACATGCACACCACTTTGAAAAACAGAAATATACTTCGAAACCCATTTAAGAAACCCAAACTGGAATTTTAAATCAAAAACACATTCACAAATTCAAAAGGGGAATTTCATGAGGCAATTGATGTGAAAACACAATCAAACCATTTATTTCAACACCTTACAAGAAATAAACCACTCTAATTCAAGACAGACAATTTTATTAACAGTTCTATATCAATAATTAATATTAATACTAGGTGTGAAATTCAAGAAATAAGTGATTCTTAAATTTAATGGTTAATTCAAAGAGATCCTACCTCAAACATGACACTTTTTTAGGACAACCACCCAAACCAACCGTTCGTGCTTAAATGCACATGCATTTATACATATATATATAAATTCCCTTAGCTTCATTGAAAATATTCCTCGCGCCATGACGGAATATGTAAAAAGAGGGTGTGTGTATATATATATATATGTCTTACCCTATGCATGCACATGTAGGCATTCTTGACACCCGCAGCTCGAAACCAAAAAGCAGAGTTCAATACACTACACCACAAATACTAAAACCCATAAAACAAATAAATTCGCTAATTAATATAGTGTGAAACCAAAAAACAACATAAAATCCATACCTCGGATGGTGGCAGCGAACCAAACATTCCGAACCACCTAGCCTTCGGCAGCGGTTAATGGAATCCACAAGAATAGGTCTCAGGGGACCATTCGCACAACCCTAAACCACAAGAAACCACAAAACCCGAATCAAACCCTAACATAGGGTTTCAACTAATTAATAAATAAATCATTCCATCATTTAATAAATCAAGGAAAATCAATATCACATCACAAGTGACAACCATACCTTCACTCATATCAACTACATTTGGAAATTCCTTTTTAAAACAATTTAAGGTTCGAACACAATTCCAAGGGAAAGCATACAAACCCTCGAACAAAACCAAATAAGTCAAGGGAACTCCATTTTTCTCTTTATAAAACCAAAACACCCCTTTAAGGCAAGGAAACTCCTTTAAACACAAAGGAATCCTAGCATAAAACATTCATTGGAATGTTTGGTTCGCCGCCGCCAATGATCATGTGTATTTCATTGGCCTAAATCCTAATGATCAAGTGTATTTAAAAATGCAAAAATTCATTGGAATTTTTTTTATCAAACATAAATAATGCATAAAACCCCATTGGAATAAAAGTGAAATACTCCATTTTAAAGTCATTTGAGGTCACACCTCAATTTAAACTCAATTCACTTTAAAAGAACATTTTTACCCAATGAAAAACCAACCATCCAAGACCCATTTTCCCACTTTAAAACCATTAGAAATGTGAAAATGATTTTTATAGAACTAGCATAATTAAATGTTCCAATTTAAATCATAAATCAAGGGAACAAGAAACCAACCAATTATGCCAAGGCCAAGAATTAAAATGGGTTTAAATCAACACAAGGATTTAAAATATATTTATACTTAGAATCAAAAGGAAATAAATCACAAGCATAATAGTATTCTAGAAGTTGGTAGAGAAGGGCGATGAATCTTACCAGAGGGAACCGCAACAGCCACTGGAGGAAGAGGAAGATGCGCCAGCCAAAGGTGTTGTGGGCTGCCACTGGGTTGGTGAGAGAATAAGAAGGGAGGGGGTCATCCTGTGAAGGGTAATGGATGGTTTGAGGAGGTCCAGTGTGAGGGGGGTGTCATCAGGGAGATATCGGAGCAAAATGGGGAGTCTGTCCAGGGAAAGTGCGCAAGGCGGAGGCCGAAATAGGGGGTCGTTGCTGATGGAGTTTTTCGACCATGAAGGAAGAAGGTAGGGCCGTCGATGCTGATTGGAGTTGGATGAAGGGAGGGTGATGGCTTCGTGGCTACCGAATGAAGGGAATGGTGTGCATCCAAGGAGGGAGTGTCAGCCATGTGAGAGGGAGGAGGAGCCGTTGGTAGGGCTGTCGGGGTGAGGGTCGCGTGAGGATAGAACTCATCGGGTGGGAGGGGCGGTTGTGCGCAGCCCGTGGGTGGGGTAGATTAGGTTTTAATTTTTTTTCATTTACTTATATCTATAATAATAATATTATAACAATGATATTAATAATAATAATAGTATCATTAGAATAAAATCATGTAATTGTGGTTATCATCATTGAACATATTATAAAATTCTATTTTATTTAGTTTAACTTTATTTTATTTTATTTTTTCATTTTTTTCATTTAATTTACCATTTAATTTATTTACTTCTTTATTTATTCTGAATACTAGGTAGATGCGCGGTTCGCCTATATTCAAACACATAGTTGAGAAAACTACGCACGACCAGTGCCACTCTGTACTGCTCGCTTACTGGGTCAAGTTGCACACGTGTCGCCTGGTGTTTATAAACCGTGTGCAATTCGTGTTCTATGACCCGGCCCACTTGGGCATCCATGCGGGCACCACACAGTTACGCTCAATGGTGTGGGCAGCCTGCGCAAAGGTGAAAAGTGTTTGAAACACAGAATAATAATTAAAATAATTTTAAATGGTTAACTAACAAGGTCAGGGTGTGACAATTCTCCCCACCACAAACACTTTATGCCCCCAAAAAGTCTCCAATTCCAAAGATAGACTGGAATTGAGTCCATGCTCGAACGCATCTAGGAGAAACAAGGAGTTTCAGGGTGACTATTTATTCCCCAGGTCACACCCGACCAACCGAGATGAAACCACAACTCAAAACAAGGGGATAACGTGATGGGTTCTCCCCACCATGAGGATCCCACTAGAATGAAAAGCAAAAACCACACATACCACCCCAGAGAGTGGGGGGGAATGTGTAACTCCCCAAACTGAGCTCATTCAATTTCCCCACACAACAAAACCACACCACCAAGACTTAAGCAGCAGACTCAAGAAAAACTACAGACATTGAATCCTCAATAGGCACTTATATCTCCAAACAGACACAGCTAAACCAAGATAAACCCATACCCAGACCAAACACACTTTTAAGAAAAACACATGATTTAGAAGACCCTATTCAAACAAACAAGAATGTTTGGATTTCAACGGAACAATTTTGTCACATTCTCCCATTGAAATGATGACCTTACAATAATAGTAAAACTCTAATAGCATAAAAATAAGAACAAAAAATCTTTAAATGTCCCAATCCAAACATGAAACACAAAACTCGAACATGGGATTCAATCTCTCGGAAACTTATGAGTGTGCACGAGCTTCACCCTGAGACCTGTGGTTGGGGATCTGATGGAGGAAGCATCTCATGCCCCACAATCAAGTACTAGCATCCCCTGACTAGAACTCCTTCCTCGAACGAAACTTCTTTTGTAACCTTCCCTGGTGACCCGAACAGTATCTTGATAGCATTACTTCTAAGGGATGAACTGGCCACTCTCGTGGCATACAAGGGAATGGTACGATGAACCATAAGTCTACACCGATGAAAATATTATTCGTTAATGGGTTCCTCTGGCACACCCCGCTCTCCAGGTGGGGAACCCTTATGAAAACAGACTGCCCTTTTAACCACACCCCAAGTCTTAACGACGATGAGGTACCCACCTTTACTAGTCCAAAACTGAATCCTCAAATAACCCTAGGACAGTACGAACCTTAACTATCCTAGGAGTTCCCAACAACCTGAAGGCACACTATCTTTCTAAACTATACAACTGCCTTTAATAGACTTTGATTACCTTGATAAGCAGGCAACACACAAAAGAACTAAGAACTGGATATAACTCATTAGCAAATTTTTTGAGGCTTTCTGGGTGCCATACTCATAACAACATGAAAAACACCATCATAATTTTTCATCAAGACAAAAATCAATCAAAGAAACAACACATGCCAAGGGGAACAGGCCCATGATCCAAACATATACAAACACAAGAAAAAATTACTTTTCCAAAACCGTTATTTCCTTGAAATTTTAAAAACTCACCTATGGAACCTTATGAACTGTCACATGTGTGTTCATTAAATCTCTCTCACATAATCTACAAACAAGTGCCCCCCACACATTCTCCATACATACCCATGAACGTGTGACCCTCCATAAGGAGTGAAATGGTTCAAACACTTCTTTTCCTTACCAAATCCAAACACCTACAAAGTTTCTCCAAACTGATACACTTTCTCTTTAAAACCCCACTTTACTAATTTCAAAAACAATTTGGGAGAAACCCATTTTTTGTCATTTAGAAATCACTTTCATCTTTAACATACACTCACATCAACTGAGTTCAAAAAGAAACACAACCAACAATAAACCATCGGAATGAGGAACTAGTGTTTGTGCCTAACCTGGAGACATGGTGGTGAGCCATACCCCAAGTAAGGAATAACACTAAGAGAACCTTAAACTGGGAACTTGGACTCCACATGGGTCACCACGCCATGTGAGGTCGTAACGTGAACCGATTCTCCCCCATTGTCATCCCTCAATCCAAAACAACCAAAGACAAAAAGGCTCAAATCCGGGACTACCCCTGGTAACTTAGGTCTCGTTGCGAGTGGTGGTGATTAGGCACCATCTCGTAACCTACCTCTTGAGCCCCGACAGTCCTAGTCTCATTCTACCAAACACCCCAAATAACAAGAAACTCCTCTGATATCATTTTTTCACTAACCAAGTTAGGTCGGTCCTAAACCGTTCACTCGAGCCAGCCCGCGACATGGCTTAAGGTGCGTTCTTGATCCCCACGGGCTGGCAACTAATGTCTGGCATCAAAACTAAACAAGTGGGAACAATTTGGCTCATAAATGAAAGACAAATAAATAAAAAAACTGAATAGTGAAAACGAAAACTAGGAGTGGGGAGAAAAAAAAGTTGTACATACATCCATGTGACCCCATGGGTCACCACCAACCTCAATCCAACGTCGCGCTATGGCGACCGAATCAAAGCAAGTCATAGCACCCAAAGCTAAAAACAAAGGTAAAACTATAGGCATGAGTATTAAAAATTAGTAGGAATGCCCAAAAAATCTATTTTAATATGAATTTACTTTAAATAAAAGGACCATCAATTTCAACTTTGAAATACAATGTATAGAACTAGGATTTTACACATTTTCTTCTTTAAAATCAAATCATGATTCTTTGCCCATCATATTTTAAACTAAGTTTTTTTACAAGTATGGAGCTTTAACCTTTTAGGGAAAGAGGGATGGAGAAGTGTAAAACATTTTAAAAACATTTTTCCACAAACTTTTGAAGATCACTTTTATCTCCTTTAACAAAGAGACGCATCATACATGAAGGAAAAAAGCAATAATCACATAAGGGCAATGGAAAATAACAAGCAAGAGTAACCAACCAAATAAAGCACCTCAATCATCCTCCACAGACAACTAAGTGACGATATACATGGGAAAACCTAGGAGCTCATGAATAGTCTAGAACATACTATACATGTGACTCATCCCGAAGTCATGCCTACTCTCGATGACGTCATAACTTCCTAACGCTCGGTGTTTCCCTGCCTGGCCTAACCTAGGGGCCCAATACCCTAGCAGAGATAAGTTCGTACTAAGGGCCACTAGCTAGTACGTAATCTAAACTAGTGCAGTAATCGTTCACTGAAAATTCACTTGATAGTCTAGGTTCTCATGTTCAGACTAAAAAAGGGGGTGAGACAACAATGTCAAACAAGTATCCAATAACAAGTATATTCCTCACACACAGTCAACACACACAACAAAGTCACCCCTGAGTCCCCCTAAGGAATACATCCCTCACCTTTCAACCATTTGATCATAGGAAAGTCTTACCTAGAAGACATACTATAACATATAACTCATCAAAGATAGGGGATCACATCCAAGGATATTTTTCTTGAGATAACTAGTTTTACAAAAGTACCAAACGGGCCTCACACAATTTTCGTATGCCATACCATTTTTAAGGAATCACATGCACACCACTTTAAAAAATAGAAACATACTTCAAAATCCATTTAAGAAACCCAAAATGGAATTTTAAATCAAAAACACATTCACAAAGTCCAAAGGGGAATTTCATCAAGAAATTGATGTGAAAACACAATAAAACCATTTATTGCAACACATTACAAGAAATAAACCACTCCAATTCAAGACAGACAATTTTATTAACAGTTCTATATCAATAATTAATATTAATACTAGGTGTGAAATGAAAGAAATAAATGATTCTTAGATTTAAAGGTTAATGCATAGAGATCATACCTCAAACATGCCACTTTTTGAGGATGACCACTTGAACCGACCCTTCGCGCTTACACGCACATGCATTTATGCATATATATATATATATATATATATATATTCCCCTAGATACATTTCACATATTCCCAGTGCCATGAGGTAATATATACAAAGAGGGCATGTATATATATATGTCTTACCCTATGCATGTACATGTATGCGTTCTTGACACCCGCAGCTCGAAACCACAAAGTAGAGTTCAATGCACTACACCACAAATACTATAAAACTTAAAACAAATAAAGGCCCTAATTAAGATGGTGAGAAACCAAACAACAACATAAAATCCATACGTCGGATGGAGGGGTTAACCAAATATTCCGAACCACCTCACCTTCGGCAGAGGTTAACAGAATCCACATGAATAGGTCTCAGGGGATCATTCTCACAACCCTAAACCGCAAGAAACCACAAAACCTGAATCAAACCCTAACATAGGGTTTTAATTAATTAATAAATAAAAAATTCCATCATTTAATAAATCATGGAAAATCAATATCACATCACAAGTGACAACCGGACCTTCACTCATATCAACTACATTTGGAAATTCCTTTTGAAAACAATTTGACGTTCCAACACAATTCCAAGGGAAAGCGTACATACCCTCTAACATAACCAAATAAGTCAAGGCAACTCCATTTTTCTCTTCATAAAACCAAAACACCCCTTTAAGTAAAGAAAACTCCTTTAAACACATAGGAAGCCCACTCAAAAACCAATTTGGCCTAAATCCCAATGATCAAGTGTATTTCATAATGAAAACATTCATTGGAATTTTTTTATCAAACATAAAGAATTAATAAAATCTCATTGGAATAAAAGTGAAAGATCCCATTTAAATGTCTTTTTAAGTCACACCTCAATTTAATCTCAATTCACTTTAAAAGAAAATTTTCACCCAATGAAAACCCAACCATACAACACCCATTTCCCCACTTTAAAACCATTTGAAAGACACAAATGAATTTTATGAAAATCCTAGCACAATTAAATATTCCAATTTAAATCATAAAACAAGGACACAAGAAACCAACCATTTATGCCAAGTCCAAGAATTAAAATGGGTTCAAATCAACACAAGGATTTCAAATATATTTATACTTAGAATCAAAAGGAAATAAAGTACTAGCATAATTGAACTATAGAAATTGGTAGAGAAGGGAGATGAATATTACTGGAGGGAACCACAATGGCCACCGGAGGAAGAAGGGGATGTGTCGGCCAAAGGTGTTGTGGGCTTCCACTGGGTCGGTGAGAGAGTAAGAAGGGATGGGATCGGCCTGTGAAGGGGAAGGGGTGGTACGAGGAGGTCCAGCATGAGGGGGTGTCATTAGGGAGATGTCAGAGCAAAATGGGGAGTCCGGTTGGGGAAAGTGTGAAAGACGAAGGCCGGAACAGGAGGTCGATTCCACTGGAGTTGTTTGACCGTGAAGTAAGGAGGTCGGGTCACCGATGATGGTTTGAGTTAGATAAAGGGAGGGAGATTGCTTCATGGCTGCTGAATAGATGGAAGGGGGTGTAGCTAAGGAGGAGTGTCGGTCATTTGAGAGGGAGGAGTCGCCGCTAGTTAGGCCGCCGGAGTAAGGGTCGCGCGAGGAGAGAATCTGATGGGTGGGAGGGGTGGCTGTGCGTAGTGCGCACGTGGGGTAGATTAGGTTTTAATTTTTTTTCATTTACTTATATATCTAATAATAATATTATAATAATGATATTAATAATAGTAGTAGTAGTATCATTAGAAGAAAATCATGTAATTGTGGTTATCATCATTGAACATATTATAAAATTCCATTTTATTTAGTTTAACTTTATTTTATTTTATGTTTTAATTTTTTTATTTAATTTACCATTTAATTTATTTACTTATTTATTTATTATGAATACCAGGTAGATGCGTGGATCGCCTATAGTTAAACACACAGTTGAGAAAACTGTACCCGACCTGTGCCACCCGGTACTGCTCACTTACTGGGTCAAGTTGCATGTGTGTCCCACGGTGTTTATAAACTATGTGTAATTCGTGTGCCATGACCCGGCCCACTTGGGAATCCACACGAGCACCGCACAATTACGCTCAACGGTGTAGGCGAACCACGCAGCGGTGAAAAAAGTGTTCGAAATGCAAAATAATAAATAAAATAATTTAAAATGGTTAACTAATAGGGTCAGGGTGTGACACTCATAATATATTGATAATTTAGGAAAATGATTAATAATTCATTTTTTATATATAGTAATTATTCTCTCATAAAACTTACACATGATGTGACCGGTATGACTCAAAGTGTGTGTTTCTAGTATAAAATGGCATTTTAGTAAAAAAGAAAAGTGACGTACTCAAAACCAATAAAATTAATTCATTATATTTTAATAAGTTATTAAAATGATCCATAAGTCATTTGAAACATTTATTAATTAGTCACACCTCAATCTGACACAGGGTGTGACCGGTATGACTCCAATTGTGTCTTTTTATTTAAAATTGACATTGATTTTAGTAAAAAAGACAACGGACATACTCAAAACTGAAAAAACACATTTGGATTATTTTGATAATTTAGGAAAACAATTAATACATCAATTTTAATGTTTAATAATTAGACTCACCTAAATTTGATACATGATGTTCTAGATATCAGTCAAAGTTCCTGATATCAATTTAAAATTGACATTTAAGTTCAAAAAGTATAACTCACTGAAAACCAAAAAACATTTTTAGATTGTCTTGATAAATTAATAAAATTATTATTAATTCATTTTCACATATAGGAATTAGTCTCACATCAAACCAATACATGATGTGACCAATATGACTCAAAGTGCATGTTTCCGGTTTAAAATGATATTTTACTAAAAAAGACAAGTCACGTACTCAAAATAGGTCAAAAACATTCATGTTGTTTTAATACTTTATAAAAATAATCCATAAGTCATTTGGGACATTTAGGAATCATCCACACCTCAATCTGGAAAATGGTGTGACTAGTATGACTCCAAGTGCATCTTTTTATTCCAAATCATGATTAGTTTTAGTAAAAAAAGAAAAATGACATACTCAAAACAGAGAAAATGCATTAGAATTATTTTGATACTTTATTAAAATGATCCATAAGTCATTCTTGATGTGTAGTAATCAACAGCAACTCAATCTAACACACAATGTTCTGGGTATGACTCCGAGTGTCCGTTATCAGTTTAAAATTGAAATTTTAGTTCAAAAAGTGTCACTCACTAAAAACCAAGAAAACATTCTTAGATTGTATTAATAATTTAATAAAATTATTCATAAGTAATTTTGTACATGTAGTAATTAGACTCATGTCAAATTGACACATTATGTGACTGGTATGACTCAAAGTGCATGTTTCCAATTTAAAATGACATTTTAGTAAAAAAATAAAAGTAATGGACATAGAAAAAATAAAACACATTTGGACTATTTTGATACTTTGGGGAAATGATACATAAGTAATTTGAGACTTGTAGAAATCATCCTCACCTTAGTCTGATTCATGTTGTGAATAGTATGACTCCAAGTGAATCCTTTTAATATATAAGTATAATTTTAGTTTAGAACATTCAACACATCACAAAAAATGAAAAAATGAGCCCATATTGTTTTCCAAACATTCTATATTCTATTACTTAATTAATTTCCTTATCATATTTATCTTATACTTATTTAGTTAATTTTTACATAGATAATTCTTGAAGACAGATAAGAAATGTTGTGATGTGAAAGAATCAACTGCAACTCAATTTGATACACAGTGTTCCTATTATGACCTAAAGTTTAGTTTAATATTATCACTTTCTATTAATTTATTTATTTATATTATTACTAACATAAGAATTGATTTATTATATAGGTGTTTCGTTTTGCTCGAATAGGGGTGGTTTGTTCATTAATATAATTAGTTGGGGTCAGGATCAAAAGACAATGGAATATTAATGTTTTTGGATGTATGTAATAACTTGTACTTATGTATTTATATAAACCAATGTTTGAAATGTATATAATATAGTGTTTTTTCTTATATTTTTGTTTTAATTTTTATTTAATTTAAATTATGTATTGGTATTTGATTTTTCTGATTTCTGATGGTGTTTTTGGTGCTCTATTATGTTATTATAGCACACTAAATTAAGACCCTTTATCCACACTTTTAAAACTACTGATAAATGAGACCTTTATCTACACTTTTATAAGCGTTGATAAAGGTAACCTTTATCATCACTTGTAAAAGCACCAAAAAAGGTCCCCTTTATGAGGGTTAAATAAAAGTGCTCATAAATGACCCCTTTATCAACACTTTTTTAGCACTGATAAAGGATCCCTTTATCAGCAATTTTTAATCGTTGATAAAAGCATAGGGATTTTAATCTCACTCTGGTAGTCATCACTTCTCTAGCACTGATAAAGGCTATTTTAGCACTATTAAAAGCCTATTTTATAGTAGTGTAGGGATTCTACTAGCATGGATCTCACAAAAATCTCCACAGGCTTGAAATTTTATCACATTAAATTTTTATCCTATCATAATTGTTGGATTTCATCCTAGTTTTGGTCTAGGTAAAACCCGTATTAAGATACCTCCTCTATAATCTCAATAAAATGTGATTTATAATGGAGACTTATTTTATTTGGTTTCATTGATTCTTTCTCATAAATTTCATAATGTGATTACACCAATTTTTTCTAGAATATTTAACGACTATATTATCATGATAAAATTTAATAATTTTATTTTAAAATATCATTGTTTTATTTTATTTTAGTTTTTCATGTTGAATAAGCTATTATCTTAATATTTATCTTAGGAAAATACATATTTAAATTTCATGTCAATGCAACTGATTGTCATCATAGCCTTGCCACCTATCTTATTATTCCATTGTCACCTGACCAATCTCTCACACACTAACCATATTTTCACCAGCCATCACTCATGACAGTTTCATCAACCAACCCTGAGGATGATGATCACATGCCTTCCATGAGATAATAGAATATAGGGAAGGGATAGAAAGAGAATAGAGAAAAGAGAGGGAAATAGAAGGAAAATAATTTCAAGTTAAATTCTTGAATGACCCACTATATAGACCACAAATTCACATTCAAAAAAGTTAATAATTAATCCATATAATCTAAATAAATATATGGCTCATGCTTAGAAAATTTTATAATGAAATTTTGAAAATCGCAATGGACATTCAAGAAAAAATAATTAAATAAACCACTACATGAAAACCATGAAGATCATGGGTCTTCAAAGAGTATAATAATATAGAAAATCCTTGAATAATGGTGTGATATAAAATAATAAATCCCTATTTCATTTTTGTATCATTCATTGATAAATATTGTTCTCTCATATGTTTTCATCAATGTTTCCAAACAAGAGTCTCATCATTGAAATTTTGGTCTCTGAATTTTCCTAATGGTACCTACCAAGATCTCCTTAGATATCTAACTTCGGGTTTTATAATTGGAACCTTGATATTTTAGAATATGAAAAAAAATATGGAAACCTTATTTCAACTACTAACTCAATTGTCTAATTAATTAAATAGATTAATTAATTTATCCAATAATTTAATTCACACCCACAATAAATACACCCATGGATCCTAGTGAGAATGAAACTAACACCAATCCTAGGGAAATACCTCATTCTAGACACTAATATAGTATTGGTTTTCTCGTCTGGGACCCCGTTTATGATATGTAATCATTTTATCATAAAAACAAGTGTGAGGACTAAAAATAATATTTTTATGCTTAATGTATTTTTATTGATTATTCTTTGTGCCTGTAATTCTGTGTCGACCTAGCCCAGGGAAAAAGACCACACCCTATAATAAAAGGAATCATAGGATAGTTTTTATAAGGTTATTTTCTAAGTTAAATTTATCATTTCAACATGGTGATGTCTCGATACTCTAAAAGTCAAAATTGAGATAATTTGAATTCAAAAAAATCTATGGTCACTACACATCCACCTTCAACACCTAGTGTAGAATATATGTAAAGAGGAAATCTTGTTTGGAAAAAAAAATTAGAATAAACCCCATAATAATCACCCTATATCAGAGGTACCACTTACATAAAATGTATACTAAATTGTATTTTACTATTTACTAATAAGGGAGATAGTTTTATGCATTTCTTACATCCCTGAAGAGTTAATTATTTATACACCACCAAACCTTGGATATTTCATCATATATATACCACCTAAACTTGTTATTTACATTATAAATCACCTACCAATAATGGTTAACTATTTTATATATTCCACCTAACCCTAAGTTGTTTTGTGTGTGTGTGTTTTTTTTTCACTTTACCTTGGGGTGTAAATTATTTATCACCTACAAATAAGTGGAATTATTTCAATATACTCTATATGACCCTAGAATTTAAATCTATATATGTCACACAACTATGGGGTGTTAATTATTTTTCACCTATTGATAATGGGAGTAAATTATATATCAACTCACTGACTCTAGGGGTACTAATTTTATAAATGTCATCTAGACTTGGAGTGTAAATAATATATTTGCTCCTAAAAAGAGAAGTCAATTCTATAAATTCCACCTAACCTTGGGCTGTCAATACTCTATCACCCAAGTCAAAATTAAATTTTATTACTATCCCACTCAGTACATTTTCAATGAAATCATATCATATTCCTTAACCATTCTCGTATAGTCAAAATAGTAGAAAACATTAAATACTTCTCAAATTTTTTACATGATAAATAATAAATTCATCCATATATTTAATTAGATTAATACATTTTAAAAAGGTTTTATTAATCCCAAACCATGAAATTCATCTATCTACCCATCCTAAGGTGCATGAACTCATACTAAATCTCCCTATCATTATATATAGTTAAATTTTTCAAGAAATTTATGTCTATAAACCTTAAACATCTCAACTATTATTTCTTATGACAAACATTTCTATTACATTTATCCATTATCACTTCCCATTATTAAATATTTAAAATTTTTAAAACCCATGGAATTTTTATATAACTTGTTTTCTTATTTATAATGTACCCCATGAAACTTACAATCACCTTCTAGAACCAATTATTTAATTGGATTCCCATAACTCTATGTGTAGAATTTTTTTTGATTACTATGTCAAAATTCCCTTAACTATATCATCATAACAAATTTTACATTACAATTTATTCTCATGAATTCATATAAATTGATCCTACCATGACTCATTTTGGTATGTCGTATCTTAGGTCCCTTTCCCTTGACATACCTATCCATATCCTAGCTCAATTATTCACATGATTTCTATATAAACCTCATCAATAAATTATATTAATTACTTGATGTGTTTCCCTTCACATATTTTTTAGGTATATGATCTTCTTAAAAACTCTTGAAATTTTCATTAACATCAACATAAACCTATATAGAACTATTTTACCTCATCATAAAATAATTATTATCTAAGATATTAATTAAATAATGTCCATAATTCCCTCAATTCCCCTAAATTCCATAAACACAAAAAATTGAAAAATATGATCTATAAAACCATATTTAAACTATAAATTATAAAAATTAAGAGATATCTATAGATATATATATTTTTTTGATAACTCATAGGAAGATGAATTTAAAAAATTGTATGAGCTTATTTCATATAGAACCAAAATGTGAATGGATAATATATTCTTTATAAAACCCATTAAGAACATAAATAAAAATATAGAGGAAATTATATCAAATAAATTATGATCCATTATTACGCATAAAGGAAAACAATAATATTAAGAAATTTCAAATGAATATAGTATTACCCTTTTTTAATGAAGGATTAAATGGAGTAATAGAGAGAGGACAATTCTACCAATACCCACAATGGGATAAGAGGCCACTTCCATGTACTATGAAACATTAAGAAGTAAATAATTAGACCCTATAAGATATAATAGGATAAATAAAACATTTAGAGTAGAATAATAAGAAATGAAGGGGTGAAAAAGAAGAGGTGTAGGATGTGATGTGAGTTTCAGGAATCTCTATGAGAATGGATGGTTTGAATCACTCTAAAATAAAAATTATATTAATTAAAATTATATTAAATATAAGACTTATAAGGTTTTAATTTAATAACTCATTTAATAAATCAATTAATTCATTTATTAACTTAAACAACACCCATACCTTATTAAAAGATTAAATTACCTCTTTCATTCACTTAACTAAGTCTTGAACTATATCACTAACCCAAGTCAAGCCCGACACCAACATTTAGGCTTAAATATTATATTTAAATTTTATTTTATAATAAAAAATATATATTTAAATAAATATTTAAATCACCCTAATATCATTTCAAAATTCACCATTCTACCATATTTATTAAAATAATTAACATTTTCATATTTAAAAATAAATAAATTTAACCAAAAATATAAAATTAAATAGTAATTTAAAATTTAGCGTAGAAGTTAATGTTTAACTACATATTTAATAGTTGAATTATTTAATTAAATAATATATAAAATCAATTTTTAAAAAGTTAATGAAAAATTTATGGGTATTTTTATCATAATTAAATTTATAATACTTAATTAATTGATAGTATAGTTAAAATTTTAATTAATATATGATATCAATAAAATTATAACTTTAAATAATATTATATATATTATTATTTGTATTCTTGTTCTCATAATACATTTCATACCATTTTGAATTCTGCCGAAGTAGGATAATCACTAGTACCAAAGTAATTTAACCAATATGTTTGGTAATAGATGTTTTTTACCCACCCAAAAAATTGGAATTAAACATTAAGAGTATAAAATTATTGAGCCTCTGGCAATTTTAAATCCTATTCAATGTTCCTTCACCCAATATAAGTCATTCCAAAAAAAAATCGTTTATTATTCTTTAAATTTAATCATAGATATTCCATTGATAGTTCTTTAATTATATAAAATATCATATGTATTTATTACATTGATATCATTTATTATAGCCATGTTTTTCTAAGAAAGTGGTATGGTTGGAAGATATATTCTATATTGTGTCAATATTTCAATCTGTTGGTTGTCTTATCTATATGAGAGATACCCTACCAATGTAGATTTAATTGAGGTAGATCCAATTTTATAATTTTTTCAATAATAATATCTTATTTATGATCTTTATTTATATTTAAAAAATAGTTATTTTTTACCAAATCTAATTTATTTTCACTCATAAATATAGAAATAAAGTTAAACATATAAGAAATAATAATTTACTTTAATTATTTTTAATATGTATGATAATCAAAGGCATATGTACATTTTATTACTAGAATGTATAAATCCACTAAATCATGTATATTGGTTGGGTTTGAGAGGTTATTCCTCAAGTAAATATTACTTCCATTATAATTTTATATTGGATAACCTAAAATTATGGTCTCATTAACCTTATAAAGAGATAGATTCACTGCCAATTCTTGGTCTATATTAATTTCAAAAGGATTAAAGATAACAAATGATATGGATCAAATCCTAGTTAAGATAAGTATGATAAAGAGATAATACCATTATAGAGGGTGATCAACTATTAGGTTATATATCTATCTTCTAATTTGAAATTCACTTCTCCTCCTTTATAATTCATCATGAATAATGATATAATTATATCCAGTTTATCTTTACTCTTTATCTATGATATCCATACTAAGATAAAGAAAAATATCAAATATAGGACCATTCCTCATGTAGATGGAGTATTATATAAATTCATCCTATTTAGACTATTATAACTACCTCAATCAAAATTTGAGTCTGAACCACAAGGGTGGATGATCCTATAATTAACCCACAATACCATGAAAACCTTCATAAAATCTTCTTTATATTTCATGTCACACAATTTCCACATTAACATAATATAATCTAGATTAATCACCCATTATCACTTGTATTTTTGATCAACACCAAACACTTATTTTGGACAAACTAACCTCCAAAGATCATTCCACCAATCATTATTTTTTTGAATAGCCTTCCTTATGAATTTCAACAGACACATGTTTCAAATTTCATCAAGGAGACACTCATAGAATAACATTGTTATGTTATAGTAAATTCAGATCTTTAATTATAACTACATTGTTAATTTAATGGTTTATTGGTACACTTCACCATTAAAAGATATTCTCTACATGGTCTATCTAGTTAATCATTATGGTAGATTGAATTTATAAGATAAACTACATATCACTTAAAGGGATATTTACAATCACTTGAATTTTAAAAAATACAATTCAGAGTATCTTGAATTACATTTTATGGATAATTAAACTTTTAAATATACACTTAATGGGTATTTTAAGATTTTTATATAGTTTATTTACCATAGAAAAATACATTTCATAATTGTTTTATCTCTTTTTCACCTTCACTTATTTTATATTGAAAGGTTAATAAACCACTATCAAATATACTTAACACTTATTTATTTTGTAAAATGTTCTAAAACAATTTCATGTTTTCTTGATAATAAATGGAACTAAGAAATTTATATCTTAAGTTTAACCCATATTACTTCATTTTCATAATATATGTTCACCTAGATTGTATAATATTTTAAAAAAAAATGTATTTGTAATTATTATGATATTTATGATTCTTTTATTTTCAAATAATTATTTTTTTATCTTAAAAAACACATTATGATTCAATCTATTAGGGAAATCCTATAGTTCAGTAATTAAATATATAATATAAACAACCATATTTATTTCACTAAGTATAACAATGTATTTGGATTCCGATGTAGAATTGGTGACTATTAAGTTATTATAATATTTCCATCTATCAATACCTTTATTAAACAAAAAAAGATCCCATATCATAACTCAAAATAATAATTATATGTTTGAAGGATTATATCATCTTATCCTTTTACAAATAGTTTATCTTCGCCCAAAATTTCAAGGATGTATCCTTAATTTTTCATAAGTATTTAAGGATATTAATGATATGAATATTGTGATTTTCACCATGATAATATTTATATTTATTCATCATGTTTAAATCATATGATATTCTCAAGTGAATCAGAATAAACCATATAGTTTAGATACTCTAGTCTAGGTATAATTTAATACTCACCTATTTATAAATATATTATTTAAACCGTTTTCAGATAAAAATGTGAACATTTAAAATTTTCAAAAAAAAAATATGGTGTTGTACAGCTATGTGTATATTCTTTGGACCATTCATAGTGATCATGAATATAATTTTTATTACCCATCTAAGAATTCATGGTTGATTACACTCTCTTAGAACCATGCATATACCTCAAGGAGGTTGTATTTAGAAGATGGGATTCTTCTCTCTTTAGTCCATGTTTATCCAATAAAAGATATCACGCTTTATCTATGACTTATTCCCCTTCGTTTTTTATCTTACATGGACTATTAAAACTATTGGTAATTCCTTTCTTCAACCTCTCTTATTTCTTCTCCTTTCTCTTCCTATATTTTTTCGTATTTTATAATTTCTGCATTTCTAAGGATTTAATTTGTGGTTTCACGATGGGATGGAAGAACCCTTAATTTATGAGAGGTATTTTTCACTAGGATGATGGAGGAGACCAAGTATAACCTCATTCACCTAATTTAAGGATGATTAATCACTATTTTTACTATCACTAAGCATGTTTTTTTAATAATTTTGGGGTCAATCCATCTTATTAAACATAAAATATGAAACCCCTTTTGAGAATTGGGAAAAGAGGAAACCCATAATAAGACATAGAGGAATATATGTATTTAAGAAACATGGACTTAAGGTCCTAATTGAAGGTTTTGGGCGCAGCGGAAGCATGTGGGTGGATGTTCCCACTTGGCTTTTTGTCATTAACAATGATCAATCCAGAATCAATACGACAATAAATGACAGTCTCTATAGATCGAATCACAGAAATGGAAAAATAAAAGGAAAGTCCCGGAACCAAAAGGTAGGATCGTTATAGGTTGATTATAATTAATTTAATCAATTGAAAAGAAATACCTTTTGGGTTTTCTTTCTTCGTTTATGTCCTTGATCACGTTCCGATGGGATTCATCGTTGCGTCGCAGAAGCCAAGTGTAGACTTCCTCTAGCGGTGATCTACACGTGTACCTCGTATCTCAGGACGTCGCCAAAGGAGTCTCTAGATGCTAGCATGGAGAAACCTTTGCTTTCATTGTCCGCCTTAGATCATCTTGATCCGATGGAAGAGGATCTCTCTCGGTGTTGAGAGAGTTCTTGGAGGAAGAGGTTCTTTCGGCCTTGAAAGAATTCTTCAGAGTTCTTGTGCACAACGATTCTCTTGTGTGTCAGAAAAGAGTTGGGACTATGAGGATATTTATAATCAGGTTTGAGGTTGTAGAGTTATGACAATAAAGAAACACATTACGCATTTTATTTATTTCATTGACTCTTATTTAAAACCCCCATGTCGAATAATTAATTCCTTGACATGCGCCCATGCTGATTATAATAAATATCATTTAAAACAATATTATATCCTCAAAATCCCGACTGGAAAAACTATATGGTGTGTATTAATAAATACACAGTGTGTACTTGTTTTTCATTGAAAAATACATGGTGTGTACATTCAATGTACACGACGTGTATATCTTGTTTTCATTTATTTATTTCCTTCTTCCTCCATCATTAAAACAATTTAGGATTCCTTGAATAATTATTAAATCACGTACGAAAATAATCTTTATTCTATTTGAGATACTTGAATACACTTAGTGTGTGACCCTATAGGCCTCTTTCTCGTTGTCATTAGGCGAGCTTTCCTAAAGTCCAGGATTACTGTCTAGCAATGGGTCAAGGCACCCAAGAGAAAGCAGTTGACGCTGCATTAACGTATCACCTCATATGAATGGTTACTGTGTAATTTAATCCCTTTGTCTTGATATCTCATCAAGAAGGTTTTATGGCAGTGTCATAAACCTATATGTTTGATCCGTCATTCTTTGACTACCTAAAATAAACTCGTCATTCACACCATGGCCATGGAATTTAATGCGATAGTACTATTTCAATCAAAGGGCTGAGATATCAACTTCCATAAATGGAAGGGACAAATCCTTCCTTGACTTATCCATTAACAACATGTCACTCATGACGCACCCAACATACCCTACTTCCCGCCAACTATCTGCATGACGGTTTTCTTCATTAAATCTGAGTGTGCGAGTCATGACATGAGTTAATGATAATCTTCTAGTCTAAGGACCATTACACACGCTTGTAGATAGAAATTTCTGATGACACCAAGACATGTAGAATTGCTACTGGTGGTTCTATTCTCATAATCTCCAATCTTGGAGATTACCAAGTGTGAACTCCATGAGAGAGAGTCTCGTCTTCTTACGAGTACTCGCACATGACGGTCTGTATACTATGTGTCCTATCATAGTATGTCATCCAATTGTAGAAATTTATTTAAGAATATTGTTATAGCATTTTAAGGTTCTCATCATAGAGGGGATCTTCCATGATTTTATCAATGCAACAAATATTCCAGGACATTATTATATTATAGTCATGCAGAAAAATGAACAATATATAATAAGTGAACATTTATGTAATCAAAGTAAAAAACAGTTGGTTCTCAGGACACAAACCCTAACAAACTCCCACTTGGACTAGAGCCAACTGCCAACGACTTTTAGTCCTCTAGATCTCACATGATGATCATGTTTCTGCTGAGTCAAGGCTTTAGTCAAGGGGTCATCCATGTTGTCTTCCATGGAAATACTACTCACTGCAACTTCACCTCTCTGAGAAAAATCCCTCAAGAGATGATACTTTCGAAGTATTTGCTTTGTCCGCTGATGTGACCTTGGATCTTTTTCAAGTGCCACCACTACAGTATTATCACAATAGAGTGTGATAGGATCTTTACTGCTCGGTACTACATCCAGCTCTTGGATGAAGCTTCGCATCCATACTGCTTCTTTAGTCGTTTCAGAAGCTGCAATATACTCAGACTCCGCTGTAGAATCTGCCACCACACTTTGCTTTGAGCTCTTCCAGCTCACTGCACCTCCATTCAAACTGAAGATGTATCCAGTCTACGACTTCATGTCATCTTGATCAGTCTGGAAACTAGTATCTACATGTCCTCTGATGACTATTTTCTCATCTCCTCTATAAACCAGGAACATATCGTTAGTATGCCTCAGATACTTAAGGATCATCTTGACTTCCATCCAATGGCGGTCTCCTGGATCAGCTTGATATCAGCCTACCGCACTTAATGCGTAAGCAACATCTATCCTCGTACATAGCATAGCATACATGACTTACCCAATCGCGAATGTGTAAGGGATCCTTGCCATTATATTTCTTTCCTCATGTTTCTGAGGACACATTTTCTTGGAAAGAAGAATGCCATGTGACACTAGAAACAATCCCCTCTTGGACTTTTCCATACTGAATCGCTTCAGTATCTTGTCAATGTATGTACTTTGACTCAGGCCTAGCATTCTCTTGGATCTATCACGATGGATCTTGATCCCAAGAACATATGTTGCCTCTCCCATGTCTTTCATGGAGAATAATTTATGCAACCATGCCATAACTGACTATAAGACAGATACTTTGTTTCTAATTAGTAATATGTCATCAAAATATACTATTAGGAAAACGATTGCACTTCCACTAAACCTCTTGTAGACACAAGGCTCACATTCATTCTTAACAAAGCCAAATTCCATTATAGCTTTATCAAAACGAATGTTCCATGACCTTGATGCTTGATTTAATCCATAAATGGATTTATGCAACTTGAATACCTTTCTAGCATCCTTTGGAGTCACAAACCCTTCAGTTTGTGTCATGTAGACATATTCTTGGAGGTTCTCGTTAAAGAATGCTGTTTTGACATCCATTTTCCAAATTTCAAAGTCATGGTAAGTGGTAATGGCCAATAGGATTCTGATAGATTTCAACATTGCAACTAGTGAAAAAGTTTCATCATAGTCAATTCCTTGACGTTGTCTAAAACATTTTGCAACTAGTCGTTTCTTATAGGTGCTGACTTGCCCCTCCATGTCTAGTTTCTTCTTGAATACCCATTTATTACCAATAGGCTTTACATCAATTGGAGGATCTACCAAAATCCAGACTTGGTTTTGGTACATGGAATCCATTTCAGAATTCATGGCTTCTTGCCACATGGCAACGTCTGTGCCTTCAACTACTTCCTTATAGGTAAGAGGATCATCATTGTCAACCAATAATGAGTCACCATCCTCGGTGATAAGAAAACCATATCATTCTAGTTCTCTCACCTATCTCATGCTTCTACACAGTTCTTGTGTCTCTGGAATAGATTGTTCTTCCATGGGGCTTTGTGGAATCTGTTCTTGTACCAACTCTTGTGTATCTCGAGCCTCGACTTCATCAAAGTCTATCTCACTCCCACTATCTATTTTGGATATGTGCTCCCTCTCAAGGAATATGGTGTGTATTTCCACTGTAACCTTTTTTTTATGAGGGGTTGAATAGGTAATATTCCCTTTTTTCTTTGGGATATCCTATAAAGATACACTTTGTGCCTCGAGGTGAAAGTTTGTTACCTGAAGAGGCCTTAAAAAATGATTCGCTACCCCACACATGTAAATTCGATAACATGGCTTTGCATCCACTCCATAACTCGTATGGAATACCATTTATCGATTTAGTTGGTACTTGGTTTAGTATGTGTGTTACTTTTTGTAATGCATATCCCCAATAGGATATTGAAAGACTCTCATGACTCATCATTGATCTCACCATGTACAACAGGGTGCGGTTCCTCCTTTCACTTACACCATTCCACTAAGGTGTATAAGGAGTGAGTTGAGATAGAATCCCAAACTCCCGTAAGAAATCAATGAAGTCCTGATTAAGATATTATCCTCCTCTGTCTAAGCGAAGTTTCTTAATCTTCTTACCAAGCTAGTTCTCAACTTCATTCTTGTATTCTTTGAACCGATCAAAAGAATCTGACTTATACTTCATTAAGTAGATATATCCATATCTACTAAAATCATCAGTATAAGTTATGAAGTACGAGAACCCAACCCTTGCTTCAACTGGAAATGGTCCACACACATCTGTGTGAACTAATTCTAGAAGCTCTTTATCCCTTTCACCTTTCCCACTAAATGGGGCTTTGGTCATTTTTCCTTGTAGACACGCATGACATACACCAAGTGGTTTTAGTTCGAAAGAATCTAAATACCCATCTTGATGTAATTTTGTCAAACGTTTCTCATTAACATGACCTAGCCGGTGATGCCAAATTTGGGCGTGGTATGAGTCATGTGAATTTACTTTTTCATTGATTTCCATTACTTGGTTTGTGTACTCTAACACATAAAGTTCGTTATATAAATGTGCCCTACCAAAACAAATGCTATATTTATAAAAGTAGCAACATTCATTTCCAAACTTGAATATGAATCCATCAGTATCTAATATGGATACTAAAATAATGTTTTTAGTAATAGAAGTCACATAATAACAACCCTTTAACACCACAATCATCCCAATAGGCAATGTGAGGTGGAAGTCTCCGATAGCTACAGCAGTGAGTCTGGCTCTGTTGGCTGCTCGTAGATCCACCTCACCTCGGGCATTCTTTCTGAATCTATTTGGTTTATATATTTGGATATAGATGTGAGAACCACAAGCAGTATCTAATACCCAATTAGTATAAATAGATAGATTTCATTCGATAACAAACGCACCTGAAGATTCTCCTTGCTTCCTTGGATGGGTGCAGTTTTTCTTCCTGTAGCCCTTCTTGCCTCATGCGAAACAAACTGCATCATGTTCCTTTGCCTCCCATTTGATTTTACTTTTCTTGGAAGGCCTTGAAGAAGCTTTGGGCTTAAATATCTACGCCTTCCCTTTCCTTTTATTCACCATAAGGACAGAAGGTTTTTCACGCTTCATGTCATTATCCACTTGGCGAATAAGGATAAATAGATCAGACAGAGACTTCTCAATGTTGTTCATGTTGAAGTTTACAACAAAGTTAGAGAAGCTCTGGGGAAGTGATGCAAGAATGAGATCGGTACCCAGTTCTTCAGGGATTTTAAACCCTAGAACTTCCAAGCTCTCAATGTATCCAATGAGATTGACTACATGAGGCCCAGCTAGGGCACCCTATCCAAGCTTGCTCTGGAATAGAGCCTTGGAGATATCAAACCTTTCATGTCTTTATCTCTCCTGGTATAGACCACGGCGGTTCTTGAGCATGCTATAGGCATCCATGTCCTCATGAGACTTCATGAGTTCACTTGACATTGATGATAGCATCAAACATTGAACGTCAAGTGCATCACTCAAATGTTGATCATAGACAAGGAAATATTCATCACTTTCCCCTTGGGCAGGAGGATCAGGAAGTGAGGACTCCAGCACGTAATACATTCATTCATGGCATAGGACAACTCGAAGGTGCCTAAACCATTCCTGAAAGTTACTGTTGGTGAGGATATTGTCTTTTTCCAGAATTGATCGCAGAAAAAATGTGGTTGAAGAGTTTTTCATCTTGATTCTACAATTAAAATAGCAGATTTATTAGTACTTTCTTGATTATATTTTATGAGAACTAATGAATTTATTAATTCTCCCACTATTTTATCAAGTCCCAATGGCCCTCACCATTGAACTTGGAATGTCCAGTTGATTTGAAATTCTAGTGTCAAGGATCCATATTCCCTTAGCATAACCCCAACAAGGGTTGGTCAAGCAATTTGAATGTATTTAGGTAGGTAGGTATTTGCCAACTGTGAGCTTACAGTTCCTTGATTTGTTGTGTGGACTCCCCAATCCTGAAATCCTGATTTGGATTTCCTCAAATATTGCCTCCAATATTACATCAAGTCTAGAAAGGGCTACTCCTCTTGATGTAATATGGTTAAGTCAACCTAAAACCTTTCATAAGGGCTTCCTTTATAAAAGTAAGTGTCCCTACAAGGGTTGGTCAAAAACATAGTTTTATTGAGTCTTTCCCTTAATCAGGTAACGGAAGGCTAAGTCTGACTTAATATGGTATTGAGGGATTTTAATCCTTTATGCGTAGTTTTTCATTATCACATGCATGTTAATATTAATTGATGCTTGCTTAAGTGATTAACCATGTTCTGATAATGTTTACGCATAGTCCAGTTTTTATTTTATTCCATCATTGCATGCTTATTCATTTTATTAACTATGTGATCGCGACAACACATACATAATAAATAAACCATGAAATTTAGACAGAAATAAAATAAGATGGCATGATCATGATCTTCTATTGGTTATCATATCTATCGATTTTGATAAGCTAACCCTGACCTAGGAAAAAACACCTTGAACCGATGGTTCGTGTTTTGCAGCTCCCACCTGTCCACCATTGTATCTTCTAGGGTTGGTTTCGCCTCAGATTCGGGTTTCTAATCGTCTCCTCTGGCTTGGTATATCCTTCATTACATGGGGTTTACATTAAAGAAATCACGGGCACGCAATCCCTACATTTTGTTGGAATAAGGCTCTCAGGCCAACGAATTTAAATTAAACAAATTTAAATGAAACCATACACTCATACAAAGGGTCTTTGGTCTAGATCATGATCATCCATAGTATGCAACTACATTTACGCATATTTAGAATTCAAATTCTTTTAATTGTTCTTTCATTTAAGATAAGTCGCGCTCGAATTCAATTAATTATGATCTTATAATTAATCAATTCTTTATCTTAAATTCCTTTTTGGATTTCCTTGAGATTCTTCTCATCCATATTCTTTGTACAGGTCTTTGTAGTTTAGGAGGAAACCCAGTGAAATTTCTGGAAAGTACATGGCGTGTAGTTTATATTTACACGGAGTGTATTTCTTTTCACCCTTATCCAAAGTACGCGTCGGGGGCTTTGGCGTGTTTTCTTTACTTTGGAAATTTTGAAGTACACGGCGTGTAGATAAATAATACACGGTGTGTACTTCCTTGTTACGTGGTAACCGGCCTGGTGATCCCGTGTACGTGGTACACGGCTTCTCCTTTGTACACGGTTTCACTTGGGCCGGATCGGACTACACGGCATGTTGATCCAACATACACGCCGTGTATTCCATTTCCCACGTGCCGTTCATTTTTGGTCAACACGGGGTAATAAAACTTAGTTATACTCAATTCACACGGTGTGGTTTGGCGGACCAACACCTAGTCATTGAACCTAAGTACACGGCATGTAGTTTTAGTTACACACCATGTTGTACAGGAAGAAATAGCGGCTCCTCTGGATGAGTTCCTCGTTTTTATTTTTAATCAAAATTAAAATTAAAAGTCATTTCTGTGATATGAATTGAGAAACGAATGAGGAAGGACAGATCTCGTTTATTCAGATTAGAGAACGATTTATCTTGAATTGAATCAAATATAAATGCGTAAATTATCAACAAAAATTAAATAATTATAATCAACGCTGGAACCTCGCTCTGATACCATTTGAAGGTTTTGGGCACAGTGGAAGTGCGTGGGTGGATGTGCCCACTTGCCTTTTTGTCATTAAAAATGATCAATCCGGGATCAATACGATGATGAATGCCAGTCTACATGGATTGAATCAAAAAAATGGACAAAGAAAAGGAAATTCCCAGAACCAAAAGGTAGGATCATTACAGGTTGATTATAATTAATTTAATCAATTGAAAAGAAATACCTTTTGGGTGTTCTTTATTTGTTGATGTCCTTGATCACATTCTGATATGATTCATCGTTGCGTCGTAGAAGCCAAGTGTAGACTTCCTCTAGCGGTGATCCACACGTGTACCTCGTATCTCGGTATGTCGCCAAAGGAGTCTTCGGGTGCTAGCGTGGAGAAACCTTTGCTTGTGTTGTCCGCCTTAGATCATCTTGATCCGATGTAAGAGGATCTCTCTCAGTCTTGAGAGCTTTCTTGGAGGAAGAGGTTCTTTCGTCCTTGAAAGAATTCTCCAGAGTTGTTGTGAACAATGATTCTCTTGTGTGTCAAAAAAGAGTTGGGGTTGTGAGGATATTTATAATCAGGTTTGAGTTTGTAGATTTATGACAATAAAGAAACGTGTTGCGCGTTTTATTTATTTCATTGACTCTTATTTAAAACCCCCATGTCGAATAATTAATTCCTTAACATGATCCCATGCTGATTATAATAAATATCATTTAAAACAATATTATATCCTCAAAATACCAACTGGAAAAACTACACGATGTGTATTAATAAATACACAGTGTGTACTTGTTTTTCATTAAAAACTATACGGCCTGTACATTCAATGTACACAGCGTGTATATATTGTTTTAATTTATTCATTTCCTTCTTCCTCCATCATTAAAATGAGTTAGGCTTCCTTGAATAATTATTAAACCACATACGGGAATAATATTTATTCTATTTGAGATACTTAAATACACTTAGTGTGTGACCCTCTAGGCCTCTTTCTCATTGGCATTAGGCGAGCTTGCCTAAAGTCCAAGATTACTGTCTAGCAACAGTTCAAGTCACCCAAGAGAAAGAAGTTGACGCCGAATTGACGTATCACCTCATATGAACACTTACTGTGTAATTTAATCCCTTTGTCTCGATATCTCATCAAGTAGGTTTCATGGCAATATCATAAACCTATATACTTGATCTGTCGTTCTTTGACTACTTGAAATAAACTTGTCATTCACACCATGTCCATGGAATTTAATGTGATAGTTCTATTTTAATCAAAGGGCCGAGATATCAACTTCAATAAATGGAAGGGACAAATCCTTCCTCGAATTATCCATTAACAACATGTCTCTCGTGACGCACCCAACGTACCCTACTTCCTGCCAACTGTCTACGTGACAATTTTCGTTAGTAAATCTAAGTGCGCGAGTCATGACATGAGTTAATGATAATCTTCCAGTCTAAGGACCATTACACACGCTCGTAGATAGAAATTTCAGATGACACCAAGACATGCTGAATTGTTACTGGCGGTTCTATTCTCATAATCTACAATCTTGGAGATTACCAAGTGCGAACTCCATGAGAGAGAGTCTCGTATTCTTACGAGTACTAACACATGATGGTGTATATACCATGTGTCCTATCATAGTATGTCATACAACCGTAGAAATTTATTTAAGAATATTGTTATAGCATTTCAAGGTTCTCATCATAACGGGCATCTGCCATGACCTTATCAATGCAACAAATATTCCAGGACATTATTATATTATAGTCATGCAGAACAATGAAAAATATATAATAAGTGAACATTTATGTAATCAAAGTACAAAACAGTTGGTTCTTAGGATACCAAACCTAACAAACTCCCACTTGGACTAGAGCCAACTGCCTACGACTTTTAGTCCGCTAGGCCTCACATGATGATCATGTTTCTGTTGAGTCAAGGCTTTAGTCAAGGGGTCTTCCACATTTTCTTCCATGGAAATACTGCTCACTGCAACTTCACCTCTCTGAGAAAAATCCCTCAAGAGATGATACTTCCGAAGTATGTGCTTTGTCCGCTGATGTGACCTTGGATCTTTTGCAAGTGCCACCGCTACAGTATTATCACAATAGAGTGAGATAGGATATTTACTACTCGGTACTACATCCAGCTCTTGGACTAAGCTTCGCATCTATACTACTTCGTTAGCTGCTTCAGAATCTACGATATACTCGGACTCCGATATAGAATCTACAACCACACTTTTCTTTGAGCTCTTCCAGCTCACTACACCTCCATTCAAACTAAAGATGTATCTATTCTGCGACTTCATGTCATCTTGATGAGTCTGGAAACTAGCATCTACATGTCCCATGATGACTAGTTCCTCATCTCCTCCATAAACTAGGAACATATCCTTAGTATGCCTCAGATACATGTGGATCATCTTGACTGTCATCCAACGGTTGTCTCTTGGATCAGCTTGATATCTGCCTACCGCACTTAATGCGTAAGCAATAGCTAGCCTCGTACATAGCATAGCATACATGACTGACCCAATCAAGAATGCATAAGGGATCCTTGACATTCTATTTCTTTCCTCATGTGTCATAGGACACATTTTCTTAGAAAGATTAATTCCATGTGACACTAGCAACAATCCCCTCTTGGACTGTTCCATACTGAATCGCTTCAGTATCTTGTCAATGTATGTACTTTGACTCAGGCCCAGCATTCTATTGGATCTATCACGATGGATCTTGATCCCAAGAACATATGTTTCCTCACCCAAGTCTTTCATGGAGAAGCATTTATGCAACCATGCCTTAACTGATTGTAAGACAGATACTTCGTTTCCAATTAGTAATATGTCATCAACATATACTATTAGGAAAATGATTGTACTTCCACTAAACCTCTTGTAGACACAAGGCTCACATTCCTTATTAACAAATCAAAATTCTGTTATAGCTTCATCAAAATGAATTTTCCATGACCTTGATGCTTGCTTTAATCCATAAATGGATTTCTACAACTTGCATACCTTGTTTTCATCCTTTGGAGTCACAAACCCTTCAGGTTGTGTCATGTAGACATCTTCCTAGAGGTTCCAATTAAGGAATGTTGTTTTGACATCCATTTTCCAAATTTCAAAGTCATGGTAAGCGGCAATGGCCAATAGGATTCTGATGGATTTTAGCATTGTAACCGGTGAAAAAGTTTCAATATAGTCAATTCTTTGAAGTTGTCTAAAACCTTTTGCAACCAGTCGTTCCTTATAGGTGATGACTTGCCCCTCCATGTCCAGTTTCTTCTTGAATACCCATTTATTACCAATAGGCTTTATATCAACGGTAGGATCTACCAAAATCAAGATTTGGTTTTGGTACATGGAATCCATTTCAGAATTCATGGCTTCTTGCCACTTGGAAATGTCTGTGCCTTCAACTGCTTCCTTGTAGGTAAGAGGATCATCATTGTTAACCAATAATGAGTCACCATCCTCGGTGATAAGAAAACCATATCTTTCTGGTTCTCTCACCTCTCTCGTGCTCCGACGCATTTCTTGTGTGTCTGGAACAGATTGTTCTTCCAAGGGGCTTTTTGGAATCTATTCTTGTACCAACTCTTGTATATCTTGAACCTCTACTTCATCGAAGTCTATCTCACTCCCACTATCTCTTTTGGAGATGTGCTCCCTCTCAAGGAATATGGAGTGTCTTTCCACTGTAACCTTTTTGTCTGAGGGGTTGTATTGAAAATATCCCCTTCTTTCCTTGGGATATCCTATAAAGATACACTTTGTGCCTTGGGGTGCAATTTTGTTACCTGAAGAGGCCTTAACAAATGCTTCGATACCTCACACATGTAAATTCGATAACATGGATTTGCGTCCACTCCATAACTCGTATGTAATACAATTTATCGATTTAGTTGGTACTTGGTTTAGTATGTGTGATGCTGTGTGTAATGCATATCCCCAAAAGGATATTGGAAGACTCGTATGACTCATCATTGATCTCACCATTTCCAACAGGGTGTGGTTCCTCCTTTCACTTACACTGTTCCACTGAGGTGTGTAAGTAGGAGTGAGTTGAGATAGAATCCCAAACTCCCATAAGAAATCAATAAAGTCCTGATTAAGATATTCTCCTCCTCTGTCTGAGAAGAGTTTCTTAATCTTCTTACCAATCTGGTTCTCAACTTCATTCTTTTATTCTTTGAACCGATCAAAAGAATCTGACTTATACCTCATTAAGTAGATATATCCATATCTACTAAAATCATCAGTAAAATTTATGAAGTACGAGAACCCACCCCTTTCTTCCACAGGAAATGGTCCACACACATCTGTGTGAACTAATTCTAGAATCTCTTTAGCCCTTTCACCTTTCTCACTAAATGGGGCTTTGGTCATTTTTCCTTGTAGACACGCATGACATACACCAAGTGGTTTTAGTTCGAAAGAATCTAAATACCCATCTTGATGTAATTTTGTCAAATGTTTCTCATTGACATGACCTATCCGGTGATGCCAAATTTGGGTGTGGTATGAGTCATGTGAATTTACTTTGTCATTGATTTCCATTACTTGATTTGTGTATTCTAACACATAAAGGCCGCCATATAAATGTGCCCTACCAAAACAAATGTTATCTTTATAAAAGTAGCAACATTCATTTCCAAACTTGAATATGAATCCATCAGTATCTAATATGGATACTGAAATAATGTATTTAGTAACAGAAGGCACATAATAACAACCCTTTAACACCAAGATCATCCCAGTAGGCAATGTGAGGTGGTAGTCTCCGACAGCTACAGTAGCGAGTCTGGCTCCATTGGCTGCTCGTAGAACCACCTCACCTCGGTCAATCTTTCTGAATCTACTTGGTTTCTGTATTTGGATACAGATGTGAGAACCATAAGCAGTATCTAATACCTAATTAGTAGAAATAGATAGATTGAATTCGATAACAAACGAACCTAAATATTTCCCTTTCTTCCTTGGATGGGTGTAGTTTTTCTTCTAGTAGCCCTTCTTGCCACATGCAAAACAAATAGCATCATGTTCCTTTTCCTACCCTTTGATCTTCCTTTTCTTGGAAGGCCTTGAAGAAGCTTTGGGCTTAAAGCTCTTCGCCTTCCCTTTCCTTTTATTCACCATAAGGGCAGAAGGTTTTTCACACTTCATGTCGTTATCCACATGGAGAATGAGGATAAGGAGATCAAATAGAGACTTCTCAATGATGTTTATGTTGAAGTTCACAACAAAGTTAGAGAAGCTCTGGGGAAGTGATGCAAGAATGAGATCGGTAACCAGTTCTTCAGGGAGTTTAAACCCTATAACTTCCAAGTGCTCAATGTAGCCAATGAGCTTGACTACATGAGGCCCAGCTAGGGCACCCTCTCCAAGCTTGCTCTGGAATAGATCCTTGGAGATATCAAACCTTTCCTATCTTTCTCTCTCCTGGTATAGACCACGGAGGTGCTCGAGCATGCTATAGGAATCCTTGTCATCATGAGACTTCATGAGTTCACTTGAAATTGATGATAACATCAAACATTGAACGTCGAGTGCATCACTCAAATGTTGATCATAGACAAGGAAATCTTCATCACTTGTCCCTTGGGCAGGAGGATCAGGAAGTGAGGACTCCAACACGTAATACTTTCATTCATGGTGTAGGACAACCCAAAGGCGCCTAAACCATTCCTAAAAGTTACTGTCAGTGAGGATATTGTCTTTTTTCAGAATTGATCATAGAGAAAATGTGGTTGATGAGTTTTTTATCTTGATTCTATAATTAAAAGAGCAGATTTATTAGTACTTTCTTGATTATATTTTATGAGAAATAATGAATTTATTAATTCTTCCACTATTTTATCATGTCCCAATGGCCCTCACCATTGAACTTGGAATGTCCAGTTGCTTTGACATTCTAGTGGAAAGGATCCATATTCCCTTCGCATAACCCCAACAAAGGTTGGTCAAGCTATTTGAATGTATTTAGGTAGGCAGGTCTTTGCCAACTGTGAGCTTACAGTTCCTTGATCTATTGAGTGGACTCCCCAATCCTGAAATCTTGACTTGGATTTCCTCAAATATTGCCTCCAATATTACATTAAGTCTAGCAATGGATACTCCTCTTGTTTTAATATGGTTAATTCAACCCGAAACCTTTCATAAGGGATTCCTTTATAAAATTAAGTGTCCCAACAAGGGTTGGTCAAACACATAGTTTTATTGAGTCTTGCCCTTAATCAGGTAATGAAATGCTAAGTCTGACTTAATATGGTATTGAGGGATTTTAATCCTTTATGCGTATTTTTTCATTATCACATTCTTGTTAATATTAAGTGATGCTTTCTTAAGTGATTAACCATGTTCTGATAATGTTTACGCATAGTCCAATTTTTATTTTATACCATCTTTTCATGCTTGTTCATTTTATTAACTATGTGATCGCGACAACACATACATAATAAATAAAACATGAAATTTAGACAGAAATAAAATAAGATGGTATGATCATGAGCTTCTATTGGTTAGCATATCTAGCGGTTTTGATAAGCTAACCCTGACCTAGGAAAAAACACCTTGAACCGATGGTTTGTGTTTTGCAGCTCCCACCTATCCACCTTTATATCTTCTTGGGTTGGTTTCACCTCAGATTCGGGTTTCTAAATGTCTCCTCTGGCTTGGGAGATCCTCCATTAAATGGGGTTTACATTATTGAAACCATGGGCACGCAGGCCCTACATTTTGTTGGAAGAAGGCTCGTAGGCCAACGAATTTAAATTAAACAAATTTAAATGAAACCATACACTCATAAAAAGGGTCTTTGTTCTAGCTCATGATCATCCATGGAATTCAATGACATTTACGCATATTTAGAATTCAAATTCTTTTAATCTTTCTTTCATTTAAGATAAGCCGCTCTCAAATTCAATTAATTATGATCTTATAATTAATCAATTCTTTATCTTAAATTCCTTTTTGAATTTCCTTGAGATTCTTCTCATCCATATTCTTTGTACAGGTCTTTGTACTTTATGAGGAAACCCGGTGAAATTTCTGGAAAGTACACAGCATGTAGTTTATATTTACACGGCATGTATTTCATTTCACCCTTATCCAAAGTACACGTCGGGGGATTTGGTGTGTTTTCTTTAATTTGGAAATTTTGAAGTACACGGTGTGTAGATAAATCATACACGGCGTGTACTTCCTTGTTACACGGTAACCGGTCTGGCGATCCTGTGTACGTGGTACGCGGCTTCTCCTTTGTGCATGGTTTCACTTGGGCCAGATTGGACTACACGGCGTGTTGATCCAACATGCACACCGTGTATTCCGTTTCCCATACGCCGTTCATTTCTGGTCAACACGGGGTAATAAAACTTAGATATACTCAATTCACACTGTGTGGTTTGGTGGACCAACACTAGTTCATTGAACCTAAGTACACGGCGTGTAGTTTTAGTTACACGCCGTGTATTTCTGTGTTGTATAGGAAGAAAGAGAGGCTCCTCCGGATGAGTTCCTCATTTTTATTTTTAATAAAAATTAAAATTAAAAGTCATTTCTGTGATATGAATTGAGAAATAGATGAGGAAGAACAGATCTCGTTTATTCAGATTAGAGAATGATTTATCTTGAATTGAATCAAATATATATGCGTAAATTATCAACAAAAATTAAATAATTATAATCAACGCTGGAACCTCGCTCTGATACCATTTAAAGGTTATGAGTGTAGCGGAAGCGCGTGGGTGGATGTGCCCACTTGGATTTTTGTCATTAATAATGATCAATCCGGGATCAATACGACGATAAACACCAGTCTCCACGGATCGAATCACAGAAATGGACAAAGAAAAGGAAAGTCCTGGAACCAAAAGGTAGGATCGTTACAGGTTGATTATAATTAATTTAATCAATTGAAAAGAAATAAGTTTTGGGTGTTCTTTCTTCGTTGATGTCCTTGATCACGTTCCGATGTGATTCGTCGTTACGCCGCAGAAGCCAAGTGTAGACTTCCTCTAGCGGTGATCCACACGTGTACCTCGTATCTCGGGACGTCGCCAAAGGAGTCTCTGGGTGCTAGCATGGAGAAACCTTTGCTTGTGTTATCCACATTAGATCGTCTTGATTTGATGGAAGAGGATCTCTCTCGGTCTTGAGAGCGTTCTTGGAGGAAGAGGTTCTTTTAGCCTTAAAATAATTCTCCAGAGTTGTTGTGCACAACGATTCTCTTGTGAGTCGGAAAAGAGTTGCGGCTGTGAGGATATTTATAATCAGGTTTGAGGTTGTAGATTTATGACAATAAAGAAATGTGTTACGTGTTTTATTTATTTCATTGACTCTTATTTAAAACCCCCATGTCGAATAATTAATTCCTTGACATGCACCCATGCTGATTATAATAAATATCATTTAAAACAATATTATATCCTCAAAATCCCAACTGGAAAAACTATACGGCATGTATTAATAAATACACGGCATGTACATTTTTTCATTGAAAACTAAACGGCATGTACATTCAATGTACACAACGTGTATATCTTGTTTTCATTTATTCATTTCCTTCTTCCTCCATCATTAAAACGATTTAGGCTTCCTTGAATAATTACTAAACCATGTACGGGAATAATCTTTATTCTATTTGAGATACTTGAATACACTTAGTGTGTGACCCTCTAGGCCTCTTTCTCATTGGCATTAGGTGAGCTTGCCTAAAGTCCAAGATTACTATCTAGAAATGGGTCAAGGCACCCAAGATAAAGAAGTTGACACCGCATTGACGTATCACCTCATATGAACGCTTACTATGTAATTTAATCCCTTTGTCTTGATATCTCATCAAGGAGGTTTCATGGCAGTATCATAAACCTATATGCTTGATCCGTTGTTCTTTGACTACCTGAAATAAACTCGTCATTCACACCATGGCCATTGAATTTAATGCGATAGTTCTATTTCAATCAAAGGGCCAAGATATCAACTTCCATAAATAGAAGGGAAAAATCCTTCCTTGAATTATCCATTAACAACATGTTACTCGTGACGCACCCAACGTACCCAACTTCCCACCAACTGTCTGCGTGACGGTTTTTGTCAGTAAATCTAAGTGCGCGAGTCATGACATGAGTTAAATATAATCTTCCAGTCTGAGGACCATTACACACGCTCGTAGATAGGAATGTACGATGACACCAAGACATGCTGAATTGCTACTGGCGGGTCTATTCTCATAATCTCCAATCTTGGATATTACCAAGTGTGAAATCCGTGAGAGAGAGTCTCGTATTCTTATGAGTACTCACACATGACGGTCTGTATACTATGTGTCCTATCATAGTATGTCATCCAACCGTAGAAATTTATTTAAGAATATTGTTATAGAATTTCAAGGTTCTCATCATAGCGGGGATCTTCCATGACCTTATTAATGCAACAAATATTCTAGGACATTATTATATTATAGTCATGTAGAACAATGGAAAATATATAATAAGTGAACATTTATGTAATCAAAGTACAAAACAGTTGGTTCTCAGGACACCAACCCTTACAAACTCCCACTTGGACTAGAGCCAACAGCCTACGACATTTAGTCTGCTAGACCTCACATGATGATCATGTTTCCGCTGAGTCAAGGCTTTAGTCAAGGGGTCTGCCATGTTGTCTTCCGTGGAAATACTACTCACTGCAACTTCACCTCTCTGAGAAAAATCCTTCAAGAGATGATACTTCCTAAGTATGTGCTTTTTCCACTGATGTGACCTTGGATATTTTGCAAGTGCCACCGCTGCAGTATTATCACAATAGAGTGTGATAGGATCTTTACTACTCGGTACTATATCCAACTCTTGGATGAATCTTGGCATCCATACTGCATATTTAGCTACTTCAGAAGCTGTGATATACTCAGAATCTGCTGCAGAATCTGTCACCACACTTTTCTTTGAGCTCTTCCAGCTCACTACACCTCCATTCAAACTGAAGACGTATCTAGTCTATGACTTCATGTCATCTTGATCAGTCTGGAAACTAGCATCTACATGTCCTCTAATGACTGGTTCCTCATCTACTCCATAAACCAAGAACATATCCTTAGTACGCCTCAGATACTTAAGGGTCGTCTTGACTACCATCCAATGGAGGTCTCCTGGATAAGCTTGATATCTACCTACTGCACTTAATGCGTAAGCAACATCTAGCCTCGTACATAGCATAGCATACATGACTGACCCAATCACGAATGCATAAGGGATCCTTGCCATTCTCTTTCTTTTCTCATGTGCCTGAGGACACATTTTCTTGGAAAGATGAATGCCATGTGACACTGGCAACAATCCCCTCTTGAACTATTCCATACTGAATGGCTTCAGTATCTTGTCAATGTATGTACTTTGACTCAGGCCCAGCATTCTCTTGGATCTATCATGATGGATCTTGATCCCAAGAACATATGCTGCCTCGCCCAAGTCTTTCATGGAGAAGCATTTATGCAACCATGCCTTAACTGAATGTAATACAGATACTTCGTTTCCAATTAGTAATATGTCATCAACATATACTATTAGGAAAACGATTGCACTTCCACTAAACCTCTTATAGACACAAGTATCCCATTCATTCTTAACAAATACAAATTCTGTTATAGCTTCATCAAAACAAATTTTCCATGACCTTGATGCTTTCTTTAATCCATAAATGGATTTTTATAACCTGCATACCTTGTTGGAATCCTTTGGAGTCACAAACCCTTCAGGTTGTGTCATGTAGACATCTTCCTGGAGGTTCCCGTTATGGAATGCTGTTTTGACATCCATTTTCCAAATTTAAAAGTCATGGTAAGCAGCAATGGATAATAGGATTCTGATGGATTTCAGCATTGAAAATGTTGAAAATGTTTCATCATAGTCAATTCCTTGACGCTGTCTAAAACCTTTTGCAACCAGTCGTGCCTTATAGGTGTTGACTTGCCCCTCCATGTCCAGTTTCTTCTTGAATACCCATTTATTACCAATAGGCTTTACATCAACTGGGGGATCTACCAAAATCCAGACTTTGTTTTGGTACATGGGATCCATTTCAGAATCCTTGGATTCTTGCCACTTGGCAACATCTGTTACTTCAAATTCTTCCTTGTAGGTAAGAGGATCATCATTGTCAACCAATAATGAGTCACCATCCTCAGTGACAAGAAAACCATATTGTTCTGGTTCTCTCACCTCTCTCATGCTCATATGCAGTTCTTGTGTCTCTGGAATAGATTTTTCTTCCAAGGGGCTTTGTGGAATCTATTCTTGTACCAACTCTTGTGTATCTTGAGCCTCTACTTCATTGAAGTCTATCTCACTCCCACTATCTCTTTTGGAGATGTGCTCCCTCTCAAGGAATATGGTGTGTCTTTCCACTGTAACCTTTTTCTGAGGGGTTTTATAGGTAATATCCCGTTATTTCCTTGGGATATCCTATAAAGATACACTTTGTTCCTCAGGTGCAAGTTTGTTACCTAAAGAGGCCTTAACAAATGCTTCGCTACCCCACACATGTAAATTCGATAACATGGCTTTGTGTCCACTCCATAACTCATATTTAATAGAATTTATTGATTTAGTTGGTACTTGGTTTCGTATGTGTGTTGTTGTGTGTAATGCATATCCCCAAAAGGATATTGGAAGACTCGCATGACTCATCATCGATCTCACCATGTCCAACAGGGTGCGGTTCCTCCTTTCACTTACACCATTCCACTGAGGTGTATAAGAAGGAATGAGTTGAGATAGAATCCCAAACTACCGTAAGAAATCAATGAAGTCCTAATTAAGATATTCTCCTCCTCTATCTGAGTGGAGTTTCTTAATCTTCTTACCAAGCTGGTTCTCAACTTCATTCTTGTATTCTTTGAACCGATCAAAAGAATCTGACTTATACCTCATTAAGTAGATATATAAATTTCTACTAAATGTAGGATCGAAATAAAGATGTAGATGCTCAATATAAAAGAGGGGGGTGAATTTTATATATTAACAATTCCTTTGGAACCTTTAAAGTTAGTTACGAATAACTATGTTTTCTTTAAGCAAAGAAAAGGGCTAAGTTTAACAAAGTTAAACTAAGAAAATTCACAACACCTCTAACACCGAATGAAAACTTGGAAAGAGATTCCGAAAGTAGGTTCTGGAAATATGGTTCCGGAAATTGAAACTTCACAAAATATTACAATATGAGATTCTACCTTAAAGCGTATAGAATCTAAATGAAACAGGGTACAAATAAATAAGTATAAGAAATTTATACTTTCCTTACAATACAATATGCAGCGGAATATAAACAAGTAGTAGAACTACAAGTAACAAGATATAAGTCTTTTAACCCAAAGAGAAGGGTATCCAACAACCTCGGATAAAGGTCCCTTGATTTATACTTTCAAGCAAGTTTGTCTTACCCACACCAGGGTAAGCCCTCGATACGAAGATCGGAGTCTCTGTCTTGCTATCCCCGCAATCCCTCAGCTTCAAGGTAGTTGGAAACCTCTGTCTTCCTCAGCAAGGAAGCCTTCAACTTCAAGGTGTTGGAAATCTCTGTCTTCCTATCCCCGGAAGTCCTCGAATGTAATCACCAACATTCGGATTCGCACGAAGCTTTGAGAGTTAATAAGAGCCTCTCTCTCTAGAAATCACTTCAATAGCATGTATGCACAATGTCAATCAAGGTTCTTATGAGCTCTTTAAAATGAGATCCTATTTATAGGCATATCTCCAACGGTCAACTCCCTCTTCCAACGGTCATATTTTCCAGGAAATTCGGAGGGACCTGTACACGTGTAACTTAGCCAACTGTTAGTTTATAACAGAATAGACGACATCGTTTTATAAAAAAATAAGTGAAACAGAATGTACGACATCGTTTTTAAAATCTAACTCAAAAGTTCAGAATGAAAAATTCGGAGTGAAGGTTCGGAGTGTAAAGAAAATAATTTTCGGAGTCTAAATATATTCAGAGTGTATAAAACAAATATGATCAGATTCTGTTTAATATTTGAATTCAGAATGATAATTCTTCATCAGAATTCGTAATGAGAATTCGTCATCAAAATTCGTAATGAGAATTCGTCATCAGAATTCATAATGAGAATTCCTCATCAGAATTCATAATGAGAATTCATCATCAGAATTCGTAATGAGAATTCATCATTAGAATTTGTAATGAGAATTCATTGTCGAACTTCATAAGGTTTCGTATCCTAAATCTGGAATCGAACTTAATCATAGTTTGTATCTGGAGTTCGGATTGGAACTCTATCACAGTTCTTATCTGGATTTCGGAGTGAAACTTTATTATAGTTTTTATCTAGAATTCGGATCCTAAAAAAGAATACTTCATATCAAAGTTTAAAACAATTCCGAGAAAATTGAAATGAATCTGAATCTCATACTTAAGAAAAATCTGGATGACAATATGATAAGGATAATTTTTCTTACAAAAGAGATTTTCCTTATAAAAGTAATTTTTCTTATAAAAGCAATTTTCCTAAAGATAAGGTGTTTGTGATTTTCAAAACAAGAAGGAATGGAAAAGTCATAAGGAAAACCTTAATAACTCAACAATCTCCCCCTTTTTGGAAATCACAAACATCCTTACGAAAAAGAAATTCTAAGAAGAAAGAAAAACATTAAGGCTTATCTCCCTTTGCTTTAAGGATATTGATGAATATGACTAACTCCCCCTTAGGCTTTGAAACTCTGAGGATCGTATTCTAGATTTCTGGAATGACTTTTCATTACGAAAAAGAATGTCTTCTTTAATGAAAAACTCCCCCTTAGATAAACTCTTATTAGAGTTTATTTTCTTTCTCACCCTTTGTTAAGATTCTTTTTCCCTTTCATTAGAGTTCTTTTCCTTCTCCCCCTTTGTGATTTTCAAAAAAAATACAAGGGAATGGAAAAATATAACAAAGTACCTGAAAGATTAGTAGTAACAACAAAAAGAAACGAGCAAGCACAAATTTTTCATTAAGTTTGAAAAACTCAACAACAAAGAAATTTAGATACAACAAAATATCGGATTTTTCTATTTTGGATCTTTTTCCTTCGTCATGAGACCCTTAAGAATAGTCTTTATTTTCTTCAAGTCTTTAGGGTCTTCTTTGTCTTGCTTCTCTAAGACCACTATTCTTGCACTTTGAGCTTCAATCTTTTCTTCCTGGGCTTGAATCTTTTCTTCCTGAGATTTGATATTTTTTTCCTGAGCCTTCAATTTCTCTTCAAATTCAATCCGATAATCCCTTTCAAACTTCCAGTTTTGAGAAACAGAATTCAGCTTCCCATTCAGATCTCTAACTTGTTGAATCCGGAAGTTCTTTTCATCTGTCAGCTTTTCTTCAAAGGATGAAGTAAGATCATTTATCTTCATGTCTTCTGTCTCAAAGGCATCCTTCACATTGTCTTGGAATTCATCAAAGAGCCTCATCTCTTCCACAGTCTTCCTTGACCAATTTTTCATCCTCTTGAAAGATCTTCTATGGGCTTCATAGCCAACAAAGAAAGTTTTGAACTGAGACTCTATTTCAACACACTTGTCCATAACCATAGATACGGAGTCTGTTTTCTGATTCAAAGCATGTTGGAGCATCTGGCATCTTGAATCAATACTTGAGAAAGTTGGAATAGTACCCACCAACTTCTTTAAAGACTGAACAACAATGTCATGCCCCAACGAAGATGACTCTGAATCCGAAACTTTGCTTGGAGAATCTTCTTCTTCAAAATGCTCAACCTTCTTCTTAGAAGAGTCACCAACTTCCCTTTTCTTTACTACCACAGAGCTTGGAGTATCAACAACAATTTGCTTTCCCTTGTCCTTTTTCGGAATAGAGTCCTGTTCCGGAGTTCTCTTCTCACTATCAGAAACTTGGACAACATTGTCTTCCTCATCAGGAACTTTCTGAGCACCAACCTCTACATTTTCCATTTGAGAAATATCATGTAGAAGTTTTTCTTCCTCTACATGATAGGCTACTTATTCTTCTCCTTTCTCTTCATCCAACGCTAGAGTGACTAGCTTCGACGATTCAGCTTCTGAAGTTCGGAGCGACAAATGTTCGGAAGGTGTCCCCTTATAATCATCTACTTGCTTCAACACATCTCTGGTTTCACCACTTCCTTCAGCAATAGCTTCTTCTTCTTCCACTTGTTCAATCTGCTCTACTTCCTCAACAGGATTAGCTACTGCCTCTTCCGGAGCAACAAAGTCTCTTCCTGGAGTCTCAGGTAGAGATTCCAGAGAAAAAGATCTCGGAACAAGGATATTTGCTGAAACCATCTCATTAAACTTTAACAAAGCGTGAGCTACCTCAGCCTCAGACATCTTCTTCTTGAGCTTATTTTCTTTCACTTGTTTTTCTAGCTCATCCGCAGTTCTTTCCTTCAAGGCCTTAGCCTCCGCAGGATCTAAGCCAAACTGAGGCTCCCCTTGCACTCTCTTCTCTTTGATCTCCCTCCATTTAGCAACTACCTCATCTGGGTAAGCTTTCTTCTTCTTTGTTTTTGGAGGTGCGGAATGAACTTCCTTAGACTTAGGATTCTCTGCTTCTACTTCAACTTATTTGAACTTTCTCTTCCTTACTGGCTTAGAGGATTCCGGATCAGCAACTTTCAGAACCGTTTCTCCTTGAGCAGGTAGATCAATAAACTGTCCAGACTCCTTGTCAAAGGCTACATCCATTATTTTGAGTATACCATCACTCACCAGCATAATCTTGCAAACTCTTGGCTTAGTCTTTCAAGCCTCCTTGAAAGACTCAAGGCACCGAACTATCAACTTGGAGAGGATTGCTGGATACATTATGATCTGGGCTCTCAGATTTCCTTTCTTAACATTCTCAATAGTAATGAAAATGTGCTTCATCAGGTTAAACTTCCTCAGATTTATCAGAAAATCTAGGATGTAAATCTCGATCTTCTTTAAGCTATCTTTGTCTCCCTTTCTCGGTACGATAAGACCTTGTACCCATAACTCTATAATCCAGAAATTCGTAGATAAACTAGCAATCTTCGGAGCCTTTTCATCTGCTAGTCCGAGAGTTTCTAATGCTTTTTCTTTGTCGAAGCTACCCTTTGAATCCGGCAACACATGAGATATGAATTCAGCTTCTCCTTCATTATTCAGCCCTACCAAGCTGGTAGCCTTGGCATATGAAAGCTTATAAGTCTTGTCATAAGACTTAAAAGACAACTTCTCCCTTCCATCTTCCTTAAGAAAGGAAACTGTCTCATAGAACTCTATAAGAAAATCTGAATACACTTCATCTTGATTCCCAGGTTTTGACACCGCAACATCTTCCCAACCATTAAGCTTAATATTCTTGGAAATAAAAGAGTCGTACTTGTTGAAGAAATCAGGATGGACCAGCCTCTCTCTATACACTAACCACTTTGAAATCAGCTTAGAGGAAGACATGTCTTGAGAAGCTGCTTCTACAGACATTCGGATTTGAAGACCTATGAGAAGTTTGGAACAGAGAAAGCTGAAGTTCGGAACGGTCTTAAAATAGAGAGGCAAAGCTTCGAGATGCTGGAGCTTGAAAACCTATGTGGGACAACTATTTGGGGTCCCCTTTATATAGGCAACGAGAAAACGGTTCAACTTCCTCATTTGATCGAACGGTTGTGACAAGCTGAGATCAGATCTGACGGTCGAAAACCAATTCTCAAGAAAACTTGAATCCGATCTTTTGAGGTTTTTATTAAAACAAAGATTTAAGAAAATTATAACCCGAAAACATAATACAAGAAAATGCCAGCAAGTAAAGTATGATTATGAAAACTTTAGTAAGGAAATCATACCTTTCGGATTGGCTTAGGAAGATTATTCGTAATTGGTAACATTCTTAAAAAAAACTTTACTATGAAAAGACAAAGTTCAAAAAACTCACTACGAAAAACAAACTCAGTACGGAAAACTCAGTATGAAAAATTTCATTACAAAATTTTGAAAATGAAAAATTCATTATGAAATATTCGGTACGAAGATCCGTTTATGAAAATGCCAGTACGAAATTTTCAATTCCGGAAGTTTTCAATACGAAAATTTCCATTTCAGAAGTTTTCTATACGAAAATATCCATTCTGGAGAAAAGGAGTTTATTGCTGTAAGGAGACCTTTTCAACAGAAAGTTAATTAAGAAGTATTACCTTATAGTTATCATTCCTAACTTCTGTTTAATGTATTCAAATCTATCAGAGGGCAAGGATTTTGTGAAAATATCAACAAGTTGATCATGTGTTCCAATAAACTGAAGAATAATATCTCCTTTCAGTGTGTGATCTATAAGAAAGTGATGCCTAATATCTATATGCTTTGCACGAGAGTGATGTGCAGGGTTCTTACTAAGAGCAATGGCACTTGTGTTATCACACAAAATTTGAGTTTTAGTAAAACTCAAGCCATAGTCTGTGAGTGTGTGTTGCATCCACAACACTTGAGCACAACAACTTCCAGCTGCTACATATTCAGCTTCAGCAGTGGAGAGTGCTACAGAATGTTGCTTCTTGCAGGACCAAGAAACTAATGAATCTCCTAAGAAATGACAATTTCCGTATGTACTTTTTCTATCCATTCTACATCCACCAAAGTCAGCATCAGAAAAGCTTTTTAGAACAAAATCATTTCTAGAAGTATAAAATAATCCTAGATCCATGGTTCCCTTAAGGTAGCGAAAAATTATTTTTACTGCCTTTAAGTGAGATTCCTTAGGATTGGATTGATATCTTGTACATAAGCATACTGAGAACATTAAGTCTGGTCGACTAGCTGTCAAGTAAAGTAAACTTCCTATCATACCTCTAAAAGATGTTTGATCTACTGGTTTCCCAGCTTCATCAAGATCTAAAGAGTTTGAGGTACCAATAGGAGTACTTATAATCTTAGTATTTTCATAACCATACTTTTTTAGATCTTTAATATACTTATGTTGAGATATATAGGTTCCTTCTGGTTTTTGAGAAATTTGAAAACCAAGGAAAAAAGTTAACTCACCCATCATACTCATTTCAAACTCAGATTTCATTAGACTTACAAAGGAGTCAGTTAATGATTGCTGAGTTGAACCAAATATGATGTCATCAACATAAATTTGAATAATCAAAACATTTTTCTTATCTTTCTTTATAAAAAGGGTTGGATCTGCATTTCCCTTAACATAGTTATTTTGAAGCAAAAATCCAGTGAGTCTATCATACCAGGCTTGTGGGGCTTGTTTAAGACCATACAAAGCTTTGGTAAGTCTAAACACATGATAAGGATGTTTTGTATCTTCAAATCCAGGAGGTTGTTCAACAAAAACTTCCTCTTGAACATAACTGTTAAGAAAAGCACATTTCACATCCATTTGAAAAAGTTTAAAATTAAAGAATGCTGCAAAGGCAAGTAGAATACGGATAGATTCAAGTCTAGCTACTGAAGCATAGGTTTCTTCATAGTCTATTCCCTCTTGATGATTATAACCTTTAGCAACAATTCTATCTTTATTTCTTAATATGAATCCATTTTCATCACATTTATTTCTAAAAACCCATTTTACTCCAATAACAGAAGTCTCCTTAGGTCTTTCAACCAAGGTCTAGAATTTATTCCTCTCGAATTCATTTAGTTCATCTTTCATTGCTTTGATCCAATCCTCATCACCTAAAGCTTCATCAGTGCTTTTAGGTTCTAATTGAGAAAGAAATGCTAGATGTTTTATTTCATTTCTTAAGGAACTTCTAGTCCTTACAGGTTCATTTACATCACCAATGATACTATCACTGGGATGATTCTTAAGAAACATCTGATTTGGATTTTGTAAAACATGTTCATCAACATAGGGTATAAAGTCTTCTGGGGTAAATGTTTCAGAAGTATCTTCTTGAACAATTTCCTTATCAGAAGGTTCTTCTATAAAAGGTTGACAATTAGTTTTTGAAAACACATCCAAGGATGTAGGTTGGGGTGGTTTAAAAACAAAAGGATCAGACTCATCAAATTTTACATGTACTGTTTCTTCAATAGTACAAGTATTTTTATTAAAAACTCTATAAGCCTTAGAGGTTGTGGAATAGCCTAAGAAAATCCCTTCATCATATTTTGGTTCAAATTTATGTAGATTATCTTTAGTATTCATAATGAATACTTTTCAGCCAAAAACCTTGAAGTAGGATAGTCTTTGTTTTCTACCATTCCATAACTCATAAGGAGTTTTATTAAGAAAAGGTCTAATAAAAACTTGATTTATAGTATAACAAGCAGTACTTACAGCTTCAGCCCAGAAATGTCTAGCAATAGAATATTCACTCATCATGGTTCTAGTTATTTCTTAAAGAATTCTATTTCTTCTTTCAACTACACCATTCTGTTGAGGAGTTCTAGGTGCTGAAAAAAATGTGAGTAATACCTTTTCTACTACAAAAGGTTTCAAAATCTGAATTTTGAAATTCTCCTCCATGATCACTATGTATAGTTTTCAATGGAAGGTTTTTCTTATTTTTAACTTGAGCTCTAAAACTTTTGAAATAAGAAAAAGCTTCAGACTTCTTTGTTAGAAAATAGACCCAAGTAAATCTAGTGTAATCATCAACTAGAACAAACACATAGTATTTGCCTCCAATGCTTCCAGTTTGTGTTGGACCAAAAAGATCCATGTGCACTAACTGTAATGCATCAGTTGTTGAGACTTCACCGATTGATTTAAAACTATATTTATGTTGCTTTCCATATTGACAAGGATCACAAACATTAAAAGAATCAAATCTAAGCTCCGGTAGATCCTTAACTAGTTTCTTCTTAGAGAGTTTACATAAGTTTATAAGGTTACAGTGACCTAGTCTTCTATACCATAACAAGGAATGATCTTCCATTGCACTTAGGCAAGGTAAATCTTGACTTCTAAGGTCTTCTAGGTTCAAAGTGTAAACATTCTCTTGCCTATTGGCTGAGAGAATAAATTCTTCCTTGGAATTGTGAATTAAGCACTTATCATTCCTAAAATTCACAAGGTAACCTTCATCACATAACTGACTTATGCTAATGAGGTTGTGCTTAAGACCATTAACAAAAAGAACATTTGAAATCAAAGTTTTACCAAGAAAAACAATATTACCAATACCAATAATCTCACCCTTAGCATTATCTCCAAAAGTTACCTTTCCTCCTTTCGTTTTGATAATCTTTTCAAAATAGATTTTGTTACCAGTCATGTGCTGGGAACATCCACTATCCATGTACCATGTTTTGTTGCTAGTACTCTCTTTATTTTCCTGAAATTAAGCAGAAAATTAGACTTTCGGAATCCAAACTTGTTTGGATCCGAGATTTCCAGACAATAAAATCTTAGGTACCCACATCTTCTTAGAGAAATAAGCTTTGTGAAATCCTAGAGATTGGGTTTTGTTTAAGGAACAATTCTTTGCCCAGTGACCACCACATTGACACTTGGTACAAAATGGGGCACTTTGAGGAACAAAATAATTGTTACTAAAAATTGGTTTTGCATGGGTATAACCAAATCCGGATTTATTTCTTAAAGGTCGTATTTGGGAATACATTTTATCAAAATTTTCCTTACCATGGGTAAAGTTTGATAAACACTTCTTTAAGGAAAAAATTTAGAACTTTAGTTTTATAACCAAGTTTTTATCCTCAAAATCATTAGTTTTAGAACTAGAGCTAGGCTCGAAAACATTTTTCTTAGAAATTACTTTTTCTAACTCTTTAGAAAGTTTATTCTTCTCAGAACTTACTTCCTAAAGATTTTTTGAAATACTTTCAAAATCAGCATTTTTCTTATCAAGATCTTTAGAAAGATCTGATATCTCTTTCGTAAGAATAGAATTCCTAGAGTTTTCCTTATCAAGTTTTTTATTGAGTTTGGAATTCTCAATTTCAAGAAGTTCAGCAAACCTAGAGACTTCTTCATAAGTAGGTAAAGTATTTTCTTCATCAAAAGAGGATTCTTCATCAGAAGAGTGATAATACTTACTATTATTAGAATTTAAAGAAACATTGGTCAAAGATTCAGCATTTCGTACCTTATCCATAAAACAATGATTATCAATAGGTAATCTGGCTATAAGACCAAGATTCTTCTGTCCTGAAGATTCATAATCAGAAGATTCATCTGAAGAGTCACCACCACTGGCACTCCAGGTGTCATTAGCTTTCAAAACTTTCTTAGCTTTGGCTTTATAATACTTTTTTCTGTTCCTGTCTGAATGCCTTTCTTTCCTTTCTTTCTTTTTGAGCAAAGGGCAATCTGGTCTAATGTGTCCAGCTCTCTTGCATTCATAACAAGTAACTTCTCCATATTTCTTATCTTTCCTGTCCTTTTTCTTATACTTGGATTGGAAATTTCTTTGGCCAGCTATCTTTTTCATCCTTCGAGCAAGATTTGCTAATTCATTTTCAGAGACTTCACTCTCACTAGATTTGGACTGGAAAATAACTTTCTTAGACTTGGATCTGGTTATTCTCTCAGGAGTCTTAGCTTTCATCTGATTTGAAGTTGTTGTAAAAGCAACAGTACCATTTCCATTCTTCTTTTTGATGTTGTCAGCATCTCTCTTCATTCTGGTCTCATGTTGTAGAAGAGTTCCAAATATCTCATCAAGAGTAATTTGAGTGACCTTTCTGTTCTCATCTATAGCTGTTCTTTTGGATTCCCACTCATTGGGCATAATATCAATTATTTTGTCCACAAGAGCTTCATCATATAAACATTTCTCTCCCATAGACTGTAAGCTGTTAACAATGGTCATAAATCTCTATTGAACTTTATAGATTGGTTCACCATAAGGAAAGTTGAAGCCATGATATTCAGCTCTAAGCATATCTCTCCTAGTCTCAATCACTTTAGAAGTCCCAAAGTGTGTAACCTCTAACCTCTTCCAGATACAATTAGCTACTTCACAAGGAAAAATTTGGCTATATATATTTCTAGTCATTGAACACAGTAAATTATTGTGTACCTTATAATTGAGTTGATATTCTTGCTTTTCCGGGTTAGTGAAAGTTCTAACTTCCTTGTCAGGAATTTTATAATCACCAGTAAGCATAACAAAGTTATCCACACCAGTATTGATAATAAAAGTATTCATTAGATCTCTCCAGTATTCATAGTCATTACCATCAAAGATTGGTGGTCTTATAGGATTTAGATTATCAATTGAACCAACATTAATTACTGTCATACTAGAACAACCTTTGGCACACAAACTTGTTAGTAGAAAAAGTTCGTAATAACAAATTTCGGAATGAGAAAGTTCAGAATGGAAAAATTCGGAATGGGAAAATGAGCAAGAAAAACTTATTCGTAAGTATAAGTATTTCAGAGACCTGCTCTGATACCAATTATAGGATCTAAATAAAGATGTAGATGCTCAATATACAAGAGGGGGGGCGAATTGTATACTTTAAAAATTCCTTTGGAACCTTTAAAGATAGTTACGAATAACTATGTTTTCTTTAAGCAAATGAAAGGGCTAAGTTTAACAAAGTTAAACTAAGCAAATTCACAACACCTCTAACACCGAATGAAAACTTGGAAAGAGATTCCGAAAGTAGGTTCCGGAAACATGGTTCCAGAAATTGAAACTTAACAAAAGATTACAATATGAGATTCTACCTTAAAGCGTATAGAATATAAATGAAACAGAGTACAAATAAGGAAGTATAAGAAAGTTATACTTTCCTTACAATAAAATATGCAGCGGAATATAAACAAGTATTAGAACTACAAGTAACAAGATATAAGTCTTTTAACCCAAACAGAAGGGTATCCAACAACCTTGGATAAAGGTCCCTTGATTTATACTTTCAAGCAAGTCTGTCTTACCCACACCAGGGTAAGCCCTCGATACGAATATCGGAGTCTCTGTCTTGCTATCCCCGCAAGCCCTCAACTTTAAGGTAGTTGGCAACCTCTGTCTTCCTCAGCAAGGAAGCCCTCAACTTCAAGGTGTTGGAAACCTCTATCTTCCTATCCCTGGAAGTCCTCGAATGTAATCACCAACATTCGGAGTCGCACGAAGCTTTGAGAGTTAATAATAGCCTCTCTCTCTAGAAATCACTTCAACAGCATGTATGCACAATGTCAATCAAAGTTCTTATGAGCTCTTTCAAATGAGCTCCTATTTATAGGCATATCTCCAACGGTCAACTCCCTCTTCCAACGGTCATATTTTACATGAAATTCAGAGGGACCTGTACACATGTAACTTAGCCAATGGTTAGTTTATAACAGAATAGACGACATCGTTTTATAACAAAATAAGTGAAACAGAATGTACGACGTCGTTTTTAAAATCTAACTCAAAAGTTTGGAATGAAAAATTTGGAGCAAAGGTTCGGAGTGTAAAGAAAATAATTCTCGGAGTCTAAATATATTCAGAGTGTATAAAACAAAGATGATCAGATTCTGTTTAATATTTGAATTTGGAATGAGAATTCGGAATGAGAATTTGTCATCAGAATTCGTAATGAGAATTCGTCATCAGAATTCGTAATGAGAATTCGTCATCAGAATTTGTAATGAGAATTCCTCATCAGAATTCTTAATGAGAATTTTTCATCAGAATTCATAATGAGAATTCATCATTAGAATTCATAATGAGAATTCATTGTCGAACTTCATAAGGTTTCGTATCCTGAATATGGAATCGAACTTAATCAGAGTTCGTATCCGGAGTTCAGATTGGAACTCTATCACAGTTCTCATCTGGATTTCGGAGTGAAACTTTATTACAGTTTTTATCCAAAATTCGGATCCTAAAACAGAATACTTCATATCAAAGTTTAAAACAATTCCGAGAAAATAGAAATGAATCCGAATCTCATACTTAAGAAAAATCTGGATGAAAATATGATAAGGATAATTTTTCTTACAAAAGCGATTTTCCTTATAAAATCATTTTTTCTTATAAAAGAAATTTTCCTAAAGATAAGGTGTTTGTGATTTTCAAAATAAGAAGGAATAGAAAAGTCATAAGGAAAACCTTATTGACTCAACACTAAAATCATCAGTAAAAGTTATGAAGTATGAGAACCCACCCCTTGATTCAACTGGAAATGGTCCACACACATTTGTGAGAACTAATTCTAGAAGCTCTTTAGCCCTTTCACATTTCCCACTAAATGGGGCTTTGGTCATTTTGCCTTGTAGACACGCATGACATACACCAAGTGGTTTTAGTTCGAAAGAATCTAAATACCCATCTTGATGTAATTTTTTCAAACATTTCTAATTGACATGAACTAGATGGTGATGCCAAATTTGGGTGTGGTATGAGTCATGTGAATTTACTTTTTCATCAATTGCCATTACTTGGTTTGTGTAGTCTAACACATAAAGGCTGTTATATAAATGTTCCCTACCAAAACAAATGCTATCTTTATAAAATTAGCAACATTTATTTCCAAACTTGAATATGAATCCATCAGTATCTAATATAGATACTAAAATAATGTTTTTAGTAACATAAGGCAGATAATAACAACCCTTTAACACCAAGATCATCCCAGTAGGCAATGTGAGGTGGTAGTCTCCGATAGCTATAGCAGCGAGTCTGGATCCGTTGGCTACTCATAGATCCACCTCACCTCGGTCAATCTTTCTGAATCTACTTGGTTCCTGTATTTATATACAGATGTGAGCACCACAAGCAGTATCTAATACCTAATTAGTAGAAATAGATAGATTGCATTCTATAACAAATGAACCTGAAGCTTCCCCTTGATTCCTTGGATGGGTACACTTTTTCTTCCAGTGGCCCTTCTTGCCACATGTGAAACAAACAGCATCCTGTTCCTTTGCCTCCCCTTTTTTCTTCCTTTTCTTATAAGGCCTTGAAGAATGTTTGGGATTAAATCTCTTCGCCTTTCCTTTCCTTTTATTCACCATAAGGATAGAAGTTTTTTCACGCTTCATGTCATTATCCACTTGGAGAATAAGGATAAGGAGATCATACAGAGACTTCTCAATGTTGTTCATGTTGAAGTTCACAACAAAGTTAGAGAAGCTCTGGGAAAGTGATGGAAGAATGAGATTGGTACTCAGTTCTTCGGGGAGTTTAAACCCTAGAACTTCCAAGCGCTCAATATAGCCAATGAGCTTGACTACATGAGGCCCAGCTGGGGCACCCTCTCCAAGATTGCTCTGGAATAGAGCCTTGGAGGTCTCAAGCCTTTCATGTCTTGCTCTCTCCTGGTATAGACCACGAAGTTGCTCGAGCATAATATAGGCATCCATGTCCTCATGAGACTTCATGAGTTCACTTGACATTGATGATAACAACAAACATTGAACGTCGAGTGCATCACTCAAATGTTGATCATAGACAAGGAAATCTTCATCACTTTCCCCTTGGCCAGGAGGATCAGGAAGTGAGGACTCCAGCACGTAATACTTTCATTCATGGCGTAGGACAACCCGAAGGCGCCTAAAACATTCCTGAAAGTTACTACCGGTGAGGATATTGTCTTTTTCCAGAATTGATCCCAGATAAAATGTGGTTGACAAGTTTGTCATCTTGATTCTACAATTAAAAGAGTAAATTTATTAGTACTTTCTTGATTATATTTTATGAGAAATAATGAGTTTATTAATTCTACCACTATTTTATCAAGTCCCAATGGCCCTCACCATTGAACATGGAATGTCCAGTTGTTTTGACATTCTAGTGGCAAGGATCCATATTCCCTTCGCATAACCCCAAAAAGGGTTGGTCAAGCTATTTGAATGTATTTAGGTAGGCAGGACTTTGCCAACTGTGAGCTTACAGTTCCTTGATCTGTTTATTGGACTCCCCAATCCTGAAATCCTGACTTGGATTTCCTCAACTCTTGCCTCCAATATTACATCAAGTCTAGAAAGGGCTACTCCTCTTGATGTAATATGGTTAAGTCAACCCGAAACCTCTCATAAGGGCTTCCTTTATAAAATTAATTGTCCCAACAAGGGTTGGTCAAACACATTGTTTTATTAAGTCTTTCCCTTAATCAGGTAACGGAAGGCTAAGTCTGACTTAATATGGTATTGAGGTATTTTAATCTTTTATGCGTAGTTTTGCATTATCACATGCTTGTTAATATTAAGTGATGCTTGCTTAAGTGATTAACCATGTTCTGATAATGTTTACACATAGTCCAGTTTTTATTTTATTCCATATTTCCATACTTGTTCATTTTATTAACTATGTGATCGTGAAAACACATACATAATAAATAAACCATGCAATTTAGACAAAAATAAAATAAGATGGAATGATCATGATCTTCTATTGGTTAGCATATCTAGCGGCTTTGATAAGCTAACCCTGACCTAGGGAAAAACACCTTGAACCGATGGTTCGTATTTTGCAGCTCCCACCTGTCCACATTTGTATCTTCTTGGGTTGGTTTCGCCTCAGCTTCGGGTTTCTAACTATCTCCTCTAGTTTGGGAGATCCTCCATTACACGGGGTTTACATTAAAGAAACCATGGGCACGCAGGCCCTACATTTTTTTGGAAGAAGGCTAGGAGGCCAACGAATTTAAATTAAACAAATTTAAATGAAACCATATACTCATACAAAGGGTCTTTAGTATAGCTCATGATCATCCATAGTATGCAATGACATTTATGCATATTTATAATTCAAATTCTTTTAATTGATCTTTCATTTAAGATATGTCGCGCTCGAATTCAATTAATTATGATCTTATAATTAATCAATTCTTTATCTTAAATTCCTTTCTGAATTTCCTTTAGATTCTTCTCATCCATATTCTTTGTACAGGTCTTTTTACTTTAGGAGGAAACCCGATGAAATTTATGGAAAGTACATGGCGTGTAGTTTATATTTACACGGCGTGTATTTCTTTTCACCCTTGTCCAAATTACACGCCGTGGGATTTGGCGTGTTTTCTTTACTTTGGAAATTTTGAAGTACACGGTGTGTAGATAAATCATACACGACGTGTACTTCTTTGTTACGCGGTAACCGGCCTGGCGATCTCGTGTACGTGGTACGTGGATTCTCCTTTGTACAGGGTTTCACTTGGGCTGGATCGGACTACACGGCATGTTGATCCAACATACACGCTGTGTATTCCGTTTCCCATGCACCGTTCATTTCTGGTCAACATGGGGAAATAAAACTTAGGTATACTCAATTCACATGGCGTGGTTTGGAGGACCAACACCGGTTCATTGAACCTAGGTATACGGTGTGTAGTTTTAGTTACACGTCGTGTATTTACTTATTGTACAGGCAGAAAGAGTGGCTCCTCCAGATGAGTTCCTTGTTTTTATTTTTAATCAAAATTCGTTTCTGTGATATGAATCGAGAAACGAATGAGGAAGAACAGATCTCGTTTATTCAGATTAGAGAACTATTTATCTTGAATTGAATCAAATATAAATGCATAAATTATCAACGAAAATTAAATAATTATAATCAACGTTGGAACCTCGCTCTGATACCATTTTAAGGTTCTAGGCGCAGCAAAAGCGCATGGGTGGATGTGCCCACTTGGCTTTTTGTCATTAACAATGATAAATCTGAGATCAATATGAAGATAAACGCCAGTCTCCACATATCAAATCACAGAAATGGACAAAGAAAAGGAATGTCCCAGAACCAATAGGTAAGATTGTTACAGGTTGATTATAATTAATTTAATCAATTGAAAAGAAATACCTTTTGGGTGTTCTTTCTTCGTTGATGTCCTTGATCACGTTCTGATGTGATTCCTCGTTGCGTCGTAGAAGTCAAGTGTAGACTTCCTCTAGCGGTGATCCACACGTGTACCTCGTATCTCGGGACGTCGCCAAAGGAGTCTCTGGGTGCTAGCATGGAGAAACCTTTGCTTGTGTTGTCCGCCTTAGATCGTCTTGATCCGATAGAAGAGGATCTCTCTCGGTCTTGAGAGAATTCTTGGAGGAAGAGGTTCTTTCGGCCTTGAAATAATTCTCCAGAGTTGTTGTGTACAATGATTCTATTGTGTGTCAAAAAAGAGTTGGGGATGTGAGGATATTTATAATTAGGTTTGTGGTTTTAGAGTTATGACAATAAAGAAATGTGTTACGCATTTTATTTATTTCATTGAATCTTATTTAAAACCCCCATGTCGAATAATTAATTCCTTGACATGCGCCCACACTGATTATAATAAATATCATTTAAAACAATATTTATCCTCAAAATCCTGACTAGAGAAAATACACGGCATGTATTAATAAATACACGACGTGTACTTGTTTTTCATTGAAAACTACAAGGCGTGTACATTCAATGTACACTGCGTGTATATCTTGTTTTCATTTATTCATTTCCTTCTTCCTCCATCATTAAAACGATTTATTCTTCCTTGAATAATTATTAAACCACATACGGGAATAATATTTATTCTATTTGAGATACTTGAATACACTTAGTGTGTGACCCTCTAGGCTTCTTTCTCATTGGCATTAGGCGAGCTTTCCTAAAGTCCAAGATTACTGTCTAGAAATGGGTCAAAGCACCCAAGAGAAAGAATTTGATGCTGTATTAACGTATCACCTCATATGAACACTTACTGTGTAATTTAATCCCTTTGTCTCGATATATCATCAAGCAAGTTTCATGGAAGTATCATAAACATATATTCTTGATCCGTCGTTCTTTGACTACCTCAAATAAACTCATCGTTCACACCATGGCCATGGAATTTAATGCGACAGTTCTATTTCAATCAAAGGGCCGAGATATCAACTTCTATAAATGGAAGGGACAAATCCTTCCTCGGCTTATCCATTAATAGCATGTCACTCGTGACGCACCCAACGTACCCTACTTCCCTCCAACTGTCTGCATGACAGTTTTCGTCAGTAAATCTAAGTGCGTGAGTCATGACATGAGTTAATGATAATCTTCCAGTCTAAGGACCATTACACGCGCTCGTAGATAGCAATGTCTGATGACACCAAGACATTCGGAATTGCTACTGGCGGGTCTATTCTCATAATCTCCAATCTTGGAGATTACCAAGTGCAAACTCCCTGAGAGAGAGTCTCATATTCTTATGAGTACTCGCACATGACTGTCTGTATACTATGTGTCATATCATAGTATGTCATCCAACCGTAGAACTTTATTTAAGAATATTGTTATATCATTTCAAGGTTCTCATCATAGCAGGGATCTTTTATGACCTTATCAATGCAAAAAATATTCCACGACATTATTATATTATAGTCATGCAAAACAAGGAACAATATATAATAAGTGAACATTTATGTAATAAAATTACAAAATAGTTGGTTCTCAGGACACCAACCCTTACACTAACATGGTCTTGAATGTTCAAAGTGAATAAAATGTCAAGACAAGCACAATAAAAAGTCTCATCACCCACCCTTCTAGATAATGCAAGAGAGGAATCAGTCGATGATGATGCATAACCACCCTACCAAATGTTTTCACCATGATAGATCAACGCAACAAGTAAAATCACCCCTCCAACCCATACTAAAATATGGATGAGGGCTTGATGATCGGTTCTAACATACCTATCTCTCTTTTGAGTCACCCACCTGATAATGCAATAAGGAACTCACCACATTATCAACCTGATGCAACATAAAATCAAACTAAAACCATGTGCAAAAATTTAATGGTAGGGTTCCCATACGTCCATCCAGAAATGAGGATAGATAATTGAATGATGTGTGTAATCACACCCATCCCTATTTTAAGGTCACCCACCCAGCAGAACCTGCAAAATGTTGTGCCACCAACCAAATGCAACAATACAAGAACCAATGCATATAAAGATTTTTGTAACCTAATATAAAATAGTCCCAAAAAAATTCAAAATCACACTGAAACATTCTTGATAAAACCAAACAACCTAAAGAAAATTCTGACATAATTGTTTTTCATTACCACTTACACCAACACCATTCTTCCTCGTTAACTCTAAGCACCGCACCATGAACATCTTTCCTCGAACTAACACCATACAACCCCTCATTGGCACCACCAGATGAGCATTCATAGGCCAACATATTGTCACCTAAGAAGACCATTATAATAGATATAGGTAAGGATCTTCTAATATTCTCAAGCCTTGTTCTCCCCACTGAAGCACAAGAATGGAAATCAAGGTCAGATCTGAAGAGACTTGGGCCCATCTACCATCAGTCGTAACTACAAACTCCTCTCATAGAAAGCAACAAAAGCTAGACCTCTTGAGCATTTAATTCCAACACCAAAACCAAACACCAATATCAACACTAATATAAACCATAAATCATAGATCTACCCCTTCCAAGATCATTTCTAATGGAGAAAATTCATTGACACCAAAGCTAATAGTGAACCATGAAGACATGAACCAAGTATACATGAGGAGGGGAAGCAACGAGCAAAAGATCCTTGAATTCCATTCTAAAGAGACTAAGTAAAAAAAGACAGTTCACTATAGGACTATCCACTACCATCAAGAAACTAGGGGATAAACCCAAGTAAAGATCTAGAGTAAGAGCATTAGGTGATTGTGGAGCCATCATTTCCCTATCACTAAACATGTTGACACCCATGAATTTTTTAGAATATATTTCCCAATTTGAATGAATTTTTTTATTTATGCTTCATCATTTATTAGGAATATTTAATGGATTATATTCCTTCTATTTTTAATGTTATTGTTTATACACTAATAACTAGAATTAGATGGTTTTATATCACTTATGTTATCATATATAACCTTTTATGCTTTCCATTTTATATATAATAATTATAATTATATGTATGTTTATATATTTTAATATAAATGATTTTGTTTTAATTAAAAAAATAGAAGATCATATATATTGAATATATATTTTTGGTAATAATTATAAAGTAGATTTTAAAGTGATGAAAATTTATTCTTATGAATAATTTTTTTTGGAAATTTTCAAATACTAAATCCATATTTAGGTGTTATAATTACTCAAATTATTTTTTAGTAGTTTTAAAAGAATAATTTCATGATTTTAAATTTTGTTTCAAAATTAAAAAGGAGTTTTTGGAAAAAATAAGGGTGATGATTGTTTATTTACACCTTCTAGTTATTCTCATTGATATTTTTCAGGAAATGTTTGGATATTCTGTTATGTAATGATGTTATATTGATCTAAAAAGTGATTATATCTATGGGTGTGTATGGCTAATATGGTCTAAGTTTTATAAGTGTTTTATTTGATTTTATTTGATATTTGGAATTATAAAACATTATGGGATTACTTGGGTATCTAAATGGTAAATTTTTTATTAGTGTTATACTAGTAAGATTATGCACTTCTAGTACCCCTATTTTAGTATTTCTCCCTAACTAGAATATTATTTTTCTTAAGAGTCCAAGTGAGAGTAAGTCAGGTGTATGATGGTAGGATCTCATTATATCAGTATTGGGATGGTTAAATAAATTAAAGTCTTATACTATTTCCTTAGAATATTAGATGTATTATCTCATGATGGTTTTATCAATTCTTTGTTTGATTTTATAAATCATATGATCATGTTTTATAAATTTATCTCTTTATGGATTTTCCGAATCATGATACACACTTAGTTATAAAAGTAAAATGGTAAATATGTTTCTTTTTTTATAAATTTCTTATTCAATTAAAATATATATTCTATTTATTTATTTTCAAATTATCATGATTGGTTTATCTTTTATATGGAATTTTTATAGAACCTTTTGGGGGAATACTCTTGGACATGTGTATACTCACCTCTAGCATGTGAACTTTAGTACATATATAGATGTGATTTCCTATTTTTTTACAACTTAAGGGGTGGTTTCATTTATTTTTTTGGTAATTAGAAAGAAAGTATTCCCACATGGAACTTGAAAATGAGTCGATGGAAGTTCATAGATGATTCCAACCACTTATACCACATCATTATCTTGGTTTTATCATTGTATTATAATGGATTATCCTAAATTCATTTTTTATTATTGTTTGTAATTTAAAATTATCATGTATATGTGAAATGATATTTTTTCGTTATACATATGTCAAGGAGATCCAATTTATATATTAATGGTGTTATAGGGAAATTGTTCCCCTTTGGTGATTTATTATCCATCTTCACTTTTTGGAAACCTTTGGTGGTCTAGGGGGTATGTCCAAGGTCAGTGGATATATTTCTCAATTATATAGTAATTTGGGATAGTTCATTACAAATAGTATAAAATAACAGTATTGTTAATTTGATTTAATATGTAGGATATATGAGATTTCATACTCAATAGTTATATTACAAAACATGTTTGGTCAACATATTTATTAATGGGACTCAAGTTACCTTATGATGACTAGGTGAGAGATTTTTTAGGTAACCTTTTAGAGTTTAATAATTTTATTTACTTTTGATTTTTCTCACTATGAAGTGTCTTGACACACTATGGGAAAGGATAAGAATTTGGGTTCATATCAATCATGTAGGTATGAAATGATCATATTTTATATTATTCCATGTTTTTATAGAAACTCCATGATGATTATTTTTGTATGACCATTATTAAGATTCTATAAAATGATATAGTACACTAGAAAATTTAAAAGTAATTAAAATCTATTTAAATTAGTTTAAATGGTTTTCCATAGTGGAAACCTAATTTACTAGGGGGTTGCAATTTAATTTATGGGTAGTGTGATTTATGAGTGGTGTTTATATTATGTAATATTTATCTATTATATGAGAAAAATATTTTAAAAAAAAAATTAAACCCCATTTTGGGTTTTTTAAATGAGATAATACACATATTATATGAATCCTATGATTTTTCCTTGTTTAGACTTCATATTTGTGATAATTAATTCATTTCTCTTTATATTTATTGATATAACATATTTCAAATCATAAAATGATATGGGATGAATCTTTTTTAAAATAAATTTCTAATGAAAGATAAAATGATGTATGTGTTTTATTCTTTATTAGGAGTTTATAAACCACTTTTTGAGGTCTTTTTGAAATAAAATTGTTATATTTTTTATTATTTAAAAATTATATATTTTAAGGGAAATATTTTTTTTTATTTTTCTAATTATTTTATTTAAAGGATTAGGGTTTTACAAATTATATTTTATGTATTTTTAAATGAATTTTATAACGCCCCGACCCCAGCTACCCAGAGTCGGTGCATTATTACATAACATTGGCATGATCACAAGAAAGATCAAATCTCGAAAGACCGATTGGTTTAGTAGCCTTGGAAACACTAGATATATTCATAAGTTTTACATTACATCATAAAATGAAAAACTACTACAACAACATAATGTTTCCACAATCCACACTATTAACCCCTCATAAAATCCCTGCAGGTCATTCATAACTTACTTCTTCACATCCTGGGAAAAATAAAATATAAAAAAGGGGTGAGCTCAAATGCCCAGTAAGGATAACAATATAGCGGAAACTTTCATAAATAAGAATAAACATTTAAGGCAATGTATAACTAAAACAAAAGCCTTTTAAATATGAACTTTCAACATGGTATGGCATAAATAAAATGAAATAATGCCATTTACTTATTCACATGGATATTCTACTAATCGAATAATCACATGCAAAAATCAATAACCACTTTCATAATGATGGAATGCATAATGCCAGACTATCATAACCACATAGTCAAGGCCTCGTGCCAAGACTACAAATAAGATTTTGTCAAGGCCTTGTGCCAAGACACTAGTTCGTCTCATGAGACCTACCGATGCATCGAGGAGCTATAGCGGGCTCCACCCGTCACTTATTAAGTCCAATGCATTCCCATATGAAAAGGTTTAAACATAACATAAACATTCGTATTAAAACTAGCATACGAAATGTCAATACTTTCACAATAAACTATGAATGGTATAAAAATAGCACATCCACAGTCAAACATATCACAAAACCTTCAATACAATATAGAAGTTTTGTATCATAATAAATCAACTTCAAATAATCTTAAAATCCATCAAAGGATGTTGACATAGATGAAATCAAAATTCTTTTTAAAGAAATATCTCCTTTTATTTTGAAATCATTTAAGATCCATATAAAATAAAACATTTTCTTTGAAAATATTCTTATAAGCTTGTAAGTAAAGCTTTGAAGATTTTATAATGGCGTAAAATAACCGCACCCGCCGTATAAGTTAAAAAAACATTCTTACCTCAATTCTGTCGAAAAGGTTAAAAAGGACCTTGTTTTGAAAACGACGGAAAGATTCCTTTATAAACCTCTTATAAAAAGTCAAACAAGGGTATAAATGACTTTAACCCATATTCTTGTAAATAGTAAAAATGTTTTGAAATACATTTTGAAGAAACATGGATGTGGATGATAACGAGATCCCAGTAGATTATTACATATAAACAACCTCGGATAATGAAGAGATTGTGAAATAACCCTTACCTTGTACTTTTCCTTGGTTGGGGTAGGTTAACCTCCTGTATAATGGTGAAATAATTGTTATTAAATTATACAATAATCATATATATTAATATGATATCATATATGATCTTTTAACATTGCTTTATTAATAATATCTTAGTATTATCGTCGTTTCGGGTGATAATCGATTCGTTCTTCTTAAATGTTTGGTTACGTAAGACATGTTTTTAATGGATAGATTATATCTTATTCATAATCAGAATGATATTAACATTATTTTTAACCCTAAAATGAGAATAATACTTGAATGGATATGATGGAGAATGAATCTTATCGCGTTCGTGGAGACGGTAGTCCGTACGTACGCACGAACGCTACTTCCATTTGATTTTCATTTTAAAAGAATCAAATCCAAATGATACATAGGTATATTACTATTCCAGTATAATATAATATTTTATATATGTTACTTAAGTTCATTAACACCATCCTTTATGCGTTCCATGTGTGGTATGAACGAGTCATATCATTTTAAGGGGGCGGTAGTCCGCACTTCCTCAAATGAAATTATCGTATGTATATACAACATGAAACGAATAATGGTATGAAATAAAATGGAATTACAGAAGCTTATATATAAAATATATATCATTAATATCATATTTAATTACAGTGCCATCATAATGGCCACCATGAGAGGTGGTAAGATGTATTTGAACAATCATCGTTTCGTGAGGCGTTAGTTTGCCATCCACAGAAACATTATGTTCATCATCCATTAGATGGAGTTGTGTGTATGTGTAGTTTGAATCCTTCTTATAACAACATCCTAGTATATTGTGGATACTGGTGTTGTTACAAAAGAAAGGAAATAAAAAGAGTTTGGGGGTTGGAGAAGCAAAATAAATGAAAATAATTTAAGAGAAATCGTTACCTTTAATCTAGGTAACTCACTTTGGTTGGAACCAAAGGACTTCTTGAAATGCTTTCTTCCTAAGGGGAAGCTTCAAGGAGGAGGAGAGGGATGTGGGGAGCTTAGTTGGGCAGAGTTTGGACGAGCCAAGTGGCTTGAGAGGTGTGAAGAAATGAGAAGGAGGAGTTCCCTTTTATAAGAGGGGTGAGGGGCACCTTTGGAAAAGCTAGAAATATTAATTTATAATAAATTCATATTCGGTTTCTAAAGGCTCCAAAGTTGACTCTTCAAAGGTTGAGGTGGGGATGGGTCGAAAACAACTCATCCAATAGAATTTAGACAGGTTTGGGTACTTATATTAACCTTATCTTTAAGTATTAACTCTAAGTTAATTAGTTTCACTTTTACAATGTCTCTTTGTATTTTTATATTATATGGTTAATAAACTTACCATATACATCCAAGCGACCCCCAAGTGGTCCATTAATGATTAACCTATCATTATATAAGTCTCTTGGCCGATCCTTAGATTTTTAGGAATTTAATATCAATTAATAATATAATATTTTTTTTAAGAACTCTTTTATGTCAATTTTGAAACTATTCATTAGTTGATTTTTGTGAAACTCATAAAAGATTGATTACTTCGAAAAAAGTCAATTAAATCAATCCTAATATATCATAGTATCCTAGAAAATTAGTTTAATTCATTAAAAGTTTCATATTATATTTATTTGGGTATTTATAATATCACTTATTTTAATTTTTCACTATTATAGTAATTACTGCATCATCATTGTGTCATAAATAAAATAAATTATTTAATGTCTAAAAATTATAAATAAAATATCATTATGTAGGAAATCTTTTTAGCTTTCTAATGAATATTTATAATCAAAAATACAACATGTATAACCTTATTTAAAAATTCTTCTTCTAAAAGATGTAAGCTTATGCCATTTTTGTATTCATTTTAACTTAATTAAAATAAAGTGTCATTATCACTCACAAGTGGATCCATGGGGTCCCAAAATAGACCCAAAGATTCCAATGGTCGACCATGTATCAACCAATAGGGTTAAGACACATTTTAGGGTAATTTAGTATTATTATAATATTATTTGTTTACCCTTATTTACCGGATTTACCCTTAACCATGGTAAATAAAATATTTACCGCAGTAATTATTCAAAATGTCTAAAAATAAAAGTTACCCATTTACACAATTTGAACATCCTGATTCCAAATATGGAATCCATTTTCCTAAATTCAAAACACAGAAGTGGCAGAAATTAATTTAAAATTAATTCCCGCTGTCAAAACAAAAAGCGTGTTTTTAAGAGATAATAACTATCAAAAGATTGACACTTGTTTATGTTCGGTTTAATTGTAAAATTATGTCCAATGACCAACATTATATTAAATGGTAAAAATATATTCCAAATATACTCTAAAACCACTCAAATTCACAATTTATCACTATTAATTATTTTGATTAAAAAAGTTGTTTTTAATTAAAATTTAGTAATTTTCACTATTCATCAAAATATGAAAGTTATCCGAAATGTACCAAAATTTCACCTTAGGATAAATTCGATATTCCGAATCCAAAAATGAAGTCCATTTTAAAATATAAAATATATATAATTTCAAAAAGTAGGTATTACTATTCACAACGGCTAGTTTAATTAGTTGTGGTGTGTGTTAAAACTCAAGGTTGCGTACAACACACGCTACTGTATTATTCAAAGAAAGTGTACCGTGGAAGCTTGGGATGTTTCATTTTAAATTTTTGATGTCCCCATTTAGTCAAAAAGTTTAAAATATTGTATTTAAAAAGGGTAAACGTTGATAAAAGTGCAATACTGAAAATGAATTTGTTCTTGCATTATATCTAAGAAACTCATAATATGGATTCTAAAATTATAAGGATTATATAAAGTTTAAAATTCGGTTAATACTATTCATAACCTCTTTTGAATGGATTTTTTTTTGGTAAGTCATGGTGCAATTGAACTCGGTGTTGCGTGTAGTGCAATTTATTGAATTATTTTGAAGAAATAACGCACTATGAAATCTTGGGGTGTTACATTCTCTCCTCCTTCAATAAATTGCGTCCTCGCAATTTGAAATTGTTCTTCGAAAATAAAAGGTTGAAAGTAGAAAATATATTTGTGGGAAAACCCACATCGGAAATTGGGTTACTAAAATTTAGTCTTAATATGAGGAAAAGAGAAATGAAAGAGTCACCACCAAATTATGATCTCGATTAGGAGAACATTGGTGGCAATTAGAGACATATAATTGGAGGAAAAACGTAAATATTTATAGGTAGTGATTGAGATCATCAATCACAAACAAGTGTATAATTGAGGTCCTTAAATTCATCAATCTATGATGATTTGAAATACCATCGGTTCAACAAAACATAGGGTATTAGGATAACACATTTTTGACGTTTCAAAATATCATAGTTGAAATCCCACATCGAAAAATGAATTAACGAGGCCTCTATTTAAAATAAAGAGTGGAAAGTATGAAGATTACCGAAAATAACACATACTAGGGTTCCATGTAGGAAAATATGGATATGGAAGAGAAATCTCGCCATCAATTATCTGATGGAGAGTGGTAGAGAACATGGCTATGAAAAGGCCAACAATCCCAAAGCCATGAATTAGTGATGATTTAAGGTACCATCTAGGACAACATTTTTGTTCTAAGTTCCTTTTATTAATGTTGAGGAATATATTTATGAGATTGGATAAGATCATAAGGAGATATACTTACTTTATAATTAGAGTTTTATCCATTAATAAATTTCTACCACAAACTCATCTTTCACTCTAAAAGATAATAGAATGTAATTTTTTTATTTATACTATTCGTACAGGGTTCCAAAATAAATGAATTTATAATTCATCTACCAGATCTTTAAAAAAACATTATTTAATCCAGGACATCTCGTGGGCCAGTGGTAGGTGATACACCCTTGTCGCCCATCGGTTGCGGGATCAAGTCTCGCAGCTTTGCCGGACGCGACGGGTTGCCGCCCGACCTCTGGGTTGTCCTTTTATGGAAATCCAAAATAATCCAAACTAGAACTATCCAAAATACTTCTATCCAAACTCACAGTCCAAAATTTATAAGTAAGGTAAACATAATGTAGAACCTTTTTACCCTGTAATAGCATATGAATACCTTCATCATGTATTCTTTTAATACACCGAAACATCCTGAATTACCATATTCCTTATTGATTACATTCATGCTCCCTTATTCCATATAGAAAGCTGGATATACTTCATTAATCCAAAAATGTTTTAAACCCCAACAATGATGGAATATACAAATCATTAATCAGTTCCAGGGTAGTCAAGAATATCCAATATAATTTATCCAAAACAATCACATATTATTCCAAAATCACTACCTCAGTATCAGAACTATATTATGATTTATCATTATCTCAACCATATATTTTCCAAAAATTTATCCTGCTATTGAGTCACTTTTCTTTGTTCCACACAATCTCAAGTCCTTAATGAAATAGTACTGCAGTACAATCCTTATATACTCCATAGTTATTATAACAAGTACATTGTTGATACAACACTCAATCAACATAATAAATCTAATCATTCCTCTTAATCTGTGGTAGTATCATAACTTGATTATTATCCAATAGCATCATTTGCGGCATAGTCTGATGACTGGGACATAGGTTCGCGTAGTGTCCAAACTCCTTGCAAATGAAGCATTGTACATTTGAAACCATTTTCATACCCTTGCAGTCATGTACTTTGTGCCCTTTTCCTCCACACTTATAACAAACTCCCATTCCTTTCAGGAAAGTTCCAGGGTGTTTCTTTCCACAGTTACCACATATGGGAAAATTCTTCTTTTCCCTCTTCCCTTTATCCATCTTTCTCTCTTCTATCCTTTTCTTCTCTTGCTTCCCTTCAAAGCCATAGGACTCAGTAAACTCTTTACTTATCTTATCAACAGATGATATTATTTCTTCATATGATGATAATACATGGGAGACTATTTCTCTTATAAATTCTAGCTTAAGACCATGAAATATATGATCCTTCCTTCTCTTTGGATCATGTGCATTTCTGGAGTTCTCATTCCTTCTACTGGGCGCCATTTCTAAACAAATGCATAAACTAGATCAGTTTATGAATCAAAATACATAATCCCATACTTATAAAACACTCAACATAAATTGAACTATTTATGGATATAATCCATAATCATAAATATGTTTTCTTTGAGGAAGTATATACTCATAAACCCTTCATAATGATTTGTAAAGAAAGTGAGAGTTATCCTAAGCATATCCCCCGGGAGTGTCGTAACCAAGAGTGCAGCAAGGCCCGTTGTCGTGCACCAGTTCCCGTTCGAGTCTAGCTCAAAGCGGTGTTTTCGGGTTTTACCCCTAGGTACATCTGTGCCAGAGCCGCCTCTACCTGCTCGTATCCAGACAGGGATGTATTGCTCGGAAAACTCACAAAATCTCTACAATACCAAAATTCTAGGAAGTTCTTCTATACTAATCCTCAAAGTTCATCTTAGGTCTACGTGCTCTAATCCGAGTTTATCTAAATCTAGCTTCCAAGGTTTGTACTAAACTTCCTCTGATACCAACTATAACGCCCCGACCCCAGCTACCCAGAGTCGGTGCATTATTACATAACATTGGCATGATCACAAGAAAGATCAAATCTCGAAAGACCGATTGGTTTAGTAGCCTTGGAAACACTAGATATATTCATAAGTTTTACATTACATCATAAAATGAAAAACTACTACAACAACATAATGTTTCCACAATCCACACTATTAACCCCTCATAAAATCCCTGCAGGTCATTCATAACTTACTTCTTCACATCCTGGGAAAAATAAAACATAAAAAAGGGGTGAGCTCAAATGCCCAGTAAGGATAACAATATAGCGGAAACTTTCATAAATAAGAATAAACATTTAAGGCAATGTATAACTAAAACAAAAGCCTTTTAAATATGAACTTTCAACATGGTATGGCATAAATAAAATGAAATAATGCCATTTACTTATTCACATGGATATTCTACTAATCGAATAATCACATGCAAAAATCAATAACCACTTTCATAATGATGGAATGCATAATGCCAGACTATCATAACCACATAGTCAAGGCCTCGTGCCAAGACTACAAATAAGATTTTGTCAAGGCCTTGTGCCAAGACACTAGTTCGTCTCATGAGACCTACCGATGCATCGAGGAGCTATAGCGGGCTCCACCCGTCACTTATTAAGTCTAATGCATTCCCATATGAAAAGGTTTAAACATAACATAAACATTCGTATTAAAACTAGCATACGAAATGTCAATACTTTCACAATAAACTATGAATGGTATAAAAATAGCACATCCATAGTCAAACATATCACAAAACCTTCAATACAATATAGAAGTTTTGTATCATAATAAATCAACTTCAAATAATCTTAAAATCCATCAAAGGATGTTGACATAGATGAAATCAAAATTCTTTTTAAAGAAATATCTCCTTTTATTTTGAAATCATTTAAGATCCATATAAAATAAAACATTTTCTTTGAAAATATTCTTATAAGCTTGTAAGTAAAGCTTTGAAGATTTTATAACGGCGTAAAATAACCGCACCCGCCGTATAAGTTAAAAAAAACATTCTTACCTCAATTCTGTCGAAAAGGTTAAAAAGGACCTTGTTTTGAAAACGACGGAAAGATTCCTTTATAAACCTCTTATAAAAAGTCAAACAAGGGTATAAATGACTTTAACCCATATTCTTGTAAATAGTAAAAATGTTTTGAAATACATTTTGAAGAAACATGGATGTGGATGATAACGAGATCCCAGTAGATTATTACATATAAACAACCTCGGATAATGAAGAGATTGTGAAATAACCCTTACCTTGTACTTTTCCTTGGTTGGGGTATGTTAACCTCCTGTATAATGGTGAAATAATTGTTATTAAATTATACAATAATCATATATATTAATATGATATCATATATGATCTTTTAACATTGCTTTATTAATAATATCTTAGTATTATCGTCGTTTCGGGTGATAATCGATTCGTTCTTCTTAAATGTTTGGTTACGTAAGACATGTTTTTAATGGATATATTATATCTTATTCATAATCAGAATGATATTAACATTATTTTTAACCCTAAAATGAGAATAATACTTGAATGGATATGATGGAGAATGAATCTTATCGCGTTCGTGGAGACGGTAGTCCGTACGTACGCACGAACGCTACTTCCATTTGATTTTCATTTTAAAAGAATCAAATCCAAATGATACATAGGTATATTACTATTCCAGTATAATATAATATTTTATATATGTTACTTAAGTTCATTAACACCATCCTTTATACGTTCCATGTGTGGTATGAACGAGTCATATCATTTTAAGGGGGCGGTAGTCCGCACTTCCTCAAATGAAATTATCGTATGTATATACAACATGAAACGAATAATGGTATGAAATAAAATGGAATTACAGAAGCTTATATATAAAATATATATCATTAATATCATATTTAATTACAGTGCCATCATAATGGCCACCATGAGAGGTGGTAAGATGTATTTGAACAATCATCGTTTCGTGAGGCGTTAGTTTGCCATCCACAGAAACATTATGTTCATCATCCATTAGATGGAGTTGTGTGTATGTGTAGTTTGAATACTTCTTATAAAAACATCCTAGTATATTGTGGATACTGGTGTTGTTACAAAAGAAAGGAAATAAAAAGAGTTTGGGGGTTGGAGAAGCAAAATAAATGAAAATAATTTAAGAGAAATCGTTACCTTTAATCTAGGTAACTCACTTTGGTTGGAACCAAAGGACTTCTTGAAATGCTTTCTGCCTAAGGGGAAGCTTCAAGGAGGAGGAGAGGGATGTGGGGAGCTTAGTTGGGCAGAGTTTGGACGAGCCAAGTGGCTTGAGAGGTGTGAAGAAATGAGAAGGAGGAGTGCCCTTTTATAAGAGGGGTGAGGGGCACCTTTGGAAAAGCTAGAAATATTAATTTATAATAAATTCATATTCGGTTTCTAAAGGCTCCAAAGTTGACTCTTCAAAGGTTGAGGTGGGGATGGGTCGAAAACAACTCATCCAATAGAATTTAGACAGGTTTGGGTACTTATATTAACCTTATCTTTAAGTATTAACTCTAAGTTAATTAGTTTCACTTTTACAATGTCTCTTTGTATTTTTATATTATATGGTTAATAAACTTACCATATACATCCAAGAGACCCCCAAGTGGTCCATTAATGATTAACCTATCATGATATAAGTCTCTTGGCCGATCCTTAGATTTTTAGGAATTTAATATCAATTAATAATATAATATTTGTTTTAAGAACTCTTTTATGTCAATTTTGAAACTATTCATTAGTTGATTTTTGTGAAACTCATAACAGATTGATTACTTCTAACAAAGTCAATTAAATCAATCCTAATATATCATAGTATCCTAGAAAATTAGTTTAATTCATTAAAAGTTTCATATTATATTTATTTCGGTATTTATAATATCACTTATTTTAATTTTTCACTATTATAGTAATTACTGCATCATCATTGTGTCATAAATAAAATAAATTATTTAATGTCTAAAAATTATAAATAAAATATCATTATGTAGGAAATCTTTTTAGCTTTCTAATGAATATTTATAATCAAAAATAAAACATGTATAACCTTATGTAAAAATTCTTCTTCTAAAAGATGTAAGCTTATGCCATTTTTGTATTCATTTTAACTTAATTAAAATAAAGTGTCATTATCACTCACAAGTGGATCCATGGGGTCCCAAAATAGACCCAAAGATTCCAATGGTCGACCATGTATCAACCAATAGGGTTAAGACACGTTTTAGGGTAATTTAGTATTATTATAATATTATTTGTTTACCCTTATTTACCGGATTTACCCTTAACCATGGTAAATAAAATATTTACCGCAGTAATTATTCAAAATGTCTAAAAATAAAAGTTACCCATTTACACAATTTGAACATCCTGATTCCAAATATGGAATCCATTTTCCTAAATTCAAAACACAGAAGTGGCAGAAATTAATTTAAAATTAATTCCCGCTGTCAAAACAAAAAGCGTGTTTTTAAGAGATAATAACTATCAAAAGATTGACACTTGTTTATGTTCGGTTTAATTGTAAAATTATGTCCAATGACCAACATTATATTAAATGGTAAAAATATATTCCAAATATACTCTAAAACCACTCAAATTCACAATTTATCACTATTAATTATTTTGATTAAAAAAGTTGTTTTTAATTAAAATTTAGTAATTTTCACTATTCATCAAAATATGAAAGTTATCCGAAATGTACCAAAATTTCACCTTAGGATAAATTCGATATTCCGAATCCAAAAATGAAGTCCATTTTAAAATATAAAATATATATAATTTCAAAAAGTAGGTATTACTATTCACAACGGCTAGTTTAATTAGTTGTGGTGTGTGTTAAAACTCAAGGTTGCGTACAACACACGCTACTGTATTATTCAAAGAAAGTGTACCGTGGAAGCTTGGGATGTTTCATTTTAAATTTTTGATGTCCCCATTTAGTCAAAAAGTTTAAAATATTGTATTTAAAAAGGGTAAACGTTGATAAAAGTGCAATACTGAAAATGAATTTGTTCTTGCATTATATCTAAGAAACTCATAATATGGATTCTAAAATTATAAGGATTATATAAAGTTTAAAATTCGGTTAATACTATTCATAACCTCTTTTGAATGGATTTTTTTTTGGTAAGTCATGGTGCAATTGAACTCGGTGTTGCGTGTAGTGCAATTTATTGAATTATTTTGAAGAAATAACGCACTATGAAATCTTGGGGTGTTACAAATTTCTTAGGAAATTATTATTTAAATGAGATGATAATTTTTTAATACCATTTTAGATTATATTTTGGATATTTAGTAATCTTTAATGGAAACATTATAAAACCTACCTATATAACACATAAAATTTTGAAATATGTTTTATAGTATAATTTAAAATTATAATTGGAATGCTTTTATTTTGAATGAAATTTGATAATTGGGTTGTATGAGTATAAAAGTGAGAAATTTTTTATTTTACAATGGAATGATTTCATGATATATAAATATATATATATATATATGGATGGATATATGGTTATATAATTATTGGGAAATTATTGTTTTCTTGATTATGTACATGTAATTTTTTGGGTGTGTAATGTAATTATTTAGTTTGGTTGAAATTATTTTGTTGGTATGTGATTTTCCTTATTTGATTGATGATTATGTTTGGATTGATGTTTTCAAAAAAAATTAATTTTGATTCAAATAAAAGGATATTATTATTTATATTATGTTTGATTTGAATGATACTTTTAAAAAACACTACCCATTTAATCTTAAAATCATGACTTGTTAGGCTGTATTTGTGTTGTTTTGATGATATTTTATTTTTTTTCTTGGTTTAGGGGATATATTGTTGTGGTTCCATTTCAAATTTTTGAGTTATAATATTATTTAGTAGGATTATCATTATTTTACTTGATTTTAAGTGTAATTGGTTTGTTATAACATGTTTGTATTTGAATTTAAATTCCAATAATATTCTATTTTTTGAAAAAATAGTTTTGATTTAAGGGAGTGGGTGATATTAATTTATAGATGTATTATTTGGATTGGGAAATTTATCCAAAGTTTTATTCAAAATTTATACTCATAATTTTTTGTTATATATTGATGTTAAAGGTTTTTTTGTATTAATTGGGTATTTATATCAAACTACATCACCATAGTATAATGAATGGTTAGTTTACATGGTCTTTGGGACAATGAAACCTAACAAAAAAATTAGTGGGAAATACACAACATTATGCATGAACATCTATAGGGACTATGAATTTATGAAAAATCTTCAGTTATTATTATATGGTCAGGTGCACAATATAATGACCATGAATAGTGATTTTACATTGTATAAAAAGTATAGAGAAATTTTGTTCACCCTCCTTTGACCCTGAAAACTCTTCTGAGGCTTGGTTATGGTCTTTAGACATGTTTAATTTACTAAGATAATTTGAAAATATAAAATTTAAATTCAAATCACCATAACTTTTGATTCAGATATCTTTTTGAGCTCTATGACTTATCTAATCAAAGATAATGAAGTTAAATATAGTGTTGACTATCTAGGAACCCCATAGTAGATTATTTTAGGGTTAAAATATCTTCAAATGGCATTTATCATTTCATTACAAGTTAGGGATGCCTAATTTCATAAGGTGTGTGGAATTATCAGGATGATTATAAAGGATGATTTTTTTATTTTATGTAGATCTATAATATTTATTTTAGGTTTATATTATTATGATTATGGTGATATTTTAGTTTAATTTGTTCTCTTATAGAATGTGATTATTTTTATTTTCTTATTATACTGATTAAATAATTACGTTGATATGAGATTGACTCTTTTGATGGATTAATTACGCCATTGGGATAGATTTATTTTGGTTATCTAGTAAACCAAGAATATATTACATATTTTTTAGATGGTATTCATTATAGATTATTTTGGATTTAAATGATTTTTTTATGTACACCTTGATTTTTTATGTATTATGTTATTTCTTATGTCAGTTGGAATGACAATTTCCTTTCCCCATTCATTTTTTTTATTTTAAAGGTATACTTATATAATATTTTTCCATTATGGAATGAATTTATGTGTAATTTTATGTTTATGGAATTTTTTTCATGATTATTTATAACTCAATTCTCCTACCCTTTAGGTGATTCCCTCAAAGAAATGAAATGTATGAATTTAAACAGAATTCATGGTAATATTTTAGAAGCTATGTACATTTATTTTGATGGGGAATTCAGTAAGATTATAATTATTATGATTTTTTTGGGGGTGAGTAAGGATGATGTTTACCTTGGTTGTGTTAGTTAATGACATGTAGAGATTCCTATTATGTTTTTTGATTTTAAAATGATTTTTAAAATAATTTTTTTTTTTGTAAATTTTGTACTTGGATTTAAAATGTGGGAAAGTTTATTTCAATGGGGAGAATTATAGAAACAAATTATTTATAAATATATTATTAAAATTATTTTTGTGTAATAATGTTAAATTTTTTAATTTTTAAAAAAAAAGTTCAATTATTCATGGTTAGGTTCATGATCTTAAGATAATTAATGGTGATTATACATATAATTTTTTTTATATATTGGGGACTGAATGTATATGTTCATATTATCTAGACCATGAATGTCATTTTTCATAAAGTGGTCAATGAAAATCTTGAAATGGACTCTAAATTTTCATTCTAATGTGGAACTTATTATAACACCTATATGGTTAGGTTTATTATTATCTTAAGCTATCTATTTAATTAATTTTACATTTTATATATTATAAATATCATTAGGAAAACTTTTAGAATTGATGAAACAACTAAGATACTATCAAGGTTATCACACCCATGATTCCACTTTTGAGTATTTAATTTGATACTTATTGGTTATGTATTTTATTTTGAGTTTTAGGTAAACAATTTGAATTGTTTTAGGGATTTTATAGGTTTTATGGGTAGGGTGCATGCTCATTCAAAATACCATGAATTTTAATAATAAAAATTGTGTTTTATTTGAATATGTAGTGTTTCATAGGTAAGGTGTATAGGTAGGGATCTCGTGTAGCTAGTCCATGTAAATTCCAAGAAAATATTTTTTAAAATTTTTAATACTTGTGTTCTAGGTTTCTCCTTTTATTCTATTTTAAGGGATTATGGGATTGAATTAGAAACCCTATCGGTGTCTCTATATGCTTCCCTAACTTACCATGGTGCATTATTTTTTGATCTTTAGTGATTCCTCCTCTAGATCAATGGTCAGGGTCTCTTTTCTCTTCATCTCTTTTTCCTTATGACTTCTTTCTTATCCTTCTTCTATATTTCTTCACCCAATTTACATGGTATCCTTGGGTTTCAATTTTCATAAAATAAAATGGGTTCTTTATTTTAGGGTTTATTCTAATTTTATAAGACCTAATATATCTTCCTCAAGTGGAATAACATTATTTGGAAATATAATCATCATTTTACAGTATGATTTTTTATGTAATTTCTTTTCTTTATTAATTTATGTGACTCTTGGGTTTTCTAAAAAAATTTCCATCTAGAGTAAACTTATATTTCTAGTTTTTAATATATTAGAATTTTTTCTCTAATAATTGTTTTTTCATTAGTTAACAAAAAAATTACATGGTTTTCAAATCTTATACCTTCAATAACTAATTTCTTGAATCCTATATGTTTGTAGAAATATCGAAGATACTTTTTTAATTAAAATTTATATTTCGGGTGATTTTTGGGTTTCTAAAATATATTATTAAATAGTAATTCATGTTTTTAATATTTTTATCATGATTTATGGGTGTTCTTGGCATGATATAAATTGTATTAAATCCTTATTAATATTTTTCAAGTTGTATGATATTTTATGTATTGGTTGGATTTAAAATTATTTTAATTTGGTGTTTCAATTTTTGTTTTCTTTCTTAATTAATTGGTAAAATATTATTTTATAAATTGGTTCCATTTAGGATTTTAAAGGTTTGTTTTTAAAAACATTAAATGGATTTAAAAAAATTCTTGACACCATTAATATTTTAGCATCGCTATGTAATTATTTATATAGAAATGGATATTATGTGATATGAATTATTATTATTATTAGATATAAATGTGAAAGGGGTATTTATCTTTGAAGTGTTTTTAGAGGTGATATTATGAGTTTCCTTGGTCATGTTTTATTGATGTTATGATTTTATATGTGATATGTTTACTCATGTTAATTTGTTAAACTCATGGGGAACCTTGGGTATCCAAGTGGGAAATCCACAGGTAGTTTTTATAATAGTTATTTTTAAGCATTATCTAGTATCCCTTAGTGAATAATGAAAATCTGGATTTAAAGGGTACCTCCTGGTGAGGCTAGTGAGAGTAATCCAGGGGTTTTTGTATTTTATTATGAATGCATCGATAGACTGATGGATGGTTCCACTTATGTGTGTGTAAGATTATCTCACCAAGACCTAGGTAGTTATCCATGACTAGTACTATTTGTGTTATATTTCAATATTAATAGATCTAGATTGTGTTCACTATTTTATCTATGTTTATCATTTATCATTTTCATGTTTTACCATATGTTATTAATCTTATTATTGTATTTTATTATATTATCACTTTAACAATAAATTCGCTTAACTTGTTTACATTTAATTTTAAAATTATTTATTTCTTCATTAATTGTTCTGATCTCATTTATATAACACATGATATTCCTATTTTCAATTAACTTTCAGTTTTAGCACAAATTTATTACTTGGAATCATTTAGTTTTATTTTACAAAGGCTTTAGAAAAAGTAAAATAAGAAAGGGGATTTTGGTTTTTTAATTATACCTGTTATTTGGTTTCACAATTATACACATTTTCACAGAATGGTTTTTAAGTGGGGATTTAGAGAAACTTATATTTTCTCTTAAAAGTGTTACTCTTATTTTAAAAATGGGTTCATTTTTAAGGTTTGATAATGTTACTTATTTTCCTAAAATTAAAAAAATGATATTTTCATATATTATATTTCAAATTAGAATCAATGAAATTTCTTATAAAATGAATTGCATAAAATATTTGGGGAAATAAAACTAGGATATTTTATCTCACACCCTACACACACACATATTCATATGTATGTATCCTTCATTCTTTATTTCAAATATCCATGAGATGATTTCAATGTTTGATAACATTCATAGTTATCCCAGCCATCAGGTGACTTTGGTAGGTAGAGGTGACTTCAGGTCATAAGGAAGTTATTATGTGGTGTTGTAAGATTCATAACATTTTGGTATGTTCTTATGTCAACCTCAACAGCCTTACCTTTGTATATTTTATTTTATGTTTATCATGTATTGTATTTTTTACCTTATTAGTAACCATATTGGATGTTTTAATTTTATTTAAACTAATTGCACTTGATAATTTTTGGGGTTATATTTCAAAAAAAAATTATTTGATTTTTTTGGGAATACATTATATGAGTGCATAATGTTGGATTCTTAGTACAGTTATATAGTTTAATTTTCTTGACTCAAGGTATAAATCATTACCACTAAGTCATTTTTGATTCCTTATCACTAGTTTCTAGCACGGGGTGATCAAGAATGAGCCTTAGGCCTAGTTGTGGGCTGGTTCATGTGAGGTTCTAGGTTGAACCTAGTTGGGTTTTGAAAAAAAACACATCAAATCCCTCTTGTTATTTGGTGAACTAATGTTAGGATAGGGAAATATTCTTTGAACTCAATAGGTGTGTATAAAAGAGTGTCTAAGTAACATTTATACTTCTGAAATTTGAGTTACTTGTAATATTTGGGATATGTGAGTTTAGTTTGGGTTGATTTAGAATTCCATTATTATAATTATATCTTGGGAAGAAGCTATATGGGAAACTAGTAATTTTCATGGGAAGTGTTCATGGGCCATTGACTGTTCACACAAACCATTTACCTTGGGCAATGTGTGATTTTTTCATTCTTTCCCCTTCCAATAGTTATTTATTCTTTTCATTAGTCCTAATTGATTAATTATGATTTAAATTGATGTTTACTACTTTGTTTTAAATGAATTTCAATATTAAATAAGCTTTCTTTGATTTTTTATCCATTATTTAGTATCATATGTTATGACTTTGTGAACTGTTATTTAAAAATAAATTTTATATTATTATTTGATACATAATGTTTATTTTCATTGTTTGAATTATTGTAAATGAAAATTTTATTAAAATATGTATAACCCTTAATTCTATTGTTTGATTTATCATGTAAATTACTAATGTAATATTTTGAGTATTATGTTAGTAATGATAAGGGCCTAGATAATTTTAAAAGGATGTTTGGGTAAGATTTCACATTTTTTTATGATAAGTTTTGTCTAACTTAAATTTCAAATTTTATTTATATTTTTGATATCATTCATGGTTATCCTATTTTTTGGGTAACTTTGGTAAGAAAAGGTGACCTTAGGTCATATGGAGGTTATCATGTGTTTTTTTGGGTATTTGGCATTATTGGATGTCTATTAGGTTGACCTCAATGGTTTTCCCTGTATATCTCTTGTTTTCTGATTATCATGTATCATATTATTTAGCTTATTGGTAACCTTTTATGATGTTTTGATTTTATTTGAACTAATTGTGCCTAGTTTTTCTATGTTATATTTAAAAATTATTTATTTTATTTTCATGATTATCTAATATATAAGTGCATCATGAAGGATTTTCTGTAGGATTATATGTTTTACTTAATGTTATTTGAGGATGAAATCATTCCCACTTGGTTATGTTTGATTACCTAGAGCTAGTTTCTATCTTGGGGTTATTAGTAATACGCCTCAGGCCTTGTTGTAAGACAATTCAAGTGTTCCGGTAGGTTGACCTGGGTTTTTTTATGGAAAATTCCATCAATGGTGATAGTCTATGTTGAAGTTAATATTTCTTATCCACTATTGTATGAATTTTATATTCAAAATGGTGATAACTTTTTTTTCAAAAAAAATATCCATGATAATTTAACTAAATATTATCACTCTTTCCTTAATCTTAAACATTTTTTGGTTGTATGAGGTTTGATAATAAGGATATGATTGAGCAGACTCTTACTCAAAATTTCATTTGGGTTGTAAAGGAAAACCAAGAAAAAAATAAGCATTGGTAAATATATCTTCAAATAAATCACATAAATATATCCCATTTGACTTACATAAAATAAGAGATTGAAAAATAGAATATGAATCAAGGAATTTAGGTATTGATATGGTTTAATTTTTTCTTACCATTAATTTATCTCACTAGGCTTAAAAAGATAAATATTTGAAGGATTCTGAGAAGAAAAAGAATTATAATATTTTTCATTAATGGATATAAACTTCACACTAAGTGTTTGAATAAAAATTAATTAAATTATATATTAGGTAAGGGGAAAATATATTATTTATTTAGAGGTATTCATGACTCGATAACAGAAGGATTATTCTAACATGAAAATAATAACAGTTCCTATATCTTCTAGTTTTCAAATTAAAGAATCAATAGAGAATGAATAAATATGAATATGAAATAATATTTATATAATTGGTTATAACAGATGATATTATTCAAAGAGAAGATTAATTTTCTAGGATTAATTCAAAGTATAAGTGACACATTTCAATATTTTTTCAATTTCTCTTAGATGACATAGTGGATGATGATATTTTTAAAATTAGGAAATCTTTCCAAGTATATGCTAAAATTTCTAAATAAATTTTTGATTGTTTTAAGGTTCAATATATTATGTTTTAGGTAAATATATGAAAGTTTTATTCAATATTTATGAATACTTGGATATTATAAATCAAATTATTACAAATATTGAAAATAGTTTTTAGTGTGACCTTGATTTCAAATATTTTATTCCAAAATAGAGATAATTATTTATTCTTCAATTATATTTTATTATAGACTCAGTAATTCAAAATTAAAGCTCTATTTATGTAACACCAACACATTTTTAGTGTTTATTGGTTGGTTTTTGTTGGATATGATTTTTTTCAAGCTGATTTGTATTAATAGTTTTCTTACGATGAAATTGAAAATTATTTTTATAGTAATATTCTCTATATTAAATGAAACACTGAGTTTTATTACTTAAATTTCAAAACATGATTGTCTAATTTCGTAACTACACTTGAAGAATGATGTTAAATCCCTCTAGATATGGAATTTTCTTGATTATGAAATCTAAAATTCCTTTTTATGTCTTAAGTGTTTTTTATGGATTGTAAAATAACAAGTGTACTATCAAGAATTTTTTTCTATAATTATTTTTATAGGACTTTTTTCAATCTTATTTAAAAGTAATTAACAACGTTTGATATTTATATTAGATGATTTAAATTGATCCTGGATTGGTGTTTTTGAATAATAAATGATAGAGTATTTCAATTTTGTGTTAGAGAATGATTTTTGTAAATGATATTAATGATCTGAATTTATTCCATTCGAGAATGATCATTAATGGAGGGAATTGATGTTGTGACTATTATTATTGGATAATGATCATTCATGGTGGTAGAAACCATACTTTTTATGTTTGTTTGATTGAGTAATTCAATACTTTTTTTATGTATTTATAACATGTGTTGGAAACCATGTTCATATATATTCCCCCAATGCGGTTTTCTCTATTATTTCTTATAATATTTCTATTTTATTAATACATTTTTAATATTATGAGTTTGGTTTATCCATCTCTCAACCTATGGTTATTATTATTATTATTATTATTATTATTATTATGTAGCCAAGGCCATAATTGAGTGGTTATTTCCTTATATACTAGATCATCTAATCGATTGTTCAACCCATGATAGACCCTTTATGGGATTTTAATGTGTGTCCTTTGGTAAATAATTAGTGTCCTTCAAGCATGTGGATGTGATAAAAGTTCATACAGGTGAGGTGCATCATGGAAGGTTCATGTGCAGAGGTGAAAACCCAGTAGTCCAGTTGGGGAAAGAGATGTTGGTGGTGGGATATGTCTTTCGAGTGAATAGGGCATGTGAAGTGTTATAAGACTCTTGACTGGTTGCATCAAAAAATCAAATTTGGATGCCTCCAACTTATAGTAGGTGTACATTTCTCATGGGAATGAGGTTTTGACCATATTTTTCATATATTATATATTCAAAAAAATAAGTATAGAAAACCCTTTGGGGGTTTCTTAGCCTACTTTGTGTGTGTACAATGTGTTTTTTATTTCTTTTTAGTACCCCTAAAGGAATAATATAAATTATAATAATAATAATAATAATAATAATAATAATATAGATTTAGAGTGGGTAAGGGGATTTTATTTAGAATAGGGTATTCTTCCCACTTTAGTTCATCCATGGATGATGAGAGATAAGTCGAGAGAACACGTCTCTTTATCTCTTCTTTATATTCTTCTTTGAACTACCATGGAAGATCAAAGTCATTGTGTGAGTCCTTTCTTCCTCATCTATTCTTCTTTCTCCTTCCTCTTCTTTAATTTTCCTATAACAAAAATTTTCAGAATTTATAGATATTTTGTTTAGGGTTCCTCATGGAATGGAGAAACCCTTAATTTTATAGAGGTATTTTACTCTAGAATGATATAGAAGCCCAAATATTACATCACATGCCTCGTTTGAGTATAATGAAACAAAATTTCACTACATATGAGTATGAAAACACCCAGTTATTTTCCAAAATCTCTTTCCCTCTTTTAATGAATTATTTAATTTATTTTTTTATAGTTTATTAGGTATATTTAATGGTTTAAATGTCTTTTATGCTCAATATTTATGTTTATAAAAATATAATGAGAAGTATGCAGTTCTATACCACTTCTATTATTAGATATAACATTTTATACTTTCATTATCATGTATAAAAAACTTCTTATATATATGATTATGTATTTTGGTATAAATGATTTCACTTCTAGTTAAAAAAAATAAATTTTGATATCTTAAATATATCTGTGTTTGGTAATAATTATAAAGTGTATTTTAAAGTGATTAATAAGTATGCATGCTAGTAAGGTCTTATTTGGCATACTTTGAGATTGGTAAAAAATGAGAGATAAATCCATTTTAAAAAACTAAATCCATGTTTGAGCACTATAATTATTCAATTTATATATTTTTTATTTGGAAAGTGTAATCTCATGGTTTTAAATTACATTTTAAAATTTTAAAGACTTTTTTGGATCAAAATAAAGGAGATGAATGTTTATTTTCATCCTTTGGTTATTTCCCTTGTTATTATTCAAAACATTATTATATTTTTTGTTATTTAATGAATTTATATTAATATAAAAAGATATTTTCTCAATAATGGGTGTATGGGTGATAATTTGTATGTTTTATATATTCTTAATTTGTTTTATTTGATGTTTCGACTTAGAAAACTTCATGGTAAGTGTTGATTATCTAAGTGGGAAACCATTTAGTAGTGTTTTAATAGTAAGATTATTCATTATTAATACCCTAAGTTTAATTTTATTCTTCGGATAGGGTATTTTCCTCTTGATTAGTCCCAGTGAGAATAAGTTAGGTTTGTGTCATTATGATCATATGATATCACTTATGAGATTTTTCTACAAAGTAAAGTCCTAAATTTTATCTTTAATATCCAATAGGTTTGGTCCCATGATGGTGTGATTGATTTATTATTTAGATTTTATAAATGATATCAGGTTTTTTAATAACCTTATATATTTATGAAATTACTAAATCATGTTAAACACTTGGTTATGAAAGGAAAATTATAAATGTCATTTATTTGCCTATAAATTTCTTATTCTATCAAAATATGCATTTTATTTATTTTATTTAAAATTATCATGATTGATATATCTTTTATATGGAATTTTTATAAATAAAGGAAATATTCTCTAAATCATGATCATCCACAACATAGTATATGTCATGGTATGTCTCAAGGAGCTCCGCAGCATAGTGAAAGTCACTATGTTATGGTGCTCATGAATAGAATTATCATTCCCTGAGATAATGAGATATTTTCAATAATATTTGATTCCAAAGGCTATCATATTTGGTTATTCATCATATGATGATGTATTTATAGAGTTTGAACATCTCACATGATCATTAAAACATTAAACTATTATTATTGGGTTTGATCTAAATGTTTCAAGAGTTAAAACATTTAAAGATTTTCTATGAAATAATCATTAAATATAGCTAAATGATTTAATCTAAGGATGGTACTAGAAAGTTTATATAATTATGTTCAATTATATAGATTTTTGGTGGTTAATACATTGTGATAACTCCATAAATTAAATTAAATTAAATTAAAGCCTCTAAATATTTATATTATCCAATAGAAGGTTTTAGAATACCATGGATAAAAGGGAGTTCTTTCTCAAGTGTAAGGAGATTCATGTTATCAATGGAAACCCTAGGAGGATGGAGTCTTATGACTACTTCTTAGTGACATTTTTCAGGCTCTTATGATAATATTTTATAGGTTGGATCATCAAAGGTCAAATGTACATTATTTTATAATTATTTATTCAATACAATGTGTGTGGATGATCCTAGAGTTTAGGTTATAGTTTTTAGTTATTATAATATTTTTATATAACTTTTGTCCCCATGGAAAAACTTCGGTGGTATCAGAGTCACCTTCATTATGTTTGGATTGATTTATAAAGAATAAGGAGAAACTGAAAAATAGTTTTTCAAGAAACATTATGTAAACCAAGTGAAATGGTTTCTTTGTTTTTGATGGTCCTGGGCTATAACATATACATATTTGAAAATGAGAATTTTTTTATTAAAATAAAAAATACCATGGTGTGGTACAAGAAAAATGGTCATGTAGGACATAATGAAAAGTTTTATAAAAATAGAGTTCCATGATCAATTTCACCATGATGCTTTCACTAGGTTTCTTCACTATGGTTATGGGAACCACATTGATAGACTATGTCATAGTAAATATTAATAATCCAATTTGGGAATCTTGAAGTTCTTCCCAAAATGACTTGTCCAAAATAGCCATCTCAAAATGTACCCCACTAAAAACATCTTATAAAATGAATGTGGTGCTTCCCATGTAAATATTTTCCCCTATAGGGAAGACCACACCATGCTACATGTTGTATTTAGTAGAATATAAAAATAATTATTATTTTTAAAAAATTCCCAAGAACCTTCATCAGTATAGGCCCAAAGGGTTGAACTGAATACAAAGGGGGGTTTTAAACCAATAAAAAACATTTTAGTATATATGATATTTTTTAAAATAGTATTTACATGGTAAATAATTTATAAAGTTTTTATAAATTAAATTAATGAATTATATAAAAGAGTTTATATTAATTTATAAATCATTCATAAATTATAATATAACATGTTTATATTGAATTAAATTATATGAAAAACTATTTAAAACATTCCAAAGGGAGTTTTGGATAATGATAGAATCGGTGGTTTAAATAAAATCAAATATGAGATATTTAATTTATGTAAACTATTTACATATATTATTAAATGTTCATTATTTGATAATAAATGTTTTCATAAAAATTCCATAATTTGAATATGAAGGGGTTCATATTAAATCTATAAAAATAATAATATGAAATGTTTATATTATAAAAAAATTTAATTGTTTATATTTTTTCAAGATAAATTATAAAGTTATTATAATTGATGTATTTATAAGTTATTCATAAATATCTATCTCATGTATAAATTTTTGAATTTTTCATTTATTTAGTGTTATTTCATACTTTATTAGTCATGAATATAAATTTTATTTTATTAATTGATGTATGATTTAGTTTAAAATTGTTTAAACTACTTCTTAAAATTATCGTACATGTATTTGAGGAATTACATTCCAGGTATGATAATGGATTTAGTTTTATTCAACCTTGACTTTAACTTGTATTTGGTTACGATCTTAGATTAATAAGTTAATTATATTTTATAAATATTAGGTGTTATAATTGTGATGGAATTTAGTTCTCTATTGATTAAATATTCATAGGTAGAAGGGATTTGGTTCAAACTGCTCATTGGCCTAGAGGCTTATGCATAGTTTTAAAAAGTGGAGGTTGGTTACCTGTCTCTACATGATTTCCCTTTTGGGGAATATTGATTTTATATGATCTTAATCCTATACATGAATGGGTATCATATACCATATTCAGGGAATACATTTGGATACATGTGGATATAGTTTTATTTTTTATTTGGGTTAATAACACAAGATATGATTTGTGCAACGAGTAGCACATCAATATAATTTGGACATATTGATTTGGTGAAATGAATATAGATTTCAACTAAATAATTAAAGTAATTCATATATTGAAATGGAATAACATGTGATGATAATGTAAGATTATATCCACTTTAAAATACTAATTTTGGGATTTATTCTCAAGAAATCTCTTTTCAAGGCCTTGGTCATTTTACCGGGTAGCTTATGCCAAAGCAGGGTTCCCATAAATTATCTTTTATAAGTTATGAAAGTAATGAGGTGACCCTAAGAGTTATATTACTTATTTTTGGAATTTTATTTGGATTAATATAAGTATATAAACCCTTGTTAATGGTGTAATGAACCATCTTAGGTCAACCAGCCATGTCAACTAGACTGATCCACCATAAGGCCTGAAGTGTGATCTCAATCACCATTGTCCAGAAACATACACTAAATAATAAAATAAAACTAAGTTGGAAGTATTTATCCTTAAAAGAACCAAAAATAAGTAGTGTGAACTTACTAAGAATAGGGAATGGTCCAACCATACTTTAGGCTTCCACACATAATAATTAAAAAGAATCTAATAATATAATAATCGAAACATGGAACAATAAATATGAACAAATAAACTCACATTGAGATAAATTTTTTTGATAATAATCTATAAAAATCACCAACAAAAAGGAACCAAGATAAAAAATGGATTAAGTGGTCGATACTTGAACACCCTAATATGAACCATAAGCATGAACTACCTTAAGATCACCTCCATGTAACCTGAGTTCACCAACCATGTAATGGTAAATATATTTTTAGACTATTAAATTATGTATTTAGATATTTTGAGATAATATTTCACTTTGGAGGATGATGGAATGGCATGGGCATGGGTGTCACACCATGAAAGGCTAGCTGGAATAAAGGGGGTATGTGTAGTTAGGTGTGTCACAGCGCAAACCGATGAATCATGGAGTGAAGGGTATGAAGAGGATTTTTAGAAAATTTAAAACTTTATGAATTAAAAGGAGACTCTTATGTATGGTTTTTCCTTACTCTCTGGTATTAATTTTTTATTTTATGGTCATAGAGTAAGGGATTCCATTCATGGAATGTAATGGTGGTGGGGAGTTTTTTGTATTTCTCATGATTACTTTTCATGATGTGATCAAATATGTACATAGCATGAATCCATATATGATGATTTGAAGATTCAATTTTTTGGGGTGTTTTCACATCATGGTGCTTTTTTGTGTCATGTATTGGTCTTAGTGGATCATGTTCATGAGGTGATCAATTTGATCATGGTGTGGCCTCTAATGGTTATATTGGATTATGATAGTTGATCAAGCTTTAAATCAGGGAAGGTGGATTAAATCATGATGTGAATTTCATAGATTATTTTGATATGTCCCCATCATATCATAACCTTTCAACTGTTATGCTTTAAATTTCCATTTTTATTCTAAATTCAAAATCCCATATGATTTTTTCTTATTAATTTATTTTCTTAAGACCTTAGGATACCAGATACACTTCCATAGATACCTTTGAATGCACTTCAAATATATTTATCCTTGGATTTAATAGATCAAAATTTTATTAATGGGTTGTTTTTTTCACTAGGTTGTTTAGTTTTTTACCTATGTGTTATGACCTTTTTATCATCTTCCTCACCTCAATCTTGTTTAGTAATCGTTGAATCTTTGATTGAGGTAGGGGATTTGAGACTTATCTATTTTATTTATGTGCAATTGCTTAATTACCATGATTTTTCCCATGGGTGTATGGTAATGATTAACCTAATTATGATAATAAATAAGTAAATTAAATTGAAGTGAATTGGGTGATTTTCATGTGATTAATATGATTTTATGTGATTATATGTGAATGATGGCTATTTTTTGTTACTGGTGGTAGTTTTTTTCTATTTTGTTATATGTGTTTTTATGGTTGTGGGAATCACATTTTATAAAATTAGAATAATTTAAAGTTGTTAAAAAATTACATGAGAATCAAGAATAATGGTAATAATATTTATACTATCCTTGATCAATACATATAAAGGAGGTTAGTTACATGGTGATTTCTTGTTGAGATATGTTGTTAATTTAATGTGGTTCAATAATTATTTTTGTTATTTAGTGTTTGATGTATAATTTATTGATATTTTTTGTTGTGATAATATTAGCATCTATTATTTATATTTTATTTACCTTCATAATTATTAAAATCACTTCAAGTTAGTAACAAATTGATTGTCCAGAAATCTGGAATTTATGGTGAATATATTCAATCATGGAATAGTAATTTGAAATTAAATAATGATGTATTGGATGGTTTCATGTGATTTATGTGTAAATAGGTGAAAGGGTTTTGTGGTTATAAATTTAAAAATTTCTAGTGGTTGTTATCATTAGCTCATATGGTAGTTGATTCAATGGTCAAATGGTTTTTTTGGGATTTCATTATAGTTGTATGGTGGCATGGCTATGATCATGATACCAGATATAGTAATGGGAATTTTTCTATAATATAATAAAATATGTGATATTAATTAATATTTAATGATTAAAATTAATGTTTAATGGATGATATGAATGTGGTTTATGGATAATGAATGATTTCCATTTATAATGGATAAATAAGTGGTATAATAAACATAATGTGGTTTGTAAAATAATAAATATAGAAATGAATAATGATCTTTTTAAGTGGGAAATTATGAATGCTGATAAGGTTATTTGATTTAAATTGGTTGGGGTTGGTTTTCATTATATAGATAGAAGTGGTTGTCAAATTGGGGTAGCGGTAGTGTGGTAATTGTGATAGAATTTAGTAGTGTAGTTAAGTAGGGACCCTTGGGTTGGGATTATGTTTGGATATAATATATATTATATTTTTCTCGTGATTTCTTATTCACCTCACTCAAGTCAAATAACATTATTGATTCCAAAAAAAATAGGTTTCTGGTGTTTTCAATAAAAATCCAAGTTGGCGAGGGAATAGGCAGCTAACTACTCTATCTTCCCCACTCTCCCTTCAGACATAGTATAGGTTGTGGCAGCTCAAAGTAGTCATATGGATATATTTCATCATCTCTTAGAGTTATATTATATAATATACTATGTGGTGGTGATATTATGGTGGTCATGTATGGTAGGAGGGAACAATTTTTTTCCATTCATGTTTATGATACCCTAGTATCATGTGGATATGTGGTTATGATATAAGTATATGATGTGGGGTCATGTATGGTAGGAGGAGGGAATGAGGTTGGTGTTCTTTATGTTCATGATACCCTACTATTATGGAAATTTGATATTCAGTTAGGATGTAGATATGTGTTTATGGATATGATGTGATGTGTGGTTATGTGAATATGTGAATATAGAAGGGGTCGAAACATAGTATGTATTTTATTAGTGCATGAGAGAAACAAACTAGTGCGGAATTTATTACAATGTAATATCTTATAGATGTTTTTAAGTACTACTATACTCCTTTTGTTATTTCCTTTTCTTTTAGATGTTTTTAGATAATATTCTTATTTTTGTGATGTATTTTAGTTTAAAAGGGGGTCAAGCATGAATTCTTGTGTTTTGGTTTAAATGAGAGAATGAACCTATAGCTAGAAGAGCTATATGTAGTCCACCAACTTTCTAGTTAGGGACACTAGCTAGCCAGTTCAAGACTAAAAGTGGGGGTTTCCTATAGGAAACCCACCATCCCATTAGCCCACCGGTGGGGTATTTAGTGACATAGGCTTACTAACTAGGATCACAGACTAGTCGGTAGGTTGACTAGTATATTATACAAATCTATAAAAGCCACTGGCCAACCAGTGGCCTCCATTATATCATTGGTGGTGACATTCAGGGTTGTGAAAGTGAGTGGTAGTATCATATTTACACTACATGAGACACCCATTTCAATTAAAAATTAATCACCTTTGACCCAAATTCATTTTATTTTACATGGAGACTCTCCTGGGGTGTTCTTAGATCTCTCAACTCAATTCCCTTAGTGTATAGAAGTTTTGATCAAATCAATGTTCATCTCTTGTTAATTTGATCTTTGTTTTGATCTTGGATATCATTATTCTTCCAATTCATCTTATTTCTCATTATGGTTTTGATTCATCAATGGTTTGAATTTTTAGGTTTGGGATCCTAATATTGTTTTTCATAGATCCATTTTGAAATTGTGGGGTCTTTAACATATCTTCAACATTTATTGGGAATTGATCAAGAATTATGGTGGTATGTGTTCTCTCTATTCTTCCACATTTTAGATTATGTAAATTTAAATATTTAAGATTAAAAAAATTATAGGATAACTTCTCAATTTCTAATCCCCTTATATCATCTTGTATCATTGTTTTCCCATGGGCGTTATTGTTCCAAGTTTTTTAAGGTAGGTGGTTTCATAACTTGGATTTATCTCATGGAACTTGCTTTCTTTATCTTTCAAATTGATATCTAAAGTTTATTAAATGGAATGAAAATGGTCTTATTGAAAATGGTGGTTTTAAACATGTTTTTTGAAAATATTATCTTCCCTTGGTGTTGATGGAAAAAAGTTTAAAAACATTATTTTTGTGGTTTTAAAGATAAAATTCCCTTCAATTATATTATTTTGATAAACCTGAATGTGATCAACGATGAGGTAAGTATCCATCCTCAGGGATTAACTCTTTCCCCTATACTTATTCCTCTAGGGTAATGTATGCACTATATGGACTAATTTGTGGTAAGTATCCGCTCTTAGGAGAATAGTCTTTACCTGCTAGACCTATTCTGCTAGGGTAATGTGCACACCAGGTGGCCTATTGATCACTATAATGGAATAAGGAACCTCATTGACCTAAAATTGTTTGTACTCATGGGATTTTTTTCACTATTGGTTATATTTGAAATTATTTAATTGGAATGTTTGTTACATTTATTTATAAACATACTCATTCAGTTTCTTGTTAAATTTTGAAAGGGTTTTTTATCTATGCTTTATGTTAAACTGTATCTCATGTCAGGTTTTAAATTATTAGACCATAATTGATTTATTTTATAAATTATATTTATGAAACACTTGTTGTGATCCTATTGGGATATTTTTCTCATATCTTGCATAAAATTTTGTGTGTATTTATATCTTTTTATGTCTGATGAAGGTAAGTCCAAGGTGATACAAGAAGGTGGTGAGTTTGTTCAATAGTGGGGTGTGATAGTTTATCAGTGACATTGTTCCACAAGGAATTTGGTTATATAGTTTTTTATCAATGTAATTAATTTGATATATCTTATAACTTGCTTTTAATATTGATTTTTCCTATCTACTATTATCTTGTTTTTTGAATACTAACATATCCAATTCATTAAATTCCTTTTCTAAGGTTCTTTGTGGAAAAATAATTTCCTAATGTAGTTCTTGATGCCCCGAAGATTGTCTCTTTCCCATAGGGATTGGGAATTCCCTTCAAGTAGTGTCAATACTGGTTTGAGTTATGGAAGGTTTTGGTAACCCAGGTTGGTTTTTGAAAAATTAGTATCAAAGGGAGATTTTTCATTTCCATCATTTTTATGACTTTTTTGGGTGTATTTATAGATAACATATGGGAATTTTGGGACTTAAGGTGTATGTTACGAGATATTTTCTAGCCATCTCTCATCATGATGAGCCTTAAGTTACCATAGGTTTTTTGTAGTTATTTCCTTTTGGATTTAGATATTTTTAATCCTATTTTTTCATTGAATTTTTTAATAGTAATATCAATGATTAATGTTATACTAAACTATAATTGATTCTTGGATTTCATGTTCTTATGCCTCTTTTTCTGTTGATGTGTGGTAGCATGCCCTCGGGAAGACTTACAGTGATTCCTTAGGAGGTTACTACTGATGAACCAATGCAGGAGAACCCTCAAGTTGACCAAAACTTGATTGAAACAATCATACACATGGTTTGAGATATGTACTATAGTGTTTCACCTACCCATGTTCAATATAGAGTTGTAACTATAAAGGGATGAGGATGGGATTCGAGCATAAAAATTTATTCACTAAAAGAAACCATCCTTCCAAGGGACAAATAATCCTCGACGGTGAATTATTGTTAGGGAAACACAATAGGCTCTTTAAATTATTGGAGTCACCTAACTTAGTTAAATTCAAGTGTGTGTTTTTTTAAGCTGGAATTTCTGAGTGGAAGGTGGTGGGAATCAGTTTTCTTAGCTAAGACTCATGAATACTTGAAGTTAAAAGACTCAAAGATCATTTTTACCATTCATTTCTACCTGGAATCTATGACTATGGTGAAATCCATAGACTTTCTCAAGATTGATCAAGAAGATAAATCTATGGTGGTGTATATTAATTGATTCATTGAGCTCTCTATATTTTCTTATGATGTTGTTCATAATTATAAAATGAAGGCTTAAAGATTTTATTTGGTTCTTTTTCCAGATATATGGTCACAATTCATTATGTTAAATATGGCCACCTATGTTGAAGTGGTGGATAGGTCCTTTGTAGTAGATCTTGACTTGGAATGTAAGATAGTATTAAAAAGAGTTTCACTTACCTCTGGTGGTAGATTTAGTGGTTCTTATAGGGGATAGAGGAAGCATAGTGGGTTCTATGGGGTGTAGTATAGTGGTGGTTCTTCTCAAAGTTCTCTTCTTACACCATCATCAGTGGAAAGTGGCTTGAAATATTACCAGTATGGTCAAACTTGGCACCTGAAACACTTTTTTCCTATGCCTCCAAAGGTTTTCAACTCATGTGGGAATTGAGGACACTTCCTAAATTTTTTAAAGATCTATCTTATCCTTTATCTTGTGTGGCCTCATCAGCACATAGAGGATCTATAGTGTATCTAGATTCTTCACAGGCTATAGGGTTCCAACCACAGGCCTCCTGCACAAATAATCTACTCATAGTTTAGGAGTTTTTAGTGAAGGTTGATATGATTCATATAACTGTTAATGGTTCCATTTCTATTGCTTCTATATTAGTGACTAATTTATTTGATATAGGTGTCTCTCACTCCTTTGTATTGAATCGTATAGTTGATCTTCATAAACTTATGATAGAACTCATTCCATTTGTTATGGAATTGGTGATGCCTCTAGGAAAAAAGAAGGAATAGGGTTTTGGATACCCCTTATGCTCTTTATTTATGTATAGTGTAGAGATAGTTTGGTATTTCTTGGTTCATGACTTGGACCTTTTCTATGTGATTATTGATATGGATTTTTTGATTTCTCATAAGGCTTGGATTGATTATTACCATCAAATGATGTTTTTCACTATTTTTTATGGATTCTACCATGTGTTTCAGGGATAATGAGATCCAAGTTCTAGTCAAGCAGAGTTATATCTTGCATATCTTAGTAAGTTGTAGTTATTTTCTGTAGTTATGTTATAATAAGAATATAAAAATGGTACCCTCCCTCTAGTAGTCATCTAGTTTCCTAAAGTTTTTTAGATGACTTATCATATATTCTAAAAGAGTTGTAGGTGGAGTTCTCAATTGACTTAGTACCCAAAACTAAACCAAGGGATGTATACCCCCAAGTGTGTCTCATTTGGCCACCCCCATAATTTTTGAAAATAATTTTGATAGAAATATTTTCATATTAATTTATTATAGTAAGCTCAACCAAGTAGTGGTTAATAACAAATATTTAATAGTTTTATCCTTCTCAGTCTGTTACTTTTCTAGTTTGGGTGTTGGGGGTGTCTAGAGGAGGACTCATGAGGGTTCAGTGGAGGTTAGAGTTACAAAACAATTGTAGTGGGTGGTTCATGATGTGAATAGAATTCAAATCATGAGTTTGTATTTTACAACATATGAAGCTAGTGGTTCATAGATTATATGTTGGAGAGGTGTGTCTCATTAAACAAATTCAAAGTGTGAATTTTTAATTCACAATGTGAAATAAATCTAGCTAAGGCACCATGTTTTTTAGTTTAAGTTGGAAAATTTTATAATTAATGCCATAAATGGATTTCACAGCTTATATTTGATGGATCTACAAGAACTCACATTGTGAATATGGGATTCATGGAATGAATTAAGAAATTTTAAGGATATTTATAATATGAGATATTAGGTGGATTCCTTTATTCAGTGCATGTTTCTTCTTAGCATGTGGTTGAACCCTAGAACCTTTAGAGGATATCTCAGCCCTATTCCTTCCTACTTTGGTCCAAGATTTCCATAGGTTCTTTTTTGGAAATTGGTGATGGTCCCTCCTATTTATCCACTTTTTTTCTTATGTTCCATTCACAGGGATTCAAAGTGTTGATGTTTATTTGGTTTGGGGTGTGTTTGGGAAGTTTTTTTATAAATCCTTGGTGAAGTTCAGGTTAATCTAGGGTTTCTAAGTGCAGTCTTAGTTTTTGGGTTATTTACTATACTCCCTGTGGTGTCCAGTGAATTGAAAAGATTCTTTGATGTAGGGGATCCTCATTCTCTCCTTATTTATGTTCAATGTTTGAGGATTTCATGAATTTTCCTTCACTTTGGTGGATATAAATGGTTAGATTAATATATATAATAAATTGGATAATCTAAAATTGATGGAAATGGGGAGTAATCACATGATTTTACTACTTTGATGTTATTTCTAATGTATAATACATGCTTGTGGACATTTTTGAAAATCATAGTTTTTGGGGACCTTGCTTATGTTGTAGTTGATATGTATGTGATACCATTAGTGTAATGATTTTTTTTATCATCTAAATGGAAAGGATAAGAACATATATATGGATAATAAATTGGATACCGATGGAAATAGTTTTGTGTGATAATACCCATGAAAAATAGATAAATAAAGTGATGAAATCCCTTTAATATAATTTTTTAAATTTGGGATGTGATGGTTATATGGTTATGCCTTTTGGGTTTTCCTTTTGTGGTGTGGGCAGTTGTGCAATGATGGTATAGATTGGATTAGGTGTGGAAAGTGTGGGGTAGTGATTCAATGGTTGGTTAGAATGGGATTATTTTTGGGGAGTTGTGAAATAGTGGATTCATGTAATGGTTGAGATGTGTGGTGGTTGATATGTGTGGTGGTTGTGTGTGGTGGTTTTTGTGTTTGGTTTTTTTGGTGAGATATTTTGGATGAGGTGGTGTTGTGTAGATGGTTGATTTGAGATGGGTGAGCTATTGTGTGGTGTGGTTAAGTTATTTTCCTGATTACCCATGGAATAAATTGTAATATTAAAATAAAATATCATGGTTTGGTAAGTGAATATATAAAATTATTAATTTTTTTTTGTTTTAATTAGATAAATTAATCTAAATAATAAATAAAATATTTATGTGATTGTGAAATGAAATGGATTGTAAATGGGAGTTTATGGAAACTCATTAAATCTATAAATGGTGAAACTTATAATTGAAATGGGTAATGTATGAATTTGTGTTTTTTGTTGCATTTAATGGTGGTAGTGATTGTGATGGTTGATGTGTGGTGTGGTGGAGGCATAGTGGTGTTCCTAGTTTAGTTTTTGGGAACCCATAGGTTGGTTATTGTGTGTAATCAATATATCATGTATTTTTATGTTATTTTTATACATAACCCACTCATGTTGGATAACCTTACCAATTCTCAGAGGTTTTGGGTTTTGGGTTTTTCCCCCAACATCCAGGATGGTGGTGATACAGATGGTTGTCTATCCCCTCTTCCCCACTCTTCCTTCAGCAGTAGTGATTATACTGGTTGGTTTCATCCATTACACAGTAGTTTTGGCCCAGGTGTTTTGTGTCATATGTGATGTTATGAGGTAGTGATGTGATGTGATATGTGGTGGGGGTCATGTGTGGTAGGAGGAGGGAATGATTTTTATTTCCTTTATCTTCATGATGCCCTATTTTCAGCTTATGTGGCATGATGTAAAATAATGGATCATGTGTATTTGGGTAAGATGTGATGTGATGGCCTTGTGTATTCAGGTAAGATATGATGTGATGATGATTGGTTATAGTATCATATTCTATGACTTGTGAGGGTGGGGTAGATAGGGATATGTACCAACCCACATTATATATGGTTGGTTGTGATTGAATATGTATGGAAGATATGGGAGATCAGCATGTTTGACGTTGGGTCTTGAGAGTGTTAAATCAGTAGGGAAGTGGCATTAGAGCGATTTTGTTATTTTTTTGATACTATGTTACAATATTGGATGTGTTATTTAGTGATAAATATATTGTGAGGTTTTTATTAGTTATTTGACCTGTTTATGTGCTTATTGGTTCTATAATTTGTTCATTGGTACATTAGCATGCTCTTTTCACAAATGCATTAGAGAATTTGGGTATGATCCTACTGAGGGTATTTTTATGATCCCCTACTTATATAAGCTATTTTTCAGGTTTCCAAGAGTAATTTGGGGACTGATATGGGAATTTATATATTATGTATTGGATCTACTGTTGATTCATTGTTTTAGGACTTGTCTTTTGGTATTTACTTGGAGGATTTTATTTTTATGGGTTAAAATTATTCTTGCATTGTGGGATGGTTTTGGGTTTGCCATTATTTTATATGCTAGAGTTTCTTAGTGGTTGTTTATCCTATCTTTTGATCCTATATTTTATAGATTTTAATGCCTTCTATATGTGATATTTTTATACCATCAATTCTTTTCACCAAATCAAGGTCTGCTGGAGGCAGAACTCAAGGGTCATTATCTCTCTTTCTTATGTGCCAGCCTAGGAGGGGTTCCTTCGGAGGGAGGGGTCATGAAAGAGTGGTATCAGAGGTTTTAGTTGAGATAGTGGATGGATTTTAGATTTAGGAACTATGAATATTTCATATGTTGTTTGGTAAATTATGTTGATTGATCTTGGTGTGTGACGTGATCCATGGATACTAACTTGGACATGGGATTTTAGGGGGGCCTGTGATCTAGTGCATGGAATTTGAGATTAACGAACATCCAAGTGAGGTGTACCTGTTTATAGGGTAGATTCCTAAGATATTTAAATGCATCATGATTGATTGTGTTCATGTATTATTTGGATTATTTTTAGAATTTAAAATTAATTAATTAAATAAACTTGTGATAAAAATTCCATGCTACTAGGATTTTGATTCTTACTTACTTTTTAGGACTGGATTTTAATCATCATCCATGAGTATCTTAGGTGGTTTAGTTTCAACAGGATGATTCAATTGACCATTATAGGATCGACCTAATATAGGAGGATAATTCATGGAAAAGGATTTATGTGACTTTCAACTCAGAGTCTGGGAAAGAAAGATGGGAGCATCTCTGATCTAGAGATAAAGTGAAGGTTAGAGGAGCTTGAGATTTCTTTCAGTTTGATTCGATATCAAGATGAGTTTTTGGTTCCATTAATAGTTATTCAGTTATTGGAAGCTATGAATTAGTGTTGGATGTTGTTTTTGGGTTACCAAAAAGAGGTAGATGTGTTGTGTCCATACATCCAAAAGAAGTTTCATTTTGAATTCATATCATTGAAAACAAATTCAATAAAGCAGAAATAGTTTATCTCACTTCAGCAGAGGAGCCTAAGTGTGAAGGAGCTTGGGATCAAGTTCAAGGACCTCTTACTCGTTACCCCAAATTATTTTCTAGATGAAGAGTCCAGAGCATGGTGTCTAGAGGAGGATTTTTTCCCAGTTATTAGGTATATGATCACTCTATTTATAGTTTCTAAGTACATAGAAGTACATATAAAAGAAGTGGTTATTGAGTGTATTATTCAATTATTAATTGAGCCTTAATAGATTTTCCATCAAGGTGACTTGATTACTAGGGATTTAGGAAGTGGGCCACAGATGTTCAGGTAGTCGGGGTTTTAACTATTGGGGAGTCAAACCATGGTAGATATTTTCTCATCTTTTTGGGGAATGTGTCTTCTAATCACCTTATGAAGGCTTCCAATTTTCATGCTATGTTTTTTGGGGACATTGAAGCTGTGAGGCTCAATTTTTAACCACTTAGTAAGGCTAGTTTTATATATTCATTAAATTACCTTTTCAGCAGTAGCAACAGTTTCCTCTATGGAAGTTTTAGTGGTAGTGGCCAATGGAAATTGTTCAATAGTTGAGGAAAGATGGTGTTGGAAAGGGGTATCCTTGTGATATAATTTATCTATAGAGACCTAATCTAGGGTGTGTTTATAGAGGCCAAAAACATAGAGTTAGATTATCCAAGCATGGTCAAATGCACATGTTAAAGGAATTAGTTTCAATATGGCCAGAGGTTATCAAAGGTAAAATTAGTTTATCATCTACTTTTGTTTGTGCCTTGTTTGATTTGGGATAATAACACTCCTTTGTTTATATTAATTGGTATGTGACTTAGGACTATATATTGAGAGTCTTCTAGTTCCCCTGGTGTTATAAATTCCAATTATAGGTCAGAATACTTTATTTGATGTGTACTGGGAATATAAATTAGTGATGGGGTAGTATCAGTCAGTGGGAGATATCTTCTTTCTATAGATACAGTCATAAAATGTTGTCCTTATCATGTAATGGTTTTATTACATGAACGTATTCATTCAATATCTCCAAATTATATTTTCTTTCTTCAATGTGAAGATCCATCAAGTAGTGCTCATTAGAGAGAAAGGTCATTGGATGGGTGGAAGTAAAGTAGAGCCTCTTTTATCTTAGTTGGAAGAGAATTTAATGGAAGAACAGGTTGAGGATGTTCCCAGGGTTATGTAGGATTTCTTGAAATGTTTTCCTGAATGAGGTTATTACACTACCCCTATGATATGATGTCAATTTTGGGATAGAGTTGCAAACTTGTGCATCTATGATTTTGATGGATCCCTATTGAATTATTCCTAAAAAACTAAAATATTTGAGGTTTTATGTGAATGATTTGATCTAAATATGTTTCATCCAACCTAGTGAGTCTTCTTGGGGAGCTTTAATTTTATTCTCAAAGAAGGTAGTTGGTAGTATGAGGTTGTGTGTAGACTACTGGAGGTTAAATCAGGTAATGATCAAGAACCATTACCCACTTCTAAGGATTGATGATTTGTTTAATTAAATAAAGGGATCTAGTTTTTTTAAGGTTGAATTGTAGTCTAGATATCACCAAATGTGGGTAAAATATGAGGACATCTCAAAGAATATCTCTAGGTGAAGGTATGGTCACTTTGAGTTCATTTCCATGTTGTTCGGTGTCAAAAATTCAGCATTTGTATTCATGGGGATTATGAAATACATATTCCCTGAGTTCCTAGACTAGTTTATCATTATTCTCATCAATGATATCTTGATCTATCTAAAGTTAGAGGATGATCATGCTAAGAATATCAAAGTTGTCTTGTGGATCCTTCGACACCACCATCTCTTTGGAAAGCTTTCCAAGTGTAATTTCTGGACATGGGAGGTGCATTTTCTTGGATAAGTGGTGTATCAGTTGGTTTTGGATATATAATTTTCAAAGATAAAGGTAGTTTTTTCTTGTAAAACACCCAATAATGTGGTATAGGTTTGTATTTTTCTAAGTATTTTCAGTTATTATCATAGGTATTTGTCTGATTTATCTCAGGTGTCAGTCCTGGTGAAAAATTTGACTAGGAAGGACCTAGACTTTGTGTGGACTAATCAGTGTTAGATATTTTCAGTTACTTGAAAGATAATTTTTTCAGTGTTCTAGTGATTTGTTTTCTTGAAGAGGTGTGATTTTTGAGGTTTTTAGTGTTGATTACCATTTGGGATGGGGATGTTTCTTGATGAATTATAGGGTAGTGATCTCTTATGGGTTTATTTAGTTAAATCCCCATGAACACAACTATGCCATCCATGATTTGTAAATAATTACAGTTGTGTTTCTTTTGAATTTATGGTGACATTATCTCATCAATGAGAACTTTGTGGTTTTAATGAACCAAAATAGCTTGAAATATGTCTTCTCTCAGTGATATTTGAATCTACACCAGTGAAGGTGGATGGATTTTTTCCAAGATTGTGATTTTGAGATCTATTTCACCCTATGAAATGGGAAATTTTTTTCTAATGTGCTAAGTTTTAATTCCTAAGGAGATGTGTTTTGGGAGTCTACAGATGTTGGAAAGTGATATAGGATCTTGTAGTGATGAATCTTGATATTATAAAGAGAAATGTTCATAGTTGTCTTTATAAAATTATTATTGAATCATCATTGATGTAGTATTTGGAGAAGTCTCAGTGGGGAGACTCAGAGGAAGAGGTGATGTGTGACTATGTCCATGGTGATTCTCTAATGGGATGGTTAGAGGATGGTCAGAATTAGATATTGTTTCAAGGGAGGTTTTTTATTCTATTGGAAGTGCATGTTGGAGTTATTCATGAGTTTTATAGCTCACCTTTGGTGGTGTATCATAGTGTGACCAAGATGTATCATGGTTTGAGGAGATAGTTTTGGTGTCTTAGAATGAAACAATCAGTGGAAGAGTTTTTGTAAAAGTGTCTAGTTTTTCAGTAGGTGAAAGTAGAGAACCATGTTAATTGAGGTTTTTAAAAAACCTTGGATATTACTAAGTGGAAATGGGAAGAAATATTGATGGATTTTATCACTGATTTTATCCTCATATCAAGGAAGATTTGATTCTTTTTTTTATAGTAGACTGACTGACAAATTCAACCCATTTTTTGGAAATCTGTGAGTCGAGTGTTGTGGATTTCTTAGTGAGGAGGTATATGGATGTTGTTGTTGAAATTAATGGGGTAACAAGAACCATCATATCTGATCTAGATAATCATTTTAACTTAGATTACTATGGTGTATTTAATCATTATTTTGTCTCCCAGTTTCACCTTAGCACTACTTTCCACCCAATGATGGATGAGCATATAGAGTAGATCATCTAGATACTAGAGGATATGTAGCAAGATTACATCTAGGAATTTAGTGGATCATGGGTAGGGAACTTACCTCTGGTCAAGTTTTCATACAAAAATGGTCATCAATCTCCCATTATCATGGATATATTTGAGGCATTATATGGGTGGTTGTGTCATTATCCATTTTTCTAGATAGAGGTTGGGGAGTCACTAGTTCTTAGTCCTAATGAGGTGAAGAGAATAAATGAAAGATCCATTTGTTCTAAGAGAGGATGAGGGTGGTTCAGGACTATCTTAAGGCCTATTTTGATCATAGGAAGAGTCCACTATAGTTTGAGGTTAGATACCATGTGTTCCCAAGGGCATCCCCACAATGATGGTAGTGGAGGATTGGAAGAGGGAGTAACCTTTCTCCCTAGTTCATTAAGACCTTTAAAGTATTGGGGTGAACTGGTAAGGTGGTTTATTATTTGGAACTACTACCACAAATGGATAGAATTCATGGTATATTCCACATGTCCCAGATTTTTTGGTATCTACATGATGACTCCCATGTAATTGACTGGGGAGAGTTGTATATTGAGGATGATGCGATGTTTAGGGAGTGTCCAGTAGAGATAAATGATCATCAAGAGAACGTGTTGTGTGGATGAACCATCCCCTTGGTTCATGTTTTGTGGAGTCATGGTGGCCTCAATTATATTACTTGGGAGCGAGAGACGCATATTTGTTCCCAGTACCTAGAGTTGTTTTGAGAATTACCTTTTTTTATTAATGATGTGATGTTTGGATCATGATATTTTATGAGATGTGGTGTTTCCTTGATGATGTAATGTGTGATATATCTTCTGATATATAAATAGGGGAAACCTGATTCCAAATCAAGTTACATTATACTATGACATGTTTAAAACCATGTGGATGTGTCAGTACTACCCAAAGCAGATAATATCTTGATAATAAAGATGTAATTCTGTGATTTTTGTTCTCAAGGTAGTGTTATGTGTTGGTTGTAGTGGTTTTTGGCTTGGTATATCTAGAGGTTGATATGGTAGTGTCGATGGATATGTGGAAAGAAGGTGTTTTATGGATGGTTCCAAGTGATGTGGTGTTGTTCCCGATAAGATATGGTGATGTGGTTGTGTGGAGTGTTTTGGTGGAAATTTTAGTTTGGTGTGTTTGGATGGTAGTAGTGTTTGGGGTGTAATTAAGTCCCTAAGAGGTATCTCACTGGATGATTTTTTAGACCATCTCCTTTATTTTATTTTGGTTTTGATTCTTGAGGAAGATAATTGTTTTTGAGGTATCTAATGTAACAGTTTGAGCCTTCTCAACCTATTACTTTTCTAGTTTTGGTGTTGGAGTTGTTTGGAGGAGGCCTGAGGAGGGTTCATAAGAGGTTGAAGTTATAGAGAAACTATAGCGGGTGATTTATGACATGAATTAGGTGAGTTGCAATATGTTTATAATGTGAGGTCTTTGCTAGATTACTTTACTTGGTATATATTTCCTCTTGACTTGTGGGAGAACCCTAGCACCTATGGAGGATCTCTCATCCCTATTCCTTTCTACTTTGGTCCTTGGGTTCTGAAGGGTGTTTATTGGAAATCTTAGGTGAGTCCTACTCTTTATAACCTTGTTTTATTATGTTTCTTCCCCAAGTATTTATAGTGGTGATGTTGCTTTGGTTTTCCCTGTGTTTTGGGTGTGTTTTTAATAAACCCTCCATGCGGTTCAGTTTGATATAGGGTTTCCAAATACAATTTTGATTCTCAAGTTTTTTCTTCTTCTCCCTATAGTGTATAGTAAATTAAAAAACATATTTTAGGTATGGTATCATTTTTCTCTCCTTATTTATAAGCAATGTTTGTGGATTTTTTGATTTTAACTTCTTTGGGTGGACATCAATGGTCTTCTTAACAAAGATAATGAATTAGTTAATATGAAATTTATGGGGATTGGGAGTAATTTCATGATTTTACTACTTTGATTTTATTTTTGATGTGTTATGAATGATTTTGGAAATTACTAAAAAACAAACCTTTTTATCTTGTCTTATGTTTTAGTATATTTATATGTTATACCCTTGTTATAATGATTGTTTTTATCACCCTGAATAAAAATAATAAGAATGTATATATGTATAATAAATTGTTCAACCATGTAAATTTGGTTTGTGTGAGAACACCCATGAAAAATAAAGAAATAAATTGATGAAATCTCTTGAATATAATTTTTGAAAGTCGGGATGTGGTACTTTTGTGGTTGTGCTTATTGTGATTTCCTTGTGTGGTGTGGGATGTTGTGCGGTGATGGTTGAAATGGTATTGGGTGTGGAAATTATAGGGCATTAATGTTATGGTTGGTTAGAATGGGTTGTGTTGTGGTAAGTTGTTTGGTGGTGGTTTTGTGTTTTGGTTGATACATTTGGTAATTGAGATAGATGGTGGTTGTGACATGTGATGGTTTCATGTTGTGTTTGTGACATATGGTTACATTGTTGAGATGGCATGAATGATGTGGTGTTGTGGTGATTGTTGATGTTAAACAAGTGATCTTTTGTATGAAATGGTTGTGTTAGTTTCCCAGTTACCCATAGAATAAATTTTAATACTAAAATGAAATATCATGGGTTATTAAATTAATAAATAATTGGATAGAAATTGGTGTGTGCAAATTGGGTAAATTAATCTGAACAATAAATAAAAGGATTTTTGAATTTTAAATGAAATGGATTGTAAAGGAGGATCTATGGAAACTCATTAAATATATAAATAGTAAAACCTATAATTTAAAGTGGGAATATGTGGCTTTTCATAGTGTTTGTGTGGTATATTTCATATAGTGGTGGCAGTGATTTTGATGGTTGACATGTAGTGCAATGGTGGCATGGTGGTGTGCACTTGTGTAGTTGTTGTGGACCCATAGGTTGGGTATTATGTGTTATCTATATATCATATATTTTTATTTTATCTCTATATACTCCCCACCAGAGTTGTATAACCTTACCAACACTCATAGGTTCTGATTTTCAAGTGTTTTCCCCAACATCTATGATGGTGGTGATATGGATAGCCGACTACACCATTTTTCTTGGACTTCCTTCAGTAGCAATGATGATATGGGTTGGTGTTGGAGATTACCCACTAGTGTTGTACCAAGTTTTTCTAGGTGATATGTGATGTAATGAATAAATGGTGTGATATGATATGTGGTAGGGGTCATGCATGGATAGAGGAGGGTATGAGGTAGATTTCCTTCATATTTATGATTCCATACTACTCTGGTTATGTGGAGAGATGTGATGTGATAACCCAAATGTCTTTGAGTGAGATGTGATGTGATGGCCCAGGTCTCTTTAGGTGATATGTGGCATGATGATGACTAATGATAGCACCATATTCTATACCTTTTAATCATGGGGTAGGTAAGGATACTTCTTGACCCACATCAAAGATGGTAGATTTTGATGTGATATGTATGGATGGTATGGGAGCAGAGGATGTTTGACATTGAGGAATGGGAGTGGAAAATCAGTGGGTAAGTAGAAACAGGACCCTTTGTTTTGTTTTTTATACTATATTAAGATATTTAATGTGTGATTTTTTTAGTGATCCATAGTGAGTCTAGGATCAGTTAGTTGGCCTATTGAGGTGTTTTTTGGTACTATTGTTTATTCATTGATGCATTAGCATGCTCTTTTCACATGTGCTCTAACGAACTTGGGTATGATCCTAATGAGTATAATTTTATTCTCACCCTATGTATATAATATATTTTTCATGTTTCCTAGAGAACTTTGGGGACTAATATAGACATTTCAATCTTGGGTCTTAGAGCTTTTGTTGATTCATTGTTGCAGGACATGTCTTTTGGTATTTACTTGGAGGATTTTATTTTTATTAGTTGACATTGTTCATGAATTGTGGGATGGTTTTAGGTTTACTTTTATTTTATATGTCAGAGTTTTTTTTGTATTCATTTATCTTATATCATAATTTTATATTTTGTAAATGGTAATTCCTTCTATATGTGATATTTTTATACCCTTAGTTCTTGTCGTTAACTTAGGTCCAACTAGAGGTTAGATTCAGGGGTCAGTATATCTCTTTTTTTATTTTCATCCTAGGAGGGGTAACTTTAGAGGGAGGGGTCATGATAAAATATCCCTTACCTCTCATTGACTATTTTTTCAAACCGTTTAAGGGGTATAAGTGGTTTTCTAAAATTTATCTTCAATTTGGCTATTTCAAACATAGAATCAGTGAGTCGAATATTCCTAGGAACGCCTTCCAGATAAGGTATGGTCATTTTGAGTAACTTTTGATTCCATTTGGACTAACTAATGTCCATGCTATCTTTATGAAATTGATGAATTTAATATTCCTTGAGTTTCTTAACACTTTCATCATAGTTTCCATGGATGAAATCTTGGTATACTCTAAGACCAAATAAGATCATGTGTGTCACTTGAGGCATGTTTTGTGAATTTTGAGGGATTACCATATTTATGAAAAATTACCAAAGTGCCAATTATAGATCCATGAAGTTAAGTAAATTTAATATCAGATCATGGTGTCTCGATCGATCTTGATAAGGTGATAGGAATTATTTCATAGTAAGATCTACATAATTTCTTTGATATATATAGATTATGGGGTTTTTTCCGATACTATTGGTGGTTCGTAAAGGATTTCTAAAATCGGGTGTCTTCTTTGACTTCACTCACCTTTTAAGGGGGTAGAGTTCTTGTGGGGCTCTAATTATCAGGAATACTTGTATGAGATAAAGTAGTGTTTAACCTTTGAACTAATTTTAACTTTACTAGATACTAGATAGGGATATATGGTTTACTTTCATGTGTCAGGTTCTGGTTTGGGCTTCATTATTATGCAGGGAGATTATGTTGTGGCTTATGGACTATGTTAGTTTCAGCCTCACGAAAATAATTATCCCCCTTATGACTTAGAACTTGCAGTGGTTATGCATACCCTCAAATTTTTGTGTCACTATATTTTTGGGGAAAATTTTATTGTTTACTCTGACCAAAAAAGTCTGAGTTGTATCTATTCTCAAAAATATTTTAACCTATAGTAGAGGTGATGGGTGGAGTACTTGCAGTCATTCAACATTGATAGTTCCTATACATTTGGAAGAGTTGACATCATGGATAACGTTGTTAGCAGGAATATACCTTCCTAGGTTTTAAAGAAAGTGAAGGAAAAGTGGCACTTGATGGGTATTTTTGCTCAGATGCACTTGGGATTCAAGTAGGAGGAGTCCCGTACTATTATAGAAAGTGTTCATGTGACATCCTCTCTCCTTGAGATGATTCTTTAGGACTAACAACAAGATAAAGAGTTCTATAGTATTAGGTATTCCTTATATGGTGGAGAGGACATTGGTGAGTGGTCACTTTCCTTGAAGGGTATCCTTTTCTTTAAGAGCTTATATATTTCCCCTTCATTTTCAAGAAAGGGTGTTTTGGGTGATTGTCACAATTATTTGTGGGTTTTCCACCCTATAACCATAAAGATGATATATGACATGAAATTTCATTTTGGTGGCCTGGTATGAAATGATACATGTCTAACATTGTATCTCATTGTTATACTTTCCAACAAATTAAGGTTGCTCATTATAAGACTTTTGAGTTTCTTCAGCATCATCCCATACTTACATTGAAGTGGAATGAAATTTTTATGGGTTTCATTATTAGTTTACCTCAACCTCCCTGAGGTAGGAATTCCATTTAGGTGGTAATAAATTAGTTGATCAAATATGATCATTTCATACCGATTCATGACACCAATAAAGTAGATGACTTTGTAAAGTTGTATGTGAAAGATATTGTAAGGCCACATGGAGTTTTTATATCCATTATCTCAGATAGGGACCCTTATTTTACCCTAGGATTTTGGAAGGTCCTCTAGGAATCAATGGGTACTCATGTCGAGTTGAGCATAACATATCATCCTTAGACGGATAGGAAGACAGAATGGGAAAATAATATTCTAAAATATATTCTTAGTGCCTATGTCTTGGACTTTAGAAGTTCTTGGGGTATCTATATGTGTCTGGTTGAGTTGTCTTATAACAAAAGCTATGAATCGACCATCAATATGGAACCTTTTGAAGCTTTATATGGTCATCTTTAAACCTCTCTTTTTCGTTGGTCTGAGTTTGAAGATGCTTCCATAGTTTGACCGATTTTGGTTCAAGAGAAAATGATTAAGATCTATTTGGTTCATTTATGGAATCATTCCTTTTTATTATATTACTTTTCAATACACTATACAAATAAAGGAAGGATCTTCTAAAGTTTAGTTTCTTAGAAAAAAGGTACATAATACATGAACACTTAAAACATTATTCTAATACACTTGAAAGGATTCATCATAGGTTCATCCTATGTACATTTATTATATCTCATAACCTGGGGACATACATCAAAGGAAAGGGTGAGCATAAGGCCCAGTAAGGGAAATCAATGGAAATAGTTTACATGTGTCCATGATAAATATCAATAAGAAATTTATGAATATAATAAAGGTGTGAATAAACAAAAACAGGGCATATAATAATAAAAAATAACATTAATTGTAACATGGAAAGGTGGAAAAGCATTTATTTTAGAAATTTATAAGAATATCACCAAGGTTATTAAACAAGGTGTCGTAAATAAAAAATTACCAAGGTTATTCACTAGGGTATCGTAAAACATGTCATCTCTAGAGATTAAATTATTTACCCAATAAACTGGATCTCTATCAAGGAACACTATTAATATGTATTAATTTCATGTGATACACATATATCATAATCAAAAATTTCATAAATAACCTATGGAGAATAAAATAAATGGGTTTTATATTAAAATCATGGCATTTTAAAAGTGCTTAATAACGTGATTGTTTTTCATTTTCAGACCACAAAAAAGGAATGTGAGTTTCATGAATGTTAATACCAGAATAAAATTAATGATTTTCAAATCTAGTTGAATTCCCTTGTAAAATAAATATTCTTGTGTATTCATGCATGAAAATAAAAGATAATTTAATTGAGGAAAAGAGGGAAATTTGGAAAAGTAGATTTGGCAGCATAACAGGTATAAAACATGGTTTTAAAAAATAGAAAAATGAGAGGGAAAAAGGTTATCCCATTGATAAAACATAATTTGGTATTAAGGGTATGATTAAAGGTGTAAAATAAGGGAGTAAATATAACATTTATATGACATAAACAAACATAAGTTTTGAATCAAAAAGAAAAGAAGGATAATTCCATTACCTTGAAGAGTTGTTCCTAAAACTGATTTGGACCTTGGGGTCTTGAAGATACCTTGGGAGGTAAAACTCCCAGATATTTTTGGAGAATGGATTTTCATTGAAATGAAATGGATAAATTGGTGGGTATTTATAGCAAAAGTGGAGGATTTTTTTATTAATTTCTAAATATAGGCCTTAGAAACCTAGGTTGTGGAAGATGAAAACCATGGGATTTACCATGGTATTTTCCCATGTTTTTAGACACTTGGGTCATATTTTATGTTATTATAATCCAAAAGAGTCAATCATCATTTTATATTACTTCTTTTGGCATGGAAGAGTAAGGTTTCCACAAAAATAAAGTTTTTAATGTTAAAGTTTCCATTTTAGACTTTGGAAAGTAAATTATAGGTTTGTAAATTGATTAAAATCCATTAAAATACTTTATATTAATAAAATAACATATTATATTCCATTTATTGTGGTTAATTATTTATTAATTATTTTTTACATAATTATGAAGTCATTAAACATACCAAAAAACTCTAATTGTATTTTTACTATTCATGAAAAAATAAAGTATTTTAGAAAATTATCATAAATTAACCCTAACCTAATTTTGGAATGATGATTTCAAAAATGATATTTATTTTAGCATAATAATTCTCTAAATATGATAATTATAAATTATAAATATAAAAATACTTATTTATTAAAAATAATAATGGATTAAAAATGCATCATAAAATTTATGACACTTGAAAAAAAATTATCATTTATATTTAAATAATAGTGTTTCTATCATACCATTTCATTTAAATTAGTATTATTCATAATATCATATTTTATTATAAATATTTATATCTTTTCTATAAAGTGAAATTTCTGACTGAAAAATCAATTTATCAAATTCCATCTCAATTTTATTAAGAAGAACTATTCTTAAAACAGAATTTATGGAATAAAAATTTTATTTATACAAAGGAATTATACTTTAAGTAACTAAGTAATGGACACATAACCCCTTATTACACCCACATACACAATAAGATTAATGTGTGTGATGGTGGTAGTTTCATGGGGTGCCTCGACTAACATTGATCGAGTGGTAATCTCTACTAACTTGAACTTCTCCCAGAGGTAATTTTGTTCAAGCTTCACTTGTTAAAACTCAACTTGGAATTGGTAAAGGTTAAAACTCAGTGATGATACCTCCCTCCCAAACTCTAATAAATGGGATTCAAATGGTATGACTCTACTGGTTGAGGCCATCGACTCTTCTTTCTGTATCAATTATCCTTTGTCAAAATTTTACTTATAAACATTAATTATAACACTAAAATTATTATCAAGAGTATAGTTCTCAATAGTCATATTGACCAATAATAAAAATTGACCAACATTAAAATAAGTATTGAATCCATATGGTCACATTTCCCATTATATTCATTTCATTATTAAATATATATGTTTTTTGGGTATAATATAACAAAACATATGTTTTCCCAAGAAACAAATATTATTAAAAAAGTTTGGTTCATTATATTTTTCCCCCTTAAGAAATTTCATCCCCAAAATTTCAACTTGTTCTCTCAGTTCAGAAGAGGTGTGGGTAATTCTGCCTCATTGTATCCTCTGGTTTCCACATCACTTATTCATGTATATGGTTCCTACATAACAATTTGATGGGGTGGGTAGTCTTGTTTCATAGAACCTTTTATCAATAGTATAAGATCTCCACTGGATTCTCCTTATAAGAGAGGTCATATTCTAGTTGCACCACCTTTGGATTCAATACATGTTAAGGGTCAGGTATGTACTTCCTCAAGAGAGATACATGGAATACATCACGAACTTGAGCTAGATTTTGTGTAAGTTCAAGCCGATAGTCCACTTGTCCTATATGATCAAGGATTTCATAGGGTCCAATATACTTGGGGATAAGATTCTCTTTCTTCCCAAACCATGTGACTCTCTTCCATGGTGATATTTAAAGGAAAAAATTGTCGCCAACATCAAACTTTAAATCCCTTTAACAATTTTCAATGTAGATCTTCTTCCAACTTTGAGCAACCTTAATGTGTTGTTGGATTGAATAAACCTTTTCTATCATCTCTTGCACAAGATCAGGCCCAATAATCTGAATCTCAACAACTTCATCCCAACAAGTAGGAGTTTTACATCTCTTTCCATATAGAGCTTCATAAGGGGACACTTGAATACTCGAATGGAATTTGTTGTTGTATGAGAACTAAAATAATGGGAGATGTTGATCCCATCCACCTTTAAATTCCATTGAGCATGTTATCAGCATAACATCGAGTGTATTAATATTCCTTTTATATTGGCCATCAGTTTGGGGTGATAGGTCATACTGAAATTCAATTCAGTATTCAAATCGTGTTTAATACTTCTTCAGAATTTTGATGTGAACCTTGGATCACAGTCAAAACCAATAGAAAGTGGTACCCCATGCAACCTCATTAATTCCTTTATATAAATCTTAGAAAGTTTTTTAAGAGATAAATATTCCAAAATAGATATGAAATGGGTAGTCTTGGTGATATGATCCACTATAACCCATATCACATTGTTTCCTTTGGATGTTCTTGGGAGACTGGTGAAAAAGTTCATAGTGGCATTTTCTCAATTCCATGTTGGTATGAGTATTGGTTATAATACCCCTTCAGTATTTTTTCTCTCTACCTTCAATTTTTGACACACCAAGCACCTTAAAGTGTAGTATTAATTCTCCCTTTTCATTTTATCCCACCAATATTGATCACAAAGGTCCCTATACCTTTTAGTTATTCTAGGATGTATAGAGAATGTATATCTATGAGCTTCATCCATCAGCTCCTTCTTTATTTTAAGAATAAATGGAACACATATCCTTGTACAAAATTTCAGTACACCTATTTTATCAATATTGAACTCAAGAAAATTCTCATTCTTCACATCCTCTATATTATTCTGTAACAAGGGATATTCTCTTTGATCTTTCTTTATATTCTCTAGTGATGATGGTTGAGAAATCATTTATGATAGGGTTGATGATGTCCCTTCCCTTATGATTCCCATTTCTAGTTTTACTAGGTCTTTGATCAAAGGATCTCCTTGAATACTTATCATTTCCAAAACAACAGGGTCTTTCTTACTTAATGTATCGGCAACTTTATTTTCTCTTATAGGGTGATAATGAATTGAAAAATCATAGTATTTAATAAATCCCAACTATATACTCTATCTCATGTTCAATTAAATTTGCATGAATATATACTTAAAACTTTGGTTTTATATGTATATATCAAATTTCTACCCATAAAGATAGTGTCTCTATATTTTTAGAGAAAAAATAATCATAGCTAGCTCTAGGTCATGCGTAGGATAATTCTTCCCTTGAGGCATTAAATATCGAGATTCATAAGCAATCAGCTTGTCATTTTTCATTAGGAAGCACCCAATCACTTTATAAGATAAATTTCTAAAAATAATAAATAATTGTCCAATATAGGGAAGAATTAACATGGGTACAGCAACCAATATCTTCTTCAGCTCTTATAAAATATCTTCACACTCCTTTTTTCAGATGAACTTAACCCCTTTTTGAGTTAACCTAGTTAGTGGATTAGAAATTCATGAAAAAAAATTCAAAATCCTCCTATAATATCCTTATAAACCAAGGAAACTATGAATCTCCATTATTATTATAGGATGATTCTACTCCTCCATAACCTTTTTCTTGGTAGGTTCAACTAATATTCCTTCATTGGTTACAATGTTCCCCAAGAAAGAAACTTTCTATAACCAAAATTAACATTTACTAAACTTTACAAATAGACTCTCCTTACTCGTGATTTTAAATATAACCAATAGATGATCCTCTTGATCCTCTCAAATTTTATAATATATCATAATATTATCAATAAAAACCACCAAAAAGTTATCAAGGTAGTCCTTAAAGTCTATATTCATAAAATCTATAAATATAGAAGGTACATTAGTCAACCTGAAGGGAATAAAAAAACTCATAATTCTTATATCTTGATCGAAAGGCGGTATTTATAATGTATTCTTTATTCACCCTTAATTTATGATAACTAGATTTAAGATAAATCCTAGAGAATAATTGAGCCCCAAGAATCTAGTCAAATACATCATCAATCCTTGGAAGAGGGTACTTTTTCTTCAATATAATCCCATTAAGTTATCTATAATAAATGCATATATTAATTGATCTATCCTTATTCTTCACAAATATAATATGTGCTCCCCAAGGAGAAGAACTTGTCCAGATAAACCCCTTATTTAAAAGATCTTGGACTTATTTCTTTAATTCCTCTAGCTCTATATTTTCCATTATATAAAGGGTCTTTGATATCATCTTGGATCTAGGTATGGGTTCAATAGATAACATTACCTCTCTTTATAGGGAAGGTCTAGGTAACTCATCAGGAAATATTTCAATGTATTCATCAACTATGGGGACATTTTCTATTCTTATACTTTCATTTCCTTCTCCCTATTTACTAATCATCTCTATAAATAAGGCTACAGGAGGTGATTTTAGGAAAAGATAAGGTCAAAAAATCTATACTTTGAAGAAAAATGTTGGTTTTACATTCAATAATATTGATATTTTCATGCTTCTCCATTTTATCTTATCATTATACTTTGAGAGCTAGTAAATCCCTACTATAATGTCAAATTCTATTATGGGAATGAATACTATATTTGTGATGATATTGTGCTTTCCAAAGTCAATACTAGAGTTTCTATACACTATCTATTCATTGATAATACCTCCATAAGTTTTTACTAATAACTCTACTTCTAGTAGTTTAGTTATTGATTTTATATTCTTTGCAAACTTTGAGGAAATAAAGGAATTCATAGAACTAAAATCAAACAAAGTACTTTCTATCTTTGAGAGAAGAACAAGAGTGCCTTACACCACATCATTTGGACCTTCAAATTCATCCATCATGATACAAAATCCCAAACTTTCTCCCTTAGCATAATTTGAGGTTGATGGTGTTTCCCTTCCGTTACCTTTTTATTTGAAAAGTGATTGGAAATGTGCTCAAGTTTTCCACACTTATAGCATTGTACTTTAGGCTAGGCTTGAACCATTTTCCCATTGTCATTAGTGTTGAGAAGTTAATTATTTACCTCACTGTGATTCTTTTGATCTATATGGACATCTCTTCCACACTTGTAACATTTCCCACTCCTAAACAAGAAGTTCCTCAAATGTTTATTCCCACATTTATTTCATGTGGGAAGTTTAACTTTCTTTCCTTCTATTTTGTGATCAAAGTTCCTCCCTAATCTTGGATCCATTTATCTCTTATTTTAATTTTATCTATGGGACTATTGTATCTCTTTGAACTCCATTTCAACCTTTATGGCACTCTACACTATCTCCTCACAGTTTCCATAGTCTCTATTGGATAGATTCTTCTATATATGTGGTCTTAGTCCACTGAAGAATCTATCAAACTTTCCATTAGGATACATGAAAAAGATAGAGGTGTAATGAGAAAGTCTTTTAAATTTCATCTCATAGCTTCATACATATTCGTTTTCCTTTTGCTCCAGCTCTAGGGATTACTTCTCCATTTTTATTCTCATCGAATGGGGAAAATACTTATTGAAAAGGGTCCCCTGAACTCTTCCCACTCCATAGCATCAATCTTCCTTCTTAAATTAGTGTTTTAAATCAATTACCACCACTATTCATCTTCTCCCTCTAATATGTATATAGTGAGGGTGAATTTCTCTTGTTCGGAACAATGAAGTACAAAAGAGATATTTTCTATAGAGCTTATCCATTGTTCAGCAATCAATGGGTCGGTAGATCCATTGAAATAAGGTGGTTGTTGATGCATAAAGGAATCAAAGGAATGTTGTTTTCTTCAAGGTGAATCTGGTATCTCATCTTCATTCAAGTTATTTTTCATGACTTTAGTTATTTGATTCATCATTCTCATGAAGTTTTCCATTCTGGAATCAATCATAGGGTCATCAATGCATGGTCCATTGTTCTCACCATTTACGCAGTTCCTCATATTTCCTTCCATTTTCTAAAAGAAGAAAAACCTTAGTGATAAATGTTTCTATTTTAATAATATTATAATTATAAAGAAATTTTTATGTTTTAAAACATCATACTTAAATATGTTATTCTTTAACAACAATTACATTTTCTATAAATCATTCATAATGGTTCATAAAACTCTTATTATTAACCAAACATATCCACCCAAAGTGTCAAAATAGGAGTGCAGAAAGGCCCATTGTTGTGCATCAGTTACTACTATATTCTATATCAAAGTTTTTTTTAGGCTTTACCCCTAGATATATCTATACTAGAGTCACATCCACTTGTTCGTATCCAGATAGGGATTTCTTTGCTCGGAAACCACTTACTTAATATTTCACCAAAATACCAGGATGTTTTCATTTATTTAAACATTTATATAGGCTTCTTCCTAAATTTTTCAAATCCTTGTTTCTAAAAATAACTAAACCATCCTTTGATACCAACTATGGCATCTCACCTTTTTATTACATAACTTTTCAATACACTGTAGAAATAGAGGATATTTTAAAGTTTAGTTTCTTAGAAAAAAGTACATAATACATGAAAAATTAAAATATTATTATAATACACATGAAATTATTAATCATAGGTTCATACTAAGTAAATTTAATTCACCTCATAACTTGGAGATATACGTCAGAAAAAAAGGGTGAGAATAAGGCCTATTAATGGAAATGAAGGGAAACAATTTATATGTGACCATGATAAATATCAATAAAAACTTGAGGAATGTTATAAAGTCTTGAGTAAATGAAAATGGGGAATATAAAAATAAAAATAACATATATAATAACATGGAAATGTGTCTACAACATTTATTTTATACATTCATAAGCATATCACCAAGGTTATTCACCAAGGTTTTGTAAATGAAAAATTACCAAGGTTATTCACCAAGGTATCATAAAACATGTCATATCTAGAGATTAAATTCTTTACCCAATGAATTGTAGAGATGTCAGGGTTAAACCTTAATATGTATTTATTTCATGTGATACACATATATAATAATCAAAAATTTCATAAATAACCCATAGATAACAAAAGAAATAGATTTTATATTAAAATCATAGGGTTTCAAAAGTACTTAAAAACATGATCATTTTTTCATTTTCATCCCATAGAAAAGGAATGTAGGTTTCATGTATGTTAATAATAGAATAAAATTAATGATTTTAAAATCTAACTTAATACCCTTGTAAAATAAATAGTCTTGTTTATTCACACAAGAAAATAAAAGATAATTTTATTGAGGAGAAGGAAATTTTGAAAAGTAAATTATGAATTATAATAGGTATAAAATGTGGTTTTAAAAAATGGTAAAATGAGAGAGGACAAGGGTATCCCATTTATAAAACATAATTTAGAATTAATTTTATGATTAAAATGTTAAAATAAAGTATTAAAAATAACAATTAGAATACATAAATGAATAGAGGTTCTTGAATTGAAAAGAAAAGAAGGATAATTTATTTACCTAGAAGAGTTGTTCCTAAAACTTGAGGATTGGAACCTTGGAGGCATGATGACACCTTGCGATGAATATTTTAGAGGTAAAACTATTATAGTGTCATGTATTATAGATTTTTAGTGAAATTAAATTGATAAATGGGTGGGTATTTGTAGTAAAAGTGGAGGATTTGTTTATTAATTTCCAAATATAGGCCTCAGAAACCTAGGTTGTGGAAAATGAAAAACCATGGGCTATCCCAGGGTTTTTTCCCATGTTTTTGGATACTTAGGTCATATTTTATGTTATTTTAATCTAAAATAGTATATAATAATTCTATATTACTTAATTTCTCATGTAAAAGTAAGGTTTCGACAAAAATAAAGTTTTTAATGTTAAATTTTTCATTTTAGACTTTGGAAAGTAAATTATAGGTTTGTAAATCGATTAAAAACCATTAAAATAATTGGTATTAATAAAATAACATATTTTAGATCATGTATTGTGGTTAATTAGTTGTTACATATTTATTATATAATTATGAATTCATTAAACTTACCAAAAAACTCAAACTGTATTTTTACTATTCATGAAAAAAATAAAGTATTTTGGAAAATTCTCATAAATTAACCCTAACCTAATTTTGGTGTTCTGATTTAAAAAAATATATTTATTTTATTATAAATTCTCTAAATATGATAATTCTAAATTTTAAATATAAAAATCCTTATTTATTAAAAATAATAGTGGATTGAAAATGCATAGTAAATTTTCTGACAATTGAAAAAAAATCATTTATATTTAAATAATAGTGATTATATCATACTGTTTCATTAAAATAATTATTATTCATAATATATTAGTCTATTATAAATATTTATATCTATTCTAGAAAGTATAATTTCTAACCAGAAAATCAATTTATCAAATTCCATCTCAATTTTATTAAGAAAAACTATTCTTAAAATAGAATTTATGGAATAAAATTATATTTATACAAAGGGATTAAAATTTAAGTAACTAGGTCCTAGACATGTAACCCCTTATTACACCTACATAATCCCTAAGATTAAGGTGTGTTATGGTGGTAGTTTCATGGGGTGCCTCAACTAACATCGACCGAGTGGTAATCTCCACTAGCTTGAACTTCTCCTAAAGGTGATTTCATTCAAGATTCACTTGTTGAAGCTTGTCTTGGACTTGGTAAAGGGTGAAACCCAGAGATGATACTTCCCTCCCAATATCTAATAAATGGGCTTCAAATGGAATTAATTTACTAGTTTAGGACATCGAATCTTCTTTCTGTATCAATTATTCTTTGTTAAAATTTTACTTATAAACACTAATTATAAAATTAAAATTATTATCAAGAGTATAGTTCCCAATGGTAATATTGACCAAAGGTCAAAATTAACCAATGGTAAAATAATTTTTAAATCCATATGGTCACATTTCCCTTTATATCCACTTCATTGTTAAAGAGATATGGTTTTTTTATAATAAAACATAACATAAATTTTCTCAAAAAAAATATTATTCAAAAAGTTTAAGTCATTACATCATCAGTGTTTAGTGAGGGCTTATATATGGTACAATTCATATGTGGATAGACATCATCACCCCTTTTATTTTTCATTTTTTGATTATACATTCTTAAAATTCTCTCCCCAGTTGGGTAATCAATGACTTAGAAAGTAGGTAAAGATCCTCCTAGGTATGTGGGACCATTTTAGATCATGGAATTTCTTTGAAAGGTGTAATATCACTTGTTTTTACCACCTCAGTTATCTTTTATCCATAATTTTTTCATTTTTCTCAAATTAAAAAATATTAATAAGACTCATCTCATGTTTTAAATCAGGAAGACCTTGATGTATAGACTAATTTTTCTGTGACTAGACAACTATATCAAGCCATTGATTCTTAATTGATGATTCTATATGGTAAGTTTATACCTTTGGTTCAAGTTTTTTGGCATCATAGTTTTTATTCTCATGAGAAGTGGTAATGGGAGTCTTTGATTAAGGATCATTTGCCTTAAATCTTTTAAGTACAAACTTCTTTAAATTAGAATTCTAAGGGAAAAAAGAAATATGATGGGGAGGATTCTAATATACCACCAATTATTTTAGGTACTACTATAATCATTTTGGTATTTACCTTTATTTTGGTTGTTTATATCTTGTCTCCAAGTTTTTTTGGTGGATTTTAGTTGAAAAATGGGTCAGGGGTGCATCCCCATGTTTTGGTATCAGTTTGGGCATGAACCTGTAGATAAAAGAGCTATAGATAGCCCACTGGATAGTTGGTGATGGCCACCAACAAGTCATTGGAAGAATGATAGTAGTTATTTCTTATATTAAACCCATCAATCAACTAGAGGAAGCCCGTCGGCCCACTATTGGTGTGTCTAGTAATTCAATCTTACTATTGGGCACTTCTGGCCAGCCAATTGCAGAATTCTTGGCTATGAAAGTGAGAGGTCGCATCATATTTTTCTACTCAAGATGCATTTTTTAATTATAAATTAATCTCATTTGACCCTAATTCATTCCATTCAACTTGTAGGATCTCTAGGGGTGTTCTGGGATCTCTTAACTCAATTCACCTTTTATATCAAAGTGTTTGTTGAACACATTTTCATCTCTTAGTATGTTATTTTCATTTTGATCTTAGATATTCTTCTTCTTCCATTTCCTATTTTATATCTTTATGGTTTGGTTTCTCCAATGATGGGAATTTTTGTTTTGGGATTTTAATCTTGTTAACTATAGATCCATTGTGGAATTTAGGGGTCTTGATTGGATCTTCAACCTTTCTAGTATCCATTATTGATTTATAAGTCCTTCTTCTTATATTGGATCATTTATTACCCATAGAAATTATTCTTATAAGTGCTTCAAGTTAGTTGTTTTTGTAACTTTAATTTATCTCATAGAACTTTCTTGTTTTCTTTTTCAATTTTCTTTCTAAATTTGATTAAAAGGAATGGAAATAGTTTTTATTAAAATCATTGTTTTTGAAAATGGTTTTTAAAAATGGAATCTCCCCTGGGTGTTAATGGAAAAAATTTTCTAAAGAATGTTTTTTTTGTTTCAAAGATAAAATTCCCCTTAATAATATTATTGTGATAAACTCGAATGTGATCAATGATTAGGCAGGGTTCCATCCTCAGGGGTGTACACTTTCCTCCTAGACCCATTCCTCTAGGGTAATGTATGAATTAGGTGGTCTAATTTGTGTCAAGGATATGCTCTCTAGGGCATAGTCTTATCCTCTATACCTATTCTTCTAGGGTAATGTGCACACCAAGTGGCCTAATAATCACTATAATAGACCATGAATCCTCATTGAATTGAAATATTTTGTACTCATGATCCTATTTTCTATATTGGTTATCTTTAAAATTCATTATTTTGAATGTTTGTAGAATTTATTTATAAAATTTATCATTTGAATTCATGTTAAATTGTTAAATGGGTGTTCTATACTTGATTTACATTAAAGTTTATCACATGAATTATTTTAAATTATTAGAGCATAAATAATTTATTTTATAAATTCTATTTATGAAGCACTTAGAGGGATCTTACTGGGATCTTTTTTCCACACTCTGTATACAACTTTGGGTGTATATGGATGTTGTTATATCTAATTTAGGTAAGGTAAAGGCATCATAGGGTGGTAGAGGGTTTGTTCATTAGTAGGGTGTGAGAGTATGGAGGTGGAATTATGTCACACAGAGTTTGGTTATATAGTTTTTGATCACTTTGTTTTTATTTATTTATCTTGGAACTTTTTTTTCTTAATGATTTTTTTTGTCTTATTTTTGGCATGCTGACATATTATATTTATTTAACACCTTGTCTTGGGTTCTTTTTGTAAAATAATTCTCTAAGGTAGTTCTTGATGTATAGGAACTTGTCGCTAGACCATGGGTATTAGGAATTCCATTTGGTCCATGTCAAGACTAGTTCGGGTTATGGATGGTTTCGGTAAGCTAGGTTGGTTATGAACATGCAAGGTACCTTAATGATATATTCTTTTGAAACTATATTATTATAATTGGATGTGATTTTTTGTGAGTCGGTCTTGGTGATGTTGGGTTATGGTTTTCCTAGATTATGTGCATGTTGGTTCTAGTTTTTATTCACTAAGACATGAGTGTACTTATTATATATTTTCACAAGGATTTATTCAAGAGGATAATATTTAATATAAATGTATTTTTACCCCTATATATATACAATTTTTCAAGTTTCTAGGATAGATTTGGTGATTGAGCTAGACCTTACCATTTCGAGGCATAGATTCACCATTGAAGATATTATAGAGATTTTTCTTTTATAATATCATTAGGGAATCTAATTCTATATGAAATTTTCATGTGTAATGGGATATTGGTTTTATTTTATATTATAGCAATATTCATTGGATTCTTTATATGTTCCTAGGATTTATGATTATAATACTTCTAATTTGTGTGTTTTATACCCTCGGTGATAGTCGCTAATCCATAGCCTATTAGAGGTTGGATTCGGAGGTCACTCTTTCCTTCTCTATAGGCCCGGGAGGGGTTCATAGTGAGGGTACATTGTGAAAAATTGATATAAGAGCTATGGATAGGCGTTAGGATGTAGTTTGAAGTCATAAATGGTGAGGATTTCATGGTTTTTGCAGGGAAATGGTATTATATAAACTAAGTGTGAAATGTAGAAAGGGATACTAGGAAGGATATAGGTTATTAAATCCCCCAATGATTTTTTACAAGGAACTTAAGCTCACTAAACACCCATGGAAAGATAATTTTTATTATGGGGTAGTGACCTATGAGAATTACATGCATCTTTCTTGTTTGTGATTGTATTTTTATTTGGGTGATTTGTGGGTAAATTTTAAAATAAATCTAATTAGATGATATTAAGTAAAATTATATGCTTTGGTATTTGGGATTATTTTCCTACTGGTGAACTATGATAAGGTTTTAAGGATGTTAAGGGGGGATTATTGTATCCCTCATTGCTTTCTATATTGATTTGAATATATTATAACTATATTTATGATGATGTTTTCTTATTCTATGCACAAATATTGTAAAAAATAAATATTTGAATCTATTTATAAATTGAAACTCTAATAAATAATGACTTGCACCGAAAGTAAATGGATAATGGAAACATTGGAAATATTGTTACCAACTTCATGATTTTTGATAATTTTTCTTAAAGTGTATAATTTTAGTGTTTTCCTTGGTTCATTCCAAAAAATTAATAATATGATATTAACCTAAATGACCTTTTGATTGCATAAAATTACTTTTTTTAGCCTTATTATTTACAAGACATGAAATGTGTTAATCTAAAATTCCTAGCTTAAATTTAAACATATTGATATTATTTAGAAAAATATCCTGTTATGGTTTTATGATTTGATGGAACTATGTAACCTTTTCTATTTTTGAGAAACTTGAGCTAATAATGGAAGAATTTTTAATATGGTATGTTACTCATTAATTTTTAGTATATCTTAAATTTATTAGGGTTGTTAATTGAATTAATTAAAATCATGTTAAACTTTTAATACATTAATGGATGATTTATTAATATCCTATTACACATGTAAGTTAAATTGTCTAATATAATTAGAACTTGAGTATATTTAATTGTTAATGAGATATTTATAAGGAAAAATGGAATTGATCATATTCATTTTGAGAAATTATCCCATGTTGTGTGATGAGGTGTGAAGAAATGTTTAACAATGTTTACTTGAAATTATTAAAAAAATGTGTGCTTAATTGGTAGTAAGTTTCTTAAATAAATTGAAGGATTTATTTTAATAAGGTTTTTTTTCATTTTAATTTTTTTTCAAATTGGTTTGGGAGTTATTTATAAAGGGATTTTGTTAATACCTTATCTTAATAAAAGATTAAAAAAATCATTTAAATGGATTTTTGGGGAAATGAGAGGTTTTTAGGGAAATTTTATGGTTAATTTCTATAGTTTTAAAAGCATGAGTTTTTAGAAAAAAAATTCACGATTTAAAACAAATATTTATTTTAATATCATTTGAACATGTTTTAAATTATTAAAGTTATTTATTGTTTATTTGGAGAGTGTTTTTGAGGTAATTTCTTTAACTATAATGGTTGTGATCATGGCATGGAAAACATAATTGGTGGGGAAAGAAAGTGGGTTCCTTGATTGTTCGATGGTTAGATGGATAGTGTCATGGGAGTTTTTATTTATTTTTATAATTGAAGGAAGTAATGATGATTATTTTAAAATGTGGTGGAATTTTTATATAAATGATGAATTCGTTGGCTGATTATTATTATTTTGTGAGGTGTTAAGGGAATATATGATTCTTGTAATGCATCTATGTTTTCTCTACTGATTGGTGTGTGATTTAATTGATCAAATTAACTTTATTGATTTCGATATTTGTGCTTGAATGAATTTTTTTAGTGAATCAATAGGGTTATATTCATGGTAAGTAGAATAAGGATTCATGGGATAAGGTTCAATCTAAATTTTAGTATAAAAAAGTGTCAAGGTTCCTTGGTAGAGTTTTAGGCCTTGAGGTTAAGGAATTTTTAGATGAGGTTGAGGTTAATTTTGAATTCATGAAGACTTTGAGTTCATTCTTAATTTTCATAGTAGTGTGTTTTATTTTAAATGGGGGTTAAGAGAGGTTTATGATGATTATTGGATAGCTAGAATAGGTTTCTTGGGAAGATTTCATTACCTCAATCAAGAAGAAGATTATTTCCTAAGTGCATAAGGGAGAATGTATAAAGGATCTCTTGGAGTTCGAATTAAGGGGAGTACAGTGTGTGTCATCTTGGGTATCTCTTATTCATATTGATGGATTATTTTCTGAATCACTTAATTGATGGAGACATGTAATCACAGCATTTTGATTCTAACTTGAGGTTTTAGATTTGATGGATAATGGAGATTTTATAGTTGAAGTCATGGTTAGAGGTGATAGATCATATTATAGTGATCAATAGGGGTTTTATTCAATCTTATGAGTAGGTTAAAGACTCTACCTTGAGTTTTGTATCTTGTAGTAAGTGAAATCAAGAAGTGAAGTGGTCTCTCAAGGTTTAGTAATGGATTATATCCTTAGGGTTAATTATATTTAGGCATGTTATGTTGATTAGACTGATATGTTTTATTTATGGTGTGGTGGGGAATTGATGGTATTATTTCCCCATGATTCATGGTGTTCCTAGGTTTAAGAATGTTATTTGACTAGTTTTATAGGGAAGTTGGACTTTAATGGGTAGTTTGTTGAGATGAAGTTAGTTTTGTCTGAGATTCTAGGGGTGGGTATCTTTGGGTTCAGTAACCATATGACTTTGATAATTGATTTATTTTGAATGATCTTTAAAAAAATAGTTTAAAGTTTTTCTTCATAATTTTTTGACTCTAATTTATTGAAATAGGTTTCTAAAATTTAAACTTAACTGATTTAAAAAGTTAGGATGGAATTAATATTCTGATATACATAAATGTATGGTGGTTTTGGAAACTAAAGGTCATGTTTTTTGGAATGAATTGATTTGGAAAATTAATTTCACAAACTTATCTCTCCGTTATGAAAGTATTAATGATTAATATGGTAGAGTTTGAGTCTTGGTCTAGAGTGGTTAAATTTTTATTTCCTCAATCTATATTATCTTCATCCCTTTTATAGAAAAAAAATTATTTGATAGGTATATTTCATGGTTATTAGATTCTAGAAAAAAAATTTAAGAGTGGAGTGTTGGTTATAGTGAAATTCTAGAGTTAGGATTGGTGAGTGTGTAGTGGATGTTTTCCCTTGATCATAGTTATAAATATAATTAAAAGGTGTCCATCTAAGTGGTATGGTCCTTCTTATGTTTAGAAAATAGTTTTTTACCTCGCAACAACCTTTTTGGGGAGATATCTCTCTTAGAGGATGTTTTTTAGGAGGTTATTTTCCCTATATCGTGTATATTATAGATGGGTTTATTTGTTTCTATTATGATTGAAATTTTTATCTATTGAGTTTCATTCATGTTTCATTAGTGGTGAGATCCTCGTTTGAGAGGTATCACCCCAGGATGTTTGGGTTAATTGTTATTTATTTTCATCTGATGATTGTTTTTTATTATTGGGAATGAGAATAATTTAATAAGTATGCAATGTAATTACATGAACCTCTTTTAACCATTACTTTGTTTATTTTATGAAAAGTTTTATGCAGGATCAGTTTAATCACTAATATGGGGAGGGGTGAATCAGTGATATCCTTTTCTTTTATGTTATCTTTATGATAAAACATACTTCACCTCATATTAAAGATTTATCACTTTTTGAAAACCAAACATTAAAACACATCCACATGAACACAATAATTTACAATGTTCACTACTCAAAAAGTGTATCTATTCCTTATAATGGTTTTGAAATAATCCAACACCACACAATCCACTATAAAACAATCCTTTTTGTGTGGTTACAACAAGAAGGAAATATCCTTAAACATGCAAATAGATATGATAACAACAATAGTTCATGTGATTTTTCTAGTATAAAATATTTAATTTGGATTTTGTAAAATTTTATAAACCTTCACCAATAGGTTCAGAACTTTATCATTGTGCTTATTCGACAAACTTTACTTTTTTTATTCAAGAAAAAAATCTTATTGGCTTTCTTACCAAGTAGTAGATAGAAAATTATTCTCTATAATTTGTATAAAATCCAGTCTCATCTCTCTATATTATTCCTCTATTTTTTCCTCTATCCAAAAATGATTCTATCCAAAAAAAAGTTGGATGGAAATGAGTATGTCTTTTCTTCTATAGAGAACTGGAACCCTTCTCTTTCCCTCTACTTTCTTCATCTAGAAACTATATTTCTGGTTATTCATTCTGATCCTTTAAATTTAATGGGATCATCCAAAATATTATTCTAATGAACCCTAACCAAAAAAAAATCAAATCACTATAGCCTTCTTCTTCACCACAACCAAGAAATTCATTAGTTGAAAATATCTTACTCAAAACTCTAACCGATGGAAGTTTTTCCAATGATATTTCCCATTCTTATATCCATAAATTTTTTTGACTGATTTTTCTTTCCAAAAACATTCCTTCAGAAGTTCTATCTGTTAAATTTGTTCAAATACAAAAACCCCAATGTTATCACCTTTTTTGTACATGAATATTAATTTAATACATTATACTTTCACCCTTTTATATAGGTGTGCTCGAAATAGAAGAGGTAGGAACTCAAATTTATTTTTCCTCAAAAAAAATATCTACAATTAAAAACTCACACTCAAATAAAATCTTCTCAAAAATTATCAGATATTCTATGATTTTTTAAAAGCTTCAATGAATAATCATCATAAATGTCTTCTTCAAATTTATTTTCATCAGAAAACTTCATCTAGAAAATGACCATCTATAAAACCTTCATAAAATTTATTTTTCTAGAAAATATATCCACCCAAATGAGTTTAGTCTTATCTATATAGAGAACTGATTTGTATATAAACTTGAGTTCTTCTATATTTTAGATAATTCTTAAATCATTCACCTTTTTTCATCTACTTCAAAAATATTCAGAAAAACTCTATCAAGAAATATGTTTCCAAAACTCTGATGATCTCACTTTTAATATTATAATTAAATTAAATCTCTCCCCTAGAAGCTTGACTGAAAACCCACACCATTTTCACTTAATTAAAAACCCAATAATATTTTACAAACTTAAACTTTTTAAAAAATATTTGTATGAATAATTTTTCCAACTTGAAATTTATCGAATCCATTCTTCAGTAACTTCGAAGCTATAGTAACTTTCTCAAAAAATTTAAATTCAAAACTTCTCAACTTTATAGACTTATTAAACCTTTTAAATAGAATTCCTTGGCTACACTCTATTGGGTCTTGTGTTCAGAGATCTTTCACACAAATTTTAAGAGAAACTTTGTATGATCTAAAACTTTTCTCCCCTTCTTACAAAATGCTTGGATTATGAGTTTTTATAGGACTATTGATATTGAGAAAATTATAGTATAAATGTATCACCAAATTAGTTATATGATCTCTATTTGAAACCCTAAATCCAAAATTCCTACATCCTAAGTTCTATGTCCATAAATATTGTGTCTTAACATCTTCAATTACCCTTTAACATAAGTAATTATCATGAGGTTTTCTATGATGTTAAGAATATTTATATCCATATAGCATCATTTGATTTATTTTTGAACATCTATTTAAATATTATATATTTTGTATACCTCCTTGATCCTTATTATTAACTCTATTCCATAAATATAAGTCTAGAAACAATTGAACCATGTAAACAACATTCAAAATAGAGAACTTTAATCAATGGACTTTCCTAATAAAACTGTGTTTGATCATCTATGTCTGAACTCCTTTATCCAATCGAATGGATTTACAAATTAAAGAGATTTTTCATAAAGGCAACAAAAAACCAAAACATCCAGTTACCAAAAAACAAACTTCATCCAACTTGGTCTTGAAAATATCCCCATTTAGATTTTTTTTTCAACCAAGAATAATAAATCACTAAAACTTTGTTATTCAATCTATGGATCACTTATCAACAATTTTAAGCCTACGTGAGAAAATTTAATGTTGGACAAAATATTAATTGAATATAAAAACCATGCTATCCATAAGAATTGACTTATGAAACATATTCTTGAACTTCAAACTTTCCATATTCACTTCAAAACTTGTCAACTTTCCTATAAAAACAATGTTTCCTACAAGCACTTCAAGAAACTATTAAAATAGTTCACACATTCACAGGATGAGATAACGAATTTTCCTTTTAATAAATCCCCATAAATACATGCTTTCCTTAAAAATTTTAGCACATACTAATGGATATATTTATGGAACATCATTTTTATCCCCCTTGAAAAAACTATCTAAATACAAGATGAGAGAGGGGATAGAAACGCATACCTTATAATATCCTAAGTTTTCCTATAAGGGAATAATATTTTTAATTTCAATTTAAATCCTTATTTTTGACCTAATATTAGAGTTTAATGAGATCGTGGAAGTTTTTGGGGTGTATAGGGCTTCTTCAGAGCCTAGAGACCCGATTTTTTGGGAAAGGAAGTTGGGTCGTGTAGTTAGTAGAAACCATGCAACCCAAGATGCATGGTTTGATGAAACCATTTGAGGTGGTCCAAGCCTCTATATAGGGTCAAATGGTTTGATGGAAACCATGCAGAAGAGGCCACACACATGTGCAGGGTTGGAAGGAGGTTAGTAAGAGACCACATGGTTTGAGGAAACTATGCATCCAGGGTTGCATGCCCATGCGAGGGAACCTATAATTTTTAGCATAGGCGTGCAGCACAATTTTAACATGGTTTCCCAAATAATGCACATGAACCATGTTAAGGGGGTTCTTGGAAAAATAATTTTTTATGGTTTTTTCTTGGTTTGTCTAACCATGTGTCCAAACCATGTGACCCAATTAAAATATGAGAAATGTCCATTTTTTCCTTAAAATCCTTTAAACCTAAAACTATTTTTCAATTCTCCCAATAGATAGCCTCCCTAGCTTGGGAGATCCCTTTCAAACTCAAACATAGGATTGGATCCCATTTTTTTGTCCAGACTTAGATTCAAGCATCGTTAGTCTCATTGGATCTTCATTAGGAATTCAACAATTTCCCTGATTTCTTCCAATCCAGCTAGAGTTAGGAGTCGATACTAGATGAGTGTTATTCCATGAGTATAATTTAGGTGGTCTATACCTTATACCTTATGGTTTTGTTGTTTTATATATTTTCATAGTTATTTTTCACACTGAACCATCTAGAGTTGCCCCTAAAATTAATTGAATAACTTGACTAAATTATTGGAACCTAGTTAGGTTTCCCATGTAGTTCTATTTTATCATTGGAGGTTGTTATCCTAAACCTAGGATACCCATGGGGTGTTACCTTATATCTTCCCTATGTTGTACCACCCTATTGGTTGCATGTGTGCTCACCAATTTTAGTGGGAGCCTTAATGAGAATTTAATGAATTGTTTAAGTTTCTCAGAAATTTTTTTTACCTACTTATTTTTTAATTAAAGGAATTAATTGAATTGAATTTAAAGAGAAGGTTATTTCATCCTTTGCATGTTATAGAATATGATTAAAATAGATAAATGGTTTATATGTAAAATATTTAATGGTTTGGAAGAACTCATTGGTTGTGAGTGATTATGGTTGATAAATTTATAATATTAGTGGATACCTTGGACATTTATACTCATTAGATCCTAATTCTATAGTATGATAAGGAAATTTCTACCTCTTAGATCTGGCTTGTTTCGAATTGCATTGGATATGATTTATTAACATGCTCCTTCGACTCCACCCAAGTCATTATAGAGTTTCCATCAAGATTCTCTATAGACTTAATAAGGATTCCTTGGTCTTCTATACCTTGGATCAGGCCCTTCATGGTCTAAAACTTAATTACACAGAATAGTCCATTATGGAAGTTATACAATTAATTACATGATCTTTCCATTGTGGATATTTTTTCTATGCTTACAGATAGACCTGGTATGATTATATAATTTCATTTGTTATACTAGACGGTATCATACTTGTTTATTTATGTTTTATAGAATCCCTTGTTATGTGTGCTTGGTTATTGTTCATAGGATCTATGTTTATCTGGAAAATATCACTTCTTCATTTTACACTTTACCTTTTATTACTGTTATACTTTTGATATATTGTACACTACTTTTATTTATATTAAAAATATTGGACTTTTTGTAAACATCATTGGTGGTGGCCTATGGAGTGTTATCTCACACCTTGTTTAGTTTACTGTTGGTTACCCAGATAGAACTCATCGATATGAGTAGGGACCAGGGCAATTTCCCACTATACGATGTTGGATTTTTTCATTTCTTAGAAGCATAAAAGCACATGATCGAGCTACACTCATGATGCTATCTGGAGATAGTTATTTTTGGTATTTTTTGTAATTTTGATACATATATTTACCATTTTTTATAGAGGCATTATATGATTATCATATTGTACATGACACTATTTCTGGATTTATTATTATTACATTCTTCTGGATGTTACGTTTCGTCTCTTGTTTAGTTATTTATCTAATTCTCCTACTTGATTTTTAATATTATTACTATTGTTCTACACTCTAGAATGAGGACACAATCTCCCCGTAGACACACCCTAGGACCTCACTGCTATATGGAAACCTCTAGCATATGGGGAGGCATGCTTGAGTCCATGAGACCCACTGGCTCAGGGCACTATTTTTTGTCTGCTAGGTCAGGATATTACAAAGTGGTACTAGAGAATTTTCTTTTCTAGATTTTCTATTTTGAGAAAATATAAAAGATATTAGGAATTTTTGAAATTTGGTAATGAGTTGTGCTTAGTATTAGCTAAACCACATATAGAAAAAAATCCAAATTTCCTAGAACAGAATATGTTTTTATAGATTTTTCCTATTATAGTTGATTTAATTCCACCGTTGGGTGATGCACTTTAGGTTTGATGTTTATTATGATTTTAGGTTTTTATAACTAGCCTGATAATATTATTTCATTCCATCTCATGTATCATTTTAAGAACCTTACAAGATTCATATACCATGCATATTCCATGCCATATAAGATGCATTTCTTAACTGCATGACATTATTATGTGTGCCTTGAGTGATATACATGTTGTTTGATAAGTTATTTTTGTAGGTAATTTAGAAACATAATTTTTAATATTAGTACCTTCCATAACCTAAATAATTTCTTCCTGTATAGGCTATAGAAAACACCCTAAACAGACAATTATGGCACGTTGAGCCATGGACTATTGGCCGCATAGACTAGAACGTCTTATGGTTTGTATTAAGTGGACACCACACTTCAGTTCATGAGGTGTATGGTCCCTTATGGATCAGAAGTGGTGACCCATTTGGTTTAATCATTCAAATAGAATTGTAAAATAAATATTAATTTAAATGAAATTGGAATTGTGAAAACACTAAACTTGACCTAGACCTGGATTTGGAGTGGGTGGTAAGTAGTAACTTGTGTGTTTTATATAATAATTTTTATTACCCAGGCCTAGATTTATGACTAGTTATAGGGGTATTTCTTTTTTATAGGAAGGATTCGACCTGTCATATTCTTTTATACCTATAACTTGGTAACTTCTCATTTCTTTTTGAGGCATGTGTTTGTCATTATAGATACATGCCACCACAATGACCTCTAGTCAAGTGCTAGGTGGGGGGTAAAGAATATTCTTCAAAGGTGGTGGTCCCTAGGCTACTATTAGATCCTCTAGTAGTTCTAGTTGTGGAACTAGTAGTTTTACTAGATGTAGGTGATGATGGCTAGTTCTGTGAGGATTTATTATGGTTTATGCAAACTTTTCAGGGAGCCCTGCTACCTACCTCGTCTATGGAAAAGTCAGTGCATGTGTTCCAGCAGTAGAATCTCACCACGTTTTGGGGGGATGGAGGTCTACAGGCTACTGACCTATGGATTGAGACTATCCTTTCTATCTATGATCATATATACAAACCTCTTGAGAGGAGAGTGGAGCTCAAAAAAATATATGTTTTAAGGAGAATCTAAGCACTAATGGGGTGTTTTGAGCCAGGTTAATTTGCTTTGAGATATGTTTTGGATAGATTTCCAATCTATATTTTACAATTACTTATTTCATAAGACCCTAAGAATTGAAATGGATAGTGAGTTTATGCATCGAGAGTAGGGAGCAATGATCGTTATGTAGTATTCAGTATGATTCATAGAGCTTTAGAATTTTGTGCTGATTTATCTTTCTGATGATCCATCAAGGGTGTGACCCTTCAAGGAAGGTCTCAAACATGTTTTTTATCATAGTTCATCATTTTCAAGTTGAATAATTTTACAAAGATAGTGGATTAGGTGATTATTATTGAATGGTACCTGAGGAAAGTTTAGGGTGCAGAGTAGGGTAATTAAGCCTCTTGACCTAGTGGTTTAGAAATATTTAGCAGTAATCCTTGTTTTGAGGCTTCTCGTGAGGTAAATATGAGCTAGGATATCAGTTCTAGTAGTTCTGTCTTCTACCATCAATGTAGGATGTGGGGATATATGAGGTAACGATGTGATAGAGACCCATTCGAGTGCCGAGAGTGTGGTAGGATGGGATATGTACAATGATTTTATAGTACCTTCCCTCTAAAAGTTAGTGGAAGGGGATCAACTCTGACCTGCGGTTTAAGAGAAGGATTCATAGCTTCAAATCAGGCTAGGAAATGTAGTATTATTAGTCATTCAGGATAAGATGGTGGTCATGGTCAAGATAATCATGCACTAGTTATACCGCGATATCAGAGTGGGTCTGGTCCAGGTAGTGAGGTTGTTTTACAGGGCTGCGATTTAGGAAAAATATGTTCTTTATAGTCTACACTTGAGGATAAGAGTTTCAGGATTTCTATGGTGAGAGGTATTATCTTTATAGCCTCTACTTTAGCATCTACCCTTTTTGATACATGAGAATCATATAGTTTTATATTTGTACCTATTGTGAAGATCCTTAGGCTCATTGTTCAGTTTTTTGATGGCCTTATGACATCGGATACTCAATTGGGAATCATAAGATAGGATGTGTGCTAGTTCAGTGAGTACCCCCTTGAGATAAAAAGATGTCACTTTATATCAAATCTTTTTTCTTCAAGATGATCAGGTTTGACATCATAATTCGGATAGATTGTCTAGTTTTTTATCAATCCTATGTTGATTGGTATCACTGGAGGGTGACCTTAACATCACTATAGGGAAGGTTTTTATTCAAAAGGGTGAATGGGATGTCCATGCAAGTAGATATGTACCTAAGAATTAAGGTTGGGTGGGATGAAGGTCGAGATAGCTAGTTTATATCTGAATTATTATGGAACGCATCAGGAAAATTTCCCTATAGTGTTTAATCATTTCAAGGATGTTTTCCAAAATTAATTTTATGGTTTATCTCCTGAGAGAGGTGGATTTTTTCATTGATCTAGATCTAGAAGATGCATTGGTATCCATTCCTCCGTATAGGATGCTTGATATAGAGTTTCAGGAGCACAATAGGTAGCTAGAGGACTTAGAAGGAAAAGGTTTTATTCGACCTAATACTTCTCCATGGTTTTTTTCAATCCTTCTTTCAAAAAATATGGACAGAACCCTCATGATATATGTGGATTACCAAAAACTGAATTAGTTAATGATTAAAACCCAGTATCCATTTATATATATTTATGATCTATTCAACCAACTCCAAGGATATTGGGTTTTCTCAAAGATTGATTTGAGTTTAGTTTATTACCAATTTCATTTTTGGCCTATAAACATACCTCTTATAGATTTTTATAGTAGGTATGGTCTATATGAGTATATTTTTATGTCATTCAATCTCATGAACACACCAGAAGTTTTCATGGTGATGATGAATTGAGTTTTCTCTTCTTATTTGGATTCGTTTGTGGTGGTATTCGTGGATGGTATCTTGGTGTATTCTCACAATCGACACAACCATGAAAAACATATTTAGATCATTTTTAATACACTTAGAGATCATTATTTATATTCTAATCTCACAAAGTGACACTTATAGATGGATAAGATTCACTTTCTGGGTCATATCATCTTAGATACAAGGTTATCAGTTGACCTAGAGAAGGTGATATTTGTAGTTTCTTGGGTGCAGCCCAAGAACTTCTTTGACATATAAAGTTTCTTGGTGCTAGCTAGATATTACAGGTATTTTATACAAGACTTATCATGCTTAGAAGTAACTTTTATAGGATTTAATAAGAATGGTGTGAGGTTTTTGTGGTTAGATACCTATGAGACATCCTTTATGGAGATGAAAGGGAGATCGACTTCAGCATTGGTCCTGATTCTAACAAAGCTAGGAAGAAGCTACACTGTGTATTGTGATGCATCAAGTATCAGGATAAAAGTAGTTACGATATAAGAGGATATATTTGTGGTGTATGGGTCTCATCATCTAAGGTCACATGAGAGTAAATACCCAATGTATGATCTGGGGTTATCTTATTTTGTTCATGCCTTGTTCTATTGGAGTCATTATTTACTGGGAGGGAATTTTTTGGTGTACACAGATCAAAAAATCCTCAAGTATATATTTATATAGTGTGAATTGAATCTAAGGTAGCAATGATTTTTTGACTAATTATAGTTTCTTGACTTCAAGATTACTTATACACCTGAAAAGGGAAATACAAATGTCGATGCACTGATCAAGATGAATCAGATACAGGTAGTTTAAGAGGCCATTAGTGAGTGGAAGATCATTGATAAATTATTTGAGATACACTTGGAGGTGAAGGATGGACGAGGGAGTCATTCCTTTCTTCTTTAGTTATGAATTACACTCTTCTGGATAGAGTGAGGATGAGAAAGTTATCTGATGCTAAGGGCCTTGTCCTATGGGAGAGTATAGTAGGTGAGGACCCACCTCCTAGTTGGAATGTGGGTGAGGATGAAATTCTAAATATCCATGGTCACATTTGGGTTCAAGTAGACATGCATGAGAAGATTATGTAAGATTATATTCCTCGTATTTGGAAGTACATCCCATCATGACCAAGATGTATCTTGATTTACATCACCAGTAATGGTGGTCAAGCATGAAATGAGAAGTGGAAGGTTTTGTCATGAGGTGTTCCACCTATCAACATGTGATGGTAGAATAAAAGTGAATAGCTAGGATTTTATAGCAGTTACTCATTATCAAGTGGAAATGGGAATATGTTGTGATGGATTTATTGACTGGGTTGTTAAGGTCACCTCAAGGTAGTGATATTGTATGGGTTGTTGTGGACAGGATCATGAAGTTCACTTATTTCCTACCAATCAAGGAGACCTTCTCATTATATGATATTGGGATACTTTAAATCTATGAGATTGTGTGACTTTAGGGTTTTCCTCAGGATTTTTGTATTAGATAAGTACATATGATTTACATCTCGATTCTGGAGGAGTTTGTAGAGGGCATTGGATACACAGGTGCTTCTGAGCATAGCATACCACCCTCAAACTGATTTCTAGTCTGAGCGCACTATACAGGTTCTCGAGGATATTCTTAGAGAATGTTTCCTTGATTTTGGGGGATTCTGGGAGAGTCAAATACCCATGTTTGAGTTCTCTTATAATAATATCTATCAGGAAACTATAAAAATGGAACCTTATAAGGATTTTATGGTAGGCCGTGACTATCACCCCTGTGCTGGTTAGAGGTAGGATAGGTAGCACTTCTCAGACCATATCTTATCTAGGAGAATTCAGATCAGTTATAGTTGATCAAAAATTGGATGGCTACCATATAGTCAAGATAGAAATCTTACATTTATTTTCATCTATTACCTATAGTGTGTAGCATTAGAGATCGAGCCTTTTTACATATCTCACCAAGGTTGGGACATAGACGGATTAGGATAAAAGGTAATCCTTCACCACAATATGTTGGGTCATTCTGGATTCTAGAGAGAGTCAGGCTAGTAGCATATTGATTTCAGTTACCTCAGAGATACCAAGTCATGCATGATGTATTCCATGTATATCAGCTACACCACTATCACTCATACCCATATCGCACTCTACAGTCATATGAGGTTGAGCTATAGGTAGATACATCTTTTGAGGAAAATTTTATTTGTATTGTTAACAGGAGCATGAACGCTCTTTGAGGCCAATAAATTCCTCTAGTATAGGTACTATGGAATCATGGTCATTTATAGGAAGAGACTTGGGTGTGTGAGGTTGACATATGTGCTTAGTGGTCGGAGTTATTCTCAAGTGACTCTTGACCAATCTTGGAAGGGCTATTCAGGGATGAATTACTTTAAAGGGGTGAGATTTTAAGATCCTAAGTTTTCCTATGAGGCATATATCTTTTTAATTTTATTTTAACTCCTTGGTTTTGACCTAATGTGAGTGTTTAATGAGATCATGAGATTTTTTGTGGTGTTTGGAGATTTTTTGGAGACCAGAGGCCCAGTTTTTGGAAAATTTAGTTGGACCTCGTAGTTAGTAAAAATAATGTGACCCAAGATTCATGGTTTAATGAAACCATGTGAGGTAGTCCAGACCTCTATCCAAGGCTATGCGGTTTGATAGAAACCATATAGCAGGGTTCGCATGCCCATGTGGTTTTGGACATAGGGCAGTAGGAGGCCACACAGTTTGAGGGAACTATATAGCCAGGGTCCCACACCTATGTGGGAGAATCTATAATTTTTATTAGAGTCATGTTGTACATTTTTCACATGGTTCCCAAAACTATGTGCATGAACCATGTGAAGGGGGTCCTTAAACAGATAAGGGCACACAGCTTTTCCAACCATGCAACCGAGTTAAAATGTTGGAAATGACCAATTTTCCCTTAAAATCATTTAAACCTAAAATTATTCTTTCACATCTCCCATAAGATAGCCTCCTTGGATTGGAATATCTCTTTAAATCTCAATAGTAGGATTGGATCCTATTTCATCATTTGGACTCAGATTCAAGAACTATTGGTCTCATTGGATCTATGTTGGGAATTTGATTGTTTTTCTAGTTTCTTCCAATCCATCTCAAGTTAGGATTAGATAATGGATTAGTGTTCTAATATGGGTATATGGTAAGTGGTATATACCTTATCCCTTAAGGTTTATTTGTTTTATATCTTGTTGAAGTTAGGTCTCATGCCAAACCTTCTTATGTTTCCCCTAAAATTAATTGAATGCATTGATTAAATTATTGGAACCTATTTACATTTCCCACATAGTTATATTTTATCATTAGAGTTTGTCAGCCTCAACCTAGGCCAACCACGTGGTGTTCCCTTGTATCTTCCCTATATTGTACCACCTCGTTGGGTGTGTGTGAGCTCACCAATTTTAGTGGGATCCTTAATGAGAATTTAATTAATTGTTTAAGGTTGTGATCACCTTATCTTACCTGTTCATTTATGAATGGAAGGAATGAATTGAATTGAATTAATAGGGTAAGGTTGTTGCCTCTGTTTCATGTTATGGAATATGATTAAAATGGATAAATGGTTTATATGGAAAATGTTGAATGGGTTGGAAAAACTCATTGGTTGTGAATGATTATATTGATTAATTGATAATGTTAGTAGATTCCCTGGAAATTTATACTCAATAGATCTTGATTCCATTGTATTCCATGGACATTTCTACTCCATGGATTCATATTGATTATGGTAGTGGATGCCTTGGACACTTCTACTCCTTGGATCCTGATTCCATAATATTCTAAGGGAATTACTACCCTTGGATCCATCTTGCTTGGACTCATATTGGACATGTTCTATTGACATTCTTCTTAGACTCCACCCAATTCATTACCAATTATCCATTGAGATACTCCATGGACACGATGAGGATTCCTTGGTCTTATATATGTTGGATTCATCCCTTCATGGTCTAAAACATGATTGAATGTCATGGGTTTTTGTGGACGTTATACACTTAATTACATGGTGTGGACATTTTTGATATTTTTTTATACTTACAGATATCTCTGGTACAGGTATCCAATTTTAGTTGTTAGACTAGACAGTATCACCCCTGGTTATTTATGTTTTACATTATCCCTTTTTATGGGTGTTAGGTTATTTTTTACAAGGATACATGTCTGGCTGGATAGTATCACTTCTGCATTTGAAACATTACCTTTTATTACTATTATATATGTGATATATTGTACATTGCTTCTATTTATATTACAAAGACTGGACTTGTTATAGACACTATTGGTGGTAGCCTACTAAGTGTTATCTCACACCCTGTTTAGGTCACAGTTGGGTACCCAAACAGACCACATGGATGCAGGTAGGGATCAGGGCAAGCGCCCTCTATGCGATACTTGATTTTTTCATTTCTTAGTAGCAGTGTATCACTAGACCAAGCTAGAATTATGATGTTATTTAGAGATATTTATTTTTGGTATTTTTTGTACTTTTGATACATGTATTTCCTTCCATTTTGTATAGATACATGACATGATCATCATATTGTACTTGACACTATTTCTAGCTTTATTATTATTATACTCTTATGGATGTTACCTTTTTTCTATCATTTAGTTATTTATTTACTTCCTAAAGTTTATTATTATAACTATTACTCTATTATACACTCTAAAATGAGGGCATAGTCTCCCCACAGACATACCCTAAGCCATCACTGCTTGTTTCCAGCCTCTAGTGTACGGGGAGGCGCACTTGAGGCCATGTGACCCATGGTCTCAAGGCACCATTTTGTGTCTCCCAAGTTGGTATGTTACATAACTCAACCTTGGAGAGAAGAAGGTTGGACACCCATATTCAACCTTAGTTTATAAAAATATTCCTTTGGTAAAGGTTTTTTCAATATGTCAGCAACTTATTCCATTGTAGGAACATACTTCAACTTGAGTTCATTCTTCTCCATATGCACTTTGATTAAGTGATATTTTATATCAATATGCTTTGAATGAGAATGTTTTACTATATTTTTAATGAGATTTATAAAACATTTATTATCATAACCTAAGAGAAGGGGAGAATTTACTTCAAAAAGAAAATATTCCAACTGAGTTTTCATCCACATAAGTTGTGTTGCAGCTTGAGTGGTGGAAACATATTTAGCTTCTGTCATGCAAAGAGTTACATAATTTTTTATTTTAGTATGTTAACTCATACAACATGCCCCTAGAAATAAATCTCTACAATGTGTGGATTTTCTATCATCCACACTTCCTTCCCAATCAACATTTGTGTAACCCAAAAAATCAATATTTCTTGAACTGTCATATTTTATATGGAAATATATTGTACCATTGACGTATTTGATAATTAGTTTTCCTTCCAAGATATGATATTATTTTGGATCACTTTGGAATCTTTCACATAGAGTAACAACATATAAAATATCTAGTCTTGAATTATCCAGATATAAAAAAACATCCAATCAGTTTCCTAAATTCCTTATAATCCACTTCCTTTCCTTCTCCATCTTTAGTCAACTTGGTTCCCAAAAAAAATTGGTGTAGAAACTGGTTTTGAATTTTCTATGACAAATTTCTTAAGAATTTATTTAGCATAATTTTCTTGAGATAGAAAAATATATTTCTTATTTTATGAGATTTATATACCCACAAAATATTTCACTTCACCAATCATGGAGATTTCAAATAACTTCTTCATCTATTTAAAAAAATCACAAGTTTATCCATCACTCCCATAAAATATAATATATTCAATGTAAAAAACACAATGAGAGAGATCTCCTGATTTTATTAGATATAGATATTACTGCAAACTCTTCCTTTATTAAAGTTCATCTACCTTAAGCAAGAATCCAATTTGGAATATAAATATCTCAGATCTTTATTTAACCCAAAAAAAATATTTCTTCAACTTCAACACATATCTTTCATCTTTTATAGTAACAAATCTATACTGTTGTTCAATATAAACATCTTCATCAAGATCTCAATTAAGAAAAGATAATTTTACATCCATCTTAAAAATTTTATAACCTTGTTGTTCAGGAATAACAAGAAAGATTCTCATTGAAACTAACCTTTATATTGAAGAAAATTTCTAATCAAAATCAATGCCTTAAATTTGTGAATAACCTTTGAAAACCAATTGTGCTTTTTTTCTTATTACTTAACCATATTCATTTAACTTGTTTCTGAACACCCACTTTGTTCCAATAACATTTTTATTATTTGGATTGGTTATAAGTTCCTATGTATCATTCTTATTAATCTATTCCAACTCTTCATTCATAAAATGAATCCAATTTTGATGATCAAAAGATTCATTAACATATTTTGGCTCAAATTTTTAATAAAATGAAGTATGTTCAAAAAAATTTGATGTTATTATCATTAGAACTTTTTTTATCACCAATGATGTTTTGAACTTCCCCCTATTTCCTCGTCCTAGGATGAGATGTATGAAGTTCTTCCTCTTCACTAGAAATAGCTGAGTCAGACTCTTCAATTTTTGTGGAATCACCATTTTTGGAAAAATTTCCATGTTTATTAACAAAAACTATTTCATATCCCTTATATTCATTATCTGTATGTGTTTGTGAAACTTCCTCTTTGTCTTTTTCAATAACTTTTACATCAAAAAATCAACTATATTCTCTATTTCTTTGTTAAAACATCTATACCCTCTACTATTAGGAGCATAGCCAAGAAAAATTCCATATACACCTATTTGATCAAATATTTCAAGATTTAAACTTTTTTTGTGATGCAGAGACTCCCAAAAACCTTTAATTATTTCAAACATCCATTTTCATTGTAGAAAATTTTTTAAGGAGTCATATAATAACATGGTCTATAGAAACACAAATTATGAATATAAACTACTATATTCATAACCATCTTAAAAAATAGTGAGAAATATCATGTTTGAACAATATTGTACATACCATCTACATAAAACTTATATTCTTTCTTTAAGCAACACCATTTTTTTGTGGTGTGTAAGGTGCCCTGAACTCATGAAGAATACCTTTTTTTCAAGATAATTTTTGAATTATTCATTTTTTTTATTCACCACCATTATCAGTTCACAACATATTAATAGGATACCTGCATTTATTTTCTACTCTTCTCCTGAAACTCTTAAAAAAATTTAGAGATTTTGATTTAGGTTTCAAATATATAATACATGTAATACGATTAAAATCATCAATGAGAGAAAAAAATTACTTATCTTTGAAAGTTTATTGTTTTCACATTATTGCACAAATATCAGAATGAATCAACTCTATGGGATGAGTTGAATAAATTTTAACTTTATTATGCACTAAGTTTGTAATTTTCTATTATTGACAAATAGAACAACACAAACCTCTTCCTCTTGTCAGGTTAGGAATATCATATATATTTTATCTCTTTGCTAACTTACTCATATTCCTCTAACATATATTTTCTAACCTTTTATACAATAATTTATTTTCTTCCACAATTCTTTAATAAAATTAATTTTTTACATCACCAACTTGAAATAAGTTCCCCTTTGTATGTTACCCTCACGTAACAACTTTTCTATTTTCTACACTTTTCCAAAAAAAAATCATATTTTCTAAAAGAAACTTTATTACCTTCATCACTAAGTATTGAAACACATATCAAGTTGTGTTTCATCCCATTAATAAAAAATTCCTTTTTGGATTTTTGATTTTCTTCACCAATAATAGAAGATCTGACGCCTTTGATTCTTAGTGATTCATCATTTCCAAAATTCACTATTCCCTCTTTAAAATATTTCACATTCTTAAAAAGCATCAAGTATCCTATCATATGTGAAGAAAACCCACTATCCAAAATATAGAGGTATTTTGAGAATTTTTATAAAAAAAATTGTTGGTAACAAAACAATACATCCTTTTGAAAGATGTTCAAGTTGTTCACATATTTCACAAATAGTTTTAAAAAGTTGAAATCTATTTTAAATCATCATACCAACTTTAGTAGGATTACTTATTTTAGTGGATTAACTCACCCAAAAAAAATTCTTCTAGTTAATCATGGTATTATTTAAGGTTCTTTTATTCAACCAATATATATTTTTTGAATGAAAAAATCCACCACAATACCAGCAGTACCCATTAAAGAATATTTTCCTCTATAACTTTCATTCTTCCAGTAGTTTTAAACTTTTTTTCTATAACTTTATTAATTTCAACATTAAGAATTTTTTAAGACTTAGAATTTATGAAATCTTTTGAAATTTTCTTCTTTATCTTGGATTTCTTTCCATCTTTAACTGAATCCCTAGTGGTAGCAAGATTTGATTCAGAATTTAAAATTTTCAAAACATTTTAATTTTCAACTTTGTTGGTTTTGGATACATACATGATTTTATAAAATTTCTTAATATTATTATCATATTCATTTTTCTTTTCAACATTTATAGATAACTTTTTTTTATCTTTCTTAGGTTCACACTTCACATAACTTTCCCCAGTTTCTTAAACAAATTTTTTAAAACTCGTAGCTCCCTACTCAGTTTTAAAGAATTTTTGTTCAACAAGTTCTAACTCTTCATCCTTGAATTTTAAATTTTATTAAATATATTTATTTATATTCTTTTATTTTATAATATATTTCTACAATGATCAATCGATTCCAGTAACTTAGATTTTTTTTCAAGAAAATATCCTTGACTATTTGTTGTATAAATTTCCTTTTTAAACCTATTGATTTCTTTTTAAAGTATAACAATATTTCGAATAAATTATTTTAACTCTCTTTTATAAGAATATTCTAATGGATTATATTCTTCAAAACAACTGGTTTTATAACCAACAAACTATTTATCATTTGATTTTTCAATAAATGTGTTTTCTTTAGAAAATTCTGTGAATTTTTCAATTTCAATTTCATTGTCATCATCTTCTTCATCCTTAAAAAAAACTTATACTTTTGGATTTATATAAATTTTTATCATTTCCCTTAGAATAAGATTTATATTTTTTAGCATGTTTCTTAAATGATATTATTGAAATTCTTTCATCTTTATCACTTTCTTCTCCATCCTTTCTTTGAGGGAAATTTGCAGCAAAATTACTAATAGTTCCACAGTTAAATAATTTTAGTTGTAACATCCCTTTGTACATTCCTATAACTATTTTACTATTTTTAAAAAAATAAGGAAAAAAATTTATCAAAATTGTTATTAACCATATCTTTAATTTTAGAGTCATAAACTTCTTTATCTTCAAGAATTTCCTTAGATTTTTTTTCTTAGAATCTTTGAAGGAAATTTATTGATCAACTTTTTCTTTTTCTTTCATTAATTTATCTCTTATAATTTAATATGTAATGAGAGTATTATGTAATTCATACAAAGAGATAGTTTAGGATCTCTATATTCCAAAGATGAAACTTTGGCATCAAACTTTTCAGGAAGAATTTGTAAGATCTTATCAATAACAATTGAATCTTAAAGCTTTTCACCAAGACATATTATGGTGCTTAAAATTTCATTTAACCTTGTGAATAAGTCTCCAACAGATTAAAAATCACCCATTTTGAGGTCTTTATATTTTATCCTCTAGAATTTTAAATTTTCCTTCTTCACCTTCATATTTAATTCATATATATTTTTCAACATTTCCCAAATACATTTTGAAATTTTAACTCCATTTACTCTAAGAAATTCACTTTTAGAGAGTGAATAAAGTAAAAAAAAATTACCCCTTACATCATTCTCTAAATTTTTATTATCAGCAACTTTAAGAGGAACATTCTTAGTATAAATAAAAATTCCATATATAGAAACATTCATAACTTCATAACCAAGAGACATAAGTTATGGAAATATTATATCTTTTTCAGATATGATAATTCTTTCTATCAGAAACTAGAATCCCCTTAATATTCACACAGTTTAAATTATCCATAGAAAATTCTCTTAAAACTTAATTAAAGAGTAAATTATGGGAACCTTCCCTCTTATACAAATTAAAAAGGCCCATACAAGATCAGTTTAATCACTGAGAGGTGAGGGGGTGAATCAGTGATGTATTTTTATTTTATATTATCTTTCTTATGAAACAATATTCACTTAATTTTAAAGATTTAACTCTTTTCTAAAAACTAAACATTCAAACACATCCATAAGAACACAATAGTTTAAAATGTTCATTACTCAACAAGAGTAGCTAGACCTTGGAATGGTATGGAAATAATCCAATACCACACAATCCACTAGAAAAAAATATTTTTTAAGTGGTTACAACAAGTATGAAATATCCTTGAACTTGAAAGTCACTATGATCAAAACAACAGCGATTGTGCTCCTTATAGCACAAAATATGTAAATATGATTTTGTAACAAGTTTATAAACCCTTTGAAGTGTCCAATGGATCATGCAGTCACACTGATAGGGGCAAATCATGTGTAACTTTTTTTACTAGGTTTTTTTATTTTCTTTAACCCCCTTTAAACCTCTGTTACTAGTTAGGATGAGTGGATCCTATATGAAATATAGAAATTAAATGAAATACAACACAAAATATTTTTAAAAGGTTCAGTACTAATACATATTACTTGTTCTATTTTGTAAGATCTGAGACATTGATTATCCACTATAAATCAATAAATAATTACTAGTGGGTTGACCAGGTATTATCCTGAAACCGTGATTGGTAGGTGTTAATCCCTTCCCAAATTATAATGGAATCCCACCAGTGTTACTAGAATCCCACCAGCCTACTCCAAAGTCCCACTAGAGACTTATTCATTTTTATAGTTCCAATGAAGACTTCCACTAGTATTGAGTCATGAAATATATGACCCACAAATTGAAATATCTTTATCATCTTCTTACTTCTTTTGTATTACCTTGATATGTAGTCTTTATCCACAAAACAAACTAGATCACCTGATCTTCTTGTGTACAATATTCAAGAACATCAGCAACTAATAAACAAATGATTGATCCAGTTCACTATCCACTGATATTCAAATGATCTAGACCTTCTCAATTCACTGAATACTTGGGTATGCCTACTAACTTAATGATTAGCTTCAATCTAAAATTCTTCATAGCATACTATACATGAAAAGTACATCACATGTGAATTTACTAGTCTTCATGCATGTATAAAACAATGCATGGTATTTTCAAAACTTCTTATAATGAAAGTGTTATTTCATGTGCATGTAAATGTTTGTATAACACACACACACTTACACTGCCATGCTTTCTTCTCACTAGATGTATAAATTTCACACTGCCTTTCAAGTACAAATACACTATACCGCTTCCCTATTTCACTTTGCAAAATACACTCACAGTATTTCTTCTATGAATTCAATCACTGCATGAACCTCACATAGTAATAATTAACTTATTTCACACATGTAAATCATACATTCCACTATTTCTTCACACAAATCAAACTTATAGTTTTTTTTACTCATGCATATTATAACATGCATGAAAATGTTCATACATGAAACCCTAAATATTCTCTATTTATTCTATCCAATTAGTTCATGTAATCCCCAATCTCTTCATGATGCTCAGAGGCTCACAGAACTCATAATTTATTCACACAGCATAGGTGGATATATCTACACTAGTTCATGGAATCAAAAAAACTTCATGAAAATATGAAGGCTTTGCTAATCTCAGCGTGAATACATGGAATCCTCTTTTGAAAAAATAGCTCTTTCTCTACTTTATTTCACTCTTAATATCTCTAAAATTTTATCTCAAATATGTGTTCAACTTATTCCACAAATGAGAATGTCTAGGGGTATTTATAGATAACCCCCACTAACTCAACTCCACTAACTCATCCTCATAAATTAACTACCTTTCATTAGTGTGCACATGAACAGCTTACATGAATATAATGATCACCATCATTGTAAATATCATATTTTCTACAAACTGTATCTCCTAGATATAAGAATATATCTTTCATGAAAATGAATTTTCATGAATATATTGATCCCATTCGATCCTATCCATGGTTTTTTCATAGACACGGTAGCTCGGTTTGATCATCATTGGTTGTGGCATGCATAAAACTTAACACGCGTAGGAAGCCCATGGTCAAAGGTAGAAGAGAATGTTCGGTAAAAATCATATAGCTTGGGTTGATCTGATCCAATGTTATTGGTTCTTTAAGTTTCATTTTTAGAATATAAATAGTGATCCTCTCAAGCTGATCCCCAAATTGATTTAGAGAACATATGAGTGTTTCTTAATAATACAAGTACTACCCTTCACTCAGAAGATTTGAGTATAGGGTACACTCTTGTTACCCACTAGCACCACCTTATTCCAACATGCTTCTCCACTACCATGCCACCCTACATGGTGTCTTTACTATGCTTCCATGCACTTTTGATGGTGTGTTATTCTCTTGCACACCCACTACCACTCATGTTGGTTGGCTAGGGGTTGAATTCCCACCTAAGCAGTGGTTGCAGTCCCCTGATATAATTAGTGTGTGATAGGCCTATTTCTTTATGCCAATAAATCAAGGTCAGTAAAAATGATCAATTCCATGCCATAATACTCACCATAATTCCACTCAAACAACTTCATGCAATTATTAATTTTTTCACATGGAAACCTTCAAAACACTTCTTCTAAATTTTTACACAATGTTCCCTCATTAATACAATGTTTTGGAATTAAGAACAAAAAATAAATCATCATATTTATAATTAATTGAATTTTCATCTTCTCAACTATAGAAAACAATTTCAACTTCAATAAATCAATAATAAACCATTTTTATTCTTCACCTTCACTAATAGGTTCATAAATTTTTCACTATTTTACTTCAATAAAATTAACTTTTGTTATCCATAAAAAAACATATTATTCACTTTATTACCCAATAGAAGATTAGAAATTCTTCTCTATAATTTTTACAAAAAATAGTCTGATCACTCTGTCTTATTCCTTTGTTTGTTTCATCTGTCCAGAAACAAGTCTTTCTAGAAACAAGTTTATTTGGAAATGAGTATGTCCAATTTTTATATAGAGAACTAGAACCTTGTTCTTTCCCTCTACTTTATTCCTCAAAAAACTATTTGTTTGATTATAAAATATAATCCTATCTTTTTAATGATATCATCTATAAAGTTCCTCTATTGAACCCTAACCACAACATCTCAAATCACTACAGCCTTCTTCTTTACCACAACCAATAGGTTACTTGGTTAGAAATAGCCTGCTCAAAACTCTATATGACATAATTTTATTTGATGATATTTATTTTTATTCTATCTATAAGTTTTTATGGCTGATTCTTCTTTCTAGAAACCTTCCTCTCTAATTTTTTCTAGTAACTCTATTTGAAACCAAAAACTCCAACGCTCTCACTATTTTTGTGCACATGAATAGTCCTTTAATATGTTTTACTTTTACCCATTTATATAGATGTTATTAAAAAAGAAAAGTTTGGAAATCAAGTTTAATTTCTTTCTCAACAAATATTTGAAATTCAAAACTCCCACTGAAATAAAAAATTTTGAAAACTTATCAAATCTTCTAGTCTCTTCTAAAACATTCAATGAAACATTAGCACAAATTTCTTCTTTAAATTTCCTTTCATCGAAAAACTTCATCTAGAAATTGATCATCTAGTACACCTTTATAATATTTCTTTATTTTAAAACTCTATTCGCTCAACTAATTTTGGTCTTGTCTGTCTGTAGAATTGAGTCTAATGAAAAACTTGAGTTCTTATGTGTTTTAGAAACATCTTCAACCATTCACCCTTTTGTATACTACTTAAAAAATATTTATCAACACTCTTTCCAAAAATATGTGTTTGTAACTCTGATGATCTCAATTTTAATATTACAATTAAATTAAATCTCTCCCCTGGTGGCCTAACTAAAAACTATCACCATTTTCACTTAATGACAAATCCAAAAATCTTTCAAAAACTTGTAATTTTTACTAAATATTTGTCCAAAGAGTTTGTCTAACTTAAACTTGATCAAATAAATTATTTAGTAAATTTCAATATTTATAAACATTATCAACTTTTTTAACTTCACAACTTCACAACTTTAAATACTATTTAAAATTTGTAAACAACATTCCTCAGTTAACACTATGTTGGGTCTTGTGTCTAGATATCTTTTACAAAAATTTTAAAATAATACTTTGTATTCCCAAACCATTTACTCTCCTTCTTACAAAATTATTAGATCATTAGTTTATATAAGACTCTTAATGTTGAGATAATTATAGAAGAAAATCATTACATATTATTTATATGATCACTATATGAAACCATGTATTACAAATTCATGTTTCTGGAATTCTGTGTCTGAAAATATTATATCCAAATAGATTCAATTACCCTTTAAAAAAGAAAATATCATGTGGTTTCTCATGATTTTAAGAACATTTAGATCTATATAGCATCATTTGATTTATTTTCAAACATATCTTTTGATATTTTGTGTTTTTTATTCCTCTCTGGTCCATCTAATAAACTATGTTCTTGTAACACCCCGAGCTTCCATGATACGCTTCTCATTCAATAATGCAATAGCTTGCATTGTACGCAACTTCGAGTTCTAAAACACCGCGACTAATCAAAGTAGCCGTTATGAATAGTAATAACCACTTTTTAAAATTATAGAAATTTTATATTTCAAAATGGACTTCATTTTTGGATTCGGAATATCGAAATTAGCCTATGTTGAATTTTTGGTATTTTTTTGAGAACTTCTAATTTTTTATGAATAGTGAAAAATACTTAAAAACAAGTTTTTTAATCAAAATAATTTATAGTGATAAGTTATAATATTTAGTGGTTTTAAAGTATAATTAGAATATATTTTTACCATTTTATCCAATGGTGGTCATTAGAATTATTTTAACATTGAAACTGGACATAAACAATTGCCAATCTTTTGATATAAATTGTTTCTTAAAAACACGCTATTTGTTGTGACAGCGGGAATTAATTATAAAATTAATTAATTCAACTTATATGTTTGGAATTTTGTAAAATAGACATCATTTTTGAAATCTTAATATCAATTATAGCTTAGGGTGAAATTTTGGCCTTATTCTGAAAAACTTCAATTTTTGATGAATAGTGAAACCACTATGTGGTAGTTAAATAACTGATTTTTCGTTTAAATGAAATATTACCACTTCTGTGATTTTATTTTCAAAAATCTGACATAAATGGTTGTCATTAAGAAGTAAAATGTGGTTCAATGAGATTAAAATAATTTTCTGGTGAATAGTAACTTTTAAGTTCTTAATCGCGATTAGAGGTAATTAGTGTAGTTTAAGGTACAAATAATGTTTTAATAATATGAGATGAGCATGACACTTGTCCTAATCCTATTGTATGAGTCATGTCCGACCAATACAACCCATGGGTCAACTTGGGGACCCCATGGAGCCACTTTGTTTGGAAAATGACATTAATATATATTTATTTAATGTTAAAATTAAATTGACACAAACATGAGTTGTTTTACTAAAACAGTTTTTAAGTGGGGTTACACAAGTCCAAATTTTGACTATAAATATTCATTAGAAAGATAAAAATATTTCCTACATCATAGTATTTTTTTTATAATTTTTAGACTTTAAATAAATTAAATTATTTATGACATCGTTATGATGCAGCGATGATCTCATTATTTAACGATTTAAATAAAATGAGAAGATAATGAAAAATACAAGGATTACACTTGTCCAAAGCCTATTGGATGAGGAGATTTAGAACCCTTATCACCTTATCCACTAATTATATAAGTGTGGGACCTTTAGATTCCGAAAAGCATTGTATAATAATGTAACATTTCAATCTTTCCAAAAGAGCCCCTCCTCTCCACTTATAAAAGGCCCCCATCTCTCCCACCTTTTCACACCTTCAAGCCATTTTGATCGGCCAAACTCTCCCAAATACTCTCCCAACTTCCCCCTCTTACTCCTAGAAGCCTCACTTTGGGCAGAACTCTTCTCAAGGAATCATTTGGATCAAATCAAAAAGAGTTACCCGATTTTGAGGTAATGTCTTCTCTAATGTTGTTTTGTTTTATTGTTCTTCTCCAACCCCCTAAACTCTTTTAATTTATTTCTTTTGTAACAACACCAGTGTCCTCAATATACTATGATGTTGTTATAAGAAGGATTCGAGCTACACTTACACACACCTACATCTAATGGTTAAAGAACGTACGGTTTCTGTGGATGGCAAATTTCTGCCTCACGAAATGATGATTGTTCAACACTCATATAACACCTTCAAAGGTGGCCATTAAGATGTCACTATATTTATATATGATATATAATGTGTTTATGTTTTACTTATGATTCTGTATTTCTCATTTATGGAATACTTTATGATTTCCATTATGGGTAAAACGCGATAATTTCATTTTAGGAAGTGCGGACTACCGCCCCCTCAAAGTGATTTGAATCGTTAATGCCATATGTGGGATGTATAAAGGATGGAGTAAATGGTATTATACACTATATTATACTGGAATTATATTATAAATTTATATCATTATGATTTCGTTCCATTAAATATGAAATTAAAATGAAAGTAGCGTTCATGCGTACGTACGGCTTACCGTCTCCATGAACGGTGCATTTCATTTCTTACCTCTAAATGTTACGTAATATTATGAATGAATGTATATACTGGATATGTATGATATATATAACATCTAAATCATGAATATAATTCTGGAGATAATGGATATTCTACCACATAAACAACTTGTAATTATAAGAAGTTTATTGTTGACTCAAGTACCAAAGATCGACAAAACGACCGTTATTAACTTAAATAATTACATAATGTTCATATCATTGTAATAAGTGATATAATAAGGATAATGAAATTGAAAATGGTTCTTAATAAGGTATATATTAACTCTAGTTTATTATTCAGGAGGTTAAAGAACGGTTGAGTCAAGTCAGACACGAGGTAAGGGAACTTCTTAACCCAATTTCCATTCTTTGGGTTAATCTCCTACTTTCAAATTATGTCATGATATTATTATGTCCTATTTTTTATTTTTACTTTCTTTATGTGTACCTATAGTGAATACACATAATAGATCTATTTTATTTTAAAAATGATCTTTTAAGGACTTCATCTCAATCCCCTTTCATTGAGGCATATTTGGTTTTATACACAACTTTCTTTTATACGGTGTATAAACACCTTTGACTTTTACGTTTATTCAAAAGGAATATTTTTTATACGAAGCGTTTTTCTAAACGACAAAAGCAAATGTTTTTCTTTCCGTACTTATGCGGCGACAACGACTTCTCCGCCGCCATGACCATTATTTGAGTTTCGACTTCCTCTACAAGCCATCGTTTTTTTAATGAAAAATAAATACAAAGTTTTAACTTTCTTTTATTTTGGTATTGAAAATGGTTTTGAAAGCGTTTTTATTATATCAATGTGTTGTATTGATATCTTGTGATTGAAATGTGGAAATGTTATGTTTCCTTTATGCATGTTTCATGTGATACGATTATGTTATGGTTTATGATATGTTTAAACCTATTCATATGAAAAATGCATTAGACTTAATAAGTGACGGGTGGAGCCCGCTACAGCTCCTCGATGCATCGGCAGGTCTCATGAGACAAACTAGTGTCTTGGCACAAGGCCTTGACAAAATCTTATTTGTGGTCTTGGCACGAGGCCTTGACTACGTGGTTATGATAGTCTGGCATTATGCATTCCATCATTATGAAAGTGGTTATTGATATTGCATGTGATTATTCGACCATTAGAATATCCATGTGAATAAGTAAATGGAATTATATCATTTTACTTTTTCCATATTATGTTGATGTTCAAGTTTAAAAGGCTTTTGTTTTAGTCATACATTGCCTTAAATGTTTATGTTTATTTATGAAAGCTTCCGCAATATTTTTATCCTTACTGAGCATCTGAGCTCACCCCTTTCAATGTTTTAATATTTTCCAGGATGTGAAGAAGTATTTTATGAATGACCTGCAGGGATAGTCAGAAGAGGATATGAGTGTAGACTATGAAGACTTTGTTATTAGTGTTTCACTTTATGATGTAATGTAACATTTATGAATGTATCTAGTGTTTCCAAGGCTACTAAACTAATCGGTCTTTCGAGACTTGATCTTTTGTGATCATGCCAATGTTACGAAGTAATGCACCGACTCTGGGTAGCTGGGTTCGGGGCGTTACAGTTGGTATCAGAGGCAGTTTAGTACTAACCTTGGAAGCTAGATTTAGATAAACTCTGATTAGAGCACATAGCCCGAAGATAGACTTTGAGGATTAGTATAGAAGAACTTCCTAGAACTTTGGTACTGTAGAAATGTTGTGAGTTTTCCGAGCAATACATCCCTGTCTGGATACGAGCAGGTAGAGGCAGCTCTGGCACAGATGTACCTAGGGGTAAAACCCGAAAACACCTCTTTGATCTAGACTCGAACGGGAACTAGTGCACGACAACGGGCCTTGCTGCACTCTTGGTTACGACACTCCCGGGGAATATGCTTAGGATAATTCTCATTTTCTTTACAAACCACTATGAAGGGTTATGAGTATATACTTCCTCAAAGAAAACATTTTTATGGATTATTTCCATAAATAGTTCAATTTATGTTAAGTATCTTACAAGTATGGAATTATGTATTTTGACTCATAAACTAATATAGTTTATGCCATTGTTTAGAAATGGTGCCTAGTGGAAGGAATGGAAACCGTATCAATGCACGCACTCCGTGTAGGGATTGCCCTCCTGCTCAAGATAATTATTGTGGAGCTGGAGATACAACTGGTGCTAATCAACTTATTACCATACTGGGACAACTCACTCAGGTTATGAATAATAACCTTACTCGTATGGAGAACCCTGATCCGCAACGTGGAGGATCAATGTTAGACCGCTTCATGAGGCAACAACCGCCAACATTTAATGGGGGTACAAATCCATTAGTAGCTGAGAAATGGATAAACTCCTTAGAGAAAATATTCCATGCCTTGGGGGTAGCGAAAGGGAGAAGGTTGTCATGGTAGTTTACCGCCTCACTGGAGATTCCGATCAGTGGTGGTCGCTGATTCAAAACACAAAGGAAGATGATGACGTATCGAATATGGAATGGAGGGAGTTCAAAGAGCTTTTCCTAGAAAAATACTATCCTCGTGACCATCGATCAGATATGGAAAGGCAATTTCTGAGTCTGAGGCAGAAGGAGGATGAGAATGTTGCAAAGTATGAGGCTAACTTTACAAGGTTAGCGAGGCATGTTGCAGATTATATACGTAACCCAAGAAGTAAGATTGATCATTTCTTTGATGGGTTAAAACCTTTTCTCCGTCGAGCCTTAGTCTCACAATCTTTCTCATCATACGAAGACATCATCTCATGTGCCATCAAGACAGAAAAGGAATTTTCTATGTCTTATGACAACAAAGTAAATCAAGAGAAGAAGAGAACGGTGGAACAAGAGACAGATAAAGGGAAAAAGGGAAAGAAGGATTTTCCATTATGTGATAATTGTGGGAAGAATCACCCTGGTACTTGCCTAAAAGGAATGGGAGTTTGTTATAAATGTGGGGAAAAAGGTCATCAGGCTCGTGATTGCAAGGGAAAGAAAGAGGCTGTCAAAGTTGAATGCTACAATTGTAGGGAAATGGGGCATTATGCAAATGAATGTCCTAAGCGTCAAGGAAACTTACCTCAGAAAAGGCCAAGGGATCAAGGCCAATCTTATGTTGTGACTACAGTTGAAGCGGAATAATTAATGTATTGGTGCTTTTGGACTCAAGGATTATATTCTGGTTATAAGAATAATGTGATATATATAAAGATTGTACTGCAGTACTTTTTGATTAAGGTAATATGATTAAGGTAATCATATTTTTAGTATGTGACAATAAGAGAAACTTTACTTTGTTTGGGGAATCTGATGTTACAATTGATTTTGGAATTAAGAGACCTTTTAGAGAAAGTCTGGACAGAGGTATTTTGGATAACTATAAAGGTTGGAGTGGATTAAGTTGATCTTTGGATAGTATTGTTTAAGGTTAAAAATTTATGAAGATTATTTTTGAATATTATAATACTATAGTTTTAGGAAAAGGACAACCTGCAGGGTGGGGAATAACCCGTCGCGTCGGACAAAGCTGCAGGAATTGAACCCACAACCATAGTGTGACAAGCCTTTATTTCCTACCACTAGCCTACAGGAAGTCCCTGGTTATTAAAAAATAATTTTACTAATCTAAATGGTATGTGTTAACATTTGGACCCTTATACAATTAGGATAAATAGAATATTTTTGAGTTCCGTTACCATTTGGAGTAAAAGTTGGGTTTGTGGTAAAAATTTATTAACAAATGAAAGTATACATAACAAGTATGTATATTCCCTTACGTTCTTAGTAAATCTCCTAAATAAATTCCTCAACATTATAAAAGGTAACTTAAAACAAAAATGTTGTCGGTTAAATTTTCCAACTGGGGATTCAATGACCGTTTAACCAATCACAAGTTTGTGATTTTCTTGTAGTTAAACTTTCTCCTAATCCTGTTTTCTATAACTCTCCATCGGACCTTGATGGTTTGTATCTCCTCCATATCCATATTTTCATAGAATCTTAGAATGGGATATATCGGGTGACCTTTGTACTTATCTTGCTTTCTTTTAATGTTATATATTTATTAACCTTATTTCCGATGTGGGTTTTCCACAAAGGTATTTTCTATTTTCAACCTTTTATTTTCAAAGAAAATTTTCAAATTGCGAGGACGCAATTTATTGAAGGAGGGGAGAATGTAACACCCCGAGCTTCCATGATACGCTTCTCATTCAATAATGCAATAGCTTGCATTGTACGCAACTTCGAGTTCTAAAACACCGCGACTAATCAAAGTAGCCGTTATGAATAGTAATAACCACTTTTTAAAATTATAGAAATTTTATATTTCAAAATGGATTTCATTTTTGGATTCGGAATATCGAAATTAGCCTATGTTGAATTTTTGGTATTTTTCTGAGAACTTCTAATTTTTTATGAATAGTGAAAAATACTTAAAAACAAGTTTTTTAATCAAAATAATTTATAGTGATAATTTATACTATTTAGTGGTTTTAAAGTATAATTAGAATATATTTTTACCATTTTATCCAATGGTGGTCATTAGAATTATTTTAACATTGAAACTGGACATAAACAATTGCCAATCTTTTGATATAAATTGTTTCTTAAAAACACGCTATTTGTTGTGACAGTGGGAATTAATTATAAAATTAATTAATGCAACTTATATGTTTGGAATTTTGTAAAATATACATCATTTTTGAAATCGGAATATCAATTATAGATTAGGGTGAAATTTTGGCCTTATTCTGAAAAACTTCAATTTTTGATGAATAGTGAAACCACTAAGTGGTAGTTAAATAACTGATTTTTCGTTTAAATGAAATATTACCACTTCTGTGATTTGATTTTCAAAAATCCGACATACATGGTTGTCATTAAGAAGTAAAATTTGGTTCAATGAGATTAAAATAATTTTTTGGTGAATAGTAACTTTTAAGTTCTTAATCGCGATTAGAGGTAATTAGTGTAGTTTAAGGTACAAATAATGTTTTAATAATATGAGATGAGCATGACACTTGTCCTACTCCTATTGTATGAGTCATTTCAGACAAAGACAACCCATGGGTCAACTTGGGGACCCCATGGAGCCACTTTGGTTGGAAAATGACATTAATATATATTTATTTAATGTTAAAATTAAATTGACACAAACATGAGTTGTTTTACTAAAATAGTTTTTAAGTGGGGTTACACAAGTCCAAATTTTGACTATAAATATTCATTATAAATATAAAAAGATTTCCTACATCATAGTATTTTTTTTATAATTTTTAGACTTTAAATAAATTAAATTATTTATGACATCGTTATGATGCAGCGATGATCTCATTATTTAACGATTTAAATAAAATGAGAAGATAATGAAACATCCAAGGCTTACACTTGTCCAAAGCCTATTTGATGAGGATATTTAGAACCCTTATCACCTTATCCACTAATTATATAAGTGTGGGACCTTTAGATTCCGAAAAACATTGTATAATAATGTAACATTTCAATCTTTCCAAAAGAGCCCCTCCTCTCCACTTATAAAAGGCCCCCACCTCTCCCACCTTTTCACACCTTCAAGCCATTTGGCTCGGCCAACCTCTGCCCAAATACTCTCCCAAATTCCCCCTCTTACTCCTAGAAGCCTCACTTTGGGCAGAACTCTTCTCAAGGAAGCCTTTGGCTCAAATCAAAAAGAGTTACCCGATTTTGAGGTAATGTCTTCTGTAATGTTGTTTCGTTTTATTTTTCTTCTCCAACCCCTAAACTCTTTTTATTAATTTCTTTTGTAACAAAACCAGTATCCTCAATATACTAGGATGTTTTTATAAGAATTATTCGAGCTACACTTACACACACCTACATCTAATGGTTAAAGAACATACGGTTTCTGTGGATGGCGAATTTCTGCCTCACGAAACGATGATTGTTCAACACTCATATAACACCTTCAAAGGTGGCCATTAAGATGTCACTATATTTATATATGATATATAATGTGTTTATGTATTACTTATGCTTCTGTATTTCTCATTTATGGCATACTTTATGATTTCCATTATGGGTAAAACGCGATAATTTCATTTTAGGAAGTGCGGACTACCGCCCCCTCAAAGTGATTTGAATCGTTAATGCCATATGTGGGATGTATAAAGGATGGAGTAAATGGTATTATACACTATATTATACTGGAATTATATTATACATTTATATCATTATGATTTCGTTCCATTAAATATGAAATTAAAATGAAAGTAGCGTTCATGCGTACGTACGGCTTACCGTCTCCATGAACGGTGCATTTCATTTCTTACCTCTAAATGTTACGTAATATTATGAATGAATGTATATACTGGATATGTATGATATATATAACATCTAAATCATGAATATAATTCTGGAGATAATGGATATTCTACCACATAAACAACTTGTAATTATAAGAAGTTTATTGTTGACTCAAGTACCAAAGATCGACAAAACGACCGTTATTAACTTAAATAATTACATAATGTTCATATCATTGTAATAAGTGATATAATAAGGATAATGAAATTGAAAATGGTTCTTAATAAGGTATATATTAACTCTAGTTTATTATTCAGGAGGTTAAATAACGGTTGATTCAAGTCAGACACGAGGTAAGGGAACTTCTTAACCCAATTTCCATTCTTTGGGTTAATCTCCTACTTTCAAATTATGTCATGATATTATTAGGTCCTATTTTTTATTTTTACTTTCTTTATGTGTACCTATAGTGAATACACATAATAGATCTATTTTATTTTAAAAATGATCTTTTAAGGACTTCGTCTCAATCCCCTTTCATTGAGGCATATTTGGTTTTATACACAACTTTCTTTTATACGGTGTATAAACACCTTTGACTTTTACGTTTATTCAAAAGGAATATTTTTTATACGAAGCGTTTTTCTAAATGACAAAAGGGAATGTTTTTATTTCCGTACTTATGCGGCGACAACGACTTCTCCGCCGCCGTGACCATTATTTGAGTTTCGACTTCCTCTACAAGCCATCGTTTTTTTAATGAAAAATAAATACAAAGTTTTAACTTTCTTTTATTTTGGTATTGAAAATGGTTTTGAAAGCGTTTTTATTATATCAATGTGTTGTATTGATATCTTGTGATTGAAATGTAGAAATTTTATGTTTCCTTTATGCATGTTTCATGTGATACGATTATGTTATGGTTTATGATATGTTTAAACCTATTCATATGAGGAATGCATTAGACTTAATAAGTGACGGGTGGAGCCCGCTACAGCTCCTCGATGCATCGGCAGGTCTCATGAGACAAACTAGTGTCTTGGCACGAGGCCTTGACAAAATCTTATTTGTGGTCTTGGCACGAGTCCTTGACTACGTGGTTATGATAGTCTGGCATTATGCATTCCATCATTATGAAAGTGGTTATTGATATTGCATGTGATTATTCGACCATTAGAATATCCATGTGAAGAAGTAAATGGCATTATATCATTTTACTTTTGCCATATTATGTTGATGTTCAAGTTTAAAAGGCTTTTGTTTTAGTCATACATTGCCTTAAATGTTTATGTTTATTTATGAAAGCTTCCGCAATATTGTTATCCTTACTGAGCATCTGAGCTCACCCCTTTCAATGTTTTAATATTTTCCAGGATGTGAAGAAGTATTTTATGAATGACCTGCAGGGATAGTCAGAAGAGGATATGAGTGTGGACTATGAAGACTTTGTTATTAGTGTTTCACTTTATGATGTAATGTAACATTTATGAATGTATCTAGTGTTTACAAGGCTACTAAACTAATCGGTCTTTCGAGACTTGATCTTTTGTGATCATGCCAATGTTACGAAGTAATGCACCGAATCTGGGTAGCTGGGTTCGGGGCGTTACAGTTCGGGAAAGATAATTCTGGAAACAAGTACACCTAGAAAACAACATTCATTACAAAGAACTTTTATCGATGGACTTTCTTAAGAAAATTATGTTTGACCATCTGTGTCCGAACTCATTCATCTGGTCACTAGTATTTACAAATTAAATAAATTTTTCATAAAGACAACAAAAACCAAAACATCTAGAAACTGAAAAATAAAATTCAGCCAACTTGTCCCCAATATTTTAAGTATTGGAAGTATCAAGGTAAGGATAGAGAAGGAAATTTAGTTTTGGGGATAATATTTTTACTATGAGTATGGAATCATGGTGCCGACATAGGTTTCATGTTGTAAAGGGGTGTTTGTAAGAAATGTGAGCTGTGTTGTTAGGTGTATCACACTATCAAAGGCTGTGTCATGACATGAAGGGTTTGAAGAGTTTTTTTGGAAAATTGAAAACCTTATAAATTAAAAATAGATTCTTATGTGTGGTTTTTTTCTCATGTATTTCCTTTTTCATTTCTTGGTCATGTTATGTAATTATATAAAGAATTTTATTTGATTTATCATGAGTAGCTATCATGGCGTGACCATGGATGTACATGACATGAAGCCTTGGATGGATTCTTTTGAGGTTCTACCTTTTGGGGTGTCATCACACAGTGGTGCTTCTATTTCACCTTGTCTTGGTCTCATGGGATCATGTGCATGAAATGAACACTTTGGTTACGGTATGAACTCCCTTATTGATATTTTATTAAGATAGCAGATCGGGATTTAAATGAGGGAAGTTGGAGTAGATCTTCATTTGGATTTTGAAGATTCTTTTGATATGGCCCCATCATAGAGTGACCATGATCTATCACATCATGAAACTTTAATTTTCCTAATTTATTATAAATGTGGTTTGCATATGATTTGTTCCTTATTCCTTCATTTCCCCATGACCTTAGGCGACCATAGATTCTTCTTTTAAGACCTTTGAGCACCCTCCGATTGGATTTTCCTTGACTTTGAGATATTGACCATTTATGATTCAAGGTGAGTTCTCTTATCTTATTTTGAGATTATATCATAGTCCTTATTGTTGAGAGAGGTTTTTTTAATGGTTCATATTTAGGTTTGTTAATATTGGGTCATGGATTGATTGGGGTTTTCTGAGCTAGTTTTTTTAGGCTTTTTTTCACATGTCCTGGGCCTTGGGATCATATTACTAACCCAGTTCTTGCATTATAATAGTTGAATCTTCAGTTGAGATAGTAGATTAAAGACTTATCCCTTTCATTTATGTATAATTTTTGTAATTTCCATGATTTTTTTCTTGGGTGGATGGTAAAGATTAACCTAATAAAGATAATAAATAGATTAAAGTAAATTGATGGGAATTAGGTGATTCTCATGTGATTAATGTGATTATATGTTATTATATATGAATGATGGTTTTTTTATGTTGATATTTGTTTACTGTTATTATATGTGTGTCATTGTTGTAACTAAAGTATGGGAATTTCCTCTCATAAAAAAATAATCATTAGAATATGGTAATAAAATGGTTTCTTGAGAATCTGTAATAATGGTAATAATTTTATGTTTTCCATGATCAATTAATATGAATAAGTTTAGTTAAATAGTGAGTAATTATTGCAATATATTATTAGTTTTATGTGCTTCACTAATTCATTGTTTTTCAATGTTCCATGTGTGGTTGATTCAGGTGTTTTGTTGTGATAACATTGGAATCTACTATTGATATACTATCCACATTCATAATTGGTTAAATCACATAAATTTTTTAATAAATTGGTTTTATGGAAATGTGGAAATTATGGTGAAGATATTTTTTCATGTAATTCTAATTTGAAATGAAAGAATGGTGTGGTGGATAGTTTCATGTGATTTATATGGAAAGAGGTAAAAGGGTGTTTTGGTTGTTAGTTTGGAAATGTGTAGTGTATTTTATCATGGTCTTGTGGGTAAATTTATGATATGATTTTATTATTGTTGTAGGTTTTCATTTTAGTTACCTTGTTTGGTAACGTCATGTGCTTTGGATGGGTAGAAATTTTGATGGGAATTTTAGTTTTCCTAGTTGGTGAAAAAGTAAAATATTTAAATGAGACTTGGAATGTAAATATAATCATTAGAACACTTGAAATTGTTGTTTTTTGGATGTTTTTTAAGGCCTGAGAGGTGTCTCGGAATTTTGGATGAGTTTTGGGAACATCAGGATCTAAAAGCTCAATTTCCTGGATAAATAGATAGGGCGCACAGTTTTTTTAAACTATGAGACCCTTCAGGAGAAACTGTACATCCCTATAAGGGGTGTCTCATAGTTTTCTAAACCATAAATGGTGGGGTGCATAGATATTTGGAATGTCTATAGTAAACTATAGGGGTGAGAATAAAGGATGTGCATGGTTTTCCAAACCATGTGTTGAGTCACATGGTTAGTGTCACTTAACCAGTAGCATCACATGGTTGGTGCACAGTAATCCCAAACCAAGCATCCAAACCATGTGGGGTATATCTCTTGGATAGTATGATCTGTATGGTTGGTTCATGGTTATAAAAACCAAGTATACTAACCATTCACCTCATTAAATAGGGGTGAAATGACCATTTTTACCCTCCATCCTTATTTTTTTTCCTTCTTCATCTTTCTCCCTCATTTCTCCCATGCCTAGGCCGCTCAAGATCCCCTCTTTATCCTCCTCTAGGATTCCATGGATCTCCCTTATATGAACTCAAATTTATGAATCATTGGGTGAATTGGAACTATATCGGTATGATCTTAACTTCTCTTTCTTACTTTTTCATTTTCCCTCACCGTATGGAATGATAAATCCTTATGGGATATTTTTCCCAATTTTCATATTGTTTGTTTAATCTTATTATTTCTCTCATTCTAGATCGAATCAAATCTCAATATTGGATAGGTGGACCATTCTAAACATGAGGTGGGTGGTCTATTCATTCTCTCTAATTTTTTTTCCATTTTATATCTTTTTTCATTGTACCACACACTGAAATTTCTAGGAGTTACTCCTTAAATTAATAGACCTTAAAACTCAAATTTTGAAACTATAAGTTAAATATGTTATCCTGTCCATGTGAATGGTTGGAGGTTGAAACCTTAACACAAATCACTCTTGAATTGTTTTTTATTCATCATTTATATTTTCACAACCCATGGTTAAGTTGAGCTCACCTTTTATTAAAGGGATCCAAATTCAATTAAATGTAATGATAAGGGTTGAGTACCTTAGTTAGAACCTTGTCATTTATAAATGAAATTAATAATGAAATGTATTAAATGGGAATTGTGGAATGAAATGGAAAACCCCTTGAATCATGTTAATTATATAGTTATTTAATGAAATGACATGCACATTAACATGGCCCCCATTCTTGCCTCGTGTATGTGAATTAAATCAAGAAATGAATGTGATAAATTAAGTAGATATGGGAATGGAAACTTACATGGTCCCTTGAATCATGATATGAATTATGTTTAAATGGATTTCATGTCATGGAATCAATGTGACATAATGTGGTATGGCACCAATGACCAACTTATATATTCTACATGGGATGCCTTGGACTATAAACTTGGATCCAGCTTACTTGGACTACCTCAGACATGATCCTTGGATTCCACCCAATTCTATACTGAGTTTTCTATAGATTAGATCCATGGACTCAAAGTGGAGACCACATACATGGGCCTTGGGTTCCTAGACCATATAGGTCTACACCACACTGATTTTTCTATGGATGATCTTTGTGGACTCAAAGAGGACACCTTGTCCATTGTTCTTGAGTCCTGGACCTCATAATTCTAATACATGATTACTCAAAGTATGTTGTAATTTCTTGATTCTTGATATGCCAGCATAGACTTGAGTTAGTGATTTAATTTGTTTACATTTATTAATCATTTATATACTGCTCATTATAACATGTGTTTATCAACTGGATTGCATCATTTAACTTTACAATGTTATTCCTATTATATTTTTACATTGATACAGCCTATATGCACATATTGGATTTGTATAAACATCATTGGTGGTGTCCTAGTAAGTATATATCACACCCTATTTGGGCCACCGATTGGTACCCAGAGAGACCTCATGTCTGGTGGTTCATGATCATATATTTTTCATACATGTAGTTATCCTTCTGGGCTTTGATGGACTAAGGGATAAGAGGATTGAGCTTGTTCTCATGAGGCTATTAGAGATAGCGGCTGAGTATTTTATTTATTTCATTACCCTTTTATTCTAACCTTGTATATTATATTGTATGTCTACTACCATGTGTATCTTCTATTTTATTATTTATATCTTGTTCATTATGTAATGTTCATGCATCATCACTCATTCGTTTATTATTGATGATTAGTTGTTGTTTATTCTTCTACCTCTATTTAATATTGTTTCTATAGTATTTATTTCTAATCCAAAGGGTATATTCACCCTACCATACCATATTTATAACATTGTTTCTATTCGGCAGCCTCTGATGTATTGGGAGGCATGCTTGAGGCCCAGTGGCCAATTAGCTTGGGGCACTGTCTATATGGCTCTCGGCTCGGGATTCTAAAAGTGTAATAAGAGGTTTATTTTACTTTTTCGTACTATTTTTGGATGGTATGTAGGATACTAGGAATGTTTTGGCCCATGTTAAATATCTTGGGTCAAAGTCCATCCAACCCATGCATGAGGGAAAGATCAAATTACCAGGGATGAGACTGTTGTTCTCTATTATAGTTGATTATTATTTCACCTTGAGTGGTTGTTGTACTTCCTCTTGTTACTGATTTATGATTTATGAAATTTTCTTGTGGACCATTATGTAAAGGAATCATTGTTACATGCATTATTATAGGCACATAGAATTTACATTTCATGAATATGCAATTCCATGTAGTTTGTATTGTATATTTCCTAGTGCAAGATGATTTGTATACCATGTTTAGGTGGTTATATAACATGATTACCTATAATCCTAACTTATGAGATAAATTACTATGATTTTTTCATGTTTATTTGTATCTTAATGATTGGTAGTAGCTTTACGGATTACATTTTTATATATGGTTAGTTAAATAAATTGTCCACACCAACCTAAATAGAGTTTTCCAGTATATCTTGATGGTGTAATTCTATTTAACAAACTGATTATAATCCATGAACCATTGGTGTATGGTATAAAACATTTATGGTTTTGATTAAATGGGTGAAAATAAAAATTTAAAAAGTGTATGGGTCATTATAAATTGGGGAGTGTAACCCTTATAATCAAACCATTATATATGGACTTGTTTTATTCTTAAAAAAAAGTTAAAACCTATTTACAGCTACATGAATTTCATTTTTAACCTATAAATGAAAGTACCTTTATAAATTGGTAATGATAATTCATCTAAATAAATCATGATTTATATATATATATATATATATTCTAAATTGTAATTCTTATAGAAAATGGTTACCTTTATATAGGATTTTACCAATATCATTTGGGCAGGATGACCCATATAACTAATCCTAAATGCAAAATTGGACCCAATAAGGTCATTTGGGTCATTTTTTTTATGAAATAAATCCATTAAAGTAATTTTGAATGTTTAAATTGGAAATGGGTTTCATTTAAATGGGATTCCAATTTTATTTTATAGAGGGTTGACTCCATAAATTAGGAATGTTTGACCATATAATTGAACCCATATTTATATGATGGAACCCTCATAGGTCTTCTTTATTCTTTACATGTCTTGTTACTCAACCACATGGGTTATATTAATGCTAATGGTATGGTTATTTAAAGTGTTTTCAACCACTTATATAGTGTTACATACAAACATATAGTGGAATCTTACTAGACCAGTCCCCTTAATTGTAAAAATACCTATTATCTACTTTTGAGCTTTATTATTCTATAGTGTTAATTAATTAAAATGTTAATTAAAAATTAAAGAGTGTTTTCCTCTATAGATTTTAAATTGAAATTTTCTTTAATCAGTACCATTTGTGATAACCTTATGGATGAATAAATGGTTAAATGATAATTATGAGATAAAACCCCTACTATGTTGCATAGTGATTTCCAGATAAAGTACTAAGTACAATTTTCAATAAAATCGGTACTTGATGTCCCTAGTATATAAACTGATTAAAACTTGAAATTAATGAGAATATGTAAATACCTAAACATTGAATCTTCTATAGGTTCTTGTTATAAGGTCCCTCGTGTATGGGTTGATCTTAAATGTTTCCTTGAGAGTTGTATTGAGTAAAAACATGATCATTTTCATGGAACTCTGGTGACTTCTTCCTAGGTTGTGTTGGACCTAAAGGTTGGGTGGTAATACCTAGTGATCTTTTCAGGAATGGCTCAGCTTCTTCTTGTTGTTTCCATGGTTCTATAGCTCTAGGAGGGTGTGGTAACCTGCCTGCTATGTTTTTCTTGCACAATCTCACTATGTAGCCATAACACAAGTTTGGGGAAATTCAGACCTTTTCATGTGTGGTTGTGGGTTGTGCCTTTTTTGTGTTCCATGCCTTGGAGGACAATGATGGTGTCACTTAGAAAGTAAAGGAGATTGTTGGCCCAGATGACATGTATTGGATGGATTATTCAATTCCTCTGCAATGGGGAAGTAGAGTATAGGTTGTTCTTGCCGAGTCAGAGGCTATTACCTTGTGTGATGTGAGAACTCTTGTTCCTCGAGAACTGCTATCCATATATTTGGGTGGTCAAAATTTTAGCTATTCATGTGAACAACACAGATGCTGAATTGGGTGGAAGTATTCAGCAAAGAGTATAAGCTTCAGTAGCAAGAAATGATGGCTTTTTCTGCATAAATGATTCCATCATTGCCCCTTTGGTGTTGGCCTTAAGTGAGACATTCTAATTACCTGCTTTAAATATTGCGTTTGGTGAGGACTCAAACATGGGTGGCTGATATTCTATGTATGTGTGCCAACTCTTATGCCTTTGCATGGATTTTTTAGGTGCTTCTTGCCATTTTTCTTTCTTCTTTTCGATTTTTTATCTTGTTGGTACAAGATTATTGTACCTTGTGTAATCACTTGACTTTTAGCTTTTTCGTAATAAATTTTGGGGAGCATGGGTTCTACTCATGCTTCGAGCCTTTCTGAGTATTGGGTAAGTAAGGGGATAGCCTAGTTATAATAGTTCCTTAAAACCTTAAATCATTGGTAAATTATTGTGTTTAGTTTTCTGAATTGAGGTTCTGTTCAGGTACTGATTGTCCCAAGTTAGACTATAGATAAATAAACAACACCCCAAGATAGATGGGTGATTGTATGGTAAGTTTAACCTCGAGAGAGTATTACTGTATGCAGATACTGCTGAGTTTCCTCCCTTTATTCTTTATGATAGCATTTTAACCTTTGAGTGAGATTTACCATGTTCATATGCTCAGTAATAATTAGGTCTTGGTAGCCCAATGTTTGGAAGGTGATGTCATTACTCCTATGATGATAGATTACAACCCTTGTGGGTTGATGCTTCTTTATCTATTTTTATTTAACCTCTTCTAAAAGAGTGTTATAAGTGTGTTAGAATATGTATAACTAATTCTTATAAATGGGATGTGGGTATTTTACTAGATACCTTAGGTCAAGTTGGATGGACTAAGATGCCCTCACTTTGACTCAGACCATATTAGTTTAATGACATTGATCTATTAAGAACAACCTACATAAGAGGTTGGTCTGAGACTATGTTTTCCTTTTTATAGTAAGATTCATTTTATGCTCATTTCTTGACTAATTCATGGTATATGCTTGAGTATTTTGATTTATACATGAGGATTCCTTTTATTTTGAAAAGAAACTTGAGTTCTTTTTTATCAAAATTTGTTTCAATGAATAAGACCGTACAGATGCCTTACCCAATTGACTAGAAGTTTCATGATTGAAACTTTCTTCTCAAAAATGATGTCATGAGGTGGGAATCCATTTGATAAATCATGGAATAGTTATAATTCCCAATTTTGAATAGAATTCCTAAGGGGACTTACATAGTTATAAAAACTAATGTGTCTTGTATCATAATCAATTAGACTGTGTTGATGGATGTCTCTTGGAAATATGAGTTGGGTTTTGAATTGACTAGTAAGGGGTAGAACACCCTCTATTTATGAAAAGACTTTTTTCCACCGTTTTTGTGTAGTAACTACTAGAATAGAACATCAATGAATAGATGAGTATGATATAAGGACCAATGGTCTTTAAGGAAGTGATTCTTTTGAGAATAGTGACCTAGATATTTTGGTAAATTTAAAGGATGTTCCAAGTAAGATGGTTAATTTGATATTAGATCGGGTGTTAGGAGATGATCAACCCATAGTTGGACCTTAACACGCACGGTCAGAGGACATGGTGTTAGACATTAAATAAAGGTTGTTATAGCCATTTTTTATGTGATCGTGACTCAAAGAGAGAGGTGCATGTTTGATGAAAAAAATATTGGTGTACTCCTAGTCTAGAGGCGATCATGACCCCTATCTTGACATCGCCCTGAGTACATTGGGAAAGCATCAACAATATGTTGAGATATCTATTTAAATAACTATTATGGTTTGATTAAAGGACTCATTGGGAGTTATTCTCAGTGATTGGTTTTAAGAAAATCCAGATAGTGTGTCGTACACCATTGACCATTAGAGGGTGATGACCCTCATTATGATTAAAATTCGATATTCACCATGAGAACTGTTCACTAGAAATAGGAATGGGTGATGGTTAAGGTTTATGTCAATACTCATGATAAATGGTTTCCTATCTATGATAGTTGTTATATCCAGTGAGGATAGGACATGGGTTGTGGTGATCAATTTTATATTCATTGATGCGATGACAAGTATTCTTCTAAAGTGGTGAGTGGGATGTTAGTCACCAGTGGAGACCCTTTGGAGAGAAGGGTCATGGGACCTTAAGACTAGTCATGAAGTGGTTTTTTAGCACTCATATCCCATTTAATATATGAAACAATTTATGGATGGGAACCTCAAAAAATTCTAGGTATAGTTTGATAATGGATTTGGGTGAAATCTAAACATGGGTATTAATCCTGGAGGACCTTATGATGATCCGTGGATGTTGGATTGAAAGAGTGTCAGTTATGGTGTTATAGCACAAATATTTTGAGTAGGGGATGGTTCGATCAGGATATGTCACCAGAAGTTGGATAGAAACTTTGGTGAGTGTACTTGGAACAGTCTCAGTAAGCCTATGGATAAGGCTTTGAAAATCCATTTTTGGCAACGCATCATCTATGAGAGCTAAGGATTTTTTGAAATAGTTTATCAGAGTTGTATCATCTTGTTTTCTATCAATATATTATGTGTTTGGTGAGGAAATATCATCTAGAATGTTTTCGAGATGAGATGGGTACAACTTAAAAGGTTGATCGGAGTTTTTTCAAGGAAATGCCTATGTGACCAGTTTTAGCTCTATCTATTGGAGTTCAACCATTTCAATAAAAGCAAGGAATAAGGTAATTTACTCACATATAATTTGATAAATGTTCTAGTATTGTCATTATAACTTTATGGATGTGTTTTGGTAGCAATTTTGATGGTGGGAGTAATGTCACTCAGAATTGGATGTTTAAACTAGAACCTATGGTGGGGATTTCCATAGGCTAGATGATGTAATATATGATGATGTGATACTACCTTAGGTTATATAGGATCATGTAATCATCATATTGATGTCTTATCTTTGTATAAGATTGTTGTCTCAAGGTTAATAGTTCAATTACCGCGTATTTAAATTAGTGATTGCATGTGCATTGGAAATTTGGGAATGAAACACAACTATTTGAGTGAGATTTATTGACTCCAGTAGGTTGAGTGTTGTTTTATTTGTTTCCCAAATAATTCTTTGGGATGATAAGTTCTAAGTTGGGGATATTATAATTTCATGTGTTTTGTGCAGGTATAAATTTTCAAGGGAATTTAAGTTTTCCTGGTTGGTGAATGGTCCAAATCTTTAGTTGAGCCTCAAAATGTAAATATGAGAGTTGAAACAATTGAAAATGTTTTTTTATGAATTTTAAGGCTCAAGAGGTTTCTTAGAAGTTTGGATGTGTTTTAAGAGCACTAGGTTCTAAAATTTCATTTTTCAAGAGAAACAGATAGGGCCTATGGTTTTTTTAAACCATGCGACCCCTCAAGAGAAACTGTGTGACCCTATAAGGGGTGTCACATGGTTTTATAAACCATAAAAGGTGGGGTTCATGGTCATTTATATTGTATGTAGTAAACTATAGAGGTGGGTGTAAAGGTTTCAAATAGTTTTCCAAACCATGTTCCCAGCCACATGATAAGTTTCACTTAACTAGTAGCACCACACGGTTACTGCACGGTTATCTCAAACCATGCATCTGAATTTTGTAGGGTATGGATATTAGACAACATGAGCCACACAATTGGTTCATGGTTAGAAAACCCATGTGTATTAACCATGCACCTCATTAAAGAGGGGTGAAATGACCATTTTTCCCTCCAACCTTATTTATTTTCTTCCTCCTCTATCTCCCTTATTTATCCCATGACCAGGCCATGAAAACTCCCCCCCCCCCCCCCCGCCCTTCCTCCTCTAGGATTATATAGATCACCCTTATATGATCCCCAATTCAAGTATCTTCTAGTACATTGTAACCTTATCAGTAAGATCTCAACTCTTCTTTCTTATTTTTTCATTTTCCCTCACCGTATAGAATGTTAAATCCATGTGGTCTTTTTTCTTTATTTTTAGGTCATTTTTATAATATTATGATTTCTCTCATTTCAACTCAAATAAAAGATCAATATTGGATGGTTGGATCATCCTAAACATGAGGTAGGTGGTATATGCCTTCTCCCTAAACGTTTGGGCGTTTTATAGATTGGCTCATTGTGTTGCATGCTAGAATTTCTGGTCATTTATCCTTAAATTAATAGACCTTAAAAGTTGAATTTTGAAACTAAAATTTAAACATGTTATCACACCCATATGAATGGTTGGAGTTCAAAACCTCAACTCAATCCACCCTTGATGTGGTTTCAATTAATCATTTATATTTTTACTAACCATGGGGTAAGTTTAGCTTTCTAGTTATTAAAGGGATCCAAATTAAATTAAATTAAATGTTAAGGGATGAGTACCTTAGTTAGAACCTTTTCATTTATAAATTAAAGGAATAATAAAATATATTAAATGGGAATTGTGGAATGAAATGGAAAACCCCTTGAATCATGCTAATTATGTAGTTATTTAATGAAATGGCATGGTCATTAACATAGACCTCCATCTTGCCTCATGTATGTGAATTAAATAAAGAATTGAATGTGATAAATTAAATTGATATGGGCATGGAAACTAAAAGGGTCCCTTGAATAATGATATGAATTCTGCTTAAAATGATTGCATAGCATGGCATTGTTGTGACGTAACACAATATGGAATCGATTACCAAATTATATATTTTACATGGGATGCCTTGGATTGTAACCTTGGATCTGGATTGCTTGGACCACCTCGAACATGGTCCTTGGGCTCCACCCAGGTATATTCTAATTTTTATATGGATGAGATCCATAGACTCAAAGAGGATTCCACGACCATGGGTCCTAGGATCCTGAACCATGTTAGGTCTACTCCGCACCAATTTTTATATGGATGAGCTCTATGAACTTGAAGAGGACACCTTGCTCACTGGTCCTGGGTCTTGGCCCTCATAGGTCAGATACAATATTATTCATCATATTCCATACTTTTTAATACTTGATATTTCAGCATAGACCATAGTTAGTTATTTGATCCATTTAGAGTTATTAATCATTAACAGACTACTCATTATAGCTTGTTCTTATCAACTGGATTGCATCATTTATATTTATAGTGTTATTCCTATTATATATACACACTAGTACATCCTATATACATAGATTGTATTTGTTATAAACACCATTGGTGGTGGCTTACTGAGTATATCACGCACCCTATTCAGGACACCAATTGGTACCAGGATAAACCTCATGTCTATAGATTCAGAATCATGGGTTGTTCTTGTATGTTGTATCCTTCTGGTCTAGGATGGAATATGTGAGAAGAAGGAACATGCTAGTGCTCATGATGCAATTGGAGACAGAGGATGAGTCTTTTATTTATTCTCTTCCCTTGTCAGTTTAACCCTATGTATTGTATTTTATGTCTTCTTTCATGTGTATATTTTGTTGTATTGTTTACTATTTGTACATTATGGCATGGTCATTCATGATCAATCATTCATTTATTATTGATGCTCAATTGTTGTTTATTCTACTACCTCTATTTAATATTTCTTTTTCGGTATTTATTTATAATCCATAGGGTATATTCTCCCCACTATACCATCTTTAGACCCTCACTACTAGTTGGAAACCTCTGGCGTATGGGGAGGCATGCTTGAGGCCCAGTGAAGAACCAGTTTGAGACATCATTTAAGTGGATCCTGGGTTGGGGTGCTATAAGTGTCATGGATATGATCAATGATACTGGATACGAAAATGGATGGTGGTCTAGAATCTAATAAACTGTGGGTTATGAACAAACTTTTAATGCTTTAATTCATAGGTAATGGTTGAGATGAACATGGGTGATGACTAATGAGTGATTTACATTAAGTATGGGTAAATGAATGGAATAATGAAAATAATTTGGCTGGTGAAATGGTAAATATAGATATGGATAATGATATATTTAAATGGGAAATTATGAATTTCGATGTGGTTGTTTGATATGAATAGCTGTGGGCTAGTTTGAATTGTAGATAAGGTAGCAGTTGTAAGATTAAGTTAGTGTTAGTGTGGTAATTATTATAGAAGTTAGTAGTGTTTATTATTAGGAACCATTGGGTTAGGATTGTGTGTGACTATAATACATGTTTTATTTTCCTTGTGATTTCTTATGCACCCCACCCAAGCAGAATAACTCTATCGACACCCAAATTTTTTAGTTTTTGGGTGTTTTACCTAAACTTCTAGGTTAGTGAGGGAACATATGGTGAATTATGTAACAACCCAAGTTTTTAAAATAGAAAATTATATGCAATAGCTTATGCAATACAAAAAACTGAACCTAAGAAAACAACGATTATTTAAATAAGTCCATTTTAACTTTTAAATTAAATTTTAAGATATTATTAGTATTATATAATTTATGAAATATAGATTTTATAAATATATTAATAAATTATTATTATTTATTCATTCAAATTTTGGTAATGACTTTTTGTTTTTTAAAATATATTTTCATTAAAAATTATTTTTTTTTATTTATTATGATTATTTTCTATAACATATAAAAAATAAATTTGATAAATAAACTCAATATTTGGTCTCATCATATCAAAACTAACTTAGGGTAATAATTTGGTATTTTTTAGAAAATATAGATTTTTTTTAATAGTGAAAATATAGTTTTTACGTAATATTGTCATTTATTTTGATAAATTAATTAATTATTATATTGATTTGATTTCAAGATATCATAATTATTATTTATTTATATTTAATTAAATTAATTACATGTAAATTATATTTATACTACATTTTATTATAAGTTTATTTTTATGATTAAAAATGCATTTTTCTGAAAACTGGTTTAGAATGCATAATGTATAACCATTTTAATTAATTAAAATAACCTCTAATGATAATTGAAATAAATTAAATAATAATATTATATATCTATCTTTATGAATTTAAAATAATAAAATTAATATTAGTAGTTTTAGAGTTGAAGTGAACTCATATTTTCCATAAAAATGTATTTTTTGGAAAACCATTTTCCATAATACCTGCAGATTTTCTATTAAATTAAATCAATGTTGATAAAATTTATTCAAAATTTTGAATCATCATAATTAATATTATCTAATAATTTCAACATATTTTTTTAACAATATTATTAGTTATTGTAGTAAATAGTAATTATCACGATAAAAGGAAAATAGGATAATTAATGGTAAACAAATAATTTGACAAAAAAATATAGAATCAAAGTAACCCTAAAAGTATGAATATTTATATTTCCTTTTATTTTAATTTATTAATATATTTATTATTATTTTTACATTATAATTTTTTAAGTAATCAGTTTTAAAATATATGTTTTTTGATATAATAAGGCACAAATAGTATTTTTGGTTAATATTCAAATTCAATTAAGAAATATATTTTGATGAATTAATGGGTTTTTGAAATAATTATTATTTTAATAAAATATTATCATTAAATTACTTTTATTAGATATAAATTATCATATAATTTTTATGAAGTCAAATGTAATTTTTATAAAGGTTAAAACTGTTTTTTTTTTTCAAAACCCATCAATTTTCAATAAATATTGATTTTTATTTTAAAAGTAAAAATTCACATATTTAGAAAATTATTTATATAAAATAAATATTATTTTTGGAATCAGGATGTCAAAAATATCTAAAAATTAATTTTTCATAATTTTCTAAGATAGTCGAATTTTTGGGTAAAAATTAATTACCGTTTAAATATATAATATGTTTTATGACATCATAATGACTCAATAGTGATGTAATAAAATACTATAAAATAAATATTATACCAATATATGTTTTAACTTTTAAATAATGCGATTTTATATTTGTTTTATTAATTTTACAATTCCTTAGTGGACTCTCCAAAACTTATAAAATATTTTAACATTTTAAAATGATTTCCTTGAGAGTATGACTCACCTCCACATAAGAAAGCCTAATATTTTAAATATCTCGGCCATTGGACTTATAAAATAATATTTTATACTCCCATTTGGAAAAAACCATGGTCAAAAACCATAGGTTGGTTTGTGGTTTTGAGTATTTAATTATATAGATTCCAAAACCTATGTTTGTGAAATATTAAAGAATTCCCCTGTCTTTTCCTATATAAATCCACCCAATATCCCACTTATCTTCACTCAAAACCCTTTTAGAAAATCCCTAATCTTTCCTCCTCTCTCTATAATCCTCCAAAGACACCCCAAGCTCTCAATAATCTCCTCCTCGGGCTCTTGAAGTCACACACTTCCAAGTAAGGGGTCCTCACTTTCCTTCCTTCCTTATTTATGTCCGGGTTTCCTTGTATTGTTATGCCCCTTTTATTTTCAATTAAAAATGTTGGGGTATGATTTCACACCTCCCCTATACTTCCCTCCTTATGTTTTAATGGTGATAGACCCCTTTCTCTCTCATTAATGTCTCCCATGTACACTCGTTACCATGCCAAAATTCCGTAAGGGATTTCTCTCTCCTCATTTACATTCAAGAAATTATTGTATAGTATGCATCTAAATTCCATTAAATATGTTGAGGTATTATTTTACATGAAAAATTTACTTTAAATTTCATATATAAATGATTAGATACCCCTTTCTCTCTCATCAACCCATTTTACAATTTCTATTTGACATTGTTATGCTGCTGAAGTTACACCAAAATTTCCCATGTCAAAATAATTGTGTAAGTGAATACCATACTCATTTCTCTATCAAGGGTATTCACCTTTATGCACATGTAATTTTTTATTGAGGACTTACATTTTTTTATTTCACATCTCTTATTCATGGAATAAATTATGACGTTTAATGAAGCCATGTTGTATGATCTATGTGGCATTCTTATGCATGAAATGAAATGATTAAAAAGGGTGTGCCTTGATAGCTCTCCAATGCATTGGGTAAAGATTAGTATCATGATAAGTTATGTTAAATGAGGGTTTAATCATGCTAATTCAAGTGCAATTATGGTTTACTCATACTCCAAGTGCAATGAGTTTTAGCTCATGATAATATCATGTTAAATGTTGTTGTCCCGTCTCCATGTTATGATAATCATGTTATAGCATGCATTTATGTTCATGTTTATCTTATGCTCTATTGATATTCCTATTTCCTAAAATGTATTTTATTATTCATTTTATGACTTTTTTACTCCCTTAATAGGCTTTATATCTCACCCTTTTCTTATGTATGTCATTAAGTTATCCCATGCAATGCTAAGTACGAAGGAATGTTGTGGTCATGTAAAATAAGTATTCAATAAAGATATTGTATTTTATGTCTTAATTTGTCATGTAATGTTCCTAAGTTTCAAATACACTAGACCCCTTGATCCTTATAGTTTTCTTAAGTGTAGATTTATGTAATAAAACATGTTTAAATATGTAATAAAGATTATGGTTATTATAGATTACTCCCTCTTCCACACTCTCCCTTCAGATGTAGTATAGGTTATGATGACTCAATGTAGATATATTCATACGGTTTGTAATGGATTAGAGTTATAGAAAGTAATATACTATGATGTGATGATATATAGTTGGGTCATTCATGGTAGAAGTAGGTTACAATGTTGATGTCCTTCATGTACATGATACCCTATTATCATATGGATATATGGTTCTAATATGATGATATATAGTGTGGTTAATGCATGGTAGGAGGAAGGAACAAGGTTGATGACCTTCTTGTTCATGATACCCTACTATTATGAAAATGTGATATATGATTGGGATATGGATATACAGTTATGGATGTGATGTGATATGTGGTTATGTAGATATATTAATAAAGAAGGGATCAAAGAATAGTACATATTTCATTGTGGAGTGAGAGTGGAAAAGTATTAGGGAAGTGGTTATGGGGTTCCTTCTTGAAATATTCTTTTGATGTTATATTATTATACTTGGATGTGAAATTGGGTAAGTTAGCCTTTGTGAGTTTAAGTGATAGTTGACTTGGCTTAGGTGTGTGTTGGTTCTGATGTTTATTCTTTGATGCATTATTATGATTCTTCCACATTCGTATGAGGACTATTGAGAAGGATCTAAATGAGTATACATGTATTCTCATTTGTATATATATATAAACTATTTTTCATGTTTCCAAGAGAGATTTAGTGATTGAGCTGGACCTTACTACCTTCTGTCTTAGAGCATCCGTCAAAGATGTTGCCTTAGTAGTTTTCTTTTGGTACTGAATTGGAGACTCTAGTTATATATAAAATAGTCATGTATCATGGGATTTTGGTTTTATTTTTGTATTATGGATTTGATTGGTAGTTTCTTTATATGTTCTTGGGATTTATGAGATTAATGCCTCCCATTGTACGTATTATACCCTTAGTTCTATTCACTGACCCATGGCCTATTAAATTTGGGCTTTGGGGGTCACTCTCACCTTTACTATAGGCCCAGAAAGGGTTCTTAGTGGGGGTAGATCATTGACCTGACCACTTAGTGTTATTGATTCCTCATAATAATGGATCATATTTGAAATTTATATTTTCCAAAACTACACTAGCTAAAAAGGTGTAACATAGTGGTGGTGCAAGGTTGAACCCATAGGAACTAGCTGGAAAAGATGGTAACTTAGTGATTCAAACCTAGTATAAATATTACTCATGTGACTCTCACATATTTGGATTTCTAATTATTATGTAGTTTGGTTTAATTCTAGAGAAATAGAGGAGTTGGGGTCAATTTTAGGGCTTTATGCAAAAGGTATTCCTAGAGCTAGCTTGGGATAATTATATGTCTTAGGCTATAAAGTAGTGAAAAGTCACCAATTGGTTTTTGTCCAACCAATTTGATCTACCCAATCTAGAAACTAATCTTGGGTCTAGAGTTAGTCAACAACCCAGGTACATAAGGCTTGGCTTCAAGGAATAAAGTGTCATGGGATATTATTCCTAGCCTGATCAAATCCAACTAGGTCAAGGTCCTTCTATTGTAATTTTCTATATCAGGGTTTTACAATAGAATGTGATTGAAAAAATTTCTTTAACAAAATTATTATCCATAAGGTCACCCAAGTTTTGATTTAAAGATTAATTATATTTAAAGTACCCCTACTCTCGATCCTTAACCCTAAAGGATTAGTTACACATGATAATGATGGTATTAAATAGGGAATAAAGTAGAAACATGCTTGAAATATTAATTAAAAAATTAATATTTAGATAATACATGATTAAATTAATTCAAAATAAATCAAAAACTTACTTGAATAAAGGAATAATAAAGAACACATGAAATAGAATTTAAATCGATGATTGGAATGTAAACACGAGCAATCCAAAATCCTTGGGGTCGATGTGAAATAGAAAAGGTTGTATAAAAAATCAAAGAAGCTAGCATGAAATAAATAAAATAAGTGTGGTCATCTCATCAATCCATTGAGAGTTGGAATATAAATATCCCTGTGAAACTCAAAATGTGTAAAGGTTTTACATCATGAGTTCTCTTTAAATAAATTATTCTTCAAGAAATTCATGTTGTGTGATATAATTCACATTGTGAACTCAAATCCAAAAAATTCTCCACAAATTTTGTATCTTCTAAATTTATTATGGATGCCACATCTTGAATCTTTGGTGGGTTTGAACTTAAAATTTTTTACATCATGTAAATAGTTCATGTCATGTATTGAATTGGATTTGTATTATTCATGGATTGTACAGGTTTCAAAGGTTGGGATTTGGATCACTGGGTTTTTTTCTAGAGTAATTCACGTCATGAACATGGTTCACAATGTGTAATTTTTAAATTTCTAATTTTATAGATGCTTCTCTTTTTAGAATTAAGCTCTTATTTCCTACAAAAATAAACCAAAACCCAATGAATTATCTAATAAAGTATGAATAGGTATTAAATAAATGTATCTAATATATATATATATATATATTATCAAATTCCCACACACTTGAACAAATTCTTGTCCTCAATAAAAAATCATCTCAACAAGGATTTCAAATGAAACAATCTTTAAATAGGAAACGTGCATTACGACCAAGAAAATAAAACAAGTGTTAGCAGAAAAAGTAAGTACTCTTGAATCACACTTATAGAGAAAACTATTCATGCCTCATGTTTAAGTTATTTATTCATATCCTTTCTTCCTTTAATTATAATTTTTTAAATGTTCCTTAGAATTTATACCCATATTTCAATTTACCTCACCATGAATTTTCTCTCATCACTCAAGGTAAATTGAGACTGAATTTATGGTCATACCTTGAATACATGTTTCTAACCATAGTATTTCATTGGTTATAATATCTTCACTCCATAAATATAAACACACAATTAATCATGAGGGCTTCAAAAATAAGGTTCAAATGACTCTAATGGTTGAGGGTAGGTGGGTAGATGATAAAAGTAAATCTAAAAAAGGAGGTTAAACTCTCAATTATAATACATTATAATAAGGAATGATGAAATGAAAAATCTTCTCCAGAATGTGGCATCTCCATACTCCCAAAAGCTCAGGGCAGGTCCATGGATGTGTCATAAAAGTGAAATGAAAGTATCCTATTTATTCTATATTTTTTCATAAAGTCATGTCTATGAAGGATCTAACATCCATCACCTAACTACATATGATCCATTATAATATTAATTAGTCTATAAATGGTGATTTTTTACCTGCATAATACATATCCTGCATTATTTTACATTTTTTAACAGGATAATCATTGATGGAACATCAGAAGAACCATGGACCACCCCCCACGGATAATGTTGAAAATTCACCATGCATCTCCTCAATAGTAAGCATCATGCTTCCATAATTAATGATCATCTCCCAAAAACTTATTCAATTTAAAATCATGAAATTATATCAATATCATGGTAGTAAGGGATAATATGGTCTTTTGACATAGATCAAGTATAGAAAGGTCATTCATGTATTCTATAGGCTTAAGAATCAAAAATTTATAGGTGGGTTTCAGGATAAATGGATCAAAAAATATTGCCTCAATCATTTTAAAAATGTATTTATTTAGTCATAACCTTGATAAGATTCCAATTCATGTTAGGATATGTTTACATGCCTCAAGTATCTCTCAATAAATATTCTCAGAAAATAATATGATAATGTAGGTTCAAAATCCTCTTGGGAGTAGGAATAAAAACTAGGGAAATCACTTAGGGCATAACAACAAATAATAAGTCAATTAAAATCAATTGAAAGATATGAGAATCAGAGATAAATTACTTAGCTCAAAAAAATCAAGTTAAAGCATGATTTTAATGAAAAATGTATCCTAGACTAATGAAAGAAAGAAATGATCAATTTTTACACACAATGAATCTCAATAATGTATCCTCGCAATTAAAATTAAATAGTGTTCACACTTTTTTGAAGAGATTCATGGAGATAAAGCAATAGTATTATAGACAGATTAAAAATGGAAATTATGAATTTGAAGGATGAAATCAAGATCTCCCTCATGCCATGGGGAAAGATTATGGATATTGAAGGCACACTTGGATTCATGAAAAAAAATAGAAAGAAATATACCTATACTAGATAATCAATTAGCACACAAGATATTACCAAAATTAAGCAGTAAGATAAAAGGCACACACAATATTCATAAATGAATATTTGTGCATATCACAGTGAGAGGAGCATAGTACAATAGAGAAATAAAGGAACTATGAACAAAAATATGTAAAAATAAATGAAAAATCATAATAACTAAACAAAAAAATGTATGGGTTACCTCACATAAGTCACTAATAGAACTTTTTCATCCAAACAGATGGACAAGGATCAAGCAGAGGGGTCCATCATCTCAGTTGTCCTCTACTGATTTCAGGAATTGGTATTTTTATCCTCAAACTCATGTGGGTGCTTGGTGGGGTTTACCACCACAAGAATAGTCCAATTAAAGATATCATGTGGTAGTTACAGAATATAAGCAGGCCATAGAGGGGACTCTTTTATAGTATGGAGATGAAGCTTCTGGATCCATCCCTATATGTCAGCCACTCAAGGAAATACCTCATACAGGAGTCCATGTGGTAGTCTAAATAACCCATTGATAACCATAGTAGATTCATTAGAGCGAGACATAGCTAAATGAATGTAGAGGTGAAGATGATAATAAGAAATCCATGTAATCAAAAATAATATCTTATCCATTAGATAAAATAAATGGTATAAATTGGAATATGGGATAGAAAAACTAAAAAAAATACACCCAAAACATAGTAAAACATGGGAGGAATATATGGAAAACTAAGATGAGTGGGTAGAATCTCCCATAGCAGCATCAGTGGTCCCCTCCCAAGAAGTGGGTGTCAATCTACCCTGCCATATCTATAGTATAAATGGAGGTAGAGGCAAGTTCCTCAACCATCATAGTAGGTGTCGTGGTGTTGGAAGATTTATTAGTTGTGAGAGATGGTGGGGAGGTTCTGATCCATATTAGGGCCAAATGTTTGGTAGCTGGATCGATGAAGGGAAACTCCAAATAAGAAGTTAAGGTGGTTCCATTTCCCTATCAAGCCTGATCTTCTAAAAAGCCCTACTGGGAATCAAGGTTTGTGATCTATGGGGGAAGGTCGACAAGGGTGGATGATGGGGTAGTAATGGGAAGAGGTGGGTATATGGATAAAGTTGGTGGGTGGGTAGATATAGTGGTTAGTGGTGGAGAATTGGTGGTAAACTGTAAGGGCTCTGCAAAGGGTATGCTGATATGTCTGTAAAGCTACCTCTAGTTCTATATAATACATTGGAGAATAGAACAAATGTCTGCGATAAATGGTGGGGTAGTTGTAGTGGTAGAAGGTACAGTGGTGCGTGGTGGAGCAATGGAGGATTTTGGGGCTTGGGAAAGGTTAGAATGGGAAGGGGCCTCATGAGCGGGAGTAGGTGAGGCTGGAGGAAGATTAGTTATGGCCTCATCAGCATCCTCGACATACTCGGGGGACCACTTGTAGCTCCTCCTGATCTTTATCAAGATCTCAATATTGTGGAGCATGAGGAAATCAATCAAATTCATATTACTAAGAGAGTAAATAGGATAATAGGTTTTAAAAAACTTGAGATTATGATTAAGATTCGTGATAAAGCTAACTCTCATCAAGGTACCATAACCCCTCTATGTTTGGTCCTTGTAGTAGAGTGAAAAACTAGAGATACATGTTGATAGTGGGGCCTCCTATAAAAAAGGAAATATAAGAACCTCTATATAATTTATGCACTCATGAGAATATTTTATATCTAAACAAGCATGGGTGAGATCTTAATTCAATATCTGTAGGGTGGAACACCACTACTGGGTGCTATTTTCTGTCCACATATCATGAAATCTCTAGGGGTCCTAGGTGATCAATGCCCACCTTTGAGGAGTGTTTCCTTTTTCGGATAAATTTTAAAGGAAGCATAGGTAGGAGAAGAAATGAAATTAGTAGTGCAGATATCTATCTAGATAGAGAAATCTCCCAAAGTGGGCTCCCATGGTCGTCCACCAAGATGGAAGGTGACATGAGCAACGTCAAGCTCTGATGTGGTCAGGAACTCTAAAAATAGATCCCAGTACATCTCCTGACATAATTAGGTGATGATCAATGGTTGAATCCATCCAATGAGATCCAAGACCTCATCATGCACCTATATATTATCAATAATATCCAAATAGATGATCTTATTGATCCTCATGGGCTTGGACTGAAGATGAAGCAAGTGAACCTGCTGTGTAGGTATAAAAAAATGAATTCATGGATATAAGTGTGGGTTTCGGATAGCACCCTGTGACTAACTAGAAGAAGATTGTGAATCATCAGAGGCTATGGGAGTGGTATAACCTAACATAGATAATGAAGGGTATGGATTAGTGGGTGGCATTAGAGGATCCAACAATGGGAATTTGGGTGGAGGATCTTCACATTGGTCCACATGTTTGGAGGATGAGGCAGTAATTGTTTTGGTATGGGACATCACATATGGAAGTAACAAGAAAGGAAGGGATGGAATGGGGTGGTCAATCGACTGGGAGAGGAAGAAGGGAGAGAAGAAATGTGGTTGGCGATGGAGGAGGTGGAAGATTCTGATGGTTGGAGGGGGAGTAGTGAGTAGGATAAAAGGGGAGAATCCTGTGAGCCCTAATCTCATAGATTATAAATACATCCCAAGGTTTTCATGTCATGTAATTCATTTAAAATATGAAAACTCTAAATTTTAATTTTAATTTTTTTTCTAACCTCATCATTTTCACATCGTGTAATGTTTACACAATGTGAATTGTTTTATTTGTGCATATGTTTTTCTAAAAACCTCTAACTGATCTCCAACATTACTGAACCTTCATAAAATTTAGAAAATATACTCTAACCAATTGAACCTATTATGGGTTTCCTCCCAGTCATCACTCTATTTAACACTGATATCTATAAATGCATCAAGTCAAGTGAATTTTAAAGAAATAACACACCCATCGTGAAATGGTTCTTGATAAATTTTAATCTTTGACTATTAACCTTAAGGGTGGTCCTTCGCCACTTTGGATTTCAATCATCCCATGGGGGAAAACTTTTAGAAATTAAAAAGGGTCCAACCATTGATATTTCAATTTCATAGGGAATAGCTTCATATGGTAACTAAATAGTAGAACCATGTCCCCTTATGTGAATACTCATCATGAAATGCATTGTTTATTCCATTTATTGGTATTTTATTTATAAATTTGGGCATTTTCATAAGAATTCCTTATAATATATTACATCTCATATATTTTTAGTAATATTTGTTTCCTGGATTTTTGAGCATCAAAGTTTAGTTTTTTGATTTCCCAATAAGAGAAATGCTCTAATTTCACTAGTAGGTGACAAGGCTTCCTATAAAAAATTCATAATAGAGTAGTGTTAATAGGTATTTTATACATTTTGTGATACACCCAAAGTTTATCATCTAATTTAAGACTCCAATCATTTTTACTTTTACTCACTATATTTTCCAGAATTTTTTTGATCTATTGATTAGACTGTTTAACTTTTCCACTAGTTTGCGGTTGGTAGGGAGTTGTAGTGTTGTAATGAATTCTATATTTTTTAAGCAGACCATTAACGGAAGTATCTGTAAAGTTTTTTCCCTAATTACTAATGAGTATTATAGGAAATAAAAATATAGAGAAAATGTTTTTTATTAGAAAATTAATGACCATCGTGGTTGTGTCATGGGTTATGACTTCAGCTTCTACCCTCTTTGAGACGTAGTCCACCCTGACCAGGATGTAATATTTTCCATAAGAATTAGGTATTGGTCCCATGAAATAAATTCCCCATACATTGAATATTTTTACTTCAAGGATAGGGTTCTAGGGAATTTCATTTTGTTTTCCAATGGTTCCCATCCACTGTAATTGATCACAACTTGTTACAAATATCCTTTTATCTTAATGGAGTGTAGGCCAGAATATTCCACTCTATAGGCCCTTATCCATAGTGTATTAAGAACCATGATTTCCTCCATCTAGAAATGTTTGACACATTACAAGCATGTTTTGAATTTCATCCTCTGGGATGAAACATCATATCAATCCATCAGCACAGTTCTTAAATAATAGCAGCTCATCCTAGTAATAGCGTGAAGCATAGACCAAGAACTTCTTCCCCTATTGATAGGATAAGTGTGGGTATATAGATCCCATGGAAAGATAATTCACAATATCATAAAACCCTAGTCTTAATTGTGTATTTATTTTGAACATCATTTCATCAATAAAATCATCCTTAATACTCATATTCTCTTCATCCTAAATACTCAACAGTGGAATTCATGATATGTGGTTAGCAGTGATATTTTCAATCCCTCTTGTGTCTTTGATGACTGTTTCAAATTATTATAATAGAAAGATCCACTGTATTATCATGGTTTGGAATCATTTTTATCAATATGTATTTTAGTGCAACATGATCTGTATACATCACCACTTTAGAAAGAATGAGATATGATTGAAACTTGTCAAAATAAAAGACCGCTGCCAGAAGATCATTTTGTGCATTCATATAATTTACTTGAGATTCATTTAGGGTCTGAGTGGAATAATATATATGGAATAAAATGTGTCCAACCACTTTCCTAAAATAATGTCCATAACAAAATCACTAGCATGGCACATCAATTCAAAATCCTTATCCTGGTCAGGTGAAACTATAATAGGAGTGTCCACTGGGCTATTTTTTAGAGTGTTGAATACCTATTGACACTCTTTAGTGTAATAGAATGAGGTATACTTAGAAAATAGGTGCATCAATGGGTGGTATATTCTTGAAAAAACTTGTATGAAGCAGTGATAAAATCCCATGTGGCCTAGAAAACTCCTTATATCCTTCATTGTCATGGGTTTAGGTAAATATTTAATCACCTTGATTTTTGTCGAATCGACTTCCATGCCATGATTTGATATTTTATTTTTTAGGAAGATGCATCCTTGGACCATAAAATGATATTTTTCAGTTTAATACTAGAAATTTATCTTCACAACACTGTAGAATTAACTCCATGTTGCTTAGTCAAGCTTTAAAAGATCATCTATATATAGAGAAATCATCCATGAAAATCTCTAGAAACTCCTCCTACATATCTTGGAAAATGTGTGTCATGCACTGTTGAATTGTCATCGGTGTGATGAAAAATCCAAATAAAATTATTTGATAGGAGAAGGTTACAAAAGGAAATGCAGATGTGGTTTTTTAAAAATATGTTGGGTCAACTACAATTTGATTATATCCAGAATATCTATCCAGAAAGCAATATAATTCATGCCCAGGTAGTCTCTCCAATATTTGAAACATGAATGGGAGTGAGAAATGGTATGTTTGAGTTTCCATGTTGATATTTTTATAGTCAATACATAATTTTCATACAATAATGGTTTGTGCTGACATTAAATCATATTCATTATTTTTAATGAAAAACAAGATGCCTTTCTTTGGGATGACTTGAAGTAGACTCATCCACTCATTGTAAAATATAGAATGTAACACCTAGAGATTTAAAAAGAAGAAAATTGTGTTTGATAGCATAAATTACATGAACCAATGATCTTAAAAGAGAATTTAACACCCTGTAAATTTATGATATATTTCTTTTTAAATATTTTTAATCTCTTTAATAGCTTGAGGTACACAAAACCCTGTGATTTTTATATTCAATAGTGTATTCAACATGCAACACCGAGCATAAAAAACCCATGATATATATATATATATATATATATATATATAATTATAATCTAGCTATTAAATTAGTGGATATGAATAGTATTAACTAATTTATGAAATATATATATTTCATACTCACTACAAAAAAACAGTACATTAGAGGGGTTATTTAGAGGGGGTTATGCACAAACCCCTCTAAATTTAGTTTTTTGTAACATTAGAGGGGGTTCTCCACAACCCCCTCTAATCATCGAATTTAGAGGGGGTTATGAACCCCCTCTAAATTTATTTTATATAAAAAATGGAGATTTATTATGTACAACTTGTACTAATCATCGAATTTGGATGGGGTTATATATGGATCCCCTTAATTTCTTAAATTAGAGAGAGTTTTGAACCCATTCTTAATTTTTTAACATTATTTTTTTAATATCTAGTTGGATTTTAAAGGGGGTTCAAAACCCCCTCTAATATCTTAAATTAGATGGGGTTTTCAACACCCTCTAATATCTTAAATTATAGGGGGTTCAAAACCCCCCTCTAATTTCTTTAACTATAGGGTGTTCAAAACCCCCTTTAATGTCTTGAAATTAAAGGTGGTGCAAAACCCCCTCTAATGTTTTTAAATTAGAGGGGGTTCAAACCCCCCCTCTAATGTCATTAATTTAAAAGGGGTTCGAAAACCACCTCTAATGTATTTAATTTAAAAGGGGTTCAAAAACCCCCCTTTAATGTATTTAATTTAGAGGGGGTTCATAAACCCCTCTAATTTAAGATATTAAAGGGGTTGTGAACCCTCACAGTTTTAGCAAAAAGAAACTTCCATAATATATATATATTTATAGATAATTAAAACACAATATATAAATATATTTAAATACATTATTTGAACATATTATATAAAATATTTATATGATTGTATTTAATTTTATTTATATGTATAGATAAATATAATTGTATAATATTTTGTAAATTAATATATATTTATTTGTATAAATTTTATTTTATATAGTATTAATTATTTATAATATAAAATTATAAACATATTATATAAATATATACATAAATATAATTTATCTAAAAAATATATCATATAAAAACTCAAGCTTTTAGTTTTTATAAATTATATTATAATAATAATAAATATATTTTAATATAATAGGTTTATGACTTTATATTATATATAATTAATATTATATGAAATAAAAATTAAACAAAAAAAAATTATTAGTGTATATTTATTGAAATACTAATATATCTTTTTTTAGCCCGAATGGCCCGAAGGCCTTCTTTTTATTTTATTATAGATAATCCCCCTTTTAAGGGTTGAAGGGGAACCCGAACATGACCCGTAGGCCCAAGGCACAAGGCCCGACATGACCTGCAATACATGACCCGAAGGCCCAGAGGCATACCATGCCCATTACATGACCTGTAGGCCCAACCCACTAGAACTTCCCCTCCCCAGCATCTTGCATCATTGATTGCCTTAGCTGCCCACCTTGCATTGCTGATCGGATAGCATTGCCCTGTACAAAGTTGCACGGTGCCTGGTCCCGATGGCACTGTCATACCCTCTCATTTTTCCAATCCGGTTAGCTCTGCATCTGGTGGCTACTACTCATGTTGCTCTGATCCTCTTATGGGGCCTGTTCTGTGTGAACTGGGCTACTCCATGGTCTACGTGACCCGAAGGCCCTATGGCCTGAAGTCCTTTGATGACCTGAAGGCCGTGGAGACCCGTAGTCCCAAACTGGTGGCCTGAAGACCCAAATCGGGTGAATAGTTCCAGCTACTACAATACCGAACAGTAACTGCTACAGTACTACTACAGTGCCGGAAATTCGCCTCCACCCGGTTTTGAACCCGGGTCTCTTGGATGCCAAGCAGGAGCTCTTACCACTCAGGTACGGGCTCGTTGGAAAATACTAATATATATTAATGTACATAATAAAAAAATATATGTATTGAAATACCTTATATAAATATTTTTATAAATTGTATTTCATATAATATTAATTGTATATAATATAAAATTATATTTCATATAATATTAAGTATATTTTTTTATAAATTGTATTTCATATAATATTGATTGTATATAATATACATATTAAATATATATAATATAAAATTGTATTTCATATAATATTGATTATATATAATAGACATATTAATTATATATAATATAATATTAAATACATATAATATTAATATTTCTATAAATTATATTTCATATAATAATAATATTAATAATATAATAATTTTATATAATATTATACAGTTTATACAAATAAATATATTAATTAATATAAATAATAATAAATATATGTATTGAAAGACATTATATAAATACATTTTTAAAGACCTTATATAAATATATTAGGTAAATACTTATATATATATATATTATTTAAATAAATATATATATAATATAAATATGTATTTAATTATATAAACAGTTTACATAAATATATAATTTAAATGTATTTAATATAATATATATTTGATATAAATCATAAAATAAATGTATAGTATTTATAAAACCAATATATAATTTTTATAGAGTAAAAAATAGATATAATAAGAATAATAATAATTAATATTATTATATTTATATCACACACACACACATGTAAGTACAATATATACATATATACTTGTGTAATATATTTAGGTGTTATATAAATATATAATATAAAATATATATAATTGCATATACATATACATATAAATATAGTAAATAATATATATTATTATTTAAATGTATGTAAATATATTATGCTAATAATATTTATTATAATAAACAGTGAAATATATATAAATACAATAATGTGTATTTCATATAACAAAATATGTTTGCCTTAGTGGTTGTTGGGGGGGAGGGGGGGGGGGTTCGGCACTGTGAGTGTTGGCCGGTGCAAGTTCGATTCCCAGGTATTTCCTTTTCATGTGGGCAAGGAATTAATTGGAGTGCAAGGAATTAATTGGAGTGTGGTGGAGAGTAGGTAGGGGATGTGGGAACTGGAGGGCACTGTGAGGGAGTGGGACCGGGGGGTGCGGGAATCGGAGGGCACTGTGAGGGAGCGGGACTGGGGAGGGATGCGAGAACTGGAGGGGGTGCTGGGCAAGGAGGGATATGCGGGAACTGAAGGGCGTTGTGGGGTGAGGGACCACTGGGAGTGGGACCTGGGGGGATCGAAAGTGCGGGGATGGACTAGGGGGAAGGGAGCAATCCCTAAAATAAAAAAAAAACTGAAAAGATTTAGGGGCAGTTTTCAAAACCGCCCCTAATGTAACACCCTTATTAGGGGCGGTTCAAACCACCCCTAAAACCTCTGAACTAGCAATGGTTGGTGTGGTGGTGGATTTATTCCAACATTATAGGGGTTTTAAACCCCCTATAATGTAACTTCTTCTAAATTCACCATGACTTTAGCAATGTTTGCTCAAAACCGCCCCCAAAGGAAGTAGGTGGCCACATTAGCGGTGGTTTATCAGAACCGTCGTTAATGTCTTTAGAAGGGGTTAAAACCCATTCTTATATCAAAAATCACCCCCTCTAATGTACCCATTTTTTTAGTGACTTGATATAAATTATTGATGAATTTTTAGTGAATAATCAATTGATTTTTTGTAAAGTTATTTTATTCTTCAAAAATATGTTTTCTTCAAAAACAATTTATTTTTTTCATGAAAAAATATTATAATAATTTTTTTGAACTTTTATTAAATTTATTTTATAAAATTAACTTTATTTTTTTAACCGTAATATCAAAATTTACTTTGGGTGAAATTTTGTAACTTTTTAGAAAATATTGATTTATCAATGAATTGTGAAAATACCAATTTTTGTAAAAATTTCATTTCTTTTCAATAAATTAAGTAATTTAAAACTAAAATTATGTTTTGAATATGATTTAAATTAATATAATTATTCTTTATTTATATATAATTCCCTATATTATATTTCAATCATCATTATATTGCATTTTAGTATAATTTTGTTTTGGGGTTTAAAAATGTGATTTTTATCAAAACATTTTTAAAGGGAATAATGTTTATACATTTTAATAAATTAATATAATACATAATGAATATTTTTTTAAGTGATATTTATATATTATATATCAATAAATATTAATTTGTATTCATATAATTATTATTATTAGTCATATAGTTAATATAAAATCATCTTTTTCTTGAAAAATACACTTCTTGAAAACATGGTTTTTTCTCTTGTCCACGGGTTTTGTTTTAAATTTAATTTTGAAAATTATGTGAGTTAAAAATTTTAAAATGGATTAAATATTTTGAATAATTATAATTTATATTATATAATAATTTAAACTTGATTTTTTACCAAAATTAATATTGAAAATAGTAAAAGTTTATTACCACGATTAAGGTACAAATGGGTTTACTGGGGTGTTAAACTAGAAAAATGAGGGTTAAAATAACTTAAAAACTTGTATAAATATATTTTATGTATATATTTATACTTTATAATATCTAATTATAGATAATACTCAATTTTTTACCATTTTTCATGTGAAAAATGTGGGTACACCTTTTTTATTTACAAAAATTACAAGTGTGTCACTCACCTCACTTATAAAAGGTCACCCCCTCTCCTCTCCTATTTAAACCTTCAAAGACCATTGGTTCAGAAAATAACTAGCCAAATCACTTACCTAATTACCTCCTCTAATCCTATAATCCTTATTTTGGTCAAAAATTCAACCTAATAATGCTTTTGGTGCAAACCAAATAAAGCTACCCGAAGTAGAGGTAATGTTCTTTAACTAGTGTTTTTATTTTATTTCTTCATCCACCTCCTTAAATTATTATTAAAAAATAATTATATAATAAAATAAGTATCTTACATATAATTATATGTTATTATATTAATTTAATAACCTAAATCTTTCTCCTATTCCATAAAATGGGTTACAAATTCATCATTCGTGTGTACGGTAGACTACTACCTCGCGAACCAATGTCATTTATTTTCCATTACCACCTATCAAGGTTGGGTATGATGATGTATATGAAGTATATATATTATAATTAAAAAATAATTATACCTATGGATTCATCATATCATATATACCTTTTTACTTTACATTCCATAGTTGATATGATAACATCGCTCATGTGTACAGTGGACTACTGCCTTGCGAAGCGATGTGATTTGATTTTCACTAATGCTTTATATGGAAGGTAATAAGGATAAATTTAATGAATATATATGATATAAAATACATAATTATGATATTAATGACATATTTATCATTATTAGAGGATAATATATCATTTTATTTCTTACACTAAAAAAATGATAACGTCGTTCGTGTACGTATAGATTTTCACCTTCATGAAGTGATGTGACTCTCTTTTCATAAACACACCACATGGATGATATATATACGTATATTTAAATAAATAATATGATATATATTATATTTAAATAATTTTTTAATTATAAAATATTACTTACCTATTTTCCATAACTATCATTAAAAAATGGAAACGTTACTCATGAGTACGTACGGCCTACCATCTCCATGATCGTAACGTAGTTCATTTTTCTTAACTGTTTTTCATTATTAGTTTTAAAAGTATTATTGGTGAATAAATATGATAACTATTTCATTATTATTATTTTTAAGATATTTTCATAATGACCTCTTTGACCACAATAAACATACCAAAGCCATTTTGTAACAATGAACTAAACATCTTCAAAACACATAATATGGACTTAACTGATTAAGTATTAAAATCCTTCATTATAAAGAAAAAAATAAATTATTTAAGTATAATTAATTAAACTAGGAATATGTTCTTAATAAATAAAATAATTAATATAATCTTATTTTATAGGATTTAAAGGACATTCATGGAAAGTCTAGACTCGAGGTAAGGGATTTCAAGTATCTCTTTTATTTTTGGGAGACATATGAAAATTCACCACTCATTTATTTTATGTGTTGTATATAATTCCCCTTGTATATGTTATATAATTAATCCCATTATTTTAATGATATTTAAATTTTTATTTGATTTTATTCATTATTAAGGATTACGATTCAAATGATTAATAAATCGGTAAGGGATTTTTATTTCAATTTTCCTTCTTTGAGACTTCTGTCATATTATGAACCAATATTCTTTTATAAGGTTTATATAAAACCCCTTTGACATTTAATATCATGAATTTATTTATTCTAATTATATTTTAAGTTTCATTTAATTTTATCCTTTCACGGGGATTACGATTCAAATTTAACAAAGTGATAAGAGTTTTATGTTACAATCTCATCGTTTATCGGGATTGTTTATGATTAAGTCTCCAATGTTGAAATAAAATGACATAACTCTTAATAATTCTCATTAATTTTATTATCCTCCAGTATTCATGATATTTTCATGAAATAATACCATTTTTACACTCTTTGGTACTTAAAATAATTGAGAAATGTTTTTTAAGAAAAATCATCATTATTTCTTTTTTTTTTTGGTTGAAAACCATTTTTATTCCAGACCATGTGTTTCTAAAAATGTATTAAAAAAATTTATCACTCTTAAAATGATTTATTAAATACATTTTTTACCCATGTTTTAATTTTTTTTAAAAAAATTAAAGTAATCTTCATATTGTTTTTCAAATAATGCTCATTTGGATTTTTCTAAAAATGTGAAAGGAATATTTGTTTTAACATGTACAGCATGAGAGGAATTTTCTACCATCATAAAAATCATTTTCTTTGAAGCTTCATTTGTAATTTTTCAAGGATCTTTTCAAATAAAATTATTTTCAAAAAAATAAAAAGTGATTTTTCAAAATGAAAATTTTATTTTCCTTAAAATGTATTTAATAGTATTTTAATGGTATTTCCATTTATCAACATCAAAAACCCTTATTTTTACTTATTCTCCAATGGGGATATTTTTTAATGATATCATCCTCATTATTTCTCTGGATTGATTATAATTGTTTAAAATAGATTGTTATGGAACCCATTTATTTTTCATTGGTTAATAATGTTTCAAAGAGATTGTTATGGAACTCATTTCTTTTCCATGGTTTAATCATGTTTCAAATACTAGACAAGTCCATCTAGAATCAAAGCTTCTGACCATTTATTAAGAAGAAAGAAAAAATTACAACAGAGCAACGAATAGGGACAATTAACATAAAAACCCTCAACCACCAAGAACATGTCTAGAGATCATAATAAGACATATCATTTTCATAATCAGAGTCACCAGCAGTCTCCCACTCAAATTGGGACTTCTCCCGATTGAAGATTTTTAAGATATCTGTATCCACTTTCCTTGACGCCTTAAACGACGATCTGGTAGACACATTTCTAGGAACATTAGAGTAATCCTTATGTGGTCTCCTCCTAGAGAGAATACCCTCACTATTAGGAACCTTTGGTTGGCCACTTAAGATGGAATCCTTGTAATAGGCATGAGAACCACTTCCTGAGGTCCTAATCAGGGTACTGACATTCTCCTGTTCATCCGCAGAAATGTTTCCCCATTTCTCAGGTAATTCAGATACCTGAAAAAGCTTCTGTATTTCTTGTTGACAATCCACATGTTGTTTCACATCAATCTTATTGGAGACACCGACCTGAGAAGTATCAGGGGTCACCAATCCTAGGGTCTGTATATGGGTGTCCTCAACTGGAATAACCTATTTAACCAAATCAGGCCGAGTGTTAGAGGGGCCACTCTGAGCCTTCTTCGAAGATACATCAATAAGAAACCCTTTCCCAGTATCAGGAACTGGCTCATTACGTGAATCACCATCATGAGAAGTAGTCTTTGGCAACATTGAGTCCTTCACCTTGGACTTCCTACGACAGAGGGCTACTGAATGACCTTTCACCCCACATTCCTCACAAGAAACATTCTTCCGACATAGATCTAAAGAGTGACCAACATCCATGCATACATTGAAGAAAAGAGGATTTTTTTCATACTCGACATCAATTTGAATGTTATCAAAAGGGGTTAAAAGGGTTACCTTGTCAATCAAAGTGGAGCTAAGATCAACCTCCACCAACATCCTAGAAAAGTGACCAAACCAAACATCTTCAGTCTCTTTGTCAAGCCGAATCAGAGTTCCAATTTCCATGCCAATGTCATGAAAAATTTTCGAATGCCAGAGGACCCAATTGAGTCCATGAAGACGAATCCAAAGTTGCAAAAATTCATTTCTTGCACGCGAGACATTAAAATACATAGACCATTCATGCAAATTCAACCAACTAGGTTTCAGAAACAGGGTTCCAATGCTCCATGCACGAAGCTTCAGGTCATCAGATAGAAAAAGGCAATGGAAAAATCCTCGACCAAGAGAAACACATTTATAGTTAAAAAAACCCCACAAATGTGAGGTTCTGTGAATCACATCATCAATTTTCCATGGTTTCGCACCTTTGGGAAGAACAATATGTTCAATAAATGAGTTCTTACCAATTGACATTCTCTCTGCAAGTGCAGTGGGGTTGGCTTCAATGTGAGCCGATGAACCCTTACGAATAATTCTACTCGGACATGAGTCCTTGAAAAGTGACAATGAACCAGCTTCATCCTGCTTCAACCCTAAGCTTGATTTCCTCACCACATCGGAGTGGGATCGAGATCTCGGGATATCATCACCACACGGTAGAATAAAATCCCGCATCAATGCATCAATAGGGGCCATAGCCATAGCAACATCAACTGGACCAGTTGACTTCCGCGAATCACCACTCCGCGCATCAATTTTCAAAGCTGCAGAAGATTGGTGCGATGCCTCTGTAGATCCATAGCATTGAGTTTATGATGAAATGAAAGATTTATTTACTTTATTTGTGTTGTGGTTCTTTGACATTGCTTATACAATGGGTACACCCAAATAGCATCAAGTGAGCCCGATACAACTTATACGATGGGTGCACCTAGGTAGTGCTTCAATGAATTAGATAATGATTATGTTCTCCATAGAATTATATTGTAAGTTAACCATGTGTTTATTCTATTTTTAAGGGTTCTGTAATTTTTCTATAAATATTATGTCCTAAGATACCAATACATTTTATCTGTACTTATTATGGGTTTATAATGTTTCTTATGATCAATATTGATATCACATGGCTCGTGATTGTTGATTTTGATTACTCTTTCCTTTTTTAAATCATTATTCCATGTTTTTATTTTTGATGATCCAAGTATTAATGGGTATGAATATTCTTATTTTATACTCATTCACTTTGATTATGTCATCATATCCTAATTATCTTCTTATGTACACTGATAACATTCAGTTATTAATGATTATTTTTACCCTTAATATAAATTTGATCTCACACTTATTATGTTTCATTTTTTCTAGGTTATAAATAATGAGGTTGAATGAATTATGTATAAAAGGGATTTCATATAGATGATGATGATGGATTAATATGAAATAATAAAAGCTAGTTTAAGTGAGATAAATTCTCATTTAGATACATGGGTATTGTTTATGTAAGATTTTTTCCTAATTATCTAAAACTCTAAACCAAAAATTTCCTTGAGAATATAAGTGATCCAATTTTTCCTTTATATGTTGTAAGGTTTGTATGGAAAAAATTGAGTTACCATTATCAGTATCAAATATGGAAATGTAGAGTTTATGATTTCATCACCGGATCTGAGAGTACAAGTTCAGGGCTATTATAGTTGGTATTAGAGGAAAAATTTAGATAAATTTTTAGATTAGGATGTTTTCATGTGAGGTTATATAATAGTTATGGATACCATATTAGGTCAATAATATTAAGTATGATCATAAGTTTTAAATCTTAGATACCCCTTTGAGTTTTTAAGTGATAAGATCTTAAAGTGATTAATGAAATTTTAGGAGATATTTTAATAGGTTAAAGTTGTAAAGCTTTGGTTTTATGTGAAGTATGCATTTTCATTTTTTGGATATATTTTTTAAGGTATTGATAACCTTTAGATTTTATATGATCTTGGATATTGAGGTAATTATGGGAACACAAGTATTATCGTATAGACAACCAATGGATTGAAAATTTATTTGGTGACTAAGTGATTAATGTTATTTAAAAATAAAAGGATTTCCATATTTTTGGGCTTTAAATATGAAAATTATGAGATAACATTTGATTTTAAAACACTCTTTAATGTTGAGGTTTTTTAGGAATTATTTAGTTTGAACTTTGGGTATTACTATTGAATTTTGGATTTTAATGTATTATTTCATCATATGATGGTTTACTGATTTTGGTAAACATGTTACCATGTTCTGGCCATTTTTTTTGGTTAATGTCTAAATATATTTGGAATATATTTATTATCCATTTTATGGTTATGTGACATTTAAAAGATGATTTTAGTTCTTCAGGAAAGACAAAAAAATCATTTTGAATACTCAACATTTGGAGAAAAAGATGATATTGAGGTGGAATTTGATTAAAGGATGAAATTATACTTATAAAGTAATTATATTTCCTTGTGATCCTAGTCTATGTGGAAAAGGAATTCCCCAACTCTTAAAAAGTATATTGAAACAAAATTTTATCTTATTTCCATCATCTCTAAGGATATCAATAACCTTTTTCATACCTCTTTGGTTTATGGTTTTGTGGTTGTTGGATTTCTCTTAATCATTCACTTTATTGTGATCTATGATCTATGATACTCTATATCTTTATTTGGGATTTATGTTTTCATTCCATTCCCAAATATTCACTTCACACCTATGTTCTTCTATTTGGAAACCTGGTATGTCTTATTCTAGATAACCTTTCTACGTTCATTTCTCTCTTATCAAGGGGAAGTTTAATTAACCCTTTTTATTATGTGGGTTTCCAAAAAACAGGGGTATTTTCAAATTTCAAAACTTTTATTACCTAGATAAATTTCAAATTGTGATGATACAATTTATTAAATAGGGGGATGTAACACCCTGAGATTTTAAAAGAAAAAAATTATGCTCGATAGCGTAAACAACATAAAGCACTGAGCTTAGATTGGAATGTAACACCATATGAATTTATGATATATTTATTTTTAAATAAATTTAATCTCTTTTATATCTTTTAGTACACATAACCCCAATATTTTTAGGTTCAATAGTGTATTCAACATGTAACACCAAGCTTAAACGACCCATGGTATATATAACTGTTATAACCTAGAGATTAAATTTGGGGGTATGAATAAAATTAAATATTTTATTTTATATATATATATATATATATATATATATATTATACTCAATATAAAATATTGATAAATATTTATTAAATAATCAATCAATTTTAAGTAAAGTGATTTTATTCTTTAAAAATATGTTTTCTTCAAAAATGATTTTTATTGTTTTTCATAAAAAATAATATAATAAATTTTTAGAAATTTTATAAAATGTATTTCTTAAAATTAAATTAATTTTTGGAATTCGGATATCAAAATTTACATTGGGTGAGATTTTGGGACTTTTCATAAAATATTGATTTTTTAGTGACTAGTGAAAAACAATAATTTTTGTAAAAATGTTATTTGTTTTCAATAAATTAAGTAATTTAAAAGTTGAATTATGTTTTTAATATAATTTCAAGTAACTTAAGTATTCTTTAGTTATATTTAATTCAATTAATTACATTTTAATCATCATTATATTGTATTTTAGTGTATTTTTTTGGTTTAAAAACGGGAATCTAAAAACAAATTTACAGTGCATAATGTTTCTTCATTTGAATTAATTAAGATAATAAATAATTAGAAATGTTTTAAATGAAATTTATAGATTATATATCAATAAATATTAATTTTTATTGATTATTATTAGTTATAGAGTTAATATAAAATCATATTTTTCTTGACAAATACACTTCTTGAAAACTCCCTTTTTCATCACATCTACGGATTTTGTTTTAAATTTAATTTTTACAGTTATAGGAGTTTAATTTGTTAAAATGTATTGAATATTTTAAATATTCATAATTTATATTATCTAATAAGTTAAAATTAATTTTTAACCAAAATTAATAGTGAAAACAATAAAAATTAATTACTATAGTTAAGGTAAAAATGAGTTTATCGGGAGTAAACTAAAAAGATAAGTGTTAAAATGACCTAAAAACTTGTATAAAATCTATTTAATGTCCACATTTATACCTTATAATGTATAAGTATATATAATACTTCATTTTTGACCCTTTTGGAAAGTGAAAAATGTGGTTTCACCTTTTTCTTTTAAAAAATTACAAGTGTGTCACTCACCTCACTTATAAAAGGTCACACACTCTCCTCTCCTATTCACACCTTAAAATCCCACTTCCTCATACTATACCTCACCAAATAACTTCCATACTTACCTAATCTAATCCTAAAATCCTTATTTTGGTAATAAATCTAACCTAATAATCCTTTTGATGCAAACTAAAAGAAGCCACCCAAAGTAGAGGAAATGTTCTTCAATGAGCGCTTTTATTTTATTTATTCCTCTAACTCCTTAAATTCTTATTAAACCATGATTATATAATAATATAATTATATTAACTATAATTATATGTTATTATTTTAATTTAATAAACTAAATCCTTCTTCTATTCCATCAAATGGGTTACAAAATCATCATTCATGTGTACGGCGGACTACAGCCTCACGAACCGATGTCATTCATTTTACATTACCACCTCTCACAGTTGGGTATGATGTTGGATATAAAGTATATATATATAATTTATAACATAATTATATATATTGATTCTTTATATCATATATTCCTTTTTAATTTCCATTCTGTAGTGGATATGATAACGTCGCTCATGTGTATGACGGACTACCGCCTCGCGAAACGATGTGATTCGATTTTCACTAATACATTAAATGGAAGGTAATAAAGACAAATTTAATGAATATATCTTATATAAATTATATAATTATATTATTAATTACATATTTATCATTCTTAAATGATAATATATCACTTTCTTTCTTACACTAAAAAATGATAACGTCGTTCGTGTACGTATGGACTACTGCCTTCATAAAGTGATGTCACTCTCCTTTCATCACCATACCAAATTAATGATATATATATAAGTATATTTAAATAAAAAATATGGTATATATGATATTATTTCTTTAATGATAAAATATTACTTACCTCCTTTCTATAATGATCTTAAAAAATAGAAACGTTACTCATGCATACGTACGGCCTACTATCTCCAAGATCGTAACTTGGTTCATTTTACATAACCATTTTTCATGATTGGTTTTAAAAGTATAATTTATGAATAAATATGATAAATATTTCATTATTATAATTCTATATATTCTGAAATAATTACCTATTCAACCATGTTCAACACATTGAAGTTATTTTGAAATAATGAACCGAACATCCTCAAAACACCTGACGTGAACTTAACTGATTAAGTATTCAAATATGTCATTATAAAGAAATTAAATAAATGATTAAAGTATAAGGTATTAAACCTATAAATTTTTATTAATAAATAAAAGAATTTATTTAATCTTATTGTATAGGAGTTAAAGGACATGCATGGAAAGTCCAGACTCGAGGTAATGGATTTCTAGTCTCTCTTTTGTTTCTAGGAGACATATAAAGTCACCACTTATTTATTTTGTGTGGTGTATATACTACCCATTTGATATGTTATATAATTAATCCCATTATTTTCATGATATTTAAATTTTAATTTGATTTTATACTTTATTAGGGATTATAATTCAAAATGTTACTAAAGCATTATGGGATCTTTGTCTCAATTTTCCTTCTTTGAGACTTATGTCATGTTATGTGCCTATGTTCTTTTATAAGATATATATACATACCCTTTTACATGTAATATCATGAATTTATTTATTCTCATAATATTTTAAGTTTCATTTAATTTTATCCTTTCATGGGGATTACGATTCAAAGTTGATAAAGTGGTAAGATTTTTGTATTATAATCTCATAGTTTATCAGGATTGTTTATGATTAAGCCTCCAATGTTTAAATCATATGATATAACTCTCAATAATTATCATTAATTTTATTATAATATAGTTTTTCATGATATTGTCAATTAAGAGAATCATTTTACCACTCTTTGGTACTTAAAATAATTGATTAAATATTTTTAAGAAAGATTATATTTATTTCTCTCTTCGAACAAAATCCTTTTTTCTTCCACAACCATGTTTTCTAAAAATGTTTTCAAAAATATTTTGATAATTCTTCAAATGATTTATTAAAGAAATTTTTTACCCATGTTTGACTTTTTACAAAACATTTTGAAAGGAATATTCATGTAATTTTCAAAATAATTCATGTTTCCCTTTTATCGAAAGTGTTAAAGGAATATTTGTTTTAACATGTGCAGTGTAAACAAAATTTCCCACCATCATAAACATTATTTAATATGAATATTCCTTTGTAATTTTTCAAGGTTATTTTCAAAGAAAAGGATTTTAAAAATGTTTTAAAAAAATCAAAATGAAATGTTTATTTGCTTCAAAATGTATTTAAGGATATTTTAATGTTATTTTCATTCATAAACATCAATAATTGTTGTTTTTACTTGTGATACAATGGGGATATTTTGTAATTATACTATCCTCATTATTTATCTGGATGGATTATAATTGTTTCAAATAGATTATTATGGATCCTATTTCTTTTTCATGATTTAATCATGTTTCAAAGAGATTGTTATAGAACCCGTTTTTTTCTACAGATTAATCATGTTTCAAAGAGATTGTTAATGAACTCGTATCTTTTACACAGGTTAATCATGTTTCAAAGAGATTTTTATAGAACCCATTTCTTTTTCATGAGTTAATAATGTTTCAAATATATTTTTAAGGAACTCGTTTCTTTTCCATAGTTTAATTATATTTCAAATTTATTGTTATGGAACCCATTTCTTTTTCATGGGTTAATCATGTTTCAAAGAGATTCTTATGGAACCCATTTATTTTCCATAGGTTAATCATGTTATAAAATGGATAATGGTTGTTTTATGAGTTTTATGATGAAATTTATGTTCTGTGTACTTTATTCATGTTGTGGTTTTTGGAAATTGCTTATACAATGGGTGCACCTAGATATCATTGGGTGAGACTGATATAGCTTATATGTAAGTTGACCATATAGTTATTTCATTTTTAAGGGTTCTTTGAGGGTTTTATAAGTGTTCTATGAAAATTATGTCACAAGATACCAATACATTTTTTATATTATTTCTATGGGTTTATAATTTTTCTTATGATCAAGATTGATATCGCATGGATCATGATTATTGATTATGATGAATCTTTCCTTTATTAAATCCTTATTACATGTTTTCATGTTTGATGATCCAAGAATTTATGGGTATGAATATTCTTATGTTATATTCATGCACTTTGATTATGTCATCATACCCTTATTCTCTTCTTATTCTCACTAATGACATTCAATTTGTAATGCTTAAGTTTTCCCTTACTGAGCATTTTATCTCACTCTTATTATGTCTCCTTTTTATCAATTTATAAATAATGAGGTTGAATGAATTATGTCTAGAATGGATTTCATATGGATGATGATGATGATGACTTAATGTGAAATAATAAAAGATGGGTTAAGTGGGAGAAATGATCATTTAGATACATGGGTATTGTTTATGTAAGAGTTTTTCATAATTCTATAAAACTATAAACCTAAATAGTCATTGAGAATGTAAGTGATTTTATTTTTTCTTTTTATGTTGTATGGTTTGGGTAACAAAAATTGCTTCACCTTTATTGGTATCAAATCCATAAATTAAAAGTTTGTGATTTCAGCACCGGATCTGAGAGTGTAGGTTCAGGGCTGTTATATGGAAACTATTATACTAGTGTCGAGAAGCTTTATTACTTCCTTCATGACTACTTCTTTCATAGATGAAGTGAGTCACCTCTGGGTTTGACGTTTTGGTTTAGCACCTTCCTCTAACAAGATTTTGTGGATGAAATCATGAGAATGATCCCCTTGACATTATCCACACCCTAGGAAATTGAGTTTTTATGCCTTTTTAGGACTTCAATTATTTTTTCTTCTAGAACTTGATTCATCTATGAACTGATGATAACTAGCAGTGCTATTTCAGTTTCTAATAATGAGTACTTTAATGTGTTTGTTAAAGGTTTCAATTATAACATTGGTGGCTTGATGACTAATAGTATTAATGGTGAAATGGTATCCTTCATCGAAGGTTCAATGTAATCCATATCCTTATAATCACTTCACACATCTTCATGAGGAGATGATGTCTCTCTATCATCCTCAATGGCCATGTAATCATCTTCCTCATTATTCATAAAGATAGTCTGATGATCAAATTAATCACCACCTTGTCTAGAATTTTTCACTAAGTTCAAACACTACTTTTTCATCGCTAACTCTAAAAATCATCATTCCTTAGTTCACATTAATCAATTACTTTCAATTGTTGAGAAATGATCTCCCTATAATGATGGTGACATCACCTTATTCCTCCATATCCAAGATAAATAAATCATCAAGAAAAATTTACCAAGCTTCACTAAAAATCCCCAAGAATTCATTGAGGGTACTTGACTGGTCAGTCATCTAGTTGAAGTGAAACTCTTGTTGGTTTCAAATATTCGATCCCTAACTTTCAAAAAAACACTCATAAGAATGATATTAATACTTTTTTTGAGTTCTCGTAAGGATTTTATGAATTTCCACATTCTGATAGTGCAGGGATTAAAGAATCTATTATGGTCTTGTATCTTTGATGGGAGATTCCATTGAGAAAGTGTGGAGTATTCTTAATTAAATGAGATGACTCGTAGTTCTTTTATTTTTGTTTTATTAGAGAGAAACTCCTTTAAGAATTTTTCATAATCATCCATCTGAGTGATGGCCTCTGCAAAGGGGATATTTATTTCTAACTACTTAAACATTTTTAAGAACTTTTTGTATTGTCCCTCTATCTTCACTTGTCTCATTCTCTCTAGAAAGGTAAGAGGGGGTTTGTATGGTTTCACTGCCACGTAAACTTATTTATAATGACCTAGGACTAAAATACATGAATATTACATCATTTTAGATGAATATTCAGTACATTACAAAAATACATGCCTAAGGACCGTAATAGTTTAGTGTCTTTGGAAACTTGTAAAATAAAATCTTTTATCCTAGTGAAAGATCTTTAATATATACCATAAATATATCCACCTCTAGTACTTCTGCCTAAAAAAATTATTCATAACTTAGGGAAAGGAAACATAAAAATGGGTGATATTAGATTCTCAGTAAGGGTAAACAAGGGATACATGTAAGCATAAACATGAACATAGGGGTATTAGAATGTGATCTTAACATTAGGAGATCATACCCTTCATATTCAAGATAATAAACGTAATTTATGGGGTAAATCTTGGCTGTTCATAAGACATAAATCATAAGGAAATAAAAATCATGAGCCATGAAACTGTAATGGAGGGATAAGATATAGGATCTATGGAATATATATAAGAATAGAAAATTTTATTACAAGGATACCTAATAATACCTTTATAACATGTTTGGATTGGGTTACAACTCGTGTACCTGCTGTTGGAGTTGGTGGCTTAGAACCAACTAATTTAAACTTTATTCATTAATAAATACCTTATCACATCTTGATTATTCTTCTATGTGACAATTCATGTGATAATATACTAAGGATAGTTGTTTCACCAAAGGGTCATGGAGGATCCCTGCTATGATGAGAACCCCGGAAGTGCCATAACACTATTCTTGAATATATGTTCTATGGAAGAATGATGTTATTTGAGGGACAAAAATAATACAATCCATTAGGGTTGAGGACACATAAAACTTTGAGTCACCTTCCACTACTAGAAAAGGGGGCATTGGAGCCCCCCAGACTCGGGCGACCGCCATTGGCGGTCACTATTGCTCACCATTAGCGACCGCCAATGGCGGTCGCTAAGCTGCCTAAAAAATTTCGGGGGGTTTCTGCGCCCCCCCCCCCCCCCCCCCCCGCGCCCTCTCCCTCAATCTCCCTCCCCCTAACCCTCCCTCGCCGCCCTCCCTCGCGCCGCCCTCCCCTCCCCCGCCGCCCGGCCTCCCCCGCCGCCCGGCCCTCCCCCGCCGCCCGCCCTCCCCCGCCGCCCGGCCTCCCCCGCCGCCCGGCCTCCCCCGCCGCCCGGCCTCCCCCCACCGCCTGCCATCCGCCCTCCGGCCGCCGCCCTCCGCCCTCCGGCTGCCGCCCTCCGGCCTCTCGGCCCTCTCCCCCCACCCCGGACGGCACCCGCACCCCGGACAGCCCCCGGCGCGCACTCCGGACCGCCCCCCGCACCCCGGACGTCTCCCCGCACCCCAGACACCCCCCCCCCCGCGCACTCTGGACCGCCCCCCGCACCCCGGACGCCTCCCCGCACCCTGGACAGCCCCCCCCCCCCCCCCCCGCACTCGGAAACCCCCCTCCGAACCCGGACAGCCCCCCCCGCACCCCGGACACCCCCCCCCCCCCCCCGCACTCGGACACCCCCCCTCCGAACCCGGACAGCCCCCCCCCCCCCCCCGCACCCCGGACAGGCCCCCCGCACCCCGGACACCCCCACCCCACACCCCCGACAGCCCCCCTGCACCCCAGACAGCCCCCCCTCCTCCGCACCCCGGACACCCCCGCACCCCGAACACCCCTGCCCGCACCCCCTGACAGGCCCCCGACACCCCGGACACCCCTCCCCGCACCTCGGACAGCCCCCCCCCCCCCCCCCCCCCCGACCCCGGACACCCCCCCCCCTCACTGCCCGTCCCCCGTCCCCTCCCTTGCCGCACCGCCTTTGGCTCCGGATCCCCTTCGCTGCCTCCTCTCCCTCGCAGCACCGCCTTCGGCTCCCCTCCCTTTCAGGTTTGTAGCTCAATCAGGTAACATGAGCTTTCAGTTACATTATTATTTTATCAATGGTTCATAAACAAATGGTTAATATTTATTTTGAATATAGTTGATTTGAAAAATGTAAATGTAATAAGTATTGTGTAAATGTTTGTTATAAATCCTTATAAGTTTTAATCCTCACTTTTTTAAGTTAATTCAGTCATAAATATTTAGGTTGATTAACTTTCTGATTTTTTAAAATTCATTCACAACTAATTATTCAATCCATTTTTTGTTTGATTAACAGTTGTACAAGTTTGATTTATTAAGAACAATCCAATTTATCTTTTAAACACTTTGGACTCATTACTGATATTTTGTATGATTGCAGACATGTCAGGGGAAGAGGCAGAAAATCCACATCATCCATCTGAGGCATCTACGTCTCAGGGTCGAGGTATGTTTGACAGTCATTATCTATATTATTTATGTAATTAACATATATATATATATAACATTTGTCAATTTATATATAAAATTGTTTTCAACGGGATCAGACTCGGCTGCTTCTTCCTCTCGCAGGAGAGGCCCTGGTCGTGGCATATTAGCATGGAATTCCGACACGACGATAGATGTTTCATTTGATGAGGTATTTCATCCCGTGGGACCGAATGCCCCGGCATTTATTCGTCAGCTGGGTCATATCATACGTGACCCACATCGATTTCCATTGACCACTGCGTGATTGGGCTTCTATCCCTCAGGACACATTAGATCGTCTATGGAGGGAGGTTCAGGTAAGAAAATAATTTTACTTTATTTTCTATTTATAAATAATACTAATATGTTTGATTATTTTCATTATAGCAAAATTTGAAAGTATGCCCTGAAGAGTTTCGGCCCGTGTGTATGAGCAAATGCCGTAAGCTGTGGAAAGATTATAAAGGCAAAGTGAAGAGGGACCACTGGGTACCAAATGTGGGTGCCCCTGACATTTTGGAAAAAGTCCCGAGAGGTGTCCTCCCGGCTCAGTGGTGTGACTTGGTTGCATATTGGTCTAATGAGGGTGTTGCGGTTTGTATATTAATTATTTTGCTGTATATATATTTTCAAGAATATGTGATTTGTTTGAAATTTGAATGAATTGAATGTAGGAGGTGTCAACACGCCATTCGGAGAATCGAGCGTTGCAGGGACCAGCTCACAGGCTCGGGACTCGACACGTGTCTCAGATCCGACATGAGGTATATATTATTCACTTTTTAATTTATTAATTAATATGGTTTTGTGTTTATATTCTTTTAATATACAGTTGCGAGGGCAAGGTGCAGCAACTGATAAAATGTCGGTATGGATAAGGACTCGTGATCGCAATGATCCAGAGGTTGCAGCATTGATAGTAAGTGTCTGTACTTACCAATAATTACATAAATCTTTATATTAACATATATATATATATATATATATATTTAAATATTTCACAGGATCAATTTGAATCTGAGTTAGAACATCTGCCAGAGGACCAGCGACAGCTTCCCATGCGACGGGATGAGATCTTTCATCGCATTATTGGTCAGGACGGGCATGGCTATAGTTTGACCTATGGAGCAGGGATTCCTCGTTCTGTAGTGTCACGCGATGCGGTTGTCGGTCCTGCTGTTGCTCATATGACACAGCAGATGTCAGATTTTGAGGCACGGCTGCGCGCTTCCGAGGAGACAAATGCGCAATTGACAGCTGAGGTTAGAGCACTGCGGGAATATGTGCGTCGAGCTGATGGTACAGGGGATCATACGACGCAGGTATATACTGTATTTATTTATTTAATTTAAATTATTTTTGTTATTAAAATATTTATAATGTTTATTTGTTGTAAGCACCTGGCCCACCAGAAGGAGGTAACAGTGATGGCAACGCGTGACGCACCATATATTCACGAGATATGTTTTTTGTTTTTACTGGTAGGGTTGACATTGATGTACTGTATTTATTCATTTAAGTAATGCATTATTACCATCCATGGTGGTATTTTAAATATTTTATACACATATTGAGTTTTTGATCAGATAATCTTGAATGATTCTACATTTGAAAAAGTCGAACTAATTCCAACAGATCAATAAATCTGATATTATAGATTATGTATTATCCAATATATTTTTTATAAATTTTTGTATGGTATCGATAAAAGAAATATGTATTAATTAGATGTTATCACTTTTATTTTTCACTTTTGTAATCAATGGGATGACCTTTGCACCCCCGGAGAGCCCCCCGCACCGCCGTACAGCCCCCCGCACCCCCGTACAGCCACCCCCCGCACCCCCGTACAGCCCCCCGCACCCCCGTACAGCCCCCCCGCACCCCCGTACAGCCCCCCCGCACCCCCGTACAGCCCCCCCGCACCCCCGTACAACCCCCCGAACCCCCGTACTGCCCCCCGCCACCCCCATACAGCCCCCCCCCCCCCCCCCCGCACCCCCGTACAGCCCCCCGCACCCCCGTACAGCCCCCCGCACCCCCCGTACAGCCCCCCGCACCCCCGTACAACCCCCCGCACCCCCGTACATCCCCCTGCACCCCCCGTACAACCCCCCCCCCCCCCCCCCCCCCCGCACCCCCGTACTGCCCCCCGCACCCCCGTACAGCCCCCCGAACCCCCGTACAGCCCCCCCGCCACCCCCGTTACAGCCCCCCGCACCCCTGTACAGCCCCCCCCCCCCCCCCCCCCGCACCCCCGTACAGCCCCCCGAACCCCCGTACAGCCCCCCGCCACCCCCGTACAGCCCCCCGCCACCCCGTACAGCCCCCTGCACCCCCCCCCCCCCCCCCCGCGCACCCCCCGCACCCCCGTTCAGCCCCCCGCACCCCCGTTCAGCCCCCCGCACCCCCCGCACCCCCGATTGTGTCGTTTTCAGCAGCGCGGCGCGCGATGAAATGGCGCGTTGGGGGGTCAAAACCACCCGAACGACCTCCGAATACCACGAAACCGTACGACAACATCCGGGGCGTCAATTGTGAAATGGTCGGCCAGACGGCACCTCATTCGGAGGAGCCGTGTGACCGCGGCGGCTGGAAACGCGTTTCCGGCGCCGTTAAACACCAAAACGGCGTGCGGCGGTCCGATTCGGAGCAAACGTGCTCCGAACGACCTGAAACCGCACGGGAACGATAGGAATATTATTCCTGAGATGCAGGAGGAGGCCGCACGTCCATCGGACGTGCGGTTGCGCGCGGCACGCCCGATTGTGTCGTTTTCAGCAGCGCGGCGCGCGCTGAAATGGCGCGTTGGGGGGTCAAAACCACCCGAACGACCTCCGAATGCCAGGAAACCGTACGACAACATCTGGGGCGTCAATTGTGAAATGGTCGGCCAGACGGCACCTCATTCGGAGGTGCCGTGTGACCGCGGCGGCCGGAAACGCGTTTTCGGCGCCGTTAAACACCAAAACGGCGTGCGGCGGTCCGATTCGGAGCAAACGTGCTCCGAACGACCTGAAACTGCACGGGAACGATAGTAATATTATTCCTGAGATGCAGGAGGAGGCCGCACGTCCATCGGACATGCGGTGCGCGCGGCACGTCCGATTGTGTCGTTTTCAGCAGCGCGGCGCGCGCTGAAATGGCGCGTTGGGGGGGTCAAAACCACCCGAACGACCTCCGAATGCCACGAAACCGTACGACAACATCCGGGGCGTCAATTGTGAAATGGTCGGCCAGACGGTACCTCATTCGGAGGTGCCGTGTGACCGCGGCGGCCGGAAACGCGTTTCCGGCGCCGTTAAACACCAAAACGCGTGCGGCGGTCCGATTCGGAAAACCGCACGGGAACGATAGGAATATTATTCCTGAGATGCAGGAGGAGGCCGCACGTCCATCGGACGTGCGGTGCGCGCGGCACGTCCGATTGTGTCGTTTTCAGCAGCGCGGCGCGCGCTGAAATGGCGCGTTGGGGGGTCAAAACCACCCGAACGACCTCCGAATGCCACGAAACCGTACGACAACATCCGGGGCGTCAATTTTGAAATGGTCGGCCAGACGGCACCTCATTCGGAGGTGCCGTGTGACCGCGGCGGCCGGAAACGCATTTCCGGCGCCGTTAAACACCAAAACGGCGTGCGGCGGTCCGATTCGGAGCAAACGTGCTCCGAACGACCTGAAACCGCACGGGAATGATAGGAATATTATTCCTGAGATGCAGGAGGAGGCCGCACGTCCATCGGACGTGCGGTACGCGCGGCACGCCCGATTGTGTCGTTTTCAGCAGCGCGGCGCGCGCTGAAATGGCGCGTTGGGGGGTCAAAACCACCCGAACGACCTCCGAATGCCACGAAACCGTACGACAACATCCGGGGCGTCAATTGTGAAATGGTCGGCCAGACGGCACCTCATTCGGAGGTGCCGTGTGACCGCGGCGGCCGGAAACGCGTTTCTGGCGCCGTTAAACACCAAAACGGCGTGCGGCGGTCCGATTCGGAGCAAACGTGCTCCGAACGACCTGAAACCGCACAGGAACGATAGGAATATTATTCCTGAGATGCAGGAGGAGGCCGCACGTCCATCGGACGTGCGGTGCGCGCGGCACGCCCGATTGTGTCGTTTTCAGCAGCGCGGCGCGCGCTGAAATGGCGCGTTGGGGGGTCAAAACCACCCGAACGACCTCCGAATGCCACGAAACCGTACGACAACATCCGGGGCGTCAATTGTGAAATGGTCGGCTAGACGGCACCTCATTCGGAGGTGCCGTGTGACCGCGGCGGCCGGAAACGCGTTTCCGGTGCCGTTAAACACCAAAACGGCGTGCGGCGGTCCGATTCGGAGCAAACGTGCTCCGAACGACCTGAAACCGCACGGGAACGATAGGAATATTATTCCTGAGATGCAGGAGGAGGCCGCACGACCATCGGACGTGCGGTGCGCGCGGCACGCCCGATTGTGTCGTTTTCAGCAGCGCGGCGCGCGCTGAAATGGCGCGTTGGGGGGTCAAAACCACCCGAACGACCTCCGAATGCCACGAAACCGTACGACAACATCCGGGGCGTCAATTGTGAAATGGTCGGCCAGACGGCACCTCATTCGGAGGTGCCGTGTGACCGCGGCGGCCGGAAATGCGTTTCCGGCGCCGTTAAACACCAAAACGGCGTGCGGCGGTCCGATTCGGAGCAAACGTGCTCCGAACGACCTGAAACCGCACGGGAACGATAGGAATATTATTCCTGAGATGCAGGAGGAGGCCGCACGACCATCGGACGTGCGGTGCGCGCGGCACGCCCGATTGTGTCGTTTTCAGCAGCGCGGCGCGCGCTGAAATGGCGCGTTGGGGGGTCAAAACCACCCGAACGACCTCCGAATGCCACGAAACTGTACGACAACATCCGGGGCGTCAATTGTGAAATGCTCGGCTAGACGGCACCTCATTCGGAGGTGCCTTGTGACCGCGGCGGCCGGAAACGAGTTTCCGGCGCCGTTAAACACCAAAACGGCGTGCGGCGGTCCGATTCGGAGCAAACGTGCTCCGAACGACCTGAAACCGCACGGGAACGATAGGAATATTATTCCTGAGATGCAGGAGGAGGCCGCACGACCATCGGACGTGCGGTGCGCGCGGCACGCCCGATTGTGTCGTTTTCAGCAGCGCGGCGCGCGCTGAAATGGCGCGTTGGGGGGTCAAAACCACCCGAACGACCTCCGAATGCCACGAAACCGTACGACAACATCCGAGGCGTCAATTGTGAAATGGTCGGCCAGACGGCACCTCATTCGGAGGTGTCGTGTGACCGCGGCGGCTGGAAACGCGTTTCCGGCGCCGTTAAACACCAAAACGGCGTGCGGCGGTCCGATTCGGAGCAAACGTGCTCCGAACGACCTGAAACCGCACGGGAATGATAGGAATATTATTCCTGAGATGCAGGAGGAGGCCGCACGACCATCAGACGTGCGGTGCGCGCGGCACGCCAGATTGTGTCGTTTTCAGCAGCGCGGCGCGCGCTGAAATGGCGCGTTGGGGGGTCAAAACCACCCGAACGACCTCCGAATGCCACGAAACCGTACGAAAACATCCGGGGCGTCAATTGTGAAATGGTCGGCCAGACGGAACCTCATTCGGAGGTGCCGTGTGACCGCGGCGGCCGGAAACGCGTTTCCGGCGCCGTTAAACACCAAAACGGCGTGCGGCGGTCCGATTCGGAGCAAACGTGCTCCGAACGACCTGAAACCGCACGGGAACGATAGGAATATTATTCCTGAGATGCAGGAGGAGGCCGCACGACCATCGGACGTGCGGTGCGCGCGGCACGTCCGATTGTGTCGTTTTCAGCAGCGCGGCGCGCGCTGAAATGGCGCGTTGGGGGGTCAAAACCACCCGAACGACCTCCGAATGCCACGAAACCGTACGACAACATCCGGGGCGTCAATTGTGAAATGGTCGGCCAGACGGCACCTCATTCGGAGGTGCCGTGTGACCGCAACGGCCGGAAACGCGTTTCCGGCGCCGTTAAACACCAAAACGGCGTGCGGCGGTCCGATTCAGAGCAAACGTGCTCCGAACGACCTGAAACCGCACGGGAACGATAGGAATATTATTCCTGAGATGCAGGAGGAGGCCGCACGACCATCGGACGTGCGGTGCGCGCGGCACGCCCGATTGTGTCGTTTTCAGCAGCGCGGCGCGCGCTGAAATGGCGCGTTGGGGGGTCAAAACCACCCGAACGACCTTCGAATGCCACGAAACCGTACGACAACATCCGGGGCGTCAATTGTGAAATGTTCGGCCAGACGGCACCTCATTCGGAGGTGCCGTGTGACCGCGGCGGCCGGAAACGCGTTTCTGGCGCCGTTAAACACCAAAACGGCGTGCGGCGGTCCGATTCGGAGCAAACGTGCTCCGAACGACCTGAAACCGCACGGGAACGATAGGAATATTATTCCTGAGATGCAGGAGGAGGCCGCACGACCATCGGACGTGCGGTGCGCGCGGTACGTCCGATTGTGTCGTTTTCAGCAGCGCGGCGCGCGCTGAAATGGCGCGTTGGGGGGTCAAAACCACCCGAACGACCTCCGAATGCCACGAAACCGTACGACAACATCCGGGGCGTCAATTGTGAAATGGTCGGCCAGACGGAACCTCATTCGGAGGTGCCGTGTGACCGCGGCGGCCGGAAACGCGTTTCCGGCGCCGTTAAACACCAAAACGGCGTGCGGCGGTCCGATTCGGAGCAAACGTGCTCCGAACGACCTGAAACCGCACGGGAACGATAGGAATATTATTCCTGAGATTCAAGAGGAGGCCGCACGACCATCGTACGTGCGGTGCGTGCGGCACGCCCGATTGTGTCGTTTTCAGCAGCGCGGCGCGCGCTGAAATGGCGCGTTGGGGGGTCAAAACCACCCGAACGACCTCCGAATGCCACGAAACCGTACGACAACATCCGGGGCGTCAATTGTGAAATGGTCGGCCAGACGGCACCTCATTCGGAGGTGCCGTGTGACCGCGGCGGCCGGAAACGCGTTTCCGGCGCCGTTAAACACCAAAACGGCGTGCGGCGGTCCGATTCGGAGCAAACGTGCTCCGAACGACCTGAAATGAGATTATTTCTTGAATCGAAGTTTTTAAATTATTATAGCACAATGATTTGATATTATATATATTTTAAATATATATTAAATATATATTCAAACATTTAAAATATATTATATATATATATATATATTTAAAATATTGTATTTAATAGTATATATATATATATATTTATAGCACAATGATTTGTATTTAAAATATTGTATTTAATAGTATATATATATTATAGCACAATGATTTGATATTATATATATATTAAATATATATTAAAACATTTAAAATATATTATATATATATATATATATATTTATATTTAATTCAATAAAAAAAAATTTAAAAATTTTTTTTTTTTTAGAATAGCGACCGCCAATGGCGGTTGCTAAAGGCCTCTAGCGACGAGGCAACAGCGACCGCCATTGGCGGTCGCTGCGCGGCCGCTAAAGCCCTTTAGCGACCGCCAATGGCGGTCGCTAATGGCCTTATATATAGTAGTGTTCTCATAGTTTGCACCCTTGGTAATATCCAGGAGGATATTATGAGAACAAGACCCGCTAGTTGGAAATCCACATTTCATAGTGTCATTGGATGTTCTTATCAACAAACGTGTGTATTGATCATTAGACTTTAAGATTATTATTAATGGGTATTAAAACTCACACACTTAGATGTATTGAAGAAAACTGTGATGACACACTGTTCGTAGTAAGGTAGGATATGTTGGGTGCGTCATGAGTAATACTGCATTAATAGATAATGAGAGAAAGGATTTTTCCCTTCTGTTCCATAATGGAAGTTGATATCTCAGGCCCTTTGATGGAATTGATATAGCCTAAATAAATCCATGCCCATGGTGAGTAATGGTCAATTTTAATTCTAGGAAGTATAATAAAGAATAATCAATCACGTGGGTTGATGGCACTAGCATGCATCTCGCTTGATTCGAGATATCGAGACAAAGGGATTACATTACACGGTAAGAATTCGTAGGAGGTGACACGTCATTATGGAATTAACTTCTTTCTTTATGGGTGCCTTGGTGTGTTTCAAGACTCTAACCTTGGACTTTGGGAAGGATCCACCTAATTCAAGTGAGAAAGAGGCCTAGAGGGTTGCACACTAAGTGTGTCCAAGTATCTCAGTTAAATATTCATTTAATAAGTTGGGTAAAGATTATTCCCGATTGTGGTTTAATAATTATTCAAGGATGCCTGATCACATTTATTTTGACACTAGTTATTTGAGAGAATATATTGTGGGTGAAATAATATATTTTTAGTGAGTGATTCAGTCATATTTATTTGAGAAATAAATAGTCATTATTCAAGGTCTAATAAATGTGGTGGAGGAAATAATGAAAATAGAAAAACAAAAATACACGCTGTGTGTATTAAAATACACGCCATATAGTTTTTATGGTGATTTGTGAGTGTCACGACCCCCTCCCACCAGAGATGCCCCTCCTGAGCTGGCAATGGTGAAAGGGAGATAATGACCACTGATTCCCACCTCCAGTAGGCCCCGGAGTAGCGACTAGCACCAAGGGTATGAGTTTGTACAAATATGGGAGGCATTACCCTTTTTATTATTTAATACCGAGAAATAGGACAATTCAACCACCAAAAAGGAAAAGAATAAGTGTATATAAATAAACCCAAACTAAGCCCACATGCATGTTTAAACAATTTTATAACAAGGTGCAAGTACAAGAAAGCTCAAAGTACAATACCAAAAGAAAACAAGAGTACAGAAACTGCAACAACTCCAACTGTCTGACTAGTAGGGTCCCGCACGGCCCTGGTAGTCCTCCTGGAAACCTGAAAGTAAATGTAGGGTGATCATACAAGTATACTTAGTAGGGAAACCTAAATCTCTCATGCACAAGTGGGGATACATCCTAATGTCCCGTGAGAACAACAGAAGAAACCTAGCAAGGAATTCTATTCACCCAACCTCACCAGCCACACTCACCAAAACACAATGACAACAGGTAGTATTAGTATATAAGAACAAGAGTAATTGGGTACCCCACACCATTTCCCTTCAGTTATCTGCTCTTCCTAACGGCGAACGTTCTGATGCTGCCACACTCTCCCTGCCCGCACACACCAGGGCCTCACAACCACGCATCCCGCCCGCACACACCTGGGCCTCACATCCACGTATCCCGCCCGCACACACCTGGGCCTCACAACCACGTATCCCGCCCGCACACACCTCGGCCTCACAACCATGTATCCCACCCGCACACACCTGGGCCTCACAACCACGTATCCCGCCCGCACACACTTGGGCCTCACAACCACGTATCCCACCCGCACACACCTGGGCCTCATCCCAAATATTCTTGGGAAATAGTAGAACCTGCCTGAAGAGTCTTGGGATAAAACAACCTCAATCGAAACCTACCCGAAGAGTCTTAGGTGTAAGGTCTCCTCAAGCCATCACAGCCTAGGGAAGGAGCAGGAAGGACCTAGTAACTAAGGGGAAACCACCATCTCCCATGAAATGGGCGTGTTTGACACTAAGTGCTCAACATGGGTGGGGTAAGATAAAACACAAAAGATACAGATATATATATGTATAACAAACACGCATCCCAACCTATGGCTTCTAAATAGAGAAACTGATCACGTTCCTTGGCACTGCTACTACGAAGCATGCATACAATAAACAACCCCAACCCCATTTAGGTTTTCACGTTTCAGTAGAATTAGTTTATTAGTTCCTTAACTACTGGGCAACTATCCACAACCAACCCCATACATCGTTCGTAAAACATATCCCTGCCATCCACAAATCAAGTTAGGAAAACACAAGCAGCACAACAAATCCCTTCTTATCAACCAGCCAACCCATTGATTATTAATCTCATTCCATTACCATAACCCACCATTCATTAACTCTTCCACTTTTTATTTATTATTCACAACCCATAGTACGTTCACATTTAAAACCATCCCTGCAGCCCCGCTTCCAACCACCATAACCACAATCACACCGAAACTCATACATCATTATCCCTTTAATACCATTTATCACAGCCCCGCTGCCCATCACTAACATATCATTCACACCAACCCACAACCAAGTCAACTGCAGCCCTGCTGCTCACTCGATCCACAACAACCCACAAAACACCCCCATCGCATGCCACGTATCCGAGCCAACACCCACATGTTCATTATTCCATTTTGTTAAACCGGGGTGATCACACAAGGGTTCCAGATTTTAAATTATCCAACTTTACGTGGTTAACCAAATTCCACATTCAACAAAGTTGCATTCACAAAAATGGTCTAGAAAGATAGGGCAACATTTAATTGCGCAAGAAAAGTCCCCCAATGACTGTGATTTTCAGTAGGCATAAGCCTATTAAATTCACAACATAATATCACAGGATATAAATAATGTAACTGCATTCACAACTTCCCATCCCCGTTATTTAACCAGTTATTATCTTTATTTTATGGTTCAACTGTTTCTCATGAAAACAATAGGATACCCACCCCTCATGATGAAAAAAATAGAGATACGAAGGTAAGATCCCTACCTCAACAGGTTCTGATCACAACGCTCCCCCGGATCAACTTTAGAAGACGTTCGTCGGCGTCCATCACTTCTGTCGGGTCCCGGAAAAACCTCGTCAGGTGGAAGTCGTAAAGGAAAGGCCGAAGGAAATACAATGGATCCAAGCTCAGAAGTTCAGCCTCGTCGTTACGATCTCGTGGCCGCTGATGGGTCATAAATCGGAGCTCGTACGAAGAAGTTATGGAAGAAAGAGCCTTCGAGTCTCTTGGGAGAGCTCTTCTCGGAGGAATGGGGAGGAGAGGAGTGAGTTGAAAAGGAGGAGGGTACCCCTCCTTTTATATGCGAGAAAAGAAAAATTACACGGCATGTACTTTATGGTACACGGCGTGTACTCGTCCGTTTCACACGGTCACCACGCGGCTTCCAACACGGCCTTCAATGCGGGACGCGGCCGTTGACTGGTCAACACACGGCTTGAAGGTAACGCATACGTGGGGAGGGACTACACAGCATTTAGTATGGGCACACGGCGTGTACCCATTTAATTCACATGGCAAGGACACGGCTCCAACACGACACACGACCATTGACTGGTCAACACACGGTAACGCGTACGCGGGGAGGGACTACACGGCGTGTAGTATGGACACACGGCGTGTACCCATTTATTTCACACGGCAAATACACGGCCTTCAACACGGGGTATACCCAGCGAGGAGGTACACGGCGTGTACTCACACTACACGGCGTGTAGTTTCAAAATTCTGGAAAGTGTGGGAAAAGTCCATTTTACCCTCCAGAACACTTCGTGACCTTCTTTTTGACAAAGGAATGGGTCGGAGAGGTCCGGGCCATTACATCATATACCTCTTAAAACATTCTCGTCCTTGAGAATTCAAAAACCAACCCAGAGGAACCCAAAAAGATACCTCTTAGGTTTCTCATTATAACAAGAACCCAACCAACAACCCTAATCATATGTGTTAGGAATTCCTTCTACTATGTCGAGATATTATCCGCTTTAGGCAGTACTGACTTGCCTGTACGGGTTTAATCGCATCCTCATTAATGTGCCTCGATTAAGAATTGGGTCTTCCCACTTTCATACATTAGGATTTTTCAACTCACACTACCCCCAACACTACACAACCAACACACTACCCGAACATGTGGTTTTGGTAAATTCCTTCTCCCATGTCGAGATATTATCTGCTTTAGTCAGCACTGACTCACCCGCACGGGTTCAATCGCATCCGCATTAATGCGTCTCGATTAAGGGTCATGTTTTTTCCCTTTCCCCATGCATCCAGACATGTTACACATTACCAAGGAACAAGGAAACAAAAGGTCTCACAACCGACAAGCCAAGAATTCCATATATCAAAGGTATAGAGTATAACATCAACCCAAATCTCATAAGAACAAGGGAAAATGCAAGTCAAAAAAACTCTGGGTACTGAGCGTGCATCTGGGACTCCCGCTCCCAAGTGCTCACCTCGAGGCCACCATGCCTCCACAACACACAAACCAAGGCGATGGTTCATCCACATAGCACCTTCTCTTTATGATCCTTGATTCTGACTGGTCATTCCTCGAAGGTCGTGTCGTCTCCCATATCTAACTCTCCCCAGTAGATAACATGGGAGTCATCGTGTAAGTACCGACGAAGTTGGGAGATGTGGAAGACGTCATGAACCTTCTCCAACTGAGGTGGTAGGGCCAGCTGATATGCCACCTCGCCGACTCGCCTCAGCACCTCAAAAGGTCCGATGAACCTAGGGGAGAGTTTACTCCCCTTCCCGAACCTCTGCTACCCCCTTCGAGGGAAAACCTTCAAGAACACATAGTCTCACACCTCGAACTCCAAAGGCCTCCTTCAACGATCAGCATAAGACTTTTGTCGGTCCTGAGCTACTTTCATCCTCTCATGTACAAGATGGACTTTCTCTGTGGTGCTTTGCACTACCTCTGGCCCAAGAGCACCTGTCTCACCAACCTCTACCCAGCAAATGGGTGAATGACATGGTCTTCCATATAAAGCCTCAAATAGTGCCATGCTAATAGTAGAGTGGAAGCTGTTGTTGTAGGAAAACTCTACTAAAGGCAAGTTTCGTACCCATGATCCTCCGAAATCTAGAACGCATGCTCGCAGAATGTCCTCCAACGTCTGGATAGTCTGCTCCGTCTGCCTATCAGTCTAGGGGTGGAAAGCAGTTCTAAGTCATAGCTAGGTTCCAAAAGCATGTTGTAACCCCCTCCATACTCATGAGGTAAACCGAGTATCCCTATCTGAGATGATAGTCTTTGGGACTCCATGTAACCGCACAACCTCGTCTACGTACCTCTATGCTAAGGTACACACTGAGCATGACTCCTTAATTGCTAAGAAGTGAGCTGATTTCGTCAGTCGATCCACCACTACCTAGATAGCATCATAACCACCCTGAGCTCTGGATAGTCTTGTGACGAAGTCCATTGAGATGTCATCCCACTTCCACTTGGGGACATCTAAAGGATGCAACAAACCACTGGAAACATGGTGTTCAGCCTTCACTTGCTGACACACTAGGCATTTAGCTACAAACTCTGCCACAGCCCATTTCACCCCGGGCCACCAAAATTGTTCCCTCAGGCCTTGGTACATTTTTGAAACTCCTGGATGTACCGCCAAGGCTGATCTATGGAACTCACGGAGAACTCCCTCACGCATCACCTCCGAAACAAACAACCTTCCCTGGAAAAGCACCCGGTGTCGGCTGTCCTCTGACCATCTTTCTAGAGCATTTCCCTGATCGACACGATCCCGCATTACTTCCTCCTCAGAGTCCCCCCACTAAGACTCTTCCATCTACTGCAAAAAGGAGGACTGCACCATCATCTGAAACAAACAGCCTCTAACACCTTCTACCCTTGCATCCAAGTGCAAGGCGGCCAACTCTCCCATCACTTTCCAAGCATCAGTGGATTCTTAAACCACTTCATTATGCAACTTCCTACTCAGGGAATTAGCCACAACGTTTCCCTTACCTTCAGTGTAAGAGATCTCAAAGTCATAGTCTTGGAGAAACTCGACCAATCTCCGCTGTCGCAGGTTCAGGTCACACTGGGATAAGATATAACACAAGATCTTGTGATCTGAGAAGACCACAAAGCGATCCCCAAAGAGGTAATGTCGCCACAACTTTAGTGAGAACACTACTGCTGCAAGCTCTAGGTCATGGGTGGAATAGTTACGCTCGTGAGGGAATAACTGTCTAGAACCATAACAGATCACTCCCTTCTTCCGCATCAGCATGCACCCCAGACCAAGGCCAGAAGCATCACAAAACACCTCATACAACAACCCTTCCTCTGGAAACCTGAGTACGGGAGCACTGACCAACTTCTCCTTCAGGTAGTCAAAAGCCTTCCGGCACTGCTCGCTCCATAGGAAGACCTGGTTCTTCTTAGTCAAAGTTTTCAATGGAGCAGAAACTCGAGAGAAGTCTAAAACAAACCTCCGATGGTAACCTGCTAACCCCAAAAAACTACTAACTTCTACCACGTTCTTGGGTGCTGCCCAAGAAACAACTGCCTCCACCTTCGACGGGTCCACTGACACTCCATGCTGAGACACTACGTGCCCAAGGAAGTGTACTTCTTGTGTCAAGAACTTACACTTAGAAAATTTCCCATAAAGCCGGTGGTGTCGAAGGACCTCTAAGACTGCCATGAGATTCTCAACGTGCTCCTCCTCTGATCTTGAGTAGATCAGGATGTCATCGATAAACACAACGATGAACCGGTCCAGAAACTCTCGGAAGACAAAGTTCATAAGTCCCATGAACACGGTCGGTGCATTCGTAACTCCAAACGGCATCACTACAAACTCGAAGTTCCCATACCTGCACCTGAAATCCATCTTCAAGATGTCATTGTCCTTTACCCTCAGCTGATGATATCCAGATCATAGATCAATCTTAGAAAACCAACCTACTCCCCTCATTTGGTCGAAGAGATCATCTATCCTTGGAAGGGGGTAACGGTTCTTGATCGTTACCTGGTTCAACCTTCGGTAGTATATGCATAGCCTGAGACCATCATCTACCTTCTTCACGAACAAAACTGGAGCACCCCATGGCGATATGCTGGGTCGAACAAAACCCTTCTCCATCAGATCGTCAATCTGAATTTGCAACTCCCGCAACTCCAAAGGTGCCATCTGATAAGGGGCCATCAAAATCGGATAGGCACCAGGCTGTAAGTCTATCCCTAACTCAACATCACATCGGGGGGGGGGGGGGGTAGAGTCACAACCTCCTCAGGAAAAACATCGAGGAACTTTCTAACAACCTCTGGGACATCCATCATCTCTGTATCAGCTGGAACCACTGATAACCCACCTAACAAAGAAAAGAGAGGCTCCAGACGCCGGATTCCCACCTGATAGCTCCTCTCGCCAACAAAAGCTACACGCTGCCCATCCACGTCGGAGAACACGACTCATCTCCGAAAGCAGTCGATAATGGCACTAACGGAAAACAAACAGTCGATTCCTAGGATGACATCGTATGGCTGCATCTGTAACAGAAGAAGGTCCCCACTAGATCGATGTGGTCCCAAAGTCATCCCACATCCTCGGGAAACACAAGATACGCTGGTCTGGCCTCCAACTGGTGTACTCAGCACCAGTGGTACGGAAATTCTCTCTACGTCTAGTCCCAAATCATGGGCTAGACCAGGTGAAACAAAGGAGTGTGAAGCTCCCAAATCAAACAAAGCAGAAAAGAGAGTGCTAAACAAACAAATCGTACCTCGCACCACCTCTGGTCCTACCGGAGCTGTCAACTCTGTTGCATGCAACTGTCCATGCCCAGCTCCTCTACCTCTCTGATGTCGTCCACCTCCCCGACCACGCCCTGGTCGAGGTCCCTGAGGATCACCCTGAGGTCGGCCTCCTCTCGCAAGGTCTTCCCTCGGAGGAGCATGGTCCTGCTGCTGCTGGAAGGGCCTCGCTGGAAACTGGTGCTACTGAGGTGGGCGCTAAACCTTCCCACCTTCACCGTACTGAGCTCGGGTCGGGCACCGACTCTGAATGTGCCTGAAACCTCCACAATAAAAACACTTCGGTCCTGGGCTCGTGAAAAAGGGACGAGGACCTGAAGATATAAACTAGAACTGCTGGGGCTTGTTCCCCACTGGCCTGAACCTGGAAGGTCCCATCACAGGAGACCTACTGCTGACTGCCTTCCCCTTCGACAAGCCCAGCTGGATCCCCTCTCGTGGTGCACCTCCCAGTGAGTGCATCCTCTCTACAACCTCTGCCTTCTTCTGTACTACCAAGTACATCAGAAGGGTGAAGGGGGTAACAGCATATTGGAGTGAAGGAAGAAGCGCCTCCTACAAAAGTCTCACCCGAGACTCCTCATCTAGAAAGAGATCCAGAGCAAAGCGCAAGAGATCCTTGAACTTGATCCCCAACTCTCGTACTGACATACTCCCTTGCTGAAGGGAGAGTAACTCCTACCGCTTCTCTGCCTTGATCCGATCCAAGGACTCTGAGCCTACCGAATGACCAAGTGATACTACATTGATTGCAGGGTAGAGACCCTAGGGAAGGTACATGCATCATCATGATTGTCTTTTACTTGATTTGGGTGTTCTGGGAAAGAAATTGAAATAAAATGATAAAATGAAACCCTGAGAAATTTCTTTACTACTTGGGCTTAGGCGATCTTTGTTTACCGTACAGCTATGGCACCTGGACGTCATCCCCGGATGGCTCAGACGGCTGAGGCCCAGTAGATTCAGGTGGTCAATCAGTTGAGGATTGACCGAGAGGAGGAAGATAGCCAGTGTCAAAAGACTCTTCATTCTTTCAAGCGGAAAACCCTCAAGAAGTACAAGGGTAGTACTTCAGATAAGGAGATGAAGGGGTGGATTGAGAAGCTAGGGATCATTTTTACCTTGATCTGTGCTCTGAGGGAGTACTGGGTTCCCCTAGCAGTCAGTCAGCTGAGAGGTGCGGCACGGCAGTGGTGGACGCTCTACCTCGGAGAGAGGATAGAGGTAGAGGTTCCATGGGCTGACTTTAAGAAGGAATTCTGAGAGGAATTCCTTTCTTCCATGACCATTCTATCATGACCCCCTCCCACCATAGATGACCCTCCTGAGCTAGAAATGGTGAAAGGGAGATAATGACCCCCGAGTCCTGCCTCCAGTAGGCCTCGGAGTGGCGACTAGCACCAAGGGTATGAGTTTTCACAAATATGGGAGGCATTACCCTTTTTATTATTTAAGATCGGGAAATAGGACAAGTCAACCACCAAAAAGGAAAAGAACAAGTGTATAGAAATAAACCCAAACCAAGCCCACATGCATGTTTAAACAATTTTATAACAAGGTGCAAGTATAAGAAATCTCAAAGTACAATACCAAAAGAAAACAAGAGTACAGCAACTGCAACAACTCTAACTGTCCGACTAGTAGGGTCCCGCACGGCCCTGGTAGTCCTCCTGGAAACCTGAAAGTAAACGTAGGGTGAGCATACAAGTATACTAAGTAGGGAAACCTAAATCTTTCGTGAACAAGTGGGGAGACATCATAATGTCCAGTGAGAACAACAGAAGAAACCTAGCAAGGAATTCTATCCACCTAACCTCACCAGCCACACTCACCAAAACACAATCAAAACAGGTTGTATTAGTATATAAGAACAAGAGTAATTGGGTACCCCGCACCATTTCCCTTTAGTTAGTTGCTCTTCCTAACGGAGAACGTCCTGACACTACCACACTCTCCCCGCCCGCACACAACTGGGCCTCACAACCATGCATCCTGCCCACACACACCTGGGCCTCACATCCACGTATCCCGCCCGCACACACCTGGGCCTCACAACCACGTATCCTGACCGCACACACCTAGGCCTCACAACCACGTATCCCGCCCGCACACACCTGAGCCTCACAACCACGTATCCCGCCCGCACAAACCTGGGCCTCACAACCACGTATCCCGCCCACACACACCTGGGCCTCATCCCGAAGATTCTTGGGAAACAGTAGAACCTGCCCGAAGAGTCTTGGGCTAAAACCACCTCAATCGAAACCTACCCGAATATTATTAGGTGTAAGGTTGCCTCAAGCCATCACATCCTAGGGAAGAAGGAGCAGGAAGGAGCTAGTAACTAAGGGGAAACCACCCTCTCCCATGAAATGGGAGTGTTCGGCACTAAGTGCTCAACATGGGTGGGGTCTGATAAAACACAAAAGATACAGATATATATATGTATACCAAACACACAGCCCAACCTATGGCTTTTAAACAGAGAAACTGAGCACGTGCCTTGACACTGCTACTACGAAGCATGCATACAATAAACAACCCCAACCCCATTTAGGTTTTTACATTTTAGCAGAATTAGTTTATTTGTTCCTTAACTACTGGGAAACTATCCACAACCAACCCCATCGATCGTTCGTAAAACATATCTCTGCCATCCACAAATCAAGTTAGAAAAACACAAGCAGCACAAAAAATCCCTTCTTATCAACCAACCAACCTATTGATTATTAATCTCGTTCCATTACCATGCCCCACCATTCATTAACTCTTCCACTTTTTATTTATTATTCATAACCCATAGTCCATTCACATTTAAACCCATCCCTGCAGCTCCTCTACCAACCACCATAACCACAATCACACCGAAACTCGTACATCATTATCCCTTTAATACCATTTATCACAGCCCCGCTACCCATCACTAACATAGCATTCACACCAACCCACAACCAAGTCAACCGCAGACCCGCTGCTCACCCGATCTACAACAACCCACAAAACACCCCCATCTCATGCCACATATCTGAGCCAACACCCACATGTTCATTATTCCATTTTGTTCAACTGGGGTGATCACACAAGGGTTCCAGATTTTAAATTAGCCAACTTTACGTGATTAACCAAATTCAACATTCAACAAAGTTCCATTCACAAAAACGGTCTAGAAAGATAGGGCAACATTTAATTGTGCAAGAAAAGGCCCCCAATGACCGTGATTTTCAGTAGGCATAAGACTATTCAATTCACAACATAATATCACAGGATATAAATAATGTAAATGCATTCACAACTTCCCATCCCCGTTATTTAACCAGTTATTATCTTTATTTTATGGTTCAACTGTTTCTCATGAAAACAAGAGAATACCCACCCCGCATGATGCAAAAATTAGAGAGACAAAGATAAGATTCCTACCTCAACAGGTTCTGATCACAACGCTCCCCCGGATCAACTTTAGAAGACGTACGTCGGTGTCCGTCACTTCTGTCAGGTCCCAGAAAAACCTCCTCGGGTGGAAGTCGGAAAGGAAAGGCTGAAGGAAAGACAACGGATCCAAGTTCAGAAGTTCCTCCTTGTCATTACGATCCTGTGACCACTGAAGGATCGTAAATCAGAGCTCGTACGAAGAAGTTATGGAAGAAAGAGCCTTAGAGTCTCTTGGGAGAGCTCTGCTCATAGGAATGGGGAGGAGATGAGTGAGTTGAAAAGGAGGAGGGGACCCCTCCTTTTATAGGTGAGAAAAGAAAAATTACACGGTGTGTACTTTATGGTACACAGCGTGTACTTGGCCGTTTCACACGGTCACCATGCGGCTTCCAACACGGCCTTCAACGCGGAACGCGGCCGTTGACTGGTCAACACATGGCTTGAAGGTAACGCATACGTAGGGAGAGACTACACGGCGTGTAGTATGGACACACGGAGTGTACCCATTTATTTCACACATCAAGGACATGGCTCCAACATGGCACACGGCCGTTGACTGGTCAACACACGGTAATGCGTACGTGGGGAGGGACTACACGGCGTGTAGTATGGGCACACGGTGTGTACCCATTTATTTCACACAGCAAGGACACGGCCTTCAACACGGGGTATACCCGGCGAGGAGGTACACGGCGTGTACTCACACTACACGGCGTGTAGTTTCAAAATTCTGGAAAGTGTGGGAAAAGTCCATTTTACCCTCCAGAACACTTCATGACCTTCTTTTTGACAAAGGAATGGGCTGGAGAGGTCCAGGCCATTACAGTGAGAAATAATATTATTTATTTAATTAAATAATATTAGGTTTAATTTTTTGGGTGCATGTCAAGTGATAATAATAGTCAACTGTTATTATTAGACATGGAGTCTTACTAAGAATTAAATGAAATGAATAAATTCTTTCATGTAATTAATTTATTTTATTATTATAATTAATAAAATCCCAATTAAATTATTCTCATTAGCCTAGAAATTCTATATTTTTGTGCACAATAGATTTTGAAGAATCTCTCAAGCCAAGAGAGAATTTTTTTTCCTCCAAGAACGCTCTCAAGTTACAATAGAGATCCTCCTCCACCAGATCAAGGAGAGCGCTTTGGAAGCGGCTCTCAAGGAGATCAAAGGCAGACATCACAAGTGAAGGCTCTTCTACACTATCACCCTGAGATCCCTTCGGCGACGTCTAGAGATACGTGGAGCACGTGTCGATCACCACAAGAGGAAGCCTACACTTAGCTTCTATGACGCAACAATGGATCACATTGGATCGTGACTGGAAACATCAACAGAGAGAGAATTACATCAAGGTAATTCTTGTCTTTTAATTAAATTAATTATAACCAACATATAATGATCCTCTCTATGGTTATGATACTTCCCTCTTTAATTTTCTTTCTTTGTTCTATTCTGAAGATCTGGCGTTTTATTATCGTGATGGATCTCGGATTGATTATTGTTAACGGTAAAATTAAAGTTGGGTACACCCATACACATTCTTCTGTTGCATCCAAAACCTAAAAGTGGTATCAAATGGAGGTTATATCTTTGATTATAATTATTTAGTTTTTCATTAATGATTTACGTATTTAATAATTTAGTTGTTTCAATTCAAGTTAATCATTCTGTAAATCTGAATCTTTAGATTTGTTCATCCTCTCTCATTTCTCATTCACCTTACAAAAACGACCTTTTTTCTTTTAATTTGGATTAAAATAAAATAGAGGATCTCATCCAAAGGTGCCAAAGGTTCATGTCCATACAACACCATAACACACAGTGTGTATTCAGAAGTACACACCATGTAGTAGAGTTTCCATGCATCGGATTGGTCCTTTAAACCAAGTAGTGTCATTGGAGTTTATCTAAGTCTTAAATGACTATTTGTGTTGATTAAGAATATTTGGCATGCGATTTCTGGATTACACTCCATGTGTCTTACAGGACACGATGTGTAGTCCCTTCAGGTTAGGGTTGGACCATGTACCCCATACATGGCTTGCCCAACTAGAGACCATGTAACATGGAGGCTACACGGCGTGTGCCCCACTAGACACATTGTTTACTCCAAAGATTTCCAAAGTACATCTACACGCCATATCCTCGGGCGTGTACTTCGTATGGACAGTGAACTATAGTACACACCATGTAGTCAGAACTACACACCGTGTACTCATCCAAATTATGCAGATTTATTAAAATGTATTATTATATTATAAAAACCCTTGAGACATGTACCATGGTGCAGGTATAAATCTGTGGCAAAACACGTGATAAGGTGTTTTATATATATGTGTTTAATTTAACATTTGTGTAATGTTCATTTCTAATCATTGGGTAGTTATGAACGGGAATTCACCGGGTTACCTCCAAGGTAAAAGTTACATACAAAGATAATTTTAATTGAATTTATTTGTTTAAAATTATGATGGATGAGAATCTCAAGGAAATTCAGAAAAGGGTTTAAGATGAAAAGATTGATTAATTAAAGATAATTAATTTAATTCGAGCATGATTTATCTTGAACAAGAACGATTAAAAAATTGAATGATAGTTTTATTTATGCGTAAATATCATGTCATGCATGGATGATCATGAGCTAGACCATAACCTTTGTATGTAGATGGTTTCTTTTAATTTATTTATTTAAATTAAATTTGTTGGCCTATGAGCCTTATCCTCGTTAATATGTAGGGCCTATGTTCCCAAGGTTTCTTTTATATAAAACCCCATTTTACCCCTCACATGTGAGTGAGATAAAAGCATATGTAATGGATGGAGCTCCCAAGCTAGTGGAGGTGGATCAAGTTAGGAGATAAGGTGAAACCAATCCAAGGAGATACAAAGGTGGGTAGGTGGAAAGATGTAAACACAAACCCAAAAGGTTCAAGGTGTTTCTCCCCTAGGTCTTGGGTTAGTTTATCAACCACTAGATAAACTAACCAATAGAACAAGATCATGATCATACAATTTATTTTATTTCTGTTAGTTTCATGGTTTATTTATTGTGGGTGTGTTGTCATGATCACACAATTAATGAATTAAACAATCATTCAAGATGGAACTAAAATAAGACCGGATTATGTGTCAATATTACCTTAAAATGGTTAATCACTTAAGTATATCCCAATTAATATTAACAAGAATGTAATAAAATATAATAAAATGGAAATTTATGTATAAGGATAAAATCCCTCAAATAAATATTAAGTCGGTATAGCCTTCCATAATCTTGGTTAGAATTGAACCATAGTTCAAAGTGCTTGAACAACCCTAGTTGGGGTTATTTCAATTATCGAGGAATTATAATTCAAGGTTTTGGGTTGAATTAACCTAGTTCACATCGACTTCCATAGTAGGACTTGGTGTGACCAAGAGGAAAAGGTTGAGGAAATCCAAAATAAAAAGATTTTAGGATCGGGGAGTCCACTCAATGGATCAAGGAGTTGCGAGTTAATGCAATTGGCATTTGGAATGCCTACCTAAAACCTTTCAAGTTGCTTGACCAACCCTAGTTGGGGTAATGTGAAGGGAAATATGGATCATTGCCACTAGAATATTCATGCAATAGAATATTCTGAATTCAATGGTGAGGGCTATTGGATTTTGATAAAATAATGGGAGACTAATAAATATTAATTTATTTATTTGTCTCAGTTTTATCACGATAAAGTACTAAATATTTTATCATCTTAATTTGTATAAATGGAAAGAAAATTTACTTCAAATATATCATTTTAAATCATACTCAATAATGAAAACCTTCTCACTGACACTAATTTCCAGGAGTGGCAGAGGCATTTACGCATCATCCTTCACCATGAGAGAAAATTGTATGTGCTGGAGGAGCCTATTCCAGTTGCACCTAGAAAAGAGGCCAGTGATGAGGAAATATCTCTCTATATGAAATATATGGATGATTCCGTATATGTTCAGTATTTTATGCTATTGGCCATGTCCAATGAGCTCTTGAAGCAACATGAAAACATGGACGTGTATAGCATGATTTCTCACCTTAAGGATCTCTATCAAGAGAAGGTGAGACAGGAGAGATATGAGATATCCAATGATTTGTTTATAACTAATCTTGGAGAGTATACACTAGCTAGGTTGTATGTAGTCAAGCTTATTGGATATATTGAATGCTTGGACATCTTAGGGATTAAGTTCCCGAATGAGTTACGTACAGATATCATCTTATCATCACTGCCCAAGACCTTCTCTATCTTTATTGCCAATTACAACATGTGAAATAATGAGAAGAATCTATCAGAACTTCTGACCTTAATTCTCCAGGTAGATAAGGACATGGGGCATGACAAACCCGCAGTCCTTATGGTGAATAAGAAAAGAAAGGACAAGGAAAAGGGGCCAAGGATTTATAAATGGTCTGAAGCCCCCGAGCATTGTCCCTCCAAGAAGGGGAAGATCCAGAGGCCGGGCAAGGAATGGGAGGAGGTGTGTTTTTCATGTGGAAAGTCAGGCCACTAGAAGAGGAATTATACCCAAAAGCATGGGGATGCTAAATTTGCATTCTTTATCGAGTGTAATATTTCTATTTCTACACATTTGGTATTAGATACAGCTTTTGGAGCTCACATCTGTATTCAAATGTAGGAACCAAGTAGATTTAAAAAAAATCTAGAGGAAAGGTGGATCTTTGAGCTGGCAATGATGTGAGGCTGGATGTGTTGGCCATTAGTGATTACTATCTCTCATTTCCAACTAGAATGCTTTTGGTTTTACATAACTGTTATTATGTTCCTAGTGTTACTAAGAACATAATTTTTTGTATCATGTTTGGATATGGATGGATTTATTTTCAAGTTTGGAAATAAGGGTTGTTTATTTTATAAGAACAATGTATGTTATATTATAGAACATTGAAATAATGGTTTGCATGTATTAAATTATGAAAACCAAGTGTTGGAAATCAATAATGAAAGAAACTCACATGACTCATACAACACCCAATTGTGGCATCACTGTCTTGGTTATGTAAACAAGAAGCACTTGACAAAGCTCTACCAAGATGGTTATTTAGAATCTACTAAGCTAAAACCACTTGATAGATGTCACACTTGTTTACAAGGTAAAATGACCAAGCCTCATTTCATTGGATGGGGTTAAAGGGCCAAAAAGCTTCTAGGATTTGTACACACATATGTGTGTGGACCATTTCCAATAAAAGCTAGTGGTGGATATTCTTACTTCATTACGTTTACTGATTATTTGGGTGGATATGGATATATATAATTAATGAGGTATAAGTCAGAGGCCTTGGAGAAATTTAAGGAATTCAAGAATGAATTATAGAATCATCTTGGTAAGAAGATAAAGAATCTTTGATTGGATCGAGGTAGAGAATATCTGAACCAAGAATTCATTGACCTTTTACGGGAGTCTGGGATTCTATCTCAAATCACTCCTCATTATACACCACATTGGAATGGTGTTAGTTAAAGGTGTAACCAAACCTTGTTGGTCATGGTGAGGTTAATGATGAGTCATCCAGATCTTACATTATCCTTTTGGGGATATGCATTACAAACTACAGCATACACATTAAACCGAGTACCAAAAAAGGCAGAAAATGGAATTCCCTTTGAGTTATGGAATATAAAGAAACCCATTTTATCACACACACATTTATGGGGATATGAGGAATTTTTTAAGGCCTTATCAAGGAACAAACTAGCACCTCGGGGCACAAGGTGTATCTTTATAGGATATCCTAAGGAAACAAAAAGATATTACCTATATAACCCTTTAGACAAGAAAGTGATTGTCGCCATACAAGCCATATTTCTTAAAATGGAGCACATCCTAAAAATTGATAGGGGGGACAGATTGATTTTTATGAAGTTGATGCTCAAGATACACAGGAGTTGGTATAGGAACAAGTTCCACAGGTCCCTGTGGAAGAGGTTCTAGAAACACAAGTACTGTGTAGGAGCTCAAGATAGGTAAGGGAACCATAGAGATTTGGTTTCCTAGTCACTGAGGATGGTGAATCATTATTATTGAACAATGATGAACCTCACTCCTACAAGGAAGCAGTACATAGCTCAGAAGCTTCAAGATGGCTAGAAGATATGAATTATGAGATAGATTTCATGCATTAGAACCAAGCTCGGGTTCTGGTCGATGATCCAGTTGATGTAAAGCATGTTGGATGCAAATGGGTATTCAAGAGAAAGTTGGACATGGAAGGTCAAGTTAGTACCTATAAAGCAAGCCTAGTGGATAAAGGATTCAGACAACATCAAGGAATTTACTACGATGAAACCTTCTCTCTAGTTTCCATGTTTAAATCCATAAGAATCATCTTTCCATAGTAGCTTACCATGACTATGAGATTTGGAAAATGGATGTCAAAACAGCATTCCTTAACGGGAACCTTTAGAAAGATGTCTATATAACACAACTAGAAGGATTTTTGACACTAAGTGAAGCCAGATAGGTTTGAAAGTTGCAAAAATCCATTTATAGATTAAAGAAAGCATCCAGGTCATGGAAAATTTGATTTGATGAATCCATAAAGGAATTTGGTTTCATTAAGAATGAATGTGAGCCATGTGTTTATAAGCAATTTAATGGGAATTCATTCATTATCCTAGTAGTATATGTTGATGACATATTACTTATTGGAAATGATATACCAGTCTTACAGTTAGTTAAGGATTGGTTCAATAAGTGTTTCTCCATGAAAGAATTAAGTGAAGCAGTCTACATTCTAGGGATCAATATCATTCGTGATAGATCTAAGAGGCTTCTTGGACTAAGTCAGGGTACATAAATTTAATAGATACTAAAGATATTTAGTATGGAATAATCCAAGAGGGGATTGGTTCTAGTGTCATGTAGCCTACATCTTTCTGAGAAAATGTGTCCTCAGACACAACAAGAGAAATATGGGATGAGTAAGATCTCATACTCTTCGGCTATAGGATTCATTATGTATGTCATGTTATGTACCAGTCTTGATGTTGCATATGCACTGAGCATGGTAGGAAGATATCAAGAAGATCTAGGAGAACAGCATTAGACTGCTGTTAATATTATCCTTAAGTATCTAAGAAAAACTAAGGATATGTTCCTGGTGTATGGAGGAGATGAGGAGCTTGTTATCAGAGGGTATGCTGATGTTGGTTTTTAGATATATCAGAATGATCTAAAGTCGCAATCAGGATATGTTTTCTATCTCAATGGAGGATTTGTGAGCTGGAAGAGTTAAAAGTAGCTAGTTGTCGCCGATTCTACAGTGGATTCTGAATATATAGCAGCTTTTGATGTAGCCAAGGAAGCCGTCTAGATTTGAAACTTTGTCCATGATCTTGATGCGATGCCCGATAGTAATCTTATAAAATTTTATTGTGATAATACTATAGCAGTGGCTCTTGAAAAAGAACCAAGGTCACATCAATGGACAAAGCACATTCTCTGGAAGTATCACCTCTTGAGAAGTTTCTATCAAAGGGTTGAAGTTGTAGTGAGCAGAGTGTCCATGGAAGAAAACTTGGTAGACCCCATGACTAAAGGTTTATCTCATTAGAAGCATGAATATCATGTGAGAGCTAGGGGTTAAAGGTTCTTAGTAGTTAGCTCTAGTCCAAGTGGGAGTCTGTTGGAGTTGGTGGCCTAGAACCAACTACTTTGTACTTTATTCATTAATAAATACCTTATCACATATTGATTGTTCTTCTGTATGACAATGCATGTGATAATATCCTAAGGATAGTTGTTGCACCAAAGGGTCATGTAGGATCCCTAATATGATGAGAACCCGAAAGTGACATAACAATATTCTTGAATATATGTTCTATGGTCAGATGATGTTGTTTGAGGGAAATAAATAATATAGGACATTAGGGGTGGGGACTCATAAAACTTTGAGGAACCTTCTCATGTGTGTGCCCTTGGTAATATCTAGGAGGATATTATGAGAACAATACCTTCCATTAGGAAATCCACATTTCATAATATCATTGGATGTTCCTATCTATAGACGTGTGTATTGGTCCTTGGACTTTAAGATTATTATTAATGGGTATTACAACTTGTACACTTATATGTATTGAAGAAAACTATAATGAAACACTGTTTTCAGTGAGGTAGGATATGTTGGGTGTGTCACGAGTAGTACTGCATTAATAGATAATGCGAGAAAGGATTTTTTTTCCTTCTATTCTGTAATGAAAGTTGATATCTCAGGCCCTTTTATGGAATTGATATAGCCTAAATAAATCCATGGACATGGTAAGAAATGGGCAAGTTCAATTCTAGGAAGTCAAAGAAAGAATAATCAAGCACATGGGTTGATAGAACTAGCATGCAACCCACTTGATTCGAGATATCAAGACAGAGGGATTACATTACACGGTAAGAATTCCTAGGAGGTGATACGTCATTACGATGTTAACTTGTTTCTCTATGGGTGCCTTGGCATATTTCTAGACGCTAACCTTGGAATTTAGGCAGGCTCCACCTAATGCCACTGAGAAATAGGCCTAGAGGGTCACACACTAAGTGTGTCCAAGTATCTCAGTTAAATATTAATTTAACAGGTTGAATAAATATTATTCCTGATTGTGGTTTAATAATTATTCAAGGATTCCTGATCACATTTATTTTGACACTAGTTATTTGAGATAATATATTATGGTAGAAATAATATATTTATTAGCGAGTAATGTAGTGATATTTATTTGAGAAATAAATAGTCATTATTCAAGGTCTATAAATGTGGTGGAGGAAATAATGAAAATGGAAAAACAAAAATACACATCATGTATATTAATATACATGTCATGTAGTTTTTCTGGGGATTTGTGAGAAATAATATTATTTATTTAATTAAATAATATTAGGTGTAATTCATTGGGTGCATGTCAAGTGATAATAATAGTCAACTGTTATTATTAGACATGGGGTCTTACTAAGAATTAAATGAAATAAATAAATGATTTCGGGTAATTAATTCATTTTATTATTCTAAGTAATAAAATCCTAATTATATTATTCTCATTATCCTAGGAATTCTCTATGGTTGTGCACAACATATTTCAAAAAATCTCCCAAGCCAAGAGAGAACTATTTTCCTCCAAGAACACTATCAAGTTGGGAGAGAGATCCTCCTCCACCGAATCAAGCAGAGCACTTTGGAAGTGGCTCTCAAGGCGATCGAAGGTAGACATCTCAAATAAAGACTCTTCCACACTTGCACCTGAATATCCCTTCAATGATGTCTAGAGATACATGGAGCATGTGTGGATCACCGCTAGAGGAAGTCTAAACTTGGATTCTATAATTCAATGATGGATCACATTGGATCGTTACTAGAAAAATCAATGGAGAGAGAATTCTATCAAGGTAATTATTGTGTTTTAATTAAATTAATTATAACCAATATATTATGATCCTCTCTATGGTTTCGGGACTTCTCTCTCTCCTTTTCATTATTTGTTATATTTCAAAGATCTAGCGTTTTATTATCATGAAGGATCTTGGATTGATCATTGTTAATGGTAAAATTAAAGTTGGGTACACCCATCCACGTGATTTTGTTGCGCTCGGAACCTACACCTGTTGCGGGCTTGGGCTAACAACCTGTGTACCCTCTTACTTTTAGGATCAGGCTATAACCCATGTACCTTATTATTTTTGGGCTTGGGATACAACCCATGTACCTTCTTATTTTCAATATTGATCTATAACCCATGTACCTTCTTTATTTTAGGCTTAAGCTACAACCCATATACCTTCTTATTTTTGGGTTTGGGCTACAACACATGTACCTTCTTATTTTCAGGCTTGATATACAACCTGTGTACTCTCTTTCTTTTATCCTTGGGCTAAAACCCATGTAACTTATTGTTTTTGGGCTTGGTAAACAACCCATGTACCTTCTTAATTTTGGTCTTTGGCTATAACCCATGTACCCTCTTTCTTTTAGGCTTGGGATACAACCCATGAACCTTATTGTTTTTGGCCTTGGGCTAAAACCCATGTACCCTTTGAGATCATATACAACTTATCATTACCCAATTCATTATAGGGAGATATATGTACCACCCATATGATAATAAAATCATTCATACATATTCCATAATATAATAAAACATTAATCATATCATCACCCATAAAAGGATATAGGTTTTATAAACATCAAATCATAACCCATGAAATGAAATGGGTATCATTAAAATTTCATCACATAATAACTTATGAAAAGTGATAGGTTTCATAATCACTTTAGGAAATAATAATCCATGAAAATAAGTTAGTTTCAAAATCATAAAACTCGTAGAAGTGAAATGGGTGTCTTAATCATCATTCCATCAAAACATAAACCATTCAAGAAAGAATATTAATGGAACCTTTAGATCATTTCCAAAAGGGCATAAGTAACATCAACAGATTTTATCTTAGATGTAAAGTAACTTGTAAGGATATATTCAAAACATTTCTTGAGTTAAATATCCTATCTTCTTTGAAAAATGATCTTTAAAATATAAAACCTTTTGAAAACCATTTTCCTTAAAAACTTGTAAAAGAAACTTGAAAACCTTTTGAAAACTATTTTCCTTAAAAACTTATAAATGAAAATTGAAAACCTTTTGAAAATAATTTCCTTGAAAATCTATTTTAAAGAAATTTTCTTAAAAATTAACCTTTTCAACATGAAAATAAATATTCAAATAATTGACGGTGGGTAAATCCGTACATGTCGTACGAGGTAAAAAGAACATTCCTTTTGCACGGTAAAAACATTAGAAAAATGGCTCATTCAGAAAGAAACAAGAAGATCCATTTTATAAAATTGTTAAAAGAAAAAAATGGGTAAAAATGTATTTTAAAGATTTTAGGATAATAATATAATATTCTCTAAACCCTTTTTAGAAAACATAGATTTTCGACCGAAGAGAGGGTAAAGTTGAACTTTCTTAAAAATACTTTCTTAACTATTTTATGTACCAAATAGTAGAAAGATGGTACCAATAAATGAATATATCTTGAATAACTATAGTAGAATAAATTTCATGAATTTTATTGAGATATGGATTATAATATTTCATCAAAGGAAGCATAAACATAAACAATCTTTAAAAGCGATGAGATTGTTTCAATAAACTCTTATCACTTGGTAACTTGGGATCATACTCTCCATGTAAGAAAATAAAATTACATGAATATTATAATATAATGAAAATATTTAAATTAATTATATAAAATTTCAATTAGAATCATATACACCTCATTAAAGAACACAGGTGCATAACAAAACATGTGTCTCAAAGAAGGCACTTTGAGACAAAACTACTTTACCGATTTGGTGACTTTTGAAACATTAACCCCATGAAATAAAGATCATAAAATGGATATGTAAATAACCATAAATTTAATTATAATAATCATATAATACATACATGGGAATTATACACACCACACAAAAGGTATGGGTGGTGATTAAAGCATGTATCTCACGGAAATAAAAAATGAGATGAAATTCCCTTACCTTGTGTCTTTACTCTCGTTGTACTCATTCAAACCTCCTGTATAATAAATATAAATTTATTATAAATCCTTTATAGAAAATTATTCTTATATATAATACCATATATGAATTTATTATGACTTTATATTACCCTCTTTTTAGCAATTTCATGTTAAGGTTACGGTTCGGGTAATATTCATTTTGTTTTTCACATGTGTCTTATTTGTTATATCTTTAGTGCTTATACTTATATCATGATTTAAACAATGTAAAAAATTATATAAATATAATTTATATAAATTATATTTGTATTATAATAATCTATATAATATATAAGTATTAAATGGAATACACTATTCATGTAGATGATAGGCCATTTGTACGCATGAACGTTATTTCTGTTTAATTATCATGTTGAAATAAAGAAAGTAGAAGACATATATATATATATATATCATTACTAATTTAGATTTATTATATCATATATATTCACTAAAACCATCCTTAATACAATCCATATAGTGTATGAATAAATCATATCGCTTTTAGGGGGTGATAGTCCACACTTCCTTAAATGAAATTATCGCATTAACACAAAATGGAAAGTAAAAAAGATATATGTTGTAAAAAAGAATAAATAAGATTAAATAAATAATAAATATAATATATTTCATATATAAATATAGTTCTCGTCATAATTTCTACCATGAGAGGTAGTAAAGAAAAAATGAACAATCGTCGTTTAGTGAGTCGGTAGTTCGCCGTACACATAAACAGTATGTTAGTTATTCATTAGATGGATGTGTGTGTAAGTGTAGGTATAAAACTTAGAATAAAAATATAATATTATATTTAATATACTATTTTTTATATAATCATTGAATAAATTTATTGTCGGGGTTGGAGAAGGAAAATAAAAGAAAGGGTCTTGAGAGAAGAAGTTACCTCTTAATCAGGTAACTCCATTTGGATTGTGCCAAAAGGATTACTTGGATTGATTTATGACCAAGGAGATACTTATAGGAAAAAGGTATGTATTTTTATAATTTTATTTGGGAGATATTGTCCTAAAATAAAATTATTTAGAGGTTTGAAGAAGTAGGAGAGGTGGTGGCCTTTTATAGGGAAGGAAAAGGACTCACTTAGAATTTTTTAAAACAAGTTAGGTTTACACATGTTCATACCTAAAAAAGACATAAAAACCAACCTAAATCAATAATTTAATGTTTAGGTTTTTTAAAAAAATTTAGGTCATATGGTCCCCTAATATTAAGGTTTAGTCCCTAATTAAGCTTAATTTGACCTTAATTGTTGTGATTAATTTTAATCACTTTTACTGATTGTTTTGGTCAAAAATAAACATGATGTAATTAGAATATAAATATTATAATTATTAAAGTGTTTTATGTACATTTTTATAAATTAAATTCACATATTTTGAAAAATTAATATTAATGTTAATGCCGTAAACGGGATGAAATAAAGGGTTTTCAAAGTAGAAAAATGTTCAAAAGTTTGTTAAGTTTTTATATTCAATTTCAAAGTGAAATTAATTATAGTGAAATAAATGGTATTAATATATGTATAATTTATATAATTTTACCTTAAAAAAATTAAATAATAATTTAACATTAATAATTTTTTAAATGAAAAAGCAGTTGTCAATTAAAATGCAGTATTTTTCACTATTCATCAAAAAATGAAGTTTCTCATAAAAATCCCAAAAATTAACCTTAAGATAATTTTTGAATTATAAATTCAAAAATTAAGTTTATTTTATCAAATTTAATTTCTATATGTGTCTAAAATTGATTTAATTGTTTTTCATAGAAGGGCATGAAATGTAGTTAATTCGAGAAAATAGTATTTTTAATCATGTAAGGTCTTTACCAAAAATTATATATTCCATTATAAATATGTTTTATTTCTATAAAACCATTATAAAAAATATTTTAAAAGTATTTATTACTATTCATATTAATTATTTAAATGGATAGGTTATAATTATCACATTTAAATAATTATAACAGTAAAATGATGTTTCGTAGAAACATCAGTGTTGCGTACGCCAAGTCGAAATTTTTTGTAACATACACCAAGTTATGGTTGAGTGTAACATATGTCGAGTCGATGTTCCATGTATCATACACTTATTTGGTGTCATGTAATTCACACCAAGTTGGAATTTCGTGTAGCGCAAGCCAAGTCAGTGTTGCGTGTAGCGAAATCCAAGTTGGTGTTGTGTGAAATAATATTTGACTTAGTGTTTTAATATATGTATATATATGTATAAAACTATTTTCAGTGTCACTTGAATTGAAAGTATCAAAAATATAAATTAATTCGAAAGAAAATTTTTCACAAAATCTTAGGGTGTTACATTCTACCCCTCTAAAAATGAATTTCACCCTTGAAATTAGTATGGGTTATAAAAGGTTTAATACTTGAAAATTCATTTCATAGAAAATCAAATCGTAAAAATGAATACTAAAACTTAATTTAAAAAGGGAATTTGGAACCAAAATGGTTACCCAAAGTAACATATAACTAGGTTTATATATAGGAGAACATGGGTTGGAAGTGAAAACATGGATATGGAAGATAAATCTTACCATCAAGTTCTGATGGAGAGTGATAGAGAACATGGTTAGGATAAAGTTAACAACCGGAAAGCCATAAATCTGTGATGACCTAAGGGACCTTCTGATTCATCATAAACAAAAGTACCAGGATAACATTTTTTGTTTTAAGATCTTTTTTCCTAAAGTTAAATAATTTTCATGAAAAGATATACTTTCATGATTTTAGGACAACCTCACCCTTTTTTGTTCCTTGATCCACTTCACCTCTTTCTCTAAAAAGGAAGGTGAATTTTTCATTCCTGAAGCATTAACATATCATGAGACCCATGATATACCATCCCATATGTCATCAGTTATCATCAACAACACATTTTATAACATTTTATCCAATATTATTAAATCCCCATGTGGTAAGATAATACTTTATTCTCATAAACTTAATGCAAAGTTTAACTTAATCTTTCCATAAATGGTTAACCTTATAACCCTTCTAAAATTTGAAAATACAAAACTTTGGAAAGGATTCATAGAATAATCTTGAAATTGATCCCCCATGTATCATAATGTATCTCTTGGTTTTCACATTCCAAACATGTGAATATTCTCATCATATATTCTCTTGAAACATGGTAATAACCCAAATTACCATAAATACTTTAGGAAAACGTGCATTTTTCCTTATTCCAAATGTTACTGGATATAATCCTTAAATACAATAAGTTTTAAACTTCATCCATAATGACATAGACTACTTTTTAAACCAATCAATAATCAGATCTTGGGTAATCAGTGTTATCAAATTTACATTATCCAAATCAATCATCTCTTTATCCGAGTGAAACACAATTTTCTCAACATCTTGATCACATTAAGGGTTACCTTCCCTTAATAAAAATATCAATTTTCTATGTCTTCATCACCATTAAACATATCTTTTTCAATCATTAATTAAAACTTATACTGAAAATACATATATATTTCATGATTCATATAACATAATATTTGAATTCCAAAACATAAGTACTTAATTCGTCCAACTTTATTCTTAAACCATTACTCAGGCTTCATCAAATTATACCTTAATAACTCCTTCCTATAATATGAAATATTAATCATGTCTTAAATTTCCTCAACCTCAATCTAATCATGATTCTTATGATCAATGTAAAAAATCCTAGAAGAACATCACATACCTTTCACTTGTCATTTGTGGTCTCTTTATCTTCAGAAGTATAACAAATACTCATACCACCTTCCTGGTTCTCTTTATGAGATTTCCACTTCAGAAATAAATTTGATAAATTGCCATAATTTCCACATATAAAACATTAAATTTTAACCATGTTACTTCTATTTCTCTCCACTGACTAAAACTAGAAGTCATAGTGTGAGAAACATTTATCATATTGAGATACCATATAATCATGAAAAAATTACTTATAGGGTTCCTAAATTATGGATCATACTTCTTTAATATATGACAACTTATTTTTATCCTAGGTTATTCATAGACAAATTATATTTAAATCCTCCATTATGGTTCATGAAGAGTTTGTGAATTTCCAAAGCATATCCCTCAAAAGTGTCAAACCAGGTGTGCAGCAAGACCCATTGTCGTGTACCAGATTACCCCAAGTTAGGCCCGGAACATCTTGTCAGAGTTGTTACACCTAGGTATACATATATTAGATCCACATCCACTTGTAGTATCCAGACAAGGATATATTGCTAGAAAACCACTTACTCTATCCTTTACCAAAGTTCTAGGACATTTTCCTAAACATTAACTCATCCTTATACTTATCCTTAGAGACATCCCTAGAAATATCCTTAGAAATATACCTAGAAATATCACTAAATTTTTTCATCTTAGTTTATAAAGGTTGAGTAAAACTTTCCTTTGATACCAACTATAACAACTCGGGCTTATCATACATGGATATTACATCATTTTAGATGAATATTTAGTACATTACAAAAATACATGCCTGAGGAACGTAATAGTTTAGTGTCTTTAGAAACTTGGAAAAAAATATTCTATACTGGTGAAAGATATTCAACATATCCTATAAAGATCTCCACCTCTATTACTTCTACCTAAAACCTTTCTTCATAACCTCGTGAAATGAAACATAAAAATGGGTGAGCTCATATGCTCAATAAGGGTAAACAAGGGATACATGTAAGAATAAACATGAACATAGGGGTATGAGAATGTTATCATAACATTATCAGATCATACCCTACAATCCATGATCATAAAAATGATATATGGGATAAATCTTGGTAGTTCATAAGACATGAATCATAAGGAAATAAACATCATGAGCCATGAAATCGTAATGGAGGGATAAGACATAGGATTTGTGGCATATATATAAGAATAGAAAATTTTATAACAAGGATACCTATCAAGACCTTTATAAAATGTTAGGATTAGAATACGACCCATGTACTTACTGTGGGTTTGGACTAACAATCTATGCACCCTCTTACTTTTAGGCTTGGGCTACAACCCATGTACCTTTTAATTTTTGGTCTTGGGCTATAACCCATGTACCTTATTATTTTCAGTATTGGGCTAAAACTTATGTACCCTCTTTCTTTTAGGATTGGGATACAACCCATGTACTTTCTTTTTTTAGGTCTTGGAATACAACCCATCTACCTTCTTGTTTTCGGGCTTGGCCTACAACCTGTGTACCCTCTTTCTTTTAGGATTGGGTTGCAACACATGTACCTTCTTGTTTTTGATCTTGGGTAACAACCCATGTACCTTCTTGTTTTCAGGCTTGGGTTATAACCTATGTACCCTCTTTCTTTTATTCTTGGGCTATAGCCCATGTACCTTCTTGTTTTCAGGCTTGGTCTACAACCCATGTACCCTTTAAGCTCATATACAAATTATCATTACCCAATGCATTGGAGGGAGATATAGACCCCACCCATCTCATAATAAAATCATTCATACATATGAAACAAGATAATAAAACATTCATTGTATCATGACCCATAAAAATAGATAGGTTTTATAAACATCAAATCATAACCCATGAAATGAAATGGGTATCATTAACATTTTATCACATCATAACCTATGAAAACAGATGGGTTTCATAATCACTTTAAAAAATCATAACCTATGAAAAGAAGTAGTTTTTAAAATCATAAAACCTATGGAATTGAAATGGGTTTCTTAATAATCATTCCATCAAAACATAAACCATTTAAGAAAGAAAATGAATGGAACCTTTGGATCATTTCCTAGAAGGGAATGAGTAACATCAAAAGATGTTATATTAGATGTAAAGTAACTTGTAAGGATATTTTGAAAACTTTTATTGAGATAAATATACTATCTTCTTTGAAAAAGTATCTTTAAAACATAAAACCTTTTGAAAACCATTTTCCTTAAAAACTTGTAAAAGAAGCTTGAAAACCTTTTAAAAACCATTTTCCTTAAAAATTATAAAACAAGATTAAAAACATTTGAAAACAATTTCCTTGAAAATATATTTTAAAAACATTTTCTTAAAAAATAACTTTTTCAACATGAAAAATAAATCAAATAATTGATGGCGGACAAATCCATACATGTGATACGAGGTAAAAAGAACATTCCTTTTGCATGGTAAAAATGTTAGAAAAATGCCACATTAAAAAAGAAAAAAGAATATTCCTTTGATAAAATTGGTAAAATAAAAAAATGGGTAAAAATGTATTAAATATTTTAATAGAATAGTAGAATATTCTTGGAAACATTTTTAGAAAACATATATTTCCAACTGAAGAGAGGGTAAAGTCGGACTTTCTTAAAAATACTTTATTAACTATCTTATGCACCAAAGAGTATAACCATGGTACCAATACATGAATATATCATGAATAACCATAGGATAATAAATTTCTTGAATTTTCTTGAGATATGGGTTATAATATTTCATCAAAGGAATCGTAAACATAAACAATCTTGAAAAGCAATGAGATTGTTCCAATAAACTCTTATCACTTGGTAACTTGGGATCATACTCTCCGTGTAAAAAAAATGAAATTACAATAAGATTATAATATCATGAAAATATGGAGATTAAATATATAACATTTCAATTAGAATCATATACACCTCATTAAATAACATAGGTGCATAACAAAACATGTGTCTTAAAGAATGCAATTTGAGACAAAACTAATTTACCGATTTGGTAACTTTTGAAACATTAAACCCATGAAATAAATATCATAGAATATATATGTAAATAACCATAAATTTAATTATAATAATAATATAATACATCCATGGTAATTATACACACCACACAAAAGGTATGGGTGGTGATTAAATCATGTATCTTATAGAAATAAAAAGTGAGATGAAATTCCCTTACCTTGTGTCTTTACTCTTGTCACACTCATTCAAACCTCCTGTATAGTAAATATAAATTTATTATAAATATTTTAAATAACCTTATTATTATATATAATACCATATATGGATTTATTATGACTTCATATTACCTGCTTGTTAGAAATTTCATGTTAAGGTTAGGCTTTGGTTAATATTCACTTTGTTTTTCTCATGTGTCTTAATTTGTTATATCTTTGGTCCTTATACTTATATCATTATTTACAGAATTTAAACCATTATACAAATATAATTTATTTAAATTATATTTTTATTATAATAATCTATAGAATATATAATTATGAAATTGAATACACTATTCATAGAGATGGTAGGTCGTACGTACGCATGAACGCTATTTCTGTTTAATTATCGTGTTGAAAGAAAGAAAGTAAAAGAAATATATGTATATATATATATGTATGTATATATATATAATTATTAAATTAGATTTATTATATCATATATATCATATATATTCACTAAAACCATCCTTAATACAATCCATGTAGTGTATGAATGGATCATATCACTTTGAGGGGGGGTAGCCCACACTTCCTCAAACAAAATTATCGTATAAATACAAAATGTAAAGTAAAAAAGAAAAATGTTGTAAAAATGAATAAAGAAGATTAAATAAATAATAAATAATATATTACATATATAAATATATTTTTCACCATAATTTCCCCCATGAGAGGCAGTAAAGGAAAAAATGAACAATCATCATTTAGTGAGGCGGTAGTTCGCCATACACATAAACATTATATTCGTTACCAATTAGATGGATGTGTGTGTGAGTGTAGGTATAAACCTTATCATAAAAACATCCTAGTATATTTAAGATAATTTTTTTTTATACAATAATGTAATAAAGAGAGTTTAGTGGGTGGATAAGGAAAATAAAAGAAAGGATCTTAAGAGAAGAGGTTACCTCTTAATCGGGTCACTCCTTTTGGTTTGTACCAAAAGGTTTCCTTGGATTGTTTTCTTCACAATTATATGATTATATGAGTAAGTTATGGATTTTTATAAGTTTATTGGGCATATCTTGTCTAAACATAAGATGTTTTAGAGGTGTGAAGAAGTGGGAGAGGTGGTGTCCATTTATAGGGAAGGAAAAGGATTAACTTGGAATTTTTGAAAACAAGTTAGGTGTACACATGTTATTATCTAAAAAAATTATAAAAAAACAAAAAAAATCAATAATTTAACGTTTATGGCCAAAATATGTCCATAAAATGGGTTTTGTACACGTTTATAGGTCATTTGGGCCCCTAAGATTAGGGTTTGGTCCCTAATTAAGCTTAATCTGACCTTAATCGATGTGATTATTTTTAATCACTTTTACTAATAATTTTGGTCAAAATAAACATGATATAATTAGACTCCAAATATTATAATTATTATAATGGTTTATTTTCATTTTTCAAAAATCAATTCACATAAGTGTCAAAATTAAGATTAATGTTAATCCCGCAGACAGGACGAAATAATGGGTTTTTAAAGTAGAAAAATGTTCAAAAGTGTGTTCAGTTTTTATATTCAATTTCAAAGTGAAATTTATTATAATGACCTAAATGTTATTAATATATGTATAATTTATCTAATTTGACCATAAAAATTAAATTATAATTTAACATTAATAATTATTTAAATGAAAAGGCCATTATTAACTAAAATGTGGTATTTTGCACTATTCATCAAAAATAAAGTTTCTCATAATAATACCAAAATTTTAACCTAAGATAATTTAGGAATTATAAATTCAAAAATTATTTCTATTTTATCAAATTCAATTTCTAGATGTTTCTAAAATTAATTTTATTATTTTTCATAGAAGGACATGAAATGCAGTTCATTCGAGAAAATAGTATTTTTAAACATATAAGGTCATCACCAAAAATTATATTTTCTGTTATCAATATGTTTTATTTATATAAAACTATTATGAAAAATATATGAAAATTATTTATTACTATTATTATTACTAAGTTTAATGGGTAGGTTATAATTATCTTATTTAAATAATTATAATAGTAAAATTATGTTTCATAGAAACATCAGTGTTACATAAACCAAGTCGGAGTTGCTTGTAACATATGAAAAGTCATGGTTGTTTGTAATGTATGACGATTTTATGTTCCATGTATCATATGTTGAGTTGGTGTTGTGTAACGCATTCCAAGTCGGTATTGCGTGTAGCACAAGCCAATTCGGTGTTGCGTGTAGCGCAATCCAAGTTAGTTCCAAGTGAAATGAATGTTTGACTTAATGTTTTAATATATGTATATATATGTATAAAAATATTTAAAGTTTCGCATGAAATAAAAAATATAAAAAATATAAATTAATTCGAAAGAAAATTTTTCACAAAATCTCGAGGTGTTATAATCTTCCTTTTAGGCTGCTCTTGTAAAGGAGATTTTTCAATTGATCCTGATTCTACATTCCATTCTTGTCAAATTTTGTGTGTGATATCACCACTATATTTACTAATGATTGTGGAATGTATTCTAAGTTCTTCTATCTTATTTTCCTCACCTAATCATGGTTTCTAAAAATTAGGTCCTTTTCTAATCCTAAGGACCACATCTTTAGCCTCTTCTCTTAGATGTTTCTCAGTATTGTTGAGCGATATACCTGGTAATCAGTCCAATATAGTATTAAAGATTTTTTAAACTTTGTGATAATGATTTTAGAGGGAATAACTCTAATTCTTAATCTCATATTCTTGTGTGGTCATCCTCTGATCCACCTTATGAACAAATATGGTGAACATGTTTTCAAGATTTGATTGTTGAGGTGGGGATTGTTGTGTCTTCTTCAATGTAACTTTATAAAACTATTATTGGGGTGGAAATTTTTAAGATATATGGGAAAATGTTGTTGGGAGAATTTTTTTCTAGGTTAAGGAGCTGGATACTGAGGTGGATACCCATATGGTCCATGATTTCATGGTGGCGCTTGACTACTCATCTATTGGTAGTAACCTTGGTTTGTTTATTACAACCGATGATATAGTATATGGTGATAATAAGTCTTCTAGTATTTCTAGGTTTGTTGATTTTAATTTACATAATTACAATCCTGATTTTGAGTCACTTCCATTCCTGATCTATAGTCCTAGTATGGGTTTGGGACTCCACACATTTCATAAGCTTGGATTTCTATAAGAGGGGTAGGAGGTGGCAGTGGTGGAGTAAGTGGATGAAGTTTTGATCTTCTTTGTAATGGATTAAATCTGGGTATTAAGGCATGTATTCTTTTACATTTGATTAATTACACATCGATGCGGTCCTCAGTCTCTCTTTTATAGATTGGAATTGTAGGAAATTTCGTCTAAAAGTGCTCTACTGATTTCTAGAATATTGAGCATTAGTCTTCCATCAGCGATGGTGTCCACTACAGTGTGTGAATCTAGTTGGAGTCCCTAGTATAACATTTAAATTTGTATCCATAAATCAATTATATGATGTGGGAACTTATGAGTGAGTTCATTAAAGTGATCCCAAACTTCTCAAGTTGATTCTCTGACCTCCTAGACAAAGTTCTGGATCTCATTTCTGAGATTCCAGGTTTGCGTAGGTGGAAATATTTATCTAAAAACTTTTTGGATAAGTCATCACAAGTTTTAATGGACTTTTTATATTGTCTTTTGTGCCAATACTTGGATCTATCACATAATGGGAAAGGTAAAACTCTAAGTCTGATAGTTTTATACATCACACCTTGACTTTGGAAGGTATCGCAAACTTCTAGGAAACTCAAAATATGTTCATGTGGATATTTTCTCTAAATTCCACTAAATTCTCCCTGATTGTGGATCATATGTATGAGTTGAGGATTAATTTTGAACATATGTTCCTGGATAGGAGAGAAAACAATTTTGGGTGTAGTACCACTAATGGATGGAAAGTCATGGTCCATAATGGCGCACTCCTACAGTGTCGGTCTCTCTCCCTGATGTTCAGGTGGTGCATATAGAATATTTTGAGGGTTTGGTGGTGCAAGGTTGTTGTGTTAAACTATATTAGAATAATGTAATATAGACAATTATCTTTTAATCTTGGGTTCTAAAGTAAGAAATTTTTTATCATCTAGGATTCGAGAGCAGGTAAAAGGACCTTGGCGCGTGCACTAGCAGAGAAAATCAGATACATGTGCTAGTCCATATGTGAAAATTGTAAAAATAAAGGAGAAAGAGAAAATTTGGTGTGAGGTAATCCTAGGTTCATACTAGAGGTCACTATACATAAGAAACAGCTGAATCCCCATCAACGACACCAAAATTTGACCGACCCACACAGCGTCATTGATTCTAAATAGGCATGGATCATATTAAAAATTTATATTTACCCAAACTACATGATCCACAAAGGCATAGAATAGCAGTGGTGTGGGGTAGAACCCATAGGAATGGCTAGAAAATATGGTAACCTAGAAATTTGAACCTGGTAAACAGATTCCTCATATGACTCTCGTAAATTTAGTTTTCTAAGGATTATGTATTTTGGTTTAATTCAGGAGAAAGAGATGGACTGGGGTTAATTTTAGGGCTTTAAGAAAAAGATATTCCGAGATCTAGCTTAGGATGGTCATATGTATTAGGATGTGAAGCAGTGAAAAAGTCACCAATTGGTTTTCTTCTGAACAATTGGATCTACCCAAAATGGAAACTACTCTTTGGTCTAGCGGCAGTCAACAACCCAAGAGCATAAGGTTTGGCTTCAAGGTAGAAATAATCATAGTCTCTTAGTCCTATCCTTCTCAAATCTAAATAGGTTATGTTCCTTATATTGAAATTCCTTGGATCGTGTTTGTACAATAAAATATAATTGAAATTTGTTCTTTAACCTAATTACTAGCTATAGGGTTACCCAAGTTTTTATTTAGAGATTCATTAGGTTTAAAGAACCCCTAATCTCAACCCCTAACCCTAGAGGATTAATTGCACATGATAATTACAGTATTAAATGAGGAATAAAGTGGAAACATGATTTAAATATTATTTAAAAAATTTAGATTTAGACAATCCATGATTAAATCAATTCAAAATAAATCAAAAACTTACTTGAATAATGGAACAAGAAAGAACGCAAGAAATGGAATTGAAATCAATGATTAGAACACAAACACGAGCAATCCAAAATCCTGGGAATATATGTGAAACAATAAAGGAATAACAAAACAGGAAAGAAATGGAAGAAAATATGGTCTAGAATAAAGCATAGCAGAGAGCATAAAAGAAATAAAATAAGTGTGGTTATCTCTTCAATCTATCGAATGTGGAAATATAAATAGGCTTGCAAAACTAATGATGTATAAATGGTTCACATCATTAGTTCTCTTTAAATGACTTCTACTTTGAGACATTCATGATGTGTAATATAATTCACATTGTTAACTTAGATTCAAAAAGTTCTCCACAAATATTATATCTTACATATTTCTTTTGGATGTCATGTCTTGAATATTCGACAGGTTCTAACTTAAAATATTTCACATCATGTAAATAGTTCACATCATGTAAATAGTTCACATCATGTATTGAATTGGATTTGGATTATTCATGTCTTCTACTAGTTTCACAAGCTGGATTTCAAATTTCTAGGGTTTTTACTCGATCAATTCATGTCGTGAACATGGTTCATGGTGTGTAATGTTTGGATTTTTTGATTTTTAATATGATCCTATTTTTAGAAATAAGCTTCTATTTCCTATAAAAATCAACCAAAACCCAATTAATTGTCTAATAAAGTATGAATATATCTTAAATAAATGTATCCAATATATATATATATAGCTTATTATTCGTGACACAAAACATCCAAAATATCTATTAGTAGACCAATGATAACATCATTGAATATGATATCATAACCTAATAACCTGCATGAAAACAAAATAGATAAATACATATGAAGTCATATATATATGGTGTGAGCTAAATGTACCTAGTAGGATTTTACCAAAGAGTTTATTCAATTCCTTTTATAAGACATTTCATAAATTCTAGTTTGAATAATATCTATAAAATAGGTTTTCATATGAGAAGGTGTAAAGAGAACAAGTATCACAATTTTTCCCATAAATATGGAATCACCCCCTTTACATTCCCATGAGTTAAAAATCCTTTTTTGAAGGAAAAAAATGACCTTTAAAAACTTAAAAACAGTGATTTTGAACTTATTTATATAAAACAAGAGTTATTATTTCCTCTGAAATTTTTCTTTAAAATCCCCCTTTTGTTTAATCAAAAGTGGAACCACCACTTGGAAATAAAATTATTTAAAACCATGAAAATTTTACTTTAAATTTATGGAAAAAAACAATGTTATTTTCCTCTTTTAAAAACTTTTCTCAAACTATATTTTATAAAATATAGTTAAAATGAAAACTAAACCACTTAAAAGGGGAAATAATAAATAGAAACCATAATCATAACCCCAAGTAAGCATTTTGTAGGTGCTAAAATAAAGATAAAATTTTCACTAAGGAATCAAGATAAAAATAAGAATATATCAATGAAATACAAAACAAGGTTAATCATAATAATTTCTCAAACCAATGTAATAGAATCATGGGTAACTTACTAGGTCATAATGTGAGATGATCCTAGACATACTTGAGTATAACTAACCATATATCTATGTTACATTCCTAAAAATAATTACCTCCCAACTTACACTCAATTAGCCTCATTAAGGGAACTTCTATTTCCAAGGCATAAACTACACTATGTGGCATTAGCTAGTTCAATAATCTAAGATAGTGTAGCACAAACCTATATCTCCCACATATATAACCAGTTCCAGAATGTATTGAATACTTCATAATATTTCACTAATAACTCAATTTATAGAATTTTTTAAGATGAACTAGATATCCACATCAAAGACGGGTCTTTAAAGCTCTTAGGAAAGATGACATAGAGTGACCTGATATCTCATATAGGAAACACATGAGAGATATCTTCTTATTATAAGGGTTAGAAAGGTTTTGATAATACTAATCCTCATTAACACAACTTTCCAACTTAGACCCATACTACCTCTACTTAACACAATACAAGGTACCCTTTCTTATATTAGATGGAACAGATAAATTTCCCATCACAAGTTTCCTTGTCTTACTAGCATCCAGTGATAAGTCCTTTCTGATTACTTCTTTATATTAAGTCTAACTAGTTTAAAATAAAAATTATTTAAGGTTTGAGAAAATAATTCCTTCAAGGAATTGAGATTTTATAAAGTAAATAGGGACCATATCAAAAAATAATAATTCTAAATTAGATAAATGATTGGTATACTCCTTAATTGTTTTCTCACCATGATGGATACTCATGAATTTCTTGTATTTTAAGAACCCAAATGGATTGGGATAAATAGTGTTTTACTTTCTTTCATTGTAAAGTAAATTCAATAGGGATAAAATTCAATATATTATAATTCTAGAAGAATTTATTCCTTGTAAATATTAGCATAAATAAATATTCATAGAATGAAAGTCTCACGTGGGTGAAGAAAAATAAGTTGTGATGAACATATAACTAGTGATTTAGAAAATAAGTGGTATAGAATATGTCATTTAAGAAGTTATCACTCTATAAAAAATTAAACATAATTTTTGATAGGATATTCAGAAGTTAACTCTCTAGATACAAGTAATGTCCAAATATACTTTTATAAGGTAACACAGTAGGAATAGAGTATTTTTCTGGAAATAATGGTGTTAATGTTGCTACTATTTAAATATAGAGATATTAGGGAGTAGCTTGAATATCTGATGATTATTAACATGAACTTTAAGTTTGAATCTATTAAAAGTGATGAATGTGTATTAAATCACAGCTAATGAAAAGTTCTTGCTGAAGTTTATGAGAACCCATCCTTGTGTGTATAAAGTAAAAAAATTGATATTGAAATTTAAACTAAAATTGAATAATAATTTGAAGAAATTGATGATTAGATAAGTTCAATAATATGATATCTAGAAGTAGATATTACTACTTACATTTGAAAGATACTCTCATGAAATATGAACTGTGAATGAAGACAATGAGCATCTAAAAGATGTTCATTTGGAATTAGTGGTGCAAAATGGGCCCGCAGACCGTGGGATTTGTGGGTATGGGGCTGATATAGGGTGGGGTGGACCTAAAAAATTTTGACCTCTAAGAGCGCAGGCTAATGCGGATTGAGCCCACGCAGGTGCAGGATAAAGTAGGTTGAGCCTGCATGGGTGTGGGCTGACCCGCGGACCTAATTTAAATTTTTTTATACTATATATGCTTCTTTGGTATTTTGGTTTTTTTATAAAAAAAACATGTTAAACCATGGTATATGATTTCTCGCCATAATGGTCATACAAATTCAACATTCATTTACATGTGAATTTTAAATTGGTCAATATTTATTGTTTTAATATGATATTATAATATTTATATAGTAATTATTAACTATATTCATGCGGTGTATCATTGCACCTCTGGAAAAATGTAACTCATCTCTCCTGCACTTGGTTTCAATTCTAAAAGAGTTATTATAATTATAATATTTTTTTGGACCGATTTAATTTTGTTATTACTTAATTTTATTTTGTTATTAAGAAAACATGAAAGAACCTCATGAGACCCTAATATCCTCCTCTGAAACTAGTCATTACTTTAAGTGTCTTTGTTCATTCATAGGTCTAGCCATTCACATCGCCACACAATCAAGATCATAATTTTTTACCCTCATTGATCACTCACCTACTTTGCATTGCAATAGTTCACCACCACATCGGTGTCGACACATGACACCATTAACCCATATAAAAATATTCCATCACATCTCTTAAAACTATAGCTATTGTAAATCCATACTTCTCCCAACAACTAAAATTAATAATGAGAAAAAAATACAATATTTAAATGATTATAAATAGTATTTTTTTTTAATTCAAGCAGCCTGCGGGCAACCCGTGAGCTTATGCGGGGCAGGATGGGATTGTATTTTTTTGTTCGCATTATATGTGGGATTTTTTGGACAAACCCACATGGGATCAAACTCTCACGGGCTTGGTACACCCCGCCATGGCCCACCCGTTTCACATTACTATTTGGAATATAGATGTGTTGAAGATGAACCAAAATTATTTCCAGAATCTATTTCCTAGATGATACAATATGAGGTGTAGATGCTGAGTTGAAATTCATTCAGAAGATGAATGATAATGGAATATAAAAATTCAAATGATATTATGGAACACTTCCAAAAGATAATTTGTGGATTTATATTGTGTGTATTTAGAAAAATAATCCTTGAGAATGTTTAAAAATGTTATAATAAAAACCTTGAAGAATTCATTAAGATAAATTTGGAAGCATAAGTAGAAAAAATTGGTTAAGTCATATGTAAGTTTTTCTTAGGATAGTATGTAAAAAAGCACTTGGATTTTTATACTAAAATTGACAAAGGAAAAAAGTATACGTGGTATGTAAGATATTTGGATGCATATAGAATGTATTTTCTAAAGTATAATAGAGAAATTGGAAAAGGTAAAAACCTTATGCAAGGGTCTTAAAGTAAATACATAAGAGTGATTGTTCTCATAAAAGTGATACATAAGAAACTACATTTTTTACATAAGGGTTATCTATTTAAAATAAATTGAGTTTTCCATAAATCGATTTCTTAAGTTAAAATTAGATGATGTTATATGGATATTTCAAAGTAACAAACATCATTTTAGTTTTAATATTATGATTCATGCTAAGTCTGTAAGATGAAGTGTTGTTGAAAATGAAGTTTAAGTAACTAGAAATTATGAAATTGTGGAGAATTCTTAATATTAATCAAGAACTGTGAGTAGAACAAAAGATGAGTCATGTTTTGATATGTGAGTTTCGAAGCATAAGCAGATTTATAAGAAGAATAATCTAAATGTATAAGGATGTCATAAGTAGAAGTAAAGTTTAGAAGATTTAATGATTCAAAAGACCAACTTTGGAAAATCTGGAGTTATAGAATAATGATCTTGATTTACCCTATAAATTATTCCAAGATGATAAAATTCAAAAGTCCAAGAGTTTATAAGAATAAGAAAATGGGAGTTGAGAAGATCGAAAAAAGGAATCACAAAAATTTGGAGAGGTAGAATGGTTCATATTTCAAGTAGTCACTAAACTTGAGTTATGAAAACCTATTAACATTCATAAATTAAGGAGAGGAATTTTTTAAAGCATGAAGGGTTATATGAACGGATTATTTATGCTTAAAAACAGTAAATAATCATATCATTAAGTGTGTTGAAGATTTTTTACAAGAAATAAGTGCTCAATTTTTGTGGAAGGATTATGAAAAAATATTCCTTATGTGAATGTATTTACATGACAATTAATTATGTGAATATATTTATGTGAAAAAATATTATGAGGATATTGATTTATGAATAATCAGTTTCACATAGAGTATATTGATAAGTCTTACTATAGGTTTTATATATTGTTTGGGTTGAATAATTTGAGTAATCGAAACTTGATATTTTGAAGTATAGATTATAGAAGTTTTCAAAAGTTAAGAAACCAAAAGTTAGTAATAAAGAACAATGTTTTATGTTATTATAGATAAATTCTTAACATCTAAGAACATGAAGAAGTTGAGACTCTAAAATTTAAGAAACAAAAATTTAATGAGTAAGTACAACTATCTGCATCCTCTATAGGGTTTGGAATTTATGAAAGTTTAAGTAATTAAACAAGGACAGCTGTCTATATACTTTATAAGTTCTAGATGTTGAAGATATTGAAGAAAGATTTCATGTCCTAAATCAAAATTTTTGAATTATAAGTGGAAGGTCATCTATTTGTCGTATAAACAGCCTAAAGATAAATATATCTTTCTTGTTATGATTTTAAGTAACTTTGAAAAATGGTAGGAGTTGATATAAAGAACCATCGGGAAGTTGTAACTATTGGGAAATAGTTTTGGATTAAGTATGATAATTTCCCACACCATTTTTAATCATTGTTTTTAATAGTGTAAATTTATGTCTCGGATTAGACCCAAACATAGAAAGGAGTAAATTTTTACATTACAGTAAAACCTTTCAAAAATACTATGTATTGTTGTCTCTTGTTTATTTATAGTATTTCATATGGTGGTGTATATTGAAAATTCATAAAAAAAAATACATATATCTTAACTAAGGCATAGGTTTAAATATTAAAAGGGTTAAAAGTCTAAGTTTAAACAATTTGATAAAAAAATCTACATTGATTCACCCCCCCCCATTAGGGTGACTGCACGATCCACTAAGCACTTTAATTAGTATCAAAGAACAATGTTACACCTCTAATTAGATCTATTTTATTTCCTAAATATTTTTATCTAACATATATGAAGTGAAATTTTGAATAAGATCTATAGTTTCCTCATATAAAAAATATTGTCCCCATACATTTTAGTACCAAGATGGAGGTTTCTGTCAAAACCTTGAAGAAATGATAGAATAAAGAGGCTAAGAAGCTGAGAGAGATCTCAAAGTAGAAAGAGGGTCTGACACTACTTGAAGGTAATCAAATTGGTAATTTTTTTGTTATATCTACTAAAAATGATCCTCCTGAAGAATATTTTTCAGGCTATAGAGAGTTTGAGTCTATTGAATTAGTTGAAGAACTCTAATATGAAGTTAAAGATTACTTAAATAATGTTCCTATTGGATTTTTCACTTATATATTTTAGTTTATCAAGGGGTTATTTGATGATAATACATAGTTAAAAGTAGATGGGTGAGGTATGTAAAAATCATTAATTAAGAATTTATAGGAGTAAAAAATTCTCAACCAACTTGTTAAAGCCAAAGAAGAGACTAAATTTCTTTATAAGGAAAATCTCTCTCTGGTTAAAGAATATTTTCAAAGGAATTTTCATGAGATAGTTATTAATAGGAAATTTTTTGAGAAAAAGTTTCATGCATGGAATGATGACACTGGTTTCAAAGATACTGAGTTGGAAATCAAGGATAAAGGGGTAAAAGATCTTGACAATTTCCTATAAGAAAAGTGTAAGTTGCATGAAAATAAAGTTGATAAGATGAGAATGGAACATGAAGATAGATTGGAATGTCTTGAATATATGAAATTCACTCTAAATATAAAGTGTCTTCAGAAATGAGTAAATTTAAGAAACTTGGAAGTTACTAAATATAAATCTTTATATAAATTTAAAATTAGTGTTGATGTCATGAAATTTTCTAAAAAAGATCCTTATTTCTAAAAAGACTCACTATAGTGGAATAAATAGAATGAATTATTTTAGATATATTCTACTATAATATCACAAAAAAAATTTAATCCTTATCAAATAAAATTCTATTTATACTAATGTTGGTTCACTTTCTAGTATAGGTTACAATTAAAAATATGTGAAAATATGGGTGGAGAAAAATTACAAAAAACCCAATACTTCATAAAAAGTGTATGTAAGTAAAATAAAGAAGAATGGATTCCAAAATAAAGCTCAAAATAATATTTTTTTGGTCCAAAACCCCATAAGGGAATATTGCAAATGCAAGAAAAAAACAAGGATTATTGGCCATTATTGGTTCTTTTAAAGGTTTGGTTATAAGGCTATTGAATGTTGGAATAATTTTTTAATTACTATAGATTATAAAATTTCTGGATTAATGGATAGAAAAGATAAAGTAAAGAGGTATCCTACTAAGTATAGTAAAAGTACACAAAAAATTAAAAATATGTTCACCTTAAATAGATTTGGAGCCTTATCGAATTTATGTGGAAATTAATATAAGGGTGGTATTTTTCATGATGAGTGCTAGTATAAACCTACCAAGCATAATTCATGTGATTAGTATAATAAAAGAGTGAAAATATGAATAAGTAGATAAATGGAGGTGAGTCTACATTGGGTCATGAGTAAAAGATAATTAATCCAAGAAAGAAACAAAAGGATTGGTTTGGTGAAATAAATACAAGAATAATAAAATGAGAAGTTTTCAAGAATAGTGATTCAAGAATTGATGAGAATCTATGTGGAAGGTGGAAACAGATTGGATATACTTATAATAAATGCATAACATGGATACCAAGATATAAGGAATTATTTCAAAATAAATAGAAAGCACCATTGACTTCATATGCAAAGAATATCGTTATGAAGAATGAGTCTTCGCACATGAATAAGGTAGGGAATGTTTTTAAGTAATGTATGATCATATGGCCATCATAATAGGAAGAACATAAGAAAATAAAGAAACCTCAAAAGTATTACTATGCTTTTCTAGCTAATGTGAGAAATCCAATTCCACATAATAATATATTTAAGGATAAAAAGAAGATCAAGCTACCCATAAATTCTCGAGTTTAGAAAATAAAAGTATGGGTAAACATAAATATTTATCATAAATACTGAGCTGAAAATAAAAGTGTTTCTAGGATGATAAGTAACTCTCAACCTTATTTATCTCATTAAAGAGCTATATAGACCCGATTTATTCCTATATCGGCTATTTGTGTTTCTCCATGTGGAGAATTAAAGGTGATGTATGTGTTTAGTGGGAGAACTAAATTAATTATTTTTATGAAATTCATTCAATAACCTAGAAGATATTCATCTTGGAGTACTTTATTTCAGTTGATTTCAACCACAACATTTTGTGTGGTATCATCCATGATGAATAAAATGGATGGAGTTTACCCTTTTAGGGGGAGTTAAGTTGAATGGTTAAATTTTGGTAAGCGATAGATTTGGTGATTTTGGAAATTTAAAAATTTGAGGTGAAAGAGATCAAAACCTAGAAAACTAAAAAGTTGAAGATCCTAGACATGGGAATTCTAGATAATGATTATATTATGGGTGTTTAAACACATATAATCAAATATTTTCATTAATGAGGTATGCTGATTATATTCTCTTATCCTTATATGAAAAATCAATTCTAAAAATAAATAATGAGAAATTAAATATTTTATTACAAGAGTAAAGTAACTTTAAAGGGGAGAAATATTCTTTAGTTTGAATGTTTTTAATATATTTTATAAGTTATTTATATTAGATAAGTTAAACATATTTTGAAAAACCCCAAAAAGAAAATTTATAATTTGGTATCACATGATGAATTATTTATGTACAACATTAATTTATAGGTTAATCTTTATTTTTTTATATATAAATAATTAATCTTGTAAATTTAGAGATGATTAATTTATGGCCTATTTCATTAATAAAATTGATGACATCATCCTATCAAGTAAAAAAGGTTTTACTTTCAATGAAAAGGAAGATAAAGGGGAGAAGATGAGATTTTAATTCATGATTGGAGAAAGACATGAGTGAAAATTTACCTTACTCAAAGAATATCAAAAAGAGATAAAAGAGCCTTTGTATTTATTGACAATAAGGGGGAGATAAACTGAGAGCATCTTAGATAACATCTAGGAGATATAAGGTAGATGATATTGACTTTAGAAGTGAGATATTTATTGAAAAAAATAACAAAGGGAGATATTGAATAACCCAAATTGATTGTGATAAAGAGTATTGTATTTTTTGTCAATATAAATTGAATTCAATTGGGATAAAATTAAATATGTTCCAAACATAAATATGAATTTTAGAAAAATATCATCCTTGTGATTATTAGCATAAAGAAATATTCATAGCATGAAAGTCTCACTTGGGTGGAGAAAAATAAGTAGAGATGAATGTACAACTGGTGATTCAAAATATAAGTGGTCTAGAATATGTAATTTATAAGTTGTAACTCTAAATAAAATTTTAACTAAATTTTTTATAGGATTTACATAAGATAACTCTCCAAGTATAAGTAATTTCCAGATCTAATTTCGGAAGTTAACACTGTAGGAAGAGAATGTGTTTTTAAATGTAATGCCATTAATGTTGTTATTATTTGAATATGGATATCTTAGGGAGCATCTTAAATATTTTATTATTGTTGGGATGAAATTAAGTTTTAAACTATGATAAGTTGTGAAGTTTGATGAAATTATTTTCAACTACGTGTTCTTTATGATGTTTGTTATAACCTGTCCTTGTGTTTATAAATTAAATTGATGTTAAAATTTGAATTAAACTTGTATGATTATTGGAAGAAACTAATGAGTGTCTATGTTTTGGAATATTATATCCAAAATAAGATACAAATTTTAACATTCTAAAGATTCACTCATAGAGGATAAACTGGAAATAATGAAAATGAGTATGTAGAATATGTGCATTCAGAAGATAGATGTACTGAAGAGGAACAAGAAATAATTATGAAAGTTAATATCTGTAAGTTACAAGAAATGGTATAAATTATAAGTTAAATTGAATCTAGAAGATAAGATATGGAGGAATATACACATTCAAAAGATATGTTGATACACTACCAAAAGATAACTTGTGGATGATGATCATATGAATACATAAGAAGAAGAATCTATGAGAATGTTTAAAAAGGTTATAAGCTAAGACTTGAAGAAGTTTAGAAGATAATTCTGGAAGTAGAAGCTAAAAAAATGGGATAAGGTATATGTAAGTTTTTATCAGGATGGTACATAAGAAGTGCTCTAAGTTGTATGTTATAATCAAAAAAGGAAATAATATTACATGGTATATAAGATATTTGGATGCATATTGAAGATATTTTCCAAAGTATCTTAGAGAAATCAAAAAAGGAAAAAAACCTTACATAAGGGTCTTAAAATCAATATGTAATAGTTATTGATCTCGCTAAAGTGATAATTAAGAAACTTTATTTTTTATGTTAGGGTTATTTTCTTGAAATAAATTGAGTTTTCTGGAAGTATATTTCATAATTTAAAATCAGATGATGTTATTGTGATCTTTCAACATAACAGACATCACTATATTTTGAATAATGTGATTCATGTTGAGTCCAGAAGATGAATTGTTGATGTAAAAAAAAGTATCTAGAAGTTGTGAGATTTTGGAGAAGGCATTATCATAATATGGAATTAAAAGTATAATAGAAGATGAAACATGTTCCTATATGTGATTATTGTTGAGTCAATAAGATTTCCTTATAACATTTTCATTCCTCTATGTTTTGAAAATCACAAATTCTTAACAAAAATTATCTTTCTCTAAGAAGTATTTTCTTATAGAAAATTTTCTTTCTCTAAGAAAATTTTTATCCTTACCTTGGTTTTCAATGTATTATTTAATGTCTTCTCAAAACCAAGTCTAACCATTTTTTTATTTTGAAAAAAATTCAGATCCTTATCAAAAACCTCATAATCTTATAGTTTATTAGATACCGAGTCTTACTATTCTCAGACTTTGAATTCTCTGAAATTCAGACTCTAAATTCTCTGAAATTCAGACTCCAAATTCTCTGAAATTTAGACTCTGAATTCTCTAAAATTCAGACTCCGAATTCTCTAAAATTCAGACTCCAAATTCTCTAAAACTCAGACTCTAAATTCTATGAAATTCAGACACTGAATTCTCTGAAATTCAAACTCTAAATTCTATGAAATTCAGACTCTGAATCCTATGAAATTCAGACTTCAAATCCTATGAAATTTATACTCCAAATCCTCTGAAATTCAGACTCTGAATTCTCTGAGATTTAGACTTCAAATCCTCTGAAATTTAGACTCTGAATCCTCTAATATTTAGACTCTGAATTCCTTAGAATTCAGACTTCGAATTTCTCAGAATTTAGACTCTGAATATCCATTTTTCTAGAATCTGTTTGCTCATATATTTAGACTCCAAATTCTATATTTCCTATATTTCTATTATTCACATTTGTTTAAGCTACCTTATTTTACTAACATATTGTTTCAATTTTATCGAATCCTAGTTTCTTAAACATGATATTATTTTCCTTATATATTATTGATTCTTAAGCATGATAATGTTTCCCAAGTTTTTCCTATATAAAACAATGTTGTACAATTTTTTTCTAACTGGTTGAGTGACATGTGTATAGGTCCCTCTGAGATTCAAAGAAAAATATAATCATTGGAGGAGGGAGTCAACCATTGTAATCTTTGCCTATAAATAGAATCACTTTTGAATGATCTTGATATCGATTGATGATCCTGAAGATTACATGTTGTGAAGTGATTTCTAGATAGAGAAAGACTCTCATGCCTTGTGTGATTTATAAATATCTTGTTCAATTGTGAACATCTTGTTTAGATTTCTTTGTACGACTCTGATTATTGTTGTGTACAATTGAGGGATTCTAGGGATAGGAAGACAGAGGTGTCAACTACCTTAAAGTTTGAGGACTTATGGGGATAGGAAGACAAAGTTGCTGACTACCTTAAAGTTTCAGGGCTTGTAGGGATAGAAATACAGACTCTGATATTCTTATGGAGGGTTTACCCTGGTGTGGGTAAGACAGACTTTTTTGAAAGTATAAATCAAGGGACATTTATCCAAGGTTGTTGGATACCCTTCTCTTTGGGTTAAAAGATTTTCTACTTGTTTACTTGCTTTTTTACAAGTTTTATTTCCATTTTCTTTTTTTAAAATAAATAAATTTTAACTTTATTATACTTTTTTATACTTGTTTGACTCTAATATAATTAAGATTTTTTATTTTTTAAGGTAGAATCTTTCTCTAAGTAAAACCTTCTTAAGTTTTCTCAAGTTTAACTTGTTTAAGTTTGGGTTTCTTATAATTAGACCTAGGCCCTTCCAGTTATCCTTTTAAGTAAGAACCAAAGAGGGTTTTTAAATTTACCTTGTTTAAATTTATTAAACATAGATTTCCTTAAGGTTAAAAACAAAAGTTTTTAAATCTACAATTCACCCCCCCCCCCTCTTGTAATTGAGCATCTACGTATTCTATTTTGATCCTATAATTGGTATCAAAGGAATGTCTCTAAAATACTTATATTTGCATATAATTTTTCTTGATCAAGTTTTTCTTGCTCTAAATTTTCTTGCTCAGATTTTCTTACTCAAGTTTTACTTAAAGATTTTTTTTTCTTTGTTGATAAACTTTTACTATTAACAAGTTTTGTGGAAAAGAATTTTCTTATAGAATGGCAGGTATAAATGTTGTTTCTATTGAAAATCTTAATCCTACCAGACCACCAATCTTTGATGGTAATGATTATGAGTACTTGAGAGATAGAATGAAGACTTTTTTCATTAACACTGGAGTGGAAAACTTTTTCATGCTCACTAGAGATTACAAAATTCCAGACAAAGAAGTCAGAACTTTCACCAACCAATAAAATCAAGAATATCAACTAAACTACAACGTACAAAATACTCTTTTTTGTTCCATGACCAAGAATATCTATAGTCAAATATCTTCTTGTGAATATTCCAACTGTATTTGGAAGAAACTTGAACTTACATTCTTTGGAACTTCTAAAGTGATAGAAACTAGAAGAGATATGTTAAGAGTTGAATATCATGGATTCTTATTTTCTTATGGAGAACCTGTTTTCAAAGTACAACAAAGATTTATAACCATTGTCAAAAGTCTTCAATCTGTGGGAGAGAAAGGTCTTGATGATGAAGTGCTTGTGGACAAGATAATTGATATCATTCCTAATGAATGGGAATCTAAAAGGATGGTAATTTATGAAAATATGAAAGTATCAAACATTACTCTTGATGAGTTATTTAGAACTCTTCTTCAGCATGAAACAAGAATGAAGATAGATGTTTTTTTTAACAAAAAGAAGAATGGTAATGGAAGTGTAGCTTTCACTGCTACATCTAAATCCAAGACTCTGGAAAGGGTAACTAGATCAAAATCTAAGAAAGCTATTGTTATATCTGAATCAAGTGATAGTGAATAGTCTGAGAATGAATTATCCAATATTTCTCAAAGGATGAACAAGATTATGGGAAAGAAATATTTTCAATATAGATATAAGAAGAAAGATAGAAAGGACAAGAAATATTCTTAAGTAACTTGTTATGAATGTAAAAGGGTTGGACATATCAGACCTAATTGTCCTATGATTAAGAGAAAATATAAAAAGTAAAATAATTCTGAAAGGAGCAGAAAGAAGTACTACAAATATAAGGATAAGAAAGTATTGAAATCTAATGACACTTAGAGTACCAGTAGTGGTGACTCTTCAGATGAATCTTTAGAATATGAATATTCTGGTCAGAAGAATGTTGATCATATAAATAGAGTACCTATTGAAAATCATTGTCTTATAGAGTAGGTACACAATGTTGAATCCTTAACCAATATTTCTTTAAATGATAATTTTCCTAATAAAGAATATTATTGAAGTTCCAAGGATCGAATAACAACTAAGAAGGGGGGGTTGAATCAGTTGTTTAACTTTTTATAAGTTTCAAAACTTTAAGAAACTTAACCCTTGCAACCTATTAAGATTTATTTCCTTATCAACCTTTAGCAAGAAACTCAAGCATGCAAGAAAGGTAAATCAAGAAAGGCACATAAGATTTACAAGGTTCGGACTCAATAAGAGAAACTATGTCCTTTCAATAGCAACTCCCGTGGGTCTATGGAAATCCACTATAATGAAGAAGTGAATACAACTTGTGCCAACTTCCGTTGGACACCTTCTATCTCCCGATAGGAAATATTATACTGACTCCCGTCAGTTTACAATGTTTCCTTAAAGAACAAATGATCCAAACACAAGAATAAGAACTTTTTTAAGTTGCTACACAAATGATCACTCCGAATCTTGAATCTGATTTTTCTGAAACCAGTCTTCTCAACAAGATAAGATGATTCCGCACAAGTGCTCACTCCAAATCTTCAATCTGATTTCTTGAATCTGATTTTCTAAAACCGATCTTCTCAGCAAAATAAGATAATTCTGACTCTCTTCTCAAACACTCAAGGAAAGTTATTCAAGATGATAAGAACTTTTCACTAAGAATTCTTCAGTGATCCGCCTTTTCCGTGTTTTGTAAAAGTTATTTTTGAGAGAATTATCTGAGCACATATTTATAGGCAACTCAGAAAACAAAGGCGGGAATCTTGAAAAACTTTCCCACTTCCTTAAATCTCAAAAACTCTGCAAATATCTCACATTTAATCTTCAATCTTTGACTTCTTCAAATCTCCTTAAATTTCTCTGAGATTTATGCAAAGTTGAAATTTGGGTTTTCTTGAACTCTTCATATATTCCTCAGAATGATAAGCTTGGATCTTGGTTCTGATTTTAGGTTCAGGAAATAAGTTCAGGAAAACTGGTTCAGGAAAACAGGTTACGAATTTTAGGTTTAGGAAACAGACTCTGAATTTTAGGTTCAGGAAGTAGACTCCGAATTTGAGGTTCAGGAAGTAGACTCCGAATTTCAGGTTCAGGAAGTAGACTCCGAATTTTTGGCTCAAGAAGTAGACTCCAAATTTATGGCTCAGGAAGTAGACTCTGAATTTCTGGCTCAGGAAGTAGACTCTGAATTTCTGGCTCCGGAAGTAGACTCCGAATCTCTAGCTCAGGAAGTAGACTCCGAATTTATGGCTCAGGAAGTAGACTCCAAATTTCTGGCTCAGGAAGCAGACTCCAAATTTCTGGCTCAGGAATTAGACTCCGAATTTATGGCTCAGGAAGTAGACTCTAAATTTCTAGCTCAGGAAGTAGACTCTAAATTTCTAGCTCAGAAAGTAGACTCCAAATTTATGGCTCAGGAAGTAGACTCTGAATTTCCTCAGAATTTTATCAATCCTCTTCACCATTTCTTCAACAGCTTTTATCATGAAACTTTTCATGATTTCTGAGAAATTTAAGATCAGAAAAGCATTGTCTGATTAAGTTTATAAAGTTTGAGACACTTTCTTAACTTCTAACTTCTTAGTCTTCAACATAATCTTCTTTAAGAAAATCTTCAGCAACCAGCAACTTCAAATTTCTGTAACTCAAAAACATTCTTCAAAAAAAATATTAGTTGTCAACAAATACAAAACTTTTTTAAACAAAACACCACAAAGGTTCTTCAATCTACCCTTTTGGATTTGTTGGAAACCCTTTTTAACAAGTTTTCACCTCTCAAAAATTTTACATCTCAAGTTCTTGAATTTTACCAAAACATAGCCTTTCTCAAAAAGAGTGTCCTGACACCACACTACTAGATAAAGTAATGTTTTTGAAGGATTTGTATCCCTCGGTGACAAGAAAAAATTACGGCCATGTAAAGATAAAATTCACCTTACTCAAACTCCCCCTCAACTTTTATCTTTTTCTTTCTCACTTTTCTTTTCTTCTCTCATTTTTCTTTCTCTCATTTTTCTTTCTCTCTCACCCATTATATGATAACCACAGCTTTAGATTCATAAAAGAAAACTTACTCTCCCCCTTTGTCAACATAATTTAAAGCACGGTGGGGGTAACTTTCATATGAGTTTTAGGAAGTCATGGGAGGAGGATGAACATGGATTTGCAGCCTCAGTTCAACAAACCTTTCCTTTGACATTGTTTTTGTAAAAATACCAGCAATTTGATATTTTGTTGAAATATATTCCATCAAGACTTCTCTAGCAGCAACTTTCTCTTTTAAAAAGTGATAATTTATATCAATGTGTTTTGATCTTGAATGTTGAACAAGATTCTTGGAAAGATCAATGGAACTTTGATTATCACAGAGTATCTTCAAAGGTTTAGAAACTTTCACTTTCAAATCTTCCAGTTGAAATTTCATCCACATCATTTGAGTACAAGCCTGAGTAGCTGAAACATATTCAGATTCAGTTGTACTTAAAGTTACTGAACTTTGTTTCTTGCTGTGCCAACTCACACAGCATTCCCCTGAGAAAAATGTTCCTCCTGATGTTGATTTTCTATCATTAGAATCACCAGCCCAATCAGCATTAGTATAACCATGAAACTTCATCTCATTGTTTATTTTGTATAACAGCCCATGTGAAGTTGTTCCTTTAACATATCTCAAAATCCTCTTAACTGCCAACATGTGTGATTATTTTGGATTACTTTGATATCGAGAACAGAGAGTCATAGCATATGCAATATCAGGCCTTGAAGCTGTAAGATAAAGAAGACTTCCTATCAACTTTCGAAAGTCTTTCTGATTCACACTGTTCCCTGAATCATCTTTGCTCAACTTTGTGCTCACTAATATAGGACTTGAAACTTCTTTTGATTCTTCCATCCCAAACTTATTTAACAATTCCTTGGAATACTTTTCCTAGAACAAGAAAATGTAATTTTCTTGTTGTTGAACTTGTAATCAAAGGAAGAAAGTTAATTCTCCCAACATTGACATTTCAAAATGTTTCTTCATCTCTTCAACAAACTTTTCACAGACCTTTTCTTCATCTCCAGCAAAAATTATATCATCCACATAAACGATTACAATTAAAGTTTCGGAGTCAACATCGTTAACATACAAGTTGTTATCAACCTTTCCTTTAGAAAAGTTCATCTTTATCAATGAATTTTCAAGCTTCGAATACCATGCTCTTGGAGCTTGTTTCAGTCCATATAAGGCTTTATTCAATTTGCAAACTTTGTTTTCATCCTCATCAAGCAAAAACCCACAAGGTTGTTCAATGTAAACTTCTTCCTCAATCTCACCATTTAAGAAAGCTGACTTTACATCCATCTGATAAACCTTGTAATTCCGATGAGCAGCCACTGTAAGAAACATTTGAATGGTTTCTAACCTTGCAATAAGGGCAAAGGTTTCATCAAAATTCACACCTTCCACTTGTGCATACCCTTTACACACAAGCCTTGCTTTGTTTCTTGTAACTTATCCATGCTCATTCAATTTATTTCTGTAAACCCACTTGGTTCCGATAACATTCTTATTTTCTAGACTTGGAACAAGTTCCCATGTTTTATTCTTCTCAATCTAATCCAGTTCTTCATTCATTGCATCCACCCATTCTTTATGTTCAATAGCTTCTGAAACTGATTCTGGTTCAACTTTTGAGATAAGGGAAGTCTGATTTTATAATCTTAACTTCCTTCTTATCTGAACTAGAGCCTTATGATCCCCAATAATATTTTCAGATTCAACATGTTTTTGTAATGTAGGAAAACTCACATTTCCTTTCCCAGCATCACTTTCTTCCCCATGTGACTCATCTGAGTCACTTTCACTCTGGTGGGGATTCTCTGATTTATCTTCCTCAGTATTCGTAACAGATTTTGTGAAGGAACTTGGATTTTCAATTACCTTTACATCATATGAGTCCACCAACTTCTGTAAACATTTGTTCCAGTATTTGTAACTTCTTCTATTTGGTGAATAACCCATAAATATTCCTTCTTCAACTTTCTCATCAAACTTTCCTAAGTCCAGATTTTTTATTTTGAGCAAACATGGACTTCCAAAAACTTTGAAGTAATTAAAAGAAGGTTTTTTGTTATACCACATATCATAAGAAGTCATGTTGGTTTCTGGTCTCGACAAGCATCTATTTTGAAAATGTACAGTAGTGCTAACATATTCTCTCCAAAATAATTTTGAAAGTTTGTATTCTAATAACATACTTCTTCCCATTTCCACCAAGCTTCTATTTTTCCTTTCTGCTACTCCATTGTGTTGTGGAGTATAAGGAGCACTATACTGATGTTTGATACCATGCTTCCTTAGATAAGTTTAAAAAACATTGCTTGTGAATTCGGTACCATTGTCTATTCTCAACTTATTTATGGAAACTCCTAATTATTTCTCAACACCTCTTCGGAAGAATTTAAACATTTCAATAGCCTCTGACTTATGCTTCATGAACATGATGTTTTTCATCTGAGTGAAATCATCAATAAAGGTGATAAAGTATAAATCTCCTTTTATTAATTGATGTCTCATCGGCCCACACATATCGAAATGAATAAGCTCAAGTAGTTTGTAAGATTGAATCTCAACTCTTTTATGACTTTTATTGGTCATCTTTTATTTTTGGAAAGTAATACAAACATCTTCATCTCTTCTTTTCAGTTCGAGAAAATTTCAAACAGCATCAACTTTAAAATGCTTACTCATGTTCTTCTGCCCAAGGTGGCCAAGTCTTCGGTGCCACAACTTGTTTTCATCTTCAGTACTCAAATAACAATAGTTATTGGATTCTCTGATTTGAAAGAGATTCCCACTGGTTCTTTCTTCTTTTGTAATCACTTTTCCATTTTTCACACTTTTGATGACACAAGAATAATTTCAGAAGATAACTTCTTTTCCATCATCACAAAGTTGACTTACACTAAGTAAGTTATGTTTTAGACCATCAACAAGCAAGACTTCCTTAGATTTTAGTTTCTCTGGTTCAATCTCTGTCGTTCCAATTATCTTAATTTTTAAGGAACTATCATTACTTAAAGTAACCGCTCCTCCATCATGACTTTCAACATGCTCCAAGATTTTTTTATCACCTGTCATGTGTAAGGAATAACCACTATCAAGAATCCATGGTTTGTTTCTCTTAATTTCTTTCAAAGTTGTCTCAACAACAAAGTCTCTTTCATCAACCTCCTTATTTTTAGCTTTCTTTTCTTTCATGTCATAGGAAACTTGTTCTGGAAGGAGATTCATACACTGTTCGGCATGATGACCAGACTGATCACATCTTCCACAAACTTCTTCCAAATATTCAAATTGATTCTTTGTTGGAATGTTTCTTACATCTTGAGAATTCACTTTTTCAGCATTCTATGACTACGGAAAGTTACTCATTCTTCTTTCACTATTTCTTCCACTTTTCTCAAACCTTCTTCCGGGTAGAGATAAATTATGCCAAAAATTATAAGCTCTATGCCCATAAATTCTGCAACACCAGCAATATCCCTCAAATCTTGATTTTTTATTAAAGAATGATCTTTCTTTATAGAAACTTTATTGAGGTTGATAACTTCTTTCAGCTCTAGAAAACTCAGGATGTAGGTCATCTTTACTTTTGAGTGAGTTTTCTACTTTTGTAGGATTGATATGTTTCTCACATCCTTTCTCCACCCAAGTTTTACTAATTCTTTTTCCATAACCTGAAATGTTATAAGAATCAGATAAAACATTATTTTTTATAGGAGAAGATTTCACCTGATTCTCATGGTAATCCTTCTCAGCAATCTTGGATGTCTCAGCTTTGTGGAAGTTTTCATTCATCTTCCTTAGGGTATTTTCAGATTTAATAACTTTGGATTGCAACTTGTTGATCTCTTCTTCTTTAGTTTCCAGCTTCTTGTTAAGATATTCAATCATCTTTCCTTGTTTATAAATTCTAAGTTTGTAACTTAAAATTTCTTGAATGTATTCATCTTCCTTTTTGGTAACATCTTTACTTCCATCATGAACTTCTTCATGATTTTTCTTCATCACACGAATTTATTTCTTGAGTGATTTGTTTTTCTAATAACAGGCAAGAAGTTCAGATCTTAGCTAATATTCTCTGTAAGATTCTTCACCACCTTCTTCACTTTCTGAGGAAACATTTGTTTTTTCAACTTTTGCAATGAAGGTTCGGAATCTTTCTTTACATTCATCTTTTGAGGAATCATTTTTAGATGATTCTGATTCAACCTTCTTGCTCAACATACTTTTTTTCTTTCCAGAAAACTTCTTCTTGAATTCTTTAGAAGTCTTATCTTCTTTTTCATTCTTGTTATACTTCTTCCATCGAGGATTCTCATTAGGAACATCTTGATATTATCCAACTTTATTCTTAGGGAAATTCATTTCAAAGTGTCTGATTCCACCACACTCAAAACATTTGAGAGGAAGTTTCCCCCCATACTTTCCTCTTCCTCTTAGATAGTTCTTGGATATGAGAGACATGATTTTTTCATTCAACTCTTCATCTTCCTTATCAACGGACTCGCAAGGATCAGCTTCATCATCATCTTAGATTTTCATATTTCTCATAGCTTTAAAATCCATTTCATCTTTCATCTTCTTCTTAAAGATTGGAGCTTTCCTCATTTCATAAGCAACAAGAAAGTTATGCAGTTCATCAAGAGATAAATCATCCTTATATTCTAAAGCTGAAATTTTAGAATCAAACCTATCTGGAAAGTTTCTCATAAGTTTCTTCACAATTGTATAATCTTCCAAGTCTTCTCTAAATCTCCTGATGTTTTATACAATTTCATTAACTCTGGTGAAGTATTCATCAATTGTTTCGTCATATCTCATCCTGATGTCTTCAAACTTACTATGCCAGATTTGTAGCTTTGCCTCCTTGACTTTTGTGTTTCCTTCAAAAACACTTTTCAGCTTATCCCACATGATTTTTGATGTTGTGAGACCCATCACCTTCTGATAAGAATTTTCTGATAAGGACATGAGAATAGAATTTCTAGCCTTTCCATCAACTTCTATGTTCCTCTTATCAGTAAATGTCATAGGAGCATTTTTCTCAATAGGTGGAAAGCCAATAGTAGCAGCATCAACAACTTCAAGGACAAGAGATCAGAGATAAGGAATCATCATATTTTTCCATCTATAATAATTCTTTCCATTGAAAGTAGGAATTCATCTACTGTTGACAGAATTGATATTCTCCATGATAACGATTAAACAAGGGAACCTCCCTCTAATACCACTTAAAGTTCCAAGGATCAAATAACAACTGAGAAGGGGGGGTTGAATCAGTTGTTTAACTTTTTATAAGTTTCAAAACTTTAAGAAACTTAACCCTTGAAACCTGTTAAGATTTATTTCCTTATCAACCTTTAGTAAGAAACTCAAGCATGCAAGAAAGGTAAATCAAGAAAGGCACACAATATTTACAAGGTTCGGCCTCAATAAGAGAACCTATGTCCTTTCTATAGCCACTCCCATGGGTCTATAGAAATCCACTATAATGAAGAAGTGAATACAACTTGTGCCAACTCCCATTGGATACCTTCTATCTCCCGATAAGAAAGATTATATAGACTCCCGTCAGTTTACAATGTTTCCTTAAAGAACAAATGATTCAAAAACAAGAATAAGAACTTTGTTAAGCTGCTCCATAAATGCTCACTCTGAATATTGAATCTAATTTCTTGAATCTGATTTTTCTGAAACCGGTATTCTCAGCAAGATAAGATGATTCGGCACAAGTGCTCACTCCGAATCTTCAATATGATTTCTTGAATCCGATTTTCTGAAACCGGTCTTCTCAGCAAGATAAGATAATTATGATTCTCTTCTCAAACACTCAAGGAAACTTCTTCAAGATGGTAGTAACTTTTCACTTAGAATTCTCCAGCACTCCGCCTTTTTCGCGTTTTGTAAAAGTTATTTTTGAGCGAATGATCTGAGCACATATTTATAGGAAACTTAGAAAACAAATGCGGGAATCTTGAAAAACTTTCCTGCTTCCTCAAATCTCAAAAACTCCGCAAAGCTCTCCCATTTAATCTTCAATGTTTAACTTCTTCAAATCTCCTTAAATTTCTCCGAGATTTATGCAAAGTTGAAATACGGGTTTTCTTGAACTCTTCATATATTCCTCAGAATGATAAGGCTGGATCTTGGTTCTGATTTTCGGTTTAGGAAACAGGTTCAGGAAAACTGGTTTAGGAAAACTGGTTCAGGAAAACAGGTTCCGAATTTTAGGTTCAGGAAACAGACTCTGAATTTTAGGTTTAGGAAGTAGAATCTGAATTTCAGGTTCAGGAAGTAGACTTCAAATTTCAGGTTCACGAAGTAGACTCCGAATTTTTGGATCAAGAAGTAGACTCCAAATTTCTGGCTCAGGAAGTAGACTCCAAATTTCTGGCTCAGGAAGTAGACTCTGAATTTCTGGCTCAGGAAGTAGACTCCGATTTTTTGGCTCGGGAAGTAGACTCTGAATTTCTGGCTCAGGAAGTAGACTCTGAATTTCTGGATCAGGAAGTAGACTCCGAATTTCTGGATCAGGAAGTAGACTCTGAATTTCTGTCTCAGGAAGTAGACTCTGAATTTCTAGTTCAGGAAGTAGACTCCAAATTTCTGGCTCAGGAAGTAGACTCTAAATTTATGTCTCAGGAAGTAGACTCCAAATTTCTGGCTCAGGAAGTAGACTCTGAATTTATGGCTCAGGAAGTAGACTCTGAATTTCCTCATAATTTTATCGATCCTTTTCACCATTTCTTCAACAAATTTTATCATGAAACTTTTCATGATTTGTGAGAATTTTAAGATCATCAAAGCATCGTCTGATTAATTTTAGAAAGTTTGAGACACTTTCTTAACTTCTGACTTCATATTATTCAACATAATCTTCTTTAAGGAAATCTTCAACAACCAGCAACTTCAACTTTCTGTAACTCAAAAACATTCTTCAACAAAAAGATTAGTTGTCAACAAATACAAAACTTTGTTAAACAAAACACCACAAAGGATCTTCAATTATGAATCTTCGAATGAATAATCTTCTTCATCAGAAGATAATACCTTACCTTCATTTAAATAAGTTTCTAGATTTTCTAAATTTCTTGAGAATGAAAATTGTAAGATAAAGAAGAAGTTGGAGAAGGAAAATTCTAGAATTTTTGTTTTAAAAAAAGAAGTATCAGATCTCTTTAAGGATATTGATCAAAAAACTTTTGATTCAGAAAATATTTCTAAAAACCTTAAGGAAGTTAATTCTGAGAAGGATAAACTTTCTAAGGATCTTGAAAATGTTATTTCTAAGAAAAATGTTTTAGAGAATAACTCAAGTTCTAAAACTAATGACTTTGAGGATAAGAATTTGGTCATTAGACTAAAATCTTAAATTTTTTCCCTAAAGAAACTTTTATCAAATTTCACTTCTGGAAGGAAATAATTTGATAAAATGTATTCACAACTTCATCCTCTTAGGAATAATTCTAGATTTGGTTATACTCACTCAAAACCAGTTTTTAGTAATAACTATTTTGTTCCCCAAAGTGCTCCTTTTTGCACCAAGTGTCAATGTGGTGGACATTGGGAGAAAATTTGTTCTTTAAATAAAACTCAATCCTTAGGTTTTTATAAGGCTTATTTTTTAAAGAAAATGTGGATTACTAATATTTTACTTTTTGAAATTTCCAAATCCAAGAAAATCTGGATTCCAAAAGTCTAACTCTTTTATTTTTAGAAAAATAAAGGAAGTAACAACAACAATATATGGTACATGGATAGTGGATGTTCCTGGCACATGACTCGTAACAAAAACAATCTTTGAAAAGATTATCAAGATGAAAGGAGGAAAAGTAACTTTTAGAGATAATGATCAGGGAGAAATTTTTGGTATAGGTAATATTGTTCTTCTTGGAAAAGCTTTAATTTCAAATGTTTTATTTGTTAAAGGTCTTAAGAACAACCTTATAAGAATAATCCAATTATGTTATGAATTTTACCTTGTGAATTTTAGGAATGATAAATGCTTATTACACCACTTTCCACTGCTGAAGTTGAATATGTAGCAGCTGGAAGTTGTTGTGCTCAAGTTTCATGGATGCAACACACACTCACAGACTATGTCATGAGTTTTACCAAGACACAAATATTGTGTGATAATACAAGTGTCATTTCCCTAAGCAAAAAACCCTACACATAAATCTCATGAAATACACATAGATATTAGGAATCACTTTCTTAGGGATCAAACACTTAAAGGATATATTATTTTATAATTTATCAGAAACATTTTTACTAAATCTTTACCCTTCAATAGATTTGAATACATTAAAAAAAGTTAGGAATGATAACCACAAGGTAATCTTCCATATTAACTTTTTGTTAAAACCTATCTCCTTATATTAAGAAACTCTTTTTCAAAGGGGGAGTACATTTGTTTATTCTTTTAAAAAAATATGTTTTTTTAACCTAATTTTTCCTTAATAAAAATTTTTGGAACCCGAATTTCTAGAACCTAAAATTTTCTTTCTTTAATAAAATTTTCTAAAATCTAAGTTTTTTAAGAAGAACCTTTTCAATACTAACAATTCTTTATAATAAATTCAGAAGGTATGTTTCCTTACTTAAATCTTTGTAATTGTATTTTTTACTTGTTGGTATTTTTATCTTGTTTTAAGAAAACTCTATTAGATTCACTTTCCTTAAATCCAATTTTTTTTCCTTAAAACCCCAAAAGATCAAAACCTACCAAATCCTTCTTTGGCATTCATCTTAATCGTAAGATCAGATCAAGCTAATATTAACCATTGTATTGATTTGGGAATTTAAACCATCACTACAAATCCTATATAAAGGCCCCCAATATTCGAGTACCACATCAGTTTTTCAAGAGTTTTTTCACCGAAGCTCTGCCACCTTAAAAATCAGTCATTCAGATTTCTTAGTTTCCTTACATTCTGGATGTTGCTTGAAATTTTATCTCAAAATCAGATGATTTAAAACAAGGAAATCAAAGATTGGAAAATATAAAGATAAAGGTTGGTTAAGCTAAATTTATTTCTGAAGTATAATTACCTGATTTCAAAATTTGTAAAGAAGAATAATTGGGAATGCCTTTGTGTATCCAAACCAAAGAATCAGGATCTGGTTTATCCTAGTCTTCTCATTGAATTTTATGATTTAGTAAGTTTTTATGAAGAATGATGAAGGTGAAAGTTTTCCTTTAAGAGCTATGTAAAGACCTATTCATTATCTTTCAACATGGCTGCAAATATTCTTGACATTCCTTATGAAGGTGAAGAAATATTTTTCTCTCACAAGCTGCCAGAAAAGGAAGGAAGTTTTTAGAAGGAAAAGGCAATAGAGTGCCTTGGACTCAAAGGATTCAAGTATTTGAAAATAAATCATCTTAAAATCAACTATCATTTGTTAGAATTGTGGATATAGGTATTTCTTATTCCAAGAAAGGGATATAAGGACTCTCTTAAGAAGAGTGATATCTTTATGATGGACTTATTGGTTAATCTTAAAAAGGTAAACCTGATCAAGTACATCCTTCTAACCATCAGTAACATAAAGAATGAAACCCTAAAGTCTCAGATAATCATGTATCCAGCGATCTTTTCTAAGATCGTCATTTTCAGTTTAGAATCCTTTAAAATTCCCTATAGTTCAAAACCCAGAAATTTCAAGATTATGTTGTTGAGTGATGACACTCTTAGGAGGATGAAAGTTGGTTTCAGTATCAAGTCAAGAGAGTTTTATTATCTTTCTAAAAGTGAGGTTCAAACTTTAATCAAGAAAGGGTAAGTAGGAGAAACTTTTAAGAAAAATCATAAGAAGAGAAAAGAGAAAGAACCAGAATCAAAAGAAAACGCATCCATTCTAGAAACCCAGTCAACTCCACCAAAGCCGAAAAAGAAAAAATCATTTTCTAATTAAGTAACAATAAAGTGGAGAGAGAAAAAAAAGAATAATAATGATGGAGATGAAATATTTGGTTTAGACCCTACTGAGGAAAACTCTTTGAAGATTCAGGCAGTAGAAGGGCTTGAGAAACAAGCTAAAGAAAAGAAAATGAAGAATAAGTTGTCATAAGATGAACTTGTCCAAGATTTTCTCAAAGATACTGAGAAAGCATCTAAACATATCCAGGTACCATAATCCTTCCTTCAAGAGTCAGTTCTAGTAGAAACTTCGGGAAAGAAAAATTCAATTCTGAAACTTATTTTAGAAGAAGAGATAGTTCAGCAAGAAGAAGAAGAACAAAAAAGAAGAGGAAGAGAGTGAAGATGTGATCAAAAAAGTGGAAGAATATCATGATAAGGAAAGTCCTTCAGACAAGTTATCGATCAGAACTTCCTAGGTTGAATCAACCAAAATAATCTCTCAAGGAAAAGATGATGATGGACAGGATGAGGTTAACAAACCTACTGATGATGAGAGCAGCAACCATGATTTCATTCATCCTGAAGATATTAAGTGAGATAATGAGAAAGAAGATATTGATGAAGATAAGATAATTCAAGTCTTGGATAGTCAACATGAGACTCCTAAAGTTGGGAAGGAAATATCTAGATCTGATAAAGGAAAGTAAGTGGTTGATGACTCACCTATAAAGGTTGTGGTTGTGAAAGCTAAGAAAGATGTTGGTGGAACATCCAAGAGGAAAGATGAAGATCTAGAAAAAGTTTCCTCTCCATCAAAGGAATCAACTTCTGAATCTTCATCTTCCTTGGGATAAGATTTCATTGTTCAGTATTTGAAGAAGTCAGTGAACACAATACCCTTATTTACAAGTATAGATTCGAGATGTCTGTTTCTTCATCATTCTATCAATCAGAAGTTGGATTCAAAAAGCATGCTCATGGAAAAATTTATCAATCTTGAAGAAGATTTCAAGACTTTTCATATTGGTTATGATTCTCATAGGAGATCATGTAAGGAAATAACCAAATGGTCTAAGTCAGTAATTTCTGATCTGAAAATTATAGATGATTTCTATGACTCAGTAAAAGATGCCTTTGATCAGTTAGATAACACCATGAATAACCTTATATCAAATCTTTCATACAAGTTGAATCAAGATAAATTATCCCAGATTCAAGAGGAAAAAAACCTGAATGGAAATCTCAATTCAATTGCTTTAAATTTAAAGAGATAAAGAGAACTCGGTGAAGAGTTAGAAGAAAAGTTCAAATGGGGAGAAGAGGTAGTAAAGTCCTAGGCAGAAATTCTAAAGTCTCAAGAATAAAGTATCAAGGCTCTTGAAAAGAATAATTGGGATCAGGATCAGTTGCTCAAGAGGTTTGAGGGTGATCACAAAGAGCTGAAGAAATTAAAGGCAACCTTGAGAAAACTCATACTGAAGAAAAATAAGGATGAATGATTTTCATACAACTCTGATCTTTTGTTGTATTCTTGTAACAATTTTTCCTATCATAATGAAATTTTTTTATCATTCAATTATTTTCTCTTGTATATTTATAACCATTCAAGTACAACTTTTTTCATTCCTTCCATTACTTTTTAAAAATCACAAAGGGGGGGAAATGAATGATGAAAAGAATATTAAGTAAAAAAGAATAGAATGCCCTAAGAAAGGGGGATATTAAGTAAGGGGTAGATTGTTTAAAGAAGATATTCTTAATAAATAATAAGTAACTTCTCTAAAAAAGACAAGAATACAATCTTTAGGGATTTCAAAACCTAAGGGGGAGTTATTCATATTCATAATAAGTCATAAGTAAAGGTAGATAAGTTTTTCTTTTAAAATTCAAAAAGAAAAATCCTTATTCTTTATATTATTTTTTGAAAGGTTTTTCATATTTCCAAAAAAGGGGGAGATTGTTGGGTCAATAAGGTTTCCTTATGACTTTTCCATTCCTATATGTTTTAAAAATCACAAACACATTTTCTTAAAGAAAATTATCTTTCTCTAAGAATTATTTTCTTAAGGAAAATTTTGTTTCTCTAAGAAAAGTTTTATCCATACCTTGGTTTTCAATGTATTATTTAATGTCTTCTCAAAACCAAGTCTAACCATTTTTTTATTAAGCCAAAAATTCGGATCCTTATCAAAAACCTCAGAATCTTATATTTCCTTAGCTATCGAGTATTACTATTATCAGACTCCAAATTCTCTGAAATTCAGACTACAAATTATTTGAAATTCAAACTCTGAATTATCTAAAATTCAGACTCCAAATTCACTAAAATTCATACTCCAAATTATCTAAAATTCAAACTCTGAATTCTCTAAAATTTAGACCCCAAATTCTCTGAAATTCAGACTCTGAATCCTCTAAAATTCAGACTCTGAATTCTCTAAAATTTAGACTATAAATCCTCTGAAATTCGGACTCTGAATTCTCTAAAATTCATACTCCGAATTCCTTAGAATTTAGACTCCAAATTCATTAGAATTCAGACTCCAAATTCCTCATAATTCAGACTTCGAATTCATCAAAATTTAGACTCTGAATATCCATTTTTCTAGAATCTATTTTCTTATATATTTAGACTCTGAATTCTATATTTCCTAGATTCTGATTATTCACATTTGTTTAAGCTACTTTATTTTCCTAACATATTGCTTCAATTTTATCTGATCCTAGTTTCTTAAACATGATATTATTTTCCTTACATATTATTGATTCTTAAGCATGATAATGTTTCCCAAGTTTTTCCTACATAAAATGATGTCTTACAATTTGTTTCTAAATAACTGTTAGTTGAGTGACACATGTATAGGTCCCTTTAATATTCAAGGAAAAATATAACCATTGGAGGAGGGACTCGGCCATTAGAATCCTTGCCTATAAATAAGATCTCTTTTGAATGATCATGATATCGATTGATGATCCTGGAGATTACATGTTTTGAAGTGATTTCTAAAGAGAGAAATACTCTTGTGCCTTGTGCGATTTATGAACATCTTGTTCTACTGTGAACATATTATTCAGCTTGCTTTGTGTGACTCTGATTATTATTGTGTACAATCAAGGGCTTCTGAGGATAAGAAGATAGAGGTGTCGAATACCTTAAAGTTTGAGGACTTCTGGGGATAGGAAGAAAGATGTGCTGACTACCTTAAAGTTCGAGCATTTGTGGGGATAGCAAAACAGACTCTGATATTCTTATCGAGGGCTTACCTTGGTGTGGGTAAGACAGGCTTTCTTGAAAGTATAAATCAAGGGACCTTTATCCAAGGTTTTTGGATGCCCTTCTCTTTGGGTTAAAATATTTTCTACTTGTTTACTTACTTTGTTACAAGTTTTATTTCTGTTGTATTTTGTTAAATAAAGAAAGTATAACTTCCTTATACTTTCTTATACTTGTTTAACTTTAATATAATTAATATTTTATACGCTTTAAGGTAGAATATTTCTCTAAGTAAAACCTGATTAAGTTTTCTCAATTTTAACATGTTTAAGTTTAGGTTTCTTATAATTGGACCTGGGCCCTTCCAATTATCCTTTTAAGTAAGAATCAAAGAGGGTTTTTGAATTTACCTTGTTTAACTTTGTTAAACAAATATTTCCTTAAGGATAAAAATAAAAGTTTTTAAACCTACAATTCACCCCCCCCCCCCTCTTGTAATTGATCATCTACATATTCTATTTAGATCCTACAATTATGAAAGCATAAGTAGATTTAGAAGAAAAATAATCAGGATATGGAATGAGTTCTTATGTAGTACTGATTTCAGGAGGATTTATTGATATGAAATACTAACTCTAGAAAACCAAAGTTAGGGAAGAATAATCTTGAGTTACCCAAGAAAACTTTTCAATATGATAAAATGGAAAATTATAGAGGTTTGAAATATGAGGAAAATGAAAGATAAGAATATTAGAAGAATTCAACACATAAATTTAGAGCAAAGGAAGGATTCTCATGAAAAATAGGTAGAATTTCATGTTATTCAGGTGGTTATGGAACACAGGTTGCACGAACACATTGATGTTCACGAATTAAGGATAATTATTTTTCAAAAGCATAAAAGGTTGTGTGAACAAATGAGTTATGTAACACCCTAAGATTTCATAGTACGTTATCACTTTAAAGTAATTTAATATCTTATATTTCACACAATACTGACTTGGCTTGTGTTATATGCAAGATTGATTTTCTGCGAAACAACACATTAGTATTATAATTATTTAAACGATATATTTATTTATCAATTAAATATTGTAATATGAATAGTAACAAATAAATTTTAAATTTTATTTATAATGTTTTCACATAAATAAAAAATATTTATAATGAAATGTATAATTTTTGTTAAAATAGTTATATATTTAGAAAAAACTATTTTCTTAAAAGAACTACTTTTTATGTCCTTTTGTGAACAATAATAAAATTAATTTTAGGCACTACTAAAAAATTAATTTGGTAAAATAGACTTCATTTTTGAATTTTGAATATCAAAATTATCTTAGGGTGAATTTTTGGTATTTTTCAGAAAACTTTCAATTTTTGATGAATAGTGAAAAACATTGCGTTATTGTTTAAAATCGACTTTTTATTTAAATAATTATTTTTAAATTTAAATTTATTTTAAATTAAAAATAGATACATAATACCTATATTAATTCAAATTAATTCATTAGACTCATTTTATAATAAGATTAGATATATAAAATTGTATTGAACTTTTTAATGTCTTTTACCCACCTTTTAGGCACATTTGCAAATTTGCATAAAACATAATTTTACTGCTTCTGTGAATTGAATTTCAAAAATCTGACAGACACGGTTTTCATTAGTAAGTAAAATTTTGTTCAATAGGATGAAAATATTTTTTGGTGAATAGTAACTTTTGAATTTTATTTACCACGGTTAAAAGTAAATAGGGTAATTAAAGGTAAAAATAATATTATAATAATATCAAATGACCCCAAAACATGTCCTAATTCTATTGGATAAGTGTATTTAAAACAAAATCAACCTTAGTAAAAAATATGATTCTTTTTTATCCACTTGGATTAGATTAGGACATTTATTATATTTTATTTAAAGAAGTGTTAAAAGTGTTAAATTCAAATTTTATTAACTAAACCATTTTTAATATAGAGTTATAAATAATATAAATTCTACTATAAATATTCATTAGAAATATAAAAATATTTACAACATCATGGTATTTTATTTATAATTTTTATACATTAAATAATTAAATCTATTTATGACATAGTGATGATGCAGTAATTACCTTATTAATGAAAGATTAAAATAATTAATGTTATAAATATTAAAATAAATGTAAATTGAAACTTTTTATACCATCAACGAATTTTCTAGGTGAATATGACATGTTAGTGTTGATTCAATTTATTTTTTTCTAAGTAATAAAGTTTTTATTATTTTCACAAAAACCAAATACTAAATAGTGTCAAAATTGACATAAATGAGTTTTTTAAAAAAATACTATTTTATTAAATGATATAATATTCTTAAAAATATGAGTTTCTAAAAAAGGACTTATATAATGTTAGATATGTAATTAATTAACCACTTGTGGTTATCTTGTCATTTTATAGTAACTATATTAACCATGTAATATAAAAATACAAGAAGACATGGTAAAAGTTAAACTATTTAACTAAGAGTTAAATCTAAAAGGTAAGGTTAATATGGTGACCTAAACTTGTCTAAAACCTATTTTTTGAGATTATTTCTACCCATACCCACCTTATACTAGAAATAAATCCATTTTTAGCTATTATAAATCAAAAATTATTTTATAATAAATTAATATTTCAAGCTCTTCTTAAAGTGCCCCTCACCTCTCTTATAAAAGGGTGTTTCCCCTTCTCTCAAATTCACACCTCCAAATCCATTTGGATCGGCCAACCCCTGGTCAAATATTCTCCCAACTACCTTAAATTTAACCTAGAGGTCTTAATTTTATCATAAAGCCAACCTAAGGAGCCCTTTTGTTCAAATCAAAAGGAAGCACCCGAAGAAGAGGTAATTATTTTATCATATCTTTCAAAGTTATTTTCTTCTTCCACTTCCTCTTTCTTTGTTGTTTCCATAATAAAATAATAAATCCAGTACCTTATACATACTTATATGTTATTATAAATATGGTACAACCATTTTCATTATTCTATCCAACCTATGAATGACAAAGTCACCATACGTGCGTACGTACGGCTTACTGTCTCCACGTCGTGGTGTAGTTTGTTATTCAACACTTCATTATTTGGATGGGTATAATAATGAGTATAATTGATGTAAATAATAAATATATAATGTTTATTATTATTTATATATAATATACCATCCAATTACATATGATTTCCCCATCAATATAATGATATTGTCGCTCGTGCATATGTACGGATTATTGTCTCCACGACGCAATGAGATTTTGTTCCCCATTATAACCATTCAAGAATAATTTTCATTTGATGATTAAAAATAATGTTTAAGAACTTAATATAATTATTTATATGAATCAAATATATCCTATCCATAACTAACATGACTTACATAACAAAACATATGAAGGAAAATGAATCAGTTAACACTCGAAACAATGATACTACTGAAATATTATTAACAAAGCAATATCAGAGGATCATATATGATATAATATTTATGTATGTGGTTATTTTATAATTTAATAACAATTATTTAACCATTATAAAGAAGTTTAACTTACCCTCTACTAAGGAAAAGTACAAGGTAAGGGGTTTTCATCTCACGTTTTATTCCCGTGAGATTCATGTTATATTTGTCACTATTTTCTTTTGTGTGGTGTATGTACTGCCCATGATTGTATTATTTGTGTAATATACTTTAATTTATAGTTATTTACATCTTAATTGTATGATCCTTCTTTCATGGGGTTTGTGTTTCTTAAGTTACCAAATCAGTAAGGGAATTTCAAATTTCAATTTCCACTCATTGGGTTTTACGTATATTTCATTGATATTTTACTCCAAGATTATGTGTGGAATAACTATTTATTTATTTATGTAGTAATTTCAACTACCCTTTGTGTGGATATAATTTTGATACACATAATCACTCCATTGATAAATTCGTAAGTCATTGATATGAACTTGTTAAGGGTAATCTTAATTCAATTTCCATTCATTGAGTTAAACATCCAAGTCATTGGTTTTGTTTTTACAAGAATATGTGTGAATGTCATATGATTGATTTACACTAAATATAAAATCATATTAAGTGTATTTATATTTTTCACACATAATTATGTCATTGATTTATCCTTAAACTAAGGATATGGTCTTTATAAGGTATTTCTTCTCAATTTACATTCCATTGAGACTTCTTTGTTGTTATGCGCCAATTCACTTTTATATAGTGTATATATTGTCCTTTGACATATTATATCATGAATCCCTTTATTCACATGATGTTATAAAGTTTCGATTAATGTTATTGCTCAATTATTTTTATTCAAGTGTCTCTCATTTGGTTAGGAACTCTTTAACTAAAATATTGTTTTAAAGATTTATTCTTCTAAATATTTCTCATTATTTTCCATGTTTTGAAAATGGTTTTAAGTATTTATTTATATGTACATGAACATTTTGAATTTAAAATTCCTTTCAAAAGATTAAAATTGTTATGGGACACTTTGATTCAAAAATCTCTTTTAAACGATTTCTTTGATAAATAATGCGACTTTAAAATGTTTTCCAGAAAAAGGGATATTTCTCTCAAATAGTTTTACTGATTATTTTAATCTATGTAAATATCCTTCATTTTATTTTATTCTTTATTGAGATTGATTTATTATAATATAATCTTCTATATTTTATTGAATGAGTTATGTTTGACTGTGGATGTGCTATTTTTATACCATTCATGATTTGTGGTTAAAGTATTGACATTTCGTATGCTAGTTTTAATACGAATGTTTAGATGATATTTCACCATTTTCATATGAGGAATTAATTGGACTTATTAAGTGATGGGTGGGGCCCTCTATAGCCCCTAGATGCATCGGTAGGTCTCATGATACAAACTAGTGTCTTAGAACAAGTCCTTGACAATATTTTTATTTGTAGTCTTGGCACGGGGTCTTGACTATGTGGTTATGATGTCTGGCATTATGCATTCCATAATTATGAGATTAGCTATTGATATTACTTATGATTATTCTACTAGTAGAATATCCATGTGAATAAGTAAATGGAATTATTTGATTTATCTTTTACATATTATGCTAAAGTTTATGTTTAAAAGGTTTGTGTTTTAGTATTATACATTGGCATAAATGTTTATGCTTATTTATGATAGTTTCCACTATATTGTTATCCTTACTGAGCATTTGAGTTCACCCCTTTCTTATGTTCAATTTTTCCTAGGATTTGAAGAAGTATATTATGACTAACCTATAGGGATAGGCTAAGGTATATGAGTGTGTTCAAAGGAGACACAATGTTTCTTTTTCATTTCATAATGTAATGTAAAACTTGTGTATGTATCTAGTACTTCCAAGGATACTAAACCGATCGGTATTTTGGGACTTGATCTCTTATGATCATGAAAATGTTATGTAATAATGCACAGACTCTGGGTAACTGGGGTCAGGGCATTACAATTTATGTCAGTAACTAGGGACTAATTGCATCATTAAGTGAATTGATCATTTTTTAAGTGAACTAAATGCTCTATTTTTTGTATAAAGATTATGAAGATTCATTCCTTATAAGAAGATATTTACACAATAATCCATTACATGAATCCATTTACACATCAAATAATTGTGCAAAGATAGTTTTGAAAATAATTAGTTGCATATAGAGAATATTGAGAAGCCAATTTTTAAGTCTCTTATATTATTTGGGTCAAAGAATTTGAGGAACTAGAACTTGAGATCGTGAAGTATAGAGTTGAGAAGTTTCTAAAAGTTAGTGAGCATGACTAGCATTCAGTGTTAGTTTTTCTAAATTCTAAACATTGAAGTGCTTGAAGAAGTTGAGACTTTGGAAGTTATGAAACCAAAATTTACTAAGAAAGGCTAACTATCTACATCCTATATAATGTTAAGAAGTTTTTATACTTGAATTAGGTGATAAAGTATATCTATATTTATATTATAAATGTTCTAAGATTTTAATATCTTAAATAAAGGGAGTATGTGATGAATCAGAATTATCGAAGGCTTAGAGGAAGATCATTTATTTTCTGTAGAAGAGACTTGAAGATAAAGAGATCTTTTTTATGGGTTGTATAAACTTTTCAAACTGGTAAGATTTGTTATAAATAAATAGTGGGAAGTTGTAACTATTGGGAAATAGTTTTGGGTCAAGGATTGTACCTTCCCTTTACATTTGTATTCATTATTGATAATAATGGAAAATTGTGTCTCATACTAGACTCAAAAATAACAAGTGGATTTTCATATTGGAGTTGAACCTTTTAAAAATTTAGTGTGTTGTTGTATATTATTTATTTACTACATTTCATGTGGTGTTGTGTGTTGGGAAATCATAAAAATATCCATAAATATTAACCAAGATATAGGTTTTATTATTAAAAGGGTTAAAATTATAAGTTGAAAGAATTCAGTAAAACTTTTCTATACAGATTCATCCCCCACCCTCTTAGTGTGACTTCTCCATCCACTAAGCACTTCAGTTTTCTCAACATTCACATTCTTAGGATAATTCCATTGAATAAAAATTATCTTAAAAAAATCCCCAGACATGTTATCATGTAGCTAATATGGAACAAAAATTTCTTATCACACTCAACTTAGTTCTCCAAACAAGCCTAAAATGGCTTTTACCTTTGAGGTTTCAGGTATTTCTAAAGAATTGAAGATTCCATCAATCCCCAATAACTACTGCATTACCTTAAGAGTATTTTGATCAATGTGTAAAGTATTAAAAATTTGATTCATAAATCCTTATATGGATTCTAAGAGTAAAGAAGAACCCGGTTATACCACTCGGTTATGTGTCTGGGTGGATCCAACAGCCGGAAGGAGCACTCCCATGTGATGAGAGGAATCACTATGAGGATCATCCCTTAAAATAGATTTCTCAAAATTCACTATAACCTTCCAGGGAGGCATAATCTTAATAACAGGAAATATAAAACCAATCAATATGTACTACACAATTCAAATCATAAAATCCCAATATATACTAAAGTATCAAACCCAAATTCAAGAACTTACCAAGATAAAAAACATTTATAAAACATTGTAAAAAATTATTTTTATATCACAAGAATTTGATGAAGAATGTTGAAACTCGTTTTATAAAATCAAAAACACTTTGAAAACATTACACCCTTTGAAAACATTCTACCTTATTTAGAAAACTCAATAAAATAATTTAATAACTCTAACCTAAGTTTAAATCCCAACTTCCCCACTAGGGAATTCAACACATTTATAATTGTTTTAAAATCACTAAATTCTTAGTGAATAGACATTAATAGTATAAAAACACGCTTTATATTTATACCATTCCATAAAAAAAATTAGAAACATCATTTATTACTTTAAAAAAAATATCATATAAAGTTTAGGAGACTGTAAATTTCATCGAGTGGAAAATTCATAAAATTCACCTTTATTGAAAAACACTTCATGGATTTCATTGTAAAATCAATCACTTTTTAAAGCACTTTATAAAATCAATTGATTTTAAAATAAAACATAAAACCTTATTATAAAATCAAAAAAAATCATAAAATTCCCTTTCAACATGAAAATCACCTTTATAACATAAATCTAAATAATATATCATGAAATATTAAACATAACTCAACCCAAAATCATAAATAAATTTTAAAAAAACACTTTTATTCATCTAAAATCCATAAAAACCATTTGGTATAATTTGAGAAGTAAAATGAGTCAAATCATAAGATTTATAGGATTTTATGACTGTATATGGTTTAACCACAAAGTTTGACAGACTATGTTCCAACCATGCAATAGTTTCTGTAAAGTGTCTAGAACCATCTGCACGGGTTGTGTATGGATTTCTAGACCATTCACTAACTAGGTTCCCCTGGTTCTCCTTCCATTTCCACCCCAAAACTTAGTTAAACTTCAAATAACTTATAAAACTCCAATGAGAATCCAAATACCACCAATGAAAATAAAAATATTGTAATAACAACTAGAAATGAAACCCATTTTATGTACTAGCACCCATAATACCCATGGTAACTCGAGTATTATCATGAAATACGGTGATCAGGAACATACTCATGACCTAACTCTTGAGTTTTTATAATACTAACTATTTACTACCATTACTACCCCCCCACACACACCCAAATAAAAAGAGGGTAAAAATATCATTTTGTAATAAACCGGCTTAGTTCAACCTTCCATTCCACCTGAACTAATCTACCACAAAGCCCACAGTGCATTATTGATCACCATAGTCTAGAAAAAATCACTAGGGAGATCAAATACAACCAATTGGGAATTATTTCACATTTAAATAACCATAAAAAATCAATTTTACCTTACTAAGAATATAGTATGGTTCATCTATACTTTGGGTTTCCATGCAAAAGAAATAAAAAGTTTCAAATAATTTGATAATCCAAATATGGAACAATCAATATAAACAACTGAACTCACTTTGAGATAAACAGCATTAATAAGAATCTATAACAGGTACCAATAAAAAGAAACCAAGATAAATAGATGGTAAATTTGGTTGATGCATAAACACCCTGATGTGAACCATAAGCACGAACTACCATAAGATCACCTCCACATGACCCAACGTTACCCATTGCATCCAAAACATCCATCATCAAACCAATGATATTATCATTCAACGTGAGATCATAACCTTAGAACTTGCATGGAAACATAAAAGTTACATACTCATGAAGGTGTGTATATTGGGTGTGATTTAAATTTTCCTAGTAGTATTTCACCAAAGAGTTTATGCAACTCCTTTTATAAGACATTTCATAAACACTAGTTTGAAAATATTTAGAAATAGGTTTTTGTAAGAGAAGGTGTAAATAAAACAAGTATCATACTTTTTCCCTTGAAGAAGGAATCACCTCCTTTATATACCCATGAGGTAAAAATATTTTTTTTAAAATCAATTTTTGATATCAAAATCAATTCTTTTAAAGTTATAGAGATAAAAAAAGAGTTACACTTTCTCTTGAAATATTTCTTTCATTCCCCTTTTTGTGTAAATCCAAAGTAGAACCACCACTTGGAAATGAAATTATTTGAAACCATGAAAAGTGGACTTCTGAGTTTATGAAAATAATAATAATTTTATTTTCCTCTTTTCAAAAAATTTCTCAAACCCCTATTTTGAAAATCCAGTTGAAATGAAAACTAAACTTCATATATGGAAAATGAGATATAGTAACCACAATCATAACCCCAAGTAAACATGATGTAGGTACTGCAATAGAGATAAAATTGTTACCATGGAATCAAGATAAAAATAAAAATATCACAATGAAATATAAAATAAGGATCATTATAATAATTTCTCAAACCATTGTAATAGCATCATGATCAAATCAATAGGTCCTAATGTGAGATGATCCTAGCATATTTGGGTGGAACCAACTACCAACCAACATTCTACTCCTAAAATAAATTACCTCCAGACTTACTCTTAACTAGATTCTCCATGGGAATGCTAGATAGCACAGTAATCTAAGATAGTGTATCACAAACCTAGATCCCCCACTTGCTACCTAGGGTTCCTATAAAATAAATCAAATAGAGGTTAGGGAAAAAATATCATACCATCAATGTATCAATAATATAGCATCTAAAACAAACTCTCATATCACCTCAAAACACACTTAAAAGAAATAACCCCATTTATATTTATACATGCATCAAATAACAATTCAGTTCATCACATATAGGAAAAATATTATACAAGATATAACATAAAGGGGATTGAACCAAGGGTTTCACAAGCATTAATAAAACACTTTTTATAAGGTGGTAACCAGGTATTTTTATAAAAATTGGAAAACCAAGTTATAAAACCATCCCTTGAAAACTAATGCATTAAAAATATCCTTAGAAATCATTTAGAAAGAAAAAATTCCCTTAAAAAATCATTCAAATCAAAATATAAATCAACCAATATGTAAGCATCATAAAACGTAACATTGACTAATAAATCTCAAGGATAATTTAGTATTTTTCGAACACACCCCTTGGAATGGAAAATCCCTTTGAAAACATGGGTTACCCTCTATGAAAATAAAAACAGAGTTAAAAAAATATTTTTGGTCATTAAATTAATTTGAAAATATACTCTTAGGCATTTTCTTTAACACTTGTAATTAATAAGAAATGTTTTTATAAGTAAAGAACTAGAAATCCATGAAAATCCATTTATGATAAATGTATGAAACATTGAAAACATCTTATAAATCTAACTAATATATACTATATAGGTATAACTTGATATAAAATAAATTTATAAACCCCAATAATCACATGATATGTAAAATAAATGAAATTTTATAAAAACACCTACCTCAAATCACCAGAATCAAGTCACCTTCGATGATGGAATTAAAACCATGGAGGAAGACAAGATTTATAGGCCATAGAAAATCAAAGGACCAATATTAGACTATTAAAAATTGTATACTCAACCACCATGGCCATTAGGGTTCATGGGAGAAGAAAACATTAAGAAGAAATGGAAAATTAGAGAAGAGGGGAATAAGAAAGGAGAGAAAATAAGGGTTTACCTTATAAATCCACTTGAAAATAATGAGAGAAGTTCCTTGAGAGTATGGAGAAAAAATGAGGATAAGATCCTATAACTATCCCTTAGTCAGTTGAATGAAATGAAAGTTGATTTAGGGCCAATTTGAGATAAAATCAATTAGAGGTAAAATGTTGATTTCACAACTTTAATTTATGGGAAGTTTGCATGGTTTGGCCTCATGAAAAATTAAATTGCGCATCAACCGTGCAATGGACATAGGAATTGAGTTTTATCAATTTCATGGTTATCCTACATAGTTCTTCAATATCTGTTCAAGTTACTGAATAAATATCACCCTATGCATGTTGAGTCAACATGGTTACTCCTAAATGTGCTCAAACTTTAAATCACTACTAAACTGTAATTACCATACATAAGAATAATTTGTATAGATACTATTATCCATTAACTAACCATATGTTAACCATGAAATAGATACATACATGGAACTCCATGTAAGGCTAGTCTAGATGGTTACTCCTAACTATTCTCTAACCATGTATCTATCACTGAATATGAATTTCACTATATAATAATGGTATGCACGGTTACTACTAATCGTGCAGTAATTGTGCATCATAAAAAATTTCTAAAAATTTCAAAGTTTAAATTCATAAACTTTTGAAAAATCAAATGATCCCATAATTATATAATATATATCACAATAGTGATATGGGGTTATCAAAAAGGGTACTATATGAATAGTGTTGATTTTATCCATATGAAGTATTGTTCAAGGAGTTATCTGCTCGATTATTAAAGAGTCATATATAATATTATTGGAATAATGAATTGCCTAAATAACAAGTGGTGAGATGAAACTCAAAGCAATACCATTGCTTAGTGAAATATGGATCTTTTCACACTAATAGATATGATAAGATTAAAAGGGTCATCATTTTAGTAGGAGTGTATTTAATAAAAGTATTTATTAAATGAATATAAAACATGATACTAATCTGATAAAATATTCTATCATAAATAAAATGGAATCCTCATAAACAAGCATGACTTTGAGATCAATATTTTAAAATTAGAATCTTAGCATTAGTAACTTCTTAGACTGATGCATAAATTTGAGAATAGTTCTTAAGCATGAAGAAAAATCCTATGTGTTTGAGAAACCAATTCCCAAGTAAACACCTTCTAAATAATCTAGTTAATAGGATAAGGTTGTTTTTTATAAACACAAGTGGGATTACCTTGATGTGTATGCATTAATGAATGCCTCAATGGAGCCTCAACACGTTAAGAATCATTAAACCATGGATTCTTATGGGATTATTGATAACCTGAAAAGGTTATATTAGGAGTAATAAAGACATAAAAGATGGGAAGTTTATAAATCACTCTTTCAGTGTAAGATGATAGAAGTAACTTAAGTCACCTCAAATGTACTCAATATTATTGGTTATGTAAATGACTTATAGAGACTAAGGTTATCTCTAGGTCATGATTTGGATATTAATTTCATTCTAAAATCATTACTAGAAATAATCTGATAGTTGATTATAAATTGAAATATGAATTAACTTAGGAAAATTTTACCCAAGATACTCAATATATTGGGGATAGTTGAGAAAGACCTGAGAGGTCCAAGCCCAAGTACTATGTTGATAGTACAAGGGCTAAATTTTAAAATCAGAAGAATAATCAATCTATTGAAAAGTCTAATAGAGGGTCTTCAAATAAGCTATCAAAGTATTTTAAACTGAAGGGTATAGTTAATATAGAAGGAGAATATTTTCATTATAGAAAATCTAGTCACTGAAGGAGAAATTTCTTAAAGTAACTAAAGATTCGAAATAAATTTGGTGGAGATTACACATTGAGTATGATGTTATAGAAAACATTTCTAAGATTTTAAAGGGTATATGATACCAATTATATGTTTTAAAATTGTTGCAAATATACAAGAGTTCAAAATTGATTGAGATTTTATAGATAAAGCTTGAATAATTAATTCCATTAATGGAGCATAGAGTTTTTATATTAAGTACTTGGATGTGGGAATTACTTTAATTATTGTACAAATCCAAAATAAAATATGTGTATTTAAAATCTCATTTGTTTTCTCTTATATAATAAAAGGATCTTGTAAAATATTTTTTAATGAATAAATGATATGTTTGTTTAATACACATGGATTATGATTCATTAGGTTCTATAATATTTTTAAAAACAAGGTGAGGATAGAATTATTATTTTTTAGGATAAAAGAGTATATCCAGGACATTTTTTAAAATATGATGGAAAGAGTTCCAACCATCTATAGTGTAATATTTTAAAGAATAAAGTCTTCTTTTCATAATAATGCTCCGAGAACATAGAATACCATACAATATATAGATGATAATAGGTTATTTTTAAATATTCCCACTAAAATAAATAATTACTATTTCTTAACGCATAGGAGTTTGGTATCTTAGCATTATATTCTAGAGAGAATATATTTTTAAATAGGTTATTGGGAATATATTTGGACTTGGAGAAGTTCAAGTACAATGAATAAAATTATACCATTTGAATTCAAAGTAAATTTCACGTGATATCCTAAAGGGTTTTTAGGGTATTCTATTAAATAAAAATGTAAAAAGTTGTATTTAGTTACCATAACAAAATGAATGTCACTTTATATCCTAAATTATTTATAATATGTGTTTGTAAAGAAAGATATTAATGTAAAGAGTTACATTTTTCTACTCAATGATCTCAAAGGAAATGTTTAATGGAAAAATTCCAATAATAATGATAATGATTATCTTAGAAAGAGTTATAAGTAGAAAAAGAAGTTATTAACATCATAACATTTGATATTGTGAAGTAATGGAGTTTGAATACTATGATTCAAAGGGTTTAACATTAGGAATATGAATCCTAAATCTCACTATTATTCAAATAGAATTTATTCATAGATATTACTCACTAAAGGAGTTTATTGGGAGGTTTTATCAGATTATCACATGGAGATGTAATAAGAATTACATAGAGATGTAATGAGTTTAAAAAATACCTAAAGTGTATCCAACATAAGGTATTATAGCATTCATTCATATCAGATATGAAACTAGATATTATGTGTGGTTTTGTTAGTATATTCTTAATGTAGTTTTAAGAATATGAATTGTATAATTTTATATAAATGTTGTGTCACAACCCATCCTAGAGGGGCCCATGTAGTGACTCTGCAAGCCCACCTCCAATAGGCCAAGGGCTAGTGACTAGTGTCAAGTAGACATTTCACTAACATGGGAGGTATTAGCCTAAGTACATGTACACATGCACACATATCCAAGCCTGTACAATACTTAAATGTAAAAGCAAATGAACAACCATGCATGAATAAATCTGAATCTAACAACCAGAGTACAATAGGAAGTAAAGGAAGGTAAAAAAGGCTAAATTCAATCCCACCACAAATATTCTAAAGAAAAATTCCAATTTGAAAGTAAGTACTAGGGAATATTGTTAAAAAGTCATAGAAACACACCTCGGTCTATCTGGTCTCACTAAGTTCCATTTGGTCCTAGTCCATCTAAGACTCTGTCAAAAGGTCACTTATTTTCACAAGACATGAAACGTCCAAGAAAATCACATGCATGGGTGAGTATAAAAATACTCAGTAGGAAACCCTGAAACCAAAAATCATACAATAAAGGAAATACAGTCATATATACACAGGTATATGTCTATAACACATATAACAATAATATCTGGATATACTTAATGAAGACACACAATCAAAAGGTAAGTCAAAACCATAGTATGCTAGCCTAGTATTCTAACTAGAAGATTCCACAAATCACTTTTCCAAGTGAACACACTCTTGATAATGATAGCACTTATGATATTCTTCTGAGAGGTAGTGCTTTTTGGGTTTCTCCATTTAGAAGTACACACTAAAGGTTTGAATAGATATGATACACATATAATGATCACTCCAGAGGATATGGGGTGATACCAAAAACTCAATCTGGATTAACCCACTAAGTAGAGGATTGATGTCAGGGTTCTAGGCACAGTAGAAGCGAGGTTGGGACGGCACCCAACTTTGATTTTTAACATGATCAATGATTATCATGGGATCAATACAATGATGAACTCCAGTCTCCATGGAATAGAATCAAAGATTTAGATAAATAAGGAAGAGGCCCGAAACCTTTAGAGAGTATCTTGAACATCATGTTTATAATTAATTTAATTAATTTCATAAAGAAAATGATACCTAGATCTTTAGTATTTTCTTCATTGATGATGTTGATCGTCTGGAATGACCCTTTCGGGTTATCTTTTTGTGATAGAAAGGATCCAAACTAGAATCTCTCTAGCAGTGATCCACACGTGCTCTGATGGCCTCTGATCGACACTGATCGTTCTCTGGGTGCTAGCGCGGCGAAGCGAGTGTCTTATGTCGGTCATTATTGATCGCTAGTTCTTTGTCCATGAAGAATGTCTCTTGTTCTTGAGAGGGGTGGGAAGAGGATTTGATAGAGAAATTTTTTAGATCAACAATTCTCAATTCACTGGGTGTGCAGTTCAGTGCATGGCACAATAGACGTATGTGTCTATTTATTTACATGGGGATTCAGTTACAATATTTAATTGTGTAACAGCAATTAAATACATTCATAGCCTTAGAGAAAACTCATGATATTAATAATAATACCATGTCATTATTTATGGTGCGCCAACTTGTGCAAAATGGAATTATAAATAAAATTCAACATCACAAAATAATAGTAGCGTTATTTTAATTTTTTCCAACTAGTTAAATAATTATTTATCATCTTGAAAATAATTATTTTACTACTGAACTGGCCTTGTTCCTCTCTAACTCCACTTCCATTTATTGAACACCTAAATAAATAAATAATTTATTCTCTTAAATAAATATTTTATTTACAAACTAGTAAATAAATATTTATTAAATGTTCAATAAAATAAATTATGCACAATCCGATGAATAAATATTTATTTAATTTATTCAATCATTTTAACTTGAATAAAATTATTCCATTGTCTTGAGAATAATATTTATTAATTAAATTCAAATAGAATTTAACTAAGACCACCAAAAACACTTAGTGTGTGACCCTCTAGGATTATTTCTCGTTGGCATTAGGAAGACTTACCTAAAGTCCAAGAGTACTGTCTAGTAATGGATCAAGGCAACTAAGAGAAAGAACTTAAAGTCTCAACAACAATATCCACATACGAACTCTCACTGTGTAATATAATAACTTTGTCATAATATCTCATCAAAAAGGTTTTGTGATAGTTTCATCAAATTTTATACTTGATACGTCGTTCTTTTATTACCTGAAATAAACTCATTGCTACACCATGTCCATGTAATTTTGCATGATAGTTCTATTTAAATCAAAGGGCTGAGATATCAACTTCCATAAATAAAAGGGACAAATACTTCCTCAACTTATCCATTAATAACATACCACTCGTGACGCACCCAATGTACCCTACTTCCCGCCAACTGTCTGTGTGACAGTTTTCATTAGTAAATCAAAGTGCACGAGTTGTGACAAGTATTAATGATAATCTTAAAGTCTAAGGATCATTACACATGCTCGTAGATAGAAATATATGATGATGCCAAAACATGTAGAATTCCTACTAGTGGGTATGTTCTCATAATCTATTGTCTTAGAGATTACCAAGTGTGAACTTCATGAGAGGAAGTCTCATATTCTTACGAGTACTCACACCTGACAGTCTACATGCTATGTGTCCCATCATAGTATATCATCCAACCCTAGAACTATATTTAAGAATATTGTTATAGAATTTCAAGGTTCTCATCGTAGAGGGAAACTGCCATGACCTTATCAATGTAACAAATACTCTAGGACATTATTAAATCATATTCATGAAGAACAATGAACAATATGTAATAATATGTTTAATATTTAAATAAATTAAATATACATGTAGTAAAAGTAAAAGTAACTGGTTCTAGGATACCAACTCTTACAAACTCCCACTTGGACTAGAGCCAACTACCTACGACTTTCAGTTCACTAGACCTCACATGGTGATCATGTTTCTGCTGAGTCAAGGCTTTACTCAAGGGGTCTGCCATGTTTTCTTCCATGGAAATACTGCTCACTACAACTTCACCTCTCTGAGAAAAATCCCTCAAGAGATGATACTTCTGAAGTATTACTTTATCTGTTGATGTGACCTTGGCTCTTTTGTGATATCCACCACTGTAGTATTATCATAGTACAGTGTGATGGGATCTTTACTGCTATGTATCACATCCTGCTCCTGGACAAAGCTTCGCATCCAAACTACTTATTTAGCTGCCTTAGAAGATGCGATATACTCAGACTCTGCTATAGAATCTGTGACCACACTCCACTTTGAGCTCTTCCAGCTCACTGCACATCCATTCCAAGTGAAGATACATCATGTTTGTGACTTTATGTCATCTTGATCAGTCTAGAAACTAGTATATGTATATCCTCTGATGACTAGTTCCTCATATCCTCCATAAACCAAGAACATATCCTTGGTATGCCTTAGATACTTTAGGATAATCTTGACTACCATCCAATGGTAGTCACCTGGGTCAGCATGATATCTGTCTACCGCACTCAATGCGTAGCCGACATCCAGCCTAGTACATAGCATGGCATACATGACTGACCCAATTGTTGATGTGTGTGGAGTCTTTTCCATAATATTTCTTTCATTATGTGTCTGAGGACACATTTTCTTGGAAAGATGAATGCCATGTGATGCTGGAAACAATCCCCTCTTGGATTGTTCCATACTGAATCTCTTCAGTATCTTATCAATGTATGTACTTTGACTTAGGCCCAACAATCTCTTAGATCTATCATGATGGATATTTATCCCAAGAATATATGTTACCTCACCCAATTCCTTCATGGAGAAGCATTGATTCAACCATGACTTAACAAATTGTAAGACTGGTATCTCATTTCTAATAAGTAATATGTCATCAATATTACTATTAAGAAAATGACTGAACTCCCACTAAACCGTTTGTAGACACAAGGCTCACATTCATTCTTGATAAAACCAAATTTCATTATGGATTCATAAAAATGAATGTTCCATGACTTGGATGCTTTCTTTAATCCATAAATGGATTTCTGCAACTTTCATACCTTATTGGAATCCTTTGGAGTCATAAACCCTTCAGGTTATGTTATGTAGACATATTCCTAAATGTTCTCATTAAGAAAGGATGTTTTGACATCCATTTTCCAAATCTCATAGTCATGGTAAGCAGCAATGTCCAATAGAATTTTGATGGATTTTGGCATTGAAATTGGTGAAAATGTTTCATCGTATTCAATGCCTTGATGTTATTTGAACCCTTTTGCAACCAGTCGTGCCTTATAGGTGCTTAATTGTCCTTCCATTTTCAGTTTCTTCTTGAATACCCATTTTCAACCAATGGGATTTACATCAACTGGAGGATCTAACAAAATCAAGACTTGGTTTTGGTACATGGAATCCATTTCAGAATCCATGGTTTCTTGCCACTTGGAAACATATGTTCCACTTACTGCTTCCTTGTAGGTTATAGGATCATTATTATCAACTAATAATGAGTCACCATCCTCAGTAACTAAAAAACCATACCGTTCTGGTTCTCTAACCTATCTTATACTCCTACGCATCTCTTGTGTCTCTGGAACAGTTATTTCTTCCACAGGGATTTGTGGAATCTGTTTCTATACCAACTCTTGTGTACCTTGAGCCTCAACTTCATCGAAGTATATCTTGCTCCCACTATATCTTTTGGAGATGTGCTCCCTCTCAAGGAATATGGCATGTCTTTCCACTGTAACCTTTTTTCTGAGGGGTTGTATAGGTAATATCCCCATATTTCCTTGGGGTATCCTAAAAAGGTACACTTTGTACCTTGGGGTGCAAGTTTGTTACCTGAAGAGGCTTTAACAAATGCATCGCTTCCCCACACATATAAATTAGATAATATGGATTTCTTTCCACTCCAAAACTCGTATGGAATACCATTTATCGATTTAGTTGGTACTTGGTTTAGTATATGAACCGCTATTTGTAATGCATATCCCCAAAAGGATAATAGAAGACTCTCATGACTCATCATTGATCTCACCATGTCCAATAGGGTGTGGTTCCTCCTTTCACTCACACCATTCCACTAGGGCATGTATGGAGGAGTGATTTGGGATAGGATCTTAAACTCTCATAAGTAATAAATGAATTCTTGATTAAGATATTCTCCACCTCGGTATGAGCGGAGTTTCTTAATCTTCTTACCAAGCTGGTTATCAACTTCATTCTTGTATTCTTTGAACTTATCAAAATAATCTGACTTATACCTCATTAAGTAGATATATTCATATCTTCTAAAATCATTAATAAAAGTTATGAAGTATGAGTATCCTTCTCTTTCTTTAACTGGAAATGGTCTACACACATCAGTATGAACCAATTCAAGAAGTTCTTTAGACCTTTCACCTTTCCCACTAAATGGGGCTTTGGTCATTTTTCCTTATAAACATGCATGACATGCGCCAAGTGGTATTAGTTTGAAAGAATATAAATATCCATCTTGATGTAACTTTGTCAAGCATTTCTCATTTATATGACCTATTCGGTGATGACAATGTTGGGTGTGGTATGATTCATGTGAAGTATCTTTTTTATTGATTGCCATTACTTGGTTTGTGTAATCCAACACGTAAATACCATTGTATAAATGTTCCCTACAAAAACAAATGTTATATTTGTAAAAGAAGAAACATTCATTTCCAAACTTGAAAAAAATAAATCTATATCTAATCTGGATACAGAAATAATGTTTTTAGTAACAGACGACACATAATAACAACCCTTTAACACCAAGATCATCCCAGTTGGCAACGTGAGGTGGTAGTCCCCAACAGCTACAGTAGTAAGTCTGGCTTCATTGGACGCTCACAGATCTACCTCCCCTTGGTAAATCTTCCTGAATCTACTTGGTGCCTGTATTTGGATACATATTTGAGCACCACAAGCTATATATAATACCCAATTTGTTTAAATAGATAGATTGAATTCAATAACAAATGCACCTAAATCTTCCCCTTTCTTCTTAGGCTAGGTGTAGTTCTTCTTCCAGTGGCCCTTTTTGCCACATGCAAAACAAATAGCCTCATATTCCCTTGCCTCCCCTTTGATCTTCCTTTTCTTGGAAGGTTGTGAAGAAGCTTTGGGCTTAAAGCTCTTCGCCTCCCCTTTCCTCTTATTCACTATAAGGACAGAAGGCTTTTCGCACTTTATATATTTGTCCACTTGGAAAATGAGGATAAGAATATCAGATAGAGACTTATCAATGTTGTTTATATTGAAATTGATAGAAAAGATAGAGAATATCTGAGGGAGTGATGCAATAATGAGATTGGTGCCCAATTCTTCGGGGATTTTAAACCCTAGAACCTTCAAGTGCTCAATGTAGCCAATGATCTTGACTACATGAGGCCCGTCTAGGGAACCTTCTCCAAGATTACTCTGAAAGAGTACCTTAGAGATCTCAAACATTTCTTGTCTTTATCTCTCCTAGTAAAGAACACGAAGGTGCTTGAGTATGCTATAAGCATCCATGTTTTTATGAGACTTCATGAGCTCACTAGAAATTGATGATAGCATCAAACATTGAACATCGACTGTGTCGTTCATATGTTTTTCATAGACCAAGAAATCCTCATCACTTGCCTCTTTGGCAGGCAGATTAGGTAATGCTAACTCCAACATGTAAGACTTTCGTTCATGGTGTAGGATAACCTGAAGGCGTCTAAACCATTCCTGGAAGTTACTGTGTGAGGATGTTTTCTTTATCCAGAATTGATCACAGGTATAGTGTGGTTGACAAGATTTTCATTTTTATTCTATAATTAAAATAGTATATCATTAGTACTTTATTTATTGCATTTTATGAGGAATAATAAATTTTTTATTAAGTCTCCCATTATTTTATCAAGTCCCAATGGCCATCACCATTAAACTCGGAATGTCCAGTTTCTATGAAATTCTAGTGGAAAGGATCCATATTCCCCTTCACATAACCCCAAAAAGGGTTGGTCAAGCTATTAAAAGGTATTTAGGAAGGTAGGTCTTTGCCAACTGCAGGTTTTCAGCTCCTTGATCTGTTGAGTGGACTCCCCAATCCTGAAATCATGACTTTGGATTTCCTCAACTCTTGCCTCCAATATTACACCAATTCTAGCAAGGGATACTCCTATTGATGTAATATGGTTAAGTTAACACAAAACCTTTCATAAGGTCTTCTTGTATAAAAGTAAGTATCCCAACAAGGGTTGGTCAAACACATAGTTTTATTGATTTTTTCCCTTAATCAAGTAACGGAAGGCTTGGTCTGACTTAATATTTTATTTGAGTGATTTTTATCTCTTGTGCATGAATTTCTTATTATCATTATCACATGATTGTTAATATTAAGTGGAACTTAATTAAGTGATTAACCATGTATTGATAATATTTATGCATAAGTCTGATTTATTTTAGTTCTATATTGCATGCTTGTTTAATTCCTTAATTATGTAATCATGACAACACATCCATAATGATAAACCATGCAACTGATAGAAATAAAATAAAGAGAATGATCATGATATTTTCTAATGGTTAGTTTATCTAGCGGTGGATAAACTAACCCTGACCTAGGGGAGAAACATCTTGAACCTTTTGGGTTCTTGTTTATAGCTTTCCACGTGTCCACCTTTGTATCTCCTGGTATTGGTTTCGTCTCGGCTCCATCTTGAACCACCTCCACTAGCTTGGGAGTTCCATCCATTACATATGCCTTTTTTTAACTCACATGCAGGTGAGGGGTAAAAATGGGTTTTACATAAAATAAACCTTGGGCACACAGGCCCTATATATTAATGACGAGAAGGCTCGCAGGACAACAAATTTAATTTAAATAAATTAATTAAAAGAAACCATCCACATAAAAAGGTCTTGTCCTAGCTCATGATCATTCATACATGCAATGATATTTACGCATAAATAAAACTAGCATTCAATTATTTAATCATTCTTATTTAATATAAATCATGCTCAAATTAATTAATTATCTTTAATTAATCAATCCTTTTATCTTAAACCCTTTTCTGAATTTCCTTGAGATTCTCATCCATCATAATTTTAAACAAATAAATTCATTTAAAATTATCTTTGTACGTAACTTTTACCTTGGAGGTAACCCGGTGAATTCTAGTTCATAACTACCCAATGAGTAGAAATGAACATTACATAGATGTTAAATTAAACACATATATATAAAACACCTATCAGGTGTTGTGTCTCATCTTTATGCCTGCACTATGATACACGTCTCAAGGGTTTGTATAATATAATAATAAATTTTAATAAATCTGCATAATTTGGATGAGTACATGGTGTGTAGTTATGACTACACGACATGTACTATCATTCACCATCCATATAAAGTACATGCTCAAGGACATGTCATATATATGTACTTCATAAATCTTCAGAGTACAAGGAGATTTCAGTGGTACACATGCTGTGTAGTATCTGCGTTACACGGTTTCCAGTCGGGCAAGCTGTGTATGGGGTACACGGTTAAACCCTAACCCAAAGGGACTACACACTATGTCCAGTGGACTACAGGGTGTGTAATCTAGAAACTATGTGCCACCTATTCCTGGTCAACACACAGAGTCATTTAAGACTTAAAAAGAATCCAACACACGGCTTGGTTTGGAGGACCAGTCTGATGCATTGAATCTTGACTACATGGCATGTACTATCGAATACACACTATGTGTTCTGGTGTTGTATAGCCAGGAATCTTTGGCACCTCCAGATGAGATCCTCTATTTTATTTTAATCAAAATTAAAAGAAAAGATCATTTCTATAAGGTAAATGAGAAATGAAAGAGGAGGAACATATCTTTAGGTTCATATTTTCAAAATGATTAATTTGAATTGAAAAAACTAAATTATTAAATGTATAAAACATCAATTAAATATTTAAATAATTATAAACTATGGTGTAACTGCTCTGATACCACTTGAAGATTCCAAGCACAGTGGAAGCGAGGTTGAGACGACACCCAAATTTGATTTTTACCATGATTAATGATTATTTTAGGATCAATATGATGATGAACGTTAGTCTCCATGGAATAGAATCAATGATTTAGATAAAGAAGGAAGAGGTATGAAACCTTTAGAGAGGATCTTGCACATCATGTTTATAATTAATTTAATTAATTTCATAAAGAAAATGATACTTGGATCTTCGATATTTTCTTCGTTGATGATGTTGATCATCCGGAATGACCCTTCCATATTATCTTGTTGTTCTTGAAAGGATCCAAACTAAAATCCCTCTAGTGGTGATCCACACATGCTCTGATGGCCTTCGATCGACACCGCTCGTTCTCCGGGTGCTAGCGTGGCAAAGCGAGTGTCTTGTGTCGGTCATTCTTGATTGATTTTTCTTCGGCCTTGAAGAATGTCTATCGTTCTTGAGAGGAGCAGGAAGATGATTCGAGAGAGAAATTATTTAGCTCAACAATTCTCAATTCACCAGGTGTGCGGTTTGGTGCATGGCACAATAGACGTATGTGTCTATTTATTGACATGGGGCTTCAGTTACAATATTTAATTGCATAACAACAATTAAATGAATTCATAACCTTATATAAAACCCATGCTATTAATAATAATATTGCGTCATTATTTATGGTGTGCCAAATTGCAAAAAATGGAATTATAAATAAAATTATGTGTCACAAAATAATAGCAGTGTTATTTTAATTTGTGCCAACTAGTTAAATAATTATTTATCATCTTACAAATATTTATTTTACTACTGTACCGGCCTTGGTCCTCTTCAAATCCACTTACATTTATTGAAAACCCGAATAAATAAATAATTTATTATCTTAAATAAATATTTTATTTACAAACTAGTAAATAAATATTTATTAAATGTTCAATAAAATAAATAAATATATTTTACCCAAAATCTTGTGAATAAATATTTATTTAATTTATGCAATCATTTTAACTTGAATAAAATTATTCCATTATCTTGAGAATAATATTTATTAATTAAATTCAAATAGAATTTAATCGAGACCACCAAAAACACTTAGTGTGTGACCCTCTAGGATTCTTTCTTGTTGACATTAGGCAGGATTGCCTAAAGTCCAAGAGTATTGTCTAACAACGGGTTAAGTCACCTAAGATAAAGAGCTTAAAGTCGCAACAAATACATCTACATATGAATTCTCACTGTGTAATATAATCTCTTTGTCACAATATCTCATTAAGCAGGTTTCATGATAGTGTCATCAACTTTTATGCTTGATATGTCATTCTTTGACTACCTAAAATAAACTCATCATTACACCATGGCCATGTAATTTCACATGATGGTTCTATTTCAATCAAAGGGTTGAGATATCAACTTCCATAAATGGAAGGGATAAATCATTCCTCAACTTATCCATTAATAACATGTCACTCATGATGCACCCAATGTGCCCTAATTCCCGCCAACTATCTGCATGATGATTTTTTGTCAGTAAATAAAAGTGCACGAGTTGTGACACGTATTAATGATAATCTTAAATTCTAAGGATCATTACACATGCTATCAGATAGAAATATCTGATGATTCTAAAACATGTAGAATTCCTATTAGCAGGTCTATTCTCATAATATCTTGTCTTGGAGATTACCAAGTGTGAAATTCATGAGAGGAAGTCTCATCTACTTATGAGTACTCACACCTGATGGTCTTCATGCTATGTGTCCCATAATATTATGTCATCCAATCCTAGAAATATATTTAAGAATATTATTATAGCATTTCAAGGTTCTCATCATAGCGGGGAACTACCGTGACCTTATCAATGCAAAAAATACTCCAGGACATTAATACATCATAGTTATGAAAAATAATGAACAATATGTAATAATATGTTTAATATTTAAATACATTAAATTTCTATGTAATCAAAGTACGACCAGTTGGTTCTAGGACACCAACTCTTACATGATTCCCATGTAGTGTTGGTCATGAAGATACTAAGAACTCCACCTGAGGAATGAAGATGAATATATGATCTCACTCTGGGCCTCATAGAAGGATTCCAATAACTCTATCCAAGAAGTCCTACTGAAGGAATCATAGTCCTAAGAGTAGGAGACTATTCCATATTAACCCCAAGGAAAAGATAACAGAAATTCATCTTAATGAAATTTATTAAATATATGGAGGACAAGGGCTCCAAGACATTTATAATAAATTACATGATGTGTAGAAGGGTTACACGTCATGTCCCTTGACCCCGAGTCCTGCACGAGTAAATGGACCATGTCTCTTTCCCATGTTTATGTAGAAGTACATGATGTGTTTTTTGTTAGTGTATTCTACCCATTTGTTAATACATGTCTTTATCCCATGTACATGTGCTCATGTACCAGTACATGGCATAGATCGTGTAAGTTGTGTATGTGTAAGCGAGTACACGACATGCTCCAACTCGTGTACTCAAACCTGTGTTCATGTACCCTCTAAGGTACATGTCGAGTCACTAGAGAGGGACCACACACCATGTGACAGGGGTCACACACCATGTGATAATTAAATTCCTCCAAAACCTTAGCCGCCACATATGGGGGGCCCACACAACATGTAGATTCGGTTTACGCATCATGTAACAAAAAATTTCCTAAAATTCCAAATCTTGTTTCATGTGTTTGTTCCTTAATCTGATATTTGACCTCATGATTTCCTTGATAGAAAATTATAAATCAACTCCCAACAAATATTTCCATCACTGAAAAAAATATATTTGGCCCTTCGATCCACTCAGAAAACAAATTTATACATTGTTATTCATTGTGTGCTGAAGAACACGAAATTGGGTATCTACATAATATAATCCATCACTACTATGGTCGTCGTACCACCATCATTTCATGATGATCCCAGATCTATGATTTTATATCATTTCTCCAAGAAACGGGTGTACAGCGATCGATTCATCGGGATGTGTTGAACTGTGGGCCAAATGAAGAATGCTCATGATGAACGAAGAATTGGGGGAGAAAAGAACAAGATAAATCAAGATAAATAGACCTTGATCTATTTTCATGTAAATCTTTTTTTGTTTCCTTTATAACAAAAATCGAAGAATCAAAAATTTAATCATGAAGAAAATTCTCTTAAACCCCGATTAAACTAACACATCCTACAAAATGCATGATTTTCAAATCAATTCGTTCATCGATTGATTTTAAATCATCATAGAAAATGATAATGGGGAAATAAAATCCAAATAAACAATGCCCTTCCTCAATTTAGATTGATCGCTGACAAAGAATGGGGTTGTGTTGTGATCGTTGGTGAGATCCTTTGAATTTGTTGCATGTTGATCGTCGATCCACAATCTGATCACTGTTCATCTGAGATAAATCCTATAACTCTCTCTCCAAAATCTCTCCAAAGGTTTTAGGGTTCTATGGATAACCCTTGAATTATAACATAATAGTTTATTTAACAATTCTCCAAATTTTTTATCAATGAAAATAATTAAAACATTTTATTTAATTATTTTATTCATTTTTGTGCCCATGATGACTTTTTGACAAAAGACACATGATGACCAATATTAAGTCATGCTTAGGGTAAAATACATGTTCTAAAATCAATGATTCCCTTGGATTTATGATCCGAGCACCCATTTATAATTCATTCCACTTTTTTAGGATAACTATGCACACGTGATGTTTAGTATATTTAATATATTTAAAACATTTATTCCAGGCACATCGGGTCTCAGAATCACATGTCGTCTTAGTGCTTGGGCTTGAAAATAATTTATACAATATCCAATAACAATACATGAAAAATATGAGTCATTAAATTCTTCCCACCTTGGGTCTCTACATCCTTGAAAAGCCAAAATAAGGGCTACACAAAGAGATGTGGATACTGAGCATGAATCTGTGCCTCTCGCTCCCATGTGCTCTCATGAAAATTTCCATGTTGCCATCGAACTCACACTAAAGGAATAAATCACCCATGGAATATTGTCGCTTTCTGATCCTTAATATCTACTAGGTACTCAAAAATAGTATCTCAATCCTCAATGTTCATCTCGCCCTAGTCAATAATGTGTGATGTGTCATGAGCATACCTCCTTAGTTATGACATGTAGAAGAAGTCGTGTACATGGTCTAACTGTGGTGGTGGAATTGAGTGGTACACCACCTTACTAACTCTAAAAATTATATGGAAAGGTCCAATTAACCTTGGATATATCTTGTTTCCCTAACCAAATCTCCATAATCCATGTCAAGGTGAAACCCGTAGGAATATATGGTCTCCTTCCTCAAACTCTAAAGGTCATTATTGTCTGTCAACATAAGATTTTAGATGGATCTAATCCATCTTCATGCACTCCTGGATGGTCTTCACCTTCTCAATAGTATCTTGCACCAACTCTGGGCCCATGAGTGTTGACTCTCCTGGGTCAATCCAGCAAAGTTGTGACCTATAGGGCCACTTGTAAAAAGCCAAAAATTATGTCATACCAATTGTGGAATGGTAATTTTTGTTGTATGAAAACTCCACCAATGGTAGGTGAACCTACCAACTATAGCCAATGTCCAACACAAAAGCTCGCAACATGTCCTCTTGAATCTAAATGGTTCACTCAGTCTGGACATCATTTTGGGGATGAAACAATGTGCTCAAGCATAACTGAGTCCCAAAAACCTCCTGTAATCTATTCCACAACTAGTATGTGAAGTGGCCATCAAGATCAGATAATATTATTTATGGAAATACATGGAGTCGAACTATCTCATGTACATAGATTCATCCCAAGCCCTCTACTGAACTCTACTCTTGAATAAATAAGAAGTGGTCCAACTTGGTGACTCAGTCTGGATCACCTAGATAGAATTGTGTCCCCTAAACATGCATGGTAATCCCATCATGAAATCCATGGATATCCTGTCCCACTTCCACTCTGGAACCTCGAGGGGTTGATTTAAACCTTTTGGAACTTGGTGCTCGACCTTACTTGCTGACAAGTAAGGCATCGAGAGACAAACTCTACAACTCCTTTCTTCATCTTTGGCCACCAAAACTGACGTTAGAGGTCCTGGTACATATTATCCACACCTGGATGTACCTCCAAAGTAGACGTATAAAACTCTCTCAAAAACTCATACCATAACATCACTTATACCATCATGCATGATTTATAAATAACTGCATGATCCCCACCTTTAGAAAATCCATCAGGATCATTTCTAGTGGATATCTGAGTATGTATGGTCTCACAGTTAGTATCCCCTAGTTGTACCTCCCTAAATTTCTTTAAGGTAGGAGGGGTAAAAACCATTTACTGAATGTAAGTTTCTCCATCACCATCCATAAAGGATAACTGTAATGAGGGCAACTACTTTGATACCTCGTTCAATAACTGCGAACAAGATCTCCTGTTGAGATAATCTATTACCACATTCCCCTTCCTAAGATTATAGTCAATTTTAAATTCATAATCATGGAGTAACTCTAGTCATCGCCTTATTCTCAAGTAATGATATTTCTTAAAGAATATATACTTGAGACTCTTGTGATCGAAGTAGATGATAAATCGGTCGCCCATTAGGTAGTTTCACCACATATTTAGTGCGAAGACTACCATTTCTAACTCAAGATCATGGGTCGTGTAGTTCTAATCATGTGGTATCAACTGATAATAGCCATAGTCTATCGTTGCATGCCTCTACATCAAAACATAACCAAGCTCAGTTCCTGATGCATCGTAGAACAATGCGTACTCGACACCCTCCTCTGGAAATCACAATATGGGATCACTCGTCAATATTTGTCTTAAATGCTGAAAATCTTATTGGAACCACTTTATCTACATGAAAGTCTACCCCTTTCAGGTCAAAGCTTCCATGAGTACTGATATTCTTGAGAAATCATGTGTGAATCTCTGGTAATAGCATTCCAACCTAAGGAATCTCTACACTTCTGTCACACTCCTGGGTGGATGCCAAGATAACAATGCCTTGACCATGGCTAGGCTAGGTCCACTGCCACACTGTCTTTTGAGATAACATGTCACAGAAATTGGACCGCCGGAATCCATAATTGGAACTTTGAGAGATTTTTGTAAATATGATGCTCTCAGAGTACATCCAAAACCATCCTCAAGTGTCTCACATGTTCCTCCTTGGATGTCGAGTACACAAGGATATCTCCGATAAATAATATGATGAACCGGTCCAAGAAAGGATGAAAGATATGCTTCATGAGTCCCATGAACACTTCTGGGGAGTTCTCCATGCCAAAGGGCATCACCAAGTACTAATAGTGACCATAGTGGCATCATAATGTTGTCTTCGGTATATCCTCATCCCATACTCATAGCTAGTGATATTTTGATCTGAGTTCGACCTTAGAGAACCATCGTTCCCCTCTCAACTACTCAAAGAGGTCATCGATCCTCGATAGTGGATACTTTTTCTTCATGGTCACCTAGTTCAAGCACTGGTAGTCCACAGATAACCTTAAGTTTTTTTTCCTTCTTGGAAAACAAAATTGGGGCTGCACAGGGTGAAACATTGGGCCTAATAAATCTCTTCCTCTACGAGTCCTCCAACTACACCCTTAGCTCGCGAAGCTCTACAAGAGCCATATGATATGCTAGAATAGACATCGATGTCATCTCGGGGTGTAGATAAATGAAGAAGTCTATATATTGGTAGGTAGGTAAAACTAGAACATCCTTAGGGAAGACGTCCTCATACTCTGCCACCACTACAAGAAACTGGGAACTCATAACATCCACTAAAACTGGGGTTAGGATATCCAATTGATGGGTAATCAGATACAACCTCTTATGCATGAGTTTATCCTATGCTTTATGGGTTTCCTTTTCACCAATAATGGAGAACCTAGTTCTGTCACTACAAACACACCGTGTCCTCCAATTAAAACAGTCAATATGGGCATGAACCATAGATAGCCATCCCATACCTATGATGACTTCATAAGGCCTTATCACTGCTACAAAGAGAACCCAATAGAAACTCTCTCCTCCAAGAGTTAGGTCACACCATCGGCACAAGTGTGTGATTGCTAAGTCTTCTCTAGTATGAGTCTCCAAGCCTAAGGGTTGAGCTAAGGGCTCAACCAAAATCTCTAAGTCTCGTACAAGGTATGTGTAAAGAAAGGAATGACTAACACATGTGTCTATCAATACTTCATATAAGGTAGAAAAGTCACATATCATACCTCGAATCATTCCTAGAGCCTCTAGGTCATAAGATTTGACTGCCTATATTTGTCCTCGCCCATGTCCTTCATCTCCCTGAGCCTGGCATGAACCACCTAGGGGTGGTGGTGGTAACAAGTAAAAGCATCGACCACATCATGTTACTCTCCCAACTCTTCTATCATGTCTGATTCCCTGCAAATTTGTCTGCTCCTATCGCTGCCTTTACCTCGGTGACCCATCTATGGTCTCTCTGTTATTTGTACGTCAGGTTGTACAATCTCGTGCAAGATGTCCCCTGACGTCACATGAGTAGCACCGCCTCTCCCTAGATTGATTGGACCCACCCTATGATCCCTAAATTGTATATCCTCTATCTTGGGACCTCCTTATAAAAAGTCTCACATGTCCAAGTCCTTGAGACTGATGTCATCTCCCTACTTCTAAGGTATCTACTCATGTTATCCCACTATCGTCAACCACTAGTTGTATCTTCTCATCCAAGAAACTCTCAACCAACAAAGCTCGCTCTAGAACCCCAGCATAGGTAGGAATGTATAGAGGGATAACACTAGTCAGGATGACTCTACACAGACCTCGTTTGAAAGTATTATCCCCAAAGAACTGGCCACAAATCATACCCATTGAGTACCTAGAGAGGTTGGTAAACCTCAATGAATACTCACCTACTATCATACTACCCTTCTAGAGATAAAAAATCTCTTAGATACATACATCCCTCAGGGTATCTAGTATGAACTTCTCTTTAAAAATTCACCCAAAATTTTTCCATGAAAAAGTTTCCTCATTGTAAGACTAGGTCACTAACCCCCACCATCACCCTATTGATCTATGAATAAGGATCACTGGCGTGACCACCATATGATCTTCTAGTGTCCTGACTAGATAGAAAACTTGAGTCATCGCCTCAATAAATTCCTCATCTGCATGTGGGTTGGGATCTCCTTAGAACCTAAGGGGACTCTGTCATTGAAACTTGTGAAGCATGCTTAGCTTGCGCACCTCATCCACTGGTACTGCGGGTTCCACGTGATGCTCCATAGGTGGTGGTATAGTTGGTGCACCACCCGAAGGTAACATCGCAGGGACTAGTCCTTGTATCGATGCCTCATCACTGATAGGATCATCCTCATGATCCTAATGCTGAATCCTAACTAGAATACATCATGGAGGCATCTTTAAATTAAACAAGATGCACCACAGTCAATGAGTATATTTGGAGAGATGACTCAAGAAGGACATGAAAACCATAACCCATTTCTATATGATGCATGTATCATTGTTTTTCCCTACAACTAGTGTTCTCATGTATCAAGTCAAAAAGCAGGTGATCAAAGACCTGGTGTATGGATATGTCAGTCACCGCACCAACACTAGAGTCCCTAGCCTGAAATCCAAACTCGAAACACTTAACACTATTTCCCCAAACCAATCTCACGAACGATGGTACTAAATTAGAACTGACTACTCTAATACCACTCTATCATGACCCATCCCATAGGGTCCCATGTCGTGACTCCCCAATACTACCTCTAATAGGATAGGGGATGGAAACTAGCATCGAGTATTCATATCACTAACATGGGAGGCCTTAGCCTAAGTACTTGTACAAATGTACACATCTCCAAGACTATACAATACTGAAATGTAAAAATAATTGAATAACCATGCATGAATATATCTAAATTTCACAACTATCATATGACATGAAGTAAAGTAAAGTAATCAAGTCCAAATATAATCCCACCACAAATATTTTGAAACATAAGTCCAACTTGAAAGTAAGTACTGGGGACTGCTGTCAAAAATATGTAGGAACACACCTCAGTCTTTATGGTCTCATTAATCACCATTTGGTTATGATTCATCTAAGAATATATCAAAAGGATGATTGTCATCACAAGACATGACATGTGCAGGAAAATCCCGTGCAGGGGTGAGTATAACAATACTTAGTAGGACACCCCAAAACCACAAATCATACAACAAAGGAAATATAATCATCTATACACAAGTATATTCCTATAGCACATATAACAAGAATATCCAGATATACTCAACAAAGACACACAATCAAAAGGTAAGTCATAATTATTGTATGCCAGCCTGGGATTCCATCTTGAAGATTCCATAAAGCACTCATCTGGGAGAACACACTCTTGAGTCTGATAGCACTGATGACAACCTTCCAATAGGTAGTGCTTGTCGGGTATTTCCATTTAGAAGTACATGGTGAAGGTCTGAAGGGATACTATACATGGATGAGTATCACTCCCAAGGCCATAGGGTGATGCCAACAACTCAATATAGATTAACCTGCTAAGTATAGGATCGGCGCCCACATAGTGTTGGTCACGACGATACCAAGAACTCCACCTAGGGAATGAAGATGAATAGAGGATCTCACTTTGGGCCTCACAGAAGGATTCCAACAACTCTATCCAAGAAGTCATGCTGAAGGGATCATAGTCCTAGAAGTAGGAGATGATTCCATAATAACCCTTAGGGAAATTATAAGGGAAACGAACCTTAATGAAACTTTTCCAAGATATGGAGGACAAGGGCTCAAACCCATGTCAAATAAAGTACATTGTGTATAGAAGGGTTACACACTGTGTCCCTTGACCTCGGGTCCTACCCGTGTAAATGGATTATGTCTCTTTCCCACATCCGTATAGAAGTACACAACATGTAGGCTACCTGTATATTCTAACCATGTTTTAGTACGTGGTTTTATATTGTGTACATGTGCCCGTGTACCAGAACATGGTATATCCCATGTACTCTAGTCCAGGTCATGTCCATGTAAGGGAGTACACAGTGTGCTCCAACTCATGTTTGTGTACCCTCTGAGGTACACGCCGAGCCACCGGGGAGGGACCACACACCATGTGATAGGGGCCACACACCATGTGATACTTAAGTTCCTCCAAAGTCCTAGATTCCACATAGGGGGAACCACACAACATGTAGATACAGTTTACATGTCGTGTAACGCGGAATTTCCCAGAATTCTAGATATGGTTTCGCATGTTTGTTCCTCTGTCTAATCTTTGATCTAGTGACTGGATTGCTAGAAAATCATGAATCAAGGATCAAAGAACCTTGCCATTTCCAAACAATAAGATTCTTCCATTAGATCTTCTTAGAAAATGGATTTATACGGCGTTCTCCACTGCACGTCCAAGAATGTGAAATCTGGAATCTATGTCGTCTAATCTACCACTGATCCCATCATCGCACCACCATCATATCATGATGATCCTAGATCTATGATTTCGGATCTTTGATCCAAGAAATTATTATTCAATGATTGATTCATCGAGATATGTCGAATTGTGGTCCAAACGAAGAACACATGTAATGAATGAAGAATCGAGAGAGAAAAGCACAAGAATAATCAAGAGGAACATATATTGATCAATGTTTGTGTCGATCTTAGTTCATTTCCATTAGAACAATAATCAAATGATCAATAATTTATTCATGAAGAAAATTCTCTTTAACCCCAATTAAACTAACCCATCCCGCAAAATGCATGGTCTGCAAATCAATTTGTTCGTCGATTGATTTACGTTCATTATAAAAAATGAGAATGGGGAAATAAAATCCAAATAAAGAACACCCTACCTCAATTCATATTGATTGTTGATGAAGAACAAGGTTGCACTGTGATCATTGGTGAGATCCTTTGAATTCTTTGCATGTCGATCATCAATCCACGATTCGTCTACCGTTTATCTGAGAGAAATCCTCTGACGCTCTATCCAATAGCTCTCCAATGGTTCTAGGGTTATGTGGATAACCTTTTAATTATAACAGAGAAATCTATTTAAGTATTCTCTGATTACTGCATCAACAAATAAAATTAAACTAATTTATTTAATTATTTTTTTCATTTTCATGCTAGTGATGACTTTTCTATAAACGACCTGCGTCGACCAATGTTAAGTCACACCTAGGGTAAAAACCATGTTTGAAACTCAACAGTGCCCTTAGATTTATGATCTAAGAACCCTTTTAGAAGTTATTATACTTTTTTAGGAAAACTACATGCACATGCTATTTAATATATTTCACAAATTTATTCTGGGAACACCGGCCTTATAATTGCATGCCATCTCAATTCATGGTCTCAAAAATAATCCATACAATATCCAAAAATAATACATGGAAATTTTGAGTCATTAAAGTTTGTCTCTTATTAATACTCCATTCATGTTGGATGCATATTTCACATAAGTGAAATAATAATTAGCCTCTCAAAGTAAAACATTAAGTTATCCCTAACCAATGTTCTCCATGGTGTATTATAGGTTGTGATAAAAATACTTAGGTTAGAATGTGTAGGTTTTTTATAGAGATATATAATATCATCATGATGTACAAAAGATTTTTTTTTTGTCAGATGACCTACCAATTATACCAAATATAGTGGTATACACTATGACTTTGGTATGTTAAGGGTGCATGTTTCATATTGGGATCTCCCTACACCTGATGTTAGTCAAGATACCTAGCATGAGAACATTATACTTTGATACCTTTATTACATCATCCCCAAGGTTGAACAAATCAAGGGGTGTTTGGGTATGTTATTAATCATGTCATCAGTTGAATTTAATCAAGATGAGATTTTCCCTCTCGTATAACAAGTATGACATATGGTCCCTTAATTGAGATAAATTGAAGGAGTATATGACCATAACTAAAAGATACATATGATTTTTTTGTATATTAGATAAAGGGTATGTGATGTTCTCATCCATAAGGGTGAATGACATGAGATGTGTTCATCCATCTGGTTAGTCTATACTCATAGAATAGAGAACATATGAGTAGTTATACAGGATTTACATACTCTATGTCATGGAAGAAGGGGTCATATAAAAATGCATACTTTTATATGATATTTCTAATGGACATGGGTATGGAGATACATGTGTTTGATAGAGATCACACAAGATCCCTTTATATATTGAGCAGCATTGATGTTTTTATAGAGGCTGCTCTTTGTTTACATTTATGGATTTAGGAATTTATACTTGTTTTCAATGTTATAAAGTCTTATGAGATCACACTTTGTAGTTGTGCGAATGAGGATCAAGTTTATGAAATATTAAGAGCTACCCCAAAAGTGTTTTAGATGATATCTAAAATAAGTTATGGATATATATAGAATGTAGTGAAATTGTATGATAGCTTTCCCAAAAGGAGTTTTGGAAATATCTAAAAGGATTTTTGGACACTGTTTCATAAATTATTGCATATGATGTGACATAATGGTGAAATTGTGACAAGTCTATGATACTTTTGTGAAATTGATAGATTGAAGGAAATATGCACTAAAATGGTCTTGACTATGACATAGTCTATGTTGTGGTTTGTTCTAAGTAGCTCCATGGCATAGTGAAAGTCATTATGTCATGGTGCTTATGCATGGAATTATCATTCCATGCGAGAATGAGCATGTTTCTTTGATCTTCCATTCCAAAAAATATAATATTTGGTTATTCATCGTATGATGATGGATTTTATAGGTTTTAATGTCTCGTGTAATCATTTAAGTATTAAACAATCATTAATACGTTTGAGCTAAATGTTTCAAGAGTTGAAGCATTTAAAGCATTTGTGCCATTTATGTGAAACACTCAATTAATATGGTTGAACATTTAGATCCAATGAGGTTCCTTGGAAGGTTATATAAGTAAGTTCAATCCAATGGATTTTTTGTCATTGAGACATTGTGAGAACTACATAAACTAAATTACACCAAATCTCTTGATTACCTCTATCCTTTAACTGAAGGTTCTAGCATACTGTGGATATCATGGAGTTCCATACTAAGCATCAGGAGATTCATGTGATCCATGGGTACCCTGATAAGGAGTTCTATGACTTCTTTTTGGTGATCTCATTCAAGATCGTGTTTTCGGAGTTGGTGACTTAGGACCAATTATTTGTACTTTGATTACATATATATTTAATGTATTGAATATTAATAAATATTATTATTACATATTGTTTGTTGTTATGCATGACTCTAATGTAATAATGTCCTAGAGTATACATTGCATTGATAAGGTCATATAAGCTCCCTGCTATGATGATAACCTTGATGTGTTATGATGATATTATCAAATAATGCTATGTGGTTGGATAACATATTATGATGGGACACATAGTATATAGATTGTTAAGTTCGATTACTCATAAGTAGATGAGGTTTCTTCTCATGAAGTTCGCATTTGGTAATCTCCAATATGGGAGATTTTGAGAACAGACCCGCCATTAGTAATTATGCATGTTTTGGTGTCATCAAATATTTATATCTATAAGCATGTGTGATGGTCCTTAGACTTTAAGATTATTATTAAAGCATATTATAAATCATGTACTTAGATGTATTTTGTAAACCATGATAATAACAGTTCATGTCAAAGTTGGATACATTAGGTACGTCATGAGTGACATGTCATTAATGAACAAGTCGAGGAAGGATTTTTCCTTTCCATCTTTATAGAATCTGATATCTTAGCCCTTTGATTGGAATAGAACCATCACATTAAATTTTATGGTTATGATGTAACTATGTGTTTATTATAGATAGTCAAAGAAATACACATCAAGCATATAGGTTGGAGACGTGATTATGCAACCTTGTTGATGGGATATTGTGACAAAGGGATTATATTACACAGTGAGTGTTCATATATGGTTATCGATGTTGTGAAATTAAGTTCTTTCTCTTGGGTGCCTTGACCCATTTCTAGATAGTAATCTTGGACTTTAGGCAAGCCCGAGGAATAAATATTTATTTAATTTATGAGATCAATATAACTTGAATAAAATTATTCCTTAGAATTGAGAATAATATTTATTTCATTTAAAGAAATTAATGTTATCCATTTACTTTTGTGTATTCATTACATGTATGACCATTAATGAGCTTGACCAAGACATGTGTATGTGTTAGATGTTTTAATTTAATTTATTTCATGATTTTTCAATTATTTAATATTAAATTAAACAATATTTAATTTAATTACATACTGGTCATTTAAATAACGGTTTTTATGTGGTCAACATTCAATATTTTATTCAAGTTATATTGATCACATAAATTAAATAAATATTTATTTGTCGACTTATGAATAAAATATTTACTTTATTTATTGAATATTTTAATAAATATTTACTCACTATATTTTGAATAAAATATTTATTTATAAAATAAAATATTTATTTATGAATAAAATATTTATTTATGAATAAAATATTTATTTATGAATAATATATTTATTCAGATGTTCAATAAATGCTAGAGGAGTTCGAAGGGACCAAGACTGGGTCTGATGATAAATATTAATTAATAAGACCATTGCATAATATTTCTTATTGTGCAAGTTGGAGTGCACCAAAAAATAATAATAATATAATTATTATTATGTGGCATGAGGTTTATTAAAGGTAATTAATGTTATTTAATGACCAGTATGTAATTAAATAATATTTTAACTTATATCCTAACTATATAAATAGACAGTTATGTCTATTATGTAGAGCGTCTAAAAATTGAGAATAGAGAATTGCTACACACAATGAATTCTCTCTCAACTCCTCCTTCTCTCTCCCTCTCAAGAATGAGAAGTGCAAGAGAGATTTCTTCAAGTTCAAAGAACGAGTTATCAAGAATGAGAAACGCAAGATATTTGACTCGTCGCACCAACACCTGAATATTGAGTGGTGTTTCTCAAAGATCATAGGATCATGTGTGGATCGCCACTAGAGAGATTCTATTATTGGATCCTCACAGTGCAACAAAGGTAATCTAAAAGGGTCTTTTTGGATGATCAATATTCACCAATAAAGAAAGTTTCTAAGCCTGGGTATTTATTTTTTCAAACATTAAAAAAATTAATTAGAAATTTGACGTGAAGGATCTTCTCTCTTAGTTTCACACAACGATTATTAAAAGAAATTTAATGTATCACCCACCTCTGTATGCTTACACTACATTTGGAACCATCAAGTGGTATAAGAGTGGACACATTTAAGTTTATACTTATTTATTTGATTGTTTATCAATATGAAATTGTGGTTATATTTTCATTTCATGTTATTCATTATTTAATCCGATTTGAATTAACATGTTATTGATATATTAATCATGTTTGTTCGGTGTTTCATTTTCTTAAAGGTTTAAGAAAAAATGAAGAATGACCTAAGATATCATCGAGAAGTGTCAAATCTTTGGTCGGTAAAACTGGGTTACATGGTGTGTGGCCAGAGCACATGTCGTATACTCATACACATTGTATCTAGATACACCGAGCAATTAATTACACGCAGTGATTTTATTGAACACTTTGTGTTGACTGGGCCAACCTGACATGCGGCAAGTAGATACAGGGAGTGTAGATGGCATGTACATGCTATGTAGTTTGGCAAATTTAACACACTGAAGCCCCAAGTGTGTGACTTGGATATACGCCAACTGAGATATATAGTGTGTAGCTGGATGTGCATGTCGTGTAGATTCCCATTAATGGAAAAATTTAAAATTACATTAAATTTGAAAATTACAGCATTAAAACTTTATTTTATTGATTGGAACATCGTTGTGTGTTTGACAATTTAATAATGGTTTTAAATAATATTGAATGCTCAATTAATTTATTGTAATTAATATATCATTATTAGTTATGTCGTTTATTTTCCATGAATATCATTAATGATGAGTATCACCAAATAATATTAAAAGATCATTAAGATAAAAGGGGATTAATTATTTAATTTATTAATTAATTAATGAAATCAATTTTATCTTAAATAATAAAATAATGAATAAAGAAATGAATGTTATCCATTTACTTTTGTGTATTCATTGCATGTATGACCATTAATGAGTTTGACCAAGACTTTTGTATGGGTTAGATATTTTAATTTAATTGATTGTATGAATTTTCAATTATTTAATATTAAATTAAATGATGGTATGTGGTTCATCTCTCCCACTATTATTATATTAGACATGTGTGTCCACGGATATTTATGTAATCCCCTTTAACCAATCATTTGGTTCCCCTCACCTGCATGTGAGTAATAAATATTTAAAATTAATGGAGCATTCCAAGGTGTGTGGAGGTGGTTAAAGATAGTACCATAATGATGACAACTCAGGTGATACATAGGTGGAAAGGTGGAATGTTGTAACTTATGTCAAGACTGACAATATGAGTTATTTACCCTAGGTCAAAGGTTGATTTAATGTATACTCTTTAAATCAACCTTTAGATAAATCTCATGAATGGGTCATTTAATTAATTAATTATTTTTTCTATTCAATTATTTATTTTATGGATGTAAGGCTGCAGTCACATAAATAAATGAATTAATGTGAAAAGATAGAAATTAAATAAATGAATTGTGCGTAAATGTTTTATCCAACATGGTTAATTAATTAAGTAACATACACTTAATATTAATAATATTTGTAAAGGATAAAACAAGAAAAAATTATACATAATAAATTAAAATACTTCAATTAAATATTAAGTCAGACTAAGCCTTCCATTATTTTATTGGGAATGAAACCATAGAACTAAGTGTAGTACATGTCCAAAGTCTGGACACTTAATTTTATTGAGGAGTTCTCGTGAGAGTTTTGGGTTAACTTAATTGAAATTTTATTAATTTTAACATCCAAAGTCTATTTAATACAAATTTTGAGGCAAGTGTTAAGGAAATTCAAGTCAGGATTTTAGGATAGGGGAATCTACTCAACAGATCAAGGAGCTATAAGTCTGTAGTTGGCAAGACTGCCTACCTAATTACTTTATTATAGTTTTCATGGACAAAGTTTGGATCATTAAGAAAAGTAATGGGGATCCTTACTACTAGAATGTTAAAGAAAATAGACATTCTGAGTTCAATGGTGAAGGCTATTGAGACTTGATAAAATAACATGAGATTTCATAAATAAAAAAACATTTAATTTATTATATCTCACTTATTTTGTAATCAAGAAAAGTACTGATAATCTGATATTTTTAATTGTATAATAAAATGAAAATTTCATCATTCACATTATCCCTATGATCAATATTGAATAAAGATAACCTATTAAATAGTAGTATCTTTCAGGAGTGGTTTATACGCATTCAGGTTGTGTTATGTTATGAATAGAAATATTACATGCTTGAATTCGTAATGCCTGGTCCGCCTGCTAAAGAGGAGAGTGATGAAGAGTTCTTTGTCTATGAAAAACATTTGAGTGATACGGTCTACATTAAATGTTTGGTGCTTTCATTGATGTCTAGTGAACTAATGAAGTCTCAAAAAAACCATGGATGTGTATAGCATGCTTGAGCACCTCCATGGTCTTTACCAAGAGAGATCTAGACAGGAATGGTTTGAGATTTCCAAAGCTCTCTTTCAAAGTAAGCTTGGATAGGGTTCCCTAGCTGGGCCTCACATGGTCAAACTCATTGGCTACATTGAGTGATTAGAGGTTTTGGAGTTTAAAATCCTCAAAGAACTAGTCACCGACCTCATTCTGGAATTACTCCCTTGAAGCTTCTTCAACTTTGTTGTGAATTTTAATATGAACAATATTTAGAGAAGTATCTTCCAGATCTTCTTACTCTTCTTCTCTAAGTAGATGAGGATATAAATCATGAAAACCCTTCCATCCTTATAGTGAACAAACGAAAAGGGAAAGAGAAGTACTTTAATCCCAAAGCTTCTTCACATGCTTTCAAGAATATGAAGATTAAGTGGAAATCAAGGGAACATGGTGTTGTCTATTTCACATGCAGCAAGAAAGGTCACTATAAGAAAAATTGCACCCATCCAAAGAATCAAGGGAAAGCTCCAAGTGTGTTTGTTATTGAGTTTAATTTATCTATTTCTATAAATTGGGTATTAGATACTGCTTGTGGAGATCACATATATATTCAAATATAGGAACCAAGTAGATTAAGAAAGATTGAATGAGGATAAGTAGATCTTTGAGTAGCCAATGGAGCTAAAATTATTGTTGTAGTTATCAGGGACTACCACCTCATGTTGTCAACCAGAATGATCTTGGTTTTAAAGGGTTGTTATTATGCGTCTTCAGTTACCAAAAACATTATTTTTGTATCTAGAGTTGATATGAATGGATTTATTTTTAAATTTGGGAAGAAATGTTTCTTCTTTTATAAATATAGCTTTTGTTATAGTAAGGAACCTTTAAATAATGGTTTTTATGTGTTGAATTACACGAACAAAATAATTGAAATCGATAACAAAGTTACTTCACATGACTCATACCACACCCAACTTTGACATTACCATCTAGCTCATGTAAATGAAAAGTGCTTGACTAAATTACATCAATATAGATATTTATATTCTTTTGAACGAAAACCACTTGGTGTGTGTCATGCATGTTTACAAGGAAAAATGACCAAATCCCCATTTAGTGATAAGGTGAAATGGCTAAATATCTTTTTGAATTAGTTCATACCGATGTGTGTGGACCATTTACTATTGAAGAAGGGGTGGTTACTCATACTTCATAACTTTTACTGATGATTTTAGTATATATGGATATGTCTACTTAATGAGGTATAAGTCAAATTCTTTTGATAAATTCAAAGAATACAATAATGAAGTTGAGAACCAGTTTGGTAAGAAGATTAAGGAACTTCACTTAGATAATGGTGGATAATATCTTAATCATAAATTCATTGATTATTTTTGGGAGTTTAGGATTTTATCTCAACTCACTCATCCTTATACGCCATAGTGGAATGGTGTAAGCGAAAGGAGGAACTGTACCTTGTTGGATATGGTAAGATCAGTGATGATTTATGCAAGTCTTCCATTATCCTTTTGGGGATACGCATTATAAACAGCAGCATGCATACTTAACTGAGTGCCAACTAAAGAAATAGATAGTATACCATACCAATTATGGAATGTAAAGAAACTCATGTTGTCTTACTTATATGTGTGGGGTTGTGAAGTATTTGTTAAGGTCTCTTCGGACAACAATCTTACCCCCTGAGGCACAAAGTGTATCTTTATAGGATATCCCAAAGAAGAAAAGGGATACTACCTGTACAATCCTTTAGACAAAAAGTTTGTGGTTGATGGATGTACCACATATCATGAGGAGGATATTATCACTAAAAGAGATAGTGGGAGTGAGATAGACTTAGATGAAGTCCAAGCTCAAGATAAACAAGAGTTGGCATGAGAACAATATCCACAAATCCTCATGGAAGAAAAAATTATTCCAGAGACACAATTACTATGTAGGAGTACTAGAGAGGTTAGAGAACCCGAATGTTATGGTTTTCTAGTCATTGAGGATGGTGACTCATTATTAGTTGATAATAATGATCCTTTAACCTATAAGGAAGCAGTAAGTGGCACAAATGTTTCCAAGTGGCAAGAATCCATGAATTCTGAAATGGATTCCTTGTACCAAAACCAAGTCTATATTTTGGTAAACCCTCTAGTAGATGTAAGGCCCATTGGTTTCAAATGGGTATTCAAAAAGAAACTAGAAATGGGAGGACAATTCATTACCTATAAGGTGTAAATGGTTGCAAAAGGGTTCAAATAGAGTCAAGGCATTGACTATAATGAAACCTTTTCCCTAGTTACAATACTGAAATCCATCAGAAATCTACTTTCCATTATGGATTTCCAAGATTATGAGATTTGGAGAATGGATTTCAAAGAAGTCTTCATTAACGGGAACCTTCAAGAACATGTCTATATGACACAGCCCAAAGGGTTTGTGACTCCAAAGGATGACAACAAGTTATGTAAGTTTTAAAGATCCATTTATGGATTAAAGAAAGCATACAGGTCATGGAACATCCATTTTGATGAGTCCATAATGGAATTTGGTTTCATAAAGAATGAATTTGAGTCGTGTGTCTATAAACAGTTTAGTGGGAGTGCAGTCATTTTCTTAATAGTATATTTGATGACATATTACTTATTGGAAATGAAATATTAGTCTTACAATCTATTTAGGTGTGGTTGAATAAATGTTTCTCTATAAAGGACTTGAGCGAGGCATTATATATTCTTGGGATCAAGATCCATTGTGATAGATTCAAGAGGTTTATTGACCTAATTCAAAGTACATACATTGATAAGATGCTGAAGAGATTCGTTATGGAACAATCCAAGAGGGTATTATTGCTAACTTTACATGACATTCATATTTCTAGGAAAATGTGTCCTTAGAAATAAGATGAGAGAAACAAAATTATAAGGATTTCATATGCATCAACGATTGGGTCAGTCATGTATGTTATGTTATATACTAGGCTAAATGTTTCCTGCGCATTAAGTGTGGTAGGAAGATATCAAACTAATCTCAGTGACCGCCATTGGATGGTGATCAAGACTATCCTTAAGTATTTGAGGCGTACTAAGGATATATTTCTGGTTTATGGAGGAGGTGAGAAACTAGTCATCAAAGGATATGCATATGCTAGTTTCTAAACTAATCAAGATGGTATGAAGTCTCAAATAGGATACATATTCACTTTGAATGGAGGTGTTGTGAGTTGGAAGAGCTCAAAGTAGGTTGTGGTTGCAGATTCTATAGTAGATTCTAAGTACATTATGGATTTTGAGGCAGCTAAAGAAGATTTATAGATGTGAAACTTTATCCAAGAGTTTGATGTTGTATCTAGCAATAAAGATCTGATCACACTATTGTGATATTACTGCAATGGTGGCTCTTGCAAAAGAGCCAAGGCCACATTAGCGTACGAAGTACATACTTCAGAATTATCATCTATTGAGGGATTTTTCTCAGAGAGGTGAAGTTGCAGTGAGTAGTATTTCTATGGAAGACAGTGTGGCAGACCCCTTGACTAGAGCCTTGACTTAGCAGAAACATGACTATCATGTGAGTTCTAGTGGACTAAAGGTCTTAGTCAATTGGCTCTAGTCCAAGTGGGGGTTTTTTGGAGTTGGTTTCCTAGGACCAACTGTCTGTACTTTGATTACATGTATATTCGATGTATTTAATATTAATAACATTTATTATTACATATTGTTTGTTTTTCTATATGACTCTGATGTAATAATGTCCTAGAGTATATATTGCATTGATAAGGCCATAGCAATTCCCCGCTATGATGAGAACCTTGGTGAGGTATGGTGATATTCTCAAATAATGTTATGTGGTTGGGTAACGTACTATGAAGGGACACATAATACATAGACTGTCAGGTAAGAGTACTCGTAAGTATATGAGGCTTCTTCTCATGAAGTTCTCACTTGGTAATCTCCAAGATGGGAGATTATGAGAACAGACCTGCCACTAGGAATTTCACATGTTTTGGTGTCATTGAATATTTCTATCTACGAGAATGTGTGATGGTCCTTAGACTTTAAGATTATTATTAATGAATGTTACAACTCGCGTACTTAGATGTATTTCGTAAACCATGGCAATAACAGTTCATGGCGAAGTTGGATACGTTAGGTGCATCACGGGTGACATGTCATTAATGAATAAATTGAGGAAGGATTTGTCTCTTCCATCTTTATAGAAGCTGATATTTCATCCCTTTGATTGGAATAGAACTGTTACATTAAATTCTATGGTCATTGTGTAACAATGTGTTTATTTCAGATAGTCAAATAAAGACACATCGAGCATATAGGTTGGTGACACGGTTGTGCAACCTGCTTTATGAGATATTGTGAAAATGGATTATATTACATAGTAAGTGTTCGTATATGGTCATCGACTTTGCAACATTAAGTTCTTTTTCTAGAGTGTCTTGACCCGTTGTTAAACAGCAATCTTGGATTTTAGGCAAGTCCGCCTAATGCTAATGAGAAAGAATCTTAGAGGGTAACACACTAAGTGTTTTCATTGATCTCGATTAAATTATATTTATTTTTAATTAATGGAATAAATATTATTTTCAAGTTTAGGGAATAATTTTATTCAAGTTATATTGATCGCATAAATTAAATAAATATTTATTCACCAACTTGTGAATAAAATATTTATTTCATTTATTGAATATTTTTATAAATATTTATTCACTAGATTGTGAATAAAATATTTATTTATGAATAAAATATTTATTCAGTTGTTCAATAAATTATAGAAGAGTTTGAACGCATCAAAACTGAGTCCAGTGACAAATATTAATTAATAAGACCGTTACATAATATTTGTTATTGTGTAAGTTGGTGCGCACCACAAAATAATAATAATATAATTATTATTATGTGGCATGAGGTTTATTAAAGGTAAAAAATGCTATTTAATGGTTGGTATTAAATTAAATAATATTTTAACTTAAATTCTAACTCTATAAATATACAGATATGTCTATTGTGTGGAGCATTCAAAAACTGAGAATAGAAAATTATTGCACACAATGAATTCTCTCTCAACTCCTCCTCCACTCTCCCTCTAAAAAATGAGAAGTGCAAGAGAGATTTCTTTAAAACTGAAGAACGAGCAATCGATAATGAATAACGCAAGACATTAGACTCATCGCACTAGCACTCGGAGATCAAGTGATGCTGCTTAGAAATCATAGGAGCACATGTAGATCACTGCTAGATGGATTCTATCCTTGGATCCTCACAGCATAATGAAGGTAACCCGAAAGGGTCTTTTAGGACGATCAAAATTCACCAACAAAGAAAGTTCCTAAGACCAAGTATTTATTTCTTCAAATATTAAATAAATTAATTATAAATTTGATGTGCAGGATCTTCTCTTTTGGTTTTAGACAACAATTATTAAAATAAATTTAATATATTTCCCACCTCCACACGCTTTTTCTACGCTTAGAACCATCACATGTGACAAGCTTTTGCAGGCTGAACGATCAAAGGTGAAATATACACTATTTTCTTCATTTTTATTCAGTCCAATAGATGTGGAACACTACAAAAAAAATAGATTAGCGGCAGTTTTTTAGAAGGGGTTATACACAACCCCCTCTAAATTTTTTAGCATTTTTTCTTTGTAATATTTGGTTGGATTTTAAAAGTAGCTATGTCAAAACCACTGCAAATTTAATAATCAGTGGCTCTATATGTTCGGTTGTATTTTAGAGGTGTTATATATATATATATATATATATATATATTATTCATTTGGATATATATTAAAGGCTATGTATATATAACATGGAAATTGTTTTTTAAATGAAATAGTGGGGGTACACAACCCCCTCTAATCTCTTAAATTAAAAGGGGTTCATGAATTGTTGTTAATCTCTTAGATTAGAGGGGGTTTTGAACCCCTTCTAATTTAAGAATTTATAGGGGGTTGTGAACCCCCTTTAATTTAAAATATTAAGGGGGTTGCAACCCCCCTCTAATTTATGACATTAGAGGGGGTTCATGAACTGTTGTTAATCCCTTAAATTAGAGGGGGGTTTTAACCCCCTCTTAATTTTTATTTATTTTTTAAAATAAATATCATATAAATTCAAATTTTATAATATATATATATATATTACATAAATATTATATAAATGTATTTAAATGCATTATAAACATATATATATAAAGACAATATATAAATACTTTAAATAAATACATATACATATAAACAAAAATGTATACATATATAAACATTGACATACATAATATAAATTTAATTATAAATATATTTATTAAAATATATAAAATTTATATATGGTTTTATAAATTCCATACATTTGTATTATGATTTATATTATATATATGTTATATTAAATACATTTTTATTGTATATTATAGTATACAAATAAATATAATATAGACAAAATGAAATATAAATATATTATATATTTATATTGTATATATTATATTATAAATATTTTACTATATATAAATTTATATATATTATCACTACTAGAAAAATACCCTATACCAACAGTTTGAAACCATTGGTATAGGTCTCCAAACTGTTGGCTAGTAAGCCATGGGGGTAGGTCTATACCAATGGTTTTGGAAAAACCATTGGTATAAGTAATATGAAAAATCTATACCAACGCTTCCATAAAACCGTTGGTATATGTATTTCAAAAAAGAAGCATTTTGTTGTACCTCTGGTTTATGATTGAACGACCTAACCACTAACCTAACTTGACTTTTGTGAACATAATTTCATAAATATATATATGTATTATCATAAATATTTTAAATTTTGATGCATTTAATGTTCTCTGTAAGAAGATTCCATAAAAAATACATGTAACTATACTAACGGTTCTCAAAACCGTTGGTATAGATTCTTTGAACCGCCCTATGTCAACGGTTTGTCCAAAACCGATGGTATAGGATCTCTATTATGGACCTATACCAACGGTTTGGCCAAAACCATTGGCATAGGTCCATAATAGAGACCCTATACCAACGGTTTTGGACAAACCGTTGGTATAGGTCCATATAAGTGACCTATACCAACGGTTTCTCCAAACTGTTGGTATAGGTCCCCCCTATACCAACGGTTTTGGGCAAATCATTGGTATATGTCCAAATTAGTGACCTATACCAATGGTTTTGGCCAAACCGTTGGTATAGGTCCATATAAGTGAACTATACCAACGGTTTGCCCAAAACCGTTGGTATAGATCTTATTTCCAGTAGTGTATATAATTATTTTATATATATTTCAGTATACCATATTAATTATAAATTGATTTAGTAAATATATATATATATCATTTAATTATATTATATATTTTCAATTATATGATTGTATTTAATTGTATTTATATATATACATAAATATAATTGTGTAATTTTATGTACATTTATATATATTTATTTTTATAAATTTTATTTCATATAATATTAATTATATATAACATAAAATCATAAACATATTATATAAATATATTCATAAATATAATTTATTTAAAAAATAAATCATATAAAAACTCAAGCTTGTAGTTTTTATAATTTATATTATAATAATAATAAATATATTTTTAAATAATATGTTTATGATTTTATATTACATATAATTAATATTATATGATATACAATTTATACAAATAAATATATATTAATGTACACAATATTATACAACTATATTTATTGAAATACATATATATTAAGCCAACGAGCTTGTACCCAAGTGGTACAAGATTCTGCTTGGCATCCAAAAGACCCGAGATCAAATCCGGGCAGGGTTGAATTTCTGGGGTACTATAGCAGTATTGTAGCAGCGGAAGAACTGTAGCGGCGGAGGTACTATTACAGGTTACTGTAGCAGTGTGGGTACTGTAGCAGTACTGTTCACCATGGGGTCCTTTGGGCCAAAATTTGGGCTTTCAAGACTTGTATTCAGGCCACTTGGCCTTGGGCCTTCGAGCTATATAATGGGTCTCCCTCTACCCACACTAAAGAGGTCTTTGCTTTAAATAATAAATTGAGGCTTCAGCCCCAACCTTTAAAAAAAATACATATATATTAATGTACACAATATTAAAAATTATATTTATTGAAATACAAATATATTAATGTGAATAATAATAAATATATGTATTGAAATACATTATATAAATATTTGTATAAATTGTATTTAATATAATATTAATTATATATTTGTATAAATTGTATTTCATATAACAAATATAAATATTTGTATAAATTTTATTTCATATATAATATCTGTCTAAATTGTATTTCATGTAAAATTAATTATATATAATATAATACAATTCATACAAATAAATATATATTAATTTACATGATGATAAATATATGTATTGAAAAACATTATATAAATATATATTTAAAGGCATTATGTAAATATATTAAACAAATACCATTACTCCATGCCTTCAACATGTCATTTGCAGATGAGAAAATAAGGTGAAAATAACCTCTTCAAATAGGGACCATCCTCTAATCTGAGAAACCACATACTCGAGGGAGCCTGAGCTTCAACCCCTCAGTGTTCAACGACTTATCACCCTTAGAGAGAATTAGCCGCCCAACCAGAGAGAATTTTCTACTTGGAATTTAAATTTTAATCCATATTTAAAAAGCATTCCAATGCTCATATCTGGGTTAAAATCCATGGCTTAAGCTGGGTATTTTGGCATCCATTAATTCTGAATGATCTAATTTCCTGCTTTGGTACCCCCATAAAGATGGATGAGAATACAGTGCAAGAGAAATTTGGCTATTTTGCTCGAGTTTTGGTTGATGTTGATATGCAAAATACTTTACCTGACTGTTCCACTTTGGTCGCCAATGGAGAGAAATTTGAGGTTGAATTTGAATATGAGTTGATCCCTGCTTTCTGCAACTTTTGTAGGTTGGTGGGGCATGATGTCTCCAATTGCAGGAATGTTAGGAAATTTCAGATAAAAGCGGGGTCCTCTAACCTTGGAATAAGGCATCCTAGTTCGAAAGGTCAAATGAATCAGGTGGTTATGAAGAACCTTTATGGTGTTTTGTTTAACAAAGTTTTTTATTTGTTGACAACTAACCTTTTTGTTGAATAATGTTTTTGAGTTACAGAAAGTTGGTTGCTGAAGATTTCCTTAAAGAAGATTATGTTGAAGAATAAGAATTCAGAAGTTAAGAAAGTTTCTCAAACTTTCTAAACTAAATCAGACGATGCTTTGCTGATCTTAAAGTTCTCACAAATCATGAAAATTTCATGATAAAAGCTGGTTAAAGAAATGGTGAAGAAGATTGGTGTTTTTATCTAAGAAAAATTCTTAGAAAGTTCGGAGCCAGAAATTTCGAGTCGACTTCTTAAACCAGATATTCAGAGTCTACTTCCTAAGCCATAAATTTGGAGTCTACTTACTAAGACGGAAATTTGGATTCTACTTCCTGAGATAGAAATTCGGAGTCTACTTCCTGAGCCAGAAATTCGGAGTCTACTTCCTGAGCCAGAAATTCGGAGTCTACTTCCTGAGCCAGAAATTTGGAGTCTACTTCCTGAAGCTAGAAAGTTCGGAGTCTACTTCCTGAGCCAAAAATTCGGAGTCTACTTCCTGAGCCAGAAATTCGGAGTCTACTTCCTGAGCCAGAAATTCGGAGTCTACTTCCTGAGCCAGAAATTTGGAGTATACTTCCTGAGCCAGAAATTCAGAGTCTACTTCCTGAAGCCAGAAAGTTTGGAGTCTACTTCCTGATCCAGAAATTTGGAGTCTACTTCCTGAGCCAGAAATTCAGAGTCTACTTCTTAATCTAGAAATTCAGAGTCTACTTCCTGAATCCAGAAAGTTCGGAGTCTACTTCCTGAGCCAGAAATTCATAGTCTACTTCCTGAGCCAGAAATTCGGAGTCTACTTCCTCAGCCAGAAATTTGGAGTCTACTTCTGGAACCTGAATTTCAGAGTCTACTTGTTGAGCCTAAAGTTTGGAGTCTACCTGTTGAGCCTGAAGTTCGGATTCTACCTCCTGAGCCAGAAATTCGTAGTCTACTTGCTGAGCCTGAAGTTCGAAGTCTACTTTCTAAGCCTGAAGTTTGGAGTCTACTTGCTGAGCCTGAAGTTTGGAGTCTGCCTCCTGAGCCAGAAATTGGTAGTCTACTTGCTGAGCCTGAAGTTCGGAGTCTACTTGCTAAGCCTGAAGTTCGGAGTCTACTTGCTGAGAAATCTGGAATGAAAATCTTGATCAACATGTTGGGAATTCGTAATGAAAATCCTGAGCAACATGCTGAGAAATTTAGAATGACAATCCTGAGCAACATGCTGAGTTCGTAATGACAATCCTGAGCAACATGCTGAGAAATTCAGAATGACAATCGTGAGCAACATGCTGAGAAATTAGGAATGACAATCCTGAGCAACATACTGAGAAATTTGGAATGACAATTTTGAGTTCAAGAAAACCAGAATTTCAACTTTGCTTAAATCTCAGAGAAAATTAAGAAGATTTGAAGAAGTCAAAGATTAAAGATTAAATGCGAGAGATTTGCAGAGTTTTTGAGATTTGAGGAAGCGGGAAAGATTTTCATGTTTCCCGCCTTTGTTTTCTGAGTTGCCTATAAATATGTGCTCAGATCATTCGCTCATTTACAACTTTTTACACACGCAGAAAAGGAGGAGCACTGGAGAATTCCAAGTGAAAAGCATATACCATCTTGAAGAAGTTTTCTTGAGTGTTTGAGAAGAAGAGAATCAGATCCATTATTTACTTGCTGAGAAGTTCGGATTCAGAATATCAGATCTAATAGAATACTGATTGAATATTCAGAGTGAGCATTTGTGTGGAACCATCATTATCTTGTTGAGAAGACCGATTTCAGAATATCGGATTCAAGGAAACCGGATTGAGAATTCAGAGTGAGCATTTGTGCGGAATCATATTTCTTTGCTGAGAAGACTGGTTTCAGAAATTCGGATTCAAGAAATCAGATTGAATATTCGAAGTGAGTATTTGTGGAACAGCTTAACAAAGTTCTTATTCTTGTTTTTGGCTCATTTTTTCTTTAAGGAATCATTGTAAACTGATAGGAGTCATTATAATCTTTCCTATCGGGAGATAGAAGATGTCCAACGGGAGTTGGCACAAGTTGTATTCACTTCTTCATTATAGTGGATTTCCATAGACCCACAGGGAGTGGCTATGGCAAGGACGTAGGTTTTTATTGAGACCAAACCTTGTAAATCTTGTGTGCCTTTCTTGATTTTCCTTTCTTTCATGCTTGAGTATCTTGCTAAAGGTTGATAAGGAAATAAATCTTAACAGGTTCCAAGGGTTAAGTTTCTTAAAGTTTTGAAACTTATAAAAGTTAAACAACATATTCAACCCCCCTTCTCAGTTGCCATTCGATCCTTGGAACTTCAAGTGGTATCAGAGGGAGGTTACCTTGTTTAACCCTTATCATGGAGAATATCAATTCTGTCAACAGTATAGGAATTCCTACATTCGATGGAAAGAATTATTATGGATGGAAAAATAGGATGATTCCTTATCTCCTATCTCTTGGCCTTGAAGTTATTGATGCTGCTACTATTGGTTTTCCACCTATTGAGAAAAATTCTCCTATGACATTTGCTGACAAGAGAAACATAGAAGTTGATGGAAATGCTAGAAATACTATTCTCATGTCCTTATCAGAAATTTTTTATCAGAAGGTGATGGGTCTCACAACATCAAAAAGCATGTGGGACAAGCTGGAAAGTGTTTTTGAAGGAAACAAAAAATTCAAGGAGGCCAAGCTACAAATCTGGCGTAGTAAATTTGAAGACATCAGGATGCGAGATGATGAAATAATTGATAAATACTTCACCAGAGTTAATGAAATTGTATGCAACATCAGGGGATTCAGAGAAAACTTGGAAGATTCTACAATTGTGAAGAAACTTATGAGAAACTTTCCAGACATGTTTGATTCTAAAATTTCAGCTTTAGAAGATAAGGATGATTTATCTCTTGATGAACTACATAACTTTCTCGTTGCCTATAAAATGAGGGAAGATCCAATCTTTAAGAAGAAGATGAAAGATGAAATGGATTTTGAAGCTATGAGAAAGATGAAAATCCAAGATGATGAAGAAGCTGATCCTTGTGAGTCTATTGATAAGGAAGATGAAGAGTTGAATGAAAAAATCATGTCTCTCATATCCAAGAACTATCGAAGAAGAAGAGGAAATTATGGAGGGAAACTTCCTCTCAAATGTTTTGAGTGTGGTGGAATTGGACACTTTGCTATGAATTTCCCTAAGAAGAAAGTTGGAGAATATCAAGATTTTTCTAATGAGAATTCTCAGTGGAAGAAGTATAATAAGAATGAAAAATAAGAGAAGACTTCAAAATAATTCAAGAAGAAGTTTTCAGGAAAGAAAAGAAGTATGTTGAGCAAGAAGGTTGAATCAGAATCATCTGACAATGATTCCTCAGAAGATGAAAGTAAAGAAAGATTCAGAACCTTCATTGCAAAAGTGGAGAAAACAAATGTTTCCTCAGAAAGTGAAGAAGGTGGTAAAGAATCTTACAGAGAATATCAACTAAGATCTGAACTCCTTGCATGTCTTGAGCAAAACAAATCTCTCAAGAAAGAAATTCGTGTGATGAAGAAAAATCATGAAGAAGTTCATGATGGAAGTAAAGATGTCACCAAGAAGGAAGATGAATACATTCAAGAAATTTTAAGTTACAAACTTAGAATTGTTGAATAAGGAAAGATGATTGAAGATATTAGCAAGAAGATGGAAGCTAAGAAATAAGAAGCAAACAATGTGAAATCAAAACTCCTTGATTCCGAAAATACCCTGAGGAAGATGAATGAAAACTTCAACAAAGAAACATAAGTAAATCTGAGACCTCTAAAAATGCTGTGAAGGCTCATTACGAGAATCAAGTGAAATCTTCTCTTACCAAAAATAATGTTTCATCTGATTCTTCTAACATTTCAGGTTTTGGAAGAAGTGTTAGTAAATCTTGGGTGGAGAAAGGATGTAATAAATCTATCAATCCTATAAAAGTAGAAGACTCGCTCAAAAGAAGAGATGGCCTACATCCTGAGTTTTCTAGAGCTGAAAGAAGTTATCAACCTCAACAAAGTTTCTATAATGAAAGATCATTCATTAATAGAAAATAAAGATTTGAGGGATATTGATGGTGTTGTGGAATATATGGGCATGGAGCTTATAATTTTTGGCACAATTTATCTCTACCCAGAAGAAGGTTTGAGCAAAGTGGAAGAAATGGTGAAAGAAGGTGAGTAACTCTCTATACTCACAGAAAGTTGAAAAGGTGAATTCTCAAGATGTTAGAAACATTCCAACAAAGAATCAATTTGAATGTTTGGAAGAAGTTTGTGGAATATGTGATCAGTTTGGTCATCATGTCGAATGATGTATGAAACTCCTTCCAGAACAAGTTTCTTATGAAAAGAAAGAAAAGAATGCTGAAAATAAGAAGGCTGATGAGAGAGCTTTTGTTGTTGAGACAGCTTTGAAAGCAAGTAAGAGGAACAAACCATGGATTCTTGATAGTGGTTGTTCTTCACACATGATAGGTGATATAAAAATCTTGGAACATGTTGAAAGTCATTATGGAGGAGTGGTTACGTTTGGCAATGATAGTTCCCTAAAAATTAAGGGAATCAGAACGGCAGAGATTGAAGCAGAGAAACTGAAATCTAAGGAAGTCTTGATTATTGATGGGCTAAAACATAACTTACTTAGTGTAAGTCAACTTTGTGATGATGGAAAAGAAGTTATCTTCATAAAGGATTCTTGTATCATCAAAAGTGTGAAAAATGGAAAAGTGATTGCAAAAGGAGAAAAAACCAATGGGAATCTCTTTCAAATTGGAGAATCCAATAACTCTTGTTATTTGAGTGCTAAAGATGAAAATAAGTTGTGGCATCAAAGACTTGGACACCTTGGGTAGAAGAACATGAGTAAGCTTTCTAAAGTTGATGTTGTTCGGAATTTTCCAGAACTAAAAAGAAGAGATGAAGATGTTTGTATTACTTGCCAGAAAGGAAAGATGACTAACAAAGGCCATAAAAGTGTTGAGATTCAATCTAACAAACCACTTGAGCTTATTCATTCTGATCTGTGTGGGCCGATGAGACATCAATCAACAAAAGGAGATTTATACTTTATCACTTTTATTGATGACTTCACTCGGATGACAAACATCATTTTCATGAAGCATAAGTCAGAGGCTATTGAAATGTTTAAATTCTTTAGAAGAGATGTCGAGAAATAATTGGGGGCTTCCATAAAGAGATTGAGAAAAGACAATGGTACCTAATTTACAAGCAATGCTTTTGAAACTTACCTAAGGACACATGGTATCAAACATCAATATAGTGATCCCTATACACCACAACAAAATGGAGTTGCAGAAAGGAAAAATAGAAGCTCAGTGGAAATGGGAAGAAGTATGTTATCAGAATACAAACTTTCAAAATTATTTTGGAGAGAAGCTATTAACACTGTTGTACATGTTCAAAATAGATGCTTGTTGACACTAGAAACCTACATAACTCCTTACGAGATGTGTTATAACAAATAACCTTCTTTTAATTACTTCAAAGTTTTTAGAAGTCCATGCTTGCTCAAAATCAAAAATCCGAACTTAGGAAAGTTTGATGAGAAAGCTGAAGAAGGAATATTTATGGGTTATTCACTGAATGGAAGAAGTTACAAATACTAGAACAAACATTTACAGAAGTTGGAGGATTCATATGATGTGAAGGTAATTGAAAATCCAAGTTCTTTCACAAAATTTGTTAAGAATACTGAGGAATATAAATCAAAGAATCTCCACCAGAGTGAGAGTGACTCAGATAAGTCACATGGGTAAAGTGATTTTGGGAAAGGAAATGTAAGTTTTCCTACATTAAAAAAACATGTTGAATCTGAAAATATTATTGGGGATCAGAAGGCTCCAGTTCAGACAAGAAGGAAGTTAAGATTAGAAAATCAGACTTCCCTTTTCTCAAAAGTTGAACCAGAATCAGTTTCAGAAGTTATTCAACATAAAGAATGGGTTGATGCTATGAATGAAGAACTGGATTAGATTGAGAAGAATAAAACATGGGAACTTGTTCCAAGGCCAGTAAATAAGAATGTTATCGGAACCAAGTGGGTTTACAAAAATAAATTGAATGGGCATGGAGAAGTTACAAGAAACAAAGAAAGGCTTGTGTGTAAAGGGTATGCACAAGTGGAAGGTGTGGATTTTGATTAAACCTTTGCCCCTGTTGAAAGGTTGGAAATTATTCGAATGTTTCTTGCAGTGGTTTCTCATTGGAATTACAAGGTTTATCAGATGGATGTAAAGTCATCTTTCTTAAATGGTGAGATTGAGGAAGAAGTTTACATTGAACAACCTTGTGGGTTTTTTCTTGATGAGGATGAAAACAAAGTTTGCAAATTGAATAAGGCCTTGTATGGTTTGAAACAAGCTCCATTAGCATGGTATTCGAAGCTTGACAATTCTCTGAGAAAGATGAACTTTTCTAAAGGAAAGGTTGGTAGCAACTTGTATGTTAAAGATGTTGAATCTGGAACTTTAATTATAATCGTTTATGTGGATGATGTAATTTTTGTTGGAGATGAAGAAAAGGTTTGTGAAGAGTTCGCTGAAGAGATGAAAGAAAATTTTGAAATATCAATGTTGGGAGAATTAACTTTCTTCCTTTCCTTACAAGTTCAAAAACAAAAAAACTGCATTTTATTATCCCAAGAAAAGTATGCCAAGGAACTGTTAAAGAAGTTTGGGATGGAAGAATAAAAAGAAGTTTCAACCCCTATCTCAGTGAGCACAAAGTTGAGAAAAGATGAGTTAGGGAACACTGTGAATCAGAAAGACTTTCGAAAGTTAATAGGAAGTCTTCTTTATCTTACAGCCTCAAGGCCTGATATTGCTTATGTTGTGACTCTCTGTTCTCGATATCAAAGTAATCCAAAAGAATCACATATGTTGGCAGTTAAGAGGATTCTGAGATATGTTAAAGGAACAACTTCACATGGGTTGTTATACAAGAGAAACAATGAGATGAAGTTTCATGGTTATACTGATGTTGATTGGGCTGGTGATTATAATGATAGAAAATCAACATCAGGAGGAACATTTTTCTTAGGAGAATGTTGTGTGAGTTGGCACAGAAAGAAACAAAGTTCAGTAACTTTAAGTACAGCTGAATCTGAATATGTTGCAGCTACTCAGGCTTGTACTCAAATGATGTGGATGAAAGTTCAGCTGGAAGATTTGAAAGTGAAAGTTTCTAAACCTTTGAAAATATTCTGTGATAATCAAAGTGTCATTGATCTTTCCAAGAATCATGTTCAACATTCAAGATCAAATAATATTGATATAAAGTATCATTTTTTAAAAGATAAAGTTGCTGCTGGAGAAGTCTTACTGGAATATATTTCAAAAAGGTATCAGATTGCTGATATTTTCACAAAAGCAATGTCAAAGGAGAGGTTTGTTGAACTGAGGATGTAACTCCATGTTCAGCCTCCTCCCAAGACTTCCTAAAACTCATAAGGAAGTATCCCCCACCGTGTATTGGATTATGTTGAAAAGGGGGAGAGTAAGTTTTCTTTTATAAATCTAAAGTTGTGGTTATCATATAAGGGGGAGAGAGAAAGAAAAATGAGAGAGAAAGAAAAATGAGAGAAGAAAATAAAAGTGATAAAGAAAGGATAAAAGTTGAGGGGGAGTTTGAGTAAGGTGAAGTTTATCATTACATGGCTGCAAATTTTTTCTTGTCACCGAGGGATGGAAATCCTTCAAAAACATTACTTATCCAGTAGTGTGGTGTCAGGACACTCTTTTTAAGAAAGGCTATGTTTTGGTAAAATTCAAGAACTTGAGATGTAAAATTTTTGAGAGGTGAAAACTTATTACCAAGGGTTGCCAACAAATCCAAAGGGTGAGATTGAAGAACCTTTGTAGTGTTTTGTTTATCAAAGTTTTGTATTTGTTGACAACTAACCTTTTTGTTGAAGAATGTTTTTGAGTTACAGAAAGTTGAATTTGCTGGTTTCTAAAGATTTCCTTAAAGAAGATTATGTTGAAGAATAAGAATTCAGAAGTTAAGAAGGTGTCTCAAACTTTCTAAACTAAATCAGACGATGCTTTTCTGATCTTAAAGTTCTCACAAATCATGAAAATTTCATGATAAAATCTGGTTGAATAAATGGTGAAGAAGATTGGTGTTTTTCTCTAAGTAAAATTCTGAGAAAGTTCGAAGCCAGAAATTCGGAGTTGACTTCTTGAACCAGATATTCGGAATCTACTTCCTGAGCCAGAACTTCGGAGTCTACTTCCTGAGCCAGAAATTCGAAGTCTACTTCCTGAGCCAGAAATTCGGAGTCTACTTCCTGAAGCCATAAAGTTCGGAGTCTACTTCCTGATCCAGAAATTCGGAGTCTACTTCTTGAGCCAAAAATTCGGAGTCTACTTCCTGAGCCAGAAATTCGGAGTCTACTTCCTGAGCCAGAAATTTGGAGTCTACTTCCTGAAGCCAGAAAGTTCGGAGTCTACTTCCTGAGCCAGAAATTCGGAGTCTACTTCCTGAGCCAGAAATTCGGAGTCTACTTCTTGAGCTAGAAATTCAGAGTCTACTTCCTGAGCCAGAAATTCGGAGTCTACTTCCTAAAGCCATAAAGTTCAAAGTGTACTTCCTGAGCCATAAATTCGGAGTCTACTTCCTGAACCAAAAATTTATAGTCTACTTCCTCAGCCAGAAATTCAGAGTCTACTTCCTGAACCTGAATTTCGGAGTCTACTTGCTGAGCCTGAAGTTCAGAGTCTACCTGCTGAGCCTGAAGTTTAGAGTCTACCTCCTGAGCCAGAAATTCATAGTCTACTTGTTGAGCCTGAAGTTCAGAGTCTACTTGCTCAACCTGAAGTTCAGATTCTACTTGTTGAGCCTGAAGTTTGGAGTCTACTTGTTGATCTTGAAGTTCGGAGTCTACCTCCTGAGCCAGAAATTCGTAGTCTACTTGATGAGCTTGAAGTTCGGAGTCTACTTGTTAAGCCCGAAGTTCGGAGTCTACTTGCTGAGAAATCCGGAATAACAATCCTGATCAACATGATGGGAATTCGTAATGACAATTCTGAGCAACATGCTGAGAAATTCGGAATGACAATCCTGAGCAACATGCTGAGAAACTTGGAATGACAATCCTGAGCAACATGCTGAGAAATTCAGAATGACAATCGTGAGAAACATGCTGAGAAATTCGGAATGACAATCCTGAGCAACATGATGAGAAATTCAGAATGACAATTCTGAGTTCAAGAAAACCAGAATTTCAACTTTGCTTAAATCTCGGAGAAAATTAAGGAGATTTGAAGAAGTCAAAGATTGAAGATTAAATGCGAGAGATTTGAGGAAGCAGGAAAGATTTTCATGTTTCCCGCCTTTGTTTTCTGAGTTGCCTATAAATATGTGCTCAGATCATTCGCTCATTTACAACTTTTTACACACGCGGAAAAGGCGGAGCGCTGGATAATTCAAAGTGAAAAGCATCTACCATCTTGAAGAAGTTTTCCTGAGTGTTTGAGAAGAAGAGAATCAGAGCCATTATTTACTTGCTGAGAAGTTAGGATTCAGAAGATCGGATCCAAGAGAATCCTGATTGAATATTCGGAGTAAGTATTTGTGCGGAACCATCATTATCTTGCTGAGAATACCGATTTCAGAATATCGGATTCAAGGAAACTAGATTGAGAATTCGGAGTGAGCATTTGTGTGGAATCATATTTCCTTGCTGAGAAGACTGGTTTCAGAAATTCGGATTCAAGAAATCAGATTGAAGATTCGGAGTGAGTATTTGTGGAGCAGCTTAACAAAGTTCTTATTCTTGTGTTTGGCTCATTTTCTCTTTAAGGAGTCATTGTAAACTGACGGGAGTCAGTATAATCTTTCCTATCGGGAGATAGAAAGTGTCCAACGGGAGCTGGCACTAGTTGTATTCACTTCTTCATTATAGTGGATTTCCATAGACCTACGGGAGTGGCTATGGCAAGGACGTAGGTTCTCTTATTGAGACCGAACCTTGTAAATCTTGTGTGCCTTTCTTGATTTTCCTTTCTTGCATGCTTGAGTGTCTTGCTAAAGGTTGATAATGAAATAAATCTTAACAGGTTGCAAGGGTTAAGTTTCTTAAAGTCTTAAAACTTATAAAAGTTAAACAACTGATTCAACCCCCCCTTCTCAGTTGTCATTCGATCCTTGGAATTTCAGGTTGTCTCCAAGGAGGGATGCCTTAAGCCTCTTGATCAGCAGGTTCCCACGAGGCAACACGATCCTTTGGTTCTTTCTGGTCAAGGGGGGATGCAGGCAGAACAGATGTCTGCAGGCGTTGCAAGGGTCATCTCTCCATCTGGTTCTGCACACAAAGAGGGTTGTGATGCCGGTATGGGAACTGTTAATGTTACCGCTTCCTTTCGTGATGTTCTTGTAGCAGGACTTCAAGACACAATGGAAGATCACCGTGATGAATCTGATTTGGAATGTGATGTTCAAATGTATGTTGATTCCTAGTTTTGGGAGGAGCAACATTCTTCTAAAATCAGGAAAGGGAAACAAGCTGATTCTCCACTCCCAGTCAAGGTTGGAGTTTGGGGGGTTGATCCTGGGGTGAGGGGTGGATAGCCCTTCGAATGTTGTGCCATAATCTGGGAGAATTGTTTTTAGTTTGCTTGGCCTTCTTAATAGATCCAGCAGTAATGTGGTATTTCGTGATGAATTTGGGAGCGTTCATGGCTCTGAAATGATCAATGCAGGGGGGTCTTCTCGGAAGGCCCCATCGGAATGCCCCGACCCGATTGGTTCCTTACCACCAAAGGACAATACTGAATCTCAGGTGGATGATGCGCCTTGGCAACAAACCAAGACATGGCGGAGAGGACGACATCCGCGAGGCAGGGGTGGTGGTCGTCGCTCCCACTGATGATGTTCTCCTGTGTTTTGATTGTGTTCAGGATTTGCAGGTGTCTCTACTCCCTTATTTGTATGTCATCTCCATCTTGTTTGCTATTTTATCTTCTTCTAATAAATTTTGGGATCATGGGCTTATAACTCATGGTTTGAACCGTTTTCGTTATATATATTATATAAATAAACATGTATATAAATCTATATTTAAGTATATAAATAATTTACATAAATATAGCTATAAATATATAAATATATGTGTATATACATAACATGAATAGAGTTATAAAATATACACTCAAATGTATGTAAATACACATACAATATATAGTTTATATAAATGTATAAATTTAATATAATATATTCACATAAATTTATAATATAAAATCTATATATTAATTTAAATAATAATATATGTATTTAAAAAATTATTGAAATAATATTTATTTTAATTAGTTTTGTGTATATATAAATATAATGGTGGTTGTTAATATGTAAATGAAGTCCAATTGGTGTGGTGGTATTAGTGCTGGGATTGTAATGTGGCGGTCTGAGCTTCGAATCCCGCGGGATGGTTTTTAAGACTTTAAAACCTGTGGGGAGTGTACAGGAGAAGGGGAGCGTCGGGGGGTTCGCGGGTGCACGGGAGAGGGGGCAGGGACGGGGCTGCGCGCGGGTGGGAGATCCTACAGGAACCGGATGGGGGTTGCGTGGTGGTGTGGCCTGTAGGGAGTTGGGCGCGAGTTCGTGAACAAGAGGGCGAACTGGAGGGTCGCGTGGTTGGTTAGTTCGTGAACTGGAGGGGAACAGATGGGCGAGGAACAAGTTTAAATAACAAAAAAAATATATTTAGAGGTTGTTCAATGAACCACCTCTAATATGAAATATGCAACTCAACTAGTGGCAGTTTCCAACCACCGCTAGTCTGGTCAGTAATTTAGAGGGGGTTATAACCGCCTCTAAATGAACCGCTGCTAAATTTTACACTAATTTACCAACGATTCACCAAAACCGCCTTTAACAGGAGTATACAGACACATTAGGAGCGATTCCTCATAACCGTCACTAATGTGTTTAGAAGGGGTTATAATCTCTTTTAATCGGGTAGTTTTTTTGTAGTGGAAGATCTAATGGTTTAGGTTTCAGTTTGTTGTTATTCTATTATGTTTGGATAAATGTTATTCTCATTGAAACCCATCAATAAAACCTTTTAAGGGGCGTTCTACTGTATATGTGTATACTCACCCCTGCATGCGCGCTTTGTGTATACTCACCCCTGTATATGTGTATACTCACCCCTGCATGCCCTGTATATTGTGTATTTTTGGCAAAGTGATGATGTTGCTTCTAGCGCTAGATATTGGAGGGAATGTTTTCCCACATGGAGGTCAGAGGTCGGAGATGGGTTGATGATAGTCAGTAGAGGATCTCAACCACTAAGACCATGTATTTATTTTAGTTTTATCATTGAGTTATAATGGATTATTTTGAATGCAGTTAATATTAATGTTTGTAATTTAACATCATCATGTATACATGCACCGTTATTGTTTAATTATATACGCATGCTAAGGAGATCCAATTTATAGATTAGCAGTGTTTGAGGAAAACAACCCCCACGACGCATTGTCGTTCCTCGCCGCTTGTTGGTAGCCGATGACAATCAAGGGAAACGTGTCGGAGGTGAGTGGTGGGCTGGTTCATTACACAAAGTATACCACTCATTCATTCATTCATAAAAGGTAGGATATTGAGACTCGTTCCATGTACAATTAGCATGATCATATGCTCTGAATAACACGAGAGGGTATGAGTCCATAAAATTAATAAAGTATTGTCATTAACAATGCATTGTTATTAATAACGCGTTACTATTTTAACGCTCAAAAAGAGAAACTTGAATCACACATTAATTTTTTTTAAACATTTCAAGGACCACCCTGTTATAAAAGAGGTCTCAATGAGATTTTAATTTATATTTTCAGATTATTTTTACTAAAATAACATTGAATATAATAACAATTAAATAATGTTTAAAATTGTGTTATATATATACATATAGATTAAAAATTAAAATATATTTTTAAAAAACGAATAATACTGTTTTTTTTTAATTAGTTCAAAGTATTTCTTTAAAATTGTCTAAGGAATACCTCAACGATCTGAAATCATTGCGATATCTGTACATATAGATAACCCCAACTTGCATTCATTTAAATATATATATTTTCTGAAAATCCCTTTTTTTGAAAAATATTTTTATGATTCGCTCATAAAAAAAAAAACATATACAGGGAAAATCCGCAGCTGTCGTGTTTGCCCGCAGGCGGAGCAGCTGCAGGCGGCCGCGGGTTTTACCCTCCGGACCGCCTTGGATTCTCACCAGGCCCTTAGCCAGAGTCCCCCCAAAGGACGTTGAACAGCCGCAGCCGCTTCTAAATTGCCATAAATGGGTACGGTTAATTTTGCTTCTCAGAAGAAGGGTGGGTCTGGGTCGAGTTTGCCCGCAGTTGCCAAAGGCAGATCAGCTGCCGGCGGCCGCGGGTTTTTCCCTCCCAAACGTCAGATCCATAAAACCTTCAACAACATAAAGATCACGATCATATGCGGCTTCGTCACCATCCTGGTACTCCGCGGCACTATCGGGATCGGCAATCTCGGAAGCTCAGGGGCAGATGCCGAGAACCAGAACCTCATTGAAGAAACCAATCGGATCCTATCCGAGATAAGATCCGACAACGACCCGACGGATTCCGATGGCCTCACAGAATCACCCGTCAACCCCAACGTTACTTACATTTTAGGCCCGAAGATTGGGAATTGGGACGAGAAGCGCAAGTTTTGGCTCAAAAAAAACCCTAATTTTCCCAGTTTTGTTGATCGTAGAGCTCGAATCTTGCTGGTAACTGGTTCGCCTCCTGGTCCCTGTGATAACCCAATTGGGGATCATTTTCTACTGAAAGTTGTCAAGAACAAGATTGATTATTGTAGACTTCATGGTATTGAGATCGTTTATAACATGGCTCATCTTGATAAGGAGCTTGCTGGTTACTGGGCAAAATTGCCATTGATTCGGCGGCTAATGTTGTCCCACCCAGAAGTTGAGTGGATATGGTGGATGGATAGCGATGCTTTTTTCACTGATATGCTGTTTGAGATTCCAGTCTCCAAGTACAACAATTATAATCTGGTTATTCACGGGTATCCTGATTTGTTATTCAATCAGAAGTCATGGATTGCATTGAACACAGGTAGCTTTTTGTTTAGGAATTGCCAGTGGTCTTTGGAGTTGCTCGATGCCTGGGCTCCGATGGGTCCGAAGGGTCCAGTTAGGGATGAAGCTGGGAGGGTTTTGACCGCAAACTTGAAGGGGAGGCCAGCATTTGAGGCTGATGATCAGTCAGCATTGATTTACTTGTTGATTTCACAGAAGGATGTATGGATGGACAAAGTTTTTGTTGAGAATTCTTATTATTTGCACGGATACTGGGCTGGGCTAGTGGAGCGGTTTGAAGAGATGATTGAGAAGTACCATCCAGGTTTAGGCGATGAGAGGTGGCCCTTTGTCACCCATTTTGTTGGTTGCAAGCCATGTGGGAGCTATGGGGATTACGCAGTTGAGAGGTGCTTGAGCAGCATGGAGCGAGCTTTCAACTTTGCAGACAATCAAGTGCTTAAGTTATATGGGTTTATGCATAGGGGTTTGCAGAGCCCAAAAATAACGAGGATAAGGAATGAAACTTCTACTCCTTTGGAGTTTGTAGATCAATTTGATATTCGACGGCCAGTGCATGGGATTGTTGGATCGTGACATTTACATGCTAGCTTCAATGCTAGGGGATCTATAGGTAACGCAATGTCCTTAGATGCAAACTTCTGCTCATTAAAGTAGTTATATTTACACACACAAATGTAAGTAGATTTGTTTGTTGAGGAATTTGTTTAGTAGTTTCATTCATGGATTTTGCTGGGATGTGACAATTGACAACAACAACAACAAATGCTCCTTGTTCTATCTGATACTAAATTCTTTATTATTATTTTTATAGTTAAATATCTTCTAATTATTAGACAATCTTCTAATTGCTTACCACTTCTAATGAGTGCTTCTATTGATTGTTTCACTTTTCCAAACTATCGTAGGTGAGATTTCATCATTTTTTTTTCAATGGGAGTTGTATATACCTTTTCATGTATAAAATCTTTGTGATCTTATCTCATCTTGTGTTGACACATTACCATGTAACATTCCTTTTCATAAATCATTGTTGGTCGGTGCAAAAAAAATTCCTTGAAGCTTCAGCCCAAATAACACCTGAATTCTTCCACTTCAGCCCAAAGAAATTTGTTTTTTTGAAGCATCATTTAATGTACATTTCATTTTATTGCTGCTTAATTGAAAGTCATGCAATTTCAAATCATTTTTCCACAGCTTTGATTAATATTTTATGTTATCTCTGAACTTTTATATTATGACAATATATTGCCCTTAAAAAGCATGCAGTGAAGCTTAGTCTTTAGTATTCGTGTGGTCAAAACATTGAAAATAAAGTAAAAAGATATGGGAATAAGGCCAATCCTGTTTATAAACTTGTATTTGCACTGTCTTGTGCCTTCCCAAAATTCCCCCCTTCCATATTTTTCTTTAAAAAATCATTTTGTTTTCCAACCTTATGATCCACAAGTTTTTATGTTTTTGGAGGCCGAACAAATAGGCATGGTCGTGGTGGCCAACCTCTCATGTTACTCTATTTATATTACTTTTTTGACGACCCCTTCTTAAACTGCTGGCATGCCTTCCATTGTTGCATAAATTTTGTATGTTTTCTTATTTTTTCTTCTTCAAATATTCTTTGTGACATTGCATGTGATGTTTTCTAAAATCTCATAAACATTATTCGATCCATTAATATGGTTTTAGATAATTCTGATATTGGGAGCATATTATGCCTGGTTTCTTCAGCATACTCATGGGTGAGTTGGGGTTTGATTGGATCTTTGTAGGAGGCAAATGAATGGTGGTTTCTTGAGTTTTGAACAAACACACTGCAATGGTGCTTTGATTACGCCTAATGTTCTGTTAGGAGATGAAGTTTTATACACGTGGAAATCACGCTACAATATTTATTTGTTGTGTCGTGATTATTTGTTAATGAGTTTGACTTCGATAAGCTTGGAGATTACAGTTTTGGTGCTATGCAGGCGTCACGCTGCAATGCCTTGCCGTTATGTATTTTCGATGTTAAGAAATCTTGGGAGCGTTTTGGAGACTCGAGGGTCGTGTTTGAGTAGAACAAAGGTGCACACTTAATCCTTGATTGGAGATACTTAAGGAGGATCAAAGAAGATCGATCATCATTGACACTCGTATTTCATCATTCATCCTTGTATTACTAAATGCATGATTTTAGGAGTTGAGGATTATCTTCATGCTCCAAATCCCCCACTCTCTGCGGATGATAAAACAAAAATGTGTGAAGTGGTATCACAACTATTAAGTGGTGAGTTTTGGAGGGGACAACGCTTACCCAAACGTGGTAGAAAACATCAACCAAAACCTATAAAGCCACGAGATCTTTCTATTCGTATTGCACTGAATAAAATAAATGAAGAACGATGTACCTTTTCTCTGTTGATCCAAACAAGTCCAAGCCCTTCACCACGAGCTTGATAGTGATTACTGAGAACCAGCCAACAAACTCATTCTTTTTTGGGTATCCACGGGCTATGGGAATCTCCCAACGGGAAGGATTCTCTCTTTCTCATGGTTTTCTAGAATCTTGAAGTTTGAGAGAAAGAGAGAGAGAGAGAGCTAATTGTTTGTGTATGTTAGGCTAGTGAGTGTGCGTGTCTTTGAGCAGGAGGAGAAAACTACAGCGCTGAGAATTGTGAATGATATTACCAGAGCAATCAGTTTTACAAGAGATGTTTCAGAGAAATACAACAGGACGAACTCCAGAGAGACCACCTCCTGGGCTTCGGCCTGCTGCTGTATCGAAGAGCTCGGAACCACCACAACTCCTGCCTGAATCTGTTCTAACAGACTCGGTTCTGTTTTCTAACTGATTTCCTGCCCTTCCTGCCCTTCCCTTGCCCCCCACGTGCTCCACTTATACCTCTCTCCACTAACTGTCTACATTTCCCTTTTTACCCCTCCTCTTATATGTATAAAGTACTGGCGGACAAGAAGTAACTGGAGGGACAAAAGAGGCAGACTCAAGGGAAGGGACCGAACTGCTAACATTTTTCCCGTCCCTAAACAACACTTTGTCCTCAAGGTGGAGATCAGGGAATTGGGCTAACAAATGCTCTGCATCCTCCCAAGTAGATTCCTCCATCGGCCTGCCTTGTCATTGAATCAACCAGCTGTCGTAGGGACGACCAGAGACCCGTTTTGTAGCCAGAATATCTGCAGGAACAGAAAAATCAGTGGCACTGCTGCCCCATGAAGCAGGAAGTTCGAAACAAGCTGTAGATGAACCAATGACACGCTTGAGTTGGGAGACATGGAAAACCGGATGGATTTGAGTAGTTGGTGGTAGGGAAAGCTTATAGGCAGTATTTCCCAATCGAGCCACAATGGGATAGAGGCCATAGAAGCGGGCTGCTAACTTTGGGACGAGCTTGGTAGATTTAGTAGTCTGAATATTGGACCGAAGTTTGACGAAAACAGATTCACCAATTTCGAAAGTAACATCTCGACGGTGCTTGTTGGCATAGCGGACCATCAACTGCTGTGCACGGAGAAGATTGTTCCGTAAGTGAAGCAAAAGCTGATCACGCTCAAGGAGTAGTTCAGCCATGCTGACAACTGGAGAATCCCACCCAAAAATCGCTGAACAACAGGGAGTTTACGACCATAGACTGCTTCAAGCGGGGACATTTTTGTGGAAGCATGATTGGCTGTGTTATAACAATATTTGGCCCAAGGAATGCAACGAGACCAAGTAAGTGGACGTTCCGAAGCAAAACAACGTAGGTAAGTTTCAAGACATTTGTTCACTATTTCTGTTTGGCCATCCGTTTGTGGATGATACGAAGAACTCATCTTTAATGTAGTTCCTTCCAATCTGAATAATTCTTGCAAAAAATTACTGACAAAGATGGGGTCACGATCACTAAGAATAGAACGTGGGATACCATGCAAACAGACCACTTGAGAAACAATTTGGCCACCGTCTTGGCTGTATAGGGATGGCGTAGCTATAAAAAATGAGCGTATTTTGTCAAACGGTCCACTACAGCCAGAATAACAGAAAATCCTTGCGATCTTGGTAAGCGGGAGACGAAATCCATAGAAATCTCGTCCCAAAAGAGTTTCAGAATGGGAAGTGGTTGGAGTAGTCCCGCTGGAGATTGTGCTTGATATTTATGGCGTTGGCACGTGTCACACTCACGAACATACTGCTGGACATGTTTGGTCATTCCTTTCCAATATAACCCTGCCGCTAAATGTTTGTAAGTCTTCAGGAATCCAGCATGGCCTCCTACTGACGATGAATGATAATAATGGAGGAATTTAGGGATAAGGCTTGATTGGGTCGATAAAACCAATCGATTCCGGTAGTACAGTAACCCCTGATAGACAGAATAGGGTGGGCGACAGTCGGGGTTGAGCTGCAAAGCTGTACGCAAGTCTGTGAGCACAATATCGGTCTGGTATTCTGCCTTAATAGTATCAACATCCAATAGAGTGGTTCGGACACTGCTGAGCCTAGAACAACCGAATCGCTGCTACTGTCCAGGTTCCCTGTGGCGCAACGGGAAAGCGAATCCGCTGCCTGGTTAATGCGCCCGAGTTTGTACAACACCTCAAAATCAAGTCCTAACAGTTTAGCTTGCCAATTCTGCTGATTAGCTGAATGAAATCGCTAATTGAGCAAGCGTTTTAAAGCTTTATGATCCGTGTAGACTATGAAATGTGTACCGACCAGATATTGCCGCCAGTGATCGACAACCAGGACAAGGGCCATAACTTTCTTTTCGTAAACAGATTTAGACAAGTTAGCTTCAGCTAGAGCCTTACTGAAGTATGCCACTGGTCGGCTGGACTGCATGAGAACAACACCTACCCCATGGCCTGAAGCGTCACATTCTATAACAAAGGGTTGTTGGAAGTTTGGCAGAGCAAGCAAAGGAGCAGATACCAAGCATTCCTTGAGGAGATTAAAAGCCTGCTCTTCAACTGAGGTCCAATGATTTTTTTTTTTGTCAACTCTGTTAACGGTTTGGCAATCTTGCCGTATCCAGTGTTAACGGTTTGGCAATCTTGCCGTATCCAGCAATGAATTTCCTGTAGTACCCAGTCAATCCCAAAAAACCGCGGACTCCCTTCACTGTCTGTGGACGTGGCCAACCAAGAATACAGTCCACCTTAGTTTGATCCATGGAAACTCCCTCAGAAGAAGTTACATGGCCAAGGTATTCCACGGATTGTTGGGCAAAGAAGCATTTTTTCCTATTTAGGTGGAGCTGATTGTGTGTGAGTATCCGGAGAAGGGTTTCAAGTGAGCCAAGTGTTCCACCCGAGATTTACTATAGATGAGGATATCATAAAAAAAAACCAAAACAATCCACTGCGAATAAGCCTTGAAAATTCTGTTCATGGTAGATTGGAATGTTGCAGGGGCGTTCATCAAACCAAATGGCATGACAAGAAATTCATAGTGCTCCTCATGTGTACGGAAAGCAGTTTTGTGCACATCCTCTGCTTTGACACGAATTTGATGGAAACCAGATTTTAAGTCCAGCTTGGAGAAAAATTTGGCCCCATGCAATTCATCTAACAACTCGTCTATGATAGGGATAGGGAATTTGTCCGGTACAGTGAGTTTGTTGAGCGCCCGGTAGTCAACACACATCCGCCAGCTGCCGTCTTTTTTTTACGAGTATAATGGGACTGGCAAATGGACTGTTGCCGTGCTGAATAATTTATTGTTCAAGCATCTCACTAACTTGCTGCTCGACTTCGTCCTTGAGGTAATGGGCCAGCTTATGGGGACGGATACTAACGGGAACTGAACCATTCACCAGAGTTACCACATGATTTGTTTCTCTGCTCGGAGGTAGGCCATGTGGCTTTTCAAACAAGAGATGAAATCTGTTCAAAACTCCATCCAATTGTTGCTGGCCAGCCTTTTTTTCTGTTCCCGTTTTTTTGCTGGAAGCTGAAGTTGGGCCTGCCAGTTCCAGCCTTCTAATAACAGATTCTTAGTTTGAACTTTTTGTTGGGTACCTGATTGTAGGTCCTTCCCAGCTGTTTTTCCCTGTTTTTCCCTGTTTTTCCCTGGAGTTTAACCTCCTGACCACACCACCAAAATTCCATGGTCTTATGGCTCCAATTGGTTAAAACGCTGCCTAGGTTTCTCAACCATTGCATGCCTAACACGATATCTGGTCCTTCAGTTTCAAACACAAAAGCATCAACTTCCACAATAAAATTTTCTAGGCTGATTTTATCTGCTTACATAAGCCCTGAGAAAAAGCTCGTGACCCATCTCCTAGCTTTATCCCAAAAGTGTTGGTTGGGCTTACCTCCACATTAGCCAATTTTGCTAATTGTTTTGAGATGAAGTTGTGGCTTGCACCACTATTGACAAGAACCAACACCGGTACCCCAGAGAGATGTCCCTCAAGCATTGTGGAATCAGCCCCTGCTGAACTTACACTTCGGAATTCCACTGCTCTCCAGGCGTTCCAGGGGATCTATCGTCCTGTTCTCCTTTCTTCGGCAACAAACAGTCATCTAATTCTGCAATGTCCTCCCTCCTCTTTGTCTCCTCAGGTTCCTCTATTTCCCAGATCAACACCCGAAAATTTTTATCAGGACATTTATGCATTGGCGCAAAGGTTTGGCCACAACGAAAACACAACCCTTTCTGCTTTCGTTCTTCCTGTTCCTGACGACTCAAAGTCTTCACCCCATTCCAGCATTCCTCTCCAAAATTTTTCTTGAAATCTTCTTCTCGTCGACTGGGGGCTGGAACTGGTCAGCCAGCTGTAACATTTGCTGTTACCAGTCTGGGTTTCCGAGTCCAGGGGGTGCCTCTGGTCGAAATTGTGAGCTCCAGATTACTCCTTCACTGACCAATTCTTTCTCAACCTTCCTTACTAACAGTATCACCCGACTTCTGTTCGCCGACTCATGCGTAGATATTCGGTTCTCTATTTCAGGGCGCAATCCTCCCATGAATAAACTCATACACCATGGCTCCGGGAAATCCGAGATTCTCAGAGCGATCTGCTCAAACTCTTCAATATACTCATCCATTGTACTGGTCTGCCGCAAATTCTTCAAGTACCTCAGTGGATCACCATCAGTATTCTTACCAAACCGATCCATAACAGAAACTTTGAACATATTCCAGGTCGGTTCTGGCGTACCTTTGTTCCAAATAAGGAACCAATACAACGCTGTTCCCTCCATACAAATTTGCGCATAATGCAACTTCATTTCCTCTGGAGTGCGATTGATAAGAAAATAGGTGTCTGCCTTTGTTATCCACCCAAACGGATCTTCTCCAGAAAACAGAGGTAGTTCAACTCGTCTCGTTACACTGCGCATCTCATCAAAAGGTACGTCAACCTCCGCAGAAGCCTTTTCTCTTGCGCGCCCCCCACACTCCACACTTCAAGACTCTTTTCCTTCCATGACTTGCGACACCGCCTTGCTTTGTTTTCCATCACAGAGCCACGCTCCAACTGCTGCTCCACCCATTTTATCTGTTCCATGTTCTGTTCCTCCAGATTTCGCACTCGCTGTGACATGCGCTCCTCGGTATGTTGCGCGACGTCTAGAGCCACTCGCTGACTTTCGTTTTGCACTCGCATTAGTTTTTCCAAATTCTCCTGCATGGAGGTCATCACAATCTCGATACTCTCCATTGCCGTTTCAACCGATCCTATTCGATTCTCCATCCTGGTTTGCATCTACAACGCGATGCTATCTTCTAGCTCTCTCCTCATCTCAGTTCCCCAGCGGAGTCGCCAAAATTTTAGGCTAGTGAGTGTGTGTGTCTTTGAGTAGGAGGAGAAAACTACAACGCTGAGAATTTCAGTTCTGTTTTCTAACTGATTTCCTGCCCTTCCCTTGCCCCACACGTGCTCCACTTATACCCTTCTCCACTAACTGTCCGCATTTCCCTTTTTACCCCTCTTATATGTATAAAGTACTGGCAGACGAGAAGTAACTGGAGGGACTGAAGAGACAGACTCAAGGGAAGGGACCGAACCGCTAACAATGTACATTGAATGAAATGTTACACGCGTTAAAACTTTTGTAACTCTTGACTTTTTATTTGTGAGTAATTGTTAAACGATTAATTTATACATTCAAACTCTTCAAATTATGATAGCATTGGGGTAGAAGGAAGAGGACCGAGCCACACATTATCGCATAATACCTTCTATGCACTGCACCATGATGTTGTGACATTCACCATGTTGTAGTCTATCCCAACACAGACCATGATGTGGTCTAAACCACCACACCGTGGTTGTGCCGTCCTGAAGCATGGGGTAGAAGGAAGAGGACCGAGCCACACATTATCGCATAATACTTGAACTGCCATGCACTGCACTATGATGTGGTGACATTCACCATGTCGTAGTCTATCCCAACACAGACCATGACGTGTTGTAAACCACCACGCTGTGGTTGTGCCTTTGGTGCATATTTTCACCAATCTCTCACTTGCACTGAAATCTTATAAACTTAGTACATTTTCACCTTTATGTCACATCTTATGTAATAACTTGTGAAGTCATATCCAAAATTCCCTTTTTATCTCCTAAAACTCCTTTTGGGAAAACTATCATTCATTTTCACCACATGTTACATCATATGTAACAACTTGTGAAAATCCATGTGAAAATCCATCCTAAACTTCTTTCGGATATTCCTCAAAACACTTTTGGGATAGCTTTCAAAATTTTATAAAAACACATTCTAATGAAACTTAATCCTCATTCATACAACCATAAAGTGTGATCCCATGGGCCTTCATAGCATTGACAACAATTATGAATTCCCTAATCCATAACTATAAGCAAAGGCAGAGCAGCTGCCGACGACTGCGGGTTTTTCCCTCCCAAACGTCAGATCCACAAAACTTTCAACAACATCAAGATCACGATCCTATGGTTTCGTCACCATCCTGGTACTCCGCAACATTATCGGGATCGACAATCTCGGAAGCTCAGGGGCAGATGCCGAGAACCAGAACCTCATTGAAGAAACCAATTGGATTCTATTTGAGATAAGATCCGACAACGACCCGATGGATTCCGATGGCCTCACAGAATCACCCGTCAACCCCAACGCTACTTACATTTTAGGCCCGAAGATTGGGAATTGGGACGAGAAGCGCAAGTTTTGGCTCCAAAAAAACCCTAATTTTCCCAGTTTTGTTGTTCGTAGAGCTCAAATCTTGTTGGTAAGTGGTTCGCCTCCTGGTCCTTGTGATCCCCAATTCCAATTGGGGATCATTTTCTACTTAAAGTTGTCAAGAACAAGATTGATTATTGTAGACTTCATGGTATTGAGATTGTTTATAACATGGCTCATCTTGATAAGGAGCTTGCTGGTTACTGGGCAAAATTGCCATTGATTCGGCGACTAATGTTGTCCCACCCAGAAGTTGAGTGGATATGTGTCACAACCCCCCTTCCCCAAGGATACCCCTCTTGGGTTTGCAAAAGAGAAAGAGAGATAATGACTCCCGAGTCCCGCCTTCAGTAGACCCTGGGTTGACGACTAGCACCGAGGGTGTACAAATCTCACACTATGGGAGGCATTACCCTTTTTAAGAAACAAGATCGGGTGATATGATGGATCATCCACAAAGCAACTCCAAGACGTATATAAAAGAAAGCCAAAATCCATCCCACATGCATGTGAAAAATTAAACTGATACAAATACAAAAGTCTCCAAGTAAATACCAAAAGTAAAGCTAGGCAACGACGCAACAACTGTCAAGATCCAAGCTAGTAAGGTCCAACACGGTATGCAAAATTCCCCTGGAAATCTGAAAGCAGTTTATATATGTAGGGTGAGCATACAAGTATACTCAGTAGGAAAAACAAAGTCTCTCGTGCACATGTGAAAGAAGCATACAAATGCTCCTATGCGAAAACATCAGAACCAAAACAAGACCTAAACAGGTATACTAACCACCCCAACCTCTCCAAGACACGCTCACCAAATAACACAATCCAAGTAATATATAATATAAAGCACATCGATGATAGGGTACCCCGCACCACTTTCCCATTGATTAGCTGCTCTCACACCCTAACGACAAACGTCCTGACACTCCCACTTCTTTCGAACATACCACATTGCATCCCGCCAACACACACTTGGGCCTCATGACCACATCACATTCCGCCCGCAAACACTTGGGCCGCAAACCACATCACATCACGCCCACAGACACCTGGGTCAGAAACCACATCACATCCCGCCCGCATACACCTGGGTCACAAACCAAATCTCATCCCAAAGACACCTGAGAAAACACAACACAACTCATCCCGAAGACACCTGAAAAACACAACTCGCCCGCACACACCTGGGCCTCACAACCACAACCTGCCTGAAGAAACTTGGGCTATCATCGCCTGGAAGGAGCAGGGAAGAGCAGGTGACCAGCCATCCATCTTTCCACCAGGATGTTTGGGGAAGACACCCTCCCTCGTGACAATGAGGGTGTTCGACATATAGTGCTCAATTAGGGTGGAGTGCGTATAGAAATCACAAGGAAAATATAAGTATATACATATAAGATACCAAACACTCATACCCAACCTATGAGTTCTCAAAACGAACAACCAAGTCACCACACCATCACCTTTGTTGCTACCTCTAGATGCACTACACCACGCACCACGCCACAAAACCATTTCATTTTCCCAATCAAGTCATTTAACCAATTTCCATTTATTAACAATTCATTTATTCATTTCGTTGATCAAACCAACCGAGCCATTCCAAACTTCATTAGCAAAACATTTATTCGTTCCATTACTATTCGGGCAACTACTAAGCACAACACACAACAAGCAACACAACAAAAGTCATTCATGGAGAAACTTCAGGCGAAGTACTCATACAAACCATCACCATCCTTTCTCAAAATCATCCCTCCAAAACCATCCACGCACAACCACATCCAGCAACACATCACCGCGCAACCCGATCGCAGCCCTGCTCCACAACACTTCTCATCCATTTCACAATCAATCAAACTCTCAACTTGAGATTCCATTACACCACCCAATCCATCTCACAACACACAATCGTGCTCACAACTGCACCACAACACAACCAAACAAAGCACAATTCCAGATTTAGTAAGGCAACCCTTACTTAATTCCACTTGTTAATTTAGGGGTTATCAAAGAAATTGTATAATCTTGGGGCATCCATTCATTAGCCGAGTGTATATGTAAGTACCCAACCAAAGACGAACACATGTATTCCATAATTTTATTAGTGCGCAAACAAAGCCACCGACGGTCACAATTTTTAGCGGGGCATCAAGCCTGAACAATCACAAGATCCCAACAATATCAAAGCTTTAAAAAGCATGCGAGCAAACCCCATTGCCCCTCAATTTCAATTAACCGATTTCTTATCTTCAATTAGGTTGGCACAACCATGATCCATAGGTAAACAGAAGTAAAAACCCCTTCTGCATGATGCACAATAAGGAGAAACGAAGGAAATCCTACCTCAAAGGGATGTCAACGTTCTTTGCATGAAAATGGATCACGTGACACACCTCCGATTACCTCTTCCGCAAGATCTGCATCCATCCGAGTATGCCGCGGCACCACCGCACCAACAACAACTGAAGGGAACCCCATTGGGAATATGGGTAAACAAACGCCATAGCACGGCGATAAGATTTGGAAGAGAACGACCAATGAAAGAGTGATAGTTGTTGTTATAAGCGAACTCTATCAAGGGCAGGTGTTGTACCCAAGATCCACCAAAGTCCAAGACGTATGCCCACAACATATCCTCCAACGTCTGGATAGTCTGTTCTGTCTGCCCATCGGTCTGAGGGTGGAAAGCAGTGCAGAGGCACAACTGAGTGTCAAAAGCATGCTGCAATTCCCTTCAGACTCGTGAGGTAAACCGCGTGTCCCAAATTGAGACGATGGATCATGGAATTCCATGCAACCACGCCACCTCGTCCACATACCTCTTGGCTAAGACATCCACTACGCCCGACTCCTTAATCGCTAGGAAGTGGACCGATTTCGTCAGCATATCCACTATCACCCATATAGCATCGTAACCTTCATGAGCTCTGGGTAACCCAGTGACGAAATCCATTGAGATGTCGTCCCATTTCCACTCAGGGACGTCTAAAGGCTGCAACAAACCACCATGGACACAATGCTCGACTTTTACTTGTCGACAAACCAAACACTTCGTCATAAACTTCGCCACTGTCTGTTTCATCCCGGGCCACCAAAACTGCATCTTTAAGCCATGGTACATCTTGGAAACTCCTGGATGCACCGCCAAGGGTGAGCTATGAAACTCACGATGGACTCCACTGCACATCGCCACCGGAACAAACAACTTTCCTCGTAACAACATTCGGTTCTAACCGTCCTTTGACCATCCCTCCGAAGCATCATCATGGCCTACACGATCGCGCATCACTTCTGCCTCCGATTCTCCCCACGGAGACTCCTCCACCTGCTCCATTAGAGAGGACTGCACCGTCATCTGAAACAAACCCTTACCGCCATCCACTCTTGCATCTAAGTGCACAACTGCCAACTCCTCCATTGTTCTCCAAGCATTCGCAAATTCTCGAACAACCTCCTCCTGCGATTTTCTGCTCAAGCATCGACCACAATATTTCCCTTTCTTGCGGTGTAGGAGATCTCGAAATCATAGTCCTGAAGAAACTCCATCCACCTCCGTTGTCGCAGATTTAGATCACGCTGGGAAAAAATATACCTCAAACTCTTGTGGTCCGTGAGGACCACAAAGCGCTCCCTAATGAGGTAATGCCGCTACAGCTTAAGCGTGGATACAACTGTTGCCAACTCCAGATCATGGATGACATGGTTACGCTCGTGAGGATGTAACTGCCTAGACCCATAAGAGATCACTGCTCGCTGCTGCATCAGCACGCATCCCAAACCTAGACGAGAAGCATCACAAAACACCTCAAACATCACCCATTCTTCTGGCAACTAGAGCATTGAAGCACTAACCAACTTTCTTTTCAGGTAACCAAACGCTGCCTGACACTGATCACTCCACACAAAAGCTTGATCCTTTCTAGTCAAAGTCATCAACGAAGCTGCAACTCGAGAGAAATCGGGTACAAACCTCCGATAATAGCCTACAATACCAAGAAAACTGCAAACTTCCGCAACGTTCTTAGGTGCTGCCCAAGAAACAACTGCTTCAACATTCAACGGCTTCACTGCACCCAATTAAGACACTACATGCCCAAGGAAACGTACCTCTCGTGTCCAGAATTTACACTTGGACAACTTTCCATAGAGCTGATGGTGTCGAAGAACCCGTAAGACAATTCCGAGATGTTCGATATGCTCCTCCTCTGACTTTGAGGAGATCAAGATACCGTCGATGAATATGAAGACGAACTGATCTAGGAACCCACATAACATAGGGTTCATAAGTCTCATGAACAAAGCTGGTGCGTTCATAACACCGAACGATATGACTATGAACTCGAAGTTCTCATACCTGCATCTGAAAGCAGTCTTCGGGATATCGCCCTCCTTCACCCTCAATTGGTGATATCCAGACCGCAGATCGATCTTGGAAAACCAACTCGCCCCTCTCAGCTGGTCTAAAAGATTGTCTATCCTTGGAAGAGGGTAACGGTTCTTGACCGTCACTTGATTCAACCTCCGGTAGTCCATACACTGCCTCAGACCACCCGCCTTCTTGGTGAAGAGCACTGGAGGTCCCCACGACGACACACTGGGCTGGATAAAACCCTTCTGCATCAGATCATCAATCTGAATTCTCAGCTCCCGCAACTCAGAAGGCGTCATCCGATAAGGAGCCATCGAAATTGGAGAAGCACCGGGTTGCATGTTTATCCTGAACTCGACATCACGTTGAGGGGGTAGCGTCACAACCTACTCGGGGAAAACATCCAAGAACTCCCCAACGACCCTTGGAACCTCCACTATCTTAGCGTCCATTTACTCCACTTACAACTCAGCCAACAAGGAAAGAAGGGGTTCCGCACGCTGACTGCCCACCTGACAACCTTGCTCACCAACGAAAGCCACACGCTGACTATCCACATCTGAAAACACGACTCTCCTTTGGAAGCAGTCGATAACGACATGCACAGGATACAACCAGTCGATGCCGATGATGACATCGTATGACTGCATCTGAAGCAAGAAGAGCTCTCCACAGGACTAATGCGGTCCATCATTTGTCTACATCCCCGACATACATCAAACAAGCTTGTATGACCTCCAACTAACGTACTCAACACCGGGGGCATGAGAAGCCTATCTATGTCTAGTCCCAAAGCATGAGTTAGAGCGGATGCAACAAAGGAGTGCGAAGCTTCTGAATCAAACAAAACACAAGCAAGAGTACTGAACAAATTGATCGTATCTCTAACGACCTCTGGCCTCGCTGGAACTGCCACCTCTACTGCGTGCAACTGACCACGCCCAGTTCCCCTACCCCTCTGATGACGGCCACCTCCACGTCCACACTTGGGTCGCGATCCCGAAGCACGAGGGACATCTTGAGGTCGGCCTCTACCTGCTCCATCTCCCCTCGACGGAGCAAAAGCTTGTTGTTCCTGCTGCTGAAACTGTCTCCCCGACAACTGCTGCTGAAACTGTCTCGCTGACAACTGCTGCTGAGGCTGACGCTGAGCCTGTCCACCTCCACCAAACTGAGCTTGGGCAGCCACTGGGCACTGGTTCTGAAGATAGCCGCAAACCCCATAGAAGAAACACATCGGCCCCAAGCCCATAGGAAAGGCACGAGGACCATTGGCATCGGAAGACCGGTAAGGAAGCTACTGAGGTCGTCTCCCCGCCGTTCGAAACCTTGAAGGCTCCGGTGCCTGAGACCTGCCGCTGACAATTCTGCCTCTCGAAGAACTATGTTGGCTCCCCTCTTGCGTTAGACTTCCTCGCGAGTGCATCCGCTCGACTGCCTCTGTCTTATTCTAAACCTCCAATTAAGTTGGCAACGTAAAAGGAGTAACCGCATACTGGATGGAAGGGTGAAGCGCTTCCTCGAGACGTCTCACACGAGACTCCTCATCTGGAAAAAGTTCTGGGGCAAAGCGCATAAGGTCTTTGAACTTGATCCCAAGTTCCCATACTGACATACTCCCCTGCTGGAGGGAGAGTAGCTACCGCCTCTTCTTAACCTTCATAGTCGACGAAAGGAACTCCGCCCGAAACTCCTGAAAGTCGACCCACAACACGTCTGCCTCTTTTCACTTTCCCAAAAACAGCATCCACCACTGACACACAACTCCCCGCAACTGACTAATTGCCAAAGGGACTCTGTACTTTGACGAGGCCTGAATCAGATCGAAGGCAATCTTCAGCTCCTCTAGCCAACCTTTTGTCCCTACGTCATAAACACTTCCCTCATACTTTTCCAAAGCCTGTCGCTGGAAAGCACCCAACACCCTATGCCACTGATCATCCTTTGCTGGATTAACCATGCGGCGATCAACTGGATAATCTTGCTGAATCTCCACCACCTGAACCACACGCGGACGACGTCCAGGAGCCATTGCTGAAAGGTAAACAAAGATTTCCTAAGCCAGAATAGTGTGGAACTTTACCAAAATTTATTTTAACCTTCCCAAAATAACCCAACTCGAACAAGAACACAAGTCATTATGATGCATGTACCTTTCCTAGGTATCTACCTAGCAAAGCAGGTCCATCTGGCTTGGCCGTTCGATATGCTTAGAGTCCGTGCACTGGATCACGGGGGGCCTAAAATCCCGTGTCCTAATCGGTCTCCCTGGCCTCTGTCACGCACTAAGGTCAACCGGAACTGTTGCCATACCATCACATGCAATCCTCACCGTGCCTATCTTCAAATTCCATCCTATCTCTCAACCATCAGCTCTGATATCACTCTGTCACGACCCCCCTTCCCCAATGATACCCCTCTGTCACGACCCCCCTTCCCCAAGGATACCCCTCCTGGGTTGGCAAAGGAGAAAGGGAGATAATGACTCCCGAGTCCCGGCTCCATTAGGTGCCGAGTTGACGACTAGCACCAAGGGTGTACTGTTACGAACAGAGAACTGCAAGAATTGTATTAATGGAAAAAGGAGGAATTACAGCAGAAAGAGGAAAAGGAACCAGCAATTACAAGCTCTCCTGAGAGAGCCCCCACCCAAGCTTAACAGCCGAACTGCCTACTTTTTCTCATTGAACCAGCCTCCCTCTCTTCTTCCCCCATGTTCCTTTATAACTGCTTCCCAGCCCCACGTTCCACCCTCCCTCCCTCTGCCCATGTGGCATAACAAACTAGATATTCTTCCTATTCCCTCAACACCACGTGGAGGCAGTTATAACTGTCTCCCAGCACTTGCCCAGGTGGCCTTCCTCCTCTGAATTGATAGCCCTACCCCTCCTGGAATAAACCTTCCAATTTCCAGGCAGGTCACGGATCTTAACACTGCCCACCCCTTGAGAATCAGTCTTGTCCTCAAGACTGAAAGTGGGGAACTGATTTTGGAGGACATACACATCCTCCCAAGTAGCATCATCTGCTGGTTTGCCCTGCCACTGAATCAGATATTGAGGTTGATAGACGCCATCCTGCAGCTGGAAACGTTGAGAGAGGATTTGCTGAGGCTCCGAGCGAGGAAGAGCATCGCCGTCCAGGTCTGTAGGAAGGGAGTCGGGGGTGGGGTGGTAACTGAGGGCCTCTGAGTTGAGAAACATGGAAAACCGGATGGATGCGGGCTGTTGGTGGTAAATCCAGTTCGTAAGCAACTGGACCAATCTGGCGAAGGATTGGAAAAGGACCATAATAGCGGGGTGACAGCTTTGGAGTGATCCGGCGAGTGAGGGAGTGCTGTTTGTAAGGGCAGAGCTTGACATAGACGTGGGTACCAACTGAAAATGTAATTAGACGCCTGCGGTTGTCCACCTGGTGGCACATTATGTCTTGGGCGCGCCAGAGGTGATGCTTGAGCTGGGTCAAGGCTTCGTCACGGTCTGCCAAGGCGGTAGCCACTGCTACCACCCAAATTTCAGAGGGAAGATAAGCTGGGGAGTGTAGGGGGCTTGCGGCCGTAGACAACCTCAAAGGGAGTTGTGTGTATTGCTGAATGCCAAGTGGTGTTATACGATAATTCCGCCCAAGGGAGCCAGAAAGACCAATGCTTGGGCTGCTCACCTGCAAAACAACAGAGGTAGGTCTCGAGACAACGATTAACCACCTCGGTCTGACCATCTGTTTGCGGGTGGTAGGCAGAGCTAAAACGGAGGTTTGTTCCTTGTAATCTGAAAAGCTCGGTCCAGAAATGGCTGAGGAAAACTGGGTCCCGGTCGCTAACGATGGACGAAGGTAAGCCATGGAGACGAACCACCTCCCGGAAAAACTAATCAACAACTTTGGTGGCCGTAAAAGGATTCTTTAACAAGAGGAAATGAGCGTATTTGGAGAGTCGATCAACCACCACATAGATGACATCAAAACCACCTGATTTGGGGAGGCCGGTGATAAAATCCATAGATAGATCCGCCCAAATGAGGTCTGGAATTTCCAGTGGTTGAAGTAATCCAGCAGGAGACATAGTAGAATATTTGTTCTGTTGGTAGGCGGCGCACTCCCGGACATATTTCTGAATAACAGGTTTCATGCCTTGCCAATAAAGAGCAGCAGCGAGACATCTATAGGTACGGTAAAATCCCGAATGGCCAGCCTGGGGTGAAGAATGAAATTCTGCCAACAATTTAGGTATCCAAGGAGACGTGGCGGAAAGGACAAGGTGGCCTTTGTAATAAAGAATGCCGCGAGAAATGGTATAGCCTGGAAAAGAGGTGCTGTCAGTGTGCAAAGCATTGATAATCTTCTGTAGGGCAGGGTCTGTGGAAACCTCCTGCACAATAGACGAGATATCCAGCCAAAGAGGGGCGGACTGAACATGGTTCAAAGAGGGTAAATCATGGCAGCGGGACAAGGCATCAGCTGCCGAGTTCCGGCGCCCAGGTTTGTATTTAATTTCGAAATGGTAGCCCAATAATTTGGCCAACCAACATTGCTGATCGGCTGTGATAATATGTTGTTGGAGCAGAAATTTTAAACTCCGCTGATCTGAATAAACAACAAAGGGGCGGCCCAAGAGGTAAGGGCGCCAATGTTGGATTGCCAATACCAAAGCAATGAGTTCTTTTTCATAGGTGGACTTGTTCAAGTTTGTAGGGGATAAGGCTCTGCTGAAGAAAGCATGAGAACGACTCCAATACCCCTACCGGAGGCGTCGCATTCCAGCTCAAAGGGAGCAGAAAAATCAGGGAGAGCAAGCACAGGGGCCTGGGTCAAGAGGTGCTGGAGATGTGTGAAAGCAGCTTGGGTTGCCGAAGACCAGAGGAACCTGTCCTTGGTGAGAGCTGTAAGTGGCTGAGCGATGGCGCCATAACCGTTGATAAAACGACCATAATAGCCGGTAAGGCCAAGGAATCCTCGCACGCCATGAACTGTTGTAGGGAGTGGCCAATTCAGAATGACCTGAACTTTGGCTGGATCCACGGCGACGCCTTGGCCGGAGATTACATGGCCCAAGTATTCAATATGTTATTGTGCAGAGTGACACTTTTGGCGGTTCAGCAAAAAATGACTGTCGCGCAAGATTTGAAGGACATCAAAGAGATGGTCTTGATGGCGATGCCAATCTGTGTTGTAGACTAAAATATCATCAAAAAAAATTAACACAAATTCCCGCAGTAGGGGTTGAAAAATGGCATTCATGGTGGCTTGAAAAGTGGAAGGAGCATTAGTAAGGCCGAAAGGCATAACCAAGTATTCATAGTGGCCTTGATGGCTACGAAAAGCTGTTTTGTCGATGTCAGCCTCTTGCATCCGGATTTGATGATATCCTGATTTGAGGTCCAACTTGGAGAAGTAAGAGGCGCCATGTAGTTCATCCAAAAGTTCTTCCACCAAAGGAATGAGAAATTTATCGGGGATAGTGGCTTTGTTGAGAGCACGGTAGTCGATGCACATACGCCAGGAATTGTCTTTCTTTTTTACTAATAACACTGGGCTAGAATAAGCGCTGCAGCTGGGGCAACAGATCTGCCACCTGACGTTCTATTTCATTTTTTTGCAAATGTGGATAACGGTAAGGGCGTACCACAATGGGCCCGTGACCGGGCTTCAGGCAGATAACATGATCCCATGGCCGTATTGGCGGGAGAGCAGTAGGGGGTTGGAACAAGTGCTTGAATGTAGATAGCAAACGTTGAATGTCAGAATGGAATGGTTCAGTCAACAAGGCAGTGGTGGTGGTCTGGCCACCCAGAGTGAGGCGACAACCTGCTGTAGCTCTGGTACGTTTGACAGAGTTCTGTAAGGATATGGTGGGTGTATTGAAAGGGGGAGCCCCTGGAGGCAGTAGGACTGTCCTGCCACTGAAAACTGCATGTGCATGGTCCGCCAATTGGTCTGAACGTCGCCCAGGGTTCGCAGCCAAGCAATGCCCAGAATGATGTCAAGGCTGCCAATGTCGAGCACATGGGCAGCCATGGTACAATTATATGGAGCAATGCATAACGATAAGTGAGGGCAAACTCCCAAGGACCAACGCTGGTGGTCATCGCCTAACATGATACGGAGCTGGTGAGAATGCTGGACTTCCAAGGCAAGTAAGCGGGTTAAGTTAGGGGAAATGAAGTTGTGGGTGGCGCCACTATCAATTAAGTGTAGAACCGGAAAACTTCCCAAGGAGCCTTCAATTTTCAAGGAGAAACCTTCTTTGGAGGTGGCAGTAAGAAGACATTGCGGTTGGAGGTGGTGTAACCCAAGAACTTGACATTCAACATCTTCCAGGACAGCAGGTGGTGGAATAATATCGTTCCGCAATGCTAGATTCTCCTCAGCAGTGTCGCCTTCTCCGAGAATGATAATGCGAAGCTTGGGATCCGCACATCGATGTGTGGGAGAGTAAGGAAAACCACACCGAAGACAGAGGCCCTTCTTACGACGTTCTTCCCATTCCTGTGTTGTTAAGTGGCGGGTGCCACGGGTGGAGGAAGACAAATTGCGCGACATGTCCACAGGAGGGCTGGAGATACCCTTGGAAGGCCGAGCAGGCGGGCGCCCAACAGACAAAGGTTTTGAAGGGAGGGAACGTGAAGGAGGTAGCCAAGGAGGAGGATCAGGGGAGGCTGTTGGAACCCGAGGACCCCTCCCGTACTGTAAACAGTGTCACCGCGGTGAAGAGCGAGTTCAATGTGGCGAGCGAGACGCATTGCCTGAAGGCGTGTATCGGGATCATGAATCCGTACCCAAGAGCGAATATTCGGTTGTAAACCATGCAAGAAATAACCCAAGTATTGAGGTTCGGGGAGTCTGGTTAAAAAAGAGGCTAGATATTCAAAGTGTTCAATGAATTCCTGCACCGAACCATGTTGCTGCAGTGCTGCCAGTTCTTCATAAGGGTTTTGGATCTCAAGGCCACTAAAACGTTCCATGAGTTCAGTTTTAAATAATTGCCAAGAGAGGTCCGGATATACCTCCAGAAGAATAGTGAACCAATGGATTGCGACGCCCTCTATACTAAGTTGCGCCAGCTGAAGCCATATTGAAGTGGGTATGTGATGAACACGAAAATATAATTCGGCGCGGGTAAACCACCTGCGAGGATCGGAGCCATCGAAGATGGGGAACTCCACCCGACGGGAGATGGAGGAAGGGTCGGGTGGTAGGACTGCAGCAGCAAAGTCGGAATTTGGAGCAGGAACCAGCGAATGTGGAGTGACGTCCCTCGTAGTGCCTGATGTCGAAGAGATCGCTGGCGGAGGAGGTGCATCGTCATGAGGTTGTTTGTCCGTACGGCGCAACATGAGTTTGCGGAACTCTATTTGCTCAGCGCATTCCAAATCCCAGCATTGTTGGCTGAGGCGAATTTCCTGATCGTCTTGCTGAAGGTGCTCAACAATAGAAGAGAGTTTGGAGAGTGTGGTTTCAACAAGATACAAGCGCTGGTCGAGGCCATCGACACGGGTGTGTTCGGGTTTCCATCACAGGGGAAGATGGAGGTCGGCAGGTCGGACCAAGTGTTAAGAACAGAGAACTGCAAGAATTGTATTAATGGAAAAGAGGAATTACAGCAGAAAGAGGAAAAGGAACCAACAATTACAAGCTCTCCTGAGAGAGCCCCCACCCAAGCTTAATAGCTGAACTGCCTACTTTTTCTCACTAAACCAGCCTCCCTCTCTCCTTCCCCCCATGTTCCTTTATAACTGCTTCCCAGCCCCACGTTCCACCCTCCCTCCCTCTGCCCATGTGGCATAACAAACTAGATATTCTTCCTCTTCCCTCAACACCACGTGGAGGCAGTTATAACTGCCTCCCAGCACTTGCCCAGGTGGCCTTAACTGCCTGCCTCCTCTGAATTGACAGCCCTACCCCTCCTGGAATAAACCTTCCAATTTCCAGGCAGGTCACGGATCTTAACATGTACAAATCTCACACTATGATAGTCATTACCCTTTTTAAGAGAACAAGATTGAGAGATATGATGGATCATCCACAAAGCAACTCCAAGACATATATAAAGGAAAGCCAAAATCCATCTCATATGCATGTAAAAAATAAAATTGATACAAATACAAGTATCCAAGTAAATACCAAAAGTAAAGCTAGGCAGCGACACAACAACTGTCAAGATTCGAGCTAGTAAGGTCCAGCACGGTCTACAAAATCCTCTTGGAAATCTGAAAGCAGTTTATATACGTAGGGTGAGCATACTCAGTAGGAAAACCAAAGTCTCTCATGCGCATGTGAAAGAAGCATATAAATGCTCCTGTGAGAAAACAGTAGAATCAAAACAGCACCTAAACATGTATACTAACCACCCCAACCTCTCCAAGGCACGCTCACCAAATAACGCAAGTCAAGTAATATAATTTAAAACACATCGATGATAGGGTACTCCGCACCACTTTCCCATTGATTAGTTGCTCTCATCCTAACGGAAAACGTCTTGACGCTCCCACCTCTTCCGAACATACCACATCGCATCCCACCCGCACACACCTGGGTCTCACAACCATATCACATCCCGCCCACAGACACCTGGGCCACAAACCACATCACATCCCGCCCACAGACACCTGGGCCACAAACCACATCGCATCTTGCCCGCAGACATCTGGGCCACAAACCACATCACATCCTGCTCGCAGACACTTGGGCCACAAACCACACCTCATCCCGAAGACACCTGAGAAAACACAACACACCTCATCCCGAAGACACCTGAGAAAACACAAGTCGCCCGCACACACCTGGGTCTCACAACCACAACCTGCCCGAAAAAACATGGGCTATCACCGCCTGGAAGGAGCAGGGAAGAGCGGGTGGCCAGCCATCGATCCTTCCACTGGGATGTTTGGGAAAGACACCCTCCCCCGTTACAATAGGGGTGTTCGGCACGTAGTGCTCAACTAGGGTGGAGTGCGTATAGAAATCACATGGAAAATACAAGTATATACATATAAGATACCAAACACTCATACCCAGCCTATGGGTTCTCAAAACGAACAACCAAGTCACCACACCATCACCTTTGCTGCTACCTCTAGATGCACGACACCACGCGCCACGCCACAAAACCATTTCATTTTCCCAACCAAGCCATTTAACCAATTTCCATTCTTTATTAAAAATTCATTTATTCATTCCGTTGACCAAACCAACTGAGCCATTCCAAACTTCATTAGCAAAACATTTATTCGTTCCGTTACTACCCGGACAACTACTAAGCACAACACACAACAAGCAACACAACAAAAGTCATTCATGGATAAACTCTGGGCGAAGTACTCGTACTAACCATCACCATCCTTTCTCAAAGTCATCCCTCCAAAACCATCCACGCACAACCACATTCAGCAACACATCACCGCACAACTCGATCGTAGCCTTGTTGCACAACACTTCTCATCTATTCCACAATCAATCAAACTCTCAACCCGAGATTCCATTACACCACCCAACCCATCTCACAACACACAACCGTGCTCACAACTGCACCGCAACAAAACCAAATAAAACACAATTCCAGATTTAATAAGGCAACCCTTATTTAATTCCACTTGTTAATTCAGGGGTTATTACAGAAACTGTATAATCCTGGGACATCCATTCATTAGCCAAGTGTACGTAATTAACCAATTTCCATATGTAAGTGTCCAAACAAAGACGAACACATGTATTCTATAATTTTATTAGTGCACAAACAAAGCTACCAATGGTTATAATTTTCAGCAGGGCATCAAGCTCGAACAATCACAAGATCCCAACAATATCAAAGCTTTAAAAAGCATGCGAACAAACCCCATTGCCCCTCAATTTCAATTAACCGATTCCTTATCTTCAATTAGGTTGGCACAACCATGATCCATAAGTAAACAAAAGTAAAAACCCCTTCTGCATGATGCACAACAAGGAGAAACGAATGAAATCCTACCTCGAAGGGACGCCAACGTTCCTTGACTGAAAATGGATAACGTGACGGACCTCCGATTACCTCTTCCGCAAGATCTGCATCCATCTGAGGATGCCGCAGCACCACTGCACCACCAACAACCGAAGGGAACCCCATTGCGAACATGGGTAAACAAACGCCATAGCACGACGAGAAAATTTGGAAGAGATCGAGATCAAACCGAGAGAAACTGCTAAAAAACGAAGGGAGAACGCACCTTGGATCACCACGGATCGCCAACGAGCAATCACCGAGATCAACAGATTGAAGAGGGAGGGGAGAGGGTTCGAAGAACTCCTTGGGACGCCTAGGGTTCGTCTGAAACGAGAGGAAGTAGAGAGCACGACCGAATGAATGAGGGTTCGGTCGAAAAAGAATTTTAAAATTGCACATGATCGGGGTATTTCACGACGTGTAATCCCCTTTCACGTCGTGTTAGACCTGGGGTTCGGTTTTCGCCGCCTCTCGATTTATTTTATTTTTTTCAAACCCCGAAATATTACACGCTCTGAAACCTCCAGGACAAGCCGTGAAACAGGGTTTCACATCGTGTAACCTAGTTACACGACGTGTAATTCCCATTCTTTCAGCTTTTAGCAACCGGACTTCCCCAAACTCTCTTCGAGCCTCCTCCGAACACTCCAGCTACCAAAAACTGGCAAAGTAACGGACCGGAAGGATACATACCGTTACAATATGGTGGATGGATAGCGATGCTTTTTTCACTGATATGATGTTTTGAGATTCCAGTCTCCAAGTACAACAATTATAATCTTGTTATTCATGGGCATCCTGATTTGTTATTCAATCAGAAGTCATGGATTGCATTGAACACAGGTAGTTTTTTGTTTAGGAATTGCCAGTGGTCTTTGGATTTGCTCGATGCCTGGGCTCCGATGGGTCCGAAGGGTCCGGTTGGGGACGAAGCTGGGAGGGTTTTGACCGCAAACTTGAAGGGGAGGCCGGCATTTGTGGCTGATGATCAGTCAACATTGATTTACATGTTGATTTCACAGAAGGATGTATGGATGGATGAAGTTTTTGTTGAGAATTCTTATTATTTGCACGGATACTGGGCTGGGCTAGTGGAGCGGTTTGAAGAGATGATTGTGAAGTACCATCAAGGGTTAGGTGATGAGAGGTGGCCCTTTGTCGCCCATTTTATTGGTTGCGAGCCATGTTATGCAGTCGAGAGGTGCTTGAGCAGCATGGAGCGAGCTTTCACCTTTTGCAGACAATAAAGTGCTCAAGTTATATGGGTTTATGCACAGGGGTTTGCAGAGCCCAAAAATAACGAGGATAAGGAATGAAACTTCTACTCCTTTGGAGTTTGTAGATCAATTTGATATTCGACGGCCAGTGCATAGGATTGTTGGATCATGACATTTACATGCTAGCTGCAATGCTAGGAGATCTATAGGTAATGTAATGTCCTTAGATGCGAATTTCTGCTCAATAAAGTAATTATATTCACACACACACATGTAAGTAGATTTGTTTGTTAAGAATTTTTGTTTTAGTAGTCTCATTCATGGATTTTGTAGGGATGTGACAATCGACAACAACAACAAATGCTCCTTGTTCTATCTGATACTAGATTCTTTATTATTATTTTTATAGTTAAATCTCTTCTAATTATTTCCCTTTTAATTCACCACGATCTTCCACTATATCTAATTATTAGACGATCTTCTAATTGCTTACCACTTCTAATTTGTGCTTGTATTGATTGTTTCACTTTTCCAAACCATCTTAGGTGAGATTTCATCATTTTTTTTCAATGGGAGTTGTATATAGCTTTGCATGTATAAAATCTTTCGGGATCTTTTCTTATCTTGTGTTGACACATTACCATCTAACATTCCTTATCAAAAATCATCATTGGTCGGTGGAAATTCTTTTCCTTGAAGCTTCAGCCCAAATAGCACCTGAATTCTTTCACTTCAGCCCAAAGAAATTTGTTTTTTTGAAGCATCATTTAATGTACATTTCATTTTGTTGCTGCTTAATTGAAAGTCATGCAATTTCAAATCATTTTTCCATAGCTTTGATTAATATTTTATGTTCTCTGAACTTTCATATTATGGTAATATATTTCCCTTAAAAAGCATGCAATGAGGCTTAGTCTTTTGTATGTGTGTAGTCAAAACATTGAAAATAAAGTAAAAAGATATGGGCATAAGGCCAATCCTGTTTATAAACTTGTATTTGCAGTGTCTTGTACCTTCCCAAAATTCTCCCCTTGCATGTTTTTCTTTAAAAAATCATTTTGTTTTCCAGCTTGTGATCCACAAGTTTTTATGTTTTTTGCAGGCGGAACAAATAGGTATGGTCAGCCGTTTGGTTTTTCATTCTGAACGGGCGCTGCTCAGCCATGAGTACTTTCTAGAAATGCTTTTATTGTCGTGGTGGCCAACCTCTCATGTTACTCTATTTATATTACTTTTTTGACGACCCCTTAATTTTCAGGCATGCGTTCCATTGTTGCATAAATTTTGTATGTTTTCTTGTTTTTTTTTCTTTTTTCAAATATTTTTTGGGATATTACATGTGATGTTTTCTAAAATCTCATAAACATTATTCTATCCAGTAATATTGAGTTTAGATAATTCTGATATTGGGAGCATATTATGCCTGGTTTCTTGAGCGGGTTAATTCATGAGCTTTGAGGTTGTTTTTATGTTGTATTGATTGTCAGTATACTGATGGGTGGGTTGGGGTTTGATTGGATCTTTTTAGTAGGCAAATGAGTGGTGGTTTCTTGAGTTTTGAAAAAACACACTGCAATGGTGCTTTCATTACGCCTAATGGTCTGTTAGGATAAGAAGTTTTATGGATCTGGTTGAAGATATAGAGGATTTGATTAAGAAATTTGGTCTGTTTTTCAGATATGAGATTGACCATGCATTACGCTGAGATTTATGAATATCTTTGTGATGAAACTTTGGGATATTCACTCACACTTTCTTGGGTGCATTCCAGAGACCTGAGGGTCGTGTTTGAGGAGGAGAGCAAAGGTGCACACTTGATCCTTGATTGGAGATACTTAAGGAGGATCAAAGAAGATCGATCATCATTGACACTCGCATTTCATCATTCATCCTTGTATTGCTAATTGCATGATTCTAAGAGTTGAGGATTATCTTCATGCTCCAAATCCCCCACTCTTTGTGGATGATAAAACAAAGATGTGTGAAGTGGGATCACTCCTATTAAGTGGTGAATTTTGGCGGGGACAACATTTATCCAAACACGGTAGAAAAATAAATGAAGAATGATGTATCTTTTCTCTGTTGATTCAAACAAGTCCAAGCCCTTCACCACGAGCTTGATAGTGATCACTGAGAATCGATCAAGACTCATTCTTTCAAGGGTATCCATGGGCTATGGAAATCTCCGAACACTTTGGAGATAGCATTGGGGTAGAAGGAAGAGGACCAAGCCACACATTATCGCATAATACTTAAATTGTTATGCATTGCACCATGATGTAATAACTCGTGAAGACATATCCAAAATTCTTTTTTATATATCTTTTAAAACTCCTTTTGAAAAAACTATCATTTATTTTCACATGCTACATCATATGTAACTTACGAAAATCCAACCTAAACTTTTGGATACCCCCAAAAGCACTTTTGGGATAACTTTCAAAATTTTATAAAAACACATTGTAATGAAAGTTAATATCCATTCACACAACCATAAAGTGGGACCCCATGGGTCTTTGTAGCATTGACATGAATTATGAATTCCCTAATCCATAACTATAAGCAAAGAACGCCCTCTACCCAAGCATCAATGCTACATAAGATATAAAGGGATGTGACATGATCTCTATTAAACATATGTATCTACATACCCATGTCGACCTACTATATCATATACAATTATGCATAATCATACAATCCTCTTTTCTAAGACATCAAGTGTCCACGAGACACAGAGTATGTCAACTCTATATATCCAACTCATACGCTCTTGATTCTCTAAGTATAGACTGACCAGATTAATAAATACATCTCACGTCCTTCACTTAAGAGGATGAGCACATCACATGTCCCTCATCCAAAATGTAACATCTGAGAATCAATTATAATAAACAATATTTTCTTTCTAAATAAACTACAACATAAGGCGTATAACTTTATCCAAGAATGTGATTACATTACTAGAAATTTGACTTATACCAACGGGTCATATACCAACGGTTTTGAAAACCGCCGGTATTGGTGTCATCTATACCAATAGTTTGGAGAACCGTTGATATAAGTATTTTATAGCCACCCTATACCAATGGCTCTACAAAACACGCAATATACAACGTTAGTTTTTATCAGCGCTAGCAAAAAGAATTAATAGAGTTACCTTTATCAGCGTTGATAAAGAGTAACATTTATCATCACATTTTCTAGTACTGATAAAGGTCTCAATCACACGCCCAAGTCCCACATTGAAATAGCGATTGTTTGACCGCTTCTTTATATAAGATTCTGCTGCAAGATAAGGTTGGAAGCCTGCTGCGGGGATGAGCTCCCGCATACACTTCACACACTCATATAGGCCCACGGGTCCGTGCGGGACTTGACCCACCTTATGATTCCTACAGGCTTTAGCCCACCCGCATACACGCCTTAACCCACCTTATGCTTCCCACGCACATGGTTGGATCTTACACGACCCGACCCACATGCCCTGCAGACCATGTCTCGTATTTTTTATATATAGCAAAAAAATACAAGTTAAAAATATTAAAAAAATGAAATAATTAAACAAATAGAAATTAAAAATGAATAAATTTAAAAAATATTAAAAAATTTATTTATTAAATAATTATGAATAAATTTAATATACATATATATATATTATAAATATTAATAAATAGTATATATTAAATGTAGATATATAAATTGAAATAATTAAACAAATAAAAATTAAGTGAGTAAATTAAAAAAAATATTAAAAAATTTATTAATTAAATAATTATTAATAAAAATGAATAAATTTAATATACATATACATAAATTATAAATATTAATAAATGGTATATATTAAATATAGATATATAATATGAATAAATTGTAATAATTAAACAGAAAAATTAATAATGAATTAATTACAAGATTATTAAAAAAATTATTAATGAAACCATTATTAATAAAAATGAATAAATTTAATATATGTATATTAATTATAAACATCAATAAATAATATATATTAAATATAAATATAGAAAATGAATAATTGAAAACATATTAATGTCTTATTCATTCTTAATGGTTTTTATACATAATTATTCATTAATATAATTAATATTTTTAATATAGAAATATATTTATATATATATTTCTATATATATATATCAATAAATATAATATTTCCCAAAATATGATTTATTTAATACAAAATATTTATGCTTACATTAAATAAGTCATATATTTAGTGAAAATCGTTTATAATTAAAAAATAATATTAATTAAAAAAATTGACTAATAATATCAAGTGATTGATATTTAATTGAATGTCGTTTGATTTTTCAATTTAACATATATCATCAAACATGTATTACATTGATTTCACACATACAGATACGTAATTAATGCATTTTTATATACAACACACACATAATATTTCTGTAATTTATTCAATTTTTAATATTTATTTTAAAATTATATTTATTAACATTGTATATTTAATATATATTATGTTTCTAATCAGAAAATTTTATCATCTTTATATTTTTATTCAATATATAATATTTATTACATTTTAACATATTTTTCAAATTTATTCATTTTTAATATTATTTATTCATTAATAATTTTAATTGTTTTTTTAATATTTTTTTAATTTATTCATTTTCATTTTTTCGTTGTTCAATATGCTTGTAATTTTATCCATTTTCAATATTTATTTATACATGTTTATTCATTAACATTTAATGTTTTAATATGGTTTTATTTTATATAAGTAATATGTATTCATTAACATATATAAATATTCATTTTTAATTTTTTTAAAATTATATATATAATTAATAAGAGTTAATTTTTTAAATTTATTCATTCTTCTTATCATTTATTTCATTAATAGACGCTACATATTATGTAATGTCATTCTTCAATTTTACATATGTCAAACTTGTACACACATTAATTTCACACACACAAATATTTATGTAATTAATGAAATGTTATATAGAAACACATACACTTAATATTTATACAATCTATTCAAATTTTAATTTTCATTTCAGCTACTAAGTGGTGGCTGATCCCAAATCTGTCAGAAAAACATTCATTTTAGAATTTCATTTAGTTACATAATATATTAAATATATTATATTTTTAATTAGTAAATTTTATTTAATTATTTTTAATATTATTAGTTAGTATTATTTATTCATTTTATATATTTTTTATATTTTTTTTTGGAATTTAATCATTTTTTAATATTTATTTATACATATTTATTTACTATGTTTTAATATTTTCAATATGTATTCATCTTCATTTCATATCTATATTTTTTTTAATAATTTGTATAATTAATAATACTTATCAAATTTTTCAATATTTTTAAAGTCTACTCATTTTTAATTATTCAATTTCACTCATTTTTAACATTCACACATTTAACATTCATGCATTTAAGATTATATATTCATTAATAATGTTAAAAATAGATTTGTAAATAAATATTTATAAATAAATATATTTATAAATGCATATTTACTATATTTATTAAATTATATTTTTATAATTATAAATGAATAAATATATTTTTAAAATATTTCTATAATTATAAATAAATAATTATATATTTAAATAATTATAAATTATAAAAAATATATTTAAATGATGAATATATTTACTATATTTATATTATATTTATATATATTTATTAAATATATATAATTATCTAAATATACATAATGATATAAATATATTTATAATTATAAAATTATAATAAATGTATTTAAATAATCAATATATTTACTATATTTATTTATTAAATATATATAATGATATAAATATATTTATAATTACAAATAAATAATTATAAATATATTACTAAATGTATATTTATTATAATTATAAAATTATATATTTATAATTATAAATAAATAAATATATTTTTTTAAAAAGTATTTATATAATTATAAATAAATAATTACATATTTAAATAATTATAAAATTATAATAAATATATTTAAATAATGAATAAATTTAATAAATTTAAATTTAAATTTATTTGTTAAATATATATAATTATATAAATATATATGATGATATATATATTTTTATAATTATATACCAATATTTATAAATATATATATTTATAACTATAATTATACATCTTTATTAGCGCTAAACAAGCACTGATAAAGGGGTTTTTATCAGCGCTTATTATTTTAGCGCTGATAAAACCCCTCTTTATCACTGTTTTTTTGGAAGCGCTGATAAAACCATCCCCGATCTTTTAAAAATAACTAATCACACTGATTTCAGTCATGCCGTTCAAGCTCCCGCAAAAGTCCAGTGACGACGCTGCTCCCCCTCGACCTTCTCTAGGACGAATCAAGCCTCAAATCCAAGGTATGTTGTTTTCCCCTCCTCTCTCGTTTCTTGCTTGTTTGATGTTGCTGTTGTCGTCGCCCCTTGTTTCTCACCTCAACTCACCTCACAAATCAAAACCCACAACCCATGATTCATCAAAATATTCCACCGTTCTTGAGATCCACTGCTAGTCGTCGAGCTTCACCACCCCCGGTTCTCGCCTCGCCTTGCAAATTGAAACCCAAAACCAACAACTCATTGAAATCCACCATCATTGCTGTGATCCACCACCAACAGCAAAGCTTCGCCACCTAGATGTACCTAAAATTTCTCCAATGATGCCTCATGCTCACTCCCCTTTCCTCGCATTCTCGGTCTTCCCCTCCCTGCAATACCACACACCATTAATACAAGTATGTGTTAAAATTCCTTTTGTTTTACTAAATGATATTAAATGGGTGTTGGGTTCATTACATTTTCTGTAATTGTTAAGGAACAAAAGGAAATGAATTTACAGAGCAGATCTAATTAACCATCTTGATATGTTAAAGGGATATACATGAAATTTATTAGTTCTTCTGATGATTTTCATTTAAAGAAATACATGTTTTATAATCATGTGATATATACATTAATTTCATTCTTATATCATGACATTATCTCTTGAAATAATACATTGAATGCCTGCAATGAGATATGAAACAATCACATTTCCACAAAAACCCTGACCATTGCTTAGAGTGTGATTAATAATATTCCCCCAATTGATGTTTTTTGGAGTAAACATGCTATTTCCCTTCCTCTAAGGTTTGTTTTGTTGGAAAAAATATGGAAGGTCCTACTTCAAAAACATCATCGGAAGCAACTATGACACCACCAGAAGCACAACCGCAGAATATGCTTCCAGAGCATTCCCCCGCAACTTCAGCTTCCAGAATTGGGAAATCCAGACACCCCCATTTTCATGTTATTAGATAAAAAACCTCACCGGTTTATTCCACCCTCGTCCTGCTCTCCACCTCACTCCATGCTTCCTGTCCCCTGAAATCTTAATCCCCTCACCATGCAATGCTCCCCATGACTTGCAAAATTGTCAACTATGATGCCAAAGGATATGAATAGAAAAAAAAACAATGTGTTCAACCATTATATGAATTTACAGATTGTGATAAAGAACTAAAAGTTACCAAAAATATGAGTATGTTTTTAGAACTTATATAGTTAGTGTAAATAAACATTAGGCCTTTAATTCAATTTTCACAGTGAATGATGGTAAGATGTAATGATCATTACATTTTGCTGTTTTAGAAAACCTCAACAAAATTAAAAATTAATATTCATTTCATTAAGGATTTATTGGATTCTCATTTAGAAATTAAAATTTTATTTATATAAAATTTTAATTTTAAAATAAGGGAAAAATGTTTTCGAAATTCTCATTATAAATTTCCAAAACCCTCTTGTAGGGGGATATAGTTTTAAAGATATTCTAATTTCCAAATTGAGTTTGAGAAGTTTAAATCATATCATTTTATGTGTTAAGGGGAAAAATATATCATGTTATCATTTTATGTGATTTTTTAATTAATATATTGAAAATATAACTCCCTTTTAGTGGATTTTGTTTTTAGAATATTCCATGTTCAAAGGGCTTCAAGAAAATTTAAGTGATCCCCATTTTTTTTCTTTTAAATGTTTGTAAGTGTTTTATTATTGTATATTTATAGTTTTCATGTATATAGCTAAATTTTATGATTTCCATGTATAATGATTTTGAAAACTGTTACTTTTTAGTATAAAAGATACTTAAATTATTTATTAAATGATTCTTATTATGCAATGCAATGTTTTAAAGAAAGAGTTGAAGTTGGTTGTTGCTTGATTTAAATTATAAATTGGATTTTTAAAGTGAGCCAAAGTAATTATTATTGAATAAAGTCTCATTTTTATATATTAAACTAATTATTATTTTTATATATACATAAAATTTTATCTGATGGGATATTTTAATGAGTTGTGAAGTGTTTATAAATTAAATTTATTACTGCATTTCTTGTTTGGGAAGTTTTTTTTCAGAATAAAAAGTTTTTAAGTATTTTGAAGATGAAAATTTCTTTGTTTATTTGGTTTCAAAGGTTTTCTTGGAAATAAATGAGTTTCCTTATATTTGTATTAGTTTAAATTTTATCTAATTTTCTTTATTTTGAAATTATAATGATATATTAAAATCAAGGTATGTGATCACTTGTGATTCGTTGCTCCCACTCAATCATCTTTTTTTATTTTTAATTTTTCCCAAATGGTTTGAACAATGCACAAAAACGATCTTATTTTTCCTTGATCCACCTCATTGATTCTCTACCCAATCTCTCTTACCTCAATCCATTTTTTGGTTCACCCTCTCCCCCGCCTTCACATTCATTTTCACGCATTCATCATTATTTCTCACTCCAGTTGCATGGAGCTTCTATCCATGCACCACAAAAATCCTACCTACTATTATGTAAGTTGGTGACTGCAAATGATAAGTAGATAAAGTTTTTGCGGTGTACATCTGGTAATCAGACACAAGTTCCAAGTATCCATCCCGTTCCCATGTTTCATCTAATCTGTCTTGCCTCGATCCATTGTTGGTTCACCCTCTACCCCATCTTCACATTCATTTTCACTCATTCATCATTATTTCTCACTCTAATTGCATGAAGCTCATAGCTGTGCATCGCAAAAACACTGCCCACTTATCATTTAAGGCACTGACTGCAAATTATAAGTCGACAATGTTTTTGCGGTGCACAGAAATCGGCTCCATGTTTCAAGTATCCCTCTTTCTCCCATGGATTAAAATCAAAAAATTATTCCCATTTGCTTCAAAGTATCCCTCCAACTCCCATGTATTTAAACCAAAATGTCTTTTTAAAACATTCCATTACCTTATGTATTTTATTTTTAGTGACCATTAGAATATCATCTTTGTGGTGTTTTTAAGGAAATTAAATAGTGGTTTTGGATATTGTAAGATACGTGAAATATACCTAAGATTGATAACCGTACTATTTTTGAAATAGGGGTTAATCTGTGGGTTATAGTACAAATATATTTGTTGGTATTCCTATAATCCATGGTCTAGAATAATCTAAAAAAAAGAGAGTAACATGGAATCCAACTTCCTTTATGTCTTCAATAACAGTTTCATCCATTCATTTCATGAAATTCCAAGCACCTTGACCCTATGTCAAAATCTGGTGATTACATGACCTTGTATGTTCTAAGGAAAGATATTTTTACACAACATATTTACTACCAACTTTTTGTCCCAGAAAACATCAAATCAAGAACTTGGACCAACAACCACATGTTTACCCCAAGTTTTTTCTTTTCATGCCACCCTTGTGTAAAATTATAACTTTTTAGGAATCATAATCGATAATATTCAAATATTGGGTTCCCCTTATTAGAATTATCTATAATTTTTTCCTTTGATTGTGAATATATTATGTATATTTTTTTTACAAAATGAATATTTTATAAACATAATAGGATGAATATAAATCGAAAATGGATGCATGCTAATTGTATGACAAAAGAGTATGAATATGGAGTTAAATATTCAATCAAGTTTGCAATAAAGCATGCATACATCCCTTCTAAAATCCTTTTTCCATGTTTAAGTTATTGTTATTCAAGAAAAATTAGTCCTAAAGAGTTGAAAGAACATTTGATTTGTAACAGAATAGATTAGAACTATAAATGTTGAACTAAACACAGGTAAAAACCAAATGTGCACACCGATTGGGATGACATTGCAGTTTGTGGATCATTTGATATGAATACCAATGAAAATGATGATGGAGATCATATGGAAGAAATGATAATGGAAATTCAAGACAACCTTCATGATTGTACAAAGTTTTTTGAGAAGTTAATAGATGTGCTAAGAGACCATTGTATACTAGTTGTACTAAATTCAAAACATTGTTAGCTATATTGGAGTTATATAATTTGAAAGATGGAAGCAGATGGAGTGACACCATCTTTACAGAACAACTTGGTCTCCTAAATGATATTCTACTAGAAGAAAATGAAATTCATTTTCAAACATATGACACTAAACAAATTATACGTTCAATGGGAATGATATCTAAAAAATACATGCTCCAATGGACCGAAGGCCTTAGATTTTTTTTATTATATGATAAACCTTCTTTTAAGGGAAGAAGGGGGGGAAACCCAAAAATACTTCATGGACTTAAAACATTACACGACCCAAAGATCAAGAAAATAAAACTCTGGCTGACACCTTGGATCTGCCTCTCCCCAGTATTTAAAAATATGTAAATCTCTCCACCATTGCAAGATTGTACGACCAGCAAGTGTCTTGTGTCAAAGAACATGCCCGATCCGATGGCTGACGCCATACCCTCTCAAACATTCAATTCCATGCAGCCTGCATAGGTGAACCGCCTGCTCTAAATCCTCCTCCGAGGCTTGTTCCTTGAGGTCGAGTCCAGCTAAATATTCATAATCCGAGTCTCGAAAACCAACCCAACATAATTCTGAAAAGTTCCAAGCATACGCGAGTCCAAACAACACTAAAACTAGCAGCCTTCCATTCCGAATTCCGAATTCCAAAACTAAAATGGGATCAAACTAGCAAGAATTAATCAGCATAGATCCCAAGAACTAAAGACGAATCTAGAATCACCCCACCACACCCATGAAAATCCTCCAGGAACATCTGCAACAACTCAAAGAGGACGAAAATCTAGGGATCATGAAGCTGGGTCTTCGTCACCCAGGACTGTAAGAACCAACAACACCTTGAGGGAAGGCCTCTATTGAGGGGATCCGAGCATAAAACATCCGCTGGGATTTGATCCCAGGACCCCTCGTTTATAATCGAACGACTTAACCACTAAGCTAACATCACTTTTGTAAACATAATTTCATAAATATATATAAGTATTATCATAATTATTTAAAATTTTTATTTATATAATGTTCTCGGTTAGTAGATCTGGAAACAAATTAAAGAACTTATCCCAACGGTTTTGAAAACCGTTGGGAAAGCCCTTTCCCAACGGTTTTCAAAACCGTTGGGAAAGGTTAGAGTGGGTTCAATTCATTTAAGCCGAAGGTTGAATTTGTGGGTGGTCTTTCCCAACGGTTTTGGTGAACCGTTGGGAAAGGTCACTCTTTCCCAACGGTTCACCAAAACCGTTGGGAAAGAGGCTCAATTCTCACACCCTTTCCCAACAGTTTTGGTGAACCGTTGGGAAAGGTCTCAATTCCCACACCCTTTCCCAACGGTTCACCAAAACCATTGGGAAAGGTCACTCTTTCCCAACGGTTTTGGTGAACCGTTGGGAAAGAGGCTCAAAACACACCCTTTCCCAACGGTTTAGGTGAACCGTTGGGAAAGGGTAGCTATACCAACGGTTTTTACAAACCGTTGGTATAGAAGTGTTGGGAAAGATCATCTTTCCAGTAGTGGGTTTTGGATATGTGAATCACGTTTTTGACTAAAATGATACTTTTTATATTTAAAACAAGAACTTTGACTCATATAGGACACATCGTGTATCAGATTGACATGCGGTTGATTCTGAAACAACAAAAATGATTTATGGATCTTTTTCATAAAGTATTAAGAAAATAAAAGATCATTTTTTTTGGTTTTGTCTATTTGAATCGTGTTTTAGACTAAAATGACATCATTATATTGAAAACATGCAATTTGTGTCATATCGGAAACATCGTGTGTCAAAATGATGTGAGGTAAATTCCTACACATCACAAATGAATTATTGATTATTTTTCTAAAGTATCAAGTCAATATGAGTTTTTTATCTCAATTTTGGAATCACATTTTAGAGTAAAATGAAACTTTTTTAATGTCAAAACATGTACAATGAGTTATACTAGAAAAACCATTTGTTATACTTATTTGAGGTTGATTCCTACACATCAAAAATAAATTATGTAGTTTTTCCTAAAGTATCAAGGTAATCTGAGATTTTTTCTTAGTTTTGGCTATATAAATTGAATTTTAGAATAATTTGACATTTTTATATTAAAAACATGCACTTTGAGTCATACCGGTCACATCTTGTGTCAGTTTGAAATGAAGTTGGTTCCTGCAAATCAAAAATGAATTGTGGATCATTTTCCTAAAGTATCAAGATAATATGAGTGTATTTGCTTCATTTTGTCTATCAAAATTATGTTTTAAAATAAAATGACACTACTATATTGAAAAATTTCAATTTTAGTAATATCGACCATATTGTGTATTGGATTAATGTTTGGTCGATTCCTACACATAAAAAATAAATTATGGATCACTGACTTATATTATCAAGACAATACAAGCTCCTTTTCTTGGTTTTGGCTATCTGAATTTCATTTTAGACTAAAATGACACCTTTTAATGTGAATACAAGCACTGCGAGTCATACTGGACACATCATGTGTTGGATTTATGTGCGGTAAATTATTAACTATAAAGAATGAATCATGGATTGTTTTACTCAAGTATCATGATAATATGAGCTTTTTTTTACTAGTTTTGACTATATGAATCATGTTTTAGACTAAAATGAAACTTTAATATTGAAAACAAGCACTTTTACTCATACTAGAAATGTCATGTATATTAAAATGTGGTTGATTACTACACATCACTAATGAATCATGGAATATTTTCCTAAAGTATCAATACAATGTGAGCTCACTTACTTATTTTTAGCAATATAGATCACGTTTTAGACTAAAATGAAACTATTATGTTGAAAACATGTAATTTTAATCATACCAGGAAATTCATGTTTTATATTAATGTTTTTTCAATTAATACATGTACAAAATGAATTATGGATTATTTTAATAAATTATAAAGAAAAATTAAGATGATTTTCTTAGTTTTATTTAACTTCCCACCACCCATACCACTGATCGGTTCCAGAATCAGAGGTCGCTAATATACCTCAAGCGTGGCTCCCCATACGCCATAGGATGCCAACTTGTAGTGATGGTATAATGTGGTATTATGTAGAGGCTATAACCATTGAATAATAGTTTTTATTAGTGAATAAAATAACTAAGTATCATACATCACAAATAAACTGAAAGCTAAAGAAGATAAATATAAAGAGGCGGTAACAAATGAAATGTAGTGAGGCCCAAAAATCCATGTCATACATATGGTAGTTGATCACCCATGGGGATATTCTCATGAACATAATAGTAAAAAATGAAAAATAAAATACTCTAAATCCATGAATACATGAATACATACCTCATATTGAACTCCTAACATCCATTGAGCAGACCCGCTCGATCATGTTATCCAGAGCCTTAACATAAACCCGTGCTTGCAAGAAAGTGAATGTTTTCTTAGGTACTGATAGATCTAATATTTCCATTGTTTTTAATTTATATTTCAATTATTTAAACCCCAAAAATTCAACAATTTTATCTAAATAGATTTTTTTTTGAATTTTAGGGATGTTTTTAGCTTAAAATTGAAAATTGCACAACTCTGGAATTTTAACATTTTTCAATCAATTATGTATTTCAGGAATATTTATTTAAGTATTGATCCAAATCATGTAATTATTTTTTTGTAGGATTAATATATTAATGGGATACATATTTTTCAATTTGTAAAAATGTTTATTTGACCATACAAATACCCAAAAAAATCGTTCATTGAGGAAAAAATTTCTGACCAACAGGATGTACCCCACCTCAGTAAATGAGGAATAATGCCAACTAAAGGTGTCTAAATGAATTTATTCTAATTGGATATTAAATATGATTTAATAAATAAAGTTATTGATGAGTTTTAATGAAAAATAATATCATTAATACATTCTTTAAATGGTTCAAACTAGTGTAATATGAAAGGTCTCTTTGGGAAGAAACAATTCCATTCAGTAATTTAATCACATATTTTGAACCGAGTGTCAAAAACATATTAAATTTTGAGGGTAGATAGATATTTTAATTAATAAAAACTATATATAATAAAATATTGGTATATTAAACATAAAAATTAGAGAAAATGGAGCATACATTGGACAGATAGAAAGAGAATAGAAAATTTTCATCCCCCTCTCTTTATATTTCTATCTCCTCATCATTCAAGGGGGGGGGGGGGGGTTAGATAGAGATATAAATGGTTATGTTGAGATAAATATCATGATGAATTTTCTATTAATTCATGTTGGAATGGGGAATAATGGATATGTCCATGTGATGTGAGGCTAAGCACCAAGTGGTTGTGGACGACAACAACTGACAAATACTCTCTTCTGAGTTGCGTTTTTCTTGTGTAATCTATTTTTAATTTCTCTAAAACTTAAATTTTTGAATTAATTTGGTTGTTTTATTTCTTTAATACATTTTTATCTAGTTTTTTTGGACGGTTTTCTAATCTATGAAGTAAAATAATTGATTTCACTATTTAAATTTCTTCGACAAGGTCTTTCCGTTAAGCATTGTGATTTCAATTAGGTTTGATTTCTTAGAGGTATTAAAATAATTTAATCACTTCTATAAGAGGGGAAATATCATATTAATAAATTTATATTATATCCTTTAAAATTAGGGTGTTTATCTATAGGTATTTGGGTGTTTATTGAAAAATTAAATTGTGATATAATTTTAAATAAGAGGGGAGTGTCCAAGAGGTCTGAGCTTGTCCATAACTACTGTTTTGATTATTACTTCAAATAACTTTTATATATAATAAATTTTATTCATTTCTCTTTAAATTTAGTTTATATTTATTTTTTATATTATAACTTTCAATAAAATCCCCATTTTTTTTTCAAAAATAAACAAAACAAAAGTGACAATTTTATAACTCAAATTGCAACATCCTTAAGAGACCATCTAAGGATTTATATATTGAATTTCTATAAGGGATAAATTTATTGATTGAGGTTTTCATGAAAAAAACCATCACATCAACTGGATATATTTATGGGGAAGTTGATTGAGTTTATTTATATTGAAATTGTTTTTGTATAACCTGAAATTATGACCCAAACTTGTTACCATTGGATTTTGAAATTGACAGAACATTTAACTATAGGGTTTGAACTACTAGAAATCCCTATGTACCAAGATATGAATATTTCACTAACACACTTATAAGGAACTTGGTTGAAACTACAATTCTAATGGATATATTGAAAGAATTAGCTTTATCCTATGATGGAAATCAAGAAAATCATGTGTAATATCCAAATGCACCTACTATGTTTGAAATTAAATATGATTTAATACACCAAATTCAAAAATTTAATGGGTTTCTAGGTAAATAACCACATAAACACATTCAATAGTTCTGTTATATTTGTGTCAACATGAAACCTCAAGGAGTTGATGCAAATCAAATGGAATTTAACTCATTTTTTTTCTTTAGAAGGATTTTTCAAAGAATGGTTTTTCTATTCACATGAAACTTTGATCAGAGACTGGAATGAATTGAAGAAACTTTTCCTTGATTTTTTCCATACATATAAAACTGATTCCATTTGAAAGGAGATTTGTGGAATTAGGAAAACTCAAGGTGAAAATTTTATGAGTACTGGGAACGATTCAAAAGATTATATTTTAGTTTCCCCCACCATCAAATCAGTGACTAGCTCTTGATTCAATATTTTTATGAAGGATTTTCTCTTAATGATAGAATAACGATTGATTCTACAATGGGAGGGGTTTTATTTGACAAAAAATCAGCTGATCTTCAGATATTAATTTCAATCAGGGACCAAAATAATCAATAATTTGGAATAATAAGCCTTATTCATGTGAAATATACCCAAGAATTACCCACTATTAGTTCTAAAAACAACATGTTTTTGAGTCAAATTTATGATATTACCACCATGGTGAGGTCGATGATGTTATCCAACAACCCACCAATACCACCCAAAACTAAAGAAACATTTTAAATTCAAGTCTATTGTGTAATTTTTTATTCCAATGAACATTTTAGTGACCAATACACAAAAATGAAAGAGCCTTTTGAGAACTTAAATGTCACGTTTCCTAGAAAACTCTTTCAATAGAGCCAAAAAAGACCATTACAAACCAAAAAAAATTTAAATCAGGGATAGAAAAATCACTTTAATGAAAGATTTCGATATCCCAAACACATCATAAGACTCTTCCAAGGATAATCAAGTAATTCCAAACAAAGATATTTCAATGAGAAAACCAATGATCATCTTGGAAGAAACTTTTAGCCTACTCCTCCCACTCAAAAATCAGATAGAAACCTTAAAGAAGCAACAGGGTAACAAAAATAATCCTTAAAACAATAATGTAACCTATTTAATAACTTGATGATGCAAATGTGTCAACTTTACTATAATGTTTGTTGCATGAAAAATCAAATGAGTGGAGGTTTACCATCATAGACTCAAGTGAATCTGAGAGAGAAAGGGATGGAAAATGTGAGTGCAATTGAACTTAGGAGTGAAAAAGTATTGAATAATCCTCCAGCTGAGAAACTCAAACCTTTTTATGACACTGTTAATGAGAATACCATCACTTATGGAAAATCTATAAATTCTGAATTTGATTTGAATGAAAACAAAAAGTTAAGATAATAATGTTTTAAAGGACAAAGAAGGATATGAATTGGATTTATAGTCCTTATGTTTCTCCAAGAAGTGCTCATAATAGCCCAAAAACATTCAAACCACCATCGCCTTATCCTAGGAGTGAACCAATAGTGAAGTCAAGTGTTTAAAAAGAGTTATAAAAAGAGTTTTTGGATACTTTCAATAAATTTAATGTCAATATACATTTTATAAATGCTTTGAAACAAATTTTAATTCATGATAAGTTTCTGAAATAGATGTGTACCCATAATAGGAAATTCAATAAAAGTAAAAAATTCAACTTAGGGAGGAATGTTTCATCCATGATCTAGCATGATTTTACTATCAAATATAAAGACCCAAGAACCTTTTCCATTCCCTTAACCATTGGGAAATGTGAATTCAAGGATTTCATGATTGATTTTGGAGCTTCCATCAATTCTATGACACATTATGTTTACTAACATCTTCCGGTTGGAGAGTAGAAACCCTATGGAATTATCATTAAACTTCCCAACTTAAGTACTACCAAGCCTAATGGAGTTATAGAGGATGTTTTTGTTCAGGTGAGAGACATGATTTTTCCTATAGATTTCTATGTCTTAGATATGGAAGATGATCGATTTAGTACCCATACACCTATCATTCTAGGGATACCATTTCAAAAAATTGAAAAAGAAATCATCAATGTTAACAAAGGAAACTTTTCACTAGAGTTTAGTGGATATGTTTTTCATTTCAATATTTTTCAGTCCATGAAACACTTATTTGGGGATCATTCATCCCCCAAAGTAATCATGATTGATTGGTTTTCTATTGAGATGTTTCCTGATTTTACCTTTGATGAAAACCAACTGATATTTTAGAAGATGGAAATTTGTTTATTACTGAATTTTAGCAACAAGAGAGTGAAAAGGAATCTTGTAATGAGTCTTGGAATATTGAAACTTATTTATAAGAGCCTTTTGATCTCATAATTGACGAAGATGACTTTCTGGAAACCCTTAAACTTGATAGTGGTATCCCTAGAGAAGATGTCATTTTTTCACATGAAATAAATCCTAAGAACATGGAAATTAATCATCATGATGAATGTCCCTTAAAATACGGGACTTCACTAAACAATCAAATATTTGATTGGTTTTATTTGATCAATGAAAATACCCCACCTGATTTAGAGTTGAAACCACTTCTTGAGAACCAAAAATATGATTTCTTGGGTGAAAATGAACAATTCTCTATCATCATTTTAAAAGATATGTCAAGGGACCAAGAGAACTAACTACTAGGAGTCCTCAAAACACATAATAAATCCATAGGATGGACTCTATATTATTTAAATTCAATCATCACCTTAGTGTTCATGCATATAATTTTGTTGGAGGAAAATACTAAACCAGTGAGACAATTTTAAAGGTGGTTGAACCCAAAACTTTTAGAGGTTGTCAAGAAAGAAGTCCCCGCCTTGCTAGATGATAGAATTATTTTTCCTTCTTTGATAGTAAATGGGAGAGTCCTATCCATGTTGTTCAAAAAAAGGTGGATTTACAATCTTAAAAAATGAATTTGGTGAGCTTGTCCTTGTTAAGATTCTAAATAAATGGATAATGTGCATTGATCACAGGAAACTCGATTTTTTACAAGTACATAACACTTCCCATTTATATTTCTTGATAAAGTCCTTGAAAGACTATCTGGGAAAACACACTATTATTTTCTTGATGTATTTTCAGGTTATTTCTAAATTCACATTGCACCAAGAGATCAAGAGAAAACCACTTTCATGAGCCCCTTTGGAACTTTTTCTTATAGGAGGATGCCATTAGGTTTATGTAATTCTCCTATAACTTTTCAAAGGTGTATGATGAGCATTTTATATTAATTTATAGAAACTTTCATGGAATTTTTTATGGAAGAATTCACTATTTATGGCTCATCATTTAAAAGTTTTTGGAAAAGTTTGGCTCATGTTCTTGAAACTTACATTGATAAGAATCTTGTTATCAATTATGAAAAATTCCATTTTATAGTGGGTAAGAGGATTGTTATTGGTCATGTTATATCTTTAGATGGAATTAAAGTTTATCAATCCAAAGTTTAGGTCATTTCTTCATTTCCATACCCAAAAATAGTGAGATATGTGAGATCATACCTTGGTCATACTGATTTTTATAAGAGATTCATAAAGGGTTTTAGTAATGTTACACTTCCATTATCTATATTTATCTAAAAAGACTCTCAATTTTTATTTTATGAGAATTGAAAACATTCCTTTAATGATCTGAAACAAAAACTGATAACCCCTCCCATTGTTCAACCACCCAAATGAGACTTTCCCTTTGAAATCATGACCAATGCATTTGACTTTTTCTCTTATGGAAATGACAAGTCAAATGTTGGAAAAGAAATATTATGTGATTTAATATGAATATAAAACTTTAGATCAGACCCAATAAAACTACAAAAAAATTGATTAGTAACTATTGGATGTTGCCTTTTCTTTAGAAAAATTTATATGTTATCTTCTGGGCTCCGAGATGATTGTTTTCACAGACCATTCCACTACAAGATTTTTGATGAAGAAAAATGATGAAAAACCTAGAATTTTGAGATGGATATTGATATTATAGGAATTTGATGTTGAAATAAATGATAAAAAAGTAAGTGAGAACCTTGTTGCTAATAAATTGAGTAGGATACCATCTGTTTTGAGTGGAAAACTTTAGATCTATCCACTAATTAAAGAAATATTTCCAAATAAGGAGTTGTATTCTTATCAAGTTAAAATACCATGGTTTTATGATCTTGTGAATTATTTGGACACTGATGAAGTTCTCTAATAGTTTTACAAGCATAAAATTTATAAACTTTTGAGTGATTCAAATAATTACATTTGGGATGATCCTTACACGTCACATGTTGGTAGTGATCAAATGATTAAGAGATGCATTCGAAATTAATAATTTTAATTTGTCCTAAATTTTTGTCACACATTGAGCCACATAGGAAACTTTGGACATCAAATAAATAAAATAAAGGTTCTTGATTATAGTTTTTATTATCCCACTATTTTTTAAATATATTTTTGAATTTTTTAGAACCCTTACAAATTTTTAATTTCGAGGAAAATTTTTCAAAAGGGATGAGATGCCACAAAAACATATTTTATTTTGTGATGTATTTGATGTATGTGGTATGGATTTAATGAGGAATTTTCCAAATTATTTTGGATATATTTACATATTTATTAATTTTTATTATGTCTCCAAGTGGGCAGAGGCTATTCCAATGAGTGCTGATGATGCCAAAATAGTGTCTAAGTTTGTTAAAGGAAATCTGTTTTCTAGATTTTGATTTACAAAGTTTCTGATTATGGATCAAGGTACCCAATTTTATAATAGTACATTAGTGTAAATTTTGAATAAATATAGAGTTTATAATAGGGTATAAACACCCTATAATCCTAAAAAAATGGAATGGCTAAGTTGTCAAATAGAGAAATCAAAAAAATTCGGGAAAAACTATGAACCCAAATAGAAAGGATTGGAGTTTGAGATTAAATGATGCACGTTGGACCTATAGGAATAAATTTAAAACCCCAATTGGAATATCAACATCTAGATTATTATATGTAAAATATTTTCACTTTCCTTTTGAGTTATAGAATAAATATTTTTGGGCTGTTAAAACATGTAACATAAATTTGTTTTCTTCTAGAAAAGAAATAATTTTTTTATAGGAGCTGGAGGAGATAAAAAATAATTCATATGAAGGATTCATGTTATAAAAAGAAAGAACCAAATATTTTCATGATGATATGATTCTTAATAAAAACTTAAAGGAAGGAGATATAGTTTTATTTTTTGATTCAAGATTGAATTTTTTCCCAAGTAAATTTCATTCCAAATGGTCTGGACCTTTCATTATTACTCATGTTTTTCCTTTTGGTGAAATCCAGATAAAAGAACCAGACAAAGGGACACAATTAATATTCAATGGGAATAGGTTTAAGATATTTAGATAGAATGTTTAAGATCTTACCTGGGAGGAGATCTATCTTTATGAAGCTAAATACAGTTAAATTCAGGTTGTGTATTTTCTTATCACTTATTTTTGTTGTGACTTTACTTTATAGAATATCATTATTACATAAAATATTTTTCACAATGAGGAAATTTCACAAAATAAGTGTAGGGGAGGAAAATTTTGGGTAGTTAGATTAGAGTTTTGTGGGATTTACTTTTAAATTCATTCTTTCAATTTGTCTTTCAATTTTTGGTGTATTTATTTTCTTTTCTTCCTTTTAAAATTTTGAAACTAGTGAGATTAAATGATGATCATTTTCATTTTTGATACCCATTTCAATGATAAAACCAATCGATCCCTTGAAACTGAACATTAATGAATGCTAAAAATGATGTTTTTTCAAGCTCAATACTTTGGAATTTCTTGAAAAGACCTATAATTTTTGAATCTCATGCCACATATTACTATATTTATCTTTTAAATCCCATTCCTATGAGGCTTTTAAATCCATGTTGAAATATTATTCATATTTACCTCTTTTCTTGAGATAACCAATCAATGATTTCTTATAATATAACTTTATATATTTCTATCAAAACTTGAGGGTTGAGATACTTGTGATTTAAATTATTGAGACAATTATTTGGATTTTGAAGACCCCTTTTCATGATAATACCTTTTCATTATAGGCTTCCCTAAACATTTGATCTTTGTTTTCACTTAGTATACATGTATAACCTATTAGGTTAGCCACATTACAAGCTAATTTTCCCTTTCCAACCTTCTCTAGAAGTAAAAATGCATGATCTAGTTGAACTTAAGTGTAGGGGAAATATGACTTGTGGTGTGATAAATCATTTAGTGTTGCTTTTGGTGGAGATTAAAATTTTAAATATATGTTTTTTCTATTGGAAAATATTTTTATGAGATCTATTACCATATAAATATCTCATTGAAAATGGAGTTGTTCTTATCTGGAGCTCTCAATGAAAGAAAGTTATGTCCTATCTGGAGCTTTAAAAAAAAGCAGAAGAAAAATTTCATTTTTGATGATAAAATATTTATGGAGTGGGATGGAAAAGATATTATAAAAGATTATCAGACCTTCTTTTATTCTAAGGAGAGTGAGTAGGTGACCATACTTGAGTGAAAATTATAATCATGCATTTTTTCTTCAAAAAGATCCAAACCCTACTTATTCGGCCTCATAATTTTTAACATTTAAAACCCACCAACCTCAAACCACAAAATAAACTTAAAAAGTAATAATGATAATCACATGTTTTTATCTCAAATTGGGTATAGATATATAAATTTATGAATATTATGGTGATTCTTGCATGAGTTTGGATGATAAAATCCATGTTGAAAATCCATATTTGTGTGTTGAGAGAAAATTATTGTGAGGTAAGTGTTTTGTGTGCATGTGAAGAGAAAATATATAGAAATAGATTGAATAAGCTAAACATAGAACTTAAAATATTTTTTTATGAGTAATGATATATTTTCTTTCTTTGATAAATTGGTGAACCTCATTGGTTTGTTTTTTGAATTTTCATTGATTTGATTTTAATGCTTACTTTTCCAGGAGTCCAAGTTCCAAGTGTGAGGGAATTGATAGATCTAATATTTACATTGTTTTTCATGTCTATATAAATTATTTAAACCCCACAAATTTAATAATTTGACCTGAATAGCATTGTTTTTGGATTTTAGGGATGTTTTGAGGTTAAAATTGAAAATTACACAATTATGGAATTTTAACTATTTTCAATCACTTATTTATTTCAGGAATATATCTTAAATTATTGATCCAAATCATGTAATTATTTTTAGGATTACTATGTTCATGGAATAAATCTTTTTAAATTATAAAAAATGTTTATTTTACCATACAAAGGCAAAAAAAACCATTCATTAAGGAAAAATTTTTTGGATGGCAGGATGGAACCCACCTCAGTAATTGAGAAATAAATCCTGATAAAGGTGTGAAAATGCATTGATTATAGATGGAAATGAAATAGTATTTAATTAAGAAAATTATTAAGGAGTTTCATTTAAAAATACACTCATTAATACATTCTTTAAATAGTTCAAACTAGTGGAATATGAAAGGTCTTTGTGCGGCGGGGAGGCCGCAGTGCGGCGGTCCGCCGCGGCTGGCCGGATGGACAGCTGTGCTCTCCACATGGCGTGGTCGTGTGCTGCGACTTTTCTAGTGGCCAGAAGCGTAACGACTGCCCTTCCCTTGCTGTCACGGCACAAGGCCGTGGTTCTATTCTGTCTGGCGGCGCGGTCGTGCCATCAACTTCGTCGCAGCCGGCCGTGGTGTCGGTCGTCGTTCCCGTGCCCCTCCGTGTAACAACCCGGATCTGGATCCTCATAACTGGTGCCCTGTACCTAGTTCTCCACATGACCTCAAGCACGTTTCCCCAAACGCTAGAGGCTGCCGACTAGCAGCGAGGGGCTTGGTGAGTCGGTGGGGAAACTATGCCATCATTGGGTAAAGCATACAACGGAAGAACAAACGTTCACAATAGAGGAAGCAGTAAACAACATACAACAACTGAGACTAAAAGTAGAAGCAATGTATGATATAATAATGATGCAGTATGGTACATGTGTCTATGGAAAGCATTAAATAAATCAACGTGATGAAATACAACTGAAACCAAATACTAAAAGTAAACAGCAACTCCAGCAGCATCGCAAACCAAAGCCCGGTCCCATGCTGTCCAGCTCCAACCAACAATCAAGTACTTGAGGTGTAAGGGCCACAATCCCTATCCACACCTGCAACCAAATAGTCTATTTGGGCCGAAAAGCAGGACCCAAACAGAATGTGAGACTAATCCTAGTAGGCAACCACCACAAGATTTGTTCCCTACTGTCAGTGAGCAATATAGAAAAAGTAAAGGAAATAAATACAGTAATGAACTATAAGTACACCAGTAAAAATCCTACCAATTACCATTCACATTCATTTAATTAAACAACCAGGGAAACTAGAAAGTATCTCTATTCCAAGGTAAAGCAAGTAACACAGTAGGTAACTCAAAAGACTACCTGAACCACAAGCAGTACAAACCCAAGCTTGTTCTTTGGCTTAGTGGACTCGTCACAACCAACCAAAAAAAATTCACACTGAATCTCTGGGTGGATCAAACTATCATACCCTTATAGTCCAGTAATCAAACAAGGCACAGACACTCCGGGAAGCTCTCACATCAATTCCCCTATGGTCTTGCAATGATAGCTACAGACTCTCTGAGGAAGCACTTACGTCTAATTCCTCCTGTGGTCTCGATACATGCATAAAATAAGAACACTATTGGGAAGCACAAAGTCCTATTCCCGTAGGTCCTGCATACGAAACTAAAACCAACAGACCCTCTAGGGAAGCACTTAATCGTCTATTCCCCCTTTGATCTCCCACACCAGGTTCTCACAGCCCTGAGCAGTCTAGTCAAGCATAATCGACTTTCAGCATCCCTAAGTAAGTTAAACAAATACTTGGCTAAAATCTACAAGCATAAAAAGCATTTAAACAGTAGGCAACACATGCAATAAGTTATGACAAGTAAACTAGAAATTTCAATAGGGTTTGCCTCATAGGCAACAGTGCCAAATAGCGATAAAGAACCAAACAGGAAAAAAAACCCATGGGGTGATCCTCAAACATGAAACCAAGCATATATTAGTATCAATTAATCATAAAATAACAAGAAATATAAAGAAAATAAACAATAGGATCAAAATCCCAAACTTGAGATACCCAATACATGGGTATCTGACACTTTTGCAACCAAAACTCAAAGACATTCAACGCAGGGAAAAAAACCACCTACCTTGATTCTAGGAGATCGATATAAGTGAACCACGATGATTTATTCTCCTTAAAATGTCGAATATCTGAGAAAACATCCAAAACTCTCAACCCATGATAACATGAAAACAAGGAGGAATCATGGAACAAGGCTAAAGCATAAGATAGAGCTTACCGAGGTGATCCCAACGCAATCGACGGTGGCTAAAACAGATATCGGACGGTAGCTCGGGGGATCAGGGAAGGATCGCGACCGTACGTGAGCTCTCAGCCGAATGAAACATAGAAGAAGGTCATTCTGTCGATTAGGCGCGACCCCGGTGCATTTAGTGAAAAAAAAGAAAATACACGGCATGTACTTCTGGGGTACACGGTGTGTACTCCGTTTTTCCGTACTCTGCTTTAAGCGGCCTCCATCTCACCCCTACACACCGTGTGTGTGGTCCGGACATGGTCAGCACACAGCTTCAAGCGGTAAAGGAGTACATGGCATGTACTCTGAAAGTACACGACGTGTACTTTAAAAATTTCCAGAAACTCCTCTTTTCTCAAAAACGACCAGAAAAGGAAAAACATACTTGAAACAAAGATCCAGGTTCTTACAAACTTCCCCCCTTAAAGAAATTCATCCCCAAATTTCCCTAGTGAGGCATAGAAGAAGAAACCAGGAACAGCTTCAGCCACTGCGATCGTACATTGGCCTCCCGCTCCCAAGTCTCGTCTTGCACTCGTCCGTGCTTCCATAGCACCCGTACTAGAGAAACAGACTGGCCAAGGAGAACTTTCATACTACGATCAACAATCCGGATGGGATACTCCTCAAATGACGCATCCGATTCAAGTTCAAACTCCTCGGGTTGAAATACATGAGACGGGTCTGAAAAGTAACATCAGAGCTGGGAAATGTGGAAGACGTCGTACATAGCCCGATACCTCTGAGGTAACTACAACCGATAGGCAACTGGCCCAACTCTCTCCAACACCTCAAACAGCCCGACGTACCATGGTGAAAGCTTACCCTGTCTCCGGATCCTCATGTGTCTCAACCTCGGTGTGACACACAGAAAAACCTGATCCTTGACCTTGAACTCTAGAGGTCGTCTCCATTGATCAACATATGACTTCTGCCGATACTGTGCTGTATCCATCCTCTTCTGAATCAACTTTATTTTCTCTGAGGTCTCCTGAACAAGATGAGGTCCCAGAAAAGCTGCCTCTCCTGCCTCCAGCCAGCATAAAGGTGATCAGAATGGCCTACCGTACAAGGCCTCGTAAGGTGCCATCTGAATAGTCACCTAGAAACTATTGTTATAGGAAAACTCCACAAGAGGTATATGCTTCTCCCAAGAACCGCCAAAATCCAAAATGCAAGCTCGGAGCATGTCCTCAAACACCTGGATCGTACGCTTGGACTGACCATCAGTCTGGGGATGGTATGCTGTACTCAAAAGTACCTGTGTACCCAAAGCCCTCTGAATCCCCAACCAGAACTGAGAAGTAAAGCACGCATCCCTGTCTGAAACAATGGATTGTGGAACTCCATGCAGATGTATAATCTATCAGATGTAAAGTCATCCCAGATCATCAACACTGAAGGTCTCCTTGATCGGTAAGAAGTGAGTAGCCTTCATAAACCTGTCGACAACAACCCAAACATCATCGTTCCCTTGAGGCGACCTAGGCAAACCGATCACGAAGTCCATCGCGACATCGTTTCACTTCCACTCTGGAATGGGTAACTGCTGTAAAAGGCCTACTGGTTGCTGATGCTCCGCCTTCACCTACTGAAAAGTAGAGAACCTAAAGACGAAACCAACAACATCTCTTTTCATACCTGGCCACCAGTACTGGTGATGTAGATCACGATAAATCTTGGTGACGCCAGGATGAACTACCCAAACTAAGGAATGAAAATCCCGCATCACCTCCTCACGTATGTCTACTGGCACCCACACGCATCCTTAGAAATGCAAAATCTCATCCTCACCCACTGTCCATCCAGGAAGAGGGTCATCTCCTAACACACTCTCCCTAAAAACTAAGCCCTCTGAATCTGATATCTGCCTCATCCGCACCCGATCAAGAAGAGTAGAGGTAACAACCACATAATAGAGAAAGGTCTATCCTTGTCTGTCGTGCACCTCCAAGTGCATCTCGGAGAACAGATCCATGAGCTTCCACTCACTGCTGGCCTCCTAAACTGCCAGAATCTATGTTCTCCTTCTCAATGCATCAGCCACTATGTTGCCTTTCCCGGGCATATAAGTAAGCTCAAAGTCAAAGGACTGAAGATACTCGACCCACCTACGCTGTCTCAGATTCAGATCACACTGGGTGAAGATTTACTTGAGACTAATTTGGTCGGTGAAAACCACAAAGTGATCTCCCATAAGGTAATGTCTCCAATAGCGTAAGGCGTTAACAACAACTACCAACTCCAGATCGTGCGTCGGGTAGTTCCTCTCATGTGGCCTCAACTGCCGAGACCCGTAAGTGATGACCCCATCTCCCTACATAAGCACAACTCCCAGCCCGATACCTGAAGCATCACAGTAGACAGTATAGCCCTTTCCTGGCTCTAGAAAGACTAGTATTGGTGCTGACGTCAACCTCCCCTTCAGCTCCTGAAAAGCTGACTCATAAGGATCTGACCATAAAAACTTCTCCCCCTTCTTGGTCAGACTTGTCAGTGGTGCTTCTAGGCGTGAAAAGTCATGTATAAACCTCATGTAATAACCAGCCAGTCCCAAGAAACTCCGTACCTCGAAGACATTCTTCAGCTTCTCCTAGGTAACTACCGCTCTCACCTTTTCTAGGTCTACTGATACTCCTGTCTCCGAGATGACATGACCCAGGAAGTGAATCTCGTCCATCCAGAAGTGTCACTTTGAGAGATTAGCATATAAATGATGCTCTCTCAGTGTACTCAATACGATCTCAAGATGGGTAGCATGGTCGTGTCGAGTGTGAGAGTACACCAAGATATCATCCACAAAAACCACCATGAAGGAATCCAAGTAAGGATGGAAAACTCTGTTCATCAGCGCCATGAAAACTGCTATCATGTTCGTGAGACCGAACGACATAACCAAGTACTCATACATACCATATCTTCTCCGAAAGGATATAAGAGGTATATCCGATGGTCTGATGCGCAAATGATGATAGCCGGATCTCAAGTCGATCTTTGAGAACACCTTGGCTCCTCGAAGCTGATAAAAAAGATCATCAATGCTCGAAAAAGGATATCAATTCTTGATCGTCAAATGGTTCAGCTTCCGATAGTCCACACAAAGATGTAAGGTACCATCTGACTTTTTCACAAACAACACAGGTGAACCCCAAGGGGAAGTACTGGGTCAGATAAAACCCTTTGCCTGTAACTCCTCCAACCATTTCTTGAGCTCTTGCAACTCAGGCATAGCCATCCTATAAGTAGGTATGGATACCGGTGCTGCTACTAGAACAAGCTCAATAGAGAAGTCTACCTCTCGCTCCGGAGGCAAACCTAAAAAGTCTTTTGGAAAGACATCTGAAAAAAGATCAAACACCGGAGGAAAATCTATCTAAGAAGTCCCCTGCTCATCTAGATATAAACTAGCAATCTGGGCTATAACACTGCACAACCCATGATGCTCTAGTCCAGCTCTGCTCACCTGGACATCCCATTCGCCCTTGTGAAGAAAAGATCCGCCCTCCGGTGATGTGAAACTCACCCTTCGGCGATAGCAGTCGATAAAGGCCTGAAAAGGAACTAGCCAGTCCATTTCGATAATGACATCATAACCCGTCATCTCAAGGACATAAAGATCCCACAAGAAGTGACACCTACCAACCTCAAGGGGTAATCCTTTCACTGACGCACACTAGTAGTTCTATGTCCCAAATGAGTGTCTAGTATCATCATATCCTCAGAAGTAAAGACAGTAAGTCTAAGGCTCTCCACAGTGTTCATAGAAACAAAGCTATGAGAAGCTCCGATATCGAAAAGTGTAGAAGATAAAACTGAGGCTACTAAGATCATACCTCGAATGGTGGAAGGTCCAGGATCCCGCCCCTGATGAATCTACTCTACCGCAAACGTCTGGCCAGTACCACAGCCTTGGGTAGCAGCCTGATATCTCTGAGCTGATCCTCCTTGATCCTGACCACTGCATCCATGACCTCTACCCTGTCCTGAATGACATGAAGAACTTCATCCCCTATTCTACTTTAGATGTGGTAATCCTGCTCCTGTACAAGGAGTAGAAACAGATCCTCCTTCACTAGCCGCTGAAAGAAGAACCCTGCAAAAAACGCTGTAGATGACCCATCTTGCCTCAAGATCGACACTCCACTGGGTCTCTCAGGTACTGAGGCTTCTTATGCCCACTCTTTCCACACTGATATCACACCACCTAGTTTCCAGAAGGAAGATACCGTATACCAAAAGAAATACCTTGCTTCCTTGAGTCACCTCGAGTAGACTCTCGGTGGCACTTCCTACTGTCAGTATGAAATGAATCAGCCTTGGATGCTGAACCGCCCTGGTCAACAGATCTAGTCTCCCTCAGATTTTGTTCGGTGATCAATGCTTGGTTTACTATCAGAGTAATAGAAGTCAACTAGAAGACGTTCACCTGCGATCTAATCTCTGGTTTGAGGCCTTCCTCAAACTTCCTTGCCAAAAACATCTCGTCATTTCCCAGAACGTGAGTGAAATGCTGTAACTCAGTGAAACAGAAGGAATAATCCATAACCAAAAGAGTAACTTGCTGCAGGTTCATGAACTCTCTGGCTCTATCGGACCTCAGTGTCACCGGATAGAAGCAGTCGTAGAACGTACGCTGGAACTCGTCCCAAGCCATAGTCCATTGGTTCCCTGCCTGCAAAACTACATCCCACCATCTCTTGGAAGAATCTTGCAGCATGTAAGTCGCGAGCTTCACCCTTTTGTCTGGGGGTGTCTCCAGATGCTCGAAGATGGAAAGCATGGTTTCTATCCCTGACTCTGCAGCCTGAGGTCCTCCATCCCCTATAAAAGTGGGAGGATGCTGCTGCTGAAAAACCCATGTCAGCTCTGCCATAGACGGGGCAGGATGCTAAGCTCCCTGGAAGTTCTGTATGAATCTCATGAAACCCTCTCTGAACTGAGATTCGGCACCAGTTTCTGGAATCACTGTAGGTTCCATGTCTGGAACGATCGACGGAACTACTGGTAGTCCCTGGTCTTCTGTATCAGGTGTACGGTCATTGCCTGGTTCCTAACGTGCAACGGGAGGATGTCTTGGTGCCATAGCCCTGAAAGGTCAAAAGCACACCTTAGGTTTAGGATTAAAAATGAAAGAAAACACAGGGGTACAAAATGGGAATAGGAGAGAGAAACACTTAAGTTTGCAAAACACGACTACACGACGTGTATCTAAACTACACGATGTGTTCGTTAAAGCCATTCACATGGGCGTGTACCTCAGCCACGACTGGTCGTGTAACACCCCTGACTACATGGTGTGTTTTCCCAACACACGGCGTGTACTTGAACTCCACTCCCCTGCCCAAGTATCTTTAAACAGCTAACCTACATTGTCCCCTTAATCCTAAACTACACGGCGTGTTCACTAAGGACATGATGTGTACTAGACAGGTTTGGCAACCCGTGTAGCAGGTTACACGGCCGACTACATGGCTGACCCTTATACGGCGTGTTCTGAATAAACACGGCGTGTATAAGGAAAGATAAAACCGACCCGTGTTGTTCGTGACACGACCGGGTATTTAGAACAAGGATACAAAACGTGTTTATACAAAACACGGCGTGTAGTACACGAGCTTCCCCGACCCGTGTTGTTAGTGACACGACCGAGTACACGGTTGACTACTACACGACGCGTAATTATCGTACGCAGCGTGTCCCCGAAGACTTTCTAAAACCCCGTGTCTCTGTTCACACAGTCAATAACACGGTTTAAAAACTATACGGCGTGTATTAATAAAGTACATTCCATGTATTCTGGGTTTTTCTAGGCAGTATCTTAGAAACTGCACCGAACTCCAGAAACACTGAAAAACAAGCATCTATGTGCCAAATTCCGATCCGTGGGGGCCCATACTCCCCACGAATCAAATCTTGGCATCATAACAATGCATACAAAAAGTAAACAACATAACAATTCAATGATCCACCAAATTTCGATCTTCGAGGGCCCATAACACCTCTAAGACCAAAGTTTGGCATCCATGATAAATTAACTGCAAAAATAAACAACACCCTATCAACATAGCGGTATTTCTATCACAACAACTATCACAAAATCATGCATAATCTATCAAGACATCTATCACAACAATATGAAATCTCTAATGCACCCTAGATGACATGGAAAAAGGCATGACATGTGATTTCCTAACCAGTGCCTATATGATGCATGAGATGGCATACCCTCATCTCATCGGGTTGAAAAAAAATAGAACCACAATCATATAAACTGTAATAGTACAAAACAAGTGCATCACCCAATGGTGGAATATAATAAACTGTAACACTTGAAAAAACTGAAAATTGCAATTATGAGGTAATATAGATTTTCCCTGTACACGGGTTAATTACTCCTGGGAACAGTTAAGTACTAACTACCAATTCCTTCCTATCCCTATCTATTTTCGCAAAAAAGTAAGGAAATAGAAAATAAAGAAACCTCCTTTGATACCACTTTGTAACGACCCAGATCCGGAGCCTCATAACTGGTGCCCCGTACCCGGTTCTCCACATGACCTCAAGCATGTTTCCCCAAACGCCAGAGGCTGCCGACTAGCAACGAGGGCCTTGGTGAGTCGGTGGGGGAAAATATGCCCTCATTGGGTAAAGCATACAATGGAAGAACAAACGTGCACAATAGAGGAAGCAGTAAACAATATACAACAACTGAAACTAAAAGTAGAAGCAATGTCTGATATAATAATGATGCAGTATGGTACATGTGTCTATGGAAACCATTAAACAAATTAACGTGCTGAAATACAACTGAAACCAAATACTAAAAGTAAATAGCAACTCCAGCAGCATCGCGAGCCAAAGACCGATCCCATACTCTCCAGCTCCAACCAGAAATAAAGTACCTGAGGTGGAAGGGCCACAATCCCTATCCACACCTGCAACCAAATAGTCTGTTTGGGCCGAAAAGAAGGACCCAAACAGGGTGTGAGACTAATCCCAGTAGGCAACCACCACAAGATTTGTGCCCTACTGTTAGTGAGCAATATAAAAAAAGTAAAGGAAATAAATACAATAATGAACTATGAGTACACCAGTAAAAATCCTACCAATTACCATTCAAATTCATTTAATTAAACAATCAGGGAAACTATCAAGGTTCTCTATTCCAAGGTAAAGCAAGTAACACAACAGGTAACTCAAAAGACTACCTGAACCACAAGCAGTACAAACCCAAGCTTGTTCTTTGGCTTGGTGGACTCGTCACAACCAACCAAACAAAATTCACACTGACTCTCTGGGTGGCTCAAAATAGAAGACCCCTATAGCCCAGTAATCAAACAAGGCACAAACACTCTGGGAAGCTCTCACGTCAATTCCCCTATGGTCTTGCAATGATAGCTACAGACTCTCTGAGGAAGCACTTACGTCTAATTCCTCCCATGGTATCGATACGTGCGTAAACTAAGAACACTCTTGGGAAGCACAAATTCCTATTCCCGTAGGTCCTGCATACGAAACTAAAACCAACAGACCCTCTAGGGAAGCACTTAATCGTCTATTCCCCCTTTGATCTCCCGCACCAGGTTCTCACATCCCTGAGCAGTCCAATCGAGTATAATCGACTATGAGCAGACCTAATTAATTCCAACAAGTACTTGACTAAAATCTAAAAGCATCAAAAGCATTTAAACAATAGGCAACACATGCAATCAGTTATAACAAGTAAACTATCAATTGAATAGGGTTTGCCTTGTTGGGTCGGAGAAAAACGGGAATGATGGCAAGAGGGGGGGTGAATTGCCTTTTAAAAAATGATTAACAAATTAAAATCAAAGTTGAAAGTGCAGCGGAAATAAAGAGGCAATCACACAAGAAATTGTTAACGGAGTTCGGCCAAAACCCAGCCTACGTCTCTGCTCCCAACTCAACCGTTGAGAGATTCCTACCGCTTGCTTTTCAATGGTTTTAGCAAGAAACCCACTAGGATTTGAGGTAGCACTAGGACCTATTACAGCTTGCTTTTGAATGGTAGAGCAAGAACCCACTTGCTTTTAATGGTTTAGCAAGAACCCACTATCCTTCTTACAGGTGAAGGATAGCTCACCTATGTCTCAAGCTATTTAAAGGAAAGCTTGACAACCTTTTCACACCTTAATGGTGATGTGAAACCCAAAATAAAGAGGGGATGAGAAATAGAGTGGTTTGTAGATACAAACCCAAATTAAGCTCAAAATAGATAAACAAGAAAAACCGTATTGGGAGAAGCCTTGGGCGCCTTTGATTGATTGGAGATGTTGAAGGCCGCTTCCAAGCTTCTTTGATGGAGCTCCTTGGATGTGGAAGTTGTTGGAGCAAAGAGGGTTCCTTTGAGGAAGTCCGCCGGAGGTACGCCAAAGATGGAAAATGTGTACGGTGGCTTTGTATATGATCCGATTTGTGTCCGGGGCTTCCTTGGCCTTTATTTATAGGCATGGAACCCTTGGGGAGTCTTCGGAGCCGTTGTAAAGGGCCTCGGAGCCGTTGGAGGCCAAAAGAGGGTTGACTGGTCAAAGCCAACGGCTAGTTTGACTGGGCTACCGGCTGGCCGGTACAGCTCCACCGGCTGGCCGGTGCCTTGGCAGAGGAGAAGAATTTGGTCCAGGCTCCACCGGCTGACCGGTGGAGGATCCACCGGCTGGCCGGTGGGGAGACAGTAGCTCACACTATTTCATCAGGTTGCCACCGGCTGGCCGGTGACAGAGCCACCGGCTGACCGGTGGAGCCTGGCAGTGGGCAATGCCTCTGCCAGGTCCACCGGCTGGCCGGTGCTATCACACCGGTTGGCCGGTGGACTGAATTTCAGTCCACTTCTTGTCCATTCTTGGGCCAACTTCTTGGCAACCTTGTGCCTATCATTCAAAAACACTTGAAAGAGGATTAGATAAATAAAAAGGTGATTGTGATCATGAAAATCAAACAACGAGGGGAACGATAGGTACAACAATCTCCCCCTATTTTGATGATCACAATCACCAAAACAATTAAAGTAAAAACAAACATTAAAGGCATGCTTTTAATGAATAAATTGAAAATAAGCAATGCGTGATCAAAAAGGTTTCTCCCCCAATCAATCAAGAAATTTCTCCCCCTTTGTGATTATCAAAATAGAATGGGGCATAAAACTTGATTGAGGGATAAAATTTGAAAAACAAGATTGAGATTTGAAAATCAATTGAGATTTTTGAAATTGAAATGAAAATTTGAATAACAGTTTGAATTGAAAGTTTTGAATCAAAAACCAATTGAAACCAAGAGTTGAAAATGAAATATTGAATCGAAAGTTTTGAATAAAAAATTTGAAATGAGAATTTTGAATGAAAATTTTTAATTCACAAAAAGGCTTAAAAGAACCTAACTCCCCCTAAATAAAGACAATAAATCACCGGGGATAGGAAATAAATTTTGGCCCGGAGAGACTCGCTAAGAGGGATTTTTCAATCCACACTTGCCTTGTAGCGGGTCTTCTCCTATAGAATTCATCCGAATAAAAAATCGATTTGGGCCTACCATACCGGGCGTTTTTGCAATTACATTCATATATCATGTGCCCGGGTTTTTTACAATAGTTACAAAATTTATAACAAGAGCTCCCCCTTACAAAAACAGTGGGAGCATGGGAGGAGGAAGCTTGGTTGGTATATCCTAGCCCTTGGGTGGTTCTTGAAATTCGTTGGGAACCAAGCAATTTTGAAAGATTTTGTTCCCCTTGGGTGAATTTGGCTAGGGATTCTCTAAGTTCCTTGATGGTTGATTCCAAAGAATCAACATTTGGGAAATTTTGGATTTTTAGGGAGAGTTCCTCCTTCTCTTTGAGAAGTTGTTCTTTTTCGGAGGAAAGCTTTTTGAAATTCTTTTTTAAAGCAACAAATTTTGAAGAAAGCTCATGAAAACCATTTTCTAATTGGTCTCTAGCATGAGAGAGTTCTTCATAAGATAGATGATTAAATGAATTAGAAGAACTAGAAGACGAGGAAGAAGAGTCGGAAGATGATACCTCATGATTTGCCATTAGGCATTTTTTACCTTGGTCGCTCGAAGAGGTGGAGCTATCACTCCATGTTGCCTTTGAAGCCTTCTTCTTTTTCTTCTTGGACCTTTTCTTGTGAGGTGGGCAAACGGGCTTGATCTTTTCGTTGGGTTCTTGCTTTTGATCGGATTCTTGCTTTGGGGCCTCGCTAGTACCTTCATAGGTTAGCTCTAAATATTTCCAAATATCATAAGAGGTAGTGCAAGAAGAAATGCAATTAAAAACATTACGGTCAAGACCACAATGAAGAGCGTTCATGGCTTTGCCATCAAGCTCAAAATAAGCAATGTCTACGGGGGTCCATTGAGATTCATCTTTACTAGAGAGAGTATAACCGTGCATGACAATTCTAAAAATAGGATAGCCAATACTTTTAAGAAATGTGGTCATGCGGGTTTTCCAAAAACTATAATCGGTTCCATCAAACAATGGAGCACGATCCAAAGAATGTCCTTCGGGGGATTGAGAGGAAGAAGCGGTAGAAGCCATCAAAAAAAAATAGGATCTTTAATTTGAAACCGGTTAGGGAATTATTCAAAACCTGCCTCTGATACCAATTGTTGGGTCGGAGAAAAACGGGAATGATGGCAAGAGGGGGGTGAATTTCCTTTTAAAAAATGATTAACAAATTAAAATCAAAGTTGAAAGTGCAGCGGAAATAAAGAGGCAATCACACAAGAAATTGTTAACGGAGTTCGGCCAAAACCCGGCCTACGTCTCCGCTCCCAACTCAACCGTTGAGAGATTCCTACCGCTTGCTTTTCAATGGTTTTAGCAAGAAACCCACTAGGCTTTGAGGTAGCACTAGGACCTATTACAGCTTGCTTTTGAATGGTTGAGCAAGAACCCACTTGCTTTTAATGGTTTAGCAAGAACCCACTATCCTTCTTACAGGTGAAGGATAGCTCACCTATGTCTCAAGCTATTTAAAGGAAATCTTGACAACCTTTTCACACCTTAATGGTGATGTGAAAACCAAAAGAAAGAGGGGATGAGAAATAGAGTGGTTTGTAGATACAAACCCAAATTAAGCTCAAAATAGATAAACAAGAAAAACCGTATTGGGAGAAGCCTTGGGTGCCTTTGATTGATTGGAGATGTTGAAGGCCACTTCCAAGCTTCTTTGATGGAGCTCCTTGGATGTGGAAGTTGTTGGAGCAAAGAGGGTTCCTTTGAGGAAGTCCACCGGAGGTACGCCAAAGATGGAAAATGTGTACGGTGGCTTTGTATATGATCCGATTTGTGTCCGGGGCTTCCTTGGCCTTTATTTATAGGCATGGAACCCTTGGGGAGTCTTCGGAGCCGTTGTAAAGGGCCTCGGAGCCGTTGGAGGCCAAAAGAGGGTTGACTGGTCAAAGCCAACGGCTAGTTTGACTGGGCTACCGGCTGGCCGGTACAGCTCCACCGGCTGGCCGGTGCCTTGGCAGAGGAGAAGAATTTGGTCCAGGCTCCACCGGCTGACCGGTGGAGGATCCACCGGCTGGCCGGTGGGGAGACAGTAGCTCACACTATTTCATCAGGTTGCCACCGGCTGGCCGGTGACAGAGCCACCGGCTGACCGGTGGAGCCTGGCAGTGGGCAATGCCTCTGCCAGGTCCACCGGCTGGCCGGTGCTATCACACCGGTTGGCCGGTGGACTGAATTTCAGTCCACTTCTTGTCCATTCTTGGGCCAAATTCTTGGAAACCTTGTGCCTATCATTCAAAAACACTTGAAAGAGGATTAGATAAATAAAAAGGTGATTGTGATCATGAAAATCAAACAACGAGGGGAACGAGAGGTACAACATGCCTCACAGGCAATGGTTCCAAACGGTGATAAATAGACAAACAGGGAAAAACACCCATGGGGTGATCCTAAAACATGCAACGAATCATATATTAGTATCAATTAATCATAAAATAACAAGAAATATAAGGCAAATAAATAATAGGATCAAAATACCAAACCCAGGATACCCGATACATGGGTATCCGACACTTTTGCAACCAAAACTCAAAGACATTCAATGCAGGGCAACAAACCACCTACCTCGATGCTAGGAGATATATATAAGTGAACCATGAAGATTGATTCTCCTTAGAACATAAAATATTTGAGAAAACATCCAAAACAATTAACCCATGATAATTTGAAAACGAGGAGGAATCATGGAACAAGGCTAAAGCAGAAGAGAGAGCTTACCAAGGCGATCCCAACACAATCAACGACGGCTGAAATGGAGATCAGATGAAAAATCGGGGGCTAGGGGAAGGATCGCGGCCGTATGAGAGATCTTGGACAAACGAAACCTAGAAGAAGGTCGTTCTATCGATTAGGCGTGACCCCGGTGCGTTTAATGAAAAAAAAGAAAATACACGACGTGTACTTATGGGGTACACGATGTGTACTCCATTTTTCCGTAATCTGCTTTAAGCGACCTCCATCTCACCCCTACACACCGTGTGTGTGGCCCGGACACAGTCAGCACACAGCTTCGAGCGGCAAAGGAGTACACGGCGTGTACTTCAAAATTTCCAAAAACTCCTCTTTTCTCAAAAACGACCAGAAAAGAAAAAACATACCTTAATCGAAGATCCGGGTTCTTACACTTTGGTGTCGATTTCCATCCTCCTCCATCACGAAGAACACACCAACCATGAAGAATGGTAGAGGGATTAGGCCTTGTTCATTTGGCCCGCTTCCTCAACATTAGTTCGATAGTAGGCGGATCAAGATGATTAATTCGACGTAAAACATGAAGAATAACAAAACCCCTACCTCAAATTTTTGTTGATGTCAGAGAGGAGGGAAGGACAGATGTCGGTTCATCGTAGTTGAAGACATCCCACAATGGAGGTGGCACGTTCTTCTTTGGAGAAGATGGTGCGTTCCTCATTGAAGAAGCGTTCTTCATTGGAGAATCATTCTTTGTTGGAGAATGAGTTCCTCTAAAGTTCTCCCAAGCTTCTACCTTTTCCAACGATTTATCCAAAGGATAAAATGTGGATCCAACCAAATTAAATTAAGTTTATCAATTTAATTGTTGGAATAATTAATTTTAGAACAATTAATTGTACCGCGTTGGCATAATTAATTAATGGGAGGAAGTTCATGAGTTATCTCCCATTAAAAGAGAGGAGTTTAAGAGTTGGGTGGTCCCCACCAATTTTGAATTCAAATTGGGTGTTTTCTAGTTCGGGTGGTCCCCAAATTCTTAACCCATGTAGAGAGATTTCAAAAAAATAAAAATGTTAAACATTTTTATTTTATTTTATTCTTTCACAAAAAACATAAAAACTATCCTTCACCCTCGACCTACTACGGTCGAGGTGAAGGTATACTTAAGCGAATACCGGTGCTGCGAGTTCAATGGTGTTCTCAGATTTTAATTCCAAGCACTAGTTCAAAATTTACAAAACCCCACTCGCACGTTTACTGAATGTACCCAAAAAAAGTCCATAAATTCATTCCAGGAACACCAGGACTCGAAATCACACGCTATAAATTTTCACTGACTCATAAAATTCCCATATACTTAAAAAAAAAATTACATGGAATTTCTGGGTCTTTACAACATGTGTCTAGGAAAGCATCCAAACAATTCACAATGCTGGAAATACAATACCAAACCAAAGTACAGAAAAGAAGTAAAATCCAACAGCATCGCAAGCCTTAGCTTGATCCCATTCTCTCTAGCTCCAACAACAATCATGTACCTGATGAAGAAGGGAACTTTCCCTTATCCATACCCGCAACCATATAATCTGTTTGGGTCTAAAAGCATGACACAAATAGAGTGTGAGATGAATCACAGTAGGAAACTACCAAAGGATCTGTGCCTAACTATCAGTGGATATATATAATAGGTAATATGTATAAATGAAGAAATAAACTAGGAAGTACTCAAAATTAAACAATCCTACAGTTTTCAATTACATTCATTTACATTAATTAATTATTCAAACTGTTGAATAATGAATCCTGGGATCTAGACTAAGCTTTGTATCCCTTTGTGTAATAGTAACAATAGACGTCTTAGAAGACCATCTAAACAACCAAGTAAGACTGAGTCCAAGCTTGTTCTTTGGCTTGGTGACTCACCACAATCATTCAATAATTCATAACAAACCTCTGGGAAAGCTCTCATAGTCTAACCCCTTTGGTTTAACATAGCACTAATCAAATACAAACGACCACCTGGGAAACTCTCATGGTCAATACCCCTAGGTCAACATAACATCAATAAATTATAAACGACCACCGGGTATCTCTCACGGTTAATACCGTAACACCCCAAGATTTCAAAGTAAGTTATTTTCTTTAAAGCAATTCAATAGCTTGCGCTACATGCAACACTGAGTTTGAGCGCACCACGACTTACCAACTAGCCATTAAAAAAGTGGTTATGAATAGTATTAACTGAATTTTGAATTTTATGTACTCCATATAATTTTAGAATACATATTATGTGTTTCTTATACATAATATAAGAACAAATTCATTTTTAAGATAAAATAAGTATTTTTCAAAAAATGAAATTTTACCACCTTTTAATGGCAAACCCTTTTTAAAACCAATATTTGACACTTTTATATATATTCAATTTAATGAAATTAAATTCTTATTTATAATCGGGACATAAAAATTTATTTTGGATAAATTTTTGGTACTTTTCTGATAACATTCATATTTTGATGAATACTGAAAATACTAAATTTTAATTGAAAACAACTTTTTTAATAGAAATAATTTATAGTGTTAAATTTTGAATTTGAATAGTTTGGAAGTATAATTAGATTATATTTTTATCATTTAATACAATTTAGGTCATTATAAGTAATTTACATTTAAATTTGACATAAACACATGCCAATCTTTTGATAGTTTTTACTTTTTAAAAACCAACTTTTTGGTTTTGACAATGGGAATTAGTTCTAAATTAATTAATACAACTTCTATATTTTTAATTTGGTAAAATAGAATTAATTTTTGAATTCGGAATATCAAAATTAGCTTAGGTTTATTTTTTGGTATTTTTCTGAAAATATTCAATTTTTGATGAATAGTGAAAAACACTGCGTTATTGTTTAAAACCAACTTTTTATTTAAATAATTATTTATTTTATTTAAATTTATTTTAATTCAAAATAGATACATAATAAATATATATATTCAATTTAATTCATTGGAGTCATTTTATAATAATTTTAGATATATAAAATTTTATTGAACTTTTTACTGTCTTTTACCCACCTTCTAGGAGCATTTGAAAATTTGCATAAAACATAATTTTACCACTTCTTTGAGTTGAATTTAAAAAACCTGAGAGACACGGTTATCATCATTAATTAAAATTTGGTCCAATAATATGAAAATAATTTTTTTTGAATAGTAACTTTTGACTTATTTACCACAGTTAAAAGTAAATAGGGTAATTAAGGGTAAAAATGATATTATAATTACCCTAACACCTCCAAATCCATTTGTCTTGGCCAAAAACTGACCAAATATCCTCCCAAATTCCCTCAAACCAACATAGAGTCCTTACTTTGATTATAAATCCAACCTAAGGATCCCTTTTGATCAACTCAAAAGGAAACACCCAAAGAAGAGGTAATAATTTCACCACCCTCTTTCAAGTTTTTTCTTCTTCCACTTCCTCTTTATTTTTTGTTTCCATAAAAAAATAATAAATCCAGTACCTTATACATACTATTATGTTTTTATAAATATGGTACAACCATATTCATTATTCTATCCATCCTATAAATGATAAATTTACCATACGTGCGTACGTACGACTTACCGTCTCCACGTCGTGGTGTAGTTTGTTATTCAAACACTTAATTATTTGGATGGGTATAATAATGAGTATAACTGATTTAAATAATAAATATAACATATGATATACCATCCAATTACATAGGATTTCACCATCAATATAATGATAATATCGCTCGTGCGTACGTACGGCTTACCGTCTCCACGAACGCGATGAGATTCATTCCACATCATAATCATTCAAGAATAATTTTTATTTTATGATTAAAAATAATGTTTAATAATTTAATATAATTATATATATGAATAAAATACATCCTATATATAACAAACATGACTTACGTAAGAAAACATATAAAGGAAAAAAAATCAGTTAACAACCGAAACAATGATACTACTGAAATATCATTAACAAATAAATATTATAAGATCATATATGATATCATATTTATGTATTTGGTTCTTTTATAATTTAATAAAAATTATTTCACCATTATACAGGAGGTTAACCTACCCTATACTAAGGAAAAGTACAGGGTAAGGGGTTTTCATCTCACTTTTATTCCCGTGAGATTCATGCTATATTTTCCACTATTACCTTTTGTGTGGTGCATGTAATGCCCATGATTATATTGTTTTCATAATATAATTTAATTTATGGGTGTTTAAATCATAATTTTATGATACTTCTTTCATGGGGTGTATGTTTCTTAAGTTACAAAATCGGTAAGAGAATTTTAAATTTCAATTTCTACTCATTCGGTTTTACATAAACTTTTAATTACTTTACTCCAAGATTCTATGTGAAATAACTATTTATTTAATTATGTAGTAATTTAAACTCCCCTTTTTTTGGATATAATTTTTACACACATAATCAATCCATTGATAGATTATCAAGTCATCGATATAAACTTGATAAGAGTAATTTTAACTCAATTTTTATTCATTGAGTTAAACATCCAAGTCATTGGTATTGTTTTTACAAGAATATGTGTGAATGTCCTATAATTTATTTACATTAAATATCCAATCACATTGATTGTATTTATATATGTCACACATAATTATGTCATTTATTTATACTTAACCTAAGTATACATTCTTTGTAAATGAATTTATCTCAACTTACATTCCATTGAGACTTCTTTGTTGTTATGTGCCAATTCACTTTTATTTGGTGTATATACTATACTTTGACATAGTATATCACGAATCCCTTTATTCTCATGATATTATAAAGTTTTTATTACCTCAATTATTTGTATTCAAGAGTCTCTCATTTGGTTAGGAACTCTAACTAAAATATCATTTTAAATGTTTCAAAAATTTGTTCTTCTAAATCATTCTCATTAATGTCCATGTTTTAAAAATGGTTTTAAGGTTTTATTTATATGAACATTAATGTTTTAAAATTTAAATTACTTTTAAAAGTTTCAAATTATTATGTGACACTTTGATTCAAAAATATATTTTAAATAACTTCTTGATAAATAGTGAGACTTTTAAATTTTTTCATGAAAAAGGTATATTTCTCTCAAAGATTTTTACTGATCATTTTCATCTATGTCAACATCCTTTGATGGATTTTAAACTTGTTTGAAGTTTATTTATTATGATACAAAATTTTCATATTGTATTGAAGGTTTTGTGATTTGTTTGACTGTGGATGTGTTATTTTTACACCATTCATGGTTTATATATAAAGTATTGACATTTCATATGCTAGTTTTAATACGAATGTTTATGTTATACTTAAACATTTTCATATGAGGAATGCATTGGACTTAGTAAGTGATGGTTGGAGCCCACTATAGCTCCTAAATGCATCGGTAGGTCTTATGAGACAAACTAGTGTCTTAGAATAAGGACTTGACAAAATCTTATTTTTAGTCTTGGCACAAGGCCTTGAATATGTGGTTATAAAGTATGGAATTATGCATTCCATCATTATGAAAGTGGCTATTGATATTGCATGTGATTATTCAACTAGTAGAATATCTATGTGATTAAGTAAATGACATTATTTTATTTTATATTTTCCATATTATGCTGAAGTTTAAGTTTAAAAGGATTTTGTTTTAGTCTTATACATTGCATTAAATGTTTATGCTTATTTATGAAAGTTTCCACTATATTGTTATCCTTACTGAGCATCTGAGCTCACCCCTTTCTATGTTTTATTTTTCCCAGGATGTGAAGGAGTATTTTATAGTTGACCTGCAAGGATATGCTAAGGATATAAGCAAGTTAAAAAGGGGACAAAATGTTGTTGGTGTTTTTATTTCATGATCTAATGTAAAACTTATGAATGTATATAATACTTACAATACTACAAAACTGATCGGTCTTTTGGTACATGATTCTTTGTATCATGACAATGTTATGTAATAATACACCGATCCTGGGTAACTAGGGTCGTGGAATTACAGTTGGTATCATAGGAAGTTTAGTACAAACCTTGGAAGCTAGATTTAGAAAAAACTCTGATTAGGAAACACTACCCTAAGATAAACATTGAGGATTAATATAGAAGAACATCCAAAATTTTTTGTAATGTAAATATTATGTGGGTTTTCTAAGAAATAAATCCCTGTCTGGATACGAGCAGGTAGAGGCGGCTCTGGCACAGATGTACCTAGGAGTGAATACTCCGACAAGGAGTTTAGGGCTTGACCCGGGGTATCCTGGTACACAACAATGGGCCCTGCTGCACTCTTGGTTACGACACTCCCGGGGGATATGATTAGGATAATTCACATTTTATTTACAAAACGATTTGAAGGATTTTAATATAAGATGATAATAAATAACCTTGGTTAATCCTAAGGTGTTTTAGATTGAAAATAAGGTGTTATGATATTCTCTATATTATTTTATGACTCACACTATGCTTTCTTGTGTTAGTCAATGAATGGATTCCATGGAAGTCATAGTAACATTGAACATGATGTACAAGGTGATCACAATGGTGTAAATGAGTAAAGGAATGGAATGTTGATAGGTTTAAAATATATCATGTTTATGCCGAATCAGTTTTCCAAAAATATGATCAAAAATATATATATTAACCTACTCTCAGACTCAACAAAGAAGAGAAAGGTGGTGATTAATAAGAGATCCAACAATGGAGACCATGGAGAAAAGAAAGATCAATTTCTATCATGTAGGAAATGTGGAAGGAGACACTCAGGGAAGTGTCTCAATGGAACAAAGAAATTCTTTATGTGTGGGAAAGAATAACATAAAGTAAAGAATTGCCGAGAAAAAATGAAGAGTACTATAGAAGAAAATAAAAATGATCCCAAGAATCCATTTACAATTATTTACCATAAATGTAGGGTACCTGGGCATTACCTGAGTGAATTCCCTATTCTATAGGATAACCTCTTGGTCAAGGAAGAACCTATGTGGAAATAAATAGATGGTTAAATGTTTAAAATTTTTAGTACTCTTTGTTGATGAGATTACTTTGGAAGACTTTTCTCTTATATGTGTAACCCTATAGTTTGTTATTTGAAAATTATATTTTATGAATAATTATCTTTTATATTATTGATATAGTTATAAATAACCATTTGGGTTTATATGATCCTTGAATTTGAGGCAATTACAAGTTATTAAATTTTGGGATGAAAATGCGAGGTATGAGATAAAATTTGTGGTGAAATTATGTTATGGTTATTTTGATGAATTTATATCATTTTGGGAATGTTATAAAATATAGTTTTTGAAAAATGACAACACACAGACCGTGTGACAACCCATCACGTCAGACAAAGCTACGGGAATTGAACCCACAACCAGAGTGCAATTGGGATTTATCACCTACCACTGGACTACGTGAAGTCCCTGGTTAGTGTGACTAATTATTTTTAGTTAAATGATTTTATTGATCAATAATAAGTTGATTTGGGATCTTATGTATTATCAAATGGACATCCTTAGTATAGGAAAATGATTTAGTGATTAAGTGATAAATGTTATTTTGGAAGATGTTCGCTCTATTGGGAACACTATATGCCTAAGGAAAATAGAATACTATGGTATTTAATTTGAGGAGTAATGATGGTTTTTTATCTATGTTTTTATTATGGATTTATAGAAATTTAGGTTATTTATGGAAATGATTAACCTATCATAGATAATATGTGATTAGATTAATTACTTTTAATTATATAAATTTAAGAGTAGTCAATGTTATTTGGAGATAAAATTTAACGTGGAAAACTGCGTAATAAAATTCTTTTAAGTTTTGTGTTTCAATATTAGTTTGGATTATATTGATGGATTTTAAGGACAATTGTTTATTGAATGGTATTTATTGAACTTTGGGTATTGTTGGTTTAATTTTAGAAATTAAGATTAGTATTTCTTTCTATAAAGGATTATCCTTTTTGGGGATCATCTGATCTTGTACTAACCATTTTGGTTTTGGTTAATCTCTAAATACAAGGTAAATATATAGTTTATCCTTTTTGGATTATGTGATTCTCTAGAAGTTGATTCTAGCGCTACAGGTGTGACCAAGTCATCTTGAATACTCATCGTTTGAAAAAAAATATGAGTAAGTGGTAGAAATTTATTAAAGGATGAAACTCTACTTAAAAAGTAAGTATATCTCTTTATATTTTTAGTCAATATCATAAATAAATTCCTCAACTTTATTAAATGGAACTTAAAACAAAAAACATTGTTCATTTACTTTTCCTACTGGGAAACTAATGACCGTTTATCCCATCACAAGTTTGTTGTTTTCTTATTGTTAAATTTCTTCTGATCATGTTTTCTATCACTCTCCATCAAAACTTGACACTTAGTTTATTTTCCACATCCATGTTTTCCTACATGGAATCCTAGTATGGGTTATCTCGGGTGACCTTTGTACTTCTCTTTCGTTCTTTTAAAGTGATAGTTTTATTGACTCTTTTTCCGATGTGAGACTCTCAATGAAGTTTCCAATCCCAATTTTAAAATTGTGAGGATGCAATTTTCAAAAGGGGGGAAGAATGTAACACCCCAAGATTTCATAGTAAGTTATTTTCTTTAAAGTAATTCAATATCTTGCGCTACACGCAACATCGAGTTCGAGCGCACCACAACTTACCAAACTAGCCGTTCAAAAAGTGTTTATGAATAATATTAACTGAATTTTGAATTTTATATACTCCATATAATTTTAGAATCCATATTATGTGTTTCTTAGACATAATATAAGAACAAATTCATTTTTTTAGATAAAAGAAGTATTTTTCAAAAAATGCAATTTTACCACCTTTTAATGGAAAACCCTTTTTAAAACCAATATTTGACACTTTTATATATTCAATTTAATGAAATTAAATTATTATTTATAATCAGGACATAAAAATTTATTTTGGATAAATTTTTGGTACTTTTCTGATAACTTTCATATTTTGATGAATACTGAAAAATACTAAATTTTAATTTAGAACAAATTTTTTAATCGAAATAATTTAGTGTTTAATTATGCATTTGAATGGTTTGGAAGTATAATTAGATTACATATTTATCATTTAATACAATTTATGTCATTATAAGTAATTTCACATTTAAATTTGACATAAACACATGCCAATCTTTTGATAGTTTTTACTTTTTAAAAACTCGCCTTTTGGTTTTGACAACAGGAATTAATTTTAAATTAATTAATGAAACTTCTATGTTTTTAATTTTTTAAAATATAATTCATTTTTGAATTTGTAATATCAAAATTATCTTAGGGTGAATTTTTGGTATTTTTCTGAAAACATTCAATTTTTGATGAATAGTGAAAAACACTGCGTTATTGTTTAAAACTGACTTTTTATTTAAATAATTATTTATTTTATTTAAATTTATTTTAAGTCAAAATATATACATAATAAATATATATGTTCAATTTAATTCATTGGAGTCATTTTATAATAAGTTTAAATATATAAAATTTTATTGAACTTTTTACCGTCTTCTACCCACCTTCTAGGAGCATTTAAATTTTTTCATAAAACTTAATTTTAACGCTTCTGTGAGTTGAATTTCAAAAATCTAATTGAAACAGTTAACATCAGTAAGTAAAATTTGGTTCAATAATATGAAAATAATTTTTTGTGAATAGTAACTTTTAACTTTTATTTACCACAGTTAAAAGTAAATAGGGAAATTAAGGGTAAAAATGATATTATAATTACCCTAACACATGTACTAATTATATTTGATAAGTTTAATTCGACCAAAAACAACCTTATGAATAAAATATAATCCTCTTTGGTCTACTTGGATTAGATCAGGACATTTATTATTATTTTATTTGAAAAAGAGTTAAAAGTGTTAAATTCAAAGTTTAATAACTAAACCATTTTTAATATAGGGTTACACATAAGATAAATTAGACTATAAATATTAATTATAAATATAAAAAAATTTCCTACATAATGGTATTTTTTTTATAATTTTTATACATTAAATAATTTAATTTATTTATGACACAATGATGATGCAATAATTACCTTATTAATTAAATATTAAAATAATTGATATTATAAATATCCAAATAAATGTAAATCGAGACTTTTTATGAATTACAATAATATTATAGGTTAATATGACATGTTAGGGTTGATTAAATAACTTTTATTTTAATTGATAAAGTTTTTATGGCTTTCAAAAAAATCAAATACTAAATAGTGTCAAAATTTATATAACTGAGTTTTTAAAAAAAATACTATATTATTAATTGATATAATATTCCTAAAAATCTAAGGTTTGGCCAAATGACTTAGATAAGGTTATACATATTAATAATGAACCACTTGGGGTTCTCTTGGCTTGTTATAGTAATTTTAATAACCATATAATATAAAAATACAAAGCGACATGGTAAATGTAAAACTATTTAACTAAGAGTTAAATCTAAAATATAAGATTAATATGGTGAACTAAACCTATCTAAAAACTATTGGTTGAGAGTTTTTCGACCCATAACCACCTTATACTCTAAATAAATCATTTTTTAGCCATTAGAAACCAAAAATTATTTTAATATAAAATAATATTTCAAGCTTTTCATAAAGTGCCCCTCACCCCTCTTATAAAAGGGTACTTCCCCTTCTCTCAAAATCACACCTCCAAATCCATTTGGTATGGTCAAAACCTGCCCAAATATCCTACCAACTTCCATCAAATAAACCTATAGTCATTACTTTGATCAGAAATCCAACCTAAGGATCCCTTTTGATCAACTCAAAAGGAAACACCCAAAGAAGAGGTAATAATTTCACCACCCTCTTTCAAGTTCTTTTCTTCTTCCACTTCATCTTTCTTTTTTGTTTCCATAACAAAATAATAAATCCAGTAAATTATACATACTATTATGTTATTATAAATATGGTAAAACTATATTCGTTATTCTATCCATCCTATAAATGAAAAAGTCAGCATATGTGCATACGTACGGCTTACCGTCTCCACGTCATGGTGTAGTTTGTTATTAAAATACTTCATTATTTGGATGGGTATAATAATGAGTATAAATGATGTGAATAATAAATATAACATGTTAATGATTCTGTATATATTATATACCATCCAATTATATACGATTTCACCATCAATATAATGATATTGTCGCTCGTGCGTATGTACGGCCTACCGTCTCCACGAACGCGATGAGATTCATTCCCCATCGTAATCATTCAAGAATAATTTTCATTTTATGATTAAAAATAATGTTTAATAACTTAATATAATTCTATATATGAATAAAATACAGCCTATACATAACAAACATGACTTACGTAACAAAACATATAAAGGAAAACGAACCAGTTAACAACCAAAACAATGATACTACTAAAATATCATTAACAAAGAAATATTATAAGATCATATATGATATCATATTTATGTATTTGGTTCTTTTATAATTTAATAATAATGATTTCACCATTATACAAGAGGTTAACTTACCCTATACTAAGGAAAATTACAAGGTAAGGGGTTTTCATCTCACTTTTATTCCCATGAGATTCATGCTATATTTGCCACTATTACCTTTTGTGTGGTGCATGTACTACCCCTGATTGTATTTTTTGAATAATATACTTTAATTTATGGTTATTTACATCATCATTGGATGATCCTTATTTAATGGGTTTTATGTTTCACAGGTTACCAAATCAGTAAGAGAATTTCAAATTTCAATTTCCACTCATTCAGTTTTACACAAACTTCATTGATTACTTTACTCTAAGATTCTATGTGAAATAACTATTTATTTACTTATGTAGTAATTTTCACTCCCCTTTGTGTGGATATACCTTTGATACAAATAATAACTCCATTGATAAATTCTCAAGTCATCGATATAAACTTGATAAGAGTAATTTTAACTCAATTTCTATTCATTGAGTTAAACATCCAAGTCATTGGTACTATTTTTACAAGAATATGTGTGAATGTCCTATGATTTATTTACACTAAATATACAATAATATTGAGTTTATTTATATTTTTCACACATAATTATTTCATTTATTTATCCTTAACCTAAGGATACAATTTTTATAAAGGAATTCATCTCAACTTACATTCCATTGAGACTTATTTGTTATTATGTGCCAATTCACTTTTATTTGGTGTATATACTGTACTTTGACATAGTCTATCATGAATCCCTTTATTCTCATGATATTATAATGTTTTTATTACCTCAATTATTTGTATTCAAGAGTCTCTCATTTGGTTAGGAACTCTAACTAAAATATCATTTTAAATGTTTTAAAAATTTATTCTTCTAAATATTTCTCATTAATGTCCATGTTTTAAGGTTTTATTTATATGGAAATTTATATTTTAAAATTGAAATTACTTTTAAAAGTTTCAAAGTGGTATGGGAAACTTTGATTCAAAAATCTATTTTAAACATCTTCTTGATAAATAGTGATACTTTTAAATGTTTTCATGAAAAATGGATATTTCTCTCAAAGTTTTTTACTGATAATTTTAATATATGTCAACATCCTTTGATGGATTTTAAGCTTTTTTTAAGTTTATTTATTATGATACAAAACTTCCATATTGTATTGAAGGTTTTGTGATGTTTTTGACTATGGATGTGTTATTTTTACACCATTAATGGTTTATAGATAAAGTGTTGACATTTCGTATGCTAGTTTTAATACGAATGTTTATGTTATGTTTAAAACTTTTCATATGAGGAATACATTGGACTTAGTAAGTGACGAGTGGAGCCTGCTATAGCTCCTCGATGCATCATTATGTCTCATGAGACAAACTAGTGTCTTGGCATAAGGCCTTGAAAAAAATCTTATTTGTAGTCTTGGAACAAGGCCTTGACTATGTGGTTATGAGGTCTGGCATTATGCATTCCATTATTATGAAAGTGGCTATTGATATTGCATGTGATTATTCGACTAGTAGAATATCCATGTGATTAAGTAAATGGAATTATTTGATTTTATCTTTTCCATATTATGATGAAGTTTAAGTTTAAAAGTATTTTGTTTTAGTCTTATACATTGCCTTAAATGTTTATGCTTATTTATGTAAGTTTCTGCTATATTGTTATCCTTACTGAGCTTCTGAGCTCACCCCTTTCTATGTTTTATTTTTCCCAGGATTTGAAGAATTATTTTATAGTTGACCTACAAGGATAGGATAATGATATAAGTGTGTTCAAAAGGGGACAAAATGTTTTTGATGTTTTTATTTCATGATGTAATGTAAAACTTATGAATGTATCTAGTACTTCCAAGGCTACTAAACTGATCGGTCTTTCAGGACATGATTACTTGTATCATGCCAATGTTATGTAATAATGCACTAATCCTGGGTAACTGGGATTGGGGTGTTACAAATACCCCCTGGGTCAACATAGCACAAAGAATCATAAATGACCTCCTGTGTAGCTCTCATGGTCAATACCCCTGGGTCAAAGTCTACATCGAGGCTCTCATAGTCCTGTGTAAATAAACATGGAAACCCCCACAGTTTTCCTGGTCCAAGGCTCTCATGGTCCATTGTAAAAACAACATGCATATCATAACAAGTCATCACATGTAATATATAACTACTGCATGGCTAACATTCTCAATCATAATACATTTAATTCATATAATCAATCAACTCCATCCTAAACAATTCTAGGCATGGAAATAAGGTATGCCTCATAGGCAACCTAGTCCAAATGACCATAAACAGTCAATCAGGGGAACACACCCATGGGGTGTCCCATAACAAGGTATAAAACCTTATGCATAAGAAATCACCCTTTCTCAAAAAACAAACCATAACAGGTATTAAACAGGGTCAAATTCCAAAATACACAATACCCCAAACATGGGTATTTGTAACTTTTAGTATATATAATCCAAAGACAATTAAATAAAGGCACAAACCACCTACCTTAATGTTGTACGATGAACACTCTTGAACTTCAGCACTTGAATCGACCTAGAATGACATAGATCTACAAAAAGGGTAAAAACGATCAACCCTCGATAAATCATGAGAGAGTTGGAATCAGGAATAAAGGCTCTAAGGAAAGAGAGAACTCACTGATGGGAATCCAACATAAATAATGAAATCTTAATTAGAGATCAGATGAAGAAATGGGAGTATCTCGATGTTCTTTGGCATTTTTTCACTCTCCTATATGAGACAGAGAGAGAAGAAGTATGTTCTGGAGATGATATGCGACCCTGCTCTGATTCATCAATTAAAAAAAGTACAAGGGGTATTCATTTAATTTACACGCTGTGTACTACCCTCAACCGGCCCCCACTTTAGGCTATCTTTCAAGTCACCTACATGGCCATGTACTCGGCCATTACACAGCCAGTACATGGCTACATGTGGTAACCATGTATACGTCGTGTACTCAAAAGTACACAACGTGTACTTAGAAAATTTTCCATTTCTTCCTTTTTCCTATAAAACAACCCAAAATAAAGATCTATACCCGAAATGAAGATCCGGGTTCTTACAAACTTCCCCCCTTAAAGCATTTTATCCCCGAATTTCCCTTCTAAGGGTGGAAAAGAAGAAATTTCAAACTACTCTGGCCACTATGTTCGTATGTCATCCTCCCTCTCCCAAGTCTCATCCTGTACTCACCCGTACTGCCATAGCACCCATACCAGAGGAATAGACCGGCCACAGAAAACCTTCGTGCTATGATCCACAATTTGAATAGGGTGCTCCTCGAAGGATGAATCCACCTCCAAATCAACCTCTTTAGGTTAAAAAATGAGATAAAAGTCTGAAAAGTAACATCGTAGCTGAGAAACATGAAAATGTCATGCATATACTGGTACCTTTGAGGTAATTTCAACTGATAGGCAACCTTACTGACTCTCTCCAAAACCTCAAAAGGCCCGACGTATCTCGGTGAAAGCTTCCCCTATCTTCTAATCTTCTGGTGTCCCAACCTCGGTGTGACATGTAAGAAAACTTGATCTCTGAAATCGAAATCCAGAGGTCATATCCATCGATCAACATAATATTTATGAAGAGATTGTGCAATATCCACCCTCTTTTAAATCAAATCCACATACTCAGTGGTCTCTTGGACAAGACGAGGTCCCATCATAGCTGTCTCTCCTACCTCCAACCAATATAGGGGTGATCAGCATGGCCTACCATACAAATTGTCATAAGGTGACATATGAATCATTTCATAAAAACTATTTTTATAGGAAAAATTCACTAGGGGTATGTGTATCTCACAAGATCCGCCTAAATCCAAGACGCATGCTTGTAGCATTTACTCCAAAATATGAATCATGCGCTCGGACTAGCCATTAGTTTAGTGGTGGTAAGATATACTTAGAAGTACCTGTGTACCCAAATCCCTCTGTAGTCCCTGCCATAAATGAGAAGTAAACTAGGCGTACCTATATGAAATGATAGAGTGCATAACCCCATGAAAATTTACAATATATCAGATGTACAACCTTCCAAGATCATCAAAACTGTAAGTTTTTTTAATCGATAAGAAATGTGCAACCTTAATGAGTTTTTCAAAAATAACCCAAACTGCATCATTCTCTCAAGGAGACCTCGGTAAAACCATCACGAAATCCATCGCGACATCATTCCATTTCCACTCAAGAATGGGAAACTGCTGTAAAATACCTTCAGGTCGTTGATGATCTACCTTCACATAATGATGGGTGAAATATCTCATAACAAAACCAACTACATCCCTCTTCATACCTATCTACCAATACTGACAGTGTAGATCTCGATACATCTTGGTGATACTAGAATGAACTGCCCAAAATGAGGAATGATAATCCCACATCAACTCCTCACGTATTTTTGCTGACACCCATACACATCCATGAAAATGAAATATCTCATCGTTGCCTACAGTCCACCCAAGAGTAGGGTTCTCACCTGACACACTCTCCCATAGGACTAGGCCTTTAGAATCTAATAGTTTCCTCATTCACACTCGATCTAGTAGAGTATAGGTAACAATTATAGAAGAAAGAAATGTCTGCCCCTATATGTCGTGCACCTCCAAATGCATCTCATAGAATAGAGCCATAAGGTTCCACTCACTACTGGCCTCCTGAATTGCCTATATCTGAGTCCTCTTGCTCAACGCATCAGCCACTGCATTGCCTTTCCCAGGAAAGTAGGCAAGCTCAAAGTAAAAATACTGAAGGTACTCAACCCACCTTTTATATCTCAAATTCAGATCATGCTGAGTAATGATATACTTGAGAATTTTTTGGTTAGCGTATACCACAAAATGATCTCCCAAACGATAATGTATCTAATAACATAAATCATGAAAAACTATAGATAACTCAAGATCATGCATCAGGTAGTTCCTCTTATGCGACCTCAACTAACAAGACCCATACGCGACGGATCCTCCCCCCTACAAAAGAACCACTCCTAGGTCGATGCTTGATGCATCACAGTAAATGGTATAACTATTTCCTAGCTCTAGAAAAATCAGTATCGGTGCTGAAGTAAATCTCCCTTTTAGCTCTTGAAAAGATAAATCGCAGGAATCTATCCAAAAGTATTTCCCACCCTTCTTAGTCAATCCAATTAGTGGCGCTGCTAAGCATGAAAAGTTATGAATAAAAAACATGTAGTAACCAAACAACCCCAGAAAAATCTATACCTCAAAGAAGTTCTTTGGATTCTCCTATGAAACTACTGATCTAACTTTCTCTAGGTCTACTGATACTCCTGTCTCTGAGATAAAATTACCCAAAAAGTGAATCTCGTCCATCCAAAAGTTTCATTTTGAGAGATTGGAATATAAATGATGTTCTCTCAGTGTACTCAATATGATATCAAGATGGGTGGCATGGTCATGTCGAGTGTGAGAGTACACCAAGATATAATCCAGGAAGATTACCACAAAATAATCCAAGTAAGGATGGAACACTCAGTTTATCAGTGCCATAAAAACTACCAGTGCATTCATGAGAGCGAAAAAAATAACCAAATACTCGTATAGACCATACCTGCTCCTAAAGGTTAAAAGAATTATATCTTATGGTCTAACATGCAAATGATGATAACCAGATCTCAATTAAATCTTCAAGAAAACCTATACTCCTCAAAGCTGATTAAAGAGATCATTAATCCTCGACAAGGTATATCATTTCTTGACCGTCAACTAGTTCAACTTCCGATAATCCACAAAAATTATGAGGTTACCATCCGCCTTCTTTTCAAAAAGGACAGGCGAACCCCAAGTAGAAGTATTTGGCCAAATGAAACCCTTTGCTTGAAGCTCATCTAATTGTATCTTGAACTCCTGTAACTCTGGTGTAGCAAACCTATATGGAGTAATGGACACCCGTGCCACTCATGGAATAATCTCAATATAGAAATATACCTCTCGATCTGGAGTTAAACTTGAAAATTCATTTGGAAAGAAATCTTTGTAACGATCCACCACTAGAGGAAAGACCATATGTGAAGTCCCCTGGTTATCTAGATATAAACTAGAAATATGGGCTGTGATTCTTCCCAAACCATGATGCTCAGGTCCAGCTCTGCTCTCCTGGACATCCCATTCTCCCTTGTGTAGAAAAGACCTTCCCTCTGGTGACGTGAAACTCACCCTACGACGATAGAATTCAACAAAGGCCTGAAAGGAGACCAACCAGTCCATTCCTAGAATGAAATCAAAGCCTGTCATCTCTAATACATAGAGTCACCAAACGAAGTGACACCCACCAACCTCAAGAGGGTAATCCTTGCACTGATGTACACTATCTGTCCTAATCCCCAAAGGAGTGTCTAGCATCATAACATCATCAGACATAAATATACAGAGCCCAAATCTCTTTACCATGAAAACAGATATGAAACTATGCAAAGACTATGTATCAAAAAGAGAAGAAGCTAAAACCGAGTCAACTAGAGTTATACCTCTAACTGTAGAGGGTTTGGGATCCTAATCCTGCTGAGTCTGCTCCAATGCAAAAGTATGACCTGTACCACAAACCTGTGACCCTACATGACTACCCTGAGCTGATCCACCCTACTGTCACTAAAAACCCACCATCTGGATACCATGGCCATGAACACCCCCTCAGCCTAAACTTCCCGATGAAATCTAGTTCCCTGACTGAGGAGAAACTGATGGTCCTGATCCTGAATGTCGAGTCATAACTGATCCTCTCTCACTAGTTGCTGGTGAGAAAAACCAGAAAAAACACTAAAGATGACCCATCTTGCCGCAATATCGGCACTCAACTGGGTCTCTCAGGCACTACGTTCTTGTGTGACCACTCTTTACGCACTGGTATCACCTCACCTAGATACCTGTAGATATATACCTACTACTAGAATCACCATGCGAAGGCTCCCTGTAGTACTTCCTACTATCAGTTGAAGGAGTACCAGCCCTGGATGCTGATCTGCCCTGGATCACAACTCCCAACTCCCTTAGACTGAGCTCATTAATTAGTGCCTGGTTTACTATAGACGTCACCAAAGTCATCCTAAAAACATTCACCTACAATCAGATTTCATACCTGAGACCATCCTCAAATATCCTAGCCGAAGATAACTTGTCACCTCCTAGAACAGGTGTGAAGCACTGAAACTCTATAAAACGAGAAGAATAATCCATCACTAAAAGAGTGGCCTGATCCAAATGCATGAACTCTCAGGCTCGATTGGCCCTAAATGTCTCAGGGTAGAAGTATTCATTTAAAGTCATATGAAACTCTTCCAAAACCATATCTCGATGACGTCCCTCCTATGAGATAACATCCCACCATCTCTTGGAAGAATCACGTAACATTTACGTCATGAGCTTCACCATCCTCTCCAGAGGAATATCCAGATGCTCGAAGATGGAAATCATGGCCTCCAACCATGAATCTACAACATGTGGTCCTCCATCCCCTGAGAAAGTAAGAGGATGCTGCTGCTCGAACACCCTCATCAACTCCTCCATAGTTGGGGTAGGATGTTGTGATCCCTAAAAAGTATGCATCATCCTCATAAAGCCTTCATAGAACTATGCATCACCACATGTGTCCGGTATAATAGATATTACCAAGATGGTCACAATGAGAGGATCTACTGGTAATCACTGATCTACCATTTCCAGTGTCTAATCATTTCCCTGTATCTAGTGTACAACCAGAGGATGTCTTGGTGGCATGAATCTGCAAGGTTAATCACACACCTCAGTACAATATTATCAAGGAAAACAATTTATAAGTGAAAGAATAGAACAATATAAGGAAAACATTAAAGTTTTACAAAATAGAGTTACACGGTGTGTATAAAATCTACACGACATTTTTCATTAAGATTTTAACATGTCATGTTACTCTGCCAATCCTGGGCGTGTAACAACCCATACACACAACGTGTTCCTCCCAAGACATGGCATGTAATTGAATCTTCCCTTCTACCCAAGTTATTCTACACGACTAGAATTACACGTTTCCCTCTCGGGTAACAATACATGGAATGTTCACCCTACACACGGTGTATACCACTTAAGTCCCATCCACCTGTGTCATTAGTCACACAGTCAGATACATGGTCAACTCTACACAACGTGCATAAACGAGACACGGTGTGTACAACCTAAGTTTCATCCACCTGTGTCGTTGGTCACATGGTTGGATACATGGTTCTTTACAACACAATGTGTACAATATAGAAATGGTGTGTTCTACTGAAAGTTTACCAACCCCATGTCTCTGATCACACAGTCAGTCACATAGTCAAGCACTACATGGTGTGTACTCCCAGTACACAACATGTACTTAAGAAAAGTCAGTTCTTCCAGAAAATAAGAACACATGGCGTGTGTTCATAACACCATATGTCGTGTTGTATGGGTTTCCAGATAGTATACCTATGGAACTTCTCTGGAACCCTTACAAACTTAATTTTTTTCCAAGGTATGAAAAATTCTAACCCATGAGAGCCTATACTCTCGTGAATTAAAGTTTGGAATCCTTATTCATATCATAAATTGAAAAAATTCAATTAAAGTTCAAACATGGCTCACCAAATTCTGATCCAAGAGGGACCATAACACCATAGGGACCCAAGTTTAGTGTCCATACAAATGAAAATTTACATATTCCAATACTCTACCAAGAAAATATGTATTTTATCACGACATCTATCACAATATCATGCATATCTCGCACAACATCTATCATAATAGCATGCAATCGGTAATGCACCCTAAATGGCATGATAAGAATGCATGACATGTGATCTATAGAAAGTGCCTATATGATGCATGAGATGGAATACCCTCATCTCACTGGGTTGAAACAGAAATATAACCACAATGATATAAATCATAATAGAAAAAAACAAGTGCGTCACCCAATGGTGAAATCAAATTGACATTAACAATTGAAAAACTAGAAAAATTTCAATATTTGAGGCAGCATGGATTTTCCTTGTACATGGGTTAGCTAATCCCAGAAAAAATTTATTACCAACTACCCATTCTTTCCTATCCCAGTCTATAGGCTCCAAATAGTAAGTAAAAGAAGAAAAGAAACTCCTCTGATACCACTTTGTAACATCTCAGATCCGGGTGCCACCCCAAGGTTTCCCGAACCCGGTTGGTCACATGACCTCAAACACATTTCCCCAAATTCCAAAGGCTATCGACTAGCAGTGAGGGCCAATGTCTGATAATGGGGAAACTATGCCCTCATTGGAAAAATATACACAGTGGAAAACAAATAGTAAATAGTAGAGGAAGCAGTAATAACATGCAAAATAAGTAAACAGCTGAAGACTGATAGTAATAAAACAACTGGAGCATATATATAATTTATGCATGTCACATGTGTCTAGGAAAGCATCCAAACAAGTAACAATTTTGGAAATACAATACCAAACCAAAGTACAGAAAAATATTAAACTCTAACAACATCACAAGCCTCAACTTGGTCCCATACTCTCCAGCTCCAACATAATCAAGTACCTGATGAAGAAGGGAAATTTACCTTATCTATACATGCAACCATATAATCTGTTTAGGTCTAAAATCATGACCCAAATAGGGTATGAGACAAATCCCAGTAGGTAACCACCAAAAGATCTATGCCTAACTATTAATGAATATATATAGTAGGTAATATTCAGAAATGAAGCAATAAACTAGGAAGTACTCAAAAGTAAACAATCCTACAGTTTTCAATTAAATTCATTTACATTTATTAATTATTAAAAATGTTGAATAATGAATCCCATGATCTATCCTAATTTATATATCCCTCCATGTAATAGTAACAAAAAACATCTCAGAAGAACATCTAAACAACCAAGTAAGACCGAGTCGAAGCTTGTGCTTTGGCTTGGTGACTCGCCACAATCATTCAATCATTCACGACAACCCTATGGGAAAGATATCATGGTCTAACCCCTTTGGTTTAACATAACACTAATCAAATATAAACAACCACCTAGGAAACTCTCATGGTCAATACCCATGGGTCAACATGACACCGATAAATTATAAATGACCTCTAGGTAGCTCTCACAGTCAATACCCCATGAGTCAACATAACACAAAAAATCATAAATGACCTCCTGGGTAGCTCTCACAGTCAATACCCCTAGGTCAAAGTCTACACCAAGGTTCTCATGGTCCTATGTAAATAAACATGGAAACCCCCATAGTTTTTTTGGTCCAAGGCTCTCATGGTCCATTGAAAAAACAACACGCATATCATAACAAGGAAACACATGTAATCTATAACTAATACATGGATAAAATTATCAAGCATAATATATGCAATTCATATAATAAATAAACTCTACCCTAAAAAATTCAAGGAATGGAAACAAGGTATGCCTCATAGGCAACCTAGTCCAAACGACCATAAATAGTCAATCAAAGGAACACAACTATGGGGTGTCCCATAACAAGGTATAAAACCTTATGCATAAGCAATCAACCTTTCTCAAACAAAAAAAACCATAACTAGTATTAAACAGGGTCAAATTTTGAAATACAAAATACCCCAAACATGGGTATTCGGCACTTTAAGCATATATAATCCAAAGACAATTGATGAAAGGAACAAACCACCTACCTTGATATTGTACAATGAACACTATTGAACATATTCCCTTGAATCAACCTAGAATGACATAGTTTTATGAAAAGGGTAAAAACAATCAACCATCTATAACTCACAAGAGAGGAGGAATCATGAAAAAAGGCTCTAGGGAAAGAGAGAACTCACCGGTGGGAATCCAATGCAATCGAAAAAATCTTAATCAAAGATTGGATGAAGAACTGGGAGGATCTTGAAGTTATTTGGTGTTTCGTCTCTCTCTTGTACTAGACACGAAGAGAAGAAGTGTGTTCTAGATATGAGATGCGACCCCGTTCCAATTCATCAATTAAAAAGAAAATTACACAACATGTTCATTTATTGTACACATCGTGTACTAGACTCAAGTAGACCTTACTTTAGGTGGTCTTCTAGGTCACCTATACATCCATGTACTCGATCGTTACATGGCCAGTACACAACTACATGTGGAAACTGAGTACACAACGTGTAATCAAAAGTACACGGCTTGTACTTAGAAAATTTCCCATTTATTCCCTTTTCCTAAAAAACAACCCGAAATAAATATCCATACCTGAAATGAAAATTTGGGTTCTTACAATGTTCATGTGAAATTATTAAATGAAATAAAAAATAACTACCAAAATTAATAAATAAAAAAACAAAATCGATCCTTATGTCCATGACACTGATCGACCATATCTTCTTCATCTAGTGTTGCAATGTCTCTGATCACATCATGATTTATATGAGTCTTAAGTAACATGTGGGTTCCAAATCCACGATGACCCTAATAAATCATCATGACTTCAGAGATCCATCCCATGAAAATCCAAATGCCCGATATTCAAGTCCACAATAACTCAATTTTTGAATACATCTATAACTTGTAGAAACCATAACTATAATCTCACAGCTTCAAGGATCCATCCTATGGTAGTTCGTGCATCCATATATAAATCCTTGGAAGCTATAACCATATATCTCATGACTTCAGGGACCCATTATGGGACAATATATGCTTTTATATCCAACTCTTGGAATCCATAACCATAATCTAATGGCTCTAGGGATCCATATCATGGTACTATGTGTGTCTAGATCCAAATATATGGTATCCATAACCATATATCCTATTGATATAGGGAACCCTCTCGTGGTAGTCCATACGTCCATATCTAAATACATGGTAGTTATAACCATATCTCCATGACTATGGGGACCCTTACTATGGTATTTCATGTTCCCAGATCCAAATCTATGGTAACCAAAACCATAACCAAGATCCAAATCCATCTAACACTGTGGTACCCCCATCTATATACCTAACTCCACATACATGTAAGCCCTATATGGAATATATTACTTGAGGTATCATTCCATAACTCAAAAAAAAAATAAATAAAAAAAAAGGTTTGGCTAAATTACCGTGCCCAACAACACTATCCATAGCCCTTCGAGATGACTAGTCTGATACGAGTTCCATAGTGACACCTGCTACTATTTCACATGCACCCACCCAGGGTCGGTCTATCAACAGGGAACCCACTTAGTCATCTTGGTCTTAGTATAGTAGAGGAACCCTCACATGGGTCCCCATATTCATTATGGTCTTAGGTAAACACCTATCTATCTAAGGATGCTGTGTCCCATAACATCATTAACAAGGTAGCACAACCATCACCGACCACATGAGGTCTCTCCATAAAGGAAACAATCAAGATATGACCCAGAACCTATCTCGATCCTCAGGGTCACTTTTTATTAGACCGCCCACCTAACCCAAAACTAGTCTACCTAATGTCTATCCACCTAGGCTGGTCACATCATACAGGAGAGGATCACTCTTCCCACCCTCATTTCGATGATCCCAAACAGCTTGAAATCACAAAAGGGGAGGTCCAATAAGGCCTAAATGACCTATGATCTCTAAGTCCATACTTGAATCTAGATTAGAGTTTTCTTAATCCTGTATAAATGGATAAATAGGTCTAATTTGTTCCATAATCACCTCTCAATAGGTCTAGAGGCTACCCAATATCTCAAAAGTTCAAGCATTGTCCATCGGTGGACAAGGCATCAAGCTAGCGCACAAGGGTTTTTTGTGACCCCTAGAACTCATTCATTTAAATTAGACAGTTTAATTTAATTAAAAACATTCCATTAAATTTAATTAACTAGGGTTTCTTCCTTTATTGGAATTCCCAGACATCCATATTCAATGAAAATAAATAACATAATTCATAGGGCTATTATACAAGAACACCTTCCTTAAACTATAGCAAAGACCATTTTTAAAGCTGCTCAGTAGCTCCTACCAAGGATCATTAAGTCCAAACAATCAACGTCAAAAATTATTGATTCTATATCTCATAACCAGCCATCAAATTAACTAATTATAATTAATTAATTAACTAAAAACAATTTTAAAAAAGTTTATATTTTAATTTAAATAGGCATAAATCCATAGATACTCACCAGTCGATCTTGTCACATTGTAACCATGAACAACCACTCATAAAAAAACCATGAAATACTCCCAACCTAAAATTGGGTAAAATTTATAACACATGATGAATAAAATAAGCACTAATTTAATTAAATTTAATCTAAAAATATTTGAAAAATCATTGTAGAAACATACCTCAATGAAACAAAATGCAGTGATGTGTGGATGTTTTATCAAGATGCCCTCTATGTAAGTATAATGAAAACCCATTGTTTCTCATCCAAATCTACCATGCTCTAGTGTAATTTTAAAATCGGAAACTAAAATTAAAGTAGAAGGGAGGAGGAGAAGATCATCTGCCAATAGAGTTGGAGATGAACCTTAAATCATCAAAATGGGCCACAAAAACACCATTTTAAAGTGATTAAAATAAGATAAGAAAGGGGAAGGGAGTCCAACTTATGAATGGGAAGGATAGTGGAGAAAGGAGGATTCCCCCTTAAGAACATCAAGGGGGTGGATTTTCTCATTTTAAATAGGATGTGTGGTTTGGCCACATGGTTTTCCAAACCATGCACCAACCATGTGGTAGGCCCTACCCAAGTACACTCATATCTCATGGTTAGGCCATATGGTTTTCCAAATTTTGTTCCAATCATTTAAATTGGCACTGAACTAACCTGAAACATTTCACACAATTTGTCTACAACCATTCACCAAGCCTCCAACCCAAACCAAACCTTGCGATTTCCCCTTGAATTCACATGATTTACTCAAAACCATGCACTAACGATTATAGACAACAATTCTTTATATAAATTGAACTATAAATCCCCTTAAACTCAAGATATCACACAATTACTCCTAAAGTGTGCATCTGGGGTAAAAAACTCCCAAACTCCCAAAACTTTACTCAAAGATCCTGAGGCCCACCCAAAAACCTAAGCTACCTTAAAAACCACATTCCACTTCTAAAAAAATAATCTTAAGAATTTACAACACTCAAATATAAATTCCAAATCTTGGTTCTCAAAAAAACTTGACCACTAATTAAAAATTAAAATTTACTTTGATTTTTTGAATGCCCGTATAAACACGGGGTTTTAAAATCTCCCCACCTTGAAACTTATCATCCTTGAGAAGTCCCGATGTTCATAAAACCACACATCTAAACCTATTTTGGTCATCAATTCCCACTTGAATAATTATGTTCTCCCTATTAAATACCATGGTTCCCAACCATAAAAACCAAGACACCACTTGTGACTATTACCAAAACCTTGATACCACACTTACCCAAGTCCGTTTAGCTCGAAAAATGATCACATCATCATCAAAATCATTATCAGGTCAGCGGTTCTCCCTACCATATGACCTTTCTTTCTATGGCTAATTTGGAGTCACATAACAACCCATCGTTAGAACCACTAGCCAAAACACTCATCCCATATCCCAATGATGTGCTCGACATTGTTTCAAATTTACCACATCCATTTAAAAATGAGAACATTACTCCAAACTCTCTATCTTGATCTAAATTAATCTAATTCCAATAAACCATCTCAAAAACCAGCTACATTTTCTGAAAAATCCCCAACCAACTATCAAAACACTCCCATTGTGTCTAAAATGACATGACCGATACAATTTCTAATATGCCACATCCAATTACACATAGAAATGATATTAAAACCACCTATGGATAACTTCTAAAAAAAAATCAGTTTCCACCACTAACGTGCCATCTATTACCCAATCTTAAAGTCTTTACTCCAAAAGTCACCCATGATCATTCCGATCACCCCCTGAAGCCTCAACCGACCTTTGGTGAGATTCCATGGTCAAAACTCCAAATGATTAAATCAAATTTCTATGCTGAAAAATGTGAGCACCAATACTTTCCCAATCCGATTACATCTATATCATCACAAGACATCCTGAGCTTGATTCCCATGATTGGACTCTTACCAACACCATAATTTAATTGTAATTGGAAATTATTAAGGATGCTAGTAGTACTCCATTCAATTTATTCACCATAAATAGAATGCCAAAATGATTCTCCAATGGTCAGTCCCATACACCCATGAAACTTCTCACGTGAGGGTCATATGTTCATGGTCAATATCCCACTCCCCACCATAGGAGCATGCTTGTTATCACACTAATGAAATAATCTCCTGATCACCACATCCTACACCCCATCCCTTACTAGGCATAATGACTAGCATGGTCATTCCCACTCATACCTGAGAAATGATATGGGACATTATTTCACACCCATTTCTACTTCTAGAGAATGTTTTTCATGGTAATAACTGAATTTCAAATCATAACATGGGTCACCAACCTCAATCGGCCACTAGTTCACTTACACATCATAAGGCATTATTTACCTTACTCCTAGATAATATCCTCTATAGGTTCCACTACCAAACATGCATGCCCCTCCTCCCAACCCATGCTCAATAGGTTCTCAGTATACTAGGTCCACACACAAACCACTGAATTTATATCATTCCTCAGCCCACTCATTCCCTTCACCAATTTTATACATCAATGAAATCACATGTAACTAGTGAATGGTGCTTCTAGTGCAAAAAAAAAACGAGTTTTCACTCCCATACCACCCAAGTGAAGAACATGACTCACACTCCTATGAGTCATGAACCACCAAGGAGATTATTACCATGATTTATGGCACATCGGTCTCAACACTACAGGAATCTCATGCTAAACCACCTCCCCTAATGAGGGTACCCTATCCTCACTAGAATCGATACATGATACTACTCCCTCCATAACTAATGAAACCATCATAGATGATTCATACAAAGGAATATATAAATACATTGTTCAGTTAAGTATAATTTCATTCCTAGATATATGGGAAAACATTGTATAGGTTATTACTAACACCTTAAATAAAAAAACCTAAGCAACAACACCCAAGAGGGGTTCACCATTGATGTATAATGTGCCTTACTAATCTACCAAGGTCACTGAACCTCATGTTCACTTGGGTTCATATTGTTATCATCATCAATGAGTGTCTCACCATAGATCCACATAACCTTCAATCAGAAGAATATACACATGAAAGTAAACCCATATAAGTATAATTACACCATGTACTTATATGATATAATGATGTATGAGAAATTTATGTCACTTTAAATAGCTAAGATTTAGTCATCAGTGAAATCACACAATAATAGGTCTATATGTCATGTGATTTCTATGTGCCTGATATGAAGCATGAGATGCCTCTCACCTCTCCAGGAAAAGATTTAAATCCAAAAACTAGAATCTTTCCAATGGCTCAAGAGAAAAAAAACAATTACATATCATGAACCTCAAACATCCATGCGAGTTACTTGAGGTAAAAATCATATACAACTGTAGTAATGCTAGTCAAAACATCAATCAAGGCCTTAGTAACATGAACTTACTAATAAAACATGTGTTCTTAATATACTAGACCTATTTATATCAGATGATTTGAAACATTCCTATGTCACCTTAATAACAAAACCCAAAATAGTAATACAAGATAAAATTACATCTATTACCACTTTGTAACATCCCACCACCCCAGACCACTGATCGGTGCCTAGACCAGTGGTCACTACTATACCTCAGGCACACCTCCCCATATTCCAGATGTTGTGAAATAGAAACAGGGGTCTAAGGTGGTACTTTGGGGAGAATATAACCCCCATATCAGTGTTCAAAATATCACATAAAATAAAAAAGTATCATACATAAAAAAATGGAAGTGGAAGTAGATAAACATACACAACCGGTAATAAATAAAAAGATGTAAGGTCCAAATAGCCATGTCATACATACAATAGATGACCGCCCACTATGTTGGTCACATATACATACTAGTACACGAGGAAAAATAAAAGACACTGGATCCATCACTACCCTGAGTCATAACTCATCTTGAACACCTTACATCCATCAAGATATCCCACTCAATCATGGTATCTTAGGCCTCATCCCAAACCTGTTCCTGTAACCAAGTGAATATTTTATTGGGTACCCAAGTACAGTGGTGTCCTGATCAAAGTGTGAATAAAGAAATCAGTAGGGAACCATCAATGCAGTCCCATACTAACCAACATATATAATGATATGTGTATGGTTTCGCCCAAATTTACCCAAGTTTTAAGGGTCAAGCGGTCGCTTGTAGTGTAGTTTGGGTTGTCGAATCCTCAGAGACCTAAGAAGAACCCTTAGACACTCAATAAAAAGAGATGGATTTTTGGCTATGAAGTGGCCAACTTTGGGTTGATTTTAGATTGTTTTGAAAGAGCACTAAAATATCTATGTGAATTCAAATTATGAGAAAATGATTTGATCCTAGGTTATTGCTTGGGGTGGATTGAATGAATTCCTTTTTTTTTACGATTTTAATTTCATTAACTCGAGAAGGGTTCATGCAATGAATTAAAACTAACATCATCACTTACTGATTAAACACCTTAAAAACATATGATAATCACCTATAAACTTGTAGGATCATTTTCATGAGCACTCCAAGGTAAAGGATGTAATTAGCACATGAAAGTGGGGTGAATAAATTCAATAAGGAAGAGGAAGAATAAAAATCATTGAATGAAAGAAACTCAATTAAAAGAAATTAATAACATTTAGGGCATGAGAAATAACATTAAATCCAGCCCCTTGCTACTCCCTTGGATCAACCCATAAAAGAGCTAGCCCTCCATTGATGACAAGTTCTCAACGGAAGCGGAAAGTAGACTTATGAGGGTGGAATTGAAGAAGTAAAAACAACAAAAATAACGATCACTCCACCGTTGTGTGAACAAAATAACAAGGTTTGGTGTGAATAAATTCACACCTTGAGGCAATGGTATAAAGGTGATAAGTATAAGAACAGAACAAGATAAGAAGAAGAACTTTTATTGAAGACTAAGGTGATTCGAACAACTTACATGAGAAGGAAGAACATTACAAAGACAAATTGGCATAATAACATTACAATGAAAAGAAAGCACCCAACATCCCTAAATCCACAACCACTACTGCCTTAAATAGGAAAAAAATGAAGCCTTGGCCGAGCCCCCAACATACCATGTGATTTTAATTAATTATGTTGGAGAAAGGTGGGTGGAACATTAATGATGAGAGACTTTTCCACTTCTTGCCCCGAAGTTGCAGCCAACTTGCATCCACCGGAAAGACGCGCCTAAAGGACCTTCTAGAAGGCCGAATTTTAGTAAGCCTTATACTACTTAAATGAAGCCCCAGATGTCCCATAACAACCTGTAAAATTTCATCCCAAAATACGTTGTGGTTAGGGAGATATTATTGAAATAGTGGTCTGTTTTTCTGGGCCGCAGACTCTGGCCCAAAATTAAATCTTCAACTTGGGCCGCCTTAATCACCACCATTGAGGACGAATTAGCACTGGATACAGAAGAATTATTTGTTCCCCTATATGTCTTATATACTCCCATAAATTTTGGGCTTCATTGGGATTGTATTGTGGCCCCATAGTCCGATAAGTGGGATGATATCCAATCTGCCTTCTCCAGAATTGTTTCCTTTAATCGCCAAATATCTCTATCATCCTTTATTAATAATCCATTGATCCCTGAATTAAAAATGTTCATAATTAAGTTCATATCCATTTACAAAAATATCAAATTAAAATATGGATAGTTACATTCTTTAAAATCAGATGAAACATTGGGCCTAAATTGGTGCACATTAGGCATGAAGTGCACAAATGATGAGAATGGGTGTTCAAAATGTAAAATGAACTAAAATGGTATTTATGAATAGAAAGGAACATGAAAACTACATATATTAGAAATGAATATTAGCCTCTTACAGTGTCTAATCACACCCCCCAACTTGAGTTTTTCTAGTCCCGAGCAAAATATATCTCACAAAAATGAAATTCGAATGACCTTTTCCAAAAACATTTTAATACACATTTCTCACCCAAAGATCACATACCAAACAATTATGAAACCCATCAAAATCATTTAAAACAAGCTATGTCCACAGGAATATATCAAGCCCAAGCTCATTCCTTTGTTCAAATTCATTGCCATATTTCATCCAAATTCAATTAAGCATGATGAAGTGTTGTGCGTCACAATAGACATGGGGGTTCATTTACATTCGAGAGAGAAAAGATGGAAGCGCTAGGAGCAATCAAATTTTAATAATAAGATGATTACTTATTTTTTTTATTTTCTTTTTTTTGGGTTTTTTTTTGCAATTTTTCCATGGTAATTGAAATTGAACTCAATCGAGTCAACCCATGTAGCAAGACTTTGCCGATGACTCCCAGGCTCAAAGACCTTAGGGCACCAAGTGAAGCTCACATACTCGGGCATCATCTCGAGTTAACTCAATAAAAAATGAATTCAAATTACCACAAATAGAGATAAAATTCCCAACTCTGGGCCAAAAAACTATGGAGTCACGATCCCTAAGTGCCGAAAGCCACACATTAGGTCAATTAATTGCTCTACGCACAATTGATTTTTTTTGAATACTCATCTTAAAATTAAAATGATCGCCAATCCTATACTATTTATTATGGGTCCCCAAGAACTCAAACTAAGACCCCACAATCTAGAGGACGTGCATTGTGTTTTTTTATTAAATGGATGAAAATATAACAGTGAAAAATCACATCGGACAACCGCACTTTCCAATATCTATGCACATGAACATAAACTTTCATTAAAATCAGAATCAAGGCATGCAAAATTATTTGATATCCAATTTCAGAGTTTGGAATGTGTGTTATCATGTTCAAGGTTAATGGCATTTTTCCTTCCACACATTTTCATCTCCCCCCCAACTTGGAATACACTGTCCCCAGTGTTTAAAGAATTGGAACATAGAAGTGGCAGGATAGAAGTTCAACGAAGACATTGAAAATGAAAATTATGGAATGAAGTCACCTGGTGGTTGATGTTGAAAATGCATTCCCATGTCTCCCTTCAGTTCTGGTTTATCTCCCAATGAATTGGATGGTTGTGACCAGCTTTTCCCAATGACCTATGACATGCCTTAATTTTTTTTAATATATATATATTTTTTATTTTTTTTAACCTAAAAAAAAGTATAAATAACATAAACTGACGATACATTGTCTTCTTTATATTTTCTGGGTAAGGTATTACTCAAGGATCACACCGCGTGACACGGATGAATACGGTGCTCCCCTTTCATACCCATCTGTACTCATAAAATAAGAACAGGTCAACAATATATTTTTTTTAAAATACCAACAAAAATATAAAATAAAATAAAATAAACTGATGATACATTGTCTTCTTTATATTTTCTGGGTAAGGTATTACTTAGGGATCACACCGCGTGACACAGATGAATACGGTGCTCCCCTTTCATACCCATCCTTACTCATAAAAGAAGATCAGGTCAACAGTCTATATATATTTTTTTAATAACAAAATGCAGAAGAAGGGAAAAAAATGATTCACAAAGATTAGAAAGATGAAAACCACGGGCTGCATCCCGTGCAACGCTTTTGTTTAACGTCGTTAGCCCGACATGGATTATAAATCTATCAATTTTTTCCTGGTTCATAGGTTGGCTCTGTTAACTCTACCTCTATTTCCTGTTTATTTAATGATTCAATGAATGGTTTTAACCTATGACCATTGACCTTAAAAATGTTACCACTTGTGGGATCCTGAATCTCTATAGCCCCATGGGGGTACACATGATGCACTATGAATGGACCTGACCATCTAGACCTTAACTTTCCCAGGTGTAAATGAAGTTTTGAACTATACAAGAGCACATGTTTTCCCAGTTCAAATTGTTTGACTTTGATATTCCTAGATTGGTAGGCTTGAACTCTAGCTTTATTTATCCTTGAATTTTCATAAGCCTCCATCCTAAGTTCCTCAAGTTCATTAAGATCTAATTTCCTCTTTTCTTCAGCTAAAGAAATGTCGAAATTCATTTTCTTGATTTCCCAAAATGCCTTATGCTCAATTTCAATAGGTAAATGGCATGCTTTTCCATAAACCAACCTATATGGTGACATTCCTAGGATGGTTTTGAATGCTGTACGATATGCCCAAAGAGCATCCAAGAGTTTCTCAGACCAATCTTTCCTAGAGGGGTTGACAGTTTTTTCAAGAATTTGCTTAATCTCCCTATTTGCTAACTCAGCTTGACCATTGGTTTGAGGATGGTACACAGTGGAAACTTTATGAGAAATTCCATACTTAGACATGAGTGAAGAGAATGGGAAATTACAGAAATGGGTTCCACGATCACTGATTATAGACCTAGGAATTCCAAATCTAGAAAAGATATGCTCTTTTAGGAATCGGATCACAACTTGATGATCATTAGTCTTGGTGGGAATGGCCTCAACCCATTTTGAGACGTAATCAACAGCTAAGAGGATGTAGAGGTATCCCTTAGAGTTTGGAAAGGGTCCCATGAAATCAATTCCCCAACAATCAAAGATTTCAACGACTAGAATGGGAGTGAGGGGCATTTGATTTCTTTTGGAAATGGATCCTAATTGCTGACACTGAGGACAAATTTTGCAGTATTGGAAGGAATCCTTAGTGAGGTTCGGCCAGTAGAAACCACTTTGGAGGACCTTTGCAGTGGTTTTATTTGTAGAAAAGTGGCCTCCACATGCCTCTCCATGACAAAATTTTAGAATGGACTCTTGCTCAGACTCGGGAACACATCTCCTGATGATTTGATCAGGACAGAACTTGAAGAGGTAAGGATCATCAAACACATAGTGTTTGACATCAGAAAGGAATTTACTCTTAGCTTGGGTCCCCAAGAATTTTGGAATGTCACCCGTCACCAAATGGTTTGCTATGTCAGCATACCAAGGGAAATCACTCACTGAATAGAGGTGCTCATCGAGAAATGAATCAGACACAGAGAGGTGGTGTGAGTTGTATTTGAATTCCATCCTAGAGAGGTGATCAGCTACAACATTTTCAACACCCTTTTTATCCTTAATGGTTAAAACGAACTCTTGAAGAAGAAGGACCCACCTAATCAATATAGCCTTGGCATCTTGTTTTTGGAAAATGTATTTTAGGGCTGAATGTTCAGTGAAGACAATGATGGGTGATCCTAAGAGATAAGACCTGAATTTCTCTAAAGCAAAGACAACAACAAGAAGCTCTTTCTCAGTGGTGGTGTAGTTTATTTGTGCATCATTTAAAGATTTGCTTGCATAAGCAATGACACATGGAGTTTTCTCACACTGTTTTCCTAAGACTGCTCCTACAGCGAAGTCACTTGCATCACACATGAGCTTGAAAGGAAGTTTCCAATTTGGAGATTGCATGATAGGTGGAGATATAAGAGTTGACTTGAGTGTAGATAATGATTCCCCATAGATTTCTGTCCATAAAAATGGAGCATCTTTTACCAATAGAGCACAAAGTGGTCGAGAAATAGAGCTGAAATTCCTAATGAACCTTCTATAAAAACCAGCATGTCCTAAGAAGGACCTTACTTCCTTAACAGTTTTAGGAGAGGGAAGGTGACGAATGATGTGAACCTTAGCTTTATCAACTTCAATCCCTCTACCAGATACCAGATGACCTAGAACATGTCCTTCCCTTACCATGAAATGGTATTTTTCCCAATTTAGTATGAGATTCTTATCCTCACACCTTGACAAAACCTTTTCAACATTTAGAAGGCATCCCTAAAAAGTATCCCCAAAGATGGAGAAATCATCCATGAAGACCTCTAAACAATCCCCCACCATGTCCGAGAAGATTCCCATCATGCACCGCTGGAAGGTACCAGGGGCATTACATAACCCAAAGGGCATGCGCTTGAAGGCAAAAGTACCGAATGGACAAGTGAAGGTCGTTTTTCCTTGATCCTGTAAAGAGACTTCGATTTTATTATACCCTGAGAATCCATCTAGGAAGCAATAGAATTGATGACCTGCCACTCGCTCGAGGACTTGATCTATAAAGGGCAAGGGGAAATGGTCTTTCTTGGTACAAGAGTTGAGCTTCCTATAGTCAATAAAGACTCTCCATCCACTACTAACCCTTTTTGTAAGCATCTCTCCATCATTATTGGTTATTACTGTGATTCCAGCCTTCTTTGGAACCACATGGATTGGGCTAACCCACTCACTCTCGGCTATAGGATAGATGATACCAACTTTTAACAATTTCAAAAGTTCTTTTCTCACTACTTCCATGAGATTAGGATTGAGTCGCCGCTGAGGTTGACGAAATGGCTTTGAATCGAATTCTAGAACAATTCTATGAGTCCCGATAAGTGGGCTAATCCCAGGAATATCTGATAGGGTCCATCCAATGGATTTATTGTGTCTCCTAAGGACATCTAGAAGCATCCTATCATGATTGGCTTCAAGAGAGGAAGAAATGACAACAGGAAAGGATTGATTGTCCCCTAAGAATGCATACTTGAGTGATGAAGGTAAAACCTTAAATTCAAGATCAGAGTGGTTATCACTTTCCAAGAAAGGATGAGACTTTGTATTGAACTCAGTTTCTTTGTTCACATTTCTTGACAAAATTGGTTCCTTGTGAAGAGAATTTTCATCCACTAAATTAGCTAGAGTAGTTTCATGAAGGGATATGGACTCGATGTTATTGATTTCACCCATGGTATCATTGATTGGTGATTCTAGAAAATCATCAATAGAGCAATCTGAAAGAGATTCAAGCCAAGGAGACAAATTTCCCTCATGTGAACAAAGAAAATCAATATCTTCTTGACTTAAACACCCTTCGGTAATTCCTTGATGTTCCTTGAGTTCACTATCAACACTACCTATCCAATTAACCTCATGGATCTCTTCATCATCCCCAATTTGAGAGTTTTCATTGTAGATGTTCAAGTCTAGACTCATGTTTCCAAAGGTGATGGTCATGTTCCCATTTCGGACTCGGATAATAGAGTTGATTGTTGCAAGGAAGGGATGACCAAGGATGATTTGGGTTTGCTCCCTAGGACCTAAGCTTGGGTGATTTTCTAGAATAATGAAGTCAGCTGGGTAAATGAAATTTTCAACTTTCACCAAAACATCCTTTAAGATCCCCTTTGGAACTCAAATACTACGATCAGCAAGTTGAAGAGTGACAGATGTGGGTTGGAGTTCTTCGAGCCCTAACTGACAATACATAGCATAAGGAATGAGGTTCACACTGGCTCCTAGATCGCACAAGGCTTTGACAACTTTGTTCTCTCCTAGTTCAACATTTATGTAAGGGCATCCTGGGTCTTTCATCTTTGGAGGAAGGGTTCCTTGGATTGTTGTGCTAACATTTTCTGCCAGAAGGACTTGGTTCTTATGTGAGAATTTCCGTTTAAATGTGCATAGGTCCTTAAGGTATTTTGAGTATGAAGGAATGGTTTGAATGGCATCGAGGAGTGGAATGTTCAACTTGACTTGTGAGAATATTTCCCTCAATGTTTCACTCAATTCAGGCTTGGTTTTCCCCCTCATGCTTTGAGGAAATGGGGCAGGTTGTGGGGTTGTTTTTTGAAGAGTTATTTCTTTCACACTTTTATTAGTATCTTCAGTTTTTTCATGTGTTTCATTTGAATTTTCATTAGAGTTTGAATCTTCAGGTGGGTTTTGAACTATTTGTTCAGGTTTCTCAATTGGTTTACCACTTCTCAAAACTGTCACAACCTTTAGTTGTTCATGAGTTATTTGAGTGAAACTTGTCTCCCCCCTTGATGTTTGTTGTGGAATAGCCTGTGTGGGCATGGGTGCCTTTCCAGTTTTGATGGTTTGAAGTTCTTATTTAAGGTACAAGACTTCTGAGTTCATCCTTTCCATTTGTTTGCATAGTTGTTCAAGGATTGGGAGAGGGACAGATTGGGAAGGGGTTTGTGTTGGTTGGGTTATCCCAGGGGGATAATTTGGTTGTTGGATGGGTTGTTGGTATTGGACTGGAGGATGTTGGTATTGGACTGGTTGTAGTTGGAATTGGTTATGGTTTTGAAAATTTTGTGTAGGGTAGGGGTTTGGTCCTTGTGGTTGGCTAGGTTGTTGGTTATCTTTCCATCGGAAGCCTGGGTGGTCATTATACCTTGGGTTGAATGTGTTTGGGTATTGAGGCTTTTGAAAGTATAGGGCATTGACTTTAGCATGTGGTCCTCCTAAAAGAACATCCTTGATAGATGGAATGGTTGGGCAGTTGTCTGTTTTGTGGTCATGTTTGTCACAGATTGTGCAAACAAGGTCTAGAGTTTGGATTTCATTGATTTTCCTATGGTCTATCTCTTCAACCTTCCTAGAGAGTGCTGTAAGTTTCACCCTAAGGCTTTCCTCTTCCCTAAGTGTATGCATTCCAGTAGTTCTTTGAGGCTTTTCATAATAAGGTTATGTTCCCCATGTTTGGTTTTGTTCAGCAAGGATTTCTAGATACTCGTAAGCATCATTTTGGGATTTTTTTAAAGGTCCCATTACACATCATGTCAATGAATTGTTTGTTCCCCGGGCCCAAACCTTCATAGAAAATTCTTACTTGTTCAGGAATAGAAAAACCATGGTGTGGAACCATGTTTAGGGTGTCTTTTAACCTCTCCCATGTTTCATAAAATGACTCTCCCTCTTTTTCAAAAAAATTTTGAATGCTCTTTTTTAGTGCAATGGTTTTGTGATGGGGGAAGTATTTTTTGTAAAATTCTATTTGCAGTTGGTTCCAAGTGTGGATTGATGAAGGTCTCATATTATTTAACCAGTTCTTTGCTCGATCCTTAAGTGATAAAGGAAAGAGCCTCATCTTAGCTGATTCAAGTTGATGTGGTGAGCACATGGTTTCAACAATGTCATTGAACTCCTTGACATGAAGGTAAGGCATTTCTGACTCCATACCATGGAAGGTTGGAAGGTGGTTTAGGACATGAGGTTTAAAGACATAGTGGGAATCTCCTAGGGCAGAATGCCTAATGCAATAGGGTTCATTGGTCCAGGTAGGTGTAAGGTAGTCATTCATGGTTTGACCGACTGCATTCCCCAAATTTGGGGCTGCCTCATTTGGATTTCCATTTTGGTTCCCGCCCGGGTTTATGAGTTGGTTTCTTTGAAGACCCTCCATTTAAATTGACTCAATATTTAACTCTGAGGTATTAGGAAGATTAGGATCCAATTTTTTACTTGACTCCCCTATCCTATGACTTTCCACCCTAACTAGTCTGTTTGAGTTATCGCGGGTGAAGGCGGACATGCGCCAAAAAAAAAACGATAAAGGGAAAAGATAAGAGATCTTGGGTGAGAATAGAATAATGGGGGTGAGGAAAGAAGGTTTTTGTATAAGGAACTTACTTGGTCCCCGGAAACGGTGCCAAAATTTGGTTTCGCCCAAATTTACCCAAGTTTTAAGGGTCAAGCGGTCGCTTGTAGTGTAGCTTGGGTTGTCGAATCCTCAGAGACCTAAGAAGAAACTTTAGACACTCAATAAAAAGAGATGTATTTTTGGTTATGAAGTGGCCAACTTTGGGTTGATTTTATATTATTTTGAAAGAGCACTAAAAGATCTATTTGAATTCAAATTATGAGAAAATGAGTTGATCCTAGGTTATTGCTCGGGGTGGATTGAATGAATTCCTTTTTTTACGATTTTAATTTCATTAACCCGAGAAGGGTTCATGCAATGAATTAAAACTAACCTCATAACTTACTGATTAAACACCTTCAAAACATATGATAATCACCTATAAACTTGTAGGATCATTTTCATGAGCACTCCAAGGTAAAGGATGTAATTAGCACATGAAAGTGGGGTGAATAAATTCAATAAGGAAGAGGAAGAATAAAAATCATTGAATGAAAGAAACTAAATTAAAAGAAATTAATTACATTTAGGGCATGAGAAATAACATTCAATACAGCCCCTTGATACTCCCTTGGATCAACCCATAAAAGAGCTATCCCTCCATTGATGACAAGTTCTCAACGAAAGTGGAAAGTAGACTTATGAGGGTGGAATTGAAGAAGTAAAAACAACAAAAATAACGATCACTCCACCGTTGTGTGAACAAAATCACAAGGTTTGGTGTGAATACATTCACAAATTGAGGCAACGGTATCAAGGTGATAAGGAAAAGAACAGAACAAGAGAAGAAGAAGAACTTTTATTAAAGACTAAGGTGATTCGAACAACTTACATGAGAAGGAAGAACATTACAAAGGCAAATTGGCATAATAACATTACAATGAAAAGAAAGCACCCAAAATACCTAAATCCACCACCACTACTGCATTAAATAGGAAAAAATGAAGCCTTGTCCGAGCCCCCAACATCCCATGTGCCTTTAATTAATTATGTTGGGGAAATGTGGGTGGAACATTAATGATGAGAGACTTTTCCACTTCTTGCCCCGAAGTTGCAGCCAGCTTGCATCCACCGGAAAGACGCGCCTAAAAGATCTTCTATAAGGCCGAATTTGAGTGGGCCCTAGAAGACTTAAATGAATCCCCTGATGTCCCCTAACATACTATAAAATTTCATCCCAAAATACGTTTTTTTAGGGATATATGATTGAAATAGTGGGCTATTTTTCTGGGACGCAGACTCTGGCCCAAAATTAAATCTTCAACTTGGGCCGCATTAATCACCACCATTGAGAACGAATTAGCACTGGATCCAGAATAATGATTGGTTTCCCTATATTTCTTATATACTTCCATAAATGTTGGGATTCATTGGGCTTGTATTGTGGGTCCCATAGTCCGATCAGTGGGATGATATCCAATCTGCCTTCTCCAGAATTGTTTCCTTTAATCGCCAAATATCTCCATCATCCTTTATTAATAATCCATTGATCCCTGAATAAAAAATGTTCATAATTAAGTGCATATCCATTTCCAAAAATATCAAATTAAAATATGGATAGTTACATTCTTTAAAATCATATGAAACATTGGGCCTAAATTGGTGCACATTAGGCATGAAGTGCACAAATGATGAGAATGGGTGTTCAAAATGTAAAATGCACTAAAATGGTATTTATGAATAGAAAGGCACATGAAAAATACATATATTAGCAATGAATATTAGCCTATTACAGTGGCTAATCAGTGTACATGACATACTAATAGAAATAAATAAAAAACTATTGAAAAAAAAACATTGATCCTTAGGTCTGTGACCCAGATCAATCATACTTTATTTGGAAAGTGTTGGGGTGTTGTTGATCATGCAACAATGATGTGAATTACAAGTAACACATGGGATCAAAATCCATGGAAGCCCCAAATGGACCTCATGACTCTAGGGACTCATCCCATGATAGTTCAAATGTCCAAGCTCCAAATCCATGGTAGCTCAATCTTTAAATTTGGATCGAACTCATGGAATCCTTTAGTATAATCTCATGACCCCAAGGATTCATCCCATGGTAATACAAATCTATTATATCCATAACTATATATCCCATATCTTTGAGGACCCATACTATGGTAGTCCATGTGTCCGAATCCAACATGTGGCAGCCATAACCATAATATCATGGATTTGGGGACCCATCCCTTGGCAGTTCATGTGTCTGAATCTATATCTTTGTTATTTATAACCATATATCCCATAGATTCAGTGACCCCTCCTATGGTATTATGTGCATCCAACTCCAAATCCATGGAAACCATAACCATATACCCATGACTCCGAGGACCTATCCTATGGTAGTTCATGTTTCTGACTCCAAATCCATGGTATCCATAACAATAAATGAGATCTAAATCCATGGAATATTTAATAATGAGCTATAACTACATGGAATCTCCCATCAGTATACCCAACTCCATATACATGAAAACCTAACCTTATCACATATTCCCCAAGGGACCATTCCATAAATCAATACAAATAAATAAAACATGTGGGTTGAAGAAATTCCCAGACACAACACCATTATATATAGCCCATAGGGATCACAAGTCCAATACAGGTTCCATGGTGACACCTGCTACTGTATCACATACACCCACTGGGTCCCCTCAATCTCAATAAAATGGAAGTACCCTCACATATTTCTTCAGTATATTTTATGGTCTTGGGTCAACATTTGGTGTTCTAAGAATGTTTCATCCCATGAAATCATCAACAAGGTAGCACAACAATCACCGACTACGTGGTATCTCTTTATAAGGGAAACGATCAAGAGATGGGCCATGAACTATCTCGATCCTTAGGGATACTTTGGGTTATCCTGATCACCCAAACCTAAACCGGTCTACCTAAGGTCTATCCACCTTATCCTAGTCACATCATACAATAGAGGATCACTCATCCCACCCTTGTCTTGATGAGCCTAAATAGATCGCAAGGAAAAAAGGGGAGGTCCTCTATTGCCTATGTGGCTTATGATCTCTATGTAAACCCTCACCTCTAGATTGGAGGCCTCTTAAGACCCTATACAAAGGTGAGTGGGTCTCATTTGGACTAACCTGAAATATGAAGAGGTTTAGAGGACACCCAATATCTCAAAAGTTACAACCTTGGCCATCAGTGTCTGAGGCGTCAAGCTATCCCACAAGGGTTTCATGTGACCCATGCTTCTCATTCATTTAAATGAATTAGTTTAATTTAATTAAAAAAAATTCATTTAATTAAATTAACTAGGGGAATCACCTTAAATGTAATTCTCGATTATCCATATACAATGTAAACAATAAACATAATTTTTAGGGCTAGTAAATGATACCATTTACCTTAAACCAAAGAAAAACCCAATTTTTAAATCAGTTTGGAAACTCCCTCCAAGTCTTGTCAAGTCCAACCGACCATTTTACAAAAGACCTGAGGCCCTTTCTCATAACTAAACCATAAAATTATTAATTATAATCAATTTATACTTAATTAATTAACTATTTTTTTTAAAAACTTATATTTTAATTTAGATAGGCATAAATTCCAAGAATCTCACCGTTCAACCTCATCACAGTGGAACCATGACCACTGCTTCCAACAACCCGCATCATACATCTAACCTCAAACAAGAAAAAGTCCTAACATGCAATGGAAACAAACACCAATTTAATTTAATTTAATTTCAAAATAGTTGAAAAATCACCATGGAAACATACTTCAACAAAACAGAACACAACGACATGTGGAAATCATATTGGGACACCCACTATGCAAGTAGTATGAAATCCCCTTGTTTCTTGACTAATTCCACCATGATCTAGTGGTATCAGCATAAAATCCCTAAATCAAGAAATAAAAAAAAGATATAGGTAGGAGGAGAAGAGAAGAGGCCAATGAAGTTGGATACACACTTTGAAATGCCGAAAGGTGCCACCAAAAACACCCTCTTGAAGGGATTGAAGGAAGGGGATGGGGGAAGGGAGGCTGAATCACACAAGGGAAGGTGGGGGGAGAAAGGGGGGACCCTTAATAAAATAAATGAGGGGATGGTAATTATCCCATTTTTAATAGGAAATATGGTTTGGATACATGATTTTCCAAACTATGCACCAACCGCCTAGCAGGATCTGCCAAAGCACACTCCTCTTACATGGTTGGGCCGCATGGTTTGCTAAATTGTGCACTAATTGTGAAAATTGGCACTAAACCAACCTACAAAATTTTACATGGTTTGTTTGAAACTATGTGAAAACCATGTACCGAGCCTTCAACCCAAATCAAGAAGAACAATTTCCTATTAAATTCTCATGGTTTCCTCAAAATCACGTGCTAATCGTGCTAGAAAACTGCGCTCTATAGAAATTGAACCAGAAAATACCTCACACTCATGGTGTCACATGGTTATTCCTAAAACATGCACACAAAAATTTGAACCCTACCCAGATACCTCATAAAACATCTAAAACATAAGATTAAGCTCATGAGGCCCACATGATCACCCTAACTACCTTCCAAAAATCATTCCATGTTTAGAAACATTATCTTAAGATGATCCAATTATCAGAACTTGATTCTGAATCTCAGTTCTCAAAAATACCCAACCACTAATTAAAAATTTAAATTTACTATGATTTTAGAATGCCTATATGACCATGGGGTTTTATAGTTTTTGATATCTAAATTGCATTTTATAGTAAACTGAAAATTTCTTAATGTGAAAAGAAGTACTTCGAGTCATATCGACTTCATCATGTGTGGTTGATTCATACATGTCACAAATAAATTATGGATTTCCCCCCCAAAGTATCAAGACAATTTGAGATCTTTTTATCTGTTTTAGCTACATTAATTATGTTTTAGACTAAAATTACACTTTTATATTGAAAATAGACACTTTGGGTCACACCGGACACATTGTGTGTCAGATTGATGCACAGTCAATTTCTATATGTAAAAAATGAATTATAGATCATTCTCCTAAAGTTTCATAACAACAAATGATTTTTTATTAGTTTTATCTTTATGAATCACATTTTAGAATAAAATGACACTTTTATATTGAAAACATGCACTTTAAGTAATACTGGTCACATCGCATGTCATATTGAAGTGAGATTGATTACTAAATTTAAAAAATGAATTATATATTGTTGTTCTAAATATCAAGATGAATAAATCTCTATTGCCCAATTTTGTATGTGTGATGCATATTTTAGAGTAAAATGACACTTTTTTAATGTGAAAACACACACTTTGAGTCATACCAGCCACATCGTGTGATAGATTTATGCGAGGTAAATTCCTACACATCAAAAATAAATTATGGATCATTTTCCAAAAGTATCAAGATAATAATATTTTTTTATTAATTATGGCTATGTGACACATGTTTTAGAGTAAAATAACATATTTTTAATGTGAAAACACACATTTTGAGTCATACTAGCCACATCGTGTGTTGGATTTATGTGAGTTAGATTCATACAAATAAAAAATCAGTTATGGATTTTTTTTCATAAAGTTTCATGTCAATTTGAGCTCATTTTACTGGTTTTTTCCATGTGAGTCATGTTTTAGACTAAAATGACATTGTTATATAAAAAACAAGAACTTTGAGTCATACTAAAAATTTCATGTTCTAGATTGACATTAAGTAAATTCCTACACATTAAAAATGAATTATGGTTCATTTTAATAAAGTATAAAGACAATTTAATATCATTTTCTTGGTTTTGGCTATCTTAATCTTGCTTTAGACTAAAATAACACTATTATATTAAAAATATGAATTTGAGTTATATCAGCCACATCGTATGTTAGATTGTTGTGAGGTCAATTCCTAAACATAAAAAATTAATTTTGGATAATTTTGTTAAAGTATAATGATAATACAAGATCAGTTTCTTGGTTTTGGCTATTTGAATTACATTTTAGAGTAAAATGACACCTTTTTAATGTGAAAACAAGCACTCTGATTCATAACAACCGCATAGTGTGTTGGATTGATGTGTGGTCAATTCCCACACATCAAAAAAATGAATTATATATATTTTCCTAATTTATTAAAACAATATGAGCTTGATTTCTTGGTTTTGAATCTTTGAATTGTGTTTTATAAAAAAATGGATATTTTATAATTAAAATAAGCACTTTGAGTCATATCAACCATGTTGTGTGTTAGATTTACATGTGGTCAATTCATACACATAAACAATTAATTATGGATAATTTTACTCAAGTATCTATGAAACATAATATCTTTTTCTTTATTTTTTCTATCTAAATCTTGTTTTAGACTAAAATGAAACAATTATATTAAAAAAATGATTTTTTTTCATATCATCCACTTCATGTGTCAGATTGATGTGTGGTCAATTCTTACACTTTAAAATTAATTATGGATCATTTTCCTAAAGTGTTAAAATAATAAAAGCTCATTTTATAATTTTTGGATATCTAAATCGTACTTTAGACTAAAATGACACTATTATATTAAAAACGTGCACTTTAAGTCATATCATACATCCCATTTGTCTAATTGATGTGAAATATATTCATACACATTAAAAATGAATTATGGATAATTTTACTAAATTATCATGACATCATGAGTTTGATTTATTAGTTTTGACTATGTGAATTGAATTTTAAATGAAAATGACACTTTTATATTGAAAACATTCACTTTGAGTCATATCGGCCACATCATGTGTTAGATTGATGTGCAATTGATTCCTACACATGAAAAAAGAATTATGTATCTTGTTAATAAAGTATCTGAAAAATACGATCTAATTTTATTGTTTTTTCTATGTGACATGTGTTTTAATGCAAGATGACTCTTTTTAATGTAAAAACATACACTTTGAGTCATACCGGCCACATCGTGTATTGGATTGATGTGAGGTTAATTACTATGCATTAAAAATTAATTATGGATAATTTTACTAAAGTATAAAGATAATATAAGTTCATTTTCTTGGTTTTCTCTATGTGAAAAGTGTTTTAGAGTAAAATGAAATTTTTTTAATGTGAAAACATATACTTTGAGGAATATGTGCCACATTATATATTGGATTTATGCGTGTTCAATTCACACATATAAAAAATAAATTATGGATAGTTTTACTAAATCATGAATAAAGTATGAGCTTGTTTTCTTGGTTTTGTATACTTGAATCATGTTTTAGGCTAAAATGAAACTTTTTTATTTAAAACATGCACTTTGAGTCACACTAACCACATAATGTGTTTTATTTAAGTGAGCTAGACCCCTAAACATAAAAAAAAGAAAGATCATTTTAAAAATTATCATGAAAATTTGAGATAAGTTTCTCAGTTTTGGCTATCTGAATCATGTTTCAGACAAAAATGATACTATTATATTGAAAACATTCAATTTGAGTCATACCAGCCATGTAATTTTCCAGCTTGATGTGAAATCAATTTTTAAACATCAAAAATTAATTATCGATTATTTTCTTAAAGTATCAAGACAATATAATATCATTTTCTCAGTTTTGGATATTTGAATCACATTTTAGACTAAAATGACACTATTATATTGAAAACATGCACTTTGAATCATACCTTCTACATCATGTATTGAATTTATGAACGATTGATTACTATATTTCAAAAATTAATTATGGATCATTTTACTAAAGTATCAAGATAATTCAATATTTTTTTATTTTTTTGGATACGTGAATTGATTTTAGACTAAAATGACACTTTTATATTGAAAACAAAAACTTTGAGTCATACCATCCACAACATGTGTCTAATTGATGTGTGGTCAATCCATACACATCAAAAATGGATTATGGATCATTTTTATAAAGTATCAGGAAAATCCAAGATTTTTTTATCATTTTTAGCTATGTAAATTGAATTTTAGACTAAAATGACATTTTTTATTATGAACACGCACTTGGAGTTATAATGTTCACACTGTGTGTCAGATTGACATGTATTCAAATCATTATGATCTCTATGAAATAAAAAAATTAAAAACATAATAGGTGATCACATCAACTTTATATTAGAAAATATCATAACACTACACACTCTTACCACTCATCTCTAAACAAATATAATCCATATTTTGAGTATGTAGATTATAAAAAATCCTGATAGACTTGAGAAAATATAGAAAAATTAATGATTAATAAATATTTTAAATTAAATTTTAATTACCTTAAAAAATACCCATTCAAGGATTCTAGTTTTTTATGGTATATGATATGATTCATAAATTTAAAAACATAATATGCAAAATAATTATCATTATTTTTTTTCAAACACTATAGAAACATTGAATAAAATATGTAAATTATTTGAAAATATGTTTTGATAGTTAAATATTACTATATATACCTTAATCTGTATCCATTTTTAGAAATCCATAGGCTTGTTGTGTTTAGTCACCGACCTCATACCATAATTTTGATAACATTTATTGATCACCCTATCATAACAAAATTCTTATTAAAACATAAACTAAAACATACAATTTGAATTTAACCTGTCAAATATTAATTATAGCGTATTAAAAATTCAAAATAAACATCATATGTGGTCAATTTATTATAAATCCATGTTTTTTATCAAAAAAATAAATATTCTGGGTATCTAAATTGAGTGTGAAGAGAATTCGGTGCTTCCTAGAAAAAACAAATAACTAATGAAAAAAATATATTTTATAAGATTATATTGTATAGTTTTATGCCTTCATTATAGGCATAAAGAAGAGTAAGTTGATTGTTATTTTCTTTTCATACATTATGAGTAGTTACAATTTTTTTTCAATTTATTTCATTTAAAAATTAAATTTTAAAATAGAAATGATAGTAGGATTAATGAGTCCGATTTTTTCTTTTTAGGGTTTTACCTTAATACAGTATTAATATATATGCCTATAGAAAATATGAATAGTTATTAAATATAATGAACATAATAGATAATTTTTTGTAAAAACATATTATGAAAATGTAACTCACATATATATTCAAAATTGAGACTCCTGATAATTCAAACTTGATAATTTAATTTATACTCTCAAGACCAATCATGTCTATAATGGACTCTCTAAATATATTTTTTCATTTTCATTATAGGGTATATTTATATCTTTTAATATTGTATCTACATTAACTTGTAATGTTAATATACACGGTAGTGTAATTAGTGGGGTTAGTGAACTCTCATAAGTTCTTTTTGATTTATTGGTATATCCACTAGATTATTTTTATTTGAACTTATTTTCTCCCTTAATTTTTTTTCATCTGTAATATCATAACTCATTTTAATTTTTTTAATCAATGGTTAAATGTTTTTCATTTTAAAATAATTTTAAAGGAATACCTCATTATATCCATGTATCTTTATAAGATTAAATGACCATGCTATGAAATTTTCAATAAAATTATCAACTGTATTGAAATCAAAATCATCAAGAGGATCATCAAACTTGGAACTAAGCTCATGATCTACTTAAATCCCCACTATCACATGATCTTTTATGAGATTTTTAATTAGTATCACGTTTCATTTGATATTGTACACCATACCCTTTACAAAAAGGCGATGGGTAGATGTTGATAGATATAAATCACATACAATTTTACCCTATATAATTTTTGTAATAGAGTTATCAGTAGTATTTTGATTCATTTTAGAAAAAAGTGTTACGAAAAAATTGATTACCTTAGGTGGCGGGAGATTTTGGGGAATGACTAGCCTCAAAGCTAGTGGGTTCATGTATATCTTAATGTACTGATCATTATTCTAATATTGGTTCTCTTTGAACCTTTTTCATATACTGGTCCTCTAAACCAAACTAGAAAAAACATATTTTAAAACATATATTTGCACCTTCATGTATTTTATTGTCTCATATATATCTCTTTATGACTTTTTCACCTCAAAATATTCTTGAGGTGACACTCCAAAACACACCTCTAACACATCTATATAGTTTTGAATGCTTTAAGTATATTGAAATTTTTTGTTCTTCAGGTATATATGACAATGATTATTGTTTCTAAACTATATAAAAATCATAAAAACATAAATAGATATTTTTATGTAATACTATTATAAAGAATAATAAATCTCTATTATGTAATACTTACACATGATTCTCATACTTGTGTGATTTCATCTATTATATTTCCTTTTTATTTACACAAGCCTCCTTTTATAGTAGATGATGTCAGATGGAATTGGTTTTAAATTTTGATTCATCAGTATTCATATAAAAAAAGAAACATATGTTGTTTTATATCACATAAAAGTTTTACTGTAGATTTAAAATACATATCATTTTATTTTCAAGTGAATAATACCCCATACTTTCTTTATGGTAGGGGTACATTGATTTTAATTAATGTTGATTATTTTTATAACTCCTTTACTATTTCATAAATTAACTATTTTGAATCAAAGTAGATAAAATTAATAATTTAAAATAAAATATTATCAATTAAAATGAACCTAAAATGATTCCTCAATAAGGAAACTAATGAAACATTTTCATGTTTCTTGGTTTATTATGTGTTCATACATAGCTAGTGGGTGGGGGTTTACTTTTCCATCTACATCCCTGAGATGTCAGTTTTTCAATTGTCCAAAAGGCTCTATTAGTTTTTCTAGTAACCATTAATACAAATTTATTGCAAAAATCATCTAAAATAAAGGAAATCTTCAAGGGATAATGAAAATTAAATCAATGCTTCATTATATAATTTTTCAGTAACATGGAGAAAGTATATCATTACATTACCCTAATTTCTTTCCAAATGATTTTCCTCAATACATGCATGACATTATACCATGTATCTATATCAATTAAAATATGAAATTGAGATATGAAACCAATGTAACTAATAGACATTGAATTATTGGGGTTAATAAGTTGTACATGTTGATTCCCTCCAACTACAAATTTCATAGCATCTTTTCTCACATTAATAAAATTAGTTACCATAGTTATGCTATACCACTCCTATTTTTTTCATCGGCATGTTGTTGATCCCCAAAAAATTCCTAAGTTTCATCATTTATAGTGTGTTATTCCTTAGGATTGGTAACATTAGCATGTAGAGAATTAATTATCTATATGAGTATTTGAATATTTAATTTTTATTACATAAATTCATTAAATAACATATAATATTATAAGGAATATAATAGTATATTAAAAAAATCAACTTATTCATTGAACTCTTTTTTACTTTAAAGGTTAAAGGGATTTGGTTCCTCTATTGAGTATTCAAATATTCTCCTTATGGTCCCATCTAATATACAATACACTATCTACATTGGGATAACCATGAAATGATTGTGATAGCCCAATGAAAGGTCTATCCTCAATTGAATTTTTATCTAACCTTGTAGTTATTTTAGTTTCCAAAAAAAACAATTGACTAATTTCTATTTACAGTATTTGGGATATAAAATAATTTCATTGCTTGTGATTCCATTATTAATGGTTCATCCTTATACCCCTATATACTAAAATTCACCTTCATGAATCCCAATTCATTGACTTTATCAGTACTCCTATTTTCAACCCATTTGAAATGGAAAATTGACACTTGGAATTTTGTATAATCCAAATACTATATTTTTTCAATGATTTCTAAGTATGATATATCCACATAAATTGGATTTTTTCCATGGAAACCGGATACGTGCATTACTTCCTTCACAAGAATAACTCCACTATTTTTCATCTTACTAGAATAATATTGTTATTTCATATATAATGAATAACCATTAATTACATAACCATTTTAATATAATACATTTTCACTTGATCCTATGGCTAGAAATCGAATTAAATTAGAAATGGAATTCATATTTATAGATAACTTCTTATAAATATGATCTCGATACCATATTATAAACTATTGATTATGTGTATTTGATATCTATCTTTTATCCCTTGATGAATTGAAATATGTAATAATTACTTTGTGGGATTCAACATATGGAGAAACATTTTCACTATTATTTAAATTGTAAATGTTAGCTTTATCAAACTATGTAATGGTAATTGTAATAATATATCTTTTGGAAATACCTTCTCCCACAAGGTTTTCTCTATGATAATATTTTATTAAACCGATTCTATCAACATCTGATAAGTAATCAGAACAAAATTCAATTTTTTCTTTAATAATATATCACTCTATAATACAACATTCTGGAGGAATTTGATTCTTGAGACGCCCTTTTAAAATATTCATATACCATTCAATGGGGTGGATCCATATATAATGTTTAGGATCACATAGTTGAATCTATCTTACCAAGTGAACCCTCAGGTGGACCCTTATATCAAAGAATGGAAGTGGTAAGAACATATCTAATTAACATAATATGGTTGTAATTTCCTTATTCCTTATTGGAAACTTCACCAGACTATAAATTTTCTATATATGGCTTTTAAAAAGAAGAAAATTATGGCTAATGTATATCATACATTTTTAGGAAGAATGAAATATAAAGATACATGCATTAAACCTTGTATCAAAACATGAAAAATATGTGATTTTAGACCCTTTAAATTCAAATTAGTCATTTTCATGAAATTCTTGATATTTTATGAATATCCCTCTAGAAATTTTAAACCATTAAGAAATTTTTAAAATTGAAAATTTTCTTATTTGAATAAAGTGTAATCTATTAGAGGAAGATAAGTTCATCTTTCACCCTTCACCACTACCAAATCTTCACTTATCCCCATGCCAATCATGTCCAACCAAGGCTTAATGACATATTTTATTTTGTTTAGTGCATTTAGTAATGTTCCAATAATACTATCACATACATTTTTTTCTATGTGTATGACATCAAGAAAATTTCTAACATATAAACAATTCTAGTATGATATTTTAAAGAAAACCGATCTCTTTTTCTAACCTGATTTCATAAGGTTTTTAAAAAAAAGGTTTACCAAAAATAGTGTCAATATATTTTACTTTCTTAAACTATTGATCAAACATTAGTAGAGATGGTGTTATACCTTGTTCTATATTTCCATCAAATGATGTCATCTAGGATCAGTATTTATTTCATTAGAGAAAAAATTTGCAATGTCCTAAAAACACAGTCTTCAAGGAATGTTTCAACCTAATTGAGTGTTTACCATCTTCACAAATAGGAAAACCCAAAATTTCTCTAATATTATTCCTGAAAATTTTATATAAGTAGGAAATTCATTTATCATCCCGCACAACATGGATATCAATGTGAACTCTTTACTTCTATGAACATCATACAATTTAACACCTGTATCCCACATCTATTTCAGATATTCAATTAATGGATACAAATAGACATCAATAAAATTATCAAGTTTTTTTGATCTATATATAAGAATAGAAAACATAATGTATTTTCAATTCATGTATAACCATAGTGGAAATTTATAATTTACCAACATAACTTTCCATGTATCATGAGTACTACTTTATACACCAAAAGGATTCATTCCAACTATAGATAATGCAAGATGGAGGTTTCTTGACTTGTTTCCAAATTCAGGATACTCATGAACAATATTTTTCCACTAAGGAGAGTCTATTGGGTGATGTAATTTCCCATATTCAATTCTTGTATCTGTGTGCCATGTAATTTATCTAGTTGTTTACTAATATCTAAATAGTTATCTAAACCTTGGAATGATAGGAAATTCCATATAAATTTTAAAAGGATTGATTCATTATTCTTGTACCATGATACACCACACTCAAGGAATTTTTTGAGTGATTCATAGTCCTTTTGAAACAATATACAATAATTTGGACATGTATGTATTTTTTCAGAGATTATAATCATTGAATTTATAATTCATTTAGTGTTATATGTTTGAAAATGAAGATCATTTTCTTCTAGTATCATATCAATCAAGAGGACAAGTAGTTCTATAAATATAGTTTCTCTCCATCTTCTATGAGTTTTCAAATTATATAGATTCAATACAGTTGAAAAATTTGTATATTCAGTACAACTGATATACAATGGTCTCTTTTCACATCTCTCTAACTTATCAAACAAATTTGGAAAATCACAAAGTTCATATTAAATTTCCATTATCATTTATTCCATACGATCTCCATTATCATTTACATTAGTATTCATATCAAATGATCTATAAATAAAAGTGTCATCCTAGTTAGTATGTACATTCAGTTTTTCAATATGTTTAGTCTAAAATTTATAGATTCTATCTATTTTGTGAAAAATAAAATTTTCTTACAACTCTTATGGATTAATTCTACTTGAACAAAAACAACATAAACATGGACATAAGATTTGATAAGGGTCATATGGATGATCTATTTCAAACTTGATGAACTATTTAACTCCATCCTTATAATTCTTTATAATACGATTATCATCCATCCATTTTCGATTTATATCCATCCTATTAGGTTCAACAATATTCATTTTGTACAAAAAATAAATAAATACACATAAGGTTTGCATATAATGTATATATACATTGATATGTAAAAAAATTATCATAATTTAAGTGTAAATATAAAATTATATATATGTGTGCGTCTAAACATATTTATGAATAAATATATAAAGACAAAGGTTTAAAGAAGTATAAAATATTTAAAATCAAATGATAAATCTATAGATAATTTTAAGAAATTTTATTATTTTCCTAATAAAAAATTCACTCACTTTGTATACTCAAGGAAGAAATGAAAACAAAAGTTGAAATGATAAAATTAGATAGAAAAATACAGTTTTATCAAGAAATAATGTCATATAATTATAATAAATGGTTTTATAATGATGTAGTTTAATTACTCTACCTTTAATAAATTTAGTTATATATATAATAAGTATATATTTAAATATATATTGATTCATTTATTTTATTTTATAATATATTTGTTAATATACACACACACACACATATGTACATATATACATATATACATATATACATATATACATATATACATATATACATATATACATATATACATATATACATACATACAAATATACATAAACACACATAGAAATAACCCCAAAAGTGAAGTGAAGGGTAACCCTACATTCCAGAATACCAAGATGAGTGGTAAACATATAGATCTGTAGTTAAAATCCCTTGGATCTAGGAAAAAAATTTCTCAACACACATTAAAAAATATTATTGAAAAGAGGGATTCAGATCTAGGGTTTTAGAGATCAATTATAGGGGAATAAGAACTAAAAAACATGAAACAATGCAACATCAATTAAAAATGTGACATCCTAGACCTGGATGCCACATAACCCGTGCTCCGAGTCTGGTTGTCCACATGACTTCAAGCATGTCGCCCTGTACGCCAGAGGTTTTCAAATAGCAGCGAGGGTGTAAAGGTAGTATAGTGGGGAGACTATACATTCATTCCAGAGTTGCATAGAGGATACAAAAAATAATATACAACAGTGTAAGCATAATGAAATAGATAAAAGCAATAAACAATGGAATCATAACAATTAACTAAATAACCAAGCAATAGAAGAAATAGATAATTGAGAAACTGACATAAATACAACAAAAGTATCAAAGGTAGTTTCTGATACAATGATGCATGGAATGCTAATACAAAAAGGCAAGATAAACAGAATCATGATATATAGTAGTACAAAAAAGAACAAAAGAACACAAATATCTCCACGAGCATATTGAGCCCAAGCTCGATACCCTACTCCTAAGCTCCAGCTACGTAATACATGTCAAAAACACTATAGAAGGAACTTTACCCTTATTTTTACTTACAAAAACATAATATTATCAGGCGCCAAAGGAAGCCCGAGTAGGGTGTGAGATAAAAATCTCAGTAGGACACCACCAATGTTGTCTACATGTAATCTGTGTAGGTTCTGATAACTAAACAATGTGCAGGTATAAATATAAAAGTAAAGAAATGCTAAATAAATAAATAATTTCCCACTCAGGTTTCTGAAGAACACCCGAAGGGTCTACCTACTTTAGCTCGTGGATGGTATGTCTGATCATGTAACTATATATATAGTAGTATATATATATAGTATAATTATACACACACACACACACACACTCATACACACACACTCTCTCTCTCTCACACATATATATGTTGGGATGGAACATGCCATAACTCACATAAATCTAATAATAGGGGAAGATCTCACATTATAACCCCTTTTCCAACTCCAAGATCTATCATAGTCTCTTAGGATACTTTTGATACCTGGACCAGGATGTAACTCACAACCGTTCATCACTAGGGGAGCTCTCACAGTCTATCCCCTAGGCCAGCTAGAAAGGTCACATAGTCTTCCCCCAAGGGATCTCATGGTCCCTTGGATCCAAAGCCTATATAAGGCACAAACATTTATAATATATAAGGCATGAGGTATAATCCTCTCATATAATTCAATATCACATTCTATTTACATATAAGTAGGGATGATCACATTTACAATTCAATTCATGAGGTAATGACCTATCATGGATGTCACTAAACATATTAAATTCATTTCCAAAGAATTATAATTCATGTGAATCATTTAAAAAATAAAAAAAATGGGCATGATCTAACCATCCCTTGGGTCTTTTCCTTTCAAACCATTCAATTCATTTTCAGGGAAAACCACCCATCATGCTTTAACCATTCCAGTCAAAACAACCCATAACTTTAACAAATATACACAATTCACTTATAAGGTTCATGGTTCATTTTTAAGGGGTCATGGTAAATTCATTTAAAGGGTTACACCATAGTATAATCCATACTATAGAATCCAAACCATTCAATTTTCCTAAAAATGAAAAATTCCATTTGGTTGGCTCAAGGGTCAAGGGAAAAGTATCATGGTAACAATGCATATGCCCACTTGAGAAATTTCAAGTCTAAGAGGAAAAATCACCAATGATGTTCCTTGGGATACACCAAATACATGTATCTCAAAGGAAAAGTCATTTAAAATTCAATCCAAAAGGATCCAAGGAGTTTCAAGCACTTTGAACCAATTGGCTAAATTGGCCAATTTCATGGTGGCACACCTATGGGTGTCCATATAGGGTATGTGTGATTTTGAAACCAATAAAAAAGATTTAATTCACACACACACACAAAAATATATATATATTTAAGGGTTAATTAGAAATTAAGGAATCAACATATTAATGATGCTCCACAAAGGATTGCATATGGAACAATAGAATAATTACAAAATGGCCAAAACTCAAATGGAAAATGATGTGACCACCTAATTTAAGTCTGTAGATGATGCCTCACTCAGTATCAGCATCATATTTGAAGCTGGTTATAATAGATATAAGTTTTAGTCCAATGACCTGAAAATATAGAAAATGAGCTCACATCTAAATAGTGCAATAGATACTGCGATTAATTGAGATAGGAAACATATGTGAGGTTCCTTTAGATTGAAGATTGGACACCAAAAAGAGGAGTTGTAGATGAATCAAGTTTGGGAGAGTTTTAAATCAAATATTAGAGAAACCCACTGGTTTTTCCATTAGAGGAATAAAAAAAGGGATTAGGGATTTAACTTTAATTTGGGAGAAAATGGCAATTTTTCCCCAAAACACCGCTGTTCAAGGTTTAGGCACAATGTTTGTTAAACTGTTCGCTAACCATGAACGATTTACTATAGGAAAGGGTAACCCCACATGGTTAGGAACATGATTTTACTAATTGTGTACAGACTATGTGCTAAGGCTCTATCCCCCTCCTGCAATTGGCCGCACAACTGTGCACCTAGGTCCACATGGTTGCAGAAAAACCATATGGCCTATAAGTGATTCTGTCTATAACAGCACAGTTTCAGACAAACCATGTAGTTGGGATACACGTTTAAAAATAACCATGTTCCCCTACCCATTAGCCACTTTTATGGAACTCTAGGCTTCAAACAATCCCTATATGCTCCTCGGACCTTACCTAGGATGTAGAATACATTTACCAAGATTAAAAAATATATTAAAATTGAAAAACAATGATCCATACCTTCCTTGAAAATGCGAGTCATTAAAACCTCCCATACTTAAAGAAAATTATCCCCAAGTTACCCTTCTTAGGGTAAATAGGTACTGTCATCAAAGAGTTATGTCCATTGATATCGTATATTAGCTTACCGCTCCTAGGTCTCATCCTGCACTCGACCATGCTTCCACAACACCCATACAAGAGTAACAGACTTACCTCAGAGTGTATTCATACTCCAATCAACAATACATACTGGATAATCCTAGAAGAAATCATCTATATCCAACTCAAACTTATCAGGATAAAAGATTTGATGGGTCTGGATAGTAAAAATGAAGTTGAGATACATTAAACACATCATGCATGGAATATTATTTTTAAGGAAGTGCCAACTGGTAAGCCACTGGTCCAATATTCTTTGCAATATTTAAGTATCTAACAAACCTATTTGATAACTTACCTTACTTCCAAATACATCTATGGACCAACCTGGGTGAGAATTGTAAGAAAAAATGGTCTCTGACCTTGAACTCAAGAGGTCACCGACATCGGTTAACATAAGACTGCTATCTGGATTGAGCTGTCAACATGCACTTTCAGATCAAATGGACCTGATTAGTAGTCTCTTGGATGAGACATGGTCTAAGAATAACTGACCCCCTTCCTCAATCTATCATTGAGGTGAGCGAAAAGTCCTACCATATAAGGATTTATAGGGATCCATCTCGATGGTAGCCTGAAAGCTATTGTTATAATAAAATTACACAAGAGGAATATGTTTCTCCCAAGATTACCTAAATTCAAGGACACATGCATATAGAATGTCCTTTAGAACCTAAATTGTATGCTCTTTATTTCCATCAGTTTGTGGGTGATAGGCCTAGCTCAGAATTACTCGTGTACCCAAGGCCTTCGACAACCCCTATTAGAACCATGACATGAAACGAGCACCTTTGTCAGAAATAGAACGAGAAGATCCATGGAGACGTACCACCTCTTTGACACACAACCTTAAAATATAATCTACCGAGAAGGTTTCTCACACTGGTAGGAAGCATGTGGCATACATCAAATGATCAATGACAACCCATACTATATCATTGCCATGAGGTGATCTGGGTAGACCAGTCACAAATTCCATCAAAACATCATCCCATTTTCACTCAAGAATGGAAAATGACTATAAAAAACCTATTGTATGCTTATATTATACCTTCACCTAGTGATAGGTGGAACATCAAGTGATGAAGCTAGTGATCTCGCATTTCATACCAGGCCACTAGTATTGGCGTCGTAGATCTCAATACATTTTGGTAACACTGGGGTGATCCTCCCATGTTGAGGCATGAAAATCCTACATCATATCCTCTATGATGTTTGTTGGGACCCATACATTCCCATAGAAAAATACAGTATCATCCCCATCCACTGTACAACCAAAATATGTATCGTCATCTAAGACACTTTCCTATAGTACAAGCCATTCAGAATCAGAAAGCTGTCTCATTCTTACCCATTCTATAAGAGTAGATTTCACCATTAAGGATAAAAGGATAGCTTGAACATGATCCTCCTAAACCTTAATGTGCATATCCAAGAATAAGTCTATAAGATTCCATTCATCACTGGATTCTTGAACTACCTGTGTCTATGTATTTATGATCAGAGCATCGACTACGGAATTTTCCTTTCTAAGCATGTAGGAAAGCTTGCAATAAAATTATTATAGGTACTCTACCCACATACATCACCTGAGATTTATATCCCACTGAGTGAAGATGTACTTGAGGCTTTTGTGGTATGTGAATACCACAAAATGATCTCTAAGAAAACAGTGTCTCCAACAACCTAAGGAATATACAACAATAGCGATCTCGAGATTGTGCATCGGGTAATTCCACTCATGAGGCCTCAGTTGACGAGAACCATACACAATGAATCATTCATCCTACATCAGAAAAACTCATAGCCCGATACCTGATGCATCATAGTATACCATGTAGGCCCTGACTGGCTTCGATAGAATCAATATTGGTGCTAAATCCCATCTTCCCATTAGCTCCTGAAAGGCTTCTTCAAAAGCTTCTGACCATAGGAATTTCACACCCTTATTTTTCAAACTTGAAAGAGGCACTATAAGGTGTGAGAAATCCTAGATGAAGCATCTATAGTATCTATAAACCCCCAAGAAACTTTGAATATCAAATATTTTCTTTGGATGATCCCAAGAAACTATAGATCACAATTTCTATGGGTTTATAGAAACTCATGAATCTAAGATGATATAACCCAAGAAGTGGACTTTATCAATCTAAAAGTATCATTTACTAATCTTAGCATAGAGATGATTCTATATCAATATATTCAACATGATATCAAGATGGCTTTCTTGGTCATGTATGGAGCGTGAGTACATCAAGATATCATCAAGGAAGACAACAAAAAATGAATCCATACACAGGTAAAAAACCTAATTTATAAGATCCATGAATACTATAGGTGCGTTCTTGAGTCCAAATGACATAAATAGGTATTCGTACAAACCATACCTGTGTGAGGTATGTATGAAGTCCTAAAACACACCTAATGATATCCTGACCTCAGATCTATATTAGAAAACACTTTCTCTCCTTAGAGATGATCAAATTGGTTGTTTATTCTAGGCAGTGGATACCGATTATTTATAATGAGCCAATTCAAATGGAATTAATCTACACAGAGCCTAATGGTACTATCTACCTTCTTGAAAAAAAGAACTGGTGGACCCTAAGGAGAAGTACCGGGGTGTATAAATCCTTTAGCCTCCAGATCCTCTATTTTTTTCTTGAGCTCTAGAATCTCTTTAGGTGCCACCCTATAAGGAGGAATGGTCACTGGTGCTGCTCCTGGAAAAAGATCAATAGTAAACTATACCTCTCACACTGAAGGTAGAATATAGAATTCATCAGGAAAGATGTCTCTAAAATAATCTATTACTATATAAAAAATAGCAAGATGTAACCCCTAGTTATTGAGGTAAAAACTGGTGATCTGCACTGTAAAATTTCCCAACCTCTGCTGCCTAGGTCTAGCTCGTGTCGCACTGAAATCCCATTATCACTTATGAAAATTCTTAGCACACTCTAGTGATGTAAAAACCACCCTGAAATGATAGTATTCAATATGGGATCTATAGGGAATTAACTAGTCCATCATGATTATTACGTCAAAGCTCGCCATGTCGAGGATGTATAGGTTCCACACCAAAAGGTAACCGCCAATCTCAAGGGGGAATTCTGACAGTGGAGAATTCCATCTATATTGATACCTAACGGTGTTTCCAAAATCATGATTCCATGAAATTAATTGATATCAAGGCCCAGAATCTCAGTGATTTCCATAGATATAAATGAGTGTGAAAAACCTCTATCAAATAAGTAGAAAACTAGGATAGTACCTTGTACAATAGAAGGTCCGATGATATACTCTTATAGCGTAAGATGGACTGCATGTAATGGCCTATACTGTGGCCTTGAGTCACTACCTAACTACCCTGAACATACCTGATCTACTGGCACTGAGCATCATAAGTCTGGTTTCTTTTTCCTTAACCACCACCTCGACCTAATCAGTCAGTGGTATTCCAACTACCTATCTATCATGATCCTTATGAACCCACTCCTGACTGAGGAGTAGGTGAAGATCCCCACTATCTAGGAACTATCGGTAAATTCCTAAAGAAACACTAAATATAGCACATCCTTCCATATCCTATGCACCCTACCAGATCTTGTAGACATTGAAAGTTGGTGTGCCCCTGCTTCTCACATTGGTGACAGACAAGAAATCTATTATCACTAGGATCCTGACTACTGCTACCCCCACAAGAGCCTCATAATGCCTCTTTCACCTAGATAAAGATCCACTGAAAAATCTATATTTCAAGCCTCCATAGATCACACCTTCATCATATCTCAGATTCCACTTTATGATTAAGTCTTGTTTGATGATTTAATAAATGTTCATCAGCCTGAAGATGTTGACCTATGACCAGATAACATAAACCATTCCATCCTTGAATCTTCTGGTGGTCATTAGATCATCATTAGCTAGAGAGGGAGTGAATCATTGCAGATCAATGAAATGAGATGAGTATTCTATAACTAATATAGTCCCCTATAAAAAATTCACAAATTGTTTATCTCTATGATCCCTTTGAGTTTTTGGAAATAAGAAATCATACAAAGATGGTATGGAAATCCACCTAGACCATGTCTCTGTTCCGTTATATCTGGTTGAAAACATCCCACCACTTCTTAGATGATTCAAATAGTATATAGGCTTCTAGATTGATCCTCCTCTCTAGAGGCATATCAAGATGTTTGAATATATATAGGATCACCTCAAGCCAAGAATCCACAAAAAGAGGTCCTCCATCCCCTGAGAAGGTGGGAGGGTGCCGGTGCTAAAACTTATGAGTCGACTCTACCATACCTGGGGTAGGCCGCACTCCACCTTGAATACACTGAATCATATATAGAATACTCTCTAAAAACTGGGCATTAGGGCCTATATTTGGAATAATAATATGAGCCACATATAGATCTATAGGAGTAATGACCGATAAATCTTGGACCTCCACCTTAGGAACATGATCGTAGCTACCTTTAGGGCGTGAGACTCGAGCGAATCGTGGAATCATAATTCTATAACTCCAAACCAAAATCTCATAAGTGATTTAATAAATTTTTAATATTGCATTTAAGAAACTAGGATAGGTATTAAATCCTTCCAATAATAATGAACACGCCTCTCTAACTGCTTCCAAAGCTAGGTATAAATGATAGAACATACCACAATGGGACATAAGAATGAAGAAACACCCACTACCCACTACTAAGTCTGATTTTGGGTCTAAGTCTCTATGTTAGGCATGTTCAAGATGGCTATTTCAAGTTATAAGTCATTTTCTATTTAAACATGTGCTCATTTAAACACTTTAACTTTTTTGAAATGGATGGATCTAATGATATGACATTTTTAGGTCCATAAGGGCCCCTAAACCTTATAAAACAAAACATGGAATTCACTTGGATATCATTTTAATTTAAAATTTTCTTTTTTTCCAGTAATTTATACTTCTTTAAAATGGTTGATCTAGATAGAATTCCATTTTCTGATCAATAAGGGCCCATACACCTTATGAATCAAAATGTGGCACCCACTAAACTCACACCATAGCACACTAAAAAACCTACAAGGGTTTCATCACAATAATATATATATATATATATATATAAATTCACACTTTAATATGCATCAGACAATGCTCTATGAAAATTAAACATGGCATGGCAAGATGCATGACCTATAATTCATGTTGTGCCTATAATGATGCATGATCTAATTCATAACCCTCATTTCATCAATTTATAATAAATAAACCACAATCTAAATCACACCAATTTCTATAACATCATGAGACATGTGAAACAACCAACAGTGAAATGATATCAGCAGTAATAGTCAAAATCATAACAGTAAGGATAATTTAGGAAACTTAGCCTATAGCCCGTACATGGGTTCACGATGCCCAAGCATGACTTATGAACAACTCCCAAGTGTTCCCAATATACATTATATTATCTCTAAATAGTAAGCCAAGAAAGGGATTATTATGATACCAATTTATAACGTACCAGACCCAGATGCCACATAACCCATGTTCTGGGCCCGGTTGGCCACATGACCTCAAGTGTGTCTCCTCGTACACCAAAGGCTGTCTACTTGTAGTGAGGGTGAAAGGGTAGTATAGTGTGGAGACTGTACCCTCATATTACATTAGAAAAGTAGACATAAAAAATAATAAACAATAATAAAACTATAATGAAATAGATAGAAGAAAAAAACAATGAAAGTGTAACAGTTAACTACATAACCAAGCAGCATAAGAAATAGATAACTGAGCAAAAAAAAATTTATACAACTAAAGCCTCAAAGGTAGTGTTTGAAACAATGATTCATGACATGCTAATACAAAAAGGGAAGATAGATAGAATCATGCTATACAGTAGTACAAAAGAACAAAAGTAAAAAAACAACACCATGAGAATATTGAGCCAAAGCTCGATCTCTTACTCCTAATATCTAGCTAAGTAATACATGTCAACAACTTATAGAAGGGCCTTTACCCTTATTTTTACCTTAAATGATATAATCTTCTCATCTACAAAAGTACGCCCGAGTAGGGTGTGGGATAAAAGTCTCAGTAGGCCACCACCAACGATGTCTACATATAATCCAAGTAGGTTCTCATAACTAAATAGTATACATGTATAAGCAGGAAAGTAAAGTAATACTGAATAAATAAATAATTGTCTACTCAGGTTCCTAAAGGACACCTGGAGACTCTACCTACTTCAGCTCGCACTTGGTATGTTTGATCCTATCACTATATATATATATAGTAGTATATATATATAGTATATATATATATATATATATATATATATATATATATATATTGGGATGGATCGAGACATAAATCACATACATTCAATACCAGGGGAAGCTCTCACGTTATAACCCCTAGACCAACTCCAAGAGCTCTCATGATATCTTGGGATACTCGTGCTAGCTGGACCAGGATGTAACTCACATCCATCCATCACTAGGTGAGCTCTAACGATCTATCCCCTGGACCAGATAGAAATATCACACAGTCTCCCCCCAAGGGATCTCTTGGTCCCTTGGCTACATAGCCTGTATAATGCATAAACATTTATAATATATAAGTCATGAAGTATAATGCTCTCATGTAATTAAATAACCCATTCCATTTACACATAAGCAGTCACGATCACATTTACAACTCAATTCATGAGGTAAGAACCACTCATGGATGTCACTAACCATATTCAATTTCTTTCCAAAGAATTACAATTCATGTGAAGTATTTAACAAATCATAAACAAGGGGCATGATCTAACCACCCCTTAGGTCTTTTTATTTCAAATAATTTGATTAAATTTTTAGGGAAAATAACCATCATGCTTTAACCATTCTAATAAAAACAACCCATCATTTTAGAAAACTTTCCCAATTAACTTATAAGGTTCAAGGGTCATTTTTAAGGGGTCATGGTAAATTCATTTAAAGGATACCACCATAGTATATGCCATACTATACAATCCAAACCATTCAATTTTCCTAAACATGGAAAATTCAATTTGGTTGGTTCAAGGGTTAAGGGAAAAATGACATGGAAAAAAGGCCTATGAGGTGCCTTGGGATATACCAAATATACATATCTCAAAGGAAAATTCATTTAAAATCCAATACATAAGGATCCAAGGAGTTTCAATCACTTTGAACCAATTGGAAAAATTGAGAAATTTCATGGCAGAACACCTATGGGTGTCCATATAGGGTATGTGAGATTTCTAAACCCTTAAACAAGATTCAATTCACATATATATAGATGAAATGGTTAATTAGACATGAAGAAATAAACATGTTAAGGATTCTTAGAAAAGGCCAACATATGAAACATCATAATAATTATGAAACGAACAAAACTAAAATGGAAAATGATGTGAACACCTACCTTAAGGCTGTAGATGATGCCTCGATCAGTATCTACCTCATATTTGAAGCAGGTTGGTGGAGATATGAGTTTCAGTCCAATGACCTAAAAATAAGGAAAATGAACCTACATCTAAATAGTGTAATAGATGCTGAGATTAACCAAGATAGTAATTATAGGCGAGGTTACCCTTACCTCGGGCTATCCAATGCTTCCTTCAGATCAAAGATCAGACACTGGATGGAGAATTTGTAGATGAATAAAGCTTGGAAGAGTTTGAGGTCAAAGAGAGGAGAAACCCACTAGTTTGGACATTAGAGGAAGAAGGAAAAAGGTATTAAGGCTATAACTTTAATTTTGGGGTGAAAAGGTAATTTTTCCCCAAAACATCACTGTGCATGGTTTAGGAGCATGGTTTGTCAAACCGTGTGCTAACCATGCATGGTTTTCTGTAGGAAAGGGGCACCCCACATAGTTAGGTACATGATTTGACTAACCGTGCGCAGACCATGCACTAAGGCTCTTTCCTCCACCTGCAACTGGATGCACATCCATGTGCTTAGGCTTGCACGGTTGAAGACAAACCATGTGACCTATAGGTGATTCTGTCTGTAGTCGCATAGTTTCAAAAAAACCATGAGGCTGGGCGACACGACTAAAACTAATCACACACCCCTGCATGTTAGCCATTTTTTCAAAACTCTGGGCCCTAAACAAGCCTTGAATGCTTCTCGGACCTTCCATAGTTTGTATCATACATTTACCAAGCTTAAACAAAAGATTCAAATTGAAAAACAAAAATCCGTACCTTCATTGAAAAGGCAGGATGTTACAAAAAAAGAGTACAAATAATCATATACATTTAGTTTTTGAAAGGGTTGATTTGTCTAGAAAATTCAAGGGGGAGTGGCGGTAGAGGTTGAGTTCTGCAAGTTCTTGAATAATGCGAATGAGTGGGGTTTCTGTTAGGGTTGATTTTAAAAGATCATAAGGAGTTGTATCAGGGCTAGAATGAAAAGTAGTGACAAAACATATCATTATCAGTGCTAAAAATTTATCACTGATAAAGATATGTATTATCAGTGTTTTTCTTTGTAGCACACACATATATTTTTAAAATAAATGATAAAAATATTAAATAAATAAATATTAAAAATGAATAAATTATAAAAAAATTATAAAATTATTAACATTATTAAAGAATGAAAAATATTAAATGCAAGAATGTTTAAAATGTGTGAAATTTAAAAATTAAAAATGAATAGTCTTAAAAATTATTAAAAAATGAATATGTTTTATTAATTATATAAATTATTAAAAACATTTAAAATGAATATAAATTAAAATGAGAATGAATACATATTGATTATGTAAATTACAAAAAATTAAAAAATTAAATTTCAATGAATTAATATGTATAAATAAATATTAAAAATGAATAAGTTACAAAAATATTAAATGAATAAATATTAAAAATGAATAAATTATAAAAAAAGTAAAAAAAAATTAACATTATTAATGAATAAATAATATTAAATGAATGAATGTTAAAAAAGAGTGAATTTTAATAATTATAAAATCAATAGATTGAAAAAATATAAAAGATTAATGAGTGTTATTAATTATATAGACCATTAATTTTTTTAAAAAGAATATATATTAAAATTAAAATGAATACATATTAATTATATAAATTATAACCATATTAAAGAGATAAAATTTTAATGAATATACATGTATAAATTAATATTAAAAATTTATAAATTACAAAAATATTAAAACATGATTAATTTTATTAATGAATAAATAATATTAAAAATGAATAAATCAGAAAAAATATAAAAATTTAACAAATAATATATATTAAATAAAAATATAAAAAATGATTAAAATTTACCCCTTAAAAAATAATATATTAAATATTAAATATTAGTAAATAAAATTCTAAAATGAATATTAAAAATTTAATAAATTACAGAAATATTTTGTGTGTGTGTGTGTGTTTCTATATAAAATTTCATTAATTATGTATAACTATGTGTGAAAACTATATATATATATATATAACACAAGTTTGATAAATATAAAATTGAAAAAAATGTCATTTTTATAATATGTTATTAAATGTCTATTACTCGATACTAATTAGTCAATATTTTTAATTAAGATTAGTTTTTAATTATTTCATAAACCCTTTCCACTAAATATATGACTTATTAAGTGTAAATACATATTATGTATTATATAAACCATATTTAAGGAAATATTACATATATACATATATACATATATATCAATATAAATATATATACATATATGTCAATATAAATATATTTCTATATTAAAAATATTAAAAATATTAATGAATAAATATGTATAAAAATATTTAAAATGAATAAATTATCAAAATATTAAACGAATAAATATAAAAAATGAATAAATTATAAAAAATTAAAAATATTTAATATTATCGATGTATAAATAATATTAAATTAATGAATGCTAAAATTTAATTAGAAAATGAATAGATTGGAAAAATATTAAGAAATTAATAAGATTTATTAATTATATAAAATTTAAGAAATTTAAAATGAATATATATTAAAATGAAAATCAATTCATATATTAATTATGTAAATTATAACCGTATTAAAGACATTATATCTTAATCAATATATATGTATAAATAAATATTAAAAATGAATAAAATTACAAAAATATTAAACAAATAAAAATTAAAAATGAATAAATTATAAAAATATTAAAAAAATATTAATAAAATTAATTATAATAATAATGAATAAATTAATATATTTATATATTAAAAATTAATAAATAGTATATATTAAATAAAAATAAAAAAATGAATAAAATTTAATAATTAAAAACATAATATATTAAATATTAAATATTAATAAATAAAAATATAAAATGATAATACTACAAATTTATTCTTTGCGTATGTGTGTTTCTATATAAAATTGTATTAATTTTATATATGTACGTGTAAATTTAATTATTTATATATACACAGGTTTTATATATGTCAAATTGAAAATATGACAGTGATATAACAAAATGTTATTAAATGTCTATTAATATTAATTAGTCATTATTTTTAATTAATATTAATTTTTAATTAAATTATAAACCATTTTCATTAAATATATGATATATTAATTAAAAATACATATTTCATATTATATAAATCATATTTAAACAATTTATATATATATATATATATCAATATAAATGTATTTCTATATTAACTAGGATTTTTAAAATATATAATTTTTTCTAAGAAGATTACCTTTTATTAGTGCTAAAAATATGTTGATAAATGTCACTATTATCAACACTAGATAAAATCACTTATAAATATAACCTTTATTAGTGATAAAAAAAAGTATTGATAAATGTGGTAATTTTGTAAGTGCTTTTTTTAGCACTAATAAAGATACCCTTTATCAATGCTTTCATTAATTGTTAATAAAACCAACCTCTTTATCATCACTTTTTTTGGCGCACATAAAGGGTACCACTCAATATTCATGATTCTGTTGGAACCACACATTTGGAATATACCCCACATTTGAAAGCATATGTTTGGAATATACCTCATGATTGAAACCACACATTTTGAATATACCTCACATTTGAAACATCACATTTGAAATGAATTTCACATTTGGAACCACATGATTGTGATATACCTCATTTCCCTAGGAATATTTTTCTAGAAGTCGTGAGACTTGCTGAAGCTCATATAAACTACTACAACTGTGTTTGGAGCAGGATGAAGACTATATTTCCTAAGTTATTCATTCATGGAAAATAGAGTAGAATTATCTATCATCATTTCCAGTCTCCACATATATACATTTATATGGGAGGAAAACATTATTATAATATGTAAGATGTTTTCATAAGAAAAGATTGAATATAATACTCTCTACTTCACATGATAAAGACATATTGACCTATAATACTTGAAATTTTACAACTCATATTTCATTAGAAATCTAAGAATGTTATCTTAAATTTATTCAAATATGAAGAAATATAAATTAGTCATTTGATATTTTCATTTTTGGATTGAAGTCACTACATCATTCTGTAGTTTCCAGAATATGTTGGATACTATTTTTAATGATTTATTATGATAAAATATTATATTAAGGTGATATTTTATTTTTTGAAAATATATTGAAATTATCTAAAAAATATGTAAACTATAATAAATGCTAAATCAGATTATTTTAGGTTCTAAAAAGTGATCGGATATTTTTATATTAGACTAATATGAATTTTTTGAAAATTTCAAGTGAGATAATCATGTAATTTATTCAAGATATCATTATGGAAGAAAAAATTTTCAAATTCAAAATTCAAATTACATAACATATTTGTAGGATGATTTTAAGGAGATATTTTTTTACTAGATCCAATGTGCAGATCATTATAGATAAATTGATTCCAGATAAAATTAAGTAAAAATATATTTTTGAAACTATATTAAAATTTCAAATTTGAATATTCACTTGATATATATAAGATCAATTATGGAATTATCGGATAATTAGTCAAGGAGATATTTATGGAAATTAAAATTCAAAAATATTAAAATCTTCAATGTCCTTTTGAATATTATCTTGGAGATTATTTTTAATAATATTTTGAAGCACCAACAAAATATTTGAATTGTCAAATATTATTATAATCTATTTAATTTATTTTTTTTTGAATAATTTTTCCAAGAAAGCTTCAAATAATTTGCTACAATTGTGGAGATAATTATGGAATCCATTTGAAACTATTGTTATCAAATTATTAAAGATGGATATGAAGTATGAAATGACTTGAAAAGTTTTATTATAAATATAAGATGAAGAAAACAATGATGGTACAGATTACAAAATGATACATTCTTGGGACAAACAAATTAATTGTTCTATTATTTTTCTACCGCTACACTCATTGAATATCATCTACAATAAGGATCACTTTTTAGCTTTACCTACATGAAGAATACATTTTTTGAATAAGAATATCCATATACTGTTAGTTGCTACTATAATTGTGTGTCAAAGATGCTTCAATTTCTACATCTCATATCTTTCACCTAAGAGTTGACTTCTTGTACTCAATCATGGTGGAGTGTTAACATCTCAAATTAACCTATTTAGGTTCTATTGAAAATAACCTAAAGGACCTATAAAATCCCCATTGAAAGGTGTCAACTTTCGGAACTCAGTTGTTGAGGTCCCTAGATAGAAGAACTCAATTTGAAAAAATCACTAAACTCATAGAGAGAGTATTTGTGGAGTGTAATATGGGATATATATACCCCAAACCACTATAAATTATAGTTTCATACTCTTTATTTTATTTATTTTCCACTTTATTTATCAAAATTAATACAAAAGGACAAGATCAATTTATTTCAAGAAGAGATAGGGTAAAAATTTCTTAAACTCAATCATATTGTTGAAACACTTCCAAAAATAATTCCAGAATGGATTCCATATCTAGATCATGACTTAAAGGACATCTTTATACTTACTAAGTCAATATCATAATCAATCACTATGAAAACCCATAACATAAACAACCAATAATCACATGATTTATAATAATAGTTTCACTTTCTTACATTCCCACGAACTTTTAGGTTTATAGTTTTAGAGAATTAGGAAAACCCATAAATTACACAAGGAACAATGCCACATAGTGTACATACCTCCCCACAAATACAGGTTCTTTTTTAAACTCATGTTTCATTTAAGACTCTTTTGATTCATTCATGACATGTCACCAATATTGAAGGATTGACCTTGATATAATTCCTACACTTCCATAGTCCTTTTGAAAAACATTTGAAAACATGGGATGAAAAAAAATATTATTAATGGATATAAAAATAATGTAAAACAATTATTCCCTTTGAAAAACATGAAAATACATACAGAAGTTTGAAATTTTATAAAATAAATTTTGAGATCAAACAATCATTTATTTACTCATGAAATAAAATTTATTGCCTATATTTTTTTAATAAAACATTTTTCAACAATAATAAAGGAAAAATCACAACCATGATATTTTTTTTGAGAAAAAACGAGAACTCATGAATACTTTTCCTTAAAAAACAAACTTTTCACCTTTAAAAGTTAAAATAATTTACCTTATTAATGAAATCATTTTATTACCTCATAAAATAAAACATTTACATTAAAAATCATAGAAATAATAGAAAAACCATACAATAATCATGGGACATTTTCCATACAATCACCTATATAATAACCCTCATAATGTGTAATGAACCAACCCAGGTCAACCTTGAACCGGTCACCCAAGCCGATCTATGGCAAGGCCCAAGAGGTATTCCAAATCCCCCCAGGTTGGTTAAAAGTACCAAGAGAATCATAAGAGACATTGAGAATGGATTCTCCCAATAAAATAAAAAAATAATCCAAATAAAGGAAGAGAAATTAGAATAGACATGGATGCCAATTTTAACACCATTCACATTTCAGATTAAAATAAAAAAACTAAAAAAACTACACAAGGAAACCCAAACAAAACCTGACAACCACAACGTCTCCATATGACCCTGAGGGTCACTCTCCCATTCAAAACCAAACATCATCCAAGGTGATTGAACCAAAGTTGGAACCTATAGTAGAAACTAAAAACAAGAAAAGACTATAGGTGTGGGTATTAAAACTCAGTAGGTATGTTTGAATAATTCTATTTCCAATTCACACCCTTTAAATATAGAAAAAATCATTTGCAAGTTTGAAATAAAATTTATAAATATAGATTTTACCACACTTTTCTTTTCAAATGAAATAAATAAAATCACAATTTATTGCCCTCAAGTTTTAAAATAAGGCTCAAGGGAATAAAGTAAAGAGGGACCAAGTAAGAAATACTCATTTTTCATATCAGTAAAAAAGGGGAAATACTTGTTTATTCAAAAAAATATTTTTGAAAACCTTTTTAACAAGAAAAACATTCATAATTTTGAAAGAAATCACCAAAACCAAGTACAAGAAATATAATTCCACACAACAAGGGCAATGACACTAACCATATTAGTATCGAAGAAACATGAGAATACCTAGGACCTCAGAGGAGAACCAGAACATATTACACATGTGACTCATCCTGAAGGAATTCCTTACTCGATGACATCATAACACCCAAAATTCCAATCGTCACCCTACCTGGCCTGACTAAGGGGTCCGATCCTATAGAAATGATAACAAAATAACCCCTGCTATGGGATACTAGTTAGTGAAATAACCTATAATATTGTAGCAAAAATTCTCACAATTCCTCTTTTCTATGCTAGGTTCCCTTTCCATGTTCAGAAAGGGGTGTTCTAAACAATCCAAACAATAATACATATACACATTCCATCACATAATCACAAAAAGGACACCACCCTAGCCTCCTCAAGGAGTATCCCCTTGACTTAAAATAATTATTACACAAGTGGAGTCCCAAACCGAGGACATTCCCACCTCTTTATCCACTATAAGGAAAGTTACCTTTTCCAATAAGGGTTTTTCAAAAGAAACCACTTAAAAACTTTCAATCAGGATCAATTTATTTTCACATAATAATCCCTTTCATAAAATAGCCATACACAAAATTTTTCAAAACCAAACACACCTTTGGAAACTCATTTAATCAATGCAAACCAACAACCACATTTAGAGTTAAAAACCCATTTTGGAAACACCAACCATCATTTTAGGCATCAAAAATACATTTACAAGATCAAAACATGATTCTAAAAATCTTAAACCACATGAAAAGGCCAACAGGTCTATTTAGAAAACACATGGTCTACAACATTTCAACAAACTCACACCACATATTCAAAATAATAAAATAAAATACTCTATTTGACATGAAAAATTTATTCTTTAAGTCATAGATAACTAATTAACTATCAAGGAAGGTGAAAATAAATCAATGAAATCTAAAATTTAAATGTGACATGAAAAGGGATACTACCTTAAATGATGAATAACTTCTAGAATCCGGTGTGAAACCTCATTCACACCTCCACCACACACAAGAGAGGCTATATCAAACCTCAAGGAAACCTAATAGGGTAAAACTAACAAAAAATTGAGCAACCCTAGCCAAGAAAATCGGCTAACATGAACACTAGGGTTATGGAAGAAGATAAAAGGGGATAGAAAGAAATAAGGGAGAATAAATAAACCCTAACCTTTCGATTCGGTTAAGTAATCACCAAGAAACTACCATGGATCCCTCTTGGAGGAGATTGAGGGTTCAAAAAATCCCATTTAAAGGTTCCTAGGTCATAGGAGGCTGAATGGAGGAAAAAACGGGGTTAGGGTACAAAACTTGGGGAGAGATAAAGTGTTTTTAATGACCTAGATAGGACACATAGTTAGTCCACACATTTTTTCAAACCATGCACTGACTATGAGACCACATCTATTGAGAATCAGACCTACCACACAAAAAACAAGACCGATCTAACTAACTGTGTGTTAGCCATGCGGTAGCTACTACCTCGGCCTATAGCTGCCGCACGATTACCTAGGATGAGGTGCATAGTTACCATTAACCGTGTTCTAGAGTCTGCTCAACTAAAAGCACCCAACTTCACCAAAAACTCAAGATGAAACCCAAGGAGGAAAGCCAGGACAATGATAGAGGGTAAGAACACCCCAAAAATTCCACCTTGTTAGACCTAGTTCCTGAAAAAATAACCTAGGATCAAACCTGAACTAAAATCAAAGATGAATTTAAAAACCACAGTGTAAAAATTCTTCCCACTATAACACTTTTCGCCCTCAAAAATCCAACCCAAGGTTGAATCGAAAAAGAGAACAAAAAATCCTTCACATATCAAGGGAATACCCAACGAATTTATGAGAGAAAGTTAAGAACACTATAGACAAGAAAATACACTAACAAGAAGAACCTGAGAGACCAAAACCGACTCCTCGCTAAGTGACACCTACCCCCAAAAGTTTAAACACCTCCAATTTATCAATACTAAAAAGAATATAACTTTCACGATGCTAAATCAATCCTTAAAACATGAACACCTTTAACATCATCAAGCATAATTTAAACAATTCACCCAAAATGAAGAAATGAATTCAAAACACATCCGAAGAAAAAATCCATAACCTTACTTCAACAAAACTAATAAAAGTACACCCATCCCAACATTTACTCAAAGGAAGAACTTAGGATTAGGTGTTTCTACACAAGACCATACACCACCAAACCGATACCAAGAATGAAACTGAAATACTAACACAAGGAGGCTTGAACGGACTCCCCACCTTTAGAAACAAAATAACACTTGAGATAAAACCAAAATTACAACACGGGGAGGCTCGAATGGACTCCCCACCATAAGAAATAGGCTGACACTGAATTCAATGAGACCCAAAATGGGTCTCCACACCATAAGTACCAATGAAATTAAATTAACTCAAAAACATTCCCAAAAAGACCAAAAATCCCTGCACCATAAGAGGAGGGGAGGGAAGGGATTAACTAAATAATCTCACACCCCCAGAAGGACATAAACTAAAACACACTCAATTTATACCAACAGGCTACACAAGGTCCCTTTAAAGAGGCCTACACCTAGTGAGACACAACCACCTGGATTTTAAGAAAACAATCCAACTATACCTCCTTATATTCAAGGGAAAACTCTTACACCTAAATGGGCCACAACGTGTAAATGAGGTCCCCATGCCTCTTTACATCAAATGGGATCAATTAAAATAGAACAGCTACACCAGAGGCTTGAACTGCCTTCATATTCCATACTGAGGACATAAATTAGACCAAAGCCTTTCACACTATTGAGGTTCTCCTGACTACATGACATCTTCACTTAGAGACCTATGACTGGAGCTCTGATGATCGAAGAATCTCTTGCATCATAGTCTGGTATTAGAAACCCCTGAACTAGACACATGGATCAAAATTTCACAAAACACACTTCCATTAAAATAGAAGTCCAAAAAGGTTAGAAAAAACCATTATTACAATTGAAATAGAAATAAACACCACAAATAACACTAGATACAACTATTACATCCAAGTAAAATTATAGAGATAAAGCCCCAAACTGATATAAAACATCTTCCTACTCCTACAAATGGGCTAGGGTGACCTTTGAAGAGCCGGGTATGGATTCACGATGATTCTTGGAAACACCCCGATAGAACTGCTGTAGGTGTCAAAAGAATCTACAGATGTGGAAGGGTCTGGGATCATTTAGTCATGATGACTTCTTATGACCATGCTTACTACACTGATGACATAATAAGGTATTGAGCCCTGAAGAGGTTTAAGAGAGGCCTAAAAGCCTCTTAATTCCCCTACTAGCACCACCGGCTTCAGGCCGCTTCCTATTCTTCTTATCTACATTCTCTTCACTACTTCCAAAAAATAGAGGCAAATTTTTCATCTCAATCCCTCCTACCAACTCAGATTCAGCACAAAAGTATTTCCTTACCACATTAGAGAAATTGGTTAGATTGCGCTATGATACTTTCGACTATAGATTAAAATGGATCCCGAACTTGAAATGTCAAGGTTTTATAGGACCGTTTGCAATATAACCTGGATCATACGGAACTAGGTCTAAGAAGCGATGATATAATTACAACACCGATCCAATTCCCTGTTAAATACCACACATCTATATCCTCTTCCTTACCTTCATCATCTTAGAGAAATGTTGTTGGATGAGAAAATACTTGAAGAACTCCCATGTATGATCTTGCTGATTCTTTCTTTGTGACATGAACTTCCACCATTTCTAGGTCAGAACTTAGATAATAAAGGTAGAAAAATGTAAATTTAATGACTCATGAAACATAAGGAAACTAAATTCCCTCTCAATCCTCCGTATCCAGTCCTCCACCTCGAGAGAATCAGCTTGACCATAAAATAGAGGAGGGTTCAACTTCCAGAATTCAAGAGCATAGTCTATAGGTTGATCAACTAGAGTGTTTTATATTGGTGCACCACCAGAAGATTCACCTTGGGTGTCCATTGAATCTTTTTAGGAGTGAAAACTAAGAACAAGGAAACAAGGGACTCGATCAAAACCAATCCAAAAACATGGATCCTCTATCCCAAACATCACAAAAGAAACACCATTCCCAATCACAAGGGACACACCACACCAATACAAGCTACCAAAACATCACATTAATCTTTAAAAACACTATTTTAAAAGGAAACAATCTTAAATGATTTCACACCCACCAATGGTGTCCCATGGATCCTTATACATGCACATCCTCATGGAATACCAGGCACCCATCCTCTTTCTCACACATCTATCCATGTGGTCACTCACAGGAACACCAAAGGTAAAACCTTTTTGAGGAAAAAAAAATTCAATTTACACTTCATTTTGAAATCCCACAAATCCTCTTTTCAAAAACCACTAGCCATAAAACCTAAATCCTAATTTGGATATCACAAAAAAAATTTCTGGAAAAAGACCAACCATTTAGTTGAAAACCCATTTCTAAGATTTTCACATCAAATATAAGACATTTCATTCATTTAAAAAATTTATAATTATTTCTATGATTCAATAATTACCTAATAAAAACCATATTTAAACAAAACACCTTTATTTTCAAAACATATCATCCCATTTTAAATTGTTTCCAAATACCAATTTATCCATTTCAAAACATGTTTTAGTAGTTCAACACATCATGTTAAACCAATTCTATTTTACCCCAAAAATTCACTTCACGCGAACTTCCTTTTTTAAACCTTTCTTGAAGTAAGTTATAAAAATCCAATTTTACACTTTCTAAAACAAACCCATTACAATTTTAAATTTAGATTTTCACAATTCCAAAATAGGACTTTTCAAAACAATTTCGACAATTAATGAAGACCCAAAACGGTTCACAAGGGGAAACTAGTGTCGATGGGTGACTTGGCCATATGGTTGGAAGCCAAATTCCAATCACACCACCATCAAGAGGATTTCTTTAAGACCATTTCCCTAGATCCACATGACTTTATAGGCCCTATGAGCTCACAGAGGCCACTTTACCAACTTCCTCTTCATTTCCCAACACCAAACAATCCACAAGAACCAAATAACACCAACAAACCTGGACATACCATGGTAACCCGAGGTTCAAAATGAGCAAGGGTTCATGAAGTCCTTCCCATTAATACACCTAAATCCCTAAAAATCCTAATCCTTCTACCTTAACATCCCCAAATAACAATGGGTTCTCTAAAAGGAATGGTCTTCAAAAGATCCGACCTGCTCTGATACCATTATGTCATAAACCAAACCGAGTCAACCTTAAACTAGTCACCCGATCCAATCCATGGAAAGGCATGAGACACATTCTTGATCCTCCCATGATAGAAACAAGTTCCAAGGGCATAATTAGAGAAAATGGGAAGGGTTTATCCCAATAAAATAAACAAAATCATCCAAATAAAGGAAGAACAACTAAAATAAACATGGATGTCAATTTTTTACATCATTCACATTTTAGATGAAAATACAACAACTGAACAAAAAACTACACAAGGAAACCCAAACATAACTTAACAACCATGACATATCCATGTGACCTTGAGGGCGACTCTATAATCCAATACCAAACATTACCTAAGGTGATCGAACAAAAGCTAGAACCTACAATAGAAACTAAAAATAAGAAAAGACTATGGGTGTGAGTATTAAAAATCAATTGGTAGGCCCAAATAATTATATTCCCTATAAACACCCTTTAAATAAATAAACATTGACTTTTATGTTTGAAATACAATTTATAAATATAGGTTTTTCAACAATTATCATTTCAAAGGAAATAAATCACATCACAATCCATTACCCTCAGGTTTTAAAATAAGGCTCAAGGGAATAAGGGAAATAGGGACGAAGTAAGAAATGATCAGTTTTTATATCAGTGAAAAGGGGAAATACTTATTCATTCAAAACACTCTTCTTGAATTTTTTTTAACAATCCAAACATTCACCATTTTTTAAGAAAGCACCAAAAACAAGTAAAATAAATATAATTATACACAAAAAAGGAAATGGAACTAACCATACTAGTATCAGAGAAACAAAAGAATACCTAGGAAATTAGAGGATAACTAGAACATATTATGCATGTGACCCATCCTGAAGGAATTACCTAATCGATGATTACATAATTCCCAAACTCCCAAGCATCGCCCTACCTGGATTGACCTAGGGTCCTGATCCCATAGCAATGCTAACAAAATAACCCCTTGATATGAGCCACTGGCTAGTGCAATAACCTAGACTATTGTAGCAAACATTCTTATAATTCCTCTTTTATATGCTATTTTCCCATGCCATGTTCACAAAGGGGTGTGCCAAAAAATCCAAACAATTAATCCATGTACACATTCTATCACATAATCAAACAACCGACACCACCTCAGCCTCATCAAGTCATATCCCCTTACCTTAAAATAATTATACACAAGTGGAGTCCCAAACCGAGGACATTCCAACCTCTTTATCCACTATAAGGAAAGTGACCTTTTCCAATAAGGGGTTTCCAAAAGAAACCACTTAAAAAGTTCCAGTCGGGCCTCACTTGATTTTCACATAATAACCCCTTTCATAAAATAGCCATACACAAACCTTTTTCAAAACCAAAAACACCTTTGGAAACTCATTTAATCAATGTAAACCACCATTTAAGTCTAATTTTTTTTACAAGGGACAAAAAGGAATTCCATAAAGCACTTGGTGTGAAAACACATTTTGGAAACACCAAACATCATTTTGGGAATCACAAATAAATTTACAAGATCAAAACATGCTTCTAAAAATCTTAAACGACATACAAAGGCCAACTGATCTATTTAGAAAATATATGGTGTGTACAATTTCAATGAAATCACACCATATATTCAAAATAATCAAATAAAAACACTATTTCACATGAAAAAATTATTATAAAAATCATAGATAACTAATTAACTATCAAGGAAGGTGAGAAAAACAATAAATAAATAAAATCTAAAATTTAAAGGCAATGTGCAAAGAGAGCCTACCTCAAATAATGAATAACTTCCTAAATACTGTGTGAAACCTCATTCACACCTTCACTAAATGCAAGGGAGGATAGATCCAACATAAAGAAACCCTAAGAGGACAAAACCCCCAAAAACTGAGAAACCCTGGGCAAGAAAACCATCCAACATGTCCACTAGGGTTAGGAATAAAGAAAAAATGGGAGATAAAGCAAAAAGGGTGAAGAAAGGAACCCTAACCTTTTGATTCAGGTTAAGAATCACCAAGAAACCATCATGGATCCCTCTTGGAGGGTATTGAGGATGCCAAAACCCACCTTGGGAGGTGCCTAGTGTGGAGGAGGCCGAATGGGGAAAAAAGAAGGGTTAGGGTATAAAAATTGGGGAGAGAGAAAGTGTTTTTAATGACCTAGACAAGCTGCATGGTTAGTCCGCACATTTTTTCAAACCGTGTGTGACCATGTGACCGCCTCTATCGAGAAGTAGACCTACCACATAGGCAACCTGAATGGTTTGAATAACCATGAAGTAGCCATACAGTAGCTACTGTATTGACCTACAACTACTGCATGATTACCTGGTATGATGCACATAGTTACCACTAATTGTGTGCCAATCGTGGGACAAAGTCTACTCACCCCAAAACACCTAACTTCACCAAAACTCAAGAGGAAACCCAAGGAGGAAATCTAGGCCAAAGATATAGGGGAAGAACACCCCAAAAATTCAACCTTGTCACACCCGGTTCCTGAGAAAATAACTGAGGGTCAAACCCAAAACGGAACCAAATATGAATTTAAAAACTTGGATGTGACACAATGGAATAACCTATTAGGTTAATTTCAACATGTCACCTCTAGAGAACCAATCATTACCCAATACATTGAAGGTCTATATTGAACCCACTCATTATCATATGTAATATACAAGAACCATAACATGAATAAAACACATAAAATATTATATTTACATTTTAATAATAATAATAATAATCATTTTATCCCATAAATAAAAACTCTTTTAGTTATCTCATAAAATGTGAATAAATATCCTTTTATTTTGATTTTTTTAAAATAAAATATTCATAGAACAAAGGGAATAAGATATTATTTGAAAAAAATATAAATTCTTGAAGTAATATTGATAATGAATAATTATTATTATGGTGGGAAATATTTTCTATGCGGTAAATGTTAAAAAACATTCTTTTTTCACTTTTGTAAAGAAATTAAAAAATGACCCGTATAAAAAATGGAAAAAATATTTCATTTAATTTTTTTTGTAAATAATGTAAAGAATAGTAAAAAATGAGATTTAAAAATATTTTATTTATAAATAAGAACACTTTTGAAACATTTAAAATAACATGGACATGGAAGATAAAGAGTTTAAAACATGCAAAGCATAGTTTTAAAGAAAAATCTATTACCTTGAATTTCCACCTTATTAGATGTGATATAACTTCTATATATAATAAATTTAGATTTATTATACAACTATATTAGAAAAATATTTATATTTTTCTTATAGTATACCATTCAATTATAATTTATTACAACCCATTTATTAATAATTATTTTTTAAAATCAATGTTTATATGTTAGTTGTCCTGTTTACCATCCATGTTTTGATTTGGCGGTTTTAGTCCTTTAACCTTGGTCATGGTTTCATTACCTATAGAATTTTTATGAGGTATATATATATATTTATATTATTTATAAGTTCCATATATATTTCATGGAACTCATGGTGGTGATTCTTATGGAAAGCTTAAAAATTTCTTTTTTTATTAGTTTTGATTTCGTTGAAAGAATTAATTTTATCAACATACACACACATATTACCATTAAATATTTTTTTTGAAAAATCATAAATTAATAATTTTTTCATAAAATTAATAGTAAATAACATTCCTTAATCACTAATGACATAAACTTTTCAACAATATTCCTATAGGTGGTAAAACCGACCAAAATAAGAACATGCTATAATGGTTGAATGAGTAAGAAAATGTTATTGAATAATTATAATATCAATTTTAAAAAATATAAATCATGTTATAAATATAATATTTATTTATTAAATTCATTTATATAATATTCCATGTTTTATGGTAATGAAAAATTAAATACATTGTACATGGCAGCGATAGTTTGCATGTACACACAAGTAGAATTTACATTATTCAAAAGATGGGAGGGAAGGAAATTAGATAATATTTTGTATTTATAGGATCATAATTATATCATAAATATAATAGATATTCATTAAATTCATCTATATATACATACATGTGAGGATATGATGAAAATGATATTTTTCACTTCGTGGAGGTGGTAGTTCACACGTACGCACGAGTAATGTTTTTATTTTCCATTCGATGGAAAATAGGTAGAAAATGGTTGTTCCATAATTATATTAACATTTAAGTATATTAATGAAATCTATTTAATTATATTAGTATGATTAGAATATCCTTGGATAATCTCCTTTGAAAATCACCTTAAGGATTCTTGGATTAATATTTTGTGAAGATAAAAATATTTAAGACATGGATAAGGATGCATGTAAGATATTTGGGTAGGTATTGGTCAAGATAAATTTCTCATCGTGTGGGGATAAGTGAGTAGAGGAGAGGCCCTTTTATAAGTGAGAGGAGTGACACTCTTGTAAATACTCTTAAATTTTAAATAATATAAATTATATTTTCAAGGGAAAGTGGATTTTTTAATATAGGATAATTTTGGATCTAAATAAACTCATCTAATAAAATTTAGACAAATTTTACAGAATTTTTAAGACTTATCTCTTAGGTCAACCCCTCTTTAAACCTTCCAACCCTTATTGTGGTGATTAACTTTTACTATGGTAACTTAATTTCATAAATGAAAATGAAATGAAAATTTTTACATAATTTTAATATTTTTATTCTAAATATGGAATCAATTTTACAAGGTTAAATTTCCAATGGTGGTAAAAATCAATTTTAATATAAGTACACAAAACACAATGAAAGACAATTTCTTTTTGAAAAATGTCTTTTTAAGCATAAAAGTGATTTTACACCAAAATCATGTGTATAATTGATCCTAAAAAATATATTGGTTTATTATTAAATAAATTAAATTTATGTTACTTTAAAACTAAATTAAAACTAAATATAACCTTGTAAATACTTAATTAAATAAAAGGATAAAAAATGATTCTTTTATTAGAATAAAACATTACTTCAGTTTCAAAATAAAAAAATAGGTTTTTAAATTAAACAAAATATTTTTAAATGATTTATTTTAATTATTAAATATATATTATTTATATAAAAAAGTTTTCATAAACATTCAATTCATTCTTATATCATGATAATGTCAAAAAAGTGAAAGTACTTGCAAAAAATGTTATATTCACTATTCTCTAAAAAATAAACCATTTCATAAAAATAAAAAAAATTCACCCTAAGACAATTTTGACAATATAAATCCAAAAACTAATTTCATTTTATCAAATTAAAATTAAAATATCTATAAATTTATCCTTTGAAATAGAAATACAGAATTTAAGGAAAATGTTATTTTATAGAAAAATGACAATTTTAAACTTTATATGTTCTTAATCATATTTAATGAAAAATTTAATTAATTTAGTGTTAATATATTATTTTTTACATTTTATATATTAAATATTATCAAAATAATCTTTTAAAAGTGTTCAATTTAATTTATTATTTTAAAATACCTTATACATTAAAAAAGATAGTTCTTATAAAAACAATCCTTTTTATTATCAAATGATGTTAATTATTTGTCTACTAAATGTAAGACTTCTCAATTGATTAATATTTTTTTATTTACTTGTAGTAATATCATTCTTAAAATTTTCTTAATAATGTTCATCTAATATGTCTCAACTCATTTTAGTTTGATGCTACATGTGAAATGGGCTATTTTTCATAGTATCTATTTAAATGATAATTAAATATTGATGTATCAGGGTGTTAAAATAAGATTTAGTATATGAGTATATGATATAATCACTTTAGTTATATTTCATCTAAATAATACCTTTGAAACCTCATTTGAATCCTTATATGCTTCTCTTAAGCATTATAATTAATTTTCTTAACAACTTCAGTAGTAGGTTACCATAACACATAGAATTTTTCCTATTACTTAAGAATGATTCTTATGTTTTTTTATTTGTCTAAAATTATTCTTCCATTAATATTATCCTTTTATAATATTGATCTCAAAGTCATGTTTGATGATAATGATGTCATTTATTCTACAAAAGAATATTTTTGCAGATGAGTATTGTGAAAACCCGAGTAATTAGGTGAGTGAATTTGCATCTAATATCAGCCTAAACATATATCTATTTATTCCTTGTTGAGGTGTTTGGTTTTTTGAATGATGACCAAGTATGGGATTTGGAGAACGTGGTTAACGATGGAAGAATCTTCCATCCAACAGCTTCCCAATGGAACTTTGTTGGGTAGAAACTGGTGTTCTAATGGAATTTTTAGTGGATACTGACACTACCCCCCGAATTCTAGTAGGGGACATTGGAAATATGATGGGATCTCATTTAATTTTTTGAATTTTTCTTTTAATTAATTAATTAATTAAGGATGTAAAGTGGAAGGGGGACCCCCACTCAACTTAGAATAGTCCCTTGCATTATTTTTCCTTTGAAGTGGGATATCAACTGTTTTAGTTTTATTATTCACATCGATTATCGCATTTGAACACCATAGGAAAGACACCAGCATGGGTAATTATCATCATCCATCATCGTTTGTTTCTAGTTTTTTCATCTTTATGATGATTTTCAACTAAAATATCCATTTTAGGTATTTTCTTGTAGTTTCTCAATTGTATTCCTTCTTGGGTTGAATTAGGTTGTGGAATCAGATAAGTAGGATCCCATGTATACTAGGTTTATGGTTCATAGATATTTATATTGTTATATGTGTGTTTATCTATCATGATATTTTTGGTCATGGGTAGGGTGGTGTGTATGAATGGAAAATAATTTTTTTTGGTTTTTATTTCTCATGAGAGATACCTTGGGGAAGTATTGTGCGGATAATAGTGGACTAGGTCATGTATGGATTTGGCTTGCTTATTTTTTATCTTTAGGGTTTTCTTGGAAAGTTATTTTGTGTTCTAAGAGGTGGTTCTTAGGATATGATGCTTGATGTGGTTCCTTGGGAATGTGATAGGTGTGAACCATGTAACTATGGGGAAATGTTTTTTTTGAAAAGGTGTGATGATGATATCTAATTCACTAATGGTGGCGAGACACAAGTTTATTAGGTTGTGTCTATAAGAGTTTGGTGATGTTTCTCACCATGAGATAAGGTTAGTGGGGTCATTTTCACATAGATAAGGGCCCACAAGGTGGTATTAACCACCAGATGTTTAGAAGTATCCTTTATAGATGTGAATATTAGGATTATGGTATTTATTATTGAATCAAATGAGGTATATAACATAGGTTTACATGGAAGATTAGGGGTGGTTTTGATCACTAATTGGGAGTTGGACACTTTCCATACACATGTACACTATGGGACGGATGAGGCAGACTGGGTAATGGAAGTGTACTCAATTTATTTTTAATGTCATCCTTGTGTGTGGAATCATTGGATACATTGATCTTGGAAGTGTGGTGGATAATTATGGAATGTGGTATAGTGATTTATGATCCAACGAGTGGACATGGGGATGGTGATGTTGTTTAGATTGGTTTGATGATGAGGGGATATATTGTTCTTCCTTGGGGTATGTACATACCATGGGAACATCATCCCACTCCAGCATTGAGAAAATCATTTAAAGTCCTCAATCATGGATGGATGATACTAAAGTGGTGTGAGTTGAGTTAGTTTCATTGGTTGTCATACTTTTCACTTAAAATATCCTCTTATATATATGAATATTATATGGGACACCATTGGTGGTGGCCTATAGAGTTCATACTCACACCTTTCATGGGTACTCCATGATTCATGAAAAATTTATAGTTCATAAAACATGAAAGGGTAAGGGCCCCATCACTAGATTTTATGTGGATAAAGGTGTAGTGGGTGCATGGTAAACCATCAATGGATTTTTTAGAAGAACTGGGTGGAACCTTAGCGCTGATATGGACTATCATTTGTTGTTTTGGGGAATATCTATATAATATTTTCCTATAGGAGATCCGGATTGTTTTGTTATTACTTAACATTTTAAATATTCATTTTCAATATATATGGTTTTATATGGTGGTTTTCTCATGGTTATATTATATATAGTGTTGTTTTCATGTTCATGTTGTTTCATTTGTTGGTTGGATTTATATAATGAGATTATATTCTCTCTAATATCATCTCATAGACCCTATATACTATTCGGTAGCCTCTAGAATATGGGTAGGTGTTCTTGAGGTTAGTGGTACTCTAAATCAGGTGTAATTTGGGAGTTCTGAGTTGGTGATTATAAAAAGTGGTATCAAAGTAATATTTCCTCAATATGGTACTTATCAGGTCTTATTTTTTCAATTTCATGTATGGTAGGTAAAGGATTAGTAATGTGCTGGTACTTGGAAAGAATTTCATATTATGTGCCTGGATAGCATAAGTATGGGCTAAAGTCTAAGTCTCTTAGTGATCTGGGATTCTTTTTTTTTTGGTTTTTGAGATTATAGTTGTGTTATTTGATCTAGATAAATACGAGACTTAATGTTATCGATTTATGTTTTGAATATTATCCTCAATAGGCAAGAGGCAGTACTCATACATCATTATAGTCACATAAGACTCAAATGAAATTCATGTTCCTAATTGTAACTACTAGTCTAGTTCTTGAAGGGGTTTGCTTGTTTAAAGTGTCAATAATATCCTATATGTTGTCTTCTCATATGTATTATTGGTGGAATAATACATATCTAAATCAGGATTAGGATTCCCAATGTTATCACATATGTATATCCTATATGTGTGTGTGGTAAATAACCCTAAAATGGTTAGGTGGGTATGTGAGGTTAGATGATATGATATTTGGGGCACATATAGGTAAGTGCATGGGATAGTGGGATATAATTTCTATTATAATTTTCCCTATTCTAAATATCTATATAGTTATATATGTATTGAGAATTATATTTAGATTATAATTATATTCCACTTATACAATCTCAATTATAGTGTCAATAGGGTGGATATGTGGTTTCACTAATGTAATATATTGTGTGTATGGATGTGTTTGAATTTTAAGAGTAAATTTGAAATTTTGTTGAGTGGATGGGTTATTTTAATAATTGGGGTTCAAAAATGTATTCTAAAAGTTTGTACACCTAAAAAATGTGTTTTTGGATGAGTAATTAGTCTCATAATGTGGATAAGAGAAGTGATAATGCATTATAAGTGGCCAGGATAGCTAAGGATATAATATATATCCATCGTCCAATTGGTGGAAATCCAATGGATCACCTTTGGCTAGGATAGTGGCACCTTCACACTGTAGGCAGATACTGACAAGCCAATGGTATTTTAATTAGGGAAATTAATCTTTTCCCACTTGAGTTTATGAGGGGTTGTTGACGCTCCTTTCCATCACAGAGTCCCACGAATGGAAAAGGGGAATACCTTAAGCACAAAGAGGGTCACCCTTTGAAGAACATCAAAAAAATTGATGAAGGCATGGACTCGGAGCCCATTTGGAATGAGGCGCGCAAGTTACTTGCGCGCCGTGCAAGTCACTTGCATGCCACCTATGGATCACACAGCTCACTTGCGTGCCCTATTTGTTTTTTCTCCCAAGGTGCAAGGTGACCTATAAATAGCCCCTGTGGGCCCCCATTTCAAGGACGAATTTTCCAAAAGTCAAATTCAAGATTTGGTCACCCAAGTCTTCAAATCAAATCTTCCGAAAGCTTCTAAGGTAACTTTTTACCTAGAATGGAAGACTTAAATGAGTAGGATAAGGCCTAAAGTGTTTAGAATTCATCAACACTTGCGCACCTAAATATACAGACCTTCTTAAAAATGGAAACACTTGTGCACCGCCCTACCCTTTCGATGAAACTTACGCGCCACCCTTTTGGAAACATCTTAGGATAATACTAAAGGCTTGATTTAAGTCTCACCCAAGTATTACCCTACATATTCTTCATCGCCCAGGTGAACCCATGCCGCGCAACTACACTTGCACGACCAAGACTTTCACACCAACTTCATTTGTGTGGCTCTTTCCCATTCACCTCTCCTCTTCAATATATTAGCCCTCGAACCCCTTTTCAAAGCCATTTATGGCATGGTTCCTTTGTTGTCTTCCTTATCTGAAAGGAATTTTGCGAGGACCTTTCCCAAAACCTCATGACTTATAAGCTTTATTTCACCACGTTTATAGGTTTCCTCCATGTAACCTCATCCTTTAAGATGAGAAGATATTTTTATTTAGGGAATCCTCCTCAAGAGTAAGCCCCAAGTCCCATTAACCTGGGAATCCTTCTCAGGAGGAAGCCCCAGTCATAATTTACTTTAACATTGGGACTCCTTCTCAGGAATAAGCCACAATACTAATTCCTTTATTTAGGGAATCCTCCTCAGGAGTAAGCCCCAAGTCCCCTTAACCTGGGCCTCCTTCTCAGGAGTAAGCCCCAATCATAAGTCCCTTTTAATTTGGGCCTCCTTCTCAGGAGTAATCCCCAAGTTATAAGTCCCCTTTAATTTGGGTCTCCTTCTTAGGAGTAAACCCCAGGTTAAAAATAAAAATCTCTATAAAGTAAAAATACCTTTATAGACCCTACTCTTGGGATTCTTTCCTGAAGTAAGTCCTGGTCTTCATCTACTTGGGAAGTCATACATATGTAAGCCCCACATCATTTCTTGTGACTGCATCTTTCGTGGCACAATTTTCAGGTTTACTGATACCTCTTGTTTCTCACACCGAGCATGACTCACATGAGATTAGAGTGTAAAATTAATCACGACATCTCTTTTTAAGCTGTTAACCATGCATAAGCCCCATATTTCTTCACCCGAACTATGTAGACTTTGATCCCTACCTTAAAAGTAGAGTATGTAGGAAGCCTTTCTAAGGTTCAAGCACATCGTTCATTAATTATTTTTCAAACCATATGACATTAAACTATATCCTTCTTATCAAACTACATGGGTTATGATTCCTTTTTAAGGAGGATACGTAGATAGACCATCTGCGGGTACGTTCCCAACTCTAAAATAATCCCTGTCTTTCTGAATGATAATAAACTTTAAGTGCCCCACTGAGTGAATTTAAAACTAGTATGGTCATCATAATGAACAAGGGATTTCTATATAATTTATTGAAGGATACCATTGACTAAGAATCTCTAATACATACAGATTATTCTCCATTGATGAAGAACCCCAAATACATATAAAAGATTCTCTAAATCCCATACATATTAATCATCGATTTCCAAATCTAAAGGAAAACTCATTTTCATGCTTGGTGAATTAATAAGGATTCATGAACATAACTTAAATCAATAAGAGAATCCCAGAGTAGGCAATAATTCCCCCCAAAAAGGTGTGATGAGACTAACCTCCCATCCTCTCGACCAATGAAAATTCTTAAGCCTCACCGGTCCACAACTAATGAGCACCTACCTTTGGAAATTAGGTCCAAATGGATATATAATCATTGGATGTTTCCAGTTCTACAAATAAAACCATTAGAAACCGATTAGAAAGTTTGAACCTTAAACAAATAAGGTCATCCCCAATTCCAGACGAAACAAAAAAATGGTGAACCCGACGTGAATCCTTAAGAAAGTTAAATGATGTTTTATTTATTTGTTAGGCCCCTATTAAACTCAATATGAGGGACAACAAAGCAATCAATAACATATGTTCTTATCCAAAAGATGTAGTCTGGCCAGAATTATCTTGATTATGTATGCTATATCAAACAGTCACTCTTTTCCAAGATCTCTCTGCAACAAAAAATGGCTTCTTTAAGGTTCACACCTGTGAATGCCTCGGCCGCTGCTCCTGATGGATCCTCGTATACTCTGAGGATGACATCACCTAATCAGCGTATTCAACGCTGGGTCTCAAATTCATTGGTGATGGAATACCATCAACATGATGCCATTCTGACTCTGGAGGCCACTCAACAAGCCATCCAAGTTAACAACTCACCCTGGTTGTCCGGACAGCGACGACCAGTGGTTAAGAAGCAGGTGGTTCCAACCACCATCTCCAACAATTTCGGGTCTTTATCCCCAGAATGAAACAACCAGCCCTTCCCATATTACAGGGAGGTGGATCAATAGGTCACTCAAGGCCTTAGTTCAAGAAGAAAGGAGTCCTTCCTGGGGACTCCCACCAACAATCGCCGCCAGACTCATGCGGTAGTGCACCCTCAACATGATGGGGGTATCACCTATAAGTGTTCGGATCAGGTTCCTCAGATCCGAGCACACAAGACGAACCTTTAGAGGCAAAACTCGGCCAATACTGAGCAGATTCTTACCTCTGCCCCCTCCGTATAAGTCCATCAACCTAACTTGATGGAAAACAATGAGTGGGCATATACACCCATCCGTCCTAATTTCACTGCCCAACAGACTCATCTGGTAGTGAAACACCAATCCCTCCAGGCAATTCTAGTGGAGTACTATAGTTAGGAAAATACACATGTTTATAAATAATCATTCATTCAGCAAGATCGTCTAATTGCATCCAAAGAAGCTTGCCAACCAAATGTGGTGACCACCTGTAAACAGTCACATACACCTGCTTTCACTCATAAATTCTGCCAGCAGTCTCATTTTCTAGTATTGAAGGGAGTTCATCAATCATATTCAGTGGAGAAAAATCAGAAGGCACATACACCTGCAATTCATCAAGCTAACTAACAGTGTTGTTTGGTAGCACCCAGAGATGTCAACTGGAAAGCTCCAATGACAAACAGGAGGCAGACACAACTTTATGCCCCCACACATGAGTACTGTTAGGATTCACTGATAGGAAAAGGAGGAAAGGAGCAGGAACACACACCTAATCCAAACATGGAATGGACGTATATTACCATTCTGGAAGCTGAAGTCACCAAGTACATTCTGAAAATGGTGAAAGAGCAGAAGAAAATCCCTGCCCATATTCTGGATACCTGTCTGAATATTATAACAACTTCAGTGACATCACAGGGAAAGAAACATAAATCTATCCCTATCAGTGGAGTGAATCATCAACATGTCACCCCGGAGCAGATACACACCTCTGTTTCAGTCCAGTAGGGTCGTGGGGCATACTCCCCCATGTCATACGAACAATCAAGTTGGACACATACACCTGATTTAAATGAATATAGTCAGCCTAACCTGACCATTTCTCCTGAGCAGGCACATACATCTGCCCATAATAACCACTTTCATCAACAAGTGGTTTCTAAAGTGAGTAAGAAGGAGTCCAAGAAAAAGACCCATACAACATAGTTGAAAAATCAATATCCAATCTGCAATAAGGCCTTGCTCAATACTGGAGTTCTTGAAGCCCTTAGACAATTATCTATTGCAACTCAAGATTATACTCTCTCATTTCCAAATTCTAGAAATAACAACAATAATTCCAAATGTCTTCATTATACACTTTCTCATGAAGGCTTACTTTATGACAATTCGGTCAATCTCGAAGAATCATCTTCAGATGAGAGTCATGATAACCCTCTTCATGGCCAGAATACCAAGGAGTAAAAGGTTTCATCTTTTTCTGTAACCCACCATGGTGGTCCTCCCCATGATGATGAATTTAGATGTGAATGTCCTCTCTTCAGTAGTAATTCGCATTGCCCAGAAAATTCTTCAATGGACAATGCAGTAACGAGAAAGACCACTTATCTTGAGGCACTTTCAAATGCGAATCCAGTCATGTCTGATGCCTTACCGCTAGCAGGTGAAATACTTTATTAATAAGAAGATAGCCCAGGGTGTAGGTAATTCTCCGAACCACCCCTAGGGTATTTATATTCTAATTTGACAAATGAATTCTCTACCAATCTTGTTGAATCTAATGAAGCAACAAAGAAGCACTAACTTTGGTCCAATCAGGTAGAAGAATCTTTATCAACTGACAAAGAGAAAGTGCTGAATATGAGAAAACAATTGGTGAAAGGTGAAATACCAGTCATGTTTTGGCCTTTGGCTGAATCTCAGTATGATATTCTAGAAATGTTGAAAGAATATTGTATTCACGATATTCGTCTCAACATATGGAAAAATCTTTGTCACTTAAAAGAGAAAATATTACCTTATGATGAATATCAAAATCATTTTAAGGTAATATAAGGGTTGAAATGCCAAATTGACTTGGAATCTCTCTCAGTTTCCCAACACCCAAAGGTTGAAAAGCAGCAGAGAGCCCTTCAATGTACATGCCTTATCGCATTAAAAATGTTGCACCAGTTAATTACCAATGCCCAATCTGGTATTCATACCAGGGGATGGGGTGTTCATGGGGCATTGCATTTCACTATGCTCTCCAGTCAACAAATCCTGCCAAAAGTGGTCTCATGCAATGTTATTGCCCATGGATGGCCACAACTAAATGGTTTTGTTTGTAATAAAAGGCTTGCTCAAGAACATGCCTCAACTAGTTCTTCCCAAAGTCAGGCATATAAAGAACAAGTTGTTGAATTACTCTTGCATCAAGCAAATGAGAATATCGAACAGAATTCTCATTTAGAACATGCGTATCATCAGGTGACAGAGGAGTCAGAAATAATCCAACGGTCATCTGAACTAGATGATTTGAGTGGATGTTGGATGATTCATCCATCCAATTTCTGGACTAAAATCCGCAAAATCAGGAGATATTTTAAGAAAGTTTCAGATGTAGTAGATCAAGAGCCACCTCAGCCTGCTATGCTGGGGACTCTTTTAATCCAACCCTCAGGATCAACAGACAGGATTCGAGGAGTTGAGTAGGAAAAGCATGAATAGCCCCAGTCCACCGGACTAGGGAATTTTTCAAATTCTCAATCTCTTCCTCAGCGAAAGTCAGTCTTCTCTCGATTAGGGAAGAAGAAAAAAGAGGAACGTAGAGATGAATTATCATGAAATTACCTCCAAATTACGGATCATCAAGAAGTTTTTAAAGGATCAACCAAACAAAAGGCAATGTCTCATAAAGGACATGGAAGAAGACAATATCGTAGAAACACTGACAGAAGGGCTGCAATGCGTTATGCATAGATAAATGTCATCAATGTCGTTGTGACTGATCCCCCAGAACATGAGGCTCACTCAGAGGAATAAGATGAAGAAGTTCCTATTTAAGAGGTTGTACACACAGAAACAAATGAAGGAGATGTGCATACCAGAATCCAGAGGGTTTCCCAGAGGCAAGACATTCCTTCAGGTAATTCCCTTCCATACTCTAGAAAGGCACATACCAAAGAAAAGGGTAAAAGTTAGGTTACATCCCACCCTACTTATAGAGAAGGACAATAAATCTCACTAGAGGAAAGGTTCACACAACCAGAATAAGAAATGAAGGAGTTAAGGAGGTTAAATGGAGAACTACTTCAAGGTAGTCTTCCTCCTAAGCATGCTGGAGTTAATCAATCAAGGGAATTTGTTGCAGCTATTGGGATGGATCAAGAATATCCCCCTTTACAAGTACACCCTCACAGGTCCAATCCTATGGGTCATATGCAACAACAACCGGAAATACTACCATCAGTGGCAGTACTGGTCGCCACACCCATCCAAAATCCAGTTATTGCACCTGCTTAGGTCCAAGCTCAACCAGATGTTTCTCAAGAATTAATGACTACCATTTAGTCATTAAAAGCTTGGTTAAAAGCTATAGAAGGATGATGTTCACTAGTTCAACCGAAAAATAGATCTTACCCTGAATGGGTGGATGCAATTCCCCCCCATCAATTTTTGTGAATACCAGATTCCCAATTTTTAACGGTTCCGGAGATCCAGAACAAATCCTAACACATTTTGTTTCTAGTTTTGATCCTATGATGGGAACTCCTCAACAACCAGAATTATTTAAGCTCAGGTGTTTTGTGAAGTCATTACAAGGACCTGCTTTTGTCTGGTATAAAAGTTTGCAATCTCGGTCAATTACTGGGTGGGAAGATCTCCATCAAAAATTCCTTCTTCAATTTAGCTCAACATTACCAAAGATGACAGTTTTTGATCTTACCAATTGTAAACAAAGGTAAAATGAAAGAGTTTTGTATTTCATTGCTCATTGGAAGGGATTAATATATTCCTTAAGTTTAGAACTCCCCCAAGAAGAGTTGTTTCCAATTAGTGTGGAAAATATACGAGATGAATTACGCACACCATTGATCCTTATGAAATACACAGGAGGGTTTCGAGACCTTACTTCAATCGCTTAGCAGATAGAAGACTCTCTTATAGAGACTAGGGTTAAACTCATGTAATTCCATCAGCTCCGGGAAGGAGAATAGGGAAAGAAGATACTGCTACAGTTACACTTAAACAAGCACATGTACCTTATTCCACTTTAAAACCTTCATCATATCGAAGGGCTCCACCTCCTGAGCATCATCAACAACAACCGCCTCATCAAGATGATCAAATAGATCAAAGGTAGAGCTTGAGGATTTAAAGAACAAAGTTTATTCTTTCTGGAATGAACAAGTTCCTGGTTACTTCATCTCGGCTCTGGAAAACAATCTGGTTTAGTTTCCAAGGCCCAAAAGGCCGAACAAGGAAGGAGATGAAAACCTCCCCAACTATTTCTCATTTCATCAGATGTTGGGGAATCCCATTTAGGAGTGTTTTGTATTCAAATAACTCTTGCAAAATATGATGGACTCCGGACAAGTAAAACTAAAAGGTTCTTCATCCTAGGTAGCATGTTCTAATGCTACTGATCCAGAGGAAGAAGGCGAGTGGCACAAAGTAAAAAGTAAAAATTCACAAAAATATGATGGTTGGATGGTCAGGAAAACGATCAACTGAACTAATGTCATTTTAAAAACACAATTGAATCAACCAGTTTTGTCTTCTTCTATTTTTGCCACAGCAAAACCCCCTTCATTAGAAGGAAAATCCTCAAAGAAGTGGCATAATTTGAATAAAGAAGAGAAGTCATAAGAAGACGAGCTCATGTCAAAGCCTAAGTTTTCTTTGACTCTGGAAGATTTTATACCATCTGATTCAAAAGCACAGGCACTGCCCCACCAAATGACACAGCCTGAACTAGTTCATCAGGAAGAATCTTCATCAGATGAAGAATTGATCTTTGGTTCTGTTAACATGATCCATTTAACGGATCCCTATTCAAATGACAGTTTCAATCATAATGAGCCTAAGTTCCCTATATGTAATAGAGGAATTAGAGGAAGAGACAAAGATATAGGATACAGAGGAAGACATGGATATTCCAGAAGCCATTATTTCAACACTACCCCTTCTAGAACTGTATATATGACAAAAACTCATGGAAAATCCCTTCAGAGGGCTCAACAGAAACAAGAAAGTTCTTCCACACATGGAAGATTCGTTCCTAACACAGTTATTTTGGAGGACCGGTTAGATGTTACACCTTATTCCTCTCAGAAAATAGATAGACCTTTTCAGTACAATCTACTAAATCCAGGAGTGTTTCCAATTCCTACCCCGATATGGGATGCATCTACTGCCAAAGCATCAACTTCCAAGGCACCTAAAAAACCACATTTTCATGATGGGAAATGAAGACCTTTGGACCAAAAGTATGATGTCTTAAAACATTTGGCCCAAGTACCAACCAAGTTATCAATTCTGGATTCCTTGAATCTATCAAAGGATCTTTGGGAGTCACTTATTGAGGCTTTGTCAAGTCCTCAAGAATTCAAAACTGAAATTACTGTGGTTGAGGCCTACCGTATAGAGAATGATCCTAAAGAATGCCATGAAATGATATCTTTTATAGATGAAGATGAAGATGATGTTGTACATGGACATATTAGAACTTTGTATCTATCTAGAAAAGTGAATGATATAGACATCCGACAAGCTTTCATTGATAATGGCTCAGGAGTCAACCTCATTCCTATTCGTACACTTCGTCGATTGGGCCTTACCGAATCTGATTTATCTCCTTCTACTTTGATGTTGCAAGGATATTATAAGAATGAACAAGAACCTCTGGGTGAGATTACACTCAGAATTTAGTTTGGATACCTTGTGTCTAATTCATATTTCATGGTTGTTCATCAGGACACAACCTTAAACATTTTGCTTGGAAGACCTTGGCTACATCAACATGCAGCCGTACCTTCATCATACCATCAATGTCTCAAATATTGTTTCAATGGTCAAATTGGGACATTGTATGGTGACAAGGACCCATTAAAAACATGTGAATCTCAATACATTGAGTCAGAATTTTATCACAAGGAGGTAAAGAAAAAATCCAAGGTAAAGAAGGTCACCAAAATTAATGCTCCAAATGGTTTTGAAAAGATTCCAGTAAACCCATTCATACATGTGAGTACATATTATGTGTTACCTATTAGTCAAATTGACAGGATAAACCTAAATCCAAACACTCTTATGGAAACTTCCATAATTTCAATTACGACAATCAAGCCAGAAATCATGAGAGAAATTGTTGATTCGCCATGTAGTGATGAAATATTAAATGGAGATGTCTTCATTTCATCCGCTGAAATCCAGAAATTCTATAATTCATTAACCAGACTAGAAGAAGTTATAGAAATACCAGAGGAAAACAATGATGTTGATTCTCAATCCATCATCTCCTCTCTATCACCCTAGGAAGACCCTTCATCATCAATAGGGTCAGAAATGGAAGCCTCTTCTTCAAGATGTTCAAATTTTAACTTCTCCCCTGACTATGGAGATTTTGCTTCGTCATCCACTATGCAAGTAGAAACAAAATAAGTAACACATATTGAAGAAGAAGAGGAAGATCTCATGGATTCTCCTCCAACATTTGAAGAGGGTATCTCTACTACTGTGGATGAACTCATAGAAATAAATCTGGGTACAAAAGAAGATCCACGCCCCACTTTAATTAGTGAAACCACGACTCTTGAAGAGAAAGAAATGTATAATTCATTTCTAAAGAAAAATCGAGATGTATTTTCTTGGAATTATACAAAAATGAAAGGTCTTGATCCCAATGTTGCCACTCATCATTTGGGTTTTCCAGAAGAACATCGAGGATTCAAGAAAGAAGCAAGAAGAACACACCCAACTTATGCCTCCAAAATTGAAGCTGAAGTTGATAAGATTATCAAGGCTAACTTCATCAGAGAAGTTCAATATCCCAAATGGATGGCTAATATTGTCCCTGTAAAAAAGAAGAATGGACAAATTATAGTCTCTATTGACTTCATAGATCTTAATCGGCATTGTCCCAAGGATGATTTTCCAGTTCTGATCATAGAACTCTTAATTGATGCAACATCTAGATACAAATCTCTTTCCTTCATAGATGGTTACTCTGGGTACAATAAAATATTAATGGACCTAGAAGATGAAGAGTCTACAACCTTCAGAGATCCTCCGGGTGTGTTTTGCTATTGGGTATTTCCCTTTGGCCTGAAGAATGCAGGTGCAACATATCAACGTTCCATGCACCATATCTTCAAACCCTTTTAGGGGAATTTGTTGAATGTTATGTGGATGATTTGGTGGTTAAATCCAGACAATGTTATGATCACTTGGCCAATATGGAAATCATATTCAACAAACTTCAACAACACAATTTGAAGATGAACCCCTTGAAATGTGCTTTTGGGGTGACCTCAGGAAAATTTCTCAGCTTTGTTGTACGCCATCGTGGTATCGATGTTGATCCTGAGAAGACAAAATCATTCCTTGAAATGTCACCTCCTATAAATTTTAAGTAATTAAGAGGACTTCAAGGACACTTGTCCTATATTCGGTGTTTCATTTCTAATTTGGCAGGAAAGTGTTTAACCTTCACCAGATTAATGAATAAGGGAGTCACCTACCAGTGGACTGAAGAATGTCAAGAAGCATTCGATATCCTCAAGAAATATATCGTGAGTCCACCAGTATTAATGCCACCTATTGAAGGAAGACCAATTATTCTCTATGTGATAGCTTTATAGTGATCATTGGGTGCCTTCCTTTCCCAAAAGAATGATGATGGGAATGAAAACATCCTTTACTATCTCAGTCGGACTATGCTTGAGGCAGAAACTTGATACCTAAGTATTGAAAAGTGCTGCCTAGCATTAATATTTGCAGTTCAAAAATTGAGACACTACCTGCAACATCATGAGGTCCAACTGGTATCTCACAATAACCCGCTCAAATTTATCCTTAGTCATCCAATGCTTATAGGATGTCTGGCAAGGTGGGTAGTTATTTTGTAGTAGTTTGATATCCAGTATGTGTCTCAAAAGGCAATAAAGGGCCAAGCTCTGGATGATTTCCTTGAGGAACACCAATCTGTAGAAGATACATCTTTAAATATTGAACTTCCTGATGAGAAAGTCTTATCTATTAAAGATAACCCTCAAACATGGGTAATGTACTTTGATGGTGCCTCCAGAAGTCCAACAGGGAAGAAAATGGAAGATCCTAAATTCAACAAAGCTGGGTTAGGAATCGTTCTTATTTCCCCAGAAAAGGCAGTGCTACCCTATTCCTTCTTATTGTTGGAGGGTGGTACAAACAATGAAGTAGAATATCAAGATCTCATCGTAGGCTTGGAATTGGTGCTTCAGGCACAGGTGAATCACTTGAAGGTAAAATGTGATTTAGATTTGGTAATCAAACAAATCAATGGGGATTATTCCATTAGAAAGGAAGAGTTAATCCCTTTGTGTGATTACGTTAGAGAGTTAATGGAGGAATTTCCCTTGGAACTGACATTTTCTTATGTCCCGCGATCACAAAATTCCCAAGCTGATGTACTGGATAATGTATCCACAACCCTAGAAGATCCAAATTGGGACGAAACAATCATCAGTATTTACCACCGTCATATAGTTTCACCTTTTGTTCAAATAAAAATAGAGGAAATCAATGAAATCAGTCCCATTTCTGAACCATATGGTTATACTACAGGATGGATGAAACCTATCAGGGAATACCTTCAAAATGGAACACTCCCACCTGATAGAGCCGGGAGAGAACAAGTCCGACGATGTGTGGTCAATTTTACTCTTTATGATAGCCCAGATCACCAAAAAATTATCTACAAGTGAGGTTTTCATGGAATTATCTTCAGATTTATTGATGGTGAAGAGACAATGACTGTCATGAATGAAGTACATGCAGGAGTTTGTGGTGCCCACCAGTCTGGACATAGACTTTCTGGTCAAATTATAAGGCTTGGATACTTCTGGCCTTCAATGATGCAATATTGTGTTGATTTCACTAAGAAGTTTCATTCTTTCCAAGTATGTTCCAAATTCATTCATCAAGCCATAGAGTTTCTTCATACAGATAAATACTCCTAGCCATTTTCTACATGGGGAATGGATGTAGTAGGACCTTATCCTTTGGCTACAACTAAGCAGTTTAAGTATATTCTTACTGCTACTGACTTCTTTAACAAATGGGCGGAGGTAATACCTCTCAAAGAAGTCGATGATAAAATAATTTTTAGCTTTGTCAAATCCAACATCATTAACATATTTGGTGTTCCTCATACCATATTGACAGATAATGGCACCAAATTTTGTTCATTCGAGGTAAGAAAATTGTATCAAGAATACAATATCAGATCCAACCATTCATCTCAGTATCATGCAGCGGCCAATGGTCAAGTAGAGGCTTTCAATAAAACTATTTCAAACATACTTCAAAATATGGTGGATAAAGATAAGAAGTCATGGCCTGATAAACTTTTTCATGCTCTATGGGCTTATCAGACTACCACCCTCACTACTACAAAATCAACTCCATATTCATTGGTATATGGAACAGAAGCAGTATTGCCTATTTAAGTCCAATTACCTTCACTTAGAGTCACCATTTGTGATCAGTTATCTATAGATGAACAATCTCAAAAGTGATTGGATGAATTGGAATGACTAGATGAAAAAATATTGTGCACATTGCACCATTTAGAAGTCTATCAGAATCGAATAGCACAAGATTTCAATAAAAAAGTTCATCTTCATTCATTCATTCAAGGAGAATTGGTATTGGTCCTCAGAACCCCAATGATACTGGGAAAGAATCCTCCAAAGCTTGAGCCAAAGTGAGAAGTACCTTACTCAATACATAGGTTCTACTCCAATGGAGCTTATTCTTTAATCTCAATGGATGGAGAGCTCATTACAACTCCAACCAATGCAAGATTCTTAAAGAAGTATTTTTTTGTAACACAAATACACCCATTGTCCTTGATGCAGGACATTAAACTGCATAGCCCCCTCTATCATCCAACATGACGTTAAACTGTGTCCCTCTATCATCCAACATGATGTTAAATTATGTCCCCTCTATCTTCCAACATGAAGTTAAACTGTGCGTCATCCTAGCTTCAGGATGTTAAACTGCCAAGCACCCCATGTCTATGACACATGACATTAAACTTTGATCACCGAATGCACAATTTTCTTTTAAACTCTGTTTCCATGCATGCCACGGGAAGCTAACCATGCATAATCCCCACACCATCCTTCGTGGTCGCGTCATTCGTGACACTATCGTCAGGTCTGTTGTTGCCTCTTATTTCTCACACTGAGCATGACTCACATGAGCTTAGAGTAAGCTTCGACCATGACATCTTCTCTGGGATGCTAACCACGCTTAAGTCCCAACATTATCTTTGGGTCATTGTCCTCAAGTACACCTCGATCTATGAATCCCTCTCAATTGAACTACACAAACTTTTATCCTTGTCTCCTAGGCTGGGTACGTAGGCAACCTCTTGAGGTTCAAGACCAAAACCACTTTCTTCACATCGATTCACCTCCATCCCATATGATGTTGATCCGTGAATCCCCCATCAACCATCTTATTCATATCGGTTCACTTTCATCCTACATGACGTTAAACTATGTACGTACCATCGTCCTAGCTATATGACATTAAACTATACAGTCCCCCATTGTCCTTGCTGCAAGACCTTAAACTGTATAGCACTGGTCCAGGCATATGACCTTAAACTATTTGTGCTTTTGTCCTGTATGAAAATAAACTGTAACAATCCCTGATACCCTCACTTGAGAGGAATCATCATTGACATGGTCTCCAACCATGTCATGTTTCAAGAACTATGTGTGGCTTGATTATTATCCTTATGAGATACGTAGTGACACCCAAGTATTTAATCTTGGGTCCAGCCATAATTGCAATAAAGTCGTATTTACCCCTCATATGTATGAACCAAATCTATATAAAGGGAATTTCAAGAACTATGTGCTGCTTGATTCCCATCCTCATGGGATACGTAGGAACGCTCGAGTATTCCTCGAGTCCAGCCCTGAGCCTTTGGGCCTAACCCCAAACTCCACTTTCGGTCCCTTGGCTGAAAAGTCCCCCTATGAGCACATGGTGTGATATGGAACACCCTGGTTTTTATTCACATCAGGTTTATAAAAAATGCATGATGTGCCTCCCTCACTATGGTCTGAGCTCTATGACCCTAAACTAAGATCTTCCATGCTCTCGTCCTGCATGACGTTAAACTGTATTTCAAGAACTACGTGTGGCTTTATTCTCATCCTAATGAGATACATAGTGACATCCAAAATCTCAATTCAGGACCCAGCCACAACATTATACAAATAATATTCATGGTCTCCATAACCCTTTTCTTGACTTCTGGTCACAAAATGTCTGAGAACTGAGAGTTCTTTTTCCTAACTATGTAGCACATGCCCTTAGATGGCCCTGCATAAGTTGTCTACATAATGGAACTGTCATCCAAAAGATGCTACTATTTGACTATGAAACTTATGCCCTAGTTGGCCCTACACAATTCAACCTCCATAATGGGTTTTTCAAGTAATGGTAACTTCATTCTTATGAGAAGCCTCTTTTGCCCCTATTTGTCTTAACGACGATATGTAGGGATCTGCAAAAAAAAAAACTGCCGTCCTTAACATATTTGTTTCATACTCTTTTTCATGATCTAAAAGTATTCAAGTATATGGTTTACATTTTCCTCCTTATCCCTATGTTTAGAGCAATATTAAATAACCTTGGACCACTTGACCATATGTCGTATAATGTTTCTATCTCTAGTTTTATTCATATGATTTAAAACCACATATACCTTTTTTCCTATGTCTGGGTCAGACCTTCGTAGAAGTCACATTCCTCTAATTCTTTGACAATTCTAATTGGAAATATCCTCTCCATATTCAAGTACCTTTCTCCATAAAGAAGACTCTATGATTTAGAAAATTTGAATCTCCATAATTTTTTTTTTGGCTTTTAGCAATAGAAAGTCAAATTTATGAGAGTTCTTTTGCCCGACTATGCAGCATATGCCCTTAGGTGGCCTTGCATAAGTTGTCTACATAACAGACTTGTCAGCCAAAAGATACTACTATTTGACTATGTATCTTATTCCCTAGCTGGCTCTGCATAATTCATCCCCCATAATGGGGTTTTCAAGTAATGGTAACTTCATTCTTAGAAAAGACTTCCTCTAATGCCTTTTAGCTCTTTTCCCATGTCATTCCTCAGATTCAAAATTTCTTAAGTCATAGTTTACAACTTTCCCCCTCCATACTTGAATATGGTAATACGTTTCCAAAAAACTTATCAAGAATTGAGTCAATATCATCCATTTGGTCAAAGACATTCGACCTTAAATATTAGCCTTTTTATAGTCCAACATGCATGACTTTAAACTGTCAATAATAAAATACATGGTACTCATTAAATTGGGAACTTATAAAGGGTACTCTGAACAAAAGTTGAGTCCCATATCACTAAACATACATTTTTGTATGATTTATGAAATATTGAGCAATTAAAAGATAAAGTTTGTGGGTTTGTTTGTATAATCCTAGTAAAAATAAAACTATGTTTACTAGGCCCATTGGATTAAGTAAAAATAAGAGAAATTATCATGAAAATGAATGTACAGTTGATTGAAGATGAACTTTTTTTCATTGATGAACAATATTAGAAGAACATCCATAGACTGGAGTCTCTTATATTTTTTTCAAAAATTACAGAAGACTTTCAAAATGATTTATCATCTGTTTCACAGCATCCCAAGCTTCATCAGCAACCACTTGAAGTTCATTTACTCAACCAAATTCACTCTCTTCAGCTTGAAGAAGTGCTTCTTTGGCATCTTTTATGGCTTTTATACTATCCTCTTGGACTTCTTCCAAAGAATTATAAAGCTGGTCAAGCTCCCCAGTAACATCATCTAGCTATTGCTGAAGGAGAAACTGCTGGAAAATCTTCTCCTTAATCTTTTTCTTTAGCTTCTTCAGCTTTTCAACATGATGAGACTTATATTAGGACACTGCAGCATGAAATTAACTGATATTGGTTAGCAATCTAGCTCTAATCAGGTCTTGACGAAACATTTTCTCTTTCTCCCTCCTTCGAATGACTTGTTTCATTGCGACATGGATTTCTTGATATCCAAAACTGCCAAGTCTCAGCATGATGAACAAGGATGAAAGTATTGGAATTTTCAAAGGTAGCTCTTCAAGAGGCACCTCAGATATTATCTTACATATATTTTTCCATGCCTTATGATGTGATAATTGGAGCACCTTTTTCACCTCTAGGTCTAATTCGACATCGCTATCACAGGGAGGAACATAGTCTAGGATTAATGCACTTAAGGAAGTGCCCTGTTCTGCTCCTTCCCTGACCCTGGTTGCTTCACCTTCTGCTACTGTTTGGGCTTAGGCTGAGGCTTCACCTCCAGATCTAGCCATTGAAGTTGACAACCCTGTTTGGTCAATTGAAAGTATGGTTAGTTTCAAAGTACAGTAAAAGTTGATTGATTGTCTTAAAGGTTAGTAAGCCACAAATATCACCATATTTTACCTAAAAGTAGATCAACAACTTGGGAAGACTCCTCCCCATATTTCCTAGATTCAATAGGATTTTAAGGATGGATTTCAGGAGGATATTACATGGTAAGTTCCACCCGAGCCAATGTTTCTGCAATAATAGGGTTGACATCAATGTATTTCAAGCGTTGTTGGTTCATCAGTTTCTTCAGATGGAACTATACATTTTTAACCAAATATAGTTATAAGTGTAATCATGAGAAGATTAATAGGACAAATGATGAAACTCATGTCCAGTTGGTTCTATAACTAGATCTCCAAAATCTTATAAATCACATGGTAATTTAATATGTTCTAAAATTTCTTCAAAGGACATGCCAAGATTCATCATTTTATCCAATGATGTCCCAGATCCTAAGTTAGTCTCACTAGTGGGAGCACTTGACATGCCTTCTTCGTGACTTCCATCTAGAAATCTCTGACCCCAGATAGCTTCTTCAAAGGCAGTTGTGGGGTCAGCTTCGGCAGTTTCCAAATGTTCTGTTGCATGTTTTGAACCTATAACATCACAGAATGGAAGTTAGTTGTTGTCTCATTTGACATTCTATGAAGTATTGTTAATTTACCAGGAGTCTTTTCTCTTATGGCATCAGAAACAAGAGTGGTGTCGGGAACAGACGCCGACTCATCTGCACTCATCATTTCTTCAGGAACAACCGTTTTAGTAGGAACTTGCGGCCATTCTACAGCACCCTCCATTGTACTCTGAGGATGGTCAGTCCTTTCCCTTAAAGGGGAAACTTAAGAAGCCCTTGAAATCTCGAGAAGTTTGAGCACTTTTTCATAAGTAAAGATTCATGAATACCAGAAAGACTTACCACTACTGATGAAGCGTTTGACTGTGGTCTTCTTTCTTTGATGCCTTTGATTCTTGGACTTTTTGGGTGGACTGATGTCATCATCTCCGAAAACAGGTATCAGAGACAATAACACCCTTTCTAACTCTTCATCCATGACTTACTGGCCTGGATATATTTCTCCCGGCTCACGAGGAGATTCAGTGGCTCCAAGAGTGATGCCACCGGGTCTATACTGCAGCGAAGGGATATCAGTGGTTATTTCCTTTACAAGATGCAGGATGAAGAAGATTATTTCCTTGAATAAAAAAGCTTTAACTAAATTCAAATTGCAAAGAAAATAGAAATATGATAAAAAGGAAACTTACATCTTCAAGAGCCACGTAATCACGCCACTCTTCATCTAATGAAGGACCAATCCCCTTAGTGGTACCACATTCCATCATTTAATTCACCCGATTGGTGATAGGAACTGACTCATCAATGGAATATATAAGCATTTACAACTCTTTGATGTAAGTCCTCACTTCATTTGGGTTTTCCTCAAAATGGATGTCAGAGGAAGCCCAGAGATTCCCCACTCCAGGGATATGCAGCCCTTAGCATAAGTCCATCCGGGCGGTTTCAACACCACAATATAAAATCTGCCATGTCCGGACAGCCTTTGGTCATAAATATCCAGAATTTGAACCATAAGGCCACAAGGAGGGTCCTACAATCTGGGACTTCAACTTCTTCCTAGCTCCTACAATCACAGATAAAGGATAAGAAAATGAAACTTGTTTCTCTTTAATATAATGGTGACTAAATTGCCTGAATGATGTAACTCACCAGGAGTCAATGGAGTAGGTATCTTGACTCTGGAAGGTGGATTATATCTGGCACGAGGCTACTTTGATGTAGTTTGAACCTCATCATCCCCATACTAGGAATCTGGTGAATCAGCTCTGGGTGAGGAATCCAGTGAATCAGCTCCGAGTGAGGAAGAGTCACCTTCCAAATGAAAATCTTCTTTCATAATGGTTCTTTTCTTTATCCCCACCCGAGGGACCAGCTGATTCAGTACCCCTTCAGGGTATGATGCTATCTAGATCTCGGCATACCATGTAGTCAATTGACTTGATGCTCCAACAACTGGTAGATCAAATACCTCCCTGTTCTTCTCCATAGATGTCAGCAACCATAGTTTACGAGAAACCATCGGATGCTACTCTAACCTGACATGTACCAGAGGGGATACGGTAATTTTGTTCATAAATTTGAATTGATGTGAAAATATGTATAGAGCATATGACTCTCATATAATTTATCCATCAATCCTTATAGCCAGTGTACCATCTCTACATGCCAGCATATATTCCCTTAACTCCAGGCTGGCTGTTCCATCATCAAAAAATCGCCCTGTTGGCAGATTTCCATAAGGAAAGAAGTGAAACTCCTTGAACGTGCTCAACCTTATTTTTATATCATAAGCGTTGAGGTATAAGGGAGAAATTCTAGAAAAGTTCTGAACAGACGGCCGAAAAGAACTTCTAGTAACCTGCACCCCACTTTGTATAGCATATATCCTGAAGTGGGTGGAGATCCATCCCCATAAAACTTGTAATGGTCCCACTATTCTTAGACGAGACTTACCCATATAAACATGAAGTAATCTTCTATGAATATTTGCCAAAACTGGGGTGGCCAACCCAACCACATTCCTTTCAGACAGCTTGGATACAATGAAAAAGGTCCCTAGCCTCACACCTCCTTTCGAATCCTAAAATAGTAAAAGGTAAACACTGAGACACAAGGCTAAAAGCCTGGCAGACGAATCTTCACTGGAATTTTCTGGTTCACTTCATACCCCCACCTATTAAACTCTCCTACTTCCAGAATTGGCCAAAATGTGCCCATAGAACCCCTCTTTTCTGCTCTAGGGAAACTAGTAGGATGAGTGTAGGAAGGTCCCTCCTCTCTCTTCTTAATCAGAAACATGTCCATCCACTCCTCTCGATGGATATATTTTCTGGAGTGGGTTTTTGTGGTGGTGGTATTCTTAAGCTTGTATAAAATTTTCATTAACTCTGGAGCCAAATCCGGAGTCTTCTCTGAATCATTCCAGGTCACCTTGGGGGGGATGAATTCATCATACATATCTCCCAAAATTGGAGCCCCTGAAATCTTATAGATTTCCCAAAAACTGATGCCTACTTCTCCATGAGTCAGATGGAAAGAATTCGTTTATGGGCTCCAACGATTGATTAATTCCAGCACAAAATTGTCATTCCTATAGACATATGTCTACCCAGCCCAAAAAAATTCATATATTGAAGCTCCCTTCAGATCATTGACAAACTCTGCATAGGTTTGTCGCACCCAATATGCCCACATCCAAGTCAGCTTCACACCTCCTACAGCACAGAAATCCCAAAACTTCTTCCATCCCTTAGATTGGTCCATCTGAGAATTTCAGAAAATAGAGGGATAGAAATGCGGCTTCAGCTCAGGCTTGTGAGGCTTCAGATATGGAGCACATGGGATATAATGCATTATGTATTCCTTCTCCACTATCCCAGCACTGAAAAATGATCCTGAAACTGAGACATTTGCTGAAGAGAAGTTGGTGTAGGTTTGAAACCAGGAATGAGGGATATAACTCTTTACCTATGGAACGTTGACTCATTGCAAATGACCATAGACATAAAAAGGAAATTAGATTCTCTGTGGGAAATTGGCAAGTACTTATCCAAATCCGGGAGAGTACTATTGCAGATAACATAATAGTCATGGCCGACGACGTTCATCATGTCATCTATTCTCTTGCTGGCCAACTCATCAGCTGATCCAATTTTACTGGGATTCATTGAATATGCACAAATATTAAACAATCAACTTCTAAGTAAGTTTGTTTTGTAAAATTTTGATGAAGGAAATCAAAAAAATGGCAAAGGCATTAAGGCACGCAAGTCCCAAACTTGGCGCGCAAGTCAAACCGACCGCGCAAATTTTTCTGCCCTAGTCATGGAATGCAAGTCAAATACCTTCTGCAGAAGCGTGAAAAAATTCAGAAGGGCGATTCGCCGAAGAAAGAACCACCTGCACGACGAGATCTCAAGTTGCTGGAAGCTGAGTGAGTTTACACGGGAGTGAGCCTGTATATATAGGTGATCCAGACCACCTATGCGCCATACCTGCACGCCCAGCATTTGTGTGCCGAACGTGAGCACCATAGACCCTTGATTTCTCAAGCTTTACCTCATAGATGGAACCACTTTCCTTTTCAGATCCAACTCTGAGGGGGGAATTTTGTTGACGCTCCTTTCCATCACAGATTCCCACAAATGGAAAAGAGGAATACCTTAAGCACAAAGAGGGTCACCCTTTAAAGAACATCAAAAAAATTGACGAAGGCATGGACTTGGAGCCCATTTGGAATGAGGCGTACAAGTTACTTGCACGCCGTACAAGTCAATTGCGCACCACCTATGGGTCACACAACTCACTTGCACGCCCTATTTGTTTTTTCACCCAAGGTTCAAGGTGGCCTATAAATATCCCCTGTGGGCCCCCATTTCAAGGACGAATTTTCCAAAAGTCAAATTCAAGCTCTGGTCACCCAAGTCTTCAACTCAACTCTACTAAAATCTTCTAAGGTAACTTTTTACCTATAATGGAAGACTTGAAGGATTAAGATATGGCCTAAAGTGTTTGAATTCATCAACACTTGCACGCCTAAATATCCAGACCTCCTTAAAAATGGAAACACTTGCGCGACGACCTACCCTTTCAATGAAACTTGCGCGCCTCCCTTTTAGAAACATATTAGGATAATACTAAAGGCTTGAGTTAAGTCTCATACAAGTATTACCCTACATATTCTTCGTCACCCAGGTGAACCCATGCCGCGCAAGTACACTTGCGCGGCCAATACTTGCGTTCCAACTTCATTTGTGTGCCTCTTTCCCGTTCACCTCTCCTCTTCAAGATATTATCCCTTGAACCCCTTTTCAAATCCATTTATGTCATGGTTCCTTTATTGGCTTCCTTATCTAAAAGGAATTATGTGAGGAAAATTCCCAAAACCTCGTGACTTAAAAGCTTTATGTCACCACGGTTAGAGGTTTCCTCCATGTAACCTCATCCTTTAAGATGAGAAGATCTTTTGATTTAGGGCATCCTCCTTAGGAGTAATCCCCAAGTCCCCTTAACCTGGGCCTCCTTCTCAGGAGTAAGCCCAAATTATAATTTCCTTTAACATTGGGCCTCCTTATCAGGAATAATCCCCAATCATAATTCCTTTAATTAGGGAATCATCTTTAGGAGTAAGCCCCAAGTCCCCTTAACCTGGGCCTCCTTCTCAGAAGTAAGCCCCAATCATAAGTCCCTTTTAATTTGGGCCTCCTTCTCAGGAGTAAGCCCCAAGTTATAAGTCCCCTTTAATTTGGGTATCCTTTTTAGGAGTAAACCTCGGGTTAAAACTCCAAATCTCCATAAAGTACAAATACCTTTATAGACCCTGCTACTGGGCTTCTTTCCTGAAGTAAGTCCTAGTCTTCATCTACTTGGGCAGTCATACATACGTAAGCCCCACATCATTTTTTGTGACTACACCTTTCATGGAAAAATCATCAGGTTTACTGATACCTCTTGTTTCACACATCGATCATGACTCACATGAGCTTAGAGTGTAAAAGTAATCACTAAATCTCTTTTTGGGCCGTTAACCATGCATAAGCCTCATATTTCTTCACCCAAACTACATAGACTTTGATCCCTACCTTAAAAGTAGAGTACGTAGGAAGCCTTTCTAAGGTTCAAGCCCATTATTCATTAATTATTTTTCATCCCATATGATGTTAAACTATATCCTTCTTATAGAACTACGTGGGTTATGATTACTTTTTAACAAGGATACATAGGTAGCCCATCTGCAGGTACAATCTCAACTCTGGAATAATCCCTGTATTTCTGAATGACAATAAACTTCAAGTGCCCCACTGAGTGGCTTTAAAACCAATATGGTCATCATAATGACCAAGATATTTCTATATAATGTATTAAAGGATACCATTGACTAAGAATCTCTAATATATACGGATGATTATCCATCGATGAAGAACCCCAAATACATATACAATATTCTCTAAATCCCATACATATCAATCATAGATTACCAAATCTAAAGGAAAACTCATTTTTAAGCTTGGTGAATTAATAAGTATTCAGGAACATAACTTAAATCTATAAGAGAGTCCCGGAGTAGGCAATAATTCCCCCCAAAAAGGTGTGCTGATCTTGACCTCCCATCCTCTCGACCAATGAAAATTCTTAATACTCATAGATCTATAACTAATGAGCACCTACTTTTGTAAAGTAGGTCCAAATGGATATAAAATCATTGTATGTTTCCGGTTCTACGAATAAACCCATTAGAAACCGACTGGAAATTTTGAACCTTAAAAAAACAAGGTCATCCACAATTCCATATGAAACAGGGGTAGCCCTATCCTTTACCCTAAATTTGGTGTGTGTGGCCCATGGGGTCTTTTCCTCTCCTCCCCTTGGTCCACCTATAATTTGGGTGTTGTTTCTTATTTATTACCATAGAGGATCAAGGTGTAAACCCCCCTCCCTCGTATGTTTCTTATTCTACACTCTCATTGATTTTAGTGATGTTTATATTTGGATATTAATGAATATTTTACCATATAATGGTGAAATCATATGAATCCTTCGATACTTTCATGAAACCTAGCAAGAGGATGTCCCGTGATGACATCATCTCATTACTTCTCATTATTTCAGTGAAAGTATATCATTGTTGTAATATTTCATATGATTCTTCTTAAAATTAATTAAATTAATTGTTGGAATGGATATATTGTTTGGGGATTTATCCTAGGTTGGTGCTAGGAGATCATTATAGACCTCATACATGTTATAGGCTATAGTTTTGGTGTGATGGTATTACTGGTGAGTCGTTTTTCAAATATTTCTATTTATAATTAAAGTGGTAAGTAAATTATAAATAATATTAATAATTAGTTATTGATTTTTTGGTATTATTTAAGAGCTTAGGATGGATGGAAGAGTTTTTTTGGACCTAGAATGGGCTTAGGAGGAGTTATTGAGCCATGTGATTTAAATGGGAATGCTTCTGATGTGGTAGGTGGTCTTGTGTAAATGACCTATGGTTTTCATACAGTTGTTATAGTAATTTTGGTATATGGTCTCTCCACTAAAACATTAACATATTAAGTTAAAATAATTGTTAAATTAAATTAACCGAAGTTCTTAAATTAAAATGAGTTTCCTACTTAACTAAGATGACCTCAGTTAGGATGCACAAAGTGCTAAGGCCCCGATGGACCTTAGGCACAGGTTGGGATTTCTCAACTACCAATGGACAAGGGCTTGATTAGTGTGATATTATTTGTGACATAAAAACCCTGAGTGGAATACTCTAGATGCTATTAAATGAATTTAGTGTCCCTAGTACTAGGATCCCTTAAATACCTTCAAGTATTGGTTAGTAACAAGTTGAGATAAATAGACTAGGGGTAGGACATGTGAGGTCGAATATGTTTCCTTATGCCTTTAGGTTAGTGAGGTAGATAAAAGGTGTTCTTCCCCCATAGATACATGGTGACTTGGGTAAGTATACCTTTATGAGATGGATAGAGAGGTTGGGTGTTTGGGTGGACCTAGAGTGTTTTAGAAAGGAGATGGGATTGAGGCTATCATCTTTGTAATGTGTGTTAAACCAAAATAAGATCAGGGACTAAGGGAACCTTATGATGTGTTTGGGATAAGATGAGACCCAAGGAATCCCAATTAGTTACCCTATGGCATGTTGACACTTGTGAGATTCTTTCTTTTGTTCTTTTAGTAGAGTGAGAATGAGATTAACCTTATATACTTGAGTTTTCATTTTTATCATTGTTTATACTTGTGTTGAATGAATGGAAAATACTCCTAGGATGGTATTTTATTATATAAAGAAAAAACCTTGGGGTGGTATGTGATACTGGCTAAGAAAACTCTCATAAGGGTGGTCCATGTAACTTGTGGGATAATTCTATAAATGAGAAAACTCCCACAGGTGTGGTCTGTGATACTTATACTGTATATTGGGGAAACATGGGCTATTTAATAGTTGATTTTTTCATCATAATGTTCTTAGAGACACCCCAAAATTATCTAAAGTAGGTATGGTCGATAGAGGTCACATACCTGAGGATCAATGATGGACATTGGGCTTGAACCATGTTACATGAATATGCCCTCATGGAGATTGCATCACTGTGGTTAGAATAGTCTCTATGCAGTTCTTAGAAACATTCAAACATCAGTCTAAAGCATGTATTATTGGTGGTTTTATTTATTTATTTATAGTAGTTTCTCATTTATTATTATTATCCTACCACATGAACATATAACTATATTTATAGTATAGTATGTGACTACATTGGTGGTGCCCTACTGTGTTTTTTACTCACACCATGATTGGGATACCATTTCAATCAAGTACTTGAGAATCCCTCACTTGTTATAGATTCAATTTGGGATGAGGTCTAGGATTTCATGATCTACCTGGAGCAGCTTAGATGGGATTTGAAGTTCGGGTTGAGGTGAGGCTCGAGGATTTTAGTGGATCCTCCTGTACTTTTATTTCAGTATTTATATATTATTTTATTTTTATTCTATGCATGTGATCATCCTAGTGGGTAATCAATCTTGATATAAAATTTTATGCTTCCATATGAAATTTGATACTGATGGATTTTATTGATTATTTCTAATAGCTCTGATCATTTATTATAGTGGATAGAGTTTTTTTATTTCTTTATTATTTCTCAATATGATATGGGGGTATACTATCCCCATTATACCAACTTAAACCACCACTACTAGTTGGTAGATTCTAGTGTACTAGGAGGTATGCTTGAGGCACAATAGCAACCACCGATCCGAGCATCTATTAATGGTCTGAGATGATGGGATGTTGAAAAGTTTTATCATATTTTTTTTTTGTTTTTCTTAATACTTAGGTTATGTTGGAAAAACAATATAGGAATGTGTGGGATATTGTGATTAATATTAGTATAGTGCTTCATTAACACCTATTTTGGTAAGAATTCTAGGTTACTAGGGGATTTGGATTTATGCTCTTGGTTTGAACTATTACATTTATACGATTTTCACCTTGAGTGATTCACATGATGTTTGGGCTTATGATTTGTTATTTATTTTTGGATCTTGTCCCATTGGTGAGAGGAAAGTTATGGAATTGAATCTTTGAACATAGAGGCAAGGGAACCTCATTCATTATTCTCAACATATAGGATTCACATGAAATGTAGGCCTGCTAGTGTTGATTTATCATCAATTATAGGCACAACTATTTAAAGTTTAAGTCAAATATAATGTGTAATTTTACTATATAAGTTATTTATATAACCCTACTAATCTATATTGACATTCATATTTTTACTTCTGATGGTAGGTCATGTAGATCTATGGTGAGATTCTCATTGATGATGATGATAGTCCATTAGTGCATAGGGAATGGGGTGACCCTAATAGGTCGACATAGGTATGTGATTACTTGATGATGAACCCATTATGGGTGGTTTTTATTTGGGTTTGGTTATTTAAAGTTTCAGTGACAACCTATATGGAGTTTTCCAATATATCTTGGAATGTAATTCTACTCAACCAAACTATGTGCTATGATTTACTAAATATGAACCAACATAGGGTGATGTTAGTTGTATGTGTGTCTATAAACAAGATATAAAATTCTCAATGGGTATTCATGTGTGTAGATTATCATGAGAATTGATATCCTTATGGGTGGATAATTTGGATTGATATGTCATTATATCTATACATGAGACCCTAGAGTGGGTATTTTGGCTTGTGTGATGCCATGCGATTTTGAGATAAGAGTATATAGGATGTCCCATGAATTGTGTTACCTCATTCATGATTTTTAATTGATGGACTAGGTGGGATTATCCTAGTGATCTTTGAGATATTAATTAGGATAGTGGTGAGTCAATGGTTTTTTATAATCAAGGGTAACCTGAGAGAAGAGATATCTTAGGATGTGAGTGCATTAGAGGAAGAGATCCTAGCTCAAGGATGATGTTTGATATTGGTTCATGCTAGATGATATTGAGTTTATGGTGTGGGAATAAAGATTCTTGGGACTTATGAGGTAGATAACCCAAGGTGATAATGTTTTTTGGTTTGAGGTTGGTTTTGAGGGCATGTATGAACATGTTCCTAGACCTGTTGAATTTTGATTCACTTTAATAGTGTGGTGCAAGAATGGGAGATAATTTTGGTTGTAGAGAAACAATGGATGATGGATAAGCATGATTTTTTCCTAGGAATGGGTGAAATTAAATTCTTTTGTACAAGATAATATGTGGATCTTTTTGTCTTGAAGAAATAACATCTCATGGTATAGGGTCAGTGTTTTGTCTCATGAGCCTAGTTCAGTGGTGTATGACTCTTGGGAGTGTGAGTCAGGTTTATGATTGGGTTTCACATGAATGTATAACTATTTAGTTTTGATGAGACCTCATTGGTGATGTATTTACATGGATGTTTAGTGGATTTGGTGGTATGGGATTGTACGCCTGTTACGTTTGAATGGTTTTGAGATAGCGTGATTTGGATATGTGTGATGTTGTTGAATAGTGGATCAGTGAGCGACTATGTGTGGGTTAAGGAATTAGGTGAATTGGATGATATAATTGTGTAAATCATGACCCGATATGTGGTATGAGAATAAGAGGTGTCTCCATCATGATAAATAAGGATTCCATGGATAAATATTGTTTGTGTTTGAGCAGACATGTATAGCATGAAAGGAGTGACACCAGTGTGATGTGTGATCCATCAGGTGTTGTGCTTGAGGATCAGTAAGGAAAGTCATATGGTGGGGAGTACACCATATGATATTGGATTGTGTGACCCTCATTTCAAATGTATTTTTATGGTTTTCACGAGTAGAGTTCCTATGAGCCAGGAATGGGCAGACAATTAGTGTTTCTTGATAGTACACAATTATGGGAGAAATTGGCTATTCAAGTCATTTTGTTCAATGATAGTTGGACGATGGGATAAAATTATTGGGAAATTAGTTTAGTGGTGTGATGAAGACGATGTTCCCATAGTGGGGAGTGTGATATCAATCATGGGTGATACAACTATTGTGTTGAAAGGCCATGGATTCATGGAATCGGTATTGGGAAGACTGATATGGAATTTTGATTCTAGTGAGTAAATAGACCTAAATAAACCTAGATTCCCCTATAGAATTCTAGGTATAAATTTAGAGATGATATTAGATTGATTTTGAGCGTATACCTTGGACTTAGGATAAAATTAGGTGACCAAACATGATTGGGTTGGCGGTACATTTGTGTTCATGAAGTGGTAGATCACGATGACTCATTTTTTATAGACGAGGATTCAACCACATAATTTCACTAGAATTTGGTTATAAACATTTTTTGGTGTATATTAATGATCATGTAATGCCTCTAGGGATAAATGAATCATGATCAGGTAATTTATAAGTACATCGGTGGCTAAAGACAAGTGTTTTTTAAGAAGGTAAGCTAGTGAAGGCATGATTGGTGGAATTACATATAATTTCATACAATGGGATAAAAAACAAAATAGGTACATAATTTTGGATACAAAATGTATGTTTCAGGTTTTGGTTGGGACTTTTTGAGGAAAATCCAGCATTTTCATATTGTTATTGGACAATAGAGACTCATCAATTCAATTCAGAATCAAGAATGAGGAGTTGTACTAGAGTTGGGCTAGTGTTTCATTCATGTTTGTGTAAGAGTATTGGAAACCAAATTAGGGGAATCATTTGAATGATTATATCATGTTTCAATAGGAAATTTCAATGATATAGGTTGTATTATACCATTATTGGTCTCTTTTAGCTAAGTCTTATGGTGGGGAGAACCATGAGATAGGTGAGTAGTTAGATGAATACACCTCGAGTGTCTCGGGATAAATTAGTTCAAGTGGGATCCATCACAGTGTTTCATTAATTAATTTAAGTGGTGTCTTGTGTTTCAATAGTTTAATAACTTTGAATTCAATGCTACGTTCTAGAAGTGTATTGAGAAATCAAGATTGGAACACAATAATTGAGTGAGAATTAGTGGCCAATATAGGCCATGAGATATAATTGGATAACCTTAAATGATTCTCATTTATGATAAGTGTTATGGTGGGGAGTTTTAAATATCATGCATGTACAAACACATTTGAATTTCAAGATAAAATTTGGATTTTCGTTTAGTGGACATATCGTTTTAAGAAATGGGGGTCATAAGTGTATTCTGGAAGTTTTAACACCTTAAAATGGTGTTTTTGGATAAGGAATTAGGATTTAATGGTGTTCAAGAGTAGTAATAATTCATAGGGGGAGTCTAGGATCACTAGGGATATAGTTTTTATCCATTGACTAGCTGATGGTATGTACAGTCTGATCACACACTACAGGTGTCCACTGGAAAGCTGGTAGGATTTTAGGGTAAAAAATTTCTCTTTTTACCACCTCAAGTTTATGAGGGGGTAACTGCCTCCTTTCCCCTTCATTTAGTGTGTTAATCACATGGGATATTTCCCTCTACCTCCTTGGTTATCCTACAATTTGGGTGTCATTTATTAGATATTTCCTTACTAGATCAAGGTGTGGACCCCTCTCCCTCCTCCATTAATTATTCTCTCTACCTATCACTAATTTTAGTGATGTTTTTATTTAGGTATTTATGATGATTTCACTATAGAATAGTTAAATTTTCAAAATACTTTTAGGATCTCATGCAACATAAAAAAATGATGTCTCATAATGATGTCTCTTCATTTCCACTCATCGTTTCACTAAAGGTACATCACTGATGGAATTTTTATTTGGTGTTCACTTAAAATTAATTATTGGAATGGATATTTTGGTTAGTGATTTATCTAGGTTGGTGTTGGGAGTATGTTGTGGACCTCTTAAAGGTGATAAGATCCAATTATGGTGTGAAAATATCACTGATGATTCTATCGATGATTATTACTATTTATAAATAAAGTTGAAAGTAAATTAAGAATAACATAATTAACTGATTATTGATTTTGGGTGTGAGTTAGGAGATTGTGATGGATGTATGGGCTTGGTTGGACCTTATAAAGGCTTAGGTGAAGCTTCCAAGTTGTGTGATTCAAATGGGAAATCTTTGTATGAGGTAGGTGGTATTTCCTACACACCCTATTTTTTTATTCAGTTTTTATAATAACTATGGTATGTGGAATCATCAATGTGGTGATTAACTTCTAAGTTAGAATAATTTTTAAATTAAATTAACTAATATGTTTAAATTAAAATGTGTTTACATATTAACTTGAATGACCATGGTTAGGATGCAAAAAGTATTAAGGCCTTGATAGACCTTGGTCATTGGATGGGTTTCCTCGTACGCCAATGGAAAAGGCCTTGATTAGTATGATATTCCTTTAAACTTATGGACCTCAATGTGTGTACACTAGATGTTATTAAAAGAATGTAGTTTCCCTAGTAGTAGGATACCTTATCGATCTCTAAGTAGATATTAGTGATGAGATGGTATAAATGGAATAGGGGTTGTCCATGTGAGACCTAAGAGGTTCCTTTGAGCATTCAAGATATTGAGATGGTTGGGGGTTTTCTACCCCCATAGAGACATGGTGGTTTGGATGAGTAGACCTTTTCGAGATGAATTGACAGGTTGGGTGTTTAGGCCAACCTTGAGTGTTTTAGAAAGGGGATGGGATTGAGGCCATTACCTTTGTGATGAGTGTTGAACCATGAGATGAATGAGGATTGAGTGAAACTTATGAGGTGTCTAGGTCATGATGAGACTTAGGGGACCCTACTGGGTGCCTCGACGATGCGTTGACCCTAATGAGAGGGTGTTTTCTAATATTTTAGTAGACCGAGGATGGGATTTCTCACAGGTTTTGAGTTTTACTTATTTTGTTGTTTATTATTATATTTATTGAATGGGAAATTTCCTTGGGTGGTATTTTATTATATATGTAAAGAACATTGGGTTATTCTATGATACTAAATGATAAAACTACCATAGGGAAGGTTAGGGTTACTTGCAGGCTTATGAACTAACTATGAAAACTCATGTAGGAGAGGTCTGTGAAACATACAATATATACTAGGGAAATATGGTTCATTTAATTTATGTTTAATTCATTTTAATGTGCTTAGAGACACCCCAATAATGTACAAAGTAGGTATGATCGATCAGGTTTGCATACTTGAGGATTGAACCAATGGACAATTAGTCTTGCTATATGATTGTATTCTTCTACATGGAATTTGATACAAATGGATTTTATTGATTATTTTTTCTTATTGAAATTATTTATTATAGTATACGATTCTTGGTAATTTATTTATTATTTTTCAATCTAATATCGGGGTATAATCTCCCCACTATACTATCATAGACCTCCGTTGCTAGTCAGCAACCATTGAAATATGAGGAGGTGCACTTGAGGTACAATAGTGACCACCATTATGAGAACCAATTATTTGTTTGGGATGCTGGGATGTTACAACTAAGGAATATTTTGGAAGGGGACCCTAAGGGAGGATATGAACATGACCCACATGCAATGGTTCTAAGGTAGCCAGAATAGGATATTGACATGGGAAAGTTTTTTATGTATAGTTGAGGGAAATACTGGTACAAGTTATTCAAAGTATTAACTAGTGGAATCATGGAGTTGGGTCACCCATGTCTAAACTGATGAGGGATTTTTAGTCTTAGTATCCTCCATTTTTATAAGTATGGAGGACCCCAAGCAACTAAGTATTGGATTGAATTAATCTAGACCATATCCAATTTTATTGAGATGATTTCAGGGTGAAGGGTAAATATGGATACATATATGCTCCGGGGAATAGAAAAACACTTGTGGGATGTGTAATTAAAGGCTAGTAGACACAAGGGGATGTCATGGAAATATTTTTAGGTGAGAATATTTGATTACTTCTTTCCAAAGACACCAAGGGAAGACCGAGCCCATGAGTTCATTCACTTTGTGAATAGAGGAGATACCAATCATATATTATGTTGAGAATTTAATAGACCTATTTTTATTTTCATTGAGATTAAATGAGGATGATATCACTAAGGTGTGATGATTTTATAATGATCTTACACATTCCATAAATACATAGGTGAATGTTTTTAGGTTGAAATCATTTTTATAGGTGTTGAACCAAGAGTTGATAATAGAGTGGACTTTAGATGATGAACATGTTAGAGTCGGTTACCTAAATCCAATTTAATTTTTTTACTTTAAATTACTAGTATATTCAAAATTTTAAATATTAATAATCATATTATCATATAATGAATTTTATTTTGTATGAAATTTAATGTGATAATTACTTTAGAGTATACTTTGAATCAAAATTTCATAGTAGTCCCCTACTATTATGTGAAAATTGAAGTGCTATAAAGATATTCTTAAATACATGTTCTATAGCCAGATGAAATCATTTAACTAGACACAGGTGATATAAATATCAGTTTTAGGAGGCTCATAAGACATTAAGACTTCTTCTCATGAAGTTCTTCCTTGGTAATCTCCAAGAGAGGAGGTTATGAGAACTGAACCACCTATAAGAATTACACATGTTTTATGTGTAATTTAATATACCTATTTGTGAATGTATTTATTAGTCCCTATAATTGAGATTATTATTAATGTATATCACGAGTCACATACTTTTATGTGTTGATGAAAACTATGATGACATATTCTCATGGAAATGTAGGATATGTTGGGTACATCATAGATGATATTGAAATAATGAATAATTAAAGAAAGGATTTTTACTTACTAATTTAATAGAATTTTATATCTCTAGTCCTTTGATGCAAATGGAATTTTCTAATTAATTTCATGACAATGGTGGTTTGTCAATGAGTTCATTTCTTGAAAGTGAAAAAATGGTATAACATTAATGAATAAGTCCAGAAAGGATTTGTCCCATCCAAGTTAATGGAAGTAGATATATAAGGACCTGTGATGGAAATGGAAATATCTAATTAAGTTTATGTACATGATAGTTTATCAATGAGTTTATTTATATAAATTTAAGTAATGATATATCAAGCATATAGGTTGTTGACACATGCAATGCGGCCTTCTTGATGGGATATCGAGACAAAGGGATTATATCACACAATGAGTATTCATAGGAGGTAGTCATAAAAATGAGTTATCCTCATCTCTATAGGGGCCATGGTTTGTTTCTAAATAAATCTCTTGGTATATTACTTTGAATCACTATTATTGATATGATGGCCTAAAATGTCACACACAAAGTGTATCCATAAGTTCCACCAATTCAGGCGAATTAGAGTTTAGGATGAAGTGGGCCCCAAATGTGGGGACCAATGAGAATCAAAGTGAGGAATAAAAAGTAAATTAATTCAATTATATTATTCTAATTTATAATAATAATAATTAAATTTATTTCTCAAGGTATTCATAAGTTATTTAATTATAAAAGATAATATGATAAATTATTATTTTTTGAATGAACGTTACACATTACAGGTTTATTAAATAGATATGGGAGGAATTATTTGAGTTAATGGATCATGGTTCATCATGTGGAATTTAAGGACGTCACTAGTGAGTGGTGAAATATTCATGACATTAATGACACATTTACTTAGCAATTTATATAATTTTGGACTTCTTTAAGACTTTTAACTTATCCAATGACTTAAAGGAACTTTTGGAAATTTAAAACTAACTATTTAAGATCATTTTGAACCATTAATAGTATATATGGATATTTTCATGAATTTAGGGTTCTCCCATCCTCTCCTATATTCTCTTAATAATCTAGAGAGAGAAATATCAAAAAATAGAACAATCCAATTTTGGGGATCGATCCTGTGATCTTTTGGTGATCATACAAGCACTGTAAGAACTTATATTTTACACACTAGCTCACATTAATCTAAAAATTACATTCATGGAGGTATGGTAAATGTGTAGATGATATAAATGGAATATAGTTTGGTGTCTTCAAATATGGTGATCCAAAGAAGAGTAGATTATATCAAGATCATGTTGTTCCAATAAGGTTCTATTTTGATTTTGTTTTCATACTTAAACTGAATTACTTAGTATCCTTGGAATGAATAAAGTATTTTTATACTAGATCAATCATATAATAATAGATTTAGTGTTAAAAAGTAAAAATTAACCAACATTCATGTTTCAGTTGCATGACCAGTTCCTTTAATGGTATCATACTGACCATGATATTATTTAAGTTGAAATTTTGATTAAATTTTATAGAATTATGATAATGGAATTTGATATGGTCCCAACAACACTAAAGAAACAGTTATTTTAGTTTTAATTGTGAATAAATGACTATTCTAAGATCGATTTATTTTTCGGAATAAAAAAATGAAAAAAATCTAAAATGTGTGTGTGTGTGTGGGGGGGGGGGGGGGGTTGGGGTGGGGGAAAGGTAATGGTTAACTTCCAAGAGTATTTTATAGTGGGGTACATTTCTAGAGAGCATAACTAGTGGGGTGGTGGGTTTTTCATTGTGCAATGATGAAAGAATTTGATGGATACTATCAATCAAATAAAAAACCATATTCAATATGGTGGGAGACATAAATTTCCCACATTGAGGTATAACTCCCTATTTATTGGGAGGGGGGTGTATAATGATAATGTCTATGGGTTATATCGATTACTTTTTTTATTAAACGTGGAACCTAGGGGGATGACCTGTGTAACTCATGCATGCTTGATGTGGGAAGTATGACTCTCCATAACCTGGACAAGACTACGTTGGACCACAACTAACTTGACCAACCCAACTAGGCCCATCAAGGGCTTGGCATCCTTCCCAAGATCCATTTTGGGTTCAAAATGACATGGAATTATTTAAAAAAAATTATAAATAATTTTCATGTTTGGAATTCATGAATTCTTTTTCGGGATTCATGAGACTTATCGATAATTAATTAAAATTATTTTAATGCAACTTTAAAGTATAAAAAATTCACTTGATTTTAATTTTAGTATCTTTAATTTTTATTATGTAATTTTATTTCATATTGAACGATCATGAACTAATACCAACCCATGCATGTTTGGGTATTTATTTATTTACTTTAATTATTTCATTTGGGTTATAAAATGTATTAATTGTCTATCATTTTGATGATATATGAATCACATATTTCTTTTAAAATGTATAAGTATCTCTGTGTCAACTTTTGAGTGATAAGATATAATTCCCACATCATTATTTACCCTCACTTGAATGTGAGTATATATTGTAAAGATCTAAGGAGTTCATGGAAACATGGTTAAATTTGAGATCTGGTGTGGAACCAAAGAAGTATAATTCATGGGTAATTGATATAAGCTATAATATATGTCAGGATATAACTCAAGGTATTCCCCAAGGGTATTATTTGATCTGTTATCTTCTTAATGAATCAAAAAATAGATAACAACTCTTGATCATGTTATTTTTTTTCTTTTATTGTTAATTATGTCATTATGTGGGTGCTATATGATCACAAAGGATAGTTAGAAAGCATGTAGTGATAAAAAACAATTATATGATGAATGTTTCTATTTATGCAGTTAATATGTGAGTGTGATCACATAACAATAATCATGATAAATAGAATTGGATTTTAGTCTCCAAGGGAATTAAAATAAATGGAAAATACATAATTTATTTTAACAAGAAGTGGTTAATTTAATATGAAAAATCCATATAATATTAAAAATCATGTAAAAGTATAAAATAAAGAACATTTAATCATAAATACAAAAATTAATCAAATTAAAATATTAAGTTGGTATAGCCATCCATTACTTGAGTTATAATGTAAACATAGATCAAAGTGTTTGGTCTAACCTTTATCAGGAAACCTTCAATTATCCGAGAGTTGTAATAAAAGTTTTAGGGGACTTAACCTAGTTTTAATTAAGGGTTGATTTCCTTTATGAGACTTGGTGAAACTAATAGGAAAGTGTTTAGGAAATTAAATCCCAGTATTTTTGGGGAATACTCTTAACAAATTAAGGAGCTACGAGTTAATATAGTTGTAAAGACCTTCCTGCCTAATACCTTCAAATAATTTGTACCAGACCCTCGTTAGGGTTGTGAGAATGGAAATATGGATCCTTTCCACTAGAATATCCACATGATAGGATATTTTGATTCCAATAGTGAGGGTTATTAATAAATTATAAAATAATGGGATACTGATAAATAAAATTTACTATGTAACACTTTTGGCAATCGAGGAAAAATATTAAAATATGGTTTTACTTATTGCAAAAAATAGAAAAAAACCATAGGAACACTCTAATAATTTTTAGACAAAGATCAAGTCCTCAATGACATAAATTTTTTAGAGTGGTACATCTATTTATGAACCAAACTAATAGAGGAAATTTTTTATTATGTGTTGGAGACCCTTATACCCATTCAACCACCTCACCGAGCGAGTGAAGGTGAAAATGAATCCTACCTAAGATACATGGAGGATGATTCTTATTTTTGAATCATAAATATATAAGAATTTTCTCAATATATGATGATGAAATATAGAAATATGGATACTTAAACCATGAAAAATCATCTCCTTGAATTTTATAAGAAGAAAAAGAAACTTAAAATAATTGAGATTATCACTAAAATATACGAGTGTAAAGTGGAAGATACAGACCCAACTAGTGATCATTCCATCAGAATTATAGATTATATTTATGATTTAGAGAATTTAGGATTCTATATGGATAATAAATTATCCATTATTATTATATTACCATCCTCACCTCCAAGTTTTTCTATATTCACTAAGAATTATAGGATTAATTACTTAGATGAATCACTTAGGAATCTTTTGAATATTCTTCTCCAAGATGATAAGGATCAGTAGGAACATGTTTCCTCACCCATTATAGTAAAAAATTGAAATAAAAGGTTGAAAAACTGAGGAATATTTCTAATTCGATGGATTTTTTACAACATCTTTCAAAATAAAAAAGATTCAAAGGTAGTGTAGTGAAAAGGAGGATGTTTTATTCTCATTTGGAAAGAAATATCACTAGAATATGAACTATAATTGATTAAAAAGAATTGATCAAAATATTTTACCTCAGTTATATTCATCATTGTGTATAATATTTATATTTCACTTCTTAGGAATCAAGGAAGTCTATAAACATTTCAAGAAGTAATTTGAATTATCCTAGAAGATGAGAAATGGGGATTCCTATCTTAGTAGTGAGAAACACGTGATTTTATATTTCCAAGTGGATTGATTATCATGAAAATATTATTTTTTATTTTTTTTTCCAAAAAATTTATCACAATATCCTTTTGGATTAAAAAGATCTTTATTTCATTTTAAATTAATGTTTTTATATTAATTAATACTTAATAGTTTAATAATTCTTTAATCATAATAATGAATGATGAATATAAAATATAAGACTCATAACCAGTTGTGGAAATAAAATTCTTAGTCAAGTAAAACTGATAGTATTTTTTAAATATATATCCAAATAGGTTTTTAGTCTCTCATGAGATAACATGATAAGAATACTATAAAATATATTAATTTTTTTTCTATAAAGAAACTTTATAAATAAAAGTACCACAAAACTTGTAGGGTTAGTTCAATTAAAAAAATGTAAACTATTCTAAGGGGAAGCCATATGTAAATTCATACACTCCATGATACTCCTTTAAGAAATTTTAGAAAGTCTTGGTGAAAATGAATTTACTTAGTAATAAGATATAGGATATTTCAGGTAGGTTTTCAGAGTATATCTTAACCAAGTATTCCTTGATCATTTAAATATAGATTGAAAGTTTCACTAAACTCACATTACCTTATTCACATCATTGATGTGATGGTATTATAAGGTATATTTGATGATGAGTATTATATGTATTACCAGTCTTATATCGTCTTTCAAGACATGTTTTAAAAAATATCAGTGTAACAGCTAACCATATACCAACTAGATTGATTAATAGATACCATATAAGTTAAAATATATCACAAACCAAGCTGGGATTCCATCCAATTATGACACCTGAACTGACCCAAGACAAGGCCTGAAGGGAATTCCTGATCCCTACGGGTTGACAACTAGTGTTGGACATCAAAATAAACCAATGAGAACGATTTATCCCAAAAATAAACAAACATGATCAATGAACAAACTAAACAAGAAGTAGAACTAATAATAATTGAACATAAAATACATAACTGATCCAAATACAATAAATGATGAACATAAAAAAAACTAAAAATAAAAAGAAAATTGTCCCATGCTAACCTAATATCCACATGACCTCTTGGTCAACACCGACCAAAAAACCAACATTTTCTAATGGAAAACCAAACCAGAAACCTGAACCTGCAAAACAACTCGGGTCTACCCATGGTGAGTGAAAAAAGTAGTGTATAAGTATACAAATTCTTAGTAGGTAATCACCAAAGTCTATGAATTTAGTTTCATGAAATAGTCCACAAACACTAGTTTAAATACATATAGAAAATATGTTTTCAATCATTTTAAGAAACTAAACACAACTTTCCATAAATTCATCTCTCTAAAACCATACACACATATTTTCTTGTTTAAAATGGTTCCACTTTCCAAAACCTAGTTCAAAACCCAAATCCAGTTACAAATCCATACAAAATCACCCAAAGGAAACTCTGCTGATAATAAAGGAAAAAAATAAACATACACAAACTAGTTGGGATAATAACTAACAAGGTACATAATCAAAATAGAACATACAAATATATAATCAAGGGAATTTCCTAAACATATATAGAGGAAATACTTAGACGTACTCAGTTCAGACTCACCTTCCATAATATGGTACAAATCCATTATCAATAATCAACTGGATGGTCTAAACTATCCAATTTAGTGGCATGTCCCACCTGGCCTCTTAGAAAATCCAGGGGGTTCCAACCCATCAAATTAGGGTCAATAAGAAACTATCACTCGACCCTCTAGATGACACCTAGGAATACCACGATAATAGTACTTTGTGAAACATGGTATAACAACCATAACCCACAATGTACTCATGTATAATCCACTAGAGGGGAACACATCCCAAGGTCTAGTGGTTTCCAAACATAATCCAAAACCTATAATATCCTCTTACATGATCCACTAGTGGGGAATACATCCTAAGGTATAGTGGTCTCTAAACATAATCCAAGAATCATGAACATACATGAAAATCCATTTCATTCACAAGCATGTTCATACAGTATTAAAGATCACATGGAAACCACTATTTTCTATAAACCAATCCACTTTCCCAAAAATAAAAAAATACCAATTGGGCTTTCCCATCACAGAAGATTTCACAAAAAAACCCCAAAACATCTCAAAGTTCCAAACGTGGCTTAACATTCACAAATAAAATTTCATTTCCAAATGATAATTCCCAACAAAGGTAAAAACATACAACAACATGAAAAGTTACAAATGGTATTCTATACCATTAAATTTCTAAAACACATCTCAAAGTTCAAATTGGTCCAAACCTTAGAGAACACATTTGAAACTGCATTTAAACTCACTCAAAGAACCAAGGCCATTTTAAAACACATTTCACTCCACTTTCACAATTCATAAAACCCATTTGGAAACACAACAAGAAAAGATAACATGCAAAAAACCTCACTTTCTTTAGAAAACCAATTTTCATCACATTTATACCCAAAAACCCTTTTAAAAAATATTTTTCACCATTCACACAATACATTGAAAAAATTTATAAAGAACAAAAAATAGGTTCACATGAAATAAAGTAAACTTATTTTTGAAAGCCATATTCTAATACATATGCATTTAAAATTACTTTGAAGACAATATTAGCCTGAAAGAACCATTTGAGATGAGGGAGAAGAAAATGGGAGAGTATCCTTTGAAAAACTAGGGTTTAAGGAAACATTATTCTCAAGGGAAATTTTCATTTGTTTGTCCACCCATATGTTTAACCTGTGAACATATGGGCATGTCTATATCCAATGGAAACCTTAAAGTATCCATGAAAGCACCCAAATTTTTTTTAAAGAAACACCACTTGTTTTACCACCAAATACAACAAGCCACACCTAAGCTTCAAACCATAAGAGTCACCAATTCCCATATAAAACATCCAATTCACAATTAAACCATAATACCAAATCATAACCAAGTAAAAACACCACCCAAATCACCCAATTTCACTTTGAAAGATCAATTTACATTTTATCAAATACCTTATGTGCATATATACACTGGAATGTTTAAGAAAACCTTTAGGAAACCATTTCACACAAACTTTCCATCATGAAAAAACCATACCAACCAAATAAAAATATCAAAATCATGATAAAATCATTTTTAAATTATTTGGAAACACTCAAGCATCAAATGAAATGTGCTAGAAAAGAAATGGATGGAAACACCTACCTCAATGACAAGTGAATGCAACGAAACTTAGTGATAAGGATGAATACAACCCAATAGAAAATACACACTTCCTAACATCAAATAAATTGAACCACATAATCTAAACCTCATTATATGGTTTTTCCAAGAGACAATACACCAAGAAAACATCAATAAATCAATAGGTAAGAAAGAGGAGAAGAGGAGATCAACCAAATACTCAAAGAAACTTACCTAGGAACCTTTAATAAGCTTCAATGGAGAAATGGGAGAAAGGGAGGAGGGTATCCTAGATTCCCCTGGTACATATAAGTTGAAAAAGGGAGGAGAAACCTGAAATATGGTTAAAATAGATGAGGGAAAAAACTATAATTTCACACTTTTAATGATTTGGGAAACTCACACGGTTTGGCCGCACAGCTTGAAAAACCGTGAACCAACCGTGTGCACCCTACTAGAGAAAAGGGGTACCCCACATGGTTTGGCCACACAGTTTTGAAAACTGTGCACCAACCTGAAAAATAGCACTATCCAAACCACATAACCCCCTCGCATGGTTGCTGCACGGTTTCCTCTAACTGTGCACAAGCCATGCACCATGCCTCAGAGACCAACCTTAAAGACAAAAAATTTCTACCAGTCCCAACATGATTTAGTCCAAGGAATGGTCAAACCATGCAAGTAAAACCATTAAAGAATAGAATGAACAAAAAACATCCTCTTCCTCAACAATCCACATGGTTAACCCTTAAACTGTGATCACAAACTATTAATAGGCAAAAAACTCACCTGAAACTTCCAAAAATCAAAAATTCAAACTGGGAAATCAACCCGAACTTCTAGAAAAACATCCAAATACACAAAATAAATAAAAATAAAATAAATTTCATGGTAGGGGTGTGACAATTTTCCCCACCACAAATACTTTATGCCCTTATAAAGTCACCCAGCCACAGGAGGGACACATCTCATAGCTAAAATGAGATGAGATAGAATGAAACAATGGTACATGGTGTGACCTTTCACTCCACAAGTCACAACCAATAATTTATATAGGAAACCACAACACTAAGAAAAACAGGAGAACATGAGAGGGTTATCCCCACCATAATAACCCGAATAACACCACCAACATTGAAAATCCCAACACAACATCACTGACACGAGAACTCCCAACCCGAACCTTAAATTTATGGTGCAATATGAACTACACCGCCAACAAAATTGGGGATTCCCCACATAATAAAAACACCCAACACAAGGGGAAAACCATGGAAGGATCTCGAACTAAATTGAAAACAAAAACACAATTCCTCAACTCTAAAAGACTGATTCATATCCAAAATGAGCACAACTGATAAACAGAACCGACCCTCAAAAAGGTATAGGTACACACATAAGAAGGGAAAAAAAATCAAAGAATCAAATTTTAAAAGGAAAAAAATATTCGGATCCAAAAATAAAAAACCACAAATCCTCTTGTAATAATGGAGAACTTACAACAACAAGGATAACTACAATAAGGAAATTCAACTAATTCTTCTCCAATACTAGAGAAAAAATCTAGACTAACTACTCTACCACACCCATGATTCCTGACTATGTAAAAACATTCAATCTAGGGCTTATGGATGAAAATTGATGTATTAAAGCATTTTCTACCCCTCATTTAGGCACTAATATCCTCCAATTGAGATTTCCTCTTCTAACCATGATTCTTACATAATTTCTCCAGATAACCCAAATAAACACATTGATGACAAGAATTTGGGGGATTATGAAAAGATGAATTCAAATTACCAAACCAGACACACTAAAATCATACAAATGACTGGTATAAATAGTGAGAAGCTGAATCTCTTGAAGAAGATTTCTTATAAATGGGTTCCTCTAGAACACACCTCTTTCCAGACGGGGAACCTCCATGAGTGCCAATAACCACTGACTGCAACCCCAAGGCCAAAACAGTTAAGAACACCTCATATACCAATTTATTGAACTGGAATTCATTAAATGATAGGACAAACTCCTTGATCTCTAGATGAAGAACCCAAATAAAAAAGGATCTTTCAAATGATTCCCTGAGGCCATGTCTATAGAAAATGAAACAGACTCTTGAAATGATTAACATAAGCCTTCACTGGATAATGACCTTGATGAACATTCATGAGCTCTTATACCTTCCTCCTATTCACATCCCCTGTTACAAACCATTGTATGAAAGTTAACTTAAAAACTTCCCAAGACATCCAAACTTGAAATGAAGTCTGGATAATCACCTTCTACATTTCGAAATCCAAACCTTCAAAAAAACCCAAGACTGCTCAAAACCTCACCACTTTGGGAGTTTCCAACAACATGGAGATGTATTCGACTTTATTAATCCACTAAAAAAATCTCTAATAGACCTTGATCACCATGAAATACAAGAAATAATTGAAATGAACTCAACTTTTCCACCCTACTAGGAGTCTGGGTAGGGTCAATAACTAAAAGAGACTCACTAGAGACCTCTGAGGCCTTTCTGTGCAACATAATATGAATATAATAAGAATAGATAACCAATATCAGCATTAACCAAAAATTAACCAAAATATCATCCCTGAAAAAAAAACCACCTCAAAAGAAAAAAATCAAAAACAGAACCGAAATCCTCTTTTCAAAACCCACCATTTCCATCAAAATTTCAAACACAAGGTCCCAACTTTCAATACCAACTCAATTTTTAAACCTAATCCAATAAATGAATCTCATATTTAAAACATAATCACACCTTGAAACCATTTTCCTTTTAAAAGACCATTTTTCTAAAAAATATTTCCCCCCTTTGAAAGTAAATCCACACTGACCAAAATCAAACCAAATCACAACTCACACCAAACTCCCGATATGAGAAACTAGTGGTCGTGCATAACCCAACGACATGGTTAGTGGACTATGCCTGAAGTAATAATTAAAAACTAAGAGGACCTTGAACCATGAAATCATACTCCACATGGGTTACTAATCCATGTGAGATCACAACATGACATTGGTTCACCTCCATTTTCATTCCCCATCCACGCCAAAAAAAGAAACAAGGACAAAGACTCAACTCCTAGACTACCCCTGGAAACTTGAGGTTTAAAACGGGAAAGGGTTAATGAAATAATTCTGGTACCTACCTCTTGATTCTTGATAATCCTAATCTCCAATATACCTAACACCTTAATAAAAATGACCTTATCTGATACCACTTTTTCACAAACTAAGCCAAGATTCCATCCAATACTGACACCCGAACCGACTTAAGATAAGGCCTGAAGGGTGTTCCCGATCCACATGGGATAAAAACTAGTGCCATACATCAAAATAAACCAATGGTAATGATTTATAAAAAAATAAGGAACCAATATCAATAACCAAAATGAACCAGAAACAAAATTAACAATAACTTAACATCAATACATAATTGATACAAATACAATAAGCACTGAACATAATAAAAACTAAAAACAAAATGAAAATCAAACCATGCTAACATGATTTCCATGTGACATCTTGGTCACCACTAACCACAAGACCAACCTTCTCTAATGTAAAACCAAACTAGAAACCTGAACCTGCAAAACATCTCAGGTCTACTGATACTGAGTGGTATAAGTAGGGTGCGAGCATACAACATCTCAGTCAGTAACCACCATAGAGTTCATGAATTTCCTTTCCCAAAACATTCCAAAACACTAGTTTAAAATATATACAAAAAACATAATTTTAATTATTTTAAGTAACCAAACACAACTTTCCACAAATTACTTTATTTAAAACCATGCACACAACTTTTCTTTTTTAAAACAGTTCCACTTTCCAAAACTCATTTCAAAATCCAAATCCAATTACAAATCAATACCAAATCACTAAAAGGAAACTATGCTGATAATAAAGGAGAAAAGGCACAAACTAGAAGGTCTAATAACTAACAAGAATCATAAGAAAAAAACATATAGATAGATAATCATGGTCATTTTCTAAACATCTATAGAGGTAATCCCTAGATGTACCCAATTCAGACTCACCTTCCAGCATATGGTGAAGCTCCATAGTCAATAACCAAATAGTCACTCTAAACTATACAATCTAGTGAAACATTCCACCTGGACTCTCAGCAAATCTAGGTGGTACCAACTTGTCTAATCAGGGTTGATAAGCAACTATCACTCAACCCTCTAGAGGAATCCTAAGAATCCCATGACAATAATACTCAATGAAAAAAATGCTATAGCAACCATAACCCTCAATGTCCTCATGCATGAGCCACTAGAGGGGAACACATCCCAATGTCTAGTGGTTTCCAAAAATAATCCAAAACCCACAACGTTTTCATGCATGATCCTCTAGAGGGGAACACATCTCATGGTCTACTGGTCTCCAAACACAAGCCAAGACTCATGAACACACATGCAAATCCATTTCTATCACATGCATATTCATCCAACAATTATATATCGCATGGAAACCTCCATTTTACATAAAAAACCACTTTAACAAAAAAACAAAATACCAAATGGGCCTTCGCATCACATAAGATTTCACAAAAGAAAACCCAAATACATCTCAATGTGCCAAATAGGCCTTAACATTCACAAATCCAATTTAATTTCCAAAATAATGTTCCCAACCAATGAAGAAACAGACAACAACACAAAAAGTTCCAAATGGGAATCTATAACATTTTATTTCCAAAACACATATCAAAGTGAAAAACTGGAAAATCCTTAGATAACACATTTGAAACTGCATTTAAATTCATTCAAAGAACCAAGGACATTTGGAAACACATTTAAAACCACTTTTACAACTCATAAAACCCATTTAGAAACACAATAAGAAAATATTACATTAAAAAAATCCACTTTCTTTAGAAAACCAACTTTCATTAAATTTATACCCCAAATTGTTTTTAAAACATATTTTTTACATTCCAAAAAATCCACTGAACACATTTATAAATCACATAAAGAGGTGTACATGAAATACAATAAACTTCTTTTTGAAATCAATCTTTCAATACATATTAATTTCATATTACTTTGAAAACAATATTAGCTTGAAAGAACCATTTTAGAAGAGGAAGAAGAAAATAGTAGAGAAGCCTTTGAAAAACCAGGGTTTAAGGAAAAATCATTCTCAAGGGAAATTTTCTTTTGTTTTTCCACCCATATGTACAAATCATGAAAATATGGGTGTTTACATATCCAATGACACCCTTAAAGTATCCAAAAAAGCACCCCAAACCATTTTTAAAGAAACAACACTTGTTTTACCACCAAATAAAACAAGCCACACCCAAGAGTAAAACCATAAGATCCACCAATTCCCATATACAACACCCAATTAATAATATAAAAATAATACCAAAAAAAAACCAAAGGGAAACACCACCCAAAGCACCCAATTTCACTTTTAAAGATTAATTGATATTTTATCAAACACCTTGTGTACATATATAAATAGGCATGTTTATAAAAAAAATTTAGAAACCATTTCACAAAAACCTTCCATAATGAAAACACCATACTAATTGAAAATAATATCACAAGAAGGAAAAAACATTTATAAATTATTTAGAATCACAAAATCATTAAATGGAATGTTCCAGAAAGGAAATGGCTAGAAACACCTAACTCAACAATGTGAGAAATCAATGAAACTCCGGGAAAAGGATAAATACACTACAAGAGACAATATAAACACCCTAATATCTAAGAAATTGAAGAAAATAATCTAAACCTCATCCTAGGGTTCATCTAAGAGATAAACCACCAAGAAAACACTAAGAAACCAAGAGAGAATAAAGAGGATAAGAGGAGATCAACCAAAAACTCAACGAAACTTACCTATGAACCTTAAATGAGATTAAATGGATGAAAGGTATCAATATAGGAGGGTCTCCTAGAGCCCCCTAGTGTTCCTAGGTCAAATAAGGGAGAAGAAAACCGAAATAGGGTTAAAACAGTGGAGGGTAAAATCTAGAATTTCAAAATTTTAATGATATGAGAAACTCGCATGATTTGGCTATACAGTTTGAAAAACCATGTATCAACCGTGTTCAACCTACTAGAGAAAAGGGATACCCCACACTGTTTTGTCGCACGTTTTGAGAAACCATGCACCAACTGTGAAAAATTTCACTTTTCAAACTGTATAACCCCCTCACATGGTTGCCACATGGTTTGCTCTAACTGCGTGCAATCTGTATTCCATGAAACAGACACCAACCCTCAAGACACATGGTTTTTCTTAGGATCAGAATAGTTTAGGCCATGCCATGATCAAATTGTGCAAGTCAAACCATTCAAAAATTAAATAAACTGAAAACATCCTATACCTCAATAGGCCGCATAGTTATCCCTTAAACCATGATCACAAACTATGAACATGCAAAAAACTAACCCAAAACTTCCAAAATTTAAAAATTCAAACTAGTAACTCAACCCTAACTTCAACCAAAATATCCAAATCCAATAAAAGAATAAAAATAAAAAAAATCTCATGGTCGGGGTGTGGAAAAATATGATGGTAGTCTATTATTTCATGGACTTAGTTACTTTATGGGAACAATTTATAAAGATAATTTAAGATTCAAATGTATATCAAAGGAATAAAAAAGTTCATCTCAGTTAATTATCCTATAGGGACTCAAGATAATAATATCCCCAATATAGTAATGTTGAGTTGATATATCTATTTCTACTATTAGTTTTGAAAATCATAATCCACACCTATAATATATTTTTTCCTAATATTAATATCTTCCTAGGTTTGTGGATATGTAAGAATTATTTAAGTTTTGAAGTTTCTAATTTTACCATATGGAGTAAATTCATTTTACTAGATGGAGTTCATGTTTAATCAATGCATGGAGGAAATTCATTTCACCAGATAGAGATATACTTCATCAGAAATATGGATACTTACTCAGTATTACATTTTTAAATTTACTAATACCACCTAAAAAAACTTTATACAAAGAATCTTGATAGTGTTTAACCTGAATACTATTAGATAAAGTGTTTATATTTTAAACGCATCAAAAGATGAAGATTTTGTGTTTGATGCTATTGAAACTGACCCCAAGAAGTGTTGATTTTGACCATTACATGTTTGTTACACCAACTTATAATAATATAACTATAACATCATATATAATAAGCACCTAATAACATGTAATCTAAATCTTATAGTTGAATCTTTACTACATCTCAATACTAATAACACTTTGAAGTGTAATATTTAGAGAGCTTAGATTAGAGAATACATTGTGATGCTGTTATTGTAAATTCTATAAGTTTGTTTGTTGTAATTTTTGTTTGTATGATCGTGTTGATCAATGGATCCTAGGTATAGGGAGATAAAGTTTTGATACAATTAGGTTGATTTAGTGATTCTAGAAAGAAGAAATAGATTATACTAATTATGCAGATCAAGGGCTTCTAGGGTTTTGGAACACAGAACCACCAATAGGTTTATAATTTGGGATACCTAAAGTCGGGTATGAAGACATCCCTAACTATTTGGTTGAAATAAAAGACCTCACTTAGTATAGGTGTTTTAAGTTTTGTTATATCCTTTTATAATTTTTTTAAACTTTCTTACATTTTATCTCTTTAGTAAATTCAACTATTTTTGTTTTTATTATATTGTTCATTTTAAATTAGATTTATATTTTTTTGTTCCATATTGTGTTTACTATGTTTTAATTAAGTTCATAAAAAGTAAATTATTATAATAAATTCAATATATTTAATTGTATTTACATACTACATACTCTATAAATATTATATTTAAAGGAACTAAATTCTTCCAATTTACCTAAAAAACTTGAGGTGATTGAAAATTTTAAGTTGTACTAAAAACTAAAACCCGCATCTTATATTATATTAGTCATTCACTACTAGTCAAAATTTTGTATCAAATCAATGTCTCTACATATATTTTTAATTGCATTAATTTTTTGGTAGAGGAAAGTCTTTTTTGTGATGGTAGGTTTATCTTTTGACTTGCTAGAAAATTTAAATCCTAGAAGACCACCAATATTTGATGATGCTGATTTTGAGTATTGGAGGGATTTCATGAATACATTTTTTATTGATACTTGAGTAGATAATTTTATTATGATTATTATTAGATATAAGATTCTAGGTAATAATGTTTAAACTTTTACTAGAGAAGAGAAGGATGAGTATCAATTGAATTATAGAGTTTTAAATACTCTATTATGTTCAATGAAAAGGAATATCTATAATAAAATAACTTTGTCTGAGACAGTTAATAAAATATGGATAAATCTTGAACACATTTTTGAATTTCTACCATAAGATATATTCTTTGAGATGTTTATAGAGATTTTATTTCTTACCTGGTGAATATATTTAAAAAATGCATCATAGATTTATGAGTATTGTGAATATCCTAAAATCACTTAGAGTGAAGGAGTTTTTAGATAAAAAACTTATCGAGAGGATTATTAATATCATTCTTAAAGAGTGGGAATCTAAGACAAGAGTTATGAATGAAATAAAACATCTAAGAAAGATGTGTGTTGATGATATTATTAAAAATATTATATAGTATGAGATTATATTGAAAATATATGAATAAAAATAAATAAATAAGAATGGGGTAACTTTTTCTTCAACATATGGAACAATTATATCTATAAAGTCTAAGACCACTGAAAGTTTTCCAAAATATTCAAAGTATAAAAGGAAGGTTAAATATAAATCATATTGTATATCTTTTGAAGAAATTGAAAGTGAACTATCTTAGCTTCCAAAATGGATGAATGATATTGTAATAAGGTAAGATATTTGTTATAAGTATATAAATAATTAAAAATATAGAAGTGACAATAAATATACTTATGAGTCGATTTTTTATGAATATAATAAAATAGAGAATATCATACCTAACCTTAAAAGGTTTTAAATAAAATAAATAAGTTTAAATAAATATTATAAAATAAAAGGGAAGAAAAGTTTGAAGGATTTAGACACTTGGAGTGAAAGTGTCATAGAAATATCTTCAGATAGTTATTCATATGGGTGTAGTAATAAATTTAGGGTTTTTGGTTTTTATGTTAATATTTATAAGACCAATCAACGCTATATAGATAATATATCTACTGAATCCCTTAAAATTTCAACTTTAAATGTAAATTACCATGATACTTCTAATGATAAATTTAGTTCAAATTCTTTAGAAGAATAAAAAGTTGTTACATAGAAAAATGAGGATAGGTTACTTTATTTTGAATAAATGACTAAATATGTAAATATTCTTGAAAAAAACTCTAAATTGTATAAATATTATGATTTTACTAAGGAATATATTTTTAAACCTAATAGTATAATTTCAAAACATACATATAAAATTTATAAACTTACATCAGAATTAGATAAGAAATATAATTCTATATCAACTCATAAATATAATAATTTAGTTGTAAATTTTAATTACAAAATTCTTAGTCAGAAAAAACTTTTATAAAATTTTACTTTTGGGAAGTAAAATTTTGATATACTGTAAAACATTTGAGACCATATAGAATAAATTTTGTAATTGTATTTAAATTAGAAAATTATCATTTTTAATCAAATTATTTTGTTCCTAAAAGGAACCATTTTATACAAAATGTCAAAGGGGAGGTCATTAGAAAAATGAATTTTATATAAACTATGTTTAATTATCTGTTTTTCATAAATCCTATGTTTTTAGAGAATTAAAATATGTAAAAAAATATAGTTATATAGATGTGGATTCCAGAAGTTTTATTTTCTAATAATTTTGGACCCAAGAAAGTATGGGTACCAAAAAATTAGTAATTTTATTTTAGGAAGAAAGGATAAATATTGAAAGTTGAAACAAATGGTACATATATAGTATATATTTAATACATATTACTTGAAGTAAAGATTTATTCTAGAAAAGTCAAAATATGAAAGGTGAGAAAGTAACCTTTGGAGAAAATGCTTAAGGATAAATATTTAGAATTTTTGATGTTTAATTTCTTGTAAAGTATTAAATTTCAAATGTTTTATATGTAGTAGGACTTAATAACAATCTCATCAACATAATTCAATTATGTGATGAATGTTACCTCGTGAACTTTAGGAATGATAAATGTACTATTCAAATTTTAGAAGGTAAGTTCATCTCTTTTGTTGATAGGAATGATGATGTTTGCACATTAAACCTAGAGGACCTTATAAACCAAGATCTACCTTATTTGATTATAATGTAATATCGTTATTAATGTGTCATATAAGGTTATGAAACTATAATTTTGTAACATTATCTAAATTTTATAAGAAAGGACTTGTGAAGGATTTACCAGAGCTTAGGTTTAATTATTAAAAAGTCTACAATACTTGTCAATATGGTATGTAACATGAGTTTATATTTAAATCTACTAGTGAAATATCAAATTCTAAATCATTATAGTTAATTCACACAAATTTATTCAGTCTAACACAAACTGGAAGTATTGGATGGAAACACAATGTCCATGTCCAGATTTATGATTACACTAGATATACTGGGGTATATTTTCTATCAAAGAAATTAGAAGATATTTTTTTTTAAATTTTTCTAGATAATTTTAAAAATGATAAAAATATACCATTGGTTACTATTGTAAATGATCATGGTGAAGAGTTAGATATTTTTTACTTTGAAACCTTTTGTAGTAAAAAAACGAATTATACACAACTTCTCAGTGCTTAGATATAATGACCCATACTTTACATACATTTTTATTACTTAATAATTTAATAACACTTATTACAACATATAAAAAAACCAGGAAAGGACCGTATAGGTATAGAGTCTTTAGAAACTGGGAAACATAAACAACTGGTTCATAAATCATCTACACTGTATCCCTTTTATTTTATCATATCCAGAGTCCCTTTTGACATATCTTACTTAATATCCTTCTTCTTGACCTGGGGAAAAGAAAAAATACAAAAGGGTGATCTCAAATGCTCAGTAAGGGTAAACAAAAGAAATATCAATCACATAATATTCATAAGAACATATCATTTTGGAAATATTAAGCTGCAAAAGAGATCATAATTTCATAACATGGGATAAATCATAGTAGTGAAATGTAATCCCAATAATCATAACTTAAAACATGAAACTTTGTGTCATACACACATAATCATAGAGTATCATTTCTTAGTAGTCAAGACTCATAGCCAAGATTATCTTAGCGTACAAAGTCCATTTCTGAACCGAGTTCACTCCTCGTTTCAGTCCTGTTTCACTAAACCAGTTTAACCTGCCATTCCATCCATGTCTATCTCATGATATATAAATATTTACCCAATGCATTGGAGGTAGATATAGGTCCCACCCATCTCATAATGAAACTATTCTTATGTGTGCCACAAAATCATAAATCATACATCATAGCATAACCTATGTAATAAAAATGGGATTCTTAAACATCATGCCATCATAACATAATCCATATAAGATAAAAGGACATCATAAAAATAATTCCATCATAACATAATCAAATAAATGTAAAAATAGGGATAGAAATAGAACCCTATATTATCTTAGATGGAAAATAATTTTGATAAAATGCTTGAACTCCATTCTTGAGGAAGATATCCTTTCTACTTCAATTTTTTTCCTTTATTAACATGTCATAAAATTTTAAACTAAAAGAAGTTGATTAAAAATAAACTTGAAAACTTGTAAAGTAAGCTTCATGGAAATAATGTTCTAAAAATCCGTTCATGCCGTATAAGTTAAAGAAAAACATTCTTCTCATACTTTGACAGGAAAAGTAAAAAAAGTACCTCATACTAAAAACGACAAAAGATTCCTTTCATATCTTTTACTAAAAACTCACCAACGGGTAAAATTGGATTTAAGCAATTGTAGGTGGATGGAAATAATATTACATATTGAGGAAACATGGATGTGGATGATAAATATTCCCCCAGTAAATTATGAATTACAAACAATCTCGGATAAAAATGAGATTGTGAGATTTTCCCTTACCTTAGGTCCGATTTGCTTCGTAAGTGTCCAAAAATCCTATATAATGATTTAAATAATGTCATAGACTTATTATATAATCATAATTATTTTTATGATATCATATATGGTCATATTCTTAGCTTCTTATTAGTAATATTTCATTGCTACTTGTTATTCGGGTGTTTATTACTTTTTGTTCTTATGCGTGTTTTGTCGAATAAATTCTTATTATTCTTTTTAGGTTATATATACCTCATTTTCATAATGTTATTAGTGTAATATATATCATATTATTTCATTCAATTCATTTATATAATCATTATGCAATGAAGATCATGTAGAACGAGTCACATCACATCGTGGAGACGGTATTCCGTACGTACGCACGAGCAATGATATCATTCCCATGATCGTGGAATTTTATTGGAGTGTATGTATAATATTTCAGAATCAATATTACTTTACAATAATCATATATAGTTATTCTTTACATCATTATACTCATCCAAGTAAGGTGGTGGTGGAAAATAGATTACACCACGACGTGGAGACGGTATTCCGTACGTACGCACGCGCGGTGATTTCATTTTCTGTAGGATGGATAGATGGTGAAATAGGGTTGTTTAATACTTATAATAACATATCAGTATATGAGTGATACTGATGTTATTACTTCATAATGAAAAAACTAAAGAATAAGAAGTAGAAGAAGAAATAAAGTTGAAAGAATCGGTAACAGATATTACCTCTTCTTTGAAGCGCCTCTTCTTTGAAGCGCCTCTTCTTTGAAGCGCCTCTTCTTAACCTCCTCTTAGGGCACTAAAGATGGTATTTGAAGAATAAAAATACCTATAGGATGTTTCTAGGGAAGTGGAGAGGAGAAATTGGCAGGGGTTGGCTGAGCTTGAAGGCTCAATGTGGTGTGATGAAGAGAGGGAGGAGGTTCCCTTTTTATAAGGAGAGAGGCACCTTAGGAAAAACTAAAAATATTATTTTATTATAAAGTCATATTCGATTTTTAATAGCTCCAAATTGATTTATTTCGAATATAAGGTGGGGATGGGTCTAAATACTCTCATAAAATAGAATTTATAAAAGTTTAGGTTTATATTTTAACCTTATCATTTAGATTTAACTTTAAGTTAGATAATTTAACTTTTACCGTGTCTTCCTGTTTTCTTACACTATAAGGTTAATAAACTTACTATAACAAGCCAAAAGAACCCCAAGTTGTTTATTATTAATATATATAACCTTATCTAAGTCATTTGGCCGAGCCTTATATTTTTAGGAATAAAATAACAATTAATAATATAATAGATATTTTTAAAACTATTTTATGTCAATTTTGACACTATTTGGTAATTGATTTTTGAGAAAATCATAACAGAATGATTAGTTCGCAAAAAGTTAATTAAATCAACACTAACATGTCATATTAACCTGGAAAATAATTATAATTCATAAAAAGTCTCAAATTACATTTATTTGCGTATTTATAACATCAATTATGTCAATATTTCATTAATAAGATAATTACTGCATCATCATTGTGTCATAAATAAATTAAATTATTTAAAGTCTAAAAATTATAAATAAAATACCATTATGTATGAAATATTTTTATATTTCTAATTAATATTTATAGTCTAATTTATCTTATGTATAACCCTATATTAAAAATGATTTAGTTATTAAACTTTGATTTTAACTATTTTAACCCTTCTTTAAATAAATTAATAATAAAAGTCCTAATCTAATCCAAGTGGACCTAAATGGTCATATTTTATTCCTAAGGTTTTTTGTGGTCGAATTAAACTTATCCAATAGAATTAGGACACGTGTTAGAGTAATAATAATATCATTTTTACCCTTAATTACCCTATTTAATTTTTACCGTGGTAAAAAAAGTAAAAAGTTACTATTCACCAAAAATTATTTTCATCTGATTGAACCACATTTTAGTCCTTGATATTAACCGTAACTCTTATATTTTTGAAACTCCACTCACAGAAGTGGTAAAATTATGTTTTATGTAAATTTGCAAATTCTCCTAGGAGGTGGGTAAAAGATGGTGAAAAGTTCAATAAAATTTTTATATTTCTAAAATTATTATAAAATGAATCCAATGAATTTAATTGAACTTATATATGTATTATGTATCAATTTTTACCTAAAATAAATTTAAATAAATAAATAATTATTTAAATAAAAAGTCGGTTTTTAAATAGTAACCCAGTGTTTTCACTATTTATCAAAAATTGAAAGTTTTCAGAAAAATACCAAAATTTCACCCTAGGCTAATTTCGATATTCCGAATCCAAAAATGAAGTTCATTTTAAAAAATAAAATTTAAAAAATTTCAAAAAGTGGGTATTACTATTCATAACGGTTAGTGTCGCACCCACTATTTCAAAATTTATTTATTTCATTAATTTTCTTTGCATTGGTTAGTTCGGGTCGAAACCCGACTTAAGTTTTCGAGTCCCTTGTGTTTTGGTCTTGTTTGCGTCCAGTGCAACGTGGTCGAAGCTGCGCGGCCTCGCTTAGTCCGTCGTGCGGCCCCTCCCGGTTCACTGCACGCCTTGCCGATGTTTAATTAATGAAATAAAATGAACTAACAATTGTTTCGATGATAATAATCATAATAATGTCACTTGAAGATATTATTATTATTATCTTAGATAATAATTCAATTTAGAACTTATTATTATTATTATTTTTTTATATAGCATTTTGTTAGGCTGATCATTTTATAGTTTATTATCTAGTTAATTATGTTTATTGTGATTATTATTAATGTTATTAATGTGATTGGTATTATAATTATTATTTCACTTGACATTTTAATTTGGTTGATATTATCAAGTTATGGGGATAATTACAAAATTATTAACTCACCATTATTATAATATATATATTGAATGGCCTAAACTATATATATATATATATATATATATTTGGTTCTATTTTTTATTATTATTTTATTTCTATTCTTTATTTTATAACGTTTTTTTTTATTCTATTTTATTATTTTATTTTCTATTTTTCTCTCTCTTCTTCCCCTCTTTTCTTTCCCTACCTCTTCCTCCCGCCTCTCTATCTCGCCGCACCCCAAACCCTAATACACAGCCGACTTCAATCGCCTCCCATATGAAACCTCACACTGCCTTCCTCCCGCCTGGAGAACACCTCGCACCAGCCTCCTCGCGCGTGCACCGTTCCTGGATCGTCGTCGCCTCTTGCCGCACCTCCTTCCTATGGCTCGCCGCCATCGAAACAGCTCCCGCCTGGCCAGCCCGGATGCGCCGCACCTCTTTCTCCTTCTCGGAGTCACGTCGCGCCCCTCCCCTGTTGTTTTTTTTCCTTTCCCGTCGGAACCCCCACCACCTCTTCTGGTTCGCTCCACACGCAGCTCGCCGGCTTTGTCCACTGGCCCCCCTGAATCCCGTAGCCCCTTCTCCTTCTGTTTTTTTTTTCCTACTTCCGAACCAGCTCCCCGCACCCCCTGCTACCCACTCGGCCGACCACCCTGCCCCCCTACTGCCTTCCTCATCAGCCAAAACCGCACCCCCTCCCGCTGGAACCCCTCGCCGTCGCGCCAAGCCCTCTCCCACACCGGACCACCACCGCTTCGCCCTGCTCCCTCTCCTCTTGGAGCACTACTGTGCGGTGGCCTCCCCCCTCTCAGCCCGATTGAAGAGCAACCCCGCACCCCTCCCATGGCTGCCGACTCTAATCCGGCGTCGCCCCCTATTCCCGTCGCGCTCCCTGGTCCGTCGTCCTCCAGTTCTCTCTTCTCGGTTGCATCCTCCTCCCCTCGTCAAACAGCTCTGCCAAACCCCTCCTATTAGGTGAGTTTTATTTTATTTTTATTATATGTTCATCTTCCAGCAGGTATGATGTTTGTTTTATGGTTTGATATTGATTATTGTTGGTTCGATCTATTGTTTAGGGTTCACATTTGAGTTGTTGAGTTTCCGGTGAGAGTCTCATGTTGTTTGGGGTCCAATTTGTGCTAAATTTGGTCTGAATTTAATTCTTCTGTCGATATTATGTTCTTTAGGTTCTTTTTCTGAGTTCGTTTATGGTGCGCATTATGTGCGGTTGAAGAATTCAATGAATTTCTGGTTTAATTATTGGTGTTTTGGTTCAATTGTTTGTTTAGGATCAATTTTGGTTTTGTTTGAGTCGCGGTTGATGTGCGGCGGTCGTTGCGCACCACGGTCGTGAAGTCTGCGATGACGAGGTAGGTGGTTCCATGCCTTTGCATCATCTAGATAACTTAATTTGTTTGTTTAGTTAAACTTGATAAGTTCTATGATTTAATTGCATGGTGCTATATTTGTTTATAATGCTTTGCCATGCTCGTTTGATAAAAATTGGATTTCCGAAATGGTATGTTTTTGTGTTTTATATGTGTTGTTGTATAAATGAATGGTTGTGTTTTATAAGTTGCACGGAATGCGGTTTAAAAATTGTTTGACATGCGTGCGTGGTAAAAATTGCACTCTCTTTAGAAGTGGTTATGTTTTTATTTATTTATTTATTTCGACCTTGTTGTGGTAAATTTTCAAAGTGTCTAATTAATTGTGCAAATGGTTCTTTGGTACATTTTTATGATGTGAAAATGGTATTTTGAAGGAGTTGAATACGCATTCATTTTTAAAGTGGTGTATTTTTATAAAATGAGACATGTCCTTTGTGTGCGTGTCTTTGAAATAGTGTTTTGGTATGAAAGTGGTGACTTTTTGGTGTAATGTCAAGCTTGGTTTGTGAAATGTGAAAGTGGTGAATTATGTGAATGTGAAACTTGATTGAGCACAAGGGAAACCCTGGGTATCTAGGTGGGCAGACTAGAACTAGTGTGCTAGTGAGCCGGATGGGTATCGTCCCTGTTTCACTTAGCTGGATTGACGATTGCAACACTAACTAAACATGATATCTGAGGGTCGTGGCCTTCTAAGCCACGTGTTCTGAGGGTCGTGGCCTTCTAAGCCACGTTTTCTGAGGGTCGTGGCCTTCTAAGCCACGTTTCACCGAGACACGAGGTTTCTAGGGTCCCACTCGAGCTAGATGATCCTTAGGGGTTTTACCTATAGTGCTCTACCATCTATGGCATGGTGCCTTCCATCGGCATATGGAGGACCATGCGGGTTAGCGTGTGTGTGTGTATGGGTGTGTGAGTGTGTGTGTGTGCTTGAGTGTGTGTGTGTGTGTGTGCCCATATTAAACTTTTCCCTCCCTTTCAAAAATCATATTTGTGAAATGCATTCCTTTTAGTGTTTCCCTTTAGCATTTGGCTTGTAAACGTTTTCTTTAAAACCATCTTGAAAGTATAATTTTGAATAAACACATTAAATTATCTTTTTGATGTTGTGGCATGGAACCTTTTTATTGGGTGACGTCCTATTGGGCTTTTGGCTCACACCCTACATACACCTTTGGGTGTATGTAGACTTTGTTTCCTGTGAATTCCAGGTTGTGACTGTGTGCTCAGTGATGGTGGTTCAGGTGGCAGCTGGTCTTCTCATGCAGAATGGTGTTGATGTGGTCTCACTTCTGCCAGGAGGTTGGGTATGAGTTTAGTTTCCGCTGTCGTCTTTTCTTTTTAGTTATTTCTTCAAGTTGTAGACTTTAAACTTGTTCATAGTTTAAAGGCACGTCTCGTTGTCTACTTCTAAATTTCAGTTTATCTATCTTGTTAGTTGGTTTCTCTGTCTTGTATTTCGGGTAAAACCGTTCCCACTTGTTAAACATGATACCCGGGCACGTGTGCCAGCCCGTGGGGATCGGGAACGCCCTTCGGGCCTTGCCGCGGACCGGGTCGGCGCCGGTTCGTGACAAAATGGTATCAGAGGGCAAGGTTTGCTCTCTTGGGTCATTTGCTTTTGAGATGGAGTCAGAGTCGACCAAGTTTGAGGTTGTTGGAACTCAACGTTCTAGCTACGAGCAATGTGCCTGGCCAGCACACCTCGTGGCGGGACTCGAGTTACCAAAGTAAGTTGGGTTTTGTCCGAGTCATTGTTCCGTGTGGTTAATCTTGCTTAAGGGAAATGAAAAGAGAGTGGGTCCAGTGGTCTTAGTGAGCTCGCAGGGTCTGGAAAACCTTGTGGAGCCGGGGACACTGTCCTAAAATACTCTCCGTGGCCAGTGGCATGATTGGCGTATGACCGCCAACCATATGCTTCAATCATTCACTGACACTAGTTTTCTCTTGCGTCGTTTCTCGTCTCATTGCTTTGGATTTGTGGAAAGTTGGTTTTTAGGTAAATATGTTTGGGTCTTGGAAAATGTTTTCAAATGAAAGGCTTTAAAAAGAAAATGAAGAGAAAGGTTTGAAAAGTGTGGGATGAATGTTTTGGTTTTGAAAAGTTGAAAGGTTTGGTTTTGACCCTTGGTGTTCTCGTGGGTAACCACATGCATGAGCGTATATGGAAAGAGAAAGGGTTAATGGCACGAGCGGATGAGTGCCTAGATGAATTTGAGGTGGGTGCCAGTGCGGCACGAGAACATGCATGTACGAGGCCCATGAGACACCATTGGTGTTTGTGCAACCCACTGGCTTTGCTTGTTTTTAAAATGTCTTGCTAAAGAAAATGTTTGGTATTTTAGTAAACGGTGTTTGTGTGGCGTTTTGAACTGAGTATTATTTCTGGATGGTTTATGTCCCGAGTTTGAGTTCTTATTTGTAAGTTGGTATGTAAGCGTGTGGTTAGTAAATTCCTTTGAAGAGTACATCGGGGAGCACTTGCAGTGGTTTCCCCTGCACGGTTGGTGTTTTCTTGTGGTATGTCTTGACCGTTGGACCAGTTTGGTTGGGTCCATGTTTTTCTTTCTTGACTAGTGTACGCCCCCCCATAAAGCATTGTCATGTGATTGAAGTAGGACTACGGGGAATTCCCCGTTGGCCGACACTCCAGTTGATCGAAGGATTCTCTTTTTGAATTCTGGAATTAAACCCACCTTTACTTTTTACAACCAAGTGGATCCTCTCGCACTGGGATGACAGATGCGAGGGGAGTTGAACAGAGTTTTGGTTTCTTTGAGTTGCTTGAGTCATCGAGTATGAAATTTGACGTCGTTACGCTTGAAGGTTTCCCCTAGAAACAGCGAAAGAAATTCCAGTGGGGAAGGTTGAAGGCGGTTGAGAGCTGTCAGTGCTTATCGATGTCTTGAATGGTTGGTAGTGTTTACATTAGTCGCAAGGGTCATGTTCGGTGACGTCTTGTAGTGTGAGACCTCTTTGATAATCAACAGTGGTTTGGAAGCAGCCTAGAGTGGTCGGTGCGGGCCACTGTTCTAAATAACCTTTGGTCCTTTATTGGTTTCATTTAAGAAATGGTCTGTGTTAGACCACTAGTGTGGAAGACCTAGTCACATGGGGATGCTACGATCAATTGCAGGAGTCACGCGTCGTTTAAGACCTAGTTTGAAGTCCTTCTCTGTATAATGTTCCTCTCAACAGTAATGGTCATGTTCGGTGATGATTTGTGGTGTCATGTTCTCATTCAGTGTAACCAGGGATGATGCATGTGTATCAATTAAGCTCTCGTTCGGGTGAATGTTCAGTGTGAGAGTAATTGTATGTCATGACGTGTTGTGTCTGATGGTGTTTCCTCAGGTGCAGTATGATTGGGTGTGACACCAAAAGGAGAAGCTCCGTTCGGGAGTCTTCCATGCCTGACTACGAGGCAGAAGATGCTTCAAACATCAGGGCTCCAGCCATAGGCCTCGGAGTGAAGCTGGCGCGTGGTCAGGAACCCCGAGATTGTATGAGACCCGACTTTATTTCTGTCACCAGTGTTGAAAGTAGAGGCAGTTTAAGTTGTTTCCAAGGTTGTTTCGCTCCGAATGAGCCGTCTGGTTGCATAAAGTTTTCGCGACCATGTGGAGGTGTGTTCGTCTCGTTGCCTTAAAGTCTTGGGGATTGCGTCCCCTTGGATGCAATCGTTTTAGTGGTCCTTGTGGGAGTTTGTTGAGTAAATATGTCTCAAGTCTGAATAATTCTCATCCAGGAATGTGGGAATGATGGTTTGTCTTGGGTCATGCTTTGGACGCCCGGTAGTCGGGCCCCTCCCTCCCCGCCCCTTGTGGTGGGGTGTTTGGTCACCATTGAGAAGTTTTTCAAAGTTCTATGCATTTCGTTAGTTCTAATGGTGGGGAGTCCTCATGGACCTCCCCATGTTGTTTTTTTTAGTCTCGCCTTTGGCGTTGGCAGGTTCCTAATGGTGGGGAGACCCACATTGGGTCTCGCACGAATGTATCGAGGATGAATCAGTGCTGGACTTTTCCTTAATGGCGGGTAGTCCGCTTGAACCTTCCCCGTCGGTTGTCCACTCTCATTCCGAGCATCAGTGACTTCTTAATGGTGGGGAGCCCCTCGAGCTTCCCCAGGTTGATCTATAGCTTATGTTTTCAAAGATGGTTTGTCGATAAGTGATAGGAGTGTTCCGAGGACGTAGTTAGACCTCTTTTGTTCATATTAGCCAAGTGGTGTGGTTTCGGTTTCAGAGTGCTTGAGGTGTTTTGGCGGGTGAAGTTACCTCTTGTGGGTTCAAGAGTTCGTTTTCTAAAACAATCGGCTGGAGGTGTTCTAGCTTTTGGGGTGGGCGACACATATCGGAAAGTCTTTTATGCATTTCTTGATGTTGTCTTTGAGTCACTTTCTCTGAGCACGATGTTTCTCTCTCTCTTTTGTTGATGTTTGTGGGGATCCTATTTGATCCTTAGTGGGGTTCCGTTTCCTGCTTTGGGTCTCAGCCTTAGTTGCGGCTTTCCGGGGGCGGAAAGCTTTATGGTGGGGAGAATTGTCGCACCCACTATTTCAAAATTTATTTATTTCATTAATTTTCTTTGCATTGGTTAGTTCGGGTCGAAACCCGACTTAAGTTTTCGAGTCCCTTGTGTTTTGGTCTTGTTTGCGTCCAGTGCAACGTGGTCGAAGCTGCGCGGCCTCGCTTAGTCCGTCGTGCGGCCCCTCCCGGTTCACTGCACGCCTTGCCGATGTTTAATTAATGAAATAAAATGAACTAACAATTGTTTCGATGATAATAATCATAATAATGTCACTTGAAGATATTATTATTATTATCTTAGATAATAATTCAATTTAGAACTTATTATTATTATTATTTTTTTATATATCATTTTGTTAGGCTGGTCATTTTATAGTTTATTATCTAGTTAATTATGTTTATTGTGATTATTATTAATGTTATTAATGTGATTAGTATTATAATTATTATTTCACTTGACATTTTAATTTGGTTGATATTATCAAGTTATGGGGATAATTACAAAATTATTAACTCACCATTATTATAATATATATATTGAATGGCCTAAACTATATATATATATATATATATATTTGGTTCTATTTTTTATTATTATTTTATTTCTATTCTTTATTTTATAACGTTTTTTTTTATTCTATTTTATTATTTTATTTTCTATTTTTCTCTCTCTTCTTCCCCTCTTTTCTTTCCCTACCTCTTCCTCCCGCCTCTCTATCTCGCCGCACCCCAAACCCTAATACACAGCCGACTTCAATCGCCTCCCATATGAAACCTCACACTGCCTTCCTCCCGCCTGGAGAACACCTCGCACCAGCCTCCTCGCGCGTGCACCGTTCCTGGATCGTCGTCGCCTCTTGCCGCACCTCCTTCCTATGGCTCGCCGCCATCGAAACAGCTCCCGCCTGGCCAGCCCGGATGCGCCGCACCTCTTTCTCCTTCTCGGAGTCACGTCGCGCCCCTCCCCTGTTGTTTTTTTTCCTTTCCCGTCGGAACCCCCACCACCTCTTCTGGTTCGCTCCACACGCAGCTCGCCGGCTTTGTCCACCGGCCCCCCTGAATCCCGTAGCCCCTTCTCCTTCTGTTTTTCTTTTTTTCTTTTTTTTTTCCTACTTCCGAACCAGCTCCCCGCACCCCCTGCTACCCACTCGGCCGACCACCCTGCCCCCCTACTGCCTTCCTCATCAGCCAAAACCGCACCCCCTCCCGCTGGAACCCCTCGCCGTCGTGCCAAGCCCTCTCCCACACCGGACCACCACCGCTTCGCCCTGCTCCCTCTCCTCTTGGAGCACTACTGTGCGGTGGCCTCCCCCCTCTCAGCCCGATTGAAGAGCAACCCCGCACCCCTCCCATGGCTGCCGACTCTAATCCGGCGTCGCCCCCTATTCCCGTCGCGCTCCCTGGTCCGTCGTCCTCCAGTTCTCTCTTCTCGGTTGCATCCTCCTCCCCTCGTCAAACAGCTCTGCCAAACCCCTCCTATTAGGTGAGTTTTATTTTATTTTTATTATATGTTCATCTTCCAGCAGGTATGATGTTTGTTTTATGGTTTGATATTGATTATTGTTGGTTCGATCTATTGTTTAGGGTTCACATTTGAGTTGTTGAGTTTCCGGTGAGAGTCTCATGTTGTTTGGGGTCCAATTTGTGCTAAATTTGGTCTGAATTTAATTCTTCTGTCGATATTATGTTCTTTAGGTTCTTTTTCTGAGTTCGTCTATGGTGCGCATTATGTGCGGTTGAAGAATTCAATGAATTTATGGTTTAATTATTGGTGTTTTGGTTCAATTGTTTGTTTAGGATCAATTTTGGTTTTGTTTGAGTCGCGGTTGATGTGCGGCGGTCGTTGCGCACCACGGTCGTGAAGTCTGCGATGACGAGGTAGGTGGTTCCATGCCTTTGCATCATCTAGATAACTTAATTTGTTTGTTTAGTTAAACTTGATAAGTTCTATGATTTAATTGCATGGTGCTATATTTGTTTATAATGCTTTGCCATGCTCGTTTGATAAAAATTGGATTTCCGAAATGGTATGTTTTTGTGTTTTATATGTGTTGTTGTATAAATGAATGGTTGTGTTTTATAAGTTGCACGGAATGCGGTTTAAAAATTGTTTGACATGCGTGCGTGGTAAAAATTGCACTCTCTTTAGAAGTGGTTATGTTTTTATTTATTTATTTATTTCGACCTTGTTGTGGTAAATTTTCAAAGTGTCTAATTAATTGTGCAAATGGTTCTTTGGTACATTTTTATGATGTGAAAATGGTATTTTGAAGGAGTTGAATACGCATTCATTTTTAAAGTGGTGTATTTTTATAAAATGAGACATGTCCTTTGTGTGCGTGTCTTTGAAATAGTGTTTTGGTATGAAAGTGGTGACTTTTTGGTGTAATGTCAAGCTTGGTTTGTGAAATGTGAAAGTGGTGAATTATGTGAATGTGAAACTTGATTGAGCACAAGGGAAACCCTGGGTATCTAGGTGGGCAGACTAGAACTAGTGTGCTAGTGAGCCGGATGGGTATCGTCCCTGTTTCACTTAGCTGGATTGACGATTGCAACACTAACTAAACATGATATCTGAGGGTCGTGGCCTTCTAAGCCACGTGTTCTGAGGGTCGTGGCCTTCTAAGCCACGTTTTCTGAGGGTCGTGGCCTTCTAAGCCACGTTTCACCGAGACACGAGGTTTCTAGGGTCCCACTCGAGCTAGATGATCCTTAGGGGTTTTACCTATAGTGCTCTACCATCTGTGGCATGGTGCCTTCCATCGGCATATGGAGGACCATGCGGGTTAGCGTGTGTGTGTGTATGGGTGTGTGAGTGTGTGTGTGTGCTTGAGTGTGTGTGTGTGTGTGTGCCCATATTAAACTTTTCCCTCCCTTTCAAAAATCATATTTGTGAAATGCATTCCTTTTAGTGTTTCCCTTTAGCATTTGGCTTGTAAACGTTTTCTTTAAAACCATCTTGAAAGTATAATTTTGAATAAACACATTAAATTATCTTTTTGATGTTGTGGCATGGAACCTTTTTATTGGGTGACGTCCTATTGGGCTTTTGGCTCACACCCTACATACACCTTTGGGTGTATGTAGACTTTGTTTCCTGTGAATTCCAGGTTGTGACTGTGTGCTCAGTGATGGTGGTTCAGGTGGCAGCTGGTCTTCTCATGCAGAATGGTGTTGATGTGGTCTCACTTCTGCCAGGAGGTTGGGTATGAGTTTAGTTTCCGCTGTCGTCTTTTCTTTTTAGTTATTTCTTCAAGTTGTAGACTTTAAACTTGTTCATAGTTTAAAGGCACGTCTCGTTGTCTACTTCTAAATTTCAGTTTATCTATCTTGTTAGTTGGTTTCTCTGTCTTGTATTTCGGGTAAAACCGTTCCCACTTGTTAAACATGATACCCGGGCACGTGTGCCAGCCCGTGGGGATCGGGAACGCCCTTCGGGCCTTGCCGCGGACCGGGTCGGCGCCGGTTCGTGACAGTTAGTTTTAATAATATTTTAATAGCATATCGTTGTTTAGTGAAACTCGATATTGCGTACAACGCAAGCTATCGAGGAAGGTCGCGATTGCATGTAAATCAAGACAAGCTAGTGTTGTGTGTAGTGAAAGATTTATTTGATGATGTATATAACATAAAAACAAAATATTTCTCATAAAAGTCTCGGGTGTTATATTCTACCCCCCTTAAAATGAATTTCACCCTCGAAATTCGTCACTTTGTAATAAAAAGATGAGGATACCTCTCCCTCATCATATCCTCAAGCTCCCATGTAGCTTCTTATAATTGGTGGTTCCTCCATAAAACTTTCACCAAGAGAGTGGTCTTATTCCGTAGGACATTTTCTCTATGATCCAGAATCTCTATCGGCTGTTCTTCATAAGAAATATCTTGCTCCAGCGGTACAACTTCTGAGCTTAGTACATGTGAAGGATCAGGTATGTACTTTCTCAGGAGCGATACATGGAACACATCATAAACTTGGGAGAGATTCGGTGGAAGCTCCAATCAGTAAGCTACCTTCCCAACACGATCCAATATTTCGAAAGGAACGATATATCTAGGGATCAGCTTTCCCTTCTTTCCAAATCTCATTACTCTCTTCCAAGGAGATATTCGTAAGAACACTTTATCACCCACTTCAAACTCTAGGTCTTTTCTTCGGTTATCAGTATAAATTTTTTGTTGACTATGAGCTGCTCTAATGTGTTGTTGAATAGATCTGACCTTTTCTGCCATCTCATCAACAAGATCAGGTCCTAATAGATTTCTTTCCCCAACTTCATCCCAACAAGTTGGAGTCCTGCATTTCTTTCCATAGAGAGCCTCATAAAAATCCATCTGAATACTGGAGTGAAAGATATTATTATAAGAAAATTCCACAAAAGGTAGGTGTTGATCCCAACCACCTTTGAAATCCATAGAGAAATATCTTAACATATCTTCTAGAGTTTGAATTGTTCTCTTAGACTGACCGTCTATTTGAGGATAATAAGCTGTGATGAAACTCAACTCTGTATCCAGAGTATGATTAAGACTTCGCCATAACTTTGAGGTAAACCTCAGATCCCGATCAGATATAATGGAAAGTGTTACTACATGCAATCTTACCACTTCATTCACATATATCATGGCAAGATGATCCAGAGAGAAATATTCTCTAATAGCAATGAAGTGTGCAGACTTTGTAAGATGATCAACTATGACCCAGATAGCATTATTGCCTTTGGATATTTTAGGAAGTCCAGTGACAAAGTCCATAGTGATGTTTTCCCATTTCCATTCAGGTATGGGTAATGGTTGTAACATCCCCTTAGACTTATGTCTCTCAACTTTAACTTGCTGACAAACCAAGAATAGAGAGACATATTCAGCAACATCTCTTTTCATGCCATCCCACCAGAAGTACTCTTTCAGGTCCCTATACATCTTCGTGCTTCCAGGATGAATAGAGAATGAAGAACTATGAGCCTCATCCAGCAGCTCCTTCTTTAATTATGGGATGGGAGGAACACAAACCCGATTCCCGAACCTTATTATCCCATCACAATAAAGGTTGAATTCAGGAACATTTCTCACCTTGTTTTGTAACTCTACATCTTCTTTCTGTGCCTCTTTAATCTTCACATGTACAGATGGTTGAACATTCATTTGAGAAAGATAATATTTCTCCCATTCCATTATAATTTCAAGATCCATCCTTTGTAAATCCTTAAATATTGGATCTTTTGTGATCCTCATCATGGATAAGCTAGCATGGTCTTGTCGACTTAATGCATTTGTTACCTTGTTTGCTTTCCCAGGGTGGTAATGAATTGAGAAGTCGTAATTCTTAATCAGCTCCAACCATTTTCTTTGGAACATATTCAGCTCCTTTTGTGTGAAAATATACTTTAAACTTTTATTATCAGTATAAATATCACACCTTTCTCCATAAAGATAATGCCTCCAAATCTTTAATGAAAAGATTACCACAGCTAACTCCAAATCATGAGTTGGGTAATTTTGCTCATAGATTTTTAACTAACATGAGGAATAAGCTATCACCATATCGTTTTGCATGAGAACACACCCCAATCCCTTCTTGGATGCATCACTGTAGATCACAAACCTTTCTCCACTACAAGGAAGTGTGAGTACAGGTGCACTGGATAACCTTCTTTTCAACTCCTTGAAATTATCTTCACATTCCTCCGTCCACACGAACTTAACTCCTTTTCGAGTCAACCTGGTTAGTGGATTAGATAATCATGAAAAATCTTTCACAAAACGTCGATAATATCCAGCCCAACCAAGAAAACTTCAGATCTCAGTTACTGTTGTTGGTCTCGACCATCTTTCTATAACCTCTGTTTTTGCTGGATCCACAGATATACCCTCTTTTGAGATTATGTGACCCAAAAATGCAACTTTTTGAAGCCAAAATTCACACTTGGTAAATTTGGCATAAAGATTCTCCTTTCTCAGGGTCTTCAATACAATTCTCAAGTGATCTTCATGTTCTTCCTTGATCTTTGAATAGACAAGAATATCATCTATAAAGACTACCACAAACTGATCAAGATAGTCTCTAAAGAATCTATTCATCAGATCCATGAAGATAGCAGGGGCATTAGTAAGACTAAATGGCATCACTATAAATTCATAGTGTCCATAACTTGTACGGAAATCCGTCTTTGGTATATCCTCCCTTTTGACCCTTAATTGATGATACCCTGAACAAAGATCAATCATGGAAGAGTATTGAGCTTCACATAGTTGGTCAAATAAGTCATCAATGCATGGGAGAGGATATTTTTTCTTGATCGTGATCTTGTTAAGTTCTCGATAATCAATGTAGAGTCTCATTGATCCATCATTCTTCTTAATAAACAGAATAGGTGCTCCCCAAGGTGACACACTAGGGCGTATGAATCCTTTATCAATATTCTCTTGGAGTTTCTTCTTTAATTCCTACAACTCAATTGGGGCCATTCAATAAGGTGTCTTTGAAATAGGAAAAGCACCCGGTACGAGTTCTATTGAAAACTCAACTTCACGATTTGGTGGAAGACCAGACAATTCCTCCGGAAATACATCGTCAATTTCCCGTACAATGGGATATTCTTAATTGTGAGTTTCTCACCAACCATTTGAGATAAATAACCTTCATTTAGTGGAATCAAGACCAATAAGATGGAATAAATTTCCACTGGAAGGTTATGTTCATCCTTGCATCAATATACGATCATAGATTGATCTGGAATATGAAATGTGACTTCCCTTCTTTGGAAATTGATATGAGCTCCATATAAAGAAAGCCAATCCATGCCAAGAATCACATCAAATTCCACTATAGGAAGGATCAAAAGATTTGCAGGAAGCACTTTCCCACAAACTTCAATCGGAGAAGAATTATAAACTTTTGATGCGACTGTTGTGCCATTAGGAGTTGTCACAGCTAACTCAACATCTAATTGTTGAGGTAATACGGAGATACCCTTAGAAAATTCTTCAGAAATAAAAGAGTGGGTGGATACATAATCAAATAAAACATTTTCTACTTTATATTGGATGGTAAGTGTACCTTTCACCACTTCGTTATCATACTCCACATCGCTAATAGAAATTGCATGTGACTTTCCTTTGTCTTTAGCCTTAAGAGTTTGTTGACGTCGATCATCATAAAAAACCTTTGGATTAGGTCATTGATTATCATAATTCCCCATTTACTTTCACTTATAACATTGAAGTGTAGGAGGTGCACTCTGTGTAGCCTTTTATTTGTTCGCATCACTAGACATCTTCTTCCCATCATTACGGCATTCAAATACCCGATGACCTTCCTTTCCAAATTTGAAACATTTACTTGTCCCTTTAAGACAACTACCTCTATGTTTCTTTCTATAATTTTAACATAAGGTAAAACTCATCTTCTTTTCAGTGTGCTCTTTACATTTCCCTTTGAATTCCATTTTCCTCTTCTTATCAAACCCATATGACTGATGGATTACTCCAATCTCCATCTCAACCTTGAGAGCACATCGAACAATTTCCTCATAGCTATTGAAGTCCATTATGGATAACACCTTTCAAATACTTGGTTTTAATCCACTAAGAAATCGATCAATATTACTCTCAGGTTGGATAATAATCCCAGAAGCGTACCTTACAAGTCTTGTAAAATTTTCTTCATAGGTACCAACCGATTCATCATCCTTTCGCTTCAGTTCAAGAAACTCCTTCTCCATATTTGTTCGAAGAATACGAGGGAAGTACTTATTGAAAAATAAGTTCTTGAACTCGTCCCATTCCATGGACTCAATTTCATCTCTTTGCCTCGTATTCTTGATAAGATTCCACCATTTATTAACATCACCTTCCAAACGATACACTGCTAAGATGACTTTGTCATGTTCAGAACATTGAAGAACTGGAAATATCTTTTTAGTAGTATTGATCCATTATTCAGCAACTAATGGATCAGTAGACCCGCTGAATGAAGGTTGACGCTGCCTCATGAAGGATTCAACAGAATGTTGCTCCTTCCTTTTCTCCTTTGGAAGTCCTGCATGATTCATAGCTTGAGAAAGTTGTGTGAGCATGGCTACAAGATTTTGCATTCTAGCTCCCATAACGTTTGGTTGCTCAGGGGGACAAATCATTGCATTGCCCGTCGCATTCCGCATTAACACGGTTCCTTCGGGTTCTATCCATTGACTAAAACCAAGAATAATAGTGTGAGAAACACTAATTATAATAGGAAAACCACATAATCAAGAATAAAATTTCACACTTAAGGTCTTATCATAGGTTGTTCATGGCCATTTTTAAAACACTAAGATTTTGTTCTATTCTTAGACTTATCCTTAGGGTTCTTACTAAGGCTTTCACATCCTAGTTTCCAAAGGTTGACTATACCTTTCCTCTGATACCAACTATAACGACCCATACTTTACATACATTTTTATTACTTCAGAATTGAAGAACACTTATTACAACATATAACAAAACTAGTAAAGGACCGTATAGGTATAGATTCTTTAGAAACTGGGAAACATAAACAAATGGTTCATAAATCATCTACATTGTCTCCCTTTTATTTTATCATATCTAGAGTCCCTTTTGGAATATCTTACTTAATATACTTCTTCCTGATCTGGGGAAAAGAAAACATACAAAAGGGTGAGCTCAAATGCTCAGAAAGGTTAAACAAAAGAAATATCAATCATATCATATTCATAAGAACATATCATTTTAGAAATCTTAACCTACAAAAGAGATCATAATTTCATAACATGGGATAAATCATAGTAGTGAAATGTAATCCCAATAATCATAACATAAAACATGAAACTTTGTGGCATACACACATAATCACATAGAATCATTTCTTAGTAGTCAAGACTCATAGCCAAGACTATCTTAGTGGACAAAGTCTATTTCTGAACCGAGTTCACTCCTCATTTCAGTCCTGTTTCACTGAACTAGTTTAACCTGCCATTCCATCCATGTCTATCTCATGAGATATAAATCTTTACCCAATGAATTGGAGGGAGATATAGGTCCCACCCATCTCATAATGAAACCATTCTTATGTGTGCCACAAAATCATAAATCATACATCATATCATAACCCATGTAATAAAAATGGGATTCTTAAACATCATGCCATCATAACATAATCCATATAAGATAAAAGGACATCATAAAAATAATTCCATCATAACATAATCAAATCAATGTAAAAATAGGGATAGAAACAGAACCCTATATTATCTTATATGGAAAATAATTTTGATAAAACACTTGAACTCCATTCTTGAGGAAAATATCCTTTCTACTTCAAAAACATTTTTCCTTTATTAAAATGTAATAAAATTTTAAACTAAAAGAAGTTGATTAAAAATAAACTTGAAACTTGCAAAGGAAGATTCATGGAAATAATGTTCGAAAAATCCGTTCATGCCGTATAAGTTAAAGAAAAACATTCTTCTCGTACTTTGGTCAGAAAAGTCAAAAAAGCACCTCATACTAAAAACGATAAAATATTCCTTTCATATCTTTTACTAAAAACTCACCAATGGGTAAAATTGGATTTAAAAAATTGTATGTGGATGGAAATAATATTACATATTGAGGAAACATGGATGTGGATGATAAATATTCCCCATTAAATTATGAAGTATAAACAATCTCGGATAAAAATGTGATTGTGATATTTTCCCTTACCTTTGGTCCGATTTGCTTCGTAAGTGTCCGAACCTCCTGTATAATGATTTAAATAATGTAATTGACTTATTCTAGAATCATACTTATTTTTATGATATCATATATGGTCATATTATTAGCTTCTTATTAGTAATATTTCATTGCTACTTGTTATTCGGGTGTTTATTACTTTTTGTTCTTATGCGTGTTTTGTCGAATAAATTATTATCCTTATTTTTAGGTTATAGATACCTCATTTCTAGAATGTTATTAGTGTAATATATATCATATTCATTCATTTAATTAATTTATATAATCATTATGCAATGAAGATCATGTAGAACGAGTCGCATCACATCGTGGAGACGGTATTCCGTACGTACACACGAGCGCTGATATCATTCCCATGATCATGGAATTGTATTGGAGTGTATGTATACTATTTCAGAATCAATATCACTTTACAATAATCATATATAGTTATTCTTTATACCATTATACCCATCCAAGTAAGGTGGTGGTGGAAAATAGATTACACCACGGCGTGGAGACGGTATTCCGTACGTACGCAGGCGCAGTGATTTCATTTTCCGTAGGATGGATAGATGGTGAAATAGGGTTGTTTAATAATTATAATAACATATAAGTATATTAATTATACTGATGTTATTACTTCATAATGAAGAAACTAAAGAAGAATAAGTAGAAGAAGAAATAAAGTTGAAAGAATCGGTAACAGACATTACCTCTTCTTTGAAGCGCCTCTTCTTAAACTCTGCTTAGGGCACTAAATATGGTATTTTAAGAAGACCAGGACCTCTAGGATGTTTCTTGGGAAGTTTAGAGGAGAAATTTTCAGGTTTTGGCGGAGATTTAAGGCTCAAAGTAGTGTGAGGAAGAGAGGGAGGAGGTGCCCTTTTTATAAGGGAGGAGAGGGGCACCTTAGGAAAAACTAAAAATATTATTTTATTATAAAGTCATATTCGGTTTTTAATAACTCCAAATTGATTTATTTCGAAGATAATGTGGGTATGGGTCAAAATAATCTCATACAATAGAATTTATAAAATTTTAGGTTTCTATTTTAACCTTATAATTTAGATTTAACTTTAAGTTAGATAATTTAACTTTTACCGTGTCTTCTTGTTTTCTTACACTATAAGTTTAATAAACTTACTATAACAAGCCAGATGAACCCCAAGTTGTTTATTATTAATATATATAACCTTATCTAAGTCATTTGGCCGAACCTTAGATTTTTAGGAAAACAATAACAATTAATAATATAATATTTGTTTTAAAAACTATTTTATGTCAATTTTGACACTATTTGGTAATTGATTTTTGTGAAACTCATAACAGAATTATTAGTTAGAAAAAAGTTAATTAAATCAATAATAACATGTCATATTAATCTGTAAAATTATTTTAATTCATAAAAAGTCTCAAATTACATTTATTTGGGTATTTATAACATCAATTATGTCAATATTTCATTAATAAGATAATTACTGTATCATCATTGTGTCATAAACAAATTAAATTATTTAAAGTATAAAAATTATAAATAAAATACCATTATGTATGAAATCTTTTTATCTTTCTAATTAATATTTATAGTCTAATTTATCTTATGTATAACCCTATATTAAAAATTATTTACTTATTAAAATTTGATTTTAACTATTTTAACCCTTCTTTAAATAAATTAATAATAAAAGTCATAATCTTCTCCAAGTGGACCTAAATGGTCATATTTTATTCCTAAGGTTGTTTTTGTTCAATTTACACTTATAAAATAGAATTAGGACATGTTTTAGGGTAATAATAATATCATTTGTACCCTTAATTACCCTATTTACTTTTAACCGTGGTAAAAAAAAGTAAAAAGTTACTATTCCCCAAAAATTATTTTCATCTCATTGAACCACATTTTAGTCCTTTATATTAACCGTATCTATATTATTTTAGAAATTCCACTCACATAAGCGGTAAAATTAAGTTTTATGTAAATTTGCAAATTCTCCTAGGAGGTGGGTAAAATACGGAGAAAAGTTCAATAAACTTTTTATATATCTAAAATTATTATAAAATGACTCAAATGAATTGAATTGAACTTATATAGTTATTATGTATCAATTTTGATATAAAAAAATTTAAATAAAATAAATAATTATTTAAATAAAAATTCAGTTTTTAAATAGTAACCCAGTGTTTTCACTATTCATCAAAAATTGAAAGTTTTCAGAAAAATACCAAAATTTCACCCTAGGCTAATTTCGATATTCCGAATCCAAAAATGAAGTTTATTTTGAAAAATAAAATTTACAAAAGTTCAAAAAGTGGGTATTACTATTCATAACGGCTAGTTTTAATAATATTTTAATAGCATATCGTTATTTAGTGAAACTCGATATTGCGTACAACACAAGCTATCGAGGAAGGTCGCGATTGTGTGTAAAGAAAGCCAAGCTAGTGTTGTGTGTAGTGAAAGATTCATTTGATTATTTATATAACATAAAAACAAAATATATCTCATAAAAGTCTCAGGTGTTACATTAGAACTCCTTAGAAAAATGGTATAATTTATTTAAGAAATATAATTCTTTAGGAAAGTACTATATACATGTTGATTGAATACCAAATTTCTAAATATTTCTAGGATTAAGTTGTTAATAATACTTGATATCTTATAAACCAAGTTTTACTATGATATTTTCTTAATAAAACCCTTTATGAGCTGTAGACTAGAATAATGAAAAAACTTTCTTACTTTGGAGTTTTTGGATGTAAATTGATCATTATGAATAAAAATGACCATTATATAAATTTTACCCAAAATATGATGAGGAAATATTTCATGGATAGTCTATAAAAAGTAAGTCATACCATGTTTCTAACAAACTAACAAACATTTTCAATGAAACTGTTCATGTTAAGTTTGATGAAACTAGTTTTTTTTTTAAAATAAAAAATTTATGCTTTCAAATGATGTTTATAAAATTATTTTTCAACCATAATTAGAAAATTATTTAAAAGAAAGATCAATAAAATATTTTTTTAGAAGTTTTTCCAATGGAAGTAGTTCAACCTATTATTGTAGATCAAAATTTTATTTATCTAAGAAATCAATTGATCTTTAGAAATCATCTCAATGATAATATCATTGGATATGTAGATCAAATAATCAAAAATCATTGTTCATTAAAAAATTAATGTGAACATTGTGCATTATTATCTCATTATGAACCTAAAACACTCGATAATGCTTATGGAAATGAAGATTGGAAAAGGGAAATGCAAGATGAACTCAATGAATTTTAATGGAATAGAGTTTGGAATTAGGTAGAATGACAAAAAATCATCCAGTAATTTAAGTCAAATGTGTTTTTATAGAATAAATGTAAAAAAAATGGAATTATTTTTATAAATAAAGAAACTATTGTTGCTAAAAGATATAATCAATAAGAAATAATAATTTATGAAGAAAATTTTTCACTAAAAGAAATAATTGAATATATTCTAATACTTATATCCTTTTAAAAATATCTAAATTTTACTCTATTAAATGAATATAAAGTGTTATTTTATTAATTGATATGTTTAGGAGGGATTATTTTTATAACAACCACCTATATTTTAAGTTTTTTAGAACACATATTTAAGCTTACTAAGGAACTTTATGGACTTAAAAACCTGGTATGATAAAATTATCTAGTTTTTATTTCAAAACAATTTTATTAAGGGAGAAACTAATAAAAATATTTTTATAAATAAGGTTTTTAAAGATACCATAATTATTCAAATTTATTTCAATGACATTATCTTTAGATCAATTGAAAAAATATTTCCAATTATTTTTCAGAACATATAAAATTTGGGTTTCAAATGTGCAAGATTGGTTAACTATGATTTTTCCTTGGGTTTCAAATTTATCAAAATCTAAATGGAATCCTTTTGAATAAAAAAAATACACTAATTATTTACTTAAATTATTTAGTTTTTACAATTATAAGAGTACAAGTACTCATATAAAAACTTATAAAACACTTAATCTTGAGTAATTTGGGTAATTGGTTGAATAGAAACTTTTTAGAGGGATGATTGAAAGTTTAATTTATCACACAACTAGCCAACCAAATTTAATGTTTTACATCTTATTTTGTGTTATATTTAAATAAAATATAAAATAATCCCATATTAAATCTTTTAAATTATTTTTTCATTATCTTAAAGGAACTTCAAATCTTGGTATATTTTAATATTTTAGAAGTGATTTTGAATTTTTTAGATGTTGAATTTGACTGATTTAAAATGGATAGAAAAATTACATCTAGAAATTTTCACTTATTAGGATAATATTTAGTAACTTTTTCATGCTAAAAAAATATTCAAAAACACTTTCTACTAATGAAGCTGAATATGTAGTAGTTAGAAGTTGAGAATCCAAAGTGTTGTGGATGAAACAAACTCTCACATATTTTTGTATGTGTTTCACTAGGACACCAATTATTTGTGATAACACTAGTGTTATATAATTTTCTAGGAACCCAACACATAACTATTGAAAAAATCACGTATATATTTGACAAAATTTCCTTCAATATCACTGACAAAAAAGATATATTATTCTTTAATTCATCAGAATGAAAAATCAAATTGTTGATATTTTTACAAAACCTCTTCATTATAATAGTTTTAAATATATTAAAAAAATATTTCTATGATCAATATAAAGTGATCATTAATTTCATTATCATTTTATTTATTTTATTATAGTGAAAAATTCCTCAATAAAGGGACAATAATTTTTTTATATATCCTTGTTATCTTTCTTTTTTTACCTTGGTTTTACTCCTTACTATTAATATATCTAGGAATAGACTTTATAAGGCAAGAAAATTATTCATTTCATTGGAATTAGTTTCATTTTAAGTTTCATCAGAATGAAATTATTTTAATCTACATTTATTCTAAAGTTAAGTTACAAAACCACTAAATAAAATTTCTCAAGTAAGTAATTGTATAAGTTATCTATAAGGAAAAATATATATCCTTGTTACCTTTTTATATATTTTTGGAGGAAATTTTATAAAATATTCTTTATACCTTTTTATGTTCCACCATAATGAATTCCATCTAGGAACCTCAAAATTTAATAATAATAAAATTATAAAAATAAAAATATTAAAATAAATATTTTATTAAATATATTTTTATATTATCCCTTCAATATTTAATCACAACTATTAGATGATCTATAATTTAAAACAACACTCTATATTTACTATATATAGAAGGAGAATTTTGTCTCTTTTTCTTCACTGGAAGATTGTGCGAAGAATCATCTCCACCCTGAACTTTCTATATCCAATATTTTTTAGTGTTTTCCATTTAATTTTAAGAGTTTTAGAGTTTTTCTCTTTCTGTTACTTTTTATTATGGATTTAAATGGTGAAATTTATTTTAAATAAAATTTCAATGAAAGGGAAATAGAAAATATTTGGTTTAAAAGGTATGGTTCTCTACTCAAGTTAGTGGTTATTTTTTAAGGTTGGGAAAAATTTTCCATATCAAAATGAGAGTTTGATCTGTATTACCCAAGAATATTCAGGTATTTTTATATCAGATTAGTTTACAGTGATGTAGATGGACTTAAAAATATTTCTTCTAGAATTTTTAGAGAGAATTATAGAATAAATATTAAGAAAGTGGTGGAGTTTATAGGAAAATATTTGGAGGAAGAAACTATGTTTGTTACACATAATCTTCTTGATGTATTTGGATCTTTTATAAAAAATCATGTAGAAGAAACCCTATTTCTTATCTATTAAAAAGTGCATAAAATGAATCATATTCCACCAGATACAAGATTTTTCTATATGAGGATTCAAATTTTTCTTCTTCCAATGAAAGGATATAGAGATACAATTAAATTATGTGATATATATATATATATACACATATATATATCCTTTATTTTTTTTTAATATCTGATAGTTAAATCTTGTGAAGTTCATAGAGAATTATATATAAGTGATTCCAATAGGAATTGTGAAGATAATATTATTACTTATCTAAAATTTATACACCATGTTCTTATTAGGTTTATGAAAGTCGAGAAGATAAATTATAAAGAGGCTCCTATTAGAGATAAATAATATTATTTTAGAGATGAAAATATCTATAAAATGATATTAGTTTACTTTCATGCTAAAGATATGTTTATTGAGAATAATTTTAAAGTTTCCTTGGATGAAGAGATCAAATCTCTTAAGAATAATGTCCTTGAGATGAAAAATATTCCTAAAACATTTAGAAATATCTTGTGATTCCACAAAAGAAATTTAATTCTATTTATAATAAAGCCTTCATGGAGATGACAAAGAAGAAGAATGAAAATGAGGATAGTGATCCTATATTTGGGATTTATCCTATTAAGGATAAATCTTTGAAAGAATAAATCTATAAAAAGATAAATAAAAAATATGAGAAGGTAAAAATATCTAAGGAAAATAAATCCAAGCTATATGAATATTTTTTTAACAAAAAGAATGTTTCATAACATGAGTTAGAAAAACCTATTGAGGAGATTATGCAACACGTTTTTGAGTCCTTTAGATAAGGAAAAGAAAAAGTATTTTCTAAGGTTATTTAAACATATTAAAAATATAAGGACACATCACCAAAATACCTATATTCAAATAAATATATCTTTGACTCATCAATCATCAAAAGAATTTGATCTTTTTAGTACATATAAAAAGATTCATAAGACAGTGAAAAGTAGGATTCTTCAATCAAACTATTAGAAGGACATCATTTTTTTGATGATGAAAATATAGATATTCAAGAAATATTTCAGTAAAAGTTTGTTGAACATGAGGAACCTTTACCTCCAAGATATATAAAAGCTATTTTTCCGAAGATTTATAATGATTCTAATAAATCTTCTTTGAGCATGAGATATAAAAGGACTGAAATGAAGATTAACTACTTTAATGAATTCATTAAAATTTTTGAAGGAATAATGGATATATTTATTGATATTTAGTATAGATGTAAATATATACAAAGAAATATTAATGTTATTTAAGGTAATAATTATATAAAACAACTTTCATAATATATTATTTCGATATAAGTGGAGTTGAAGAAATTAAAATGGATTTTGTCAGATGTGTTTAGAAAATTAAATAATATTCTTAAATGGTTGAATCAAACTAATGTAGATGTGAAGTATTTTGATGATAAAATTTTTAAAATAAAAAGAGCTATAAATTCAGTTTCCAAACACACATAAAATGTAAATATTGAAGTGGGTGAATGTTCTAGGGATAGATATGATTTGAAATCATTATCTATATAAAAATATTATGATATTAGCAAACAAAAGAAAAAATTAGAGTTACAAGGGGAAAAGATTACAGATCTAGAGTCTTAATATGATAAGTTTGAGAAGTTGGAGAAAGATCTAAAAAATATGAAGAATTTCAATAAAAAGCATACTAATAATGATTAATTTCTTTGAAACTTTATTCTTTGTAATATCAAACTTCCTCTATTTACATCACCACTTTTATGGGTGAATTTTTTAATGCTCTAATGAACATTATATTTATTTATGTTTATCCCTTAATTTATTTACAGTGTTTTAATTTTAGGATCTCTTACTACCAAATCATTTCCTTTTAATTTATTTTATAAAATCAAAAAGTGGGAGAAATATAGAGTAATCAAGAGATGTATATGTCCCAGAGACTACTCTCTAAGTTTTTTATTTTAAAATTCTCTTTGAGATGTGTATTTTTCTTTTTAAAAGGTTGGATTATTGAGTCAAAGTACCTCTTTCTACTCTTGATTTTAAAAATCACAATTTAAACTTATAATATTTATATTTATAATCTTAATCACTTCCCAAGTATAGGGTTGTGTATAAATTATTTTTGATATAAAGAACATAATTTTACTAAATAGAGTAAATTCATTTTACTAGATGGTGTTCACATTTAATCAATATAAGAAAGAAATTAATTTCATTAGATGAAAAAATGCTAAGTTTACCAGAAAAATATTTACTCAAACCGACAGAAAAAAATTTATTAATCCCAACAGATGGAACTTTATACAAAGAATTGTGGTGGTTCTAAACCTAACAACCATCAGAACAAGTTCTAATATGCTGAATATATAAAAATATGAAGATGTTGTGTCCTGTGTTATTAAAACTGACCCTGATAACTATATAATTTGACCATTGTGTTTTTTTCACACTAACATCTATAAATAAGACCACAAAATCATGGAGAAGAAGCATTAACTATCATGTATTCTAAATTTTACATTGAGGTTTTCTATTATCTCATTACTGAGAGTACTTCAAATTGTAATATTTAGAGAGCTTATCTTAGAGAATACATTGTAAGGATATTATTATAAATGATCTAATTTTTTCCATTGTAATTGTTGTTCGTCCAATCATGTTAATTGAAGGATCCCAAGGCTAGGGAGATAGAGGTTTGATATGATTAGTTTGATCAATTTATTCTAAAAGAAAGATAGACCTACCAGTGGGTTTCTAATTGATCATACTTAAAGTTAGGGCTAAAAACTTCCTTATACCTTTGGGTTGAAGTGAAGACCCAACTTAGTGAATCTATTGAATGTTTTTTTATATCCTTTTATAAAAAGTTAGTTTTATTTTTTATAATGTATATATCATTATTATATACAACCGTTGTTTTTTTTTCATCCCACTGTACATTCTGAACTAGATTTATATTTTTCTATACCATCTTGAGTTTAATAATTTTTTATTAAGTTCATCAGAGATAACTTCAATATATTTTTCTATATTTAAATACTATATACTTTGTAACTATTAAGTTTATCATAATTAAGTTCTACTGAATATCCTAAAAAACTTGTGGTGTTGGAAAATTTTAAGTTATAGTGAAAACTAAAAATAACCCCCTCTAGTAGTATATCTTTTATACATTCTTAGTAAATAAAAAAGATATCGGTGAAAACCAAACATAGTTATACGAGGGAAGCATATATCTCTATAGATAGTGGGAGAAAGCTATAATTTAATGAATTATAGTCTTTTTATTCACATGAGTTGTTATAGGACCATTAAAATACATAAGTTTTCATGGGAGGAATTATTCTAGAGACACATATTGTGTAGGAAAGTTAAAACCATAGTGGTGGTTTTATATTCACCCATATTGGTGATATATTTTTTGGTATGAATAATGAACCCTATGGGGAGAAATAAGTTTTAACTAGATATGATTAAAAAGTTTATACAAATTCGATGATGGATTCAATGTACCAAAATTCAGATCTATATTTTTATATTTTCTCTAGTTGATGTAAATATATTGGTGAGTATTCTAGAGAAACTAGACATGGGTGGTACAAGCATGGTAACAATAAGGCTTGATTGGTTATGAAAATTCATCATTTATAAATCCATTTGAATTCTACTTGTCATAGAATCTTTCTATGATTATTACACTGGCCATTGTTTGTCAAGACCACATTCCATAGAGAAAACCCTATGGGAGATTTTTATATGAGATAACCAGAAAGGGTTAGAGACAACAAAGAAATACAATAAGATATGAACGTTTTTGGGACCAATTTATGGCATAATTATTATTATTCTATGTAACACTCAATGTGATATTTTTCTTAAAGTATCTATCTCATCAAAAGGTCATAATAGTTCCCCAATATGATGAGAACCTTAAAGTTCTATGATGATATTCTTAAATACATACTTCATATTTAGATGACATCATTTAACTAGAAATATATGATACATTATATTAGGTGTATAAGGATTATAGGGAATTGAGTATTATCCTCATGAATTTATCCTTTGGTAATCTCCAAGATAGGAGGTTTTAAGAATAGACCTAGCTATAAGAATTTCACAAGTTTTATGTGTCATCAGATATTCGTATCTGTGAAAATGTATATTGGTCCTTATATTTGAGATTATTTTCAATGTATATCATGAACTATAGAATTTTATGTATTAATTAAAATTGAAATTCCATATGCTCACGATGAGGTATGATATGTTGAGAACATTAGGAATTATATTACATTAATGAGTTAGTAAAGAAACAATTTATCCCTTTAGAGTTAATGAAAGTAGATACCTTTGACCCTTTAATAGAAATGGAACTATCTGATTAAGTCCATGTCCATGGAGGTTTATCAACGAGTTCATTCATATAAATTCAAATAAATATATATCATGAATATAGGTTGAATATCATATGAGGTAGTCATTGTTATGAATTATCCCTATAAATTTATAGTCCATGATTTGTTTCTAGATACTTTTCTTAGTATATGATTTGGACTCACTACCATCAAGATGAGTTCTTATAGGGTCACATACAAAGTGTATCTATAAATTCTACCAATTTAGATGAATTGAAGTTTAGGATGAAGTGAGACCCATGTGTGAGGACTAGTAAGCATCCAAATAAATAGTCGCAGGTAAGTTAATTCAATTATATTATTCTAGTTTAGAATAATTAGAGTTAAATTTATTTCTCAAGGTATTCACAAGTTAATTGATTATAAAAATAATTATAATAAAATTTTATTTTTTCGAATGAACGTTACACATTATAGATTTTTCAAATAGTTATGGGATGAATAACATGAGTTAATTGATTTTTTTTCATCATGTGGAATTTAAGAATGTCATTAGTGAGTGGTGAAATATTTATGAAATGCATGACACATTTACTTAGTGATTCATATAGTTTTGGGATGGTTTAATAGAATTATCTAAGGGATTAAATGAAAATTTTAAATGATAAACCTAACTATTTCAACTCATTCTTGAGTTATGAATAGTAAGGGTGTCCATTTTTAAGAATCTTATGTTCCCCTATCCTATACTCCCTTCACTTAAGCTTATAGAGAGAGAAATATCAATAATGGTTCAATAAATGTTTGAGGATCGATCGCATGATCTTATAGTAATAGTACAATCATTATAATGACTTTGATTTTATACACTAGTAACCAAGAATAGATAGAATATATTTATGGAGCTATGGTAAATGCATGTAGGATCTATAGGGAATATAGTTTGGTGTCTTCAAGCTACAATTATCTAGAGATGATCATATTTTGCTGGGATCACACCATTCCACCTAGGTACTATTTTTTTCAAACATAAATTTAATTTAATGAGATATTTGATAGGAATTGGGTATCATCATACTGAATCAAGTATCTTATCACAGATTTGGGGTTAAAAGTGAAAATTAACATGATTTCACTATAATGGAATAAACATTCCTGGAATTTCCTTTGTATTTTTCCTGATGATTGGAGACACTTTGGGAGATTTTGGTGGTGATATAGAGGTTTGAGGTGGTTTTTGAAATTTTTGGGAGTCACCATGGATTGTGAAATAGCTTGGAAATCCATTTTGGTGAGTGTTTTGGTGTGAGTATTATATTGTTTAAAATGGGCTATGTGACCATGCCCTGAGGAAGGTGTGGTACTAGGAATGTTAGACTATTGGTCTGCCTATGAACCATGGGAATATATGAAATTCCCAGTGATGATTTAGTGCATGGTATGGTGTCTCGAGGACACTACCATGGGAAATGGGGAAGATAGACTTCCCATGTTGTAGCCTTGGGCATAATGATGGTAAAATGAGTAGATGAGGGGTTATAAAGCATGGCATATGGCCATGGTAGATGAAATAATAACCACCATGGTTTAGACCACATCATGGCTGTGCTCAAATATATATTTTTTAAAATTAATGGGAAAAGTGGATCTCTTATGTGGGATTTGGATTGCACATTAACGAGACCCAGTATGGGAGTTTTAGCTATTCACCATGCCATGGAGGAATACAGTGGGATTTTATTATAAATAAGAGTTTAGTTACCACCCTTATTCTATTTTCAAACCTTTACCTGACTCTTGTCTAACCCCTTCTCATCTATTCCTTCTCCAATTACATCCATTAGTGTTTCAAAAACCTTGTTTCATTTTGAATCATTAGGTTTGAATTAATTTGAACCTAGGTAACCTGATTTCCCCCCATTCTTCCTTCCTCCATTTTTCTTCTATCCAGAGTTTACTATGGTGAAAGTTATCTATTTTTAGTGGTTTTTTATGGCGGCTTACTCGGCATATGAATCAAGTGGTGACTCATTTGAGATCAATGATAATTTATCCTTGGTTTTTGTTTGTTTCTCCTTGAAGATTCAACAGATTCATGAGATCCTTCATCTTTAATACCCTATATGTATATATGGTGATATCATGTTTTTTTCCTTTGGGAAAATGGTGCACACCATCTTAATTGAAAATGCCCAGTCAGTGTATTGTATCATTGAGAGGGGGAGGGGGTGAATTAGGGATACTTGTTTTATTTTATGTTTCTTTTCAATTGAAATAACCTTAGCTTCCTATTAAAGATTCAAATACCTACTAAAAACAATTCAATCCACAAATCCACAAGAACAAAAAGATTTACAAGGTTCAATATTCAATAAGAATAGATATGTTCATGGTATGGTTTGGAAATGATCCAATACCATAAAATCCACTAGAAAAAAAAATCCTTGGATTATAATGAGTAGGATACACCATTACAATAATATATCACTATGAAATAATCCCACTAGTGCGTGAGCACCCTCTTAGCATAAATAGGGTAATACAATTGTTTTGTAACAACTCATGTTATATATACTTATTTTAAATTCAACAAATTTACTTAATTGAAATAAAATTCTTCAATTCCTTACCCAAAATAACGGTAAGAACCTCTTGGAATTTGTTTTGAAACCTTGATCTAATTTTCCTAGGTCCAATTTTCCCAGTATGATTACTCTGTATCCGATTTTCCCTGATACAATTCTTCTCAGTCTGATTTTCTTAAAATAGAATACAATAGAAATGAATTGTAACCACATCAATACAACTTCTTCAGTTCGTAAATCCTCAGTACAGAAATACCCAGTACAGAAATCTCAAAGATGATTAATCCATCCCATTACAATGATCATCTGAATATAATTGACAATCTGAATACGATGATCCACCGAATATGATAAATCCTAATTATGATGACCAACCAAATACAATGTTGGAATCTTGTCTCTTATCATGTGTCTTCTTCCTATATAATTTCATTCAACATGAAAAAAAACAATATTACTTTATCTTACTGAGAACTCATATCTCCTCTCTCTACAGTGATGAATACACCATAGTTAGTCAAGTACAATGTAATTTTCCTCCTTTTATAGGTAACCCAAAAACAGGTTTGTTCAGGAATCCCAAAATCTTTCTCTCTCACCTAAATTCACCCAAAATTCAATTTCCTCTAAAATCTAGGAGCAATTATGAATTCTTCAACACTTCTCAATTCTTCTCGAAACTTCTACAATATTTACCTCTTCTTCTCCAGACTTCTAATTTAAATGTTAGTACAATTTTAATTGCTGGGTCTGATTTCAATTGCTGAGTCCAATTAAAATTTCCGAGGATGATTTGAATTAAAATATTGTATTTTAAAGTTAATCTCCCCCTAAAAAAATCATTAATAAATCTTTTTTCTTTAAAAAAATCATCCAAATAAAGTAATTCAACCCTTTTGAAATGTTTGGCTACATTATTGATCATCTTCTCTTCTTTAGAATCTTTCTTGACCCACTTAAAAAACAAGGAATCTCCTCATCCTCTTCTCTTGACCCAATTGAAACACCAATTCAAAGGATAGAAAAATTAAATCAATCCTTGACCCACTTGATGAATACATTTGAAAACAAATCAGAGTTCATCTATCTCTTCCACCCTTGCTACAATTATTCTAGATACGATCATTCTGATATTGGCCATTCTGATATTGATCATTCTGATATTGACTATTCTTATATTGATCATTATGATATTGATCATTCTAATATGGATCATTTTGATATTGATCATTATGATATTAATAATTCTGATATCAATCATTCTAAGATTGATCATTCTGACATTGATCCTTCTGATATTGATCATTCTAATTTTGATCATTCTGATATTGATCATTATGATATTGATAATTCTGATATTGATCATTATGAGATTGGTTATTATAATATTGATCATTCTTGGGTATGAAAAGTTTTTATATCATCTGATGGAAAACCTAGATGCTAGAGTAAATCAATACCACATTTTCAATAAATACTACCGTTTAAATCAATACCAACTTTTCAATTAATATCACCCCTTCAATCAATCGGGGTATGATTATCCAGATACAGATCTTTAAGTATGTGGTTGATGGAAAACAAAATGCTACAGTAAATCGATACCACTTCTTTTTAATCCACCTAAAATTTGATCATATTGAAAAACAATTGATATTACTTCTTTCTCTTTACCACCCAGATATGATAAATCTAGATACAATCTTTTTCATATTGAAAACATCTTCTTTCACTCACCCTTTGTTCCATCAAGATTGTATCACAAGTTCTCAATTCAACTAATGATCTATATGAAATATGAATCATCAAAGCATCATCACATTTAAAACATCTTAGTCATATTGACTTTGATTCTCCATCAAAACAACCAATTCTTTCATACCGGATCTAGAGTGAATCTGATCAATTCCTTGTTACAATATTTTCCAATATGAGACCCTCATTATGATCTTTTTCAATACTAGCCCCTCATTACGATATTTTTTAATACTAGACCCAAACATCTTCTTCCCATTATAATGGAAAATGTGAGTCCGATTCTTATAAATACCATGAGTATGATTTTTATCAATACAAGACCCAAACATCTTCTTTCTCAATATACTTTCTTTCAGGATACTGATCGATTGACAACAGATACAAAAAAACATAACTTGGTAATAACAATATCCCCCTTTGTATTTGTTATCAATACCCACTTCAAACACTTCAATCTCATAAAAACGATTAGTAGTATTATTTCCTTTCTTTCTTCCCCTATTTCTTTTGTCTATCCCCCTTCTTATTATCTCTCCCCTATATTGACAATAAAATTCAAAGGGTCCATCATGATAATTTTCTCCCTTATTGGAAAATGATCTTCATTTCCAGAGGTTGGGAATTTTCTTCAACATGGGTATCACATTATTTTATTAACAAATAACCTTTAACTAAACAACACTAAGTCTATGTGGGCTAACCCGATGTAGAAAACAAGAGTGTATAATCAAGGTGATCAATTTTTTTCATAACACAACTTTCATGTAATACCTTTTCCATTCTTCTTCCAATATTCTCATGACTGGGGAAAACCTTGAAATAATTTTTTTAGGATAAAATTAACCTGAACCCATCTTAACAAAACACATAAAAAAGTTTAGGTGTATGAAAACACAAATTTTCTAAACAAAATTTTCATATCCTCCTTAATTTATTTTGTAAGAAAAGTAAGAGAATCATCAATTCCATATTCCTTATTTCTACTACTTAAATTACCTACAAGTTAACACAAGTATTAAAATATTTTGTGAATAAGGAGGAACTTATATTGTTTCTTAGAAACAATAGTCGAACTGAGAGTCCTCTATCATACTTTCCTTTTTCTTCTTTTTCTTGGATTTTTCATTGGACATGATTTCTTCCTTCTATCCATCCTTCTAAAATTTTATGACAAGTTATTTCTTATCTATAGAATCTTATGATGAGGATGTAAAATTTTCTTCATATTTAGAAACATATTTGTTTACTATGATTGTATTTTTTTATGGAAAGATAGTTGAACAATTTTTGAGATCATTCTTCTCTTGATCATATTCAAAATATATTGATACCTTTTTTTCAACATTTCTCATTTCTTCAGAAGTTAGTTTGTTCCCATCTTCTCTCACTTTATTTTGTGCTTCCTCCAATTTCCTAGCCAAGTAAATGTGTTCTGTTTAGATAATTAAGAACTCTTTCTTTTTGGTCTTAGTATATCTGTTTTTCTTATCTTCCAAAACATTCATCTTCTGAGATTTGTTTTGAAACTTTTGTAGTTCCAATAAAAAACAAGACATACTTTTACAAGGTGTCTGGGTTGTTCACATATTTTACAAATAGTTTCCAGGGGCTAAAACCTATTTTCAATATTCACTCCATTATTTTGAAATGAATTCTTCAAGAACCTTCTAAGTCATCTTTCTTTAAGTATATTGACCCCCCTCAAAATATCCCTTAAATAACCTATGGGATAATAGTAATGTTTTTTATTGAACCAAAAATTAATTTCCATTTGTCTGAATCCCCTACAATACCAGTAATATTCATAGAAAGAGTATTTTCCTTTGAAACTTTCAAAATGATTGGAATTATGAATATGTTTCTCAGAAACCTTCTTCTATTTCTTTTTTTACCCATAAATATTTATATTTTCAATCAGATTCGTCTTCTTCTTTTCAGCCATAACAGAATCATAAGTATTTGAAACTTTTCTGGATCTAGATAAATTTTTTTCAGACTCAGGATGTTTTGTAACTTATTAATTCTTCACTTTGGTCACATACATAACTTTCCTATCATTCTTATTTTCACCTTTTGAAGGTAAATTTTATCCAACCTTCTTAGGTTTATCATTATGATAACATTCACTAACTTCTATAATAGAGTTTTGGAAACTTGTATTCTTCAATTCAGATTTAAATAGATTTTGTTGGAAAGTTATAACTCTTCTTCTTTTTCCTTCATCTCCACTTCTTGATTCTCATAAGAATTATTCCATTCCTTAAGATATTTCTTCAAGTCATCAATCCCTTGCAGCATCTTGTTCTTCTCTTCTGAAAAGCTTTATTGAATTGTTGAGGAACCTTCATCTTCTAAATTCTCATTTTTATTTTCAAGTATTCTAATATTTCTCAAACATTCTTTCAACTCTTCTTTAAAATGCAATTAGAGTTGAGTTTCTTCTTTATAATAATTGCTGCTTCTGGAATCTTCATCATTCATTGTTGTAATAAAAGTATTTTCACTAGCATGATCAATATATCTTTTAGATTCAGTGTCACCCTCTTCTTATTCTTCTTTAGAACAACCAATTTCATTTTTATAAGAAATTTACTCATTAATTATTGCGATAAATGTGTTGTATTCACCATAATTTGTAACCTCCTAAATATCACCTTACTTAGACTAAATATTCTTCTTTTGGATTTGGATAAATTCTTATCTTCCCTTTTAGAATATAATTTTTCTTTATCGCCCTTTTTCTTCCAATACATTTTTGGCCTTCTTTCCTCTTATTCACTTTCTTCTTCATTAATCTTTTATTCCATACATTTTTTGAGGACAATTGGAAGAAAAATTCCCAATGACTCCATATACAAAACATTTTAAGGGAAGTTTCCCTTTATACCTTATTGTAACTATTTTCACATTATTAGAAAATAAAGATAAAATTGCATCAATATTTTTACATACCTCATTTTTGGAATTTTAATCTCAAACTTCTTATTCTTCTTTAAGGATATTCTTTGAATTTTATTTTTTGATAGCCTTGAAATACATTTCTCTGTCAAATTTTGTTTTTTTCCTTTCATAGAATTATCCCTTATCATTTCATAAGTAATGAGATTACTATGAAAATCATCTAGAGACAATTTTTCTGGCTCTCTATATTCAAATAAAGAAAACTTGGCATTGAACTTATCAAGAATAATTCTAAATTCTTTTCAACAATAGTAGAATATTATAACTTTTCACTAATACATCTAATAGTGATCAAAATAGTATTTACCATGGTAAATAATTCATCAATAGATTCATGCTCACCCATCTTGAGATCTTCATACTTCTATCTACATATTTGTAAATTTTCCTTATTTACTTTTTTATTTCCTTCATAAATGTTGTTCAGCTTATTCCGGATTCTTTTAGTAGTGGAAACTCATTTTAATCTTAGAAACTCAATTTTAGAAAGTAATGAGAGTAAATAATTCTTGGCTCTTCCAAAATTCTCAAGATTTTCCTTATCAACCTTTGTGAGAGGATCATTCTCAATACGAGGAGGGAAATCATCTCTAACAGATCTTGAAACATCATACCCAAGAGACATAAGATATGGTAGAATTATTTCATTATAGATCTGATAATTCCTTTAATTTAAGATCAAAATCCCCTTAATGTTCACACATCTCAAATTATCTATAACAACTTCTTCTTAAAATGCTTAAGCAAAGAATGAGTCAAGGGAACCAACACTCTGATACCAATTGAAAGTGCCCAGTTAGTGTATTGTATACTGAGTGGGGGAGGGGGTGAATCAATGATACTCTATTTTTATGTATATTTTCAATTGAAACAACATTTTCCTCCTATTAATGATTCAATTACCTACTAAAAATAATTCAATCCACACATCCACAGGAACATAAAGATTTACAAGGTTCACTATTAAATAATAATAGCTATGTCCTTACTATAGTTTAGAAATGATCCAATACCATACAATCCACTAGAAAACAATCCTTAGATTACAACAAGTAGAATATACCCTTACACTCGTGTAGCACTATGAAACAATCCCACTAGTGCATGTGTATCCTTTTAACACGAATAAGGTAATACAATTGTTTTGTAACAACTCATGTTACATGTGATTTTTTTTAAATTCAACAAATGCACTCAATTAAAATACAATTATTCAATTATTTACCTAAAATAAAGGTAAGAACCTCCTGGACTTTGTTTTGAAACTTCAGTCTAATTTTCCTGGGTTCAATTTTCCCAGTTCGATTCCTCCAAGTTGGATTCTACCTAATACAATTATTCTCAGTCTGATTTTATTTCAATAAAATACAATAGAAATGAATTGGGACCACATAAATACAACTTACTCAGTCTGGAAATCCTCACTATGGAAATACCAAGTACAGAAATCCTGAAACAGATTAATCCAGCCAGATACAACGATCAGCTGAATACAATTGACAAACTGAATATGATGATCCACTAAATACAATAAATACTGAATATGATGATCAACTGAATAAAATGTTTCAATATTGTCTCTTCTACTATTTCTTCTTCCCGTTAAATTGTCTTCAACATAAAAGAAAATGGTATCACTTTTTCTTACTGAAAACTCGGAACTTCTCTCTCTATTATGATGAATAGTACACCATTGCCAGTTAAGTACAATGTACCTTTTTTGCCTTTTATTGGTGACCCAAAAGCAGGTTTGGGAATTAAAACCAAAATCTTTCCCACTCACCCAAATTCACCCTAAATTCAATTTCCTCTGAAATCTCAGAGCAATTATGACTTCATCAATGCTTCTCAATTCTTCTCAAAACTTCTACAATCTTAAACTCTTATACTAAATAATTCCACTTAAAATGTTTGTACAATTTCAATTTCTGGGTCTAATTTCAATTACTGAGACTGATTACAATTACTTTGGCTGATTTGAATCAAAATATTGTATTTGAAAGTTAATATCCCCCTCAAAAATCATTCATTAATCTATTTTCCTTTAAAAAATCATCCAAAAAAAGCAATTCAACCATTTTGAAATGGTTGACTACATTATTTATCATCTTCTCTTCTTCAACACCTTTCTTGACCCACTTCAAATACAAGGAATCTCCTCCTCCTCTCCTCTTGACCCAATTAAAACACCACTTCAAAGGATAGAAAAGTAAATCAATCCTTGACCCACTTGATGAAGAAATCTGAAAATAAATCAAAGTTCATCTATCTCATACACTCTTTCTATGATTAGAATGGATATGATAATTCTAATATTAATCATTATTATATTGATCATTCTAATATTAATCATTTTGATATTGATCATTATGATATTGATCATTCTGAGATTGATCATTCTGATATTGATCATTCTAATATTGATCATTCTGATATTGACCATTCTGATATTGATCATTCTAATATTGATAATTCTGAGATCGATCATTCTGATATTGATCATTATGATATTGATCATTCAGATATTGATCAGTCAGATATTGATTATTCTAATATTTATCATTCTAATATTGATCATTCTGTTATTGATTATTCTGAGATTTTTTATTTTGATATTGATAATTTTTGGGTATGATAGGTTTTTATATTATTTGATGGAAAACCTAGATGCTATATTAAATTGGTACCGACTTTTAAATAAATACCACATTTTAAATCAATACCACCTTTTCAATCAAAATCACTTCTTTAATCAATATGGGTACAATTATCTCGATGTTGATCTTTATGTATGTAGTTGATGGAAAATAGAATGATATTGTAAATCAATACCACTTCTTTTTAATCCAACCAGAATCCAATCATATTGAAAAACAATCGATATCACTTATTTCTCTCTACCACCAAGATATGATAAATCTAGATACAATCTTTTTCATATTGACAACAACTTCTTTCACTCCCCCTTTCTTCCATCAAGTTTTCATCATAAGTTCTTGATTAAAATCATGATCTATATGAAATATAAATTAGCAAAGCATCATCACATTTAAAACAACGTAATCATAGTGACTCTGATTCTCCATCAAAACAACCACTTATTTCATACCGGATCCAGATTTAATCCAATCAATTCCTCGTTATGATCTTTTCCAATACCAAACCATCATTACAATCTTTTTCAATACCATACCCTAATTATAATCTTTTTCAATACCAAACCCTCTTTATGATATTTTTCAATACCAGACCCTCATTGCGATATTTTTCAATACTAAACCCAAAAAACTTCTCATTACGATGGACAACATGATTCCGATTCTTATCAATACCATGAGTCCATTTTTTATCAATACCAGACCCAAACATCATCTTTCTCGACATACATTATTTCTTTCAGTATACCAATTGATTAAAAAAAATACAACAAAAACAAAACTTGATTCTAACATTAATGAAGATAATCAATTGGTTTAATTGAATTAGAAGGGAATGGGAAGAAATCATATTATTTTTACTTGTTCTTGTGATTTTCCTATATAGTTGAGTATACTTTATATTTTCTATGGTTTTGTATTTTTTAAATATTTTTTATATTGTTGTTTCTATTGAACTAGTGAACATTGTTTTTACTTTTTGATTTGACTCACCACATATGAAAATGGATAATAATGAATATCTAGCTAAAAATTTGGTTTCCCATGTAATTTATAAAATACATGAGAATATTATTGGAAATGATGAAATAAATATAACATAATACCTTTTTTAAAACTGAGTGTGATATGTGGTGGTTGTGATATGTATTGGTTGAGATGTGGGGATTTTTAATACAATGAAGGTGTATTGAAAAGTGACTTGTGGCAGTTGTGATGTGTGGTTGAAATGTAGATCTTGATGACCTAAAAGGGATGGGTTGTGTTGGGTTGATATGTATTGTGTTGTGTTAGTTTCTCATTAGTGATTGGATGAAATTTTAATGACAAAATTAATATGGAATGGATTGGAATGACTAATGAACTATTGGACTAAAATGAGAATCATGGTTATCCTAGTTATTTTTAAAAATGAAATGAATTGGATTAATAAGAAAAATGGTTGGTAATTGGGAAATATGGAAATGGATTAACTTGAAAAGGGATATGGAACATGTCTTGTGGTTATGGATTAATTTTAAGGTGTAATTCATTTAGAGGTGATAGTGAAAGTGGTGGAGGTTGTGAGATCCTATGGCGATGTTGTGGGTTGTGATGGTTTTATTATAATAAAATCATAGGTTGGGATTATTTTAGACTATTATATATTTTATTTTCATTGTAATTTCTATATGCACCCCACCTGTGTTAATCACCATGTTCCCATACCCAAATATTTTTAGGGTGTTTTTCCCAACATTCAATATGGTGTAGATAGATGGATGGATACCCCCTCTTCCCTAATCTCTATTCCAAGTGAGGTTCTTACACTTGGACTATAATGACCTGAAAACATAGTACACTTAAGGTTGGTATGAATAGAATGTTTTGGTTGTTCAAAATGGGGGTCATGCATAGTAAGATGAGTGTAAAAGGTTTATTCCCTTCATGTTCTCAATTTATTACTATCTTAGATATATGATAGTGGTTATGGGAGGATTTGTATGGGATGAACAATTTCACATTGGGTTCTTAGCTTGATGAGGTTACCTAGGTATCTTTGGGTGGGATGTGATGACCAGTTTAATGTTGGGTGCTTAATATGATGTGGTTTCCTAGGTTTTTTCATACGTAATTATACAAAATATATGGGAGTTATAGGAAGTTCAATGTTTGGGAATGAAACTGGAAAATCCATAGGGAAAGTGGTGCGGGGTACCCTTTATCAATATGATTCATATTATGTTACTATACTTGGATGTGTTATTTGGTGAGCATGCCATGTTGAGTATGGGATTGGTTAGTCAACCTATTTAAGTGTTGTTGGTTCTATTTTTCATCCACTATTTCATTAGTATGATCTTTTTATATGTGAATGAGATACCTTGGATATGATCCTACTATGTAAACATGTTTTTTTCACTCCACTTATATACAAACTATTTTTTTTCAAGATTTCAGGTGGAATATAAGGACTATATTGGAGATTACTAGCACAGAATTTGGTTTTGTTGTTTATTCACTACCTTAGTTTTTCTTTTGTTATTTATTTTGGAAACTGTTTGTATTTGTTTACTTTATACATGAATTGTGGGATAGTTTTGGTTTTCTATTTTATTTATTCTATGAATTTTCTTGGTTATTGTTACCCTATCTCCCAATATTATATAATTTTTTGAGGGTGATTCCTTCTATTTCGGATATTTTTATAAATTTGGTGCTATTTTCCAACTTAGGGCCTACTTAAGGTGGGAATCAAGGGTCATTTTATCTCTTAGTTTATTAGTGGCCCAAGAGGGGTACCTTTGGAGGGAGGGGGTCATGATAGAGTGGTATCAAAGGAGATATTGAGAGGTAGGATGGAGTTTGGAGTTAAAAATAATGAGTATTTAATGGGTTGGTAGGGAAATAGTTCTAGTCAATCTTGGCATGTGACATAGGCTAGGGAGACTGACTAATACATGAGATTTTAGGTCCCCTATGATCTAATTAAAGGACAATGAATTTACCAAACGACTAAGTGAGGTGGTTCTAATTATAGGGTAATGAACTAAGAGAGGTACACACATCATTATTGTTTTTTCTATTATCTAAATTGGGTGGTCTTGAGAAGTTAAAAAGAATTAATTTAATAATCCTTAATAAAATTCCATACTATTGAGTTTGGAAACATTTTTTTTCTCTTTAAGTTATGGATCCTAGACATTGTCCATGTGTGGTTTAGGTTGGTGATGATTAGTAGGCTGAACCAATTGACCATAGGAGAGACAAACCAGTTGAGGATGGTGATTAGTTGAAGAGGATGTTGCGTGAATTTTAATTGTAAGATTTAGTGAATTATGAGGGTAGGATCTATGATATAGAGATATATCACTAGTTGGAGGAGGTCAAGAATTCCTTTAGTATAATCCGAGCTCGAGATGTGTAATGGGTCCCATTAATAGTTATTCAGATTATGGGTGCATCACATAAGTGGTGTAAGTTGTGTGTTAGAGAGTAGAAGTAGGAAGATGTTTATTTGAAAAAATTATAGGAATTCTGGACGATGTTCTTATCATCGACCATGAAGGTAGTAGAGAGGTAGGATCTGGTTTCCCTTCAATAGGGAAGTATGTCTATGTGAGATCTTGGGATCATGTTCAACTATCTTTAACATTTTACCCTGATCATTTTCCAGATGAGGAGTCTCGTACATGGAATCATGAGAAGTAACTCCACCCATCCATCCATTATGTAGTTACTCCATTTACATTTTTAATATATTTATAAGTACAAAAGAAGGAAGTTGTGATTGAGTGTTTACACTCATAAGGAGGGATATTGTGAGAGGTAATCCCACTGGGTTCCATGAGGAGAAAGTTTATTAGTGGAAAGTCTCAGGTGCCAGGGAGTTCAAGGTTTCTACTAGTGAGGAGTCAACCTCAGAAACTTCTTTTTCAACCTTATAGGGATAATAGAATCCATAATTTTCTTGAGGGATATGGGCTAGCATTCTATGTCTATGGTGGAAATATTCATCACTAGAATTAGTGCCCAGTGGTTCTTGGATCTCGGTGAGATGGTGGTGATTAGGTTCAACATCAGCCACAACATTAGCTTCCAGTGTGGTCATTCCAATAGTACGGTTTATAGGCCTATTCTTCATCGAGAGGATATGGGAAAGTTAGTTTTCGACTATAAAATATTATAAGTCTTCAGGGAACTCATCCTTAGCATAAAAATGGTGATTATTTTCAGTAGTGAGGTAGGGGATCTCAGAATAGACAATTGCATTCAATAGAAGGGATAACACTAGAGGGGCCAGAGTTGTCAAGGAGTTTTTGGATGTTTTCCCCAATGAGGTTATGACACTACCCCCTCATCATGACATCATGTTTGGGGTAGAGTTGCAATCAGGTGGATCTCTAATTTCAATAGGCCCTTATCATATGGAACCCTATGAGTTGTGAGAGTTGAGGATTTAGGTAGATGATCCGATGGAAAAGTGCTTCATCTAGCTCAGTGTGTCATTGTGGGGATGTTCTAGTGTTATTCTCTAAGAAGGTGGATGTTAGTCCGAGGTTGTGTATAGAATATTTAAGGTTGAATAAGGTAACAATAAAGAATCAATTCCCTATTCTAAGGATTGAATATATTTTTAAATATTTGATAGGATCTAGTTGGTTTTATATTATTGATCTGCAGTTTGGATATTATCATTTGAGGGTGAAGGTGAAATATATCTCAAAGGATAACTTATGGTTCATGTATGGGAACTTAGAGTTAATGTCTATGTATTTTAGGGTCATGAATATACCATCCATGTTCATAGGGATCATGAACTCTTTGTTACTCAATTTCCTAGACTGGTTTTTAGTTATGTTAATCAACAATATAATGATTTACTCAAAGTCATAGGAGGATAATTTTGACCATCTCAAATCTATATTGCAGGTTCTTTAATTCAACTAGATATATTTATTGTCCAAGGGAAAGTTTTGGAATTAAGAGGTTTTTTTCCTCAGGAATGTATTGTCCCAATAGGTTGTATCCATTGACCCATCAAAGATCGAGGTAGTTTTTTATTTGGAAGTACAAATAATGTCATAGTGGTTCATAGTTTACTCAATATTAGGTGATATTATTTAAGGTTCATGTTTGATTTATCATGGATTTCAGACTCATTGATATCTTTGGATGGGAATAACCTACTTCTGTATGGATTGATTAGTGTCATTTATCATTTTACTACATAAAGTGGAGATTTACTAGTGGTCATGTGCTTCAGTTTCTAGAGGAAGGGGTAACATTTTAGGCTTTCTAAAACTCTTCCCATCTATGATTGAGGTGAATCTTGATATAGTATAAGGCGTTGATCTCTTATGGGTATAGAAAGTTATAACCCCCTTGAGAAATAACTATACATGCCATGATTAGGAAATTTCAATGGCTGTGTTCATGCTATAGTTGTGAAGATATTACAACATCATTGAAAACTTTGTGGTATTTATTAATCACAAGAGTTTTAGGTATATATTCTATCATAATGACTTAAATATACGGAAAGGGATATGGATAGAGTTTCTTTATGACTATAACTTTGAGATATACTACACCTTGGTAAGGGGAAGTTTCATGGATGATTCACTAATCTGGAATTCATGAAGGGATGTTTTTCAAGATTCTAGGGATACTTGGAAGGTCATGGAGGAGTTGGAGGTCATGAATCTAGATGCAATGGGTGTTGATGGTGGATGTTTCTTATTTTAGTTGACTGTGTTTCATTGTTTGATATAGAAAGTGTAGGATTCTTAGTGGGGAGAATCATAGGAATAGGTTATGCACAATCATGTTAACCATGGTGATTCCCTAGGGGATGGTCAAAGTATAGTGTCAGAATCAGATGTTGTTCTGGGGGAGGTTGTTCGTTATGATGATGATGCATAGGGTAGTCCTTCATGAGTTTCATAGATAAACTTTAGCAGTATACCTAGGAGTATCTAACATGTACATTGTTTTAGGATGCAACTTTGGTGGTCCTAGATGGTGGTGTTGGAGTTTGTGGATTTATGCTTGGTTTTATATAAGTTGAAAGTAGAAAGTCATGATCCTAATGGTTTGTTCTATTCCTTGGATGTTCTCAAATGAAAGTGGGATGAAATCTTGATGGAACTTTTCATGGGATTACCCTAGGATAAGTGATGATATTATTCTATCCGGATAATCATGGATTAACTAATGAATTCATATCACTTCTTGACAATCAAGGATTTGGGAACCATGAATGTTTTAGAAAAGAGGCATATAGATGAGGTTCTGTAGCTGCATGGAGTTCCAAGGTCTATTATCTTGGATCAGGATACTCATTTTACCTTACAAGTTTGGATATAATTACAATATTCTTTTTTCACTAAATTATTCCTCATAATTACTTTCCACCCTCATACAGATGAAAAAATGGATCAAACCATCCAAACATTGGGGTATATGTTATTAGCATGCATCTTGGATTTTGGATGATCTTGGGAAAATAAATTTACTTTGGTTTAGTTTTCTTATAAAAGCACCTACGACTCATCTATTATCATGGGTTCATTTTAGTCATTGTATGGGAGGTCATTTTTTCTTCATTGTGTTGGGTAGAGGTCTGAGAATCCTTAGTTCTCACTCCTAATGTGGTGTAGAGAATGACAGAGAAGGGTTAAGTAGTTCATGAGAGGATGAAGGCAACATGGGACTAAGATAGATATTATTTTAATCATAGGAATATACCCTTAGAGTTTGAGGTTGGAGACCATGTGTTCTTAAATGTTTCTCCTCATCATGGAAAATGCATGTTTGGTAGTGGGGTAATCACTATCCCTAATTCATATGACCCTTTATGGTGTTGGGTTGTATTGGTGTTGAGGCATACCAGTTGGAAATTCCTCCAAAGATGAAAAAGATCCATGAAATCTTCCACATGTCTCAAATCTATCTATATCTTCATGATTAATCCTATACCATTGAATGGGGAGAGTTTTATATCAAGGAAAACATGGAATCCATGGAGAAACCAGTATAAATATAATATCATTAGGATAAGGTGAAACATGGAAGAACCATTACCTTAGTTCATGAGCTCTGAAGGAATGGTGTCTTAGAGGAGAGTACTTAGGAGCGTGATATACAGATGCATGCCTAGTACCCTGAGTTATTTTGATTCTTATGTTGTTTTGTTTTTCTTTAATGATGTGATGAATGAATCTTGTTGATTTATGAAACATACATTTTTCCATTGATGATGATGTGTGTTAAGGATTAAAGTGAATGAATAGGGGAGAACCCATTCCTAATAAATATGTGTTATATTATGTCATGGTTTAAAATCATGTAGATGAGTCAGTGTCATCCAAATAGAACAATATATTGATATGGAAGGTGGATTTTTGTAATTTTTATACTTTAGGAAACATCGTGTGATGGTTATTATCTTGGGCTAAATGGAGGTTGAAATGGTTGTGTGGGTGGTTCTATGGAAAAAATAATATTTAAATATCAGTCATATATATATATATATTAATATATTATTATAAATTATATATATGAATATATTATTATAAATTATACATATTAATATATTATTATAAATTATAGATATTAATATATTATTATAAATTGAAATATATATATATATATATATATATATATAAATTTATATTTATATACAAATATATTATACTTTATATATAAATATATAGTAACACCAATACAAAATATAAAAACACTTAGGTCATTTGGTTTAACCATTTGGAAGGAGCTCTATGGTCGTGTCTTAGACACCTGTGATCTTAGAATTTTAATTTATTTCTCAATGTACTCAAGTAACACACTAAGGGTTTGGATATCAGTGGGTAGGGTGATAAGGGTGTATCATGTGGAGAATATTGGGGGGGGGGTATAACACAAACACACACACCAATGTTTATAGAAAAATAGACTAAATTTTTAGAAAACACAAGTAATTACATTTTCCTTATTTATAAATGTGGATAACATAAAATATAATCTCACATAAATTAATTTTTTATAGTGTGGGTTGTACAGAAGCAGATATTACCACTAGTTTTTCTATAAGGAAGGATTTTTTTTGAGAATATAGTTCTTATAATACCAAAATAATATAGTGTAGTGCATAGTATGATTTGGATGCTATGTGAGAGATCCAAAATCATGGGGATTCATTTTAGGTTTCCCAAGGAATTTTGGGAATAAGTTGTGAATTTGGTGGCATGATAATCAATAGATTTTCTACTAAAACACTGGGGATAAAAATATAGAAGAAATATAGATTTAAATATAGGTAAATACCTCCCACCTCAAATTATTTAGCTGCGTTCCTATTTCCATGTTGATGCCAAAGAGAGGAAAAAAATTGAAGAAAAGTCTCAAGAATGTTTCTTTATGAGTTATGGAAATAAATTATTTGGACTTATACTATTAGATAATAATATATGGAAGTTAATTTTAATATGAAATGTTCAATTTAATATAGGGATTCTATTAAAGTATCTAAAAATGGTGGGAGATGAAACCAAGAATAAAGAATTAGTGAAGCATGCTAAGGTTAATCAAGATGGATGTCTGGTGGTTATGGGGATTTTAGGAAGAAATCAAGTTTTAGAAGAATATAAAAATATAGAAGGAGAAGTTTCATATGAAGGTAATATTCCATATATGTTTTCAAGTCTAGGTATACTAAAAATCCCATGAAATACACAAGCTTGGTAAAGTTTTTTAGAATATACAATTTTAAAATAAGCACAACCTCAAGAGTTGAGAAATTTTACCAAATTTAGGATACCATTTTTAAGGTTTGTATTTTATCATTATTATCTAATTATTATAGATAGTGATGAAGCTAAAATCTAGGAAAAGAAATAATATCTCAATTACTCAAAGTAATGATAGTTAGAAAAGAAAGAGGAGATGGACTCTTGGGATGATTTAAGAACATGATTTTTTTTAAAATTACAATGGGAAATAAGGCATTAAAAAATAAATGGGTATACTGATTAAAGGAAGAAGTGAAAGTAATAAAATGATACATGGAAAGGTTAACTGTGAAAGGCTTTAAATATAAGGAAGTAATGGATTTATCAGAAATATTTTCTCTATTAGTTAAAAAAACAATAATATAGATGGTTATTAGAATAGTTATAGAATAAATTTTACATCTTTTAAAAATAGATGTGAAGATTTATTTCCTTCATGTATATTTTAAGGATGATATTTACATAAATTAAACAAATGGATTTAGAAAATTTACAAGAAATAAAGTTTGAAATCTTCAAATTAGTTTATATTGGTTGATGGAAGCACCTAGATAATAGAACTATAGGTTTGATGACTTTATGGAATAACAAAAGTGAATCCTATGAAATGAAGAGCATTTCTATTGCTGAAAGGTTTTTGATGATGGGGTTTTCATCATATTTCTCTTATATATGGATGAAATGTTCTTGATAGGTCTGAATAAGAAAAATATTGAAGTGTCTAAAAATAAGTTATCTGTAAAGATAAATATAATGGATATTTGGGAATCAAAATAGATTTTTGGTATTAGGATATTAAGGAAATGGAATCATGGAACATATATTTTGTCATAATAAAAGTACATTTGAATGATAATGGAAAGGTTTAAAATGTCTTATTCTAAACCAGACTATCACAAATCAACTTAGGTTACCCCTAACCCAAGCACTTGTTCCACTTATTAGAAAGTACCAAAGGATTTTCATGATCCCCATGGGCTAGAAACTAGTACCTATGCATGTATAAAAATATTTGGGTATGGTTTCTTCTAATAAAAAAATAAAGGGTCCAAACCAAGAACCCAACACGAACTTACCATACTTTTGTGAGTAATGAACTCAAGTATACTAATAATAATAAATGTCTCAATCACATATAATAACATAAATAAAATAATATAATAATATAAACATAACATTCCAATATCAAATTGAAATTAGATGTGTAATTATTGATCCAAAATGAAAGAGGGAGGTATGGGAAACTGAATAGGTGATGCAAAGTTAGTATATACATGATAGAAGATGAAATAAAAATAAACAAAATAACATTCTACCCATCTCTATGTGAAATAGGGTCTTATCCCCACCAAGTCAAATTTATGAATCCAGAGTAATATATCCATAATATTCACTAATTATAAGAAGTGTGTTACCTTTACTTGCATCAGATAAAATATGTTCTACACACACCCATCAGGTGTATGTAGAGTGTGAGTGTAACAATTCTAGTATGATCCTATTAAGTGCTTGATGTAACATAATTTTTTATAGAAAACCAAACATTCTTGTTTAAAAATAATTATAGGAAAGTAACTTTTAAACATTTTTAATAAAATAATTAGCATGATATGTATCCTTTTATTTAATTGAGTAGATAAATTAAATAGTTATAATCAAACATTTATAAAACAATAAACATAGTAAACTCTATAAGGTCACTAGGGCCATGGTCACCTAATATCCTCACCTGTCACATCTATATATATAATCAACCCTCACATACTATATATTATCCAAATTCCAACCATGGATAATAATATTACTTCATTAGTGAGAAAGATATACTTAACCAGTTTAAATTAAATCTTGATAATAAGGTTTGTCCTAGGGTCTCTAACCATGAACCTGGGGTCTACCATGAGGTATAACAAATTAAAATACAAATTTCAAAGAAAAATTTCACTAACAGTTTACATATATATTGCATTTTCCATATAAAATATGATTTAAGAACCCTTTAAACATCCATAAAAATAAAGGTAATAAATAATCAATTAATATATAATGTAGACAAAAAATTAATCATTTTATACATTGAAAAAACTTATAAAACTTTTATCTCAAAAATCAAGCACAAATGATTCATCAAACAAAAGGTGTGAATAGAACCACCTACCTTATCTAGGTGAAATAATTGAAAATATGGTGAATCCACTAGTAATGGGTGGGTGTGTGGGGGGGGGGGGTCCTAAAGAGGAAAGTATAAACCCTAAACATAAAAAACCCTTTTAATAAAATTGGTTAGTAAGAACCCTAGGCCTCTATGTCCTTAGTGTAGGATTTAAATTAATAAGTAGAATGAATTAGAGCTAGAGAAGAAGAAACTAATATGATAACCCACATTATAATAAACATTATTTTATGAATTATTACATAAAGATACATTTAATACAACCATATAAGATCTTAAATTATAGTGTATTTGGGTAATTAGGTGCATATAATAACAAATTGATACAAAAATAAAAATATGTATACTAAAACTCTGTAACATGCCCAAATTGTTTTTGATATTCGAAAACTACGTGGGATAATCTGGTGACATACATTAGAAATGGGTGACCTATAATAATAACAGTAAGTGAATAATCAAATAATAACACGAATAAAGTAATATATATGAGTGAATAGGCATGTGAATGTATCTTAAGAGGGATTATAATCATAAAACTGAACATATATGTATGATATAAAATGATAACATAAAGAAAACATGAGAATATTGAGACAACAACATAAAACATGACATCATAAAAATATGTAAAGGCTAACTTACAAGACATCATAACATAGTTTTCTTAGGATAACCTCTCGTGCACTATATATGAAATCTCATGAGATAAAAAATTACCCAATTCATTGGATGAAAATATAATTCTGGGCCCACCCATCATAGTCATATCATGTACATGAATAATTATTCCACATAGATCACACAACATAAGGATGTATTTCATGAATTTTAATCCCATGATAAAAAAGTGTGGGTTATATACATAGAATCAACCAATCAATGAAGGATTGGTATATCTGGTAGAATACCCTTTAATGGAAATGGGGATGGTTATTCACTATACAAATGTATAATGTGGAAAAGAAAAGGATAATTTTTGTAGCATAATAGGGGTGCACAAATATTCATGGAAGGGTTTAATGTGAGTAAAAGGGGTCTCTCATCACATGGAAATCATAAGTAAAGTAATAGGGATGTTTAGAAATATATCACATCAAGAAAAATTGGAAATCAAAAGGTACAATATAAAAAAGGTTATTAAATAAAAAGGATAAAGTGATTATCTCTTAACTTGATAGTGTAACACCTCAAGATTTTGAGAAACATTTTTTTCAAATTAACTTAGTTATTTCAATATATTTTATTTCACGCAACACTGAATATATCTTGTGTTAAATGAAAGAACCAAGTTATTCTTAATTTGGACACAACGCCAAGTTGATATTTCTCTACATGAAACACTTATATTATCTTTTGGTACACATAACACTATTCTTGGATTGTGTTACACACAATGTCGAGTTCCTTTGATAGCTTGGGTTGCACGCAAGACTGAGTTTTACCAAACTAAAATATACTATTTAGTTATCAACTAGCTGCTGTAAAGAAATTTATGAATAAGATTAAATAAATTGTGAAAATATGGTTTACACATTCATGTAAAATTAATCCTTTGGTTATTAATTATCTAGTAATTTAAGTAAAAACTATTTGAAAATAGAGAAATTCATTTTCTAAGAAAACTATTTTTCTATATACAAACACGTTTTATCTTAATAATTTTATTAAATTTTTAATGAATATTTTATATAAAATTTATATATTATAAATTCAACCAAATTATTTTAAATTCATACAATAAGTTTTATAGGCATAAAATAAGAAAAAATCTAGTTTTAGGTACAAAAAGCTATATTATTCTAAAAGATAGTTTTACCTCCTTTTAAGGAAAGACTTGTTTTAAAACTAATTTTGAAAATTTTATAATTTTTATATGAAAAAATAAACATCATTTTTGAAATATTAATATCAAAATTTACCTTGGGTTAAGTTTTGGTATTTTTCTAAAAAGTTTAATTTTTTGATGAATAGTGAAAACATTTAATTCTAATTGAAAACCGCATCTTTTTTAAATATATTTATATAGTTAAATTTTATTTTGAATTATTTTTAAATTATATTCAGATAAAATATACATACATTAATTCAATTTGGGTTACTTTAATCAATTTCATATTAACATTAGATATAAAAACTTTTTAATCTTTTCAACTTTTTCACTTTAAAAACCCATTATTTCATCCAATGTATTGGATTAATTTTAAATTGATTTCTGCAACTTATTTGTTTATAATTTGTAAAAATGTATTATATATTTTTAATCTTCATAATTTATAATTTCTATTAAGTTCAAAATAGTTTTTATCCAAAAATATCAGTGAAATTAATTAAAACTAATTACAATGATTAAGGTAGGAACAAGTTTACTTAGTAGTTAAAATTTAAATTAAGGGTCCAAATAACCTAGGAATATATCAAAAAGCCATTAGATATCCATATTTATACCATATACTCCCTTATATTAAAATCAGACTATTATTGGAGACACATGATGTAAGGGAGAGCTCTCAATAGTGTTTACCTATTTATATTTTCAAGAATACCATTCATCCTCAACTATAAAAGGCCACTCTCCCCCCTCACTTGTTCAAACCACTCAAGCCCTTTGGATCCGCCACACCCTACCAAAATATACAATAAAATCACACCCCTTCATCTTAGAGGCCATAATTTGAGAAAAAATCCAACCAAGGAATCCATTTGGCACAAACTAAAAGGAGTTACTCAAATAAGAGGAGGTTTGGACATTTATAAAGAAAGTCAAGACTTAAGGTAAGTGGTTTCACATCTCACTTTTATTTTTGTGAGATATATGTGATATTTACCACTTATTTTTGTTGTGTGGTGTATATAGTTTCCTATGATTTTTTATATCATGAATTTTCTTTATTTAGTTATATTAAAAGTTTCAATTGATGTTATTCTTTAATGAAACTCACAATTCAAAAGTTACTCAAGTAGTAAGGAAATTTCATATCACTTTTTATATCTGTGAGATACATGAATTATTTACCACACATTTCTTTTGCGTGGAGTATATAATTCACAATAATGTATTCTATTATTATTATCTATAAATTCATGGGTATTTACATCTCCATTTGATGATCTCCATTTCATGGGGTTTTCCTATTAAAAAGTTTCCAAATCAATAAGGTAATTTTGTCTTAATTCACCTTCTTTGAGACACATGTTTTGTTATGAAACTATATTAATTTACAAGGTGTATATACTTCCATTTTAGATGTTATATCATGAATATACTTATTTTTATGATATTTTGAACTTCATGTAATTTTATTCTCTCATGGGGATTTTGATTGAAAGTTACTTAAGGGATAAGAGTTTATTGCTACAATCTCATAATTATCGAGATTGTTTATGATTATGATTACATTGTTGAAATATTTCGATCCATATCTCAATAATTCTCAAGAATTTTCTTCTCCACTGGTTATTAATTACATATTTAAGTAATGGTTCCATTTTCCTTATCTTTCGTACTTAAGATAATTAAGAAAATGTTTATAATAAAATATGATATTATTTATCTATTTGGTCAGAAATATGTTTTATTCAAAAACCATGTTTCCTAAAAATGTTTTGAAAAGTGTTTTTAAATGATATTTTAAGATAATTTTCTAGAAACATTATTTTAAAAGTGTATAATGTTTTAAGAAGGTTTTTAAAATGTTTTCAAGTTTCCTTTATAAGTTTTCAAAGATATTTTAAAAAAAGGTTTTTAAATTGTTTCCAAGATTCTTTTAAAATTTTTCAAAGATATTTCCAAAGAAAATTATTTCAAAATGTTTTCAAGATTCCTTTATATATTTTCAAAGATATTTTCAAATAAAAGATTTTCAAAATGTTTTCAATATTCCTTTATAAGTTTTCAAAGATATTTTTAAATAAAAGGGTTTTAAAATGTTTTCAAGATTCCTTTATAATTTTTCAAGGTTATTTTCAAAGAAAAGGATTTTAATGATTTCAAAAAATTATTTTATTTGTTTTAAAATATATTTTCAATTAAAAAAAGGTTTTTAATAATGATTTATGTTAGAAGTATTTTAAATAATTTTCTATGCTTTCTTTATATGTTTTAAAAAGTTTATTTTCAAAGAAAATGATCTTAAAAGTGTTTTTCAAAGAAAATATATTTTTCTCAAGATTTTTTTAAAAAGATATCTAAAAATAATTTTCCATCTAAGAAGACATCCATTAGTGTTATTCAATACTTACTAGGGATATGATCTATGGGTACCATTAATATTCTTTCTCTGAATGGTTTATGTTTTGAATTCATGATTTTTATGAAATCCATTTCTCTTTCATGGGTTATATGTTTTTAAAACCTATTTCTCTTCCATAGGTTATATGTTAATGAAACACATTTCTCTTTCATGAGTTATATGTTTATAAAACCCATTTATCTTTAACAAGTTATATGATTATGAACCCCGTTTCTCTTTTACGGGTTATATGCTTATAAAACCAGTTTATCTATCATAGGTTATATCTTTATGAAACCTGCTTCATTTTATGAGTTATTATATGATTATGAAACCTCTCTATTTTCCATAAGTTATGATAGGATGGAATTTTTTTTATACCCATTTCATTTCATGGGTTATGATATGATGTTTATGAAACCAATCTCTTTTTATGGGTCATGATATGATTAATGTTTTATTATCTTGTGGCACACGTATGTATGATATCATTATGTGATGGGTGGGACCTATATATGATATCACTATAGGGTTGGGTTTCAAGGTTTTCTGAACCTTGAATGGCCGTTGTGCCAACCCCTCCCCCCTTGGAAGGGGAGGGACCATTACCGCTCCTAGTTGATCCATCACGCTCGTTTTCCCCTTCTACAACCTCGATCTCCTTCCTCCCTTTCCCCAGATTTAGCTCAACTTGAAAGTTCCAGATCTATTCAAAGGATGAAATAATCTTCCAATATCATCTTCTGAATATCATGGAGCTTCCTCTCATCTGAATCTGACCCTAATTTCATGGTTCAAACATCGATGTCCTTTAGTAGATGTTTTTGATAGGTATGTTTTTGGCTTCTAGGATTTACAAGATTGTGTGATGGTGGGCTTACTTGACATCAAACATATCATGATTCAAGTTATAATGGAGGAATATTTAATCAATTAATGGTTTAGTACTCCTCACATATGCAACAGATCTTGTTTCTTTCTATTCAGGTGGTCCTTTGACTTTTATATAAAGCGCGATATCCCGACAATGGAAATATGGGTCAGTATACCTAAAATTCCATTACCGTTTCAAAATCATTTGATATTTCACATGTTAGGAAACTTGGTTAGAAGATATCTATGTTTCGATAGTAGAACCAGGTCAGTATGTTATCCAATATCTCCTTGAATATGTATGGAAGTCGAGGTGTCTATAAGGCCAGTTGATTTTGTATGGATTACAGTTGGGGAATAATTCTATTAGAAACAACCTGTTGTTTTCGAGTCATGTTCTGATTTTTTCTCTACATGAAAGAAACTGGGTCATGTTAGGATGGTTTATAGGAACATAAGTTAGATAAATACAGGTTCTATAGGCAGTGATAACAATTTGGTTGCTAGATCTGGTGAAGGTATGATGGAGCCATCAGTACTGGGTGCCTCCAGGGATCAACCTAAGGCAGAGAAGTTACAAGATAAGAGAATAGAGGGCAACCAAAAGGTGGTGGGTATTTTCAAACACTTGATAAAGGATATTTGAGTTCCCCAAGTTTCTAATAAAGGCACCTCAGGATTAGTAAAGAGTGGTGTGGTTAGTGTGGATGACACTTGGAATTCCAATCATGGAACTTATGTGCTGGATGTGAGAGAAGACAGTGGTATCAATGCCAAAGGAGTGTCACAACTGACTAGTGAGAGAATCTATAAGGATGACCATGATTGGGTAGAACCAAGACATGGCTCTGATAGCCTGTTGAACGATAAACAGGGGTCCCAACCGAGAAGGAACCTATCCTGTATTAACTTGAATAATCACTTTGATTGCCTTGGAGATGATGGTCAAGCAGAGGGCATCAGCAATGGCCTATTCGGAGTAGAGTTAGGAAGGGAAACCTCAGATGAAAATTCAATGGGAGATTATGGTAAGTGTCATGACCCATCCCCCAGGGCCCGTGACGTGTCTATCCCAAGCCCGCCTTCCATAGGCCAGGGGCTGGCGACTAGCACCAAAAGGCGTATTCCCTAAAACCAGGAAGGCAATGAATTTATATCCTATAAACACACTCAACCAAGCACACAGAAAGATACAAACACAAGTAAACTATATAGTAAAAAGGGTGTGTACAGTAAGAAAAAGGGGCCAGAATACAAGCCCAATTGGATAGTACAAGAAAAATGGAAAGTACAAGTAAGTTGAACAGCTCCGGTGAACACCCACCAAGGATCCTACCTAAAGGGTAGGTATAGCTCTCGAACGGTCTTATCTGCAGTATTCCTCATCTAATGTCTACCTCCGAGCTACCTCCAGTCCTGGTAGTCTCGTCCTCAGTCAGCGTTGTCCGTCATCTCCACCAAACACAACAAGGTGAGGGCGTTTCCCATGCAGGGGTGAGTATAACAATACTGAGTAGCGACCCCAAGACCCTCAAGGTCTCACAAAATTCCAAAGGATAAACCAAAAAGAATTGAATCAACTGACAACCCTACTTAGGTATATTCTCATACATATACCTAAGTTATCAAGTATACCCATCTCAATCATGAGGAAACACATGGTCCAACTCAAAATCCCAAATCTCAACAGTTCCACAAAGGATGGAATACCATGAAGGTAAGTACCACAAAGGTATGCCACACAGAAGAATACCACAAAGGTATCACCACGAAGGTAAGTACCAAAAACGTACGCCACACAGAATATCACCAAAGGTATCACCACGAAGGTAAGTACCACAAAGGTACGCCACACAGAAGATTACCACAAAGGTATCACCATGATGGTAAGTACCAAAAATGTACACCACAAAGAAGATTACCACAGAGGTAAAAACCCATATCACACCAGGTATAACTTAGGTACAATAGTAAAGATGATTAGATGTAACTACTGAATCATCTTACTCTGTTAAGTGGCATACCCATGAAGAATCGTAAATCAACAAACCCACATAGGATCCTAAATCATCAAACCCACATAGGATCCTAGTACATCATCAGAACCACATAGGATCCTAGTAAAGTAGACCCACGTAGGATCCTAGAGTAGTCCCACGTGGATTCCTAGAGTGGATCCAAGTGATACTCTCAAACACATACCCACAAAGGATCCCAAATCACAGACCCCCAAAGGATCACTTTCTCATGTCACAGCCAGCCACAAGGTTCCCGCACTAAGCTCGCTTGATTCCGGGAGGGTCCGATCCTCAAGCCACATGTTGATACTGAAACTTCCATGAAGTCCCATGAAGAAGTATACCAAAGGACCGCCACGTAATAGGGGTCTCAACGCAACAAACAACACATTAATCAGACGCCTGATCTTCAAGTTATTGGCTTTTAGTCCTGAGGGCCCGGTTGGATTCGTGCCCGATCCAAACCGGCCATACACAAACTTTACCCAAAAATCAAGTGGGGGATACAAAAAGTACCTTATCAATCCAAGGTTTCTGGATCTGTAGACGTTTCTTCAAATGGATGCCCATAGCTCAAGATATTCCCAAAAGAGCGAAAAGGGATGAAGTTGGTCTGGGTCCGGTTTGACCTGGTCGGACTGACCCGGCCCGACCTGAGTCTAGACCTGGGTCAGACTGGACCCTTGGGATCCGACCCGGTCCACTAGATCCGCCCCGACCCACCATCATGGCCTGACATGCTGGGAGGCCCGTGGCGCGGCGACCCGTGGTGTGGTGGCTTGCGGTACGGCGCCCGCGGTGGCTCGCGGTGTGACACCCGCGGCTGGCCGGATGGCCAGCCTCCTCTGCGTGGTGTGGACGTGCACCACACCTTTCAAAGATGGATGGAAGTGAGCTAACCACCCTTCCCTCACTGCCACAACACAAGGCCATGGATATTGCACGCTGGGCGACGTGGACGCACGCCGCCATCCCCATCGCACGACTGACCGGAGTGCTGGCAGCCGCCCTTGCTCTACCGTAGCCGATGGGCTGTGACCCCTCTCTGGCGGGGTGGTCACGCCGCCACCTTTTTTGTGGCCAGACAGAGTTCCAGATGCTTCTCTTGAGTCCCACCGATGCCAGTCACTGGCACCGGTCGCTGTCCTCCTCCGTTGTGAAGAGCGCATCAAAAATCAGAAAGATTGCAGAGTGGTCGGGCCATATTTGTTTGGCCCGCACCCTCAACATTAGAGCGATAGAAAGCGACTCATTTGTTCTTGAATCATGGAGAACGTCAAGAACGGGTTCGGGGTAATCAAGAAAACAATTCTTACCTTAAAGGTTCCATAGGAGGAGGCGCGTGGAAGGTGACAAAGTCGTTGAAGAGTTAGCGTTCGTTGCTTCCACAAGGCGCTTTTAATCCGGGCTCGGGGTTGGTTCCTCATTCTTCATTGGAGAATGATCTTCATTGGGTGGTGTTCTTCATTGGAGAAAATAATCCTCCAAAAGATCTCCCTTACAACTCCTCTCCCTTTCCAACGATTTTCCCCAACCATCAAATGAGGAGCCAACATAAATTAAAATAGGTTTACCAATTTAATTTATGTTGTCACAATTAATTGTTGGCACAATTAATTGTATTGAATTGGAATAATTAAAGTGGAGGAATTCCAAGAGTTATCTCTCATTAAAGGGGGAGTTCAAGGGTTGGGTGGTCCCCACCATAGAATTCAAATTGGGAGTATTAAATCTCTTGTGGTCCCCACCTCAATAAATCAAAAGAAGGTTACAAGAAAAATAAAAATGTTAAGTATTTTTATTTTTCTATTCTTCCACAAAAAAGTGAAAAACTAACTTCCACCCTCAAACTACTACAGTCGAGGTGAAGGTCTCTTTAAGAAAATATCGACACTGCGAGTTCAACGATGTCCTTAGATTTTAATTCCGAGCACCTGTTCAAAAGTTACAAAAACCCACTCACACGTTTACTGAACGTACCCGAAAAAAAGTTCATAAATTTATTCAGGGCACACCGGGCCTCAGAATCATGATATGTAAATTTTTGCAGACTCACAATATTCTATATAATTAAAAAAAATTACAAGGAATTTCTAGGTCTTTACATTCTCCCCACCTCAGGGATTTGCATCCCCAAAATACAAATCACAAAAACTAGGAAAACAAGTTGGGGTAGTGAGCACATATCTGAGCATCCCGCTCACATTTTCTCTCCTAGAGGTTCCCGTGCTACCAAAAAACACGCACTATAGGTATCGACCGCCCAAAAAGGATGCACTCTTGTCGATCCTCAATCTCTACTGGAACCTCCGTAAACGTCGCCCCATCGTCGATGTCCATCTCTCCACGGTCGATGACGTGAGATGGGTCATGCACGTATCTCCTCAGCTAGGATATGTGGAAGACGTAATGAAACTGATGCAACTGAGGGGGAAGTTCTAGGTGGTGAACCACCTCACCAACTCTGCTGAGGACCTGAAAGGGTCTGATGAACCTCGGAGATAACTTGTCGCCCTAGCCAAATCTCCGCAAACCTCATTGAGGTGAGACCCGTAGAAAGACATGGTCACCATCCTCGAACTCCAGAGGTATCCATCTCCTGTCGGCATAAGGCTTCTTCCTGCTCTGTGTAGTCTTCATCTGCTCCTGGATGTTCTTCACCTTCTCCGTGGTAGCCCATAAAATATCTGGTCCCATGAGTGATGACTCCTCAAGTTCAGTCTAGCACAAAGGCAATCTGCAAGTTCGGTCGTACAATGCCTCGAAAGGTGCCATCCCAATGGTGGAGTGATAGCTATTGTTGTATGCAAACTACACCAATGGAAAGTGATCCTCATAGCTATGACCGAAGTCGAGGAAGCAAGCACACATCATGTCCTCAAGGGTCTGAATGGTCCGCTCAGTCTGGCCATCCATCTGAGGATGGAAGGTGGTGCTCAAACGAAGCTGCATCCCGAAATCCTCCTACAACCCCTTACATAGTCGGGAAGTGAAACATGCATCACAATTGGAGAAAATCGTCGATGGTAATCTATGTAGCCACACAATCTCCTGCACATAGAGGCATCTCAAGCTCTCTGTTGTGCCCTGCTCTCTGATTGATAGGAAGCGGGCCGACTTGGTGAGTCAGTCGATGACCACCCAAATTGAATCATGACCCCTAGATGTACGTGAAAGTACTATCACAAAGTCCATGGATATTCCATCCCACTTCCACTCTGGTACCTCTATAGGATGAACTAAGCCTACTAGTACCTGATGCTCAGCCTTCACTTGCTGACAAGTGAGGCACCGAGAGACAAACTTTGCTACCGCTTTCTTCATTCTCGGCCACCAATGCTGTCGTCGAAGGTCCTAGTACATCTTCTATACTCCTAAATGTACCGCTGGAGGGGACATATGGAACTCCCTCAACACTTCCTCCCGTAGCGACACTGATACCATGGTACATCCTCTGAAGAGGATGACGTGATCCCCACCTTCAGAAAATCCATTAGGTGCCTGTCCTATGGATATCTGAGCACATTGAGCCTCGTAGTCAGTGTCCCCATGTTGCGCCTCCCTGAATCGATGAAGAAGTGGGGGAGTGACTGTAAGAGACTGAAGAAAAGCTACTCTATCTCGATCCACAAAGGATATCTGCAAAGCAGCCAGCTTCTCTATCACCTCACCTAGCAACTATATTCCAGATATTTTGCTGAGTGCATATGCTACTACATTCCCCTTCCTAGGAGTATAGACTATCTCGAAGTCATAGTCCCGGAGGTACTCAATCCAACGTCACTACCTTAGGTTCAGGTCCTTATGAGAGAAGATATACCTGAGACTCTTGTGATCATAGTAAACCGTAAAAAATTTTCCCATCAAGTAATGCTGCCACATCTTCAAGGTAAAGACCACTGCTGCTAACTTTAGGTCATGGGTAGTGTAGTTTTTCTCATGATATCTCAGATATAGAGAACCATATGCGATAACTGCTCGCTCCTACACCAGGACACATTCGAGCCCAGTCACTGATGTGTCGCAAAAGACTACGCACCCAATGACCTCTTCCAGTAGTCTCAATATGGTGACACTAGTCAGCCTCTAACTCAGCTCCTGAAAACTCCACTGGCATCTCTCCGACTGCATGAAAGTTTTCCCCATATTTCTCAATGATGATAAAGGTACTGAAACTCTAGGGAAATCTGGTACAAACCTCCAGTAGTATCCGGACAAACCCAGGAAACTCCGTACCTCCATAACACTCCTAGGTGGTTCCCAAGCAAGTACCACCTCAATCTTCACTGGATCCACTGTAACACCCCGAGATTTTATGAAAAATATTCTTTTTAATTTCATTAATTTCTTGTGTTGTATTCTACACCAAGATTACCTTGCGCTATACCCAACACCGTATTAGCTTGCAGTATACGAAACACTATTCTTGGATCGTGTTACACACAATTTTGATAATAGTTATTCTACGCAACATTGAGTACACATATATATATATATATATATATATTCAATGTATAAATGAAATATGGTTGGATTCTGTTATACGAAACAATGAAGGATTCTTTCACAACACGCAACCCTAACTTAGATAGCATTACACGCAATCGCGACCTTCCTCGATAGCGTGTGTTGTACGCAATGCCGGGTTTTAATAAACAACGATATATTATTATAATATTGTCATGAACTAGCCGTTATGAATATTATTAACTAAAATTTGAATTTTATAACATTATTATTCATCTTACACATTTTCTAGAACATGGTATAAGAACAAAATAATTGTTTCGGGTAAAATAAGTATTTTTCAAAAAATGCAGTTTTGCCGCCTTTTGATGGTGCACTCACTTTAAATCTAGTTTTTGACATGTTTATATGTTAAATTTGACAAAATAAAATTCTTCTTTTGAATCAGGATATAAAAATTTACATTAGATAAAGTTTTGATATTTTTCCGATAACTTTCATATTTTAATGAATAGTAAAAACACGCTATATTTTAATTAAAAATAACTTTTTTCATCATAATATATTATGTGGTTAAGTTATAATATTGAATGGTTTTAAAGTATAAATATAATATATTTTTACCATTTAATATAATTTATGTCATTAGCATTGATTTTACCTTGAATTCGTAGGTTAAATCAATTCAATCTTTTGCAATGTTTTAAAGAAAAACTCGTTTTCTTTCGACAACGAGATTAATTTTAATTTAATTTCTGAATCTTTTGTGTATTGAATTTGGAAAATGGATTCCATATTTTGAATCAGTGGGTCCAAGTTATGTTAATAAGCTACTTTTTATTTTTGGGCATTGTGAATAGTAACTATGGTAAATTTTATTTACTATAGTTAAAGGTAAATCAGGTAATTAAGGGTAAATATAAGATTATAAAATTACCCTAACACTTGGAAAAATCATATTGGATGGATACAAGTAGACCCATATAACCTAAGGGTCAGATTAGATTCATTTTATGGACTTTTTTCCATGAAAATAATTTAATTATTATTAAAACCAAAGAATGTGACAACATGTCACTTTCTTAAATATTATAAGTATAATAATTTTAATTTAGTGATAAACTTCATGAAACTTAGAACATGAATAGTATTCAGAAAGATAATACAATTATATACATCATAGAAATTTATTTAGAATTTTTAGGGATTAAATAATTATCATTTATTATGACACAATGATGATGGAGTAATTGTCTTATTAATGAAATATTGACATAATTGATGTTATAAATGCCCAAATAAATGTAATTTGAGACTTTTTATGACTTAAATTAATTTTATAGGTTAATATGACATGTTATTGTTGATATAAGTAACTTTTTTAGAACTTATAATTCTGTTATGAATTTCATAAAAATCATGTACCAAATAGTGTCAAAATTGACATAAATTAGTTTTTAAAAAAAATATTATATTATTAATTGTTATTTAATTTCTAAAAATATAAGGTTCGGCCAAATGACTTAGATAAGGATAGATATATTAATAATAAACAAATTGGGGTTCTTTTGGCTTGTTATGGTTAGTTTATTAACTATATAGTGTAAGAAAACAAAAAGACATGGTAAAAGTTAAATTATTTAACTTAGAGTTAAATCTAATTGATAAGGTTAAAATAATAACCTAAACTTGTCTAAATCCTATTGTATGAGAGTATTTAGACCCATCCCCACTTTATCTTAGAAATAAGACCCTTTGGAACCATTATATACCGAATTTTAACTTAATATAAAATAATATTTTGAGATTTTCCTAAGGTGCCCCTCTCCTCCCTTATAAAAGGGCACCTCCTCCCTCTCTTCCTCACACCACTTTGAGCCTTCAAGCTCGGCCAACCCCTGCCAATTTCTCCTCTCCACTTCCCTAGAGACATTCTATAGTTCCTGGTCTTCTTCAAAGACCAATTTTAGTGCCCTAAAAGAAGGTCTCAAAGAAGCACTTCAAAGAAGAGGTAATTTCCGTTACCAATTCTTTCATCTTTATTTCTTCTTCCACTTCTTCTTCTTTAGTTGTTTCATTATGAAGTAATAACATCAGTATCACTAATATACTGATATGTTATTATAAGTATGAAACAACCCTATTTCACCATCTATCCATCCTACGGAAAAAGAAATCACCGCGCGTGCGTACATACGGAATACCGTCTCCACGCCGTGGTGTAATCTATTTTCCACCACCACCTTACTTGGAGGGGTTTAATGGTGTAAATAATGACTATATATGACTATTATATAGTTATACTGATTCTGAAATAGTATACATACACTCCAATACAATTCCACGATCATAGGAATGATATCATCACTCGTGCGTACGTACGGAATACTGTCTCCACGATGTGATGCGACTCGTTCTACATGATCTTCATTTCATAATGATTATATAAATGAATTGAATGAATGAATATTATATATATTACACTAATAAAATTCTGGTAATGAGGTATCTATAAACTAAAGAGATGAATAAGAATTTATTCGACAAAACACGCATAAGAACAAAAAGTTATAAACACCCGAATAACAAGTAGCAATGAAATATTACTACTAAGAAGCTAAGAATATGACCATATATGATATCATAACAATAATTATGATTATATAATAAGTAAATGACATTATTTAAATCATTATACCGGAGGTTTGGACACATACGAAGCAAATCAGACCTAAAGTAAGGGAAATATCACAATCTCATTTTTATCCGAGATTGTTTATACTTTGGTATTTACTGGGGTGTATTTTATCATCCACATCCATGTTTCCTCAATATGTAATATTATTTCCATCCACCTACGATTTTTCAAATCATATTTTATCCTTCGGTGAGTTTTTAGTAAAAGATATGAAAGGAATATTTTGTCGTTTTTCATACGAGGTACTTTTTTGACTTTTCCGAAAAAAGTACGAGAAGAATGTTTTTTAACTTATACGGCATGAATGGATTTTTAAAACATTATTTCCAAGAAGCTTCCTTTAAAAGTTTTCAAATTTATTTTTAATCAACTTATTTTAGTTTAAAATTTGATAACATGTTAAGAAAGGAAAAATGTTTTTTTAAGTAGAAAGGATATTTTCCTCAAGAATGGAGTTCAAGTGTTTTATCAAAATTATCTTCCATATAAGATAATAAAGGGTTCTATTTTTATCCCTATTATTACATTGATTTGATTAGGTTGTGATGGAATTATTTTTATGAATTCCTTTATCTTATATGAATTGTTTTATGATGTCATGATGTTTAAGATTCCCATTTTTATTACATGGGTTATGCAATGATGTATGATTTATGATTTTGTGGCACACATAAGAATGGTATAATTATGAGATGGGTGAGACCTATATCTCCCTCTAATGAATTGGGTAAAGATTTTATATCTCATGAGATAGACATGGCTGGAACGATAGGTTATACCGGTTCAGTGAAACAGGACTGAAATGAGGGGTGAACTCGGTTCAGAAAGGGACTTTGTCCACTAAGATAGTCTTGGCAATGAGTCTTGACTAATAAGAAATGATTCTATATGATTATGTGTGTATTCCAAAAAGTTTCATGTTTTAAGTTATGATTATTGGGATTACATTTCACTACTATGATTTATCCCATGTTATGAAATTATGATCTCTTTTGCAGGTTAAGATTTCCAAAAGATATGTTCTTATGAATATGATGTGATTGATATTTCTTTTACCCTTACTGAGCATTTGAGATCACCCTTTTTATGTTTTATTTTCCTCAGGATATAAAGAAAGGTTTTAGGTAAAAAAAAAAAGAGGAAGATCTTTATGGGAGATGTTGAAGATCTTTCGCCACGATTAGAAGATTATATTCCGAGTTTCCAAAGACATTAAACTATTACGGTCCTTGTGTGTGTGTTTTTGTTATGTACTAAGTATTCCGAAAAAGTAATGTAATGTCTATGTACGTTAAGCTTCGGGTCTCTACAGTTGGTATCAGAGGAAAGGTTTAGTCAACCTTTGGAAACTAGGATGCGAGAACTTTAGTGAGATCCCTATAGATATTTCTAAGGTATGTATTGGGATGTCCCTAAGGTTAAGTATAAGTATAGGTTATAGTACTAGAATTATGGTAATCTAAGATGTTATGTTGTTTTACCTAGCATGATTTTTTCCTCTCATACTATTCTTTTTGGGTTTTAGACGATGGCTGGAACCCGAAGGAACCGTGTTGATCAATGCAATGGACAATGAAATGATTTTCCTCCTAAACAAACAAATGTTATGGGAGATGGAGTGCAAAATCTTATTGCTATACTTACACAAGCTATGAATCATTCTGGACTTCCAAATGAGCAGAGAAGGGAACAATATTCTATTGAGTCCTTTATGAGGCAACATCCAACTTCTTTCAGTGGGTCTTCTGATCCACTTGTTGCTGAACAATGGATCAGTACCACTGAAAAGATATTTTCAGTTCTTCAATGTTCTGAACATGATAAAGTCATCTTAGCAGTATATCGTTTGGAAGGTGATGCTGATCAATGGTGGAATCTTATCAAGAATATGAGGCCATGGGATGAAATTGAGTCCATGTAATGGGACGAGTTCAAGAAAATATTTTTCAATAAGTACTTCCCTCGTATTCTTCGAACAAAGATGGAGAAGGAGTTTCTTGAACTAAAGCAAAAGGATGATGAATCTGTTGGTATATACGAAGCAAATTTTACAAGGCTTGCAAGGTATGCATCTGACTTTATCATCCAACCTGAAAGTAAAGTTGATCGATTCTTCAGTGGCTTAAAACCAAATATTCAAAGGGAATTAACTATAAGAGACTTCAGTAGCTATGAAGAAATTGTGCGTTGTGCTATTAAGGTAGAAATGGAAGTTGGTGTTACATATCCATCTCATGGTCTTGACAAGAAACGAAAGATGGAGTTCAAGGAGAAATCTCAGAATAATGGTGAAAAGAAGATGAATGTTTCCTTATGCTCAAAGTGTGGAAATAAGCATGGTGGAGATTGTCTTAAAGGGACTAGAAAATGTTTTAAGTGTGGAAAAGAAGGTCATCGAGTAGCTGAGTGTCGAAGTAATGGAAAAAGGGGTTCTAATGATGTGAATAAAGAAAAGACTGCAGAGAACACACCACCAACACTTCAATGCTTCAAGTGCAAGGAAATGGGGCATTATGCTAATAAATTCCCTAATCCAAGGGTTAGTGATGATCTACATGAGCAACCACTTAAGGCAAAGGACAAAGGGAAGTCACATGCGATCACCATTGGTGATGTTGAATATGAAAACGATGTGGTGGAATGATTAAGTGTTTATGTAATGGGATTCCAAAATAATTTTGTATATAGTATCGTGGAATATTGGAATATTTATGTATTGGTATATTATGGTTTTCAATAATTTTATGGTACCGATAACCATGGAAAGTGATTGAGATATTTTTGGAAAAAAGATGATATGCGCATAATGAAGGGATAAGGAAAAAATGAAATGTTTGACAGTATTCATAAGCTCCTGACTGATATAAGGAAATAGTTAAATCATGGTTTGAGGTTTTGGTATGTGAAAAGAGTTAACTTTTGACAGCACTCATGTTTTCACTAAGATTCAATGGGTATTAATTTTTCAAGAGAACACATGATTAAGGCCTTTGAATGTTTGGAATGTGACCAACAAGACATATCTTATGATATATGGGGATCAACGATGGTATTAAATCTCTGGTAATTGTTTTCACTATATTATGAGAGTGGACTGCAGTATTATGGATAATCCTAAAGATTGGAATGAATTATGTTGGACATAAGTTAGTATTATTTAAGGATAGAAGTTTTTAGATATTATTTATGGGATGTTATAGTAATATAGTTTTAGAAAAAGGACAACCTGCAGGACGGGCGACAGCCCATCACGTCGGACAAGGCCGTGGGAATCGAACCTACAATCGAAGTGCGACTGGCCTTTATCGCCTACCACTGGCCTACAGGAAGTCCCTGTTTAGTGGATACTAGTTTTATTATATTAAGCAGTATGATATATGAAGTATAAGTCCATTTTAGGAACCATATATCATTAATCTCACTATAGATGGACTTATGTATTTTTTGATATCTTTTCTAACCTTTTGTTTGAGATAGATGGAATGACCCATCATTCTATCACATGATCTGCTAACACATCATGAATGACAAATTCAACTTCATTTCTTTAAGATATGAAGTGGAAATTGTCCAAAGAATGACTAACGGTGAGACTATACCGAAATCACGAAAGTATTTCTTCTAATTCCAATTTCATCAACTTTAGGGAAACGATCTTGAAAACCAAAAATGTTGTCCTAGTGCTCTTATATCTGATGAATCAGATGGTACCTTAGATTGTCACAAATTTATGGCTTTGTGATTGCTGGATTTTCCATAGCCATTTTCTCTACCACTCTCCATCAAAACATGATGGTTAGATTTCTCTTCCATATCCAAATTTTCACCTATGTGGAAACCCAGTGATTAGTTTATTTGGGTAACCGTTACTTTTGTTTTTAAATATTGGTTTTGGTATTCCTTTTTATGATGTGGGTTTCTATCAAAGAAAATTTCGAATAGTAAACCATTTATAACCCCGATGAATTTCGAGGGCGAAATTCATTTTAAGGGGGGTAGAATGTAACACCCCGAGATTTTATGAAAAATATTCTTTTTAATTTCATTAATGTCTTGTGTTGTATTCTACACCAAGATTACCTTGCGCTATATGCAACACCGTATTAGCTTGCAGTATACGCAACACTATTCTTGGATCGTGTTACACACAATTTTGATAATAGTTATTCTACGCAACATTGAGTATATATATATATATATATATTCAATGTATAAATGAAATATGGTTGGATTCTGTTATACGAAACAACAAAGGATTCTTTCACAACACGCAACCCTGACTTGGCTTGCATTACACACAATCACGACCTTCCTCGATAGCGTGTGTTGTACGCAATACCGGGTTTTAATAAACAACGATATATTATTATAATATTGTCATGAACTAGCCGTTATTAATAGTATTAACTAAATTTTGAATTTTATAACATTATTATTCATCTTACACATTTTCTAGAACATGGTATAAGAACAAAATAATTTTTTCGGGTAAAATAAGTATTTTTCAAAAAATGCAGTTTTGCCACCTTTTGATGGCGCACTCACATTAAATCTAGTTTTTGATATGTTTATATTTTCAATTTGTCAAAATAAAATTCTTCTTTTGAATCAGGATATAAAAATTTACATTAGATAAAGTTTTGATATTTTTCCGATAACTTTCATATTTTAATGTATAGTAAAAACACGCTATATTTTAATTAAAAACAACTTTTTTCATCGTAATATCTTATGTGGTTAAGTTATAATATTGAATGGTTTTAAAGTATAAATAGAATATATTTTTACCATTTAATATAATTTATGTCTTTAGTATTGATTTTACCTTGAATTTGTAGGTTAAATCAATTCAATTTTTTGCAATGTTTTAAAGAAAAACCCGTTTTCTTTCGACAACAGGATTAATTTTAATTTAATTTCTGCATCTTTTGTGTATTGAATTTGGAAAAATGGATTCCATATTTGGAATCAGTGGGTTCAAATTATGTTAATAAGCTACTTTTTATTTTTGGGCATTGTGAATTGTAACTATGGTAAATATTATTTACTATAGTTAAAGGTAAATCGGGTAATTAATGGTAAATATAAGATTATAAAATTACCCTAACACTTGAAAAAATCCTATTGGATGGATAAAAGTAGACCCATATAACCTAAGGGTCGGATTAGATTCATTTTATGGACTTTTGTCCATGAAAATAATTTAATTATTATTAAAACCAAAGAATATGACAACATGTCACTTTCTTAAATCTTATAAGTATAATAATTTTAATTTAGTGATAAACTTCATGAAACTTATAACATGAATAGTATCTAGAAATATAATACAATTATCTACATCATAGGAATTTATTTAGAATTTTTAGGGATTAAATAATTATCATTTATTATGACACAAAGATGATGCAGTAATTGTCTTATTAATGAAATATTGACATAATTGATGTTATAAATGCCCAAATAAATGTAATTTGAGACTTTTTATGACTTACAGTAATTTTATTGGTTAATATGACATGTTATTGTTGATATAAGTAACTTGTTTCTAACTTATAACTCTTTTATGAATTTCATAAAAATCATGTACCAAATAGTGTCAAAATTGACATAAATTAGTTTTTAAAACAAATATTATATTATTAATTGTTATTTAATTCCTAAAAATCTAAGGTTCGGAAAAATGACTTAGATAAGGATAGATATATTAATAATAAACAAATTGGGGTTCGTTTGGCTTTTTATGGTAAGTTTATTAACCATATAGTGTAAGAAAACAAAAAGACACGGTAAAAGTTAAATTATTTAACTTAGAGATAAATCTAATTGATAAGGTTAAAATAATAACCTAAACTTGTCTAAATTCTATTGGATGAGAGGATTTAGACCCATCCCCACTTTATCTTCGAAATAAGACCCTTTGGAACCATTATAAACCGAATTTGACCTTAATATAAAATAATATTTTGAGATTTTCCTAAGGTGCCCCTCTCCTCCATTATAAAATGGAACCTACTACCTATCTTCCTCACACCACTTTGAGCCTTCAAGCTCGGAAAACCCCTGCCAAATTCTCCTCTACACTTCCCTAGATACATTCTAGAGGTCCTGGTCTTCTTCAAATACCAATTTTAGTGCCCTAAAAGAAGGTCTCAAAGAAGCACTTAAAAGAAGAGGTAATTTCCGTTACCGATTCTTTCATCTTTATTTCTTCTTCCACTTCTTCTTATTTAGTTGTTTAATTATGAAGTAATAACATCAGTATAAATAATATAATGATATGTTATTATAAGTATGAAACAACCCTATTTCACCATCTATCCATCCTACGGAAAAAGAAATCACCGCGCATGCGTACTTACGGAATACCGTCTCGACACCGTGGTGTAATCTATTTTCCACCGCCACCTTACTTGGAGGGGTATAATGGTGTAAATAATGACTATATATGACTATTATAAAGTGATAATGATTCTGAAATAGTATACATACACTCCAATACAATTCCACGATCATAGGAACGATATCATCACTCGTGCGTACGTACGGAATACCGTCTCCACGATGTGATGCGACTCGTTCTACATGATATTCATTTCATAATGATCATATAAATGAATTGAATGAATGAATATGATATATATTACACTAATAAAATTCTGGTAATGAGGTATCTATAACCTAAAGAGATGAATAAGAATTTATTCGACAAAACACGCATAAGAACAAAAAGTTATAAACACCCGAATAACAAGTAGCAATGAAATATTACTACTAAAAAGCTAAGAATATGACCATATATGATATCATAACAATAATTATGATTATGTAATAAGTCAATTACATTATTTAAATCATTATACAGGAGGTTCAGACACATACAAAGCAAATCGGACCTAAGGTAAGGGAAATATCACAATCTCATTTTTATCCGAGATTGTTTATACTTTGGTATTTACTGGGATGTATTTTATAATCAACATCCATGTTTCCTCAATATGTAATATTATTTCCATCCACCTACGATTGTTCAAATCCTATTTTACCCTTCGGTGAGTTTTTAGTAAAATATATGAAAGTAATCTTTTGTCATTTTTCATACGAGTTACTTTTTTGACTTTTCCGACAAAAGTATGAGAAGAATGTTTTTTTAACTTATACGACATGAATGGATTTTCAAAACATTATTTCCAATAAGCTTCCTTTACAAGTTTTCAAGTTTATTTTTAATCAACTTATTTTAGTTTAAAATTGTATGACATGTTAAGAAAGGAAAAATGTTTTTTTGAAGTAGAAATGATATTTTCCTCAAGAATGGAGTTCAAGTGTTTTATCAAAATTATCTTCCATCTAAGATAATAAAGGGTTCTGTTTTTATCCCTATTATTACATTGATTTGATTAGGTTGTGATGGAATTATTTTTATGAATTCCTTTATCTTATATTAATTGTTTTATGATGTCATGATGTTTAAGATTCCCATTTTTATTACATGGGTTATGCAATGATGTATGATTTATGATTTTGTGGCACACATAAGAATGGTATAATTATGAGATGGGTGGGACCTATATCTCCCTCCAATGCATTGGGTAAAGATTTTATATCACATGAGATAGACATGGCTGGAACGGTAGGTTATACCGGTTCAGTGAAACAGGACTGAAACGAGGGGTGAACTCGGTTCAGAAAGGGACTTTGTCCACTAAGATAGTCTTGGCAATGAGTCTTGACTAATAAGAAAATGATTCTCTATGATTATGTGTGTATGCCACAAAGTTTAATGTTTTAAGTTATGATTATTGGGATTACATTTCACTAATATGATTTATCCCATGTTATGAAATTATGATCTCTTTTGGAGGTTAATATTTCCAAAAGATATGTTCTTATGAATATGATGTGATTGATATTTCTTTTACCCTTACTGAGCATTTGAGCTCACCCTTTTTAGGTTTTATTTTCATCAGGATATAAAGAAAGGTTTTAGGTAAAAAAAAGAGGAAGATCTTTATGGGAGATGTTGAAGATCTTTCGCCATGATTAGAAGATTATATTCCGAGTTTCCAAAGACACTAAACTATTATGGTCCTTGTGTGTGTGTTTTTGTTATGTACTAAGTATTTCACAAAAGTAATGTAATGTCTATGTACGTTAAGCTTCAGGTCTCTACATCTACTAAAACTCAAGCCTATGAGATAACATGTCCCAGAAAGTGAACCTCCTAGATCTAGAAATGGAACTTCAAGAGATTACCATAAAGCTGGTGCTCTCGGAGTGTGTCCAGAACTATCTGCAAATGATAGGCATGATCCTCCTTAGTAGCCAAGTAGATCAGAATGTCGTCGATTAAGACTACTATAAAGCGATCAAGGTATGGCTAGAAGATCCTGTTCCTGAGTCCCATGAACACTGTTGGAGCATTGGTCACGCCAAATGGCATAACCAAGAACTCGTAGTGGCCATACCAACATCTGAAGGCCGTCTTCTACACATCCTCATCTCGCACTCCAAGATGGTGATAACCTAATCTTGGGTATATCTTCGAGAACCACCATGCTCCCTTTAGCTGATCAAATAAGTCGTCAATCATCGGAAGAAGATATTTTTTCTTCACGGTCACCTGGTTAAGGTGCCGATAGTCAACACAAAGTCTCAAGCTCCCATCCACCTTCTTGGAGAACAAAATCGGGACCACCCAAGTAGAAACCCTGGGCCGGATGAACCCCTAATTCTGTAATTCCTCTAGCTATACACGCAGCTCATGAAGCTCCACGGGAGCCATCCGATATGCTGGTGTATATATCTATGTCATCCCAGGGTACAAGTCAATGTAAAATTCCACCTCTATATAACGAGGTAGACCCAGAACATCATTAGGGAAGACATCTTCATACTGGTCCACCACTATAGGATAACTCAGACTCTCCACATCAACTGCTCTGAGGGTAAGGCTAGCCAACTGATGAATAATCAGCTGCAATATCCTTCGGGTAATTCCATCCTATGATGCAAAGGTTCCCTTCGCACTAGTGAAGTTAAACCTAGTCCCATCATTGCGGACACACCACACTTTGCACCTAATACAATCAATTTGATCATGGACTATAGATAACCAGTCCATACCCAAGATGACGTCGTAAGGCCTCGACGCCACTACTAGGAGATCCCAACCGAAGCTCTTGCCTCCTAGAGTAAGCTCACACTGCCTAAACCTATGTGTAATCATCGAATCCTCTCACATAGGAGTCTCTAGCCATAAGGATCGAGAAAACGACTCCATCAGAATCTTTGAGCTCTGAACAAGGGTAGTGGAAATAAAAGAATGACCGACACATGTGACTATAAGTACTGTAGATAAGGTGAAGTAGACACAAATAGTACCATGTATCATCTCTAGAGCGCCATGGTCATAGGACTCAGCTACCTAGAGATGAGCTCTCCCTTGTACACCTGATCCCAGTGGTCTAGGTGGACCACCTGGTGGTGGTGGCGGTAACATCTCAAATCATCGCCCACCACCAGTTGCACGGCCAGCTCCTCTGCCATGTCCTCCTACTCCATGAAGGCCTCCTCGGTCGAACCTCTATCTCTACCTGGGTGGTTCTTTGACTATCTACCGATCCTCCATACGATGGGTGGGACAATCATGAGCCATGTGATGCTACCCACAGCATGTGTAACACTTCCTGCTCCTCGCATGACTAGATCTATCTGCAGTGACCCACACAACTGGCCCTGAATCCTACGATCGTCCACCTGTAGGTCCGGTCCTCTTGGACCTCTGTGACATCTTTCTATTGCCAGCTGTAGAAGACTCTGCTATGTGATGCCCGGTGGTGGGTATCACTGCTGGTGACTGCTCAGCAAGAAAAATCTCCACTAAGAGGGCTTACTCTAACACCCCCGTATATGTCGGGATGCTGAGAGAAATCATCAAAGCCTTGGTCTCTCACCTGAGTCCCTGCTCGAAGGTTCGGGCCCTGAAGAATGGGTCCCACACTATATCAGTGGAGTAGCGTGAGAGGTCGGTGAACCTCACTGAGTATTGAGCCACAGTCATGCTGCCCTGCTGCATATGAAGAATCTCCTGTATGTGCACTGAGCGAAGGGTCACTGGGAAAAACTCTACTTGAAATAGGCTATCAAAGTCTTCCTAGAGAAGTGTCACCTCGTTGTGAACCTAGAATATCAATCCCCACCATATGCCTGCTGCTGCCTGAAGGAGACTGGTGGCAAGGATCACCATGAGATCAGCTGGTGTCCCTACCAGTCAGAAAACTCTCACCACGACCTCCATCCAATCCCCAGCTGCTTGTGGTTCCATATCTCCCCTAAACCTGGGTGGCCTCTAGCACTAGATCTCATGCAACGCACTCAAGCGGCGTGAAAAATCCGCTGCTGTGGCTGGTATCATCAATGGACTAATGGGTAATGGTACCGTTGGTGCCTCTACTGGTGCTTCTACTGATAAAGGGCCCTACACCGAGGCCTCGTTGCTCGGTGGGCTATCATCGTGTACTATACCAAAAACCCTAGCAGACTGTCTGCGTGGAGGAATCCTAAAAAGGAATAGGTGATCCACGATCAATAATTTATACATGGTGAGAAGAATAAAAAAGATCACAAAGAAAACTCTTCAAAACACACATGCAATCAGTGTTTTTTTGCATTGAGTTAAAAATCAGAAGTCAGGGTCTTGGTGTATGGATATGTCAGCCACCACACCAACATTGGATTCCCTAAACTGATAACCACACTCTGTAAACTTAACACTATTGTCGTTAAAATATCAGAGTCCAATATTCTATGGTGTATCCAACTCCTCTGATACCAATTTTTCACGGCCCATCCCCCAGGGCCCGTTCCGTGACTACGCCAAGCCCGCCTTCCATAGGCCAGGGGATGGAGACTAGCACCGAAAGGCATATTTACTAAAACCAGGAAGACAATGCCTTTATATCCTGTAAACACACTCAAATAATCACATAGAAAGATACGAACAAAAGTAAACTTTAAAGTAAAAAGGGTGTATATAGTAAGAAAAAGGGGTCAGAATACAAGCCTAACTAGATAGTAAAAGAAAAATGGAAAGTACAAGTAAGATGAACAGCTCCGGTGAACACCCGCCAAGGATCCTACCTGAAGGGTAGGTACAACTCTATAACAATAATCTCTACAGTATGCCTCGTCTAATTTCCACCTCTGAGCTACCTCCAGTCCTGGTACTCTTTTCCTTAGTCAGCGCTATCCGTCGTCTGCACCAAATACAATAAGGTGCGGGCATTGCCCGTGTAGGGGTGAGTATAACGATACTCAGTAGGGACCTCAAGACCCTCAAGGTCTCACAAAATCCACAAAGGATAAACCATAAAGCATTGAATCAACTGACAACCCTACTTAGGTATATTCCCATACATATACCAAAGTTATCAAGTATACCCATCTCAATCATGAGGAAACACAGGGTCCAAATCAAAAGCCCAAAGCCCAAATGTTCCACAAAGGAAAGAATACCACGAAGGTAAGTATCACAAAGGTACACCACACAGAATAATACCAAAAAGGTATCACGACGAAGGTAATCACCACAGAGGTAAGCCACACATAAGATTATCACAAAGGTATCACCATGAAGGTAAGTACCACAAAGGTACACCACACAGAAGATTACCACAAAGGTATCACCATGATGGTAAGTACCACAAAGGTAAGCCACAAAAAAGATTACCATAAAGGTAAAGACTCATCTCACACCAGGTATAACTTAGGTAAGGTATTAAAGATGATTAAATGTAACTACAGAATCATCTTACTTTGTTAATAGGTAGACCCACGAAGAATACTAAATCATCATACTCACATAGGATCCTAAATCATCATATCCACATAGGATCTGAGTACATCATCAGACCCACATAGGATCCTATTACAACAGACCCACGTAGGATCCCAGAGTAGTCCCACATGGATTCCTAGAGTGGATTCAAGTGAGACTCTCAAACACAGACCTAGAAAGGATCCCATAGCACATACCCACAAAGGATCCATTTCTCATGTTACAGCCAGCCATAGGGTTCCCTCACTAAGCTCACTTGATTCCGGGAGGGTCTACTCCTCAATCCAGATGTCGATACTCCATCTTCCATGAAGTCCCATGAAGAAGTATCCCAAATGACCTCCATGTAATAGGGGTCTCAATGCAATAGACGGTGCGTCAGTCGGACACCCGGTCTGTAAGTTGTTGGCCTTTTAGTCTCGAGGGCCCGGTTAGATTCGTGCTCAATCCAACTCGGCGACACCCCAACTTTACCCAAAAATCAAGTGGGGTATACCAGAATGACCATATCGATCATAGTTTTTTGGCACCGTAGATGGTTTGTCAAATGGATGCACATGGCTCAAGATATGGCCAAAAGAGCGAAAAGGGTTGAAGTTGGTCCGGGTCCGGTCTGACCCGGTTGGACCGACCCGGCCCGATCCAGCCTTGGCCGACCCGACCCGGTTCGGGTCGACTCAGCCTGACCTGGGTCGGACCCAGCCTGTAGTGCAGCGGCCTACAGTGCGGCGGCCCGTGGTGGCTCGCGGTGGCTCGTGGTGCGGCGGCCCGCAGTTGGTCGGACGACCAGCCTCTTCCACGGGGCGCGGTCGCACGCCGCTCCTTTCACCGGAGTCTAGCAGCGAGACGGATGCCCTTCCCTCACTACCACGATACAAGGTCACTACTCTTGCACGCTGGGAGGCACAGACATATGCCATCGTCTCCTTCATGTAGCCGACCAGAGTGCCGGCCGCCGCCCTTGCTCTGCCACAGCTGACAGGCCGTGGCCCTTCTCCGGCAGCGTGGTCGCACCACCACCTTTGTCATAGATGGACAGAGTGCTAGACGCCACTCCTGAGTCCCACCAGTGCTAGTCCTAGGAATCAGTCTCCGTTATCCTCCATCGCGAAGAGCACATCAAAAATCACAAAAATTGCAGAGTGGTCTGTCCATGTTCATTTGGCCCGCACCTCCGCGTTATAGCGATAACAAGCGGCTAATTTGTTCTTGAATCATGGAGAACGTCAAGAACATGTAAGGGGTAATCAAAACAACAATACCTACCATGAAGGTTCCATAGGAGGAGGCGCGTGGAAGGTGATGGAGTCATTGAAGTGTCAGAGTTGGTTGCTTCCACAAAGCGCTTCCAATATGGGCTCCGGGTTGGTTCCTAATTCTTCGTTGGAGAATGATCTTTGTTGTGAGGTGTTCTTCGTTGGAGAAAATGATCCTCCAAAATTTCTCCCTTACAACTCCTCTCCCTTTCCAAAGATTTTTTCCAACCATCAAATGAGGAGCCAACATAAATTAAAATAGGTTTACCAATTTAATTTACATTGTCACAATTAATTGTTGGCACACTTAATTGTATTGTGTTGGAATAATTAATGTGGAGGAAGTCCAAGAGTTATCTCCCATTAAAGGGGGAGTTAAAGGGTTGGGTGGTCCCCACCACTGAATTTAAATTGGGATGATTAAAGCTCTTTTGGTCCCCACCTCCATAAATCAAAAGAAGGTTACTAGAAAAATAAAAATGTTAAGTATTTTTATTTTTCTATTCTTCCACGAAAAAGTGAAAAACTAAATTCCACCCTCGACCTAATGCGGTCGAGGTGAAGGTATCCTTAAGAAAATATTGGTACTTCGAGTTCAACGGTGTCCCCAGATTTCAATTCCGAGCAACGGTTCAAAAGTTACAAAAACCCGCTCACACATTTTCTGAATGTACCTGGGAAAAAGTTCAGAAATTCATTCTGGGCACACCAGGCCTCGGAATCACACACTGTCAATTTTTTCAGACTCACAATATTCTATATAATTAAAAAAATTACATGGAATTTCTGGGTCTTTATAATAAGAGTCTTCATAGCCTAAGGAGGAAGAGAGGAAATAAGGAGAATATGGCTATGAGGAGTTTCGTTTCCAACAAGAAGAAGAAAACTAAGAAGAATAAAAACTAATCATGCCTTCATAGACCAATAGAGACTCGGTCGGCTAAAAAAGGTGGTAAAAACAAGATGCAGAAGCTTTAGGAAGTGGGAAGCAGTAAAAAGGATCAAGGTAACAATGATCCTATGTAAATATGTGAAGTCAAAGAGATCGTAAAGGGGAATTATCTCCTAGAAACCTTAGAGGTTTCACAAGGGTATGTAGAAGAGCAGTAGGTTAGGGACCTTCCAGGGGGTATCAGCTACATTCTGAGAACGTGAGGTTGGAGGATGAGGTTGAATATACTGTGGTCATGTCATATGAATAGCAGTGGAAGGTTTCTATAAAACCTGAGAAAGTTCTAGAACTACTTATGCATTCGGGAGAATAATTAATGGAGAAAGTTCTTACGATTAAGTCCAAAAAATAGGAAGCAAAAAAGATGATGAAAATATTGATACACATGGACACTAATAGTGAACAAGATGAACGGATCAAAAAGCAAGATCTTATACTAATCATAGGCCTCTAGGAAGGGAAGATCAACATATATGAGTACCTGAAGGCTTGGGATAATCTGGAAACACACTTTGAAGATCTAATAACATATGATCCACACTTTCAGGTACCATCCCTTTCCTAGAAATTATGTAGGGAGGATTCCTTCATAAGGCTAAAGCTAACTTTAAAAAAGTTTGTGGTTTATTTTAGTATTGTACCCAGGTGAACTCGGGGTTTCTAACTTTTATCTAAAAGTGTTTTGATAATAAAAAAATTTAACTTCTAGGTGGGACCTATATCTCCCTCCAATTAATTAGGTTAATATTTATATCTCATGATATATACATGGCTACAATGGGGAGTGTAATCGATTTAGTAAAGGAATTTGTCTTCTAATACGGTCTTAGGAGTAAACCTTGACTACTAATGTGGTCTTGGGATTGAACCTTGACTACTAAGATGGTTTTGGGAGTGAAACGATCCCATTATAAGGGTTATGACTGGGGATGGTCGTGTGCCCTACCTAGCAGGTGTAGCCCCCATGAAGTACCCTGATAAGTTTTTACAAAGTGACTTGACTTATAGGGAATGATTTTATATTCTTATGTGTCTGTCATAATTCTATGTCTTATTCCTATGTTATGATTTCATGGATTATGTTCTTAAATTCCTTATGATTCATGTGTTATGATCTTTCAATATTTATTATTGGTTTCATGAATATGATCTTTGATATGAAAGATATTATCTTCAAATGTTATGATCATATTATCATACCCTTATGTTCATATTATTATTATGTATATCCATTATTTACCCTTACTGAGCATATGAGATCACCCTTTTTATGTTTCCTTTCCCAAGGTTATGAATAAAGGTTTTCAGTAGGTTTACTAAAGGGGGAGATCTTTAAGAGAGATGTTGAATATCTTTCACCAAGTTAGAATATTTTATTTCAATTTTATAAATACAACAAACTATTACTATCCTCAGATATGTAATTTTTTAATGTTCTACATATTCATCTAAAATGATGTAATATCCATTTATGTTAATTTTGGGTCACTATAGTTGTTATCAAAGGAAAGGATTAGTCAACCTTTGGATACTAGGATAAGGAAACTTTAGTGAGACCCCTAGGTATATTTATAAGGATATGTCTAGGGATGTCTCTAAAGATAAGTATAAAGATGAGTCAAAGTATAGGAAAATGTCTTGGAATTTTGGTAAAGTATAAATCATGTAGTATCCTGGAAATAAATCTATTTCTGGATACTATAAGTGGATGTGGATATGTTATATATGTACCTAGGGGAAACAACCTCAGAAAACACCATATTGTGCTAGACTCGATCAGGAAATGGGGTATGAAAATGGACCTTACTGCACACCTAGTTTGACACTCCTAAGAGATATTCATTGAAAATTCACAAACTCGTTATAAACCATCATGAAGGATCTAAAAATAAGATGACTATGAATGACCTAAGGTTTCATAATTTAGACATCATATAAGTGATTTTTCATTATTATGTTGTTTTCTGCTATGATTAGTGTTTTCTCACATTATGATTTTGGTTTTAATAAATGGATTGAACCAGATGGAATTAGGTTAACATGGAATCTAATGGATAATTAAATGTCTATGAGCAAACAAAGTGGATGGTGATTTGAGAGAAAGATATTGAAATTATGAATAATCATATATCATGTTATATGATTAAAAATGTGAGCTCTGGTGAAATTCCTAACACATATATAAAATAAGAAGAATATTGGATTTTATGAAAGTTCATGTGGGAATGAACATCAAGGAAAGAAGATTCAAGTCACTACATGTCAAGGAGAAGGAAAGAAAAACCTAGAGGAACAACTCAAATGGGGGCGAAGATGTTATCTGTGTGGAAAAAGGGTCATATAGTGACAAATTCTTGAGGGGTCCATTGTATTATCTTCAAGGAACATGTGAATTATCCAACTCAATGTCATGGCCTAATAATTTACTTCTAAACCAAGTAAAGACCTATTCTATGCCAATAATTGAAGTAGAAGGATTGAATTATTTATTTATTTGGATTCGTGATTTATGAAATATATAAGGATTGTTTAGTTTATGTTTTTCTATAAGGATTTACAAGAATATATTGAATGGATCTCAAGGAATTGAAAAGTTGTTTAATTGAAAGGGTATATATTCATGGAAAACACATGATTAATGGAGATATAACCCTTAATATGTTCCTGATTTTGATATAATGATGTTTGGATAAGGATATATAGGATATGAATAAGTAAATTGGATGATACTGATTACCTCAGAACTGATAAAGGATTTGTTTAAAAAGTGTTTAATATTATCATTAAATAAGTTTATACAATTTTTAGATTTAAATAATATATCCAAAAATATTTTGAATAAGAAATCATGCATGTTTTCAATAAGTATTTATGGTAATTCAGGTTTTTACCATGCTTTAAGAGATTACATGATGAATTTATTCACATTTTTGGTATGTGACAAACAAGATCTACTTTATGACATATGGGATATCAATGTTAAAAAAATTAGTGACCCTATTTATAATGTTTTGTATTTTAATCATTCAGAAGGTTTATAAGGTTAACCTTTTATATAATGGTTTATGTTAAATTTCAGATGATGTGTTAGAGATTAAAGTATAATCTCTCTATATGAGGATTTATGCATATTGGATAATTTGTGTTAACCATTTTTGTTGTGATAAAGACAGATGGTATGAAATATCATTAAATTTATGGATCTCATGATCTGGTAATGCTTCAAGAATGAAAAATTCATCTTCATTTATTGGAATAAGAGATGAAGTGGAAATTGATCAAGACATAACAAAGGGTTAGATTGTACTGAAATCAAGTAAGTATATATTCTAATGAAAATTCTTCAGCTTTAGGAAATGGGTCATGAAATATTTTTTTGTCTTGTTACCATTGTTTTTGATGATATCAATAACCCTTTTCATGCCTTTTTGGGTTATGATTTTGTGATCTTTAACTTTCTATGGATCACCCACTTCTGCTGATCAATGTTCTATATCACTCTTAATCAGAAATTGATAGTTATATTTCTCTTCCATGTTCATGTTTTCACTTTACACCTATGTCCTCCTATGTTTCAACTTAGTTATAAGTTACTTTGGGTAACCGTTATGTTTCTAACTTTACCTTTTTAAAGGAAATTTTAGTATTCATTTGTATGATGTGGGTTTTCATGAAAAGAAATTTCAAGTATTAAACCTTTGATGACCCATATTAATTTAAAGGGTGAAATTCATTTTAAAGGGGGTAGAATGTAACTCCTGAAGATTTTGTGAAATATATATTTTTTAATTAATTTAATATTTTGGATATTTTTCATTTCACGGAACACTAAATATATATTGTGTTATATAAAAGCACCAAGTTATTTTTTTCTTTGTATGCAACACCAAGTCCATCTTGTGATACACAAAACACTTATATTATCTTGTGGTAAATGTAACACTATTTTTGTCTTGTGTTACACACAATACCTAGTTCCTTTGATAGATTGCGTTGCATGAAATACTGTATTTTACCAAACTAAAATATAATATTATAGTTATCACCTATCCATTGGAAATAAATATATGAATAAGATTAACTAAATTGTAAAAATATGGTTTACACATGTATCTAAAATTAATCCTTTGGTTATCAATTATCTATAAATGAAATTAATAACTATTTAAAAATAAATAAATTCATTTTCTAAGAAATATTTTTCTATGTAAAAACATGTTTTATCTCAATAAATTAAACAGACCACTTTTCATGAACATTTATAATAAAATTTATATATTATAAATTCAATTTTTTTACATTCATACAATATGTCTGATAAGAATAAAATAAGAATAGATCCAATTTTAGGCATAAAAAGTTGTAATATTCTAAATGGGAGTTTTACCTTCTTTTAAGGGAATACTTACTTTAAAAATAATTTTATAAACTTATATAATTTTTATTTGAAAAAAAATATTTTTGGAAGTGGAATATAAAAATTTACTTTGGGTGATTTTTTGATATTTTTCTAAGAAGTTTTAATTTTTTTGATGAATAGTAAAAACACCACATTTTAATTGAAAACTGCATTTTATTCTAATTTATTTATATAGTTAAATTTTATTTTAGATTGGTTTTAAATTATATTTATATCAATTATAAAATATTAATACATTTTAGGTCATTTTAATCAATTTTACATTGAAATTAGATATAAAAATATTTCAATATTTTGAATTTTTCAATTTAAAAAACCGTTATTTCGTTCTGTCTATGAGATTAATTTTAGATTATTTTTTGACACTTTTATGTTTATAAATTGGTTAAATAGATTCCATATTTATAATAAAAGTAAATTATAATGTGTATTAGGGTCAACAATTTTTTTACAAAAAATATTAGTGAAATTAATTCAAATTAATTACAATGATTAAGGCAAAAATGACTTTACATAGTGGTTAAACTTTAACTTAAAGGGCCAAATAACCTAGAAACATGGCCAAAAGCCAATGGATTGAAATATTTTGGCCATATACTCCCTTGGATCTAAATTGGAGCATTTTTTAGGCACATAATGTAAGAGAGACATCTCAATAGTGTTTACCTTTTTATATTTACAAGAATGACACTCCTCCACTATAAAAGGTTATTCACCCACTCAATTATTCACATATCTCAAGCCCTTTGGCTCAGAAAACCCCTACCAAAATCTCATCTCAACTTCCATACCTTAATAATATGGGCCTCACTTTGGGTATAAAGACAACCAATGAATCCCTTTGGTGAAAACTGAAAGGATTTATCCTAATAAGAGGAGGTTTGAACGTGTACGAAGAAATTTAAGACTTAAGGTAAGGGTTTTCTCCTATCAATTTTATTTATGTGAGATATATTCTATATTAACCAATTTTTTTTGTGGTGTATATAATACAATATGATTTTTTATATCAATAATTTTATTTATTTAATTGTATTAAAAGTTTCAATTGATGTTATTATTTCACGGATCTCATGATTCAAAATTTACTCAAGTCAATAAAAGAATTTCATATCACTTTTTATATCCATGAGATACATGAAATATTCTCCACACATTTCTATTATGTGGTGTATATGATTCCCATAAATTTATTCTATGATTATTATCCTTAAATATATAAATTATTTACATATCCATTTGATGATCTATTTTTCATAGTGTTTTACGATTCAAAAGAAACCCAATCATTAAGGTAATTTTGTCTTAATTTTAATTCTTTGTGACACAAATTTTTTTATGAACCTATATTATTTTATGAGGTGTATATACTTCAATTTTACAAGTTATATCATGAATATCTTTCTTTTAATAATATTTTAAACTTTAGGTATTGTTATTCTATCATGTTATTTTTGATTCAAAGTTACCAAAGGGATAAAAGTTTGTTGATAAAATAAAATCATTATCGGGATTGTTTATGATAATGTTATAATTGATTAAATCTTATTATCCTTCTCTCAATAATTATCATGAATTTTATTATCCATTTATTTATTTTAATAATGTTTTTTATAATTTTTTTTGAAAAGTATTTCCAAAATGTTTTTAAAATAAAATCTATTTTTCTCAAGAATTTTTTTTAAAAGATCTTTGAAAATTATTTTTCATCTAGGATGACATCTATTGGTATTACTCTCACCTAAATGGTGATATTATCCAAGGGTACCATTCATATTATTTCTCTTGATGGTCTATGTTTTGATGGAATGATGTTTATGAAACCCATTTCTCTTTCATGGGTTATTTTTTTATGAAACCCATATATATTTCATGAGTTATATGTTAATGAAACCCATTTATCTTTCATGGGTTATATGTTTATGAAACCCATTTCAATTTAATAGGTTATATCCTTATAAAATCCACTTCTTATCATGAGTTATTTTATGATTATGAAACCTATATCTTTCCCATAAGTTATGATAGGATTAAATGTTTTTGATACCCATTTCATTTAATGGGTTATGATATTATGTTTATGAAACCTATATCTTTTTATGTGACATGATACGATGAATGTTTTATTATCTTGTAGAACAAGTATTTATGATTTCATTATGTGATGGGTGGGGCCTATATATCCCTCCAATAAATTGGGAAAATAAATAAATAAATATATAATGAGATAGACATGGATGTAATAATGAGTGAACTAGGTTTAGTAAAGGTCTTTGTATACTAATAAGGTCTTGGTAGTGAACCTTAACTACTGAGGTGGTATTGGTAGTGAACCTTGACTATTTAGCTGGTTTGGGGAGTAAACCCATTCCACTATAAGGAATGAGTTGCGACTAGGGTTAGTGGTGTGTCACATCCAATAGGTGTATCCCCCATGAAGTGCCCTGATAGTTTTTGGAAATGAGTCATAAATTAAATGGAATGATTTTATATGCTTACATGTATGACACAATTCTATTTATTATTTATATGTTGGGATTTAATGAATTATTCTCTTAATTTCATTATAATTTATATCTTATGATCTTTCAATATTTATTCCATGACTCATGAATGTGATCTTTGATATGAATGGTATGATATTCAAATGTTATTCTCAAGTTCTCATACCCTTATGTTCATGTTATTATTATATCTCCTTAATTTACCCTTACTAAGCATATGATCACACAATTTCTTATGTTTTATTTCTTCAGGTTATGAAGAAATGTTTTAAGTAGGAGTACTAAAGGGAATATAATTAAGGGAGATGTTGAAGATCCTTCACCAAGTTAGAATATTTTATTTCCAATATTACAAAGACACTAAAATATTATGGTCCTTGGGAATGTAATTTTTCAGTGTGCTGAATATTCATCTAAAATGATGTAATATCCATGTATGTTATGCCTGGGTCGGTATAATTTGTATCAAACTAAAGGATTACTCAAACATTTGAAACTATTATGAGGAAAATTCAGTGAGATCCCTAGGTATATTTATAAGGAAATGTATAGGTACGTCTCTATAGATAAGTCTATGAATGAGTCAAAGTATAGGAAAATGTACTAGAATTTTGGTGAAGGATAGAGTGAGTAGTTTCCTAGAAATAAATCCCTTTATAGATAATATAAGTATATGTGGATATGAAACATATTTAACTTGGGAAAAAATCCCGAAAAACATCGTATTAAGCTAGACATGATCGAGAACTAGTGCATGAAAATGGGCCTTGCTGCACACCTAGTTTGACACTCTCGATGGATATGTTTTAGAAATTAAAAAGCTCTTTATGAACCATCATGATTGACTTAAATAAAAGATGACTATGAATGACCTAAATTGTTATATATTAAAGAAGGTTTCATAATTTAGACATCTTATAAGTGATATTTCATGACCATGTAGTTTTCTACTATGATTAGTGTTTATCAAATTATGCTTTTGGTTTTAGTAAATGGTTGGAACCATATGGAATCATGTTAACATGGAATATGATGGAGAATTTAGTGAATATGAGCAACCAAAATTGATGATGACTAGATAGAAATATATTTCAATTATGCCTAATCATCTATCACATTATATGATTAACAATGTGAGTTTCGGTGAGATTCCTAATGCAACTAATATGAGGAATATTGGATTTTATGAAAGTTAATGTGGGAATGAACATCAAGGAAATAAGATTAAACTTCCTACATGTCAAATAGAAGGGAAGAAGAACCTATAAAAACACCTCAAATGGAGTGGAAAATGTTATATATGCAGAAAAAGGGTCATAGAGTGAAAACTTATTAAGGGTTTCAATGTATTATCTATGGAGAACATGGAAATTACCCAAAAAACTCCATGATATAATAATTTACTTCTAAAAAAATGAAGGACCTATTCCATGAAAATAATTAAATTATAAGGATCGAAGGATTTAGGTTTTTGGATTCAAGATTTATGGAATATATAATGATTTTTTATTTTATGTTTTCTGTTGAGGATTTACAAGAATTTTATGAATAATTACGAGGGGATATAAAAGTGATTGAATGTAAAGGTTATATATTAAAAGAAATCTCATGATTAGGGGAAATATAACCCACAATATGTTCCTGATTTTGAGATAATGATGTTTGGATAAATATATGTAGGATATGAATAAGTAAATTGTATGGTACTGATCACCTTAGAATAGATGAATGATTTATTGAAAAAGTTGTTAATGCTATCATTGATGAAGTTTCTAGGTTTTTCAGATTTAAGGAATATATCCAATAATTTTTTGAATAATAAAGAATGCATGTTTTAAATAAGGATTTATAGTAATTCAAGTTATTACCATGTTTCAAGAGAGTACATGATGAAGGTATCCATATGTTTGATATGTGAAAAATGGGAGGTACATTATGATATATGAGGTATCAATGTTAAAAAAAAATTAGTGACCAAATTTTTAATGTTTTGGATTTTCATCTTTCATAAGGGTTATAAGGTTAACCATTTATGGAATCTTTTATGTTAAACTTATAATTATGATTTATAGATTAAATTATTAACTCTCTATATAAGGATTTATGCATATTAGATAACTTATGATAACATTGTTTTGAGATAAAGACAGATGGAATGATATATGATTCAATTTATGGATCTCATGGTATGTTAATGCTTTAGGAATGAAAAATTCACATTCATTTTATGGTATAAGATATGAAGTGGAAATTGATCAAGAAATAATAAAGGGTGAGATTGTGATGAAATAAAGTATTTATATATTCTCATGAAATTTATTCATATTTAGGAAAAGGGTCTTGAAATAGAATGTTTTCCCATCGTAATCATTTTTTATGATATCAATGACCTTTTTAAGCCTCTTTGAGTTATGGTTTTGTTATCATTAACTTTATATGGATCAACCAATTCTACTAATCAATGTTATATATCACTCTCTATCGAAACATGATAGTTTTATTTCTCTTTCTAGTCCATGTTTTCACCTTCCTTCTATGTTCTCATATGTGGAAACCTAGTTATGAGTTACTTTGGGTAAGCATTTTGTTTCCAACTTTCCAATTTTAAAGGATGTTTTAGTATTCATTTTTATGATGCGGGTTTCTATAAAAAGAACTTTAAAGTATTAAAACACTGAGGGATCAAATGATTTTTTTGGGTGAAGTTAATTTTAAGGGGGGTATAATGTAACACCCTGATATTTTTTGAAATATTTTTTTGAATTAATATAATTTTTTCTATATTTTTCCATTTCACGCAACACTGAATATAACTTGTGTTATATGAAATCTCAAAGTTATTCTTAGTTTTTATGAAACACCAAGTCGATCTTATGCTACATGAAAAACTTAGATTATCTTGTGCTACATGAAACATCGTGTTTTTAGTTTGTTACATACAATGACAAGTTTCTTCGATAGCTTGCACTGCATGCAAAACCGATTTTTACCGAACTACAATATACTGTTATAGTTATCACCTAGCCGTTGAAAAGAAATTTACAAATAAGACCAACTAAATTGGAAAAATATTGTTTACACATTAATATAAAATTAATACTTTGGTTATCAATTCACTAGAAATGAAATTAAGAAATATTTGAAAATAAAGAAATTTATTTTCTAAGAAATTTTTTTTTCTATGTACAAACATGTTTTATCTCAATAAATTTAAAAAATATTTTTTTGTGAATGTTTTTAAAAAATATTTATTATAAATTCATTTTTTTGACATTCACCCAATATTATTGATAGTAATGAAATAAGAACAAATCCAGTTTTAGGCATAAAAAGTTGTATTATTCTAAATGGCAGTTTTACTGCATTTTAATGGAAAACTTTTTTAAAACTAATTTTTAAAACATATATAATTTTTATTTGAAAAATAAAAATTATTTTTGAAATTATAATATCAAAATTTACATTGGGTTATTTTTTTTATTTTTCTGAGAAGTTTAATTTTTTGATGAATAGTGAATAACACTGAATTCTAATTGTAAACCACATTTTCGTCTAATTTATTTATAGATTTAAATTATATTTATAATAGTTTTAAAGTATATTTTGATCAATTTTAAATATATTAATCCAATTTAGTTTATTTTAATGAATTTATCATTAAAATTTTATATAAAAACATTTCAATCTTTTGACCTTTTTCACTTTAAAAACTCGTTGTTTCGTCCCACCCGCAAGATTAATTTTAAATTAATTTATACATATTATATTTTTATAATTTTAAAAAATTGATTATATATTGGTAATATATATAATTTATAATCTCTATTATGTTCAACATAGTTTTTGAGGAAAAATATTAGTGAAAGTAATTAAAATTAATTACAACGATTAAGGTAAAAAAGAGTTTATTTAACAGTTAAACTTCATCTTGAGGGGCCAAATAACCTAGACACAAGTACAAAATACATTGTATAACAATATTTCTATAATATACTCTCTTGTATCAAAATTTAACCATTATTTGAGGTACATTATGTAAGAGATACATCTGAATAGTGTTTACCTTTTCATATTTACAAGAATTCCACTCCTCCTCTACTATAAAAGAGCACTCAGCCCCACACTTTTCACACCTCTAAATCCCTTTGGCTCAGCCAAAACCCACCAAAATATCCTCTAAAATTTCCTCCCTTAATCTAATAGACCTAAATTTGGGAATAAATCTAACCAAGGAATCCCTTTAGTGCAAACCAAAAAGAGTTACCTAAAGAAGAGGAGGTCTGAACGTGTACGAAGAAAGTAAATACTTAAGGTAAGGGTTTTAGCATCTCACTTTTATTTATGTGAGATATGTACTAGATATATTATCCAATTATTTTTTGTGGTGTATATACTGACCTATGACATGTTATATCATGAATTTTATTTATTCCATGATATTAAAAGTTTCAATTAATGTTATTATTTAATGGATCTCACAATTTAAAAGTCACTCAAGTAGTAATGGAATTTCATCTCACTTTTTATATCCATGAGATACATGTCATATTCACCGCACATTTATTTTTTATTGTATATATAACCTAGTAATATATTCTATTATTATTACACTTAAATTAATGGGTATTTATGTATCCATTTTATGATCTCTATTTCATGGGGTTTTACATTTAAAAAGTTACAAAATCGGTAAGGTAATTTTGTATCAATTTTACTTCTTTGAGATAAATGTTTTTATGCACCTATATTCTTTTATAAGGTGTATATACTGGACTTTTACTTTTTATATCATGAATATCCCTATTTTAATGATATTTTAAACTTTATGTAATGTTATTCTCTCATGGGGTTTTTGATTCAAAGTTACCAAAGATATAAGAGTTTACTGATACAATCTCATCGTTATTAGGATTTTTTAGGATTACGATTCCATTGATGAAACCTTATGATACATCTCTCAATAATTATCATGAATTTTATTCTCCTATGATTATTCATAATATTTTCAAGTAATGGTAACATTTTTACACTCTTTGGTACTTAAGATAATTAATAAAATGTTTTTAAGAAAATAAAAATTTATTTATATCTTCGGTCAAAAATTTGTTTTATTCAAATACAATTTTTCCAAAAAATGTTTTTAAATGATATTTAAATATAATTTTCAAGGAAAAAGAATTTAATAGTGTGTTATTTTTTAAAATGTTTTTTGAAATATTTTCAAGCTTCCTTTAAACGTTTTCAAATATATTTTAAAATACAGTTTTTAAAATATTTTCAAGCATACTTTATAATTTTTCAAATATATTGTCAAAGAAACACATTTCAAAAGATTTTCAAGATTCATTTATAAGTTTTCAAAAATATTTTTAAATAAAATTCTTTCAAAATGTTTTCAATCTTGATTTATAAATTTTCAAAGATATTTTCAAAGAAAAGGTTTTCAAGATTACTTTATAAGTTCTCATGGTTATTTTTAAACAAAATTATTTCAATGATTTCAAAAATTATTTTATATTTTTTCAAATATATTTTCAAATAAAAAGGTTTTAAAATTTTTTTCAAGTTCAAAAAGTGTTTTAAATGATTTTCGAAGCTTCTTTTATGTGATTTAAAAAAGTAATTTTCAAAGAAAAGGATTTAAATGATTTAAAAAGGTTTTCAATTTTTTTTTTCTATTTAGGAAGTGTTTTAAATTATTTTTAAATTTTCCTTTATATGTTTTAAAAAGGTTATTTTCAAAGAAAAGGATATACAAAGTGTTTTCAAAGAAAATGTATTTTTTTCAAGAAAAGTTTTTAAAAGATCTTTGAAAATGATTTTCCATGTAAGATGATATCTGTTGGTGTTACTCATGCCTTATTCAGTATATGATCCAAGGGTTCCATTTATATTCTTTATCTGAATAGTTCATGTTTTTATGACATGATGTTTATTGTAATGACCCAAAATTTTATAAATGGAAAATATCTTCTTATAATTATGTCATATAGTATAAACCACATAAAATCACTCTAAGAACACAATAATAACATTATAAATCAAGAATTAATTAAATATAAGTCATTTCTAGAAGTTATGAAACCTTTACAAATGGAATAGTAACTTGACCTATGGAATAATAATGTGACCCTTAAGAATAGTAACCTAACCAATAGAATAGTAACCTGACCAATAGAATATTAACCAAATCTATGAAAGCATAAATAAATTTTTTCCATATTATAAATGAAAATATGATAAAATTATATCATAGTATAAGTAATTTTTTTTGAAAATGATAAATTAAGTGTTAATATTTTTATAAAACATAAATGTTTATTTATAATTTTATAATTAATATAATTATTTAACATAAAATTTAATTTCATAAAAATAGATTCATAAATTAACATTTTTTGTCTTATTATTATAAGATAATTTTACGAGACCTTAATTAAATTTTCAATGTCTTATAAAATCATTTATAATTTTAAAATCTATATTTTTCGAGTAAATGATGATTTTAATTAAAAATTAAATTTCTCATATTTATAAAATTATTTTCATAAAATGGAGTTCATTTTTTAATCTAAACATTGAAAAATGGTTAGGGTAATTTTTTGGTATTTTTTGAAATACTTAAATTTTTAGTGAATAGTAAAATACAATAATTTATGGTATATATACATTATAAATTAAATAAACTATTACTTTAATCATTGATGATGTAAGAAATATAATCTAAAAATTTCCATAATTATTTAATATTTTTTTGATAATTCTCAAAATATTCATTTTATTAAGGAAAAATAATAAACTAATGAATACAATAATGAGAAAACACCCCTATCCTCCACTATAAATACCACCCCTCACCACCTCTTCTCCTCACACCTCTCAAGATTTGTGCATTGTAAAAAATCTTCAAAACCATCTTTCCAATAATCTACCCAACATGAAGGATCCTTTTTTCTTAAAAAAAATACCAAAACCAATTTCCCTAAGGAGGTTCTCAAGGAGAATGATTCAAGATGTAAAATCCTCTTTCTTTTATTTTAAATTCTTTTCAAGTTATTTTGTTTTCTTATTATATCATCACATGAACTCATAAAAATTTTATGATAACTCCAGTAACTTATATATACTATAAATTTATTATGCTACTGTAATAATCCACCATCAAACCCCTTCTAATCTCCCATTTATTCGAAAAATGAAAACGTCATCCAAGCGGTGTTGATTTATCACCTTTGAGGATGAAAAGTTTTAATTTTCCTTCAAAAACATAAAGGATGGTCATAAAACCATTTAAATGGTTGAAAAAGATTGTAAAACTTATTTTATAACCATTTTTATGTTATGGAACTAACATATATACATAATAATAAATGATTAAATAAAACAAGTTTGTCGTGATCGAAAAACCGCCAAAATTAACCTAAATGATTATCATTAAATTTTTATCTAATGTATTATCCTCATATATGGAAAAAATAATATATAAGCCCAATTGAAACTAATTAATATCATTAATAACATATATTTTCAATTCTAGATAATTACTCCCACTTTAAACGATCTTCCATACATGCATACAAGTGAACCGTTCATGAAAATCAAGAAAACAAATACTACCAAACGATGAAATTAAACTCTATAACCCATTGAAAATCCCATAAATGAATTTAATAAAACTATATCAAATCAAATAAATTTATATAAGGTTATTTATTTTTTAATTAATGAATTTAATTGGATTATCTAGGATATTAGAGTGAATAAAGCTTTCAAACACAAGGTAAGTGGGATTCTCGAACCCAACTCTCATTCTTTGGGTTTTCACTCTCACTCCAATTTCTAGTATATATGTTCATTTAATGATATTTAAATATAATTTATTTTCCTTAAATTTTATTTTATGGGATATATATGCATCTAATATGGTTTTATGACAATTTCAAATATTTTTTTAAAACAACTCTTACTTTTAAAAACATATGTTTTACTTCTACTGAGATTGTTTCTTCTTCACTCAAGATTGATGATTATTATACCAAGTGTGTTATTCCATTATTATTTTTGTAACACTAATATTTATCCATGAAAGTTTATTTTATGAAATCTTCATGGAACCCATTTCCTTTCCATTTGTTATTTTGTGTGAAATAATGTTATAAGTTTCATGTGACATGCATGATTATGTAAATGTTATGATGTGACAGGTAAACCTGGAATTATATAAAGCTGAAACAAATTGGGTAAAGTGATTTATATCATGAGATAATGTGAAATATGTGTGAACATGATGACATATTTTTTCATAATGATGCTGATGTAATGATTATGAACATATTTTATGCATGAACATGATGATAGATTTGTTCAAAACTATGTGTGGTATTTGAACACTAAGACATGATGCTTCATTTTTATACATTTTTACATTAATTAAATTTATCTAATGTTCCCTCTCATGATTATGATGATGATACTTTTCTTATGTTATGATGATGATGATTATTATCACCCATGTTTCATGTCTCTTATTTATACTCTTATTGGGATTTTATCTCACCTCTTAATTTGATGTATATCCTCAGGTGAATACTTGTTCTAAGAAGAAAAATAGATCCAATAAGAATATATAGAATAAGGAATTAAATAATTGTTTATTTTTTTATGTAAGAGTTATGTATGGTCCTAATTTTCCCAATACATTAATTTTTCAAATCCTAGCTATGTAACACTTTTATGTTGTTTGCCTTTAAATTGATGCAATAGTTATGTAAGAAAAAATAGGGTCACAATTTTTGGTATCAGAGCATGGTTTAGTTAATTTGGTAATTAGGATTTTATAACCTTTGAGAAAACCCTTAGTATGAGACTAAGTATATGTAATCACCCAAGAATCTTTGTTTTAGGAAAAAATCAAAAAAGATGGATCCCACAAGATATGTTTTTATAGTTAATTTCATGAAGTAATAAATTATTTACTCATGAATTGTTGACTTATGTTTTGTTCTAACCTTTTATATTTTAGAAAATAGTGGAAAATAGGAGAAACCATGCCCACAAATCATACGAGGGACTATGCAGCAATTGCCCGAATGACATCCCCAATGCTTTGGGAGGTGGAGTTCAAAATGTTCATGGGATGATTACCTCGTTGTCTTAGGATATGAACAATAACCTGAATAATGTGGAACATCCAACTTCACATAAGAGAGAGAAACTAGCTATCAAGTATTTTATATGGCAATGACCACCAATGTTTAGTGAATAGTCTAATCCACTAGTCTCATAATAGTGGATTAACTCCATGGAGAATATCTTTTCTATGATTCACTATTCTGTGATGGAGAAAGTTACTCTGGACATTTATTGTTTAGATAGGTTGGTCGATCAATGGTGGATGTTTATTAATAAAAATAACTCAAAGGATGAAATAGAAGATATGATGTGGGAAGAATTTAAGAAAATATTTCTTAGCAAGTATTTCCCTAGAACTCTTCATACAAAAAATGGAGAGAGAATTATTAGAGATTAAGAAAAAGGAAGGTGAATCTATCACTAATTATAAAGAAAATTTCACAAGTATTTAAAGGTATGCCTTGGATTTTATTATCAACAAGGATAAAAAATTGGATATATTATTTAGTGGGTTAAAACCACACCTTCGAATGGTTATAGATATTCGATACTTTGAGAGTTATGAATAAGTTGTTTGATGTGCTCTCAAAGTATATATGGAGTTTGGTGAATAGTCCCATGGCTATGGTGATAAGAAAAAAATATAAAGTTTTAAGCTGGAAGATCTAATGATAAAGAATGAAATAAATCTCAACCAATTGCATGTCAAAAATGTGGGAAGAAGCATTATAGTAATTGCTTAAAAGGGATGGGGAAATGATTCAAGTGTGGGAGAGAAGGCCACCAAGATAAAAAATGTCTAAGAGAGATGAGGAAGTAGGATAATGTAGTGGTGGAAAGGATAACACCAAACATGTTTCAATGCTATAACTACAGGGAGAAAGGGAACTATGAAAGACAGTGCAATAAACCTCTACTCCTTTAGGGTAATCAGCCTTAGCAATAACCAAAGCCAAAGGAGAAAGGGAAATCCTATGCTATCACTACTTTTGAGGTGGAGCCTGAAAATGATGTGGTGAAAGGTATGATGGTTATTCATCCAAGAATAGAAAACATACTATTTGATTATGTTTCTATGCATTCTTTCACATCTTGAAAGTTTCGTAGAACTATTCAAACACGACCTCAAAATATGGAGGTTGAGTTATCTATGAGAAGAGAAAATGAATAAATTATGTCATACAAAGTATATAAATCCTCCCAGTTTAATGTTTGTGGAATGAACCTCCCAGAAAATCTTGTCTTACTTCCTTTGGTGGAGTTTGATGCTATATTGGGCATTGATTGTCTATCTTTATACAAAGCCAACATCAACTTTCAGGAAAGGGATATTTCTCTTCACATATCAAAGAATCCTCCAATTCTGTATAAGTTTAAGTAGTAGGATGAATATACTTCAAACTCATTGTCTCAATTGTGGATATTATTACCTTATGAGCCAGCTTATATAGCTCAAATGGTTAAGACAAAAGAGGGAATCAATATCAAGGGCATACCCATTGTGAGGGACTACACTGATTAATTCCATAAAGAATTAAAAGGTCTTCCTCCTGACCAAGAGGTTAAGTTCTTAATTGAACTTATTTTTGGATCTCTACCTATATCAAAGACACCTTATAGATTGGCCACCATTAAGTCGAAGGAACTGAAAAAGCATTTACGAGATAATATGGACAAGGGTTTTATATGCCCGAGTGATTCACCATGGGGTGAACTAGTCCTCTTCATTAATAAGAAGGATGGATTAGTGCACCTCTACATTGATCATATTGAGTTTAATGAAATCATGATAAATAACAAGTATCCCCTTTTATAGATAGATGACTTGTTCGATCAATTGTGTGGGACCAAGTATTTATCTAAGGTGGACCTTCTATTGGGATATCACCAATTAAAATTGTGGAAGGAAGATATTCCCAAGAATATATTTTGAACAAAGTACATACACTATGAGTACATAGTGATGCCTATTAGACTCACTAATTCTCCAACAATATTCATGGATTTAATGAATAGAGTCTTTATATATTACCTCAAAAAATTTGTGGTATTCTTTATTGATGATATTATGATATACTCCAAGAGAAATGAGGAACATTAGGATCATTTGAATACTATTATAAAAAATTATGGCGGGAGAAAATTTATCAAAGTATAATAAATGTGAGTTTTGGATGGAAGAAGTATCATTCTTGGGGCATGTTATTACTATAAAAAGAATATATGTGGACCCTTCTAAGAAAAAGGCAATCAAAGAGTGCCCATGACAACATGAGTAATAAAGATTCATAGTTTCCTTATTATAGTTCAGTATTACTGGAGATTTGTGAAGAACTTATCACGATTTTAAAACCCAATAACCAAGTTTAATATAAAGGGAGAAAAGTTTGTTTGGACCAGTAAATATGATTATTGCTTTAAAGAGTTAAAAAGAGGCTTATCACCATGCTAGTACTCACACTTTTGACAAGTGGGAAACTGTTTTTGGTATACAGTGATGCTTAAATTAAATTCTTAGGCTATGTACTGATGAAAAATGATAAATTTATAGCCTATTCCTCAAGGAAGTTGAAAATTCATGATAAAAACTATCCTATTCCCGATCTACAGTTCGCGGCTGTGATCTTCACATTAAAAATATGGTAGAATTATCTCTATAGGGAGAAGTGTGAGATATATTCTAATAATTAGTGCCTCAAATATATATTCACATAGAAAGATATTAATATGTGCCATAGAATATGGTTAAATATCATAAAGTATTATGACTACTCAATCCACTACCATCCTAGTAAGGCAAATAAAGTGGCAGATGATCTACGTAGAAAAGATACTGCAACATTATCAATGATGATAATTGAGAAGAATCCAATATTCTTATATTTGAAAAGGATGGGAATGAGAATCATTAAGGAAGGAACATCATCAATCCTTTATCAAATTATTACTCAACCATCCCTTATAGAGAAAATAAAGGACTCTCAAAGAAATGATGTGGAAATTCAGAAGGTGGAATCCATAAGAAAGGGGAAATCCTTAGAGTTCAAAATTGATGATGAAGGAGTCATGAGATTTGGGTCATGACTATGTGTACCATCCAATCAAAAGATAAAGATGGATCTTATGAATGATTCACATCGATCAACCATCTCTATTCACCTAGGGAGCACAAATATGTATCGAGATCTCCAAGAGAACTATTGGTGGGACAATATGAAGAATGAGATCAAAAAATATAAATAAAAGTGCCTAGTATATCAATAAGTGAAGGATTAAAGGAAAAAGTATAAGGGGGATGATTCAACCATTACCCATACTAACATGGAAATGGGAAAAGATCACCATGGACTTTGCACTGGACTTCCAAAGACATCCATATGAAACAATGCTATATGGGTTATTGTGGATCGTCTTACAAAGACATCTTAGCGTATCTCAATTTAAGAGGACTTCTCCCTAAATCAAATTGGATGTATATACATCAGAGAAGTGGTAAGGCTGTATGAAGTACCATTATTGATTGTATTCAATCGAGATATGATATTCACCTCTAATTTATAGAAAAGTCTCCAACATGATCTAAACACTGAGCTGAAATTTAGTATAGACTATCATCCTCAAAATGATGTCCAATATGAGCGGACTATTTAGAAACTAGAAGACATATTGAGATAATGTTATATGGACTTAAAATGAGGATGATACCAACATCTACCCCTGGTTGAGTTCTCTTATAATAAAATTTTCCACTCAATCATAAAAATGGCTCTATATAAAGACCTTTATGGGAAAAGATATAGAAAACTAGCATGATGGGATGAATTTAGTGAACATAATCTTCTAGGACCTAAAATGGTTGAAGAAATGGTGGAAAAGGTGAAACCCATTCAACAACACATCAAGGAAGCCCAAAATTGATATAAGAGATATGAAGATAATCATCGAAGAGACCTATATTTTGAGGTCAGAGACATGGTATTCCTCCACATATATTCATGGAATAGGATCATGAGATTTGGGAATAAGGTAAAGCTAAGTCCTAGGTACGTTGGCCCCTTTGAGATTCTTGATCATGTCGGAGATGTAGTCTATCCACTAGCACTTACACCTACCATGTCTCAAGGACATGATGTATTCCATGTATCCCTCTTAAGTAAGTACGTACTAGATCCCTCACATGTATTGGATCCATAGGTGGTATAGTTGTAAAATGATATCACTTTTGCGGATAAACCAATGAAGATCTTCGACCGTAGAGATAAATTTATACACAAAAAGATTACTCACTTGGTCAATGTACTATGGGAGAACCATAAGTACAAAGAGTCAAAATGGGAACCAAAGGAAAAAATTAAGGATAAATACCCTCACTTGTTTTCATCATAGTTTGTAAAATGAAATTTTAGGGAGAAATTTCATGGGGGGGGGGGGAGAATGTAACAACCCAAAATTTTATCAATGGAAATTTCCTTCTTATTACTATTTCATATAGTAATATATATAATATAATAGTAACTTCACCTATTAAAGTATAAATAAAATTTATCCATCTTATAAATGAAAATATTATATAATTATATCATAGTATAAGCAAATAAATAGTTTTAAAATTATAATTTAATTGTTAGTATTTTTATAATACATAAAATTTTATTTATAATTTTATAATTAATATAATTATTTAAAAGAAAATTTGATTTCATAAAATATATTCATAAATTATCATTTTTTCTTATGATTATAGGATAATTTTATGAGACCTTAATTAATTTTTCAAAGTGTTATAAAATCACTTATAATTTTAAAATATGTATTTTTTGAGTAAATGATGATTTTAATTAAAAATTATATTTATCATATTTGGAAAATTATTTTCATAAAATGGAGTTAATTTTTTAATTCCAAATGTTGAAAAATAGTTAACAAGAATGTTGGGTTTTTTTTGAAATACTTGATTTTTTGGTGAATATTAAAAAATGGTAATTCGTAGTATATATAAATTATAAATTAAATACACTATCCACTGAGTCATGGATGATGTTAGAAAAATAATCTCAAAATTACCTTAATTATATAATATATTTAGTGATAATTCTCAAAAAAATCATATTCTTGAGGAAAAATAATAAGCTAATGAGAAAACACCCCTCCTATAAATACGACCTCTTCTCCTCACACCTCTCAATAATTAAGCCTTGTCCAAATTCTACCAAATCATATTCCCAAGTATCTCCCCTACATCCATGAGCCTTTTGTCTCAACAAATGACCAAAACCAATTTTACCTAAGGAGGTTATCAAAGAGAATAATTCAATAGGTAAAATCCTCTTTATTTTATTTTAATTTATTTTGAAGTTATTTTCTTTTATTATTCTCTCCTCACCTCCCATCATAAAAATAGAATTATAACTATAGTACCTTACATATAATATAATTTTATTATTATAATTTAATAATCCATCATAAACCCCTTTTCCTCTCACTTTTATTCTAAAAATGAAAACGTTGTCCGAGAGGGGTTGATTTATCGCCTTCGAGGGAGAAAAGTTTTTATTTTCATTCACCGCCTTCAAGGATGATCACAAAACCATTAAAATGGTTTAAAAATATTTCAAAATTTATTTTATAACCATTTTTATGTTCTATAACTAACCTATATACATAATAATAAATGATAAAATAAAACAAGTTTGTTGTGATTGAAAAACCGCCAAAATTAACCTAAACGGTCATCATTAACTTTTTATATAATGAATCATAATAATATATAAAAAAATAACATATAAGACCAATTTAACCTATTAAATATCATTAATACCATTTATTTTCAATTTAGGATAATTACCCCCACTTTACATGATCTTTCATACATGTATACAAGTGAACCGATCATGAAAATCAAGAAAACGGACACTCCTGAACAATGAAATTAAACTCTATAACTCATAGAAAATCCCTTAAATGGAATTAATAAAACTATAATAAATAAAATTCATGTATAAAATGTTATTTATTTGTTAATTAATTTAATTTAATTTTATTATCTATGATATTAAGGTGAATAAAACTTTTAGACACAAGGTAAGGGGGATTCTCGAACCCAACTCTCATTCTTTTAGTTTTCCTATTTCACTCCAATTTATAGTATAGATGTTACTTTAATGACATTTAAATATAATTTATTTTACTTAAATTTTCATTTCTAGGATATAAATTCCTCCAATATTTTTTATTAAAAATTAAAAGATTTTTCCAAATGAACTCTTCCTTTTAAAAACACATGTTTTACTTCTCTTGAGATTGTTTTTTCTTAACTCAAAATTGATGATTCTTATGCCAAGTATGTTATTAAATTTTTATTTTGGGAACCCATATGTCTATCCATGAAAGTTTTATTTATGAAATTATCATGAAACCTATTTCCTTTCCATGGGTTATTTTGTATCAAATATTTTTATATGTTATATGTGGCATACATGATTATGTAAATGTTATGATGTGATGGGTGCACCCAGAATTATATAGTGCTCCAATGAATTGGGTAAAGTGATGTATCTCATGAGATATTTTGAAATATTCCTGAACATGATGCTATATTTTTTCATAATTATGACGATGTCATGATTATTCACATATGTTATGCAAGAACATAATGCTATCTTTGTTCACAACTATGTGTGGTCAGAAACCACTATGACATGATGTTTTATTTTTATGAATTTACACATTACTTAACTTTATCTAATTTTTACTAACATGATTATGATTATGACTATTTTCTTATTTTATGATGATGATGATTATTATCACCCATGTTTAATGTCTATTATTTATCCTCTTACTAGGATTTTATCTCACCCCTTCTTTTGATGTATATCCTTAGGTGAATAATTGTAATAATGAGAATATGATGGACAATAAGAATATAGATAAGAAGAAATTAAATAAATTTTTATTTTTTATGTAAAAGTTATGTATGTTCCTAATTTTCCCAAGACACTAAACCTTTAGATCCTGGTTGTGTAACTCTTTTATATTGTTTTTATTTAAAATGATGTAATAGTTATGTAAGAAAAATTAGGGTCTTTATATTTATGTAACCCATTTCTATTTCAAAGTTTATATGTTTATGAAATCCATTTCTCTTTCATGAGTTATATGTTAATGAAACCCATTTCTATTTGATGGGTTATATGTTTATAAAACACATTTCTATTTCTTAGGTTATATACTTATGAAGCCCATTTACCTTTCATGGGTTATGTTCTTATGAAACCCATTTATATTTAATGGGTTATATACTTATGAAACACACTTCCTTTTATGGGTTATTCTATGATTATGAAACTTGTATCTTTTCCACAAGTTATGATAGGATAGAATGTTTTTGATACCAATTTAATTTCATGGGTTATGATATGATGTTTATGAAACCCATCTATTTATGGGTCATGATATGATGAATTTTTTATTATATTAAAGAACCTGTATGCATGATTTAATTATGTGAAGGTTGGGAATTATATATCACTCTAATACATTGGGTAAATATTTATATCTTGTGAGATATACATGACAGGAATGGGGAGTGAACTCGGTTCAGTATATGAATTTGTCTACTTAGATGGTCTTGAGAGTGAAAATTGACTACTAAGATGGTCTTGGGGTGAACCATGACTTATAAGATGTTTTGGGGAGTGAAACAATCCCACTATAAGGAAAGGGATATGAATATTGATGGTGATGTTTTCCACCCAGTAGGTTTATCCCCATGAAGTGCCCTGATAAGTTTTGGAAATGAGCCTTGACTTATACTAAATGATTTTATATGATTATATGTAATCCACAATTCCATGTCTTATTCATATGTTATGACTTCATGGATTATTCTCTTTATTTACTTATGATTCATGTCTTATGATTTTCCAATATTTATTCCATGACTCAAGAATATGATATTTGATATGCAAGGTATAACCTTTTAATGTTATGCTCTTGTTCACATACTCTTATATCCATGTTATTCTTACATATCTTATTTATTTACCCTGATCTCACCTTGTCTTATGCTTATCTTTCCCATGTTATAAATAATAGTTTTAAGTATGAGTACTAAAGAGTAATATATTTAAGGGAGATGTTAAATATCTTTTACCAGGTTAGAATATTTTGATTCCATGTTTTCAAAGACACTAAACTATTATGTTCCCTAAGCATGTAATTCTGTAATGTGATGAATATTCATATAAAATTATGTAATATCTATGTATGTTAAGCCTCAATTGCTATAGAAATGAAACTTATAAAATCTTGGAAGGATATTCTTAAGTGACTGGAAACAACTTGGGAGGGATCTAGAGAGTGAATGGTAGAGTAAGTTCTTACTCAAGGGTTTTGGGAGGAGAGTGTAACGCCCGAGAATTTTATGAGAAATATTTTGTTTTTATCAAAGGAATCTTTCACTACACACAACACTAGCTTGGCTTGCTTTACACGCAACCGCGACCTTCCTCGATAGCTTGCGTCATACGCAATATCGAGTTTCACTAAACAACGATGTGCTATTAAAATATTATTAAAACTAGCTGTTATGAATAGTAATAACCACTTTTTGAAATTTTATAAATTTTATTTTTCAAAATGAACTTCATTTTTGGATTCAGAATATCGAAATAATCCTAGGGTAAAATTTTGGTATTTTTCTGAAAACTTTCAATTTTTGATGAATAGTGAAACCACTAAGTGGTAGTTAAAAAACTGAATTTTTCATAAAACTTAATTTTACCGCTTCTGTGAGTGGAATTTCGAAAATCCAAGAGACACGGTTAATATCAAGGACTAAAATGTGGTTCAATGAGATGAAAATAATTTTTGGTGAATAGTAACTTTTTACTTTTTTTACGACGGTTAAAAGTAAATAGGGTAATTAAGGGTAAAATTGTTATTAATATTACCCTAACACATGTCCTAATTCTATTGGATAAGTGTAATTCGACCAAAAACAACCTTAGGAATAAAATATGACCATTTAGGCCCACTTGGATTAGATTAGGACATTTATTATTAATTTATTTAAAGAAGGGTTAAAATAGTTAAAATCAAAGTTTAATAAGTAAATCATTTTTAATATGAGGATATACATAAGATAAATTCAAATATAAAAATTCATTAGAAATATAAAAAAATTTCCTACATAATGGTATTTTATTTGTAATTTTTAGACATTAAATAATTTAATTTATTTATGACACAACGATGATGCAATAATTATCTTATTAATGAAATATTGACATAATTGATGTCATAAATACCTAAATAAATGTAATTTGAGACTTTTTATGAATTAAAATAATTTTATATGTCAATAGGACATGTTATTATTGATTTAATTAAATTTTTTCGAACTAATAATTCTGTTATTAGTTTCACAAAAATCAATTTCTAAATAGTGTCAAAATTGACATAAAATAGTTTTTAAAACAAATATTATATTATTAATTGTTATTTTATTCCTAAAAATCTAAGGTTCGGCAAAATGACTTAGATAAGGTTATATATATTAATAATAAACAATTTGGGGTTCTTTTAGCTTGATATAGTAAGTTTATTAACCTTATAGTATAAGAAAACAAGAAGACACGGTAAAAGTTAAATTATCTAACTTAAAGTTAAATCTAAATGATAAGGTTAAAATTTATACCTAAACTTGTCTAAATTCTATTGGATGCGATTATTTCGACCCATACCCACCTTATATTCGAAATATATCAATTTGGAGCTATTAAAAACCTAATTTGACTTTATAATAAATTAATATTTTTAGTTATTCCAAAGGTGCCCCTCTCCTCCCTTATAAAAGGGCACCTCCTCCCTCTCTTCCTCACACCACTTTGAGCCTTCAAGCTCAGATAACCCCTGAAAATATCTTCTCTCCACTTCCCTAGAGACATCCTTGAGGTCTTGGTCTTCTTCAAAGACCAATTTTAGTGCCCTAAAAGGAGGTCTCAAAGAAGCGCTTCAAAGAAGAGGTATTGTCCGTTACCGATTTTTTCATCTTTATTTCTTCTTCCACTTATTCTTATTTAGTTGTTTCATTATTAAGTAATAAAATAAGTATCACTCATATACTTATATGTTATTATAAGTATGAAACAACCCTATTTCACCATCTATCCATCCTACGGAAAACGAAATCACCGCGCGTGCGTACGTACGGAATACCGTCTCCACGCCGTGGTGTAATCTATTTTCCACCACCACCTTACTTGGATGGGTATAATGGTGTAAATAATGACTATATATGATTATTGTAAAGTGATATTGATTATGAAATATTATATATACACTCCAATACAATTCCATGATCATGGGAACGATATCATCGCTCGTGCGTACATACGGAATACCGTCTCCACGATGTGATGCGACTCGTTCTACATGATCTTCATCGAATAATGATTATATAAATGAATTGAATGAATGAATATGATATATATTAAACTAATACCATTCTGGGAATGAGGTATCTATAACCTAAAAAGAAGAATAAGAATTTATTCGACAAAACACGCATAAGAACAAAAAGTAATAAACACCCGAATAACAAGTAGCAATGAAATATTACTAATAATAAGCTAATAATATGACCATATATGATATCATAACAATAATTATGATTCTGGAATAAGTCAATAACATTATTTAAATCATTATATAGGAGGTTCTGACACTTACGAAGCAAATTGGACCTAAGGTAAGGGAAATATCACAATCTCATATTTATCCGAGATTGTTTATACTTTGGTATTTACTTGGGTGTATTTTATCATCCAAATACATGTTTCCTCAATATGTAATATTGTTTCCATCAACCTACAATTTTTTAAATCCAATTTTACCCTTCGGTGAGTTTTTAGTAAAAGATATGAAAGGAATCTTTTGTCGTTTTTCGTACGAGGTACTTTTTGACTTTTCTGACAAAAGTACGAGAAGAATGTTTTATTTTAACTTATATATCATGAATGAATTTATAAAATATTATTTACAATAAGCTTCCTTTACAAGTTTTCAAGTTTATTTTTAATCAACTTCTTTTAGTTTAATATTGTATGACATGTTAAGAAAGGAAAAATGTTTTTGGAGTAGAAAGGATATTTTCCTCAAGAATGGAGTTCAAGAGTTTTATCAAAATTATTTTCCATATAAGATAATATAGGGTTATGTTTCTATCCCTATTATTACATTTATTTGATTATGTTGTGATGGAAATATTTTTATGATGTCACGATGTTTAGGATTCCCATTTTTATTACATGGCTTATGCTATGATGTACGGTTTATGATTTTGTGGCACACATAAGAATGGTATAATTATGAGATGGGTGAGACCTATATATCCCTCCAATGCATTGGGTAAAGATTTTATATCTCATGATATAGACATGGCTGGAACGGTAGGTTATACCGGTTCAGTGAAACAAGACTGAAACGAGGAGTGAACTCGGTTCAGAAATGGACTTTGTCCACTAAGATAGTATTGGAAATGTGTCTTGACTAATAATAAATGATTCTCTATGATTATGTGTGTATGCCACAAAGTTTCATGTTTTAAGTTATGATTATTGGGATTTCATTTCACTACTATGATTTATCCCATGTTATGAAATTATGCTCTCTTTTGGAGGTTAAGATTTCCAAAATGTTATGTTCTTATGAATATGATGTGATTGATATTTCTTTTTTTTACCCTTACTGAGCATTTGAGCTCACCCTTTTGTATGTTTTCTTTCCCCAGGTCAGGAAGAAGCTTATTAAGTAAGATATGCCAAAAGGGACTATAGATATGATGAAATAAATGGGAGACAGTGTAGACGCTTTATGAACCAGTTGTTTATGTTTCCTAGTTTCTAAAGAAAATATACCTATACGGCCCTTTCCTGGTTTTGTTATATGTTGTAATAAGTGTGGTTCAATTTTGAAGTATTAACAATGTATGTAAAGTATGGGTCGTTATAGTTGGTATTAGAGGAAAGTTATAGTCAACCTTTGGAAACTAGGATGTGAAAGCCTTAGTAAGAACCCTAAGGATAAGTCAAATCATAGAACGCAATCTTTGTGTTTTAGAAATGGCCATGAATAACCAAGGATAAGACCTTACGTGTGAAATTTTATTCTTGATTATGTGGTTTTCCTATTATAATTAGTTTTTCTCACACTATTCTTCTTTGTTTTAGTCAATGGATGGAACCCAAAGGAACCATGTTAATGCGGAATGCGATGGGCAATGAAATGATTGTCCCCCTAAGCAACCAAACATTATGGGAGATGGAATGAAAAATCTTGTAGCCATGCTCACAAAACTTTCTCAAGCTATGAATCATGCAGGACTTTCAAACGAGAAAAGGAAGGAGCAACATTCTGTTGAATCCTTTATGAGTCAGCGTCCACCTTCTTTCAGCGGGTCTACTGATCCATTAGTTTCTAAAAAATGGATTAGTACTGCTGAAAAGATATTTTCAGTTCTTAAATGTTCTAAACATGATAAAGTCTTCCTAGCAGTGTATCGTTTGGAAGGAGATGCTGATCAATGGTGGAATCTTATTAAGAATACGAGGCAAAGGGATGAAATTGAGTCCATGGAATGGGACGAGTTCAAGAACTTATTTTTCAATAAGTACTTCCCTCGTATTATCCGAACAAAGATGGAGAAAGAGTTTCTTGAACTAAAGCAAAAGGATGATGAATCTGTTGGTACCTATGAAGAAAATTTTACAAGACTTGCAAGGTATGCTTCTGGTATTATTATCCAACCTGAGAGTAAGATCGATCAATTCTTTAGTGGCTTAAAACCAAGTCTTCGAAGGGTGTTAGACATAAGGGACTTCAATAGCTACGAGGAAATCGTTCGATGTGCTCTCAAAGTTGAGATAGAGATTGGAGTAACCCATCAGTCATATGGGTTTGATAAGAAGAGGAAAATGGAATTCAAAGGAAAATATAAAGAGCACACTGAAAAGAAGATGAGCTTTCCCTTATGCTCAAAGTGTGGAAAGAAACATGGAGGGAGTTGTCTTAAAGGGACAAGTAAATGTTTCAAATGTGGAAAGGAAGGTCATCGGGCATTTGAATGCCGCAATGATGGGAAGAAGATGTCAAATGATGAAAAAAAGGAAGGGACACACATAATGAACCTGTTACACTTCAATGTTTCAAGTGCAAGGAGATGGGGCATTATGCCAATAAATGCCCAAATCAAAGGGTAGATGATGATGATCGACATCAATAAACTCTTAAGGCTAAAGACAAAGGAAAGTCACATGAAATTTCTATCAGCGATGTGGAGTACGATAACGATGTGGTGAAAGGTACACTTACCATCCACTCTAAAGTAGCACATGTTTTATTTGATTCTGGATCCACCCACTCTTTTATTTCTGAAGATTTTTCTAAGGATATCACCATATTACCTCAACAATTAGATGTTGAGTTATCTGTGACAACCCCTAATGGCACAACAGTCGCATGAAAAGTTTATAATTCTTCTCCGATTGAAGTTTGTGGGAAAGTGATTCCTGAAAATCTTGTGAGCCTTCCTATAGTGGAATTTTATGTGATTATTGGCATGGATTGGCTTTCTTTATATGGAGCTCATATCAATTTCCAAATAAGGGAAGTCACATTTCATATTCCAGATCAATCTATGATCGTCTATCGATGCAAGGATGAACATAACCTTCCAGTGGAAATTTCTTCCATCTTATGGGTCTTGATTCCAATTAATGAAGGTTATTTATCTCAAATGGTTGGTGAGAAACTCAAAATTAAGAATATTCCCATTGTACGAGAGTTTGATTATGTCTTTCCATAGGAATTTTCAGGTCTTCCACCAAATCGTGAAGTTGAGTTTTCAATAGAACTCGTACCGGGTGCTTTGCCTATTTCAAAGACACCTTATAGAATGGCCCCAATTGAGTTGCAGGAATTGAAGAAGCAACTCCAAGAGAATCTTGATAAGGGATTCATACTCCCTAGTGAGTCACCTTGTACATCACCTGTTCTATCTATTAAGAAGAAAGACGGATCAATGAGACTCTGCATTGATTATCGAGAACTTAACAAGATCACTATCAAGAACAAATATCCTCTCCCACACATTGATGACTTATTTGACCAACTACCAGGAGCTCAATACTTTTCTAAGATTGATCTTCGTTCAGGGTATCACCAATTAAGGGTCAAAAGTGAGGATATACCAAAGACAGATTTCCGTACAAGGTATGTACACTATGAATTTATAGTGATTCCATTTTGTCTTACTAATGCCCCTGCTATCTTCATGGATATGATGAATAGAGTCTTTAGAGACTATCTTGATCAGTTTGTGGTAGTCTTTATAGACGATATTCTTGTCTATACAAAGAGAAAGGAAGAACCTGAAGATCACTTGAGAATTATATTAAAGACCCTAAGAAAGGAGAAGCTTTATGCCAAATTTACCAAGTGTGAATTTTGGCGTCAAAAAGTTTCATTTTTGGGTCACATAATCTCAAAAGAGGGGATATATGTGGATCCAGAAAAAACAGAGGTTATCGAAAGATGGTCAAGACCAACAACAGTAATTGAGATCTGAAGTTTTCTTGGTTTGGCTGGATATTATGAACGTTTTGTGAAAGATTTTTCACGATTATCTAATACACTCACCAGGTTGACTCGAAAAGGAGTTAAGTTTGTTTGGACGGAGGAATGTGAAGATAATTTCAGGGAGTTGAAAAGAAGGTTATCAAGTGCACCTGTGCTCACACTTCCTTGTAATGGAGAAAGGTTTGTGATCTATAGTGATGCATCCAAGAAGGGGATGGGGTGTGTTCTTATGCAAAATTATATGGTGATAGCTTATGCCTCATGACAGTTGAAAATCCATGAGCAAAATTACCCAACACATGATTTGGAGTTAGCTGCGGTAATCTTTGCATTAAAGATTTGGAGGCATTATCTTTATGGAGAAAGGTGTGACATTTATACTGATCATAAAAGTTTAAAGTATATTTTCACACAAAAGGAGCTAAATATGAACCAAATAAGATGGTTAGAGCTGATTAAGGATTACGACTGCTCAATTCATTACCACCCTGGGAAAGCAAACAAGGTGGAAGATGCATTAAGTCGACAAGACCATCCCAGTTTATCCATCATGAGGATCACAAAAGATCCAATATTTAAGGATTTACAAAGGATGGATCTTGGAATTATAATGGAAAGGGAAAAATCTTATCTTTCTCAAATGAATGTTCAACCATCTATACATGTGAAGATTAAAGAGGCACAGAAAGAAGATATCGAGTTACAAAAGAAGGTGAGAAATGTTCCTGAATTCAACCTTGATTGTGATGGGATAATAAAGTTCAGGAATCGGGTTTGTGTTCCTCCCATCCCCGAATTAAAGAAGGAGCTGCTGGATGAGGCTCATAGTTCTTCATTCTCTATTCATCCTGGAAGCATGAAGATGTATAGGGACCTGAAAGAGTACTTCTGGTGGGATGGCATAAAAAGAGATGTTTCTGAATATGTCTCTCTATGCTTGGTTTGTCAGCAAGTTAAAGCTGAGAGACAAAAGTCTAAGGGGATGTGACAACCATTACCCATACCTGAATGGAAATGGGAAAACATCACTATGGACTTTGTCACAGGACTTCCTAAAACATCCAAAGGCAATAATGCTATCTAGGTTATAGTTGATCGTCTTACAAAGTCTGCACACTTCATTGCTATTAGAGAGGATTTCTCTCTGGATCAGCTTGCCAGGATATATGTGAAGGAAGTGGTAAGATTGCATGGAGTACCACTTTCTATTATATCTGATCGGGATCTGAGATATACCTTGAAGTTTTGGTGAAGTCTTCAGCATACTCTGGATACAGAGTTGAGTTTCAGCACTTCTTATCATCCTCAGAGAGACGGTCAGTCTGAGAGAACAATTCAAACTCTAGAAGATATGTTGAGAGCTTGCTCTATGGATTTAAAAGGTGGTTGGGATCAACACCTAACTTTGGTGGAATTTTCTTATAATAATAGCTTTCACTCCAGTATTAAGATGGCTCTTATGAAGCTCTCTATGGAAAGAAGTTAAGGACTCTAACTTGCTGGGATGAAGTTGGGGAAAGAAAGTTATTAGGACCTGATCTTGTTGACGAGATGGCAGAAAAGGTCCGATCTATTCAACAACACATAAGAGCAGCTCAGAGTCGACAGAAAAGTTATGCTGACAACCGAAGAAAAGACCTAGAGTTTGAAGTGGGTGATAAAGTGTTCTTACGAATATCTCCCTAGAAGAGGGTCATGAGATTTGGAAAGAAGGGGAATTTGAGCCCTAGATATATTGGTCCTTTCGAAATACTGGATCGTGTTGGAAAGGTAGCTTACCGGTTGGCGCTTCCACCGAATCTCTCTCAAGTTCACGATGTGTTCCATGTATCTCTCCTGAGAAAGTACATACCTGATCCTTCACATGTACTCAGCTCAGAAGTTGTACCGCTGGAGCAGGATCTTTCTTATGAAGAACAACCGATAGAGATTCTAGATCGTAGCGAAAAAGTCCTACAAAACAAGACCAATCGATTGGTGAAAGTTTTATGGAGGAACCACCAATTAGAAGAATATACATGGGAGCTTGAGGATATGATGAGGGAGAGGTATCCTTATCTTTTTGTTACAAAGTGACGAATTTCGAGGGCGAAATTCATTTTAAGGGGGGTAGAATGTAACGCCCAAGACTTTTATGAGAAATATTTTGTTTTTATCAAAGGAATATTTCACTACACACAACACTATCTTGGCTTGCTTTACACGCAACCGCGGCCTTTCTCGATAGCTTGCATCGTACGCAATACCGAGTTTCACTAAACAATGATGTGCTATTAAAACATTATTAAAACTAGCCGTTATGAATAGTAGTAACCAATTTTTGAAATTTTATAAATTTTATTTTTCAAAATGGACTTCATTTTTGGATTCGGAATATCGAAATTAGCCTAGGGTAAAATTTTGGTATTTTTCTGAAAATTTTCAATTTTTGATGAATAGTGAAACCACTAAGTGGTAGTTAAAAAACTGAATTTTTCATAAAACTTAATTTTACCGCTTATGTGAGTGGAATTTTGAAAATCCAAGAGACACGGTTAATATCAAGGACTAAAATGTGGTTCAATGAGATGAAAATAATTTTTGGTGAATAGTAACGTTTTACTTTTTTTACCACGGTTAAAAGTAAATAGGGTAATTAAGGGTACAAGTGTTATTAATATTACCCTAACACCTGTCCTAATTCTATTGGATAAGTGTAATTCGACCAAAATCAACCTTAGTAATAAAATATGACCATTTAGGCCCACTTGGATTAGATTAGGACATTTATTATTAATTTATTTAAAGAAGGGTTAAAATACTTAAAATCAAAGTTTAATAAGTAAATAATTTTTAATATGGGGTTATACATACGATAAATTCGACTATAAATATTAATTAGAAATATAAAGAAATTTCATACGTAATGGTATTTTATTTGTAATTTTTAGACATTAAATAATTTAATTTATTTATGACACAACAATGATGGAGTAATTATCTTATTAATGAAATATTGACATAATTGATGTTATAAATACCCAAATAAATGTAATTTGAGACTTTTTATGAATTACAATAATTTTATATGTTACTATGACATGTTATTATTGATTTAATTAAAAGTTTTCTAACTAATCATTCTGTTATGATTTTCACAAAAATCAATTACTAAATAGTGTCAAAATTAACATAAAATAGTTTTTAAAACAAATATTATATTATTAATTGTTATTTTATTATTAAAAATCTAAGGTTCGGCTAAATGACTTATATAAGGTTATATATATTAATAATAAACAATTTGGGGTTCTTTTGGCTTTATATAGTAAGTTTATTAACCTTATAGTATAAGAAAACAAGAAGACACGGTAAAAGTTAAATTATCTAACTTAAAGTTAAATCTAAATGATAAGGTTAAAATTGACACCTAAAATTGTCTAAATTCTATTTGATGAGATGATTGCGACCCATACCCACCTTCTCTTCTAAATATATCAATTTGGAGCTATTAAAAACCGAATTTGACTTTATAATAAAATAATATTTTTAGTTATTCCAAAGGTGCCCCTCTCCTCCCTTATAAAAGGGCACCTCCTCCCTCTCTTCCTCACACCACATTGAGCCTTCAATCTTGACCAAACCCTGAAAATATCTTCTGTCCACTTCCCTAGATACATCCTATAGGTCCTGGTCTTCTTAAAAGACCAATTTTAGTGCCCTAAAAGGAGGTCTCAAAGAAGCGCTTCAAAGAAGAGGTAATGTCCGTTACCGATTCTTTCATCTTTATTTCTTCTTCCAATTATTCTTCTTTAGTTGTTTAATTATGAAGTAATAACATCAGTATCACTCATATACTGATATGTTATTATAAGTATGAAACAAACCTATTTCACCATCTATCCATCCTACGGAAAACGAAATCACCGCGCGTGCGTACGTACGAAATACAGTCTCCACGCCGTGGTGTAATCTATTTTACACCACCACCTTACTTGGATGGGTATAATGGTGTAAATAATTACTATATATGATTATTGTAAAGTGATATTGATTCTGAAATAGTATATATACACTCCAATACAATTCCACGATCATGGGAATGATATCATCGCTCGTGCGTACGTACGGAATACCGTCTCCATGATGTGATGCGACTCGTTGTACATGATCTTCATTGCCTAATGATTATATAAATGAATTGAATGAATTAATATGATATATATTACACTAATACTATTCTGTTAATGAGGTATCTATAACCTAAAAATAAGAATAAGAATTTATTCAACAAAACACTCATAAGAAGAAAAAGTAATCAACACCCGAATAACAAGTAGCAATGAAATATTACTAATAATAAGCTAAGAATATGACCATATATGATATAATAACAATAATTATGATTCTGGAATAAGTAAATAACATTATTTAAATCATTATACAAGAGTTTTGGACACTTACGAAGTAAATTGGACCAAAGGTAAGGGAAATATCACAATCTCATTTTTATCCGAGATTGTTTATACTTTGGTATTTACTGGGGTGTATTTTATCATCCACATCCATGTTTCCTCAATATGTAATATTGTTTCCATCCACCTACAATTGTTTAAATACAATTTTACCCTTCGGTGAGTTTTTAGTAAAAGATATGAAAGGAATCATTTTTCATTTTTTGTACGAGGTACTTTTTGACTTTTCTGACAAAAGTACGAGAAGAATGTTTTCTTTTAACTTATACGGAATGGATGGATTTTTAAAACATTATTTCCAATAAGATTTATTTACAAGTTTTCAAGTTTATTTTTAATCAACTTCTTTCAGTTTAAGATTGTATGACATGTTAAGAAAGGAAAAATGTTTTTGAAGTAGAAAGGATATTTTCCTCAAGAATGGAGTTCAAGAGTTTTATCAAAATTATTTTCCATATAAGATAATATAGGGTTCTGTTTCTATCCCTATTATTACATTGATTTTATTATGTTGTGATGGAAATATTTTTATGATGTCACGATGTTTAAGATTCCCATTTTTATTACATGGGTTATGGTATGATGTACGGTTTATGATTTTATGACACACATAAGAATGGTATCATTATGATATGGGTGGGACATATATCTCCCTCCAATGCATTGGTTAAAGATTTTGTATCTCATGATATATACATGGCTGGAACGGTAGGTTATACCGGTTTAGTGAAACAGGAATGAAACGAGGAGTGTACTCGGTTCAGAAATGGACTTTGTCCACTAAGATAGTCTTGGCAATGAGTCTTGACTAATAAGAAATGATTATCTATGATTATGTTTGTATGCCACAAAGTTTCATGTTTTAAGTTATGATTATTGGGATTTCATTTCACTACTATGATTTATCCCATGTTATGAAATTATGCTCTCTTTTGCAGGTTAAGATTTCCAAAATGTTATGTTCTTATGAATATGATGTGATTGATATTTCTTTTGTTTACCCTTTCTAAGAATTTGAGCTCACCCTTTTGTATGTTTTCTTTCCCCAGGTCAGGAAGAAGCTTATTAAGTAAGATATGCCAAAAGGGACGATAGATATGATGAAATAAATGGGAGACAGTGTAGACACTTTATGAACCAGTTGTTTATGTTTCCCAGTTTCTAAAGACACTATACCTATACGGTCCTTTCCTGGTTTTGTTATATGTTGTAATAAGTGTGCTTCAATTTTGAAGTATTAACAATGTATGTAAAGTATGGGTCGTTATAGGTGGTATCAGAGGAAAGGTATAGCCAACCTTTGGAAACTAGGACATGAAAGCCTTAGTAAGAACCCTAAGGATAAGTCTAAGCATAGAACACAATCTTTGTGTTTTAGAAATGGCCATGAATAACCTTGGATAAGACCTTACGTGTGAAATTTTATTCTTGATTATGTGGTTTTCCTATTATAATTAGTGTTGATCACACTATTCTTCTTGGTTTTAGTCAATGGCTGGAACCCGAAGGAACCGTGTTAATGCGGAATGCGACGGGCAATGAAATGATTGTCCCCCTGAGAAACCAAACGTTATGGGAGCTGGAATGAAAAATCTTGTAGCCATGCTCACACAACTTTCTCAAGCTATGAATCATGCAGGACTTCCAAACGAGCAAAGGAAGGAGCAACATTCTGTTGAATCCTTCATGAGGCAGCGTCCACCTTCTTTCAGCGGGTCTACTGATCCATTAGTTGCTGAACAATGGATTAGTAATACTGAAAAGATATTTTCAGTTCTTAAATGTTCTGAACATGATAAAGTCATCCTAGCAGCGTATCATTTGGAAAGAGATGCTGATCAATGGTGGAATCTTATTAAGAATACGAGGCAAAGGGATGAAATTGAGTCCATGGAATGGGACGAGTTCAAGAACTTATTTTTCAATAAGTACTTCCCTCGTATTCTCCGAACAAAGATGGAGAAAGAGTTTCTTGAACTAAAGCAAAAGGATGATGAATCTGTTGGTACCTATGAAGCAAATTTTACAAGACTTGCAAGGTATGCTTCTGGTATTATTATCCAACCTGAGAGTAAGATCGATTGATTCTTTAGTGGCTTAAAACCAAGTCCTCGAAGGGCGTTAGCCATAAGGGACTTCAATAGCTACGAGGAAATCGTTCGATGTTCTCTCAAAGTCGAGATGGAGATTGGAGTAACCCATCAGTCATATGGGTTTGATAAGAAGAGGAAAATGGAATTCAAAGGAAAATCTAAAGAGCAGACTGAAAAGAAGATGAGATTTCCCTTATGCTCAAAGTGTGGAAAGAAACATGGAGGGAGTTGTCTTAAAGGGACAATTAAATGTTTCAAATGTGGAAAGGAAGGTCATCGGGCATTTGAATGCCGCAATGATGGGAAAAAGATGTCTAATGATGCAAACAAAGGAAGGGACACACAGAATGAACCTATTACACTTCAATGTTTCAAGTGCAAGGAGATGGGGAATTATGCCAATCAATGCCCAAATCAAAGGGTTGATGATGATGGTCGACGTCAACAAACTCTTAAGGCTAAAGACAAAGGAAAGTCCCATGCAATTTCTATCAGCGATGTGGAGTACGATAACGATGTGGTGAAAGGTATACTTACCATCCACTCTAAAGTAGAAAATGTATTATTTGATTCTGGATCCACCCACTCTTTTATTTCTGAATATTTTTCTAAGGATATCACCATATTACCTCAACAATAAGATGTTGAGTTAGCTGTGACAACCCCTAATGACACAACAGTCGCATAAAAAGTTTATAATTCTTCTCCGATTGAAGTTTGCGGGAAAGTGCTTCCTACAAATCTTGTGATCCTTCCTATAGTGGAATTTGATGTGATTATTGGCATGGATTGGCTTTCTTTATATAGATATCATATCAATTTCCAAAGAAGGGAAGTCACAATTCACATTCCAGATCAATCTATGATCGTCTATCGATGCAAGGATGAACATAACCTTCCAGTGGAAATTTCTTCCATCTTATGGGTCTTGATTCCACTTAATGAAGGCTATTTATCTCAAATGGTTGGTGAGAAACTCACAATTAAGAATATTCCCATTGTACGGGAGTTTGATGATGTCTTTCCGGAGGAATTTCCGGGTCTTCCACCAAATCGTGAAGTTGAGTTTTCAATATAACTCGTACCGGGTGCTTTGCCCATTTCAAAGACACCTTATAGAATGGCCCCAATTGAGTTGAAGGAATTGAAGAAGAAACTCCAAGAGAATCTTGATAAGGGATTCATACGCCCTAGTGCGTCACCTTGGGGAGCACATGTTCTGTTTGTTAAGAAGAAAGATGGATCAATGAGACTCTGCATTGATTATCGAGAACTTAAAAAGATCACTATCAAGAACAAATATCCTCTCCCACGCATTGATGACTTATTTGACCAACTATGAGGAGCTCAATATTTTTCCAAGATTGATCTTCATTCAGGGTATCACCAATTAAGGGTCAAAAGGGAGGATATACCAAAGACGGATTTCTGTACAAGGTATGGACACTATGAATTTATAGTGATGCCATTTGGTCTTACTAATGCCCCTGCTATCTTCATGAATCTGATGAATAGAGTCTTTAGAGAATATCTTGATCAGTTTGTGGTAGTCTTTATAGAGGATATTCTTGTTTATTCAAAGAGAAAGGAAGAACATGAAGATCACTTGAGAATTATATTGAAGACCCTGAGAAAGGAGAAACATTATGCCAAATTTACCAAGTGTGAATTTTGGCTTCAAAAAGTTTCATTTTTGGGTCACATAATCTCAAAAGAGAGGATATCTGTGGACCCAACAAAAACAGAGGCTATCAAAAGATGGTCGAGACCAACAACAGTAACTGAGATCTGATGTTTTCTTGGTTTGGCTGGATATTATCGACATTTTGTGAAAGATTTTTCACGATTATCTAATCCACTCACCAGGTTGACTCAAAAAGGAGTTAAGTTTGTTTGGACGGAGGAATGTGAAGAGAATTTCAGGGAGTTGAAAAGAAGGTTATCCAGTGCACCTGTGCTCACACTGCATTGTAGTGGAGAAAGGTTTGTGATCTATAGTGATGCATCCAAGAAGGGGATGGGGTGTGTTCTTATGAAAAATGATATGGTGATAGCTTATGCCTTGCGATAGTTGAAAATAAATGAGCAAAATTACCCAACACATGATTTGGAGTTAGCTGCGGTAATCTTTGCATTAAAGATTTGGAGGCATTATCTTTATAGAGAATGGTGTGACATTTATACTGATCATAAAAGTTTAATGTATATTTTCACACAAAAGGAGCTGAATATACGCCAAAGAAGATGGTTAGAGCTGATTAAGGATTACGACTGCTCAATTCATTACCACCCTGGGAAAGAAAACAAGGTGGAAGATGCATTAAGTCGACAAGACCATGCCAGTTTATCCATGATGAGGATCACTAAAGATCAAATATTTATGGATTTACAAAGGATGGATCTTGGAATTATAATGGAAAGGGAAAAATATTATCTTTCTCAAATTAATGTTCAACCATCTATACATGTGAAGATTAAAGAGGCACATAAAGAAGATATCGAGTTAAAAAAGAAGGTGAGAAATGTTCCTGAATTCAACCTTGATTGTGATGGGATAATAAAGTTCAGGAATCGGGTTTGTGTTCCTCCCATCCCTGAATTAAAGAAGGAGCTGCTGGATGAGGCTCATAGTTCTTCATTATCTATTCATCCTGGAAGCACGAATATGTATAGGGACCTGAAAGAGTACTTCTGGTGGGATGGCATGAAAAGAGATGTTGCTGAATATGTCTCTCGATGCTTGGTTTGTCAGCAAGTTAAAGCTGAGAGACAGAAGTCTAAGGGGATGTTACAACCATTACCCATACCCGAATAAAAATGGGAAAAAATCACTATTCACTTTGTCACAGGACTTCCTAAAACATCCAAAGGCAATAATGCTATCTGGGTCATAGTTGATCGTCTTTCAAAGTCCGCACACTTCATTGCTATTAGAGAGGATTTCTCTCTAGATCAGCTTGCCAGGATATATGTGAAGGAAGTGGTAAGATTGCATGGAGTACCACTTTCTATTATATCTGATAGGGATCTGGGATTTACCTCGAAGTTCTGGCGAAGTCTTCAGCATACTCTGGATACAGAGTTGAGTTTCAGCACTGCTTATCATCCTCAGACAGACGGTTAGTCTGAGAGATCAATTCAAACTCTAGAAGATACGTTGAGAGCTTGATCTATGGATTTCAAATGTGGTTGGGATCAACACCTACCTTTGGTGGAATTTTCTTATCATAATAGCTTTCACTCCAGTATTCAGATGGCTCCTTATGAAGCTCTCTATGGAAAGAAATGTAGGACTCAAACTTGCTGGGATGAATTTGGGGAAAGAAAGCTATTAGGACCTGATCTTGTTGACGAGATGGCAGAAAAGGTCCGATCTATTCAACAACACATAAGAGCAGCTCAGAGTCGACAGAAAAGTTATGCCGACAACCGAAGAAAAGACCTAGAGTTTGAAGTGGGTGATAAAGTGTTCTTACGAATATCTCCCTGGAAGAGGGTCATGAGATTTGGAAAGAAGGGGAAGTTGAGCCCTAGATATATCGGTCCTTTCAAAATACTGGATCGTGTTGGAAAGGTAGCTTACTGGTTGGCACTTCCACCGAATATCCCTCAAGTTCACGATGTGTTCCATGTATCTCTCCTGAGAAAGTACATACCTGATCCTTCACATGTACTCAGCTCAGAAGTTGTACCGCTGGAGGAAGATCTTTCTTATGAAGAACAACCGATAGAGATTCTGGATCCTAGCGAAAAAGTCCTATGAAACAAGACCACTCGATTGGTGAAATTTTTATGGAGGAACCACCAATTAGAAGAATCTACATGGGAGCTTGAGGATATGATGAGGGAGAGGTATCCTCATCTTTTTATTACAAAGTGACGAATTTTGAGGGAGAAATTCATTTTAAGGGGGGTAGAATGTAACGCCTGAGACTTTTATGAGAAATATTTTGTTTTTATCAAAGGAATCTTTCACTACACACAACACTAGCTTGACTTGCTTTACACGCAACCACGGCCTTCCTCGATAGCTTGCGTCGTACGCAATACCGAGTTTCACTAAACAACGATGTGCTATTAAAATATTATTAAAACTAGCTGTTATGAATAGTAATAACCACTTTTTGAAATTTTATAAATTTTATTTTTCAAAATGGACTTCATTGTTGGATTCGTAATATCTAAATTAGCATAGGGTGAAATTTTTGTATTTTTCTGAAAACTTTCAATTTTTGATGAATAATGAAACCACTAAGTGGTAGTTAAAAAACTGAATTTTTCATAAAACTTAATTTTACCACTTCTGTGAGTGTAATTTAGAAAATCCGAGAGACACAGTTAATATCAAGGACTAAAATGTGGTTCAATGAGATGAAAATAATTTTTGGTGAATAGTAACTTTTTACTTTTTTTACCACGGTTAAAAGTAAATAGGATAATTAAGGGTAAAAGTGTTATTAATATTACCCTAAAACATGTCCTAATTCTATTGGATAAGTGTAATTCGACCAAAAACAACCTTAGGAATAAAATATGACCATTTAGGCCCACTTGGATTAGATTAGGACATTTATTATTAATTTATTTAAAGAAGGGTTAAAATAGTTAAAATCAAAGTTTAATAAGTAAATCATTTTTAATATGGGGTTATACATAAGATATATTCGACTATAAATATTAATTATAGAGGTAAAAAAAATTCCTACATAATGGTATTTTATTTTTAATTTTTAGACATTAAATAATGTAATTTATTTATGACACAACGATGATGCAGTAATTATCTTATTAATGAAATATTGACATAATTGTTTTTATAAATACCCAAATAAATGTAATTTTAGACTTTTTATGAATTACAATAATTTTATATGTTAATATGACATGTTATTATTGATTTAATTTTATTTTTTTGAACTAATCATTCTGTTATGATTTTCACAAAAATCGATTACTAAATAGTATCAAAATTGACATAAAATAGTTTTTAAAACAAATATTATATTATTAATTGTTATTTTATTCCTAAAAATCTAAGGTTCGGCCAAATTACTTATATAAGGTTATATATATTAATAATAAACAATTTGTGGTTCGTTTGTCTTGATATAGTAAGTTTATTAACCTTATAGTATAAGAAAACTAGAAGACACGGTAAAAGTTAAATTATCTAACTTAAAGTTAAATCTAAATGATAAGGTTAAATTTGATACCTAAACATGTCTAAATTATATTGTATGAGAGTATTTAGACCCATACCCACCTTATCTTCAAAATATATCAATTTGGATCTATTAAAAACCTAATTTGACTTTATAATAAAATAATATTTTTAGTTATTCCAAAGGTGCCCCTCTACTCCCTTATAAAAGGGCACCTCCTCCCTCTCTTCCTCACACCACTTTGAGCCTTCAAGCTCGGCCAACCCCTGCCAATATCTTCTCTCCACTTCCCTAGAGACATCCTAGAGGTCCTGGTCTTCTTCAAAGACCAATTTTATTTCCCTAAAAGGAGGTCTCAAAGAAGCGCTTCAAAGAAGGGGTAATGTCCGTTACCGATTCTTTCATCTTTATTTCTTCTTCCACTTCTTCTTCTTTAGTTGTTTCATTATGAAGTAATAACATCAGTATAAATAATATATGTATATGTTATTATAAGTATTAAACAACCCTATTTCACCATCTTTCCATCCTACGGAAAACGAAATAACCGCGCGTGCGTACGTACGGAATACCGTCTCAACGCCGTGGTGTAATCTATTTCCCACCACCACCTTACTTGGATGGGTATAATGGTGTAAATAATGACTATATATGATTATTTTAAAGTTATATTGATTCTAAAATATTATATATATACACTCCAATACAATTCCATGATCATGGGAATGATATCATCGCTTGTGCGTACGTACGGAATACCGTCTCCACGATGTGATGCGACTCATTATAGATGATCTTCATTGCATAATGATTATATAAATGAATTGAATGAATGAATATGATATATATTACACTAATACCATTCTGGGAATGAGGTATCTATAACCTAAAAAGAAGAATAAGAATTTATTCGACAAAACACGCATAAGAACAAAAAGTAATAAACACCCGAATAACAAGTAGCAATGAAATATTACTAATAATAAGTTAAGAATATGACCATATATGATATAATAACAATAATTATGATTCTGGAATAAGTCAATAACATTATTTAAATCATTATACAGGTGGTTCAGACACTTACGAAGCAAACTGGACCTAAGGTAAGGGAAATATCACAATCTCATTTTTATCCGAGATTGTTTATACTTTGGTATTTACTGGGGTGTATTTTATCATCCACATCCATGTTTCCTCAAAATGTAATATTGTTTCCATCCATCTACAATTGTTTAAATCCAATTTTACCCTTCGGTGAGTTTTTAGTAAAAGATATGAAAGTAATCTTTTGTCATTTTTCGTACGAAGTACTTTTTGACTTTTCCGACAAAAGTACGAGAAGAATGTTTTATTTTAACTTATACGACATGAATGGATTTTTAAAAAATTATTTCCAATAAGCTTCCTTTACAAGTTTTCAAGTTTATTTTTAATCAACTTCTTTTAGTTTAAGATTGTATGACATGTTAAGAAAGGAAAAATGTTTTTGAAGTAGAAAGGATGTTTTCCTCAAGCATGGAGTTCAAGAGTTTTATCAAAATTATTTTCCATCTAAGATAATATAGGGTTCTGTTTCTATCCCTATTATTAAATTGATTTGATTATGTTGTGATGGAAATATTTTTATGATGTCACGATGTTTAAGATTCCCATTTTTATTACATGGGTTATGTTATGATGTACGGTTTATGATTTTGTGGAACACATAAGAATGGTATCATTATGAGATGGGTGGGACATATATCTCCCTCCAATGCATTGGGTAAAGATTTTATATCTCATGGGATAGACATGGCTGGAACGGTAGGTTATACCGGTTCAGTGAAACAGGACTGAAATGAGGAGTGAACTCGGTTCAGAAATGGACTTTGTCCACTAAGATAGTCTTTGCAATGAGTCTTGACTAATAAGAAATGATTCTATATGATTATGTGCATATGACACAAAGTTTCATGTTTTAAGTTATGATTATTGGGATTTCATTTCACTACTATGATTTATCCCATGTTATGAAATTATGCTCTCTTTTGCAGGTTAAGATTTCCAAAATGTTATGTTCTTATGAATATGATGTGACTGATATTTCTTTTGTTTACCCTTACTGAGCATTTGAGCTCAACCTTTTGTATGTTTTCTTTCCCCATGTTAGGAAGAAGCTTATTAAGTAAGATATTCCAAAAGGGACTATAGATATGATGAAATAAATGGGAGACAGTGTATACGCTTTATGAACCAGTTGTTTATGTTTCCCAGTTTCTAAAGACACTATACCTATACGGTCCTTTACTGGTTTTGTTATATGTTGTAATAAGTGTGCTTCAATTTTGAAGTATTAACAATGTATGTAAAGTATGGGTCGTTATAGTTGGTATCAGAGGAAACGTATAGTCAACCTCTGGAAACTAGGATGTGAAAGCCTTAGTAAGAACCCTATGATAAGTCTAAGCATAGAACACAATCTTTGTGTTTTAGAAATGGCCATGAATAACCTAGGATAAGACCTTACGTGTGAAATTTTATTCTTGATTATGTGGTTTTCCTATTATAAGTAGTGTTTCTCACACTATTCTTCTTGGTTTTAGTCAATGGCTGGAACCCGAAGGAACCGTGTTAATGCGGAATGCGACGGGCAATGCAATGATTGTCCCCCTGAGCAACCAAACGTTATGGGATCTAGAATGAAAAATCTTGTATCCATGCTCACACAACTTTCTCAAGCTATGAATCTTGCAGGACTTCCAAACGAGCAAAAGAAGGAGCAACATTCTGTTGAATCCTTCATGAGGCAGCGTCCACCTTCTTTCAGCGGGTCTACTGATCCATTAGTTGCTGAACAATGGATTAGTACTACTGAAAAGATATTTTCAGTTCTTAAATGTTCTGAACATGATAAAGTCATCCTAGCAGTGTATCGTTTGGAAGGAGATGCTGATCAATGGTGGAATCTTATTAAGAATATGAGGAAAAGGGATGAAATTGAGTCCATGGAATGGGACGAGTTCAAGAACTTATTTTTCAATAAGTACTTCCCTCGTATTCTCCGAACAAAGATGGAGAAAGAGTTTCTTGAACTAAATCAAAAGGATGATGAATATGTTGGTACCTATGAAGCAAATTCTACAAGACATGAAAGGTACGCTTCTGGTATTATTATCCAACCTGAGAGTAAGATCGATCGATTATTTAGTGGCTTAAAACCAAGTCTTCTAAGGGCGTTAGCCATAAGGGACTTCAATATCTACGAGGAAATCGTTCTATGTGCTCTCAAAGTCGAGATGGAGACTGGGGTAACCCATCAGTCATATGGGTTTGATAAGAAGAGGAGAATGGAATTCAAAGGAAAATATAAAGAGCACACTGAAAAGAAGATGAGCTTTCCCTTATGCTCAAAGTGTGGAAAGAAACATCGGGGGAGTTGTCTTAAAGGGACAAGTAAATGTTTCAAATGTGGAAAGGAAGGTCATCGGGCATTTGAATTCCGCAATGATGGGAAGAAGATGTCTAATGATGCGAACAAAGGAAGGGACACACAGAATGAACCTATTACACTTCAATGTTTCAAGTGCAAGGAGATGGGGCATTATGCCAATCAATGCCCAAATCAAAGGGTTGATGATGATGGTCGACGTCAACAAACTCTTAAGGCTAAAGACAAAGGAAAGTCACTTGCAATTTCTATCAGCGATGTGGAGTAAGATAACGATGTGGTGAAAGGTACACTTACCATCCACTCTAAAGTAGAAAATGTTTTATTTGATTCTGGATCCAGCCACTCTTTTATTTCTGAAGATATTTCTAAGGATATCACCGTATTACCTCGACAATTAGATGTTGAGTTAGCTGTGACAACCCCTAATGGCACAACAGTCGCATCAAAAGTTTATAATTCTTCTCCGATTGAAGTTTGTGGGAAATTGCTACCTTCAAATCTTGTGATCCTTCCTATAGTGAAATTTGATATGATTCTTGGCATGGATAGACTTTCTTTATATGGAGCTCATATCAATTGCCAAAGAAGGGAAGTCACATTTCATATTCTAGATCAATCTATGATCATCTATCGAAGCAAGGATGAACATAACCTTCCAGTGGAAATTTATTCAATCTTATGGGTCTTGATTCCACTTAATGAAGGTTATTTATCTCAAATGGTTGGTGAGAAACTCACAATTAAGAATATTCCCATTGTATGAGAGTTTGATGATGTCTTTCCGGAGGAATTACCGGGTCTTCCACCAAATCGTGAAGTTGAGTTTTCAGTAGAACTCGTACCGGGTGCTTTGCCTATTTCAAAGACACCTTATAGAATGGACCCAATTGAGTTGCAGGAATTGAAGAAGAAACTCCAAGAGAATCTTGATAAGGGATTCATACGCCCTAGTGCGTCACCTTGGGGAGCACCTGTTCTGTTTGTTAAGAAGAAAGACGGATCAATGAGACTCTTCATTGATTATCGAGAACTTAACAAGATCACTATAAAGAAAAAATATCCTCTCCCACACATTGATGAATTATTTGAAAAACTACGAGGAGCTCAATACTTTTCCAAGATTGATCTTCGTTCAGGGTATCACCAATTAAGGTTGAAAAGGGAGGATATACCAAAGACGGCTTTCCGTACAAGGTATGGACACTATGAATTTATAGTGATGCCATTTGGTCTTACTAATGCCCCTGCTATCTTCATTGATCTGATGAATAGAGTCTTTAGAGACTATCTTGATCAGTTTGTGTTAGTCTTTATAGACGATATTCTTTTCTATTCAAAGAGCAAGGAAGAACATGAAGATCAATTGAGAATTATATTGAAGGCCCTGAGAAAGGAGAAGCATTATGCCAAATTTACCAAGTGTGAATTTTGGCTTCAAAAAGTTTCATTTTTGGGTCACATAATCTCAAAAGAGGGGATATCTGTGGATCCAACAAAAACAGAGGTTATCGAAAGATGGTCGAGACCAACAAGAGTAACTGAGATCCGAAGTTTTCTTGGTTTTTCTTGATATTATCGAAATTTTGTGAAAGATTTTTCACGATTATCTAATCCACTCACCAGGTTAACTCGAAAAGGAGTTATGTTTGTTTGGACGGAGGAATGTGAAGAGAATTTCAGGGAGTTGAAAAGAAGGATATCCAGTGCACCTGTGCTCACACTGCCTTGTAGTGGAGAAAGGTTTGTGGTCTATAGTGATGCATCCAAGAAGGGGATGGGGTGTGTTATTATGTAAAATGATATGGTGATTGCTTATGCCTCACGACAGTTGAAAATCCATGAGGAAAATTACCCAACACATGATTTCGAGTTAGCTGCGGTAATCTTTGCATTAATGATTTGGAGGCATTATCTTTATGGAGAAAGGTTTGACATTTATACTGATCCTAAAAGTTTAAAGTATATTTTCACACAAAAGGAGCTGAATGTGCGCCAAAGAAGATGGTTAGAGCTGATTAAGGATTACGACTGCTCAATTCATTACCATCCTGGGAAAGCAAACAAGGTGGCAGATGCATTAAGTCGACAAGACCATGCCAGTTTATCCATGATGAGGATCACAAAAGATCCAATATTTATGGATTTACAAAGGATGGATCTTGGAATTATAGTGGACAGGGAAAAATCTTTTCTTTCTCAAATGAATGTTCAACCATCTATACATGTGAAGATTAAAGAGGCACAGAAAGAAGATTTCGAGTTACAAAAGAAGGTGAGAAATGTTCCTGAATTCAACCTTGATTGTGATGGGATAATAAAGTTCAGGAATCAGGTTTGTGTTGCTCCCATCCCTGAATTAAAGAAGGAGCTGCTGGATGAGGCTAATAGTTCTTCATTCTATATTCATCCTGGAAGAACGAAGATGTATAGGGACATGAAAGAGTACTTCTGGTGGGATGACATGAAAAGATATGTTGCTGAATATGTCTCTCGATGCTTGGTTTGTCAGCAAGTTAAAGCTGAGAGACAGAAGTCTAAGGGGATGTTACAACCATTACCCATACCCGAATGGAAATAGAAAAACATCACTATAGACTTTGTCACAGGACTTACTAAAACATCCAAAGGCAATAATGCTATCTAGGTCATAGTTGATCATCTTACAAAGTCCGCACACTTCATTGCTATTAGAGAGGATTTCTCTCTGGATCAGCTTTCCATGATATATGTGAAGGAAGTGGTAAGATTTCATGGAGTACCACTTTCTATTATATCTGATCGGGATCCGAGATTTTTCTCGAAGTTTTGGCGAAGTCTTCAGCATACTCTGGATAGAGAGTTGAGTTTCAGCATTGCTTATCGTCCTCAGACAGACGTTCAGTCTGAGAGAACAATTCAAACTCTAGAAGATATGTTGAGATCTTGCTCTTTGGATTTCAAAGGTGTCTGGGATCAACACCTACCTTTGGTGTAATTTTCTTATAATAATATCTTTCACTCCAGTATTCAAATGGCTCCTTATGAAGCTCTCTATGGAAAGAAATGCAGGACTCCAACTTGCTGGGATGAAGTTGGGGAAAGAAAGCTATTAGGACCTGATCTTGTTGACGAGATGGCAGAAAAGGTCCGATCTATTCAACAACACATAAGAACAGCACAGATTCGACCGAAAAGTTATGCCGACAACTGAAGAAAAGACCTAGAGTTTGAAGTGGGTGATAAAGTGTTCTTACGAATATCTCCCTGGAAGAGGGTCATGAGATTTGGAAAGAAGGGGAAGTTGAGCCCTAGATATATCGGTCCTTTCGAAATACTGGATCGTGTTGGAAAGGTAGCTTACTGGTTGACGCTTCCACCGAATCTCTCTCAAGTTCACGATGTGTTCCATGTATCTCTCCTGAGAAAGTACATACCTGATCCTTCACATGTACTCAGCTCAGAAGTTGTACCGCTAGAGCAAGATCTTTCTTATGAAGAACAACTAATAGAGATTCTGGATCGTAGCGAAAAAGTCCTACGAAACAAGACCACTCGATTGGTGAAATTTTTATGGAGGAACCACCAATTAGAAGAATCTATATGGGAGCTTTAGGATATGACGAGGGAGAGGTATCCTCATCTTTTTGTTACAAAGTGACAAATTTTGTGGGCGAAATTCATTTTAAGAGGGGTAGAAGGTAACGCCCGAGACTTTTATGAGAAATATTTTGTTTTTATTAAAGGAATCTTTCACTACACACAACACTAGATTGGCTTTCTTTACACGCAACCGCGGCCTTCCTCGATAACTTGCGTCGTACACAATACCGAGTTTCACTAAACAACGATGTGCTATTAAAATATTATTAAAACTAGTCGTTATGAATAGTAATAACCACTTTTTGAAATTTTATTTTTTAAAATGGACTTCATTTTTGGATTCGGAATATCGAAATTAGCCTAGGGTTAAATTTTGGTATTTTTCTGAAAACTTTCAATTTTTGATGAATAGTGAAACCACTAAGTGGTAGTTAAAAAACTAAATTTTTCATAAAACTTAATTTTACCGCTTCTGTGAGTGAAATTACGAAAATCCGAGAGACATGGTTAATATCAAGGACTAAAATGTGGTTCAATGAGATGAAAATAATTTTTGGTGAATAATAACTTTTTACTTTTTTTACCACGGTTAAAAGTAAATAGGGTAATTAAGGGTAAAAGTGTTATTAATATTACCCTAACACATGTCCTAATTATATTGGATAAGTTTAATTCGACCAAAAACAACATTAGGAATAAAATATGACCATTTAGGCCCACTTGGATTAGATTAGGACATTTATTATTAATTTATTTAAAGAAGGGTTAAAATAGTTAAAATCAAAGTTTAATAAGTAAATCATTTTTAATATGGGGTTATACATAAGATAAATTCGACTATAAATATTAATTAGAAATATAAAAAAATTTCCTACATAATGGTATTTTATTTGTAATTTTTAGACATTAAATAATTTAATTTATTTATGACACAACGATGATGCAGTAATTATCTTATTAATGAAATATTGACATAATTGATGTTATAAATACCCAAATAAATGTAATTTGGGACTTTTTATGAATTAAAATAATTTTATATGTTAATATGACATGTTATTATTGATTTAATTAAATTTTTTTGAACTAATAATACTGTTATTATTTTCACAAAAATCAATTACTAAATAGTGTCAAAATTGACATAAAATAGTTTTTAAAACAAATATTATATTATTAATTGTTATTTTATTCATAAAAATCTAAGGTTAGGAAAAATGACTTAGATAGGGTTATATATATTAATAATAAACAATTTGGGGTTCGTTTGGCTTGATATAGTAAGTTTATTAACCTTATAGTATAAGAAAACAAGAAGACACGGTAAAAGTTAAATTATCTAACTTAAAGTTAAATCTAAATGATAAGGTTAAAATTGAGACCTAAACTTGTCTAAATTCTATTAGATGAGATTATTTCGACCCATACCCACCTTATATTAGAAATATATCAATTTTTAGCTATTAAAAAACCTAATTTGACTTTATAATAAAATAATATGTTTAGTTATTCCAAAGGTGCCCCTCTCCTCCCTTATAAAAGGGCACCTACTCCCTCTCTTCCTCACACCACTTTGAGCCTTCAAGCTCAGCCATAACCTGCCAATATATTCTCTCCACTTCCCTAGAGACATCCTAGAGGTCCTGGTATTCTACAAAGACCAATTTTAGTGCCCTAAAAGGAGGTCTCAAAGAAGCGTTTCAAAGAAGAGGTAATGTCCGTTACCGATTCTTTCATCTTTATTTCTTCTTCCACTTCTTCTTCTTTAGTTGTTTCATTATGAAGTAATAAAATCTGTATCACTCATATACTGATATGTTATTATAATTATGAAACAACCCTATTTCACCATCTATCCATCCTACGGAAAATGAAATCACCGCGCGTGTGTACGTACGAAATACCGTCTCCAGGTCGTGTTGTAATCTATTTTCCACCACCACCTTACTTGTATGGGTATAATGGTGTAAATAATGACTATATATGATTATTGTAAAGTGATATTGATTCTGAAATAGTATATATACACTCCAATACAATTCCACGATCATGGGAACGATATCATCGCTCGTGCGTACGTATGGAATACCGTCTCCACGATGTGATGTGACTCGTTCTACATGATCTTCATTGAATAATGATTATATAAATGAATTTAATGAATTAATATGATATATATTACACTAATAAAATTCTGGTAACGAGGTATCTATAACCTAAAAATAAGAATAAGAATTTATTTGACAAAACACGCATAAGAACAAAAAGTAATAAACACCCGAATAACAAGTAGCAATGAAATATTACTAATAATAAGCTAATAATATGACCATATATGATATCATAACAATAATTATGATTCTGGAATAAGTCAATAACATTATTTAAATCATTATATAGGAGGTTCGGACACTTACGAAGCAAATTGGACCTAAGGTAAGGGAAATATCACAATCTCATTTTTATCCGAGATTGTTTATACTTTGGTATTTACAGGGGTTTATTTTATCATCCACATCCATGTTTCCTCAATATGTAATATTGTTTCCATCCACCTACAATTGTTTAAATCCAATTTTACCCTTCGGTGAGTTTTTAGTAAAAGAAATGAAAGGAATCTTTTGTCATTTTTGTACGAGGTACTTTTTGACTTTTTCGACAAAAGTATGAGAAGAATGTTTTATTTTAACATATACGGCATGAATGGATTTTTAAAACATTATTTCCAATAAGCTTCCTTTACAAGTTTTCAATTTTATTTTTAATCAACTTCTTTTAGTTTAATATTGTATGACATGTTGAGAAAGGAAAAATGTTTTTGAAGTAGAAAGGATATTTTCCTCAAGAATGGAGTTCAAGAGTTTTATCAAAATTATTTTCCATCTAAGATAATATAGGGTTCTGTTTCTATCCTTATTATTACATTGATTTGATTATGTTGTGATGGAAATATTTTTATGATGTCACGATGTTTAAGATTCCCATTTTTATTACATGGGTTATGCTCTGATGTACAGTTTATGATTTTCTGGCACACATAAGAATGGTATCATTATGAGATGGGTGGGACCTATATCTCCCTCCAATGCACTGGGTAAAGATTTTATATCTCATGAGATAGACATGGCTGGAATGGTAGGTTATACCGGTTCAGTGAAACAGGACTGAAACGAGGAGTGAAATCAGTTCAGAAATGGACTTTGTCCACTAAGATAGTCTTGGAAATGAGTCTTGACTAATAAGAAATGATTCTCTATGATTATGTTTGTATTCCACAAAGTTTCATGTTTTAAGTTATGATTATTGGGATTTCATTTCACTACTATGATTTATCCCATGTTATGAAATTATGCTCTCTTTTGCAGGTTAAGATTTCCAAAATGTTATGTTCTTATGAATATGATGTGATTGATATTTCTTTTGTTTACCCTTACTGAGCATTTGAGCTCACCCTTTTGTATGTTTTCTTTCCCCAGGTCAGGAATAAGATTATTAAGTAAGATATTCCAAAAGGGACTATAGATATGATGAAATAAATGGGAGATAGTGTAGACGCTTTATGAACCAGTTGTTTATGTTTCCCAGTTTCTAAAGACACTATACCTATACGGTCCTTTCCTGGTTTTGTTATATGTTGTAATAAGTGTGCTTAAATTTTGAAGTATTAACAATGTATGTAAATTATGAGTCGTTATAGTTGGTATCAAAGGAAAGGTATAGTCAAACTTTGGAAACTAGGATGTGAAAGCCTTAGTAAGAACCCTAAGGATAAGTATAAGCATAGAACACAATCTTTGTGTTTTAGAAATGGCCATGAATAACCTAGGATAAGACCTTACGTGTGAAATTTTATTCTTGATTATGTGGTTTTCCTATTATAATTAATGTTGCTCACACTATTCTTCTTGGTTTTAGTCAATGGATGGAACCCGAAGGAACCGTGTTAATGCAGAATGCGACAGGCAATGCAATGATTGTCCCCCTGAGAAACCAAATGTTATGGGAGCTGGAATGAAAAATCTTGTAGTCATGCTCACACAACTTTCTCAAGATATGAATCATGCAGGACTTCCAAATGAGGAAAGGAAGGATCAAAATTCTGTTGAATCCTTCATGAGGCAGTGTCCACCTTCTTTCAGCGGGTCTACTGATCCATTAGTTGCTGAACAATGGATTAGTACTACTGAAAAGATATTTTTAGTTCTTAAATGTTCTGAGCATGATAAAGTCATCCTAGCAGTGTATCGTTTAGAAGGATATGCTGATCAATGGTGGAATCTTATTAAGAATATGAGGCAAAGGGATGAAATTGAGTCCATGGAATGAGACGAGTTCAAGAACTTATTTTTCAATAAGTACTTCCCTCGTATTCTCCGAACAAAGATGGAGAAATAGTTTCTTGAACTAAAGCAAAAGGATGATGAATCTATTGGTACCTATGAAGCAAATTTTACAAGACTTGCAAGGTACGCTTTTGGTATTATTATCCAACCTGAGAGTAAGATCGATCGATTCTTTAGTGGCTTAAAACCAAGTCTTCGAAGGGCATTTTCCATAAGGGACTTTAATAGCTACGAGGAAATCGTTCGATGTGCTCTCAAAGTCGAGATGGATATTGGAGTAACCCATCAGTCATATGGGTTTGATAAGAAGAGGAAAATGGAATTCAAAGGAAAATCTAAAGAGCACACTGAAAAGAAGATGAGCTTTCCCTTATGCTCAAAGTGTGGAAAGAAACATGGAGGGAGTTGTCTTAAAGGGACAAGTAAATGTTTCAAATGTGGAAAGGAAGGTCATCGGGCATTTGAATGCCACAATGATGGGAAGAAGATGTCTAATGATGCAAAAAAAGGAAGGGACACACAGAATGAACCTATTACACTTCAATGTTTCAAGTGCAAGGAGATGGGGAATTATGCCAATCAATGCCCAAATCAAAGGGTTGATGATGATGGTCGACGTCAACAAACTCTTAAGGCTAAAGACAAAGGAACGTCACATGAAATTTCTATCAGCGATGTGGAGTACAATAACGATGTGGTTAAAGGTACACTTACCATCCACTCTAAAGTAGAAAATGTTTTATTTGATTCTGGATCCACACACTCTTTTATTTCTGATGATTTTTCTAAGGATATCACCATATTTCCTCAACAATTAGATGTTGAGTTAGCTGTGACAACCCCTAATGGCACAATAGTCGCATCAAAAGTTTATAATTCTTCTCCGATTGAAGTTTGTGGGAAAGTGCTTCCTGAAAATCTTGTGATCCTTCCTATAGTGGAATTTGATGTGATTCTTGGCATGGATTGGATTTCTTTATATGGAGCTCATATCAATTGCCAAAGAAGGGAAGTCATATTTCATATTCCAGATCAATCTATTATCATCTATCGATGCAAGGATGAACATAACCTTCCAGTGGAAATTTCTTCCATATTATGGGTCTTGATTCCACTTAATGAAGGTTATTTATCTCAAATGGTTGGTGAGAAACTCACAATTAAGAATATGCCCATTGTACGGGAGTTTGATGATGTCTTTCCGGAGGAATTGTCGGGTCTTCCACCAAATCGTGAAGTTGAGTTTTCAATAGAACTCGTACCGGGTGCTTTGCCTATTTCAAAGACACCTTATAGAATGGCCCCAATTGAGTTTTAGGAATTGAAGAAGCAACTCCAAGATAATCTTGATAATGGATTCATACGCCCTAGTGCATCACCTTGGGGAGCACTTGTTCTGTTTGTTAAGAAGAAAGATGGATCAATGAGACTCTGCATTGATTATCGAGAACTTAACAATATCACTATCAAGAACAAATATCCTCTCCCATGCATTGATGACTCCTCTCCCATGCATTGATGACTTATTTGACCAACTACAAGGAGCTCAATACTTTTCCATGATTGATATTCGTTCAGGGTATCACCAATTAAGGGTCAAAAGGGGGGATATACCAAAGACGACTTTCTGTACAAGGTATGGACACTATGAATTTATAGTGATGCCATTTGATCTTACTAATGCCCCTGCTATATTCATGGATATGATGAATAGAGTCTTTAGAGACTATCTTGATCAGTTTGTGGTAGTATTTATAGACGATATTCTTGTCTATTCAAAGAGCAAGGAAGAACATGAAGATCACTTGAGAATTATATTGAAGACCCTGAGAAAGGAGAAGCTTTATGACAAATTTATCAAGTGTGAATTTTGGCTTCAAAAAGTTTCATTTTTGGGTCACATAATCTCAAAAGAGGGGATATCTGTGGATCCAGCAAAAACAGAGGTTATCGAACGATGGTCGAGACCAACAACAGTAACTGAGATCCAAATTTTTCTTGGTTTGGCTGGATATTATCGACATTTTGTGAAAGATTTTTCACGATTATCTAATCCACTCACCAGGTTGACTCGAAAAGGAGTTAAGTTTGTTTAGATGGAGGAATGTGAAGAGAATTTTAGGGAGTTGAAAAGAAGGTTATCCAGTGCACCTGTGCTCACACTGCCTTGTAGCGGAGAAAGGTTTGTGATCTATAGTGATGCATCCAAGAAGGGGATGGGGTGTGTTCTTATGCAAAATGATATGGTGATAGCTTATGCCTCACGACAGTTGAGAATCCATGAGCAAAATTACCCGACACATGATTTGGAGTTAGCTGCGGTAATCTTTGCATTAAAGATTTGGAGGCATTATCTTTATGGAGAAAGGTGTGACATTTATACTGATCATAAAAGTTTAAATTATATTTTCACACAAAAGGAGATGAATATGCGCCAAATAAGATGGTAAGATCTGATTAAGGATTACGACTGCTCAATTAATTACCACCCTGGTAAAGCAAACAAGGTGGAAGATGCATTAAGTCGACAAGACCATGCCAGTTTATCCATGATGAGGATTACAAAAGATCCAATATTTATGGATTTACAAAGGATGGATCTTGGAATTATAATGGAAAGGGAAAAATCTTATCTTTCTCAAATGAATGTTCAACCATCTATACATGTGAAGATTAAAGAGGCACATAAAGAAGATGTCTAGTTACAAAAGAAGGTGAGAAATGTTCCTGAATTCAACCGTGATTGTATTGGGATTATAAAGTTCAGGAATCGGGTTTGTGTTCCTCCCATCCCCGAATTAAAGAAGGAGCTGCTGGATGAGGCTCATAGTTCTTCATTTTCTATTCATCCTGAAAGCACGAAGATGTATAGGGACCTGAAAGAGTACTTCTGGTGGGATGGCATGAAATGAGAAGTTGCTGAATATGTCTCTCAATGCTTGGTTTGTCAGAAAGTTAAAGCTGAGAGACAGAAGTCTAAGGGTATGTTACAACCATTACCCATACCCGAATGGAAATGGGAAAACATCATTATGGAATTTGTCATAGGACTTCCTAAAACATCTAAAGGCAATAATGCTATCTGGGTCATAGTTGATCGTCTTACAAAGTCCGCACACTTCATTGCTATTACAGAGGATTTCTCTCTGGATCAGCTTGCCAGGATATATGTGAAGGAAGTGGTAAGATTTCCTGGAGTACCACTTTCTATTATATCTGATCGGGATCCAAGATTTACCTCGAAGTTCTGGCGAAGTCTTCAGCATACTCTGAATAAAAAGTTGAGTTTCAGCACTGCTTATCATCCTCAGACAGACGGTCAGTCTGAGAGAACAATTCAAACTCTAGAAGATATGTTGAGAGCTTGCTCTATGGATTTCAAAGGTGGTTGGGATAAACACCTACCTTTGGTGGAATTTTCTTATAATAATATCTTTCACTCCAGTATTCAGATGGCTCCTTATGAAGCTCTCTTTGGAAATAAATGCAGGACTCCAACTTGCTGGGATGATGTTGGGGAAAGAAAGCTATTAGGACCTGATCTTATTGACGAGATGGAAGAAAAGGTCCGATCTATTCAACAACACATAAGAGGAGCTCAGAGTCGATAGAAAAGTTATGCCGACAATCGAAGAAAAGACCTAGATTTTGAAGTGGGTGATAAAGTGTTCTTACGAATATCTCCCTGGAAGGGAGTCATGAGATTTGGAAAGAAGGGGAAGTTGAGCCCTAGATATATCGGTCCTTTTGAAATACTGGATCGTGTTGGAAAGGTAGCTTACCGGTTGGCGCTTCCACCGAATCTCTCTCAAGTTCATGATGTGTTCCATGTATCTCTCCTGAGAAAGTACATACCTGATTCTTCACATGTACTCAGCTCAGAAGTTGTACCGCTGGAGCAAGATCTTTCTTATGAAGAACAACCGAGAGATATTCTAGATCGTAGCGAAAAATTCCTACGAAACAAGACCACTCGATTGGTGAAAGTTTTATGGAGGAACCACCAATTAGAAGAAGCTACATGGGAGCTTGAGGATATGATGATGGAGAGGTATCCTCATCTTTTTGTTACAAAGTGACGAATTTCTAGGGAGAAATTCATTTTAAGGGGGGTAGAATGTAATGCCCGATACTTTTATGAGAAATATTTTGTTTTTATCAAAGGAATATTCCACTACACACAACACTAGCTTGGCTTGATTTACACGCAATGACGGCCTTCCTCGATAGCTTGTGTCATACGCAATACCGAGTTTCACAAAACAACGATGTGCCATTAAAATATTATTAAAACTAGCTGTTATGAATAGTAATAACCAATTTTTGAAATTTTATAAATTTTATTTTTCAAAATGGACTTCATTTTTGGATTCGGAATATCGAAATTAGCCTAGGGTGAAATTTTGGTATTTATCTGAAAACTTTTAATTTTTGATGAATAGTGAAACCACTAAGTGGTAGTTAAAAAAATGAATTTTTCATAAAACTTAATTTTACCACTTCTGTGAGTGAAATTTCAAAAATCTGAGAGACACGGTTAATATCAAGGACTAAAATGTGGTTCAATGAGATGAAAATAATTTTTGGCGAATAGTAACTTTTTAATTTTTTTACCACGGTTAAAAGTAAATAGGGTAATTAAGTGTAAAAGTGTTATTAATATTACCCTAACACATATCCTAATTCTATTGGATAAGTGTAATTCGACCAAAAACAACCTTAGGAATAAAATATGACAATTTAGGCCCACTTGGATTAGATTAGGACATTTATTATTAATTTATTTAAAGAAGGGTTAAAATAGTTAAAATCAAAGTTTAATAAGTAAATCATTTTTAATATGGAGTTATACATAAGATAAATTCAACTATAAATATTCATTATAAAGATAAAAAAATTCCTACATAATGGTATTTTATTTGTAATTTTTAGACATTAATTAATTTAATTTATTTATGACACAACGATGATGCAGTAATTATCTTATTAATGAAATATAGAAATAATTGATGTTATAAATAACCAAATAAATGTAATTTGAGACTTTTTATGAATTAAAATAATTTTATATGTTAATATGACATGTTATTATTGATTTAATTAAATATTTTCGAACTAATCATTCTATTATTAGTTTCAAAAAAATCAATTACTAAATAGTGTCAAAATTGACATAAAATAGTTTTTAAAATAAATATTATATTATTAATTGTTATTTTATTCCTAAAAATCTAAGGTTCGGCCAAATGACTTAGATACGGTTATATATATTAATAATAAACAATTTGGGGTTCTTTTGGCATGATATAGTAAGTTTATTAACCTTATAGTATAAGAAAACAAGAAGACACGGTAAAAGTTAAATTATCTAACTTAAAGTTAAATCTAAATGATAAGGTTAAAATTGATACCTAAACTTGTCGGAATTCTATTGGATGAGAGTATTTCGACCCATACCCACCTTATCTTCTGAATATATCAATTTGGAGCTATTAAAAACCGAATTTGACTTTATAATAAAATAATATTTTTAGTTATTCCAAAGGTGCCCCTCTCATCCCTTATAAAAGGGCACCTCCTCCATCTCTTACTCACACCACTTTGAGCCTTCAAGCTCGGCCAAACTCTGATAATATCTTCTCTCCACTTCCCTAGAGACATTCTAGAGGTCCTGGTCTTCTTCAAAGACCAATTTTAGTGCCCTAAAAGGAGGTCTCAAAGAAGCGCTTCAAAGAAGAGGTAATGTCCGTTACCAATTCTTTCATCTTTATTTCTTCTTCCACTTATTTTTCTTTATTTGTTTCATTATGAAGTAATAAAATCAGTATAAACCATATACTGATATGTTATTATAAGTATTAAACAACCCTATTTCACCATCTATCCATCATACGGAAAACAAAATCACCGCGCGTGCATACGTATAGAATAACGTCTCCACGCCGTGGTGTAATCTATTTTCCACCACCACCTTACTTGGATGGGTATAATGGTGTAAATAATGACTATATATGATTATTGTAAAGTGATATTGATTATTAAATAGTATATATACACTCCAATACAATTCCACGATCATGGGAACGATATCATCGCTCGTGCGTACGTACGGAATACCGTATCCACTATGTGATGCGACTCGTTCTACATGATCTTCATTGCATAATGATTATATAAATGAATTAAATCAATGAACATGATATATATTACAATAATACCATTCTGGGAATGAGGTATCTATAACCTAAAAAGAAGAATAATAATTTATTCGACAAAACACACATAAGAACAAAAAGTAATAAACACCTGAATAACAAGTAGCAATGAAATATTACTAATAATAAGCTAAGAATATGACCATATATGATATCATAACAATAATTATGATTTTTGAATAAGTAAATAACATTATTTAAAACATTATATAGGAGTTTCAGACACTTATGAAGCAAATTGGACCTAAGGTAAGGGAAATATCACAATCTCATTTTTATCCGAGATTGTTTATACTTTGGTATTTACTAGGGTGTATTTTATCATCCACATCCATGTTTCCTCAATATGTAATATTGTTTCCATCCACCTACAATTGTTTAAATCCAATTTTACCCTTCGGTGAGTTTTTAGTAAAAGATATGAAAGGAATCTTTTGTCGTTTTTCGTACGAGGTACTTTTTGACTTTTCCGAAAAAAGTACGAGAAGAATGTTTTCTTTTAACTTATACGGCATGAATGGATTTTTAAAACATTATTTCCAATAAGCTTCCTTTCCAAGTTTTCAAGTTTATTTTTAATCAATTTCTTTTAGTTTAAGATTGTATGACATGTTAAGAAAGGAAAAATGTTTTTGAAGTAGAAAGGATATTTTCCTCAAGAATGGAGTTCAAGAGTTTTATCAAAATTATTTTCCATCTAAGATAATATAGGGTTCTGTTTCTATCCCTATTATTACATTGATTTTATTATGTTGTGATGGAAATATTTTTATGATGTCATGATTTTTAAGATTCCCATTTTTATTACATGGGTTATGCTATGATGTACGGTTTATGATTTTGTGGGACACATAAGAATGGTATCATTATGAGATGGGTGGGACCTATATCTCCCTCCAATGCATTGGGTAAAGATTTTATATCTCATGAGATAGACATGGCTGGAACGGTAGGTTATACCGGTTCAGTGAAACAGGACTGAAACGAGGAGTGAACTCGGTTTAGAAATGGACTTTGTCCACTAAGATAGTCTTGGCAATGAGTCTTGAATAATAAGAAATGATTCTCTATGATTATGTGTGTATGCCACAAAGTTTCATGTTTTAAGTTATGATTATTGGGATTTAATTTCACTACTATGATTTATCCCATGTTATGAAATTATGCTCTCTTTTGCAGGTTAATATTTCCAAAATGTTATGTTCTTATGAATATGATGTGATTGATATTTCTTTTGTTTACCCTTACTAAGCATTTGAGCTCAACCTTTTGTATGTTTTCTTTCCCCAGGTCAGGAAGAAGCTTATTAAGTAAGATATTCCAAAAGGGACTATAGATATGATGAAATAAATGGGAGACAATGTAGACGCTTTATGATCCAGCTATTTATGTTTCTCAGTTTCTAAAGACACTATACCTATACGGTCCTTTCCTGGTTTTGTTATATGTTGTAATAAGTGTGCTTCAATTTTGAATTATTAACAATGTATGTAAAGTATGGTTCGTTATAGAGAGTAATGTGATTTTGGGTGGGTTTTTATAGTAAAAGAGAGGGGTATTCATTATTAATTTCCAAACACAGGTTTTATACTCTATATGATAAATTAATCAAAACCAAAAACCATACCATGGTTTTCCCCATGGTTTCTACCAAATAGGTGTGGTTTTTATTTTGTATATGGTTAAGAACCAAAATAATTAAAATAATTCCTCTTGGTGATGTGTAAGTGATTCATGTTCATAAATAATTAATTTAAAACCCTAAAATATAATATATGTTTTGGAGGATTCATTAAGGGTTTATAAAATTATTCAAATAAATTCAAAAACAATTTATTTTAAAGGGAAACATAATTTGGGCATTTAATACTCTTTATAGTATTTATTACATCACTTTTGGGATTTTATGATGTCATAATACACATCGTATATTTATAATGTATTTAATTTTGACAAAAAACATTTTGTCTCGAAAAATTAAGAAAAATGAACTATTGGATAATTTTTGTGTTATGATTGCAAAAATAACTTTAATTTTATTAAAATATTTATCTAAAATATGATAATTTACACTTTGAAATAAAAAATCCCTATTTATCGTGACAAGAATAGTTTTTGTACCCTTATAACAGTTACATTTGAATTCATAAAATTATATTATAATTTAATATTAAAAAATATTATTTGATAGCCTTATTTTACTAAAATGTTATTTATTTAAAAAATTATTGAAATCATCAAAAATAATTTCTTTATTGAAACTATATATTTACAAAAAATAAAATTTGTGTTTCATCGTATGAAAGTCAAATTTTTATCAATCTCCTTTTTTAATATTTTATAAAGTAATGAGAAAAAGTTATAAATATAATCATTATTTAGAGAATAAAAATATATAATGTCATGGTGTTAGGGTCTAGATAAATAACTCCTTATTACACTAGTGTACGCCTTAAGGGTAAGGTGTGGGATGGTGAACTTTCTTAGAGTGGTTCGACAAATATGGTTTGGGAAGTGATCTTGATAAGCTCAAACTTCTCCCATAAATGATTTCACTCATTAATTATTTATTGAATACTTGATTGGTATTAGTTAAGTGAAAATCCCAGTGATGTCATCTCCCTTGAAGGCTACAATAAATGGGCTTCATAGGGTACAATTCTCCGGGTTGAGGTTGTTACTTCTTTCATATGTGTCAATTGAATTTTTCATAACCCTTAATAAATACTAATCATAATGATCATTATACAATGGTTGTATTATCAACGATTATGATGTGTAATGGTATTTTAAATCCAATAGGATATAACTTATAATGGCCCAAAATAACCAAAGTAGTGCATATGTTTTCTATAACCGCATTACTTTGATAAGTAATTTGTTCATTAAAAAGGAAATTTCATTCATGAAAGTCCAGGTCATTAAATTATTACCCATTTAGAAATTTAAACCTAAAAATTTTCATTTTATACATTAAAATAGATGAGGGTATTTCTATTTCATCACCTCTTTCAGTTTCCAGGTTGATTCCTCAAAATTATGGTTTCGCCACAACACTTTGACCGAGTGAGTTACCTTATTTCATAAAAATTTGTCTCTATGATATAAGGTATTCATCAGAAACTCCTCGTATGAAATATCATTCTCCAATGGTACCACATTTAGTTTTAGTACATGTGAGTGGTCTAGTATATACTTCCTTAATTGGGATACATAGAACACATCATGTACATGATATAGTTTTAGTGTGAGTTCTAGTCAATAGGACAAAACTCTGATGCAATCAAAGATTTTGAAGGCGAAAATGCATCTTAGACTAAACTGTCCCTTATAAAAAAACCTCATGAATTTATTCCATGGGGATATATGAAGAAACACTTTATCTTCAACCTCAAACTTTAGTTCCCATTGATGAATGTATGCATAGTTTTTATGCCGACTTTGTTCAAATTTCATCTAACACTGAATGGTTTGAACCTTCTATGTCATTTCATGGATATGTTTAGGTCACATAATTTTCTTATCTCTAACCTCATCCCATCATGTCAAAGTCTAACACATCATCCCATAAAAGTCCTCATAAGGTGTCATTTGATTTCTAGAATGAAAACTATTGTTATATAAGAATTCCACTTGGGTATGGTGTTGATCCCACCATTCTTGGAAATACATTGAACAAGATCACATCTTATCTTCTAGATTTTAAAGGGTTCTTTCATATTAAAAATCTATATAAGGGTGATAAGAATTTATAAAGCTCAGTTATGTATCCAAAAATTTCTAAAGTATTCTACAAAACCTCTTGGTAAACCTTATATCTTGATCAGATACAATAGATAGTGGAACTCCATGTAGTCTTACCACATCCCTTATTTATATCTTATAAAATCAGTCAAGAGAGATATCTTTCTTGATAGTAATGAAATGCATTGAATTGGTAAAGAGATTGACTACCACTCCAATGGAGTTATTTATTTTATATGTCCAGGGGAGTCCTATAATAAAATCTATTATGTTTTACCATTTATATATTTTTATTGGAAATGATTGTATCTACCCTTATACTTATGTCATTCAAACTTGACTTGTCAGAATACTATGTATCGAGATGAAAATTCTACAATCTTACTCTTTATGTTACCCCACCAAAAGTTCTACTTCAGATCTATATACAACTTAGAACTTCCTGAATGAATACATAATGGTGATTTATATGCATCATCTATAAGTTCACTCTTTAGATTTATTTTTAATGGGATACATGTCTGGGTTCCAAACCCTCCATCTTTTGAAAATTTTAACTCCATAATATTCACTATCTTTTTTTGTATAACTTAATCATCTTTATAAGACTCCTTAATCCTCTTAAAAATTGATTATTAAGCATTCATTTGATCAAGGTATGATATAGATCCTTTTATTATTTCTATTTAAATCCTTTATATATCTAAGAATATTGGATCCCTTGTAATTCTCATCATGGATAGGGTTACAGGATCCTTTCTACCCCGAAAATCTACCACTTTGTTCACCTTTTCACGATGGTAATTGATTGCACAATAATAACACTTGATCACCTCTAACCACCTTTATTTTATAATATTGAGTTACTTTTGTGTGAATATATACTTTAAGATTTTATGATCCATATATATTTCACACTTCTCCTCAGATAGATAATGTCACCAAATATTCAATGAAAAGATCACTATAGATAATTCTAGATCATGAATTGGGTAGTTTTTCTCATGGATATTTAATTGGTGGGAGGAGTAGACTATCACTTTTTCATCATGCATGAGTACACAAACCAATTGATTTTTATGATAATAGGTGTAGTGATTATACTCTTATTAAAATCTTTAAAGCTATATTTTCATTCATTAGTCCAGAAAATCTCGACACCCTTTTTCATTATCTTGGTTAGTGGGATTAAAAATCATGAGAAGTTTCTCACAAATAAATTATAGTAACCAAATAATCCAAGGAACCTATAGATTTTTGTCACAAATATTGTTATGGTCCATCCTTCAATTTCCTTTAATTTTGAAATATCCATAGATATCCCTTTGATAATGATAACATGACTTAGGAAGGTTACTTCCTCTATCCAAAACTCATATTCACTGTACTTATCAAATAATTTTTTCTTTTTCATAGTATTCATTATGAAATTGAAATGCTCATCATGTTTCTCCATGAATTTAGAGTAGATAAGAATATCATCTATAAAGACAACCAATTTTTTTTGAGGTAATATCTAAAGAACCTATTCATCAAGTACATGAAGATTTATGGAGAATTAGTGAGTCCTAATGGCATTCATTGTACTTATTAAATAACTTTTTCTTTTCCATATTCAATGATAACTCTACATATATGTTTTGTGGTGGTGTTTTCATAATTATACTAATTTTTTTATATAATATAATGTGTAGAACCAGTCACATAGGAAATTTAAATTTCATGAAAATATGATATGCCTACCTTTCATGGTTTTCTTCTGGTCATTTACTTCATCCAAAATATACGTATGGATGAAAATTTTAAAACTATTAAACACATAAAAGGGAAACTATGAAAATTTTAGGTATAAATCAAAAATGAAATATATTCCTTAACCTATTAATTTATAGGTTTCAATCTAATTTATCCATGATATATTTCTTAGCATAAAGTATTATAATAATTTTTATCCCCTTAATAACAGAACATAACGATCTTGTGAGTTTTTTAAATCATATATCCTAGTAGTGTAAAAATAGGTGTGTAGAAAATCCTATTTTTAGTACACCAAGTGACGATCAAGTCTTTCTCAATGCACCCCTTTTTAGGTTATTACCCCTAGGTACAACTATGCTAGATCCACATCCACTTGTAGTATCTAGATGAGAATATATTTTCATGGAAACCACTTAATATATACTTTTTTAAAAATTTAGGGATGTTTTCTTATGTTTAGGATTATCCCTAAGGCTTTCACTAGAGTTTTATAATCATAATCCCCCAAAATAAATAGAATTTACTATAATACCAACTATGATAACCCATATCCGAATAAACTTTATTTCCTGATTTATTACATAAAGATTCACTTAATACAACCCTCAAAGATCTTTAGGCATAGTGTGTTTGAAAAATTAGGTACATATCTTAAAAAATTCAAATATAAATACAAATACATAAAGTAAAGCTTCATAACATGCCCTTAAATTTCATTGATATTCTAAAACTGCATGGCATAACCTGGGGATGTACATAAAAAATGGGTGATATATAAATCCAGTAAGGGAATAATAAAAGTATAACATAAATAAAGTATTACATGTGAGTCAATAGGAATGTAAAGGTAATTTAAGATGGATGAGAATCATAAACATGAACATCCAAGAATTATATAAGAAAATAACATTAAGGCAACATGGGAGTGTGGAAACTACATAAAACATGACATCATAAACAAAAGTAAAGGAAGACCACTAAGACATCATAACATAGTGTGCTTAAGATAACCTCCATTACAAAATACATGGAATATAATGAGATAAAAATATTACCCAATGCATGATAGGTCTATAAAATTCTAATCCCACCTATCACAATCATATCATGTACTTGTATAAGTGTACCACATTAATCATACAACATAAGGATGTATTTCATGAATTTTAATCCCATAATAAAGGAGTGTTGGTTAAATACATGGAATTACCCAATATATTAAGGATAGGTAAATATAGGGGAAAACACATAAGTGGAAATGGGGATGTGTATTCATTACAAAAATGATTAGCATGGAAAATCACTAGATAATTTTGACAGTATAACAAGAGTACATAAAAATTCATGGAATGGTTTAATGAGAGTGAAATGGGTATATTATCACTTGTAAATAATAATTAAAGTAATATGTATGTGTAAAAACATATACCATATTGAAAAATTGGAAATTAAAAGGCATAATATAAACATGTTTCTTTAATAGAGAGGATAAGGAGAGGATCCCTTACCTTGAGTGGGTGCTTCTACAAGTTTGGTGGAGCTTCTTAAGAGATTGGGAACACCTTTGGAGGGGAATAAAGACGGAATGGAATATTAAATTCATTCTCCCAGGGTTTTTTGTAGAAATTAATGGGATATTGAGTGGTTTTTTATATAAAAAGGGAGAAAAAATTCTCTATTAATTTTCAAACATAGGTTTTAGAGTATATATGATAAAGTAATCAAAACCAAAAATATTACCATTGTTTTTTAACATGTTTTCTTAAATAAAGGCGTGGTTATAATTATTTTATATGTATAATAACCAATATCATTAAAATAATTCCTATGATTATGTGGAAGTGAGTCATGTTTTAAATATTTAATTTTAAAACCCTAAAATATAATATAGGTTTTGGAGGATTCATTAAGGGTTTATAAAATAAATAAAATAACTTCAAAACCACATTATTTTAATGGGAAACATAATTTGGATTTTTTATACTCTTTATAGTATTTATTACATCAATTTTGGGCTTTTATGATGTCATAACACACATCGTATATATATACACCGTATTTATTTTTTACTCAAAAATTCAGTTGTCTCCAAAATTTATGAAAAATTCATCATTAGATAATTTCAATGTTATTATTTTAAAAATAATATTTATTTTATCAAAATAATTTTAAAAATATGAAAATTTCCACTTTTAAATAAAAAATATCCATTTATTGAGAAATATCTGTTTTTTTATAGTAACAGTTTTTAGAACATTATAAAAATTACATTTGAATTCATAATATTATATTATCATTTATATTTAATAAATATTATTTTATTAAAATTAAATTTATTTCAAAAACTCTTTAAATAATTAAAAACAATGTCTTTATTGAAACTACATATTCCCCGAAAATACAACTTATGTTTCATCGTATTAAAATCTATTTTTTTATCAAACTCATTATTTAATATTTTATAATTTAATAATAAATAGGTAAAAAAATAATCATTATTTCAAGAATTTTTTTTTAATGTCATACTTTTAGGGTCTAGACACATAACCCCTTATTACACTAGTGTATGTCTTAAGGGTGTAGTGTGTGATGGTGAATCTTTCTTGGGCTGATTTAGTGAACATGGTTTGGGTCATGATGTCGATAAGCTTGAAATTATCCTATAAATAGTTTCTCTAATGATTTAATTATTTAATCTCGACTTGGTATTGGTCTAGGGAAAATCCCAATAATTCTATCTCCCTTTAAAGCTTCAATAAATTGATTTTATAGGGTATAATCCTACTAGTCAAGGCCATCACTTCTTTCTTTTATGTCAATTAGATTTATCATAATACTTAATATATACTAATCATAATGATCATTGTACAATGGATATATTATCAATGGTAATGATGTGAAACATTTCACACCCGAGTAAATATTATTTATTATTTTATTTATTTATGGACTTTATTTTTTTATCATTTTCATGGGTGTTTTTAGAAAAACAATTTTGGTTTTTGGTTAAATAGGAGGAGACACACAGTTTATGTATGGTTAAGAGAAACTATGCACTAGCCTAGTGAAAACTGTGGGGCCTAGACATTGGCTCTGTCTAGGCCGCATGGCCTAGAACACAGGTATGTTCCCCCTCTAGGTAAACGGTATTGTTCCTCCCTCTTAGAACAGAGGCAAACACATAGTTAGAGGACTATCTTATAGACTGTGTATCCAAACTATGTGGTCTTCCCTAGTTAAAAAAAATACATAGGAAAATCGAAATAAAACAAAACAAATTAAAATTAAATTAATAATAACAATAATAAAATAAATGTATTATTATTATTACTAAATACCTAAGTAAAGGGGTTAAAATATTCCCCCCTTTCCCATTAGGCTGAATCCCCAACTCCCCTCCCCTTTATCATGTGACACCCACGATTAGGAGGGTTCCTGGACACGCACCACCGCCTTCTCCCCTCCCCCTCTCATAACTATTTTTCCTCCCATTTTTGGGCATGGTCATCTCCGATGAGCCTCTTCTTCCCTCCTCCTCTATCTTTTATTTGTTTTATTATGTTCTAGGTGGTGTGCATGACCTAGCCAGACCCTAACCCTATTTTTAGTTTTCTTTTTGTTTGCTCATGGTTCATAGGGATCATGGGGCTTGATTACTGCCTATTCTAGCCTTATAGGTTGTAGGCATAGGGTTATCTATTGTTTATAGTTAAGTATTATTACAATTTTTACCTTTTTTTGATTTTTATTTATGGGTTTTTTAGTTTTTGAGTTTCTAGTATTTTTATTTAGTGCGTTTTGGACCGCCATTTGTGAGGGTGACTTTCACACATATTCATGTATAAGGTATATGTATTCATATTTCGTCTTTGTATATGTTCCCTCATGGAGAGGGGAATATGTACAATGCATCTAGGGGTATTTTATATGTATGTATAAATTCATGTGAGTGTAAGGTAAAAGAGTGTATTTGAGTTGCCGTTGTAAAAAAGAGACATGTTTGAGGTAGGATCCCTTTGAATTTGGCCTTTAAATTTAAGAATACATTGATTTATTTCATTAAGCACCTTTATTTAATTATAGTTAGTGATTTATGATTTTTGAATAATTTATTTATAATAAATAGAGTGATTTCATCCTTATATTTGAATTTCGTGAAATAGTTATATTAAATTAATACACCAAGTGTATAATAAATTTCTCGGTTGGCCCTTATAAGTAGTTTGTGGTTACTAAATGATGGTTTTGGTCTAGTAAAAGTGTTTGGATTATAAAATTATTTTTTTAATTTATAAAATTGATTTAAAAATTTTGAGTTTATAAATGATGAGAGTGATTCTTGTTTAAAATGATTTGTCACTTAAATATTTCTTGAGGCCCATTTGGCACCTTCGTAAATTGGTCCCTTTAAAAAAAATCTCCATGGATGATACTCTTAAATTGCTTCTGTTTAATGATATGGGAGATCCTTGGTATGGAAATACCTCATTTACTAGTGGTTAAAAGGTAATGTATTGTTAATTGGAGTGATTAAAGGTGACACTTGTGTGTTGTTGTGTGTGATACTTGTATATGTGGTTGGTTACTAGTTTGAACATGTTTGGATAACCCCAATTTATAGTTGACATGGGAACCTGGCATAAATTGAATATTTTATATAAACAATTGTTGCACTAGTTTAGATTATGCACTGGATAGTGGCCCTTAGTATATAACTTTCTCAGATTTGGGATTGTGCCCCTCAGTTAGTATAGGTAGGGTAGGACCGAGCGTGTAAGTAAATTGATGTCAGCAGGTTAGGCATTCCTATGACACGAGTAAGGTTTTAGTATGTTATATATTATCCACTGATCTCCTAGGATTTACCGTGTACTTCAGAACTTATTTGACTATAGTGGATTATTGAGGTGCCTTGTTTGGTTAGTTACACTTGTGTGATATTTTACATTTCCCTTTTTGTGTGATTTTTGCTCCTACTTTCTTATGTGGTGCACTTATTTGTTAAAATCAATGAATTGGTTTGCAAATTTTTATGGAAAATGTTTTGAAAATTTTATACACTTTATTTTTCCTTTTTAAATAAAAACATCCTCCTTTCCACTCCCCCTCATATTTCTATGAATTCTAAGGCCTTCTTCTTGGAAAAGAAACCAGTTTTAAAGAAAAAGGGAAATGAGACATGATTTTTTTAAAGAGAAAATGTGTGAAAAACTGATTTTTATATATTATATTTCAAACTTGAAAATGATGAATCTTTTATTTAAAGTAAATTCAATGGGAATATATTGTTTGGGAACACCTACAGAGTTTTAATACTCACGCATATAGATTTATCCTTGTTTGTATCTTATGGTGATGCTTCCTACTCAGATTCAGTCACCCTGGGCAATGTTGGTTTTAAAGTAGATGGTGACCTGTAGTGTCACATGGAGGTATGTGTAGCTTTATTTTATTTCTTATTATTGTGTTTGTTTTATTATTTAGTTTATATTTATTTATTCATCTCTTTTTTATAGGTTAAATCATTCCCATTTGTTTTATTTTGATTCCCAACACTAGTTTCCATCTTGGGAAGATAAAAAATGCCTCTTTGTCCTTATTGAAGAACAAATAGTGTGACCGATTAGGGGTTGACTAGGGTTGGTTCATGAAAAAATGGTATCAGAGGAGGATCATTTTTTGGGGTGTTATGTATCTTGGAGATTAGGACTTTCAGGACTCAAGAGTTAGTTTCATGAATGATTTCATGAAACCTTGCTCGTCCTGATCCTCAAGTTTCTAGGGGTAGTCCAAGATTTGAGTTTTTTTGGTTTGTGTAGATAATGGATGGAAATTTAAGTGATATGATGTTACATGGAGATCTTTCATGGATTATTTATCCATGTGTAGCTTGAGTGTAATGTTTAAGATACTTCATGTGGTTGATACTCGCTCAGGGAATGGTCTGCTAAGACATATTTTTAGGTTAAGAATATCCACTAGTTCCATATTCTTGGAGTTTTGGTTGGAGTGATGTTTTGGATTAGTTTTGGTTTTCATGAGTGGATTTAAAAAGTAAATATAGTTTTTAAGAAATTGGATTTCAAAAGGAAAAATTTTCTTTGGATTGAAAAATGGTTTTTGAAATGAAAATGATTTTTTAAAATGGTTTTATTTTAACAAAATGTGTGATTTCAAATGAAAAAATGGTAGTTGTTTTGGAAATAATTTTGGGATTTTGGGAACACTTTTTAGAATGTAAAATGAAATATTCTTGGGTATTTTGACATTTATTTATTTAATGGTAAGGGGTGACTTCAAATTGGTTGTGAATTTTGGATTTAGGTAGAATGATCTATTTTTGAAAAGAAAAATGTTTTGAATTGAGCCCCGGTATTTATATAACTGATCACATATATGGATGTACACATGTGGAAACTTGATAATTGTAGTATGTGTGGATGAGTGCTTGAGCTATAATAAGGATGTTTATATGTGAGACTTCATGGAATACCAAGGGTGGGAATTTAAGTTGTTTTGTTTTAAAAAATGGTTTTCAAAAAGGTGATTTCAATGATTTTTAAAGTGAGTGAGCTATTTTTAGTGTTTTCTTTTCATGTTTGGAATCATCTTTCATGCTATATTATTTTTTACATACTGAAAATGAGGTTTTAATGGTGATTTGATTTTGGGTTTTGGTTTTTGATTTAAGTGTGGAATTTTGGTTTATGATGCATTTTGATTCATCTATATGCTTCTTATTTTGGATTATTACCCAAAATATTGTCGGTAAAGAGTGTACAGTTGGAATCTAGGATTCCTTCCTCTGTTTTTAGGTGATGGTTGGTTTTGGGAATCAATGTTGGTCTTCTTTTAGTGTTTTTAATTTTTCAAAACTAAGGTGGTTAGTACTTTTTAGGAAATTATGAATAATCATTTCTCTGAGTATTCCCATTGATTACTCTTCCCAGAATCTTAATTGAGTGGTGGAGCTAGAGAATTTCCTGACTTTGGACCACACCCGAGTCTTCTTGATTTTTCTCCCACCTTTTTAGATAAAAAATACAATAATTTCTTATTTGTAGTGGATAATGAAAATACTTTTCTTTTGGTTTGGTCGCTTGAGTCATCTGAATGGGTTCTATAAGTCATACTAATGAAATATGAATTTTTAGTTTATGATCTTTAACTCCTGACTAAAGGGAAGTAGATGCTTCAGAATATCAGGGCTACAACCATAGGTATCAAAGTGAATCTTTTCACGTAGTCAGGGATTGTTGGGTTTGGGGGACCATGGTCTAGCTTTGGTCTCCAATACTGGATGGGAAAAGTTTAAGTTCCTATGTTGTATCTTATTTATCTTTGAAGGTTCATTTTTTTTATATAAGTCGTAGAAACCTCATCTTCCTTGTTATAGTATTATTTGTTTTGAGAGTTCCTCTTTGGTTTTAATAAGTCTTGGTGGCCTCGTTTTCTTGAAAGTTTTGTGGTTGTGCCTTATGGAAGAGAACCCTTGAACAATTGTCTATTTGTGAACTAGTTTTAGTTATGGGTTGTTCTCATTTTGGAGATGATTTTGTGTTATGTACCTTATGTTTTTTGGGTTGGTTAGGTGTTCAACATGAAATTTTTCTGCTGGGTCCCACATGTGTTGGGGGTCAGTGCTATCTTGATTGATGGTTTCTTAAATGGTGGGGAGACCCACTATGGGTATCTTATTGTTGTGTATTTACATAGGGTTGGTTGGGTGTGACTTGTGGAGTTTAAAGTTCACACCAAGGTTCCTAGTTTTTTTGCTTCAGGGTTTAATTTGGGGGTGTTCTTTGATTTTAGTTTTGTCCTCAAAGTTTTATTCTACAGGTTCCTTTATTAGTTTGAATTTGGTCTTGTTCCTCATTTAGACTAGGTGACTTTATGAGGGAAGAAAGTGTTAATGGTTGGGACAATTATCACACCTAACCCAATATTTATTTATTATTTTATTTATTTATGGTCTTGATTTTATTTTACAGATTTCCCAGTTGTTTTTTAGAAATAAATACTAGTTGTTGGGTGAACAATAGAAGGTTCATGGTCTAAAAACGGTTTATAGAAACTGTGTGCCAAACTTGTGAAAACTGTGTGGATTAGACAGTGGCTTTATCTAGGTCACACGACTTAGAACATGGGTGTGTTCACCATATAGGTAAACTATACGATTCCTACCTCTTAGTAAAAAGGCAATAACATAGTTGGTGAACTGTCTAGCAGACTGTATGGCCAAACCATGTAGCTTACCCTGGTTATAAAAATAAAAATAAAAATAAAAAAATAAAGAGGAAAATTTAAATAAATAAAAAAAGAAATAAATTTAATAATAATAATAAGAAAAGAAACATTTATTATTATTATTATTATTAAAAACCTAACTAAATGAAAAAAACCCTCTCCCCCTTACCCATTCGACTGAAGTGCCCCCTCCTCTTCCTTATCTCACGCGACACCCATGTCCAGGAGGGCACCTGGCTACACATCACCTTCTCCTCCCCTTTCCCTATGGAAGATGTTTTTATTATAAAATGGTGGATTGTATTTATTAAATATATTTCAAGAAGATGAGTTTATAAATTATGCCTGTGATTCTTGTTGAAAATGGTTTGTCACTTAAAGATTTCTTGAGGCCCGTTTGGAACCTTTGAAAATTGGTATCCTTTGAAAACTCTCCTTGGATGATCATCTTAACTTGGGTGTGTTGAATGGTATGGGAGGTCCTTGGTATGAGACTCACTCATGGACTAGTGTTTAAAAGGCAATGGATTTTTCTTTGAAGTGATTTAGGGTGACACTTGTGTGTTGCTTATGTGTGATACTTGTATATGTGGCTGGTTACCTATTTGAACTTGTTTGGATTAAACCACTTTATAATTAACATGGGAACCTGGTATAACTAGAAGATTTTCAAGGAACTATTGCTGCACTAGTTTAGATTATGAACTAGATAGTGGACCTTAGTATGAACCTTTCTATGCTTTAGGATTGTGTCCCTCGGTTAGGCCAGGTTGGGTAAGACCGAGTGTGTGGGAAAATTGATGTCACTAGGTGAGGCATTCTATGGGATGATTTAGGTTTTAGCATGTCCTAGATTAACCACCGAGATCCTAAGTTCTCCCATGTACTTCAACACTTGGTTGTTTATGACAGATGATTGAGGTTACTTGTTTGGTTAGTTACTCTTATGTTATATTATCTATTGAACTTATTATGGGATTATTTTTCATGCTTTCTTCTGTGGTGAAATTATTTGTTAAAAGTGATGAGTTAGTTTTCAAATGTTTATGAATTTTTTTTGAAAATTTTCTACACTTTCTTTTTCCCCTTTTAAGTTAAAACATCATCCTTTCCACTCTCCCTCTTCTTTCTTTGAATTCTAATACCTTATTCTTGTAAAAGAAACCAATTTTAAATAAAAATGGAAATGGACCATGATTTTATTTAAAGAAAAAATATGTAAAAAACCTAGGTTTATATATTTTATTTCAAACTTAAAATTGATGGATATTATATTTAAAGAAAATTAAATGAAAAAATATTGTTCAGTCACATCTAATGGGTTTTAATACTCATGACTATATCTTTATCCTTTTTTAGTTTCTAGTGATTTTTCCTACTCAGATTTGGTCGACCTGGGAAACATTAGTTTTGAGGTCGGTGGTGACCCATAGGGTTACATGAAGGTATGTGTAGATTTATTTTCTTTCTATTGATTGTGTTATTTTTTATTTTTCAGTTTATATTTATTTATTCATCCCTTGTTTCTGGGAAAAGTCATTACCAATTGTTTTATTTTTATTCTTGACATTAGTTACTATCCTGGGAGGATCGAGAATGCCTCTTAGGCCTTTTCGCGGACCGGCTCAGGTGACTGGTTAGGGGTTGACCTGAGTTAGTTCATGACATAAAAAACTTTTAAATACCATAGGATATAAATTATAATGGTCTAAAATAACAAAATTTGTGCATGTGTTATATATAACTACATTACTTTGATATGGAATTTATTCATTAAAAAGGGAATTTAATTTATAAGAGTTCGGGTCATTATAAGGAATCACTTACTTGGTGTTAGTTTGGTGACTTCAGGTAAAAAATATAGAAGCATTGAGTGAATGTGAAAAGGTGGGAGAGGTTCATTATGACTAGAATCTATAATCTTTGATAATGGGGATAAATTGAGTCCGCGATAAGTTGAATTTAGTAGGGTAAAATAGGTATTTTTATAGTTTTAAAAATAAACATCACAGATCCTTGACATGGAGTAGCCTACTTCACCATGATGTGGCATAACTACCTTAACACTAAGGCCAAACACAATCTATGTTCATGCAATGTAATAGATCTCCCTCACCATTTTAGATGAGGAAATCCCCCTCACACCATGACATTATCTGTGGCATGGATCTTCTTATGGTTCCATAAAAACGGTCACCCAAATGAAACCATGACATGGTCCCTTTCAATTTTAGCCACTAAAATATTTATGCTTACCTAGGTATCCACCAATGTATAGGTACACTCAAATGGGTATTTTATCCCTAATATTATCTCTCTATGATTTATTTCTCCCCTATCCTTGGTGCGGTGACCTTTAATTAGTATATTTTTATCCCAAAACTAAATAACACCCTAAAAAAATCTATAATAATAAAGTGATGGAGAAATAAAAATGAAAAACATTAAATGACAATTATCATATCTATAAATGACTCCATTGTTGTGAAAATTATACCAAACATATCACTTTATCCCCCCAAAAATTTAGTTTGAAAATGAATGATCAAGAAAGATATGAGTTAATTTCTCCATTATAAAGGATTCATATTCCCAAATCTTGTGATATGAATTCCCATATTTCATATTATTTGAAAAATATAGAAATATTTTCCACACAACAACTTCTCTTAGGTATCAATGATCTGGAATGGTTAATCAGTCACTGAAACATCTGATTGTAACTCAAGATCCTCCAAGTTTAATACATGGTAAGGATATGTATGATGCTTATTTAATTATTAAATGAGGAAAAAAATCATGAATCATCATCAACTAAGGTGGAGAATCCATCTAGTAATAAATATTCCCAATTCTCTCAGTGATTTAAAAAGGTCACATATATCTTAAGGAAATATTCCCTTGTATACACAACCGACATTAACCTAATCATGGTGATACTTTCAAAAAACATGGTTACCCAAAAATAATTATAATCGATAACGATGATGACCACTATAAGGATTATAATAGATTTTCACCCTTTCCATTTGTATCTGGATAACCTAAACCTTTCTTTTTATCTCTTGTATGAGGCTTAGTTCCATCAGGGAGGTTTCCACAGCCTCAATCCTATAAAGAGGGGATATGCATGATCAAACTTATAAAGATATGAATGGATCCATTTGAATAGAATCCAGTAACTATTATTGTATGAAAAATAAACCAGTGCTAGATGGTTGACCCATGGGACAACAAAATCTAATACATAATCTTGAATCATATATTCTAAAATATGATATCCCATTATATTTTCCCATATGTTAATGGATGATAAGTTTTAATAAATTCTACCTAAGATCCCATGGACTCTTAGAGGACCTTCCAGAACCAAGAATTAAATCAAGGATCTCTATCTAATATAATGGCAGAAGAAACACAATTAAATATAATAATATAATATACACATATATCTTTTCAAGATCCTCTACCATTATACACTCCTTGATTGATATAGAATGGGAAGATTTTGTTAACCAGTCAATTACTACCCAAATAAAATTTCATCCTCGAGGTGAACAATATTTTTTAATAATAAAATCCATGGATATATCATCCCACTTTGAGTTAGAATAATAAGGGTATGGATAAAACTAAAAGGCCCTATATGTTCATCTTTAATCAATTAACATGTGTAACACTAATACATGAAATCATCTATGTCCCATATCATTCCCAACCACCAATATCAATGTATCATGTCATAATATATTTTAGTGGGAACTGGATGAATGGAAAATTTAAATATATGAAAATAACCCATACTTAACTTTCTAATGGTTTAGGGAACCATGTATTAGATTATAAATCAAAGATTTCCTTTTAGGGATAAAGACCATATTTCGGTGGTCTTCCCACCCTATATACTTCCCCTGATACACTGAAATTCTTCATATTTTGATTTCTCTTATGAAATGATATCAAGGATTGAAGGTGTAAAATTTACATTAATAAAGAAAATATTATCCCACTCCTACTTTACTTCAAGATGTAACTCTGATAAAAGTCTCATGGAATCCAATTATTCATTAGACTCCATCAAAGCCTGTGATATAAAATTCCTACTAGGATAATAGGAAACAACATTTTCCTTACTTGGTATGTAGGTGAGATTGAAATTAAATATCTTAAGGTAATCAACCCATCACATATATTTAAGTTATAAATAATTTCAAGAGAATATATATCTTAGGATCCAATTATTGGTGTATACCATAAATATCTCATCGAATTGATAGTGTCTCCAATAACCAAGTGCATGCATAACTTATGATTCCAAGTCATGGGCAGGATAATTCCTCTCATGTGTGGCTAGAGTTTCTAAAATACATAGGCTACCACATGATCACCAAATATAATTACACAACCCAAGCCCACACCTGATGCATTATAATACACCACATAACCAAGGTTTTCCTTGGGTAGATTCAAAATGGGTGGACAATGTTAACATTTGTTTTAATCATCAAATGAAGCTTGAAATTTTAATCTCCAAAGAAACTTCTTTCCCTTACAAGTGAGTATAATCAATTGAGATATAAGGTTAGATAAATATCTAATGAATTATTGATAATATCCAATCATCCCTAAAAATATTCATATCTCAAAGATGATATTTTGATCTTCCCAAAGAATAATGGTCTTCACCTTCTTAGTACCAAATGGAATTCCTTATTTTAACACTATTTCCCCAAGAACACAACTTCTTAGATCCATAAATATATTTTGAAAAATTTGAATAGAGATGATGCTCACAAATAATTCCCAGAATGATCCTAAAAGGCTTCTCATACCCCCCTTCAATTTTAGAATTTACCAAAATCTCATAAAAAATACTACTATAAAATTTTCAAGGTACCAGTGAAATATTTGGTCCATCAATTCCATAAAACTATAGGAGTGGTAGTCAAGCTGAAAGGAATCATAAGATATTCATAATGTACATATATTATTTAGAAAGAAGTCTTAGAAATATCCAATTATATTACACTAAGATAAAGATATCCCTATCAAAGTTCAATTTTAGAGAACAACCTTTCCCCTATTAACTAACCTAATGGGTCATCAATAAGATAAAAGGGATATTTATTCTTACTAGTTACCTAATTTAACTTCCTATAATCAATACATAATTGTAGAGTCTTATCCTCCTTATAAAAAACACTAGGTTAGACCATGGGGATACACTAGGGTGGATAATTACCTTATCATCCAAGCCATATAGTTAGATTTACAACCCCTTCAATTAATATGGTTTCATACGATACTATGGGAATGAAATTACTTGTGTATCAGGAACCAAGTTGATAAAAAAATTGGCTTCCTTATTTTAGGGTAACCTTAAGAAGTCACTGGTAAAAACCTCAAGAAAATACTCTAACACTAGAGGTAGATTGCTCCCAAAACTATCCTCATCAGTTTATAGTTTTATATATGACACTTAACCTATAATCCTTCTAACTTCAGGAACATAGGAACCTTACCAACTAGACTGTGGGTCCCATTTACCTTGAAATTGATGAACACTTCCATCAGGGGTAGTGAAAGACACCATATAATGATAAAAATTGTTATGATCTTATAAATTCATCATCTAGTTTATCCTGAAGACGATTTTGAAGAGGTATATTACAAGTATAAGAAAAAACCTAGATAATTCTACTCCATATATAGAGATGATACATGAGGGTCATTTATAATCACACCCATTCTTCTTTCTAATGAGGGTTGATATTTTTATGACATAAGTCATAACCTTAGGGGAATATTCAAAAAATCCAAAAATGGGTGAATATAAATAAGTTTTTAAACATCGGTATCAAATAAATAAACATACATAAAAGATGAAATAAGAATGATACCTCACACAGTCTTCAATCCTGCCTTATATTCCTTGGGATCTTTCCCTACCACATTTAATTTTCTATTTATAGTTTAATTTTGGAGCTCCCATAATCATAGGGATCTGTCTTAAATAGATTTTTCCCATATGATTAACTACCACTACCACAAAACCCCTAAGAGTGAGACCTTGTATTTTTAGAATCATCTAGCTGAGAGGTATATCCCCTAGTAGTTGAGGAGATTACTCCACTTCTCACCAGAGGATTGATCCAATAGAATATATGGAGGTGTACCAATTATCCCTAGTAATTAAAGGTATTTGAAGTATTCAGTATAGAGAGTTTAATATGAATTACCTTTCCACATTTATGGAAAACTACATTCCTTCTCTCCATTAGGGAAGAACTATCCAACTAAGAAAGGTCTTAGGCAATACCAATATTACCTCTTCAAGATTTATCCCACTTGATTTTTCTTTAAGTAAAATAAACCTACCTACTACCAGGCTTAGTAGAATTATAAATCATCCTAGAAATTACATCTTGATCGATATCAACCATAAAATCTCAATCAATAATCTACACATAGTTTTTAAACTTTAGTATAAATACATGAGATCATACGTTCAATTGAAGAACCATCTCAAATCAGTAAGACTTAAAAATATATATTGAATCCATGAGGTTAACATTGTATTTTCTGAATATATATATATATATATATATATTTAATTAGTGAGGTTTATATAGGATTTATGTTGTGATGATGAATGAAATAATCACATTTATTACAATATAAAGGAAGTGGAGTTTCTAGCTACAGTGAACAACTTTATGATGGGATTTATATTTGAAGAAATATAATTTTGCTGAATAAATAAATATTATGAATTTTATTTGAGTTTATTCATATTTTAATAGAATATAGTGTATATATTAATTAAAGGTATATTTTTAAGTTTAATAAAAAATAGGATCCAAACTAAGGAATAAGGGAGAAAAATCAACACAACCACCAAATAAGGAAACCAAGGAGAAATATTAGCCATGAAGGTTGAGTGGTTATGGTGATATAAAGATTATGTAGTGGGTGGAAAAAATAAGCATAATTATTTAATAATATGATAGGATTATGGGGAATACATGGCATATGTGGGGTGGTGCAACTGAGGGTGTGTGTGTGTTGTGTTTCTAGGAGACAATCCTTAAAGCCATAAAATTTTGAGGGGTGGAAGGTGATTTTCATCTTATTAAGTGTCACATGTTCAAAGAAACAATTGATGTGGGATTTTATAGTGGTTGGTATTATATATTCTTCTAAATGAAATACGTGGATCATTAATCATTCAATTCGATAAATTAAGGTCATCTGATCAAATATTTCATCGTCTTCCTCCCACCATCACTAGGGTTTTCATGATGGAGTCTTCATCCCAGTGAGCATATGAGTTCTGTATGATAGATATGAAACAATTATACATGACCAATTATATGATTCTAATTCAACTGGTGTCATCTTCACATAAAGGAAACATAAATAAGGATACATTTACAATTGGTGATATAGATTTTCCAATTCCATGAAGGAGAAGAGTGATCAAATGAAAAAAAACCCAAGATGAGATGTGTTGTTGCATGTACTTAAATAAGGTAAGTAAGTATAAGGGATTCAGGGGGTAGAGAAGCACCTTTAACCACCCCTTTGAAAATATCATTTTAAAAATACTTTAGAACTAATGTCCAATGATAATAAAATTGAGATTAGAAAACAGAGAGATGAGGATGAGTAAAAAATGTGAGTAGAAGATCTATATTTTCATAATATTTCCATGCGATGGTTTTGTTTCACTTTATAAGACTTCGCAAGAACATAATGGTTGATCCTATGGGATAGTGCTTGTGCAAAACACATTCACTATGTTTTTTGATGAGGTGGAGTATCAAAGTACCTATAGTGTTGTGAAAAGTAAAATAAAGACATTATACACTTAAGTTTATATGAAAAAGAAAGATTCTATGAATGTTAATGGTGTGAAGAAGGTTTCCACACTTATTGATTTACATGAATGGGGTGTAATGTGAATAAATCAATTTTCCATGCATATTAAAGCTTGCATGCATGAATGAGTGTACATATCCATGAGGTTGATGTTTTGTAAAGGAAGAAACAAAGAGAAATCATGTACTTGAGGTTTCGTAAAGGATTATTTATAACTATTAATTCATTTGATAATATATATGCATGTGATAAGTTAGAAAGACTTTTGTATTTTTAGTTATGTGAAGACGTAGGGTTAAGGTTGCTTTAAGATCTTACAGACTAATTTCATGATGTGAGGCAGTGGTGTGAACTTTTGTATTACATGAATACATACATTAAAATGTGCATATATAAATTACATGAAGAAGTGAGTATGCCATGAATGATCTATAAAATTACATGGATGAGATATAATGATATGTTCATGAAATAACAATATCAAGAAGAGATAACATTCAAGAAAATCAAAATATTATGAAATACTATGAGAAGTATTTTTATAAATAATATTTATTGGGATATCATAAGTAATAATTTAAGTGAAGTGTATTGATTATATCTAGAAATAGTGAAGTGGAAATTTCATTAAAAAATTTAGGAGATATTATTGATATAATGAGGATTAATATAAAATAAGTAAGAAGTTCATCATTTCCATATCTAGAGAGAGTACAAGGATAGGTTTAAAAGACAATTCCAATCTTGGAGGTATCCTCATCTTACAAATAGTGTTTCTAGAACTATATTATGGAATACAAAGAAACAAATCAATCATAGTGAGGTTGTTCACATCAAGTTTAAAGAATAAAGTGGAGTAGAAGATTCAAGATCACAATGCATCTATCAAAAGTCAAAGATGCAGTCATTTCATTTTTAACATGATGATATTTAAGAGACTATTATGTATATAAACTAATATTATCCTTCATAAAATTAGTTCATAGATGTAAATAATAGAGAGTTACCATTGGGTGTGTGTTGAGTCAATATAGTTTCCTTATGACTTTTCTATTCCTCTATGTTTTTGAAAATCAAAAAACGCTTTATCTTAAAGAAAAATCTATTTTCCCTAAGGATTATTTTCATAAGGAAAGTTTATCTTCTCTAAGGAAATTTTATCCTTACCTATGTTTTAATTGTTCATTTTATTGTCTATATAAATCTAAATCCTTTTATTATTATGTATAAAATTTGGTTTCATATATAAAACCTCAGAATACTATAATTCCTTGGATATAGAGTGTTCTGTTTTCAGACTCTGAATTCTCCGAATTCATGTTCCGAATTCTCTGAAATTGAGGTTCTGAATTCTCTGCAATTCAGGTTCTGAATTCTCTGAAATTTAGGTTCTGAATTCTCTAAAATTTAGACTCTGAATTATATGACATTCAGGTTCCAATTTATATGAAATTCAAACTCATAATTCCTTATAATTCCAAATCTAAATTCCTTAGAATTCAGACTCTGAATTCCTCAAAATTCAGACTCTGAATTCCTCAGAATTCGAACCCCAAATTACTCAGAATTTAGACCCCAAATTCCTCAGAATTCAGACTCTAAATTCCTCCGAATTCAGACTCCTATTTCCTCAGAATTCAGACTTCAAATTACTTATAATTCAGAATACGGATTCCATGGAATTCAGACTCTGAATTCCACGTAATTCACACTCTCAATTCCACAGAATTCAGACTCCGAATTCCGCAGAATTCAGACTCTTAATTCCATAGAATTCAGACTCCGAATTCCTCAGAATTCAGACTCAGAATTCCTTAGAATTTAGACTCGGAATTCCTCAAAATTCAGACTCCCAATTCCCAAGAAATAAGATTCCAAATTCATTTATATTTAGACACAAGAATATATAGAATTCATATTCCGAATTGTTTGTAAAACATAATCTAAAAATCCATGATTTATAGACTCTGAATGATTATTTGGTTAGACTCCAGACTCTATTTTTTCCCTGGAAACTAAAAAATAGATTTGGTTAAGCTTATTAATTTTCCTTACACTCTTTATGAAACAATTTCGTTCAATATGTTTCTAAATAACCATTGTTTGAGTGACACATTTATAGGTCCCTCCAAGATTCAAGGAAAAATATGACCATTGGAGGAGGGAGCCGACCATTGGAGAAGTGTCTATTAATAGGATCTCATTTGAACGAACTCATTATTATTCCATAAATATAGAGATTTCATGCTACTGAAGTGATTTATAGAGAGAGTGACTCTCATGCTTTGTGTGGTTTTGAACATCTTGTTCATATTTCTTCATATGACTCTGATTGTTGCTGAGTACAATCGAGGGCTTCTGGGGATAAAAAGACAGAGGTGCCGACTACCTTAAAGTTTGAGGGCTTGCAGGGATAGCAAGACAGATTCTAATATTCCTATCGAGGTCTTACCCTGGTGTGGGTAAGATAAAATTTCTTAAATGAATAAATCAAGGGACCTTTATCCAAGGTTATTGGATACCCTACTCTTTGGGTTAAAATATTTTATACTTGTTACTTGTTTTGTTTCAAGTTTATTTCCACTGCATTTTGATAAAGGAAGAAATTATAACTTTCTTATACTTTCTTGTACTTTTGTATACTCTGATAAGTAATATTCTATATGCTTTAAGGTATAATCTTTTTCTTTTAAACTTTCCTTAAGTTTAATTTTCGGAACCAAATTTCCAGAACCTAGCGAGTTTGTTTAGTAGAAGTAAAAGAGGTCTTGTGAATTTACCTTGTTTAACTTTGTTAAACATAGTTTTCATTAAGCATAAAAATGAAATTTTTTAAACTTATAATTCACCCCTCTTGTAATTGAACATCTACATCATTATTTAGATCCTACAATTAGTATCATAAGAGGTATCTAAAATACTTATATTCCAATATAAGTTTTCTTGATCAAGTTTTACTTATTCTATATTTTATTTCTTAACTTTTCTTACTTAAGTTTTGCTTAGATATTTTCATCTTTGTTTATAAATATTTTCTCTTAACAAGTTTTTGTGGAAAGATATTTTATCATAGAATGGCAGGAATGAATGTCGATTCGATTGAAAATCTAAATCCTTCTAGACCATCTATATTTGATGGAAATGATTATGAGAATTAGATAGATTGTATGAAGAATTTTTTTATTAATACTGGAGTGGAAAACTTTTTCATAATTTCTGGAGATTAAAAAATTCCTAACAAGGAAGTAAAATCCTTCACCAACCAAGAAAAGTTAGAATATCAACTAAACTACAAGGTATATAATACTTTGTTATGTTCAATAACTAGTAATATATATAGTCAGATTTCTTCTTGTGAAGCTGTTAATTGTATCTGAAATAAATTGGATGTTCAAAATTTTGGTATATCTAAAGTGATTGAGACTAGAGGAGCTATGCTTAGAGCAAAATATCATGGATTTCTATTTACTTTGGAGAACCGGTGTGCAAAGTGCAACAAATGTTTATGAAAATTGTTAACATATTACAATCTATGGGAGAAAAATGTCTAGATGATAAAGCTCTTATGGATAAGATTATAGATATCATGCCTAATGAGTGGAAATCTAAGAGAACATCTATTGACGAGAATAGAAAAGGTATCTCAAATTATTCTTGATGAAATTTTTGGAACCCTTCTTCAAAATGAGACAATAATGAAAAGAGATGCTGATATGAATAATAAGAAGAATGGAAATGGAAGTGTATCCTTTACTACTACTAAATCCAAGACTCCTGAAAGGGTTACAAGATCCAAGTCTAAGAAAGTCACTATTTCATCTGAATCAAGTAAAAGTGAACATTCTGAGAATGAGATAGCTAATCTTGCTCGAAGGATGAACAAGATAGTTAGAAAAAACGAATTTTAGTATAGATATAAGAAGAAAGAAATAAAGTACAAGAAAGATATAGCATCCCGTCTTTTATAACATAAACTTTCATTACATTACACAGAACTGAGGATCTTTAAGGTTTAGTGTCTTGGAAACCAGGGACATAATACATGAAAACAACATAAAAAATTCTTCTTAAACACTTGAAATCATTCTCCTTAAGTTTATCCTAGGTTCATTACTGCATCTCATAACCTGGGGACATACATCAAAATAAAGGGTGAGCAGAAGGCCCAGTAAGGGAAACAAGAGAAACATTTTACATGTGAACTTGAGATACTTCAATAAGGACATGAAAAGAATTTTAAGGCATGAGAAAGAAACCATGAGATATATCATAATAAAAATAAAATTTTTCATAACTTGAAGATGTGGCTGCAACATTTAATATTGACAATAATTTCGTTTCACCAAGGTCCATCCCCAAGGTGTCATTAAAAATTACCAATGTTATTCACCAAGGTATCAGTCTAAAAAGTCATCTCTAGAGATTAAGTCTTTACCCAATGCATTGGAGCACTATCTGGGCGCACCCTTGACATGTCTTTATTATCATGTGAGCCACATATATCATCATCAATCATTTAATAAACAACCCATATAGCATAAAATAAATGGGTTTCATTTCATAATCATAATGTTTTAAAAACTGCTTTAAAGACATGATCTTTATGTCACTTTAAACCCATGGAAAAGGGAAAGAGGGTTTCATGTATGCAAATACCAGAATTTAAAATAGAACATTTTGATATATATGTGAATACCCCTATAGAAATAAGAGCTTTTAGTATTCACTTAATAACATAAAATAATTTTGAGAAAAAGAGAGGGGCATTTTGAGATGAAGATTCTGCAGCATAACGGCTACGTTACAGGGTTTTAGAAAACATTGAAAAGAGAGGAGACATGGTTCACCCACTCATAAATGATCCATAAAACAGTAGGGACATAATATAAAGGATATGAATCATGGTAATGAAATTTTAAGGACATACCATTTGAAATGAAAAACATGGAAGTAAGACAAAAATAAGATTTCTCTTATAAAAATTCAGCAGCCTAATGGCGTCACTTAAACTTCAATAAAAATGATTTGACAAGATAAAATAGGGTCTCTAATCATATTATTATAAGAGATCAGTATGATAGATATAGAGATCATACCCCAACATAATAAAAAGGAACTTGAAAGACTTGACATGAAAATAGAACTTGAAAAATGAGAAGGGTGAAAGAATCCCTTAAAAGTTTGGCAGCCTAACGGCGTCACTTAAAATTTCATAAAACGAAATGATGAGAGTAAGAGGGGATCTCTCATCATATAAACATGAAAAGGTAATTAAGAGGAATATAAAAGAACATCCTTCCACATAAGAACATGGAGCATAAAAGGAATGACAAAAAAGAGATTACTTGAAAAGAAAGAGAGAGGTCGGATCCCTTACCTTAAACGTAACTCTTAAAACTCAAAGGTTTGGACCTTAAGGGCTTGGGGGAACCTTGGAAGGACTCCTTTGGAGGTAAGGAGACCAGAACTTCGTTGATGATGGTTTTCGAGTCGAATGGATGAGAGGAGGGCTTGGTGTTTATAGGGAAAGTGAGGGGACAAGGCATTAATGGCCAAGGGACACCTCACAAGTACTTTTCTCAAAACCATGTGCTCTCCCATGGAGTTTACCTTGGACTTAGGCCATATGGGCCCCCCAAAACAATAATTAATCACCTTAGGTCGGACAACCCTTAAAATATTTTATGACATCACCATGACACAACTATGATGTCATTAAACATACCGAAACCCTAAGACTGCTTTTTTACTATTCACTAAAAATTCATCTTTCTCAGAAAAATCCCAAAATTTCACCTTAACCAAATATCGATGCTCTTATTACAAATATGAACTCCATTTTATAAATATAATTTTCTAAATATTTTTAATTTAATTTTTAAATAAAAAACTATTCACCGAAAATTCATTTTTTTCAGAAAAAACCCCAAAAATTACCATAACATAAAATCAGTGCTCTGAGTTCAAAAATAAAGTCCATTTTATAAAAATATTTTTCTAAATATTTTTTTATTTAATTTTTAATTAAAAAACACTATTCACCCCAAAAAACTAATACTTGACTAATAATTTATGAAACTGTTATTTACCCATTTTATTGAATCACATTACTTAATCTAAGTGTCTAAATTATATTAAAACTTTCTTTAATTGAAATTACTAATCCATTTGGTCACATTACTAATCCTAAGCGTAAAATCACTATTCATAATTTACTATTCATGAAAAATTAAGTTGATCTTATTAGACTCCAAATTCCTTACTGAACACTTTTGTAGAAGACCAATTTTTGAAAATAATTACACATCATTAATTATTTAGGGTTTACATAAATTTTTTAAAATATCCTTTTTTCAAAATTCATCAATAAAATACATCCTAAAATAATCTTGACATTTGAAATTTCACAAACATCACTAAAGGAAGAAATCTCAATTCATTCATCCCAAAGGATTACAAAAAGAAGCTAGGGTCTCGTCACATAGCCCCTTATAACACCGGCATATGACCTAAGTGTAAGGTGTGATATGGTGAGAGAATCTGAGGGAGGCTCAGATAACATTTCCCTAGTAGTAATCTCTACTAACTTTAACTTCTCTCGTAGGCATTTCCGTTCAAGCTTGACACACTAAAGTTCGGCTTGGGCTTGGTCCAAAGCGAAGCCCAAAGATGCCACCTCCTTCCCAAGCTCTGATAAGTGAGCCTCATAAGGTTCGAGTCTACTGGATGAAGCCATCGACTCCTCTTTCTGCATTAACCATTAACATCTCTATTAGATCATTTTGAGTAAGTTAATATACTATTTAAAAATTTGGGTCATTACATTCTTCCCCCCTTAATAAATTTCATCCCCGAAATTTATACTTGTGGCCTAGTCGAAATGGTGAGGGTACTTTTGCTTCATCGTTTCCTCAGGCTCCCAAGTCGCTTCTTCATATTTATAATTCCTCCACAACACTTTCACAAGGTGGGTAGTCTTGCTTCGTAGAACCTTGGCTCTACGGTCTAAGATCTCCACTGGCTGCTCCTCACAAGAGAGGTCATGTTTCAGTTGTACCACCTATGTATTCAGTACATGCGAAGGGTCAGGTATGTACTTCCTCAAGAGAGATACATGGAAGACATTGTGAACATGAGCTAGGTTTGGTGGAAGTTCTAGACGATAGGCCACTGCTCCTATGCGATCAAGGATTTCATAGGGGCCAATGTACCTAGGGCTGAGCTTCCCTTTCTTCCCAAACCGCATGACTCTCTTCCATGGAGAAATTCGAAGGAAGACTTTGTCACCAACACAAAACTCCAAGTCCCTTCGACGATTGTCAGCATAGCTCTTCTGCCGACTCTGAGCAGCCTTCATGTGTTGTTAGATGGCATGAACCTGTTCTGTCATCTCTTGCACAAGATCAGGCCCAAGAATCTTTCTCTCACCAGTTTCATCCCAAAAAGTAGGAGTTCTACATCGCTTTCCATACAGAGCTTCATAGGGTGCCATCTGAATACTCAAATAGAAGCTGTTGTTATAGGAGAACTCAACTAATGGGAGGTGTTGATCCCATCCACCTTTAAATTCCATTGAGCATAATCTCAGCATGTCTTCGAGTTTCTGAATAGTCCTTTCAGATTGGACATAAGTTTGAGGATGATAGGCCGTACTAAAATTCAATTCAGTATTCAGAGCATGTTGAAGACTTATCCAGAATATTGATGTGAATCTTGGATCATGATCAGACACGATGGATAGTGGTACCCCTTGCAGCCTCACCACTTCCTTTACGTATATCTTGGCAAGTTGATCCAGAGAGAAATCTTCCCGAATAGAGATAAAATGGGTTGTCTTGGTGAGACAGTCCACAATAACCCATATCGCATTGTTTCCTTTGGATGTTTTCGGGAGACCAGTTATAAAGTCCATAGTGATATTATCCCACTTCTATACTGGTATGGGTAGCGGTTGTAATACCCCCTTAGGAAGTTGTCGTTCTGCCTTTACTTGCTGACACACCAGGCACCTTGTAGTATAATCGGCAATCTCCCTCTTCATTTTATCCCACCAATAATGATAACGAAGGTCTCTATACATTTTAGTGCTTCCCGGATGTATAGAGAAAGTAGAGCTATGAGCTTCATCCATCAGTTCTTTCTTTATCTCCGGAAAAGATGGAACACATAGTCTTGTACGAAATTTCAATACACCTTCTTGATCAATATTGAAATCAGGGAACTTCCCATCTTTTACAGCCTCCAACTTCTCCCGCAGCAAAGGATCTTTTTTTGAGCCTTCTTGATCTTCTCTAGTAATGAATGTTGAGAAATCATTTGGGATAGGGTTGATGATGTCCCTTTCCTTATAATTCCCATGTCCAGTTTTACTAGATCTTTAATCAAGGGATCTCCTAGGATCCTCATTGTTTCCAGAACAACAGGGTCTTTCCTGCTTAACGCATCCGCGACTTTGTTTTCTCTTCCAGGGTGATAATGAATTGAACAATCATAGTCTTTAATAAGCTCCAACCATCTCCTTTGTCTCATGTTCAATTCTTTCTGTGTGAAAATATACTTTAAACTTTGGTGGTCGGTGTATATATCACATTTATCCCCATAAAGATAGTGCCTCCATATCTTTATAGCAAAAACAACTGCTGCTAGCTCTAGATCATGCGTAGGATAATTCTGCTCATGAATCTTCAACTGTCGAGATGCATAAGCAATTACCTTGTCATTTTGCATGAAGACGAACCCAAGCCCTTTCAGAGATGAATCACTAAAAATAACGAATCCTTCTCCGATAGAGGGTAGTGTTAACATAGGTGTAGTAACCAATCTATTCTTCAGCTCTTGGAAACTTTCCTCGCATTCCTTTGTCCAGATGAACTTAACCCCTTTTCGAGTCAACTTGGTTAGTGGATTAGAAAGACGTCAAAAGTTTTTCACAAACCTCCTATAATATCCCGCTAAACCAAGGAAACTATAAATCTTAGTTACTGTTGTGGGTTGAGGCCACTTCTCCACAACCATTGTCTTTGCAGGGTCAACCGAGGTTCCTTCATTGGTTACGATGTGCCCCAAGAAATCCACTTGTTGTAACCAAAACTCACACTTGATGAACTTTCCAAAGAGCCTCTCCTTCCGTAGAGTTTTCAAAATAACCCTCAGATGATCTTCATGCTCCTCACTACTTTTTGAATATATCAAAATATCATCAATAAAAACTACCAAAACGTTATCAAGGTAGTCCTTAAAGACTCTATTCATCAAATCCATGAAAATAGCAGGAGCATTAGTCAAGCCAAAGGGCATAATAGTAAACTCATAATGCCCATATCTTGATCGGAAGGCAGTCTTTGGAATATCTTCCTTCTTCACCCTCAGTTGATGATAACAAGATCGAAGGTCAATCTTAGAGAAGAATTGAGCCCCACGAAGTTGGTCAAATAAATCATCAATTCTTGGAAGAGGGTATCTATTCTTCACTGTGATCCCGTTCAGTTCTCTATAATCAATGCATAGACGCATTGATCGATCCTTCTTCTTCACAAAGAGAACTGGTGCTCCCCAAGGAGACACACTCGGTCGGACAAACCCCTTCTCCAACAAGTCTTGGAGTTGTTTATTTAACTCTTCTATCTCCACATTTTCCATTCTATATGGGGTCTTTGATATCGGTTGAGACCTAGGTACGAGTTCAATAGAGAACTATACCTCTCTTTCTGGGGGAGGTCCAGGTAACTCCTTAGGAAATACATCCATGTATTCCTAAACAATTGGAACATCTTCAATTTGTATGCTCCCTTTTCCTTCTTCATCATCACCGATTGACTGCATAAAGAAAGATATGGGAGGTGCTTCTAGATAGGGATCAGTTTGGTATATCTCTCCTTGGAAGATAACTGTAGGTTGTTTATTCAAGACTATTGAGATTTCCTTACTTATTCATTTGATCTTAGCATTATACTTTGAGAGCCTGTCCATCCCTAGTATAACGTGGAATTCCAACATGGGAATGACTACTAGATTTGCGATAAGATTGTTTTCACTAAAGTAAACACTAGAGTCTCTAAACACTGTTGATGCATGGATAATCCCACTTGGAGTCTTGACTGAAAACTCTACCTCAAGCAGTTGAGGGATTGATTCTATATTCTTTGCAAACTTGGAGGAAATAAAGGAATGCATAGAACCAGAATCAAAAAAAGTCGTTGCTAGTTTTTAGAGGACAACAAGATTACCTGCTACCACGTCATTCGGAGATTCAACTTCAGTTGTTGTGATAGAGAAAGCACGACCTTGCTCCCCTGGCCTTTGCTGAGGTTGATGGCGATTCCCCTCCACTGCCCTTGGATTTGGACAGAGATTAGCACAGTGCCCATGCTGTCCACACTTGAAGCAATGGACTTCGGGTAAGGCCAGGACCATCTTTCCTCTATCGTTAGTGTTGTGGAGTTGAGGCTTCACCTCACTATGACAATTCCGAGCAATATGGACTCCTCTTCCACACTTTTATCACTTTCCACTTACGACCAAGCAGTTCCCCGGATGCTTCTTCCCAAATTTATTGCATGTGGTAAGTTGCATTTTCTTTCCACCTCTTCCCAGATCAAAAGTCTTCCCTAAAATGGGCTACAATGACCTCTTCTTTTCATTTTATTTATGAGACCACTGCGTCTCACCAAACTCTAGCTTGACTTTCATTGCACTCCACATGATCTCCTCATAGCTATCGTATTCCTGGTTGGCTAAATTATTCCGCAGATGAGGTCTCAGTCCACCGAAAAAATCTATCAACCTTCCCACTTGGATCCATGACAAAGCTAGAGGTATATCGTGAAAGTCGGGTGAAGTTCATCTCATAGCTTCCCACAGATTCGTTCTCCTTATGCTTCATCTCGAGAAACTCTTTCTCCATTCTCGTTCTCATGGAATGAGGGAAATACTTATTAAAGAATATTCCCCAGAACTCTTCCCACTCCATAGATTCCATATCTCCTATAGGCTTCGTGTTTTTGACCAGTTACCACCACTGATCAGCTTCTCCCTCTAGGCGATAAACAGCAAGGGTGACTTTTTCTTGTTCCGAACAAAGGATTACAGAAAAGATCTTTTCAATGGAGCTTATCCATTTTTACGCAACTAAAGGGTCAGTAGATCCACTGAATGATGGTGGTCGTTGATGCATGAAGGACTCAAAAGAATGTTGTTCCCTTCGTGGTGAGATCGGCCTCTCAGCTTGATTCAAGTTATTACTCATAACTTGAGTCAGTTGGTTCATCATTCGCATGAATGTTTCCATTCCGGCTTCCATCGGAGGGCCGTCAGCACACGGTGCATTGTGGTCACCATCGGCATGGTTCTTCCTATTTCCTGCCATTTTCTAAATGAGTAAAACATTAGTGAGAAACTTATTTCATTTATTAATCTTTTAACTAAGACTTCATTATTAGACAATTACATTTCTCTATAATTCCTTCATAATGATTCATAAAAAGCTTGTGATTAACCAAACATATCCCCCGGGAGTGTCATAACCAAGAGTGCAGCAAAGCCCGTTATCGTGCACCAGTTCCCGTTCGAGTCTAGCTTAAAGCGGTGTTTTCGGGTTTTACCCCTATGTACATCTGTGCCAGAGCCGCCTCTACATGCTCGTATCCAGATAGGGATGTATTTGTTTGATAAACCACTTAATCAATACTTACAAAAATACCATGAAGTTTTCCTATATTTAAACTTTTCTATAGGGTTATTCCTAAAGTTTTTATATACTAATTTCCACAAATAACTAAACCTCCCTTTGATACCAACTATAGCATCCCGTCTTTTATAACATAAACTTTCATTACATTACACGGAACTGAGGATCTTTAAGGTTTAGTGTCTTGGAAACGAGGGACATAATACATGAAAACAACATAAAACATTCTTCTTAAACACTTTAAAGGATTCTTCTTAAGTTCATCCTTGGTTCATTACTACATCTCATAACCTGGGGACATACATCAAAAGAAAGGGTGAGCATAAGGCCTAGTAAGGGAAACAAGAGAAACATTTTACATGTGAACTTGAGATACTTCAGTAAGGACATGAAAAGAACTTTAAGGCATGAGAAAGAAACCATGAGATATATCATAATAAAAATAAATTTTTTTATAACTTGAAGATGTGGCTGCAACATTTAATATTGACAATCATTTTGTTTCACCAAGGTCCATCCCCAAGGTGTCATTAAAAATTACCAAGGTTATTCACCAAGGTATCAGTCTAAAAAGTCATCTCTAGAGATTAAGTCTTTACCCAATGCATTGGAGCGCTATCTGGGAGCACCCTTGACATGTATTTATTATCATGTGAGCCACATATATCATCATCAATCATTTCATAAACAACCCATATAGCATAAAATAAATGGGTTTCATTTCATAATCATAATGTTTTAAAAACTGATTTAAAGACATGATCTTTATGTCACTTTAAACCCACGGAAAAGGGAAAGCGGGTTTCATGTATGTAAATCCCATAATTTAAAATAGAAAATTTTGATATATATGTGAATAACCCTATAGAAATAAGATCTTTGAGTATTCACTTAATAACATAAAATAATTTTGAGAAAAATAGAGGGGCATTTTGAGACGAAAATTTTGCAGCATAACGACTACGTTACAGGGTTTTAAAAAACATTGAAAAGAGAGGGGACATGGGTCACCCACTCATAAATGATCCATAAAATAGTAGGGACATAATATAAAGGATATAAATCATGGTAATGAAATTTTAAGGACAAACCATTTGAAATGAAAAACATGGAAGTAAGACAAAAATAAGATTTCTCTTATAAAAATTCGGCAGCCTAACGACGTCACTTAAACTTCAATAAAAATGATTTGACAAGATAAAATAGGGTCTCTAATCATATGATAATAAGAGATCAGTATTATAGATATAGAGATCATACCCCAACATAATAAAAAGGAACTTGAAAGACTTGACATGAAAATAGAACTTGAAAAATGAGAAGGGTGAAAGAATCCCTTAAAAATTCGGCAGCCTAACGACGTCACTTAAACTTTCATAAAACGAAATGATGGGAGTAAGAGGGGATATCTCATCATATAAACATGAAAAGGGAATTAAGGGGAATATAAAAGAACATCCTCCCACATAAGAACATTGAGCATAAAAGGAATGACATAAAAGAGATTACTTGAAAAGAAAGAGAGAGGTCGGATCCCTTACCTTAAACGTAACTCTTAAAACTCAAAGGTTTGGACCTTGAGGGATTGGGGGCACCTTGGAAGGACAACTTGGGAGGTAAGGAGACCAGAACTTCGTTGAGGATGGTTTTTGAGTCGAATGGATGAGATGAGGGCTTGGTATTTATTGGGAAAGTGAGGGGACAAGGCATTAATGGCCAAGGGGCACCTCACAAGTGCTTTTCTCAAAACCATGTGCTCTCCCATGGCATTTACCATGGAGTTAGGCCAAATGGGGCCCGAAAAACAATAATTCATCACCTTAGGTCGGACAAACCTTAAAATATATCATGACATCACCATGACACAACTATGATGTCATTAAACATACCGAAACCCTAAAACTGCTTTTTTACTATTCACTGAAAATTCATCTTTCTCAGAAAAATCCAAAAATTTTACCTTAACCAAATATCGATGCTCTTATTACAAAAATGAAATCCATTTTATATAAATAATTTTCTAAATATTTTTAATTTAATTTTTAAATAAAAACACTATTCACCGAAAATTCATTTTTTTCAGAAAAAACCCCAAAAATTACCATAACATAATATCGGTGCTCTGAGTTCAAAAATAAATTCCATTTTATAAAAATATTTTTCTAAATATTTTTTTATTTAATTTTTAATTAAAAAACAATATTCACCCCAAAAAACTAATACTTGACTAATATTTTATGAAACCATTATTTACCCATTTTATTGAATCACATTACTTAATATAAGTGTCTAAATTATATTAAAACTTTATTTGAGTGAAATTACTAATCCATTTGGTCACATTACTAATCCTAAGCGTAAAATCACTATTCATAATTTACTATTCATCAAAAATTAAGTTGATCTTATTAGACTCCAAATTCCTTACTGAACAATTTTGTAGAAGACCATTTTTTGAAAATCATTACACATCATTAATTATTTAGGGTTTACATAAATATTTTAAAATATCATTTTTTCAAAATTCATCAATAAAATACATCCTAAAATTATCAGAACATTTGAAATTTCACAAACATAACTAAAGGAATAAATCTCAATTCATTCATCCCAAAGGATTACACAAAGAAGCTAGGGTCTCGTCACATAGCCCCTTATAACACCGACATATAACCTAAGTGTAACGTGTGCTATGGTGAGAGAATCTGAGGGAGGATCAGATAACATTGCCCTAGTAGTAATCTCTACTAACTTGAACTTCTCCCGTAGGCGTTTCCGTTCAAGCTTGATACGCTGGAGTTCGGCTTGGGCTTGGTCCAAAGCAAAGCCCAAAGATGCCACCTCCTTCCCAAGATCTGATAAGTGAGCCTCATAAGGTTCGAGTCTACTGGATGAAGCCATCGACACCTCTTTCTGCATTAACCATTAACATCTCTATTATATCATTAAGAGTAAGTTAATATACTATTTAAAAAGTTGGGTCGTTACAAAAGACTTGGAAGTCACTTTCTATGAATGAAAAAGAGCATGTAATATCAGGTCAAATTGTTATATGTTTAATAAAAAGGATAGAAAGGAAAAAAATTCTGAGAAGAATAGAAAGAAGTACTACAAGGATAAAGCTAAGAAAGTTTTTAAAGCTAATGACACTTGGAGTGCTAGTGGTGGTGACTCTTCACATAAATCCTCAGAGTATGGATCTTCTGGTTAGAATAATCTTGGTTTACTAGCCAGATTACCCATTAAAAATCATTGTCTAATGGAAATGGTACACAATTCCAAATCTATCACTAATTTATCTTTGAATGAAAATTATATTGATGATAAATATTATGAATCTTTAGATGATGAATATTTCTCATTAGAAGATAATACATTACCTTCTTATGAATAAGTGTCTAGGTTTTCTAAACTTCTTGAATGAGAATTCTAAACTCAAGAAAAAGCTTGGTAAAAAAAATTATAGATTATCTATTTTAACTAAAAAAGTTTCATATCTTTCTAAAGATCTTGAAAAGAAAAATTTATATTCTAAAAGTATTTCCAAAAATCTTGAGGAAGTTAATTCTAAGAAGGATAAACTTTATAAGGATCTTGAAAATGTATTTTCTATGAAAAATATTTTAGAGACTAACTCTAGTTCTAAAACTAATGTTTTTTAGGATAAAAACATGGTTATTAAACTAAAGTTAGAAATATTTTTTTTTTAAATAAATGTTTGTCAAATTTTACCCTAGGTAAGGAAAATTTTGGCAAGATGTATTCCCAAATTCATCCTTTAAGAAATAGTTCTCAATTTGGTTATACTCTTCTAAACCAGTTTTAGTAATAACTATTTTGTTCCCCAAAGTGCTCCATTTTGCACAAAATGTTAGTGTGGTGGACATTGGGTGAAAAATTGTTCTTTAAAAAAACCCAATCCTTAGGTTTTCATAAAGCTTATTTTCTAATAAAATGTGGATACGTAAAATTTTTATTTCTATAATTTCCAGAACCAATAAAGTTTGGATTCCGAAAGTACAACACTATTATTTTTAGGAAAATAAAGAAAGTACCAACAAAAATACATGGTACATGGATAGTGGATGTTCTCGGCATATTATTGGTAACAAAAACTTATTTGAAAAGTTTATCAAGACAAAATGAGGAAAAGTAACTTTTAGAGATAATGATCATGTAGAAATTATTTGCATAGGTAACATTGTTCTTCTTCGAAAAACATTAATTTCAAATGTTTTATTTGTTAAGGGTCTTAAGAAAAACCTCATTAGCATAAGTCAATTATGTGATAAAGGTTACCTTGTGAATTTTAGGAATGATAAATTCTTAGTACACAATTCCAAGGAAGAGTTTATTCTTTCTTCCCATAGAAAAGAGAATATATACACACTGAACTTAGAAGACCTTAGGATCCAAGATCTACCTTTCCTTAGTGAGATGGAAGATCAATCTTGGTTATGGAATAGAAGGTTAGGATACTGTAACCTTAGGAACCTATGCAAACTCTCAAATAAAAGACTTTTTACGGATCTACCAGAACTTAGATTTGATTCTTCAAAAGTTTTTAATCCTTATCAATATGGAAAGAAACATAAATCAAGTTTTAAATCAATTGGTGAAGTCTCAACTTATTATGCATTACAATTAGTGCATATGAATCTTTTTGTTCTAACACAAACTAGAAGCATTGGAGGAAAATATTATGTATTTGTCTTAGTTTATGATTGCACTAGATTTACATGGATCTATTTTCTAACAAATAATTCTTAATCTTTTTATTATTTAATTTTTTTTAATCCCAAGTTAAAAATGAGAAAAACCTTCCATTGGTAACTATTCATAGTGATCATGAAGGATAATTTCAAAAATCTGATTTTGAAACTTTTTGTAGTAAAAAAGGCATTACTTGTAACTTCTCGGCATCAAGAACCCCTCAACAGAATGATGTTGTTGAAAGAAGAAATCAAATTATTCAAAAGATAGCTAGAACCATGTTGAGTGAATATTCTATAGATAAACACTTTTCGGATGAAGCTGTAAGTACTTATTTCTATACTATAAATCAAGTTTTGATTATACCTTTTCTTAATAAAACTCATTATGAATTGTGGAATGGTAGAAAACCTAGAATTTCCTACTTCAAAGTATTTGGTTGCGAAGTATTAATTCTGAATACTAATGATAATTTATATAAATTCACACCCAAATTTGATGAAGGAATTTTCCTAGGCTACTCCAAAACTTCTAAGGATTATAAAGTTTTTAATAAAAATACTTATACTATTAAATAAACAATGCATATTAAAATTGATGAAAATGATCCTTTTGTTTTTAAACAACCTCAACCAACATCTTCAGATGTGTTTTCAAAAACTATTTATCAACCCTTGATAAAAGATCCTTTTGATAAAGAAAATGTTTAAGAAAATATTTCTGAATCATTTTCCCTAGAAGATTTCCTACCATATGTTGATGAACAGGTTTTACAAAACCCAGATTAGTTGCTTCTTAAGAATCCTCCCAGTGATAGTATCATTGGTGATGTAAATCAACCTACAAGGACTAGAAGTTACTTAAGAAATGAATTAGAACATCTAGAATTCCTTTCCCAATTAGAACAAAAAAATCACTAATGAAGCTTTAGGTGATGATGATTGGATTAAATCCATACTAGATGAGCTAAATGAATTCAAAAGGCACAAAGTTTGGACCTTGGTTGAAATATTTAAGGAAACTTTTGTTATTGGAGTCAAATGAGTCTTCAAAAATAAGTGTGATGAAAATGGAATCATTGTGATAAATAAATCTAAATTAGTTTCTAAAGGCTATAATCAATAAGAAGGAATAGGCTATAAAAAAACCTACTCTCCAGTATCTAGAGATGAAAATATGTATATTTCACTTGCCTTTACAGCATTATTTAATTTTAAGCATTTTCAAATGGATGTAATGTTTGATTTTCTTAACCGATATGTTCAAGAGGAAGTTTATGTTGAACAAAATCCTAGTTTTGAAGACACAAAACATCCTAAACATGTTTTCAAACTTACCAAATATTTATTTGGACTTAAACAAGCCCGTAGAGTCTGATATGATTGACTTACATGATTTTTGTTACAAAACAATTATGTTAAGGGAACTGCTGACCCAACCCTTTTTATAACAAAGAAAAGAAAAATGTTTTTATTATTAAAATTTATGTTAATGAAATTATATTTGGTTTAACTCAAAAATCTTTAACTGGTTCGTTTGCAAATCTAATGAAATATGAGTTTGAAATGAGTATGATGGGTGAATTAACATTTTTCCTTAATTTTCAAATTTCTGAAAAACCAGAAGGAACTTATATATCTCAACATAAGTATATTAAAGATCTTCTAAAAAAGTATGGATATGATAACACTAAGAGTATAAGTACCCCCATTGGTACCTCAAATTCTATTGATCTTGATGAATCTAGAAAACTAGTAGATCACACATCATTTAGAGGTATGATAGGAAGTTTACTATACCTGACAGCTAGTCATCCAGAATTAATGTTTTCAATATGCCTATGTGATAGATATCAATATAATGAAATGGAATCCCATTTAATAGAAGTGAAAATATTTTTTAACTATTTAAAGGGAACTGTGGATTTAGGACTCTTTTATACTTTTAGAAATTTTTTTTTAAAAATTCAGATGCTGGCTTTAGTGGATGTAGAATGGATAGGAAAATTACATCCAGAACTTGTCATTTCTTAGGAGATTCATTAGTATCTTGCTCATGAAAAAAATCAACACTCAGTAGCACTTTCCACTACTGAAGCAGAATATGTAGCAGTTGGAAGTTATTGTGCTCAAGTGTTTTGGATGTAACACACACTCACAGACTATGGCAAGAATTTTACCAAAACACAGATATTGTGTGATAACACTAGTGCCATTACTATAAGAAAAAACCCTACACATCACTCTCGTGCAAAACACATAGACATAAGGAATCACTTTTTTTAGGGATTGCACACAAAAAGGAGATATCATTATTTAATTTATCGGAACACAAGATCAACTTGCTGGTATTTTCACAAAATCTTTACCCTACGATAGATTTGAATATATTAAACAAAATTTAGGAATGATAAACGTAAATAAAATATTTCATATTAAATTTCTATTTAAACCTATATCCTTATAGTAAGAAATTTATTTTCATAAGGGAGTACATTTCTTATTTAATCAAAATTTTCGTAGTCTATTTTTTTATAGTCAAACTTTTCATAATCAATTTTTTTTGTAATCAAAATTTTTTGTAATCAAAATTTTCATAGTCAAAATTTTTCGTAATTAAATTTTTCGTAGTCAAAATTTTTTCATAATCAAAATTTTTCATAGTAAATTTTTTTCGTAGTCTAAAAATTATTAATTATTAATTTTTTTAATAAAATTTTACGTAATCTAATGTTCTTTAAGAAGTTTTTTTGGCATTATTGATAATTTTTCCTAGCAATCCATAAGGAATATTTCCATTCTTAAATTTTTGTAATCAACTTTTTTACTTTGTCTTATTTTCATCTTGATTAAAAAAAATTTCAGATTCACTTTCCTTAAATTCAATTTTTTATCTTAAAAACCTCAAAATATCATATCCTATTAAAATCCTTTATTGACTTTTATCTCAACCATTAGATCGGATCAATCTTTTTTCAATTATTGGAAATGTTTTTGTGAATATGAACCGTCTCCTCAAATGCCTATATAAAGGCTCCCAGATGGTTGTCCCATATCGGTTATCAAGATTTGGTGTGCTGAAACTCTACTACTTTACTTAAGTCTCATTCTAAATTTCTCTCATTTACCCAAATCTGAATGTATTTGGAACCATACATGTAGAAGAAAATGTCGTATGTAAAATAAATATGTGAATGGAAGATCTATAAGTAAAGGTTAGTAGATCCTAAGTTCTTTTCCAAATATGATTCTCTTATCTCAAAGAATATCAAGTTGAATGGATGGGAGAGTCTGTGTGTATCAAAACCAAAAGGACAGGATCTGGTGTATCCGTAGTTACTGGTAGAATTTTATGAGACCGTAAGTTTTTTTGTTCATGATAGAAAAGATAAGTTTTCTTTTAAGAGTTATGAGAAAAAATATTATCTTTCTTTCATTATGCCTACTAATATCATTGTAATTACTTATAAGGGAGAATCTGAATTCTACACCCACAAGCTACTGAATGTTTTAGGAAGTTTTGATAAGGATAAGGAAATAGAGTGTATTGTTTTGTTAGGGGTGATGAAATTGAATATCAACCATCTTTCTACAAATTTTTAGATTCTGGAGTTATGGGTTCAAGGATTTATCATTCTGAGAAAAGTGGATAAAGACACCTTGAAGAAGAGTAACATTTATATTCTAGATTTTTTGGTAAACCTCAGGAATATTAACCTTGTGTAGTATATCTTTCTTACAATTTCAAATATCAAGAATGAAACTATCAAGTTTCAGATTATTATGTATCCAGATATTCTTTCCAATCACATAGTTATTTGTCTTGATTTATTCAAGATTCCTTATAGCTCTAAGCTAAGAAATTTCAAGGTTATGTTGCTTAGAAATGATACCTTGAAAAGGATGAAGGTTGGATTCAATAGTGAATCTGGATAATTCTATGATTTATATGAATCTAAAATCAAAGCTTTATCATAGAAACCAGAAGTGGTTGAGACTTCCAAGAAAGGTGGGAAGAAGTGAAAGGTGAAGGAACTGGAAGTAAAAGAAAAAACTCCTATAGTTCAGGAAACCCAATCCACACCTCCAAAATATAAGAAGTAAAAGACCTATATAGATGAAGTGGTCGCCAAGTGGAGAGAAGATAAGAAGAATAGGAAGGAAGGAGAGCCTAGTTTTGGCTTGGACCCTACTGAGGCAAAATCCTTAAAGATTAAGGCTGTTGAGGAGTTTGAGAAGCAAGAAAAAGAGAAGAAGAAAAATAAGAAAATTTATAAAGCTGAGATTGTTTAATATCTTCTTAAGGCCACTGAGAAATCCTCTGAACAAGTCCAGGTACTTGAATCATTTCTACAAGAATCACTTCTAGTGACTTAAGGAAAGAAAATGGTGATTCTAGAACCAGAAGAAGATGAATAAATTGTGCAGGAAGAGGAAGTGAAAGTAGAAGAAGAAAAATATGAATAAGGGTATGACCCTGATGATGTCATAAGGCAATTAGAGATTTATCATGAGAAGGAGAGTCCTTCTTAGAAATTGTTGATCTGGACTTCTCAAGCCGAATATTAAAAACTTTCTACCCCAATAAAATAAGAAGAGGGTCATAAAAAAGTAAACAAACCAACTGAAGAAGAGAGTGGCAGTCATGAATTGGTTCAACAAGATGACCTTATGGAATATTCCAAGAAATAAAATGTTGAGGAAGAAAAAATAGTTCAACTATCAGATAGTGATCATGAATCGCCAAAAAAAAGATATCATTCCAAGAACTAACAAGGGAAAATAGGTGTTGGTTGATACATCGAGGAAATATGTGGGAGAAAAGAAAGATGTTGGTGGGTTTTCAAATAGAAAAGATGAAATGATAGAGAAAGAACCCTCACAAACTAGAGAATATGATTCGGAATTGTCCTCTTTGGGACATGACTTTGTGGTCCAATCATTGAAGAAGTTGGTTGATACCATTCCCTTGTTTTTGAGTATATACTTGAGGTTCCAGATGCTTTAGAACTCATTTAATGAGAAATCAGACTCTGTTTCAATTCTTATGGATAATTTGATCAGGATTGAGGCCAATTTAAAATCTTTCTACATCGGGTATGATGGACACATGAGGTTATGCAAGGAAATTAAAAAGTGATCAAGGAAGAAAATTGAAGATCTAAGAATATTTGATAAATTTCAAGATAATGTGAAGGATTATTTCGATACCAAAGATGTCAAGATAAAAGAAATCACTACAAGTTTTAATGAGAAGCTGAATCTTGAACAAACAGTTCAGAAGAAAGATGTCAAAGACCTAAATCGCAAACTTAACTCAGTTGATTTGAATTTAAAAAGGGAAAGAGATCTCAGAATTGAGTTTGAAGAAAATATCAGTAATCAAGAAGAGCGTTTAAAGACTCAAGAAGAAATTCTTAAGGATCAGGAAGAAAAGATCAAAGCTCTAGAGAAGAAAAATGAGGTTCAGGAACAAATGCTCAAGAACTTTGAATAATATCATAAGGATTTTAAGAAGCTGAAAACCATCGTGAAGAAGTTAATGCTGAAGGAGAAATAAGGATGATTTTTTAATCCGATCTTTTATTGTACCTACATTGTACAAAATTTTCCAATCGTAATGAAATTTTGGTTGTTCTTCATGTGTTTTGTTGTTTTGTACTAACATTTCAGGTACCATATTTTTTTTTCCATTCTCTCAATTTATTTTTGAAAATCACAAAGGGGGATAAATGAATGATAAAAATAATACTAAGTAAAAAAAAATTCCCTAAGGGGGAGTATATCTAATGGGGATTTTTATCAAAGAATATTTCCTTACGCAAGAAAAAGAAAAATATCTTTAAGGAAGTCAAGAATATAATCCTTAGGGATTTCAGAACCTAAGGGGGAGTTAGTCTTATTCACCATAATCCATAAGTAAAATAAGATAAGTTTTCTTTTAATTTCATAAAGCTAAATTATAAGTCCTTATATTCTTTTTCTTAAGGATGTTTGTGCTTTCCAAAAAGGGAGAGATTGTTGAGTCAATAAGGTTTCCTTATGACTTTTCCATTCCTTTATGTTTTGAAAATCAAAAACACTTTATCTTAAGGAAGAATATATTTTAACTAAGGATTATTTTCATAAGGAAAATTTCCCTTCTCTAAGGAAATTTTATCTTTAACTATGTTTTCATTGTTCATTTTATAGTCTCTCTAAATCTAACTCCTTTTATTACTAAGTCTAAAATTTGGTTTCACATATAAAACCTTAGAATCCTATAATTTCTTGGATATATAGTATTCTATTTTGAGACTCCAAATTATCTGAATTCAGGTTCCGAATTATTTGAAATTCAGGTTCGAATTATTTGAAATTCAGGTTCCAAATTCTCTGAAATTTAGGTTCCAAATTCTCTAAAATTCAGACTCTGAATTATCTGAAATCCAATTTCTAAATTCTCTGAAATTCAGACTTTGAATTCCTTAGAATTCAGAATTAGAATTCCTTAGAATTTAGACTCCAAATTCCTCAGAATTCAGACTCTAAATTCCTCAGAATTCGGACTTTGAATTCCTTAGAATTCAGACTCTTAATTCCTCATAATCCCGACTCTGAATTCCTCAGAATTCAGACTCATAATTCATCATAATTTCAACTCTAAATTCCTCAGAATTCTGAATTCGAATTCCTCAAAATTCAGAACCAAATTCCTTAGAATTCAGACTTCTAATTCCACATAATTATGACTCTGAATTCCTCATAATTCAAACACCGAATTCCTCAGAATTCATACTCCTAATTATAAAAAATCCAGAATCTGAATTCCTTATAATTCGGGCTTTGAATTACATAGAATTTAGACCCTGAATTCTACAGAATTCTAAATCTGAATTCCTTAGAATTCAGACTATGAATTCCTTTGAATTCAGACTCTAAATTCCTTATAAGTCATACTCCGAATTCCTCATAATTTAGATTCATAATTCATTGAAAATCAGATTCCAGAATCTAAAGAATTAAGATTCCCAATTCTTTGTAAAAAAACCCAAATAACCATGATTTATAGACTCCAAATGTTTATTTGGTTAGACTCCAAACTCTATTTTTTTACTTAGACTCCAAAAAATAGTTTTGGTTAAGCTTATTCATTTTCCTTACACTCTTTATGAAACAATATCATATAATATGTTTCTAAATAACCGTTGTTTGATTGACACATGTATATGTCCCTTCAAGATTCAATGAAAAATATGACCGTTGGAGGAGGGAGCCGACCATTGGAGAAGTGCCTATAAATAGGATCTCATTTGAATGAGCTCATTACTCACTCCATCACTCTAGAGATTTTATGCTGCTGAAGTGATTTTTAGAGAGAGATACTCCCATGCTTTGTGGGGTTCTAAACATCTTGTTCAAATTGCTTCTTGAAACTCTGATTATTTCTGAGTACAATCGGGAGCTCCTATAGATAAGAAGACAGAGGTTCCTACTACCTTGAAGTTTGAGGGTTTTCGGGGAGAGCAAGATAGATTCTGATATTTGTATCAAGGTCTTACCCTAGTTTGGGTAAGACAGACATTCTTGAAAGTACAAATCAAGGGAACTTTATGCAAGGTTGTTGGATATGCTACTCTTTGGGTTAAAATATTTCATACTTGTTACTTGTTTTGTTTCAAGTTTATTTCTTCTTACTTTTGATAAAGTAAGAAAGTATAAATTTATTATACTTTATTGTACTTTTTTATACTCTAATAAGTATTATTCTATACACTTTAAGGTAAAATCTTTTGCTTGTAAACTTTTTTTAAGTTTCATTTCTGGAACCAAATTTCTGGAACCTAGCAAGTTTGTTTAGTAGAAATAAAAGAGGTCTTGTGAATTTACCTTGTTTAACTTTGTTAAAAATAGTTTTCATTACGGGTAAAAACGAATGTTTTTAAACTTAAAATTCACCCCTCTTGTAATTGAGCATTTACATCATTATTTCGATCCTACAGTGAGGAGTGACCAAACCCTAATAATTTTAAATTCATTTTTCTTTACATGGTGTGACTATAGATAAAAGTTTTTAATCCATGATACTAGTGAATCTTAGTATATTTTTCACATTAAAACATCATTAGGGTGTGCTCATTGGTCATAAATATTTTCAGAAAAAAAAGTAAAACATTTATGTTTTATGATTAATTTATATTCCTTCATACATGTGATTATTATGATGATTTTACTATTAAGTGATTACTAGTTGAACAATATTCCTACTCACATGGGAATACGATCCTAAAAGATAATAAAAAAAGAAAAAGAAAATATTTAATTTTTTTTACACCCTAATTCACCCCTCTTAGTGTGTTTTTAGGTAAAATAAGTGGTATCAAAGGGTAAAGGTTCTGAATAGGTGTTCAACATGTTTGTGGAAATATTGAAGAAGTGTTATCAAAATCTATGGGTCAATCATCTCAAAAAAAGAAAGATGAATTATTTAGAGAAGAAGGAACATACAATACTAGGAAATAATGAATATAATGATTAATAAAATAAATAACCAGGGGGTGTTTTTGACCATCTGGTAGAACATAAATGTGCTCTAGAAGAATTAGATATTCAAAGAGTAAAAAGTAGAACGATTATTGGTTTGGGGAATGAATCTTGTGAATATGTTTATGTGATTGAATAAAATATTGAATGACTTGATAAAGATTTAATAGATCAATAATATAGTCAAAATAAATCAAAATATGTTGTGGAGATCAAAAATAAAATTGAAGAGAAAGCTAGGGTGATAGAAAATTTTAAGGATTATTTTGAGGAATGAAATAAAATAATTGATTCTACTGAGGATAAAATTATTGAAATGATAAAGTTTAATGATCCTTTTAAATATTTTGAGTTTTATAATAATATTTTTATAGGAATTAGTTGCGATATGAGCTACATGATTATGATGAGAGTAGACATTAATAAGAGATAACTAATGTTTTAATGAATCATAATGAGGAAGAGTTTCATATGAATGTTAAAACTATGAAGGAATTACTGAGAGAATATGATGATACAATAATAAAGATCTTAGGGGATCTCATTTAGAAATAATTGGATGTAATATTATTCATTTATTACCAAAATACTAAAATTAATAAATTTTTCATAATGTTTCCAATCAATAAATTAAAAATAGAAACTTAAAGGAGTTGAAGAATGTTTGAAATCAAGCATGGATGTGAATAATGCTCAGATGGAGGTTAAATAAAATAGGAAAAAAATATCTTGACAAAATTATAATAGAGGAAAATAAAATTCATAAATATATGATCCATAACTTGAAGGATTAATGGAGTGAAATATTGAGCTTAGTTGAGGGTGAGAAAAGTACTCTCAGCAAGAGGTGTTTTGAGATGCAGGTCAAACTAAGAGATCTAGAATCTAAATATATTGAGATTTCACAAACTATATAAAGGATACGTGTTTTCAAAAAAGTTTATCATGAAAAAAAGTAATTTAGATAATCTAATAATCAAACTAATGAAAGCATGATAGTAAAGGTAACCCATAGTCCTCATAAAACTATTTTTACTAATACAAATTCACCACTTATGTAGTAATTAAATCAAAATTTTGAAAAAATAAGATTGATAAAAATTCAAAAAAATCCACCAAATCATCAAATATGGATGAATGTATTTCTACGAATAGTGAATTTTATTTTTTTAATTAATAACAAATAATCAAATATAACCAGACTATATCTTCAAGAAAAATAATGAGATTCATTGGCTATTGTTGGTTCTGCTAGAATTTTGGACACATGTACACACAATTTTGGCATAATATTTCGATATATAAAAATTAAAGTAGGAATACATTTAGGGTAATAAGATATGAATAAAATGGAAATCCTATTATAGTGAAACAACACTTGAAAAAAAAGAATGAATTTGTTAATGAGGAAAAATATAAATGTCTTAATTTTTTTTATTTTTGTAACAACAGTGGTCTTATTTATGGGTAATTTTGGTATGTTCTAATCAAGTATAACTCATAGGAAACTAAGGAGATGATACCAAAAAATATATAAGGAAAAAAATGTATGTAATCCTATATTAGTGAATAATCAGAAGAGAAAGAAAAATAAAATTTACCCAAGAATAATATTGTTGAGGATGTCACACCAAATTAGAAAATATGATTCTATTATAGTATAAAAGGACACATCATTGATCATTGTAAATTATAAATTAACCTCATTTCCATGGGATAAAACTTAAATAAAAAAGGGAGTTCCCCTTGAGTGTGGAATACATGGGTCAGAATATCCGGTGGTGTGTGTGTGCTGTAGCCAAGATTTGATCCCTAGAATCATGGAAATTCAAGGGGAAAAAATGTATTGTGGATTATTATGTGTCATACAATTGAAGACATAATTATAATGGTATTAAATGATGGGCGTTAATATATATCTATTTAAATTATATAATATTTCACTGGTCTTAAATTTGATAAATTTATGTTGCTCAATCAAATTTTTCCTATGCCTCCAACCACTATCGGGATTTTCATGCTAGAGTCTTCAAGGAGTCAATCATATGAGTTCTTCATGATGTATTTTCAATAATTTCACATAATCAATCAGATGAAATTTATTTTTCCAAAAAAATCTTTTCATAAAGGATATATGAAGTAGGATACATTTGAAATTGGTGATGGATATTTTCTACTACCGTGAAGGATAAGAGGGATCACATGACACAACCGAAGATGATCTTTGTGGATTCACACATGTGAAGTATTTTAGTGTGTACAAGGGATTGAGGTGGTGGATAAATACCTATTAATATCCCCATTTCAGTCATTTAAAAAATAAATCAAAATTTATCTACATTAGAAAAAATAGATATCATAAAATAGAGAGCCAAGGTTGAGAGACAAATGTGAGTAGAAACTATACTTTCACATAAGAATTTCATGTGATGGTTGTGTTATGATTTCAAATCATTTATGACTGCATGAAGATTAATCCAATGTTCTAGTGATTGTGTAAATAAAATTAACTATGTTTCATGATGATTTGAAGTATTAGTGTAACTATTGTGTTGTGTGAAGTAAAATAGAGGCATCACACACTTAAGGTTACATGAATAAGAATGATTTCATGACTGATTATAGTGGGATGATGGGTTCTATACTTTTTTATTTTCACAAAAGAGGTTTCATTTGAATAACTATAATTTTCTATGCATGTTAAAGTTTGTATTCATAAATAGTTATACAATTCCTTGAGGTTGAGGGTTTTTGAAGTAATAAATAGAGAACATCCGTATACTTGTGGTTACATGAATAATTATTTGAAACTATTAATTCATGTGATAATATTCATGCATTTGATAAGTGATATAGACTTTTGAGCTTTGAGTTACATGAATAAGTAGGATTCTTGAAGATCATTGAGACTACTTTCATGAAGTGATTCAGTGACATGGATTTTTTTGTTTCAGGAATGAATGAATTAATACTTTAATATATATACATTACATAAAAAAGAACATGAGTATGTCATGCATGATTCAAAAATATAAATGCATGACATATAGTGAGATGTTCATGTAATGAGAATAACATGAATATTTAATGTTTTGGAAGTTCAAGATCCTATGAAATACTGTGAGTAGTATTTTCATAAAGCAGATTTAGTGGGATAATAGAAGCATTAGTGTAAGTGCAGTGTGGTTATTTTATCAATATACAATGAAGTAGATATTTCACTAAAGTTTTTTTAAATATTATTAATATACATGGAATTAAAATATAATAAGTATGGAATTTATTATTACCATATCTGGAGAGAGAAGAAGAGGGTGAAAATATAATTGTATCTTTGAGGTATCTTTATCTGACATATAGTGTTGTTGCAACTATATTCTGGAATAAAAATACAAAACTCAAACATAGTGAGGTTATTCACATCAAATTTTAAGAATAAAATGGAGTAGTAAATTGAAGATCATAGTTCATTTATTATAATTCAAATATGTAGTTAGTTCATTCATATCACAATGATCTGAATGATACCCTCAAGTATATAAATGAATATCAACCTTATTCAAAGTAGTATTCATAGGTGGAGAAAATGGAGTGCCCCTTGGTTGAGGAGTGACCAAACCCTAAAAATTGTAATGTTAATAAACCTTACATGAAGTGATCACATAAAATAATTTATAATCTATAGAACTAATGAATATTAGTGGATTTTGGCATATCAACACATTTTTAGTGTATTCTTCTTAGACGTAAACCATGATTTATTTAATTTCTAATATATCTATGATTATTGTGGTTATTGTACTATCAAGTAATAAAAGGTTTAATATTGTTCCTTCTTACATGGAAATAATATTTTAAAAGATAATAAAACAAGAAAAAGAAAATTTTTAATTTGGGATCACCTTGATTGACCCCCCTCTTAGGGTGTCTCTAGGAACAACAACATTGGTAGATACTATCCTTAGAGAAAAAAGAAAAAATATTCATAAATTTATTATCATATTCTATGATGATTTGGTCACCATGTAAAAGGCATACAAACTCCCATGATTTTTCATGACTTATAATGTCTAGATAAATATACTAAGTAAACATTACTTTTAAATCCATCCATTCAAGATTATGATATAGTTTATTATATACCACTGATTCCCCCGCTTTCTTTCTAGGAACCTTGAGTATAAAGTACATGCATTTCATATTAACTTATTAAAGAGTCTTAATAAATTTATAGATTCTCCCTATCTTCTCCAACCAAATTTATACTTCTTGAGGATAATTTCTACATTAAAAAGTTAGTGGTTGGTGATAGAGAAACCCTTGATCTTATTCCTTTTCCTAAATTAGACCTTTAATTTCCTATCATTAATCTACGGATTGAACCATTATCATCACTATCTCAATGATACATTGATTTATAAGAGGATTAACCCACATAAAATTATATATATCTCCCTCTAGAGGGTTTATTCAAGGTCTTCATGGGTGAATAATTCTACATAAAATCAAATAATGAGGAGAAATCCATGAAAAAAATATTCAATAAAAATAAAACCATACAATAATATTAAACCAAAACATAAATCCTAGAGAATAAAACATAAGAAATCACATCCTTCCATAATACATGGCCCGTGTTCATAGTCTGTAGCCCATACACCCTACCCAAAAGAAGCACAAGTACACATTCCCGTCATCCCCTGGGAACTCAAGGTCCAATACAAAAATATTTGTATAGACACATCTTTTTACCTACCTATTGAGCTCTAATAATATTATATCTTATATACCAAGGACTCCCAATTATCTTATATAAAAAATGGACACTAATACTATTTTAACATGAACCAACCCAGTTACCCCTGACTTGAGCACCCATGATGGTCCATTGTAAGGTCTAAGAGGTATTTCTAATCCCCATGGGATGGAAATTAGTGTGTGGGAACCAATTTCACTCTTTGGGAATGGTTTCTCCCAATATTATAACCAATGGGTCCTAATCAGAAACCAACCATGACCTCTACATACATTGGTGAGTCATGCACCCAAGTATACAAATAATAATAAAGGCCTCAATCACATGGAATAAAAAAAATAAAACAATATAAAGGTATAACCATAAATCTCTAATATCAAAATAAAATATACATATGCATTTATTGAACCAAAATGAAAGGGTGAAGGATGGGAAGATGAATAAGAAATTAAAAGTTATTATAAATATGCTACATGATATACCAAAAAAAAACTTCTACCCATATAAATGTAACAAAAGGTATTATACCTAGCATGTAACCTCCTTAAAACCCAAGTAACATAGCATGAATACCCACCTCTTTCAAGAGGCACATTGAATTTACCTATGTTAGATAAAACAAGGCCTATATACACCCATAAGGTGTATGTAGGGTTTAAGTATAACAATACCAATATGATCCCACAATGTTTTCCTTGTAACATCCAATGTTAGAGAAAACAAAACATGCTAGTTTGAAAATAATTATAGGAAAGTAACTTTAAATTGTTTAAAATAAAATAATCATCATGATATACTTTATTTTATTTAATAGAATAGATAAATTAAAGTCCCATAATCAAACATTTATAAAATAAGAAACATGAAAAGATCCCTAAGGTAATGTGGGATAATGTCACATAAGATCCAAATCAATCACATCCATACCTATAATCAACCACTACATATTGTCCATTCGTCAAAGTCAAACCTTGGATATCAATATTGCTTCACTAGTGAGGATGACACACTCAACTAATGGAAAAGAAATATTGATAATAAGTATTATCTTAGATTCCCTACCCAATAACCCAAAGTCTCTTATGAGGAATAAAAAATTAAAATACCAATTTCAAAGATGATTTTAACCAAAAATAATTTATGGCTATCCTGAATTTCCCATATAAAACATGATCTAAGTGGTATTTAAATTCCCATAATAAATAAAGGGATTAAAGAATAACTTCATATATAAATAACCCATAAAGGTAATCATTTTCAACCTTTATAACACTTTTAAAACTTTGTTCACAATAATAAAGAACAAAGGATTCATCAGATGAAGGGTGTACAAAGAAACACATACATTATCTAGGTGAAATCGTTTAAAAAAAGGTCAATCCATTAGTAATGGGAGAAAAAATACTCATTAGAAAAGTAAAAAACCTAAACATCAACGACCCATTTCAATAGAATCATATAGTAGGAAACCTAGGACTATATAACCTTAGGGGAGGATAAAAGATATTAAAGATAAGGAATTAGTGATAAATAAGAATAAATAAATCTCTTACTTAGTTACCATGATGGTACTAGGTGAAAAAACAAAAAACACCGAGTAAAGGTGGAAGATGGAGAGGGTTTTGTTTCACCTAGGAACTTCAAGGTTCATGAATGATGAGAAAACGAAGCTCATATATATTAAATCAAGAAGGGTTAGTTAAGTATTTTCATATTAAAAAAAGGTAGGGCCTCACCATGACACAATCTAATTTTCCACAGAGCAGCTTACCTCCCTCACAACTCAAGATGAAATATGATATAGGGACACTTTATGGCATGAAATCCCCTCACCATTTCAAAATAGGGAAACCCCCCTCACACCATGGTAGTCTCTACAGAATTGATATCCTCATTATGTCATCATAATGGTAATCCCAATAGAACCATGACATGGTCACTAGGTCATTTTAGCCACTAGAAGTTTCACGATTTCCTAGGTTGCCACCAGGCCATAGATATTGTAAAACCCCAATCTGCTGACCACTCTAAGTGTCTCAAGACATGTATTCTAATTTACCTTAGGCATACCTCCATATATTCTATAGGGTTTCAACTAGTATTAAGGTAAATCAAACAAATGGGGATACTATTACCTTAAAATAGATTCAAACACCATATGGAAATAACAAAACAATATCTATCACAATAAGAATTAGTGAACACATAATCAAATAAATACAATGTTTTAAAAAGTGTCATGTAGAGTTCATACAAGCATGCATCACAACTGTCCACCCACTAGGTCAGTCAAAAATAAAAAATAAACAAAAAAAGTACATAATGGGCCTATTACTATCACTAGGCCAATCTAGACTCTCAGACTCCAGAAACCCACCAAGTTGTTCTAGCCTAGTCCACTACACATATGTGCTCTGACCTAAAATAAAAATTATGGTATACAAGTTCACTAGGGTTACCATGAAGGGCTTGAGTAAATAAATTAGTAGGGTCTACTCAAGCCACCCTAATATACTCTTCTATATTCACTTATACACAAGTTCAAAAAATACATAAAATAAACCTTATTTTGTTGTTGTTGTGTGTTAACTAGTTCACTAAGACACTCAACTAGGTACAAATGTCTGTGAGTTCATCATGTGTTAACTAGGACACTACAATGATCAACCATATCATCTTCAGGCCCATGCCATAATCCCATCATCACCTCATTCAATCTAATCCAGTATGTAAACAAATAATCAAGGTAGGTAATTGTCTAACTCCTTAGCTGATACTCAAAGGTTTTTGCTATGGTTTCAGGAAAGTCTAGAACAATTCCTAATGGAATAAGGTAGGTTCCCTTATCAAAGTCCTTTACCACTACCTTATCACTAAATATAGGTTTCTATATCTATATCCCAACCCATTACCATACCACTCAAGGTAGAGTCCACCATCCACACCACTCACCACATCATGATTATACCATCATTTTCACTCAAAACTATCCAATATCCTGACCAATTCCTTCTCACTCAAGGTAAGGTCCATGATAACACCTTATCACTGAAGGTGAATACAACAAGTCTAAATCCATACATTTCCACTCAAGTTATACCAAGAATTATTACAAAACTAGGATCCTATATCACTCATGGAAATCCTAACAGTATCATATCATCATGGAGGGGCCTAACCATAGGATCTATCCCCCAGACTGGAGTTTCTCACCTATAACAAAAAAATGAATGAAATAAAAAAACAAGAATGCATCACATTTGTCGAGAACAAGTCATCCAGGATCTATCCCTTTATCACTAATCAATGGAACCAACTTTTTTTTTACCCTATGATGTCCTCATAGCCATCAGGCTCATATTGACTTTTTCCTCAATTGATGGGGTCATATTAACATCCAAAACATTCTTAGGGTCACAAGGAAAAGTCCTCAATCTCTTCCCATGATTCGAAATTAGGCCTCATATTAGATCTCCTGAGGGAGATATCTCAACCCACCATTTAAAGGAAAACCCACTCCACCACACACTCCAAGTATTTTAGGACTCATATTTATCTCTATGCATTCTAAAACTCCCCTCCAACAAAAAAGGTAGTTATTTTCCATTCACAAGATATAAAACCATCTCTCTCATTAGAATACAGCTTCAATAACCTCATGAATTCACACTAGTTATAAAATCAAAATTTAGGCTACCCACATTGCATATCGTACTCCAATACCTACCCAAGGTCTCTCATCAGATCAACTATTACCATTTCCTCTTGGATACATAGTCTCTAGGGGATCCAAATTTTTCGAAGTGATAAAGAGAACATAAGCATAAGAGGATTAGTTCCATCCCATATCTCCTATGCAGGGCACCTTTGGTTCTTAATTCCCATACCCAAACCCATGAAATTATACAAGCATGAATTATCATAAATAAACATGTGTATGAGTTTTTATCATAGGGGTCACCTACCTCAAATATAGAGTTAACCCATCATCAATCTTCACCGAGCCTTGTACAAGATTATCTATACTCTTGAGAAAATATATCATGAAAAAAATCAATATAATTAATTATAAATATTTATAATTAATTACTAAATTAGATATAATAAGAAATTACCACACAAAAAACTCATCAGGTCATCGATGCATCACCGAAACTATATGGAACCTTAACCAACCATCAACAAAAGGTCCATGGAATACCCTTGACACCATCTCGGAAAAAATCCCTATCACCCAACACCAAACCAAATGTTATTTTTTCCAAATTTTGGTAAAATTCATAAACAAATACATTTGGAAATATACCTCCAATGAAATGGGGACGAACATCATGTGATCATCACCATGAGACATTCACTCGCAAAGACATTCAAATGCTCTATTTTCCTTAAAAAATTCTACCATGATTCAGTGGAATGAACAAGAAAACATATAAAAATTACGTTTAATTTAGAGATAGTTAATGGGAAACAATAATGAAGGCAGGTGGAGGATATAATACCTTAAAACACAATATAAATCCTAGAAAATCCTCCCCTCTCAAGGGATAATCAAATGAGAGGTGAGGGGGAGGAAGAGTTGACCAATTTACCCCTCATCAATTCGCCCTTTTCCTAAAACCCAATGGATTGATAGGGAAATCACTAGCCTACCACCTTTTAAATAAAACCACCAAACACCTAGACCATGAAATGGCCCTGAGGACCATGTCGTGGTGCCTCAAAGCTTGGCCACACTATATAGTGTCCCACCCGATAATGGCATAACTAGCTCCCAAAAGGCAAGGGGGATAACCATAATAGATCTATCCATGAGAAAAAACTACTGTACTATGCCATGATCTTCCTTGTCTAAGGGAATTCTATTTCATGGCCCATGGGTTGGTGAACAACCTAGCCTCAGGGAGAATTTTGACCCACTACCTTATGAGTACCCACCATGGCACATCCCTGGGGATGAAGTGCAATCCTTACCTATAACACCACCACGACATAACCCTCTAGATTTTGGCATGGTATCCTCCCTCATGACACCACCACAGTGAATCCCCTCAGAAATGGAGTGGTCCTATATTTGTAAAAAAATCACAAATAGACACAATCTATGCTACATTTCAATGCTCAAAGCTATGATATGGTCCCATCCCGTAGTTGAAAAATCAACTAAGGGTTACCCCGACCCTTCCTGGATGCTCAATTGAGCACTTGAACCACTAACCAATCCTAATTCCATATCCAAAAACATTTTCTTGAGATGATCAAATGCTCTAAATCCTAATTTTAGTCCCAACCCATGAAATGATCCCTACTTCAATCAAAAAATTTAACCTCCAACCAAATAGTAAGGAAATTGAAATTCAAAGGTCTTTATAAACTCCCCACCATAATTTTTCTCATTATCATTAATCCACAATAGTCATATAATTAAAAAACTTGATGTACCATAGTCATCAATTCACTGAAAAATCACTATGTCCTGTCCCTAAATTCTTAATTTGTATTCATTTCACATCTCCAGACACCAAATCACACTGATCCTCAAATTCTAACCCACCATATAGACACAAAAAAACACTATGATGATTCTTACCACAACCATATCTAAGAGGAAACCAAAGTGTTACTAATATATTCATACCGAGGCTTATGGTTCCCCCCACTATAAGGATACTCTAGTAAAAGCTAATTCCATGTCACAGTTCTCTCCACCCTATGAATATATTTTTTGTATGTGATTATGATTTTACAGTAGTCTATTGATATGGTCAATGTGATTTCAACCTCACTGCATCCAATTTCACTTAAAAACATTGGTAGGTCTTCCCCTTTCTAACATATACCAAACATTATCAGCCTCATATGCTGACATTTAACAACATTTCTTACCCAATTATTATGCCTTAAAAACATGACTCATAACAAAATCATCTAGGAACCCACAGTAATGTATGAACCCAAATCTCAATATAATTAGATGGTTAGATCACCAACCAATATCTCAATCCATTCACCAACACACAAAATCCATCCAACACCACATCTACATTCCTAATATGTTATTTCACAAAAACTTGATATTAGTGGATCTTACCTCACACTAGAATCTAGGTGTGTCCTCGACCATCCACCAACTGATCACACCATAACCATGAACCAAATAATCATGAGGGATATTCCACTATGAGTGATATGACACTCCACACCATATGAGTATCCTTATAATCACCCCAATTAATGAAACATTGATCTTCATATCCCACACATCATTTTTTCCATATATATTGATGAGAAGTGGCCACCATGCTCATATATGATAATTGTTATCAAAAACCAATAAATTTACATCATAATCTCTCTAGAGTACCATAATCATCATTCAATAATCCAATCACAACTAGGATAACACCTTCCAATAACCAATGGTGAAATATCCACCACATGGATTCCCTTATACAACTCCTCAAGAACTGATCGAAACTGATCCCAATAGAACATGCATTCCACTCTTCCCAAGACACTGTCACCCATCCCGTCAAAATGGGAGATTTTGTCAAGTACCACCCAGATTGATCATACAGCTGTACCTAGATCTATTTATGATGTAACCTATTACCATCTAGGTACATATCCCATCCTCATTAAAAAACCCAAGCCATCAATCCCAAAAACAGCTCACCAAAATTATTGTTCTTTATCACACACATGGATTCTCATTGAACCATAACCCAAACAGGAACTAAGCATACCCAACATGCACCATTCTTACACAATATGAATTTTACCAAAAATCTATACCAACCTCACCCTCCTCCTAACGTAGAGTGAACCTTTGAAGAACCTTTATATATTTTCTTACCCAAAATCTTACTCTATATATCCTAAACCTAATGGGTGCATGATACTATACAACTGTATTACACAACAAAAATCATGCTCACATGTGTTACCTATATTGAACATAATCTCATGCACCTAACCCACTGAACATTCCCCACTATATGTCATCTCATCCAATTGTTCCCGAAATACCACTCATGCTAAATCCAACTGCATGATCAACCACCACACATATGTTCTTCCAAAACCATGAGAACCCATCCACACTCCCACTACGCCACTAAAATCACATCTAGAATCATTAGGTTTAGTAATACAACTAATATTGACCTCCAAAATAGACGTCAATACCTGAAGCACACTAATAACTCTAATCTCAAAAATTCAAGTCATTTTTCATTCCTTTATTCAACTGCACAATTTAGTTAAGTAGAGTGTCACCATGAATATATATGGGAACATGCCATATATATTGTGGTTGACACTTTAAGCAAACAAAAATTCATCCTCAAGGTTAACCATGACCATCCTTAATTCATCTCCCATACATAAATTGATTACACCGAACCCATAAAGGTTCCATAATCAAGGTATTTAATTCCCTAACTAACCAACTAAGGGTACCTATATGTATCTTACACAAAGGGAAAATATAGATATCTCTATGGAACATCCTACACTAGGATTCACATGACATGTCATCGAAAAATATAATGTGGTTCAGTTCAATAGAATTAAAAAACAAGTTATTTGTGAAAACACTCTATATATTATTTTTGAAATTTTAAATGACTCAACATTTATCAGTGAAATAGATCACACCCAATAATTAATATTTCATTTGAATCCTATATTCCAGATCTGATGCATTTACATCGATCTATTTCCAATATACATGACCTAAAAAACCTCAATAATGATCTAAAATACACATGACACAATTGAACCAATATCAAACTATAATATCGAAAGAAAAAAAGAAATCCCATCACCCTAGTAACCAAGGACTAACACTAGAAAGGTTCTCACAAAACATCGATCTTAGGTCCATCAAAAGCTTTGAAACATTCCTACACCAATTTTCTACCATATCCTCAAATAAAAAAAACAAAATAAAATACATTAATACCACTTTATAACACCCTGTTACGTGGAATACTGTCAGTTTCTTAGGACGAGGATGATAGTTGACCTTAAGCAGACCTCCCCATAATCTAGAGGCTACTGACTAGTGCTAAGGTCCCAATCCCCACAATGGGTAGAATATTCCCTTGATTCAAATTCAAAAAAATATTGGAAAAAAACAAACTATTCCCATCACAATAAGAATATTAGTGTGCATAATCAAATAAAAACAATGCTATAATAAGTTTCATGAGGAAGTCATACAAGAATACATCTAGACTTTTCTCCCAATAAGATAATAGAAAAACAAGAAACCAAAAATATAGAAGGGAACTACTACTATCTTCAAACCACACTACACACATAGTCTCTAGAAATCCATCAAGTTTTTTTTCTAGATCCACTTCACCTTTTTTCTCTATCCTAAATGAAAACATAAGGTTTACACACACACACACCAAGGTTCCCATGTAGGGTATAAGCATGTAACTCTATAGTGTCTCACAAATAACCCCTAATATATTCCATAATTTGTGTGTGTATGCATGATGAAGTAAAATATATTAAATAAATATGATCATCGAGTCTTGATGTGATAACTGGGCCACCATGACACTCGACGCGGTACAAATTCCCTTTAGTTCATTGTGTGCTAACCAAACCATAATGATGGATAACCATAACTACTTTGGAACCATGATGAATTCCTATAATCACTATATTCCATAAAATATTCCTTGTACCTAAATAATTAAGGAAGGTCATCATACAAGTACTTAACCTATACCTGAAGGTGTAGGGTAGTGAGTTTACCAAGTCCTGACCACAACTCTAAGGAATAGGGTAGGGTCCCTCCTCCAAGTACTGACCCACTAACTTATCACCCAATGTAGGGTCCGTTATCCACACCTCATACCATATCATGATCTTTCTAGCCTTATAACTCAAGATTTTACATAATCCCAACCATTTCCTCCTCCCTCAAGGTAAGGACTATGAAAAAGCTTCTCACTCATGGTAAATCCAACTAGACATAATTCATACCTTCTCACTCAAGGTATTACTAGAATTCATACACAACTAGGATCCCATATCAATAATGTAAATACTTCCAGAACCACATCACTCAAGGTGGGGTTAAGACTTATGATCAAACCCCCCACACTAGAATCCATTTCCAACACAATAACATATATACAATAATAAATAGGGAATGTAAATAGTTAAACAACTCACAAGTTCATCAATGGAGAGATAGCCACTCAGGATCTAACCACTCATATATGATCACTAGAACAAACCCACATATATCACCCCATGGTGATGTCATATCCCATAGTATCATCCCAATATAGGACTCAATAATTGGGGTCCAATTCCCATCACAAACCCCTACCATCTGAAGGCCAAGTCCTCAGGAACATCCCATAACCTACACCTTGGTCTCATCTCAAATCTCCCAAGGGAGATCTCTAAATCCACCACTTAGGAGAAAACACTATTCATCATATATGATAAATCCTATAGGATGTTTTCAGATGTTTATGCATTCCCAGACTCTCCTCCAACAATTTAAGGTAGTTCCTTATAACTTACGAGACGTACGAATGTCTAACTCATTGTCACACATACCCAAGCCACTTATACCTACCAACAAGCTCTAGGAACCCAAACTAGGATAACAATATTTTTTTTATGTCTTAAGCCCTACCCAAGGTCTTTATTCAACTTAATTGATTCCCTCTTCCATTGAAAACATATTTATTATTCAATTAAATTTTACTAATGTGATAATAAACACTTATTTCTTATGTTGGAGGATCAACTACATCCAATATATCTCACCTAGGTAACCTTAATTCCCTAATAACCATAAATAAACCCATATAATTATATAGAAATTCATCCTAAAAAATAAACATGCATATGATTTTTTATCATAGGGTCCACCTATCTTAAATAGATATTTAACCCCTTGCCAAGATTCGTTGAGGATCGACCTATCTCATTCATTCTCCCAATCACCTTTCTCATGTACCAACATAAAAGTAATTAATTATAACAAATTATAATTAGATATTAAATTAAATTCAATGTGGTTTAATCTCCAAAAAAACTCACTAGGTCATCATCAAATTACTGAACCACATGGAATCTCAACTAACCACATGTAGAAGGTCTATAGAATACCCCTAACACCATCCCAGAAAAAATTAATATTTCCTAACACCTAAACAACCATTGATTTTTATAATTCTTTTTTGAAAAGACTAAATAAATATGTTGGGAGACATAACTCTAATGAATTGACAAAAAATGAAGTGAGATCATCTCCACAAGGCATCCTCTCACCAAGACACACTAAAGCTTCATCAGCTTCACCCAATTCAATAATGATTTGATGGAATCAACACTGAAACTCTAGATGAATTACATCAAAATAAGAGTAAATGATTGAAAAAGTAGAACTAAGGGAGGTGGAAGATATCATTATTTAAAATATCACAAAAAAAATACACCCCTCTTGAGGGGAAATCGAATAGAAGTAGAGGGAGGTAGAGAGTTAGAAAATTGGAAACTCCTTAATTCCCTATTTCTTTAAAAACCCAAGGGGTGATTGGGAAATTAAAAGTCTACCCATGGTTAAAAGATCACCCATAACCTAGAACATGATATGGTCATGAGGACCATTCCATGGTGCCATAGATCCAAGTCACACTACCGCACAACTAACTCCCAAAAGGCTAGGGGACTGACTCCGACAACCCCCTACACAAAAAAAACCTCTTAGAATACATCATGGTATTCTTCAACTAAATCAATTCTATTTAAAGGAAACTAGGTTATGATAAAACCCACCCTTAGGGGGAATCCTAATCTTCCAACATCTTGAGAACCCACTACAGTGAAGCCCCTGGGTTGTGGCATCTTCATTCCCCATAACACCACCATGGTGTATCTATCTAGGTTGTGTCATGGACTAATCCCTTATAGAACCACTACAACACAAACCCTATCTTATAGTATAGTCATCACCTTGAGAAAAATTCACAAAGTAACCCAAACCATTCCATTCTATAATGACCATAGTTACAATATGGTCCTGTATATAGCTGAAACATCAGCTAAGGGTTACCCTTAACCTTCCCCAATGATCACTTGAGAACCCAAACCACCAATCGAGCCTTGTTCAATGACTAAAAAATAATTTTGAGATTATATAATAATTAGATCCATGGTCCAAATCCTAGTTAATGAAATAACACCTTATCTGGATTAAAAATTCAAACTTGTTGGATTTTTAATGTATTTATAATTTTAAAATTGTTTAATTTTAAGTTTTTTAAAAGGGTAGGTAATTTTTGGAATGCCACATTGAAAAATGGTTAGGAATAGAAATGATTGTTTACTAGAGGGAATGTCTATTCACTAGTGGGTGCGATCTTGTCCACTTATTTAATTAGGTACAATCCAATAGACAAGAATAAATATGGAAAACACACCTTTCTTAGAAATGTATCAACCCAATTACAAGGGGTATGCCTCCTTATCTGATTGGGTGCCTCCATTAATATAAAATAGAGTCACCATTGGATGGGATAATGAATTCCAACCATTCCTAATCACTTCAATAATTCCTATAAATTTAGATTCCCTTAAAATCCTTAAATAAGAGTGAAATTATTTTTTTGGTGTGCAAAAAAATCATTTTATTCCTATATTTTTTACAAAGTTCATTCGAGATATATTATTAGTTTAGTAAAATTATAGAATAGTGAGACACCATTGTATCCTAAAAAGATTAATCAAAAAACCAATATAATAATGATTTTGTGGGTCTGAATATAATCTTAAGGGGAGAGAAAACATAACATGTATTGATGAACTCCTTCTACTATCATCTAAGAAAATACCCTATCCATTATCTAAAAATATCCCCAAAAATTTTAATAATATATTACCATTAAGTTGAATACAGATATGCTAAAAAATGTGATGAAAGAGGATAAATTTGATTGAAATAAATTCAAGAGGTGGAAAATGAGGATGCACTTTATACTTGCAACTCTCAAAGTGGTGTATGAGTTATCAACTCAAAATCCCCCCATATCAAAATATGAGATGATTCAAGTTTCCCACACAATATAGAAATGGGAGGATGATAATCTCATGTGTCAAGGACTCATACTCAATGATTTATTTGATTAAATACTCAACAAATGTCAATACCTTCCAACTACAGGGGAGATATGGTTTTCATTTGAGAAAAAGTACAACACCAAGGACGCGAGAAGAAAAATAATCCTAGTAAGATAGATTATTTCAAATAAAATGGTATATATTATATATATCATAGATAAATTATATGAAATAAAATATATATTACAAAACATTAGAAAGAACAAGTTGAACATGGATGGTGTTATCATTATCATATCCATCATCTATAAGCTCCATCCTTCTTGTAAAAATGTTAAACATTATATACATCACAAAAAAGAATCTATTTCCCTTAATGAGTTACTTAACTACATATAAATTGAGTAGGAATATAAAATTAATTGGGAGGAAAACGAGCTTAAGGACGATAAATCCACAGTCCTCACGGTGGAGGGAATGGATCGATGTGGGTTCTAAAAAAATACAAACTATCCTTAAAAATGAAAGGTGAAATTAATGAAGAAAAAGGGTAATTATACCTCTATAGAAAGTCTAGACACTTTAAATAGTATAGTCATCTCCATAAGAAGAAAGATTGAAACACTGATTTTAAAGATAAATTTACAGATATGGGATTATAAGAGAATGTGATTGAGGATAAAAATTATAGGTGGACCAATTTTGGTTCTATATGACACATGTGACACAATAAGATCTCTATTAAAGAGAATGTAATCAATCATAGATGGGATTCCTGTAACACCCCAAGCTTCCACGGTACGTTTCCCTTTGAATAATGCGATAGCGTGTGTTGTACGCAACCTCGAGTTCTAACACACACCACAACTAATTAAACTAGCCGTTGTGAATAGTAATACCTACTTTTTGAAATCATATATATTTTATATTTCAAAATGGACTTCATTTTTGGATTCGGAATATTGAAATTAGCCTAGGGTGAAATTTTGGTACTTTTCGGATAACTTTTATATTTTGATGAATAGTGAAAATTACTAAATTTTAATTAAAAACAACTTTTTTAATCAAAATAATTAATAGTGATAAATTGTGAATTTGAGTGGTTTTAAAGTATATTTAGAATATATTTATACCATTTAATATAATTTTGGTCATTGGACATAATTTTACAATTAAACCGAACATAAACAAGTGTCAATCTTTTGATAGTTATTACCTCTTAAAAACACGCTTTTTTGTTTTGACAGCGGGAATTAATTTTAAATTAATTTCTGCCACTTCTGTGTTTTGAATTTAGAAAAATGGATTCCATATTTGGAATCAGTATGTCCAAATTGTGTAAATAGGTAACTTTTATTTTTAGACATTTTGAATAATTACTGTGGTAAATATTTTATTTACCATGGTTAAGGGTAAATCCGGTAAATAAGGGTTAAAAAATAATATTATAATAATACAAAATTACCCTAAAATGTGTCCTAACCTTATTGGTGGACACATAACCGACCATGAGCATCCTTGGGTCAATTTGGGGACCCCTTGGAGCCACTTGTATGTGGTAGGGACACTTTATATTAATAAAGTTAAAATAAAAATAAAAATGGCATAAGCTTACATCTTTTAGAAGAACAATTTTTACATAGGGTTATACATGTTGGATTTTTGATTATAAATATTCATTATAAAGATAAAAAGATTTCCTACATAATTATATTTTATTTATAAATTTTAGACATCAAATAATTTAAATTATTAATGACACAATAATGATGCAATGTTTACCTTATTAATAAATCATTTAAATAAATAAGATTATAATGATTAAAATATTATCTAAAACCTGTCCAATTCTTATTGGTTGATGTTATTTAGAATATTAGTCATCTTATCTTCGACCTCAATGATTTTTGGACCATTATAAACCGAATATAATTATATTATAAAGTAATACTTTCACTCTTTCCTAAAGAGCCCCTCTTCTCCCTTATAAAAGGAGACCACTTCTACTCATTCCTCACACCTCTCAAGCCACTTGGCTCGTCCAAACTCTGCCCAACTAAGCTCCCCACATCCCTCTCCTCCTCCTTGAAGCTTCCCCTTAGGCAGAAATCATTTCAAGAAGTCCTTTGGTTCCAACCAAAGTGAGTTACCTAAATTAAAGGTAACGATTTCTCTTAAATTATTTTCCTTTATTTTGCTTCTCCAACCCCCAAAATCTTTTTATTTCTTTTCTTTTGTAACAACACCAGTATCCTAAATATACTATGATGTTGTTATAAGAAGGATTCAAACTACACATACACACAACTCCATCTAATGGATGATGAACATAATGTTTCTGTGGATGGCAAACTAACGCCTCACGAAACGATGATTGTTCAAATACATCTTACCGCCTCTCATGGTGGCCATTATGATGGCACTGTAATTAAATATGATATTAATGATATATATTTTATATATAAGCTTCTGTAATTCCATTTTATTTCATACCATTATTCGTTTCCTGTTGTATATACATAGGATAATTTCATTTGAGGAAGTGCGGACTACCGCCCCCTTAAAATGATATGACTCGTTCATACCACACATGGAACGTATAAAGGATGGTGTTAATGAACTTAAGTAACATATATAAAATATTATATTATACTGTAATAGTAATATACCTATGTATCATTTGGATTCAATTCTTTTAAAATAAAAATTAAATGGAAGTAGCGTTCGTGCGTACGTACGGACTACCGTCTCCACGAACGCGGTGAGATCCATCCTCCATCGTATCCATTCAAGTCTTATTCTCATTTTAGGGTTAAAAATAATGTTAATATCATTATGATTATGAATAAGATTTAATCTATCCATTACAAACATGTCTTACGTAACCAAACATTTAAGAAGAACGAATCGATTATCACCTGAAACGACGATAATACTAAGATATTATTAATAAAGCAATGTTAAAAGATCATATATGATATCATATTAATGTATATGATTCTTGTATAATTTAATAACAATTATTTCACCATTATACAGGAGGTTAACCGACCCCAACAAAGGAAAAGTACAAGGTAAGGGTTATTTCACAATCTCTTCATTATCCGAGGTTGTTTATACGTAATAATCTACTGGGATATCTTTATCATCCACATCCATGTTTCTTAAAAATGTATTTAAAAACATTTTTACTATTTACAAGAATATGGGTTAAAGTCATTTATATCCTTGTTTGACTTTTTATAAGAGGTTTATAAAGGAATCTTTCCGTCGTTTTCAAAACAAGGTCATTTTTAACCTTTTCGACAGAATTGAGGTAAGAATGTTTTTTTTAACTTATACGGCGGGTGCGGTTATTTTACGCCGTTATAAAATCTTCAAAGCTTTCCTTACAATCTTATAAGAATATTTTCAAAGAAAATGTTTTATTTTATATGGATCTTAAATGATTTCAAAATAAAAGGAGATATTTCTTTAAAAAGATTTTTGATTTCATCTACGTCAACATCCTTTGATGGATTTTAAGATTATTTGAAGTTGATTTATTATGATACAAAACTTCTATATTGTATTGAAGGTTTTGTGATATGTTTGACTATGGATGTGCTATTTTTATACCATTCATAGTTTATGGTGAAATTATTGACATTTCGTATGCTAGTTTTAATACGAATGTTTATGTTATGTTTAAACCTTTTCATAAGGGAATGCATTGGACTTAATAAGTGACGGGTGGAGCCCGCTATAGCTCCTCGATGCATCGGTAGGTCTCATGAGAAAAACTAGTGTCTTGGCACAAGGCCTTGACAAAATCTTATTTGTAGTCTTGGCACGAGGCCTTGGCTATGTGGTTATGATAGTCTGGCATTATGCATTCCAACATTATGAAAGTGGTTATTGATTTTTGCATGTGATTATTCGATTAGTAGAATATCCATGTGAATAAGTAAATGGCATTATTTCATTTTATTTATGCCATACCATGTTGAAAGTTCATATTTAAAAGGATTTTGTTTTAGTTATACATTGCCTTAAATGTTTATTCTTATTTATGAAAGTTTCCGCTATATTGTTATCCTTACTGGGCATTTGAGCTCACCCCTTTTCTATGTTTTATTTTTCCCAGGAAGTGAAGAAGTAAATTATGAATGACTTGCAGGGATATTATGTGGGGATACGAGTGTGGATTATGGAGACATTATGTTACTGTAGTAGTTTTTCATTTTATGATGTAATGTAAAACTTATGAATATATCTAGTGTTTCCAAGGCCACTAAACCAATCGGTCTTTCGAGATTTGATCTTTCTTGTGATCATGCAAATGTTATGTAATAATGCACCGACTCTGGGTAACTGGGGTCGGGGCGTTACAGTTGGTATCAGAGGAAGTTTAGTACAAACCTTGGAAACTAGATTTAGATAAACTCTGATTAGAGCACGTATACCTAAGATGAACTTTGAGGATTAGTATAGAAGAACTTCCTAGAATTTTGGCATTGTAGAGATTTTGTGAGTTTTCTGAGCAATACATCCCTGTCTGGATACGAGCAGGTAGAGGCGGCTCTGGCACAGATGTACCTAGGGGTAAAACCCGAAAACACCGCTTTGAGCTAGACTCGAACGGGAACTGGTGCACGACAACGGGCCTTGCTGCACTCTTGGTTACGACACTCCCGGGGGATATGCTTAGGATAACTCTCATTTTCTTTACAAATCATTTTGAAGGGATTATGAGTATATACTTCCTCAAAGAAAACATTCTTATGATTATGGATTATATCCATAAATAGTTCAATTTATGTTAAGTGTTTTATAAGTATGGGATTATGTATTTTGATTCATAAATTGATCTAGTTTATGCCATTGTTTAGAAATGGCGCCTAGTGGAAGAAATGAAAACCGTATCAATGCATGCACTCCATGTAGGGATTGCCCTCCTGCTCAAGATAATTATAGTGGGGCTGGTGATGCAACTGGTGCCGATCAGCTAATCACCATACTGGGACAACTTACTCAGGTTATGAATAATAACCTTACCCGTATGGAGCACCCTGATCCGCAGCGTGGAGGATCAATGTTGGATCGATTCATGAGGAAACAACCACCAACGTTCAATGGGAGTACAAATCCCTTAGTAGCTGAGCAATGGATAAATTCCCTAGAGAAAATATTTCAGGCTTTGGGGAGCAGTGAAAGGGAAAAAGTTATCATGGCAGTTTACCGCCTCACTGGAGATGCTGATCAATGGTGGTCATTGATTCAAAATACGAAGGAAGATGATGAAGTATCAAATATGGAATGGAGGGAGTTCAAAGATCTGTTTTTAGAAAAATAATTCCCTCGCGACCATCGAGCAGATATGGAAAGGCAATTTCTGAGTCTGAGACAAAAGGAGGATGAGAATGTCACAAAGTATGAGGCTAACTTTACAAGGTTAGCGAGGTACGCTGGTGATTATATTCGTAACCCAAGAAGTAAGATTGATCGTTTCTTTGATGGGTTAAAACCATTTCTCCGTCGAGCGTTAGTCTCACAATCCTTTTCATCGTACGAAGACATTGTCTCATGTGCTATCAAGACCGAAAAAGAATTCTCTAAGTCTTATGACTTTAAAGCAAAGCAAGAGAAGAAGAGACCTGCTGATCAATCTGGGAATGGAAATAAGGGGAAGAAGGGAAAGGTTGAATATCCATCTTGTGGTAAATGCGGGAAGAAACATCCTGGTACTTGCTTGAAGGGAATGGGAGTCTGTTACAAGTGTGGTGAAAAAGGCCACCAAGCTCATGATTGCAAGGGGAAGAAGGAAGCTACCAACGTTCAGTGCTACAATTGCAGGGAGATGGGGAATTATGCAAATGCATGCCCTAAGCGTCAGGAGAACTTACCTCAGAAAAGGCCAAGGGATCAAGGCCAGGCTTATGCTATCACTACTGTTGAGGTAGAAGCTCCGAAAGACGTGGTGGCAGGTAATTTAATGGTTTCCTCAAGTTTAGCAAATGCATTATTTGATTCTAGATCATCGCATTGTTTCATATCTTCCCAGTTTTCTAAGAAAATTAGATATTTCCAATTTGATTTAATAAGGGAGTTGTCAGTTAAAAATCTTAAGGGAAGTATCATTGCAACAAAGTTTTGTGAATCAGTCCCCATTAGAGCACATAAATTTTCTTTATCTACTGATCTCATCGTCATACCTATGATTGAGTTTGATATAATCCTCGGTATGGACTGGCTTTCGGACTATGATGCGAAGATTTATTGTAAGAAGAAAGAGGTTACGATTCTTGATGATAATGATAAGGAGCACCTTATTTTTAGAGCAGAATCGTCACCACCTAATTCTTATTTAGATCCACCCCCAGTAGCTCAACTTAATTCAATTATTGGGGAATAAGAGAATGAAATAACTGTCGGTGAGGAAAGAAATGTTCAAATAGAGGATGTACCTGTTGTGAAAGAATTTGTAGATGTATTTCCGGAAGATTTACCTGGACATCCTCCAGAACGAGAAGTTGAGTTTTCCATTGATTTGATTCCTGGATCAAGGCCTATATCGAAGACCCCTTATAGAATGGCCACTGTAGAGTTAGTCGAACTAAAGAAACAACTAGAGGAATTGAGTAATAAGGGATTTATTCGCCCTAGTGTTTCTCCATGGGGAGCCCCTGTTCTTTTTGTTAAAAAGAAAGATGGATCTATGAGGTTATGTATCGACTACAGGGAGATCAATGCTATAACGATAAAGAAAAAGTATCCCCTACCTTGTATTGATGATTTATTTGACCAACTGCATGGAGCTCAATACTTTTCAAAGATTGACCTTCGATCTGGATACCATCAGTTGTGTGTGAAGAAGGAAGACATTCCGAAGACAGCATTTCGAACCAGGTACGGGCATTACGAGTTTACTGTAATGCCGTTTGGATTGACTAATGCACCCTCTGTATTCATGGATCTAATGAATAGAGTTTTCAAGGAGTATCTCGATAAATTTGTGGTGGTATTTATTGATGATATCTTGGTATACTCCAAAACCTATGAAGATCATGAAAATCACTTGCGCATTATCTTGAAGACTCTGAGGAGGCATGAATTATATGGGAAGTTTAGCAAGTGTGAATTCTGGCTTCAGGAGATTTCTTTTCTTGGCCATATTGTCTCTAAAGATGGAATCTCTGTTGATCCTTCTAATACCAAGGCAATCCAAGAATGGCCAGCACCTACGAGTATAACTGAGGTACGTAGTTTTATTGGTTTGGAAGGTTATTATCGACGTTTCGTCCAGAATTTTGCCCGATTGGCTAACCCATTAACGAAGCTCACACGTAAAGGGGTTAAATTTGTTTGGAGAAAAGAGTGTGAAGAATGTTTCAAAGAACTGAAGAGAATATTAGTCAATGCTCCTATATTGACTCTACCATCGGGGAATGATGGGTTCGTTATTTATAGTGATGCATCGAAGAAAGGACTTGGCTGTGTCCTTATGCAGAATGATAGAGTTATTGCCTATGCATCACGACAGTTGAAAATTCATGAACAAAACTATCCTACTCATGATCTCGAGTTAGCAGCAGTGATCTTTGCTTTGAAGATATGGAGGCACTACCTCTATGGTGAAAAATGTGAGATTTATACTGATCACAAGAGTTTGAAGTATATTTTCTCACAAAAAGAACTCAACATGAGGCAAAGGAGATGGCTTGAATTACTCAAGGATTATGATTGTACGATACACTACCACCCAGGGAAGGCAAACAAGGTGGCAGATGCTTTGAGTAGAAAATACCATGGAGTTTTGAACAATATGAGAATTGAAAGGGATCCAATTTTTATGGATCTAGTGAAGATGGACATGGGAATAACCAGGGAAGGTGAAACATCAATGCTTTTTCAAATGGTTGCCAAAACATCTTTACTAGAAAGGATTAAGAGTTCTCAGACCGATGATGAAGAATTCCAAAAGAAGATTAAAGCTGTGAATGATGGGAGATTGAGAGACTTTGTGTATGAAGATGGAATTTTGAAATTCGGGAAGAGAATTTGTGTTCCCAATATACCTGATCTAAAAAGGGAATTGCTGGATGATGCTCATAGTTCCAATTTCTCTATACACCCTGGGAGCACCAAAATGTATAGAGATTTGAAGGAACATTTTTTGTGGGACAACATGAAGAGGGAGATTGCTGATTTTGTGTCAAGATGTATGGTTTGTCAACAAGTGAAAGCTGGAAGGCAACAGCCTGGAGGAGTCATGCAACCTCTTCCCATACCGGAGTGGAAATGGGACAATGTTACGATGGACTTTGTCATGGGGCTACCGAAGACTCCTAGAAGGAATGATGCAATATGGGTTATTGTTGATCGTCTTACCAAGACAGCACATTTTCTTGCTATAAGAGAAGATCTACCCCTGGAACGTCTAGCAAGACTATATATTAATGAAGTTGTGAGACTTCATGGAGTACCCCTATCGATTGTTTCTGATCGTGATCCCCGTTTTACTTCAAGATTCTGGAAAAGTCTTCAGAAATCCCTGGATACTGAACTTCATTTGAGCACTGCTTACCACCCTCAGACAGACGGACAATCAGAACGGACTATTCAAACCTTAGAAGACATGTTGAGATCTTGCTCACTTGACTTTCAGGGTATGTGGGATCAATATTTACCTCTGGTAGAATTTTCCTATAACAATAGCTTCCATTCGAGTATTCAGATGGCACCATATGAAGCGTTATACGGAAAGAGATGTCGTACACCAACCTGTTGGGATGACGTTGGTGAAAGAAAACTTGTAGGCCCAGAACTGGTGGAGGAAACGGTGGAAAAGGTGAAAGTAATCCAAAATCACATCAAAGCAGCTCAAAGTAGGCAGAAGAGCTATGCCGATAATCGAAGGAAGGATTTGGAATTTCAAGTCGGTGATCATGTTTTTCTGAAGGTATCTCCGTGGAAGGGAGTCATACGTTTTGGTAAGAAAGGTAAATTGAGTCCCAGGTACATCGGACCTTTCGAAATTCTAGAACGAATTGGGGCTGTAGCTTACCGATTGGCAATGCCGCCAAGTCTCTCCAAAGTTCACGATGTCTTCCATGTATCTCTTTTGAGGAAATACATGCCTGATACGACGCATGTACTCACCTATGAGGAATTAGAACTGGAACCCGATCTGTCTTATTGCGAAGAGCCCGTCAAGATTCTTGATACGAGAGAACAAGTGCTGAGAAACCGGACGACGCGTCTGGTAAAAGTTTTGTGGAGAAACCATAAGATGGAAGAGGCAACGTGGGAACCCGAGGAACTTATGATGAAGAACCACCCGAGTCTTTTTATGCAGTAATACCCTAGAAATTGCGAGGACGCAATTATTTGAAGGAGGGGAGAATGTAACACCCCAAGCTTCCACGGTACGTTTCCCTTCGAATAATGCGATAGCGTGTGTTGTACGCAACCTCGAGTTCTAACACACACCACAACTAATTAAACTAGCCGTTGTGAATAGTAATACCTACTTTTTTAAATCATATATATTTTATATTTCAAAATGGACTTCATTTTTGGATTCGGAATATTGAAATTAGCCTAGGGTGAAATTTTGGTACTTTTCGGATAACTTTTATATTTTGATGAATAGTGAAAATTACTAAATTTTAATTAAAAACAACTTTTTTAATCAAAATAATTAATAGTGATAAATTGTGAATTTGAGTGGTTTTAAAGTATATTTAGAATATATTTTTACCATTTAATATAATGTTGGTCATTGGACATAATTTTACAATTAAACCGAACATAAACAAGTGTCAATCTTTTGATAGTTATTACCTCTTAAAAACACGCTTTTTGTTTTGACAGCGGGAATTAATTTTAAATTAATTTCTGCCACTTTTGTGTTTTGAATTTAGAAAAATGGATTCCATATTTGGAATCAGGATGTCCAAATTGTGTAAATAGGTAACTTTTATTTTTAGACATGTTGAATAATTACTGTGGTAAATATTTTATTTACCATGGTTAAGGGTAAATCCGGTAAATAAGGGTTAAAAAATAATATTATAATAATACAAAATTACCCTAAAACGTGTCCTAACCTTATTGGTGGACACATACCCGACCATGAGCATCCTTGGGTCAATTTGGGGACCCCTTGGAGCCACTTGTATGTGGTAGGGACACTTTATATTAATAAAGTTAAAATAAAAATAAAAATGGCATAAGCTTACATCTTTTAGAAGAACAATTTTTACATAGGGTTATACATGTTGGATTTTCGATTATAAATATTCATTATAAATATAAAAAGATTTCCTACATAATGATATTTTATTTATAATTTTTAGACATCAAATAATTTAAATTATTAATGACACAATAATGATGCAATGTTTACCTCATTAATAAATCATTTAAATAAATAAGATTATAATGATTAAAATATTATCTAAAACCTGTCCAATTCTTATTGGTTGATGTTATTTAGAATATTAGTCATCTTATCTTCGACCTAAATGATTTTTGGACCATTATAAACCGAATATAATTATATTATAAAGTAATACTTTCACTCTTTCCTAAAGAGCCCCTCTTCTCCCTTATAAAAGGAGACCACTTCTACTCATTCCTCACACCTCTCAAGCCACTTGGCTCGTCCAAACTCTGCCCAACTAAGCTCCCCACATCCCTCTCCTCCTCCTTGAAGCTTCCCCTTAGGCAGAAATCATTTCAAGAAGTCCTTTGGTTCCAACCAAAGTGAGTTACCTAAATTAAAGGTAACGATTTCTCTTAAATTATTTTCCTTTATTTTGCTTCTCCAACCCCCAAAATCTTTTTATTTCCTTTCTTTTGTAACAACACCAGTATCCTCAATATACTAGGATGTTGTTATAAGAAGGATTCAAACTACACATACACACAACTCCATCTAATGGATGATGAACATAATGTTTCTGTGGATGGCAAACTAACGCCTCACGAAACGATGATTGTTCAAATACATCTTACCGCCTCTCATGGTGGCCATTATGATGGAACTGTAATTAAATATGATATTAATGATATATATTTTATATATAAGCTTCTGTAATTCCATTTTATTTCATACCATTATTCATTTCATGTTGTATATACATACGATAATTTCATTTGAGGAAGTGCGGACTACCGCCCCCTTAAAATGATATGACTCGTTCATACCACACATGGAACGTATAAAGGATGGTGTTAATGAACTTAAGTAACATATATAAAATATTATATTATACTGGAATAGTAATATACCTATGTATCATTTGGATTCAATTCTTTTAAAATAAAAATTAAATGGAAGTAGCGTTCGTGCGTACGTACGGACTACCGTCTCCACGAACGCGGTGAGATCCATCCTCCATCGTATCCATTCAAGTCTTATTCTCATTTTAGGGTTAAAAATAATGTTAATATCATTCTGATTATGAATAAGATTTAATCTATCCATTACAAACATGTATTACATAACCAAACATTTAAGAAGAACGAATCGATTATCACCTGAAACGACGATAATACTAAGATATTATTAATAAAGCAATGTTAAAAGATCATATATGATATCATATTAATGTATATCATTATTGTATAATTTAATAACAATTATTTCACCATTATACAGGAGGTTAACCGACCCCAACAAAGTAAAAGTACAAGGTAAGGGTTATTTCACAATCTCTTCATTATCCGAGGTTGTTTATACGTAATAATCTACTGGGATATCTTTATCATCCACATCCATGTTTCTTAAAAATGTATTTCAAAACATTTTTACTATTTACAAGAATATGGGTTAAAGTCATTTATACCCTTTTTTGACTTTTTATAAGAGGTTTATAAAGGAATCTTTCCGTCGTTTTCAAAACAAGGTCATTTTTAACCTTTTCGACAGAATTGAGGTAAGAATGTTTTTTTAACTTATACGGCGGGTGCGGTTATTTTACGCCGTTATAAAATCTTCAAAGCTTTCCTTACAAGCTTATAAGAATATTTTCAAAGAAAATGTTTTATTTTATATTGATCTTAAATGATTTCAAAATAAAAGGAGATATTTCTTTAAAAAGAATTTTGATTTCATCTACGTCAACATCCTTTGATGGATTTTAAGATTATTTGAAGTTGATTTATTATGATACAAAACTTCTATATTGTATTGAAGGTTTTGTGATATGTTTGACTATGGATGTGCTATCTTTATACCATTCATAGTTTATGGTGAAATTATTGACATTTCGTATGCTAGTTTTAATACGAATGTTTATGTTATGTTTAAACCTTTTCATATGGGAATGCATTGGACTTAATAAGTGACGGGTGGAGCCCGCTATAACTCCTCGATGCATCGGTAGGTCTCATGAGACAAACTAGTGTCTTGGCACAAGGCCTTGACAAAATCTTATTTGTAGTCTTGGCACGAGGCCTTGGCTATGTGGTTATGATAGTCTGGCATTATGCATTCCAACATTATGAAAGTGGTTATTGATTTTTGCATGTGATTATTCGATTAGTAGAATATCCATGTGAATAAGTAAATGGCATTATTTCATTTTATTTATGCCATACCATGTTGAAAGTTCATATTTAAAAGGCTTTTTTTTAGTTATACATTGCCTTAAATGTTTATTCTTATTTATGAAAGTTTCCGCTATATTGTTATCCTTACTGGGCATTTGAGCTCACCCCTTTTCTATGTTTTATTTTTCCCAGGAAGTGAAGAAGTAAATTATGAATGACCTGCAGGGATATTATGTGGGGATATGAGTGTGGATTATGGAGACATTATGTTATTGTAGTAGTTTTTCATTTTATGATGTAATGTAAAACTTATGAATATATATAGTGTTTCCAAGGCTACTAAACCAATCGGTCTTTCGAGATTTGATCTTTCTTGTGATCATGCCAATGTTATGTAATAATGCACCAACTCTGGGTAACTGGGGTCGGGGCGTTACAATTCCTCTCTACATGGGAAACTCTAGAATCATAAACATACATGGGAAGGGAGCGGTTGATCTTAAGTTCACCTCAGAAAATATATACACCTTAATTGATTTCTTTTATGTTCGTAAATTTTGTAAGAACATAGTCTCAGAGAGTTTGTTAAATAAGCATAGGTTTAAGACAATATTTGAGGCAAATAACTATGTTTAGTAAAAAAGTGGTATCTTTTTTGGAAAGGGTCACTTGGATGATGGATTATTCAAATTTAATACAAATATTTTTTTACTTACATTCTAGAGTATTTTTTATTTATGTAATAATAATTTAAGTCACATTAATTTTAAGAAATTTCATGGTATGTAAAAAATAAAATTTTTACCTAACATTGATAAAAATGATAATAATTGTGTAACTTTCATGAAAAATAAAATAGATAGGAAATAATTGCCAACTATAGGAAGGAAAATTAATTTGAAAAAATTAATACATAGTGATGTATGTGATTTTCATGCTACACCCCCCATATGTAATAAAAGGTACTTTTTTACTTTTACTGATGATTATTCTATAATTTTCCTTGTGCATATTTTTCATTTTAATTAAGAATTTATATATTGATTTAGTATCATTAAAAATGATATTGAAAAACAATGTGAGATTACAATTTAATGTTGTATATTTGATAAGGTATTTGAATATTATAGTCCTTAATTGTTTGAATCACTAGGGATCATACATGAAGTTAAAACTCCCTATACACCATTAAAAATGGTGTAGCTGAGAGAAAGAATATAACATTAATGGAAATGGTTAATTCCACGATTCTATCTTAGGTATCTCAAAATGTTTTTGGGGAGATCTATTTTTAACTATATTTTATATCCAAAACCGGGTTCCCAAAAAATGGAAGGCTATGAATCTATATGAATTATGGAAGTTTATATAAATGAAACCTAAATTATTTAATGTTTGGGGTTGTCACACAATTATAAGAGCACCTGAACCTAAAAAGAAAAAGTTGGGTAAAAGAAGTATTGAGGGCATATTTCTTGGATATGTGGATAATTTAAAGGATTAAATATTCATAGTTATATAATAAAATGATTTAATATATGTTAATACAATTATTGAATCAATAGATATTATTTTTGATGAATCTAGGTTTACCTCATTATCTAAGAATGTACAAAAAGAGGAATATAGATCAAATAAAAGAGTATCACAAGAATATATAGTTGAGGAAGCCCATAAAAGTAAATGAACCAAGATACCTAAGAAATATAGATTTTATTTCTATATGTACTTGTTACAAGGAACCAATAATACTATTTTCACATAAACCCTGGTTTTTCTCAATATAGTTAGACCAAATAAATTTCAATGAGGTTATGTATTGTTCTAATGAATCACTTTGTAAGAAGATATAAATGAAAAAATAAACTCTATAACTAGGGAAAATACTTGGATATTAGTTGATATACCTCAAGTTTCATAACCTATGGGTTGTAAGTGCGTATTTAGAAGAAATCATAAAGTTGAAAATACAATTGAAAAGAATCCAGATTTTTAGCCAAGGGTTTTACTAAAAAAGAAGGAATCGATTATTTTGATACCTTTACTCCCATTGTAGGATCCCAGGTATTTATAAAATAATAATTTTTTATATCTATTAATATTTATGAATAAGATAATAATTTTAAATTAATTGGGACACTTTATTCGATATCATACTGGACATGCAATAACGAGTTTCTCCAAAATCTTACATTGCACAAAACTTTGAGTTATACCGAAAAATAATATAATAATATTATTATTATTTTAAATTTTATTTAACACCAATTTGTTGTATTATAGGGAATTAATAGAACTAACAACAATATTTTTACACACATTTTTTAAATATTTTTACATTTATCCAATAAAATTTAGAGGCCTAAAATGAGAATAAATCCAATTTTAAGCATAAAATACTCTAATATTTTTAAAAGATCGTTTTACCGCCTTTTGATAGATAAAACTATTTAAATATAGTTTTTTTTCATTTTTATATGATATATTTGAGAAAATAAACTTTTTATTTAGAAGTAGGACATCAAAATTATCTTCGGTTGAAATTTTGGTATTTTTCTAATGAAAATCATATTTTAATGAATTATAAAAAATGCTAAATTTTATTTCAAAACTTCCTTTTTGTATAATTTATTTATATAGTTATATTTTCCTTTTAATTGGTTTTAAAGTATAATTGGATTATGTTTTTATCATTTAATCCAATGTTGGTCACTGGAAGTAATTTCATATTGAAATTGGAAATAAACACATGTCAATATTTTGGTAGTTTTTTCTTCTTAAAAGCACGCTTTTTGGTTTTGACAACATGAATTAATATTAAATTAATTTCTAAAATTTATATGTTTTGAATTTGGAAAAATTTATTCTATATTTGGAATCATAATGGCCAAATTTTGTAAATAGGTACCTTTTATTTTTGGACATTATGAATAGTAAATTCAGTAATTATTTTTATTTACTTACAGTAGATGTTACTATCATATGGCCACAAAAAGGGGATGGTGCCTCACTCACCTGGGTTCTCCCGTGCTCTCGGATTAGTCTATATATCCTAGGTTTTTTACTTCTCTTGATGGTGGCTCTCTCAATCTAGGCTATGTTCTCTCCCGATCTTTTATTTCTCTCTCGCTCTCCTTTCCCCACTCTATACTAGCACTCCAGTATTCTCCTCATCCACCTCTCTGTGCTCTTATCTTTCATTCCTCATCTTATCTCCAGGTCAAATTTGGAGAAAGATATATGATGAGGTTTTGGGAGAGTGGTTTGGTGGACAACAGAGTTACAAGCGCTACCAGAGGTGGTCCTTATTCCTAGGGTTTTAGTCTCTCTCCCTTTTCAATTTTGTCCCACTTTCTTCTTTCTCCCGATAGTAAATTTTCTTCTCTCTCACTCATCTTCACTAATTTGTGTTAGAATCTTAGTTTTCTCAACATTTTTCCTCTTTACACTCTGATATTTCATTCATAAGATTCTCTCCAAGTCGGTTTTGGAGCTCAGGGTTCTCTAAGGTTTTGGACATGTGTCTTGGTAGACGATAGATTTTCCAGTGCTCTGGAGTTGGTCCTTCCTCATAGGGTTTTAATACCTTCCCCTTTTTTGGGTTTGTTCCCACATTCTTCTTTCTTGTTCAGGTGACAATTTCCAATGGTGGTTTTTGGTGTCAGATACAGTTTTTTTGGTTCTTGGAGGTGATGGGGGTTACGTTGGATGATTATCAATGGTGCGTTGATGGCTGATATCATCAGTGTCTGTTTCAAGTTTTGGTCCTAGTTTAGTGAATCAAAGATGGTGGTTTTCAGTGGTCCTATTTGTAAGTGTGATATAGCTGGTATGTGGTTGGGTGATGGGGGACGACGACATGTTGTTGTTGATGGGATTCAACATTCTGGTGTGGTATTGAATGACAACGATGATGGCATGATGAGGGAGGCTCTGTGAGATGGTAGTGACGGTGAGAAGACAGTGGTTGTCGGTCAATAGGATGGTGAGGATGATAACTATGGTGATGTTAGGACATGACATGGGTGATAGTGTTGTGATTATGGACTACGAGGTGATGATGGTGGTGAGGTCTCTCCTCGATGGTGGGTTTCTTAGGATGCCCGTGTGTCTATAATTTTTTGGGTTTCCTTATGAATTTGAATTTTAAAATTTAAATGTTACTTTGTGATATGTTTGTTGTGTAAGGATTTATGAGGGTGATGTTTGAAATTGTTTCCAGTTTATGTGAGGATCCCACTTAACCAAAAATTTGAAATTGAAAATGATAAAAAAGGGATTTGGAGTATTTTTATTTACCATGGTTTAAGGGTAAATCTGGTAAATAAGGGTAAAATAATAATAATATAATAATGTAAAACTACCCTAAAACGTGCCCTAATCATTTTGGATGAGATATTTTCGACCATGATCATCCTTATGCCGAACTTTTGGCATTTTTGAGCCCCTTGGGTGTGAAAATGAAATGTTATAATAATTAATTTAAAGTAAAGAGAAATATAAAATAAATATGTATCTTTTATTAAAGAAATTTCAATATAGGGTTGTATAACTGATATCTTTGACAATAAATAGAAATTATAAAGATAAAAATATTTCATACATCATGGTATTTTATTTATAATTTTTATACATTAAATAAATAAATTTATTTGTGACACAATGATGATGCAGTGATTACCAAATTAATGAACGATTCAAATAAATGATGTTATAAATAACAAAATAAATGTAATTTGAATATTTTAATTACATCCAAGAATTTTATGGATTATATTGACATATAATATTTTAGTTAATATTTTTTATTATAAGTAATAAAGTTTTCAGGACTTAAAAAAATCAATTACAAAATAGTGTCAAAATTGACATAAATTAGTTTTTAAAACAAATACTATTTTTTTAAATTATATAATAATCCTAAAAATCTATGATTCATAAAACTGACTTATATAATGTTAAAATTTTCACTAATGAGCCACTTTTTATTCTCTTGGAATTTTATAGTAAGTATAGTAACCATATATTATGAAAATACAAGAAGACATGGTAAGAGTTAATGTTTTTAACTAAGGGTTAAAGCTAAAAGATAAGGTTAATTTTGTGACCTAAAATTGTCTAAAATATATTGGTTGAGAGGATTTAGACCCATACTTATCTTATCATAGAAATATATCACTTTTTAACTATTATAATTGGAATATAATTTTATAATAAAATAATATTTTAAGACTTTCCTAAAGTGCCCTCCTACCTCTTATAAAAGGCCACAAACTTTACCCACTTACTCACACATTTCAAGCCCCTTGAATTGTTAAGATTATACTAAAATAATCTATAAACATCCCTCTATTACTCATAGAATCCTTACCTTGGGTAGAAGGAAATTTAATAAAGCCTTTTGGGTCAAATTAGAATAAGTTACCCGATTTAGAGGTAACGTCTTCTCTCAAGTTCCTTTCCTTTATTTTCCTTCTCCACTCCCTATGCTATTCTTATTCATTGATTACATAAAAAAAATAGTATCCTAAATATTATAGGATTTTTTTATGAGAAGTATTATAACTAAACTTACACACACCTCCATCTAATGGATACATACATACTATTTCTGTGTTCGGCGAACTACTACATCAAGAAATGATGATTGTTCAATTTTCTCCTACCACCTATCATAGTGGCCATTATGATTGCATTGTATTTATATATGATATATATTATATTAATATTTTCTATATTATTCTTTATTTTTTATTGTTATCATACATTTATGCTTTCCATAATGTTTAAATACGATAATTTCATTTGAGGAAGTGCAAACTTCCACCCCCACAAAGTGATATGACTCGTTCATTCCATACATAGAATGTATAAAGGATGGAATTAATGAAATTATGTAAAATATATAACATAAATATTATAAAATATTTATAACATACCTATGTATCATTTATTTTTCTTTCCTTTAATATGAAAAAGAAATGAAAGTAACGTTCATGCATACATATGGCCTACTGTCTCTATGAACGGTGCATTTCATTTCTTATCTCCAAATGTTATGGATGGTTAAAAATACATATATTATGGATATATATGATATTTAAATCATTAATATCATTATGCAGATGATTTAATTTTTACTACATGGACAATTTACAATAAAACAAGTTCATTTTTGTCTCAAATACAGAATATCGAAAAAACATCCGATATTAACTTGAATAATTATGTGATTGTTATAACAAGGTAATAAGTGATATAAAAAGAGTAATAAACTTGAAAAGGGTTCTAAAAAAAGTATAAATTAACTTATGTTTATTATTCAGGAAGAAAAAGGAACATACATGATGATTTGGACTCAAGGTAAGAGTCTTCATCTCAATATCCTTTCATTGAGGCATATTTTTGTTTATACACAAACTTCTATTATGTAGTGTATAATAAACCATTTTGAATTTTAATTTCATTAAATATTTGTCAAAAGGTAATCTTTTTTATGAATTATTTTACTAAATGACAAAAGGAATGTTTCTTTATAACATATGTGGCGACAATGTCCTTTTAGCCACCACAAGCATTATTTGATATTTGACTTCCTCTACAAGTCGTAATGTTTTTAAAAAGAAAAATAAATAACATATTCATTTTTGTTATTTTTTATTGAAAATGGTTTTGAGAATGTATTTATTATATCAATTTCTTGATATGATTTCTTATGATTGTAATGTGGAAATGTTATTTTTTCCTTTATTCTTGTTCATGTGTTATGATTATGTTATGGATCTTTGGAATTTCTTATGTATACGTGTGGCTCCGTGATAAACCAAGGGAGGGTAAGCCCAAGATAACTCTCCAATGCATTGGGTATTGTGATAGAGGTAAACATTAAGGTTTATACTAAGATATTTATGGAATATATTGTGATGGGTATTCCAAACATAACCATGAAGGTTACTCCTTTTGTGGCTCTAAAAGCTATGATGTAAGTATGTTATGTATTCAACAAGTTACATCTATGATTTATGATTTCTATGAGTTATTCATAAATCTTATGATTTCATGAGTTATGTTAAAGAGCTTATGTTTTATGAGTAAAAAGCATGATTTCATTAATTTTTATGTATTCATGGACTAATGTTTTCTTTTCTTTATTTTGTATCCCTTACTGATCTTTATATGATCATCCCAAGTTTTTTAAATGTTTTTCATAGGGTATAAGGAAGGTTAAGAGAAAGGAATAGTTCAAGAATATTTTTTATCAAGAAAATAAATCTTGTTTTATTTAATGAGTTTTATTATTGTGGAAAAAATTGGTTAGAGTAGAAGTGTCTACTTTGTAATTTTTGAGATGTAATGTAATATTTATGGAATAATTCTACAAAACTATAAACTTTATAATATCCTAAATGTGAATTAAAGTCAATTATTGAATTATCTCAAGATTAAGTAATATTTAAGGATGGTTCCTTATAGTTGGTATCAGAGGCCAGTTTAGATAACTTTTGGAGTTAGGATATTGTTAAATGATTATCCATAAATTATTTTTACATTATGGTAATATTGAAATGATATAGAATTTGAAGATTACCATATTTCTTAATCTAAGTTATTTATTTATTTAGAATGGGTTTTTACATAGGAAATAGGGAAACTATGACGAAACAACATCAAGAGGAAAACAACCTACCAAATCTGCAACCAGAAATGGTTGAAATTGGAACTTAACAGTTTTTTATAGTGATGGAATAATTGTCTCAGGCTATAAATGGATGTGGTATCCATAAGTGAGATCATACAGATCAAACACAAAGGAACATGTCTGTAGTGGAGAATTTCATGAGGTAAAATCCCCCATCATTCAGAGGATTATCTGACCCTGTTCTTGTATAAGGGTTGATTAAATCACTGGAAAATATTTTTGATGTCATGGGGTGTTCGTAACATCAAAAGTTTAGTCTTGTTGTTTATTGTTTTGAAGGTGAAGCCGATTAGTGGTGGTTGATGGTTAAAAATATTAGGGATAATGAGGAGGTTGATACTCTTGATCGGGATTCATTCAAATTTATGTTCATTGAGAAATATTTTCTTAAGTTGGTTTTCTTAGGATGGAAAACAAATTCTTATAATTGAGGCAGGAGGATGACTTAGTGGCTGCTTATGAAGTAAAATTCACTTGAATGGAAAGGTATGCTCCAAATTTTATATGAGATCTTGATAGTTAAATCAATCATTTTTACTTAGGATTAAATCCAAATTATCGAAGGTCATTAGCTTCTCGTGAGTTAAAAATTTATGAAAAAACTTGTTCAATGTGTGGAGAAGGTGGAAATGGAGTTTTCTGAAGATGAAGTGTTATTTGAAAAAAAATAAAATAAGAGGTTGAGGTGGAAGGTGAAAGGGAAGAACTCTTCAAAAAAGTTTGATGGTAAGAGACTTAAGTTTAGTGTTTGTGAAAATTGTGGTAAAAAGAACAATGAGGATTGCCTATTGAATTCTGGTAAGTTCTTATGATGTGGTAAAATGGGACATAAGGCTTGTAATTGTACTAAAAAAGATTGGGGTAGTGGTAAGATAAAATTTTATTGACAGTTAATAAAATGTTTTAAGTGAAATGAAATGGGTATTTATGAAAATGAGTGTTTGAAAAAGAACTCAAATGATTGAAAGTAGCTGTACTACAAGTATAAAGGGGTGGTGAAATCAGTTTCAACTACTTCAGCAGATGTTGGGCCATCAAATGAAGTAGTGTTAGGTATATTGTTTGTTTATTAAGATTATTCCAATGTGTTGTTTGATTCTAGGTCCACACATTCTTTCATTTATGAGAAGTTTTATATTAAATTGGGAATTCCATCTCAAGATATGAATCATGAACTTGTGGTAAAAAAAACCTAGGGGAAATATTGAGATCAAAAGAAATTATAAGAAGCTTTATGTCCTTGTGTGAAGAATGAATCTACCTTAAAACCTTATTGTTTTTCCTCTAGTAGAGTTTGATGTTTTTTTGGATATGAATTGGATTTCCATTTATCATTCTAAGATTTATTATAGATCTAAAGAGGTTTCTTTTTAGAAAGAATTTTAGTTTGTGTAAAATATTTAACGCTTAATTTTAATAACACATCTTGAAGCTGAGAAACAAGTAAAATAGTGAAATAAATGTTACCTTGCACATATTTTTGAAAATAAAGGAACTGTTCAGATTAATGATGTGCCAGTGTTCAATGAGTATCTTTATGTTTTTCATGATGAGTTTCCAGGTATAATACCTAATCGAGAAGTTTAATTTACCATTTAATTGGTTCCTAATACTAATCCAATTTCAAAAACCCCTTAATGAATGGATCAAATTGAACATTTATAGTTAATGAAGAAATTTTAGGAGTTATTAGATAAAGGTTTCATTTGACATAGAACATCACCATGGGGTACTCATGTCTTGTTTTTTAAAAAGAAAGATGGTTCAATGAGAATTTTAATTGATTATAGAGCCTTGAATAACATCATTGTTAATAAAAAGTATCTCCTGCCTCATATCTATGATTTGTTTGATCATATATGGGGAGCTCAATATTTTTTGAAGATTGACTTAAGGTTGGGGTACCATCAGATGCAATTGAAGGAAGTATACATTTTGAAGACCGCATTTCATACTAGATATGGCCATTATGAATTTGTAGTTATGAATTTTGGGTTAACCAATGCACCTATTGTATTCATGGATCTATGAATAGAATTTTCTATGAGTTCAGTGATAAGTTTTTGGTTGTGTTTATTGATGATATTTTGGTATATTCTAAAATTAAATAGGAAGATGAAATTCATTTAAGGGTTGTCTTACAAACCTTAAAAGAAAATAAAATGAATGGGAAATTCAGCAAGTGTGAGTTTTGGTTACAAAAAATTTTATTCCTCGATCACATTGTTTCTAAAGACGGCATAACTATTGATCATGATAAAAAAAATTTTGTTTAAGAATGGAAAATACCCACAAATATAATCATGATTTGTAGTTTTTTTGGTATAGTAGGTTATTACCAGAGGTTTTTTTGAAATTTTTTCATGGTTATCTAGACCACTAACCAAGTTAACTCAAAAAGGTGTTAAGTTCATCTAGAAAAAATAATGTGATGAATGTTTTCAAGAATTGAAAAGAAGATTGGTGAATGATCCAGTTTTGGAACTACCTTCCAAAAATGGTGAATTTGTTATCTATAGTGATTCTTCATTGAAATGACTTGGTCGTGTCCTTATTGAATCCCGTGTTCTGAACCGGACTAAAATACAGAAGTTTTTGAACTTTTTTGTTTACTAAACTGGTCATTTTAAAAGAAAATATTCAGAACTTAATTCCGAGAGTTATATCACTATTAAGTGATTTTTTTTGGCATGGTAGAAGGATTGGGAAGTATTCTGAGTGACTCGAGAAGTTTTGGGAGTGTCAGACATGAAAAAAATATAGTTTTAAAACACAACAGAGGGCATACAGTTTGCGTACAGTTTTCTAAACCATGCGGCCCACTATAGGTAACCATGAAACCATGTTTAAAAAGGGGTAGTGACTTTGTGCACTGGATGCACACAGTTTCCTAAACTATGTGCCTATCCCATGCAGGGTGTGTCTTGGAGGTAGTAGGAACCACACGGTTTTCACACCATTAGGAAAACCGTGTGGGTTAAACCGTGTGCGATACCCTATTTTAGAATTTTAATTAATTTAAATTAAATTAAAAAGAAATTAAAACTTGAAATAACTCTCCATGAACTCTATAATTTCAATGCACCATCCTGTAGGGATCTACCCCTTCATTGTGCACATGACCCCCCTCCTTCAGCCTCCTCTCAGATCGACTTTCATCCACTGTTTCGTCTGATTTATTCTCTGATTCTACAAGGTAAGGTTCTATATCCCTTCCCCTCCCTTTTCCCAGCTTCTAATGGGCCTAATCGTCACCCCATGGGGTTTGGAAGAACCCTATATTTTTAGGTTTAATCATGATTTTGGTTTTCCCTTGTTCTAGGTTCGAGCAAAAGGTCTCTGGGACCACATGGTTTGTGTTTCGGCAACCGCCGCCAAAGGCGATGCGGTTTGGGTGGTTTCGGTCCGCTGGGTTTTCTTTGTGGTAAGTTTTATCTTGGTCACCTATTTAATATTTGGGGATTTTGGTATTTATGAGTCCCTGGAATATTTTTTATAGTGTGATGAGCCTCGTCATGTGGTTTGTCTCATTTCGGTCCACCAGTTTTGTTCCGAGTGAGTTTCTGTGCCTTCAGAAGTCTCATGGGCATATAAGGAAGTATATATATATATGTGTGTGTATATACTCCATGTGAATATTCCCTAATGGAGCAGGGACTACAAGAAATAGGGTAAGGGTATACACAAATACATATATTTTTATATGCATTCAAGTGGTTTGTCTACTTGAGTTAGAAATATATAAGAGTTGACGTGGACAAATTAGTTCCACCTTGAGGTAGGGTCCCTTTCCAAGTACTCAATTTTTATAAATGCATTAATAAATTGATTACCAAACTTTTATTAGAAATTAATTCCTTGTAGTGAAGTATATATATTGAATGCCTCTTAAATGTGAATTTAGCATGTTTCGTTTAAAAGTCTAACTGTACTAAATGATTTATGTGATAAGTAGTATCATGTTTTTATAATAAAACACCTCCAACAGAGGTGCACTGCCTTCAAGATAAAAAGAAGTGGTTAGACCTTGATTGCTTGAATTTTCATGTTTAAAATTCCTATGCATTGATGTTATGTTGTGATAAATCATGATTAGGACATGACCCTAATGTAATTAGAAAAATTGATTTTCCTTTTTTTTAAATGATTAAAGGACCAAAGAACCATCTAAGTGTTTGGTCCAGTTTTTAGATAGGAATTACCCATGTAGGTAATTTACCTTTTTCATGGATACTTGGAGCCTTATAAATTCATTTGAAATGTTTTTCTTAAATGGAATTAATTGATTTTAATTAATGGTTAATGCTTAATTATGGACGTAACACCCCAAGCTTCCACGGTACGTTTATCTTTTAATAATACGGTAGCGTGTGTTGTACGCAACATCGAGTTCTAACACACCACAACCAATCAAACTAGCCGTTATGAATAGAAATACCCACTTTTTGAAATTTTATACATTTTATCTTTTAAAATGGACTTCATTTTTGGATTCGTAATATTGAAATTAGCTTAGGGTAAATTTTTGGTACTTTTCAGATAACTTTCCTATTTTGATGAGTAGTGAAAATTACAAAATTTTTAATTAAAAACAACTTTTTTAATCGAAATAATTAATAGTGATAAATTATAAATATGAGTGGTTTTAAAGTATATTTAGAATATATTTTTACAATTTAATACAATTTTGGTCATTGGACATAATTTCACATTTAAACTGGACATAAGCAGGCGCCAATCTTTTGATAGTTATTATCCCTTAAAAACACGCTTTTTTGTTTTAACAACGGGAATTAATTTTAAATTAATTTCTGACACTTATTTGTTTTGAATTTAGAAAAATTTATTACATATTTAGAATCAGGAGTTAAAAATTGTGTAAATAGGTAACTTTTATTTTTAGACATTTTGAATAATTACTTCGGTAAATATTTTATTTACCATGGTTAAAGGGTAAATCCAGCAAATAAGGGTAAAAAATAATATTATAATAATAATAAATTACCCTAAAACGTGTCCTAAACCTATTGGTTGTTACATGTCCGACCATGGTTATCTTTGGGTCGATTTTGGGACCCCATGGATCCACTTTTAAGTGATAATGACACTTTATATTAATTAAGTCAAAGTAAATACAAAAATGACATAAGCATATATCTTTTAGAAAAACAATTTTTAAATAGGGTTATATATGTTATATTTTTGACTATAAATATTAATTATAAATATAAAAATATTTCTTACATAATGGTATTTTATTTATAATTTTTAGACATTTAATAATTAAATTTATTTATGACATAATAATGATGCAGTATTTTCCTTATTAATGAAAGAATCAAATAATTGGTATTATAAATGTTAAAATAAATATAATTTGAAAGTTTTGATGCCATAAACGAATTTTATTGATTAATATGACATGTTAGGATGTCTTAAATGAATTTTATTTGAATTAATAAATTTTTTATGACTTTAACAAATATCAATTGTTAATTAGTGTCAAAATTGTCATAAAGGAGTTTTTTAAAAAAATTATTATATTATTAATTGATATTCAATTCATAAAAATCTAATGTTCAGAAAAAGGACTTATATAATGATAGGTTTATTATTAATGTACCACTTGGGGGTCTCTTGGATGTTTATAGTAAGTTTATGAACCATTTAATATAAAAATAAAAATAGACATGGTAAATGTCAAACTAATTAACTATGAGTTAAAACTAAAAGATAAGGTTAATAAAGTGACCCAAACCTGTCTAAAACCTATTGGTTGAGTTGTTTTCAACATATACCCACCTTAACCTCTAAATAATACACTTTGGAGCCATTAGAAACTGAATATGAATTTATTATAAAATAATATTTCTAGCTTTTCCTAAGGTGCCCCTCACCCCTCTTATAAAAAGGGCACTTAACCTTCTCTCTAATTCACACCATCAAAGCCTTTTGTCTCATCCAGAACCTGACCAAGTATTCTCTCAAATTACCTCAATTCAACCTAGAGGCATTAGTTTTATCAGAAAGAAAACCTAAGGATCCCTTTTGATCAAATCAAAAGGAAGACCCAGAAGAAGAGGTAATGTTTTCACCACCCTTTTCAAATTCCTTTCTTCTTCAAATTATTCTTTCTTTGTTTTTACCATTATAAAATAATAACTATATTATCTTATATATACTGTGATGTTATTATAAATATGGTAAAACCATATTTAGTATTCTATCCATCCTTTGAATGACATGTCACCATACGTGCGTACATACGACTTACCGTCTCCACGTCATGGTGTAATTGTTATTCAAAAACATTATTACTTGGATGGGTATGATAATTATGTGTAATTAATGTAAATAATAAATATAACATGATAATTATTCTTTATATATGATATTCCATCCACTTATATATTATTTTAATATCAAAATAATGATATTGTCGCTCGTGCATACGTACGGACTACCGTCTCCACGAACGCGATGAGATTCCTTCCCCTTCATATCCATGCAAGTTTAAATTCTCATTTGATGATTAAAAATAATGTTTAAGGACTTGATATAATTCTTTATATGAATAAGATACAACCTATCAATAACAAACACAACTTATGTAACAAAACATATAAAAGAAAATGAGTAAGTTAATACCCAAAACAATGATAATACTAAGATATTATTAACAAGTCAAAGTTAGAAGATCATATATGATATCATATTAATGTATATGATTCTTGTATAATTTAATAACAATTATTTCACCATTATATATGTGGTTAACCTACCCTCAACCAAGGAAAAGTACAAGGTAAGGGGTTTTCATCTCACTCTTTATTATCATGAGATTCATGCCATATTGCCACTATTACCTTTTGTGTGGTGTATGTACTACCCATAATTGTGTTATTTGTGTAATACACTTTAATTTATGTGTATTTACATATTTATTGTATGATACCTCTTTCATGGGGTGTATGTTTCATAAGTTACCAAATTGGTAAGGGTTTATTTCACAATCTCTTCATTATCTGAGGCTGTTTATACGTAAATATCTAATGGGACCTCTATATCATCCACATCCATGTTTCTTAAAAATGCATTTCAAATAATTATTAATATTTTAAAAACTATGGGTTAAATTCATTTCTAACATTTTTGAATTTTTATAATAATTTTATAAAGGAATCTTTCCGTCATTTTCCAAATAGGGTCATTTTTATCCTTTTCGAAAGAATTATGGTAAGAATGTTTTTTCTAACTTATACGGAGGGTGCAACTATTTTCCTCCCTTATAAAATAGTCAAATCTTACCTTACAATATTATAAGAATATTTTCAAAGTAAATGTTTTATTTTATAATTATGTGGCTTTTAAATGATTTAAAAAAAAAGATATTTCTCTCAAATAGTTTTGATTTTATCTATGTAAACATCCTTTGATAGATTTTAAGCTTATTTGAAGTTGATTTATTATGATAAAAAACTTCCATATAGTATTTATGGTTTTGTGATATGTTTTACTGTGGATGTGTTATTTTTATACCATTCATGGTTTATGGAGAAAGTATTGACATTTCGTATGCTAGTCTTAATATGAATGTTTATGTTATGTCTAAACCTGTTCATATGAGAGATGCATTGGACATAATAAGTGACGGGTGGAGACTGCTATAGCTCCTCGATGCATCAGTAGGTCTCACGATACAAACTAGTGTCTTAGGACAAGGCCTTGACAAAAACTTATTTGTATTCTTGGCACAAGGCCTTGACTATGTGGTTATGATAGTCTGGAATTATGCATTCCATCATTATGAAAGTGGTTATTGATATTGAATGTGATTATTCGACTAGTAGAATATCCATGTGAATAATTAAATTCCATTATTTAATTTTATTTCTCCCATATTATGCTGAAGTTCAAGTTTAAAATGCTTTTATTTTAGTTATACATTGCCTTAAATGTTTATGCTTATTTATGAAAGTTTCTTCTATATTGTTATCCCTACTGGGCATCTGAGCTCACCCTTTTCTATGTTTTATTTTTCCCAGGATGTGAAGAAGTATTTTATGAATGACTTGCAGGGATATTATGATGGGATATGAGTGTGGTATATGGAGACAAGATGTTTTTGTAGTTTTTTACTTTATGATGTAATGTAAACTTTATGAATGTATCTAGTGATTCCAAGGCTACTAAACTAATCGGTCTTTCGAGACTTGATCTTTTGTGATCATTCCAATGTTATGTAATAATGCACCGAATCTTGGTAACTGGGGTCGGGGAATTACATTTGGTATCAGAGGAAGTTTAGTACAAACCTTGGAAGCTATATTTAGATAAACTCTGATTAGAGTACATAGACCTAAGATGGACTTTGAGGATTAATATATAAGAACTTCCTATAATTTTGGTATTATAGATATTTTGTGAGTTTTCTGAGCAATACATCCCTGTTTGGATATGCGCAGGTTGAGGCGACTCTGGCATAGATGTACGTAGGGGTAAAACCCAAAAAATCCACTTTGAGCTAGACTCGAACGAGAACTGGTGCACGACAACGGGCCTTGTTGCACTCTTGGTTACGACACTCCCGAGGGATATACTTAGGATAATTCTCATTTTCTTTACAAAACATTATGAAGGGTTTATGCGTATATAATTCCTCAAAGAAAACATTTTTTTATGATTATAGATTATATCAAAAAACTGTTCAATTTATGTTAAGTGTTTTAGAAGTTTGGAATTATGTATTTTGATCCATAAACTAATCTAGTGTATTCCATTGTATATAAATGGTGCCCAATAGAAGGAATGTTAACTCCAGCAATACATATGATCCAAGGAGTAAGAAGGATCATATCTTTCATGGTATTAAGCCAACATTTATAAGGGAAATAGTCTCCCATGTATTCTCAACATATGAATAAATAGTATAATGTGTTAATAAGATAAGTAAATAATTCTCTGAGTCCTATGGATTTGAAGGGAAGCAAGAGAAGAAAAGGATGGAAGAGAGAAATATGGATAAAGGGAAGAGGGAAAAGAAGAATTTTCTCATTTGTGATAACCATGGGAAGAAACACCCTGGAACTTTCCTGAAGGGAAGGGGAGTTTGTTATAAGTGTGGAGAAAAAGGATACCAAGTACGTGACTGAAAGGGTAAAAAAAATGTTTCAAATGTTCAATGATAAAACTGAAGGGATATGGGACATTATGCAAATGAATGTATTAAGTGTCAGGGGAACTTACCTCAGAAAAGACCAAGGGATCAAGTCCAAGCTTATACTATCACTACTGCTGAGGTAGAAGCTCCGAAAGACGTGGTGGAAGGTAATTTAATGGTTTCCTCAAGTTTAGGAAATGCATTATTTGATTCAGAATCATCACATTGTTTCATATCTTCCCAGTTTGCTAAGAAAATTAGATATTTCCAATTTTATCTAACAAGGGAGTTGTCAGTTAAAACTCTTAAGGTAAGTATCATTGCTATAAAGTTCTGTGGATCCGTCCCCATTAGGGCATATAAATGTTCTTTATCTGCTGATCTCATCGTCATACCCATGATTTAACTTGATATAATCCTCAGTAAGGATTGGCTTTTAGACCATGATGCACAAATTTATTGTAAGAATAAGGAGGTTATGATTTTTTATGATTATGATAAAGAACACCTTATCTTTAGAGAAAAATTTCCACCACCTGATTCTTATCTTGATCCACCCCTAGTAGCTCAACTAAATTCAATTATCAGGGAGGAAGAGAATGAAATAACTGTGGTTTAGGAAAGGAATGTTCAAATAGAGGATGTACCTATTATGAAAGAATATGTAGATGTGTTTCCGAAAAATTTACCTGGACATCCTCCAGAATGAGAAATTGAGTTTTCCATTGATTTAATTCCTAGTTCAAGGCCCATATCGAAGACCCCTTATAGAATGTCCGCTTTGTAATTAGCTGAACTAAAGAAACAAATAGAGGAATTGAGTAATAAGGGATTTATTCACCCTAGTGTTTCTCCATGGGGATCCCCTGTCCTTTTTGTTAAGAAGAAATATGGATCTATGAGGTTATGTATCGACTACCGAGAAATCAATGATATAACAATAAAGAACAAGTATCCCCTACCTTGTATTGATGATTTATTTGACCAACTGCATGGAGCTCAATACTTTTCAAAGATTGAACTTCGATATGGATACCATCAGTTTTGTGTGAAGAAGGAAGACATTCCAAAAACAGCATTTCGAACCAGGTACGGGCATTAAAAGTTTACAGTAATTCCTTTTGGGATGACTAATGCACCCTCTGTATTCATGGATCTAATGAATAGAGTTTTCAAGGAATATCTCTATGATTTTGTGGTGGTATTTATTGATGATATCTTAGTATATTCCAAAAGCTACGAAGATCATGAAAATCACTTGCGCATTATCCTGAAGACTCATAGAATACATGAGTTGTATGGTAAGTTTAGCAAGTGTGAATTCTAGATTTAGGAGATTTCTTTTCTTGGACATATCGCCTCCAAAGATGGAATCTATGTTGATCCTTCTAAGACCAAGGAAATCCAAGAATGGCCAGCACCGATGATTATAACTGAGGTACACAGTTTTATTGGTTTAGCAAGTTATTATCGACATTTTGTCCAGAATTTTACTCGATTGGCTAACCCATTAACGAAGCTCACACGTAAAGGGGTTAAATTTGTTTGGAGAAAAGAGTGTGAAGAATGTTTTGAGGAACAAAATATAAGATTATTCAATTCTCTTATATTGAATATAGCATCAGGGAATTATGGGTTCATTATTTATAGTGATGAATCAAAGAAAGGACTTGGTTGTGTCCTTATGAATAATGATAAATTTATTGCATATGCATCACGACAGCTGAAAATTCCTGAGCAAAACTATACTACACATGATCTTGAGTTAGCTGCTGTAATATTTGCTTTGAATATATGGAGACATTATCTATATGGTGAAAAATGTGAGATATATACCGATCACAAGAGTTTGAATTATATTTTCTCACAGAAAGAACTCAACATGAGGAAAAGGAGATGACTTGAACTAGTCAACGATTATGATTTCACTATACACTACCACCCAGGAAAAGAAAATATGGTGGCAGATGCTTTGAGTAGAAAGGATCATGGAGTTTTGAACAAGATGAGAGTTGAAAAGGATCCTATTTTCATGCATCTAGTAAAGATGGATATGGGAATCACCATTGAAGGTGAAACATCAATGATTTTTCAAATGGTTTCCAAACCATATTTACTAGAAAGGATAAAGAGTTCTCATACCGATGATGAAGAGTTTAAAAAGAGGATTAAAGTTGTGAATGATGGGAGATTGAGTGACTTTGTGTATGAAGATGGAATTTTGAAATTTGGGAAAAGAATTTGTGTTCCCAATATACCTTATATAAAAAAACAATTGTTGGAAAATGCTCATAGATCCAATTTCTCTATACACCATGGGATCACCAAGATGTATAGAGATTTGAGGGAACATTTTTGGTGGGACAACATAAAGAGGGAGATTGCTGATTTTGTGCCAAGATGTATGGTTTTTCAACCAGTGAAAGCTGGAAGGAAAAAGACTGGAGGAGTCATGCCACCTCTTCCCATACCTGAGTGGAAATGGGATAATATTACGATGGACTTTGTCATGGGACTACCAAAGACTCCTAGAAGGAACGATGCATTATGGGTCACTGTTGACCGTCTTACCAAGTCATCACATTTTCTTGCTATAAGGGAGGATTTACCACTTGAACGTATAACAATACTATATATTAATGAAGTTGTGAGACTTCATGGAATACCCCTATTGATTTTTTTCTGATCGTGATCCCTATTTTAATTCAAGATTATGGAAGAGTCTTCAGAAGGCCTTGGATACTGAACTTCGTTTGAGCACTGCTTACCACCCTTAAAGAGATGGACAATCAGAATGGACTATTCAAACCTTAGAAGACATGTTGAGATCATGCTCACTTGACTTTCAAGGTATGTGGGATCAATATTTACATCTGGTATAATTTTTCTATAACAATAGCTTCCATTCAAGTATTCATATGGCACCATATGAAGTGTTATACGGAAAGAGATGTCACACACCAACCTATTGGGATGATGTTGGTGAAGGAAAACTTGTGGGCCCAGAACTGGTGGAGGAAATGATGGAAAAGGTAAAGGTAATCCAAAACTACATCAAAGTATCTCAAAGTATGCAGAAGAGCAATGCCAATAACTGAAGGAAAGATTTGGAATTTTAGGTAGGAGATTATGTTTTATTAAAGGTATCTCCATGGTAGGGTGTTATACGTTTCATTAAGATGAGAAAATTGAGTCCCAGGTATATTGGACCATTCGAAATTCTAGAACAAATTGGGGCTGTAGCTTACCGTTTGACAATGCTGCCAAGTCTCTCCAAAGTTCACGATGTGTTCCACGTATCACTGTTGAGAAAATACATGCCTGACCCAATGCATGTACTCACCTATGAGGAATTAGAACTGGAACTAGATCTATCTTAATACGAAGAGCCTTTCAAGATTCTTGATATGAGAGAACAAGTGCGGAGAAACCGGATGACTCGTCTGGTAAAAGTTCTATGGATAGACCATAATATGGAAGAGGTAATGTGGGAACCCAAGGAACATATGATGAAGAAACACCCGAGTCTTTTTAGGAAGTAATATTTTAGAAATTTTGAGGAAGAAATTATTTGAAGTATGGGAGAATGTAACACCGCAAGCTTTCACGATACGCTTCTCTTTTAATAATACGGTCACGTGTGCTGTACGCAACATCGAGTTCTAACACACCACAACCAATCAAACTAGCCGTTATGAATAGTAATACCCACTTTTTAAAATTTTATACATTTTATCTTTCATAATGGACTTCATTTTTGGATTCGTAATATCGAAATTAGCTTAGGGTGAATTTTTGGTACTTTTCGGATAACTTTCATATTTTGATAAATAGTGAAAATTAATAAATTTTAATTAATTTTTTAATCGAAATAATTAATAGTGATAAATTATGAATTTGAGTGGTTTTAAAGTATATTTAGAATATATTTTTACCATTTAATACAATTTTGGTCATTGGATATAATTTCACATTTAAACTGGACATAAGCAAGTGCCAATCTTTTGATAGTTATTATCTCTTAAAAACACGTTTTTTATTTTAACAACGGGAATTAATTTTAAATTAATTTCTGCCACTTCTATGTTTTGAATTTTGAAAAATGGATTCCATATTTAGAATTAGGAGTTCCAAATTGTTTATATAGGTAACTTTTATTTTTAAACATTTTGAATAATTACTTCGGTAAATATTTTATTTACCATGGTTAAAGGGTAAATCCGGTAAATAAGGGTAAAAAATAATATTATAATAATAATAAATTACCCTAAAATGTGTTCTAACCCTATTTGTTGATACATGTCTGACCATGGGCATCTTTGGGTCGATTTTGGGACCCCATGGATCCACTTTTAAGTGATAATGACACTTTATATTAATTAAGTTAAAGTAAATACAAAAATGACATAAGCATATATCTTTTAGCAAAACAATTTTTACATAGGGTTATATATGTTATATTTTCGACTATAAATATTAATTAGAAATATAAAAATATTTCCTAAATTATGGTATTTTATTTATTATTTTTAGACATTTAATAATTAAATTTATTAATGACACAATAATGATGAAGTGTTTTCCTTATTAATGAAAGAATAAAATAATTGGTATTATAAATGTTAAAATAAGTATAATTTGAGAGTTTTGATGCCATCCAAGAATTTTATTGATTAATATGAAATGTTAGGATTTCTTAAATGAATTTGGTTTTAATTAATAAAGTTGTTAAGACTTTAACAAAAATCAATTATTAAATAGTGTCAAAATTGACATAAAGGAGTTTTTAAAACAAATATTATATTATTAATTGATATTCTATTCCTAAAAATCTACGGTTCTGCAAAAGGACTTATATAATGATAGGTTTATTATTAATGGACCACTTGGGGGTCTATTAGAAGTTTATAGTATGTTTTTTAACCATATAATATAAAAATACAAAGAGACATGGTAAATGTCAAACTAATTAACTATGAGTTAAAACTAAAAGACAAGGTTAATAAAGTGACCCAAAACTGTATAAAACCTATTGGTTGAGTTGTTTTCAACCTATAACCACTTTAAACTTTAAATAATCCACTTTTGAGCCATTATAAACTGAATATTAATTTATTATAAAATAATATTTCAAGCTTTCCTAAGGTGCCCCTCACCCCTCTTACAAAAAAGCACTTCCCCTTATCTCTAATTCACACCTTCAAAGCATTTTGGATCGGCCAACCCCTGACCAAATATTCTCTCAATATCCCTCAATTCAACCTATAGGCCTTAGTTTTATCATAAAGCCAACCTAAGGAGCCATTTTGATCAAATCAAAAGGAAGAACCCGAAGAAGAGGTAATGTTTTCACCACTCTCTTTCAAGTTCCTTTCTTCTTCAACTTCTTCTTTATTTGTTTTTCCCATTCTAAAATAATAAATCCAGTATCTTCTATATACTGTGATGTTATTATAAATATGGTAAAACCATATTCAGTATTCTATCCATACTTTTAATGACATGTCACCATACGTGCGTACGTACGGCTTACCGTCTCCACATCGTGGTGTAATTGTTATTGAAAACATTATTATTTGGATGGGTATGATAATGATGTTTAATTGATGTAAATAATAAATATAACATGATAATGATTCTTTATATATGATATAACATCCAATTATATATTATTTTAATATCAAAATAATGATATTTTCGCTCATGCATACGTACAGACTACCGTCTCCACGAACGCGATGAGATTCATTCCCCATCGTATCCATGCAAGTATAAAATCTCATTTGATGACTAAAAATAATGTTTAAGGACTTAGTATAATTCTGTATATTAATAAGATACAACCTATCCATAACAAACATGACTTATGTAACAACACATATAAAAGAAAACGGGTAAGTTAACACCCAAAACGACGAAAATACTAAGATATTATTAACAAAGCAATGTTAAAAGATCATATATGATATCATATTAATGTATTTGATTATTGTATAATTTTATAACATTTATTTTACCATTACACAAGAGGTTAACCTACCCTCAACCAAAGAAAAGTACAAGGTAAGATGTTTTCATCTCACTCCTTATTCTCGTGAGATTCATGCCATATTGTCACTATTACCTTTTGTGTGGTGTATGTACTACCCATAATTGTATTCTTTGTGTAATAAACTTTAATTTATGTGTATTTACATATTAATTGTGTGATACCTCTTTCATGGGGTGTATTTTTCGTAAGTTACCAAATTGGTAAGGTTTTATTTCACAATCTCTTCATTATCCGAGGTTGTTTATACATAATTATCTACTGGGACCTCTTTATCATCCACATCCATGTTTCTTAAAAATGTATTTCAAATAATTAATACTATTTTTAGACTATGGGTTAAAGTCATTTATACCCTTGTTTAATTTTTATAAGATGTTTATAAAGGAATCTTTCTGTCGTTTTTCAAACAAGGTCCTTTTTAACCTTTTTAACAGAATTAAGGTAAGAATGTTTTTTCTAACTTATACAGTGGGTGCGACTATTTTCTGCAGTTATAAAATCGTCGAATCTTATCTTACAAGATTATAAGAATATTTTCAAAGTAAATGATTTATTTTATAATTATGTGGCTTTTAAATGATTTTAAAAAAAGAGATATTTCTCTAAAATAGTTTTGATTTCATCTATGTCAACATCCTTTGATGGATTTTAAGCATATTTGAAGTTGATTTATTATGATACAAAACTTCCATATAGTATTGAAGGTTTTCTGATATGTTTGACTGTGGATGTGTTAATTTTATACCATTCATGGTTTATGGAGAAAGTATTGACATTTCATATGCTATTTTTAATATGAATGTTTATGTTATGTTTAAACCTATTCATATGAGGAATGCATTGGACTTAATAAGTGATGGGTGGAGCCCGATATAGCTCCTCGATGCATCGTTAGGTCTCATGAGACAAACTAGTGTCTTGGAACAAGGCTTTGGTGAAATCTTATTTGTATTCTTGGCACAAGGCCTTGACTATGTGGTTATGATAGTCTGACATTATGCAATCCATCATTATGAAAGTGGTTATTGATATTTTCATGTGATTATTCGACTAGTAGAATATCCATGTGAATAAGTAAATGACATTATTTCATTTTATTTCTTCCATATTATGCTGAAGTTCAAGTTTAAAAGACTTTTGTTTTAGTTATACATTGCCTTAAATGTTTATACTTATTTATGAAAGTTTCTTCTATATTGTTATCCTTAATGGGCATCTGATCTCACCCCTTTATATGTTTTATTTTTCCCAGGATGTGAAGAAGTATTTTATGAATGACCTTCAGGGATAGTATGAGGGGATATGAGTGTGGTCTATGGAGAAAAGATGTTGTTGTAGTTTTTCACTTTATGATGTAATGTAAACTTTATGAATGCATCTAGTGATTCCAAGGCTACTAAACTAATCGGTATTTCGAGACTTGATATTTTGTGATCATTCCAATGTTATGTAATAATTCACCAACTCTAGGTAACTGGGGTCGGGGTGTTACAATTGACCCTCAAAACAAATTTACAAATTGTTTTCAAATGTTTTCAATGCTAATAACACCCTGGGTGACACCTGGGTTCCCAAGTAGGAATGCCATGATGGACTCAATGGGTTTTCATACTCATACATTAAGAGATACATGGATTACCATGTTGTAATTACATGGACGGACCCAGGTTCATGAGAGAATAATTGGTTCCATGTCTTTGGAAAACCATACCATATAAAGTAAAGGTAACAGTGTGCACCTTGTTTTTGAAAAATGCATTAATGGTTTTTACTAAATGGTTGCAATGCTACTTGAACTTTCTACACTAATGGAAGATGAGGCTTGAACTAATAAATAAATGGTTTCAACTCTACTTGTCCTATCCACACTAATGGAAGGAAATACTTGAACCAAATGAATCATTACATTACTTCTTTATTAAATAGGAATGGTTAGAATCGATATTTTCATGGTTTTTGACTGGAGAATACCATGAGCACTCATGTACCCCATTCTGAATTCAAGGAAGGGTTGCTTAGGTTTAGACCCTCCTAGATCCCATTTCTTGTCTTATCTTTAGCTTCCTGGTATACTATTGTTGGGCCCCCCATATAGTAATATAGGATTCCTTGGATACACTCCTTGGATCCAGCATTGACAAGTAGGTGCCTTGGATACACTCATTGGACCCAATCCTTGCTTAGCCCCGTTTTACCTTGGATTCCCTCATTGGACTCAGTAGGTGCCTTATTGTGTAATTCATTGGATTATGCTCCTTGGATTACACTCTTAACCCTTATCTAGACTCAGATACTACTAGGTTATCTCTTCATGAGATCTATGTTACCTTGGCTGTTACCCTGTAACTCCCTCATAGGATATCCTTATTTGGTTGATTGTTACATCTTGGGACCTTCACTAATTATACTATAATAAGGTTGTTTCCTTGGTTATTACCTTGGGACTTTATTTCTAAACATATTCAGAGGATGCCTTAGATACTCTCCTTGAAACCAGCTTTGATAAATAGGGGCCATGATTAAAGCCCATCAGGCCTGTTCATTGTTTAGCCCCATTTTACCTTGGAGGAAACTCCTTGGACTTGGTAGGTGAGTTATTCACATGTGACTTATAAATAACCTGGTAATATTCAATCAATAAACTGATTACATATCTAGATACCATCCGAGGGCTGAAGTAGGTACTTGTTTATTTAGTTATAATGTACTTCTTACTTTATTTATGTATGTTTACACCCTGTTTAATTTATATTACACTGTCAGGATTGGGTTAGACACTGATGGTTCTGGCCTACTGTGATTTATATCTCACACCCTAATCAGGACACCATTACACTAGGGTACCCGAGTAGTCCTCTCTTGTTCGCGGTCCCTTAGACCTTGCTTGTTGCTATTTGCTTGTACCTGGAGTAGGAAAAAAGGACCGAGCTGGAGCTCGAGATGCTCATGGAGATTGCCTTTGGGATTTTTGTTCTTTTCTTTATTTGAGTCCTATATTTCATTATATTGAAAATCATGTTGTACTGATTACTACTTTCCATAATGTATGAATACCATGTCATGCATTCATCTATTATATAAACTGGCATTGACCGATTTTGTTCATTTATATGAAATCTTACTTCTGCTGATTTTTTATGCTATTAGTGCTTCTGCTATTGATTGTTATTTACTATATTATACTACTGCACATCCTTGATAATATGGTATAGTCTCCCCACTGACTATCCTTACACCCTCACTGCTAGTCAGCAGCCTCTAGCGTATGGGGAGGTGTGCTTGAGGTCACGTGGTGACCAGTCCGACCACCATCTCAGTGACAAGCTAGGTTGGGACGTTACAAAGTGGTATCAGATGCATGTTTTTACTTTTGCCTTACTATTTTGGGTTAGTAGATAGGAGACTTGGAAAGTGTCGGTGCTTGGTTAATAGTCGTTCTTGGTACTCATGGCCCCACGTATGGGGAATGACTAAGTGGCTAAGACTAGGATTGTTGTTTATGCTGTTCACTGTTACAAATATACGATTTCACTTAGAGTGACTGGTGTACATTCCACTGCTTATGATTTTTTGAATTTTTGAAACTTTCATTAGCCTAATATGGAAAGGAAGTTTCATTACATGAATCATATTAGGCACTTAGAAGTTAACATGCCTTGCATATATGCCATGCCAGGTAGTTTCATTAGTAGGTTTCCTGCTAAGTATGATTCAATGCATTATTAATATGACATGCTTAGATTTATACCTATTTAGGTAATACATTAGCCTGCCTTCTATGCTTACTACTCATTATAGCATGATCCTGTGATTAAATTTCCATGTTTCTGTGATTTAATCTTGTTTCTCTATGCAAGCTTCTTGTAGTGACTTTCTATCTTACCTTGATATATGTAAATGGTTTCATGGGATAAGTTATTAGTTTCAGTTATTAAGGGAGCCAGTGTTTAGTTTTAAGGTGTATGGGAACCTTATATCTAGGAAAAGGTAACCCATGTAATTGAACCATTGTAAAAAGGATGCTAAATACAATTGTTAAGTAAAGTTGGTTTTGACTAAAGCGAGCCAAATTCCAAACTGTAAATTGTATGGGCACATTACAGGCTGGTAGGTGGCCACCCATAAAATTTATACTGTTATGATGATCATGTTAATTTATTAATTTAAATTGTTACTAATTAATGGGATCCAATTTTCAATCCATGGAGTGTATGTGCGCTTCATGAATTGGGAAATGGAAACCCATATTAAATGAAATGGCACGATGCTTTGTAAAATTATCATAAGTGTTAAAGATGTTTAAGGTTGATATGAAATAAAATGGTTAGATTTTAAAATGAAAATGGACCCAAGTATGTTAGTTGGAGAATATTTTTATGAGATGACCCATTTGGGTGTTTAAATTTTAATATTTTGTGTGTTTTCTATTGGGTTGCTTTATAGAGAGCCCAGGTTGGTTAAAATGGGCCCCTCATAGGTTGCCTTATCTACTTAAAAGAAATTTATTTTGATAATTGTTATTAAAATTACAGGATTTCAACTAATGTAAAATGTTTTAAAAAGGTAGTTTTATAAACGTGCATGTTTTTCCCTTGTGGCGTTGGTTAAAATCAAGTACCTTGTTTAGTTTTGAAAATAGTACTTTGATGTTTTGATTAAATCTTTTGATGATTAAAGATTAAATGTGATTAAATACAAGAGGCATGTAAATGGAACCTGTAGTGGTGTCCACTATTTGAAACCCTCATGTAAGGGTAGTTCAGACTTCTCTTGAGTTTCCTTAGAAGGAAAGTGTGAGTACTTTCCGTAGGAATTATTTTCCATAGCAATGAATTTATAACCATCTTTTAAGCATAATGACTTTTGTTTGACGTGACCTGGTGTTGGGTTTGGCACTTTTTCTTCATAAGGGGATAACCTGTGGTAGGTAGTTCCCTCAGAACTTAAATACCTTGATAGTGTTGTGACCTTTCTCACTCTTGGTGCCATTTGGGTGTCATTGTCTCAAGTAAGACTTTCAGTTTTTAAGTGACACCCTTGTTTGGATGGGTGGTACTATCTTTCTTGACCTTATTATGGGATCAAGCATCTATTAATGAACTTTTTCTACTGGTTATATGTGCATCAGGAATTGTCGACCACTTCGAAGGTCATTTGACCCTTTCGTCTTCTTAGTAATGGACGGATGGTTATGGAATCATCTAGGATGATGGTCATATGAGGAAAAATTACTCTGAAATAAATCTTCTTATACTATCAATAATAGTCTCGAGTCATCTCCAAGTAGAGTGGATTGATAGTTAAAGAATCAGTTCCATTCTAATACTCGGACTGCATTTCGAAATACCTGGGTGTTTTGACACGCCAGTCTCGTTGTTATAATCTACCATGCTTATGAGTGGTTATTTTTTCTTTCCTCTCAACTAGGACACTCCTAAGGTGGGTAGTGACCTGTTGAATTTGTCAACATTCCCTTCCAAGTAGAAGGGACACAACCTAAGAGGACCATTGGAAAATGGTTTGTTATTACTTAAATTCCCTCAAGGCTTTCAAGTCTTAATTAGTATCAGTGCTTCATTGACAACATGAATTTGTTTTGGTATGACTATTTTACCTTCCAGTTTTTGGGTGTGTTTGATTGGAAACCTTTTCTTAAATCCTCTTAGTATACTCATCTTAAGAGACAAGCATGTACACTATCTTAATGTATTCCTTGATACAATAAGAGAGCATCAGTCTTACACTACGCTAAATATTAAAAGTTGTTGAGCTTGTTGGATGATATTTTTTAGTGTTCCACACTAAGAGTGGTTCTCTTCGAGACTTGGTAAGTCCTGAGTTATTCCTGGGTTCCCAAATAGGAATGACTTGTTTGGACTCATGGACTCCAGCCATTTATTTTGAATTTCTCCGACCTCCTAAGCCAGACTTCTACGAGATACGTTGGCCAAGTGGCTCAACTCATTCCCTTCTCTTCAGTTTATGTTTATAGTTGTGATGGGCCATTTTAAATCATATTGCCGGATGAAGGAAAATGTGGTTTCAAGGTCAGCAGTGTCTTCTAAGAGAGATTGAACAACTAGTTCTGTTAGGTCAATTAGAATTTGACAATTTACTTTTTACGAAATCATGCTAGGGGTGTCATAATGACACATAGCGTTTTGATTTGTATGGAATATCCAACAATGGAGGTATCGTGGCTTGGATTTTCACCTTTATTAAGTTAAGATCTATGTTGGGGAGAACCATTGGTTGAATTTCTATTGAGAAAATGATATGACCGTGTCTCTATCTGAACAGAATCATGTAAGATCCGTTTCTATGGTTAAGTCAAGCTTCGAGAATTGGCTCGGGTTGTAAAGGCTGAAGTGTAGAGTGCTTTGGAAATGTATAAGGTTCATTGGGCATTGGTAACGAAATGAAAACGTTTGAATGAAACTTCATGACCCATGTAGTTCGGGTGGTGTTACGTTGTTCCCGAAGGTTTCTCAAGGAGGAAAAGTTTCTAAGGTGGTTAGATTGTAGAATCCCATGTTCTAAACCAGACTAAAATATGGAAGTTTTTGAACTTTTTCGTTTACTAAACCAGTCATTTTTAAGCAGAGATTCGGAACTTAATTCTGAGAGTGGGATCACTCTTAAGTGATTTTTTTAGGCATGGAGAAGGCTCGAAAATTCTTATGAGTTAATCAAGAAGTTTTGGGAGTGTCGGACCCAAAAAAAATCAAGTTTTAAAAGAGATCATAGGGCACACGGTTTGCATAGGATCTGCTAAACCATGTGGCCCACTTCAGGTAACCATGATGCCATGTTTAAAAAGGGCTAGTGTATTTGCACACGGGCTATGCACAGTTTCCTAAACCATGCACCTAGCCCATGAAAGGTGTGTTTTAGAGGCAGTAGGCACTGCATGGTTTGGGAAAAGTTTGGAAAACTATGCGGGTTAAACCGTACGCGATACCCTATTTTAGAATTTTAATTAAATTAAATGAAAATAAAAAGAAATTAAAACCTAAACTAACTCTCCCTAACCCCGCTCATTTCGACGCAACATCCTGTAGGGATATACCCCTTTATCGCATGCATGATCCCCCTCCTTCGGCCTCCTCTTAGATAAAATTTTGTATATCATTTATTTTAATTTCTTCTTTGATTCGCCAAGGTCAGGTTCTCTCTCCCGTATCCTCCCTTTCCCCAGAATCAAATTTTCCTAACCATCGCCCCATGGGGTTCATCAGAACTCTATAATTTTTAGTTTTAATCATTATTTTGGTTTTCCATTATTATAGGGTTGATCAAAAGGTCTCTCAAGACCCCAGGGTTTGTGTTCCAGCAATCTCCACCAAAGGCGATGCAGTTCGGGTGGTTTTAGGGCACTGAATTTACTTCAAGGTAAGTTTTATCTTGTTCACCTAGTTAATATTTTGGGATTTTGGTATTAATGAGTCCTATACATGTTTATTTTAGTGAGATGAGCCTCAGTTTGTGGTTTCATCTTGTTTCAGTCCACTAGTTTTGTTCTGAGTGAGTTTCTGTGCCTTCGGAAGGCTCGCAGGCATATATAGAGGTATATATATATATATAGGTGTATATCTGCCATGTGCATATTCCCTAATGGTGTGGGTAATAAAAGCAATAGTGTAAGGATATAAACAAATATATATAGTTGTATATGCATGTGAGTGGTTTTTCTGCTTGAGTTAGAAAGCTACAAGAGCTGATGTGGAAGGATTGGTTCCACTTTGAGGTTGGGTCCATTTCCAAGTCCTCAATTTTTATAAACAGATTAATAAATTGATTACTTCAATTTTATTAGAAATTAATTCCATGTAGTGAGTTATTTATATTGAATGCCTCTTAAATGTGAATTTATCATGTTTTGTTTAAAATTATAAATTTAATAAATGTTTTGTGTGATAATAAGTATCATGTTTTTATAATAAAACCCCTCCAATGGAGGTGTGTTTCCTTCAAGATAAAAAGTACTAGTTAGAACTTTCTTTCTTGAATAATAATTTTTAAAATTATTATGCTTTGATGTTCTGTTGTGATATGACATGTTTAGAACATGTCCCTAAGGGCATTAGGAAAGCTGACATTCCTTTTTCTAAATGATTAAAGGACCAAAGAACCATCTAAGTGTTTGGTCTATTTTTTAGATTGAAATTGACCATGTAGGTAATTTTCCTTTTTCATGGATACGTGGAGCCTTATAAATGAATATGAAATGTTTTTTAAATGTAATGAGTTGAGTTAAATGAATGGTTAATGCTTAACGATTGACCCTCAAAACAAATTTCCAAATTGTTTTCAAATGCTTTGAATGCTAATAACCCCTTGGGTGACATGTGGGTTCCCAAGTAGGAATTCCATGATAGACTCAATGGGTTTTCATACTCATACCTTGGGAGATACATGGATTCCCTTGAAGGAATTCCATGGATAGACTCAGGTTCATGAGAGAATAATTGGTTCCATGTCCATGGGATTCCTTACCATGTTAAGGGAAGGTAACAGTGTGGACCTTGTTTTTGAAAATGCCTTAATGATTTTTACTAAATAGTTGCAATGGTAATTGACCTTTCCACACTAATAGAAGATGAGTCTTGAACTAATAAATAAATGGTTTCTACTCTAATTGACCTATCCACACTAATGGAAGGCAAGACTTGAACCAAATTAATCATTACATGACTTATTTATTAAATAGGAATGGTTAGACTCGATCTTGTTATGGTTTTTGGTTGGAGAATACCATGAGCACTCATGTACCCCCATTCTAAACTCAAGGATGGGTTGCTAAGGTTCAAACCTTCCTAGATCCCATTCCTTGTCTTATCTTTGGATGCCCGGTATACTTCAGTTGGGTCCCCCATGTAGTACTACAAGATTCCTTGGGTACACTCCTTGGATCCAACATTGACAAGTAGGTACCTTGGATACACTCCTTGGACCCGGTCCTTGCTTAGACTCGTTTTACCTTGGATGCACTCTTTGGACTTGGTAGGAAACTTATTGTGGAATTCCTTGGATTAAACTCATTAGATTACACTCTTACCCCTTAGCTAGACTCATATACTACTGAGTTAGATCTCCATGAGATCTACATTACCTTGGTCATTACCCTGGAACTCCCTCACAGGATATCCTTATCAGGTTGCCTTTTTAATTCATAGGACCTTCAATAATTATACTATAATAAGTTTTTTCCTTGGTTATTAACTTGGAAAATTATTTCTAAACATATTTAGAGGATGCCTTGGATACTCTCCTTGGGTCCATCTTTGACAAGTAGGTGTCATGGTTAAAGCTCATCAGGCCCAATCATTGCTTATCCCCATTTTACCTTGGAGGAAACTCCTTGGAATCATTAGGTGAATAACTGAAATGTGACTTATAAATAAACTGGTAATATTCAATTAATGAATTTATTACATGTCCAGACTCCAGCCGAGGGGTGAAGCAGGTATTTAGTTATTTAGTTATAATGTACTGCTTACTTTATTTATGCATGTTTACACCCAATTTAATTTATATTAAACTATCAAGATTGGGTTAGAAACCAGTGGTTCCAGCCTAATGAGATTTATATCTCACAATCTACTCGGGCCGCCATTGAATTGGGGGTACTAGAGTAGTCCTCTCTTGTTCGCAGGCCCTTAGACCTTGCTTGTTGTTGTTTGCTTGTACCTGGAGTAGGAGAAAAGGACTGAGATGGAGCTTGAGATACTCATGGAGATCACCTTTGGGATTTTTTTCTTTTATTTACTTGAGTCATACATTTAATTGTATTAAAAAGAATGTTGTACTGTTTACTAATTTCCGTATTGTATCAATACCATGTTAGGAATTCATCTATTTTATAAACTAGCTTTGAATTTTTTTATTCATATATCTGAAATATGAATTCCACTAAATTATTTATGATATTACTACTTCCACTTTTGATTGTTATTTACTCTATTATACCATTTCACAACTCTAATAAGAGGGTATATTCTCCACACTAACTATCCTTACACCCTCACTACTAGTCGACAACCTTTGGAGTACAGGGAGGCGTGCTTGAGGTCACGTGGTGACTGGTTCGACCACCATCTTAGTGGTGAGTCGGGTCGGGACGTTATAGTCCCAATGCATAATGATTTGGAAATTTCTTATGCTTCATGTCAGTTGAAAACTAATGGGTTAAATTACCCTAAACATGATTTGGAATTAGCTGTTGTTTTTCTTGCCTTAAAAATTTGGAGGCATCATCTGTGTGGCATGAAGTGTGAAATATATACTGATCAAAAAATTTTAAAGTATATATTCACTCAGAAAGAATTAAACATAATGTAGAGGATATGGATAGAGTTAATCAATTATTATGATTACATGATTCATTACTATCCAGGAAAAACAAATAAATTGACTGATTCTTTGAGTTGAAAGAGTAATGCTATATTAATCATGATATGTTTGGAATGAGATCCTTTGATTCTTGATTTGATGAATTTTGGATTAGAATTTGTTAGTGTAGGGAATTCCTTTCTTTTGTTTTAGGTTTTACTATAATCATCTCTAGCAGACAGAATAAAGAAAGCGTAGAAAGAAGATAGTGAGTTGCAGTAAAAGGTAGAATTGGTTCATAAGGGTAAGTTACTTGAATTTAACATTGATAATGACTATTTTTGAGGTTTGGATATAGATTATGTGTTCCTTGTGATTCAAATTTTAATAAATAGATATTATGTGAATCTCATATTTCTCTGTTTTCAATTCATCCTGGCAGTACTAAGATGTACAAAGATCTCCGGGAGTATTACTGGTGGGATTCAATGAAAAGAGATATTACTAACTTTACCCTAAGATGTTTGATTTTTCAATAGGTTAAAGTAGAAAATAAGTTACCATAAGGGATGCTTCATCCATTTCTATTGCTAGAGTTAAAATGACAAAATGTGTCGATGGACTTCGTAGTGGGATTACCAAAGACTTATCAAGGTAACAATTCAATCTAGGATATTGTTGATAGATTAACTAATATGATCATTTTATATCTAATTGAGATACTCTTCCTCTAGATCAACTTTATCAATTATATACGAAAGAGATATTCAGGTTACATGGAGTTCCCCACTCCATTTTATCTAATTGTGATCCTTGGTTCACTTCTAACTTTTGGAAAGGCCTTTAGAAGTCATTGGGAACTGAATTAAATTTCAGTACATCTTTACATCCTCAATCATATGGGTAGTCAGAATGAACAATTCATACCTTAGAGGATATGATATGTGTTTTTTCAATGGATTACTAAGGAAGTTGGGACTAAAATCATTCTTTGGTTGAGTTTTCTTGTAATAACAGTTTACATTCTAGTATAAAAATGGCACCATTTGAAGCATTATATGGAAAGCGGTGTTGAAATCCAGATTTTTGGGATTAAGTAGGTGAAAGAAAGTTGATGGGACCATAATTGGTAGAAGAGATGGAAGAAAAAGTTCAGTTGATTCGGAAGCACATGAGAACAACTCAGAGTAGGTAGAAAAGTTATGTAGATAACTAGAGGAAGGATATTTCTTTCGAAGTAGGTGATCATGTCTTTCTCAAAGTTTTTCTATGGAAAAGTGTGATGCGTTTTAGTAAGAAGTGAAAGATGAGTCTACGGTTTGTTGAACCCTATGAAATCCGGGAGAAAGTTGGATCTGTTTCCTACAGTGTGGATTTTACTCCAAGTTTATCCTAGATACACAATGTTTTTCATGTTTCAATGTTTATAAAGTATATTCCAGATCCATGGCATGTTTTGAGTCCAAATATAGTTCAGTTGGAAGAGAATCTTTCTTATGAGGAACAACTAGTCCAGATTCTTGACCACATAGAGAAAGTGTTTTAGAATAAGGTAATTCATCAGGTAAAGGTTTTATGGAAAAAACCATATAGTAGAAGGGTAAATGTAAGAATCTAAAAATGCTATGAGGGATAAATACCCCCACTTATTTGATAAGTAAATAAAATTACGAGGATACAATTTCTAAAAGGGGGGAATGCTGTTGGATCCCGGGTATTTAGAGAATAATACTTTTTTACATCTATTAATATTTATGAATAAGATATTAATTTTACATTAAAGGGGATTCTTTGTCTGATAGCGTACTCAACACGTAACAATGGGTTTCTCCTAAATCTTATGTATCACACAACTTAGAGTTATACTGAAAAATAATATAATAATAATATTATTATTTTAAATGTTAGTTAACGCATAAAAATTGTATTGATGAGAATGATCAGAAATAAAAAAAATTATTACAAACACTTTTTAAATGTTTTTACATTTATCCAAAAAAAATTAGAGGCCTAAAATGAGAATGAATCCAGTTTTAAGCATAAAATACTCTAATATTTTGAAAATCTTATTTTACTACCTTTTGATGAAAAACCCTTTTTAAATATTGTTTTTTTTACTTTTATATGTTCTTTTTGAAAAAATAAACATCTTCTTTAGAATAGGGACATAAAAATTTACTTTGGTTGAAATTTTGGTATTTTTCTGATGAAATTCATATTTGAATGAATAGAGAAAAATAATGCATTTTAATTCAAAACTTCCTTTTTGTCTAATTTATTTATATATTTAGATTGTAATGTTAATTAGTTTTAATGTATAATTAATTTTTTTATCATTTAATCCAATTTTAGTCATTGTAAGTAATTTTACATTGAAATTGGACATAAACACATGTCAATATTTTGGTAGTTTTTACTTTTTAAAAACACGATTTCTCGTTTTGACAACGAGAATTAATTTTGAATTAATTACTATAATTTATGAATTTTGAATTTGAAAAAATGGAATAAAAATTTGGAATAATAGGTTCCAAATTGTGTAAATATGTACCTTTTATTTTTGGACATTATGAATAGTAATTTCAGTAATTTTTTATTTACCATGGTTAATGGGTAAATAAGGGTAAAAAATAATATTATAATAATATAAAACTACCCTAAAACATGTTTTAATCCTATTGGATGAGATATTTCCTACCATGAGCATCCTTAGGACAAACATTTGGCATTTGGGAGACACTTGGGTGTGAAAATGACATGTTATTAGAATTAATTTAAAGTAAAGAGAAATATAACATAATCATATATATTTTACTAAATAAATTTTAATATAGGTTTACATAATGGATATATTTGACTATAAATAGTATTTTAAAATATAAAAATATTTCCTACATCTTGGTAGTTTATTTATGATTTTTATACATTAAATAAATAAATTTATTTATGACACAATGATGATGCAGTGATTACCGTATTAACGAAAGATTCAAATAAATGATATTATAAATATTAAAATAAATGTAATTTGAATATTTTAATTCCATACACAAATTTTATTGATGATATTGACATATTATTTTTACGTTAATGCCTTAGGTTTTAAGGAATCAAGTTTTTACGACTTTAACAAAATTCAATTACTAAATAGTGTCAAAATTGACATAAATGAGTTTTTATAACAAATACTATTTTTTTAAATGATATAATAGTCCTAAAAATGTAAGATTCGTATAACATACTTATATAATTTCAAAAAATATCATTAATGACCCAATTTTGATTCTCTTGTCATTTTATAGTAACTATTGAAACCATATTGTATTAAAATACAACAAGACATGGTAAGAGTTAATGTTTTTAACTAAGGGTTAAATATAAAAGATAAGGTAATTTTTTTGACCTAAACTTGTAATAAAATAATATTTCAAGACTTTCCTAAAGTTCCCTCCTCCCTCTTATAGAAGGACACCAACTCTACCCACTTACTCACACCTCTAAATCCCCTTGGCTCATCCAACTTCTACTCAAATAATCTCCCAACATCCCTCTATTCCTCCTATAAGCGTTACCTTGGGTAGAAGGCAATTCAATAAATCCTTTTGGTTCAAATCAAAATAAGTTACTTGATTTAGAGGTAACATCTTATCTCAAGTTTCTTTCCTTTATTTTCATTCTTTTCTCCCTATGATCTTCTTATTATTTGATTACATAAAAATACCAGTATCCTCAAAGTACTAGGTTATTTTTATGAGAATTATTCTAACTACACTTACACGCACCTCCATATAATGAATATGAACATATGGTTTCTGTGTTCGGTGAACTACTGCCTCACAAAATGATGATTGTTCAATTTTATCCTACCACCTCTCATAGTGGCCATTATGATTTCACTGTATTTATATATGATATATATTATATTTTTATTTTCTCTATTATTATGTATTTTTTTATTTATATCATACCTTTATGCCTTCCATAATGTGTAAATACGATAATTTCATTTGAGGAAGTCTGGACTACCGCCCCCTCAAAGTGATATGACTCATTCATGCCATACATGGAATATATAAAGGATAAAATTAATGAAATTATGTAACACATATAACATAAATATTATATTGGAATTATAACATACCTATGAATCATTTAATTTTCATTCCTTTAATATGACAAAAAAATGAAAGTAGCATTCATGCGTACATACAACCTATCGTATCCATGAACGGTGCATTTAATTTCTTATCTCCAAATGTTATGGACTATTATAAATACATATATACCGGATATATATTATATTTAAATGAGGAATATAATTATGGAGATTATTTATTTTTGACTACATGGACAATTTACATTAAAACAATTTCATTTTTGACTCAAGTACGAAATATCGAAAAAACATATGATATTAACTAGAATAATTATGTGATTGTTATAACAAGGTAATAAGTGATATAAAAGGAATAATAAACATGAAAAAGGTTCTAAAACAGGTATAAATTAACTTAAGATTATTATTCAAGAAGAACAAGGAATATACATGATGATTTGGACTCAAGGTATGGGACTTCATTTCAATCTACTTTCATTGATGCTTATTTTTGTTTATACATGAACTTCTCTTATACTGTGTATAATAAACCCTATTGAATTTTAATTTCATTCAATGGTTTAAAAATGGAATATTTTCTATGAAGTGTTTTACTAAATGATAAAAGGAATGTTTCTTTTTAACATACGTGGTGACAACGACCTATTCGCCACTGAGAGAATTATTTGATATTTGGCTTCCTCTACAAGCCGTAACATTTTTAAAAATAAAAATGAATACCATATTCCTTTTTAGTTATTTTTTAATTGAAAATGGTTTTGAGAATGGATTTATTATATCAATATATTTATACGATGTCTTATGATTGTAATGTAGAAATGTTATTTTTCCTTTATGCTTGTTCATGTGTTATGATTATCTTATGGTTATTGGGAATTACCTATGTATATGGGTGGTTCCATGATAAACCTAGGATGGATGAGCCTGAGATAGATATCCAATGCATTGGGTAACATGATGAAGGTAAACATTAAGGTTTATCCTAAAATATTTAGGGAATATACTATGATGGGTATTCCAAACGTAACCATGAAGGTTACTCCCTATGCGGCTATGAAAGCTACAATGTAAGTATGTTTTAGATTCCAAAAGTTACCTATATGATTTATTATTTCTATGAGTTATTCATAAACCTTATTATTTCATGAGATATGTTAAAGATCTTATGTTTTATGAGTAAAAATGTATGATTTCATTTATTTTTACGTATTCATGGACTAATGTTTTATTTCCTTATTTTTATATCCTTTACTATGATTTTTATGCTCATCCCAAGTTTTTGAAATGTTTTTCACAGGGTATAAGAAAGGGTAATATAAAGGAATAATTCAAGAAATTTTTATCAATAAAACAATTCTTGTTTTATTTAATAAGTTTTTTTATTGTGAAAAAATTGGTTTGAGTAGAAATGTCTAATTTTTAATATTTGAGATGTAATATAATAGTTATGACCTAATTCTCTAAAACTCTAAACCTGAAAAGATCCTTGAAGTGAATTAATATCAATTATTGACTTATCTCAATATTAAGTAATTTTTATGGCTGGGGCCTTATACCCATGTCTAGGATTATTTCGATTAGAATTATTCTCACTTCATCTTCCATATATAATTTTAAATTCATAAAATGGGTTTTAAGAAAACATTCTTAAATGGTTAATAGGATTAATAAATATATATGAAAGATTCATAGTAACTAGTAAAGAAGATAATGTTTTTAAAATTTTATGGTCCTTATATGGTTTAAAACATGATCCAAAATAGTGTCATGAGAAATTGAATGAAGTAATTTTATAAAATATTTTTGTAGTTAACCAATTAGGTAAATGTGTTTAAAGTAAGTTCAATAATTACCATGGAGGTGTTATTTGATTATATGTCGATGAAATGATAATATTTCGAATTTATATAAATCAAATAAATGAGATTATGTCTATTTTATCTATAAAATTTGATTTAAAAGACTTATGTGAATATAATGTTTTTTTTGGGATTCACAATTTTTAGAAACAAGAATTTCAGTATGCATTATCAATCTTATTATAATGAAAAATTATTAGTTAGGTTTAAACAATTTTATTGATCAGTAGTATCTACCCTCTATGATTCAGGGGTTAGGATGCTACCAAATCCTGGTAGGGAAGTTACTCAATTGGAATATGATAGGGTGATCTAGCATCTCATGCAAGACATGACATAAACAAGACTCTATATTACATATGTTGTTGGAAATTTGATTAGGTAAATGAGTAAACTGTGTTATACACAATAGGATGTAGTTAAAAGAGCAGTCAAGTATCTAAAGTCTACTTTTGATTATTGTATATGTTATAGTGGAAACCAAAGTTTATTGGAATGTTTTTTACACTACAATATGGATTACTAATCTATAGTATCACTCTTATTTGAGTGGTTGGGTTTTTACACTTGGAGGTGGATAAATATCTCAAGGTTCAAAGAAACAAACTTGTATAAAGATTACATAATGGATTATGAGTTTATTGCTTTAGAATCTACTAGAATGAAAGAGGAATGGGTAATATCTCTTTTATATTATCTATCATTTTTTCCAATTATAATTATTTAGTTAAAATACACTGTGATAGTCAAGCAATATTGGATAGGACATACAATAATAATTTAATGGAAAATCGAGGCACATTAGTCTTACACACATCTATATGTGGTAGTTGATATAGGATGGTATCATAATTGTGTGCTTTATTAGATCAATCAAAAATTTGGAAGAACCAAAAATAAAGGTACTTCCAAGGGATTTGGTATACAAAAATTCCATAGGGATGGGTTTAAAGTCCTGGTAAAATTTTTACCAATAATGGGGCCTTAACTTAACATGTTATAACTTTTCATATATAAGTTCAATGTAATAAATTATAACATATGTGTGAAGAAAACTCCAAGGATATATTACATCCAAGGAAAATGGGTTTTTTGTTCCCATGAGAAAAAGAGGGTGAGTTTAAAACCATTAATGAAGAAAGGATATCTAACAAGTGTTGAAATATGGGAACATGTTTTTGTTCACCTCTATGAATGTAAGAGTGGGGTCACTCCAAAGAGATTATAACTTTAGCTCTCAAATACTCATGAAAGGATAAGTGAAACATGACCAAATTTATTTCAAGGAGTATATTAAAAACTAAGTAATTTGAATAGATTTGTGTAGGATAAATCTGGTTAATAATAGGAGTTAAATGTTCAGGGGAGTGTTCTTCTATTTCTCTACTCAACATTGATTTTTATCTGTTATATAATGGTTCAAATAAAGAGACAAATTTATTTTTTCATGTTCATTCCAACAGATTATGATGCTTAATTTTCTTAAGGTGTTTTTAAATATTTGAAAATGGTAGAGGATTTTTGGATTTTTAATGTTTTTAATTTTTTAAAATTGTTTTATTTTTTAAAAGGGGAAAGTTAGTTTTGGAATTCCACATTGAAAATTGGGCTAGAATGGAAATGTATATACTACAACGAATGTGTTCATTCTCTAGAAGGTGCGATATGGTTCACTTATTTGATTTGGTGTGATTCAGTAGACATGGATAAATATGGAAAAGACAATCCTTTATAGTAAAGTTATCAACCCAATTCCAAGGGGTATGATACCTTATCCAAATGGATGCTTCCATGCCTATAAAATAATGTCCCTATTGGATGGGAAAATGAATTCCAATCATTCTCAACCACTATAATCCTTCCTAAAAATTAAGATTCATCTAAAATCCATCAAAAATAACGAAAGGAAATTATTGGTGCATGACAAAAAAATCCTTTTATTACTATCTTGTTGAAAAAGTTCCTTCAAGGTTTATTCTCTATTTAGTAAAAACATAGAATAATGAGCCAATTTTTTATCCTAAAGAGGATTCACTAGTAACCCATTGTTATAATAATATTGTGGGGGTGAATCTACTCTTAATGAGAGAAAATATATAAAATTTCTTGGAAATATCCTTATACTATCATCTAAGAAAACACCATATTCATTATCCACCAATATCTTGGAAAATATCTCGTAGAAAAGTAATGGAATTGAAATTCACTAGTCATTACAGATATACCCAAAATGGACATTTCGGCTCTAAGAGGAGTTCTATGTAATATGGTGCTCCCATGATCACAATGTGATGAATTTCAAGTAGCATATTTTTCATCCTATAACTTAATAACACCCCAAATATACCTAAAATAACAAAAGTTATAGATAAATAAAAATAAAAAACATTAAATAATAGTTTTCACACCTAAAAATTACAATGTGTTTGTGATAAAGTATCTACCCCATTCTCTATACATTTTAAACTATTAATAGAGAAGGCGCCATAGCTGAAAGATATATAGAAGTATATGGCGAGGGTTCGATATACATAAGCAGTTGGAAGTTTTATTTATTCCATGATTTGTATAACACCACACATTTATCTAGTTACAATTATTAGTAGGTTTATAGAAAATATAATAAGGGATCACTATGAAGTGGAAAAGTTGATACTCTAGTATATCAAAGGTTTGAAAGGACATTCCTTAAGTTTTAGAAATGATAATACAATTCAATTTTCCATTGATGTGATATTTGGAGATACAGACACATAGATAAGTACAATGGGATTTGTGTTTACCTATATATGAATTATCATAAGTTTGATGACAATACTACAATAAATAATTTTACTATCTACCATGGAGTAAGAGTTTGTTGCGTAAACAAAATAAATTAAGAAGATGATATGGTTGAATGGGTTTTTTTGAGGAACCAAGAAGGAATTATAGGAACATAATTTTATTCTAGTATATTTAGTGGGTGATTCATATTAAAAAAACCCGGTGTTTCACTCATGGATAAAACACTTTCTACTAAATCTTCACTTCATTTGAAATCTTGTAGAAGATAGAGAACTATAACTATGGAATATTGAAGAGGTTATAATATTTTTTATATGCTAACAAAGGTTTTAGTCTGGTAAATTATGAGGTAGAGTTATTCCTTAATGGGACTTTGGTGACTAGTAATAAGGATGAAGACTCACTAACTATTGATATGGGAGGAAGGATGGATGGAATTTCCCAAGTGACTTAAAGGACTTGATAAAGGATTTAGAAAAAAATTATCAAGTGGGAGATTGTTGGGCTACTGTGAGAAATTGTTTTTGGATATGTTTAGAAATTTAGGAGGGGGATTCTATAAGTTCTATACTAAAACAAGATGGAGGCACATTTAGAAGAAACAAGGTATTATAGAATGTTGGTACCAAGTTGGACGGATAAGGAAGTAAGAAGATTTTTCTGTTACAGAGTGTTGTTTTTTTGTTGTCAAAGAAGATAAATCAATTTAATTTGTAAAGGACTAGAAAACCAGACGATGCTTTGCTGATATGTATTTAAAAAATATCATAAGTTAGGAGAACTTGTGATGCAATCATTATGAAGGAAAGGGGGAGAAATGATAATGCTGGTCACATACAGTTTTGATTGGAAGGAATGATGTTACTCGAAGATAGAGAAGTTTCAGTACTTCCCATTGTAACTTTGACGATGCTAAACCTGGTCTATCAAAGGATATATATAACGATAGTGGAGTTTGTGAAGAATGTTGAACAATGGTTTTGGGAAGTAGGGAAGAGAGAAATGACAAAGGAACAGACAATCTGGAGGTGTCACAAAACAATAGTTTAATGTGGCGTCGTTTTCTAGTGTTTACCAAATTGTAGGGCCTGAAAATCAGAAAATGGAGAGAGTTGTTTTTGGAAAAGGGAGGTGTGAGAAAAATAAATCGGAGCACAAAATATTAGCAGGGTGCCCGAAAAATAAAGTGGTGCACGAAATATTGGCATGGTGTATGAAATAAAGGAATGGAGTTTTTCACACAATAGGTGTTTCAAGATCAGAAGCACAAAAATTGGCAAAGGCACGAGGTGCATGAAAAATTGGAGAATTGGGTGAAATATGATGTTGTGTGAAAGAGTTTTTACACGCATAAAGAGGGTTTTACGCGCAGATTAGTGTTTTTTGCGCAGGGTTGAAAAGGCCTATAAATACGAGGTGACCCCCTCTCATTTGATGAGGCTCGCCACTAAGAGAAAATCTTGAGCTCTGAAGTGCGTAAAATTATATGCTAAGTGAGTTGCGTAAAAAGAAATGGGTTTGTATGAAAAGAGTAAAGCTACGTGAAAAAGTGGGAAGTTGCGTGAAAAGTGAGAATTTGTGCGAAAAGTGAAAAGTTTCACAAAAAAGGGAAGTTGCGTGAAAACAATTTCGGTGCCAAAAGGGAATTTTTACGTGCAAGCCATTTGAATTGCGCGTAATGTACCCTAAAGGTTGCACGAAAAAATTGTGGTCATCGCACGTATTCAGTTGTGAGTAAGATAGTTATTACCGACTTTTGGGTAAGAATGTAAATATTTTTACTTCAAAGAATACACTTGTTCAATTGTAATGAAGCACTAAAATAATTTAATTCCCTATTTGTGCTAAGAGGGGTCACACACATTTGAATATTGTTTTCCAAGTGATACACGAGTGTAAGGGTATATCATACACGCTGTATTCCACATCAAATGATTTTTTTCTAGTGTATTGTGTGGTACTGGATTATTTATGTACCATACCAAGGACGTGGCTACTCTTGTTGAGTAGTGAACCATGTAAATCTTGTGTTCCTGTGGTTGTGTGTGTGTTCACCAGAGAAGAAAATCTTTAATAGGAGGTGAATTTTGTTTCAAAAAGAAGGAAACATAAAAAGAAAAAGACATCAATGATTCACCACCTCCCCCTCTCAGTGATACTTAGATCCTGATTGGGAACTTCATAGAACTGGTAATAAGTAGTAATAGTGAAGATAAATGATTATAGATAATAGAAGTGTGGAAGGAGACACTAATCTCCATAGCATTAACTCTAAATTTATGTAAGGTTAACTCTATACCCTCAAAAGGGATAAAAATTATTCTTTATGAGGTTTAGATAAGAATAAAACATATGCCATTCAATATTCACCATTGGTAATAAGTTAATGTGGTGCATGAGATGGTGTTTTTCACCAATCAATGGGATTCCCATAAATATTTAAAGGCGATTAAACCCAATAAATGAGATTGGCCCTACTATAAATAAGTGAGAAGGGATCACATGTTTAATTAAAATATTTTGAATCTTGTAATCACTCTTTTTTTTAATATATTAATAAAATAAGAAATGATTTTTAATGGATTAATTTTAAGTTTTAACAATGTAAATATCATGAGTTGTTTTGTGTTGGTGTGAGTTATTTTGTTCCTCTGCTTGTGTGAGTGCATGTTCCAAAATTTATAAAAATAAAAATGTGATTCAGCATGATGAAAAATATATTACTCCCTTAATCTAGACATTAAAATTAGATTCTAATTGTTTTAGAATGTTAGGATGTTATTTTGTAAGGGATTTTCTGTAAGATGAGTTACAAAACATGTGGAGTTCAAAACAACAGGGTGAAGGTGAATTGTGTGCATATAATGTAAGTGAATTTACCAGATGTTGGTTGAGGTATATTCATTAGATATGATGCAAAATTATTTTATTTTTATGTATTGTAAATTTATAATTTATAATGATGTTCAGGTATAGTACCATCGACATGTTGAGTTGCTTGATGTAATGTGACTCGGTAGTGACTCATATAGTGGTTAATTACTATGATTATAATTATTTTCCTATTATTTATTGGTTATAGTGATTGGGAGTAGATGGATGTGTTTATCATCATCTCGATAATCAAGTGATTTTTGAGAATAATTCTTGGGGTTTTGTTGGGTTGGTTAGTGTTGTGAATGGAGATAAATCGGGGTTGATCTATCATATGGTGGGGTGGTTGTAATGGCCTGATTAATTAAGTGAATGAATTTGGGTCTAATTTTAGTCTAAAAATGTGTATTTGGTCCTTATTGGTATGTTTGAGTGGTTATAATATTTATAGGGTCAAGATTTAGAGAAGGGAGTTAGTGATGGAAGAATATAATTGTGAGAAGATTCATAAAGGAACTCTGCTGGGTAGCTACCAATGTTATGGTGTATGGTTCAATGGATTCCACCACTACTATCTAACTTTTGGTGGATGCCCAACAAAATTCAGGGGGGCTCACACAACCTTTTATTATTTTTTAATTAATTTACTATGTAAATGAAGTGGTAGGGGGAGCCCCACTCAACAAAAAATGGTCAGAATCCCCCTCCCCTTGTATTTTCTCCCCTATAAAGTGGGATATCACCTATTCAATATTGATTATTCATGACTATTATCGCATTGGACCATTGTGAGTAAGGAACATCATTCATCATAATATATTTTTGTTTTCATCATTGTTGAGATGAGTTTTAACTAAAATATTCATATTAGGGATTTTACTTTGGTTTCTTGATTCCATCCTCCTTAGGTCGAATCGGGCTATGGAATCATATCAACACACTCTTGCATATACTAGATATATGGTTCCTAGATATTTAAATTGTTATATATGTTTTTATGAATTTTTTTATTTACAGGCATAGTTAGGGTCGTGTGTGAGACCAAAAATAAAACCACTTATAGTTTTTATTACTCATCAGATATTCCTTAGGGTAGTCACATGTGGTTAATGTCATACTATTCCATTCATGGATTTTTCTATTTAGTTGGTAGATTTAGAAAATTCTTGGAAAGTTTCTATGTGTGAGATGGCTCATGGTATATGATTCTTAATGTGGTCCTTGGGGAATGTGATAGGTGTGACCTATGTGATTGCGAGGAGACATGGTTCACCAAAATATGGGATAATGACATATAATTAATTGATGGAGGGATGATGAAGGTTCATTAGGTTGTGGAAATAAGAGTTTAGTGATTCTACTCACAGTGTGGCTATAGTTGTTGGGATTTTTAACACATAGAGAAGGGCCCATGAGGCGGTATTGATCACTATTTTTTTAGTGGTATCCTCCATAGATAAACATTTTTTGGTGTTGGTGTTGACCATCAAATCAGAGGAGGTATATTACATAGGTTCCACATATATCAAGGGGTGACTGTAATCACCAGTTTTGAGTGGGATGATCACTATACATGTGAGAAACAAATATTCAATGGGCTAATATGGGTAATGGAAGAATAATACATTAAATTTTTTATTTAATAATTTTTCTTATAATTTTTCGATCCATTGTCCCAGGAAGTGTGGTGGATGGTTATGGAATATGGTTTGGTGACTTTTCATACACTAGGTGACCATGGGGATGGAGATGTTTTATTTTTGGGATATGTGATAAGGGGATATATCATTTCTTTTTGTATGTGTATATAATGATGGAAAATCTTCCATCTTTGAAATTGGATGATGCAAATAAAGTGACCACCCATGGATTAATGATCATGTAGTGGAGAAGGTTTATTTTTTTCATTGGTTTTCATATTTTTCACTTTTCATATTATCATATACAAATGGATATTATCTAGGGACACCATTGGTGGAATACTGTTGAGGTCATAGTCACACCCTACATAGGAATCTTGAGACACATTTAGACTTATATTTCAATAATTATAAATGGTAAAGGCTTTGCGATAGGGATGTAACTAGATGAAGGTTTGATGGGGGTGTGGTAGACCTTCAATGGATTTTAGCGTAAGACCAGGTGGATCCCTAGTGCTGATTTGAACTATCATTTTTTGTTTTGTGGATATATTTATATGACATTATTATGGGATATATAGGTTGTTTTTTATTAATTTCTTGTCATTGAAGATATTTATTTTCCCTATATATGGTTTGATGTGGTATGTTTTACATTTTTATATTATATGCGGTGTTTTTTCTATGTTTATATTGAATCCATTATTAGTTAGATTTATATAATGAGGGTATAATCTATCCGTTATCACCTATTATAACCTTACTATTATGAAAAAACCATTGGTATATGGGGAGGTGTTCTTGAGGTTAGCAGCACTCTGAATCATGTGTCTTTTAGATGATCTTGATTTGAGATGATACATGTATCATGTTTTATATTCTTTTAATAAGGAGTTTTATTAAATGTTCCTCCAATAAAATAATGAACCCTATTAAATTAAAAACTACCAATTATTATTCAAAGATCCATATATCACTAATTAATAAGTTCACTTTATAATTTATTTCATCTCTCAATTATTTAGGTAATCCATTATGCTAATCACATAAAATATGAATATTGGATAGTTGAATGAACAAATTTCTTCCCAATCCATCATATGAGATATATCAACTCTATTACTCTAGTATCATAACCTTTAGGGTTTTTAGATAAGTTTAACCTAAATAATACTCCAAATATAGGCACTTAATCCTATTAGGGTCAACCATAACTTACTTTACTTACAAAAGATAATCCATGGGCACCCAACTTTGGAATTTCCTATCTAGTTGGATGATTAAAGTCCTGAAAAATGTTTCTTTGGAAGGAATATAACTCTTAGTATTTTAAGGAGATTTAAATCTCATCATCCTATCTCATTTATCATATTTATATGTATGGATTATTCTATTGATTTTGTTTTTGAATAACTATTCCTTGCACCAAATATATTTGTTTAAACAATATTGATATGTAACTCTTTAATCAACTCATAGTTTTTCATACCGACCCAAATTAAAAGATAACTATAGTCATACCTATCTAAATTCATCCCATTTACAAGTAACATGAAGAAATTTCATGTAAAGGATTATAATTATATGAAATAAAAAATCCCCATAATTTTATTCATGTCATGATAGGTAGCCAACCCCAACTTTTCTAGACAAAGCATAATCTCTAAATGCAGTGATAAGTTTGACCCAAAGTCCCACTACCCATTGTGTAGTGCTCAATGGAGACCTCAATTATATCATAATTAAAGCACTTAATATGTGGAAACTATAATTAATTGAAGCGAAAAATTGTATTTTGATAAATATATGCGTTGGTTGTATTCATTATCATTATATCAATAAGGAAAGTATCAAATAAAAGTATTGTTGATGATGAACGAACTATCTACAATATTTTTTTGAGAAGATATAAATGGTAGTCTCTAATCAACATGAGTATAGTTAACCATTCATTTTATAAATATTATTACATTATCTTTAACATATATATCCATTAAACACAACCCAAATATTGGAAGACCTAGTGTTGTTGGAATACTAGGTGCATAAAACATAAAAAAATAAACTAAAATATTTTTTTATTTAATATTCATAATGATATCCTAAATCCATTTTATATCCTAAAACTACATAGGATATCATAGGGAATGCATAAAAGAAATTGGTGATATATATATCCTAGCAAGAAAATAAACATTATGAATAAGAATAACGTATGAGTCAAAAGGGAAACATGATATCATAACGAACAAAGATCAAGGATAATTATACGGGAGAATGGAATAAATAAAATGGAATCATAAGCTCATGGAATTATAGTAATGTGGAAACATAATATAACATGGCACAAATATAATTCAAGGATGACTATTAAGAAAACATCACATGGTGGTAAATTTCCCAACATGTATTAGGTTTTCTCCCTAATTCCATACATATCATCTCAGGTTACATAAACATTACCCAATGAATTGGATCACTGTTTGGGTGAAACTTGTAACGACCCAATATTTTATCAATTGAAATTACCTTATTATAATTATGTCATATAATCACATGAAATCACAACAAAATGAAGTACTAAGTACTATGTGACCTTTAAACATAATATTTTATCTTCTGTGATTTGAATTTAGAAAATCTAACATACACGGTTGCGATCAATAAGATGTTTGGAGTCCGATAAGATAAAATTAATTTTTGGTAAATAGTAACTAACCCTTATGAATAGAAATTCTACCCTTATGAATAGTAATATGATCCTTATGAATAGTAAATCATCCAAAATAATTGTAACCTTAACCATGAATGTATAAATAAAATTTAGGCATCTTATAAGTGATAATATGACCATAGTACAAGTATTGGTATTTTTTTAGGTCATAAATAAATAATTAAAATTAATTAATTAATTTAAATGAAAATTTATTTTCTTAAAAGGTTTTCAATATTAAAAATTTTATTTCTTCTGGTTTTAATATAATTTTATAAGACCTTATGTAATTTTTTAAAGAATTATAAAATCAGTTATAGATTTAAAATCTGTATTTTTCAAGTAAATTATGATTTTAATTAAAAATTAAATTAATCATATTTAGAAATTTATTTTTGAAAAATGGATCTCATTTTTGGAATTTACACATTGAAAAATCGTTAGGGTGAATTTTTTATATTTTTCTAAAATACATGAATTTTTATGAATAGTGAAATACAATAATTTATTGTATATATATACATTATAAGATAAATGGACTATTCCTAGAATTATGGATGATGTAAACAACCTTAGTTAGAATTCACATGAACATATTACTATTTTTGTTCATGTAATCATCACTATTACTTATCTTATGAAAAAATAATAATTTAATGATTAAAATATTAAGAAAACCCTCCTCCCCTACATTATAAAAAACCACCCACACTCCCCTCTTCTCTTCACTACACTCAATCCTTGTGCCTTCCCTAAATTATGAAAAAATATCTTCCCAAGATTCTCCCCCAAATCTAACAGCCCTTAGTCTCTTCAAAAGACCAAATCCTATCCCCTTAAGAGGCTCTTAAGGAAGATTGATCCAAGAGGTAAATTCCTCTTTTTAATTATTTTACTTTATTTTCAATTTCATTTGATTTATTTTCTATCCTTACCTATCCTCATCCAAATTTTATGAAAAATAAAATAACTTAAATTTATTTTAATGTTTTAATGATAATTTAATAAGTTATTTTCATCTATCCTTTACTCTTCTTTTATACTAGTAGTAAAAACACCATCTGAGATGAGTTAATTTACCGCATTCAAGGACGATGGGTTCTTAATTTCTTTTACCATATTAAATTCTGGTCATTAAACCATTTTTATGGTTGAAACAAAATATTAAACATTTATTTTATCTTATGTGATGTTCTGGAATCATTTTTCACACATGATGTAAAATAATAATAGAAAACCAATTAATTGTGAGAAAAATTCCAAATTAATCCAAGCGTTTCCATTAATGTTTTATATAATGATTCCCCTTCACTAAATATAAAAAAAATTAATTTTACAACCATTTAATCTCATGGATTATAAATTATGTCATATAACTTCAATTCTGGACAACCATGACCATCACACTTGTTTATCCAAACATGAGTATAAGTGAACCGATCATCAAAACCAAGGAAGTAAAAGCTCCCAAATAATGAAATTGAACCTCTTAACTCATCAAAAAGGGACATGGATGAACTTAAAAAGATTATTATAAATATTTTACATATATAATAGGTTATTTAATTATAAATTAATCAACCTAATTTTATTATTCAGGTCATTAATATCAAGTGGAGAACACCATCAGACTTAAGGTAAGGGATCCCCTCTATTTCACTTTTATTCAAGAATGTCCTATATGATATAGAATTTTATGTGTAATACCTAATGATGGGGTATGATTTATTACCTTACCCATACTAACATCATAATTTATAAGTGATGATAAACCAATTTCTCTCTCATTAATCCCTCTTAAGTACACCTGATACCATGCTGATAATCCGTAAGGGATTCCGCCCGAAACTCCTTGGTTCCATCGGGTTGCCTTATATTTCTTTTACCAAAATAAAGTTATCTTATCCTTTTATTTAAATATTCTAAATTTTGTTTACATGTACAAAATTAATTTATCAATAACCTTTCATAATCCTCTTTCGGGGATATACATGTTTTTAAGTGATTCCCTCCTCAATACTTCCTGATAAGTGAACCTATTTTGAGGGAACTTCCCAAATTCTTTTCTAATTTCAAGTGAACTATATCTTATGTTTTAAGACACAATTGTATTTATAAAATAAGTATTTTTTATTATGAAAACATTCTTGGTTAACTTATGGATTTATATAAAGGATGGTTCCCTTTTCTATTTTAAAGGCTCTATAGTATTTTCCTTAAAACCGCACAAAAATGTTTTAATGCTAAAATTTATTATATAATTTTATTAAATGTTTTCAATTATACTTGAAATAAATTAACATGATACATGCCCATTTTACCTAATGAATTTCCATTGATATTTTACTTCCTTTCTTTCATGGACACTTTTATGATACACCCATTTTTTATTCTTTAGGACATGATTGTGGTACCCAATTCTTTCCATGGGTAAACCTTAGGTTTATATATGATTGATTTTGTATTATTATTTTTGTGGAAAACAAATTCATGAAAAGTTAATATGGTTGTTCCTAGATAGCGCTCCATTGCACAGGGTAAAGTTGAGTCTCATGAGATGTTATGTGTGACGGTCTTGGTGGTTAGCCTTGACTTGTGATACCATGTGCAACAGTCTTGGTAGTTAGCCTTGGCTTGTGCTACCATGTGCAACGGTCTTGGCGGTTTTCCTTGAATAACGATAAAGCCATGTTTTATATTGCTGTCACATTACTATGACTCCATTTTTATATTATTCCATGTTTATATGTTATGATTCCATATGTTACATGCCTTTCTATATCATCATGTCATGCCTTCTATCCCATGTGCTAATGCTTTGTTCTTATGGTTATTACCTTACTAGGATATTTAGCTCATTCATTTTTTCATGCATTCCCTAGGGTACCCTATGTAGTTGTTTGAACACAATGGAAGTTAGAAGCACAATTTTAAGATTAAATAAATAAATTTTTTATTTAGTTCAATGTTTTCGGTTTTATGTACCTAGTCTTTCAAGACACCAGACTTTATGATCCTTGGATTGTACTCTCTTGACTAATTATGCATAAAATCATGTAATTTTATATGTAAAAGGCTAGGGTTTCTATAGTTGGTATCAAAGGATGGTCTATTTATTTTTGGATATTAGGATTAGAGAAATTTAGTAAGAACCTTAAGGATGAAACTAAGTATAACAAAACACCCCTAAATTTTGGTAAGTATAGTGTAAGTGGTTTATCAATAAAATACATCCCTGTCTAGATAAAAATAGGTAGAGGTGACTCTAGAACAAATATATCTAGGGGTAAAACATGAAAAAACAGATTTGATCTAGACTTGAATGGGAACTGGTGCATGACAATGAGCCTTGCTGTACTCTTGGTTTGACACTCCCAGGAGATATGATTTGGCAAATTCATGAGCTTGGTACAAACCATTATTAAGGGAATAAAAAAGCCCATAAGAATATAAGTTAAGAAATAGATCAAGGATAACCTAGATTCAAACACAGGGAATCAAAAGTTAGGATATACTTCTCCTTTATGAGTTGATCCTTTTATGTTAAAAGTTTCCATTTTATTATCAATTGCTAAGTATTAAAGACCTATAATTATACATTATTTTTCTTAGTTAATGGCGTGAAATAGAAGAACACATGGAAATAATTAATATGATAGGGAATGTGAAGATTTCCCAAATGATATGCCCGATATGATGGGAATGGGTTCTCAAAACATCATGATAGTACCTACTTAGATGGATCAAGTTCTGAATAATAACATTAATCGTGTGGAACACCCTCCTCCTCCAACCTCCTCATAGAAAAATGGATTAACTCTATTGAAAATATATTCTATGTCCTCCAGTGCTCAGAAGAAGAGAATGTCATACTAGCGGTGTATCATTTTGATGGGGAATATAATCAGTGGTAAAAACTGATCAAGAATACAAATCCCCAGGAGGAAATTGTTTCCATGGATTGGGAGGAATTTAAGAGAATGTTTTTTGATAAATATTTTCCCTGAATCCTCCATCTCAAGATGGAAAGATAGTTCCTTAGACTCAAGAAAAATAAAGATGATTTAATCAGGGTGTATGAATCAAACTTTACAAGGATTTAAAGGTATGCATTTGGCTTTTTCATAAACACCAAAAGAAAGGTGGATTGATTATTTAGCGGAATAAATATGATTCTACAAAAAGTGTTGGAAATTCAATACTTTGACATTTATGAGTAGATTGTCCATTATTCCCTTAAGGTTGAAATGAAGATCAGAGAATATCAGTGGTATCATGGCACCGATGATAAGAAGAGGAAAATGGAATCTAATGTGGGAAGTCTCATAAATAAATTCCATAATGGAAAGAGGGCCGATTATCCCACATGTAAAAATTGTGGGAAGAAGCATCCTGGGAACTATCAAAAGGGAACCAAGAATTGCTTCAAATGTGGAAAGTTGGAGAATCTGCTTAAAAACTATCAAATAGATATGAAAAATCCCACTAACGTGGAAGAATAAAGGAAGGTTAAGATCAAAACTCAACCTATAGTGAAGTGTTAAAACTACAAGGATCATTAGAATTATGTGAAAAATTCTCCTAAGATGAGGGTTTTCATAGGAAATCATCAACAACCTCCAAGGAAAAAATGAAGGGCTTATGCTATCACTACTAATGCGGGGGAGTGGAACAATGATGTGGTGAAAGGTACTCTAGTTATTCATTCAAGAATAGAAAACATACTATTTGATCCTAGTTCTATGTATTGTTTCATATCTTTCATGTTTAGAAGAACTATTCAAACACCACCTCAAAATTTAGAGGATATATTATCTGTGAGAACAACAAATGAGGCAATTATTGAGTCCAAGGTTTATAACACCTCCCCGATAAATGATTTTGGATTGAACCTACTATAAAATCTCATCATACTTCCTTATTTGTATTTCAATTGTATCTTGGTAATGAATTTGATATCTTTATACAAAAAAAACATCAACTATCGGGAAAGGGAGATCACTATTCACATCCTGAAGAATCCTACAATTATTTAAAAGTGTAAGGAGGAAGATGAATCTATTTTAGAATCATTATTTCAAGTGTGTATATTAATTCTTTATGAGCAAGCATGTCTAGATCAAATGATTGAGAAAAATGAGAGAATCATGCTTGAGTACATGCCCATTGTGAGGGATTACACTGATGTATTCCCAAAACAGTTGCATGGTCTTCCTCCTGATTGATAGGTTGAGTTTTGAATTGAAATAATTCTTGTATCTCTACCTATATCAAAGAACCCATATAGAATGGCCACTGTAGAAGTGGAAGAGATGAAGGAGCAGTTACAGGAGAATCTAGAGAAGGGTTTTATACACCCGAGTACTTCACCATGGGGTGCGCCCGTCCTTTTAATCAAGAAGAAGGATGGTTTAATGTTCCTCTACATTGATTATCGTGATCTCAATAAAATCATGATAAATAAGAAGTATTACCTACCATAGATAGATGACTTGTTTGATCATCTTCATGGGGACAATTATTTCTTTAAGGTGGACCTTTGGTTGGGATATCCCCAATTAAGGGTGAGGAAGAAAGATATTCCCAAGACTGACTTTCGAACGAGGTATGGACACTTTGAGTTCATTGTGATGCCCTTATAACTCAATTACAATCCATTAATTTTCATGGATTTAATTAATAGAGTCTTTAGTTATTACCTCGAAAAAAATTTGGTAGTATTTATTGATGATATTATGAAATACTCTAAGAGAAAGGAGGAACATGAGGTGCATTTGAATACTTTTCTAAAAACATTGTGAAGGGAGAAGATATATGGAAAGTATAGTAAATGTGAGTTATGGATGGAGGAAGTATCATTCTTGAGGAATGTTATCACCAGAAAAGGGATATCTGTAGACCCTTCCATGACAAAGGAAACTGAAGAGTGGCCTAAGCTGACATCTATAATGGAGATCCAAAGCTTTCTAGGTCTAGCAGTGTATTATCGACGATTTTCAAAGAAATATTAATGATTTTAAAACCCAATGAACAAGTTGATATGAAAGGAAGTAAAGTGTGTCTAAACTTAGGAATGTAAATATTTTTTTAAGGAGTTGAAAAAGAGGCTAATCATTGCAGCAGTACTCACACTCCCAACAAGTGGAGAACTCATTTTGGTGTATAGTGATACTTCAAATAAGGGATTTGGATATTTACTGATGCAAAATGATAAAGTGATAGACTATGACTCAAGTTAGATGAAAATCCATGGGCAAAACTATCCTACGCATGATCTAGAGTTGGAAGCTGTGATCTTTGCATAGAAAATCTGGCAGCATTATCTCTATGCGGAGAAGTGTGAGATAAATAATGATCATAAGAGTCTCAAATATATATTAAAGCAAAAAGAGATTAATATGCATCAGCAAATATGGATAGATCTCATAAGGTATTATGACTGCTCAATACACTACCACCCCGATAAGGAAAACAAGGTGGAAGATGATCTAAGTAGAAAGAATCTTGCATCTTTATCAATGATGAGAACAAAAAAGGATCCAATATTCTTAGATTTGCAGAGGATAGACATGGGAATCATTAAAGGAGGAACAAGATCAATCCTTTCTCAAATTATTGCTCAACCATCCCTCATGGAGAAAATAAAGGATGCTCAAAGAAAATATTTGGAAAGTTAGAAAAGGGTGGAAGCTATTATAAATGCAAAAACCTTTGAGGTAAATATTGATGAGGAAGGTGTTGTAAGATTTGGTCATGATTATGTGTACCATACTATATAGAGATAAATAAGGATCTTATGAATTATGCACATAGCTCAACTTTCTCTATCCACCCTGGGATCACAAAGATGTATCAAGATCTATGAGAGAACTTTTGGTGGGACAATATGGAGAATGAGATTGATGAGTATACATCGAAGTGCCTAGTATTTCAAGAAGTGAAGTCTAAAAGACAAAAGTATAATGGGATGATGAAACCACTACCAAAAGAAACATATAAGTGGGAGGACATCACCATGGAATTTTTCACAAGGCTTCTAAGGAAATCTTGAGGAAACAATGCTATATGGGTCATTGTGGATCGTCTTACAAAGGCATATCACTTTATCAAAATTTGGGAGGACATCCCATTGGATCAAATTTCATGGATATATATAAAATAGGTGGTAAGGATACATAGAGTAACACTATCTATTATATCTAATAGATATTATAGACTCACCTTGAAGTTCTAGAAAAGTCTCCAACATGCTCTAAGAACTGAACTGAACTTATTTACAGCCAATCATCCTCATACTGATGTCCAATATAAGTAAACTATTCAGAAAATGGAATATATGTTGAAATAATTTTTTATGGACTTTAAAGAAGGATACGACAAAAATAATCCCCTAGTTTAATTCTCATACAACAAAAATTTCTACTCGAGCATCCGAATGGCACTACACAAAGCCCTTTATGGGAAAAGGTGTAGAACACTAGTGCGTTGGGATGAATTCGGTGAGTCTAAGCCTCTAGGACCTGAAATGGTATAAGAAATGGTGGAGAAGGTGAAAACCATTCAGAATCACATCAAGGCAGCCCAAATTTGACAAAAGAGTTATGCAGACAATCATCGATGAGACCTTGAGTTCAAACTTGGAGACACAGTATTTCTATGCATATCTCCATGGAAGAAGATCACGAGGTTTGGGAAGAAAGTAAAGCTATGTCCAAAGTACATCATCCCCTTCAAGATTCTTGATCATATTAGGGCTGTGTTCTATCGAGTAACACTTCCACCTACCATGTCCAGAGTACAAAATGTCTTCCATGTATCTCTCTTAAGGAAGTACATACCATATCCCTAACATGAACTCTCTTTAGAGGTGGTACAGATAGAGAATGATCTTTATTATGAGGAGCAGCTAGTGAAGATCTTGGATCATAGAGATAAAGCTCTACATAACAAGACTACTCACCTGGTCAAAGTACTGTAGAAGAACCATAAGTACGAAGAGGCAATATGGGAACTAGAGGAGGCAATGAAGGAAATGTACCCGCACCTGTTTATGGAATAGAATGTAAAACAGAATTTCGAGGGCGAAATTTTATAAGGGGGGATAATGTAATGACCCAATTTTTTATCAATGGAAATTACCTTCTTCTAATTATGTCATATAATCACATGAAATCACAACCCAATGAACTACTAAGTACTATGTGACCTTTAAACATAATATCGTCACTTATGTGATTTGAATTTTGAAAATCTGACATATACGGTTGCAATTAGTAAGATGTTTGGAGCCTGATAAGTCAAACTTAATTTTTGGTGAATAGTAACTAACCCTTATGAATAGAAATGTTACATTTATGAATAGTAAATTGTCCAAAATAATAGTAACCTCACCTATTAATGTATAAATAAAATTTCGGCATCTTATAAGTGATAATATAACCATAGTAAAAGTATTAGTATTCTTGTAAGTCATAAGAAATTAATTACAATTAATTAATTAATTTAAAAGAAAATTTAATTTCCTAAAAGGTGTTCATAAATTAAAAAATTTATGTCTTTTGGTTTTAATATAGTTTTATAAGGCATTATGTAATTTTTGAAAGCATTATAAAATCAGTTATAGTTTTAAAATCTGTATTTTTCAAGTAAATTATGATTTTAATTAAAAATTAAATTAATCATATTTAGAAAATTATTATTAAAAATTTGATTTCATTTTTTGGATTCTACATGTCAAAAAATGGTTATGGTGAATTTTTGGGATTTTTCTAAAATACTTGATTTTTTTATGAATAGTGAAATACGGTAATTTACCGTATATATACACAATATAATCTAATTTGACTATTCCAATCATCATGGATGATATAAGAAACCTTTCGAATTTACATGCAAATATTACTAGTTTTTTTCATGGAGTCATCACCATTTCTTGTCTTATGGAAAAATAATAAACTAATGATTAAAATATTAAGAAAACCCTCCTCCCATCGACAATAAAAACCACCCACACTCTTCTATTATCTTAAATCCCCTCAAGCCTTGTACCTTCCCTAAATTCTGCCCAAATATCTTCCCAAGATCTTCTCCCATGTCTAACAGCCCTTAGTCTCTTCAAAAGACCAAATTCTCTCCCCTTAGGAGGCTCTCAAAGAATATTGATGTAAGAAGAAAAATCATCTTTTCAATTATTTTACTTTATTTTCAAGTTCCTTTGATTTATTTTATATTATTACCTATCCTTATCCAAATTTTATGAAAACTCTAGTACCTTACATGTAATGGAATGTTTTTATTATAATGGAATAAGTTATTTTCATATCACATTTACTCTTCTTTTATTCTAGTAGTAAAGACAAAATTCGGGATGTGTTAATTTTCCACATTCAAGGACGATTGGTTTTCAATTTCTTTTACCATTTTCAATTATGGTCATGAAACCATTTTTATGATAGAACCATAAAATTAATTTTTTTATATTATGTGATGTTTTGGAATCATTTTTCATGCATGATGTAAAATAATAATACAAAACAAGTTAATTGTGAGAAAAAGCACCAAATTAATCCAAGCGTTTATCATTAATTTTTTATATAATGATTCACCTTAAATCCAAATAAAAAATGAATTTTACAACCATTTAATCTCTTGAATGTTCACTAATATCATATAAATTTAATTCTATCCAACAATTCTAATTATACTTGTTTATCCGAACATGAATATAAGTGAACCGATCTTTAAAACCAAGGAAACAAACACTCCCAAACTATGAAATTGAACCTCTTAACTTATCAAAAAGGGACATGGATGAACATAAAAAGGTTATAATAAATATTTTACATATATAATAGTTTCTATAATTATTAATTAATAAAAATAATTTGATTCATCAGGTCATTAATATCAAGTGGAGAACACCATTAGACTTAAGGTAAGGGATCCTCTCTATTTCACTTTTATTCAAGAATGTCCTCTATGTTATGCCCCTTTTTTGTGTAATACATAATGATGGGGTATGAATTTTAACCTCTAACATACTTCCCTAATGATTTATAAGTGATTAGAAACCCATTTATATCTCATTAAGCCCTATTAAGTACACCTGATACCATGCTGATAATCCGTAAGCGATTCCACCGGAACCTCCTTTGTTCCTTCAGGTTTCCTTATATTTGTTTTACCAAAACGAAGTTAACTTATATTTTTATATGAATATTATAAATTATGTTTAAATGTACCAAATTCATTTATCAATACCCTTTAATTATTCTCTTTCCAAGATATACATGTTTTTAAGGGATTCTCTCCTCAATACTTTCCGATAAGCAAACATGTTTTGAGGGAACTTCCCAAATTCTTACCTGATTTGAAGTGCACTATATATTATATTCTAATACACCTTTGTCTTTATAAAATTAGTCTTCTTTTTATTATGGAAAACATCTTGGTTAACTTCTGGTTTTAAATAAGGTATTGTTCCATTTTCTATTTTAAAGTCTCTATAGTATTTTCCTTTAAACCGCACAAAAATGTTTTAATGCTAAAATTTCTTAAATACTTTTCTTACATGTTGTCACTTATACTTGAAATCGATTATCATGATACATGCCTATTTTACCTTATTAATGTCCATGAATATTTTATTTATTTTCTTTCATTGAAACATTTATGATCCACAAATTTTTTATGCTTTATGACAAGATTTTGGTACCCAATTCCTTCCATGGGTAACCCTTATGTTTATATATGATTGATTATGTATGATTTTTTATGTGGAAAATATATTAATGAAAATTTAATATGGGCTCCCCCAGATATATCTCCAATTAATTGGGTAAATTTGAGTCTCATGAGACATTATGTGCAATAGTCTTGGCGGTTAGCCTTGGCTTGTGCTTCCATGTGCGACGGTCTTGGCTGTTAGCCTTGGCTTGTGCTACCATGTGAAACGGTCTTGGAAGTTAGCCTTGAATCATACTAAATTCATGTTTTATTTTACTTATCCATTAATATTACTTGATGTTTATATTATTTCATGTTTATATGTTATGTTCCCATATGTTACATTCCTTTTTATATCATCATGTCATGCCTTCTATCCGATGTGCTAATGCATTGTTCTTATGGTTTTTCCCTTAAGGGGCTATTTAGCTCATACTTTTGTTAATGTGTTCCCCAGGTTACCCTATTAATATTTTTTATTATAATGTAATTCAGGATCTAAATTTTAATATTTAATAAATAAATGTTTTATTTAGTTCCATGTTTTCGGTTTTATGTACCTAGTCATCCAAGACACAAGACTTTAAGATCCTTGGCTTGTACTTTGATGTTAAATTATGTTTAAAATCATGTAATGTTATATGTAAAAGAATATGGTCACTATAAAACTATCATAATATATACATATTTATGTGTTCTATAAATGGAAATAAAATTTAAGGCATAACCATAAGAACAACCCATGAAAATAAATGTGTTACATAGTTATTTTTGTATGGAACTTGCCTTAATCATCACCTAATCTTGTGTTTTAAGTCAAGATTTAATTATGTTACATTTTTAGGATATTTTTAGGTTTATATTTTTAGATAAATAGGCCATTACCTATTAAAAAGTAAAACCATACATTAAAAGTGGAAATGTATACTCAGTATCCATTTTTTTCACCAAACAAAACTCTTTTAAAATAAATCATTTTTTTCATTACAAATCATCACAACTTTCAACCTAAATTCTTATTTTCTCTTACCCATACCCTGTAAAAAACATTTAAAAAAATGATAGGAGCACAAAAATATTAGCGAGGTGCATAAAATAAAGTAAATCGTTACTTTAGTGAAAAAGCATAATTTTTTTACGAAAAACATACCTTTTTACACCAAAAAAGGAATCATCTTTTAAAAAATATCATTATATTACCTTTTGAAAATCAAATAATTTCCTAGAAAACTCATTAGAAAGAATATAAATTTAATTACAGTGCCTTGGTACATCATCATCATATAAACCTTATATAATTTTTATAGAAAACCCTTACAAGTTGGAATAACCATACAACTAAATTTCAATCTAATTCTCCAGAGAACAAAATTGTTACACAATGCATTGGAGCGCTATCTTGGCGTGCCCATTGCATAAGCTATAATGGGATCACTCTAAACTATCTAGTATCACCCATAGTATATAATTTCCATGGATCATATCATGAATAAAACCATTGAAAAACTATTTTAAACCCACGTGCAAAACACTTTTGGATATCAAAACACCATTTTTCTTAAGAATCACTTTTCTAAAATATAAAATATGAAAACATCATAAAGAAACCATTTTATTTGAAAATAAAATTGAAAAATATAAAGGATACATAAAATAATTGAGGAATCATGAATTTGAGAAAATACCCTAATGTCGTATAAGATAAAAAAACAATCCTTGAGACTTTTGTAAAAAGATCTGAAAGAAGAACATTAAAAGAATATTTTTAAGAGAGATTCCCTTACCATGAGTCTGAATCATCAGTTACATTTTTTATATTTATAAATAATAAACTAATAAAATTATTTAATTTTTTAATAATATTTTAAAGTTTATTATTCATTTTATATTACTTATGACTATGTTATATCAATTACATAATTACTTAAGTTCACATCAGATGTTTTGATGATATTTAGTTCGTAAGTCCAAAATGACTTCATTAATTAGAATAGGGTAAAAAAGGTCACAATTAAATAATATCCATAATAATAATTACATATAAATAATACTTTTTAAATCCATCCATTAAATATAATTATGAAAAATGTACTACGTTACAATCATGGAGATGGTAGGCCATACAAATGCATGAGTAACGTATCCATTTTTCAAAGATAATCATGGAAAGAAGGTAAGTATTATTATATTTTTAAATAATTATCAAAATATAATAAATATAATTTTAATTATCTAAATATAATTATATATAACATTCATGTGATGTGGTGATGAAAAATGAATCACATCACTTTGTGGAGGTGGTAGTCCACACGTACACACAAACGACGTTATCATTTTTATGTGAATCAAAAGGAAAGAATATAAATGATATATGAATTTTTTAGAATAATAAATATGAAATTAATATCATAGAAAAATATTAATTACATCACTATAAAAATTATTTAAGGATAGTTATGGAAAACAAATTAGATGGGTTCGTGAGGCTGCAGTATACTGTACACACAGACAATAAATTCTTTTCCCATTTGATGAAATAGAAATTGGTTATGGGTAATTAAATAATAATAATAATAATATATTAATATATTTATTATACTGGATTTATTATTTTATTATAGCTGAATAATATTTTCAGGAGGTGAAAAAAGAAACAAAACTAGAACATGCAATTGAAAACTATACCTCTTATTTGGAATGCCTCATTTTCTTAACACCTTAAGGCATATAAGTTTGGCATTATATCTAAAAAAATAATTATAGAATGTGTAGAGGGATTATAGGAAGGTATTTAGATAGTTATTGGTAGAACCAAAATGTTTTTCAAGTGTGATGAGATGATAAGAAGAGGTTCCCTTTTATATGATAGGAGAGGTGCGCTCTTAGCATTTCTCAAAATATTAAATTAATATTAATTATTTTCCCATTAAAAATGGATAGAAAGTAAATTACCATGAATATAATATTATTATGGGTTGAAATACCATAATAAATTATAATTTAGATATGTTTTGACTAAATTTATACCCTTATCTTTTGGTTTAAACCCTTATTTAACTCTTCTAACTCTTACCATCAGAATATGGATTTTTTCAATTTAAGGGTTAATATAGTTACTATAAAATGAAAAACGAAGCATAAATGTACCATGGTTGATATTTTAAACCTTATTATAATTTTTTTATAAATTTAATATTTCTTGGGACTTTATATCATTTAATAAAATACTCCTTACTATAAAATATACACAATATCAATTTTAAGAACTATTCATTACTTTAACTTTACTAATATAAATATAACACTTATAATTTAAAAAAATAATTTTATTAAATCACTAAAATTTTAATATAAAATATAAATTTTTTATCATATTAATTATAAATAATAATAGTTTTTAAATATTTTTCATATCATTTATTTTGATCTTTAATTAACTAAATAATCACTGCATCAACGTTATGAAAGATTTTAAGGTAATAATTTATTTATTAAAAATAAATTACCATGATGAAGATAAATCTTTTATCTTTCAAAATACTAATTATAATAAAAACTATCCTCTGGATAACCCGTTATTAAAAGTGCTATAATTATTAAAAATATTTGTGTGACATCTTTATCTCTTCTTTAAATTAAATATTATAAATGTAATAATCACTTAAAAATGGAAAGAGACCATATATATTCAATCCAAGAATGATAATAGATAAAAATTAATCATCAAATTAAATTGGGTTATGTGTTAGGGTCATTTTTTAGTCCTTATCATTTTATTTTTACCCTTAATTACTTAATTTACCCTTCACTATGCTAATAAAAATATTATTTTTACAATTCATATTTTCCAAAAATAAAAGAGAACTATTTAATAAATTTGAACCTAATAATTCCAAATAATATATGAATTTTCAAAATTCAAAACATATAATTTGTATAATTTAATTAAATTTTATATAGAAAAAACACAACAAAAAACATTTTTTTAAAACAATGCCCTTTTTAAAATATAAAATGGTTTTATACTAAATTAAAGTATAAATTCCATTTAAAAATTATAATTAAATTATTTTAAATCAAATTGATCTAATTATAATTTGAAACTAATCCATAATATAATTTTTCCTTGTAAATAATTTAAAATTAAATACAGTTTTCAATAAAAAGCATCACTCTTCACTATTCCTTAAAAAATAAACATTTTCAAAGAATTCTAAAAAATTAATTATAATATTATTTTGACAAGATGAACTCAAAAATAAAATTCATTTTGTTAGATTAAAATTATATAATATTATAATTAATCTTCGAATTATTACCTTATAAGAAATGAGTTTAACAGAACTATTTCCTTTTTAAGATTAAAAATTACTTAATATATTTCTAACGAATGTGATTATTTATTTTAATAATGATAATATATATGAAAAAATTATTATATAAGTACTTGAGTTGTTACATTTTCCCCCATTTTGTGAATTATATCCTCATAATTTTATTCACTTATTAAAAAATGGGGGATATCATTCCTTCAGAGCATTATTAGATTCCCAAGTTGCTTCTTCAACCAAATGGTTTTTAAAAAAAACCTTAAACTATTGAAATAACTAGTTCCACAATAATTACACTATACGGTCATAAATTTGAATATGATTTTGCTCATAAAAAAGGTTATCTTTTAACTCAACAAACTTCAAGCTAAAAAACACGAGTTGAATCTGGAACATATTTCCTTAACATCTAAACATGAAAAACATTATGTATATAGGATAAAATCAAAGGAAAGGCCACTCGATTGAAAATTGATCCAAATTTATATAGGATTTCATATGGTCCAATGAATCATGGTCTCAACTTTCCCTTTTTATCAAAATTCGTAACACTTTTCCTTGGAGATATTTTAAGACAAACATGATCACTAACCTTGAAGGAAAGGTCTTACATCCTATTATTTGAATAACTTTCATACCTACTATGATCCGTTCTCATATGTTTCTAAATAATTTTTAACTTCTTAAATAGTTCCTCTACCAATTATGGTCTCATTAACTTCCTTTCACACACTTCATCCCAAAATGATGGTGTTAAACACTAATTTCCATATAATACCTCAAAAGGTTCCATCTATATACTGGAATAAAAACTATTATTATAATAAAACTCAACTAAATAAATATATTGATCCCAAATTCCCTATTAATCCATTGAAAAAACATGAAGCATGTACTTCAATTTTTGAATTGTTTCTCTTGATTATCCATCATATTGAGGATAAAAAGTTGGGCTAAAATTTAATTTAGTTTCCACAGACTTCTGAATGCCTTTAAAAAATTAGAAGTAAACATGGGATCAAGGTTGGAGAAAATAGATAGATGAAGTCCATGTAACATGACTATCTATTTAATATATAATTGAGAATGTTGATCTAATGATATAGTATCTCTAATGGGAATGAAATGTGTTGATTTAGTCAGTCGAACAATAATAAACCAAATTGCATTATTACCTATTGAAGTATTTGGTTTTCCCACCAAAAAATATATAGATATATTTTACCATTTTAACTTTAGCACTAGAAAGGTTTAATCACACCCTTTAGAAATTTCTGTTATTATTTAACCTATTGACAAGTCAATCATTTCATGGTAATGTCAAAAATATCTCTTTTCATTCCATACCACCAGTAATTGTAACACCCCAGGTAAATAAAGAGTATGAAATTTTCACATTTATCCATATTTGTGAATAAAATATTAATATTACTTTAAAGGGAACTCTATGCTCGATGGCGTACCCAATATACAACAACAAGTTCCTTTGAAATCATACGTTGCACTCTGATAATAAAATAATATTATTTTAAATGGTAGTTAACACATAGCCGTTGTATTGACAGGAATGAATATAAATAACTAATTTATTATTAAATATGTTTGTTAAATGTTTTTAATTTTATCCAATAAATTTTAGAGGCTTAAAATACAAATGAATCCAATCTTAAGCATTGAATACACTAGTATTTTTAAAAGATTATTTTACTACCCTTTTGATGGAAAACCATTTTTAAATTAAAATTTTGACAATTTTATGAGCTCTATTTTTCAAAATAAACATATTATTTATGATTGGGACATTGAAATTTATATTGGGTTAATTTTTTGTATTTTTCTGACAATGTTCATTTTTCAATGAATAGTGAAAAATACTTCATTTTACATCAAAACTTCTTTTTCACATAATTCAATTATATGGTTACATTATCTTTTTAACTTTTTTTAAAGTGTAATTAGAATATATTTCTAACATGTAATCCAATTATGGTCATTGGGATTAATTTCACTTTTTAATTGGGAATAAACAAGTGCAAAACTTTTCATAAATATTGTTTCTAAAAAACCCGCTATTTGTTTTGACAACGAGAAGTTTTTTAAATTAATTATTTAAAATTATGTGTTTGGAATTTGGTAAAATGGATTACATATTTGGAATTATAAGGTAACAATTATGTAATTAAGACTCTTTTGTTTTTGGACATTATGAATAGTAACGACGATAATTATCTTTAATTATCTTGATTAATGAGTAATCGGGTAGTTAAAGATAATAAGATAATATCATAATAATACAAAATGACCACAACATGTGTCCTAAGGCTACGGGTTGTCTCATGGCCGACCATGGGATGCCTTGTGCCAATCTTGGGGGCCCCATGGAATCACTTTTGTGAGAAAGTGACTTTTTATCTTTTTATTTTTAAAGAATGTTAAATGTAACCAAGAATGTATCACCTAAGTAATATATTTTTAATTTTGTCTACATAAAAGATATTTTGGACTATAAATATTCATTGGAAAGATAAAAATATTTCATACATCATAGTATTTTTTTTATAATTGTTAGACATTAAATAAATTAAATTATTTATGACATCATGATGATGTAGCGATGAACTCATTATTTAACGATTTAAATAAAATGGAAAGATAATGTAAATTCTAAGACCTACACATGTCCAAAACCTATTTTATGGGTGGATTTAGAACCCTTATCACCTTATCCTCGAAACACATCAATGTGGGACCATTAAAATCCGAAACTAATTTGAAAATAAAGTTACATTTTATACCTTTCCAAGAGTGCCCCTCCTCTCCTCTTATAAAAGGACCCCACCCCTACCTCCTTACCCACACTTAAAAAGCCGTTGGCTCGGCAAAAACCTACCCATTTGGTCTCTACACATCCCTATCTAACTCGTTGAAGCCTCACTTTGGTCAGAATCCTTTCCAAGGAATCTTTTGAGCACAAATCAAAGGAAGTTACCCGATTTTAAGGTAATGTCTTCACTTGAGTCCTTTTGTTTTATTTTACTTATCCAACCCCTAAACTCTTTTTATTAATTTATTTTGTAACAAATACAATATCTTAAATATAATAGGATTTTTTTATAAGAAGGATTCGAGCTACACTTACACACACATACATCTAATGGTTAAAGAACATACTGTTTCCGTGGATGGCGAATTTCTGCCTCCCGAAATGATGATTGTTCAACAATCTTCTAACACCTTCAAAGGTGGCCATTAAGATGACACTATATTTATATATGATATCTAATATTTTTATGTTTTACTTAAGCTTATGTATTTTTCATTTATTTCATACCTTTATGGTTTTCATTATGGGTAAACACAATATCTTCATTTAAGGATGTGCGGACTACCGCCCTCTCAAAGTGATTGGATTCGTTAATACCATATGTGGTACGTATAAAGGATATATTTAATGATATTATATATGATACCATACTGGAATTAAAATACTATTATGTATCATATCATTATGTTTTAATTCCATTAAATATGAAATATAAATGGAAGTAGCATTCATGCGTACGTACGGCTTACCGTCTGCATGAACGGTGCATTTCATTTCTTAACTCTAAATGTTATGTAATATTATAAATGCATGAATATAATGGATATATATGATATATATGATATCTAAATAATGAATACAATTCTGGATATAATGAACATTTGGCCACACAAACAACATGTAATTGTAAGAAGTTCACTTTCGACTTAAGAACCAAATATCGACAAAACAAATATTATTAACTTAAATGATTACATAATGTTTATGACATGGTAATAAGTGATATAAAAGGAATAATGAACTTGAAAAAGGTTCTTAAGGAAGTAGAAATTAATTCAAGTTTATTATTCAGGTGATTAAAGAACGATCGAGTCAAGTCGAACCCGAGGTAAGGGATCCTACTCCTCTCTTTCTTTTTAAGTACAATATTTTATGTCATTCCTTTTAAAGATCATATTTCTTGTTATTGGGATGTTCTTTTATATTAATCTTACTGTAATTTTTATGTTCAAATTATGAGAGACCCTATTCTCTCTCATCAATCCATTTTGGATGTTTTGAGTGGCGCCGTTAGGCTGCCGAATTTTCGTAAGAGATATAACCTCTCTCTTTCTTTTTAAGTACTCTCCTTTATGTCACTTCTTTTAAGATCCTATTTGTTATGATGGGGGATGTTATTTTATATTCCTATTGCTGTAAATTTTATGGTAATGTGATGAGATAACCTATTTCCTCTCATCAATCCATTTTGGAAGTTTTAAGTGGCGCCGTTAGGCTGCCGAGTTTTCGTAAGGAATTTTTCATCTCACTTTTATTCCCGTGAGACTTATGCTACATTTTCCACAATTTCCTTTGAGTGGTGTATGTAATGCCCATTATTGTACACTTTTTTTAGTATAATTTCATTTATGGGTATTCACATCTTCATTGTATGGCCCTTATTCTGTGGGGTGTACGTTTCGAAAGTTACCCAACTCGGTAAGGGGACCTTTCACCCTCCTCTTTTTAAAAGACTTCTTTTGTTATGTCTTTTAATTCACATACTACTATGTTGGGATATGTTCTTTTATATACTTATTGATGTAAATTTTATGTCCAAGTGATGAGATACCCTTTTTATCTCTCATCAACTCATTCTCTGAATTTTGAAGTGACGCCGTTAGGCTGTCGAATTTTACCAAGGGAACTTTTTAACCCAATTTCGATTTCTTTGGGTTCAACATGTAATTATTGAATATGTCATATTTTGAATATGTGTGAATTAACTTTTATTGTTTTACACTTAATATCCACTTATATTGGGTGTATTTATATTTGTCACACATAATTTTGAGATTGAAGTATCTTTAATTTAAGGATACCTTCTTTATAAGGGAATTCATCACATTTGACATTTCTATTGAGACTTAATTGTTGTTATGCACCAATTAACTCTTATATGGTGTATATACTGTGCTTTGGAATATTATATCATGAATCCATTTATTCTCATGATATTATAAAGTTCTGACTAAATGTTATTCCTCAATTATTGTATTCAAGTGTCTCTAATTTTGGTAGAACCCCTTTAACCAAAATATCACTTTAAATGTTTTTATTATTTGTTCTTATTAATATCCATGTTTTCAAAATGGTTTTAAGGATTTATTTATATGGATATTAATAGTTTAAAATTTTAAAAGCTTCAAGGTGGTATGGGACACTTTGATTCAAAAATCTCTTTATTAAATGTTTTAAATGGTTTTGGAAATGGTTTCTTTTTGAATGGATTCATTATTTCAATATACTAAAATGTTAAATTGTGATTGAAATTTGGAAATGTTATGTTTCCTTTATGCATGTTTTATGTGATACATTTATGTTATGGTTCTTGGGCATTGTTATGAAAACGGGTGGTTCCATGATAAACTAAGGGCGGGTGAGCCCGATATAGCTCTCCAATGCATTGGGTAACACGAAGGAGTGAAACGTTATGGTTTCTCCGAAGAGATTTAGGGAATATACTGTGGTGGGTATTCCAAACATAACCCAGAGGGTTACTCCCTACGTAAAAATGTTATGAATTCCTCAAGTTACCATTATGTCTTATGATTTTTATGATTTTTTCATGATTTTATGAGGTATGTTAAAGTGATTATGTTTTATGGGTAAAGTATGATTTCATTCTTATGTATACATGTACTCATGTATCCTTTCCATATTTTTATATCCCTTACTGAGCTTTTTATGCTCATCCCAGGTTTTTTTGAAATGTTTTTCACAGGTCAAGGGAAAGGTACATGAAATGATGATAGTGTCAAGGAAGTGTCAAGAAAGAATCCATGTTTTATTTTAAATATGTTTCCGTTGAGGGGAAATATGAATACTATCTTTTATGTAACCACTTTTTTTGTAAATGTGGAATGTAATGAAAGTTTTATGATCTAATTCTCTGAAACTCTAAACCTGAAAATATCCTCAATGTGTAATCTTGTATTAACTCAAGATTAAGTAAGGTTTAAGGCTGGGGCCTTATAGTTGGTATCAGAGGTCGGTTTAGATAACTTTATAGGTTAGAGTATCCTCTAAGCATAAGTGACATTACCATAATGGTTAGGATTTCAGAAAGAGTCATAGTTTTAGATAAAGTGAATGAGTAAGTATATCTTAGTGTTTATCTTCATCATTAGTACATGATGGTTTTGTTGATACACTCACATTGACCATTTTGGTTTTAGTAAATGGCTGGATCTAGCAGGCACCAATGTGACAATGGGTTTGAAGGAAACTGTGGTGGTTCTCTGATTAAGAGACTGGATGAAATGGGGGATTCAATGAGGAATCTCATGGTTGTTCTAAACCAACTATCAAGGAGTCATGATAAACCACTTAAACCTTGGTGAGTTCTCTAATGCATCATGTACGATATGGTTAACTCGATGTGGAAGTTCAAGTAAAAATTATTAAGGTAACCATTAGGGTTTATATGATCCTTACTTTTTAGGTAATTATGGGTTACTCTATGATATGATGGAAAATGAAAGGAATGAGATAAACCTGAGGTTAAAATATGTTATGATCATTTTTGAAGATTTTATCTCGTTTTGGAGAATGTTTTAAGAATTATATAATTTTGGAAAAAGGACAACACACAGACCGTGTGACAACCCGTCGCACTAAACATAGCTGTGGGAATCGAACCCACAACCAAAGTGCGACTGGTATTTATCGCCTACCACTGGACTACGTGAAGTCCCTGGTTAGTTTAACTGATTTTTTTTAGTTAGATGATTTTATTAATTAAGAGTAAGTTGATTTTGGGTTATCTATGGAAATTAATTAACCTATCATGGAGGATAAGTGATTAGGATTAATTACATTTCAATACGAGACTTTAAGATCAACTGATGTTGTTTGGAGATAAATGTTACGATTTAACTTGGAAGACTATGTGAATAAATCCTTCAAATATTTGGGTTTCAATCTTAGTTTTGTTTACTTTGAAGAATTTTATGGACAATTTGTTTATTGAATGGTCATTGTCGAACTTTGGGTATTGTTTGATAAATTTTGGTGATTAAGAATAGATTTGTTTTTTTTAAAAAGATTATCCTTTTTGGGTGTTATCTAATCTTGTAATAACCTTTTTGGTTTTGGTTTTGGTTAAAGTCTAAAGACATGGGAAGTATATATTTCTATTTTTTGGATTAGGTGATTCTCTAGAAGTTGATTATAGTACTCTTAATGTGAACAAGTCTTCCTAAATACTCGTCTTTTGGAGAAAGTATGAGTTTGTGTAATAAATCTAATAAAAGTTGAAATTCAACATGATAAGTAATTATGTTTCCTTATAAATAAATTCCTCAATAAAAAGTAACTTAAAACAAAAATGTTGTCTGTTAACTTTTCCTACTGGGGAATCAAATACCATTTAACCCATCACAAGTTTGTGATTTTCTTGTGGTTAACTTTCTCCTAAACATGTTTTCTATCACTCTCCATCGGAACATGACCCTGTGTTTTCTCCTCCATGTCCATATTTTCATACTCAGAATCCTAGTATGGGTTAACTCGAGTGACCTCTATACTTCTCTTTCTTTATTTTAAAGTGATTGTTTTACCGACTCTTGTTCCAATGTGGGATTTTCAATGATGTTTCCAATCCCAGTTTTATAATTGTGAGGACGCAATTCCCAAAAGGGGGGAAGGATGTAACACCCTAGATAAATAAAGAGTATGACATTTTCACATTTATCCATATTTGTGAATAAAATATTAATATTACTTTAAAGGGAATGCTATGCTCGATGGCGTACCCAATATACAACAACAAGTTCCTTTGAAATCGTACGTTGCACTCTAATAATAAAATAAAATTATTTTAAATGGTAGTTAACACATAGCCGTTGTATTGACATGAATTAATATAAATAACTAATTTATGATTAAATATATTTGTTAAATATTTTTACTTTTATCCAATAAATTTTAGAGGCTTAAAATACAAATGAATCCAATCTTAAGCATTGAATACACTAGTATTCTTAAAAGATTAATTTACTACCATTTTGATGGAAAACCATTTTTAAATTAAACTTTTGACAATTTTATGAGATATATTTTTCAAAATAAACATATTATTTATGATTGGGACATTGAAATTTACATTGGGTTAATTTTTGGTATTTTTCTGACAATGTTCATTTTTCAATGAATAGTGAAAAATACTGCATTTTACATCAAAACTGCTTTTTCACATAATTTAATTATATGGTTACATTATCTTTTTAATTTGTTTTAAAGTGTAATTAGAATATATTTTTACCATGTAATCCAATGATGGTCATTGGGATTAATTTCACTTTTTAATTGGGCATAAACAAGTGCAAAACTTTTCATAAATATTGTTTCTAAAAAACCCGCTATTTGTTTTGACAACGGGAAGTTTTTTTAAAATTAATTATTGAAAATTATGTGTTTGTAATTTGGTAAAATGGATTACATATTTGTAATCAGAAGGTCCAAATTATGTAATTAAGACTCTTTTGTTTTTGGACATTATGAATAGTAACGACGGTAATTATCTTTAATTATCTTGATTAATGAGTAATCGGGTAGTTAAAGATAATAAGATAATATCATAATAATCCAAAATGACCACAAAATGTGTCCTAAGTCTACTGGTTGTCTCATGGCCGACCATGGGATGCCTTGTGCCAAACTTGGGGGCCCCATGGAATCACTTTTGTGGGAAAGTGACTTTTTATCTTTTTATTTTTAAAGAATGTTAAATGTAACAAAGAATGTATCACCTAAGTAAAATATTTTTAACTTTGTCTAAATAAATTATCCTTTGGACTATAAATATTCATTGGAAATATGAAAAGATTTCCTACATCATAGTATTTTTTTTATAATTTTTAAACATTAAATAAATTAAATTATTTATGACATCATGATGATGCAGCGATGACCTCATTATTTAACGATTTAAATAAAATGGAAATATAATGTAACATCTAAGACCTACACATGTCCAAAACCTATTGTATGGGTGGATTTCGAACCCTTATCACCTTATCCTAGAAACACATCAATTTGGGACCATTAAAATCCGAAGCTCATTTGAAAATAAAGTTACATTTTATACCTTTCCAAGAGTGCCCCTCCTCTCCTCTTATAAAAGGCCCCCACCCCTACCTCCTTACCCACACTTCCAAAGCCTTTGGCTCGGCCAAACCCTGCCCATTTGGTCTCTCCAAATCCCTATCTAACTCCTTGAAGCCTCACTTTGGGAAGAATCCTTTCCAAGGAAGCCTTTGAGCTCAAATCAAAGGAAGTTACCCGATTTTAAGGTAATGTCTTTACTTGAGTCCTTTTGTTTTATTTTACTTCTCCAACCCCCTAAAATCTTTTTATTCATTTCTTTTGTAACAACTCCAGTATCTTAAATATACTAGGATGTTTTTATAAGAAGGATTCAAGATACACTTACACACACCTACATCTAATGGTTAAAGAACATACTGTTTCCGTGGATGGTGAATATCTGCCTCCCGAAACGATGATTGTTCAACATTCTTCTAACACCTTCAAAGGTGGAAATTAAGATGAAACTATATTTATATATGATATATAATATGTTTATGTTTTACTTATTCTTATTTATTTTTCATTTATGTCATACCTTTATGGTTTCCATTATGGGTAAACGCGATATCTTCATTTAAGGAAGTGCGGACTACCGCCCCCTCAAAGTGATTTGATTCGTTAATACCATATGGGGTACGTATAAAGGATATATTTAATGATATTATATATGATACCATAATGGAATTAAAATACTATTATGTATCATTATGTTTTAATTCCATTAAATATGAAATAGAAATGGAAGTAGCGTTCATGCGTACGTACGGCTTACCATCTCCATGAACGGTGCATTTCATTTCTTGACTCTAAATGTTATGTAATATTATAAATGAATGAATATACTGGATATATATTATATATATGATATCTACATCATGAATACAATTCTGTATATAATGAACATTTGGCCACACGAACAACATGTAATTATAAGAAGTCCACTTTCGACTTAAGAACCAAATATCGACAAAACAAATATTATTAACTTAAATGATTACATAATGTTTATGACATGGTAATAAGTGATATAAAAGGAACAATGAACTTGAAAAATGTTCTTAAGTAATTATAAATTAATGCAAGTTTAATATTCAAGAGATTAAATAACGATCGAGTCAAGTCGGACCCGAGGTAAGGGATCCTACTCCTCTCTTTCTTTTTAAGTACAATATTTTATGTCATTCCTTTTAAAGCTAATATTTCTTGTTATTGGGATGTTCTTTTATATTAATCTTACTGTAATTTTTATGTTCAAATTATGAGAGACCCTATTCTCTCTCATGAATCCATTTTGGATGTTTTGAGTGGCGCCGTTAGGCTGCCGAATTTTCGTAAGAGATATAACCTCTCTCTTTCTTTTTAAGTACTCTCCTTTATGTCACTTCTTTTAAGATCCTCTTTGTTATGATGGGGGATGTTCTTTTATATTCCTAATGCTGTAAATTTTATGGTAATGTGATGAGATACCATATTTCCTCTCATCAATCCATTTTGGATGTTTTATGTGGCGTCGTTAGGCTGCCGAGTTTTCGTAAGGGGTTTTTCATCTCACTTTTATTCCCGTGAGACTTATGCTACATTTGCCACAATTTCCTTTGAGTGGTGTATATACTGCCCATTATTGTAAAATTTTTGTAGTATAATTTCATTTATGGGTATTCACATCTTCATTGTATGACCCTTCTTCCGTGGGGTGTACGTTTTGAAAGTTACCCAACTCGGTAAGGGGACCTTTCGCCCTCCTCTTTTTAAAAGACTTCTTTTGTTATGTCTTTTAATTCACATACTATTATGCTGGGATATGTTCTTTTATATACTTATTGATGTAAATTTTATGTCCAAGTGATGAGATACCCTTTTTATCTTTCATCAAATCATTCTCTGAATTTTGAAGTGACGCCGTTGGGCTGTCGAATTTTACCGAGGGAACTTTTTAACCCAATTTCGCTATCTTTGGGTTCAACATGTAGTTATTGAATATGTCATCTTTTGAATATGTGTGAATGACCTTTTATTTTTTTACACTTAATATCCACTTATATTGGGTGTATTTATATTTTTGAAACATAATTTTGAGATTGAATTATCCTTAATTTAAGGATACCTTCTTTATAAGGGAATTCATCACATTTGACATTTCTATTGAGACTTCATTGTTGTTATGCACCAATTCACTCTTATATGGTGTATATACTGTCCTTTGGAATATTATATCATGAATCCATTTATTCTCATGATATTATAAAGTTCTGACTAAATGTTATTTCTCAATTATTGTATTCAAGTGTCTCTAATTTTGGTAGAACCCCTTTAACAAAAATATCGCTTTAAATGTTTTAATTATTTTTTATTATTAATATCCATGTTTTCAAAATGGTTTTAAGGATTTATTTATATGGATATTAATAGTTTAAAATTTTAAAATCTTCAAGGTGGTATTGGACACTTTGATTCAAAAATCTCTTTATTAAATGTTTTAAATGGTTTTGGAAATGGTTTCTTTTTGAATGGATTCATTATTTCAATATACTAAAATGTTAAATTGTGATTGAAATGTGGAAATGTTATGTTTCCTTTATGCATGTTTTATGTGATACGTTTATGTTATGGTTCTTGGGCATTGTTTTGAAAACGGGTGGTTTTGTGATAAGTTAAGGGCGGGTGAGCCCGATATAGCTCTCCAATGCATTGGGTAACGTGAAGGAGTGAAACATTATGGTTTCTTCGAAGAGATTTAGGGAATATACTGTGGTGGGTATTCCAAATGTAACCAAGAGGGTTACTCCCTACGTAAGAATGTTATGAATTCCTCAAGTTACCTTTATGTCTTATGATTTCTATGATTTTTTCATGATTTTATGAGGTATGTTAAAGTGCTTATGTTTTATGGGTAAAGTATGATTTCATTCTTATGTATACATGTACTCATGTTTCCTTTACATATTTTTATATCCCTTACCGAGCTTTTTATGCTCATCACAAGTTTTTTTGAAATGTTTTTCATAGGTCAAGGGAAAGGTACATGAAATGATGATAGTGTTAAGGAAGTGTCAAGAAAGAATCCATGTTTTATTTTAAATATGTTTCCATTGAGGGGAAAAATGAATACTATCTTTTATGTAACCACTTTTTTGTAAATGTGGAATGTAATGCAAGTTTTATGATCTAATTCTCTAAAACTCTAAACCTGAAAAGATCCTCAATGTGTAGGCTTGTATTAACTCAAGATTAAGTAAGGTTTAAGGCTGGGGCCTTATAGTAATACTCCCAAATGTCTCTATACATCTTAGTTCTTCTTAGATGAATGGGAAATAAAGAATAATGAGCTTCATTTAACAACTCCCTCTTCAACTTGGAATGACAAGGCACATATAATCTCTTCCAAAACCTCAAGACACATTCTTTATCAACATTCAATTAATGAAACTTACCCATATTAACCAATTATACCTTTTTTCAGTAACTCATAGTATTCATTCTGAGCTTTATTAAATTTTCTAGAAAAAAATAATTACACTAACACCTGAAAAAAGATAAAGTAATTCCCTATGTTCATAACGTTCTGAAAAAAATTCATCAAACCATTAACCAAAGGGTTATGCTTCAAATGTAACATGGTTAATGTAGCATTATTTTTCAAACTAAAAGCATTAACCACTTTATTTTATTTTCTGGGATGGTAATAAATTTTGAAATAATAATACTTAATCATTTCTAACTATATTCTATACCTTATGTTTATGTCCTTATGAGTAAAATATATAATTAAAACTTTTATGATTTATATATATTTTACACTTTGATCCATATAAATTATGCATCCAACATTTTATAGAAAAAACCACATAAGATAATTTAAAATCATGTGTAAGAAAATTTAAATCATGAGTTTTAAGTTTTTGTGAAGCATAAGTAATTACTTGATGAATATGACTGAAAATAAAACCAAGTACCTTCAATGAAGCATCACTATAGATGGAAAAATCAAAATTTATTGAGGGTTGGTCCAAAACTGGACCATTCACCAATCTTATTTTTAATTCTAAAAAACAATTATTGAATTATATTTTAAAGATAAATTTAAATTCTTTGCATGTTAAATTAGCTGGCATGCTAGATTATTATGAAAAGTTTTCAAAAAAACCACCGATAATAGTTTTCAAAAATAAGAAAGCATAGAACCTTAGTAACATTTTTAGGTCATATACATTCATTAACCACTTTTGTTTTGGTGGGATCACCTATAATTACATCTTTACTTATAGTGTGCCCAATGTTATCAATATGTTTTAACCAAAAAGAACATTTTATAAATATTTTATATAACTTACTTTCTTTAAGGGTTTTTAGAAAAATCATTAGATGTTTTTCATGATCTTCATAACTTTTTGAATAAACCAAAATATAATTAATAAAAACAACCATAAGATTATCCAAATATTAATGAAATACTCTATTAAAAATATTTATAAATACATTAGGGTATTTTTAAACACAAAGGGAATAAATATGAACTAATAATTTTCATATCTAGTTTAAAATTCATCCTTTGTAATATTTTCCTCATTTACATTCAGAAGATGTTACCCCGACCTGAGACCAATCATTGAAAATTACTTCACTCCCTAGAGTTGATCAAACAAATCCTTGATATGAGAAAAATGATAATTTTTCTTCAAAGTGATGGTATTCAATGCTATATAATAAATGAAAATCCTTATAGAACTATATTTATTATTTAATAAACAAAATAAAAGCATCTCAAGGTGAATTACTTGGATAAATGAAACCTTTATCTAGAAACTCTTGCGATTTCTTTTTCAGTTCCAAAAGTTATACTTAAGACATTCGATAAGGGAGTTTTGAAATAGGATTAGAATTAAGGACTAATTCAATAGTAAAATCAACCTCTTAATAATGAATAAAACTAGGAAAATCATCAATAAAACATCTATATATTCATTAGATACTAGAATATCACTAATATGAATAGTTTCATTATTTTCAATGACATGTTCCAAGTAACTTTCACTACCACTTCTAATCAATTTCTCTGCCTTTTGGTATGTTATTAAATGTATGAGATCATTAAACAAAACTTTATTGGCTCTAGAACCTATCTTATAATGATAAAATTAAAAGCTAGTATATACCCAAAATTACATCAAACTATACTATGGGTAGTTCAATAAGATTTCCAAGAATGTCCATTTCATTGATAATAATTGGAAACATCATATATATCTTGGTTATTTAATATTACTAAACTATGTTTTCACCAAAAGTTTTATTATAATTTCATGATGTGATATTCTCAGTATTCTTGTCAATTTAGAAAAAATGAAAGAATGAAAAGATCCAGAATCAAATATGATATTGTAACAATTTGAATAAATTAGTAACACATCTATCAGTAATTAATTTGAAGACATTACATCAACTGTATTATTAGTAGAAAATGAGTTTGATACACCTTTATGTTTCCGATCATGATGATTGCCATCCTATGAAACTCTCTTCATACACATGTTAGCATAATGACCCAACTTATTACAACTAAAAAACCTTACAATTGGATGGATATCAGTTATCCCAATATTTTGTTTTTCAATATTTCTTTATTTATAGTCATGATCCATATAAACAAGATAAACACATTGATAATACTTACCTGATCTCATAAGAAATTCTCTAGGGTTTACTTACCACACTTAACACAAAATGGAAACTTCATTTTCTTACGTCCATATTTCGCTAATATATGTTTCACAACAACATTCCATCCTGACCACTTCTTACTTTCATAATCATGAGGAAATAAATTTTTTTATAACTCAATATCAACACTTTAAGCACAATGAACAAATTTATCATAGATTTTAAATTCTCATGCAGCTAGATATCTATGTATACTTGGATTCAACCTTGAGTAAAATCTATTAATTCTACTATAAGTTTCCTGAAAAAAATCCAGTATATACCTGGACAGTCTTGTAAAATTGGGTTTATACATAGTTGCAGAATCATCATCCCTTTATCTTAATGCCTAGAATTTTTTTCATCTAGATTCGAATAACCTTAAGGAAATAATTTTCAATAAAAAAATACTTAAATATTTACCATTACATAGAATAAATATCATATTTATCTCTAGTATTCTTTACCATATAACACTATCTATCAACTAAAATTTCAAAATGATAAATGGACAGTGTTACATTTTTTTATTCTGAACACCTCATGAATTCAAATATCTTCTCAAGTGAATTGATCCATCCTTCATCTACCACTGGATTAGATGATCCACCAAATTCTAGAGGATGTTGTCTCATAAAATGATCTACTATCGGCATGTTACTCTATGGTAGATCTATATTATCTCTAGCATGTATTCCACCAGCATTTATATATTTCATCAACTAAGACATCACCCAAAAAAACTATTCTATTCCAGTACCAACCATTCTTGGTATTTTTATTTGTAAGTATCTCATCCTCTTGATTATTTCCTACTATAGCATCCATGTTTTTTCTATGGAAAACCATTCTGAACACACATAGTTTAGTTGAAGTAATATATAAATCATAAAATTTTATATCATTTCATCTTAAACATGACGTAAAATTTATTAAGAGTATTCTATTATCATTATCTTAACCCTTGAAGTTATCTAAATCATCTTATAATACCAACTATAAGGACCTAACCTTAAACATCTCATAATATTGAATTTTAAGTCAATAATTAATTCTCATACATTTTGAGGATTTATTATGGTTTATATTTTTAATGAATAAGTACATAACTTGTAAAAAATTAAACCCATACACCACAAGTGTATATATATACTAAATATCCATTTTATTCACCAAGAAAAATTCTTTTAAAATAAAACAACTTTTTATTTTATAAAAATATTCACAAATTTTTACTTGAACTCTTCTTTTCTCATACCCATCCTTAAATCCACTGAATTTTTTTTAAAAACTTGGTATGTACAAAAAAATCTCAGTAATGGACATAAAATATAATAAAACATTAGTCTAGTGAAAACCCATAAATAGTTTTCTTAAAGACATACATTTTTACACTGAAAAAGGAATCATCTTTTCAAAAATATCATTATATTACATTTTGAAAATAAAATGAATTACATGAAAACTAATTAGATTGAATATAAAAGACATACAGGTGAATTTGGACATTATCATCATAGAAAACATACAAAAACTCTAACATATTGGAATAACCATATGATTTAATTCCAATATAATTCATCAAAGAAAAAAATCATTACCCAAATACATTGGAGCGATATCTTTGTGAACCCATCATATAAGCTGTAATGGGATCACCTAGAGATATCAGGGTGAACCCATCATATATAATTTACAAGGATCATATCGTAAATAAAACCGTAGAAAAAGTCTTTTAAACCCATGTGTAAAACAATTTTGGATATCAAAATACCATTTTTCTTAAAAATCACTTTTTTTAAAATCTAAAAAATATGCACATAATAAAGAATAAATTTTATCTAAAAAATAACCATGGAAACATATAAAGTAAACATAAAATATTTAAGTTTCATGAATTTGGGAAATGTGTTCATACAGTATAAGTTAAAAAATAGTTCCTTTAGACTTTTGTAAAAAGAGATAAAAGAGGAAATTTAAAAGAATGTATTTTTAAAAAGTACCTTACATTAAGTGAGACTCATTATATACATTATTTATCTTCCTAAATAATAAAATTAGGTTAATTATTTTCTTTATTAAGAATATTTTTCAATTTTATCATTTTTATTATATAAAGTATCACCATTTTATATCAATTACTTCGTTTTTTTAAGTTCACATCATATGTTTTGAAGATATTCAGTTCATAATTCCAAAATGCCTTCAATAGTTTGAATATGGTCAAAAAGGTCATAATTACATCATATCCAGAAAAAAATCATGAAATAATTATCATTTTTATTCATCAATTATAATTTTAATTACAATAATTTAATATTATTATGAAAAATGAACTATGTTACAATCACGGTGATGATAGTTCGCACGCACACATGTGTAACATATCCATTTTCAACGATCATTATGTAAAGAAGGTATGAATTGTTTTAACTTAATCTAATGATAATAAAATTATAAATATCATATTAATTATTTTAATATACATATATATATCATCCATATGATGTGGTGATGAAAAATTAATCACACCACTTTATGGAGGTGTTAGTCCACACATATGCACAAACGACATTATAATTTTTTATGCAAGGATATATTAGAAATTAAATGATATATTAATTTTCATAATAATAAATATTTTATTAATATAATATATAAATATTAATTCCATCATTAAAACCTGTCTTAAGAGACAATGATGGAAAATGAATTACATCTGTTAGCGAGGCGGTAGTCCGATATACACACAGATGATGAAAGATTTTCCCATTTTATAGAAGAGGAGATGGATATGATTCATGACATAAAAATAATAACATCTCATTATATGGGAGATAATATATTTATTAATTTATCTTGTTTGAATAATATTTTAAGGATGTGTAAGAAGAAAAAAAACTAGAATGTGCAGTTGAAGACTATACCTCTTATTTTAAAAACCTCCTTTTATTTGAATATTAATCACTATAAGTTTTGTATTATACCTAAAAAACTAATATTAAAATGTAAGGAGGGATTATAGGATGGTATTTTTTTAGGTACTATCTTAACAAAATTGATTTTTAAGTGTGAATAAATGAGAAGAATATGTTCCCTTTTATAAGAGAGGATTGGGACACTCTTAGCATTTCTCAAAATATTAAATAAATATAGTTTAATTTTCATTTGAAAATGGATCCAAAGTGAGATATTTATAATATAAGATGATTATGGTTCTAAATTACCACATACAATAGAAATTATATAAGTTTTGACTAAATTTATACTAGTATCTTTTGGTTTTAACCCTTTTAGATCTTACCATGACAACATGATTTTTTTTGAGAGTCAATGTAGTTACTATAAAATGAAAAAGACACCTAAATTGAATCTGATTGATATTTTAAACCATATACTAATCACTTGTATAAAATTAATATTTTTAGTGATTTTATATTATTTAAAAAATATTGTTTACTATAAAATATCCATAATGTAAATTTTTATAACTATTCATTACTTTGAATTTAATAATATCAATATTACAATTATTATTCCGAAAAAATATTTTATTACATCCCTAAAATTTAAAGTTAATCTATGTAATTATTTTATCACATTAATTATCTAAAATTATATTTATTTTAAAAATTTTAATATCATTTTTTATTTTTCCATTAATTAAGTAATTAATACATCAGCATTATGAAATATTTTAAGTTAATTATTTATTTATTAAAAACAAAATACCATGGTGAATATAAATATCTTTTATTAAAAAAGACTACTTATAGTTGAACATATCCTCTGGATAACCTAATATTAAAAATGATATAATTATTAAAAATATGAGTGTGACATCTTTGACTCTTATTTAAACAAAATATTATAAATTTCATAATCAATTACAAATAAAAATAGGCCATATATTTGAAACTTGATTGATTATAGATAAAAATTAATCATCCAATTAAATTTGGGCATGTGTTAGGGTCCTTTTATGGAACTTATCATTTTATTTTTACCCTTATTTACTTGATTTAACCTTTACCATGCTAATACAAATTACTAAGTTTTCTATTTATATTGTATAAAAATAAAAGGGAACTATTTAATAAATTACGACCCTCTAATTTCAAATATAAAATCAATTTTTCTATATTCAAAACACATAATTTTCAGAATTTAATTTAAAACTAAACATAAAAATGAAATAAAAATATATTTTTGAAAAAACTCCATTTTTTAGATATAAATTTATACTAAATTCATGTATAAATTCCATTTCAAAAACCATAATTGTATTATTTAAAATAAAAATGAACTAATGATAATTTAAAACTAATCTAAAACATAATTTTAAATTATAAATACTTTAAAATAAAAGACAATTTTTTAACAAAAATTATTATTTTTCCATATTCATTGAAAAATCCATATTTTTAGAAAATTATCAGAAATTAATTTTAATTTTATTTTCACAAGATGAACTAAAAATTAAAATTATTTTTGTTTGATTAAAATTCTATAATTAAAAAATTAATATTTTAAAAATATCCTTATAAGAAATGAGTTTAATAAATCTATTTCATTTTTCATTTTAAGAATTAATTAATATATTTATAGTTAATATAATTATATAATTCAAGAATACTAATAAACATGAAATTTTTTTATTATATCAGTACCTAGGTTGTTACACTACTTCATATCATAATAAAAGGAGGTTTCATAAACATTACAAAGAGAAGAAGGAATTAAATATTTTTGATATTCATATCTAAATAAATAATCACTGGTCTCAACTTTTGTTTTCATCTAAAAAAATCATGAAAAAGGGTAGAGAATTAGGTATAGAAAGAAAATTTCAAAACAACGCTTTAATGATTTAGTTGAAGAATTTTAAAGAAATCATGGACATGGTGTTTTATTTAGAAACTAAAGGAAAACTAGAATATTTATCCCTAAAATATTACATTATTTTAGAAAACCATGAATGGGAATAAAGACTTTAAATGAGTGTTATATAAAATGGATAAGTTATAGAAAATTTCTCTTTAATCTAGTTTGATTTTAAATAGGGCATTTGAGAAATAAATTTAAGGCATGTATAACCCATCAAAGGATGGAAAAATAAGATAGGTATATGAGTAAAAGACATATATACATAATTTAAGAGAATTTAATATCATAAAATAGATAAATAATGCGACTTAGAGATATAAATGTCACAACCCAATGAAAATAGGGTGGTTCAGAGAGATCCCTTACCTAAAGTTCAGATTCGTTCTGCACTACCACTTAAGGTCCTGAATAATGAAATTATATTTATTAATTAATTAATCCACAACCTTATCCATCAATATTTTATTTTCAATAATTTCATTATTTTCATTTAAAACCATTTCAATGAGATATAATTTTTAATATCATTGTTCCGAGGGCGTGCATTTTATGGTTCTAAGTCTGAATCACTTATGGATAATTACTGAAGTTAATATCAATGAGATTAAAGATCTATAAGTGAAATGAAATTATATTCATGTCATTAAAAATATTTAAATGGTTTCAAATATCTATAATTTTTGTGACATATAGATGATTCATTTTGTAAAAATGTTAATGTTATACAATTATTTCATTTAAGCGGTTTTACCAACCATCACAAACTAGTTTCATTTTATTTAATATCGTGCCTATATATTTATTCTATAATACAAAAAATATATAATATAAATATCTTGGTCATTTAAATCCATTATAAATGAATTAAAACTTACCATAAAGGTGATACTGGGAAGTGAAAACTCATCATCCACAGAGGCAGAGAACTGAAAAAATATGGATGATGTTATCATTTTTTAGAATAAGAGGAAAAGTGAAGATAATTTATGATAGACATTCCATTAGAAAAATTAAATTAATATATATATATATATATATATTTATATGAAATTTTAGTAAATATCTAATTTTGGATTATGGGGGTGAGGATAAGGTAGAAGAAACAAATAAATAAAATGATGTATTTTGAGAATATTACCTTTTGAATGCTGTCTCTTGAAATACACATGAATGAACTTTGGGTTTTTCTTTTTTTGAGACAAAAACTATGATTACATAGTAGAGAAGTATGGGAAGATAATTTAATTGAAACTAGGAAATTTCCAAGGCTTATAAGTTGTGATCATAAGGGATGATGAGTGGTGGTATTTATAAGGGGTAGAGGGGGGTGTTTCTAAATATTATATTCATTGGTTTATTTTTTTGGATCAAGAAAACTAACAATGATTAATTTTATGACTATATAAAAATAATAGTGAATTTGATGAGAATATTATAGTCTCTTACATAATCCATGAGTCATTTCTATATGAATTTATCCTATAAGGAAAACTATTGTGTTTTCCGGTATTTTACTTTTCATCAAAAAATAAACTTTATAGAGAAAAAAACTAAAACCATTTTTCAACATTTAGATTAAAAAATGAAATCCATTTTATGAAAATAATTTTCTTAATATTAAAATTCTAATTTTTAATTAAAATATGTATTTATTTGAAAAATTCTAATTTTAATATTATGATAAATTTTTGACGCTTTGAGAAATTACTTAAAGTTTTAAAAAATTATAGTATCATTATATTAAAACTTTATAAACCCATTTTATGAAAATAAAAAATGTTTTAAAAAATTATAATTTTTTATAAAATTGAAAAAAAATTATGTTTAAAAAAAATACAAATACTTATTTTATCATTTTTAAAACATAAATTTACTTGTATCATAATATAAATATGTCATATTTTAATTTTATAAGATAACATAATATTGTTCTATACTTAAATTAGTGAGTAAATTATTCTAAAGATCATTTTAGTATTCTCAACCATCATATTATTATTCTAATAGTCATATTACTATTAAAATGGTCAAATTTGGAACAGTCATATGGGATCCCTACTTTTATAAATACCTCATATTTCATTAATTATTAATTCACTTATTTTTTCACTCAAGATTAATTATATTCTAATTTTCATTATGAATATTTCATTACTAATATTTTTCCTCATTTCTATAGTGTTTTTTTGAGTTCAGTTATATTGTTGAATCAAGAATATCCAAATTTTCATAATTTAGTTATCTTATTTTCTATTTTTTGTCCCATGGTAATTTTTCAGTTAGTATGGTTAAATTTATTCTCTAAATTTATATTTTAGGTTAATATAATAAAATGTTTCTAATTTTTATGTGATTCATGTGCTTTATATAATAATACGTTACTAAATATTACACATTTATATAAGAAGGGAAATTCTATTGAAAAATATTTAGGGTTTTTACATTCTTTCCCCCTTAATAAATTTCATCCTCAAAATATAATTTTATATACTAAGGTGAAAAAAGGTGAGGGTACTTTTGTTTCACCATTTCCTCTGGTTCTCACTTTTCCTCCACACACTTATGGTTATGCTATAGTGCTTTGAATAGGTGAGTTTTCTTGTTATAGAGAACTTTATCTCTATGGTACAGGATTTCCATAGGTTACTCCTCATAAGAGATGTCATTTTCTAGTTGTACCACCTTTGAATTTAATACATGCAAGAGATTTGGTATGTACTTCATAAAGAGGGATATGCGGAATATATAATTTAATTGAGATATAGTTGGTGTGGGTGCTAGTCGATAGTTCACAACATTGATGCGGTAAATAATATAAAAGGGGTTGATATACCTAAGAATTAACTTCCCCTTCTTCCCAAATCTCATGACTCTCTTTCATAGTTATATGCATATGAAGATATTATCTATAACCTCAAACTCTATTTCCCATCAAAGAGTGTTAGCATAAATATTTTATTGACTTTGAGATAACCTAATGAGATGATGAATGTTTTTTTCTTTATTCTACAATTTATTAGACTATTTTAGGTCCTAATAGCTTGGATTCACCAACTTTATCCCAAAAAAAATATGTTCTACATATTTTCTCATGAAGGGATTCATATGGGTAAATTTGGATACTTGATTGGAAACTATTATTGTAGGAGAAACTGACTGGAGGAAGATGTTGATTCTATCCTACTTTTAAGTCCACTTATTGTGATCTCAACATTTCCTCAAGTTTCTAGATAGTCCTCTAATATTGGACATAAATTTGGGGGTGATAAGTCATACTAAAGATCAACTCATTATTTAGATCATATTGGAGACTCTTCCAAAACTTTTAGGTAAATATCATATATTGATCAAATATAATCAACAGTGGTGATCCATGAATCCTCACCACTTATCTAATATATATCATTGTAAGTTCATCAATTGAGATGCCCGCTCAAATAGATATGAAATGATTAGTCTTTGAATGATGATCCACCATAAACCATATAGAACTATTTCCTCCTGATTTATTTTAATGACCAATGAAAAAAAAATATTGATGTTCTCCCATTTCCATGTGGGTATGGGTAATGGTTTTACCATCTCCTTTTATTTTTATATTTCATCCTTTTAATGCTAACATATCAAGAACTTTGATGTATAATCTTAAATCACCTTCTTCATATTGTCTTACCAATAGTTCTCTCGAATATCTTGATAAATATTTTCAGTCCCTAAGTGGATGGAGAAGGTTGATCTGTGTACATTATTCAATAGATCCTTCTTTGTTTTAGGATTTTATGGTACACATAGTAATGGTCCTAATATTACAACTCCTTCCTCTTCAATTTTAAACTCTAATTATTTCAATTTTCTTATATCTTCCAACTTCTAATGTATTTCCATATCATCTCCTTGAGAATACACTATCTTCTCTAGAAGGTATGGTTAGTAATTAATTTGTGAAAGTAATGATGATGTTATTTCCTTTATAATTCCCATTTCTATCCTTTAAAAGTCTAATAACATTAGATCCTTCTCAATTCTCAGCATTTATATGGCCACATGATCCTTTATTCTTAAATCATTTTCCACTTTATTTTATTTTCTTAGATGGTAGTGGATTGAGCAGTCATAGTCCTTTATTATCTCAAACCATATTTTCTAGAAAATATTAATCTCCTTCCATGTTAATATATATTTCATGCTCTTATGATTCATATATATTTCACACTTCTCCCTATATTGATAATGCCACCAAATATTCAGTGTGAAGATCACTAAAACTAACTCCAAATCAGGATTTGGGTAGTTTTTGTCTAGAAATTTCAACTTCTTTGAGGAATAGGCTATTACTTTGTTATTTTTATGAATATAAAACCCAAAAACTTATTTAAATAATCAAAATATACCATAAAGTTTCCCACTTATGGTAAGTATGATTATTAGTGTAGTGATAAGCCTATTTTTCTATTACTTGAAGATCTATTAATATTTGTTAGTCCAGAAAAACTTTACTCCCTTATGATCTGGCTTGGTCAATGGGATTGAAAATCACTAGAATTTTCTCATAAATTATTTGTAATACCTATCTTATCCAAGGAAACTACAGTTCCCCATTATTGATATTGGTCTGGGCCACTCCTTAGTTGGCTTTGTCTTATAAGGGTCTATATATATTCCTCTACTAGTGATGACATTCAACTAGAATGATACTTTCTCCATATATAACTCACATTTATTATATATTGACTATATTTTTATCCTTTCAAAAAGTCTCTAGAATAGTATTTAAATTCTCCTCATGTACCTACCTTATTTTAGAGTATATCAGAACATCATATATAAATACTACAACAAAATTTTCATGTTAATTGATAAATATTATATTAATTAAGTCCCTGAAGAATAATAGATAATTATTCATACTTAAGGTCATCACTCTGAACTCATGGTGTCCATACCTTGTTTAAAAGGAAATCCTTAGAATATCTTCCTTCTTAACCTTTAATTGGTGATATCCCAACTGAAGGTCCACTTTAGGGAAATTATGTTCCCTATATAGTTGATTGTACAAGCCATCAATCTTTGGTAGAGATACTAATTATTTTTCATGATTTTTTGAAGTTTATGATAATCAATGAAGAGGTACATTGGCCCATCCTTATTCTTATTTTAGATGACCAGTGCACCCCACATTGAATCACTCAAGCGTATAAAATCCTTTTTTAAATTCTCTTATATATTCTTCATTAGTTATTCCAAATCAACTGTGGTCATTATATAAGGGGGCTTGGATATGGTTTGAGATCTAAGTATAATTTCAATTGAGAACTCAACCTATCATTCAAGATGAAGACCAACAAAATATTCAAGAAATACATCAGTATAGTCCCTTACAATGGGAATTTACCCAAGCCTGATTCTTTCCTTTGTCTCAATTATTTGATCCAGATATTATTTCTTATAAGGAAATAATATACACTCTTGAGAAGAAGAATCCAAAAGAGATTCGTCCTCCTCCTTGAACTTGTAAAAAATTAGTGGATAACTCAAGATGTGAAGAGTTATATACATATACCAACAACTGATTTTAGATTTATATAATGATATATAATCCTTTCCAAATATATAATCAAAATACACTAAAGGAAGTAGGACAATATTTTATGGGAGATTCAGTCAATAAACATTGACTGAGGAGAAATTATATACCTAGGATTCCAAAATTTCTCAATTTTCTATTATCATGGATAACTCAAACCATATGTTTTGAGGTAGTGTTTCAATAGTTCTACTAAACTTGAAAAATATTTAAAAATGTGTAAAACCAGAATCAAATAGTATATTCACTATTATTGAATGAATAACTATCATACCTTTCCTCACATCATTATTGGGATCCACCTTAGTAGTAGTGGCAACATATTCCCTTCTTTACTATATCATACTTGAAGGTTTTTCTCCTTGATTATCTTCAACAACCCTTTGGATAAGGAATTTTTTTGAATAATGTTTGTATTCCATGTAGTTGAAATACAATACCAAAGGATAAGTGTTGATCTAAACATTATTTTTTCCATCTCATCATTGGGTGTCTATATTTCTATTTGGTATTGATTAGCTTGATGACCCTATTTAACAAACATGAAACATCTCCCAGTTCCCTTGAGATAATGTTCAAGATACTACTTCCCACATTTTTGACACATACAAAGTTTATTTTTATTTACCCCATGTGATTTATCCATTGATCCTCTCAAATTAAACTCCATTTATACATTTTATCTCTAGCCCTGTGAGACTATTGAAATTCACCAATCTATATCTCAACCTTATTTTCACAACATAAAATATATTCATATCTAACAAAGGATTTTGGAATCACTAAATCTTTATATAGACTTGGATTTAATCCATAAAAGTTGTGGTACACCTTAATTTCAGTGTTAATGATAACGATAGAGGCATACCAAGAAAGAATTGTAAAGTTTACCTCACATGTTCCAATAAATTTATATTCCTTTTTATTTAGTCTGAGGAACACCCTCTCCATTTTAATATGGGTATTTTAGAGAAAATATTTATGAAAAAATATTTTTCTTGAGTCCTTCCCAATCTATGGAATCAATTTTCTCTTTAGAATTCATGTTCTTAATCAGTGTCCACCACTAATCAACATCCCCCACTATGAAATAAACAATAAGTAAATCATTACTTTTATCTAATCATTGTGTAACATCCCGACCCGACTCACCTCTAAGACGGTGGGAGAACCGGTGCGTCACATGACCTCAAGCACATCTCTCTAAACGCCAGAGGATTCCAACTAGCAGAGAGGGCCTTTTTAACCTATCCTTAGGGGAGAATATTCCCTCATAGGTAATAGGTAATACACAATGGAAGTAAAAAACCATTTATAAGAAATGGAGGAAGCATATAAATGAATAAACTGCAGCAGAAGCAGTATAAATAATCCAACTGAATAATACTCAAGTGCGGAAGCTCACAAAATGATGTCATGCCCTGATGTATGTCTAAACTGAATGTACAGAAAATAGAACTTTAGCATGATATCAACAAAAAAGAAAAGAAAAAAATGCGACAATTTAATCACAAGAAAGGATCAGTCCTCTGCCCTAGTCTCCATCTTAAGCTGCAACAATCAATAAAGAATTGGAAGCATCACGCTTCACTTTGTCAATACCTGCAATGATATAATATACTTGGGTGTCAATGACACCCGAGAAGGGTGTGAGATAAAATCCCAGTAGACCGGCACCCACAATGTCTAAACCTTTCCATTCTGTGCAATAATAAAATGCACTGTTCCATTATATAACAACTATAGATAATTTATTAAGTTCAATAAAATAAATAACTCAACCCAGGTTCCAAGCAGCACCTGTGCCTAATCACCTACTTCAGCATAATACAGATGTCTGAAAGGAGTACCTGTAAGTAGAATGCACATACATGTATATATATAAAACCCAAAAAGAAACAAGGTAAACAAGAAAGAGGTATACCCCAAGTTTGTGCTTTAACTTGGGATCTAAGTCAAGTTTCAACCAAGTGCACTTCCCCATATCATAAAATATCTCAATTCTAAATTGAATCAAATGGAAATAATATAAATATTAAGTGCATATTTACAAAGGTTCAAGTTGAGAGTTAGAGTCCGAGCCCATCTCAAAGGTATCGCTACGGAACATCCGTCAATTTATCCAATACCATTGATCCTATCCAAGGACATCTATCGAAAGAACAAGTATTTATCGAGGCATGGCCTTACTCTGAGTCCGTTCTGATCTCGCAAAAAGGGGTCAGGCACTATATGAGACTGGATTAGCAACATTATCAACGGATCCATCCCGATGGGCCCTTTTGGAACTGGTATCACTCATAAGTATTATAAATCCCAGGGAAGTCTCGGTCTGGAAAATCCAAGAACACCGCCCCCTGACACAAAGAGTTAAATGTTAGGAACAAAGGGTCTAAGCGTGATGCTTAATATGGGACCCACCTCCTTTCCCCTCCTAGAATTTAATTATAGTTTTTATAGCAGAAAATATGACATCAACATATGTAATTGTAGCTTGAAACTAAACAGGTACACCCATGCATCACACAGTGAAAATTAAATATTTCAACATAGAAATCTTAATAAGAAAAAGTACTGCATCAACATAAGCAGAAAAATGAACTTTTAATTAAATAAATAGATTATACAAACCAACTACCAAGATATAATAATTCCAAAGTTCATAATTAATCTAAATTAATTATTTAAATTAAACACAACAAAATAGGTTATGCAAAACATGCAGATAAAGACACTTTTTAATAATAAATAAACTATCACAACCAACTACTAATGATTCAATAATTCAAGATTCATAATTAATCTAAATTAATTATTTAAATCGAACACAACAAAAAATAGGCTGCGCAACACATGCAATTAAATAAATTAAAAGTTTGGGCTAACAGAAATTATACTGACCATGTCAGCATGCCCCAAGGGGTGTCTAACCTTGTTGAAACAAATTAAACAAATTAATTCATGATCAATATAGCTGCAACAACTAGGCGAAACAAATTAATTGATGAATTTGGTTGAATTTGCACAACGCCTGTAGGCACCGACTAACGGCACAACGGTGCATTTTTATAAATCACAACGAAATGGAGGGAAAGAGATTAGAAGCCGTACCTTATGGTTTTATATTATCCTATGATCCATAGAAGTATTTGATTTGACCTAAAACAGAAGAAAACAAAAGATTTTAGAAAAAACCCAAAATAGGGTAAAATCCTTCCACGGTGAACTACACAAAGGATTTGGAATGAGATCGCACGATTCTTAGTGTGTCTGATAAGCCTTATTGAGAGGTTCACATCACACCTGATGACAATGAAAACATATAACGAACGGAGGGGCAACGATCTTCAAAGGGAGGAGAAGGTGGGGCGCACCGCCTAGGGAGGAGAGGTGCGCCATGTAGAGGAGAGGAGTTGGAGAGGAGGATAGGAAAAAAGAAATAAAAAGGAAAGGAAAAAAAGAAAAAGGGAAAAAAGAAAAAAGAGATAAATAAATAAAATAATAAAAATAAAATAGTGGAAGAAATGAAATAAATAAATTAAAATAGATTTACCTCATTTTTGTTATTTTTAATTTCTCTCCAACCGTATCAAATTTATTATTTTTTTTATCCCTCTTTAAATTCATTAATTTCCTTTGATACTTTTTAATTATTTTTAACCCGAACATTGCACTATGGCACAACATAATATTTTACATAAATCCTAAACAATCATTTAATTAATTTTAATAGCTGTATAGGACCCGCAACATGATGCGCAGGTGTGCACCCTTGGTCGTTTTAAAGATTTGGTTTAAAAACATAAAATTCCACAACTTGATTTAAGTCGACATGTTAACTGCATTTATATAGGTAATTAATAATATTTTATCTAACCCAACAATAAATATCCACCCATGTATATACGTGTTATATATATATATACACACACACATGCATATTCATATATATATATATATATCTGCACATGTATATATAACTATATATATATTTAATCTCATATATATAGATATACCTCATATATATATATACATTAATGTTTTTGTCCCAATATAATAATAATAAAAAAAATAATTAAAATAATAATAATTATTTAATTCAACCCATCAATTACACCATTAATAACATGAAAACAATAACCATAAAAAAGGATAATGGTTATTAAATAAATATTGATTGCGCATTTGTATTTAATTCGAATAATTAATAATATCAAATTTATTACATTGAACAGTTATTATTTACACTGAAACATGATTTATTAATTATGGATGTGCATTTTCATTTATTGTTTTCAAAATAAAAAATAATATTAATAATAAAATTATTAATATATCTATTTGCCAATAAAATATTCAAAACGCAAATAAATTGTCTTCGGTTGCGATATGGACAAACGTCCAATGCTCGTAAAGGTTATACCCTGCCTAGGGTAAATCCCACATCCCAGAACTATTGGTGGTGTCAGATTTCTCATTCGATGTACCATTTGAAAGAAAATAATTATTTATTATTTAAAAATCGGAATAATTAATTAATTAAAAATAAATATGGTATTATCAAGTGTGAGGGTGCCAAACACTCGATGAGAATGAAGGTTATACCCTACCTAGGGTAAACTCGGAGTTTCAGACCTAATAGTAGTCTTAGATTTCTCATACAACACACTGTTTGAGAGAAAATAATTATTTATTATTTAAAAATCGGAATAATTAATTAATTAAAAATAAATATGGAATTATGATGTGCGAGGGTGTCAAAAACCCGATGTGAAACAGGGTTATACTCTACCATGGGTAAACTCGGCGTTCCGAGCCTAATTGTGGTCTTAGATTTCTCGTACGATGCACCGTTTGGGAGTTATTTCTTTTTTTTGAAAATAAACAAATACACGTATCAATAAAATAAACTTAATATTTTTATTCTATCAATGCCGCACTGTCGACTATCGGAAACAAGAAGTTTTGATGCTCGATTTTAAAACCGAGTTTCCTAGTTTACAGAAAAATTTTATTTCCTACATTTTTTTCATCCGATTCAAAACACGGAATGTTACAACCTTTCCACCATAGAACTTCTCGTCCCCAAGAAGCCTTCAGGAACAACATAACTCTCACAAGATCTACAGGGTCATGAAGTATCATAGAAAAGGTCTTTAAACGCTCAACGCACATTCAAAATTTGGTTAGGAAAGCGGCACATAAGCCATTAAGATCTGAGACAATGCTAATTTTACAACAAAAACATCGAGACAGTACCTATCTCAATAGGCTCACCTAGAGACATGACCACGTCACCATTTCATAAACTTTTGGTCAAAGTTACTTCCCACCTTAGTCATTAAAATTTAGAAAGGAGCACATTTTGGGTCACGACACCTTCCTCCATCAAAATTTCGTACAACACATGCCCTTAAGCATTCTAACGACAGTTCTCACTTGATTTATGAAACAGATAAAATGGTCGATTCCCCATCACCCTTAAATCCCAAGTCAAGCCAGATTTTTATGAAAAGCCACGGTCGACCCAAACCACACTTGTCTCACCTGATAATGTGTCAGAAAAAGTTCCTTCACTGACCGCTTCATTGAGAAAGAGAGAGAACTAGTCAAGCCACTCCGACCGACCATTTAAAAAGGTTCCCATCTTAGATGGTAGGTGTTTATAGACTAAACTATGATATCTACGTCAATGGAATCTCACATTTACCACGAACATGTCCACCGAAGTTCATACCTGACCTCCAGTGAAAATCATTGATTTAGGCATCACCGAGCCCAAAAAAAGTCTAGGGTAAACTCTGATTGGTACAACAAGAGTGAAAGGAACTAACACAAGGTAGTCTATACTCCATGTTTACGACTGAGACGTTGGTACAAGGGAAAGATTCGCATATCAAAACATTGACCGAGACCAGAGTGAAATTGGTCTAACTGTCAAGTTAGATGAAAAATATGGTGTACAAGTGTTCGTCTAAGGAATTCCTACATGGAAATCCGAGGTTCAATAAAAAATAAAAAAAGCCTCGATAAGAATGATGCATAAATGTGAAACACTAAGAAAAACACCCCAGACAAGGCCAAAAATATTTAAAGCTTTAGCATGACGTAAGATCGATATTCTCTTAGTGCATCAAGGACGAAGCCAAGATAAGGGATATGATCATCACTTAAGGAAGTGGAAACTAAGAGGATTAGAGGATTAACAGAAGGGTGACATTTAAACACCTATCATGAAAGCCCAACTAAATTAACCTATGTGTTAAAACACTTGAGTTTCTAGAAGTCATCCCGAGCATTGGGGCGAACTTGATTCCTTTAACACATGAGTTACTTTACTACGAATATGACCCGAAACATATTTAACAACACAAGACTTTATGATTACACTGAACTCAATCGGTTCATCACAACATTAAGAACTCAATGGCACCACGTACGTGAATGCATCATACCCCGAGGTGATACAGAAGAAATATGACTTTTAACTCGGAGGATGACATACCAAGTCATCCATCACTGTGGAGAAGAGAGGGGAGAACGACCTATGAAGCAACTATACATTTATAAGGCATTCCTAACCTGATGTAAATGAGTATTAATGATGCTCAAACTCGAAACAAAAGTCAAGTAAAACATGACAACCCGTCCTAACAAGGGTGTCATTTTAAGAAAGGGGGTTTGATTAGGGACAACATCATGCTAAAGGCTATGTTCCAAAGAAACTCAAGGAGAATATCAAACTACCCTTATACTGGGGTCTTAAGAAGAGGAAAGCTCTATAGGTTCCATATACAAGCCCTTTATATTTAATCAAATTTACTCTTTAATCATCAAAAGATTTTATCAAAACATAAAGTACCATTTTTCAAAACAAAACACAATGTACATGATATTAAAAAACGCCTCAAGGGAAAACATGAAAGTTTTATAAAACTCAATTTTAAAACATTTTACATTAATTGACATACTGTCCTTAATTAGGCAATCTATCACATAAATCCATTTAAGTAGATAAGGAAACCTACAAGGGTCCTACTAAGATGACCTTGGTTCATTAGAATACAACCCAAAAACAGTTGTTTAATTATTAAGAGACACAAAACCCATACTGAGTTATCTCATAAGAAACATGCACCCACTAGCCTACTTGGTCCTAGTTGTTCCATTAGATAGTTAACCAATTAATTTGAAATTATAACATGATTAAATACATATCAGACTAGATATATGGGTGGATATCAACCTATGAAGCGACTATACACTTTATTGTTTTTGGCAATTGGCTCCCATTCAAAGGAAACCAATAAATTTTAGCATAGTAACCAATTACATAACAACAAGTTAGCAGTTCACTACAAGAAGCTAACCGAGAAAGACATATTGTAATCATAGAAGAATAAAATTTTAATCATAAAGACATGCTAATAGGCATAAAAGCATGATACAAGACAAATATGGGATTAAAAATGCAGCATGACAATAGGCTATCAGGATAAATATATCACTGAAACATGGTATCTAAAAATTCATGCAAAAAAAAAGGCATGGAATGCATTCAAGGCACACAATTTGAATCAAAAGGCAGCCTAAAATGCATCTATATGGCATGGCACTGTGCATGTCATTTGAATTCCTATGTGCCTATTATGATGCATGTGATGATTCATCTTTACCTTAACAGGCCAAGGGTAAAATATCATAAATTCCAAAAATTCAGAAGAAACATAAATTACGCCAATCACTCACGGTGAAATCATATCAATTTTAACATCAAAAAAGCATGAATCAACAATCCCAACCCTGACCACTTGATTATTTCCCGTACATGGGGTGATCAGTCCCAAGCACAGCTATTAACCAAGTGCCGACACATTCCTAGTCTCCTGTATAACAACCCAAAATAATAATACAAAGGAAAAAAATACCACCTCTAATACCACTTTGTAATGTCCCGACCCAACTCACCTTTAAGACGATTGCCAGACCGGTGCATCACATAACCTCAAGCGCATCTCCCCAAATTCCAGAGGCTTCGAACTAGTAGCGAGGTCCTTTTAACGTGTCCTTGGGGGAGACTATGCCCTCATAGGTAATAAGTAATACACAGCAGAAGTAAACAGAAATTTATAATAAATAGCGGAAGCATATAAATGAATAAACTATAGTAGAAGCAATATAAATAATCCAACTGAATAATACTCAAGTGCGGAAGCTCAAAAAATGATCTCATTCCAAGATGCATGTCTAAACTAAAAGTATAGAAAATATAACTCAAGCATGTTATCAACTAAAAAGAAAAAGAAACAAAGTGCGACAACTGCATCATGAGAAAGGCTCGGTCCTCTGCCCCAGTCTCCATCCTAAGCAGCAACAATCAATCAAGAATTGGAAGCAGCACACTTCCCTTTGTGAATACCTGCAATCATATAATCTGCTCAGGTGTCAACGATGCTCGAGCAGGTTGTTAGATAAAATCCAAATAGGCCGACACCCACGATGTATAAAAATTTCCATTTCGTGCAATAATAAAATGCAGTGTTCCATTATATAACAATTTCTAATACTTTATTAAGTGAAATAAAATAAATAACTCATCCTGGGTTCCAAGCGGCACCCATACCTAATCACCTACTTCAGCCTTAGCCGGAAGTCTAAAATGAGTACCTGTAAGTAGAATGCACATACCCATATATATATAAAACCTAAAAAGAAACAAGGTAAACATGAAAGAGGTATACCCCAAGCTTGTTCTTTAACTTGGGGTCTAAGTCAAGTGTCAGCAAAGTACACTTCCCTATATTAGAAGAATATCTTAATTCTCAAGTGACTCAAATGGAAATCATATAAACCTCAAGTGCATCATTATTAAGGTTCAAGTTGATAGTTGGAGTCTGAGACCGTCCCGAAGGTATCACTACGGAACATTCTTCAATTTATCCGATACCACCGAGCCCGTCCAAGGAAATATTTCGAAAGAGAAAGTATTACTCGAGGCACGAACTTACCCTGAGTCCATCCTGATCTCAAAAAAAGGGGTCGGGCACCATCCGAGGCTGGCTTATCCACATTTCCAATGGATCCGTCCTGATGGGACCTTTAGGAACCGGTATCACTCATAATTATAAGAAATATCGGGGAAGTCTTAGTCCGGCAAAGCCAAGAACACTGCCCCCCGACACATATAGGTAACCGTCAGGAACAAAGGGTCTAAGCATGGACCTTAATATATGACCCACCTCCTTTCCCCACCCTGAATTTAATTAAAGTTTTCACAGCAGTAAAAATGACATCAACATATGTATCTACAGCTTGAAACTAAACAGGTACACCCATGCATCACACAGTGCAAATTACATATTTCAGCATAGAAATATTAACAGGGAAAAGTACTACATCAATATAAGCAGATAAATGTACTTTTAAATAAATAAATAAATTAGGCCAACCAACTACAAAGATCCAACAATTCCAAAGTTCATAATTAATCTAAATTAATTATTTAAATTAAACACAACAAAATAAGTTGTGAAAAACATGCAGATACAGACACTTTTTAATAATAAATAAACCAACACAACCAACTAATAAATATTAAACAATTCAAGATTCATAATTAATCTAAATTAATTATTTAAATATAACACAACAAAAAATAGGTTGCACAACACATGCAATTAAATATATTAAAATTTTTGGCTGAAAAAATTTTTACTGACCACGTCGGCACGCCCCAAGGGGTGTCTGACCTTGTTGCATCAAATTAAACAAGTTAATTAATGACCAATACAGCGGTAACAACTAGGAGAAACAAATTAATTAATGAATTTGGGTGAATTTGTACAATGCTGGTAGGCACCGACTAACGACACAACAATTCATTTTTATAAATCACAACAAAATGAAGGGAAAGAGAGTAGACACTCTACCTTATGGTTGTAGATGATTCTATGATCCATGGTAGGATTTGATTTGACCTAAAATAGAAGAAAACAAAAGATTTTAGAAAAACCCCAAAATAGGGTAAAATCCTTCTGCATTAAACTGTGCAAAGGATTTGGAATGAGATCACACAAATCAAGGTGTGTGGGATAAGAATTACTGAGAGGTTTACAACTCACTTGGCGATGAAGAAAACAGACGACGAATGGAGGCACACCGATCTTACGAAGGGAGGAGAAGGTGGTGCACACCACCTATGGGGGAGAGGTGCGCCACACATAGGAGAGGAGGAGGAGAGGAGGAGAGGAAAAAGAAATAAAAAGGAAAGGAAAGAAAAGAAAAAGGAAAAAAATAAAAAGGAGATAAATAAAAATAAAAATAAAAATAAAAATGGTGGATGAAATGAAATAAATAATTAAAATAGGTTCACCTCATTTAAATTATTTTTAATTTCTCTCCAACCGTATCTATTTTATTATTTATTTTTATCCCACTTTAAATTTCATTAATTTCATTTAATCCTTTTTAATTATTTTTAACCCAAACACTACGCTATGATGTGACGTAATATTTTACATAATGCCTGGACAATCATTTAATTAATTTTAATAGCTGTCCAGGACCCGCAACAGGGTGCGCAAGCACGTGCCCTGGATCGCTTTAATGATCTGGATTAAAAACTTAAAAGTCCACAACTTTATTTAAGTCGACATGTTAAATGCATTTATTTAGGTAATTAATAATATTTTATCCAACCCAATAATCAATATCCACCCATGTATATACGTGTTGTATACACACACACACACACACACACACATATGTATATTCATATATATACAGCTACACATGTATATATAACTATATATATATTTAATCTCATATATATAGATATAACTCATATATATATACATCAATGTTTTTGTATCAATATAATAATAACAAAAATAATTAAAATAAAAATAATTATTTAATTCAACCCATCAATTACACCATTAATAACTTTAAAAAAGTAACCATAAAAAAGGATAATAGTTATTTTTTCAATCAAGAAACAAGGCTAAATATTAAGAGAAAAGTATGTTTACATCATTAAAAAATAAGGAATCTTACATTTATCACATTGAAGTATGGTAATTACCTCACAAGGTATTTCCTGGTGGTGCTTGTAGTTCCCTTCGGAGGCCCCTTTGTTAGCAAGCCAGTCAGCAAGTTGATTTTCCTCATGATATATGTTTGTGTTGATGAAGCTCATTGATGCTAGAATGTTCAGACATTTGTTCCATTTGCTTGTGAGCTTCCAGGTAATATGTATTTGTCCTATCCAAACTGATTGCACAATTGAAGCCGAGTCTCTTTCAAACCAGACCAAGCTCCAGTTTCTTTGTCGTGCAATGTCAACCACCTTGATGAGGCCCAACATCTCTGCCTAAAGTGTTGCAGTATATCTTTAAGTACCATGATCCCCCTCAATAAATTCACCATTTTGATCTCGGAAGACAATACCATAGCCAATAGGTCCTAGACTGCCCTTTGAAGAGCCATCCATGTTGCATTTGACCCAACCTGTGAATGGAAGAAGCTAGAAAACTTCCATGGTTTCTAAGGTTTTTGGAAATTAACCTATGATTTTGAGCCTTCTCAAAACTGCAAGATCATAAACTGAGTTATTGAAGCACTCTTCATGAAGGTCATTGGCCTTGTGAATCACGAAAAATATAGAATATATAACAACATTTCTATTGGGGACAGATTCATCACGTATGCTTTTATTTTTTCATGTCTAGATGGTATGAATTACCTATACACAGGCAACCATGAAGAGAATTCTTACCTGCTTCGAGAGTTTCACAGTATCTATGGCCAAAAGAAAATTATGAATGTCATTTGTATTCGGAGGAAACACTTCAAAAATTTCAAAGACATATATCCAGAGAGCATCATATGTGTTGCAGGAGAGGAAGAGATTGTTCAGGTCTTCACGGTTCTGGTGGCATAAATTACATTATGAACATGGGTTGATTCTGACTCACTGTAGGTTCTCATCAATAGGTAATTTTTTAAGATACAAGCACCACAGTAATGCAAATCGTGAAGGCATCAACCATTTTTTATTGAAAGTTTCAATCCCATTGGTATTCCCAAGAATAAGATGATTATAGTAGCCTTTAAAATCAAGGATTCCATTTGTACTAGGTTCCCACAGAAGCAAGTCATCACCCTCCAGGAAGTTATAATTTTCAACCATGTCAGCAATATTGGGAGGACGATCATCAATATTATCAAGCTGATTCCTAATGGAGAAATCAAAATCAGTGTCAATATTAGTTATGCCAACACTATCAATAAGAGGAGAGACTGTCCAGTTGTGTTTCGAGAATTTGAGGGAGGACAGAGCACTCACTATCCAGCGAGATTGGGAGTTGATATTTTGAAATATATTTTTCATCCCAGGACAAATTGAGGATTGAACATAGGACATGTTCCCATAAATAAGTCTTTTAAGGAGCTTGGATCTGAGGAAGTCTAGGGGTTTCAACTTTTCATTAATTAGCCTTTATATGAACTATGCTTACAAGGCATGATTAAAGAGTTCAAGGTTCTTGGGTCCAAGCCCTCCCTTAGTATATGGTTTACAACAACTCTTCCAAGGAGCAGTAATAACCTTTCGTTCTAGTATAATACCACTCCACACAAAATTCCTCATCATGGCATTTAATATTTTTATTACCGAGGTGGGCCAGGAGTAAACCATGAAAGAGTAGACCAGTTTTTATGTGGAAACATGTTTAACTATGCAAATCATGCCCGCCATAGAGAGAGATTATCTTTTCTATGATGAGAGATTCCTTCGAACATGGATCACAATTTCAAAAAAGTGAGAAGGTCGAGGTCTACTGAAGAACATGGGGACTCTGAGGTAGATTAAGGGGAGTGACCTCTCACATATTCCCAGATCATTTATCATGCAGGATTTCCTTGAGGCATAGATACCTTTTCCGAAATAAATAAATGACTTTCTCCAATTGACCTCCGTCCCAAGACTTGCTCGTAATAGAGTAAAGACTTCTTGAGGTTTTGTATGTTTTTCCTACCACCTTGAGTGACGATAATGAGATCATTTTCAAAGAGAAAGTGAGAGGGGGAAGAGATACCTCTTGCTACTCTAATTGTCTTAAGTTCACCAAAAAATTGTCATGTGAAGGAGAAGTCTACTAAGGTAGTCTTCAGTAATGGAAAAGATAGTGGTAGAGAGAGGGTCACCATGCCTCACTCCTCTGGAGAATTTTAAGTAACCCTTCGAGGATCCATTAATGAGAATGGATATGCTTGCAGAGTTGATAAGATCCTTGATACATTGAATAAACATTTCATTAAAACCAAACTCATATAAAATTTGACCAATAAAATTCTAGTCAATTGTATCAAAATCCTTTCGGATGTCTAATTTAAGAGAAATATTTCCCACTCTGGTAGACCTATGTAGAATGTTGACACATTCATAAGTAGTGAGAAGAAAATTCTGAATTTTCCTCCCTTTGACATAACCAAATTCATTCAGGGAGATGATTTTACCATTGTCATGAGAGAGTTGATTTGCAATAATTTTATTGATGATCTTGTAGATAGTATTGACAAGAGAAAATGGTCTAAATTGAGCAATATCACTTTCATTTTACACCTTCAGGATTAAAACAATAAACTGAGAGTTGCAACTTTGAGGGTGGGAATCTTCAAAAAAGAAATGATTAAGCAGTTTACAAACATGTAAGTTAATGATGTCCCAATAGACTAGAAATAAATGATTAGTGAAACCATCAAATCCCAGAGAACTCCCTTTATTTATCCCAAAAACAGCATCTTTGATTTCAGTGTCTAGGTGTGTAGCTATGAGAAAGAGATTATCATTGTTAGTGACAATTTTGGAAATAATGTCATTCCTAATATCCTCATTGCATTGAGCACCATTAAAGAGACTAGTGTAGTAGGAAACAATATAGTTAGAGAGACTATTATGATCATCCAAAACTAAATAACCATCCTTTATTAAAGAATGGGGCCTTTGAAATTTTTTTACTCTCTGTAGGGCATTTAAATATTTAGTATTTTGATCCCCATATTTGAGCCACCTGAATTTAAGAAGCTCCCTTTGAATGTTGTCTCGAAGTCTCAGAAGATCATTAAGTTTAGCCGTCGTACTGAATTCATACTCTTTATCACTAGAGAAATTGGTTTTAGTGCTGTCTTCTTGAAATTCATGGAGAGGGATTTCCAGTGCATCAATTTGTTGATCCAAGAGATTGAAGTTATGTTTTCTCCACTTCTTCATAATGAACTTTAGAGATTTTATCTTGTATTTACAAGCAAGAGGGATACCATTACAATATGGCATTTTCCAGTTATCATTCACTAGTTGGAATCAATCTGGGAGAGTGGTCCAAGAATTATTAAACTGAAAAGGGATAGGCAGTTTTTCACCCTTGGTAGTGAAGGTAGTAATAATTGAATGGTGGTCCAAGTTATGTCTCACAATAGTAACACATGAGATGGTTTTCCAACTTCCTAGAGGAGAGTCATTTCCAAAGGCATGATCAATTCTACTCGCTCGGATCCCAGTTACATGCCTCCTGTACCAAGTATATTTTGCACCAATCAGATTAATTTCAATAAGGTTTGAATCCTCAATGAAATTTCAAAAATAACCCATTAAAGTAACATTTGAATCATGTCCCATCCTCTCATCCTCATGTAATATGGAATTAAATTCACCCATGAATACCCACGAACCCGAGATGGAGATGGATAATTCTTTGATATGCTCACCAAGAGATCTTCTTCTGATATAGCAGTTGGAGGCATAAACCATGGAACAGAAGGAGGTCTGACCAACATTGAGGAAGCTACATGTAATTACTTGTTTGTCCACTCGCATAATAGCAGGATTTGAAACTCTCTGATAAACAAGACAACAAAGTCTGTCAAGTCCCAAGGCATCGTGAACAAAACTAAGAAAAGAATAACCATTTCAGGCAAGGGGGGAACCAAAATTAAAGCTATTAGAATTAGGCTCAGAGATTCCTGTAAGATAATGATGATGTTTAACTTCAAGAAGCCCGAGGGAACCTAAAGTGATAGGGTTGGCCATTCCTTGGTAGTTCCATTAGAGGTTTTTCATCATTAATTTTGAATGGGGATGATACCCCCTTTTTGCTTTCGCCCAGACTCTTTGTTTTTATGGGAGCTCCTCAGCTCTCTTTTATGGAAAATGTTTGATTTGTCCTGTCTTGGTGTATTTTCTATTCTTATCTGTTCCATGGGTATAGAGACTGGCTTGGTAGGGTATGAGTTTTTTATTTCGAGCTCTGCGCAGAGATCATGAGTGGGCTCATACTCTTGCATTGGGAGAGATCCTAAGGTGTTATCATCCTTAGAACTATCATCCAGAGCAGTGGTTTTCAACGAGTCTATTTTTACAAGATCAAAAGTAAGAGATTAAAATTTCATGCTAAGAGAAAATGAAAAAATATCATCTACTAACATCTGGTGAAATCCAGATTCTTGCCCACTTTCTGTCTTCAAATCAACCCCATCATCTGTTTGATTGGCAGCTCTACCTTGTATTTCATCCTCTTCAACGAAATCACCCCAGGACATACTCATACTAGCCTTATTATCCCAGGTGACTTCTTTTGAGATTTCCTTGGAGTCTTTTCGCACATAGTGCGTTGAATTTACATTTTTCCCTCAAGTTGTATCCTTAACTAAGATACTCTTTGAGACTAGCCTGGAAAATTTCTTCACAATTTTACACTTGTCTATGGCATGCCCAATCATTCTACAATGCTCAAAATATTTGGGTAAGTTCTCAAATTCGAATCTTACCTCAATAAGTTAATCATTGACAGCAAGTGACACCCATTATGGAGAAGATAGTTCCATATCAATCTCGATCAGGACTCTATCATATAGCCCAAGGTTACCATTAATCGTGCGCTGGTCAATCCTCATAGGATTCCCAATACTTGTGGCAAGATCATTAAGAATTTTGGGGTGCCAGTAGATCCAAGGGAGTCTGTGAATCCTTTCCCAGACCTGAGAAATAGAATGTTTTTGTGTAAAAGGATTGATGTTCAGATCCCATTCCGAGAAATGCAGAATCCATGGTTTCAAATTAAGAGTTCCCAAACACCATATTGCATTTAGGTTATCCTGACTACGCAAGATAATGTGAAAGTATCCTTTGCCAATTGGGATAATCCGCCAACCCGATAGGTTCCAGAAATGTGCAATGTGGTCCTTTAGGTTCACATAGGACCAGGGTTTTTCCCCTAGTTCATATGAAATTCGACCTAGCACTGAGAATTTGCAGGATTCCATTTGTTGTTTAACCACCTCCGGATCATCCACCACCATAATAGATCCTTCACCCGAATGCTTGATGATATGAGGTTTGAACTGATTCCCATACAATGAAGAAACTTCTGTAAGTGCTTCCGCAAAAGCCATCACTTTTCTAGAAGGACATGAGTTGGCCGACCCATTGGTAGGGTCGTAATGACGAGGCTAGAACGATCGTTCCCAATCAAGGTTAAACGAATCCATTTAGCTTCAAGTACGACCCATTGTCTTCCCAAAAGGATAACGATTATTAAATAAATATTGATTGCGCATTTGTATTTAATTCGAATAATTAATAATATCACATTTATTACATTGCACAATTATTATTTACACCGCAACATGATTTATTAATTATGGATGTGAATTTTCATTTATTTTTTTCAAAATAAATAATAATATTAATAATAAAAAAATTAATATATCTAATTTACAATAAAATATTTAAAACACAAATAAATTATCTTTGGGTGCGATATGACCAAACGTCCAATGCTCGCAAAGGTTATACCCTGCCTAGGGTAAACCCCACGTCCCAGAACTATTGTTGGTGTCATATTTCTCATTCGACGCACCGTTTGAGAGAAAATAATTATTTATTATTTAAAAATCGGAAAAATTAATTAATTAACAATAAATATGATATTATCAAGTGCGAGGGTGCCAAACACTACATGTGAATCAAGGTTATCCCCTACCTAGGGTAAACCCTGCGCTCTGGACCTAAGGATAGTCTCAAATTTCTCATACGACACACCGTTTGAGAGAAAATAATTATTTATTATTTAAAAATAAGAATAATTAATTAATCAAAAATAAATATGGAATTATCATGTTCGAGGGTGTCAAACACTCGATGAAAATTAGGGTTATACCCTACCTAGCGTAAACCCGACGTTCCAGATCTAACGGTGGTCTCAGATTTCTCGTACGATGCACCATTTGAGAGTTATTTATTTTTTTTCAAAAGAATTAAACACGAATATCAATAAAATAAATTTAATATTTTTATTATATTAATGTCGTAGTGTCGACTATCAGAAACAAAAAGATCTGCCGCTCGATTTTAAAACTGAATTTCCTAGTTAATAGAAAAATTATATTTCCTGCATTTTTTTTCATCTGGTTCCAAACACAGAAGGTTACACATTAGAGGATAGATAATATCTTATAAATAGAGATAATAAAACATTATATGATGAGAGGATAAGAAGATCCATTGAAGGTATGAGGACTTTATCGTATAACGTACTTGAGTACAACTATCAATTTTTTTACAATAATGACAACATTCCACACGATTCAAGTTATTATTCATAAGTTGAGTTAGTTGAGCTAGTAATACTATGAATTTATCATATTTGGATCCTATAAGGTTATGAATATCATTAAGGAAATCAACACATTTACTATCACTTTGTTCATTATCATGGCTTCTCATATTTCCCACCATTAACTAAAGTAAAGGAACTAAAATTAAGGATTTGAATAATTAAAATAATTATCATATAAAAAGGAAATTGTGAACATGGAAGGAAGAACTTATAAATGAAAATTATATAGTAACATATGAGTCTCTAGGTTTTAATATTAGTTATCCATAGTAATTTTCCTATTATATTTTCTAGCCTAATAATCTATTCAATTCATTTATAATGGTTTATAGAGTTTTTTAATATTCCAAAGAATATCCCTCGAGAGTTTTCTACCATATGTGTTGTAAGGCCTCTTTGTCATATACCAGGTGATAATAGACTTAATACCCAATCTAAAATTTTCACAGTTATTACCCCTAGGTATAAATGGGTTTGATCTAAACCCACTTGTAGTATCTATATAGAGATGCAATACCTTGTGAACCACTCAGTCTATACGCTACCAAAATTTTAGGATATGTACCTATAATTTGGTTTATCCCTAGGGAGTTTTACTAATATATTCTTTTAATAATACCTAAAATTAACTATTACTTTATCTGATACCAACTATAGTGACCCATTACTTTTACACATATTAGTACATAATTTTTAATATACATATAAATTAAACACAACCTAAAGATCAAGAGGCCCATTGTCTTTGGAAGACTTGGTACATAAAACCTAAAAAATAAACGAAAATAATATCTTTATTTTAATCTCTATACTGATCTATTAAAACTCACTGATATATTAAAACTTCTTAAAATAACCTAAGGAATAAATAAAATAAAGGAGCGAGGTATAAAACCCATTAATGAAATAAACATGTTGAAGAATCATAATGTATGTGTCAAAATGCATAACATGATATCATAAAAGGAAAGGGCCATAGATAATAATATGGGATCATGGCATAAATAACATGGAATAATAAGATCATATAATTATAGCCATTTTAAAAAATTATAAAACATGATATAAACATAAGTCAAGTATAACTTCCAAGACAACATCACATGCTGGATAGAGTCCCATCATGGATTAAGTTTACTTTCTAATGCAATACTTATCATCTCATGAGACATAAAAATCACCGAATGAATTAGAGAAATATCTAGGTAAACCCATCATAATATGTATATTATTATGTGTTATAAAAAAATAAATAAAACATAATTAATAAACATAATAATTAAATATGAAAAGAAATGTGTTAGATAATCCTGCCTTATATCACAATCAAAAGAGATTTCATAAGCATTCCAAAGAGTAGAATGAATTAAATATTTTGGAATTTAATATCTAATCAAATATTTATAGTTATATAATTTTATATTCATTTAAATAAACTTTTGGAGATGTGGTATACAAATTGGCATATAAATGAACCATCAAAATCATGTTTTAAAGAATTGGTTGAAGAATTTTAAAGAAATCATGAGCATGATGTTTTATTTGAAAACCAAAGGAATAACAGAATGGTTATCCAAAAAATATTAATTTATTTAATGAAATCAGTAATTGGAATAAATAATTTAAAATGGTGTTATATAAAAGGTTTAAGGGATAGAATATCCCCCCTTAACTGATTTTGAATTTAAATAATGCATTCGAAAAATAAATGCAAGGAATGTATAAACTAATCAAAGGAAGGGATAATAAAAAAGGAATATATGTAATAGACATACATACATACACACACACACATATATATATATAAATATATATAAATATATATAATTTATAATAATTCATTCACATAAAATAGAGATATAAATTGAGTTAGAGAGATAAATATCACAACCCAAATAAAATTGGGTGGTTTGAAGAGGTCCCTTACCTTATGTTTAGATTCTCTCTAGACATGCAATTAATGTACAAAATAATAAAATTAGATTCATTAATTACTTAATTCATAACCTTTTAAATATATTTTTTTATTTACTATAATTTTATCATGTTCATTTCCAACCATTTAAATGAGATATAATGTTCAATTTCTTTGTTTCAAGGATGTTCGTTTCATGGTTTCAAGGTCAGATCACTTTTGGGTAATTATTGAAGTTCAAGTCAATCAGACTAAAAATATAGATGTGAAATGTAATGATATTAATTTTATTAAATAAATTTAAATGGTCCCAAATATCCATAAGTGTTGTGACATAGGGATGATTCATTTAGTAAAAATGTTAACATTATACAGTTAGTGCGTTTAGGTATTTCTACCAACCATCATGAATTAGTTTTATTTTATTTAATATAATGGTTATATATTCATTATATAATATGTAAAAAAATATAATATACATATGTAGGTAATTTTAAACCATTATAGTTTAATTAAAACCTTCCATGAAGGAGGTAATGGAAAACGAAAGCTCTTCGTCCATAGAGGCTGTGAAAGGACATAATATAGACAATCTTTTCATATTTAGAATAAGAGGAGAAAAGAAAAGGATAGATGATAGATATTACATTATAAAAACATCATTATAGTATATATATGATAATATATTTATTATTACATGTAATACAAGGTAGGCTAAGAGAAGGTATAAGAAGAAGATAATTTAAAATAAGCAGCATAAAAATATTACCTCTTGAATGTCACCTCTTGAAATAAACCTTAAGGCACATTGGTTTTGCCTTTTGGTGAGAATATAACTATGAGGATGTGAGGTATATGTGTTAGAATATTATTGGACAACATCATAAAAATATAAAAACCTTATAAGGTTTGATGATAAGGGGTTGTGAGATGTGGTATTTATAAAAGGAGGAGGCATGCATTTTTTAATATTATATTTATTAGTTTAATATTTTTTATCAAGAATAAAAATAATGATCAATATTTTGATATATATAATAATTAGTGCATGTGAGGATGATATAATTGTCACTTACATCATCTAGGAAACATTTTCACATGAATTTACCATATAATGCAATTCACCGTACTTTTTCGTATTTTTCTATTCATAAAAAATTCAACTATTTTAGAAAAATATCAAAAAATAACAATAACCATTTTTCAAAATGTATATATTCAAAATGGAATAAATTTTATGAAATTAATTTTCTAAATATGAAAATTTTAATTTTTAAATTAAATCATTATTTATTGGAAAAATTTCAATTATAATATTATGCTCATTTTTCCGAACCTTTGTAAAATTACTTAAAGTCTCAAAAATTTATATTATAATTATAATAAAACTTTATATTATTTTATAAAATTATTTTATGAAAATAAACATTATTTTAAATCATTATATTTTTTATATAAAATTAAATAAAACATTTCTGTTTTACAAAAAATAAAATTAGTATTTTATCATTTTAAAACATTTATTTACTTGTATCATGATATAAATATGCTATATTTTCATTTTATAAGATAACTAAATATTATTATACACTTAAATTGGCGAGGATACTATTTTAATGGCCATGTTACTATTCCTAATGGTTATATTACTATTCTAATGGTCAGATTACTATTCCAATACTCAGATTTTCAATAGTCATAAGGGTTTCATACCTTCTATAAATACCTCACATTTAATTCATTATTAATTAACTTATATTTTCTATTAAAAGTATATATATATATATCAACTTTAAAGATGAATATTTCATTATTAATATTATGATTTATCTCTATAGTGTTTTCTTCAGGTGCATGTATTCAGGTGGATCTAACATATCGAAATTTTAATATTTTAGTTATATTATTTTCTATTTTTCTATCTCATTGTAATATTTTAAATTATTATGTCCAAATTTACTCTCTAAATATAATGATCTTATTAATATAATAATTTCTTTATAGTTTTCATTATGTGTTTCACGTGCTTTATATAAAACCACATTACTAAATATTACATGTTTATATAAGAATGGAAATTCCATTTGTAAAGTTTCTAAGTCGTTATAAGGAGAGATATTATTAAAAGATCCAGAATATACCTATCATATTAAGAATCCATCCATGGAGTTTTTCATATGAATAATACTATATTTAATGAATAATATCTCTTAGATAAAGGTTTTAAGAAGCAGGGTTTAAGTCTTGGAATGAGTTTAGATAGTGATAGTTTTTGAGATAATCAAATTTGAGTATATAAATAATTGAAGTATTTAGAAATAATATTAAAGAGTTTGCAGAATATTATGATATTTTCCTAATTCATTTAAAGTGGTTTAAGATGTTTTATAGTGATTAAGAATACCTTGAGGATGTTAGAATATGTTTTGAGCCTATTTGAAGAGTTCTATAATTCTAGAGTTAATGGTAAAAATTGGAAAAGTCATTGATACACAATATTACTTAAGACTATGCATAAAAGTAACTTATATAATATACACCATGTGAAAAGGTAAATTTTGAATATACTATTAAAATTTGGATATGTTTATAATATGTAAGAGAAATTCTAGGGATATGTAAAAGTAGTTATCATAGTGGACTGAAAATATGGCTAAGTGTTAGAGACTCAATGAATACATTTGATTAAATATGATTCATATGTAATAGTTATCCTAAAGTGTGGGATCAAATTTAAAAACTCATTTTTGTGTGTAATAGTAGTTTTAGATTAGAATAAAAGATTTATAAAATTCCCATACTATAAGAGTTATAGAAGACAATAGGATATTATATAAGTTAAAGTAGTTGATTCCAAATATATTATTTAATAAAAGGAATATCAAAAAGTTTCAAATGAGAGTTTTATTCAAGAATAAATGGAGAAAATGAGTTCCCATATCATAAAGATGAAGTACATACCATGATTCCATCTAAAAAGAAAAACTACTTAAATCTACTTATAGATTTCAAGAGGTTTCCACTCCATAATGAGAATGTCATGTCATGGAAAGAGAAGAGAATTTTTATGGGAAATATAAACACCTTTCTATTGAGACATGATTTATCAATGCAATACTAAGTTTTTATGGTGGATTATATCACAAACATGATAATAAATTTCATGTCACAACCATTTTGTTTAGGATTAAAGTTTTTATTCAATCACGATGTGATGTAATATGATAATATTTGAGGGATATTACATGGTTTCATATATACATGGAGAAATTAAATGATTGTAGATTTTTTATAGAAGAAGAGGTTATTATTATTTTGGTTTCCCATTAAAAATAGATTCCAGAGTTCCCTGTAATATTTTATAAAAAATAAATATGAATAAAAATTTTGAACCTTTTATTTACCAACTTAAATGGGATAATATCAAAATACAAAAAATCAATGAGGTTTTCTATATTTAAATTTTGAAAAATATATTCATGTGATTTTATGTAGGAATAAATAAATAGCAGAAAAAGAGATTGTACACTACTGTAAATAGAAGAAAATACTAAATCCCAAAAGAATATTTTTGTGTATCAAATATAGAAAAAAACATCCAAAAGTGAATATACTATCCACCAAGGAAGAAGGAATGATATAAATTCATATGATATATCCATATCTTAGAAGACTATTGAGAAGAAAAATCGATAAACACTTCTACTGTTGTGTTGAGACTCATGGATAAGTGAGAAGTAGAAGCTAATTACATATTAATGAAATATTAATATAATGAATAGGAGAGTTGATGAATAAGGTAAATGTGCATGTATTTTTACCTAAATATAGTTTTGAAGTCAAATACTTTTTCAAGAGAAAGAATATCTCTTTTAGTTAATGAAGTGAAATACATACTAGAAATGGGTAGCTTTCTCAAGAGTTTGTGAGGAGGAACTTGGATGAATTAAGTGATCTAGTGTAATGACATCTTTATAGGGAGGGAGGATTATGAGATATTGAATCTAGTGTTCCATTAGAAATAATCATGGAAAAATTCTGAACTTATCTTGTAATTTACTAGAAAACTTATGAAGAGTCAAGGATGAACACTATCCACCTCCCATTATTCTCACTCGTGTAATATAGTGGATACTTGAATCTCAGACTTTACCCAAATACAATAAGTACTATCCAAATACATTGGGATCAAACCTTGTAAAAATACATTGTATTTGTGATTTCATACTCTCTGTCATGAATGCAGTGTGAACCCATTAAGAGAAATCTTAATCAGATCCATATATTATCTTAATTGATAATAGTGGTTCAAATATATAGGGAAATTTAAATGGATAATATAATTTTTTAAAAAATTTCAAACTAATTCAACCCCCATGCAACTGCACACATCATTGAGAACTTCATTAACCTCTAAATTCAATATTATAACCCGTAAAAATTCTAAAATAAAGGTATAAGAAAAGATAATCAATTATCATACTTAGAATATAACTCTTTAAATACATGTAAATTATAACTAAAACCTAACATACCTTAATAAGGGGGTGAATTAGGCGTATATTTATTTTCACTTTTGGGATATTTATCTCAGGTTTGAAAGAGAAGTAAAAAATTATTAAACTTTATATATGAAAATGATATTCAAATGTAAGAAAATAAATGGGGATACATAAGGTTTTACTTTGTTCACCACTAAGGGATAATCCGAGGAGTATACATCAATATTGTGTTGATATACCGGGAGTAAACACTATCCACTATATATGTTATAATAGTTTAGGAAAAATGAAATTTTGATCCCAAAAACACTTTCTCTTCTTTACTTATGGCTCGTTATTTCAAACCAAGGGATTACGAAGTGATGAAATACATATGATACTTATAATATTTTTTAAATATCAAAAAAATAAGACTCAAATATTAATGGTTTATTCACATTAGTTTATCTTATACTTTTATTATAGATCTTTAAAAACTATTTCTTCATAACATCACTAATGTTCCTCCTCTTTTTCTTTGATAATAACTACATTAGTTTTCTATCTCACTTGGTCCACTCGTTTCAACCATGTCCATATTTATTTCATTTTCTTAATATATTCAAAAGATATTTTCCTAAAATATTTCCAATGTTTTATTATATAAATTAAATGAAATCGTTACAAGAAAAAACTCTCCATTAATTCTTCATAATCCTAATAATTTCTAATAAATATCATGGTATCCTATTCTCCACAAAAACTATGAGTTTACTTATCTTATTTTGACTAAATTATTAATTTTATATTTTGATGAATAATGTTTACATGCATGTGTACATGTGGAAATACACTTTTAGTTATGATGTGATCTCTATTAAGAAACATACCTCCATAAATATTTCAATTTAAATTACTAAAAATATTAGAACATGATCATCCTTTACTATCAATAAGATCTTCTACAATGTCAGGATATTGATTTATTAATCATATTTCATGATTAATAAAATTTATTTTAATTTATCTACATTTTATAAAATTTTCATCTTAATTAGATAATGGAATGGCCCATTTTTATTCTTAATATTTTATGGTAATGGACCTTACAATGTAGTCTCAGTGAATTACATTCTTCATTTATAGTAAAACAACTCTTACACAATATACATATTACCCTTAAAATTTTCATAATAACTCTTACACGATGCCTAGAATATTCTTATGATTTTATCATTTATAAAAAAAACTTCCATAAACTCTACAAGTAATTTTATTAATTTTTCATAATTCATCGAATTAATGAATCTTAGGATAAGAGAACTTCCCTTATAAAATATCCAATCTACCTATATAAATTAAATTACACTTAAGAAATATGATTGTGACCCTTATGGAATATTATAACCCTTATTATTTTCTTGATTTCCCTTATAAAACACCATGAGGACCCTTAATGTTTCTCTAGATTACCCTTATGAATTTAGTTTACCTTTACAAAACAACCTTGATAACCATTATGATTTCATTAATTCACTAAGATTACTCTTACGGGATCTAAGGATGACCCTTACACTTCGTAATGATTTACCTTCATGACTTTTCTAATTTTCCATATGTAAAACCTAGTTATATATATGCATATGGGGAAAGTTTAGGAATTTACTATAATTTAATCATTCTCTCCATAAGTAACTCTTACACCCATTCTATTTAACCCTTATAAATTATAGACTTATGAAGATTCTCACTACATATTTCATTACAAAACACTTTGAAGTACATACATGGTTTATCCATTTCATAATACTTAAAATTAATAAAAAATCCAATAATATAATATAAGGTTCCAATATTCTACCCATTTATATATATATTTTTTCAATTCTTTTACTTTGACCCATGATCATATATGCTTCTATTATCCTCCTAAAATTTCATTCTACCCAACCTTTATTTTTCTCCTTTGATAATAAAATTCAATAGAGAAATATATTTTAGAGCATATCTCAGTAGTACCTCTAAAATTTCAATTGATCCAAAAAATGTGTAATGATACATCTACCATGTTTTTAAGATTACATGAGTAAATGATCATTGTTGGAATCAAGAAATACAGATTAATATCCATAATGTTATCCCTTTCTTTATATCACTCCTCTTTCTTCTCCCAAGTCCCCATGTATCGATTACACCCCTTCTTACTTACTATAAACAGAATATGACCACCTACCAAAAAACACACAACAACCAAATAAAAACATTATGTCTAATGGGAGAGGGGATATCCAAACTTCCTTAAGTTTATGAAGGTTTTAGAACACCAAGGTTCAACTGGTGATTCTTTAATGATGGAGTTCCCAAGGGCTTAGTATTGATACCTTCTACTTGTTGACTAGTCTCAATATACTCTATATTGATTACTCCTTGATTTATATTTTATTTAATAAAATTATATTTTTTCTCAACGTGTTTGGTGAAAGAGTACTTAACTGAATTTTTTTGAGCTTGATAACACTTTTTTTATCGCAAAACATTTCCATTATCTATTTCACATATTCACCATGATATACCAATTAATTTTTTTCCAATGAAGTTTTGTATTGGATTTAATTACTATAATTTATTCCAGATCATCCATAATAAGATATGTACTATTTTATTTTACTCATCTAGCCTATATAATTAGTGATAGTATGGAAATAACCCCCACTTGTGGACTTTCAATCCACTATAGCACTAACCCAATCACTATTTGACAAGGATAAAAATTCATGTTCATTTTATATATTAAATAGAAAACCATGAGTGAGAGTATATAGTGTTATTATTTGAAATTGGGTTTTAATAATTGAAAATTTTTATTTCTTTTGATAAATTACTACTTCATTACATTTAAATAAATTAAAATTGTTATAAGATATAACAATTTTTTTTACATTTATTATTTTAAAAAATAAATATATCTTAATTTTGAAATATTTATTTTTTATGAAAGTATTTTAATGATATTAATTACTATAGGTTTGTTAATAAACTATGTTTAAGTGTTTAATTTATTTAAAAACTTAATCCATCCATGCTATCTCCTTATACCATCCCTACTTCCACACATAGATGACCAATGGTCTACCCCATGGGAGGTCTGGATTTAGAAGATTTCAAAGAGGAAGGCATGTAATAAGAATCATTACACAATGGAATGGCATGAACCTCAATGAAAACATCCTCACTACCACTAGTAGATCACATTCTTAGTGTTAGATCAATTAATTTTTGGACATCACCGGTATATCTTCTTCGAACAACCAATGATTTATGTTTTATTGGGATATCCTCTATCACTTAATAAAATAATGGAAGTGGACCCCTGTTCATTATTACATGTTTATATACCATTGTTAAATCTATCCATTTCTGGAAATAAATGGCACATCAATCCACCATTATATATCAATGGTAGATCCTTTTTTATACACACCATCAATGTATTTATCTTATCCTTGGCATGGAATCATCTTTCTTAAATAGTAGAATACCCTTAGAAAAAGGTAGATAAATCTAATATTGGGAACCACTCATAAATCAATCACCAATAGTATATTAATCAACAATTGAAAAATAGAAGATCAATCTACCTACAGGTATTTAAATATACTATTATTTCAAAATAAATTTTCTAAAATAAAATTTCTTATATTTTAAGTGATGTTTTAAAATAAATATTTAGATATATGTTTTATTATATTTTTTTAAAATATAATTATACATTATATAAAAATAATTATGAGAAAATTTCTGTACATATAAACATGTAATATATATATTCTTATAATTCAGTATTTTACAAAATTTTTTATTTTCTTAATAATATAGAATTTTATTTAGTTTATTTTAGGTGTTTTATAAATATTAATTTTATATATTTATTATACATAAGTTCTTAAATGTTTTATATTGATACTTTATGAGTAAATAAAGAGCATAATTGTTGTTTTTTATTCAACATGGAATTTATAGAAACAGTTTATGTTAGTATTGTTAAATTATTATGAACAAACAAGTGTCATGGATTTCTTGGTTTTGAATATGATCCCATTTGAACATTGTTTTAATGATGTGATATTAATTCATTAGAGATATCTTCAAGTCATAAAAACAATCCCTATAGATATTATTTGTTCGATTTTTATGATACAACTGTGGGACATAATTCTTATTGCTCCCATATAATCGAGAAATTGTTGTGACTTCTCGTCCTTGGCTGTGATCATATAAGAACATAAAAATTTGGACTTCTTCAATCCAAGTGATCAAAAATCATCAGGATTCATTATCATTGATATATTTTGATCATCTAATCGTTACATTGTATTAGTTTTTCTTCATGTAATATTTTATTCTTCTATTCACATTTTTTCAAGTATGGTTTATGATTTTCCCAATCAATATAAGGCCATGAATTGTGTGTTTATTCCATAAAAAAGTAAGTTTAGGTTGTGAATACTAATCAATAGTCATTTCATATACTATATTAATCTTAAATAAAAATTCGGGGTTATGCCTCCTCGTATTTTTAAAATAAAGAGCATGTAACAACTTGTCACACTTTTAAAAGTGAGGTTCATAGTGGGTACCCGTCTTCACAAGGTGTAGAAAAGGTTTATAAGTGGAATATGATCTTTGTGATCTGAATCACTATAAATAATTGTGTTCTATAATTTTATTTTATCTTCACTTTATTTCAAGAACACAATAGTCACTAAAAATCATTATTTTATAAACTCTATTTTTTTAACAAAATTTTAAATGACTATTCATCCCTTATATAGTAATTATGTCCATAATTATCAATACAACACCTAGGATTCATCTCATTATCATCTTCACAAATGTGAGATACTACTCCCAAGGATTAATTTGAAATTGGGTTTCCAAGAAAGTTTCATTGGCTATGTTTGGCCAAGTTACTGTCAGGTAAAACAAATTTCCTATGATCCTCCTAATCAAGGTGGGGTCTATTGAGTATCCATAATTATTCTTATTACCTGAGGTAAAGTTTTAATTTACTCCATATAGGTTTACTCATATGATTTAGATTTTGAATGTAAACAAAATTTATTATCTTATTCACTCATTTAAAATTTTAAAATCTTATAATTCTTTCTAGATTTATCCTATATAACTTTGAAATTATTTATATCTATAATATTGAACATCCTTTTTATAGAATCTATAAGATTTAATATTCATTTAGTATCCTAGGAATATTTTATAATTTATTTAATTATAATATTTTTTCTATATTTCCTTCCTTTTTCTAAATGTAGCATCTTCTTCAAAAAATGAAACAGTGTTTCAAGGATGGATTTATTCCATGTTATATCTCATTGGTGGATATTTGTAACGCCCCGACCCCAGCTGGCCAGAGCTGGTGCATTACTTCGTAACATTGGCATGATCACAAAAGATCAAGTCTCGAAATACCGATTAGTTTAGTAGCCTTGGAAACACTAGATACATTCGTAAACGTTACATTACATCATAAAGTGAAAAACTGCAATAAAAAAGTCTCCATAGTCCAGTCTCATATCCTCTTCTGATAATCCCTGCAGGTCATTCATAAAATACTTCTTCACATCCTGGAAAATATTAAAACATTGAAAGGGGTGAGCTCAGATACTCATTAAGGATAACAATATAGCGGAAGCTTTCATAAATAAACATAAACATTTAAGGCAATGTACAACTAAAACAAAAGCCTTTTAAACTTCAACATCAACATAATATGGAAAAAGTAAAATGAGATAATTCCATTTACTTCTTCACATGGATATTCTACTGGTCGAATAATCACATGCAATATCAATAACCACTTTCATAATGATGGAATGCATAATGCCAGACTATCATAACCACGTAGCCAAGTACTCGTGCCAAGACCACAAATAAGATTTTGTCAAGGCCTCGTGCCAAGACACTAGTTTGTCTCATGAGACCTGCCGATGCATCGAGGAGCTGTAGCGGGCTCCACCCGTCACTTATTAAGTCCAATGCATTCCTCATATGAATAGGTTTAAACATATCATAAACCATAAAATAATCGTATCACATAAAACATGCATAAAGGAAACATAACATTTCCACATTTCAATCACAAGATATCAATACAACACATTGATATAATAAAAACGCTTTCAAAACCATTTTCAATACCAAAATAAAATAAAGTTAAAACTTTGTATTTATTTTTCATTAAAAAAAATGATGGCTTGTAGAGGAAGCCGAAACTAAAATAGTGGTCACGGCGGCAGAGAAGTCGTTGTCACTGAATACGTACGACAAAAACATTCCCTTTTGTCGTTTAGTAAACGCTTCGTATAAAAATATTCCTTTTGAATAAACGTAAATGTCAAAGGGGTTTATACACCGTATAAAAGAAAGTTGTGTATAAAATAAAATACGCCTCAATGAAAGGAGATTGAGACGAAGTCCCATACAAAGATCATTTTTAAAATAAAATAGATATATTATGTGTATTCACTATAGGTACACATAAAGAAAGTAAAAATACAAAATAAGACATAATAATATCATGACATAATTTGAAAGTAGGAGATTAACCCAAAGAATGGAAGTTGGGTTAAGAAGTTCCCTTACCTTGCGTCCTGTCCTGACTCGACCGTTCTTTAACCTCCTGAATAATAAACTAGAGTTAATTTCTATTTACTTAAGAACCTTTTTGATGTTCATTATTCCTTTTATATCCCTTATTACCATGTTATGAACATTATGTAATTATTTAAGTTTATAACGGTCATTTTGTCGATCTTAGGTACTTGAGTCAAAAATAAAATTCTTATAATTACAAGTTGTTCATGTGGTGAGATATCCATTATATCCAGAATTATTTTCATGATTTAGATATCATATATATCATATATATCCATTATATACATTCATTCATAATATTACGTAACATTTAGAGGTAAGAAATGAAATGCACCGTTCATGGAGACGGTAAGCCGTACGTACGCATGAACACTACTTTCATTTCTATTTCGTATTTAATGGAATGAAATCATAATTATATAAAGGAATAATATAGTTCCATTATAATATCATATATAATATCATTTACTCCATCCTTTATACATCCCACATATGGCATTAACGATTCACATCACTTTGAGGGGGCGGTAGTCCGCACTTCCAAAAATGAAATTATCGCGTTTACCCATAATGGAAATCATAAAGTATGATATAAATGAGAAATAAAGAAGCATAAGGAAAACATAAGCATAATATATATATCATATATTAAAATAGTGTCATCCAAATGGGCACCATTATAGGTGTTAAAAGAATTTGAACAATCATCATTTCGTGAGGCAGTATTTCGCCACCCACAGAAACAGTATGTTCTTTAACCATTAGACGAAGGTGCGTGTAAGTGTAAACCAAATACTTATCATAAAAACATCCTAGTATATTGTAGATACTGGTGTTGTTATAAAATAAAGGAATGAAAAGAGTTTAGGGGGTTGGAGAAGAAAAATAAAACAAAACAACATTAGAGAAGACATTACCTCAAAATCGGGTAACTCTTTTTGATTTGAGCCAAAGGCTTCCTTGGGAAGAGTTCTTCCCAAATTGAGGCTTCTAGGAGTAATAGGGGAAAGTTGGGAGAGTATTTGGGCAGAGTTTGGACGAGCCAAATGGCTTGAAAGTGTGAATAAGGTGGGAGAGGTGGGGGCCTTTTATAAGTGGAGAGGAGGGGCTCTTTTGGAAAGATTGAAATGTTACATTATTACACAATGATTTTCGGATTATAAAGGTCCCACACTTATATAATTCGTGTCTAAGGTGATAAGGGTTCGAAATATACCCATCCAATAGTCTTTGGACAAGTTTAAGACTTGGATTTTACATTATCTTTTCATTTTATTAAAATCGTTAAATAATGAGGTCATCGCTGCATCATAATGATGTCATAAATAATTTAATTTATTTAATGTCTAAAAATTATAAAAAAAATACTATGATGTAGGAAATAGTTTCAGATTTCTAATTAATATTTATAGTCAAAATTTGGACTTGTGTAACCCCACTTAAAAACTATTTTAGTAAAATAACTCATGTTTGTGTCAATTTAATTTTAACATTAAATAAATATATATTAATGTCATTTTCCAACTAAAGTGGCTCCATGAGGTCCCCAAGTTGACCCATGGGTTTTCTTGGTCTGCCATGACTCATCCAATAGGAGTAGGACAAGTGTCATGCTCATCTCATATTATTAAAACATTATTTGTACCTTAAACTACACTAATTACCTCTAATCGCGATTAAGAACTTAAAAGTTACTATTCACCAAAAAATTATTTTAATATCATTGAACCACAATTTACTTCTTAATGACAACCATGTATGTCGGATTTTTGAAAATCAAATCACAGAAGTGGTAATATTTCATTTAAATTAAAAATCAGTTATTTAACTACCACTTAGTGGTTTCACTATTCATCAAAAATTGAAGTTTTTAAGAACAATGCCAAAATTTCACCCTAAGCTATAATTGATATTCCGAATTCAAAAATGATGTCTATTTTATGAAATTCCAAACATATAAGTTGAATTAATTAATTTTATAATTAATTCCTGCTGTTACGACAAATAGCGTGTTTTTAAGAAACAATTTATATCAAAAGATTGGCAATTGTTTATGTCCAATTTCAATGTTAAATTAATTCTAATGACCACCATTGGATAAAATGGTAAAAATATATTCTAATTATAACTTAAAACCACTAAATATTATAATTTATCACAATAAATTATTTTTATTAAAAGGTTGTTTTAAGTATTTTTCACTATTCATAAAAAATTAGAAGTTCTCAGAAAAATACCAAAAATTCAACATAGGCTAATTTCGATATTCCGAATCCAAAAATGAAGTCCATTTTAAAATATAAAATTTCTATAATTTTAAAAAGTGGTTATTACTATTCATAACGGCTACTTTGATTAGTCGCGGTGTTTTAGAACTCGAAGTTGCGTACAATGAAAACTATTACATTATTGAATGAGAAGCGTATCGTGGAAGCTCGGGGTGTTACATTCTCCCCTCCTTCAATAAATTGCGTCCTCGCAATTTGAAATTTTTTCTTTGAAAATAAATGGTTGAAAAGAGAAAATACCTTTGAGGAAAACCTACATCGGAAATAAGGTTAATAAATATATAACATTAAAAGAAAGCAAGATAAGTACAAAGGTCACCCGATATAGCCCATTCTAGGATTCTATGAAAATATGGATATGGAGGAGAAACAAACCATCAAGGTCTGATGGAGAGTTATAGAAAACAGGATTAGGAGAAAGTTTAACCACAAGAAAATCACAAACTTGTGATTGGTTAAACGGTCATTGAATCCACAGTTGGAAAAGTTAACTGACAACATTTTTGTTTTAAGTTACCTTTTATAATGTTGAGGAATTTATTTAAGAGATTTACTAAGAACGTAAGGGAATATACATACTTGTTATGTATACTTTCATTCATTAATAAATTTTTACCACAAACCCAACTTTTACTCCAAATGGTAACGGAACTCAAAAATATTCTATTTATCCTAATTGTATAAGGTTCCAAATGTTAACACATACCATTTAGATTAGTAAAACTATTTTGTAATAACCAGGGACTTCCTGTAGGCTAGTGGTAGGAAATAAAGGCTTGTCGCACTATGGTTGTGGGTTCCATTCCTGCAGCTTTGTCCGACGCGACGGGTTATGCCCCACCCTGCAGGTTGTCCTTTTCCTAAAACTATAGTATCATAATATTCCAAAAATAATATTCATAAATTTTTTAACCTTAAACAATACTATCCAAAGAATACCTCTATCCAGACTTTCTCAAAAAGGTCTCTTAATTCCAAAATCAATTTATCAGATTCCCCAAACAAAGTAAAGTTTCTCTTATTGTCACATACTAAAAATATAATTACCTTAATCATATTAAAACATTACTGAAATCTACAAGTACTGCAGTACAATCCTTATATATATATCACATTATTCTAATAACCAGAATATAATACATGAGTCCAAAATCACCAATACATTAGTTATTATGCTTCAACTGTAGTGACAGCATAAGATTGTCCTTGATCCCTTGGCCTTTTCTGAGGTAAGTTTCCCGGACGCTTAGGACATTCATTTGCATAATGACCCATTTCCCTACAATTGTAGCATTCAACTTTGACAGCCTCTTTCTTTCCCTTGCAATCACGAGCCTGGTGACCCTTTTCTCCGCATTTATAACAGAATCCCATTCCTTTTAGGCAAGTACCAGGGTGATTCTTCCCACAATTATCACATAATGGAAATCCTTCTTTCCCTTTTTCCCTTTATCTGTCTCTTGTTCCACTGTTCTCTTCTTCTATTGCTTTACTTTGTTGTCATAAGACTTAGAGAATTCCTTTTCTGTCTTGATAGCACACGAGACAATATCTTCGTATGATGAGAAGGATTGTGATACTAAATCTCGACGGAGAAATGGTTTTAACCCATCAAAGAAATGATCAATCTTACTCCTTGGGTTACGTATATAATCGGCAGCATGCCTCGCTAACCTTGTAAAGTTAGCCTCATACTTTGAGACATTCTCATCCTCCTTCTACCTCAGACTCAGAAATTGCCTTTCCATATCTGCTCGATGGTCACGAGGAAAGTATTTTTCTAAGAAAAGCTCTTTGAACTCCCTCCATTCCATATTCTATATGTTATCATCTTCCTTTGTGTTTTGAATCAGCGACCACCACTGATCGGCATCTCCAGTGAGGCGGTAAACTGCCATGACAACCTTCTCCCTTTCGCTACTCCCCAAGGCATGGAATATTTTCTCTAAGGAGTTTATCCATTGCTCAGCTACTAACGGATTTGTACCCCCATTAAATGTTGGTGGTTGTTGCCTCATGAAGCGGTCTAACATTGATCCTCCACGTTGCGGATCAGGGTGCTCCATACGAGTAAGGTTATTATTCATAACCTGAGTGAGTTGTCCCAGTATGGTAATAAATTGATCAGCACCAGTTGTATCTCCAGATCCACAATAATTATCTTGAGTAGGAGGGCAATCCCTACACAGAGTGCATGCATTGATACGGTTTCCATTCCTTCCACTAGGCGCCATTTCTAAATAATGGCATAAACTAGATTAGTTTATGAATCAAAATACATAATTCCATACTTGTAAAATACTTAACATAAATTGAACTATTTATGAATATAATCCGTAATCATAAAAAGGTTTTATTTGAGGAAGTATATACTCATAACCGTTCATAGTGGTTTGTAAAGAAAATGGGAATTATCCTAAGCATATCCCCCGGGAGTGTCGTAACCAAGAGTGCAGCAAGGCCCGTTGTGGTGCACCAGTTCCCATTCGAGTCTTGCTCAAAGCGGTGTTTTCAGGTTTCACCCCTAGGTACATCTATGCCAGAGCTGCCTCTACCTGATCGTATCCAGACAGGGATGCATTTCTCAAAAAACTCACAAAATCTCTACAATAACAAAATTCTAGGAAGTTCTTCTATACTAATCCTCAAAGTCTATCTTTGGGCTATGTGCTCTAATCAGAGTTTATCTAAATCTAGCTTCCAAGGTTAGTATTAAACTGCCTATGATACCAACTGTAACGCCCCGACCCTAGCTGCCCAGAGCCGGTGCATTACTTCGTAACATTGTCATGATCACAAAAGATCAAGTCTCGAAAGACCGATTAGTTTAGTAGCCTTGGAAACACTAGATACATTCGTAAATGTTACATTACATCATAAAGTGAAAAACTACAATAACAAAGTCTCCATAGTCCACTCTCATATCCTCTTCTGACAATCCCTGCAGGTCATTCATAAAATACTTCTTCACATCCTGGAAAATATTAAAACATTGAAAGGGGTGAGCTCAGATACTCAGTAAGGATAACAATATAGCGGAAGATTTCATAAATAAACATAAACATTTAAGGCAATGTACAACTAAAACAAAAGCCTTTTAAACTTCAACATCAACATAATATGGCAAAAGTAAAATGAGATAATGCCATTTACTTCTTCACATGGATATTCTACTGGTCGAATAATCACATGAAATATCAATAACCACTTTCATAATGATGGAATGCATAATGCCAGACTATCATAACCACGTAGCCAAGTCCTCGTGCCAAGACCACAAATAAGATTTTGTCAAGGCCTCGTGCCAAGACACTAGTTTGTCTCATGAGACCTGCCGATGCATCGAGGAGCTGTAGCGGGCTCCACCCGTCACTTATTAAGTCCAATGCATTCCTCATATGAATAGGTTTAAACATATCATAAACCATAACATAATCGTATCACATAAAACATGCATAAAGGAAACATAACATTTCCACATTTCAATCACAAGATATCAATACAAAACATTGATATAATAAAAACGCTTTCAAAACCATTTTCAATACCAAAATAAAAGAAAGTTAAAACTTTGTATTTATTTTTCATTAAAAAAAATGATGGCTTGTAGAGGAAGCCGAAACTCAAATAGTGGTCACGGCGGCAGAGAAGTCGTTGTCGCCGCATACGTACGACAAAAAAATTCCCTTTTGTCGTTTAGTAAACGCTTCGTATAAAAAGATTCCTTTTGAATAAATGTAAAAGTCAAAGGGGTTTATACACCGTATAAAAGAAAGTTGTGTATAAAATAAAACATGCCTCAATGAAAGGAGATTGAGACGAAGTCCCATACAAAGATCATTTTTAAAATAAAATAGATATATTATGTGTATTCACTATAGGTACACATAAAGAAAGTAAAAATACAAAATAAGACATAATAATATCATGACATAATTTGAAAGTAGGAGATTAACCCAAAGAATGGAAGTTGGGTTAAGAAGTTCCCTTACCTTGCGTCCTGTCCTGACTCGACCGTTCTTTAACCTCCTGAATAATAAACTAGAGTTAATTTCTATTTACTTAAGAACCTTTTTGATGTTCATTATTCCTTTTATATCCCTTATTACCATGTTATGAACATTATGTAATTATTTAAGTTTATAACGGTCATTTTTTCGATCTTAGGTACTTGAGTCAAAAATAAAATTCATATAATTACAATTTGTTCATGTGGTGAGATATACATTATATATAGAATTATTTTCATGATGTAGATATCATATATATCATATATATCCAGTATATACATTCATTCATAATATTACGTAACATTTAGAGGTAAGAAATGAAATGCACCGTTCATGGAGACGGTAAGCCGTATGTACGCATGAACGCTACTTTCATTTCTATTTCGTATTTAATGGAATGAAATAATAATTATATAAAGGTATAATATTGTTCCAGTATAATATCATATATAATATCATTTACTCCATCCTTTATACATCCCACATATGGCATTAACGATTCACATCACTTTGAGGGGGCGGTAGTCCGCACTTCCTAAAATGAAATTATCGAGTTTACCCATAATGGAAATCATAAAGTATGCCATAAATGAGAAATACAGAAGCATAAGGAAAAAATAAGCATAATATATATATCATATATGAAAATAGTTTCATCAAAATGGCCACCATTATAGGTGTTAAAAGAATTTGAACAATCATCGTTTCGTGAGGCAGTATTTCACCACCCACAGAAACAGTATGTTCATTAACCATTAGACAAAGGTGTGTGTAAGTGTAAACAAAATAATTATCATAAAAACATCCTAGTATATTGTAGATACTGGTGTTGTTACAAAATAAAGGAATGAAAAGAGTTTAGGGGGTTGGAGAAGAAAAATAAAACAAAACAACATTAGAGAAGACATTACCTCAAAATCGGGTAACTCTTTTTGATTTGAGCCAAAGGCTTCCTTGGGAAGAGTTCTGCCCAAATTAAGTCTTCTAGGGGGAATAGGGGAAAGTTTGGAGAGTATTTGGGCAGAGTTTGGCCGAGCCAAATGTCATGAAAGTGTGAATAGGGTGGGAGAGATGGGGGCCTTTTATAACTGGAGAGGAGGGGCTCTTTTGGAAAGATTGAAATGTTACATTATTACACAATGCCTTTCGGATTCTAAAGGTCCCACACTTATATAATTCGTGGATAAGGTGACAAGGGTTCGAAATCTACCCATACAATAGTCTTTGGACAAGTGTAAGCCTTGTATTTTACATTATCTTTTCATTTTATTAAAATCGTTAAATAATGAGGTCATCGCTGCATCATAATGATGTCATAAATAATTTAATTTATTTAATGTCTAAAAATTATTAAAAAAATACTATGATGTAGGAAATCTTTTTAGATTTCTAATGAATATTTATAGTCAAAATTTGGACTTGTGTAACCCCACTTAAAAACTGTTTTAGTAAAATAACTCATGTTTGTGTCAATTTAATTTTAACATTAAATAAATATATATTAATGTCATTTTCCAACTAAAGTGGCTCCATGGGGTCCCCAAGTTGACCCATGGGTTTTCTTGGTCGGCCATGACTCATCCAATAGGAGTAGGACAAGTGTCATGCTCATCTCATATTATTAAAACATTATTTGTACCTTAAACTACACTAATTACCTCTAATCGCGATTAAGAACTTAAAAGTTACTATTCACCAAAAAATTATTTTAATATCATTGAACCACATTTTACTTCTTAATGACAACCATGTATGTCGGATTTTTGAAAATCAAATCACAGAAGTGGTAATATTTCTTTTAAATGAAAAATCAGTTATTTAACTACCACTTAGTGGTTTCACTATTCATCAAAAATTGAAGTTTTTCAGAACAATGCCAAAATTTCACCCTAAGCTATAATTGATATTCCGAATTCAAAAATGATGTCTATTTTATGAAATTCCAAACATATAAGTTGAATTAATTTATTTTATAATTAATTCCCGCTGTTACGACAAATAGCGTGTTTTTAGGAAACAATTTATATCAAAAGATTAGCAATTGTTTATGTCCAATTTCAATGTTAAATTAATTCTAATGACCACCATTGGATAAAATGGTAAAAATATATTCTAATTATACCTTAAAACCACTAAATAGTATAATTTATCACAATAAATTATTTTGATTAAAAGGTTGTTTTAAGTATTTTTCACTATTTATAAAAAATTAGAAGTTCTCAGAAAAATACCAAACATTCAACATAGGCTAATTTCGATATTCTGAATCCAAAAATGAAGTCCATTTTGAAATATAAAATTTCTATAATTTTAAAAAGTGGTTATTACTATTCATAACGGCTACTTTGATTAGTCGCGGTGTTTTAGAACTCGAAGTTGCGTACAATGCAAGCTATTACATTATTGAATGAAAAGCGTATCGTGGAAGCTCGGGATGTTACAATATTTCATCTTAGGTACTTAGAAATAATTGATTTTATATAAAAATTGTGACATGGGATTCCTTCTTCCAATAATTTCACAAAACACCACATTATATAAGTAGTGTTTTATCCATAATATTCACATACAGTTTTACTACTCACCAAATCAATTTTATTGTGGAGTCCTAACCAATAACACCTCATATTTAATAGAATTATTTTCAATATAGTCATATAATTCAAAGGATTTGTATTTTTTCCAATATAATATCACAAAATATTAATGGCATGATTATTTTCATTTTACACTTTCCTGTAATACCTCTTCATGTACTACATAACCATCTTCTTACATTGCATGAACATAATAGAATCTATTATATAATAATCATCAATAAATAAAATAAAGTACCTTTCCCATGAGTTCTTAGTTGATTCATAGGACCACTGATGTTAGTATGAACTATATCGAGTGAGTTAGTTTCCCTCTTCTTATTTTGTTGACAAGGGTTACATACCATCTTACATTTCATGATTACATTACATGTTCTTTCTTAGTCATGATTTATATTTCATATATCCACTAAATCTATCAACATTGATATGTTTTTATGATTTTATGATAAATTTGGCCCTACTTTAAATGCCACAAGTTAGTTACCTTATCCATAGTAAGAAAACACATGTTTTCCTTGATATCCACTTTGTATAGATTATTGTTGGTTCTCTATCCCTTCATGATTGAATTACCTATATTAACTTTAATCAACCGTACTTTCCAATTGAAAGTAACTTCAACCCCATATTAACATATTTGAATTATTAATAGGTTATATCACAATCCATCCACATAGAGTATTTATATAGTGTTTAGTTCAACACATACTAGCCTAGTCTTCTTTCTTCATTTTATATTTAGATATCCATAATTTCTAAAATGGACCATTCCATCTATTATCTCCTTCAAATTATTTATAAATTTTGTATCTTATATATTATTGGATGAATACCCACTATCAAGGATCTATGTTTTTTTCTTTGTTTCGTTGAGTGAATATTCCAAGAGGTTTTCTTTCTCCCTCTTCTTATTTTTCATCTAAGATATGCCCAATTGAGATAATACATTTCAGGGAATCTATTTTCTTTATCTATCACATGAAATGTAATAATGTTACACTTTTTCATATAATGAAGAAAATATTTTACTCAATAGAATCTTATTCAGATACTTTTCAAAAAAAAATTATAACTCCTTCCATGTTATTAATCTTATTCTATATGATTTTGGATATAGATTCATTCTTTTTTGGACTCTAATAAATTCTCCCTCCAAGTAACCTACCTCCCTAAAAAAAGATATGGTGTGTCCAAGATGGGAAAAAAAATACCATTTAATTAAGTGGAATATATTTTAAATTTTACTCCAAAACATGTATCCAGATTTTCAGTAGCTCTCTGTGCAACAACCCAAACATTAATAAATGAATTTCCCATCTTGAATGAATAAATTAATTATTAAGTATGTAGTTATAGAAAATGCATGCAATCATTTAGTTATTTTTTACCATTATATAGACGTTCAAATTTAAAAAAAAATTATTAATAATAACCCTTGATAATATAGAGATTGTATAGTGGCCATTAAGATTATAATATTAAGATCTATGATAAATTCCATTTGACATGGAAAAAGGTAGCAATGACCACAAATAGTAAAATTGTACCATATAAAGCCCATTTATTAGAAATTATGAGATAGATAACCACAATGGGATTTTCCCCTGACCAAGTCCAAGATGATATTCAAAAAATAAATCACTATCAAATACATTTTGTAGATAAATTTAAGCTCATAAATTTCATGACCCAAACCATGTTCGCCAAACCACCCCATGAAAACCTCACCATCGCACAACTTACCCTTAGGGAATTCACTAGTTTAATAAAAGGGTTATGTATATAGATCATAATAGTATGAAATTTTATCTTTTATTTTTAATAAAAAAAATTATATTTATACCATTTTAATATTAGTTTAGATAATGAGTTTGAATTTCATTTTGATACGATGAAACACAAATTATTTTTTGGGAAATGTATAGTTTCAATAATAGACCTTTAATTTGATGAATGAAATAATTTTTTCAATAATTTATATTTTAATAAAATATTATTATTAAATAATATTTATTAATTATAAATTAAAATATAATTTTATGAAATAAAAAATATTTTTCTTATGGTTCAGAAAACTATTATTGTAAAAAAGCCATATTTTTTTTCAATGAATTTGGATTTGATTTAAAAGATTAAATTATAATAAATATATAATTATTTAGATAAAATAAATATTATTTTTGAAATAATATTTTTGAAATTATACACATATTATTTTTTCATAATTTTTGGAGACTACTGGATTTTTTTGGATCAAAATTAAATATGGTATGAATATACAATGTGTATCCAAAAGTTATATAATAATTACTATTAAGAGTATCTATGACCAAAATTATGTTTTAAATTTAAAATAATATGTTTTTAAGTTATTTTATTAATTTTATAAACCCTTAATTAGTCTTCCAAAACCGATATTACATCTTAAGGTTTTAAAATAAATTATTCATAAACATTACTCACTTCCACATCCCCAAGGGAATTATTTTAATGAGTTCATATATTAAACTTATGAAATAATAATAAAAAAGTTATTTTTTAGAAACCATGAGAGGCTTTTTGTTGTTGATTACTTTATCATATAGAGTTAAAAACCTATGTTTGGAAATTTTTATATCATTATCTTCTTTTTGTCTATACAATCCCACAAAACCCCCCATTAATCTTCACTAAAAACCATTGGAGCATGAAATTAATCAAACTTTACCACTCTAGATACATCCTAATATTCCTTTAAGATATTAATAATATCCTCTCAAGATATTAGAAGAATCCTCTCAATGTAAGGGATCCTTTTCTTTCTCCTCTTTATTCAAGAAACTTCTTTAAATTATGCCTATATTGTTTCCAAATATTTTATGTTGTGATATGTTTTAACAAATCCCTACTACTATAATTATGATATATATGTTACTATAGACACATTTCACTCTCATTTTACCCTTCCATGAATCTTTATATACCCCCATTGTGCTACCGAAATCATCCTTTGATTTTACTTTCCAAACATTTTTGTAGTGAATAACCATTACCATTTACACTAAAAGGTATTCAACTAGTTGTAAATATTATTAATTTGTTTTTAATTTAAATTTATTTAACCCAAAATCCTTAATAATGGGGTTAAAATTTATTAAATACATTCTCATATTGTATGATTTATGTGGAACACTTACACATTTACATGATATGGAAGTGATGGGTGGGACCAGAATTATATAGTCCTATAATGCATTGGGTAATATTTTTATCTCATGATATTCTATCTATGGTACATATTAGGTTATCCTAATCACACATTGTTATGTTTTCTTAGTGGTTTCCTTGACTTAGGTTTATGATGTCATGTTTTATATTGCTTCCACATGCCTATGTTATCGTTATGCTATCATGTTATAACATGATTTATTGTTAAATATTATGATTATCTCCCCTATTATGTTACCTTTACATGACTATTGGATCACATGTACTGACTTATCTTATTTTATGCTTTTTTAATTCCCTTACTAGGCATTATAGATCACCAATTTATTATATATTTCCCCAAGTTATCCTTTGCAGTTTTAAAAGAATGATGGAATTTTAGGAGCATGTTAAGAAGGTTTTAAATAATGCCATTATAATTATGTTGTAATTTTTTATTATATGTACCATTTCCCCCAAAGACACAATGCCTCATGATCTGATGGGATTTTATAATATGTACCACTATGTAATAAATCATGAATTAAGGAGTATTAAATATAGGGGTTGTCATAGTTGGAATTAGAGAAGATTATAGTTATTTTAGGGGATTGGGATTACAAAATTCAAGTTAAATCCTTTAGTATATGACTAAATATAAAAAAATACCAAAATTTTGGTAAAGTATAGAGTAAGTAGTTTCCATGAAAATGCATCCCTATTTGGATACTATAAGTGGATGTTTCTTGGGAACAATTGTACCTAGGGGTAATAAACCTTGAAAGGATGCATTTAGCTAGAATCAATCATCACATTTTTCATGAAAATGGGACTTGATTCACAACTAGTTTGAAAATACCAGGGGATATTATTTATATAATTCACAATCCCTTTAAGAACCATTATGGGGGGAAAATAATCCCAATATTATTTTATATTAGGAAATAAATCATGGAAAAAAATAGATTAAATATAAGAAATTTATAATCTAAGGAAAATATATCCTTTATGAGTTATCACTTTAATGTTTATGGATTCCCATTTATGTGTTAAATATTTTAAAAATAATCATCCCTAATTTTCCCTTTATTTTAGTCAATGTCCAAAAATAGGAGGAAACGAGTTAACAACCAATGTGAGGGGAAATGTGATGACTAAACAAATTAGATACCCAACTCGATGGGAGAAGTAATAAAAAACTAAATGATGGCAATTTCTCAATTGGCTCATGTTTCGAATAGAAACCTAAATCAAGAGGAACACATGAATCCCAAAAATAAATATCAAGATGAAATTGGGACCTTTATATGATAAAGGACTCAAAATTTTAGTTTGTCTTCTAATAATTTAATCCTAGAACAATGGATCAAATCCATTGAAAATATTTAATCTATTATTTAATGCTTTGAGAATGAAAAGTTCGCGCTGTATGTTTATCGTATAGAAGGAAAATATATTCAATGGTCTATGTTGGTCAAAAACACAAAGCTCTAGGAAGAAATCAAAGTGATTAAGTGGAATTCATTCTAGATTTTTTTTTCAAAAACTATTTTCCTCACACTCTCTGACTAAAAATAGTTAGGGGTTATCCTTAGCCTTAAGTAAATGGATGATAAAATCATCAGGTTCTATGCAGAAAACTTCACAAGACTTACATAATACACTTACATTTTTATCATTACACCTTAGAGTAAATTTGATCACTTATTTATTGGGATAAATCCAAGTCTATGAAATGCATTAGCCATTCATGATATTTATAGTTATAAATTTTTTTTATAATGTTCCCTAAAAGTCAAGATAAAGATCAACGAATCTCAAGGATCTCACAAGTCTAGAGATAAGAATTAGAGAATATAATTTAATTATAAAGGTGTAATAGAGTAATCTCATGGGGAATATAAATTCCAACACCCTACTTGTCAAAAGTGTGGGAAAAAGCATCCCAGAATTTTTTTGAAGTGGGTGAGGAAATGATTTAGGTGAGAGAAGGAAGGGGACATAGCTATCGATTGTCGATAAGAGAGTCCTAATAACGTTAAAGAAGAAATAAATTCTATAATAAACCATCATCATATTTTTAAATGTATAAACTGAAAGGAATAATGAAACTATGTCAATAAATTACCTAAGATAAGGGTTTTCACTGATAACTGATGATAAAAACTACCAAGGCCTAGAGGGAAAGGGTGAGTGTAGGCCATCACAACTGCTGATGTGAATCCATACAATGATTTAGTGACAAGTATGCTAGTTATTCATTCAAGGATAGTAAACATACTAATTTATTCTATCTATAATAATTATTTTATATCAAATAAGTTGAGTAGAACTATTCAAACACCACCTTAAAAAATAGAATTTGAGTTATTAGTAAAGACAAAAAATGGTAAATTGTTTCCTCCCATAAATATAACACATCCACTACCCAAATTTACGCGATGAATTTCTGATTTTTTATACTCCCTTTAGTGTGATTTTATATAATGCTGGGTGTGGATTTGTTTTCCTTATATAGAGCCAACATAAACTTTTGAGAGAGAAAATCACCCTCCAAATCATGAATTATCCCCTGATTCTATACAAGTGAAAGGTGGAGGATAAACCCCCTTTGGTATCATCATCTAAAGCATGGAAATTATTTTATTATGAAAAATATTATCTTTATAAAATTATTGAAATTAAGGAAAAGAACATCCTTGAAGACATTATAGTTGTAAGGTAATTTGCTGATGTGTTTCCTGGAGAATTGTTTTGTCTTCCACTTAGATGAGAGGCTGAGTTTTCAATCAAGATTATTCCTAGATTTTTTCCAATATTCAAGACTCCATACAGAATAACCAATGTTAATCTTGAGGAGGTGAAAAATAATCTATAGGAAAATCTAGATAAAGGGTTTATATTCCCATGTTCTTTACTATGGGGAGTACCAATCCTCTTCGTCAAGAAGAATTGTTAGTCAATGAACCTACTAATTAATTACCATGAGGTCAAAAAGATCATGATAAAGAACAAGTACATCTTTCTAAATATTGATGAGTTTTTTGATCAGTTAAATGGATCCCAATACTTCTCTAAAGTGGATATTTATTCAGAACATTATCAAGTAAGCGTGAAGAAGGAGGATATCTCAAAGGATGATTTTCATACAAGGTAGCTGATTCCATTTGGACTCAATAATAATATAGAAATCTTTATGGATTTTATTAATAGGGACTTTAGGTATTACTTTATAATTTTTTTGGTAGCCTTTATATATGATGTTCTTATCTACTCTAAAATAAAGGAGGAACACGAGGAGCATTTTAATTCTATACTGAAGACTTTGAGAAATGAAAATTTATTTGAAAAGTATAGTAAATGTGAGTTCTATATAGAGAATGTAACTTTCATTGGCCATGGTATCACCAAAAAAGGGATATTTTTTGATCTATGCAAAACTAATTAAATTGAAGGGTGAAAAAGGCCAACATTTATGATATAAATCCAATGTTTCCTTGGATTCTCTGGGAACTATCATAAATTTTTGAGAAAATTATCAAGATTGTAAAGCCCACTAACCAAGATAACTTATAAGGGTGCCATGTTTTTCTAGACTGATGAATGTGAAGATATTTTTAAGGAGTTAATGAAGAGGCTAATCCCTACACCTGTACTCAAATTAACCAATAGTAGGGAATTATTTTTGATCTAAAGATATGCATCTAAAAAGGTCTTGGGTTTTGTACTAATGAAAGATGATAAAGTGGTTTCCTATTCCTCATACCAATTAAAGATTCATGAGAAGAACTACCCAATGAATGATCTATAATTAATAGAAATTATATACACATTAAATAATTATTGAAATTATCTCTAAATAGAAAAGTGTTACATATGTATATGTCATAAATGCCTCAATTATATATTCTCCAAAAAATAGGTTAAAATGATCCAATAATGGTGACTATATATGATCACGGATTATAATTTTTTAATATATTACCATCCTGGGAAGGTAAAGAAATGGGAAAATACTATGAGTAGAAAGGATCATACAAACCTATCCATGATTATGATTTTTTTAATATAATGTGATCTCTCTAGGTCCTCTCTTATTTCTTTTACTATGTTTCTTGGTTTTCTTTCTACGCTCTAGGTCCATCGTCTCGACACACCTTACTACGCCCTGACCTCGAATCACACCACTCATATCTAGGTCAGATCTGGATTGGAGGGTATACTGAGGTTTTGGGATTGTGGTTTGGAACTTGAGGTTCCCTTAGGCATCTCTGGTCTTCTTATTTCAGGGTTTCAGTCCCCAGTTTTCGCTATGGTTTATCCCCTCACATCTCTTTTACTTTTAAGGGTTTTTCTCTATTTCCCCCAAGGGTTCCAATCCATTTTTTTCTTTCTTTATCTTGGTGATTTTGGGTGTTTTTTTATTAGGGGTTTCATCTTTCTGTTGTTGGTTTAACATTGGAGTGTTGGCAGTGTGGTGTCGGAATAAGGAGGTTTTGTGGTGTGATGTGGATGGAATCCCTGGTTCGCGGTCCTGAAGTGATGGTCTTTCCACTATTTTGTCTTGCAAAGACAATTTTTTCTCTGCTCTAGAACTGGTCTTCCACCATTCTATCCGAGGTGGAACACTCAGTGGTCTCCAAGGTTCTTTGGAAAGTGAGGTTGAGCGAACGAATTCAGAAGGTAGAAGGTGACGACGGTCGATTGGCGATGGCGAGGTATGGTACCATTCAGGTGATGATGATGATGATGGGTTTAGTTATGTGGTTTGCAGACAAGGCACTATGGTTTATGACAGCCTGATGCGACGAGGGTTTTTTGACATTGGTGTGGGTGTGCTGTGGTGGGATGTGCTATGATGGTTTATTCTCATCGGCGATGAGGTGACTCAGGAGATGATAGATCAATTTTGTGCTCGGATGACGATGGTGTGATGATGACTACTGGTTGTGGTGATGGTGATGTGATTGTGCTATTTGATGGTGCGTGATTTTTGGGATTTTATTTCTGTGGTGGTGGCCTTCATTTTGAATTTTGAATATTTATGGTGTAGTCAGACTGGCATGGTTCCCACTTTTACCTTAAAGTGGACTTTGTGAAATAATAAACAAAATTGATTTCTGTAAAGGGATATTCATCCTAAATTGCTCGAATAACTTCTCAAACTTCTATTCTTGAGACGATCCAGAAGGCTATGAAGGATAATAAATTGTTATAGAAGAAGGTGATGAATATTCTAGAGTCTAACTATGATGAAGATTGAGATGTAAGGTTCGGAACACAGATATGTGTCCCATCAAAACTAGAAAAGAATATGGAACTTCTGGATGATGCACATATCTCATCCTTCTCTATTCATATATGAAGCACTAATATGTATAGATATTTTAATAAAAACTTCTATTTGGCTAACTTAAATAGAGAGATTGTAGATTTTATACCCTGAGGATTGGTACGATAATAATATAAGGAGGAGGAACACAAGTCTAAGGGTATGACAGAACCATTTCTCATATGAGTATAAAAATGGGAAAATATAACCCTGGATTTCATCATAGGACTCCATAGGATCCCTAAAGAAAATAATTCCATCTATGTGGTTGTTGATCTCCATACCCAGTCAGCACATTTTATTTCTATCAAGAAATATTTTTATCTTAATCAAATCTCCAAGATATAGATAACTAAAGTGGTAAGATGACATGGGGTTCCACTCTCTATTGTATCTAATTGATATGTGAGGTTTACCTTGATGTTTTGGAGGAGTCTTTATAAAGTGTTTGATACAGAACAGAAATTCAACACAACTTATCACCCTAAGAAGTATTGTTGGTCATAAAGAACCATTAAAACTATAGAGGATATGCTAAGATCATGTTCAAAGAATTTCCCAGGATATTGGGGATAACACCTTCCCCTAGCAGAGTTCTCATATATCAACAGTTTCCATTATAACATTCAAATGGTACCATTTGATGGTTTTTATGGAAAGTGGTGTAGGACTCCAAAATGCTGGGATAAATTTGGAGAGAAGAAGCGGATGAGACCTGATCTTATCCAAGAAATGGAAGATATGGTTAAAAACTTTCAGAATTATATAAAATATCCACAAAGTAAGAAAAAAATATATGAATACAATCTTTGATGAGACCCAAATTTTGAGGTTGAGGATAAAGTATTTATTTTTATATCAGTGTGGAATAAATTCATGAGGTTTGGGAGGAAGGGAAGGCTTATCCCAAGATACATTGACCCCTTTAATATCCTTGATCACATCAGAGTAATGTTCTATCAATAAGAACTCCCACCTAAACTATCTCAAGTACATTTTGTGTTCCATGTGTCCCTCTTAAGGGAATATTTAGTAAACCCCTCACATGTATTAAATCTAGTGGTGGTACCATTATAGAATTAAATTTCATATGAGGAGTAGTTGATGAAGATATTATATTACAGAGACAAGGTTCTATGAAATAAAACAACTCTCTTGGTGAAAGTGTTAGGGTAGAACTACAAGTTTGAGGAAGCAACATGAGAACTAGAAGTGTAACACCCCAATATTTTATAGTATGTCTTTTATAAATTTAACAAATTCAATAATTTATATTGCATGCAACAACGTGTTTAAAACCATGATATACTATTTAAAATGTGATTGTTATAACCTAGCCATTAAATTAGCAAGAATGAATATTATTCACCACATTATGAAATTTATATATTTTATATTCAATTAAAGATTTTGAAAACCATCCAAATTATTTTTATAGGAATAAGATAAGAATAAATCAAATTTTATGCATAAAAGACTGTATTTTTCTAAAGGAAATTTTCCTCCTTTTAATGGCGCAATTGTTTTAAAATTAAATTTTAACAGTTTTATAAATTCTATTGAAAAAAATAAACTTCATTTAAAAAAAAGAAATGTTAAATTGTCTTAGTTTGATTTTTTTTCATTTATCTGAAAATATTTATTTTCCAATGAATAATAATAATTTTTTTTCTAAAAATGTCAAATTCATTATATTTAAAGTCTATTTTTGATTTGAATATGATATCAAATATGAAATTTAAAGTAAAATTTTGGTATATTATTAATTTAAATATAATATATTTGAACCATGGAAGAAATAAATAAATATTCTTAAAATAATAAATTAAGTATTGGAATTTTTGTGAAATGTAAATGTTTATTCACAATTTTATAATTTAAATAATAATTTAAAATAAAATTTAATTTCACAAAATAGACTCAATAATTAATATTTTTTTCTTAGGGTTGTAACATAATTTTATGAGACCTCAATTAATTTTTCAAAGTGTTATAAAATCAGTTATAATTTTAAAATATTTTTTGTCGTATAAATGTTGATTTTAAATACAAATAAATTTCCTCATATTTAGAAAATTATTTTCATAAAATGGATTATATTTTTAATTAGTCACATCAAAAAATGGTTAGGGTGATTTTTGGTGATTTTTCTAAAATACTTGAATTTTGGTGAACTGTAAAATATATTAGTTTACAATATAAATTCATTATAGGCTAAATAAAATATTACATGGATCATTGCTGATGTAATCAACATAATATCGAGATCCCATTCATTATTTTAATATATTTAATTTTAATTCTCAAACTATTCATAGTCTTTATCCAAAATATCAAACAAATGAATAAAATATTCAAAAAAACACCCCTCTCCACAACTATAAATACCACCCATCACCACATCATCTTCTCACACCTACAAAGCCTTTAATATTTTAAAATTAATACCCAATACCTCTCCCAAATTTCTCCCCAAACTTATAGTCTTTCTAGTCTCACCAAAAGACCAATTGAACATTCCTTGAAGAGGTTCTCAGGAGAGGAATTCATGAGGTAAAATACCCTTTTACCCTTTTTAATTTTCTTTCAATTTTTTTTCTTTAATTATACTTTACTTACCCCATCTATCCAAAAATTAATGATAACTATAGTATATTATATATACTATAATTTAATTATGATAATTGGATATCTACCATCAATTATTTTCTCTTCCCCTTTTTATTCTAAAAATGAAAACGTTGTCCATGAGGTGTTGATTCACCACCTTCATGGATTATGATTCTTTTATTTCTTAATAAATCCTTATAAAATGTTCATAAAACCATTGTTATGGTTAAAATCGAATTTAATTTATGTAATAAAACTTATTTAATTTTATAGAACTACTATATACACAAAAAATTAATTCATAAGACAAAACTAGTTTATAATGACCGAAAAAATGATAAAATAATCTAAATGTTTATCATTAACGCCTTATCTAATGAATCATACTAATATATAGAAAAAAATAACATATAATACCATTAAATATTATTTATGTTCATTAAAAAAATATAATTTCAATTCTGGATAACTATTCCAAATTTATATGATCTTTCATACATGTATACAAGTGAACCAATCATGAAAACCTGGGAAATGAACACTTCCAAATGTCAAAATTAAATATTATAACTCATAAAAAAGTCTATAAATGAAATTATTAAAATCAAAATAAATTAAATTATTAAAATCATAATAAATAAAATAATTATTTAATAGTTTCTAAATTAAATTATTAATTAATCTAATTTCATTATCTTGGACATTAAGTACAAGTGCAGAACACTTTTAGATATAAGGGAAGGGTTTCTTCCCAAACCTCTATTTGTTCTTCTAGATACGATTTCTCTATCTTTACCCAAAGGTAATTATTAATTATTCTTATTTAATACTCAAAAATTCTATTTTTTATGTTCCAAATATATGTATCTAGATCAATTCTTATTTCTTTTATGGGTAATTACATGTTTTATAAGGTTCATTTTTCAATTCTTCCCTACAAGCAATCCCGATTGAAGGGAAATTCCCAATTTTTTACCCATTTTAAAGTACACTCCATAATATGTTTCAAGAAACCAATATTTGTGTAAAATATATATTTTTATCATGATAAAATATATTAGTTTATTTTTTGTTTTATGCAAACAATTATGCCCTTGACCTCTTTAAAAAATCATTTATATTTTTTCTGTAGACCATACTGAAGTGGCTTATTTCTAATTTTCCTTAAATAATCATTTTACATGTTTTCAATTTAGATGAAAAATTTCAGTGTGAATATTATTTTAATATTCCTAAAATATAAATTAATTCCCATTTCTTTTCTTGGATATACTTGTTTATAATCTATTTTTTTCATGACAAATATAAACAATTTTACAAAAGAAATATTATTTCCAAATTAAAAGGGTAATTCTATCAATAATTTCTCAATGATTTTATTAGAGTATATACATATATTTTAATAACCTTTTTTAAATATTATATTTAATCGAGAATGATCTTATATATTTCCATCTACCGTATTTTATTGAATAGTTTATGATTATTTTTACTGGGGATGTACAGTCTTGATACCATTCACCATATTAGTCTATATATTTTACTGATTGGGGATATTATTTATATTTCATATGCTAGTTTCAATATGAATTTATATATTTATTATGTTACATCCTTTTTAGATGAGAAATTAATTAGACTTAGTAGGTGATGGATGGGGCCTGATATAGACCCTCGATGCATCAATAGGTCCCATGAGACAAAATAGACTGGGTTTTTAACCTTTTATGTATAGTGTCTTGGATGAACCATTGATGGTATATTTATGATGTATTCCATTATGAATTCCCTTATTATGATTTTAATAATTTATATTACATGGGATTATTCAACTATTAGAATATCCATGGTTATGTTTCATTATCATGTGATTATTTATATGGAACTATTTATTCAACTTTTATTCAAGCCATATTATGATCAAGATTATGTCTTAATGGGATGTCTTTTTAGTAAATCCCTTTGCCTTATTGTTTATGTTTATGATAGATTCTGCTGTATTTTTTTCCCTTATTGTGCATCCGAGATAACCCCTTTTATATGTTTTATTTTTTCCCAGGATGAAAAGATGTATATTATGAATGACATGTAGGTACCATATAAGAGTTTATGGGTGTTTACAATGGAGTTAATATGTTTTTTATTTGATGTTTTAATTTAAAAAGTATGATTGTATCTAGTTTTCCAAATCTACTTAACTATTTGGTCCTTTTGAATGTAGTAAATTCTTAATAGTACCAATGTAATAAAGTAAGGCACTGACTCCAGATTACTGGGGTTGGGGTCTTTATATGAATAGGTGATGAAACAGAAGTACCGTAATATATTATAGTGTATGCAATGGTTTTTTATGGGTAAAATTTTTGAATGGGGGAAGAATACCATGATATGAACATTTATAAAGGAATTTCCCTATTTGAATGAATAAATGTGTTATTTAGTAATATAGTTATAAAAAACATATGTCCTAATTTGGTTATTTTGGACCGTTGTATGGTTTGAAAAATTTAAAATACCATTAAGAATCATAACCTCAGATAATATAGATATTTTAAAATGAAAATTAATATTTTTATATTAAGGGTTATGGTAAATCTCATTTGACATAGGCAAAGGAAGTGATGAACTCAACTAGTAGGATCCTACCCCATGAATCAGATTAATTATAACTTTTGGGGGAGATAAGATCACAATGATTTTAGATTGACCAATAATAATCCAAGATTCAATAACTAAATAATTATTGAAACCATTTACATGATAAATTTAATCTCATTGAGATCATGCCACAAACCATGTTTTCCGAACCACCCCATTTTGACCATCGAACACCTTACCTCTCGGTCATTTCCTAGTGTAATAAATATATATGTATCTAGACCCTAACAATTTGATTTTTTTATTTTATTTTTAATAAATAAAGGATTATATTTATCCATTTAAAATATTAATTTATATAATGATTTTGAATTATATTTTAATAAGATGAAACAAAAATTGTATTTTTGAGAAATGTATAGTTTTAATCAAGGAAATCTATTTTAATGAATTCAAGAATTTTTGAAATAAATCATATTTAAAAAAATATTATTATTAAATAAATTTATTAAATATAAATAGTAATATAATTTTATAAAGTCATTTTTTTCTAGGGTTAGAATACTATCATTGTAAACAAAAAACCAGTTTTTTTTTTAATAAATATGGTGTTTTATTTAAAAGTTTTTATTATCATATTTAGAAAATTATTTGGATAAAAATAATTTATTTTTGAAATCAAAATGTTAATATTATTTAATGGTTATTTTTTTTCATAATTTTCTGAGACAATCAATTTTTTGGGTCAAAATTAAATACAGTATAAATATATAGTGTGTATTATGACCTCAGAAAATCCCCAAAGTGATCCAATAAATACTATAAAGAGTATTCATGACCAAAATTATGTTTTATATTTAAAATAATGTGTTTTTAGGTTATTTAATTAATTTTATAAACCCTTAATGAACCCTCCTAGACCTATATAATATTTTAAGGTCTTAAAATTAACTCTTTATAAACATGAACCACTTCCACATCACCAAGGGAATTATTTTAATGTGTTAAATTATTATCAATATAAAATAAATAAAACCACTCCCCTTTGGGGGAAACTATGGGAAAAACCATGTGAGGGTTTTTTGTTCTAATTACATTATCATATAGATTCCAAAACCTATGTGTGGAAATTAATATAGAATTATCCTCTCGTTTACTATATATACCCACCCAAACTACCATTACTCTCCACTAAAACCCTTGTATCACCAATTTAATCTACCTTTACCTCTCTAGATTAATCATAAGGTTCCCCAACTTTCTTAATAAAATCCTACGATGCTTTTAGAAGTGTCTTCTCACGGAAATGGATCATCCCCTTGTCTTCTTTATTCAAACACCTTCTTTAAATTATGCATTTTCTTTTCCAGTTTTTCATTTTGGTATATGTTTTCACACATCCCTATTACTTTAATTATGATTTAAAAGTGATTATATACCACTTTCACTATCATTTAACTCTTTCATAAATCTTTATGTACCCCCTTATGTTGCTGAAATCATCATGTGATTTTCATTCATCATCATCGAGTAATTTTTTATTAAAAGTGTGAGGAAAAAGGGCCATAAGCAAATAGAGCTCATGGAGGCCTGAAGTAGTGTAGATCGAGGGAATCCACTTATATCAAATTGACCCCTTCAGGTACCAAGGACACCACATTTTGGCAAAAAAGGGGGTCAGGGACAATAACATCATATGGAACTACCTGAATTGGGGAATGTTTTTATCTCATTTAGGGTGCACTAGAGGATATCCTAAGCACACTATGTTATTTTTTAATGGAGGGTATACTTGAATTTTGCTATGAGGTCATGTTTTATGTTGTTTCCACATTACTATGTTTCTTTTATGCTATCATGTTATGTCATGCCTTATTGTTGAAGATTATGATTATCATCCCTCTTATGTTACCTTGATATAACTAGTATCTAATATGTACAACCTTACCTAATGCTATGCTTCATTTATCCCCTTAAAATAATTTATAACTCACCACTCTCTTATGTATGTCCCCAGGTTATACCGTGTGGTTTTACACAAACAAAGAAATTTTAGGAGAATGTTAAGGAAGTTTTCAATGATATTGTTATACTTATATTTCATGTTGTTATTCTATGTACATAATTTCCCAAAGAAACTAGGATTTATGATTTTATGGGTTATATAATGTGAATCATTATTCAATAAATCATGAATTAATATGAATTAAATATATGGTTTGTTATAATATAGTTTTTGATAACCCCTTAAATATTGAAGGTTCTCTATAACTGTCTATTTCTATTTTTTCTATACTTACACTAATCTTATTTTTGATATCTATATATTATAGAAAACTACACTTTTAACCATATACTCAGGTCTTCGTTCACGAATAATTTTGAAAAAATATTCTATACCTCATTTAGATATTTCCAATAATTCTATATCAAACATTTTTTTTCCAAACTATAGATTCTTCTTTAGATCGCTTGACTTTGTTCAAGATTCATGTTTTTTCATCAAATAAACCACCTATTCTTCAATTTATTAAACACCTTTTTTTATTTCCTCTAAACAATAATTATGATGATCAATTATATTATCTTAATATTTAATTTTATATTTTAACTCTACCATTTATCCCCATATTTCATGACTAGTTTATTGAACTTGTAGATCCTTATATATCAAATCTATCCCATCCTTAGGATAATCTATATATTTTGAATATTTTTCTTATAATGAACTAATTTTTTTATTTTTCTTTCTTTGAATATCGATATCTTCAATATATCCCTCATGATCTACCTTGATAACTAAAAAACATTTAGTTTAATTTTAATTATCTCTCTCTTAGATTTTCCTTTTTCAATAGTGGCCATCATGGAATATTCTATATCGGATTTAAATTTAGTTTAATTTTCATCCATATAATCTTCATAAAATTTATCTTCCTTTCTCACTAGTCACATCATATAAAACATTTTCATGAAATAATTTAATTGTTATAAATATATTTTTAATATCTACTTGGATACTTTACTGCAACATGTCCAACCTTTCCACATTGGAAAAAATTCATTTGTAGATTTCCTTTAAACATACCTTTTCCCCTTCTGAATTTTCTTATTACTAGTGATATAAAATAAAAAAAAATTTATCTTCATATCCATCTCTATCTTTAGTGATGTTAATATTATCCATGGTTTTTAATTTTATTTCTTTGTTTGTATGATGTGGTGTTCATTTTGGATTTACTCACATTTCATAAGACGCTAAACTATTATGTAATCCATCCATAAATAGCTTATCCATGGTTATTTATTTAAGTATGGATACTTTTGGTATGTAGAGGGGTATAATCCTCCTAAGTATCTTCTTCACAAATTCAACATCATTCAATTCTTCACACAATACTCAAATGGATCCCACACCATCAGTAAAATAATTAAACAATCCATCAACACTTTTAACAGTATAAATATTTAAATAAAAAACAATATTATTCATAACCTGAATACTTGACTCATTCACCTTGTTTTATCCTCCATAAATGTTATCCAACTTATCCTACATAGATTTTGTAGCGGTGAAACTCATCACATTTATATATATATATATATATATAGTTTGACAGTGTACCAGAAATGGAATTCTGGGATTTGGCATCAATATTAAATAATTTTATACCTTCTTGTATCATAGATAACTCAGAGACATTACTTACATGTATCCCATATAAAAAATTAGTGAAGAAATCAAGTACTTGATACCATTGGTGAGATATTATCTTGTTATTCTTTATTTTTAAAATGCTACTATCTACTAAAGGTCCATCCTTAGAATTCACTAATTTCTCCACAAAATTCTATTTTTTATAATAGATTCATTCCTTACAACCTTGGTTTTTATACCAATTGTTATAATCATAAACCAAAACACCCTAAAAGGTTTTGGTTAAATTTGGGTGAATATTTATTTTCGGTTTTAGGATTTTTCTCTCAGGTTAGTTAGAAGAATACAATCCCATTACCCTTTATATATGCAAATGATATTCAAATCTAGGAAAATAAATGAGGATACATAGGTTTTTACTTGGTTCACTTCTAAGGGAAAATACAAGGAGTATAAATTGATATTTTATTAGTTTAATTGGATGTAAAACTATCCACTATAAATGTTACAATATTTTGTAAAAAAATCAATGTCAATCCCAAGGGAACTTTCTCTTCCATATTACTTTCGCATTACCTTAAGATAAGGGATTGCAAAGTTAATAAAACATGTAGGTTGCTTAAACATATTTTTAAAATATCCTAATAATAACATTGAAAAAAGGGTGTCGTTGATTTGATTCATCTTCTCCTTTTATTTAGATTTTTAAAAAGTGTCACTCTATAATAACACTGTAGTTCCTATTATTTTACTTAGATAATCACTACATCATTTCTCTCTCTCAATTGGTTCAATAGTTTCACCACTACACCTAGTTATATCCTTTTAGTAATATATTCACAACTATTTTTGCAAATAAAATTCTATAGTTTTTATATGGAAAGGTTATCATATCAGAATAAAAAATTATCTTCACTAATTCTTTATAATCCACAAGATTTACTAAAAAAATCATGGCCTCTTATTATCCAAAAAAACTATGAGTTTCCTTATTTTATTTTTATGAAATTATTAATTATATACCAATATTAATAATATATCCATGAATAAAAACACATGAAGTAATGATTTTATATGTGGAATGATCTCCATCAATAAATAGTCCTTCAAAAATATTTCATTTTAAATTAGTTAGAAAAATCACAACACAATACTACTTTAATGATGGTAAGATATTATCTATTCTCAATTTTTCTATTTATTAATCATATTTCATGATTAATAAAACATTTTTTTAATTATTTTTTTGTTTTTAAAACCCATATCTCAATCAACTAAGGTTATGACCTTTAACTTTTTAAAGTTCATGAAAATGTATCTTATGTAGTAGTCTTGGTTACTCTTATATTTTCTATCTATGAAACAAATACTCTTACATGATATAAAAATTAGCCATAAAAATTTTCATGATGAATCATATGTATTTCTTGGATTACTCTTACGCTTCCCACTTTGGTTCCAAACCACCCTTTTGCTCCACAGAGTAATCCATTACTTTGTCATAATTCTTAAAAAAATAAATCTTATTTAAAGGGAATGAACTTTACAAAATATATAACTAAACATTATAAAATCTAATGTCCCATATGATATCTATCAGTGAATCTTATAGAAAATTATGATCCTTAAGAATTTTTTGATTTCACTTACTAAATACCTCGATGACCCCAATGTTTTATCCAAGTTAGCCATATTAATTTACGTTACCCTAACAAAACATACTTGATAACCATTATGGTTTTCCTTAACTCTTTGAGAGAAAATTTATGAAATCTATAGATTACCCTTACACTTCAGTATGATTTAAATTTATGAATTTTAAAATTTTCAAAATGCATAGTGTGGTTACCCTTACACATACAGGGTGATTATAAGACTTTTGCATATTCTCATCATGATCTACAGTAGTGAATCTAACACAATTTTCTAGTTCCCCGTATAAATTGAAGGCATAACCAAATTCTCACCAGATGTTTCAGTCCAAAACATTTCCACTTGCATCTAAGGTTCCTCCAATTCAGAATGTGTCTAATTGAAAACAAATCATTGTTAGAAAAAATTTAACAATATAAGTTATGGTTCAAAAAATGTGTGATATTTTAAATAATTAGTTTAAAAAAATATAAACTAAATCATGCATCAATCTATAATATAAACAAATTATATTGATTAATTATTAAACATGGAATTAAATAAATAAATGAATAATTTATAAATTTAGATATGATATAAAAATTTATGAACAATTCATAAAAAATTAAATATAATTTATAATTTATTAATACATTATAGAAATTCTATAACCTAAATAAATAAATATCTTTTAATATTTTATTTTAATATGAACTCTTTCATATTCTTAATTTACATGACATTTGTTATGAAATATTTCATATTATAGAATATGTGATTTTTTTAATCTTTTATAATTATTTGAACATTTTATATTTTATATAAACACTTTATATAAACAAAACATAAAATATTTTCTAAATATGACCTTTCAATATAAAAATTTTATATTCTTATTCATGAAAAATTAATAAATTATTATTAAAACTTTTATTTATCATATTGTTTTATAATTTGAAGATAATTTATGAATTATTTATAATTTATGTCTACTTTAAACAAAAATAAATTCGGTATGGTTTAATGCCCCCATTAGATTTAGCACATATCCTTTAGGCCTACATCGATGAAGGTTTTTGAGAATTTTAAAAAAAAATTAAATTCGTTTAAAACTATAAAAACCATATCCGTTTTAGGTATGTACCATAATGTAGTTTATCCCTAAATGAAAAACCTTAAAATAAATAAAACCACAATTGTTTTAATTTAAACCATGACTATTTTTATATAAAATATTTTGTGGTTTATCCTTATTAACAAATTGAAAACAATGACCATTTTGATAAGGATATGCTATTTTGTTTTAGTGTTCGTACCATATACTATAACTATTTTAGAAGTTTGTTTTATCTTATCCAAGCAGTTTTGGGTAAAACATTTAGAAATATCACTCTAGATATTTCAACATGATTTTTTATCTATTTCATTGTGTTTTTATCAAATAATATTACAAAAAAACTAGAACCATTTTGACAAGTAAACTATAAAATAGTGTAATCGACTTATGACAATATATTTTAGAAAAAAATTTCTATGATCATTTTATTTAAAACACAATATAGTTTTATGATTTTTTAAATAATGAATGTTTTAAATAACTATTTATTATTTAGTATATCAAACTTAAAGAAGAAAAACCATGTTCAAATGAAACATTCCATAGTTTTGGAAATTATCAATTTTCTATTTTCTTGATCAATATGAGTAATCAATCCAAATGAAAAAGAAGTGATTTTTATACAACTGATAGATTTTTAAGATACTAAAAATTATCCATATTAATTTTAAAATATTTAAAAAACCTATAATGACATATAATATTTCCATTCATTTGGAATAAATATAATAAATGAAGAATGATGTGCCATTTCTCCATCGATCTAAATATGTCTAACATCTTCACCACAAGTTTGATCATGATCATTGAGAAGTATCCAATATACTAATTCCTCTTAGGTTATACATGTGATTTGTGAATCTCCTAATGATTGGGAAGAATTATATCTTCTTAATAGTTTATTAGTGCCTTTAAATGTGATTGAGAGAGAGATATATATAGATCTTTTGTCTACGGAGTTTCATAGTATTCTGATGCACATAGATCCAAAACATTTGGTCCATTTTATATATGCATCCAAGGAGACTCATTTTACTTCAAATGTTCAACTATATTGAATTAAATAATTCATAATTGTTTCATGAGTTAAAATTTTTGTAATGCTCAAATATTCATTTATGAATAATTTTTTAAAATTTAAAAAACATATTTAGATGTTCATCTCCTTATATCATCATCATATAATAATCAATATAATCATGATATATTTGGGGAACAAGAAATATGATCGAACCACACATTGTTGTATAATTTTTAAACTACCATTTATTAAACCATGGTGTGGTCACATTAAATATGTCGTAGTTTATCCCTACACAAACCGTGACATGGTCTAAACCACCATGCTATGTTTATTCTTTTAGTACATAATTCCATCACCAAGAACCAAGAACATAACTACTCGATAAAAAGAGTTTATGAAAATTTTAAACTTCTCATGTCATATACTGTTATTTAACTCCATCTATATTAAATACATATCATTTTTCTTGGTTAAATTTATATTCTATGAACTAAAAGACATGAAAGTATTTATGAGATTCATAAGAAAGTTTTTAAGGGCACTAATTCAACCCCTTCTTAGTACTTATCACTTCTCTTATCTTTTGAAAATTAATGTGTGTTAGATCTAGTTGTTCCTAAGGAACCAAGTTTTCTTTTATTTGTTATATACTTATAATTAAAGAATTTTCATAAAGGTTATAAATTTCATCAGAAACAAGGGTGTTCCTATTAGGAATGATGAATCTTATTCATGTTCCTTTTCCAGTTCTATTTGAAAGAGAAGCTCTAGGTTATGGGATCATCTTTGATTATCAATGCACAAATAGTGAAAATCATTGGTATTAGAAGTCTGATTAGAAGATTTTATCTTCCAATTGTGTGTTGGTTAGTGGTATATAAGTTATTTGAATGGATTTTATGGGTGTAAGGTTATTATGATAATGATATTTTGGAATTACTACCAGCATGGTATTTTAAAAAATTGTGGAACATAAGATTCGTTATTTTTTATATAATATTATATTTCATAGTACACTGGGATTTGGAAGTCATGGATGAATTTATTACATATAGTTAGAGGTCATGAAGTTAAATGATGGTTTAGTACATAGGTCAGTTTGGTACCAATGAGTGAGGGTGAATCAATGGTACACGTTTTTATAATTAATTAATTATAATTTAACTCTATAACTGATTAAAGTTGACATTCACCCTTTATTTTCTAAATTTCCTCACTTGAATGTATCAAAAAAATAAATAACATAGGAATAATCAATTTTAAGAAGGTTTGGACTTTATGTTAGATCTTATCCCTTACTAGGATTGGTTAAACCCCCAATCACAAATTCTACACTATAAACTGATGTGGTTACACAAGGTATCTTCCCAATCCCATTATCATAATGTATCACTATGATTCTATTTAAGAGTCTCATTGAAAAACTATAAATTATCACTAAACACTACATAATATCAAAACCAAACAAGAAAGTTGTATTTTTTTCTCATGGAATATTCTACACCACTTGAAATTTATCTTCCTCCTCATGCCTCCTTGATTAACTATTCATAATGTTCTCATTTGTTCTTGAACTTTGAAAGATGATAATCCTAATCAGGATTACCAATCATGATATCCTTATCTAGATATTCCTCAATTTAACAAGATCTTGGGCCCTTAAAATATTCCTATCCTCTATGAAAACTACATACTTTAGTATCCTCCTATCTCTTTGATACCATGGAGTATTGACTTATTAGTTCTCAACATAGATAATGTTTTTATTATTAATAATAATATAATTATTATATGATATATATTTCTTATATTAATTATTTATTCTCATTCCATTTTTATATATAGTTGATCATTGATATTATTTCAATATTTTTATGGAAATACATATTCAATACTTGACACTCCTGTCAAAAACACCAAATGTTTCTCTATCTTTTATTGTAATTAATAAGTTTCCAAATATTTAACATCTTTACAAATATTCTATGGTAGGATATTCTAATATTGATTCCATTAAATCCTCTCACAAGTCAAGAGATTACCTTCCTTAAATATGACAAAACAATCCATATCTTTAAGCTCAATTTAAATTCTTATCCACATGTGCATGACTTTATATAGTTGTTATGGGGTTGTGTGGATTACCGTGTTGAAATAATATCATATAATTATTCTAAATTTCAATAAGGAAATGATTAGTATTAAGTTTCAATGACTCATAAACATCTTATAATTCACTCATACATAGATCTGAAATAACTCATATGAAGTCACATATACCTTTTTAAATGATTCATATACAGTTTCAAAATTACCTATACACATTCATATAATTCATATGAGCTTTTTATTTACTACAAAATTACTCATAAAGAGTCCATAAAATAATATTATATAGCGTTCCTTTTCTCATAAATGATATATATTTTTTATTAGTCTTCATGTATTTTTTTAATATTTTTAATAACCATTGTACTAGATGAATCATATGGAAATATGAAGACTTATCCATTTTTATATTTATTCTATAAATCTCAAAATTATTCCAAATCATTCTTGAAATTATCAAATTTATCTCAGCGACTTGTAACTCATTTTAAATCGTATAAAAAGATCATCCAAATAACCCAATATTTGATTTAATTAGCGTTGAATACTCAGGATCCTATAGTTGTTTTCCTGGTATACATAGTAAACTGTTTCTTCCTTCAATAACAATTATTCAATATCCCCTTTTGCTATCTGCTCAAAATTCAATCAAAATTATTATAGGAAAAGTCTCTTTATTTTAATTTGTATTTAACTTTAATAATAGATTAATCAATCATCACATGCATCTTTTGTTGAAATGAATATATCCAAGTGAGATTGTAAAGCAATAGCCTCAATTTTCTTTTTCCTATTTATCATGAAGGTTGACTTTATCATTATAAATTTAATCCATACAAATCATATTGAAAAAAATAAAACTTTATATTCTAAAATCTATTTGGGAACTTTAATATCCCCCATTGGATTTTTTAATGCCAAATCTATTTTGAAATTCAATGTTATATTCTCCCCCTTATTTACCATAAATGAAAAGGAATATAAGTTCATGGATTTACTCATCTCATCTTCATGATTTCTCATGATTTCTTAGGGGGATGTATTCTTCTTACCAAATTCCTATATTATTGTTGATTTGGAAGAGAATATCTTTCTTATCATCATGGTCTAAATTTTTAATTTTTTTGTTCTAGGAACAATTAAAGATAATAATTTTTCTTCTAGACTTATTTATAACATAAATATTATTAATTTTTGAACCCTTCTTATCTCTAAATTGAGAATAATCAAATTTAATCTCAATTGGCTTCTTGAAATATTCTATGATATTATTTAACTCATTTTTATATTAAATATTTATTTATTATTTCTAATATAACTCTTCCTTCATCACAACTAGTATATCTTAAAGATATTTCACTATTTTCTCTTCCTCAACCACTCTCAGTTTTCATTTCTTGATCGTATCAATATAAGATGATTCCATTTTGATATACTCCTCTTTTCTTATATCTATCAAACCATTTTATTTCATTATCATACTCTTATTATTATTGAAAATTGTATTTTTAAGACAATATGTTAACTAGTTCCTCAACATGTATTCAACTATGTTCATCCTTCTTCATCATGATCCCTTATTTAATTATAATTTTTTTTTCAAAATGATCCATATAATTAAATTAATATTCACATTGGTTGCTTGATTTAGAGTTTACTTGTACTTTATTACTCATAAAATTCCATATATTACTATTAGTGTGTTTTTTATTTCTTTTACCCCATTTTGGTTTATGAAGTTTCTCATCATATTCATGAGGTATAAAATCACCAGCCTTATTTTTTTGAAAATATATAGAATAATATCTAATGTTATTAAAATTTTAGCACCTTGGTGGTCATTTTACATTTGATTTCCTCTTTCCCGTTTTGAACTTCTTTGATATAAGATAAATAATTTTATTAAATTCTTGACCATTTTACTCATTATCATAATAACATGATATTTCTTTTTTCCATACTAGAATTTAACCTTTCTCATAACCTTAAATGTTATCTCATATTTTATTTTATACATAAAAACATGATTTCTAATCATTTCATAAGACATGAGAATATTTTTTAGTTTATAAAAAAATATCTTCTCCATCTTGAAGAGATAAAATCTTTGGATCAAACAGATCTAAAAAGTGTATTTTAATTTTTTTTGATAATAATAGAATTATACAACTTTTCCCCAAATCCCCAAATATTTTTGATAGTTTCATTGACTCTAGTGAATTAGTCATCAATGTTGTCTCCATTATACATATTCATATCCATAGACTCAAGATCTATAACCTGGAATTTATTTCTTTAATATTTCCTTGATAACCGCTCTTTAATTTATCATAATTTTCATTATCTATTTAAAGTCCCAAAATTTTTGTGTAAACCATTTATAATAGAGACATCAATGTATTTAGAGTTTTTACATCAAATTCCATGTTTTTGTTATCAAAAAATTCATAGGATAACCCTTAGAGATGGGACAAAATCCCATTTTTATTGCATATATTACTTCTAAGAAAAGAGATAAGAGGTAGGTAATTATTCTATTACACTTAATACACTATTTATTAACATCAAAAGTAGGTGACACTATGTAATATATAAAATTTAAATTCTTTTCAGTCGATAATTGCATGGATATTTCCTAGGTAATATTGAATTAGCTTTGATACCACATATAGTGATCAGATTTATTCAGTGCCATTGAGTAAGGGTGAATCAGTGGTATAAATTTTTTTAATTCCATATTTATAGGTAACCCCTATGATTGATTAAAGTTGAGATACACTTTTCTTTGTTACCTACCCTTACCTAAATGTATTATAAAAATAAATAAAATAGGAACACCATATTTTTTCAAGGTTCATACAAAATGTGAGTGACTAATAATTTTTGTGATTGGTGAACCGACATAATAACAAATTCTCCAGTATAAAATAAAGTGGTTACACAATGGATCTTCCAAATCCGATCAACATAGGTTCAAACTATACTTCTTTTTTAGGCTCCCAATGGAAAACTACAACTTCCTACCACACATTATAAAATATTTGAAACAAACAACAATGATCTCCTTTTCATTCTAGTTTCTTCAACACCAATTTAAATATATCTTATTCATAAATCCTCCTTGGTCATCTATTCAACACATGATCACTTCTTCAAGACATTTGATAGTCAATGGTCCTGATAAATTATACCATTATTACGTATCTTATCTAGACTTTTAGTGTTCTAGATCGTTCTCAATCCACCAAGTTCTCAAGAACTTCAAATATTCTTCTCCTCTCTAAAAAATCCCATCTTTAGTCTTCTCATTCCCTCTCTTCTATACCATGGAGTATCCTATTATTATTTTTAACTTGGATGGTTCTTTTTTATTTTTTAGAGTCACATAAGTCTAAGGGTAACTCTCGGACACATTACTTATTTTTTATATTTTGAGTATCATGAATATTTGTTATATAATTATTATAAGGAAAATTATTCAATACTCAACACTCTATTTAACAACACTGAATATTTATATAACTTATATTACAATTGATACATTTTAAAATATTTAAAATATATATAAATTTATTGAATATGATATTCTCATTTAAATTCCATTAAAATCTATAATAAGTATCAACATTACCTTCCTTTAAAACACCCATAAAATCTATAGCTTTAAACTCTATTTATTTATTATCCACATGTGCATGGATTCATATATTTGTGATGTGGTAATGTGGCTTATGGTGTGGAAATAATTTCATATAATTATTCTAAATTACACAAAGTTAATGTTTTATATGATGTTTATATGACTCTTATATAGATTATAAATCAGTCATAAATAACTCTAGAATAACTCATATAAAGTTATAAGTGCCTCTCTAAATAATTCATTCATAGTTCCCATATGACTCATACTCACTTTTCCTTTACTTCAAAATTACTCATTTGATGTTTGAAAATGACTCATATAAAATTTAGATTTGATCATAAATGGCACATACATTTTCAAGATTCTTTATGTATTTTTCATATTTTTAATAACCTCAACACTAGATGACTCATAGGGAAATATTAGGAGATAAACGTTTTTTTGATTTAAACCCTAAATTTCATAATTCCTTCAAATAATTAAATAAATTATTTATTTAATCTAAGAACATTATCACACACTTTAAATAATATCACATAATCATCCAAATACGCTTATCGTATATTCCGTTAGCCATTAAAACTCAATATACTTTAGATGGTTTCTTCACACATCCAGCTAGCATTTTATTCCTTTTATAATAGTAAGTCAATATCCCCTTTAACCACCTAAACAAAACTAAATCCAATTTATTTTATATAAATTTGTTTCATCATTACATTCCTTTAACATGAATAAAATCTTAATCAATTATCACATGTAATTGTTTCTTTCTTGAATTTGTCAAAGTGAGATATCCAATAAGTAATCTCAAATTTATTTTCATATTTATCTTAGGAACCATATTTCCAATTATAAATTGAATTTATACAAAAACATTGAAAAAAATAAAAAATTACCTTCTCAAATCCATTTAGGAACTTCAATTGGGTTCCTCATAAATTTGGAGGTCAATCCAACCAGATAACCAGACGGGACCCACTATAAGTGAGCATGAAAACTTATACAACTATAAAGATTTAATTACAAGATTACATGTAATTACTGATATAATTATATTACTTAAATAAAGTGATTATAATTATTTTATCTTTTTATAGTTATAATAATGAAAAATGGTGTTTTTCTAGTTGATTTAGTGCTTACATTTTAAGCATGAAAACCCAATGTTTCATCTTTAATTCTATATGATTCTCTTGAAATTTTGTGTGATTTAGGAGTTTTATTAATTGTGTGAGATATAATATTTATTGATTATTTACTGTTTAAGTAATTATAAGGATTTAATAAATAATTTTTTTATGGAGTTATAATGATCAGTGGATTTTAAAAAAACATTTTTGGTTGCACTTGTTTGTTCTAGTAGAATAATTTTATGAATATTGATGGTGGATGATTCTTAAAAAGTGGTATTAGAGATTTAAATTCTTTTATATCTCTCAACATACTCAATGGTATCTCAGGTTAAACTTAGTCTATTTTATTGAATTTATTTTTATTTTAGTGGGAGATTACTATTATCAGATGGTGTTCCATTAAAATAAGTGAAGGTATAGATATAAAAATTTTATGGGATAGATTTTGTATTTAAGATAACTCTAATGATGAAATATATCACTTATAAGGATCAAAGAGTTTCACTAATTGGAGACAAGATATAGAATATGAAATAAGTATAATGGGAATGGTTATACATAAAATATCTTTTTCTGTTCAAGATGTCATTGGATTAGAATATACTATTAAATATATGGGATGTGAATATCATATTTTAGTTGACGGAATCCCTAGAAGAAATGTATGAAAATATAACAATTCTTAACAAAGTGTTCACAATGAATTTGTTTTTTAGACATAAGGATATCATATTATAGGAAAATGGGAAATCATGTAAATGAATTCAATATAATTTAAGGGAATATTAAAACAGTTAAATAAAAGTTTATGGATGATTTATGGGATCTTTAATTACAGTCATCACTATTAAATTCATATGCTGTGATGGTAACAATAATTAAAAATTCTTACAGGGTGTTTGACTTGGTGCTTTAGGATTTTAGTTCACCTAATCATAAATGAATAACTCATATGGAGGTAATTCTAAGAACCTTAAAAATGTTATAAATTATAATGTAATGGGATAGTCACTTCAACTGAGAATATTAGAATATAGGTCACCAGAATGAAGTCAAGAAAAATCAGACAATTCTAGTCATATATATTGTTCGTGTGGGAAAATTTTAAATCTCAAGAACAATCCTAGGAGTCATATGGAAAATTTTATAACATTATATTTTAGAAGTTCAAGTTTCATGAATTTGGTCAAGGTAAGTAGCATCTTTATACCGAGTTTCAATAATTCAAAAAATCATGGGTGATTGAATCTAGTAAATCCTTTCACTCGAAAGTATTTCAAGGATGAATTATTAATTATTTATCTAAAATATTCATCAAAGAGAATTTTTTGGATGATGAGTCTCTTAAAGTCATCGGGAATGATTACATTAACATATGGGTGGAGAATTTTTTCTTCTTGTAGTTCTAAGAATTCAGAAACACCTCAAGGATATAGAATAATATAATTTTTATAGGATATCATGATGAAGTTGGGTTTTGTATAAAACATTTTAATGGATATTGGGATATCACTCAAGGATCAATGATAGTGTAATGAGGAGTAAAGGACAAGACCCTATATATTATTAGAATAACAGATAAAGATAAAATTTATAGTGAAACAACTTCTAAAAATCTAGAGTTTTGGAATTATCAACTTGAAAATCTCATTGGGAATAATTTTAAGGTTTTAATAGTAAATAGTGTATTGAAGTGTGATCACACTGACATCGGAAGTTGTGATAGTTATATTATCAAGAAGAAGAAGAAGAGGGTTTCATTCAAACTAAATGGTTGAAACCCTAGATTTCATAAGTTATAACCTTTTCACTCATATGTCTAGGGTCCATACCCTATCCAATATTATGAAGTATCATATTAATTTATTACTTTCATTGATTTTGGAATAATGAAAATTTGTATTTTCTATAAAAAACATAGGTCTGATTTATTCATAGAATCAACTTAGTTGAATGACATGGTGGAAAGGGAAATCAGTCAGAAGATAAAATTACTAATATTTAATTATAGTGGTGATTATAGTAGAAAATACTTCCAAAACTTCTATAGAAAGAATGGGATCCAGTTGGTGAAGACTGTGTCTAGAAGACCTTATCAGAATAGTGTAGAAGAGTGAATGAATTGGAAACTGGTGGGGATGACATAAAGCATGAGAGTGTATTTAACAATTCCATAGGAAATTGGATAAAAAGTAGTGAACATGATATTGTGCATGGTTAACATATGTCCATCTTCTATATTATGTAAATGTATTATATATTATGTAAGGTATAGTAAAAACATAAAAGTTAACAACATCATTAATTTAAAAAGTGTTACCTTTGTTCATGTACACACCAAGGACATGAGAAAACTCAAGGAAAAGTTCAAGACATGTTTCATTGTGACATATGGAAATGATTTTTTTTCGGTACTATGATGATTATTATTAGAAGATAATCAAAAGACGAGATGTTCTCTTCAATGATAATTTCATGTGGAAAGACTGTAACTTGGCTAAGATGTAAGTTGAGAGAAAACAATAAAATGAGGTTCAAGTAAATCTTTATGGTATTATTAGAAGAACATAAGTTTTAGAGAGTTTATATGACAACATAGAAGTTTTGGTAGGTATACCACCAAAAGATGTTCTTTAATAGTCTAGGAAAACTAAGTCTTTGAGTAGAGCTCTAAAACTTAGGGCTCCGAAAAATAGAGAGATGGAAGATGCTGTACTAGAATGAGTTGATCCGAAAGTAGAATTTTGGATATTGACCAGAGTCAAAAAAAATGGGATCAATGTTTAGAAATAACATGAATTATTTATTATAATGGATAATTGGGTGCCTAAAATCTTAGATGAGGAGAACACTCTTAGTGACTCCAAAAATTAGGAGTCAATGATGAAGAAGAAATGTCTTCATTGGATAACAATGTAACATTGAAGTTTACTAAGTTACCATATAGAATGAAATAATTATAATGTCACGACCCGTCCTCGGGGCCCGTGCCGTGACTACCCCAAGCCCGCCTTCCATAGGCCAGGGGCTGGCGACTAGCACCAAAGGCGTAAATCCCGATAACTGGGAAGGCATTGCCTTTATAAAAGTAACAAAACACCACAGAGTACAAGAGGAAGTAAAACACTAAGTACAAAAAGAAGTGCTGAAAAGTAAATGGGCCAGAATACAAACCCAAAAGAAAGTACAACTACAACTGAACAAAGTACAACAGAAAAAGACAACAGCTGGAGGGACGGAAGTGGCTCCTGGGTCGTCCTCCTCGGATCCTACCTAAAGGGTAGGTACAGATGGCGCAGCTCCTGGATCGTCCACCACGAATCCTACCTGAAGGGTAGGTACAGATAGCCTCCACAGTGCTCTCGTCCGTCAACCTCCTCAGAGTGTTGTCTCACCGTGAAGTCCACCTCCGGACACTGACTTGTCGTGTAGTCCACCTCCGGGTACCGTCCAGTCCTCGAACACTCGGCCTCCGTCAGCACTGCCTATCGTCTGCAACCAACACAACGAGGTGCGGGCATAGCACGTGGAGGGGTGAGTATAACGATACTCAGTAGGGACCCCGAGACCATCAAGGTCTCACTAAATCCAACAAGGATAACCACAAGAAGATCTCAACAGATAAACTCTACTTAGGTATATGCCCATACATATACCTAAGTTATCAAGTAACCCATCTCAATCATGAGGAAACACAAAGGTCAAAAGTCTCAGCTCAAACCAGGATTTTCATTATCGAAACCGTAACTACTGAAGACCTCCATCTCTAGAGTGTACAGTGGTCCTGTCACGACTCCGAGGTACTTCTCACTAACCTAATACTGCTGAGGTACTCCTCCTGTCGAGTACCGCGGGCCAGCCACCCAAACACAGTAGTGCTTCCCGCCGAGGTATGTCACCCAAACACAGTAGTGCACACCCCCTCGTAGCCTGCAGAGGTACTCTCCGGACGAGTACCGTGGGTCTGCACTATCACACAAGTAGTGCACTGTCTGCCATGGGTCTGCACCCAAACAAAGTAGTGCTCCATCCACTGGGCTAGTCGACTCACTCCAAGTCGAGTCGGTCAAGTAGTCGTCAGGTCTCAGTCGGCTACACGGTCTCCGTACTCCGCACGCTCGTCTATGGGAGGGTCCGCTCCACGAGCTTCAAGTCGAAACTCCAATTATCTCAAGGTCCACGAAGAAGTATCTCAAAGGAGCACCTCGTCACAGGGGTCTCAACGCAACAGACGGCGCGTCGATTGGACGCCCGGTCTGTGAGTTATTAGCCTTTTCGTCCCAGGGGCCCGGTTGGTTTCGTGAGCAAACCAAACCCAGCCGTATCTCAACTGTACCCAGATCTCTCATAGGGTATACTCATAGGGACCGTTTCTCAACGTGATCGTCAACGCCGCTGACGGTTCATCAAACGGACGTCCTGTCTGAAAGTTATCAGCTTTTCCGTTCCAGGGGCCCGGTTGGATTTCGTGTGCGATCCAACCCGGCCAATACCAACTGTATCCAAAACTCGGGCGAAGGATGCCAAAAGTTCTGTATCGTCAACAGGAACTCAACGCAACAGACGGCGCGTCAATCGGACGCCCGGTCTGAGAGTTATTGGTTTTTTCGTCCCAGGGGCCCGGTTGGTTTTTAAGGCAAAACCAACCCGACCGTACTCCACCTGCGCCCAAACCTCGGGCGGAGTGAGCCAAAAGATCCGTCTCACTAAGAGGAAACTAAAAAAGCTGACGGTACGTCAATCGGACGTCCGTAGCTCAAGATATGAGCGTTTCCGCTCCGAGGGCCCGGTTGGTTTCGTGTACGAACCAACCCGGCCAAACCCAAAGTATTCCGAAACTTTGAGTGCGATAAACCGAAACGACCGACTCGCTCCAAGGATTGTGTTGCCGCTGACGGAGAGTCGTTTGGAGGCCCGTAGCTCAAGTTAAGGGCGTTTGAACGAAAGTCGTCTGAAGACGGGGGGTCCGGGCCCGGGCCGACCCGGCCCGACCCCCCCTGGTTGGCCCGAACCGGGTCGGGTCCGACCCGGTTGGCCCGGCCCGGCCCGGCCAGAGCCGGTCCGGCTCGGATCGGCCGAGCGGCCGACGCGGGGGAAAGCCGCCGCCACGCGTGACACCCCCGCGGTACCCGCGGGGTGTCGACCAGACAGCCGGACGTGCCGCGTGACAACCCCGCGACACCCGCGGGGTGCCGCCCTGGACACCCGCGGGGTGCCGCGTGACAACCCCGCGGCACCCGCGGGGTGTCGCCCTGGACACCCGCGGGGTGCCGCGTGACAACCCCGCGGCACCCACGGGGTGTCGCGCTGGACACCCGTGGCACCCGCGGGGTGTCGCGCTGGACACCCGCGGCACCCGCGGGGTGTCGCGCTGGACACCCGCGGGGTGCCGCCGCCTCCGGCCGCCGGCAACCCGCGCCGCCACCGGCTTCCGCGGGCCGCCGGAGTCGCTCCGATGGCCCGTTTTCCTTCCCGTCTACGCCGTTGTTCCTCCCGGGTTCCGTTCTTTACTGCCGGATCATCAAACATCCGTTGTGGCACGTTCCGTCGTTGGTCGTCAAATCCGCACAAGAACGAAGAACGACAGAGGGTTGTCGGGCCGTGTTCGTTTGGCCCGCACCCTCTACGTTAGATATAAACAACGGGAGAAATTAAAGTTCAGCACATGAACGCATATCCGAAACAATTTTTAATGAAATAAAATTGTTTCATAAAAACGGGTTCCTTATTTGAACGGAAACAACAATTTTAATAATTTTAAATTTGTTCAGAAAACCAGTTCTTTAACTTTTTAAAGAAACAATTACGGGAAAAAAAGAAAAGGGGGGGTAATTCCCAAAATAAATCCCTACCTCGCCGTCGCTGTCGGATGCGAGGTCATCACGGAATTGACCGTCGCGGAAGGAGGTGATCGTCACACCACGGAAGGGCGTCGCGTCGACGATCTCCGAGGACCAAGAACATACGGATTTAATTAATAATAATTAAATCCATGTTGTTGTTGAAATCCAAAAAGAAAAATAAAAAGAAGCGCAACCCCCTACCTTGGTTGTTGTCGATCGAAGGCTGTCGCGGGGTTGGATCGTCGCGGAAGAAGCGTCGCGAAGGGAGATCCTTTGGCGTCGCGGTACAAGGCTTCGTGTCGTCGATCTCCGCAGGTTTGGCATTCTTCACGTTCTTCGCGTTCTTCGCGTTCTTCGCCGAAGAAGAACGCTTTCCTCCAAATCCTCTCCATGCCACAAGTTTCAACCCAAAATAAAATAAGCTTAAGACTTATTTTATTTACACAACTAAACATTTGAATTTCAAAAGATAAGAAACGAACCATTAATTCGTATAATTAATTCAACAAAAGAAACAACTCATTTAATTTACGAAAGAAACAGCCCAATTAAATGGTCTGTTAAGATTTTAAGAAACGCGTCAGTTGACTTTCATTAAGACGGGTTTTCAAGGGTGCGTTTCTTAGCGGAAAGAAACGGTGGGGCTCATGCGGGCCCCACCTCACAAATATCCTACCAAGGGGTAGGATATTTCTGGATAGCATCCTATCCAGTTCAACTCAGTTCAAGCCTCCTTTAAGTGGCTTCAAGTGGCTTCCAAGTGGCTTAAGCGAAATAAAATAAAGTTGTCGCAAAATTATTTTATTTCTTAACTTTAAGCCCGAAAATTAAAAACCACACCCATGCAAACGCAACTCCGGAAGAGGCGTTTCTAAGCGAATACCGGTGCTACGATCCCATCGGTGCCCTCGGAATTCGATTCTGGGCACCGGTTCAAAAGTTAGAAAAATCCGCTCCTCCGTTCACTAAACGTACCCGAGCCAAACTTCGGAAATTGATTCCGGGCACACCGGACCTCAGAATCAGGCGCCGTCAGAAACTGCGTTCTTTTAAAATTCCAAAGAAAATTAAGAAAAAAAAATTTCCTTGGAATTTACGGGTCTTTACATATAAAATAATTGGGTATTATATTTGAAGGAGTAGGAAGATGAAAGAAATGGGTAAAAGTAATGACTAGTGGTGATGATATTTAAATAGAAGGAATATATCAATTTCTTTAATTTTTTATCACCAATATTTAAACACATTTCCATCAGAATAGTGCTGAGAAAATTTTCAATCGATGATATACAATTATTGTAGATTGATATTAATACAACCACTTTTTTTAGTGAATTTTTCGGAAGAGATTTACATGAATCAACTAGTGTAATTTGATGATTATTATGATAAGGACTTAGTGTGTAAGATAAAGAGACATCTTTATGGATTAAAAAAAGAACTGTTAAAATGAAACCATAAACTCAACACATTCATGGATGACAAGGGTAAAATGTGAAGTAACATGGAACATATTTATTATTAAAAGTAATGGGAAGATAAATGTTTCAATATTCCTATTCTATATGTTGATGAAATTTTGTTGGATGGTTTCAAAATTAAGAGGATTTTGGGGCTGAAGTGTTACTTTTTACAAAATATTTGAGATGAAATATCTCATTCAGGACATAAAAATATTGGTAATTAAAAATGAGGGTGATATAAAATAAAAGAATTTGTTTCTATCTTAAAGTGATAGAATCCATAAGATCATCAAGAAATTTGGGATATCTAGTGTAGATATAATCTCAAATTCATTGGCTAAATACTATAAGTTTTCCAAGGAAAATGTCCATAAAATGTAATATGAGTTCAAGTATATAACAATGGTTCTATTTTCCTCTTCGGTTAGTAGAATTTGTTTTCCATGATATGTAATCAGCAAGAAATTTCTCTTATAGTGGGAGTTGTGAGCCATTTCATTTCATGTTTAAGGAAGGGGAACTAGGTGGCCATGAAGTGGATCATCTAATATTTTAATGGATCATAAGATACAAATATTCTCTTCAGGGAAGATAATTCATTACATGGTTAAATTGATGTCATTTTTTTGGAATTCAGACACTCATAATACCACCACTATATTTTTTTCACCTATAGTGGAATGATAGTTAGATATATTTCAAAACTAAAAATGATTGTTCATTTTTCAACAATGGAAGTCGAGTATGTAGAAATATCTAATACAGACCAAAAATTAGTTTGGTTAATGTTCTTGTTAAAGGAGTTCAGAAGAATAGAAAATGATGTTTTTCTCTATTATAGTAATTATAGTGAAATATATTTGGATACGAATCCATTTTTTCACTTGGGGAAAATATTCCGTCATTTTTAAATACCATTTCATTTAGAACATGTGATAGGAAAAGGTACTAGAGTTGAGAAATATATCCAATACGTATAATATAGTATACATGTTCATTACGTTGTTGGTTTAATATGTTCCAAGGAAGCAATATGCATTAATGTGACTTGGGTGAATATAATGGGAAATAGAGAACTATATTTTTTTTTATAAAATATAAATGGTTTTACCAAAGTATAGAAATTTTCCATTGGTTTATTTAAGTAGTCTTAAAGTGGGATATTGTTAGGAATGGTGAATCTTGGTGAAGTTACATTTCCAGTTTGACTAAAAGTATAATCTTCATGATATGGGATCAAACTTGAGGATCACTGTAACTGTATAGGAAATCACTGATATAATAATATTAGTCAAAATATGTTATATTCTGATGGTTTTTTGATCACTAGTTTGAATTTTTTATAAATGGAAGTTTTGAGTTTAAGGTTCTTCTAAAGTTAATGCATCAGAATCACACTTTACATGGTCCTTCATAAAATAATGAAATTTAAGAGTCATTAGTTATTATATAAGAGTAATATTAATTATACACTAAAAGTTAGTGGTTATGGAAAGATATTCTATAGGTAATAATAGGTCACTATCTTTTGTAGTGGGTTCCCCATAAATTTTGTAGGTTAGTGTAACTAGATGACTTGTTAAAACCCACTATAATTAGGTGGAATCACTTATACACATATGAAGATGAAATTATGAGACTAATTTTAATTAGTGATAAAATTATATTAACAACATGAAGTGATTATAATTATGGTATCCTTTAATAGGTATGAGAATAGAAAAAGTATTTTTCTCATGGATTTAGGAATCACGTTCAAACTATGTAAATCCAAGGCATCATATTTACTTTTTTTCTCAATAATATTTGTGGGAGTCATGATTTTTATTGAGTTTGTGTTAGGTCAACTTGGTGGGTGATTTAGGGTGCAACGTTTTAATAAGTTATGGTATGTCAAGTTCAATGGAGTTATTTCAGTTAAAAAATATTATCAAAACTTATTCTACTATTATCATAAGCTTCAGTGGCATAATGTTCAGAATATTGGTGGTGTGTAATTCCAAATAGTTCTTATGTTAGAAGAAAAAATCTTTCACTCATGGAAATTGAGGATGGTTTAATTTATTTTATCATTGATGTTTGAAATTATTGACTTTATTGAGAATAATTTCCATATTTGGAAATATGTAACCGGTTATACCATGGATGATTAAAATAATATGGAAGTTTATGGGAGATCCTACAATGAGTTACTCTCATCACTCTATAAGAAATAATTAACATGAGTTATGGGTTTCTAAATAGTGAATTCCATATGGAGAAAACATTATAACTTTCATAAAGGAGATTAAATTTTTATATAATCATAAAATCAAACATATCAGGATTAAATTGTGGATATTAATACAATTGAAGATTAATCAGCATATGGGTAATTTATTTTAGTAAAAAAAGGTTACCTCGATTTGAAATTTTGTAAAAGTTATTAATGATTCTACCATGGTTAAGAGGTTTATGAATATTCTACATGATAAGTTTGAATCCAAAATTTATAATTTAAAGTATCAATAATTGGAAGAGTTTACCATTCAAAAAATAAAAAAAATCTTGATATCCCAGGAGATGATAAGTGAAACTACCTTGAATAAAAATGTAAAATATAGAAAGATGAAACATTTAAATCCTCCATATACTTGAAAATCCGAGAATCAAATAAGTTTCATGAATTTGAATTACAATATAAAGATGAATATATAAAATTAAATGAAATTATTTCATTATTCTCTATAGAATTATAGTAAAGAAAAAAGTATGTACAAAGGAAAAATCCATTTTAAGTGTTTTAAATGTAAAAAGTTTGGTTCCTTTTTATAAAATTGTCTTAAAAATGATAAATAAGATGCAGACGGTTAATTGAAAGGATAAACCAAGTAAATAAACAAAATAGTAAGTATTTATAGTGGAAAATAATTATCTAAATTCAATATAAAGACTAATTTAATGAATAATATTAATTTTATATCAAATTATGATATGATATCTTGTGATTAAAGTGAAGAGGAAGAAAGTGACTTGGAGGAGGAATGTGTTGAATCCTTTATATATTAATCAAAGAACACTAATTAATACTCTAATAATGAAGTAAAAAAGTGAAGATGATAGTAAATAATAGGAAACATCTAAAGAGTTTTAATAGAGAACTTATATCATGTTATATCTTAATGATAATAGAAAACATGAAAGGAAAATCTCATCATAAAAAAAAACATTGAAAAATATAGTCTCATGATGAATGTCGATTAATAAACTAACTTTTAATGAAATATTAATGATCTTAATTCTATTCATATTTATGTAGATAATATACTTCATATTATAAAAACTAATTTAGTTATAATTAATTATGAGGTTAAATATATTGACATAAATTTTCTTGAAATAGATAATTACTTTTAAAAAATCATGTTTTTATTTAACCATTTTGTCAAAGAAGTTTTAGAATCTCCAAAATAAGCGATAAAGGTTTTTAATGCTATAAAATAACTTTACAACTTTAATAATAATTACAGAAAACTCATTTTGAAAACATAAGGATTTAATGAATGTCAAGGCATTGATAAAAAGAAGGGAAATAATTTTTAAATGTCACCAAAAATGGGTGATACTCATATTTTTACATCTAGTGGTTATGTAAAAAATTAAAAAACAACGAGGTAAAGAAGAATAAGGAGGTTGAGGGTAATATTGATGTTAAATATATTGTACAGTAAATATACACTAATTATTAGTTTATTGAACTAAAATAATATAGTCCTCAACTAAAGAAAAATGAACCAAAAATTTTTTAGGAACAAAATTTCAATCCAATTAGAAGATTTAGATTTGATGGTAGATGTGTTGGAATTGTGGAGCCTGATCTATTAGATGGTGTTGGGCTAAGTACTAAAGACCCATATTTTGGAATAAATTTTCATAGTTTAACAACTATAGTAGATATTATTTGTGATAAGAACACCTAGTATGTTAATAGTAAAGAATTTATCAGCATAACTACTGTAAAATTGAGTAATTTACTAAAATGGGTACCATAGCACCATGAAATAATGTGTGATTCTGGGTGGAATTGAAATTTTTGTTACTATAGCATCATGTTATATTATGAGATCATTTTCAATAAATGGTTTGTGCATCTATGTGTGTGTATTTTAATTGTGATATAAAAAATAATGAGACATTTTTTCCTCTCTATGGATGTAGGGATTCTTCCCAAACCACATAAATCATTGTGTGTTCTTATTCTTATTATTTTTTATTTTTCTCTTATTTTATCATTTTCTTTGGAATTTTTTGTCATTTTGCATCCATAATTTTTTAAAAATTATTATCAGAGCTTGAGTTAAGAATATTGAGGTCATATTTATTGAATTGAGCGATGTCTAGGGAATATGGATTGGTACAAATTCATTAATTCAATGGATCTAACTTTATTTTTTGGATAATGTAGATATATTATTATCTTTATTAATAGAAGATTCTCTTTCCACTTTTGGGTGTAAACCCAACCAAGGTGGATAAGACCCAGTTAGATTTACTAGATTGACACTTTTCAAGATATGTTCATCTTAAGTTATCAAATAACATAATGTTTGACATCATAGTGGAGAATATGATGTATGTATTGATGATAAAACTCAGAAACATATATGGAAAGATATCAACACCAAAAAGGTGCACCAAATGCAATTCTCATTCAACCTAATAATGGTTGAATTAAATTCCATTATTAATCACATAAAATAATTCAAAACGATCACAAGTTAGTTGACATTGGTGGGAATTATGTTAGATAATGATGGATGTGAAATGATTTTGTTGTCTTGGTTACATGTTAGTTGGGAAGATACTATAATATACATGATCAATTCTTTAGGTTATACATAATAGATTTTTATTTATTTTTAATGTGAATATGGTTGATGGGAATGGAATTTTTGATCACATAATGTATTTAATATCATCAAAAGTTAGTTGGAATTGATGGTAATTACACTTTATGATGATATATGTTCATTGGTTTTATTTTATTGGTTAACTAATATTTTGGAAGCTACTATATTATTTTTTAGTAGTTCCCTATGGAATAAAAAAATGATGTTAAATGATAAGTGAGATTTAATCCTCACTAAGGATATTCATAGAAGAGATTCATGAAGATTTTTTATTCATGATCTATACATTGAAAGAAGATGTAGATATATATAACAAGATAATCATAAAGGATGATCAAAATGAATAAGAAATATTTAAGTCAATATAATTTATCTTGGTCTTACATGTTACGATTATGGGAAGAAAACACATTTCAAGAAGTATAGGTGTAAATAAAAGAAACATGAAACCAATTTATAAAACATAATAGATAGTGTAACTAATGATGTCTTATTGTTGATTGTAGAAAATACCATAGATTCTTGGGTTTTAAAATCAGGAGCATAATTCCACTCAAATTCAAATAAGAATTTATTAAATAAACATGTTTCCCAAAATTTTGTAAAAGTCCATCTTGTTAATAAAGAGGCTTTATAAACCACTGGGAATGGTGATGCACAAATAAAAACAGATAGTGAGACTTTTATAATTATAAATAATGTGTGATATATTCTTTACTTGATAAGAAAAATTATTTCTATCAGAATTCATATTAATTTAAGATTTGAATCCACTTTTATTGGTGGTGATTGGGAAATTAACAATGGGGATATGGTCATAGATCATGGGGTGAAGAATGGAACTCAATAAAATATAAAATAAAATACCATGGACATGGCTATGATAGAAAACCCAATTCCGGATTTAAAACTATGGAATTACATGTTAGGACAGATGAGTGTGATGTGGAAGGAATTTCTGGTAACAAAATGATTAATAATGGAACATAAGTTTTTAGAGGTTATCCTATGTTAATATTATATTTTTATAAAGAAAAAAGGTATATTATTTGAAAGGTGGTAGAAAAATAAAGGTTATAAATACTTGGTTCACACATGTTTTTGGGTACCTTCACTAGTACATTCCCTTTGAAGGTCACTATATTATGTGACACTTATCAACAAATCAACAAGGAATGAATGTGTTTAATTTTTTGAAAAACAAGTTTTATTCATTTAATATGTTTTAGAGGTTGAAGTATTTAGTAGATAATTATTCACGGTTAACATTGAAATACTTAGGGTTTAACAATAGATGAGATTATGATGGTATAAAGTACAAGTATTTACTTGTTACTAATGAAATTGAATGGGAGAATACTATTCTAGGTGCACTATAATATAACGGTTTGTCTAAGAAGGTTAATATAACATTTAATGAATATAATCATAGTATTAGGCTACACTCAGGGTTACCCAAGTCTTTATACGCATAGGTAGTGAATATGAACATGTATCTTATCAATAGGATTTTGAATATACCATTGGAATAATGTATACCTAAGGATCTTTGGTCAACTAAAGAGGAATGAATCTCATATTTATGAGTCTTTCGTTTTTTGTAATGCGTACATGTAGATATTGAAGTGAGGATAAGATTTATGCTAAATAAAAACACTATTTCTTGATTGGATATGATGTTGATGAGTTTGGATATAACTTTTGGGATGGTGAGAATAATAAGATCACCAAATTTAGAATATGATATTTAATGAATGTTTCGTATATAAGGTCCATAATATAGAGAAAGTTGATACTGGGGTTAAAGAATCAGCATGTCACGAGAAATTTGAGCTTAAAATTTTGACTGAAAATATGAAAATAGAACCAGTGGAGTCTAATCCTCATGTTGAATTAATAAGATTAACTAGGGTAAGGAGACCTATAAAATGGTATTCATCAACCTTGCACTATTTTTATTAATTTATTTTTAGATATATAATGATCTAATGAGTTTATTATGTTTAATGATTCAAACTAGTGGGCATTTTCTATTCAGGAGGAGATCTCTTCTTTACATAATAATAAAACATGGGAACTGAATCCACTACCATAGGGAAAGAAACAATTTCATAAAAAATGGGCATAATAATTAAAGGAATAAAATTATGGTAATAATATATATAAGGCATGAATGGTGGTGAAATAATTTTTAAAAAAAGGTTGTGTGAATTTTATTGAATTTTTCTCACATGTAGTGATGCTGACTACTATCTAAGTGTTTCTTATCACTATCACATCATAAGATTTTTATCTTGTGTAAAATAATGTAAAGACTATTTTCCTTCATGTATATCTATATAAACACATATATTAAGTGAAATAATAGGGACTTATTAGTTTAGGAAGGAAATATCTAGTGTGTAAACACCAAAAAAAATTATATGCGTAGAAGCAGGAACAAAAGAAATGGAAAAATAATTTTGATTCATTAGTGAGTAAAAATTTATAAAACTCATGTAACATGGATAAATGATACTATATAAAGTATTTTTATAATGGATATATTATACTTCTTTTGTATGTAGATTACATTATTATTACAGGATTGTATAAAAAGACGATTGATGAACTAAAAGGGAGTCTATTTGAGGATCTCAAGATAAAAGATATTAATAAAGAATGTATGATTCATGGGATAAATATTAATAAAATATTTTCCACTAAAACCACGATGTTGTTATAATTTTACAAAATTAGAAAGGTACTAATTAGGTTTAGTATGATAGAATAAAAAACAATTTTATTCCCCTAACAATCCATTTTATTTTTTTGAAGTAGAAGGAACCAAAGATTGAAGAAATAGTGGAGTACATGAAAAAGGTTTCTTATGCATCATACATTGGATGGTTGATGTATTCCATGATTTTTACTTGATCATAATTTTTTCATGGAGTGGGAGTTATGAGCAGGTTCATGGATAATCTAGTAAAGTAAAATTAGGAAGCAATGAAGTAGATATTGTGGTATTTTAAGGGAAGTAAGGAAGAATCTATGTGATTTGGGAAATGAAATTCATATAGGGGTATGTGAATTATATCCTTGGTGGTGATTTCTACATTAGGAAGAGTACCATGGGTTATTTTACTTGTGGTGGAACTAAATTAATGTAGATATCTCAGTTGTAGATGGTTACGTTATCCACCATAGAGAAAGGGTACATTATCATAATATAATCAAGGAAGTAGATAGTTTGGATGAAGAAATTATTAGTAGCATTGGAAAAAAAGATAGAGAAAAATTTATTTCACTATGATAAGTATTTTGTTATAAATTTTGAAAAGAATGTTGTACATCAATATAATATGGATAATATTCATTAGAAGTAACAATTTATTAGTGGATTAATATAGGATGGCCTTTTGTCATTCTAAAACATTCATGTAACAAGTAATCAGATTGATGTATTGGTGAATCTAGTGGTTATTAGAAATTTAAGGAACTTTTGTTCCTATTTTGGTAATTATTGATGATTGTGGGTTGAGAGGAATAATACGGAAGCACATCGTGGTATCATATAAGGGAAAACAACTGATATTTCATGATTCAACCGCTTGAAATTGAATCTTTAAAAAGAATGTTACCATTGGTGAGTGGAGAAGAAGAGTTTATATCAAGTAAGTTGTCTAACATAAAATTATAGAAGAAGTTAAATTTATTATATTAGGATCCAAGTGGAATATTTTTGGAATATTGGGTCCAACTGCATTAGATAATGTTGGGAAAAGTGCTAGAGTCCCAAATTTTCAGGTCTCTACTATAGAGATGATTAATAATTTAATAACTAACCAAAAACATTGAAAAAATGTACAATAGTAGTGTGGAAACTATCAACAAGAGTATTATAATAGTGTAGACTATACCATTATGGTTATTGTAGAACCTTGTTCCACTATATATATCTGGTTACCATAGAAACATGAGTTACTATATCAACACATTGATTTATAAGATAATTTTCAAGATAGGGTTTATGATTCACCATGTGTAACCTATAATTTTACTCTTGAAAATATCGACACAAATTTTATCTCTGTTGATGTGGGGATTCTTCCCAATCCATGTAAATTAGTGTGTGTTTTTATTCTTCTTTTTCTTTATTTTTCTCTCTTATGATTATTTTTTTGGAATAATTTGTTGTTTGGATCCCTAAATTTTCATATCAATATGTTGTTGTTATGTTATTAATGGAAATAATAAATGATTTTATTAGTATAAAATATATATCTTTCAATCGTAAAGATCCTATTATTTAAGGGTGATATAAGTTTAAAACACTAGCATAAAACTAATAAAACATCCTAATGAGAATATGGAATTCAAAATAGTTTTAATTTTCTTGAAGAGACTTATCGTAGGTGTGTCCAGCAAGGATATATATATATAATAAGTACCTTAAATTACATATAGTTCAATTGAAGAAAAAATTTAACTCTAAATATTTCATGAATAGGAGTAATAAAGGGAACCTAAGGAAGTTGATGTTTCATACAAGGGAATTCCATGGAGGTTGATGTTTCCCCTTTCCCTGTTTCTTGACGGTGCTCACTGGTGGGATGCTAAATCCTTTCCCCACCTCTATTTCTACCTTACCCTTTGCATTATACCTCTAGGTTTGATCTATGTGTGGGCATATCAGGTGTTTTGGGTCAGCGTTGGTGGTGGAGTTTGGCGTTCCTCCTCTTATATTCCCTTGTCATCCAATCCATAGGACTCTAACCCATCTTGGTCAGGATCAATGTGTATTTTGGGACTCCTTGGGATAGTGTTGGCGGGGGGGGGGGGGGGGGGGGTGGAAATGGTTTTTGTGTTTTCTTAGTCAGCATTGGTCTCCGGTCTTTTAGGTTTGAGGTTGTAGTTTCTAGCGGCATTGATGATGTCGGGTTCATCACAATTTTCTATGGATGTACTGAAACTTGTGCTCTGCCTTGGTTTCTAGGTTCTTCACTCCCCCAGGTCTTTTTTCCATGCTATCTTTCGAGGAGGCTTTGCGATATGTTTTTTCGAGTAGATCGGTGTCTATGGAGTCGTGACTGGTAATGCCTTTCTTCAGTTTTTTTCAATTACGGGGAAGTTACTTTTTTTCTATTTAGGTGTTATGGAAATGACAATGATTTCTTGTATGGAGATTTTTGTTCTTATATGATGTGTGTGGAGTATAAGTTGAAGGTGAAGGGTGTTTTTGGTTGTAGATGTCGACGAAGCAGACTTTGGTATCAAGCGATGTGGATGGTGACGATGATGATGGTGGTTCCAAGAATAGATGATGATGAAGGTGACTGGATAATGGATTTGGCGCCAAATCGAATGGAGGTTTTATAAAAATAGTGTTGGATCTTGGTTATTTGATAATGATGATGGTTCTCACATGGCTCAAAAACCATTTTTTTTTGTTTTTGAAATATGAATTTGAAAAACCCTGTGCACTTTGGTTCAGATGGAGGTGAGATGTTGGAATGTGGTGCAATTTTTTTAATGTGAGTAATTTTTTTGAATATTTTGATGTATGGTTACCATTTATCCTTAAATTGGCTTTTAGAAAATATAAAAAATGGTTTTGGAGAAGAATTCACAATAAAAAATGAAAACCTATTTTAGAATAATAATTAAGGTGATTATTTTTGTTTGAGTCTGAAGGAAAAAATATGCTTTGATATATAAGAATTAATAATTTATTAAAAAGGAGTGTGAGTAGATACCACGAACCCCTCCCACCCCATAACCTCCACTATTGGTACCCCTCCTGGATTGATAGTGAATATATGGATGACCCTTGAAGCCCACTTTAAATATGTTATGGGTTGAGGACTATCATCGATGGTATAGAATGCATAAAAATGAGTTGCATTACCCTCAATATATAAGTATAAGGACAATACATGAGATGGAATGCACTACGCAAAACCATAAAATTGATAAATAAACCATCTCGATACCTGAATGTAATGTTACAATAAATAGAAAAAAATTGAAATACCAAAAAAATTATAGTAACCAAAAGCCCCAATATCTTCTGAAAAACTCTATGATCTATTCTCTCCAACATGATCACCAAAAATATCCATTGGAATTGAAAATAGTTTATTCATATATAGGGTGAGAATTCAAGTATACTAAATAAGATCCTCCCCAAAACCTCTCATGTAAATGTGAAATAATCATACTCATTCCCATTGAATATAAAAATTAAACCAAATCATTACCAAAATAGGTAAAACTATATCCCATATTCACCAAGGATTTCTCACTAAGTAATTCAAAAAAAAATTTATAAAATATCAAAATAATATATATAATAAAGATACCCTACATTCACTTCCCCACTAGTTTTTCCCTCCCACACCACAATTCCAAGCATCCTCCACTACAATAGATTCCACACATCAAGTAACCTCTAATGTGATTTAGGCCTCAACCCAACCTACCTTAGTCCCATGTAGGGCCCAACATTTCACGTTGTCATTAGTCTATATATCTATGTCATCACCTAATCCTACATCCCATAAAGATCATCATAGCCTCATCCATAACTAAGTAGTAAGTTTAAAATCCATTACAACCCATTTATCATGCACTGTACCATAAGATACTACAATATGTGCTAGTACATATGTAGGAAACTGCAATCACTATAGCTAGAATACAAGTATGTGTTATAACCCCAAGACACAACAATCTGCACACACATGTATAGTAAAATTGAGAGCCATCATATCCTGGGTAAGAAAATATTATATACCTTAAGCCATCACAACCAATATATCCATACACATCCTGCTACATCTAAAGGGATAATAGGTATGGTGGTGACGTCTGTCGTTTATTCCCTCACCCACATAGATATTGAAGAAAAAATCAGAACAAAAAACATTTGGGTGGTGAATACCCACCCAACATAGGTGGTGTAGCGTATGAAATTAATAAACATAAGAATAGATATAACACACAACCAAAATAATGGAAACTACCTATCTTTATACTCAAATACAATTATCGTCCCACATGACACCCATCACCCACCACTAATGTCTATGAAAATAGATTTCACACATGCATACAAGCACCAAAATCCATCATAAGTAAATTCAATTAGTAATTTATCAATTTATATACATTAAATTTTTATAACCATTACAAATTATAGTCTAATAAATTCATTTCATCATAATCCAATGTGATTTAATTTTTTTTATTTTAATCTTCATGCTCTCTAAGAATTCATTTCAACCATCCCATGGTATCCAATATTCAACATTATTGATATCAACACCAATCCTAGGAGTTCATAATTAGTTCATTTACCAATACATAATCATGGGTATTCTAGGAACCATCCTAAACTACCATAAAAAAGCTTCACCCATTGTGCATAAAATCAATTAAAACTGTTGTAAGAATATCGTAGAAACCAAACATTGAACAAAAATGACACTAAGTAATAACTAATGGGAAATCATAGCTCTCAACCTATTATAACCATCCTTGTGTCATTACCAACACCATTACACAAAATTAATTCCATCTTTCCATCACCAGAATAAATCCAATACCATAACCTAGGAAATATATCCCATCCCTCTCCAAATATCCCGACCACACTAGGTTCATTAAAAATCATAGCAAGAGAACAAACAATCTAAAATAAATAAATAGAAACAATGAATTCTCAACATAGAAAATTGAAACAGGATCCAAGGCCATAACTACAAGGCATTCAATCCTTTAACAAAAGAGGTCAGGCTCACACAATCCCAAACATTCATCGTTATCAAAAGTAAGAATTTTTATTATAGAGACACATAAAATTAAACCACAAAAGACAATTCATAAAAGATATAAATAATGAAAACCTAGGGAATTAGACCTAAAAAACCCAAACAATTAAAAAAAAGGGATCCCAAACTAGAAAAAAGTTATCATCATGGGTGCTCTAGGAGGAAAGGAAATCCACCACCTTTTTACCTTCTATCAAAGTGTGATAAATCTCCACCTGATCATTCAGAAGATGCTTAATTATCCGGATGAGGTATATGATAATCCATAGCATGGTGGTAGTATTATTGTTAGGGTTATTGATAATCAAGGAATCATTCTTCATGGAATCCAATAAGAGGTCTCTATCCTAGTAGAGAAGAATTCCATTGATCATTGCTTGGGAATCTACCCAAAGGGAATATCATTAGTCATAAATGGAAAAGAATACCACAAAAAACAATCCACTGGGAAAATGAATGACCCATACACCCTAATTTAGACCATTCATGAATGACATATCAGTGTTTAGTTTTAGAAATTGGCTAGTAGGATCCCATTCCACCCATATTCTATATGAGAAAAAAATCCAGAAACAAGGTGGAGAACATATTACCAACAACAAGAGTTATAAGATTGAGATATTTAACCCAGTTCTTAATCAGTAACACAAGATCATCTACCAAACTGTAGGATCTAACCACCATAGACTCCTGATAGATTCATGATCCATAATATTGTTCTTTTTTCTGAGTAGACCAGATGGTCCAACACCATACTACCAGAAGATCCAGCCTATCCTTTTTATTCATTTTTATTGTTCTAAGTACTGAGAAACCAATTAAAAAGGAACTCATAGATTATACCATTTTTTAGGTTGAAGCTAAATATCTCTCCCAGAATTACCCACATAGTTCCCTCCCATTCACTTTGAAAACATATGTGCACCATAGTTACATCCTTGGGATCCCTTCAACATGTACACCTGGACACTAGGAAGACTCGCTTACACATTAATTCCTTATCAATAGGGACTACATGAGACATGATACACCATACTAGGAAGAAAAACTTTGGAGGGAGATCCTGACACCAAAGGCCTCCACATTCATTGAAGATATAGGATTTATAAGAGCTTTCCTTTAGGAAACAATACAATTTACAAGAAAAAATTCCTAATAAAGAGATCATAAAAATCAGTTTTTTAGGATTTTTATAGAGAACAATTTCCCTAAAGATCTCAAGTTTTTGTAGAATCAGAACTAAATGGATATAAGGAAGGAATCTTATTTATTTAGAGAAAGATATATTTGGAGTCAGATAGGTTGGAAATCCCATCATCGTACATGTCTAGTTTTAATGCCAAAATTTAATGTATTTGTGGTCAATTATCCCTCTTGAGTACTGTTGGAGTTTATCCATGTGACCACAGATTATTTTTAAAATCCCCAAGCTCCAATCACGAAACTCATTCAAGATCGAACCATACTTGAAGGAAATAAACCTTCCCCATAAGGATATTCCCTCCATTTCTTCCGAAACTAACCCAGACTGCATGAAGTGCATAGTTTATTCAATACTCTTGAGATTAATATCCCCTTACTCTAGTTCTTCTTCATTCCTCTCCCATTACACCCAATGGTACCTCCCCTCATCATGTTCATCCCATATAAATTTAGTCATGATATTCTCCATCATTCTTAACAATGTTCTAGGCACATAGAGGGTGGAAAGAACATGCATGGTAATTGAAATGAGTACACAATTAACGATAGTAATGTGGACTCTGAATGAAAGAAAGATATTTTTCTAATTTAGGATGTGACTAGAAATTTTTTCAACCATATTATCAATGTAGTGAATACATACCATTCCTGGTGCAAACAGGGCTCCCAATTACATTATAGTGAAAAATTTATATTGACTCCTAGAGATTCCATAATATTATTAACCCTAATATATAATAATTGGGCTGAGATTTTGACATTACATTAATCCTTGTTAATAATTTATCCACTCCACTTGGTGTAATAATCAAATATTTTTTTTATGGTTCCATATATAATGACTATTTTCATTAACAAAGATCAAAACATCATTTGTAAAGAGAATATGGGAAATACCATTGATATTTTATTTTCATTGGAAAGGAAGAATTATTCCATTGGGCATGCTCCTTGTGATAAATATACTAAGATAGTATTCAACCAGGATGAAGATTTTGAAAAAAGGGGATCTCCCACCTGGAGGTCCCTAACGAACTTAAAGAAACCATAATTCTTTTATGAGAAAGTAATAAAGATCCATGGGGAACTACAATGTCTGAAAAAAGTCCACAATTTCACTAAATAAACCCATCTTCAACATTACCTTGATGATAAACCACCACTCCACTCTATTGTAAGTCTTATCCATATCACCTTTGAGTGTAATGATAGAACCCAGATTCCTTAAGTTGATATCTCCAACCATTTCTTAAGCTAGGATGATAGTTCCTTGGATAGATATACCTTTAATAAAATCATTTTGTTCCTTAGAAACCGAATGTTAAATGTGGGGAGAAATAGTTAAATTAAAAATTCTAACCCAAATATTAAAGGGAAAATTTCACATAATTACGGGTTGGAATTTCTTGATAGAAGATGGGTTGTTGAATTTAAAAATGAGAACCACTATTGTAGAACATAAAACAATTATAAGACTACCCCCTTGAAGAAATATTTGATGTTCTCAAGGAAGTATAACTTGTGATGTCCCAAGAGTCCATGTAGAGGGAGAATATGAATCCATTCGGCCTTGGAGATCTCTCTGAATTCATGGAATGAACCACATCCCAAACTTCTTTCTCCTAATGGATTCTGATAATGAAATTGTTGATCCTATCAGTAATATCCTTGGGAATAGAATCAAGGATGTCTTACTATCCTATTCGGTAACCAGCCTGCATAGAGGGATTGATATCAGAAAACAAGGATTTAAAATAGGAATACATCATACCTCCCACCGCATCCACGTAATTATTATATGTTCTATATTCCATTATGATATTTGGGAGAAAGGGGTACTTATTCTATTTGATACGTTCATGGTAATATACTGATTTATAGTCTTTTTATCTAAGCTAAAAAGGTCTATAAATCTCATGGTCCACCCACTCCCCTTCCAAGATCATTTCAGATAATTTTGATTCTTTTTTTAGCAAGATCCTTGAAAATAGAATCATCCCATAATTCATCAATCCTAACCAAAAAATTCTCAATATATTATTTTATTATCTCCATACCCAAAATTCAAGAAATATGATTATTATTCCATGTTTTTGGTCCTTATTTAACTACCTAATCTTGTTTTGGAATCCCAGGAAAAGGTTTTCTTGCATGAACTTGGTCCAGGACATCCAGTCCACCTTGAGAAAGTTGGGATCCTATATCCACCGAGATGAGAAGAAGAACCATTTATTACCTCCTAAAATGAATTAAAGGGAACCAATAAAATGTGGGTGGTCACAAAGAGATGGATTCATATTGGAAACATGATCAACCAGAAAGGATGATATTGCATTAAGTTTTTTTAAACACCAATCAAGTCTGCTCCTGATTTGGTGACTGCCTTATTGGCTATTACAGTAAGAAAAATAGTCACCAAAATAGTGCATATTAATCAAACCATTTCCTAAAGAGAATGTAGAAAATTCCTCAATGTACTTCCTTGAAAAAATTCCCCCAACTTTCTTCTTCACAGATTTCGTAACTATATTAAAATCATCACCACTTAACCAAGGGGAATCCCTTGGATTAAATATTTCTAGATCATTCCATAGTGAATCCCTCTAAATAAATATACAATTAAACAAACAACATTTTAAATTACCATATTTAATTAAATGATTCATTATACATAGGTTTCAGAAATAATAAACCTATCGGTAGTAGCTAAAAATATCTAAGAATCAACTATAAACATGATTCAATCAATACATTCATATTTAACATTTTTCAATAAATTAAAATAATTATATCCACATGCCTCTTTCATTATTCACTTTATATTTACTAGTTTTAGGTTTTTTAACCAATTTAAATTTTATTAACCATGATAGAGAATAAAAATAATCATAGAGAACATGTGTCACACTATCTATAAAATATCAAGAGGCATCATCAATATAGAATCACCACATGTGATCACTATATCCCATTAAATAATTTATTCTTCCATAGATTTACATATTATTATCTTCAATAGGTTGATTAAACCATTACCCAAATAATATAAATCATGATACTTTCACATAATCTCATAAAAATAATGAAAATTCATGAATCCCCTACCTAAAGATGAATCCTTTAATGTTCTCTGATCAAGAATGAGAGAACATGGATCAACCACTACCAAAATCAACGGAAAACACTCTGAAACCTAACCATAGTAAACCATCATCAAGTCACACTTAAATATATAACTAAAACTAGATAAACCTCACTAAAAACCTCTATAATGAAAAAAGGAAAAGGAATATGAGTATAATAGAGTAACTTAAATCAAGAGAGTTTGATCTTAATGACCCAAGATGTTTAAACACTAAGAAAAAAAAATAGAGAGGGATAAGGGGGATGGGTTTCACATATAGTTCAAAGGAATATAATAATAATAAAACCAAGGGATTCAATAACCTCTATTTATATAGAAATTCTGAATAGCATCTTCCATGGAATAGTGACTTGCACAATGGTTGTGGTTCCTATGATAAAATTGAGATATGATTTTTTAGTGTTTGAATACTAATATTTTCTTCATAAAAACTGAACCTACTCTTCTTTGACCACCACCCTATCATGCACCATGTCATGGAAGATAGTACTTCAGACACCTAGGTGGAAACCATGCTACCCTCCACATCATAAGTGAAAATCATCATCTATTTCATCTCACCACACCCAAAAATACAATATGGTGAGACTAAGATCTTTTTTTACCTTACCTCACAAAAAAATTAAGTGAACCTTGACCAATAATCTCCAAGACCATGAAAATGACATTAAATATAATTATCCACCAGTGGGTGAAGATGAATTTTTGTTTTATGGATAATACAGAGGGTAAAAATCCCAATATAGTAGAGTGATACATTGACATTTTTTAGAGGTTGTTATAGGGTCTCCTCTTCATTGAGAGAATAATTTTTCCATTTAATTTCTTCCTATGACCACACTTAATTAATATGAAGCTTATTATGTGGCCTTAACTATATTCAGGAAGTTAAAATTATAGTTTAAAGTCTTTTTAGGAAAGATTTCATTAGAACTAATTTATCCCCCTTATCATCTCTTATTCAATTATCTAATATGTAAAACATGATTTTGAGGATTTGTATCAACTAACACTACTTAAAATAGGAAAAATTATAGAAAAAAATGTCATCCTCTATAAATAGATGACCTATTTGACCAACTAAGGGGAGTAAATTGGTTCTCAAAGATCAAACTTGAGTTTAGATATAATAAACTTTGAGTTAATTATGAATACATCTTGAGGATGAAATTAGGATATCACTATAGACATTAAAAGTTCCTTTGAATGAAATTTAGAGTGATTAATGGTCCTATTGTGTTTATGAGAATCATGAAATAGATATTCTAACCTTTATTAGACTAGTTTTTTTGTTGTTTTCATTGATTATATACTCATATATTATATTTTGGAGGATGAGAATTCTAAGAAATATATGATTTTATATACTTTCTCTAAGTGAATTATCTATATGGTAACCTCTCAAAGTGTAAATTCTAGATTTATGAAGTTAATTTCCTTAGTCATATCATCTCAAAGGGTGGAATAAAATTTGAACATATGGATATTTAGGATATGGAATATTAATATCCACTTAAATATATATTCAAGTGCGTAATAGAGGCACAGTGGCTGATACCCTCATAAAGAAATATAGAGCTTGGTTGGTGATGGATGCATATGAAGATTTGTTACTGATGGAGAAGATAGCCTCTATGTATTAGGTTATGGTAATGGAGGGAGACACCACCTAAATTTATTCAAAATTACTATCCCTCACACTTCTTCACTGAGCTAGGAAGGCCTAGTTTGGATACATAAACTATAAGGTCTTTCATGGAAATAGTTTCTTAAATAATGAATTTGAAGAATTTTATAATGGTTGAGAGCATATCATTCTCCTCCAGGGATGGAAATTAGTTTTAGTTGGGATACATAAGGAGGTGATAAAATATTTTCACCAATCACCATTGGTAGTGTAACTCGAAGTGATAAAGATATATTAGGTTCTTAAGTACCAATTTGATGTCCAGTATTTAGGCATTATATTGAAAATTTTGTGTCATCATGACTCATGTATTAGTAGGTAGAATATGAGTACCAGGTTCCAAGATAATTAACCCAAACTCTTGATTTTCTAGAGTGGACATAGGATAATATATCGAGATATTTAATGGTTGAATTATTTGGATGACTCTATATGGATGGTTGTAGTTGTATACATTGTTTCACCACACAATAAACAACCAAATAAATAAGACCATTTAGGCCCTCAAAGGAACATTTCAGGCTTGGGACCTCCAATTTTTTTATAATTTGGGTTGAAAACCTATTAATAGTAGAGTAAAGCACAAAAATAGCTACCATCCAAGTATTGCATACCCTATAAATGGATCTATAGTTTTTTAGAGATTGGTGATGGATCTATTATGGTGTCACAACCCATATATTGTCAATATTAAATTAATTTCATTACTTGTTAATATTCATGAATTACATTTCAAAAATTATATTCATTATTAAAATTTTAGGCAATCTTTTTGCCAAAAGGAAAAGATATTTACTTCTAACCAAATTATGATTTCATGCATTACATGGTTTTATTCAAAATATTATATATAAATTTATAAATTTTAATTTTATAATAAGGTTATAATTTTTTAATTAATCATATTAAAATTATCCTATGATTAAATTTTGGTATTTTTTTGAAAATATCAATATTTTAGTGAATAATGAAAAATACCAATTTTGTAAAATTATCAGTTACTTTCATTAAATAAAGTAATCTAAAATTATAATTTTATTTAAAAATAAATTAATATAATTTATTTACAAATAATATAATTAATTAAATATAATATATCATTATACCTGATTTTGGTATAAGTATATTCTTGGGCTTAAAATCCCATTTATTAAAAAACTATTTTTATTACGTTTTGTGTTTTAATCTTAAATTAATTTAAGTAACTTATAGAAATTTAATATTGAGAAATTTATTCCATATTTTAAATCATTAGATCTAAATTAGGTAAATAAGAACCTTTTATTTTTGTTCATTGTGAATAGTAGCCTTGGTAAATATTTATCCCCACGACAAGGGTAAGTTAGGTAATTAAGGTTAAAAATAATATGATAAGGAATGAAAATAATCCTAAAAATTTCCATAATATATTATATTAGTGTAGTTTGTCCATACACATCATATATTCAAATTTATGAAATATTTGTGCCATTTTTCTTTGAAAATGACATATATTATTTTAAGTATATAAAAATACAAAACACCATTCTCTTTCTTTAAATTTATCATATATGGTCACATGTGGATAAAAATAATTTTTTAATGAATATTAATGTTAAATTTGATAATAAATAAATAAATTTTATGATGGTATTTTATTTATAAATTTTATTGATGAAATAATTACCTTAAAATCTTACACAAAGCTGATATAGGGCTTGGGTAAATAGTAGAAAAATCATATAAATGATTTTAAAAACTATTAAAGTAATATTGTGAGAGTGATTTATAGTTCCCCAATAATTTAATAGATAAATGTATAAAATTATGTATGTTTAAAATGTTTATATTATAATTCTATTTTTATCATAATGACTTAAAGTCAAATTACATGAATAGTCCTAAAAGTGAAAATGATGATATTTTATAATATTAAATATTTTATTGCATGATTTAAAATTCATAAATATCCTATATTACGAAAATTTAATATTATATGGTTTAAAATATCAATTATGGTCCATTTATGAGTCACTTGGCCTTTTATAGTTACTTTATTGATCCTTAAAGAGTAAAAATTTTTGTTATCACGGTAATCATCAAAAGGGTTAACAAGGGGTTAAAATAAAGTGATAAGTGTGAAATCATCATATAAAAATGAAAAAAATTTATTTTCTGATTAGATTTAAAATCATACTCATCCTATATTTAAATTATATCAATTTTAAGAAAACATTTCAAGATAATTAATTTATATTAATATAATTTTTATGCAATTCCATGAGGTCCCCTCCCCTTACTTATAAAAGGGAACCTCTTATAATCTATTCCTCACACATTTTAAGAATTTTATTTTATAAAATCCCTACCAAGATGACTTCTAAACATTCCTCCCCAAATTTTAGAGGTAATATTTTGGGTTGAATTCCAACCTTATAGGGATTAAGTTGAAAAGATAATGAGGATGTATAGAGAAGAGGTATAGATTTTAACCAAATATTTAGGTTTTATTTCTACTTATACTACCATAAAATGTTATTAATGTTGGACTCAAGGGTGTTTCTTGCAGGAAAGGAAGTATGTTTTTTGTTTTTTGTCAATCTACAATGGATTGATCAAGGATTTTTCAAAGACAATGATTCTTACAATACATTTTGAAGCAAGTCTTTAAGGTGGAACAATTTCCTAGTGTTTGACAATTTTTTTGGCCTCAAAATTGGGTGTTTGGTTTTTTCAAAAATGATCTTTTTCTGTGATGGAGTAGATAATACTCATAATATGAAGAAAAATTCACAGATTGGAAAGGAGGTATGCGGGAGTGGTTCACAAAAGGTAAACAGTATGCAGACCGCATAAGATAAATGGTTTTGGGGCAAAGGAGGTTTATGGGAAGGCCTATGGTTCATAGATGGAAAATAATTCACAGGATGACATGTTGTTCATAAAAATGAGATGATTATTTTGGAGGCTGAGAAGGAAAAGGTGGTATGCCGACCGTATAGGGAATAATGGTTCGCAGGAGCACGATACGCCCTGAATATTTAAAAAATAATTGATTAACATATTTTGTGGATCTATTTTCCTACATAAGAAGCACTAATCTTTTTATTAGGGTTGCGACACTAAGACCATAATCTAGTTAGAATTTGGTGTAGTCTAGTGTGGTTCACAAAAATAAAATCCCAAGAAGGAGATTACTATTATAAATTTAGAGGATGTCAGTGAAGTGTGAATTGGTTTATAAGAAGACATGTTTCCGTAAGAGAGCTAGTACGCAGAGGTTGCTATTATAGTCTACAAAATATTGGTGGTTCGAAGAGGAAGAATCCATCCACGAAGCATGGTAGAACATGAAGAAATAAGTGTTTTGTGAAGAACTTATAGTATGTGGTTCCATATGGTACATAGAAGAATAATTCTGGTTCACGGAGGAAAAGTTCACGAATGAAAAATATGAGGAAAATTATATTACAACTATAGGTGAAAACAAGACTTCAATAGAGCATCTATTTATAGTTGAGGATGAATGATTTAATGCCAACCCAATGATGTGACCTTCAAGTCGATAAACTGAGTTCAGATTCTTCTCAAAATAGTGAGAAAGTGGGATTCAATGGAACTGATTCAAGGTATGTATTGTATTATCCCTAAAATCTTGGAAATATAGTGCTCCTGGAATAGAGTGGCTATACTTAACTTTTGTAATCCACAATTTGTAAAGATTAGTGGAATTAGGTACGACCGAAAACCTATCGGTGTATACTCCTTGGACTAGCCCTTAGTGGTGAACCAATTAAAATTATTGTGAAATCCTTATACTTGTGAATGTTTAAATTACTACACATTAACAAAATATATATTTAACACATTCTACCAATGTGAGAACAAGATCCGTCACTTTAAAAAAAAATTGACTCCCAGATTCACCCCTTCCATCTCAGGGTGTTCTGAGGTCCTTAGATTAAACCATGATAAAATAATAAAATAAATATATTTTATATTTTTATATGTCATTAAGTTAATTTCAAAATCATACCCAATATACTATTCCATCAAAGGAGAAATGAAACCATTGTTCATGAGTATAATGAACTAATTCCTTACAAACAAAGGTAATTCATTTTCCATCAACACATCTCAAAGATGGTTATAATTATAGATTTAATGTAAATATTTTATATCCATGAAATAATTATAAATCTGTAAATATTATATATTATTCATTATCTTACCTTTCCATCCATTGAAAAATGATAACATCGTTCTTTCGTACTTGTGTATTACCACCTCTATGAAGTTCTGATTTATTTTTCATCACTGCCTCAAATGGATAATAAATATAATGTATTTAAATATATAATATTATATTTATGAAAAAATAAAAATTATGGAAATATAAAATAATATTTACATTCTTTCCCTTATGTTTGTTGAAAAATGGAAATGTTAATCATGCATACGTACAGCCTACCATCTCCATGATTGTAACATAATTAATTTTTCATAACCATATTATGTAGTTGTATATAAAATTATAATTAATGTATAAAAATTATAGTTATATCATGATTATTATTCTATATATTATGTAATAATGAATTGTTTGATCTCATTCAATATACAGAATCAATTTTGAAATAATGAACAGAACATCAACAAAACACCCGATGTAGAAATAAATGATTATGTAATTAAATATGACATTAAAATAAATTAATTAAATGGTTTAATCATAATGTATTATTCTTATAAAATTTTCTTATTAAATAATATAATTTATATAAGTTTATTATGTAGTTTTTAATGGACATACATTGCAAGTCTGTACTCAAGGTAAGGGATTCATCTCAATTTCCGTTCATTGAGACATATTTTAATGTTATGAATCTAAATTTTTTTACATGGTGTATATACAACCACTATTAAGTTTTGTATCAAATATCCTTCAAAATTCATTGTATTTTATATTTCAATTAAAATTATTTCATCTAATGTTATTTGACTTGATAGTTACAATGTAGTAAGGGGTTTCTTAACTCAATTTCCATTGATTAGGTTATAATTATACATAATTGACTATATTATTTCATTACTATCTATGAAATGACCTATAATAATAATTTTTTTATTTCCACTTTTCAATATTTACAATTTTTACAAAAAATCACTTCGTTGTTTAATACTAACTTCAATGATACGATCTTTATATCGATTATTCTTCTCAATATTGTTTATTTGAGACATGTATTATATTTTGAACCTACTTACTTTAATAAAGTGTTTATGCTACCTATTGAGATATTATATCATGATTTAATCTTTTTTCATGATATTTAAAGATCCTTTTATGTTATCACTTTCATATATTGATTCAAATGTTATAAAAGTTTTGAGTGTTTTCATGGTCTCAATTTTAATTACTTGAGACATAATTCATGTTATGCACCATGTTTTATTTTCTATTGATTACTTACTTAAACATTAATGTTTTTCATATATTATTTCATATAAATTATGGGTTTTATAGAATCATGTTATTTTTCTTCATTAATTGGATTTTTTATTCATGAATTACCTAAGTAATAAGGGTTTCTCGTCTCAAACTTATTTATTTGAGATATGTTTTGATTAATCAACATATATTCATTTATATAGTGTATATATTTAATCATATCATATAATATCCTGGATTTTTTCTACTTATGGTATTTATGATCCTATTTTTCTTCCTTTCAAATGGTTTTTGGATTTAAAAGGGCATAAATGGATTTTATTTAAAAATGTTGTTTTAATTTTTTTAAATAATTTTAACCAAAATCTTCTTCCCTATTATTTTTTATATTCCAAGAATGTTAGTTTTTAAACATTAATGATTTTTTTAAAGTTATTTTCCATGATACTTGACCTTCTTTTAAATGTTTTTAAAAAGGTATCTTCTTTATGATTTGTGCATGGGTCACTTTTGACCCTCTTTAACAAAGATTGAAGAGAATGTTTATTTTTATCATTTAAGAAAAGAATGGATTTTCCCTCTATCATGATCATTATTTTATTTGAATATTTATTTTAAAATTAAATCATATTCTCAATGGTTTATGATGTTTTTTATTTTAAATTTATCGAATAAAAAGATAATTTTTCTATATTTTTAATGAAATGTTCTAATTTTTTTTAATGTAATTTTAATATATTTTGAAATCATTAAATGATTTCTATCATTAAATTTGACTATGATTTTATTATTTCATCTATATTATTTTTGGAGATGGATTATATTGATTATTTTAAAGATATTTTCATGAAACCTAGTTCTTTTCCATTGGTAAATCAAGCTATAAAGGAGTACAAGATGTTTACAAATTTTTATCATTAAAATGAAATATTCCATGTGTTATATTCATGTATAGTACATGGAAATTATTGATGATGATGGGTGATATTGATATATCTTATATGATGGGTGATCCTATTATAGATTATACGATAGGTGAACCTAAAATAGATTATATGATAGGTTTTACCAATAGAACTTATATGAAGGGTGATCCCAATACAGATAATTTGACCAGTGATCCAAAAATAGCTTATAAGATAAGTAATATATATATATATATATATCTAATATATTATGTATTTTTTCTTGTATTTAATGAAAATAAGAAATAAGTAAAATGGGGAGGTCTATCCTATTGATTTAATTGGGATCTAGTTATTTCCGACATCAGTGGACATTAGTTAAGAAGATAATGTTACAAGATAAAAACACATTTTATATTTTCTTTATATGAGTTTTTAATGTCTCTTTTATTAATATTATAATCAAATATCCTGTGATTATTTATTTATATAACTCTTACCTTTTTAAAATCTTTATGCTATGTCACATGTTTAGTGACCCAGTTTTTCATGGGTATGAGTTCTTTTAGGACATTCCCATGTTCTTTGACTATGTCATCATACTCTTATTCTCATCTTATGTTCACTAATGGCATTGAATTTTTAATTCTATTTTTTACCCTTACTAAGTCTTCGATGTCACCCTTTTTATTTTTTCCATTTCCCCAAGTTATGAATATTTATGTTATAAAAATTTTGTCTATAAAGGATTCATGTGTAAATAATCATATTGGATATGTTGAATAATTAATGTGGAATAATAAAATCTATGTACAGTAGGAAAAACAGTCACTTAAATACATGGGTATTGTTATGGAAGAGTTTTCCATAATTCTCTAATACTTTGAACCAAAAGGATCCTTGAGTATACAAGTGATCCAATATCTCATTTGATGTTTTATATTTCGGATTGTTGAAATTGGGGATTTTTTTGTATCAAATCTAGAAATGTAAATAATTTTCATTAATAATGGGATTCTAGGAGTGTGGGTTTGGGGATATTATATATAGGTCTCTATCTGTTAATGTTAACGATGGAGATTTAATAGGTGATCCATAAGTGTCTGAGGGAAACTCAAAGTATTAGAAAGTACCATTTGAGATATATATAGAAAAATTTAGAGATCAAGGATAAAGATAACGTGTTCTTAAATATGATAAATTTGTAAGAGTTTTTTCTAGGGAAGCAAGATATCCTCGAGGTCTATCAAGCCTCTCCAAATCTTATGCAGGGTAATTGTGTTGACTTACCACCGAGTGGTACCTCAAAATTATGTTGGGTGCAGAATATATTCAACATAACATGGATGAAGAGGTATATTCATGATTCATCACATATTTTTGAGTGTCATGAGATGGACAACAAGGGTGACCCCACTATTATAGAGTACCCTACAGTGGTCAAGGATAGACATGGGAATACAATTCATGGGAGAGTGATACCATTGGTGCATGACTTGTGGATGTATGCGAACCTTTACAAGACACTTCTATATATTCAATTTTATTAAGTGCTAACCATTATCAGCTCTAAAAAAAGTGTTGATGGGGGGGGGGGTTCTTGTTAGTTCTAATAAAATGGTACATTTTTTCACTGTTTTTTGCATTGATAAAGGGAACTGTGAATAATTTAATTTATATATACATATTTATAAAATCTTAAATATGATTTATATAAAAATTATTATATATATGTGAATAGAAAATATAAATATGATTTATAAAACTATATTATAATAAAAAACTATCATTAATATTATTTTCACAATAATATATATATATAATATTAAATTTATAGTAGTCAATAATTTTTAAAATTATAAATTTATATATATTAATTTTTTGAAAAATATAAATATAATATATTAATATTTTATATAAACGAGTAGATAAATATATAAATAAATATATATTTATTTACGTATAGTTCATATTTGATTTATATATTTATATCTATATTAAATAATTTAAAATATACACATATATTTTTATGTAAGTGTATGCATCTGTATGTATGTGGATGTATGGGTATGTATTTATGATCATGTATGTATGTGTATATATGTACGTGTTTGTAACTGTGGTATGTGTATATATGTGTTCTATGTGTCTCTGTGTGTGATTATAGAGATTTATGTTTGTGTATGTTTACATTTATGTGTATATGTATGTATGTATGTATGTGTGCATATGTATGTGTAAATGTACATGTATGTATATATGTGTATGTTTATGTGCACATGTAAGTGTTTTTATATGTTTATGCATTTTTTGTATGTGTATGTGTATGTGTGTTTGTATGTGTATGTGTATGTGTATGTTATGTGTATGTGTATGTTATGTGTATGTGTATGTGTATGTGTATGTGTATGTGTATGTGTATGTGTATGTGTATGTGTATGTGTATGTGTATGTTTATGTGTATGCGTATGCGTATGCGTATTTGTATGTGTATGTGTATGTGTATGTATATGTGTATGTGTATGTGTATGTGTATGTGTATGTGTATGTGTATGTGTATGTGTATGTGTATGTGTATGTGTATGTGTATGTGTATGTGTATGTGTATGTGTATGTGTATGTGTATGTGTATGTGTATGTGTATGTGTATGTGTATGTGTGAAGACACCAACTCTAGTAACTCAGCGACGATGTCCACTTTATTACATTGACATAAGATACATGGGATCTCATCCCGAAGGAAAAAATATCTTAGTAGTCTCAGTAAACTAGATACAAACATGCCTCCCATTTTACAGAAGAAATAAAATATAAAACATAGTGAAAGTAATTATCACACCCAAGTTTTTGAATTCTCTTTTTGTTTCCGGTTAGGGTTTGGTCCTCAGTTATATTCCTCTGGAACCAGGTGTGACAGGTTTGAATTTTTGGGGTAATCTTTCCTTTTTATTTTTGGTCTAGCTTCCCCCCTCGAGTTTCCATTGATTTTTTGGAGAAAAATCTACGTTTTTGTGTGGGAAGACCATGGAACACGATTGGTGCACAGTCAGTAGTAATTGTGCGCCATGGGCTATAAAACCATGCAGTAGATTTGGGTCATAGTTAGAAGAGACCTCACAACTTCCACATGGTTATTCTAACTGTGCGTATTGCCTATGTGTTAAGTGTATCCTTCAGCAGAGGTGGCCACATGGTCTCTGTCCAGTTTGACAAATTGTGGGACTAACCGTGTGGCTTGCCAACCCATTAAAAAGTTATGGGTTTTGTATTATATCTCTACAATTTAACCAATTTCTCACCTTTTTCTCACCCCTCTCGGTCTCTTCCACCGTAGGCACCTCATCTCCCTTCCATGGATCCCTCAGATCTCCCCTCCCTCGGTGGATTTGGCCCAAATTATTCAAGGAACCCTAAAGTAAGTCCCCTTTCTCTTGTTTTCCTCCTCTATTTTAGGGTTTCCTTTTGTCCTCATCAGGGTTTCAATTTTCCAGCAGGTAGGGGGTTCGATTTAGGGATAAATGTCTTTTTTTAGGGTTTGATCATGATGTTTTAGGTCAGATCTTTCCTTGATAGGGTATCATGGTGGTGTAGATGGGGTTTCAGATCAGGTTCCAAAAGATTCTCTTCATGAGGTAGGTGGTTCTATGCTTTATTATTTTTATATGTTTTTAATATGCTTGTGTTTGTATTTATTCTTAATTTATAAATTAGTTGTGTGGTGAAAAATGTGTTTTTAAATGATTTGGATGATTTGTGTGGCAAAAATGAATTTTTGAAGGGAGAATGGTTAAATATTTTTGTGTGTTCCATTGAGACATTTCTTAAAAGGGGTTTGTTCCAAGTATTGAAGGTGTTAAATGTGTTTCTCAAGGAAAATAAGGTGATAATGTATTTAAAGCGATGTTTATAAAAGTAAATGGTTTTTTTTATGGAATAATGGTTTCTTTTCTGTGCTCTTTAATCAACTCCTAAGTTGTTAAATATTGGAAATCATGTTTTAAAGTAATATTGGTTGTTATGTGGTTTCAAAAATAGGATTGGCCCCTATATTTGATTGATTTATGGAATTCCATTCTTGTGTTTTGTAAAAAGGGGAATTTATGAATTATGTAATTGATTATAAATGTATCTAAAAATAGATTTTCGTGTGAGTAAAATGGAAAATGGTTTATTTTGAGAAAAATGAGATCTCCTTGGAATGCTTGTTAATGGTTTGTGAAAGTGTTATGTTGTGTGACATGTGAAAATTAAGTTGAGTATAAGGGAATCCCAAGTATCAAGGTGGTCTGGATAGTTCTAGTATGCTAGTGATTTAGAAGTGGCTACAACCCAGTTTCACTTAGCATGATTGACACTTACAACACTAATTAAACTATGATGATTGAAGACTACTAGGTTTTGGTGGTGTTCTCTACTAGTGTCTCATGCATGAGAATGCTGATGGTCATGGTTTATAATCTATGTTACAACAAGGTATGAGTTTCCAATATCCCACTTGAGCTAGATTTTCCCTAGGGATTTAACCATGGTGCTCTACTATATATGATGTGGTTCCATCCATACACATACAAAGGACCAATTTTGTATGTGTGTACTATTTACAAATTCCCTTTTTCTTTTAAACAAGTGATTTTGAAATGGCTTTCCTTGTAAGTGTTCCTTTTTATGTTGTTTACCTATTAAATGTTTTTCCAAGAAATGTTTCAAAAGACTTTACTTAAATGATAATGTTAGATTATCTATGAAATATTTTGGAATGGGATTCTTTTATTCGGGTGGCATCCTACTGGGATATGTATCACACCCTACATACACCTTTAGGTGTTTGTAGATCATTTCTTCTGTTTGTTCGAGGTAAAGGCAAGGTTTTCAGTGGTTCCATGTTAGATTCTCATGGTTTCTATTATGGGTCTTGGTGGTGGTGGCTTGAGGAATTTTATCCTATCATTGTATGGAGGTTTGGGATAGTATTTTTATTTCACCATTTTGTTGTAGCTTCTTTAGTATTTCTTAAAATTGTAAAGTTATCTCTAAAAATTTGGTTATGCCATGTTTGGTTGACTATATTATATTTTGGTTTATTTATCTATTCAGTTTTTTATTATTATGAAATCAGTTAAATCATTCCCATTTTGTAATTTTGATACCTGTGCACTCTTTTCCAGCGCATGGGGATCGGTAATGCCCTCCGGGTTATGCCATGGACTGTGCCAGGCATCGGGTCAGATGTCATCTCATCTTGGTTCGTAAAAAAATGGTATCATAATAGGTTACAATCTTTTGGGCCATGTTCTTTTGGGAGGAAGTTTGGGTAGACTGGAGCTAGGATTATCATAACTTTATATTCTTGTTATGCGTAAGGTACCTAGACATCCAAACTCATGATAAGACTAGAGTTACTAGGGGAATTCAGGTTCAATATGAACCTTTTGGTCCTTGTAGTTTCTCGTTGTCTGGGAATTAAAATGGGAGTTGGGTCAATAGTCTTAGTGAGTTCATAGGTCCTGGAAATCCATGCGGAGTTGGGTAAATTTCCATGGAACACTATCTGTGATGGTGGTGTGACCGGCTTATGGACTCAAACAATATGTCTGAGTCACCCATTGACATCAGTTTTCCCTTAATTTGTTTGATATCTTTATGGGTTTTGGAATATAATTTTTAAAAATCATGTTTGAAAATAGTAAAAACTAGATTTTAAAATTGAAATGGTTTTGAGTAAATGGGGTTGAGTTTATCAGGATTGGATTTTCATAATTTAAACAAATTTTTTGCAAAAATTAATTGTTTAAAAAGATTTAATTAGGTTAAAGGGGATTTCAGAAATTTATTTTAAATGGGTTCTGATAAACTTTTGAAAAGTGTTTTGAATGGAATGAAATGTTTTGGAAATTATGCATGAGGTTTGAAAATTGGATTTTGATTTGGCAATTAATGGGCTTTTGAAAAGTTTCAAAAATTTCTAGAAACTTATTTTAAATGAGGATAAATTATTTTTTAAATGAGTGGTTATGTGTGAAAGGGAGGTTACTGTGAAATCAAGAGTGTTTTAAAGTGAATTTTTTTTTTGAAATTGGTGTGTAATATTTGGAAATGAATTCTTACTTGAATGATTAGTGTTTTTCTAAAAATTCTTTGTATAATTCAAAATGGGTTTTGATTTTGTGACTAGAGATTTTGAGAAAGTTAAGGATGTGTATTGAATGTTTGTTTTGGAAGGTGGAAAAGGTTTTGTATTAACATGTAGTACTCTCATGAGTGACCACATGTATAGGATATGTGTGGGAAGTGGATGACTGCCTAGTTGGAATGATAACAAACATGTTTGGTGTAACATCCCAGGTAAATAAATAATATGACATTTTCATATTTATTAATATTCATGAATTAAATATTAATATTACTTTAAATGAGATTCTATGTTCGATGTCACACCCAATACACAACAACGAGTTTTACTGAAATCTTACATTGCACACTAACAATATAATAATATTTTTTTAAATGGTAGTTAACACCAAGCCGTTGTAATGGAGGGAATGAAGATAACTAACTAAAAAATTATTATACATGTTTGTTAAATATTTTTACATTTATCCAATAAATGTTAGATGCTTAAAATTTGAATGAATCCAATTTTAAGCATAAATATTCTAATATTCTTTAAAAGGTCGATTAACCGCCATTTGATGGAGAACCCTTTTTAATTACACTTTTTTTACAATTTCATATGTTATATTTGAAAAAAATAAAATCCTTCTTTAAAATAAGGACTTCAAAATTTACTTTGTGTAATTTTTTGTTATTTTTTCGATAAAGTTCATTTTTTATGAATAATGAAAAATGTTGTATTTTAATTCAAAACCTCCTTTTAATATAATTTATTTATATTTTTATATTATCTTTTTAATTGGTTTTAAAGTTTAATTATAATATAATTTTACCATTTAATTAAATGGTGGTCATTGGAATTAATTTTACATTGAAATTGGAAATAAACAAGTGTCAATCTTTTGGTAGATATCATTTCTTAAAAACACGTTATTTATTTTGATAGAAGGAATTAATTATAAAATTAATTAGTAAAACTTCTATGTTTTTAATTTGGTAAAATGGAAATAATTTTTGAATTTTTAATATCAAATTTACTTTGGATAAATTTTTGGTATTTTTCTGACAAATGTTTATTTTTAATGAATAATGAAAAATACTGCATTTTACTTCAAAACTACTTTTTCGTATAATTTAATTATATATTTATATTATCCTTTTAATTGGTTTTAATGTGTAATTGAATTATGTTTTTATCAATTAATGAAATTTTGTTCATTGGAAGTAATTCAACTTTTTAATTGGATGTAAAAACAAGTCAATCTTTCAATAAATTTTACTTCTTAAAAAAACTCGTCTTTGATTTTGACAACGAGAATTATTTTTAAATTAATTACAGCAATTTATCTGTTTGGAATTTGGTAAAATTGATTACATATTTGGAATCAGAAGGTCCAAATTATGTAATTAAGACTATTTTGTTTTTGGACATTATGAATAGTAACGAAGATAATTATCTATAATTATCATGATTAATTAGTAATCGGGTAGTTAAGGGTAATAAAATAATATCATAATAATATAAAATGACCACAAAATGTGTCCAAATACTCTTTTTTTGTGTCATGGCCGAACATGGGATGCCTTGTGCTAACTTAGGGACCCCATGGAATCACTTTGGTGTGATAGTGACCTTTTATCATATTATTTTTAAAGAAAGGAAAATATAACCAAACTATGTAACACCTAAGTAGAGAAATTTTAATTTTGTTTACATAAATTATCTCTTATACTATAAATAGTCATTAGAAAGCTAAAAATATTTCGTACATCATGGTATTTTTTATAATTTTTAGACATTAAATAAATAAATTTATTTATGACACCATGATGATCCAGGGATTACCTCATTATTGAATGATTTAAATAAAATAAAAAGATAAGGTAAAATATAAGACATAAACTTTTCTAAAACCTATTTTATGGGTGGATTTATAACCCTTATCACATTATCCTCGAAATATATCATTGTGTGACCTTTAAAATACGAAAATCATTTTATAATAAAGTAACATTTCTAGACTTTCCAAAAGTGACCCTCCTCCCTCTTATAAAAGGACCCCACCTCTACCCCCTTACCCACACCTCTAAAGCCCTTGTCTCATCCAAATTCTACTCATATTATCTCTCCACATACCTGTCTTAATCCTATAATCCTCACTTTGTACATAAGTCTTTCAAAGGAAGCCTTTGGCTCAAATAAAAAAGAGTTACCCGATTTAGAGGTAATGTCTTCTCTCGAGTTTCTTCCTTCTATTTTCCTTCTTCACTCACCACTATATTCTTATTATTTGATCAAATAAAAACAACAATATCCTAAATATACTAGTATGTTTTTATGATAAGGATTCTACCTACACTTACACACACCACCGTCTAATTGTTAAAGAACATATTGTTTCTGTGGGTGGCAAATTACTGCCTCTCGAAATGATGTTTGTTCAATATTATTTTAACACCTTTCATGGTGGCCATTATGATTTAACATTATTTATATATGATATATATGGTATTTATTTGTTCTGTATGCTTCTGAATTTTATTTTTAAATCAAATCGTTATGATTTTCATGTTGTGGAACTGTGATAATTTCATTTGAGGATGTGTGGACTACCGCCCCCTCAAGTGATGTGACTCGTTCAATCCAAACATGGAATTTATAAATAATGTAATTAATGAACTTATTTTACCTATATAACATATATATTATACTGGAATTATAATATATATATGTCTCATTTAGTTTTAATTCCTTTAATATGAAAAATAAATGAAAGTAGCATTCAGGCGTACGTACGACCAACCTTCTCCATGAACGGTGCATTTAATTTTTTGTCTCCAAATGTTATAGAATAGTATAAAATTAATATATACTGGATATATATGATATTTAAATCATTAATACCATTCTGGATATTATGTACTTATAACTACATGGGCAATTCATTTCAAACAAGTTTATTTTTGACTCATGTACCGAACATCGACAAAACGTATGATATGAAGTCACATAATTAACTTATTATTATAACATGATAATATGTAATATTAATTGAATAATAAACATTAAAGGAATTCCTTAATAAATTATAAATTTACCAAAGTTTTTTATTCAGGAATATAAGGAAACGAACAAGAAAAGTCGGACATGAGGTAAGGAGATTTCTTATCTCACTTTTAATTCCGTGATATTTTCATTGTTCTCCTCTTATTTATTGCATGCGGTGTATTGTGTACTACCATTTCATATATATTATAATTATTCTATTAATATTCATGGTATTATGTGATTAATTTTGTGTTTATTATCTTTTGGTCATATGACTCAATTGATTACAACGAGGTAAGGGGTTTTTATCTCACTTTTTATTCCCATGAGATTCATGATATATTTACCACTATCTCCTTTGAGTGGTGTATGTAATGCCCATTATTATACTATTTGAGTAATATACATCCATTTATGGGTATTTACATCAACATTTTATGGTCCTTCTTTCATGGGGTGTATGTTTCGTAGGTTACTAAATTGGTAAGGGAACATTTTACCCTCCTCTTTTTAAAAGACTTATTTTTGTTAGGTCTTTTAATTTACATATACTTATTTTGGGATATGTTCTTATATATCCTTATTGCTGAAAATATTATGTACAAGTGATGATATACCCTTTTATCTCTCATCAACTCATTTTCTTAATTTTAAAGTGATGTCGTTAGGCTGTAGAATTTCTGTAAGGGAACTTCTTAACCCAATTTCAATTCTTTGGGTTAAACCTCTACATCTTGATTATGTTGTACTATGAATATGTGTGGATGAAATCTGATTGTTTTACACTTAATATCCACTTATATTGGCTACATTTATATTTTTCACACATAATTATGTAATTGATTTATCCTGAATCTAAGGATATCGTCTTTGTACGGGACTTCGTCTCAATCTCCTTTCATTGAGGCATCTTTTGATTTCTACATGACTTTATTTTATACGGTGTATAATACTTTTTTGACTTTTAATTTCATTCAAAAGTAATCTTTTTACACAAAGTGTTTTACTAAAAGACAAAAGGATTGTTTTTGTCTTATGTATGCGGCGACAATGACTTTTCCGCCACTGTGACCATTATTTGAGTATCGTCTTCCTCTACAAGCCATAATTTTTTTAAGTGAAAAATAAATACCATGTATTAATTTTCTTTTATTTTTTCATTAAAAATTGTTTTGATAATGTTTTGATTATATCAATGTGTTTTATTGATATCGTGTGATTGAAATGTGGAAATGTTATGTTTCCTTTATGAATGTTTTATGTGATACGATTATGTTATGGTTCTTGGGCATTGTTTATGAAGACGGGTGGTTCTGTGATAAAAAAGGGTGGGTGAGCCTGAGATATCTCTCCAATGAATTGGGTAACACGATGGAGTTAAATGCTAAGGTTTCTCCGAAGAGATTTTGGGAATATACTGCGATGGGTATTCCAAACGTAACCATGATGGTTACAACCTACTTAAGAATGTTATGAATGCCTCAAGTTACCATTATGTCTTGTGATTTATATGATTTATTAATAAATCTTATGATTTCATGAGTTATGTTAAAGTGATTATGTTTTATGAGTAAGTTATGATTTCATTGATTCTTATGTATACAGGGGATAATGTTTTCTTTCTGTATTTTTATATCCCTTACTGAGCTTTTTATGCTCATCCCAAGTTTTTGAAAAAAAATTCACAGGTTATAAGGAAGGGTAAGAGAAAGGAAGTATTCAAGAATATTTATATTAAGAAAATAACAATTGTTTTATTTAAGTATTTTTTTATAGTTGTGAAAAATCGGTTATAGTAGAAGTGTCTACTTTGTAATATCCAAGTTGACATGTAATAGTTATGGACTAATTCTATAAAACTCTAAACCTGAAAAGATCCTCAATGTGAATTATTCATTTAATTCAATATTATGTAATATTTTAAGGATGGGTCCTTATAGTTAGTATCAAATGTCGGTTTAGATAACTTTAGAGGTTTGGATATTCTTTAAGCTTAAGTTACATTACCATAATGGCTAGGATTTCAGAAAGATTCATGGTTTTTTAGATAAAGTGAATGAGTTTAAGTTAACATGAATAATTATATATTAGTATTATATGATTATTTTACTGATATACTCACACTGATCTTTTTGGTTTTAGTAAATGGATGGATCTAGCAGGCACCAAAGTAATAGTGGATGTGAAGAAAACTATGACTATTTTCTGAACGAGCAACTGAATGATATGGGAGTTGCAATGAGAACTCTTGTGGTTATTCTCAACCAACTATCTAGAGTCATGATTTAACAGCTGAACCTTATTTATTTTTATAAGGCATCATATATTGGAGAAACAAATCCCTACAGAAGTTCAGGTAATAATCATTAAGATAAGTATGTTCAAAAACCTATTTGTTAAAGATGTGGAACGAAACACATAGGAAAATGTTTCAAAGGGAAAGAAAGATGGTATATATGTGGAAATGAAGGTCATAAAGAAATAACTTGCCATGGAAAAAGGAAGCATCTAGTTGAATCTAGGAAAGGGAAAGAAGTTCTTTCTGAATGATCAATTGAATGTTTTAAATGTGGTGTTCATGGTCATTATGCAAACACATGTCCTACGAAGAAGATTCAGGAATGGGATCACGAAGATCGTACAAATATTTGTTTACCAATACCTAATGCCATTCCAACTGAGGATGAAGAAACTGAAAATGACCAATGAAAGGTATGGATAATTTCTTAACATATGTTTTCATATTATTGAATCTTAGGATATGATTCAGGATTTTGTTTGTTGGAAAGAAGTATTTAAGAATAATTTGGAAATTAATGGTTAATGGATCATGAAGAATGTTGAATGAGTAAGAAGTCCACATATAAGGGATTCAAGAGTTATGGTAGATTTTAGTATGGTGAAATTCTTAAAAGTATTAAGGCTCTTTTGATGTTGGGATTAAATTAGAAGACTTTTTATAGTATGTGTAACCCTGATGTTTGATATATGAAAATTATATTCAAGGAATAATTATCTTTTCTTTTGTGGATATAGTTATAAAGAACCATTTGGGTTTATATGTTCCTTGAATTTGACACAATTACCGGTTAATACATTTTGGGATGCAAAAAGAAAGTTATTAGATAACCTTTGTGGTTAAAATATGTTATGGTTATTTTTGATGAATTTATCTCTTCTTGGGAATGTTATAAAATTATGTAGTTTTTGAAAAGGGACAACACACAAACCGTGTGACAACCCGTCGTGTCGGACAAAGCTGTGGGAATCGAACCCACAACCAAAGTAGGACTGGTATTTATTACCTACCACTAGACTGCATGAATTCCTTGGTTAGTATGACTAATTATTTTTAGTTATATGATCTTATGAATCAGGAATATTTTGATTTTGGTTTATCGATGGAAATGATTAACCTATCATGGAGGATATGTGATTAGGTTAATTACTTTTCGATATTATACTTTAAGAGTAACTAATGTTATTTGTAGATAAATGTTAATATTTACCTTGGAAAACTATTTGATTAAATACTTTAGAGATTTGGGTTTAAATCTTTGTTTGGATTACATTGAAGTATTTTATGGATATCTGTTTATTGAATGGTCTTTGATGAACTTTGGGTTTTGTTGGACAAATTTTGGAGGTTAAGAGTAGTTTTTCTTTATGAAAAAGATTATCCTTTTTGGGGATTATCTAATCTTGTACTAACCATTTTAGTTTTGGTTAAGGTCTAAATACATGTAAAATATATTTTCCATCTTTTTTGGATTAGGTTATTCTCAATAAGTTTATTATAGCTCTCTTAATGTGAACAAGTCATCCTAAATACACATCTTTTGGAGAAAATATGAGTTTGTGTAAGAAATATAGTAAGAGATTAAAGTCTATATGACAAGTAAGTATGTTTCCTTATGATTTAGTTAAACTCATAAAAAAAATTCTACAATGAGAAGTAACTTAAAACAAAAATGTTTTTTGTTAACTTTTCCTACTGAGGAATCAAATACCATTTAACCCATCACAAGTTTGTGATTTTCTGGTGGTTAACTTTCTCCTAGACATATTTTCTATCACTCTACATTAGAACTTGAACCTTTGTTTTCTCTTCCATATCTATGTTTTCATACATGGAATCCAAGTATGGGTTAACTCAGGTGACCTTTTTTACTTTCCTTTCTTTCTTTTAAAGTGACAGTTTAATTGACTCCTTTTTTGATGAGAGGATTTCAATAAAGTTTCCGAGACCAATTTTAAAATTGCGAGGATGAAATTCCCAAAATGGGGAAGGATGTATCATCCCAGGTAAATAATGAATATATAATTTTTATATTTATTAATATTCATTAATTAAGTATTAATATTACTTTAAAGGAGATTCTATGTTCGATGGCATACCCAATACGCAACAATGAGTTTCTTTGAAATATTACATTGCACACTAATAATATAATAATATTATTATAAATGGGAGTTAAAGCCTTGACGTTGTAAAGGCATGAATGAACAGAACTAACTACAAAATGATTATATATGTTTGTTAAATATTTTTACATTTATCCAATAAATGTTAGAGGCTTAAAATGAAAATGAATCCAATTTTATGCATAAATATTCTAATATTCTTTAAAAGGTCGATTGACTGCCTTTTGATTGAGAACCCTTTTTAAATCCACTTTTAGACACTTTTATATGTCATATTTGAAAAAATAAAATCCTTCTTTAAAATCGGGACTTCAAAATTTACTTTGTGTAAATTTTTGTTATTTTTCTGATGAAGTTCATTTTTTGAAAAAAGCTGTATTTTAATTCAAAACCTCCTTTTAATATAATTTATTTATATAGTTATATTATATTTTTAATTTGTTTTAAAGTGTAATTAGAATATATCGTTACCATTTAATTAAATGGTGGTCATTGGAATTAATTTCACTTTGAAATTGGACTTCAACAAGTGTCAATCTTTTGATAGATATTGTTTCTTAAAAACACTCTATTTATTTTGACAGCGGGAATTAATTATAAAATTAATTAATGAAACTTATATGTTTTGAATTTGGTAAAATGGAAATAATTTTTTAATTTGGAATATCAAATTTACTTGGGAATTTTTTTTGGTATTTTTCTAACAAATGTTCATTTTTAATGAATAGTGAAAAATACTGCATTTTACATCAAAACTGCTTTTTCATCTAATTTAAATGTTTAGTTAGATTTGTCCTTTTAATTGGTTTTAAAGTGTAATTGAATTATTTTTTTATCACTTAATGCAATTTTGTTCATTGTAAGTAATTTAACTTTTCAATTGGATGTAAAAATAAGTCATTCTTTTGATAAATTTTACTTCTTAAAAAACCCGTCTTTGGTTTGGACAACATGAATTATTTTTAAATTAATTACTGAAATTTATGTGTTCTTAATTTGGTAAAATGGATTCCATATTTGGAAAAAGAAAGTCCAAATTATGTAATTAAGACTCTTTTGTTTTTGGACATTATGAATAGTAACAACGACAATTATCTTTAATTATCATGATTAATTAGTAATCAGATAGTTAAGGGTAATAAAATAATATAATAATAATATAAAATGACCCCAAAATGTGTCCAAATACTCTTTGTTGTGTCATGTCTGACCATGGGATGACTTGTTCCTACTTAGGGACCCCATGGAATCACTTTTGTGTGATAGTGACCTTTTATCATATTATTTTTAAAGAAAGGAAAATATCACCAAACTATGTAACACCGAAGTAAATATTATTTAATTTTGTTTATATAAATGATATATTAGACTATAAATAGTCATTGGAAATATATAAAGATTTCCCACATCGTGGTATTTTTTATAATTTTTATACATTAAATAAATAAATTTATTTATGACACCATGATGATGCAGTGATTACCTCATTAATGAACGATTTAAATAAAATTAAAAGATAAGGTAAAATATAAGACTTACACTTTCAAAAAAACCTATTGGATGGGTGGATTTCTAACCCTTATCACCTTATCCTAGAAATATATCATTGTGTGACCTTTAAAATCCGAAAATCATTTTATAATAATGTAACATTTCAAGACTTTCCAAAAGTGACCTAGCTCTCTCTTATAAAAGGACCCCACCTATACCCCCTTTCACACACATATAAAGCTCTTGTCTCATCAAAACTATGCTCATATTATCTCTCCAAATTCCTATATTACTCCTATAAGCCTCACTTTGGGCATAAGTCATTCCAACGAAGCCTTTGGCTCAAATAAAAAAGAGTTACCCGATTTAGAGGTAATGTCTTCTCTCGAGTTTCTTCCTTTTATTTTCCTTCTTCACTCAACACTATATTATTATTATTTGATCCCATAATAACAACAATATCCTAAATATACTAGGATATAGTTATGATAAGGATTCTACCTACACTTACACACACCTCTGTCTAATGGTTAAAGAACGTACTGTTTCTGTGGGTGGCAAATTACTGCCTCTCGGAACGATGATTGTTCAATCATCATTTAACACCTTTCATGGTGGAAATTATGATTTCACTATATTTATATATGATATATATGGTATTTAGTTTTTCTATATGATTTTAATTTTATTTTTAAATCACATCTTTATGCTTTTCATGTTGTGGAACTGTGATAATTTCATCTGAGGAAGTGTGGACTACCACCCCCTCAAGTGATGTGACTCGTTCATGCCAAACATGGAATTTATAAAAATATTAATTAATGAAATTATGTTACCTATATAACATATATATTATACTGTAATTTTAATATATATATATATGTCTCATTTAGTTTTAATTCCTTTAATATGACAAAGAAATGAAATTACCATTCATGCGTACGTATGGCCTACCGTCTCCATGAACGGTGCATTTCATTTTTTATCTCCAAATGTTATGGAATAGTATAAAATAAATATATACTGGATATATATGATATTTAAATCATTAATACCATTCTAGAGATGATGTACTTATAACTACAGGGGCAATTGATTTCAAACAAGTTTATTTTTGACTCATGTACCGAACATCGACAAAACATATGATATGAAGTCACATAATTAACTTATTATTATAACATGATAATATGTGATATTAATTGAATAATAAACTTTGAATTAATTCCTTAAATTAATTATAAATTGACCAAATTTTATTATTCAGGAATATAAAGAAACAAACAAGACAAGTCAGACTTGAGGTAAGGGGATTTCTTATCTCACTTTTAATTCCGTGAGATTTCTATTGTTCGCCACTTATTTATTGCATGTGGTGTATTGAGTAATGAAATTTCATATATATTATCATGATTCTATTCGTATTCATGGTATTATGTGATTCATTTGGTGTTTATTATCATCTGGTCATACAACTCGATCGATTACAATGAGGTAAGATGTTTTTATCTCACTTTTTATTCCCGTGAGATTCATGATATATTTACCACTATCTCCTTTGAGCGGTATATGTAATGCTCATTATTATACTGTTTGAGTAATATAAATCTATTTATGAGTATTTAAATCAACATTTTATGGTCCTTATTTCATGGGGTGTATGTTTCGTAGGTTACCAAATTGGTAAGGGAACCTTTAACCCTCATCTTTTTAAAAGAATTATTTTTGTCATGCCTTTTAATTTACATCTTCTTTTTTTGGGATATGTTCTTATATATCATTATTGATGTAATTTTTATGTCAAAGTGATGAGATACCATTTTTATCTCTCATCAACTCATTTTCTGAATTTTAAAGCGACGCCGTTAGGTTGTCGATTTTCTGTAAGGGAACTTCTTAACCCAATTTCAATTTTTTGGGTTAAACCTCTACTTCTTGATTATGTCATAATATGAATATGTGTGGATGAACTATTATTGTTTTACACTTAATATCCACTAATATTGTGTTTATTTATATTTGTCACACATAATTATGTAATTGATTTATCCTTAATCTAAGGATACCGTCTTTGTACGCGACTTCATCTCAATCTCCTTTCATTGAGGCATCTTTTGATTTCTAAACGAATTTATTTTATACGGTGTATAAAACCCTTTTGAATTTTAATTTCATTAAAAAGGAATATTTTAACATGAATCATTTTACTAAATGAAAAAAGGAATGTTTTTCTCTTACGTATGCGGCGACAACTACTTCTCCGCCGTCGTGACCATTATTTGAGTTTCGGCTTCCTCTAAAAGCCATAACTTTTTTTTAAATGAAAAATAAATAACATGTTTTAATTTTATTTTATTTTGTTATTGAAAATGGTTTTGATAATTTTTTGATTATATCAATGTGTTGTATTGATATCTTGTGATTGAAATGTGGAAATGGTATGTTTCATTTATCCATGTTTTATGTGATACGATTATGTTATGGTTCTTGGGAATTGTACATGAAGATGGGTGGTTCTGTGATAAACTAAGTGTGGGTGAGCCCGTGATAGCTCTCCAATGCATTGGGTAACGTGAAGTAGTTAAACTCTAAGGTTTTTTTGAAGATATTTTGGGAATATACTACAATGGGTATTCCAAACATAACCATGAGGGTTACTCCCTACGTAAGACTGTTATGAATGCCTCAAGTTACCTTTATGTATTATGATTTCATGAGGTATGTTAAAGTGCTTATGTTTTATGAGTAAAGTATTATTTCATTGATTCTTATGTATACAAGGACTAATGTTTTCTTTCCATATTTTTATATCCCTTAACGAGCTTTTTATGCTCATCCCATGTTTTTGAAATGTTTTTCATAGGTTATAAAAAAGGGTAATATAAAGGAAGTATTCAAGAAGATTTATATCAAGAAAATAACTATTGTTTTATTTAAGGATTTTTTTATTGTTGTAAAAAATCGGTTATAGTAGAAGTGTCTACTTTGTAATATCCAAGTTAACATGTAATATTTATGGCCTAATTATCTAAAAATCTAAACCTGAAAAGATCCTCAATGTGAATTATTCATTTAATTCAATATTATGTAATGTTTTAAGGCCAGGTCCTTATATTTGGGACTCCATGAGATGCCATATGTGAGAGTTCAACCAAGCAACCCTTTTTATTTTCAAAAATGATTTTGATGTAATGTTGGGTGTTTGATAACCGGTGATTGTGTGGTGTGTCTTCTTATACTTTGAAAATGTTGTCTGTGAGGCATTTAGAGACTAAGAATTCATATTGTTCAAAATATGTTTCAAGTTTTATTTATTCTTGTTGAGTTAGTTTTGGGATAATGGATAATGGTTCCTTTTTGGGAAATGTTTTGGGAAGCCTTTGCGATGGTTCACTTTGCATGTTCAGAATCTGTTGTAGCATGTCTTTTCCAGTGAGATATTTTGTTTGGAACCTCTATTTATTTTATTGGATAGTGTATTACCCCATAAATAATTAGTGCACGTTTGAAGTGCGGCCACAGGTGATTCACCATTGGCAGACCCTCCAGTGGATGAACATAAGGAATTTCCTCTTAAGATTTGGAAATTGAGTCTAAATATCATCTTTTTAAGTTATGAATATCATCTTGAAGTGGGAAAGTGGTTGTGAAAGGTTGGAATAGACCTTAGTTTCTTAATTCTACTGAGTTTTAAAAGGTAATGTTTTACACCATTGTGTATGTAGTTGTTGTTTAGAAGTAGTGAAGGGGAATCCCAATCAGGAAGGGTGAAAGTGGTTTGGGTTGTTGGTTCTTGTTGTGTCTTAAAGGGAATTTGGATTTCCCACCGGGTTTAACTAAGTAAATGTTCATGTTAGGCCACCAGTGTGAAAAATTTGGTCCTAAGAGACCGTTATTTACATTTGAGTGAATCATGTGTTGTTCAAGTCTCAGTTTAAACTCCTTTTCCTTGAAAGGGCCCCTTAGTTGCAGTGGTCAGGTTTGGTGAAGTTTTACAATATCATGTTTTCATTAAAGTGAAAGGGTGGATATCATTATATTTTTTGAGAAAGTCTATTTTAATAATAACATGTTCCCTTTTGGGAATTCTAAATTTTCACCATTTTAATGGAAGCGTGTTCTGTGTGTTCTTGTTTTGTCATATCTGCATTTGAGGTGAAAATAATGATGCATGGGAATATTATAATTCATTATCGTGGTGAAATACCATGTTGATGAAAAATAAGTTGTGGGGTGTGTGGTGTTATGTTGGTTCTATTTTGACTGTGACATGGTTTCTTATGGAACTGGAAGAAGAAGTTCTGTTCTTGGGTTTTTAAAGACTGATAATGAGGAAGAAGATGCTTCCGTCATCAGATCCCCAGCCGTAGGTCTCAGAGTGATGTTTTCATGTATTCAGGAACCCCTATATGTATAATAGACCTTGGTCTAGCAATTTTTCTTCACTGTGAAAAACTAAGACAGTTTAAGCCCCGTGTAGTTGCGTTATTTAGAATGGTTCCGTTTGGTGGAAGGAGGCATGAGGACCTCATTTCCATGTCATGAACCACATGGGTGGGAGAGTTCCTCTTTGGTTACAAGGAGGTGTGACCATCTTGTTTTCTTAAAACCCCTATGTTTATGTCTTAAGGGATGCGAGTCTCTATTTGATGGTCCTCGTATGGCCAGTTTCGTGAATTGACCCCATTTGGGTTTTGATTTGGGATTATCCAAGAATGGTAATTCCCATAGGAGTGGTGACCCATGTAGTTTCTTCTGTATGGTTTGACGTTTCATTAATATTTTCTATTGTGGTGGGATATTTGGTGTTCGGGAAGATCCCATGTTAACCTTGTTGGGTTTTATGGGTCATTCTATGCTAGTTATTTAAGATAGTTAATCATTATGGCGGTGAGACCCACTATGTGTCTTGCTGGAATTCCACTATAATGAATTGAGGTAGCCTATTTCTTATTGTGGTGAGTTTGTTTGGGCCTCCCCATGTTGGTACTATAGATCTATCTTGGGTGTTGGTTTGTTATTATAGTGGGGAGTCCATTTGGGCCTCCCCATGTCTAAAATTTTATTACGTTCTTAGTGTTTACTTGGTGATACATTGTCTTTTTCAGAGCTATCTAACCCCAAACTCCTCCTTTGAGTAAATGTTGGGACCATAGTGCACCCAATAGTTTCATTGAATTAAGATCATGTGATTATTCCTTGGGATGTGGTTTAATCTTTTTTACTTGTTTCAAGCTAGTTTTGTTACTTTTGTTGATAAGATCTAAGGTTTTTTAAGTTTTAGTGGTTGCATTATGCATTTTGGGAGTTCTTTTTCTTTTATCAATAAATTAGTGGTGTTTAAACCTTTGGGGGTGGGTGGCACATAACAGGGAGTCCATTCTAGGTCTCCCAAGTTCAATTTGTAATTTTTTTCTATTTTGGTAGTTTTACTACCTTATAATTTTTTGTTTGCCAAGAATAAAATCTTAGGATGGATTTATAAGGAAAATTTATTATGATGGGGAGAATTTTCAGAACTGGGATTTTGAATTCTCTTATGTTTTGGTTTAGTTTTGGTCCTCGGTTATTTTCCTCAGGAACCGGGTGTGACAGGTTTAATTGTTTTTGCAATCTTCCCTTTTTATCTTTGTTCTATATTTCTCCTTCAATTTTACTTTTATTTTTGAGAAAAATAAATGTTTTTGAGTAGAAAGACCATGTAACACGGTTGGATCACATTTAGTAGTAACCCTACGACTCAACCTAGGAAACAATGCAGTAGGTCTAGGTCATTGCTAGAAGCGACCACATGGCTTCCACATGGTTAGACAAACCATGCATATTTCCCATGAGTTAGGTGTATACCTTTATAAAGGCAACCACACGGTTTGATAAACCATGTGAGCAAACTACACGACCTTCTTGATCATTAAAATGTTAGGGATTTCATTTTTCTCCCTCCTCGATTTTAACCCCATTTTTTCATTTCTCTCACCCCTCTTGATCTCATACAACATAAATTCTTCCTCCCCCTTCCATGGATCCCTCAAACATCCCCTCCCTTGGTGTATTAGGACCATATTCTTTAAGGATCCCCAATATAAGTCCCATTTCTCTTATTTTCTTATCTATTTTACGGTTTCCTCTTGTCATCTTTGGGGTTATGATTTTATAGAAGGTAGGGGGTTTGATTTATGGTTAGGTATCTTTTTTAGGGTTGGTCTTGATGTTGTGGGATATATATTTCCTTACTAGAGTCTTGTGGTGGTGTAGATGGGGTTTCACATCATGTTTTATAAGTTTCTCATCACGAGGAAGGTAGTTCCATGCTTTATAATTTTTTGATGTTTTAATAGGTTTGTGATTGTATTTATTATTGTTATATTAATTAGTTGTGTGGATTGAAATGTTATTTTAAATTATTTTTCCAATTGGTGTGGTGGAAAGGATTTTTCAAGGGTTAGTGGTTATATTTTTCATGTTTTCTATTGAGATGTTTTTTGAAATGGGTTTGTGCCTAGTATAAATGGTGTGAAATGTGTTTCTCAAGGAACCTGAGGCATGAATATATTTAATGTGATGTTTTTCATAGGAAATGGGTTTTTATGGAATAAGGGTTTGTTTTTCATGAACTTAAATCAACTCATACTTTTTTAAGGATTTTAAAACATGTTTTAAAGTGAAATTGTTTGTTGTGTGGTTTCAAAAAGGATCTTATCCCATGCCTTAGGTTAATTTATGATATTTCATTCTTGTGTTTTGTAAAAAGGGTAATTTATGAAATATGTAATTGATGTTAAATTTATCTAAAAATAGGTTTTTGTGTGATTAAAATGGAAAATGGGCTATTTTTAAGAATAAAAGAGATATCCCTATAATTATAGGTAATGGTTTGCGAAAGATGTATATTATGTGCCATATGAACATTAACCTAAGAACAAGGGAATCCTAGGTATCTAGGTGGGATAGATTGTTCTAGTACGCTAGTGATTCGAAAGTGGCTATGACCCGGTTTCACATAGAAGGATTGGAACATAAAACACTAACTAAATTATGATGATTGGAGACCACTTGGTTATGGGTGTGTCCTCTACTAGTAGATTGTGCATGAGAATGCTTATGGTCATAGTTTCTAAGCCACATTACACTGAGTTACGGGGTTCTAGTTTCCCACTCGAGCAAGATTAACCCTAGGGATTTACACATAGTGATCTACTATATAAGATGTGGTGCCATCCATTGACATATATGGGACCACTTGTGTGTGTGTGTGTGTGATATTTAAAAATTACCCTTTTATTTTAAACAAGTTATTTTGAAATTTATTTCCTTAGAAGTGTTTCTTTTTTAAACTATTTACATATTAAATGTTTGTCCTAAATTTTTTTCAAAAGACTTTAATTAAATGAGAATGTTATATTATCTTTAAAATGTTTTGGCATGGAATTATTTTATCTTGGTGGAATCCTAATAGGCTTTGGATTAAACCCTATATACACATTTGGGTGTATTTAGGTCTTTTCATCTCTTTGTTCCAGGTAAAGGCAAGGTGTTAGGTGGTAGAGGTTTGGTTTCTAGTGGTTTACTTTTTGGGTATTGGTGGTGGTGGATTGAGGAAGTTTATCCTCGTATTGCGTGGAGGTTTGGGATAGTATTGTTATTTTCCCCTTTTGTTGTAGAATCTTTAGTCTTGTTTAAAAATGTAAAATTAACTTTGAAAAGTTGGTTATTTCATGTTTGGTTGACAATCTTCCATTTTGGTTTATTTATATTATTAGTTGTTTATTATTATCAAATCAGTTAAATAGTTCCCATTTTTTAATTTCGATACCCAGACACTTGTTTCCAGTCTGTGGGGATTGGGAACTCCCATCAGGTTATTCCACAGACCCGTTCAATTGTCAAGGTTAGATGAAATATCAACCTGGTTCATGAAAGTAATTGTTATACATCCATGAACTGATTCAAAGATTCCTTCTACACATCATGGGGAAAGGAAGAAAATAAGGGTGAGAAAAAAAACACTTATTAGGGGTTAAGTACAATATAATCTATTTGAATTAAATAAGGAATAATTAGTATTACAAGGTAAATAATTTAACAAAACATGTAATTTAATCAATAAATTGATAAAAAAAATAAATTCATGGATAATATCAATGGAGTAATATCAAGTGTAATAATAAATAAATACTCAATGAAGTAAATTATTAATATTTGATGTCCTGATCTCTGAAATCATGATATATATACCACTAAGACCATACTCTAAGACAAGTTAGTAGATAAGTAGGTATATAGCAAAAACCCATTTAATATGGATAGAAAACTGGGTTGTTTCATGAGACCTATTTATGAATCGATGGACTATAATTTAAGGCCCCAGCCATCACTGCATTTCCATTTCATTCCTCATATATTGATTGATCATTATAATTCATAATAAAATTTCTTTATCAACAAATGTCTATATTGAATAAATAATAAATAATTTCAATATGTCCCCAGTCAATAAAATAAATTTCAAAGTAAAACACCATATATATAAATGGTATATGGTTTTTAAAATAATCATATTCATGAAACAAAGAATATTGTTACTTAAAATAAATATAATGTCTAATTATCACAAGAAATTAAATGTTTCAAGATAATGTTAATGACCAAAAATTTAATAAGTGTTATAAGATGATGATCAATTCATTATAAATATAGTATTTATAATAAGATATTTTATTTTCGAGAGATAAATAAAATTGAAGATAATTATTAAAATAATTATTCATTAACTATTTTTTTAAAAACATTGAAAATATATTTAGCAATATAAATAGTGTAAAATGGTTATGGTAGTGGGACATTCCATTAATGTCGTATACGTTAAAAAACATTCTTTTGGATTTTTTATGAATAATGTTGAAAATGATAATTTCATAAATAATTATAAATACTCTTTTAAAAAATTTTAAAAAGTGAAGGGCAAAATAAAATTTTCTTAATAAATCATTTGATCAAATAAAAAGTACTTTTGTTAAACAATTCTGAAAAATATTTTCAGGGAAGAAAACAATACCCGATCAAAAAAAGAAATAAGATTGTATTTTATTTTATTCATTTATTTTATTGATTAATGTTAAAAAGAGAGGAAAATTTGGAAGAAAATATGTAATCTACTTAAAATAAAATGATAAGAAAATATATGGAGTTTAATAATGATATATTATAAGCTTAAATCAAATAAAATAAGCGCAATCCTAGAAATTAGGTTTATAAAATAAATTCTTTCCTCATTGGAAACTTTTGAATTATAACCCATTAAAATAATGAACATGAATTGAAACATTAATCATCATGAATTAATATATATTAATGTTAAATATGTAAAAGTGGTATTATACACTTCCATAAATGTAAATCGACGCATAATACTAAATATGTCTTAATGGAGTGGAAATTGAGATGAAATCCCTTACAATCATCATTTTATTAAAGTGAGAATAAATTAATGAAGTGATTATGTGTAAAAAATATAAATAAAAAAAATTGAAAATAAAAAATACTACAATTAGTGTTTATTTCACACATAATCATGGAATAAATTTATTAATGAAGTTGATGTATAACCCAATGAATGCAAATTGAGTTAAGAAAGCCCTTACCTCAAGTCTGACATGCCTCATAAGTGTTGTTAACATTATATATAATAAATTTATAATTATTATACTTATATATAATAACTATATACATATCCATAATATATTATATGATTCATTTATTTCATTTTATCTCCCATTTGTTAACAATATTTTTTCATTATTTTGTGTGTTAACTGCTTCATTTTTCTTGCATGTTTTGATTCAGTAGTTTTGGTCCTTTTGTCTAGATCATCTTTCCATAATATCTATATTTTTATTCAGTAGGTAAATATTATATATATTATATATATATATATTTATATCAATACATAAAATATTTATATATAAAAAAGTATTTCTCCATTCATGAAGACGGTAGGTCATACGTACGCATGAACACTATTTTCACTTTTTAATGGATGTAAAATGGAATGGAAACTAATAATTGATTTTAAAATATAATATTTATATCATTTATATCTTATATATTCACTACATATATCCTTATTACATTTTTTGTAATGTTTAAATGAAAAACAAATCACATCGCTTTGTGGAGGTGGTAGTCCTCATGAACACATGAGAAAAGTTTTTGTTTCCTAATGGATTTTAAGGTAAGAAATCATATGTTATAATATAATTACATAATAAAAAATATTTAATAAATATAATATTTATTCATTATTTACATCTTTATAACCATACAAGTAAAGCGGTGGCGAAAAACGAATTACACCACTTTGTCAAGACGGTAAGTCGTACGTACGCATGAGGGATGTTTTTTCTTTTCATAGGATGAAAAAGATATGGAAAATAGTTATAATATAATAATAAAATTACATTAGTATATTTATGATATATGAGTTATTATATAATTATGTTACAATATATTTATAGGAATAAGAATAATAAACAAACTTGAAAAAGTCGGTAAAGATGATTACCTCTTTTTCAGAAGACTTTCTCTAGATACCCTCTTAAGGACCATTGAAATGAAATTTTAAGGAGAAAATAACATATAATTTGTGAATATGGAGGTTTATAAGAGATTTTGGCATGATTTGGATGAGATATATGGCTCAATGTGGTATAAATAAATGAAATAAGGGGTTTCCTTTTATAAGTGAAGAGAGAGGCACTTTAGAAAATACATGAAATATTATAATATAATATGTGTCTAACTCAAGTAAAATGGTTACCGAATAGAATATATTATAAAATAAGGATGATATGATATTAATATAATAATCTAAAGAACTTTTCATAGGTTTATATGTGATTTTATACCTTATCATTTGAATTAACCTCTTGGTTAATCAATATTAACCTTAACGATAGTAATGGATTTTTAAATATCAAAGGGTTATAATTTTACTTATAAGCTTATAATTGGATCTTAAACAGACAAGGGATGAAATTTTTATCCATATTTTATCCAAAATATCCACTATCATTTTTTATAATTTTTAAATAATTTAATAAAATATTATTTTCATAAAATATCATTAACGTCTTTTTCTAAACTATTCAATTAATTAGACATTAAAAACATCTATAAAAATATGAAATTAGAATATAATCCTTTAAAATATAAATAATATGTTATATTTATCTATAAAAATCGTGGTACACAATAATTCATCCAAATTTCATTACTCTTAATATTTTTTAAATCATTTATTTTATTTTTCTATTAATTGAATAAATATTGTGTTAGTCTTGCGTAAGAATTTAAGCTAATTATTCATTAAATAAATATTATAAATAAATTAACATGATAAAAATAAATTAATTATGTTTAAAATAATATTTTAGTTTCATTCATAACATATTATAATATTCTTTTAACTTATAAAATAAGTTAAAAGTAAGAGAGTGACATTTTGGAATTTTCTTTACTAAAAAAAATATAAATGAAATTACTAAGGTAAAATGGAACAAAAAGTCCCGATATTTTAATTTGTGATAGATATATAAAAATTACTCCCATTAAATGGTATAATATCAAATTTTGGGTTTATTATTAATGCCATATGAAATTATTTTTAACCTTAATTATTTGATTTACCCTTTACCGATGTGACAAATTTTACCATAATTATTATTCATAATGACTAAAAAAAGGGTTCTATTTGAAAATTCGAACCTAATAATTAAAAATATGGTATTTATTTTTTAATATCAAATTTATATAAGTGTAAGAAATTTATTTTAATATAAATATGTAAAACACAATGGCAAAAATGTTTTTTTAGAAAAACACATTTTTTACCATATGAATTGACTTATATAAAAATCATGAAATTATAGATTGAAATGAGATTTTTTAAATAAATTATATCATATATAACACTAATAACAACCCGAAAATATAATGGTACTTTAAAATTACTTTATTTAATGAAAAGAAATTATAGTATCTGAAAAATTGGCATATTTTTACTATTCGTTGAAAATCTCTCATTTCAAAAAACCACAAAATGCCATCCTAAGATAATTTGTATATTATGATTTAAAAATGACGATAATTTTATAAAATAAAATTTATAAAATTGGAAGAAATTAAATATAATTTCCACACATAAAAAGTTAAAAGAACCATTTTTGAATTTTTTTTGATATTGAAAATGGATTTACTGATGAATGAGAAATTATTTATTATTAATCAATACATTGTATAAAAACATTATACATATTTTACATAAAGTGATTAACCCTATTCATAGAAACCAATACAATTTTTATGTGATAATTGTTACATTAAATTCTAATGTTTTAATAGTATATCATGGATCACTTAAAGCATGGTGTTGCGTGCTAATAAATATTTACATCGAGCATAATATTCTAAATTTTTAGGGTGTTACATTCTACCCCACTTAAATAAACTTCACCCCTATAATTTTATCTTAGTAATCAAATGTTAAATATTTGAAAATAAAATTGTTTCAAACCCACATCACACAAAGGGATAATAAAACTTCATTTGAAAAGGGGAAGAAGGAAACATAAAAATTACATGATGTAACACATAATTGGGTTCCCAAATAATAATAACAATATTAGGGTGTTAAAATTTATAAATGGAGGATAAAAATATCATACAAGTATTAAAATATAGTGATAGAGAATATGGACATGATAAAGTTAGAGACCTCAAAACCACAAATATGTGAGGGTGAAAAGACAATCAATTCATTAGAAATGACGGTAAAAGTATAACATTTTTATTTGAAGATTCTTATCCTATATTTAAGTAATTAATTTATTATCACGAATAATAACATAAATAAATATAATTTATAAGTATAATTTCATCCTTTAATAAATTTCCACTACAATCTCATCTTTTTCTCCAAAATATGAGTATTTAAGATGAATTTTTCATGCTTGAAGAACTAAAAAGAAATTATAAAATATCACCTAATACAAAAAATAATAACAATATAATCATAATATCATTACTAAACTCAAAATGGTTATCATAATTTAAGATAATACACAAAATAAATAAACCTTCATATGAATAAAAAATACATTAATCTCAAAAATTCAGTAATAAAACCAGAGGATTGACATAGATCATTAGATGAATAAACTTTTAACTAAAATAACCTCAATGAAAATGAAATTAAATAAATTTCAAACCTCAAAGGTTATCTCATACCCTTTATCTTACATCTCAAAAAACTCAATATAATTTTTCCAAAATAATAATTTACATTAACCCTCGTTATTATATATACATCAACCGAATAAAAGGTCTCATGAAATATCATTAATCACCTAAAAATCCAAAATAAATCCGAAATATTTGATCCTATAATATTATTATCAAAATAAACTTAATATTTATCTATCAAATATTCTAAAAAACCATACTATCCAAGACATCACATATTCTAGTGGTAGGTGTTGCACCCTTTTTAGCCTTCTATTGTGGGTTTAGGCCCCATAACCTTCCTAGATGTGACAAGTTGTCTCTTGTATTGAGGTTTGTCCTTTATCTAAAAATAACATATTATTATTTTTATAACATTCAAAAAAATATAATCAATATCATCAAAAATAAAATTATTCATCAAATCACTTTTTAACTACTAAATGTTTCTATAAAACTTATTTTTTCCACAAAATCAAATATTCTTAATTAGCTATTATTACATTAACATTAATGATCATATTAAATCCAATGGTTATTAATAAACATATACTTATTTCTAAAAAATATAAAGTCATTATTCCTCAAATAACCTTCTAACTAAAACATATACTAATACAAAGGGTTTTGTTCCCATAAATGTCTCCCACAACATCCTTAATCATGTTTAAGTCTTATCACATAAAAGATAAAAAGGGGAATCTAAGCCTATAAATTTATGATCCACCATATACTTATCAAACCAAGTAACTTTATGTTTGTCCAGTATGATTATGGAATATCAAAAGTTTCTATAGGTCTTACTCACTCATTCATCATAACTGTTCACAAAGAAAATTTTAATTAACCTAGGAATATCCCCCAAGGAGTTTCAAACCAGGTGTGTAGTAAGGGAATGGTCACTGTGGACTGGAATTATGGATGAAATATATTGGAATAATTTTTTTTTCAGGTATTACCCCAAGACGCATCTATTCCCAAATCACTTCAACTTTTAGTATTTAAATAGGTATGTATTTCTAGGAAAACATCAAGATATATTAATTACCAAAAACATTGTGGTATTATCCTATAATTAGATATATCATTATATTTTTTAACATGGTTATTTTCCCTAATCTATTTCTTCCTAAATCTAGTTCCCAAAGTTTTTACTAAAATTCCTCTAATACTAATTGTTAAGACCCCAACTTCAAAAAACCTAGAGCCGAAGTATAATTTATTACATTAGCATAATATATAAGTGGTTTCATCCCAAAATACCAAATAGTATAGTAGTCTCGGTAAACTATATAAAACATGCCTCCTATTTTAGATTGAAAATAAAATATAAAACATTGTGAAAGTAATTATTCTGCATCATTGAACTCATTAAAAGATTCTTTATTCATATCACTGGGAAAGGAAAAAAATAAGTGCGAGGTTAAACACTTAGTAAAGGTTTTGTAAAATAGAATCTATTATGATTAAATAAGGAATTATCAATATGTAGAGGCAAATAATAGAAAAAACATTCCATCTAATCATGAACTTGAACACAAAATTCATCCTTTTATAATATCACTGTCGTAATTTCATGGATGATAATAACTAAATAATAGATGAAGGAACAGATTAATATTGGAAATCATGATATCATTACCTCTAAGACCTTTCACTAAAAGAGTTTAATATATGGGTAAGCATACACCAAAAACCCATTTAAAAATCCACCCAACTTATTTGTCTCATGAGACCTATCCATGCGTCGATGAGAAATATAATTATGATCCCCACCCATCACTTCATGTCCAATTAATTAATCATAAATTAAATGATTAGTTTAATTTTTAATAAATATGGCTTATTAATAAATGTGTGTATCTAATAAATAATAAAGAATATTAATATTTCATCAGAAAATCAAATAACATTCAAAGTAAAAAAACCATATGGAGAAATGGTAAACTATTTAGGAAATAATAATACAAAATACTCAAATAATATCGATATATAATATAAAATTAATGTTCAATGATAATAGTTAATTGATTACTTCAAGATAAATTTAATGAATACAAATTTAGTAAGATATTAAAGATTACCGTCAATTCATTAGAAAAGTAGATTTTCTAGTAAAACCAAGTCTTATAAAGAATATAAATTAGAAGAAAAATAATTAAAAGAAGTTTTCATAAATAGTTTTCATTGTAAAATATATGAAATATTATATTATAAGGTAAAGAGAGTAAAATTGTTATGATTGTGGGAAATTCCATTAACACTATATAGGTTAAAAATCATTCATTTCGAATCTTTGTAAAGAAAGTAAAAAATGATCATTTCAGAAATTTTTTTAAATATTTATCTTAAACATTTTATAAAGACAATAATATTATAAAATTTCTTTAATAAGTCAGTTGAGTAAACAAAAATGACTTTAGTAAAACATTTTTGAAAAATATAGACATATAAGAAAAATGTACTTGGTCAAAAAGAGATATAAGATCATCCTTTTTTTTAAATATTAATTTCTTTATTAAAGAAAAAATATAGTTAAATTTAGATGAAAATATGTAAAATCTTTTAATGTACATAGGATATGAAAATATATGTTTTTAAGAAGGATATATTTTAATATTCCTTCAATGAAAATATGAGCAATCCTAAAAATGAGATTCGTCAAAATAAATTATTACCTCTTTTATAACGTTTTAATTGTAACCCATTGATTGAATAAACATGAATTAAAAATTTAATTTTCATGAATAAATAGATATTCATGCTAAATTTATCAAAGGGTAAATATATAATCCAAATAAGTGAAAATAGGTTCATAATACCAAATATGTCTCAATAGATTAGAAATTGAGATGAAATCCTCTACAAAGAGCATATCATTGACTTTAGAATTAATCAATGAAGTGATTATGTGTAAAAAATGTAAATCCAAAAAATATAATGGAAATAAAAAATTACATAATAAGTGGTAATTTCACATATAATCATGGCATAACATAATCAATAATGTTGATGTATAACCCAATGAATAAAAATTGAGTTCAGAAACCCCTTAGCAGAGTTTGACTTTCCATGTAAGTGATTTTAACCACTTGTATAATAAATTTACATTTATTGTACTTATATAACATATATATATATATGAAATCACATATGATATATATATATATATATATATATATATCATTTTATCACTCATGTTTAATAATCTTTTATCATTATTTTATGTGTTCACTGCTTCATTTTTCATATATGTTTTGATTTAGTAGTTTCAGTCTGAGAAAATTTAGTAGGGTTCGATCATCTACATAATGTTATTTATGATATAAATATAGTATATATTCCCTATATAGATATTTATATTCATCAATAAAATATAGATATTGAAAAATGAATTACACTATTTATAAAGATAATAGGTCATACGTACGAATGAACATTGTTTTAAATTTTCAAAAAATGGAACAAAAGAATTGTGAATAATAATTCAACATTATATGATAATTTTTATAATATATATGTAAATTATTATTTAAATATACCCTTATTACTATCAAATTAAAGAGAAAATGAAAAATAGATCACATCACTTTGATGAGGTGGTAGTTCACCCGTACGGACAAGTGACATTATCATTTTACAATAGATTGGAAGGTAGAAAGGCATATATGATATTATAATTATATAAGAATAATTATTTCATAAATATAAAATATATTAACTATTTTAATCATGATAACCATCCAATTAAAGTGGTGATTAAGAATTAATTACACCTCTACATGGAGATAGTAAGCCGTAAATATGCATGAGTGATGTTTTTTCAATAGTATAGAAAAGTGATGATAAATGGTTATACCATAATAATAATAATAACATTGTATATTAATAATACTGTATTAATTATTTTATTATGGTTATAAATATCTATTGTAATTATTAGAAGAAATATACTTGAAAGAGTTAGTAAAGATAGTTACCTCTTCTTTGTTAGACTTCATTTAGATTCTTTCTGTAGGTCCATTGTAACTGTATTTTCAGAATTAAATAACAACTAATTTGTGTATATGGAAGTGTAAAAGGTAATTTTTCATGGTTTGGTTGAGCTATATGGCTTAATGAGTTCTAAAGAAGATAAATAATGTCAGTCCTTTTATAAGTGATTGAAGGATAAATTTTAAAAAATTCATGAAATATTATAATATAATATGTGTCAAGATCATTTAAAATGGTTCAAAAATTTCATATATTCAAATATAATGAGTTTATAGTATTAATATTATCATCCAATAAAATTTTTATGGGTTCATATATCATTTTAAAACTTATCCTTTAGATTGACCTCTTGGTTAACCAATTTTAACCTTAACTTAGGTAATGAATTTTAAAATATTAAAGGGTTAAAATTTTACTTATAAAGGCCCAATTGTATCCTACATGGAAAACGGACAAACTTTTATACCATATATTATCTCCATTTTCCTATTTAAATATATTTAACATTTTTAAATAATTTAATATAATATTAGTTCTATAAAATATCATTATTATCATTTTAGACACTACTCATTTAATTTGGTTTCAAAAACGTCATGACAATTAAAGAATTTGAATATAATCCTTTAAAAACCACTAATATTTTATACGTATCTATCAAAATTTTGGGACACAATAATTCATCCAAATTGTACTAATTGTAATATTTTATAATCATTTATCTAATTTTTCTAGTAATTGAATAAATATTGTGGCCACATTACATAAGAATATAATAAAATTATTAAATCTATAAAAATTATAAATAAATCACCATTAGAAAACTAAATAAATTATGTTTAATATAAAATTTTATTTTAATTCATTACATATTCTTATCTTTATGTGAAGAAATAATATATATTAAAATAAAAGGAGTGATATTTTGGAAGTTTCTGTACTTAAAATTCTATAAATTCCATTACCAAGGTAAAATGGAAACAAAATTCCATATATTTGAATTTGGGATGTATATGAAAAAATAAATCCCATAAAATAGAATAAAGTCAAGTTTTTATTTTATTTTTAATGCATCATCACATTCTCTTAACCTTAATCATCTGATTTACTTCTTAGTAATGTAATAAATTTTACAAAAGTTTCTATTTTTAATGCACAAAAATAATAGGAAAAAATTATTAAATTTGAACCCCTTGATTCTAAATATGATATCATTTTTTCAAGACTATATATCAAGAAGTTTAGTAAAGTAATTTTAATATAAATACATAAAATGCAAGAGAAACTATTTTTTAGAAAAATGAGGTTTTAAGAAAGAAATTTACTATTATAAAAATCATTATTTTTTAATAAAATTGGATTATTATAAATCAAATAAACCATATTTAATATTAAAACCAAATCAAAAATATAACGATACTTTAAAATTAATTTATTGAACAAGTTTAAAAATGAGTATTCGAAAAAAATCTATTTTTTACTGTTTTGTGAAAAATCAATCATATCAAAAAAAAATCGAAAATTTCATACGAAGTTAATTTTGATACGATGGTTTCAAAAAATTTGTTAAATTTTTAAATAAATTTTTTGAAAAGTTTTATAAATTAATAATAATTTCCATACACAAAATTAAATGCAAAACATTTTTGAAAAAAACATATTATTAAGGTATAAAATGATTTTATGGAAAATTGCATACCTATTTTTTATTAATCAATACATTATATAAAACATTTATACATATTTTCTATAATTTTATTAACCCTATTTATTCCCACTAATACAATGACAAATCGATAACTGTTATATTAAATAATAATATTTTAATAGTACATCCAGGATCACTTAAAGCATGGTGTTGTGTGTTAATCAAGTTATTGAGTATATTATTCTAAAATTTAAGGGTGTTACAGTATGTGTTTTTACATTTAAATATATAGATGTTTATATGTGTATATATGTGTATGTTTATGTTGTATATGTATGTATGCATATGTATGTGGATATATGTGTATGTCGGTATATGCATGTATGTATATGTGGATTATTTTGGGTTGTATATATATATGTGTGTGTATGTTATCTCTCTCTTTCTCTGCATGTATTTATATAGATGTCTGTTTGTGTATGTATATGTTTATGTGTACGGGTATGTAATAACCCGAGATTTTATAAGACATACTCTATTTAGTTTCATTCATATCTTGTGTTGTATGCTATACCAAGATTACCTTGCGCTATATGCAACACTATTCTTGGATCGTGTTACACACAATTTTGATAACAGTTATTCTATGCAACATTGAGTATATATATATATATCTTCAATGTATAAATGAAATATGGTTGGATTATGTCATAGGAAAAAACAAAGGATTCTTTCACAACACGCAACCCTGACTTGGCTTGCATTACACACAATCACGACATTCCTCGATAGCGTGTGTTGTACGCAATACCGGGTTTTACTAAACAACGATATATTATTATAATATTATTATGAACTAGCATTTATGAATAGTATTAACTAAATTTTGAATTTTATAACATTATTATTCATCTTACACATTTTCTAGAACATGGTATAAGAACAAAATAATTTTTTCGGGTAAAATAAGTATTTTTCAAAAAATGCAGTTTTGCCGCCTTTTGATGGCGAACCCACTTTAAATATAGTTTTTTACATGTTTATAAGTTCAATTTGACAAAATAAAATTCTTATTTTGAATCAAGAAATAAAAATTTACTTTGGATAAAATTTTCATATTATTCTGGTAACTTTCATATTTTGATGAATAGTAAAAACATGCTATATTTTAATTAAAAAAACATTTTTTTCATCGCAATAATTTATATGGTTAAATTATAATATTTAATGGTTTTAAAGTATAAATATAATATATTTTTACCATTTAATATAATGTATGTCATTAGCATTGATTTTACATTAAATTCGTAGGTTAAATCAATTCAATCTTTTGCAATGTTTTAATGAAAAACCCGTTTTCTTTCGACAACGGGATTAATTTTAATTTAATTTATGCAAATTTTGTGTATTGAATTTGTAAAAATGGATTCAATATTTGGAATCATTGGGTCCAAATTATGTTAATAAGCTACTTTTTATTTTTGGGAATTATGAATAGTAACTACGGTAAATTTTATTTACTATAGTTAAAGGTAAATCGGGTAATTAAGGGTAAATATAATATTTTAAAATTACCCTAACACATGACAAAATTATATTAGATAGATAAAAGTAGACCCATATAACCTAAGGGTTGTATTAGATTCATTTTATGGACTTTTCACCATGAAAATAATTTAATTATTATTAAAACCAAAGAAAGTGACAACATGTCACTCTCTTAAATCTTATAAGTATAATAATTTTAATTTAGTGATAAACATCATAAAACTTAGAACATGAATATTCTACAGAAATATAATAAAACTATATACATCATGATAATTTATTTAGTATTTTTAGGGATTAAATAATTGTCATTAATGGTGATGCATTAATGATACAGAAATTATTTATTAAGTAGAAAATAAGTAATATAGTTTTTATTGAAATAATAATACCCATTAAAAGGCCCAAAAACCTGACCAAAACATATTTGTTGTGTATATATACACCTTAATCATCCAATGACCTAATATATGACCGTTTGGAGTCTTAAAAAAGTGATTATGACACTTATATTATTTTATTTTAAATGATCCCAAAGTTGTCACCTTCATAATTTAAAAAATATAACAATTTAAATATTGTGATTTTAAGATGATGAATTCAAGTAAAAGTATTATTGTGAAAGTTAATAGATTTATATTCATCATAGGATTTTATTTTTAATTTTTATGCACAAATAAGTATATTAAATAATTATACAAAAATGTTGTAGTAATTATTTTATGAAAAGATAAACCAAATAAATGGTTTTAAAAATAATAAAATAAATATTATATGAACTATTTAATGTGATAAACTAATTTTATAGATACATATGACCTTTTATGAATCTATTAAATCTTTTAGTTCGAACATATCTTCTATATATATTTTATTTAAATTCAAATAAATGAATAGTGTCAAAATTGACACTATTGTTATTTTATAAAAATAACATATTATAAAATTGTTTAAAAATCACAAAAATATTTAAAAAATATAAATATAAATTTATATGGTATATAATGTTATAAAGTAAAACATTATGTAAAATTCACAAAAAATAAGTAATTATTTGTTGTACTTTAAAATTTATAATTTTATTACCACAAATAAACTTAAATAGATTAAATAAGGATAAATCAAAATGATAAGGTTTAAAATAAGATCCAAACATGTCTAAATTTGATTGTTTGATGATATTACAACCCTATAGAATCTAATCTTAGAATATGAGTCATTTTTGGAGTTTTTTATGTGTGGTTAGATTCATTATAAATTAATGTTTTTAAGAAATCCAAAGGTGCCCCTCTCCTCCCTTATAAAAGGGCACCTCCTCCCTCTCTTCCAAACACCACATTGAGCCTTCAAGATCGGCCAAACCCTGCCCAATTCTCTTCTAAACTTCCTTATAATCATCCTAGAGGTCCTGGTCTTCTTAAAGACCAATTTTAGTGCCCTAAGAGGAGGACTCAAAGAGGCGCTTCAAAGAAGAGGCAATGTTCGTTACCGATTCTTTCAACTTTATTTCTTCTTCTACATCTTCTTCTATAGTTGTTTCATTATGAATTAATAACATCAGTATCACTAATATACTTATATGTTATTATAATTATGAAACAACCCTATTTCACCATCTATCCATCCTACGGAAAATGAAATCACCGTGCGTGCGTACGTACGGAATACCGTCTCCACACCGTGGTGTAATCTATTTTCCACCACCACCTTACTTGGATGGGTATAATGGTGTAAATAATAAGTATATATGATTATTGTAAAGTGATATTGATTCTGTAATAGTATTCATACACCCCAATAAAATTCCACGATCATGGGAACGATATCATCGCTCGTGCGTACGTACGGAATACCGTCTCCACGACGCGATGAGATTCATTATCAATGATTAACCATTAGTAAATGATTATAAAGTATATATAATAAGTAATCATGAAATATATGACATAATAATGATACTGGATTTATGTATATATATATATGTATGTCATCCAATTAATTCCATTCAATTCAATGAGGAAACGAAAACAACATTCATGCGTACGTACGACCTACCGTCTCCATGAACGGTGTATTTATTTCCATTTATCGATCTATTATATATATGTATATTCTGAATATATATTATATATAAATCATGTTTTACATTCTGTATGTAAGTAATCATAATCTAAGTAATCATATGAATAATTACAAGCTAAAACACGGACGACAAATGAAACAATTTTACCCAAAACGCTCTTTAACATGGAATTTACAAAAGAACGGGTAATATAAAGTCATAAGTGAACCATATATGATATCATAACAATTAATATGATTCTGTAATATGTCAATAACATTATTTAAATCATTATACAGGAGGTTCGGATACGTACGAAGCATATCAGACCAAAGGTAAGGGATAACTTTTCCAATCTCATTCTTATCCGAGATTGCTTATACGTAAGTATTTACTAGGGTTATTGTTATCATCCATGTACATGTTTTATAAATGTTTTTTCATGTATGTTTAAATTAATTTTTACCCATTTTGACTTTTACTACATGGTATGTAAGGAATATTTCTTTTTATGATGAAATGTCCATTTGTTTTATATGGATTATGAAATGATGGGATGATGTTTATGAAACCCATTTTATTCTTTGGGTTATGATGAATGTTTTAAGTTTATTTTGTGGAACACATAAGAATGGTATCATTATGAGATTGGTGGGACCTATATCTCCCTCCAATGCATTGGGTAAAGATTTTATATCTCATGAGATAGACATGGCTGGAACGGTAAGTTAATCCGGTTCAGTGTTACAGGACTGAAACGAGGAGTGAACTCGATTCAGAATGGGACTTTGTCCACTAAGATGGTCTTGGCAGCAATTCCTTGGCTACTATGGAAATCATTACATGTGATTAATGGATGCCACAATTACATGTTTTATTCCCATGCTATTTTATCATTCTTAATGTTTCTTTATGATCAATGCCTTACGTACTTCCATGTTTTGTGTTATTTCTCAAGCTTTTGATGTTTAAACATTATGTTCATGTTTTTATGTTCAAATGTATATGTTATGTTTTATTTTATCCATGATTACCCTTACTGAGCATTTGAGATCACCCTTTTTTATGTTTACTTTTCCCCAGGATATAAAGAACGGTTTTAGGTAAGAAAAAAAAGGGGAAGATCTTTATGGGAGATGTTGAAGATCTTTCACCACGATTAGAAGATTACGTTCCAGGTTTCCAAAGACACTAAACTATTACGGTCCTTGTGTGTCTGTTTTTGTTATGTATTAAGTATTCCGCTAAAGTAATGTAATGTCCATGTACATCAAGCTTTGGGTCTCTACAGTTGGTATCAGAGGAAAGGTTTAGTCATCCTTTGGAAACTAAGATGCGGAAACGTTAGTGAGATCCCTAGAGATATTTCTAAGGTATGTCTAGGGATGTCCCTAAGGATAAGTATACGTATAGGATACAGTCCTAGAACTATGGTAACGATTATAGAATTTAACCTAAGATGTTATATATTGAAGATACTCCCCCTTTACTATGTTGTTTTTCCCTAGCATGATTTTTTCCTCTCACACTATTCATTTTGGGTTTTAGAAAATGGCTGGAAATAGGAATATTAACGATAATGGAGGATATGATACACAATGGAATGATTTTCTTCATGAGAAACCAAATGAAACAGGATCTGGAAGTCCAAACATCGTTATTATGTCTAATCAGCAATCTCATAATATGATCAATAATCTCAACTTTGGTAAGTTTCCCGACTCAGATAATAAGAGAAATATGGAGTTTCATGATGATCATAGAGGAAAGAAAGTTCAATTTCCCTCATGTAAATAATGTGGGAAGAGGCATCGGGGAGATTATTTCAAAGGAACGGGAAGATGCTTTGTGTGTGGAAATGAAGGACACAAAGCCAGTAAGTGCAAAGGAAAAGGTTCAGTTAACACCATGGACAAGGATAATGGTATTGCTACGAAATCAACAATGATTAGATGTTTTAAATGTGGAATGTACATGCATTATGTAAACCAATGCCCTAATGGAAAATCTTATGAAGAGAATCAGCATGGTCATATGGGTAGTATTTATGTGGATGATGATGAGGAGACTACAAATGATATATGAGCTAAAAGAAGTGTTGAATCTTAGTCGGTTGTTTTAGAAGGTAGTGGAATGATTGTATGTTTATCGAGAGTTATGTTGTATAGTTAATGGTACTATGGAATAAAGAATTATCTAGGGATTGTTACACTATTGTTTTTTTCCTAAAAGTATTTGAAAGTGTATGATTAATGGTACCAGTATCCATGAAAGGTTATTCAGATATTTTTGGAATGTAGATGATATGCGCATAATGAAGGGATAAAAAGAAAATTAAATGTTTGATAGTATTCATAAGCTCATGAATGATATAAGGAGAAGGTTATATCATGGTTTGAGTATATATAATTTTTGGATTTTGGTATGTGGAAAGAGTTAACTTTTGAAAGCATTCATGTTTTCACTAAGGTTTAATGGGAGGTCATTTTTCAAGAGAATACATGATTAAGGTATTCACATGATTGGAATGTGACCAACAAGATATATGGGGGATAAATGATGGTATTTACATGCTTGGTTGAAGAAATTTCAAGTAATCATTTTCTTTATACTATGCGCTTGGACCGAAGTATTTTAGATAAGCCTAAAGATTGGAATGGTTTATGTTGGACATATGTTAGTATTGTTTAAGGATAGAACTTTTTTTTGATATTGTTGATGGGATGTTATAGTAATGTATTTTTAGAAAAAGGACAACCTGCAGGACGGGTGACAACACATTGCGTCGGACAAGGCTGTGGGAATCGAACCCACAACCAAAGTATGACTGGCCTTTATCTCCTACCACTGGCCTACAGGAAGTCCCTATTTAGTAGAAACTAGTTTTATTATATTAAGTAATATGATATATGAATTATAAGTCCATTTTAGAAACCATATATGATTAATCTCACTATATATCGACTTATGTATATTTAATAACTTTTGCTAACCTTTTTTTTGAGACAGATGGAATGACCCGTCATTCAATCACATGATCTGCTAAAACTTCATGAATAACAAATTCAACTTCATTTCTTTAAGAGATGAAGTGGAAATTGTTCAAGGCACGAACAACAGTGAGATTGTACCAAAATAAAGTAAGTATTTATTCTAATTCAAATTCTTCAACATTAGAGAAATGATCTTGAAAACCAAAAATGTTGTCCCAGTGCCTTATATCCTATGAATCAGATGGTACCCTAGATCATCAAAAATCTATGGCTTTGTGATTGTTGGCTTTTTCATAGCCATGTTCTCTACCACTCTCTATCAGAACATGATGGTTATATTTCTCTTCCATATCTATATTTTCACCTTTTTTCTCCTATGTGGAATCCCAGTGATTAGTTTATCTGGGTAACCGTTACATTTCATACATTAGTTTTTAAAGATAAGTTTTGGTATTCCTTTTTACGATGTGGGTTTCAATTAAAGAAACTTTCAAGTAGAAAACCATTTATAACCCCGACGAATTTCGAGGGCGAAATTCATTTTAAGGAGGGTAGAATGTAATAACCCGAGATTTTATAAGATATATTCTATTTAATTTCATTCATATCTTGTGTTGTATTCTAAACCAAGATTACCTTGCACTATACGCAACACTATTCTTGGATCATGTTACACACAATTTTGATAATAGTTATTCTACGCAACATTGAGTATATATATATATATATGTATATATCATCAATGTATAAATGAAATATGGTTGGATTCTATTATAGGAAATAATGAAGGATTCTTGTACAACACGCAACCCTTAATTGACTTGCATTACACGCAATCACGACCTTCCTCGATAGTGTGTGTTGTACGCAATATCGGGTTTTACTAAACAACGATATATTTTTATAATATTATTATGAACTAGCCGTTATGAATAGTATTAACTAAATTTTGAATTTTATAACATTATTATTCATCTTACACATTTTCTAGAACATGGTATAAGAAAAATATAATTTTTTCAGGTAAAATAAGTATTTTTAAAAAAAATGCAGTTTTGCCACCTTTTGATGGTGCACCCACTTTAAATATAGTTTTTGACATGTTTATAAGTTAAATTTGACAAAATAAAATTCTTCTTTGGAATCAAGAAATAAAAATTTACTTTGGATAAATTTTTCATATTATTCTAGTAACTTTCATATTTTGATGAATAGTAAAAACACGCTATATTTTAATTAAGAAAACTTTTTTTCATCGCAATAATTTATATGGTTAAATTATAATATTGAATGGTTTTAAAGTATAAATAGAATATATTTTTACCATTTAATATAATGTATTTCATTAGAAATTATTTTACATTAAATTCGTAGGTTATATCAATTCAATCTTTTGTAATGTTTTAAAGAAAAACCTGTTTTCTTTCGTCAACTTGATTAATTTTAATTTAATTTATACAACTTTTGTGTATTGAATTTGAAAAAATTGATTCCATATTTGGAATCAGTGGGTCCAAATTATGTTAATAAGCTACGTTTTATTTTTGGGAATTATGAATAGTAACTACGGTAAATTTTATTTACTATAGTTAAAGGTAAATCAGGTAATTAAGGGTAAATATAATATTATAAAATTACCCTAATACATGCCAAAATTCTATTGGATAGCTATAAGTAGAACCATATAACCTAAGGGTTGGATTAGATTCATTTTATGGACTTTTCACCATGAAAATAATTTAATTATTATTAAAACCAAAGAAAGTGACAACATGTCACTCTCTTAAATATTATAAGTATAATAATTTTAATTTAGTGATAAATATCATAAAACTTAGAACATTAATAGTCTCCAGAACGATAATAAAATTATCTACATCATGATAATTTATTTAGAATTTTTAGGGATTAAATAATTGTCATTAATGGTGATACATTAATGATACAGAAATTATTTATTAAGTGGAAAATAAGTAATATAGTTTTTATTGAAATAATAATACCAATTAAAAGGCCCAAAAACCAGACCAAAACTTATTTGTAGTGTATATATACACCTTAATCATCCAATGACCTAATATATGACCGTTTGGAGCCTTATAAAAGTGATTATGACACTTATATTATTTTATTTTAAATGATGCCAAAGTTGTCACCTTCATAATTTAATAAATATAACAATTTACATATTGTGATTTTAAGATGATAAATTCGAGTAAAAGTATTATTGTGAAATTTATATATTTATATTCATAATAGGATTTTATTTTTAATTTTTATTCAACAAATCTGTATATTAAATAATTATACAAAAATGTTGTAGTAATTATTTTATTAAGAGATAAACCAAATAAATGGTTTTAAAAATAATAAAATAAATATTATATGAACTATTTAATGTGATCCAATAATTTTATATATACATATAACCTTTTATTAATCTATTAAAGCTTCTATTTTGAACATATCTTCTGTATATATTTTATTTAAATTCAAATAAATGAATAGTGTCAAAATTGACACTATTGTTATTTTATAAAAATAACATATTATAAAATTGTTTAAAAATCACAAAGTAATTTAAAAAATAAAAATATAAATTTATATGGTATATAATGTTATAATGTAAACAATTATAGAAAATTCACAACAAATAAGTAATTATTTGTTATAATGTAAAATATAGAATTTTATTACCCCAAATAAACTTAAATAGATTAAATAAGGATAAATCAAAATGATAAGGTTTACAATAATATCCAAACATGTATAAATTTGATTGGTTGATGAGATTAAAACCCTATATCATCTAATATTAGAATATGAGTCATTTTTGGAGGTTTTTAAGTGGGGTTATATTTATTATAAATTAATGTTTTTAAGAATTCCAAAGGTGCCCCTCTCCTCCCTTATAAAAGGGCACCTCCTCCCTCTCTTCCACACACCACATTGAGCTTTCAATATCGGCCAAACCCTGCCAAATTCTCTTCTCCACTTCCAAAGAAACACCCTATAGGTCCTGGTCTTCTTCAAAGACCAACTTTAGTGCCCTAAGAGGAGGACTCAAAGAGGCGCTTCAAAGAAGAGGTAATGTTCATTACCGATTCTTTCAACTTTATTTCTTCTTCTACTTCTTCTTATTTAGTTGTTTCATTATTAAGTAATAACATAAGTATCACTAATATACTTATATTTTATTATATGTTGAAACAACCCTATTTCACCATCTATCCATCCTACAGAAAACAAAATCACCGCGCATGCGTACGTACGGAATACCGTCTCCACGCCGTGGTGTAATCTATTTTCCACCACCACCTTACATGGATGGGTATAATGGTGTAAATAATAACTATATATGATTATTTTAAAGTGATATTGATTCTTTAATAGTATACATACACTCCAATAAAATTCCACGATCATGGGAACGATATCATCGCTCGTGCGTACGTACAGAATATCGTCTCCACGACGCGATGAGATTCATTCTCAATGATTAACAATTCATAAATGATTATAAAGAATATATAATAAGTAATCATGAAATATATGACATAATAATGATACTGGATTTATGTATATATATATATGTATGTCCTCCAATTAATTCCATTCAATTCAATGAGGAAACGAAAACAACATTCATGCGTACGTACGGCCTACCGTCTCCATGAACGGTGTATTTCATTCCATTTATCGATCTATTTTATATATGTACATTCTGAATATATATTATATATAAATAATGTTTTACATTATGTATGTAATTAATCATGATCTAAGTAATCATATGAATAATTACAAGTCAAAACACGGACGACAAATGAAACGATTTTACCCAAAATGCTCTTTAACATGGAATTTACAAAAGAATGGGTAATATAAAGTCATAAGTGAACCATATATGATATCATAACAATTAAAATGATTCTGTAATAAGTAAATAACATTATTTAGATCATTATACAGGAGTTTTGAATACTTACGAAGAATATCAGATCTAAGGTAAGGGATAACATTTCCAATCTCATTTTTATCCGAGATTTCTTATACGTAAGTATTTACTGGGGTTATTATTATCATCCATGTACATGTTTTATAAAGGTGTTTTCATGTATGTTTAAAGTCATTTTTACCCATTTTTGTCTTTTACTACATGGTATGTAAGTAATATTTCCATTTATGATGAAATGTCTATTTGTTTTATATGGATTATGAAATGATGGGATGATGTTTATGAAACCCATTTTATTCTTTGGGTTATGATGAATATTTTAAGTTTATTTTGTGGAACACATAATAATGGTATCATTATGAGATGGGTGGAACCTATATCTCCCTCCAATTCATTGGGTAAAGATTTTATATCTCTTGAGATAGACATGTCTGGAACGGTAAGTTAATCCGGTTCAGTGTTATAAGACTGAAACGAGGAGTGAACTCGATTCAGAATGGGACTTTGTCCACTAAGATGGTCTTGGAAGCAATGCCTTGGATACTATGGAAATCAATACATGTGCTTAATGGATTCCACAATTACATGTTTTATTCCCATGATATTTTATCATTCTTAATGTTTCTTTATGATCTATGCCTTACGTACTTCCATGTTTTGTGTCATTTCTCATGATTTTGATGTTTAAACATTATGTTCATGTTTTTAAGTTCAAATATATATGGTATGTTTTATTTTATCCATGCTTACCCTTAATGATCATTTGAGATGACCCTTTTTATGTTTTCTTTTCCCCAGGACATAAAGAACGGTTTTAGGAAAGAAAATAAGGGGAAGATCTTTATGGGAGATGTTGAAGATCTTTCACCATGATTAGAAGATTACGTTCCAAGTTTCCAAAGACACTAAACTATTACGGTCCTTGTGTGTCTGTTTTTGTTATGTTTTAAGTATTCCGCTAAAGTAATGTAATGTCCATGTACGTCAAGATTTGGGTCTCTACAGTGTATGTATGTGTGTGTGTATGTATATGAATATGTACATGAAAATGAAAGTCACAAATAGAACCCATCTCTTCTACGATCAATTGGAAATTTTATTGCCTACTTCCAATGGACCGATTGGAGGAATTCTACACTGAAGCATCCAATCGTGGCACACATTAGTGATGAAATGGAACTATCAAGGCCCCCACCAGACATTGTGTGGATCTTGATTGAGGGAGAATACAGGTACACCCAATCTATTGTTTATGAATCATGGAAAAAAGTTGTGATCCTCCTAATTTAGGCAATGGAACTGCTATCTTGATTGTTGCAAAAGGGATACAGGTGTGTGTTGGTTGAACCTCCCCTAATGCCCAAAGAGATTCCAGCTTTGGTTGGGACTAGTGAGGCTTCCTATGTTCATGTGTCTGGTTCATCAGGGCCTGAGAAGAGGTGAAAGGATGTCTCAAGAGATACATGAAATACCCATCCGCAAACCTCCAATGCTATGGAGACCGAGGGTGTCCATGAACCTTTGGGAGAGGAGTCAATCAGGCAGGTCCTTCCCCATGTGGAGGTACCTCCAGGTTCGAGGTTGGGATGTTCTTTAGGCATAGTGAAGAAAGAAATCCCTAATGATCTAGAGCCACAGGTTTCAGAAGTTTTTTCTCATTTGAGAAGGGATTTGGTTATTGGTTTTTTGTCTAGTGGATCAGGGGTGTCATTGCAGGAGTGTGAGGTTGGGTTCGGAATGAGGTTCCCCCAACAAGATGTTGTTTTATCAAGGCAATCAGAATTCTAAAGTAAAACTATCGAAGATGTTGCGAACACAGAATTCATTCCAAGTGATGGTGGATAGATTCAAAATGCAGGTTGGGAAGAAACAAATAAGCAATCACATTACATGGTCCGCAGATTTGAGTAGCATAGAGGTTTAGAGTTTCCAAAGTAGGACTTAAAGAGTAGTTCATCTTATGCTGATACGAGGAAGTTCGGTGGAATAAATACTCTTTCTCCTAACCGTTTTGCAGTTTTGGAAGGTGAAGAGAGCCATGTGGTAGAGGGAAGGGATATAGAAGAGGCTGATCAAGGAGAGATCATTACCACGTGACTGGAGGGTTCCTAGGAGGAAAGACTACTCCTTTTTACCTAGCCCTTCTATCACCAGGTACTTAAGCAAAGAGAAGATTCCTAAGAAGGCTTCCAAGTAGGTGGGGATATATTTTTCCAAGGATCATGAACCATCTATAGGGGAATCATTTATCACTAACCTGACGGATGCAAGAAAGGAGATGATTGAACCAAACATTTTCCCAATGTGGGAGTGAATTGGTGAAATGTGACAAGTGGGGAACCATCCTTGATGACAATGAATAATTCTCTTATAAGATCTTGGATGTCATCACTACGCAAGTGGAATTTGATAGGCTAGTAGGGAGGCGGTTCCAGGACAACCTTTCTAAGGAGAAGGGTGCATGGGGCCATAAAAAACTTGGAATTTTGGCATGTGGATTCAACAAGCAGAAGATTATTGTGGAAGAGCTCATTCGAACTTGGGATAAAATGGTTTAAAATATTGAAAACCTTTTCAATGTTGATTTGTATGAGAAGGATCTTGAACTCTAATAGACTCTACTTAGAGGTAAGTTCTCCAAAAGGATGAAATTGCAACTCATAGATTTTGTTATTTCATATCATGTTGTTTGACTGTTTCCTGTGTCCGGATTGGTTTCTCACTTTTCCATAAAATTGTTTTTCATAATTAAAAAATATATTTGGATGGTGAATATATACATGTATGGATATGTATGTGTATGTGTATGTGTATATGTATGTGTATTTGTATGTGTATGTGTATGCATATGTGTATGTGTATTTGTATGTGCATGTGCATGTGTATGTGTATGTGTATGTGTATGTGTATGTGTATGTGTATGTGTATGTGTATGTGTATGTGTATGTGTATGCATTTTCATGTGGATGTACGTGCATGTATATGTGTATGTATGTGTATGTATATGTGTATTTTTATGTGTGTATATGTGTATGTATGTATATGTGTATATGTGTATGTATGTGTATGTTTATACAATATGTGTATGTGCATGTATTTAATAGTATATATGTGTAAGTTTATAAATGTGTGTACATATATGCATGTGTACATGCATGTATGTGTGATCATGTGTATGTGTGTGTGTGTGTGTGTGTGTTTGTCTTTGTATGTGAAAATTTATGTTTATGTGTATATATGTGTGTATGTGTATATATGTAATGTGTATGTTGGTTTATTCATTTAATATTATTTATTAATTTTTAATATTTATCAATTTTTAGTTTTTTTTAATTTATACATTTTTAAAATTTATTCATTTAATATAATTATAATATATTCAATTTTGATATTTATTTATACATTTTTAAGCATGTATACATTTAATTAAATAATAATATTTTAATTATTATTAAATATTCTAAAGGTTAACAATTAATTATTTTTATATACAATCAATACAGTACATACATTAATAAATAGCAATAATTTATTTATTTATTCATTTTTAGTTATTTTTATGCGTTCATAATTCAAGTTATTAATGTTACGAATTCATTTTTTTAAATATCGATTTATTTTATTTAAATTTATTTTTTCAATTTTAATATCACCTCATTTAATATTATTTTTTCATTTTTTATATTTATTATTATTTATATTTTTGGAAGTTATTCGTTTTTTAAAATTTATATATATTTATTTACTAATTTTAATATTTTAAATATGTTTTTAATTTTTATGATTAAAATTTATCATTTTTATTTATTAATTTTGAATATTATTTATATATTTGAATCTTATGGAATTAATTTATTTAAATTCATTTTAATTTGAATGTTTTTATAATTTAAATAGCTAATATAATTTTTTGTTATTATTTATTTATTTATTTAACATTATATATTTATTTATTTTAATCATTTTTATATGTTTTAAATTCATGTAATTATTTTTTAGATTTAATTTTGTTAAATATTTTTGTAATTTATCCAATTTTTTTACTCTTTTTAATATTATTTCATTTAATATTATTCATTCATTTGATATATTTCAAAATATTTAATATTTCTGGAATTTATTAAATTTTAATATTTATTTATATATATTTATTTACTATGTTTTAATATTTTCAATATGTTTTTAATTATGATGATTAATAATTATTCATTTTTATTATTAGTTTTTAATATTTTTAAATTGTTTGGAATTTATATAATTTAAGTATACATTCATTTTTAATATCTATTAGTTTATAATTGTTTATGAATTTATTCAACGTTTAATATTTATTTATATACATTTATGTACTATTTTTTAATATGTTCAATATGTTTGTTATTTATATGATTTTTATTTATTTATTTTTATATATATTCAGTGTTTGAAGGTACAATGACATTCAAACACACACACACTACACATACCTAGAGGCATACCCAATCCATAGCCCCCTAAGGGTTAGTTAAGACAATACCCATGTCATTATTTATATTATATCTATATATAGCCCGTAGGCGATCCCAATACCAGGGATCATCCACCGTCACACTGACCATCTTTAATGCCCCTGTCGTCGGGCGAGACTCCTCCTATCATTGGCATCACCAGTCGTATTCACACCCACTGCGAGGTCTGTCTGCACAACGACCAAAAAATCCCATCCTAAATTTGACGGAGTCCTGTGCCACCCTTTCTCCAACATGGGCTGTTGATTAAGACAAACACACCACGTCCCCTTTCTCTGTGGGAAGTCACCATGTTAGGCCGACACGATGTTGTGGTGGCCATCAAGCCTTCATGTAGCCACCAATTGATCATCAATGTCACCCCCAATGATGAGCGAGATTTCGTATACATACCACCTACATTAAGTGCTGGCCACCGTCAGCCCCCCAATAGCCCCCCAATTTTTAATAATTATGAAATCTATACAATTAATATTGTTAATTTATTCTTTTTTATTTCTTAATTAATGTAATTAATGTTATGATTTGACTTTTTTAAAATTATAATAATTTATAAAATTTATTTATTCATTTTTAATATTCATACATTCAGTATTATTTATTATTATTTTTTTAGTATTTTTTAAATTTATAATATTTTTGTAATTTATTAATTTTTTAACATTAATTTATTATGTTTTAATATTTTCAATATGTTTTTATGTTAGATTATTAATTTATTTAAATATTTTTTTAACATATTGTTTGTTATTCAAATAGTTAATAAAATTCATTTAATAATTTTTTTATTTATATAATTAATAATATTTATTTATTCATTTTTATTCATTTTTAACATTTTTATTAGTTCTAGATTAAGCTTTAACAAAATTTTATTTTATTATCTCCAATAATTATGCAGTGTGAAATACTACTGTTGTCATCACTGATAAAGGTATTAATTTATCAGTGCTAAGAAATCACTAAAAAGTAGTATCTCTTAGTGCTTATATTTTTAGCACTGATAAAATGGGATTTTATCAGGGATTTTTAATAAGATCTCATAAAATCCTTTGTCCTTTTTAAATTAATCCCTAATAGATTTTTTATCATCTCGCTACACTCAAACTCTTAAGAAACTAAACTGCTGGAGCATTAGAAGTTACTTTTTTGAACAAATCAAACCTTAAAACCATAGATATGAAACTCCAAATAGGTTCTCAAGGATTCTCAGTTGATATTTTAAGTTTTTTTAAATTTTTTTGGAGTTTTTATTCCCCTATTTGTTTGATGTAACTAAACTAATTTATTTTGGACAAATCAAAACTCATAACTTAAGGTGTATGATATTTCAAACTTTCTTTTAAGGATTCACGGTCGATCTCCCATGTTTTTTTCATGATTCTTTTGAGTTTATCATCCTATGTTCATTTGTAATGGTTACCCCTACCTGTTTGTCTGTAATCAATTTTGTGCACTATTTGCACCATTTTTTAGACAAATCGATTATTTTAGGGTGCTTTTTATTTTGGTTCTTCTATCTTACTTTATTTTTCTAGTTTTTGGGTTAGTATTCCTCTTTTTATATATAAATATAGATTATATATTGGAATTTCCTACAAAATAATTAGAACAATTATTTGTTATTATTTGAAATTCCAAATGGGTTGAGTGGAATGAATTTTTTCTATCAATTATGTAGAGAATTAATATATTGGGTAATTTTTAGACAATCAATCAATGTTCAGAATGTCAAATGTAAGTGTATTCTTTATTAATTTTAATGTATTAATGATTATTTATTTTATTATGGTATGGGTAAAACTTATAAATATATTTTAAATGAGGCTGATCGAAGAGTATGATTAATGGTTTTTATAGAAACCTAACATAAGATATGATGTTTTCTTAAATAGATATGTGTGTGTTTGTTTAACTTATTTTTATATGTATAACTATAAAATTATATATATATATATATATTATGTGTGTTTTAGTATTTATATAACTGAATTTGTATATTTTTCTTTATATATATTTATATATTAATATTAGTTTGTATTATATTTAAATCTCTTATATTCCATGAAATAACCATCACAATATATCTATGTGTTTTTATGTGTGTATATATAAAGAAAATCCTTTTAGGACTCTGAGTTCATACCTTTGGTGTATTTTTTCATAAATATGAATATTATTGAATCAAATAGGATGGATATAATTAAAAAATGGATGGATTCTAATTGTATGAGATAATTGTATGAGGATGGGGTGAAAATTTCATCATTTTTGAAAAAGATCATGCATATAAACGTTCCATAGTGTCACTCATCAAATATAAATAATATTGTGTCAATGAATATTTTAACATGGGGATATCAGAAGAGGTGGTTAAGTGACGAGTGAAACAAATACTTTACTTCCTCCATCTACTTAAACTTTTTTTAGGTAAGAGAGATATCCATTTTTCAGATAAATGGATGATATAAAGGTTCAATATGGTTATTTATCAAATATCAAGAATATTGTGTCCATGAATGGTCACATAATTATCATGTTTTAATGAATGTTCTAATGCATGTCTCTTTACTCTTCATTTTTCCTAAAATTTTCCATCATATATTAACTAAGATTTATTTTTTCAAATCTCTATGTAGTAATGTTATAGAACCAGGGAAATTTCCTGCTTTGTAAAATGATATTTTTCATATTATTTGAATTGTAGGTATTCATTTCATGTTTATTCTTTAATATGAGGGTTTAATTGATGGTTCACTTAGTTAGAGATATCCGGTAATGTAGTCTTGTACATTATAGATATATGTTCCTCATTGGATGATATATAAATATTTTAAAAGGGAATGTAAAAAATAGAAGTCAACCCAAAGGTTGTATTGTAGATTGAAATATTGTTGAGGAAGCTATTGAATTATATATTGAATACCATCCCAATTTTGAGATAATTGGTCAATGGAAATCTCATCTCAGTGAGCGACTTATTGTTGAAGTAATTTACAGAATATAAAATTTCACAATTATTATTTTAGAGTAGGAGTATGATTCCCTTTACATTTTAAATATTAGTTTAGAGGTTTCACCATATGTTGAAACCAAAAAAAATAATTTTTAGTCACTTGAATATATAAAGGGATTAAAGTTAGATATCAAATACATATAATCAATAGTTTATAAAATGGTTCCAAGAGCATATTTTTATAGATTCAACAGAAAACCTGAATTTAATTTTAGAATGAATTAGATGGCTAGCCATAGGAACAAGTGTACATGTATTATCTTAGAATGGTTATGTAATTAATAGTTATATATTTTATAAAAAGGAACATAATGAACACAATACCATGAAAAATATTTATTTACACTTATGGAAGAAGAAATGGATGTATCTACTACCAAGTATAGAAATCCATTTTATGAAAATATGAAATAATTTTAAATCATTAAAAATATGGGATTTGGATTTCAAAACATTCAAAATTATTATTTTTCAATTCAATTTTTTTGATTATAAGAATGTAGTTAAAATTGATTAATTGGGATTAGTGAAAGTGTATTATAGTAAATAATGGTACAAGGGGGAACTATTCATAATGGAATCATAGGAAATAAAATTATTTTATATCTAATGTCCTGTAAGTAAAATGTGGTTAATTTTACTTAAGAAAAACCAATGTAGGGTTAGATGAAAATTTAATTGAGGTTCAACCTTTAATTGGGAATTTTCAATCATTTCACAGTGGTCCCAATATAAACATGGTCATTAATTTCATAGGAGTCCACAATGTGGGGATTTGGATACTCAATAGATGGGTAAAATACCATAAACATTTAATAAAAATAGAGAGTTCAATAATCATGTTATCATTTTTTAATATACATCTCATTACCTCATAGCATTATGTGTTCACTATTACATTTACATTATCTAAATTAAATCTATAACCACTTATATAGATAATGTCATGTCCAAATTCCAATTATACCAATCCCAAGGAATTCCATATTGATAATGTTAAAACCAAGGATATGTTATAAGGTGAAAAAACTAGGTTTGAGACAAAAATAAGAGAATTTTAGAGATACAATCTTAATAAAAAAATATTATGGTGAGAAACATATGTAAGGAACCTAATCCCTGTAGTCTATAGGTAGTGTTTGCTTTATCACATTGGAATAATATACATGGAATTTAATCTCAAATGAAAAAATAATTTAGTTTTCTGGGTAAACTAGATACTTACATGATTCCCATATTATATTTGAAAACAAAAATTACAACATAATTCATTTAAATAAAATCATTATTCATTATAGAATATATTTTCATATCATTTTTAGTACACTTGTTGGATTCATGGGAAAGGAAATAAAATAATGTTGTGCTCAAATTCTCTGTAAGGGTTAAGTACAATAGAAGCTATCATTAATAAATAATCATAATTATGGCATGATAAACAACTGATAACACATTCTATTTAAATAATTTGACTAGCATAACCAGTATGGTAAAGGGAATAACTAAAAAAAATTCTAATTAATAAATAATAAGACTTTCATAACTATACAAGGAATAATAAATATGAGATGTTAAACAACTAAAACCACATTAAATTAATCAATAAATTTAGAATGAAATGAATCTAGAGATAACATCGTTGTGAAAATATCAAGGATAATAATAAATAATTTTTAAATGATTCAAATTCATAATATTTAGATATCATGATCCGCATCTTGAAAACCTATAATTTTAAGACCTTCCTCATAATAGTTGAAAACATGTGTGAACCAAGTTTTTCCTTGGGTATAGATTCTTTTAATTTACACATTAAGATTTTGTAAAGTTCCCCTTTCGGTTTATACCCTAAAAGTCTGGTCGTGGGTCGGTTGGATTTTTTTTGAAGAGATGCAAAAAAGAGGGATGAAGGCAGGATATAATCCAATTACATGATGTGTGACTGGATTACACACTATATAATTGGATTAAATTATGTTTAATTAGATAAAATAACTTTTCACGCAGTGTAGAGGGTTTTTCTCTGGGGAAGGACATTGAGATTTACACAATGTGTAAGGAACTTACAAGTCATGTAAATTCTAGAGCATTAAAAAAGAGAGGTAGAGGCATCATTTTTAAATATAAGCCCCCTCCCTCACTCTTTTTCCTTATTCACAATAGATCCCCTCCATATTAAGTCCTCTTTGATCCTATTCTATGTTCTTACACCATTTCTCAGTCCAAAATCTAATTTTAGATCTGTCTATATCATTAGATGTGCGCTGGTGAGATCTCTATTCCTATTATGTAATTACTCATTTATCTTGTCCTCCGTAATTTTTTTATAGGATCATATTTCTTATTTTTAGTTATTTGATCCATTCTTTAGATCTCTTCCAATCTTGGCCAAAACAAAGGCCGATACTGGACGAGGAGAGTCATACGAGTATGAGGTATGTGGTTTATAACACTATTATAAAGTTTCATAATTTTATATATTTCCATGTGGACGCAATAATTTAATTAGGAAACCTTTGTTTAATTTATAATACTTGATTATAGTTGGTATAACTATGTTCTAAGACCCTTTCCATATATTTTATTCATCTTTGGTGGTTACATCCACAACGCTGACCATCCCAAGAAGGGTGTTATCCATATTTTTGGGGTTTTAGTGCTTGACTTGCATGTCAGAGCCACCGTTCGAGTGTCACATAGATTAACCTTTCTTGAGGTAATACTTCCATGTTAAATTAATATTAAATTGATAAATTTATAGTAAAATGGTAATCTAATACTTGACTCACCTAAGTTAAGTGCTTCAACTTAAATTAATGAATGATTAAATGGTAAATTGAATAGTATATTGTATATATATGATTTGGACAAGTTTGTATTAAAATTATTTCTTGTGTTTTATCATCCTTATCCCATCCTTGTCATGTTTTTAAAGTTAAATGATTGAACCAATTAGTTAAATGTGAAATGACTTAAATGGTTTCATGCCCCTTGGAATTGTCACACTAAGGAAAGGAAAGGCTTGAACCAAGTGAACTTAATGAAAGGTATGATTAACTGAAAGGATTAATTAAATAATTGAATCAATTATGAGGTTACTAACTACATATGCACATTGAAATAATTATAGGAGTGGTCAGACTCAAGTTATCTTTTGGATTCATAAGGGAATTCATGGAGAACTCGTGGATTCCATTCCAAGTCAAGGATGTCAGTTTCCTTGGTTGATACCCACCTCAGAACCTGATCCTTGTATATCAATGGGTTCTTGATATGACACTGTAGGACCCCTCCTTTACTATTACATGTTTCCTTGGATACACTTATTTGATATACCATGGGATTCATAAACATGATATGCCTAAGCTATATCCTTGGTCCAAGCCATAGTGTATTCTATTTTACCTTGAGTGTTTCCATGGACCCAATTAAATACAATATTATGGAATTCCTTATATGGCTCTCCATACATTACACTCTTTCTCTCTATGGCTAATCAATATCTACTACTGATTTGGAGACCCTTGAGGTCATGGTTACCTTGGATATTTCCTTGGAACCTATTAATTATAATAACACTAGGATTCCTTACATACCTTGGATCCTTCAATATTACTATCGTAATAGATTTTTTAGTTCCAGTTTTACCACACATGACTTATTTATATAAAATATAACATAATTAATCAGTGAAAAAGTGTAAGAACCCGGTTCTTAAATTTGAGGTACGGGTTTCATCCTTTTTCTTTTCCATAAGTGTTTTTGAGAAAATATGGAAAATGGGGGAAAATGCTAAATTTTGAAACAACATGTCGTGTACTTTGTTCACACGCCGTGTACTTTTGGCCATGTTGGGATGAGTACACGGGGCGTGTAGCCATGACAACAACGAGGGGTGTAGGAACCGACTACACGCCGTGTAGTGGTACCTTACACGCCGTGTAGTCAGTCAGCAAGCTTAAGTAATAAGGCGGTGGAGTCGCCGCCAGCTGGGCGACAGTACACGCCGTGTACTTGGGAGTACATGCCGTGTACTCATGTCGACGGATGAACAATGTAGTGGTGCCGCCAAATGAACAGTTAAATGAAATAATTACACACCGTGTACTCAGAAGTACATGCCGTGTACTTTGTTTTTTTGGCTTAAAACAGGCAGTAGCCTCCTCATTTGGTAGAGGAGGTGTTTGAGCCATTTTGGAGCCAAAGGAGGAGGCCAGACCTTTGGATATCCGCCGGGAGTTCGTCTGGAATCCGATTCGACTTCGGACGATCTCGTTGGAACCGCACGGGTGAGCCATCTCCTCTCCTGGTACCATTCTTACCAATTCTTCTCCTAACGTAAGTTATTTACGTTTGAATGGGTTTTTTTCTTCGTCAGATCTACACCGTTCATGGGCGTTTCTGGAGTCAGCGTTCGTGTATAGTGCACGTTGTCGTATAAGGTAGGTGGCTTTGTGTTTATTTTCCAACTGTTGTGCCTTTTTGTGCATTTTTGTGCCACGAACCCATGTTGGGGTGTCGTGAGGCTGAGGCTGTTGCTATATTTAATGCCTAGAATTGCATAGGTGATTAAATAGTGATGATAAAATGCTGGTTGGGATCATTTCTTGGATCCAGAACCACCCCGGGGGGGTGTGTTTCACTGTTTAGCTGTTTGGCCAGGATACCCAAGGGTATGCCTTCAATGTAGTAATTGTAGAATTTCCTTGATAGGAATTGATGGTTTATTGCATTTTGATATGTTGGACATGGCCAGGTTACCTATTTAGCCTGGGGGCGTTGTTGTGATTAGCCTTGGGCACTGCACTGTTTAGCCCGAGGGCTGTAGTTATTTCGGCCTGAGGGATACTTATTCTGTGCCTGAGGGCCATAGATGCTGTACCTGAGGGCAACACTACCTACGCGTGAGGGAAAAATTCTGTTACGCCTAAGGGCAATTACCTACGGGTTGGGTTCTGCTTACCTGAGGGTATGGTTTTTCTTGTCTGAGGACGTGGACTGTTTACGTAGAAATGCACTATGGTGATTTCTAATATTTAATGGATTAAATGAATAATAATATGGAAATATAACTGGTAATTAGTGACTTTTTAGTACTGCTTACTTTATTTCATTTTACTACTGCACACTATTGTTGCATGCTTACACGCAGTTGGGCACGGTCCGTTGGTGGGTTCCTACTGAGATATATTTCTCACACCCTATTTGGGTCATGCTTTTCGGCCCAAACAGATTACGTTTCTGCAGGTGTAGATAGTGGAAAGAGTCCCTATAGAGGTACTTGACTGTTGCTGAGGAGTAGGGGGGCATGGGACCGAGCCTAGGATCGTGATGCCGCTGCCAGCTATTTTTCTTGTTTTGTCGTAATCTGTATTTTTGTTGTACTGTATTTATGTATAACATGTTCTGGCTATTTTCTTAGAACTTGAAACATGTAGCATCATCACTTCTATATTGTTGGTTATATCCACTGCTGTAGTTTATTTCAGTTGTGTATGTTTACTGCTTCTGTTGTCGTTGTATGTTTATTTTGTATTCCGCTACGCTACACTTTGAAAAATGAGGGCATAGTTTCCCCACTATCAGACCTGGGCCCTCGCTGCTAGTCGGCAGCCTCTGGCGTTTGGGGAAATGTGCTTGAGGTCAAGTGGCGAACTGTGCTCGGGGCACCCGTTGCATGGCATCCGTGTCCGGGACGTTACAAAGTGGTATCAGAGGAGTTCTTTTCTTTGACTTACTATTTGGAGCCATAGTCAGGGATAGGACAGAATGGTAGATGGTAATAAGATGTGCCCAGGCGTAGCTAACCCGTGTACAGGGAAAAGCCAGTCTACCTCGTACATTGCATTCTTTTGATTTTTCAATTTTACGATTGATTTGTTTTCACCGTTGGGTGACACACTTGAGATTGTGCTGTTTATATTTTATCTATGGGTTCTCATTAGTTTCAACCCGATGAGATGAGGGTATGCCATCTCATGCATCATATAGGCACATTCTAGATATCACATGCCATGCATAACTTCCATGCCATGTAGGTGCATTAGAATTTTCATGTTGTTGTGATAGTTGTTGTGCTAGAAAAGCATGCTATTGTGATAGCTGCTTGATAAATACCTACCTTGTGAAATGGTATTTTTGTTTGAGCTTGATTATATAATGAATTCCAAACTTCAATTTTTTGGGAGTATGGGCCCTCATTGACCGGAATTTGGTAGATCATTGACTGTTTATTGGTTATAACACACATAAGATGTGAAACTTTGATTCGTGGGGAGTATGGGCCCCCACGGGTCGCAATTTGACACTTAGGTGTTGTTTTATGGTATTTTCTGGGTTCCAGGGAAGTTTCTGAGGCCTACTGTCCAGAAACCCAGTATACACGCCGTGTAGTATTTTTATGCACGTCTTGTATGTTCTTCTATTCGGGAAGAAAAATGAACTTTTTGAGTACACGTCGTGTACCTTGAGTACACGCCGTGTAGTCTCTTCCCATGTCACAAACCGTGTGGGCGGCGACACGGGGTAGGGAAATGCTTGGGAAAAACACACTGTGTACCGAATGGACACGCCGTGTAGTGTGACCCAGAGACCGGCTGTGTAACTAACAACACGGGTCGGTGAAATCCTTGACAGAACATGCCGTGTCAATTATAGGCACGCCATGTAGTGTGACCTGGGGACTCGGCCATGTAACTAACAACACGGGCCGGTTTCACCTCTCCCTAAACACGTCGTGTACCTGTGGGACATGCCGTATAGTCTGGTCCGAGGACAGACCGTTTGGAGTTAGCCGTGTGGCTGGGAAATGGGGTGTTGTACACGCCATGTACAGGTGTAACACGCCGTGGAGTTGTAAACCGTGTAGTCTGCTTTGTTACAGACGACACGGGCAGTTGGAAAATAACACCAGACACGCCGTGTAGATATTATACATGCCGTGTAGTTTTGTTCGACAGAAGCCGTGTGGATTAGCCATGTAGAAGGACCCGGGTAGGGGAACGGAAGTCAAGTACACGTCGTGTAGTCATTGTACACACCGTGTAGTCTTGTTTTGAAAATTTTGAAATGCCTTCTTCCTTCTATTCCATTGTGGTTCCTTCTCTTTCATTCTTAATAATCACGTGTCTATGGCGTGCTTTTAACCTTGTAGTGTCATGCCGCCTAGACGACCACGAGTTGTTTTCCAGGAGAGCGGCGACGATTATACTCCAGAGATGGTGGGCCATGGGCTACCATTTGATACACTAGTAGAGCCAGATGTGGCGCCAGGGGTTATACCCGACACAGGCGCGGAGGCGCAGTTCCGTGAAGGCTTATTGCGGTTCATGCAGACCTTTCAGAGAGCACCCCAGGCTGCTACATCTATGGCCGAGCTGATGCGTATCTTTCAATAGCTGCATCCGCCCACGTTTTCAGGGGATGGCGGACCTCAGGCTATAGAGTCTTGGCTAGGATCGATGCAAACTATTTTCGAGCATCTTGAGATGCCTCCAGGGCGGAGGGTCAAGCTCGCGACGTACATGCTGAGTGATTCCGCCAAGAGGTGGTGGGATGTTACCACATAGTCAGAGCATCACATGGACATGGCATGGGAAGATTTTCAGGAAGTCTTCTATGACTTCTTCTTTCCCAAGACGCTGAGGGCAGATAGAGCTCGAGAGTTCAGGAATCTACAGCAGGGCGCTATGTCGGTGATTGACTATTCTGCTCGTTTTACGGAGCTTCAGCGTTTTGCACCCGTGATGGTGGGTGATGAGACGTTGAGAGCAAGGAGTTTTGAGGATGGTCTTTGGTATGACATCCGAGCGCTATTGAATGTTTTCAAATTTCCTACTGTACACGTGATTGTGAACCAGGCGCTGATTACAGAGAGGAACCTGCGAGAATCTAGTGGTGTGGGACAGGGAATTTCAGCACCAGTTATTGGTATTATTGCTTCCGGTAAGAGGAAGAGACAGATGAACTTCTCTCAGGGTGGCCGTACCAGCCAGACAGCTTCTTCAGGTGGTCCGGTCAGGTGCTACCAGTGTGGCAGAGAGGGGCACAAGAGGCCGCAGTGTCCACGAGACCTAGTAGAGTGTCGAACTTGCGGCAAGATGGGTCATCTGCAACGCTTTTGTAGGGCATTTCGACCAGCTAGTGAGATGAGTTCTGTGTAGACTCCGCGTGTGAGAGGAGGACCGGTGGCTTCTTACCAGTCAGGAAACTGGAATACGTCAGGGCATGCAGGCAGAGATGGTGGTTGTGGCCATGGTAGCCAGACACCAGGATCGCAGAGGCATCAGGGTGGGATAGCTCAGGGTAGCCAGGCTGTGTCGCCGGGCCGCGACACTGGGCATGCGTATATAGTGCAACAGACCCAGTGGGAGTAGGATCTCGGACCCTCTATAGTCAAAGGTACTATTCTAGTAGCTTCTGTCGTGTCTTCAGTACTTTTTGATACCGGTGCTACGCATAGTTTCATCTCAGTACTCGTTGTGGAGAGCCTTAAGCTCAATGTTTTTTTTTCTTCTTCTGATATCTTGACTCTAAACACTCCGTTGGGGACTAGGACGGTTGGTGTATGTCAGTGCAAGGAGTGACCCATTGATGTTGGAGGGTGTCACTTCCTTTGGGACCTCTATGTTTTAGAGATTACGAGCTATGACGTCATTCTCGGGATGGACTGGTTGGTTCCCTTCTGAGCCTTTGTAGACTGCTATCGTCGCAGGGTTCATTTCACGTCACCAGAGGGCGGAGAGTTTCTATACAAGGGCGAATGGGATGTTCAGGCGAGTCGAGCTGGACCGGAGCATCATGGGCAAGGTGGAGTCACAGCCCAGATTGCGAGCTTATATCTGGATGACCAGGGGACTTGTCAGACGGGATTCCCTCCAGTTGTTGATCGTTTCAGGGATGTCTTCCCGGACGACTTTTCAGGTCTAACTACGGAGCGTGAGGTGTATTTCTCTATTGAGCTAGTGCCAGGAGCCACACCGCTGTCCATTTCTCCTTATAGGATGGCCATGACTGAGTTTCAGGAGCTCAAGAGGCAGTTAGAGGAGTTACAGGCAAAGGGTTTTATCCGACCCAGTACTTCTCCTTGGGGTTCTCCGGTCCTTTTTGCGAAGAAGGCGGATGGTACCCTCAGACTTTGCAGGGATTATCGGAAGCTGAACCAGTTGACGGTTATGAACTGATATCCCTTGCCTAGGATTGATGATCTGTTTGATCAGCTTCGTGGAGAACGAGTGTTATCGAAGATTAACTTGAGATACATATATCATCAGCTGCGCGTGAGACCATCGGATATACCACTTACAGCTTTTCAGAGCAGATATGGTATGTAAGAGTACTTGGTTATGCCGTTCGGACTCACGAATGCGCTAGCAGTTTTCATGGCTCTGATGAATCGTGTGTTCCATCTGTACCGTTATTATTTTGTGGTAGTATTTTTGGACGACATCTTGGTGTATTATCACACTCGACACGACCATGCCACCCATATTGAGATCCTATTGAGTACACTAAGGGGGCGTCGACTATATGCTAAGCTCTCAAAGTGCCACTTTTGGATGGACCAGATTCACTTCCTGGGTCATATCATCTCAGAGGCAGGAGTTGTAGTAGACCCAGAGAAGGTGAGAGAAGTAGTTTCTTGGTAGCAGCCCAAGAACGTGTTTGAGATACAGAGTTTCTTAGGGATGGCTAGTTACTATAGATGATTTATACATGACTTCTCTCGTTTAGAAGTACTATTGAAAGGTCTGACTAAGAAGAATGTGAAGTTCATTTGGTCGGAAGCTTGTGACGCAGCTTTTTAGGACCTGAAGGGAAGGTTGACATCAGCACTGATCCTGATACTCCCAGAGCAGGGGAAGAGCTATACAGTTTATTGTGATGCATCAGGGATTGGGTTGGGAGCCATTTTGATGCAAGGCGATCGAGTTGTCGCGTACGGGTCTCGAAAGTTGAGGCCACATGAGAGGAATTACCTGACGCATGATCTCCAGTTGGCAGTAGTTGTTTATGCATTGCGCTTTTGGATACACTATCTGTTGGGAGAGCATTTAGTGGTTTTCACTGACCAAAAAAGCCTCAAAAATATCTTTACTCAACGTGACCTGAATCTGAGGCAGAGGAGGTGGGTTGAGTACCTACAGTCCTTCGATTTTGAGCTTGCTTATACACCTGGTAAAGGTAATGCTGTAGCTGATGCACTTAGCAGGTAGACTTAGATACAGGCAGTGCAGGAGGCCAGTGGTGAGTGGTAGCTTATGGATTTGTTCTGTGAGATGCATCTGGAGGTGCACGACAGACAAGGGAAAGCTTATCTTTCCTCGTTAGCTGTGACTTCTACCCTCCTGGACAGAGTGAGGATGACCCAGCTATCGGTTTCAGAAGGCCTAGTTCTACGGGAGTCGGTTGCAAGAGAGGACCCTCCTCCCGGTTGGGCGATAGGCGATGATGAGGTCCTGCATTTCCATGGATGAGTATGGGTTACAAGGGATATACATGAGTAGCTAATGCGGGATTTTCATGCTTTAGCATGGGAAGTTCATCCCGGGGTTACCAAGATGTACCGAGACTTGAGACGTCAGTACTGGTGGCCAGGTATGAAGAGAGAGATAGCTGGTTTTGTTTCAAGGTGTTCCACCTATCAGCAGGTGAAGGCAGAGCACCAGAGGCCAGCTGGGCTGTTACAGCAGTTACCCATTCCAGAGTGGAAATGGGATGATGTCGCGATGGATTTCATGACGGGATTTCCGAGGTCACCTCGAGGCAATGACGCCGTGTGGGTTGTTGTGGACAGACTCACGAAGGTAGGTCACTTCTTTCCGATCAAGGAGACCATCGGTGTGGATGAGATCAAAAGGCTGTATATCTGAGAGATCATACGTCTTCATGGGGTCCCTCGCTCTATCATTTCAGATACGGACACCCGCTTTACGTCTCATTTCTGGAAGAGTTTTCAGAGGGCCCTGGGTACACAGGTGCTTTTGAGCACATCATACCACCCTCAGATAGATGGCCAGTCAGAGCAGACGATACAGGTGCTAGAGGACATGCTGCGCACATGCGTCCTAGACTTTGGGGGATTTTGGGAGAATCATATACCCTTAGTCGTGTTTTCCTATAACAATAGTTTTCAGGAAACTATTGAGATGGAACCATACGAGGATTTATATGGTAGGCCATGCTGATCACCTTTGTGCTGGTTAGAGGCAGGTGAGACAGCTTTACTGGGGCCACAACTTGTGCAGGAGGCATCTGAGCAGGTCCAGTTGATTTGGAAGCAGATGGCTACCTCACAGTCTCGTCAGAAGTCTTATGCTGATCGCCGCAGACGACCTTTGGAGTTCGTGGTCGGGGATCCGGTTTTTTTACGTGTTTCTCCAAGGCTGGGACACAAGCGGATCATGAGACAGGGTAAGCGTTCACCGAGGTATGTGGGGCCATTCGAGATTCTGGAGAGAGGCGGGCTGGTTGCCTATCGGTTACAGTTACCGCAATGGTATCGAGCCATGCACGACGTCTTCCACGGGTCTCAGTTGCGTCGCTACCATTCAGACCCGTCTCACACCTTTCAGCCAGAGGAGGTTGAGCTTCAGCATGATGCGTCCTTTGAGGAGCATCCGATCCGTATCGTTGACCGGAGCACGAAGGTTCTCCGAGGCCAGTCAGTTCCTCTCATACGGGTGCAATGGCAGCATGGACGAGTGCAGGACAAGACCTGGGAGCGGGAGGCCGATGTACATGCTCAGTAGCCAGAGCTGTTCTGAGCTTTATCTTCACCACCCATGGAAGGGAAATTCTGGGACGAATTGCTATAAGGGGGGAAGTTTGTAAGAACCCGGTTCTTAAATTTGAGGTACGGGTTTCTTCCTTTTTATTTTCCTTAAGTGTTTTTGAGAAAATATGGAAAATGGGGAAAAATTCTAGATTTTGAAACTACATGCCATGTACTTTGTTCACACGCCGTGTACTTTTGGCCATGTTGGGATGAGTACACGGGGTGTGTAGCCATGCCGTCGACGAGGGGTGTAGTAACCGACTACATGCCATGTAGTGGTACCTTAAATGTCGTGTAGTTAGTCGGCAAGCTTAAGCAGTAAGGCGGTGGAGTTGCCGCCAGCTGGGCGACAGTACACGCCATGTACTTGGGAGTACATTCCGTGTACTCATGTCGACGGATGAATAGTGTGGCGGTGCTGCCAAATGAACAGTTAAATGAAAGAAGTACACGCCGTGTACTCATAAGTACATGTCGTGTACTTTTTTTTTCGGCTTAAAACTGGTAGTAGCCTCCTCATTTGGCATAGGAGGTGTTTGAGCCATTTTGGAGCCAAAGGAGGAGGCCGGACCTTTAGAGATCGGCCGGGAGTTCGTCTGGAATCCGATTCGACTTCGGATGATCTCATTGGAACCGCATGGGTGAGCCCTCTCCTCTCCAGGTATCGTTCTTACCAATTCTTCTCCTAACGTAAGTTATTTACGTTTGAATTGGGTTTGTTCTTCGTCAAATCTACGCCATTCATGGGTGTTTCTGGAGTCAGCGTTCGTGTATAACGCATGTTGATGTATAAGGTAGGTGGCTTTGTGTTTATTTTACAACTGTCGTGCATTTTTGTGCGTTTTTGTGCCACAAACCCATGTTGGGGTGTCGTGAGGCTGAGGCTGCTGCTATATTTAATGCCTAGAATTGCATAGGTGATTAAATTGTGATGATAAAATGCTGGTTGGGATCGTTTCTTTGATCCGGAACCACCCCAGGGGTGTGTTTCACTGTTTAGCCGTTTGGCCAGGATACATGAGGGTATGCCTTCAATGTAGTAATTGTATAATTGCCTTGAGAGGAATTTCTTGTTTACTGCATTTTCATATGTTGGGCATGGCCCGGTTACCTCTTCAGCCTGAGGGCATTGTTGTGATTAGCCTGTGGGCACTACACTGTTTAGCCCGAGGGCTGTAGTTATTTCGGTCGGAGGGAAACTTCTTCCATGCCTAAGGTCCATAGACTCTGTGCCTGAGGGAGACACTACCTACGACTGAGGGAAAAATTATGTTACGCCTGAGGGCAATTACCTGTGGGTTGGGTTCTGCTTACCTGACGACAAGGTTTTGCTTGTCTGAGGATGTGGACTGTTTACGTAGAAATGCACTGTGGCGATTTATAATATTTAATAGATTAAATGAATAATAAGATGGAAATATAACTGGTAATTAGTGACTTTTAAGTACTGCTTACTTTATTGCATTTTACTACTGCACACAATTGTTTCATGCTTACACGCAGTTGGGCACGGGCCTTTCGTGGGTTCCTACTGAGATATATTTATCACACCCTGTTTGGGTCATGCTTTTTGGCCAAAAAAGATTATGTTTCTGCAGGTGTAGATAGGGGAAAGAGTCCCTATACAGGTACTTGACTGTTGTTGAGGAGTAGGAGGGCATGGGACCGAGCCTAGGCTCGCGATGCCGCTGCCAGCTATTTTTCTTGTTTTGTCGTACTCTGTATTTTTGTTGTACTGTATTGATGTATAACATGTTCTGGCTGTTTTCATAGAACTTGAAACATGTAGCATCATCACTTCTATACTGTTGGTTATATCCACTATTGTAGTTTATTTCAGTTGTGTATGTTTACTGCTTCCGCTGTCGTTGTATGTTTATTCTATATTCCGCTGCACTACACTTTGACAAATAAGGGCACAGTTTCCCCACTATCAGAATTGGGCCCTCGCTGCTAGTCAGCAGCCTCTGGAGTTTGGGGAAATGCGCTTGAGGTCATGTGGCGAACCGGGCTCGGGGCACCTGTTGCGTGGCACCCGGGTTCGGGACGTTACAAAAATTTTTATGTTCAAACACCAACTGGAGGCTAAAATAGGCAATTGGGTATGTATGTTACTATACTGCTTTACTTTTTTATATATGTATACTTGCACACTATTTCAGTTTTTATTACACAGATATTATGTTATAAAAAATATTGGTGGAGGCCTACTAAGATTTATGTCACACCCTATCTAGCCGCTATTTTTACCCAAGAAAACTTGTTGTATGTATGTTTTGACAAATAGAAGCATATAGCTTTGAACACTTTATTTCATGATCCTTTAGGACAGAGATGGTAGAAGATGACTGATCTAGAGCTCGAGAATCATGGGATATTTTTTTAATTACCTTTTTTTACTTTTTATTGAATTTATTTTATAATGATTCGTATCTATGTTTTCTATCCTTCTAGATACATGAAATGTATCATCATCTTCTGTATATTTATAATAATTACAACTATTTATTTTTTAAGTCTACTTATGATTATTTAATTCGATTCCACTATTTAATTTTGTTTCTCATTTTATCCATTATGCTACACTATGGTAATGAGGTAATAGTCTCCCAAAAGACAAACCCTAGGACCTCACTTCTAGTTGGAAGCCTCTGGCATTTGAGGAGATGCACTTGAGGCCATGTGGCTAACCGGGATCAGGGTACCTCTTAGTGGAATCTGGGTTTGTGACATCACAAAGTGGTATCAAAACGATTTTTTTCTTGATTTACTATTTGGATATAACATTCATAAGATAAGGAACATTTGGAAATCGGTGATAAGATGTGTTTGGGAATAGCTAACCCATGTTTGGGTTAAATAATGTGTTTCCTAAATTATGGTTTTTTATGTTTATCCTACTACAATTGATATCCATTCACCGTTTTTTGACTCACATTCTATGTTATGGTCATCATTCTTATTTTTATTGAGGTTTTATTTTATCCTTGACCTGATGATATGATGGTAAAGAGCATTGTTACATGCATCATTGTAGGCACCTTGAATTCACATGCCATGCATATTGCCATTCATATTGCTATGCCATATAGGTGAATTTCACTATTTAAATTGCTTGATATTATTTTGATTGTTGAGTGAGACTTTTTTATATACATATATAGCTTATACTTATCTTGGGATATTATTGAGTGATTGCCTATATCAATTCATGAGGTGTATGTGCCCTCTTGGGTTGAAATGAGTAATTTACTGAGTCAAGTCACTAACTAAAATTTAAATGGGTGTTGATCTTAGGGATAAGAAGTATGAAACTTGATTCACTAGGACATAAAACTAATTTTAAATGAATTTTTATATATGTAAAAAATAAAATGAAAACTTATAACTAAAACTTGACTGATAAAATGAGATTGTTTCCAATAAATTATGAGGCATGATATAGTTGACCCTTCATCTACTGGAACCCCTGTAATATAAACAAAGATAACTTACCGATAATTGGACTTATAAGTGAGTAGTTGGGCTATTTTACCATGGATAGTGACCCCTTTACTTTTTTTTTACTTCTACTAGTATTTCTATTTGGTTCTATCTTGTTCCGAGGAGTGTAATTGGTATTTTTAGACCAATTCTACCACAAAATTCTTGTGTCGGGTGCCTGGAGGGTGGAGATGACCATGATTTATACATGATGGAACCTAAACTACCAGTCTTACCACTAGGAGTTCCACTTTAGTAACAACCTGTTATACCTGGTATGAGAACTAATTCTCATCTTCATGGTTATTTCCCATGTCTGATGCTGTCCATGGAAGGTTCTCCTCATCCTGTACCTATGATGGAAGATCTTACTCATGAGTTCTAACAGTGGTATCCCCCCACCTTCTCAGGGAGGGACATTACATAGGCTAATGAGTTTGGGATAGAGGCTACCATGTTTATCTTTGAGTATCTGAAGACCCCTCCAGAGTGTAGGGTTAATATTTCTACTTACATGTTGTCGGATTTGGCCAAGCATTAGTGGGATGTAATTACCCAGGATGGTCACCAACATGGAATGGTATGAGATGACATCCAGACATCTTTTTATGAATAATTCATTCCTTAGACACTGAGAGACAACCAAGCCAGATATGTCATGCATCTCTAGGAGGGTTCTATTTTATTTTTGGAAAATTTGACACTTTTCACTATGTTACAATGCTTCCAACTGCTTCACTCCATTTACAAGAATTCACGTACTAGACGCTTCAAGGATGGGATTCATTATTCCATCCATTCCTAGGAGAATATATTTCACCAACCTAACTTTTCTGAAATAGTCAATCAGGATTTTATCATGGAGTGAAACATGAAGGACAACGATCGTACCAAGAATATATGATGAGTGTCGAGGTAGGCCAGTATCTCCTCTCATAGCCGAAAGTGATCCCTAGAGTTTTCTCATCAGGTAAGTGGTAGACAAGGTACCCATACTGGTAGCTCTATGGAATGTGACAGGTATGAGATAAAGAGGAACATAAAGCCTCAGTGTGATAGAGACTCTCTGGAGTGTCGGGATTACGGCCGGATGGGGCACCTTCAGAGATTATGTTGGAAGTTTCCATCAGCTTATAGTGGAAGAGAATACACACCAACTCCAACCTCAGGAGTAGTTTCTTTTACTCCATGTTAGGTGGGGTGTTGGAGTAACATCGATAGGAATGTATGAGGAAGAGGTCATGGCCATGATATCCAAAATTAAGATTATCTACAGTGCCAGTAGAATGGTTTTTATCATGGTTGTCCAACTGTTACGCATGGCTATGGATCAGGGGTGTTTCATTAATTACACCTAACACCCAAGGATCAAGATGAATGACCTTATACAATATGAGGTACTATTATAGAGGCCTCAACTATAGTATTTTCAATATTTAATACAAGTGATTCACACTAATTCATCCTCTTATCAATCATGGGTATTTTGGGATTGAGATATAGTTCTATTGTGGTGTAATGTCCGTGGATACACTATTGGGAGTATAGTTAGAAGGAATAGTCCAATTCATGGACTATTCCCTCAAAGGTAGGTAATTACCCTTTCTTACAAGACCACTTTTTTCTCAAGATAATGGGATTTGACGTCATTATTGGGATGGATTGGTTGGTTTTGTATCACATCTTTGTAGACTAATATTACTACGAGGTGTCATTTAAATCACCATAGTGAAGAAGTTATCTTTATAAGGGTGTGTGGGATATCCAGGTAAGAAGATATGGACTCAAGAATCATGGGTTAGGTGGAGTGTCTGACCATATTCCAAATCTCTTCATGGAGGATCAGAGTTTATATTTGGACGAATTCCCTCGAGTAGCGGATCCTTTCAGGGATGTCTTTGTCAATGATTTTTCTATCTTACCTTTAGAGAGAGGGGTATATTTTATGATTTATCTCATTCCATGAGTATCATAAGTGTCCATTGCTCCATACAGGATGACACTTAATGATCTTCAGGAGCTCAAATTATAGTTAGAGGATTTAGAGGCCAAGGGTTTTACATGTCCTAACACTTTCTCTTAGGGTTCTTTCTTGTTATTCAATAAGAAGGTGAATGGTAACCTTCCTCTATGTGTATATTACAGATGGTTTAACCAACTAACATTTAAGAACATATATCCACTACCTCACATAGATGATATCTTTGATTAACTCCGACGAGCTAGGGTGTTTTCTATGATCGAACTGGGATTGGACTATCATCAGGCATGATTCACGAAATCAGAAATACCTCATACATATTTCAATAGTAGGTATGGTCTATATGAGTACCTCGTTATTTCATTCGGTCTTATGAACACACCTACCATTTTCATGTCTCTGATGAATAGGGTGTTCCACCACTATCTGGATTCTTTTTTCATAGTCTTTGTGGATGAAATCTTAGTGTACTCTCACACTCATAGTGACCATGCTAAGCACCTTGAGATCACTTCGAGTAAACCGAGAGGGAATCCAATTTATGAAAATATCGATAAGTGACAATTATATATTGAAAAATTTCACTTCTTGGGTCATATTATCTCATAATCAGAAGTCTCTATTGACCCAGAGAAGGTGAGTGTTGTGGTTTTATTTTGAGCAGTACAATAATGTGTTTGACATACAGAGTTTCTTGGGGATGGATTTATATTACATGAATTTCATAAATGAATCCTCACACCTTTAGTCACATCTTACTAGTCTTACAATGAAGGGTGTGAAGTTCCTATGGTAAGAAGAGTGTGAGAAAGAATTTTCGGAGCTGAAAGAGAGGCTTGTCTAGACACCTATTCTAGTTCTGATAGAGTCAGTAAATGGCTATATATTGTTCTATTATGAATCATTCATTGTCCTAGGGGAAGTTTTGATTCTAGAGGATAGAGTCATTACATTAATATCTCTCTAGTTATGGACTCATGAGAGAAACTACCCAACAAACGACCTTGAGCTAACAACAGTTGTCCATGCCTTACATTGCGGGAGACATTAACTATTAGGTGAGCACTTTTTAGTGTACATAGAACAAAAATGCCTAAAATATATCTTAACCTAACATGAAATGGATCTTGTAAAGTAAATATTGGTTTAATATATTCGTTACTTCCATTATGATCTTTCCAATACGTCTAGAAAGGGAAACATGGTAGCAGATGCGCTGAGTTAGAAAACTCAAGAACATGCTGTATGGGAAGCCAATGATGAATGGAAATTGATGGCCCCTTTTTCTGAGATTCATAAAATGTTTCATGAAAATCATGAGAATTCATATCTATCATCCTTTATAGGTACCACTTATCTCCTTGATATGGTGAAGAGTAGGAAATTTTAAGATCTTAAGGGCTTGGTTTTCAATGAGAGTATTTCCAGAAATGACCCCCTTCAAATTGGTCTATGGACAAAGATAACATACCTATTATAAATGGATGTGTATGGGATACTATAGATATGAGAGATAAGCTGATGTAGGTGTACAACACTTCTCAGTGGGTAGTTCATATAGGAATCTCCAAGATGCATCAAGATATGAAATGACGGTATTGGTGGCCTAGGATGAAATGTAAGATTTTAGGCTTTATCACTAGGTGTTCCACCTGTCAGTTGGTGAAGGCGGAGCATGAGAGATCTTATGTCTTGTTATATCTACTTCCAATACCATAATTGAAATGATAAGATGATTTATGGACATTGTAATCGGTTTACTAAGGTCTCTTGGAAGTAGTGATGTTATACGAGTTTCCATTAATATACTAGTGAAAATATCCCACTTCATTCCAATCTAAGATGCATTATCAATTAATGAACATGGAATATTTTATGTCTATGAGATCATCCCACTACACAGGGTCCCTTGTACTATCTTATCAGGTAGGGAGACTCATTTCACACCAAGGTTCTAAAGGAGGTTACAAAAAGCTTTGGGTACACTGGTTCTTTTGAGAATATCCTTTCACCCTCAGACCAATGGAAAATCGAAGAGGATGATAAAGGTTCTACAATCCATTCTCCAAGAATGAATCCTTGATTTCAATAGTTTATGGGAGAAGCATATCCCTCTCATGTAGTTCTCTTATAATAATAGATTTTAGGTGACAATTTAGATGGATCATTTTGAGGTCTTGTACAGTAGGATGTTTCATTTACCATTATGTTGGATAGAGGTAAGGGAGGTAGCCCAAATAGGTCCTCTTATTATGAAAGTGACTTCAGAGTAAGTTCAACTATTCAATAAGCATATTTCTACTGCTCAATATAGAAAGAAATTTCATGTTGATCACCTTCAATGACCTCTAGTGTTCAAGGCTTGGGATTGTGTTTTCTTATGGGTATCACCCGGGCTTGCTAATAGACAGATATAAAGGAAAGGGAAGATTTTTATATGGTTTTTTGGGACATTTGAGACTATGGATAGATTTGGCCCATTAGCCTATCAGTTACTATCACCCTAGAGGTACCATGCCATGCATGATGCCTTACGTGTTTCACATCTTCACCATTAGCATACCAACCCATCTCATACATTTGGTCCCAAGTTTGTTGAGATAGATGTTGATTATTCTTCTGAGAAATATCCTATAATTATTATTGATCAGAGAACACAGACTCTATGAAGTTGTTTTTTCCCTTTAGTTTTGGTGCTTTGGAAGTAAGACTATGTATAGTATGAGACTTGGGAGCGGGAGGTCAACATACGTGCCGAGTGACCAGAGTTTTTCTCAAATAGTTTTTCACCGCCATTGGAAGGTGATCTCGGGGATAGGTTCATTTAAGGGGGAATACTGTAGGAACATAGTTTTTCCTTCAGGTATGGATCCTTTTAATTTCTACATGAATCTTTTGTAAAGTTCTCTTTTTTATCTTAGACCCTAAAAGTCAGGTCGTGGACTGGTTGATTTGTTTTTCAAGTGAAAGGAACAAGGAGGGATAAATGGAGGCTACAAGAAAATTACATGATTTTTAATTGGATTAAATGACATGAAATTAGATCACATGAATTTTCACATTGTGTAGATGTATTTTCATAGGGGGAAGGACTCCATGTTTTACATGACATGTAAAGCACTTTAACACCATGTAAATTTCTGAGGAGTTTTTTTAAAAAGTGGAAGGGGCATCTTTTTTAAATAGAAAACCTCTCCCTTACTATTTTTCCTCACATGCAGGATATCCCCTCTATATGAAACCCTCTTTGAGACTAAGCTAAGTTCTTCCTCTATTCCTCCATCCAGACTCCATATTCAAATATGTCAATATCGTTGGATACATGCCGGCAAGATCTATATTCCTCATGGACCATTCTTCATTTCTGTTTTCCTCGAAATAGTTATTTTGATGCAGGATCATATTCCCTATTCTTAGGGAGTTGATATATTCTTTTAACCTTTTACAATCCAGGCCAACCCATAGGATGATACTATATAAGGAGAGTCGTATGAGTATGAGGTAGGTGGTCTATAATTCACTCCTCATGTTTTTTCATTTTATAAATTATCTTGTGGTGACACCAATTTCATCAGATTTTTTTAAATTTATCTTCCTTTTTTATAGTCACTAGAACTGTTTTTAAGACCCTTATCATATATGTTATTCATTGTTGTTGGTTACATCCACAACACTGACCACCCTAAGTAGGGTGTTATCCATTTTTTGGTTTTTAGTGATTGACTTGTGTGTCAGCACCACCATTTGAGTGTGCCTTATCTTAAACTTGATTGAGGTAAGCCTTCCATGTTAAATGAATATTGAATTGATAAATGGATAGTAAATTTTTTTCCTAACACTTTAAACTCCTAAGGTATGTTTGTCAACATAAATTCATGAATGATAAAATGGTAAATAGGAAATTTTATTATTTATATATATATATGACTTGGAATGGTGTATATTTAATTGATTTCTTGTGGTTTCATGACCGTGGAATGGAATTTTCATGTTATGAAAGGTAAAGGATGGAACCAAGTAGTTAAATTTTAAATAACATAAATGCCTGCATGGCCCTTGGCCTTGTCACACTAATGAAAGGAAAGGTTTGAAACGGGTGAACTTAATAAAATGTATTATTAAATACATGGATTAATTAAATAATTAAATCAATTTTGAGGTTCCTAACTATATATAGAACTTGACATCATTATAGGAGTGGTCAGACTTGAGTTAGCTTTTGGATTCCTAAGGGAATGCCTTGAGCACTCATGGAGGCCATTTCAATTTAAGGATGTTAGTTTCCTTGGTTGATAACCACCTTGGAACCCGATCCTCACCTATTAGTGGATTCCTAGTATGAAACTGTAGGATCCCTCCTTTATTATTACATGAAGCCTTGGATACACTCCTTGGATATGGTATGGATTCCATATACATGAGGTTCCTTGGTTATATCCTTGGGCATAACCATAGCTTATCTTGTTATACATTGGATGTTTTCTTGGACTCCGTTAGATAAAATATTATGGAATGTGTTGGATGACACTCAGATTACATGCTTACCCTCTATAGACAGGATAAAATTACTACTGAGTTAGAAATCCTTGATTTCAAGGTAGACTTGGTTATTACCTTGGAACCTCTTCATAATAATAACACTAGGACTCTTTACATACCTTGGATCCTTCACTATTACTATCATATCAGAATTGTAAGTTCTAGTTTTAACTCATGTGACCCATTTATATAAACTATTAATTAATTAATTAATGAAGTGGTTACATGTTCAAACAGCAAATTAGGGTTGAAATAGGTACTTGGGTATTTATGTTACTGCAATGCTTTAATTTTTTGTATATTCATGCTTGCATACTATTTCAGTTTATATTACATGAATAGGATGTTATAACACCATTGGATTTGGCCTATTGAGATTTATCACATTCCGTATCTAGGAATCCATTGACACCTGGTATAACTAAATGTATGTAGGTGTTGACAAAGGGAAGTGTCTGACTTTAGACACTTGATTATTTACTACTTTAGGATACAAATGGAATAAAATTATATAGATGTGGCTCAGGATGATTGGGATAGTTTTAGGATTACTTTTTTATACTTTTATATATCACATATTGTCTACTTATTTTTATCCAAGTGTTACATCTTTCTACATACATGAAACATATCATCAACTTTTTTATATTTATAATAGTTCATACTATTTATTATTTTAGTCTGCTTATGGTTATTTAATTATCTTCCACTATTTACTTGTGTTTCTTACTTGATCCATTGTACTAAACTCTAGTAATAATAGAATAATCTTCATATATACTCACCCTTGGCTCTTAGTGCTAGTTTCCAGCCTCTGGTGTTTCTGGAGATGCGTTTGAGGCCATGTGGCCAACAGGGCTCATGGTATCTCTAAGTGGTATCCAGGATCAAGACGTCACAAAATTGAGGGGAACATATACACTAGAATACAACTTAACCAAGTCTATCCAACTAATTAATCTCATATTACTACTAATAAACCTAGGGATGATCTCTAATAAATCCCTACCCATATCTGCATGTCCAAAGAATTTATCATATATCTAATTAATTGATTTAATTCACGAACAATATGAATTACTATTAAATATATATATTTAAGAAATAATACAGATCATAAATATTTCCCTAGTCAATCAAATAACATTAAAAGTAAAAAAAATATAGGTATAAATGATACACGTTTAAATAAATAAGCATATACAGGATAAATAATATGAATACTTAGGGGAAATTTAATATCCAATGATCACATGAAAGTGAATATTTTAAGGGAAAGTTAGTGAATATAAAAATGTACCAAGAAAGTGATTGTTAATAATTTCCTTGTTAAAAATTATCATAAAACATATGGAGGAAGAATAATGATGGTATCAATACAACATATCCCTAGTGGAGTATTTTTAAAATAAATGGTTATTGTTGTTGAAGAATACAAATACCATAAAAATATATTTAAAAAATTTCATAAGGAAAATATCTTTTTTTTAAAATAAAATTTGAAACTTCTTAATGAATATTTAAAAAATTGAGTGGTCATGATGGAAAGAAGTTATATATATTCTATACACATTAAAAAAAGATCCCTTTCAATTTTTTTGGTAAAAGAAAAATGAGAAATTTCTGGAAAATGCAATGATGATTTATTTAATTTTTTTTTGTAAAAAGTCAAACATAAGTAAAGATGTATTTAATAAATAGTTTTTAATAATGTTAAATTTTTTTTAAATTTTTTAGAAAACATTATTTTGGAATAAAAATGGTTTTTGACAGATGAGGGAAATGAAGTTAGATTTTATTAAAAACATATTATCAATCATTTTAAGTACCAAAGAGAGTAAAAATGGTACTATTAATTTAATAATTCATGAATATACATATTATCATAATATTAAAGGGGTTTATTAGAATATGATCAAATAATTTCCTTCAATGGAAATTCAAGTATGAACAATCTCAATTAAAAAACATTGTGAAATAAACCCAAACAAAGATCATAAAGTTGAAGTGAGAAATAATAAATGATTAAATTATGTTTTTAAAATGAAAATACAAATAAATAAAGCGTAAATAAAAAATAATATTGTCAAAATATTTTTAACAGATAATCTTATAATATCAATGAAAATGAAGAAATAATATAACCCAATGAAAAGAAATTGAGTTATGAAATTATTTACCGTATGGTGATTCTCAAGTAAAATCCCATTGGATGAAATAATTAAAATTGAAACATAATATAACATAAATTATGAATTATTATGGATATTAAATGTAATGTGTGTAGTATATACATCATACAAATAAAATTAGGTTCATAACATCACAATATGCCTCAATGAAGGGAAATTGAGACAATATCCCTTACCACCGGGTAATTTCCAATTAAAATGATACCAAATGAACTTATATTTGAATTTAGTATGGATAAGGTCATATGATGTCCAGAAAATCAGACCATTACAAGTTGTTAGGTTATTTTAAACCATATATTCTTATTTTAACCCTAAGTAAACCCATTTTTACCTTAACCACAATAAATAGTTTTTACTTTTTTTATTATTCATTATGGAAAAAAATAAGTTGAAATTTTTCTATAATATAAATTATTATCATTCCAAATATGTAATCCATTTTAAAAAATTAAATTGAAATAATTTTTAGAATAAAAATTTAAATTAAACCTGAAAATGCAATTAAAAAGCGGGGTTTCAAAGAGAATATGTTGAAAAGTTTAAAACATGTTTATATAAGAATTCAAAATAAAATTGATTCCAATGACCTAAATTTTATTAGTAGATATATAATTTAACTAATTTAACTTTTAAATTCATATTAAAACAATTTTTATGTCTTTAAATTCTTTAAAATAAATGGAAACTCTTAATAAAAACCAGTAATTTTCACTATTCATCAAAAATTTATCTTTTCATAAAATTATAAAAAATTAACTCCGAGATAACTTTCACCTGATGATTTAAAGAATGAAGTTTATTTTCTGAAAATAATTTTATAAATGAGACAAAAATTAATTGTTGTATAAGTTCAAAAAAGGCGATAAAAGAGTTTTCAATGAAAAATACAGTTTTTCAGAAAAAATTTTATTTTATTTAAAATGATTATTATTTTATTTGTAAAATATAGATATCCATTGATTTTATTTTATAAATTTTTAAATAATATAATTTTCATAATTTAGTTTTTACTATTCATACACTTTAATTTAATGATATGGTTATAACGATATACTGTATTACAGTTTATTTAAACTCGGAGTTGGGTGTTCTGTATACTATTGAAGAGATGGAATTTAAAGAAATAAATTACATTATTTTTTATATAATATTTTTAATTTATGAAATTTAATTGAATAAAATGTTCTTATTTTATAATTTTGGGGTTTTACAATAGAGGCTTCTAATTTAGTATTGGATAGAATTCACATAACCAGTCTATTAATCCCAACAAGTTTATTTTCATTAATTACATTGGGGTCACCACTTGAATGAACATGAAAATTAATATAGTTATATGTCATAGTTTTGTGCCCATGATGAAGGCACCAATATTGGAAAATATTTTGGTGGAATTATGTTATATTTTATTTATCATACAAAAAAATAAAAAAACAAAATATTTATTTACTCCTAATTATCCATTGTAGAGTGAATTTATACTAGATAAAGGTCAAATAAATTTTTATTAAGGTTCATTGGAAATAATAATAGATAATTTTGAAAAAATATTACAAATAATCATCTTAGGTATGCTAAAGAGAAATTTAACCTAATCCCACAACAAATATAAGCACACATGATAAACTAAGAGACATGGAATGTGTTTATTGGTCATCGTAATGAGAAAGAATTTCAAGAACATTTCAAATGATAATAATTTACTTATAAATACATGTATTAATCACTTTAATTAAGAATTATCAATTTATGAAACCAAAATTGAGTGATAAATATAAGTTGTGTGCATCAAAACTAACATACCCCTACCATAAGGCAAGGATGATGTATGATTTAGTTCAAAAAAGGTATGTATTTTAAATCTATAATAATAATTTTATGTGGAAAGAAAGAAAAAGATAATTATTATCCTCTATTTATATATAGATAGGTGAATCAAAATATAAATCCACTTCTTTTCCATGTCATTTTCAATGGAAGGAGGCTTGTATAAATAAAGATGGAATACTAGTCAATGTAAAGACACAAAGAGTATGGGAATAATATATAAGTATGACATAATAAAAAATTATCCTCCTTTAAATTTTATTACATAAAAATGACTAATTCTTATATTATAATTTTTTATCTAACTTAGATATAAGATTCATCATTAAGTATATCTAATGAAAAAAACTTTCATCATTCCTCAAGTGGCCAGAACAACATGGTTGTGTTATAGGTGTTGGTTTTGAAGTGTTTCCTATAATATATTTAAAAGTAAAATTGTAAAAGGATATAAAGATAAGAAAATGGAAGAGATAGAGGATTGTTTAAATATTGAAGAAAAAAACTTAATTAGAAGTACGAGTTATTAGATAATGTTATATGAAGGAATAAAAGATAATAAAAAAAAACAAACACTACATAAAGATATATCCCCCCATATTTTAGGATCACCAGTCCTTTGAAAGTTCTAACTTACTAGAGGTCATCACTTTTTTTACAAATATTTATAAAAATTGTGAATTAGGAAGATAATGATACCTTTCATTTGATAATTTTATATATGTTGAAATTGATTTTGGTTTTTATCTATCAGTACCCACCCATCACCTTGTTTCAATGGCTACAACACACAATATCTAAGGAGATATTATATAACAAAACTTCCAAAATATCATTTAAGTGGAGGGATTTATGTATCTCATGATCTAATCACCAAGATACCTATCCCACTTGATGATCTGGATGTTCATATAATCAAGCCTTTTATTTTAACTTTCATGGAATGGCTATTCTATCTTATAAAATTACACTTCTACATTGAGGTTTGTCTTTAAAATTTATTTTTTATGAAAAATGGTTAAAAATTAATGAAAATAGGACAAAAATAAGGAATTTTATTATATATAGAGAAAAATAAGGGGGGATAGAAGTTTGAATTAAAATTATCTAAAGTATCAACCAATCAATCAAAAATACCTTCAGATAGTACCTTTACACACTAGTTCAACTTTCACAATTACTAATAATACAATTTCATGTGGATACAAAATTAACATATGGAAATACGAGAATCATTGATTCTGAATAAAAAAAATGTATGAAAAGGACATTATAGAATATCTTAGTCTAAAGAGTGTATATGAAATTCTAAATCATAGATGGGTAGGAGTCTCAGTTGTAAATGTATAGAGGTGATGTGTTTTCATAATCTATTTCCCCGATAGATGAAATACTATGTTAATTATAGTTAAATAATATTCACATTCTTACGGGCATATATATCCGTTATATTGGAAAGGAATACCCTATTATTTGTTTGGTCTCATTAGTCCCCATATCACTTCTATATAATAAATATCATTGGAAGAAAAAAATAGTTAATAACAGTGGACCAACTGGATGAAATCATTGAAAAGAAAAATTAAATATGATAGACTCTTATAAATACTCATGATTTAGGGGTAAAACTCTACAATATGATAATATCAATTATATTTTCATTTCTTTCATTACATATTTCTATTTATTTTTAGGGAGAATTTTTTTGCATTGCAATCAATTTGGATACTCCAAAGATTTATGTTTTGTACTCAATGAATGGATTACCCAAAAATAGACCATAAATGATTATTTTTATCCATTTTTAATACACTACATTCATGATTTTACAAATATAAAACAATTTATACATTTTAGATTATGTTTTAATTATTTTTTATGACAATAATTTTTTTAAATAGTGTCAAAGTCATGGTATGAGGACTGAATATGAGCAAAAAAACCATATAGAATTATAAAAATAGATATTAATATGGTATATATAATAATATTTCACAATCAAAATAGATTTATTATTTTTATCAATATTTATTTTGTTTCTGAAATAAACTAATGGAAAATATTGTGGTTATTAAATTTTCAAATTTATTAAAGATATCATATTCTATCAACTAACTATAATCCGTAAAGAGTTATTTTTTATGATAATTAAAATTTCATTTTAAATATTTATTAATAGTTTATTTATTTATATTTTTTCAGTACTACTATAAATGTTGATATTCCATGTATTTAAAAGACAAAATAGATTTGTTTAGAAATGAATGGGTAGAATACAAGGTTCTAGAACGCATATATTCATCATGAAGAGGCGACTTCTTATTAATTTTTTTATTAATTATCTCACTATTTTATTTGATTATTATTTTTGTTTATTTTCATATAATTTTTATCTATTACTTATTTAGTTAATTTTCACACATGGTGTGTTAGGTATGACATAAAGTGCATTTTGTTCTTTAAAATAAACATTTTAGTAAAAACACACTTTGTATACTTAAAACCACGAAACCCTGATCATATTGTCTGGATACTTTATGGAAATTTTCCATGAGTCATTTTAGATGTATAGAAAATATAATCACATCAATTTGATACATGATATTCATGCTATGAATAAATTTGTGTGTTTTTAGTTTAAAATTAACATTTTATTTTAAAATATTCATTGGTTATGAGAAATAATAATAAAAAAATCATGTTGTCTTGATAATTAATAAATATTATATCCATGTCACTTGTGACATATAAGAATCATTCAAAAAACAATCTGACACACAATGTGGTTTGTATGACTGAAATTTCATATTTTTATTTAAAATCAAAATCTTAGGACAAAACACACTCAACATACTCAAGGCTAAGAAAAAAATCTGATTGTCTTGATACATTTCAACAATGATACATAATTCATTTTTTATGTGTTAGAATCAAGAACACATCAATATGATAGATTATTTGACTGATATGACTCAATGTGCCTACTGTTAATATAAAATTAACATTTTAGTTCAAAAGGAAAATAACATATTCAAAGCTAAAAAAATCCACTATGATAGTCTTAATATTGTAGGGAAATTATCTATTATTCATTTGTGAGGTATATGAATTATCAACATATCAATATTATACTTGGTGTGACCTTTATAAATAGAATTTCATGTTTTCAGTTTAAAAGTGACATTTCTGTTAAAACCATGGGTCATTTACTATAAATTGATCAAATGCATTTAGATTTATTTTATACTTTTAATAAAACTGTATATAATTTATTTCTGATATTTTTCAACTAGTCTCATTCAAATATTATACATAGTGTGACCCATATGACTAACATAATGTTTTTTCAGTTTAAAATGAGATTTTAGTTAAATGCGTCTCATGAAATGAAAATCAAGAGAAAACACTTAAATTGTATTCATATTTTTGGAAAATTTTCTATATGTAACTTATGATAATTTGAAGTCATTCACACATAAATATTATACACAGTGTGACATTTATGACTCAAAGTGGATGTTTTTTGTTTAAAACTAAAATTTTAGTTAAGAAAATGTGTCCATCACTAAAAACCAAGAAAACACAATTATATTTCCTTGATAATTTACGGGGGAAAAAAAATCCAAAAGTCACTTTTTATATACATGAATCAGCCACACATCAATTTGACACATGGTGTGGCTTGTATAAATTAATGTGTGTGTCTTTATTTAAAATTGATATTTAAGTTCAAAAGATGCAAGGAATATTCAAAATCGATCAAAATCATTCAGATTATATTGATAAGTTAGGACAGTGACCAATTTTTTATTTTTGGCATATAAGAATCTGTTTTGACTTAATTTGATACCCAATATGACTCATATGACTCATATGACTCAAAAGGTGTGTTTTCAATTTAAAAGTCACATTTTAGTTAAGAACATGTGTCACTCACTAAAAACAGATAAAAATCATATGGACTTGATGCTTTAGGAAAATGATCCATAAGTTATTTTTGTATATAAGAATTAGTTACATGTTAATCTGATACATGGTGTGATCGACATAACTCAAAGTGAGTGTTTTAAATTTAAAATGAAATTTTAGTTAAAAACATGCCACTGACTAAAAAATGGGATAAAACCTAAAATTTTCACAATATCTTAGGAAAATAATACATAATTAATTTTTTATCATTATTAATTATCCACACATCAATCGGACACATAATGTGACCTGTATGAATCGGAGTACATTTTTTTGTTTAAAAATGACATTTTAGTTAAAAACATGTTTCACCCACTAAAAATAGAGAAATAATAATATTATTATTTTGATACTTTAGAAAAAAAATACCTAATTCATTTATATATATAGTAACCAATTGAACATCAATATGACATGTGGTGTGGTCAGTATGACTCAAAGTGCATGTTTTTATTTAAAATTGACAATTAGTTCAAAAGATGCATGACACACTCAAAACAAAGATAATAATTATATTGTTTTGATAATTTATAAGAATAATACATATATCATTTATGACATCTAAGAATTATCCACAACTAAATTTGATACTTTTTGTGACTAATATGACTAAAAATATTTGTTTTCTATTTAAAAGTGACATTTTCTTAAAAAATTTGTACCACTCCTTAAAACTTGAGTAAAATTACCCATATGGTCTTAATAATTTAGGAAAATGATCTATAAGTCAATTTTGATGTGTAAGAATCATGTAGACATAAAATTGATACATAATGTGACTGGTATGTCTCACAGTGCGTGTTTTTATTTTAAAAGTATATTTTAGTTAAAAACATTCCACTCACATATGACTTCAAAAAACACTCATACTCTCTTAATATTTTATTAAAAATATTTATAAATCCTTATTTATGAGTAGGAATCAATTTCATGTCAATTTGACTCATGATGTGACCACTATATCTCAAAGTTGATGTTTTTAGTTTAAAAATAATATTTTTGTTAAAAAAATGTTTCAATAAGTGAAAAATATAAAACACACTTTAATGATATTGATACTTTAGTAAAATTATCCATATTTCATTTTGGACATATAGCAATCAACCAAATGTCAATATCATACATAGTGTGGCTGATATGTCTCAAATTTCACATTTTCATTTAAAATTAAAATTTTATTTTAAAAGGCACATGAAATACTTAAAAACCTAAAAATACATTCATATTGTTTTGATAATTTACGAATTTGATACATAATTCATTTGTGACATGTAGGAATCATTTAAACATCAATCTGATACACAATGTGACTGGTATGACTTGAAATGCATGTTTTTAGTTTAAAATTTACATTTTAGTTAAAAACATGTGTCACTAAGTGAAAAATGAGAAAACACACTTATATAGTCTCGATTCTTTAGGAAAATAATCCATAAGTTGGTTTTTATTTGTTGTAATTAGTCACAAGTCAATCTGATACACAATGACACCAGTATGACTCCAAGTTCATGTTTTCCATTCAAAATGGAATTTTAGTTAAAAAAGTGCGCCACTCGCTTAAAACCAAATAAAACACATTAATATTATCTTGATGTTTTTGAAAAAACACATAAATCATTTGGGATGTGTAAAACTCAACTTCACATCAATATTACACACTGTGTGGCTGGTTTGAATCAAAGAGCATGATTTTATTCAAAATGAACATTTTAGTACAAAACACATGTCGAATACTCAAAACTGAGATAATAGACTCCTATTTTCTTGATAATTTATAAAAATGATATATAAATAATTTTTGGTGTATAGAAATCAACCACATGTTAATTTGATACACTTTGTGCCTAATATAACTCGGTGCATGTTTTCTATTTAAAAGTCACTACTGGGATCTTAAGCCTATACCCCTGGTTTAGAACTGTGGGTATAACCTGAAAACCATGGGTATAGGCTATACCTCTAGTTCTATGAACAGTGGGAACATAAGGCATGGGGATATGTATATACCCATAGTTTCTATAGAAATCATGATTATAGGTTGTAATGATTTCTTAATACCCACGGTTTTCTTGAAACCATGGGAATATATCTATACCCACAGTCATTGAAACCGTGGGTATAGATGTATTTCTATAATTCATTATATAACCACAGTTTTATGAACCATGGGTATAGTGTCTTACCCTCATTTGATAGCTACAGAACCATCCAACACCTTTGAGACAACTTAAAAATAAATTACAAACTAGGGTATAAATTTAATGAAGTACACTTATTTTATATTTATCATTTGACGATCAAGTTATAAATAGTTTTCAAACCATTTACAATACTATAACATACATATAAAATCTCCATAATCAATTATTTTTAGTCATCCACTAATGTCTAAACCTATACTAAAAATCACCGGGGATCATTACCACACTCATCAACACTTTTTCCATCCTAATCATCACTATCACCGACACCTAGAGAACCACCACCACCACCACCATCATGATCATGATCATCATCATCATGATCATAATTATGATCATCGTCATCAAACCCACCACCACCGCCTTTTCCACCACTATATAGTCGACTGCCACTAGGACCCGCATTGACATCACTCAGGGAATCATATAAAGATCACATTGATTCTATACATGAATCAAAAGCATTTGAAACCTCTGATGGAAGTGATGGAATTATAACTAACATAGCTTTCAGGAAGTGTTCGATGACCAGTTTATTTCTTTCACACTCCTATTTTGATATTTTTTTGGCCTCATTTATTTTTTCCTAATAATTTCACATCTCAGTGGTTTCATAGGTGTTAGAGGAACTTGATGAGGGAAAATACCTAGTGGGGATAATGATTTCATGGGTTGACATTGCAATCTCCACTGATACTCCTCACACAATACCTTTCTCAAATGATCATTTGGAATAATGTTTTCATCTTATTTCTCATTGTGGAACTCCAAGTCACACTGTTGAAAATATAAAAAAGATATTTAATTATAAATTATGTATCATAATTATAAATATCAACAAAAAAAATAAAATATTTTTTTTGTGCATTTAGAGTACTTCCATCCATTTTCTTTCTACTCCTGCAAAATAATTTTTCCTGAGGCACACAACCATTGATTCCCAATGCCACTAGCTACAAATGACATAGATTATTATAATACTATGTTATTGAATACTATGAAAGTGATATACATAGAATTATTTAAAATTGTAGCTATTAAAGAAATGAATAAAATAAAGAATCATATAAATATATATTTAATTAAAAATTTAATATTAGTGGAATAACAAAAACGATACAAACTAATTAACATGCTAAAAATGGGTAAGATATGGATTCCTCTTGTGTGTTCATTTTGTACTAATTCTACTTGGGTTGAATTATTTATTTATTCAGACACATGGTAATTTTGTTCATTTGGTATTTAGTTCCATTTTTATTTAGTTTTTTCAGTAATTTTTTCATTTGGCCAATTGGCCAATTATCCAATTAGGCCATTTAATCTATTTTGGCCAATTATGCTAATTATTCCAATTCGTACATTTAGGCCAACTAATCCATTTAGTCCAGTTTGGCCATTAATACCAATTTAGGATAACTTGGAAGATTGGGCTATTTATTTGGAAAATTTAGGCCAATTAGGCCTTTTATTTATCCAATATAGGACTATTAGAAAAATTTAGGTCAATTTAGTCCACTTAGGCCAAATAGGCCAATGTAGTCCATTTTGGAAATTTAGGCTAATTTAGACAAATTTAGGTCAATTAGTCCATTTAGTATTCCAATTAAGACAATTAGGCCATTTAGTATAATTAGGTCATTTAGACCAATTATGCTAATTACGCCATTTATTTTGGCCGATTAGGCTAATTAGGAAAATTTGAACATTTATTCCAATTAGGTCATTTATGAAAATTAAGACATTTAGGTCAATTAGTCTATTTAGGCCAACTTGGATATTTAGGAAAACATTGGTCAATTAGCCCATTTAGGCCAATTAGGCCATTTAGGAAACTTTAGGCTAATTGAGGCCAATTAGGCCAATTTATGATAATTAGGCCATTTTTTCCAATTAGGAAAATTTAGGTTAATTTGTCCATTTATGAAAATTTAGTCCAATTTAGGAAAATTAGGCTATTTAAACCAATTTAAGAGAATAAGGACAATTGGGCCAATTACACAAATTTATGCCAATTAGTTCATCTAGACTATTTAGGAAAATTTAGGAAAATTTATGCCAATAATGACTTTTATACTTATAAGTCCAATCAATCTATTTATCCTATTTAGGAAATTAAGGCCATTCATTCCATTCAATCCATTCTGGAAATTTTTTCAATTTGGCCTTTTGGCTAATTAGTGTACTTATTCCTTTTAGTCCATTTTTACTATTTATTCCATTTAAATTATTTAGTTTATTTATGACATTTAGTCCATCTAGTCCATGAGGTTCATTTGGATATTTGACCATTTGGAAATTTGGTTATTTTTACACTTTATAATTTTAATCCGTTTGTCATTTATCCAATTAGACAATTGGACATTTTTCCATTAGGACATTTTTCATTTTAAAATTATGCCATTTTAAAATTAGCCCAATAGACCATTTGGACATTTGGCCATTAGAGTATCATGGTATTAGAAAATTATGCCATTTATTCCATTTATGCTATATAGTTCATTTAGGTCATTTAAACCATTAGGTCATTAGGAGAATTAGACAATTGGTATTTTTTAAATTTTTTGCAATTGTATATTTGGTCATTTTTACATTAGTCAATTATGCCATTAATCTATTAATACATTTAGTCCATTTAGACTATTTTGAATATTTTTGATATTTAAGACATTAGGCCATTATGAGAATTGGAAAATTGGCCATTTGACCATTAAGACTAGTACATTTGTCTATTAGGCTATTAGGACATTATTACATTAGTCCATTAACCCATTATACCATATTACTTTAGTTCATTAGGACATTAAATCAATAGGCCAATTGGACATTGGGTTATTTAGGCCATTTAGGCCAATTAATCCATTAATTCATTAGGCCATTAGGCCAATACTCCACCATGATATTTTTGATAAATTAGTCCAATTATTATATATAGGTTATTTAGGCCATTTAGGCCATTTATTCCATTTAGGCCATTAGTTCACTGGGAAATTAGACCATTAGGCAATTTTGACATTTGGACATTAGACCAGAAGACCATTAAGCCATAGGTAATTCAGCCATTAGTCTATTTGGACAATTTTTTATTTGGCTAATTGGCCAATTGGTTATTTAAAATGGGTACTTAAAAACATATATTAAAGGGATTAATGACAAGAAAACTAAGATTTTTGCATGAAAATATAACTAAATATAAATATAAATATAGATATTATTTTTATTCATATTAAATTATATGGAGCCTCTAATTATTAGGAATTTTAGTGCGCCCCACTGTGTGAAAATACATAATCAAATCTTTATTCTGTTTGTTTTTTCCCAACACATCCTAATTTTTTTTAATTTAATTAATTTAATTTAATTTATAATAATTAAATTTTATAAGAAAACCATTAAAGATTAGGAATACCTTAAAATCATCACTCTTCTAATATGTGATCATTTCTTGATGTTGTGTTGTTGGATAGTTGGGGAATATTGGTAAACCCTCTAAATCAAAACCGACTCTACTCTTCTAACCAATATATAACTTGTGATTATATGATCACTAAAAATCCCCAAGATCCATCAATCTTGAAACTGTAGAATATTAAATGCCAAGAAAGTTAAAATGATGCTATACTGAACATGTTAATTCATATAAATAAAAAAATAATATAGATATAAATTTAACAATTTTTCTTACCCATATCTCCTCCCATGACTCATCATTGATTAAATTACCGATATGCATATATGAGAGAGGTTTAATTAGAATGATATCATTGTACTTGGATAAATCTCCCATGAAACATATAAACTACTTGAAATTTTTACCTGTCATTTGATTATATTCATTATAATCCACCATTATTTGTGTTTGGAAATTATAGGCTTCAAACATATGGGTTCTCCTCCATCAACTACTACAAGATCTCACAGAATAAGATTAAAGAAAAATAATAATTAAGTCACAGTATATAATGTCCCATACTTTTCATATATACATATTACATCTAAATAGAACAATATTCATTACATGAAATAACAAAACCATGACAAAACCATATAGGTTTAGTGTCATTGTAAATTGGGGAACATAGAAAACTGATTCAAAAAACACTGACATCTTCTCCAACATATTCCTTCATAACTAGAAACTTTTTCGATACATATCACTCAATACCTTTCTTTATATCACGGGGAAAAGAAAATTAAAAAAGGGTGATATCAGATTATCAGTTAGCGTAAACAAGGGAGATATCAATCATATCATTGTCATCATATATATGAACATAAACAAAACTCTTGAAAATTATACCCTCCATATCAAATATCATGACGTCATGTCATGGGATAAATCATAGAAGTTTATAAAAAATCAAAGAACATATTCTATTAGATAATAGAATAAGACATGGAATTGTGGTATACACATGAGAATAGAAAATCATTTCCATATTATCCAAGGATTATTTCCAAGTATATCATAGTGTACAAAGTCCATTAATGAATCAGGTTCACTCCCCATTCCAGCCATGTATTCCTAAACCGAGTTCACTCCTTGTTCAAGTCCTATCAATATCATGAGATATAAATCTTTACCCAATATATTGGACAGATATATATGGATAAACCATCACATAATGAAAACCATATATATGTGTTCCACAAGAACATAAATCAATAATCATATCATAACCCAAAAAAATAAATGGGTTTCATAAATATAATTCCATCATAACATAACCCATGTAAAATAAATAGGTTTCATAAATACCATTCCATCATAGACATAAAACAACCGTTTAAATAATATGGATAGTATCCCTAAAAAAATATTCCCATTAAAAAAAATAACATCAAATAATTTAATCATAAATGGAATACAATTTTGAGAGATTACTTGAAAATAATTCTTGAAAAAAATATACTTTCACCATTAAAAATGTTTTCTTTTCTTAAAAAACCAAAAACGTTTAAAAGAAAAAGTTTTATCTAAAAATAACCTTGAAATATTATAAGTAAATATTCTATTCACTAAGATTTCATGATATTATAAAAATTTATTCATGCCTTATACGTTAAAAAAATATTCCTCATGTACTATTGCCGGAAAATTCCTAAAGTACCTCGTTAGTAAAACAAAAAAAAAGACTCCTTTAAAACTATTTAGTAAAAATTCACACATGAGTAAAAATGAATTTAAAAATTTAAAAAAAATGGTAAAAATATCTAGGAAAATATTTTTAAGAAACATGGACAGGGAAGATAAATATTCCCCAGTAAATATTTATTACCCTAGGTCTGATTTCCTTTGTACGTATCCAAAAATCCTATAAAATATTTTAAATAATGTAATTAATTTATTCCAGAACCATGTTCATGTATATTATATTATATATTATCCTCTTTTATCATCTTATCACTCATTAAATTATATTTCATTATTACCCTTCTTTCGGGTGTTAACTTCTTGATGTTCATATTCATGTTTTTTTGTACCAGTCCCAGTTCTTATAGTTCTATAATTTACATAATTATATTGAGTAAATATATATCATATTTATTCATTATATACGTTTTTATAACCATTCATGAATGGTGAATATGGAAAATAAATTAAATCGCGTCTTGGAGATGGTAGGTTGTACGTACACATGAATGATGATATCATTCCCTAAATGATGAAATGAGAAGAAAAAATGTGGTATATTAATTTTATTTCTAGAATATAATGTTTTAATTATAATATATATATATATATATATTATTTCCATAATTATACCCATCCAAATAATTTGGTGATGAAAAACATATTACACCACAACGTGGAGACGGTAAGTCGTACGTACGCACGTGCAGTACTTTGGTTTTTCATAGGATGCATAAAAGGTGGAATAATTATTTTATATAATCATAATAAAAACTCAATATATATTTTATACTAGATTTATTACCACATAATTTAAAAAATAAATGATGATGAATTAGAAGAAGAAATAATCTTGAAAGAGTTGGTAAACACAATTACGTCTTCTTGGAGAACTTCCTTTAGATCTCCTATTAAGGACAGTAGGGTTTGTATTATAAAAATACAAATAACTATAGAATGTGTAAAGGGAATTTTAGAATCTAAATTTGAAATGTATGTTCTACCTCTAATGCTCAATGTGATGTGAATAAGTGAGGGAGGTGGTGCACGTTTATAATTGAGGTGAGGGGCACTTTTAGAATTTCCAAAATTATTAATTTATAATAAATTTAATATCAAACCAAATACCTAAAAAAGGATATATATTTTAATATAATATGATATAATTTTGTAATATAATAAACCAATATATTTTAGACAAGTTTTTGTATTATTTTGAACCTTATCATTTTGATTAACCCTTAGTTAACGAATTTTAATTTTAACCAAGGTAATAATTTTTTTAATATTAAATTGTTGTATTTTTTACTTATGAGATGTCAAATAAACCATAAACAAACCATTTATAATATTTTATAATATTTTTTATTTTTAAATATGTTTTGTGATTTACAAATAATTCAACAAAATATTATTTTGATAAAATCTCATTAGTGTCGATTTTGACACTATTAATTTTCAGACTTTTAAAAATATCAAGTTGACAAGTTAAATTTGAAAAAAATATTTAATTATATATCCAATAGGTAAAGGTCATATATAAAAATATTTTATCATATCAATTTTCTCATATTATATTTATTTTAATATTTTTAATAACATTTATTGGATATTGACCTTAATAAAGTAATTACTACATCAGTGTTGTGTAATTATTTAATATATTCAATTTTTTAGAAACAAATAAAAATAAAATACCATTATGTAGATAAATATTCAATATTTCATAATAAAATTAAGATAAAAATATATATTTTTGGTAAAATGATATAAAAATGATATAGTATTTAAAACATGAATGTGACACCATTGAATATTTATTAAATGAAATATTATAAATTTTATAATATAGTCTAAGTGGGCCAATACATCAAAAATAAATTCATATCATGAAAATATGTTTATTAACTTAATAATTTTAATTTTATTATCTCATAACAAACCTTTTCCCCAAATGGACACATAAGGGATATTTAAGACAAAAAAATGATTTTTTTTGAATTTTTTCATTTAAACACTATATAAGTCATTTTCATGGAAATGTGTCCATTAAAAATATTAATATGTATATTAAGGTTTTAAGGGTCCTATTAACTTCATATAATAAAATTATTTCATTTGATAGAGTCATTTTATAGTCTTTATGTTATTATTTTTATCCCAAATTACCCAAAATTACCCTTTTCTGTGGTAACAAAATTTAACAAATTTACTATTCATATTGGAAAAAAATAAAAGACAATTATTCCAAAAATTTGGAACTTATAAATATATATTTTTTTAAATTATCAAATTAAAAATATATAAGATATATTATAAAATAAAAAAACATTTTAAACGCCATGAAAAATTGTTTTTCAAAAAAACAACCTCTTAAAACACAAATTTTTTTTATATTAAATTCATGTGTTAAATCCTTTTAAAAACCCATAATTGGATAAAAATTAAATAATAGAAATTTAAAACTATTCAAAAATAAAATTTTATCTTGTAATGACTTTAAATGAAAATACACTTTCTAATAAAAAAAGCAGTATTTTCACTATTCCTAAAAAAATAAATGTTTTCAAAAAATAATTTTAATATGACTTTGACATGATGAAATAAATTTTTCCAAATCCATTTTATATAACATAAAAAAACTAACATTCAGGAAAAAAATTAAATCAAACTCATTTTTGAATAAAACATATTTTTGAAGAATAAGCGATTTTACTAAAAATTGTGTGATTATTTTCTAAGAACATTGCAAAATATTCATATTGCGTTGGACCATTATTTTTATCTCATAAATTATTTATTCATATTTATTCTTTATAATTTAATGGCAAGGTTAAACTAATAGTGTCCAATGGTTTGTTTAAACTCATAGTTGTGTAAAACACGAGCTATAAAAGAAATAAAATTATTTGAGGGCAACATTTTCATAAAAATATCTGGATGTTAAAGAGTAAAAATGGAAAAAATGATGTGATGTATTTTGAGACACTAATAAAAAATTAACATTGTACATGATTCTCATTTGGGTCTGATGGATCCATGGGATGTCTTGAATTAGTAGCCACTGAAGCATGTGCATTTTCCAATGCATACACTGGGTGATATGTATGCACTGGAGTGGAAGCTGAAGTAATAAAACCATCAGATCCCATATTGGTAATAGGAAATGGAGGAATTATATAAATGGAAGTATATGGTTAGTAGGGTTGGGGATACATAAATGGATATGGATATGGTAAAAGTTGGAACATCCTTGGAGGTGGTGTAGACTTGGTATGAGAGGAAGAGAATAAATGACATGATGACATAGGAATAGATGGGAGCATCCCTGGAGGACGTAAAAATGTGGTATAAGGGGTGTCTTCTAGCGAGTCAGGGTGATAATGGGTACAATGGGTTCTCTATCCAACTCTAAGAGAATCCCTACTCTAACCAATACTAGTAGGTGGAGAATAAGTCAACTCTCTTTCAACTATATGTCTCTAAATAAAATTTGATAATGGATAAGGACAATACATTAAATATAATATAGAATAAAAATATTAAAATTATTATACTCACTTTGGGAACTATAAGAGGGACCACAATCTCACGCATATGTTAATCATTATTGAAATTTTTTTTCATTTGAACTTCTTCAATATTTTTCATAATTTTCATAAGAATAAAATATACATTTTTTAGAAATCGTTTTTAAAAAACACGCATACAACTTAGAAGTGAAAAATGTATCATAATATGTTTTAGAAACTATAATTTTAAACAAAGTTATACATTTTAAAAAACCCATTTTAATTCTGATTTTCAGACTTTAAATAAATATAAATAAACGCAACAAAAAAATTATAAAACAAACATATCATTCTAAACTAAAACTAAAATAAAGAAATTATAATAGTTTTATCCTGAAAAATCCACATCTGGGAAAACTAAAAGAACAAATAACATATATGGTTTCTTATATATATTAACCCCAATTACTTAAGTTCAACATAAATTCTCACAATAGGGTAATTTGAGTCATCTGATGAAATATTTTGGTCAACACTAATGTGAGAGTCAATTGTTTCCCCACAATCATGGAAACAATGCCTTGGTATTACTTCAATAATGACACAATAATATAATATCATATGATTTGTCACATAAAAAACTTGTTTATTCCATTTATGAAAAAATATATGGTTCATCAGTATCTAAGAACTGAGTCATGTAAATATCTATGAATCCATAGTCATCAATAAATTAACCATGTTGAATCATTGAATCAAACCTTTCATGTTTGATCATAGTGACTCAAACATGAGAGTAGAAATCCAATAACAATATTTTCTGAACCAGTTCAAAATAAGAAACATTTTTATATTGAGGCTTACTATCTGATTCATGGTCATAATGGTCCATTATAGTAGTTAACATATCTCCATCATGTTGTGTTTTCAATTTACCCACTCGATAAGTTGTAATAAATTTATACCCACTGATTATTAAAGAATTTAATTCATGAACCAAGGAATGTGGACCAAAATTTAATGCTCTTAATTCTTTAGAGACAGAGTCAAAAATTAAAATCAATATCTAAAAAATATATGAATAATACAATTAAATAAATATCTATATTTTAGGTCAATTAAAAGAATGGTCATACATTTTATTTCAACCAAGTAGGAAACCCAAGTACATGCAAATCCTCTCTCCTCCTCAAAGGAAAAGATCGATGAACTCTACTTATATTTTTTTTTTATCTTCCCTACATAAAATGATAGTATATGTTTAAGGTATATGTGAAATGACATAGTATGAGATGAAATATAAATATTCAAATTGCTTTCTTTATATAGTCATCAAACAAACCACAGTCAAACAAGACTGTGTGATGTTCCATATCCTGCTATTCATGTATCAATGTTGACAATGTATATAACCCAATAATTCTTCCTGTTTGGAGAAGAAATGGAAATTAGGGCTCAATTTCCCAACACCTTCTCATCTTTATTTCTCATTGGTTGGGTATGTCTTGTGCTCACATTAGACAAATACATTGAAAAAACATTTATACATTCTTGAGCTAGATAGCCTCTCCCAATGGAACCTCTAGGATGATTCTTATTTCATATATATAATTTATTTCAGTGGAATACATCCATGAAAAAGCAAAGGGTCCACCAAGAAGTGTTTCAGTTGGAAGATGAACTGTTAAATATAGCTTGAAAGAGTAAAATTAGAGAAGGAATTTTTTTTCCAACTCGCACAAAAATAATAGAGCCTCTTGCTAAGTTATTATCAAGAAATACATGGATAACTGTTTATAATAAATATCTCTAAAAAAACAGTAGAAGTGAATCACTGTCACCCTTACATTATTGGATAGTAAATTCCAGATTTCTATTGGAATCAATTCATGAAAATGAATGTGATAATCATGAGTTTTTAAAGATTTTAGTTTCAAGTCCCATTTATTAGATTGTTTAGATATGTTTATATAATATCCATTTGGAACCTTGATATTTTCCAACACTTCGATAAATTGATTTTTCTCTAAAGGTGTCATCACATAAGAAGAAAAAGGAACATTCCATTTATTTTCATGATATGCACAATATTCATTTTTGGTGGAATACCCAAACCCAACAAGTCCCTGTGAGATTAGAAGTCATATTTAGTATTCCCTTGATATTCAAAACAATTGAAAAAACAATTTCAGACATATTTTTCTTAGTGTTCATTACGTTTAAATAATAACTATAACACCCCAAACTTTTAGAGTAATAATATTGTATTTGATAGCGTGCATGACATGAAACACTAAGAGCATAAGAGAATATAATATTCTAAGAATTAATAACATATTTAATATTTTAATAAATTCAATATATTTTATATATTTCAATATACACAATAATGAGTTAGAATATGTTACACGCAACATCAATTTTCTTCAATGGCTTGCGTTACACACAAGACCAAGTTTTACCAAACAATAATATATTGTTATTTAATATAGTAAGATATAAAATAGCTGTTATTAATAGTATTAAATAACTTATAAAAATTTATGGTTTATTCAAATATAATATGTATTCATGGGTTACCAATTAATGATAAATGAAAATAAGAACCAATTGAATATAAAAAAGAAATATATTTAATTTATGCTTCAGAAATATTTTTATCTTAATAAATATAATTAATTAAAATTATTTAATGATTTTAATGAAACATATATGTTATATATTCAATCAAATATTTTTTATATTCATCCATTAGGTTTTATAGGAATAAGATAAGAACAAACCCAATATTATATATAAAATACTATATTTTTATAAAGGTAGTTTTTCTGCCTTTGGATGAAGAACCCATATTAAAATCATTTTTAAACCCTTTAGTTCATAAAAACCTTCATATTTAGAAGTGAAACATAAAAATTATCTTAGGGTAAATTTTGGGTATTTTTTTAAAGATTTATTTTTTTAACGAATAGTGAAAAATACTGAAATTTAGTTAAAAATTATTTTTCATCTAATTTAATTATAACATCTAATTATGTTTGATATTGGATTTAAAGTTTAATTACATCATATTTTTATCCATTAATCTAATTTAGGTCATTCAGAATAATTTCACTTTGAATGTGAATGTAAAAACTTATCAATCGCTTTGACGTTATTACTTTAAAAATATGCATTGTCGCCCCCCCCCCCCCTACAGGGTGAATTTTAAATTAATTTCTGCCACTTATGTGATTGGAATTTGGGAAAATTGATTACAAATTTGGAATAAGAATAATTTATAGTTTCTAATAATACCAATTTTTTTTGGACCAAAATTTTTAGTGAATGTAATTAAAATTAATAAAAACATTTAAGGTAAAATTAAGCTTAATAAAGGACTATACCTTTAAGTTAAAGGCCCAAATGACCTATACAATTATACAAAACATATTTTTTAGAAATAATTATTCCATTAAACTTACATTATTGAGTTTAGTTGGTTTTTTAATATTTTTTTTTAAAAATGTGCATATACCTAAATTTTTTTAGAAATACCAATTGAGCCATTTTCCTTCCTTATAAAAGGCCAACTCCTATCCCCATTCCTCAAATCTCTAAAAGAACATACTATTGTCAAATATCTTCCCATATATATTCCAAAAATTCATCCCCTTTCCCTTGATGCATTCATTTGGGATGGAATCCTTCCAAGAATAGATATTGGTATAAACTAAAACTAGTTACTCGATTAAGGGGCAAGATCTTCTCTCAAGATTTTTACTTTTATTTCCATTATCCATCCCCTAAAATATCCTTATTCCATGATCATTTAAGAAAACATTATCCTTAATATACTTATATTTTATTATGTTAAGGGTTAGATCAACACTTACACACACCTCCATCTAATGGGTAATGAACATACTATTTCTTTGTACGACGAACTACTGCCTCACAAAATGATGATTGTTCATTTTTCCTTTACCATATGTCACAATAGACATTATGATGAAAAATATGTTTATATATGTTATTTATGATAATTATAATGTCTTTATTCTTCTGTAATTTTTATTTAGAACATATCTTTATGCTTTCCATCTTTTGTAAACATGATAATTTCATTTGATGATGTTTGGACTACCGCCCCTCAAAGAGATATAACTCGTTCATTCCATACATGGAACACATAAAGGGTTGTTTTAGTAAAAATATTTAACATATATAAAATATATATGCTATTATAATTATAATATAAATATGTATCATTTAGTTTTCATTATTTGAATACAATAATGAAATTAAAGTAGTGTTCATGCGTATGTATGACCTACCATCTCCATGAATGATGCACATTATTTATAATATCAAAATATTCTAGATTAAAATAAAAACATATATAATGAATATATAAGATAATTAATCCATATTTTACATTATAAATATGATGAAATCATGATATAATTAATAGAAACAACAAATCACAAGTCAAAATATACATTAGAAATCTAGGAATGAAAAACCCGAAATAGTTAATAATGAATAAGTGTTAACAAATGGGTAAGAAAATATTATAAGAAGTTAATATATGATATTATTGAAATGATTTTTCTTACAGTAAAATTTATTAAAACATTTCAAACCAATATACCAGAGGATAAATACCAGATAAAAAATAAATGATAAGGTAACAAAATTCCATCCCAAATTACATTCCATTGAGACTTATTTGTTATTACACACCAATTCAATTTTATTTGATGAATATTACAACTTTTTCATGTTATATCACGAATCCAATTATTATAAATATATTATAAGTATCATTTAATGTCATACATTTTGGATATTATGATTCAAATGTTTCAAAGTGGTATGGGACACTTTTGAATATTTAAATATTATTCTCCTCAAGAAAGTTCTTAAGGATAATATTTTCAATCAAAATTAATTTTGTAACAATTTTTCATTGTAAATATACTTGAATATACATATTTTTATATTATGACCATTATTTTCTAAACTTTTTATCATTTATCATATGATGTTTAATTGGATAGTTATTTAATTAACTAGGGAATTATTTATAAATCTATATATTTTATATAATAATGATATTTGATAAGGCATATTTAATTTTGATAAAATTGATTATTTTATATGAAGAATGATTTATAAATGAAATGATGGGTAGATCCCGAAAATTATATATCTCCTCAATGCATCAATAGGTTCTCATGAGATGATTAATTTGTCTAAATTAAACAAGTTTCTACCAATAGTTTTAAACTGTCTGGAGGGTAGATCATGACAGTAAAGGTCCTCATGTACGTAAGACATGAATTACAATAATTATGAATTTACTTCATAGATATTTAATTTATTATTAATTCAAGAGATTTTTTATCGACATATCTATGGATACATTTAATTTTTTTCATTGATTAAATGACATCTATATTTGTTTCTCCCCTTACTATATTGAATTTCCCATTTCTAGTTTTTTAATGGAATTTGTTATAAGTTATTGTAATTTCCATGTTAATTTATTCCTATTGATATGTTATTTATTCTTCTTTACTTAACTTACTGATCATTTGAGCTCACTCGTATTTTGTTTCCTTTCCCCAGGTTATGAAGAATACATCTTTGAGTAAGTGTTCAAGGATATAGTTTATTCCATTTTATTATGAATTATATTTTTATTTTATATTTAAAAATGTATTATGGGTTTCATGTATGTAATATATATTTTCAACACTACAACAATAACTGGTCCTTCTTGATTTTATTTCTTAAAATTATTCCAATGTAATAAAATAATGCACTAGCTTTGGGCTTCTAGGATTGGGGCATTACAATTGCCATCAAAGGAAATTTAACAACAACCATAGAAAATATATTTAGAAAACGTAGATTCTAGAAAAAAACCTAATATATACATTGAATATAAGTATAAAATAACATCCTATAATTTTGGTAAAGTTTAAATTATGTGGGTATTCCTAGAAATACGTCCCTATCTAGATACTACTAGTGGAAGTGGTTATGGAATAGATGTAACTGGGAGTAATAACTCTAACAAGGTGTTATGGGATTGACATGAGGTAACCTAGTACATGAAAATGGGAGCTACTATCCACTTGGTTTGACACTCCCAAGGGATACACTTAGGATAGTTCACATTTTCTTTACCTACCATTATGAAGGATTTTAGAGTAATGATTTCCACCAAAGTTTTTGATTCTAGGATTTATGATGCGTAAATTTATGTATGTTCTATACCATGTTTAGAGTTATAAAAAGTACACACCTTTAGTAGCTAATCCAGTATATTCCATTTTTTAGAAATGGATATTGGAAGGAAAAATGGTATGAATACTCATGGCCAAGGTAGAGGTTTACCTATTGATAAATTCAATGAAAATGGTATTATAACTGTGTAGATTATGGATATAGTAGATAATCTTAGTCAGGTTATGACAAATAACATTTCCAAAATAGAGAAACATATTCCAAAGAGAGAATCACTTGTTCTTGATCACTTTATATGGTAGAATCCCCTGTCATTTAGTAGGACTACTAATCCAATTGTTATTGAGGAATAGATTAGGTCTCTGGAGAAGATATTTATAGAATTGGAATGCAGTGAAATGGAAATGGTTTCACTTGTAGTCTATTATCTCCAAGGTGATGTGGTTTAGTGGGGGTCTTTAATATAGGATACAAAGGAGGAAGACAAAATTGAACTCATGGAATGGAGTACTTTTAAGGATATATTCTTCGACAAATACTGCCCTTGTGATCAAAAAATTGAGATGAAGAGAATGTTCCTTAACTTAAATTAGGAGGAAGACGAGAGTTTTTTGGATTATAATGATACATTTAAAAGGTAATCTAGGTATTATATAGTTTATATACACAACATAGAGTTCAATATTGACCACTACTTTAAAGGTTTTAAGCCACATCTTTGAAGGGAACTATTTTATCATAATTTCTTATTATAAAAAGATATAATTTTATGTGAGATAATAAAAGAGAAGGAATTCTTGATATCCTATGAATTCTAGAGAAACCAAGAGAAGAAGTGGTCTTCTGAACACCATGAAAAATGGAAAGAGTCAATGAAGATGAAGGTAAATAAGAATTTTCTATCTTGTGATAACTGTGGAATGAATCACCATAGTAAATGATTGAAAGAATTGGGAGTTTATTATAAGTGCTGATAAAATGGTCCATAGGAAAAAGAATGAAAATAGAATAAGGAAAATGTAGATATTTAATGTTTCAACCACAAGAAGATGGGTCACTATGAAAATGAATGCCCCAAACGTCAAGAGAATATAACTTCAAAGAAGCAAATGGATCAAGTTCAATCATATTTTATTGAAAAAAATGAAGTGGAATGATTAACATACTTATGTATTTGGATATAAGAAATATATTTTAAAATTATTTGGTTTTTGATGTTGTCATCAAATAATTTATGAAATATGTGAGGATTTTACTACTATAATTTTTTGTTATGGATTTGAGAATCATATTCTTAATGGTACAAGAAAAATATATGAATTAGGAAGTTAAATTTTTAGTAATATACATGATTAAGGGAAAGAAAACCCTTAATATGTTCTTGATGTTGAGATAATGATGTGGAAATAACAGATTTGGATAATTGATTACTACTTTGGAACAAATTAATGAATTTTTGACAAGTGTTATATGCTATAAATGATGTAGTTTACAACAATTTGGGATTTAAGGTATATATTTCCAATAACACATGTCTTACATAAAGAATAAAGAATAATGCATGTCTCTGATAAGGTTTTATGGAGACTCGATTTATTATCCTATTCCAAGATGAAAATAATGATGTTATTCACATGTTTGTAATGTTAAAATTTAGAGTTTATTCATATTAATTGATGGATAATGATAATTTAATTTTTGTAAATCCACTTTCCTTTATTCCAATGTGTCATATCATAATATTTTGGAAAAGTTAACCATTTATTTTATGATTTATATTGATCTTTGGATAAGGTTTTTGTGATTGATATATTACATCAATATATGAAGAATCAAGTTTGAAGAGATGAAGTAAAAATTATTCAATGCATGAACAAAAGATAATATTGGTTATATTGAAATATACAAGTAAGTATATTTACTTAAATTCTTCGATAGTTAAGTAATTTCTCAAACCCAGGAAAAATGATTTGAAATAAAAAATGTTTTCCTAGTACCTTAATTTCTGATGAATCAAATGGATCCTTAACCATCATGAATTTAGGGATTTATTATTCTTAAATTTATCCTAACCATGTTTTCTAGATAACTCTTTCAGAACTTTATTGTTAGATTTTTCTTTTGTATCCATGTTTTTATTTCCCACCTATATTCTCCTACCTGAGAACCTAATTACGTGAACATTGTACTTTCCTTTATCTCTTATTACGAAGATGTGTTATTAAACCTATTCACGATGTGGGGTTTTCAATAGTATTTTATTATCAAATATATATACCTTTATTACTAATATGAATTTTAAATTATGAGTATTCAATTTAATTAAAGTGGGGAGAATGTAACTCCCTGAAATTATAGAGTAAGAATGCTATATTCGATAGTGCGTATGAAACACAACACCACACACATAAGGGAATATAATATATTGAGAATTTACAATATATTTAATATTTTAATAAATTCAATATATTTTATAGATTTAAATATAATCGACAATGATTTAGTATATGTTATACGCAAGAACAAGTTTTTTCAACGGCTTGTGTTACATGGAAGACCGAGTTTTACTGAATAATAATATATTATTAATGTATTATTATTTAAAATAATAATATATAAACTAGAAATTATGAATATTATTAACTAAATTATAAACATTTATTGTTTATCTAAATATAAAATGAATTCATGGGTAACAAATTAAAGATAAATGAAAATAAGAACCAATTGAATGTAAATGGAAATATATTTAACTTATGATTCCAAATGAGTTTTATCATAATAAACATAATTAATCACAATTATTTAATTATTTTAATCAAACATATATGTAATATTTTCAATAAAATATTTTATATATTCATCTATTAGATTTGATAGGCATAAGCTAAAACAAACCTCATATTACATATAAAATACTATATTGTTACAAAGGTGGTTTTGCTGCCTTTAGATGGAGAACCCATATTAAATACAAATTTTAAAGCTTTTTTAAGTTTATTATTTAATAATGAACATAATATTTTGAATAAAAACATAAAAATTATATTAGGTTGAATTTTTGGTATTTTTCTGTAAAGATTCATTTTTAATGAATAATGCCGAATACTGAAATTTAGTTCAAAACTGTTTTTTCATCTAATTTAATTATAAGGTTAAATTTTGTTTTATATTGTTTTTAAAGATTAATTAAATATTATTTTTATTAATTAATCCATTATAGGTCATTTTTATCAATTTCACTTTGAAATTTAATGTAAAACCTTATCAATATTTTTGATGTTTTTACTTTAAATACCCATATTGTCATCCCTCCCATGGGATGAATTTTAAATTAATTTCTTCTAATTATATGATTGGAATTTGGAAAAATAGATTAAATATTTTTAATTATCATAATTTATAATTTATAATACTACAAAATTTTTTTTCGGCCAAAAATATAAGTGAAAGTAATTAAAATTAATTACAATTATTAAGGTAAAATTAAGCTTAATAAAAGACTAAACCTTTAACTTAAGGGCCCAAATAACCTAGAAACTTTTAAAAAACCCATTTTATGGAAATAATTAGGCAATTAAACTTATATTATTTTGTGTTTTTGTCTTTTAAGACTTTTTTAGGTAAAAATGTGGGTACACGTAGCTTGTTTTCAAAAATACCAGATGAGTACTTTTCCTCCATTATAAAAATACACCACCTCTCCCTATTCGTCACACCACTCAAACCACTTATATTCTTCCAATATATTCAAATAAATTTTCTATTAATCCCTAAACTCTACCATGAAGCCTTAATTTGTTCAGAAATCCTTCCATGTAAGCCTTTTGATACAAACCAAAAGTTGTTACCCGATTAAGAGGTAACGTCTTCTCTCAATCTTTTTAATTTTATTTCCATTTTCCACCCCCTAAATTATAATTATTACATGATAATGTAAAAATTATCATAAATATACTTATATGTTATTATTCTAAGTTTTATTCTAAAACTTACACATACCACCATCTAATAGGTAACGAACATGTTGTTTCTGTGTACGACAAACTACTGCATCCCAAAACGATGATTTTTTTTTTTCTTTACAACATATAATGGTGTACATTATTATGGAAACTATATTTATATATGTTATATATGAAATTATTAATGTCTTTATTATTTTATAATTTTTATTTATAACACAACTTTATTCTTTCCATCTTGTGTAAATATGATAATTTCGTTTGAGGAAGTGTGGACTACCGCCCCATCAAAGCGATATGGCTTGTTAATGCCATACATAGAACTTATAAAGGATAGTTTTAATAAAAATATGTAAAAAATGTAACATATTTATGTTAATTTAATAGTAATATAAATATTTATCAATTATTTTCCATTATTTTAATACAAAAAAGAAATGAATGCAGTGTTCATGCGTACGTACGACCTTCCGTCTCCATGAACTGTGCACTTTATTTCTAATATCCAAATATTATGGAATAATATAAAAATGTATATACTAACTATATATGATAATTAATTCATGTTTTAAATTATGGAGGTGATTAAATCATTATCTAATTAATAGGAACAAAAAATCACATTTCAAAACATACTTGAAAAAACAAGGCAAGTAACACATGAAATAGATAAAATATTGACGGAGTGGTAACAAGCGGGTAATTAAATATTGTAAGAAGTTAATATATTATATTATTTACATTATTATAGTTCTGGTATAATTTATTAACATATTTTAAACTACTATACACGAGGATAATGACCACATAACAAAAGGAAGGATAATGTAAAGGGATTTCATCTCAAATAACATTCCTTTGAGACTTATTTGTTATTAAGGAACAATTCACTTTTATTTGGTGTATATAAAACCTTTGTCATGTTATATCATGAATAAACTTAGTGTCATGATATTATAAGTTTAATTTAATGTCATAAATTCTGGATATTATGATTCAAATGTTTCTAAGTGGTATGGGACACTTTAGAATGTTTAAAAATTATTCTCCACAAGAATGTTCTTAATGATAAACTTTGAAATATCACTTCCTTTTGTAATTATTTTTCATTGTAAAATTCTTTGAATATGAATATTTTTATATGATTGATATTATTATTTTCTAAACCAAATATAATTTAACATATGGTGTTTACATTGAAAATTATTTGATTAATTGGGGAATTATTGATGAATTTGTGTCCTTTATTCAATACAGATATTTGATAAGGAATATTGTATGTTGATAAAATTGATTATCCAATAAGAAGATTGATTTATTACATGAAATTATGGGTGGATCCTGAAAATTATATTACACATTGATGCATCAATAGGTTCTCATGAGACGATTAAGTTGTCCAAGTAAAACAGATTTCTACCTATGATTTTAAACTATTTGGAGGATGGATTTTGACAGTAAAGGTCCTCATGTACCTAATACATTACATCAAATAATTAATAATTTCCTTCATATATATTTCAGTTATACTTCATACATTAAATTTTTCATCAACATATCTATGAATAAATTTCATTTTGGTTTATTGATTAAATGGAATATGGATAAGTTTCTTACCTTTCCATATTGAATGTTCCTTATATAGTTATTTGAATGGAGTGTTTTATTAGTTATTTGCCTTGACATATTAATTTATTCATATTGATTCATTATTGATTCATCTTTACATACCCTTAATGAGCATTTGAGCTTACCCTTATTATGTTTCTGTTCCCTAGGTTATGAAGAAGAAATATTTGACTAAGGGTTCAGGGATTAAATTTATTCCATTTTATTATGTATCATATTTTTATTTTCAATTTCTCAATATATTATGCGTATCAGGTATATAATTTGGATTTCCAAGACTATTAAACTAACATGTCCTTCAGGATTTTATTCATTTTAATCATTCCAATGTAATAAAATAATGCACCTACTCTAGGATTCTAGGGTTTGGGAGTTACAATGACGTAACAAATTGGTAGAATAGTATGAAAACTCAACAAAGATACATTTCTTTTTCCAATTATAACTGGATTTAGTGTAAAATTTCTTCCTATTTTTAGATTTTATATGATAGTTCCATAATAAAAAATTGAAATCCTTCAATTAATTAAGCACATCGATTCCTGAAAAATGTTGAGATGCCTATTCAAAGTCAAAATTATTACCAATCCTCCAATGATTCTTCCTATAATTATTATACCTTGGAAAGAATCATTGATGACCCATGAAACTAAAAATATTATGATATTTAATAATTATAGATTGTGTATTCATCATACAAATATGAAATGATAGTTTTCCATTTTTACTCCAACTATACATCAATTTATAAGAAAGGAAATCATCTATATTCCATATAAGGGTAGTACATATTTGAAATATTTTTTTAAAAATTCATCGAATGTGCACACACCGATATCCCAAAATTTATTTAACCCTCTAATTAAAGGTTTTATGTAGAGGTATATACAATTTATAGGATCAGATGGTTCAGATATTAATATACTCAATAAATTGAATGGTTTTTTAAAACATATTCATAGATAAAGATTATAAACCTAAATAAAAACTAGCCACATGATTTGAGTAATAAGAATCAAACCAATTGGATTAAAACTTTTAAAGGATAAAACCAACCAAAAATTATGCACATAAAATGAAAAATTGGGATAATGTGCATAAAATGGCCTCCATGATAATCCATTAGTAGGAAGAACCAAATCATCGTTACCTTTAATTCTCCCAGCATCATGAAATCTCATATTGGTTGGATTTATAGAGACATGAATATATTTTGAAGCCTGAGAATCAATGGAATTAACCACATGACTTTCTATAGAACATGAGATAGAATTCCATTGATATTTTCCTTCTATTAAGATGTAACAAATTCTTTACAGTCATTAAGATCTATTGTTTCCTACAAAAATAAACAGCTATATTTTAGAAAATCTTGAATTTTATTAGTAGAAAATATGTGTTTCTTAATTAATTTCAATATATTATAATTATTTGAGGGAATATCAAAAACATCAGGAATAAAGTCCTTAAAATGGAAATAATATAATTAATAGTGATATGATAAATCCCATACATGGGTTTTCCATGATATAACCACATTCAAAAATACATCTTTTTCATTTCAATACATTCTTGATATATAGGAGTTCTACATCATCCATTAATTTATTCACTCTCATAATTTCATTATCTTCATTCTATTCTTCTTGAACATTGATATCATTGATTTATTGCACTAGCATACTATCTATATCATGAATATGCAGAAATGGAAACCAATCAAATATGAAATTCATAATACCACTTATATATTTCCGTTCAAGAATAGTAGAATATTTATCATCTCTCCATTATGTTACCAAACATAATCGTGTTTTTGAAATCAATATTTTTTATATGATAGATAACTTCTTCATGACTTAAGAATGGTCCTCCAACGTAATTATAACATGGGAATTGTATATGAACTCTATCTGAAGCATTATTATATTCAAAATATAAAAATTATAAAAAATATTTTAAAACACAATTGAAATCCGATCAGTATGATGTATCCAAATTCTATCCATTCTATTACAGGGGGAAAAGTTATGCTCTGATAAAAAACGTAAACCCTAAATAAAAACTTCATTACAACCAATTTCAATATGAAATCCATCAAATCATGTTAGTGGATAGAAAAAATAAGAATAATAGAAACAACATATACTATAAGAGGTTCCTATAAATAACACAATAGATAATGTATAAGACATAGAATCAGAAAAAACTATTAGAAAGTAAAATTAAATATATATGTTTTAATGATTTTTTTCAAAAATATGTGTTTTGAATATGATATTAATTTCATCAAATAGACTTGTATTTATGATGGAAGACATTTACTAAATAATTACAATAATGTTTTACCCAACACCAAAACCAAAAAAACATCGTATAATAATATTATTAAAGCTATACCATAATTGATATAAATATAAATATAAATCCAAATACTAATATAATATAAATGAAGTTTTTTATAATAATAAAAATATATCTAAAATTTAATAAAGGAGATGGAAGACCGAAGTTGTATGATATATGAAAATCAAAACAAAATTTGTTAGAAAAAATAACACATCTCTAATTGGAAAGGACTCATTTATAATTCAAAAAGAATGTATAGTATTAAAAAGATGTCATGAAAGGAATAAATTATATTACCATATTACTTGAATAGCAGAAAGATCATGTTCAATGAAAATAATTATATATTATTTGATACATTTTGGTACAACAATGAAAATAAACCTTTAAATACTTTATCTACAGTCTCATAAATAAACATTGGAAATATTATTTAAAAATAGACAAGGGTCACACAACTACATAACAATGAGTAAAAAATAATGAAATTTTTTAAAATATTATTATTTCAATATACCTTCCCATTTAAAAATTTTCTTTAATATACAAAAATAACTATAAAAACACAATATTCATATTTTAAAAAATAACCATTTAACCATTTATTTCATATTAGAAATCTAGTGTAGTTGCATCATAAAAATATTCTAAAAATGACATGTATGGAATATACTACCTACCAATACAATATATCTATGATATCCTCATGTTTAAGTAATAATAAATCAACCTCTTAAAATTAATAAATCAATTAATATAACAAATAGATTCCAAATGAATCATTTTAGAGACTAATAATAAAAAATATCCAAAGGAAATCCATTAAAATAACTACTAAGAACCTCTATAATGGAAATTTAACAAAACCCGTAATTTTACTTACCTAAGAAGTTCATTATTTCAACCCATATTAAATAAATCCCTATAATAATTTAAAACACAACTTACTTAAAAAAACATTGATGATAATTTATTAAATGATCCGGTTCAAACTCATTTTGATTGAGAATATGGAATCGTCGTCACCTATAGTGTAATATCTCATCCACAAACCTCTTATAATGTAACAAATGATCCCAGTTCATTCTAGGAGTATACACATTATAGATCATAATTACAATTCCTTAAAGTATTATGTTTTCCATGTCCACCACAAGAATCACACACTAAATAAACACGTATGTAAAATATCATATAAACTATAATGGAATATATTTACCTTTGAAAACTAACTCCCACATACTAGTACCCACATCCAAAATTTATAATGACCTATAACAAAATCAATATCAGAAACTAAATATATAGGCAACAATTTCTCAATATAAACCCAAATATATAAAAATATATAATAACATGTTGAGTAGGAGAGGTAATATTATACATAAAATTTGGTTAGTCCATTAATCTACTAATGGTTTGTTTACACATTAGAAAATGAACTTTATATGGTGTTTATGAATATAATTTAAATCCCATCATGTATATAAAATGGAAAATCAAACATTACCCACAAATATACAACATCCAAATAATAAATTCTCATCCAAATTACAATCATTAAACCAATATCCCAAAAATAAAACATCACCCACAAATAACCTTATTTCAAATAATTTAAAAGAATCATGACCTAAATACATCTGGGTTAGGTTTTCATACGTAGATAAAAATGAAGATAATAGTCAGTAAAATAGGAGAAGGATTTAGAAATCACTATTAAAGATTATTAGAATTAAGACATCACTAAATTTGTGGAGAACTCTAGAGTAAGAGAGTCCCCATTTATTGATCGGGTGAAGGAAAAATACAACATGACTAGAGGGGATATATAGATTGATGAGTGAGGGGGGGTGAGGGGGGAAACTAGTAAAATATTCAAGTCTCTTTCCCAATGGTTTTTAAAAAACCATTGGGATAACATATCTATACCCACATTTTATATAAACCATTGTTATATATAGAATCTAGAAAAGATATGTCCATAGTTTTTGTAAACAATGGGTATATTTCTATGGGTATAACCCCATTTTTCAGTAGTGAGTGAAATTATATTAATGAATTATATCATATTTATTTTTATTTTATGTATTTATATTATTATTAACATAAGAATTTTTTTTATATAGGTAAAAGTTTTTGTTTTATCTAGGTAGGTTTCTTCAGCAATTAGTTGCATGATCCTGATATTTTTTGAGGGGTTCATGTTATAAAGACCAAAAACCATAATTTTTTTTAATTTTATGATTTTTTTAATAAATTATATAAACCAATGTTATAGTACATAAAAATTCTAGAAATGTTTTTAAGAATTGTACAATGATTTTTGTGTGATTTAAACACAATATAGCATAAATTATATATTTGTTTGGATAAATGATGTTATAAATTCAAATCCCACTTCCATCTAGTTTAATTTTATGAAAACGAGCATCCGTTCAAGTTGAATGGATTCTAAACACTATATCATCGGTCAAGAGATCAAAATTCCTCGATTACTCGAATTTGTGGGATTTTTTTGGAAGGGTGTGGGTGGATGATGTCGAAACACTAGTGGTGTCAACAATTTAAATACTACGGGGGAAGTGGACGAGAGAGGATGCAGTTAGAAATTATGAGGAAATGTGGTGGCCTCAGGTAGTGACTATAGGTCGATGGTGCTATCATCGTAAGAAATGGGTGTTATCGGTAGACTAATAGATTTTAGGGTGATTTCAAAAAACTACAATAAATTTCCTAACATGGTGGAAATAGGACACAAATAGAAATAATGGGATTGACTATCATCAAATTTGGCGACATGCATGATGTGGTAGTTGAAAACAACTTCAGTTAAGGTGCTGTCATGAACATGTTGAAGGTGGTTAGTATCCTTAGGGATATGGGTCATTTATTGGGGTTTATTTCCCATAGGTCCAATAAAACAAATGTAATGAGTTCCCTATACCTAGAAAAATGTGGTTTCCGTGGATTATTTAATAAAATGGGGGTTTACCCTATCTTTTTTAAAAAATTATATTTTTTATTATAGTGTACTTTAATTTTAGAAACACACTACTATAGTTTGTATTTCATCAGTACTATAACTAGTAATGAAAATATGAACCTTCATCAATGAAATAAAATAAGTGATAAAGGGACTCCTATATCATCAATATAAAAAGCGAAGATAATGGACACCCTTTATCAGAGCTAAAACAACATCGATAAATGGACCACATTATAAGTTCTTTTTTTAGTACTTATGAAGAGAGATTTTAATATCATTATTTTAGCACAAATAATATTAAACAAATTTTACATATGGTTATAACATCAGATATTTTTTAGTGTTAGGGAAGGCAACATCTAGTGATGATAAATCCCATGTCTATAGTAGTGAGAGTTTATTAGAGTATAATAAAAATATTTTTAGTTCAATACCCTCACCACTTTAACCGAGTTGTAATTTTTTGGATAAAAATACTTAAAGAAGGGAAGTATTTGTTGACCCATGTTTATGTGAAATCCTTTCAAATATTTTTATAATTTTTTTAATTTTTTTCATGGTTTAATTAATTTTATAGCATCGTGGGCCCTCAAAAAATATATAATATTTTCAAAAAATTACTTTTACCCTGAATTTAAGAAAGAAAGTAATTACTTATATCTTACAAATAGATCCCCATATGGAAAATTCATTATCTCTATTTATCTTGGGATGTAGGTTTTTCCTAGGAGAAGTGTAATATTTTTTTGGGTTTCAGGCCCTGGATCTGAATTATTTTTGGATTTTAATAATATAGGCAGATATTTTAGAACCCTAGATTATTAATAAATATTTAATTATATTTAATTGGGGATATTAAACTATGGTGATATAAACCCTAGATATAATAAAGGGTGTATATTCATGTTTTACATGGAGTTCATGTCAGATCATGGAGATCAAGAAAATCATGAGAAAACATTGAATGAATCTTGAAGAAATTGTGAATTTCCCTTAACGTTGGACTATAATCTCATAATTTTTTCTTCAGTATTCATGATAACTTATTGATATTTATCATTCTTGATAAATTTATTATAAAACCCCATTAATGTGTTTTGGGAGATTCCTTGTTAGCCCCTATCATTCTAGGTCCTTCACATAATCCCTTTTGGGGATCCATCCTAAATCCAATTGGTGATAGGAAGAGTTTACCATCCAATATTATTTATTATATATTATTAATCATGATTATTGATGCGGGATTAGGTTTTTATGAAAATATAATCATTTTAAACCAAACAACATATAAGTGATCCTTCCCTTCTATGAGAATCCATATGAACCAAATCATCTTGCACATGCACCGTAATTTCTCCCTTCACCAGGACATGTCACTTACCCACTGAAATCAAGAATAATTTAGATTCAAGGCACTGTAATAGATCCAAATTCTCAAAAATGAGCTATCATTATCATTATAAAATTCTTTTAGGGACACACACATCACACTTATGCTAAACCATGGCTAGGATACAACTTTTTGGGGGGATATTCTTTATTAGCCATAGTTTTTCCAATCCCAACACATAATCCTATAACACCCTGAAATTTTAAAAGAGGAACATCATATTTGATAGCTTATATGACACACAACACCAAGATTAGAAGATAGTGTAACAAACTAATACTTCATGATATATTTATTTTTAAATAAATTCAATCTCTTTAATATCTTACAATGCACACAATGCCATGTTTAAACAAAACATGATACTCTTTTAAAATATTATTATGAGCATTATAAACTAGCAGTTAAATATGAGGGTATGAGTAGGAATAATTAATTAAAAAAATTATATGTTTTACACATGTATAAAATACATTCATTTGTTATCAATTGGTTATAATTTAAATAATTATCTTTTTAATGAAAAAGAAATGTTTTATGGAAAACAGTATTATTCTAAAAGGTGCTTTAGTTTCACTTTGAACATATAGTTTAGAATAATTTTTACCAATTTTAGATTTTTTTTAAAAATATAATTTGTAAAATATACATGTTAAAATTATTTTTGGGTGAATTTTTTTTATTTTTCTAAGAATGTTAAAGTTTTTTTACAAATAGTGGAAAATATTGATTCTTATTAAAAACTCTTTTTTCATTAATATTATTGAAATGGTTAAATTATATATTAATTTTTTTAAAGTAAAAATAGTTAAATTAAATTATAATTGAACTAATTTATTTGATTTTAATTAACTTTATATTTGATTATTCTATAAAAAAAATTAATCATTTAAAATTTTTTCTTTGGAAAAACCGTTTTCTCGATGCGTGTGTGAGTTTAATTTTAAATTAAATTATGAAACTTTTGTTAAATGAATGTAAAAAAATGGATTAAATATATTTTATCATAATAAATTATATTATGTAATAAGGTAAACTTTTTTTACCATATTGAATAGTACAAACAGTGAAAATTAATTAGCGCGGTTTAGGTAAAAATTAGTTTACCATGGGGTAAACTAAGAAGACAAGGGTTAAAAATTACCTAAAACTTATCCGAAACCATTTTATGAACATATTTAGACATTATAAACACTAAGGGTCTATAATGATCTATTTTTAGGCTTCTAGAATGTTAAAAACTTTTTATGACTTTTATGTTTCAAAAATTCACGTTGTTTCTTCTCTCTCAATTATAAAAGGCCACCACATCTCTTCCTTTATTCAAATTTAAAAAACCCATTGTATAAATACATAATTACCCAAATATATTTCTTAGGTAATTACCCAGATATAGAGGACTTATTTTTATTATTAATCCCTCATAATAAGGCTTTTGGTATAAATAAAAAGAGGCTCTATGAAGAAGAGGTAAAATTCTTAAACATGCACTTTTTTATTTATTATTCTACATCCACAAAAACATCTCAAAATATGATAATATAATGAAAAAATATATCCTATATAATTATATATTATTATTTTAATCTAATAACCTATATTCATCTCTACTAACATCAAATGGAAAACAAAACTGTTAATCATGCGTACAACAGACTACCACCTCCCGAACCGATGTAATTCGATTTCCATCACCATATTGAAGGGGTGGATATAATGACTAATTTAACATATTTATATGATATATATGACATCATTATACATTTATAATTATTATATAACATATAAATTCTTACTTCCCATTCTGTGGGGGCATGATAATGTTGCTCATGTGTACAAAAGACTATCACCTTACAAAGCTGTGTGATTCATTTCTCAAAAAAAAATTACATGGAAGGTGGTAAGGATAAATTTAAGGAAATATATGTGATATTTATGAACTATTTATACTTATGAAAATATATTATCACTTTTGACTTCTTATTTTCTAATCTGTTGAAAACAATAATAAAGCGCATGCATACATGTGGACTACCGCTTCCACATAACGATGTGAAAGGTTTTTAATTTTTTTCATGGATAATAATTTGGATTGATTTGATTAATATTAATGATATATATAAAATAATAATTATTCTAGAAAGGTCAATTAATATTTATTTTCATTTTTTTAATCTATCAAAAAAATAGAAACAACGTTTATCCGTACATACAACCTTTCATCTCAATGAACAATTTAATACATTTTCTATATTTAAATTTTATTGATTAATATAAAAACATTCATAATTAATATATATTTTTTATATATTGTTTTAAAATTTTGATATTATTTAACCATGATCAAATTAAAATTACCAAAAATACCAAATAAAAACATACATGAAAGGAAAAGATGATATTATCCGAAATAGTGATTTTAACAAAAAATATTTAATAAACAGTTCATAAAATACCATAAGTAAATCATATATAGTATGAGATATATTAGTTTTTTTATATAATAGATTTTAAATAAAAATATATTTATTATACATGAGTTTCATATAAATAAATAGGAATTCTAACTCGAGGTAAGGGGTTTCTTAACTCAATTTTCATTCATTAGTTTATATGTATACTTCACTCATTATATTAGGAAAATATTATGTGTGAAATGAAATTTTATTGATGTATATTTCACTTACCATTGTATTTTTTTGTATATAAATTTTTTAAAAATAATCACCCCATTGATTAAATCTCAATTCAACAATACAAACTTTGTAAGGGAATTCATCTCTATTTCCTTTCATTGAGGCATATTTCAATGTTATGCACCAATATTATTTTATGATATGTATATACAACCCATTTGAAATTTTATATCATGAATTTATATATAATAATGATATTTAAGTCTTTTTTATTGTTATTATTTCATGGATACTATAATTAAAATGTTTCCAATGTTGTTAGGGTTTCTTATCTCACTTTTACTTCCATGAGATGTATGTCACATTCATCACTTAGTTATTTTTTATGGGGAAAATACTACCCATTTGAGACATTATATCCTGAATAAATATATATTAATGTTATTTAATGATTTTTTTGAGGTTATTTATTTCATGGGTCTTATAATTCAAAAGTTACCAATGTGGTAATGGTTAATTTTACAATCTCATTGTTTATCTGGAATTTTTATGATTAAATTTTCGATGATTAAATATTATGGAATATCACTAAAGAAACTCATGAATTTTATTCTACTATATTTATTCATCAACCTTTCAAGTAATAATACCATTTTCCTTTCTTTTCTACATAAAAGTATTGTGAATTTGTTTTATAAAATTTTACTTTCTCTCTCTCTTGGATCAAAAATATTTTTTCTTCCAACACCATGTTTTCTAAAAAAATTATATAATTTTTTTTATATTCAAAATAAGGTTTAATAAATACATTTTCACCCATGTTTAATGTTTTAAAAAAAAATTAAATGAATCTTTATGTCATTTTCCAAACAAGGTCTATTTTTATTTTAACAAAAGTGTGAAAGGAATATTTTTTTAATGTGTAAAAAATTTCTTACCGTCATGAGAAATATATTTTTTAAAGATTAATTTATAAGTTTTGAAGGTTATTTTTAAAGAAAATTATCATCAAAATATTTTTTTAACTTTTAGTCTTAAATTTTTTAAATTGAAATAGTTATTTTCCTGAAGAATATTTTAATGATATTTTTAGGGTATTTATATTCATCAATGAAATAGAACCTTTATTGAAATTATGATTCAATAGGGATATGTTGTTTTAATATTATCCTTATTATTTATTTGTCTATTTTATGATTAGTTTGACTGATAATGTTCAATTTTATTACCTTTATCCATGTTAATATGAATTTTTAATGATAATGTTTATTGATTGGGGTAATTATTAACATTTTGAATGATATTTTTTCAATTCTAATATTTATGTTGATTCTAATTCACCCCTTTTAAATTAGGAATGCATTGGACTCATTAAGTGATGAGTGGGGAACACAATAGCCCCTTTATGCATCGGTAGATCTCATGAGACAAACTAGATTAGGTTTTTGGCTGAGTCCTTACACATTTATGTAATATTTTTTTAGAACAAAGCCTTGATACTATTTGTATGATTTAATAAATTATGAATTCCATCATTATGATATTATTTATTTATGTTTCATTTTTTATTCGATTAGTCATAATTTCCATGGAAATATTTTAAGCTCACGTGATCATATATATGACATTATTTGATCATTATTTATTACTTCCATGTTATTCTTCATGTTCATGTTATAAATTAAATGGCCCATGTTTCAGTTATTTACCTATATATATTGATTATGTCTTACTTATTAAAGATAAATTACACTTTAATATTACCCCTAATGAACATCTCAGATCACCCACTTATAATGTCTTATTTTCCCCAAGATACTAGGGGGTGTTTTTTGATTGATATACAGGGATATGATAAGGGGAATAATGGTGTTATCAAAAAAAAATACTATGATTTATTTCATTTTTTCAAATTTATGCGAAACTAAAGTATGTATCTAGTTTACCAAGACTAACAAACTATATGGTCCTTCATGATGTGATTCCTTATATCTTATGCCAATGTAATAAAGTAACCACCAGATTTGGGCTACTGGAGTCAGGGTTTTTAAAGTTGGTATTAGAGATTGTTTTGTAGAATCCTTGGGAACTAGACTTAGAAAAACATATATTAGAGAAGATAACCCTATTATTGAATTTAAGGATGAGTATCTCTATAGGATAACATCATAATGTCTTAGTAAGATGAATATTGTGTGGTTTACATGGCAATGCAGCCCTTTCAGAACACTACAAGTGGATGTGGTTTTGGAATAGATGTATCTGTGGGTAATAAATCTAAAAAAGTAATGTTGGTCTTGACTTTAGCATTATATGTTACATGAAAATGGTCATTAATTCACACATGGTTTTGAAATCCTCATAGATATGAATTGGATAATTTACATTTTCATTACAAACCATTTTAATGGATTTTAATTGGTGATGAAAATGAATGAACAAGGTTAAACCTAGGGTTTCATAGAATGAAAAGAATGTGTCATTATTTAATAATCCTATAAATGATTATATGTTTTTCTCATGACCCCTCCCTCCAAAGATACCACAATGAGGGGAGAGAGATAATTTCCCTTGATTCGCACCTCCAGTAGGCCCTAGGTTGGTGACTAGAACCCTGGCCAAAAAATATCATAAATGGGAGGCATTACCCTATAATATAATATAGGATTGGGAGATAATATGAATAAAACATCAGATACCTCAAGACATAATATAAATGGAAACCAAAATAATCCCAAAATGAATGTATGAATAAAACCAATACAGATTAATGTCTCTAAATAAGGTACCCTAATTAAAAGCTAATGTAGTGACACAACAACTATCCTGAAGTCTGAGATAGTAATGTCCATCATGGTCTATGTAATCCAATAGGATACCTGAAAATGGTTTTATATACATATAGGGAGAATAAATGTATACTCATTTGGAAATCCATAGTCTCTTGTGTACAGGTGAAAGAAGCATACTAATGCACCCATGAGAAAACTGCATAACTAGAAATACCTAAACATTTCAACTAATCAATGTTGAACTCACCATGGAACACTCACAAAGTAACACAAGGAAAATATAATAACATAATAATAAGCATGTTGTTAAATCTTTCCCCACACAACTTTCCCGCTGATTTTCTGCTCTCACACCCCAATTTCATACATTTTGGTTCTTCCATATCTTCTACATAATATAATATCAAATCACCACCCAAAGTCATGGTCACATCACATATCGCTTGAAGACACATAGGAAATAACACCACAACTACAACCAAAGTAGTAGAGAATTATGATTGTGAAGGACATCAACCTCGTGTACTCTTCCAACCATGCACAAACCCACTATAATCCAGTTCAAAACATGGTCATATCACATCTCATATGAAGAAACTTACTACATCAACCCACATCTTAGTCACATCACATATCGTCCAAAGACACCTGGGCCATCACCTAGTGCACTAACAGACCTCTGGCCATCACAACTTGTGTGTATCTACTATTCTAGATGTGAGAGTGAGAAAAATCATGTAGCCATCCATCCATCGTCACTATTGGGATATTGAAAAAATGATCCTCAAAACATTTGGTTGTCATCCCCAGGTGATCAATGTGGGTGAGCTGAATATAAAAAAATCACAAGAATATACATTATATATGTATATAGTCAAGAACACAATTGAAAAACTATTTCTCTATATTTAAGTACTAACCAACTCACAAAATCACCACCCAATCTCATATAAACATCACTTTTTCTACTGACTCTAAATGAATTTCACCACACAACAAGACACATCCCATATTTAACATTAAAAAATCCATTTCAAATTAATCCACTTTATAGATTTCACATTATTATATAATTTCAATTAAACATCCAATTCATTATAATTTTTACATCCCATTTTATTTATTCATAAACCATTTTCACTTTTAACTCACCTCCCATTTTAGTTCAAAACTTGTTAACCATTTCCAACCCATTTCAACTTCAGTATTATTATTTAGTTCCAATACTACCCAAGAAAATAGCATAACATAGCAGACAAAAAGTAGCACAACACAACAACCCACCTTTACACATACCAAAAAACACACGTTCCATTTCCACATTCCCATCCACAGCATAATAACCACAACATATCCATCAATTTCTAGCACAACCACCCCAAAACACAACTTCAAAACTCATCAATCATTTCCTAATACAACTTCAAAACAACACATCACATCTAAACCTCATATCACAACAAAATATCTCATTAGCCACAACATATCATTTCCCACACACCACATTATTACAATAATCCATACTAGACACCACTTCCATAAGAACACTTCACAATATATACAACAAAGAATTTTAAATTCTACATTGTTTTATTTTTCACATTCACTTCATTATTTTTGGGAGTTATCCCACAAACCATATATCTTGGAGAAACTATTTCATTATCTGAATATAAGTGATTATCCAATTAAATTATGGTGATATCAGAAAATTACAAAAATCATGGTTCGATAACATCACAACTATAGTGAAAACAAGGCCACCAATGACAATTATTTTTAGAAAGGAATTCTTCCTATATAGTTACAATATCAATCATAATAAATCTTGTAAAACATGAAATTCATGTTCCCATACCCACATTTTTAATTATTTTAATCATTTAATTTGTATTTATTAATTTGTATTCAACCATATCCACAAATATAAACAAAATAAACCATCCCTATATGATACACATAAAGATAAATAAAGTAGAATTCCCTACTTGGAAGAAAGAAGCCTCACTCAACTCATTGTACCAAAACATGGGGTGTGTGCAAGATAAAATTGCACTGAAATAAACTCAAACCAATGAAAGAAGGATTCCATGACTCCAAGGGAAGGGATTCAAAACCTCCAACCTCAAGAGAAATCAAGAAGGAATGAAAAAGGGAGGATATTTATTTTCATGTTATCCAATATAGAATGGTCGATATTTCAGATCATGATGGATTTGATTTGTAATGACCTAGAATTTCGATGTAATTTTTTTAAGAAAAATATATGGGAATTTTATGAGTCCACGAAAATTGACGGCGCATGATTTCGAGGCCCAGAGTTCTCAAAATGAATTTCTGAACTTTTTATCGGGTACATTCAGTGAAAGTTCAAGTAGGTTTTTATAACTTTTAAACCAGTGTCCGGAATTGAAATCTGAGGGCACCGTTGAACGCAAATCACCGATATTTTCTTAAGCAGACTCTCACCTTGACGGCAGTTGTTCGAAGGTGAAAGTTAGTTTTTGGGTTTTTCGTGGAAATAATAAAATAAAATAAACACATGTTTTATTTTATTTTATCTATTGTAACCACCAATGTGGAAGTTGGAGGTGAGGTCCACCAGAACTAAACCTCCATGTGGGAGTTGAAGTATAAGGACCACCAGACCTTAACCTCCCATGAGAGGTTATGTTGGTGGGGCCCACCCGAACCTAACCTCCCACAAGTGGTTATGGTGGTGGGGACCACCTGGGACTAAACCCCCCATTTAATTGAGGAAAACCTCTCAACATCCTCATAAATTAGGGAGAGCCTCTTGACCTCCTCCACCTTAATTGTGCCAACACACATTCCATTAATGGTACCACCACCTCCTATAATTTATTATGCCATCCAACTTAATTAATTAGTCTTTTTGAATTCTTTCCAACAATATAATAGATTGTATAATTTTCTGGCAGTCCTTTGAATTTGATTTTGTAGTGGGTGGAACTTGCAGTGGTTGAATTTATGATGTTTGGAGTTGTTTTAGTTCACACTTACCCTTTAAAAGTGTGATTTGAAAATAATAATATGGATTGTGGCCAACAAAATAATATACGGTTTAATCTATTATTTTGGCACACCTTTCATATTGGGTGGAATTTGGGGGGAGGTGGAGCTCTTGGGAGAAAGTTTCTCCAACGAAGAATGAAGAACATCTTCCACGAAGAATGTTCGTGAGAAGTGTCTTCAACTTCTTCCTCAGAAGCGCCTTGCAGAGGCAACCGATGTAGGATGTGTTCATCTACAACGAATCGACGTACACTTTTTCACACCAACATCGATGAGAAACGAACAAGGTAGGGGTTTTTTTGTGATTGATTTTATTTTCCCATGATTATTTCCTTCTAAAACAAAGAACACAGATCCACTTTTAACTAGTTGATCCACATATGTTTTCCTTTAGTAGGTTTTGGGGTTAATCATCGTGGGAGGGTTTGTTGTGCTTCGTTCTTGTGAGCCAAATGCTACCACCCTAATTGTGGAGGGTGTGGACCAAACCAACATGGCCCAACCCCCCCGCTATTCTCTTTTGCGGTGTTCTTTGAAATGGAGGAAGGAGAGAATGACGACGAAGGCGACGAAGGCAATAGTTTCACCCCTCACGGCCTCCGCAACCCGCGTCGTTCCGCACGTCCATCGGCTGAACCACCACCCCCCCCATGGCCCCCCGGCCGAACCGCCCCTACGGTTTCCTCCCTTCGGGCCGTGTCACCCTGGCCGCGTTGTCCTCCGGCCGAACCGGCCCCGACCACCCCGGCCTCCTGGCCGAACCTGATCCCGGCCTCCCGAGAAACCTCGGCCATGCCGGCCCGCCAGCCCCACGCCGCCACTGGAAGAACCGGCCCCAGCCGTGCCTTCACTCCCGGTCCACTTCCCGAGCCCCCTGCCAAACCGACCCCAACCGCGACACCCCGGCCTGGACTGAGCTTCCCCAAGCCACACCCCACGACCCTCCGGGCCAAACTGGCCTTGCGATGCCCTCCCGAGCCACCCCGGCCGAACCTGATCACACCCTCGCAGTGCCCTGACTGAACCGGCCCCTCGCGGTGCACTCTAGGCGGAGCCGGCCTCACCCCGACCCATGCCCGGTCCACGCCCTCACGACCGGTGCAAGCCCTCATGGCCCTCCGTGTCCCCTCGCGGCCTACTGGGCTGGGACGAACCTATCGGGCTGGCCGGTTGGACTCGAACCGAGTTGGCCCAGACTAGGTTTGGTCGGGTCGGTCCGAATGAGTCAGACCGGACCTGGGCCCATTACGACCCTTTACATTCTTCTGGCCATATTATTGGCACCAAAAGTCTGTTTGAAGAACCTTCAGCAGCCCTGGTAATCTTGGAGTATGAAGATCCCTTGACTATACCCCACTAGAGTTTGGGGTATTGTTGGGATATGGTCTGGTTGGATCGTGCACGATTGGAACTGGGCCCCTGGGACTAAAAGGCTAATAACTCACAAGCCAGATGTCCGATTGACATGTCGTCTATTGTGTTTAGACCCCTATGATGTGGCAGACATTTTAGATACTTCTTCATGGGACTTCGTGACATTTGAGTATCAACCGGTAGCTTGTGGAGAAGATCCTTGCAGTGAGGAGTGAGTAGAGTGTGGAGACCTAGTATCTGGCTGAGACCTTATGACTGCTGACCGATTGAATCGGAGTGACTCTATTAGCCTAGTGGGGAGCACCTGGGTGTGGCAAAAGACCCATGGTGGAGGAGCACGATTGGTGACGTTTTAGACCCATGCTACTCGACAATAGGAGTACCTTAGTAGGCTACGAGGGGGAGTTCCTGGGTGTGGCAGTAGACCCGTGGTGGGGACCACCTCTGTGTGACGCATAAGTCCCATGGTACTCGATAGGAGGAGTACCTCAACATTCCATGGTTAGTGGGAAGCATGCTTGGTGTCACGGACGGCCCACTGTACTCGATAGAGGGGTAGTTCTCTAGAATCCAAGGTTTTGATAATGTGATTGCAGATGTTACTTGATACTACCCCTATAATAAAATCCTAGTTGAGTTGAGTCAGTTTTTCTGTGTTTTACTCATGATTGAGTTGGATCACTTGATAATTTAGGTATATTTATGGGCATATGCCTAAGTAGGGTTATCTGTTGATTTAATTTTTTTTGGTTTATCCTTTGTGGTTTTTGTGAGACCTTGAGGGTCTTAGGGTCCCTACTGAGTATCGTTATACTCACCCTTTCACGGTCTATTCCCGCACCTTATTGTGTTGGTTTTAGATGACATATAGTGCTGACTGAGGCTAAGAGTACCAGGACAGGACGGTACCCGGAGGTGGACTATACGACGTGTCGGTACTTGGAGAAGATGGACATATTTGGAGTGCTGAGGAGGTGATATGTACCTACCCTTCAGGGAGAAACCCCAAAGGATGATCCAATGACTATTTTTTTCTTCATTTGTACATGTACTTTACATTTGGTCTTGTATTTCCGGACCCTTTTTCTTTTCAGCACTCTCTTTGTTATACAGTTTTACTTAGTGTCTTGTATCCATCTGTGTGACCTGTTGTGTGAATTTATAGGTTATAAAGGAAATTCCTTCCTAGTTTTAGGGAATTATGCCTTTGGTGTTAGTCGGCAGCCCCTGACCTATCGAAGGCGGGCTTGGGGTAGTCACAGAACGGGCCCTAGAGGATGGGCCGTGACATGATTTACCAATTATTTAGATCTCATAAAACTCTAAATAGAAATAATCATTTATAGCCTCAATTATAAAAGAAAATTATGGATATAATTATCCTTGATGAACCGGACTTTAAAGTCCCTATATTGGCACTAGCAAAAGACCCACATGGCTGTTTTCATGAAACTGGCGGGAAAATCAATATGGATGATTTCATGTATACAAAATCATCATATATCAAAAATCCCCACATTACTAATTTCACATAGAAAACTCACACATCAGATCATTCACATAGATGATTCAACCTTATAGTTGATCCAGTCACATAGCCAATCCAACATTGTAATTGATTTCACATAGCTGATCACTCACGTGTCTAATACAGCCTTATAGTTGATTTCACATAGCTGACCGATCACGTAGTTGATCTCTAACATAGACGATCCTCATAGATGATCCAACCATGTAGCTGATTTCACATAGCTGATGGATCCACATAGCCAATTTTATGGGATGTGAGGAGAAACCTTAGAAAAATAAGGGGATTAGACTCTATACACCCTCCAACCACCAAAACTATCAAGGTAATGAGATTGGAAGGAACATGAAATTCCATAAGATACCTCTAAAATGATTCTCATCCTGGCGAATCAAAACCAAATCTAGGGATATAAAAGGGGTATGAAAAACCACTCCATGAGATATGTATCAAAGATCTCATTATAATTAAAACAATTCCACCAACCAAACACTCCCACCACAAGCCTCTTATCTTCCTTATAACCACTAGTACAACCACCTCATCCTCCATACAACACAAACTAATAAACACTAAAAATAATAAATTGTACTTCCCCAAATATACACATTAGGGAATTTCCTCCTCCATGTTAAGATAATATATACTCTTGGTGGAAGTGACTCACCTGCACATGTTTTATATCATCATAATAAAATGTTTCACTATTAAGAATTAGGTCCCCCCTTTTCATGAATCAAAGTTTTATTGCACATCATATATTAAGAAGAAAAACACATCTCGTAAAACAGAAGGATCTAAACATCACATCACAATGAAAAACATATAAAAGAAAAACTCAAAACATATATGATTACTTGGAATGAATCTTTATATCTGTCTCATAAGTTCTCTCTTATAGGACACTATGCCTCTCCGATAAACAAACCATAGGAATGGTTTATCCATATAACACCTTCTCACAATGATCTTGGATCTCTATTTATTACTCCATGAATGTCGTGTCACCCTTCATATCCAACCCTCTCCCATCAATGACATGGGAGCCATCATAAATATACTAATGAATCTGAGACATGTGAAAGATGTCATGGATCCTCCCCATCTGTAGTGCAAACACCAACCAGTAATCCACCCCAGCATATCACCCCAACACCTCAAAACACCCGTCAAACCAAAGAGAAATCATACTATAAAACCCTTGAATTTTATAGAGACATCTCAGTCTTGTTTACAGTTACTATACTACCATGGGTTGAGTAAATTTAATTTTGAATTTACCTTGGGGTGTGTTTAGGAGAAATTTTATAAAAGAGGAAGAAAAAGGGAAGTTCATGGTTGGTGCACAATTTTCCCTAACCGTATGCCTTGGACCAAAAAATCGTGCAATGCTGGATAGTGAGGGTTTTCATGGATGACAAATTATTTTTAAAAACTATGCACCCTAAATGGAGAAATGGTGAACCCACTAAAAGAGACAGACAATTTAGATGCATGATTAGGGGAAACTATTCACCCCGAGTAGAAAACCATTCATACGAGATTTTAATCCCCCAAAATTTATATTTATAATTTTTGGAGTTCCTGTTTTGATCCCAATTAAACCCCAACATGACCCCTAATTCCTTTGAATGATTTTTTAGCCTCCAAAATAAATTAAAAGACATTTTTACATCTTTTATTCAATATTTGAGGCCCATATTAAATATTCTACACCCTTCCTAGTTAGAGGATTTTATCCCATGTGGTTTTCTTTCTATTTCCTATTATTCTCATATCTATTTTATGATTTTATTCCCTATTTTTGGTTGAATATAGATCTAGGATTGTAAATCTAGATCTGGAATTTTGGTATCTTGACTCATATGATCTTGAATTTTGGTTTAAGATATTGATATCCTTTTGCATCATTATTCAATTCAAATTAGGGATTTCCATTGGGTGAATGCTCATCAAGGAATTGAGGTAGGTGGTTTATTATTCAAATTCCATAGTAATAATTTATATTATGTGTATGTAATTGTAGAATTTATAGAGTTTCATTTAAAAATTGAATTTCCTAATTGAATTAATTAATTTGGTGAATTAATTAATTTAGGAATTGGGATTTGTAGATAAATAATCGTTAAGTTAATTATAAAAATATTGAATTTGGATTTGGGGATAAGTAATTGTTGAATTAAATAAAATAACATTGAATAGGAATTTTGGATAATTAATTGGTGAGTTAATTATCGGAATATTGAATTCATATTTGGGGATAATTAATTATTGGGTTAATTATTGGAATATTGGATTGTCAATTGAATAATTAATTGTTGAACTAATTATGAGATAATGAGATTTTAAATAGAATAATTAATTTTTGACTTAATTATTGGAAAATGAGACTATGAATTGAATAATTAATTGCTGAATTAAATATGGGATGTTGAGTTTGTGGATATTGATTAATTAATTGGTGATTTAATTAAATGAGATTTATGTGCTTAAATAATTTGAGAATTAATTAAGGATATTGAGGGGATTAACTAATTTTTTTCATTAGTAATGAGATTGAGATGATTAATTAATTATGGAGTTAATTAATTATATTGAGGTGACTAATTAATTATTGAATTAATTGACGACATGAATTTGAAATAATTAATGTTAATAATGGAATTCATCAGTGAATTAGAATGATGAATGGTAACAATGGAATTCATGAGTGAATTAGAATAATGAATGGTAATTATGAAATTATTGAGTGAATTAGAACAATTAATGGTAATAATTGAATTCGTGTGTTAATTTATATGACTAATGGTAACAATGACATTCATGTGTTAATTGTTGACAATAAATGGTAATAATGGGATTTATCTATTGATTGAGATAATGAATGGTAAAAATAGAATTAATGTGTTTATTGAGATTAATAATGGTAACAATGAAATTATAAAATATGATACCCCTTGTAGATAGTTAAAAATATATAATGGGTTGAAGTACGTATTGAGGTATGAGTGTCCATGGGAAGCTGGGGGTTTTGGTGGTTAAATAAAGAATTGTTGTTAATGAGATAATTTTTTATTTATGCATTTTGATTTTTTCTTTATACAAATAAAAAAACTGTTATTTGTCTTGATATTATTTTATAAACCATTGGTGGTGGACTAATAAGTTTTCATCACACCCTAACTAGGTTACCTGATCGGTACCCAAGTTGATTTCATGATTGTAGGATAGGATAAGGGGAAATGGCCTATGTTAGATGGTTGAGTTAGTATGAAGCGTGAATGAGGGAACCGAATGTGGTTTGGGACATTCTTGGGAGTCATCTGTGTCCTTAATTTTTAGTTTCATTTTTACACTTATGACATAATTTAGCATGGAATATCTACTAGTTAGTTTGGATATCTAATATTGTCTATCTTGTGATAATGGATTATTTATGTTATGTTATATCATCTTTTAGGTATTTATTTATTTATTTCCTCTAGTGTATTAAAATGAAAAAGAGAGTATAGTATCCCCATGACTGGTATTATACCCTCACTGCTAATTAGAAGCCACTAGCATACATTGAGGTGTGCTTAAGGTCATGTGGCCTACCAGATCAGTGCACCAGTGTGTGGCACCCGGGCTAGGATGTCACAAAGTTGTATCAAAGACCAAGTTTCTTTTCTTTTTTATTTCTCTTTAGGAAGGGTAGATAGGATATTAGGTAGATTCTGGCCTTGTACATGAGCTCATGCATGGGAGTTGTGAACCCATGCATTGGGGGAAACCCAAGTACCTAGTGTGGTATTGGTGTTTTTGATGTGTGTTTTCATAGTTGGATGTTATTTTACCTTGGTTGATACACTTGTTTTGTGGTGTGATTGTTGTTTTTTGATATTTGACTCATGGCCCAGTATGGAATGAGAATTCATTTTTCATGCATCATTCTATGAACTCAGGATTATTTTGTGACATGCATATTTTTAGGCATGCACAGGAAAACATGTAATGGGTAAGTTGTTGAACTTGAACTATTTTCCTTGCTTGTTTCATTGAAATGAGAATGTCCTTAATGTGAAATTGAGAATTTTAAAATGATGAAAGATACTGATAAATGGATATCTAAATGATAATATTGAATATTGAGAATGATGTTTCCCATTTTTAACCAAGACATAGATGTAGAATGGCTAAGGGTAGTGATAGAGACTTGGTTTTGATCATGTGGTAGGGTTTTTGAAAAAAAATACTTATTTTGCTTTGTTTCATTTTAATCTTATGAAAACATGATAAAGTGGTGATATGGGTCCTATGGTGTGTGTTAAGAATTGTAGAGATATGAATCTATAATGAATATTTTTTAGGGGACAATAGGAGGATATGGTTGGAGATGATCTATCAGCAGTGGAACATAAGGCACTGATATTGTCGGGTGAGGAATCAGGGGAGCAGTTTCAATTGAATTTTTTTTGCTTCATGAAATTCATGGAAAGAAACCTAGAGCCAGTTTTGAGGAGTATGTATGACCTCACGTGGGTGTTGATATTGATATTGATTCCATAGAGGCTATACTTGACCATTTAGAGACTTCCACTAAGTGTAAAGTCATGTTGGCTGCTTATATGCTACGAAGATCAATGAAGCGTTTGTGGGACATCCAAGATCAGACTTGAAAAGTTCGTGGTATGTTATGGAATTACTTATTAAAAAAGTTCCTAGAGCCCTTATATCTAGAGATTTTGAGTTAGGAGCGAGATACTATGTTCATGATGTTGAATTACGGTAGTATGTCCATGATGGACTATGTTGGATGCTTTGCAGACATGGAATGCTTTTCTCTAGCATTGGAAGGGGATGAGACAACCACAATGAGGAATTTACAGGTTTGAATTAAATTTTTGATTAATTCATAAGATAACATATTTTGGTAAAAGGAGTTTTTTGAAGTGGTGGATTATGATCTCTTAGTGGAGTGGAACATGAGAGAGGATCCTAGTGTAGGATAAGTGGTTGCTGTTGGATGATCAGGAGGCACATTTTCCGAGGGAAGGAAGAATCACTATGATAATATTATCTAGGGAAGTGGGAATTAGAGTACCCTGACAGAGGGATCTGTTGACTAGGAAATTAGTTAGGTGATCTTTCACTAGTGTGATAGGTTAGGACACTTTCAGATACAACTCCCCTAACCAATAGATGAGTGCCGAGGCAAAAAAAGATGGGACATCTATAGAGGTTCTACAAAAACCAGTGATAGATTGGTAGCGATGGAGCTTCTAGATAGAGATAGAGTGTAGGAAAGGGATCTTTTACACCTTATAAGTCTGGAAGATGGAGTTTTAAATGTAGTGGTGGTATAGGAAGTGGATGTGGAGATTATGGGAAAGATACCTCATATAAACAGAGTGGTGTAGCTCAGGGGACTCAAGTTGCATCATAGGGAAGAGGGTAAGGATAGTTGGAATCCATTCAGCCAACTCTTGTGGATAGCGAGGAGGGATCCTCACCAATGGGAGTTACTATTCATGTAGATTCTTTGATATCTAGTGACTTATTTGATATTTTTTCTTCTCATTACTTTATTTCTACACAACTTTTTAATAGTTTGAGGTTGGTGGTGGAGTTAATAGATGGGGTGTTGACAATAGATACGTCATTTTTAGTATAATCTAGAGACATATGTTTGTGCAAGGGATGTTCTCTAAAAGTTGGGGAGTATCATTTTATGTGTTATCTTTATATCCTTGACATGTTAGGATTTTACCATGTTATGGTTATGGAATGGTTATTATCATACCAAGATCTCAAAGATTGTTACCATAGGAGAGTGAATTTCAAGTATCCAGAGGGTGATAAGAATATTCACTATGGAGAGTGGGATATCTAGGCAATCCATGTAGGGATAGGTCACAAGAAACATGGGAAGATTACTGTCCAGGTTTCTTGTTTATTGCTGGATGATTGGGGTGTAATGTGGGATGTTTTTCACCCATATTGGACTGATTCTATGAAGTGTTTCTGGAATACTTCTCAAGGCTTCCACCTAATAGAAATGTGGAATTTATTATTGAGATCATCGTTTGGGATGAGAAAATTTATATTCAACCATATAGAATGTCACCGAAAGAGATTCAAGATCTCACGACTCAACTAGAATATTTAGAGGATAAGGGATTTCTCCATCCGATTATGTCTCCTTGGGTTTCTCCAGTGTTTTTTTCAAAGAATGTTGATGAGAGTTTGTACTTATGTGTCGATTACTGGAAGTTGAACTAGATGACTGTGAAGAACATGTATCATCTTCTATGTATTTATGATCTATTTGACTACTTGAGAGGATCTTATGTTTTATTCAAGATTGAATTGAGATCAATGTTTCATTAGTTGAGAGGTCATCCTTATGATATATTTAGGTCTACTTTCATATGTAGGTATGGGCTATATCGGTTTTTCATAAAGCCATTTGGGTTTACAAATTCACCAAAAATGTTTATGGCCTTGATGAAAAGAAACATCCATCCCTACCTAGATCATTTTGTGGTGGTGTTTGTGGATGACATATTGTTGTACCCCAAGACTCATGATGATCATTCCCAACACCTTAATATCATCCTGAGTACACTAAGAGTGAATCTACTATATGAAAATCTATCTATGTGTCAGTTCTAGATTGACCAGGTTCAATTATATAGGAAAATAATCTCATATGAAGGCGTGTCACTAAACCCATAGAATTTTTAGGTAGTTGTTTCTTGGGAGCATCCCTAGAATGTTTTAGATATTTATATCTTTTGAGGCTAGATAGATATTATCATATTTTCAATCAGGAAATTTCTTGTTTGGAAGTTCCACTTTTGGGCTTGACTAATAAGGGGGTAAATTTTGAATGGTTAGAATCATGTGAGAGAATCTTCAAAGTGTTCAAGAAGTGGTTGATATCAACACTATTCTTGGCCCCACCTGAGCTGGGTGAGAAGTAAACTATGTTTTGTGATGCTTCTGGGATCGAACTTGGAGCATTGTTGATGTAGAGAGATTGAGTTGTGGCATAGGTGTCTCAACATTTGAAGCCACATGAAGGAAACTACCCTATGCACAACCATGAGTTGAATGCTGTTCTTTATTCTTTAAAGTGTTGGTGGAATTATCAGTTGGGTGAGAATTTTAGTATATATACTAATCAAAAGAGATTAAATTATATCTTATACTAATGATATTTTAATCTTTATAATGGGAGGTGGACTGAGTATATGTATTCATTTTATTTTGATCTAGGATATATGCCTTGGATGGGAAATAGTGTAGCGGATTCTTTGAGAAGAAAAAACTAGAGTTTGGTAGTTCATGAGTCTAGTGATGAGTAGATTATGATGACTCTACTAGATGAGATGCATGTTGTGGTTTAGAAGAGTTAGGGGAAGATGACTATCATTTCAGTTGTAGTGGAATATGATATTTTGAGATGGATCAGAGAAAAATAATATAAGGATCCAAAATGTTTTACCTTGTGGGAAATCCTTGAAGGTGGGGCATCAACATTCTATTAGAGGATAGATAAGGATGAGATCATCTATATTAGAAATCAGGGTTTTGTGCCTACGAGCATATGGGAGGAGCTGGTGCATGTGATTCATGCCTTGAAGTGGGAGGTACATGCATGTGTGAGAAAAATGTACCAGGACCTACATCAACTTTTTTGGTGGCCAAGCATGAAAATGTAGATAACATGGTTTGTGACATGATTCTACATATTTTAGTAGGTGAATCCCAAGAATCAATGACCTGGTAGTTTACTACATCTATTTCCAATTTCTATATGAAATTGGGATGATGTGACTAATGATTTTGGGGTGGGTCTCCCAAGTATTCCTTGGAATAATGACTCTATTTGGGTTTTGTGCACTATTTGAAAAAGGTTGTTCATTTTATAATGGGATGATATACTTCTTAGTGGATTATTTGAAATAAATGAATGTTTGGTAGATCGTCCCTCTGCATGGGATGGCAGAAAATATTTTTTTGGACCATGATTCATATTTTACTTCATGATTATAGAAGGAATTGTAGAAGGCTCTTGGTACATGGGTTTTTTAGTATGGATTTCCACCCACAGATATATGAGAAGTTATAGTATACTATACAACTTGTTGAGGATAAGTTGTTAGTAGGTGTTCTGGACTTTATTTGGTTCTTGGGAGAAGAAAAAAACTTATTAGAGTTTTTCTATGATAATAGTTATCAGAAAACTATTCATATGGAACCATATGAGGAACTTTATTTTAGGCCATGTAGATCACCTCAATGCTAGATAGAGGCAGGCAAGTGAGAGTTACTGGGACCGAATCTCATGAAGGAGATATCAGAGAAGGTAAAAATAATTCAAAAGAATATGGATACGTCTCAAAGTAGAAAATAATTTCATGTGGATAGATTTCAATGAACCATAGATTTTACATAAGATGTTCAAGTATTCCTTCATGTTTTTCCTCGATTGGGTCACTATAGTATACATAGACAAGTTGGCGCCCATGTTTGTTGGACTGTTTAAGGTTGTGGAGAGAATTGGTATGGTTGGTGATATAGATAATATTTTCATTCTTTTTTATATTTATTTAAATTATTTAATCCATAAAAATTTATATATTTGAGTTATTTTCATCAATTTTGGATTTATGGGTTTTTTGGGTATAAAATGCGAAAATTGCATAATTCTGGAATTTTAATAGATTTTAATCACAAGGGTATTTTGGGAATAATATTTGTAATATTATTCCAATTTGAGTGATTGGTTTTTTAGGATTCTTTTATCTATGGGCTTAAACCTTTTCTTCTTAACTAAGAGTAGATTCAAAAATATAAAGGCTCAAAAAAATCAATCGAGTTGAAAATTTATTCTGGCTGACCATGTGAAACTCACCCCCATAACTGAATCATAAATTGGGATACACACCTCCAATTGAGGATATTACACCTAAAACTAAACTAGGAATCATATATACATTTATGTAGTAAATTTCTTGGAGTTATGAAATAACTAAGGTAAACATATAATAAAATACATTCAAGAATGATTTTTTGGAAATCTTAGCCAATAAAATGCCTAATACAAAAAAATTCAATAACTTCCTCTAGTTGTGTCCAATTAATGTGGAATTTGGTGTGGAGACATGAAATTAAATTTGGAACAACCTATAATAAGTTACCTTGGGGTGAGTTGAATAAATAGTGTGAAAATAGAAGGAAACTTTTAGAGGACATATTCTAGAGGGGGAGATACTGCACCAATTTATTTTCTCTATTTATTTTTCATTTTGTTCTTTTTTACATTAGTTTACTTTTCAATGTAATTTTAATTTAATTAATTTTAAATTAAATCTAATTTCTCCGTGCTTTTTATTTTTTTTTTCTTCTTCCACACACCCCTTTCTTTTCCAATTTTCTTTTCATCTCTTTTTTTCTCATTCCACACAGTTCTTCTCCATTGTGATCTCCAATACACATGATCCTAGGTAAATAACCCGAGGATGTTCCCAGAGGATCAATCCATTGTTGAAACCAACTAATTTTATATTCATGTTTATTTGTTTATTTTTTTCATAGATTTAGGTTAAAGGGAATCTTAGTGGGTAAGGTTCCTTTGTGTCTCCACTTTCCACCTGAGGCTTAACTTGCTCTTCTGCAATATTTTACCCTAATAATGTAGGTGGATATGTGGTCTCTCGGAGATAATTGAGAGAACTATATATTCAAAATCATTGGTATAATATGATATTCATTCATACTATGGAGTGTGTTTATCAAGTAAATTTAAAACTAATAAAGCGACGAGGAAGGTTCACTCTGGGTGTTCTCATGGGAGGATCTCTTTTCTTTTTAACAATAATATGTATTCATCCATTCTATTTGCATTGAATCTATATATATATATATATTTATATAAATATATAAAAATATTTACTATATATTTCAAACCTAATTCATTTTATTATTTAGTTTTATATTAGTTAAACAAAAAATAGTGAAAATAGAAATTTGGTGTTGTGTAAATTTCCTCCTTTAGATATACCTTATGTGTGCACTATATTGCATGATTTGGTAAATAAAATATTGACTGGGGATTAATGAAAAATACAAAAGTATAAATTTCTTTTCTGTTTTGAGGAGGAAAAAAATTCACACACCATTTTTAATAAAAAAATAATAAAATTCAAAAATTTTAAAAAAATCCCATGATGTTTTCACAAAATTATTTATTTAATTCATGGAACTATTACTCACAGGTGAAAGAAAAAGAAATAGAATATAATAAGGTTAAAATCAAACTGAGAGTTGATGCTCTTATGATAATGGTCAATTAGAAGCAAACAGGTATATATACAGGCATCACACCTCAAGATTTTATGAGCCAGATTGATCTATTCCAGATTGATTTGGAAATATTCAAGGCCAATAATGAAGTTCCACTAGTCTTTCCTAATATCTATAAGAAAATTCTAGAACATTAGGCCAAAATTGAGTTATAGGATCCTGAATACCTACCTTTTATATAGTGATGATAAACTCAAAGAGGCACATTATATCAAAGAAGATATTCAAGTCAGATAAACTCTGGGAGCTGATACATTTTTGAACTGAAAATCATTTAATTTTATTGAAACTAATTTGAGTATTAATATCAACTATTTTAAAGATTAATAATTGGTTGACTATTAATATGACCATGAGAATGATAAGGAAAAAACAAATTTCACATACTAAGGAACACCTAGAGATCTATGAAGACGTTAAATATTTACTAGAGGGAAAACAAAAAATACTCAATTACTAGACCAATTATTTTTATCATATGTGGTTAGGTGATGGATGTGAGGTTTTTTTGACCATATGTTATGAAAAAAGAGAATAAAATAAAAAAAAATATTCTGAAAAATATTTAGAGGGCAGAAAAATCATTCATTATGCATAATTTGATCATGAACTTACTTTAAGCTTAAGGGAAGATAGAGTTGCTAATTTTAAGGGGATACTTTCATTACACTTTTATTTTTGATATTGTGCATTTTAATTAAGAGATAAACCTCCTCCTTGAAACTTAATTTTTAATGCATCAAATCCTACTGACCTTAATCCTCAGATTCATTTGAACCTTTATTGAAAGTCCTCATGATTTTATGTTCCTTTTATCTTTACAAAGTGGAGAAAGTAGTTTTTTACAAGAATATGGATAAAGAACATGTTCAGAAGATATAATCATAAATCTAGTTTATATTATGGTGATATATGAGAGAAAAGATTCAAAATATAGGAAAATAGTGATTTGACATGTTTCATAATAATGAATTGAGAAGTGTAAATGAATGAAAGAAGAAGTTCTGTCATTTTTTAAAAGAAAAAATTAAAATGAATGAAGTTATTTTTTCTTTGGAAAATGGGAAATTAAAATGATATTTAATGTGTATTTTTGAAAATTTTATTTTAAATTTATATTTATTTGATTTTCTTTCTTTGGAATTTGAATAATGGAAACATTAGTGCCCTATGATTTTCAATGTTGAGATTTTATTCTTGAGGAAAATCATGGTTTAAGTGTGGGAGAATTGATAGATGTAATATTTTCAAAAAATATTTTATTTATTTAAATTATTTAATCTATTAATATTTTTCAATTGGAGTTATTTGCATCAATTTTATATTTTGGGTGTGTTTTGGGATAAAATATGAAAACTGGTTAATTATGGAATTTTTATAGATTTTAATCGTAAGTGTATTTTGGAAATAACTTTTAAAATATTATTTTAATTTGAGATATTTATTTTTTTAGTATTCATTAATTCATTATATTATTCTTTTTATTCTTTACCAAAAGTTGATTTGAAAATCTAGAGGCCTAAAAAATCCATCAAGTTGAAAAATTATTCCAGGTGATTTTGCGGACTCCACCTCCGAAACTAAAGCATAACTCGGGCTAAACAACTAAAATTGAGGTTATTAATTTTTTAATTGAATGATTACTCATAAAAGATTTTCTAAATTAAATTTCAAAGAGTTATGAAATCATTAAGGTGGATATTAAAGGAAATAAATTCAAGGAAGTTTTATGGAAATATCGACCAGAAAACATCATAGTAAATAAATATTACATAATGTCTTCTTGAAGTGTCCAATTATTGTGAATTTTTTAGGGGTGATTGTAGATTCAATTTGGAACAACCTATAATAATTTAACTTGGAGTTATTTGAAGATATGGGGTTCCAAATAGGATAAAAATTTCAGAGGAAAAATTCTTGAGTGGAAGCTATTGCACCAATTTATTTTCATTTATTTTTATTTTTGTTATTTTTTAATTTAGTTTTATTTTCAAGGTAATTTTATTTTATTTGTTAAAAAATAAAAATATATTTCATGAATGGTTTTTATTTTTTTGTATTCTTCTACACACCCCATTATTTTCATCTTTTCTTTTCATCTCTTTCTCATTCCACCTAGTTCTTTTCAATTCTGATCTCTAATACTCATGATCATGAGTATCTAACTCGAGGATGTTACTATGGGATCAATCCAGTGTTGAACCCAAGTAATTGAACATTCTTGTTTATTGTTTCTTATTTTCTTAAATTCATGTCAAGGGGTATCTTAATGGGTAAGACCCCATTGTGTCTCCACATTCCACGGGACGCTTAACTTTCTCTTCTGTTGTATTTTCCCTCGATCGAGGAGGAGGATATGTGGTATCTTGGTGATATTTCAGATCACTATATATTCAAAACCATAGGTAGAGATTATATTCAAGCATATCATGGATCATATTTATTAAATAAAGTTGAAACTAATAAATAGATGATGAAGGTTCCCTATTGGTGTTCCATTGAGAGGATCCCTTTTCTATTTAACAACATTCTATCTACATCAATTCTATTTTAATATCATATATTTTAATACTTCCTACATATTTGAAACCTAATTAATTATATTATTGAGTTTTAAATTAGTTAAAATATAAATAGTGAAAATAGAAATTTGGTGTTGTGTAAATTTTCTCTTTGAGATCGACCCAATGTGTGCACCATATTGCATGCTCAGGTATATAAAATATTGATTGGGGATTAATGAAAAATCCATGTCCATCAGTGGTGTACTGATTGGATCTTCCAAAGAGATACAGTGCTATGAATGATTTTTTACTTGTATCACAACTTCTGCAGTATCACCCCTACCCTTCTCATGTGATCGATATTGATGATGTTCATCTTGAGACTGATGCGTCTTTTGAGTAGATTTTGATACTTCTGTTAGATCAAATTTAAAATGTTTAGTGGGAGGATATCATGCCATTAGATCATGTATTGCGGTGACATGTCCATGTTTAGTAGTAATCATGGGGGAGAGAAGCGGTTACATGGGCTCAGTGGCCCGATGTTTTTGACTCGCATTCTTAAATATGAGTTGGAGTAAAACTCAAGAATAAGATGTTATAAGGTGGGGATATTATAAAACCGCAGCCTTTTATAGATATTTCCCAAGATCTTTTATAGGTACTATTTTTCCTTGTATTGATTACTTTTTATTTTGGTTTTACCATGTGGTGTGTTTGGGTGAAATTTTGAGAAAAATGGAAGAGAAAGGGAAGTGCACAGTTGGCATACAGTTTACCCTAACCATATGACTAGGCCCAAAAAACCATGAAACATTGGATAGATTGGGTTTTCAAGGATGGGAAATGATTTGTAAAACTGTGTTCCCTATAATTAGAAACTATGCACCCCCTCAGAGGGGTACATGGTTAATGGGAATGGTTAGGGGAAGCCATACACCCTGAGTATAAAACAGTATGTATGGGATTTTAATCCACAAAAAATTAGATTTAAAATTTTATAAGCCCCCATATTAAACCCCATTATTCCCTAACATAACCTATAATTCCATTTAATTATTTTGGAGCCACCCATACAAAGTACAAGTCATTCTAACCTCTTCCTTTCATGATCTGAAGCTTGGATTAAAGATCTTGACCCCTATTCGTAAGAGGATATCATCCCATGTGGTTTACTTTATCTTTCCCATTATTCTCCCATCCATTATTGGGTTGTTCTTCCTTTTTTTTTGTTAAATATAGATCTCGGATTATGGATCTAGATCTATAATTTTGGTACCTAGAATCATATGACATGGAATTAGGGTTGAGATCCAGATCTCATTTAACATCGTTATTAAGTTTAAATTGGGTGTTTCCGTTGGGTGAGTTCATGTCAATGAATTGAAGTAAAAGATACATTATTCAAATCCTATAGTCATAATTTCTATTATGTGTATGAAATTTTAGAATTTATAGAGTTTATTTATAAATTTAATTTCCTAATTGAATTAATTAATTTTTTGAATTAATTCATTAAATAATTGAGATTTGGGGATAAATAATTATTGAGTTAATTATCATAATATTAAATTTGGATTTTTGGATAATTATTTATTGAGTTAATTATCATAATATTGAATTATTATTTGGGGATAATTAACTATTTAGTTAATTATTAGAATATGGAATTGGGATTTCAGGATAATTAATTATTGAGTTAATTATGGGAATATTGGATTGTGAATTGGATAATAAATTTTTTAATTAATTATGAGATAATGAGAATGTGAATTGAATAATTAATTATTGAATTAATTATGGGATAATGATATTTTAAATTTAATAATAAATTGTTGAATTAATTATGGGATATTGAGTTTTTGGATATTGATTAATTAATTAAATGGGGTTGATGTACTTAATAAATTTTGGAATTAATTAAGGGGATTGATGTAATGAACTAAATTTTGAATTAGTAATGATATTGAGATGATTAATTAATTGTTGACTTAATTAATTTTATTGAGGCAACCAATTAATTTTTGAATTAATTAACAGGATGAATTTTAAACAATGAATTGTAACAATGGAATTCATGAGTGAATTATAATGAGGAATGGTAATAGTGGCATTCATGAGGGAATTGGAACAATGACTAGTAATAATGGAATTCAAGAGTTAATTTGGACAATTAATGGTAACAATGGAAATCATGTGTTAATTGAGATAATGAATGGTAACAATGACATAATGCGTTAATTTAGACGATGAATGATAATCTTGGAATTCATGTGTTGATTGAGAAAATGAATAATAATAATAGAATTCATGTATTGATTGAGATGAATAATGGTAACAATGGAATTTTAAGATTTCATATCCCTTGGGATGGTTTAGACTCAAGAATCGGTCGAAGCTAGTATTTAGGTACGGGTGTCGACGAGAACCCATGGGTTTATGTGGTTAAATAAAGAATAGTTGTTAATGAGATAAATATTTTTTATGAATTGTGTTTTATTATTTATTAAACTGCATACATTGTTATTTGAATGTATTTTTTTTATATTCCATTGTTGATGGCCTATTGAATTGTACTCACACCCTAATCAGGTTTCTTGATCAGTATCTAACTATATTTCATGATTTCAGGATTGTATAAGGGCAAAAGCTCTGTGTTAGATGGATGAGTTGGGATGGAGCATGGATGAGGGAACCAGATTTGGTTTAGCGCCCTATTAGGAGTCATCAATGTCCTTACTTTTAGTTTCATTTTTGACACTTGGAACTTAATTTATCATGGAATATAAACTATTTAGTTTTGATATTGTATTTTCAGTTACGATCATCTTGTGATACTTTATTATTCAGGTTATGTTATATCATCCTTTGGTTATTGTTTATTTATTTATACTATTGTATTACTCTAAAAAAGAGGGTTGTCTCCCCATGAAATATATTAGGACCATGATTCCACTTCGAAGCCTCTGACATATGAGGAGGCACATTTGAGGTCATGCGGCCTACCAGCTCGGGGAACCAGTATGTGGAATCTAGGTTGGGACATCATAAAAACGCCTCCTTCCAAACCTCTACTATCCATGTCGAGGAGAAACCTTTAATAATGCATGGTATCCAACCTCAAACTTCAAGGGAATACTCTTGTAATTGGTATAAGACTGATTACTATCTTGTGCTTCTTTCACCATCTCATGAATAATTTAAACCTTTTCTATCATGTTCTGTTCCACATAGAGACCAAGAAATACTACCTATCTAACCTCCATCCAATAAAAATGAGAATGACATAAACTCCAACATAAATCCTCAAATAGATCGATGATAAAGGTAGAATGATGTTTGTTATTATATTAAAACTAAACCAAAGGCAAATTTCATGCCCATGATCTAAAAATGTATATTATGTAAACCGACAATATATATTCCATTGTCTAGATAGTCTACAATGTATGCCTATCTATTTGAGGGTGGAAAGTATTGGTGAGGTGAAACTGATTTCCAAAAGTATGTTGTATTCTCATCTAGACTCACGAGTTAAAACATGAATCTCGATCCGAGACAATGGACCTAAAAACTCAATTTAACCATGCAATCTCATCCACATACCTTTTAGACAAAGAATCTACTATGCCCGACTCCTTGATATCTAATAAGTGGTATGATTTCATCAACCAATCCTTGATCACCCAAATTGAATCAAAACCTCTCTGAGCTCAGGGTAACCCTATGAGGAAATCTATATAGATTCCATCCCATTTCCACTTAGGAATATCGAAGTACTAAAAAAATCCATGGAACAAGGTTTACCTCTTTCATCTATTAAAAAAGTAGAAAATTTTCCACAAACTCTATTACTAACTATTTCATATGAATCCACCAAAACTACATCTTCATTCCATGATACGTCTTGGAATCTCCCAATTATACCATTAAAGGTGAGTTATGAAACTCACGAATGATTACCTTATGATTCACTACAGAAATAACTCCCTTGAAACAACATCTAATTTTGACTATCCTCTAACCATCCCTCTAGTGAATCACCACGGACAACAGGACTACACATCACCTTTTCCTCTAATAATATTCTAAAATAACTAGAAAATAGATAATATATTACATGTTCTTGGGTTCTATCCATGAAACACTATCTCATCCTTTGATTATTGTACCTATATTCCTTACCGAGAAACCAAATCCCTTGGAAATAAACCTCTCATGTCCAAAACGTACACTAGTACAACTTCCCATAGATCTGGAAACATCAAAGAACCTATAATAAAGCTCCAAGATGATCAACATACTCCTCCTTTTACATTTATTTTATAATTATGACATTGATTAAAATGACAATTATTAGGGCTAGAAATTCATGTAACAGAACTATTAGAGACCAAAAACATGAAGTTCATGATCCCTAGGAACACAACATAATCCTTTGGAACACAAATATTGGAGACCAACATACTCCTGTGGAGTTCATGATCCCTAGGAACAAAACTATTGTGTTCATGACACCGAATGACATGACCAAAAACTTAAAGTTCCGATACCTGTATCTAAAGGTAGTCTTTTGTATTTCTCCCTCATTCACCCTCAATTGGTTATACCCAGGCCATAGATTAAACATAGAAAACCAACTATCTCGCCTCAACTGGTTGAACATATATTTGATCCTTGGAAGATAGTAAATACTATTGATCATCACCTGATTCTACCTCTGGTAGTCTATACAAAACCAAAGACTACGATCCACATTCTTGGTGAACAATACTGGAGCACCACATGGTAAAAAATTAGGATGGATACAACCCTTTTTTATCAAATCATTTATTTTAATCCTCAACTCCTGAAATTCATATGGTTCCATCCAATAATGATTCATCAAAACCATATAAGTATAAGGCTGCAAGTCTTTCCCAAAATCAACATAACTTTGAGGGGGTATCATCACAACCTCCTTAGTAAAAATATCCATAAACTCCCCAATGACCCTAGGAACCTCCAACATCCAAGTTTCCACTAACTCCATAGAAAACAAAACCATAAAATGATTAAGGGTTTCTATTTTATGTCTTCCCACCTAACAACCCCATTCGAAAAAGAAAACTACACACTAGAAAAACACATTCGAGAACACATATCTCTTCTAGAAGAATTTGATAACAACACATGTAGAATAAAACCATTCCATGATGAGGATGACATCATAAAAATTCATCTAAATTTTGAATATATCCCCATGGGACTGGTGTGTCTCTATCATCAGTTTAAACCCTATAACACACATCAAACAATATGTTTTGGCCTCTAACAAGCATAATAAACACGAGGGAAAAATCCTATCTATGTCTACCCCCAAGTCATAGACTATAGTGGGTTCAATAAAGGAGTTTGAATCTACTAAATCAAATAAATAAAAAAAAAGATAGGAAAAAATTGATCTTACCTCAGTTGATCTCTAGACCCTTTGGTGTTACTGCTTCCACTATGTGCAACTATCCATGACCATACCCCTTACCTATCTACTATTATCCACCTATATGAACATGATCCGGAAAAAGTCCCTAAACATTAAGAACATCCTAAGGTCAACCTCTATCTACTACATCTACTCTAAGTAGAGCATAACCCTACAACACCTTTTGCTAAAATGGTATCATTAGAGACTGCTAATGAGGATGGAACTGAACCTGTACGCCTCCACCATATTCGGTTTAAATAAATACTGGACATTGGTTCTAGGGTTGGTCATGAAACCTATATAAAATACACCCTAGCCTGATGTCCCTTGGAAAAGAACAAAAAATATTATCCCCATAAGGTCAGAAAGGAATCAACTGAGATTGATACCCTGTTGGTCCAAACCTCAAAGGCCTTAGCACATGAGACCAAACACTAACAACTCTTCTCCTCAAGGAACACTTCTAGTTCCTCTATCTTTGAAAACCTCATCTTGAGTGAATCTTCTCAATCACCTATACCTTCTTCTAATCTTATAGAAACATTATCATCATAAAATGAGTAACAACATACTGGATATAAGGAAAAAGTGCCTCTTAAAGATGTCTTATATGAGACTCCTCATCCCGAAAAAGGTCCATGAAAAAATAAAATCGTAATTTAAATTTGATCCCAAATTCCCAAATTTAAATACTCCCCTAATAAAGATAAAGAAGCTCCGACATCTTCACTTTCTTAATGGTCAATGAAGGAAACTCTTCTTGGAACACTTTCTGAAATCATAACAACAATACATATGCCTCCTTATGCTCACCCAAATATAGAATCCACCATTGATGCTCATACCCCCATCCAAATTACTACCAAAGGGACATAGTGCCCCATCAAGGATTAGATCAAACTGAAAGCTATCTTGAGATCCTCTATCTAGCTCTGTGTATCAATATCTAAAACACTACCCTCACAATTCCCCAATGCCTTCCACTGAAAAGTGTGAAATTTCCTATACCAGTGATCATCTTCAACAACTTGATCAACCCTCCGAAAACCAACTAGACTATCCTTCTAAACCATTATTTCCTAAACAACATGCATAGGGTGATCAAGGACCATGGATAAAAGTTACCCAAGGTCTTTATATGACAAGTTAGTAAGGATTTTTTATTAGGATCCATCTTAATTCACTTCAATAATTTTAATTTACAAAAATAACCCAACTCAAATTGGAACACAAGTAAATCATGATTCATATACCTATTCTAGGAATCTACCCAACAAGTAGGTCCACCACACATGGTCATCCAATAAGCTCATAGCTCATGGAATGGATCATGGGGGGCCCTAAAATTTGGTTTCCTAGCCGATTTCCCTGACCTATATCACACACTAAGATCAATTAGCACTATTTTCATACCTATGCATGAAATCCTCTTATGACTAACAAAAAATACACCCTATATATATCAATCATCATTTTTCATAACTATCTGTCACAACCCCTACCCTCCAAAGATAATGCAATAAGGGTAGAGAGATAATGACCCTAGAGTCCCACCTCCAATAGGATTTGGGATGGAAACTATAAATGAGGGTAGAAAATATCATTAATGGGAGGAATTAACGTCTAATATAATATATAATTGGGATATAAGATGAATCAACTGCAAGAAACACCCTGACATAATATTAAAAGAAACCAAAACTATCCCACAATGAATGTATAAATAAAATTGATACATATTAACATCTCTAAATAAAATACCCAAAATAAAAGATAATGTAGTTACACAACAACTATCCTGAAATGTCAAATAGAAATTTACACCATAGTTCATAGAATCATCATGGAAAAATAAAAACAATTTTATATACATAGGATGGGCATACAAGTATAATTTGTAGAAAAACCAAAGTCACTTGTGAACACATGAAAGATAAATACTGGTGAACCCATGAGAAAACAGAAAAACCAAATAATACTAAATAGGACAACTAATAAATTATAACCTTACCATGGCACACTCAATAAAAAATTCAATACATGTATAAAATAATAATAGGAAGCTTATCAAAAAAGGGTACCCCATACATCTTTTCCACTGATTTATTCCCTTACACTCCAAAATTATATGTCCTGAAACATTCATATATTCCACAAAATATAACATCACATCACAACCCCACAAGAAAAGTTACACCACATATTTCCCAAACACACCATAAAAATGAAATCATATCTTTACCAAGGACTCATTGGCCATCACATCACAACCACAACTAGAGTAGTAGTGAGTCATGAACACAAATACATCAACCTCAGGCCCTCATCCTATCCTTAATGAACCTCACCATAAGCCACCTACACAACATGGTCATATCACATCTCTCATAAAGACACGTGGTCCACTTCCTAAATCATGATCACATCACATCTCGCTAAAAGATACCTAGACAATCATTAAGTGAATTTACTGACCTTTTTCCATCAAAGCACGTGTATAGATACTATCTTCGAATAGAGAATAGAAAATAGAGGGTATCCATCCATCCATCCTCACCATCAGGATGTTGGAAAAAAACAACAAAATCATTTGGTTTTCATAACTAGGTCCTTGATGTAGGCGGGGTGTGTATAGAAAAATCAAATGAATATACAGTATATATGTATCGATTCAATCACACAACCCCAAACTATGGGTCTACATTAAGCCATTAACCAACTAATAACATCACTACCCAATCTCTAAAATATTCCTCTTTCACTACTGAATGTAAATTCATATCACCACACAAAAATCCTAAAACAACATACCACATTCAAAAAACCCTTTAAAATCAATCCACCATCTAGATTTCAAGTTATCATACACTTAATTAAAAAATCCAGTTCATTTCATTATTTCAAGCCTGTTTAATTTATTCATAAACCATCTTCACATTTAACCCACTACCAATTTTAGTTCCAAATTCATTAATAATTTCTACCCCATTTCAATTTCAACATTATCATTTAATTCTAATAATTCCCAAAAAACAAGTAGAACAAAAAACAAAAAAAGTAGCACAACAAAACAACCCATATTTCCTCTTTCCAACATACTCACACACTATTACCACATTCCCAACCATATCACAATATCCACCATGCCTCCACCACTTTCCAACACAACCGCCACACAACACAACCTCAAAACCCATCACACAATACCCCATATTAATTCATAACAAAAAATCATAACAACACCTCATATACCAACACCATATCTCATCATCCCAAAAAAAAACACTACCCACACACCACATTAACACAGAAATCCATACCACATGACCACTTCCTCAAACAATCTCCACATTACAAACAACAATGAATTTTCAGAAATTAGAATATGGGATATTTATCACTTTAACTTTATTATTTATGGGATTTGTCACACAATCCATATATCCAGCGAAAAATATTTTCTTAACATAATATAAGTGATTATCCAATTAAATTTGGGATTATATAAAAAAAATCAAAAAAAACAGGGGTTCCATAACATCACAACAATAATGAAAACAAAACCACCAATGACCCCACTTTTTAGCAAGGCATTATGAATATACAGTCATAATATCAGTCTTAATAAATCTTGTAAATACATGAAATTAATGTTCCCCAACCACTTTTTAAATTTATTAACCAATTAATTTTTATTTAATAATTTAGATGCATTCATCTCTACATAGATAAAAAAATAAATCCTCCCTGCATGATGCACATAAAGATAAATAAATGAAAATTCTATTTGTGGAAGAAGGAATCCTCACTCAACTTTATGCAACAAAACAAGGGGTTCACATAAGATGGAATCACATTAGAATAAACTAGAACAAATGACAGCAACATTCCATGACTCTAAGTGAAGGAATTTTAAACCTCTAACCTCGAGAGAAATCAATCAAAAACAAATGAAGTAATGTTATTCAATTTTGTGTCAATAGATATGGAACAATTAGGATTTCAGATCACCACATATTTTATTTACAAATTATTTTTGGATCTCATTAAATTCCACATGAAAGGAATCGTTTTTATCCTGGACCATCAAAGAAAAACAATAAAATAATTATACTAGAAAAACCAGACATTGAAGGCCCTTGATTTGCACCATCAAAAGAGCCATATTTATATTATAACAAAACTGGAAAAGAAAATCCACAGGAATGATTTCATATAGTTGAAATCCCAATGTATCCAAATCCCCATATAGCTATTTTCACATAGATACTCCATATAGTTGATCACTCACATAGAAAATTCATCCACATAGGCAATCCATCCATGAGTCGATTTAACGTAGTTGATCCATCCACACAACTTATTTCACATAGATGATTTCTCATGTAGTAGATAGTTCACAGATCCATTCCAACCATGTTGTAGATTTTACATAGCCAATCACTCATATAGACTTCTCTAATATAGTCGATCCATATAGCCAATCCATCCATGTATTCAATTTCCGGTAGTTTATGGATACACATAGCTGATTTGACTATCTATGAGGGGAAACATTAGAAAATAGAGGGAAAAGAGTCCAAATTTTCTCTAACACCAAAACATGAAATGTAACAGTCTAAAATGCATGAACCTTCAATTTTTTCCCATTATGATTTTTTTTTCAAACACCATTATTTTTTGTTTTAGTTAATGGATGGAACTCTAAGGAATCATGTTAATATTGAATATAAAAGAAAATATGGTGACTATGAGAGTCCAATAGGGATGGTGAATGGTTTTAAGGATATTGTGATTATACCAAATTAGTTAATTCAAAACATGATTAATAACCTATACCTTAACCAACTTTTAGACTCACCAAATAATTAAAATATGAAGTTTTCTAAGACCTTGATTAACGGAGACCATGGAGAAAATATGGATTTATTTTCATCATGTCAAAAATGTCGAAAGAAAATCCTAGGAGTGTTTCTAAAAGGGTTGAGAAAATATTTTATGTGTGGAAAATAAGGGAATAAATTAATGAACTATAAAGTGAAAATAAAGAGCATGATAGAAGGAAATAAATTTCATCCTAGAGATGAATTTATATTTTTTTTCTTAAATGTAAGGAAATCAGGAATTACATACCTTAATTATATATTTTAATGGGTAAGTCAAAGACCAAGGAAGGAAATACATTGAAGTAAAAGTGTTGAATAATTTATGTATTGCGATCCAAGAATTAAATTGCAGATGAATTTCTATCAATGGTCTTTTGGGTATAATAATCATGTAAAATCTCAGGATTGTATTGAATTTTGGATGAATATATATGTTCGATAACTTAAGTGTTATGTATACCACAACAGGTTGATGAGTTTAAGGTTGATCATATGTTTAATGTCTTAAACAATCATTTTTAGGTATTATATGATGAGAGTTTACCAAGAGTAAGAATATTTTTGGAGACAGTTTTGGAAATATAACCCATTGGTTTAGTATATCATTTATTAAAAAAATTATTTAAGGAACAATTCCTTTACATTTTGTGGTAATACTTTTAAAGGTATTAGTATCCTTTAGGATTTATATTATCTTTTATATTGAGGTAATTATGTTTTATTACACTTTTGGAACATTATAAGAATTATATTAATTTATTTTTTGAAAAGGGACAACCTGCATATTGGGTGACAACCCATTGCATCTGGAGAGGTTGCGAGACTTGAACCCAAAAATGATGGGTGATAATAGTGTATTTCAAAATAGCCTAAATAATGTCCTTGTTAGTGTTCCATGTTTTGGATTAAATGGTTTGATGAATAAATATAAATTTGATCAAATCTTTTTGAAGTGATAATGATATTTTAATAAAATGTATTATTAGGTTGAAGTATATATAATATTTTGGTTTAATGTAAATAAATATTTGTGAAGAATGATATTACATTTTTTGAGAAGTACATTGAAGGGTTTTAGGTATAGACACTTATGGAATGGATTATGTTTCATTTTGTGATACGATTAAGGTATTAGATATTAATGTATTATATTGGTTAACTTATTCTAACCGTTTTGGTTTTAGTTAAAATAGAATCATTAACTTGTCATTATTTTATGGATATAATGATCAGGTAAAAGTTAATTTTATTACTTCAGGCATAAAAAAATTCACCTAGGATATTAATTTAATAGAGTAATAAATGAAGTGGAAATTGATCATAGCACCACAAAATTATAAAATTGTTCTTTTGAAATAACAATATATCAAGTGAGAATATTTTCTAGAGCCCTCTATCTAGATTGTAAAGAAACCCATAAAATTGAGAAAAAAAAAAAGATCTTAAAAAATGCTATCCTAGCACCTTCATTTTTTATGAATAAATATTCTGTTCACTAATCAAATACTTATGGTTTTTTTGTTTTTTAGTTTCTCATAAACATTCACATTCATGTGATTAATTAACTCTATCACTCTCCACAATTATTTCTACATTTCTTTTATATCAATATCTTTAATTTCCACCAATGATATTTTATTTTGAAACCTAAAAAGTGATATTCCAAATGAAATTCATACTTCACATTCTATATTTTAAGAGGATGTTTTATTAACCATTATTATGATGTCGGTTTCCAACAAGGTATTTTGAAATTCAAAACCCTTAATTTCCAAAACCAAGATTAAATTTTGGGGACACAATTTATTTAAGTGTGGTAGAATATGACACCCCAAGAATTTAAACATGTAAAATCATATTCAAAAGTGTATATGACATGATAAATTGAGATTTGAAGAGAATTTAACACCATGAGACATTGTGATATAATTTATTTCAAATAAATTCAATCTCTTTGATAGCTTATGATGAATTCAAAAATGAGTTTAAATGAAACACAACACTCTATTAATATATTATTATTATAGCGACCCTAGAATTTTACATATAACATTACATGATTTTAGTCATAATTATACATCAGAGTAGAAGCCATGGATCGTAAAGTCTAGTGTCGTGGAAGACTAGGTACATAATAAAACACTATAGAAACAAAGTTTTATTTAAACCCCATAATGAGATCCAATATTCTATTGTTCTCATACATCTACATAGGATTACCTGAGGATAACATGAAAAAAGTGATGAGAGAAAATCCTTGTAAGGGAAAAACCATATGAACAAATCATTAGCACATGGGATAGAATACATGACATGATGATATAAAAATACATTTTAACATATTGAATAATAACATATAAAAAAGGAATAATATAAACATTGAGTCATATTAATGTAGAAGAAATATAAAACTTGAATTCATTTTGAGTAAAGGCTAAACACCAAGACCATTTCCCATAGTATCATAAGCCAATGCTAACTACTAAGACCGTTGCTCATAGTAGCACAAGCCAAGGCTAACTGCTAAGACCATCATACATTACATCTCGTGATACTCAACTTTACCCGATGCATTAGATCACTATCTGGGAGCACCCATCTTAACATTAAGTGAATATTTTTTCCAAATAATTAATAATACATAATCAATCATATATAAACATAAGGGTTACCCATGGAAATGATTGGGTACCATAATCATGACATAAAGCATAAAAAATGGGCGTATCACAAAATTGTCCATGAAAGAAAAGAACTAAAATATAAATGGAAATTAATAAGAGAAAATATGAAGTTATCATGGGAATTTATGGCAACTATAAGTGAAAACATGTAAGAAAAGTATTTAATAAATTTTAGCATTAAAACATTTTGAGAGGTTTTAGGAAAATACTATAATGCCTTTAAAATAGAAAAGGGAACAATAATTTAAAAAAAAATAGAAGTGACCCCAAATGTTTTTTATAATAAAAAGGAATTATATTATAAATACAATAGTGGCATAAAAAAATAAGATATAGTGAACTTGATATCATGTAAGAATTTGGGAAGTTCTCTTAAAACCGGTTTGCTTATTAGGAAGTATTGAGGAAGGAATCTTTTAAAAACATGTATATCCCCAAAACAGAAATATGTAATGGTCATTATAAATTAATTTTTACATTTAAAAAGCATTTAGAATATGCACATAAATATATAATATAACTTAATTTTGGTGGAAATAAAGATAAGGAAACCCAGAGGAATAAAGGAGATTCAGGTAAAATTCTTTATGGATTATCGGCATGATATCAGGTGAACATAAGAGGGATTCATGAGAACGAAAGGGGTTTATAATCACATATACATCATGAGGGATGCATGGGGGAGGTTCTAAATCATACCCCATCATTATGTATTACATATAAAATTGCGTAGCATAGAGGACATTCTTGAATAAAAGTAAAATAGAGAGGATCCCTTACCTTAAATCCGATGGTGATATTTTCTTGAACTTAATGAACTGAATAATAAAATTAGGATCATTAATTAATAATTAAAAAAAATATTATATATGTAAAATATTTAGTATAATATTATTATGTTCATTTATAACCATTTTGATTGGTTATGAGGTTCAACTTCATTGTTCGGGTCTGTTTCCTTTCTTGGTTTTAATGATCAGTTCATGTTCGGATAAACATGTATGATGAAGGTGGTTTTACAGAATTGGAGTTATATTTTATTATTTAAAATACATAAAGTTACATGTTTGAAAATTTAATTTGGTTACTTTTAGTGAAGTTGAATCATTATATAAAACTTTAGTGACGACCTTTTGGATTAATTGGTAGTTTTTGACTACAAAGAACACATTTTGTTTTATAAAAAAAACATTTATACAAAAGGATTACAGAAAAAAATATGAGGCATAATAAATATATTATGGTATAGTTCAACCATGAAAATGGTTTCATTACCAGAAATGAAGATGGTAATGGAAATTGAAAACACATCTTCCTTGAATGTGGTAAATTAACACATCTCAGATGGTTTCTTTACAACTAAAATAAATGAAGAGTAAATGAGAGATGTTAATAACTTATTACATTATCAGAAAACATTACAGGACATTTAAGTTATTATAGTTTCCATAAAATTTGGGTGAGGAGAGGTGATTATAGAAAAGAAAACAAATTAACTTGAAAATAAAAAGAAGGAAAAGAAAAGAAGAATTTAACTCTTGAATCAATCTTCCTTGAGAGCCTCTTAAAGGGAGAGGATTTGATATTTTTAAGAGACAAGGGGCTGTAGGAAGTGAGGTAGGATCTTGGTGATATATTTTGGAAGAATTCAGGAAAGACACAAGGCTTGAGAGGAGTGAGGAGAAGAGGGTAGAAGAGGTGGTATTTTTAGTAGAGGGGGAGAGTTTTCATAATATTTAATCCATTAGTTTATTATTTTCCCCCAAGACCAGAAAGGGTGATGATTCCATGACCAAAAAAAGTAATGTGTTCATGTGAGTTAGAGATAATGGCTTTACATCATCCATACATCAGCTAATAACATCATAATTCATGTATTTAGCATTTATCATAAGTTATCGTATTTTACTATTCATAAAGAATTCATGTATTTTATAAAAATACCAAAAAATAGCCCTAATAATTTTTCGATGTGTAGACTAAAAAAATGAACCCCATTTTCCAAAAATAATTTTCTAATTATAATTAATATAATATTTAATTAAAATCATAATTTATTCTAAAAAACAGTTTTAAAACATTTATTTACATAGTAAAAAATATAGGTACATCATACTTTAACTTAAATATTATTTATATACTATCATAGGTAATGTTACTATTAATTAAGGTATATCACTAATCATAAGGGTAAAATTACTATTTATAAGGGTACTTTACTATTCACTAAATATTAAGTTTGTCTTATCAGACTCCAAACATCGTACTGATCACAACCGTGTATGTAGGATTTTCAAAATTCAAATCACCAAAGTGATAAAATTATGTTTAAAGTTCACATAGTACTTATTAGTTAATAGTGTTTTTATTTCATGTGATTATATGACATAATTATAAGAAATTAATTTCCATTAATAAAACATTGGGTTGTTAAATTCTTCCCCCTTTAATAATTTTTCCCTTGAAATTTAATTTTACATTCTAGGACATAAACAGGTGTGGGTAATTTTTGTTCATTACTTCATCTAGTTCCCATGTTGCCTCTTCATACTTATGGTTCCTCCATAGTACCTTGACCAGGTGATTCATCTTGTTATGTAGAAATTTATATCTATGATCCAAGATCTTCACTGGATGCTCCATGTAAGAAATATCAACCTCCAACTTAACCACCTCTGAAGAGAGTATATGTGATAGATCTGTTATGAACTTCTCTAAGAGGGATACATGGAAGACATTGTGTACTTTTTCCATGGTAGGTGGAAGTGTCGGTTGATAGGCCATAGCCCCGATACGATCAACAATCTTGAAGGGGCCGATGTACCTAGGACTTAGCTTCCCTTTCTTCCCGAATCTCATGACCTTATTCCATGGAGATATGTGTATAAATACCATGTCCCCAAATTTTAACTCAAGGTCTCATCGACTGTGGTCTACATAACTTGTTTTTCAACTTTGGGCTTCCTTGATGTGTTGTTGAATGGTTTTCACCTTCTCTGGCATTTTTTCGACCATTTCAAGTCCAAATAGATTACACTCACTGACTTTATCCCAACACGCTGGTGTTCTGCACCTTTTCCCATAAAGGGCCTCATATGCTGCCATTCATACACTCGAGTGGGAACTGTTGTTGTAGTAGAATTTGACCAGTGTAAGGTGATTGTCTCATCCTTCTTAGAAGTTCAATAAACATTCCTTCAACATATCTTCTAGTGTCTAAATGGTTCACTTTTATTGGCCATCAGTTTGAGGATAATATGTCGCACAAAAGTTCAGTTCAATGCTTAGAGCATGTTGGAGACTTTTCCTGAACTTCGAGGTGAATCTCAGATCATGATCAAATAAAATAGATAGTGGTACATCAGGCAGCCTCACTAATTCATTGATGTATATCTATAAAATTTGACCTAATTAGAAGTCTGCTCGAATTTCATTAAATTGAGCTGTCTTTTCAAGATGATCCACAATGAACCATATATCATTGTTTCCTCTAGATGTCCTTAGAAGTTTAGTGAAGAAGTCCATGGTAATTTTCTACCACTTTAATTTTTGTATGGGTAGTGTTTGAATCACCCCCTTATAATTCTATCTTTCAACCATCACTTTTTGAAAAACAAGGCACTTTGATGTATAATAAAAAATCTATTTCTTCGTATTATCCCACAAAAAGTATTCTCAGAGATCTCGATACATCTTCGTGGTCCCTGGGTGAAAAGAGAAGGTTGAGAAATGTGCATCATTCAAAAGATCCTTCTTTATCTCTATCATGGATGGTAAACATAATCTTGACCCTAATATAAAAAATTTTTCCTTGTCAATTTAGAAATTGTATGATTTCCCATTTTTGATAGATTCCACCATTTTCTGAATTTTCAAATCATTTCTTTGAGTATCCTTTACTTTCTACATGGGGGATGATTGAGCAATCATTTGAGAAAGGATTGAAGATTTTACTCCCTTAATTATTACCATGTCTATCCTCTACAAATCTAAGAAGATAAAATACTTTTCAATTCTCATCATTGATAAAGATGAAATATCCTTTCAACTTAGGGCATCCTCTACCTTATTTTCCTTTCTAGGATGGTAGTGGATAGAGTAGTCATAATCCTTGATGAGGTCTATCTATTTTTGATGGTGCATATTAATATATTTTTGTGTGAATATATATATTAGACTCTTTTGGTCAGTATTTATCTCACACTTCTCCCCATATAAATAATGTTGCTAGAATTATAACGTAAAGATCACTGCTGCCAACTCCGGATCATGCGTATGATAGATTTTCTCCTAGATTTTCAGCTTCCTTAAGGAATAGATGATCACTTTATCATTTTTCATTATCACACATACTAATCCCTTATTTGAATCATAACTTTATACCACAAAGAGTTATCCACTTGTTGGGAGTCTGAGTACTCGCACAGTGATAAGCCTATTTTTCAACTCCTTAAAATATGCTTCACATTCCTGAGTCCAAACAAACTTTACTCACTTTTCTTTTTGCTTGGTAATTAGGTTTGAAAATCATGAAATGTTCTTCACAAATAGTTGAAAATACCCAGCTAGACCTAGAAAACTATAGATCTCTATTACAGATGATGGCCTTGGCCACTCTTCTATTGTCTTTTTCTTGGAAGGGTCCACAGATATCCCCTTGTTGGTGACAACATGACCCAAGAATGATACTTTCTCTATCTAGAACTCACATTAACTATACTTTTCAAACAAATTCTCCCTTCACAAAGTATTTAAAATAGTATTCAAATTTTCTTCATGTTCCTCTTTTCTCCTGGATTATATGAGAATACCATCTATAATGACTGCCACAAATTTGTCAAGGTAATCTCCAAAGAGTATATTCATTAAATCTATGAAATTTTTTGGAGAATTAGTAAGTACTAAGGGAATCACTATGAACTCATAGTGTCCATACCTCGTTCTAAAGGCATTCTTGGGAATATCTTCCTTCTTTACCTTTAATTGGTGATATTCTAACCGAAGGTCCACCTTAGAAAAATAACTGGTTCCATGAAGCTGATTAAACAAGTCATCTATTCGTAGAAGGGTATACTTGTTATTTGTCATGATTCTATTTAGATCATGATAATCAATGCATAAGTGCATTGGTCCATCCTTCTTCTTGATAAAGAGGGCGAGCGCACCCCACGGTGAAGCACTCGAGTGTATAAAACCCTTCTCTAAATTCCCATGTAACTATTTCTTCATCTCTTCCAACTCTACAGTGGCTATTCTGTAAGGTTAATTTGATATAGGTAGTGATCCAAGAATAAGTTCAACTAATAACTCAACCTCTTGGTTAAGAGGAAGACCAAGAAACACTTCAAGAAATACATTAGTGTAATCCCCCATGATGGGAATGTCTTCAATAATTTTTCTCTTCTTTGTCCCAATCATTTGAGCTAGACATGCTTGCTCATAAAGAATTAATATTCACACTTGAGACAATGGTTCTAAATGAGATTAATCTTCCTCCTTATACTTGTAAACAATAGGTGGATTCTTCAGGATGTAAAGAGTGATATCTCTTTCCTGAAAGTTGATGTTGGATTTGTATAAAGACAACCAATCCATGACCAAGACAACATCAAACTCCAGTAAAGTAAGTATGAAGAGATTTGCTGGGAGGTTCAGTCTACAAACATTAACCAAATAAGAGTTATAAACCATTGATGCAATAATTTCCCCATTCAATTTTCTCAGAGGTAACTTATCCTCCAAATTTTGAGGTGGTATTTGAATCGTACTACTAAACTTTAAAGATATGAAAGAATGCATAGAACCATAATCAAATAGTACATTCTCAATTCTTGAATGAATAACTAGGATACCTTTTACAACATTGTTATCTTTATTATTGGAGGAGTATGGCATTCCACATGATTCAAGTTATTACTCATAACTTGAGATAGATTAGGAATTACTATTATGATGTTTTGAGCACCCGTTCCCATCATATCATGCATATAATTATAGAAATATTCACATTACCTATCAAATCGATTGTTGGAACATGTTCTTTTATTTCCCTCCATTAACCAAGAAATATAATGTACAATTATAAGGATTGAATATTTAGATATTGAGCATAATAAATAATCATTGAACATAAAAGGATAAAAATGCAAAGGAGAAGTATATCCTAACTTATGGTTCCCTATGTTTCAATCGAGGTTATCCTTGATATATTTCTTAACTTATATTCTTATGGGATTTTTTAAATAATTGTTTTTACTAAGATCATGAATTTTCCAAAGCATATCCCCCCTATGTAATGACCCAAACATTTATTAATGAAAATTCCTCTTGGTCTATTTAAATGTCTTCTTATGGTTATGTAAAATGTATGCACTTATTTGTTTCTATGCTTCAGATTTTAAAATACCATTATGAATTGTGACCATTTCTAATATAGTCGTTGAATAGTGATCACATGATTAGTATAAATAAAGGACTTTAACAAATCCAATTTACTCAGACAATGGAAGCGATGGCCTCATCTCGTAGACTTGCCCTGTATGAAGCCCATTTTTTGGAGCTCAAAATGAGGTGGTTTCATTGGGCTTCACTCTTGACCTAGACCAAGCCGAGTTTGAATATGGTAAGCTTGAGAGAAACCACCTACGAGAGAAGTGGAATTTGATAGAGATTACCACTTGAGTGATGTTATCCGAGCCACCCCGAGAGACTGTCACCATCGTGTAAATTACCCTATGGTATTATGTGGGTGTTTTAAGGGTTTATGTAATAATACCCTATAAAAACGATTTTTTACATTATTCTTCTATAGAGAATATATATATTTTTTATTATTGTTACTTTGTAAATAGTTTTTAAAGAACAAATAGTATTTTTAGTTAATATTCAACTAAGAAATATATTTTGATGAATTAATGGATTTTTGAATTAAATAATATTTTAATGAAATATTATTATTATTATTAAATTAATTTTTATAAAATATATATGATTGTATAATTTTATTAATGCAATTGTAATTTTTATTAAGGTTTGAAAGCTGTTTTTGTTCCAAACCCATAAATTTTCAATAAATGTCAGTTTTTATTTTAAAAAGTGAAGATTCACACATTTAGAAAATTATTTAGATATAATGAATAATATTTTTGGAATCAAGATGTGTAAATTATCCAACTTTGTATTTTTCATAACTTTCTAGGACAATCGATTTTTTTGGTAAAAATTAAATACCGTTTAAATATATAATGTTTTTTCTAACATCATAATGACCCAACAGTGATGTAATAGAATACTATAAACATTATGATCGGCCAATATATGTTTTACCATTAAAATAATGTGATTTTCGGTTTTTTTTGATTTATTTTACAAAGATTTAGTGGACTCTTCAATGCTTATAAAACATTTTAGCTTTTTAAATTGATTTCCTTGAGAGTGTGACTCACCTCCACATAATAAACCCTATTATTTTAAGAAGTTTGGACATTGGACATATAAAATATTGTTTTCTACTCCACTTTGGATAAAAACATGGTAAAAAACCATGGACTAGTATGTTTGTTTGATTAGTTTAATGTGTGGTGTCCCAAACCTAAATAATAAAGAATTCCCCCTCTATTCCAATATAAACCCAACCAATCTCCAACTTCCTCTTCAAATAAATCCTTTTGAGTTCGTCAAAAATATTCTATCCTTACTCTAGAATCCTACCAAGGCACCCCAATCTCCCAATCGGCCTCTCTCAAGCCCCTACCAAGCCTTTGGGATTACACTTCCAAGTAAGGGATTCCTTCCTTCCTCATTTTAGCCACGCTTCTTAATATTGTTATGTCCTTTTATTTTCAATTATAAATGTTGGGGTATGATTTCTAATCTCCCCCATATTTCCCTATTTATGTTTGAATGATGTTATACACCTTTTTCTCTCATTAATTCCTTCCATGTACACTCGTTGTTGTGCCAAAATTCGGCCAAAATTCAATAAGGAATTTCCCTCTCCTCATTTACAATCAAGAAATTTTTTGGTATTATCAATCTAAATTTCATTAAATAGGTTGTAAAATGTATCTATATAACCCCTTTACTGTCTATTTTAGGTAAAAATTATGAGACACCCCTTTATCTCTCATAAACCATTTTTATGAATTCTTACGTCAGGACGTTACGCTGCTGAAATTGCACTGATTTTCCGAGCCAATGCCATTATGTAGTGAATACAATGCCCATTTCTATATCAAAGGTATTCACCTTTATGAACATTTAATAATTTATTATAAATCATCATGTATGTATTCAACTACCCTCTACCGTAGAATAAATGATGACGATTGATTCCATGTTTTATGATCCATGTGGCACACTTATGCATGAAATAAAATGTTTAAGAAGGGCGTGCCCTAATATCGCTCCAATACATTGGGTAAATTATAGAATCATGATATATAATGTGAAGTGGGTGTTTTCTCATGATAATTCAAGTGCAATGAGGGTTTACTCATGCTTCATGTGCAATGAGGGTTTACTAATTTACCATGTGTAATGAGCCTTGGCTCATGCTAATTCCATGTTAAGTGTTGTTGCCACATTTCAATGTTATGATAATCATGGAATATCATGACTTTATGTTCATGTTATTTTATTCTCTATTTATATTCTTATTTTCTAACATTTATTTAATTATTCATGTTATTACTTTTTAACTCCCTTATTGGTCTTTATAGCTCACCCTTTCCAATGTATGTCCGCAGGTTATCCCATGCAATGCTAAGTACGAGAGAATGTAGTGGTCATGTAATGGATGTTTTCAATAAGATGTTCCATTTCATGCTTTATGTTGTTATGTAATGTTCCTAATCCCCAAATACACTAGAACTACCCATCTTCTATGTTGTATCCAGTGAAGGTTTTATGTATTAAATCATGTTTAAGTATGTAATAAAGAACAGGATTGTCATAGTTTTTATTAGAGGATAGGTTTAGTTATTTTTTAGATTAGGATTTGAAAACCCTAATGAAGCCTTAGAGACTAGACTATGTATAAAAAACATACCTATGTTTTGGTGAGTATTGAGTAAGTGGATTATCAAGAAAATACATCCATGTATGGATACAAGCAGGTAGAGGAGGCTCTAGCACAGATGGACCTAGGAGTGAAAACTTTGACATGGAGTTTCAGGCTTGATCCAGGGTATCCTGGTACACGATAATGGTAATTGCTACAATCTTGGTTATAACACTACTTGGGGATATACTTTGGTAAATTAACAAGCTTAGTATGAACCATTATTAAGGGAATTTAAAAAAATGCCCCTAAGAATACATGTTAGAATGTATATCATGAATATCATAGATTGAAGCCTATAGATTAAAAATTTAAGGAATAAAAGTAATTTATAAATCATCCATTTTTTTCCTTGGATTACCATTTATGTGTTACCCCTAATATTCCTTTTATTCTGGCCAATGGCCGGTAATAGGAGGACTTGGGCTAACAATCAATGCAAAGACCAATGTGATGACAATTTTAATGAGGTCCCCAATCCTATGGGAGTTGGAATCATGAACTTTGTCATGATACTCTCTCAGTTAACTCAAGATTTGAATAGAAACCTAAGTCAAGAGGAACGTTCACCCCCCCTCCCAAGAAATAACAAGTTGCTATCAAAAGATTCATGATAGAAAACACAATTACTTTTAATGGATCATCAGATCCCTCAATGACCGAAAAATGGATCAACTCCATTGAAAAGATCTTCTCCATCCTTCAATGTTCTGAACAAGATAAGGCTCTCTTGGATGCTTATCATATGGAGGGTTAAGCTAATCAATGGTGGACATTGATCAAAAATATGAAGCCCGAGGAAAACATCTAGGCGTTGGAATGGAAATATTTCTGGAAAATGTTTTTTGATAAATATTTTTCACGCACCCTTCGACTTAAGAATGAATTTTACTTACTTTCCCTCAAGAAAAAAGATGACAAATCTGTCAGATCATATGAGACAAACTTCACAAGGCTTGAATGATACGCCTCTAGCTTTTTCATTACCCTCAAATGCAAGGTTGATTACTTCTTTGGTGGGATGAAACCTAGCCTGTGGAAATCCCTGGAGATCTATGAATTCGACAGCTATGAGGAAATTATCTTGCGTGCTATCAAGGTAGAAATGGAGATCTACTAATATCAGGGGTATCATGGGGATAAGCAGCATATGGTGGAATTCAATTCTAGAAGTCCGATGGATAAATCCAATAGTGCTAAAAAATCCAACACCCCACTTAACAAATGTGTGGAAAGAAGAATCCCAGAAACTGTATGAAGGGGGAGAGGAAATGATTTAGGTGTGGAAGATATGAGAACCTAGCTATTAACTATCGTCAAGGAAAACCTACGGCTGCGATAGAGGAGAGGAACACTCCATTCAAAACTCAACACATTGTTCATTGCTTCAACTATAAAGAACCAGGGCACCTTGAAAATTAGTGACCTAAGCCAAGGGTTTTTAGAGGCAACCAACATCCTCCAAGGGAGTAATGGAATGGTTTTTCTATCACTAATGATGATGTGAAACCCGAAAACAAAGTGGTGACAGGTACACTAGTCATTCATTCAAGAATAGCGAACATACTTTTTGATTCTGGTTCTATTCATTCATTTATATCCTGAAATTTTAGTAGAACATTCCCAACACCACCACAAATAATATAAGAAAAGATGTTGGTGAGTATGAAAAATGGGGAAATCATTTCATCCTATGAATATAACTCCTCCCCTGTAATAATTTATGGATTGAACTTCCCGACGAACCTCATCATACTCTCTCTGGTGGAATTTGATGCAATTCTTGGCATGGATTGGATTTTCCTATATAGATCCAATAGAAATTTCCGTGAGAGGGAAATCACTCTCTATATGGAGAATCGACCCCCGATTCTATAAAAGTTCAAGGAGGAAGATAAATCTTCTTTAGCTCTATCATCTCAAGTGTGGATCTTAATTCCCCGTGAGCACGCATATCCGGCTCAAATGATTGAGTCTAAGGAAGAAACCATCCATGGAGACATGCCTATTGTGAGGGAATTCTCTAAAGTGTTTCTCAAGGAATTGTCAGGTCTTCCTTCTAGAAGAGATGTGAATTCTAAATTGACCTTATACCTGGAGTTTTACCAATATCCAAGACTCTATATATAATGGTTGTTGTAAAGCATGAGGAGCTTAAGAAACAACTAAATGAGAATCTGGATAAAGGGTTGATACGCCCAAGTGATTCACCATGGGGCACACCAGTCCTCTTCATCAAGAACAAGGATAGGTCAATGCACCTTTGCATCGATTTTCGTGATCTTAACAAAATCATAATAAAGAACAAGTATCCTCTCCCACAAATTGACGAATTTTGCGATCATCTACGTGGAGAACAATACTTCTCCAAGGTGGATTTATGGTCGGGATATTATCAAGTAAGGGTGAAGAAGGAAGATATACTCATGACTGCTTTTCGTACAAGATACAGGCACTATGAATTCATTATAATGACATTCAGACTCACTAATGCTCCAAAAATCTTCAAGGACTTGATTAATATATTCTTCAGAGATTCCCTCGACAAATATGTGGTAGTCTTTATAGATGATATTCTAATATACTCCAAAACCATGGAAGACCATGAGGAGCATCTAAGACCTGTACTAGAGACCCCGTGAAAGGTGAATCTCTATGAAAAGTACATCATGTGTGAGTTCTGGTTGAAGGAGGTCTCATTCATGGGCTATATCATCACAAACAATGGGATATCTATGAATCCCTCCAGGATAGCTGCAATGGAGGGATGGTCGAGGCCAACATCGGTAATGAATATCTATAGATCTTTGGGGTTAGCTGGATATTATCGACAATTTGTGAGAAATTTCTCATGATTGTCCAAACCACTAACCAAGCTAGCTCTGAAGGGAGTAAAGTTTTCATGAAGTGATGAATGCAAAGAGGGCTTCATGAGTTGAAAAGGAGGCTTATAACTATTATCTTGTTCACATTACCCATGATTGGAGAAACTTTTGTGGTATTTAGTGATGCATCAAAGAATGTCCTGGGTTGTGTGTTGATGTAGAATGATAAAGTGATCGCCTACGCCTCAAGGAAGCTGAAAATCCATGAGAAAAATTATCCAACACATGATCTGGAGTTGGATACGGTGATCTTAGATTTAAAAAATTGGCGGCATTATCTCTTTGGGGAGAAGTGTGAAATATATACGGACCACAAAATCCTAATGTATATATTCACACAGAAAGAGTTGAACATGCTCCAACAAATATGGTTACAGCTGATCGAAGACGATGACTACACAATCCATTACAACCGTGGGAAATAGAACAAGGTCGTGGATTCTCTATGTAGAAAGGACCCATCAATTCTATCATTGATGAGAATTGAGAAGGATCCAGTCTTCTTAGATTTGATAAAGATAAATATGGGAATCATACAGAAGGGAATATCATCAATTCTTTCACAAATGATTTCTCAACCATCTCTTTTGTAAATGTTAAAGGATTTTTAAAAGGATTATGTGAGAATTCAAAAGAAAGTGGAATCTACCAGAAAAGGGAAATCCTCGGAGTTCAATGTCAACAACGAAGGAATTGTGAGATTTGGGAAAAGAATATGTGTTCCATCAAGTATGAAGCTGAAGAAGGAACTTTTGGATGATTCACATAGTTCAAATTTCTCTATTCACCCAGGAAACACAAAGATATATCAAGATCTCTGAGAGCATTACTGGTGGGATAATAAGAAAAAAGGGATTGTTGAGTATACATCAATGTTCCTGGTGTGTCAGCAAGTGAAGACTGAGAGGAATAAATCCTAGGGGATGATGCAACCATTACCCATACCAGCATGGAAATGGGAGAACATCACAATGGAATTTGTCATTAGACTTCCCAAGACATCAAAAAAAATCAATTCTATCTGGATTGTGGTTGATTGCCCTACAAAGTCTGCACACTTCATTGCAATTCAAGAGGAATTTTGATTGGATCAACTAGAACGAATATATATCATGGAATTTGTAAGGATACATTGAGTACCACTATCTATTGTATCCGATTGTGATCTGAGATTCACCTCAAAGTTCAAAAAAAATCTTCTACATGCTCTAAGAACTGAATTAAAATTTAGTACGACCTATAAACCACAAACTGGTGGCCAATCTGAGAGAACAATTCATACACTGGAAGATATGTTAAGATCAGGTTCTATGGACTTCAAAGGAGGATGGGATGGACATCATACACTGGTTGAATTCTTCTACAATAACAATTTCCACTCGATAATCCGAATGGAACCATATTAATCCCTTCATGGGAAAAGGTGAAAAACACCGGCGTGTTGGGATGAAGTTAGTGAGAGAAAGCTGCTAGGACCTAAAATGGTAGAAGAAATAGTGGAGAAAGTGAAAATCATTCAACAACATATCAAGGAAGACCAACGGCAACAGAAGAGTTATGCAAAAAACCATCAACGAGACCTTGAATTCAAATTTGGAGAGATGGTATTTCTATGCATATCTCCGTGGAATAACTTCATGAGTTTTGGAAGGAAAGGGAAGTCAAGTCCTAGGTACATCGGCCCCTTAGATATTATTGATCATGTTGTGGTTGTGGCCTATTGACCCACACTTACACATACCATGTCAAAATTACACGATGTATTTCATGTATCCCTCTTCAGGATGTACATACCAAACCCTTCACATATACTCGCTTCAGAGTTAGTACTATTATAGGATGATCCTTCTTACGAGGAGCAACCAGTGGAGATATTACATAGTAGAGAAAAATTTATACGAAATAAGATAATTACCCTCATCAAGGTGTTTTGGAAAAACCACAAGTTTGAAGAGGCAACATGGGAATAATAATAAGTTATGAATAAGAGTTAACCACATCTGTTTTAGTGTGGGAAATGGAAATTTTGAGGGTGAAATTTCTTAAGGGGGGAAGATTGTAACGACCAAAAAATTTATTAATGAAAATTATTCTTGGTCTATTTAAATGTCTTCTTATGGTTATGTAAAATATATGCACTTATTTGGTTCTATGTTTCATATTTTAAAATAACATTAAGAATTGTGACCGTTGCTAATATAGTCGTTGAATAGTGATCATATGATTAGTATAAATATAGGGCTTTAACAAATCCAATTTACTCAAAAAAAAAGAAGTGATGGCCTCATTTAGTAGACCTTCCCCATATGGACACCATTTTTTGGAGATCGAAAAGGATGTGGTGTCATTGGGCTTCGCTCTTAACCAATCCCAATCCGAGCATGAATATGATAAGATTGAGTGGAACCGCCTACGAGGGAAGTGGAAGTTGAGATAGATTACCAATCGAGCGATGTTTTCCAAGCCACCCCAAGAGTCTGTCACCATCGCACACCTTACCTTTAGGACATATGCAGGTGTTTTAAGCGGTTATGATACAAGAACCCATAACTAAGATTATGTACATTATTCTTGTATAGATAATATACATTCTTTTTATTATTGTTACTTTGTAAATAGTTTTTAAAGTACAAATAGTATTTTTATTTAATATTAAACTAAGAAATCTGTTTTGACGAATTAATGGATTTTTGAATTAAATAATTTTTTAATAAAATATGATGAATATTATTATTATTATTAAATTACTTTTTATTAAATATAAATGATCATATAATTTTATGAACGTAATTGTAATTTTTATTAAGGTTGGAAAACTGTTTTCGTCGAAACCCATGAATTTTTGATAAATGTAGGTTTTTATTTTAAAAATTAAATATTCACATATTTATAAAATTATTTAAATAAGATTAATATTATTTTTTGGAATCAGGACGTCGAAATTATCCAATAGATAATTTTTCATAATTTTCAGAGAGAGTCGAATTTTTGGGTAAAAATTAAATACCGTTTAAATATATAATGTGTTTTGTGACATCATAATGAACCAATAGTGATGTAATAAAATACTATAAACATTATTTTCGGCCAATATAAGTTTTATTATTAATGTAATTTGATTTTTGGTTCATTTTATTTATTTTACAAATCATTAGTGGACCCTTCAATGCTTATAAAACATTTTAACGTTTTAAATTGATTCCCTTGAGAGTGTGACTCACCTCCACAAAATCAATCCTATTATTTTAATAAGTTATGCCATTGGACTTATAAAATATTTTTTTAAACTCTCCTTTAGAGAAAACCATGGGATGGTTTGTGGTTTTGATTAGTTTAATGTGTGGTGTCCCAAACCTAAATAAAAAAGAATCCCCCTCCTTTCCAATATAAACCCACCCAATATACCACTTCATCTTCACTCAAAGCCTTTGGAGTTCGTCCAAAATTTTCTCTCTTCTCTCTAGAATCCTCCCAAGGTTCCCCAATCTCCCAAAAACCTCTCTCAATCACCACCCAAACCATTGGTATCACACTTCCATGTAAGGGATTTCTTCCTTTTTCATTATAGCCACGTTTCTTAATATTGTTATGTTCTTTATTTTCAATTATAAATGCTGAGGTATGATTTCAAACCTCCCTCATACTTTAATATTTATGTTTTAATGATGGTAGAACCCTTTATCTCTCATTAATTCCTTCCATGTACACCTTTTACTATGCCAAAATTTCATAAGTAATTTCCCTCTCCTCATTTACATTCAATCAATTCTTTTGTGTTATGAATCTAAATTCCCTTACATATGTTGGGACATTTATCTTTATGAACCTCAAATTTCCATTTCTTGTAAAAATTATGAGACTCCACTTTGTCTCTCATCAACCATTTTTATGAATTCTTACGTCATTCCGTTACGCTGCCGAAATTGCACTGATTTCCAAGCCAATGTCATTGTGTAGTGAATACGATTCTCATTTCTCTATCAAGGGTATTCACCTTTATGCACATTTACTTATTGATTATAAATCTTCATATATGTATTCTGCAACCCTTTACCGTGGAATAAATGATGATGATAGATTCCATGTAATATGATCCATGTGGCACACTTATGCATGAAATGAAATGTTTCAGAAGGGTGCGCCCTAAAAGTTCTCCAATGCATTGGGTAATGTATAGTATCATGATACGTCATGTGCAATGGGTGTTTACTCATGTTAATTCAAGTGCAACGTGGTTTTACTCGTGCTTCATGTGCAATGCAGGTTTAATCATGCTCTATGTGCAATGATTCTTGGCTCATGCTAATTCCATGTTAAGTGTTATTTTCCACATTTCCATGCTATGATACTCATGCTATATCATGAGTTTATGTTTATGTTCTTTTATGCGACATTGATATGCCTATTTCCTAAAATTTATTGTATTCTTCATGTTATGACTTGTTTACTCCCTTACATGGCTTTATAGCTCACGCCATTATTATGTATGTCCTCAGGTTATCCCATGAAATGCTAAGTACGAGGGAATGTAGTGGTCATGTAATGGAAGTTTAAAATAAGATGTTGTGTTTCATGATTTAAGTTGTTATGTAATGTTCCTAAGCCCCAAAAAAACTAGACCTCTTGATATTTTATGTTGTATCAAGTTAAGTTTTTATGTAATAAATCATGTTTAAGTGTGTAATAAATAATAGGGTTGTAATACCAGGAGTGTCAAACAAAGTGTGAAGCCAGGCCCATTTTCATGTACCAAGATACCCCGAGTGAGGCTTGAAACTCCTTGTTGGAGTTTTCACTCATAGGTACATCTATGTCAGATCTACCTCTATCTGTTTGTATCTAGAGAGGGATATATTTTAATGATAAACCAATTACTCTATACGTACCAAAATTTAGGGATGTTATCTTATACTTAGTCTCATCCTTAAGGTTCTCACTAAGGTTATCTATTACTAATCCCAAAAAATAACTAGACCATCCTATGATACCAATTATAGAGACCCTAGCCTTTATATATAACATTACATGAGTTTATGAATAATTATCCATCTGTGTACAAGTCAAGGATCATAATGTCTAGTGTCTTGGAAGATTAGGCACATAATAAAACATTATAAAAACAACATTTTATTTAGACTCCATAATGATCCCTAATATTCCATTTTTCTCATACATATGCGTAGGATAACCTAGGGATAACATAAAAAAAGTGATGAGATAAAATCCCAGTAAGTAAAATAACCATAAGTACAAATCATTAGCACATGGGATAGAATTCATTCAATGACGATATAAAAAGGCATTTTAACATAGGGATTCATAACATATAAACAAGAATTTATATAAACATAGAGTCATAGTAATGTGGAAGAAATATAAAACATGAATTTAGTATGAGTCAAGGATAACCTCCAAGACTATTTCCCATAGTAGGGCATGCCCAGGATAAACACCAAGACTATTGCTCATAGTAGCACAAGCCAAAGCTAACTGCCAAGACCGTCACACATAATGTCTCATGAGACTCAACTTTACCCAATGCACTGAAGTGCTATCTGGGTGTACCCATATTTCATTTCCATGAATATGTTTTCCACATGATGAATCATACATAACCAATCATATATAAACCTAAGGGTTACCCATGTAAAGGATCGGGTACCAAAATCCTGACATAAAGCATAACAAATGGGTGTATCAAAAAAGTGACCATGAAAGAAAGGAACTAAAATATACATGGAAATTTATAATTTGAAATAATAATGTATAAATAGAAGTTATTTCAACTATAAGTGACAACATTTAAGAAAATTATTTATGAAATTTTAGCATTAAAACATTTTTGAGAGGTTTTAAGGAAAATACTATAGAGCCTTTAAAATAGAAAAGGGAAAAATACCTTATAAAAAACCATAAGGTAAGCTGAAAATATTTCATAATAAAAATAAATTATTTTTATAAATACAACGGTGGTATGAAATAGAATGTAGAGTGATCTTGAAATCAGGTAAGAATTCGGGAAGTTCCCTTAAAACATGCTTCCTTATCGGGAAGTATTGATGAGGGAATCACTTAAAAAGCATGTATATCCCAAAAAATAACTATGGAAGGGTATTGATAAATTAATTTTATACATGTACAAAAAATTTATAATATTCAGATAAATAGATAAGATAACTTCTTTTTTGGTAGAAATAAAGATAAGGCAACCTGAACGAATAAAGGATATTCAGGTAGAATTCCATATGGATTATCGACATGGTATCAGGTGAACATAAGAGGGATTCATGAGAGGTAAATGGGTTTATCATCACTTATAAATAATGAGTGATGTATGGGGGAGGTGAGAAATAATAACCCATAATTAGGTATTACACATAAAATTACATAACATTGAGGACATTCTTGAATAAAAGTAAAATAGGGAGGATCTCTTACCTTAAATCCGATAGTTATATTTGGTTGAACATAATGACCAGAATAATGAATTTACAATCATTAATTAATAATTCCATAACCTCTTATATATATAAAATATTTATTATAATCTTTTTATGTTCATTTACCATTCTGATTGGTTATGAGGTTCAGTTTCATTGTTCGGGTCTATTTGCTTGCTTGGTTTTAATGAATGGTTCATGTTCGGATAAACATGTATGATTATGGTGGCTATCCAGAATTTAAGTTATATATTATTATTGATCATAAAAAAGGATAAATGGTTGAAAATTTAATTTGGTTACTTAGATTGAAGTTGAATCATTATATAAAACTTTAGTGAAAAACTTTAGGATTAATTGGGGGTTTTTGACCACAAAGAACACATTTTTTTTATAAACCAAAATGATGTGTACAAAAGGATTTAAGAAACAAAGATGAGGTATAATACATATTTTTGGTCTAGTTTAACCATGAATATGGTTTCACGACCAGAATTGAATATGGGGACAAAAATTGAAAACCTGTCATTCTTGAATGTGGTAAATTAACACATCTCAAATGATGTATTTATTACTAAAATAAAAGGAGTAAAAGAGAGATGATAATAACTTATTCCATTATCATAAAAAAATTATAGTACATGTATGTTACCCAAGTTTTCATAACATTTTGATGAGAAGCGGTAATGATAGATAAGAAAAAAATGGACATGAAAAGAAAAAGAAAGAAAAGAAAAGAGGAATTTACCTCTTGAATCAATCTTCTTTGAGAGCCTCTTAAGGGGAGAGGATTTGGTATTTTGAAGTGAATAGGGGAAATTAAGCATGGGTTAAGAGGTTGGGGATTGATTTGGGTAGAATTTAGGCAAGACCCAAGGCTCCCGACGAGTAAAGAAAAGAGGGTGGAAGAGGTGGTATTTATAGTGGAGAGGGGAGAGTTTTCATAATATTAATTCCTTAGTTCATTATTTTCCCTTAAGACCCAAAATAGTGATGATTCCATGACAAAAAAAGTAATTTGTGCATGTGAAATTGAGATAATGGACTTACGTCAGCCATACATTAGGTAATGACATCATAATTCATGTATTTAGCATTCATCGTAAATGATCATATTTTACTATTCATCAAAATTTCAAGTATTTTAGAAAAATACCAAAAAATAACCCTAACCATTTCTCAACATATAAACTCCAAAAATGAACCTAATTTTTCAAAAAAAAATTCTAAATCTGATTAATTTAATATCTAATTAAAATCTTAATTTATTCTAAAAAAACAATTTTAAAACATTTATTTACTTATTATAATATATAGGTAGATCATACATTCACTTAAATCTTCTTTATATACTATCATAGGTAATGTTACTATTCATTGGGGTATATCAATATTCATAAGGGTATCATTACAATTCATAAATGTATGTTACTATTCAGCAAAAATTATGTAGGTCTTATCGGACTCTGAACATCTTACTAATCACAACCGTGTCTGTCATATTTTTGAAATTCAAATCACAGAAGTGACCAAATTATGTTTAAAGGTCACATAGTACTTATTAGTTCATTGTCTTGTGATTTCATATGATTATATGACATATTTATAAGAAAGGAATTTCCATTGATAAAACATTGGGTCATTACAATTATGACCAATATAACATACACATTAAGTTAGAGGCTATGAATAAGAATAAATAAATTAATAAAAATATATGGTTTAAAAAATTATAAAATAAATTATATGTTTATATTATAATTATAAAAAATATAAATCATTTGAAATAAAAATACATGTTTTCTGAAAACCAATATTTTTCTAAATAGAGGTTTAGTCATGGTTTGTGCACATAAATTAGAATTAATATGTATCAATTTTTAAAATATTGTATGAAAAAATATAATTTTTTAAATATACATGCAGAAATTATGTTTGGTTTATTTTTTGGGTTTTTTTAGAAAATTAATTTATTCGAGGAATAGAGAAAAATACTGATTTTCATTGAAAACTGCCTTTTCAATTAAATTATTTACAATGTCAAATTATAATTTAAAGTTTTTTTAAAATAAAATAATATCATTTATATGAAAATTTAACTAATTTAGAAAATTTTAATCAAATTAATATGGAATTATTATATAAAAACATTTTAAATATTTTAATGTTTTTCTTTGTAAAAACCATTTTATGACAGATCTAAGAGTTTAATTTTAAATTAAAATTTTCCAATTATATGATCTAAATTAATTAAAATAGAATCCATATTTATAATAAAAAATATTTAAGATTATATAATAATTTTAACATAATTATTTACTATAATTAATAGTAAAAATAGTAAAAATTAATTACTGTAATGAAGGAAAAAATGATTTATTGGGGGGTGGGGGCTAAACTGAGAAGATAAGGATTAAAAATGAACATAAACTTATAAAAAATAGATTGTATTTAAATATTTAAATTTTATAACCTATAAGGGTCTATAATTACCCATTTTTTAGGATTCTGGAATGATAAAATCATGGGTATCACATTATCTTTTAAAAAATTCCATGTGTGTCCTCTCACCGAATTATAAAAGGCCACACCCTCTCTTCCCCACTTCACACTTTAAAAAACCTTTGGTTCAGCAAAGAAATACCCAAATACCTTACTTAATTATATCCACACCTCATAGATTCCTTATTTTTATTATTAATCCCTCTTAAGAAGGATTTAGGTATACATCTAAAGAATCTTTCTGAAGAAGAGGTAAAACTTTTAAATGTACATATTTTTATTATTTATTATTCCTTCTTATTAAAACATTTTCTAAATAGGATTATAAAAATATACCAGTATATGAAATATAATTATATTTTATTATGTTAATCGAATAATCTATATCCATATCCCCTTTTAGGAAATGGAAAACAAAACTATTGATTATGTGTACGGAGGACTACCACCATGCGATCATATGTAATTCATTTTCCATAACCACCTTTCAAGGATGGATATAATGATGGATTTAACATATTTATATTATATTTATAAAATTATTATAATTTTAGGAATATTGTTTCACATATAAATTGTTACTTTATATTCTATTGGGGGACACAATAACGTCGCTCGTGTGTATGGCGGACTATCACCTTGCAAAATGGTGTGATTCATTTTTTACTTTTGTTTTACATGGAATGTAATAAGAATAAATTAAATTAAATATATGTGATATTTATCCAAAAAAATAGTTATATAAATATATTATCAAATTTAAATTCTTACCTTCAAATATTTTTAAAAGAAACTAACACCGCTCAAGCATTCGTGTGGACTATCACCTCTGCGTAGCGATTTGAAATATTTTTCATTTATTTTTATATAGATTCTAATAAGTACAGATTTGATTAATATGTATTATATATATACAATGATAATAATTATTTAATTTAAAATAAATATTTTTTTTAAATTCATTCCATCCATCAAGAAAATGGGAACAATGTTCATGGCCAAGTATGGTCTACTGTCTCTATGAATAGTGTAATGAAAATTATATCATTTAAATTTATGGATTGCTATAAATACATATGAAATTAATATATTTTATATTTATATATTTTTTTAAATTATGAAGATTATATAACCATTATCAAAGTAAAAAAGACCAAAAATACAAAATTAAAACATACCTGAAAGACAAAGAAGATAATTCTTGAAATAGTGATTTTAACAAATAATAGTTATTAAACAGGTGATAAAAGACCGTAAGTAAAAAACATATGGTTTGAGATATATTATTATGGTTCAATAATATATGTATAATAAACATATATTTATTATATAGGAGTCTCATACACATACATAGGAAATAAAACTTGGGGTACGAGGTTTTTAACTCAATTTTAATTCATTGGGTTATACGTCTACTTCATTGATTTTATTATGCCATGATTATGCATGAAATTAATTTTGATTAATTTATATTGTATTTAAAATTATTTTTTATCTATTTTTTACACATAATCACCCCATTTATTAACTCTCACCTCTATGATTCATACATTGTATGAGGCTTCATCTCAATTAACTTTCGTTGAAGAATATTTTGATTTTATTCACCTGTATTATTTTATAAGGTGTATATAAAGACACTTTTAAACTTTATATAATTAGTTTATAAATTATAATGATATTTAAAGATTTTTTTAATGTAATTATTTCATGGATCTTATATTGAAAATATTTCCAATGTGGTTGGGGTTTCTCGTCTCACTTTTACTTCTGTAAGACATATATCATATTCACCACTTAGTTTTCTTGAGTGGGGCACATAATTCAAATTTGTCATGTTATACCATGAATATATTTATCTTTATAGTATTTAATGTTTCATTTTAAGTTATTTATTTCTTGTGGATTATGACTCCAAATTTACCAAATTGGTAATGGTTTGTTTTACAGTCTCATCGATTATCTGAATTATTTATGATTAAACTTACGATGATGAAATTGTATGATTTATCACCACATAAAATCATTAATTTTCTTCTAATATTGTTATTAATTAATTTTTCATGCAATAGAACCATTTTCTTCTCTTCGGTACTTAAAATTATTCTGAAAATGTTTTTAATAAAATATTACTTTATTTCACTCTTTGGTCGAAAATCTTTTTTCATCCAAAACCACGTTTTATAAAAATGATTAATTTTTTTAAAACAAATTATAAAAAAATTATTAAATAAATATTACCATAGTTTAATATTTAATTTTTTTGAAGGGAACTTCATTTCGTTTTCCAAACAGGGCCCATTTGGATTTTACTGAAAATGTGAAAGGAATCTTATTTATAACATGTGAAACTTGTACACAATTTCCTACCTTCATGAGAAATAAATTTTATAAAGATTAATTTATAATTTATAATTTTATTTTCATAGAAAATTATTTTAAAATTTTTTGGTGAACTTTTACTTTTAATAATACTTTCAAACTAAAAAGTATATTCTCCTCAAGAATGTATTTAATGGAATTTTTATGGCTTTTATACTCATCAATGACATCAACCCTTTATTGTACTTATGATAAATTACTTATGTGTTGTATTTATATCATATTTATTCTTCATTTGGATGGTTTATGATCAATCTGACTAAGGATATACAATTTTATTATAATTCCTTATATTACAATAAATGTTTTATGATTATTTTTATTGATTTGGGAAATTATTAAAATTTCATATGTTAGTTTTCCAGTATTAATTTTTATGATAAATATGATTCACATATTTTATATGAGTAATGCATTGAAATTGGTATGTGATGGAATTGGTTCAATATATCCCCTCAATTCATCGGTATGACTTATGTGAAAAAATGGCATGGGTTTTAGGCCGAGGCCTAATGGATTTGTGGAAGATGTTTTGGTATGAAGACTTTATGGTATGGTTATGATGCCCATAATTATGAATCCCCTAATTAAGAAATTGGTTATTGATGTTCCATGTGATTATTAGATTAGTTAGGATTTCCCTTGAAAAGTTTCATTCTCATGTGATTAGGTATATGGAATTATTTGATCATTTTTCACTCTTCACATATTATTATTCATTTTAAAATTCTTGAATAGATGGAATGTGTTTTAGTTATTTAACTTTCCATATTTATTATTCTTTAATTGTTCATGATTGCTTCCATTGTACGCTGACCCTTACTGAGTATCTGATCTCACCCCTTTTTTATGTTTTTCCCTAGGATACTATAAAGTGTTTTTTATTGATACACATGGATATTTTATGGGGAATAATGAAGTTATCAATGATTATACTATGTTTTATTTAATTTTTTCAAATGAATATGAAATTAAAGTATGTATCTAGTTTATTAAGGCTACTAAACTATTTAGTCCATTGGGATGTGATTCCTTATATCTTATTTTAATGAAGTCAAGTAATCACCAGCTTACTAGGGATAAGGTCTTTAAAAAAAATCCTTTCTAGGGTTCTATCATAAAAAAATTAGTGATAATAAGAGTATCCCATCCAAGATTACATGATGGAAACCATTCCTTATTGGAAACAATGTGGGATTAAGTTTTCACCCAACATAATGATCTAGTTTATTATCATTAATACGGTTGGCATTAATTTATGTGTGATTATATTCATAATAATGAATATATATACGACAAATATAGGGTGGTTTTAACTTTTCTAGACGTAACACATTTCCTATATTCCCTAGTCAAATAACACATTGGGGGTGAATGTGTAGGGGTGAAACCCTCCAAATCTAATAGAGATCAGTTGAGCATATATGATATTATCACCAATTGTGATCTCCCCATAAACTTCATTATTTATATCACATATCATATTTTTCTCACTTATATTGAGATTATATGATAATATACACCAGACCTTATAATGTTAGGTGTTGGGTGAGATAGTGAGGGGTAGCGCGCTACACCAATTTTGTGGTGGGTGTTGTTAGAGGGTTGGAGTGGAGATGATAGGATTACCACACTATGGTCATCTGAGATGGTATAGAGAGAATGGTTTATAATAGGACTGATGATTAATAATAAGCTCATGTTGAAGGTTCTCAAAGGTCATGGAGATTCCAAATGCAATGGGTGTGACTGATTACAATGATAGCAGAAAAATAAAATATCGAGACTAGGGTTTTAAGGAAGAAGAATGTGATCACATGGTGTGCAATCATGGGGAGAACAGAATGTCTCATATCAACGATTACTATGTTTTTTGAACATGAGTTAAATATCACACAATATATCATTCCTTAGAAAACTCCATGTTAAACTAAAGGACACATGACAATGGGTAAAATAAAGTACACACCCAACAACCTCCTCTGTCAGAAATAGAATATACCTATTAAACACACACCATGTTAGATACATGTCTTGAAATGATGTGAGAGTAAATTCATTGGAAATATCTCTGGTTATAAATTTCATGTCACTTAATGGTCACACTATGTAGGTTGAGATGACAGACCTCGATTCTCAGCTATACAAGTTGAATAACCCTCAAGATTCAAAAACCATATTTAATTGATTGACATGTCATGTATGTATAAACTACATGGTTTGGTTATAATATGATACACACCTAAATGATATTTCATGATTTATATATCATATTGAGTGAAAGTACATTCCACACATTATCCTTCCTCTGCTAATCTTCATATCGTTTCACCCCAGTTGTCATAATCAAATAAATGAATCGTCTATTCAGAGTGTTTTTATATAGAGAATGAGTTAGTAGGGTTCAAATTACTACTAGAGAAAATTTATAATAAACTTTTGGTATGTTAAATTTCTTATCTCTATAGAGATTAGGAATTTATTTGGGAGGTATGTTTAAAGAAAAAATGGGGTTGGTACTATCATATAGACATTCCAATGAATGGAAATGGGTCCCTTATATAGATTATAGAGTTATTAAACCCTATGGATCTAATGATCTAGTCATATAATTTTGGAATCATGTTGGTATGCCCTTGGTCTGGACAAGGCACAAGTTCCCCACATGATAGGTGTATTTTATACTCTCCCATGAGACAAGGTGATACTCTTCCTTCTATAGGAGTCTATACTCTCCCATGAGAGGGTGTATGGGTACTCCATCAAGGAATTCATTATGACCTTGATCGATACACATCCCTAAATGAGGTACAAGTTCTACATAGGGATAGTTACTCCTTTGAATAACATGCATTCCTTAGAAAATTGTGGGTCCCCCACTATGGTTACATAGAGGTGATGCATAAGCTATATATTTTTGGTAGTTTGGTTGTTACAGATCCTACAATATATCAAGTATATCTGGTTGGAAATAATATATGACCATAGTATAAATAAACTAGAAAATTATGACTTCATTATAACATTGATTGTATTATCCTTAATGAATACCTAGTTTTTTGGGATTCCTTTATTTCTTACCCATTCTTGGTTTTTGAGATAACATGTTGTTCCCTTCTATACGTGTTTTCATTGATTCCAACAGGGTATTTTTGTACTCACCCATACACGAAATTCACTCCCACATGTTTTGTGTCTATGGAGATGATATATTATTTATGGGTGATCTCTATAGTAATGTATTTGTTGGAGATGGTAGTTCTCCTAAAAACTTCATTGGTTTTGGGGTCACATTTTTGTTTTTAGTAATGTTTCATTTTAACCCGATCGTAAGATTCTATTTTGGGTTTAATGGATAAATCCATGATGACTTATATTTCATTCAGAAAATTTGTTTCGGTGTAGGTGTGTATTAATTTTTGAAACTCTTTATATGAAATGTAAATATATTAAAATCTATTTTATTTATAATATATATATTAATTGGAAAACATTATTTGGTTTTATTATTATCTTTTTTCAAAATTATGTTTTTTTTCATACTAGCATGTTTGATTTTTCTTATGTATAGAAATTTATATAATTATTGTATGTATCTTAAAAGGTTAAAAATCACTCAATTTATAAACATTTTGATGTGTATATAGATCATTTTTCAAGGGCATGAGTATAAGGAATCCATCCCTATTTCACTGTGATGGACCATAGTTGCACAAATGGATCTATCAAGGTGGTGGCATGTTAGGTATGATCACATGTCACATGTATTTAATCCTTTCATAAAATTGAGTTTTAATTTGATTTTATTTTTTAATATATTATTTAGGTCTACATTGACTACTCCATATCTTGTCCTATTTTTGGTTTAGTATAATATTTTGGAAATCATTCATATAAAATTTTGATATTTTTTTATCATTCTCATAAGGTTCTAGATGTTTTATGAGTTACAATTGTTAACATCTTACTTTAATTATATTTATTGTTTCAAATTAATGACATTCCATTTTTATTTAATTAAATTAAAAAAATATATTTTTCATTCGGAATGATAAGTCTAACATATGGGAATATAATACTAGATTTATAAAATGATATAAAACTTATTATTTTGGCTTCTTTATAAATTGTTACAATTGTTTCCACTATGATTTTTGATAACCATAGGACATGTGCTAGCCTATGATAATTTGTAATGCACTATACTTAATGTAACATGCCAATTTAGGTATTGTGCTATAATATATTGATCGGTGTGAAATAAAAAGGAATGAGAACATTTTATAAATATGTTCTTTAAGGATTTATATTATATAGGTGATTGGTTCATGAAAACTCAAGGGATATATTACTAAAAAAGTATTTTGAAAACACGTTAGGTTGTGGAACATGATTTTCTGTAAATTCAAGGCGAATGTATTTTGGTTCTAAACATTTTTTTATAATTTTTTCATTTTTATATAGATTTAAATTAGTGTTATTATTATTTTTATTGAATATATAAGGTTTTTTTATGGAAATTATATTTTTTAAGTGAAAATGGAGGGAACTTCCTATTGCACAATCATATTAAATGTTTGAAAAACTATGCCTATAAACCATGAAATACAATTTTATGAATCCATTGGGGGTTTTATGTTTTGACACAAAATCATATGATCATGAAATCTAGCCATAAATTGGTTAGAAATCCATATTTTTTTGATTTATATTCTTAAGATTTTTTAGGATAATAATTGGGATTTTTAATCTATTTATGATATCTTTATTGTAATTTTACAATGCGATAGTGTTTTTTAGTTATGATTTGATTTATATTATTTTGAAACATTAAGATTTTTTAATTAATATTAATATTTTCTATAATTTATATAGGCATTAATCTAATAGGAGATTTGGTAAATCCTCAGGCTGAGGCCGAAGATATTTTTCCATCAATAAAATTATCCATTTCTTTAAACATGATGGATATGGTTATCTAAACCATCCAATATCTAGAAGGATAAGTGTATCAAGAACTATATTGATCAATGGATCATGCTTATATTTTCACTAGGAATTACCATGTTATTTTAGTGATGATAAGGGCCCTTAGGAATATAAGAAAAGGCTAAATACGATTGAAATTGACCTTACGTTTCTTTAGACACTTGAGTATTATAAGGTTAACTTATCCACTTACATTCTAGAGGGTCCAAGATGGAATGGAAGAAGTCAGTATGGCATGATATGATTGAGGGGGATCTTTGATGGAATATATTCAATGATATTTTAAATTAGATGTTTTTTTATAATAATATGAAGGTGGTTTAGGCAAGGAAGTTTTAGAGATAATATGAGTTATTTCAATAATTTTTGGAGAAATATAACAGGAACCATATATATCAATAATTATAAAAAACATTCAATGTAAGATCCTGGTTTTCGGAAATGTGTGTTCTCACTATGTTTCGGTTGAATCCTTTGCTTCGGTCCTCAAGGGATGTTTTTTGAAAATGTGAGAGTCCTTGGGGGTGTTCCGGGGGCTCGGGGCATAGAAGAAGGGAAGTCTGGGCAACGTAGACCAAGGCACATGACCTGCACAGGGTCAGCCAAACCGTGCGGCCTGCCCAGGAAAACCCGTGTGACCCTCTCTCCTATGGACAGAAGCGAGCACACAGTTTGCACACTATTTGATAAACCGTGCGGCTAAACCTTGTGACTCCTCCTCCTTCGGGCAATGGCATGTGCATGGTTTGTGTACGGTTTTCCAAACCGTGCAGAAAAACCGTGCAGCCACTTAAAGATGAGAAAATTTACAAAATTGCACTCTGGGATTTTTAAACCCCACTCGGTATTTTCCTCTCTTCCTCCTCTCTTCACCTTAGGCACGAACCAAACCTCCCAAGGACTTCAAGAGATCAAACTCCTTCGATTCTAAGGCATTTTTGGAGCCGTTGGTTGTGGATCGAAGCTCCGGGTAAGGCTAACCTCATCCTTGCTTCTCTTTTGGTTTAGGGTTAGTACCTTCTCTTCCTCTCGTTTTGAAGCTCTAAAACCCTATCTTTTTGGTGAGTTTTAGGTAGAAGCTCCAAAGGATGGTCAGATCGAGTTCTAAGGACTCGATTGAGAGTGCGTTCAACCTGGGTTACGAGGTAGGTGGTCTACAAGTTATATCCCATAGTTATTTGAGTAAATTGTGCATGTTGGGTTATATTATTGTTTTACTTTGGTTATGTTTTGGATAACATTGACATGTTTGGAATTAATTGTGTTTAAAATAGCAAATGGTAACCCTCACGATCCCTATGAGATGTTTTGGGATTGACTTGACCTAATTGGGGCCATCCATGGGATGTGTCGGCTTCTCCCGGGATTAGGGAAAGTGACCTTGTTGTAATTAAGGGTAGATAATTTAATGAATATGTTGGCATTATTGGTTGAACTTGGAATAGAAGTTAGGTGATACACCTAGACTTGGAAATAACCAATGGGATAATTGGAATGATATTAATGGTTGAATCATGGAAATGGTGAACGGGTTAAATGGGTTAATGTGTAAATTGATTAAAGACCATAACGGGATGGGTTATGGGTTTAGTGTTAAATTCTTAGTTAGTTAGGCATAACACATGGGAATTGAGTGAATGGTTAAATGATGTGAAAGGGGTAATGGGTTAATGGGTTAAGTCATGATGTGGAATTCCCATGTGGGGTATTGTGAACAGTGTTTTCTGTAGGGCAATGGTCTGGATGGTTGATGGTTTCTTATATATAAGCATGTGCACATGGATTCATAGAGTGGGGTATGAATTGGGGATCTACACCCACGGGTCGAGTGAAGACTGAATCTCTAAACTCCACCCTAAATGCACGGGTTAGGAAAGGGGACTGAGGTTCTATTCTCCCAACGGTTGCATCCACCTGGACTGAGTCATCAAGGTGAGGATATGGATTCTATGAGGGAGTTAGTCCTAGTGAAATAGGATAATGATGTGTTTACCCTATTTCATGTGATTTTTGGCCTTAGACCCATGTAATATAAGGTATGTGATTAACTCACGACGATGTGATGAAAGGGTAAGTGATGGTAAATGGTAATAAATGGATAGTAATGGAATGGCAATGGATTTGGATCTAAACTGGTTAATGGAACCTTAAATAATTACTTGGAATTTATCATTCATTTTCCCTTTTCATGCACAAATGTTTATACTAGATATTTTGTAGACATCGTTGGTGGTGGCCTACTGAGTTGTACTCACACCCAGCTAGGGCCACCATTGGGTACCCAAGAAGACTTCATGTTTGTAGGTCAGGACAAGGGGAAGGGTCCTTACTAGTTAGCTGAGTGGACATGGGTAGCACTTGGTGGAGGATCCAGACTTGGAGTCAGTACCATTTTGGTATTTTTGCTGTTGTCTTTATTTTTGGGATTTTGTTCACTCTTGCACTATAGTATGACATGGAATACTTATTTTTGGAAATGGTTATTGTACTTGTCTCCTTGTTGTTGGTTATTATTTACGCTATTTGATTGTTTCTGTTGTGTATTACTCAGATAAAAAGGGGGTATAGTCTCCCCACATGACTACATAGACCCCCGCTGCTAGTCTGCAACCTTTGGTGTATAAGGAGGCGCGCTTAAGGTCATGTAACCACCCGGCTCAAAGCACTGGTTTAGTGTCTTCCGTGTTGGGGACATTACAAAGTGGTATCAGAGGGACATTCTTTCTTCTACTTCTCTGAGGTCTTGTTATTTGGGACTGGTAGCCAAGGGATTAGACATGTCAGGACTTGGTAATGAGCTCATGCTTGGGAGTATCTAACCCATGTACGAGGGAAAACCCAAGTCACCCTGGGTGGGAAATGTTGTTCTTGGTTTTGTGTTGTTACAGTTGATGATATTTCATCGTTGGGTGATGCACATGTGGTTTTATGTGACTCTTTCATGATATTTGGATCGTGGCCTTAACAGAACGAGGATTTTCATTCATGCATCATTTTTAGGCACCTAGGGAGATAGGTGGCATGCTTTGTGTTAGGCACACGCACGGGGTGGGTGTGTGAGGTACGAAAGTAGGGTGCATCATGCATTTCATGAAACCAAGAAATAATGAGAAGAATGAAATGAAACAAGTTGGTAAATTATGTTTAATGAAATAATAGGGGTTTGAAATGAAGTGGAAAATCTTCTGTAAAATGTTGTGTGAGTTTGGTGGAAGGTGTGCTAAATCTCGTGCTTGGCATTGTAGATAGATTCCACCATGACGTCGATTTCCAGTTGGGAAACGAGAGGATTTTGATGAGAAAACTCCTCCAGTAGAGGAGCAATAAAATGTGGTGATCAATGAAGGTAGAGAAGACCAGTTCCGAGAGAACATGGCTCGCCTTATGTAGGTGATGTATCAGGACCCAGGGTGGGTTGCATCGAGTATGTTTGAGCTGACCAGGGAATTCCAGCTGCAGCAACCTCCGAAATTTACTAGAGAGGGTGGGCCAGAGGCAGCGGAGTTCTGGTTAGAGTCTATCCATATGATATTGGATCATCTAGAGACCCTTATTGAGAAGCGAGAAAAGCTGGCCACTTATATGTTGCGGGGACAAGCTAGGCATTGGTGGGACAATTAGGCCCAAATCGAGCAGGTTTGGGGAATTTTGTGGAGAGCCTTTCAGGAAAAGTTTCTGGAGCATTTCTACCCAGAGACATTGAGGCAGGAGCGGGCTGTAGAGTTTATGAGCCTGACTTAGGGATCACTATCGGTGATGGACTATGGTAGTCACTTCACTGATTTGAGATGCTTTGTCCCAGTGTTAGCAGGGGATGAGGCAGCAGTATCAAGGCATTTCCAGGATGGACTGAGACATGAGATCATGTCTCAAGTAAACATCTTCCACTTGAAGAGGTTCGTAGAGGTAGTAGATCAGGCTTTGATCTTGGAAGGAAACCTGAAGCGAGCTTCGGGTAGTGGTCTTGTGGTGATAGTGGGGCCGAAGAGTAGTGTAGCTACCGAGGGTCGGAAGCGATGCCATGAGGTCTAACAGCATGGAAAAAGTGTGCTAAGTGGCTGGAAGATAGGGTTAACCTCTCCGAGTGGGGATCAGGTGTTCTGCTATCAGTGCGGTAGGTCGGGGCATATGCATGGTAAGTGTCCTCGACGTCCAGTTGAGTGTCATTCGTACAGAAGGATGGGACCTGTGCATAGGTTCTGCTGGAATCCTCGTCAGGCAGGTGAGCATGATGGTGGAAGTATTATACCGGATATGGGAAGGGGATCAGTTTACCCGTATCAGACAGGCAGTTGGAGCTCCATGGGCAGTACTGGCAGGGGCTGTGGATGTGGAACTTTCAGGTAAGATCGCTCACGCCAGCAGGGCAGTGCAGCGCAGGGCGTTCAGGCTGGAGCGCAGGGTAGAGGGGTAAGTCAGCTTCAAGCAGTTCAGTTTGTTCCTAGCGATGACGAGGTCGGACCATCGACTGTTCGAGGTATGATCCTTGTAGCTTCTATATTTTCTAGTGCGTTGTCTGACACAGGTTCCACACACTCTTTTTTCTATGCTCAACTTGTGGTAGTGATGGGTTTACCTATAGAGGGGGTGTGTGGAGTTATGTCAATTGACACTCCGTTGGGAGAACATGTTGAGGATATCAAGCAATGCAAGGGATGTGCCTTGGAAGTCGGTGGGTATCATTTTCTATGGAATTTGTTCGTTCTCGAGATGTCAGTGTTGGACCTAATCTTGGGAATGGATTGGTTGGTGTTGTATTGGGTGCACATAGACTGTTATCATCGCAGAGTATCGTTCAGGTCGCTTGAGGGGGACGCTTACGTTCACCGTGGTGAATAGGATGTTCGACCAGGGTGTGTGGGGTCGTTTTGTCAACAGATGAGTAGAATAATGACCCAAGTGGCATGTCTCATGCTCGATGATGATGAAAGAGGGTAACATCATGTTTTTCCTCCTATGGTGGAACGGTTCCGGGATGTGTTTCCTGAGGATTTCTCGGGGTTGCCACCTGAGAGGGATGTTGAGTTCACAATAGAGTTGTTGCCGAAAGAGGAGCCAGTTTCTATTCTGCCATACCAAATAGCACCGGTAGAAATCCAGGAACTAAAGGTTCAACTTGAAGAGTTGGAGTGTTAGGGGTTTATCTGTCCTAGTGTGTCTCCTTGGGGATCTCCTGTGCTTTTTGCAAAGAAGGCCAATGGGTCGTTGAGGCTATGCGTGGACTATCGAAAGTTGAATCAGATGACAGTGAAGAATCGGTACCCTCTTCCTAGAATTGATGACCTGTTTGATCAGTTTAGGGGTGCATCAGTGTTTTCAAAAATTGATGTGAGTTCGGGTTATCACTAGTTGAGGGTGAGGTCTTCTGACATACCACAGACCTCTTTCTGAAGTCGGTACCGGTTGTTTAAGTTTGTGGTAATTCCTTTCGGCTTGACCAATGCACCATCAGTGTTTATGGCTTTAATAAACCGGATCTTTCATCCCTATCTAGATCAGTTTGTGGTTGTCTTTGCTGACGATATCTTAGTGTACTCAAAAACTCCCGACGATCATGCCCATCATCTTGACATCATCTTGGGTACGCTAATATAACATCATCTATATGCCAGGATATCCAAGTGTCAATTCTGGATAGATGAGGTGCATTTTCTGGGTGACATCATCTCAGAGGAAGGTGTGTCAGTGGATCCAGAGAAAGTGCAAGCATTTGTATCTTGGGAGCAGCCCAAGAGTGTTTCTGATGTTCGGAGTTTTCTGGGTTTGGCCTGGTATTACCAAAGGTTCATTCAGGATTTCTCTCGCTTGGTAGCACAACTCTCGGGCTTGACCAGGAAGGGAATAAGGTTCGAGTGGTCGGGGGATTATGAGGATTCCTTCCAAGATTTGAAGAAGCGGTTGACAACAGCACCTATCCTGATCTTACCTGAGCTGGGTAAGAAATACGTCGTGTTTTGTGATGCATCCAGAATCGGACTTGGGGCTGTGTTGATGCAGGATGAGTGGGTTGTGGATTATGGGTCGAGGCAGTTGAGACCCCATGAGCGGAACTATCCCACTCATGACCTTGAGTTAGCTGCAGTAGTGTACGCATTGAAGTGTTGGAGGAACTATCTGTTGGGGGAACAGTTTACCGTGTTTACGGACAATAAGAGCTTAAAGTACATGTTCTCACAGCCGGATATGAATCTTCGGTAGTGAAGATGGGTTGAATATCTTCAGTCTTTTGACTTTGAGTTGGTGTACACGCCGGGAAAGGGAAACAATGTTTCTGATGCTCTAAGCAGGAAGATTCATAATCAGGCAGTTCAGGAGTCCAGCACCGAGTGGAGGGTGATGGCTTTACTTGTAGAGATACACCTGGAGGAGAAGGAGGAAAGTGGTCAGGTCACTCTTTCTTCCTTAACAATGAAGTCGATGCTTTTGGGTTGAGTTATGGAAGGTCAGCTTGATGATCCTGAGTGTTTGGCCATGAAGAAAAATCTTCAAGTTAGGGAGCTACCTTTGGGTAGGGCCATTGACGCGGAAGGTGTTGTTCGCGTTCGTTATTGTGTGGTTGTGCCAATTTGTGTGTGGGAAGAGTTTATGTGTGAGTTCCGTGCGTCAAAGTGGGTAGTGCGTCCTAGTTTGACCAAGATGTACCGTGATCTCGAAAGGCATTTTTGGTGGCCTAAAATGAAGAAGGAAGTTGCGGGCTTTGTGGCACGGTGTCTTACCTGTCAGTAGGTGAAGGCTGAGCATAAACACCCAGGTGGTTTGTTGCATCCATTGCCCCTTTCATAATGGAAGTGGGATGATTTAGCGATGGATTTTGTCATGGTTATTCAGAGGATGTCACGAAATAATGATGCAATATGGGTAGTTGTGGATTGGTTAACGAATGTGGCTCATTTCTTACAGATTCAGGAGACCCATATAGTCGACCAGTTGGGTGAACTGTATATTCGTGAAATAGTGCGGTTGCATGGGGTGCCATAGACCATAGTTTTGGACCGAGATTCGGGTTTCATGTCGCGTTTCTAGCAAGGGTTGTAGAAGGCTCTTGGTACATAGGTGTTTTTGAGTATGACTTTCCACTCGCAGACGGATGGATAGTCGGAGCATACGGTCCATGTTTTGGAAGACATGTTAAGACCTTGTGTCTTGGACCTTGGTGGATCTTGGGAGAGCCATCTATTTTTGGTTGAGTTTGCCTACAACAACATTTTTCAAGCTATGATTCAGATGGCACCATTTGGGGCACTCTACGGGAGACCATGTAGATCTCCATTGTGTTGGATAGAGGCCGGTGAATCTGAGTTTTTGGGGCCATTTCTTGTGCAGGAGACTTCTGAGGGAGTTAAGTTGATCAGGAAGCGGATGGCTATGACTCAGATTAGATAGAAGTTGTATCTAGATAGGAGGCGTAGACCTCTTGAGTTTGGGGTGGGTGATAGAGTGTTCCATTGGGTGTCGCCAATGTTGGGTCACCGTCAGATTCGAAAGAAGGGTATGTTGGCACCCAGGTATGTGAGACCTTTTGAGATTGTGAAGAGGATTAGACTAGTGGCTTACTGATTGGATATTCCATAGCGGTATGGTGGGATGCATGATGTGTTTCATATGTCAAAGCTTCAGCGGTATCACACTGACCCATCTCACGTGGTTGATGTTGAGGATGTGGAGCTTGAGGCTGATGTGTCCTTTGAGGAGCATCTGGTTTCTGTGGTGGATCGTATTGAAAAGGTCTTACGGGGAAAGGTTGTTCCATTAGTGCGAGTACTATGGAAGCATGGGAAATTTCAGGAAGAAACTTTCGAGCGGGAATCAGATATGCGGGTTTAGTGGCCTGAACTCTTCTCTTCGGTGGATCAATGAGGATTGGAAACTCGGCTCGAGGATAAGCCGTTATAATGTGGGGAGGTTGTAAGATCCCAGTTTTCGGAAAGGCATGTTCTCGCTATGTTTCAGTTGAATCCTTTTCTTTGGTCCTCAAGGGATGTTTTCTGAAAGTGTGAGAGGCCTTGGGGGTGCTCCAGGGGCTCGGGGCATGGAAGAAGGGAAGTCTGGGCAAAGCAGACCAAGGTGCACGGCTTTTTCATGGTCAGCCAAACCTTGCGGCCCACCCAGGCAAAACTGTGCGACCCTCCCTCCTCTGGACAGAAGTGAGCGCACCGTTTTCCAAACCGTGTGGCTAAACTGTGTGACTCCTCCTCCTCTAGGCAGTGGCATGTGCACCGTTTGTGCACGATTTTCCAAACCGTGCGGACAAATCATGTGGCCACTTAAAGTTGAGAAAATTTACAAAATTGCCACTCCGGGCTTTTTAAACCCCACTCGGGATTTTCCTCTCTTTCTCCTCTCTTCACCTTAGGCACGAACCAAACCTCCCAAGGACTTCAAGAGATCAAACTCCTTTGATTCTAAGGCATTTTTGGTGTTTTTGGTTGTGGATCGAAGCTCCGGGTAAGGCTAACATCATCCTTGCTTCTCTTTTGGTTTATGGTTAGTACCTTCTTCTCCCTCTCGTTCCGAAGCTCTAAAACACTATCTTTTGGGTGAATTTTAGGTTGAAGCTCCAAAGGTTATTCAGATCGAGGTCTAAGGACTCGATTGAGAGTGAGTTCAACCACGATTACGAGGTAGGTGGTCCACAAGTTATATCCCATAGTTATTTGAGTAAATTTTGCATGTTGGGTTATGTTATTGTTTTCCTTCGGTAATGTTTTGGATAACCTTGGCATGTTTGGAATTAATGGTGTTTAAAATGGAAAATGGTAACCCTCACGATCTCTATGGGATGTGTTGGGATTGACTTGACCTAATTGGGGCCATCCATGGGATGTGACGGCTGCTCCCAGGCTTAGGGATTGTATTTGAACACGTGACCTTGTTGTTATTAAGGTTAGAGACTTTAATGAATATGTTGGCATGATTGGTTGAACTTGGAATACAAGTTAGCTAATACACGTAGACTTGGAAATAACCAATGGGTTAATTGGAATGCGATGAATGGTTGAATAATGGAAATGGTGAATGGGTTAAATGGGTTAATGTGTAAATTGATTAAAGACCATAACAGGATGGGTTATGGGTTCAGTGTTAAATGCTTAGTTAGTTAGGAATAACACATGGAAATTAGGTGAATGGTCAAATTATGTGAGAGGGGTAATGGATTAATGGGTTAAGGCATGATGTGGAATTCCCAAGTGCGGTGTTGTGAACAGTGTATGTCGTAGGGCAATGGACTGGATGGTTGATGGTGTCTTATATATAAGAATGTGAACATGGCTTCGTAGAGTGGGGTATGACATGGGGATCTACTCCCATGGGTCGAGTGAAGACATAGGCTCTAAATTCCACACTAAATGCACGAGTTAGGAAAGGGGACTGAGGGTCTATTCTCCTAATGGTTGCATCCACCCGGACTGAGGCTTCGAGGTGAGGATATGGTTGCTATGAGGGAGTTAGTCCTAGTGAGATAGGATAACGACGTGTTTACCCTCTTGCATGTGATTGTTGGCCTTATACCCATGTAACATAAGGTATGTGATTAACTCATGGAGATGTGATGAAATGGTAAGTGATGGTAAATGGTAATAAATGGATGGTAACGGAATGGCAATGGCTTTGGATCTAAACTGGTTAATGGCACCTTAAATAATTACTTGGAATTTATCATTCATTTTCCTTTTACACGCACAACTGTTTATACTGGATATTTTGTAAACACCGTTGGTGGTGGCCTACTGAGTTGTACTCATACCCTGATCGGGCCGTCATTGGGTACCCGAGCAGATTTCATGTTTACAGGTCAGGACAAGGGCAAGGTTCCTTGGTAGTTAGCTGAGTGGACATGGGTAGCACTTGGTGGAGGATCCAGACTTGGAGTCGGGAGCATTTTGGGATTCTGGCTGTTGTATTTATTTCGGGGATTTTGTTCATTCTTACATTGTACTATGACATGGCATATTTATTTTTGGAAATGGTTATTGTACTTGTCTTCTTGTTGTTGGTTATTACTTCCACTATTTTATTGTTTCTGTTGTGGCTTACTATGATAAAAGGGGGTATAGTCTCCCCACATAACTACATAGACCCCCGCTACTAGTCGGCAGCATTTGGCGTACGGGGAGATGTGGTTAAGGTCATGTAACCACCTGGCTCGGAGCACCAGTTTAGTGGCTTCCAGGTCGGGGACGTTACAATCAACTTGTACACTAGTGGCAATCCATTGCACATAATAGCCATATAAAATAACAAGTATATATAGATGAAAATGAACACCAACACATCCTAATTAAAAATAAATATACTAGTCATAATAAAAATAGAAGAAAATAACATGAGTGGTGATATGCCAAATACTCATCCTACCAATGTTATACACTTATACTCCATATTTAGATAGAGTCCTCCAATTCAATTTTGACGTTGTACCAATCTATAGAACATGTTAGTAGTTTTCCTCACATACCTACACGTGCCTATAATTCTACATATGAAACAGTATTCTCATCATGGTTAACCTGAATTTTGTGCGTATGAAGACCTATAATTCACTACCAAGAGACATAAACATACACAAGTGAATATTCAAGTGTATATATGTTATGGTTTATATAGAATATATATACATAATAAATTAGGAAATTTTTTTTACGAAACTAATATGCCAGATATGACGTAAATTGAATCTCCCAAAATAATAATATACTGTTTATATACTACATGTAAGAGTAATACCTAATCTGAGAATAAAATTAGGATCCAAGATGAAATAGATAAATCCTCATTGGATAAAACAAGATTTAAAATAAATTTTTTATATACTTTATCATATATTACAATGGAAAAGATTCCATATACTACATCCTTTATAAGAGGGAAAAACATTATATACCATGGTATGACTTTACTTAAAATCATCCTCTATATGAGGCCATATACACAAAAAAATATTTTATCTCCACTAGTATCATAACCTTTATAAACAAATAAATCAATCTAGTATATATAATAATCCAATGGAACGATACCACTCTATCCATGGGGAAAAATAAAAATAAACAAAAAAAAAATATAAAAATAGGAAGTGTGAAAAATGGTATTTCAACATTTTATAATGTGATTCAATGGAGAATGATAAATATGACAAAACAAATCTTCTTTCTATTATTAGTAAAATAACACATGTTTCACAATGACTAGTTTATTACTTTTTTACAGTAGAATCACATTGTAAGACTATTTCATTTTATATAAAAATTAAAAATCATCAAATAATATTGACCATAACAACTAGTAATAGTACAAGGATATAAACACTATATAATAGTGAACACAAAAAAGTTTAAATCCATTGGATCGAATTATACCATGAAGATATCTAATGCTATCATGACTCTCAAGAGAAAGACAAGGGTTTTGAAAATGGTTGAAATTATCAAGGGAAGTGTAAAACCCGTATAAGTGAAGTAGTAAATGATAATGTATGAGAATGATGGAGTATATATAGGTTTTATAGTGTAATGCAACAATTAGGATTTGACTATAACATATCCCTTGCAATGTGAAAACTATATAACCATTGGAATAGAAAAACTACCAAATAGAATATTAAAATACCAGTTTAAAGAGAAATTAAAAAGTATTATATGTAATAATTATATTTTAAATAAGTTATTATATTTAATTATACCATTCAAGATTAAATATGCATGTTATTATAATTTTATAATTCTTTTAAGGTAATAAATAATTTGTTTCCCCATAAAAATAGTATTTTATAGAAAATTTATATTTTTAATATAAAATAATTATTTCTAAGACTTAAGAATTTATATTCATATAATAAAAATTATATTTTAAATCATTACCCAAAAATTAATTTGTAGTGAGTTAATGATAATTTTCTAAAATTCATTATTTTTTCTAGGAATAGTGAAAAATAGATTTGTGTTTTTAGTATATTTTATGACTTAGAAAATATATAATAATGATGTAAAAATATTCAATACATTTTCAAGAACATAAATATGTTTAATTGTTTTATAAGTATTGAAATAATTTTTTAAAAGCTATAATGATATCCCAATGTATAAATATAACTCTATGAATTTGGAAAAAAAATTAATTAATAAAGGATCCTTTTGTGGTAAAATTACATTATATAAAAGGAATTTAGTTTAAAAAGTGAAATATGTATAAAAAATAGATTATTAATATCCCGAAACATGATCCACAATTTTTTCTTGGAAATGAGAAATTAATATTTCAAAACCTATCATTCTAAAAGATAAATTTTAAAAATAAAAAAATTCCACTTATTTTTATATAAACTCCCACCTCTCTACCCTGTTTCGTTCACCCTAAATCTAATTATCACATCCTGAAAACTATAATTCTTTTATTGACCCTTCTTCTAATCCCCCAAACTCTCAAGGAATCACCCCTCTATGTATAGGAAGAATTAATTAAAGTAAGGCTCTCTCTTCCTCCATCATTCTTTTCATTGAAGTATCTTTTTATAACAAGTCATTTTAGTTTAAAATTATTATGTTTTCATCTATTTATAATTATTTAATACCATTACAATGATGTTCTATTAATGATATAATAACATTATTCCTCAATAATCCCATTCCATAATCCATATTTACACCCATTATACTACTTAAACCATTATTTATTTTTCCATAACATAATTTTATGTTATTAATATCCAAATATTTTTTTTTCATTCATGGGTATTCATATAGATATAATTAAACTTAATTTATAGGAAATTTACATTTATGGATGTAAGATCCCAAATTTATTCGTAAGGTATGTTCTTATTTATGTTTTAGTTTAAGTCCCCTTTTTTGGTTAATTAAGTGTTTTCCAATGTACTTGAGAAGGATTAGGGGTGTTCCCAGGGTTCAGGACATGAAAAAGTGGACAAATGGGCTTTCTGGGAAATCCACACGGTTTGGAAAACCATGTGAGGTGAGACAATGTGAGTAGTATAAGTACACATAGTTTGTGCATGATATAGAAAATAGTGTGAGAGAAAGGGAGTATGGTAATTAGCCTCTACATGGTTTGCGCACAGTTTGGAAAACCGTGCGGGTAAACCGTGTGGCCAGGAATCTTTAAAAAAATGAAAAAAATACCATGATGGAATTTTTATTCCCAACACAGAATTTCTCCCCCTTCTTCCTCATTCAACCCTAAGGACGAGTCAAGCTTCCAAGATCTTACAAGAGGTCAATCGCCTTTTTTCCTAATACATTTGGAGTGTCGTTGGTTGCATATTGAAGATCTGGGTAAGGATAATTTCTTTCTTGCTTCTCTTTTGGGTTAGGGTTTCAATTCTTCTTATATCTCCATACGAGTATCTCAAACCCTGCTTTTTTGGTGATGTTTAGGGTAAATATTCAAGAGTTGGTTGAATCGATATATAAGGCTTTGATTGAGGGTTCTTTCACCAACTGATTCAAAACAGGTGGTCTACAAGTTATATCCCTTGGTTTTTATATAGATTTTTTCATGTAGGGTTTTTATTATTTCCCTCTTTTGATGAGTTCTTCAGGCCTTTGACATGAATTAATGTATTTGGTGTCTAAATAACCTAATAAAACCCTCATGATTCCCGTGGGATGCATGGAGGATGATGTGACCTATTTTGGGGCCACCCATGGGGTGTGCCAATACTTCCAAACCTAGAACTTAGATATGTAAGAGTAAGTCCATTGTGAGAGAAAGTAGATCCATGGTGAAAATGTTAATATTATTGATGGATTTTCAATTGTAGTTTTAGTAATACACTTAGGTTTGGTAATGAAATACATGGGTGTTTGGTTGGATTAAAAAGGGGTCAAATGGTTTAATGGGAAAATGCTATGGGATTAGCTTTATACTTGAATATGCTTAGTGAGATCGGTATGGGAAATGGAATGGGGCTAAAGGAGTTAAGTAATATAAATTATGAATGGGTTAATGGATTGAGGAAAAATTTTACTTTCTCATTTATTGATATTTTTGTGATGTTGTAAACGATATTGGTTATTCTTGGTGTGATATGGTTGATTGTGGTGAATGATAAATAAGAATGTGCTCATGGATTAGTTTTGTGGGGTATGAAATTGGGGTTCTATGCCCATGGGTTGAGTTGGACCAAGGTTCTAGCTCCACCCCTAAATGCACGAGTTAGGGAAGGGGAAGAAGTTCAGTTCCCCAAACAATTTCATTCCACCAGACGGAGGCTTCTAGGTGATGATTATGAGATTGTTGTAATGGGAATGCCTAGTGAAATAAGGATTTATTTTATTCCAATATTCTTGAGGATATTGAACATGCATAATCAATTGAATACATGAAAAGGTTAGATTAAATCATGAAATCCCTAAGTAGTGAACCCAAACTCAATTGTAGTATAATTAGAAGGAATATAGTCTAGAATGGCCTAATGAACTGTTTATATTTACTTACCTTTGTTTATCACTTGTGTGCACAATCTGATTTTTCTGAATATTTTGTACACATCGTTGGTGGTGGACTAATGATTTATACTCAAACCCTGTTTGGGCCACCACTGGGTACCAGATCAGATTTCATGCTTCCAGGTTAGGAAAAGGTCTAGGGCCCTATACCAAGGAGTTGAGTTAGAAATGGGACATGTATGGGAGAGGTTCTAAACATGGATTTAGAACTATTTTGGGGATTTTTCTATTTGTATTATTTTGGGGGTTTTTTCACATGGCACTGTATCATGAAATGTCATATTTACTATTTCATATGGTTGTACCCAGTATTAGAGAATTGGTTATTTATTCATGTTATTGATTCTCTCCTATTGTTTTCATTATTTAAATTATTATTTTTGTGGCTTACTCTGACAATGAGGGTATAGTCTCCCCACGTGACCTATTAGACCCTAACTAATAGTTGGTATCCTCTGGTGTATAGGTAGGTACGCCAAATTTCATGTAGAGACCCTGCTTGGGGAACCAAATTAGTGGATCCCAAGTTGGGGACGATACAAAGTGGTATCAGAGGAGTTATTTTCTCTTTATTACTATTTGTGGATGGTATATAGGAGGTTAGGAAAGTGTTGGTCGTTTTTAATTATCTCATTCTTGGGAGTAGCTAACCCATTTATGAGAGAAAACCCAAGTCACCCTGGGTGGGTATTGTTGTACTTATTTTGTGTTGTTATATTTGATGATATTTCACCATTGGGTGAGGCACATGTTGTGTGGTTTGATGGTTTTGTGATATTTCTCTCATGGCCAGAAAGGTATGAGGTTGTGAATTCATGCATTATTATAGGAACCTATGTAGGTAAGTGACATTCATCATGATAGGCACACACACGGGATGGGTGTGTGATATATAAAGGCTAGGATGCATATGTTTCATTAAAATTAATGAAATTGTGCCCAATGGGATGGTATGAATGGGTAAAAAGGGAAGTGAAAATGTGAAGTATTAATTCAAAAATGGTTCTTCATAAATAATAAAAAGTGTATTAATCTATTGTAATAGTAAATTGGGATATGAAAATGGTTTTTAATGGGAGCAAAAGATAAGGCTTGTAGCAATGCAAATTGAAAACCTGTGCTAGCCATGGCCTTAGGAGAGATGTCCAAAGGTAGTGATTTGGTTGTGAGTGGGATATTTTGGGTAGTGTATGCAAACTGGTTTGGTTGTGGAAAGTGATGAGTCTACCTATATGTCTTTTTACCTTTGTAAAAGTGTTATAGTAGCGTTCTAAAGCTCATGTCTGGCATTGTAGAGAAATGACACCTCGATGATGTGTGCTGGTTGGGAGAGATGAGGGAGTTTCCAAGAATGATCATCCAGTTGTAGATAAAGAGAATGCGGTTATCTAAGGAGATAGGGAAGAGTAGTTCTGAGATAACTTTTATCGTTTTATGAAGATGATGTAATGAAACCCAGGGAAGGTTTCTTCGAGTATGTTTGAATTGACCAGGGAGTTTCAGCTGCATCACCCTCCAACCTTTACCAGAGAGGGTGGGCCAAAATCCACAGAGTTCTAAATAGAGTCCATCCAAACTATTCATGACCATCTAGAGACTCCTCTTGATAAGCGAATCAAGTTGGCGGAATATATTCTAAGGGGTTAGGAAAAACATTTTTGGGACATCATGGTCTAAACAAAGAAGGCTGAAGAAATGATGTGGAAGAGTTTTCAGCAAAAGTTTATTGAGCACTTTTACCCAGAAACCTTGATGTTGGATATGGAAATAGATTTTATGAGTTTGACTTAGGGGAAAATGTCAGTAATGGACTATGCTTTCCATTTCACCTATTTGAGGTGATTCGTTCCAACATTGACAGGAGACAAGGTAGCTATGAAAAAATTCTTTGAGGATGGGATGAGACACAAGATAAGATCTCAGGTGAATATATTTCATCTGAAAAGGTTTTCTAAAGAGGTTGATCTAGCCCTTATCTTAGAGGAAAACTTGAAGGGAGCTTCAGGTACTGAACATGTGGCACTAGTTGGGTGAGAAAGTTGTGCAGCTTCTATAAGGACCTAGCCATAAAACATTACATAATATTGAATTAAACGAATAATTCACATTGAGGATATTTTAAGGTTTAGAGTTTTAGAGAATTAGGACATAACTATTACATTTCATTTCAAATACAATGCAGACACTTCTACTCAGTTTTCATTTTTTCACAAAACAAGAACTCTTGAAAAAAAGAGTCATGTCTAGTTCCATGTTTAAGATAGCATGATTTTTCCTTAATCCCATATTTGACCCTATTCCACATTATGTCCTGTGAAAAATATTTCAAAAACTTGGGATGAGCATAAAAATAACAGTAAGGGATACACAAAGAAGGAAAACTATTATTATTTCAAAACAATAGGCAAACCACGAATACTTTAACATAAGTAATTATTTTCACCTTTATGAAGTATTAAATACTCTTCAATAAATAAAAGATCACTACTTACCCTTTTGTAACCAAAATATTACCATAAAATCCATATAAAGAACACATAACATATAAAGGTAACTTGGGACATAAACATACTAAAATGGAATAACCATACAATCGACTTCCACACATATCACTAAATGGAATATCCATACGGCCAACTTCCATACCCAATTCATTGGAGGTTATAGCGTAACCAACCATCCTAGTATTCACCGCACCACCCGTCATTTGGTTTATCACGTAACCACCCGTCAAATGTCCAATTACCATTATAAATTCATAAGACATAAAAAAATATAAAGGAAAGAAAACATTTCCACATTTCAATCACAATATTTCACTTAAATATATTGACATAACAAATACATTATCAAAACCATTTTCAATACCAAAATACATAAAATAGTATTTGCTATTTATTTTCTCTTAAAAACATTACGGCTTATTGAGGAAGCGAAAGATCAAATAATACTCGAGGCAGCAGAAAAGGTCATTGTCACCGCTTACGTTAAAAGGAACATCCTTTTTGTCGTTTAGTAAAGCACTTCGTAGAAAATGATTCCTTTTGAATAAAAGTAAATATCAAATGGGTTTATACACCGTATAAAATAATGTTTTGTATTAATGAAAATATGCCTCAATGAAAGGAGATTGAGATGAAGTCCCTTACCTTGTGTCCAACTTGACTCGATCATTCTTTAATCTACTGAATAATAAACTAAAGTTAATTTCTAGTTTATTAAGAGATTTTTTCAAGTTTATTAATACTTTTATATCACTTATTACCATGTCTTAAACCTTATGTAATCATTTAAGTTAATAAGGTTTGTTTTGTCTATATTTGGTACTTGAGTCAAAAATGGACTTCTTATAATTACATGTTGTTCATGTGGTCAAAGGTTCATTATATCCAAAATTATATTCATGATTTGGATATCTTATATATCATATATATCCAGAATATACACGTATTTATAATAGTACATAACATTTAGAGGTAAGAAATGAAATGCACCGTTCATGGAGATGGTAAGCCATACGTACACATGAACGCTACTTCCATTTATATTTCATATTTAAGGGAATTAAAAAATAATGATACATAATAGTATTATAATTATAGTATTGTTTAATATATAATATCATTAAATTTATCCTTTATATGTAACACATATGGTATGAATGAGTCATATCACTTTGAGGGGGCGGTAGTCCGCACTTCCTCAAATGAAATTATCACGATTACCCATAATGGAAACCATAAAGGTATGATATAAATAAAAATTACAGAAGCATAAAGAAAACATAAACAAAATATATATCATATATAAATACAGTTCCATCATAATTTCCACCATGAGAGGCAGTTGGAGATATTTGAACAATCATCATTTCGTGAGGCGTTAGTTTTCCATCCATAGAAACATTATGTTCTTCACCCATTAGATGGAGGTGTGTGTAAGTGTAGTTCTAATCCTTCTCATAAAAACATCCTAGTATATTTATGATTCTTTTTTGGTTACAAAATAATGTAATAAAAAGAGTTTAGGGGTTGGAGATGTAAAATAAAAGAAAATAATTTAAGAGAAACTGTTACCTTTAATTTGGGTAACCCCCTTTGGTTAGAACCAAAGGACTTCTTGAAGTGCCTTTTGCCTAAGTTAAGGCTTCTAGGAGGAGGATAGTGTCTTAGGGAGCTTAATTAGACAGATTTTGGATGAGTCTAATGTCTTTAGAGATGTGATGAATTGGTTATAAGTGGTCTCCTTTTATAAGGGGGAGGAGGGGCTCTTTAGGAAATTGTGAAAGCATTATTTTATTATAAACATATATTCTTGTTAAAAAGGTCCAAAAATCATTAAAGTCGAATATAAGACGACTAATATTAGAAATAAAATAATCCAATTGGAATTTGAAATGTTTTGTATAATATTTTAATCATTATAATCTTATTTTTTTAAATCATTTATTAATGAGGTAAAGACTACATCATTATTGTGTCATAAATAATTTAATTAATGTGATGTATAAAAATTATAACAAAATTACCATGATGTAGGAAATCTATTTATATTTCCAATTAACATTTATATTCCAAAATATTACCTATATAACGACATGTAAAAATTAATTACTAAAAGATTTATGTTTATGTCAATTTTGCCTTTACATTAAATTAATTTATCTAAAGTGTCATTATCATTCATAAGTGGCTCAATGGGGTACCAAAATTGTCCCAAAGATTCCCATGGTCAGATATATATCAACTAATAGAATTAGGACACATTTAAGGGTAATTTTATATTATTATAATAATGTTTTTTTACCCTTATCTTCATGATTTATCCTCTAACCATGCTAAATAAAATATTTACTGAAGTAAATATTTAAAATGTATAAAAATAAAAGTTACCTATTTACACAATTTGATCCTCCTGATTAGAAATATGGAATCCATTTTTCTAAATTCAAAACACAGAAGTTGCAAAAATTTATTCAAATTTAATTCCTCCTATCAATACAAAAAGCGTGTTTTTAAGAAATAATAACTATCAAAATATTAACACTTGTTTATGTCCAATTTCAAAGTGAAATTAATTCCAATGACCAAAATTGGATTAAACAGTAAAAATATATTTTAATTACACTTTAAAACCAATTTAAAAGGTAATCTAACCATATAAATAAATTAGATTAAATGGCAATTTTGAATTAAATGGCAATTTTGAATTAAAATACAGTATTTTCACTATTCATTAAAAAATGAACGTTATCAGAAAAATACCAAAAAAATACCCAAAGTAAAATTTGATGTCCCCATTCTAAATAAGGATTGTATTTGGTCAAATATAATGTATTAAAGTGACCAAAACTGTATTTAAAGAGGGTTCACCATTAAAAGGCTATAAATCGACCTTTTAATGTAAATTATGCTTAAAATTAGATTCATTCACAATTTAAGCCTCTATATTTTATTGGATAAATGTAAATACATTTAAGAAATATGTATAATCATATTTTAGTTAGTTTTTTTCATTACCACCAATACAATGGCTAGGAGTTAACTGCCATTTAAAATAATATTATTATATTATTAGTGTGGAACGTAAGATTTCAAAGAAACTCACTGTTGTGTATCGGGTATGTTATCAAACATAGAAGCCCCTTTAAAGTAAAATTAATATTTAATTCACAAATATTAATAAATATGAAAATCTATTATTATTAATTTACCTGGGATGTTACATCCTTCCCCCCTTTTGGAAATTGCATCCTCACAATTTTTTATTCACTTATCAAAATAAGTGGGTGTATTTATCCCTCATAGAATTTTTAGATTCCCACATTGCATCTTCAACCATATGGTTTTTCCACAAAATCTTTACCTGGTGAATTACTTTATTCTACAATACTTGCTCTCTATGGTCAAGAATCTAGACTGGTTGTTCTTCATAAGAGAGATTCTCTTCCAACTAAACTACCTTTAGGCTCAAAACATGAGATAGATCTGGTATATACTTTCTCAACATCGAAAGATGAAAAAAATTGTGTACCTGAGATAAACATGGAGGTAAATCCACTCTGTACGCAACTAATCCAATGTTATCCAGAATTTCATAAGGTCCAATGAACCTTGGACTCAACTTTCCCTTCTTACCAAAACACATGACACTTTTCCATGGAGAAACTTTGAGAAAGACATGATCACCTACCTCAAAAGAAAGATCCTTCCTCTGGTTATCTGCATAACTTTTCTGTCTGCTCTGAGCTGTTCTCATGTGCTTCTGAATCAAATGAACTTTATCTACCATCTCTTCTACCAATTCTAGTCACATTAGCTTCCTTTCACATACTTCATCCCAAAAAGCTGGAGTTCCACAATGCTTTCCATATAATTCCTCAAATGGAGTCATCAATATACTAGAATGAAAAGTGTTATTATATGAAAATTCAACCAAAGAAAGATGTTGGCCCCAACATCCTTGGTAATCCAATGAAAAAGCACGTAGCATATCCTCCATGGTCTGAATCGTTCATTCTAACTTCCCATCTGACTAAAGATGAAAAGCTGTACTAAAATTCAATTTAGTACCCAACGACTTCTGAAGGCCTTTCCAAAAATTGGAAGTAAACCTGAGATCATGATCAGATACAATGTAGATGGGAACTCCATGCAACCTGACTATCTCTTTAACATAAAACCAAGAAATATGATCTAGAGGAAATGTATCTTAAATCAGAAGGAAATTATCATATTTAGTCAATCGATCAAAGATAACCGAGATTGCATTATTACCTCGAGATATCTTCAGTAATCCCACAATGAAGTCCATGGATATATTTTTCCATTTCCACTCTGTCATCGGTAAAGACTGAAGCATCCATTTTAGTAACTGCCGCTCTGCTTTAACCTGCTAACAAGTCAAACACTTCACAGTAAAATCAGCAATATCTCTTTTCATTCCATCCCACTAGTAAAACTCACTAAGATCTCTATACATCTTAGTTCTGCCAGGATGAACTGAAAACAGGGAACTATGGGCTTCACATAACAACAAATTCTTCAGCTGTAAATCACAAGGCACACAAAACCTCTTTCCGAATCTCAAAACACAATCATTATCAATGTTAAAATCAGGAAACTTACCCTTCTGAACTAACTCTGCCTTTTTCTGCAACTCACTGTCTTATTTCTAGGCCTGCTTTATGCTGTTTGATAGAGATGATTTCACTGACACCTGAAACAAAAAAGAATAATTTCCTACACCAAAAAATTCTATGCCAAAGTTCATCAAATCAAAAACCAAAGGATCTTGTTCCAAATGTATCAGGGTTAATGAAGCATTAATTTTTCGACTCAAAGCATCAGCCACTTAATTTTCATTTCTCGAATGGTAATGTATCATGCAGTCATAATCCTTGATTAATTGCAACCATATCCTCTGTCTCAATTTCAATTCTTTTTGAGTGAATATATACTTGAAACTTTTGAGATCAGTATATATTTCACACTTCACTCCATACAAATGATGCCTCAAAATTTTTAAAGAAAAAACAACAGCAGGTAATTCCAAATCACGTGTAGGGTAATTTAACTCATGGGGTTTCAACTAACTTGAAGAATAATCAATTACATGATCATTCTACATAAGGACACAACCAAGTCATTTCAATAAAGCATCACTATAGATAAAAAAACTCACTATTTCTGGAAGGTAGTGCTAAAACTAGAGTATTCACCGATCTTCTTTTCAATTTCTTAAAAAAAACATCACATTTATTTGTCCAAATGAACTTAACACCTTTTTGAGTTAACTTAGTCGTTGGACTAGATAACCATGAAAAATTTTCAACAATCCTCTGGTAATAACCTGCCAAACCAAGAAAACTAAAATTCTCGGTTATATTTGTGGGTCTTGGCCATTCTTCAACAACTTTTGTTTTTGTAGGATCAACTGTTATTCCATTTTTTGAAACAATGTGACTAAGGAAAGATATTTGTTGTAACCAAAACTCACACTTTCTGAATTTCTCAAATAGTTTATTTTCTTTTAAGGTTTGAAAGACAAAACTTAAATGACTTTCATGTTCCTCTTTAATTTTTGAATAAACCAAAATATCATCAATAAACACAACCAAAAACTTATCCAAGAACTCATGGAAAATTCTATTAATAAGATCCATGAATACAGAAGGTTCATTGGTTAACCCAAAATTCATAACTACAAATCATAATGGACATATCTAGTATGAAAAGCGGTCTTCGGAATGTCTTCTTCCTTTAATTTCAGTTGATGGTACCCCGAACTCAAATAAATCTATGAAAAATAATGAGCTACCTAAAGTTGATAAAACAAATCATCGATATGAGGAAAAAGATACTTTTCCTAAACTTTAATGTTATTCAATGCTCTATAATCAATGTAGAGTCTCATTAAACCATATTTCTTTTTAACAAACAAGATATAAGCACACCATGGTGATGTGATAGGTTGAATGAAACCTTTATCTAATAACTACTGCAATTTCTTCTATAACTCTAAAAGTTCAGCTTGAGCCATTCGATAAGGGTGTTTTTAAATTGGCTCAGCATTAGAAACTAAGTAAACAGTAAATTCAACTTCTCGATCAGATATAATACCAGGAAACTCATCAAGAAAAAACATCAAGGTACTCATTTACCAGTGGCACAACATTAATCTGAATAGTTTCTTTGTTTTCAATAATATGTGCAAGGTAAAATTCATTTCCATCTTTTACTAGTTTCTCTGCTTCATGATATGATATCAAAAGAAAGGGTTCATTCTTGTACAAAAACTGAAAATCATTCCGAAAAAAACATATTTAGCTCTGAAGTCAATATTAGCATGATAAACAAAAATCCAATCCATACCCAAAATAACATCAAAATCTACTAGAGGAAAAACAATAAGGTTTGCAGGTAGATTCTTTCCGCACACAAAGACATGAATTTTCTTATGTTTTGTTTTGGTCTCAACATTTCTTCCATGTATTTTTACCGTAAATTTCTTATTCATATCTTGATATGGAATTCCTAATTTACTAAAAAACTTCTCAGAAATGAAAGAGTGTGTAGACCCTGAATCAAACAACACATTGGCATAATCTAAACAAATAATCAGTGTACCTGATACTACCTCATTTGATGAACCAAAATATGCTGAAGTAGTTTCAAAGGATTTCACCACCCCTTTCTGCTTGTAGTCTGGATGATTTACCTCATTTGAGTTCTTCTCTGAACACTCATTTGCATAATGGACCATTTTATTACACTATAAAACATCTTACCGATGGCTTTTCATTGCCTGCTTGATCATCTTTCTTATAGTTACGTGCAATATGACCAGACTTACCACACCAGAAGCACTTTCCAGACTTTGATAAACATTCTCTGGGATGCTTTTTACCACAATTATCACAAGATGGATATTTAGTTTTCTTACCTCCAGGAGTATTTGATGAATTAATCCCCTTTTCCTACCAACTGGATCTCTTATTATGTTGTTCGTCAAAGAAAAATTGATCATCGAAAAACTCCATTTCCATGTTCACCACACATCAAACAAGTTTTTCATAACTTTTGAACTCATGAGAGGCTAACGCTATCTGATGTCGTGGATTCAGTCCTGAGTAAAATTGATTTATCTTACTATAAAGATCTCGTATGAAATTTGGTGCATACCTTGCCATTCGAGTGAACTATGCTTCATAAGCAGCCATTGAGTCATCCTCCTGCCTCAATTCTAGGAATTATTTTTCCATCCTAAGACGAACCACCTTAGGATAATATTTCTCAAGAAAAATACCTTTGAATTAATCCCAATAAAGAGCATCAATCTCCTCACTATCCCTGATATTTTTTACCATCGACCACCACTGATCAACTTCACCTTCAAAACGGTAAACATCGAGACTAACCTTTTGATGTTCTGAACAACCCATTACATCGAAAATCTTCTCCAGTGCTTTAATCCACCCTTCAGCTAGCACAGGGTCAGATGATCCTCTGAATGATGGGGGATGTTGCCTCATGAAATGATCCACTACTGAAATGTTCCTCTACGGTTGATCTGGATGATGTCGTGCATGGATACCACCACCATTTATAGCCTAAGTCAACTGTTCCATCACGACAACAAACTGTTTGATTCCAATTATGACCATCTCAAGTTTCGGATTTGGAAGGTTGTCTTCCTTTTGATGTTGTCCCAACATAGCTGCCCTGTTTCCTCTGTGGAAAACCATTCTGAACACAAAAATATCTTAGGCGAAGAAACATGGTAATATTTAAATGCTATATGATTTCAATATTAACATAAATTAATTTAACAATACCTTAAAAGATAAAGTTATCTAAACCGGCCTCTGATACCAACTATAATGAAACGACCTTAAAACATTATATAATATTGAATTAAATGAATAATTTACATTGTAGATATTTTTAGTTTTAGAGATTTAGAGAATTAGGCCATATCTATTACATTTCATTTCAAATACAAAGTAGACACTTCTACTCAGTTTCCCTTTTTTTCACAAAACAAGAACTCTTGAAAAAAAGAGTCATGTCTAGTTCCATGTTTAAGACAGCATGAATTTTCCTTGATACCATCCTTGACCCTATTCCACATTATGTCCTATGAAAAACATTTCAAAAACATGGGATGAGGATAAAAAGGTTAGTAAGGGATACACAATGAAGGAAAACTATTAGTTTTTCAAAACAACAGGTAAACCATGAATAATTTAACATAAGTAATTATTTTCACTTTTATGAAGTAGTACATACTCTTCACTAAATAAAAGATCACTAATTACCCTTTCATAACCCAAATATTACCATAAAACCTATATAAAGAACACATGACATATAAAGGTAACTTGGGACATAAACATACTTAAACGGAATAACCATACGGTCGACTTCCACACAAATCACTAAATGGAATAGCCATATGGATGACTTGCATACCCAATGCATTGGAGGTTATAACGTAACCACTCGTCCTGGTATTCACGACACCACCCGACATTTGGATTATCAAGTAACCACCCGTCAAATGTCCAAGTACCATTATAAAATCAGAAGAAATAAAACAAATATAAAGGAAAGAAAACATTTCCACATTTCAATCAAAATATATCACTTAAATATATTGACATAACAAATCCATTATCAAAACCGTTTTCAATAAAAAAAATACATAAAATATTATATGGTATTTATTTTCTTTTAAATACATTACGACTTGTTGAGGAATCCAAAGATCAAATAATACTCACGGCGGAGGAAAAGGTTGTTATCACCACTTACGTTAAAAGGAACATTCTTTTTGTCGTTTAGTAAAATTATTCGTAGAAAAAGATTCATTTTGAATAAAAGTAAAATTCAAAGGGGTTTATACACCGTATAAAAGAATTTTGTGTATTAATGAAAATATTCGTCAATGAAAGGAGATTGAGACGAAGTCCCTTACCCCGTGTCCGACTTGACTCGATCGTTCTTTAATCTCCTGAATAATAAATTAAAGTTAATTTATAGTTGCTTAATAACTTTTTTCAAGCTTATTAATCCTTTTATATCACTTATTACAATGTTATAAACATTATGTAATCATTTAAGTTAATAACATTTTTTTTCTATATTTGGAACATGAGTCAAAAATGGACTTCTTATAATTACATGTTGTTCATGTGGTCAAAAATTCATTATATCCAAAATGATATTCAGGATTTTGATATCATATATAACATATATATCCAGAATATACATTTATTTATAATAGTATATAACATTTAGGGGTAAGAAATGAAATGCACCGTTCATGGAGATGGTAAGCTGTACATACGCATGAATGATACTTCCATTTATATTTAATATTTAATGGAATTAAAACATAATGATACATAGTAGTATTATGATTCCAATATTTTATCATATATAATATAATTAAATCTATCCTTTATATGTACCACATATGGTATGAATGAGTCATATCACTTTGAGGGGGCGGTAGTTCGCACATCCTCAAATGAAATCATTGTGCTTACCCATAATGGAAACCATAAAGGTATTATATAAATGGAAATTACAGAAGCATAAAGAAAACATAAACATAATATATATCATATATAAATACAGTTCCATCATAATGACCACCATGATTGGCAGTTGGAGATATTTCAACAATCCACGTTTCATGAGGCGTTAGTTTTCCATCCATAGAAACATTATGTTATTCACCCATTAGATGGAGGTGTGTGTAAGTGTAGTTATAATACATCTCAAAAAAAAATCCTAGTATATCGAGGATACTGGTGTTGTTACAAAAGAAAGTAATAAATAGAGTTTAAGGTTTGGAGAAGTAAAATAAAAGAAAACAATTTAAGAGAAACTGTTACCTTTAATTCGGGTAACTCTATTTGGTTTGAACCAAAGGACTTATTGAAGTGCCTTATGCCTAAGGTAAGGATTCTAGGAGGAGGATATGGATGTATGTAGCTTAATTGTGAAGAGTTTGTACTATTCGAAAGGCTTGACAGGTGTGAGGAATTGTTTAGAAGTGGTATCCTTTGATAAGGGGGAGGAGGGGCTCTTTAGGAAAGTGTGAAAACATTATTTTATTATAAACATATATTCGGTTTCAAAAAGTCCAAAAATCATTAAAGTCGAAGATAAGATGACAAATATTCGAAATAAAATCATCCAATTAGAATTGTACATGTTTTGGAAAATATTTTAATCATTTTAATCTTATTTATTTAAATCATTTATTAATGAGTTAAATACTACATCATTATTGTGTCATAAATAATTTAATTAATGTGTTGTCTAAAAATTATAAACAAATTTCCATGATGTCATAAATATATTTAGATTTCCAATGAATATATATAGTCCAAAATATTACTTATATAACACCATGTAAAAATTAATTACTAAAAGATTTTTGTTTATGTCATTTTGTCCTTTACTTTAAATTAATTTATCTAAAGTGTCATTATCATTCATAAGTGGCTCTATGGGGTCCCAAAATCGACCCAAAGATTCCCACGTTCAGATATGTATCAAATAATAGGATTAGTACATGTTTAAGGGTAATTTAATATTATTATAATATTGTTTTTACCCTTATTTTTCTGATTTACCCTTTAACCACGATAAATAAAATATTTACTGAAGTAAATATTTAAAATGTATAAAACTAAAATTTACCTATTTACACAATTTGGACCTCCTGATTCCAAATATGGAATCCATTTTTCCAAATTCATAACACAGAAGTGGCATAAATTAATTCAAAATTAATTCCCGCTGTTAATATAAAAAGAGTGTTTTTAAGAAATAATAACTATCAAAAGATTAACACTTTTTTATGTCCAATTTCAAAGTGAAATTAATTCCAATGAACAAAATTGGATTAAATGGTAAAAATATATTTTTATTTACACTTTAAAACCCATTAAAATGATAATATAATTATATATATAAATTAGATTAAAAGGCAATTTTGAATTAAAATACAGTATTTTTCACTATTCATTAAAAATGACCTTTATCAGAAAAATACAAAAAAAATACCAAACAAATACCGAAAGTACAATTTGACGTCCCCATTCTAAAGAAGGATTTTATTTGGTAAAATATAATGTATTAAAGTGACCAAAACAATATTTAAAAAGGGTTCTCCATTAAAAGGCGGTAAATCGACCTTTTAATGTAAATTATGCTTAAAATTAGATTCATTCACAATTTAAGCCTCTAAATTTTATTGGATAAATGTAAATACATTTAACATACATGTATAATCATATTTTAGTTAGTTTTGTTCATTCCCACCAATACAACGACTAGGAGTTAACTACCATTTAAAATAATAATATTATATTATTAGTGTGCAACGTAAGATTTCAAAGAAACTCGTTGTTGTGTATCAGGTACGCTATCTAACATAGAAAACCCTTTAAAGTAAAATTAATATTTAATTAACAAATATTAATAAAATGGAAAATCTCCCATTCTTCATTTACCTGGGATGTTACAGCTTCTGATAGTATGAAGCACCACTTTGGAACTTTTCTGCAAGGTGGAAGTGCACATAGCAATCAAAAGAGGGGGAAGGATTTTCAAGGTGGTGACCAGGTCTTCTGTTATTAGTGTGAAAGGTCAATGAATAAGCGTGACCACTATCCCTAGCCACCAATTGAGTTCCAAGCATGTGGCAAGTTAGGCTTGGTGCAGAGGTTCTTTAAGAACCCACAATAGTTAGGGAATGATAGAGGTCTGAGGTAGGTGTTGAGTGTAGGTAGGGGGTTGATTACCACATATCAGGAATACAGTTGGAGCTTGACAGGTCATACTAGCAGAGGTAGTGGATGTGGAACTCTAAGACAAGATCATCCTTACCAATAATGCAGTGCAGTGTATGGAACTTAGGATAGAGCCTATGGTAAAGTGGCAGGTCATCTTTATGTAGTTTAGGATACACCTGAGGGTGGTGAGGTAGGGCCTTCTACTATATGAGGGAAAATTCTTGTAGCTTCCACTATTTCTAGTGATTTATTTGATATAGGTTCTACACATTAATTTATTTATGCTCAGTTTGTATTTGTATTGGGATTAACTATAGAGACTGCATGTGGGGTAATGTCCATTGATACTCTACTAGGGGTACAAGTTGAGGACATAAGGGAGTGTAATGGTTTAACTCTCAAGGTTGGTGGATATAATTTTATGTGGGTTTTTTTTCTATAGATTTCAGGTTTTGACCTAATCTTGTGGATGGATTGGTTGGAGTTATATCAATCCCATATCTACTATTACCATTGTCAGGTTACATTCACATCTCTCGATGGGAGAAATTATGTCCTTCATAGTGAGTGGGATACTCGAGTGGGCCACTATGCCACTAGTTGGGAGAACTCATAGCCCAAGTGGCATGCCTTATGTTTGATGATGGGGTGAAAGTACTACCAGTCTTCCCTTTTGTTGTGTAAAAGTTTCATTATGTGATTCCCAAGGAATTATCGTGGTTACCACCTAAGAGAGATGTTGAGTTTATGATAGAATTATTTCCAGGAGAGGAGCAAGAATCCATTATACCCTATCCTATGGCACTAGTAGAGCTCAAAAATCTAAATGTTCAGTTAGAGGAATTAGAGCGTAAGGGGTTTATACGTCCTATTACATCACCTTGGGGATCTCCAGTGTGGATTGATAAGATGGATGTCGGATCACTGAGGCTATGTGTCGATTATAGGAAGCTGAACCAGATGAAAGTTAAGAACAAATACCCTCTTCCTATAATTAATGACATGTTTTATCATCTCATAGGTGCCTTGGTGTTTTATAAGATTGATTTGAGATCAGGGTACCATCAGATGAGGGTGACATGTTCTGACATACCCCAGACAGCTTTCTGAAGCAAGTATGGGTTGTATAAATTTCTGGTGATGTTTTTTGGTTTGACCAATGCACTAGAGGTTTTCATTTTCTTGATGAACCGGGTATTCCACCCATATCTGGATAATTTTTTAGTTGTCTTCATTGATGACATCATGGATTACTCTTGAACTCTTGAAGACCATGTTGAACATCTTAACATCATCTGGAGTACACTAAAAGAGTGTAGGCTTTATGCTAATCTATCAAAATGGTAGTTTTGTATTGATGAGGTGCACTTTTTTGGGACACATCATCTCTGAACCATGTGTGTTGGTGGATCCAGAATGGTTTGGGTTGTTGTGTCTTAGGAGAAGCCCTAGAACATCTATGATATTCAGAGTTTTCTTGGTTTGGTTGGCTATTACTGAAGGTATATTAGATATTTCTCTTGGTTGGCAGTTCCTCTCATAGGTCTAACCCAGAAGGGGGGGTTACGTTTGATTGGTTGGAGGCTTGTGAGAATGATTTTCACGATATGGAAAATCAGTTGACTACCGCACCGATTTTTATCTTACCCAAACTAGATAAGAGGTATATATTGTTATGTGATATGTCCAGTGTGGGACTTGGGGAAGTGTCGATGTAGGATGATTGGGTTCTAGCTTATGGGTCGACATAGTTGAGGCCACATGAATTTAATTATACTACGAATAACCTAGAGTTATATTTTTTTCTTCATGCCTTAATGTGATCAAGGCATTACTTTTTGGGATAACCCTTTACGGTGTTCACCGACCATAAAAGTCGCACGTACATATTCTCTAAGTGGGACTTGAATCTTCGACAGTGACAGTGGGTCAAGTACCTTCATTCATTTGATTTCGTGTTATACCAGGGAAAAGGAATAGTGTCATCGATGCTCTGAGTTGGAAGACTCAGAATCAGGTAGTTCAGGAATCCAGTTCAGAGTGGGTGATGATGGCCTTGTTTGAGGAGATGCATTTGGAGGTATATGATGGGAATATGCAGATGACCCTTGCATATATAACAATTTAATCCACACTTCTAAGACAAGTGAAAGAGATTTAATCAATGGATCTAGAGATTTTGGATATGAAATAAAGTCTTAAAGGTGGGGAGTCACCTTTTGATTGTACTTTCTGTGCTGATGGAGTTTCTTAGTTTCATGGTCTTGCTGTGGTACCAGATAATGTATGAGAGGAGTTTATGTGCGAGTTCCACACATCAAAGTGGGTAGTGCATTCGGTATTGACTAATATGTACCATGATCTTTGTAGGCTGTTTTGGTAACCAAGAATGAAGAATGAAGTTTCAAATTTTGTGACATGATGCCTTACCTATTAGTAGCTCAAGACAGAACAACAACATCCATGTGTGTTTTTGTAGTCATTTCCTATTCTATAGTGTAAGTGTAATGACGTCATGATGGACTTCATGGTGGGTATTCCAAGGATGACTTAGAAGAATGATTCAATTTTGGTGGTGGTAGACAGGCTGACCAAAGTGGCCCATTTCATCCGATTCAGGAGACCTATACAGTCAAGCAGTTGGGGGAATTTTATGTTTGAGAAATAGTATGGTTGCATGGTGTGTCAAGAACCATAGTTTCAGATCACGATCCACATTTCACCTTGCGCTTCTGGGAGGGACTACAGAAGGAACTTGGCACCCGAGTGTTTTTGAGTACGGATTACTACCCACAAACTGATAGGCAGTCATAGTATACAATTAAGGTATTAGAAGACATGTTTAGAACATGTCTTCGAGATTTTGGTGGTTCATGGGAGAAACACTTGTCGCTTTTTATGTTTTTTTACAACAACAACTTTCAGGATATAGTTTAGATGGCACCTTTTGAGGCAATTTATGGGGAACTATATAGATCTATGTTTGGTTGGTTAGGGGCCAGAGAGTCCGAGATGTTAGGACCAAGGCATATGTAGGAGACATTTCAGAAGGTATGTTTGATTTTAAATCATATGGTAACATCTCATAGTTGGTAGAAGTCATATGAATATTGGTATCATAGAACTCTTGAGTTCATGGTGGGTGATAGTGTATTTATTTGGGTGTCACCAAGTTTGGGTCACCGTTGAATTTGAAATCAAGGAACGTTGATGCCTAGATATGTGGGGCCATTTGAGATTGTGGAGAGGATCGGGCTAGTGGATTACTGATTGGATATTCCACAATGATATAGTTGGAAGCATAATGTTTTCCATTTTCAAAACTCTTATAGTATCATCATGATCTGTCTCATGTGATTGATGTCGAGTATGTCGAGCTTGAGGCTGATGCATCCCTTGAGGAGCACATGGTTCATATTGTAGATCATAGTGGGAATGTTTTGTGGGGAAAGTTTGTGCCCTTGGTTTGTGTTCTATAGAAACATGGAAAAGTTTAGGAAGAAACTTGGGAGAGAGAATCTGATATGCAGGCCTAGTTGATCAATCAATTTTCTTTGGGAACTCAATGATGCTCAGGAAGAGCAGCTCCGAGACGAGTCTTTATAAGGTGGGGAGGTTGTAAGATACCTAATTTCTCTATAAGGTATTTTATTGCTTAGGTTTTATTTTATGTCCCCATTTGTGATTAGATAAGTGTTTTACTAAGTCCTTGAGAAGGATCAGGGGTGTTGTAGGGGATTCAGAACATGAAAAAGGGGAAAACTTGTATTTTTATGAAATCCACATGTTTTGCACACAGTTTGGAAAACCGTATGAGGGGAGATCTGCGGGAAGTTGTTACCTACATGGTTTTCACATAGTGTGGAAAACCATGTGAAATAAAGGGTGTGTGGGGAGTAGACTCTGCATGGTTTGGCAAACCGTGTGGGTAAACTGTGCCACCTGGAAACTTTTAAAAATTTACAAAATTGTCATGATGGGATTTTTATTCCCAACTCGGGATTTCTCCCCTTATTCCTCCTTCAACCCAAGGGACTATACAAGATTCCAAGATCTTCTAATAGGTTGATATCCTTAATTACTAAGCCATTTGGTGTTCATTTGGTTGTGGATTGAAGATCCAGGTAAGGTTAATCCCCCTCTTTCTTATCTTTTTGGTTAGGGCTTCTATTCTTCTTATATCTCCATTCAAGTCTCTCAAACACTAATTTTATATTGAGATTTAGGGTTAAGCATCAAGGGTTGGTTGAATCGATATCTAAGGAATCTATTGAGAGGTCATTCACCAACAGATTCATGGTAGGTGGTCTACAAGTTATAACCCTTGGTTTTTATATAGATTTTTGATTGTATGGTATTTATTCATTCCCTATTTAGATTATTTCTTGGTTCCTTTGACATGACATGATGTATTGGGTGTCTAAAAAACCTAAAGAAACCATCATGATCCCCATGGGATGTATGGAGGACGATGAGACCTATTTTGGGGCCACCGATGGGGAGTGCTGATACTTCTGGACCTAGAACTTAGTAAATTAAGAGTAGGTCCATTTTATAAGAATGTAGATCCATGGAGAAAATGTTAATATTATGGAAAGATGTGCAATTGTAGTTTTAGTAATACACCTAGGTTGGGTAATGACCTACATAGGTGTTTGGTTGGCCTAAAAAGGGGTTAAACGGATTAACAGGAAAATGCTAGGGGATTAGCTTTATACATGAATATGCTTAGTGAGATAGGCATGAGAAATGGAATGAGGCTAAAGGTATTAAGTAATATAAATGATGAATGTGTTAATGGATAAGGAAAAATGTTAATTTCACATTTATTGATATTTTTGTGACATTGTAAATGATATTGGCTATGACTGTTGTGATATGGTTGATTGGGGTGAATGATAAATAAGCATGTGCACATGGCTTGGTTGAGTGTAGTATCGAATTGAGGTTCTATAGCCATAGGTAGAGTTGGAATGAGGTTCTATCTCCACCCTTAAATGCATGGGTTTGGGAAGGGTACATAGTTCTATTCCCCTAATGGCTGAATTCCACCCGGACAGAGGCTTTGATGTTAGGATTATGATATTATTATAATGCAATGAATAGTGAGATGGGGCATGATTTTATTCCCATATGCTTGAGGATATTGAACATGCTCAATCCATTGAACACATGAAAAAGGTAGATTAAATCATGAAATTCCTAAGTGGTGAACCCATACTCAATAGTAGTACTATTAAAAGGAACATAGTCAAGAATAGAATATTGAACTATTTATCTTTACATGCCTTTATTTATCACTTGCATGAACTATCTTCTTTTTCAAGATATTTTGTAGCCACCATTGGTGGTGGTCTACTAAGTTATACTCACACCCTTCTCGGGCCACCATTGGGTACTCGAGAAGATTTCATACTTGCAGGTCAAGACAAGGGAAAGGACCTTATGCTAGGGAGTTGAGTTGGATATGGGATTTGTATGGGAGAGGTTCCAGACATAGATTTCGGGCCATTTGGGGGTTTTTTGTTTGTCTTTTTTTTGGGGGTTTTGTTCACTTGGAACTATATCATGACATGACATATTTAACTATTGCAAATATTTGTATCCAGTATTTGGGAATTGGTTATTTATTCATGTTATTGATTGTTGTATATTGTTTCCATTATTTAAATTATTATTTACTATTTATTACTTTGGTATTGAGGGTATAGTCTCCCCACATGACCTATTATACCCTAATTTCTAGTCGACAACGTTTGGGACATGGAGAGGTGCACCTAAGGTCATGTAGCGACCTAGCTTGGGGCCCCAGACTTGTGGATCCTTGTTCGGGGACATTAAAAAGTGGTATCATATGAGTTATTTTATATTTCTTACTATATGAGGATGGTAGACAGGCGATCCAGAATGTTTCAGGCCTTGGTAATAAGCTTGTTATTGGGAGTAGATAACCCTTGTATGGGGGAAACCCCAAGTCACCCTAGGAGGGGATTGTTGTTCTTATTGTGTGTTGTTGTATTTGATGATATTTTACCATTGAGTGATGCACTTCTTGTGTGGTTTGATAGTTTTGTGATATTTCTCTCATGGACAGAAACGTATGAGATTGTTCATTCATGCAACATTCTAGGCCCCTATGTATGTAAGTGGCATGCATCAATATAGAAACACACATGAGATCTTTGTGTGGGATATAAAGGATAGTATGCATATGTTTTCTTAAAATTAATGAAATTGTGCCTAATGGGAAGGTATAAATGGGTAAAAAGGGATGTAAAAATGTCAAGTAGTAAATAGGGAATGGTTCTTCATAAAGAAGTAAAAGTGTATAAATATGTTGTAAGAGTAAATTGGGATATGGAAATGGTTTTGAATGGGAGTGAAATATATGGCTCGTAACCATGAGAATTGGATACCCTTGTTATCCATGGCCTTAGGAGAGATGGGAAAGGGTAGTTATTTAGTTGTGAGTGGGATCTTTTGTGGTGTTCATGAAAACTGGTTTCGTTATGAAAAGTGATGATTAAACCTATATATCTTTTTCTCTTAATAAAAGTGTTATAGTTACATTCTAAAGCTCTTTTTTATCATTATAGAGAAATTCCACCTCGAAAACGTGTGCCGGCTGGGCGACATGAGGACGTTGTCGAGAACGCTGCTCCAGTAGTTGAGTAAGAGAACATTGGGATCCAAGGAGATAAGGAAGTTCAATTCCGAGATAACATTTCTCATTTTATGTAGATGATGGAACGAGACCCAAGGAAGGTTTCACCAAGTATGTTTGACCATACTAGGGAGTTTCAGCTATAGTACCCTCCAACCTTTACTGAAGAGGGTGGGCTAGAAGGAGTAGAGTTATAGATTTAGTCCATCCAAACAATTCTTTAACATCAAGATACTCCTCTCAAGAAGCGAGAAAAGTTGGCGGCCTATATGCTGAAGGGTTAGGGAAAAAGTTGGTGGGATATCATGGTCCAAACAGATCATGCTGAAGGAATGATGTTGAAGGATTTTTTGGAGAAGTTTCTTGGGAAATTCTACCCAAAAACCTTGTGGTAGGAGAAGGCTATAGATTTTTTGAGTTCGAATCAGGCGACAATGTCATTAATGGACTATGCTAGTCATTTTTCTGATTTGAAGCACTTCATTCTGACATTGACAGGAAATAAGGCAGTTGTGGTGAAACACTTCCAGGACAGGCTAAGACACGAGATCAGATCTCAGGTGAATATATTTCATCTAAAAAGGTTTGATGAAGTGGTAGATTAAGACCTTATCTTAGAGGGGAACCTAAAGAGAGATTCAAATAGTGAGCTTATGGCACCAGTTGGGAGAGAAAGTGGTGCGTCTTTTGATAGTAAGAAGAGACACATCAGAAACTTTCAGTAAGGTGGAAGTTCTCATCGTAGTCAGAAGAGGGGGTTAGATTCTCAAGGTAGTGACCGAGTGTTTTTTTATCTGTGTGGAAGGCCGGGGAACAAGCATGACCAGTGTCCCTGCCCAGCAGTCTAGTTTAGAGGATGTGGCAGGTTATGCCACGTGAAGAGGTTCTACAAGAACCCATGGTAATCAGGAAATGATGGAGGTTAGAGGTAGGTAATGAGTGTAGGTAGGGGGTCAGTTTCCCCATATTAGGCAGGTAGTCGGAGCTCCATTGGTTGTACTTGAAAAGGCAGTGGACGTGGAACACTGGTCCGAGATCATGCTTAACAATAGAGTAGTACAGTGATGGAAACTCATACTAGAGCCCAGGGTAATGGGGTAGGCCATCTCCATGAAGTTTAGGCTTCACCATAGGGTGGTGAGGGAGGACCATCTATTGTTTGAGGAATTATTCTGGTATCTTTCACACTTTATAGTGCTTTATTTGATACAAGAGCTATGAATTCCTTTATTTCTTCACAATTTGTAGTTGCGTTTGGATTAATCGTAGAGAATTCATGTGGGGTAATGTCACTTCGTACTCCTCTAGGGGTATGGGTTGAGGACCTCAGGCAGTGTAAGGGTTGTGCTCTAGAGGTTGGTGGATATTGTTTTCTATGGGATCTATTTTTTGTAGATATGTCAGGTTTTGACCTAATCTTGGGGATGGATTGGTTGGCATTATATCAAGCCCATATTGATTATTACCGACATCAAGTAATGTTCACATCTCTCGATGGGAGAACTTATGTCCTTTGTGGTTAGTGGGATACTCGAGCGGGCTGCGCAAGGCTGATACACCAACATTTAGGAGAAATCACAGCCCAAATGGCATGCCTTATGTTTGATGATGGGGAGAAAGGACATCCATTATTCACTTTTTTGTGGACTAGTTTTAGGATGTGTTTTCTAGGGACTTCTAAGGGTTACCACCAGAGATAGATGTTGAGTTTACAGTCGAATTATTTCTAAGAGTAGAGATAGTTTCTATTCCACCCTACCGTATGGAACCAACAGAGCTCTAAGAACTAAAGGTTCAGTTAGAGTAATTGGAGAGTGAGTGGGTTATACATCCTAGTAAATCATCTTGGGGATCTCTGGTGTTGTTTTCAAAGAAGGCTGACATATCATTGAGGCTATGTGTTGTTATAGGACATTAAACCATATGACATTTAAGAATTGATACCCTCTTCCTAGAATCAGTGACTTGTTTGATCATCTCAAAGGATCCTTGGTGTTTTCTAAGATCTGTTTGAGTTCAGGGTACCATCACCTAAGGTTGAGACCTTCTAACATACCTTGAATATCTTTCCTAAGTAGGTATGGGTTGTATGAATTTATGGTGATGCTGTTTGGTTTGACGAATTCACTATAAGTGTTCATGGACTTAATGAACTAGATATTCCACCTATAACTAGACCAGTTAGTAGTTTTCTTTGTTGATTAAATATTGGTGTACTCCATAACTCATGATGATCATGACAAACATCTTGAAATCATCTTGAGTAAACTAAGAGAGAATATGATTTACACCAGGCTATCAAAATTTCAGTTATGGATTGATGAGGTGCAATTTCTAGAAAACTTCATATATGAGTAAGTTGTTTCAGTGGATCCAGAAAAGTTGTAGGCTATTTTGTCTTGGGATCATCCCAAGAACATCTCTAATATTCAGTGTTTTCTTAGTTTTTTCTGATTATTACTAAAGGTTTATTAGATATTTTTCTATTTTGGTAGTGCCGTGCATAGGCCTAACCAAGAAGGGGGTTAAGTTTGATTGGTCAGAGGCTTTTGAGAATGATTTTCAAGAGGTGAAAAAGCAGTTGAACACCACACTGATTTTGATCTTACCGAATCCAGGTAAGAGGTACACCTTGTTCTGTGATACGTCCTTTGTGGGACTTGGGGTAGTGTTGATGCATGATGATCAGGTTGCAGCTTATGGGTCGAGATTTTTGAGTCCACATGAAAGGAAGTATCTTACTCATGACCTGGAGCTAGCTCTTGTGGTTCGTGCCTTAATGTGTTGGAGGCATTACTTGTTGGGAGAACTGTTTATGGTGTTCACCAACCATAAAAGTCTAAGGTACATATTCTCTTAGCAGGATTTGAATATTCGACAGTGATGGTGGGTTGAGTAACTAAAATACTTTTATTTTTATTTATTGTACACACTATGGAAATGGAATAGTGTTTCCAATGCTCCGAGCCGGAAGACTCAGAATTAGGTAGTTCAAGAATCCAGTTCAGAGTGGGTGATGATGGTCTTGTTTAAGGAGATGCATTTGGAGGTACAAGATGGGAAAGACCAAATGAACCTTTCATATATAATGACCAAATCAACACTTTTTAGCCGAGTTGAAGTGATCCATTCAGTGAATCTTGAGTGTTTGGAAATAAAGGGAAGTCTTAAAGTTAGAGATTCACATTCTAGTTGGAATTTCGGTGCTGACAGAGTTTCTTATGTTCACGGTCAAGTTGTTGTACCAACTGATGTACACAATGAGTTGATGTGCGAGTTCCATGTGTCAAAGTGGGACGTGCGGTTGGGATTTAATAAGATGTACTGTGATCTTTTTAGGTAGTTTTGGTGGCGATAATAAAGAAAGAAGTTGCGAGTTTTATGGAACGATGCCTTACCTATCAGCAGATGAAGGTTGAACATTTGTATCCAGGTGAGTTGTTGCAGTCATTGCCTATTCTAGAGTTGAAGTGGAATGATTTCATGATATAATTCATGGTGTGTATTCCGAGGATTCCTTGGAAGAATGATTCTATTGGGGTGGTGGTCAATCGAATGACCAAAGTTTCCCATTTAGTGCTAATTAAGGAGACCTATAAAATCGTCCAGTTGGGGGAATTATATGTTCAAGAAATAGTACGGTTTCATGGTGTGCAGAGAACCATAGTTTCAGATCGTGATCCACATTTCACCACGTGATTCTGAAAGGGAATCCAAAAGGAACTTGGTACAAAGGTATTTCTGAGTACATCTTACCACCCATAGACTGACAAGTATTCAGAGCACACAATTAAGGTATTAGAAGATATGTTGAGATCAAGTGTTCTGGATTTCAGTGGTTCTTGGTAGAAACACTTGTCTCTTGTTGAGTTTTCTTACAATAATTGATTTTAGGCCATAGTTCAAATGGTACCTTTTTAGGCACATTATGGGAGACCGTGTAAATCACCATTGTGTTGGTTAGAGGTTTGAGAGTCTGAGTTTTTTCATCGAGTCTTGTGTAGGAGTTGTCGGAGAAGTAACCATTGATTCAAAAGTGCATGGTAACAGCTCAGAGTAGGAAAAAGTCATATGAAGATCAGCATCATAGACCTCTTATGTTCATGGTGGGTAATAGTGTGTTTCTTTAGGTATAACCATGGTTGGTTCACTATTGAATTCGAAATAAGGTTAAGTTGGCCCCTAGGTATGCAGATCCATTTGAGATTATGGAGAGGATCGGTACAGTGGCTTACCAATTTGATCTTCCATAGTAGTATAGTGGGATGCATTATGTTTTCCATGTTTCACAAATCCAAAAGTATCATCTTGATCCGTCACATGTGATAAATGTCGAGGATGCTGAGCTTAAGGCTGATGAGTCCCTTGAGGAGAACCCTCTTCCTATTGTAGATCATAGTGGGAATGTTTTGTGAGGAAAGGTTGTGACTTGGTTGATGTTCTATGGTAACATGGAAACATTCAGAAATAAACATGGGAGAGAGAATCAGATATGTGGGCTCAGTGGCCTGATCTCATTTCTTTGGGAACTCAACGATGGTGAGAAAGAGTGGCTTGGGGACGAGTCATTATAAGTTGGGGAGGTGGTAAGATCCCAACTTTCTCCATAAGGTATGTTATTTTTTATTTATCAGTTTAATTCCTCATTTATGGTAAATTAAGTGTTTTCCCAAGTCTTTGAGAATGTTCGAGGGTGTTTCAGGGGTTTGGGACATGAAAAAGGGGAAAAATGGACTTTCTGGGAAATCCGCACAGTTTACACACAGTTTGGAAAATCATGTGAAGGGAGACTATACAGGTAGTAGCAATATTCATGGTTTGCGCATGGTCTGAAAAACAATGCACGAGAAAGGGAATGCAGGAAGTAGCCTCTACAGAGTTTGGAAAACCCTACGGGTAAACCGCGTAGCCTAGAAACTTTTAAAAAATTACAAAATGGCCATGGCGGGATTTTTATTCCCAACTTCAGATTTCTCCACCTTCTTCCTCCTTTAACCCTAGGGATGAACCAAGATTTCAAAAAAATCCAAGAGGTATATCTCCTTCGTTCCTAATCCATTTAGAGTGTCGTTGGTTACAAATTCAAGATCTAGGTATGGCTAATCTCCCTCTTGCTTCTCTTTTTGGTTCGGGTTTCCATTCTTATTATATCTCTATACGAGTCTCTCAAACCCTACCTTTTCGGTGATATTTAGGGTAAATCTTCAAGGGTCTATTAAATCAAGATCTAAGGCTTTGATTGAGAGGGTTTTCGCCAACAGGTTCAAGGTAGGTGTTCTATAAGTTATATCCCTCGGTTTTTATTTAGATCTATGCATATAGGGTTTTTATTCATGCCTTATTTTGTTAATTTCTTGGTGACTTTGACATGATGTGATATATTGGGTGTATAAAAAACCTAATGAAACTATAACAATCCCCATGGGGATTGACATATGTGGGTGTCTGGTTGGCTTAAAAAGGTATTAAATGGATTAATGGGAAAATTCTAGGGGATTTTCTTTATACATGAAAATGTTTAGTGAGATAGACATGCGAAATGGAATGGGGATAAAGGGGTTAAGTAATATATATGTTGAATGTGTTAATGGATTGAGGAAAAATGTTAATTTCCCATTTATTGATATTGGTGTTATGTTGTAAATGATATTGGCTAAGCTTGATGTGATATGGTTGATTTTGGTGAATGATAAATATGCATGCACGCATGGCTTGGTTGAGTGGGGTCTCGACTTGAGGTTCTAATCCCAAAGGTTGAGTTGGATAGAGGTTCTAGATCCTCCCCTAATTTCACTGGTTAGGGAAAGATACAAAGTTTGATTCCCCTAATGGTTTCATTCCACCCAGACTCAGGCTTCGAGGTGAGAATTATGAGATTGTTATAATTGGAATCCTAGTGAGACATGGCTTGATTTTATTCCCATATGCTTGAGGATATTGAACATTCCTAATCCATTGAACACATGAAAAAGGTATATTAAATCATGAAAGGCCTACATAGTGAACCCAGACTCAATATTAGTATAATTAAAAGGAACATAGTCTAGAATTTCCTATTGAACTGTTTATCTTTACATGCCTTTATTTATCACTTCTATGCCCTATCTTCTTTTTCTGGATATTTTGTAGACATAATCATTGGTGTACTATTGAGTTATACTCACACCCTTCTTGGGCTTCCATTGGGTACCTGAGTATATTTCTTGTATGCAGGTCAGGACAAGGGCAAGGGCCCCATGCTATGGGAGTTGAGTTAGACATGGGACATGTATGGGAGAGGTTCCAGACATGGAGTCTAGACCATTTTGGGGATTTGGCTGTTTGTCTTATTTTGGTGGTTTTGTTCACTTGGCACTGTAGCATGACTTGACATATTTATTATTCTATATGGTTGTACCCAGTATTTGAGAATTGGTTATTTATGCATTTTATCAATTTTTCCCTATTGTTTCCATTATTTAAATTATTATCTATTGGGGATTACTCTGGTAATGAGGGTATAGTAACCCCACATGACCTGTTAAACCCTCGATACTAGTCGAAAACCTCTAGTGTACAAGGAGGCATACTTAAGGTCAAGTAGAGATCAGGTTTGGGGCTCCGGATTAGTGGATCCCAGGTTGGAGACGTTACAATGGAACCCACATTTCCTACTCATGGGTTAAAAATGATAGAAAATTTATGTATTTAAACTCTTATGAATTCAATGGTTTTATATGAAACCCATTGAATATTCTCCATAGGTTACATACCAAATGATTTCTTATGATATATGATCTATGTGGGTTAGATAAATTTAGGAATATAAAGGTTGTTCCCTAATAGTTCTCTAATATATTGGGTAATGAATTAATCACTCCAGATTTCATGTCTGTGATACATTGACATCACACCATTATAATGTTTCATAATACAATAGTGAATATCATTCGTGATATGTTTTGCAAAAACTTAGTGATGAAAATAGGTGATATTATTATGAATGTATCATTTTTATGTTTTATCCCTATTTCCAGGTTATGCCTCATAGACTTATGATCATGCTATTATGTTAAGAATAATGATTTATCTATTATAATCACGTACCTTTCATTTATTTAATTTATCCGCTCAGTAATCCTTTTTCTCACCCTTCTATTTGGATATATCCCCCCATAAAATCATATACAGTGAGTCGAACTTAGATGAAATTATAGGGGAATATTTTAGAAGGATTAAATAAATTTTGTGATTTTTATGTGATCCATGTAATTTAGGTATTATGTTCTTAGTTTAAAATAAAATAAAACTCAAAATATCCTTCGAAGTATATCATTTAAATATTTTTAAAATTATATATGTTAAAAACCACACATGAAAATTTTGGTCATCATAGTTGGAATCAAACAAAATTTTAGTTATATATGGCAATTAGGACTATAGATAATTATTTTAAACCCTAGGGATAAGTATAAATATTGTAAAATGACCTAAAATTTTGGTAAAGTATTAATTGTGTGGTTTTTCTAGAAATTAAATCCCAATTTGGATACAAAAAATGGATGTAGGATCTAGCTCGGATGCACCTAGGGGAAATAACACTAAAAAAATTGGTTGGGTGTAAATATGATCTTCACTCGATGCATAACAAGTTGGCCTAAATACACACATCGTTTTACACTCCTAAGGGATATGATTTTATTAATCAAATTATTTTTATGAACCACTATGAATGATATATATCAAAATAAATTATTTACTTTTTTAAAGTTATAAAATAATGAATAATATGATCCTAAAAGTGAGTTAATAGAAATTTTTTGGAATAGGCACCCCTTTAAAATTATTATTAGAAGATTTATAACATTAGACATTTTCTCATATAAGTTTAATTTTTTTAGAAAAATAGTGGGAAATAGGTCCCATGTAAATAATGTATTTGATAGATAATTCAACTAATGATTTTACAATAATATGTAATTCAATGTTGAAAACTTCATGATGATGTTGAATTAGTTATATCCAATTATGAATAATAACCTAAACCACATAGAGAAACCAAATTCACCATGAATGGAACAAATAGAAGTTGAATCCTATATAATTCAATGACCAAAAACTTTTAGTGTACCCTATGATCCATTATTCATAGAAAAATATACCTAAACTATTGAGAAAATATTTTTTTACTCAATTGTTTTGAGAAATAGAAAGGTACTTTGGAAGTATAATGCTTAGATAGAGAATCTAATCGCTTGTGGGCACTAATAAAAAATATGAATCCAAAGGATGAAATTGAATCTCTGGAGTGGAAATATTTATAAAAAGTATTTTTAAATAAGTAGTTTCTTCATTACATCTAACAAAAAAAGTAAATGGATTTTATGGAGGCGATGAAAAAGGAGAATGAATTAATGGGAAGTTATGTTATTAACTTTATATGGATTTCACAATATGCTTCATGATTTTTCATTTATTTTTATGTAAACACTATAAGATTTGTTATTAAAATAATCCCTCATATATAAGAATATATAGAAATAAAATACATTAGGAGTTATGAAGAGATATTGCAGTGTGATAAAAAACTAAAAATATAATTTGGAGATATATAGTGGTCTTGTGGATTGAATGATAAGAAGATAAGGATGTATCTAAATTTTGAAAAAATAGTTTACCATTAAAGAGAAGGGAAGAAACTAAACCTACCCATGCGAAAAAAGTTTTAAAAAAAATTAAGTAATTTTCTGTAAGGAATTGGGATTTTTTACATGCTCGGAAAGGTTATCCATATAACATGATAATATTGTGGAGACACAAAGCCTCAAAATCTGAATGGAAATGAAAAAAAAGATAGTGGAAGGATAACCTATAGTATACTGATTCAAGTTTAAATAGAATTTACAATTTTTTATGTAATGTTCAAGTAAAAATATAATGAATTGGAAACACCATTAACCATAGAAGAGGCTAAGGTAGAGAGGTCATTTTTTTCAATTACGATGTCTAGAGTTGATGCTCCGGATGATATAGTAAATAATATACTCATTTTAAACTCAAAGATAGAAGATAAATTATTTGATTTTGATTTTAGGCATTCCTTTATTTTATTCAAGTTTTTCAATAACATCTAATTAGACCCTGAAATTATATAAGTGAGGTTATTATTTAAAACACTTTTATGGTTTATTCAGAAATCAAGGGTATATAGAGATTCCCTTTGTTAGGTTCACTTTGATATGACCAAAATGAGAGGGGGAATTAAATCATCATGGGATGAAATTTTATCACTTTAAAACTTTTATCATTTTAATAACTCTATCACTTATTTAGTGAATGGGTTTTTATATTTACCTCTTATGGTTAGAAAGAAAGAGCATAAAATAATAAATCATGAAGAACACAAGGATTTTTAATGAGTTTCACCTCTACAGTTTATGGATAAATACTCTTTGTATAGTGTATATTACATATAAATCCCTAATTATATATAATATATTTTCCTTTAAATAAATTTTATTACTTTGATATCTTGTATTACATAAAACACTGGGTTTAAACGAACCACATTATAATATTAAAATATTATTATTTTATCATGACTGATATAAACTAACCATTAAATGGGGGGGGGACGGATAGTATTAACTTATATATGAAATATATATAAATTTTATACTAAATATAAATTTATTTAAAAATTATTAATAAATAAGCACTCAAATTTGATAATGATATTTTATTCTATAAAAATGCATTTCCTTCAAAAATTACTTTTATTTCTTTTATGAGAATATATTATAATTAATTTTTCAAACTTATAGATGTTTTATTCTATAAAATGGCCATTATTTTTAATCAGATATATTTAAATTAAATAAGGTGAAATTTTTATATTATTTGGAAAATATCTATTTTTAGTGAATATTGAATAATACTGATTTTTTTGTAAATATTTCATTTATTTTTAATAAATTAAGTAATTTAAAAGTCCCATTATTAATATATTTGATTTAAATGTAACATAAGTATTATTTATTTATATTTAATCCAATTAATTAAATTTAAATATTTTTTATTCTAGATTTTCTTAAATGTTTTTTTGGATTTAAAACACTTTTTTATAGATTTTTTTTAAAGTGCACAATGTTTCTCCATTTTCACTAATTAAAATAAACCCTAGTAAGGAATGATTTAAATTAAATGAATTATATATATATGAATTTAAATTCATTTAATTTTTATTACTTTTCATATATTTATTATAAGATCTTATTCTTGAATAGTGCATTTCTTGAAAAACAGTTTTTTCAACACATTACAAGTTTAATTTAAAATTAAATTATACCAATTATATAAATTTAATTCTTATAAAATCTATTAAATAATTGGTATCGGAATAATTTATATTATATAACTATGTTAAATTAATTTTTGGTCATAAAGAAAAGAAAAAATAGTAAAAAATATTTACTTTAATAAAAATATTAACAAGGAAAAAGTGAGTAACCTTAGAGATAAAGGGGATAAAATGTTTAAAAATTGTCCATTTTTTATTTTAGAGGTTTTTATATGACTTGAATAACATTAAATAATTTATTTTCCATTTTTTTTAGGCACTTGTCTTGAGAGTGACTTCACATTATTCACTAGATTTTGGTATTTACACGAATGCCACTTCTCCCTTATAAAAGGGTACCCCATATCCTCTTATTTAAACACTTAAAAAACCATTGGTTCCTCCCAAAACTACTCAAATTACTTTCTTACATCCCTCATCTCATAATATAATCACATTTCTAATAAAAAATACAACATAGAAAGGCATTACGTATAATCATATAGAGGTGGTCCGAAGAAGAGGTAATTGCATTCACCGAGATCATTCATTTTTGTTCTTCTTTTTCAACCTTAAATTGTGTCTAAAAAATTTCATTACAATAAAAAAATTATATTATTTATATATATTATTAATTTTATGGAATAATATTCATTCATATCCTCTTCCATCAAATAGGAAACAAAACCATCATTTATGTGGAGGGTGGACTACCGCCTCATGTACTGATGTAATTATTTTTCCATCATTACCTCTTATGAATATTCTTAATTATGGATTCAAAAATAATATGGGATATTAATGGAATATTATTCTTTATGGAAAATTAATATATCATATAATTTCTTATCTTACCAGTCATTTAAAAATGATAACATTGTTCATGTTTAAAGAGGACTACCTTCTCAAGAAGGGACGTGATTGGTTTTTATTATTACCAAATCACATGGATTGTATATGTAAATGTATTTAAAAAAATAATATGATACTTAATATATTATTATAATTATTTAAAGATAAAATAACACTCACTTTCTTTCCATCATGATCATTGAAAAATGGAAATGTTACGATGCGTACATATTGCCAATCATCTTCATGATTTTATTACAGTTCATTTTTCTAAGTATAATTAATAGTTATTTTTTCAAAATATAATTTATGTATAAAAATTATAATTATTTAATGATTATTATTATTGATTTTATGGAATAATTTCCACTTTGACCACTTTCAACCCACTGATTCCATTATTAAATAATGAACTGAGAATCCTCAAAACACATGATGTGGATATAACTGATTGAGTAATTAAATAAACCATAAAAATAAATTAAGTAAATGCTTTAAGTATACAGGATTAAACCTAGAAAATTACTTAATTTAAAAAATAATTGATATAATTTTATTATATAGGAGATACAATATATACATGAAAATACATGACTTGATATAAGGGTTTTCATCTCAAAACATCATTCTTTGAGACATATGTTCATTTAAACACCAAATTTTTTTATATGGTTTATATAATTCAAATTTACATATTATTTCATGAATACGTCAAAATTCATGGTATTTTATGTTATAATTTACTTAATTAATTCATGAGGGTTAGGATTCAGATGTTACCAAAGTGACAAGGGTTATACATCAGTATCATTTTAAATTGGGTTGTTTATGCTCAAATTTCCATTAAAGAAAATAATTTTATAATTTTATAATTTTATAAAAAATTATTTAATTTGAATATATTCTCTTTAATTTTTAAATTTTCAAGTAATAGTACACTTTTCATCTCTTAGGTACTATAAATGTTTAAGAAAATGTTTTTAAAAAAATTTCAATTCATTTGTCCCTTCAGTCAAAAATCAATTTTCATTATAAATCAATGTTTTATAGTATTTTTAAAGATTGTTTTTATTATTATCCAATTATTTATTAAATAAAATTTAACACATGTTTTAATTTAAAAGAATTAAAAGGAATTTTCTCGTCATTTTCCAAATTAGGAATTTTTTGAATTTTCTTAGAAAATGTGAGAGAAATAATTTTTAACTTATACAGTATGTACATAATTAGATATAATAATTTTATTTTAATTTTAATTTATAAAATTAAAAGTATATTTCAAAATAAAATGATTCCAAAAATATTTTGAGAATTTTATATTTTAAAAATTTATTTTTAAAGTGGTAATATTATTTTCCTCAATAATGTTTTTACAGTTTTAAAAGTATTTATATACATCAACGACAAAAACCTTTAACATTATGGAATAATTAAAAAATATGTATAAATGTCTCACAAATATATACCTTTCTCAATCTACCATACTTTCATTAGGTAATACATGCCTTATTCTCATTTCTTAAGTTCTTACATTGTGAAATTTCTATTGATTATGATATGAGGCTCAATTTTGTAACCCATTTTCATTCCAGAGGTAATTATTATGTTTATTACTTATTATTGATTTCCATATGTGGAACACATATTAATTTAAATTAAATGAATTTTACAGGTGTTATTGGAATTATATGGACCTCTAATGCATTGGATAATATTTCAATCTCATAATATTCCTTGTATGGAATTACGGAGTAAGCCTAAACCGTTATGGGAATTTTTCAACTCTATGATTTAGGCTCAGTAGTTATCCTTGACTTATTATTATATAATGTTTTATATTATATACAAATTTCCTATGATTCTATGATCTTACGATACCATATTATTTAGGTTATATTTCTGTCTGATTACTCATGTGCCTTATATTTCATGATATAATGTTATACCTCTGACTCACATGTTAGTATTCCTTGACATTTTTGTTTTCTTATTGGGATTTTACCTCTCTTAGTTATTTAATGTATTCCCAAGGTTATCCTATGTATATTTAGGATCTAAAATTGATTTTTGGTGCTCAATAAGGAGAATAAAATAATTATTCCATTTTTTATTTTCCTTTGATGTAATATAAGTCAAGTATTCCAAAGGCATTACACCTCATTATCTTTGGTGATATAATTTTGGATATTTAAACTTAAAAATAAAAAAAATAATATGTGTAAATGGCTTGGGATTCTGTAGTTAGTAACAGAAAAAAAAAATTAGTTAACCTTTGGAATCTAGTATGAGAAAACTTTAGTGAGTGCCCTAGGGATAAGTATGAGGATAGGACTAAGTATAGAAAAATATCCTGGAATCATGGTGAATTATAGAGAGAGTGGTTTCAAACAATTATATCACACTCTAGATACTATAAGTGGATGTGGTTCTTGAATAAATGTACCTAGGGGTAATAACTCTGAAAAATTTGTGCCGGGTTTGACTTGAGCATTAACTGGTGCATGAAATTGGACCTTAATACGCACATGGTATGATATTCTTGAGGGATATATTTTGGAAATTCTCAAACTACTTACAAATAATTATGAAGGACTTGAGAAAACTGTTAGGTTTGGAAACCAAATATGAATAATTATCATTGATAAACTAGATTGAATCCTAGAAACACATAATTTAGGATATTGTTATCATTTATATGTTATTATTTTTTATGTTAATGTATTTTGTCTTGTTTTTTTTTGTAAATGGTGGGAAATATGATATATTAGTCCATTAACCAATGTGATGGGAAATGTAATTATTTCACCAATGATATTCCTAAAATAATGAGAACAGAAGTTAGAAAACATGAGATCATGCTAAATGAGTTTTTTCAAATAATAATTAACAATAGGAACATAGTTGAATTCCTAAACACACCAAAGAAGATAAGTATGGAATCACATGAAAGTTTAAGTGATAAAGATAAATAAGAAAACAAGATTCAATTTTATAAATGTAAAAATTATAGGAAAAGGAACCATGAAAATGATTTAAAGGAAATAGAAGATACATTATTTTTAGAAATGGGGGAAACAATGTAGCTAATTTCCAATGAAAAATGAAGTCTATTATTAAAAAGATGCAGATAAATAAAGTTCAACCTCAGGCACAACTAACACTTCAATGTCATAAATTTGGGGAAATTGGTCATTATCTGAGTAGATTCACTAATAAAAAGATTAATTACTAAGTTCCTATGTTATGAAAATAATTTAAGCGGAATAAATTTAGTTTCTAGGAGTTATAACTTAATAATTATATTGTTGAACTTATTTTTCAATGATATTCTGGTCACAATAATTATAAAACTTATAAGAAATGATCTCCAATAGTTATTTGTATGTATTTCCAAGAATATTTTTAATTGTAATAATTAAGTGGAAAGGATATTTAATAGTAATGTGGTAATATATTTAAAAAAAATCATTTTGGAAATGATAATCTTGGATTAGTGATTTATGTTCAGGTAGTTATATTCAACTAAAAATAGTTTATTTTTTGGAAAAGAATGCACTGGATAGAAAAACGTAGTGGTTAAAAAAAGTTTTCTGATTAATAATTTTATTTTTTAAAATGTTAATTATATTATATATAATGATATAATATCGTGGAAAATTATGAATTTTATTATCACATAATTTTTCCCATAGTTTTAGAAAAAGGAAAACCCAAAATATGAGTGACAACTGGTCACATCCGAAAAGGCCATGAGGTGTGAACCCAAACATTAAGGGTGGTAAGGGTTAGTTACCTATCATTGGCCTACATGATGTAATGGTTAGTATGAAATTATGTTTACATAAATTTTTTCGTGGATGCATATTAAGTGGATTTTGGAAAAAAAATATTAGAGTAATTGTTTTTGAATTTTTAGTCTTTTGAGGTGTTGAATTATTTTTTAGGAAACCTTTTTTATTGAGATATATTTTACCTTTATGTTTAATATAAATGATTGTTTAATTAGAACACTATTATGTTTTTAGATATTTAAATTTAAGGGTATGAGATAACCATTGAGGTTAAAACCTTCTTTAATGCTGAGGTTGTTGAGGTCATTTAGGATACATGGTTACTTATATAAGGGATGATATATTTGAAAACATTGATTTTATTGTATAATATTGAAGATTAATATATTAATATTCATTTTGGGTATTAACATACCTTATGATAACCATTTTAGTTTTAATAAAGATATAAAAGATTTATTATTACTCTTTTATAATTCTTAGGATCTATTAAAAGTTAATTTAAGTGCTTCATGAATAAAGAATCATGTTGAATATTCATTATATAGAGTAAAAGGTGGAATGGAAATTGATTTAATAATAATGAAAGGATGAAATTGTGTTTATGAAATAAAAATATATATCATGTATATTTTATGTTGTAATGTATCTGGATATAAAACAATTCATAAACTACCGGAAAAGGGTCTTAAAAAAATTAACCCATTACCTTTATATTTTATGAATCAATTTTCTTTTAATTCATAAAATATTTATGGTTTTGTAGATATCAAGATTATCTTTATGATTCAATTTCATGTTATCAAATATCTCTATCACTCTCCACAATTAATTATGTTTTTCTTCTATGTTCATATTTTCAATTCCCACCAATGTTATTCTATTTAAAAACCTATGTATGTAATGACCTTAATATTTAATTTTCCATATTTTTAAAAGTATTTTTTATTAACCACTTTTATGATGTGGTATTTACACAAAAATAATTTTCAAATCTCAAACCCTTTATTAGAGATAAAAAGTTCAAAGTGTGAGTAACAATTTTATTTAAGTGCGTAGAATGTAACAAACCAATAATTTATTATATATTTATATTTAAATAAATCATATTTCTTTAATATTTTTTGTTAAAAAAAATCACTAAAATTAATATAATAGTGACATGAAATTAAAATATGATTATTTAATTGTGACTGATATAACCAAGCCATTAAATTAGTAGGTATGTGTGACACATGAATGTTTTTATGAAATATTTTCTCTGAATAATTTTAATTCTTCAATATCATTCATTACATTAAATCAATAGCTTAAGTGAATCATTATATGCTTTATTATAAAATAACCATTTTAACCTAGCCATTAGGTTATATGGAATTAATATAACTAACTTTTGAAAATTTATGGTGAAGTCATTCGCTACCAATTATTTATGAAAAATATAAATCAATTATATATTTTTATTTTGGAAAATTAATATTAGTAAATGAAATTAATGAAATATAAATGTTATATAATTAATAAAATATTTTTTATATTCATCCAATATATATTTCTATCATAGGTTACTAATAAACTCTATTTTATGTATAAAAACCGATATTTTTAAAAGGGTAATGTTTACCGTCTTTTAAAGGAGAACAATTTTTAAATTTAAATTTTGACACATAATAATTTTTATATGACAAAAAGACATTCTTGTTTTAAGTGGTATATAAAAATTTACTTTGGATGAAATTTTAATATTTTTATGATAACATTAAAATTTCAATGAATAGTACAAATACACTAAATTTTAATTGTAAACATCTTTTTTCATCTAAAAAAATTTTATGGTTAAATTATCACATTGAATAGTTTTAAATTATCAAAATAATATATTTTTATAATTAAATATAATTTATTTCATTATCATTAATTTTACATTGAATTCTAATGTAAAAAAAAATTTAATCTTTCATTATGTTTTAAATTTTGAAAAGCCATTCTGTATTTCCTAAAAAGGGAATAATTTTAAATTAATTACTATGAATTTTCTGTTTTGAATTTTGAAAAAATTATTCCATATTTTTAATTAGTAGTTCCAAAGTATTAAAATATATTTATTTTGTTTTTGGGCCTTATGAATAGTGACTTCAATAATTTTTATTAATACAGTAAAAGCGTAAATCAGGTAATTAAGGGTAAGAGTACTATTATAAAATTACCCTAACACTTGTCTTAATATAATTGGATGACTTTTTTTAAACCAGAATAATCCTTGGGTCGAAATGGTGTCTTTTGGAATCCACTTGGATAAGATTAGGATATTTAATTAATTTTATTTAATGAAACATTTCTATATGTATAACTAAAATTTTAATAACAATATCTTTTTTATATAAGGTTATAAATAATATGAATTCTATTATAAATAATAATTTTAAAGCTAAATTTTTTATATATCATGTTACTTAATTTATAATTTTTAATAAATAAATAAATACCTTAAAGACTTCTACTTTGATGGTGTAAAAATTAATTAATTCACGAGAAATAAATAAAACAATTTTTAATAAAATGTTAATAACCATCAAAAGACCCAAAAAATTGAAAAAATATTATTTTTCGAGTATATATTGACCATAACCATCCAAGGGACTAGTTAGTGACTATTTGGAGACTTATAGAAGAGATTGTGAAACTGATATTATTTTATTTAAAGTGATATTAATGTTTTCACATTCATAATTTCATAAGTATATCATTTTAGATGTTGGATTATCCAAAAGATAAATTTGACATACAATATTATTATAAAATATAGTGGATTTATCTTCATAATAGTTATTTATTTTTAATTTTATTCAAAAAATAGTAATATTAAATAATTACACAAAATTGATGTAGTGATTATTTTATTAATAGAGATAAGAAATAAATGTTATTAAAAATATTAAAAGAGATATAATTTAGACTAACTAATTTGTACAATAAATTTTATATATGACCTATAACTCTTAATAATATAATTAAATAGTTGTTTTTAAGTTAACTTGTTATCTTAAATTTTTTAAAAATTAATGAATTTAATAGTGTCAGAATTGACACTATTGATTGTTGATCAAAACAATGTTTTATTAAATTATTTAAAAACTCATAAAACTTTTATAAAATATTTAATAATTATTAAATGGTATAAAATGTTCTAAATTATTCATTTATGGTGTAATTTACTTCAAATAAGTAAATATTTCACCTTTTTAATATTGAAATTTATTATATTAATTAAAATTAAATAGAACAACTATGTGTTTTATTAAATTGATAATGTTTAAATTGATATAAAAACTTGTCTAAAATTTATTGATTGATGATATTACAACACTATATCATTTAATATTCAAAATTGAGATAGTTTAGATATTTTTGGATGGGGTTTTATTTTATTATAAATTAATATTTTTGGAGATCCCAAAAGTGTCCCTCACCTCAATTATAAAAGGGAACCTCCTCCCTCACCTCTTCCCTTAACTTTGAGCTTTCAATATCAGCCATACCATACCCTTTTTACTTATAAACATCCATATCCACTTTATATAGGTTCTTGTTTTCTTCAAATACCAACTCTAGTGCCCTAAGAAGAGATTTAGAGGAAGCATGCCGAAGAAGAGGTAACCTCCTCTACCAATTCTTTCAATCTTATTTATTATTATACATACTATTCATGAGTTGTTTCATTAAAATGTAATATATAAAGTATCAAATATATATTTATATTTTATTATAATTTTGAAACAACCATATTCCACCATCTATCCATCCTACGAAAAATGAAATCACCACACATGTGTACGTACGACTCACCGTCTCCACACCGTGGTGTAATCTATTTTCACCAAAACATTACATGGATTTGTATAATGATAGAAATAATTACTATATATGATTATTATTATAATATATTAATTATAAAATATTATACACCATTCAACAAATATGGTTATGATATCAGCACTCGTACGACCTACCACCTCCATGATGCTACGCTATTCATTCTACATGATCTTCATCAAATAATGATTATATAAATGTAAATAATGAATAAATATGGTATATATATTATTTTATTATCATTTTTTAATGATATAACTATGTCTTATGAAGGATAACCAGGAATTATTCTACAAATCGTGCATAATCAAATGAAGAAGTTAGTACCCGAATAACTAGTAATAATGAAATGTTGTTAACAAATGGATGATAATACGATCATATATGATATCATAAAAATGATTAGGATTATTAAATAATTTAATGAAATTATTTAAATCATTCTAGAGGATGTTTGGATATATACAATGTAAATCTGACCTAAGGTAAGGGATAATTTCGAAATCTCATTTTTATCTGAGATTGATTATACATAATTATTTACTGGGGTTTATTAATCATCAATTTCCATGTTTTATAAAGTTGTTTTAATTAAATTTTCACTATTCTCAAATTGATGTTTAAATTCATTTTTACCTATTTTATTTTTAATAAATTCATTAGATTGAATTTTTCTTTTGTTTCCCATATGAGGTACTTGTTGTCTTTTCCGGAAAAAGTATGAGAAGAATTTTTTTAACTTATATTGAATAAATGAGTTTTTATGATTTTTCAATGCCTTATTTTCATGAAGATTATCTTAAAAAATTTCATGGTTATTTTCAAATAATTTTTTTTAAAATTTCATGGTGTTTTAAGAAAAGAAAACATTTTTGTAGAAGAAATGATATTTTAATCAATAATCAATTTCAAGTATTATATCAAAATTATTTTCCATCTAAGATAGAATTATTTAACAGGGTTATGTTTCAAGTATAATATCCTTATTGAACCTATATTTTTATTTTTATTTTATTATGGAATTCTATTTATGAAATACATTTGTTTTACATGGATTATATTATGGTGGAATGATATTGAAAGTAAACCATTTTATTTCATAGGTTATGATGAATGATTTATGTTATCGTAGAACACGTAAGAAAGGTTTCATTATGAGATGGGTGGGACGGATATCTCCCTCTAATTAATTGGGTAAATAGTTATTTTCATGAGATAGACATGGATGCAATAAGGAATGATATAGGTTCAGGAATTTAGGGCTAAATGAGGAGTGAACTTAGTTCAGTAATAGAATTTGTCTATTATGATGGTCTTGGAAATGATACTTGACTAGTATGAAATGATTTTCTTTTCTTATGTGTATGCCAAAAAACATCATGCCTTTTGTTATGACTTTTGGGATTATGTTCATTTGTTCTTATAAACTTTAATGGTTTATCCCATGGAATGATATCACGGTCTTACATATGTAAGATAAGATTTTAAAATATTATGTTTTTATGTATTATGATTATGATATGATTGATATCTACCTTATTTACCCTTACTAATAATATGATCTCACCGTTTTATATGTTTCATTTTCCATGGTTTTGAAGCAGGTTATTATGTAAGATATGTCAAAATGGGGTTAAGTTATAGTGGAATAAGTGGAAGACAATAAAGGCGTCTTATAAAATAGTTATTTGTGTTTCCCAATTTATAAATACACTATGCCGATATAGTTATATCTTAGATATGTTATATTTTGTAATGAATATTATTTAACTTGGAATTAATATCAATTTATGTGAATTATGGGTCATTATGGTTGGTATCATAGGATTTGTATAGTTATCCTTTGGAAACTAGGATGATAAAACCTTAGAAAGAATCATAAGGATTTGTTAAAGTATAGGTTATCATCCTAGTGTTTTATAAATGATCATGAATAACCAATAATAAAAACCAAAGTGTTTTAAATTGAAATTTTATTCTTGATTATTTTGGTTTCCCATTATGATTAGTTTTTCTCACACTATGATTCTTGTTTTTAGTTAATGGTTGGAACCTAAATGGACCATGTTAATGCTAAATTCAATGAGAAATAAAATGATTGTCCTCCTGAGAAACCAATGTTTATGAGATCTATAATGAAAAAACATGTAGCTATGCTCACACAACTTTCTCAAGATATGAATCATATAGTACTCCAAAATGAGAAAATGATGGAACAACATTCTGTTGTGTCCTTTATGTGGAAACACCCACCTTCTTTCAGTGGGTCTTCTGATACATTAGTGGCTGAATAATGGATCGATACCGTTAAAAGGATATTTTTTGTTCTCTAATGTTTAGAACATGATAAAGTCATCTTAGAAGTCAACCATTTGGAAGGTGAAGCTGATCAATGGTGGAACCTTATCAAGAATACATGTAAAATAGATGAAATAGAATCCATGGAATGGGATGAGTTCAATAACTTATTTTTCAATAATTATTATCCTTTTATTGTTCAAAAAAATATAGAGAAGATGTTCTTTGAACTTATAAAAAAGGATTATGAATATATTGGTAACTATAAAGAAAATTTTACATGACTTTCAAGGTATGATTCTTGAATTATTATCCACCATGAGAGTAAAATTGATTGATTCTTATTGGATTAAAACCAAGTCTCCGAAGGACATTATCCCTAAGCGACTTTAATAGATATGTGGAAATAGTTCAATGTTCTCTCAAGGTTGAGATGGAGATAGAAGTAACCCATCAGGCCTATGGGATAGATAAGAAAAGAAAAATGGAATTCATGGGAAAATCTGAAGACAACACTAAGAAGAAGATGATTTTTCCCTTATGCTCAATGTGTGGAAAGAAACATGGTGGAAATTTTCTTAAAGGGGATTGTAAATTTTTTAAGTGCGGAAAATAATGTCTTTAGACATTTGAATACTGAAGTGATGGAAAAAATATTTTTCATGATTTGAATGGAGAAAATGCTACATAGAATTCGCCTCATACACTTAAGTGTTACAAGTGAATGAAATTGGGGAATTATTTTAATCAATTCCCTAACCCAAGGGTTATTGATTATGATTGCCTTCAGAAAACTATTAAGTACAAAGACAAAGGAAACTAAAATGAAATCACTATATGTTATGTATAGTATGATAATGAAGTGGTAAAATGTACACTTACCATCCACCTTAAAGTAGAAAATATTTTATTTGATTTTATATCCACATACTCTTTTATTTCTCATGAATTTTCTAATGGTATCGTTGTATTACCTCAACAATTAGATCTCTAGCTAGTTGTGACAACTCCTAATGGAAAAATGGTAGCATAAAAAGTTTATAATTCTTCTCCAATTTATTTTTATTGGAAAGTAATTCCTGAATATCTCGTGATCCTTCATATAAGAGAATTTGATGTGATTGTTGGCGTAGATTGGTTTTCTCTATATGGATCTCATATAAATTTCAAAGGAAGGGAAATCCCATTTCAAATTCCAGATAAATCTCGGTCTATCTACCGATGTAAGGATGATTATGACCTTCCAGTGAAAATTTCTTCCATCTTATGGGTATTTATCACTATAAATGAAGGTTATATATCTCTATTGGTTGGAAAAATCTCACAATTAAGAATACACCCATTATATAGAATTTTGATGATGTCTTATGAAATATTTACAAAGACTTCCACAAAATAGATAAGTTTATTTTTCAATAGAACTCATACCGGGTGCTATTCCTTTTTCAAAGAAACCATATAGAATCACCCCAATTGAGTTGAAGGATCCAAGAGAATCTTGACAATGATTCATACACCCTATTGTGTCACCTTGGGGTGCAACTATTCAGTTTTTTTAAGAAGAAATATATATCAATGAGACTCTACATTGATTATCGATATCATAACAAGATCACTATAAAAGTAATCTTCCCCACATTGATGATATATTCGACCAACTATGCCGAGATCAAAACTTTTCCAAGATTAGTCTTCATTCAGGATATCATCAATTAAGGTTCAGTAAAGAGGACATACCAAAGGCGACCTTCCATAAATGGTATAGAAACAATGGATTTATAGTGATTCCTTTTGGTCCTACTAATGCCCCCAATATCTTTATGGGTCTATTTAATAGAGTATTTAGAGACTATCTTGACCAGTTTGTGGTAGTATTTATAGATAATATTCTTATCAATTCAAAGAGTAAGGAAGAAAATAGAGACCACTTGATAATTGTACTGAAAACCCTGAGAAAGGAGAATATTTATGAAAAATTTAAAAAGTCTGAATTTTGTATTTATAATGTTTCATTTTTGGGTCATATAATCACAAAAGAGGGGATATTTGTGGATTCAACAAAAATAGAAGTTAGTAAAAGTTGTTCAAGACCAATAATGGTAACTAAGAACCAAATTTTTCTTAGTTTGTATGGATATAATAAATGCTTTGTGAAATATTTTTCATGATTATATAATATGCTCCCCAAGTTGACTTGAAAAGGAGTTAAGTTTGCATGGATGGAGTAATGTGAAGAAAATTTCAAAGAGCTCAAAAGAAGGTTAGCCAATACACCTATGCTCACATTTCCTTATAGTAGATAAAGGTTTGTGATCTATAATGATTCATCAAAAAGGGGCTTGGATGTGTTCTCATGAATAACTATATTTCAATAGATTATGCCTAAAAAAATTGAAAATCCATGTGAAAATTACCCAAATAATTATTTGGGGTTAGAAACCGTGATAATTTCACAAAAGATACGAAGGAATTATCTTTATGATAAAATGTGTGATATATATACTGATCATAAAATTTTAAGGTATATTTTCACACGAAAGGATATGAATATTTATCAAAAAAGATGATTGAATTTGATTAAAGATTATGACTACTCAATACATTACCACCCTGGTAAAGTGGAAAAGGTGGAAGATGCTTTGATTTGAAAGGAACATACTAGCCTCTCTAGGAAAAGGATCACACAATATCCAATATTTAAAATTTTAAAAGGATAGATCATTAAATTTTAAAGGAATGGGAGAAATATTATCATTCTCAAATGAATGTGCAACCATATATATAAGTGAAGATTAAGGAGGAACAAAATGAAGATGTAGAGATACAAAAGAAGTTGAGATATGTTTTTGAAATCAACATTGATTGTGATAAAATAATAAGGTTTAGGAACCATGATAGTATTCCTTCTGTTAAATAATTAAATAAGGTTCTGTTGGATGAGTCTCATAGTTCTTCAGTCTCTATTAATCATGGAGGTACAAATATGTATAGGGACCTAAAAGAGTATTTCTAGTGGTATGCAATGAAATGAGATGTTACTGAATATGTATATTAGTTTTAGGGATGTCAGCAAGTTAACGATAAGAGACATAAGTCTAAGGGGACATTACAACCATTACCCATACCATAATAGAAATGGAAAAACATCACTGTGTACTTTGTCATTGAACATAAAAAAACATCAGAAGGCTAAAATGTCATACGGGTTATAGTTTCTCTCCTTATGAAGTCGAAAAAATTCATTTATATTAGAGTGGATTTCTCTCTGGATATAGTTTTCTAGGATATAGGTAAAGGATGTGGTAAGATTTCATAGAGTATAACATTCCGTTATATATGATCATGATTCAAGGTTTATCTTAAAGTTTTGGAAAATTATTTAGCATGCTAAGGATACAGACTTATGTTTCAGCACTACATATCATCCTTAGACAGACAGTTAGTCTGAGAAGATAATTAATACTCTAGAGGACATGTTAGTAGAATTCTATATGGATATCAATGGTTGTTGGGAACAATAATTACCTTTGGTGGAAGTGTATTAAAAAAACAACTTTTACTTCAATCTTCAGATGGCACCTTATGAAGACCTATATGGAAATAAGTAGAGAACCTTATCTTTCTTGGATGAAGTTTTGGAAAAAAATAAATTAAGACATGATCTTGTTAATGAAATGGCGGAAAAGGTTATATTAATTTAACAAAGCATAAGAGAATCTCAGATTTGACAAAAATGATATGATAAATACTCAAAAAGATACCAAGAGTATGAAGTTGGTTATAAGATGTTTCTATAAATATATCCCTGGAAAAGAGTAATGAGATTTGGAAATATGGGAAAACTGTGCTCTAGGTATATCAATCCTTTTGAAATTCAGGATCATGTTGGGAAGGTAGCTTACTGATTGGTGCTTCCACCAAATCTCTCTGAAGTTCATGATGTGTTTCATGTATCTCTCTTGATAAAGTAAAAACCTGATCATTCATATGTACTAAACTCAGAAGTCGTACCACTGGAGAAAGATAATTCTTAGGAAGAAAAACTGATATAGATTTATGATCATAGTGAAAATGTTCTACGAATCAATACCACTCACTTGGTTTATGGTTTTTGGAGGAACCACCAATTTTGGGAAGCTATGTGAGAGCTTTAGGATATAATGGGGGAGATATATCTTGATATGTTTATATCAAAGTGACAAATTCTGAGGGATAAATTCAATTTAAGGGGAGTTGAATGTGACACCCCAATGTTTTTATAAAATATTTTCTCAAAATAATTTTAATTCTTCAATATCTTACATTACACGCAATCATGAGTTTAAAAGAACCACAATATGACTTAGTATAAAATGACCATTTTAACCTAGCCGTTAGGTTAGTGGGAATAAATATAACAATCATATGAAAATGTATGGTGAAGTCATTCTCTACCAATTATTTATGAAAAATATAAATCAGTTATATATTTGTATTTTTATGAATTACTATTAGTAAATTAAATTAATAAAATATATATGTTATATACCTAATACAAATATTTCTAATATTCATCCAATAGATATTTTGGTCCTAGGGTATGAATACACCCTATTTGATATATAAAATCTTATATTTTTAGAAGGGAAATTTTTTACCACCTTTTAATTGAGAAACCTATTTAAATTATGATTTTGACATGTTAATAAATGTTATATAAAAAAACATTTCTTTTTAATTCGAATATAAAAATTTACTATTGACAAGTTTCTAATATTTTTCTGATACCATTCAAATTTTAATGAATAATAAAAATACCCTAAATTTTAATTGAAAACAAATTTTTTCATCAAAAAACATTATATGGTTAAATTATAATATTGAATGGTTTAAAAGTATAAATAAAATATATTTTTATCATTCAATATAATTTATGCCATTGGCATTGATTTTACATTTAATTCATATGTAAAAACAATTCAATTTTTCACAATGTTTTAGATTTTAAAAACATGTTCTCTCTTTCCAATGATGGGAATAATTTTAAATTAATTACTGAAAATTATGTGTTTTGAATTTTTAAAAATGTATTTAATATTTGGAATCATTAGGAAAAGTTTTTTAAATAGCTTTATTTTATTTTTTGGCATTAAGAATATTTACTTCGGTAATATTTATTAATATAGTAAAAGGGTAAATCAGGAAATTAAGGGCAAGAATACTATTATAAAATTACCCCCACACTTGTCTTAATACACTTTTATGAGTTTTTTTGACCTAATTTATCATTGGGTCAAAATGGTGTCCTTTAGAAGCCACTTGGATGAGATTAGGACATTAAATTTATTTTATTTAAAGAAAATTTAAATATGTCTTACTCAAAATTTAATAACTATATAATTTTCATATAAATTAATACAGAAGATAAATATGATTATAAATATTGAGTTTAAAGGTAAAATGGATTTTTTTAATGATAATTTATTTATAATTTATAGGAAATAAATAATTACCTTAAATACTTATACATTGATGGTGTAAAAATTAATTCATCAATGAGAAATAAATAAAACAATTTTTATTAAAATACTAATAACCATCCAAAGACCCAAACACTTGAAAACTATTATTTTTTGAGTATATCTAGACCATAAACATCCAAGGTTCGAGTGAGTTTCCATTTTGATATTTATAAGAGATATTTTGAAACTAATATTATTTTATTTAAAGTGATATCAAATTTATCACATTCATAATTTAATAAGTATAACATTATAAATGTTGGATTTTACAGAAGATAAATTCAACTCAAAATATTATTATAAAATCTAGAAGATTTATATTTATAATAATTTTTTATTTTTAAAATTTTATTCAAAAAATTAGTATATTAAATAATTACACAAAATTGAAATAATAATTATTTTATTAATGGAGATAAAAAATAAATGTTATTAAAAATATTAAAATAAATATAATTTGGACTAATTAATATTTTTAATGAATTTTATTGTTTACCTTTAACTATTATTAATAAAATAAAAGTGTTTTTTATAGATAAATTGTTATCTTAATATTTTGAAAAATCAATGAATCAATTTGTCTCAAAATTGATAATGTTGATTGTTGATCAAAATAATTTTCATTAAATTATTTAAAAAATCATAAATCATTTTAAAAAATGTATAATAATTATTATATTATATAAAATTGTGTTAGTCAAAAATTTATGGTCTAATTTATATCAAATAAGTAAATATTTTACCATTTTAATATTGAAACATTTGTTATCTTTGTAAAAATTAAATAGAAAAACTAAGTGTTAATTAAAATGATAATGTTTTAATTGACATAAAAACTTGTTGAAAATTTTTTGGTTGATTATATTACAACCCTATCTCATATAAAATTATTAATTGTGACATTTTTGAGGTTTTCATGGAAGGGGTTTATTTTATTATAAATTAATTATTTTGGAGATCTCAAAAGTTCCCCTCGCCTCAATTATAAAAGGGAAAAACCTCCATCAACTATTCACGTAACTTGGATCCTTTAATATCATAAATTCCATACCCTGTTTCCTTATAAACATGAATAGTAAAGTTATATAGGTTCTGGTTCTCTTCAAAGTCCAACTGTAATGCTCTAATGGGATATATAGTGGAAGAACGTCGAAGAAGCAGTAACCTCCTCCATCGATTCTTTCAAACATATTCCTTCTTCTACTTACAATTCATGAGTTGTTTTATTATAATGTAATAAATACAGTATCACTTATATACTGGGATTTTTTTATAATTATTAAACAACCATATTCAACCTTTTATCCATCCTACAAAAAATGAAATCACCACATGTGTGTAATTACGACTTACTTTCTTCAAGACATGGTGTAATCTATATATTCACCACAACCTTACTTGGATAGGTATAATGATGGGAAAAATAAAAAAATTTGATTATTATAACATGATATTAATTATAAAATATTATACATCATCCAATTAAATACCATTAAACAAATATGGGAATCATTTAATGCATGTGCGTACGTATGGCTTACCATCTCCACAATGTGATGCACTTCATTCTACATGATCTTCATTAAAGAATGATTATATAAATGTAATGAATAATTAAATATGGTATATATGTTATATTAATATCCTTTTAATGATATAAATATGACCTATGAAGGATAATATAAACTTATTATACAAAACATGCATAATTAAATGAAGTAGTCAATACCCAAATAACAAGTAATAATGAAATATTATCAACAAATAGATGATAATATGATTATATATGATATCATAAAAATAACTATGACTGTAAAATAAGTAAATTACATTATTTAATTCATTATATAGGAGGTTTAGATACATATAAAGGGAATCATACCTAAGGTAAGGGATACTTTCTTAATCTCATTAATATCCAAGATTGATTATATGTAATTATCTACTAGGGTATATTTATCATCCATATCCATGTTTTCTAAAAATTTTTATAAAATGATTACTATTCTTAAATAGATGTTTAAAGTCATTTTTATCAGTTTTTTACTTTTAATACATGTTTTGGAAGGAATATTTCTTTCATTTTCCATATGAGGTATTTTTTGACTTTTCTCACAAATGTATGAGAATAATATATTTTTTAACTTATATGGAAAAATGGATTTTTATTATTTCATAACACATTATTTCCATGAATCATATCTTAAATGATTTCAAGGTTATTTATAAATAAATTATTTTATTTTTAAATTTCACGGTGTTTTAAGAAAATAAATTTTTTATAAGATCAAAGGATATTTTCTCAAGAATTAATTTCAAATGTTATATTAAAATTATTTTCCATCTAATATGGATTTTTTTAATAGGGTTATGTTTCATGTATAATTTCTTTATTGTCCCTATGATTTGATTGTTTTAATGATGTAATTCTTATTATAAAATCCATTTTTATATGGATTATATTATTATTGAATGATGTTTTTAGAAACCCATTTTATTCCGTGGATTATGATGAATAATTTATGTAATTGTGGAACACATAAGAATGATTTCATTATGATATGGGTGGTACCTATATGTACCTACAATGCATTGGGTAATGATTATAATCATGAGATAGAAATGGCTGGAATGGGAAATGATCTTGATTCAGTAATACAAGGCTAGAATGAGGAGTGAACTCGGTTTAGTAATGGACTTTGTCCGCTGTGATGCTATTAGAAATGAGCCTTTACTAATATAAAATTATTTTATATGCTTATGTATGTGCCAAAAAAGTTCCTAACTTATGTTCTAAATTTTTGGATTATGTTTATTGATTCTTATAAACATTCTTGATTTCTCTCGTGGCATGATATCATGATTTTATATATGTAGGATAATATTTTTAAATGTTATGTACTTATGTATTACGATTATGATATGGTTGATATATCCGTTGTTTACCCTTATTGAGCATCTGATCTCACCCTTTCATATGTTTCTTTTCCTTAGGTCATAGAGAAAGGTATTAAGTATGTTATGTCCAAAGTAGATCTAGTTATGGTGAAATAAGTGAGATACAATGAAGATTTTTTGATGAACCAATTGTTTATGATTCCTAGTTTCAAAATACACTATACCTATACGGTCCTATCGTAGATTTGTTATATTTTTAATGAATATTCTTCAACATTGTATTAATATAAATGTATGTAAATTATGGGTTGTTATAGTAAGAATAATATTAAATAATTTATAATATATCTATAAATTTTATATATAATATGAATTTATTTGAAATTTTTTAATAAATAATCACTCAACTCTAATAAAAATATTTTATTCTACAAAAATACATTTCCTTCAAAAAAAATTATTTCTTTTATGAGAAAATATTATTATTATTTTTTGTATATTTTTTAAATTTTATTTTCTAAAACCAACATCATTTTTTACATTATTTTATCAATAGTAAATTAGCTAAAAAATGGGATTTTTTTAGAAAATACTGATTTTTAACTGAGTCGTGAAGAAAATAAATGTTTGGAAAAGTTGTAGTTTATTATAAATAAAAGTAATTAAAATTTAATTTTATTCTTTAAAATTATTTTAAATTAACATAACTATTATATATCAATATTTTATTAAATTAATTACATTTAAATCATCATTATAATATATTATAATATATTTTTAATTTTAGGCTTTAATAGACTTTTTTTAAAATGTTTTAATGTGAATAATGTTTCTCCATTTTAAATACTTTAAATAACCCATATTGTGGAATGATTTAATTTTAAATTTTATATTATATATCTTAAAATACTAATTTAAATTCATTTAATTATTAGTATTTTTCATATAGTTATTATAAGATCATCTTATGATTGAATAATGCATTTCTCGAAAAAGCATTTTTTACACGTCTGAAGGTTTAATTTTAAATTAAAATTTTCAAATTATATGAATTTAATTTGATAAAATTGATTAAATATTTTTATTCATCATAATCTATATTATATAAAATTTTCAACTTAATTTTTAGTCATAATGAATAGAAAAAATTCTAAAAATATAGTTACCGTGGTAAAAAATAAAAATAGAGAAATAGAGAAATCATATAGGTAATTAGGATAAAATGTTTTAAACATGTTTATTTTTAATTATATTCGTGTTTTTTGGACTTATATCACCCAGACTAATTTCTTTTTCATTTTTAGGCCCTTGGAATGAGGGCAACATTCCATTATTGAATATTTTTGGGTATTTACAAGAATGCCACTCCTCCCCCCATATAAAAGAGAACCCCTTTCATCTCCTTACACAGATAAAAAACCATTGGTTCAGAAAATACCCAAAAAAAATTACTTCCTTTCCTCCCTAAAATCATCTTATAAGTCTTGGTTTTATCATAAAGACAATCTAGAAAGATGTTAGGTGTAATCCGGAAGAGGTAGTCCGATGAAGTGGTAATAGTTTTCACCAAGCTCTTTCTTTTTTCTTTTTCTTTTTAATCCTTCAATTAAGCATTAAAATTTTAAATATATTAAAAAATTATATCCTATATAGTGATATATTATTATTTTTATGGAATAATATCCATCCTTATACTCACCCTTCAAATGGGAATCAAAACCATCGTTCTTCTGTAGGGAAGATTACCACCTCATTATCCAATGTAATTTTTCTTCCATAATCACCTCTTAAGGGTGTTAACAATATCAAAATTAAGGTTTATTTGTTATATTAATGGATAATTAAACACTATTAAAAATTAATATATCAAATACCTTATTACCTTACCATCCATTTGAAAATTATAACACCATTCATATGTACGGAAGTATTCAACTTATGAAGCATTATGATTCATTTTTTTATTACATAATAACATGGACGGTATATATAAGTTTATTTAAAAATTAATATTATATTTATGATATTATTATATTTATGTATAGTTAAAATAACACTTACTTTCTTTCCATATCATTCATTAAATATTGGAAACTTTACACATGCGTACACACGACCTTTCGTCTCCATGATTGTAACATAGTTCATTTTCATAAGCATAATTCATAGTTATTTTTAAAATTATAATCTATGTATAAAAAAATATAGTTATACAATTATTAATATATTGGATTTTATGAAACAATGATCCATTTGACCATGATTAACACACCGATACCATTTGGAAATAATGAACTGAGCGTCCTCAAAACACCCAAAATGGACATAATTGATTAAGATATTACTTTTTTCATTAAAATAAATGAATTAAATGGTTTATGTATAATTTATTAAACCTATAAAATTTACTTAACAAAATTGACATAATTTTATTATACATGATATAATATACATTCATGACAAACCTGGACTCGAGGTAAGGGTTTCCTTCTCAAAACACCCTTCTTTGAGACACATGTTATTTTATACACCTAATTTATTTTTTATGTTGTATATAATTCACCTTTAAATATTTTATTATGATTCCTTCATACTTCATCTAATGGTTTTTTACAATTCACTTACTTCATTCATCGGGATTATGACTCAAAAGTTGTCAAAGTAGTAAGGGTTTATGCTTCAATCACATTTTAATCAACATTGTTTATTATTAAATTTCAATTGAATGAAATTATTTGAAAATTATATAATAAACCCATTTATTTTTCTTCTCCTTTTGTTATTTATGAAAATTTAAAGTAATATTATTATTTTCCTCTATTATTTAATTATATTAATTGAGAAAATATTTTAATGAAAATATGACTTCATTTCTATCTTTGGTCTAAAATCCATTTTCCTTCCAAATATATGTTTTCTATAAATTTTTTAAAGATTTATTTTAATAATATAAAATGAATTATTAAATAATTTTTTACTACTATTTTACTCTAGTAATTTTTAAAAACGGAATCTTCCCATCGTTTTCCAAATGAGGGACTTTTTGAGTTTTCTAAAAAAACATGAAATTGATGTTTTTTATCTTAAACGGTATGAGTAAGACATAATTTTATTTGAATATTACATTATAAAACTCCAATTATAATTTAAACTAAAATTATTTTCAAAATATTTTGTTAATTTTATATTTTCAAAAGATTTTTTGAAAGTTTCATGGTTATTTTCCTCAATAATGTTTTTATATTTATAAAATTATTTCAATTCATCAACGAGTAATACCTTTAATATTATGGAATTCTTATTAAATATGTAAATATGTCTCTTCCATAGATAGGTTTATCAGTCACCATTTATTTTATGGGGTTATAAATCCCTTATTTTCATTTCCCAAATTCATTCATTATGAGAATTTCCTTTTATTTTAATATGAGGAATGATTGTGTGAGACATTATTTTCCATGGGTAATTATTATGTTATGACCTTTAAAATTATTTCCTTACATGGCACACATATTCATGTACATAAAATGAATATGATGGGTGTGACTAGAATTATATATCCCACTAATTTATTCAGTAATGTATTAGTCTCATGAAATGTCTATTATGGGATTTGGGAGTGAACATAATTCATTATGAGACTCCAAAAGTTATATTGTCTCAAAAGTTATCCTTGATTTTTATTTATGTCATATATTATGTTACTTCCATATTTTATATGATTACATGATCTTATGATACCATGTTATTTTCATTATGTTTCTATGTGATTACCCAAGTTCCTTCTCTTTTATGATATCTTGTTATACCTTTGACTCACATGTTAGGATTCCTTATAAAGTTTCTTTTCTTTTAATGGTTTTCAGCTCACCCCTTTCTCTCATGTATTCCCCATGTTATCCCATATTGATTTTGGAGGCTAAATAAATTTTAGGAGCTCATCATGGATTGAGGGATGGAAGCACCATAATGGATATCATATGCCAGATGATCCCCCCTCCCGTCCCTCCCATTGGAACCCCCAACGAAAGGGATTCTTATGATCAACGTGGACACATCTCTCCCCAAGGATGGTCTTTTATCCATCAATCTATTAGCCTGTAATTATCTGGGGAAAATCATTGCTGAAAAATATGAATCACATCATGTCTTTTGGGAACCTGCAGTTGCTGAGGCTAAGGCCATCCTGGCAGTTATGATTCTAGATTTGGAATGTGGATGGGTTGGTATCTATATTGAGTCTGACTGCCTCACTGTAACTGATGCCATTAAACACAATGATGATGGACTCCAGTCATTTGGGCTCATCATCAAAAGAATTCTCTCACTCCACCAATGCTTTCCATTCTACACATTCTCCTTTACCGAAAGCGAAGGAAACAATGCGGCCCATCAGCTGGCGACTTCATGCCCCTCTGCTAACAACCATATCTTGATGGAAAATTTCCCTTCATGGCTTTGAATATGTATATCTGCTGACCTTCGTTATTAATGATATCTGTCTTTTCTCAAAGAAAATGTATTATAAACCTAGTATTCCAAAGGCACAAATCCTCACAGACATTGGGGTTGTAATTGTTAGATATTTATGCATAAAAATCATGTAAAAATATATTTAAAATGTTTGGGGTTCTATATTATCCTATACAAACACTCCTTAATTTTTTTATTAAAGAAATATTGTTAAAGGGAATGAAATTGGGCCCATTTTCCATGCATGATCCATGTATAATGAAAGGCTTTTCATATAATAACAAGATTGCAGGATATTGCCATGTCCATTTTGAAGTGACTTATAGTGTAGAACAAGTCATATTATTTTTACTCTAATGCATCTAATCGACATTCTCAAATGGAAAATATCATAGGGATACCAGGAATATAGAAATTAATGGGATGCCTTAAATATTATGTTATAATAATATTAATATATAGAAGACTGATAAATCTCTGATTTTTTTTATTTGACCTAAAAGAAAATTATCATATTTTCAATCTGTAATAAACTTAGTTTTATCTTTTCATCTTCAATAAAAATAAATTTCAATAGAGTAACAGTGTCATTTTCTAATTCCTGGATAAACAATATCAAAAACTGAAATTATATATGTTATCCTCTATTCTTCTTGGTATTTTTTTTTGAAATTGAATCAAATTTCACTTTCTATATTATTTTATAGAGTAATTAACTTGCGCTGGTCAATGTATCTTCAGATGAAGTTTTTATTTTATGCACATGAAAATTTTGAATAATGAAATCACACTCACACTACCTTCACTTTATGTTTTCAAAAACCATGCAATTTCATGAAAATTTGTTATATAAAACTCAACCTTTCTTTTAGAGTCCTTATAAAAAATGAGGTGGCTCACCTACTATCTTTCATGTATTAAATTCATCAAATTCATGAATTGTTTCTTATTTTTCTTTGTAAAATCCACTATTTCACAATACATAGCGTTTATGTGGAATATCTTCAACCCTTTTTGAAATACAAGTAAGGATCATGGGATTATTTTTCTTCTTCACGATAATAATGCACATGGGTTATCCTTCTCCTTCACATGAACAATACATGTGGGTGTATTATCCTTCACACAACTGAGTGGATCACAGGACATTTCTTCTCCATGTATGATTGTATCATGAATCTCTTCAACCATATATAGGGATCACTTTATAATTCTTCCTTCATGTGAAATGGTTAAAGTGGAACTAATTAAAATTCTATATATTTCCTAGAACTCTCAAATATTTCATCATAAGTTTTAGGAATAGAGTCTCAATATTTATAAATGATGTTTCACTAACCCTACCCATCCATAATATCTCCCATATAAAATAAATGTGTGAGTCAGTAGATATTTTTATAGAACCCAAATATCATAATTTTTTAGATATTTAAAATACTTAATGTCTTGTCTTCTTTATGCAATGGCCATGTGGACACGTAATCGTATGATTAACTTCACTCGATCATAAGACACCTCAGTGGAAAAAACATCATGTGAAAAAGGTTTTACAGGGTGGAACCTTATAACATATTATATTATTCACATGATATCATGGTGATATGATATGGATTTATGAGATGAATTTGTGCAAATATTATCTATATCATTAAATCGGCTCGTTCAGAGTCATATTCCTTAAATAATCACATTTCTAAATGGTATGGATTACATTAATAGTGTTGAGGTGACTGAGAATTCATCATTATCTTGGATTGATCACAATATATTACTAGAAATCGTCGATCATGAGATCTCATGCAGATCATGTGATGATCAATGTTTAAAGACAAAGTACTGAGTATATCAGACAATGGAGATTGACCCGATCAAATGGAATACATTTTATGAATAACTTTTTAAATTCATGAACATTGTATTGAAATATTTTTATACTGTATCGATCTTTAGTGTGGATTAACATTACTTAATAATAATCATCACATATTTATTCACTCATTTTGACATCGAGGCAGGCACCCAGATATAATACACACACAGCATATGAATTGCACCACACCATTGCACAGTCCCCTGAGCACCCACTTGTGCTCCATGTTTTCACACTATTCACCTCTCGTGCATGATCCTTATAGGGGTTATGCATTACCGATAACTACCACCATGGATGGTTGGCCTGGATGGATCCCTAAAAGGTTTATTCCTCACCCACATGTGTGGGATTAAGGAGGCCTTGAATGTTTTTAATGGATGTATATTTTTTGTTAAAATCACATAAGTATTTAAATCTTATATAGATTCCATTTTATCTATGAAATTAAATAATTCTTCACAAAAAAATAATGAAAAATTAATACACCATTTTTTTCATGGATTTCATTTAACATCACTCCATCAACTCCTTAAAATTTATACAATCAAGAAACACTGGAGAATATATTATCATAAATATTCATTATTATAGACTATGTTCATACACCAAAAAATATTATTAAAAGTCTTTGAGAATTAATATTAGTTAAAAAATAACCACACTTAATTGACATCATCAAAAATATAACATGGTACCTTTGAACTCTTTGTGGATGTATGATCTTCAAAACATAAACTACTTCATAGATTCTTGATGAAAATTTGATCCTCATAAAAAAATTGAAAATGTAATGAACATAATTTCTTGGGAACAAAATTCTTCACACATTACCAAGATTGGGGGAACCAAAAATATATTTCCAATATAGTATTATTCTTAAATGCACATTGACATCAATTCCATCATCTATTAATGAATTATTGAAAAAACAATACAACAAAAACACAATATAAGATCATCAATATCTTCCTTTATATATTTTTTGTCAATACCTATGTAGAAAATGTGATTTCAATATTTTATATTCAATTATTAACTCCTTATTTCATTTTATTCTCTCCATGTAAATGATAAAAAAAATGAGAGTGGTTGATATCATTTTATTCTTCTGAAATTTTCCATCATTTTTTCCACTTTATGTCTACTTGGTCTATGGTCAGTGTAAAAAATTAGGGAGTATAATTGATACATAATTTTTTTCCATTATAAATTTATAATATGATACAAATTAATATAGCACAACTTTAACCCTTCTTTAGAGAGAATTCAATTATTTTTAGGCTGATAATAGTTACCAAATTCCAATTTATAGAATAAATATAAAAATTATATAATACTCTTTATAAATAAAATTCTCAATATACATTTGGCCTAAAATTATTTCACTCATCTCAACATAATGATTAGAAATATTCAATTATAATATGTATATAATGTTCATAAAATCATTCCTATAACTTATTCAATATTATTTTGTTCATTTTATTGATTAATTTAATGTTCTCCCCCTTATGACCAGACTTCAATTCATTTCATTTGAATAAGGTTGGGAGATTTCCTTCATACCTTTTAAATGAGTTCTTAGATATTTACCTTACCTAGATAACAATTTTAAATAAAATATGATTATTTAAGAACATATTTAGATAATCACAGTCAAGATATGATCCATATTTTCACATCATCATGATGGTTCTTTTTTTAGTTGTTTTTATAAATTTCAATTGATCTGAATACTAATTGTTTTGATCTCTTCCATGATGGTTATTTAAGATTTTTGGATTAGATGTGGTGGATTTATCATCTTCATCAATGATAATGGTATATAAATCAAACGAAGATGGTGTACTCAATTAATTTTTGAACAAATATTCATTCTTTTAGATGTATAAATATAATTTATTCACTGGTTTCCCCTTGAATATTCTTATCACAATAGACTCTTCACAAATAAGGAACAATAAAAAAGTATATGGGAATGATGGGGAATATCATTTAATTTCTATTTATAGAAATATAAATAATAGTTACTTCTCAACCCTGAGAATCCTTTATTTTTTTCTCTATGTAAGGGTGAAATATTTATGAAATTTTATTTCTTTATTATCACTCTTGGGAACCATGGAAAATTTAATTTGTTCATTAGTAACTTTATTTGAAATTGTCTTGTTAACACTGGACATCAAGTAACATTCATCACCTGGAGATTTCTGGATGTTTTCCCACGTCACTTTTAAATATGAAGTTATGAAAAAACAATTATCTAATATGTGTTAAGACATATTACACCTTTCACACATATATTTTTAGATTTTATAGTCATTACTTTTTTTAAAACTCTCATAAAAATTTATTTCCCTATGAGGAATATTTTTAGTATCTTTAATATATTCCATCACCCTTATTTCCTCAATTTTCCATCATCTCTATAAATTATCTATTCATATTACAAGTATATCATTTATAATTTGAATTGTATTCTTGGAAGTTCCACATGTGTTCTCAGGTGTTCTATTTACAATTTCAAACCTTTTATTTTTCTCATTGATTGGTTTATCCCTTTGTTACTTAAGATTTCCTCCATCCAATGTGATGTACATGGATTAATTATAGTGATCCATGCTGTGACCTCTTCTTCTTCTTCTTCTTTGTCATTTGTATATATAATTGAATTCTTTTAATATGTGTTCAAATCAAATGATAATGGATTGAAAACACTATTAATAGTAGAAGAGGATATGGGATAACAATTGTTCTATTTCCTCAGGGTGTCTAGAGTCGAGGCTCTAGATGATGTAGTAGGAAGTATACTCATTTTACACTCAAATAAAGCATTTTCATTGTTTTATTTTCATTATTTGAATTATTTTGTTTTATTAAAGTTGTTAAATAACATCCAATTAAAACCAAAACATCTATAAGTGTAGTAATTAGATAAAAATATTGGATGGTTTAATCAATAATCAAGGGTATATAGATATTAATTTTATTATGATCAATTTTCGATAACCAATGTGAGAGGGTGGATAAATTAGTGTGTGATGACTTATTATAATTTTAAATGTTTCAACCTTTTTATATCTATGTCTCTTATTTAGTGAATGGTTCATTTATATTCTATTCTTGGGGGTTAGAAATCATGCACACAAAACAATAAGGCACAAAGAACACCATGTTTTTTAATGATGCGAACATTTAATTAGGATTAATATATCCTCTATGTATAGTATTTATTACCAGTAATACCTTGAGAATTTATAATATATTTATATTTAAATAGATTTTATTTATTTAATAGCTTTTGTTACCACAACATTGAGTTTAAATGAACCATGAGATAATATTAAAATATTATATAAATTTACTAAACAATATAAATTTACATAATTTTTTTAATAAATATGAACTCAATTTTAATAATAATAATTTATTTACAAAAAATCATTTCCTTTAAAAATATTATTTATTTATTTTATGACAAAATATTATCATTAATTTTTAAAAATATTAGAAATTTTATTTTATAAAATTAACATAATTTTTTAAATATATATATTTATACTAACATAGTGTGGAATTTTTATAATTTTTGAAAAATATTTATTTTTTAGTGAATAGTGAATAATACAGTTTTTTTGTAAAACCATCATTTATTTTTAATAAATAACATAATTTCAAAGAAAAATTATTCATTAATATGATTTTAAAGTAACATAATTATTCTATTTTTATGTTTATTATATCTAATTACATTTAAATATTATTTATTTTGGATATTAATAGAAGTTTATTTTTAGGCTTGAAAAAAAAATTATGAAAATTATCTTAATGTGCATAATCTTTCTCAATTTTAACTAATTAAAATAACACTAAATGTAGAATTATTTAAATTAAATGTATTATGTATATATAATAATTGAAATTTATTTAATTATAATTACTTTCATATAGTTATTATAATATCATCTTATTATTGAAAAATGAATTTCTTGAGAAACAATTGTTTTCGAAACATTTGTGGGTTTAATTTAAAATTAATTTAGACCACTTATGTGACTGTAATTTTTATAAAATGTATTAAATATTTATAATAATAATAAATTATATTATATATAAATGTGAACTTAATTTTGGGTCATAATTAATAGTAAAAGTAGTAAAAAAAAGTTACTGTGATAAAAAAAACTAAAAGGGTAAAAGTGAGTAACCTTAGAGGTAAGGAGGATAAAATAATTAAAATATGTTTATTTGGAATTTTAAAGGTTTTTATAGTGCTTATCCATCACAAAAAATTTTATTTTTTAATTTTTAGGCACTTTTCTTGAGAGTGACTTCACATTATTGATTTTTTTGTGTATTTACAAGAATGCCACTCCTCCTCCCTTATAAAAGGGTACCCCATCCTCTCCTTTCCACACATATAAAACAAATTGTTTATAAAAATAATACCCAAATAACCTCCTTAATTACATCACCTCAAAATGTAATACTCATTTTTATCATAAATCCATTCTAGAAAGGATTTAGGTACAACCCTATAGCAGTGGTCTGAAGAAGAGGAAACAGTCTTTACTGAGCTCTTTATTTTTTTTATTCGTTTTAGACACTAAATTATCTTTTAAAATTAAAATATAATAAAAATATTATCTTATATATAATATGATATTATTATTATTATTTAATACTATTCATTCATCTCCTCTTCCATAAAATGGGAAACGACACCATCATTCATGTGAATGGTGGAATATCGCCTCATGAACTGATGTAATTCATTTGCGATCTTCTCCTCTCATGGATATTAATAATGGTTGATTTATTATTTATATATTATATTCTTGAAAACATAATAATTATGTAAAATTAATATAACATATTTTTTTTCTCTACAGTTCTTTTAAAAATAATTACACCGTTCATGTGAAAGGAGGTCTACCACCTCAAGAAGCAACGAGATCAATTTTTATTAATAATAAAGAAAATGGAATGTATATATATGTATTTTTAAATAAATAATATAATATTTATTATAATATTATGATTATTTAATGTTAAAATAACACTCACCTTCTTTCCGTAATTATCATTGAAAAATGGAAATGATAAACATGCATACGTATTGCCTATCATCTCCATGATTGTACCATAGTTCATTTTTCTTAAACACAATTCAGTTTTATTTTTTAAAATATAATTTATCTATAATAATAATAATTATTTATTTATTATTATTATTTATATTAGTGAATAATTTCCCCTTTGACCATGGTCAACACACCGCTGCCATTTTTAAATAATGAACTGGGCATCCTAAAAACACACGACACATACATAATTGATTAATTAATTAAATAAACCATCAAAATAAATTAATTAAATGTTTTTATAATAATTTATTAAACATATAATCATTCCTTAAAAACTAAAATAATTGATATAGTTTTATTATATAATATATAAAAGAAATACACGTTAGGCCTGGACTTGAGTTAAGGGTTTTCATCTCAAGACATCCTTCTTTGAGACACATGTTCATTTATGCACCAATTTTTTATATAGTTCATATAATTCCCCTTTAAATTTTATATCATTTATACTTCATAATTCTTGGTATATTATGTTATAATTAACTTACTACATTCAAGGGGGTTATGATTCAGAAGTTACCAAATCGACAAGGGTTTATACTTCAATCTCATTTTAGTTAGGATTGTTTATCCTCAAATTTCCATTGAAGGAAATAATTTTATTATTGTATAATAATGCCCTTTAATTTTATTATCCTATGGTTATTTTTGATTTTTTAATTAATATTTCCATTTTTCTTTCTTATTTACTTAAAATGACTGAGAAAATTTTGTTAATAAAATATAAATTCATTTCTCTCTTCGATCGAATATCTAATTTCCTTCTAAATATATGTCTTTAAAAAATATTTTAAAGAATGATTTTAATATTATCCAATTAAATATTAATTAAAGTTGGACCCATTTTTTACTTTTAAAAAATGTTCTAAAATGAACATTCCCATCATTTTCAAAATGATGTAGTTTTTGAATTTTAGTACAAAATGTGAAAGGAATGTTTTTTAACTTATAAGAAATTTAAAAATTAACTTCCATAATTTTCTTTAAATATTCTTTTACAATCTACCTAATTATATTTTCAGATAAATTTATTCCCATAATCTATTTTGAATTTTATTTATCCAAAATTTATTTTTAATGTGGCGAGTTTAATTTCCTCATGAAGTTTTTATATCTTTTTAAATGAATTTCAATTCATCAATAGAAATAACATTTAACTTAAAAGAATTATTATAAAATGTGTATATATTTCTCTTACATATATACCGTTATCACTCTCTCATACTTTTACCAGGTAATATATTCCTTATTCTCAATTATCAAATTATTTCATTATGAAATTTTCTTTGATTATGATATGATGCAAGATTACGTAACCCAATTTCTTTCAATAGGTATTTATTATGTTTATGACTTATGATTGATTTCTTTATTTGGAAAAAATATTAATGTACATGAAATTAATTTCATAGGTGAGATCATAATAATATGATCCTCTAATGTATCAGGTAATGTTTTTGTCTCACAATACATGATGCATGGGATTGGGGTGTAAATCTAAGCCATTATAGGACTCTACCCACTATTTGATATTGTATCAGTATTAAAAGTTGACTTATGTTTATATCATGTTTTAATTTACTTCCACATTTAAAATGATTCCATGATATTATGATACCATGTTCTTTAGGTTGTGTTTCTATGTGACTACTCATACGACTTCTATTTTCTGATTTAATTCCATACATTTAACTCACATATTAGGTATCCTTTCCATGTTTATTTTAATATTTGGATTTTAGATCACCCATTTCTTTCATGTATTCCTCAGTTTATCCTATATAAATTTAGGATCCGAAATAAATTTTATGAGCACACTATTGGGAATAAAATAATGATTCCATGTTTTAGTTTACTTTTATGTATTATAATCCAAGTATTCCAAAAGAATTAGGCCTCATGATATTTTGGGTTGTACTTTTTGGATATTTATTCTTAAAATCATATAAAAATATGTGTAAAATGCTTGTGATTATATAGTTGGAATCATAGAAATGGTTTAGATATCCATTAAAAACTAATATGTTAAAATATTAGTGATAACCCTAGGGATAATTATAAGTAGAACAGTTAGTATTGAAAAATATAATGGAATCATGGTAAATTATAGAGTGAGTGGTATAAAAAATTATATCTTTTTCTGGATACAAAAAGTTGATGTGAATCTGGAACAGATATACCAAAGGGTAATAAATCTAAAAATTTAGATTTAGTCTTAACTTGATCATTATCTGGTACATGATAATAGAAATTACTACACAATTAGTATAACACTACCAAGGTATATGTTTTGGAAATTCACAAACACTTTATGAACCAATATGAAAGTCTTGACCAAATTTTTATGTTTGGAAACATAATAGGAATCATTATTCTGGATAACCTAGATTTAAACCTAGAAACACATAATTTGGGATATAATTATAATTTATATGTTAATATTTTTGTATGTTAAATTATTCTCATTTTTATTTTTATTTCTTTTAGTTAGTGGGGAAAATAAGAAAAATCATGCCAACATCTAATGCGATGGGAAATGTAATTATTTACCTAATGTGATGCCTAACATAATGAGAATGGAATTCATAAATATTGTGATCATGATAAATGACCTTTCTAAAATTATTATTAACAACATGAACACATTTAAATTCCAAAACACCCCAAATAAGAGAAGGATGGAATATCCTGGATGTTCAAGTGATAAAGATAACAAAGAAAAGAATATTCAATTTTCTACATGTCAAAAATATAAGAAAAGGAACCCTGAAAATGATTTAAAAGAACCATAAGATATATTTTTTTTAGAAAAATGAGGAAAAATGCAGCTAATTAACAAATAAAAATTAACATTCTGATTAACAAGATGTAGAAAAATAAAGTTAAACCTAAGGTGCCTAAAATGGTTTAATATCATAAATATGGGGAAATTGGTCATTATATGATTCAGTTCACTAATCCAATGGTGAATTCTAAAGGTCATATGTCATGATAATAATTTAAGTGGAATTATTATTTGAATATAAGTGTTTTAACTCAAGAATCGTCTTTTGGAATTATTTTTATCAATGGTATTCTAGATAAAATAATCATGAATCTTATACCGAATATTCTGTAGTTGTTTTCTATAAGTATTTCTATTATTATTTTTAATGGTACTGTTGAACTAGAAAGGTGATTTAATAGTAAGGTTGTCTTCAATGAAAAAACACAAGATTAGGGAAATAATAATCTTAGAGAAGTTATTATCATTGATGTAATTATATTCTATTAAAACTAGTTGATTTTGTGGAAAATAATGTACTAGATAAACATACATAATAGTTAAATAGATTTATTTGATTAATAATTTTATTTTTTAGTATGTTCACATTATTATTGATAATTTTAGGGGATCAAGTAGAATTATGAATACTATTCTCAGATAATTTTTTACATAGTTTTAGAAAAACAACAACCCACAAGCCGAGTGAAAACCTGTAGCATCTAGTAAGGACATGAGGCTTGAACCAACAACTGCAGGGTGATAAGGGTGAAGTTACTACCACTTGCTTAGATGATGTACTATTTAGTATGACATTTGTTTTACAAAAAATATTTTTGTGGATAAATATCAAGTTTAGTTTGGAAAAAATATTAGAGGATTAATTTTTTTTTCTTTTAATATTTTGAGTTGATCAAAGTTATTTTAGGAAACGTTTTAGTGGGTTGATATATATATAACCTTTAAGTTTAACATAATTTATTTTTTAAGAAGAACTCTATTATGTTTTTGGAGATATAACTTTAAGGGTATGAGATAAACATTAAGGTTAAAACCTTCTTTCATGTTAAGATTATTGAGGTTACTTAGGATATAGGGTTACTTATTTAATGAATGATATATGGTATACATTTTTTTATTGTCTGATTTTGGAGATTAATATATTAATATAAATTTTGGGTATTATCTTACATTGGGATAATAATATTGGTTTTAATAAAGATATATGGAATTTTATGTTACGATTTTCTGAATCCTAGGATATGTTAAAAGTTAATTTTACTGATTCAAGAATAAAAAATCTTATTGGATATTCAGTATTTAGTGTAAAAGGCGTAGTGAAAATTAATTGAAACACACTGAAAAGTAGAAATTGTGTTTATGAAATAAAAAAAATTAATAATGTAATTATATTTTATGTTGTTACGTATCTGGATACAAAAAATAATACCTCAACTATAGGAAATTATTATAAAACAAAAAAAAATCATATTACCTTCATATCTGATGAATTAATTGTATTTTAACTCATCTAGTATTTATGGTTTTATGGTTTTTAACTTTCTCTTTATCATTCACATTCATGTGATAAATGTTCTTGATCACTCTTCGTAATTATTTATTATTTTCTTATATGTACATATTTTCAATTCCCACTATTGTTCTCCTATTTTTAAACCTAGTTATGTGATTATCGTTATATTTAACTTTCCCTTTTTTAAGATGATGTTCTCTTAACCCCTTTTAGGATGTGGGATTTACACAAAGGAATTTACAAATGACCAACCATTAATTTCTGAGCACAAGTTCAAATTTTGTGTAAAAAATTATTAATTTGGTAGAATGTAACAACCCTATAATATAGAATATATTTATCTTTAAATAAATTATATTTCTTTTATAGCTCACATTACACAAACTAATGAGTTCAAATGAACCATGATATAATATAAAAATATTATTATATAAATGTGACCAATATAACCAAACCATTAAATTGGTTGGTATGAATAGTATTAAATAAATTATGAAATATATATAATGTTCATAATCAAAAAGAATTTATTTACAATTTATGAATAAATGATGAAACAACATTAATAAAGATATTTTATTTTAAAATAATATGTTTCCTTAAGAAATGATTTTTATTTATTTTATAAGAAAATATTAATATTAATTTTCCGAAATTTTAGGAATTTTATTTTATATAATGATTTTTGTTTTTAATTTATCTTATAGATATTAAATTGTGGTGTTTTTTTATTTTTCAGAAAATATTGATTTCTTATTGAATAGTGAAAATTAGATTCTTTGTAGAACTATAATTTTTTTAATAAAAGTAATTTAAAAGTACCAATATTCTTTAAAACTATTTTAAAATAACATAAATATTATTTATTTTTATTTCATTTAATTAATTATATTTAAATCAACTTTATACTTTATTTTTATATATGTTTATATTTAGGCTTAAAATGACTTTTTTCTGAAAATTGTTTTAAAGTGCATAATGTTTCTCCATTTTAACTAGTTAAAAGAACCAATAATAAAGAATGATCTAAATTAAAAATATATTATATATATATATATATTAATATAAATTCATTTATTTATTATTAATTGTCATATAGTTATTATACAATCATATTATGCTTAAATAATGCATTTCATGAAAACCAATTTTTTCGACATATATATGGGTTTAATTTTAAATTAAATTGTTGCAATTATATGATTTAATTTTTTAAAATTTATTCAATATTTTCAATAATAACAATTTTTATTATATAAAATGTTAAAATTAATTTTGGGTCTTAATTAATAGTAAAAATATTAAAAAAAAGTAAAAAAAAATAATTTCCCGGGTAAAAAAACAAAAGTGAAAAAGTGACTAAACCTATAGGTAATGATGATAAATGTTTATAAAATGTTTTTTTATTTTAGAGGTGTTTTCAGCCTCATATATCCTCAAATAATCTATTTTTAAATTTTTTAAGTACTTGGATATATGGAGTCTTTCGATTATTGAATTATTTTGGTATTTACAGAAATGCCACTCCTCCTCCCTTATAAAAGGGAAAACCTATTCTCTCATTACACACATAAAAACCCCACAGGTTCATCCAATACCTACCAAAATTACTTCATTAACTTCCTAAATTCATCTTAGAATACTTGTTTGGATCATAAGGGTAATCTAAGAAGACTTTAGGTATAATCCTAAAGATGTGGTTCAGAGAAGAGGTAACAGTCTTCAACAAGCTCCTTATTTATTCTTCTTTTACACCTTTAGTTATATCTTAAAAATTAAAATATAATAACAAAAATATATCTTATTTAATGATATATTATTATATTTATGGCATAATATCCATTATTTATACTCTTCCATAAAATGGGAAACAAAACCATCGTTCGTGTATAGGGAGGACTACAACCTCTTGAATAGATTTTATTAATTTTCCTTGATCACCTACCGTGGATATTCATAATGATGTAAATTTTTTTATAAATTTTATTAAATAAAAATTAATCAATATTGAAGTTAAATATATTATATATACTATTACCTTACCATCTATTGGTAAATTATAACATCATTCATGTGTACGGCGGACTACCGCATTACAAATGAGTGTGAATCATTTTTTACCAAATCACATGGATGGTATATTTATGTGTATTTATAAAATAATATGATATATATGATATTATTATCATTCCATAAAGATAAAATAACACTTACCTTATTTTTATCTTGATCAATGAATAATGGAAACGTTACACATGCATATGTACGGCCTGCCGTCAGGATGATTGTAACATTATTCGTTTTTGTAAACATAATTCATGGTTATTTTTAAAAGTATAAATATTGTGTAAAAATTATAATTATGTAATTAGTTTTTTTATATGATGGAATAATGACCCATTTGACTATGATCAACACACTGGCCCCATTTGGAAATAATGAACTGAGCATCCTTAAAACAACTGATGTGGACATAACTGATTAAGTAATTAGATTTTTGATTAAAATAAATGAACCAAATGGTTTAATTATAAGGTATTAAACCTTTAAATTTTAATTAATAAAAAATAAATATAAGTGTCTGATACATGATAATAGTTACATACATGACAACTTTGGACTTGAGGTTAGAGTTTTTTTTTAAACTTCCTTCTTTGAGAAAAATTTTATTTTACACACCTAATTTATTTTATGTGGGGTATAAAATACCCATTTAAATATTATTCCATTATTATATTATACTTCATGTAATTCTATGTTAGAATTCATATACTTCATTCACGGGGATTATAATTCAAAATTCATCAAAGCAGCAAGGGTTAATACTCTAATCACATTTTAATCGGGATTGTTTATGATTTGATTCCCATTAAAGGAAGTTATTTGATTATTCTATAATAAAACCCAATAATTTTATTATCCTTTATATATTTATGAAATTTTCAATTAATAGTTTCATTTTCCACTGTTAGGTACTTAAATTTTTTGAGAATGTTTATAAGAAAATCTCACTTCATTTCACACTTCAGTCTGAAATCCATTTTCATTCCAAATACATATTTTATAAAAATGTTTTAAAGAATTTTTTTTATATTTTAAATTGATAAATTAAATAAATTTTTACTGCTATTTTAATTTAGGAAAAAATTTTAAAATGAATCTTCCCATCGTTTTTCGTATAAGTAACTTTTTGAGTTTTTGTACAAAACGTAAAAGAAATATTTTTTTAACATATAAGACATGTGAAAGACATAATTTTCTTTGAAGATTAATTTATAATTCTCTAAGAATATTTTAAATGAAATGGATTCTCACAATTTTTTTTCAATTTTAATTTTTTTAATTTTTTTAATGTTTCAAGGTTATTTTTCCCAAAAATGTTTTTTATATTTATAAAATTATTTTAATTCATTAATTAAGACAATAATTAATGTTACATAATTATTATAATATATATATATATATATGTTTATTACATATATACATTTCTCATTATCCCTTCCTTTGATGGGGTAATACATGTTGTTTTCTTATTTCTCAAATTCATTCACTATGAAATTTTTGTTGATTATGATATGAGGTAAGATTGTGTGACCCATTTTCATTTCAAGGGTAATTATTATGTTTATGAATTAATATTGGTTACATTATGTTGAACACATGTGAATGTACATGAAATGAATTTGATGGGTGGTCTTGGAATTATATGTCCCTCCAATACATTTAGCAATGTCTTAGCCTCATGAGACGTCATTTATGGGATTATAAAGTGAACTTAATCCATTATGGGGATTTTTACACAATGGGATGTTATCTTGGAAATTTTCCTTGATTTATTTTTATATCATGTATTATGTTCCCTCTACATTTTTTGTGATTACATTATCTTATGATACTGTGTTATTTACATTGTGATTCCATGTGATTACTCACATTCCTTATCTTTTATAATATCATGTAATACCATTAAATCACATGTTAGGATTACCTATTATGTATATTTTATTATTGGTATTTCTAGATAACTAATTTCCCTCATTTATTCCCTAGGTTATCATATATATCTTTTTGAGCTCAAATGGGTTTTAGGATATCGCTATAGATAATAAAATAATTATTCCATGCTTTAGTTTTCTTTTTCATATTATAAACCTAGTCTTGAAAGACACTAGGACTCATGATCTTTGGGGTTGTAATTGTTGGATATTTATGATTACAAATCTTGTAATAATATGTGTAAAATTATTATATTACTAGATTATCCAATATAAAAACTTATTCATTTTTATTATCAAAGAAATAATGTGAAAGGGAATTACATTTGAACAATTTTCCAGACATTACATAGGTATAATGAAAGATTTATCTTGGAAGCACAAGATTACAAGATATTAGCTAGACGTTTCTGAATTGACATTTTGTGTAGCGCATGTCATCTTCTTTTTACTCCAATGAATATGATCAACATTCAAAAATTGAAGAGATTAAAGGGATGAATCAAATATAGAATTCATTAGGATTTATTACATATGTATTAATAATAATATGAATATAGATTAGAAAAATAAATATTTGAGTTCTTATTTGTCCCAAAGTAATGTTAAAATATTTCCACTTGGTAATCAACTATTTTTTGTTTCTGATCTTCTATATAAATAAAATTTTATTGAGTAGTAGTGTCATTTTCTATGTCCTTGACAATGAATATAAAAAATTATAATTATATATATTTCCCTTTATTTTTTTTGGTGAAAAAATATTTCTTCAATTGAATCACAATGAAAGTTTAATATTATTTTATAAAATAATGATTATTAATGGGTCAATACAGCTTCAAATGAAATTATTATTTCATTTGGATAAATATTTTCAATAATTAAATCACACTCATAATGTATTCACTTTAGGTTTGAAAAAAATTAAAATTTTATAGAAACAATATATCTCAAACTCATATTTTCTTTATGAGTCTAAAACCTAAGGTGGCTCACTTACTACATTTCACACATTTAAGTCATAACATTAAAGAATTATTTATTATTTTTCTTTGAGAAAGACACTATTTATAAGTACATAGTGTTTATGTGTTATTTCGTTAATCATTTTTAAAATCCAAGTTAGTCTCATGAGATTCTTCTTCTTCTCTATATGATCAATGTACATGAGTTATCCTTATCCTTCACATGAAAAATGCATGTGGGTGTATCCTACTTTTCATAGCTGAGTAGATCACATGACCTTTCTTCTTCATGTAAGATCATATAGAGAATATATTACTTTATTTGAAGGTATAACATGATATTTCATTCTTCTTATTAAATATTTCAAGTGGAATAGATATATAGTCTCTATTTTTAGGGAACCCTCAAACATTTAATCACAAGGTTTAGGCATCGAGTCTCTATAATTATAGATGACGTTTCACTAAATCATCCAATCCATAAAATTCCCCATTTCTAATATAAGTGGTGAGTAAAAATATTTTATTTGAATCTACCAAATATCTCAAATTACCTTTCGGATATAAAATACTGAATGTACTGGCTTCTTTACGAAATGACTAAGTGAACACGTGATTTCATGATCATCCTCGATCGATCATGAGACACCTTTATAGACACACGGTCATGCGATAAAGATTTTCCATGATGTAACATTCTCATGTACTACATTATTCACCTAATACCATGGTGGTATGATATGGATTTATGAAATATCTGGGTGGATATCTTATCTTTAACATTGAATTGGCTCATAAAATATCATTTTCTTGGAATAATCCCATGCATGAAAGTTATATATTTCATGAATGGTGTTGAGGTGATCTATAATGACTCATTTTATTGTCTTGATCACTAAATATTACTGGACATTCAATATCATCATCTCTTATACAGATCATGTGAAGATAAAAGATTAAAGACAAATCAAGAAGCAGATCAGACGGTGGAGATTGAATAGATCAAGTGGTATAAATTGTATGCATAACTTTGTTAATACTTGAATTATGTAGGTAAAGGGCCATATCATGTATCAATATTTCATTCATATTCACATTACTTAACAAGAATCCCTGCATATTTATTCACTCAATTCGATAATGGGGTGGGAACCAAGATACACTATAGACACGACATATGAGTTTCACTACACCATTGCATAGTCCCCTGGGCACCCTCGTGTGCTTTCTGTTTCCACACTATTCACATCTCATGTGTGCTCATTATTAGAGTTATACATGCCCACTCCCTTCTTTCATGCATGGTTTTCCTGGATGGCTCCCATAAATAGTTAATCCTCCTCTTACATGTGTGGTATAAATTTGGTGTTACAATTTTTCTATGGATGGCCATTTGTTTTGGTAAACACCCATATGCCATTAAATGCTATATATATTCCATGTCATCCATGTAATTCTCTAATCCTTCCCAAAAAAAATCATGAAAAACAGAACTTTTTTAATGGACATCATTTAACCTCACTCCCTTAACAACTTAAACTTCATATAATCAAGAAACATTGAATAATTCCTCATTTTCTATCCCTATTATTGTAGACCATGTGTTTACACCAAAAACTACTAGTAAAAGTCCATGATAATTAAGATCAGTTAAATAATCATCACACTTAATTCACTTCATAAAAAGTTTTACATGTGACCTTTGAAATCCTTGTGTACAGATCAACTTCAAAACATAAATCACATCCATGATTTTCAATGGAAATTTGATTCTCATAAAAAATATTCAAAACCTAATGCACATAATTTTTTGGGAACATCAGTCTTCACACATTACAAATCATGGGAACACAAAAAATATACTTCTAATATGTTATTTTTCTTCAATGCACAATGACATCAAGAGAATCATCTCTTATTAAATTATTGGCAACAAATAAAAAATTGATGTAGGATCATTAATCAATGATTTTATATTTTTTTCAATGTCAATGTAGAAAATGGGATGTTAGTATGTTATCTTAAATTCATATCTTATTATTTAATTATATTATCTCTAATTAATGATGTAAAATAAAAAAAAAAGACAAGTCTGGGTGGTATAATTTATTTCTTCTAAAATGTTCCATCATTTATTTCACTCTATGTCTAGCTAATCCGCGATCAGTGTAAAAAATAAAGGTTTCCAATTTATACATCAATGTTTCCCATCCTCAATTTAGAATATGATACTACCTAATATAGAACAAGTTGTATCCTTCATCATAAAATTTGAAACTATTTTTTAGGATCATATTAATTAAATTCTTCTAATTGATATTATAAAAATGGTACATTTACAATACCATTTGGAAAGAAAATTATCAAGATACATTCAACATGAAATTATTACACTCATCTTAACACAAAAATTAAAAATATTCAATTATAATATGTAGGAAATGTTTATAAAATAAGTCTTGGAACTTCTTCAAGATTATTTTGTTCATTTAATTGATTCATTTAATATTCTCCCACTTATGATGGGACTTCATTTCTTTTTTTCAAATAAGGATGGGGTATTTTATTAAAAACCTAATAAATGATTTATTTAACAAGTACCTTACATAGATATCATTTTTAATAAAATATGAATCTCCAGTAACTTTTTCCGATACTCCCACTAAATATTTGATCACTATATTAACCTCATCAAGGTGGGTCTTTTCATTAGTTATTATTGTGAATTAAAATTTATGTGAATACCAATTGTTATAATATATTGTATGATAGTGACTTCATATTTTTTTATTAGATATATTATCTTAATCATATTAATCAATGTTAATATTTGATCTTTTGAAACAAATAATATAAAATATAATGGTAAATTGGTCAAACCAAGATAGTGCCTTCCATTAAGATTGGAATAAATATTCCATCTTATAAATATAGAAATTAATTTCTTCCTCATTTCACCTATTTAATATGTGTATCACATAAAATTCTACAAGAATAGGGAACAATCACAAAGAAGATGGGAATAAGGTGGAATGAACTTGAATTTTTGATGAGATAAACATGGATGTGAATTACTAATCAATGTTGAGACTCCTTATATTCTGTTCCATGTGAGGGTAAGATCTTTATGCTAAATTTTCTTACTTTGTTAATAGTATTGGGTAGCCTAAAATATTTACTTTTCTCATTAGTAATATTATGTATAGCTTTTTATTTTTTATCACTTACTATAAAGTAAAATTCATCACTTGGTTATTTATTATTGTTTTTTCACATCCCTTCTTGTGCTGGAGTTATGAATAAAAAATTGTCTAATATTTTTTTTCCAGATTCTTCCACATTCCACAGATAACTTTTGATATTTTATAGCGATAATATTTTGAAAAACTCTCGTAAAATTTGATTTCCTGATGTGGAATATTTTTTTTATATTTAACATATTCCATAATCCTTATTACTTCTATTTCCCTTACCCAATTGAAATAATCTAGTCATATTATATGTATATCATTTGGAATATCCATGTTTTTCTTGGTAGTTCCACATGGCTTCTCAGGTGCTATCTTTAAAATTACAAAAAATTATATTTCTCATTGATTGGTTTCTCCCTTTTCTACATAATATTTCTTCCATTTATTGTGATGTCCATGTATTTATTACAGTGATCCATGGTGTGACATATTATTATATAAAATAATTAGTTTATTCTATCTAGTGTGGCTCCCTTCTCAATCTTATTAGGTTTTTTTTACCATATTTCTTTTATGATCGTCCCAATGTATAATTATTTCCATTATTCAGTTTTTATTGTCCATTATTTGAATTTTTATCAGTATAAATCTTAAATAATTTATAATTTACTTCATCTTCAATATGATAAATTATATTAAAAAAATATCATATGTTCTTCAAAATTTAAAATCTATTTATAATAGTTAGATTCTTTTTTCCTTATGTGGATTTTTCTTCTTCCATGTTTTCACCTATTGATGTAACCATCCTTTAATTTCCATATACTAATGTGTTATCCAACAAACATATGATCTATACACAAATATTTTACAACACTAATAGTGATTTATTATTTTTAATTATAGTATGGATAGATTTTCATGATTAATGATATTGTGTATCTTTATTCTTCACATGGAATTATTTAGGGGAATGACATATTTTCTACTTAACTTAATTTTCTAAAAATGTAGTAGTGGTCTCTTTATTTCCCTTCTTCATCCACTTTTTCATAGGTTTTTATTTTGAACAACTACTTTTCTTAAAACATAGAGAAATAAAAATAGAAATACTTGATGTGGATGGTACCATATTCTTAAATACCACATGATATTGACCATTGAATGATTTTAATCAATAATTTACACCAGAGAGATGTATTTTAGGATAAGATTCATCATTATATGTTTGTGTGGAAACAAATATTATTCTAATAGATATACATTTATCTTGTTGGGACGACTAAACTTCATTATTTATAAAATTTAAAAATTTAAATGTGACAAATTCAAGTTCAAAAATATATTATTCCTTGGCACAAATTTATTTCTAGATCATAATATTTTATTTTAATCTTTCATCAAAATATTTATATAACTTGTTTAAATTTTCATTATGCTCAATGATCTATTATTTGATTACTTTTAATTAGACAAAAATAAAATATAATATTTCCTTGAAAAAATAATGCATTATATATTTCAATGGAATAATAGATTCATCATTAAACTCTAAAAAATATGATCACTTCCAATGTTGTTTGTTTCATATTGATTTTTGAAAAGATATTTTTATTCCCTCTTCTTCATATAGGGATGAAGCGCAACAAGAGGTAAAATTATTGTCCTTATATTTTGTAGTGGAATAAACTACCATTTCTTTATCTCCCATGAATGAATTATTATTCTAACAAATAATTCATAATAAACAGGATTCATCATCCTATTTTCACAAGAGGGATGTCTTGTACATATTTTTCAAATATTTATTTCTTATATTATTTAGCGTCTTTGGTGAGATAGAATTTTGATCTATAATAGATGTAAATACTCTATGTTTTTACACAAATATCATCTAAAAATAGAAATAAAATCATTATGAAGATTAAAATACGAGAATCCAAAAATAGGTGTTACCTACTATGATATTAATTTTTGGGATCACTTTTGGATGACCACACTAAGAGGGGATGAATCGGTGTGGGATGACATTTTATCACTTTAAAACTGTTAGGCCTTTTAATACCTCTGTCACTTATTCAATTCATTGTTCTCATATATTTTTCACCAGTAGTTAGAATGAATAAATACAAAACAATAATTTATGGATAACACTAGATTTTTTATAGAGGTTCGCCTCCAATGTGCATTATATATCCTCAGTGTGTGGAGGTTATTATCCCACACACACACTTATTCCTTTTAAATATCCATGAAATCATAAACAAGGGAATGGCCTTAGACCCATATTCATATAACCATCCAATTGCAATTAAATATTTATATTTTAATGACATGATTACATGTGGTCATCCTATCCCTTATGAAGTGATTACTTGTGTAGTAGGAGTTTTCTTCACTAAACTCAAATGAATCTTATAAGTTTTTTCATAATGAAAAAAATCAATGTGCATCCTTGAATATATCAATATACATGATACCTTAAATATTTATTCACAATAATATAAATATATACAAGACTATAAATTTTAGAGTACTTCTTTGATTGAAATAATAATTTCTAGATTTCAACTGCATAATTTTTCATATTTTGATCTTTGATGTAATCAATGAGAAATAGGGTAGTAGTGTAATCTTTCTTTTCTCAGTACACAATATAAAAAATCTCAATTTTTTTGTTCTCCTATATTCATCTTGGTGTAGAAAATATTTTTTTAACTAATTCACACTCTCGTTTTAATGTTATTTTATTCACGAATAACCTTACATAGCTTAGTAAAACATCACATGAAATTTTTTTTCATGTGGATGCAAATTTAAAATAATGAAATTACACTCACACTCCATTAACTTTAGATTAAAAAACCTCTTAAAATTACATGTAAAATATATATGTCAAAGTAATATTTTATTCTTGAAAAGTTAGAAAACCTGAGGTGGGTCACTTATTGTATTTTATGCACACAAGTCTTCACATGTAAGAGTTTTTTCTTATTTTAATTTGTAAAATACAATACCTCACAATACAAAATGTGAAAGTGGATTCCTCAAACTCCTTATAATCAAGTTTTTACACGGTATAAACTTATTCCTTTTCAATATTCACTCAAGCCTCACATTATTCTTTTTCTTTTTTTCGTGAGAAATACAAATGGGTTCTTCTTTCCCTTAACATGAAAAATCCACATGGGTTACTTATCATACACATATATGAGTGGATCATGGGACCTATATTTTTCATGTAAGTTGGAATGTGAAAGAAATTACTTCATGTGAGGGCATCACTAGATAAGTATTACTTCACAAAAATCAGTTCACATAGAAGTGATACAGAGTAACTGTTTTCATAGAAATCCTGAATATTTCATTACATGTTTTATGAATCATGTCTCTATATTCATAAATGAAATTTTATTTTCTCTATTCATAAGAAAAATGTGTATTATCTAATAAAATTGGCTATTGAATATATATTTTTAATGTTCCCAAATATCTCAATATATCTCATGGATTTCAAATACTAAAATTATCAAATTATACATGTAATGACGAAGTAGAAATGCAATCATGTGATTGGATTCACTCATTGATGTGATACATCGGTGGACACACAATCATGTGATAGAAGCTATACAATATGGAACCTTCTCAAGTATATTGTTCTTCATGTGACACCAAGGGGATACATTATGGCTTTAAGCATTGTCTTGGTAAAACTATTCATTGTAACTTCAAATTGGATCAGATAGTAGAATATTTTTAAACAATTAGAAACATGAAATACATAGATATGCATGGTTTTGAGGTGATCTACCACATCTCGTTGTCTTGTCTTGTTGACTGGAGATGGTTAAACATTAGCTATCATGAACTCACATGTAGATCATGTGAGAGATGATCATTAAATATGATGCTTAGATCTAATCGGAAAATGGAGATTAAATAGGATAAATAGAATATATTATAGGCATATCATTTTTAATTCATAAATAGTGTAGTGAAATATCCATTCCCCGCATTGATATTTATTTCAGATTCACATTTCTTAATAAGACTCCCCACATCATCATCCACTCAATTAAAAATCAAGTTCATCATGTTGATATACCACACACACACCACACATAGTCTGCACAACACCATTTCATGTACTTATGAAACCCACCTATATTCTTAGATCATATGTTATGCATCGTCTGTGCACATTCCCTATGGGCAGTATGCATGCCCACTCCCTTCTGCCATGGCTGGTTAGCCTAGCTGGCTCACCCAGGTGGGTGAGACTGCTCCCAAATGTGTGGGATTGATATGGACATAATGGTTGGATATATATGTTCATTTTTTTTGGTAAAAACCCATAATCCTTGAAATTATACATAAATTTCATGTTTTTTATCCAATTCTACAATCCTTACAAAAAATTATTGCAAAAAAATAATGCATAATTTTTTGTACAGCCGTAATTTAACATAACTCCCTTAACTCCTTAAAAATATTCCAATCAATAAAAACTGAAGGGTATACCATAGTAACTCTTCATTATGGTATATCATATTCTTAAAACAAATACTATAATCATAAATCCTTGATGGTAAGATTATTTTAACAATCATCACACATAATTCACATCATACAAAACATAACATGAGACCTTTGAACTAATTTTTAATTGACCTTATTTAAAACTTAAACAAATTCCACGATTATTGATGAATTTTGTTTCCTCATAAATACATTTATAATGAAATGGATATAATTTTATATAAAAGTCAATATTCACACATTATAATTTTTTTAACACAAATAAGATACGTCCAAGGTACTCTTAATATTCAATATATATTGAAATCAAGTTATTCATCTCTTAATTACTTATTAAAAACAAATAAAACACAAAAAAATATTGATTTCATCACCCCTATTAACTTTGGGGTGTAAAATCTCATCATAAACTTGGTGGTCATTGTAATCATGTAATTTGAGATAATGTTTGGGATAGATTGGGTCACAATCATTAATTCTACGATCAACCAAAAAAGAAAGAAAATTTTATATTTCTTGATGGGATAAGTGAAACTTTTTCAATGGAGAGATATCCCAACCAATTTTTTGTTAAGAACCATCTCCTATAGACTTATTTATGGGGATTATTCGTGAATAATGAAAATAAATTGAATGTAAAAATGATAGGAAATGTACCAAATTTCCAATAATACATTGATGTATTTATTGTATAATTAAATGAACCTCCCCTAGAAAGAGAGGTCTAATTATCCATTAAACTCATTCCAAGATCCAAACCAATATAAAATACCCTATATAGAAAGGAATTGTGGGATTTATAATAATTAAGGAAGAAAATACAATATATTTTGGAGAAAATATTTATTCAACCAAGTGTCTCTCTTCAGGGATCTACAATTCTCTTTGTGAAGAAGAAGGATGGTTCAAAGTGGATAATAACTTATTATAGAGAAATTAATGGGATCATAATGAAGAAAAAGATACCATCTTCAAAGGATTGATGATTTATTCAACCAAATTCATGGGGATCAATTCTTCTCCATGATTGACCTCAGAGCTGGGTGTCATTCATTGAGGTTGAAGAAATATTATATCCCAAATACTTATTTATCAATAATATATAGTCATTACGAGTTTTTATGCTCAATGTATTGAATAATTCTTCTACCATATTTATGGATTTGACTAATAACATATTTAGAGACTTTATTGATAAATATGATGCGATATTTATTGATAATATTATGAAATATTATAAAATTCATAAGGAATATGAGGATCATCTAAGGTTCATATTAAAAACGTTGAGTAAAGAGATTATGTTTTTTCTAAATTTTGCTTATGTGAGTTCAGGTTACAAAAACCATCATTTTGGGATACATTGTAAATAGTGAAATAATATTCATTGATCTAATTAAGACAATGTCTATAGAAGGGTGGTTTGGTTATACTATAATTATTGAGATTTATAACTTCAATAGCCTAGAAGGATACTATAAAAGGTTTGTGATAAAAAATCATAAATTTATAATACCCTAACCAAGATAACTCAAAATCAAGTTAAGTTCATCTAATAAAAATAGTGTGAAGAAAATTTCCTTGAAATAAAGAAGTGGTTATTTATTCCACCTATTCCAACATTACCCTCTCATGGAGAAGGATTTTCTATTTAAAGTTATTCATAAAGGACATGGATGTGTACTCATGAAAAATGATAATGTGATTTCCTATGAATCTCAATAGTTGAATCCTAATTAAAAGAATTATCCTACCCCTGATTTGGATATAGATGAATTTATTTTTTCATTTGAAATATAGAGACATTATCTTTATGGGGAGAAGTGTGATATATACACATACCATAAAATCTAAATTACATATATACACAAACAGAATTGAACATGAGATCAAGGATATAGTTGGATGTTCTTAAGGACTATGATGGTTTTATTCCTTATCATCCTATAAAAAAGTACACTGATCTATTAATTATAAAAGGAATTGGTGTTAAATGAGATCCATTTATCATGGACTAGGTAAATATGGACCTATAAGATATAAGTAAAGAATCATCATCAATCTCATACCAAATGATTTATCAACCATCATTAATATATAAATTCTAGAAAGAATGAAGAGATTATACTTTATTAAAAAAGAATATAAAATCTATGAAAAATGGGAAGTTCCAATAGTCTTAAGTTGATAAAGAGTGATTAATAAGGTTTAATATAATATTATATATTCCATCTATTATAGAGTTAATGAAAGAGAAGATGGTTAATTCTTAGAACATTGAATTCTCTATACATGTTGAAATCAACATAATGTTTTGAGATATAAAAAATAATTATTAGTGGGATAATATAAATAGGAATATTTTTAACTATAATGATAAATGATTTTTATGTCAGTAAGTGAATGAAAAGTGAAAACATTCCACAGGAGTTCTACAACCACTAACCATACCTGTATGGAAGTGGGTTAACATCACTATGGAATTTATTAATAGTCTTAATAATAATTCAAAAGGAAACAATTCCATATGTATACTGATTGAAATAATAACAAATTATTATCTTTTTATCACTATATTATAGTATTTATCCATTGAACAAAATTCTCAAATATATTCCAGAAGTGGTGAGACTTCATGGAGCACCGCTGTTAATTGTTTTATACCAATATCCAAGATTTAGTTCTTTTTTTGATGATCCTTAAAAAGGTTATGAATATAAATGTAAACCAACAAAAAACCTATCATCCTCAAACTTATGGGTAGTATAAGATATCCATTCATGTATTTGATGACATGTTAAGGTATAAATCACTTGATCTTAAATAGTTTTGGGATAAACATATTACACTTATTGAATTAATCTACAAAAATAGTTTACACTGTAGTTTTCAAATGGGTCCTTATAAAGAACTCTTCGAAGAAATGTGTCGAATTCCAACATGTGGCAATGAAGTTGGAAGGGAAAGCATTTGGGACCAAACATTATGAAATCTACTATATATAAGATATAAGTTTTCCAAAAACAAACTAATACTACTCAAAGTAGAAAAAAATTAATACTGACAATCGAAGGAATGAATTAAAATTTCATGTATAAGATTAGGTATTCTGAAAAATATCACCATAGAAAGGATTCATGATATTTTATTAAGAAGGGGAAACTGAATCCTTTGTATATTGTAACATTTTATATTCATGAGTGTGTTGGGGTAGTTTTTTATCAATTAACAATATATTGAAATAATTTTAATATATGCGACTTATTCTACATTCCCCTATTAGGAAAGTATGTGTAAATCTCGATAGATATAGTTTACATAAATGGTGTTGAATTGGAACCTGAACTTTCATATGGAAAAAAATGATCTAGATTCTCTATAAAATGTAACACGTGTTTATGAACAATAAAATACAAATAATAAAAGTATTATAGAAAAATAAAAAGTTTTAATAAGTGACTAGTAGCATAATGAAGTGATAAAGAAAAAATATCCCCACATTTCTGAAGGCAGGACACAAATTCCAAGGGAATGTTTTTTGGGTGATTTAACAACCTCATATTTCTATCAATTATTATTAAAATAACTCATGTATCAAAATGAATATTTTATAATGTTTTATAATAGAAGCATATGAAAATACTATTATGTTTCATAGGAACATTACAAATAATGAGACAATATTTACTACAACAAATAGTAATATTTTAGGCAGATAAAAAACAAATAATAGTGCACACACAAAGGTAAACTCCATCTGCTTGAATTTTCCCATGAAGATCAATATTTTCATAAAGACTGTCAAAATATATAGAATCATTAGAAATATGACAGAAATTTTAAAGGGAAGTTTATATCCTTTTTAAGTGAAGTTGAGAATGATTAAGTGTAATAATGGTTGAGTATATATAGGGAATATAGAGTAATGCAGCTAATAGAAGCTGAACATTATAGTATGACTATTATATGACCCGAGAAAGTAAATATACATAATAAAATAGTAAAGTACCAGTTTAAAAAGAAAATAAAATGTATTATATATAAAATTTTTGATTTAAACAAGTAATTATATGTCTATAAACTCGTTAAGAATTAATATTTTTGATATTATAAAATTTATAATTATTTAAATTAAAGAAATAACGTGTCTCCCATTAAAAATAGTATTTTAGAGTAAATGTGTAATTTTTTATTTAGAATAATTATTTGTATTACTAAGGAATTTATTTTCATAAAATAAACATTATATTTAAATTCAAAACATCAAAATTAGGTAATGGTGAATTATTGATAATTTTCTAAAATATTACTATTTTAGTGAATAATAAAAATATAGTTTTGAGTTGTAATATATTTTACAACTTTATAAATATGGAATAATGATTTGAGAATATATTTTATGTTTTTGAAAACCTAAAATATGTTTAAGGTTTTTTAAAAGTATTATATTCATTTTTTATAAATCTGTAAATAAATTCCAAAGTCTAAAAATAACTTTGTTACTTTTAAAAATTATTTTTAAGGAATAAAGGAACCTTTTAGGATAAAATTAATATATAAAATAGGAATTTATTTTTAAAAAAAATTAATTCATCATTAAATTTTCTTAATATCATTAACCATGAACCAAAAAACGGGTGTCCAAAATATAGAATTCCAAATTTAATATTTGAAAAATAATAAACAATTATCCCCATTTACTATAAATACCCACCTCTCAACCCCATTTAATTAACTATAAATATAATTATAACATGAATAATTATCTTAGTCTCTCATAATGTATTTTTTAGAAGTCCTAGTGACCCCATGAAATTGTCCCTCTAATCTTAGGAAGCAGAACATAATGGAAGGGGTTATCTTCCTCTTTCATTCTTTTCATTCATATACACACATTATACTATGTGTTTTGATTTTTAAATTATTATGATTTCATTTTTTCATAATTATTAAATTACTATCAAAATGACGTTCTATAAATGTGATACTACCATTTTCTATTAATAATCTCATTACATAACCTATTTTGTATACCTATTATGTTATTGAAACCATTCTTTGATTCTCACTTCCATAATATTATGTTATAATACCCAATAATATTTTCATTAAAGGGTATTTTATAGATATAATTATACTTAATTTTTTGATTATTAACATGTATTAAACCCACATTTCATACTCATGGGTTAAAAATTATCTAAAATTATTTTCTTTAAACTCTTATGTTCTCATTAATTTTATAAGAAAAATTTTCCTTATTAAGAATAGGTTGTAGATGAAATTGTTTCTTATGATATATGATCTATGTGATAAACATTAATTTAGGAATATGAATGGTGATCCATGATTACACTCAAATTCATTGGGTAAATAATTAATCTTTAGATATACCATGTTTATGATTCTTTGACATCACGCCTTAAAATGTTACATGATACCTTAGTGAATAACCTTGGTAATATGTTTTACGACACCTTGGTGTAGAACGTTGGGGATATTCTTATAATTTTATCATGTATATGATTTATCTACATTCCCACATTATTATTAAAATACTTAATATCATTTTCTTAATGTATGCATTGATATTTATACATTATGATCACTTACCTTCAATTTCCATCATTTATCCCATTGTTAAGATTTACGCTCACCCTTTCCTTTTGATCTATGTAATTAGGAAATAATATATAGTGAGGTCACCTATGATAGAATTATGAAGGATTACTTCAATATGATTCAAAGAATATTATATTTTTATGGGATCTATGTACTTCATGTATTATATACCCATTTTCCAAGATACTAATCCTCACGAGATACTATGGAATTTATCAATAAAAAATTTTGTTAATGAATTTTGTTAAAAATGATCTATGAAAAATCTGGGTCATCATAATAAAAATAAATAAAAGCAATTTTTAATGTTAAATACCACATTAATAACTAAGTATGAATTTCCAATAAATGCACACAAGATTTCTATATGATAGAATTTAATATAAAAACTATCATAACTAATGATAATTCATCCTATATCATAACCTAGTTTATAAATATCCCTAACTGAAAAATCAAAGTATAACTATTAAAAAAATATTATAGCTATATTACATGAATAAATAACTAGATCACACATAAAGTATAATCTAGGATCATTTCACTAGCCTTAATTTCATTCTCACCAAACTCGACATCATAAATAATTATCACATCAATTAATCTATCACCACTTAAGATACTATGAGATCTTAACCTTGTTAAATCAGTAATGATTCTTCCCTCTATTTAGCTACCACAATAACATCACACTCATTATAAACTCATAAATGTTACTAAGTCAACCACTTAACCCTAATGAACCTTAAAAACATGTCTTACAAGAAATGATTATAATGGAACTAACTAATAAAATGAAAACCTAGAGAAAAACATGAGAAACGAATGAGAAAGAATAATCCTAAATAAAAAAACATACATCCAAGAGATACTGAATAATAACCATTATTAATTTCCAAGGAATGATGGACCATATATATATAAGGAAGATAAATAATAATAATAAATAAATCACCAAAATTAGTTAACCTTACCTCGACTGAAATTGTTTACAAAAATGGTTATCCCATTTCATATGAAATGATAACATTTATACCTATTTACCATTACATAATTAGTTGTACTAACAACCTATATCATAAGAAAATTGTTTTGAAATACAAAACTTTTTTAATTTTAAGAAATTATTAATTTATGAAAAGTTTTATTAATATAGAGATACTAAATCTTCCTCTTTCCAATTTACTAATCTTATCCATTATATTACTATTGATGAAACATATTAAATAAAGTTTAATTGTTTTCTATTGACGTTTAATTCTTGTAGGTGTATTTTTTTAAAGTAATGATTCATTAATTTTAATTTATATAAAAACATTAAAGAAAAGTTTTATGAGAGATATAATAATATAAACATAACTTGGGAACAAAACATAGATGATGCAAAAAATAACATAAAAAACTAAAAACATTTGATGTGATATATCCATCAAAAACATCAATCAGATTTAATTTTTAAACTATATTAATAAAATAAAAAATCTAATTTAAGATTCTAAACATTAATTAAAATAGTAATGGATTTAAAAATTATGAACCAGTACATAAAATATATTAAAAAATCTAAAAAGAAAGTTTATGATCCATGAATAAGTAAAAACAATATAATTAATAGTATAAAAATTATGTTTTATTTCAAAAATTAATTCATTTAATAAAAACATCCACTTATACTACAAAAATATATCCTTAACATTCATTAATGTTTTATAAATTTACTAGAATGAAGATTACATACATAATCATATTAAACCCAAGGGGTTTAAGACAAACTACCATGATAACCCATTAATGAGCTCATCCTAATCCTACAATCAAGAATAATATTTATAAATTGTCAAACCATGTTCCATATATAATTAATCCAAAAAACATAAACTCTAAAAATAAATACAAATAATAATAAATTAAAACATCTATAGACAAATCTAAAAAATATAACTACACCAATAACCATAAAATATCTAAAATAATCAACATAAAAAATGATTTAATTAAACTAAAATAAAAAAATCCTAAAACAAATCCACTAATCAAGTAATTTCCATTAACATGGTGGTTAAAGTAGCACAATCAACCTTTCTCTAGTTCCTTTATGTATTATATAAAAAATCGTATGTAGAGACCCATAGCTTGATGTACATGGAAATTACATTACTTTTGTGGAATACTTAATACATGAAAAAAACAATTGCCCAAAGACCATATTAGTTTAGTGTCTTTGGAAAATCAGAGCATAATCTTCTAATCATGGTGAAAGATCTTCAACATCTTTCATAAAGATCTTCCCTTCTTGTTTTCTTACCTAAACCCATTCTTTATATCCTGGGGAAAAGAAAAGATAAAAAGGGAGAGATCAAATGCTCATTAAGGGTAAACATGGAGAACATAAAACAATCCCTAAACATTTAAACGTAAGAACATGAACATAAAACATCAAAATCATGAGTAATGACATAAATCTTGGAAGTGTATAAAAAATAGATCAAAAATTAACATTAACCATGATAAAATTTCATGGGAATAATACATGTAATTTTGGAAACCATTAAGCACATGTTATGATTTCCATAGTATCCAATGCATTACTACCAAGACCATCATAGTGGACAAAGTCCCTTACTGAATCGAGTTCACTCCACGTTCCAGTCCTGTATCACTGAACCGTATTAACTTTCCATTCCAGCCATGTCTATCTCATGAAATATAAATCATTACCCAATGCATTGCAGGGAGATATAGGTCCCACAAATTTCATAATGAAATCATTCTTACGTGTGACACAACATAAACATAAATCATTCATCATAACCCAAAGAATAAAATGGGTTTCATAAACATCATCTGATCATAACATAATCCATATAAAAAAATGGATATCATTTCATCATAATAAAAGTGAAAACATGTAAATCATAGAGACATTATACTTGAAACATACACATACAAAATAATGTCATCTTAGATAGAAAATGGTTTTTATAAAACACTTGAAATGAATTCTTGAGGAAAATATCTTTTCTTATTGAAAATCATTTTCCTTTCAAAAAATTCCATGCAATTTTAAAAGAAAATTATTTTGTTGAAAATAGTCATGAAATCATGTAGATTAAGCTTCCTGAAAATAAGGTGTTATAAAACTGTAAAAATATGTTCATGAAGTATAAGTTAAGAAAATCATTCTGCTCATACTTTTAACGGAAAAGTCAAAAAGTACCATGTATGGTAAACAAAAGAAAGATTTCTTCCATAAGACAAAGTAAAAGTAAAAAAGGGGTAAAAATGACGTTAAAAATACATGGAAGAATATTAAAAACTTTATGAAAAACATTTTTATGGACATGGACGAAAAATATAACCCCAGTAAATACTTATGTATAAGCAATCTTAGATAAAAATGAGATTGAAAAATTATCTCTTACCTTAGGTCCAATTTCTTCCGTACGTGTCCAAAACTCCTATATAATGGGTTTAATCATATTATTAACTAGTAATGGAACCATAATAATATTTATTATATCATATATGATTCACTTATGACTTTATATTACCCATTATTTTGTCAATTCCATGTTAAAGCAGTGTTTTGGGTAAAATCGTTTCATTTATTGTACGTGTTTGGACTTATTGTTCTCGATATTATTATTACTTATATAATGATTTAATTACTTCCAAAATTTAAAACATGACTTATATATCATATATATTCAATATATATATATAATAGATAGATAAATGAAATGAAACACACCTTTCATGGAGACAGTAGGCCCTACGTACGGATGAATGTTGTTTTACTTTTCTTATTGACTTGAATGGAAGTAAGTAGATGACCTATATATATACACATAAATAAAATAGAATTATTATGTCATATATATCATTATTATTCATTATATATACTTTATAATCATTCATGGATGGTTAATATGGAGAATGAATCTCATTGCGTCGTGGAGATGGTAATCCGTACGTACGGAAGAGCAATGATATCGTTCCCATTATTATTGAATGGAATTTGAGTGGATGATATAATATATCAGAATCGGTATGATGTTATAATAACTATATATAGTTATTCATTACACCATTATACCCATCCAAGTAAGGTGGTGGTGGAAAAAAATATTACACCACGGCGTGGAGATGGTATTCTGTACGTACGGACGCGCGGTGATTTCGTTTTCCATAGGATGGATAGAAGGTGAAATGGGGTTGTTTAATATTTATAATAAAATATCATTATATTAGTTGTACTGATGTAATTACTTTATAATGATACAACTAATGAAGTTGAAGTAGAAGAATAAAGAAACTTGAAAAAATCGGTAGAAGAGATTTCCTCTTCTTCGACGCGCCTCCTCTTAACCTCCTCTTAGGGCACTAAAGTTGGTATTTGAAGACGACCCGGACCTCTAGTAGGTTTCTATGGAATGGATAAGTTAAATTGTCTAGTTTTTGACGAGAATGAAGGCTCAAATTTGTGTGAAGAGGAGAGGGAGGAGGTGCCCTTTTATAAGAGGGGTGAGGGGCACCTTAGGAAAAACATAAAATATTATTTTATAATAAATTCATATTTGGTTTATAATGGCTCCAAAGTGACTTATTTCGAGGCTAGGTTGTGTATGGGTCTAAATAATCTCAACCAATTGGTTTTAGACAAGTTTATGTTACCATTTTAACTTTACCATTTAGATTTAACTCTAAGTTAAATAATTTAACCTCTACCATGTCTTCTTGTATTATTACACAATATGGTTAAAAAAATTACTATAAACTGAAACTAGAACCCCAATTGGTTCATTAATGTCATATATATTATTATATAAGTATTCTGGCCGAAACATATATTTCTATGAATATAATATCAATTAATAATATAATATTTGTTTTAAAAACATTTTTTATTTCAATTTTGACACTATTTGGTATTTTGTTTTTTCTAAATTCATAAAATCATTATTAATTCAAAAACAAAATTCATCTAACCTACCCTAATATGTTATATGAAGCAATAAAATTAGTTTTCATCATAAAAAGTCTCAAATTACATTTATTTGGGTATTTATAATATCAATTATTTTAATATTTTATTAATTAGGTAATTATTGCATCCCCATTGTGTCATAAATAAATTAAATTATTTAATGTCTAAAAATTATAAATAAAATAAAATTATGTTGGAATTTTTTTTATATTTCTAATGAATATTTATAGTCGAATTTATCTTATGTATAACTCTATATTAAAAATGTTTTAGTTATTAAACATTGATTTTAACTATTTTATCAATTCTTTAAATAAAATAATAATGAATTTCCTAATCTAATCCAAGTTGACCAAAAGGGTAATATTTTATTTCTAAGTTTGTTTTTGGTCGAATTAAACTTATGAAATAGAATTTGTACATGTGTTAGGGTAATAAAACTATCATTTTACCCTTAATCACCCTATTTTCTTTTAATCGTGGTAAATAAAAGTAAAAAGTAACGATTCACCAAAAGAAAAATTTATCTTATTGAACCACATTTTAATCCTTTATATTAACCATGTCCTTTTTATTTTTTAAATTCAACTCGCACAAGTGGTAAAATTAATTTTTATGTAAATTTGCAAATGCTCCTAGGAGGTGGGTAAAAGACGGTAAAAAGTTCAATAAAAATTTTATATATCTAAAATTATTATAAAATGACTCCAATGAATTATATTGAACATATATAGGTATTATTTATTTATTTTGACCTAAAATAAATTTCAATATAATAAATGATTATTTAAATAAAAAGTTGGTTTTAACCAATAACTCAGTGTTTCACTATTCATCAATAATTGAAAGTTTTCTTAAAAATACAAAAAATTCACCCTAGGCTAACTTCGATATTAAGAATCCAAAAATAAAGTCCATTTTGAATGATAAAATTTATAAAATTTCAAAAGGTGGGTATTACTATTCATAACAGCTAGTTTATATAATATTTTACTAACATATCGTTGGTTAGTGAAACTCAGTATTGCGTACAACACAAGCTATCAAGGAAGGTTGCTCTAATGTGTAACGCAAGACAATTCATGGCTGCATGTAGGGAAATCTTCTTTTGGTGTTGCGTATAACATACTCAAAATATAGTTCAGTTATACATTGATAAAAATCTATACTTGGAGTTGTGTAAAATGAATGTTTTTTTAAAGAACTTGATATTATGTGCATCAGAAGCCAAGAATAGTTTTGTGTATACTACAAGCTAATACGGTGTGTCATATAGCGTAAGCTAATCTTGGTGAAGCACACAACAAAAGAAATCAAATAAGTAAAAAAGAATAATTCTCATAAAATATCGGGGTGTAACATTCTACCCCCCTTAAAATGAATTTCACTCTCGAAATTCGTCGGGTTATAAATGGTTTACTACATGAAAGTTTCATTCATAGAAACTCACATCGTAAAAAGGAATAATAAAACTTAATTTTAAAAACTAATGTATGAAATTTAATGGTTACCCAAATTAACTCATCACTAGGTTTCCACATAGTAAAACATAGGTGAAAATATGGATATGGAAGAGAAATCTTACCATCAAGTTCTGATGGAGGGTGGTAGAGAACATGGATTTGAAAAATCCAACAATAATAAATCCCTAAATTTGTGATCATCTACAGTACCATCTTTGACAACGTTTTTAGTTTTCAAGATCATTTCCCTAAAGTTGAAAAAAATGGAATTAGAAGAAATACTTAATTGATTTTGGTACAATCTCATCGTTGGTCATTCCTTGAAAAATTTACACTTCTTCTCTAAACGAAATTAAGTTGAATTTGTCTTTCTTGAAGTGTTATAAGATCATGAAATAGAATGATAGGTCATTCAATCTATCTCAAACAGAAGGTTAGAAAAAGTTATATAAATAAGTCCATCTATGGTGAGATTAATCATATATGGTTCCTAAAATGGACTTATAATTCATCTATCATACCTATTAATACAATAAAACTAGTTTCTACTAACCAGGGACTTCCTGTAGGTCATAGGTAGGTGATAAAGGCCTGTCTCACTTCGGTTGTGGGTTCGATTTCTGCAACCTTGTCCGACGTGATGGGTTGTCACCCGTCCTGCAGGTTGTCCTTTATCTAAAACTACACTATTATAACATTATAGAAATAATATTGAAAAAAAGTTCCATCCTTAAACAATACTATATAATGTCCAATATAATATATAAAAATCTTTAGACTTATCCAAAATACATATCTCTAATCTCATAGTATAAAGAAAACGATTATTGGAATGGTCACATAACAAGCACGTGAATACCATCATTTATCCCCCATCTATCATAAGATATATCTTTTTGATCTCATTCCAAACATGTGAATACCTTAATCATGTATTCTCTTGAAACATAAATTGCCATATAACCTTAGGGAAAAATGAATTCTATTAAAAGTTAACTCTTTCCACATACCAAAATCCTAAAATTTCTATATACTCAAACCATGATATCACATTGTCCTTATATCAGTCATGAGCTCATTAATACTATCAAACATCTCATTATCTCCTTATCCATTCATTATGTGAATATAATCTACTTTTCAAAAATATATGAGTAATCTTTCATGGTCACCGGTACCATTCAACATATACTTTCAAATACATTAGGAAAAACAATAGTGTAAGAATCCTTAGATGTGTCTTTAATCCATATTACCATTACCTATACAATATAACTCTTGATAAACATAAATCATTCCAATACCTTCTTAAAACATTGATCGAGCTTCAATAATTCTTTCATCTCACATATCATTTATAGTCTCTTCATCATCATCAATATAAATACTACCCATACGACCATGATGATTCTCTTTGTGAGACTTCCCCTTAGGGATTTGGTTTGCATAATGCCCGTACATTCCACATTTAAAACATTTAACCTTTTTTGATGTCTTAGGAATACCATTATCCTTGTCCATGGTGTTAACTAAACCTTTTCCTTTGCAATTACTAGCTTTGTGTCCTTTTTTCCACACCTAAAGAATCTTCCAATTCCATTGAAACATTCTCCTTGATGCCTCTTCCCACATGATTTACATGAGGGGTATTGAACTTTATTTCCTCTATGATCATCATGAAACTCCATATTTATCTTACTTGCTGAGTCAGGATACTTACCAAAGTTGAGACTATTGATCATATTATGAGATTTCTAATTAGGCATAAAAATGATGTTTGGGCTTCCCAATCCCATTTCATTTGGTTGCTCATGAAGAATATCATTCCATTGTCCATCATATTCTCCATTATTGTGAATCTTCCTGTTTCCAGCTATTTTCTAAAACTCGAAAAGAATAGTGTGAGAGGAAAAAATCATGCTAGGAAAACAAAATAATAAAGAGGGATTACCTTTAATATATAACATCTTAGGTTTAATTCAAAGATCGTTATTGTAATTCTAAGACTTTAACATATGCGTATACTTAACCTTAGAGACATCCCTAGACATACCTTAGAAATATATCTAGGGATTTCAATAAATTTTTCACATCCTAGTTTCTAAAGGTTAACTAAACCGTCGCTCAGATACCAGCTATAAAGAACCATAACATAACGTACATGGACATTCCATTAATTTTTCGGAATACTTAATACATGAAAAAAACAGATGCCCAAAGACCGTATTAGTTTAGTGTCTTTGGAAACATGGAACATAATCTTCTAATCATGGTAAAAGATATTCAAATCTCCCATAAATATCTTCCCATTTTTTTCTTACCTAAAACCTTTTTTTATATCTTGGTGAAAATAAAACTTAAAAAGGGTTATCTAAAATTCTTAGTAAGGGTAAACATGGAGAACATAAAACAAACCCTAAAATTTTGAACATATGTACATAAACATAAAACATCAAAATCATGTTTAATAACATAAATCTTGGAAGTGCATAAGGCATAGATCAAAAAGGAACATTAACAATGATAAAATTTCATGGGAATAATACATTTAATTGTGGAAACCATTAATCACATGTTATGATTTCTATAGTAGCCAAGGCATTACTCCCAAAACCATCATAGTGGACAAAGTCCCTTACTGAATCGAGTTCACTCCTCGTTCCAGTCCTGTATCATTGAGCCAGATTAACTTTCCATTCCATCCATGTCTATCTAATGATATATAAATATTTACAAAATTAATTGGAGTGAAATATAGGTCTCACCCATCTCATAATGAAATCATTCTTACGTGTGCCACAACATAAACATAAATCATTCATCATAACCCAAAGAATAAAACGGGTTTCATAAACATCATCCCATCATAACATAATCCATATAAAACAAATGGATATCATTTCATCATAAGAGAAGTGAATACATGTAAATCATAGAGACATTATACTTGAAACATACACATATGAAATAATTCCATCTTATATGAAAAATGGTTTTGATAAAACACTTGAAATTAGTTCTTGAGGAAAATATCCTTTCTTCTTCAAAATAATTTTCTTTTCAAAAAATTCCATACAATTTTAAAAGAAAAGGATTTTTTTTAAAATATTAATGAAATATTTTAGAGTACTCTTCATGAAAATAAGGCATTATAAAACCGTAAAAATTCTTTTCATGTCGTATACGTTAAAAAAACATTCTGCTCGAACTTTTAACGAAAAAGTTAAAAAGTACCCCGTATGGTAAAAAAACGAATGATTCCTTCCATAACACAAATTAAAAGTAAAAAGGGGTAAACATAACTTTAAAAATAAATGTGAGAATAATAAAAACTTTATGAAAAACATTTTTATGGACATGGATGAAAAATATAACCCCAGTAAATACTTATGTATAAGCAATCTCGGATAAAAATGAGATTGAAAAATTATCCCTTACCTTAGGTCCAATTTATTTCACACATGTCCGAAACTCTTGTATAGTGGGTTTAAACATATTATTAACTTGTAACAGAACCATAATAAAATTTATGATATCATATATGATTCACTTATGACTTTATATTACCCGTTCTTTTGTCAATTCCATGTTAAAGCAATATTTTTTGGTAAAATCGTTTCATTTATCATACGTGCCAGGACTTGTTTTTCTTGATATTATTATTACGTATATCATGATTCAATTACTTACAGAATGTAAAACATTATTTATATATCATATATATTTAGTATATATATATATAATAGATAGATTAATGAAATGAAACACACCGTTCATGGAGACGGTAGGCCGTACGTACGCATGAACGATGTTTTCCTTTCCTTATTGACTTGAATGGAATTAATTAGATGAAATATATATATAGATAAATAAATCAGCATTATTATGTCATATATATCATTATTATTCATTATATATACTTTATAATCACTCTTGAATGGTTAATATGGAGAATGAATCTCATCACATCGTGGAGTTTGTAATCTGTACATACGCACGAGTGATGATATCGTTCCCATAATTATTGAATATAATTGGAGTGGATGATATAATATCTCATAATAAGTATGATGTTATAATAACCATATAAAGTTATTATTTACACCAGTATACCCATCCAAGTAATGTGGTGGTGGAAAAACAGATTACACCATGGTGTGGAGATGGTATTCCTTACGTATGCACGCGCGGTGATTTCATTTTCCGTAGGATGTATAGAAGGTGAAATGGGGTTGTTTAATATTTATAATAACATATAAGTATATTCGTTATAATTATATCATTACTTTATAATGAAACAAACAAATAACAGGAAGTAGAAGAATAAAGAAACTTGAAAGAATCGGTAGAATAGATTACCTCTTCTTCGACGCACCTCCTCTTAACCTCCTCTTAGGGCACTAATGATGGTCTTTGAAGAAGACCAGGACATCTAGTAGGTTTATATGGAAGTTTAGAAGTGAAATTTTCATGTTTTGGCCGAGTTTTAATGATCAAATTTTTGTGAAGAGGATAGGGAGGAGGTTCCCTTTTATAAGAGTGGTGAGGGGAACCTTATAAAAAACTTAAACTATTATTTTATAATAAATTCATATTCAGTTTATAATGGATCCAAAGTGACTTATTTTGAGGATAGTGTGGTTATGGGTCTAAATAGTCTCAAACATTAGGTTTTAGACCGTTTTAGGTTACCATTTTAACCATATCATTTAGATTTAACTCTAAGTTAAATAATTTAACTTTTACCATGTCTTCTTGTATTATTACACAATATTGTAAATAAACATACTATAAACTACCAATAAAACCCCAATTGGTTCATTAATGTCATATATATTATTATATAAGTCTTTTGGACTATAATTACATTTTTAGGAATAGAATATCAATTAATAAAATAATATTTTTTTTAAAACTCTTTTATGTCAATTTTGACACAATTTGGTATTTTGTTTTTTCTAAATTTAAAAAAGCATTATTACTTTGAAACGAATTCATCTAACAAACACTAATATCATATATTGACCTATAAAATTAGTTTTATTCATAAAAAGACTCAAATTACATTTATTTGGGTATTTATAATATCAATTATTTTAATATTTCATTAATTAGGTAATTACTGCATCACCATTGTGTCATAAATAAATTAAATTATTTAAACTCAAAAAATTATAAATAAAATAAAATTTTGTATGAAATATTTTTTATCTTTATAATGAATATTTATAGTCGAATTTATCTTATGTATAACCCTATATTAAAAAAAATTAGTTACTAAAATTTGATTTTATCTATTTTAACTCTTCTTTAAATAAAATAATAATGAATGTCCTAATCTAATCCAAGTGGACCTAAAGGGTAATATTTTATTTAAAAGGTTGTTTTTGGAAGAATTAAACTTATAAAATATAATTATGACATGTGTTAGGGTAATAATAGTATCATTTTTACCCTTTGTTACACTATTTAATTTTAACCATGGTAAATAAAAGTAAAAAGTTACTATTCAGAAAAAATTATTTTTATCTTATTGAACCAAATTTTAATACTTGATATTAACCATGTCTCTAGGATTTTCAAAATTCAACTCACAGAAGCGGAAAAATTAAGTTATATGTAAATTTTCAAATGCTCCTAGGAGGTGGGTAAAAGACGGTAAAAAGTTCGATAAAAATTTTATATATCTAAAATTATTATAAAATGACTCCAATAAATTACATTGAACTTATATAGGTATTATATATCTATTTTTATCTAAAATAAATTTAAATAAAATAAATTATTATTTAAATAAAAAGTCAGTTTTAACCAATAACTCAGTGTTTTCACTATTCATCAAAAATAGAATGTTTTCAGAAAAATACCAAAAATTCACCCTAGGATAAGTTCGATATTCAGAATCCAAAAATAAAGTCCATTTTGAAAGATAAATTTTTTAAAATTTCAAAAAGTGGGTAATAATATTCATAACGGCTAGTTTATATAATATTTTAATAACATATCGTTGTTTAGAGAAACCCGATATTGCGTACAATGCAAGCTATCGAGGAAGGTTGATCTTGCGTGTAACATAAGCCAAGTCAGGGTTGATTGTAGGGAAAGAGTGCTTTGGTGTTGCATATAACATACTCAAAATATAGTTCAGTTATATATTGATCAAAATCTATACTTGGTGTTGTGTAAAATGAATGTTATTTGAATGAACTTAAAATTGTGTTCATCACAAGCCAAGAATAGTGTTGTGTATACTACAACCTAATACAGTGTTGCATATAGCGCAAGCTAATCTTGGTGAAGCGTACAACAAAATACATCAATGAAATTAAAAATAATAATTCTCATAAAATCTCGGGGTGTTACACCCTATCAACTAAAGCTGATTCTACTCTACTCTATGGGAATCAAAAGAAAAAAATCAAAAACCCATGAACCACAATTATAGAATATGGAAGTTGAATAGTAAAGATGATGTAGGTTTTTGGATATACCTTGATTTGGAAATTCAATTTCATTTCAAATTATATGGATTGAAAAGAGAAATATACGTAGAAAATGAGGTCAAAAGAGAGAGTTCCTCACCCACTTGGACACCCTAGATAGAAATACCTCAAAAGAAGTATTAGAAATGAAAAATCTAAAGAAACTTTTTCGCTCAATTAAGGAAAATAAAATTAGACTTTTCTATATATCTATGGTCTATTAACTGGCCACCCATTGGAAATATAGTTGGAATTTCCCCACTGTATTGATCATCAGGTAGCTACTGAGAAACTATATAAACCAAGTTTCCAATTTATTCTAGTGATTTAAAATTTATACTAAAAAAACTAAATAAACTAGATAAAGTATTTATTTTTATTAACTTAACATCTCTAAGTATATCCTAAAAAACAATGAAACATATTCCTCATACAAAATCTAATAATTAAAAACAAACCCAAAAATTAAAAATAGAATCACACACTTTAAATCTAAAATTTAATTTTTTTAGAAAATTCAGGACAACCAAAAGTCCCTAAATACTAAAATATTAATTTATTTTGATAACAATTAAATGGGTTGTAACATTTTTTAATTTCAATAGGCTGATAATATAGTGATGGAATATGTAAAAAACTTTAATAAATTGGTAGATTTTACACATGATACTATCATAAATGATACATTAAAGTCTATATATATTTGAATGAGTTTACATCTAGATATTATAACAAATATTTTTATATTCTATATGACCATATATACAGAATTGGAGAATAAGGTAGTGATGGTAGAAACAAGCATCCTTCGTATGAAAGACATGTGAATCATCTATGTTGTTTTTAATTATATATATGCACTTCCTTTGGTTAGAAGATTAAGAATGAGGAATTTATATATTGGAGTGGTGGAAGTTTCAAAAAACTATCTAACAAAATATTATGATATTATTTATAATATATACACTTATTGTGCTATCAATGTAGAAATTAGGCCATATAAGGTATGATTTTTGGGAAGCCTTGATGGCTTATCACTAATGTTGATAGTTGAGACCCCTATAAAGGTTTTGAAATCATCCTCACATATATGAAAGAATGGATAGTTTCAATATTTAAAGAGGCCCTATGTTATTTTATTGTTGTATCTATAGTGGAAGTGGATCATTTAGAGAAAGTGTGGGGAATAAATAAAATTCCATGAGGACATAGGCATATAAAAGAGGCATAAATCTTACTGAGAATGTTTCAGGCTACAAAAAATTTGAGTGATTAATTTATATTTAAAATATATTTGTTGTATATAAATTAAGTTCTAAAAATCTCTAATAATCTATAATTACTTCATCTACTATGGTTTTGGAATTGTTTGATATAGTTTATTAACATTATTTTATATATGATAATGTGTTTAACAATTTAAGATTAAAACTTGAATTTTTCTTATATAATATGGATATTTCTACTCCCAATGGGAGAAATAAGGAATAACGATTTAAATAATCGATTTACTCTATAATGATATTTGATTATAAAATCATATAGGGATTTTATTTTCTTTATATATATGTTTTTGATCTTATCCTGAATAGATTTAGTGATTAGATCTATGCCCCAAATTGATGGTTATCATTATAAAGAGGTATTTTTTTATCTCGATTATAATAATAACATCTTCAAAGGTGAGTAAAAATTAAGATTAATCAGGGATTGGATAAATCTATAGGATGTTGGGATTGTCACTTTCTATTTATCTACTTTAATTTTGTATTTTTAGGGAAGAAATATTTGAAATCAACTTATTATAGTGGTGAATATATATCCATACGTCTTCTCAGATGATTTATTTGGATTTTCATCAGAAATAAAAGTATATTTTTTATTGAACTAATCCTTGGAATGATACACATTTAGTTTTCCTCATAATATATGGATCCTATGTAATTAAATGAATTCAAAATTTAGCTTATAGAATTTGAGAGAAAGGTTTTTATTTGATCAACTGTGTAACCCTAATAAATTTTAAAACTCTTTTCTTAAAAGGATAATGGAATTATTATCTTTGATATCAATTATTAAAATCTAAACTAGGTGATATTGAAGAATAATTGCCCTTTACCTTGGATTTACAATCTCTTTGATCAAATCAAGGATCAAAAAGATTTTCTAATTTAGACCTATGGTCTGGATACCACTATTTATAGGTAAAGGAATCACATATTTCGAATATTTCATTTAGGAATAGGTATGAGAATTTTGAATATCATCATATACCCTTTAGACTTATAAATTATTTTCTGGAATTTATATACCTTATGAATTACATAGTCCCAAGATATCTTGGTACATTTATGGGTTTTGTAGATGATATCATAGTTTATTCAAAGATGAAGTAAGATCAACAGAATTAGATCTGTATTTTTTTGAGGATACCCAAGATTCATCTCAAGTTTTATAAATTTTATAAATTATCTCATTTATGCTATATTATTTTAGTCTATTTTTTTTATAAGAAGTGTATATCGATTTATCCATAAAAGGATGATGTAATGATATCTTGGAAGAAACATAAGATTTTTTAAATTAGAAGATTCTTGGGTTTGGGAGGATATTAAATATGGTTATTCTATGAATTATCAATATTTTATTCTCATTAATAACTTAAAAACAGAAGGTATTGAACTTTATATAGAATGAGGAATGCTAGAAATCCTTCATTGAACTGAAAAGAGGTTCAATTTAGGTTCTATAAGGATTCTACTTGAACCAAGTAAAGGTTTTACAATTTTTTTTGATATCCAAATCATGGGTATGGGTTTTGTTCTCATATAGAATGATAATGTGGCACCATTTGATTCACTCCATATATACACACGTGATAAAATTTACCCAAACCATATTTTTTAACGCCATTTTTTACTAAGCCCTTAGTCTTGAATTAAAATTAGTTATGCATAATATAAAATAATTTTGACAATATTTATTTGTGGAGAAGTTAATTAATTATACATATAAAAATTTCGAAAGTGTGTATTTTCTCAAAATGATTTTAAACTTTGGCAGAGGGGATGGGTGGAATAGATGGAAGATCTTGACTTTGATCTGACCTAAACCACTTGTAAAGAAAATGTAGTTATTAATACTATTAGTAGAAATATTCCAATGGTGATAGTGAAATAATATTAGGATGAATGGAAACTAATTAGTTCCCTTGATTAATTTTATTTAGAGATAAAGGAGTAGGAGATTTTGATGTTATTATCGACAATGTGATCAATCCTTATCAGATTGATAACTATTTTAAAGAGAAGTTGATGGAACCTAAATTATTGGGTATCTATGTAATTATAAATAATAGTTGGACCATTAATGAATGGTATCATATACTCGAAGGAACTCATTATTTGAAGATGTGACTTACAGTTATTCTTTCTTTTACGTATAAAATAGGGAAATATTTTCCCTATTTCAATTGGGCTACACATCCAGGTGCTAAAAAGATGTATTATGATATTAAATTTCAATATTGGCTGACACATATAGGTGAAGATTTTTGGAATTTGTTTCATGTTAAACCAATTTTCAGAAATTGTTGATTGAACATTAATGTGGTTTTCTTCAATCTCTGTCCATTCTAACTTTTATGTGTGATGTGGGACTACAAGAAAAGACGTACCAACTGATGGTTTTCAAAACAACTACGAAATGGTTCTTTTTTAGTCGTTTTTTAGAAAATAATTGCTATTTTTTGGAATACTTAATACATGACAAAAACCTGATGCCCAAAGACCGTATTAGTTTAGTGTCTTTGGAAACTTGGAACATAATCTTCTAATCATGGTAAAATATCTTCAAATAACCCATAAATATCTTCCCATTTTTTTCTTACCTAAAACCTTTTTTTATATCCTGGTGAAAATAAAACTTAAAAAGGGTTATCTAAAATGCTTAGTAAGGGTAAACATGGAGAACATAAAACAAACCCTATACTTTTGAGCATATGTACATAAACATAAAACATCAAAATCATGTTTAATGACATAAATCTTGGAAGTTCATAAGGCATAGATCAAAAAGGAACATTAACAATGATAAAATGTCATGGGAATAATACATTTAATTGTGGAAACCATTAATCACATGTTATGATTTCTATAGTATCCAAGGCATTACTCCCAAAACCATCATAGTGGACAAAGTCCCTTACTGAATTGAGTTCACTCCTCGTTCCAGTCCTGTATCATTGAGCCAGATTAACTTTCCATTACATCCATGTCTATCTAATTAGATATAAATATTTACACAATTCATTGGAGTGAAATGTATGTCTCATCCATCTCATAATGAAATCATTCTTACGTGTGCCACAACATAAACATAAATCATTCATCATAACCCAAATAAGAAAACGGGTTTCATAAACATCATCCCATCATAACATAATCCATATAAAACAAATGGATATCATTTCATCATAAGAGAATTGAATCCATGTAAATCAAGGGACATTATACTTGAAACATACACATATGAAATAATGCCATCTTATATGGAAAATGGTTTTGATAAAACACTTGAAATTAATTCTTGAGGAAAATATCCTTTCTTCTTCAAAATAATTTTCTTTTCAAAAAATTCCATGCAATTTTAAAAGAAAAGTATTTTTTTGAAAATAGTAATGAAATATTGTAGAGTAATCTTCATGAAAATAAGGCGTTATAAAACCGTAAAAATCCATTCATGTCGTATAAGTTAAAAAAACATTCTGGTCTTACTTTTAATGAAAAAGTTAAAAAGTACCACGTATGGTAAACAAACGAATGATTCCTTCCATAACACAAATTAAAAGTTAAAAGGGGTAAACATAACTTTAAACATAAATGGAAGAATAATAAACACTTTATGAAAAACATTTTTATGGACATGGATGAAAAATATAACCCCAGTAAATACTTAAGTATAAGCAATCTCAGATAAAAATGAGATTGAAAAATTATCCCTTACCTTAGGTCCAATTTTTTTCTCACATGTCCGAAACTCTTGTATAGTGGGTTTAAACATATTATTAACTTGTAACAGAACCATAATAATATTTATGATATCATATATGATTCACTTATGACTATATATTACCCGTTCTTTTGTCAATTCCATGTTAAAGCAATATTTTTTGGTAAAATCGTTTCATTTATCATACGTGTCTGGACTTGTTTTCCTTGACATTATTATTACGTATATCATGATTTAATTACTTATAGAATGTAAAACATGATTTATATGTCATATATATTTAGTATATATATATATAATAGATAGATAAATGAAATGAAACACACCATTCATGGAGACGGTAGGCCGTACGTACGCATGAACGATGTTTTCCTTTCCTTATTGACTTGAATGGAATTAATTAGATGAAATATATATATATATATATATATATAAATAAATAAGAATTATTATGTCATATATATCATTATTATTAACTATATATACTTTATAATCACTCTTGAATGGTTAATATGGAGAATGAATCTCATCACATCGTGGAGTTTGTAATCTGTACATACGCACGAGTGATGATATCGTTCCCATAATTATTGAATATAATTGGAGTGGATGATATAATATCTCAGAATAAGTATGATGTTATAATAACCATATAAAGTTATTATTTACACCATTATACCCATCCAAGTAATGTGGTGGTGGAAAAACAGATTACACCACGGTGTGGAGATGGTATTCCTTACGTACGCACGCGCGGTGATTTCATTTTCCATAGGTTGTATAGAAGGTGAAATGGGGTTGTTTAATATTTATAATAACATATAAGTATATTAGTTATAATTATATCATTACTTTATAATTAAACAAATAAATAAGAGGAAGTATAAGAATAAATAAACTTGAAATAATCGGTAGAATAGATTACCTCTTCTTCGACGCGCCTCCTCTTAACCTCCTCTTAGGGCACTAAAGATGGTCTTTGAAGAAGACCAGGACATCTAGTAGGTTTATATGGAAGTGTAGAAGTGAAATGATCAGGTTTTGGCCGAGTTTTAATGATCAAATTTGTGTGAAGAGGATAGGGAGGAGGTTCCCTTTTATAAGAGTGGTGAGGGGCACCTTATGAAAAACTTAAAATATTATTTTATAATAAATTCATATTCAGTTTATAATGGATCCAAAGTGACTTATTTTGAGGCTAGCGTGGTTATGGGTCTAAATACTCTCAACCATTTGGTTTTAGACCGGTTTAGGTTACCATTTTAACCATATCATTTAGATTTAACTCTAAGTTAAATAATTTAACTTTTACCATGTCTTCTTGTATTATTACACAATATTGTAAATAAACATAATATAAACTACCAATAAAACCCCAATTTGTTAATTAATGTCATATATATTATTATATAAGTCTTTGGGACTATAATTAGATTTTTTTGGAATAGAATATCAATTAATAATATAATATTGTTTTTAAAAACTCTTTTATGTCAATTTTGACTCAATTTGGTATTTTGTTTTTTATAAATTTATAAAAGCATTATTACTTCTAAAAGAATTCATCTAAAAAACACTAATATCATATATTAACCTATAAAATTTGTTTTATTCATAAAAAGACTCAAATTACATTTATTTGGGTATTTATAATATCAATTATTTTAATATTTCATTAATTGGGTAATTACTACATCACCATTGTGTCATAAATAAATTAAATTATTTAAACTATAAAAATTATAAATAAAATAACATTATGTATGAAGTATTTTTTATCTTTATAATGAATATTTATAGTCGAATTTATCTTATGTATAAGCCTATATTACAAATTTTTTAGTTATTAAAATTTGATTTTATCTATTTTAACTCTTCTTTAAATATAATAATAATGAATGTCCTAATCTAATCCAAGTGGACCTAAAGGGTAATATTTTATTTAAAAGGTTGTTTTTGGCCGAATTAAACTTATCCAATATAATTAGGACATGTGTTAGGGTAATAACAGTATCATTTTTACCCTTTATTACCCTATTTACTTTTAACCATGGTAAATAAAAGTAAAAAGTTACTATTCATCAAAAAATATTTTTATCTTATTGAACCAAATTTTAATACTTGATATTAACCATGTCTCTCATATTTTCAAAATTCAACTCACAGAAGCGAAAAAATTATGTTATATGTAAATTTTCAAATGCTCCTAGGAGGTGGGTAAAAGACGGTAAAAAGTTCGATAAAAATTTTATATATCTAAAATTATTATAAAATGACTCCAATGAATTACATTGAAATTATATAGGTATTAAATATCTATTTTTACCTAAAATAAATTTACATAAAATAAATGATTATTTAAATAAAAAGTCAGTTTTAACCAATAAATCAGTGTTTTCACTATTCATCAAAATTTGAATGTTTTCAGAAAAATACCAAAAATTCACCCTAGGATAATTTAGATATTCCAAATCCAAAAATTAAGTCCATTTTTAAAGAATTTTTTTTTAAAATTTCAAAAAGTGGGTAATAATATTCATAACGGCTAGTTTATATAATATTTTAATAACATATCGTTGTTTAGTGAAACCCGATATTGCGTACAACGCAAGCTATAGAGGAAGGTTTCTATTGCGTGTAACATAAACCAAGTCAGGGTTGATTGTAGGGAAATATTTCTTTGGTGTTTCATATAACATACTCAAAATATAGTTCAGTTATACATTGATCAAAATCTATACATGGTGTTGTGTAAAATGAATGTTATTTGAATGAACTTAAAATTGTGTGCATCACAAGCCAAGAATAGTGTTGTGTATACTACAACCAAATACAGTGTTGCATATAGCACAAGCTAATATTGGTGAAGCGTAAAACAAAAGACATCAAAGAAATTAAAAATAATAATTCTCATAAAATCTCGTGGTGTTACACCCTATCAACTAAAGCTGATTCTACTCTTCTCTATGGGGATCAAAAGAAAAAATCAAAAACCCATGAACCACAATTATAGAATATGGAAGTTGAATAGTAAATATGATGTAGGTTTTTTGGATATACCTTGATTTGGAAATTCCATTTCATTTCAAATTATATGGATTGAAAAGAGAAATATATGTAGAAAATGAGGTCAAAAGAGAGAGTTCCTCACCCACTTGGACACCCTAGATAGAAAGACCTCAAAAGAAGTATTAGAAATGAAAAATCTAAAGAAATTTTTTCACTCAATTAAGGAAAATAAAATTAGACTTTTCTATATATATATGGTCTCTTAACTGGCCACCCAGTGGAAATATAGTTGGAATTGCCCCACTGTATTGATCATCAGGTAGCTACTGACAAACTATATAAACCAAGTCTCCAATTTATGCTAGTGATTTAAAATTTATATTAAAAAAACTAAATAAACTAGATAAAGTATTTTTTTATTAACTTAACATCTCTAAGTATATCCTAAAAAACAATGAAACATATTCCTCATACAAAATCCAATAATTAAAAACAAACCCAAACATTAAAAATAGAATCACACACTTTAAATCTAAAATTTAATTTTTTTAGAAAATTCAAGACAACCAAAAGTACCTAAATACTAAAATATTAATTTATTTTGATAATAATTAAATGGTTTGTAACATTTTTTAATATCAGTAGGCTGATAATATAGTGATGGAATATGTAAACAACTTTAATAAATTGGTAGATTTTACACATGAGACTATCATAAATGATACATTAAAGTCTATATATATTTGAATGAGTTTACATGTAGATATTATATCAAATATTTTTATATTCTATATGACCATATATACAGAATTGGAGAATAAGGTAGTGATTGTAGAAACAATCATCCTTCGTATGAAAGACATGTGAATCATTTATGTTGTTTTTAATTATATATATGCACTTCCTTTGGTTATAATATGAAGAATGAGGAATTTATATATTGGAGTGGTGGAAGTTTCAAAAAACTATCTAACAAAATATTATGATATTATTTATAATATATACCCTTAGTGTGCTATCAATGTATAAATTAGGCCATATAAGGTATGATTTTTAGGAAGCCTTGATAGCTTATCACTAATGTTGATAGTTGAGACCCCTATAAAGGTTTTGAAATCATCCTCACCTATATGAAAGAATGGATACTTTTAATATTTAAAGAGGCCCTATGTTATTTTATTGTTGTATCTATAGTGGAAGTGGATCATTTAGAGAAATAGTGGGGAATAAATAAAATTCCATGAGGACATAGGCATATAAAAGAGGCATAAATCTTACTGAGAATGTTTCAGGCTACAAAAAATTTGAGTGATTAATTTATATTTAAAATATATTTGTTGTATATAAATTAATTTCTAAAAATCTCTAATAATCTATAATTACTTCATCTACTATGGTTTTGGAATTTTTTGATATAGTTTATTAACATTATTTTATATATGATAATGTATTTAACAATTTAAGATTAAAACATGAATTTTTCTTATATAATATGGATATTTCTACTCCCAATGGGAGAAATAAGGAATAATGATTTAAATAATAGATGTACTCTATAATGATATTTGATTATAAAATCATATAGGGATTTTATTTTCTTTATATATATGTTTTTGATCTTATCCTGAATAGATTTAGTGATTAGATCTATGCCCCAAATTGATGGTTATCATTATAAAGAGGCATTTTTTTATCTCGATTATAATAATCACATCTTCAAAGGTGAGTAAAAATTAAGATTAATCAGGGATTGGATAACTCTATAGAATGTTGGGACTGTCACTTTCTATTTATCTACTTTAATTTTGGATTTTGAAGGAAGAAATATTTGAAATCAACTTATTATAGTGGTGAATATATATCCATACGTCTTCTCAGATGATTTATTTGGATTTTCATCAGAAATAAAAGTATATTTTTTTATTGAACTAATACTTGGAATGAGAAACATTTATTTTTCCTCATAGTATATGGATCCTATGTAATTAAATGTATTCAAAATTTAGTTGAAAGAATTTGAGAGAAAGGTTTTTATTTGATCAACTGTGTAACCCTAATAAATTTTAAAACACTTTCATTAAAAGGATAATGGAATTATTATCTTTTATATTAATTATTAAAATCTAAACTAGGTGATATTGAAGAATAATTTCCCTTTACCTTGGATTTACAATCTCTTTGATCAAATCCAAGGATCAAAAAGATATTCTAATATAGACCTATGGTCTGGATACCACTATTTATAGGTAAAGGAATCACATATTTCGAATATTTCATTTAGGAATAGGTAAGAGAATTTTGAATATCTTCATATAACCTTTGGAATTATAAATTATTTTCTGGCATTTATATACCTTATGAATTACATATTCCAAAGATATCTTGGTACTTTTATGGGTTTTGTAGATGATATCTTAGTTTATTCAAAGATGAAGGAAGATCATCAGAATTAGATCTGTATTTTATTGAGGATACCCAAGATTCATCTCAAGTTTTATAAATTTTATAAATTATCTCATTTATGCTATATTATTTTAGTCCATTTTGTTTCTAAGAAGTGTATATCGATTGATCCATAAAAGGATGATGTAATGATATCTTAAAAGAAACATAAGATTTTTTAAATTAGAAGATTCTTGGGTTTGGGAGGATATTAAATATGGTTATTCTATGAATTATCAATATTTTATTCTCATTAATAACTTAAAAACAGAAGGTATTGAACTTTATATAGAATGAGGAATTCTAGAAATCCTTCATTGAACTGAAAAGAGGTTCAATTTAGGTTCTATAAGGATTCTACCTGAACCAAGTAAAGGTTTTATAATTTTTTTTGATATCCAAAGCATGGGTATGGGTTTTTTTCTCATATAGAATGATAATGTGGCACCATTTGATTCACTCCATATATACACACATGATAAAATTTACCCAAACCATCTTTTTTAACGCCATTTTTTACTAAGCCCTTAGTCTTGAATTAAAAGTAGTTATGCATAATATAACATAATTTTGACAATATTTATTTGTAGAGAAGTTAATTAATTATACATATAAAAATTTCTAAAGTGTGTATTTTCTCAAAATGGTTTTAAACTTTGGTAGAGGGGATGGGTGGAATACATGGAAGATCTTGACATTGATCTGACCTAAACCCCTTGTAAAGAAAATGTAGTTATTAATAATATTAGTAGAAATATTCCAATGGTGATAGTGAAATAATATTAGGATGAATGGAAACTAATTGGTTACCTTGATTAATTTTATTTAGAGATAAAGGAGTAGGAGATTTTGATATTATTATCGACAATGTGATTAATCCTTATCAGATTGATAACTCTTTTAAAGAGAAGTTGATGGAACCTAAATTATTGGGTATCTATGTAATTATAAATAATAGTTGGACCATTAATGAATGGTATCATATACTCTATGGAACTCATTATTTGAAGATGTGACTTATAGTTATTCTTTCTTTTACGTATAAAATAGTGAAATATTTTCCCTATTTCAATTGGGCTACACATCCAGGTGCTACAAAGATGTATTATGATATGAAATTTCAATATTGGCTGACACATATAGGTGATGAATTTTGGAATTTGTTTCATGTTACACCGATTTTCAGAAATTGTTGATTGAACATTAATGTGGTTTTCTTCAATATCTGTCCATTCTAACTTTTAAGTGTGATGTGGGACTACAAGAAAAGACGTACTTACTGATGGTTTTGAAAACAACTACGAAATGGTTCTTTTTAGTCGTTTTTTAGAAAATCATTGCTATTTAATGATGGTTTAAAAATAACTTCCACAATTTATTGACGTTGTTTCTTAATAGCGGTAAAAACCTCTACTAAATTTTAAATTTTATTTTTTTATAATATTTATTTAATTTTAGTAGTGGTTTTTTAAAACCATTTTGTAAAATGGTCTTGATCTTTTTGTTTAATAAATTGGGTCTCAACTCCAACCTATTAAAGAATACATTCATATATATATATATATATATATATATATATCTGTGTGTGTATTTATATTTTTTTATAAATTTATTTATATTTATAGATATTTACTTGTATTTAGGTATATTTATATATATTTAAATACAATTTCATGTGATTATATTTATACATATTATGTGGGTATATATATATTTACATGTGAATATTCATATATTTATGTTTATATATATTTTAAATCAATTATATATACAATTATATCCAATTATATATTTGTGTGTGTGTGCATGTTTATATATATTAATGTATATTTATTTATAGTTATATATATATATATATACAAATATTTATATGAATTTATTTATATTTATGTATACTTATGAATATTTATATATATTGTGTAGGAATAAATATATATGTATATTTTTATCTTTTTACACACACACACACATGTATATATTAACATAAATATTTATATTTATATATAATCATATTTATATGTGTTTATACACACACATACACATAGATATATATATACATATTTATATTTTTATATAATTATATTTAAACATAAATAAATAAATAAATATATGTATGTATTTATAATTATTAATGTTTATTTATTTATAATTATATAAATTTATAGATCTTTTTTTTATTTATGTATATATATATATATAAATATTTCTATGTATATATATACATGTATATACATATGTCTGTGAGTGTGTGAGAGTGTGTGAGTGTCTATATTTATGTATATTTATATGGGTATATATATTTAATTATATGTATATATAGTTTTATTTTTATATATATTTATGTATGTCTATTTATAAACTATATATATTTATGTATATTTATTTATAATTTATAGATATATATACAAATATATATTTATATGTATTAATATATATATATAATGTGGATATGAGTCGTCTATCTATATATATGTATTTTTTTATATATATTAATATATGTTTATATATTTATATATTAGTATACATCTTTGACTATATAAATTTTTTTTAATTATATATATGTGTATTTTTATATACATGTGTAAATTTATTTATATTTTTAATTATGTATTATTATTTATGTATATTTATATAAATTTATATTTATTTATCTATATAATTTATGTATATTTAAATATATGTGTGTGTGTGTATTTAAATATATAAATGAAAGGTTGGGTCGAGGAACTTTTTATTAATAAAAGAAATCACTTTTTTAATGTGGGTTGAGAGGGAACTCTTAAATTACCCCAAGACCCTTAACATTACATGAAACAAAGTCTTAGATGATTATGCCCAGAAAAAGTAATTTAAAATGGACCAAAGGCCTCATGAAAATTCTTTGAAGGACCAACTGAGTAGCATTTGTCACATCGTAACCGCAAACTTCACACTGCACATGTCATTTATGTAAAATATGTGTGTGTATTTATATATGATTTTTTAAATTTATTTATATTTATATATATTTAATAGGTATTTATATATTTTTTCATATATTTATAAATTTATAAATGAGTAAATTTATATAAATTTATATGTAATAATATTTTTATACGTATGTATTTAAAAACTGTTAATATAATATACCCATTTATATATGTATTTACATGTATTTTTTGTATATATATAATTATATTAAGGTCTTTTTAGTCACTACAAGACGGATTTTGTGGAGTTGTGATGCCTTTATTGAATAACCAAAAGGAAATACATTCAAATCTCACCCTATATATATTTAGGACTAAATAAATAGTTAATAATATTGTTTTAAACATTAAAATGAGCCACTAATTGTTTCATGGTTGTTCTTTAAATGGTTAATAAATGATTCATGATTTTTTTGAGCTCTGTGAAATGATTTGTGACATCGAAATACACAACAGTTTTGAGAAACCATCATGCAATACTTTTACGGTGATTTTGACCTCTAGTAAATGGCACTTTTGGTGTATTGAGGTATCCACAGTCTTCATGATTGAATTACCTATATCTTCTCATAGATTTAATGAAATATGATTGATCATTGATCAAAATAATAGATCAATTTATTCCCTTCCCATATAAGTGAGGTTCAAAGTAGATGATATTGAAAAACTATACATGTAAGCATTTGTAAAGTTATATTGGGTGTCTTATTCTGTTGTTCCTAACCATGTTGACCCCCTTTGTGTTGGGATGAGTCATGTGAGTCCTCATTATTTTGATCGATCCTTTTATATAATATGACTAATAATATTCATGATAGATCAAATTAATCACTAATATTATACTTATAATCATAAATAACTATTGGAATTCACATTTGGTGGTCATATATTTCTTACAGTTTCACCCCAACAATGATATATGTGATTATGGAAGCAAGGTAATATAATTATAAGATATGTTTGACCATTTGAAATTTCATAATGAATTAGATAAGTATCCAACCACACAGATTTACCGTATTATATGATTTCAATTATTATTGTATTATATATATCCCAGTAGAAGAAATATCAACTAGATCCATCACAAGATTTTTATTATAGAGATAGTTATATGGAAAATGATTTCTCCTTCATGGAACAACTTATATATATTCTTAATCATTTAATAAATAATTACAGGTTTTGTATATTCCTATAATGTGAGTAATTAAATAGTAAGGGAAATTTATTCATGAGAATTTAGATTTGGAATCCATAATAAAATAATTATAGATAAACCTGTTTTCAAATTAAAATCCTAATAAATTTGTTAGGTGTATAGTGGAATGGTAGGGAGAAATATTACACTCATGATGTAATTGATAAGTAATTATTTTATTATTATTATTTTGAGTTTTTTTTAAAATAACATAATTTTGGATTCTTTTCTAGAATTTATGGCTAGGTTATACGAGTAGTGTTGGGTCCGTGGGAACTTCATGTTAAGACTTAATAGTAAAATATACCTAATTTTCATATGTGGAAGAAAAATATTTTGAATTAACCCCTCATATGACACCTAGAACTTGGAATACTAACAAACCAAAGTTAGAAAACTAAAATTTAAAGCCATTAAAAGAATGTAGGAATGACTATTGAAGGAAATGATCAAAATAAAATTTCAAAGGAAAAGAAAAAAAAGGGTTATGTGGTTTAGTATTACACCCTAATCCATAGTGTAATTATGCATCGATTTTATGAAAAGTAATAAGATAAGGATTATAATGATAGATTCACTATAGTGTCTCACTTTGCTCACTATGTTGTGTAGATCACAAGTTATCCACCCATATTATATTAGAGTTCCAATCTAGTTCTTTCAACCACCATAATTATCCTATCCTCGTAGAATTAATTAAACCTCCTCATAGATATATAAAGGAATTTTTCCTCTAGTCAATGTGTTCTATCACCTCATTGTTTATAGTTGTTATACTATTTAACCTTCGATGGACTCTCAAGATCTCCCTCTTGTTGTATGATTTTTCTTCTTCTAGTGAATTGAAACCTATCCACTATAACTTTAGATCTATGAATTCATTGTAAATAAGGTAATTATATTTTATCCTTTTAGTGATTTAACATTTCCTTTTTCTAGTGAAATGAAACTGACGCCCTAGTAATCAGCCACTTGAGGTTTATTTTAGTTTTGTGAAAATGTTATCCTCCATCTAGCAAATATAATCCCTCATTTGAATTCTAGAAAAAACATATTCATATTTACCCACCATGTCTGTCTTCTGGTATACCCAAACATACTCAGGAACAACACTACATCAACACTTCCTGATTCATGATCGTTGTCAACATATCAACAAGATTTTGTGATCCTTAGATATTCCGTATGACTAACATACCTTCCTCTAAAAATATCTAAATTAAATGGTACTTCAACTGAATTTTCATGGTATGATAATCGAACATCATTTTTATGGCCAAGTGAATCGTTCTTTGTAAATCAAAAAACAACATTCCCACTTATAGTGGGTTTTTATGATCCTCTAGAAACCCATTCATCCACACAATATATTTCATTACTTCTATCTATTGGATTTTGTGTCATATGACCAATTGTTTTCATTGATTACATGTATATTCTATTAATTGAATATTAATGAAAATTATTATTACATATTTTTAATTTTTCTTCATGACAGTAATACAATAATTTACTAGATTATACATCACATTGATAATTTCATTGTAGTTCCCCACGATTATGAAAACCATGATGTTCTATGATGATATTATTAAATAAAATTTTGTGGTTGGATAACATAATTTCGTGGGACACATAGTACATATAATACTAGGTTCAATTACTCACAATTAGACGGGGCTTCTTCATAATGATGTTCACACTTGGTAATCTCCAAGATTAGAGATTATGAGAAAATATCGCCAATAGAAATTTAACATATTTTGGAGCCATCAGAAATTCCTATCTAAAAGTGTGTTTAATGGTATTTAGAATTTATTATTACTATTAATGCATGTTATGACTCACACAATTATATTTACTAAAAAACCATCATGAAAAATGTTCATGGTGAGGTAGTGTATGTTGGGTGCATCACAATTGACATGTCATTAATGGATATTTCAAGGAAGGATTTTCCCTTTCCAATTTTATGGAAGTTCATATCTTGGAAATTTGTTTAGAATATAAGAATCACATTAAATTATATAGCTATAGTGCAATAACATGTTTATTTATAATAGTCAAAGAAATATGTATCAATACAATAGGGTCATGACACAGATATTCATCCTCTTTTATGAGGTATTTCTACAAAGGGATTATATTACACCATGAGAATTCACATGTGGTTGTTTTAATTATGACATTAAGTTCATTATATTCGGTGTCATGAACCATTTTTATATAGTAATCTTTTATATTATGCAAGACCCCATAATTCCAATGAGAAATAATCCTAGAGGGTCACAAACTAATTTTTACCAATGTTCTTGATTTAATTATATTTAAATTTAATTAATTGAATTAATATTATTCACAATACCAATGTATAATTTTATTCACATTTTGTTTATTGAAATTTTTTATTGATGAATGAAATATTTAAATTAAATATTTATTTGGGAGGTCAATAAAAGCTAGTGGAGTTTGAATGGACCAAGACCATGTTTGAGAAAACAATATTATATAACATGACAATTAAATAATATCTTTTATTGTGTATGTTGTCATCCACCAAAAAATATAATAGTAGTACTATTATTATGTGTCATGGGGTTTATTAAAGGTTATTATATTATTTAAAGGTTGATATTCAATTAAATTTTTATTTTAACATAAAGCCTATCTATATAAATAGATGGTTATATATATTATGTAGGGTATGAAAAAATAATTTTGTGTAATAGAAATTGATAATTGTTTCACCCAATGAAATATTTCTTGACTCATATTTCTGTCTCTCTCCCAATAATTAGAAATTCAAGAGAGATTAATTTAAGTTCAAAGGATGATCGATCAATAAAAAAATGAAAGACAAGCTATTCACTATACTAGAACATGGATATTAGTTGGAGTTTCTTAGAGATGAAAGGATTACATATGGATCACTACAAGTGGGATTCTATCCTTGGATGCTCACAACGCAATGAAGGAAATCCAAAATGATCTATTCAAATGACCAACATTCAAATTTAGGAAAGATCCAAAGCCCATGTATTTTTTCTTTCAATATTAAAAAAATTAATTATAAATTTGATGTGAAATTTTCACACTCATGTTTTTGGGAACATTTAATATTAATTTTTTAATATATTTTACACTATTTCATTCTTTCACTATATCTGGAACCATCAAGTGGTATCAAAGGGGTTATGTTTAAATTTTTAATTATTCATTTGTTTTTTGATCTGTATGCAATCATGGTTAAATTTTTATATTTAATTATTTGTTATTTAATATGATTTTAATTAACATGCTATTGACATATTACTCTTGTTTGTTTTAGTTTTTCATTTTGTTAGAGATGAAGAATGACCAAAGATTCAATCGGGAAATGCACAATTTTTACTGGTAAGATAGGGTTACATAGTATGTAATTGAAAGTACATGATGTGAAGGCTATTTTGCTACACCTAACCATTCAATAGGATATAAGGCATGACGCACATTTATTACATGTGGTGTATGACACATGTTAAATGGAAATCCTAGAACATGGTTTTTGGATTACATGACATGTATCGGTATACACATTGTGTAGTCTACATGAGTTAGCGGCATAAATTGCACAATATGTGTGGTAATAAAAAATATTCTAACCATGTGAGACTAGAAAACTAGAGAATTTATTATATACACGACATGTATTTGGTGTCCATAGTGTTTATTTAATCAATTCATTCATTTGAGAAACATACTAATTTATCTAGACAAAAATCATTAGAGATACATAGCATGTATCTAGAGTTCACATGTCGTGTAATCTCTCACCTGACAACACGTCGAGTATTTTGACAGATTGTATGGGAACATGGAATTTGGATCATATAGTGTGTAGCTATTATATACACACCACATAATAAGAAAAGATACACAAAGAAGACCCAGACGAGTATCTCATGTACTTGATATGCATATACATGACGTGTAGCTAGTATCTACATGTTGTTTAGTCTGACCGAGTCAACACACTGAATCCTCAGGTTTGTGAACTAGATACATGGAAATAGAGGTACACAACATGTAGCTATATTTTACACACCATGTTGTCTCCCAATTACTAGAATAATTAAATTACATTAAATTGACAATTGAATTAATAAAAATTTCTTACTTTGATTGGAACATTAAATGTTTGAAAATTTAATAAGGGTCTTAAAAAATTTTAGTTTATTAATTAATTTATTGTAATAAATCTAAAAATATTGGTTATTCCATTTACTTTCCAGTAATTCCTCAATTATGGTTATCTATCTATGAAGTCATATGGTCATTAAGATGAAATGGAATTAATTAACATATTAAGGAAAGCATATTTTTCTATATAATAATTTAAAAAAATAAATGAATGTTAACCATTTAATTTTTTTTATAAGTATAATATATGACCTTCATGATATTAAAAAAGACGCGTGTATGTGTTGGGAATTAATTAATTTAATTTACTACACGGGTTTGTAATTATTTATTAGTAAATTAAATTTTCCGGGCCCACAAGTCATCCCTCCCTCCATTATTATGTAACTCTATGTCCAAGGATATTTATTAGATGCCCCTATAACCAATCCTTTGGTTCCCCTAACCTATGTGTGAGTTATAAGTATCTAAAATTAATGGAGTTTCCCAAGGCACATTGAGATTGTTCAAGACAGAACCATAATGATTCCAAACTAGGTGTTACACATGTGGATAGGTGGAATGCTATAACTCATGCTATGACTGACAACAAGAGTTATTTCCCATAGGTTATAGTTTGATTTAATTTTTTCTCAATAAATCAACTATTATATAAATAAGATGAATGGGTCATTTAATTAATTACTTATTCTATATATGAATTTTTTATTCAATTGATTCAAGGAAACTATCACATAGGTAAATGAATTAATGTGAAAGGATATAAATTACATAAATTAAATATGTATAAATGTTTTTCCTAACATGGTTAATTAATTAAGTATCATCCACTTAATATTTACAAGACATTTATTGGATAAAATAATATCAAATTTATGACTAATAAATTGAAACCCCTCAATTAAATTTTCAGTCATATTTAACCTTCCATTACATGATTAGGAATGAAATCCTCAGAATTATGTGTTTGAAAAGGCCTCGTTGGGATTCATACTTTTAAAATGAAGTTATTATTAATGTTATGGTTTTAAATAACCATTTTAAATCAATAGAAGTATACATAATAAGACTTGATGTAACTTTTAGTCGTGTGTTTACAAAGTCCAAGCCATGATTTCAGGATAGGGGAGTTCAATCAATGGATCAAGGAGCTAAAATCCCATAGTTGGAAATGACCTGCCTACTTAAATACCTCTAGGTAGATTAACCAACCCTCATTGGGGTTATGCGAAGCGAAATATAGATCATTTCCACTATAATGTTAAAGAAACTAGACATTGTATGTTCAATGGTGAGGGCTATTGGGTCAGGATAAAATATTGGAAGATTTAATAAAAATATTTAATTTATTATTTTTCACATAATTTTAAATCAAGAAAAAGTACTAATAACCTGATGTTTTAATTATAGAATAAAATGTAAAGATCTCCATCCACATTAACCCTATTATGATAATTGGATAAGGAAAACCTGCTAACTGACAGTAACTTCCAAGAGAGGTTCAGAATCCTTTGGGTTGTGCTACTCCATGAAGAGAAATCTTACACGCTAGAATCCTCATTACGTGATCCACCTGCTAAATAGGAGAGTGATGAAGAGTAATTTTTCAAAAAACATTGGAATAAAATGGTAAACGGTCAATGTTTGATGCTTTCATTTATATATAGAAAACTCATGACGTCTCACGAAAACATGGATGCATATAGCATACTTGAGAACCTCTATAGTCTTTACCAGGAAATATAAAGATAAGAATAGTTTGATGTCTCCAAGTTTCTCTTTAAATTCAAGCATGGGGGTCCCTAATAAGTCTTCATGAAGTTAAGATCATTGGCTACATTGAGAGATTAGATGCTGTAGTGGTTAAAATCCCTCAAGAACTGGGATCTGATCTCTTTCTGGTATCACTCCATTGGAGGTTCTCTGGATTTTTTATGAATTTTTATATAAAAAACAATGAGAATCCTCTTATAGATATTACCACTCTTTTTCACCTTGTAGATAAAAATTCGAAGAATGAAAAGGATTCTATCCTTAAAGAGAACAAATAGAAAAAAAAAGAGAAGATCTTTTAGAAAAATAATTATTCATTCCATTCCAAGAAGAGGAAGATCAAGGGGAATGCAAGGGAACAAGATGTTATCTGTTTATCATGTGGGAAGAGGATCCACGGGAATAGAAACATAGACTATCCAAAGAAGCGAGTGGTAGTTTTATATTTATTTTTTATCAAGTGATAGTTATATATTTTTACAAATTAGGTAATAGATATATATTTTTGGTGTGCATATGTGTATTCAAATATATAAACTAAGTATATTAAGAAATATTGAACTAGGAGAGGTATATCTTTGAGAAACTAATAAACATAAACCTATTGTTGCAGTTATCAAGGACTACCACCTCATATTACTGACCAGAATGATCATTGTTTTTAATACTTTTTATTATGTCCCATTTGTTACCAAAAACATTATTTATATATTCATACTTGATAGATATGGATTTATTTTCAAATATAGAAATTAATTTCTCTTCTTTTATAAAGATATCATTTTTATGGTAAGGCATAATTAAATAATGGAATTTATTTGTTGGATTATACAAACTAGGTAATAGAAATCGGCAATGAAACTTCTTCACATGAAACATAACACACCCAACTATGGAATCATGTGTTAGTTGATGTAAAAAATCACTTGAAAAAATTATCCCATGATGGATATTTAGATTTTTGTGAACTAAAACAACTAGGTCTATGTGACACATGTTTACAAGGTAAAATGACCAAATACCCATTTTGTGGAAAAGATGAATGAGCCAAATATATTCTTGAACTAGTTCACATAAATGTGTGCCTAGAACATTTCATTTTGAGTTAATCAGTGGGTACTCATAATTCATAATATTTTATGATAATTTTAGTAGATATTTATATGTCAACTTAATGAGGTATAGGTTATATTATTTTTTTGAATTCAAGAATACAAGAATGAAGTTGAGGACCATGTCGGTAAGACAATTAAGAAAATACACTCAAACCATTGTGTAGAATATTATAAAAAATTAATTTATTAATTATAGTAGTTTTGGATCCTATCAAAAAATATCTCCTCCTAATACACCTTAGTGGGATGGTGTAAGTTAATGGAGGAACTGAACCTTGTTTGACATAGTGAGATCAATGATGAATCATATGAGTATTCCATTATCCTTTTGAGGATATGCGGTAGAAATAATAAAAATAATACTAAACCAAGTTCCAAATAAAATTTAATATGGTATAACATACCATTCATGAAATGGAAAAGGACTCGTGTTATCATAAATACATGTTTTGGCTTGCAAATAATTTCTTAATGCCTCTCCAGGTAACAAAATTTCACCCCAAAGGAAGAACTGTACCTTAAATGACACATGATAAAAAATGGGATATTAAATATATGAATCCCAATAAAAAAGGTAATACTTGAAGTAAATTCCATATTCATTGTGAGGGAGAACATATCTAAAAGACATAGTGGGACCAAGATAGACATCAATAAATTTGAGGCTCATGGAACACATAATTTCTCACAGTAATAGATTCCACAAAGCCCCATTGAAGAAGAAACTATTCCAAATACACATGTAGTACATAGGAGTACAAGGGAGGTTAGAGAAATAGGATAATAAACTTTTCTAATCATTGAGTATTGTGACACATTATAAGTTGATAATAATGATCCTTTAACCTGTAAGTTAGCATTAAGTGGAATAGATGTTTCCAAGTGGAAATAAGACATGAATTCTAAAATGGATTCCATGTGAAAAAACCAAGTATAAATGTTAAAATATCCACTAGTGGATGTAAATACCATACAATGAAAATGGGTATTCAAGAAGAAACTAAACATGGAAGGACAAGTCAGTACCTTTTAGGCATAGCTAGTTTCAAATGGGTTTAAACATCCGCATGGAATGGAAAAAAAAAATTCACAAGTTTTATTGCTTCAATAAATCAAATTATACATTCCATTGAATCATAACCTAACTATGAGATTGGGAAAATGAATTCCAAAAAAACATTCCTCAATTAGAACCTTTATAAAGATGCCTATTTGAAAAAAAAATCGATGGGGTTCTGACTCAAAAGGATGCCAATAAGATATCAAATTTGATAAAATCTATTTATTTATTAAATGAAGTATCTAGGTCATGGAACATTCATTTTGGTGAATTCATAACAGAATTTGGTTTCATAAAGATTAAGTGTGATCCTTGTGTCTACAATCATTTTAGTGGGAGTGCGTTCATTTTCTTAATAGTATATATTAATGATAGATTACTCATATGAAATGAAATAATGATATTATAGTCTGTTAGGACATGGTTGAATAAATAATTCTATATGAAGGACATGGGTGAGGTAGAATATACACTTGGTATCAAGATCTATCATGATATATCCAAGAAGTTTCTCACCCTTAGTCAAAGTACATACATTGAAAAGATACTAGAGATGTTTATTTTTGGATAAATCCAAGAGGGGATTATTGTCAGCATCACATGGAATTCCTATTTCTAGGAAAATGTGTCATCAAACACATGATGAATGAAATAGAATGAAAATTAATCCATACACATTAATGATTGGGAAAATATTTTATTCAATGATATGTATTAGTCTAGATTTTTCCTATATATTATTCATGGTATGAAGACATCAATCTAATCCAAGTGACCTCCATTAGATGGAAGTAAACATTATCCTTAACTATTAGTGGTGTAAAAAGGATGTGTTCTTAGTTTATGTAAGGTATGAGGAACTATTCATAACAGGATATGAAGATACTAGTTTCCAAACTAAAGAATATTACATGAAGTCATAAACAAGACACATCTTCACTTTGAACAGAGGTGTTGTGAGCTCAAAGAGCTCAAAGTAAGTTGTGGTTATAAATTCTATAGTACAGTCTGAGTATATTGTAGCTTCTAAGGTAACTAACGGAGTCACATGGATTCAAAACATTTTCCAGGATCTTGATGAGGGGTATAACATTAAAGATCCTATTATACTTTGTTTTCATAATACTACAATGGTGGATCTTGTAAAATATATGCAATCACATCAATGAATAGAAAACATACTTAGGAAGTATCATCTCTGGAGGGAATTTTCTCAGAGATGCGAGGATGATGTGAGAAGTATTTCCATAGAACAAAAAATGGGTAACCCCTTGATTAAATCCCTAACTCAGAAAAAAAACATGATTATCATGTGAGGTCCAATAGACTATAAATCGTAGGTAGTTGTCACTAGTCTAAGTGGGATTTTTTGGAGTTTGTATCATAGGAAAAAATGTTTCTACTTTTATTCCATGTATATTCCAATGAATGAATATTAATAAAACTTATTATTACATATTGTTCATTTTTTTCATGATTCTAATGTAATAATGTACTAATGTATACGTCACATTGATAAGGTCATAGTAGTTCCCTGATATGATGAGAACCTTGAAGTTCTATGATTATATTCTTAAATAATGATACGTGGTTGGATAACTACTATTCTTGTACACAAAGTACCCAATATTTTAGTTGTGAGTTCTCATAACAGAATTAGGATTCTTCTCAAGAAGTTCACGCTTGGTAATCTTGGAGAGAGTGGATTACGAGAACAACCCCTCCAATAAGAATTTTTTATGTTTTTGTGTCATCAGATATTCATATATGTGGTCATGTGTCATGGTCCTTGTACATTATTATTATTATTATTATTATTATTAATTCATTTTGTCACTCACACATTTATATTTTAGGATTAAAACCATGAGGACATATTTTTATAATGAGGTAGGATATATTGGTTGCATCCTGATTGACATAACATTAATGGATAAGTCAAAGAGGGATCAGTCTCTTCCATTTTTATAGCAGTTAATATCTTCACATTTTGATTGGAATGGAACCATCACATTAGATTCCATGGACATGGTTTAATTAAGTGTTTATTTCAGATAGACAAATAAATACGTACAGAGAAAATTGGTTGGTGACATATATGTGTAACATTTTTTATAATATATTATAAAAAAGGGATTATATCTCATAGTGAGCATTCATATCTAGTTGAAGTCATTGTGACATTAAGTTCTTTACCTTAGGTTTCTTGAGCCATTTCTAGACAGTAATATTGGACTTTTGGAAATCCATCCAAACTCTAACAAGAAATAATCCTAGAGGGCCACACACTATGTGATACCAATTATCATAATTAAATTATATTTCAAGTTAATTAATTTAATAAATATTTTTCTCGAGGACATGGGATAATTTTATTCATGTATTATTTATCATAAATATTTATTTATGAATGAAATATTTAAATTAAATACTTATTCAGGTTCTCAATAAATGCTAGAAGATTTTGAATGGACCAATACTGTGTCCGAAGACAAATATTGAATAATAAGAAGTTTAAATATTTTTTTATACTTCAATTTGGTATGTACTAAAATGTAATAATAATAATAATAATATATGGAATTAGGTTTATTAAATATTTTTATATTATTTAAGGGTCAGTATTCAATAAAATAATTATTTTAACCTAAACCCTAACTCTAAAAATATAAAATTATGGCTATTTTTTAGGGTGTGAAAATTTTTTTGGGTGCAATTGACATAGAGAATTGTTGTAAAAAATGAATTTTCTATTGAATTCTATGTTGGGAAAAATTCTCACAAGGAATCATCTCTGTATTTTTGGGGTGATTGTGTTTTTTGAAAAAATTGGATGATTGTGAATTATTTTTTTTTATGTTTACATGGTGGGTTTTTATGGTGGCATAGTTTCCCAATGTTTTCAAAATTATTGGGCATCAAAAGTGGGAGTTTTTTGGCAATGGAAGTATTTCTGAAAATGAGTGAACATTATTTGGACTTCAAAGCATAGTTCGTAGACCACATAGGATGACCTAGGAACAATGAAGGATATCGCAAATTTATGGATTTCTACATGGAAGTGCTATGAAGATTGTGAAGAATAGAACGCAGACTGTGTAGGTGTATAATTTTTCAAGACAATCACAGTTCATAGAAAGGCCTTTGGATTGTGGGAGGCAAAAAATTTGTGTAAAGGCCATCATTTTTGGTTGAGATTCAATGTCTTACTCTTGGGATGAATCATCATTTTTTTAAAGAAGGCAAAATTTTTAGGTGACACAAAGGGTTGAAGTTCTTGTAAGAGATCATCCACCATGAGGGAAGAATGTTTCTACACAGACCATGTGGGGGAAATTATTTGTTAGAGGAGCACGTCTGTAGTGAAAGTTGTACCACATTGAATATTTGAGTATTTTTTAATTAGCATATTTTATGGATCTATTTTCCTATATATGGACTGATAATCCTATCACTACTTAGAGAAATATTCATAAGGAAACTTTTTTTCTCTAGGAATAATTCATTGAAATTTGAAAGTGTTCACAAGGAATAATTATGCAAAGTAGAAGAGAATCGTGAGGGGGATTCATTGAAATGAGAAGTGGTTTGTGAAGATTGTTTGGGTAAGGGGTTTCATGGGGAAATATATCCCATAAATTAATAATGATATGTGGAGGAGAGACGGTCTTTAAGACATCATGTGTCTACAGACGAGTGGTGGTCCATAGAAGAAGAATTCGTCAGAGAAGTAGGGATGATCCACAGAAGGTAAAGGTGGGCCATGAAGCACTCGCGCCACATGATGCAAGGAAGTTCATTAAGGGCATGAGGATGTTAATGAAGGGATTAAAATAGTTCATGAAATTAATTTTTGTAAACTAACAGTATGATGAAAAGTTGATTTCATCTATGGGGGAAAACATGCTTCAAGAGAGCATTTATCTTTAGTTGTGGATATATTCTTTTATAAAAATTATTGGACCTAAAATTCCATAAACTATGAGTGGATCCCTTATAAGATAAATGAGAAAATGAAGAGTAAATCGTTGATCATTTACACTAGTAGTGAGCCATAGAAAGATATATAGGGAGTGACTCTTTGGAATGCAGTGAGAAGACCCTAAATCTTGTAAGGACAGTGAGCTTGGGAATAGAATTGATCTATCCCAATCCTTATAATTTGGGAGTGAGCCTTCTTGGATTTGGTACATCGATACATTGATGTTGTATGATCCTTGGACATATCCCAGGGAGGGTGAACCAAGTAAAAATCAATGTGTCTCATTCATGATTTCATCTATGTTCATATATTATTATCATAAGAAGAGAGAAAAGTGTTTTGTTTAATAACGAAACAATATCTAAATGGATAGTTGTTTTAATATGTCATACCCTGATTCATCCCCCCTTTGGGTATTTAACCTAATTGGGAAAATAATTGGTATCAGTTGGAAAGGTTAAAATTTAGTGGTTCTCTCTCAGAAGAAGAAATGGATGTTGTTAATCAAAAATGGATTCCAATATTTGATGGGAAAAAAATTAAATTTTGAAAATAATAATGCATATCACTACATAAAATTATCAAGAATGGGTTTATTTATAGTATCAATGTGTTGAATTTCAGAAAATATCGATAGTGGTGCCTTACCAGAAGCTGACTGAAGGGAATTGGATGCAAAGGCCAAATGAATCAATTATTTATGTGGATACATGTATAAAAAAATATATATGGAGGTGATGTCATATAAAACATCACATTATATGTGGTAAAAATGTTAATCATTTATGAGGGGGACTAAAAAGTTTGAGAAGCAAAGTAGTAGGTTCTATGGAACAAATATGAGGATCTTAGGATGCACCCTAATGAGTCTGCTGATACATTCTTTGATCAGGTAATTTTTTTTGAAGAAATTCGTGATCTCAACAAAATTAATTAAGATATAATGATTGTCAAGAAAATATTGAGAACACTTCCACCTAGATTTAATAGAACGTTTTCTGTATTGGAAGATAAAGATCCAAAAGGGATAGCATTGAATCACATTCATATTAATCTTGATGCACATGAAATGATAAATTATGATAATGATGCTGTGGAAAAGGGGAAGTCCAAAGAAGTGGAATTAAAGGACATGAAGAAGCTCTGTGTTGAATATCTTCTAGAGGAAGATAATTTGGATGTTGTCATGTCATTTCTCTCCTAAAATGTATAAAGAGGAAGATAAATGTTTAAATGTAAACTTTTACTCAGATTCTTTCAATGTGGAAAGATTGGACATTTTGTAGAAAATTGTCCTAAGAAGTATGAAGATTATGATGAAGACAATGATGAAATTCCCCGAAAAGAGTCACAAGTCTACATGAAAGGCGAGAAAAAGTTTAAGAGAAACATCTTAAAAAAACTATCTACTTTCAAAATAAGATGAAAGTTCGGAAGAATTTGAGGCAGAAGAGTTAAATGACTACAAAGATCATGAAACAGATGCTATGGTAGAAATTACAGGGAATTCCAAAATGAGGAATGAATGAATCAATGATTTTTGAGAATTAGAAGGAAGAGTTCACCTTAATGTTGAATTAGAAGCTTCTTTTGAAGAGATAGATGATTGGAGAGCCCAAACAATGAAATCCAATAAAGTGGTTTTTTATGAAAAACATCATATGTAGTAACAAAAAGAAGATAAGTCTGAGATGGATAAAGAATTTGAAAAACTAAATTCTTAAATGCAAGAATGCTTAGAAAATGTGGTTGAGTACAAAATCAAAATTGAAGAATAGAAAAGAGAGAACGATAGTTTGTTAAATACTAAAAAATATCAAGTCAAATGTACTGAAGATATTGAAGAGGAAGTATTTAGTTTGAGAAGAAAAGTGAATGATTATGACAAACTTTGGATTCCAACAAATCATGACACACATGCGATCAAAAAAAGAAAAGTAGAATTCAGAGTTTCGATGAAGCAGAAGGAGTGTCGAGAATGGAAAATTATTGATTAGAATGATACAACTGGTATGGGGATGGATCGAAAAAAGAAATAAGTAGTGTTTGAAGATCAATCACAAGCTCCCACACTGATGTTGAATATTGATTTGGGTATAAATCAGAATCATAATACTCATAGATCCCAAGGGAGAACCAGTAGTGCGGTATTTCCACACAGGAATGAACTCCTCATTAGATGATATTGTTGTGGAAATATGGGACACTCACAAAGTGTTTTTTTCATATAAAATAGGCATGAAATAATAAAATACCAAAAGGAACTAATATAGGGATCAATATTTGAGGACATTATTTGATGGTCACTGGTTTAGGTGTGGAGGGTTTGGTCATATGATAAGATACTGCTCATCGATAATTCATAGAAATGTGGGAAGTATAATGAAGGTAGGTATAGGCGGAATATAATGGTTTCATCAATTGATATTAAAATGAAAAATCAATTTACACCTCTACAAGATGAATCTAGTCCATCATACCTCTAGGAAGATCATTATTATCAATCCGTGCGAAGAAATACGTCAAAAACATAGATGAAAAATAAATCGGTGGATGAACAAGGTATGGTTGTAGAGATTTATTTCAAACAATAATATCACACTAGAATATTAATTATTGATAATGAATTCACATATAATATGGAAGGTAACAATGACATGGTGACCATAATTAGGTACGATAAGGAAGGTATCGTAAGATTTGATAATGATGAGCGCTTAGAGATTGTGGTCTTGGTAAAATCCAACTTCAGAGGAAAAGACCGAAGACATGATGATGACTTAGTTTTAGAATGTATCACTCAGAACTTTATTAGTGTTAGTTAACTATGAAATTAAAGATAGTCCGTAATATTTTTAAAGAAATTATGTTTCATCAAGGAAACGGACAATGAAATTGTTTTCCAGGGAAAGAATATGAACTGAAATCTCTACCTTGTGATTAGAGAAGAAGATAAGTGATTTCTATCCAAGGGAGGAGAAATAATTTATGGCATAAAAGTATTTTCCACTTGATCTAAACATTATTGTAAGATCTAGTAAAATATGATACTACTAGTGACCTCCCTCTGTTATCAAGTGATCAAACTCATACATGTGATGTTTGTCAACAAGGGGTGATCACTTAGAATACATATATGGAAAAAGTGAAAAGGTTTAGAAGAGTTCTTGAGCTAGTGCATATTGATGTGTGTGGAATTATTTCACCAAGATATATTGATGGGATGAGATACTATATTTTCTTCATTATTGATTTTAGTAGAATCATGTGGGTATCAATCATCACCGACATGTCTGAGGTGTTTAGTTGAATTATAGGATATTGATGTGAAGTTGAAAATATTCTAGGTTAAAAAATAGAGAAGATAAAAAAATCTAATAGAACAAAGTTTTTTAACAGAAAAGTGAAGTATTGGGTCAAGAAACACGGGATAAGACACTAAGTTTTAGTAGTAAGAACTCCACAACTGATTGGAGTAGTTAAAAGAAGAAACCAAATTCTGGAAAATAAGGATATAACACTGTTCATTAAAAAAGGCATAACATATAAGTATTTGAAAGAAGCGGTGATGAAATCATTATACACATAAAATAGATCTTTATTGTGTCCAAAGTAAGAGAAGTCTATATATGAGCTATGTTATGGAAAGAAGATAATGTTGAATAACTTTTTTATCTTCATAAGTAAGTGTTTAATTCTCAACAAGGAGAAACATAAAATGTTTCAATCACATGGATATGAAGGGATATTTCATGGCTAATAAAATAAAAAAAGCATATAAATGATTCAATAAGAGATTGGTAAAGGTTTTTGAAATCCATAATGTAACTATAGAAGATAATGAGAAAGATCTTTAGAAAATACATGATAAGTCTTGGGAGGATAATGATGAAGAGATAAGATGATCCGAGGAAGATCCAGTTCTAAATGCTAATTCAGAAGAATATTCAGATAATGAAAAGGATGATCATAATCTGATATCCATGCAATGATTGAAGTGAAGAGGCAAAATTGATAGATAGAACATAACTGGTGATCAAACAACTCTTGTGCATACATGGGAGATCAAGACTCTACAATAAGCATCATACTTATCATAGGTAGAACCTAAATGTTTTAATGATGTAGTTGGAGATGAGAATTTGGTTCAGTCTATTAATGAATAGTTTTTCCAAATTGAGAAGAATCAAACAAGAAAGATTGTTTCTATGCCAAAAAATAAGATTTTCATCAGGACTAAAATAGAATTTCAAAATAATATGAATGAATATGGAATGATGACTCAAAAAAATTCACAAATAGTGTGCAATAGGTACTCCCAGATAGAATTCATTGATGTTGATGAGACATTTTAACCTATTTTAAGGCTAGAAACCATCATATTATTCTTTTCCATAATAGTGTAATGAAATTCAATGTTTTCTAGATGGATATCAAGTTGACATTTCTGAATGGGGTTCTAGAAGAAAAAGTTTACATTGCGTAGCCAGATGGTTTTCCTATTCATGAAGATGAGAATATATTTTGTTGGCAAAAAAAATATCTATATTGGTTGAATAAAAAACAAATAGCATGATATTCAAGACTAGATTGTTTTCTGAAAAAGATATGATTCTAGTGTCGTGGAGTTGATTACCATATATATGTCAATCATGAATTTAATTAAAGGATTATGGTGCTAGTATATGATGTTGAAAAAATCATTGGTGGATCAGATGATTATCAATTAAATAAATTCATAGAATTTTCTGAAAAGTGGATATGAAATGTTGATGGTTAGTGAATTGAAGTTTTTCCTCAGTTTACAGGTGACACATGGAAAGAATGGAACATTCATTTCACAATACAAATATTCCAAGCAGGATCTGAAATGATTTGGAAAGGATAATTCCAATGAGATGGAAACTCCAATGGCTACCCGAATGAAACTATCAAGGGATAATAAAGGCAATGTAATCAATATCACAAAATACAATAAAATCATTGACCATCTATTGTACCTGATAGTGAAAAGACTTGATATGGATTTTTTCCCATGCGAAGAAGTAAGATATCAAAGTAATACCAAGGAAACCCACTTCCTTACTTTGAAAATAATAATTTGGTATATCAAGGGAATGGTGGAATTCAGTTTAATTTATAATTAAAAATCTCATCAAGAGTTATTGGGATATATAGATGCATATTGGGTTGGTTCAATGGATTATAGAAAATAGATATTAGGTGGTTCATTTTATATTGGTGGAGTGTGAATTTCTTGTCTAAGAAAGAAACAAGATTTAATTTCATTGAGCACCTAAGAAGATGAAAATATTACTAATACTCAAGCATGCACACATTTAATATGGATGAAGTAAAAACCAGATGATATAGAGTTTAAGTGAAGTCTCTAATTAGAATCCATTTATATAATTAATGTTCTATAAATCTTAGAAAAAATCCAGTCCATCACTCAAGGAAAAATCACTTTGAAATGAAATATCATTTTTTCAAGGAGGGGGTGGGGAAAGGGCTTGTGAAGTTGGAGTATGTGCCTACAGAATAACAATTTGTAGATATTATGAAAAATTCCTTACCCAAATAATAATTTGAATGGCATTGATTGGCTCTAGGAGTTCCCTCGACTCCCCGAACTTACAAAAGTATGGATATATCACCCCTCTCTATAAGGTATGGTGTGTTTTTTCCTAATGTGCTAATCTATGTTCGTTACCATGTGGAATATAGTGAGGAAGTGACCTTTGGGTTCATTTAAAAAGGGGGATAGGTTTTGGATTTTTTAAAGGGAGAAAATTTCTTAATAGAGACTTGAGGAGAAGCTTCTAGGTGGAGTACCGAGATAGGGTAAGATAAAGATATTAATGGGATAAATGATGTAGGTGGGGTTATTAAATTAGATGATTCTAAAGGTGATCGATCAAAGATTATATATCACAATATTTGAGGTTAGTGATGAAATTAGGTGAGCTTCTTTGGAATGAAATGATGTGATTCATTGATGAAATTTGAATTATACTCTTGTTTCTCACATCGAGTATTACTCATGTGGGACTAGAGTGTGTGTTGAGTAAATCCTTGACTAATATATTAATTGAAAGAAGTTAATTATGATAGAAGATAGAATGATCTTCAATGACGTATAAAAATGTGATGAATTTTCAATAAATACAAAGGGGGAGATTATTGGGAAAAAATTCCCTCAAGGAATATTATCAGTGTTTTTGGGGTCATTTTTTTTATAAATATGGATAATTGAGAATTTTTTTGGTTGATGTCTCTAAAATATGTTTTAAGGTGGAACCGTTTCCTAGTGTTTTCCAATTTTTAGTACCTCAAAATCGGGTGTTTATTTTTTGAAATGGTAGGATTTCTGCAAAGGAGTGAACAATATTTAGACCATGAAGCACAGTTCACAGACCACATAGTAATTTCATGGAATGGAGAAGGAAATAATAAAAATATAGATTTCCACATGGAAATACTATGCAGACATCAAAGCACAGTACATGGACTATGTAGGGGAAACTTTTCATGAGTCGATCACAATTCCCGAGAAGGCATGTGGTTTATAGGAGGCAAAATTTTTCTGGAAAGGATATCATTTTCGGTTGAGAGGTGGTACATTTTCACAGTATGGATCATCCTTTATAGAACATTGGTGGAATTTTGATGGGATATAATGTGTTTCTGTTCTTCGAAGAGATCATCTGTTGTGAGGGAAGAAATACATTATGCGAACCGCAGAGGGAAAATCGGTTCATGGGAGAAGTACCATCCACGATGAAGGCATAACCACTTAAAATATTTGAGTATTTTAGATTAGATTATTTTAATGATCTATTTTCTTATACAAGGACAAATAATCTTATCATTACTTAGTTAAATTTTTAAAATAAAACATATTTTCTCGGGGAATAATTTGGTGAAGTCCAAAAGTGTTCGTGAGGAAGAATGCTGGGAAGGAGAAGAGATTCATGAGGGGGATTCTCCAAAAGGTTATGTGGTCTATGAAGACTGCATGTGGAAGGGGTTTTATGGGGAAATACAACCCGGAATGGAATAAGAATATGTGGAGGAGTGGTGGTCCATGACACTTCATCAATCCATAAAGGATAGGTGGTCAAAAAAATAATAATCCATCCTCTAAGTAGGGATGATAAACAGAAGACATGTTGGTCCGTGAAGCACTCAAACCACACTATGAAAAGAAGTTTATAAAGGACTTGAGGATGTTTATAAAGGGACTAAAACAGTTCAAAAAATTAATTTCTCCAAAATCGTAGAACACCAAAAAGTGGATGTCTTCTAAGGGTGAAAATAAGACTTTAATAAAGCATCTATCTATAGTTGAGGATGTGTTCTTTCATGATAATGAGGGGAGATACAAGTCCATAAAATATAGTGTATCCCTTCCTAGAGGAGTAAGAATATGAAGAATGAGATGATGATCCTTTCCACTAGAAGTGAGATAGAGAAATATGCATAGGGAGTTAACCTTGAGAATGTAGTGAACAAACCCTAAATATTGTAAGGGAAGTGATCCTAGAAATATGTGATCTATCCCCAACCTTGTAATTTGGAATTGAGCCTTATAATATTTGGTACATTGACACATTATCATTTTATGCTCCTTGGGTGTAGCCCAGTGTGGGCGAACCAAATAAAAATCGATGTTTTTTGTGAATGATTTCATTTCTATTCATATATTTCAATGGGGAGAAGAGAGAAGATTTTTTTGATTAATGATAAAAAAAGATCTGAATGGGTAGTTTTTTAATCTGTCATACCCTAGTTCACACCCTTGGTATTTTAACTAATTGTTATAACATCATCATTCTCTATCCCTCTCAAGATTGAGAAACATAATAGATATTACTTCAAGACATCAGGATTAGAGATCAACACTAACGATATAGGATAATTGATTCATCGTGCAATCACTTGGAGATTTATTGGAGTTCCTTGGAGATCAAATGAGAAGAATCGGATCACCACTATAGGGAATCTATCCTTGGACCCTCATAGTGTAATGAAGGAAATCTGAAAGGGTATTTTCAGATGATAACTATTCACATTGGAGAAAGATCATAATTCCATGTATTTTTTTATTTTGATATTACATAAATTAATTATAAATTATAATTAAAATACTCTCACACATGGTTTTATGAAACAAAAATATTAAAATAATTTTTAATATATCACCCACTAGCAGGAACATACAATATTCATAGAACCAATACTATCAAGGTGACATACTGTGATTCTATTATTGAAAGAGAAACTTATAGTTGATGTTCATATATCCAAATCACAATTGTTCTTTAAAAAGTATAAATGTATCATATAGTGATCTTTTGTGAATATTTTTTTTCACCAAAATCAATGTCTATAAATCTTTATAGAGGCTAATTATTCCAAATAAATGTTTCATGTATTTTTATATCTTAAATTACTAGAGGATCCACGTCAAAACATCCATGTGTTATCTTATGGGTTTGATATAAATCTTCTAAGAACTCCCACTTTCAATATAATTTATAAAAGAGTAAAAACCATGGAATAAATAAAACATTAAACAAATATTATATATATATATAACTTTAAGAACATACTTTAACCCATATTCAGTTCAGGGTGAATTCTCCTTACCTAGATTGAAATAGTTGTATAGGGGTGTGGTTGCAAGTTTTTCTTTTGAAAAACTGAATCACTCTACCACATTATGGATATAGTTAACCAACATTAGGTATAGTGTACTAAAAAAATATTATTGAAAAATCCTTAGGAAAATAATTCTCTATTCCACATAAATATGAAGGATTATGAATATCCAATTATCTAACACATTTCGGTAACAACAATCCGTAACATTGATCCAAACACACTTCTTTTCCATCATAAAATCATTAAACTTATGATTCTAACAACTCTGTGTTTTATTTAAACCATAGTACATTATTTAAACCACAGAGGCTATGTTTGATCTTATATAAAAGTCCATGGTTCCACCAATCCTTGAAACCAGTTAGATTCTCCTTATATATCTCTTACCTAAATCTCTATGATGTAATGTTCTCTTCACATCCCCAAGTTCAAGATGAAGACCTTCCATTTCAACCATACTCCAACATTCAAATAGTTGTGTGATTGACTAGTGAATAAAAATATAGAATAAATACATTCCATCATTTCATTGAAAAACCTTCACAACTATTCAATAATTATACTTATTCCTACCATCTTTTTCTTCCTTCACCCAATAAAACCATTGTTTTAATAACATTTTACTTACTGGGTATCTTCATCTAATCCTATATCCTGGACACATGGATATAATCATGTTCATACATAATTCATATCTTCCACTATTTTGAATCCATTTTACTCCTTTCCTCCTCTAGTAATTTTGGATCTATATCATTTTTTATAAGTGGATAATTAAAATTAATCTCATGCCTTTTTACTTGGGTTCCTTTTCCCAATAGACCTCCACAACATTCCTTGAGGTTGATCTCTTTATGTACTACAAATTATAGGATGTTATATTAAAATTATAACGATCCTATAATCCTTAAAGTCTTTGATACTTTAGGCCTAGGAAACACCATCAAATCATGACCCCTTTCTTTAGGTAAATACATCATATGTCTTTGTGTTTCCGAAACTTATATGCTTTCTAAAATATTTTAAATATCTATTTACTATAATCATCCACCCTGGTGAACCTCAACTTCTAATGATACTTCTCTTTATCATTATTTTATACTATATTATTATACTTCTATAGGATTTCCACATTAAAGATAACACTTTGAATTATAATGAATTTATCAAAGTCAATATCATATCCAGAAATGTATCATGCTTGATATTTATCCTCGATCATGAATCACTCATTGGAATCAATTTGGAAATAGGTGAGTTCTATGTAGACTATGATGTGTTTTAAATCAATATTAATTCTATACTAATGGTTTTTTAATGTTTTTTCCAATGGGTTTTGATGGAATCTAATTAACTAAGTGTTCAACGCATTTTACATATACTACCCAAAACACCTTGGGGAACTACTATAATATTGGGCTTTGAATCCCCCTGACATGGGCGACCGCCTATGGTGGTCTCTGAGCTTTGCCAAAAAAAACGGGGGCTTTACCCCCCCGCCTCCTCCCTCTCCCTCGACCTAGCCACCCCTCTCCTCATCACTGCCCTCCTCCACCCTCCACGCGTGCCCTCCCCCGTCATCACGTGCCCTCTCCACCCACCACCACTCGCCGCCCTCGCCGCCCTCCACCCTCCACCCTTGTCGGCCTCCGGCATCCGCACACCTTCCGCCCTCTTCCCTCTGGCTCTGATCGCCCTCCGCCCTCCGGCCATCCTCCGCCCTGTCCTCCATCCCCTCCAGCGTCCCTCCGCCCTATGGCCTCCACCCTCCGGTCTTTGCCCCCTCTGGTCGCCGCCCCCTCTGCCCTCCGGCCTCCATCCTCGGCCCTCTGCCCCCTCATCCCTCCCCCACCCCGGACAGCCCCCCCCCCCCCCGCACCCCGAACAGCCATCCCCGCACCCCGGACAACCCCCCACTCCGGACATCCCCCCCCCCTCGCTGCCCATCCCCCATCCCCTCAACTCCTCTTCTCCTCCGACTCCCTACCGCCGCCACCGCCCGTCCCCTCCCTCACCGCACCACCATTGGATCTGGCTCCCCTTCACTGCCTCTCCTCTCCCTCGCAGCACCACCTTCATCTCCCCTCCCTTCTAGGATTGTAGCACAATTAGTTATGACATGGGAATTCACATACATTATTATTTTATCAATCGTTCACAAACAATTGATTAGTATTAATTTTAAATAAAGTTGATTTGAAAAATGATAATGTAATAAGTATTTTTTAAATGTTTTTTATACAGATATTATTATGGATAAGAGTTGGATTGATCTTCCAAATCGAACGTCTAGAGAATATTTCAATGGAATTATGCAGTTTATTGACTTCACCAGAGGATTTGAAAGAGACTATATTAGTTTTCCATGTAGAAAATGTGTTAATAGATATCAATTCAGATGAGATACTATGAGGGAGTACCTATTCTTTAATGGATTTCTGAAAAATTATAAGAGTTGGACTCTTCATGGAGAAGAATATGTTCGTTGTAAAAATTCGGATGCAGTTCAGATGGATGTTGGTGCAAGGATGAATGATCTAATGCATGAAATGCTTACTGAAATGGCACCTAGGTTGGATCCTGAAGGCATTGAAATCCAGAATCTTGAGACCGGTGAGATAAATCATCTCTCTAGTGTAGATCATGATTTGAGGAGGTTTTATGAAGCACATGATGATGTGAAAATAGAATTATATCCTGGATGTACTTCTTACAATAAACTGTCATTTATCATGGAGTTGTTGCATTTGAAGACTTTGAATAATTGGTCATACACATCATTCGACATGCTTTTAGTGTTATTGAAAAAGGTTCTTCCTATCGACGCTAAGATTCCCGAGTCGTATTACCATGCTCATAAGTTGACAGAGAACTTAGGTTTTACACATTAGACCATAGATGCATGTGCAAACAACTGTATGTTATTTAGAAATGAAACTACCCATTTGGATATTTGTATGGTTTGTGGTGCTTCCAGGTGGAAAAAGAGTAGGGGAAATTAGACTCATCAAAGTCAGATTGCGATATAGGGGAAACCGATTACTGTAAATCAAATGTGTTCCTTTCCCCTTAAACCGAGGTTGAAATGATTTTTATGTCATCTAAAATTTCTAATTTAATGAGATGCCATGCAGAAAGAGTTCATGAAAGTGATATGTTAACCCACCCGACAGACTATCATGCATGGAAGTATTTTGATAAGAGACATCCCGAATTTGCTAAAGATATTCGTAATGTCCGATTGGGATTAACAGTAGATGGTTTCAATCCATTCAAGTCTATTGTTGGTGAAACTCATAGCACATGGCCCATGGTGTTGGTTTTGTATAATCTTCCTCTGTGGCTTTGTATGAAGCAACAATTTATATTACTTTCCACTCTTATTGATGGACCTAAAAGTATCGGGGATAAGATTTATGTTTACCTTCATCCATTGATTGATGAGTTGAATGAATTTTGGGGCAATGGTGTGATGACTTATGACTGTGAAATGAATGAAATGTTCAAACTGCAGGCTGCTTTATTGTGGACAATCAATGACTTCCCAGATTATGCAAATTTATCAAGCTAGAGTACGAAACAAGAAATTTCTTGCCCTTATTGCAATAAAAGTAAAAAATTTATATGTCTTAAACATTACAAAAAATTGGCATACATGGGTCACAAATGTTTTCTCCCCCCTCAGCACAGGTTCAAAAAGGACAAAGTGAAATTTGATTGTTCTAGAGAGTTCAGCCCAACACCAAAGATCATGACAGGAGTCGAAATGTTATCACAGATTGAGGAAGAAAAAATCCGCATGGTATATGAAATTTGGGATTTCGTGGCTCCTCCAGTATGTAATATTCGTGCTATGGGTAGGCAACACAATCACAATTGGAAAAAGAAAAGTATTTTTTATAGTCTTTCGTATTGGAAAACTAACATACTGAGGCATAATTTGGATGTCATGCACATTGAAAAAAATGTTTGTGATAACATATTGTGGACTATTTTAGGTGTCAGTGGAAAATCAAAGGACCATGTTAATGCACACCGTGATTTGGAAGAAATGGGGTTAAGAAAATATTTTCATTTACAGTTAACTGAGGGAAAGAAGGCATATATTCCTCCTGCACAGTATATGATGACTACAAAGGAGAAAGAGACATTTATTTCCATTTTGAAGATGCTCAGGGTTCCTGATGGTTACTCTTCTAATATTTCAAAGTGTGTGAATCTGACGAGAAATACATTTCAAGGGTTGAAAAGTCATGACAATCACATACTACTTCAGTAGTTCATTCCAATCACAATTTGTGACTATTTATCCCCTAATGTTGTTCAGCCGTTGATTGAGATGAGTAATTTTTTAGACAGATTTGTTTAATAAATCAATGAATGAGTTATCTAAAAAGTTTGCAGGACCGAATTTTTCTTACGCTTTGTCACTTTGAGAAACTCCCCCCTCATTTTTCGATGTTATGGTCCACTTGACAGTGCCCCTAACTAATGAAGTAATGGCTACTGGTCTAGTGAAATTCAGGTGGATGTATCCTTTTGAGCAGTATTTGAGTACATTGAAACGGTTTGTACGCAACAGAGCTCGTCCAGAGGCATCAATAGTCAATGGTTATTTGATGGATGATTGTACTACTTTTCATGCATAATATCTTACATGTTGAAACAAAATTAGATAATCCCTCTCGGATTCATGATGGTCCATTTGGAGATGAAACCACATTTGATATGGACAACATCAAGTGGATACAAGAACATCGACATATATTGTTCAATACGCCATCAGTTTCACCTTTAATGTAGTAAGTATCTTATCACTTTTATTGTTTAAATTTGTCATGTTTTGTTTGCATAAGTTGATCATTTAAACATCGCGTTATAATTTGCAGAAAACACATTAATGAGAAAAAATAATGGATGTATCGTGCGAATGAGTCTCAAATTCAACAATATCATTATGTGTCATTTCATGATTGGTTCAAGGATTAGGTACATATAAATTGATTTTCATTATGAGTGAAGTATTATACTAATTTATTTATGCATATATCAATATTGAATTTTATAAATAATGTAGGTTCATAATCTGAGAGAGTTAGCAGACCCCACGCTAACTGAAGAATTTATCCAACTGGCTGAGGGTCCACCTATAACGGCTCATCGTTATAAAGCTATTGATGATAATGGTTTTCGATTTCACATTAAGGATGTTGATGACAAATGAGAAACAAAAAAAGTGGCATCAGTTGTCCATTTTTCAATTCTGGTTATTAATATGGTCAATTGATAGACACTATTGAAGTTGTATACACACACGTGTTGATGTACATATTGTTAAAGTGTAATTGGGTTGATCCAGTGCGTGGATGTAAAGTCGATCACTCTCAGTTTTCATTGGTGAATTTTAACTATATGTTATACAGAAATGAACGAGTTGAGAATGAACCTTTCATTTTGACATCACAATAGGAACAAGTATTCTTAGTTACTTTGCCTTCGAATCCATGTTGGCAAGTTGTTGTCAAAATGTCTCGGTGAGGAGTGTTTTTATTTGAAGAAGATGAACCCGAGATTATACCATTTTTTCCAACCACTTGATCAACATACCATAGTTCAACGTGAAGAAGATATTTATTGGGTCAGAGCAGCTGTTGAAAAAAAAATGGTCAATTTTCATGCTTAATGAAAGGTATAATTGTTTTCCCGCTATTCAGTATTGAATGTACTAGGATATCATAAATTGTCTAACCATATTATAAATCCTTATATATTTTAATCCTCACTCTTGGAAGTTTATTCAGTTATAAATATTTAGGGTGATTTAACTCTTGGTATATTGATGTTATTGTTGTTGTATCTTCCCTTTGAGGTATTCTTCATCTAGTTCATGTGATGCTTACATTTTTATTAAGTCAATATCAAATTTGGCTATGAATTGATTGGTTTTGTACATAATTTGTATATCTGTTTTGTTAATTTTATGATTTTTTAAAATTCATTCACAACTAATTATTCAATCCCTTTTTGTTTGATTAAAAATTGTAAAAGTTTGCTTTTTTTAAGAACATTCCAATTTATCTTTTAAAAACTTTGGAAAGTCCCCTTACTAATGTTTTCCATGACTATAGGCATGTCCGGGGAAGAGGCAGCAGATCCACATCATCCATCTGAGGCATTTATGTCTTAGGGTCGAGGTATGTTTGAATGTCATTGTCTCTATTTGTTATGTAATTGATAAACAAATATATATATATATATATATATATATATATTTATAATATCTGTCAAATTATATATAAAATTTCAATAGGATCAGACTCGATTGCTTCTTCCTCTCGCAAGAGAGGCCACGGTCATGGCATTTTATCATGGAATTTTGACACGACGATTGATGTTTCCTTTGAGGAGGCATTTCATCTAGTGGGACTGAATTCCCCTTAATTTATTCATCAGTTGGGTCATATCATACATGACCCACATCGATTTCCATTGACCATGCGTGACAGGGCTTCTATCCCTCAGGACAAATTAGATCGTCTTTGGAGGGATTTTGAGGTAGGAAGACCATTTTACATTATTTTCTATGTATAAACAATACTAATTTGTGTGATTTTTTTCTTTAATAGAAAAATTTTAAAGTATTCCCCAACGAGTTTCGGCCCATGTGTATGAGCAAATGTCGTAAGATATTGAATGACTATAAAGTAAAAGTGAAGAGGGACCACTGGGTACCAAATGTGGTTGCCCCAGACATTCTGGAAAAAGTCCTGAGAGGTGTCCTCCTGGCTCAGTGGCATGACTTAGTTGCATATTGGTCTACTGAGGGTGTTGTGGTTTGTATATTTATTTTGGTATATATATTTTTAAGAATGTGTGATTTGATTGAAATTTGAATGAATTGAATATAGGAGGTGTCAGTACGCCATTCGGAGAATCGAGCGTTGTAGGGACCACCTCACAGGCTCGGGACTCATCACGTGTCTCAGATCCAACAAGAGGTTTTTATTATTAATTTTTTAATTTATTAATTAATATGGTTTTGTGTTTATATTCTATTCATATATAGTTGCGGGAGAAAGGAGCACCGATTGATAAAATGTCAGTGTGGATGAGGGCTCGTGATCGCAATGATCCAGAGGATGAAGCATTGATAGTAAGTTCTTGTACATACCAATACTTACATAAATTTGTATATTAACACATATATGTATATATATTTAAATATTTCACATGATCAATTTTAAGTTGTGTTAGAACACATGCTAGAAGACCAGCGATAACTTCCCATGCGAATGGATGAGATCTTTCATCGCATTATTGGTCGGGACGGGCATGGATATAGTTTCACCTATGGAATAGGTATTCCTTGTTCTGTAGTGTCACGCGCTGCGGTTGTCGGTCCTGCTGTTGCTCAGATGACACATCTGTTTTCAGATTTCGAGGCACGGATGCACGCTTCCGAGGTGGTAAATGTGCAATTGACCGCTGAGGTTAGAGCACTGCGGGAATATGTGTGTCCATGTGATGGTGCAGGGGATCATATGACATGGGTTTATACTGTATTTATTTATTTATTTTATATTATTTTTGTTAGGAAAATATTCCTAAGGTTTATTTGTTTTAGGCCCCTGGCCCACCGTATGGAGGGAGCAGTCATGACCACACATGACGCATCATATTCACGAGGTGTGTTCCTATTTTTACTGGTGGGGTTGTTATTGATGTTTAGGTTGGGTTTCTAGTGATATTCTTCGTGATTTGGGGGCATAATGTGTGTTTTGGACTGATGCAATGTTTATGTGCACGAATTGAGAAGTAACCATGAAACTGATTAATGATTTGAATATTTTTTGTTCATTTAATTCTTTAATGTTTTAAATTGCATGTTCTATAATAATTTTGAAAAAACCATGTGATTCCTAATATAAACCATAAAACTTGTATTTGATGACTGAGCTCAGGTTTCCTATTTGTAGTCCCCGGATAGCCCCCCCCCCCCCCCCGCACCACGGACAACACCCCCCCCCCCCCCCCCGCACTCCGAACAGCCCACCCCATCCCCCAGACAGCCCGCCCCACCCCCGGATAGCCCGCCCACACCCCAGACAACACCCCACACCCCAGACAGCCCCCCCCCCCCCCCCGCACCCCGGCTAGCCCGCCCTACCCCCATACAGCCCCCACCCCCGAATAGCACCCCCACCCCGGACAACACCCACACACCCACTGACACCCCCCCCCCCCCCCCCCCGCACCCACCGAACATCCCACCAAACCCCTGGACAGCACCCCACCCCCGGACACCCCCCCCCCCCCCCCCCCCGCACCCACCGGACAGGCCGCCCCACCCCCAGATAGCCCCCACCACCCCCGGACAGCACACCGAACAGTCCCCCCCACCCTGGACAGCCCCTTCGCACCCTCGAACAGCCCCCCCCCCCCCCCCCCCCCCCCGCACAGCCCGCCCCACCACCAGAGAGCCCCCCCCCCCCCCCCGCACCCCCCGGATAGCCTGACCCACCCCCAGAATCCTGGTGAATCTCAAGCATCATGCATAAGAAGAGATAAAAATAAAAAAATGGTTGTAGAATCATCCACAGCTGACCTCAACATCTTATCCCAACCGAGACTCTACATCAATTCAGATTATAATGTAACACTCGCAAGCATCACTACCCAAACACACATACCCACTCAGGATCATTCTATCAATAGGGCACCCACTCGAGTCCTTAGTTTCTATATGTATGAAGATGAATTCCTCTTGGGATCCTCAAAAATAGTATGCTAGTTGAGAAATCCCTCATGGAATCCATTTGGTTAGAACATAAGAGTAGGTATTCCTCTTGGGATCCTCAATCATAATTAGTCACTTAGGCCCATGCCCACCCCCAGACAGCACCCCCACCCCCGAACAGCACCCCACCCTGGACAGCCCCCCCTCCCCCGGACAGCACCCCGCACCCCCGGAAGATAGGAATATTATTCGTGACAAGTAGAAGGAGACGGAACACGGTGCCCGCGGTACGACCGAATGTGTCATTTTCAGCAGTTCAGCGAACTCTAAAAAGGCGCGTTGGGTGGTCAAAACAACCCAAACGAACTCTGAATTTAATGAAATTATACGACAACAATCGCGGTGTGAATTTTTAAATGTTCGTGCAGACAGTACATCAATCGGAGGTTCCGTTTGACCACGGTGACCGAAAATGCGTTTCTGAAGTCATAAAAGACCAAAACGGTGTGTCAAAGTCGAATTCAGAGAAAATGTGCTCCTAATGACCTGAAACCACATGAAAATGATAGGAATATTATTCGTGACAAGCAGTAGGACACAACACATCCATCGGAAGTGTGGTGCGCACGGTAAGACCAAATGTGTCATTTTCAGTAGTTCGACGCGCTCTAAAAGGGCACATTGGGTGGTCAAAACCACCCGAATGACCACGGAATGCCCTGAAATCATACGAAAACAACTGCGGTGTGAATTTTGAAATGGTCAGATAGACGACACATCAATCGGAGGTTCCGTTTGACCACGGGGACCGGAAACGCATTTCCGGAGTCATAAAAGGCCAAAACGGCGTGTCACAGTCGGATTCCGAGCAACCATGCTCCAAATGACCAAAAACCAGATGAAAACGATAGGAATATTATTTGTTACATGCAGGAGGAGACGACACATCCATCAAACGTGTGGTGCGCGCGGTACGACCAAATGTGTCATTTTCAGCAGTTCGGCGCACTCTAAAAGGGCGCGTTGGGTGGTCAAAACCACCCGAACGACCTCGGAATGCCATGAAATCATACGATAACAACTAAAGTGTGAATTTTGAAATGGTAGGATAGAAGACACATCAATCGGAGGTGTCGTTTGACCATAGTGACCGGAAATGCATTTTCAGAATCATAAAAGACCAAAACGGCGTGTCACGGTCGAATTCAGAGCAAACGTGCTCCGAATGACCTGAAACCACACAAAAACGATAGAAATTTTATTCGTGACATGTAGGAGGAGACTTCACGTCCATCGGACGTGCGGTGCGCGTGGTACGACTGAATGTGTCGTTTTCAGTAGTTCGGCGCGCTCTAAAATGACATGTTGGGTGGTCAAAACCACCCGAACGATCTCAGAATGGAATGAAATCATATGAAAACAACTGCGGTGTGAATTGTAAAATGTTTAGGTAGACATCACATCAATTAGAAGTGTTGTTTGACAACGGTGACAGGAAATGCGTTTCGGGAGTTACAAAGGACCAAAACGGCGTGTCACGATTGAATTCAGAGAAAACGTGCTCCGAATGAATTAAAACCACACGAAAACTATAGAAATATTATTTGTGACATGAAAGAGAGACGACATGTCTATCAGACGTGCAGTGCACACGGTACGACCGACTGTGTCGTTTTTAGCAGTTTGGCGCGTTCTAAAACGGTGCGTTGGGTTGTCAAAACCACCCGAAGGACATCAGAATTCCATGAAATCATACGACAACAAACGTGGTGTAAATTTTGAAATGGTCGGGAAGACGACACGTCAATCCAAGGTTCCGTTTGACCGCAGGGACCAGAAACGTGTTTCCCGAGTCATAAAAGACCAAAACGACGTGTCACGGTCGAATTCAAAGAAAACTTGTTCCGAATGACCTGAAACCACAAAAAAATGATAGGAATATTATTCTTGATGTGCAGGAGGAAACGGAACGACCATCATATGTGCGGTACATGCAGTATGACTGAATGTGTCGTTTTCAGCAGTTCGGTGCGTTCTAAAAGGGCGCGTTTGGTGGTCAAAACCAATCAAATGACCTCATAATTCCATTAAATAATTCTACAACAACCTCATGTCTATTATGAAATGGTCGGACCAATGGCGCGTCAATCGGAGGTTCCGTTTGACCGCTATGATCGGAAACACATTTCCGGAGTCACAAAAGGCCAAAACGGCATGTCATGGTCGAATTCAGAGAAAATGTGCTCCAAATGACCTGAAACCACACGAAAATGAAATTTATATTATTCATGATATTCAGGAGGAGACGAAACATCAATCAGATGTGTGGTGCGCGCGGTATGAACGAATGTTTCGTTTTCACCAGTTCAATGCGCTCTAAAAGGGCGTGTTGGGTGGTCAAAACCACCCGAACGACCTCGGAATTCCATGAAATCATACGAAAACTACCGTAGTGTGAATTTTGAAATGTTCGAATAGATAGCACATCAATTAGAGGTTCTGTTTGACCGCGGTGACCAGAAACACATTTCCGGAGTCATAAAAGACAAAAACGGTGTCTCATGATCGAATTCAGAGAAAACGTGCTCCGATTGACCTGAAAACAAACGAAAATGATAGGAATATTATTCGTGACATGAAGGAGGATAAGAAATTTCCATCGGAATTGTGGTGTGTGATGTACGACTGAATGTGTCGTTTTCAGCAGTTCGGTGCGCTTTAAAAGGGTGCGTTGGGTGGTCAAAACCACCCGAACAACCACGAAATGCCATGAAATCAAACGAAAATAGCCGAGGTGTGAATTTTAAAATGGTCGGGCAGATGGTACATCAATTGGAAGTGCCTTTTGACCACGGTGACCAGAAAGGCGTTTCTAGAGTCATAAAAGACCAAAACGACATGTCACAGTCGAATTCAGAGAAAATATGCTACGAATGACTTGAAACCACACAAAAACTATAGAAATATTATTTGTGACATGCAGGAGGAGACGAAACATCCATCGGACGTGCGGTGCACACGGTACGACCGACTGTGTCGTTTTCTGTAGTTCGGTGCACTCTAAAAGGGTGCATTGGGTGGTCAAAACGACCCGAATGACCTCAGAATTCCATGAAATTATACAAAAAAAAACCGCGGTGTGAATTATAAAATGGTTGGGCAGATGGAACATCAGTTAGAGGTTCTGTTTGATTGCGGTGACCAGAAATGCGTCTCTGGAGTCATAAAAGACCAAAACGGCGTGTCACGGTTGAATTCAGAGCAAATGAGCTCTGAATGACCTGAAACCACAAAAAACGATAGAAATATTAATCATGATATGCAGGAGGAGACGTCATGTCCATCGGACATGCGGTGTGTGTGGTACGACTGAATGTGTCGTTTTCAGCAGTTCAACGTGCTCTAAAAGGGCACATTGGGTGGTCAAAACCACCCGAACAACCTCGTAATACCATGAAATCATACGAAAACAACCGTGGTTTGAATTGTGAAATGATCGGGCAGACAACATGTCAATTGGAGGTGCTGTTTGACCACGGTGACCAGATTCGTGTTTCCAGAGTCATAAAAGACCAAAACGGTGTGTCGTGGTCAAATTCAGAGAAAAATTTCTCCGAATGACCTGAAACCACACGAAAACAATAGAAATATTATTCGTGACAAGCTGGAGGAGATGACATGTTCATCGGACATGCGGTGCTCATGGTACGACCAATTGTGTCATTTTTAGCAGTTCGATGGGCTCTAAAAGAGCGCGTTGGGTGGTCAAAACCACACAAACAACCTATAATTCCATGAAACCATATGAAAAAAATATGCGGTGTTAATTGTGAAATGTTCGGGTAGACTACATGTCAATCAGAGGTTCCATTTGACTGCGGTGACCGAAAACACGTTTTCGGAGTCATAAAAGACAAAAACGGCGTGTCACGGTCGAATTCAGAGAAAACATGCTCTGAATGACCTGAAACCACACGAAAACGATAGTAATATTATTCGAGACATGCAGGAGGATATGGCACATCCATCGGACTTGCGGTGCACGCGGTACTACCGAATGTGTCGTTTTCAGTAGTTCGGCGTGCTCTAAAAGGGCGCATTGGGTGGTCAAAGCCACCCGAACGACCTCGAAATTCCATGAAATCATATGAAAATAACCACGATGTAAATTTTTAAATGTTCGGATAGACGGAACATCAATCAAAGGTGTCGTTTGACCGCGGTGACCAGAAACGCATTTCTGGAGTTATAAAAGACCAAAACGGCGTGTCACGGTCGAATTCCAAGAAAACGTGCTTAGAATGACCTGAAACTACACGAAAAAGATAGGAATATTATTCTTGACATGTAGGAGGAGACGGAATGTCCATCGGATGTGCGATGTGCGTGGTACGATCGAATGTGTCGTTTTCAGCAGTTCGGCGTGCTCTAAAAGGGCGCATTGGGTGGTCAAAACCACCTGAACGACCTCGGAATACCATTAATATCATATGACAACAATCGCGGTGTGAATTTCAAAATGTTTAGATAGACATAATGTCAATTGGAGGAGCCATTTGACCGCGGTGATCCGAAATGCGTTTTCAGAGTCATAAAAGACCAAAACGGCTTGTCAGAGTTGAATTCAAAGAAAACATGCTCCAAATGTCTTGAAACCACACAAAAATGATAAGAATATTATTCTTGACATGCAGGAAGATACATCACATCCATCGTATATGCGGTGCGCGTGGAAAACATTCCTTTTTAGACAACAAAACACTTTCAGAAACAAAAGCAAAGACTCCAAAACAAGAAAAAAAATCCAAAATGATAACATTTCTTAAGTTGGGGGTTTTAAATTAATATAGAACCCATGATATATAAGATTTCATTTTATTATATGTATATTATAACTGAATAAATATGTCAAATTTACATTTGATTTTTTAGTTGTTTTCTTTGTATCTTATTGTAGGTTTCTAAAGAAGATGGTTGTGGATCGTTGAAGCACGTCTATCATTTATTGTTTATGATTATCTTTATGTTTATGGTGTTTGGATTTTTTTTCCATTTTTTATGATTTATATGCTGTTTTTTTATTCTTTAGAATGATTTTTTTTAAAAAAAATATTTTCATCCAGTTTAGCGACCGCCAATGGCGGTCCCTCTAGGATGGCATTTCGGCTGGCTTCATCGACCGCCAGGCTGTCGCTGTAGGCCGTCATTTCAGACAGCTTCAACGACCACTAATGGGGGTCACTATATGCCGACAACATCGATCCTAAAGTGACCTCCATTGGTGGTCACTGTGCGGTCTCTATAGGCTTAGAGGGACCGCCAATGGCGGTCGCTATAGGCCGAATTTTTAGTAGTGGGGGAACACTTAGTGAATCCTAATGGTTATATAATTCTCCACAAAATTAGTATACATACTCTTCACAACACTATTTTCCTATAAATTTTCTCCAATGGTTTTATAAAAATAAATCAACTTCCATTTGTAGAAACTTCAAAACTGCCTGCTTCTATACTCACCATCATTGTCTAGCCAAAAACATTAACATACTTTTTGTCTCCTCTTCCACCATGAGCCTCCACTAAGTTAAAGTCTTGAATACATAAATATTTTTATTAATAAAATATACCCATAATTTCTATGTGTAATAATCAATGGAAATGACATATTAGAGAAAACATCCATTATAGTGCACTAGATTTGGCCACCAAACAACTATGTGAATGAACTCTAACTTCTGGGTCATTAGTGTATTGCATTCTATTCATAAGGGCACCTTATAATTATTTCAAAAGAGGTAATCCTCACATATTCCATACTATATGTATCTGGTCTTTAGCAGTACCTTAGTAGTTATAATGTTCATTTCATTCTCACTGAATTTGCTTAGATAGTCATTCCAAATTTTAGTGACACCATCTTCCCCAGTATGCATCACTCCTTTCAATGAACCTAAAAGGCATAAGGTCCCTTACATAACTAAATTTGATATTACCGTAAATCCTTATTAATTATTCCACAATCCATAATTTTTTTTTAAAAGTAGTGTCATTGAGTTATCCCACAGAAAATATGTTCTTCATTAATTTTGGGTAGTGCAGTTTATTAAAGTGGATCCTTGAACCGTTTTGTTTATTTATGTTTTTGAAAATTACAATACCTAGAATTTTTATATTTTAATAATTATAATTTATCAAATATTTTTTAAATCCATTACTACTTATAACATTAGTTAGATTAAATGTTTTTTATATTTGAATCTTGGATTCCCATTTAAGGGTTGAAAATAATGTTTTGAATTCATTTTGAATTCATTTTTAATTATTTATTCTTTATTTTATGAAAAAATTAATTTCTCTATGTTTTTTTACCCTTATGCAAGTTATATAAATTAGGTTTGACCTTTACATAGAGTTAATTTTTAACCTTATAGTGTAAGAATAATCTTTCATTTTCTTTTATACAATTTTATTTAGGTTACATTTATACACAATGATTTTAAATTTAATTTTACACAGTACATAATAAATTGACATTTACATAAATGAATAATTAGTATACCTTACCATTACATATATATTTTTTATTATTTATATAGAAAATTATTTTAGACTATCTTTATGTAGATATTATATCTTACCTTTATATAGATATCACTTGGACCTATATATAGGTTTTTTGAACCTACCTTTAAGAAACCAATAATATGACCTTTATATAGAATATAAGAGTTACCTTTATAAATACAATATGATGAACCTTTAAATAAAAATATAATTTGTAAAGGGTTGTTTTAAATTTTCATGATATTTCACTTTATTTCATGTATATTTCAATTATTTCAGTCAATTTATCTATCACAAAAATCCAAAATAATTATATGGAAAATTTTAGAAATGAGTTTAAAATATTTACATAGATTTAAGTAATGATTAAATTGTTTTTCATTATCATATAAACTTATTGAAAAAAACTTTTAGGATTTTAATATATTTATTACGAGTTTATTTCTTTTTCTTATTTCTTTTATAATTTTTCATTTATAATATTGATGACAAGAGAATCTATTTAAAATTTTTTTATGAAGTGTTTATGAAATTGAATGCGAGGATTGATATTCCTAATGAATGTAGGTAAAAATTTTAAATGTTTGAATATGAAGATCCTTTTATATAGATTCAGTAGTGTATTCCTGGGACCTTAGGGAAAATTATAAGGGTGTATTTATTAATTATTTTGATGATTATCATTACTAAAAATTTCTTATTTATATTTAACCAAATGTAATTATATTCTTTCTCCGCCCAAATATTATTACTACATTTGTGGATTGTGTATTATTTAATATTGTCTTATTTATAATTTTATAGAATATTGATGATATTTAATACACCATCCATGTGAAGAATTTGTAATTCGATACATTCATAAAGTCTTTATAACTAAATAACTAAAATTTACATTAAATGTTTATCTATTTAATGATAAACACATGTAGGGAAAAGGGTGAAAAAATGATACACAATTTTAAACTTATAATATTTTTGTTGAGATTCATCATTTTGATCCTTAAGACATTAATTAGTCATCACGGAATTTCTGAGGTGCTTTTGGAATGCCCAAACATCACTGTTCATATTTATTAATAGAAAAAAAATTGTACATCAATATTTTTTTTCACTTCTATGATGTTTTATTTTATTATTTTTCTCATTAGGTAGGTTAGTTTTCTACACTTCACAATACACATTAAGGGTTATACTACCCTTGAGCTGTATCATTGGTTCTACCCACCATATAAAAAAGAGGAACATAGGCTGTGATTGATTCCCAAAATAATTCACTAGGTTTGGGGTCCTCCTTGTTGAAAAGACTAGGTTATGTCTGCTCTTAGAAAAAGGTTATAGGTTCGGGGATGATACTTTAGAATAATTCATGGGTTAGGATTTATCTTGATAGAAATTATAGGTTATGATTTCTCTGATTTTAAATGTCTAGGTTTAGGATAACCCTTGTAAATTTTTCTCTCATTACTTTAGTGGGTTTAAAAGTCCATTTTTCAGAGTGTGAATAGTATCCCTAAGATCATTTAGATTTAAAATACTAATTTTTTTTATATAAATCTCTTTATATTTATTCATTCACTATTCATACTAACACATTATTTTTAGTGGGGATAATTGGTAAATATTTATTAACAAAAAAATTCCTCAATATAATTAAATTAGCTCTATTAATTTTATAATGAAAATGCCCCCCTATTTTTAGTTTCCACTCAACTAGTGGGACCTAAAAATTTGTATAAGAAAGGCTCTTTTTTGGATTATTTTTTATGATCTCTTATTGTTATCTGTTTGAAAATAATTGAACCCTAAAATTAATAGTCAATTGGGAAGAATTATTTTATATATGGACAATCATGATGTGGAGATATTAAATCCTTTAAAAACACCTCATTTGAATAAAAATAAATATAGATATTGGAGAGATCAAATGGATTTATTTTTGAAGAATGTGGATATTTAATTTTGGAATATCATGGCCAAATTATATAATCTTACAAAATTTTATATTAATAATTTAACTGGTAATAACTAGAAAAAGTATGTTTTAAATTATAATGTAATTAATTTTATTTATTTTTATATTATTATGGTCATTTATTTTCATATTTATTCATTAGAAAGTACTTCTGACATTTGATGGACATCAAAATTCACTCATTAAGGTACTGATAAATTTCAAATATTAAATCTTTGTATTCACTAATATAAATTCAAATAGTTTAGAATGTTTCAACATGACATAATTAGTAAAATGTAAAATTTATTCACAAATATTTTAAATAACATTGTTTCCCTTAAAGAAAAAAATGAATAAAAAAGTTTTGATTGAAATACTACTTAGATACATACCAAATAAAAGTAATTCAAATAATGTTTTTAATATATAAATAAAGTATTTTTCTAATTACACATTGTATGATCTTATTGGTTCCTTACTACAATAAGATCTTGAGTTTAAGGATAATTAATATGATCAAACTTAAAAAATAAAGGGAGTTGTTTTTAAATATGATGTTATATATTCTAAATATACTTTTCAAATTTATGGTTCTTTTAGATCATGGGAGAATGATTATCTAAATAATGTTTTATAAATTATTCAGGTTCTTAGAAATAAAAAAATACAATAAAAAGGGATGAATTTAAAGCGATGGGAAAAAATAAACACTTCAAGAGAAAAATCAGGGAAGGTAATTTTACTATAAGTTGTTATGAATGAAATAAACACGAACATACTAAGTATGATAATTTGAAATTTAATGATCAAATAGAAGAAGAAAAAAACAATAAAAGTAAAATAGAAATCATTTTTTAGAGGTTGGAGTTTTACAAAGGAGCCAAACTCTAGTAATGACTTTGAAATAAGAAAGGATAAAATAAACTTGTATCTCATGGAAAATAATTTCAAAAATATTAATATTGATTATAAAATTGATCTTGATTTTAATTCTAGTTATAAAAATTATATAGTTTAAAAGTTGAGTAAGATATGTGATGAATAGCATGAGTAAATGGAAAAACTCATTAAAATGAATGAAGAGTTTACTAATTGTTTTAAAAAATTTGGAAAGGATAATAGAAATATAATTTTTCGAAATTTAAAGGATGGATAATATTAAATATAAAATTTTGAAACTGAAATAAGAGGATAAATGTTTAAAAAAATTTACTTCAAGTTTAAAATATAAATTAGGTGAATATTTTGAAATTATTCAATTGGAAAATGGGAAGTCCAATGATGAAATGAAATATTTGAAAGAGATATTATCTATGTTCAATATTAGAATTCAAGCCATGGATGAATTTATGATATTTAAAATTATTACTATATCAATTAACAAAAGAAATTTTCTTGGTTATGATAGAATATTAACACAAATGTATGAAAATAGGCTTTTTAAAAGAAAACCCAAAGGTATTTTAACTGGTAATTGTTTTAGATGTGGTTTAGTTAGACATTATTCTAGTGGTTTCTATTAAAAAATTTCTAATCTCTTGGTTTTATAATGGAATCCATTTAAAAATTTGTTTTTATAGTAAAAAGTACTAACCCTTGTACAACATGGGTACCTAATGGTGCTTTTTTGAATCCCATTGGACCTATTATAGTCTAGATACCCAATTAAGTATATTGGTACTTTTTATTATAGCTAACAAAAAACTGATTTTTTTATAAAACATGGTTTATTAGAAATTATCTTAAATTTTGTTGATATTAATCCATTGAAAATAATTTTATTAAATTCCATGAGTATCATATAACTGTTTTTGTGCCTCCTTGTACTTTTAAAGTACATATACATGAGGAGTTATCATGTTAAATTAATAATAAATTATTGGGTATATTTCTCATTCATATATTTTAAATATATTTTTAAGAATTATAATTACATAACTCATTGAATTAGATTTAATTTCATTTATAATAGATGAATTGAGGGGGAGTTATTTTTCCAATTTTTACACTTTTGGAATTTGTTTTTAAAATATTTTATTTTGAGGAATAATGTTTGGAGATAACATTTCATATTAATTTTTTTTAAAATGGGAAAATGATTTCATTAAATTATTTTTAGATTAAATTATGATTTAAATAATTTACTATTTTTGATTAATTATAAAAAAGTAAGAGACATTTTGAAATTAATATTCTGTTTATTAATTATCAAAAATGTGGATAACATAAATTTTTCTCCCTGAAATACTTTTTTATTTATGTTTTTGATAATTAAAATACCTTAAAATTTTATATTTAAATAATTATTATTTTTCATGACTTCGTTAAATCCTTTTTTCTCTATAACATTATTTAATTTAAAATTTTATAATATTTTAAACCAGAATTATTGTTTAATTTTTGAAAATATTGTTGTTAAATTTATTTTTAATTAACTAATTATTTATTTGTTCACTATTGTTTGTAAATACTAATTTTTCTAACATTATATTTACCCTTACATATATTTTATAAAATAGAATTTACCATTAAAAAGAATTAATGTTATACCTTATGTAGTATGAAAAAACATTCAACTACCATTTATGAATGTCTATTTATATAACCATTACACAAAATTATTGTCACTTTACATTTATGTAGAATTAAAGTTATTAACCTTTACCTATAAAATATATACCCTACATTTAGGTATTGATTTTTAGTTATCCATTTTAGACTATTATTTCAGACTGCCTTTACATAGTCATTCAATCTTACCTTTACATAGATATCACATTGACATGTATACAGTCTATAATATGATATTTACATAGTATATATAAGTTACATTTTTGATAAGGAACTAGACTATGTATACTGGGCACATCACCTAAGTCAATTTCCTATAAGGACTAAAGTGCATTCCTGATCACCATGAACCAAAAATAAGTGCTGAGGGTATGTAAATAAGACTATCTGGGAATAATTTCACCTTCTCAATAAAAAAGTGCATAACAATCCCCAACCAAAAACATGACATGAGGTGTTCAAGCATTGAAAAATCATTCCAAATAAAGAGAACATGTGAAATAAAATGAAACTAACTAAACATGGTATGAAAAGAATGATAACATTAAAATTTTAACAAAGACATTACCAAAAAATTATAAATGTATTTTATACATGTTTTGAATACACAAGATGAAACTAAAAACAGCAGAAGAAAAATACCCAACATGACCCAACCAGTCTAATGAACCCATGAGACTAACCGCACCATCACCATGTGAATCTCAAGTCACCACTATAAATCTATATCACACAGTTCTCATGGGTTAGTGTTTCCAACTAGTCAGGGATCTGAGACATGAAAACATGCATATGACATGATGGCTACATACACTCAAATTTGAATATATAGGGTTTGAGACAACTCCCAATATAATTCCACTAAGATTTTGTATCACTCAATTTATAATAGAATCCATATATACTTGTTTCCAATGAAGGTCTGTCATGATTGATGGTTGATTGAAGGGGTTTGAGTTTTGAACAATAATTTTCGTTGAGTTTATCACTTCCAAACTATCTCCAATAGGTATTATTTGTGAAGCCATAAACACCCAATGGATCTCATATCCATGATGAACCTTGAAACTACTTTAAAAAGGTAGGTTCTCATTATAGAACTTGGAAAATGAAAATTATGAACTCACATTGGCCTAGAAGATGTGACTTTGGGATCATCACACCCTTTTGGGGGTAACTACTATCTATCCCGAGACTCCCTTATATATTTAAGATTTGTTTGTGAATCCTTTTCCATTTTCCATGTTTGTATACCTGGATCCCCTTGATTTAACGATCAATTAAGAATACACATGGGTTTGGAATCAGCTCTATTTATAAGTGGTTCTCCATCAACAGTACAATTTTTGTACACGAATCAGATATTCTTTGGTCCTTTATTAGGAAAATGTTGGTTTTAAGCCACATGGTGAGGTGATCTATAGATTATTGTCATCTAGGGAAATATATTTTGTTTTTATATTTGGATCAAACCCATAAGATGATATTCTTATATATCCTCATGAGTGTAATTAGAACCCACATAGTTTGGTGCCACTTTATTGGACACATCAACTCTTAAGTTATTATAATTAGAACTAAACCATTTTGTTTAACATCATACTTCAAGGATGTCCAGGTGAATGGTGCATGTTCAAGGATGGTGTGATATTTATGCCGAGGTGGCTTGATGTACCCGGAAGATATGTGGTCTCCTTGGGGGATAGGACCCCACTGAGAATGTGCCCAAGAGAACATTAGGGTGAATTTGGGTGTTGGGTTTGGACCTCAAAGAGGCTTCCTATGTATCCCAGTTAGATGGTAATCAAATCCCAGGTAGTTTAGTATGTTTGGGTTTACATCTATGAGGATTACCTTGTGATTGGGGCATAAGCAAGGAAGTTTCCCATATGAATAGTTGTTTGGGTTTACATATATGGTGAAGGCCCATTTGAATTTTGGTATAGTTGGGTCTTACACTTAGAGGGATGCCCAATTGAATTGTGGTATGGGATTACATCTATAGAGAAGGAACATTTGAATTTGGGTATGTTTGGCAATCAAACTTAGGGGGATTACCAATTGAATAAGAATGATGCATATGTCATGATAGACACTAAATTATAAGCACGTGTGATTCATTCTCAGCATAAGAAACAAGAGGACGCCTTGGATCTGAAGATCGCATGATCCACTCTGTCTGCTTGAGGATGGGATGCTAGAGCCCAATGGGAGAGGGGGATGGCTTTGATTGTGCCCATATCTTATTTTATTTAGGTATTTAAGATTGTCTCATATGGTGATCTAGTTGGATACATCATGGATAGGAGAAAAGGACAAAGAGAACCTCCTCCCATAAGTATGTATATGGGCTTACTCCAAGAGGAATTCCCTATTGGTCCTTCAAGAAGAGAGGAATGTTTGTAACTTGACCTTATTGAAGGGAAGGGATAGTGGTTTTGATTAACCCCTAGAATGAGGAGGTTTTCGTGAGAACCTATAGGGTTACAACCCTTGTTACCATGGGAATGTATACTTGAAAACATTCTGAGGGACCCCTTATTGAGGAGGTTACAAATGTGAATCTTCTTACCACAGGTTTGTAGACTCTAGAGGAAACTATGATGTGATTGATGATATGATCATACATGTCAGGTGGATTTGGAAGAGGCCTTACACTGATACCATTAGACTGATTTTTAGAGGGAATAATATGATCCCATATGACACAATTAAAGGGAGTGATGGGAGGTGGAGAGTAAAAAACCCTAGGATACCCCATTCTATGCAGAAGGTTCTTATGTGGGATGGGGTTCCCTCTACGAACATGTTTCTACATGGTTGAGGGTACCATCTACATAGAACTATGCTAACCAGACCTGATTTCAGCTCATATAGCATGTTTCTAAGTGGTTCTAGGTTTCACCCACATAGTTTATTGTTACATGGGGTCAAGTTCCTCCCATGTGGCATTTTTTTATGAAGGGTATGGTTTTGACCCCCTAGCGTCTTACTATGTGGGGTTCTTTTCATGAAACGGCCATCTTCATATGCCTCACAGAATGGTATCTACAAAGGGTTTTACGTTTTATGGTGTTCATATGAATTTTTTTTCTTAATTCTATGTGATAAGTTTACCTTCTTTGAATTAATGGTTCCCTACATATTCTAATCCAATTCTTATTCATAATCTTCCCATCACTCCTTTTTTTGTTCCCCAGTATTTTTTCCACCTCTCTTGATTCCCCTTAGGGTTATTTTAGAGTAGAAAAGAGGGACATGATACCAGCATATCCCGTAATTCACAGTGGGATGTCGGGATTCTTTTGGAGGATACTATGTAGGAAAACCCGACCTATGAAAAATTTCATTCAAATGGGGTATTTTTCATGGTGTGGAAATCATCTTTCAGTCCCAAAAATGATTACGGTTTCATTCTTGGGTGGAAGTTAGGCCATATCATCCCATAAATGATTTTGTTCACATGGTATGGTCATTCATGGGGGCGTAGATCTTCATCCGGCTTCAAAAATAGAGGTGGTTTTATTTTGAGGAACTGGTGGTCTGTCTCATCTTGTAAAATATTTTATTCAATGGGTTCTTAATTAGGAGGCAAAATTCTATGCGGATCATTGGTCTGGGATGTGATTTTCACCTCATGGGATCAACCCCTTGTTCATGGATTCCACCCAATTTGAAAAATTCACTTCAAATTCGTCTTCATATTTTTTCATCCCATTTTTTGAATTAACGAGATTCTCTTATTCATGCATGGAAAATTTTTAAGACCCAAAAAATTCCCCCCATTGGAATGTGTTTTGATCAGGAATAAGATGAGTCTATTCTAATGTATAAAGTGTTAATATTTTGAACTGGATTGCGGTATAAAAGTGGACTGTCAAGATGGGACCAATCCTATATGTAGGGGGCCTAGGTCATTTTTCCTTTATGAATTTTCTCTAGGACCTTGAGGAATCCATGAACTCTGTAATTTCATGATTCTTCAATGTAGAATTTCCCCTATATAGACACCCTTTTCAGAACATAACTTCATCATCTAAAAATGGTAAAAGAAAATTCTTTATAGCGAGTGGATGATTTGGGGATTGAGTATTCTACAGAGTGATTCCTCACGAACAAATTCTTTACTAGACAACACTTCACTGACCAATGCTTCATGGGATGATGTCTCACAAACCAAAACATCATGAACTAATGGTCTGTAAATTGACGGTTCATGGGGCATCATACTTTTTTCTTTTTATATAGAGGCTAACCCCTTTACTACTGAATTTTGATGTAGACATTAGGATGGACCCCAAATAAAATACTTATACTATTGTTGTTTCTCCTATCTATTATACAGGCTAAGGGAGGAACACTATGATTTATTCTATTGATAATAATGATAAAATCATGTTCATACCACTCCATAAAATCCTACTCGGACTTCGTAGTGTTGGTCAAAAGGGGTATTCGGTCTCAGATGGGATACCTTTTGATGGATTCAGGCTACCATATGAGGTTTCTATTCCTGCACCACACTCAACAAATCAACTTACGACCAAGATAATCTAACATAATAATATGTCTCAAGATAAAATCTCATCAAGGGGGGAATTCATCTTGGAAACCCATGTTTCTAGGTCTATTTTTAACTACAATCCTTAGTTACTGGAGGAAAATATGTGGGTTTTGGATGAGAAAATACATTTCTATCAGAATATCACACAAAATGGAATGAAAAATAGTGGCTGTAGTGGTCATTGAATTTGGATCTTCTCCCTAGATATACATTTATCCAGAATTGGGGGTGAATTTTTTGGATCTTCTAAAGATATGGGGAATTTAAAGTTGATTTGAAGGTCATTGTACTATAAAAATCATTCTAGGTGTCGCAGACTTAGTCCCACTAAAATTAAAAAGTCATCTCATAGTTACTTATCAGATAGATCTTAGACATCAAATCCATCCATATGGTGCATGGGGAAGTTAGCATCAGTCTCTAAGATGCCTAAATGATTTGAGGGGGTCCAATCATGGGAGGCAATTATGGTGAGTTTTTCCACCCCCTTTGCATCGAGATGACGTGGAGAGGCCCCAACACTTACTAAGAAAATTATTGATTACCAGAATGATCTATTGAAGGGTGATCCTCATCTATAATAGGACGCACCACTTTTTGTTGGATTAACGCCTTTGATACACTAAGAATCCATAAACCTTTCACATAGAGGATAAGGAAATTGATTACTATTGATGTCTGAATGGGTATTGGTGGAAATTTTCCCATGCTTGAGGTGGGTCAGTTCAATGAGTGGGTTTAGAAAATCATTCCTAATGTCTGTTGGCTCCTCCGACTAGAATCATTTATTGAAATTCTTTTATGTGTATGGATGCTGACAATACGTGATTCTTGTACTGGGGTTAGAGTCAATACATTCATAACAGTGTCTTAATTGGACACCATCAGGGGTATTGAATTTATCCTATTAGTGATACATGAAATTTACTATTTTTGGGACAGATCAGTGAGGGGAGGCCACCATACCGGATGGTGGGTCTCTTCCAGCTTATTTGGGACTAGGTAGCATCCCATATTGGATTCTATAGACATATCCACCCTCAAGATATCCTAGAAGATATCATCTATCCATACCTCCAAATCACAACTTTGGTAATGCTATCAGAGTAGAGGGAGTGGGAAACTATGGATTGGCTCAACTACAATGATCGGTTTACCTATGATACTTATGTTCGCCCTTTTGGTACATTGGTAAATGATAGATCTAGGGACCTCATCAAGAAAGGATATGTTATCTATATGGGGGAAGGTATCTTGGTTTCTAGGATTGATGAAGAGATTATATGCGAGGGTATACACCCTGTGTATTTGCACATTAATTCAATTATTCCCGATTAAGGTTTCCTCCGACAATCAATAGTGCATGTTAGGAGAAACACATAATGATTCCTCGACAGCTAAAAATGTTGTTGACTGAGGAGGACACATGATGCTAGATGGGGATTCAACCTTTTGTGGGTTTCAAGCATGCACATACCAAATCCTATGATGATGTCTGGAACTGATCATAGCTTGAAGATAAACTAGAAACCAATTTCTTATCATCAAAGGCCCATCGAAACATGAGATTGAGGGGAATCAAACACAACCTTCCAGACATTTAGGGTCTTGGAAGAAGTTGAGAAAATCTCTTGTTTCTGAACTCCTAAGGAAGATGTTGATAGCCTGGGGTTTACCCCCACAAACTGGTGACAACACTTCGCAAGGTCAAGAGTCCATTTTTCTCAATACAACATTTCCAACAGTTGGGAGATAATGGGATTCATTGAGGTGTTCTTAGTTTTTCCATGATCGATGGATGTTTTTTCAAGATAAAGATATTTCATGGAGAAGATATGTCTACATTTCAGCACTTTAAACTATCTCTTATGTCAATGACACTCAGACGGTAGAATCGAATGTTTTCGATCTCGATTACTCTTTCCATTCTCAGCAGAACCATCACAGATATACCAAGTGAGTTCTTTCAATAGTGAGACCTGAGTCCTTGAAGAGTAAATGGGAAGATAATTGCACTTCTGAGGGGGTCGATGAAGACAACCCCCATACTATGACTTGTGCTAGGGAAATTTTTCATCTTTATCCAGGATCTCACAAGCAGCCATACCCATAGGGTTCAAGGGTTGATGAGGCACATAGAAATAAATTGAAACTATTATAACCATCCTTACATATAAATAATGATCTAATAGAGTTAACCATTCCCATTAGTGTAGCATTCTAAGAGTCTTGGAATGTGTGGTATACTCTGAGAGAAAGTGAATATGCTGAATAAATTTTGAAAAAACTCCAAGTAGAACCACTTGTGTTTATGAGATTTAGATTTTAAACTGATACCATGTGGATATATACTCAAAAATATCCTCCTAAAGATGATATATATCTAAAAAATGGACACATGCATCCACTCTTATAAGGAAATACATTACTGGTCCAATCAAGAAGGGGATATGGACGTTATCATGATAGGGAAATTCAAATCTAAAAAAGAGGTAATACATTTTGCAGTACCAACTCTTCTTCTTATCAATATCTTGACCTTAAAATCGTACTCCTCATACTTGTAGGATCCAGAGGAGATTCGGGAACTCATTGCTTCCCCTGAGTATAACCCAAGGGGAACCATTGATGGGGAGAATATCCCTTTGGACGTGGGAGTCATTGGAGAGGGATCCACTAGGGTAATGGACAATATATATGTTGTTCTTCTGGATCCTTCCATATTTTCTGTACCCCTGACCTCACTCATTATTCTCTCCCGGATATCATCCCTATGGCTCACCAAAAAGTGTCTACAGACATCACAACTAATGATATGTTTAAATTCACGGATAATAAATGATTGTTACATTTATTTATTTTGTTTTCATGTTATGAGTCTTCAGTCATTGACTAAGAATCTTTTACATGAATAGGTTCAAGTGTAGTGAGTAATCAGGAGTCAATCACCTAGGGGGATATAGCCCCAACTTCTTCTGAGATAAATGTGAAAAATCTAGTGGTGGAAGCTAAATCAGACGGGGAACCCTAACTAACAAAGGTTATTATGGAGATTCAGAGCCCTAGGGGTTACCCCTTCATGATCAAATAATTAACTCCCTAGTATAAGGGGTGTATTTAGGGGTTGATGTTCCTACTGAGAATATTGATCATTTCAATTTAGGGACCACAACAATGGGAGTATCTAGAAGAACCCAAATTCAATATGAACATGGAGGATGTAACATCTATTCTTCTAGGTGACAGAAAAATGTTGGTCAGGAACGCCGATGTTCCAGAGAATAAAGGTAAAATACCCCTTATTTTATTCCTTTACTTTCCATTTTATATTTGGGTATTGAATTTATGAAACCTATGGTTTTGGGATTACTTCCAAAAGATTCTATGGTCTCTACTACTACATTACATCGCATCTTGCTGATGTTATAAAGGTGTCAGCTACTACATAATCTAGTCATTCTGAGGCTACTGAGTCAAGACCCTCTCTGGGGGGACTTATTCCTAAATATAAATTTACATATAAAAAAGGATCTAAGGTTGAATAAGAGGCTCTAAATGACCCTTTAATTTCCAATTTTAAAATAGGGAAAGATATCTGGAAGTTGATTTCTTAGACCCTCTTGCAATCCAGTGGACAAAACATCCCAAATTGTGTCTCTTGTTTTAATTTCTTATGTATGGGGGGTTTGATTATCATGCCATTAATGAAAAATTAAAATAATTTATTAATACTAGGGAGATAAAAAACATGATCCTCTCTCCTATTTTTACTATAGAGACCATGTATCATCTTGTCACAACCCAGAAGATCCTTCCTAATGAAGCTACTCAGCTTGCTGGGATTTCCATGGGATGATAGGGGACATTGTAGAGAAGAGGACCTCCCTTGGGTAGATTCATTAAGAGGTGGATCGTCTTAGTTAGTAAATATAGTTGCTTAATAAATAATTTTATTACACTAAGGTAGATACTAACGAAGGGAAACAATTGGTGTAGGATGAGGCAAATGTTGGATTGGATGTGATTAAGAAGGAAGAGGCACTGTGATTCGGTGCTAATGCTGAGACTATATCATTTGCTAAGATCTGACAAGCCATAGAGGACTTGGACAAAGCACATCTTCCATTTTGTGAATCTATTGAGTAGGATCTATAATCCCAATGTTATAGTTACATGGAGAGGCTCTAACTGTGGGTGTTCCTGCACTATTATTCTATAGACAAATGAAATATTTCTATACTTTTAATTTAAATATTTTATATTATCCTACCATGTAAATTAATCATAATTTTTTCTTATCTTGATAGTTAATATCCACTAGATATCAATTTCAATTGAAAAATGGGATAACCCAATTTATATGATCATGCAATTCTATAATTATTTCTTGAGTTGTGGAACTCAATGAGAATAATTTGGATTGTTGTGAGGGTTACATGGAAATCCCTACAAAAATTGTGTTTTTTCTAACATCCAGATTTTTCCCAAAGTCAACTATGGTGAAGTCTTAGAGGGAATAACTCAAATTTTTATTAGTCCTCCTATTTTAGTTTTTTGAGATAATGAGTTACGTGTTGTTTTTTTGATTTATCAGTTGTTTCCTAAACCATGAAATGCATGGGTCTAGAGTGTAGGTACTCAACATTTACCCAGGGTTACCTTTGTGGGTTTTCTACCTAGTGAGTTTTGTGTCTCTCTTCATGGGTAGTTCAGAATCTTGCATACCAAACTAATGCAACTGATGTTTCAGGGTGAACAGTATTGAGCATGAATTATGGGGTGAGGACCCCAAATGGGATTAAGGTACAAGAATGTCCTGATATTTTTTAGACATTAATGAGGGATTTTTGGACAATATTTTTGTTATTTCTAAACCCAATACATTATATATGGAATTTACATAGGGAGTAATTATAATAATAGTTTCCAATAAGATTTTATCAGGGCATACATAGGCAGAAAAAGCCTCACCTAGGATGAATTTTCCTTTGGTTGACAAGACTTTTTATTGGTGGATTTTGTAGAGGCAACTATGGTATGTTGTGCATAGTAAATAAAAGGTTCCCCCAATACATTGACCATATTTTTCAAATGGATAGGTAATTTGTGAAAATTTGGATTTCTCAAGACTACGAAGGGTGTCTTATCAAGGGAATGATATATTTAAAATGATGATGATGTCTATATCGACCCTATCCATGAATGAGGAACCACTCCTACATTAATTTACCTTATGTAAAGTTGGGATTGAGAATAGTATGGTTTAATTTCATGAAAATAGGACACATACCTTTCATTTTAACATCTTATGGAAATCATGTTCAATGGATATAGTTTAGGGTCACTTAGTTTTTCCGGAGGGGTAAATTATTTTTCCCTTTCATGGTAGTCTATCCAATAATAATCCATCATTCTCAGGTATGATGGGGAAAGTTCGTAAGAAGTAATCTGGGATTATCAAAATATGATGAGTGAAATGGGATGAAAAAATCATTGGGGAATAAAAATATAGGAAAATTCTCTACTATGGATGAATTTTCCTTTGGTTGAATTTTTTTAAGCGACTTGTGAAGAGCTAACTGGGGAATATTTATGAATAGTAAAAAAAGGTGTCCTAGGACACTAGACCTCTATTTTTGATGGCCAGGAAGGATTATGGAGATTTTGAATTCCCCATTCCTATATTTTGGGTTGTGAAAGTGAAGTTCGTAAATATGAAAGGATAATTTAATGTCGAAATTTACTAGGAATGGGTAGAAATGTTTCATTTATGAAAGTATGACTCATATATAATAAAGAAGAATTTCTTTTCTCCCCCATCTTTTGGATGGATGGACCTATAATATAAGGTCAGTATGTCAACTAATATCTCATAAAAATGATAATCAAGCCATATGTATTTCCGGGAAGGTTTTCGCATGCATTGATCAAACTCTTATGTGGTGGAAGGGGAATTTTATTTAGAATATGAGCCCATGAGTGGGTTGAGACATGTATTGGACCCTCTTATTCAGATATACCATACATATATGAACATGTGGGGGAAAATGTTTTATTTCCTCTAGACCATGATATATTATTCTGGTGTCAATATGTATCTTATCAAAGAGAGAATCAGGAAATATGTTGTTTTTATAGGGTTCCCTGTGCAGGTATGACCTGAGTATGGGGAAAAAATTATATTTTGTTGTGACTAGGCCTAAGAGTTGATATTCAGGTGTCACTATGTATCCAATTATGGATGAAATCATAACAAACATTGCTCTAAATAACATTAAGGTTAGTGTCATATGACTAGGACATCAGACATGCTGCTGAACATTATGCAGTGAGGATGAGATAAAGGATCTGGGCTCAGTAGAAGTGTAGCATTGGGTGGGGTCCAACTTTTCCTTTTCCGTAATGGATGACCAATATTGGATCAAGATGATGATGAACGTCGGTATCCATAGATTAAAATAAATTATTTAGATAAAGAGAAGAAAAGGGCTGGATCCAGGAAAGAGGATCTTTCACATCATGTTTATAAATAATATATTAATTTCTGAAGAAATTATGTACATGGGTCCTTGGTACTTTCTTGGTTGAGGATCATTGATCATATAGAATTTCCATTCTGGATTTACTTCATTACACTCAATATGATCCAAAGTAAAATATTTCTAGTGGTGATCCACGCGCGATTCAATGGTCTCTGAAAAACGCCACTTGTTATGCATGTGATCACACAACAAAGTGAATTTCTTGCATTGATCATTCTTGATAAGACATTCTTTGGTATTAAATAAATTCTCTCATTCTTCAGAGGGAGAGATGATATGAGTCAAGAGAGAAAATTTTTGGATCAACAATTCTCAATTCACCGGGGTTTGGAATAATAGACGTACCAACCAATTAATCGACATGGGGTTTCAGTTAAAATATTTAATTGCAAAACAACAATTAAATTCATTTATAACTATTAGTGAAAATCCATTCTACATAATAACAATAACAACACCATTACTTGTGGTGTGACAACTTGTGGAAAATAGAACCATAAATGAAATCCCATACCACATAATGATAATAGTATTATTATTATTTCTTGCAGCAATTGGATAAACACTATTTACTAACTTGTAAATAACTAATTTATCAACATAAACAGTATTAGTCTATTCAAAATCCTCTTCAATTTATTGAACTCCTGAATAAAATATTGTATTTTCTTAAATAAATTTTTTTATTTACAAACAAGTAAAAAAAATTATTAAATGTTCAATAAAATAAATAAATATATTTAATTCACAATCCAGTGAATAAATATTTATTTAATTAATGTGATCATTTTAAATTGAATAAAATTATTCATCACTCTTGAGAATAATATTTATTCCATTAATTAAATTCGAATAGAATATAATCGAGGCCACTAGAAACCCATAGTCTATAACCCTCTAGGATTATTTATCATTGACATTAGGCGGGAATGCCTAAAGTCCAATATTATTACCTAGAAATGGGTCAAGAAAGCAAGATAAAGAACTTATGGTCGAACCAACTACATCCACATACGAATTATTACTGTGTAATACAGTCCCATTGTCTCAATTTCTCATCAAGTAGTTTTCATGAAATTTTTATCAACCTATATGCTTGATATGATATTCTTTGACTACATGAAATAATCTATTCGTGAAACCATGGCCATGTAATTTAGGGAGACATTTCTATTTCAATAAAAGGGTTGAGATATAAAATTCCATAAATGGAAGGGGGAAATCCTTCTTTGAATTATCCATTCATAAAATGTCATTCGTGACGCACCCAACATTCCCTACTTCCCGCCAATATATAACATGATGGTTTTTGTCAGTTTATAACATCGTGTGAGTTGTGACACATATGAATGAAAATATTGATGTCTATGGACCATTACACATTCTCAAAGATAAGAATATCTGGTGACACCATAACACGCGTAATTCATACTGGGGGTCTATTCTCATAATCTCTTATATTGTAGATTACCAAGTGTGAACTTTATAAGAAGAATTATCATCCTTTTATGAGTACTCACACCTAATGCTCAGTATACTATATGTCTCATAATAGCATGTCATCCAATCGAAAAACTATATTTATGAATATTGTCATAGGACTTCAAGGTTCTCATCATAGTAGGGAACTTCTATGACCTTATTAATGTGAAAAATACTCTAGGAAATTATTACATTATAGTCATGAAAATCAATAAACAATAGGTAATAATATGTTTAATATTTAAATAAATTAAATATTCATGTAATAAATGTACAAATAGTTGGTTCTAGGATACCAACCCCAACAAAATCCTACTTGGACTGGAGCCAACTACCTATGAATTATAGTCTTCTAGACCTCACATGGTGATCATGTTTTTCCCGAGTCAAGGGTTTAGGCATATGGTCCGACATGTTTTCTTCCATGGAAATACAACTCACTACATCTTCACCTCTCTAAGAAAAATCCCTCAAAATACAATACTTTTGAAGTACGTGCTTCTTTAGTATATTGTCAATGTATGTACTATGACTTAGTCCCAGAAATATCTTGGATCAATTATGATGGATATGGATCCTATGAATGTATGCTTCCTCACCCAAGTCATTCATGGAGAATCATTTTTTTAACCATTCCCTAACAGATGATAATACTAGTATTTCACTTCCAATAAGTAATATTCCATCAATATATACTATTAGGAAAACAACTACACTCCCACAAAACCATTTTTATACACAAGGATAAAATTGATTATTTATAAAACCAATTTCCATTATAGATTCATCAAAACAAATGTCCTGTGGCCTAGATTCTTTCTTTAATCCATAAATGGAATTGTGAAACTTTCATATCTTATTGAAATCCTTTGGAGTTACAAAACCTTAAAATTTTTTCATGTAGACATATTCCTGAAGGTTATTATTAAGGACGGTTTTTTTACATCCATTTTCCAAATCTCATAGTCATGGTAAGCATCAATGACTAGTATAATTTTAATGGATTTCAACACTAAAACTAGTGTATACACCATGAAATGTGTTACATGCACTTTTCAGTAGATTGAATATATGATTATCAAATAGAAAATAAATTTCAAGTATGAGTGATGATGTTTTCACCATCAAGGAAGAAGATTAAGCCTTGATTTCTATGTTCCAAAATACTACTCTATACCGATGGATAAGTGGAATGATTCCCCATCCAGGAGTAGGTAGTTGATTGACAAGACTTATGATGAAAAAAATTCAATTGATTAAATTCAGTTTCTGAGTTTTACTTGAGATGAATAGGTGTATTCACCATCTCAAGAAGCATAGATCTATTTGAGAGCTTCAATTTGATAGGTCATGGATCCCAAATAGACATACAGATCAAAAGTTATGACACTTGGAAGATGGATAAATTTCACAAAAGGACCTACGCGGATTACCTACATGGAGGACCTATGCAGCAAATGATTTTTTACACTGCTACGCAGAAGACCTACGCGGAGGACCTACGCAGAAAACATCCCTTTGACCAAGTCTCATCCATGCCTATAAATAGGAACCTTGGGCTCCCCATTTCACAAATGGAAAAAGTTGGATGAATTCCCAAATCTCTTGTTGTGTAGCTCGTTCTCCAAGATCCCACAAATATTCTCAGGTAGATCTATAAAACATAAGAGAATATGGAATTAAATGGAGAAACATTCTTCAATGTCCCATCACGATCTAGAACGGATGGAGATGTGCGGAGCACCTTCACGGAGCACCTGCGTGACGCACCTACGTAACACACCTTCACGACGCACCTTGGCGGAGCAACTGTGTGAAGCACCTTCATAGAACACCTAAACGATGCAATTGCGTTGAGAACCTGCACGGAGCACCTTCTTGACACACATGTGCGCTGAAGCTGTGTGGAGCACCTGTGTGACACACCTTGGCATAGCACCTGCGTGATGCACCTTGTCGGAGAACCTATGCACCGAACCTACATGACCCTACTGGTTCATAGCGTAGGGGTTTCTCACCCGCCCCTTGCTCGGGTTCAGTGTTGGGCTGCGGTCCCCGCCCTTTGGGTCGGTCCCTTCACTTCCATTACTGACCCCAATGAAAAATGGAGATTCATACCTTGATATTTTCAGATTCAGTTAATGAAATTTTCCATTGCGCTCTTTATGTGGCCCAACATCCAACCTTGGAATACCATGATCTGAGACACTCCATCACACTCAATTATGTTCCTTGAGTTGACTTAGTCCTCTTTGTTCCTTTCACATGTTACGAGTTTGGACTCTCCTTATGGATTACTTGAGTACCTTGAGTCGATACACTCCTCAAGAAATAACTCAAACCACATTACCTGACTTCTATTCCATATTAAATTCCAAATGGTTATCCTCTTTTATAGTAAGCCCCAACCAATTCCTAAATGGGCATCCTCTATATGAGTAAGCCCCAACCAACCCCAAAAAAGGAAGCCATCCTGGTGTAATCCCCTCACCTTCATCCCTTCTTCCTTACATTATACCCTTGTCTAATGTAAATAGAATAGAGGGAAGGCCCTTCGTCTCAACCTCTTACATGGTCGATGTACCCTCTTCCACCAGCGGAGGAGGAAAAGTGTGAAGTGTCATAGTTGAATCTTTAACGTCCTCTTATTTCTCACACCGAGCATGACTCATGTGGGCTTAGAGATATGTGATGGTTACAACAGGTTCACAAACACTCATTGGAAGGAACTACGAGAACTCTGACTCCCACCATAACTGGGATACATAGGAAGTCATCTAAAGGCCCAAGCTCATTGGGAATCCTCCTTAGAAATAAGACCCAAATTAAAGCCCAAATCATCAAGGCATCCTTTTTCGGATGTAAGCCCAAACTCATCTCTCTCAAAGAACCATACTCTCCTATGAGACTTGTCGAACTATGTGGGTTTTGATTTCCATCTATATGGGATACATAGGAAGCCTCATTGAGGTTGAAACCTAACAGTTCAAATCAACACTATTCTCCTTGGGCCATATTCCCAATAGGGTCTGATTTTACTTGGAAACCCATACAATTTCCATGTTCTTTAGGCTACTTCAACATAAGTCCCACACTATGTTTAAACTAATAATCTTATTCTTAGAGGTCCTTGACACATGAACATAAAAGTTATGATGTTTCCTTTTAAGAAAAACCGAACTATGAAGGTTCTGATTCCTTTCACAAGGATACACAGGAAGCTCATTTTATGGGCACCATCCCAAGATCAAAACAAACCTTCATCTCCCTTGATGATAATAAATTCCAGAGTGCCCCACTGAGTGGCTTAAAAACCAGTATAATCACAACTATTATTAAAAGAATCTCTAATCTGTATATTAGAGGATACCATTGATGTAAAAACCTTTAATACACATGGATGTTTCCATTAATGAAGAACCTTGAATGCATACTGATGATTCTAAATTTTACACATATTAATAAGTGATTGTAAATTTCAAGGGACTCTTATGATATACTTGGTGAATTAATAAGGATTCATGGAAATATCTTACATTTACAAAAAGTGTCCCAGAGTAGACAATAATTCCCCCTAAAGGGTTTGATGAGCCCAACCTACCATTCTCTCGACCAATGCACATTCTTATGTATCCTAATGTAAAAACATAACGAACACCTGCCTTTGGAAAACAGGTCCCCTGTTGATAAATAACTGTTGGATGTTTCCGCTTCCATAAATAAATACAATGGAAACTGATTGGAAATAGTGTTTCTTAAAACTAGAACACATGTTTCAAGGAACTACTAAACAAAAATGGTGAACCCGAAAAGAATCCTTATCTATGTTAACAATGTTACCCACCTTTTAGGCCCCAATCAATTGATAAAGGAAGGCCAGAAAAAGGAATTAATCATGCATGTATCCATCTAAAATGATGCTGTTTTAATATATCTTGTTGTTGTATTCAATTTTCCACAGAATTCCCATAAATAGAAAGAATGGTTTTCTCCAAGACAACATATGTGAACATCCCGACCGCTGCTCAAGAAAGATATCCATCTACAAGAAGGATGTCATCACCAACCCAACATCTTCAACGCTGGGTCACTAATGTGTTGGTAAAGGAATATCACTAGCACAATACAATCCTGACTTTGGAGGCTGCTTGACAGGCCCTCCAAGTCAACAACAATCCTTGATCATCTAGACAATGATGACCAATGATCAAGAAGAAAACGGCGCCAACCACCATCTCTAACCATTTTGGGTTTTTATCCCCGAAAATCAATAATCATTTACTCCCTTACTATAGGAAGGTGGATCAAGAGGCCACTGAAGACCTCAATTCAAGAATGAAAGAGTCCTTCCTGAGGACTCCCACCAGCAATCACTACCAGAATCACACGGTAGTGTACCCCCAACATGATGAGGGTGTTGCCTCCAGAAGTTTTTCCTAGGTCCCTTAGACCCGGGCATGCAAGATGAACCACCCGGAAAAACGTCAAATTAATAGGGAGAAGGTTCTCACCTCTTTCTCCTCTGGAGAAGTCCTTCAATTTAACTTTATGGAAAATAATGAGTGGGAACATACACCCATCCATCCATATTTTGCTTCTTAGTAGACTCATCTGATAGTAACCCACCAATCCCACCAGATAAACTCGGTGGATCACTGTGAATAGGCACATACACATGTTTACAAGTCATCAGCCAGTCATAAGGCTCTTCTGACTGCATTTAAAGAAGCTTTCCAATCTAATATAGTGGAAACTGGTAAACAGGAACATACACCTATTTACAATGACCAATTCTATCAGTAGTCTTGTCTACCAGTATTGAAGGAATTCCATCAACTATACTTGATAGAAAACATCCAGAAGACACATACACCTGAAAATTTTCATCAATATTGCCAACAGTCTAGTTTGGTAGAACCCAGAGAAGTCAGTCGGAAAGCTCCGACGACAAATTTGGGGAATACCCAACTCTCTGCCCCCATGCGTGAGTACTGTCAATATCCATTGATAGGAAAAGGAGGACAAGAGCTGGAACATAAACCTACTCTAGATACGGAATGGAAGTATATTCCCGTTCTAGTTGCTGAAGTCACCAAACACATCTTATCAATGGTGAAAGGGCAGGAAGATATCCCTACCAATATTCTGGAAGCATGCCAGGATATTTTAACAACTACATCAACATTATTGGTGAAATAGACATATAAATATGTCCCCACACATGGGATGACACATCAAAATTCCATCTCGGAGGAGATACACACCTTTTCTTCAGTCTAGGAGGGTCATGGGGTATACTCCCACATATCATATAGACGACAAGATCGGTAACATACACCCTTTCCAATTAGAGGTAATTGGTTCGTTCTGGTGACCACTCTAAGGCAGGCACAGAAACCTACCAATGATAACCACTTTTCCCAGCAAGTGGCCCCAACTAAGTATAAGAGAACATCCAGGAAAAAGTATCACCAAGCATTGTTGGAATATCAAGAGTTAAGCTGCGATGTGGCTCCTCTTAATTCTGGAGTTCATGAAGCCCTCATACATTTATTTGTTGCTGCCCAAGATCCTATCCTCTCATTACCAAATTATGGGAGTGGTAGTTTTAATTATGAAGTTCCTTTTTGGACACTTCATCTGAAGTCTTTCTTCATAAAAATTCGGTCAATCCAGAGTGTCTATCTCTGGATGAGAGCCACGGAAACCCTCTAAGTGGCCAGAAGGCCAAGGATCAAGAAGATTTATCCCTTGCTGTAATCAATCATAGTGATCCTCCCCATGATGACATTCTATAAGAAATTCCTCTCTTCTGTAGTATTTCAAATTTTCAAGACAATTCCATAATTGACAATGTAGCAATGAGAAAGCCCTCTTATCTTGAGGCACTTGAAAACACAAAGCTGGCCATGTCTAATGCCTTGTCATTTACGGGTGAAACACTTCCTCAACCAGAAAACATCTTAAATGAATGATCATTCTACAAACCGCCTTTAGGTTATTTGTCTTCTAATATAGAGCATCCACTCTGGTCAGATCAGGTGGAGAAACCTCTTGTGAAATATGAAGAACATGTTTTAAACATGAGGAAACGTTTAGCTAAAGGATAAATCCCAGTCATGTTATAGCCCTTAGAAAATTCTCAGTATAAAATTCCAGAATTGATTACAGAAGATTTAATTCATGATATTCTCCTCAACTTATGGAAAACTATTCATCATTTGAAAACCAAAGTCTTAACATATGATGAATATCAAAATCATGCAAATGTAATAGAAGGGATACAACACCAAATTGACTTGACATCCCTATCAGTTTCCCAACATCCAAAGGTTGAAAAATTGTAGAGAGCCCTTCAATGAGAAAGTCTCAATGCTTTAAAGAGGCTATGCCAGTTAATTTCTGATTCCCCATCTAATGTTTGTATCAGAGGATGGAGTGCATATAGAGCATTTCATTTCACTACACTCCAAAATTAGAAAAATCTGCCAAAAGTTGTTTCATGCAATGTTATTGCCCATAGTCGACCATAATCAATAGGTTTTGTATGTAATCAAATGTATGCTCGAGAACATGCCTTAACCAGTTCTTATTAGAATCAGGCACAAGGAAAAGAAGTTGCTAAGATACTTTTACATCAAGCATCTGAGAATCTTGAACATGCATCCTGTTTAGAGGTTGTCAGACGTCAGAGGATGAAAATGTCTGATATATCACATCAATCATCTGAAATAGGTGATTTAAGTGATTGTCAGATGATGCACCAAGATAATGTCCGAACCAAAATCCGCAAAATCAAAAGGTAAATTGCTCGAATTTCAGCCATTGTAGTTCAATAATCACCCGAAATTGTAAGAATGAGGGCTCATTTAATTTAACCTTCAAATTCATTAAACAATGTTCAAAAATTTAATGAAGAAGAATAGGAAAAGCCGCAGACTACAGGGATAAAAGCTTTTTCACATCTGTAATACCTTCCTCAATGGAAGTCATTTTTCTCCTGATTAGGGAAGAAGCCGCAAGGAAAGCGTACAACTAAACTCTCCAAGGATTCCCTTTCAGGTTACTATCCGCCAAACAGTTCCAAGGAATCATTCATATAGGAGAACATAGTCTCGTGGAAGAAACAAAGGGAGATGATCTAGAAGAAGCACTGATAGAATTCCATCAATGCATTATGCGTCAGTAAATGTTATTAACACCATTATAGAAAATCCTCTAGAAAATTAGTCCAGTTCAGGGGAATCAGAGGACGAAGTTCTTGTCCATAATATGTTACACACCGAGGAAAATAAAGAATATGTGTGTACCTGAAATTAGAAGATTACCGAGAATCTAGGTTTTCCTTCAAATAAACAACTCCACCACCCTGAATGGCCTCCAACAAGGGTAAAGGAAAAAAGTTAGATTGCAAATCACATTTCCACGGGATAAGGTCAATCTCTTTTATGTGAAGAGAGATTTTCACAACAAGAAGAGTAAATGAAGGATTTGAAAATACTTAACACAGAGTTACTTCAAAAAACATTTCTGCTAGACGGTATCCCCAGGAAAGTCTCAACTTGAAAGTCCTCTAGGAGCTCCTCCGCAAAGAAAATTTGTAGTAACTACAGATGCAGATAATGAATTCCCTCTATTGGGTATACTACCAAGGAAGGTATCAGCACCACCATCAGTGGTTTTACCAGTCACTGCACCAGCTCAAGATCCAGTTTATATACCTTCACAGGTTCCAACTCATTTGGATGTTCCCCAATGCTTATGAACACAATTGAGGCAGTAACAGCTCGATTGGAATCTATAGAGGAATGACGTGCACCATTTCTTCCGGAAAATAGAGATTACCCTAAATGGGGGGATGAAATACCTCCCCCACCAAATTTTGTGAATACCACATTCCAAATCATTAATGGTTCGGGAGATCCAGAACAACACCTAAAACATTTTTTTTCTCATCATGGTCTCATGATGGGAATCTCTCAACAACATGAAGCATTGAAGATTTGGTGTTTTTTGCAGTCATAACAATGACCAAATTTTTTCTGGTATACAAGTTTTCATTCTCGATCAATTACTAGATGGGAAGATCTCTGTTGAAAATTTATTCTCCAATTTAGCTCAACACTACCAAAGATGACAGTTTTTGATCTTTTTAATTTTAAACAAAGTGAAAATGAAAGAGTTTCAGATTTCATTGCATGATGGAATGTATTAACATATTCCTTAAGTATAACACTCCCTTAAAAAGAATTGTTGCCAATCTGTGTGGTAAATCTTCATTAAAAATTATGCACACCATTGATACCTGTGAAATACACAAGAGGGTTTCGAGACTTTACTTCAATCGCTCAACAGATAGAATACTCTATTATAGAAACTAAGGCTAAAACTCGTGTAATTATATCAGCTCTGGGGAGGAAGATAGGAAAAGAATAATCTGCTACAGTCACCATCAAATAGGCACTTGTGCCTACTTCTACTTCAAGACCCTCGTCATACCGAAGGGCTCTGCCTCTTGAGCATTATTAGTAATGACTACCTCGTCAAGATGATCAAAGAGATCAAAGGCATAAACAGTTTGAGAATTTAAAGAATAAATTTTATTCTTTCAGGAATTCACAAGTTCTTGGTTACTTCATCTCAGCCTTACAAAATAATTTGGTTCAGTTGCTAAGGCCGAACAATTCAAATAAAGATGGAGATGATGATCGTCAAAATTATTGTCCATTTCATCACATGTTGGGACACCCCATTCAGGAGTCCATTTTTTTCAAAGACCTTCTGCAAAATATGGAAGACTCTGGAAAAGTAAAATTGAAAAGTTAATTAGCTCATGTTTCATGTGTTACTGATACCAATCCAGAGGAAGATGGATAATGGAAAGAGGTTAAAAGAAAAAATGTGCAAAAATATGATGATTGGATGATCAGGAAAATGATCAACCAGACTCATGCTATTTTACGAACACAGTTGAAAAAACCAATTGTTTCTTCTTCCAATCATGCCACACAAATACCATCTTCATCAAAAGGTCACTCCTCAAAGAAAAAAAATGATCATAATGACAAAGAGTAGTCAAAAGAAGACAAGATCATGTCAATTCCAAAGTTGTCCATGACCCTAGAAGATTTTATGCCATCTATTTCAAAAGCGCGGGCATCACCCTAACAAATGGTATAACTACCTCCAATGGCCCGAAGGCCTTAAAGTTTTTATTGATTTTTGATAATCCACATTTCAAGGGGTGAGGTGGAACCCTTACAAGGCTCGTAGGCATAAGTGTTACATGGCACATAGGCCATAGAGGAATTAATTTCCCGTAGGCTTCAAACATTACAAACAACCCAGACTAACTACTTGTAACTTCTCCTCCCCAATATCTTTATCATGAAATCAGCTCTCCACCATTGTATGGTTGTTCGGCTAGGCATTCTCATGCATGCACATGCTTCTCCCGGTGGCAGGTGCCATACCCTCTCATTCTTGCAATCTGTTTAGCTTCTGCTATGGTGAAAGCTCCTTTATCATCCTCCTTGTAGAGTGTGTTCCATGTAGGTTGTGTAGTTTTCATCTGCACTTAAAAGGTGGCCGGAAGGCCTTGAGGTGGTTTTAAGGCCTTACTGACCCAAAAGCCTGGGTGGCCCGAAGGCCTTAGAGAACTCAGGGACCAAATCAGTGACCCGAAGGCCCAAACATGGGCATATTCCCGGCTAATACAGTTCCAAACAGTGACTGCTACAGTTCCTGCTACAGTACCTACTACTTTACTATACATTTCCCGCTATAGTACTGCACATTTTCTGCTATAGTGCCTACTACAGTACTGCTACAGTACCCCCAAAAATTCTGCCTCCGCCTGGATTTGATCCCTTGTCGCTTGGATACACTTACGGAGTCCTAACCAACCGGGCTAAGGCTCTTGTGCTGGTATAACTAAAATTAACCTGTCAAGAAGAATCTTCCTCAGATGAAGAATTGATCATTGGTTCAGTTAATGTTATCCATTTAATAGATCCTTATTCCAATGGTGATTCTGATTATAGTGAGCCAGAATTTTTTGTACCTAATTGGGTAACAAGAGGAAGGGTCCAAGGTCAAGGATACAGGGGAAGATCTGGGAATTATAGAAACCACCATTTTAACTCTACCCTTGATCAAACCATATATGTGGTAAAAACTCATGGAAGATCCCTTCAGTGGGCTCAACATGAACAAAGGGTTTCTTCCATGAAAGACAGGTTCAGTTCTAACACAATTATTTAGAAAGACCAATTAAGAGCCACACCATCTTCTTCTCAGCAAATAAATAGACTTAGTTAGTCTAATTTAACAAAGCCTATAGTATTTCCATCTTCTTCTATGACACATAGTAGATCGACATCAGAAGCATCAACTTCCAAAGCACCTGCAAAACTGCATCTCCATGCTGGGAAACGCAGACCGTTGGACCAAAAGTATGATGTCATGAAACAATTGGCCCATGTACTGGGAAAGTTATCAATTGTGGATGCTTTGATCCTAGCAAAATATCTTCGAGAAGAAAACATTGAGGCTTTGTTAATTACTCAAGAATTTGAAGCGAAGTTGTTTCTATTGAGGTTTACCATATAGAGAATTATCCTACAGAATGTCATGTAGATGTATATTTTACGGATAAAGATGAAGATGATTTTGTGCATGGGAATATCAGACCATTGTATTTGTCTGGAAAGGTCAATGACATTGATATCTGACGAGCCATCATTGATAATGGATGTAGGGTCAACCTCATTCCCGTTCATACACTTCGTCGATTGGGCCTGACTGAATTTGACTTATCTCCTTCAACTTTAATGTTTCAAGGATATGAAAAGAATAAACAAGAACCTATGGGAGAGGTTAAAATCAGAACTCAGTTTGGAGATCTTGTGTGTAATTCATATTTCATGGTTGTTCGTACGGACATAGCCTACAATATTCTACTTGGAAGGCCTTGGTTGCATCAACATGTAGCGATTCCTGGGTCATACCACCAATGTCTGAAATACTTTTTCAATGAAAAAATTGGAACATTTTATGGTGAAAAGGATCCATTCAGAACATGTGAATCTCAATAAATTGAGGTAGAGTTTTATCACATAAAAAATGAAGCCCATGAAAAAAGAGATAACTAGAGTTAATTCTCTAAATGGTCTGGAAAAGATCCCAGCTTATCTATTCATACATTTGAGTACAGATTATGTGTTACCCATCAATCAAATTGAAAGGGTAAAACCAAACCTAAGGACTCATACAGTAACTTCCATAATTCCAATTATGATAATTGAGCTAGACAACATAGAATAAATCATTGATACACCAAAAAATGATGAAAGCCTGAATGGAGATGTTTTCATCTCATCTGTTGAACTACAACAAGCCTCTACTTCATCAATCAGAGTAGAAGAGATAGTGGTAATTCTATAATAAGGCAATGATGTTGATTATAAATCCATAAATCCCTCTTTATTACCAAAGGAAGGACATTCATCATCAGTAGTATTAGATATTGTGGCCTTTTCTTCAGGATGTTCAAAAACAGATTTCTTCCCTAAAACTGGAATTTTTGCCTCATCTTCGTCAATGAAAGTGGAAACAAATGAGTAAATACATAATCAAGAAGAAGGTTAAGATCTTGGGGTTTCTCCTCCATCATTTGAAGAAGGTTTCTCTACCACCATGGATGAACTCAATGAAATAAATCTAGGTATAGAAGAAGATCCAAACCCCACTATAATTATTGCGGCCATGAACTCTGAAAAACAATAGGTGTATACTTCCTTTATAAATCAAAATTGAGATATATTTTCTTGGAATTATACAGAAATTCCAGGTCTTAATCCTGAGATAACCACCCATAATTTGGGTTTTCCATAACAACATCATGGATTTAATCAAGTAGAAAGGAGAAAACACCCAACTCATGCATCTAAAATTAAAGCTGAAGATGATAAGCTAAAAAAGGCTACCTTTTTAGGGAAGTTCAGTATCCCAAATGGTTGGCCAATATTATCCTAGTGAAAAAAAGAATGGGAAAATTAGAGTATCCATTGATTTTAGAGATCTTAACCGACATTGTCCTAAAGATGATTTTCTAGTCCCGATTACAGAAGTTCTAATTAATGCAACAGCTGGCTATGAAGCTCTTTACTTCATGGATGGATATTATGGGTATAATAAATTCCATATAGAACCAGAGGATAAAGAATCTACAACCTTTATTACCCCTCGAGGGGTGTTTTTCTATCGGGTAATGCCCTTTGGCTTAAAGAATGCACGTGAAACATACCAATGTACCATGGACCATATCTAAAAACCCTTCTTAGGGATTTTTTTTGAATTTTATGTGGATGATTTGGTGGTAAAATCTTGACAACATTCCATTCACTTGGATGATTTAGAACCCATATTGAATAAACTTCAACAATACATTTTGAAGATGAACCCATTTAAATGTGCTTTCGGGGTATCCTTAGGAAAATTACTTGGATTCTATGTACGGCAACATGGTATTAAAGTTGATCCTAAGAAAAAACAAATCAATCCTTGGTATGTCTCCTCCTCAAAAGTTGAAATAATTAAGAAGACTCCATGGAAACTTGGCCAATATTCTGCACTTTATCACCTATTTGGTTGGAAAGTGTTTACCCTTCACCAGATTAATGAAGTGGGGAGTCACCTACCAATGGAATGATGATTGACAAGAAGCATTTAATACCCTCAAGAAATGTCTCTTGATTACCCCAGTATTAATGCCACCTATTTATTGATGAACACTTATACTCTATGTGACAGCTTTATAGTAATCACTAGGTGCCTTCCTTGCCCAAAAGAATGATGTTGGGAATGAAAAATGCCTTTACTATCTTTGTCAAACTACGCTTGATACGGAAACTTGGTATCAAAGTATTGAAAAGTGTTTCCTAGCATTAATATTTGTAGTTAAGAAGTTGAGGCACTATCTGTAACATCATGAGGTCTAATTGGTGTCTCGTAATAATCCACTCAAATTTATCCTCTGTCTTCCTATGCTTACAGGATGTCTCGCATGCTGGGAAGTTATTTTGTAACAATTTGATATCCATTTTTTACCTCAAAAGGAAATAAATGGCCAAACTCTGGCTGACTTCCTTGCTGAGAATCCATCTTTGTAAGATACATCGTTTAATACTGAGCTTCCTGATGAAGAGGTATTCTCTATTCAAGATAATTCCCAAACATGGGAAATGTATTTTGATGGTGCTTCCTGAATTCCAATAGGAAAGGGAATGGAATACCCTGAACTCAACAAGTTAGGATTAGGAATTGTCCCTATTTCCCTAGAAAAGGAAGTATTTCCTTATTCATTCCTATTATCAGAAGGTGGTACCAAAAATGAGGCAGAATATTAAGATCTCATCGCTGGTTTGGAATTGTCCCTTTAGGGGGAAATGGATCATTTAAAAGCAAAAGATGATTCAGAATTGGTAATTAAAAAAATTAATGATGAATATTCTATCAGAAAGGAAGAATTAATTCCTTTGTGTGATGACATTTGAGGGTTAATGGATAAATTTCTTTGAGAGAAGACATTTTCTTATGTCCCGCGATCAAAAAATGCTCAAGTATATGAAATGGATAATGCGGCTACAACCTTGGAAGATCCAAATCGGGATGAGACAGTTATCAGCATAACCCATCGTCGTGTGGTCTCACCTTTTTTCAAACCAGAATGGAGTAAATTAATGAAAATTTCCCTATTTATGAACCATATAGTCATACCATGGGATGGAAAACATACATCATAAAATATCTTCAAAATGTGGTACTTCCACTAGATAGGGTTAAAAAAGAACAGATTCGGCGACAAGCGGCCAATTTTACTCTTTATGATAGTCCAAACCACTAAAATATCCTTTACAAGTGAGGATTTGAAGGAATTATCTTCAGATGTATTGATGGAGAAGAGACCATATCTATCATGAAAGAAGTACATTCAGGAGCTTGTGGTGCCCACCAATCTAGGAACATACTCTCTCATCAGATCCAAAGGCTTTGATACTTTTGGCCTTCAATGACGCAAGATTGTACAGATTTTGCTAAAAAATATCATCCCTATCAAGTGCATGCCAACTTCATTCATTAACCCCCAGAGTTTCTACATACAGCTAAATACTCTTGGCCATTTTCCACAGGGTAATGGATGTAGTAGGGCCTTATCCTCCAGCCACGGCTAAGAAGATCATGTATATTCTCACTACTACTAACTTCTTCTCTAAATGGGCTGAGGAAATACCTATCAACGAAGTTGAAGCCAAAATCATTGTTAGTTTTTTCCACTCTAACATCACCACTAGATTTGGAATCCCTCATACTATTTTGATGGTAAATGGCACCAATTTTTGTTTTGATGAAGTAAAAAAGTTGTATGAGGAACATAATATCAATTCAAACCATTCATGTCTCTATCATTCAGTGACCAATGGATTGATAGAGGCCTTCAATAAGACCCTATCGAATATATTCCAGGAGAAGGTGGATAATGATAAGAAACCCTGGCCTAATAAAAATTTGAATGCTTTATGGAATTATCTTACAAATACCCATACAGCTATGCCATCAACTCATTATTCATTGGTATATAGAACCGAACCAGTTTTTCCAATTGAAATACAATTGCCTTCACTTAGAGTTACAATCTGTGATCAACTATCTACATATGAAAGGTCTCAAAAACGTTTTTATGACTTAGAAATATCAAACGAGAAAATATTGCATAATTTACATAATATATAAGTCTATCATAATAGAATAGCATGATCTTTTAATAAGAAATTTCTCCTTTGTTCATTCCTTCAAGGAGAATTGGTATTGGTAATTAGGACACCAATGATACGAGGAAAGAAACCTCCAAAACTTGAACCAAAGTGGTAAGGACCTTATTCCATACATAAGGTCTATTCAAATGGAGCCTATGACTTAATCTCAATGGATAGAGAGATTATCACAACTCCAACCAATGTGATATTTTGGAAGAAATACATTTTGTAATTTTTTACATATAGTCCTCACTACAAGACTTTAAACTACACATTACCATGTTCTTACTGCAAGAGATAAAACTGCACAACCCCCATGTCCTAGTTACAAGGAAATAAACTACATAACAACTGTTAGTGTCCATGATGCATGAAAATAAAATGTGGTGCATCTTCATCCTTGTAGCATGACATTAAACTACATGACATCATTTGTAAAACTAACATTATCTCAATTTGATGTTAGGAGCTCCCATAAGAAAATATCATTGACATAATCACTACTCTTTAGTAGTACATGGGTCCCTCTCTTTCGTATGTTTGATTCAGATCTGTATAGAGACCATTCTTCAAGAACTCCGTATGGACATTTTCAATGAGATACGTAGAGATGCCTAAATCATTAATTTTGGGCCCAGCCACAATCACAAAATATTCTTAATTTTTTTTCTTCTTCTATATATGAATCAGATCTAAACAGAGTGTTTCTTTAAGATATAGGATTTTGTCCTAATTCCAATTTATCTCTTAATATTTACCATTCTCTCAGAACATGTCAAAAAGCCTCCATTTATCATGTCAAACTCAATTAACATGAGGAATGATTTTTTAAATGACTACGTACAAGTTGATTCTCATGTATTTTGAGATATGTAAAGATGCCTAGATCTCCAATATTGGGCCCAGCCATGATAAAAACCCCTTTATTTATCATATAAGAATCAAATTTTCATAGATAATGTTTTAAGAACTGTGTATGACTCAACTCTTTCCCCAACAAGACATATAGTGACACTTGGGTTTTATCCCTTAATCTAGTTACAATATGTCTTTCCTTTCATATCGGTTCATTTTCATCCTTACAGCATGACGTTAAACTATATGGAAAAATCATACCCCTATTCTTTATCTGTGTCACCTTTGTATTATAGAAAAGACCCCTAATACTCCTTGTTTCTCACACCGAGAATAGCTCAAGTGATCTAAATAATTGGGTAAATTTATTCTTTATAGAAATAAGGTGTCTCAATTTATTATGGGATTACTTATGTCCTCACGACATGACGTAAAACTGTACAGTATAATGTCCTCGTTGCATGAATTTAAACTGCATATCATAATATCCATTTAGAGGAAACAATGAAAGTATCCATTTTACATATGAGTTAAATCTATGTAATGGACATCAAACTCATGATAAATATTGGTTCAAATATTTCTCATATGCATTGGGAATAACCCCCTTCCATATTTTATACTCTTAATATTGAATATTTCCAGATCCTTATAATCTTTATTACGGGTTTTTAGTGACATATTTTCTAATAACTAAGAGCTCTTTTGCCTGACTATGCAGTACGTTCACTTATGTGACTTGCATAAGTTGCCTACATAACAGGCATGACAGTCAAAAGATTCTGCTATTTGGCTATGCAGCTTATTCTCTAGTTGGCTCTTCATAATACAACCCCAATAATGGGTTTTCCAAAATATGGTAGCATCATTATTGGTTATAGTATCTTTGTCCCCTTTAATCTTTGATGACAATATACAAGAATCTATATCTTAAAACAGTATTTCAAGTATACTTGTCCTATTATCTTTCTCACAATCTAAAAGTCTTCAAGTCAATGGTTTACGCATTTCCCTCACCATGTGTTCGATGCACTATGAAATAACCTTGAAATAACTTAGCCACATGTTATCTATTGTTTTCCTATTCTGGTCCTAATTGTATAACCTAAAATAACATAAACCATACCTCTTACATTTTGGTCGGACATTCGTAAAAGTCTTATTCCTCCGATTCTTTGGACACTCTTGGTTGGAAATACCCCTTCCATATTCAAGTACCTTTCTCCATAAATCAACCTCCGTACTTAAAAAAATCTGAATCTCCATAAACATTCTTAGACTTTTAGAAATTGAACATTAAACTTCTAAGAGATATTTTGTTTGACTATATAGTATGTGCCCTTAGGTGGTCTTGCATAAGATACCTACATAATATGCCTATCATCCAAAAGATTACACTATTAGGATATAAAGCATATTCCCTAGTTGGATATGCATAATAAAACTCCCATAACAGGTTTTACAAAATATGGTAACTTCTTTCTTGGTTATAGTATATTTTTCCCCTTTAATCTTTGATGAAAATATACAAGAATCTGTATTTTAAAACAGTCATTCAAGTATACCTATCCAATTATCTTTCTCATAATCATAATGTCTTCAAGACCATGGTTTACACATTTCCCTCACCATGTGTTAGATGCACTATGAAATAACCTTTAAATCACTTGGCCATATGTTATATATAGTTTCCATTTCTGAACCAAATTGTATGACCTAAAACTACAGACACCATTCCTCTTACGTTTGGTTAAGACCTTCATAAATGTCTTATTCCTCAGATTCTTTGGACACTCTTAGATAGAAATACCCCTTCCATATTCAGGTACCTTTCTCCATAAATCAAACTTTGTGCTTTAGAGAATCTAAATCTCCATAAACATTCTTAGGCTTTTAGCAATAAAATGTTAAACTTCTAAGAACTCTTTTGTTTGACTGTGCAGTATGTGCCCTTAAGTTGCCTTGCATAAGTTGCCTACATAATAATCCTATTAGTTAAAAGATTCCACTATTTAGCTATGTAGCATATGCTTCATTTGTCCCAACATAATAAAACCCCCATAATGGGGTTGTCAAATAATGGTAACTTCATTCTGGGAAAAGACATCCTCTAATGCCTTTATCCATTTTCCTATATCATTCCCCGGTTTCAAAAACTCCCAAATCACTGTTTAAAATTTTCCCTTCCATACCTGAATATGATAGTACTTTTCAAAAAAAATTATCATGAAATTGGGAGAGTTTTCTCATACCTTTGGCCAAAGCTAAAGACCTAAAATTGAAGTCACAAAACATCCTCACTACAAGACTATAAACTGCACAACACAACATCCTCACTACAAAACTTTAAACTACATATTATAACTTCCTCACTACAAGACTATAAACTGCGCAGTATGATATCAGAAATTCCCCCTTTTCTGATAAATTTTAACCATTACTCATTCAAAAAATGTGTATATAAAGGGTTTTTCTATTTATGACTTATGTCGGTCTAAATATCCCTTTTCATTCATAAAATTTATTTCCTTGGAAAATCCACTCAATGTGGTCTCGAGTTACCCGAATCTTATTTTTCCCTATCTATCAACAATAAAATGTTAAACATCAAAGAACTCTTTTGCCTAACTATGCAGTATGTTCCCTTAGGATGCCTTGCATAAGTTGCCTACATAAATGGTCTATAAGTCAAAAGATGCCATTATTTGGCTATGTAGCATGTGCCTGAGTTGGCCCTGCATAACATAGCCCTCATAATTGGTTTTTCAAATAAGGGTAACATTGTTCTTGGAAGAGACTCCCTTTATATTGATAGAAGTTTTAGATTTGGTGACAATAAAAAATCATGGCTCAAAATTCCCCTTGGAAATATTTAAAGAATATTAAAGTAATTATTAACCACAGAGTTTTTTTTGGGATATAATTTCAAAATTTATGGTCAAAGACATTCAAAATTAAATACATGCCATTTATATTATAAATTTCATGACCTTAAACTGCAAAAAGAAGTGATACTCACTATATTGAGAACTCGCAAAGGGAACTCTGAACAAAATTCGAGTCCTATCTCACTAAATGTACATTTATTTATGATTTAGGTAATATTGAAAAACAAAATGTCAAAAGTTATGAAGTTTGTGGGGTTGTCCATACAACCCAAGAAAAAATCAAACTATGCTCACTACTCCCCTTGGCTTAGGTAAAAATTAGGGCATCCTTCCAAATTTTATGTAGCACTAATCTTACCAAATGATGTTGGAATGCATCAAAGTTCCCTACTTTCAACTTAGAACAAGATTCTTTTTTTCCAAATGAATCGAATTCTAAGGGGGGATTCTGTATACACCATGAAATGTGTTCCATGAACTTTTCCTTAGAGTGAAGATAAGCTTATCACATAGAAAACAAATGTCAAGTATGAGTGATGATGTTTTCACTATAAAGGAAGAATATGACAACATGATTTATATGTTCCAAAATACTACTCCATACCAATGGGTAAGTGGAATGATTCCCCATATAAGAATAGGTAGTTGATTCCCAAGATCTATGATGAAAAGGAGTCGAGTGATTAATTTAAATTTATGAGTTTCATCTGAGAAGACATGGTGTATTAATCATCTCAAGAAGCGTATATCTATTAGAGAGATTCGATTTGAAAGGTCGTGGATCCAAAACGGACATACAGATCAAAAGTTATGACACTTGGAAGATGGATAAATTTCACAAAAGGACCTACAAGTAGGACCTATGTGAAAGACCTATGAGGAAAATGATTTTTTACACTGCTACAGGGAAGACCTATGGGAGGACCTACGTGGACAACTTCACTTCGACTAGGTCCCCTCCATGCCTTTAATAGGAACCTTGGGCTCCCCATTTCATAGACGGAAAGAGTTAGAGGAAGTCCCAAAGCTCATGTTGCATAGCTCATTCGCAAAGATCCCCCAAATATTCTCAGGTAGCTCTATAAAACATTATAGAAGAGGGAATTAACTGGGGAAACATTGTTCAAAGTCCCATCATAGTCTAGAACACATGGATCTGTGCAGAGCACCTTCCCGGTGCACCTACGTGATGCGCCCACACGATGCACCTTTGCGACACACCTTGGCGGGGCACCTGTGTAAAGCACCTTCATGGAGCACCTACGCGAAGCACATGCATGGAGCACCTGCTCGGAGAACCTTCACAACACACCTTCATTCCGGTAATCCACAGTGGGATGTGGTGATTCTTTTGAGGGATCCTAAGGAGGACACCCCAAACTATGAAAAATTTCATTCACAGGGGTCATTTTTCAAGGGGCAGAAATCATCATTCAGTCCCACAAATGATTACGGTTTCATTCATGGATGGAAGTTGTGCCACCTCATCCCATAAATGGTTTTGTTCACAGGGTATTGTCATTCATGGGGGGGTGTAGATCTTCATTTGGCCTCAAAAATCGATGTGGTTTTATTTTAAGACACTGGGGGTATGTCTCATCATGTGAAATATTTTATTCAATGGGTTCTTAATGAGGACACAAAATTACATGTATAGTGGTGGTCTGGGATGTGATTCTCACCTCATGGGTTTGAACACATCCATCATGGATTCCTCCAAATTTGAAAAATTATCTTCAATTTCTTCTTTATATTTGTTCTTCTCATTTTCCAATTTATTAGGATTCCCTTATTCATGCATGGAAAATTTTCAGGACCCAAAAAATTCCCCCCATTGGAATGGGTTTCAATCGAGAATAAGAGGATGATATTCTAATGTATAAAGTGTTAATGTTTTGAACCAGTTTGCGGTATACAAGTGGACTCTCTAGAGAGGAACAATCCTATAAGTAGGGGGCCTAGATCATTTTTCCTTTACCATTTTTCTCTATGATCTTGAGGCCTCCATGAACACTCTAATTTCATGCTTCTTCCAAATGTAATTTCCCCACTATAGAAACGCATTCCAGAACTGAACTTCATCATCTAAAAATTGTAAAAAAAAATCTTCATAGTGAGTGGATGCTTTGGGGATTGAGTATTCTATAGTGTGATTCCTCATGAACAAATTCCTCACTAGACGATGCATCACCAACCAATGATTCATGGGATAATGTTTCACAAACCAAAACATCATGAACTAATGGTTTGTGAATTGATGGTTCATGGGGCATTAAAATTTTACCTTTTTTATAGAGGATAACCCCTATACTACTGAATTTTGATGTAGTCATTAGGATAGACCCCAAACAGAATACTTATACTGTTGTTGTTTCTCCCCTCTCTTCTACTGGAAAAGGAAGGAACACTACTATTGATTATATTGAAAATAATTCTAAAATCATTATCATCCCACTCTATAAACCCCTGCATGGACTTCATAGTGTTGGTCAAAAGGGGTATTCGGTCTCAGATAGGATACCTATTTATGGATTCATCCTACCATATGATGTTTATATTCCTGCACCACTCTCAACAAATCAACCTACGACCTAGATATTCTAAAATAATACTATTCTTCAAGATAAAATATCATCAATGGGGGAATTCATCGGGGAAACCCATGTTTTTAAGTCTATTTTTAACTACACTCCTCAGTTACTATAAGAAACTATGCGGGTTTTGGATGAGAAAATACATTTCTATCATAATATCACACCAAAGGGAATGAAAAAAGAGTGGCTTAGGTGGTCATTGAATTTGGATCTTCTCCCTAAATGTACATTTATCCATAATGGGGGTGGACTTTTTGTATCTCCATAAGCTATGGGGAAATTAAATTTGATTTGAAGGTCATGGGACTATAAAAATCATTCTAGGTGTTGAAGACTTACTCCCACAAAAATCAAAAGTCATCTCATAGTTACTTATCAGATGGATCTCGGACATCAACTCCATCCACATGGTGAATGGTGATGTTGGCATCATTTTCTAGGATGCCTGAATGATTTGAGGGGGTCCAATCATGGGTGACATGTAGAGTGCGTTTTTCCATCCCCTTTGGATTGGGATGATGTTGAGAGGTCCCCACCTCTTACTAAGAAAATTATTGATTACCTGAATCATCTATTGAAGGGTGATCCTCATCTATAATAGGACACCCCATTTTTTTGTTAGATTAACACCTTTGATACACTAAGCATCCATAACCCTTTCACATAGAGGATAAAGTAATTCACGACTATTGAGATCTGAATGGGTATTGGTGGCTATTTTCCCATGCTTGAGGAGGGTTAGTTCAATGAGTGGGGTTGGAAAATTATTCCTAACATCGATTGGATCCACCGACTGGAATAATTTATTGAAATTCTCGTAAGTGTATGGTTGCTGACAATATGTGATTCTTGTTCTGGGGTCAGAGTCAATACATTCATAATGGTGTCTTAATTAGACATCATCAGGTTTATTAAACTTATCCTTTTAGTAAGAGAGGATATTTACTATTTTTTTGGACAAATAAGTGAGGGGATGACACAATACCGGCGGGTGGGTCTTTTCCAGATTATTTGGGGCTGGGTAGCATCCCATATTGGAGGATATAGATATATCAACCCTCAAGATATCCTAGAAGATATCATTTGACAATACCTCAAAATCACAACTTGGGTAATGAAATCAGACGATATTGAGTGGGAAACTGTCACGACCCGAACCAACAGGGCTCGAGCCGCGACTCCCCAAGCCCGCCTCCAATAGGCCAGGGGCTGGCGACTAGCGCCGAGTAGGCTATCACACACATGGGAGGCATTAGCCTAAGGTACCTGTACACACGCACCCATAAACACCTCCATACAATAGTGCAGAGATATAGAAACTGAAAAGTAAATGCATGCATACAATCTATCCCAAACCGTAACTCCGATTTGCGAGCCATTTGCGGAGACGCGCTCCTTGCGTCGAGACGGACCTTTTGAACTCACTTTGAGGGTTTAAGGGTTCGGGATCGTGGCCCGAGAGTTAGAAACGTCGTATAAAATAATATTATTTTATTATTTTACGACTTCGGGCCGTTGTAACTTCTACCCGGAGCGTCCGATTGATGTGCCGTCAGTGGCGTTGAGACCCTGATTGTACGAAAGACTTTTTGAGATGGTGTCCGGGTGTTGCATCTGTGAACGGGGTACGGGCCCCACGAGGCCGGGTTTTGGCGTTTGCAGAGAAACACAGCTTTTGCACAAGGAGTCTGATTTTGGCGGATGAATAGTCGATCCTGTGTGTTTTTTCGAGGGGATCGCAATGGTGTGATCCATTTGATGAGTTTCGGAATCCAGGCGTGGGCCCCACTCGAGCTGGCCTTCGGTGAATAGTACCTTTTTCACCGGGTGTCCGTTTTGGACGAGCGAGTAGTCGATTCCACTTGTTTTTCCGAGGGGATCACCGTGGTGTGATCCGCTCGATGGGTTTCGGGATCGTTGTGTGGGCCCCGCACGAGCTAGCTATGGTGAATAGTGCCTTTTTCACTGACGCTCCATTTCGGGCGAGTAAACAGCCTATCCTGCGTGTTTTTCCACGTGGAACGCGATGGTGGCCTCGATGTTGGCTTCAGAGGTGCACAGTGTGGCGTTGTGGCGGGTCGCTTGGGTTAGCGATGTTTGGACCAGCAGTGGTTGAGGGTTCTCCCTTGGTTCGTTCCTACGAGGGTTCGTGTGGTATCACAACCTTCGTATGGGTTTGTGATCCTCTCGATGGGATGTTTAAACTGTTAGAGTTGTGGTATCCCTCCGGTGGGCCTGAAGTGGATCCCCTAGCATCTTTACCCTAGATCGGGTTCTTGGTATCGCTGTGACCGCTTATTCACGGGCGGCGATCCCCTATCTAGCAGGTTAACCCCGTAGGGTTTTTGGCATCATCGGGAATATGATCCCCTACGCGGTGGGTCGTGCACAGTAGGGTTGTGGAATCGTCGGGTTTACGATCCTCTACTCAGCATGTGGTTTATAGTAGGGTTACGGTATCGTTGGATATGCGATCCCCTACTCAGCGCGTGGTTTCGGTCGGGTTGCTGCATCGTCGGTTCGATCCCCTACATCGTGAGTTATACCAGATAGGGTTCCGGTATCTTCGTGACCATCTTTATATGGATGATGATCCTCTATCTGAGTGTGGAGTTTCTGTCGAGTGCCAGATCGGGTTGTGGTATCCCCCAGCAGATCCTGGGTGTGATCCCCTATCTGTAAAAACTACGTATGCCAGATCGGGTCGTGGTATCCCCCAGCGGACCCTGGGAGTGATCCCCTATCTGTGAGCTACGTATACCGGATTGGGTCTTGGTATCCCCTAGCGGACCCTAGCGGCGATCCCCTATCCGAGGAGTTTGGAGGTTTTGTTGTTTCAGCGCTGTTTCCTCAGTGATGTTATCCGACGATTGTGGTCTCTCGGGTGAGCGTCTGAGATGTTTGTTTGGGACCCGATGGAGTGTATCTCTCAGACGAGTGTCATATGGTATGCCAGTGATCATGGGGTGTACTCTCCTGGTTGGGACAGTTGCTGGTGATGAGGTCGGTACCTCTTGTGGCTTTTTGGCATGAGCTGAGTATATCTGGATTGTTCAAGGTATATGTATGGGCATACACTTGAGCTGAGCTGACTAGTTGTGTTTAGCCGAGGATGGTCACGAGATGGAGCTTCTCTCTTATCTGGGTTCCCTCTGGCTGGGTTGAGCGGACTGTTGCCTTTCAGTTTCTCCCTTGGGTTTTGGGTTTTTTGGGTGCCTACTGAGTATGTTTATACTCACCCCTGCACGGGCTTTGCCCAATGTGACAACCGGGACCCGGTGACTGCACAGACACCCCGCCTTAACATGGTCGTCGGGTCCTGGCCCACCAGGTACCACAAGTTGCCCCGCAGACACGTGGGGCCCACCCCAGGGTCCACCCACGTGCCCAAACGGGTCATCTGACTAATGAAAGTCCCCACATGCCAACACTTGTCCTTTCCAGTGTGCTTTGTCCTCACTCACACACATCCTGTGAAACTTCCCAGAAGGTCACCCATCCTGATCACTACTCCAATCCACGCACGCTTAACTGTGGAGTTCTAATCAGACAGGCTCCCGAAAAGGAAGGTTCACCTTGTTGACATGAGTCATATCATTTAGTCATTTAACTCTTTATCATTTGGGGATGTTACAATCACCCCCCCCCCCCTTTAGGGCACAACGCCCTCGTTGTGGGCCCCACATCTCAACCCAAGCAGTGTAGCACACTTAAGGCTGGGTACCACCTTTGATACCAAATGTGACAACCGGGCCCCGGTGACTGCACAGACACCCCGCCTTAACATGGTCGTCGGGTCCTGGCCCACCAGGTACCACCAGTTGCCCCGCAGACACGTGGGGCCCACCCCAGGGTCCACCCATGTGCCTGCACGGGTCATCTGACTACTGACAGTCCCCACAGGCCAACACTTGTCCTTTCCAGTGTGCATTGTCCTCACTCACACACATCCTGGGAAACTTCCCAGAAGGTCACTCATCCTGATCACTACTCGAGGCCAAGCACGCTTAACTGTGGAGTTCTAATCAGACAGGCTCCCGAAAAGGAAGGTGCACCTTGTTGACATGAGTCATATCATTTAGTCATTTAACCCTTTATCATTTGGGGATGTTTCGGAAACTATGGATTGGATCAACTACAATGATTGGTTTACCTATGATCCTTAAGTTCCCCCTTCTGGTACATTGATAAATGATATATCTAGAGACCTCTCCAAGAAAGGTTGTCTTATCTATTTGGGAGAAGGTATCTTGGTTTTCAGGATTAACGAGGAGATTATATGCGAGGGTATACACCCTATGGATTTGTACATTAATTCAACTGTTCCCAGTTAAGGTTTCCTCTGACCATCAATGGTTCATGTCTGGAGATACACTTAATGATACCTTGGTAGCTACAGATGATGTTCACTGAGGAGGACACACGATGTCATATGGGGATTCCACCTTTTTTGGGTTTCAAGCAAGCACATACCAAATCCTATGATGATTTCGGGAATCGATCATAGCTTAAAGATAAACTGGAAACCAATTTATTACCACCAAAGGCCCATAGAAACCTGAGATTGAGGTGAATCGAACACAAGATTCCAGACATTCAGGGTCTGGGAATCTTTTGAGAAAAACACTTGTTTCTGAACCCCTAAAGAAGATGTTCAGAACCCGGGGTTGACCCCCCAAGCTGGTGACACCACTTCCCAAGGTCAAGAGTCCATTCTTCTCGATACCACATTTCCAATAGTTGGGAGAAAATGGGATTCATTGAGGGGTTCTTATTTTTTCCATGATATATGGAGTTTTTTTTCAAGATAAAGAGGATTCAATGAGAAGATATGTCTACATTTCATCACTTGAAACTATCTCTTATGTCAATGATACTAAGACGGTATAATCATATCTTTGTGATCTCAATTCCTCATTCAATTCTTAGTAGAACCATCATAGATATACCAAGTGAGTTCTTTCAATGGTAAGACCTGAATCCATGAAGAGTAAATGGGATGATAATTGCACTTCTTAGGGGGTCGATGAAGCCAACCCCCAAGACGTGACTGGAACTAAAGAAATTCCTCATCTTTATCCAGGGTCTCGCAAGCACCCAGACCCAGAGGGTTCCAGGGTTGATGAGGCACATAGAATGAAATTGCAGTTATTATAACCAACCTCAGTTATAAATGAATATCTAATAGCATTAACCATTCCCATCACTGTATAATTCCATGAGGCTTGGAATGTGTGGTATACTCTGAGAGAAAGTGAGTATGCTGAATAAATTTAGAAAAAACTCTAGGTAGAGCCCCTTTAGTTTATGGGATTTAGATTTTAAACCGATACCATGTGAATATCTACTCAAAAATATCCTCATGAAGCTAATGTATATCAAAAAAAATGGACACATTCATCCACTCTTATAATGAAATACCTTACTGGTCCAGTCGATAAGGGGATATGGAAGTGATCCGGATATGGAAATACGAATCTAAAAAAGAGGTAATACATTTTTTATACTAACTCTTCTTATTATTACTATCTTGACCCTTAAATCCTACTCCACAATCTTGTAGGATCCAGAGGAGATTTAGAAACCCATTTCTTCCCAGGAGTACAACCCATGGGGAACCACTGATGAGGAGAATATATCTTTGGATGTGGGAGTCATCAGAGAGGGATCCCCTGGGGTAATGCAGAATATAGATGTTGTTCTTCTAGATCCTGCCAGATCCTCTCCACCGCTGACCTCTCTCATTGTTCTTTCTTAGAGATCATCCCTATGGCACACCAAAAAGTTTCGAAAGACATCACAACTAATGATATGTCTAAATTAGGGAATAATAAATGATTGTTACATTTCATTATTTAGTTTTCTTGTTATGAGTCTTTATTCATTGACTAATCGTCTTTCACATGAATTGGTTCAAGTCTAGTGAGTAATTAAGAGTCAATAACCTAGGATGATAGAGCCCCAAATTATTTTGAGATAAATGTGAAAACTCTAGTGAGGGAAGCTAAATCAGATGGGGAACCCTAACCTATTGAGGATATTAGGGAGAATCCAAGACCCAGGGGTTAACCCTTCACGATCAAATGATTTACTCCCTATTATAAGGCGTGTATTTAGGGTTTGATTTCCCTGCCGAGAAAATTGATCAGTCCCATCTAGGGAGAACAATGACGAGTGTCTCTAGAATAACCTAAAATCAATATGAAGATGGAGGATGCAACATCAGTTTTTCTGGGTGATAGAAAAATGGTGGTCAGGAACGCCGATGTTCCGGAGAATGAAGGTGAAATACCCCTTATTTTATTCATTTAATTTCCATTTTATATTTGGGTATCGAATTTATGAAACATATGGTTTTTGGATTACTACCACAAGATTCTCTGGCCGCTACTAATTTTTTAACATATCATCTTGCTGACGTTATAAATGTTTCAACTGCTACAGAATCTAGTCATGCTGAGGATACTGTGTCAAGAACCTCTCAGGTGGAACGTTTTACTGAATATATATTTACATATAAAAAGATTCTATGCTGGAAGAGGAGGCTCTAAATGACCCTTTCATTTCCAATTGGAAAATAGGGAAAGATATCTGGAAGCTGATTTCTTATACCCCCTTGTAATCAAGTCGACAAAACATCCCAAATTGTGTCTCTTGTTTTAATTTCTTATTTATGGGGGGTTTGATTACCATGCCATTCATGAAAAAAGTAAAATTGGTTATTAATACTAGGGAGATAAAAAAACATGATACTCTCCCATATTTATACTATAGAGACCATCTATCATATTGTCACAACCCAGAAGATCCTTCTTAATGAATCTACTGATCATGATGGGATTTCCATGGGATAATAGAGGGATGTTATAGATATGGGGACCTCACTAGGGCAGATTCATCAAGAGGTGGATCACCTTAGTTAGTAAATATTGTGTCTTAAGAAATAGTTTTATTACAGTGAGGTAGATACTAACGAAGGGAAACAATTGGTGTAGGGTGAGGAAAAGGTAGTATTAGATGCCGCTAAGAGGGAAGAGGCACTGTCGGTCGGTGTTAATGATGAGACTATAGCCTTTGCTGAGATTTGACAAGCCATAGAGGACTTGGACCAAGAACCTCTTCTATTTTGTGAATCTATTGAGTAGGATCTATAATCCCAATGTTATACTTACATGGAGAGGCTCCAACATCGGATGTTCTTCCACTCTTATTTAATATATAAAAGAAATATTTCTCTACTTTTAATTTAAATCCTTTATATTATCCTTCCATGTAAATTAATCATAATTGGTCATATATTGATAGTTAATATCCACTGGATGTCAATTTCTATTTCAACATAGTATAACCAAATTTATATGATCATGTAATGCTCTAATTCTTTCCTGAGTCATGTGACTCAATGAGAATAGTTTTGACTATTGTGAATGTTGCATGGAAAACCCAACAAACTTTGTGTTTTTTCCTACCATCCTTATTTTTTACTAAGTAATTTTTGGTGAAGTCTTAGTGTAATTACTCAAATTTTTATTAGGACTCATTTTTTAGTTTTTTTAGATAAAGAGTAATGTGTTGTTTTTTGATTTATCAATTGTTTCCTAAACCATGAAATGCATGAGTCTATAGAGTATGTACTCAACATTTACCCAGGGTTACCTTTGTGGGGTTTCTACCTAGTGTGTTTTGTGTCACTCTTCTTGGGTAGTTTAGAATATTGCATACCAGACTAATGCAACTGATGTTTTAGGCTAGACAGTATTGAGCATGAATTATGGGGTGAGGACCCCAATAGGGATTACTGGACATGAATGTCCCAATATTTTTTAGAAATTAATAAGGGGTTTTTGGACCATATTGTTGTTATTTCTATACATAATATATGATATAGGTAATACACATAAGGAGTAATTGTAATAATAGTTTGAAATAAAATTTTCTCAGGGCATACAGAGGTTGAAAAAGCCTCACCTATGATGAATGTTCCTTTGGTTAACAAGAGTTTTTTATGTGTGTCTTATGCAGAGCCAACTATGGTATGTTGTGAATAGTCAATAAAAGGTTATCACAATACATTGAACCTCTATTTCCAATGGCCAGGTAATTTGAGAAAATTTGTATTTCTCAAGACTACGAAGTGTATCTTTTCAAGGGAATGATAGATATATATAATGAAAATGATGTAATAACCCGATATTTTATAAGATATATTCTATTTAATTTCATTCATATCCTGTGTTGTATGCTACACCAAGATTATCTTGCGCTATACGCAACACTATTCTTGGATCGTGTTACACACAATTTTGATAATAGTTATTCTACGCAAAATTGAGTATATATATATATCTTGAATCTATAAATGAAATATGGTTGGATTTTGTTATAGGAAACAACGAAGGATTCTTGCACAACACGCAACCCTAACGTGGCTTGCATTACATGCAATCACGACCTTCCTCGATAGCGTGTGTTGTACGCAATACCGGGTTTTACTAAACAACGATATATTATTATAATATTATTATGAACTAGCCGTTATGAATATTATTAACTAAATTTTGAATTTTATAACATTATTATTCATCTTACACATTTTCTATAACATGTTATAAGAACAAAATAAAATTTTCAGGTAAAATAAGTATTTTTCAAAAAATGCAGTTTTGCCGCCTTTTGATGGCGCACCCACTTTAAATATAGTTTTTGACATGTTTATAATTTCAATTTTACAAAATAAAATTCTTATTTGGAATCAATAAATAAAAATTTATTTAGGATAATTTTTTCATATTATTCTGGTAACTTTCATATTTTGATGAATAGTAAAAACACGCTATATTTTAATTAAAAACAAATTTTTTTTCATCGCAATAATTTATATAATTAAATTATAATATTGAATGGTTTTAAAGTATAAATAGAATATATTTTTACCATTTAATATAATGTATGTCATTAGCATTGATTTTACATTAAATTCGTAGGTTAAATCAATTCAATCTTTTACAATGTTTTAAAGAAAAACCCGTTTTCTTTCGACAACGGGATTAATTTTAATTTAATTTCTGCAACTTTTGTGTATTGAATTTGGAAAAATGGATTCCATATTTGGAATCATTGGGTCCGAATTATGTTAATAATATACTTTTTATTTTTGGGAATTATGAATTGTAACTACGGTAAATTTTATTTACCATAATTAAAGGTAAATTGGGTAATTAAGGGTAAATATAATATTATAAAATTACCCTAACACATTCCAAAATTCTATTGGATGGATAAAAGTTGACCCATATAACCTATGGGTCGGATTAGATTCATTTTATGGACTTTTGACCATGAATATAATTTAATTATTATTAAAACCAAAGGAAGTGACAACATGTCACTCTCTTAAATCTTATAAGTATAATAATTTTAATTTAGTGATAAACATCATAAAACTTCTAAAATGAACAGTATCCTGAAATATAATAAAAGTATCTACATCATGATAATTTATTTAGAATTTTTAGGGATTATATAACTGTCAACAATGGTGATACATTAATGATACAAAAATTATTTATTAAGTGGAAAATAAGTAATATAGTTTTTATTGAAATACTAATACCTATTAAAAGGACAAAAAACCTGATAATAACTGATTGGTAGTGTATATCTACACCTTAATCATCCAATTATTTAATTTATGACCGTTTGGAGCCTTATAAAAGTGATTATGACACTTATATTATTTTATTTTAAATGATGCCAATGTTGTCACCTTCATAATTTAATAAATATAACAATTTAAATATTGTGATTTTAAGATTATAAATTCGAGTAAAAGTATTATTGTGAAATTTAATAGATTTATCTTTATCATAGGATTTTATTTTTAATTTTCATGCAACAAATCATTATATTAAATAATTATGCAAAAAATGTAGTAGTAATTATTTTATTAAGAGATAAACCAAATAAATGGTTTTAAAAATAGTAAAATAAATATTATATGAACTATTTAATGTGATACAATAATTTTATAGATACATATGACCTTTTATGAATCTATTAAATCTTTTAGTTTGAACATATCTTCTGTATATATTTTATTTAAATTCAAATAAATGAATAGTGGCAAAATTGACACTATTGTTATTTTATAAAAATAACATATTATAAAATTTTCTAAAAATCACAAAAACATTTAAAAAATATAAATTTAAATTTATATGGTCTATAATGTTATTAAGTAAACCATTATGGAAAATTCACAACAAATAAGTAATTATTTGTTATAATTTAAAATTTAAAATTTTATTACCACAAATAAACTTAAATAGATTAAATAAGGATAAATAAAAATTATAAAGTTTAAAATAAGCCCCAAACATGTCTAAATTTGATTTTTTTGATGCGATTACAACCCTATCTTATCTAATATTAGAATATGACTCATTTTTTGAGGTTTTTAAGTGGGGTTAGTCTTATTATAAATTAATGTTTTTAAGAATTCCAAAGGTGCCCCTCTCCTCCCTTATAAAAGGGCACCTCCTCCCTCTCTTCCACACACCACTTTGAGCCTTCAAGCTCGGACAACCCCTGCCCAATTATCTTCTCCAATTCTCTAGAAACATTCTAGAGGTCCTGGTCTTCTTCGAAGACCAATTTTAGTGCCCTAAGAGGAGGTCTCAAAGAGACGCTTCAAAGAAGAGGTAATTTCTGTTACCGATTCTTTCACCTTTATTTCTTCTTCCACTCCTTCTTCTTAGTTTGTTTCATTTTGAAGTAATAACATAATTATCACTAATATACTTATATGTTATTATAAGTATTAAAAAACCCTATTTCACCATCTATCCATCCTACGGAAAACAAAATCACCGCGCGTGCGTACGTACGGAATATCGTCTCCACGTCGTGGTGTAATCTATTTTCCACCACCACCTTACTTGGATGGGTATAATGGTGTAAATAATAACTATACATGATTATTGTAAAGTGATATTGATTCTGTAATAGTATACATACACTCCAATAAAATTCCTTGATCATGGGAATGATTATCATCGCTCGTGCGTACGTACGGAATACCGTCTCCACGACGCGATGAGATTCATTCTCAGTGATTAACCATTAATAAATGATTATAAAGTATATATATTAAGAAATCATGAAATATATGACATAATAATTATACAGGATTTATTTATGTATATTTATGTTTTTCATCCAATTAATTCCATTCAATTCAATGAGGAAACGAAAACAACGTTCATGCGTACGTACGGCCTACCGTCTCCATGAACGGTGTCTTTCTTTCCATTTATCGATCTATTATATATATGTATATTCTGAATATATATTATATATAAATCATGTTTTACATTCTGGATGTATGTAATCATGATCTATGTAATCATATGAATAATTACAAGTCAAAACACGGACAACAAATGAAACGGTTTTACCCAAAATGCTCTTTAACATGGAATTTACAAAAGAATGGGTAATATAAAGTCATAAGTGAACCATATATGATATCATAAAAATTAATATGATTCTATAATAAGTCAATAAAATTATTTAAATCATTATACAGTAGGTTCGGATACGTACGGAGCATATCAGACCTAAGGTAAGGGATAACTTTTCCAATCTCATTTTTATCCGAGATTGCTTATACGTAAGTATTTACTGGGGTTATTGTTATCATCCATGTACATGTTTTATAAAAGTGTTTTCATGCATGTTTAAAGTCCTTTTTTACCCATTTTGACTTTTACTACATGGTATGTAAGGAATCTTTATTTTGTTTACGTTACGAGGTACTTTTTTGACTTTTCCGACAAAAGTACGAGGGGAATGTTATTTTTAACTTATACGGCGTGAACAAATTTTTATGGTTTTATAAAGCCTTATTTTCATGAAGCTTCCTCCAAAAAATTTCATGACTATTTTCAAAAAATCCTTTTATTCTAAAATTTCATGACATTTTGTGAAAAGAGAATGATTTTGAAGAAGAAAGGATATTTTTTTCAAGAATTCATTTCAAGTGTTTTATCAAAACCATTTTCCATCTAAGATGACATTATTTCATATGTGTATGTTTCAAGTTTAATTTCTCTATTATTTACATGGAATCACTTTTCTTATGATGAAATGTCCATTTGTTTATATGGGTTATGAGATGATGAGATAATGTTTATGAAACCCATTTTATTCATTGGGTTATGATGAATGTTTTAAGTTTATTTTGTGGAACAAGTAAGAATGATTTCATTATGAGATGGGTGGGACCTATATATACCTCCAATGCATTGGGTAAAGATTTTATATCTCATGAGATAGACATGAATGGAATGGTAAGTTAATCCGGTTCAGTGTTACAGGACTAAAATGAGGAGTGAACTCGATTGAGAATGGGACTTTGTCCACTAAGATGGTCTTGGCAGCAATGCCTTGGCTACTATGGAAATCATTACATGTGATTAATGGATGCAACAATTACATGTTTTATTCCCATGCTATTTTATAATTCTTAATGTTTCTTTATTATTTATGTCTTATGTACTTCCATGTTTTGTGTCATTTCTCAAGCTTTTGATGTTTAAACATTTTGTTCATGTTTTTAAGTTCAAATGTATATGGTATGTTTTATTTTATCCATGGTTACCCTTACTGATCATTTGAGATCACCCTTTTTATGTTTTCTTTTCCCCAGGATATAAAGAATGGTTTTAGGTAAGAAAAAAAAGGGGAAGATCTTTATGGGAGATGTTGAAGATCTTTCACCACTATTAGAAGATTACGTTCCAAGTTTCCAAAGACACTAAACTATTACGGTCCTTGTGTGTTTGTTTTTGTTATGTATTAAGTATTATGCTAAAGTAATGTAATGTCCATGTACGTCAAGCTTTGGGTCTCTATAGTTGGTATCAGAGGAAAGGTTTAGTTAACCTTTGGAAACTAGGATGAAAAAATGTTAGTGAGATCCCTAGAGATATTTCTAACGTATGTATAGGGATGTCCCTAAGGATAAGTATACGTATAGGATAAAGTCCTAGAACTACGGTAACGATCATAGAATTTAACCTAAGATGTTAGATATTGAGGATACTCCCCCTTTACTATGTTTTTTTCCCTAGCATGATTTTTTCCTCTCACACTATTCTTTTTGGGTTTTAGAAAATGGCTGGAAACAAGAAGATTCACGATAATGGAGGATATGATTAGACAATGGAATGATTTTCTTCATGAGAAACCAAATGAAACGGGATCTGGAAGTCCAAACATTGTTATTAGTCCTAATCAGCAATCTCATAATATGATCCATAATATCAACTTTGGTAAGTTTCCGGAATCAGATAATAAGAGAAAGATGGAGTTTCATGATGATCATAGAAGAAATAAAGTTCAATTTCCTTAATGTAAATCATGTGGGAAGAGGCATCAGGGAGATTGTTTCAAAGGAACTGGAAGATTATTTGGGTGTGGAAAAGAAGGACACAAATCCAGTAAGTGCAAAGGAAAAGGTTCAGTTAACACCGTGGACAAGGATAATGGTATTGCTACGACATCAACAATGATTAGATGTTTTAAATGTGGAATGTACAGGCATTATGAAAACCAATTCCCTAATGGAAAATCTTATGAAGAGAATCATCATGGTAATATGGGTAGTATTTATGTGGATGATGATGAGGAGACTACAAATGATATATGAGCTGAAAGAAGTGTTGAAGCTCAGTCAGTTGTTTTAGAAGGTAGTGGAATGATTGTATGTTTATCGAGAGTTATGTTGTATAGTTAATGGTACTATGGAATAAAGAATCATCGAGGGATTGTTAAACTATTGTTTTTTTTCCAAAAAGTATTTGAAAGTGTATGATTAATGGTACCAGTATCCATGAAAGGTTATTCAGATATTTTTGGAATGTAGATGATATGCACATAATGAAGGGATAAGGAGAAAATTAAATGTTTGATAGTATTCATGATCTCATGACTGATATAAGGAGAAGGTTATATCATGGTTTGAGTATATAGAATTTTTGGATTTTGGTATGTGTAAAGAGTTAACTATTTACAGCATTCATGTTTTCACTAAGGTTTAATGGGAGTTAATTTTTCAAGAGAATACATGATTAAGGTATTCATATGATTGGAATGTGACCAACAAGCTATATGGGGGATAAATAATGGTATTCACATGCTTGGTTGATGAAATTTCAAGTAATCTTTTTCTTTATACTATGATCTTGGACCGAAGTATTTTAGATAAGCCTAAAGATTGGAATGGATTATGTTGGACATAAGTTAGTATTGTTTAAGGATAGAACTTTTATGTGATATTATTGATGGGATGTTATAGTAATGTAGTTTTAGAAAAAGGACAACTTGCAGGATGGGTGACAGCCCATCGCGTCGGACAAGGCTGTGGGAATCGAACCCACAACCGAAGTGCGACTGGCCTTTATCACCTACCACTGGCCTACAGGAAGTCCCTGTTTAGTAGAAACTAGTTTTATTATATTAAGTAGTATGATATATTAAGTATAAGTTCATTTTAGGAACCATATATGATTAATCTCACTATATATCAACTTATGTATATTTAATAACTTTTGGTAACCTTTTTTTGAGACAGATGGAATGACCCGTCATTCTATCACATGATCTGCTAACACTTCATGAATAACAAATTCAACTTCATTTCTTTAAGAGATGAATTGGAAATTGTTCAAGGCACGAACAACAGTGAGATTGTACCAAAATAAAGTAAGTATTTATTCTAATTAAAATTATTTAACTTTAGGGAAATGGTCTTTAAAACCAAAAATGTTGTCTGAGTTCCTTATATCCTATGAATCAGATGGTACCCTAGATCATCACAAATCTATGGCTTTGTGATTGTTGGATTTTTCATAGCCATGTTCTCTACCACTCTCTATCAGAACATGATGGTTATATTTCTCTTCCATATCCATATTTTCACGTATGTTCTCCTATGTGGAAACACAGTGATTAGTTTATCTGGGTAACCGTTACATTTCATACTTTAGTTTTTAAAGATAAGTTTTGGTATTCCTTTTTACGATGTGGGTTTCAATTAAAGAAACTTTCAAGTAGAAAACCATTTATAACCCTGAAGAATTTCAAGGGTGAAATTAATTTTAAGGGGGGTAGAATGTAATAACCCGAGATTTTATAAGATATATTCTATTTAGTTTCATTCATATCTTATGTTGTATGCTACACCAAGATTACTTTGTGCTATACGCAACACTATTCTTGGATCGTGTTACACACAATTTTGATAATAGTTATTCTACGCAACATTGAGTATATATATATATATATATCATCAATGTATAAATGAAATATGGTTGGATTCTATTATAGGAAACAATGAAGGATTCTTTCACAACACGCAACCCTGACTTGGCTTGCATTACACGCAATCACGACCTTCCTCTATAGCGTGTGTTGTACGCAATACCGGGTTTTACTAAACAACGATATATTATTATAATATTATTATGAACTAGCCGTTATGAATAGTATTAACTAAATTTTGAATTTTATAACATTATTATTCATCTTACACATTTTCTAGAACATGGTATAAGAACAAAATAAAGTTTTCGGGTAAAATAAGTATTTTTCAAAAAATGCAGTTTTGCCGCCTTTTGATGGCACACCCACTTTAAATAGAGTTTTGACATGTTTATAAGTTAAATTTGACAAAATAAAATTCTTATTTGGAATCAAGAAATAAAAATTTACTTTGGATAAATTTTTCATATTATTCTGGTAACTTTCATATTTTGATGAATAGTAAAAACACGCTATATTTTAATTAAAAACAAATTTTTTTCATCGCAATAATTTATATGGTTAAATTATAATATATAATGGTTTTAAAGTATAAATATAATATATTTTTACCATTTAATATAATGTATGTCATTAGCATTGATTTTACATTAAATTCGTATGTTAAATCAATTCAATCTTTTGCAATGTTTTAAAGAAAAACACGTTTTCTTTCGACAGCAGGATTAATTTTAATCTAATTTCTGCAACTTTTGTGTATTGAATTTGGAAAAATGTATTCCATATTTGGAATCAGTGGGTTCAAATTATGTTAATAAGATACTTTTTATTTTTGGGAATTATGAATAGCAACTACGGTAAATTTTTTTTACCATAGTTAATGGTAAATCAGGTAATTAAGGGTAAATATAATATTATAAAATTACCATAACACATGCCAAAATTATATTTGATGGCTACCCATATAACATAAGGGTCGGATTAGATTTATTTTATGGACTTTTGACCATGAAAATAATTTAATTATTATTAAAACCAAAGAAAGTGACAACATGTCACTCTCTTAAATCTTATAAGTATAATAATTTTAATTTCATGATAAACATCATAAAACTTGGAACATGAATAGTATACAGAAATCTAATAAAATTATCTACATCATGAGAATTTATTTATAATTTTTTGGGATTAAATAATTGTCATTAATGGTTATACATTAATGATACAGAAATTATTTATTAAGTGGAAAATATGTAATATAGTTGTTATTGAAATAATAATACCCATTAAAAGGCCCACAAACCTGACCAAAACTTATTGGTAGTGTATATATACACCTTAATCATCCAATTAATAATATATGACCGTTTTGAGCCTTATAAAAGTAATTATGACACTTATATTATTTTATTTTAAATGATGCCAAAGTTTTCACCTTCATAATTTAATAAATATAAAAATTTAAATATTGTTATTTTAAGATGATAAATTCGAGTAAAATTATTATTGTGAAAGGTAATAGATGTATCTTCATCATAGGATTTTATTTTTAATTTTTATGCAACAAATAAGTATATTAAATAATTATACAAAAATGTTGTAGTAATTATTTTATTAAGAGATAAACCAAATAAATGGTTTTAAAAATAATAAAATAAATATTATATGAACTATTTAATGTGATACACTAATTTTATAGAAATATATGACCTTTTAAGAATCTATTAGAGATTTTATTTTGAACATATCTTCTTTATATATTTTATTTAAATTCAAATAAATGAATAGTATCAAAATTGACACTATTGTTATTTTATAAAAATAACATATTATAAAATTGATTAAAAATCACAAAAATATTTAAAAAATATAAATATAAATTTATATGGTCTATAATGTTATAAAGTAAAAAATTATGGAAACTTCACAACAAATAAGTAATTATTTGTTATAATTTAAAATTTAGAATTTTATTACCACAAATAAACTTAAATAGATTAAATAAGGATAAATCAAAATGATAAGGTTTAAAATAAGATCCAAACATGTCTAAATTTGATTGGTTGATGAGATTACAACCCTATCTCATCTAATATTCTAATATGAGTCATTTTTTAAGGTTTTTAAGTGGGGTTAGATTTATTATAAATTAATGTTTTTAAGAATTCCAAAGGTGCCCCTCTCCTCCCTTATAAAAGGGCACCTCCTCCCTCTCTTCCACACACCACTTTGAGCCTTCAGGATCGGCCAACCCCTGCCCAATTCTCTTCTACACTTCCCTAGAAACATCCTAGAGGTCCTGGTCTTCTTAAAAGACAAATTTTAGTGCCCTAAGAGGAGGTCTCAAAGAGGCGCTTCAAAGAAGAGGTAATTTCCGTTACCGATTATTTCACCTTTATTTCTTCTTCCACTACTTCTTATTAGGTTGTTTCATTATGAAGTAATAACATCAGTATCAATAATATACTGATATGTTATTATATGTATGAAACAACCCTATTTCACCATCTATCCATCCTATGGAAAACGAAATCACCGCGAGTGCGTACGTACGGAATACCGTCTCCACGCCGTGGTGTAATCTATTTTCCACCACCACCATACTTGGATGCGTATAATGGTGATAATAATAACCCTATATGATTATTTTAAAGTGATATTGATTCTGTAATAGTATACATACAATCCAATAAAATTCCACGATCATGGGAATGATATCATCGCTCGTGCGTACATACGGAATACCGTCTCCACGACGCGATGAGATTCATTCTCAATGATTAACCATTCATAAATGATTATAAAGTATATATAATAAGTAATAATGAAATATATGAAATAATAATGATACTTGATTTATGTATATATATATATATATTTATGTCATCCAATTAATTCCATTCAATTCAATGAGGAAACGAAAACAACGTTCATGCGTACGTACGGCCTACCGTCTCCATGAACGGTGTATTTCTTTCCATTTATCGATCTATTATATATATGTATATTCTGAATATATATTATATATAAATCATGTTTTACATTCTGGATGTAAGTAATCATGATCTAAGAAATCATATGAATAATTACAAGTCAAAACACGGATGACAAATGAAACGATTTTACCCCAAACGCTCTTTAACATGGAATTTACAAAACAACGGGTAATATAAAGTCATAAGTGAACCATATATGATATCATAACAATTAATATGATTCTGTAATAAGTCAATAACTTTATTTAAATCATTATACATGAGTTTCGGATACGTACAAAGCATATCAGACCTAAGGTAAGGGATAACTTTTCCAATCTCATTTTTATCTGATATTGCTTATACGTAAGTATTTACTGGGGTTATTGTTATCATCCATGTAAATGTTTTATAAAAGTGTTTTCATGTATGTTTAAAGTCCTTTATTACCCATTTTTGACTTTTACTACATGGTATGTAAGGAATCTTTCTTTTGTTTACGTTACGAGGTACTTTTTTGACTTTTCCGACAATAGTACGAGGAGAATGTTATTTTTAACTTATACGGCGTGAACGGATTATTATGGTTTTATAAAGCCTTATTTTCATGAATCTTCCTCCAAAATATTTCATGACTATTTTCAACAAAATCCTTTTATTTTAAAATTTCATGACATTTTGTGAAAAGAGAATGATTTTGAAGAAGAAAGAATATTTTCCTCAAGAATTCATTTCAAGTGTTTTATCAAAACCATTTTCCATCTAAGATGACATTATTTCATATGTTTATATTTCAAGTTTAATTTCTATATTATTTACATGGTTTCACTTTTCATATGATGAAATGTCCATTTGTTTTATAAGGATTATGAGATGATGAGATGATGTTTATGAAACCCATTTTAATTATTTGGGTTATGATGAATGTTTTATGTATATTTTGTGGCACAAGTAATATGATTTCATTATGAGATGGGTGGGACCTATATCTCCCTCCAATGCATTGGGTAAAGATTTTATATCTCATGATATAGACATGGATGGAATGGTAAGTTAATTCGGTTCAGTGTTACAGGACTGAAACGAGGAGTGAACTCGATTCAGAATGGGACTTTGTCCACAAAGATGGTCATGGAAGTAATGCCTTGGCTACTGTGGAAATCATTAGATGTGCTTAATGGATGCCACAATTACATGTTTTATTCCCATGATATTTTATCATTCTTAATGTTTCTTTATGATCTATGCCTTACGTACTTCCATGTTTTGTGTCATTTCTCAAACTTTTGATGTTTAAACATTATGTTCATGTTTTTAAGTTCAAATTTATATGGTATGTTTTATTTTATCCATGCTTACCCTTACTGAGCATTTGAGCTCACCCTTTTTATGTTTTATTTTCCCCAGGATATAAAGAACGGTTTTAGGTAAGAAAAAAAAGGGGAAGATCTTTATGGGAGATGTTGAAGATCTTTCACCACGATTAGAAGATTACGTTCCAAGTTTCCAAAGACACTAAACTATTACGGTTCCTGTGTGTCTATTTTTGTTATGTATTAAGTATTCTGTTAAAGTAATGTAATTTCCATGTACGTCAAGCTTTGGGTCTCTATAATGATGTCTATATTGACACTATCCATGAATGAGGAACCACTCCTACATTAATTTCAGTTGTGTAATGTAAGGATTGAGCATAGTATGGTTTAATTTCATGAAAATAGGACACAGACCATGCAGTTTAACATCTTATGGAATGGACTTTCATGGGATATAGTTTAGGTTAACTTATTTTTGACCTAGGGGTAATTTTTTTCCTTTTCATGGTATTATTTACAATAATTATCCATCGTTATCAGGTATGAAGGGGAAAGATTGTAAGATGTAATCTGTGAATTTCAAAATATGATGAGTGAAATGGGATGAAAAAAATCAATGGGGAATAAAAAGATAGGAAAAGCCTCTAATATGGGCGAATCTTTCCTTTGGTTGAAATTTTTTTTAAGCGACTTGTGAAGAGTCAACTAGGGAATATTATGAATAGTCAAAAAAGGTGTCTCCAGACACTAGACCTCTATTTTTGATGGCCAGGAATAATTATGGAGATTATGACTTCCCCATACATAATGTTTGGGTTTTGAATGTTATGTTCATAAATATGAAAGCAGAATTTAATGTCGAAATTTCCTAGGAATGGGTAGAAATGTTTTATTTTTTCATGTCTGACCCATATATAATAAAAAAGAATTTATTTTATCCCCCCATTTTTTTGGATGGATGGGCCTAGGATATAAGGTCAGTATGTCAATTTATATCTCATAAAAATGAGAATCAATCCATATGTATTTCTGGGAAGGTTTACCCATGCATCGATCAAACTCTTATGTGGGGAAAGGGTAATTTTATTAAGAATATGAGCCCATGAGTGGGTTGAGACTTTTATTGGAAACTCTAATTAAAATATACATTGCATATAGAAACATGTGGGGGAAAATTTTTTATTTTCTCTGGACCAGGATATATTATTCTTGTGTCACTATGTATCCTGTCAAAGAGATAATCATACAATATTTACTTTTTATAGGGTTCCCTATGCACATATGACCCGAGCATGGGGAAAGAAATTTTTTATATTTTGTTTTGACAAGGATAGGATTGTATATTTCGGTGTCACAATGTATCCAATTATGGAAGGAATCTTGATAAACATAGTTCTAAATAACATGCAGGTTAGTGTCATGTGACAAGGAAATTAGCCATGTTGTTGAACATTACGCATTGAGGATGAGATGAAGGATCTGGGCTCAGCAGAAGTGCAATGTTGGGTGGAGACCAACTTTTCCTTTTCCCCAATGGATGCCAAATCTAGGATAAATATTATGATGAATGTCGGAATCCATAGAATAAAATAAATTATTTAGATAAAGAGAATAAAAGAGCTAGATCCAAGAAAGAGGATCTTTCACATCATGTTTATAAATAATTTATTATTTTATAAGGAAATTAAGTACATGGGTCTTTGGTAGTTTCTTCATTGAGGATCATTGATCATCTAGAATGGCCATTCCGGATTTCCTTCATAACACTCATGATGATCCAAAGTAAAATTCATCTAGTGGTGATCCACACATGATCCAATGGTCTCTGAACAATGCCACTCGTTCTGCAGGTTCTAGAATAGAAAATTGAATTTCTTGCATTGATCATTCTTGATCTTTCATTTTTGTTATTGAATAAATTCTCTCATTATTGAGAGGGAGAGATGATAGGATTTTAGAGAGAAAATTTTTGGATAAACAATTCTCAATTCACCGGGGTTTTGCAGAATAGACGTACCAGCCTATTAATCGACATTGGGTTTCAGTTAAAATATTTAATTGAAAAACAACAATTAAATTAAATTATAACAATTAGAGAAAATACATTCCACATAATAATAATAACAACACCATTACTTGTGGTGTGACAACTTTTGGAAAATAGAACCATAAATGAAATCTCATGCCACATAATGATAATAGTATAATTATTATTTTTTTCTCCTACTGGATAAACATTATTTACTGACATGTAAATTACTAATCTATCAATAGAAACAGTTTGATTCTATTCAAATTCCTCTTCCATTTATTGAACTCCTGAATAAAATATTTTATTCTCTTAAATAAATATTTTTATTTACAAACTAGTAAACTAATATTTATTAAATGTTGAAATAAATAAATAAATATAATTTATTCACAATCCAGCGAATACATATTTATTTATTTAATGTGATCATTTTAAATTGAATAAAATTATTCCTCACTCTAGCTAATAATATTTATTACATTAATTAAATTCAAATAGAATTTAATCAAGGCCACCAGAAACACTAAGTATGTAACCCTCTAGGATTATTTTTCATTGGAAATATTTGGGCATGCATAAAGTCCAATATTATTTCCTAGAAATGGGTCAAGTAAACCAAGATAAAGAACTTTAGGTTGAACCAACTACATTCGCATACGAAGGATTACTGTGCAATATAGTCCCATTGTCACAATATCTCATCAAGTAGTTTTCATGATATTTTTATCAACCTATATGCTTGATACGATATTCATTGACTACATGAAATAAAGTCTCTGTTACACCATGGAAATGGAATTTAGGGTGACAGTTCTATTTGAATAAAAGGGATGAGACATAAACTTCCATAAATGGAAGGGGAAATCATTCCTTGACTTGTCTATTCATAACATGTCATTCTGAATCATCCAACATTCCCTAATTCCCGCCAATATATGGCATGATGGTTTTTGTTAGTTATTAAAACTATGTGAGTCGTGCCATGTATAAAGGAAAACATTAAAGTCTATGGACCATTACACATTCTTGAAGATGTGAATATCCTATGATAGCAAAACATGCATAATTTCATACAGGTGGGTTTGTTCTCATAATCTCCCATCTTGTAGATTACCAAGTGTGAATTTTATGAGAATAAGTCTGATCCACTTACGAGTACTCACACATGATGGTAAGTATACTAAGTGTCCCATCATCGTATTTCATCCAACCAAAAAACTATATTTATGAATATTTTCATAGAACTTTAAGGTTCTCATCATAGCAGGGAACTTCTATAACCTTATTAATGTGAAAAATACTCTAGGAAATTATTATATTATAGTCATAAAAACAATGAACAATAGGTAATAAAATTTTTAATATTTAAATAAATTAAATATTCATGTAATCAAAGTACAAATAGTTGGTTCTAGGACACCAACTCCAACAAAATCCTAATTTGACTAGAGCCAACTAAATATGAATTACATTCTTCTAGATCTCACATGTTGATCATGTTTTTCATAAGCCAAGGTTTTAAGCATGGGGTCTGACATGTTTTCTTCCATGGGAATACAACTCACTCCAGCTTCACCTCTCTGAGAAAAATCCCTCAAAAGACAATACTTTCGAAGTATATACTTTTTCAGTATCTTGTCAATGTATGTACTATGACACAGTCTAAGAAATATCTTGGATCTATTATGATGGATCTTGATCTTATGAATATATGCTTCCTCACCCAATTCATTCAAGAAGAATCATTTATTTAACCATTCCCTAATAGACGATAAGACTAGTATTTCATTTCCAATACGTAATATGTCATCAATATATACTATAAAGAAAACAACAACACTACCACTAAACTATTTTTAGACACAAGGATCACATTCATTATTTATAAAACCAAATTCCATTATGGATTTGTCAAAACAAATGTTTTGGGACCTGGATTCTTTCTTTAATCCATAAATGGATTTGTGAAACTTTCATATCTTATTGGAATCCTTTGGAGTCACAAAACCATCAAATTGTGTCATGTAGACATATTCCTGAAGGTTCCTATTAAAGAAGGTTTTTTTGACATCTATTTTCTAAATCTCATAGTCTTGGTAAACGTCAATGACTAGTATAATTTTGATGGATTTCAACATTGAAATTGGTTTAGACACCATGAAATTTGTTCCGTGCCCTTTTTCATAGAGTGAAGATATGATTATCACGTAGACAAAAAATGTCAAGTATGAGTGAGGATGTTTTCACCATAAAGGAAGAATATGAAGACTTGATTTATATGTTCCAAAATAATACTCCATACCGATGGAAAAGTGGAATGATTCCCCATCCAGGAGTAGGTAGTTGTTTCCCAAGATCGATGATGAAAAAGAGTCAATTGATTAAATTCGATTTCCAAGATTCATCTGAGATCACTTGTCGTATTTACCATCTCAAGAAGGGTAGATCTATTTGAGATCTTCAATTTAATAGGTTGTGGAGCCCAAACGGATATACAGATCAAATGTTATGACACTTGGAAGATGGATAAATTTCACAAAAGGACCTACTCGGAGGACCTACGCGGAGGATCTATGCCGAATACCTACACGACATATGAATTTTTACACCGCTATGAAGAAGACCTATATATAGGACCTACGCGGAGGACCTACATAGATAAATTCCCTTCGACCAAGTCCCCTCCATGACTATAAATAGTAACCTTGGGCTCTCCATTTCACAATCACAAAAAGTTGAAAGAAGTCCCAAAGATCTTGTTGTGTAGCCTATTTTCCGAGATCTCCCAAATATTATTAGGTAGATCTCTAAAACATGAGAGAAGAGGGAATTAAATTGGGAAAAATTGTTCAAATTTCCATCACATTTTAGAACACATGGAGCTGTGTGGAGCACCTTCTCAGTGCACCTGCACGACGCACCTGCGCAACGCACCTTCGTGACGCACCTTGGTGGAGCACCTGCGTGAAGCACATTCATGGAGCACAAGCGCGAAGCACTTGCACGAAGCACCTTTGTGACGCAGCTGTGTAACACACCTTGGCGAAGCACCTCAGCACTGCACCTACGCGGCCCTACTGGTTCATAGTGCGGGGGCTGTGCCCCTGTGCCTCTACTTCGGCTCACTGTCGGGATGCGGTCCCGACCCTTCGGGCCGGTCCCTTCACTTCCATCACTGACCCCCATGAAAAATGGAGAGTAGAACCATGATCTTTTCATATACGGTCAATGACATTTTGCATTGCGCCCTTTATGTGGCCCAACTTCCAACCATGGAATAACATGATCTGAGACACTACATCACACTCAATGAAGTTCCTTGAGTCGACTTAGTCCTCTTGGTTCCTTTCACATGTTACGAGTTTCGGATCTCCTTATGGATTACTCGAGTACCTTGAGTCGATACAATCCTCAAGAAACTACTCAAACCACATCACTAGACTCTTATGCAAAGTTAAATTCCAAATGGGAATCCTAATTAAGAGTAACCCCCAACCAATTCCAAAAATGTGCATCTTCTATAGGTGTAAGCCCCAACCAACCCCAAAAAAGGCAACCATCCTGGTTTAAGCCCCTCACCTTCATCCCTTCAACCTAACATTGGACCCTTTTCCAATGTAAATAGAATATAGGGAAGGCTCGTCACCTTTCCCTCTTCCACGGTCAATGTGCCCTCTTCCATCAGCAGAGGAGGAAAGGTGTGAAGTGTTATTGTTGAATCTTCACATCCTCTTATTTCTCATACCGAGCATGAATCACTTGGACTTAGAGATATGTGATGCTTACAACATGTTCCAAACACTTATTGGAAGAAACTACAAGAACTCTAATTCCCACCATAACAGGGATACATAGGAAGCTGTCTCAAGGCCTAAGCTTATTGGGAATCCTTCTTGGGAATAATCCCCAAATTAAACCCCAAATGATCGAGGCATCCTTTTCATGAAGTAAGCCCAAACTCATATCTCTCAAAGGACCATACTCCCCTATGAGACTTATCAAACTGTGTTGGATTTGCTTCCCAACTAAATGGGATATATAAGAAGCCTCCTTAAGGTTTAAATCAAAAACATCAAATCATCCTTGTTCTCCTTGGACCATATTCCCAATAGGGTCTGATTTTACATGGAAACCCATATCCTTTCCATGTTCCTTGGGATGCTTCAACATAAGTCCCACATTAAGTTTCAACTAAGAATCTTCTACTTAAAGGTCCTTATCACATGACCTTAAAATGTATGATGTTTCCTATTAAGCATAAACAAACTACAAGGGTTCTGATTCCTTTCACAAGGACACGTAGTTATCTCATTATATGGGAATGATCCCAAGATCAAAACAAACCATCATCTCCCTGGATGACAGTAAATTCCATAGTGCCCCACTGAGTGGCTTAAAAACAAGTATCATCACAAAAATGATTAAAATAATCTCTAATCAGTATATTAGAGGATACCATTGATGGAAAACCTTGAATACACGTAGATGTATCCATTAATAAAGATCATTTAATGCATACTAATGATTCTAAATTTTACTCATGTTAATAAGTGATTTTAAATTCCAAGGGATAATTATGATATACTTGGTGAATTATTAATGATTCATGAAAATATCCATAATTTATAAAGAGTCCTAGAGTAGAAAATAATTCCCCCCAAAAGGGTGTGATGAGTCCGACCTCCCATCCTCTCGACCAATGCGTGTTCTTATGTACCATAAATTTCAATCTTAATGAATTCCTGGATTTGGAAAGCAGGTCCCCTTTGGATAAAGAACTTTTGGTAGTTTTCGGTTCCATAAATAAATCCAATGGAAACCACCTGAAAATAGTGTTTCTTAAAACTAGAACACATGTTTCAAGGATCTATGAAACAAAAATGTTGAACCTGACGTGAATCCTTTACTATGATAATAATGTTACCCAACTCTTAAGACCCTATAAATTGATAAAGGAAGGCCAGAAAAAGGAATTAATCACGCATGTATCCATCTAAAAATATGTTGGTTTAATAGATCTTGTTGTTGTATTCAGTTTTCCACTGAACTCCCTCCAATCCAAAGAACGTCTTTCTCCAAGACAACATCTGTGAACTTCATGACCACTGCTCAAGCTAGATCTCCATCTATGGGAAGAATGTCATCACCAACGCAGCATATTTAACACTAGGTCTCTAATGTGCTGGTAAAGGAATATCACCAGAACGGTACAATACCGACATTGAAGGCTGCTCGACAGGCCCTACAAGTTAATAAAATTACTCGATCATATGTCCAATGATGACCAATGATCAAGAAGCAAACGGTTCTACCCACCATCTTTAACCATTTCAGGTATTTATCCCTGGAACACAATAATCAATTACTCCCTTACTACATGGAGGTGGATCAAGAGGTCACTCAAGGCCTCAATACAAGAATGAAAGAGTCTTTCCTGGGGACTCTCACCCACAATCACTGCCAGAATCATGCAGTAGTGTACCCCCAACAAGATGGGGTTGTTGCCTCTAGATATTTGGCCTAGGTCTCTCAGACCAAGGCACACAAGATGAACCACCAGGGACAATGTCTGATCAATAGGGAGTTTGTTCTTACCTCTTCCTCCTCTGGAGAAGTCCATAAATTTAACTTTATGGCAAAAAATGAGAAGGCACATACACTCGTCCGTCCTAATTTTTCTACACATCTGACTCATCCGACAGCAGCCCTCCAATCCCACCCGAAAACCCTGTGGATCACCATGAACATGCACATACATCTGTTTATTAGTCATCAGCCAGTCAGCAGGCTCGTCTGACTGCATTTAAAGAAGTTCGCCAATCTTATAAGGTGGAAACTGGTAAACAGTAACATACACCTATTTACAATCACCAATTCTGTTAGCAGTCTCATCTTCCAGTATTAAAAAAAATCCATCAACCATACTTGACAAAACATAGCCAGCAGTCACATACACTTACCAATGTTCATCAAGCCTACCAACAGTCTCTTTTGGTAGCACCTGGAGATGTCAGTCGGAAATCTCAGATGAAAAATTTGGGGTAGACCCCACTCTCTTCCTCCATGTGTGAGTACTGTCAACATCCATTGATAGGAAAAGGAGGATAGGAATAGGCACATACACCACATATGGAATGGATGTATATTATCGTTCCAATTGTTGAAGTCACCAAACACAACTTATAAATGGTGAAAGGGTAGACACACATCACTACCCATATTCTGAAAGCATTCCAGGATACTTTAACAACTACTTCAGTAGTATCAGGGAAATAGACACATAAATCTGTCCCCACACATGGGATGACACATCGACATGCCATCCTGAAGCTGATACAAACCACTTCACCAGTACAAGAAGGGTCATGGGGCATACTCCCCCATATCATATGGACAACAAGATCGATAACATACACCCTTTCCAATTGGAGGTAATCGGTTTGTTCTGGTAACCACTCCAAGGAAAGCACATATACCTACCAATGATAACCACTTTTCCCAGAAATTGGCCCCAACTATGTATAAGAGAACATCCAAGAAACAGTCTCACCACACGTTGTTGGAAAATCAAGAGTTAAGATGCAATGTGGCTCCACTTAATGGTGGAGTTCTTGAAGCTCTCGTACATTCATCTATTGCTACTCAAGATCCTATCATATCATTACCAAATTATGGGAGTGGTAGTTGTAATTCTAAAGTTCCTTGTTGTACACTTCATCATTTATGCTTGCTTCATAAAAATTCGGTCAATCCAAAGTGCCTATCTCTGGATGAGAGCCACAACAACCCTCTGTGTGGCCAGAAGACCAAGAAGCAAGAAGATTAATTCCTTGCTGTAATTCATCGTGTTGATTCTCCCCATGATGGCATTCACTGTGAATGTCCTCTCCTCAGCAGTATTTCACATTGTCAAGAAAATTCCATAATTGACAATGTAGAACTGAGAAATCCCTCCTATTTTGAGGCACTTGAAAACACAAAGGAAGTCATGTCTGATGCCCTGTCATTTACGAGTGAAACACTCTTCAAACTAGTAAACATCTTTAGGGAACGTACTTTCTCAAATCCTCCTTTAGGTCATTTTTCTTCTAATACAGAGCACCCACTCTCTTCAGATCAAGTGGAGAAACCTATTGTGAAAGATGAAGAATATGTGTTAAACATGAGGAAACAATTAGCTAAAGAAGAAATACTAGTCATGTTCTGGCCTTTGGAAAATTCACAGTATAACATTCCATAATTGATAACAGAATATTGCATCCCAGACATTCATCTCAACCTATGGAAAAATCTTCATCATTTGAATACCAATGTCTTACCATACGATGAATATCAAAATCATGTAAAGGTAATAGAAGGGTTACAACTCCAAATTGACATGGAATCTCTCTTAGTTTCCCAACATCCAAAGGTTAAAAAACAGCATAGAACCCTTCAGTGTGCATGTCTCAATCCTCTAAAGAGGATACACCAGTTAATTTTTGATTTTCAATCTAATGTTCGTATCAGAGGATGGGGTTCATATGGAGCATTTCATTTCACTGCACTCCACAATCAGAAAAGTCTGGAAAAAGTGGTTTCATGAAATGTTCTTGCCCACGATTGACCACAATCAATAAGTATTGTATGTAATCAAATGTCCGCTCAAGAACATGCCTTGACCAATTCTCATCAGAATCAAGCCCAATGAAAACAAGTGGTTGAGCTAGTTTTACTCCAAGCATATGAGAATCTTGAACATGCATCCTGTTTAGAAGATGTTAGGCATCCGAGGATGGAAATGTCTGAAATAGCACAACAATATTCTGAAATAGGTTATTTAAGTGATTATCGGATGATGCGCCCAGCTAATGTCAAAACCAAAATCCGAAAAATCAGAAGAACAGTTGCAGAAATTTCATCCATAGCTGTTAAAAATCACCCCAGCTTGCAAGGATGGAGGCTCATTTAATTCAACCTTCAAATTCATTAATCAATGTTCAATGATTTGAAGAAGAAGAACAGGAATATCCCCAGCCTATAAGGTTGGGGGCTTTTTCACATCTACAATCCCCTCCTCAACAGAAGTCAGTTTTCTCCCGATTAGGGAAGAAGCAAAACGAAAATCGTACCAGTGAACTCTCCAAGGATTCCCTTTGGGTTACTATCTGCCAAACAGTTCTAGGGAATTCTTCATATAGGATAATGTAGTCTCATGGAAGACACAAAGGGAGACGATCTAGCAGAAGCACTGATAGAATGTCATCAATGAAATATGTGTCAGTTAATGTTATTAACAACATTATATAAAATCCTCCAAAAAATAATTCCAGTTCATGGGAATCATAGGATGAAGTTATTGTCCATACTATGGTACACACTGAAGAAAATGAAGAAGGTGTGCGTACCTGAAATCAGAGGCTTACCCAGAATCTAGGTATGCCTTAAAATAACCAACTCCCCCTCTCTAAAAGGCCTCTAACAAGGGGAAAGGAAAAAAGTTATATTTCCTCTCACTTTTCCACTGAAGCAGGTCAATATCTTTCACTTTAAGAGAGATTTTCACAGCAATAAGAGTAAATGAATGAGTTGAAAAGACTCAACACATAGTTACTTTGAAATAGTCTGTCTGCTAGACCGTATCCCAGACATGCTCTCAACTTGAAAATCCTATAAGAGATCTTCAGTAAAGAGGATTTGAAGTAACTACAGATGCAGATAATGAATTCCCTCCATTGGGTATACAACCAAGGCAGGTATCAGCACCACCATCAATGGTTTTACCGGTCATTTCACCATCTCAAGCTCCATTTGCTATACATCCATAGGTTCTAGCTCATTTGGATGAACCCCAAATGATTATGAACACAATTGAGGCATTAACAGCTCAATTGGAAGCTATCGAGGAAGGACGTGCACTAGTTCATCTGGAAAAGAGAGTTTACCCTGAATGGGTGGATGAAATTCATCCCCCACCAAATTTTGTGAGTACCACAATCCCAATATTTAATGGTTCAGAAGATCCAGAACAACACCTAACAAATTTTTTTCTCGTTGTGATACCATGAGGGAATCTTCTCAACAACAAGAGGCAGTTAAGATTAGGTTTTTTGTGCAGTCATTATAAGGGCAAGCTTTTGTCTAGTATACAAGTTTGAAATCTTGATCAATTACTAGATTGGAAGACCTCTGTCAGAAATTTCTTGTCCAATTTAGCTCAATGCTACCATAGACGATAGTTTTTTATCTTACTAATTTTAGACAATGGGAGAATGAAAGAGTTTCATATTTCATTTCATGATGGAAAGAATTAACATATTCCTTAAATCTATCACTCCCTCAAAAATAATTGCTACCAATCTATGTGGAAGATCTGCATGATGAATTACGCACACCATTGATCCCTGTGAAATACATAGGAAGGTTTTGAGACCTTACTCCAATCGCTCAACAGATGGGAGACTTTATTATAGAAAATAAGGCTAAAAGTCATGTAATTCCATCAGCTCTATGGAGGAGGATAGGAAAATCAGATGCTACCACAATCACCCTCAAACAGGCACCTCAACCTACTTCTACTTCAAGACCCTCATCATACTGAATGGCTCTGCTTCTTGAGCATCAGCAGCAATGACTACCTCCTTAAGATGATCAAAGAGATCAAATGCGTAAAAAATTTGAGGAATTAAAGAATAAATTTTATTCTTTCATGAACGAAAAAGTTCCTTGTTACTTCATACCAGCCTTAGAAAACAATTTGGTTTAGTTACCAAGGTCGAAAAGGCCAAATAAAGATGGAGATGAAGATCGTATGAATTATTTTCCCTTTCATCAGATGTTGGGACACCCCATTCCGGAACTCTTTGTTTTCAAAGACCCTCAGAAAAATATGGTAGACTTTGGAAAAGTGAAATTGAAAAGTTCATTAGCTCAAGTAGCATGTTTTACTGCTACCAATATAGAGGAAGAGGGAGAATGAAAAGTGGTTAGATGTAAAAATGTGCAAAAATATGATGATTGGATGATCAGGATAATGATCAACCAGACTCATGCTATTTTATGAACACAGTTGAAATAAACAATTGTGTCTTCTTCCAATCCTACCAGAGCAAAACCATCTTCATCAAAAGGCCATTCCTTAAAGAAGAAAAGTGATCATAAGGACAAAGAGAAGTCAGAAAAAGACGAGCTCATGTCAAGGCCAATGTTTTCCTTGACCCTGGCAGATTTTATGTCATCTATTTTAAAATCATGGGCACCACCCCGCCAAATGGTACAACTAGAATTAACCTTTCAAGAAGAAGAATCATCAGATGAATAATTTGTCTTTGGTTCTATTAATGTTATCCATTTAATGGATCCTTATGCCAATGGTGATTTTGATTATAGTGAGCCGGAATTTCTTGAACCTAATTGGGGAACTAGAGGAAGGGGCCAAGGTCAAGGATACAGGGGAAGACATGGGAATTCCAGAAACCACCATTTTAACTCTTTCCTTACTCGAACCATATATGTAGCAGAAACTCATGGAATATCCATTTAGAAGGATCAACAGGAACAAAGAGTTTCTTCCATGAAATACAGGTTCGGTTTTGACACAATTATTTTTGAAGAAGGATTAGAAGCCACACCATATTCTTCTTAGAAAATAAATAGACTTAGTCGGTCTAATTTACCAAATCCAGCAGTATTTCCAGCTTCTGCTCTGACACAAAGTACATCTACATCAGAAGCATCAACTTCCAAAGCACCTGAAAAACCACAACTCCATGCCAGGAAACGTAGACCATTGGACCAAAACTATGATGTCTTGAAACAATTAGCCCAAGTACCGGGAAATTTATCAATTTTTGATTCTTTTAGTCTGTCAAAAGATCTTCAACAAGCACTCATTAAGGCTTTGTTATGTCCTTGAGAATTTGAAACTAATGTTTCTACTGCTGAGGTTTACTGTATATAGATTGATCCTGTAGAATTTCATGCAGTTATATTATTTACGGATGAAGATGAATATAATGTTGTGCATGGGCATATTAGACCTTTTAATTTTTTTAGCAAGGTCAATGACATAAATATCTGAAGAGCATTCATTAATAATGGCTTCGGGGTCAACCTCATTCTCGTTCGTACACTTCGTCGATTGGGCTTGACTGAATCTAACTTATCTCCTTTAAATTTAATATTGCAAGTATATTACAAGAATAAAAAAGAACCTATGGGCGAGATTACACTCAGAACTCAATTTTGAGATCTTGTGTCTAATTTAGATTTCATGGTTGTTCGTCAGGACACAGCCTCCAATATTCTTCTTGGAAGGGCTTGGTTGCATCAAGATGTAGTCATACCTTCATCATACCACCAATGTCTAAAATATTGTTTCAATGGTAAAATCATGACATTGTATGGTGTCAAGTATCCATTCAAAACTTGTCAATCTCAATAAATTGAGGTTGAGGTTTGTCACATAAAAGGAATGAAGCCCATGACAAAGGAGATAACCAGAGTTAATGCTCCAAATGGAAAAGAAAATATCCGAGAAAATACATTCATACATTTGAGTACAGATTATGTGTTACCAATCAATCAAATTGAAAGGGTAAAACCAAACCTAAAGACTAATCTAGTAACATCCACAATGTCAATTAACACAATTGATTCTAACAGCATAGAAGAAATTATTTATACACCAAGAAATGATGAAAACCTGAATGGAGATATTTTAATCTCATCTATTGAACTACAACAGGCCTCTACATCATCAACCAGAGTAGAAGAGATAGTGGTAATGCAAGAGGAAGGAAAATATTTTGATTATCAATCTGTCAATCCCTCTTTATTACCATAGGAAGACCCTTCATCATTAGTAGTATCAGATATGGTGGCCTTTTCTTTGGGATATTCAAATAATGATTTCTCCCCTAACACTGGATGTTTTTCCTCATCATCTACAATGAAAGTGGAAACAGAAGAGGTAATACATAATGAAGAAGAAGATGAAGATCTCAAAGATGATCCTCCAGCATTTGAAGAAGGTGTAATTACCACCATGGATGAACTCAGAGAAATAAATCTAGGTACAGAATAAGATCTATACCCCACTCTAATTAGTACATCCATGACCTCTAAAGAACAAGAGGTTAATAGTTCCATTCTAAAGAAACATCGAGATATATTTTATTGGAATTATACAAATATACCAGGTCTTAATCCAGATACAACCACCAATCATTTGGGTTTCCCAGAAGAAAATCTTGGATTTAAGAAAGAAACAAGGATAACACACCCAACTCATGCCTCTAAAATTGAAGCTGAAGTTGATCAGCTTATAAAGGCTAAATTTTTCATGAAAGTTCAGTATCCCAATTTGTTGGCCAATATTGTGTCAGTGAAAAAGAAGAATAGAAAAATTAGAGTCTGCATTGATTTTAGAGATCTTAACTGGCATTGTCCAAAAAATGATATTCCAGTCCTGCTTATAGAACTTCTAATTGATGCAACAACTGACTATGAAGATCTTCCCTTCATGGATAGATATTATGGGTATAATGATATCCATATGGCCCTATAAGATGAAGAATATACATCAGTTAGATCTCCTCAAGGTTTTTTTTTCTATCAGGTAATTCCCTTTGGATTAAAAAATGCAGGTGTAACATAACAATGTGCCTTTCACCATATCTTCAAACCCTTCTAAGAGAAATTTGTAGAATGTTATGTGGATGATTTGGTGGTCAAATCCGAAAAACATTCTAATCACTTGGCTGATTTAGAAACCATATTCAATAAATGTTGGCAAAATAGTCTAAATATGAACCCCTTGAAATGTGCTTTCGAGGTAACCTCAGAAAAATTCTCGGGATTTTTTGTATGCCATTGTGGTATCAAAGTTGATCCTGAGAAAAAAAATCCTTGGTATTTCACCTCCTCAAAATTTGAAATAATTAAGAGGAATCCAAGGAAATTTGGCCCATATTTGGAACTTTATCGCCAATTTGGCAGGCAAGTTTTTACCCATCACTAGATTAATGAAGAAGGGAGTCACCTAACAATGGAATAATGATTTCCCAGAAGAATTTAATACCATCAAGAAATATTTCTTGATTCCACCATTATTAATGCCACCTATTGAAAGAAGACCATTTATTCTCTATGTGACAGCTTTAGAGTGATCATTAAGTGCCTTCCTCGCCCAACAGAATGATGCTGGGAATGAAAACAACCTTTACTATCTCAGTCGAACTATGCTTAATGCGGAAACCCGGTATTCAAGTATTGAAAAGTGCTTCCTGAAATTAATCTATGTAGTTCAGAAGTTGAGTCACTACCTTCAACATCATGAGGTCCAATTGGTGTCTCATAATTATCCACTCAAATTTACCCTTAGTCATCCTATGTTTACATGACATCTGACACAGTGGGTGGTTATTTTTCAACAATTTGATATCCATTTTGTACCTCAAAAGGAAATAAAAGGCCAAGATCGGGCCAAATTCCTTGATGAGCATCCATTTATGGAAGATACATCGTTTAATACTGAGCTTCCTAATGAAGATTTATTCTCTATTCAATATGATTCCAAAAAATGGGAAATGTATTCCGATGGTGCTTCCATAATTTCAACAGGAAAGAGAATGTAAAACCCTAAACATAACATGGTTGGAAAGGAATTGTCCTTATTTTCCCAAATAAGGTAGTATTTCCTTATTCTTTCCTATTATCAGAAGGTGGTACCAACAATCAAGCAGAATATCAATCTCTCATTGCAGGTTTGGAATTTTCCCTTTAGGTGAAAATGGATCATTTAAAGGCAAAATGTTATTCAGAAATGGTAATAAAACAAATTAATGGGGAATATTCTATCAGAAAAAAAATTAATTCTTTTGTGTTATTACGTTAGAGGGTTAATGGCTAAATTTCCCTCAGAGTTGACATTGTCTTATATACCATGATCATAAAATGCTCAAGTAGATGCACTGCTAATGTGGCTACAGCCTTGGAAGATTCAAATCGGGATGAGACAGTTATCAACAAAACCCATCACCGTGTGGTTTCACCTTTTGTTCTAACCATAATGGAGGAAATTAATGAAATTTTCCCTATTTTTGATCCATATGGTCAGTCCATGGGATTGAAAACATACATTTTGGAATATCTTTAAAATGGGCTACTTCCACTAGATAGGGATAAGAAAGAACAGATTCAGCGACAAGCGACCAAATTTTCCCTTTATGATAGTCCAAACCACCAAAAGATCCTTCACAAGTGAGGATTTGATGGAATTCTCTTCAGATGTATTGACATAGAAGAGACTTTAGCTTTCATGAAAGAAGTATATTCAGGAGCTTGTGGTGCCCACTAATCTGGCCAGAGACTCTTTGATAAGATCTAAAGGATTGGATACTTTTGGTCTTTAATGAATCAATATTATACATATTTCACTAAAAAATGTCATCCCAGCCAAGTGCATGCCAACTTCATTCATCAACCCCCAGAGTTGATATATACAGCTAAATACTCTTTTCCATTTTCCACATGGGGAATGGATGTAGTAGGGCATTATCCTCCAGTCACGACTAAGCAGTTCAAGTATATTCTCACTACTAGTGACATCTTCTCTAAATGGGATGAGAAAATACCTCTCAAGGATGTCGGACTGAAAAGCATTGTTAGTTTTTTAAAAACTAACATCATCACCAAATTTGGAATCCCTCATACTATTTTGATGGACAATGACACCAATTTTTGTTCTTCTGAAGTAAAAAAGTTGTATTAGGAACATAATATCAAGTCCATCCATTCATCTCGCTATCATGCGGTAGCCAATGGGTAGATATAGGCCATTAATAATACCCTATCAAATATACTCCAGAAAATGGTGGGTAAATGTGATAATTCATGACTTGATAAACTTTTGAATGTTTTATGGGATTATCAGAAAACTACTCATACTTCTACCCTAGCAACTCCTTATTCATTAGTATATAGAAACGAAGTAGTTTTGAAAATTGAAATACAATTGCATTTACTTATAGTTTCAATATGTGATCATTTTTCTACAGATGAAAGGTCTCAAAAATGGTTCGATGAGTTTGAAAAATTAGATGAGAAAAGATTGCATTCTTTGCATAATCTAGAAGTCTATCAGAAGAGAATAGCGCGAGAATTTAATAATAATGTTCTCCTTCGTTCATTCATTCAAGGAGAATTGGTATTGGTCCTTAGGACTCCCATGATACCTAGAAAGAAACCTCCAAAACTTGAACCAAATTGGGAAGTACCTTATTCCATACATAAGGTTTATTCAAATGGAGCTTATGCCTTAATCTCAATGGATGGAGAGCTTATCACAACTCCAACAAATTCCTGATTTTAGAATAAATACTTTGTTTTATTTTGTACAAATAGTACTCACTAAAAGACTTTAAACTACACAATACCATGTCCTTGCGGCAAGACATAAAACTGCACAGCCCCCATGTCCTAGTTACAAGACATTAAAATGCATAACAATAGTCAGTTTCCATGCTACATGACTTTAAAATGTGCATCATCTTCTCCTTGTCGCATGACATTTAACTGCATGACATCAATTTTACAAATAATGTTCTCTCTATTTTGCGTTAGGAGGTTTCAAAAGCAAATATCATTGACATCATCACTACTCCTTAGTAGTACATGAGTCCCTCTCTTTCCTATGTCTGAGTTAGATCTGCATAGAGACCATGTTTGAAGAACTACGTATGGACTGATTCTCATTTTCAATGAGATACATAGAGATGCCTAAATCTATAATTTTTGGGCCAACCACAATCACAAAATCTTCTTATTTTCTTTTCTCCTCCTGTATATGAATCAGATCTATACAATGTGTTTCCTTATGATATATGATTTGGTCCTTATACAATTTTATGTCATAAAAATTTTCTGTTCTCTCAGAACATGTCAAAAATCCCCCATTCTTCATGTCAAAATCCATTATCATAAATAATGATTGTTTAAATAACTATGTATGTCTTGATTCGTATCTATTTTTAGATACATAGAGATGCCTCGATCTCCAATCTTGGGCCCTACCATGATAAAAAACCCCCTTTATTTCTTGTATAAGAATCAAATATGCATAGAGAATGTTTTAAGATCTATGTATGAATTGATTCTATCCCCAAGAAGACATATAGTGACACTTATGTTTTATCCCTTAATCTAGTTACAATATGTCATTCCTTTCATATAGTTTCATTTTCATCCTAACTGCATGACATTAAACTATATGGAAATCTGATACCCCTATTCTTTATCTGTGTCACCTTTGTATTATATAAAAGACCCTTACTACTCCTTGTTTATCACACCGAGCATAGCAAATGTGAGCTTAGGAATTGGTTAAATGGATTCTTTATAGTAATAAGGTGTCATAATTTATTATGGGATTATTAATTTCTTCACTATATGACTTAAAACAGCACAGTATAATGTCCTCATTGCATGACATTAAACTGCATATCATAATATTCATTCAGAGGAAACAAATAATGTCTCCATTTAACATATGAGTCAGATATATGAAAAGACATTAAACTCATGTTCAATATTGGTTCAAATATTTCTCATATGCATTGGGCATAACCCCCTTCCATATTTCACACTCTTAATCTTGAATATTTCCAGATCCTCATAATATTTCTTATGGTTTCTGGTGATATAGTTTCTAATACCTGAGATCTCTTTTCTTGCCTACGCAGTACGTCCCCTTAGGTGTCATTGCATAAGTTGCCTACATAACAGGCCTTTTAGTCAAAAGATGCCACTATTTGTCTATGTAGCATATCCCTAGTTTTCTCTGCATAATACAACCTCCATAACGGGTTTTCCAAAATATGGTAACTTTGTTATTGGTTATAGTATATTTGTCCCCTTTAATCTATGATGACAATATACAAGAATCTATATTTTAAAATAGTCATTCAAGTATTATTGTCCCATTATCTTTCTCACAATATGAAAGCCTTCAAGACCATGGTTTATGTATTTCCCTCACCATGTATTCGATGCACTATGAAATAACTTTTAAATCACTTAGCCACATGTTTAATATTATTTCCATTTCTAGTCCTAATTGTATTACCTAAAACTACAGACATCATACCTCTTATGTTTGGGTCATTCCTTCATAAATGTCTTATTCGTCCAATTATTTGGACACTTTTGGTTGGAAATACCCCTTTCATATTCAGGTACCTTTCTAAATAAATCAAACTCTGTGCTTCGAAAAATCCGAATCTCCATAAACATTCTTTGGCTTTTAGCAATATAATGTTAAACTTCTAAGAGCTCTTTTGTTTGACTATGCAGTATGTACCCTTAGGCGGCCTTGCGTAAGTTGCCTACATAACAGGCCTGCCAGTCAAAAGATGACACTATTTGGATATATATATTAGTCCCATAGTTGGATCTGCATAATACAACCCCCATAACAGATTTTACAAAATATGGTAACTCCATTCTTGGTTATAGTATATTTGTCCCCTTTATTCTTTGATGACAATATACAAGAATCTGTATTTTAAAACAGTAATTCAAGTATACTTGTCCAATTATCTTTCTCACAATCTGAAAGTCTTCAAGGCCATGGTTTACGCATTTCCTTCACTATGTATTCTATGCACTATGAAATATCCTATAAATCACTTTTCCACAAGTTATATATTTTTTCCATTTCTGGTCCTAATTGTATAACCTAAAACCACAAACACCATACCTCTTATGTTTGGGTCAGACCATCGTAAAAGTCTTATTCCTTTGATTCATTGGACACTCTTGGTTGGAAATACTCCTTCCATATTCAGGTACCTTTCTCTATAAATCATACTTTGTTCTTTAGAAAATCTGAATCTCCATAAACTTTTTCAATTTTTAGAAATAGAGAGTTAAACTTCTAAGAGATATTTTGTTTCACTATGCAGTATGTGCCCTTAGGTGGCCTTGTATAAGTTTCCTACATAACAGGAATGTCAGTCAAAAGATGCCACTATTTAGCTATGCATCATATGGCCTAGTTGGCTCAAAATAATACAACCCCCATAACCAGTTTTCCCAAAATATGGTAACTTCGCTCTGGGTTATAGTATCTTTGTCCCCTTTAATCTTTGATGACAATATAAAAGAATTTGTATTTTAAAATAGTAATTCATGTATACTTGTCCCGTTATCTTTATCACAATCTAGAAGTCTTCAAGACCATGGTTTATGCTTTTCCCTCACCATGTGTTTGATGCACTATGAAATAGCCTTGAAATCCCCAAAGTTATATATTATTTCCATTTCTGGGCTTAATTGTATAAACTAAAACTACAGACACCATACCTCTTACATTTGGGTAAGACCTTCATAAAAGTTTTATTCCTCATATTCTTTGGACACTCTTGGTTTGAAATACCCCTTCCATATTCAGTCATCATTCTTCATAAATCAAACTCTGTGGTTCAGAAAATCTAAATCTGCATAAACGTTCTTCGGATTTTAGAAATAGATTGGTAAACTTTTAAGAGCTATTTTGTTTGACTATGTAGTACATGCCCTTAGGTGTCCTTGCATAAGTTTCTTACATAACATGCATGTCAGTAAATAGATGCCACTATTTGTTTATGTATCATATTCCCTAGTTGGCCTTGCATAATACAGCACCCATAAAGGGGTTGTCAAATAATTGTAACTTCTTTCTGGGAAAACACTCCATATAATTTTTTAATCCCTTTTCCCATATCATTCCTTAGTTTCATAAATTCTCAAATCGCAGTTTACAATTTTCCCTTCCATACCTGAATATGATAGTATGTTTCTAATCAAATTATAAAGAAATTGGGAGAGTTTTCTTATACCTTTGGTCAAAGATAAAGACCTTAAATTAAAGTCACATTAAGTCCTCACTGCCTGACTTTAAACTGCACAACACAACTTCCTCACTACAAGACTTTAAACTTCATAGTACAACACTCTCACTGCAAGACATTAAACTACACAGTGTGATATCATAAATTCCCCCTTTTCTGATAAATTTTAACCATTAATCTTACACCAAATGTTTATAAAAAGGGGTTTCCTATTCATGACTTATGTTGGTCTATGTATCCCTTTTTAATTCATAATATTTATTTCCTTGAAAAAATCACTCAAAGTGGTCTTCAGTTACCCAAATCTTATTTTCCCCTATGAATCAATAGAAAAATGTTAAAATTCAGAGAACTATTTTGCCTAACTATGCAGTATGTTCCCTTAAGTGGATTTGCATAAGTTGCCTACATAATAGTTCAGTCAATCAAAAGATGCCACAATTTGGCTATGTAGAATATTCCCTAGTTGTCCCTGAATAACACAACCCCCACAATGATTTTGTCAAATAATGTTAACCTTTTTCTTGGAAGAGACTCCCCTTATGTTGATACAGGTTTTTGATTTGGTGACCATAAAAATCATGGATCAAGATTCCCCTTAGAAATATTTAAACAATATTAAATAAATTCTTAACCACATAGTTTTTTTGGGATCTAATTTCAAAATTTATTGTCAAAGATATTCAACCTTAAATACAAGGCCTTTATAGTCCAACATGCATGATTGTAAACTACTAAAAGAAGTGATACTCACCAGATTGAGAACCTACAATGGGAACTATGAACAAAATCCAAGTCCCATCTCACTAAAAAAACATTATCATATGATGTAGGTAATATTGAGCAATAAAAAGTCAAAATATATGAAGTTTGTGGGGTTGTCCATATAACCCTAGAAAAAATAAAACTATTCTCCCTAGGACCCTTAGCTTCGGTAAAAATTACAACATCCTTCCAAATTTTATATAGCACCAATCTTACCAAATGATGCTGGAATGCATCAAAGTTCCGTACTTTCACATTAGAACAAGATTATTTTTTTTCTAATCAAATCAAATTCTAATGTGGGCTTCTTTAGACACCATGAAATGTGTTCCATGCACTTTTCCGTAGAGTGAAGATATTATTATCACATAGACAACAAATGTCAAGTATGAGTGATGATGTTTTCACTATAAAGGAGGAATATGCAGACATGATTTCTATGTTCCAAAATACTACTTCATATCGATGGATATGTGGAATGAATCCCCATCCAGAAGATGGTAGTTGATTCCCAAGATCAATGATGGAAAAAAGTCGATTGATTAAATTCAATTTCCGAGATTCATCCAAGAAGACTTGGTGTATTCAACATCTCAAGAAGCATATATATATTCAATATCATCGATTTGACAGGATGTATAGCCCAAACAGACATACTAATCAAAAGTTATGAAACATGGAAGATGGATAAATTTCATAAAAGGACCTATGTATAGGACCTACGTGGATGACCTAGGTGGATGACCTACGTGACAAATGATTTTTTACACTGCTTCACAGAAGATGTACATGGAGGACCTACATAGAGGACCTATGTGGAAAACATCCCTTTGACTAGGTCCCATCTATTCCTATAAATAGGAACCTTGGGCACCCCATTTCATAGACGGAAAAAGATGGAAGAAGTCCAAAAGCTCCCGTTGCATAGCTCATTCACCAAGATCCCCAGAATATTCTTAGATAGCTCTCTAAAACATGAGAGAATATGGAATTCAATGGGAAAACATTGTTCAAAGTCCCATCATGGTCTAGAACACATAGAGATGCACAGAGCACCTCCGCGGTGCACCTGCATGATGCACCTGCGCGACGAACCTTTACGACACACCTTGGTGGAGCGCCTGTGTGAATCACCTTCACAGAGCACCTGCTTGATGCACTTACATAGATTACCTGTGTGGAGCACCTTCATGATGAACCTTTGCACTGGTAATACACAATGGGATGTAGGGATTATTTTGGGGGATCCTAAGGAGGACACCCTGACCTATGAACAATTTCATTCACAGGGGTCATTTTTCAGGGTGCGGAAATCATCATTCAGTCCCACAAATGATTACATTTTCATTTGTGGGTGGCATTTGTGCCACCTCATCCCATAAATGATTTTTTTCATAGGGTATGGTCTTTCATGGGGGCTTATATATTCATCCATCCTCAAAAATAGATGTGGTTTTATTTTAAAGAATTAGTGTTCTGTCTCATACTGTGAAATATTTTATTCATTGGGTTCTTAATGAGGAGGAAAAATTCCATGTAGAGAGGTGGTCTAGGATGTGATTTTCCCCTCATGGGATCAACTCATCCATCGTGGATTCCTCCCAATTTGAAAAATTCTCTTCAAATTCATCTTCATTTTTATTCTTCCAATTTTCCAAATTAATGGGATTCTCTTATTCATGCATGGAAAATTTTTAGGACCCAACAAATTCCTCCCATTGGAATGGGTTTCGATCAGGAATAAGAGGAGGTTATTCTAATGTATAAAGTGCTAATGTTTTGAACTGGTTTGTGGTATAAAAGTGGACTCACTAGTGGGGGAAAATCCTATATGTAGGGGGCCTAGATCATTTTTCCTTTACCAGGTTTCTCTTTGACCTTGAGGCCTCCATAAACTCTATAATTTCATGCTTCTTCCACGTGGAATTTACCCACTATAGACACCTTTTCCAAACCTAAACTTCATCATCTACAAATTGTAAAAGAAAATTCTTCATAGAGAATGTATGCTTTGGGGATTGAGTATTCTAGAAAGTGATTCCTCATGAAAAAATTCCTCACTAGACAACACTTCACCGACCAATGCTTCATGGGATGATGTTTCACAAACCAAAACATCATAAACTAATCGTTTGTGAATTAATGGTTCATGGGGCATTAGAATTTTTCCTTTTTTGTAGAGGAAACCCCCTTTAATACTGAATTTGGATGTATACATTAGGATGGACCCCAAATAGAATACTTATACTATTATTGTTTCTCCTATCTCTTCTACTAGCCAAGGGAGGAACATTATGATTGATTCTATTGACAATAATGATAAAATCATTGTCATCCCACTCCCTAAACTCTTTCTTGGACATCTTAGTGTTGGTTAAAAGGGGTATTCGGTCTTTGATAGGCTACCTATTTATGGATTCAGGATACCATATGATGTTTTTATTCTTACACCACACTCAACAAATCAACCCACAACCTAGATAATCTAAAATAATAATATTCCTCAGGATAAAATCTCATGAAGGGGGGAATTCAAATGAGAAACCCATGTTTCAAGGTCTATTTTTAACTACACTCCTTAGTTACAGGAGGAAACTATGTGGGTTTTGGATGAGAAAATACATTGCTATCATAATATCACACAAAAGGGAATGAAAAAAGAGGGAATAAGGTGGTCATTGAATTTGGATCTTCTCCCTGGATGTATATTTATCCAAAATTATGGGTGAACTTTTTGGCTCTTTCAAAGCTATGGGGAATTTAATGTTGATGTGAAGGTCATGGGACCATAAAAATCACTCTAGTTGTCACAGACATACTCCCACTAAAATCCAAAAGTCATCTCAAAGTTACTTATCAGATGGATATCGGACATAATCTCCATCCACATGGTCCATAGGGAAGTTGGCATCAGTCTCAAGGATGCCTGAATGATTTGAGGGGGTCCAATCATGGGTGACATGTATGGTGTGTTTTTTCACCCCCTTTAGATTGGGATGATGTGGAGAGTTCCCCACCTCTTACTAAGAAAATTATTGATTACCTAAATGATCTATTAAGGGTTGATTCTCATCTATAATAGGACACCCCATTTTTTGTTGGATTAACGCCTTTGATACACTACGCATCCATAACCTTTGCACATAGAGGCTAAGGGAATTCACAAATATTGAGATTCGAATGGGTATTGGTGTATATTTTACAATGCTTGAGGAAGGTCAATTCAATGAGTGGGGTTGTAAAATCATTCCTAACATCGGTTGGATCCTCCGAATGGAATGATTTCTTGAAATCCTTTTAAGTGTATGGCTGCTGACAATACATGATTCATGTACTGGGGTCTGAGTCAATACATTCATAATGGTGTCTTAATTGGAAACCATCAGCTGTATTAAACTTATCCTTTTAGTGATAGAGGATATTTACTATTTTTGGGACAAATCAGTGAGGGGAGGCCACCATACCAACTGGTGGGTCTCTTTTATCTTATATGGGGCTGGGTAGCATCCCATATTGGAAGCTATAGATATATCAACCCTCAAGAGATCATGGAAGATATCATCTGACTATACCTCAAAATCACTACATGGGTAAAGCTATAAGACTCGAGTGAGTGGGAAACTATGGATTGGCTCAACTAAAAAGATTGGTTTACCAATGATCCTTATGTTCCCACTTCTACTACATTGGTAAACAATAGATCTAGGGACCTCACCAAGAAAGGATATCTTATATATTTGGGAGAAGGTATCTTGGTTTCCAGGATTGAGGAGGAGATTATATGTGAGGGTATACACCCTGTGGATTTTCACATTAATTCAACTGTTCCTAGTTAAGGTTTCCTCCAACCATCAATAGTTCATGTCAGGAGAAACACTTAATGATATCTCGGAAGCTACAGATTATGTTCACTGAGGAGGAAACATGATCCCGGATGGGGATTCCACATTTTGTGGGTTTCAAGCATGCACATACCAAACCCTATGTTGAAGTCTGGAACCGATCATAGCTTGAAGATAAACTAGAAACCAATTTCTTATTATCAAAGGGCCCACAAAACCTAAGATTGAGGGGAATCAAACACAAGATTCCAGAAATTCAGGGTCTGGGAAGCAGTTGATAAAAACCCTTGTTTCCTAACTCTTAAGGAAGATGTTGAGAGCCCAGGGTTCACCCCCCAAGCATATGACACCACTTCGCAAGGTCAAGAGTCTATTCTTCTCAATACCACATTTCCAAAAGTTGAGAGACAATGAGATTCATTGAGGGGTTGTTATTTTTTCTATGATCTATGGAGGGTTTTTAAAGATATAGAGGTTTCATTAAGAAGATATGTCTACATTTCAGCACTTGAAACTATCTCTTATGTCAATGAAACTCAGATGGTAGAGTTATATCTTTGCTATCTCGATTCCTCTTTCCATTCTCAGCAGAACCATCATAGATATAAAAAGTGAGTTCTTTCAATAGTGAGACCTGAGTCCTTCAAGTGTAAAGGGGATGATAATTGAACTTCTGAGGGGGTCGATGAATCCAACCGTCATACCGTGATTGGTACTAGGGAAATTCCTCATCTTTATCCAGGGTATCGCAAGAAACCAAACCCAGAGGGTTCCAGGGTTAATGAGGCACATAGAAGGAATTTGCAGCTATTATAACCATCCTCACTTATAATTGAAGATCTAATAGCATTAACCATTACCATCACTGTATCTTTACAAGAGTCTTGGAATGGGTGGTATACTCTAAGAGAAGGTGAATATGCTGAATAAATTTAGAAAAACACTCTAGGTAAATCCCCTTATGTTTATGGGATTCATATTTTAAACTGATACCATGTGGATATCTACTCAAAAATATCCTCATGAATCTAATAAATATCTAAAAAAATGGACACATGCATCCACTATTATAAAGAAATACCTTACTGGTCTGATCGAGAAGGGGATATGGAAGTGATCATGATAGGGAAATACGAATCTAAAAAAGAGGTAATACATTTTGTTGTACGAACAATTATTCTTATTACTATCTTGACCTTAAAATCCTACTACTCATACTTATAGGATCTAGGGGATATTTGGGAACCCATTACTTCCCAAAAGTACAACCCAAGGGGAACCACTGATGAGGAGAATATACCCTTGGATGTTGGATTCATCAAAGAGGGATCCACTAGGGTAATGGAGAATAAAGATATTGTTCTTCTGGATCCTACCAGATCCTCTCAACATCTGACCATGATCATTGTTCTTTCTTGGTTATCATCTCTATGGTGCACCAAAAAGTGTTGACATACATCACAACTAATGAAATGTCTAAATTCAGGGATAATAAATGATGGTTACATTTCTTTATTTAGTTTTCATGTTATGAGTCTTCAGTCATTGACTAATCATCTTTCACATGAATGGCTTTATGTCTAGTGAGTAATCAAGAGTTAATCGCCTAGGGGGATATAACCCCAACTTCTTCTGAGATAAATGTGAAAACTCTCGTGGTTGAGGCTAAATCAGATGGGGAACCCTAACCAACTGAGGATATTAGGGAGATTCCAAGCCCCAGGGGTTAACCCTTAATGATAAAATGATTTACTCCTAAGTATAAGGGGTGTATTTATGGGTTGATGTTCCTGCTGAGCATGTTTATCATTACCATCTAGGGAGCTCAACAATGGGTGTCTCTAGAAGAACCCAAATCAAAAATCAATATGGAGGATGTAACACCTGTTTTTCCGGGTGACAGAAAAATTGTGGTCAGGAACGCCGAGGTTCTAGAGAATGAAGGTGAAATACCCATTATTTTTTTTCTTTAATTAACATTTCAAATTTGGGTAATGAATTTATGAAAAATATGGTTTCGAGATTACTGCCACAAGATTATATGGCCGCTACTACTGCTTTACCATCTCATCTTGCTGATGTTATAAAGGCATCAGCTGCTACAGAATCTAGTCACACTGAGGCAACTAAGTGAAGACCCACTCTGGTAGAACTTATTCTTGAATATATATTTACATATAAAAAAGATTATAAGGTGGAATAGGAGGCTCTAAATGACCCATTCATTACCAATTAGAAAGTAAATAAAAATATATGGAAGCGGATTTCATAGACCCCCTTGCAATCAAGTCGAAAAAACATCCCAAATTGCATCTATTGTTTTAATTTCTTATGTATGGGGGGTTTGATTATCATGAAATTAATGAAAAAGTAAAATAGGTTATTAATAATAGGGAGATAAAAAACATGATCCTCTCTCATATTTTTACTGTAGAGACCATGTATCATCTTGTCACAACCTAGAAGATCTTTCATAATGAAGCTACTGAGCATGTTGGGATTTCCATGGGATGATAGGGGGGCATTGTAGAGAAGAGGACCACACTATGAAAGATTCATAAATAGGTGGATTAGTATAGTTATTAAATATAGTGGCTTAAGAAATAAATGTATTACACTGAGGTAGATACTAATGAAGGGAAACAATTAGTGTAGGATGAAGAAAAGGTAGGATTAGGTGAAACTATGAGGGAAGAGGCACTGTTGGTTGGTTCTAATGATGAGATTGTAGCCTTTTCTGAGATATGACAAGCCATAGAAGACTTGGACCAAGTAATTATTCAATTTTGGGAATCTATTGAGTAGGATCTATAATCCCAATGTTATACTAACCTGGAGAGGCTCCAACTATGGATGTTCTTCCACTCTTATTCAATAGATAAATGAAATATTAATCTACTTTTAATTTAAATTATTTATATTATCCTTCCATGTAAATTAATCATAATTGGTCATATCTTGATAGTTAATATCCACTAGATATCAATTTCAATTTCAACATGGGATAACCAAATTTATATGATCATGTAATGCTCTAATTCATTCCTGAGTCGTGGGACTCAATGAGAATAGTTTTGACTGTTGTGAGGGTTACATGGAAAACCCTACAAACTTTTTGCTTTTTTATACCATCCTAATTTTTCCTAAGTCAACTATGGTGAAGGATTAGAGGGAATAAATCGAATTTTTATTAGGCCTACTTTTTTTTTGAGAAAAAGAGTTATGTGTTGTTTTTGGATTTATCAATTGTTGCCTAAACAATGAAATTCATGGGTCTAGAGAGTATGTACTCCACATTTACACAGGGTTACCTTTTTGGGTTTTCTACCTTGTGAGTTTTGTGTTGCTCTCCTTGGGTAGTTTATAATCATTCATACCAGACTAATAGAACTGATGTTTTAGGCTGGATAATATTGAGCATGAATTATGTGGTGAGGACCCCAATAGGGATTACTGGACAAGAATGTCCCAATATTTTTTAGAAATTAATGTTGGATTTTTGGACCATATTGTTGTTATTTCTAAACCCAATATATGATATAGGTAATCTAAACAGCGATTAATTGTAATAATTGTTTCCAATAAGATTTTCTCAGGGAATACAGAGGTTGAAAAAGCCTAACCGAAGACGAATTTTCCTTTGGTTGACAAGACTTTTTTATGTGTGGATTATGCAGAGCCAGTTATGGTATGTTGTGCACAGTCAATAAAAGGTTCCCCTAATACATAGAACCTATATTTCCAATGGACCGGTAATTTGGGAAAAATTTTATTTCTCAAGACTACTAAGGGTGTCTTGTCTAGGGAATGATATATATATATATAATGATGATGATGTCTATATTGACACAATCCATGATTGAGGAACCACTCCTACATTAACTTCACTTGTGTAATGTAGGGATTCAGAAGAGTATGGTTTAATTTCATGAAAATTAGACATAGAACATGTAGTTTAACATATTATGGAAAGGATTCTCAAGGGATATAGTTTAGGGTCACTTATCTTTGACCAAGGAGTAACTTATTTTTCCTTTTAATGGTAGTCTATCCAATAATAATCCATCATTCTCAGGTATGAAGGGGAAAGGTTGTTATATGTAATCTATGAATTTCAAAATATGATGAGTGAAATGGGATGAAAACATCATTTGGAAATAAAAAGACAGGAAAATCCTATACTATGGACGAATTTTCCTTTGGTTGAAAACTTTTTTTAAGCGACTTGTGAAGAGCTAACTAGGGAATATTATGAATAGTCAGAAAATGTGTCCTAGGACACTGGAACTCTATTTTTGAAAGCCAGGTAGGCTTATGGAGATTCTGACTTCCCCATACACAGATTTTGGGTTGTGAAAGTGAAGTTCATAAATATGAAAGGAGAATTTAATGTCAAAATTTCCCAGGAATGGGTAGAAATGTTTCATTTTTTCAAGTCTGACCCATATATATGAAATACAAATTTATTTTCTCCCCTAATTTTTTAGAAGGATGGTCCTAGGATATAATGTCATTATGTCAATTTATATCTCATAAAAATGTGAATCAATCCATATGTATTTCTGGTAAGGTTTACCCAAGCATCGATCGAACTCTTATGTGTGGAAAGAAGAATTTTATTTAGAATACGAGCCCTTGAGTGGGTTGAGACATGTATTGGAACCTCCTACTCAGATATTACTTACATATAGAACCATGTGGGGGAAATTGTTTTATTTTCTATGGACCTGGATATATTATTCTAGTGTCCCTATGTATCCTATCAAAGAGAGAATCATGCAATATATAGTTTTAATAGGGTTCCCTATGCAGATATGACCCAATCACGGGGAAAGAAAATATTTACATTTTTTTGTGAATATGCCTAGGATTGGATATTAAAGTGACACTATGTTTCCAATGATGGATGGGATCATGAAAAACATAGTTCTAAATAACATGAAGGTTAGTGTCATATGACTAGGACATCAGTCGTGCTCTTGAACATTATGCAGTGAGGATGAGATGAAGGATCTGGGCTCAGTGGACGCACAGTGTTGGGTGGCACCCATCTTTTCCTTTTCTGTAATGGATGAAAAATCATGGATAAATATGATGATGAATTTCGGTATACACTTATTAAAATAAATTATTTTGATAAATAGAAGAAAATAACTAGATCCAAGAAAGAGGGTCTTCCACATCATATTTATAAATAATTAATTAATTTTTTAAGAAATTAAGTACATGGGTCATTGGTACTTTCTTCTTTGAGGATCATTGAACATCTGGAATGACCATTCTAGATTTCATTAATTACAGTCATGAGGATCCAATGTAAAATACCTCTAGTAGTGATCCAAGTGTGAACTAATGGTCTTTGTACAACACCACTCATTCTGTAGGTGCTAGTGTGGAAAAGTGAATTTCTTGCATTGATCATTCTTAATCTATCATTCTTTGGAATGGAATAAATTCTCTCATTCTTGAGAGGGAGAGAGGATAGTATTCTAGAGAGAAAAATTTTGGATCAACAATTCTCAATTCACCAGGGTTTGACACAATAGACGTACAAGCCTATAAATCAACATGGGGTTTCAGTAACAATATTAAATTGCAAAACAATAATTAAATTTAATTATATATATTAGAGAAAATCCATTCCACATAATAATAATAACAACACCATTACATGTGGTGTGACATCTTTCTAAAATTAGAACCATAAATGAAATCCCATGAAACATAATGATAATAGTATAATTATTATATCTTTCACCAACTGGATAAACATTATTTACTAACTTGTAAAAAACTAATTTATCAATAGAAACTGTCTTAGTCTGTTCACAATCATCTTCCATTTATTTAAGTCATGATTAAAATATTTTATTATCTTAAATATATATTTTTATTTACATACTAGTAAAAAAATATTTATTAAATGTTCAATAAAATAAATAAATATATTTTGTTCACAATCCAGTGAATAAATATTTATTAAATTAATGTGATCATTTTAAATTGAATAAAATTATTCCTCACTGTAGAGAATAATATTTATTACATTAATTAAATTCAAATAGAATTTAATCAAGGCCACCAGAAACACTTAGTGTGTGACCCTCTAGAATTATTTCTCATTGGCATTAGGCAGGCATGCGTAAAGTCTAATATTATTACCTAGAATGGGTCAAGAAAACCAAGATAAAGAACTTAAGGTCAAACCAACTACATCAGCATATGAATTATTACTTTCTAATATTGTCCCATTGTCACAATATCTCATCAAGTAGTTTTCATGATATTTTTATTAACCTATATGCTTGATATGATATTCTTAAACTACCTAAAATAAACTCTTCATTACACCATGGCCATGGAATTTAGGGTGAGAATTCTATTTCTATAAAAGGATGAGATATAATCTTCCATAAATGGAAGGGGAAAATCCTTCCTTGACTTATCCATTCATAACATGTCATTCGTGATGCACCTAAAATTCCCTACTTCTTTCCAATATATGGAATAATGGTTTTTGTTAGTTAATAAAATTTTGTGAGTCATGCCACATATTAATGAAAATATTAAATTCTAAAGAATATTACACATTCTCAAAGATAGGAATATCCAATGACACCAAAAGATGCCTAATTCCTACTGGTGGGTCTGTTCTAATAATCTTCCATCTTGTAGTTTACAAAATATGAACTTTATGAGAAGAAGTATCATCCGTTTACGAGTACTCACACCTGATGGTTAGTATACTATGTTTCCCATCATAGTATGTCATCCAACCACAAAACTACATTTATGAATATTTTCATATAATTTCAATGTTCTCATCATTGTAGATAAATTCTATGACCTTATTAATGCGAAAAATACTCTTGGAAATTATTACATTATGGTCATAAAAAATAATGAATAATAGGTAATAATATGTTTGATATTTAAATAAATTAAATATTCATGTAATCAAATTACAAATAGTTGGTTCTAGGAAAAAAATTCCAATAGAATCCTACTTGGACAAGAGATAACTACTTATGAATTACAGTCTGTTGGACCTCACATGGTGATCATGTTCTTCCTGTGTCAGGGTTTTAGGCATGGGGTCCGACATGTTTTTTTCCATGGAAATACAACTCACTACAACTTCACCTCTCTAAGAAAAATCCATCAAAAGACAATAATTTTGAAGTACATGCTTCTTCAGTATCTTGTCAATGTATGTACTTTAACTTAGTCCCCGAAATATCTTGGATCTATTATGATGGATCTTGATCCTATGAATATATGTTGCCTCACCCAATTCTTTCACAGAGAATCATTTATTCAACCATTCCCTAACAGACGATGAGACTAGTATTTCATTTCCAATAAGTAATATGTAATCAATATATACTATAAAGAAAAAAATTACACTTCCACTAAACAGTTTTTAGATAAAAGGATCACATTCATTATTTATAAAACAAAATTCCATTATGTCTTCATCAAAACAAATGTTCTGTGACCCAGATTATTTCTTTAATCCATAAATGGATTTTTGAAACTTTCATATTTTATTGGAATCCATTGGAGTCCAAAAATATTCAAATTGTGTCATGTAGACATATTCTTGAAGGTTCCTATTAAGGAAAGTTTTTTTGAAATCCATTTTCCAAATCTCATAGTCATGGTAAGCATCAATGACCATTAGAATTTTTATGTATTTCAACATTTAAATAAGTGTAGACACCATGAAATGTGTTCCATGCACATTTCTGTATAGTGGAGATATGATTATCACATAGAAAAAAAATGTCAAGTATGAGTGATTATGTTTTCACCGTAAAGGAAGAATATGAAGACTTGATTTCTATGTTCCAAAATACTACTCCATACTGACTGAAAAGTGGAATGATTCCCCATCCCAGAGTAGGTTGTTTATTCCCAAGATCGATGATGAAAAAGAGTCAATTGATTAAATTCAATTTCCGAGTTTTATCTGAGAAGACTTGGTGTATTCACCATCTCAAGAAGCGTATATATATTTGAGAGCTTCGATTTGATAGGTTGTGGAGCCCAAACAGACATATGAATCAAAGGTTATGACACTTGGAAGATGGATAAATTTCACAAAAGGACCTACGCGGAGGACCTACGTGAAAGACCTATGTGGAAAATGATTTTCTACACCCCTATGCGTAAGAAATATGTGGAAGACCTATGCGGAAAAATTCCCTTCAACCAGGTCCCCTCCATGCCTATAAATTGGTACCATGGGCTCCCCATTTCATAGATGGAAAAAGTTAGAAGATGTCCCAAAGATCTCGTTGGGTAGCTCATTCACCAAGATCCCCCAAATATTCTCAGGTAGCTCTCTAAAACATGAGAGAAGACGGAATTAAATGGGAAACATTGTTCAAAGTCCCATCATGGTCTAGAACACATGGAGCTGCACAGAGCACCTTTGTGGGGCACCTGTGTGATGCACCTCCGCGACACACCTTCGCGATGCCCCTTGGCGGAGCCCTTGCATGAAGCACCTTTGTGGAGCACCTGCATGACACACTTGCACATAGAACCTGCACGAAGCACCTTTGAGACACACCTACGCGCCGTAGCTATGCAGATCACCTACGCGACGCACCTTGGCAGAGCACCTGCCCGATGCACCTTGGCGGAGCACCTATGTGACACAAATTGGCATAGCACCTCCACAACTGACCTTGGAGGAGCACCTATGCACCACTCCTACGTAACCCTGCGGGTTCATAGCATGGGGGATTCACCCCTTCCCCCCTACTCAGGTTCAGTGTCGCACTGTGATCTGAGCCCTTCGGGCTGGTCCCTTCGCTTCACTCACTGACCCCCATGAAAAATGGAGAGTCGCACCATGGTCTTTTCACATATGGTCAACGACATTTTCCAATGCACCCTTTATGTGGCCCAACTTCCAACCATGTAATACCATGATCTGAGACACTCTATCACACTCAATGAAGTTCATTGAGTCGACATAGTCCTCTCGGTTCTTTTCACATGTTAGGAGTTTGGACTCTCCTTATGGATTACTCGAGTACCTTGAGTCAATGCACTCCTCAAGAAACTACTCAAACCACATCAACTCGCTTCTATGTCAGGTTAAATTCCAAATTTGAATCCTCCTTAAGAGTAAGCCCCAACCAATTCAAAAATGGGCATCCTCTATAAGAGTAAGCCCCAACCAACCCCAAAAAGGCAGCCATCCTGGTGTAATCCCATCACCTTCATCCCTTCCTCCTTACATTGCACCCTATCCAATGTAAATAGAATAGAGGTATGGATCGTCACCTCTCCCTCATCCACGGTCGACACACCCTCTTCCAATAGTGGATGAGGAAAAGTGTGAAGTTTAATTGTTGAATCTTTCACATCCTCTTGTCTCTCACACCGATCATGAATCACTTTGGCGTATAAATACGTAATGGTTACAACATGTTCACAAAAAATCATTGGAAGGAACTACAAGAACTCTAATTCTCACCATAAATGGGATACGTAGGAAGTCGTCTCATGGTATGAGCTCATTGGGCATCTTCCTTAGGAAGAAGCCCCAAATTAAACCCCAAATCATCAAGGCAACCTTTTCAGGAAGTAATCCTAAACTCAACTCTCTCAAATGACCATACTATCCTATAAGAATTATCAAACTACACAGTCTTTGATTCCCATATATATGGGATACATAGGAATCCTCTTTGAGGTGCAAACCTAACACTTCAAATCAGCCCTATTCTCCTTAGGCCATATTCCCAATAGGGTCTGATTTTACTTGGAAACCCATATCCTTTCCATGTTCCTCAGGCTGATTCAACACAAGTCCCACACTAAGTTTCAAATAATCATCTTCCTCTTAGAGGTCCTTATCACATGACCATAAAAGGTATGATGTTTCCTCTTAAGTGGCACCAAGCTATGAGGGTTTCAATTCATTTCACAAGGATACGTAGGTAGCTCATTTTATGGGCATGATCCCAAGATCAAAACAAACCTGCATCTCCCTGGATGAAAATAAATTCCGGAGTGCCCCACTGAGTGGCTTAAAAACCAGTATCATTACAATGATGATTAAAAGAATCTCTAATTCATATATTAGAGGTAACCATTAATGGAAAACCATGAATACACATGGATGTTTCCATTAATTAATAACCTTGAATGCATACTGATGATTTTAAATTTTACACATGTTAATAAGTGATTGTAAATTACAAGGGATACTTATGATAAACATGGTGAATTAATAAGGATTCATGAAAATATCTTAAATTTACAAAGAGAGTCCCAGAGTTGACAATAATTCCCCCCAAAAGGGTGTGATGAGTCTGACCTTCCATCTTCTCGACCAATGCACGTTCTTATGTATCGTAAAGTTTGAACTTAATGAATACCTACCTTTAGAAAGCGAGTCCCATTTGGATAAAGAACTATTGTAAGTTTCTGGTTCCGTAAATAAATCCAATGGAAACCGCCTATAAATAGTGTTTCTTAAATCTAGAACACATGTTTCAAGGAACTACTAAACAAATGGTGAAATGGTTTCATCATAGTAAATTCCTTAATGATTTTAAAATATTTTGCAACCAGTCATGCCATATAGGTACTGAGTCATCATTATATGTCCTGTTTCATCTTGAATACCCATTTTCAACCAAAAGGATTTATATCTATTAGAGTATCTACCAGAATCTAGACATGATTTTGGTACATGGAATCCATTTCAAAATTCATGTCCTCTTGCCACATGGCAACATTTGAGCCACTAACAGCTTCTTTGTAGGTTAGAGGATCATTATTTTTAACCAATAATGATTCAAGATCCTTGGTAACTAAAAAATCATACTATTCTAGTCATCTAACCTCTATTGTAACTCTACACAATTCTTGTGTGTTTGGAATAGATTCTTCTTCCATGAGACTTTGTGGAATATTCTAATGTACCATCTCTTGTGTTCCTTCAGCATCGGCTTCATCGAAGACTATCTCACTCCCACTATCTCTTTTAGAGATGTGATACCTCTACTAGAATGTGGCATGTCTTTCTATTATAACCTTTGGTATGAGGGGGTTTTTAGGTAATATCCCCTTGATTACATAGGGTATCTTATGAAGGTATATTTTTTTCTTAGAGGTTCAATTTTTTTACCTAAGGATGCCTTAACATATTCTTCTCTTCCCCCACACATGTAAATTAGATAACATGGATTTTTTTCCACTAGATAACGTGTATGTAATACTGTTTATCGATTTATTTGGTACTTGGTTTAGTATGTTTACTTTTATTTGTAACACATATCCCCCAAAGGATAATGAACTACTTTCATAACTCGTCATTTATCTCATCATGTCCAACAAGGTGTCATTACTCCTTTCACTTACTCCATTACACTGAGGTGTGTATGGAGGAGCGAGTTGGGATAATATCCAAGCTCTTATAAGTAATAAATTAAGTATTGATTATGATATTATCCACCACTTTCTGAGAATAGTTTCATAATATTCTTACCAATGTGTTTCTCAACATCATTATTGTATTGATTGAATTTATCAAAATAATATGACTTATACCTCATTAAGTAAATATATCCCTATCTACTAAAATCATCAGTAAAAATTATGAAGTATGAGTACCCACCCATTAGTTCAAACTAGAAATGGTCCAAAAATATTGGTATGAACTAATTTAAAAAGATCTTTAGCACTTTCATCCTTTCCCACTAAATGGGGATTTTGCCATTTTACCTTGTAAACATGCGTGACATACACCAAGTTGTTTTATTTTGAAAGAATATAAATATCCATCTAGATATAAGATTTTCAAGCATTTCTCATTTAAATGACCTAGATTGTGATGCCAAAGTTGGGTGTCGTATGAGTCATGTGATGTAACTTCGTTATCGATTTTCATATTCGAAACACAAAGCGTCATATTACCTTGACTCTCCTTTGGTCATCCTTTTCTTGGAAGAACATGAAGAAAATTTGTGTTTGAAGATATTTTTATTCCTTTTCCTTTTTTTCACCATAAGGAAAGAAGGATTATCACAATTCATATATTTATCTACTTAGCGAAGCAGGATAATAATATTTGGTAGAGACTTCTCAATGTTTTTCATATTAAAATTCCCAATAAAACTAGATAATCTCATAGGGAGTGATTCCATAATGTGATCGGTTCCCAGTTCTCTAGGGAGTTCAAACCCTAGAACATTCATGTTATCAATGTAGCCAATGAGCTTGACAATGTGGGGCCATGATGGGGAACCCTCTACAAGATTACACTGAAAGAGTGCCTTGTAGATCTCAAACCATTCCTATCTAACTATCTCTTGGTAAAGACGACAGAGGTTCTCCTATATTCTATAGGCATCCATTTTTTCATTAGAATTCATGAGTTCACTAGACAGTAATGATATCATAAACATTCATTTTTGACCAAGTCGTTTATATGTTTCTCGTAGACCAAGAACTCTTCATCACTCACCTATTGGGTAGGAATATTAGGTAATGAGGAATCAACCACATAAGACTTCAATTCATGGGGTAGAAAAACCAAAAGGCATCTAAAAAATTTCTGGAAGTTACTACCAGTTAGGATGTTGTCCTTATCCAGTATTGATCACAAGGATAGTGTGGATGATGAAATTTTCATTTTTATTTTATTATTTAAAGATTATATTTTTAGTACTTTCTTGATTAAATTTTTTTATAAATAATAAATTAATATTATTATGTATCCCCCTATTTTATACAGTCTAAATATGGATCACTATTGAACTAGAAATGTCATGTTTCTAGAACATTTTAGTGGAAATGATCCATATTACCCTTATAATTACCCTAATAAAGGTTGAAAAAGATATTTGAATGTATTTATGTAGGCAGGTCGTTGCCAACTAAGGGATTGCAGATCCTTGATCTGTTGAGTGGACTCCCCAATCCAGAAATCCTAACTTGATTTCCCTCAACACTTGCCTTCAATTGTACACCATGTATAGCAAGAGGTACACCTCATGATGAAAAATAGTTAAGTCAACATGACTGATTTTATAAGATCTTGTTATATAAAATTAAGTTTCCCCCAAGGGTTGGTCAAACACATAGTTTTATTGAGTCTTTCTCTTAATCAAGTAACAGAAGACTTAGTCTGACTTAATAATTTATTGAGGGATTTTTATCTCTTATGATTAAATTTTCTTATCATCTTTATCACATGCTTGTTAATATTAAGTGGAAATTACTTAAGTGATTTACCATGTATTGATAATATTTATTAATTATCCTAGTTTAATTTAGTTCTGTCTTGCATTCTAGTTAATTCATTAATCATCTACTCACAAAAATACATGCATAATGAAAAACCATGAGGCTAATCAAAATAAAATAAAGTAAAGGGAATTGTCATTGGATTTTCAAATAGTTAGTTTATCTAGTGGTTGAAAAACTAACCAATTAACTAGGGGAGAAACACCTTTATACTTTTTAGGGTTCATTTTTATATCTTTCCACTTTATACCTTTTAATCTCCTTTGATTGGTTTCTCCACAAATCCTAACTTGAACCACCTACACAAGCTCAAGAGATCCATCCATTACATATGATTTTTTACCCATGCTCATGTGAGGGGTGAAAAGGGGGTTTACATAAAATAAACTATGGGTATATAGTACCTACACATTAATGAGGATATATTGCATGCATGAAAACAATATATTTTAAAATAAATTAAAAGGAAACCAATCACATACAAAGGACTGGTCGTTCTCATGATAATCCACATACACACAATGAATTACGCATTTAATAAAACATGAATTAGATTATTTAATAATTATTATTAATATATTTCACACTCAATTCGATTAATTATTATATTTAATTAATCAATCCTTTTATTTTAATCCTTTTCTGAATTTTCGTGAGATTCTCTTCCATTTAATTTTAAACTAAATAAATTCACTTAAAATTAACCATTTATTTAAATGTAACTTAGTGTTATCATGGTGAACATCCATTCTAATCTTCCCAACGTTTATTATATTCATATACTATTTTACTCACGTGACATATGGAATACATGATTTAATGTGTACTATCACAATGTGTACTTCATGGATGATTACATGAATCACATGTTTTTTTCTAAGCCACATGTTATGATTCAATGCACAAAGTAACAACATGTTGTGTGATTTATACATGATATGTAGTTATGAACATTACAATAACATTAAAGTATTAATTATATGTAATTTGGTAAAGTATATGGCATGTAGTTTTGAATACATGACATATACTACCATCACCATCTTATCTGAAGAACCTGCCTAGGGACTCAACGTGTGAGGCATACATCAGAAATCATAGAGTACATGGAATGTCCAATGGGACACATTCCGTGTTGTCTCCACGTTACATGGTTACCGATCTACTTAGCCGTGTATGGGATACATAGTTTGGCCCCTAACCTGAAAAGACAACATGTCATGTCAAGTGGGACATATGGAATGTAATCCGGTAACCGTGTGACTATATGTCCTAGTCAACAAGAAAATTCATAATTAACAACACCACATGTAAAAAATGAACAAGGATTTGTTAATTTCCAAATTACTCCGGATGTGCTGAAAACAACTACAAGGTGTGTAATCTGAATTACACAACGTGAATGGAATATTACATGACATGTAATTCTGAATACACAGCTCGTATTTTCATGTTTCTTGGAAATAATTATCGGAGCCTCCTGATGAGATCCTCAATTTAATTTTCATAAAAAAAACTATTTGTCTTAGTTAAATCTATGAGAAATGAAAAGAGGAAGAACATATATCAATATTCATATTACAATAATGATTAAACATAAATTGAAAAAATAAATCATTAAATAGGAAATCATCAATGAATTAATTAAATAATTATAAATGATTTTGATCCCCCTCCAATACCACTTAAAGGATCTGGATGAAGTGAAAGCATCGTGTTGGGTGGCACTCAGCTTTTCATTTTTCATAATCGATGACCAATCGGAGATCAATACAATGATGAATGTCAATATCCTGGGATTATAATAAAATATTTAGGCAAAGAGAATAAAAGCGCTGTATTTGAGAAATATTAACTTATTAATTTATAAATAAATTAAATACTTGTGTCTTTGGTACTTTCTTCAGTGATGATCATTGATTGTTTAGAATGACCCTTTATAATTTCCTTCAATGTTCTCATGATAATCCAAGGTAGAATCCCTCTAGTTGTGATCCACATGTGCTCCAATGGTCTCCGAACAATTCCACTCATTATTCATGTTCTAGTGCAGAAAATAGAATGTATTTAATCAATAATTCTTAATAACTCATTCTTCAGTCTTGAAGAACTTCTCTCATTCTTGAGAGGGAGAGATGAGAGGATTTTAGATATAAAAAGTTTGTCTCAAATATTCTCAATTAACTTGGGTTTGGCACAATAGATGTACCTACCTATTAATAAACATGGGGTTTTAGTTTCATTATTTAATTGTGAAACAATGATTAAATTCAATTATAACTATTAGAGAAAAGCCATTCCACATAATAACAATAACAACACTTTTATTTGTGGAATGACAACTTGTGAAAAATGAAACCATAAATGAAATCCAGTGACACATAATGATAACAATATTATTCATATTTCTTGAACCAACTGGATAAACATTATATACTAACTTGTAAATAATTAATTTATCAATGAACACGGTCTTGGTTCATTCGAAATCCTCTTACATTTATTGAACATCAGAATAATATATTGTATTCTATTAAATAAATATTTTTATTTAAAAACTAGTAAATAAATATTTATTAAATGTTGAATAAAATAATTAAATATATTTTATTCATAATCCGATGAATAAATATTTATTTAATTTTTGCAATAATTTTAACATGGAAAAAATTATTCCTCAGTCTTGAGAATAATGTTTATTCCATTAGTTAAATTAAAATAGAATTTAATCGAGCCACCAAAAACATATTGTTTGTGAATCTATAGTATTCTTTCTCATTGGAATTAGGTGGGATTTCCAAAAGTAGAGGATTAATATCAAGTAACAGGTCAAGGCATCCTAGAGAATGAACATAAAGTTTCGTCAAAAACATCCACATATAAACGCTCGCTGTGTAATGTAATCCATTTTTCACAATATCTCATCAACCAGGTTTCATGATAAAGTCATGAACCAATATACTTGATACGTCATTCTTTGAATACCTCAAATAAACACATTGTTACACCATGGCCATGGAATATAGGGAGAGAGTTCTATTTCAACTGAGGGGTCGAGATATCAAATTCCATAAATATAAGGGACAAATACATCATTGACATATCCACTAATAACATGTCATTCATGTTTCACCTAACGTACCCTACTTATCACCAACATATGGCATGATAGTTTTCATAAGTAAATCAATGTGAGCCAGTTGTGACATGTATTAATGATAATATTAAAGTCTATTGACCATTACACATGCTCATAGATTGGAATATCTGATGACACCAAAACATGAAGAATTCTTACTGGTAAGTATGTTCTCATAATCTCATGTCTTGGAGATTACTAGGTACGAACTTCATGAGAAGAAGTCTCATCCACCTACAAGTAATCACACTTGATGGTCTGTATAATATGTGTCCCATAATATTATTTCATAAAACCAAATATATATATCTAAGAACATTTTTATAGAACATCAAGGTTCAAATTATAACAGGAAACTGCTATGAACTTATTAATGAGACAAATACTCCTAGAAATTCTTAAATTATAGTTATGCAGAACAATGAAATATATTTAATAAGTTGTTTAATATTTAAATAATTAAATATTCATGTAATCAAAGTACAAATAGTTGTTTCTTGGACACCAACTCCAAAATTAGATGGCCCCCTACAGATTTAGGTCATACGGCTAAGACCATATGTAATTGAAACGATGAGTAATAGGAGGACCATCAAGCCTGGATGTTTTGACATGCCTCTAATGTGAGAGATAAATAATATGTAACCCATGATTCTAATGATTCATTGATCAAGAGACATGATATGGAGAAATAATTCCATTGGGGCTTACGAAGATGAAACATGCCTTTCTTGGTGATGAATTTTCATTTGGTTGACATTCCATTTTTGTGGGTGACCTGTACAGATCCAAATAGGGAATATTATTCATATTCTAACAATGGTTTCCTCATAAAACTTACCCCCTCCATCTCTAATGGGCAAATAAATATTGTGAAGATCTGAAATTACACGGGGCATAGAGTATGATGATTGGATGTAAGGTGTTCGAGTACATAAGAAACATTTAGACCATGATTATCTATGGTTTGTGAAATTACCTTCGAAGATATTAATCATATATGGGGTTCATTTCTATTTCCTTGATAGATCCCTAAAAGTGGAATCCAAAATGGAGATCTATTGTATAGATCTTTATTTGTATATAGAATATGGGGACATTTTTTCCTCTCACCCATGGCTGAGAATAAGACCCGAGGTCTAGGTGTCACAACATATCTCTTTTAAGATAGAATCAATCCATACATAGTACGTGAGGAACCATAATGTTTATTGGTGTGTGGGGAGGAAAATATTCATGTAGTTTAACATTGTACGTTAAGTTCATAGGTTCCCCAATGTGAAAAGGTATTATTTTTGTAATACCCATTATTAAATATCTGGGTGTCACTACGTATCCTGAGATGGAAGGAATTAATAAAATCATAGTTATTTAAATTTTCTTCGTCCATTCCCTTTAAAGTATTTTTGTGAGGACATATTGTGTTACATTCAAGGTCTTCCTACCAGGACATTATAAATCCTAATACGGATTGATACTCCTTGATCATACAAGGAATATCCAACCAAAACTCATAAACCCATGTGATCTATGTTTGGTGTGAGAAAAAAAGGATGGAAAAGGTTTATTCCACCACAGGGAGGCGATAAAATGAAAGGTATTGGCATTTTGGATTTTTTTTACTTGAGAAGTGTTTAAAATCAAGGCATCACTATGTATCTCATGATAGTCAGAATCAATCCACTCATATTTTTGTGACCTTATACAACTTAACATCATGTGGTAATGATGGGGGTGACTTGGTTTAAAAGAGGGTGAATGTTGTATATGTATCTAGAATTACCAATTTGGTCATCACTATGTATCCTGTGATGATATAAATCAATCCAAATATAGTTCTGAGAAGACTCTCTATGCAGATCTAAACTATACATAAAGGGAAGTGAATTTTTATCCTTTTGTATAGTTATAACTAGGATTAGGGATCCAATCATCAATACACATCCTATGATGTCAAGAATAAATCCACACAATGTTCTAAACAATAAGATTATACACTGGTTTGACCCGTACATAAGATGGGGGGGATCATTTCCCATTGATTGTTTTATTTCTTGGTTTTACTTGGGATTGGAGATATGGGCATCACTATGTACCCTATGATGTCAAGAATGAAGCTGAACATAGTTTTAAATCTGGTTGTCACTATGTATCCTATAATGGAATAAATCAAGCTAGGTGTAGTTCTTGATGGACTCATCCATGTGTAGGTATGTCTCATAAAATGTGATAGAGATTTTTTTTTACTTTTGGGGTGGCTAGACCATGATGTAAAATCTAGGTGTCATTAAATATCCTTCATGGAAAGGAATCAAGCCATATGTAGATTTTGAATATGTCATGGTAGATGACCAATTTTGGAGAAAATGTCATATCCAGTGAGATTGTTATAGTGTTTTGTTGTTTAACATCATACTGTGAAAACATTGGTGTCATGAAGTTTATTGTATTTTGATATGGATGATGTACCGTGAAGTATAACATCATACAGTCAGGATGATTGTGTCTTGTAGTTATGAGAAGGATTACTTCATAGACCAGTAAGAAACATAATCCAGATTTGAAAATTGTCCTTGAGGAAAAATAATGGTAAGATAATAATCTTATGAATGGATAGAAATTTGTAGTTTGGCCTAAAGTGAGAGTTCTAGGTGTCACTATGTATCATTCGATAGTACGAATCAAGACACACATAATTATTGACAAAGAGACTCCCTATATGGAACTGACTCTCATGTAGTGACATGTGAATTTCATCTTTCTCCCACACAGTTCTAGCTCTTGTTTGTTGAATATTTTTTTGAAATGATGATTCATGGGTAATTTAACATCATGAGTTAAGAACATTTATGTCACATAGTTTATTGTGTTGAAGAATGGAATGAAATTTCATATTTCTTAATCTCTTGTGACAATGATAGACCATACATTTTAACATCATGTAGATGGAAAAATTTACCTTCCAGTGTAATGTCATGTGATTAGGATGATAATGTCATGTGACTACACAAAATATCTCTTCAATAACCTAGAATTGGTGGGATCCTTGGTGAGCTGTCCATCCATAAAAATTAGAGAATAATCTACATTTGAGTAGACCTTATATATAGTCTAATAACACACCCATTTTGGTTCTAGCTTTAGAGGATTCTTTCCGAGTATCATCAGAGTCCTGAGGACCAAAACCATATCTCCTTCGAGGAAATATCATAGGTGAATATTTTTTTAAATGATCACATGATCCAGTTTTTGTGGAATTCTAAATGATGAAAGGTATTCTATATTTTCTCATCCATTCAGTCCAATATATCCAGTCATTTTTTTGGATTGTTCATCTGTGGATAACTGATCATATATGGGAATGAGGAGCAAGGAAAATTAATATTAGATTGCCTGGAGCACCTCTATCCAATATAATAATGAGTATAGTGTCACATGTGTTGTAATGGAGGTCTTAGCCCAGTGATCCCACAAGGAATTTAGGATATTGTATAGACAATATTTTTTTCTTTACCTACCATATTCTTGAGTATATTTGATAGGGTCTTGTTGTAGGACTCTATATATCTATTAGTCACTTCATGGTACTGGGATGAATGGTTGGATTGATGTAATACCCCATATACAATTTTTCAAATTCAGTAGAATTGAAATTGGTGCCATTGTCTGTCAATACATTATAAGGGACATAAAATCTAGTGATTATGATGGATATAATGACGATGGTAATGTTTATTTTCATGGTCACTTTGATGGGTAATGCTTCGACCCATTTAGATAAGAATTTGGTTTCATTTAAATGTACTTGAAATGCTTGGACGTAACGGGGTGATGTAGTCTCACCACAACCATTCCTTATATAGATAATTTCAAAGAGTATTTGGTTGTGTGAAGAAACTCTAGGGACTGGTTAATGATGTTGGTGTGAACCTATCCAGAATAGAACATTTTGGTTAATTTAGTGCAGTTCTGCATTAGAGTGGGCCAATAGTACCAGAGGCATCAGATTTGGTAAGAAAGATCAAGTCCTAACTGTTGATAACCACTGCCTCCGGTGTGCACTTTCTTCATGAAAATAATGATATTTTCTCAATCAATTCACTAGATAATGATATCGTCAAATATCTTCTTATAGAGGACCTTTTGGTGATTCATGTCATTTTATAGAGAAATGATAATTTATCTTCTTCATATTTTAACTTTCCCAAATTTTTCTGGTGGAATCTCTCCATTTTGATGGTAGTCTACAATGGGTGTCACCTATATAGTGGTAGGAACATATGGTTTGGGTATGAGATTAATCTAATCAATTTCTTCCACATTGTATTGAACAAATTGTGAGATCATCTAGCGGTGCACTATATTGATGAGTATTTCATCCTGTTTGAATCATCTGGATCTATGGATACATTTTCTTGTGCATTGGATTTGTTATTCCAAGATATTGGTAAATGATTCAATGTAGAATACATAGGGAATTCCACCAGTATCCCCTGAACATGGTTTATTAGGGGGTATTAGCTCTTCCTTTTTGATTTCATAATCTTGATGGACCTGCTTAATGAATAGTTCAACACATAACCTTTTCTCCAAGTGATTTACTTGTACTTTAAGTAATAACTCTAACCATGGAATGAGAGCATGATATTCCTCTTCATTTGTCATTCACCATTTCAAATTTAGGAATTAGTAATGCATGACTTCATTTTCCAATGATATGATCATGACTCCAAACCCCACTTTGTTGAGAATGGGGTCTTTAATGATCTTCTTTGTTATACTTATTGATTCACCATATAAATACACCCTCATGTCTGAGGTACGTCTTGAATAAATAAAAACTATTTATATTATAGTTCAGTATCTAATGAAGTCATATATACTTAGGGGTGTTTTTCCAAGAAATATAATAATGTCTATCCTCTGACCACTTTTTGCGGAAAACACTGAATTTCAAACTTCTATAGGATGACCATCTACTATGAAAAACATCCAATAAAAATCATACAGCTAAGAATATAGTTGAGTGGGTTGCTATAAGTGACCAGACATACCTTGTGGTGTTTCAAGTAGTTCCTCTACTTCTAGACTGTAAATATTTGTTCTAGATATCTCTTATTGATATAAAAATAATGAATCTCAGTATTAATTAGGGATTGGATGTGAAAATAATGTTTTTTATATTTCTTATTTCATTATTTTACATTAGTGATTTATGTAAGGATGCCAAATGAAAAATAACCATCCCTTCATCGACAGATGACATCAGTAATGGCGGGCTCAGGAGATATTTCTTAAGACTATCAAATGATTCCTAACAATCAACATTCCACTGATATGTGACCCCCTTTTCATCAAAAAGGTGAAGGGGGACATTTCCCTACAAGATAGGCTATGAAGAACGGAATGTAGTCCATATTTCCTTGAAGTCCTCAAAAAATATGTGAGGTTTTAAGGAGGTTCCTTACCAAGTATAGCATTTTTTATCAGGGATGACTTCAATTCCATGATGGAATAAGGTGAATCTGAGAAATATCCATAAGGTAATGCTGAAAAAATATTTTTAGGGGTTCATTTTAAGATTTTGTTTTCATATTTTCTGGAAGATAATTTCATGTTCTTCCAGGTGGTCAGAGTTTTATCAAGATTTAACCACTTGGTAATAAAAATATCATTTGAAAAACATTCCCAATAAGTGTTTGAATATTGTATTCATGTCATTTTAGTATGTAGCTCTGACATTATTCAAGATAAAGTGAATTACCAAAGGGAAAAATAATCCATGTGCTCCCTGAAGGTGGTGGATTATTCATATTCATAGGAAATTTGGATTTGATTGTATATCAAATTTTCATCCATGATAGAGTGATATTGGTATTTGATTACTACTCCGATCAGTAGTTCTGTGATTTCGACTGGGAAATCATCTTCTAGGTAGGGTCAATTGAGATACTTAAAATCAATATAGACTCTGATTCTTTTATTCTTATTCTTGACGAGAATGATATTGTCCAACCATTTGGAATATTGGAAATCCCAAATGATGTTTTCTCTAATGATATTTTTAAATTTATCCTTGATTTTGGAATCATATGTTAGGTGAGTCATTTTGGATACTTGTTTACAGCCCATGTGGTCCTCTAGTAGGACCAGGTGGTGAGTGTCCACCTCAGGGTCAAGGCCCAAAATTTCTGTGTAGATCCAGGTTAATAGATCCTGATGATTCTTCAAGAAGGAGGTATATACCAATTCTTACTCATAATACATGGATTCACTAATCAGGGTGGGTTGTGGATCTTCTTTTATGAAAATATTCATTTCACTGGGATCATCAATGGTGGTAGATACACCCCCCTTAAATGCTATAGGTGCTTCCCTAAGGTCTTCCTCCTCTTATTCCTCATCCTCTTTAACTTATTCTTCTTATTACATAAGGTGAGAATGTAGAGGGATAATTTCTATATATTTAGTAGTGGAGTTAATATATTGATATTCAAAAGATGAAGCGACTTTCTCAGACCCAGTAGTCTACATGGGATTTACTTAAAACTCTAGAGAGTATGGAGTGAGGGATTTAGATGGAGTGACTCCATTATTTTTGAGTGATGAGACAACCAATTCTTCCTCAACCAGTGAGGAATATATTCCTTAGATCTCTAATGATATAATGTCGAAATTTTCATTTGAGATTTGACCTCCATCTAGGGAGTCAAAAAACTTTTAACATTCAAGGATTCAGTTTTCATGATTGAAACAATAATGATTTATGAATATGTGACTATATTTGGGATTATATACTTAAATTGACTGAAGGGTAACAAATATTATTCACTGATCCTCTTGGAGGGGTCAACTAGGATCATTTCCAGACCATTCGAGGTAGTGACCCAAGAAACACCTTTGACCATGGGTTTTTTTCACTTTCCTTTCATAGAATACTTCATCAATATAATGCACTTAATTGGATTTTAGTAGGGATATATCAATGTGAAACACCCCAATTAGTTCATTAATGTAGTATGTGATGCATTGATGGTATGAGGAGGGGATTTCTATGTGTTTATTTGACCAGGGCCATCCTATAAGGATGTTAAATGTTGTGTTATGCCGAACCACCAGAAATTATGAGCCAGCTATGAGGTATCCAAATTGGTCCCCAAGCATGATTTGTCCCAATGACATATTCTCAATTTTTTCATAGCCCTGAAATGTTATAGTAGAAGGAGATAGGTTATCCACATTTTATCCTAGCTGATGAAGTGTTTTTACATGAATGAGGTTAACTCTACAACCATTTCCGATAATTACTCTTCAGACATTGGCACAATATTTCCTTCCAGACACATACAAGGGTCTAATGTGTCCCTATATAATGGAATCATATTTTTAATATTTAAAGGTTATAACTACATGTAATTACAAAAAAAAATTATTTGTCTAATAGAAATCAACAGTATCAACTTCATAATTAATGTCCCGTGGTATTATAACAATCTATTTGAGTGATTCCATGAGGTCTTTTGACTAATTCATAAAATCTTGGATCAATAGCCTCGCTGGTACCATGGATAACTATTTTAGGATTTCATTGTTCTAGCCTAAAATCCTATTCTTACCTAGGTGGGGGTGCAATTTCATGGGAACATTACAACATTTATTATTTTATATATATGGATGACCTCTCGAGAAAGGATTTGGAGGCACTCTTGTCCTTTAATGGTTGGGTGGGGAAGGTATTCCTACCCTCCAAGGGTGATAGGGAAATGATTCCTCTTAAAATTGATATTCTAGATTGATAGGGTCTGGGTGGTATTTTCCTACTACTATAAACCATTATGAAGTTATCCTCCATGGGTTTTTGGAGTATATATAGTCTGAGTAGGGGTACAGTTAGAAGTTGGGCCTCTTCCATGGCTATACCCTCATCGGTATCCTAGACTCATATGGCCTATTACTTCAGTTACCTAAATAGACACAAGGAACGTGGATTAATATCTGTACTCAACATCAGATAAGGTATCAATTGAGTGAATGACATTAATAAAATCAAAGATCACCTACCCATATGATGATGCAGTTTCCTGTATGATAGATTCTATTGGTTCGGTTTGGTGGGTTAGTGCTCGTTGTTTCAAATATGAGTGCATATATTATGAGTGAGTAAAAAAAATATTTTTTGTGATGTAGGTTCATCTAACTAAACACCCTCCTTGCTTTTCCATCTCGACTATATTTTGAATGGAGGACTTTTGGAGGTTTGTGTGACCAACGCAGTCAGATCTGTTATAGTAGAAGTAATGAGGGGCATAATTGGTTATTTCAAATATGATTGGAGAATTCAATGAGATAATTTTATTTTATTTTGATTTATCCAACAATAAAAATTATTTTCCATTATATTAATAATCTCTTTCCACTCACCTTCTTCTCTAGGGGCAGTGGTGGAAACATTGTCCACCAATGCTGGTGGCATTACCAAATTTACATTCCTAGAATATAAAATTTTTTCATGATATATTAGAAGTGTAAATATTAATGAATGGTGTTTCCAAGTATCTATTTAGGTATATAAAAAGAAAACTAGTTTTTGATACTTACCAGATCGAGCCTCTTGGGATCTGGCATAAAGATAAAATCATTTTCACTAGAGGATTTAAAATAACCACCAACTTGATCATGTCAAAACAAGTAAAATCTACGACTTAGATCCTTAAATTTATTACTCCTACATACCCTATACTATTTTTGGTTATGAGGGGGATGATATTGATTCCCATAAGGTGTTTCACAATACGGTGTAGGTTTCAGAGCTAGAGGAGGCACAAGGTTGGTTTAAATGTGAAAAATTCTACCTTTATCTTTCCTTATCTTATCCCCAAAATTGAGGGATTTATCTGGGACATGAGATTGGTCTTTTGTATTTAGTCTTCCATTCATTTGGATGTGGCTGATAAATCCCAAAACATACATACATACATATATATATATATAAATTTCATCGAGATAAGAGTAATTTACTTCTCGTCATGAAGGTTATCAATGAAGAGGGTGATCATATCTTCATGGGGATGTTTTTAGTTATAAGAGTAGGCCAAACCTTTGCATCTTTCAATTAAATCCAAGAACCTAATTTTTTTTTTCTATTTCAAGTTTTAGTGGTCAGTAATTGTTGTATTTTACAGAATTAATCGGAAAAGAAATAGTAATTTCCAAAAGAGATCCTCCCATCCTGTTATTGATCGAGCTGGAAAACTCATTTACCATATGATGGATAACCCATAAAGGGTTCACACGAAGCATAAAAGATTAAAAACTTCTTGTTTATCAAGAGTTCCCACAAGGTGATCACAATTGATTGAATAGTGTGTCTGATTTTGTTCCAATTCATCTGAGCCATTGAATATCAGAAACATATGACTCCCAAGGTTTGGAGGCGGTGGGGCGTCGCTCATCCAGCTAGGTTGAGGTTTCCATTCTAGTTGTAATGGTGCATGATGCTTCTCCAAGGATTACAATAGAAATGTTAATGACTCAATAGTGTTGATAATCCATTGAGTAGTTTTCATTTGAACGTGATATTGGATAGGTGCAACAATCAACAGGTCCTGGTGTAATGGTTCTGACATCATTTGAGGTAGATATATAGTTGGGGACATCATTTGATGGTTAAATTTCACCCACTATAGTTTTTATCTTAGTGGAAGGAAAGATTGATATTCATCCACAATAAATTTGATGTAAGATAATATTTCAATTTCTGAGATGGTTGGATGGTCTGGACTTGCTTCAATCACTGCGGTGAATCCGTTTTTCTAAGGTACACCTGATGAACGTATACGTTGAGGCTCTCCCAGGGGAGCATATTGAATAGGAAGACTGCCTCAAAGAAACTCAACATTGATTCACCTCAACTCATTCATTTTATCCTCCTGTAGGGATAATATTTCATTAATCATAAGTATATCCTCATCATTAAGAGGATATAGAAGATTGAATCTTTACTTGTCTTTATTCTTATTTGAGAAATGACTTTTAAAATCTGTTCCTAAAAAAACCGACATTAAAAGTATTATTTGATGAATTTTAACATTGGGTATTCAAAAACTTGTGTTAAATGACACCTTTCAAATCAGATTCTTTAAAAAATGATGTTATTAATGTTGAAAATGTTTTATTTTATTTCCCCAAATGTTATTTTAGTGGTTTTAGAGCTAAAAAATATTTAGATATCAACACTTATGAACATTATAAATTTAACATATCGAAACAAAGTCTTAGAGAAATCCAACTTCTAAAGGTCATAGCCTTCGATCCGTAAATCCATTTGAGATACAAGAACACTAAAATAGAAGATTAAGAAACTAAATAAATGTTTTTAGATTTTTTTAATGTCATTTGTTTAAAAAATGGATGTGAAAAGTTACATTTAAAAATCTATTTTTTAAAAATGAAATTAAAATTCCTCATAGAAGTATTTAACCAACATTGTTTTAGGAACCAATGTTAAAAGTAAATTTTCATATTATTTTTTCAAACTACAAACATTAGAAATGTTGTAATATTTCTATTTTATTTTCCAAGAATTTATTTGAGTGGTTGTGGAGATAAAACATACTTACATATCAAAAGTTATGGACATCAGATGTTGATCATCTCTAAATGATGTCTTAGAGAAACACAGCATCATATGGATGTAAATTTTGATATGTAACTACATTTGAGCTCCAAGACCACTAAAATAAAATCATAGGAAATGAAACACAAAATTTTAAACATTTTTATTATTAGTTATTTGAAAGAACTACATGAAAAATGACATTTAACACTAGTTCTTGAGAACACCGACGTTAAAATCTAGTTTCTACAGTAGTTATCATAATATATACATTAAAAATTAACTTTTTAATATTTTATCATGATGGTAATAATATAACTAACATGAAAATTGATATTTTTAATATACTTTTTATTATTTTTATTATGTAACTGATGTAAAAATATTTCTATAAGGACTTTTAGTGCCGGTTATCATAAAACTAACGTGAAAAATTATATTTTTACTATCTTTTCAGGATGGTTGTTAAATATCCAACGTAAAAAGATGTCCATGAATACTTTTAACTAAAATAAATCTAAAATATATGATGAAATTTTTATTTTAATGTCTGTTACTAAATAACTAACATTAGAAGTTCACATGGAATAATTTAAACGTCAGTCTTCAAGAACCGATGATAAAATGGAAACGTTAAAAACCATTTTGTACTAGTGTATACATCTAATTATATTTTTTATTCACTCATACCACTTGAACATTATTTTTAAATAGATTAATTTATTAATCATGAAGTATCACTAAATTTTTATAATTAAATATATCAAACCTTGATAATTTTAAATAAAAATTTCACCACCTTTTTTCATTTTCCATTCATCTAGTGGGACCTGACAATTAGTATCAGGGAAGTATATTTTTGGGATAGTTTTTGGTTATATATTTTTATTATGGTTGTGTACTATCTTATATCCTAGACTTAATATTATTAGGGAAATATCTATATCAACTTTGGCATGTCTGGAGGTTGAGTTATTAAATCCTTTTTGAACATATCATTTCAATGGAAGTAGAAATGAATGTTAGAAATATTGAATGATGGTATTTTTAAAGAATATACGTATTTAATTTTTGAAATTTCAGGATAAATCATATATGATCATTGAAGTTTATATTGATAATTTAACTAGTAAGTATGCAACTGAGTATGATTTATATTATAAAATAATTAATTTTATTTATTTTTCAGTTAGTATTTATATTTTTATGTCCAATTCCTCTTGTAAAAATACTTTTGATATATGTAAGACTCTAAAATCCACTCATCAATGTAAAAAATAATTTTAGAGAACTAAACTTGTTATTAACATGATTAATTTCTTGTTTTTTGATTTTTTTGTGAAATCAATAGTGAAGTGTACAAATAGATTCATATATATTGTGAAAAAACTGGTTGATTTGGGGGAAAATGAATAATTAAGTGTTGATTGAAAAAATATTTTGTGAATTTAATAAGAGATATATTTCCATGTAAGTGTCCATTGAAAAAATAAGTTTTTTATGAGTATGCTATGGTTGATCTAATTGATTCCTTTCTAAAAAATGATACTGAGTTTAAAAAAATAAGATGGTCCAATTTCTAAAAGAAATGTATTTTCTTTTAAATATATATATATATCTTCCACCTATTCTATTAAATATTTAGGTTCTTATATGGAAGAATGATGATCTAAATCAAGTTTATATATGAATTCACGTTCTTATAAATAAAAATAAGGCAATATAAAGAGATGAAGAGAAAAGTATAGGAAACATGAATCACTTAATGAAAAAAGGAATGAATGGTAATTCTATTATAATATGCAATGAATGTTATAAAACTAGACATAACATGTATGATTGTACATGATTAAATAATAAAATAAAATAAGTAAAGAATGAAAAATAATAATAAATAATGTTTTAGTGGATAAAGTTACACAGAGATTCAGACTCTATAAATTAATCTGAAATTGGAAAGGATACAAGATAATTGTGACTCATAACAACTTATTTTAGAAAGGTTAGTATTGTTTCTAACTTTAATTCTGATTCTGATTCTCATTCTTTTTATGATTATTGTTCTAAAAATTATAAATTTGATAATATTTGTAAATTATTTGTTGAATATCCAGATTAAATGGAGAAACTAGATAAAAATTATAAAAATTATACAAATAATTCTATGATATTTACTAAAGAAAAGAAAAATATTCTTCTGGAAATTAAAATTATAAAGAATGTTGAATAAAAAATTTCCATGTTGGAAGAAGAGAATAAATTATAAAAAAATCAGATTCAAGTTCATAAGATAAATTGGGTGATGATTTCAAAATTATTCAAAAGGAAAATATAATTCTTAATGTCAGAATTAAAATTATAATAATGATGTTATCAAAGTTCACTACTTGAATAAGAACATTGGATGAATTATTAAGATTGTGAAATATTTATAAATAAAATTATTATAGAAATATAGATTATTTCAATGGAAGATTACCTCAAATGTATAAAAAAATTTAATTAAGATATTTTCAATATTTTTACCCCCATATATACATAGTTCAATCTTTTATCTTCAAGGGATATTAAGGTTTAATTGCCCTTAAATCTCTAAAATCCTTTATAAACTCTCTTTTATCTCCCATAAACCCTATCCATATATGGGTGTGTGGTTTCATGATTAGGGTTCTTTTAAAATGGGAGAGGGGTTGGTTCTTGAGGAGTGAAGATCAATTTTTAGGCCACAATTTAATCCAATATAATGATTATACTTCTATTTCATTGGGTTTTGGCTAGGGATTCTATACCTTTCAATCAATTTTTTATATCATCCCATGATTAGGTTTTTTAATTTGGTTTTACATACCACTAAATATTTCACTAATTATTTAAACTTGATCTATGTAAATGTTAATCCTATATTTTAAAAATACATATGCCTTTAAAAAAATTATTTATATGGAATGTAAAATTTATAATATTAGTGAATTTTAATTTTAATAATTTTTAAATAAATTGGAATTTTATTATATTATATTTTTTAGAGATACCTCTATTTCTCATATAAAATATTGTTTGTTTTTTATTGAATGAAACTCTAGGTTATGAATATGATAGGATTATATCCACGAGAGTGTATGGATGAATAACATGAGAATGATATAATATAATTTATTGATTCTTGATTTGAATCTTAATATAATATATAAGTGATTTGTTTTATGGGGTTTATCTTATGAACTTTGTATTAGAAGAAAATCCAAATTTGTGCCTAATCTATCAATGATGATATCAGAATGTATATTTAAATAAAGAACATAAATGTATGTGTACCTAGATAGATGATGAATCATATTCCATATCTATCAATTTTATTTTATTAAAATCATTGGATTAGTATATGAAATTCTCCTACATTCTAGTGTAGAACATGCACCAAAAGACCCTAATTTATAATGGGAGGATTATAATACGACAAAGGGGTTTTAGGACCTTCACTATCATAAAAAATCGAATATCAATAGTAAAATATATATAGAAATATTTACAAATAACTAATTATTATTCACTGATCAAAACATGAGGGATAACATCCCCTTATGTAGACAACCTTTAATCTCTCCATTTAATGAAACAAGTTTTCCATATGTAATGTATTGGGTGGGTATGTTACTTTATGATAATAAATAAATTTAAACCTATAAATGGATATGAATGATATAATTAATTCATTCATAATGGATTAATAACTAACATAAATTACACGGGAAGGAAGTGGAAGATTCATCCCCACAATCAGTGAGGTGGAAGATGCATGAACTCATCCTATGAGGTGGAAGACACATGCACTCAGCCTATATTATGTTGGGTGTAACATATTATATCATATATATCATATAAATATGTTGTCATTTAATAAATTATAATCTAACATTTGTGATACTATTTATAAGGTCCTAAAAAAATGATATAACTCTTTGGGAATCCATCCAAAGATCCATTTGGAAACAATTTCATCAAACTCTCTTCATTTGGGAACAAAAACTTTTTCCAAATCTTAATCTTCATACAAATTCATAATTTTGTGACCCTAAAATACCTAATAGAGTTTGAAAAAAATATAAATTATTATTTCATATATGTAAGAAAAGTGAAGCCTTGAAAAAAACATCAATTATACTCAAGCAACTTTGGGTCTGGTGTGATATCCATAAAACATACTCATAGATCTAAAGATACATGTTTACTAAAATATGTATCATATATATAATATTTATACCTATATAATCCATTTTTCCGAAATACTTATTGACTAATATACATGGAATATTTCAATATAGTATAAGGAATCTCATATTATCTCGATTATTTGAAAAAAATTGACCAGGTTGATGAATACATTAAATGTTATTCATCTAAAAGATGGTCACATCACATGTCACTCATCTGAGTGGCTATGAAAATCACGTGTATCTTAACTAATAATTTCCATAAATTTCTATAGTATAATGAAATCAAGGGATAAATGTATTTAGTTGTACTAAAATTGTAAATCTAACATCTAGGTTATTCTCCAACCAACAACACGATCAACAATATACACAACTAAAACATCATTAGCTAGGTATATTTTGAATTTCATAGAAAAGGTATCCATGTATGAAGGTTTTGAGGATAATTATCTCCAACCTTAGGTACAAAAGATTAAAAATAAACATGTATCGCTGAGTATATCATTGACTATATGACATTCCCTGGGATATACCATAGCGGTTCAGTCCCTGTAATAAGTTATACTAATGAAATTGTGAATTTATTATTCATATCTCAAATAAAACAATTTGAACAAAGAAAAATATTATATTCATGATAATATCAAAATATCATCAAAACCAATATTACTCTTTGACGGTCAACAATTACTAAAAACTCAAAATTGTTCACAGAGGGAATAATATCATTCGACACTTCAGGTAATGTGAACTAGAGTGCACATAAATGAATGATAAATAAAGGATAACTTTTATTGTAAAATAGTGATACATTATACATCCATTAAATTTATGTCTAATGTATAAAATTTTTAGATACCTAACATGAACATCATATTATTGATTCAGTACTGGCCTTTCCTATGGATCTTCTACATTTTTCTTTATGGCCACCCAATAGTTCCTTACATCATGCCTCTCAATGATCTTTTATATGAGATGGTATTTTTGAATGTTGTTTTTGGTCCTTTTAGGATATCGAGGTTCCGTTGATTGATTGATAACTATGTTTTTGTCATAGTAGATCTTGGTTACTCCTTATATACAAGGAACTAATACAAGTCAAGAGATGAAATTCCTGATCCAAAAATATTCTTTCATAGAATCTGATATAGTGATGAACTTTGACTCTATTTTTGAGTCTAATATAGTTGAATTTTTGGTACTCTTCCAAGTGATTACACCACTATTTAGGTAAAACATAAAACCATACTCAAAAGTCATTTCATTTTTTCATATTGGTTAATACAATATCTGTAACCTTCTACACAAGGTTCATCCTATCCTATAAATATTAATAACATATCCTCTATCTTTATCAATAAGTTAATAATATTATTCATAGAAATCCATTGACTCTTTATAATAATGGATTGGTATATAATATTTATTTTTATATCATTGGAAAAATAAAGTTGGTTACACAACATGTGATACATAATATAACCATTTGTAACCAATGTGATTGGCGTGGAAATTGGTGGTGTGTAGTTTTTGTTGTTAATCCATTCTAGTTTACTAAAGCAATTTGATCTAGAATCCAAAAAATATTTTTATTAATAGTGACATTTCCATGGTTTTTATAAAATTTTTGGTGTAAAAATATGAGGTTTTGGTAATGTTCCATGAAGTTTTTTATGGTGAAAGGTGGATCCTCACATGGTCAAGCATGTGACATGGAGAGTCAAGATGCATCCTTTGTAATCAAACATGTTTCTCACTCAGTTTAATTTTACAACTTTTTTGGTAGTCTATGGTACCAAAAGGGGAGTACGTAGAGTCAAATTGGTGTTGTTTATACATATATAAAGCTCTGTATACTTTTTATAATGGGATTATTCCGTGTTAGAGTGAATAATTTTGATCGAGACTGAAGTCAAGTCGATAGTCCACCAAGGGAGTACAAATAGGGTACTTTGAATGGTTTGAATACTGATTCTAAGGATTATTGTTTTCATCATGGGGATTTTCCTATAAATATCCCATTTCAACTTTCATTAAGTATTGACTAGAGCTTAATGTAAAACTAGGGATTTTTCCAAAATATTATTTATTGAATGATTCATCAATGAATCTGAAACTGCACTGTTTGTACGTGGTCTATAAGAGGTGTACCTAGTGGAGCAATGTGGTTTTTAGGAGGGGTATTCATGGTGTAATATATGGTTCACATGGTTTATTATATGGTCAATAGGAGCAGTACATGGTGTGCTAAGTTTTATACATGGAGGATGAAGGAAACGTGTAGCAGTGGTCTGTGAAGTGGAGAATGTTGTCAGTGAATAAAATTACATGGTCTGTGAGGCTGAGTATGCAGTGGAATGAGTTTTGAGTAGTTATTTCATGTGAGGAAAAATCATTAATATTTGTTCACATGATGATCACATACATGTATTTGTAGTGATGGAAGGGAGAGTTTGAACATTATACTATGGTTATCATGATGCAAAATCAATGTGTAAATTCTTAATGATACGAAGTTTTCCTTTAACTTGTTAAAATGAGGAATAATTCATCAAATGTAATGAGCAAGGATGAGTGGGAGGAGGTGATCTAATGGACGTAGTGTGCTATGCTTGAATCCTTTATAAACATAGTGATCTTGGCACAAAGATAGCATAGTTTAACATTTTTAATCCATATAAACTAGTGATGTTTAGAGGATTCTAGTACAACTGATGCATTGTCAATGTATACTCCTTAAAATTTCTCTTTATCGTGAACCAAGTAAAAATGTTATGTTCTTTGTCTTAATTTGTGTATACATATTTCGTTGTGGATGTGTGATTAAATTCAACATGTTTAATGTTTTTCTACTAATTTTTAGATATTATCATAAATAATTCAAAATATGACATCCTAATTCACCTCCCCCCTCCCAGGGTGTCTTGGGTTATAATAAGGGGTACCAAGATTGAGGAAATAGGCATTAAAATCATCATCAGAAATTATTTGAGATATAAAATTAAATAAATTATAGGGGAATATGTTTATTTCATCATATAAACCATTAGATTTGTATGAACATAATCTGATCTCACCTATCATCTCTTAGTATGGAAGTTCTATTTTCCACAGTTCAATAGATTTTGGTCAATGATATGATTGGAATCTCAAAAATAGGATCTGATAAAAAAATTATTAATATGGATTCTAAAGAAGAAAATTATCTTACTAAAGATATATCAGATTGAATATATTTGAAAGTAATGAACCTCACTATGATGAAGGAATTTTGTTAAAAAAATTTAAAATATTTTAGAAGACAATGCCAATGTAAAGAATGAAAACTCCATTATTTTAATAATATGTTTGATGATCTAAAAATGCATCCTCATGAAAATACACACAGTTTATTCAACCAAATTACAAATTTTTTTTGGAGTTATTCAATTCCTCAGAGTGAATAAATTTAGGATATGAATATTTTAAAGAGGATATTTAGAATTCTTCTACCCTATACAGATATAAATTATCATATCTTAAACAAATAGATTCTTCTATGATTTCTCTTGATGTTGTTTATGTTATTTGGTGGCTTAAGAAAATAGAGTCAAAAAATAAGTGACACCAATTCATGCAATCAAGGGGATAGAATTAAAATCCATAGAGAAACTATACATTTCTAAAGGTAGTGATGGTGATGGTGATGGGGATATTTGATGCGTCCTTAAAAAATAATTGTTTTTCAACATATTTTTATTATGTTTTTGATCAATTAATTAATTATTTTTGGTGTTTTTATTAATTAATTGAACTTTAATAATTTTATGGTTTAATTTTTTAGTGAATAATTTTTTTATAATAATTTTTTTATTATTACATTCCAATTATTAATTATGTATTTTATGGGTTTCAATTTATCTTGAAAATATTAATTTTTGTTCTATTTTAACTGTGTTTTTTAGTTTTTCTTTTAACAATTTGTTAAATACAACATAATTTTAGTTAATTAATATTTAATTTAAATATTATTATATAATTAAACTTTTTAAAATCAATTTTATATTTAGAGTAATTTCAATAATTAAATTAAATCTTTTAAATTATATATTTTAATTCAATTTATAATTCATATATTAATTTTTTATTTTTTTATACTTAATAATTGTAGTCAATTTTTAATTTAATGATTTTTTTATAAATTATTGTATTTTTTTTAATTAAATAAATTTTATTCATATTTATATTAATTGAATTCTTAATTAGAATAAAATTTAAATAATTTATTTTTCATGTTTTCATTATAATATTTTTTGTTGTTGTTGTAATAAATGTTTTATAACTATTTTTAATTTTTAGTTATGTTCTATTTATTCTAAAGTTAGACCATCAGAGAAGCCATCATCCAGAGAAAGGGTTGCGGATGAAATCCACCTGAACTCAGATCCACTACCAGTAACTGACTTCAAGCCACCGTCGCTGCTTGGTTTCAACCACTCCACGGTCACCTTGCCAATGGATCACCACAGGTCCAGATCTAAAAGATTGAAGGATGGTGCCACCAGTTCAACTTGAATCAACCACACTACTGGCCCCCGATCGAAACCGCATGCTGCCAGAGATAGACATTACACCACATAGGGAGCCATCATTAGTGTGAGGAGCCGATTCGGTCAGGTCGCCACTGCTTGCAGATGTCGCTGCCATGCTGGACCACCGTGTTGGAGGGTCTTCCGCCACCATTTGAGCAGACTCACCACTGAGGAGAAACAAACCTCCACTGTACTTGATGAGGAGAGCCACCGAGCTTCGGTGTAGAAGAAGCACGAGGCTTACTGATGAAGCATCTATTGTGTAGTTAGTAAGGGAGTAGAATGATAAAGAGTAAAAAATATAAAAAATAATAATATAAAAAATAAAATAACCAAACAAAATAATCCATAAAATAATAAAACAAAAATGAATAAATAATATTTATACTAATAATATTAATTAATTTAATAAAATAGTTTTAATAAAAATATAATCGCATAAATTTAAAATAACCATAATAATTAAATATAAATCCAATAATAATAAATATAAATAAATTTAATGAATAAAATAATAATAATAATAATAATACTTAAATAAAATAATTATTATATTAAATTATTTAATAAAATAATTACATTTATCAATATTAAAAAATTATTTAAATTTATTATCTTTAATAAAATTATAAAATTATTAACATTAATAATATTAATTAAATTTTTTAATTAATAATAATAATTAATAAAAGTTTTAAATAATCTACAATACTTCAATTAAAAATAATTAGTTAAAATATTAATTAATAAATAAATATTAATTACAAATATTAAATATCAATTAAATAACTTAATAATTCTGTATTTAATATAATCTAGTATTAATAATAATAATAATTAATTAATTAATTAGATATTTATAAAAATTAAAATTATAAACATTATAACATTGAAATATTTTTGATGTTTTTATTTTATAGATTCAAACCAAAGCTGGAATTGCATCTAGGTTCATCCCAACTATTAGTAGTAGTTAGTCACATGAGCCTCAGCCCAGTTGGTGAGGTATTCTTAAGTGCATCCACATGACCAAGGATTAAAACCAGGTAAAGGCATATTTTCGGGTACTATAGTAGTACTGTAGCTGGCACTGTAGCAGTATTGCAGCAGAACTGTACACTGTACGGGTAATGTAGAAGAACTATACATTGTACCGGTACTATAGCAGAACTGTACACTGTGTGGGTACTGTAGCAGGCACTATAGTAGTTACTGTAGCAGGTACTGTTCGTTACTGTAGCAGCTGGAACTATTAACCTTTGGCCACCGGTTTGGGCTTGGAGTCCTTAAGGCTTTTGGGTGACCCATGACTTCAAGTCAGTAGGACTTTCCGTCTACCTTTAAGGCCTTCGGGATACCTCAAGGCCTTCGTGCCACATGCAGTTTCCCCAGACACACTACAAAAAAAGGAGCAACCCTAGAAGAGAATTCAGAGCAGGTGCACTGACCAGAGCATAACCGAATGGATTTTCCAGAAAGAGTGGGTATGGATATTCCATCGGGACCAACATGTTTTGCAAGAGAAGCCTATCCAGATGACCATGCGAAGGTGGAGAGCTACTATCATGATGCAGATGCTGGGGAGGAGCAGTTCCTTGTAGATAGTCTGGTTGAATTCCCTAATACCTTCGGGTCATGTAATCTCCTAAGCCTACGGTCCATTTAATCTCTAAGCTTACTGGCCTTGTAAGGGTTCCCCCTCATCCCTTGAAAGGGGTTATCAAAAATAAATAAAAATGAAGGCCTTCAGGACTTTCGGGCTATTGGTAGCAGTTAGTTAGAAGATATCTCCTAACCTAAAAATCATGGACGGAAATGAAGAAAAATTGTTGGTGACTCAGTGAAGAATGACTAAAGTTAGAAATTGTTATTGGTGAATAATAAAGAGAAGAAAGTGGATTAAAATTTGTGGAAGATAGTAGAAGAAAGATATTTTAATCATTTATCTCATTCATTCCACACATTTCTAGATATCTGGAGAGTAGGAGAATCCTCGATAAAGAGGAGCGAGACTTGAGTCTAAGAGAAGGATGAAACACTACGCATGAGAGATTATTTCTACACTACATTTTCTTTCTTTAGTATCTTCTGTATTTTTCATATTTTATTTGTTATATCTTGAAATGAATATGATCTAATGATAAATACATTCATTCTTGGGGGAATTTAATTATTGGTTCTATTATTTACACATCTTTACATTTTGAATTCATAAAATCTCAGAATCAATCGGTGTGATTGATTATTTGAGTAACAAATTGTTTTTACACCTATTGAATTCAAAAATCCATGATATGTTAGCAATATTGATCATGAATGAAAATTAATAAAATTTCTAATTTAAAAAATGATGATCTTTTTTGGAAAGATTAATTTCAATGTCATTTCAACAAAATACATTGCAGTTTGATGATTCTTGGAGTAGAGAACTCCATGATTTCATTTTCCCTGTGTTTTGATGTTATAGAGAGGGAAATTAAATTAATATTTTTTTTGAGTTCCTGAAATAAAAATGTTTCTATGATGAATATATCGTTTTTATACCAGTTGAGTTAGAATTCCCTGATCATTTCTTACTTGATCAGTTTCAACTCCAACTATGTCCCTGTTATTCATATCATTGTTATTTTTACTACATCATCATAACTCTAGTTGGAAACGTTGTTTCGTTGAAAAATTATTGTCTCATCCTTATTACTTTCAAAAATTCAAAATAAAATATATTTTTTAAAAGAAAATTCATCCACTACTTGTATTTGATTTGTGTTTTGAAAATTAGGTTGCATTTCTTTCTCTATGAGTTTGATGCTACCTTACACTATACACTATAGTGAGTATGAAATATAAAATTTTAAAATTCATCATGATTTAAATGATGAATTTTTCAAGTTTTTAGTGCCATTTTCAAGTAAGGACTCATCTGAAAAATTTCATAAAAAATATATTTTTCAAAAAGAAAAGTCATTTATTAATTTTTTTAAAAATAAAATTTTCAAAACTGCATTTTTTTAAAACAATTGTGAATTTGTTTATCATATTGAGTTACATTGAACTAGTTCCCACTACATGAGATTAATGTAGAATTTATACTTGTTATGCTCGAATTCATGTGGTTCACCTAATTCACTTCATTTTAGTTGTTTGGGTGCTGATTATTCCCTCTTATTTATTTTAAAAGACTGTGAGAGATTATAGAACATTTTAAAACTTGGGGGAATTCATTGTCCTACAAGACCCTTTTGTGTCTGTTGTGGCTATCATAGATATACTTCCTAATATTTTTTCTATAATCAACCACCACATATTAATCAGTTAGAATAAAATCAACATTACTTTAAGCTCAAACCATATTTCCTAGAAAAATTTGAAAAAGTTTAAACTAATATGGATGCTAGGATATTCTTTTGGTTAGTCCAATACTAATAAATTCAAAATAGAAAAATCTAAAAAATAATATCAGAAACATAAAAAGGTAGAAGGAATGTAATTACATTTTAAAAAAATGATTAAGGAATTATAATTAATTAAAATAAATGAAGAAGAAATTGTTTTAGGAAAAATTGAGAGTGAATGATAAGTGGATAGTGAGGTTGAAATTATGGAATATAAATCCACTGTATTTTTAGAATATTATTCCAAATAAAGAAACATTTAAGAAATAACTAACTCTATAAATGAATAAATCAATTCTAATAATCCCATTCAAAACATGAATGGAGTTGAGTTAGAAAATTTTGAGGAAAAAAACAAATTGAAGAAGAATGACCTATTCTTTTCAAGATACCTAATTTTGAAAAGGTATATTGTTTTTGGAATTATGAAAATGATATTACTGGACTTTAGTATAATCTGAACAATGAGAACAAGAATGTTAAAAACTCTTCATTGTTTCTTTCTGAAATTTTGAGTAATGAAGTTGAACATGAAATTGGGTATACTTTGGGATAGATAAAAAATCTTGAATTCATTGATAAGGATAATTTTGAATATATTAATAAATGTGATCTCCCAACTTTTGAAAGTTTAAACACAAAAATAATTGAAAGGAATTATTATAAATAATATGATGGAATGTTATTTGAATAAATGTTAACAGATGAGCTTTCATATCCTTATTCCAATATTAATCATTTTTCTGAAGCATTGTGTAATGAAATAGAAAATTGGGTTGCCCAATTTGGGGAAATTTATTTAAATTAAATAATTATTGAATCTTAATTTATTGAAGCTGAATTGAACATGTATTCCCCTAAGATAGAATTTATTCATTGAAATCACACTATTTTATAAGATGAACTTTTTGAATGTGAATTTGGAGTATATGTTGAACACACACTTGATAATTCAAGTAGAACTAATTCTTTAGAATCAGTTGATGTTAAGTTTTTTTCTAATGAAGAACTTTTGTAATATATTTTTAAGAATTTTAAACATATGTTTTTAAATTAACAACAATTTACTCTTACTTATTTTCAAATCTATATTTCTACTGAGTTGGGTACTAAATAACATTGTGAGACTGAGAGTAGATTGGATGAAGAACCCTTTTTGATTGATAATTTTGAAATTGCACATGTATCTCTTGAAAACCCTCTTCATGCACCTTTTTTAGATATCAACCTATAAAACCCCTTTTTTATTTTTTTTGTGACTGTTAATGAAGTATTTAGATTTGATGATAGTTCCACACACCTAGAAGCACCTAGAACACTATTGTATCTTCCCAAAAAGTCAAATATAAACCTAATGTATATGTTGACAGAACTACTTCCAAGAGGGATCCCAATGAATCTTTTTTTATGAGGTTAAAATTTTCTTATCAGGCTTTGGGGGAGTTATTTCCTTTTCATCTATACATAAATGTCATTAAACTAGTAAGAAAGTGGATTTGGGTGATGATTTTTCTACACAACTTGATGAATACTTTGAGCAGTCACTTAAAGATAAAGGGTGTTTTTAGAGATTTTGGTAAGTGTGAATAGAGTCAAGTGTTCTCTTAGTAGTTAGGTTCCCACAAATATCATTTTTTGTTTAATCAAGGAACCACACCCTCCTATTGAATTTGGTTTGTTTCTAGGGGAGTCTAGTAGGGGACTTTAAAACTATCATGACATAGGAGGAAACCCATTATTTTTTGTGCATTAAATAAAATTATTCTTTTTTTATTTTTAGAATTTCAAAATGTATAACTGAAGACATTAAATCTAGTGCTTCAGGGGATTCAACTAATGGTTTGTATTTTTTTAATAATATGGTATTTCTTTTCTCTTTCATTATATTCTATGCTTCTGCTCTATTTATGTTGTTGATCTACCTGATCTTTATTCATTAAGAAGGTTTCTACTGGTACCATTAGATGAAAAAAACATTATTTTTTTTCAAATCAAAATAAATTTCTTACTAGAAACTCACATGATAATATTAATCTGGTGAGTTACTTATTTTAATCGTTTATTTTTTTTCTTGGGTCATTATTTTATGTTTTTTTACTTGCTGCTGCTGAAAATTGTACTGCATGTTGATCTGTTACTAAATTTTTTTCTACAATTCTGGTACATCCTTTCACAATTTGAAATTTTTTGTGAGGGGTTTTACCCCTTATAATATTTCTTTAATTCTATATGATTTTTATACTGGGTTCTTAGCATATTATTTTCTATAATGTTGAAAATATAATTAAAAACATATGTTAAATTTTCTACACCCAATTCAATTTGTACATAATATTTTCACATTCTATCTTTTTAATTTAATTGAAAACTTATATTCACAATAATTAATGGTAATTAATGAGTTTTTGTGATTATTTTGTAAAATATCTTCGTGGAAAACATAATTTTTGAGTTTCACCCTGAATCTTGTACATGTAATCAACATGTTAAAATGATTACCTGTTTTGAAAGTTTAACGTCTAATTTTTTCCTTGAAAATTGAATTCAACTTTGGGGAAAGATTTAATTTTTATGTGTGGGTGATAGGGTCTTCTTATTATGAGATATTATATTCTTTAATGTAATCCCATCAAAACCATCTTACATTTAATTATTTTTTTATAAAAATGGTCATGATTTTGAAAAGTCATTCAAAATCTAAGGTTCTTTATGATTTATTGAGAATTTAATTTTTATATTGAATAATGGATAATAACTAAATTTTTGTTGATGGTTTCTTAGAATCTGAAATTTTTTAGGATGAATTATTTTTGAGGGATGATGATTACTACTTTAATGAATATTCATTTTAGAAACTATTGATGTGGGGGATAGAAGATATATTTTTGTGGAATTATGATCATAAATTTAGGAAACTATAATGTTTTAACTTGAACCTAGGGGAACCAATTTTATTTCATTAAATAAATAATCACCTTAGGGATCCAAATTAAATGGTAGAATTATAAGTCATTTGAAAGTATAGTAAAATGGGAAAATGGGAACCAATAGTGAACCTATGTGAATCTAAGAACTAAGAGTCTATAATACCTTCGTACATTTCCAATAAGTGAATATGCATAGTTCCTTCCACAGGGTACATGGGTGGGTAAAAAGAAAACAATTAAAAAATTAAATTTCATAGTTGTCAAAAATGAGTTCATTTAGGTAAGGCGAATTTTGAATTCTAGATGAAGAAGAGGACATTGGAATTATATGAAAATCATTTAAGATGTATCAATAATGTGAATCAAAAATAATAATTTGTAATTTTATTTTTTGAACCTAGGAGAATGTTAAATAAAAGGTTCATGTTGTTATGTTCTTAATTAAACTTATTTTTTAACCACTTACCACTCTTAGTTTTTGAACTTGAACTTGAATTGAAGAAAGTTAGTAAGTGGATTCATATGTGAGGCATGAAATCCTAAAAAGTGAATGGTTATTTTTATCCTTGATCTCTTAGTGTGTATTTTAACTTAGGTATTACGTCATTTGAACTTTTCATTATAAAATCTGATTTCACAGTTTTGTCCCTCTCATTTTATGCTGCTTGATATACTTCATTTTCAGCATTTTTTTTGTAAAAAAACATGTTTAAATTTGTCAAAATGAGAAAAACCATGGTATTGAATGAGTAAAATCAATGATTAAGTGTGGGAGAATTTGATGTGGCCTTAAAAATAATTAATTTTCCACATCTTTTTGTTATGTTTTTAATAATTTCATTATTTATTTTTGGTTTTTTTTGTTAATTAATTTCACCTTAATAATTTTATGGTGTGATATATTGATTAATAATTTTTTATTATTAATTTTTTATTATAAAATTAAAATTATTAATTATGAATTTTATGTGTTTCTATTTATCATGAAAAATATTAATTTTATATTTATGGGTTTTAATTTTTATATTTAGTTTTTTATTTTATAAATGGATAATTAGAAATTAATTTTAGTTAATCAATATTTAATTTAATCTTTAATCTATTATTGAACTTTGATAAAAAACTATTAATATTTAGATTAATTACAATAAATAATTTAAATTCTTTAAATCAATTTTCTTACTTCAATAATAACTTTTATATCAATTTTTTATTTTTCTTTGCTTAATAATTGTAGTCTGATTTTAAATTTAATGATTTGTTTTAAAAAAGAAATTATTATATTTTTTTCTTTTAATTAATTCAATTTTCTTTAAGTTTGTATTAATTCAATTCTTAATTTGAATAAAATTTAAATAGTTTATTGGTCTTATTTAAAATATAATAATTTGTATTGTTTTTTTGTAATAAATGTTTAATGACTATTTTTAGTTTTTATTTACTTTATGTTTATTCTGCAATTAACTCACCTCTAGACTCTCTCTTATAGCAAGTCTCATGACTCACTATCAACTCATCTCACCACCGAGAAAAATATTCACCGCCATTCCCCATGACTCAATCCACCTTCACTACTCGGTTTCAACCACTCCACTGTCTCCTTTCCATTGGAGAATTTCAAGTCTAAATATGAAGAATATATTGTCGGTGCAGCTAGTTGAACTTGAATTGACCACATTGTTGGTCATCGATCAAAACTGCAAGCCGTTGGAGATGGAGACTACACCACACAGTGAGTTAGGTCTACTATGAGGAGATAACTCGGTCCAGTCACCACCTATTGTAGACATCATTTCCTCCCTTTACTGCCATGTTAAAGGGTCTTCTTCTTTTTTCCCGGGAGACTCACGGCTGAGGAACCAAATCGACATCGCATTAGAGGAGGAGAGTCACCAAGCAGCGGTGGAGAAGAAGCCCAAGGCATCAGGATAAAGCCTCTACCGCATGTTTAGTAAGGGAGTAAAAAATAGAAGGAATGAAAAAAATAACAAAATAATAATAATTAATAAAATAATAAAATAAAAATAAATTAACAATAATTACAATAACAATATTAATTAATTTATTTAAATAGTTTTAATAAAAATAAATTCGAATAAATATAAACTAATCATAATAATTTAATATAAATACAATAAGAATTGATATAAATAAATTTAATAATTAAATTAATAACCATAAATTAAAAAATAATATTTAAATAAAATAAATATTATAATGATTTAAAAAAAATACATTTAATATTATTTAAAACATAATTAAATTGATTGTCTTTTAAAAAAAATTAAAAAAATTAATTTTAATAATGTTAAATAATTTTATTAATAATAACAATTCATACAAGTTTTTAAATAAAATAAAATTATTAAAATAATAATAATTAATTAAAATGATAATTAATAAATTAATATTAAAAAAATTAATAAATATCAATTAATTGACATAATAATTTAAAATTTAATATAATGTAGTAGTAATAATTATAATTAATTAAATAATAAAATATTTATTAAAAGTAATATTATAAGAATCGTAACATCTAAATATTTTTTTATGTTTTTTATTTTTCAGATCCAAACCAATGATGAAATTTTTTCTAGGTTCATCCTAAATTATAGTTGTAGTTAGTTTGAATAGATATGATAACATTACAAGTATTGAAAAAAAATGAAGATAGATGGTCGGTGACTCAGTAAAGAACGAGTGAAGTTGGTAACTACTATTAGAGACTAATCGAGAGATAACAGTTGTTTAAAATTAGAGTTAGCCAATAAATGAAAGATTTCTAAATCATTTATCTCATTCATTCCACACTTTTTTAGAGATCTAGAGAGATAGAGAAATCTAGAATCAGAGGTGTGAGACCATAGTCTAGGAACAAGACGCAACACTATGTCTGTGAGATTATTTCTCCTTTTCATTTTTTCATTCATCTATTTCATATTTTTATATTTTTTTAATTAAATGAATTTAATTTGATATCTGGATAAATAATTTCTTAATTTGGGGAATTTAATCTACAAGTTATATTATTTACAGTTATTCACATTTTAAATTCGTCAAATTTCAAAATTAGACATTGAGATTGATTTTGAGACTAATAAAATAGTTTTTAAAACTCTTGAATTCATAACTACTTGATCAATATGCGATATTGATCATGGATAAAATTTTAACAAAATTTTTATTTAAAAAATGATAGAGTTTTTTGGTGATTTTAATTTCAACATCATTTCTTCTAAATCCATTACAGTTTGATGTTTCTTATAGTGGAAAACTTTAGGATTTAATTTTATATGTGTTTTGATCATCAAAATACTAATATTAAACCATAATTTTTCCGATTTCAGGAAATAATAAGGTTTATGTGAAGAATATATCCTTTTTATACTAGTAGAGTTTGAATTTACTGAGGAATTTCTTCTCGATCAATCTCAACTCAAACTATGTCCCTGTTTTTAATTTCATTATAATTTCTACTACTTCATCATAACAATAGTTTCAAACATAGTTTATTAAAAAAATTAATACTTAATCATTACTATTTTAATCATTTCAAAATATTTTTTTTATAAAAAATTAAATCCATCCACTCCTTGTAGTGAATTTTTGGTTTTGAAAATTAGGATTCATTTTCTTATATGTGGGTTCAAACCTTATTTCCAATGTACACTATAGTGAGTAGAAGATAATTTTTTTTAAAATTCAACACGATTTCATTGATGATCATGTCAATAATGAATTACTTTCACTTATGGAAGGAAAAATTAATAGCGGAAAAGGGAGGTTTAAAGGAAAGTTACCCATTAATGGTTTTATATGTGGTAAGGTCAAGAATAATAATGCATGGATTCAAATAATATTAGTTTATTGTAGAAAAAATAAAATTAAAGCCACTCAAACAGACCAAATACTATCCCACAAAGAGACTTCAATTCATGATGTTTTTGTGGGAAGATGTTTCAAAAGAAGATTTTTTTGAGTAAATAAGAAGATATTTTCAAAGAATATCTAGAAGGAGAAGAAATATATTTTATGTTAGATGCATAAGTCATCATGATGGCGATTCATGATAAGGAATATACTAAAAAATATAATTGAAAATATCAAAAAGGTGTTTTTGATCTTAAAATAGAAATTGAGGGTGATTTTGAGGATCTTAATATACAAAAAAAAAATTATAATATTGTAGTGGTGTGGAAAGAATATTATGAATATACCAATAATTTCAATTTATAGGTTAAATAGTTATTATAGAAGTTATATTATTAGTTTTCTAGTCATGTATGCTTAGAAGTTGTGAATGTGACAACCCAACCTAATAGGGCTCAAACTACAACTTCATCAAGCCCACCTCTAGAACTTAGGGGTTGGAGATACACACCAAAAGGAATATATAACATGGGAGGACATTTCCAAATTAACATTTATGTACTCACCTGGCCATATTAATGAATAAATGTAGTGTAATAATAATAAAAAGGTGTAATATCTAGTGAATAACCATGAATAAAAAATACCTCCGGGGTGTACAAGAGTATAACATCGTAAACTAAAAAGTAAAGGGGAAAAAATAAGCCCATCGTAAAATATGTCCTAAATTGAAAAAATAGGTAGAGTAAATGTTGTGAGAACCTAGATCAGGACCCCCACGCTCCAACTACCGTACGTGTCCCAATGCAATAAGTATCCCTATGATCCTCTGTAATCGTTGCTGAACCATCCTTTTTCTGAATTAGACATGACATGTGAAGGAAAAAACTATGTAGTGTTGATTATATACATACCTAGTAGCACACCTCAAAATTTGAAGGGGGATAATTACAAGATATGATTTGAATAGAAGGCAAACAACTTAACCCAAAGTAATATAGCACAAAATCCAAAAACATGGATATATATATATATATGATAAAACCATAGAAACCCAAATGAGGGAGAATGGGATATCCATCTCCCATATCAAACCAGGAAAAGAGTTATAATAGTTTTGGAGGTCCTTTATCAATGATAAATATCTTTTGTGTCTTTCCATTAAAGTAACCATGCAACATCCTTAGTTTTTAAGAGGAAACACTATGTTTGATAGTGTACATGATACACCACATTGAGCTTAAATGAACAACCAAATATTATAATTTAATATGATATTTATCACATATCCATTTGAAATAGGGTATGAATAGGATTAAAGTAATCATGAAAATTTTGTTTACATATGTATACACACTTGATTCCTTGGTGACCAATTAATTATAAGTAAATATAAAACTATTTTTAATTTTTTTTAAAACTCAATAAATGTGAACAATTATGTTTATAAAAAATCATATCACTATTGTTTTATATTAATGAAATATATATTCATTATAATTTATGAAATTTATATTATGTGTTTTATAGACAAGTTATAAGAGAAAATTCAATTTTACACATAAAAGATGTATTTTTTAAAGAAGAAATATTTGTCTGCCTTTTGATGGGGTGCTTTTTTTTATATCCTATTTTTGAAACATTTATAAATTATATTAAAAAAAAAAAAATTATTCTTTATAAGAGGAATATTAAAATTTTCTTAGGTTTAATTTGTGGTATTTTTCTAATGAATTTTTTGTATTAATGAATATTAAAAAATATTTAATTTTAATTGAAAACAATCTTTTCTTTTAAATAACTTATAGTGTGAAATTATATATTTAATTATTTTAAAGTATAATTAGAATAATTTTATATCATTTAATACAATTTAGGTTATTTTAATCAATTTACCACTAAATTTGAATATAATAACATTTCAATCATTTGAAATATATCACTTTAGTAACACATTTTCTCATCCCGTCAATGAGATTAATTTTAAATTAATTTTACCCAATTATGTGTTTTTAATTTTGAAAAATAAGTTCTATATTTATTATAATAATATAATATTTTTTTTAATAGGTACCTTGTATTTCTGGACAATATGAATAGTAAAATTAGTAATTTTTTCTTACTACAATTTTGGGTAGGTTAGGTAATGAAGGGTAAAAATAATTTTATAAATATTTTAAAATTACCCTAAAATAACTCATAATTTTAAATGATAATTTATTTTATACCAAATTCATCATTGGGATGATTTTGGGAACTATTGGATCCACCTGGATGACTTTAATCTCTTTATAGTATTTTATTTTAAAGAGAAGTCAAAGATGTCATACCTATGTTTTAATAACTATAAAATTTTTAAAATAGGGTTATTTAGAAGATATCTTTTAGTATAAAAATTATTTTTAAATATATAATGTTTTTATTCATCATGGAAATTTATTTTCAATTTTTATGAAATAAATAACTACCTCAAAGGATTACACAATGATTATGCAATAATTGTTTAATTAACGGAAATGTCAAATAAATGATATGAAAAATATTAATATCAATATAATTTTAAATAATTAATGCAATACAAGAATATTTATATGAATTTTACATGTTAGTGATATTTCAGAATAATTTTTTTTAATTTATTTGGTATTTATGATATTTTAAAAAAGTCAAGTAATGAATACTGTCAAAAATAACATTATTGATATTTTTAAATCAATAATAATTTATTGAATGATATAAAATTCATAAAAAATAAAATTTGGTTAATTTAGTTTTATAATGTTTAAAATGTCATCAATTATCCACTTATGGTTTTTTGTAATTTTATAGTAACTATATTAACCCATAAAGAGTAAAGACACATGTTATCACTCTAAGAGTTAAAGTGGTTAAATAAGGGTTAAATCCATATGACAAGGATTAGAAAATAGTGAAACATATCTAATTTTAATAGGATGAAGGGATTATGACCCATAATAATAATATATTAGAAATAAACTAACTTAGAGAAATTTTATATTTAAATTTAATATATATTAAATTAATATTTTTGAGGAATTCCAATAGTGCTCCTACAATCTCTTATAAAAGGGAACCTCTTATTCACTATTCCTCACACTAGAGATCCTATTTGGTTTAGAAAAAATATTCCCACATACCTTCCTAGAATCCATACCCACATTATAGGTCTCTTAATTTAGTAAGAACATCATCTTTAGTGGTCTTAAGGTGTTAAGTGTACGATATTTTCTGAATAAAAGGAATCGTTCTTTATCAAGTTTTTATGTTTTATTTCTTCTTCAACCTCATTAAAATGTTGTTAAAACATTATGTAATGACAAATCAATTGTCATAAATATACTGAGATGTTATTATGTTAATATATTTACTTAAATACATCTCTACATATATCAAATGGGAAAATAATTATCATTCACGTGTACGAAAAATTTCTACCTCGCGAACCGACATAATTCATTTTCCATCACAATCAATAAGGACTATTTATAAATATGGAATTAATTTATATATATTAAATTGATGAAATATTTATCATTAATAAATAGTAATATATCATCTTAGTTCTTACCTTTCCATGAACAAAAAAATGATAATGTCGTTCGTGCGTACATTTGGACTATCACCTCGATGAAGCAATGCGATTTATTTTTCATCACCACATCACATGGATGAGATATATGTGTATATTTACATGAATAATATAAAATTAATGATATTATTATCATTACGTAAGTATAAAAGTATACTTACCTTCTTTCCATAATGATCACTGAAAAATAAAAATGTTAGTCATGCGTATATATGTCTTACCATCTCCATGATCGTAACATTGTTCATTTTTCATATCCATATTTAATGGATGTTTTTAAAATTATATTTTCTTTATAAAGGTTTTTATAATTTAATTAATATTATTATCGATAAAATGGACTATTAACCACTTTTGACTATAGACATCATACCAAAGTCATTTTCGACTCATGTATTTAATATCATCAAAATGTCATATGTGAACTTAACCAATTAAGTTATTATTTCCAAATTGTAATACGTTACGTGAAAGGAATAATAAAAATAAGTAATATTATCAACCAATTAAATAATTAACCTAATTTTAATATTAATGAATATAATTATTATAGCTGATGATTCAGATTCAAGGTACGGGATTTCGTCTCATCCTAATTTCACTGAGGCATGTTTTGATGTTATACACTCACCTTATTTTATGTGGTGTCTATACATACCATTTCTCATATAAAATAATTTCTTTATTTATTTAGTTATTATTTTATATTTTTTAAATGTCATTATTCTATGGAGATTATTATTTAAACGTTGAAATTGGTATGAGACAATTTGAATGTTTAAATATTTAATTAGCAAATATTTTTCTCCATGTCAATATTAATGATATTATTTTAAAAATTTATTTATAATGATATAAAATGATTATAAAAGAAATTTTATATCTATTTTTGGGTTTATTCAACGATTTTCCAAATTAATCATTTTACTTGTTTTATATGGAATGTTTTGACAAATAACAGCAGAAATGTTCTATTATTAACATACACAACGATAATGAATTTTCTATATTTTGACTATTATTTAATATATATATAAATTTTAAATCTCAAATATTTTCTTAAATGAAAAAAACCCCTTCCCTTATTTTTCTGAATTTTGGTATTTAAAATAGTTTTTTAAAGAGAAGGGTATTTTTATATGACATTCTTTTTTATATGGGATTAAAATTGTTTTTCAAATGGATTTATGATGAATGTATTTTATTAATGACATGTAAGTTGAGAATGATAGTAAATAGGAGATATTGATATTGCTTATACATGGGGTGGCCCAAATAGCATTAAGTAAGCCTATTATAGCTTAATATGGGGCGGCCTAGGTAGTGTTAGGAAATCCCGTTATAGATTTATATGGGGTGGCCCTGATAGCATTGGGTAAGCCTGTTGAAACTTAATATGGGGTGGCCAAGATAGTTCTAGGTAATCCCATAATATCTTAATTAGTTGTCTTCAATATGGTTATTCTAATTTAAAGGGGTTTGAAAGGGTTTTGAATGGGTTTTATGTATATGGTGCTCTAAGTCACATAAAGAAGTTTTAATTGATTTCATTGAGTTTTAATGATTTTAATTGATCAAAATGCGTGTTTATTTTTCATATGAAAATGTTTTGTTTCATATTCTCAAAGAAAATTAAATATAAAGGAAAATTTTATATGATTTTTCATGTTTTTACTGAACTAACAATTTCCTTTATTTTTATATCACTTACTGAGATTTTTTCTCATACCATGTTTTTAAAATGTCTTTCATAGGGTTTATGGGTGAATAAAGTCCAAGAAGAGATAAAGGGGACAATTGTGATGATTTTTCATAAATATAAATCTTGTATTATTTTAAATAGTTTTATATTATAGAAAAAATTACTACATAGCATATGTTTCCACTTTTAATGTATAATTTTACTTTTTAAGAGCTTGTCATTATTTTCTAAAGCTCTGAACTGAAATTTTCTTGAATGTTAATTATAATTAAAAAACACAAGGATATGTAATGTTTAATGTTGGGTCCTTTCATTTGGTATAAAATGAAAGGATTAAAAAACATTTGAGAATATAATGTATTCTTAATAGTTATGAATATCATCATAGGTTCATAACTTTCAGGTTGATCACAAATTTAGTGTCTTAGAAACCCCCTTTTTGGATTAATGTTATGAAATTTAATGGAGACTTACAGTATTTTTGAAGACATTAATTTTTGAGATAATTTTTAGTTATTACATTTTGGGATGTAAAATTAATGTTATGATATAAAATTTGAGGTTAAAATAGATAATAGTTATTTTTTAGAATTTTATCATTTTTTTGGGAATATATATTTCATCTAATAGATTTACATGGGATTGGAAAATGATTTTTTGATTAAGATATTAAAATTATTTCGAAATACATTCACTATTTTGGATGTCCAATATAATTAAGGTAAATAAAATACTATCATATTTTATTTAAGGGATAAATGATGAATTATATTTTCCATGAATATATGATTTTATTTTGAATTTATAGTGATTAAGGTTATTTATGGAAATTGTTAGCGTATCTTGAAGATCATTATGGAAATTATTTTTTGGTATGAGACTTTACGTGTAATTTATTTTATAAGGGGATAATTCTAAAAATTTATCTTGGAAGATTATGCGATCAACTCATTATGGATATTTTGTTTCAATATTAGTATAGAATATTTTTATGGATTTTTATCGACAATTATATATCAAATGATTTATGTTGAACTTTGGGTATTACTGCAAGATTTTTAGAGATCAAAATATTTTTTCTTCATATAAAGGTTTGTTTATTTTGGATACTTGTGTTATCGTATCCTAACCATTTTCGTTTTGGTTAATTCCTAAAGACACAATGAATACATTGTCCTCTATTGTTTGTTTTTCCAATCTATTGTAGTTGATTCTAGTACTTCGGGCATAAAATAAATTCATACTCATCATTTTGAGAAGAAGATGATTTTGTGAAATATATTGATTAAAGAATGAAACTATACTTATGAAGTGGTTATATTTACTTAATTTTTTTAGTCTAGGTAGTAAAATAATTCCGCAACTCAATTAAAATGATCTTAAAATAAAAAACGTTATCCATTATCTTTTCTTACTAAGAAATCAGTAACCTTTTAATCCATCAAATATTTATGATTTTCTGATGAAGAAATTTATGATGAATGTGTTCTACATCACTCTCCATTATAACTTTATATTTTTTTTCTCTTCAATGTTTATAATTTTCTACATAGAACCCTAGTATGGTTTATCTTAGGAGACCTTTGTACTTTCTTTTCTTTATTTTTCAGTGGAAATTTTATTGACCATTATTCTCATATATGATTTCAATAAAGGAAATTTAAAAGGGAAAACCATATATAAAAATACCAATTTCAAATGTCTAGAATGAAATTTATTAATGGTCGATAATGTAACATCTTGAGTTTTTAAAAAGGAAACAATATGTTCAATAGCGTAAATAATACACCACATCAAGCTTAAAATAATAACAAAATATCATTATTTAATATGTTAGTTATCGAGTAAACATTAGGATTGAGTGTATGAAATTTTTTACCCGAATTATTAAAAAATATAGTTTAAAAATTTATATATAATTAATAATTTGGTGACATATAAATAATAAATGAAAGTAAAAACTATTTTAAAATAAATGGGAATGTTTCTCTGAAGAACTGTTTAAATGAGGATAATTGGGTTTATAAAAAAATAACTCATCCTTTATTATATTAAGGAAATATATATTCAATATAATGTTTGGAATCAGTATTATTTCTTTTCTATACATGATATATGAACAAATCCAATTCTTTGCATAGAAGATGAATTTTTATAAGAAATGAGGTTTGCAACCTTTTGATGGCACATGTGATTTAAATATAGTTTTTGATAGTATTATAAAATATTATTGACCAAATAAACTTATTATTTGAAATTATAATATCCAAATTTATTTTGCTTTAATTTTTGTTCTTTTTCTGAAAAGTTTCATTTTTTAACAAATAATGAAAAAATGCTGAATTTTAATTGAAAACATCTTTTTCATATAAATAATTTAGAGTGTTAAATTATATTTTTTATTGGTTTTAATGTATAATTAGAAATATTTTATATCATATAATCCAATGTAGTTCATTATAATTTATTACATATTGAATTTGTATATAAAAACATTTCAATATTTTGAACAACATCACTTTGATAACTCATTTTCTCACACCATCAATGAGATTAATTTTAAATTAATTTTATCCTATTATATATTTTTCCATTTGGAAAAAATGTATTCCATATTTGGAATCATGAGATCCAGATTTAGGAAATATGTCCCTTTTATTTTTGGACAACATGGATAGTAAATTTAGATATTTTTTTGTTACCACAGTAATGGGTAAATCAGTTAATTAAGGGTAAAAACATATTATAAATATTATAAAATTACCATAAAAGATTTAAAAAGATTATTATATAATTTATTTTCAATATAATTTATACTTATGAATATTATATGACTAATTGGAGCCACTTAGATAACATTATGCCCTTTATAGTATTTTATTTAATGAAAAGACAATGATATCATACTTATGTTTTAATAACTATAACATCTTTAATATAGGTTTATTGAGAATATATCATAGAATATAAATAGAATTTATAAATAAAAAATCATTTTCTTCATCAAGGAAAATAATTTTTAATTTTTAAGAATGAAATAATTACCTTAATGTATTACACAATGATGATGTAGTAATCGTTTAACTAATATAAATATAAAACAAATGATATTCAGAATATTAAAATAAATTTAAAATAAAATTATTAATGTCATAAAATAATTTTATTGTTTATTTTTAAATTTTATTTATTTTTTGCAATAATTTGTTCAAATTTAACTTGTTTTTATGATATTTTTAAAAAATTCAGGTAATAAATTGTGTCAAAACTGACATTAATGATATTTTGAAGTTAATAATATTTTATTAAATGATATAAAATTTATTAAAATATAAAATTCATAAAAATTATTGGGATAATTTTTAAAAGGTCATAAAAAATCCATTTATGGTTATTTTGGAATTTTATAGTAAGTATATTAACCCATAATGACTAAAAAGACATGTTATCATGGTAAGAGTTAAAGATGTTAAACAAGGGTTAAAGCTAAAAGACAAGGATTAACAATTAGTAAAAATATATCTAATTTTCATTATATTATGGTTTTTAGACCCATAATCATCCTATATTATAAATAAATACATTTGGATCTATTTATAATATAAACGTAACTTATATTAATTTAATATTTTGTGAAATTTCAAGATTTCCCCTCCCCTCTCTTATTAATGGGAACCCCATTTACTGTATTCTTCACACTTCAAAACACATTTTTTCCAGAAAATATATACCCAGATAACATTATAGAATCACTACCCACATTCTAGATCTATTGTTTTAGGTATAACACAATATTTAGTTTTCATAAGGTGTTTAGAAAAAGAGATTGTCTCAAGAAAAAGTATCATTTATAATCAAGTGTTTCTGTTTTATTTATTCTTTCACATCCTTATATCCTCTTCCACCAAGGTGGAATAATAAATCAATTATATTAAATATAATTATATATTATTATTTTAATTTTTTCACCAAAATACATATCCACTTCCATCAAATGGGAAAATAATTATCGTTTGTATGTACGACGAACTACTACCGTGCAAACTAATATAATTCATTTTCCATAATCACCTATGAATAATGGTTAAAATTATGGAATTAATATTTATATATGATATTAATTAAATATTTATCATTTATAAATAATAATATATCATTTTTTTCTTTCTTTTCCACACATAGAAAAATGATAACTTTGTTTGTGTGTACATGTGAACTATTACCTCCACAAAGAGATATGATTTGTTTTTCATCACCACATCACATCGATGATATATATAAGTATATTTAATTTATTAATAAGATATTAATGAAATTATAATCATCATGGAATGATAAAATGATACTAAAATTCTTTCTATAATGATCATTGAAGAATAAAAACATTACTCATGTGTACGTACGACTTACCATCTCTATGTTTGTAACATGGTTCAATTTTCATATCCATATTTAATGGGTGGATTCGAAAGTAATATTTTTTTTATAAAATTGACTATTATTTCATGAATATTATTATATATATGTTGTAATAATGACAACTTTTTACAATATACATCTTACCAAATTCATTTGGGACTCTTGTAATGAATATCATCAAAACGCCCGACGTGAACTGAAATGATTATGTAATTGTAATAACATAGTAACAACCTATATAAAATAAATAATAAAAATTAAATCTTTATGAAGATGTTAAATAATTAACATAATTTTATTATGCAAAAATATAATGATAGTACATGACAAGTCAGACTCAAGGTATGGGATTTCGTCTCAAGCTCCTTTTATTGAGGTATATTTTAATGGTATACACTCACCATATTTTATGAGGTTTATATAAATCCTCTTTGACATATCATATCTTGAATTAATTTACCATCATGTTATTTTTTTTCTAATTTTATTATATATTATAGATTTTGATTTAAATGTTGAAAGTGGTATGGGATACTTTGAAAGTTTTAATATTTAATTAGCATATACATTTCTCTCAGTACTATAAAAACGGGATTTATCAACACTCAAAACCGACTTTAATAGTGCTAAAAAAGCGTTGTAAATCTCAACACTGATAAAGGGGGGCCCCCTTTATCATTGATTTTTTAGTGATGATAAATTACCTTCCTGTTATAATATTAAATACTATCGCAGCACACCCAAAGAAGACCTGCAAAAAAATCATCATATCAAACAAGCAGTTCACAAAGATAAAGTATTCAGCGGTAGTCAAATTGGGATAAAACGATAGAAAAATATATATACATAATGTGATGTAATAATTATTAATTATGATTATCAAAAGGTACAATTAAATACTATCTCCTCCAAATGATATCTTACATCACCTTAGATAAAATATATAGAGAGATTTTAATGTTAGAACCTTCAGAAAAATTTTATTAAGGCATGAATGCGAATTATTCTTTATGTTTTGTATGGTTATGATTAATTTCAAGCTTGGATATAGAATTTGTTTATAGATCATGAGATCCTTTTGGGATATGTTTCCTTATGAATTATAGATCTTCCCCTATTGATTCCTCATAGTAGATGGATTTGGGTGATTCTTGGGACACTTAAGGAAATGTGTTCTTGTGGTTGATGCCATTATCTTATGGCGTGTTGTCTTCTTTTCACACTATTTATAGAATTTATAAATGGTGGGGAGATATATGCTTATTCCTTGTCTATCCTAGACTCTTAATTAGTAGTCATGTAGTGATATTATTGGGGGACATAATTTAGTAGAACCCATGTGGGTACAATTTCATGGGGAAGTTTCCTATTCATTTTGACCTTTTACTATTTTACATACATGGGAAAATGATGGGTTGTATGACTCCACATAAAAACCCTAAAACTTACCATATTGAGGGAGTTTTTAGGAACACGGGTTGTTCATGGTTTGGAGAAACCATGTGGTATATCTCTATAGTTTAACTAAGTCATTTTTAATGATTGGAACATGGTTAGTTAACTGTTTTTCCAAACTGTGTAGAAGAGGATTTCTTATCCAATGGCTCCCAAAATGTTAGTGAACAGTTTGGAAAAATTCCGAACCAGACCATGAATGTTACCAATGATATGGGATAATTTAAGGGATTTCAACCTATTTCCCCCCGTTCCCTTCCCAAAACTTAGTCTAAGATCACTTTATCTTGAAAATTTATCCAATTTAATTCCTCTATTATTTTTTATTTCCCTTTCATTCATCTGTGTGTCCCTTCCCACTTTGTTTTCATCCCTCACCATGAACTCTAAGGATATAGGAATATATTTACGGTGTGTGATGAATTATTAATGGGGGTTTATTATATAAGGACTACATAAGACTCCATGAGGCATTTCTTAGTGTCTTATGTCATAGGTAATTACTTTTGGATTGTTTTCTATATATCAGTTGTTGTTTTCACTTAAAAATTATGTCCATTTCAATAAAAATATAGATACGTTGAGCGATACTTGTCACAAAATTCCCCTAATTGAGTAGGGGTTGACTCTAAAATGTCACAAATTACCCATGGATCGTTATCCTAAAGTATAAATACAATCCAAATTCATTTGGTCTATTTTTTGCATGTTAGTTGTTGTTTTCACTTAAAATTCTGTCCATTTTAAACAAAAGAGAGACACTTTGAGTAATACCATCCACATAGTTCCTCGGATTGAGGTGGGGTTGACTTGTAAACATCACATATGACCCATGGATCATTGGTATAAAGTATCAATACAATCCTAATGCGTTTGGTCGATTTTTTGTATGCCAGTTGTTGTTTTCACTTAACATTTTGTCCATTTAAAATAAAGGTGAGACACTTTGATTCATACCGGTCATACCATGCCTCATATTGAGGTGGAGTTGACTCTTACATGACATAAATTACCCATGTATAGTTCTCTTAAAGTATCAACACAATTCGAATGCATTTTCTCAGTTTTCTGAATGTCAGTTGTTATTTTCACTTAAAATTCTTTCCATTTTAAACAAAAGAGAGACAATTTAAGTGATACCAACCAAAATATGTATATAATTGAGGTGGGGTTGACTCCTACTCTTTAAACATTACCCATGGATAATTTGAATAATGTTTTAACACAATCCAAATTTGTTTGGTCAGTTTTTCGTATGTCAGTTGTTGTTTTCACTTAAAATTCTCTCCATTTAAAAAAAAGCGAGATCTCTGAGTGATAACAGAAACACCATGCCTTGAATTGAGATAGGGATGACTATTAAAAATAAAAATTGACCCATGTATCATTATTATAAATTAATAACATATTCCAAATGTGTTTGATCAGTTTTCGGTAAATCAGTTTTTGTTTTCATATAAAATTCTGTCTATTTTAAACAAGAGAGACACTTTGAGTGATACCAGCCACACCATGATTTGTATTGAGGTGAGTTTGAGTCTTAAAAATCACATATGACCCAAGGATCATTGACCTAAAGTATCAACATAATTTGAATGTGTTTGGTCGGTTTTCCGTACGTCAGTTATTGTTTTCACTTATAATTCTGTCCATTTTAAACAAAAGCGAGACAGTTTGAGTGATACCGGTCACAAAATGCCCCGTATTGAAGTGGTATTGACACATAAATGTCAAAAATGACCCTTGTATCATTATCATAAAGTATCAAAACAATCAGAATGTTTTAGGTCAGTTTTCTGTATGTTAGTTGTTGTTTTCACTTAAAATTCGGTCCATTTTAAACAAAAGAGACACACTCTGAGTTATAATAGCCACACCATACCTTTTATTGAGGTAATGCTGACTCATAAACATCAAAAATGACCCATGTATCTTTTTCATAAAGTATCAACACAATCTGAATGTTTTTGGTTGGTTTTCTGTACATCAGTTGTTGTTTTCACTTAAAATCATGTCCATTGTAAACAAAAGAGAGAAAATTTATTTGACACCAGTCACACCATGCCTCAAATTAGGGAAATGTTGAATCATAAATTTCACAACTTACCCATGTATTGTTATCCTAAATTATCAACACAATCCTAATGCATTTGATCGGTTTTCCATAGGCCAGTTGTTGTTTTCACTTAAAATTCTATCCATTTTAAACAAAAGAGATACACTTTGAGTGATACCAGAAACACTATGCCTTGTATTGAGGTTGGGTTGACTCTTACATGTCATAAATGAAACATGGATCATTATACTAATGTATAAACATAATATTAATGTTTTTGGTCTGTTTTCTGTATGTCAGTTGTTGTTTTCACTTAATATTTTGTCCATTTTAAACAAAAGAGAGACACTTTGAGTGATACCAGCCACACAGTGACTCATATTGAGGTGGGATTACACATCAGATATGAATCATGTATCATTGGACTAATTTATCAACAAAATTTGAATGAGTTTGGACAGTTTTCCGTACGTTAGTTGTTGTTTTCACTTAAAATTCTATCCATTTTAAACAAATGAGAGACAATTTGAGTGATACCGATCACACTGAGCTACGTAATGAGTTGGGGTTTACTTTTACACACCACAAATGAACCATGGATCATTATAATAATGTATAAACACAATTTGAATGCGTTTGGTTGATTTTTGGTATGTCAGTTGTTGTTTTCACATAAAATTCTGTCCATTTTAAATAAAATAGAGACACTTTGAGTGATACCGGACACAACGTGCCTCAAATTGAGGAAGGTTTGACTTTTAAACATCTTAAATGAACCATGGATAATTCTATTAATGTATCAACACAATCTGAATGCATTTGGTTGGTTTTCCATACTTCAGTTGTTGTTTTCACTTAAAATTCTGTCAATTTTAAACAAAAGAGAGACACTTTGAGTGATACCGGTCACACCATGCCTTGTATTGATGTAGGGTTGACTTTTACTTGTCAAAATGCCCCATATATTTTTCTCCTAAAGTATCAACATAATTTTAATGCATTTGGTCAGTTTTTTGTATATCAGTTGTTGTTTCCACTTAAAATTTTGTCCATTTTAAACAAAAGAGAGACACATTGAGTGATACCAGTCACACCGTGCATCATATTGAGGCGGAGTTGACTCTTACATTTCACAAATGACCCATGGATTGTTGTGATAAATTGAAAACATGGATTTGGGGGGGGGGAGATTGTGGAGGAAGGAGGTTCCAAAAATGTTCATTTTCTTATTTTGGATAATTAGAAAACATGTAATTTCTACCAATGAAATAGTTCAACGCATGGGAATAAATTTTCCATCTTGATTATCATACATAAATCAATTTAGGGATGATATGTTTACTTATATTGTCTTTGAATGTGAGTGGTAATGTGTGATATGAAGGTACTTTTGAGATTTTACTAGTTTTTCTTATCAAAAGACCAAAAAAATTGGTTCATCATTCTTGCATGTTGTTGGTGCATTTCATCTATTAAAATGGACAAATTAATCATTGGATAAAAGATGTTTTATTTAATAACAATTAAAATTTTCATACTAACATTTAAATTCAAAAATGTTTTATCTTTTGATCTCTTTGAACCCCTCTAAAAAATGTCTGCCAATTGTACACATCCCCAAGTCAGATCTTTATGCTATTTGTGTACAATATTCCATCAGGTATGCGGCCCACTCATTTATAAATAAACATATATAGTCTTTTGAATATGAGCCTTTTCGACAGTATAAGTATCACTAAAAAATATATAATTAATTAATTAATAAATAATTTAAATGAAATAGTAGTTGTTTTTGAAAATACCTCTTTATGGATGCTAGTTTTTTTTATGGAAAATGATCTCTCCCATAAATTTAAAAACATAATAACCGTAATAATTTCCATTTTCTTGTTTTGGACACTATAAAATCATTGATCATTAGAAAAATATTTAATTTTTTTTATATTTGTTTTTATAGTGACATTTTATTATATATACCCTGATACTTGTATAAACGTATTACTTTATTGCCTCATTATGCTTATCCCCTGTCCTCATTCCTTTTTTAGAAGGTATTGGTACACCGACCTATAATAATATAATCCTTAGTAAATGATAATATAAAATGTATAACTTTATGTTTAGTCCTAAAACATATGATGTAATGTCTTACAGATTCAAAAAATCCATCATGTGTGGTTGGTTTGTTGGATATCCTAGAATTGAATCCAGAAAATAAATCTTTGGAGTATCCAAGTTAACCGCTATGATCATCCAATGATTCCTAAAAACAAAAAAATGAATTACTAATAAAAGAAGTGAAAATATAATTGATATGCTTTAGTCATAGAGTTCTACCCCTTCATGGTTGGTATTAGTAATAATCTATCATCTTCCATCTTTCTTTCAAATGTTTTCACCAAGCCTTTTACTATATCATCCCTTAATGATGGCTCTAATTTAGTTAGTTGTGTAGATGTGGTTTGAGGACTAACGAGTCCGAATTTTGGCTCATGGGAAAATCCCTTCAATTTTTCTCATATATACACCTACCAATAACATAAAATGCCTTTAGTCATAATTTCCACATTATATCAGCTTTTAGAAAATCAATTCTTGAAAATATACCTCATATATAAATTTACAATTGAGATACCTAGCCAATCATATTCAACGATGTCATTTACATTTTCAGTAGAAACAAAATCTTTAATTTCCTCACTGTATATATTATTTAAAAAATATATATGATTACTACAACTTTTTGGCTTTGTATCCACATGATTCTTCAATGCTAGTAAATGTGGATAGAGAACATGTGGTGTAATTGTGATTTCAGTAGATCTTTTGGATTGGTTGGTCAATCCTTTAGTTGATTTTACGCCCACATTTCTTGTCACCCCCTTCCCTTTCTCCATCTATAATAAAATTCATTGGTTTAGACCTTTTTTCCTTAATTGTTAAAGGTTTATCTTTAAAAAATGGAAATAAATACTTTTTTTTCACGTGTACTCTTACAAGTTGTAAAGACCATGAAATGAATTTCCTAATATCCTTTTAGAGCATATTAATATCATAGTCATCAAGTGGAATAGATAGAAATTTATTTGGATCATGAGCTACATTAATCTTCACTTTCAGATGATTTTTTGTAAGTGGTCTATTATGAAACATTTCCTCTAGTATATTGAACACCGTAGCCGTCGATACAAGGTGATAGGTGGGTGTTGGCAGATATAAATCACAGTCATTATCGCCCTATAAGTGATTAGTACTGAAAAAGTATCATTGTTTTTATAATTCACATTTCATGGGAACAATTATTAGAATATTTATTACCACAGTTAAGACATCTCTTCGAGGGGAATGGATTACCTCAAAGATGGTGGGGGTGGGGTGGGATCTTCTCATGCTAGTTGTTCCTAAGTTGTGTCTTCTCCTTTCTTCCCACCCATACCATTTTCTAGCAACTCTCCCTACCATTGAAATTGTTCTTCAATAGTTTCTATTATTTCTCTCATTTTTTTCATTTCATCATTTCTATCATCCATTTGGTTTTTTCTCAGAATATACTCGGAGTGTCACCCCGAACCTGGAACCTATGACACGATAGTATTGTTCTGGCTGCTTAAAATCCATCGATAATAGATCTGAATCTTCTACAGGAGTAGTTGATTCTTGTGACTATCAGATATAAGAAAATAATTAATAATTATTATATAAAAACAATTTAAAACAAAACTTTTTATCGTGTCATACTTACACATATTTCCCACACTATTTGTGTGTTTTCAACTATTAACTTCCCTTATTTATTGACACATGCCTCCTTCAATACCACATGACATGGGATGGAAGTGTCTTTGGCTTTAGACTCATCAATCTACATATAAATATAAAAAGATAATTATGATGTTGTTTCTTGGGACATAACAATATTACTGTAAATTTAAAATATGTACCATTTTCATTTCTAGTGAAGCGCACCCCATCCTTGCTTTACGATAGGGGTATATTGGTTTTGATGCACGTTCCTTATTTTCAGTATTGAGTTGCTATTTCATGAATGAAATATTGACAATCAAATTGATGAATACACGTATCCTCAAACAACATATTATTAGACATAATGTACCTGAAACTTCTCATCGCCACGTCGACTAATAAATACATCCCATGCTTCATGAGATATCATGTGATCCTAGACAGGGGGTGGGTTCTAGTTTATTTTACCTTTGGAATATTTCAGGTGACATTTTGTTATAATAGTGCAAAAACCTCGATGAATCCTTACTGAAATCCTTAGTACATAATTCTTGTGTGAATCATCAACTATAAATGTACTCTAAAAGGTATTGAGAAGAGTAAGACACTATTTTATTATTTTATTTTCTAGTAAATTAAATAAATAATATCATAATGTTACTGTAATTTCTTCCCAAATCACATCCTTCATCCCAGACACAACATGGTGCCATGAATCTATGTCAATCGGCACGCGTTTCCGAGTGATAATTCCAATGTAACTATTGAACATAGCCTTATTGGGATTCACATATTGGCCTCATTCATTCCATCCAACATCACATTTTATTCCTTTGCTTTTTTCCATAAGATCTTTGGCTAACACCATCAAACTACGACGCACCTATGTTTTCTGCAATGTCGGTCCATTATCCCCAACCATTTCATTGATATCAAGATCATCAATATGTTCATCTGAAATGGTAGCAATAACATGTGCAGATGGTTGTTGGACCTCAACACTAGGACTACAACAGGTTCAGAAACATGTTGTTGCTCTGCACTGTGAGCAGCAGCAGCTTGAAATACTTGTTCAACCATGAGGTTAAGATCACCAGAACATGCAGAAGTCATTATCTGCAAAAGTGGTTGAGCAGTTAATTTAGATTACATAAATTCAATAATGATAAGATAATAACATGAGATAATAAGATCTATATTACAAACAAAATATAACATATTTGTTGACCTCTATTTCTTTTTTTAAAAGGATGAAGGGATTTGAAATCTCTATCAATTATCCAAATACCTTCTTTGTGGTCTCCTCTAACATACAAAACATCATATACATTCAGACCACTTGAAAATGATTGTGACGTACCACTGAAATGATCATCTTTAATTTAATTTTCGTCGGACCCTTCAATATTTTTGGATGATAACAGAACAATCGACCACTTTCAGTTTGAGGGATCTGAAACATACAATACATGTACTGCTTGTGACTCCATTATGAACTATTCGTCTCTGTACCCTTCTTTACTAAAATCAACCTTCACAAATCTCAATTCATCTATTTTAACACCATTGTTGTTATCAACCCATTTGCATTGAAAAATCGGAAATTGAAATGTTTTATAATCCTACTCCCATATTTTTGTTGAAAATACCAAAGTCTAACATATTAACATAAATTGGATTTCTATCCTTACAACTAGATACATAAATTTATTTATCCACAAGTGTAACTCCACTTTTCTTCATGGTACTATCTTCATCATGTTCATCTGTATATAATGTATAACCATTAATTACATAACCATTGTATGATAATACATACACACTTGGTCTAGCGGCTAGCCATCGAAGTCGTTCAGAAATTGAATTCTTATTTTCATCTAACACCTTAAAAATATGGTCCTGAAACCATCCTATAAAATGGTGATTATGTGTATTTGATATCCATTTTTAATCCATTTATTGATTCAACTACCTAACAATTTCTTTATGGGTTTCAATATATGGAACAACCTCCCAACTGTTATGAAAAACATAAACGTGGGCCTGCTCCCAATCTGTAATATTGATTGTCACAACCTATCTTCCAGAAAATTCCCTCACTCTTAATGCGTCCAGTGTGATAAGATTTTGGGATACCAATTCTATCCGTATCAGATAGGTATTCGGAACGGAATTAAATATCTTTCTCAACAATATATATCTCCACAATAAAAACATATGGATGAATTTTATCATTGATATACCCATTCAAAATCATCATATACAACTCAATGGGGTATATCTATCTATAGTGCATAGGACCACAAAGTTGAATCTCTCTCACTAGGTGAACTATCAAATTAACCATCATATCAAATAAGGTTGGTGGGAAGAACATTTCTAATTCCAATAATATGATGAAAATTTTTCGTTCCATTGCTGGAAATTTCACCAGGTCTAAAACATTGCTGCTTATATATTTGAAAAAAAACAAAGTTTTGTTAATGTATGATGAACATTCTTGGGAAAAATGAAATGTAAAGCTGTAGGAATTAAATATTTCATCAAAACATGGAATTCATGTGATTTCAAACCTTTTAAATTCAAATATTTAATTGACACAATGTTCTTTATATTTGATGAATACCCCTATAGAACCTTTACATCATTAAAGATGTTTCAAAACTGATATCTCTCCTCCCTGGGAAGAGTGTAAGCATCTAGAGTAAGAAACATTCAATTTTCACCCTTCATGGGAGCCAACTCTTTTTGTATTCCAATGTCAACCATGTCCAACCTTACCTTAATTCCAACCTTTTTTTTCTGGGGCATTTAGCAATGTCTAGATAACACTATCACATATTTTTTTTTGCACATGCATCACATCAAGAAAATTACTAACGTACAGACAATTCTAGTATGGTAATTAAAAAAAACTGATCTCTTTTTACAACCAATTTTCATAAGGTTTTTCAAAAAAAAATTACCAAAAATAGTGTTCACATATTTTACTATCTCAAATAGATGATCACCTATTAGTGGAGATGGTGTTGTGCATTATTATGAACATCCATTGTATGATTTTGTTCAAGATCAGTACTTATTCCAATGAGCTAGAAATCTACGATGTCCTAGAAATACATATTTCGATGAATGTTTCATCCTAATTGATTTTGTATCTTCTTTTCACATGGGACACCCTTGAGTTTCTTTAATGATATATCTTGAAAAATTTTCATATACGGGGAAATAATTTATCTTTCTATACAACATCACTCCCAACGTGAAATATTTTCTTTTATAAGCATCTTACAACATAACACCTGAATCCCAAAATTACTTAAAATACTCGATCAAAGGAGGAAAATAAACAGAAATATCTTTACCTGGTTGTTTTGGTCCTGATATAAGTATAGATAACTTGATGAATTTCTGTTTCATGCATAACTAGGGTGAAAGTTATAATTTACCAACATAACAGGCCATGTACTATGAGTTCTTGTTTGAAAACCCAAAGGATTCACTCCATCTATAGATAACGCAAGATGAAGGATTCTCAGCTAATTTCTAAATTTAGGATACTCATGGTAAATTCTCTTCAATTGAATAGAGTTGGATGGTTTATGTACATTCCCATATTTCTTTCTTTTATCTATATCCCACGACAATTTTCTTTTAGTTTCTTCACTTCCATATAGATGCCTAAACCTATGAATGATTCGAAAGTACCATAAAACATTCGTATGACCAGATTCATGTTTCTTGTATGGAGAAGCACTGTAATTTTGGAATTCTATAAGTGATTTTTTATCCCCGCAAAACAATATACAGACTTTCGGGCATGCATGTGTTCTTTCAGAAATCATACCCATCGACTGTATCATTCATTTAGTTTCAAATTTCCATCTTGGGAGCTCATTATCTTCTGGGAGTATGTCATACATGATAGAAAGTAGTTTTATAAAACTAACATCACTCCATCCATTGTATGTTTTTAATTTATACAACTTTAGTACCACTGAAAATTTTGTAAATTTAGTAAAAACAACAAACAATAGCATCTTTGCACAACTCTTTATCTTCTCAAAAAAATTTGGGTAGTCACGGAGTTCATATTCAACTATCCCTGTCATTTCATCAACACAATCTTCATCATCATTGTCATCTGTAATCACATCCTCCATACGGTCTTCTTCATTATCCATATTTGTAATCATATCTAATGATCCATAAAACACAGTTTTATCCCATCTAGTAGCTACATTCTCTTTTTCTCAGTGTTTATTCCAATATTTATAACTCCAATCTATTCCATGGAATATTAAATGTTCTTCCAAATCCTCTGGAATAATTAGTCTAGAATAACAACAATTCAAACACTGAAAAAGTATTTGAGAAGGATCCTTTGAATGATCCTTTGCAAACATGGTGAACTTTTTCACTTCGTTCTCATACTCTATTTTCAAACGATTAGAATCTATCCAATATTTATTCACCTCCATCCTATTTGAATTTCAAATATTATTATTTATGATTCCAATACACAAAACAAGAATTCCAAATACAGTAGAAGAGAACCACTTACTTATAAAAATAGAGATTAATAGAGCATAACCATTTCCAATAAAGATTTGGAAATCTAAAGGACCAGGATAGACCCCCCCCCCCCATCAAAATCAACACACTTTCCATCCCCATACTAATAGTTCTACCACCCACCACCCTTAGAGAAAAACATTAAACATCCTTTTAACCACCCATACTAGCCACCTCATTCATAATAAAATAATCACATTAAACATCCCAAAACCAGTGACCAAACTCATATAAAATGAAAATAAGGATACAATTTTGATGAGAAAACTAATATAGTAGATATATTTCTGAACACAAAGGGGTTCGTGAGGGAGACAAATAAACTAGGTTTATCCACGATTACTATAAAATATCATAGGTTTTATTACCCAAATTAACATAAGAAATAGAAAATTGAGGTTAGTGAACATAAATTCTATCACGAACATATAAAGGATATGAAATAAATCTACCTCACCTTCCCCAAACTTGTAACTAATATCCATAGACACATCTTAAATCCATTCAATAAAAAATCACATTTCCATACCAAGGGACAAACAATAATTCCTTACTATTAAAAAATCACACATGAGGGGATAAAAGTATCAAATAGTGATAAAACAACCTTCACTAAGGGTTGAATTATTCAAGGGTAAACAAAGAGGTCCAAACAAGATTTAAAAGATACACTATAAAAAGTTTAATATAGACATTTACCGTAAACAATAGAGTAGAATTCCAATCCAGTTCACACTTCATAAATCCTCGCTTAATATAAATTAAAAATTTATTAGAATCATAATCACACAATTAAAAAATTTACAAGACATAATTTAAATAATTTTCTATTTTCATTGAAATATGAATCAATCCAAAGAAGGATCCATGAACCCTAATCTTCCACAACGTAATGCCTATAATTTCCAAAAAATCCCCATATTCCATAAAACAAACCATTTTATATTTTTACTCACACCAAAACCCATTTCAAATACTTTTTCCATTACCCACACATTTGAAAAAAATCCATTTTTATGAAAGAAAAGAAGAGAATAAAGTTAATAAACCAACTTCATGGGTCGATCCCCCTTGCAAAATCAAAAATAAACCAATAATAATTTCAAAACATTCCTTTCATAATTTGAGGAACTTACAACACATATTTAAAAATTAACAACAAGGCAAACATGCTAAATTTTTATATTTCCTTTTTTAAAACCCACACCCAAACCCATTTTCACCTTTAGTGGCTTTGAAAACATATTTCACACCTTTCAAACAACCCATAATACCCTTTTAAGAAGTACTAAATTAGAACACACACGAAAAATAATCATTTCCTTTATTAAAATTAATTTCAGACACATGGTCATTCAAAATTCTTCGAAAACACAATTCGCACCACAAAATTAATTTATAGAACAAGAATAAATGCACAAAAAACCTAGCATGGAAATCCCAGAGTAAATGCACAATTTTAGGGCAAGGAAACACTTACATTGGGTGAAGAAATTGTTCAAATACAATGTGGAATCCTGATCGCACCTCAACCGCACCACAAAAAAACCTAGAAAGGAAAGATTTACCCAACAACAATAAGATTAAACCCTAACTCACAATATTAAATCCTATCAACAGAACCCTACCCTCTAAAAAATATAACCCTAAAAGGAGAAGTGGGATACAAAACTAAAGTAGATTACACCCGTGATAGAGGGAGAGAAGAATCATCGAGCGGTCAGGGATCCTTCTATGCTACGTCGGGAGGGGAAGGCATGACCGCCGGAGGGGGAGGTGCATGGAAGAAGCCGCCAAACGTTGATAAATGGAGGAGTTGGGTTCACATGGAGTAGAGTCCAACAGGGAGGAGGAGAAGTAGGGTTCGCGGGGAGGATGTTTCACAGAAGGGGATCGAGGGGGAGGATAAGGAGTAGGGTTTTTGGTGGAGTAGTGATAGTAGTAGAGGTCCGACAAAGAGAAGATCAGGGGGGGCGCTGTCATAGGGGTATATTACCGCGAGAGATTTAGGGCGCAATAAATAGAGGGCAATATGCACCCATTTTATAAAATGGGTTTATGGTTTTATCAGTGCTAGAAAAGAGCTGATAAAGATTCCTTTTATCAGTGCTTTTGTATAGTTGAAGAAGGGTGTTCTTTATCATCACAAAAAAGTTCACCCTTTATCAGTGCTAAAAAAGCACTGATAAAGGCACCATTTATCAGAGCTTTTTTCTAAGTGCTGATAAAAGGTGGCAATTCCCTTGCCCATTGTTGTTGTAGTTTCCTTGTAAATATTCTTGATATTATTTTAAATATTTATTTTTGTGGATATGAAGGATTATAATTGGAATTTTATTTATACTTTTAATTTAATTCAATGGTTTTCAAATGGAATCATTTTATGTGTTTTATATGGAACGTTTTGACAAATGAAAACGGAAATGTTATATTCTTAACTTACATGACAAAAATGAATTTTACACCATAGTGACTATTAATTAATTTATAGATTCCTTTGAAAGATTACAAATTTTCTTAAATGAGAATTAATCTTCCCTTATTTTTGGGATTTGTTGTATTGAAAATTGGGTTTAATAAAATTGGTATATTTATTTGAAATTGATTTTCATATGGGATTAATTGATTTTTTTCAAATTATCTTTCTTATGAATGTGTTTTATTAATTATATGGCACTTGTGAATTATATGAAATGGTGATCTAGATGTATATTATACATAGGGTGGCACAAATAGTGCCCGGTAAGCCTGTTATAACTTAACCTGGGGTGGCCTAGATAGCATCAAGAAATCCTCTTACATATAAATTTGGGGTCCTAGATAGTTCCAAGTAAGCTTGTTACATCTTAACTTGGGGTGGTCCAGATAGCCCTATGTAAGCCCTTAATATCTAAATTGGAAGTTAGCCACATGGTTATTACAATTTAAATGGGTTTGAAAGGGTTTAATGGATATGATGATCTAATTAATCAAAAAGAGTTTTAATTACTTTCTATCGGTTAGAATGTTATTTTTAAGAAAAATGCCTATTTTTTCATTTGAAAATTTTCTATTTCATATTCTCAAAGAACATTGAAGATAACGGAAAACGTTATATGATTTTTCATGTTTATACTGAACTAATAATTACCTTTATTTTTATATCCCTTATTGTGATTTTTTTCTCATCCCATGTTTTTAAAATGTCATTCACATAGTTTAAGGTGGAATATAGATAAGGATTAGATCAATGTGATGATTATGATGATTTTTCATAATGATAAACTGTGTTTTATTTTAAAGAGTATTGTATTTTGTATAAAATGGATACTGAGTTTAAGTGTCCACTTTTAATGTTTGAGTTTACCTTGTAATAGTTTTTCCTAATTCTCTAAAACTATAAAGTAAAAAGTTATTCGATTTTGAATTGTAATTGAAAGACACATAGGTAAGTAATTCTTAAGGCTGGGTCCTTATAAATTGTGTGGAGTGACCATGCCTTACTAATGTGCGATACAGTCGAGGGGGAACACTATTTGAGTTGAGGATATATTCCCTAGTATTATAGGGGGTTTTTCTCAGTGTAAGGAGGACCTAAACCCTCTTTGATTGGGGGGGGGGGGGTATACCTCAGTAGATATAGGACCAATTCCTTGAAACATCATGGGTTGACACTCATGGTAAGGAGGACCCACACCCTATAGCACAACGGGTGAAACTAAGTAGATAGTGGACCCGTGCCCTTGTACATATCAGTGTACCACTCAATATATTGAGGATCTGAACCCTTATTCTATGGGGGGGGGGGTTGGAAACACTCTAGATTTAGGACCTTCACCCTAATACCATAAGGGTGGGTACCACTCAATAGATATAGTATTTGAACCCTAATTCCATAGGGGGTACCTATAACGACCGAGGTGTTTTTAGAATAATACTTTTTTCAATTATATTAATATTTATGAATAAGATATTATTTTTACATTAAAAGGATCATTTTTTGAATAGCGTACTCAACACACAATAATGGGTTTCTTGGAAATTTAACATTTCACACAACCTTGAGTTATAATAAAAAATAATATAATATTATTATTATTTTAAATGGTAGTTAACGCCTCGTCGTTTTATTGGAGTAAATAAAAAAACTAAATAAAATATGATTATAAATGTTTATTAAATATATTTTTATTTATCCAAAAAAATTTAGAGGCTTAAAATAAGAGTGAATCCTATTTTAAGAATGAAGTACTCTAATATTTTTAAAAGGTCATTTTACTGCCTTTTGATAGAGAACCCTTTCTAAATCTAGTTTTTGTCACATTTATATATTCTATTTGACAAAATAAACTTCTTATTTAGAATTGGAACATCAAAATTTACATTAGATAAATTTTGGTATTTTTCTGAAAAAATTTATATTTTTATGAACAGTGAAAAATACTGAATTTTAATTCAAAACTACCTTTTCATCTAATTTATTAATATAGTTAGATTATTATTTTAATTAAATTTAAAGTGTAATTGTATTATATTTTTATCATTTAATACATTGTGTAATTGGATTATATTTTTATCATTTAATCCATTTTTGGTCATTGGATGTAATTTGACATTGAAATTGGACATAAATACAAGTCAATCTTTTGATACTTATTACTTCTTAAAACCCTTTTTTTTGGTTTTGACAACGGTAATTAATTTCTGAAACTTCTGTGTTTTAAATTTTGAAAAATGGATTCTATTTTCATAATCATGAGGTCGAAATTGTGAAAATAGGTACCTTTTATTTTTAGACACTATGAATAATAATTTTAGTAATTATTTTATTTACCATGGTTACAGGGTAAATATAGTAAATAAGTGTAAAAAAATAATTTTATAATAATATAAAACTACCCTAAAACATGTCTTATTTTAATTAAATGATATATTTCTAACCTCTAGAAATTTTTGGTCTATTTTGGGACCCCATGGAGGTACCAGGATTTGAAAATGACATTTTATAAGAATTAATTTAAAGTAAAGAAAAATGTAACAGATATATGTATATTTTAGTAAAACAATGATTGTATGGGGTTATATAAGTTTTAATGTATAATTTAAATATTAAATATAAAGATAAAAATATTTCCTATATCATTGTATTTTATTTATAAATTTTAGACATCTTACATATAAATTTACTTATGAAATAACGATGTAGTGATTTCTTTATTAATGAATGATTTAAATAAATTAGATTATAAATATTTAAATGAATTTATTTTGAAAATATTTATGTCATCCACGAATTTTATGGATGATTTTGAATATTTATATTGGAATTAATCATGTTTTTTTTGAATAATCACGTTTTTTTTATATTTTTAAAAAAGTCATGATATTAATAGTATAAAAATTGACAATAATGAGTTCTTAAAACAAATACTATTTTATTAAATGATATAATAGTCATAAAAACCTATTATTCGAAAAAATGATTTATATAATATTGATTATTTCGTTAATTAACCACTTCAGGTTTTATTTTCATTTTATAGTAACTATATTAACCATATAGAATGAATACACAAGAATACATGGTAAGATTCATATTAGTTAACTAATGGTTAATGTTAAATGATAAAGTTAAATTGTAACCTAAATTTGTCTAAAACTAGTTGGATGATATTTTTTCAAAAAAAAAATTACATTTGAAATAAATTACTTTCAGACCATTTTAAACCATAAATCATTTTATAATAAAATAATATTTCGATACCTTCCTAAAGTGCCCCTCACCCCTCTTATAAAAGGGAATCACTCTAACCCTTACTCACACCTCTAAAGACCCTTGTCTCATCCAAACAATTACTAAATAAGCACCCAAAATCCTTCTATTAATCCTAGAGGCTTCACCTTGGGAAGAATGAAATTCAACAATTCCTTTTAGCTTAAATCCAATGGCGTTACCGGATTTTAAGTAATGTCTTCTCTCAAGCATATTTCATTTATTTTCCTTCCCCAATGACCTAAAATCTCTTTATTACATTATTTTATAACAAAAATAGTATATTCAATATACTAGCATGTTTTTATGTGAAGTAATATAACTAAACTTACACACACCTCCATCTAATGGATACAAACATACTGTTTCTGTGGACGGTGAACTATTGCCTCACAAAACGACGATTGTTCAATTTTCCCATACCCCCTCTCATGGTGGCCATTTTGATGAAAATATATTTATATGTGATATATATTATATTTATACTGTATCTATAAGTCTATATGTTTTATTTACATCATACCTTTATTATTTCCATAATGTGTAAATACGATAACTTCATTCGAGGAGGTGTGGACTAACGCCCCTCAAAGTGAAATGACTCGTTCATGGCATACATGGAACATATAGAGGATGGAATTAATGAAAATAGGTAACGTATAGAAAATATTATGTTATAATATAATTATAATATACCAATGTATAATTTATTTATAATTTTTTTAAATATGAAAAAGAAATAAAAGTAGCGTTCATGGGTATGTACGACTTATTGTCTCCATGAACAATGCATTTCCCTTCTTATATCCAAATGTTTTTGAATATTATAAATAAATATATACATGATATGTATGATAGTTATATCATGAATAATATTCCAGAGATAATATAATTTTTATCACATGGACATTATTTAATTATAACAAGTTCATTTTTGACTTAAGTACCCAATATCAACAAAACGATTGATATTAACTTAAATAATTATGTCATTTTATTAGAATGTTAATAAGTGATATAAAAAGATTAATAAAATTAAAAAAGGTTCTTAATCAAGTATAAATAAACTTATGTTTATTATTTAGGAAGAACAAGGAACATATGTGACAAATCAGACTCAAAGTAAGGGAACCTTTCACCCTCCTATTTTAGTCAAAGACTTATGTCATGTTATGTCTTTTAACGTCCATTTTATTATGTTGGGATATGTTATTATATATCATTATTTTTGTATATTTTATTTCAAAGTTATGAGAGACCCTTTTCTCTCTCATGAACTCAATTTATGAATTTTTAAGTGACACTGTTAGGTTGCCGAATATTCATAATGGAATTTCTAAACTCAATTTCCACACATTGGGTTTTACACATACGTAATTTCTTATATAATTCCAAGATTATGTGTGGAATAATTGTTTATTTATTTATGTTTTAATTTCCACTTCCCTTGGTGTGAATATACTTTTTCCACACATAATCACTTTATTGATAATTTTTTACATCATTTATATGAACTTTGTAAGAGAAATCTTAGCTCAATCACCATTCATTGTGCTAAATATCCATGTCATTAGTTTTGTTTTTCCATGAAGATGTGTGAATGACCTATGATTGTTTTACACATAATATCCAGTTATATTGGGTGTATTTATATGTTTTCACACATAATTATGTTATTGATTTATCCTTAAACTAATGATACGATCATCATAAGGGTCTACGTCTCAATCCCCTTTTATTGAGCCATATCCTGATACTATGCACATTTAATATCCTATAAGGTGTATATATAACCCTTTTAACATTTAATATCATGAATTTTTATATTCTCATGATATTTAAGGTTTTTTTGATGTTATTAATTAATTATGTTTATTCAAGTGTTTCTGAAGTGTTACGAGACTCTAACTGAAATATCTTTTTAAATGTTTTAATGATTTATTTTTATAATTAATTCATATTAATTTCCATGTTTTCAAAATGTTTTTAGGGATTTATTTATATGTAAATATATATTTTAAAATTAAAATTTTCAAATTTCACATAAATGTTTTAAAGTGGTATGAGACACATTGATTCAAAAATATATTTATTAAATATTTTAAATGGTTTTGAAAATGGATTTAATATTTAAATATGTTTAATTGATTTTTTTTTTGATGAGAAAAATGTTGAAAAAATAAATCTTTTATGTGTTATGTTTATGTAATGGTACTTTTAAATTTTATGGGTGGTTACATGATAATCCAAATACGTGTGGTTTTGTGAAAAACCTAGGGAGGGTGAGCCTAGGATAGCTCTACAATGCATTGGGTAATGTGATGGAGGTAAAGGCTAATTTTTCTCGTAATAGAGTTAGGGAGTATACTGTTATGGGTATTCCAAACATAACTCCATATGTATCTGTGAAAGTTACAATGTAAGTATGTTATGGATGCCACAATTTACATTTATGATTTATGATTTCTGTGTCTTATTCATAAATCTTATGATCTTATGAGGTATGTTAAAGAGCTTATATTATATGAGTAAAAAGCATGATTTCATTGATTTGTATGAATTGATGGACTAATGTTTTCTTTACTTATTTTATAGTCATCACTAAGCCTTTTATTTTAATCCCAAGATCTTGAAATGTTTTTGACACGTTATAAGAAAAGGGTAAGATAAAGAAATAATTCAAGAAGATTTATATCAAGAAAAGAATTCTTGTTTTATTTAACGTGTTTTATTGTTGTGAAAAAAATTGGTTAGAGTAGATGTTTATACATTGTAATATTTTTGATGTAATGTAATTGTTATGGTCTAATTATCCAAAACTCTAAAACTAAAAAGACCCTAAATGTGAATTCTTGATTTAACTCAAGATTAAGTAATTTTTTAAGGTTGAGGCCTTATAGTTGGTATCAAAGGAAAGGTTTATCTAACTTTGGAGATTAGGATGTTTTATAAAGTATTAGGGATATGATTATGGGTTTATAATTTTAAGTTATTTTATAAGTTTAATGACTTAGAAACCCTTTTGAGGCTAATGTTATTTCAAGGTGATTGACGATATTTTTGGAGACATTCAACTTTGAGTAAATTATGGCTTATTATATTTTGGGATGAAAAATATGAGGTATGAAATAAATTTTGATGTTAAAACATGTTATGGTTAGTTTGTGGGATTTTCAATCATTTTTTTAATGTTATTAGAATTATACAGTTTTTGAAAAAGGACAACAAGAAGACCACGAAACAACCCGTCACATCAGACCAAGCTGCGGGAATTGATCCCACAACCAAAGTGCTACTGAGATTTATCACCTACCACTGGCCTACATGAAGTCCTCGATTAGTATGAATTATTATTTTCAGTTTAATGATATTATAGATAAATAATAAGTTTATTTTTATAACTTATGTTTTATCGAATGTATATCCTTATTATATGAAAATGATTTTGTGATTAATTGATATACGTTATATTGGAAGGAATTATCTCTTTTAGGAACACTATATGCCTAAGTAAAATAGAATACTATGAGATTTCATTTGTATATTAATGGTTGGAATATTATTTTTGAAGAATATATTTTTTTATAGTTGACATATTGAAATTTGAGTTATTTATGGAAATGATTAACCTATCATAGAGAATATGTGATTAGGTTACTTAATTTTAAGTATGAGACTATAAGAGTATTTGATGTTATTTGGAGTTAAAAGCTAAGATTTTCCTGGGAAGACTAAGTGATAAAATCCTTATGAATTTTGGTTTTCAATATTATTTTGTACTACTTTGTAGAATCTTAAGGGCAATTTTTTATTGAATGGTCTTTGTTGAACTTTGGGTATTGTTTTCTGAATTTTGGAGATTAAGAGTTGAATTTACTTTTATAAAGAATTATCCTTTTGGGGGATTATCTGATCTTATACTAACCAATTTTGTTTTGGTTAATATCTATAGACATGGGAAATATATAGTAAATATTTTGAGGTTTATGTGATTTTTTATACAAATTTATTCTAGCACTTCTGTTGTGACCAAGCCATCTTGAATACTCATCATTTGGAGAAAAGATGAGTTTGTGGTAGAAAATTATTTAAGGATGAAACTATACATGATATGTAATTATGATTACTTATGATATTAATCTAAGTAGTAAAATAATTACTCATATTTATTAAAATGAACTTAAAGCAAAAACATTGTTCGTTTACTTTTCATACTGGGGAATCAAGGACCATTTAACCAATCACAGGTTTGTGGTTTTATTATTGTTAACTTTGTACCAATCATATTTTCTATCAATATTTATTATAACATTATGGTTAGTTTCTCTTCTATATCCATGTTTTCCTATATGGAATCCTAGTATGGGTTATCTCATGTGACATTGTACTTCTCTTTCTTTAGTATAAAGTGATAGTTTTATTGACTCGTTTTCCAATGGGGGACATTCAATAAAGTTTCCTAGCCCATTTTTAAAATTTTGAGGACTCAATTTCTGAATGGGTGAGGATGTAATGACACATTTATTTATAGAATAATAATTTTTTCAATTTAATTAATATTTATGAATAAGATATTATTTTTACATTAAAGGGGATGCTTTTCCGATAGCATACTCAGCACGCAAGAGCAGGTCATGTATTCTCTAAGACTATGAACCTTATAAAGGTTAAACCTCGTCTCTTGGAATGGGTTTATCAAAAATAAATAAAAAAATAAGGCCTTCGGGCAATTTGGGTTTAAATATAACGTTTCAAACAACCTTGAATTATGCAGAAAGATAATATATTATTATTAATATTTTAAAGGGTAGTTAACGCCTAGACATGGTATTGGCAGAAATGAACAGAACTAACTAAAATATGATTTTATATGTTTTTTAAATTTTTTTACATTTATTCAATAAATTTTAGAGGCCTAAAATAAGATTGAATCCTATTCTATGCATGAACTACTCTAATATTTTTAAAAGGTCGTTTTACCACCTTTTGATGCAGAACACTTTTTAAATATAATTTTTTCCAATTTTATATATTATATTTGACCAAATAATCTTATTCTTTAGAATTATAATATCAAAATTTACTTTAGATTAAATTTTGGTAATTTTATGATAAAATTTATATTTTTATGAATAGAGAAAAGTACCTTATATTAATTTAAAACTTCCTTTACATCTAATTTATTTATAGAGTTAGAATATTATTTTAATTGGTTTTAAAGTTTAATTAGATTATATTTTTTTCATTTAATCCTATTTTTTCATTGGAAGTAATTTATCATTTATATAGACATAAACATATGTCAATCTTTTGATACTTATTACTTCCAAAAAACCCACTTTTTGGTTTTGAAAACAGAAATTAATTTTAAATTAATTACTGAAACTTCTGTTTTTCAAATTTGAAAAAATATATTCTATATTTTGAATCAGGAAGTCCTAATTGTTTAAATAGGTCCCTTTTATTTTTAGACATTATGAATAGTAATTTTTTTAATTATTTTATTTACCATGGTTAAAGTGAAAATTTGGTAAATTAGGGTAAAAAATAATTTTATAACAATATAAACTACTATAAAACGTGTCCTAATACTATTGGATGATATTTTTTCTAACCACTGGAATTCTTGGGTCTATTTTGGGACCCCATTGAAAAACCTGGATGTGAAAATGACATTTTATAAGAATTAATTTATAGTAAATAAAATTGTAACATAGACATGTATCTTTTAGTAAAACAATTTTTATATGGGGTTATATGAGTTATGTTTTAGAATTTAAATATTCATTATAATAATAAAAATATTTCCTACATCATGTATTTTATTTATAATATTTAGACATCATTTAAATAAATTAATTTATGACACAATGATGATGTACTGATTACCTTACTAACGAATGATTTAAATAAATTAGATTATAAATATTAAAATAAATTTATTTTCAAATTTTTATGCCATTAAAAAAATTTTGGTATGATTATGACTTGTTATAATTTAATTAATGAAGTTTTTTTTGAAATAATCAAGTTTATTTGGTTTTTAAAAAAATTCATGAGTTAAAAAGTATAAAAATTGACATAAATGAGTTTTTAAAACAAATATTATTTTATTATATGATATAATAGTCATAAGTATCTATGATTTGGAAAAATTAATTATATAAAGTTTAAAATAAAATTAATGAACCACTTGAGGTTCTATTTTCATTTTATAGTAACTATATTAACCATATAGTATGAATATACAATAAGCCAAGGTAATAGTCAAATTAGTAAAATAAGGGTTAAAGCTAAATGATATGGTTAAATTGTGACCTAGAATTGTCTAAAATTTATTGGTTCAGAGTTTTTGGACCCAAAGGCATCTTATATTTGAAAAAAATGACTTTGGGACCATTTGAAATCGAAATTCATTTTATAATAAATTAATATTTCAATACCTTCTTAAAGTGCCCACCCCACTCTTTTAAAAGGAAATCGCCTCTTACTCTTACTCACACCTATCAAGACCCTTGGATCATAAAAACTCTACCCAAATAAGATCCGAAAATCCATCTATTCATCCTATAGGCCTCACTATGGGCAGAAGAAAATTTAAGAAATCCTCTTAGCTTAAATCCAAATGAGTTACCTGATTTGAGGTAATGTCTTCTTTCAAGATTTTTTCATTTATTTTCATTCTCAAATCCCCTAAAATATATTTATTCCATTCTTTTATAACAACAATAGTATGTTTAATATACTAGAATTTTGTTATTTGATTTTTTCTAACTAAAATTACACACACCTTCATATAATAGTTACCAACATACAGTTTTTGTGGATAACGAACTACTGCCTCACGAAACAATGATTGTTCATTTTTCTCCTACCATCTCTTGTGGTGGCCATTATGATGGAACTGTATTTATATGTGATATATATTATATTTATATTGTCTTTATGCATCTGTATTTTTCATTTACATTATACCTTTATTCTTCCCAAAATATATAAATAAGATAATTTTATTTGAGGATGTGCAGACTATTGCCCCCTCAAAGTTAAATAACTCGTTCATGGATTACATGGAACATATAAAGGATGAAGTTAACGATCATATGTAACATATATAAAATATGATATTATAATGGAATTATAATATAACAATGTGTAAAACCCTATGTAAATAATGAAATATGACATTTTCATATTTATTAATATTTATCAATTAAATATTAATTTTACTTTAAAGCGGTTTCTATGTTTGATTGCGTACCCGATATGCAACAACGGGTTTCTTTGAAATTTTTAGTTGCACACTAACAGTATAATATTATTATTTTTAATGGTAGTTAATTCATAGTCGTTATATTGTTGGGAATTAAAAGAACTAACTACAATATGATTATACATGTTTTTTAAATGTTTTTACATTTATCCAATAAAATTTAGATGTTTAAAATGTGAATAAATCTAATCTTAAGCATAATTTACTTTAAAGGTTGATTTACCGCCTTTTGATGCTGAACCCTCTTTAAGTCAAGTTTTGGTCACATTTATATGTTTTATTTGATAGAATAAAATTCTTCTTTACAATCGGGACATCAAAATTCACATTGGGTAAAGTTTTGGTATTTTTCTGAAAAACATCAATTTTCGATGAATAGTGAAAACACTAAGTATTAGTTAAAAAGATGACTTTTTCTTTTAAATGAAATTTTACCACTTCTATGAATTGAATTTTAAAAATCCGACATACATGGTTTTAATTAATAAGTAAAATTTGGTTCAATAAGATGGAATTATTTTTATTGTGAAAAATAACTTTTGACTTTTATTTACCCTAGTTAAAGGTAAATAAGGCAATTCATGGTAAAAATAATATCATAATAATATAAAATTACATTAAAACTTGTTCGAACCTTATTGGATGAGTCATGGATGACCATGGGAATACTTGGAACTATTTTGGGATCCCATGGCGCCACTTAAGAGTGATAATAACATTTTATTTTAATTAATTTAAAGTAAAGACAAAAATGACTTAAACAAATAACTTTTAGTAAATTAATTTTTACATAGGGTTATATAATTTATCTTTTCAACTATAATTATTAATTATAAATATAAATATATTTCATACATCATGGTATCTGTTTTATAATTTTTATACATCATATAAATTAAATTACGTATGACACAATAATGATGCAATCTTTACCTTATTAATAAATGATTTAAATAAATAAGATTATAAAGATTAAAATAATTTCCAAAACGTGTCCAATTCCAATTTCATGATTTTATTTTGACCATTAGTCATCGTATCTTCGACTTTAATTTCTTTTGGACCTTTAGAAACTGAGAATTGTTGTATAATAAAATAATATTTTCACACTTTCCTAAAGCGCCCCTCCTCCCCCTTATAAAAATCCCTCACCTCTAACCCATTACCCACACCTCTCAAGCCCCTTGGCTTGTTAAAAACCTGCCAAAATAAGATTTAAAGATCCCTCTCCTCCTCATAGAAGCCTTACATTAGGAATAAGACACTTCAAGAATCCCTTTTGGTTAAAACAAAAGTGAGTTACCCGAATTAAAGGTGACAGTTTCTCTTAAATTCTTTTGTTTTATATTTTTGTATTTTACTTCTACAACCCCCTAAAATCTTTCTATTCCTTTATTTAATAACAAAAATAGAATCCTAAATATTCTAGTTTGTTTTTATGATACATATTCAAATTACACTTACACGTACATCGGTCTAATGGGTAAAGAACATACTGTTTCTGTGGACGATGAACTACTGCCTCACGAAATGATGATTGATCAAATATCTCTAACCGCCTATCATGGAGGACATTATGATGGAACTATATTTATATATGATATATATTATATTTATATTGTTTCTGTACTTCTGTATTTTTCATTTATAGAAGTCCTTTATGCTTTCTGTATTGGGTAAATATGATAATCTCATTTGAGGAAGTGCGGACTACCGCCCCCTCAAAGTGATATGAAGCATTCATGCCTTATATGGAACATAAAAAGGGTAGAGTTAATAAAATTATATATGATATTATATTATAATTATAATATACTTATGTATCATTATGTTTTCATTCCATTACAATACGAAATAGAAATAGAAGTAGCGTTCATGTGTACGTACGACTTACCGTCTCAATGAACGGTGCATTTCATTTCTTATATCAAAATGATATGTTCTATTATAAACACATACATATATATTGGATATATATGATATATATGATATCTAAATCATGAATATCATTATAGATATAATGAACTTTTTACCACATGAACAACTTGTAATTATAAGAAGTCCATTTTTGACACAAGTACCAAATATTGACAAAATGACCATTATTAACTTAAATGATTACATAATGTCTATAAAATAGTAATAAGTGATTTATAAGGAATTATAAACATGAATTTTTTTTATGAAATTATAAATTAACTTTAGTTTATTATTCAGGAGATTAAAGGACAATCGTGTCAAGTTGGACACGAGGTAAGGGACTTCGTCTCAATCTCCTTTCATTGAGGCATATTTTGTTTTAATACATAACCTTCTTTTATACTCTGTATAAACACCTTTGAATTTTCATTTCATTAAAATGTAATCTTTTTCTACGAAACATTTTACTAAATGACACAATGGAATGTTTCTTTTAAGGTTATCAGTGATAAAGACCTTTCTGCCACCACGAGTATTATTTGATCTTTGGATTCCTTAACAAGCTGTAATGTTTTTAAAAGGAAAATAAATACCGTATACTCTTTTATGTATTTTGGTATTGAAAATCTTTTTGATAATGAATCTATTATGTAAATATATTTAAGTGATATATTTTGATTGAAATGTGGAAATGTTTTCTTTCCTTTATATTTGTTGTATATATTATTATTTTATAATGGTACATCGACATTTGATGAGTGGTAATGTGATAAACCAAATGACAGGTCGTGCCGTGATAAACCAAGATGGGTGGTTATGTTATAACCTCCAATGCATTGGTTATCAAATTTGGTCGTATGGCTATTCCATTTAGTGATATGTGTGGCAGTTGACAATATGGTTATTCCATTTAAGTATGTTTATGTCCCAAGATACCTTTATATGTTATGTGTTCTTTATATGGATTCTATGGTAATATTTTGGTTACAAAAGGGTAATCAATGATCTTTTATTCAGTGAAGATTATTTACTACTTCATAAAGGTTAAAAGTATTAATTATGATAAAGTATTCATGGTTTAATTTTTGTTTTAATAAACTAACAGTTTTTCTTCTATGTGTATCCCTTAATGAGATTTTTATGCTCATACCACGTTTTTGACATGTCTTTCATAGGACACAAAGTGGAATAGGGTCAAGGATGGGATCAATGGAAAGTCATGCTGTCTAAAACATGAAACTAGACATGACTCTTTTTTTCAAGAATTATTATTTTGTAGAAAAAATAGAAACTGGGTAGATGTGTCTACATGTAATATTCAAGTTGTTTTGTATATGTTATAATGTAATTATTTAAAGATCTAAACATATAAAGATCCTCAATGTGAATTATTAACTTAATTAACGAATATGCAATGTTTAAGGATGGGTCCTTATAATTTGTATCAAAAGTCGGTTTAGAAAAATTTAAGAGTTACAGTATTGTTAAATTAATATCCATAAAATAATTTATGTTCATATTGAAATGATATAGCATTTTCAGATTACCATGTTGCTTCACCTAATATATTTTTGTGTTCAGAATGGTTTTCTACAGAGGAAACAGGGAAGCTATGTTGGGATGACATCAGAAGGAAAGAAAAACTTCCAAATCAGCAACCTAAGATGGTCAGAATTGGAACTGAACAATTTTTTGTACTGATGGAAAAATTAACTCAGGCTATAAATAGTGGTGGTATCCATGCACGAGATCAGCCATTTCAACCATAGAGGAACATGTCAGTAGTGGAGCATTTCATGAGGCAAAATCCCCCATCAATTAGAGGATCATATGACCCTATTCTAGATGAAAGATAGATTAAAGCACTGGAGAAAATATTTGATGTCATGAGGTGTTCAAAACATCAAAAGGTTAGTCTCGTTGTTTACCATTTTGAAGGTGAAGTTGATTAGTGGTGGTCAATGGTGAAAAATATCATCGATAATGAAGATATTTATGCACTTTATTAGGATGAATTCAAAGGTATGTTCCTTGATAAATAGTTTCCTAAGGTTGTTCGACATAGGATGGAAAATAATTATTGGAATTGGGGAAGGAGGATGACTCTGTGGCTCCTTACGAAGGAAATTTCACTTGGCTGGCAAGGTATGATCCAAATTTCATCTGAGATCTTGATAGTGAGATAAATCAATTTTACTCAGGACTAAAGCTGCAATATTAAAGAGAATTATCCTCTCATGAGTTCAAAAGTTATGAAAAACATGTTCAATGTTCGAAGAAGGAGGAAATTTATAGTGCCGATAATCAGTTGTTCATTGACAAACAACAGAATAAGAGGTCATGTTGGTAGGAAAAGGGAATTAATTCATCAAAGACGCCTGGAGGTTAGAAAACTAAATATCCATCTTGTGATAAGTGTGGTAAAATTCGTCCTGGAGAATATTTATCAATTTTTGGAAAGTGCTTCTGGTGTGTTAAGTCTGATGAGATTCCTCATAACTGTAAGAAAGATGATCAACCAAGCAATGAAAATCTAGCGGTTAGATGTTTTAAGTGATATGAAATTGGACTTTATGAAAATGAGTGTCCAAAAAAGAACTAAACTGAGGGAGAACAACCCGACTACAAGTATAAATGGGTGGTGAATTCCATTGCAACCACTTCAGCAGATGTTGGGCCATAAAATGAAGTAGTATCAGGTACACTATTTTTTTGTTCAGATTATGCTAATGTGTTGTTTGATTCCGGGTCTACACATTTGTTCATTTCTAAAACGTTTTTCTAGTAAATTAGGAATTCCATATCAAGATATGAATCTTGAATATATAGAAAAAACACCTGGATGAAATTTTGAGACAAAAAAAATTATAAGAACCTTCTTGTCCTTGTGTGTAGATAGAATCTACATGAAAACCTTATTGTTTTCACTCTAGTAGAGTTTGATTTTGTTTTTGGCATGGATTGGTTGTCTATTTATCATGCTATGATTGACTGCAGAGCTAAAGTGGTTTATTTTCAGAAAGAATTTCAGTTTTAAACAAGAATGTACCCTTACTTTTGATAACATATCTGGAAGCTGAGAAACTAGTAAAAGATGGAAATGAATGTTACCTTGCACATATTGTTAATAAAAAATGAACTGTTAAGATTAATGATGTGCCAGTGGTAAATTAGTATCTTGATGTTTTTCAAGATGAGTTACCTGGTATTATACCTGATCAGGATGTTGAATTTACAGTTGACTTAGTTCCTGATACTAATCCAATTTCAAAACCCCCTTATCAAATGACTCAAATTGATCTTTTAGAATTAAAGAAGAAATTACAGGAGTTATTAGATAAAGGTTTTATTTGACCTAGAATATCACCATGGGGTGCTCCTATATTGTTTGTTAAAATGAATGATGGTTTAATGAGACTATTCATTGATTATAGAGCATTGAATAACATCACTGTTAATAACATGTATCGTTTGCCTCATATCGATGATTTGTTTCATCAGCTTCAGGGAGCTCAGTATTATTCGAAGATTGACTTGAGGTCGGGGTACCATCAGTTGGAAGTAAAAAAAGCAGACATTCCAAATACTGTATTTTGTGCTAGATATGGCCATTATGGATTTGTAGTTATGCCTTTTAGTTTAACCAATGTACATGTTGTATTCATGGATCTTCTGGAAAACAATTTCCGCGAGTTCTTGAATAAGTTTGTGGTTGTGTTCATTGATGATATTTTGGTTTATTATAAAATTAAACTGAAGCATTAAAGTTATTTAAGGGTTGTATTGGAAACCTTAAATGAAAATAAACTATTTGGTAAATTTAGAATGTGTGAGATTTGGTTATAACAAACTTCTTTCCATGGTCACATTGTTTCAAAAAATGGCACAACTGTTGATCCTTCTAAAACAAAAGTTGTTGAAGAATGGCCAAGAGCCACAAATATAACTGAGATCCATAGTTTTAATGGTTTGGAACTGGAGGTTTGCTGAAAATATTGCACAGTTATCTAGTCCAATGACTATGTTAACAGGAAAAGGTGTTAAGTTCATTTGGACAAAAGAATGTGATGATTGTTTTCAGGAATTAAAAATAAGATCGGTGAATGCTCCAGTTTTGGAACTACCTTCTAGAAATGGGGGGGTTTTATCTACAGTGATGCTTCATTGAAATGACCTGGTTGTTTCCTTATGTAGAATGATCAGGTAATTGCTTGTTCTTCACATTAGTTGAAACCTCAAGAGTTGAATTACCCAACACATGATTTGGAATTAGCTGCTGTTGTTTTTGTTTTAAAAATTTGGATGCATCATATGTATAGAGTAAATTGTGAAATATATATCAATCATAAAAGTTTAAAGTATATATTCACTCAAAAATAATTGAACATGAGACAGAGGAGATGGTTTTAATTAATCAAGGATTATGATTGCACAATCATTCACCATCTGTGAAAAGCAAATAAAGTGGATGATGCTTTGAGTCAAAAATGTAATGCTTCATTAACCATGCTACGTTTGGAATGAGATCCTTTGGTTTTTGATTTGATGAACTTCGGAATAGAAGTTGTTGGTGTAGTAAATTTTTCTGTTTTGTTTTAGGTGTTAGTGAGATAATCTCTATTCGACAAAATTAAGAAAGCGTAAAATGAAGACAGTTAGTGGCAGAAAAAGGTAGAGTTGTTTCAGATGGGTAAGTTTCATGATTTTAACTTTGGTAGTGATTGTGTTTTGAGATTTGGAAAGAGATTATGTGTTCCAATAATTTAAAGTTGAAGAATTAGTTGTTATATGAAGCTCATAGTTCCCTATTTTCAGTTCATCATGGTTGTACTAAGATGTATAGATAACTTCGGGAGTATTACTGGTGGGATGGAATGGAAAGATATATTTTTTATTCTACTATGAATTGTTTGACTTATCAGTAGGTTAAAGCAGAGTGGAAGTTACTGAATATGATGCTTCAGTCTTTACTGGTGCCAAAGTGGAAATTGGAAAATATATCCATGGACTTCGTGGTCGGATTACCGAATACATCTCGAGGTAATAATGCAATCTGGGTTATTGTTGATCGATTGACTAAATATTATCATTTCATTATTATTTGAGATACTTTGCCTCTAGATAAACTTTATCAGCTGTATATTAAAGAGATAGTAAGGTTACATGGTGTTACACTCTCTATTGTATCTAATCGTGATCCCAGGTTTACTTCTAACTTTTGGAAAGGCTTTCAGAAGTCATTGGGTACTGAATTAAATTTTAGTACATCTTTTCATCCACCATCATATGGGAAGTCAGAACAAACAATTCAGACATTAGAGGATATGTTATGTGCTTGGTTGATGGATTACCAAAGAAGTTGGGACCAACATATTTCTTTGGTTAAATTTTCATATATTAATAGTTTTCATTCTAGTATACAGATGGCTCCATTTGAGGCATTATATGGGAAGTGGTGTTGAACTCCATATTTTTTGGATGAAGTAGGTTAAAGGAAGATGATGGGACCAGAATTGGTAGAAGAAATGGCAGAAGAAGTTTTGTGGATTCAAAAGCACATGAGAACAGCTCAGATTAGGAAGAAAAGGTATGCAAATAACTGGAGGAAGAATCTTTCATTTGAGGTAGGTGACCATGTCTTTCTCAAAGATTCTCCATGGAAAAGTGTCATGTATTTTGGTTAGAAGGGAAAGTCGAGTATGAGGTTAATTGGACCTTATGAAATCCTAGAGAAAGTTGGATCAGTTTCATACATAGTGGCTTTACCTCAAAGTTTTTCACAGGTACACAATGATTTTAATTTATTAATGTTGAGAAAGAATATGCCAGATCCATCTGATGTTTTATGTCTCGAGACAGTTCAGTTGGAAGAGAATCTCTCTTATGAGGAACATCCAGTCCAGATTCTTGACTGAAGAGAGCAAGTGTTGTAGAATAAGGTAATTCACCAGATAAAGGTTTTGTGAAAAAACCATATGGTTGAAAGGCAACATGGGAATCTGAAAATGCTATGAGGGACAAATACGCCCATTTATTTTATAAGTGAATAAAATTGCAAGGATGTAATTTCTAAAAGGGGGGAAGGATGTAACATCCCATGTAAATAAAGAAATATGAAATTTTTATATTTATTAATATTTGTGAATTAAATATTAATTTTACTTTAAAGGAGTTGCTATGTTCGATGGCGTACCTGACACGCAAAAACGATTTTCTTTGAAATCTTATGTTGCACACTAACAATATAATATTATTATTTTAAATGGTAGTTAATGTCTAGAAATTTTATTTGTGGGAACGAAAAAAATAACTACCACATTAGTATCCATGTTTGTTAAATGTTTTCACATTTATCTAATAACAGTTAGAGGCTTAAAATGTAAATAAATCTAATTTTAAGCCTAAATTACTTTATAAGGTTGATTTACCGCCTTTTGATGGAGAACCCTCCTTAAATTAAGTTTTGCCCACTTTTATCTGTCCTATTTGACAAAATAAAATTATTTTTTAGAATTGGGACATCAAAATTCACTTTGGGTAAATTTTTTCTATTTTTCTGAAAAATATCAATTTTTGATGAATAGTGAAAACACTGAGTAGTAGTTAAAAAGATGACTTTTTCATTTAAAAGAAATTTTACCACTTATGTGAATTGAATTTCGAAAATCAGAAATACATGGTTATTATTAGTAAGTAAAATGTGGTTCAATAAGAGGAAAATATTTTTTTGCTGAATAGTAACTTCTTACTTTTATTTACCACGGTTAAAGGTAAATAGGGTAATTCAAGGTAAAAATAATATCATAAAAATAAAAAATTTCCTTAAAACTTGTTCTAACCTTATTTTATGAGTCATGGAAGACCATGGGAATCCTTGGGTATATTTTTGGACCACATGGATCCACTTAAAGGTGATAATAACATTTTATTTTAATTAATTTAAAGTAAAGACAAAAATGACATAAACAAATATCTTTTAGTAAATTAATTTTTACATAGGTTTGTATAAGTTATATTTTAGACTATAAATATTTATTGTAAATATAAAATTATATCCTACATTATGGTGTTTTTTTCTAATTTTTAGACATCAAATAAATAAAATTATGTATCACACAATAATGATGCGGTGTTTACCTCATTAATAAAGGATATAAATAAATAAGATTATAAAGATTAAAATAATATCCAAAACCTATACAATTAATATTGGATAACTTTATTTCGACCATGAGTCATCTTATATTTGACTTTAATTATTTTTGGACTATTAGTAACTGAAAATAATTATATGATAAAATAATATTGCCATACATTCCTAAAGATCCCCTCTTCCCCCTTATAAAAAGCCCTCGCCTCCAACCCATTCCTCACACCTCTCAAGCCCCTTGACTCATCAAACCCCTACCCAAATAATCTGTCAATATACCTATACTCTGTTTAGAAGCCTTAAATTTGGCATCATTAACTTCAAGAAGTCCTTTTCGTTAAAACCAAATGGAGTTACCCGAATTAAAGGAAACAGTTTCTCTTAAATTGTTTTGTATTATTTCGATTTATTTTATTTATCTAATCCCTTAAACTCTTTTTATTCCATTATTTTATAACAAAACATTTATCCTCAATTATATAGGTTGTTTTTATGAGATTTATTTTAACTACTCTTACACACACCTCCGTCAAATGGGTAAAGAACATACTATTTTTGTGGACGACGAACTATTGCCTCACGAAACGATGATTGTTCAAATATCTCCAACCACCTCTCATGATGGTCATTATGATACCAGTATATTTATATATTTATATATGATATATAATATATTTATATTGTTTCTATTATTCTGTATTTTTCATTTATATAATACCTTTATGGTTTCCATAGTGGGTAAATACAATAATCTCATTTGAGGGAGTGCGAACTACCACCCGCTCAAAGTGATATGACTCATTCATGCCTTATGTGGAATGTATAAAGGGTAGAGTTTGTGAAATTATATATGATATTATATAGGAATTATAATATACTAAGTTATCATTATTTTTTTATTCCATTACAATAACAAATAGAAATGGAAAAAGCATTCATGCGTACGTACACCTTACCGTCTCCATGAACAGTCCATTTCATTTCTTATATCAAAATGTTATGTAATATTATAAATTCATGTATATGATAAATATATATGATATATATGATATATAAATCATGAATATGATTATATATATAATGATATTATTACCACATGGATAACTTGTAATTATAAGAAGTCCATTTTTGACTCAAGTGCCAAATATTGAAAAAATGACCATTATTAACATAAATGATTACATAATGTATATAACATGGTAATAACTGATTTAAAAGGAATGAAAAACATTAAAAAATGTTCTTAAGCAAGTAGAAATTAACTTTAGTTTATTATTCAGGAGACTAAAGGACAAAAGGGTCATGTCAGACATGAGGTAATGGACGTCGTCTCAATGTCCTTTCATTGAGGAATGTTTTGTTTTAATACACGACATTGTTTTATAAGCTGTAGAAACACCTTTGACTTTTCATTTCATTCATAGGGAATATTTTTCTATGAAGGGTTTTACTAAATGAAAAAAAATAATGGTTCTTTTAACGTAAGCGGTGACAACGAGCTTTCCGCCACCACGAGTATTATTTTCTCTTTGGCTTCCTTAACAAACTGTAATGTTTTTAAATGGAAAATAAATGCCATATACTCGTTTATGTATTTTGGTAGTAAAAATGGTTTTGATAATGGATTTTTTATGTAAATATATTTAAGCGATATACTGTTATTGAAATGTGTAAATGTTTTCTTTCGTTTATATTTGTTGTATGTGTCATCATTTTATAAAGGTACATCGACATTTGACGGGTTGTAATGTGATAAACCAAATGATGGGTTGTGATGTGATAAACCAGGATGGGTGATTATGTTATAACCTATAATGCATTTGGTATAGAATTCTTCCATATGGCTATTACTTTTAGTGATATGTGTGGGAGTCGACTATATGGTTATTCCATTTAAGTATGTTTATGTCGGAAGTTACCTTTATATGTTATGTGTTCTTTATATGGGTTTTATGGTAATATTTTGGTTACAAAAGGATAATAAATGATATTTTATTTAGTGAAGAGTTTTCACCACTTCATAAAGGTAAAAAACATTACTTATGATGAAGTATTCAGGGCTTACTTGTTGTTTTGAAAAACTAACACTTTTCTTTCTTTGTGTATCCCTTATTGATCTTTTTATGCTCATCCCAAGTTTCTGAAATGTTTTTCACATGACAAAAAGTGGAATAGAGTCAATAATGGGATCATGGAAAATTCAGTTTTAGTAAAACATGGAACTATACATGACTCATTTTTTCAAGAATTTTTATTTTGTGGAAAAAATGGAAACGGGTTATATGTGTCTACATATAATATTCATGTTGTTATGTATATGTTATGACTTAATTCTATAAAGCTCTAAACCGAAAAATATCCTCAATGTGAATTATTAACTTTATTCCAGAATATGAAATGTTTAAGGTCGGGTCCTTATACTATGTATCATGTTGTTTCATTCTTTTAAATATGAAAAAGAGTTGAAAGTAGTGTTCATGGGTACGTACGACTTACTGTCTCCATAAACAGTAAATTGCATTTATTATCTCCAAGTGTTTTGGACTATTCTCAATACATATATACTAGATATATATGATACTTAAATCATAAATAATATTCTTTAGATAATGGAATTTTGACCACATGGACAATTTGTAGTTATAACAAGTTTATTTTCGACTCAAGTACCCAATATCGACAAAACAACCAATATTCTCGTAAATAATTTTTTCATTTTTTAGAATGATAATAAGTGATATAAAAGGATTGATAATCTTAAAAAAGGTTCATAATCACGTAGAACTTTACTTATATTTATTATTCAGGAATAATAAGGAACATATGTGATGAATTAGACTCAAGGTAAGGGAAGCTTTCACTCTCCTCATTTAGTAAGAGACTTATTATATGTTAAGTCTTTTAATTTCCATTTTCTTATGTTGGGATATGTTCTTATATATCCCTATTGTTGTAAATCCTATTTCCAATTAACAAAAGACCATTTTATCCCTCATTAAATCATTTTATTAATTTTTACGTGACGTTGTTAGGCTACCGAATTTTCGTAAGAGAATTTCAAAACTCAATTTCCAATCATTTGGTTTTATGCATACTAAGTTGATTATATTATGACAAGATTATGTGTGGACTCACTATTTATTTTTGTATGTATTAATTTCCACTTCCCTCGGTGTGGATATAATTTTTAACCACGTTATCACTCCATTGATAAATTCTTACGTCATTCATATGAACTTTGTAAGGGAAATCTTAGAACAATCTCCATTGATTGAGTTAAATAATCATGTAATTGGTTATTTTTTTCAAGAATATGTGTTAATTAACTATTATTCTTCTAAACATAATATTCACTCATATTGGGTGTATTTATATTTCTCACACATAATTATATAATTGATTTATCCATAAACTAATGATACGATCTTCATAAGGGAATACATCTCAATCTACTTTCATTGAGGCATATATCGATATTGTGCACCTTTAATATCCTATAAGGTTTATATATAACCTTTTTAATATTTTATATCATGAATTTATATATTCTCATGATATATAAAGTTATTTTGATATTATTCTTTAATTATTTTTGTTCTAGTGTTTCTCAAGTGTTAAGAGACTCTTTAACTGAAACATTATTTTAAATGTTTTAAAGATTTATTCTTCCAAGTCATTCTCATTAATTTCCATGTTTTCAAAGTGTTTTAAAGGATTTATTTATATGGATAGATATGTTTCAAAATTATAATTTTAAAATGTCTTTTAAATGTTTCAAAGTGGTATGGGACACTTGGATTAAAAAATATCTTTATTAAAAAATTTAAATGGTTTTGGAAATGAATTGAATATTTCAATATGTCGAATTGATTTGTTGTGTTTGATGAGGAAAATGTTGATAACTTAAATATTTTATGTGTTATGATTATGTAATTATAGTTGGACATTTGACGGGTGGTTACATGATAAACCAAATACAAGTAGTTTCGTGATAAACCTAGGGTGGGTGAGCCTGAGATAGCTCTCCAATTCCTTGGGTAACATGACCAGGGTAAAAGTTAATTTCTCTCCTTAGAGATTTATGGAATATACTATGATGGGTATTCTAAACGTAACTCCCTATGTATATTTGAAATCTATAATGTATTTATGTTATGGATTCCACAAGTTACCATTATGATTTATGATATCTATGTGTTATTCATAAATATTATGATTTTGTGAGGTATGTTAAAGAGCTTATATTATATGAGTGAAAAACATGATTCTATTGATTTTTATAAATTGATGGACTAATGTTTTCTTTCCTTATTTTATAACCATTACTGAGATTTTTATTCTTATACCATGTTTTTGAAATATTTTTCATAGGTTATAAGGTAGGGTAAGAGAAAGTAAGAATTCAAGAAGATTTATATCAAGAAAGAAATTCTTATTTTATTTAAGGAGTTTTATTGTTGTGAAAAAAAATGGTTAGAGTAGAAGTGTCTAATTTGTAATATTTTAGATGTAATGTAATATTTATGGTCTAATTATCTAAAATATAAACCTAAAAAGATCCTCAATGTGAATTCTGGATTTAACTCAAGTTTAAGTAATGTTTTATGGTTGGGGCCTTACAGTTGGTATTAGAGAAAATGTTTATAAAACATTGGAGATTAGGATGTTTTATAAATGGTTAGCGATATGATCATGGCCATATAATTTTAAGGTATACTATAAGTTTAAGGAATTAGAAACCCCTTTTGAGGCATTTTTTATTTCACGGTGATTAAAGGTATTTTTGGAGACACTCAACTTTGATAAAATTCTGGGTTATTAGTTTTTGGGATGCAAAATACAAGGTATGAAATAACCTTTAAGGTTAAAAATGTTATGGTTATTTTTGAGGATTTTATCTCATTTTCTTGATTTTATTAGAATTATATAGTTTTTGAAAAAGCAAAACATGTAGACCGTGTGACAACCTATCACATCGGACAAAGATGTGGGAATCGATCCCACAACAAAAGTGCTTCTGGGATTTATTGCATACCGCTAACCTACATGAAGTCTCTGGGGATTATGACTTATTCTTTTTAGATAATTGATTTTTTGGATCAAGAATAAGTTTATTTTTAAAACTTATGTTTTATCAAATGTATATCATTAGTATACGAAAATGACTTGGTCATTAAGTGATATGTGTTATCTTGGATGACATTATCTCTTTTGGGAACACTATATTATAAACAAAAATAGAATACTATGGGATTAAATATATAGAGTAAGGGTTGAAATATTATTTTGGAAGAATCTGTGTTTTTATCGCAGACATATGGTGATTTTTGTTATTTATGGAAGTTATTAACCTATCACAGAGAATATGCGATTTGGGTAATTACTTTTAAGTATGAGACATTATTAGTAGAAGATGTTATTTGGAGATAAATGTTAATATTTTACGTGGAAGTCTAAGTGATAAAATCCTTCTGAATTTTGGGTTTCAATATCAGTTTTGATTACTTTGAATAATTTTACGGACAATTGTGTATTGAATGTTCATGGTTGAACTTTGGGTTTTTTTTTGAATTTTGGAGATTAAGAGTTGTATTTATTTTTAAACAGGATTATCCTTTTTAGGGATTATCTAATCTCAAAATAACCATTTTGATTTGGTTAATGTCTAAAGATATGGGAAATATATAGTTAATATTTTTTAGGGTTGTGTGATTTTTTAGAAGTTGATTATAGCACTTAAAGTGTGACCAAGTCATCTTGAAAACTCATCATTTGGAGAAAATATGGGTTTGTGGTAGAAATTTATTAAAGGATGAAACTCTACTTGACAAGTAAGTATGTTTCCTTATGTTATTAATCAAAGTAGAAAAAGAAGTACTCAACTTTATGAAAAAGAACATAAAAAAATGTTGTCTGTTTATGCAACGTCCCGGTTTCGGAAGCCACCCAAGGGCACCCCGTACCCGGTTGGTCACATGGCCTCAAGCACATTTCCCCAAATGCCAGAGGCTACCGACTAACATCGAGGGACATGGGTGTGATAGTGGGAAAACTGTGCCCTCATTGGAAGAGTATACAGCGGAAGTAAATAAAGCATACAATAGTGGAAGCAGTAAATATCCAACAACAATGCACAGAAGAAGATTGAAACAATAAAAAACCAGAGCACATATGTATATATAAAATGATGCATGAAAAATATCTAGGAAAATAGCCAAACAGGTCACAATGATGGAAATACAAACAGTCCCAAAAACAAGTACAAAAGAAAAGATAAACAAATCAGCAGCATCGCAAGCCTAAGCTTGGTCCCATGCTCTCCTTCTCCAAAGAAATCAAGTACCCGAAGTCAAAGGGTGCTTTCCCTTATCTATACCTACAACAACATAATCTGTTTTGGCCCAAAATCATGACCCAAATAGGGTGTGAGACTAAATACTAGTAGAAAACCACCTAAAGATTTGTGCCTAACAATCAGTGAGTATATTGAAAGTAATAGTACAGTAAGCAGTAAACAGTAACAGTAAAGAGCAGGCAGTAATCAGTAAGCAGTAACAAGATGATATACGATAGTAATCAATCCATAGAACAACAAACACCTGTGAAGTAAACAGCTAACTAAAATAGGAACCCCTCTGAGATGTACTCACAGCCAACCCCTCTGGTCCTATCCAAGAAGTACCAAAAACCCTCTTGGCAGTGCACTTAGCCTAACCCCTCTGGTTTGGTCATATGAAATTATATGACTCTCTGGGAAATCTTGCTCAGTCAATTCCCCTTATAGTCTAGGGTAGTTAGGGAATATCTGAGGAATATCACATGGTCTAACCCTCTTATAGCCCCAAGGTATATAAACTGTCTGAGGAAGCTCACTCGATAAATCCTCCTATAGTCTCATGTCTATCATAGACCCTCTCATAAAACTTTCTTGGTCAATTCCTCCTCTAGCCTGGAATGGTTTAAGTAAATTCAAACAAGTGAAGACTCTATGAGGAATCTCACTCAGTCTACCCTCCTGTAGTCCATAATATCCAAGACTCTCTGGGAAGCTCACTCGGTCTATCCCATGTAGTATATAATGTCCAGGACTCTCTGAGGATGCTCACTTGGTTTACCCTCCTATAATCTATAATGTCCAAGAATCTCTGGGAATCTCACTCGGTCTATCCCTTATAGTCTATAGAACCAGGTTCTCAGGGTCCCGTGCCAGTCAGTGCATAATAATTATATAATGCCAAAGCTCACCTATAGATCTACTTGGCTAACTATTCTACAGCATAATGTGCATGTCAAGAATATCTTTCCATTCTACGGTCACAAGGCATGGAAAACAGGTATAATGGCCAAAGGCTAACAAGACCCAAAGGTCGAAAACAGAACAAGGCATGGGAAAAACATCCAAGCACATCAATTATCCTCATACATAATCAATTTACCTATACATAAGCATACAATAAAGTCAGGAAAACAACTTGGGAAAATAGGTAAACATGAAATACCCCATTCACGGGTATTGGTGGAAATTTTCACATAAAACTCAAGACTTGGAATGGTAAGGAACAAAACACCTACCTTGATGCTAGTAGATCAATATAATTGAACCCTAAGGCTTGATTATCCTAAGAATGTCATAGATCTATGAAAACGAACAAAACATTCAACCCACGATATCTTGAGAAAGAGGGAAAATCATGGAATGAAACTCAAGAAGAAGGGAGAGCTCACCATTGCGGTTCCAACACAATCGACAGAGGTAGATTCGGCAAACAGATGGAGGCTCGAGGGCTCAGAGGATGTTCGCGGCCGTACGAGATGCTCTCGTTCGAAGAACCTAGAGAAGAAGACAATTCTGTTGATTAGGTGCGACCCTGGTCCATTTAATGAAAAATAAATAATGTACATGGTGTGTACATCTGGGGTACACGACGTGTAGTAGGATTTTCTGTACTCCTCTTTAAGCGGCCTCCACATCACCCCTACACACCATGTGTGTCACCCGAACATGGCCAACACACGGCCTTGCGTGGCTTCAAAGTACACGGTGTGTACTTTGAAAATTTTTCAGACTCTCCTCTTTTTCTAAAAAACAACTAGATAAAGAAAAAACATACCTGAAATGAAGATATAGGTACTTAAAAACTTCCTCCCTTAAATAAATTCATCCCTGAATTTCCCTAGCAAGGCGTTGAAGAAGAAACCCCGAACAGCTTCGACCAATGTGATCGTACATCGACCTCCCTCTCCCAGGTCTCGTCCTACACTCGCCCATACTGCCATAGAACCCATACTAGAGGAACAGACTAGCCATAGAGAACCTTCGTACTATGATCGACAATCCGGATAGGATGCTCCTCAAATGACACATCCTCTTTGAGCTCAACCTACTCAGGTTTAGAGACATGAGACGGGTCTTAAAAGTAATTTCAGAGATGAGAAACATGGAAGACGTCGTGCATATCCTGGTACCTATGATGTAACTGCAAACGATAGGCAACCAGACCAACTCTCTCCAACACCTCAAACTGTCTGATGTTCCGTGGTGAAAGCTTACCATGTCTATGAATCCTCTTGTGTCCCAACCTCGGTGCGACATATAGGAAAACCTGACCCCCAACCTCAAACTCCTTAGGTCATCTTTGCTGATTAGCATAAGACTTCTGTTGAGACTGTGCTGTAGGCATCCTCTTCCAAATCAACTCTATCTGCTCTGAAGTCTCCTGAACAAGACGAGGTCCCAGCAACGCTGCCTCTCCTGCCTCCAGCTAGCACAAAGGTGATCGACATAGACTATCATAGAAAACCTCAAAAGGGTCCATATGAATAGTCTCTTGAAAACTACTGTTATAGGAAAACTCCACTAGAGGAATATGCTTCTCCCAAGAACTGCAAAGGTCTATAATGCAAGATCAGAGCATATCCTCAAGCACCTGGATTGTACGCTCGGATTGCCCAACTGTCTGGGGATGGTATGCTGTAATCAAAAGTACATGTGTACGCAAAGCCTTATGAACCCTCTGCCAGAACTGAGAAGTAAAACATGCATCCCTGTCTAAAAAATGGAGTGTGTAACTCCATGCAGATGTACAATCTCTCGGATGTACAACCGCCCAAGTTCATCAACAATGATGGTTTCCTTGATTGGAAAAAAGTGAGAAACCTTCGTAAGCCTATCGACGACAACCCAGACAACATAACTCCCTCAAGGTGACCTCGGTAACCCGGTCACGAAGTCCATCGTGACATCGTTCCACCACCACTCGGGAATGGGTAACTACTGTAAAAGCCATGATGGTCACCGATTCTCTTCTTTCACCTGCTGACAAGTAGAACATATCAGGACGAACCCTGCAAAATCTATATTCATACCTGGCCACGAGTACTGGCAGTGTAGATCATGATACATCTTGGTGACACCAAGATGAACTACTCAAACTAAATAATGAAAATCCCGCATCAATAACTCGTGTATGTCTACTAGCACCCATACGCATCCCTAGAAATGAAAGATCTCATCCTCTCCCACTATCCATCCATGAAGAGGTTCCTTTCCTGACACACTCTACCATAGGACTAGGCCTTCTGATTCTAATAGCTACCTCATCTGTACCCGATCAATAAGGATAGAGGTAACTGCCACAAAAGATAGAAAAGTCTGCCCCTGTTTGTCGTGCACCACCAAATGCATCTCTGAAAATATATCCATAAGATGCCACTCATTGTTGGCCTCCTGAACTACCTAAATCTATGTTCTCATGCTTAATGCATCAGCCAATGCGTTTCCCTTTCCCGGCATATAGGCTAGCTCAAAGTCGAAGGACTGAAGATACTCGACCCACCTATGCTATCTCAGATTCAGATCACGCTGAGTGAAGATATACTTGAGACTCGTGTGGTCGGTAAACACCCCAAAGTGCTCTTTCAGAAGATAGTGTCTCCAACATCATAAGGCATGAAGAACAGCTGCCACTCTAGATCGTGCGTTGGGTAGTTTCTCTCATGTGGCCTCAACTGCCAAGACCTGTACGCAACGACTCCATCTCCCTGAATAAGCACAGCTCCTAGACCAACACCTGAAGCATCACAGTAGACTGTATAGATCTTGCTCGGCTCTGGAAAGACTAGTATCAGTGCTGACGTCAACCTCCCTTTCATCTCTTGAAAGGCTGACTCATAGGAATCTGACCATAATAACTTCACACCTTTCGTGGTCAGACCTGTCAGCGGTGCTACAAGGTGTGAAAAGTCATGTCTAAAATCCTTGAAGTATCCATCCAGCCCAAGAAAACTCCACACCTCAAAGACATTCTTCAGGTGCTCCCAGGAAACTACAGCTCTCACTTTTTTCTGGGTCTACTGATACTCTTGTCTCTAATATAATGTGACCCAATAAGTGAATTTGATCCATCCAAAAGTGGCATTTCGAGAGCTTAACATATAACTGATGTTATCTCAGTGTACTCAGAACGATCTCAAGATGGGTAGTATGGTTGTGTTGAGTGTGATAGTACACCAATATGTTGTCCATGAAAACCACCATGAAGGAATCCAAGTATGGATGAAACACTCAGTTCATCAGTTCCATAAAACTTGTTGGCGCATTCGTGAGACCGAATTGCATGATCGTATATTTTTATAGACAAGACCTGCTTCAGAAAGCTGTAAGAGGTATATCAGATGGTATAATGTGCAACTGATGATAACCAGAACTCAAATCAATCATCGAGAACACCTGGGCTCCTCGAAGCTGATCAAAGAGGTCATCTATCCTTGGCAAGGGATATCGGTTCTTGACCGTCAACTGGTTCAACTTCCGATAATCCGCGCAAAGCCTAAGGGTACCATCTGCCTTCTTTGCAAACAGGACAGGCGAACACCAAGGAGAAGTACTAGGTCGGATGAAACCCTTTTCTTGAAACTCCTCCAACTTCTTCTTGAGCTCCTACAACTCAGGTGTATCTATCCTATAAGGAGGAATAGACACTGGTGCCACTCCTGGCATGAACTCAATCGAGAAGTCTACCTCATACTCCGGAGGCAAACCTGAAAATTCCTCTAGAAATACATCCATGAAATGATCCACCACTAGAGGAATGTGTAACTGCGAAGTCCCTTAGTCATCCAGATAAAGACTAGAAATATGGGTTGTAAATCCTCCTAGCCCCTGATGCTCTGGTCCAGATCTACCCACCTGGACATCCCACTCACCTCTATGAAGAAAATATCCACCCTCTGGTGATACGAAACTCACCCTGTGGCGATAGCAATCGACAACTGCCTGGAAGGGAACTAACCAGTCCATAATGAGAATGACATTATAGCATGTCATCTCTAGGACATAGAGGTCATATAAGAAGTGACAACCTGCAACCTCAATGGGAAACTCTCTGCACTGACGCATGCTAGACATCCTCGTTCTCAACGCTGTATCAAGAGTCAACATGTCAACAGATGAAAAGATACAAAGCCCAAGGCTCTCCACAACATCAACTGAGATAAATCTATGTGAAGAAAAAGTACAAAGAAGGGATGAAGACAAAACTGAGGCTACTAATATCATACCTCGAACTGTGGAAGGGTCGGGATCCTGCTCCTGATAGGTCTAATCCACGGTGACTGTCTGGCCTATACCGTGGCCCTGCGCCCCTTGCTAACCACTCTGAGCTGATACACTCTGTTGTCGCTGGTAACCTGATTACTGACCACCACGTCTGCGACCTACACCTTGGCTCGAACGGTCGGAAGAACTCTAGTTCTCAGACTAGTGAGAAATTGGCGATGCATTCCCTGAATGCGGGGTCATAGAATAACCTCTACCACTAGCTGTAGGTGAGTAGATCTGACAAAAATGCTGAAGATGGCCCATATTGACACAAGACCGGCACTCCATCGGGTCTCTCTAGCACTGAGGCCTAGTATGACCACTCCTACCACACTGGTAGCATACAACCTGGATGCTCGAAGATACATCCAGCATACTTCAATATCCTTGAGCAGACTCTCTACGATGCTTCCTACTATCAGTAGAAGGAACACTTAATCTGGATGTTGAACCGCCCTAGCCCACTGCTCTAGAATCTCTCAGATTGCACTCAGTGATCAGAACCTAGTTAGCGATAGAGGATATATAATTCAATATGAAGATATTATCCTAGGAACAGATCTTCTTCCTGAGACCATCCTCAAACTTCCTAGCAGGGAACAACTCATCACCTACTGGAATCGGCGTGAAGCATTGCAGCTGGGTAAAGCGAGACGAGTACTCCATAACAGAAAGAGTACCCTGCTCGAGACTCATAAACTACTGGGCTCGGTCATCCCTCAAAGTCTCTAGATAGAAGTAATCATAGAAGATGCGCTGAAACTCATCCCATGTCATAATCTGCTAGCACCCTGACTATGAGATCACCTCCCACCACCTCTTGGCAGTGTCTCAAAGAATAAAAGTATCCACCATTACCCTTTTCTCTGGAGGTATATACAGATGCTCGAATATCATTATCGTAGCCTCTAACCACGACTCTGTAGCTTGGGTTCCCCCGTCCTCTGAGAAAGTAGGAGGATGTTGCTACTGGAAAACCCGTGTCAAATTAGCCATCGACGGGGTAGGAGGTGGTGCTCCCTGAAAGGTCTGCATCATCCTTAGGAAGTTCTCCCTGAACTGCGCATCGGTGCCTAAAATGGGTATAAATGCTGGTTCCAAAGCTGGTACAATAGGAGGATCTGCAGGATTCCGTTGATCGGCCATATCTGGTGTCTGATCACTGTCTGGAAGCTGACGTACAATAGGAGGACGTCTCGGAGGCATAACACTGAAGGATAACAAGCACACCATAGATCATGATTATCAAGGATAGAGAACACAAGAGTAAAAAACGGGAATAAGAGAATGAAACACTCAAGTTCTACAAAACACGACTACACAGTATGTATAAAACTACACGGTGTGTCCTCTTAAGCTAGACACATTGTCACAAACCGAATCTGGTCGCCACCATTAACAGAACCAAACCCATCCCATGGCACGGCGCTAAGGGCTTTCCCTATCACCACGGGGCTATTAAAAGTGCCCATGTATCATTTATATTGGTTTGGGATTATTTACTTGAATATTAATACATAAAACATCAAAAATATTTGAAAAAATGAATCTGAAAAATTAATACCAGCAAGGTTTATACAAAAATACAGAACTGAATAAATAAGTTCAAATGAAGTACAAAAGGTCCAAAGACATAATGAAACATCCAAAAAAACATCCCCATGGACTTCATATGAAAAGGGGTCATCACCCCCAAGCTGTCTCCACAACTCCATCCCAAGGATGGAGACTAACACCCTGAAACGCCATCACCCATAGCCTTTCCTTTAACTGATTCAAACATAACCATGTCTACTTACACCCAAGGGGTGTAAGTAGGGTGTGATCCTAATCCCAATAGAATACCGCTGAATGATTCCAAATATAATTCAATGAAATTTGAAAAAGAAAGTAGTTTTAATATGCAAAGAAAAGGTGTGATAAAATCCAAGAAATGAAACTTTTAATTAATAACAGTTTTCAAGATAAAATTTTCAGAATGTTCACACATTTAAATATACATGCGATATACTATAAATTACTGCAAAAAAAACCCATATAAAAGGGTAAATACCACAAATCCAAAGAGCACTAAAACTGGGAACACCCCCAGGAAACTAGATAGTCTCGGGACCTATGTACCTCATACCTCAGTGTAAAGTATCCAAGTCACAATCCTTTTCCATGCACGAGCCACTAGTATGGAACATACCCATAACCTAGTGGTCCCCAAATATCATCCCCATTGTTTATTTAGAGTTGTATTTATCCATTTTCCTAGTAAAATAGGGGCACAACCCATCCGGTTCACTAGCCGTACTAGTACATATTCGCCCACCTATGTACCCGGGAATCCCATTTTGTGCTCAAAAAATTTCAGAAAAAAACACACATTCTTTTGCATATAAAACACCACTACTGGTCTTAAACAAAAAATACCATAACTATACACATTTTATACCATTTAAAACACACAAAAAATCATTTTTATTTTCAATAAAACAACCTCTCAAAATATCACATTGTTTTTCATCCAAATCTCTTTGAAAAATACACTTTGCACACTATAGTCACACTATTAAGTCACCAAAACAAAATTTAAGTTCAATAAACTTTAATGAAACCAAAAATTAACTTTTGGGGAAGCCACATGTGAAACAAAAAGTTATATCTTTTAAAAACCCTGATTTTCACACAAACATGGCACTTAAAGCCCATTTGCTTCCCAAACACCATTTAAAAAAACATTATCTGCCACAAAAAAAAGAATAAACATTAAAAACATGATTACCAGTCCTAATATATTTCAATAAAATCATTTAAGTAATTAGTGTTCATCCCCAAATGAACCAATAAAAGATTTGTATGAAAACCATCAAATTTCACCAAAAATTGGAACATAAAATTCATTTCCTTATTAAATGATACAAAAACCAATTATTTCAGAAAAAATCAAATGAAATAAACATGAAAATACCATGAAAACAGCAAGATATGTCACATTAATTTCATGCACAATGGAATCACCTACCAAAAGAGTCAAGAACCGCAAATCCTAGTGCGGAACTTCAACCGCACCACCACCGCACCACAAGGGAGTGCGATCAAACCTAAAACCAAAGGATTGGACCAATAAACTAAAAATAAAACCATATGTACGAATCCATAAATTCTTTAAATTTTGGGATTTGAGAAAAAATGGAGAAATCTTAAGGAAAAAGAAGAAACATAGAAGGATAGTCACTTACTTGAGAAATATGGACGATCTTAGAAACCCAAGAATTTCAGACCTAATTCTAGACTGATACCATCTCCAAAGAGAGGTAAACTAAGATGGGGGTGCATATAATACATTGAGAGAAGGTGAGAGGTGGAATCACCGAAAAGGTATATAAAATTAATATTTTATAAAAGAAATAAAAACAAAATTTAAAACTGGAAATGGGATTTAGGGGTGGCCCAATACCTAATTTGATCAGACAAATCCAGGATGCTAATGAATTTGTTAAGGGGCCCAAATTTATTTGGTGGTTTTAATAGTTAAATTAAGGTCATTTTGGAAGTTTAATGGGTGAAAAATGTTGAAAAATGAAGGATTTATTAAAGAAACGTAATTTACTTTCAAAACTGGAAATGGGCTCTCAGGTTGGCCCAAATTTCGAAAACCCACCATTTACTTCAAAAATGAATGGAAAACCCCCAAAAAAATCAAGGTTGTAAATTAAATGAAGAACACCTTTAAAATATGTCATGTATGTGACAATTCTCCCCACCATGAAGTAATTTCTACCCCGGAAAGTCAACATGAAGCTTGATTGGAAAACAAGAACATGTACTCTTCCTCGACCCATGACTTTCGCTCCCAAGTCTCATGTGTATCATTCCCATGCTGCCATAGAACTCGGACTAATGGAATAGAATTACCTCAAAGTATATTCTCTTGGGAGTCCACTATTTTCACCAGCCTCTCAACAACAGAAAAGTCATTCTCTATCTCCAGTTCTTCCCAACTCAACACATGGGACGGATCCGGGTTGTATTTCTTCAACATAGAGACGTGGAAGACATCATGGATGGACATCAACTGAGAAGGTAAGTCCAACATGTATTCCACCTTTCCAATACACTTGGTGATCTCAAAGGGCATGACAGACTGTGGAATCAGCTTACCTTTCTTCCCCAATCGACGATGGCCCAGACGAGGGGCCACATTAAAAAATACCCTGTCACCCACAGAAAACTCTAGGTCTTGACGCCTCCGGTCAGCATAAGATTTATGACGACTCTGAGCTGTCAATAATCACTGCCTGATCAACTTGACCTTATCAGAAGTCTCCGGCACAAGGCTCGGCCCCAACAGTGAAGTCTCTCCTACCTCAGGCCAATATAGGGTGGACCGACATGGACGACCATAGAGTGCCTCAAAAGGGGCCATTCGAATCGAGGATTGGTAACTGTTATTATAAAAAAACTCAACCAATCCCAAATGGCTATCCCAAGAACCTCCAAAGTCCATGACACATGCATGAATATTTCCTCCAAAATATGATTCGCTCTCTCTATCTGACCATTCGTCTGAGGGTGGTATGTCGTGATCATCTTAACCTGAGACCCCAAAGCCTTCTGAAGGCCTTCCCAAAATCAAGAAGTGATGTAGGGGTCTCTATCTATGACAACTGCTGACAGTACACCATGGAGTCTCACCACTTACTAAAGATACAAATGGACCAACTCATCCACTTTAGTTTTATCTTTTATCGGAATTAAGTGGGCTGATTTGGTCAGACGATCAATCACCAACCAAATGGAATTATTACCCCGAGGTGTACGAGGTAATCCAACAATGAAGTCCATGGAAACATCTTCCCACTTCCATGTAGGAATGGGTAGTGGTTTGAGCAAACTGGAAGGCCATTGGTGCTCTAATTTCACCTACTGACATGTGTAGCATCTTAAAAAAATCCTCTATATCCCGTCTCATACCAGGCCACCAAAACTGCCGACGGACATCATAATACATCTTAGTGGCAACCGGAAGGATAGCCCACTGAGACTGGTTTCTATCCTGCATCACCACCTTCCGCAGAGATAACAACACTACTGAACGGACCTTGAAGCACAAGATGATCTCAGGCAACAACGACTAATCAGAGCATGTCTCCCCACCATGATGAAAATGCTTCGACTGCTGACAAAGCTCATCACTGGGCTATTCCCACTGAATCAACTCCAATAGAGAATGAGTCAACTAGACGCTCGCCAAGAACTCCCCTCCACTATATTCCCTGGTCTCCACATGTATTTGAGAAAAGAGGCCCATCAATGTCCACTCATCACTGGACATCCTCAAAGCCTGCAATGGAACCCTTCTGCTCAAGGTGACGGCCACTACATTACCCTTTCCTGGGGTATAGAAAATGTCAATGTCAAACCACTGCAAGTACTCGATCCTGCGACGCTGCCTCAAGTTGAGGTCCTTCTGCAAGAAGATATAAGCCAAGATTTTGTGACCAGAGTAGAACACAAACTTCTCCCGAAAGAGGTAGTGACGCCATGTATTCAAATCGTGCATCACCACTGCCAACTCCAATTCATGGGTCGGGTAGTTCTTTTCCTATGGTCGAAGTCGGCGATAGCCATACGCGACCACGTGATCATCCTGCATAAGCACGCACCCAAGACACATACCTGAAGCATCACAATAGACCACATATCCCTTTCTAGCCTCTGGAAAAATCAGCATAGGGGTGGTAGTCAACCACCTCTTCAGCTCCTCAAATGACGCCTGACATTATGGACCCCATACAAGCTTCACCCCTTTCTCGGTGAGGGCGGTCATCGGTGAAGAAATCTGAGAGAAATCCCGAATGAATCGCCTGTAATAACCATCCAAGACAAGAATAACCCTGATCTTGAACACATTCTTCGGTTGCTCCCACGACAGAACCACACTAATTTTCTCAGAGTCCACCGAAACTCCATTCTCTGAGATCACATGCCCCAGAAATATCACCTCCCTGATCCTAAAAGTTCACTTTGACAACTTTTCATAGAGGCGGTGATCCTGTAATGTACCCAAAATGATCCTCATGTGACGTTTGCGTTCCTCCTCAGAGCTAGAGTATACCAGAATGTCATCCCTGAAAACCACAAAAAAATAGAGATACTGATAAAACACCCTATTCATGAGTTCCATAAAGACCGCTGGATCATTGTCCAATTCGAAGGGCATGACAAAATACTCAATGTGGTCGTACCTACTTAGAAAGGCTGTCTTGGGGATATCTGACTCTTTCACCCGAAGTTGATGATACCCCAAACGCAAGTCTATATTTGAGAACGAATTTTCCCCCTTCAACTAATCGAACAAATCATATATTCTAGTCAAAGGGTATTTATTCTTAATTGTTACCTTATTCAGCTTCCGGTAGTCAATGTACAACCAGAGGGACCCATCAGCCTTTTTCACGAATAACACAAGAGAGGACCAAGGAGAGAAGCTCGGGAGAATGAATCCTTTGGATTCTAAGCTGTCCAGATGTATCATTAATTACCTCAGCTCAATGGGGGGCATGCGATAAGAGGTAATAGATATTGACTGTGTTCCCAGCACCAGATCAATCGAAAACTCCACATCCCGCTCCGGGGGAAAACTTGAAAAATCATCCGGGAATACCTTCAAAAACTCATTCACTACATGAGGTAGTGTACCTTTAGGGGAAAGACCATCCTCTAGAATGAGTGAAGATAACTGGAAGATAACACTTCCCAACTCTGGGATTGGAGGCCCTACACGACCTGACCAAGGATCCCATTCTCCATGAAAAACCTGACGACTCCCATCAGGTGTCGTGAAACTCACACACCGTCTGTAGCAGTCGATATGTGCTTGGAAGTGTACTAGCCAATCCATCCTGAGTATGACATCAAAAAGGTCTATATCTAAGACCAAGATGTCCCACTCCATCTCGACCAATGACACAGAAAGCGCACACGACGGGCACCTGAGACCCTGCTCCTTCTTCTTTCCCAGCGGTGTCACCAACTCCATCGCGAAAGACATCAAATCAGTTGTAAAATTAAGCATGTCTACAAAACGGGTTGAAATGAATGAAACAGAGGCACCAGTATCAAAAAGAGAAGCAGCTATAGAATATGAAATAAAAACGGTACCTCAAACTATCGACGATCCCGACTTTGATCATGATGGTTCCTGATCCTCCGCATGGAGATGTCCGGTCTCTGCCTGAAGATGACCGCTAGTATGTGTCTGTACCCTAAAATGGATCTGCCCAAAAGATGAACCATCCCTACCACCACGACTTCCAAATTGAGATCCCCTAGTCCTCGACGGATCAGACTGTGATGACACTCCTATTGAAGCCACTGACCCAGCCCCACTCGGAAGTGGACGTGCCACACCACAGAAACGCTGAAAAATGCCCCATACCTCCACATTGGTAACAAGGCTTTGGAGGAAGTGGACATGCTGGTCGGATGTACCCGAGCTTCCCACACTGTTGGCACATGACTGACCTCGCATCAGAAGCTGTAGAAGAAAACTGCCTCGAAGAGTGGCCTGAACTGCCACCTTCTTTCTTCACATGATTATCCCTCTTCCTTTTCTTCTCTGGGGAGATTCTACTTCCCACTGCTGATACTGAACCATATAAACTAGCCCTACCTTTTTTTATAAATCTCCACAATGCATGCCCGATCAACGACCTCAGCATAGGTCCTCAGCTTAAACAAGAACACCAAGGAGTATATCTCTGATCGCAAGACTTTCTCAAACCTTTGGGCCTTCGCTTGATCATTAGATACAATTTATAGAGCATACCGAACCAACTCAGTGAAATGGTTGGCATAATCCATCACAGATAGATTCCTCTGAACAAGTTCCATGAACACTCTAGACCTAACATAAGCCAACACCTCATGGCAGTGATGTTCATTGAAGATAGACTTGAAACCTCCCCAACACATATGCTCATTCTACCCAGATGGAAGCACTGACTCACACCACTTACGGCTGGGACCCTCCAACAGATAGGAGTCACACTTCACCCTGAGCTCCTCGGGTGTTTCCAGAAACTCAAACATACTCTCGATCATCTCGATCCATTCTTCTGCGTCCTGGGGTTCTGAGCTACCTTCGAAGGTAGGAGGCTTGTTTTGAAGAAACTATTGTGCTTTATCTTTTCTAGGACCAGTCTCTTCTGCTCTAACAAGAACAGGAGAAGGAGATGGTCCATGTCCCAAAGCTTGGATAGCTCGAACCAAAGCCTCCATGAGCCTCTGATCAATCGGTGTAGGAGAACTCTCTCTAGGTTCCTCCTGTGGGTGCGCGGGAGCTTTCCAGGGAGGCATGTTTCTACAAAATGAAATATTCACAAAATAAAATTCAATACCAAAATTCAGAAAATTGTAATCGAATACATCAAATACAAATAAACTAAACACATTTTAGTAATAAAAGAAACAACTACTTCACATCCGCCTGATGTCCACATGTGGTCTGCAGCCCACACGTCTCACCAGGAAGTGAAGTCAATCCATAAATTCCAACATCCCCTAGTGACTCATGGTATTCCATGAGAGGTGCGGGCCAGGCACCCTACTCACAACCAAAACCCTGAGCCGCGACAGTCCTAGCTCCTGTCTATCCCGACTCATCCCAAAATAGAAATATAACTAAAAACTCTAACCTACTCTCATACCATATTACCATAAACCGAATCTGGTCTCCACCATTAACAACACCAAACCCGACCCATGGAAAGGCCCTAAGGGATTTCCCTATCCCCACGGGCTGGCACAAGTGCCTGGGTATCATTTATCTTGGTTTGGGAATGATTTACCTGGATATATATATATAAAACATCAATAATATTTGATAAAATGAATCTAAAAAATTCATACCAGCATGGTTTATAAAAAAATCCAGAACTCAACACATAAGTTCAAATGAAGTAGAAAAGGTCCAAAGACACAATGAAATAGCAAACAAACAGCACCATGGAATCCACATGACAAGGGGTCATCACCCCCAAGCCGTCTCCACAACTCCGTCCCACGGATGAGGACTAACACCTTAATTCGCCATCACCATTAGCCTTTCTTTTACCTGAGTCAAACATAACCATGTTTAATTACACCCAAGGGGTGTAAGTAGGTTATGAGCCTAGTCCCAATATGATACCACCCAATGAATCCAAATATAATTCAATGAAATGTGAAAACTCAAGCAGTTTTAGTTCGCAAAGAAAAGCAGTGATAAAATCGAAGAAATGAATCTTTTAATTGATAACAGTTTTCCAGATAAAATTTTCAGAATGTTCACAAATTTAAATAGACATGTGAGATAATGTAAATTACTTCCAAAAACACCTCAATAAAAGGGTAAATACCACAAATCCAAAGAGCACCAAAACTGGGAACACAGCTAGGAAACTAGATAGTCTTGGGCCCTATGTACTTCGTACCTCGGTGTAATGTATCCAAGTCACAATACTTTACCGTGCATGAGCCACTAGTAGGTAACATACCGATAACCTAGTGGTCCCCAAATATCATCTACATAGTTTATTTAGAGTTGTCCTTATCCATTTTCTCAGTGAAACAGGGACACAACCCATCCGGTTCACTAGTCGTACTACTACACATCCACCCACCTAAGTACCCGGGATTCCCCTTTTTTTGATCAAAAAATTTCTGAAAAAAACACACATAATTTTGCATATAAAACACCACTAATTGTCACAAATAAACAATACAATATCTATACTCACTTTATACCATTTAAAACACACAACAAAACATTTTGATTTTCAATAAAACAACCTCTCGAAATATCACATTGTTTTGCTCCGAAAGCTCTTCAAAATATCCACATTGCACACTATTTGCACACTATTAAGTCATCAAAACGAAATTTCAGTTCAATAACCTTTAACGAAACCAACAATTCAGTTTTGGGGCAGCCCCATGTGAACCAAGAAGTTATATCTTTTAAAAAACCTCATTTTCACACAAGCATGGCACTTAAAGCCCATTTTCTTCCCAAACACCATTTAAACAAACTTTATAAGAAACAAAAAATAATAATAAACATTAAAAACATTATTTCCAATCCTAATAAACTTCAATAAAATCAATTACGTAATTATTGGTCAGCCCCAAATGATCCAATAGAATATTTGTATGAAAACCACCCAATTTCACCAAAAATTGGTACTTAAAATTCAGTTTCTTTATAAATGAAACTAAAAACAATTTTTTCATAAACATAAAAAGGAAATAAAAATAAAAATTCCATGAAAACAGCAAGCTATGTCACAAAAATTGCATGCACAATGTAATCAACTACCAAAAGAGTCAAGAACCGCAAATCCTAGTGCGGAACATCAACCGCACCACCACCGCACCACAAGGGACTGAGATCAAACCTAAAAACAGAGGATTCGACCAAGAAACTAAAAATTAAACCCTAGGTATGAATACCTATCTTCTGTACATTTGGGGATTCAATAAAAATTTGAGAAATCTTAAGGAAAAGAAAGGAACTTAGAAGGATAGTCACTTACTTGAGAAATCTGGACAATTTTAGAAACCTGAGAAGTTCGGTCCTAATTCTCTACTGATACGATCTCCAAATAGGGGGAAACTAATCTCGGGGTTCTTATAGGTATAGTGGGAGAAGTTGATATGTGGAATCATCAAAAAGGAAATAAAATTAATATTTTACAAAAGAATTAAAAACAAAATTTAATACTGGAAATGGGCTTTCGGGTTGGCCTAATACCTAAATTGATCACCCAAATCCAAGTTGCTAATGAATTTGTAAGGGGTCCAAATTTCTTTTTTTGTTTTAATAGTCAAATTAAGGTCATTTTTGAAGTTTAATGGGAGAAAAAGGTGGAAAAACTAATGTGTTATTAAAGAAACAAAATTTACTTTTAAAACTGGAAATGGGCTCTCGGGTTGGCCCAAATTTTGGAAACTCACCATTTCTTTAAAAAATGCAAGGAAAACCCCCCAAAACAAAGCAAGGATGTAAATTAAATGAAAAATAACTTTAAAATATGTCATGTATGTGACACACATGGGCATGTAATTCGGCCACTGCTGGTCCTGTAAGACCCCAGACTACACGTTGTGTTGTCCCCACACACGACATGTACTTGAACTCCATTACCCTGCAAGAGTCTCCTTATACGGCTAACTCACATGGTCCACTTAACCCTAGACTACACGGCATGTTCACTAAGGACATAGTGTGTACTAGGAAAGGTTTCGACGACCCTTTTTTTCTGTTACACGACCTGCTACATGACTGACCCTTACACGACATGTTCCGAAAAAACACATCGTGTATAAGAGAAGATAACACCGACCCGTGTTGTTGGTGACACAGCCGGATTCCTATGACAAGGCTACATGGTTTGTTCATACTAAACAAGAAGTGTACTACAAGAACCTCCCCGACCCATGTTGTTAGTGACACGACCGGGTACACAGCTCACTACTACACGACGTCTACCTACCGTACACGGCGTATTCCTGAAGTCCTTTCACAACCTCGTGTTTCTGCTCACCCAGTCATTGACACAGTTTAAAACTAAACAGCATGTAGTCATAAAGTACACGCCGTGTATTCTGGATTTTTCTGGGCAGTAGCTCAGAAACTACACCAAAGCCCAAAAAACACTGAAAAACAAACATGGAGTTTCCAAATTCTGATCCTTCCCTGCGAATCAATACTTGGCATATTATACAAGTCATAGACATGGGAAACAAGTAAAAAATCCACCATGTTCTGATTCATTAGGGCTCATAACACCTTAACAACCAAAATTTGGTGTTCATTTAAGCAAGGTACAAAACAAACAATTTCTCTATCAAACTACAATAATTCTATCAAAGCATCTATCACAAAAGCATGCATAATCTACATAACGTCTATCACAACAACATTCAATTGCTAATTCACCCTAGATGGAATGGAAATAATGCATGGCATGTGATTTCTAACAAGTTCCTATATGATTCATGAGATGGCATACCCTCATCTCATCGGGTTGTGATAGAAATAGAACCGAAATATCACAATAATAACAACACAAGGCATGTGAATCACTCTAGGTTAAATCATATCAACCGTAAAATTTCAAAACTAGAAAACTGAAATAAACTAGGTTGATTGGATTTTCCATTTACATGAGTTAGCTACTCCTGGGGCATAGCTTATTACCAAGTACCGAATCTATCCTATCCTTAGCTAAAGGCTCCAATCAGTATATCAAGAGAAAATAATTCCTCGAATACCACTTTGTAATGTCCCTGTTTCAGAATCCACCCAGAGGCACCCTGTACCCAGTTGGTCACATGGCCTCAAGCGCATTTCCCAAAAAACTAGAGGCTTCCGACTAGAAGCATGGGTCTTGGGTGTGATAGTGGGGAAATTATGCCCTCATTAGAAGAGTACACAATAGAAGTAAACAAAGCATAAAATAGTAGAAGCAGTAAATATCCAACAACAATGCACAGTGGAAGAATAAAACAATAAACAACTGGAGCACATATGTATATATGAAATGATGCTTGATACATATATAGGAAAACAACCAAATAGGTCCCAATGCTGGAAATACAAACATTACCAAAAACAAGAACAAAAGAAAAAAGATAAACAACTCCGCAGCATCACAAGCCTAAGCTTGGACCCATTCTCTCCTGCTCCAAAGAAATCATGTACCAGAAGTCGAAGGGTGCTTTCCCTTGTCTATAACAGAAACAACATAGTCTGTTTGGGCCCAAAAGCATGGCACAAATAGGGTGTGAGACTAAATCCCAGTAGCCAACCACCCGAAGATATATTCCTAACATTCAGTGAGTATATTTCTGGTAATAGTACAATAAGCAGTAAACAGTAACAGTAAATAGCAGGCAGTAATCAGTAATAAATAACAGGATGATATACGACAGTAATCAATCGACATAACAACAAGCAGCAGTGAAGCAAACAACTAACCACAACAGGAACCCCTCTGGGAAGTACTCGCAGCCAACCCCTCAGGTCCTATCCAAGAAGTACCAACAACCCTCTGGACAGTGCACTCAGACTAACCCCTCTGGTTTGGTCATACAAAATTATAAGACTATCTGGGAAAGCTTTCTCGGTCAATTCCCCTTATAGTCTTGGGTAGTCAGGGATTCTCTGAGGAAGATCACGCAGTCTAACCCTCTTATAGCCCCAAGGTCTAGAAACTCTCTAAGGAATCTCACTTGGTCAATCCTACTCTAGTCTCAGGTCCACCAAAAACTCTCTAAGGAAGCTCGCTCGGTCAATTCCTCCTCTAGCCTGGAATGGTTTAATGAAATTCAAACAAGTGAAGACTCTCTGAGGAAGCTCACTCGGTCTACCCTCCTGTAGTCTATAATATCCAAGACTCTCTGGGAAGATTACTAGGTATATACCCTTTAGTCTATAATGTCTAACACTCTCTGAGGAAGCTCACTCGGTCTACCCTCATGTTGTATATAATGTCCAAGACTCTCTGGGAAGCTCACTCGGTCTATCCCTTATAGTCTATAGCACCAGGTTCTCATGGTCCCGTGCCGATAAGTGTATAATAATGCTATAAGGATAAAGAAAAACTATATATCTACTTGGCTAACTAGTCTACAACATAATGAGAATGTCAAGAATATCATTCCATCTTATGGTCACAAGGCATGGAAAATAGGTATAACGGCCAAAGGCTAACAATACCCAAAGGTCGTAAATAGAACAAGGCATGGGAAAAACATCCAAGAATAACAATTATCCTCATACATGATCAAATTACCTCTACACAAGCATACAAGCAAGTTAGGAAAACAAAAGGGGCAAAAAGTTAAATACGCAATACCCCATTCATGGGTATTGATGGAAATTTGCACATAAAACTCAAGACTTCGAACGATAAGGCACAAACCACCTACCTTGATGCTATGAGATCAATATAATTGAACCACGAGGCTTGATTCTCCTTAGAACATCGCAGATATACAAAAATGCACAAAACATTCAACCCACGATATCTTCAGAAAGAGGGAAAATCATGGAATGAAAATCAAGAAGAAGGGAGAGCTCATCGTTGCAGTTCCAATGCAATCGACACCGGGCGATTCAGAAAAAACATGGAGTATTAGGGGATTAAAGGATGTTCATAGCTGTACGGGATGCTCTTGGTCGAAGAACCTGGAGAAGAAGACGATTTTGTCGATTAGGCGCAACCTTGGTCCATTTAATGAAAAAAAGAAAGTACACATCGTGTACTTCTGGGGTACATGGCCTGTACTTTTGGGGTACACGGCGTGTACTAGGCTTTTCGTACTCTACTTTAAGTGGCCTCCATATCTCCTCTACACACCATGTGTGTGGCCCGGACACATCTAGCACATGGCCTTGCGCGACATTGAAGTACACAACATGTACTTATAAAGTACACGGCTTGTACTTTGAAAAATTTCAAGATTCTCCTCTTTTTATCAAAAAAACCAGAAAAGGAAAAACATACCGAAATAAAAGATTTGTGTTCTTACTGTTTACTTTTCCTACTTGGGAATCAAGTACCATTTAACCCATCACATGTGTTTGGTTTTTTTGTTGTTAACTTTCTACCTATCATGTTTTCCATCACTCTTCATCAGAACCGCATGGTTAGTTTTTCCTCCATATCGATGTTTTCCTACATGGAATCCTAGGTTGGGTTATCTCATGTGATTTTGTACTTCTATTTCATTTTGTTAAAGTGATAGTTCTATTGAATCTTTTTCTGATGTGGGACTTTCAATGAAGTTTTCGTGCCCATTTTTAAAACAGTGAGGATGCAATTTCCAACGGGGGGATGTAATGACCCAGGTATTTATATAATAATAATTTTCTCAATTCTATTAATATTTATGAAAAATATATTATTTTTACATTAAAGGGGACACTTTTTCCGATAGCATACTCTACACACAATAATAGGTTTCTTTTAAATCTTACGTTTCACACAACGTTGAGTTATACAGAAAAATAATATAATAGTATTATTATTTTAAATGGTTGTTAATGCCTTTCCATTGTATTATAAAAATGTTCAAAACTAACTTCAATATGATTATACATGTTTTTTAAATATAATTACATTTATCCAATAAATTTTATAGGCTTAAAATAAGAGCAAATTCGATTTTAAGCATGAAATACTCTAATATTTTTAAAATTTTGTTTTGTCGCCTTTTGATGGAGAGCCATTTTTAAATCTAGTTTTGTCACTTTTATATGTTAAATTTTACCAAAATAAACTTCTTATTTATAATCGGAATGTCAAAATTTACTTTGGATGAAATTTTGGTCTTTTTCTAATAAAATTCATATTTTTATGAATAATTAAAAATACTACATCTTAATTCACAACTACCATTTAATATAATTTATTTATATAATAAGATATTATTTTAATTGATTTTAATGCATAATAAGATTATATTTGTATCATTTAATCCAATGTTGGTCATTGGATGTAATTTCATATTGAAATTGGATAGAAACACATGCCAATCTTTCGATACTTATTACTTCTTAAAAACCCATTTTTTTGGTTTTGACAAAGAGAATTAATTTTAAATTAATTACCGAAGATTCTGTGTTTTGAATTTGGAAAAATATATTCTATATTTAGAATCAGTAGGTCCAAATTTTTTAAATAGTTACCTTTTATTTTTATGCATTAGGAATAGTAATATCAGTAATTATTTTATTTACAATGGTTAAAGGATAAAAAGGGTAAATAAGGGTAAAAAATAATTTTATAATAATATTAAAATACCCTAAAACATGTATTAATCCTATTTAATGATATATTTCCATCCATGGTAATCCTTGGGTCAATTTTGGGACCCCATAGAGCCACTTGGATGTGAAAATTCCATTTTATAAGAATTAATTTAAAGTAAAGAAAAATGTAACGTCAACTTGTATATTTTAGTAAAACAATTCTTATACTAGGTTATATAAGTTAAATTTTTGAATATAAATAGTCGTTTAAATATAAAAATATTCCCTACATCATGGTTTTTTATTTAAACTTTTTATACTTCATACAAATAAATTTATTTATGACACAATGATGATGTAGTGATTATATTATTAATGAATGATTTAAATAAATTAGATTTTAAATATTAAAATAAATTTATTTTGAAACTTTTTATGCCATCCACGAAATTTAGGGATGAATATTACTTGTTATATTTTAATTAATGTAGTTTTTTCAAAATAATCATGTTTATTTAAATTTTTTTAAAAGCCATGATATGAATAGTATAAAAATTGACACAAATGAGTTCTTAAAAAAATACTATATTATTAAATGATATAATAGTCCTAAAAACTTTTATTCATCCAAATGACTTAGATAGTGTTTAAAATGACATTAATGAACCACTTTAGGTTCGATTATCATTTTATAGTAACTATATTATCCATATAGTATGAATATAAAGAAGACATGGTAAGAGTTAAATTAGTTAACTAAGGTTAAAGCTAAATGATAAGGTTATATTTTGACCTAGACATGTATAAAACTTTTTGGTTGAGATTTTTTCTACCCAAAATCATCTTATCTTTTCAATAAATTAATTTGGGGCCATTTGAAACCGAAAATCAGTTCCTAATAAAATAATAATTCACTACATTCTTAAAGAGCTCATCCTCCCTCTTATAAAAGGGAGTCACCTCTAACCATTAATCACAGCTCTCAAGCCCCATGGATCGTCAAAAATCTGGTAAAATAAGCTCCCAAAATCACTCCATTCCTCAATGAGTCATAACCTTGGGAATAATGCAATTCAATAAAGCCTTTTAGCTTAAATCCAGAGGAGTTAGCCGATTTGAGGTAATGTCTTCTCTTAAGCTTCTTCCATATATTTTTCTCCTCCAACACCATAAACACTCTTTATTCCATTAGTTTATAACGAAAATAGAATCTAAAATATACTATCATGTTTTTATGAGAAATATTCGAACTAAACAAACACACACCTCTATCTAATGGATACAAAAATACTCCTTCTATGGACGGCAAACTACTATCCCACAAAACGTTGATTGTTCAATTTTACCCTACCACCAATCATGGAGGCCATTATGATGAAAATATATTTATATGTGATATATATTATATTTATATTGTCCCAATTATTATTTATTTTCCATTTACATCATACCTTTATGCTTTCCAAATGTGTAAATATGATAATTTCATTTGAAGAAGTGCGGACTACCGCCCCCTAACAGTGAAATGTATCGTTCATGGAATACATGGAACATATAGAGGATGGTGTTAATGAAATTATGTAACCTATATAAAATATGAAATTATACTGGAATTATAATATACCTATTTATCATTTAGTTTTCATTTTTTTTTTAAATATGAATATTAAATGAAAGTAGCGTTCATGGGTATGTACGCCTTACTATCTCCATGAAGAGTGCATTTCATTTCTTATCTCCAAATGTTCTAGACTATTATAAATTCATATATAGTAGATACATATTATAACTAAATCATGAATAATATTCAAGAGATAATGTAATTTTGACCACATGGACAATTTGTAATTATAACAAGTTCATTTTTGACTCAAGTACCCAATATCGACAAAACAATAGATATTAACTTAAATAACTATGTAATTTTTTTTACATGGTAATAAATGATATAAAAAGATTAATAAAAAAAGGTTCTCATAAAATTACATATTAAATTATATTTATTATTATGAAAAACAAGGAACATACGTGATGAATCAGACACAATGTAAGGGAACCTTTCACCCTTTTGTTTTAGTCAAAGACTTCTTTTATGTTATGTCTTTTAAATTTCATTTCATTATGTTCGGATATGTTGTTATATATCCTTATTTTTGTAAATTTTATTTCAAAGTAATGAGATACCATGTTCTCTCTCATCAACTCATTTTATGAATTTTTATGTGACACCGTTAGGCTTCCGAATTTTCATAACGGAATTTCTAGACTCAATTTCCACTCATTGGCTTTTACATATACATCATTGATTGTGTTATGCCACTATTATGCATGGAATCATTTTTCATTTATTTATGTTGTAATTTCCAATTCCCTTGGTGTGGATATACGTTTTCAACACATAATAACTCCATTGATAAATTCTTACGTCATTTATACAAACTTTATAAGGGAAATCACAGCTCAATCGCCATTTACTGAGTTAAATATCCATGTCATTGGTTTTATTTTTCCATGAAAATGTGTGAATGACCTATTATTGTTTTTCACATAATATCCACTTATATTGGGTGTATTTATATTTTTCCTACATAATTATGTCATTCATTTATCCTTAATCTAATGATATGATCTTTGTAAGTGACTACGTCTCAATATCTTTTCATTGAGAAATATCTCGATATTGTGCACCTTTAATATTATATAAGGTGTATATATAACCCTTTTAACATTTTATATCATGAATTTATATATTCTCAAGTTATTTAATGTTTCTTTTGACATTATTCTTTAATTATTTTCATTCAAGTGTTTCTCAAGTGTTACGATACTCTTTAACTGAAACATCATTTTAAATGTTATAAAGATTTATTCTTACAAGAAATTATCATTAATATCCATGTCTTCAAATGGATTTAAGGATTTAATTATATAGATATATATTTTTTAAAATTATAACTCTGAAATTTCTTTTAAACATTTCAAAGTTGTATGAGACAGTTTGATTCAAAAATCACTTTTTTAAATGGTTTTGGAAATGGATTGAATATTTCAATATATTGAATTTATTTATTGTGTTCGATGAGGGAAATGTTGTAAACTTCTATAATTCATGTGTTTTGATTATTTAATTTTACTCGGACATTTGTTGTGTGGTTATGTGATAAACCAAATACAGGTGGTTCTATGAGATTCCTAGGGCGGGTGAACCTAATATAGCTCTCCAATGCTTTGGGTAATGTGACAGAGGTAAATGTAAATGTTTATCCTAATAGATTTAAGGAATATGATGTGATGTATATTCCAAACGTAACTCCATATGTAGCTATGGAAGCTACAATGTAAGTATGTTATGGATTCCACAATTTACCTTTATGATTTATTATTTTGTGTGTTATTCAAAAATTGTATGATTTCATGAGGTATGTTAAAGAACTTATGTTATATGAGTGAAAATCATGATTTCATTGATTTGTATTAATTGATGGACTAATGTTTTATTTCCTTATTTTATAACCCTTACTATGTTTTTTATGCTCATCCCATGTTTTTCAAATGGTTTTCATAGGTTATAAGGAAGGGTAAGAGAAAGGAAGAATTCAAGAAGATTTATATCAAGAAAACAATTCTTGTTTTATTTAAAGAGTTTTATTGTTGTGAAAAAAATGGTAAGAGTAGAAGTGTCTACATTATAATATTTGAGATGTAATTTAATAGTTATGGTCTAATTCTCTAAAACTCTATACTAGAAAATATTCCCAATGTGAATTCTTGATTTAAATCAAGATTAAGTGATGTTTTAAGACGGAGGCCTTATAGTACCACTCTAAAGGTAAATGAATCATTCTTTATCTCCATAGGGGGGTACTACTCATAAGGATGAGGACCCACTCCCTAACACTGTAGTGGGTAATGAACAGTGGATAGAGGGCACATGCCATAGTCCTTCAGAGGGTACCACTCTAATGATTATCCTCAATCACTGTTTCTATTGGGAACCACCTAAAGAAGTGTCAGACTTGGAACATCTCACATCATATCTCAAAAACCACTACGGAGGCCACTATCATGTTCTATGTGTGAAGAAACAAAGGATTGACTACTGGTTGAAAATGTTCTAGGCCCAAACGAAGGAGATATTGGAGGATGAAGTTTATTAAAAAGAAATTTAGGGGTACAAGATGTGTAAGGGAACCAAAAGGCTGGTTACCACTATACCTCATGGTTGTGTCCCTACGGGTACACGACTCACTAACTGTGTATCACTACATAGATTATAGGTGGACAACACAGTGCACCTTATCCACCTAGGGTCCGTCCCATGTTCCTAGCCATGTCTATGTAAGTATTCCCATTTGAATGCATGGTGTGTTAGGGATAGGATGACATTGATGTGTGTCTCCACCTCGAGCCCGTGTACACATCATAGTACACGACATGTCTACCGCCATACACAGTGTGCAAGGCCACATGAATGCCTAGGCATGTACCCTATATAAATGTTGTGAAAATCAGAAAAGGTTATATGTAATATGGTCCATCAACACATCAGTACAAATTTAACTCGAAGAAAAAATTTATCCACTGCAAAAATAGGACTACTCGATGTGAATTCTACCAAACTACACAACATGTTGTTGGGATTTTCACAAAAAATAGATCCCCAATTGGAATTCAAGATCCAACTTCCAATTATTCATATCTCACATCTGAACCACCAAATATTGATGTAAATGGACTCTAGATGTTATTTCCTACTATTTGGTGGCTTAAAATTAGTTCTATTGATTCATGGGAGTTTTCCACATGGCCCGCATCTGCCTCCGGTCTCCCACCAATTCCAATTTAGATCTAGAATCAAAAAATAAATCACCCAAAACAAAAACACTCATATGAATCCATACTCTATTAATCATTTCATTCCTCAGATTCAAATTTATTGTAGATCCAGTGGTCTGATCATATGGCCTAATGATGACAAATGTTAATAAAATAAGGAAAAAGAATCAAATAAATGGTGAAAGAGTCATTTTCTAAGACTTATTATTCAAGGAAAATAGATTGGGTTTCCCAAGAGTGATAAAAACACATAATCAAATAAATATTAGCACACTAGCACATAAAAAGGCTTTCAATTATTGCATATCAAACAAAAAATTCCATTCTAAAATGTTTAATCAATAGGGTAAGAATCCACAAATTGATAATCCCTACCTGGATTAAAATATTCCATTGATGAATAACATGATCTCCAATGGAGAAGAGGAGTCATTTCATTTATTACATGTCGATCTACCTGGAGCTAGAGTTTCATCAACATCACATCTTAATTTTCCAATGAGAGGTGGAAGTGAATGCTCTAAATTATCCCATGGTTTATGCTTCTAAAATAGGAAAATATTCATAAAAGTAGATTTATTGATTAAATATTTTTATGTTATATTAATAAATATATAAATTTAATTAATTAATTAATCTAAAAAACATACCACCAATAACAATTTTATCCAAACTCCCTATGTTGACCTATTTTAGGATACAACCTGGGTAAACCTCACATTCCAAACACAAATATTGTGTTAGATTTATAATCCATGATTTTTTTAATGATTTATACCATTTTTAATAAACTTCATGGAATCAATATAAAAAAATATTTAATATAATAATAATATTAATTTTGGGAAAACCGGGACACAAAATTGAAAGCTGTCTCAACGTCTAGCTTCAAAGATATATATAGAAATATTCAAAAGTTGTAAATATACAAATTGGGGTCTCTAAATTATTCCAGAATTTAATATTTTCATCCCCAAAAAGAAAAAACTAGAAAAAAATTTTGGTACACTAATCCCACATATGGATCAACTTCTCATATGAACTCTTTTGCATGATCTCGTGCTTCCAAAATATGTGAACTAACCGGATGGTCAATCCAAGTAGGGTCATATCCTACCGATCCTTGGTTTTCACTAGGTTATATGAAAAATTGGATCCATCCTTGATGTCTGCATCACCCCATTCAATAATGTTTATGGTTTCATTCACACATCTCCTTAGCTATGACATTTAGAAGACGTTGTGAACGTGGTCCAACTATGGGGTTTGGGTGAGCTGGTAAGCAACCTAAAAACCCTCTACAAGATATTGAACGACACTACTACAAAAACGGGCAAGGGAAGCAGGCCCTTATAATAGCGCTAAGCAAAATCACTGATAAAGGATACCCTATATCAGCGCTAACATTACAGCGCTGAAAAAGCTAATGTTTATCAGCGCTTTCTTAGCGCTGATAATAGTAATATTTATCAGCGCTAGAAAAGCGCTGATAAATATGATCTGTATCAGCGCTAAAATCTTAGCGCTGATACAGTTGGTCTTTATCAGCGCTCAAAAAACGCTGATAAAGGTTCGCCTATATAAGCGCTAAAAAAGCGCTGATACAGAACACCTCTATCAGCGCTCAAATTTCAGCGCTGATATAGGGTATCCTTTATCAGCGCTCAAAAAGCGCTGATAAAAATTATCTTTATCAGCGCTAAAAAAGCGCTGATAAAGAGACCCGGTATCAGCGCTATAATTGTAGCGCTGATACGGGGAATCTTTATCAGCGCTTTTCTAGCGCTGATAAATCATAATATTATCAGCGCTAGAAAAGCGCTGATAAAGCTAGATTTTATGAGCGCTATAATTTTAGCGCTGATAAAGGTAGCCTTTATCAGCGCCTTTTTAGCGCTGATAAAACCTTAGTCGACTTTTTTATAAAGTCGGTCGCACAGAGCCCTCATTTTATCACAGCTAAAGGCCTTGCGGAACCGTAACCCTGCTACTCTTCTCCCGAATACCGCTGCTGTGTTCGCTTCGCCGGAGCTTGCCGCCCTCGGTACAGTCGCCGTCCTCCGCCGCCCGCAACACCCTCGGCCGACCTCCACCGCCTGCCGCCCTCGGCTGCCCGCAACGCCCTCGGCCGCCGTTCTCTGCCACCCTCGGCCGCCCTCCGCCGCCCTCGGCCGCTCTCCGCCGCCTCCGTCGCCCTCCGCCTCACTCGGCCGCCCTCGGTCGCCCTCCGCGGCCGCCTTCCGCAACCCGCAACGCCCTCGGCCGCCGCCTTAAGGTAACAATCTATGAAGAAGATGTATATGTTTTCATATAGATAGATTGTGTATAGCTGATTCTCTCTAAGTGTACGCATGATGATGTCCAGATGTTGGGAATGATCATCATTATTTTGGTATTACACCAATATGTCATCCATAAAACAACTACAATCTGGTCTAGGTACAAGTGAAATATTCAACTCATCAAGAGAATAAATGCCATGGGGAATTCGTCAACACAAATTTTATTATGAAGAATTCATAAAAACTATACATGATTTCAAAATTAGTTTATAGTATATCAGAATTTCTCAACCTCAAATGATGATAAACAAACCTTAGATCAATCTTAGAGAACAATATGGAACCCCTCAGCTGGTCAAATAGATCAAAAATACAAAGAAGTGGATATCTGTTCTTAATTTTCATCTGATTCATATTCTATTAATAGAAACACATATGTAATGTTCTGTCATCCTTCTTGGAAAATAAAACATGAGATCCCCAAGGTGACATACTCGAGCAGATGCACCCTTCATAATCTAACTCCTCTCATTGAGTTTTATGTTCCTGAATCTATTCTTGTTTCATTCTGAAAGGCGTTATATAAAATGGCTCAACTCCACGCATCAGCTCAATCATGAACTCAAAGTCTCTTTTAGGTGGTAGCCCTGATCAATTCTCATGAAACACATCCTAGAACCAGTCTACTACTGGGGGAAATATTTCTTATTTCAATCCATTATCATCACGAAAAATATTCGTAAACTGGTCTATGTTCTCACCTAGTTGTGGAAGAACTGGTCCTACATGGTCTACCAAGATATCCCATTCTCCATAAAAGACATGGGATCTACCCTTATGAGGCATGACGGTCACTCATCTACGGTAACAATCAATGTGATATTGATTAAATACCAAAAATTACATCATCACTATCTATTCAATACATATCATATCAAGCATGTATAAATCCAAAATGAAACAATACTCACAAACCATGAGGGAACATCCCTTACGAAGACAGATGCCTTCTAATCACACCCCCAATGGTGTGTTGACCAACATGATCCCACAAAAGTACTCTAACACAAAACAGAAACCATTTACCAAGAGATAAGATATAAAATAATGAGAGGATCCCCTATTACAAGTCTCCTTTAGGTTCCCCTATTCGGTGCTCTGTACCAATATAGATCATCCATCACTACCCATATTACAAGTGTTCATGTAGAACCTATATATATGAACCATCATGATACATGATTGACACTTCACTAGTGGTCAAAGTCATAGGCCTAACATGTGACCAGACCTACCTCATTGATTGAAGATGACTAAAAACCTCTCTAAGAGAAAAATCCTCTCACATAGATACTCTATCCACCACCACCCTAGTGGAAGATATCATAATGGTGAATCCTACTATCATAATATGTACCACTAGATCATTCAATTGAAACCGCCCTACCATCACTACAAGTCTCCTTTAGGTTCCCCTTGGAAATGAGAACCTGATCCACCACCTCAACAAACCTCATAAAAAATATATTTACCTGGGACTTAATCTCACATCTAAGTCCATCCTAATTTATTTTTCATAGATACCTTATCTCCTGTCAACATTAGATAAAAACATTATTGGTATGTGAAGAATCTAACATAATCTATCATTATCAAACATAATTATGTCAAACATATTAAATATTCATATTTTCATTTCCTCAATGTCGTAGGTTAAAAGTGCTCCATGAACGTATCCTAGATTTTCTTCCAAGTCATTCCCTCCATATGCTCATCCCAAGAATAAATATCACAGTAGATCATTATTGGCCCCCATAACATATACGCTACCAACTCTACCCTATTCTACTAAGGAGTAGAAAAGTTATCTAGAATATTCTAGATGAACTAAATTTAGAACTTATCTACCTTGGGTCCACCCTCTCCAGAAAACATCAGAGGGTGTTGCAACTGAACCTCTATTTTCAAGTCAAACACACTCGGCACTTCCAACCCTTGTCATTTCTTCATAAATTGTATAAAACAAGAAAGGTAATCCAAAAACTACTATTCCCTCTATCACTCATGATTAATGGGGGAACCTGTACCACTACTAGAATGAATCCTGAGTGCCTATACAAATCATAATAGATATGATAATGAATTTTAAATTGTATAATGGATTATTTATTTTAATTATTCGTTCTTTATCTCACATGCATTTTAAATATAGTTTTTGTATCCTAAGTGCCTATACAAATCAGATAGAAGCTCTAGTGGATGCGTTTGGTTTCTCTCTGATAAAGGTATCTCTCATCGATTGGAAATCCTCTATCTCCTGTTATATCCTCCTTATAGAGTGATAGATAATCATCTTTTTAGTGAATCTAATATTCTTTTTTATGAATCTTGGTTATAGGTTAGACTACTTGATCTTCTTCCAAGGAAGTGGTTCCCTTCTACTGTATTTGGAAGTCTTCTTTTGTGTACTTGAACCATAAATACTAATATTTGAGATTCAAATAGGATGAAGATGAATAAAGATTGGATGGATTCTAATCGTTTAACAATAGAGTACGAGAACAGAGTGAAAGAGTTCATCAAGTTTGCAAAGGATCACACAAAGGATCCTTCTCAAATCCTTTGTCTGTGTTTACGTTGTTGTTATTCTAGACTACTTACTCCAGAGGAGTTGGAAGAACATTTGATATGTCACGGAATAGATCAGAGTTATAAATGTTGGAATAAACACGGAGAAAAAGCGAATGTAGCTACTGGCTGGGATAAAACTGCGTTTTATGGATCGTCAGATATGAATACAAATATAGATAATGAAGAAGACCGTATGGAGGATGTGATTACAGATGTCAATGATGATGAAGATCATATTGAGGAAATGACAAAGACAATTCAAGATGAACCTCGTGATTTCCCAAAATTGTTTGAGAAGTTAAAGAGTTGTGCAAAGATGCCATTGTATGCTGCTTGCACTAAGTATACAACATTGTCAGCTGTACTGAAGTTGTATAAATTGAAATCAGGCAATGGATGGAGTGATGTCAGTTTTACGGAACTACTTGCTCTCTTGAATGACATTCTCCCGGAAGATAATGAGCTCCCAAGCCGGACATATGAAGCTAGACGAATGCTACGCTCGATGGGAATGATTTCTAAAAGAATACATGCCTGCCTGAAAGACTGTATATTGTTTCGAAAGGAGAACAAATCACTTACAGAATGCCCAAAGTGTGTTGCTTCTCGATACAAGAAAGATAAATCCAATCATACGAAATTTGTATGGTACTTTCCAATCATTCCAAGGTTTAGGCGTTTATATGGAAGTAAAGAAACTGCAAGACAATTGTCGTGGCATGCAGATAAAAGAAATAAAGATGGGTTATTACGTCATCCAGCCGACTCTCCTCAATGGAAGAAAATTGATCATGAGTATCCTGAATTTGGAAAAGAGCCGAGAAACCTTCGTCTTGCGTTATCTACAGATGGAGTGAATCCTTTTGGTTTTCAAACCTGCACTCATAGTACATGGCCTGTTATGTTGCTAAATTATAACTTGCCACCCTGGTTATGCATGAAGCGAAAATTCATCATGTTATCTATGCTTATATCAGGACCAAAACAACCAGGTAACAATATTGATGTTTATCTGACTCCTTTGATCGAGGATTTGAAGTTATTGTGGGACTCAGGTGTAATGTTGTATGATGCTTATAAAAGTGAATACTTCACGTTGAGAGAGATGTTGTATGGGACAATAAATGATTTCCCTGCTTATGGAAATTTGGCAGGCTATAGCATTAAAGGAACTCAAGGGTGTCCCGTGTGCGAAGAAGATACAGAATCAATTAGGTTGAAACATTCATCGCAATCTGTGTTTCTAGGACATCGTAGATTTCTACCTCGTCGGCATAAGTACCGATCTTGGACGACATCATTCAATGGAAGTTCAGAAAAATGCACAACACCGTCTCCACTAACAGGTGATCAGCTGTTTGAGAAAGTAAAAGATATGAACACTGTTTTTGGTAAACCATTTTCGAAAAACCTTACGAAAATCGGTTGGAAAAAGAGATCAGTTTTTTTTGAATTACCATACTGGAATTGTTTGTACGTCAGACATTTTCTTGATGTGATGCATGTGGAAAAAAATGTATGTGATAGTTTTATTGGAACGTTACTAAATGCCCCTGGAAAAACAAAAGATGGAATTAAGGCAAGGTTGGACATGGTTGACATGGGAATACGAGAAGAGTTGGCTCCCGTGAAAGGTGAAAATCGAATGTTTCTTCCTCCTGCTGCTTATACTCTTTCTAGGGCAGAGAGATATCAGTTTTGCAACTTCTTTAATGATGTAAAGGTTCCAGAGGGGTACTCATCAAATATCAAGAACATTGTGTCAATGAATGATTTGAAGTTAAAAGGTTTGAAATCACATGATTGCCATGTTTTGATGCAAGATCTAATTCCTATAGCTTTACGTTGCATTTTACCCAAGAATGTTCGTCATACGTTAACCAAACTTTGTTTCTTTTTCAAAGCTATATGTAGCAAAGTTTTAGACCCGGGGAAATTGCCAGCTATGGAAAAAGAAATTGTCATCATATTATGTGAATTAGAAATTTTCTTCCCGCCAACATTCTTTGATATGATGGTTCATTTGATGATTCACTTGGTGAGAGAGATTCGACTTTGTGGTCCTGTGCACTATAGATGGATGTATCCTATTGAACGGTATATGAAGATTTTGAAAGGATATGTCAAAAATCGAAGTCGGCCAGAGGGTTTTATAGTGGAGCGATATATTGTTGAGGAAGCCATTGAATTTTGTATTGAATACCTATCTGATGTGGAAAGCATTGGTCTCCCGAAATCTCGTCACACTGGACGCATTGAGGGTGAGGGAATTTCTGGAAGAGAAGTTGTAACAATCAGTATTACAGATCGGGAGCAGGCTCATCTTTATGTTTTGCATAACAGTTGGGAGGTTGCTCCATATATTGAAACTCACAAAGAAATTCTTAGGCAGTTGAATCCATCGAGGGCTGAAAAATGGTTAGCAGATACACATAATCACCAGTTTATAGGATGGTTTTAGGACCATATTTTTAAGCAGTTGGATGAAAATCCGAATTCAATTTCAGAACGACTTCGATGGCTAGCAGCTGGACCAAGTGTGTATGTATTATCTTACAGTGGGTATGTAATTAATGGTTATACATTCTATACGGATGAACATGATGAAGAGAGTACCATGAAAAATAGTGGAGTTACACTAGTGGATGAAGCGATGCATGTTTCTGGTAGTAAGGATAGAAATCCAATTTATGCAAATATGTCATACTTTGGCATTATCAAACTAATATGGGAGTTGGATTATACGACATTTCAATTGCTGATTTTTCAATGCAAATGGATTGATAACAATAGTGGTGTTAAAATAGATGAATGGGGATTTGTGAAAGTTGATTTTAGTAAAGAAGGGTACAAAGAATAACAGTTTATAATGGCATCACAAGCGGTACAAGTTTTTTATGTTCCAGATCCCGCAAACCAAAAGTGGTCGATTGTTCTGTTAAAGTCCAAAACTATTGAGGGTTCCGATGAAAATTCAGTTGAGGACGATCCTTTTAGTGGTACGTCACAATCAATTCGGAGCGGTCCCAATGCAGAAAATGTTTTGTATGTTAGAGGAGACCACAATGAAGGGATTTGGATTGTCGATAGAGGTGTCAAATCTCTTCAACCTTTGAAAAAAAGAAAGAGAGTTCAGTAAACAGGTTATATTTTGTTTGTAATATAGATCTTGTTATCTCATGTTATTATCTTATCATTACAGAATTTATGTAATTTGAATGAACTGTTCAACCACTTTTGCAGATAATGACTTCTGCACATTCTGGTGCTCCTAACCTTGAGACTGAACAAGTCTCTCAAGCAGCTGCTGCTGCGGCTGCTGCTGCTCCTGCTGCTCCTGCAGCTCATTCTGCTGCTACTGTTGCTCCTGATGCGGCTCCTACTGCTCCTACTGTTGTGGCTCCTACTCCTCCTCCTGTTGTGGCTCCTGGTGCTCCTACAGCTCCTGCTGTGGATCCTGGTGCTCCTACTGCTCTTGCTGCTGCTCTTACTGCTGCGGCTCCTGGTGCTCCTACTGCTCCTGTTGCTGCTCTTGCTGTTGCGGCTCCTTCTCTTAGTGTTGAGGTCCAACAACCATCAGCACATGCCGTTGATATCATAGTAGATGAACATATAGATGATGTTGATATCGATGAAATGGTCGGGAATGAAGGACCGACGTCGCAGAAATCACAGGTGCGTCGTAGTTTGACAGTGTTATCCAAAATTCTTAAGGCGAAAAGCAAAGGCATCAAATTTGAAGTCGGATGGAATGCACGAGGCCAACATGTGAATCCCAACAAGGCTGTGTTTAGCAGTTACATTGGAGTTTTCACTCGGCAACGCGTGCCGATTGATATAGATTCATGGCACCATGTTGTGTCCGGGTTGAAGGCTGTGATCTGGGAAGAAATTACGGTAACATTATGAATTTATTTCTTTAATTAACTAGCAAATAAAATGATGAAACAGTGTCTTACTCTTCTCAATCTCTTGCAGAGTACATTTATAGTAGACGACTCACACAAGGATTATGTACTAAGGCTTGCAGGAAAGATTCATCGAGGTTTTCGTACTATTTTAACATAATGTCACCTGAAAGATTCTAAAGGTAAAATAAACCCTCACCCACCCATTGTCTATGCGCACCTGATATCCCAAGAAGCATGGGATGCATTTATTGGCCATCGTGGGGATGAGAAGTTTCAGGTACATTGTGAGTGATAATACGTTGTTTGAGGATACCTGTATTCATCACTTTGATTGTCAATATTTCATTTATGAAACAGAAACTCTGTACTGAAAATAAGGAACGTGAATCAAATCCAACATACCCCTATCGTAAAGCAAGGATGGGGTACGCTTCATTAGAAAAGAAAATGGTACGTATTGTAAATTTACAGTAATATTGTTAGGTGCCAATAAACAACATCATAATTATCTTTCTATGTTTATATGTAGATTGATGAATCTAAAACCAAATGCACTTCTATCCCACGTCATGTGCTATGGAAGGAGGCACGTGTGAACAAATAAGGGAAGTTAATAGATGAGAACACACAAAAAGTGTGGGAAATATGTGTAAGTATGACACGATGATAAAAAGATTTGTTTAAAATTGCTATTACATAAAAATAATTAGTTTTTTTCCTATATCTGACAGTCACAGGAATCAGCTACTCCTGTAGCTGATACAGACCTATTATCGACGGCTTTGAAGCAGCCAGAAAAATACGGTCGTGTCAGAGGTGCAGGGTTTGGGGTGACACCCCGAGTATATTTTGAGATGAAGAAAAAAATAGATGATACAGAGAAAAAATTGGAACAAATGAGCGAAAAAATAGCAACCCTTGAAGAACAATTGCAATGGCAGGGAGAGTTGCTAGAAACTTTTATGGGTGGGAAGCAAAGGGAGGACACAACTCAGGAACAACCACCGCATGAACATCCTGTCCCACCCCCCACCAGCTTTGAGGCGATCCATTCACCTAAAAAAAATGTCTTAGCCGTGGTAATCAATATTCTAATAACGGTTCCCATTAAATATGAATCAGACAAACACTGATAATTTATCTGTACTGATCTTCTACAGGGTGATAATGATTGTGATTTATATCTGTCAACACCCACCTATCACCTTGTAGCGAGGGCTACAGTGTTCAATATCCCAGATGCCACACTGCATAATAGACCACTTTCAAAAGATCATCTGAAAGTGACGATTACTGTAGCTCATGAGCCAAATGCAATGCTACCTATTCCACTTGATGACGATGATATTCATACGGTTGAAAAGGCTATTGGGACATTCATTGCATGGCCGGCACAACTTGTAAGAGTACATGCAGACAAAGAGGTATTTATTTCCTTTTATTTTCAAGCTAAACCCTTAAAAATTAATGAAAAGAGTGTCTGAATCAATGATTGTTGTTATAGACGGAGAAAGGAAAGGGGGTGACTAACATCGGCTCGAAACCATCTAAAGGATCGACCAACCAATCCCAAGGAGCTACTGAAAGCACAATAACACCACCTGTTCTCTTTCCACATTTACTAGCATTGAAGACTCATGTGGATACGAAGCTAAAAGATGGTAATAGTCATATAGTGATTTTCGAAGATAATATATACGGAGAGGAAAGTCAAGATTTCGTTGCTGCTGAAAATGTAAATGAAATCCTTGAAAACGGTTGGTTAGGCGTCACTGTTGTAAATGTATATATGAGGTATGTTTCCATGAATTGATTTTCTAAAAGCTGATCTAATGTGCAAATTATGACTAAATGCATTTTATATTGTTGACATACGCATTTATGAAAAACAGTTGAAGGGATTTTCCCATGAGCCAAGATTTGGACTGGTTAGTCCTCATATCACATCAACACACCAAACAAAAATAGAATCATCAAAAAGGGATGCAATAGTGAAGGACTTGCTGAAAACATTTGAACGTAAGATTACAGATGACAGACTTTTCCTAATACCAACCATGCAGGGGTAATACTCTACTATTAAAGCATATCAATTATATTTTCACTTTTTTTATTACTTATTCCTTTTTGTGTTTTTAGGCAACATTGGTTGCTAATTGCGGTGAACTTGGATACTCCGAAGATTTATTTTCGGGATTCAAAGCTAGGATATCCATCAAACTGACCATACATGATGGAGTTTGTGAATCTGTAAGACACTACATCTTACGTTTTAGGTCTAAACATCAATTTATATAATATATATTATCTTTTACTGAGGATTCTGTTATGATAGGGCGGTGTACCAATATCGTCTAAATCATGGTATGAGGACAGGGGCTAAGCATAAGGAGCCGAGCAAGTACTACGTCTGGACAAATATCAGGGTATATATAATAAAATTTCACTATCCAAACACACCTCAACACAAGTTATTTATTCTCCTAATGATCTATTTTTTTGCAGTGTCCAAAACAAACAAACGATAATGATTGCGGTTATTATGTTTGTAAATTTATGAAAGAGATCGTTTTTCATCAGCAAACTAGCATCCCTAAAGAGGTATTTTCAAAAACAATTACTAGTTCGTTTAAGTTATTTATTAATTCTTTATTTTTTTATTTTGCAGTACTAATATGACTGCCGAAAAGCCTCATACTCACAAGACGATATAGATGTGTTCAGAAACGAGTGGGCCGCATACCTGATGACAGATTGTACACAAATACAATGATGATATGACTTGGGGACATGTACAATTGGTGGTCATTTTTGAGAGGGGTTAACGGGATCAAAAGATGAAATATTGTTGTATGTAAATGTTCGTAGAAAAATTGTAATTGTTATTAAATAAAACATTCTTTCTCCAATGAGTCATTTTTCCATTTTAACAGATGATATGCACCAGCAACATGCAATAATGTTGAACCACTAAAATGGTCGCTCTCTTGTTTAAAATGGACACCACTTTAATTGAATACAACAACTGACCTACGGAAATCCGACCAGACGCATCTGGATTGCCTTCATCCTTTAGGAGAACGATCCACGGGTCCTTGGTGACGTGTACGAGTCAACTCCGCCTCAATCCGAGGCACGGTGTGACCGCTACCACCCAAAGGGTCGCTCTCTTGTTTAAAATGGACACCACTTTAATTGGAAACAACAACTGACCTACGGAAATCCGACCGGACGCATCCGGATTGCCTTCATTCGTTAGGAGAACGATCCACATGTCCTTGGTGACGTGTACGAGTCAACCCTGCCTCAATCCGAGGCACGGTGTGACCGCTACCACCCAAAGAGTCGCTCTCTTGTTTAAAATGGACACCACTTTAATTGGAAACAACAACTGACCTACGTAAATCGGACCAGACGCATCCGGATTGCCTTCATCCTTTAGGAGAAGGATCCACGGGTCCTTGGTGACGTGTACGAGTCAACCCCGCCTCAATCCGAGGCACGGTGTGACCGCTACCACCCAAAGGGTCGCTCTCTTGTTTAAAATGGACACCACTTTAATTGGAAACAACAACCGACCTACGTAAATCTGACCAGACGCATCCGGATTGCCTTCATCCTTTAGGAGAAGGATCCACGGGTCCTTGGTGACGTGTACGAGTAACATGCAAGAATGATGGACCACATTTCATTGGCCTTTGGACAAAAAAACTAGTAAAATCTCCAAAATACCTTCATATCATGCATGAACCAGTAAAATCTCCAAAATACCTTCATATCACGCAGTTCTGAAAAGAGTCACTATTTAAAAGAAAGTCACAAATTTAGATACATCTCGAGATGGTCAGTTGTTGATTTCACTTAAAAATAAGTCCATTTTTAACAAAACAGTGACACTGTGAGTGGTGTCGGCCACACCGGTCCTCGGATTGATGCGGTGTTGAATCGTACACGTCACACATGAGTCATTGATCATTGTGAAAAAGTATCAACGCAATCAGAAGCCGTTAGATCGATTTGGCGTATGTACATAAAATATTGTCCATTTTAAACTAAATACATACACTTGGAGTGATACCGGTCACACCGCGCCTCGGATTGAGACCCCACCCTTTCCCCTCGGCTGTCAAAAATCATAACCAGATAGTCGAAGGGTGATTTTGACAGCCGAGGGGAAAGGGTGGGGTCTGAAGACATTGTAGGATATGTCGAAGGGTGATTTTGTGTGTGACCGGTATCACTCCAAGTGTATGTATTTAGTTTAAAATGGTCAATATTTTACATACATACGCCAAACTGATCTAACGGCTTCTGATTGCATTGATACTTTTTCACAATGATCAATGACTCATGTGTGACATGTACGATTCGACACCGCATCAATCTGAGGCCCGGTGTGGCCGACACCACTCACAGTGTCACTGTTTTGTTAAAAATGGACTTAATTTTAAGTGAAATCAACAACTGACATACGGCAAACCGACCAAACACGTTGGGATTCTATTGAAACTTAAGGAAAACTATCCACAGGTCAAATGTGACGTGTAAGATTCAACCCCGCCTCAATCAGAGGCGCGGTGTGACCGGTATCACTCCAAGTGTATGTATTTAGTTTAAAATGGACAATATTTTACGTACATATGCCAAACCGATCTAACGGCTTCTAATTGCGTTGATACTTTTTCACAACAATCAATGACTCATGATACATAGAGAAATTCACTGGCCACCTTCGAGAATGATCTGAAGCACAAACCATGACAGCATTATGTTTTTAACTTCAGCACCTCAATTGAGAATGTGACACCTTTCAGGACTTGGCGCCATTGTATGTCGTTTCGTCCACTGAATGGGTCTATCCTTTTATTTAATTTTTTTAACTTCAGTCAAATATTCTAGAAAGATGTCGCGGCAGATCCTTCACCATTTTGTTTTGCTGAACATCTCATTACATTGTTAAAAAAAAGCAGGGTGTCTTGCATGGGCAATACGTTCTTGTATTGAAGATGATGCACTCCCATTTATTCGAACCCACATGGTTAATTATTTTGTTTAAGCCTAATGATTGATTTAATTATTGTGGAACACATAATCATGAAAATCGTATGATGGTTGTACCCAGATAGGACTCCAATTCATTGGTTAAATCTATTGTCTCATGAGATGTTATGTATGAGATTAGGGAGTAAACCTAGTCCATTAAAATGGGAGTGCATCATCTTCAATACAGGAACTTATTGCCCATGCAACACACCCTGCTTTTTTTTAACAATTTAATGAGATGTTCAGCAAAACAAAATGGTGAAGGATCTGCCGCGACATCTTTCTAGAATATTTGACTGATGTTAAAAAAATTAAATAAAAGGATAGACCCATTTAGTGGACGAAACGACATACAATGGCGCCAAGTCCTGAAAGGTGTCACATTCTCAATTGAGGTGCTGAAGTTAAAAACATAATGCTGTCATGGTTTGTGCTTCAGATCATTATCGAAGGTGTCCAGTGAATTTCTCTATGTATCATGAGCATTCTAATGCATATCTTGTTTGGAAGATCATTGTAGTAGACAACGATCTAAAAGTGGGGGATGAGTGCATATCTGAGCATGTCTTTAGTAGTGTCCCTCAAAATGTCTTTAAACTGACCATCTTGAGATGTATCTAAACTTGTGACTTTCTTTCAAATAGTGACTCTTTTCAGAACTGCGGGAGTTAACATTTCTCCAACATATTCACACACAAAATCACCCTTCGACATATCCTACAATGTCTTCAGACCCCACCCTTTCCCCTCGGCTGTCAAAAAAACCTAAAAGACAATGGCTAGCAATGATCATTCCAAAATGCATTTAAACTGAAACCTTCCAGAAAAAAATAGAGTAGAATACCTGCAAGTTGTAACTTAGGTCGCTTTGCACAAGCCGATTTCCACATTGTTTGTAGCAACCACATTTGCTCCAACACTCTAATGATATTCATTGCTTCATGTCTTTTATACTCTTCCAGAAACCCTTCTCTAAGAAGGTCAACTATCGTGTATGCATACTCACCTTCAAATGTGACGTGTACGAGTCAACCCCGCCTCAATCTGTGGCCTATTGTGGCTGACACAACTCCAAGTGCCTCTGTTTTGTTCAAAATGGACTTATTTTTAAGTGAGAAATCAACAACTGACATACGGGAAACCGACCAAACGCCTTCGGATTGTGTTGACACTTTAGGACAACGATTCATGGGTTATATGTGACGTGTACGACTCAACCCCGCCTCAATCCGAGATGCGGTGTGACCGGTATCACTCCAAGTGTATGTATTTAGTTTAAAATGGACAATATTTTACGTACATACGCCAAACTGATCTAACGGATTCTGATTGCATTGATACTTTTTCACAATGATCAATGACTCATGTATGACGTGTAAGATTCAACACCGCATCAATCCGAGGCCCGGTGTGGCCGACACCACTCACAGTGTCACTGTTTTGTTAAAAATGGACTTAATTTTAAGTGAAATCAACAACTGACATACGACAAACCGACCAAACACATTGGGATTCTATTGAAACTTAAGGACAACTATCCATGGGTCAAATGTGACGTGTAAGATTCAACCTCGCCTCAATCAGAGGCGCGGTGTGACCGGTATCACTCCAAGTGTATGTATTTAGTTTAAAATGGACAATATTTTACGTACATACGCCAAACCGATCTAACGGCTTCTGATTGCGTTGATACTTTTTCACAACAATCAATGACTCATGTGTGACATGTACGATTTAACACCGCATCAATCTGAGGCCCGGTGTGGCCGACACCACTCACAGTGTCACTGTTTTGTTAAAAATGGACTTAATTTTAAGTGAAATCAACAACTGACATACGACAAACCGACCAAACGCATTGGAATTCTATTGAAACTTAAGGACAATGATCCATGGGTCAAATGTGACGTGTACGAGTCAACCCCACCTCAATCAGAGGCGCGGTGTGACCGGTATCACTCCTAGTGTATGTATTTAGTTTAAAATGGACAATATTTTACGTACATACGCCAAATCGATCTAACAGCTTCTGATTGCGTTGATACTTTTTCACAATGATCAATGACTCATGTGTGACGTAACACCGCATCAATCCGATCCCCGGTGTGGCCGAAACCACTCACAGTGCCTCTCTTTTGTTCAAAATGGACTTATTTTTAAGTGAAATCAACAACTGACATGCGGCAAACCGACCAAACGCATTTGGATTCTGTTGAAACTTAAGGGCAATGATCCATGGGTCAAATTTGACGTGTAAGAGTCAACCCCGACTCAATCCGAGGCCCGGTGTGGCCGAAACCACTCAAAGTGCCTCTATTTTGTTCAAAATGGATTTATTTTTAAGTGAAATCAACAACTGACATACGGGAAACCGACCAAACGCCTTAGGATTGTGTTAACACTTTAGTACAATGATACATGGGTCATATGTGACGTGTACGAGTCAAACCTGGGGTGGATTACATGGCTTTCCTACATGGAATATATCCCACTACACGTCTTTAATGAGCCAGCTACGCAGTTTATCCCTTGTACAGATACACAGGAAGAATCACACGAGATCGACGTCATGTACTAACATAGGGCAAGGGTGCATAAGAGGACACAAGATCAAAGGGTAACACGTATATGTTTTTTAACATTCCATGTAATTTACTATTGATATGACATGTATATTCACACAGGCAGCTGAACATTGGAGTTACCCAGGGTAAAGAGACAAGGCATGTGACCCTTTAAATGACACATAATTTTATGTACCATGATTGATCTCTTTGAACACTATATCAAGGACATATTTCATTAGGGTTGGCTCCCATGATCCTTCCTAGGATGGTTTTGGTATCTTTTCTGACTTACAGTAGTACGATCGCTTCAGCAGGACATCCTAGACATAGTTGGAGTCTCTCTGAAAGTCCTGGAGTGAGATCATATATCTATTTTTGAGGTCCAGGTAGAGTCATGTATCAACGCAACCAATCCTACCAGACATCGATCCTATATATAGAATGTTAATATTGATGTCTCATTACAGTCCCCCAATTTATGATATGTTACCTTTTTTGTATTAATATACATAATTACTAAGGGTGATGGTTGGGAGATTTAGGATATCCTTTTTATGTATTGCAGAATGATTCAAGGAGCACGGGCTCTGCACAATTTGTCAAAACCAAGTGGCAATCCAAGGAGAAACAATGCATAGTGGAATGTTCTAGTATTTATCTTCTGAGTTGTGTAGGAATATTTTGTGATACTATGTAATGAGGTAGTTTTGCTTTCTGGGTAGATGGTATCTAACTCATGGTAAGAACACTGTTTGGTTGGGTTGTGATCGGTTGATGACATGCTTGTGGTTGATATACTGGTTTTTGTGCAGGTCTGTGGTAGATATACTGGTTTTTGTGCAGGTCTGCTCGGCTGGCTGTACTAGTGCAGGTTTTTTATTAGCAGCAGGCAGGGATTTAACAGCGCTAAAAAAGCGCTGTTAAAGGTGACATTTAACAGCGCTAAAAAAGTGATGTTAAAGGACCCCCCCCCTTTATCAGCGCTGAGCTTTACAGTGCTTTTCTAGCACTGTTAAAGCCCGATTTTAGCGCTGTTATTGCCCATTTTTGTAGTAGTGCGACCTGATAAAACATTGGTATAATTTGGATCCCTTTTTTAATATCCTCAATACTCATCATGGGAAGACTCCTGGGAAAACATGGTTTCCTAGATTGACATATAAGATCCTATATCATCATTTTATGTAAGATTTATGCCTGAAATGGGCTATTATCATCCACTCAAAGATGACATAGACCTTCTCTTTCATCACCTACACCATCTTTGGACCTAAAAAGATGCCTCACCAATCACTATCTAGCACAAGGGTGACTTTTAGGGTCTTCTATATAAGGCCAAGAAAGTTTCCATGCTGATAGTAGAGTGGCATATGATATTGTACGCAAACACTACCATGGGAATGTGATCCTCATAGATATTTCCAAAGTCTAACATGCATGGCCTCAAAATATTCTCCCATGGTAATATAGTGTGTTAAATCATCCAATCTGTCTGGGGGAGAAAGGTTGTACTCATCCTCATCCAACTACCAAATTCCTTATACATGCCTCTCTACAGCCATGATGTTAACTAAACATCATAATTGAATGTGATAGTCAAGGGAATCCCATGAAATAAGAACAATCTATCATACATACAATTTTCCCAAACTCTCTAATGAAATATTCAACCTGTGTTCAAGGAAGTGTGATGAATGCATCAATCGATCAAATATCACCCAGATGGGGTTGTGGCCTCTCACTATCTGTGGAAGACCTATCACAAATTCCCTAGATATTGAAACCCATTTCTATGCTGGGATCTCAGGGGGCTGCAAAAAAAAACATTCCATAAACCGGTGATCGGCCTTGGCATACCGATATGTGAGGCACCATTATATGAACTCAGACATGATCCATATCATTCCAACTAACCAAAACTTATTTTTAAGGTCTCTATACATCTTCCCCATACATAGATGTAAAGCCAAAGGGAAAGTGTAGAAATATATCATCACCTCCTCTAATATCATCACTATAACCACTGTACTTCCCTGGAAAAGTATAACATGATCCTATCATTAAAAAAATCCATCGGGTGAATATCTTGAGGATACCTAGTCATGTAATACTCCACAGTTGATATTACCAACTAGGAGTCTCATACACATTGATGTATTAGAGGATTCAACACCATTGACCAAAGAAAAGTTTCTACATCCTAATCAACAAAGCTCAGCTTCTTGGAAGCCAACATGTTAGAAGCCCCCTACACCAAAATGATCATGGGACTTCCTGCTATGGGAATCTATTAAAACTTTTTTCTTTTCCCATATTATAGACTATCTCAAATTCCTTGTCTTTTTTGAACTCCAACCGGTTCCTCTACCCCATGAATACATCTCTACACATGAATAAAAATATTAGACTCTAATGGAATATGTAAAACACAACACACGGTCCCAGAAGATAGTTCTTCCACATCATTAGAGCGAAGAATAGTACTGCCAACTCTAGGTAATGAGTCTCATAGTTATGATCATGGGGTCTCAACAGACGGTGCCCATATGTGATAAATTCTTAAACTTACATCATTAAATAGACATAATCATATCTAGAAGCATCAAAATACACTTTATACAACATGATCTCCTCTGGTAGTCTCAAAATAGGAGGACTCAGTAGCCTCATCCTCAAATCCTTGAATGATCTCTTTCACTGATCAGTCATAGTAAACAACATCCCTTTCAACAACATGGTCGTCAAATGGGATATAATTATTGATAAGTCGTTGGAAAATCAATTGTAATACCCCACCAACATAAGAAATATCCTCACGTCTAAAATGGTTTTGGGTGTATTACTAGAAATAATTGCATCAATCTTTGCTGGGTCCACATCTAATCAATTCATATAAATGACATGCCCCATAAAGTGAACCTCATGAATCCAGAACTGGAACTTTGAGAGTCTTCTAGAAAGATAGTGGTCCCAAATAAAATCTTGGTCCATCCTCAGGTTCTGTACATGATCCTTCTATTATGTAGAGTATGTGAGTATGTTTTCTATGAAGGAAAGGAAAAAATAGTTCATGTACAGCTAGAAAATCCAGTTCAATAATCCCAAAACATAGGAGGGGAACTCGTCACACAAAAGGTCATCACCAGGAACTCATCATGTCTATAGTGACTTCCAAATTACACCCCTAGAATATCAACCTCTCAAAAAATAAAATTATGGAATCCATGATTTAGATTTATCTCTAATAACCATCTGACACCTCACAACAAATCAACGAGGTCGTTAATCCTCAAAAAGTGGAACTAGTTCTTTATTGTCAACTAGTTTAGGCGATGATAATCTACTAAAAACCCCAAGCTAACATCCTAATTTTTCATGTACAACACTACTACTACCTAGGGGACACACTCGCTATGATGAAAACCATCTGTTAATGTTCTTTCAATAATAACCACATATTCCAGATCATGGTAGGGGAGATCTAATATGCTGTAAAAGATATCGAAGTAGCCTTGGGATTAAATTCAGTGAAAAAATCCATCTCCTGCTATGGAGGTAGTCCAACAATGTTCATAAAGAATACTTCCATAAAATCCTCCATGGATGGAAAAATATATATTCTTTAAGAGACTAATTCACTAAGGGGCACACTCTTTAAATGATGGTTAATGGACTCAAGCCTTCTACTCGCAAAACCCACTCTCTATGGCATGAGATATCTCTTGACTATAAAGAAAAATCTCATCTAACCAGTCTGAAGGAATTTGGATAAACTATGGTGACTATTAATTTTGGACCATACCATAGAGAAACAATCCATACCAATGATTATTTCATATGGTTCTACTATGAAAATGAAAGGATCCCACAAGAACCTTTATCCAGAAAGTGAGAGACGACACTGCTAGTAGGTAAACGATATAGAATAAGAGTTTTAGTAGAAACCTAGAGATGAAACTTCCTTGATAAATACTCAACACGGGGATCCATTTATCACCTTAGGATTAAATAGATGAAGGAATGGAACAAAACCATTTCTACTAATACTGAGGTAAGAGTAAAAAAAATATAGACCATACCTCTAATCATCTCATGTGCCATTGGTTCATACACCTACATAGCTTGAATCTGTTTGTGACCCAACTGCCAACTCCCTGAGCCTGACATGGGAAACAAAATAATAGTGGTTAAATGATCTCATAGTGCCTTATACCTCCCATAACACCTCCACCTCGAGTTTCACCTACTCCTCTTGAAACTCCACCTCCATAGGCCCCCCTTCCCTCTAATGGGAGATCCCTGATCATGGTGATGCCTATTATATGGTGGTCCATATGCTATCTTCTAGACCTCTATAGAATATCAAGTCAATAAATCACATGCCTTGTTCTCTCACCCATCACATTTGTTGCAAAACCCATATCTAGGCTCCCTTAGTCATCTACATGGTCTATATTCCATACAATCATGTTCCTAAGTCCGGTCATGGGGATGTCTCTTGTTCTAAGATCCTATCGACTGGTGCCAAATTTCTTCAGAAGATGTCTCAGCCCTAAAACACCCATTGAGAGATCCATCTACATGATGTCCCAATGAAATGAAGCTATCCATTATGAGAACCTTCTCTAAAACCTAAACATATGTGGGAGTACACAATGGTACTACACTGGATCAAATATATATATGGAGACCCTTCTAAAAATTTTCATGCTCGAAAGTATCCATGTTAGATAATATTGGGGGAGTATCACATAAGGTATGTGAACCTCACAACGTTACCATCTACCATCACCCCCCTCTACTACAACGCTAGAAACCTTTGAATTTGAACTGAAAAAAAGAATGTGGGGGTAGTATTACTCATAGAATAACAACTGGAAGTCAGTCAATGAGAGTGTAGACTCATCATGTATTTGTGTAACAGGACTCTAGAAACACCCTACTTTTCCAGGGAAAAGTATATATTCCTAGGAAACCACATGATCAGTTGGTGTTCAGATAAGCCTAAACACACATATCACTAAATATATCTGTTTATTTTCTTTTTGGGAATCTTTATCACCATAGAACCTCAATGGACTATATCGTTGGAACTCAAAGAGAGTGCTAAGCTTGTGCTCACCCTAATCTCGCTTTTCTGGTATGATGTTTTACTCAATAAGAGGGGGTAATTTTACCTATACACTTAGAGGAAGAATATAAATGGATAGACCCTAATAATTGACCTCATCACTCATTAGAACTTTCTTATGATCCCAAATTTGTATTCTTATTGGATTTTGTCATCGAGGTATCCTAAAAATTCAATCAAGATGTATAATGGTCAGATGATCATATATATACAATGGGGAGATGACTCAATAAAGAAAACAAAATGTTGCAATACTATATGATTCATGTTCCAATGATCCCTATAACCAATTTCACAGTATACCGAGTTGAAGAGTTGGTAGTCGAGATCTTGGTGAATGGATATGTCAGTCGATGCACCAACATTATGTTCTATGGCCCAAGAGCTGCACTAAGAAACTTCGAAAGTATTCACCTAAGTCCAAACCAAATCCTTATAATGTGAAATACTCTAAACACTATCCCAAGTATCAAAATACCTTTGATACCAATCTCCCAAGACTTGAACTAATGGGGATCAAGCATCAATGACCCCAAGCCCACCTCTATAGGCTAGGAACTGGATACAAGAACCAAAAGTCTTATCTAACATGGGAATACTTTTCCAAATGAACCTTTATGCGCACACCCGATCATATAAATGTCGACGTATATCAGAATAATGATAAAATACGAAATATCTAGTGAATTGCAATTCATTAAGAAAACTTGTAGTGTGTACAAGAGTATGAAATTATAAACTAAAAAGTAAATGGAAAAAATACATGCCCAACTAGAAATATGTCATAATCCAACCAAAATAGAAAAATAAAATTCCACATGACCCCAAATCCTGATCTCTAATCTTTGACTACCCAACGTGGTCTAATGCACCAGGTGTCCCTAAGGCCCTATATAATCACTGATAACCTATCTATCACCTTCATAAGACAAAACATGTGTGAGAAAAACCCATGTAGTGGTGAGTATATACTTAAGGAATAGGACACCTTGAAAGCTAAAGAGGGAGTGCTAAGATACATAATTGGAATAGATAGTAGAATGCTCCACCCAAAGTAATAGATTTCAAAATCCAATGACATGGATATATATATATATATATTCTCAAACTAAACAAACCCAAATTAGAGAGAATGAGATCTCTATCTCACAGCCCAACCTAGGAAAAGATTGTCAATATTTCTATAAGTCCTTCATAGATTCCCATCATCTTGTGTGTATATCCATATAAGTTACCATGTGGAGGTCCCATGCATCATCACTAAACTTCATAGTCATTGGGAAAAACTCTATGAGGATCAGACCCATGCCATAATGTGTTAGGGGGTTCCAATCGGTGTATGGAGGTCCCACACCCTATCCTATAGGGGTACAATTCAATAGATAGAGGAACCTCTCCCTGGTAGGTCAAGGGGGTACCACTCTTTGTAATGGAGGACACAAACCCTATCCGATATGGGGTAAAACTCTGTAGATAGAGGACCTATACCCTGGTACGTTAAGGGGTACCACTCAGTCTATTGAAGACTTTCACCCTAATCCCATGGGGGGGGGTACCACTCAGTAGAGAGAGGATTCTCACCCTAACATCATAAGGATATACAACTCTGTAGATATAGGAGTCATTCAATAATTCCATAGGGTGTACCACTCAAAAGGTAAAGGACCCATTCCCTAACTCCATAGAGGGTTACCATTCAGAATTTAGAGGACCCTCACCTTAATTCCATAGGGGGTACCAATAAATAGATAGAATATCTTCACCCTAGTATTTTAGGAGCAGATGCCACTCTAATGATCCTTCCCAATCACTAACATCATCAATGGCCGCTTAAAGAATAATCACACTTGAAATAGCTCACATTGTACCAAAAATACCACTATGAATGACACTATATTGTTCTATGCAGAGAAACATAGGATATGCTACTCACGGGCCAAAATCCAAGTCCAAACGAAGGAGAAACTGGAGGTTGAAGTATCATAAGAAAACAATTGTGGGTACACAGCATGTAAGGTAGTCACGTGAAATTTGGTTTCATTCCACTACAAAGTCATGTTCTCAATGGTACCCAAATAACTAACTATGTAGCACTATACAACATGTAGGTGGACTACAAGTCATGCCTCATACACATGGGTCCCTTCATGTTCTCCTAGTCATGTCCATGTATGTTTTCTTGTGTTCATGTACTTTGGTACACAATGTATTATGTCTAAGACAATACTTTAAATTTGACACATGCTCGAGCCCATGTACTCTTTGTAGTACATGGATTTAATCCCACCATACATGGGGGGAAAGGCCTCACAAGATCCAAAGCATGTACCCTCTGTACATGCTGAGCTGGTCAGCTAGGGTTACCTAGCATGTGGTCCCTCAACATGGTGTCTCATATTTAATTCCAAGAGAACCCCTAGCCTCTTTAAAAAAACTACTACATGGAACATGTTTTTCAGAACTACATCGTGTTTACTATATATTTTCACAAAAACATAGATCCACTTAAAGCATTCCAGATCTATCCTCCAATGCTTCAGATCTGACCTCCAATCCATCGAAATCAATGGAAACAAACTCTAATAACTATTTCCAATCATCTAATGGCTGAAAATTGTTTCTATTGAATCATAGTGGTTCACCACACTACTTTCACATGCCTCCCCTTTCCTTCTACTTTTGATTTGGATCCCGAATGAAAAAAAGATCACCATCAACTCAAAAATCAACTGAATCTATCCTGGATTCATCATTCCATTCATCATATATGTATCGTTCTTGTATATGGGGGTCCTATCATAATCGTTATCGCCTAGTAATGTTGAATCACAACTCCAAGGTCCAATAATAAATAAAACGAAGAAAATAGTGAGATAATCACTAAAGAAAAGTCGTAATAATTTTTTTAAAATCTCTCTTAGAAAAATAGACATAGATTAGGTTTCCAAGGGGTGATAAAACCGAATAATCAATTAAATACTGGTACACATGCACATGAATAGACTTTTGATTGACACAGATAAAATAAACAAAAATATCATGCTAAAATGTTTAAACAATAGGAAAAAATAATCAATTTGATGAGTCATACCTATGTTTGAATTGTCTATCAATAAATAATGAACTTTCCAGTGAAGAAGACAGATCATTGAAATCATTGTGCATCTATCTCCTTGGATCTAGAGTTTCACCATTGTCAATTATTTATTTTATAATGAGAGGTTAAAAACACCCCTCCCAATTCTCCCTGTTTTATGTGGATAATCTTGGAGAATTGTATTAATGGTATGCTTATAAATTAATTTTTATTAGGTTATATTAATCAATCCATTAAACATACCAAAAATGACCACTTTATCTAAACACACTGTCCCAACCTATTTTATATTTCAAGTAGTGTAAAAATCATGTTCCATACTCCACATCAGTCTCAGATTTAGGATATGAGATTCAGTTTAAGATTTATCTAATTTTCATTGATAAAATGTGCACATGTAATATAATAGATATTTTACATTTTTATAAAATTAGTTCTAGTCATACTAGGGATCATAATTGAACAACTTATTTATGTCTGGATTTGAAAATATATCTATAAATATTTAAAACTATCACAAAGGAAAAATTAGTTATCTAAAGTCAATTTCAAGATAAAAATTGAAAAACTTATTAAGGTGAGTGATGAAAACATATCTTATACCGAAGAGTATACAAATATGTTTGAATACATGTAATAGGAGTTTGTTACACTAAAGAAAAAATAAATTCAGATATGAAATAAAAATTCTCATCGGAGAAGCTGTATTTTAGGAGGTTAATGGATAGATATTTCGCATAACGTGTCAATCATGGATAAGTTGGATTTTAGGAAATTTTGAGCAAACAAATACCCTAATTCATGGGAAAAAATGTAATCAACTATGACACTGCAACATCAAAAAGAAGAAAATGAAATAAATAATACCAAACAAAAGAAGAGGGATGGTGATAGTGATTTTAAAACTAAAACCCCAACCATAAAAACAAAGAAATATTATATCTAAGGAAATTATATGGTTATAAATTCTTCTCAATTCTAAAGGGTTAACTAAATACAGTAACAATGGTTTATGAATTAACAGGACATTTTGAGAAATAAAGAAGAGAAGATATTTCCTATAATGAAATGTTAATTTTTTGGATTTCATAGTCACACCATGTCAGAATATGAAGTGGAAAGAATCTATTTCAATGGTGAAACTCTTGGTTTTCAATAAATAATATTGAGTTCATATCCCCCATCACCTAGTAAAAATAATTTCTTTGGATAATTCATTTCTGTACATAACCACCCTGATCCATTAACCTACCATGGGTCTCCTATGATACCTTGGGTATATTTATAATACACCATGGCATATTAATCACTAGTGTTTAGTATAAAAAATAATGATTATACCAACATGAAAAACTATAACACCATGATATTTTAAAATAAAACTATGTTTGATAGTGTGTACAACATGCAACACCGAACTTAAATGAAATATTAAATATTGTTATTTAAATATGAAAGTTAAAACATAGAAATTGAATAAGAATTTACTAATAGAGTAAAACAAATTATTAAAATATTCATAATTGTTCTATATACTTAATTTATGAATAATGAATAAATATACGACTTTTAGTAAAATCATTTTAAACTTCAAAAAGCCATTTTCTTCAAAAAAGGTTTTATTGTTTTATTTGGTTTGTTGAATTATAATTAATTTATAATATCTTTATATTTTTTTTATAAAATATAATTTATTTTGGAAATAAGCATATACAAATTTTGTTCTATAGAATCCATGGTAATGTTTTACAAAGATTGATTTTAGAGTGAACTGTAAAAAATACTGATTTTCATTGAATGTTGTATAATTATTTCAAGTATTTACATAGTTATTTTTCATTTTAAAATAGTTTCAAACTAATATTATAGTTATAATATTATGAATAATTTAATTAAATTAAATATAATTAATTTTATTATTTAATTTATTATAAAAACAATTCTATACTTAAAATTATTTTTCAAGAAAACTTTTTTTTATTTTGTTTTTCATTTAAAAATATAAATAATTAATAGAAATTTTAGAAATTGAATATTTTAAAAATTGACTCCATAATTAGAATAATGATGTTAAAATACTTTAAATAGATCCCTTTTATTTTTGGGCTTTAAGAATAGTAACCGTGTTAAAATTTATCACATTGGTAAATTGTAATTCATGTAATTAAGCTTAAAAATATGTTCATAAAGAATTAAAAATCAACCCAATACTTTTAATTATTTAATTTTATGTGAAAAATTCATCTATATACGTCCATAAATTGTATATATGGAATTATGGATCTATTTGACCTAGGTAATGATATTTATGTTATTATAAGTAAATAAAATTACAAAATGAACCTCTCTTGATTTTAATTTCTTGGGTTCACCTAAGGATACAAATTTATTATTCATGAACATAAAAGATTATTTGTAACAGAATTTATTTATTTTCATCATGATAATTTTTTAGAAAAAATTATTGATTGAATAACTAGCTTAAATTCTTACGCAATGGAAATTAAATATTTATCTAATTAATAGAAAAATAAAATAAATGATTTTAAAAATATTATAATTATTTGAGTTTTATTGATTCAAAATGATCAACTAATTTTACATATTTATATGAAATATTATTGTTTTATGAAACTTCTATGTTAAAATTTAATATTGGTCTTGATATCTTTAAAATCAAATTAATGAATAGTGTCAAAATGAATTTATTGAAACTTTATGAAAAATGGTATTTTATTAAATTATTTAAAAATCATAAAAATATTGCAATATAAAAAGGGGGATAATATAGAGTAAAATTAAATCCCTTTACAATTTATATTCAAATTTATACCTTTTAAGTTAAATTATAACTCTTTATGATTTATAAATTCGTTACAATAGTTAAAATTATTATTTGTTAGTTGAGGGGTTAAAATAATAGACATGGTTTAAAATGGCACCCAATATTTTCTAAATTTCATTATATGATTATATTTAGACTTTAGACTATTTTTATTTGAATATCTATAAATTTGAAATATTTTTTCTTGATAATGAATTAATAATATTTTAATATTTTTTGAAATTCTGTGTGTTTCGCTTCCCTCCCTTATAAAAGGACAACCCTTTCTCTATTTTATTTACACCACATTGAGAATTATATCACAACCAAATTTTTAAAAATTTCTTTAAAACGTCATTATAATGATTCTAGAGGTTCTTTTCCTTCCAAAGGATCAACCCTAGGCCCCTTAAGGGGAGATCTAAAGGAAGTCTACCGAACAAGAGGAAATTACCTTAACCGACTCTTTCAGGATTATTTTGATTATAAATCATATTAATGTGTTATAACAATCATAAAATAATAAATATAGTATCATAAATATAATTATATGTTGTTATTATAATTATGGTATAACAATTTTTAATCAATTTTCAATGCTATTAATAGTGAAGACTTTTCTCATGCATACATACGACTGTAATCTCCATGTAGTGCTGTAATTTGTTTTTCAACAACCACCTTACACGGATGGATATAAATATAAAAATAATAAATATATATTATATTTATAAAATACATATTCTTTTATAATTAAATTTTAATATATACCATCTTCCCTTCCAATCAGTTGGAATGTGATAAGGTCACTCATGCGTACTTGTACACCACCACTTTCACAAAGCCATGTGATTCAATTTTCATTTCTACTTTACATGGATTGTAATAAGGTCATATGTAATATATATATAAATATTATATATAGTAATTAATATATTTTTTGGAAATGTGTGTTACTATTTACATTTCGTTCATTCCATCTGTTGAAAAGTAAAAACAATGTTCATGCATACGTAAGACCTGTCATCTCCATGAAATGTGTAATTAATTTTTCCATCCCTATCTATTATGAAATAATTTAACATTAAAATGATTATATATGATATTTATATCATTATTAAAATCCTATAGATTATTAAAAAATGTAAAATTATAATGACCAAAACCGCCAAACCAAAATATACTTGAATAACGGAGGAGTGAACACCCGTAACTATGATTTTAATGAAGAATTATTAATAAATAGATGATATAAGGATATAAATAAATCATATATGGTATGATATATATTTCTATGGTTATATAATATACATATAACAAATCTATATTTATTATATAGGAAATTTTAACACATACCATGGAATTAATATATATGGTAAGGGGTTTCTTAACCCAATTTGAATTTATTTGGTTAAACTTCTACTTCATTGACTATGTTATTCCAGGATTATGTGTGAAATGAAATATGGTCGTATTTAATCTTTTTTTTAGTTTACATTTTTTACTCATATTATTTTCAATTATTAATTCTCACTTTAATTATATGATATTAATGAAGGGTTTCTTAACTCAATTTCCATTCATTGGGCTATAATTCCAGTTCATTAACTTTGTTATTCCATGGTTATAAGTGAAATGACCTCTGATTAAAATTATATTGTATTTTAAATTTTTGTGTTTATTTCAATTTTTCACACACAACCACTTCATTTATTAATTATCACTTCAATGATATAATCTGTTAAAGGGATTTCAACTTAATTTCCACTCCATTGAGACATATTTTGAATTATACAGCTACTTAATTAAATTTAGTGTATAAAATATGCCTTTGATATATTTAAAATTAATAAATACTTACTCATAAGGGTTAATTTTTCAATTCAGGAATATTCATTCAAGGGGTTACAAATTTAAATGTTATCAAAGAGGAAGGATTTATTTTACAATATCAAATTTTAGGGATTTCATTTATTTTAATTGAAGGGATTTCATAATATATTATTCATTAAATCCATTTATTATATTATCCTCTACATATTTAAGGAGTTTAATTTTTTTATTCCAAATTTCTCATTCATTATCAATTAATTCAATTCAATAAATTTTTAAAATAGAAATTTATCTTATTTGATTGTTTTTTATTAGGTATTTTTTCTCCCATGTCTATATTTTTTTATTTTTTTAGAAAAGTATTTTTTTTCAAATAATTTATTGATAATATTTTATTTTATTTTTGAACTTTGACAATATGTTGATGACATCATTTTATTGTTTTCTAAATGGTTCATTTTTAATATTCTCTTTAACAGTCAATAGGAATGTTTCTTTTAATGTATAATATGTTAAGTGATTTTACCTCCACCATTATGATTTTATGCTACTTTAGCTTCTTCTATAAGTTTTTTATGATTTTAAAAGGAATTGTTTTTTATGAAATCCAATTTTTATGTTCTTATTATATTATATTTTATTTTATATATGGAATGAAATTATAAAGAAATTAATATTATCACTCATTAAATTTATGGTTTTTAACTTTCTATTGAAATATTCACTTTCTTATGATCAATGGATATTAAATTTATCTAAAATATAAATATTATTTTTTTCAGGGATATTATTATTTACTAAACCATAAACCAATACTATATATGGTGTTTTACTTTGAATGTTATCAGATTGAGTAGGGAAATATTGATATTCTTTATTCTTTAGTCAATATGAATATTTATTGATAATTTATATTATTTATAAATAAAATTTATCATTTAATTTATTAGGAATTAATTTGACATGTAGTGAAGGGTGGGGCCCCGAATTATACATCCCCTTGATTTATAAGTAGTTATAATGTAAACAACTAGTCACCCAGCCTCATTTAAATGGTGTTTTGGTGTCTACCTACCTATTGTTTAAATTTTATTAGAATAAGGCCTTGATGGTAAGTTTCATAATTCTTGATTTCTACATTCCATTAGTAGAAAATCATTTATTAATGTCCATGTGGTTATTTTGAATAATATCCATGTATAAGTTTCAATGTCATGTGTTTATTTGTATAGAATGATTTGATATTCGTTTAATCTGGCAATATTATTATTCATGATCAAGTTATTAATTAAATTGGAAGTGTTTTTATCTATTTACCATTCCATATTGGTTATTACTTATTTACTCATTATATCTTCCGATGTACGTATCCCTTAATGAGAATTTGATCTCACCCTTATTATGTTTCCTTTCTCTAGTTCATGTAGAGGGAAATATTCAATGATTTTAAGGATGAAAAACATTTAATTTAGCTATGTTATTTATTTTATGTTTTCAATTGTAATGTGAGATTCAAGTATGTATCTAGTTTTTTAGGTCTACTAAACTGTTCATTCCTTTGGTATATGATTCCTTGTATCTTGTGGAATGTAACAATGTAACTAAAAAATATATACCACTAGGGTTGGGGTCTTTACAAACACTTTTTCTTTCAGTATTATTTATCCTAACTTCCACACACCCTGGGAACCTTCCAAGGATTTCACCCATCTATAAATTACTATAGGAAATGTTTTCTTAACTATATATTTCTAATTAGTTAGTATCCAAAAATAAGGGTGCACCATATTGACATGGGTTGTAAGATTTTTTATTTTATGACTCACTTTTCCATGGGTGTTACACTCTCTACCCCTTTAATCCTCAACACCCTCATTGAGGACCCCAAACTATAAACCCCAATAGTTCATGTTCGTTTTTGATTGGGTATTAGCTTTGAAACTATTTTTTGTGACCCATACTCTATAGTATACTAACAAGGTCATCTAAACCCATAGGTCTTCTTTAATACCTCAGTTTTCTTTTCAACACACCACAAATTATTACTAATTGGGGACACTTTTCAGAGTAATGATTACCCAAAAATTCCAACAAATGTTTTTTACTATTTTTAACACACCCACACACAACCTATAAACATCACAAGAGCATACCCATACTAACACTGCTGTAGGATAAGTAGACTTAAATATACATTTTTAATTAATTAGGATTCAGAAAATAATGGTTTACCATGTTGAAATGGATAGTGACATTTAGTCTTTCAATTATCACATTTCAATAGGTGTTATATTAATTTTTTTTAAAAAAATTAGGAATAAATGTACTCATTATTGGCAGAGAAGAAATGGAGACTAATTCCAAGGAATTCAAAGGCATATAAATTCTAATAAACCTTAATGGTTTTTTTGAAGAATATTTTCTCAAAATTGGTGGAGAAATAAGAGTATGACTATACCACCAATTATTAAGAGAATTTGGAGAGGCCATTATATACCCACCTAATTTGGTATCGCATGGAAGTAAAAAAAATAATGATTGAGAATGAAAATCTGGAAGAAATTTCTTTAAAATCATAGAAGAGTAGCAGTACCAGGATTCTCGATTGCGAGTGATCATGTCACATGACAATAACCATAAATTTTATAATTTATGTGATGAAAATAGTATATTGAATGGTATATTTTGGTAATGGTGGGGATTTGAAGATAAAATGTATTGGAAATACTCATTTTGTAGGAGATGAGATGAAGAAGACATATGTTTTCAACATGGATGATCTATGAAACAATTTTTTAATCATAATTCAACTCTATAATTTAGTATTTTAGGTGAAATTTAATCAAAATGGGAGTGTGATAAAAGTAATTTTTGGTTACTCATAGATGAAAGGATAGAAGAATATTGGAAATACAACTAGGTAAATAGTAAATTTAATTTTAGTCTCCTAATAGGTGAAGATGAAACATCTTATGTATTAGGAGTCTTGTAGTCATTCATAAAAAATCATAGAGAATTTATCAAAGATAAATGAAATAATGGATACTATAAATTTTAAATGACATCATGAAAGGTTATGTGATACCTGTATGCGTGGAAATATGGTTTTAAATCCTTATCGACCAATGATAAAGTTGGAATAAAATTTCATAGTTTTTTTCTACACTAACATGTGTGGTATAATGACTATTCTAGGAATACATGGAGTGATTTATTTCATTATTTTTATTTATGATTATATTATAATGGATTTTTATGTTTAGGAAATGTAAAAAAGGATGTATTAACTACTAAAAAAGATACCTATGAATATTTTAGAATGAAACTTGTCGTACAATTAATGTATTATGGTCTGACAAAGGAACACAATACACATCAATTTAATTTTTAAATTACCCCTAAAAACAAGATATTAATCATGAGGCTTATCAGTGATAACTCATCAATAATTTGTGGTTATTGAATGGAGTAACTGATAAGAAAATAATATGTATAAAACTATAATAATTGTGAGTATTTCTATTCTAAAATATGTTAAAGGGGCCATTAAAGTTGTTCTGTACACTAAAAACTGGGAAGAACTGATCCCATTTGAAGAGATAACAGATTAAGAGATGTGGTATGGATGAAATCACTTAGTAAAACATTTCTGATTATTCAAAAAAATTATATTTGACACAAAGAAAGAAATTACTGTTTATATGAAGATATGGAATACAATGTAGTATTTAATGGATTCTATATGAATAATAAGGCATATAAATTATATAACAACATGTTAAGGAAAATGGTGGAAAAAATGTTGTTAATATAATTGAGAAAAAATATATAAAAATATATAGAAAAGAAAAATTGTTGTGTGTTTAATAAATGATTATATGAAGAATAAAATGAGGGTGGTTTAAATAATAATTCTGAAAAAGAGATACCAAACACAAAATGTTATTTGAATAATGAATACTTAGATTTGAAGTCAAAATAGGAGGAAAATTTTAAGGAAAGTCAACATGCTCCTCAAATAAGGGACAAGAGATTAGAGGTTGACTCATCAAACATTATTAGGGAAATATATTTTCTATATATACATGAAGAATTATAAATTTTGATCATATTGGTTTAATATTAATGTGGATCCAACACCATTTTAGGAATGTGATAAATATGAATCATTGGTTTTACCCATGAATGAATAGTTTGATCAAATTGAAAAAAAGACCTGTGATCTTTTTAAAAAAGAAAACCAATAATAATGTGATTAGAAAAAACATAACCTTTAATAGAAATTTTTATGTCCATGGAAATGTAGTAATATTAAAGGAACGCTTTCTTTTTGAAAAGGCAATGCCTTGATTGAATTCATTGATGTTGAAGAAATTATTTATCTAGTACCATGGAAAGAGTTAATCAGGATCTTTTTGTCTTGTTGAATTTAAATAGGATACAATGTTTATCATATGGATTTAAAAAATTTATTCTTAAATATTATTATCATAAACTAAGTTTATATAAAACAATAAGTGGGATTTCAAATTATAAATTATGAAAAAGGTTTTCAAAGTGAAAACGGATCTATACAGTCTAAAGAAAGAATCATGAACATGGTATTCTTGATTATATTCATATGTGAAGAAGATAAAATTCAAAAGGGGAAGTGATGAACATAATATATATATAAATTTGTTCAAGGAAGATCAGTTTATTGTGATTTTATATTTGGATGATATCATCTATAGTGGAAGTAAGAAGAAATTCATGGAAGAGTTTGATAACCCTATAAAACCGGAATTTGAAATGACTATGATTGGTGAAGTCACATACTTTCTTTATATATAGGTGATAAAAAGGAGGAAAAAAATTTTAACTCTAAGGAGAATCATGATAGAGAGCTATTAAAGAAAGTTAAAAATGAATGACTCTAAACCAATTTTGACCCCAATTTCAGTTGGAAAAAAATTAGGAAGCACATGGATGTGAAATCTATATATCCCACCATACATATGAGAATTATTAGAAGCTTAATTTATTTTACTTAAACCCCAATATATATTATATTTTCAATATATTTAGTGGATAATTTTTAGAGTACACCAAAATAAGATCATCTTATTGTGGTTAAAGGAATCATGAGGTACATTCAGAGTACACTCAATTTTTACTTTTTATTTTATGCATGAAAATATCAAGAGTATTCCTCATTTTATTTATGTTTATTGTGATAGATATGTGGTGGAACCAAAATATATTATTTTTATTGAATTTTTTAGTAGTAAACGTGTTGTATGGATGACTAATAATTAATAAAATTCTTTATTGAGTATACAGAAAGATATATTTATCACCATGAATAATGGTTGTACTCCATTTTTTAGGATGGATAAAAAATTAGAAGAAATCGATGAATATGTGAAGTATCTTATGGAGGTATATTATGACAAATATAGTTTAATTGAGTTAATCATAATCATAATCAACACTCTCATTCCAAACATATCATAATATTATATAACATTTTAAATAAATGTTATCAAACTATATGTGTTTTTAGTAATGATCAATTGGAATATATCATGATACAACCATTTGACACACTTATGTTTGGGAATATTTGACTAAAACTTAGTGTTAAACCACCTCCCTCGGCTCAATTATGTTCAAAAGTACCCCTCTACCCATGTTTTTAAAAATTTAATATAGTTTCTAAAGTGATGCACGATTAATGGGGTGATATAGTCCATGGGTTGTTTTTTATTGAAATAAGATCAATTGAACCTTTCAATTTGGGTTTATTTTAAAGGGGGGAGAGATGGTGAAATTATATGGAATCATGTAAACAAGGTTTATGTATGTTGTTTTCAAAAAAAAATTGTCAATGTTGAGACTCTCTAATTTAGAGTGATTTCATTGTATAAGGATATGAGCAGTTGTGGTTTAATATGATTCATGGGATACCCTATTGAGTTGAATATTATAAACATGGGAGATGTATTTTTTTTCCAATGAGTGGTGTTAGTGTTGAGACTCTTTAATTAAGGGTTTATTTATGTTATGAAGACTGTGGGAGTTTTAGTTTTACTTGGGGCATGTGGTACTCTATTGGACTCTTGTTTTCCAAACTAAGATTTTTCTCATGTAGACATAAAGTGTTGAAAGATTTATTTTGGTGCTTTATTATGGTTGTGTGATTTTGAATTTCACTTTAAAAATCCAACAAACCTGATGGGGGATAATGTTGAAACTATGATGAATTACGATATAGATTATTTTTGTATTGTCTTTTTTTTCAATCCATTATATGTTGCAGAATAAATTTTATCTTTATGGGTGATATGTTTTAGAAATATAAAATTATGAATGATTCTTCTTCAATAGTGAAATTTACAAAGGTTTTATAAACATTTGGGTACAAAAATAGGAAGTTATGCTGAAGTTACAAGTTTTTTAAGGAAAATGAAGGCTCCCCATGCTATAAAGAATAAAACATGTGTATTCGGATGTTGAAACTTCATGGTCAAGAACATCACACTCTGAGACCACGTTTATGGATTTCTTTGTAGTCTATAGTATTAAAAGGTGATTAAAAGATATAAAAGAGGTGTTGTTTTGGGTCATTCATGTAGCTAAGTACATAGTTAAAAATAGTATTATGCGATATTATAGTGGATATTTTTGTTCGACCAGGAAGATAATACATGGTTTTCCTAATGAGTAGTAAAGGTTAGTTTTTAGGATATAGATAATAATTCTATGAATTAGTGATTTTATCAAGGAATTTTCTTAAAAATACTCCATTAATCAATTTATTAAGTATTTATTGGAAACTAAGATAAATCAGATGTGATTTTATATGATCATTGAAGGAAAAATTCATATATGAAGTTTAAACTATGTAGTGAGTATTTGATCCATAAGGTGAGTATGAAATGGAGGAATGTGTCTTGTATAAGGGTCCCACATAGTGGAGTACATGACCTTCATGGTAGAGTATGATATTTATAGGGAGATTAAATGGTCCATAATGTTTTTTATAAGGATGAGTAATGTATTTCGTGATAGTGTTCTATGAAGTAGAGTATGTGATTCACAAATGGTTTCACACTATCTATGAGGTTGAGAATAAGATAGAAAAGGGTTTTCATAGTTACATCACATGAGGAGGAATATTGTAGGTGTTTTCACTCAATGTTCACAAACAGGTTTTTATGGACATCGAGGAGTGCATTGAAGAATCATACATTGAATAACATGATGAAAATTCATTGATTAGAATCATAATAATTTCAAGGAAACATTCAAGTCAATAAAAAAAATATTTATTCATCCAATGCAATGAGATAAACGAGAGTTAATGGAAGTGATATGGGGGAAAAGTGTGTTATCCCTTAATACCATGTAAATTTAGTGCTCGTGGAATGAAGTAAAATTGTTGAAATATTTGTAATCAATCAAATCATGATAGTCATAGTGAATTCTGTTATGAATGTTGGATTTTATGTGTATTCTCATTAAACTATACAATTATATTAGACCAAGTAAAAATTGATGATTTCTATGTATTATTTCTCTCATATGTATTCTTGTGCATGTGTGATAGAATGAAATTGAATTAAAAAATTCATACTAATGAGAAGTACATATCATGAAGATTTAAAATAAAAATTTGAAACCCCATCCACCTGTTACCTCTAAGGGTGTCTCAGGTTACAATAGATCCTAGAATATAAGAATATAGAGTTCAATCTATCATTGTAAACTCAGTATAAGGATCCTAAATCATCCTAATATTTCTTGTCGGTGACAATTATAAAGACCATATTTTTGGTGCCCTCTATATCACAATGATTCCAAAATTTATCAATGTGAGTGTCCTAAATGGGTCTAAGTTGCCTCTTAGATCTATCTCTAAAGATATCCACATATATTATTTAGGTAGCTTCACTCATTTCATTAATTAAGAAGCACTTACATAGCCACATATTCATATAGTGATGAGTCAAAATATCATTTTCGATTTGTAGTATTTATTCGACATACCATATCGAAAACACTAATACACAACCAATAATCCTCTTATACACACAGGATTCATCTATATTCTTGATGAAACAAACCTCTTCAATTTCATCATCAAACTGAATATTCTAAGATTGAGATTCTTTCTTTAGTCTATAAATGTACCATTTCAACTTGAATTCTCTAACAATCTCATTTCAGATTGTCATAACCATCATGTTATATTATATAAACATCCAAAAACTAAATTTACATTATGAGAATTAGCATTGATATCAATTTTATATATCTCATAATCAAAATAAACTATTATTAAAATTAATATAATAATGTAATTTATTAATGAATTAGGTAAAAAATATCTTTATAGTCAATACCATGTTTTTTGTCATAATTTTCAAACAGGTGTGATTTTTTAGTATAAATTCTACCATCCATTTTAATTTTAGTATGGAAACCCCAATTTCATCCTATAAGTATTATCGCTTCAATTACATCCACCAATTTCAAATCACAGTTAGTGTACATTGATTAAACTTCATATTCCATGGATTCTAGCCATTTATCTAAATAAAAACTCTAGATTATGCCATGGTAGGAAGTAAGCTTATGTTCTATGAATATTACATGTTTGAAATTTTCCATGATAAATCAATATTTATCATGTTATTGATGAATATTACCTATACATTGTGATCTTTTATTAGATGAGTCGGTTCATCTTCCATAATTATTTATGGAATCAGATCAAATTTCTTCCCAAGAAAATTTCCCTTTTATTGGTGTTGACCTTCTCAAATTCCTCCCTATAACTTCTTGATTGATAAATTATTTATCAATAAATTTATTAAAATAGGAAATAAATACTTTATTCATAGTAGGATTATAGAAATAATATACCTTACTTTCCTTCGGATATCCAACAATTAATATTTTTAGAATTAGGGTAATATTTATCAGAATCTAAATTCCATACATATTTTTCACAGGTGAAAATACTCATAAAATACATAATTGTATGTTTCAAAATCCATATATCATATGGTGTATTTATGATTTCTTGGGATGGAATGTGGTTCTGTAGTAAAATATAACTATCCAGTACATTACTTGAGTATTTAATAAGAAGGTCACATTGACTTGTCATTGATCAAACCATGTCTAACAATATACGATATCTCATTTCATATACACTAGTAAATTGTGGTGTTCTGGGATGGGTGATTCATGAAATAGTTCAACAATTCCTTGTATGATCAATTAATTACAATCTCAAGTATTCAATTCCATTATCCTTTTAAAGTATTTTAAGATTCTTAGCTAATTTATTTTATTCTTTTTTATAATTTTTTTGAACATTTCAAAAGATTCATAATTCCATTTCATATAAAACACATAAATATACAAACTAAATTTAGAAGTAAAGGTAATAAAATACCTAATACCACCACTTTCTCATGGCCTTATTATTCCTCTTACACCACTATATATGAGATCAAATAATATAGTAGTCCTTTCAACTTTTAATGTAATATTTTATTTGTCATATTTCATAACAAACATGATTTGTAATGCTCACATAAATTGAAACCTGATTAGTTCAATAATCCATATTTATGGAGTTATTCATTTCATTTCTAATTTATATGTATAAGGATATAATTTCAAATAAATGTAACATTATAATCTACCCAAAATTACTTATTCTAAATGTTATAAATATCATTATATATATCAATAATGTATAAAAAATTTACTATACTCCCCATTTCATAAAAAATTTCAATATTATATATAAAATAACTTTTATTCTGAATAGATAATGAAAATATCTTATTTTCTAAAAAAGATACAAAAATTAAATTCATGTTTATAGAAGGAACATAACTACATTTATCTAATTATAATATTAATATACTTGGCGGGTTTATATCATAACTGCGGACTTATAATTCAAAGAATTTTATTCCATTATTGACATAAATATTTACTCCACCCTTTATTAATTTTTATATATATGTGATTAAATATTTTTCATCATAAATGTATGCCACACACCCAATATCTAATACTCATGAGTCATATTTTGTGGAATTAATGTCTATAACATTCAGATTTAGATGCTCAAAATGCATCTCCTGTTGAACATTTATCAATCAGAGATACCAATTCCAAAGTATTTGATAGGCCATACCTATAAATGAACTCAATTTTCATATTATGTATTATTCAACAAAGTACAATGAAGATATATCAATGATTTATTATCATGGTGTGGAATATCTTTGTACATTCACTTGTGATGGGGATTTTATTTGGCGACACTTCAATGGAGGGAGGCTTGAGAATCGCTTCTCCAAAATTGTCTCCCATTTTCCTATTTCCATTTGATTTCATCTACTATATAAAATTATTTCTCACTACAGCTACTTTGGACTCATTATTTGGATTCCTTATAAGATGATGGATCTCTGTTGAATCCTTTATCATATCTTTCACTGCCCTTTATATCATTTGATAATGTTTTATACCCCATCATAGTCTATTGTGTTGGTTTTTAGGGTGGTTTGGTACATACTGGTGGATTCTCCATTAGTTTACTATAAGTAAAGCCTTCAATGGAGTTTCTTATATATTTTTGTGGTTCTTCTAGTAGTTAGGTTTTATGGTGGTACTTCCTTTGAATATGAGGTTTCATAGATATGTATATCTCAAGGAGGTATATCAAAGGGTAGGGATGATGATCCTGGAGAAGGTTTAATATCTAATTTGAGACACTATCCCACCTCTCTTAATTTCTAGACACATGTTCCTTTACATCTATGACATTTTGGTTTAGAGTAGTGGTTTAATAGAGGTTTTAGGATGTTTTTGTAGTGGTTGACTGTGTTCTAGGAGGCACAACCGCATTGGCTCTGCACCTTCCCTTTAGTTATCACTAATAAGGACTTAATTTTTTTTCTGGTGTTGTTTCAATTCTCAGTGATGATTTTTCAATGTTATTATCAATGTTGTTTTTTAGTATTAACTAGTGGAGAGAGATGTTAGTCTTCCTTGTAAATGATTCTAATGGTGAATCACTTTAATTGGGATCTTGGTGTTTCATCCTCTATTATAATTTGTTTATTTATTTTTAATTATGAAAAAATGTTTTCATTCTCCATGTCTATTTTAGTTTTGTGATTATATAGGTGGTTAAATTCAGAAGAGGTTCTCCCTGATAGTGATCTGTTTCTTGTGAATGGTCTTACCTGATGGTGGGTGGTTCATCTCAATGGTGTAGGGTTTGGAAATATTGGATTCATATTCTTTTTATTTTTTAAAATGGAAATGTTGGTAGTGCTTTGAGTTTTCCCTCTGCATCATTGTGGGTGAATAGAATAGATTTTCACATCTGGGTGTGAGGCTAAAAAAATGTGCAGTGTAAGATTAAGATATGTTCTTTTGTTAGAAATTCAAATCTTATGGGTTTGGTTTTGTGTTATAACTAAATGCATAAGGTGAATCCTTCCTATGAGTTATAGTGAAATTTATTGAAGTGATATGGTGTTAGTGTGTTAAGGATCTATGGATTAAGATTGATCACAATTAGGCTTCTCACATCTTGATTCACTGATAGTGGTTAGGTTCTCGCGATTTGAATCAACTTTGTGTGATTTGTTTATATTTTTTTATTTTTGTTTGTAGGGTTGTATTTTTCTTTGATTTTGTGATTATTATATTACGGTGATTTTTGGATTTTATACCCTATTTTTTCAAGTTCCCACTATGAAATATGTGCTTCTTCTAAAAAAATGTATTTTGAGGTGTGGGTGAGTATCTTGTCCTATATCCTTTCATCAATAACATTTAATAAAATTTATTCTTATAAAATTTATAACCACATACATCATATGTATTTAGTGATCGAATATATATATTCACTATTTCATTAGCATGCATTGGAGTTCCTCTCAACAATTAGTAATTTAGTTAGGGAATCAATTCAATCATAATAATAATGATTATTTGATAGTTTAATAGGAAACTCATTCCTTGGATCCATCATATTGATAAAATCAACTTTATCCATCCTTTATCCTTCCAAACGGGTTCCTAGATAAGTGTATCTCATGTAAAATTCCAATAACATATTAGAAAAATACTATCCATAGAAATCCTAATTTTCTATAACCTACCCATGAATGATCCAATTTCACTCATTACATGGTTTTCTTGTCAAAGATAATTTAGAGGCACCATTATATGAAAGATCCAACCTGGTTGGATGATGTAGCTCTTGAAACGTGCTTCCCTATATGGGATCTCACAATTGGTATTTATGGGGTGTTTAATTTTAAAGGTCTCACCATTTTAATATACATGAGATAGATATTAAATTCCTAAATATTTCATATTATGAAATCTTTATCATCTCATGTTTTATGCCTTTTTTGAATGATTTTATGATTTAGTATTAGAATCCCTTTTCTATCTTCCAAATGAATTTGTTCACAACACATTAATGTGTAACTCTTTGCATAACCCACAAGTTTCTATTACTCAACCAGAATCGAATCCATGTATATTCATATATATCAAAATGAATCTCTTGAATAAGGTACATGAACTCTTCATTCAAACGTTTACAACAATATGAGATTGGTAAACTCCACATGATTAATACAAAAGGAACATATAACCAACCACTGCCTTTCTAGAACAAAGAAACTAGTATATATATAAACAGATTAACCAAAAAATAGAAATAATTATATAACATTCATAAAATATTTAAAACATAAAATATATTAATAAAATAATGAAATGATATCCAAAATAATAGAGTAAGTAAAAAATGATACAAGATATTTATCTTTTTTAATAAATATATATATGATACGATAAAATCATACCAAAATAAAATACTTAATACAAAAATTACTCAATATTCATGACATATAAGACCAAACCTCACATTTCACTACCTTAACAGATCACTATGTGAAACTATGATACATTTTCATGAAATCGGGGAACCTTCCTTTTAACGATGTAATGGGAAACAGGTGTGTCTATAGGGATAGAGTATAAATCTAAATGGATGCCATCATTAATTCTCTACATTCCCATACACAATTCAAACAATGCATATTGGTTTGAGAATAAAAAAAAAGCATACCTTTGAAAAAATACAATAACTAAATTAATGAAGTGTTTCCATCAAATATATTATATATAAAAATGTTATTAATACATTTACATTTTTTATAGATAGGTTTATATATATATATATATATATAAACTTCTACACTCACTTTCCAAATGAAATATAAGTTTTTGTATAATAATACACAATTCTTTAAAATAAATCATAAGGTTTGGAGAAAATGAAACTATTATGCTACCAGAAATGTGGTTCTATAACATGACTTTCTCGATTGAAGCCACATCTGGGGCCCAAAAATAGTTATAGATAAGTCATAACTATGTGTTTTCATTAGTTAGAGTGAAATCATGATTAGTTGTACTCATTGGACAGAAATTGTGACTAATAATATAACATCACTAGAAATTTACAGGAATATTTTTATTGTCAGTTACACACTAAAAACATAAATACATGATACATATGATAAAATATGTTGCATCAAACAGAATAAAAGTTGAATGAATGTATCTTGTACCTCACAGTCAGAGTGAATATATTTTCCACCTCCCAGGCTGAGTTCACGAATCTTCTATCTCTTTACCTTCTGATTTCATTCAATTATTAATCTATTGTGACTGTATTAATTATATATTTTATTTCAATTTAATGGATTCAATGGATTCATCCAATGGGATTTAATGTAAGCATTTGATGCATTGAATATTTCCAACACATTTAATTAAATGGATAACATCGAATTTGTAACACCCGAGACTTTTACGTTATATAAATCATCAAAGGAATCTTTTTCTACACAACACTTTCTTGGCTTGCTTTACACGAAATCACGACCTTCCTCGATAGCTTGCGTCGTACGCAATACCGAGTTTCACTAAACAATGATATGCTATTAAAATATTATTAAAACTAACCGTTATGAATAGTAATAACCACTTTTTGAAATTTTATAGTTTTTATTTTTCAAAATGGACTTCATTTTTGGATTCGGAATATCGAAATTAGCCTAGGGTGAAATTTTGGTATTTTTCTGAAAACTTTCAATTTTTGATGAATAGTGAAACCACTAAGTGGTAGTTAAAAAAACTGAATTTTTCATAAAACTTAATTTTACCACTTCTGTGAGTGGAATTTTGAAAATCCGACAAACACGGTTGATATCAGTAAGTAAAATGTGGTTCAATGAGATAAAAATAATTTTTTGGTGAATAGTAACTTTTTATTTTTTTTACCGTGGTTAATAGTAAATAGGGTAACTAAGGGTGAATATGATATCACTATTACCCTAACACATGTCCTAATTCTATTGGATAAGTGTAATTTGACCAAAAGCAACCTTGTGAATATAATATGACCATTTAGTTCCACTTGGATTTGATTATGACATTTAATATTATTTTATTTAATGAATAGTTAAAATAGTTAAAATCAAAGTTTAATAACTAAAAAGTTTTTAATATGAGGTTATACATAAGATAAATTCTACTATAAATATTCATTAGAAATATAAAATGATTTCCTACATAATGGTATTTTATTTGTAATTTTTAGACATTAAATAATTTAATTTATTTATGACACAATGATGATGCAGTAATTATCTTATTAATGAAATATTGACATAATTGATGTTATAAACACCAAAATAAATGTAATTTGAGACTTTTTATGAATCCCACTAATTTTATAGGTTAATATTACATGTTAGTATTGATTTAATTAATTTTTTCCGAACTAATAATTCTGTTATGATTTTCACAGAAATCAATTACTAAATAGTGTCAAAATTGACATAAAATAGTTTTTAAAACAAATATTATATTATAAATTGTTATTTTATTCTTAAAAATCTAAGGTTAGGCCAAATGACTTAGATAAGGTTATATATATTAATAATAAACAACTTGGGGTTCGTTTGGCTGCTTACAGTAAGTTTATTAACCTTATAGTATAAGAACACAAGAAGACATGGTAAAAGTAAACTTATTTAACTTAATGTTAAATCTAAATGATAAGGTTAAAATAGGAACCTAAAATTGCCTAAATTCTATTGGATGAGAGGATTTAGACCCATCCCCACCTTAGCTTAGAAATAAATCAATTTTGATTTATTTAAAACCGAACTTGACTTTATTATAAAATAATATTTTTAGTTATTCCAAAGGTGCCCCTCTCCTCCCTTATAAAAGGGCACCTCCTCCCTCTCTTCCTCACACCACATTGAGCCTTCAAGCTCAGCCAACCGCTTCCCCTTTCTCCTCTCCACTTCCCTAGAGACATCCTAGAGGCCCTGGTCTTCTTCAAAGACCAATTTTAGTGCCCTAAAAGAAGGTCTCAAAGAAGCACTTCAAAGAAGGGGTAATGTCCTTTACCAATTCTTTCATCTTTATTTCTTCTTCCACTTCTTCTTCTTTAGTTGTTTCGTTATGAAGTAATAACATCAGTATCACTCATATACTGATATGTTATTATAAGTATGAAACAACCCATCTATCCATCCTACGGAAAAATAAATCACCGCGCGTGCGTACGTATGGAATACCGTATCCACACCGTGGTGTAATCTATTTTCCACCACCACCTTACTTGGATGGGTATAATGGTGTAAATAATGACCATATATGACTATTATATAGTGATATTGATTCTGAAATAGTATACATATACTCCAATACAATTCCACGATCATAGGAACGATATCATCACTCGTGCGTACGTACAGAATACCGTCTCCCCGATGTGATGCGACTCGTTCTACATGATCTTCATTTCATAATGATTATATAAATGAATTTAATGAATGAATATGATATATATTACACTAATAACATTATTTGAAATGAGTTATCTATAACCTAAAGAGAAGAATAAGAATTTATTCGACAAAACACGCATAAGAACAAAAAGTATAAACACCCAAATAACAAGTAGCAATGAAATATTACTACTAAGAAGCTAAGAATATGACCATATATGATATCATAAAAATCAGTATGATTCTGGAATAAGTCAATAACATTATTTACATCACTATACAGGAGGTTCGGACACTTACAAAGCAAGTCGGACCTATGGTAAGGGAAATATCACAATCTCATTTTTATCTAAGATTTTTTATACTTTGGAATTTACTAGGGTGTATTTTATCATCCACATACATGTTTCCTCAATATGTAATGTTATTTCCATCCACCTAAAATTGTTTAAATCCAATTTTACCCTTCGGTGAGTTTTTAGTAAAAGATATGAAAGGAATCTTTTGTCGGTTTTCGTAAGAGTTACTTTTTGACTTTTCCGACAAAAGTATGAGAAGAATGTTTTTTTAACTTATACGACATGAATGGATTTTTAAAACATTATTTCCAAGAATCTTCCTTTACAAGTTTTCATGTTTATTTTTAATCAACTTCTTTTAGTTTATAATTGTACGACATGTTAGGAAAGGAAAAGTGTTTTGGAAGAAGAAAGGATATTTTCCTCAAGAATGGAATTCAAGTGTTTTATCAAAATTATTTTCCATATAAGATAATAAAGGGTTCTGTTTTTATCCCTATTATTACATTGATTTGATTATGTTGTGATGGAATTATTTTTATGAATTCTTTTATCTTATATGAATTGTTTTATGATGTCATGATGTTTAAGATTCCCATTTTTATTACATGGGTTATGAAATGATGTATGATTTATGATTTTGTGGCACACATAAGAATGGTATAATTATGAGATGGGTGGGACCTATATCTCCCTCCAATGCATTGGGTAAAGATTTTATATCTCATGAGAAAGACATGGCTGGAACGGTAGGTTATACCAGTTTAGTGAAACAGGACTGAAACGAGGGTGACTCGGTTCAGAAAGGGACTTTGTCCACTAAGATAGTCTTGGCAATGAGTCTTGACTAACAAGAAATGATTCTCTATGATTATGTGTGTATGCCACAAAGATTCATGTTTTAAGTTATGATTATTGTGATTACATTTCACTGCCATGATTTATACCATGTTATGAAATTATGATCTCTTTTGCAGGTTTAGATTTCCAAAAGTTATGTGACTCTGTATACGATGTGATTGATATTTCTTTTGTTTACCCTTACTGAGCATTTGAGCTCACCCTTTTGTATGTTTTCTTTCCCCAGGTTAGGAAGAAGGTTATTAAGTAGGATATGCCAAAAAGGGACTCTAGATATGATGAAATAAGTGGGAGGAAAAGTTGATGCTTTATGAACTAGTTGTTTATGTTTCCCAGTTTCTAAAGACACTATACCTATATGGTACTTTCGTGGTTTTGTTATATTTTGTAATAACTATGCTTCAATTTTGAAGTATTAACAATGTATGTAAAGTATGGGTCATTATAGTTGGTATCAGAGGAAAGGTATTGTCAACCTTTGGAAACTAGGATGTGAAAGCCATAGTAAGAACCCTAAGGATAAGTCTAAGAATATAACACAATCTTAGTGTTTTAGAAATGGCCATGAATAACCTAGGATAAGACCTTAAGTGTGAAATTTTATTCTTGATTATGTGGTTTTCCTATTATAATTAGTGTTGCTCACACTATTCTTCTTGGTTTTAGTCAATGGCTGGAACCCGAAGGAATCGAGTTAATGCGGAATGTGACGGGCAACGCAATGATTGTCCCCCTGAGAAACCAAACGTTATGGGAGCTGGAATGCAAAATCTTGTAGCCATGCTCACACAACTATCTCAAGATATGAATCATGCAGGACTTCCAAACGAGCAAAGGAAGGAGAAACATTCTGTTGAATCCTTCATGAGACAGCGTCCACCTTCTTTCAGCGGGTCTACTGATCCATTAGTTGCTGAACAATGGATTAGTACTACTGAAAAGATATTTTCAGTTCTTCAATGTTTTGAACATGATAAAGTCATCCTAGCAGTGTATCGTTTGGAAGGAGATGTTGATCAATGATGGAATCTTATTAAGAATACGAGGCAAAGGGATGAAATTGAGTCCATGGAATGGTACGAGTTCAAGAACTTATTTTTCAATAAGCACTTCCCTCGTATTCTCCGAACAAAGATGGAGAAAGAGTTTCTTGAACTGAAGCAAAAGGATGATGAATCTGTTGGTACCTATGAAGCAAATTTTACAAAACTTGCAAGGTACGCTTCTAGTATTATTATCCAACCTGAGAGTAAGATCGATCGATTCTTTAGTGGCTTAAATCCAAGTCTTCGAAGGGTGTTAGCTATAAGGGACTTCAATAGCTACGAGGAAATCGTTCGATGTGCTCTCAAAGTCGAGATGGAGATTGGAGTAACCCATCAATCATATGGGTTTGATAAGAAGAGGAAAATGGAATTCAAAGGAAAATCTAAAGAGCACACTGAAAAGAAGATGAGCTTTCCCTTATGCTCAAAGTGTGGAAAGAAACATAGAGGGAGTTTTCTTAAAGGGAAAAGTAAATGTTTCAAATGTGGAAAGGAAGGTCATCGGGCATTTGAATGCCGCGATGATGGGAAGAAGATGTCTAATGATGCAAACAAAGGAAGGGATACACAGAATGAACCTACTACACTTCAATGTTTCAAGTGCAAGGAGATGGGGCATTATGCCAATAAATGCCCTAATCCAAGGGTTGATGATGATGGTCGACGTCAACAAACTCTCAAGGCTAAAGGCCAAGGAAAGTCACATGCAATTTCTATCAGCGATGTGGAGTACGATAACGATGTGGTGAAAGGTACACTTATCATCCACTCTAAAGTAGCAAATGTTTTATTTGATTCTAGATCCACCCACTCTTTTATTTTTGAAGAATTTTCTAAGGGTATCACCGTATTACCTCAACAATTATATGTTGAGTTAGCTGTGACAACACCTAATGGCACAATAGTCGCATCAAAAGTTTATAACTCTTCTCCGATCGATGTTTGTGGGAAAGTGCTTCCTGGAAATCTTGTGATCCTTCCTATAGTGGAATTTGATTTTATTCTTGGCATGGATTGGCTTTCTTTATATGGATCTCATATCAATTTCTAAAGAAGAGAAGTCACATTTCATATTCCAGATCAATCTATCATCGTCTATCAATGCAAGGATGAACATAACCTTCCAGTGGAAATTTATTCTATCTTATGGGTCTTGATTCCACTAAATAAAGGTTATTTATCTCAAATGGTTGGTGAGAAACTCATGATTAAGAATATTCACATTGTACGAGAGTTTGATGATGTCTTTCCAGAGGAATTACTGGGTCTTCCACCAAATCGTGATGTTGAGTTTTCAATAGAACTCGTACCGAGTGCTTTGCCTATTTCAAAGACACCTTATAGAATGGCCCCAATTGAGTTGCAGGAATTGAAGAAGCAACTCCAAGAGAATCTTGATAAGGGATTCATATGCCCTAGTGCATCACCTTGGGGAGTACCTGTTCTATTTGTTAAGAAGAAAGATGGATCAATGAGAATTTTCATTGATTATCGAGAACATAACAAGGTCTTTATCAAGAACAAATATCCTCTCCCACGCATTGATGACTTATTTGACCAACTACGCGGAGCTCAATACTTTTCCAAGATTGATCTTTGTTCAGGGTATCATAAATTAAGGGTCAAAAGGGAGGATATACCGAAGACGGCTTTCCATACAAGGTATGGACACTATGAATTTATAGTGATGCCATTTGGTCTTACTAATGCCCCTGCTATCTTCATGGATCTGATGAATAGAGTCTTTAGAGACTATCTTGATCAATTTGTGGTAGTCTTTATAGACGATATTCTTGTCTATTCAAAGAGAAAGGAAGAACATGAAGATCACTTGAGAATTATATTGAAGACCCTGAGAAAGGATAAGCTTTATGCCAAATTTACCAAGTCTGAATTTTGGCTTAAAAAATTTTCATTTTTGGGTCACATAATCTCAAAAGAGGGGATATCTGTGGATCCAGCAAAAACAGAGGTTATCGAAAGATGGTCGAGACCAACAATAGTAACTGAGATCCGAAGTTTTCTTGGTTTGGCTGGATATTATCGACGTTTTGTGAAAGATTTTTCACAATTATCTAATCCACTCACCAAGTTGACTCGGAAAGAAGTTAAGTTTGTCTGGGTGGAGGAATGTGAAGAGAATTTCAAGGAGTTGAAAAGAAGGTTATCCAGTGCACCTGTTCTCACACTTCCTTATAGTGGAGAAAGGTTTGTGATCTACAGTGATGCATCCAAGAAGGGATTGGGGTGTGTTCTTATGCAAAATGATATGGTGATAGCTTATGCCTCACGACAGTTGAAAATCCATGAGAAAAATTACCCAAAACATGATTTGGAGTTAGCTGCAGTAATATTTGCATTAAAGATTTGGAGGCATTACCTTTATGGTGAAAGGTGTGATATTTATACTGATCATAAAAGTTTAAAATATATTTTCACACAAAAGGAGCTGAATATGCGACAAGGAAGATGGTTGGAGCTGATTAATGATTACGACTGCTCAATCCATTACCACCCGGGGAAAGCAAACAAGGTGGAAGATGCATTAAGTCGACCAGAACAAGCTAGTTTATCCATGATGAGGATCACAAAAGATCCAATATTTATGGATTTACAAAGGATGGATCTTGGAATTATAATAGAAGGGGAAAAATCTTATCTTTCTCAAATGAATGTTCAACCATCTATACATGTGAATATTAAAGAGGCACAGAAAGAAGATGACGAGTTACAAAAGAAGGTGAGAAATATTCCTGAATTCAACCTTGATTGTGATGGGATAATAAAGTTTAGGAATCGGGTTTGTGTTCCTCCCATCCCCGAATTAATGAAGGAGCTTCTGGATGAGGCTCATAGTTATTCATTCTCTATTCATCCTAGAAGTACGAAGATGTATAGGGACCTGAAAGAGTACTTCTGGTGGGATGGCATGAAAAGAGATGTTGTTGAATATGTCTCTCGATGCTTGGTTTGTCAACAAGTTAATGCTGAGAGACAGAAGTATAAGGGTATGTTACAAACATTACCCATACATGAATGGAAATGGGAAAACATCACTATGGACTTTGTCTCAGGACTTCCTAAAACATCCAAAGGCAATAATGTTATCTGGGTCATAGTTTATCGTCTTACAAAGTCTGCACACTTCATTTCTATTAGAGAGGATTTCTCTCTGGATCAGCTTTCCAGGATATATGTAAAGGAAGTGGTAAGATTTCATGGAGTACCACTTTATATTATATCTAATCGGGATTCGAGATATACCACGAAGTTCTGGCGAAGTATTCAGCATACTCTGGATACAGAGTTGAGTTTCAGCACTGCTTATCATCCTCAGAAAGACGGTCAGTCTGAAAGAACAATTCAAACCCTAGAAGATATGTTGAGAGATTTCTCTATGGATTTCAAAGGAGGTTGGGATCAACACCTACCTTTGGTGGAATTTTCTTATAATAATATCTTTCACTCCAGTATTCAGATGGATCCTTATGAAGCTCTCTATGGAAAGAAATGCAGGACTCCAACTTGCAGGGATGAAGTTGGGGAAAGAAAGCTATTAGGACCTGATCTTGTTGATGAAATGGCAGAAAAGGTCAGATCTATTCAACAACACATAAGAGCAGCTCAGAGTCAATAGAAAAGTTATGCCGACAACCGAAGAAAAGGCCTAGAGTTTGAAGTGGGTGATAAAGTGTTCTTACGAATATCTCCCTGGAAGAGGGTCATGAGATTTGGAAAGAAGGAGAAGTTGAGCCCTAGATATATCGGTCCTTTCAAAATACTGGATCGTGTTGGGAAGGTAGCTTACTGATTGGCGCTTCCACCGAATCTCTCTCAAGTTCACGATGTGTTCCATGTATCTCTCCTGAGAAATTACATACCAGATCCTTCACATGTACTCATCTCAGAAGTTGTACCGCTGGAGCAAGATCTTTCTTATGAAGAACAACCGATAGAGATTCTAGATCATAGCGAAAAAGTCCTACGAAACAAGACCACTCGATTGGTGAAAGTTTTATGGAGGAACCACCAATTAGAAGAAGCTACATGGGAGCTTGAGGATATGATGAGGGAGAGGTATCCTCATCTGTTTGTTACAAAGTGACGAATTTCAAGGGCGAAATTCATTTTAAGGGGGGTAGAATGTAACACCCGAGACTTTTATGTTATATAAATCATCAAAGGAATCTTTTTCTACACAACACTTTCTTGGCTTGCTTTACACGAAATCGCGACCTTCCTTGATAGCTTGCGTCGTACGCAATACCGAGTTTCACTAAACAACGATATGCTATTAAAATATTATTAAAACTAACCGTTATGAATAGTAATAACCACTTTTTGAAATTTTATAATTTTTATTTTTCAAAATGGACTTCATTTTTGGATTCGGAATATCGAAATTAGCCTAGGGTGAAATTTTGGTATTTTTTTGAAAACATTCAATTTTTGATGAATAGTGAAACCACTAAGTGGTAGTTAAAAAACTGAATTTTTCATAAAACTTAATTTTACCACTTCTGTGAGTGGAATTTCAAAAATACGACAGACACGGTTGATATCAGTAAGTAAAATGTTGTTCAATGGGATAAAAATAATTTTTTGATGAATAGTAACTTTTTATTTTTTTTACTGCGGTTAATAGTAAATAGGGTAACTAAGGGTGAATATGATATTACTATTACCCTAATACATGTCCTAATTATATTGGATAAGTTTAATTCGACCAAAAACAACCTTATGAATATAATATGACCATTTAGGTCCACTTGGATTAGATTATGACATTTAATATTATTTTATTTAATGAATAGTTAAAATAGTTAAAATCAAAGTTTAATAACTAAAACATTTATGATATGGGGTTATACATAAGATAAATTCAACTATAAATATTAATTAGAAATCTAAAAAGATTTCCTACATAATGGTATTTTATTTGTAATTTTTAGACATTAAATAATTTAATTTATTTATGACACAATGATGATCCAATAATTATCTTATTAATAAAATATTGACATAATTGATGTTATAAACACCAAAATAAATGTAATTTATACTTTTTATGAATACAACTTATTTTAAAGGTTAATATGACATGTTAGTATTGAATTAATTAACTTGGTTCGAACTAATAATTCTGTTATGATTTTCACAAAAATCAATTACTAAATAGTGTCAAAATTGACATAAAATAGTTTTTAAAACAAATATTATATTATAAATTGTTATTTTATTCCTAAAAATCTAAGGTTCGGCAAAATGACTTAGATAAGGTTATATATATTAATAATAAACAACTTGGGGTTCGTTTGGCTGCTTATAGTAAGTTTATTAACCTTATAGTATAAGAACACAAGAAGACGCGGTAAAAGTAAACTTATTTAACTTAATGTTAAATCTAAATGAAAAGGTTAAAATAGGAACCTAAACTTGCCTAAATTCTATTTGAGGAGAGGATTTATACCCATCCCCACCTTAGATTAGAAATAAATCAATTTGGATCTATTTAAAACCGAACTTGACTTTATTATAAAATAATATATTTAGTTATTCCAAAGGTGCCCCTCTCCTCCTTTATAAAAGGGAACCTCCTCCCTCTCTTCCTCACACCACTTTGAGCCTTCAAGCTCGGACAACCCGTGCCCCTTTCTCCTCTACACTTCCCTAGAGACATCCTAGAGGTCCTGGTCTTCTTCAAAGACCAATTTTAGTGCCCTAAAAGAAGGTCTCAAAGAAGCACTTCAAAGAAGAGGTAATGTCTGTTACCAATTCTTTCATCTTTATTTCTTCTTCCACTTCTTCTTCATTAGTTGTTTCATTATGAATTAATAACATCAGTATCACTCATATACTGATATGTTATTATAATTATAAAACAACCCATCTATCCATACTACGGAAAAAGAAATCACCGCGCGTGCGTACATACGGAATACCGTCTCCACGCCGTGGTGTAATCTATTTTCCACCACCACCTTACTTGGATGGGTATAATGGTGTAAATAATCACCATATATGACTATTATAAAGTGATATTGATTCTTAAATAGTATACATATACTCCAATACAATTCCACGATCATAGGAACGATATCATCACTCGTGCGTACGTACGGAATACCGTCTCCACGATGTGATGCGACTCGTTCTACATGATCTTCATTTCATAATGATTATATAAATGAATTGAATGAATGAATATGATATATATTACACTAATAACATTCTGGAAATGATTTATCTATAACCTAAAGGGAAGAATAATAATTTATTCGACAAAACACGCATAAGAACAAAAAGTTATAAACACCCCAATAACAAGTAGCAATGAAATATTACTACTAAGAAGCTAAGAATATGACCATATATGATATCATAAAAATCAGTATGATTTTGGAATAAGTCAATAACATTATTTAAATCATTATACAGGAGTTTAGGACACTTACAAATCAAGTCGGACCTAAGGTAAGGGAAATATCACAATCTCATTTTTATCTGAGATTGTTTATACTTTGGAATTTACTGGGGTGTATTTTATCATCCACATCCATGTTTCCTCAATATGTAATGTTATTTCCATCCACCTAAAATTGTTTAAATCCAATTTTACCCTTCGGTGAGTTTTTATTAAAAGATATGAAAGGAATCTTTTGTCGTTTTTTGTACGAGGTACTTTTTGACTTTTCTGACAAAAGTACGAGAAGAATGTTTTTTTAACTTATACGGCATGAATGGATTTTTAAAACATTATTTCCAAGAATCTTCCTTTACAAGTTTTCAAGTTTATTTTTAATCAACTTCTTTTAGTTTATAATTGTACGACATGTTAAGAAAGGAAAAGGGTTTTTGAAGAAGAAATGATATTTTCCTTAGGAATGGAGTTCAAGTGTTTTATCAAAATTATTTTCCATCTAAGATAATAAAGGGTTCTGTTTTTATCCCTATTATTACATTGATTTGATTATGTTGTGATGGAATTATTTTTGTTAATTCTTTTACCTTATATGAATTGTTTTATGATGTCATGATGTTTAAGATTCCCATTTTTATTACATGGGTTATGAAATGATGTATGATTTATGATTTTGTGGCACACATAAGAATGGTATCATTATGAGATGGGTGGGACCTATATCTCCCTCCAATGCATTGGGTAAAGATTTTATATCTCATGAGATAGACATGGCTGGAACGGTAGGTTATACCGGTTCAGTGAAACAGTACTGAAACGAGGGTGACTCGGTTCAGAAAGGGACTTTGTCCACTAAGATAGTCTTGGCAATGAGTCTTGACTAACAAGAAATGATTCTCTATGATTATGTGTGTATGTCACAAAGTTTCATGTTTTATGTTATGATTATTGTAATTACATTTCCCTGCCATGATTTATCCCATGTTATGAAATTATGATCTCTTTTGCAGGTAAAGATTTCCAAAAGTTATGTGCCTCTGTATACGATGTGATTGATATTTCTTTTATTTACCCTTACTGAGCATTTGAGCTCACCCTTTTGTATGTTTTCTTTCCCCAGGTCAGGAAGAAGGTTATTAAGTAGTATATGCCAAAAAGGGACTCTAGATATGATGAAATAAGTGGGAGGAAAATTTGATGCTTTATGAACTAGTTGTTTATGTTTCCCAGTTTCTAAAGACACTATACCTATACGGTCCTTTCGTGGTTTTGTTATATGTTGTAATAAGTATGCTTCAATTTTGAAGTATTAACAATGTATGTAAAGTATGGGTCGTTATAGAATTTGTATATATAAAATGATGTGATCCCTCCTATTAGATGTGGGAAATGATCATTAGTTTGGTGTATGAGAATCTACTCATTATGAATGAGGATCCTTTAGTCGGTGTACCACTTGCAAAGATAAAAGAATTTCATATACTAATCTAGTGATCTTCATTAGGAAAACTCATTGGAGATCAAGGTTATTTCATCGACTATCTTAATATGCATATATTTATGTTCTTTATTTATATATACGTGTTGAAAACCTCATATATAGATAAGGTATAAATATGAGTTTTCTTTCACTGATAAGATCATAAGACGGACCCCATAAAACCCATTAGGTGCATCGAAGCCATATCGATTATATGTTTTAGGAAAAGAAGAAATTAACATAATCTTAATTGGAAAGTACCCACATAAAGATACGATGTGTGAAAAATAATATGAGGTAGTATTTTGAGATTTTGTTAAGAATTAATATATCTTTCATCTTCTCCTTGTATAACATTCATGAGGCAACATACTGTGCACTGAAATTTGACATTATCATAATAGGTAACATAATAGCCTAGCTAGTCAAAACATCCATTATAGGATAAAGTAGCATAATCCCACATCTTGGAAAACATAGTATCATATTCAGGGTACATAAAAATACATTGATTATCAATATTGTGCATAATATCTCTTTAATGGAATTTTAGCTTCGTTTAAGATATTCTTGTTAGCTTGTTGGTCGTTCTATGATTTATTTCATTAATTTACATTCTTACTGATATGATTGTGTTAAAACTGTAGTTTTCATACCTCCTTTAGTGATTTAATATTTATTGTTTATTATATATATGTATATTTATGTATATTATTTATAATATATATATATACATATATTTAACTAAATTTATATCAATTTATATATACTTGTGTTTATTTAAAAATATTAACGTATATATATGTGTGTGTATGTATTTATATTTATATTAATTATTTTTCATTTGTTATTTGATATTTTTTTATTATTTGATTTTTTATTAATTTATATTTATTAATTATTAATTATTATTTATTATTTATTATTTATTAACTATTGTTATTATTTATTGTTTATTATTAATTGATTATTTTTTATTTATTTTTCATTTATTATTTAGTAGTAATTTATTAGTTAGATATTTATTTATTATTTACGTAGTTCTAATTTAGTTAATTATTATTTATTTAATTCTTATTTATTTATTTTGTAGTTCTTATTATTTAGTAATTTATTTATCAAGTATTTATTATTTATTATTATTTATTTATGTATTATTATTATTTAATTATTTTTATATATAATTAGTTATTATTATTAATGTTTTTGTATTCTATTATTTACTGTTACTATATTATTTATTTATTTAATATTTCCTTATTATTTCATTAATAATTAATTAATTAATAAATTATTATTGTCAAACTATTTTATTATTATTATTATTATTATTTTATTTTTTACTATTAATTTATTATTTACATATCATTTATTTAATATTTGTTATTTATTTCAAAAATTAAGCATATATACACATAATTAATTAGAAAATAATAACCAAAATAATATATATATATATATATGTGCGTGTGTGTGTGTGCATAGGTATTTACATAGATTTTTTGTGTATGTGTGTGTGTTTGTGAAAGACACATTAGTCACCACATGAAGAACTTGTAGGAGTGATAATGACTTTGTAGAATAATTATGAAGTAATGAGCACCTTGAGATTTTGTGAATTTATTTTTTTGAATTAATTTAATATTTTTGATTTTTTTCACTTCACAAAACACTGAAAATATATTTCTATTGTTATATAAAAAACTATGTTTTGATTATGTTATATGAAACACCAAGTTAAGATTTCACTATACACAACACCGACTTGGCTTGTATTACACACAACACTGAGTTTCTACAAAACAACATCTTATTGTTAAAATTATTTAAATGAGATAGTTATAACATATCAGTTAAAATTATAAAATTAATACAAATGACTACTTTTAAAATATTATTTATAATGGTTTGATATAAATTGAACATACTAATAATGGAAAATATAATTTTTGGTAAAGTCTTAATACGTTTAAAACAACTACTTTCCCAAATAAACTAATTTTTATGTCCTTCCATGAAAGATAATAAAATTAAGGATAAAAACTATTAAATATTTAATTTTATATTATAAACAACATTTTTCAATTTCGAATTTCAAAATTAACTTAGGGTAAATTTTCAGTATTTTTCTAAGAAGTTTCCTTTTTCGATGAATAGTGAAAAATACTACATTTTCGTTAAAAACTAACTTTTTTTAAATAATTATTATGATTTAAAATGAATTTTAATTTCCCAATATATAAATAATTCATAAAATAATCCAATTTAGGTCTTTTTAATCATTAATGAAATCAAATATAAAAATTTATTGAACTTTTGAAGGTCCATTTTACCTATATTCTCGCCACATCTACCGGAGTAATGTAAAACATAATTTAGTCATTTTTTTGAATTGAATTTGAAAAAATGGACATAAATGGGTGTAATCATTTTGAAATTTGTTGTCAAATAGGAAAAAATTATTTTTTTGGTGAATAGTATTTTTATTATTTTTGTTTACCACATTTAAGGGTAAACTAGGCAATTAATGGAAAAAATAATATTATAATAATATAAAATTACCCTAACACATGTACTAATATCGTTGGATAAGTGGTATTTTAATAAAATCAACCTTAGGAAGAAATTATAACATTTATAAGCCACATGGGTTAGAATATGATATTTTTTATATTTTTATAAAGATAACTTAAAAATGTCATACTCATAATTTTGATAAATAAATTATTTTTAATATTGGGTAATAAATAAGATAAATTATACTATAAATATAAATTTTAAATCTAATTTATTTATCTTTATAATGATATTTTACTTTAAAATTCTATATAATAAATAATTTAATTAAAGGCTTGTATAAAAATGATGAAATAATTATATAATTAATGGAAGAATCGAGTAAATTATATTAAAAATATTAAAATATATATAATATAATATAATTAATGACAACCAGTAATTTTAATGACACCATAGATATTATATATATATATATTAGATGTGTTATTTGTATTTTATCATGTTGTTAAGATATTTTTTGAAAGAAAAATTATAACTATTATCAAAATTGACATAAATTATACTTTAAACTAAATCATATTTTATTAAATGATAACAAATAGAAACAAAATAATCATTCCACATAACTTTAATAAGGCTAAAAATTTCATAAATGATCCAGTTCTGGTTCTTTACTCATTTTACTAGAAATATATTAACCCTAAAGTGTAAAAAGTTAGGTTGTCATTGTAAGAGAAAAAAGGCTTAACAAATAGTTAATTCCAAAAGGAAAGGTTAATAATGTTACATAAAAACGTCTAAAAATAATTTTTTGGGAGTATTTCAACTGATACGCATTTTATCTTCTAATTAAATAACGTTTTATCTATTTTAACTTGAGAATAAATTTATATAAATTCAATATTTTAAGAGTTTCCTAGAGTGCCCCTCCATTCCATTATAAAAGAGCAACTCCTTCCTCATTTCCTCACACAATCATGAGCCTTATATCTCAACAAAAAGCTAACCAATTCACCTATAAAAATTCTTAGTAAAGTTATAGAGGTTCTGGTTAACCAAAAAAATCATCTCTAGAGTCCCTAAGAGGAGATCCCATGAAATTCCACCGAAGAAGAGATGATTGTTTTACGAATCCAATCTAATTTATTTTTATTTTTTACTTCATATTCTTATATTGTTTCCATAAAAAATTAATAACTCAATTATAATATATATACTGAGATGTCACTATGATTATGTGATAACCATATATCTTCTTTTATCCTTCCTATGAAAAAAATGTCACCGTGTTTGCGTACGTATGGCCTATTGTCACCACGCCATGGTGAAATCTATTTTTCATCACCATCTTTCATGACTGAGAATTATGATGTATTTAATCAGTTTATATGATATTTATAATATAATTGTACTTCTGTAAAAATAATATCTTGTATACCTATTTACCTTTTATTATTTTGGGAAAATGATAACATCGCTCGTGCGTACGTTTGACTTACCATCTCAATGATGTGATGTAACTCGTTATTCAGATATACTTCACATGAATGGTAATAAAGATTAATTTTATGAATAAATATTTTATATATGACATTAAAATTATTTTTGAATAATACTACACCACATTATTTCTATTATTTTAACCAGGGAAAAAAATGAAAACAACTTTCATGCGTATGTACAACCCACCCTCTTCATGAACGGTGTATTTCATTTATCATTATGGATTAGTATAAATAATTATATACTAAATATATAAGATAATTATATCATGTTTTATATTCTGGAAATAAGTAAATCATGATCGAATTATGATAATATAGAATACAAAGTCAGATCACATGCGATTAATAAGGCATTTATCACCCAAAATGTATCTTTAAGAAGAAGTTAATAAAAACATGGAAATATATTGTTTTAAGAAAATAATACATGATATTACATATATGAATTTGGTTATATAATTGAGGTATATTAAACTTGTATTTATTATTCAGGAATTTTTAATGAGTATGGTGAGGGTTAAGATATAAGCTAAGGGTTAATTTCTCAGTCTCATTATTATCTGAGGTTGTTTATACGTAAGAATAAATTGGGGAATATTTATCATCCATGTCCTTTCTCTCTAATAATTCTTGAATAAAATGTTTTACAGTTATTATATATATTTTTAGAGTCATTTTAACCCATTTTGACCTTTTAGTGCATAGTTTGAATGAAATTTTTTTCCTTTTTCCAAACAAGGATCTTTGAGACTTTTATGGAAAATGTACAAGGAGGTTGTTTTATTTTTTACTTATACCACATGAATAGATTTTTATGATTTTAGCATGCCGTATTTCCAGGAATATTCCCTTATAAGATTCGAAGCCTATTTTCAAATAAATGTTTTTCCTTTAAAATTTCTCATCATTTTAAGAAAATAAAATATTTTTAAAGGAGAAAGGGTATTTTCCACATGAATTATTGTCAAGTGATATTTCAAAATTATTTCCCATCTAAGATTCCATCTGTAGGTTTTACTCATTAATTTTTAAAAAATAATCCAATGAATCCTTACATATTATTTATTTAAATAGTACAAGTTTATTAACAATATATTTAATAAATCATTATCTCTTCCACAAGTTATATGCTTATGAAACCCCATTACTTTCAAGGGTTATGCCTCGATGAAATGAATTAAAAATCTGTCTATTTTTTTCAAGTTATGATTTGACTACATGTTTATGATAACCATTTCATTTCATGGGTAATGATATGATTTTTATGGTCTTTTTTCAAATGTATATAAGATTTTATTATGAGATGGGTGGGATGTATAACCCCCTCCAATGCTTTGGGTAATGATTTATATTTTGCGTGATAGAAATAAGGCAATGTTTTCACTATGATGTTCATTAGGGTGAACAATGACTACCAATAAGGTTTATGAAGTTAACCCATACTACCAAGATCGAATTGGAAATGATGCCTTGACTACCATGGAAATCATTATTATATAGTTATGTGCCAACCTGAATTCCATGTTTTATTCCGATTTTATTCTTCCACAGATCATGTTATTTATTTCCTTATGATTCATGTTTTATGGACTAAAAATATTTATTCCATGATTCATTTTTATGATATTTTATATTCAAGGTATGATATTATATTTTCACAATCTATTTCACAAACAAATATTCTCATGATTATGTTTACATGTATCCCTTGTTTACCCTTACTGAGCATCTGAGCTCACATTTTTTCTTATGTTTTCTTTTCCTGGGGTTATAAAGAAATCTTATAGTTTTGGGTAATAAAGTGGTAGATCTTTATAGGATATGTTTAAGATCTTTCATCAAATTAAAAGAATGTGTTCCATGTTTAAAAAATCCATTAAATTAATATAGTATTTGGGTGTGTATTTGTGTAATGTACTAAGTATTCTGAAAAAGTGATTTAATGTCTATGTATGAAAAGTGAGGGTCTCTATAGTTCGTATCATAGAAAAGGATTAGTCAATTTTGGGAAACCTTCATGATAAAACTTTATTAAGATCCCTAGATACATTTCTAAGGAAATTTCTAGGTATGTATTTAAAGATAAGTCTAAGTATGAGTTAATGTTTAGGAAAATGTCATGAAATTTTCGTAATGGAGAGTGTAAGTGGTTTTTTGGAATTACATAACTATCTAGATACTAAAAATGGATGTGTATCTGTCTTAGATGAACCTATGGTTAAAAACTACAACCTTGTAAATCATCACTACCTCGATCATTACCTAGTACACAATAACATTCCTTACTGCACACCTGGTTTGACACTCCCGGGAGAGATGCTTTGGGAATTCAGAAACTATTCATGAACCCTTATTAATGATTTAAATATATGTTAGCTTTGAATAATGAAAGATATACCTGATATGTCTTATATTAAGTATTTTTTCATAATTTAGACATCCTATATATGAATTTCAATGATTATGTGGTTCTTTATTATGATAACTATTTCTTACTCTATGATTTTAGTTTTAGTCAATGTTTGGAACTTGAAGAAACCATGTTGATGGTAATTATAACAGAAAATGAAATGAATTTCCTTCATAGAAATCGAATTATATGGGAGTTGGAATGAAAAATATCATTGCTAGGCTCACCCTCCATTCTTATGCTATGAATCATGTTGGACTTCCAAATGAGAAACAAATGGAAAACATTATATAGAGTCCTTATGAGGTAACACCCAACTTCATTTATTGGGTCTTATGATCCACTTATTGTCAAAAAGTGGATCAATACCACAATAATTATATTCTCTCTTCACTAGTGTTTTGAGAATGAGAAATTTATTCTTGTTGTTTATCAGTTGGAAGGAGAATCATACCCGTGGTGGACTCTAATTAAAAATATGAGGCAGTAAAGTGAAATTTAATCCATGGATTGGGATCAGTTCAAGAACTTATTCTTTAATAAGTACTTTCCTTGTATTATTAATATGAAAATGGTGAAGTAGTTTCTCAAGTTAAATAAAAATAATGATGAATCTAGTAGTTCCTTTGAAGCTAATTTCACAAGACTTGTGAAGTACCCTTCTAGAATTATCATATAAACTAAAAGTAAATTTTATAGGTTCTTCAGTGGATTAACATCATGTCTCATAAGGGAGTTAGCCATATGAGATTTTAATAGCTATGAGTATAATGTTTGTTGTGCAATCAAGGTTGAAATAGAGGTGGGAGTCACGTACCGATCTCATGGTTTTGAAAATAAGGGGAAAATCGATTTTAAAAGGAAATATAATAACCATGAGGGGAAAAAATGAGATTCTATTTATGCTTTAAGTATGGGAATAATCATAAAGGAAATTATCTTAAGGGGTCTAGTAAATTTTCTAAATGTGGAAAGGATGTTCATCAAGATTTTGAGTGCCGAAGTGATGAGAATAAGTTAGCTAAAAATGAGAATAATGATAAATCAGTACAGAGTGAACCACCCCTACTTCAGTGCTACAAGTTTATGGAGAATGGGAATTATGCTAACCAGTGACCTAATCCAAGGTTTATCGATGATGATCTACATTGGAAACCTCTTAAGGGTAAATTAAAAGGAAAATTACATGCGATCACTATTTCAAATGTGGAGTATGACAAAGAAGTTGTGTAATTATTGAGTGTTTATGTTTTGGAATTCAAGAATAATGTTATAGAAGTGCTTTTATGGTATTATGGAATAATGAGACATCTATGTATTGGTCCACTATAGTGTTTACTTAATGATTTACGAGAATATTCTAAATGGTATTGATTACCATGAAAGGTGATTGAAGGAATAAGGTGAAATTTTTCTAAAACACGTGATTAAGGGAACAATAACCACCAATATGAGCATGATGTTGAGATAATGATATTTGGATAAAGATGTTTCGGATATGAATATGTAAATTAGATGATACTAGTTACCTTGGAACATCTTAAGGATTTATTGACATTTGAGTTATGCAATCATGGATTATGTTTAAAACATTTTGGACTTAAGAATAATGAAACATGCATGTTTTCAATAAGTATGTATGGTAAATTATGTTATTATCATGTTTTAAGAGATTAAATGATGAAAATATTTAGGTGATTGAAATGTGACCACAAGATCTGCCTTGTTATTTATGGGAGATAAGTGTTAAGATGATTTATTAAACTTCTTTATATTATTTTGAATTTTTTCATTTTTTTAAATGATTATAGGATTATCCATTTATGGAAAGTTTATATTAAAATTTAGATGGTATTTTGAGATTAAATTATTATCTCACCACATGTGGATTAATTCATATTAGATAACTTGTTATAACATTTTTGTTGTGATAAATTCATATAGAATAACCCATCATTATATTTATGAATCTCATGATCTGATAACACTTAAGAAGTGAGAAATTAAACATAATTTCTTAGAATAAGAGATGAAGTGTAAAGTGAGAAAGCCTGGAAAATGGTTGAGATTATGCTGAAAAAATTAATTATGTCTTATCATGAATGTTGTTTAACATCTGAAAAAATATCATGATGTAATGGGTTTTACTGTTATCATCATTTTGATGACATCAATGAACCTTTCACATTTATTTAGTTTATAATTTTCTGATTTCTGACATTCTATAGACCACCCACTCTCTTGTGATCAGTTATCTTTATCAATCTCTATGATTATTTATGATTTTACTCCATGCCCAAATATGCACATATATTCTCCTACGTAGATACAAAGTTATGACTTAATTTGCGTAACTATTATTTTCAAATTTTTCTTGTTTAAAAAGATGTTTTAGAATTAATTATCACGATGTGGGTTTCATTGAAAGAAACCATCAAGTATTAATCCCTTGATAACCCAGATGAATTTCGGGGGGAAAATTCATTTTAAGGGGGGTAGAATGTAACACCATGAGATTTTGCAAATTTCTGTTCTCGAATTAATTTAATATTTTTGATATTTTTTACTTCACATAACACTAAATAATTATTTATATTATTATATAAAAGAGTATGTTTGTATTAGGTTACACGAAACACTATGTTTAGCTTGTACAACACGCACCACCAACATGGCTTGCATTACACGCAACACTAAGTTTCTATGGAACATCATATTATTGCTATATTTAATTAAATGATATATTTTTAACCAAGTAATTAATCCTATAATAAGAATTGTAATAAATAATTTTCATATATTATTTATAATTGTTTTATATAAGTTTCATACTGATAATGGAAAATATATTTTTGGTAAAGTCTTTATATGTTTAAAATTACCATTATCACAAATTAACGTATTTTCCTGTCCTTCCATGTAAAAATAATAAAATTATGTATATAAACTATTAGAAATTAAATTTGATAAAATATACATTATTTTTGAATTTTTAATGTCAAAATTAAACTAGGGTAATTTTTTAGTATTTTTCTGTGAAGTTTTATTTTTTGATGAATAGTAAAAACTACTACATTGTAGTTAAAAAATCATTCTTGTTGAAATAATTATTATGATTTAAATTTATTCTTAATGTAAAAATAAATCAATAATTCATATATTAATCCGATTTAGGTCTTTGGAATAATTTTTATAGTGAAACTAGAAAAAAAAACTTAATGATCATTTGAATGTCTCCTTTTCCCACCTATAACCACATCTAAAAGATTAGAGTTAAACTTAATTCATTAACATTTGTGAATTTATTTTGTGGAAATGTAAATACATGTTTGTAATCAGTATGAAATTTGTGGAATGAAATGATCAAATTATTTTTTTGGTGAAGTGTAGCTTTAGTATTTTTATATAACAAGGTTAAGGGTAAACCGTGTACTTAGAAGTAAAAATAATATTATAATATTATAAAATTACCCTAACACATGTCTTAATTTAATTGGATAAGTGGTATTATACAAAAACAATCCTTAGGCAGAAATTATAACCTTTTTATTCCACTTGGGTTAGAATATTGCATTCATTATATTTAATTTGAAAATAAGTTAAACATGTCATACTCATAATTTTAATAAGTAATTAAATTTTCATATAAGGATGTACATAAGATAAATTCTACTATAAGTAGTCATTTTAAGTATAATGAATTTATCTTCATCATGATATATTATTTTCATTTTTTAGAGAAGAAATAATTTAATTAAAGTCTTCTATAATAATGATGCAATTTTTTTTAATTAATGAAATATCATGTAAAGAATATTTGAAATGTTAAAATAAATATAATTTGACATAATTAATGACTAAAAAAATTTATAGATAACTAAGACACGTTATAAATATGTTATATGTTTTATTTTTAACATATCATGTTTTTAGGATATTTTTTAATGATAAATTACAAATATTATCATAATTGACATAAACGATAATTTAAAATAAATCATATTTTATTAAATGATATAAAATTAATAAAAATAAATTTTTCCTTGAAATAAATAGAATAAAGTTATAAATTTCCTAAATGACCCAATTGGTTTTATTTTGACATTTTATAGTATCTATATTAACCATAAAGCATAAAAATCTATGTTATCATGATAAGAGTTAAATGGTTTAACTAAGGGTTTAAATAAAAAGATAAGGTTAATAATGTCACCTAAAACTATCAAAAAATACATTTTTTTTGATATTATTTATACCTATAATCATATTATATTTAAAATAAATCACTTTTTATGTATTTTGAATCGAAAATTAATTTATATTAATAAAAACTTTTACAAGTTTTCTAGAATGACCCTTCCCTCTCTTATAAAAGGGCACGTCCTCCCTCTCTTACATAGTCCACCGAGGGAATTATATATAAATAAACCTAACCAATTCTCCTATAAAAATTCTTATTTAAGTTATAGAGGTATCTTTCTTCAAAAAAAACCATTCCTAGTGTTCCTAAGAATATATCCAAAGAAAGTCCACCGTAAAAGAGGGAATTGATTTACCAATCCAATTCAATTTATTTTTTTATTTTAATTCAAATTATTATGTTGTTTCCATAATAAATTAATAATAAAGTATCATATATATAATTATATTTTATTATTATTATATTACAACCACATCCATCCTTTAATCTATCCTAGGAAAATAAATATCACCATACGTGCGTACGTATGACTTACCGTCTCCATGCCATGATGTAATCTGTTTTTCGACACCATATTTTATGACTAAGAGTTATTATGATTTTAATTATTATATATGATATTTATAACATTAATATACATATTTAATAATAATATCTTGTCTACCATTTTACCATCTAATATTTTGGGAAAATGATAATGTCGCTCATGCGTATGTATGGGTTACCATATCCACAATGCGATATGACTCGTTATTCACCTATATTTAACATGTATGGTAATAAGGATAAATTTGAAGAATATATATGTTATATGTGACATAAAATTTATTTTGGAATAATAATACACCATATAATTTCTTTTCATTTAACATGATAATAAATTCAAAACAGTGTTCATGCGTACATATGACCTACCATCCCCATGAACGGTGTATTTCATTTATCATTAAAGAATATTAAAAATACATAAATAATAAATATATAAGATATTTATATCATGTGTAATATTATTTAAATAAATAAGTCCTGATAAAATTATTAGAATAAAGAATACCTCGTCAAATCATGTATGATTAACAAGGCAATTATTAACCGAAACACAACTTTAATAAGAAGTTAATAATAAATGGGGAATATAAAGGATTAAGAAAACAATATATGGTATTAAATATATGAATTTTTTTCTATAATATATTTATTATAATATTTTATTTATAATATAGGATGTTTTAATTACTATTATGAGAGTCTAGATATGAGGTAAGGGTTAATTTTGTGATTTCATTATCATCTGAGTTTTTTATACGTAAGAAGTTATTGGGGAATATTTATCATCCATGTACATGTTTTCAAATTTTTCTCATAAAAAGGTTTAATATTCTCTTATATATGTATAAATTTATTTCTACACAATTTTTACATTCTACTATATGGTTTTAAATGAATTTTTTTTTTCTTTCAAACAAGGCACTTTGTGACTTTTTCAGCATATGTATAACGAGAATGTTTTCTTTTAACTTAACAGAATAATGGATATTCATGTGTTCACAAAGATTTATTTAGATTAATCTTTCCTTATAATATTAGAAACTTATTTTCATATAAAATTATTTCTTTTAAAATTGGTCATCATTTTAAGAAAAGAAAATGTTCTCAAAGAAGAAATGATATTTTATTTAAGAATGATTTTAAAGTGAACATTCAAAATTATTTCCCATCTAAGATGAAATCCCCTAGTGTTACTCATGCCTTTATGGGACATAATCCAATTAATCCATTCATATTATTTCTCTAAATGTATATGTTTATTAGCATCATATTTACGAAATCCATCTCTTTTTCATGGGTTATATTCTTATGAAACCCACTTATTTTCATGAGTAATGCTTTGATAAAATGATTATGAAACATGTATCTTTTACACATGTTATGATATGATTACATGTTTATAATCCCATTTCATTACGTGAGTTATGATATTTTTTTTATGATCTTGTTTCACATGTATATATGATTACACTAGGAGATGGGTGGGACCTATATCTCCCTCCAATGCGTTTGGAAAAGATATATATTTGATGAGATAGAAATATGGAACGTTTTCCACTAAGATGGTCATGGGAGTGAACCACAACAACCATGATGGTTTGGGGGTGAACCCATACTACCGATATGGAATTAGAATCGATGCCTTGACTAACATGGAATTATTTATTATATGCTTAGTTTTTTTCAATAATTCAATTTTTTATTCCTATATTATGATTCCATGGATCTTGTTCTCTATTTCCTTTTGATTCATGTTTTATGTACTTCCAATATTTATGGAATGATTCATGTTTGTGATCATTGATATATGCATAATTATCTAATATTACCACTATCATGTTCTCAAACCCTTATGCTCATGATTATGTTTACATGTCTCCATTGATTAACATTACTAAGTGAAAACATGTACATTTATCAAGTTGTATCTAGTGCAAGATGGAGTGTTGTAATAGTGGGTACCTAGACCCAACATAAATTATGCATTTCTATTACCATTTCAGGTATAAAGTTCGATATACATGTATAATTACCATAACAGTGTTTATATTTCTATATCCATGATTTAAGTGGTAATATCCATATATTATTTTTCTTATCAAATGATAATTGTGGTTCACATGCTATAATGATAGATTTGAGATACCATGACATTAATTGTAAATATTTGTCCAATGATCTAGATAAATCATAATGACTAGACTGTAATGAACCAAATTTTCCCCAGGCCCTTCCTTTGTGAAAATCTTGTGTGTGAGGTGTTTTGGGAGCTTTCGGTGGCTTACTTCCATAGTTTTACAAATTTATAGCCTTTTCCCATTGACATGTTAATGTGTCTACATGTCATTGTGTCAAAAAGTTACTAAATCGACATGTTATAGCATCGGGATACCAGTGCGTTGGTGAGTCAGGGGCATCAACATCGGTGATTCTGGGGTATCACCATTGGTAGATCAAAGAGTCAGTAAATCAGGGTGTCAGTAGGTCGTAGTGGTGGTGGTATAATGTCAGTGTCTCAGTATTAGTAGGTCACTTCCACAGCTCACTGGTTGGTGGTTTAGTGTCAGTAGGTCATGTCGGTAGCTCACCTGTTGGTGGCTCAACATCAGTGACTCACCCATCGATGACTCATTTGCGGTTTTCCCATTTTTTCTTAGTTTTTCAATTTCACCCCTTTTACGTTATATTTTATGTAAACCATGTTTAAATAATTCCTCGAGAATTTTTCAGGGAATTTCAAAGGGTATTGATTGTATATTTAAATATCATAACATCCTGGGTGATTTGAGATACCCAAACCACGTGGTCTTGACCATGATACCATGATTAATGTCTTTAAAAAATTTTATTCCGTTAAAATAGTATCTGAATCTTAAAATATAATATATTCCCTTCATTGTGTGTTTTCTATTTCCCCTTAGTGAGCCAAGATCATTCCTCCCCAAACGAGTCATTATCACGTGTTAGAGGTCCTCCTGATTAGTTTTCTTAATGTTTTTCCCTATTTCTCATGCAACCCCTATTCTTAACACAATGAGGAACTTCGATCCATTGATCATCCAAGTATGGATTTCTTTTGATTCTCTTTAATTGTGCATCATGTTGTGTGGGTATGCTAATAAATCCTTGTGAGGAATGGATGAAAAAATTTCTTAAAAATAAGAGAAAAATAAGGAATAAATTTGATCAAAAGATAAGACATGTAAATAAAATAATGGGCAGAGAGTGGATGATGTTGATAACCTTATTTATTAGTTATATTTGATTCTGTTATGGTTTTCGTGGATATATTCATTCTGAAAATTATTTTTGTTGGTGGTCTTTTCTTGTGCACTAATAATGTTATGTTCTGTAGAGACGCTTGAATAAATGATTATAACATGAAATATGTATAATCACATATACTTGGTTAAATAAATGAATGCCCCAGGATTAGGACTATTGTGTGACAACCCCTGTTATAATTAAGATTATTTAAGGGACCTATGCTGATTAAATCAAAAAATGTACACATCCTACTGATAGGTGTGGATGAGTGATATGTTCTGTGGAGTTTTGTAGACTTGCGTGAGTTGTGTGGTGCTACTGTTGGGAGCATGTTTGTGGGTACATGTATGGTAAGAGGAGTGGGATCCATGAGAAGGGTGGGGTATGGGTGTACAATGTGGATATGGTTAATGGTAGATATTGTGGGCTATGTGTGTGGTGTGGTACAGATGGTGATTTGGCTTCTCAGTCTAAGAGATTGATTGATTGTGGAAAGGATGAACTTGTATGTAGTTGAACTGCCTTTGTTGTGTCATGGACGCAGAGAGACATTGGGCAGTGGGACTACTGTGTGGATATGGACTTTTTTGTGTAGTGGGACTATGACTTGGTCTCACATGTTGTTTTGGTATGGTTGTGGTTGGTAGTTCCCAGATAGTACTGGAATAAATTATAGTGAATCCCTTAATTAATAAATGGAAAGTGGTTAAATGAAAAATGAGTTGGGTTATGCTTTGGTAGTGACTATTGTGTGGTTATGCATAAAGGAGTAGTAGAAAAAGTGGTAGTGGTGGGCTCATTTGTTTGGTTGTTTGAAACATGTAGGTTGGGATGTGTGTTTTCTTACCTATACACCTATAAATTATAGTTGTGATTACTATATGCACCCCACCCTTGTTGAGAACTATGTGACAAGAACCTCTATTTCATGGGGGAGGGTGTCTCTCCCAACATCCTAGAGGGAGGATGGATGGTTGGTTACTGACTTTATTCCTCACACCGTTTTCCAGGTTCTTATCGCTCGAGCTTATCCAGGAATGCTATAATGGATTGAGACTTACCATAACCCAAGATCCTTTAGTAAAGGATTTTTTGTGAATGAAAAGCCTAGATTTATTGGAGGTAGTTTTTTTCCCAAGTATCTTCAGGATGGGGCCCATGTGTCTTCAGGTAAGTGGTGTGGTTATTGTGGCCTATGTGTTTTCAGGGAGGATTATGTGTGGTTTGAGGACAATGTGTTTATTGGTGGGCTATGGAAGTGGGGATGCATATGATAAGAGTGTTAGCATCAAGATGTTAGTCGTTAGTGATGAGCAGTTATCCTATGGGAAAGCTGTGTGGGGTGCCCAAATATCATTGGGAATATACTACTACTTTACTTGACTTGTGTTATTTGGTGAGTGTTCCTTAGTGAGGATGGGTTGGATAGTATTTAATGGTAGGTGCTTTGATGTTCTATTGTTTTCTCATCGGGATGTTTTTATGTACCCCCACTTGTGCTTGGGTGGATTTAGTTTTCCTACTGGGAATACTTGTATACTCACCCTACATACGTAAAATAGTTTTCAGGTTTCCAGAAAGACATTGGGGACCATGTTGGGCCATACTGGCTTGGGTGTTAGGATTAGTTGTTGTTGCTGATTATACTATTTTATTTTGGTACTTTACCTTGGATTTTTCATTTTACATTGTATCGGCTTTACTTTTGATCATTCATGGGGGAATGTATTTTAGATTCACATTTACTTTTAGTATTTGGAGTTGTTGTGATTTACCATCTTATATTCTGATATTGTTCTGTAAAAAGGGAAATTCAATCCATTACTGTGTGATATTCTTTAACGTTGGTGCTAGTCTCCACTTAGGGGCCTACAAAGGTGGAAATCAGGGGTCATTATCTCTCTCTCATATTGAAGAAGGAAGTGTCTGGAAGTTTTCTATTCCTCCCCCCATCATGGAGATAGTTGTTCATGAAAAAATGATATTAGAGGGTCATGGTTTTGGGAGTTTGAGAGGTAGGATGGAGTTATAAGTTAGGAATTGTAATGATTGAATGAGTTGGTAGGAAAACCATGTTACAAAATCTTGGTACATGAAATAGGTCAAGGAAGACCAGCTAGGAGAAGGGATTTTTGGGCCCCCATGATCCGATGCATGGACTCTGGACCTACTGAATACGCAAGTGAGGCTACAATGATTTTAGTGTAGAGACCCAAGAAAAGGTACATGTTTCATATTGACTTTTGTTCTTGTGTGTTTTGGTAATTTAAAATAAATGAATTGTTAAATCATAATTTAAATAAATTTTACACACTACTCAGGCTTACGAATTCCTTGTTTACTTTTCAGCTATGGAACCCTAACGTCACCCTTGTGTGGTACAAGTAGTTGAGGCCGAACAGGTTGGCTTTGTTGATCTTCAGAGGGCTGATAGAGAAGATCAAGATGACCAAATGAAGAAGATGCTTCATTCCTTCCCGTGGTATACTTTAGTAAAGTACGAGGGAAACATCTTGTACATGGAGGCGGAGAGTTGGCTTGAGGTGATGATGATATCATTCAAATTGGTCTGGGATCCGATATGGGTCCCTCTAGAAGTAAGCCATATGAGGGGAGAAGCACGTTAGTGGTTGAAAAATTGTCATAGAGAGTGGAAAGAAACTGAGTTTTCATGGGATAACATTGAATGGGAGTTTCATGGGGAATTCCTTTCTTCTATGATGAAGGATGAGAAGAGGAAGGAGCTACTATCCCTCCAGCAGAGGAGTATGTCAATGAGGGAACTGAGGATCAAGTTCATGGATCCCCTATTCTTCACACTAGATCCCTTTTCAGATGAGGAGTCCTGAGCGAGATTCGTAGAGTAGGTACTCTGACATTTCCTTCAGTATGTTGTTACTCCCTTCACTCTACCGATGTACATAGTGGTTTGGAAGAAGGCTGAGGTAGTGTAAATGATGCACTCTCTAGGAGGTGTTCCACTATAGGGGATCCAACTATGTTTTTCAAAAGGTAAAGTCGTCAGTAGTAGGTCCCTAGTGTCAGGGCCTTCTAGGTGTTGTTTAGTAGGGAGTAGGCCTCAGCAGTTCCAGTTCTAATCTCCTCCTCCTCGCCCTTTCCTTATGGGCCCAGGACCAAGGTTATTTATCTATGGAGGTCACATGAATCTTTGGAACCCGTTCACTATCTATGATCTATATAATGGGGATGGGTAGGTTTAGCTCCCACCTCAGTAGTAGCAGTTTCTAGTTAGGAATTTCCTACAATAGGGGAAGCGAGCTCCCTCTCCACCGAGGGTAGATAGTGTAGGATGTTAGACCATTCTATTTGATGTTTATTGAGAATATAGACTAATGTTGAGGCCACATACGTCTAGTGGGGATATTCTTCTACTACATATTAACCCATATGAGGTCATCCTAGGCGTCAACTAGTTTTTTTCTATGCACGCAATTATTGATTATTTCTGGAGAAGAGTCGCGTTCTCATATGTGGTCAGCCAGCACATATCTTTCATTGGTGAGAAGAGTTTTCAAGAGGGTAGTCGGCATGTCGATACTCTTCTTTTTTTATTACCGAAGCTTTTATTGGGATCAAAAAATACATAGATGGCATAAGTTCAAGGGATTGTCAGTGAGTTACTAGATTTCTTCCCCAAAAAGGTTGTGACCCTACCCCCTTAACATGACGTTGAATTTGAGATAGAAATACAACCTAACGCCTATCCAATTTCAATGTTTTCGTATCAGATGGAACCTTCTAAGTTGCAGGACTTGCTGATTCAAGTTGAAGACCTGATGAAGAAGGGTTTTATCCGACCATGTGTGTCACTGTGGGGTGCTAATTCTTGTTTGTGAAGAAGGAAACCAATGGTCTAAGACTGTGCATAGACTACCAGAGACTAAACCGGGTGATGGTCACGAACCTTTAACCCCTTCTAAGAATCGATGATCTTTTGACTAGTTAAAGGGGGAAGGTTGGGTATCTAAGATCGATCTATGATCCGGATATCACCAATTGAGGGTAAAGAATTATGACATTCTGAAGACTGCTTTTAGGTGAAGGTATGGACAATTTTTGTTGGTGGTCATTCCCTTTAGTGTCACGAATACACCAGCCGTGTTCATCAGGCTCATGGAATCTATTTTCTATGAGTACCTAGACTGGTTTATCATAGTGTTAATCAATGATATCCCAATCTACTCAAGGTCGGAGGAAAAACACACTGGGCATCTCAGGAAAATCATGGAAGTCCTCTGACACCACCAACTCTACAGAAAGTATTCCATGTTCATGTTGTTAACACAAGAGGCACACTTCCCTGGAAACATGGTGTATCATAAAGGGATAGTAGTGGACCCATCAATGGTTGATGCAACTGTTTCTTTCATAACACCCAAGAATGTGGAGGAGTATAGTAGCTTCCTTGGTCTGGAGGGATATTACCGGATGTTCTTACCCAACTTCTCTCGAGTTGCGGCCCCGTTGAAATATTTGACCATAAAATAATAGGTCTTTGTGTGGAGGGATCACTGTTGGGAATATTTCACTTATCTTAAGGGAAAGCTGGTCAGTGCCCCAGTGCTTAGGTTGCTGGAGGAAGGGGTGATGTTTGAGGTGTTCTCTGAGGGTTCTCGCCTAGGCTTGGAATGTGTGCTAATGAAGAATCATGGAATAATCTATTATAGGTCTAGTCAGTTATGTCCTCATGAATATAAATATGTGATCCATGATGTAGATCTTGCAGCGGTCATGTTCGCCCAAAAGTTGTGGAGACATTACCTCATTGAGGAGCGCTTTGCGGTCTTCATGTATCATAATAGCTTGAGGTATATTTTTTCCCAATGAGACCTAAATTTGCTGAAGTAGAGGTGGATGTATTTCCTCAAGTATTACAACTTCGAGATCTCTGACACATCATAAAAGGGTAACGTGGTGTCCATTTCATTGACTAGGAATTTGGAGAAGGAGGTAGTTGAGGAATCAATCGATGCTTGGAAGGAAATTGAGGAGTTGGATGCTTGGCATCTAGATGCTGGGGAAGATAGTTGTAGGGGTTGTCTATTTCAGATGATAGTGTATTCTTTGTTGATGCGACGAGTAGTGGAGTCTCCATGGGGATAATCAGAGACTGAGGTAATGTGTGATCATGTTTTCCTAGGTGATGCTTTGGAAGGATGGTTGGAGGATAATCAGAATCAAGTGATGTTATGTGTGAAGCTGTTTGTTCAGGTGGAAATGCATGAGGGATTTCTCACTGACTTCCATAGCTTACCCCTGGTGGTGCATCCATGAATCTCTAAAATTTATTGAGTCCTAAGAGAATAGTTTTGGTTACCTAGGGTGAATCGGGTAGTGGCGGAGTTTTTGGCAAGATTCCTAGTGTGTCAGCAAGGGAATCTCGAGCACCGTGTTCCTGACGGCCTATTGCATCCCTTGGATATTCCTGAGTGGAAGTGGGATGAAATCTCGATGGATTTTATCACAAGATTGCCTAGGGATCAGGGAGGATGTGATTCTCTTTGGGTGGTGGGGGATCGATTGAAAAAATCAACACACTTCCTGGAAATCAAGGAGTTAAGCATAGAAGATTCCTTAGTACTGAGGTACGTAAGATAAGTTTTTTGGATACATGGAGTTCCAAGATCCATTATCTCTAATCAGGATACACAGTTCACATTGTGAGTCTGTATGGGATTGTTGCATTCCTTTGTCACCCAATTACGCCTTAGCACTGCTTACCAACCTTTAGCGGATGAGAAGATATAGAGGACCATCCAAACATTAGAGGATATGCTTCGAGCATGTGTCTTGGACTTCAGAGGATTATGGATACAAAACATTCCCATGGTAGATTTTTCTTACAATAATAGCTATCACTCTGCCATTGGCATGACACCATTCATAGCCTTTTATATAAGACCATATCATTCATTTGTGTTCTTGAAAGAGGTAGGGGATGTATCCCTTCTTGGACCAGAGGTAGTGCAAATCACAAAAGAGAAGGTTCAACTTATGCGTGAGAGGATGAAGGCATCTCAGGACCAGCAGAAACTATATGTCGATCATAGGAGGAGGCTTTTAAAGTACGAGTATGGGGACCATGTGTTTTTAAATGTATCCCCTTGGCCAGTAAGGTGGCGTTTTGTCGGATTAATAAAAATTTCTCCTGGGTTCATAAGAACTTTTGAGGTGTTGGGATGATTTCACAATGTGGCATATCGACTGGTGTTTCCACCGTGGTTGGAAAGGATCCACAACATCTGTAATGTATCTTAGCTTTTTTGGTATCTACACGATGACTCTCTTGTCCTATACTCGATAGATTTTGATGTCGAGGATGACGTAACGTTCATGGAGTGACCGGTAAGGATCGAGGGTTGTGAGGATATGGTGTTGCGAGGAATTACCATTTATTTGGTCTGTGTGTTATGGAGGCATGGTGGCCTCAATGATAGTACTTTGGAATGGGAGGAATATATGGTTACTCAGTATAAGGATTTTTTCTAAGTTTCTCATGTTTTTTTCTGTATACCTTGCATATGATGAAATTTTTAACCTTAATTATTGTATGATATGTTATTTCCTTATACCAAGATTTGGGTGAAAAGTAATGGTTATGGGGAGGGGAGAACATGATCCATAATTATTATGCATTAATAGAGATGAGATTAAACCTGTGCAGGTGAGACAGTGCCTCTCAAAGTGGATAATATCTTGACATGGACGAAGGAGATCCCAAATCCATGTATCTGGCCACTGTGACTTTTGGTATTTGTGTGGTTACTTAAGGAAGTGGAGTAGTAGTGTTTCTATAGTTGTTTAGGAGATATAGGATAAGAAGTTATTATAGGATGCCATGTTTTTCACTCCATATTTATATTAAGATAAGGTGATTTTATTTTGAGAGGTATCTTAAGGGATAGTTGTTTGGGCCCTCTTTTCTTATGGGTTAGTTTTCGAATTCTTGGGGATGAGAATATTTTTAGAGGTCTCTAATTTAATAACCAAGATTTTCCTCAGGACCTTCCTTTTTGAAAATCTATTCTATGCCATGATTTGGGAGCTATCGGTGGATTACTTCAATAGTTTTCCAAATTTTTTGTTTTTTCCATAAGCATGTCAGTACGTTGGCATGTTAGTGTGTTAGCATGTCAGTGGGAAAAAATGTCAGTGTGTTGGCATGATAGTGTGTCAATGAGTCAGGGGAGTCGACATCAGTGAGATAGGGGTGTCAGAATTGGTGAGTCAGGGGCGTCGACATTGGTGAGTCAGGGGCTTCAGAATCAGTTAGTTAGGGGCGTCGACATCGCTGAGTTAGGGGTGTCGACATCGATAACTCAGAGCATTAGTAGGTCAATGCGTTGGTAGGTCATGGTGTCAGTAGATTAGTGGCGATGGATCAAAATTAGTAGGCTATGTCGGTATCTCACCCATATACGGATCAATGTTGGTAAGTCGTGTTGGTTTCTCACCAGTCGGTGGATCAGTGTTGATGAATCACCCATCAGTGACTCATTTGTAGTTTTCCCAGTTTTTTTCTCATTTTTCCAATTTCACCACTCTTACATTTTATTTGATATAAATAATGATTAAATAATTCCTTAGGCATTTTAAGGGAGTTACAAAGGGTATTGATTATGTATTTAAATATCCCAATGTCCTGGGTGATTTGAGATACCCAAAACGTATGGTCTTGACATTGATCAAGCGATTAATGTCCTTTCAAACCGTTTTTCCTTTAAAATAGGTTCCGAATCTTCAAATATGGGGTCTTTCCTTAATTTTTTGTTTTCTATTTATCAGTGGTAGATATAGATCCCTCATCCCTAAATGAGTTATTTGACTGTGCTACATGCCCTCCTTCTCAGTTTTCTTAGAGTTCTTCCCTACTGCTCCTACGATCCCTCTTACTGAGGCACAGATGAACTTCGATCCTTTGATCATCCAAGTAAGAATTTATTTTTCTTCTCTTTAATTGTGCATCATGAAAGGTGGGTATACTAATGAATCATTAATAGGAACCATTGAAAACATTTCATAAAAATAAGAAACAAATAATGATTTAATTTGATTAAAAGATAACACAAGTAAATAAAATAATGAGCAGAGAGTGGTTGACATATATCACCAGTTTTATTTGTTATCATTGATTCTAATATGGTTTTCATGGATATATTCATTCATAAAACCATGTCCTTTGGTGTAATTTTCTTAGGAACTAATAATGTTTTGTTCTGTTGAGATGCTTGAATAAATGACTGTAACGTGACATTTTATTAATCACGAATACCTGGTTAAATAAATTAATGCCCCATGATCAAGCCTATTGTGTGATAACCCTATTTATAATTAAGTGGAATTAAGGGACCTCATATTGTTAAATATTAACATGTACAGATGCTAATGATAGGTGTGGATGAGTGTTGTGTTTTTTGGAGTTTTGTTACCTTGTATGAGTTGTGTGGTGATTCTATTGAGAGGACGGTTGAGGGTAAAAGGTTGGGAAGAGGAGTGGGCTCTGTGAATTGGGTGTGGTATGAGTGTAAAATGTGGCTGTGGTTAATGGTAGTTATTGTGGTCTTTGTGTGTGGGGTTGTATAGGTGGTGTGTTGGATTATTAGTTTGATATATTGATTGATTGTGGAATGGATGGACTTATAGGAAGCTGAATTGATTTTTTTGTTTTCTGGTCAAGGAGCGATGTAGCGTAGTGGGATTGCTATGTGGATATGGACTTGTTTGTGCAGTGGGACTACAGTTTGGTCTCAATTTTTTTGGTATGGTTTTGGTTGGTAGTTTCCCGATAGTGGTAGAATAAATTACAACAAATCCGTTAATTAAAAATAGAAATTGTTCAAATGAAAAGGGGTTCGGTTATTTTTTGATTATCACTATAGTTTGGTTATACATATAGATGTAGTACCAAAATTGGCACTGGTGGGATCAATTGTTTTGTTATTTAAAACATGTAGTTTGGGTTGAGTGTTTGCTTACCTATACACATATAAATTATAGTTCCTTGAAATTAATATATGAACCCCATCGTTGTTGAGAACTATGTAAAAACCACCTCCATTTCATGGGGGCGGGTTTCTTTCCCAACATCCCGGTGAGCGGGCGGATGGCTGGTTACTAACTTTCTCCCTCCCACCCTCTTCCAAATTCTTACCACTCGAGCATATCCGGGAAATAATTAATAGATTGAGGCTTACCATAGCCCAAGTTCTTCTGGGAAAGGGTTAATTGTGGATGAGAAGACTAGGTGTTTGCGGTCTAGGTTTGTTTTCCCAAATATCTTCGGGATGAGGCCTAGGTTTTGTTGGGGGAGTGGTGTGACTATTATGGCCGAGGTGTCTGTAGGTGGGATTATGTGTTGGATGTGGCCTTGGTGTGTGCGGATGGATTATGGTAGTGGGATTGTGTATAGGAAGAGTGGTAGCATTAAGACATTAGCCATAGTTATGATTAGTTAACCAATGGTAAAGTTGTGCGGGGTACCCAAATATTGTTGTGCTTATACTACTACATTACTTGACTTGTGTTATTTGGTGAGTGTGACTTGGTGAGTTCAGGCTGGTTATTTTTACTTGGTAGGTGATTTTAGGTTCTAATGTTTTCCCATAGGGATGTTATTATGTACCCTCACTTATGCACATGTGACTTTATTTTTCATACTCGGTATACATGTATACTCACCCCACATATGTAAAACTATTTTCAGGTTTCTTGGATGACATTGGGGACCATACTGGACATTACTATCTCAGTCATCGGGAATAGTTTTGGTTCCATCATAGTCTCTTTTCTTTTGTTACATTACTTTGGAGTTTTGATTTTACCTGGTATCAGGTTTACTTTTTAACATGAATGGGGGAATGGATTTTGGCTCCACTCATACTTTTGGTATTTGGAGTTGTTGGTATTTACCATATTATCTCCCGATCTTGTTCTATAAAAGGGAAATTCCTTAAATTTTTGTGTGAGATTCTATACCCTTGGTGCTAGTCGCCACTCTGAGGCCTATAAAGGTGGGACTTAGGGGGTCATTATCTCTCATTCATTTTGAAGAAGGAAGGGTCTGGTAGTTTTCTGTTCCTTCCCTCATCATAGTGAAGGTGGTTTGTGACATAGACACGTATATTTTTTGAATATAATATAATAGGGGATTATAAGAATTGAGACTTCTTCTGATGATGTTTTGACTTGGTGATCTTGAGTAGATGCGGTCATGAGGATTGGACCACCAATAAGAACACCATTTTTTTCTAGCGCCATTGGTAGTTCTTATTTATGACCATATATATTGATCTCTTAACTTGATATTATAATCGATCAATACCATTTAATATTTTATTTTATGTAAGAAAAAACCATTATATTGAATTCATTAGGAGGTAGATTGTGTGGGGTGCGTCTTTGGTGATATGAAATTGGTTGAATGATCATGATAAAATTGTTCACTTCTGAGTTCAAAAAGTGATGTCTCAGGACTAGTTGATTAGGATGGTAGTACCTTTATTAAAAAAATGTCCATGGTAAAACAAGGTAAGTTTTTCTAGTAAGATCAATGAATAGTAAATAAATAAAGGATGATTACATAAATTGTGCATCATGCTTTATGAAATATTGTGAGAAAAAGAGATTATATTACACATTGAGTGTTGATAGGAAATGTTGTCATTGCAATGAATTTTACATATCTCTTTAGGGGCCTTAATGGGTTTCCAAACTCTGCTCCTACATTGTGAATAATATTCAATACTATTGAGATAGGGGCCTATAGGGTCACACACAATAGTGTATTCAAAATTCCATAATATCCTAGGGAATAATTTTATATGATATAGTGGGATGCACCATGGGGTCTGAGAGTTGTCTAAGTATTATCAATCACTACCAAATAAATAAATTCATTATTATTTTAGTATAAAAAAATTGGGTAGAATTTATTAATTATAACTATTAACAAAGGTATTTAGTGAATACATTTGAAAATATTGCATGAATGAATATTTTTTTTCAAGGTTTGTTGAATATTTCAGGAATTACTTGTTGTGTTAATGAATCATTTTTATCATGTAGATTATTTATTATATATTACCTGTAGGTGATAAAATATAAATAATGATTATTATGCACATAGTTCATTATAATGAGGCATTTACAATGTATTTAGTGGATGTTGGATATATGGGTGTAGGGTAATACTTTTTTAGTATTTTAGCACACACTATATAAGAAGAGAACAAATTTCATTCCATATACAACCCATTCATTTGGAATGGAGAGTTCATATCTCTTCTTCACACAACCTAGAGAGAAGGAAAGGATTTATCCTAGCTATCGACCCATGAACACCTTTACAGATTGAAGGTATGGGATCATGGTCATTTTAGTGATGTTGAAGGAATCATTATAGATCCATGAGAATACCCATAATATTACAATTAGTGTATGTGTGGATTCATGAAGATTCCATGGATGATATTGAGGGGTTCTAGCTTAGATCCATCATATAATTATCATTACAAAAAAATTTGTAGTCGTTCATTCCTACGATTTGAATGAGGTAAAGGCTTGTTTACTTTTTGTGCTTAATAATTTAATGTGATATCCTCAAATATTTACTGATGCTCAGAACACTGAAGACAATATAGTTTTGTCGCTCTGATGATGAAAAATTTTAAATCCTCAGACCGACAACATCTTCTACACACCCCGGCATCATCATGCCAATGGGATATGACAAAGAAAAAGACCAATGATAGTAATGGAATCATTTAGAATAAATAATAGAATGTTTTTAGAAATGTTGGAACTGAAATATTGTCACTCTGAGGTGAATTTTCATTGAGATGACCAAAAATTCACATTTATTGTTTTAAAATAGTAAAAAATTCATGTAATAATAAAAAACATAGAAATCCACCGCCAAATAGTGTGAGATATTAGAGAATACATATTTTTATTATTTAGTATGTGTACGAGAAGAATACAAGTCAATTGAAAGAGCGATGTGTGTAGACAAGCTAGATAAGTCAGTTTTAAATATTTGAGGGCCTTTAAAAACATATGTAAGGGGGGAAAACCAGTAAAAAACAACTTATTACCATGAAATCATAAAATGTTATCAATAGAACGAATTTTTTTAAATATAGGAACTAATATAACCTCAACCTGAGTGTTGTTTTCTTTGGATAATCAGAAACACACTTTTATTGTATTAAAAAATTTATTATTTTTGACACTTATGAGCAAATGATACATCAATTGGAAATGATGTGTCTTTAGAACTACCATATAATAAGTTTTTAAATGTTTAATGACCTTTAAAAATGTGTGTGAGGGGGTAGATACTAAGAAAAATGCCACTTATTCCCATTAAATCATACTGAAACAACCATGGAGTGATTTTTGAACATTAAGAACTTATGAAATATCAATGTGGGGTGTTTTTTGCTTATAATGTACCATAACACACCTTTACTATTTTAAAACATTAAAGCATGAATTTATTTTTAAAATCCATAGTGAACCAACTTATAATAATGTGATGTGAAAATAAGAACATATTATTATTAATTTTTTATGTATATGAGTAGAAATAACATCAATAGAACATCTAGTTTGTATAGAAGAACCAAATATATAGTTTTTAAAGATTTTCCAACCATTGAAAATGTTTTTAGGGGGTTAAAACTAATCAAACAATCTTATTTTTTCCTAAAATCAGGAAAAAAACAAGAGTTATTTTTGAAATTTGGGAAGTAATGGAATGTAAATAAGTGGTTTCTTTTGTTTGGGATGATCTAAAACACACTTTTAGTGTTTTTAAATACTAAAACATGCATGTAACAGTTAAAATCATAGTGAATGACCTCTAAATGTTCTGAAATCATAGGAAAACTTTTTTGTATGTTTCTTACTTGTAATAGTATAACACATATGAATCAAAAATGAAGTGTACCCAAAAAGACTAAATAAGAAGTTTTTAAAGGTTTCATGAGCTTTAAAAATGTTCCCCAAAGAATAAAAATCATGAAAAAAACCACCAATTGTCCTGAAATGATACTAGATCTACTGTAGAGTATTTTTTTCTAAAATGTTAGAATATACCAAATGTCAATTAGAGGTGTAATTTGATCAGGATGAATATAAAAATAGTTTAGTGTTTTAAAACACTAAAATGTGTGTGTGTAACAATCAAACCCATAGAAAATGACCTATTAATGAATGTGAATCATAGGAGAACTCTTTTTGTATTAATTTCAACCTGTAAGAGTATATTACATGTAAATACGATGAGTTGTATTCCTAAAACGACCTAATAAGATGTTTTAAAGGTTAGAAAACCATTAACACATGGGTCACTAGGTCAAAACTAAGAAAATGACCATAAATTGACAATTAATGACAATACATCGACTATAGAGTGATTTTTAAAATTTTGGAATAAAAAAACCTCAATTTTAGGTGTTCTTTGATCAGGAGGACTTGAGATGCACCTTTTATTTATTAAAACACTAAAATATGCATGAAATAGTTTAATAAAAAAAGTTTTTTAAATTATTTCAAATCATATATAAGATTCCATTTTATTATTTTTGATGTGTATAAGAAGACAACACATTAATTCGACTAGTGGTCAGCTTAAAACAATCTAACAAACTATTTTTATAGGTTTTGATAACTATAAAATACTTGTGTCATGTGGTCAAAATATTGAAAACTACTTTCCATTTTCATGATATAACAAAAAATGAGTAGTCGAACTATTTTTGAGATTTTTAAATTTATGGAATTTAAATTTTAGGTGTTTCTTGATCAGGATGACTAGGAAAACACTTCTATCATTTTATAGCTCTAATTCGTTTATGTAACAGTCCGAACCATATTAAATGACATATTAATAAAATTAAATAATAAGAATAATGTCTTTGTATTATTTTTGAATTGTATGAGTAGAAACTACATAAATTACATGTGTGGTGTGCACAGAAAGACCGTGAAAATAGTTTTTAATGGTCTGATGACCTTTAAGAACATGCATTAGAGTGTCTAAACAAATAAAGTGACTTATGATTGTTGTAACATCATTCAAAAATACCCATAAACTAATTTTCAAAAAATTTAAACTCATGTAACATCAATATGAGGTTTTGTTTTCACAAAATGACTGAAAACAAACTTTTAGTGTTTTAAAATAGTAAAACATGTGTGTAATGATACAAACCATTACAAACAATGTATAAATTTAATTGAAACATATGAAAACCATAATTTAATTATTTTTTTATTTGTAAGAATTGATTTTATGTCAATATGATGTGAAATGTTCAAAGAGAAACCTAATAAGCATATTTTAAAGGTTTGATTGTTTTTAAAAACATGTGTCACAGGTTCAAAAGTAAGAAAACAACGTCTAATTTCCACAATATAATTCAAAAACAACAATAGATTTATTTTTGAATTGTTGTAATTGATTGAACATCAATCATATATGATGTTTTCTTAGTATTAATGGAAAAAAACTTTTAGAATTTCAATACCCCAAAACGTGTGTGTAATGCTTAAAACCATAAAAAATGTTTTTAGATTACCATAAATAATTGGGTGTTCATTTTTCTTTTATTCTTTAAAAATCCAAGTAGAAAACACATCAATCTGGATAGGTTATAAGGAACATTAATCGCTCAAAAGTGACACCCATTAGATGGTCATTTGATGACCACTACAACTCTATAGCAACAAATGTTGCAGGTCTTTAATGTAATTTTATATAGCAATGATTAGTTGAGGTGCTCATTCGCACCTTACCATCATGGTTTTGCACTTAGATACCTTAAAAATTGAATATTATTTCCCATGTTAGGGTTTTTTTACTCCTGTAATTTCACAGTCATGGGGTGCCTTCATCAAATAGATGGGGAAGTCATGAAATAAATTTTAGTATATATTTAATAAGATTTAAATGAAATAATATTTTAAATATTGAATATTAAATATTATGTTATTTTTAATACTAAATATTCCATATCAATTATGTTTAAAATGTTTTAAAAAACAAAGAAAATACTTTATCTTGTGTACAAGAAAACTAAATATTCAATTCCTTAAACACAAAATATATAATCATTTTTCATAAATTTTTTAATATTTAAACATTTTTAGGAGTTATTGGATATGTGTTAAATGAATGAAAATTTTAAATATTTACAATTGAATTTATTTTTTTAATACTAAATATTTATTAATAAATATTGTTTAAATGCTCTTAAATATGTTATTTTATGAATAAATATTCATCTTTATAGAAAAAATCAATATTTTAATATTTTTAGTATGCACTGAATATGTAAAATGCTTTAAATATTAAATATTTTACACTATAAATTTTTTAGAATTTTAATATAAATGATTAAATATGGTTTTCATGTAGTTAAAATATTGAATATATTCTTTATGTTATATATTTAAAAACCAAATAATCAGATTTTAAAATATAAAAAAATATGTTCAGTGTTTTAAAAATAAATTTTTTGAAATATTTTAGAATAAAATAAATAAATTTTAAGTGTTAAAACATTGTAGCATTGAATGTTAAAATATTTATTAAATATGAAATACTATATATTAAATTGTTTTAGATTTTCATTTGAAATTATTATCAAAATTGAATATTTGAATTCTTTTAATATTCTAGACAAATATATAAATATAAATTTTGAAGGGGATATAAATAAAACATCACGAGATTTAGTTGAGGTTTCACGGTTGTCAGATTCATGTCCCAGATACAGTTGAGAAATTTATAATTCTAGATCATTTTTTCGAATTGGTCCTCTACACAAATGATACTTCATGAGTTCAGGGACATGATAATATGAAGACATATTTTGAATATTGAATAGTTGACATTAAAGATGATTTATATTTTCATAAAACTAAAAATAAATATGTTGTGTTATGTGATGAAAAATTTCTTTACTTTTTTTAAAAAAAAAATTGTTTCATGTTTTATAACTGAAAATTTGAATATATTTAGTAAGAATTACAAATATTTTAAGAAATAAAACATTTAAAATATTAAATATTATAACATTTGGTGAATAATATATATTCTATATGAATAAATTCTATGTGTTATAAATTGGACAACTAAATATTCATTTTTTACTAACATGAAACACATATTTTTTGATTAAAAATTATAAATAGGAAATATATTTTTTGAAATCAAACAATTAACTCAACACCTGAGCCTAAGATCCCAAATTCAAAAACCCAATCTTGGATACCACATGGATTAAGGAACATTCCCCAATATCTATAGGTTTTCAATATAAAACAAGGTATAATGTATACTATTTGGAGATTGATTTTCCCTCATTAACATAAAATAAAACACTACATGTGCACGTAATACTGATTTAAACAAAACCATTTAAAACAACTTCATAGTTGAAATACACTATCATAACAAAAATATTTAAATATATCATTTAAAAGAATCCATATATGAAAACTTTCAACATATATTAAATTCCTCAACATTGTGTATTGATGTGAAATCTTTTTTGTGATTAAGTGTAAGAGATTTAAGAACTTCTCTTTTCAGAATTACAATTAGAAAAATTAGACAGAGACATGTTCACCTTTACCAGGGATGTACAGATTCATGTCACTGGAAATAAATACAATAATAGTGGTGTTAAAGTAAATGAATATGGACGGATGAATATCCAAACACATGAACATAGGGGTAACTATGTTCAATAAGTCGAAGTAATGAGGAAGGATAAAAAATTTAAGATGGGACCAAAAAGTTCCAAAGGAAGTGGGAAAGTCAGTGAAAACTATTTCCAAATAAAGGGAGTGTAGAAGTAGACCTCATTTTGGAATCATTTTGAAATAATTATGTATGCTTACCTTGAGGTTCTTCAAAGTATACATAAGAATCATTATATGGATTCATAAGGAAATCTTACACTATTTTCTAAAAGGGTTAATTCTGGGGGTTATGCTTAGCTAGCTTCCTTGGCCGAACGAATGGTCATATAAGAATAATGGATGGTGGTGTAACTGAAATGATTGAAAATAATATATAGTGAACATATATATATATATAGCATTGGATGATTTCTTTGACAGTGAAAACCTAAAGGATCACAAAAATGGTGTCGTTCCCCATGGGGGTCTTCCAAACCAAAATCACTTGGGGACATAAGGAGATACTAGAAGGATTTATGAGGATGTTTTGATTATGGTGTCCTAATGAAGTCCAATATAAATAGGTCTACATAGGGTTTTTGAAATAATGGTTCCCTTGTAACTCAGTTTCTACCTAAATGAAGGATATAATGTTTTCACCCATGGTGTAGGACAAACATCTTAACCGTCCAATTTCTATGTCTAATTATTGTTTTGTATATTGTCTGTTTTTTATTGAACATTTTTTGTAGAAAATATAGTTTAAGACCATGATTATTCTATAATCAAAAATTAGTTTAGATAAAATTGTTTTCTTGGGTACTCATGATGGTTCTGAGTGAAACGAAGGCCGGATGGTTCAATGCCTAATGTTTTTGATTTCGGTAGATATGATGGGTAAACCAAAATAACATGATGAATAACTCCATGTCTCATGATTATATCTTAAGAAACATGATAAAGGAATCCTTAAATTGTAAATATTTTATTACACAGTTAATTCATATTTAATTTAATAAAAAAATAATACATCGATTGTGATATATTTCTATATTGAAGATATATATTGTTTGAATTTCATTCAATTTGTACGATCATTATTCTATATATGAGGATCCAAAGTAGTATCACTTTAATAGTGATCCACAAGTTTACCATAGTATTTGAACATCACCAATTTATATCTAAGCCCTAGAGGATAGATATTTATTTCCTTATGTTTTCTGTGTTGATTGTAATGGGTGATCCTTTAGTCTTAGAGATCACGCCTCTTGATCTCTTAGTCTTAATAGAGAGAATAAAGAAGAATGATTGTCTCTTTATTTAGAGGAAAGTAATTTATGTTCTTGAGAGAATCTATTGAGAGTAAATATATTTTCTACAAAAATTCTTATGAACATCTAAAATCATATGAATTAGAATATATTGATCAAAAGTTTCATATTCGATTATTGTACATAGGATCTTAATAAAATAAAAAGCATATTACATTTTCCAGTTTAATAATAATATTAACAGTATTTCATGTAATATACTAACTCAAAAATTATTAAATATAAATTTATTAAATAAATAAATTTATATTTATTAAAATGACATGTAAGAATTCTATTAATCTCAATACCAGACACCTAACTCGGCCGGAAAATCCTTCTGGATATTTCTCAAACCATGAATAATAACTAAATATTATTTCTTCTATAAATCAATAAATATTTTATTCATGGACTTTTGAGAAAATATTTACATTTATATTATTAAAACAAATATAATTTTAAAAAAAATTATTTATTACCCTATGAACCAAACAAGTTATAAATAAATATTCTATTCTATGTCATTGAAAATAAATATTTATTTAATATTCAACCTAAATATATATTATAATTAAAATGTAACTAGTGATTGAGTATTTATGATTAAGAAAATACATGATAAATATTATTCCTCAGAATTGAGAATTTTATTTCTTAAAACTATTAGAACTCAAATATAATTTTAGTAAGATAATTTTTAAACTTTTTACTATGACCCTCTTATCCTCTTTCTTTGTGGAATTATTAGGTATTTCCAAAAGTTAAGCATTGGTGTCTAGAAATGAATCAAGGAACGCATTCTGAATGTTGTTAATGTCATACCCAAAAAAACATATGAAAACATCCACTATATAGTATAACCTCATTGTCTAGATATATCAAAATAAAATAGTTTGAATACTTATATCATCAACCTATGTGCTATATTACTCCTCAATTGACTATCTCAAATGAACTTATCAATACAACATGACCATGGATTTTGTTCGATAATTCCATTCCAACAAAAGGGATTTAGATATCAAATTCCTTATTCCAAAATAGAAAAAGATTTTATCTAATTTATTTATTATTGACATAATACTCACGATGCACCCAATTTATCCTACATCATCGATAGCATAAATAATCATAGTGTATGTGAATACTTAATATTTCATTCCACATGATATACATTAATTATAATATTAAAGGATAAGGATAATTACACAGATTTGAAAATAACAATAACTAATTATACATGACATTTATAATTTTTATGGGCATGGATGTCCTTATAATCATCAATCTGGTTGATTAACAAGTGAAAACTTCATGATATGAAGTCTCATTTTCGTACAATTATCAATCTTCTAATAGTCAACTTTAAATATGTCTTATTATATAATGTTATATTTGTTGCTACCAAGGCACATAAAAGATGATGGTGGGGTAGTGATTTAAAATTGTTCATCATTAGAGTTACAGAACTTCATCATCTTCATTGATCTAAGCCCCAATATAGGTTCTAATATCTCATGTGAAGGTATTTAGGAAAAAATAAACATGAATGATTACCTCAATTGAATTAGTACACGTTTGAACGTATCTCATCACCGGTGGATATTACTGAAAGGATATGAGGTTTAACCCCTCTAGATCATCCCCACAAACATTAATAGTTATTGTGTACACAAATCACTAAATTCTAGGTGCTATAGAAGAACTCTGATGATTCCTTCAGTACCATAGAAATCACCAAGATCATATCCATTAAATCTATGATCGAATTCTTCGATCAATTACATGGACAATGTCTTTCTCTCTATTGGGTGTGGGAAGAAGAGAGAGAGAGAGGATATCTCAAGAATAATGGGTTTAAATTGTTACCATAAAAATAGCTCATTATTTATTATATAGTAGTGGTAAAATACTCAATAGGGGTTCCCTAACCTCCTTATAAGTAACGCCCTATAAACAATAAATAAATGATTGCTTATGATTGGAAAAATCCATCATAATGTCATTTATATTTTTATAAGCTATAATATATTTAATAAATATATTATGTGAAAAAAACATAGTCATTAACTCAACTTTTAGTTCCTCTAATATTAAATGAATCTTGAATATTAAAATAATATTCATTCATATAATATTTTTTCATGTATTTACATAAATATTTGTAAATAATTTTAATAAATAAATTCAACCCATTTGTTATATACTATAATAATAAAGAATTTATTTATTTTTTTGGTGATAATTAGTACTCGAACATCTCATGAAAGTTGTGGTGGGACCCACCATGTCCTATACTTCTATTTTATAGAATATGGAAGAATATTGAATGTGCTATTTTGTGTGACCCTCTATTCCCTTATCTCAATAGTAGTGAATACTATTTAGAAACAATGGGTGAAGTCTTTCACCCCATAAAGACACCTAAATAGATAAGTAATATTCATAACAATGAAATCCTTCCTACGAACACATATTGTGTAATATAATATATTTTTCTCATGATATCTCATAAATATAGATGCACACCTTGTATCATCAGCCAATTTTTGATTTATAAATTGTTCATAAACTAGATGGACTTACCTTATTCAACCATGGATATAGATTTATAAAGGTGATTCCATCTAGATAAAATAGGCTGAGATATAGCTTCTTCAGATGAAAAGAGAGAAATTATATATTTATCACTCAACCTATTCCATACCACTAAAAAATCACTAAACACAAGCTACCACACCACAGATTTAATTTCATGATTTTTTCCTTTCATAAAAGTACACGATATAATTTTTCACATTTATAATGATATCAATTCAAGAGTCCAACAAACATGTTCCTACATAAGAAAAACAAATGACACCAAAAACATGTGGTTTTCCAATTGAAGGCTCTTTCATCTAGATCAAAACTTTTAGAGATAATCAAGTGTTAAATTCATGAGAAGAATTCTAAATATGTATGAGCCCCCCACACTTGATGGTCACACATCACCTGTAACCTATCAGACTAATGTATCTAAACCATAATACTTTTATTTAATATTACTTTTATGTAATCTATAGGTTCTCATTATATTCTTGTAAATTATATGACCTTTTGATACAATATTTAATCTAAGGACATTGACATAAATATTATGGATGTAGAAGTATCAAAACTATTTTGGTAAGGTGAAAACATATATATATCAAACTACATATATATAATGGTAATAAAATTACAAAACTATGTTTTGTATAAGAAACCCAATTACAAAAATACTTTTTTTTAGGACTATATTTAGGAATATTTCATATTCTTTTAAGGATATCATAATAGTGGGGAACTGCTATGTTCTTTCGATGTGAAAAATACCACAAGGTCATTATCCCATTAATGTAAAAGAATTACAATCATCATGTGATAATATATTTCAAAATTAATGTCTAATAATATATATTGGTAATATAATGTAAATGTAGTTAGTTTGAGGGGATAAACATAAACATACTCCAACTTTAACTAGAGGTAAATTATAATGACATTCATTCCACTAGCTCACATAAGATAGGTATTATTCTACGAAGATATATATTTAGTAGAAATGTCCTACACATCTTCCTTTTTGGAAAGTATAAATACTATAATTTCCCCTCTCTAAGAATAATATATTTAGAGATAATACTTTTGGAGTATGTGCTTCATTCTTTGATGTGACCTTGGGTCCTTGGGTAAACCCATCGATGTAGTATTAGCATAGTGAAATGTGCTTGCTTCCTTACTTCTAGGTACAACATGGAGATCATAAAAAAATTTCATATCCAATATGATTTTTTTACATAATAATACATAATATACTTAGGTTCTATTGTATAATCAATTACTATATTCTTCCTGGATCTCTTCCAACTCAAAATCCCTCCATTTATGATAAACTCATATCCCGATTATGATTTTAGATCTTCCCAATAAATCTTGAGAGTAGAATATATGTATACTCTGAGGAATAGTTCCTTATCTCATCCAAAAACCAAGAACATATCCTTAGTACTCCCTAGGTGAAGGTTCCGGGAGCAGCGGAAGCGCGTTGGTGGGAGTGCCCATCTTTAATTTTAGCATTAACAACGATCAATTGGAGATCCGTCACGATGTAAAACACAGAATCTTCGGAATAGAACGAAGAAGGAAAAACAAAAGAGGGAGTCCCGAAACCATAGAGATAGTATCATCATATGTTGATCATAATTAATGTAATTAATTGATAAGAATTACATTGATGGAATTCTTTCTTCGTTGATGTCTCCAGTCACGATCCGATGTGATTCGTCATTGCATCATAGAATCCAAGTGTAGGATTCATCTAGCGTTTATCCAAACTTTATCCATGTATCTATGGACATTTCCGAAGGGATATCCGATTGCTAGCGTAGAATAACCTTCACTTGCGATTTCCACCTTCAATCGCCTTGATTCGATGGTGGTGGATCTCTCTCGGTCTTGAGAGCATTCTTGGAGGAAGGAGTTATTTCGGCCATGAGAGAACTCTCCAGAATTGTTTTGTACAATGATGAGGAAAAACTTTTGGGGTTTTGAGGATATTTATAATCGGGTTTGAGGTTATAGAGTTATGACAATAAATAAATGCATTACATGTTTTATTGATTTCATTATCTCTTATTGAAAAAACCCCATGTCAAAAGATTAATTCCTTGACATGCGACCACACTGATTATAATAAATATCATTTAATAAAATGATATTATTTCCTCAAAATCCCGATTGGAAAAACTATATGTCGTGTAATCGTTAATACACGACATATACTCATTTTCCATAAAAATACATGGGATGTATATTCAATATACACGGCATGTACTTTTATTTTCTATTCTGCATTATTTCCTCCACCAAATTTATTAGTCCTAGAGTAATGGCTATTTATTTCTTAAATAAATGTAACTGGATTACTTGCTAATAAATATATATTATTTCATCCACAATATATTATCTTGAATAACTAGTGTCGAAATAAATGGGATCAGGCATCCTTAAATAATTATTAAACCACAGTTGGGAATAATCATTATTTAACTTGTTAAATTAATATTTAACTGAGATACATGGACACACTTAGTGTGTGACCCTCTAGGCCTCTTTCTGAGTGGAATTAGGCGGATCCTGCTTAAAGTCCAAGGTTAGAATCTAGAAATATGTCAAGGCACCCATAGAGAAATAATTTAACACCACAATGATGTGTCACCTCATACGGATGCTTACCATGTAATATAATCCATTTGTTACGATATCTCGAATCAAGCGGGTTGCATGCTAGTTCCATCAACCCATGTGCTTGATTATTCTTTCTTTGACTTTCTATAATTGAACTCACCCATACCTTACCATGGCCATGGATTTTAGGATATATCAATTCCATCAAAGGGCCTGAGATATCTACTTCCGTTATGGAACATAAGGGACAAATCCTTTCTAGCATTGTCTATTAATGCAACATTACTCGTGATGCACCCAACACATCCTACATTGTTGTGAATAGTGTGTTGTCACGGTTTTCATCAATACATATAATTGCATGAGTTTTAGTACCCATTAATAATAATCTTAAAATCTATGGACTAATACACATGTCTACAGATAGGAACATCCAATGACACTATGAAATGTGGATTTCCTACTGACGGGTCTTGTTCTCATAATATCCTCTTGGATATTACCAAGGGCTCACACCCTGAGAAGGTTCCTCAAAGTTTTATGAGTCCTCACCTTTAATGGCCTGTATTATTTGTCTCCCTCAAATAACAACATATGGCCATAGAACATATATTCAAGAACAGTGTTTTGGAACTTCCGGGTTCTCATCATAGTAGGGATCCGTTATAACCCTTTAATGCAATAGCTGTCCTTAGTAAATTGTCACATGAATTGTCACACAGAAGAACAATCAAGATGCGATAAGGTATTTATTAATGAATAAAGTACAAAGTAGTTGGTTCTAGTCCACTAACTCAAACAGACTCCTACTTGGACTAGAGAAAACTACTAACAACCTTTAACCCACTATCTCTCACATGGTATTCATGCTTCTACTGAGATAGGCCTCTAGTCATGGGGTCCACCACGTTCTCTTCTGTGGACACTCTACTCACTACAACTTCACCCCTATGATAGAAATCCCTCAAGAGGTGATACTTCCGGAGTACGTGCATTGTCCTCTCATGTGACCTTGGTTCTTTTTCAAGAGCCACTGCTGCAGTATAATCACAATAAAATGCGATAGGGTATTTACTTCCAGGCACCACATCAAGCTCTTGGACAATGTTCTGAATCCATAAGGCTTCCTTGGCTGTATCAGAAGCTGCTATATATTCTATGTTCGCTGTAGAATCAGCGACTACTAGCTGCTTTGAACTCTTCCAGCTCACAACTCCTCCATTGAGATAGAAAACATATCCATATTGCGACAACAGATTATTCTGATCTGTCTAAAAACCAGCATCAACATACCCTCTGATGACAAGCTCCTCACCTTCTCTATAAACTAGGTTCAAATCCATAGTTCTTATCAGATACATAATGATAGTATTAACAGTAGTCTAATGTTGTTATCTCGAATCTTCTTGATATCCGCCTAACATGATTAGTGCATAGGCAACATCAATCATGGTACATAACATTACATACATGATAGATCCTATAGCCGAAGCGTATGGGATCTTACTCATTCTATCTTTCTTCTGTTGTGTTTTTGGACACATTTTCTTAGAAAGTTGTAGGCCATGTGACACTGGAACTAATCCTCTCTTCCATTGTTCCATACTAAATCTCATTAGAATCTGGTTAATGTATGTACCCTGACTTAGTCCAAGTAGCCTCTTGGATATATCCCGAAAGATCTTGATCCATAGAATGTTGGATGCTTCACCCAAGTCCTACATGGAAAAACACTTGTTCAACCAGTCCTTAACTTACTATAAGACTGGTATATCATTTCCAATAAGTAATATGTCATCAATATATACTACTAGGATAATGATCACATTCCCATTAAACCAATTATAAACACACAGATCACATTCATTCTTAATGAAACCAAATTCATTTATGGCTTCATCAAATCTAATGTTCCATGACCTGGATGCTTTCTTTAATTCATAAATGTATTTCTGCAACTTGGAAACCTGTTTGGCTTCACCTAGTGTCACAAACCCTTCTGGTTGTGTCATATAGATATCTTCCTGAAGGTTCCCATTAAGTAATGCTGTTTTGATAACCATTTTCCAAATCTCATAGTTATGGTAAGTTGTTATGGAAAGTATGATTATTATTGATATAAACATGGAAACTGGTGAGAAGGTTTCATCATAGTCAATTTCTTGACGCTGCCCGAATCCTTTAGCCACTAGCCTTTCTTTATAGGTTCTAAATTGACCTTCCATGACCATTTTTCTCTTGAATACCCATTTTCATCCAACATGCATTACATCAAGAGGCTCATTGACCAGAACCCAGACTAGGTTTTGATGCATGCAATCCATCTCAGAATTCATAGCTTCTAGCCATCTTGTAGCTTCTGAGATTTCTACTGCTTCCTTGTATGAAAGAGGTTCATCATTTACCAACAATAATGATTCAATATCCTCGGTGACTAGGAAACCAAACCTCTATGGTTCCCTTACCTCTCTTGAGCTCGAACGTAGTACTTGTGTTTCTAGAACCTCTTCCACGGGGACCTGTGGAACTTGTTCTTGTACCAACTCATGTATATCTTGAACATAAACTTCATCGATGTCAATATTTCTCCCACTATCCTTTTTGAGGATGCTCTCCCTCTCGAGAAAGACGGCTTGTCTGGCGATAGTCACTTTCTTGTATGAAGGGTTATATAGGTAATATCCTTTCGATTACGAGGGATATCATATAAAGATACACTTAGTGCCCCGGGTTGCTAGTTTGTTGCTGGATAAGGCCTTAACAAATGCCTCACATCCCCATACACGTGTGTGCAACAAAATGGGTTTCTTTCCATTCCACAACTCGGATGGAATTCCATTTTCCGCTTTAGTTGTTACTCTGTTTAATGTGTATGCTACAGTTTGTAATGTATATCCCCAAAAGGATAATGGAAGATCTTCATGACTCATCATCGACCTCACCATGTTCAACAAGGTGCAATTCTTCCTTTCACTAACACCATTCCACTATGGTGTATAAGGGAGAGTGAGCTGAGATAGAATGCCAGACTCCCATAGAAGATCGATGAACTCTTGGTCCAGATATTCTCCACCTCGATCCGATCGAAGTTTCTTTATCTTCTTACCAAGCTAATTCTCCACTTCATTCCTGAATTCCCTAAATTTCTCTAAGGACTGTTACTTATACCTCATTAATTAGACATAGCCATATATTCTTAAATCATCAGTAAAAGTAATGAAGTAAGAATATCAACCTCTAGCTTCTACTAGAAATGGTCCATAGACATATGTGTGCACCAATACTAGAAGCTCTGTGGCCCTTTCACCCTGTCCACCAAAAGGAGGCTTGGCCATTTTTCCTTGTAAACAAGCGTGACATCTATCAAGTGGTTTTAGCATAGAAGATTATAAATAGCCATCTTGGTAGAGCTCCGTCAAGCACTTGTCATTTACATGACCGAGATGGTGATGCCACAGCTCAGTGATGTATGAGTCATGTGAGTTTGTTTCGTCATTGATTGCCAACACATGGTTTTTTTAATTTAATACATACAACACATTATTTAAATGCACCATACCATAACATATGTTGTTCTTATAAAAGAGAAAACCCTTATTTCTAAACTTGAAAATAAATCCATCTATATCCGAACAAGATACATAAATTATGTTCTTGGTAACACTAGGCACATAATAACAGTTATGTAAAACCAAAATCATCCCAGTCAGCAATGAGAGGTGGTAATCGCCAATATCCAATACAACCAGCCTTGCATCATTGGCAGCTCGAAGATCCACCTCTCCTCTAGTAATCTTTCTAAATCTACTTGCTTCTTGCATGTGAATACAGATGTGAGTCCCACAAGCTATATCTAATACCCAATGAGTAGAAATAGAAAGATTGCACTTGATAATGAACGCACCTTTAGCATCCCCATGCTTCTGGGTGCAGTTCCTCTCCCAGTGGCCTTGCATTCCACATGAAACACACACCACCTCCCATTCCTTGCCCTTGCCACATGCAACACACACTGCCTCCCATTATTTGGCCCTTTTTCCTTGTCCTTCCTTTTCTTATTCACCACAAGGACTACAGGTTTGTCACTCCCCATGTCTTTATCTACCTGTAGAATTAAGGTCAGATGTTCTGATAGACTCTTATCATTGTTTCTCATGTTATAATTGACAATGAAGCTAGATAAGGTCTTGGGAAGTGATGATAGGATTATATATGTACGCAACTCATTCGAGAACTTAATCCCTAAGATGTAAAGGCATTCAATGTAGCCAATAAGCTTGACTACAAGAGGCCCAGTTGGTGCAGACTCTCCATGATTAGTTGTAAAAAAAGCATTTGAGATCTCATATCTCGCATGTCTCACCTTCTCTTGGTATATTTCATTAAGTTGAGACATCAGGCTATACGCGTCCATGTTTTCATGTTCCTTCTAGAGCACTTTAGACATGGATGATAGCATGAAACACTACACTTTTGTGGCATCATCCATGTGTTTCATGTAGAGAGATAGTTCCACGTCACTAGCCTCCTTTCCAGGTAAAACTATAATAGGCTCTTCCAGAATATACAATTTCCTTTTGTGGCGAAGGATGACGCGTAAACGCCTCTGCCACTCTTGGAAATTGGTTCCAGTGAGAAGGTTTTACTTCTCGAGTATTGTTCACAATGATATGTTTGAAGTCATTTTTCTTACCATTTCTAAAAATTAAGATGAGAAAAGGTTTATTAATTTATTATAAAAATGAGACAAATAAATTAATTAATACTTATTAGTCTCCCACTATTTTATCTAAATCCAATATCCCTCACTATTGACTTCGGAATAATCTATTTCTTGAATATTCTAGTGGAAAGGATCCATATTACCCTTCACATTACCCCAACTAGGGTTGGTCAAGAAACTTGAAGTGTTTTAGGTAGGCATTCCAAATGCCAACTGCATTATCTCGTAGTTCCTTGATCTGCTGAGTGGACTCCCCAATCCTGAAATCCATTTATTTTAGATTTCCTCAACCATTGCCTCTTTGTCACACCAAGCCCTATTGTGGTAGTCAACCCTTGATGCGAACAAAGTCAAGTCAACCAAAAACCATGAATTAGAATTCCCTGATAATTGAAAGCACCCCAACTAGGGTTGGACAAGCACTTTGAACAATGTTTCGATTCAAACCAAGATTATGGATGGCTATACCGACGTAATATTTCTTTGAGGGATTTTTTATCCTTATACGTAAATTGCCATTTTATTATCTTTGATTACATTATTGTTAATATTATGTGGGATATACTTATGTGATTAACCATGTCTAAGATTATATTTACAAATAAGTCAGTCTTTATTTTAGTTCAATCTTGCATGCTTTGTTTAATTCATTAATTTTGTGATCGTGATAACACACGCACAATAAATAAACCATGAAAATGACTGAAATAAAATAAATGGTATGATCAGGATCTTGTTCTATTGGTTAGTTTATCTAGAGGTTGATAAACTAACCCAAGACCAAGGGGAGAAACACCTCTAACCTTTTGGGTTCGTGTTTACAGCTTTCCACCTATCCACCTTTGTATCTCCTTGGACAGGTTTTTCCTTGTCTCCTGACTTGAGCTACCTCCAATAGCTTGGGAGATCCAACCATTACATATGAATTTACCTCACATGAAGGTGAGGGGTAAAAAGGTTTTTTTACATAGAAGAATCCTTGGGTATCCATGCCCTACATATTAATAAGGAGAAGGCTCGTAGGCCAATAAATAAATTAAAGAAACCATTCACATACAAAGTTCATGGTTTAGCTCATGATCATCCATACATGCAACGATATTTACGCATAAATAAAACTAGAATTTAATTATTTAATCATTCCTGTTAAAGATGAATCAAACTCGAATCAATTATCTTTGATTAATCAATCTTTTTTATCACAAACCCCTGTTCTGAATTTCCTTGAGATTCTCATCCATCGTAATTTTAAACAAATGAATTAATTTAAAATTATCTCTTTATGTAACTTGTACCTTGGAGGAAACCTGGTGAATTCCATTTCGTGATGTAGATGTTAAATTAAACACACATATATATAACACCTACAACGTGTTGTGCCTCAGATTTATGCTGGCACTACGGTACATGTCTCAAGGGGTTGTATAATATAATAATAAATTTTAATAAATCTACGTAATTTGGGTGAGTACACAGCGTGTAGTTCTGACTACATGGCGTGTACCTTTCTTCACCGTCCAGCCAAAGAACATTCCCGGGGACATGGTATGTTGATGTACTTCAAAAACATTCAGAGTACAAGGTGTGTTCAGTTGGACAGACACCATGTAGTATCCGCATTACACAGTTTCCAGCTGGGAAAGTTGTGTATGGGGTATATGGTCCAATCCCAGCCCAAAGGGACTACACGCTAGGTTCAGTGGACCACATGGAGTGTAATATAGAAACTGTGTGCCACCTATTCCTGGTCAACACACGGTGTCATAAATGAATTAGATAGGATCCAATACACAACCCGATTTGGCGGACCAGTCCAATCCTTTGAACCTAGACTACACGGTGTGTACTTCCAAATACACGCTGTGTATTCTAGTGTTGTATACCCAGGAATGTTTGGCACCTCCGGAGGAGTTCCTTTATTTTATTTTAATCAAAATTAAAAGAAAAATTTGTTTCTGTAAGGTGAACAAGAAATGGGAGGGAAGGAACAGATCTCGAGATTCAGAATTTAAAGAATGATTAACTTGAATTGAAACAACTAAATTATTAAATGCATAAATCACCAACAAAAAACTAAATAATAATAATCAACGATATGACCCCTCTAATACCACTTGAAGGTTCTGGGTGCAGTGGAAGCACATTAGTGGGAGTGCCCATCTTTAATTTTAGCATTAACAACGATCAATCCGAGATCCGTCACAATGTAAAATGCCGAATCGTCAGAATATAATGAAGAACGAAAAAAAGAGGGAGTCCTAGAACCATAGAGATAGGATCATCATATGTTGGTTATAATTAATTTAATTAATTAACAAGAATTATCTTGATGGAATTCTTTCTTTGTTTATTCCTCCGGTCACAATCCAATGTGATTCGTCATTACGTCATAGAATACAAGTGTAGGATTCATTTAGCGGTTATCCACACATGCTCCACATATCTCTGGATGTCGCCAAAGGGATATCTGGGTGTTAGCGCAGAAGAACCTTCGCTTGAGATGTCCATCTTCGATCGCCTTGATTTGGTGGTGGTGTATCTCTCTCGGTCTTGAGAGCATTCTTGGAGTAAGCAGTTATTTCGGCCTTGAGAGAACTCTCTAGAATTGTTGTGCATAACGATTGGGAAAAAGTGATGGGGTTGTGAGGATATTTATAATCAGTTTTGGGGTTATAGAGTTATGACAATAAATAAACGTGTTCCATGTTTTATTTATTTCATTAAATATTATTGAAAAAACCCCATGTCAAATGATTAATTCCATGACATGTGCCCACACTGATTATAATAAATATCATTTAATAAAACGATATTATTTCCTCAAAATCTCGACTATAAAAACTACACGTTGTGTAATAATTAATACATGGTGTGTACTCATTTTCCATAAAACTATAGAGAGTGTATATTCAATATACATGGCATGTAATTTTATTTTCCATTTTTCTTTATTTCCTCCACCACATTTATTATTCCTTGATTAATGGCTATTTATTTATTAAATAAATGTAACTGCATTAGTCGCGAATAAATATATATTATTTCATCCACAATATATTCTTTCTAATAACTAGAGTCGAAATAAATGCGATCATGCATACTTAAATAATTATTAAACAATAGTTGGGAATATTCTCTATTTAACTTGTTAAATTAATATTTAACTAAGATACATGGACACACTTAGTGTGTGACCCTCTAGGCCTCTTTCTCAGTGGCATTAGGCGGAGCCTGCCTAAAGTCCCAGGTTAGCATCTAGCAACACACCAAGGAACCCATAGAGAATGAAGTTAACACTGCAATGATGTGTCACCTCATAAGAACTCTTACCATGTAATATAATCCCTTTGTCACGATATCTCGAATCGAGCGGGTTGCATGATAGTGCCATCAACCCATGTGCTCGATTATTCTTTCTTTGAGTTTCTAGAATTAAAATCGCCCATAAATTACCATGGCCATGGATTTTAGGCTATATCAATTCCATCAAAGCACCTGAGATATCTACTTTCTTTATGGAACAGAAGGGAAAAATCCTTCCTCGCATTATCTATTAATGCAATATTATTCGTGACACACCCAACGTTTCTTACCTCGCTACGAATAGTGTGTCATCGTAGTTTTCATCAATAAATCTATGTGTGTGAGTTGTAATACCCATTAATAATAATCTGAAAGTCTAAGGACCAATACACACATCCGCAGATAGGAACATCCAATGAAACTATGAAATGTATATTTCTTACTGGAAGGTCTCATTCTTATAATATACTCCTGGATAATACCAAGGGTGCACACCATGAGAAGGTGCCTCAATGTTTTAGGAGCCCTCACCCCTAATGGCCTGTGTTATTTGTGTCCCTCAAATAACATCATTTGGCCATATAACATATATTCAAGAACAGTGTTATGGAACTTCTGGGTTCTCATCATAGCAAGGATCCGTTATGACCCTTTAATGAAATAGATGTCCTTAGGACATTATCACATGCATTGTCATGCAGAAGACCAATCAAGATGTGATAAGGTATTTAGTAATGAATAAAGTACAATGTAGTTTGTTCTAGCCCACCAACTCCAACACTAGGTACATTATGATTGTTGTGACCATCATACCATTGATGTCCCAAATATTTTCTTGATATCTTCGTACAATTATAATAGCATAAAAAATATGAATCCTGATACATATAATTGAATATGTGATATATCATATCATAGATGAACATGCGATTATTGTAATCCTATGTATCATTTCTTGTGTCTTGGGACACACTTTCATAGAGAGATATTCTATGTGACATTAACAATAATTACATCTTTGATTTTTCCATACTGAATCCATTTATTATGTTTTCACTGTATGTGTCCTACAATAGTCTGGGAATCCTCATAGAATTATCAAGATATATTTTAATATGAAGAATATAAAATTATTCACCAAATTATTTCATGGAGAATAGTTCATTTTATCACATCATAACAGTCTATAAGGCCTGTATCTTATTTCCCATAAGTGATATGTGTTGAATTTGGTGACATAGATACAAAATTCTTTGTACATTATGAAAAAAATGTAATCATTGTATGAATATTAATAAACTCTTTATCACATCATGATTATTATTATATTTGACATAGTATATGCTAATATCCTAAGCATAGTTGTCACACTAAAAGGTCATAGTGGATCCCTACTATGATTAGAACCTAGATGTTCCATGACACTATTATAGAATTTATATTCTATGGCTAGATGATATTATTTTAAGGGACAAAAATGATACGTGTTATTAGGGGTGGGGACTCACAAAACTTTTAGGTACCTTCTCATGGTGTGTGCCTATGGTAATATCCCTGAGGATATTATGAGAACAAGACCATCTAGTAGGAAATCCACATTCATAATTGTCATTGCATGTTCATATTTTCAGATGTGTGTATTGGTCCTTAGACTTTAGGATTATTATTAATAGTTATTATGACTTGCGCACATAGATGTATTGATGAAAACTGTGATGATAGGTATTCACAAATAGGTAGGGTAAGTTGGGTGTGTTACGAGTAATACTGCATTAATGAATAATGAGAGAAAGAATTTTTCACTTCTATGAAAGTAGATATATCAGGCCCTTTTATGGAAATGATATATCCTAACTAAATCCATGTCCATGGTTCTCTCAAGGAAAGTTCAATTACGAGATGTTAAGGAATGAGAAATTGAGCACATGGGTTCATGGGACTTGCATGCAACCCACATGATTGGAGATTTCAGGACAAAGGGATTATGTTACACGGTAAGTGTTCATATTAGGTGACATGTTGTTGTGAAATCAACATCTTTCTCTTGTATGTGTTGACCCGTTTCTAGACAATAATCATAGACTTTATGCAAGAAAAAATAATGCCAACGAGAAAGAGGCCTAGATGGTCACACACAAAGTGTACCCAGTACCTTAGTTAAATAGTTTATTAATTTAACAAGTTGAATAAATATTATTTGTTTTTTCGTTTAATAATTATTCAAGTATTCATGATCCCATTTATTTCATCGCATGTTATTTGATAGAATATATTGCAGACAAAATATTTATTTCTCGGCAAATAATGTTGTTATAATTATTTTATAAATAGATAGTCATTATTAAAATCTTGTTAAATATTAGGGAGGATTGGTGGGCCATGTTATGAGTCTGGTGAGAAATAATATTTAATAATATTTGGTTAAATAATATTTAAATAGTGCATGAAAATTAATCACATGTCAGGGAAACACAAGAATTCTATTATTATTTATATAAGGATTCACATGGAATAATAATTTATGTAACAACACCTATGATAATTATTTATTATTACCTTGTGAATTAAATTCCCCATTATGTTATTATTATTTAAATTAGACAAGGGGTCATTCGACTAGATAACCAATCATTGTCTACAAAAAATCCCTGGAGAAAAGCTCCCAAGCCTAGAGAACTCTTCCCTCTCTAACAACGCTCTCAAAAAATGATAGAGGTCCTTCTCCACCAGATCAAGGAGAATGCTTTGGAAGTGATCCTAAAGGTGATTGAAGGCGGACATTGAATGTACAAGGATATTTCACACTAGCACCCAGAGACTCATTCATCAACATCCGAAGATACCTGGAGCATGTGTGGATCACTGTTAGAGTATTCCTATCATTTGATTCTAAATCACAATGAAGCCTCACCTCATACCCATGGTTAGACTCAACAATGCAGCAAGAATCACCTTATAGGTAATTATATAATTTAATTAAATTAATTATAAACAAAATATCCGGATCCTCTCTTCTCGGTTTTGGGATCTATCATTTGTCTTTTATCATTGATTCAATTATGTGGAAACTAGTGCTCGCTATCATATTGATCCTAGATTAGTCATCAATTTTGACAATTCGCAAAGTTGGGTACATGCCCATCCTATACTCTCACTGAACCCGGAACCTACAAGCGGTATCAAAGGGGTCAAATTTTCATTTATAATTATTTAAATAATTAATTAATGATTTATGCTTTAATAATGTAGTTTATAAATTCAAGTTTAATAATTATTGTAATCTGAATTTCGAGATCTGTTTCTCCCTTATCGTTTCTCATAGATCTAACACGAATGAATAATTTTTTGATTAAAATTAAATTGAGGATCTCATCAAAAGGCTCCGACAGTTCTGTCCTGGAAATAGAATAATACATGTCATGTATTTGGATCAACATGTCATGTATTTGTGTTCAATGCATCATGAGTAATTTAGAAATTACTCTATCTATCTACATTAATGATACATGGTTTAGTTAATTATTTCACCATGTGTTGACCAAGACAGACTGGCACACGGGTATCCGGACTACACGTCATGTAGCCCACTGGGCATTGAATGTATTTTGTTTGGATTAGGGCCAAGTCATGTATCCCATACACAACTTTCCTAGATGGTGACTGTGTAACACTGAGTCTACATGGAATGTGGCCCATTGGACACGTCGTGTACTCCATGTAATTCCGAAGTAAATCTCACGCGATGTTTCCCTATGTGTGTACTTCGGATGGATGATAAGGAGGGTACATGCTGTGTAGTTGGATCTACATGTCGTGTACTATTTTCTGATTTTGCATATTTTTTTTAAAAAATTATTATTATATTAAGTAAACCCTTGAGACATGTACATTAATGTGGGTGTAAAGCTGGGACAGAACATGTGGTAGGTGTCATAAATAAATAAATAAATATATATATATATATATCTAACATTTGCATAATGTTCAAAGCTCTTCATGTCATGTATGAGTTGTATAACAGTTATAATTATATGGGAATGCTAAATGTCACAAAGAACAAAGTGTAAACAAGTATAAATACATGATGGGTAGTTTTTATAAGGCTATTCACCTGGTTTCCTCAAAGGTATAAGTAATGTAAAAGGTTATGAATGAGAATCTAAAGGAAATTTAGAGAAGGATTAACATAAAAATATTTTGATTAATTAAAGACAATGATTAATTGATTTGACCATAATTTATCTTAATAAGAATGATTAAATAATTGAATTATAGCTTTATTAAGGGAATAATTACTGGAATTTATGTGGATGAACATGAGCTAGACCATACCTTTTGTATGTGATTGGTTCCCTTTTAATTTATTTATTAAATTAAAATTGTTGGCATGCATGCCTTCTCCTTATTAATATGTCAGACCTACATGCCCATTGTTTCTTTAATATAAACCCCTTTTTACCCCACACCTGCATGTGATTTAAAAGAATATGTAATAGATGGATCTCCCAAGATAGTGGTGGTAGTTCAAGTTAGGAGTCGATAAAACCAATCCATGGTGAAACAGTGGAGGATAGGTGGAAAGCTATGAACACAAACCTTAAACAGTTCAAGGTGATTCTCCCATAGGTTCTGGTTAGTTTATCAACCATTTGATATACTAACCAATAGTAAATCTCATGATCATACCCTTAATTTATTTCTGTCAGTTATATGGTTATTCATTATGGATGTTTGACACGATCAAATAATTAATGAACTAATAAACATACAAGATGGAACTAAAATAAAATTGTCCATGTGTTAATATTATCTATACATGGGTAATCACTTAACTATATCCCACTTAATATTAACAAGCATGTGAAAATATAATAAGCAACAATTTATGCATAAAGGATAAAAACCAACAATTAAATATTAAGTCTGTACTTCCTTCCATTACATTGGTTAGAATAAAACCATAGTTCAATGTTCTTAACCAACCTTATTTGGGTGATTTCAATTATTTGGGAATTCTAATATGAGGTTTAGGGTTTAATTAATTTAGTTTACATAATGGGGTGACTTCCCTATTAGTACTTGGGGTAACTGAGAGAAAAAGGTTGAGGAAATAAAAAATTAAGGATTTTATGATTGGGGAGTCCACTCAACAGAACAAGGACCTACGAGTTAATGCCGCCGGAATTTGGAATTCCAACCTAAATCCATTCAAGTTTCTTGACAAACCTTATTTGGGGTAAAGAAGAGGGAAATATGGATTTCTTCTACTAGAATGTCCAAGAAATAGGATATTCTAAAGAAAATGGTGAGGGCTACTGGGTTTCGACAAAATAGCGGGAGACTAATAAATATTAATTAATTTATTTGTCTATATTTACCTAGATAAAGTACTAAAAATATGTTCATATCAATTTTTTTGAAACATTAATCAAAATGAAATAAAACATATCATTGTGATCCATAATCTAGAAGTAAAACATTCTCACTGGCACTAAGTTCCAAGAGTGGAAAAGGAGCCTTCGGGTTATCCTTCACCATGTGATGAAAATTTATGAGATGAAAGAACCATTACTAGTTGCACCTGGAAATGAGGCGATTGATGAGGAACTCTCTGTGTACAATAAAAATCTAAATGACGCTATGTGTGTTGAGTACCTCTTGCTATCATCCATGAACAATGATATCTTGAATCAACATAAAGAAATGGATTCTTATAGAATGATGCCTCGCCTTTGAGATCTTTATCGAGAGAAGGCAAGAGATGATGGGTATGAGATCTCCAAAGCTTTTTTCACTACTATGCTTGGAGAGTCTGCACCGACTGGACCACATATAGTCAATATTATTGGCTACATTTAGAATCTCGACATCTAAGGGATTAGATTCTTAGATGAGTTTTATACCGATCTCATTACATCATCACTTCTTAAGACCTTCTCTAGTTTTATTGTGAATTATAATTTGGGAAATAATGAGAAGATTATATCAAAGCTTTTTACCCAGATTCACCATGTTAATTAGGACATGGGGAACGAAAAACCCACAATCCTAATGGTGAGTAGAAAGAGGGAGGACAAAAAAATGGGACTAATATATATAAACAATCTAAATCATCTTAGCACTGTACAACCAATAAGAAGAATATCCAGAGGCAAGGTAAGGAAAATATGGTAATATGCTTTGCATGTGGCATGTCAAGCCACTGGAAGAGGGATTGCATGAAGAGGCAAGGGGAATCCAAAGGTGAGTTCATTATCGAGTGCAATTATTCCATTTCTACACATTGGGTATTTGATTAAGCATGTGGGGATAACATCAATATTAAAATGCAGTAACCAAGTAGATTCCAAAAAATTTCCAAAGGAGAGGCGGATCTGCGAGCTGCTAATGGTGCAAGGTTGGATGCTCTTTCCATTGGTGACTAACACATCACAATGTGGATGGAAATTATTTTGGTTTTACATGACTATTATTATATACCTAGTGATACTCGAAACATACTTTCTATATCGAGTATATATACAGATGGATTTATTTTAATGTTCAGAAAAAATGTCGTTACTTTTATGAAGAAAACATATGGCATGGTGTGGTTCATTTAAATAACAATTTGTATGTATTGATTTTTGAGAACCAAGTGTCATAAATTGATAATTAACCATGTTCACATGACTCATACAACACCAAGTTGTGGCATCACCACCTTGGTCATGTAAACGAGAAGCGCCAGAAAAATCTATGCTAATATGGTTATTTAGAATCTTCTGAGCTAAAACGACTTGATAGATGTAAATCATTCTTACAAAAGAAAATGACCAAATCACCATTTTGTGGACATGGTAATAGGGCCAAAAATATTCTAGGATTGGTACAGGATGATGTGTGTAGATCATTTCTAGTAGAATCTATAGGTATATATTCTAACTTCATTACTTTTACTGATGACTTGGGTAGATATGGATATGTCTACTTAATGAGGTATAAGTCTGAGTCCTTTGAGAAATTCATGGAGTTTAATAATTAAGTATAGAATCTTATTTTTATAAAGATAATGATTCTTTGATTAGATAGAGGTGGATAATATATTAACCAATAGTTCATCGACCATTTACAGGAGTCTCGGATTCTATCTCAACTCAGTCAACCTTATACACCACAGTGGAATGGTGTTAGTGAAAGGATTAACCATGCCTTGTTGGACAGGGTAGGGTTGATGATGAGTCATTTTAAGCATCCATTATCTTTTTGGGGATATTCATTGCAATATATGACATAAAAATTAAACCAAGTACCAAATAAGGTGGAAAATGGTATTCCCTTTGAACCATGGAGTGGAAAGAAACCAACTTTTTTGTATACATGTGTATGGGGATCCGAAGAGTTTTTAAGGCATTCTAAGATAAAAAAGTGGCACCCGAGGGCACGAAGTGTATCATTATAGGGTATCCCAAGGAAACATAGCGATAATACCTATACAACCCCTCAGACAAGAATGTGATTGTTTCCAGAAATGTTGTATTTCTTGAGAGGGAGATCATCTTAAATAAGGATAGGGGAAAAAGATTGAAATCTATGAAATTATTTCTCAATATACACATGAGTTGGTATAAAAACATGTACCATAGGTCCCCATAGAAGAGGTAGTTTCTAAAACACAAGTATAGTATATGATTACAAGAGATGTAAGGGAAACCGAAAGATATGGTTTCCTTGTCACCAAGGATGGTGACTAATTATTGTTTGACAATGATGTACCTTTCTCTTACAAGGAATAGATAGAGATCTTAGAAGCTATATGATGGATAGATTTTATGAATTTTGAGATGGATTCCATGTATCAGAACCATTTCTGGGGTCTGGTCGAAGCTCTGGTTGATGTAAATCATGTTGGGTGTAAATGGGTATTGAAGAAGAAACTGGACATCGAAGGTCAAGTTAGTACCAATAATGCAAGGCTAGTGGCTAAAGGTTTCAAATAGTGTCAAAGAATTGACTTTGATGAAACATTTTCAATAGTTTCCATGTTTAAATCCATATGAATCATACATTCCATATCATTTTCTTGACTATGATTTTTCATATGAATATCATAACCACATTCCTTAATTAGAACCCTTAGGATGATGTATATATGACACAACTAGAAGGGTTTTTGACACCAGGTGATACTAAAAGGGTATTCAGGTTTCAGATATCCATTTATGGATTAATGAAAGCATCCAGGTCATGAAACATTCAATTCAATGAATCCATAAGAGAAATTGGTTTCATTAAGAATGAATTTGAGCCATGTGTTTACAAGAAGATTATTTGGAATGCGGTCTTTATCCTAGTAGTGTATGTTGACAACATATTTTTTTATTTGAAATGATATACCAGTCTTTCAATCAGTTAAGGATTGGTTGAAAAAGTGCTTATCCATGAAGGGACTAGGTGAAACAGTCTATATTCTAGGGATCAAGATCATCTTTTATAGATCCAAGAGGCTTCTAGGACTAAGTCAACGTACATACATTTACTAGATACTAAATAGATTTAGTATAGAACAAAACAAGAGGGGGTTGGTTCCAGGTGTAACATGGTATACATATTTCCAAGAAAATGTTTCCTCAGACACAACATGATAAATATAGGATGAGTAAGATTCCATATGTTTCTGTGATAGGATCAATCATGTATACCATGTTACCTACCAGACATGATGTTGCCAATGCACTGAGAATGGTAGGAAGATATCAAGCAGATCCAGGAGAACAATGATGGATTGATTTCAAGACGATCCTTAATAATCTGAGAAGAAATAAGGATATGTTCTCAGTTTATGGAGGATAATATAAGCTTTTCATAAGAGGGTATGATGGTGTGGGTTCTCGGGTAGATCAAAATGATCTAAATTCATTATCAAGAAATTTTTTCTGTCTCAATAGAGGAGTTGTGAGCTGGAATATTTCAAAGAATGTAGTTGTTGCTGATTCTACAGTGAATTTCAAATATATAGAGGATTCTGATACAGACAAGGAATCATACTAGATTTGAACATTTCCATGGAGCTTGATGTAGTGCCTAGCAGTAAAGAATCCATTACATTGAATTTTTAAAATAATGTAGTGGTGAATCTTGAAAAAGAGCCAATGTCACGTCAACAGACAAAAAAAATATTTTAAAAGTATCACATACAGAGGTATTTTTATCGAAGAGGTGAAGTTAATGTGAGTGTAGTGTCCATTGAATAGAACGTGGAAGACCTATTGACTAAAGTCCTACCTTATTAGAAGCAAGAATATCATGTGAGAGCTTGGGGAATGAAGGTTGTTAGTAGTTGGATCTAGTGAATGTGGGAGTCTGTTGGAGATGGTTCCCTAGATACCAACTTATTTTTACTTTATGATAAACCTATATTCATTGGATGAATATTAATAAACTCTTTATCACATTATTATTTTTCTTCTACATTACATAGTATGTGATAATGTCATAATAATAGTTTTCTCACTAAAAGGTTATAGCAGATCCCTTCTATGATGACAACCCAGAAGTTTCATGACACTATTCTTGAATATATTTTTCATAGACGAATGATACCATTTGAAGGGACTCATTTGATACATGCTATCATGGGTAGGGACTCATGAAACAATGAGTCACCTTATCATGGTGTGTTCCCTTAGTAATATCCTGGATGATATTATGAGAACAAGACCAGCCAGTATAAAGTCCAAATTAATAAGTTTCATTGGATGTTCCTATATGTGGACGTGTGTATTGGTCCTTAAACTTTAAGATTATTATTAATGGGTATAATGACTCACACACTAATATGTATTGATGAAAAACGTGACAACATATGTTTGTGGTAAGGTAGGATATGTTGGGTGCATCACAAGTAATACACCATTAATGAATAATGCTAGAATGTATTTTTCACTTATACAAAAATATATATCAAAGGCCCTTTGATGGAAATGATATAGCTCAAATAAATCCATGAACATGGTTTTCTCTAGGCAAGTTAAATTCTAGGAAGTCAAAGAATTATAAATCCAGCACCTGTGTTAATGGAGATTGCATGAAACGCACTTGATTTGAGTTATATGGACAAAGGGATTACATTATGCATGGCTGATTGTCACCTATCGACCGGTCAAAGTTCTAGTGCTCTGCTAATGTGTATAGCAACACTTGGGTCGAATCCTCGGCGATGATAATTTTTAGATAGTCAATTGTTTTTAGTTGATTGTACTTTGATTAAGGGGGTTTGTTTGTAGAGATAAATTGAAATGATTGATTGACTATAATTGATTTAACATATTGATAAAGATTGGGGTGAGTTCATCCTTAGGGAGTTAATCTTGTGATATCATTGAGCTTTGCTTTATATTGTATTTAAATTAACACCCACATCACAAGATAACGTTGATCGAAATTCCTAAGTGTTAAGGTTTTAACCCAAGCCTTAACTTAACTTAGGGTTATAATCATTACCATTACTTGTTTATGGTAGTGTATTTATGGTTCCAATAATCCCTGGAAACCACATGTTAAAAAAATATGTCATTAATCCATGACATGTTAAGTCCAAGATACACAATGTTAAATTAAAAAATACTCATCGAGAAAATACTCTCAATCACATAACATCCCCAAATTTTGACTCACCCAAATGATAGATTTACTCAGCCATTTGGGTGTTTAATAATATGTTTATAATGATTATTATTATAATTTAAGAAGTGAAGAAAAATAAAGGGATAAGAAAAAAGTGGTGTGTTGAACACACACACACACGAAAAATGATGATAACTAAAAAATGGACTTTTGATTGAATGAGGAAGCAAAAAAAGGGAAGGGGATTAAACTGTATTTAAACTATATTAAGAAAATTAATATTAATAAATAGAAGGTGGACAAGAATAAGAGATGTTGAAGAATAATCTTTCATTAAAATAGAATAAAAAAACACAAACATACAAGATTACAAACGAAGAACAACAAAAAAGTGAAAGGAAAAAAAAAGAGGAGGAAGGGTATCTCAAGTGAAAAATAGAGTATTTATGGTCCTCTCAAGCCTTTGGAAAGGCTTTGGTCATGAAAATTTGATGCTCCTCTCTTCTGAAATTCCAACCCCTTTAAAGGAGTGGAGAGGGATGTATTTATAGCCCGAGGAAGTGAACTGTTTGCATTCCCAATCTGTCTCTCTACTTGGCTCGACAATTTGGACATCTAGATAGCCTAATCTCAAGATATCTCCTTCTTTAAAGTTGTATAAGATAATTTTTTCTGAATAATATAAATATTTGGAGGAATTTGGACCTATGTAGCTAAAGTTATTTCTGGTTGATTAAACAATGTTAAACTGTCCATTTCAATCCATGCGTTTTCGATCGACAAAATGTGAATGGATTTTGTAATAGTAAGATGACTTCAAATCCAAATTTTTTCATCAACAAAGTCAGCCAACTATATCTCCTATTTCACACTGAAATATTTATTCTTTATTTGATGAATATGTCAAGATATATTCAATTAAAACTATACTGATTTTAATTCCTGGCCAGAATGATTGGATAGACTTCAAAGCTTCATTTGGGCCCATTGTTCTTAGATTTGGGCCCTAAAAATTTTAACCCTAATTCTTTTGGATAATCACGAACATATGGTGGAGTTTCAAAAAATATGGGCTTTGGGAGTGAGAATAGTAACTCAATCATTATGGCGGGTCCAGTTTCATCACAAATTCTTTGTGTAATCTTGTGTGGTTCATATAAGCCTTCAAATGGCCGAATTGGCCCATGATTCCTTCTAATGATATGTGAGAAATTGAATAAGGAATCCTATGAAACAAGAAATACAAAATTTTAATCAGTAGGGTGATAATTTTAAATAAAATAGTAAAATGCCTCAATTGGAATACTTCTAAAAATGCTCAGAAATTATATTTAGTATTAAAACATTAATATTTCACACAAATTATGCACATTTCATATAAAATAAGTAAAGGGAGTATATAATAAGTCATGAAATTATTAATAACATCAAATCCTCCACACTTAGTCTTATGCATGTCCTCATGTTCAAAAAATATAAAAACAAAAAAAATCATTTTCACTAACCAACAAATAGTAAAATTTTGTTTTCTCCAATCAGGGGAGTTTTAGACTATTTCACTCTTCCATTTTGATTCCACCACATGTTGTTACAGAAAAAATGTTCCAAAACTAATTCATTTTTTCATGCTCAATTTTAGAAATGGAAAATGTGGACACTCAAAACTCACACCTCTCAAGATGATAAAATTAATTTGTGGAGGTTCACTCTTTCACAAACCAAAAGTGAAAATATTAGAGTTTAAAAGAGCTCTCATCTTCCAATACATATCCAATGTGCACAAGATTCAAGAGGTATTTTAAGGGGGGGTTATATAGCTATGGGATGATAGGAATATAATGTCCAAGAGAGAGAAGAAGAGGGTTAAAACACCAACATAGAAAAAGCAATGCATATTTTTTTGAAATAAAACATAGAAGGAAATGAAAACACATATTTACAAGGGAATGATTGTGTGAATAAAGACACAATAGAGGATAAAAATATGAAGGTAATGAGAAGAAAAAATATTAAAAAAAACACAAAAATTCTCCTAATAAGTATTTAACACAAGTGTCCTTTTTTTCTTTTCCTTTTTTTCTTTGTTTTTTCAAAAGTTGACCTTGAAACAGATCTCACACTCATACACAAACCCATGTTTGATATCCTCATGACACTAATTTAAATAGTTATAACAAGGTCAAAGGTTGAGGAAGAGTGATTTTTGACCTACCCAAGACACAACCCATTTTTTTAATTCAATTTTTTTTTAATTTTTTTCATCATTTTTTTTTTGAAAACTTGTCAAAAACATTTACAAAATTACATAAATGGATGTACATTACATTCCCAAAAACACACTGAATGAAAACCTATCCCCCACACTGAAATGATTTATTGCCCTCAAGCAGATGATAACTCGTTGAAAATCATTACAAGGGTACCCAAACAATGAAATCCATTCTCCCAACACTTAAATTTCAAAAAATTATGCAATGAAAATCCATGTTGATATTAGGTGGGAAAAGGTATTGGGCTTGTAATGTGGCTATCAAATAAAAGGTTTTCATAGGCTTGAAAGGGCTTTCAAAAGGAGTATTAATGTAAGGAAAATGGGAGGCTATTTCTCCATTGTAATTATCATGTGGTTCATAAAATTCCTCTGTCATATTAATGCACACTAAGGTAGGAAATTCAGCTCGAAGGTCCAAAAACTCAAGACTCACAAATGTGGGTGAAAAACACACATTTTGAGAAGATGTCCATAGGTGGCCTTGGCATGAATGAAAATGTTGTTCCTCACGGTTTGGGAAAAGCATTTTCCAAATCAAAAATTGAGCATTCAAAATTTATTATTCTTGAAAAAAAATTCTTTATCAAAATAAATTATGAAAATACAATATTTTTGAGGTGAAAACATGTCTGTTAACTCCCCAAAATGGTTGGACAAAATTTGAAAATTAGAAGGTGAGTAATCATGAATCTTTTGGTTTTTTTAACATTTTTTTTATTTTTTTAGTTGTTTTTAGTGTTCTTTAAAATACACACCCACACAAAATAGAAAGAGAAAATGAAAGGGTTTGATGAAGAAATTGGTAAAAAAAATGAAAGAGAGAGGAAGACGAAGAAAGAGGTAGAGAGAGGAAGAGATAGAGAGAGTTAAAGGGAAAGAGGTACCCCTTGGTTTTGATATGGTAGGTCACCATCTTCATCTAGTGGTAGGTCGACTGGGGAAGTTGTGGATCCAGTGGAAGTCGATGATGATCCAGGATTGTGCATCCTCTCATAGTGATGCTTTAACCGATGTCCATTAGTCGTGAATGTCCTTTTCGAAGAGGGGTCTTGGACTTGCACTGCACCAAATGGGTAAACATTAGTAATAACAAAAGGACCTTCCCAACGAGAATTAAGCTTACCTGGGTGAATCTGAAATCTAGAATTGAACAGAATCACCTTTTCACCTTCATGAAATACCATTCTCAGGACGTGTTTATCATGGAGTGTCTTGGATTTTTCTTTTTAGATATTATAATTCTCATAAGAATCAAGTCAAAGCTCCTCCAGTTCACCCAATTGCAATAATCATTCTTCACCGGATTTTTCAAGATCAAAATTACATGTTTTCATTGCCCAAAATGACTTAGGGTAGATTTCAACTGGAAAATGACATGATTTACCAAAAACTAGCCTAAAAGGAGACATCCCAATGGGTGTTTTATAGGAAGTTCGATAAGCCCAAAGTGCTTCACCAAGTCTTTCAAGCCAGTCTTTTCTGGTGGGTTTTACAATTCTCTCAAGCACTCTTTTCACTTCTCTATTAGAAAGTTCAGCCATTCCATTTGTTTGGGGGTGATATACAGTTGAAGTTTTATGTACAACCCCATTTTTTTCAAAAGATATTACATGGTTTTATTACAAAAATGTGTTCCTGAGTCACTAATCAAAGCGTGAGGTGTTCTAAATCGGTGAATGATGTGTGTCTTTAGGAACTCACTAACAGTATGTGAATCATCCTTTCCAGTGGATTTGGCCTCAACCCACCTAGAAACATAATCAACTGCAAAAAGAATGTATGAAAATCCATTGGAATGGGGGAATGGTCCCATGAAATTGATACCCCAAACATCAAAGATATCACAGAAAATTAAAGGCTTTTGGGGAATTTCATTTCTCTTTGAAATTGTGACAAACTTTTGGCAAGGGGGACATGATTGACAGAACTCATGTGAGTCCTTGAAAAGTGTAGGCTAGAAGAATCCAGAGTCTAGGACCTTTCATGAGGTCCTTTGTGGTCCAAAGTGGCGACCACCAGGCATTGAGTGACAGAATTCTAAGATGGAAGAATTTTCATTTTCATCCACACATATCTTTATTAAAATGTCATCCCCCATTTTCCAATGTTTATTTTATTCCCGAAAATATTATTTTGAATCACTTTTCAACTTCATTTTTTTTTCTTTTGAAAAATCTTCAGGAAGAACACCAGAAACAAAGTAATTTACAATTGGGTAATACCATGGTTTTTTTGGAGTTAGAGATGAAATGTGATTAGTGGGGAATTCAAGATCGATGATTTCAGAATGAGAAGAATTAGAAATTCTACTCAAGTGATCAACCACAGGGTTTTCTTTTCCTGGTCTATCTTTGATTTCAAGTTCAAACTCTTGGAGCATTAGGATCCATCTTATTAGACTCGGTTTGGAATCACTTTTCTTGAGTAGGATCTTTATAGTATAATGGTATGTGAAGATGATGATTTTGGCACCTAATAGATAGGGCCAGAATTTATCTAAGGAATATGGCACTGCTAAAAGTTCCTTTTTAGTGATAGTGTATTGAGATTGAGTTTCATCAAATTTTTTTGAGGAATAATAGATGACAGGAGGAATATTTTCTCTTCTTTCACCAAGAACAGCCCCAACGGCTCTATCAAAAGAATCACATATCAACTCAAAGGGTAAGGACCAATCTGGGGGTTGGATTATTGGGGAGGATGTTAGATTAGTTTTGAGTTCAACAAAGGCTCTCTTGCAAACCTCATCGAAATGGAAAATGACATCATTTTGGAGAAACCGAGTGAGTGGGAGGGAAATTTTAATGAAGTTATTGATGAGTCACTGATAGAAACCAGCGTGACCGAGAAATGAATGGATGTCCCAAATAGAAGTGGGTTGAGGAAGTGATTGGATCCCTTCAATTTTGGCAGGATCAACTTCGATAACATCTTTTGAAACTATGTTCCCTGGAACAATCCTGTTTTCAACCATGAAGTGATATTTTTCCAAATTTAACACAATTTTTCACTTAACACACTTTTGGAGGAATAGAGAGAGTGAATTCAAACAAGATTCAAATGACTCACCATAAATGGTGAATTCATCCATTAAGACTTCCATGAAGTGTTCAATGAATTCGGAAATGATACTCATCATACACCTATGGAATGTTTAAGGATTATTGAAAAGGCCATAAGGCATTCTTCTATATGCATATGTTCCAAAGGGGCATGTGAAAGTAGTCTTTTCTTGGTCCTGAGGTGCGATTAGGATTTGGAAGTAGCTGATGTATCCATCAAGAAATCAATAGTGTGACTTTCCAGCTAATCGTTCAAGAATTTGATCATGGAATGGAAGAGGGTAGTGATCTTTTCTTGTTTCAACATTCAATTTCTTATAGTCGATGCACACACACCATTCGTTCGTCACTCGATTTGTGGATACCTCTCTATGTTCATTTGTGACAATAGTTATCCCACCCTTCTTAGGTACAACTTGAATTGGACTAACCCATTCACTATCAGAAATTGGGTAGATAATACCAGCTTGAAGAAGCTTGGTGATCTCTTCCCTAACTACCTCAATTATGAGTGGATTGAGTCCCCTTTGTGGTTGTATAATTGGTTTGTATTACTCCTCAAGATGGATGTGATGCATGAAAATGTCATGTTTGATTCCTAGTATATCATCTAGGGTCCAACAAATGGCCTCTTTGTTTTCCTCTAACACCTGAACAAGTTTGGAATCCTCAGTTTCTGTAAGTGAAAAAGATATAATGACAGGATAAGAGTGATCATAGAAAAGGAATGAATATATCAGGTGTTCAGGAAGAAGTTTTAGATCAATATCATCTCTCATTTGTGGGTTAGACTTCTCAAGAATGGATGCAGGGACTTCAGTTGATTCAGATTCATTTTCCTTAATACTGTCCAAGGTGGAATAGTAGAGATCAGAGTTGATATGGGATTCAAGAGGGTTTTCAAGTTCTTGTAGATTGATGGAGTCTATGAATGATTGGTCGACATCAACTTCACCATTTATGACTTGGATAATCATGGTGTAGATTTCACAAGATCATTTATCATAAGAACATGATGAACATAATGGAATGGGGTTCAATTGACTCTTAGAAGTGTCCTTAGAAGCTTGGATTGAGAATGCAGAGTGATTCACAGATGGGTATCACATGGCCTGGAAAATGTTGAACTTGACCAGTTGGTCACCGAATTCCATGGATAAGATGCCTGAATGGACATCAATCTTGGTTCTCACAGTCACGAGGAATGGTCTTCCTAAAATTAGCGGACATCGAGAAGAGTTCATCTCACCTTCCATGTCAAGGACATAGAAATCAGCAGGGAAGATTAGATCATTGACTCAGACAAGGACATCCTCAATTATTCCCTCAGGACTAGCAGTGCTTCGATTGGCTAACTGAATGACAACACTCATATGATGTAAGAGACTTAGACCAAGGTTGGAGAATATGTATTTGGCATGAAATTAATTGAGGATCCTAGGTCTATGATTGCATCATCAAAGTTGTAACTTCCAATTTGGCATGGAGTCGTAAAGGTCCCTGGATCCTTGCACTTTATGGGAATATACTGCTGGGTGGAAACATTTTTGAAGGTCCTAAGTTGCCTCTTGTGGGTACACAACTCCTTGAGAAACATGGCATACGTAGGAATTTGTTTTATGGAATCTAATAGGTGAATTTTGACTTCAACGCGTCTAAACATGTCGAGCATTTCAGGATCGGGTTTAAAGGACTTCTTTGTCTTAGAAACAGCTTGAGGAAAAGGAATTGGGTTCCTATGTGGAATAGAAGGAGGTGAGGGAATGGATTCAGTTTCCTTTTAAAGTTTTTTTTTCTTTTCATTTTCTAGGTCAACATTTAAAGGGGGTTGGAGGACTTATCTTGAGGCATAAAAAGTTGCTTTCCTGATCTAAGTGAAATTGCACTTACATTACCCTTGGGGTTGGGGAATGGTTGAGCTGGAATTTGGGAAGAATTGGATGGTTTCTACTGACTAAGGTGGAATGAAAGTTGACCAATTTGGGTTTCAATGTTCTTAAGGCTGGAATGGGTGAAGGAGGAAAGATCTCCACTGCACTTTCCCATGGTTTCTTGGGAGAAGAGGCCTGTACCAGATTGTGATTACCTTGATTTTGGTTCTTAGGAATGTTATTGTATTGGTTTTGGAATTGGGAAGGCTCACTAGGATAATGGAATCCAGGAGGAGTATTGTTCCTTTGAGGTTGAGGAGGAAAAGGATAAGGTTTTTGGAAGTTACCAACACCTTGACCACATTGAAACTGGTTTGAGTTTTGAGGAGGGAATTGAGGGGATGATATATGGGATTAAAATACCTAAGGCCTTGGTTATAGTAAGAAGAGAAGGGCTCAGAGTGAGGTTGGATGAAGTTTCTAACAAACCGGCCAGATGGTTGAGGGTTGGTGTTCCGCTGAGCAGATACTGCGTTGAGCTCAATTGGTCCAGATGAATCAGATTGATCCTCTTGAAGTTGTGAACATGTGTCTGTTGGATGAGATGAAGAGTTGCAGATTCCATAGTTTTTGACAGGTCTAGGAAACATTGATTGTGGAGAAGATGAGGATGGGGATTTGGTAGCCACAGCTAGTTGTCGCACAGGACCTGTAAGTTCACTCATCCACTCGGTCATCTTGTTTGGCTCAATTGATTGATTATCTTGGACTTGTTTGACTTGATCATGTGCTCAATTATGAAATTTCTGTGTGTTTAAAACCATTTTACTTATGATATCTCTTGAAGATGTAGGAGTTTCATCAACAAGAGCCCCGCCACTTGCGACATCAATGAGAGTTATCTCCATAGCCAATAACCCCTCATAGAAGTATTGGATCATGATTTGGACAGGAATTTGGTGATGTGGGCAGGTTTCAACAATCTTTTTGAACCTCTCCCAATAATCATGGAGTGATTCAATTGGGAACTGATAGATACCACTTATTTCCTTTCGGATAGAATAATTTTGATAATCAAGAAAGAATTTCTCTAAGAAAAGTAGCTTGATGTCATTCCATGTGGTTGTGGAACTAGGAGAGAGTTAGTAAATCCATGACTTGTTAGTGTCATCTAGGGAGAAAGGGAATGATCAATGTTTGATTTGTTCCTCAGAAACACCTTGAGGATTCATGGTAGAGCACACTACTTGAAATTCATTATGGTGGAGATGTGGATCCTCACCGGCTAGCCCATGGAAATGAGGGATAAGATGAATCAAACCCGATTTGAGTTCAAATTCAGCCTCTATGTTTGGATATTGAATACCAAAAGGTTGGTAATTCATATCAGGGGCAGAAATTCCTTTAAGTGTTTGTTCCCTAGGATTGTCCATATCTAATTCAATTGGTTGGACAAGGACCGGTTCTTGAATTATTTTATTATCTCTTATGTTCCTCCTAAGTTGGTGAAGTGTTCTCTCGAATTCAAGGTCAAATAAATACGAGGGATTGTTTGGGATGCTATGGGGAATTCATAGAGACATTGGAAGAAAATGGAAGACATGTTTGTCTTTTTTTTCAGTTTATGATTTTTATGAGAAGATGAGTTTTTCTTTGTGTTATTTTTTTTCAATTTTTATTCAAAATTTTATTTTATTTTTATTTTTTTTACAATAACCAGAAACTAATGAATACTTAATGCACCATCCCCAGAAATGGAACCATTTGAAATGCACAGCTGATTGTCACCTATCAACCGGTCAATGTTCTGATGCTCTACTAATGTGTATAGAAACACTTGGTTCGAATCCTCAGCGATTATACTTTTTAGATAGTAAATTGTTTTTAGTTAATTGTATTTTGATTAGGGGGTTTTTTTGCAGAGATTAATTGAAATGATTGATTGACTATAATTAATATAACAGATTGATAAAGATTGGGGTGATTTCATCATTAGGGAGTTAAGCTTTTGATATCAGTGAGCTTTGATTTATAATTCACTTAAATTAACACCCACTTCACAAGATAACGACGATTGAAATTCCTAAGTGTTAAGGTTTTAATCCAAGCCTTAACTTAACTTAGGGTTCTAATAATTACCATTACTTGTTTATGTTAGTGTACTTATGGTTCCAATTATCCATGTAAACCACATGTTAAACAAAATATGTCATTAATCCATGACATTCTTAGTCCAACATACACAATGTTAAATTAACGAATACTCATCGAGCAAATACTCTCAATCACTTAACACCCCAAAAAATTTGACTCACCCCAAGAAGATATTTACTCATCCATTTGGGTGTTTAATAATCTGATTATATTGATTATGATTGTAATTTTAGAAGAGAATAAAAATAAAGGGATAAGAAAAGAGTGGTGCGTCGAACACACACACACGAACAATGATGATAATTAAAAAAAACGGACTTTCGATTGAATGATGAAGCAAAACAAGGGAAGGGGATTTAATTGTATTTAAACTATTTTAAGAACATTAATATTAGTCTACATAATTTGGATGAAAATAAGAGATATTTAATAAGAGACATGCATTAAAACATAATTACCAAACACAAACTTACAAGATTACAAACGAAGAACAACACAAAAGTGAAAGGAAACAAATAGGGGAGGAAGGGTATATCAAGTAAAAGATTGAGTATGGTAGGTCCTACAAAGACTTTGTAAAGGATTTGGTTGTGCCAATTTATGCTCCACTATTCTGAAATTCCAACCCCATTGAAGGAGTGGAGGGGGATGTATTTATAGCCCAAGGAAGTGGAATTTTTGCATTCCCAATCTGTCCCTCCACTTGGCTTGATGATTTGGACATTGAGACAATAGAATATCGAGATATATCCTTCTTCAAAGTTGTAGATAATAATATTTTCCAACTACTCTAAAAAGTTGGAGGCATTTGGACCATGTATCCAATGTTTTGGCCGGTTTATTAAACAATGATAAACTGTCCGTTTCAATCCATGCTTTTTCAATGGCCAAAATGTTAATGAATTTTTGAATAGTAAGATGCCTTCAAATCCGAATTCTTTCATCAAAAATGTTGGCTGAATATATCTCTTATTTTACACTACAAAATTTCAGCTTGATTTGATGAATATATCAAGAGATATTGCATTAATACTATAATGATTTTAATTCCTTTCCAGAATGGTGGGATGGATTTCAAAGCTTCATTTGGGCCCATTGTTCTTAGAGTTGGGCCCTGAAATTTTTAAACATAATTCTTTTGGGTAATCAAGAACACATGGTGGAGTTTCACAAAATATGGGCTTCTGGAGTGAGACTAGTAACTCAATCATCATGGCTGGTTCAGTTTCTTCACAAATTCTTTGGGTCATCTTGTTTGGTCTATATGAGCCTTCAAATGGCCGAATTGGCTGATGATTCCTTCTAATTATATGTGAGAAAGTGAATAAGGAATCATAAAAAACAATAAACACACAAGTTGAATCAGTATGGTGAGAGTTATAAATACAATAGTAAACTGACTCAGTTTGACTACTTCTAAAAATGCTCGAAAATTATATTTAGTATTAAAACATTAATATTTCACACAAATTATGAACATTTCATATAAATTAAGTAAAGGAATTATACAATAAGTCATGAAAATATTAATAATATCAACTCCCCCACACTTAGTCTTGTTCATTTCCTCATTTGAAACAAATATAAACATATAACAAAATCATTTTCACTCACCAACAAATAATAAAATTTTGTTTTCTCCAATCAGGGGAGGTTTAGACTATTTCCCTCATCCATTTTGAATTCCACAACATGTTGTTATTGAAACAATGTTCCAAAAATAATTTATTTTTTCATGGTCAAATTTAGAAAGGGAAATTGTGGACACTCAAAACTCACACCTCTCAAGATGATAAAATTCATTTGTGGAGGTTCACTCTTTCACAAAACAAAAGTGAAAATCTTAGAGTTTGAAAGAGCTCTCAGCTTCCAATACCTATCCAAAGTGCACAAGAATCAAGAGGTATTTTTAAGGGGGGTTTCTGTGGCTATGGGACTATAGGAATATAATGTCCAAGAGAGATAAGAAGAGGGTTAAAACACCAACATAGAAAAAGCAATGCTCATTTTTTTGAAATAAAACATAGAAGGAAATGAAAACACATATTTACAAGGGAATTATTGTGTGAAGAAAGACATAATAGAGGAAGAAAATATGAAGGTAATGAGAAGATGTAATATTTAAAAAACAAAAAACTTATCCCAATAAGAATATAATGCAAGTGTTATTTTTTTTCTTTTCCTTTTTTTCTTTGTTTTTTTGAAATCTGTCCTTGAAACAGATCTCACACTCATATCCCAACCCATGTTTGATCTCCTCAAGACACTAATTGTAATAGTTATAACAAGATCAAAGGTTTAGGAAGACTGATTTTTGACATACCCAAGACACAACCCATTTTTTCAATTCAATTTTTGAGATTTTTTTCATCATTTTTTTGTACACTTGTACCTTGACTAGTTTCTAGAAAATAATCATGGAATTGATGCAAGCCCGCCTAATGTCAACGAGAAAGAGGCCATGCAGGTCACACACTAAGTATAGCTAGTATCTCAGTTAAATAATTTATTTATTTAACAAGTTGAATAAATATTATTCCCAGTTTTGGTTTAAAAATATTCAAGTATATCTTATCTCATTTGTTTTATCACAAGACATTCGAGAGAATATATTATAGAGGAAATATTTATTTATCAGTGAATAATGTAGTTATATTTATTTTATAAATAAATTGTCATTACTCAAGGGCCAGTAAATATTGAAGAGGATTGACGAACCATGTTATGGGTCCAGTGAGAAATAATTGTAAATATTATTTGGTCAAATAATATTTAAATATAACATGAAACTTAAGCACTTGTCATGGAAATAATAGAATTTATATTATTAATGACATGGGGTTTCACATGGAATAATAAATTGTGTAATGAAACCTATGATAATTATTTATTCTTACCTGGTGAATTAAATTCCTTCGTATGTTATTATTATTTAAATTATCATAGGGGCCATTCCACCGACTAACCAATCATTGTGTGCACAACAACTTTGGTGAAAAGATCTCAAGCCTATTGAACACTTCCCTCCCCCAGAACGCTATCAATAATGAGAGAGATATTACTCTCGTCAATCAAGGATCATGCTTTGGAAACGATTTTCAAGGCGATCAATGTTGGACATCAAAAGTACACGGATCTTCTAATCTAGCACCCAGAGACTCCTACTGCACAATCCATAGATATGTGGAGCATGTGTGGATCACCTCTAGAGGATTCATATCCATGTAATCTACGACGAAATGAAGCAGCACCTCAGAAATGTGGTCGGATGCATCAATAAAGAAAGAATAACCTTGAATTTAATTCAATAATTTAATTAAATTAATTATAAACAAAATATTTTGATCCCCTCTTCTTGGTTATGGGTTCTTTCCTTTTCCTTCTATCTTTGATTCAACTCTATGGATACTAGTGTTCATCATTGTATTGATCCGAGATTAATCGTCGATTATAAAAATTTGAAAAGTTTGGTACATGACCATCCTATACTTCCACTGCATTTGAAACCTGCAATATATCCTCAATGTATACTAATAGGAAAACAATAACACTCCCACTAAAACTCTAATGAACATTGGGATGACATTGAATCATTATAAAAAAGTTCTCATATGGATTAATCAAAATAATGTTCCATGACAATGATGATTTATTCAATCCATAAATGGATCTTGGAAACCATTACACCTTATTGGAATCATTTGGAATTAGAAACCCTTTTGGTTATGTAAATAGAAATCATCTAGAAGGTTATTTTTTAGGAAATATATTTCTAAATCCATATTCCCAATCTCATAATCATTGTAAGATACTATATCTTGTAGATTTATAATTGAATTTACCTTAGAAGTGGAGAAAACTTTTCTTTATAGTGAATGACATGATTTTTTTAAACACCTTAACAACAAATCGTGAATTGAAGGTACTAATTTATCCACCAATGTCTATTTTCTTATTGAATAAACATTTTAACCCGAGAATATTTACATACACTAGAGGAACTACCAAAATATAGACTTTGTTTTGGTAGATAGATTCTCTCTTACAATTCATGGCCACCTTCCACCATATTGCTTCTGATCTACTTATTACCTCCTTATATGAGGGAGGATCGATATTAAAAACAAGTAATGTTTCAACATCATAAATAATAAGAAAATAATATATTTAATGTTATCCAACCTCCCTAGGTACCTTATATAGTACATGCATCTCTATAACATCCTCTTCAATGGGGATTTGTGGAATCCATTACTATACCAACTCTTATGTATCATTAACTTCAAATTCATCAATGTCTATATTTCTCACATGATCTCATTCAAAGATATGGCCCCTCTCATTAAATATTCCTTGTATTTACACCATTAATTTCATGTATGAGGGGTCATTTGAGTAATACCCTTTATATTCCTTTGTATATCCTATATTTTAAAAATTAATGATTTGGGGTGTATGTTTTTTCCAATTTTATCCTTAACAAAAACTTCTCATCCCTAAGCATATATATGTGACACAAAAAAATATTTCCACTCCATAACTCATATGAAACTCAATTTTATACTTTAGTAGGAACTCAATTTAGAGTGCATTATCTTATTTGTAATGAATATCCCCAAAAAAATAATGGAAGACATGAATTAGTCCTCATTGATCTCAGTATATCCAATAATGTGTCTATCATGAACCAACTCTAGGCCACCCGTGATCCGACACATGGGTCACCCAATTAACTACATGAGGGGCATCCCCATGGGAAGTCAAAATGAACTAAGGGAATATAAGTATAGAAAAAGAGAATGATTTATCCCAAGAAGTAAAAAATCGAAATTGAGATTACTCTTGTAAGTCTATCATGATCACTAGATATATTATATATCCTGTATCACAAAAATAATTAGGTATTGAATAATATCAAACAAAATAATCCCAAAATAGATCACAATTCATAACAAATTAAAATAATCATACAAAACAACAGTAAAACTAAGAGAACACCTAGAATATAGATGAGACACATTTTTTATACATCCATGATATAAAATAAAATCCAAAATACATGATAGATTATCCTTGTAAACTCCAAGGTCATGATCTATCCTCAACTCCAACTCTCTCCACGATCCATCCCAGATTTGAACCTAAACATATAAAAGAGACCCATGTATACTAAATTCGAGTGGAATAAGTATGGTGTGTGTATGATATATAAGTTGTTAATAACTAGAGACTCCGTGTGTTTCCTTTTCCAAAATAAACCATTAATTTTATTTTTTATTTTATATGTTAAAGATATAATTTTATTCTACAATGAAGATAAACTAAAGATTTAAAAATAAAAAGTTCTTAAAACTCGAAAGCATGATTTAAAGAAACACTCAATATATCCCCTTAATTTGAAATACCATTTGAAAACCAATTGAAAAACACTCAAAAAGACATTAAATGAAGTAAAAATTAACCAAGGGGATACATCAACTAAATAAATGACGTAAAAAATAAAAGCATAAACATTGAAATATTTTTAGTCAAATTCTATGTAAATAATGAAATAAATTATGGATCTATATATGGTTAATATATAATATAAACAAAATATAAAAGTGGAACCAACATAACACATCATGGGAGGGAGATTGAGAGATAAATGTAAGAAAATGTAGTATAGAAAATCAAAATAAAAAATAAAATTTATGTAATCAAGGGAAATTACTAAACAACCCATGTGACTATCCTAGACGTACTCATATGGAATCATTTATCATACTATCAATACATTCCTAGTCTATGAGAAACTAACTTCTCTAACCTAGCCTCAATAATGGAACTCCTATAGAAGATACTCCAAAAATCCTTGAATATGAATACATATAAAAGATATATGTAAGAGGTGTATCATTTCTCATGTAAATTTATATTTTCATTAATTATGGATATATCATTTATACTTCCAATGGTAAAAGTTATTTTTTTGGTAGTTTGGTAATCCAAATTACTATCATTTAATGTATCATATCATTTGATAAAATTTTTGGGAGTAAATGATTAAAATTATATAAAAAACTGATTAAAAATAAATGGAATTTATTCATGCATTTTAATGCATGAAAAAATGAGACAAAAAAGTAAGTATTTTCCATGATTTACTATATAAACCACTACCATGCGATGAACGTGGTGTGTGTGACTTCCTCAGGATATGCCAATATTCCCCAAACCATTTCTATATTTCATCTTCCTCTATTATATATAGATTTAATATCATACCTTAGAGAAAAGTTAGATCCCATGTGAACATCAAATGATTCAATTTAGCCAGTGGATATGTCTTGAGATGGTATGTAATTTTTTTTCTCTTAGTTATCTCTCAAAAACCCATGTGATATAATTTGATTATTATGTAGTGGATTATTTGGTTCATGGTATGCACATTTACAAAAATATCATTATTTTATTATTTTATACACAGTTTCATATATAATGTAAGAGAGATTCTCAAAATCATCATTTTAATCCCATCTTCATGATTTGATAATTTTGATTAAACTCTTAGATAACTATTTATTACTATTATAGGAAGTTTATTCTTAAGATTTGTGAAATCATGCATTAAAATAAAGAATAATAAAAAATAGAACATTGTTTTTTATATTTTTTGAAAATATGAAAAATCAAATTACCTTGACACAGATGTGACACATAATGGTAACTGTGGATTTACCCTTAAATAAAGGGTTCAGTGTAAGTTCCATTACTCTTTACCCTTATATTAATCAATTGATGTAAGGGCCAACTGACCATACAATTATGTGGTGATGTTATCGTAAAGTTAATACCATTATGTAAAAGGTTTTTATATGGGTAAACACTTTATTACAGTTATAAAAAAATGTTTGTATGAATGTATTACCCTTAAAAAATAGTTTTAGAAGTCCACATAAAGGTAATTTGAGACCTACCGTTATCTAAAGACTTCACATAAAGGTAATATCCTCTGTATCCTTACATAGAATGAGTTTTATAAATGTGATATTCTTTTTACCTTTATGAAACATATTATATTTAAGCTTAATAATGTTAACTATTTAATTTCCATTATGAAATGGATTTTAGATGGCCCGATTAAAAGAAGAAAGCTTTACCTCTATGTGGAAATACCCTTATGTGTAAAGTTAAACAGAAAGGATTTTAAAAACTGTTTTTAAATACATAAATTATTCTAATTCTTTATAAATCTCATTAAAATGTATTTTTGGGAACATTTAATTGATATGGAATTAATTAATTAATAATTAATTATAAATTATTCATAATTAATTAATTTTCAATAAAACATTTTATTCCCAAATATTAAATGTCAATATTTGAAATACCTTTTAAACAAATTTTATAGAATGAGTCTTGATCTTGAAATAATTTTTTTTAATAAATCAGAAAAAATAATTTATAAAGTGTTATAAATTATGAAATAAGGCTAAAATAGTAAAATTCATATTTAAATATTGAACTATTCATAATTATTGATTTTTAATTATACAAATTAAAGAGGTTTTATTTGATACTTTTTAAGCCACATCAAGAGTGTTTCAGTGATTGATATGATCAATGTTCAAATAATGATAAATTATATGATATTTGTATAATGTAAAATGATTACATAATAGAGAAACATATTATAAAAAGTTTATAATCGATATAATATCGTATATTTAAAAATATAATTCCATATAATGAAAAATATGATAAATTTCATATTGAAAAGAATATAAAGTGTTTAAGTTGGATATTTTGAAAAAAATATAGATATTATATTCAAAATTATAGAATTTCCATAATACTAGGGCTAAAATTAAAATTTCTTATAATTATAATTTATTTATGAATGGTTTTTAAATGGTTATCCCATGTTTAAATATTTTAATTGTTCATTTATTTATTGTTTATTAACTGCTTTATTCATGTTTAGTAAATTGTTTACGAAATGTGAATATTTTGAATTATTATTTTTTAAATATTAAATTTCATTTAGGATAGATACATTCATTTTTAGGATAGGAATGGATCCATAATGAATTTAATTTTTCATTTACCTTGAACTAAATTCTTAATTGAAGTTATTAGCGTGAATTTATTTATTGACTATAGTTTGTGCATATTTTATTTTAGATTTTTGATAAATTGTATTTTATATTGATTAAAGCAACCCCATATTATTGTACATGGGGTCAAACTACCGACTTATGAGGAGGCTTATACCTGGTCAATGTTGGTGAATGGGGTTCACAATCAGTCACTCTGGGCTTACTCATGTGGATAAATCAACGTGTTTACAAGAAATGTTCATGTACCTTATATATATAATGCATCTAGATATCTATTTATATGTTTTACTTCTATTTTTTGGAAGTACCATAAACATGTGGGTTGGGTAATGAGTTAGATATCAATATGGTTTGAAAATATTGATTTTATGAAGGGATTATTATTCCCAAATAAATGAAAAGAAGCATTTATACATAAAAACGAGTCACACGAGATATGATGGTGAGACTAATATCTATTTTAAATACTATGTGTCATATTCTTTCCAAAGAAGCACTGGTAAAGATTAGAATCATTAAAACGTGTATATTCAACCTCATCAAGAGAACCCATATATTATCTTGCACGAGGAACAAAATTTGTAAGTCACTTTGGATTATCCTGATGGTATAGTTGATCTTAACCGAGTACCTCTCAATTTTTATTTTTCATCTTATTATTGGAGGTTTATTTGTGTTACACTTAACTGGGAAACCCTAATTTCTAGTATATCAAAGAAATAGATTTTATAATATCTATATGATGGATTGGACACCGATTTTTTCACTTAAATATCCATGACTCATACATGATATTATTGATTATTATAGTCTATCGGATATATGAAAATATTATTTACATGATAACTTGTGTAAGACATTGTGAAATATGGATCATGGAACACTAATGTATATGAGTAATTTTAAAAGGTTTTATCATTTTAGTGGGAGTCCTTTAATAATAATCCTTATTATATGGTAAATAATACCAAAAATTACCTTATAATAGCTTATGTTATAGATGAATAACATCTTCATCCTTAAATAAAACATTGAGATTAATCCATGTAAAAGTAGCATCTTAATGTAATAACATCCTAAAATTGGTTACATAAAAAATTTATTAATCATGCTTAGTTATTTATGAAAAGTAATTATGGAAAATAATATGTGTTATAAAAGATCCCTCAATATTAACCAAGTTTTAATGATATTTAAGAAGTGAATATAGATTCTTATGGAAGAATATACTAATAAATTTATGGTTTCAAAAACATTAGATGCATGATAAAAAAAGAAATATTAGTATTAACTCATATACCTAATATGATTGGGTATGTGAATTATTTAAGCAATTGTAGTTTCAAATATTCAATATGATTCGGTATGTCAAATAAAATTCAATATTATTGAATATGTGGATGACATGATGAGACTAAGGGATTCCTTAAAACATTGTTGGTTATAGAAATCAATTATATTATTATAAAAAATATATGATATCAACTATAAGTTTTTTATATATTTTTAAATATATATAAGGTTATAAGATGAGAAGAAATGAAGAATGATTTTCTTTTCACGTAATGGGGAAAATGAATTGCTTCATTAATAACACGGATACTTTATGCATGGTTGATATTTTCATAAGATGTTTATTATATCACTTATCTCTTGGGAGGAGCATGAAATTAATTTTTTCTTTTATTAAATGAGATGAGGTATTTTAGATGCACATATTTTTTATTTTTCTAATTCTATAATATGATTAAAGGGGATACTAAAAATGGATTTTTTTTGTTATGTAATTTTTCATATTTTTCATTTATATAAAGGTTAAATAAATATTATTGAAATAAAGATAGTTTACATGATATTATCCAAGTGTTTTGAATATATATAAACTAGTAATATGATGTATAGGTTTTAATATTCCGTATAGATAGAACAAATAGTTTAAAAATTAAATAAAAAGAATAAAGGATTTTTTAAAATTCAATAATGTTTCATCAAGAATAATATTATGGTAATTGAAACTTATGTTATTAAGGAATGAAGAGTAATAATTAAATATTCTTAGTTTTTCCATTATATACATGAATGTGTTTATGAAATTACATGGAATGTCTATGTCATGTATGGATGTTATTGAAAATAATTTTTCAATTTTAAATGGTATTTGATACCAAATGTATATTTGAAAAAGTGTTCAAAATCAATTTAAAAATTTATTTTGACTTTAGTTTATATTCATGAAATGAAGTAAATTGGTTCTATATCAATAATTCAAATGTAAAGGGTTTTACCAAGATAAAATAAATACATGTAAAATAGATGAATCTTTATCTTGTTTCACTTATGTGACAAGAGAACATGTTCACTGATATTGAATTTTTATTAACCAGATGAGATGATTGTTTTATACATATGGTTTATTATTCAAAAATTTATCAAACATGTTTTGATAAGAATATATGGATAAAATTATTTTACTCAGTATAAAATGTAAATCTATATATTTTTTTTAAATATGCAAGAATGGGTTCCCACCACCCATTAGTGGAATATATTTACAAATTATTATTTTAAAATAATAATGTTTCAAACATAGAGAATAACATGTATGAAGTAGGTTATTTGTATAATATTCACACTAAAAGAAAATAAATTTCATTTCTTAACACAATAGGGTTAGTGTATCTTAGCAAGATATCTGGAATAGAATATAATATGTAAGAGGAATGTGGTAGTATGTTTGAACATAAATATCTTCAAATGTATAAAATAAATAATTAATATAATATATTTAGAAAGATATATTTTCTTAATAAGACAGTTAATATGTTTTAGTAAACAATAATGTATGTATTTACATTATTCAAAGGTAAAAGTTTGATTTAATAGGGTTCCAAATATGATAATGATAAACATCAAAATAGTTGTAAGTAGAAATCATAAGTTGACATTGTAAAATTTGATGATGTGTAGTTAAGATGTTTAAATACATTCAACATCTTAAAAAATTTAGAATAAAATTCCTAAGTCTCGCTATTATTCAAACTGGATTACATTATAGGCGATTCTCACTAAAGATTTTTGTGGGAGAATTTTATCATATGATCACATAGAGATGTGACATGGATTAAATATGAGGTAAAGAGTTAATGAAACTCATAAATTTTAGAAAAAATAATGTCAATCTAGAAGTTTATCAAATATGATATGAATTTTTTTTTCTTATATTAGTTTAGTTAAATATTATTAAAGAGTTTAATAATATTAAAATGTATAATATTAAAGGAAACCTACATTTTATTATACATTGACATTGTATATATTAATGTATATATTGATATACATTTTTTGGAGTGAAATTATAATTTATCTCTCAATTAATGACTTTGAAATTATCCCAAGACAATGTTTTTTGTAAAGTGTTAAAGGTTATGATGAAATTTCATTGTCAGAGTGAGTTGTATTATTTTATATAGATAAAAAATATGGTCACGATGCCCAAAATAAAATAATGAGATCCTTTGTGAGTGATGAATAACCCACTGAGTATACCACATGGAGTGACACACAGATTCCACTGGTATACTAGGGATGAATGGATCATATTTGAGTCCCCACTACCTGAGTATCGTGAGATACCTTGCATGAGAACCTTAATACATTTGTATCCTACTTAAAAAATTATATATACTATCATAGAAAATATGGGTGGGGTTTGGTATGTTGATGATCACATTTTCATTAGATTTTAATCAAAATTACATTTTTTCTTCTCACATGAAGAGCATGAAATCTAGGGCCTCGACTGAGATGGATTATGGGAGTGTGTAGATACACCAAGATATTATATATCTATTTTGATAAGGGACATGTTTTGAACTTACCCATAAGTATGAATGACATGTGATGTATTCATTAATGAAATTAGTGTACACTAAGATATTCAATAACATATGAGCTGGATATATAAGATTTACATGCTTCATTCCCCCTGACCACTTAATGTCCAAGAAAAATGGAAACTTCACTAGTGGAAATATATACCTTCCAAACACTTTTATGAAAAAAAATTATAAAACCTTTCGTGTTGGAGTACTACAATAATATTTTGAAATAATAGTTATACTATTTTTATAATCAACCTTTACCAAATTTATGAGTAAACCATTTGGAAAGATTTAATTTTTCTAATGTATAGTAGTAATTTTTTAAAAGTGTTGGTAAAAAATATATTTCCAAATGGTTTTCTAAAACCATTGGGAATGTTTTCCCCAAATACATAGTAGATCTAGTTCCCCCTATCTGCGTGATTGGAGCACTAAATGGAATCTCTCCCAATGCTCCCTCTTTACCATATGATGTGAAACTCCATCCACCCGATAGATCCATCTTCAATCATGTAATTTTTCTAGTTATACACTTCAAATATATAAGTGTTACCTTTGTTTTAATGTTCTATATCTATTTTTTTATTTATATTTGGCCTAAAACCGATGTCCATGCGGTCTGTGGCATGGTATACCCAATAAGTTCACTTTGATTTGTTTTCTGTTTTTTTTCAACACTTCAAGTGTCATAATTGTGTGAATCGCATTTATTTTAAGTATTCGTGACCAATACTTCTATGTAGAGTTATTGAACCATATGAATTAATGGATGTGCTGGTGAGATGTATCCCCACTCAAATATGGTAAAGGGTTAGTTTATTAATATTGTCTCAAGGTGGGTAATGGATATAAGGATGGTCCAAGTGAAGGGATTTGGGGTGATTGGGGTAGTGGTGTAGGTGGTTTTCATTTTTTTGTGGGGTGATATGGTAGTTTCTATGGACTTTAGTTTAGTTGAAAATTCAATTTGGATTTTTTATTTATAGTTTTTTAAGGAATAATTGTAAGGGTAGTGATATTGATGATGAATTAAATGTTGGTTGGGTGATGGATTTGAATTTTGATGTTGGTTGGATTGGGTATAGGTAATTTTCATGGTATTATATCGGTATTTCCTCCCCAGAACACCCCCACCCCCACCACCAAGACTTCCCCACCCCTTGAACATCCCCCCACCACCCTGAACACCCCTCGACCCCCATTAGATATCCACACACCCCCTTGCACACCCCCACCCCTTAGAAACCACCACCCCTGGACATCCCCCATCCCCAAAGACATCCTCCACCCCTAGACACCCCTCACCCCCTAAACACCCCCACTCCTCACCCACTGGACACCCCTCACCCCCTATCGATAGCCCCCACCCCATGGGCACTCCCACCCCCCTTGGATAGCCCCCACCCCCTAGACACCCCCACCCTTCTGGACAACCCCACCCCTGGACACCCCCACCCCCTAGACACCCCCACCCCCGGGACACCCCCACCCCTTGGACATCACCCACCCCCTAGAAAGGTCCCCTTGTACACCACCCACCACTTGGACACCCCACCCCTTGGATATCCCCACCCCTGGACAGCCCCACCACCTGGACAGTGCCCACCCCTGGACACCCCCACCCAATTGGAAATCCCCCCCAGACACCACCCTGCCCCCTTGGATAGCCCCACCCCCTGGGCACCCCCTGGACCCCACCCCACCCCCTAGACACCCCCACCCCTGGACACGCCCCACCCCTGGACATCCCCCCACCCCACTTTACTCCCCCACCCCCTTAGACCACCCCACCCTCTGGACACCCCTACATAATGAATACATCATCTTTGTGTACTGGGTGTTATGAAATCTCTTATCTTTCAAAAATATTTCCTTTTTTAGCATCAATAACTAATTTAAAAAACTCTTTTCACAAATTCTGCATCTTTGATGAAAGAATTTACTTTTTAATCTCTTGAACAATTTTCTATTAGGCCCATGGTGTCCTCTTGTATGTGATAAATGAAAAAAAATCCAAAACACATTTCACCTCAAAATTTAGGCTCACATAAATGAATTATTATATCTTCATATTGTTTTAATAATAAGTTATCGACCCAGGAATAGTTCACTACATCACCTAGAGACCCCTTCCTTTATGGATATCTTAAATGGGGATATATTATCAAATTCAGAAAATAAATTTCAATCTCATGATTTTAAATCTCCATGTACATGGAATCATTCTTCTTTTCCCTTTGGAACCTTCATCTTATGACATCAAAGTCCTCTTAGTTCTATTTAATCATTTTTAGATCATGATCCACATGTATGACCATGATGTTTCAATCCCTGAGGAATATTTTACCATCATTTTTAGATTATATTTATCATTTATTCAGAATAGATATTTTGAATATCACTCAAATAATCTAGTAAAATATAAAATTTCTTCGATCTAAAATTTACTCAACCCCTGAATAATTATCCTCCACAAATGAACATGATCTTGTACACTCGTGTATATTTCTTAAAAGATATTATAAACATTCTTTGGAAAACAAAATTTGTCTCAAACCACTCTCCAGATCTCACGTGATCAAGTTATCACTTCGTTCACTGAATACCTGGGAATAATGGGATGTTTCTCCTTAAAAGGCTCACAGATTCAAAATGTCTTCTTCACTTTGACACAAGATGTATATGAATCTCAAAATTATTTCATAGATTATATATGATTTCTCAATATGCACAACTGTCATGGTATTATATTTTTAATTTAATTCAATATCATGGATTTTCATTAATTTATAGTATTTTGTTATAAATATAGCATTTTTTGGTATTTATATTTTTAATCTCATATAGATTTGTGTTCAAGTTATGGTTTTATATAAAGTGAACAATCTAGTTTACTTAAATATAATTTAGATTAAACTTCAATCTTATTGAATTGATTTTGAAAAGAGGACTTATAACAATTTTTTTACAGAATGGATAGAAGTTGGATGTATAAAACTAATTGGATCTCTAGTGGTTTTCAAAAAAAACTGGAGATATTTTTATATCATTGATTTCACAAGGCTTCAGATAGTGGTCACATGCACTGTCCAAGTCACGATTGTGTTTAAAGACCTTTATTGAGCCATAAATAAGTCAGCTACCACATATTCAAATATTATTTTCAAGAAAACTACTATATGTAGTATCACAATGTGGAACAATGAAATATCAAATCGATGATGATCCAAATGAGAGGAATATATTAGAGAGTATATTATATGACCAGTTTCTATTTATTCGTCGTCATGAAAAAGAAAGGATTCTGACCCAAGAAGAATTTTATATGAGCACACATGAATCTTCTAATGAAAATGATGATGTTGTCAGGGTGAAAAAAAATGATCGATGCTGCCACGAATCTAGTATATTGGAAATGTAAAAAAATGAAAAAGGTGGAATTTTTAATTTGAATGTTTCATGGGAGAACAATGTATGTGATTTCTAATACTTCCATCGATTACATTCTTACCTTCTTGAAGGAATTTCTTTTAGATGATGCAGATATTCCATCAAACCACTATATATCATAGAAGTTAGTCGAGGAACATAGATTTTAAGTAATAATAATAATTTTTTTCCCAAAAGATTGCAGTTTATTAGGGGTGGAAACTAATGAATGAAATGATTGTATAAAATGTGGCATATCCCACTAGAAGCCAAAAGCTGTTGGAACACCATCCCGTATTCCACATAAAGTAATTTGGCACTTTCCATTAATCCTAGACTCGAAAATATTTTTATGTCTGATGAAATATTAATAAAAATGCAATGGAATGTTACCAAGAGAAAGAAAACTAATGATGAGTTGGTTCACCCTACATATTTATTTGCATGGTAGAGATTTAATGCTCGATATCCTGATTTTGGAACCAACGTGTGTAATGTGATCCTAGGTCTTAAATGTGATGGTTTTAATCAATTATGTTAGATTCTTACTTCGAATAACACATGGATGGTTTTTATACACATTTATAACCTTGCCCCATGGTTGTGTATGAAAAAGCCTTCCACTTCCATGAGTATAATCATATTTGGCCCTTCTGTTCCTGGTAATGATATAGATGTATACATGAAACCTTTAACAAAAGAGTTGAAACATATTTGGGATGTGGGTGTGTGCATATACGAGGCATGTTGGAAACACATATTTCAGATGTGTTCTTTGATTATGTGGAAAATCAATGATTTTCTTGCTTATACAATGTTTTCTGGATGGATAATGAAGGGAAAACAATCATGACCTATTTATAAGAACAATACATGATCCAGAAGACTGAAACATCGTTGTAGTTCCAGTTTTATGGGAAATCGAAGATTCTTATAATGTACCATTCATATAGAAATAATGGTCGACGATTTGACAGTACCATGGGGATCGATAATACTCCTCTGTGTATGTATAGAACTGATGTGCTTGTTGAATTTGAAGGTTTTAGTTTTTCATTCGGGAAGGGTCAAATGAAATCCATAAAGAGAAAGAATGTTTCCACTAAAACCTATTATGATTGGAAGAAGAGGAGTATCTTCATTGATTTTCCTTATTGGTCAACCAATTTGTTACGTAATTTCTTCGACGTAATGCACATTGAAAAAATATGTTAAATTATTCTTTCAATGCATATAAATATTAAGGTAAATAAAAAAATGATTTACAGTCTTGACGTGACTTGGTGGATTGGCATATCAGACCAAATTGAATCCTATTCATATCATTTAAAATAAATGCCAAGTTCCATGTCATTCTTATGTGATGACACCTACATAAAAAAACAATTTTTGGAATTACTAGAGACTATTAATGTTCCTGATGGCCATTCGAGAAACATATCTAAATAGGCCAACATAAAATATTTGAAGATAAAATCTTTGAAGACACATGATTATCACATCCTTGTACATGAGTTGATTCTAATAGCAATCAGTCTTCTTTTGTCCAATAATGTAAGGGTGGATATTATTCAGTTGTTCCATTTTTTTGAGATCTTCATGCTAATATGTTGTCCAAGTCTTTCTTGTAAAATGTGTTGGAATATGACCCATTAATTTTTTGTGAGTTATAGAAAATATTTCCTCCATCATTTTTCACATGCATGTTGCATCTGACTGTCCATATTCTAACAGAAATACTTCTCGGAGGACCCATTTCTATTCATTGGATGTATCCAACTGAAATAAATATGTAAACATTAAATTCTTATGTCTGAAATAGGAATCATCCAGAATGTTGTGTCATGAATGGTAACGTGGATCAAGAATGTATGGATTTATACTCTATTTATTTTTCTGATCTTTCTACAAGAATGAAAATAACAATAGGAAATGAAGAAGAACAATATGAGAAAATTTAACCTAATTTTCCATCACATCCTCAAATAGGAGGAATTCTTGAGTCATATACATTGACTACATTAAACCATGAAGAGCGGGAGATGGGACATCGCACAATTTTTTTCAACTTTGATATGTTCGATGAATACATGAGGTAAGAAAATTGAATATGTATATATTACATATATATCTATTAAACTATTCCTATTTTTATTTATAGGGGACATAAAACAATGATAAATAGAAAGAGTTGTTCTTTATCTCTGAGAAAGAGGGAGACTTTGCATAGAAAAGAGTTTTCTACTTGGTTAATTTTGAAGGTAAAAATATTACTATTTGAAATAATTAAATCAATATTTAATTAATGTTAATATTAATTTATATTTCATATATTGAGTTTTCTTGCTTACTATGTCTTTGAAGAAATAAGAGCTTTGGATTTTTGTCATAAAACCGTGTTCGTGACTACAAATCAATTTTTAACAATGGGTACAAATTTATTATCACTGAAATAGCCAAGAACAAGAGAACACAACATGATGGTGTTATGGTTACGACCAAAAGAGACTATTATGCTAGTTCATTAGATAATATACTGCAATTTGATAGTATAGGTTGTTATAGAGTCTTTAAAAAATTATTAGATTATTACCCTCATGGATGAGTCACAATTATGAAATGTCAATGGTTTGATTTGATGACTAGGCTAGGAAAATTTACTGATGATTGCGTATTTCATGTAATTGATGTGACTTTCACTCTTTGCTCCGATGAACCATATGTCTTGGAATCGATGGAAAAATACGTTTTTATGTCAAATACCATATTCAACCCGAATTTGGGGTTATTATTGATTTAATTAGGAGACATATTTTTGATGATGGTGATAATGGAATTGACACCATCCCTACTACCACTGGAAACGATCCATTTATTACTTTGTATGACTCCAATAGCTTAATTTTTAGTGTTGACTGTGAACCTGATGTTTTGGTGGGAAATATATAGAATTATCCATCCATGTTCAAAATTATTTTGGTTTAGCTCGACTTTGGTTGTTAAGGTTGGTACTATTAAAATTGATTTAACATTGATTACAAATATATTTTATATGACTTGACTGTTAAGTGAATTTTCATGGTTTATTGGTTGCAATTTTATTTGAATTGCATTTTCTAATTTGGAATTGAACTGTATTCAAAACTATGAAACCAACGTTTCTATCTTGGTGAAAATTTCAATGCTTTATTGACCATGTTTAAAATTAGTATAACCATAAGACCTCCCTTTAAAATTTAACCAGATAATGAACAAGATGGTTTGTCTTCTTCGAAAAAACATGTATAAAAAACATCATCTACCAGGTCTAATGAAATTAATTTTTTCGTTAATTTTGAAATGGGACTTAACCCTTATAAATCTAGTAGATATCTTATCCTTGTTCAGATGTTTATATCATCGTTTCTGACTATATTACGGGTTTAATCATTCATAATTTATACCTTTCTGAATTTTCTAGATGAATAATTCAGTATGCACTCTCTCTTGGTTGATGAGTGAAATAAAGCCTCAGAATCAATGTTCCATGATTTTAATAGACTACTGAAACTTAATAAATAACCATTATACACAAGATTAAATTTATTTATTACATCTTTTATGATTTATTTAATTCATTATATATCCATTCACCCTCACCTAAAACAATGGATAGTTAAATTATCTAAGAATCCCCCTATTCCATATCACATATTTTGTTTTTTTGGGTTACACATTAGTTATCCTTTTATAATTACTTACATATTTTTTTCAAATTCGGGAAATGCAACCAATTGAAGAGAGGCGACAAAAAAAGATGATGAACAACAATTGTCGCATGGATGATATGGGTGTTCCACCACAAGTGAATGTAGTGAATATTTTTTTTCAAATATATATATTTAAAAAATATATAATTTCATGTGATTAATTTTGTTTTAAACCTTTTTGTAGGATCCACCTCTTAGGTGACAATTATTTGATGAGAAGCTTAGTTGTGGTCCTAGTACTCAGGATGGTGGTGTTAGGGGGGTATGAGAGCTAGGAGATCTAGTCAGTGTACCTTATTAGACCCTACCCCTCCCACTAACATACCATCTATCCAAAATTCTGATCCCAATGTGTCGTTCGGGACACAAGAGATATTTAGGCCTCCCATGTTTTCACCACCAATTACATATGAGTCTCCTCACCCATATTTACCAAATCCAATGATGATTCCCACTCCCCATCCAGCATTCGGCCAGCCATCCATGCCATCTTATTTTACTTCTACCTCATTCTCTCCAAGATTCTATATTCCATATTCTTCAACTCTTTCTCTACCAGTCTATCCCTACAGAGCTTAAATTGGGACCCACTACACCGGTTCAGGGTGTTCCTTCAGTTTCTATGGATCCAGTGGCAGCTATTGATTAGAAACCCCCAAGTATATTTATAGAACCCTAAAAAAATCCATACCATTATTTATTTTCATTATAAAAAGTTTTGATAAAATATTTTTCTTTCATTCATAACAGATACATATATTGATAGGGGGATAGGGGGAATACATACATGCATGCAGTCTGGAACTGCCACACATAGTTGATGGTGGTCTATAATGAAGATAATCAAATGATTGAAAAAACATGGTAGTAGTGTCGAAGTTTTTTAAGGGATTCTTGGAAAATATTCTGACATCATTACTGTGAGCCCGCTCTCATGGAGATAGTTACCGAATGAAGTTAAGGATAATCCTTGGGTAGAGATATGGGTAAAAAATCTGTTATATTTAATAAAATATTTTATTTTTTTATTTATATGAATTAAAATTTGTGTGTCATCTTTGGTTTAATTTCCCCAAAGCTGAGGGTACACGACTAGCACGTCTATAGAATTTAGGTGAGAGTTGGAGATCCTCTAAGCACGAGTTGTATATTGGATGGCCTGCTAAAGTTTTCAAAGAGTTAAAAGTGGTACCTATCATGTATGGTTGTTCAATGGATTAGTATTTGTAGATAATTACTCAATAGACGACTATCCAGTTTAAGGTATTAATCACATTTGAGGTATTTAAATGAAAATTTTCATTTTTTCATTAAAACTATCTTTTTTATCATTTAATTTTATTTATGAATCGTTCGGAAGAAATAAAAATAACATTTATTATAAAAGATACCTCCACACATTGTTATGTACTGCGAGGTCAGATCATTAGAGGACGCAGGTATGATAGTTGTTTAATTTTTTTTCGACTTGCACTTTCTATTGTTTCCTCCATAATTTATTTGATTGATAATTTTTTCATATAATTTTATATATGAAATTAATTATTGGTAACCTATTTTTAATTATGGTTTACTATTATCAAGGTCATTGTAGCGGAAAACATTGAATACTGAAGGACATGTTCCTTGAGAAAAACTATTTTTTCTTGCGTAGAAGGAAAAAAGATTGAATTGCAGTTAATAAACCAACTCATTAGTAGATTGTAAGTCTTAATTTGTTGATTTAAAATTTGAATATGTATTTTATAACTAAATAATATTTTTATATTTATAAAAGGCTACTTTAGAGTCCCTTGATGCCTAGGAACCAAAAAAATTTGGGCCAAATGAGAACTTACATCAGGTGTTGGGAGATGAGCACCCTAGAAGAGTACACTACCGACATGGAAAGTGTATAGTACCGAAGTGGTATTGGACCTCTTCTGTTACAAGTTGTAGTGACAATGAGTTCTAGTAGGATAAGGCACAGACATAACATGATAAAAATGGCCATAGAGACGGCATAACAGTCTGCTAGGGAAAACACTGCATTTATCAAACTCATATATGTTTTATGTCCAACACTTCCACCAGAGGCTAGAAAAGATTGTGATGAATATATGTCATAGATGTGTTCTATATATGGTGCACCAGGTGAAATTTCTAGTGGTTATCGATATTATGTCTTTCTTGGTCATGAAGTTTGCGAGGAGGAGGCTGAGGTGGAGGAGGAGGCCGAGGAGGAGGTTGGGATGGAGGAGGAGGGCGAGGAGGAGCTCGAGGCGGAGGAGGAGGGTGAGGAGGAGGATGAGGCAGAGTAAGAGGGTGAGGAGGAGGTCATTGAGGAGGGAGGGGATGATGAAGGGGAAAATGATGAGGAAATGGATGAGGATGATGATGATGGTGATGATAGTTATGGTGATGTGGGACATATTGATCCCTTACATTTTTAACTGATATGACTGATATTTGATGTTTGATGATTTGTTATGCCCGATTATATGTGTGATTATTCAGGCCACATTATAATTATTTCTTTATCTATAAATAATAAAACACAATTTGATGATTTTTTGTGACCAAATATATGTGTGACTAATTCAACCCTACCCTAGAAACCCCCACCCCCTTGGACATCACCCACCACCTGGATAGCCCCACACCCCCTAGACAACCCCCTACCCCTGGAAACCCACAACACCAAGACACCCCCACCACTGGACTCCCCCACCCCCTGGACACCCCCACCCCCATGACACCACCACCCCATGGACACCCCCACCCCCTTGGACAACCCCCACCCCATGGAAAACCCCCACCCCTAGAGACCCCCACCCCCTTGGACAGCCCCCCCCCCCCCCCCGAACACCCCCACCCCTGTTCAAGCCCATCCCTAGACACCCCGCCCCCTGGACACCCCCACTCCCTTAGACAGCCCCCACCCCTTGGACAACCCCACCCCTTTGGAAAACCCCCAACCCTTGGATAACCCCCACCCCCTGGACACCCCCACCCCCTAACCCCCCCCCCCCCGGACACCCCCACCCCTTGGACATCCCCACCCCCAGGACACCTCACCCGCTGGACACCCCTACCTCGTTGGATAGTCCCCACCCCTAGACTGGCCCACCTCCTGGACACACCACCCCCTCAAGAAACCCACCTCTTACATCCCTACTTCATGTACAGTCCCCTCACACCCCCAGACACCCCAACCTTGGACACCCCACCCCCTTGGATAGCCCCCCCCATGGACACCCCCACCCCTGTGGACATCCCCCACCCACTAGACATCCCCCCTGTACACCACCCCTCCCACGGACACCCCACCCCAGTGAACACCCCCTCCCCCTTGGACAACCCCCACCTCCATGGATAGCCCCCACCCCTGGACACCCCCACCCCTTGGACAGCCCTACCACCTTGGATAGCCCCAGCCCCCTGGACAGCCCACACCCCTAGACACCCCCACCTCACCCCCTTGGACAACCCCCACCCCCGTACACCACCACCCACTTATACATCCCCCACCCCCTAGAAAATGAAAATTTTGAAGTCATTTATCCATTTTTATATTTAATTACATGTGAAAAGTATTAGTCAATCTTCAATCACACAGATTTCATCTAAAATCACCCATGACATTGAATTTGATTATGAATTCATATTATTTATGCCATATTCTATATAACATATTAGCTATATTCTATATTCCGTATTAGTTATATTCTATTTTGTAGACATATTAGCCATTTATCCATATTCTGTATGCCATATTCTGAATTCAATTTTGTATGCCACATTCTGTATGTGTTATAAATAATTAAATTCTGCATGTAATGAATTCTAAATTGAATACACTATACATAATTCAAATTCCTATATTTAATTTAGAATTCATTTTTTATGTTTTATTAATTCGTAATTCATAATTCAGTACATAATTCATTATGTATGTATTCAATTGAGAATTCAATTCTGAATTCTGTATTGCATTGGTTAATTGGGTTCTGAATTGAATTCTGAATTCAATTAAATTCTAAATTTGGTATACATTTATGCATATACATTCTTATAATTGTAGGTGTATAGGGGATTTCATAGGGGGAGGCATGCCAGTATGCTGCCACAATTGCAGCAAAGCTATAACAATGGTTGTAAACCGTTGGTATATGTTTGAAATGTGACTTTATACCAACAGTTTACATAATAATTTTGGTAAAACTATATACCAATAGTTACTAAACTGTTGGTATAAAATGTATAATCAGTATTTACCAATTATTTTATGTAAACCATTTGTAAAGAATTATACCAACAGTTTCAAAATCATTTAAATAGAAATGAAATTCCTTAATTTTAAATGGGTGTCAACCATTGGTATATGGTTATACCAACGGTTAGCTGAAATAGTTGGTATAATGTGCATTCTAGATCCATATACTAATGGTTATACTATAATCGTTGGTATATGTCTATCCCCATGGCTAACTAGACAATTGTTTGAATAATCGTTGGTATAGTTTATAGAAATGGTTTTCTGGCCTTTACCATTGGTTTGAAACCGTTGGTATAAGACATGTTTCCAGCAGTGATGTGTGAATGCATGCTTTCATATGATAGAGACTGGTGGACACATGTATTAAGATATGTTTTTTTGATGAAGATCATTCCATATCCCATTATAAATTGATTATCATTGATGCTTTTCTAGATGCTTCACTATGTTTACATATATGGGTATGGAGATTCATATTTTTTTGTTAATTTTATAATGGATGGTCGGGTCACATATTGTTGTTGACTGAATAGAAATTGAGTTTAAATCATATAGATAATATAATTATTTTTATTGTTAATAAAAAAGACTCTTGGATGGTCATTCATAAGTCACTACATATAATGTGATACAAGGTGAAGTTAGTGATAGATTCCAAAAAGTATTTTGGAAAATATCTAAAGTTGTTTGGGATATGATTTCATGAATTTTCATGTATGATAAAATATAATATAAAATTACAGAAACTATATAAGGATTTAGTTAAAATAGAATATTTAAGGAGATACGACCTAAATTAAAGAATATATATATATGATATATATATATATATATGATATATATATATATGATGTATATATATGACATATATATATATATATGAGTTGTATCATTTTTCCGGCTATATGGGAATATCATTTATATTTCATGTGACAACAGTTACTTTTTAGGAAGTTTAGTCATCCACATGTCTATCATTTAATTTAACATTTCATATAATGAAACAATTGGGAGTAAATGCATTCTAGGAATTCCTACATTCATAAAAAAAATATGTAACTTATTAATGCATTTCAGTGCATGAATAAATGATATAGTATTTATATAGAGTCTTTGATTTCCAATATAAACTATAGGATGCGATGACACTGGTGTGTGTGGCTTCTTCATGATAGGCCAATACTCCCAGACCCATTTCTCTCCTTCATCTTCCTTATTTACACATAGAGGTACTATCATGCCTTAGATAAAATGTTAATCTCATTATCACTTCAGATGACTTAGCTTATCCCACGGATACCTCCGGACATGGGATATCATTTAACATCCTCTTAATTATCTTTCACAGAAGCATGTTATGGAATTCAAAGATTATGAAGGGGAATCTTTGAAGTAGGATACACACATTTACATTATTCTATTCATTAAAATACTTTAGACACATTTTCATATATCATTAATGGAATATCATCCAATAGGGGTTTTAATTATTTTTTCTTTATTTATTAATTACTATTAGACTCTTATAAAACCCTTCAACCACTATTACATCTAACACCAAGAGAGATATAGCTAGTCTCATCTTGAATATATAGTATCCTCATCTCAATACTTCACTAAGAATATAAGGATTCCCATGGTAATTAAAATATGAGGTTGGGGTAACATTAATAAAATTTAAAATAAAAAAACACAAAACAACAAAATATCTTCATCCCACCACCTTATACCCACCAATGGAAAGCCCCTTTAATCTATTAATAACAATATCACAATCTTGTAAACATTAAATCTCACACACAAAAGGAGGGTATGATTATTCTATTGGGGTGTGGAACATTTGAGGTAAAATTATAAGAAGTTTCCAACTTTTCCTTATTTTGAAAAAATGTAATATATTTTCAACATCCCTTTAAGAACCATTTCCCCAAAAAATGTCATTTTAGAAAATTATTTACAAACTTTAAAATGATAATAAATAATTCCACTCTCAAATTCTTTTTTAAAGCTCTTTTTTTAAATCAAGTATCCCTGTTGAGTTTGTGGAAAGGTAAACCTTAATTAAAAACACCATAATAAATATAAATATAAGTTAAAACTCTTAAATCATTCAAAAAAATAATATAAACATATAAAGGAACAAAGATAAATTTAATAACTAGAATACCCAAGAAAATAATTTATGAATTTCCTCAAACATATATCATTTGTATATTTACTTTTAATTCTTTTATATGAGTACATAAGGTTTATCAAATTCTTAAAAATCCATAAAAGGCCCCTAATCCAATGTTAATTTTCATGGAAACCCAATTTCAAGACCCCAAGAATACATGGTATAAATAATTCATATATCCAACAATCTCAAACTGAGTGTGGATGGAAAGAAACTCTTGAGTACGAGAAGATAAGGGAAAAATGGTCTACAAAACCAAACATTACAAGACATAATTAAAATGGACAAATCCCTATTCTAGGGTTTAGAATACATAAAACTGAGGAAATAAAGGATTGGAAATAATAAAATAAAAGACTATAAAATATAAAAAGGCCTTACCACTAAAAGAATAATATGAAATAAACAATATATGCTACAAAATTATGGAAACAATTTTAAAGTGTTATGATTTCGTCTTTTAGGCCATAAAGATATACGGCGCTGAGGTGAATGACATATCCACGAACCAGGGCTCTACCAAACATCTTGTTAAATCGGTACATGTAGGTAGTGTTTGTATGGATACACTTTGGAAGATCAATAATGTTGGAATGGGTTGTGGTTTTCATTCCCTTATTGAGTTTTATCCCAATATTTACACTTCTACCATGGTATATCTTGGTATTATTTCAGGATTTCTCTAGGAAGAAAACCTTCAAGGACTATATAAAAGGATCGGGATGATGACATAGTGAGTGATGAGGCTTTAATAAATGGTATTATAGATGATGGGGTACCTCAGGGTGAAGGTTTCACTAGAGGTATTAGTCCATGATGTGAAAAGGATTAGAGAACCCCGAAAATTTTAGAGGTATCATACTGTTAGGTTCTAGGATAATACATCCTGTAGAATAGCTAAGAACTGTCTAGAGTCAATCACTTGAGTTTTCCGAATTTTTAGGACACCTCCATATAAGATAATGGTCCTAGTATAAAGTTCTTTTTTAGCAATATTATGGGAAATTATAGAGTCTAGCGACTCAAATTCTCAGTAAGATGACTCTCTCTTGGTCAGAGTTTGAGTGTATCGTTTGGGAGGGGTTATATCTTTTTGTGTTGTGAATGGTACACATCTAGGATCATATTCAACATCAGTTGGGTAGTAAAAATGTTGGTGAGTGTTCTATGAGGTTCACCTACCTCTCATGATACACTCTGTATATTGTTCAAGATCATTTTGTTAGAATGAAACTTTGAACATGGACTTTTCCAAGATACTATAGTTGGAGTGATATCTCTTTACATTCACAAAGAAGCAAGCATAATGGGATAGGATTTGGTGATTGAGATATTTCTAAGTTGAGGAGTCACTAATTGTCAGTACTAATGTTGGGAACACAAGAGTTTAGGACTTTTAGGATGATAGATAATGGTAGACACATGGATATAGGATTAGGCGATGCTTCGTGAGGTAATTCCAGGATAGAAGGTATATAGCTTAGGGATCTTAGTAGGGTTTTAGTCATCCATGGGAGAGGCAGTGTTTTAATTTTGATAGTTAGGGAAACTTCACAAATGATTTTTTAACCTGTCATATAGACAACAAAGATACAATCAATGCACTACCCAAGCAGTGGATGCAGTAAGAACAAGGAGGTACACATGGTAGGATACATGAAAGAGGAGTGGGGGATGGATTTATAGGAGGAAACTGATGGATCAGCCTATTTTCATTACCCCAAGGTGGTCCACACTAAGTTTAAAGAGATAGTTTTCAATGACGATGATAGATGAAGGACATGGAATCCTATTAGCTAGAGGATCTAAGTATGATTAGATGTAAAATCTACATCATATCATCTTTACCTATAGTAATCATAGGAACAAGTATGAGCCACTATTTTATTTACACTTTTCTTGTTTGAGAATTAGAGATTCTGGTAGAGACCTCAACTTGACCCTTTTGTTTGGAGACTCCTACCGGAGGTGATTTAGAGATTATACACTTCTCATGACAGTGTAACCTAACTCTTAGAAGATATTTATTCTTATGAGATCTCTTTATTGAAGTCATGAGGTCATACACATTTATCTTAGGTATGTACTGACTATCCACATTTCAATCCCATATTTACTATTTCATGTGAAGGATGTGGCATGTCCATGGTTATGGAATGATGTTTTTATTTTTCAGTGAGTAGGGATCCTAGATAAATTATCATTGGATCATAAAAAGTAGGATACAACCGATTACTTATCAGTTGGGAAATATATCCCTTGGAGTTGTAGGTGCTATGGGAATTCCGCTTCCTACAGTGGTGGTGGAGTATGATGATGCCTTTCTTGAGGGATTACCAGGTATATCATCTCATCAATAAAATTAATTATATATTGAATTGTGCCTAGGGACCACCTCAATATCTGTGCTAACATATTAGATGGCTTTTATAGAGGTTCATGAGCATATGGTGTAGTAGAAGAATTTGCAGGGGAAGGGATTTGCTAGAAAAAGTGTTTCTATAAGGCCCCAACCTTAAACATTACATAATCTCCAATTAATTTAATAATTCACATCGATGATCTTTTTAGGTTTAGATATTTATAGAATTATGACATAACTTATACATAACAACATGAATATTACAAGTAGACACTTCTATTCCCTATACATGTTTTCATAAAAAAACTCAAAATAATGGAACATCTTTAGTTCCATGTTTTAGACAACATGTCTTTTATTTGATACCATCCTTGACCCTATTCATATCTATATCCTATAAAAATCATATTAAAACATGTGATGAGCATAAAAAGCTCAATAAGGGATACATAAAAAAGGAAATCTATTTTTTTTTCAAAACAACATGTAAACCCTGAATACTTCATCACAATGTAATACTTTTCACATTAAAGAAGTAGCAAAAACACTTGACTGAATATAAGCTCATTTAATACCTTTTTTGTAACCAAAATATTACCATAAATCCCATAGAAAGAAACATATAGAAAATGAAGGTAACTTGGGACATAAAAATAATTAAATAGAATAACCATACGGTGGACTTCCACACATATCACTAAATAGAATAGCCATATGGCCGACTTCCTTACCCAATGCATTGGAGGTTATAATGTAACCACACATCCTTGGTTTATCATGGAAACAACCATCATTTGGTTTATCACATAACCACACGTCCTTGGTTTATCACATAACCACCCGTTAAATGTCCATGTACCTTTTCATAATCATAACACATAAAATATTACAAATATCAACAATTCAACAATAACATTTAATTGGAAATAACATTATATCATTTCAAGATATTGAAATAATCAATCCATTTAAAAAACCATTTTCAAAACCAAAACACTCAAAAATGGAATAAGGGAGTTCTTTTCCTTTAAAAAACGTTAAGTCTTATAGAGGACACCATATAACGATTACGGTAATAGAGAGGTCATTGTCGCCGCATACGTTAAAAAACATTCATTTTGTGATTTAGTAAAATGTTTCATAAAAAAAATTACCTTTGAATAAAAGTATAAGTTGATGGATTTTATTGTACACGGTATAAAATAATGAGTAATATATATTATCGAAATTTTCCTCAGTAAAAATAGGTTGAGATGAAGTCCCTTACCTCATGTCTGACTTGACTCGCTTGTTCTTTAATTTCATGAATAATAATCTTATGTTTATTTATCCTTTATTAATAACCTTTTACAAGTTTATTATTTTTTATATCACTTATTACTACATTATAAAAATTACATAATTGTTTAAGTTAGTATCATTCGTTTTGTCGATATTTGGTACTTGAGTCGAAAATGATCTTGTTATAATTAAAATTTGTCCATGAGGTCAAAACTCCATTATCTAAAAAATATTATTCATATATATATATATATCATATATATCTTGTATATATGTTTTTATAATATTCCATAACATTTGGACATAATAAATGAATTTCACCGTTCATGGAGATGGTAAGTCGTACGTACGCATGAACGCTACTTTCATTTCTATTTCATAATTAATGGAATGAAAACACAATGATACATAGGTATATTATAATTAAAGTATAATATCATATTTTATATATTTTACATATGTTCATTAACTCACTACTGGAATTTGGGTTTTTCCCCACACTTACATACCAACGGTTCTATGAAACCGTTGGGGTAGGATTGTTTAGGAAGGCTTTACCAACGGTTATAGTAAACCGTTGGTATTGAGGTGAATAGTGGAGTCTTTTCCCAATGGTTCATTAGAACCGTTGGGATATATGTGAATAGGGGAGTTTTTTCCCAACGGTTCATTAGAACCGTTGGGATATATGTATATGTGAGGCTTTTTCCAAACGGTTCTCATGAACCGTTGGGAAAACTTTGTTTTTGGGAGTTTTTCCCAACGGTTATAGAACCGTTGGGAAAAACATACATATGCCAACGGTTTTTTAAAACCGTTGGCAAAGGTTTTCCCCAAAAACCCAGCCGCCCGTTCTCTCCCCCATTCGCATTACAGAGCCCTAACGGGAGCAGCAGCAGCCGATTTTGGAGATACTGCCGGCCGGATTCCAGCTCTTCTTCAGGTTCTTCTTCTTCTTTATCTCAAAAGGTATTCAAATGTTTGGATCTCAATGAGTAAAACCTCCATCTAGTTGAGTGTTATCCCTAACTAGTGTGGCATCCGGCTTGTGGGGTGTTGAGAGAACTTTCAAAGTTGTTTTTTTGTGCCTTGGATTGTCATATATAGTTTTATAATTTCTATGGATTGTATAAGAATTATGTGGAGTTTTAAATAATCCTATTTTTTACATTTCTGATCATGAATTTATGTATGTAATCTTACAAAGATGTGATTCCTCTAGATCCTTGGATTTTATTATTGGGAATGTATTTTATGGATCATGAAATAAATTATGTCTTAGTCCTTCATATTTATACATTGATCAACTTGAAAATAAATTTACAAAAATAAAAAATCATTATCATTCTCAAACTCAGATCACTTTGGTTCTAACATCCTACCAATTTGATTTTTTAACAATTCAAAGTGAAATTCACACCACCAAAAGGTATTCAAATTTTTGGATAGTATTTAAACTTATTTTTATTTTTCCCTTCAGTTTAGACGATTTTGGAGCTACTGCCGGCGCCTAAGGGTGAGTTTTCTTGAAAATTCCTTTTTGGATTTTACCCCTTGAACATGGGATGTCATTTGTGAAAGGTTATATAAATCGAATTGATTGTTCGATTTCTGAATTGAATTGTAAATTAAATTAATTAAGGGTATTTTATGGTTTGCATTCCCCTTTAACACATGAATGCCAATTATTTTTTAACACATGTTTTAATTGTATTGCCTTGCCAATGTGAGTAAAGTAGAGACTATGCTATGAATCTATGAAATTGGATTGAATTTATCTTATATTTTATGCTACCATGTTAGATATATTATAACTAATGCATGTGATATCTTTATAGTCTTGTTAGGAGTGTTATATTAAAAATTCCAATGTGAGTGCTTGAATTTTCATTGAATTTCTAGCCATTATGAGTTATGTTGAGACCATGATATGGAATTGATTGATTAAGCAAGAGAATCTCATTATCTTGTCATTACAACATGAGTAAATGAAGCTTCATTGTTTTCAGGTTATTATTTGATTGAGTCGCCATTTTGAGGTGAGTTGTATTAAATACCTTTGTTTTTGACCTTGGTATGTTTAATGAATTGTTTAAATGAAATGAAATTCATTAAATGATTAATAGTAAATAGTGATACATGGATTCTATTAGGATTTCAGGTATATAATCTTGTTTCTATTAACTTATATGCTTTATGTGATAAATGGATTCACAGTGGAATTCCACGGATAGACTCATTTCTTTGAATATTGATTAAGCCATTGGTGATACATGGATCCAAGGGAGGGATTCCATAGATAGACTTATTGAATGTAGAATTATATTCCAATTGATACATGGATTCTTATGATAATTCCATAGATAGACTTATTGAATGTAGAATTATATTCCAATGATATGCGTCTTGTGTGGTGGTGGTGTGGTTTATGTGTTTTATGGTAGTAGTGAAGTGTGTGATTATGTAGTTAATGTGAACCCATAGGTTGAGTATTTTGTGCTATCTATATATCATGTATTTTTATGTTATTTCTACACATTCCCAACCAGAGTTGGATAAACTTACCAACGATCAGAGGTTTTGAGTTATGGGTATTTTTTCTAATATCTAGGATGGTGGTTATATGTTTGGATAGCTACCATGTCTTCCCTACTCTTCCTTCAAAAGTGATTGACCATGTGTTTTTTGGAAAGATGCTATGTGATTGTCCATGTGTCTTCAGGTGAGATGTACTATGATTTCCCAAGTGTTTTTCGATGAGGTGTGATGTGATAAGGCTATAATAAGATGTGGCATGTGGTTGGGGTCATGTAGGGTAGGAGGATGGCACAAGGTTGATGTTATTCATGTTCATGATACCCTACTAATATGGTTATGGGATGAGTCATGCTGTTATGTGATATAACACATTAAGTTCTTGTTGGTTTTACATTTTTTCAATAACACATTTGTATGTTTTTTTGACATGTGTAGTTGATACCTTGATTATTTTCTTCCTTTATCGTTTACTTAAATGTATATTCTATTATAGTTAATGCCTATTGAATTGTTTATGACAAAATGACTTATATAAATTCTTTTTACAGAATGGACAGAAGTTGGATGTATGAAACCGGTCGGATCTCAGATGATTTTCAAAACAATTTGGAGAGCTTTATAGATTTTTCATTTCACAATGCTTCAGATAGTGGTCGCATACACTGCCCATGTTCCAATTGTGTTGGTAGACCTTGGTTGAGCTGTGAAGAAGTCAGCTACCACATAACCAAAAATGGGTTTCAAGCAAACTACTTTATGTGGTATCACAATGGGGAGAAAACGAAATCTCAAATTGGTGATGATCGAAATGAAAAGACTGGAATGGAGAATTTGTTAGATGATCGGTTTCCGTTTATTCGTCATCATGAAAAAGAAAGGATTTCGACTCAAGAATACTTCGATATGAGGACAACTGATGCATCTAGTGAAAATGATGATATTGATAGGGTGAAAAAATTGAATGATGCTGCCACGACTCCAGTATATCGGCAATGCGATAAAATGAAAAAGCTGTAATTTTTAATCCGATTATTTCATGGGAAAACTATGTATGGGATTTCTAATACAGCAATCGATTACATTCTTACCCTCTTGAAGGATTTACTTCCAGATGATGCAGATATTTCCTCAAACCACTATATGGCATGGAAGTTAGTTGAGGAACTTGGATTTTCAAGAAACAAAATTCATGCTTGCCCGAAAGATTGCAGTTTATTCTGGGAGGAAACCGCTGAACGAAATGATTGTATAAAATGTGGCACATCCCGCTGGAAGTCAAAATCTGATGGAACACCATCCCGCATTCCACAGAAAGTAATGTGGCACTTTCCATTGATCCCCATACTCCAGAATCTTTTTATGTCTGATGACATATCAATAAAAATGAGATGGCATGATACCGAGAGAAAGAAGACTGATGATGAGTTGGTTCATCCTGCAGATGAATTTGCATGGAAGAGATTTGATGCTCGACATCCTGATTTTGCAGCTGACGTGCGTAATGTGAGGATGGGTCTTTCATGCGACGGTTTTAATCCGTTTGGGCAGATGCTTACTTCACACAGCACATGGCCAGTTTTTATACACATTTATAATCTTCCCCCATGGTTGTGTATGAAAAAACCTTTCACTTTCATGAGTATACTCATATCTGGTCCTTCTGATCCTGGCATTGATATTGATGTATACATGCAACCTTTAATAAAAGAGTTGAAGCTTCTTTGGGATGTGGGTGTGCGCACATACGATGCATGTTTGAAAGACATATTTCAGATGCGCGCTGCGCTTATGTGGACAATCAATGATTTTCCGGCTTATGCAATGATGTCTGGATGGAGCACGAAGGGGAAACTGTCATGTCCAGTTTGTATGAAGAATACACGATCCAGAAGACTGAAACATCGTTGTAGTTTCAGTTTTATGGGACATCGACGATTTTTGCCAAAGGATCATCCATATAGAATGAATCGTCGAAGATTTGATAATACTATAGAGACCGATGATCCACCTCAGCGTATGTCTGGAACTGATGTGCTTAATGAATTGAAAGATTTCAGTTTTTCATTCGGGAAGGGTCAAATGAAATCTGGAAAGAGAAAGAATGTTTCCACAGAAACCTGTTACAATTGGAGGAAGAGGAGTATCTTTTTTGATTTGCCTTATTGGTCAACCAATTTGCTACGTCATTGCTTAGACGTAATGAATATTGAAAAGAATATATGTGAAATGTTGCTTTCAGTTCTTCTAAATGTCAAGGGGAAGACAAAAGATGATTTACGATCTCGACGTGACTTGGTGGATTGGGGCATCAGACCAGAATTGCATCCTGTGCGTATCAGTGAAAATAAATGGAAACTTCCATGTGCTTCTTATGTGATGACACCTACTGAAAAAAAACAATTTTTGGAAGTATTAGAGACTATTAGAGTTCCTGATGGCTATTCAAGAAACATATCTAAACGGGTCAACAGAAGAGAGTTGAAGCTAAAATCTTTGAAGACTCATGATTATCACGTTCTACTGCATGAGTTGCTTCCAATAGCAATCCGTCATATTTTGTCCAATAATGTAAGGGTGGGTGTTATTCGGTTGTGCCATTTGTTTAGAGATCTTTGTGCTAAGAAGTTGTCCAAGTCTTTCTTGCAAAAAATGTTGACAGATGCCCCATTAATTTTGTGTGAGTTGGAGAAAATATTTCCCCCATCATTTTTCACATGCATGCTGCATCTGACTGTCCATATTCCAACTGAAATACTTCTCGGAGGACCTGTTTCTTTTCGTTGGATGTATCCAACTGAAAGAAATATGTTCACATTAAAGTCTTATGTTCGAAACAAGAATCATCCCGAAGGTTCTATCGTGAACAGTTACTTAGCTCAAGAATGTATGGATTTCTGTTCAATGTATTTGTCTGATCTTACTACAAGAATGAACAGACCAATGAGAAATGAAGAAGAACAATATGAGCAAATTGAACCCAGTTTTCCATCACTTCCTCAAACAGGAGGAATTCCTGGATCATATACATTGAAGACATTAAGCCATGAAGAGCGGGAGATGGCACATCGCACAGTTTTGTTCAACTGTGATTTGTTCGATGACTATATCAGGTAACAAAATTGAATATGTATATCTTACATATATATCTGCTAAACTATTCATATTTTTTTATCTACAGGGAACATAAAACAATGATAAATAGGAAGCATCGTTCTTTATCTTTGAGAAGGAGAGAGACTTTTCATAGCAAAGAGTTTTCTGCTTGGTTAAAATTGAAGGTAAAAATATTACTGTTTAAATTAATTATTTCAATATTTACTTAAGTTTAACTTTCATTTATATTGCAGGTATTGAGTTTGTCTGCTGACTCTGTCTCTGAGGAAATAAGAGCTTTGGCTTTTGGTCCTAATACCGTGGTTCGTGACTGTAAATCAATTGTTATCAATGGGTACAGATTTATTGTCACTGAACGAGCCAGAAACATGAGAACACAACATGATGGTATTATGGTTACTGCCACAACATATTGTTATGCCAGCGCATCAGATAGTAGACCGCGACTTGAAAATGTGGGTTATTATGGAGTCATTGAGAAAATAATAATATTGGATTATTACTCTCATGGACGAGTCACAATGATGAAATGCCATTGGTTTGATTCGATGAAGAGACATGGCACATTTATTGATGATTGTGGATTTCGAGTAATTAATATGACTCGCACTCTTGCAACCGAAGAACCATATGTGTTGGCATCAATGGCTAAACAAGTTTTTTATGTCAAAGATCAACTTCAACCTGAATTTGGTGTCGTAGTTGAAGTAATTCCAAGACATATTTTTGATGATGCTGATGATGGAATTGACACTGTCCCTATTGCCATTGGAACCAATCCATTTATTTCTTTTGATGAATCCAATAGATCAATTGTCAGAGTTGATTGTGAACCTGAAGTTGTGGTTGGAAATATATAGAATCATTCATCCATGTTCTCAATTCTTTTGGTTTACCTCGAGTTGGGTTGTTAAGGTTGGTAATATTCATATTTATTTAGTATTGATCACAAATATGTTTTAGCTGACTTGACCGTTATGTGAATTTTCAATGTTTATTGGTTGCTGTTTTATTTGAATTGCATTTTCTAATTTGGAATTGAACTGTATTCAAACCAAATCAAACAATATTTCTAACTTGGTGAACATTACAACTTGTATGTTTTATTAAATTCATTCAAGCTCTTCTAAAACAATTGATAGCTAAATTACCAATGAATCCCCTCATTCCCTCATATATTTAGTTTTTTGGTTTACACATTAATTTTCTTTTTCTAATTAATTACATATTTGTTTTCCAATGCAGGAAATGAAGCCAATTGAAGAGAGACGAAGAAAAAAAATGGCGGAGAACAATCGTCGGATGGAGGAGATGGGCATTCCACCATTAGTGCCTACAGTGAGTACTTTATTTCAAATATATATATATATATTTACAGAATATATAATGTCATGTGATTAATTTTTTTTGTAAACTTTTTTGTAGGATCCACCATTACGTCGACAGTTATTCGACGAGGAGCCTAGTACTAGTCCTAGTACTCAGGCCGGTGGTACGAGGAGGGTTCGTACCAGAGGTGGACATAGAGCTGCGTGTGCCCGACTAGACCCTGCCCCTCCCACTGACATTTCAGCCTTCCCACATTCTGATCCCGGTGTGTCGTTAGGGACACACGGGATATTTAGACCTCCCATGTTTTCGCTACCTTATGCATCTTCTGCCCCATCATTTTCACATCCCATGATGATTCCCACTCCCCAGTCAGCATCAGGTCATACAGTTGTTCCATCTTCTTTTCTTTCTACTTCTGTCTCTCCGAGCTTTTATATTCCATCGTCTTCGACTCCTGTTCCACCAGAGGGTGTTCCATCAGGTTCTGTGGATCCGGCGCCACTCATTGATCAGACTAGCACAGGTATATTTATAAAACCCTATCAAATTTTTATAGCAATATTTATTTTCATTATAACATGTTTTGATAAAATATTTGTTTTTCTTTCATGACAGATACATCTACTGAAAGGAGGTGGGGGCGGGGCCGTACACGCATGCGTTCGGTGTGGAACCGTCGCACACAGGTTATGGTGGAATATAATGAAGACAATCAGATGGTTGAGAAAACAGGGCAGCAATGTCGGAGTTTTATGGCGACGCTTGCCAAATACTCCGACATCATTCCCGTCAGCCCGCTGTCGTGGAGACATTTGCCACATGAGGTCAAAGATAGAGCTTGGGCAGAGATATGGGTAAAAAAATCTGTTGTATTTAATGCCATGAATTTTTTTTGTATTTATATAAATTAATATTTTCATTTCAGCTTCGATTTAATTTTCCTGATGGTGAGGGTGCACGAATGGAACGTCTAAAGGATTTAGGCGAGCTTTGGAGAGCCTACAAGCATGAGCTATATATTGGCTGGCGTGCTAGAGTTGGCACTGAGTTAGAGGCGGTACCAGTCGTGGATGATTGTCCTATAGAGCAGTATCGTCAGATGATTACTCATTGGACGAGTACCCAGTTTAAGGTATGAATTACATTTGAGGTATTTAAATAATAACTTTCAAGTTTTGCATTAATATTATCCTTTGCATTATTGAATTTTATTTAGGAATCATCTGGAAAAAATAAAAAAAACATTGATGCAAAAAAATACCTCCATACACTAGGACGCACGACGATGCCGGATCATGAGAGGCAGCAGGTATGACAATTGTTTATAAGTTTTCTTTACGACTTACATTTTCTTTTGTTTCCTCAATTATTTAATTATTTTCTGAAGTCTTTATATAAATTTTGTTTTCAATGTCATTGTAGAGGCAAGTACAAAATATTGAAGGACGTGTGCCTCGAGCAAAACAGTTTTGCTCGAGTAGACGAAAAAAGGATGGACGTGCTGTCAACGAAGCGACTCAGCAGCAGATTGTAAGTTTTAATCTGTTGATTTTATATTTTAATATCTATTTCGTAACTTAACAATATATTTATATTTGTAACAGGATGCTTTAGAGGCCCTCGATGCCCAAGAAGCAGACAATTTTGGGCCATCTGATCACTTACATCAGGTGTTGGGAGATGATCATTCTGGCAGAGTACGCTGCCGACCTAGGATAGCCCCGACGAGGTATTGGCCTGCATCAGGTACGAGTTGTAGTGCCACCGAGCTGCAGCAAGTTAGGGCACAGGCAGAACTGGCTGAGAAAAGGGCCATAGAGACGGCAGAACAGTCTGCAAGGGCAAACAGTGCATTTATGAAATTTATTGAAGTTCTACGTCCAACACTTCCAGCAGAGGCCAGCCCAGCGATTGATGAATACATGTCGTCGATACATTCTATATATGGTGCACCAGGTGGCAGTTCCAGTGGTGGTCAGGCCGATGTCGAGCTTGAAGATGATGATGGTGAGCAGTCTGATGCGGAAGAGGAGGGAGATGAGGAGGGCGAAGGCGAGGAGGAAGGCGTTGTGGAGGGTGAGGACGATGAGGAGGACGATGACGAGGGCGATGATGATGATGATGATGGAGATGGTGATGCTGATGTGGGACATATTGATCCGTTACATTTTTGACTTGAGATTTGATGTTTAATCTATTCTAGTTGTTGGTTTTATCTAGACTCGTAGTATAGTATTGGAGTTGAGTTATTTTTATATATTGTCTGTTTTTATGGATGTTGTTGTCTTTTAGTGGTTGTGTGTTTGAGAACTCCCTGGACAACCCCCCTCATTCTTGGACCCTGGACAACCCCCCCTCCCCCTTGGACCTCGAACAACCACCAAACACCCCCCGGACAGCCCCGTGGACAGCCCCCTGGACAGCCCCCTGGACAGCCCCCCGTACAGCCCCCAACCCTCCACCCTGGACCCCGGATAGCCCCCCGGACAGCCCCCCGGACAACCCCCCCACCCTCCCCCTTGGACCCCGGACAACCCCCCAAACACCCCCTAGACAACCCCCTGAACAACCCCGGACAACCCCCTGAACAACCACCGGACAGCCCCCTAAACAACCCCGGACAACCCCCTGAAGAACCCTCAAACACCCTCCGGACAGACCCCGCACAGCCCCCCCACCCTCATCCTTGGTCCCCGGAAAGCCCCCCGGACACCCACCGGACAGCCCCCCCGGACAGCCCCCGTGGACATCCCCCTGGACAGCCCCCCGTACAGCCCCCAACCCTCCAACCTGGACCCCGGATAGCCCCCCGGACAGCCCCCCGGACAACCCCCCACCCCCCCCCCCTTGGACCCCGGACAACCCCCCCACCCCCCCTTGGACCCCGGACAACCCCCCAAACACCCCCCGGACAGCCCCCTGAACACGTCATTAATAATAATTAGAATGTTCCACGATGGTTTCAGCTCAATCCGAGGTCGTCCGCTATGAATTTGACCGTTGGATGCCCATTCTGGCCGTTTATGACACCAGAACTGCGTTGTCGGTCACCGCGGGCACACGGCACGTCCGATTGACGTGCCGTCTGCTCGACCACTTCAGAAATCAGTCACCCGTATTTGTCGTCTGATTTCAGGCCATTCCGACATCGTTCGGCCCATTTGGACCCCCCTCACGCGCGTTTACGAAGCGCGCGCATCACTTAAAACACGAATATTGAGCCGTACCGCGCAAATTGCACGTCCTATTGATGTGCCGTCTGCGCGTACACGTCACGAATAATAATTAGAATGTTCCACGGTGGTTTCAGCTCAATCCGAGGTCGTCCGCTATGAATTTGACCGTTGGACGCCCGTTCTGGCCGTTTATGACACCAGAACTGCGTTGTCGGTCACCGCGGGCACACGGCACGTCCGATTGACGTGCCGTCTGCTCGACCACTTCAGAAATCAGTCACCCGTATTTGTCGTCTGATTTCAGGCCATTCCGACATCGTTCAGCCCGTTTGGACCCCCCTCACGCGCGTTTACGAAGCGCATGCATCACTTAAAACACTAATATTGAGCCGTACCGCGCAAACCGCACGTCCGATTGACGTGCCGTCTCCACGTACACGTCACGAATAATAATTAGAATGTTTCACGGTGGTTTCAGCTCAATCTGAGGTCGTACGCTATGAATTTGACCGTTGGACGCCCGTTCTGGCCGTTTGTGACACCAGAACTGCGTTGTCGGTCACCGCGGGCACACGGCACGTCCGATTGACGTGCCCTCTGCTCGACCACTTCATAAATCAGTCACCCGTATTTGTCTTCTGATTTCAGGCCATTCTGACATCGTTCGGCCCGTTTGGACCCCCCTCACGCGCGTTTACGAAGCGCGCGCATCACTTAAAACACGAATATTGAGCCGTACCGCGCAAACCACACGTCCGATTGACGTGCCGTCTGCGCGTACACGTCACAAATAATAATTAGAATGTTCCACGGTGGTTTCAGCTCAATCTGAGGTCGTCCGCTATGAATTTGACCGTTGGACGCCCGTTCTGGCCGTTTATGACACCATAACTGCGTTGTCGGTCACCGCGGGCACACGACAAGTCCGATTGACGTGCCGTCTGCTCGACCACTTCAGAAATCAGTCACCCGTATTTTTCGTCTGATTTCAGGCCATTCTGACATTGTTCGGCCCATTTGGACCCCCCTCACGCGCGTTTACGAAGCGCACGCATCACTTAAAACACGAATATTGAGCCGTACCGCGCAAACCGCACGTCCGATTGACGTGCCGTATGCGCGTACACGTCACGAATAATAATTAGAATGTTACACGGTGGTTTCAGCTCAATCCGAGGTCGTCCGCTATGAATTTGACCGTTGGACGCCCGTTCTGGCCGTTTATGACACCATAACAGCGTTGTCGGTCACCGCGGGCACACGACAAGTCCGATTGACGTGCCGTCTGCTCAACCACTTCAGAAATCACTCACCCGTATTTGTCGTCTGATTTCAGGCCATTCCGACATCATTCGGCCCGTTTGGACCCCCCTCACGCGCGTTTACGAAGCGCGCGCATCACTTAAAACACTAATATTGAGCCGTACCGCGCAAACCGCACGTCCGATTGACGTGCCGTCTGCGCGTACACGTCACGAATAATAATTAGAATGTTTCACGGTGGTTTCAGCTCAATCCGAGGTCGTACGCTATGAATTTGACCGTTGGACGCCCGTTCTGGCCGTTTATGACACCATAACTGCGTTGTCGGTCACCGCGGGCACACGACAAGTCCGATTGACGTGCCGTCTGCTCGACCACTTCATAAATAACTCACCCATATTTGTCGTCTGATTTCAGGCCATTCCGACATCGTTCGGCCCGTTTGGACCCCCCTCACGCGCGTTTACGAAGCGCGCGCATCACTTAAAACACTAATATTGAGCCGTACCGCGCAAACCGCACGTCCGATTGACGTGCCGTCTGCGCGTACACGTCACGAATAATAATTAGAATGTTTCACGGTGGTTTCGGGTGAATCCGTGGTCGTCCGCTATGAATTTGACCGTTGGACGCCCGTTCTGGCCGTTTATGACACCATAACTGCGTTGTCGGTCACCGCGCGCACACGGCACGTCCGATTGACGTGCCGTCTGCTCGACCACTTCATAAATCACTCACCCGTATTTATCGTCTGATTTCAGGCCATTCCGACATCGTTCGGCCCGTTTGGACCCCCTCACGCGCGTTTCGAAGCGCGCGCATCACTTAAAACATGAATATTGATCCGCACCGGGCAAACCGCACGTCCGATTGATGTTCCGTCTGCGCGTACACGTCACGAATAATAATTAGAATGTTTCACGGTGGTTTCAGCTCAATCCGAGGCCGTCCTCTATGAATTTGACCGTTGGACGCCCGTTCTGGCCGTTTATGACACCAGAACTGCGTTGTCGGTCACCGTGGGCACACGGAACGTCCGATTGACGTGTCGTCTGCTCGACCACTTCAGAAATCAGTCACCCGTATTTGTCGTCTGATTTCAGGCCATTCTGACATCGTTAGGCCCGTTTGGACCCCCCTCACGCGCGTTTACGAAGCGCGCGCATCACTTAAAACACGAATATTGAGCCGTACCGCGCAAACCGCATGTCCGATTGACGTGCCGTCTGCGCGTACACATCACGAATAATAATTAGAATGTTCCACGGTGGTTTCAGCTCAATCCGAGGCCGTCCGCTATGAATTTGACCGTTGGACGCCCGTTCTGGCCGTTTATGACACCATAACTGCGTTGTCGGTCACCGCGGGCACACGACAAGTCCGATTGACGTGCCGTCTGCTCGACCACTTCAGAAATCAGTCACCCGTATTTGTATTCTGATTTCAGGCCATTCCGACATCGTTCGGCCCGTTTGGACCCCCCTCACGCGCGTTTACGAAGCGCGCGCATCACTTAAAACACGAATATTGAGCCGTACCGCGCAAACCGCACGTCCGATTGACGTGCCGTCTGTGTGTACATGTCACGAATAATAATTAGAATGTTCCACGGTGGTTTCAGCTCAATCCGAGGTCGTCCGCTATGAATTTGACCGTTGGACGCCCGTTCTGGCCGTTTATGACACCATATCTGCGTTGTCGGTCACCGCGGGCACACGACAAGTCCGATTGACATGCCGTCTGCTCGACCACTTCAGAAATCACTCACCCGTATTTGTCGTCTGATTTCAGGCCATTCCGACATCGTTCAGCCCGTTTGGACCCCCTCACGCGCGTTTACGAAGCGCGCGCATCACTTAAAACACTAATATTGAGCCGTACCGTGCAAACCGCACGTCCGATTGACGTGCCGTCTACGCGTACACGTCACGAATAATAATTAGAATGTTTCACGGTGGTTTCAGCTCAATCTGAGGTCGTACGCTATGAATATGACCGTTGGACGCCCGTTCTGGCCGTTTATGACACCGTAACTGCGTTGTCGGTCACCGCGGGCACACGACAAGTCCGATTGACATTCCGTCTGCTCGACCACTTCATAAATAACTCACCCATATTTTTCGTCTGATTTCAGGCCATTCCGACATCGTTCGGCCCATTTGGACCCCCCTCACGCGCGTTTACGAAGCGCGTGCATCACTTAAAACACTAATATTGAGCCGTACCGCGCAAACCGCACGTCCGATTGACGTGCCGTCTGTGCGTACACGTCACGAATAATAATTAGAATGTTTCACGGTGGTTTCGGGTGAATCTGTGGTCGTCCGCTATGAATTTGACCGTTGGACGCCCGTTCTGGCCGTTTATGACACCATAACTGCGTTCTCGGTCACCGCGGGCACACGACAAGTCCGATTGACGTGCCGTCTGCTCGACCACTTCATAAATAACTCACCCGTATTTTTCCTCTGATTTCAGGCCATTCCGACATCGTTCTGCCCGTTTGGACCCCCCTCACGCGCGTTTACGAAGCGCGCGCATCACTTAAAACACTAATATTGAGCCGTACCGCGCAAACCGCACGTCCGATTGACGTGCCGTCTGCGCGTACACGTCACGAATAATAATTAGAATGTTTCACGGTGGTTTCGGGTGAATCCGTGGTCGTCCGCTATGAATTTGACCGTTGGACGCCCGTTTTGGCCGTTTATGACACCATAACTGCGTTGTCGGTCACCGCGGGCACACGGCACATCCGATTGACGTGCCGTCTGCTCGAACACTTCATAAATCACTCACCCGTATTTATCGTCTGATTTCAGGCCATTCCGACATCGTTCGGCCCGTTTGGATTCCCTCACGCGCGTTTCGAAGCGCGCGCATCACTTAAAACACGAATATTGATCCGTACCGGGCAAACCGCACGTCTGATTGACGTGCCGTCTGCGCGTACACGTCACGAATAATAATTAGAATGTTTCACGGTGGTTTCAGCTCAATCCGAGGTCGTCCGCTATGAATTTCACCGTTGGATGCCCGTTCTGGCCGTTTATGACACCATAACTGCGTTGTCGGTCACCGCGGGCACACGACAAGTCCGATTGATGTGCCGTCTGCTCGACCACTTCATAAATCAGTCACCCGTATTTGTCGTCTGATTTCAGGCCATTCCGACATCGTTCGGCCCGTTTGGACCCCCCTCATGCTCGTTTACGAAGCGCGCGCATCACTTAAAACACGAATATTGAGCCGTACCGCGCAAACCGCACGTCCGATTGACGTGCCGTCTGCGCGTACACGTCACGAATAATAATTAGAATGTTCCACGGTGGTTTCAGCTCAATCTGAGGTCGTCCTCTATGAATTTGACCGTTGGACGCCCGTTCTGGCCGTTTATGACACCATAACTGCGTTGTCGGTCACCGCGGGCACACGACAAGTCCGATTGACGTGCCGTCTGCTCGAACACTTCAGAAATCACTCACCCGTATTTTTCGTCTGATTTCAGGCCATTCCGACATCGTTCGGCCCGTTTGGACCCCACTCACGCGCGTTTACGAAGCGCGCGCATCACTTAAAACACTAATATTGAGCCGTACCGTGCAAACCGCACGTCCGATTGACGTTCCGTCTGCGCGTACACGTCCCGAATAATAATTAGAATGTTTCACGGTGGTTTCAGCTCAATCCGAGGACGTACGCTATGAATTTGACCGTTGGACGCCCGTTCTGGCCGTTTATGACACCATAATTGCGTTGTCGGTCACCGAGGGCACACGACAAGTCCGATTGATGTACCGTCTGCTCGACCACTTCATAAATAACTCACCCGTATTTGTCGTCTGATTTCAGGCCATTCCGACATCGTTCGGCCCGTTTGGACCCCCCTCACGCGCGTTTACGAAGCGCGCGCATCACTTAAAACACTAATATTGAGCCGTACCGCGCAAACCGCACGTCCGATTGACGTGCCGTCTGCGCGTACACGTCACGAATAATAATTAGAATGTTTCACGGTGGTTTTGGGTGAATCCGTGGTCGTCCGCTATGAATTTGACCGTTGGACGCCCGTTTTGGCCGTTTATGACACCATAACTGCGTTGTCGGTCACCGCGGGCACACGGCACGTCCGATTGACGTTCCGTCTGCTCGACCACTTCATAAATCACTCACCCGTATTTATCGTCTGATTTCAGGCCATTCCGACATCGTTCGGCCCGTTTGGACCCCCTCACGCGCGTTTCGAAGCGCGCGCATCACTTAAAACATGAATATTGATCCGTACCGGGCAAACCGCACGTCCGATTGACGTGCCATCTGCGCGTACACGTCACGAATAATAATTAGAATGTTTCACGGTGGTTTCAGCTCAATCCGAGGCCGTCCGCTATGAATTTGACCATTGGACGCCCGTTCTGGCCGTTTATGACACCAGAACTGCGTTGTCGGTCACCGCGGGCACACGGCACGTCCGATTGACGTGCCGTCTACTCGACCACTTCAGAAATCAGTCACCCGTATTTGTCGTCTGATTTCAGGCCATTCCGACATCGTTCGGCCCGTTTGGACCCCCCTCACGCGCGTTTACGAAGCGCGCGCATCACTTAAAACACGAATATTGAGCCGTACCGCGCAAACTGCACGTCCGATTGACGTGACGTCTGCGCGTACACGTCACGAATAATAATTAGAATGTTCCACGGTGTTTTCAGCTCAATCCGAGGTCGTCCGCTATGAATTTGACCGTTGGACGCCCGTTCTGGCCGTTTATGACACCATAACTGCGTTGTCGGTCACCGCGGGCACACGACAAGTCCGATTGACGTGCCGTCTGCTCGACCACTTCAGAAATCACTCACCCGTATTTTTCGTCTGATTTTAGGCCATTCCGACATCGTTCGGCCTGTTTGGACCCCCCTCACGCGCGTTTACGAAGCGCGCACATCACTTAAAACACTAATATTGAGCCGTACCGCGCAAACCGCACGTCCGATTGACGTGCCGTCTGCGCGTACACGTCACGAATAATAATTAGAATGTTTCACGGTGGTTTCAGCTCAATCCGAGGTCGTACGCTATGAATTTGACCATTGGACGCCCGTTCTGGCCGTTTATGACACCATAACTGCGTTCTCGGTCACCGCGGGCACACGACAAGTCCGATTGACGTGCCGTCTGCTCGACCACTTCATAAATAACTCACCCGTATTTTTCGTCTGATTTCAGGCCATTCCGACATCGTTCTGCCCGTTTGGACCCCCCTCACGCACGTTTACGAAGCGCGCGCATCACTTAAAACACTAATATTGAGCCGTACCGCGCAAACCGCACGTCCGATTGACGTTCCGTCTGCGCTTACACGTCAAGAATAATAATTAGAATGTTTCACGGTGGTTTCGGGTGAATCCGTGGTCGTCCTCTATGAATTTGACCGTTGGACGCCCGTTTTGGCCGTTTATGACACCATAACTGCGTTGTCGGTCACCGCGGGCACACGGCACGTCCGATTGACGTGCCGTCTGCTCGACCACTTCATAAATCACTCACCCGTATTTATCGTCTGATTTCAGGCCATTCCGACATCGTTCGGCCCGTTTGGACCCCCTCACGCGCGTTTCGAAGCGCGCGCATCACTTAAAACATGAATATTGATCCGTACCGGGCAAACCGCACGTCCGATTGACGTGCCGTCTGCGCGTACATGTCACGAATAAAAATTAGAATGTTTCACGGTGGTTTCAGCTCAATCCGGAGACGCGGTGTGGCCGACACCACTCAAAGTGTCCGTCTTTTGTTTCAAAAGGACGTCATTTTAAGTGAAAAGCATCAACTGGCTTACGGAAAACCGACCAAACGCATTCCGAATCTGTTGATAATTTATCCCAACAATCCATGGGTCATATGTGAAGTGTACGAGCCAACCCGGGATGAATCCGAGTCGCGGTGTGGCCGGGATAAGTTTAAGTGGCTCTCTTTTGTTTAAAATGAACACCATTTTAAGTACATACGGAAAAACGACCAAACGGATTCGGTTTCCGTTGAAACTTTAGGAGAACGATCCATGAGTCATATGTGACGTGTACGAATCAACCCCGCCACAATCGGAGACGCGGTGTGGCCGACACCACTCAAAAAGTGTCGGTCTTTTGTTTAAAAAAGACGTCATTTTAAGTGAAAATCATCAAGTGACATACGAAAAACCGACCAAAGGCATTCGGACTGTGTCGACACTTTAGCACAAGGATCCATGGTTCGTATGTGACGTGTACGAGTCAATCCTGCCTCAATCCGAGGTGCGGTGTGACCGACACCGTTCTAACTGTCTATCTTTTGTTTAAAATGGACAGGATACGCAAAACCGACCAAACGCAAAACCGACCAAACGCATTCTGAATCTGTTGATAATTTATCACAACGATCCATCAGTCATATGTGACATGTACGAGCCCACTCGGGCTCAATCCGAGTCACGGTGTGGCCGGGATCAGTCTAAGTGGCTCTCTTTTGTTTAAAATGGACATCATTTTAAGTACATACGGAAAACCGACCAAACGCATTCGGTTTCCATTGAAACTTTAGGAGAACGATTCATGGGTCATATGTGAGGTGTACGAATCATCCCCGCCACAATCCGAGGCGTGGTGTGGTCAACACTTCTCTAACTGTGTCTGTTTTGTTTAAAATGGGTAGGATTATAAGTGAAAAGAACCGGCATACGCAAAACCGACCAAACGCATTCGGTTTCCATTGAAACTTTAGGAGAACGATCCATGGGTCATATGTGACGTGTACCAATCATCCCCGTCTCAATCCGAGACGCGGTGTGGCCGACACCGCTCTAACTATGTCTCTTCTGTTTAAAATGGACATGATTATAAGTGAAAAAGAACAACTGGCATACGCAAAACCGACCAAACGCATTCCGAATATTTTGATCATTTATCACAACAATCCATGGGTCATATGTGACCTGTACGAGGCAACCCGGGTTCAATCCGAGTCGCGGTGTGGCCGAGATCAGTCTAAGTGGCTCTCTTTTGTTTAAAATGGACACCATTTTAAGTACATACGGAAAACCGACCAAACGCATTCGGTTTCCATTGAAACTTTAGGAGAACGATTCATGAGTCATATGTGACGTGTACGAATCATCCCTACCTCAATCCGAGGCACGGTGTGGCCGACACCGCTCTAACTGTGTCTGTTTTGTTTAAAATGGACAGGATTATAAGTGAAAAGAACAACGGACATACGCAAAACCGACCAAACGCATTCAGAATCTTTTGATAATTTATCACAACGATCCATGGGTCATATGTGACGTGTACGAGCCAACCCGGGTCAATCCGAGTCGCGGTGTGACCGGGATCAGTCTAAATGGCTCTCTTTTGTTTAAAATGTACACCATTTTAAGTACATACGGAAAACCGACCAAACGCATTCGGTTTCCATTGTAACTTTAGGAGAACGATCCATGGGTCCTATGTGACGTGTACGAATCATCCCGCCTCAATCCGACATGCGGTGCGGCTGACACCACTCAAAGTGTCCGTCTTTTGTTTCAAAAGGACGTCATTTTAAGTGAAAAACATCAACTGACATACGGAAGACCGACCAAACGCATTCGGATTCTATCGATACTTTAGCACAACGATCCATGGGTCATATGTGACGTGTACAAGTCAACCCCGTCTTAATCTGAGATGTGGTGTGGCCGACACCGCTCTAACTATGTCTCTTTTGTTTAAAATGGACATGATTATAAATGAAAAGAACAACTGGCATACGCAAAACCGACCAAACGCATTCAGAATCTTTTGATAATTTATCACAATGATCCATGGGTCATATGTGACATGTACGAGCAAACCCGGGATGAATCTGAGTCGCGGTGTGGTCGGGATGAGTCTAAGTGTCACTCTTTTGTTTAAAATGGACAACATTTTAAGTACATACGGAAAACCGACCAAACGCATTCGGTTTCCATTTAAACTTTAGGAGAACGATCCATGAGTCATATGTGACGTGTACGAATCAACCCCGCCTCAATTGGAGGCGCAGTGTGGTCGGCACCACTCATAGTGTCCGTCTTTTGTTTCAAAAGGACGTCATTTTAAGTGAAAAACATCAACTGACATACGGAAAACCGACCAAACGCATTAGGATTCTGTCGATACTTTAGCACAACGATCCATGAGTCAAATGTGACGTGTACGAGTTAACCCCGCCTCAATCTGAGGTGCGGTGTGGCCGGTATCACTTCAGGTGTATGTATTTTGTTTAAAATGGACATCATTTGAGGTAAAAATATATGGTATAGAAAAAACCGATCATATTATGAATTGAATTTCAGATTCCACGTATAATTGTCATCTAAATTTTAAATTGAATTCTATATGAATTATGTATGTTTATGAATTGTAATTTAATTATGGATTTGTATAGTTTCAGGATCCATTATATGTTAAATGTGTATGAATTTGTTCTTAATTGAATATGTATGTTTTATTTTATTACTGGTACAATAGTTGGATCGAAAATGAGGTCAAAATGAGGTGAAAATGAGGTGAAAATGAGGTGAAAATGAGGCCTGATGACTGGTGGTGATGGACAGGGGACAGGGGCTGTGCAAATTGCAGGGTGTTGCAATTTGCAGCATAGGGTATGCCAACGGTTTCAAACCGTTGGCATATAAGTTTTTAGCATGTCTTTTCCCAACGGTTCTAAACCGTTGGGAAAGACTTCACCAATTCCCAACGGTTTGAAACCGTTGGGAAAATGTTCCACATGGTATATCCCAACGGTTTGGAACCGTTGGGAACATGTGTGGTATTTGGTTTTCCCAACGGTTTGGGAGAACCGTTGGGAAAAACTATCCCAATGGTTCACCCAAACCGTTGGGGTAGGGTAACTTCTATGGGCCTATTGCAACGGTTGCCAGTAAACCGTTGGGAAAACCTTTCCCAACGGCTTACTTCCCAACGGTTATCAGAACCGTTGGGAAAACTTTTCCCAACGGTTTGAGGGGCTTTCCCAACGGTTCTGAACTGTTGGGAAATAGTGTATTTCCAGTAGTGACTCCATCCTTTATACGTTCCATGTATGGAACGAATGAGTCATATCACATTGAGGGGGTGGTAGTCTGTGCTTCCTTAAATGAAATTATCGTGTTTACAAATCATGAAAATAAGTAAGGTATGTTGTAAATAAAAATAACAAAAGAATAAATACATTATAAACGGAATATATATCACATAAATAAATTTCCATCCTAATGGACACTATGAGAGGTGGTATGAGATAATTGAACAATCATCGTTTCATGAGGTAGTAGTTCACAGTCCCCAGAAATAGTATGTTTGAAAATCAATTAGATGGAGGTGTGTGTAAGTGTATTTATAATAATTATGATAACAAAGTCCAAGTATATTGAGGATTCTGGTGTTTTTATTTAATAAAATAATAATAATAGAATTGGTAGTGAATAAGGTGAATATTGGAATGGAACATTAGAGAAGACACTACCTATTAAACAGGTAACTCCCATTGATTTGAGCCAAAAGGATTTCATGAATTTTCTTCTTCCTAAGGTAAGGATTATAAGAGGAAAATAGGAATTTTGGGAGATTAGTAGAGGAGATTTTGGACGTGACATGGGGCTTGATAGGTGTGAGTAAGGGGTTAGAGTCTGTGGGATTTTATAAGAGGGAGGAGGGGTATTTTAGGAAAATTTGAAATATTATTTTATTATAATCTGAATTTCAATTTTAAAAAGGTTAAAAACTCAATTAATTAGAATATAATATGACAATTTTTCAAAATAATCACAACCAATAATTTTTAGAACATTTTTGGTTTCCAATTTAAACTTATCATTTAGCTTTAACGATTAGTTAACTTATTTGACTCTTACCATGTCTTCTTTTATATTCATACTATATGGTTAATATAGTAATTATAAAAAGAAAATAAAACGTAAAGTGGTTCATTAATGACATTTTAAACCTTATATAAGTCATTTGGATGATTCTTAGATTTTTAGGACTATTATATCATTTAATAAAATAGTAATGTTTTTAAAAACTCATTTCTATCAATTTATATACTATTCGTATCATGCTATTTAAATAATCCATAACAACCTAATTTTTTAGAAGAAACATAATTAATTCAAATATAACAAGAAATAATTATCCCAAAAATTCATTTATGACATAAAAAGTTTCAAAAAAAATATTTTAATTTTGATAATCTCATTTATTTAAAACATTCATTAATAAGGTAATCGCTACATCGTCATTGTGTCATAAATTAATTAATTTATTTGATGTCTAAAAATTATAAATAAAATACCATGATTTATGAAATCATTTTATATTTCTAATTACTATTTATTGGTGAAGACATCACTAATATAAGTCCAAATTATTTCTTAGTAAAAGATATATGTTTATGTCATATTTTCCTTAACATTAAATTAAAAGTAATTAAATATTATTTTAAAACAAAAGTGGCTCCATGGGGTCCTAAAATTGACCCAAGCATTCCCATGGTCATAAATATTTCATCCAATAGGGTTAGGACATGTGTTAGGGTAATTTAAAAATATTATAATATTATTGTTTACCCTTATTTACCGGATTTACCCTTTAACCACGGTAAATAAAATATTTACTGATGTTACTATTCATAATATCTCAAAATAAAAGTTACCTATTTACACAATTTGGACCTTATGATTCTAAATATGGAATCCATTTTTCCAAATTCAAAAAATATAAGTTGTATAAATTAATTTAAAATTAATTCCCGCTGTCAAAACCAAAAAGTGGGTTTTTTAATAAAAATATCTATCATAAGATTGACATATGTTTATGTCCAATTTAAAAGTTAAATTATTTAAATTGACCAAAATTGTTTTAAATTATAAAAATATAATCCAATTAATCTTTATAACCAATTAAAATTACAATCTAACTATATAAATAAATTATATTGAAAGGCAATTTTGAATTAAAATACAGTATTTTTCAATATTCATTACAAAATGAACATTAGAATAAATATACCAAAATTTCATCCAAGAAGTTTATTTGGTAAAATAAAACATATAATGGTGTAAAAAAATATATTTAAGAAGTGGTCACCATTAAAATACGGTAAAACTGTATTTTTATAGAAATACGTCTTTAATCTGAAAAAATGAATTTTTTCTAATACCATATCTAGAAAACATATAAGATGAATTTAAAAAATTATATTGAATATATATCATAAATTTTTCCTTAAATAAAAATCAATAAATAATTAAATGCAAAAAAATTATTCTCTTTTAAATAGGTTTTCATAAAAACACATCCATTATATTCAATTTTGTTTTATTTCCCTTTCTAATAAATTTGGTAATCAATGTATCATTCTTTAAACATGTGTAAACCATATTTAAAAATTTAGTTGATACTATGCATTCCCTCCATTCCAACGGCTAGGTGTTATCTTCCATTTAAAATAATAAATATATTATTGTATTAGTTTTCAGTATAAATCAATATTGTGTGCAACGTAAGATTTTATAGAAACACGATGTTTCATGTCGAGTACGTTTTCAGAAAAAGTGTTCTCATTAACATAAATTTGATATCTTAAACATAAATATTAATAGATATAAAAATGTGTCATTCTATAAATACTGGGGTCATTATATCCTTCCCACCTTTTGGAAATTGCATCCTCGTTATTTTTAAATTGGTTTTGGAAATTTCATTGAAAGCCCCACATCAGAAAAAAAGTCAATAAAACTATCACTTTAAAAGAAATAAAGTGAAGTACAAAGGTCACCCGAGATAAACCATACTAGGATTCCATATAGGAAAACATTAATATGTAAGATAAACTAACCATCAAGGTCTGATAGAGAGTTATAGAAAACATGATCAGGAGAAAGTTAACAACCAGAAAATCTTAAAGTTGTGATGGGTTAAACAGTTTTTGATTACCTAGTAGGAAATGTAAACAGACAATGTTTTTTTGTTTTAAGTTATATTTCATAACATTGGAGAATTTATTTTTGAGATTGACTAAGAACATAAGGAAATATTCATACATTTTGAGTAGAGTTTTATCCTTTAATAAATTTCTACCAAAAACTCATATTTTATCCAAATGATGAGTATTAAAGATGACTTGGTCAAACCTGAAGTGATAGAATCAAATTCAAGAGAATCACATAATCCAGAAAAGATGAAAAATATATTTACCTTTTCTATATACATTAACCAAAACAGAAATGGTTAGTACAGGATCATGTAACCCCCCAAAAGGATAATCCTTAATAGAAGGAAATACTACTCTTATTCTCTAAAATTAAACAAACAATAATCAAAGTTCAACAAATACCCTTCAATAAAAATTGTCCTTAAAATTATTAAAAATAATCCATACTAAGTTTGAAACCCAAAATTAAAAATAATTTTATCAAATATTATACTACAAAAATCTTAACATTTATCTCTAAATAACAGCAGGTACAGTTAAAGTCTCATACTGAAAAGTAATTAACCTAATCACATATTCTCTATGATAAGTTAATAATTTCCATAAATAACCCAAATTGCTATATGTCCACAATAAAAAATTGATTCTTCCTAGATAAATTTCCATCATTACTCCTCAGTCGAAATCCCAAATTATTTTATTTTCCTTCATCATATAATGTTCTTAAAAGAGAAAATGTCTTCCAAAATAACTATTATCACTTAATCACCAAATCATTTTCCTATACAAAGGATATCCATTTGAAAAAAAACATAAGATCCTAAATAAACTTATTCTTGATCAATAAAATAATTTAACTAAAATGTAAAGACACATAAAATTAAAGGGAAATGTTTTTCTTAATCTTTTTTGGGATTTTAAAAGAACGTAGTTTCTGACAACACCTGATTCTGAGGCCTAGTGTGCCCAGAATCAATTTCCGAAGTTTACCTCAGGTACGTTCAGTGAATGAACGAGCGGTTTTTCCTAAATTTTGAACCGGTGCTTGGAATCAAAATCTAAGGGCACCAATGAAACCGTGGCGCCGGTAATTTCATAGTAACACCATTTCTAGATTTGCGTTTTCTCGGGTGTGGTTATTTAAAAAAAGGGTTAACTATTGAATAAAATAAAATCTGTGCAACAATTTTTATTTTATGTTCTAAGTAGTTTAAACCTACTTATGGAAGTTGAGGTGGGACCCACTATATCCTAACCCCTCTTGATAGGATATGATTGAGGTGGGTCCCACATGAGCCCCACCTTTTCAACTTCCTCAAACCCCCATTATTTTGTAACACACTCGCACCCCCTTATTAAATGCCAAGTCAACTCTCACATTAATTGGACTGTTAAGACTCTTCAATTAATTCAATTAATTTAATGAATTATTTTGAATTTTAAATGGAATGTTGTCTTGTGTGTGATAACTAAATAAGACAAAGTCTTATTTCATTAGGGGTTTCTTCGTTTTGTTGAGAGGGAGAGTTCCACGAAGAACTTCATCTTATTCCTTGAAGAACGTGAAAAACGCACTGACACCGACGAAGAACGCTGGCCTCCAACGTAGGACGACGAAGAACGCTAATTCCTCAGAGATCGATGACACAATGCCGACGATCCTCTTCTCCGCGACGCCGTTTACCACGATGTCGACGATGCTTACAGAGCCTCATTCTACGACGTCGTCTTCCGTGATGTCTTTTTCCGCGACGAACCTCGTTCGACGACTTCATCGAAGTAGGGTTTGTTTTTTCTCGTGAATTATTCCTTGCCATACATTTTCCTTTCCTTGAGCCTCCTGTTATCATTATAATGGGAGGAGGTCGGACTGCACGAACACGACTGACCCTCCTCCCCCTTTTGATGTTGTATTTGTCGCAGTACGAACAAGGTAGTGCGGTGCAACAGTACCACGCGGAAGCAAGAGGAATGGGCGAAGAAGTGAGGCGCCGTCGTGACGCGCCGTTGAGGCCGAACGAAGCTGTTGCCGGAGTCGGGCCGCGAAGAAGGGGCGCGGCACCATCGCACCGTTTCGGAGAACCACAAAGAGACCGTGACTGGAGCGGGGCCATGGGGGAGGGGCGAGGCGCCGTCGCGCAGTGCCGGTCGGACCAAGGCTGCGGCCTTTGGCCGTGGTGGAGCAGGAGGGGGCAGCCGGAGCCGCCGGCCACGGGTGCACAGGGGGAAGGACTGGCTAGTCCCGCGGTGACTCATCGGCCGGTCAAACCGGCTAGTTTCCGAGAAGCTCGGGGGTCGTAACCCCTGGCTGGCAAAGGAGCGGCCCCCACGTGGGGCCACAATTTCAATCAAGGGGGAGAGCCGCCCCCTTTCTGCAACGGCTCGTCCATCACCGAGTTGACCATGCGGGCCGCGCCAGCGCCAGGGCAACCTTCTGACCAGGGCGGACCGGCCGCACCGGGCCGGGCTGTGCCCTAATGGGCCGGACCTGGACCCGGTTCAGGTCGACCCTGTTCGGGCCGACCCAGGGGTCTTGCACCGGGTCTGTCCGGGCCCAAAACCCCCTATTTACGGATAGTTTCGTTCAAACACCTGTATCATGGGCTACAGACCTCCGATCGAAACACTGTCAGTTGCGATGCGATCCATGGATTGAGACGGCTGTTTCGGTATATTAAACTAAAGGTTTTAGAGAACTTTGGGTATGTCCAGGTTGGTTCGATCACGAAACCAATCAGACCCTCAGATCAGAAACACTTATAACTTGAGCTCCGGACGTCTGATTGACGTGTCGTCGACTTTGATGGATTCTTCTTAGTGAGACGGACCTTTTGGATTACCCCTCTCAATATTTGGATGCAGTTGGAGTGCGGTCGATTTGGTTTTGACTTAAAAAAAAACTGGTCCCCTGGAACGAAAAAACCAAAAACTCTCAGACCAGGCGTCCGATTGACGTGGCGTCTGTCACATCGAGTAATTTTTGTCGAGACGGAACTTTCAGAAACATCATATCCAAAATACGTGTCAGATGTTGTATCGACCCACTTGGCTCGTGGAGTGGACCCTCCCGGAATCAAGGATGCTGTGTGTGGGAACCCTAGATCTGGCTGCGACTGCGACGACGATGACGACTGCACTGAAATCCTCCGTGGGTTCGGTAGCGACGATGACTGCACTTAAATCTTTCGTTGGTTCGACAGCGATGAAGACTGCACTGAAATCCTCCGTGGGTTCGGCAGCGACGAAGACTGTACTGAAATCCTCTGTGGGTTAGATGGAGATGACTACTATTCTTGTATCCTACGTGGTTCTAGCAATACTACTATTCGTGTATCCTACGTGGGTCTGGCAGTGTTTGACTCTGTTTTTGTATCCTACGTGGGTCTGGCAGAGTAGCTGGTTTTTGTATCCTACGTGGGTCCTAGCTTATATGAATCAGTGGATACATCTGATCATCTCTATCGCCTTACTAAGAAGTATAACTGTGTTAGCTGAGTCTTGACATTCAATCATTATCTTCGATATGATTGATTTGATTCTTATGTGGATTGTGTTGTGCTTTCTTGTGTGGATTTTGTTGAACTATCATGTGTGGAAGTGATCGAACATGGGCTCAGATGTTGGAGCCGATCTGGAATTGATGACCTAGGTATATGTATGGGCATATATCAAAGTAGTGTTGGATGTTAATTTGTGATTGTATCCTTCCTTTGTTGATTCTGGTAGACCTTCGGGGGTCTCGGGGTCCCTACTGAGTAGTGTATACACACTCCTACATGGGCTATGCCTGTACTACATTGTATTGGATGCAGACGACGGATATCACTGTTCATGGTTGAGGCTTGTGGAGCAAGTCGGTACCTTGAGGTGGACCACTGGGCGGGATGTACACGGAGCGGATGGTTGGGCCCGAGGAGATGAGGAGGCCATCTGTACCCACCCTTCATGTAGAACTTCCAGTGGACGGGTTGACGTTGCTCCTTTACTTTCAGTTTCTGTACTTTCTTTCCCGTTGTACTTTACTTTTAGTTTGGGTTTGTATTCTGGCCCACATCCTTTTCCGCACTACTATTGTACCCAGTTTTACTTAGTGTTTACTTCTTCTTGCTTACTCTGTGGTGATTGTTTACTTTATAAAGGAAATACATTCACCTTTTTGTCGGGATTTACGCCTTGGTGCTAGTTGCCAGCCCCTGGACTATGGGAGGCGGGCTTGGGGTAGTCACGGCACGGGTCACAAGGATGGTTCGTGACAAATTGGTATCAGAGGAGTTCGGTTCTACCACAGAACTCAAGACTCTGATCTTTCTTCTATGTAAAGCAATAGTGTTAAGGGTATAGAGTGTGGTTATCAGTTCAGGGAGTCCAGTGTTGGTGTGGTGACCGACGTATCCATACACCAAGACCCTAACTTCTGATTTCTGATTCAATGCACGAAAACATTGATTTCATGTGTGTTTCAAAAGTTTTCTTTGTGATTACTTTGTGTCAGCTCACCAGGTATACTATTTTGACCATGGTGCACCTATTTCTTTTTAGGACGGCCCCATGATGGAATCCATCTAGGGTTCTGAGCTTTGTGCGAGACGACATCCCACCGAGCGACGAGGCCTCAGTGGAGGGCCTTTTTTCAGTGGAGGCACCAGCGGTACCTCTACCCGCCGAGCCACCGGTGCCACCAGCCCCAACCGCTGAGAGTGCACGTCGCCTTAGTGCACTGCACGAGTTTCAGTGCCAGATACCACCCAGGTTCCATGGGGAGATGGACCCTCAGGCAGCCGAGGATTGGCTGGAGGCTGTAGTTCGAGTTTTCAGGTTAGTGGGGACACCATATGACCTCATGGTGATCCTTGCAGCGAGCCTCCTGCACGCGGCAGCAGGAAGATGGTGGAGCTTGATGGTCCAGGTGCACGATGAGGCATCACTCATCTGGATGGACTTCGAGAGCCTCTTCCTCTTGGAGTATATCCCAGCCACCCTCCGTGCGGTGTGCATCCAGGAGCTACTACAGCTGCGGTAGGGCAGCATGACGGTCGCCCAATACTCAGCGAGATTTACCAATCTCTCGCGCTATTCGACAGACATGGTACGAGGCCCATTCTTCTGGGCCTGGACCTTCGAGTAAGGACTGAGGCATGAGATCGGGGCATCGATGATCTCCCTCAACATTCCGACATAGGAAGGAGTACTGGAGCGATCCCTTCTCATAGAGAGCTTTCTTGCTGATCCTACACCAGCAGCGAGACCTACAGTAGGGCGGCACGTAGTAGATTCATCTGCAGGTGGTAGTCGACAGACATCACATGGGTCCAGGCGGACCAGACCTTCAGGCGTACGCCCTCAGGACACTGCCTCAGAGGTGCGGGGCACATGGCGTAGAGCTATCCTTCCGAGGAGCAAATAGTGCTACGCATGCGGCGGGCAGGGCCACATGGCTCATGAATGCCCGACCCGCCGTGCAGAGGAGCAGGAGACAGTTGAGGGGCCACCCAAGCAAGGGCAGAGGGTCAACCGTGGCGGTCCGCAGGGAGCAGGCGGATGAGGCAGAGGAGCTGGTCTAGCAGTGGGTGGTGGGAGACGCTTTGATGCTTTACCACCACCACCACTAGGAGGTCCACCCCGACCACAGGAAGCTGGCGGGCAGAGACAGGCTCAACTTCAGGCAGCGGAGGCCTACGACCACGGCACACCAGAGATGATTCAAGGTACTATCTGTGTCTACTCCACCCTTGATGCAGTTCTTATAGACACAGGAGCGAGTCATTCTTTTATTGCCGCTGCCCTTGTTTAGAGCTTTGAGATTCCGACGGAGCCGTTGGATCGATCCTTACAGCTAGAGACTCCTACGAGAGAAGACTCGATGATTACGCACTGGTACCGATAGTGTAATCTTACTCTAGGAGGCGATAGCTTCGGCTGGGATCTTCTTATAGCTGTGTCGAGGCCTTACAACGTCATCTTGGGCATAGATTGGTTAACTAGAGTCCATGCTCAGATCGACTGTGTTAGGTGCAAGGTGTGGTGTGTTCGCACCGATGGGAGCAGGTTCACCTTCACCGAAGAGAAGGGATCTTTTTCAGCATAGGATGGACTCACGTAGAGGAGAGGACAACCCATCACTCATCAGTTGGCTAGCCTCATCCTAGGAGCATTTGATGTGCGGAGTCCGAGTTTTCCTGCAGTAGTGGATCAGTATGCGGACGTCATTCCTGAAAACATTCCAGGAATACCTCCTCGCAGAGAGGTAGACTTTTATATTGATCTGTACCCCGGGACAACCCCGATATCCACCCTACCATATCGGATGGATCCCGCCGAGCTTCGAGAGCTATGGGTAAAGCTGGAGTACTTTCATGGCAAGGGATTCATCTGACCTAGTGTTTCACCCTGGGCTTCCCTGATTTTGTTCGCCAAGAAGGTGGACGGGAGCTTGCGACTATGTGTCGATTACCGTCATCTTTACGAGGTGACTGTGAGGAACAAGTATCCTCTACCGAGGATTGAAAACCTCTTCGATCAACTCAAGGGAGCATGGTGGTTCTCAAAGATAGACCACAGGTCAGGATATCATCAGCTCAGAGTTCGGGATGATGATGTGCAGAAGATGGCCTTCATATGTCGGTATGGACACTATGAGTTCTTGGTTATGCATTTCAGCATAACCAATGCTCCAGTAGTGTTCATGGGTCCCATTAATATGATCATTCAGCCATACCTCGATCGATTTGTCGTGGTCTTCATCGACGACATTTTGATTTACTCGACCACTGAGGAGGAGCACGCCTACCACTTGCGGGTTGTACTAGACACAATCCGAGTGCACCAGCTTTAAGGTAAGCTCTCAAAGTGTCAGTTCTGGATACGCGAGGTCCACGTCTTAGGAAATGTCATCTCTGAGGTGGGAGTTGGTGTGGATCCTGTGAAGATCGAGGCAGTGCTAGCTTGGGAGCCACCCAGGAATGTGACAGAGGTGCAGAGTTTGTTGGGGCTAGCTGGGTACTACTGGAGGTTTGTGCCAGACTTCTCCACAGTTGCGGCACCACTTTCAGCATTGACGAAGAAGGGGAAACCCTTAGTGTGGTCATATAGATGTTAGCTGAGCTTCCAAAAGCTGAGACAGAGATTGACCAGTGCACCTATCTTGAGGCTACCAGAGGAGGGAGTGGCGTACGCAGTCTACTGCGATGCATCAGGGACCAGACTCGGATGTGTCCTGATGCAGGAGTGGGTAGTGATCACCTATAGATCATGACATTTGAGGCAACATGAGCAGAAATACACTACACATGACCTGGAGTTACCAGCAGTGGTCTTCACTCTGAAGATGTGGTGACAGTATCTGATGGGCGAGCGCTTTACAGTCTACTCTGACCACCAGAGTCTCAGGTACATCTTCTCGCAGAAGGACCTGAATCTGAGATAGCGGCAATGGCTTGAGTTCCTCCAGGACTATGATTTTGAGATAGTTTAAACTCCTGGGAAGGGGAACATAGTAGCCGATGCTCTCAGCAGGAGGACGGGCATACAACTACTCTGGGAGGCGACGGAGCAGCTAGCCGCTTTACAAATATCCTTCATGGATAGAGATGTAGAAGCCTTTCTTTAGTCACTCACAGTTACTCCTCCACTTCTTAAGCAGGTCAGAGAGGCACAGCGTGGGGACGTAGACTGTGAGACACTGCGGGCACAGATATCCTCAGGACAGGCACCTGATGGATTCTCTGTGGGAGGAGATCACATCGTCCTTTCCAAAGAATGTACCATGGTACCAGATGCTTTAAAGGAGGAGGTTCTGAGGGAGTTTCACACTTCCCCTTTAGTGGTACATCCAGGAGTAGCAAATTTGTACCAAGATCTCAGACGATTGCATTGGTGTCTGGGTATGATGAAGGCTGTAGTTGGGTTCGTTTCTCGATGCCTCACCTGTCAGCAGGTGAAGGCGGAGCACCAGGTACCAGCAGGCTTGGTGCATCCCTTGGAGGTCCCAAAGTGGAAGTGGGATGTGATATCTATGGACTTATTGACTGAAATTCCACGCACTTCTAGAGGTCACGACTCCATTTGGGTGATTGTCGACCGACTCACCAAGTCATCCCACTTCTTACCCATCAGAGAGCAAGGCTCAGTGGAGATTTTGGGACGCCTTTACGTTCAGGAGATTATACGGATTCACGGTGTGCCATCATCTATCGTCTCCGATCGAGATGCTCGCTTTACTTCATGGATTTGGAAGGTGTTTCAGGAGGCATTCGGGATGCAGCTACGACTGAGCACCACCTTTCTCCCTCAGACGGATGGTCAGACGGAGAGGACCATTCAGACTCTCGAGGACATGCTCCGTGTATGTGTCCTCGACTTCTGTCACAGCTGGGAGGACCACCTAACCTTAGTGGAGTTCGCATACAACAACATATACCACTCCACCATCGGGATGGCACCATACGAGGCATTGTACGACCGACCTTGCAGATCACCTGTGTGCTGGATAGACCTAGGGGAGTCAGCACTTGTGGGACCAGAGATGGTCCAGGCCACGACAGAGAAGGTCCAGGTCATCCTAGAGCACATGAGGACAGCTCAGAGATGACAGAAGTCATATGCTGACAGGAGGCAGAGACCACTAGAGTTTGAGGATGGTGACCATGTCTTCTTATGGGTCTCACCTCGACGTGGATTACAGAGATTTGGTCGAGGCGGCAAGTTGTCTCCGCGCTTCATCGGACCTTTTCAGGTACTCAGCAGGATAGGCGAGGTGGATTATCGCCTGGCTCTACCACCTCAATTACACCGAGTGCACTACGTATTCCACGTATCTCCGCTAAGGAGATACGTGCACGACCCGATGCATGTCATCGACCATGGGGAGCTGGACGTTGATGAAGGGGCGACTTTTTCGGAGGTCCCAGAGGAGATTGAGGATCAATAGGAGCGGGTCCTATGTGGGTAGTCGATTCCTCTAGTGTGCATCAGATGGAAGTGTAGCGACTCAGGTTTTTGGCCCTATCAGACTTTGGAATATTTCTACGAATAATTCCAGATCTAGGTGCGAAGACGTCGTGCGATTCCGAGGCCCGGTGTACCCGGAATTAATTTTATAAAAATATTAGGTATTTTTATACTATGCACGTGGTGGGGATGTGATATCTTCTAAACGGTAGCTCAGAACTGGAATCTGAGGGCACGGTTGCGTCCGAAACGTGTCGTTTACCCTAGGCGAGGTGTAAACATTGCGGACGCGGGCCTGCAGTGAGAAACGCCACCAGGGGCATTTTCGTAAATAAGTGGCGAAGTTAGTGGGCGAGCGTCAGCTTGAATAACTTCTGAACGGAGTCTCGGATGGAAAATCTGAGTCCGCCGTTGTGTTCAAAACAACATGTTTACCCTTGGGGTGACCTTACTTTTGTTTGCATCGGGCGTCAGGTCCGAGGCGGGTTTGGCGTCGGCGGGAGGCTGATATAAATATCAGCGCCCCCCCCCCCCCTTTATCGTTCCTCTCGGTGTTCTTCTCCGTTCTTCGCCGCCGCTCTTCCGAATCGAGGAAACGAAGCGCCCACGAGCTCGGAATTCGCCGGCGGACGTTCCAGGACCGCGCAGTAGAAGCTCTGGAGCGCGGATCTGAGGCAGAACGTTCGTGTTTCGCCCGCGAGGTAGGCGGTTTGAGTTTTGAAATCCCGGACCCCATTTATTTGTTGTTTTTCTTCAAATCGTTATATGGATTGTATAGTTTGGGTTCCGAGGTTTCCGAAACATGTTTCGGATCTGATTTTGGAGCACCGGGGTGCTCCCGGGGGTCCCCGGAAGTTTTCTGGCGGAAATCCCGGATTCCGGCGGCGGCCATGGCGGAATCCGGCGAGGCAGGGCGGCGGCACGGCAGTTTTCGACGACGGCAGCGGTGGCGCGGCGGAATCTTGCGGCGGGGCGGTGGTTTCTGGCAAGCTGGCGGTGGTCCGGCCAGGTTTTTCTGGGGGGTTTTTAAACCCCCGTAACTTGCAAACCGTAACTCCGATTTGCGAGCCGTTTGCGGCGACGCGCTCCTTGCGTCGAGACGGACCTTTTGAACTCACTTTGAGGGTTTAAGGGTTCGGGATCATGGCCCGGGAGTCAGAAACGTCGTATAAAATAATATTATTTTATTATTTTACGACTTCGGGCCGTTGTAGCTTCTACCCGGAGCGTCCGATTGACGTGCCATCAGTGGAGTTGAGACCCGGATGGTACGACGGACTTTTTGAGATGGTTTCCGGGTGTTGGGTCTGTGAACGGGGTGCGGGCCCCACGAGGCCGGGTTTTGGCGTTTGCGGAGAAACACAGCTTTTGCACCAGGAGTGCGATTTTGGCGGATGAATAGTCAATCCTATGTGTTTTTCTGAGGGGATCGCAATGGTGCGATCCATTCGATTAGTTTCGTAATCCAGGCGTGGGCCCCACCAAAGCTGGCCTTCGGTGAATAGTACCTTTTTCACCGGGTGTCCGTTTTGGACGAGCGAGTAGTCGATTCCGCTTGTTTTTCCGAGGGGATCGTCATGGTATGGTCCGATCGATGAGTTTTGGGATCGTTGTGTGGGCCCCACACGGGCTAGCTACGATGAATAGTGTATTTTTCACCAATGCTTCGTTTCGGGCGAGTAAACAGCCTATGCTGTGTGTTTTTCCACGTGGAACGCGATGGTGGCCTCAGTTTTGGCCTAGGAGATGCGCAGTGTGGCGTTGTGGTGGGTCGCTCAGGTTAGCGACGTTTGGACCAGCAGTGGTTGAGGGTTCTCCCTTGGTTCGTTCCTACGAGGGTTCGTGTGGCATCACAACCTTCGTATGGGTTTGTGATCCTTTCGATGGGATGTTTTAAACTGTTAGAGTTGTGGTATACCCTCGGTGGGCCCGGAGTGGATCCTCTAGCATCTTTACCCTACATCAGGTTCTTGGTATCGCTGTGACCAGTTATTTACGGGCGGCGATCCCCTATCTAGCAGGTTAACCCTGTAGGGTTTGTGGCATCATCGGAAATATGATCCCCTACGCGGTGGGCCGTGCTCAGTAGGGTTGTGGCATCGTCGGGTATACGATCCCCTACTCAGCATGTGGTTTATAGTAGGGTTACGGTATCGTTGGTTATGCGATCCTCTACTCAGCGCGTGGTTTCGTTAGGGTTGTGGCATCGTCTGTTCGATCCCCTACATCGTGAGTTATACCAGATAGGGTTCCAGTATCGTCGTGACCATCTTTATATGGGAGATGATCCTCTATCTGAGTGTGGAGTTTCTGTTGAGTGCTAGATCGGGTTGTGGTATCCCCCAACGGGTCCTGGGTGTGATCCCCTATCTATGAGAACTACGTATGCCAGATCGGGACGTGGTATCCCCCAGCGGACCCTGGGAGTGATCCCCTATCTGTGAGATACGTATACCAGAGTGGGTCTTGGTATCCCCTAGCGGACCCTAGCGGTGATCCCCTATCCGAGGAGTTAGGAGGTTTTGTTGTTTCAACGTTGTTTCCTCAGTGATGTTATCCGACGAGTGTGGTCTCTCGGGTGAGCGTCTGAGATGTTTGTTTGGGACCCGATGGAGTGTATCTCTCGGATGAGTGTCATCTGGTATGATAATGTTCGTGTGGTGTACTCTCCTGGTTATGGACAGTTGCTGGTGATGAGGTTGTTACCTCTTGTGGCTTTGTGGTGTGAGCTGAGTATATCTGGATCGTTCAAGGTGTATGTATGGGCATACACCTGAGCTGAGCTGAGCTGTCTAGTTTTGTTTAGCCGAGGATGGTCACGAGATGGAGTTTCTCTCTCGTCTGGGTTCCCTCTGGCTGGGTTGAGCGGACTGTTGCCTTTCAGTTGCTCCCTTAGGTTTTGGGTTTTTGGGGTGCCTACTGAGTATGTTTATACTCACCCCTGCACGGGCTTTTCCCGCACATGTTTGTGTCTTGTGCAGACCACATGCCTTTTGACGGAGTCCCAGGAGGACCCAGAGCAGGTGGAGCTTAGTGAGCGAGTGGACCGGGGTGTCTACCAGAGCTGTGCCAAGGGATCTTTCTGGTGGGTGTTTGTGGCAGCGTTCCCCTTCTTCAGAGCAGGTTGGACGTGCTTTGTAGTTTTCTTTCGTGGGCCCTGTTTTTCCCTTTGTACTTTTGCTGTTGCACTCTGGTTTGGGATAGATTGTATGCATGCTTTTGCTTTTCAGTTTCTATATCTTTGCATTGTTTCATGGAGGTGTTTGTGGGTGCGTGTGTACATGTACCTTAGGATAATGCCTCCCATGTGCGTGATATCCTACTCGGCGCTGGTCCCCAGCCCCTATCCTACTAGAGGCGGCCTTGGGGAGTCGCGGCTCGAGCCCCGTTGGGTCAGGTCGTGATAGAGTGGTATCAGAGCAGGTTCCACCTTTGGGATCTCAGAGCGTAGCTGGTCTAGCTGTGAGTTTGGTTTGGGTTGCATATCGGCAGTGTTAGGGTGTTTCGAGTTCGGCTTTCAGGCCGGGGACTCCAGTGTTGGTGCAGCCGCCGACATATCCATACAACAGGACTCTGATAACCTTCCTTTCGACTTGGGACATTCGTACAATGGTCACGGGGACATAATGGTACATGCATCATATAGGACTGGGTTTTTGGGTTTTCCTAGTCCTCCTTGAGTCAGCTCTCCAGATATGATCTTTGACCGTGGTGCGCCTTGAATGTATTTCAGGATGACTGTACAATGACAGCCAGTGAGGGTTTCATAGAAGGATTGTGCTGATGACCCGCCCCGTGTAGAGGTTGTGGAGCAGGGCGCATGCTCTTAGGTTGCACCTCCAGGTGGTCTGCCGGTTGAGCCACCACCTGTCGAGCAGCTGATTGTGTCGGCGGTGCAGGACGAGGTTGCGCGCAGGCTGAGTGAGCTGCACGAGTTCTAGAGGCAGCGACCTCTGAGGTTCCGGGGTGATCCAGACCCCCAGGCAGCTGATGACTGGCTTGAGGCAGTGACCCAAGTTTTTCGCCTAGTGAGGACATCTCCAGATTAGATAGTGGTCCTAGCGGCGAGCCTTCTACATGGTTCTGTCGGGCGATGGTGGAGTTTGGTGACGCAGTCCCATGACGAGGAGACGCTCTCGTGGGTAGAGTTTGAGCGGCTCTTCAGGGAGGAGTTCTCTCTGGTGACGCTGAGGTTAGTGCGGATCCAGGAGCTTCTGCAGCTTTTCCAGGAGAGCATGACTGTGTCGGAGTACTCAGGGAGGTTTACATACCTGTCGCAATACACCATGGATATGATTCGAGACTCATTCTTTAGGGCTCGGACCTTCGAGCACGGCTTACGCAGGGACATCCGAGCAGGTGTGGTTTCTTTGTGCCTGCCCACCTATGCTGGAGTGATGGAGCGAGCGTTGGTGGTGGAGAGTTTTCTGGCTGAGCAGTTTCCCCCTGTTAGTGCTGGGCACTCAAGGGCTGAGACTTTTTCATTCGGATCGACATCTGGTAGCCGACGATAGACTCAGGGGTCTGGACGTGGCCGACGTTTCAGGAGGCGACCCCAGGATGGAGGATCTGAGCCTCAGGGCTCACAGGGCTCGCAAGCCAGTTTTGGTCAGCCGCAGGAGAGGCGGTGTTACGCTTGCGACGGTCGGGGTCATCTTGCTAGAGATTGTCCGACCCGACGTTCTGCTGAGAGGGAGCCGGTCTATGGACCGCCTTGGCAGAGGCAGCGTCTCGAGCAAGGAGGTCTGCAGGGCGGCGGACGTGGCGGCGGAGCTGGTACAGTGGGAGGCGGTGGTAGGCAGTACCAGTTGCCACCACCCCCACCCCCAGGTGGTCCACGCCAAGCTCAGGGAGCTGGTGGCCGAGGGCGAGGACAGCTGCATGCCCTGGAGGCAGTCGACCCAGAGGCACCGCAGTTGGATAGAGGTACGCCTTGTGTCTTTTCTACCTCCTGCAGTAGTTTGTCAGACACGGTTTAGCGGTACTCTTTCCTTTTTGTTGAGGTGTGGCGGATGAGTCCCTCTGACTTATGCGTTCGGGCATGAGTGTTAGTTGGTGAGCTCGCTGGTGTGTGAGACCCAGTTGAGAGTCCAGTCACATTCCTTGTGCTTAGGGATTTCCGGGGACGAAAAGTTCTAAGGGGGGGAGGATGTAGCGACTCGGGTTTTTGGCCCTTTCAGACTTTGGAATATTTCTACGAATAATTCCAAGGCTAGGAGCGAAGACGGCGTGCGATTCGGAGGCCCGGTGTGCCCGGAAATAATTTTATAAAAATATTAAGTATTTTTATATTATGCACATGGCAGAGATGTGATATCTCTTAAATGGTAGCTTAGAACTAGAATCTGAGGGCACGGTTGCATCCGAAACGTGCCGTTTACCCTAGGCGAGGTGTAAACTTTGCGGGCGCGGGCCTGCGGTGAGAAACGCCACCAGGGGCGTTTTCGTAAATAAGTGGCGAAGTTAGTGGGCGAGCGTTGGCTTGAATAACTTATAAACAGAGTCTCGGATGAAAAATCTGAGTCCGCCGTTTCGTTCAGAACAACTTTTTTACCCTAGGGGTTACCTTACTTTTGTTCGCATCGGGTGTCGGGTCCGAGGCGGGTTTGGCGTCGGCGGGCGACTGATATAAATATCAGCGCCCCCCCCCCCACCTTTATCGTTCCTCTCGGCGTTCTTCACCGCCGCTCCGCCGAATCGAGCAAACGAAGCGCCCACGAGCTCGGAATTCGCCGGCGAATGTTCCAGGAGCGCACAACGGAAGCTCTGGAACGCAGATCTGAGGTAGAACGTCAGCGTTTCGCCCGCGAGGTAAGCGGTTTGAGTTCTGAAATCCTGAACCCCGTTTATTTGTTGTTTTTCTTCATATCCTTATAAGGGTTGTATAGTTTGAGTCCCGAGGTTTCCGAAACATGTTTCGGATCTGATTTTGTAGCACCGGGGTGCTCCCGGGGGTCCCCGAAAGTTTTCCGGCGGAAATCCCGGATTCCGTCGACGGCCATGGCGGAATCCGGCGAAGCAGGGCGGCGGCGCGGCGGTTTCCAACGACGGCGGCGGTGGCGCGGCGGAATCCGGTGGCGGCGCAGTGGTTTCCGGCGAGACTGGCGGTGGTCCAGCCAGGTTTTTCCGGGGGTTCCTTAAACCCCCGTAACTCGCAAACCGTAACTCCGATTTGCGAGCCGTTTCCGGCGACGTGCTCCTTGCGTCGAGACGGACCTTTTGAACTCACTTTGAGGGTTTAGGGGTTCGGGATCGTGGCCCGGGAGTTAGAAACGTCGTATAAAATAATATTATTTTATTATTTTACGACTTCGGGCCGTTGTAACTTCTACCCGGAGCATCCGATTGACGTGCCATTAGTGGCGTTGAGACCCTGATGGTACGACGGACTTTTTGAGATGGTTTCCGGGTGTTGGGTCTGTGAACGGGGTGCGGGCCCCACGAGGCCGGGTTTTGGCGTTTGCGGAGAAACGTAGCTTTTGCACCAGGAGTCCGATTTTGGCGGATGAATAGTCGATCCTGTGTGTTTTTCTGAGGGGATCGCAATGGTGCGATCCGTTCGATGGGTTTTGTAATCCAGGCGTGGGCCCCACCCGAGCTGGCCTTCGGTGAATAATGCCTTTTTCACCAGGTGTCCGTTTTGGACGAGTGAGTAGTCGATTCCGCTTGTTTTTCCGAGGGGATCGTCGTGGTATGGTCCGCTCTATGATTTTTGGGATCGTTGTGTGGGCCCTGCACGGGCTAGCTACGGTGAATAGTGTCTTTTTCACCGGTGCTCCGTTTTGGGCGAGTAAACAGCCTATGCTGCATGTTTTTCTGCATGGAACGCGATGGTGGCCTCGGTTTTGGCCTAGGAGATGCGCAGTGTGGCGTTGTGGCGGGTCGCTCGGGTTAGCGACGTTTGGACCAGCAGTGGTTGAGGGTTCTTCCTTGGTTCGTTCCTACGAGGGTTCGTGTGGCATCACAACCTTCGTATGGGTTTTTGATCCTCTCGATGGGATGTTTTAAACTGTTAGAGTTGTGGTATCCCTCCGGTGGGCCCGGAGTGGATCCTCTAGCATCTTTACCCTAGATCGGGTTCTTGGTATCGCTGTGACCGCTTATTTACGGGCGGCGATCCCCTATCTAGCAGGTAAACCCCGTAGGGTTTGTGGCATCATCAGAAATATGATCCCCTACGCGGTGGGCCATGCTCAATAGGGTTGTGGAATCATCGGGTATACGATCCCCTACTCAGCATGTGGTTTATAGTAGGGTTACAATATAGTTGGTTATGTGATCCCCTACTCAGCGCGTGGTTTCGGTAGGGTTGCGGCATCATCGGTTCGATCCCCTACATAGTGAGTTATACCAGATAGGGTTCCGGTATCGTCGTGACCATCATTATATGGACGATGATCCTCTATCTGAGTGCGGAGTTTCTGTCAAGTGCCAGATCGGGTTGTGGTATCCCCCAGTGGATCCTGGGTGTGATCCCCTATCTGTGAGAACTACGTATGCCAGATCAGGTCGTGGTATCCCCCAGTGGACCCTGGGAGTGATCCCCTATCTGTGAGCTACGTATACCTGAGTGGGTCTTGGTATCCCCTAGCGGACCCTAGTGGCAATCCCCTATCCGAGGAGTTTGGAGGTTTTGTTGTTTCAACATTGTTTCCTCAGTGATGTTATCCGACGAGCGTGGTCTCTCTGGTGAGCATCTGAGATGTTTTTTTGGGACCCGATGGAGTGTATCTCTCTGATGAGTGTCATCTGTTATGACAATGTTTGTGTGGTGTACTCTCCTGGTTGTGGACAGTTTCTGGTGATGAGGTCGTTACCTCTTGTGGCTTTGTGGCATGAGCTGAGTATATCTGGATCGTTCAAGGTGTATGTATGGGCATACACCTGAGCTGAGCTGAGCAGTCTAGTTGTGTTTAGCCGAGGATGGTCACGAGATGGAGTTTCTCTCTCGTCTGGGTTCCCTCTGGCTGGGTTGAGCGGACTGTTGCCTTTCAGTTGCTCCCTTGGGTTTTGGGTTTTTGGGGTGCCTACTGAGTATGTTTATACTCACCCCTGCATGGGCTTTGCCCGCACATGTTTGTGTCTTGTGCAGACCACATGCCTTTTGACGGAGTCCCAGGAGGACCCGGAGCAGGCAAAGCTTAGTGAGTGAGTGGACCGGGGTGTCTACTGGAGCTGTGCCGAGGGATCTTTCCGGCGGGTGTTTGTGGCAGCGTTCCCCTTCTTCAGAGCAGGTTGGACGTGCTTTTTAGTTTTCTTTGGTGGGCCCTGTTTTTCCCTTTTTACTTTTGCTGTTGCACTCTGGTTTGGGATAGATTGTATGCATGCTTTTGCTTTTCAGTTTCTATATCTTAGCACTGTTGCATGGAGGTGTTTGTGGGTGCGTGTGTACAGGTACCTTAGGCTAATGCCTCCCATGTGTGTGATAGCCTACTCGGCGCTGGTCGCCAGCCCTTAGCCTATTGTAGGCGGGCTTGGAGAGTCGCGGCTCAAGCCCCGTTTGGTCGGGTCATGACAGGCAGCATGGGAACCTCCAGGAGAGCACTTGGCAGCAGGAGGCTCAGATGCGTGCACAGTACCATCATTTGTTCCCCTAGTTTGTGATGTATCTTTACGGGGAAATAATGCCTTGAGGTGGGAGTAATGTAAAGACCCATAAAATTCAAGGAGAATTTATTCTTAATTTTATTTGGGATTTTACAAGAACACAGTTTCTGACGGCACCTGATTCTGAGGCCCGGTGTGCCCAGAATCAATTTCTGATGTTTAGCTCGAGTACGTTCAGTGAACGAACGAGCGGGTTTTCCTAACATTTGAACTGGTGCTCAGAATCGAAATCCGAGGGCACCAATGAAACCGTGGTGCCGGTAATTTCTTAGGAACACCTTTTCTGGAGTTGCGTTTTCTCAGGTGTTGTTATTTAAAAAAAGGGTTAACTAATGAATAAAATAAAAGTTGTGAAACAAGTTTTATTTTATGTTCTATGTAGTTTAAACCTACTTATGGAAGTTAAGGTGGGACCCAATATATCCTAACCCCTCTTGATAGGATATTAGTGAGGTGGGACCCACACAATCCCCACCTTTTCAACTTCTTGAAACCCCCATTATTTTGTAACACACCTGCACCCCCTTATTAAATGCCAAGTCAACTCTCACATTAATTGGACTGTTAAGAATATTCAATTAATTAAATTAATTGAATGAATTATTTTGAATTTCAAATGTATTCTTGGCTTGTGTGTGATAATTAAATAAGACAAAGTCTTATTTCATTAAGGGTTTCTTCGTTGTGTTGAGAGGGATAGTACCACAAAGTATTTCAGCTTCCTCCTTGAAGAACGTGAAGAACACACCGACACCGACGAAGAACGCTGGCCTCTGACGAAGGACGATGAAGAACGATAATTCCTCAGAGATCGATGACGCGACGCTGTGTAATGCGATGCCGATGATCCTCTTCTCTGCGACGCCGTGTACCACAATGTTGACGACGTTTACGGAGCCTCATTCCGCGACGCTATCTTCCGCGATGTCTTTTTTCCACGACGAACGTCGTTCGACGACTTCATCGATGTAGGGGTTGTTTTTCCTCGTGAATTATTCCATTCCATCGAATTTCCTTTCCTTGAGCCACCTGTTATCATTATAACGGGTGGAGGTCGAACCGCACGAACACGGCCGACCCTCCTCCCCCTTTTGATGTTGTACTTGTCACGGCACGAACAAGGTAGCGCTGTGCAACGGTACTGCACGGAAGCAAGAGGAACGGGTGAAGAAGCATGGCGCCGTCGCTCCGCGCCGTTGCGGCCGAACGAAGCCGCGGCCGGAGTCGGGCTGTGGCGAAGGGGCGTGACATTGTCGCGCCATGCCGGAGAACCAGAAAGAGGCCACGACCAGAGCGGGGCCACGACCCAGGGGTGCGGCGCCGGTTGGACCAAGGCCCCAGCCTTTTGCCACGGCGGAGCAGGAGAGGGCGTCCAGAGCCGCCGGCCGCCGGTGCACAGGGGGCTGGACTGGCTGGTCCCACGGTGACTCACCGGCCGGTCAAACCGGTCAGTTTCGGAGAAGCCCGGTCGTCGTAACCCCCGGCTGGCAAAGAAACGGCCCCCATGTGGGGCCGCAGTTTCAATCAAGGGGGGCAGCCCCCCCCCCCCTTTCCGCAACGGCTCGGCCAGCGCTGAGTTGGCCATGCGGGCCGCGCCCACGCCGGTGGGGTCGGGCCGCGCCCTAATGGGCCGGACCTGGACCCTGTTCGGGTCGACCCAGTTCGGGCCGACCCATGGGGTCTTGGGCCGAGTCGGTCCGGGCCCAAAACCCCCTATTTACGGACATTTCTGTTCAAACGCCCGTATCTTGGGCTACAGAACTCCGATCGATGCACCGTCAATTGAGATGCGATCCTTGGATCAGGATGGTCGTTTATGTATATTACATTCAAGGTTTCAATGAACTTTGGGTACTGATGGGTTGGTTCGAGCACAGAACCAACCGGGCCCTCAGAGAGGAAACACTTATAACTTGAGCTCCGGACGTCCGATTGACGTGACGTCGACTTTGTTGGATTCCTCTTAGGGAGATGGACCTTTTGACTTACTTCGCTCAAGGTTTTGACACAGTTGGAGTGAAGTCGGGTTGGTTTTGACTTAAAAAACAACCGGGCCCCTGGAATGAAAAAGCCATTAACTCTCAGACCGGGCATCCGATTGACGCGCCGTCTGTCACATTGAGTTACTTTTGTCGAGACAGAAATTTGGGATACATCAACTCCAGACTATGTGTCAGTTGATGTATCGACCCCCCTTGGCTCATGGAGGAGACCCTCCCGGAATCGAGCATGCTATGTGCGGGAACCCTAGAGCTGGATGCTACTGCGACGACAATGATGACTGCACTGAAATCCTCCGTGGGTTCGGCAGCGACGACGACTGCACTGAAATACTCCGTGGGTTCGGCAGCGATGAATACTGTACTGAAATCCTCTGTGGGTTCGGCAGCGACGAAGACCGTACTGAAATCCTCTGTGGGTTTGACGATGATGACTACTGTTCTTATATCCTATGTGGGTCTGGAAGTACTACTGTTCGTGTATCCTACGTGGGTCCGACAGTGTTTGACTCTGTTTTTGTATCCTACATGGGTCTGGAAGAGTAGCTGGTTTTTGTATCCTACGTGGGTCCCAGCTTAGATGAATCAGTGGCTACATCTGGTCATCTCTATCACCTTACGAAGAAGTATACCCATGTGATCTGAGTCTTGAATTTCAATCATTATCTTCGATATGATTTATTTTCTTCCTATGTGGATTGTGTTGTTCTTTCCTGTGTGGATTGGGTTGAACTATCCTATGTGGACGTGATCGAACATGGGCTCGGATGTTGGAGCTGAACTGGAATTGACGACTTAGGTATTTGTATGGGCATATACCTAAGTAGTGTTGGATGTTACATTGTGATTGTATCTCTCCTTTGTGGATTCGGGGAGACCATCGGGGGTCTCGGAGTCCCTACTGAGTAGCGTATACTCACCCTTGCATGGGCTATGCCCGAACTACGTTATGTTGGATGCAGATGACAGACAACGCTGATCGTGGTTGGGGCTTGTGGAGCAAGTCGGTACCTGGAGGTGGACCACTGGACGGGACGTACACGGAGTGGACGGCTGGACCCGAGGAGCTGAGGAGGCTATTTGTACCCACCCTTTAGGTGGGAATTCCAGTGGACGGCTCGACGTTTCTGCTTTACTTTCAGTTGTTGTACTTTCTTTCCGGTTGTACTTCACATTCAGTTTGGGTTTGTATTCTGGCCCACTTACTTTTCTACACTACTATTGTACCCAGTTTTACTTAGTGTTTACTTCTGCTTGCTTACTCTGTGGTGATTGTTTACTTTATAAAGGCAATGACTTCCCCCTTTTATCAGGATTTACACCTTGGTGCTAGTCTCCATCCCCTGGCCTATGGGAGGCAGACTTGGGGTAGTCACGCCACGGGTCCCGAGGATGGGTCGTGACATAAAATGAATAAGTCATACTAACTAGGGACTTCATATAGGCCAGTGGTAGGCAATGCTCCCTTTTCACTCTGCGGTTGTAGGATCGATTCCCATGGGTTTACAGGATGTGATGGGTTGTCACCCATCATACACGTTTTCCTTTTTCTAAAACCATATCATTCTTATGACATTCTAAAAAATAAGATAATTTCCTCAAAATAACCATAACCTATTTTATCCTCAAATATTATCTAGTACCTTTAATTTTACATCCCAAAATGTAATAATCATTTATCACCTCAAAAACAAAAATCATTTAACCCCTAAGGTTATCCCTAATGACCACACAAGAAAAGATAATTCTTTCTTGAATAACATTTTCACATATCAAAATTCAGGGTTACACATACTAGAAAAATTCTTCCAAAGTATTACCTTCATCAAAAGAGCCTTATTACTTTTTATCATTTTATGATCCTAAAATCTACCATAACTCTTGAATACCTTAAATGTATACTTCATACTCATTCAATATTCTTCATGATCCACTAACCATTATTTTTTAACTTATTATGTAACACTTCTTTCATATAAACAAAATCATGAATCATATCCTAAGATTCAATAATGTCAAAAATCAGCTAAGAAATAATCCATACCTTTCATTGGTCATTGTTAGTGTCCTCATCCTCAATTGGAATGGAATTTGTTATTAGTAAATATATATTGGTACAGTCTTACTAACCCCATTCCTGAACCTTTTTTGTAGGAAATCTATTTGTGTAATGACCATGCACACCCAATTTAAAACATTCAATTGATCCCTCAGAAAGAACTTCTTTCCTTTTCCTGGAGCCAACTAAATTCTTCCTTTTCCCACAACATTTTATTTCTTTATGACCTTCATTACCACATATATAACATCTTCCTGTCCCTTTGAATCATTTTACTAGGTGTTTATTTCCAAATCCTTGACACGTAGGTTTTTTAATATTCTTACCTTTATAATTGTTACCTAAACATATATAGGGATTCATTTCACGCATATATGATGCATTAGAAAAATCTTCAATGTTTAAGTGATCAATCATAACACCGGATAGTTGGTTATGAATGACCACAAGACTTCTCATTTTAGCTCCCATTTTATTCAGCTTCTCATTCAGAAAACCATCATTGTTTTCTTTACATCCATTATTACTTTTGTGCCTGCTAGATCCAGCCATTTACTAAAAAAAAAAGGCTAGTGTGAGTATATGATAAAAATCATTATATAATATCTTATGAGGAGGGTAAAAAATAAGATATACTTATTCATGTTATCTTAAACTCATTCGATATATTGTTAATAACTATGACAAATTTCTAATATTCTAACCATTATGGTTATGTCACTAATGCTTAAATAACACCCTTACCTCTATATTTATCTAAACCGACCTCAGATACCAACTGTAAGGCCCCAGCCTTAAACATTACATAATCTTGAATTAAGATTATAATTCACATTGAGGATCTTTTCAGGTTTAGAGGTTTAGAGAATTAATTCATAACATAAACATAACAACATAACTATTACAAGTATACACTTCTACTGACTATCTATTTTTGTTCATAAAACAAAAACTCAAAAAAGAAGAAACACATTTAGTTCCATGTTTTAGATAGCATGACTTTTCCTTGATCCCATCCTTGACACTATTCATCTTTACATCATATGAAAAACATTTCAAGACATGGTATGGGAATAAAAATCTCAATAAGCGATACATAAAAAAGGAAAACCATTAGTTTTTCAAAACAACATTTAAACCATGAATAATTTATCATAATGTAATACTTTTCACCTTAAAGAAGTACCAAAAACACTTCACTAAATATAATCTCATTGATTACCATTTTTTCAACACAAAGAATACCATAACTCCCATAGAAAGAAACATGTAGAATATAAAGGTAACTTGGGGTGTAATCATACTTAAATGGAATAGCCATACGGTCAACATCCACACATATGACTAAATGGAATAGCCGTAAGACCGACTTCCATACCCAATGCATTGGAGTTTATAACATAACCACACATACTTGGTTTATCACAGAACCACCCATCATTTGGTTTATCACGTAACCACATGTCATTGGTTTATCATGTAATCACCCATCAAATTTACAATTACAATTATTTAACCATAGCACATAAAATGTTTCAAATATCAAGATTTCAGCAATAACATTTAATTTTCAATCACAAGATATCATTTCGAGATATTTAAATACTCAAAACATTTCAAAAAAAAATTTCAAAACCTAAACACCCAAAAAATTAATAAGGTATTTCTTTTACTTCTAAAAAAATTATAACTTATAGAGGAAGGAAAATAACGATTATGACGACGAAGAGGTCATTGTCACTGCCTATGTTAAAAAACATTCCTTTTGTTGTTTAGTAAAACGATTTGTTTAAAAAAAGATTCCCTTTGAATGAAAGTAAAAGTCAAATGATTTTATTATACACTGTATAAAATAAGGAGGTATATATTATTGAAATATGCCTAAATGAATGTAGATTGAGAAAAAGTCCCTTACCTCATGTCCGACTTGACTCGTTCGTTCTTCAATTTTCTGAATAATAAACTTATTTTAAATTCTACTTGCTTTAGAACCTTTTTCATGTTTATTATTCCTTTTATATCACTTATTACCACATTATAAAAATTACATAATTATTTAAGTTAATATCAGTCGTTTTGTTGATATTGGGCACTTGAGTCAAAAATGATCTTGTTATAACTAAAATTTGTCGATGTGGTCAAAAGTCAATTATCCATAGAATATTATTCATATATATATATATATCATATATATCCAGTATATTAGTATTTATAATATTCCATAATATCTGGATATAAGAAATTAAATGCACCATTAATGGAGACAGTAAGTCGTACGTACAAATGAACACTACATTCATTTATATTTCATATTTAATGGAATGAAATCTTAATGATGCATAGGTGTATCGTCATGAACCAAATCTGGTCACCACCGAAACCAGTGCCAAACCGGGCCCGTGACAACGCCCGAAGGGCGTTCTTGATCCCCACGGGCTGGCACAAGTGCCCGGGTATCATCAAATAAAAATTGGGAACGATTTACCCGAGTTTATAAACATAAAACAACAAAAAGAATCCAATGAAACAAATATGGATTTTTCAAACCAAACAATCTTTTAAAAAAATTCAGAACTGAATTACATAGCTTAAAACAACTCAAAAGGTCTATACCAAAGGTACAAAACCAAATAAGTATAGCCCAATAACCCTCATGGCAAGGGGCACCACCCTCAAGCCACCTCCACAAGACTTCACCACCAAGGACCTGCTAGAAACCCGAACCACTGGAACAAAAAAAACTGTACCCAACCTGCAACAACAAAAATAACCAAGTCTACTTACACCCAAGGGTGTAAGTAGGGTGTGATCCAATGTCCAGTAGGATACCACCACTAAGAGATTCCATGTTATAAACATTTAAAGACAAAAAGCATGCATGTTTTCAAAAACATGAAAAGCTAGTTACAATTTCTTAAGATGCAACTTTGAATAAAAACAGTTTCCAAGTGGGCTATCATTAAGAATAAACACTTTTAAAAATAATGTCAACACTAGTGAATTTTCAAGCCAACTATACCGTATGATGACGGTAAGTACAATGTAAATAATGAGCACAAGAAATAGGAAATAACCCCTAGGCACTAGCTAGCTGTGGGTCTCAGGTACCTCGTATCTCGGTGAGAGTAACCATCACAAATATCCATTCTCGTGCACGAGCCACTATTATGGAACATAACCATAACCTAGTGGTCCCCAATCATCATCATCATAGTTTAGTTAGAGTTGTAAGCGTCAATCAAGCTAATTGAAACTGAGGCCAAACCCCACGGATTCACTAGCATACTAGTACACGTCCACCCACCTAGATACCCAGGTTTTCCCCTTGTGCTCAAACAAGTTCAACAAGTCAAGAAATACACATTGAACATGAAAATATCATTTCCACATCAAAAATTCACCAAACATCCCATATGTATACCACACAAGTCACAAAAATCCATTTTTCATTCAAAATGATTTTGAAATCCAAATCACACCAAAACAGCCCACAACACATTTCACATTTCTTCAACACTTCCACAAAACCATTAAACAATTTTATAAAACAATTATAAGATATTTAAACTCACATAACAGCCCACACACATGGAAAATAACACTTCTTTCATACTCAAAAATTCAATTTTTTCACATCACACTCACACAAAACACTCCACATCACTTTCACATCACTTTCACTCCTCAATATCTCCTTCAAACAATTTAATAATATATTTCCAAGATGATACATATCACATAACAGCCTTTTCACAAATGAAATTGACCTTTTAAAAATATACACCTACCAAAACATTTTGCTGATATAGTTTCACCTATTACACAACCCAATAAACCATTCAAAACTTTCATAAAACAATTATAAAGAGTATACCCAAACTTTGCACATAAAATCCAGTTCAAAAACCACTTTTTAAGCCAAAAGCACACCAAGACCCTACCAAAACAGAATTTTCAGCCCAATCAACATGTAATAATCCACTTTCAAATTTTATATAATCACCTTGAATAATATCACAAAAGATTCCCATGAGAACACACAAATCCATAAAACACTTTCAAGGAGTATAACAAGGTCATACAAATAAAACCATTCAAATACACCCCCTTTTTAGGCCCACATGGAACTATATCATTGCCCAACCATAATTGGCAGCCCCTTTCAACAACTAATAAATCACTTCCACATTTTACAAAACTACCACAAGAGATAACACAGGAAATACATTTGAAAAATACACACTTCAAGCAAAAATATAACTCTAAAAACAAATGATTTACTATTGATACCAAAAATGGTTTTATAATAATGCACAGAACATAAGGAACATGTAAAATTATTTAATCAAGCAAACTAACTCATCATTAAATGGTTATCCATGGAATCACCTACCGAATGTGTTGAAACCCTCAAATATTGGGTCGAAACATCAACCACACGACCGCCGCACCTCAAGGAAGTTAAAAAAAACCTAAAACCTCAATCTTTCACCCAAACATGCTGTAATTTAGAACCTAGGTATGAACCCTAACTTCTGGAATTTTTATAATTCAAGAATTAGGGAAGAAACCCTAAGCAATTTGAAAGAGGAAAGAAATAGACTCACCTACTTGAAGTATCCTGAATTAATCACTCCAAAAACAATAGTTTCTGAAATTGAAAACAGCCAAAATTCAGATATTGTTCGAAGAAGATTTAGGAGGTAATTTAGGAACTGTAATGGAGATAAAAGAGTTAGAATTGAGAGAGTTAAGAAGGGATGAAGTTACCTCTTTAATTCTGGCCAATTTGAGACACCCTATGAAGATCAGCCCTAATTCTCGATTTCAAAGAGCTCCAAGTAGGGGGGAAAGGAAATGGGAGCGCTCCTGGGTTTCTTAGGGTTGAGGGGGAGGTGTAATCACCGAAAAAACGCAAATATTGAATGAGATATAAAAACATTAAACATTATTTTTAATGCAGGAAATGGGCCTTCGCGCAGGCCCAATATCTAAAATAAAAACCCATATCCCCCATGATTATGGATTTATAAAGGCTCCAAATTTATATTTTGGTGTTAATAGGTCAGAGGATACCATTTAGGAGTTGGAATGAGGGAAAAATATAAAAAAATTAAAAAGTTATAAAGGAAAGAAAATTTATTTTTAAATCTGGAATTGGGCTCATGGTTTGGCCCAATTCATTAAAACTTATCTATTTCTCCAAAAAAACCTTTGGAAACCATCCAAAACAATGAATGAAAGGAAAATAAATGAAATTTAACTTCAAAATAAGTCATGTATGTGACAATTCTCCCCACCATGAATACTTTCCGTCCCCAGAAATCTACAGAAAGGCCAGATACGAAAGCCAAACCGAACTGATAAACCAAGATGTACTCTCTTTCCAGGTTTCGCCCCCAAAGGCCAAAACACCTCCATTGATCAATTAAGGAATGAATACGTCACAACAAAATCATACACCACTTTCCTGAAACAATCAATCACATTCAGGCTTTATCCCAATGGAAAACTCTTCAAACACTATCCGAACAAGACTCAGGCAATTCACTCAAACGAACAACAACATCGAACAAGGTTACACATACCTTACTATAACTAAACCATTGGGCACTCTCCAATCTCAATGGTTACCCAAGGAAGATTTAGGTAGTTTGATAGATCTGAATGAGACTACCTACCACCAATACTTGACCATTGATAAGTTTATGTTATTGGTACGGGGGAAAAAATAGGCTCCCCACCATAAGAACTAACAATCTTAATCGACTAGCATGGGCCGGTACAGGAAGACCCCAAAATAAGTGTTGGGACGACCACATGGTTAGTCTGCACGGTTTGGGAAACCATGAACTAATAGTGGAGATTCTTCTATCTACATGGTTTTTTTGGGGCATGGTCACTACTAACTAAGTGCAAACTGTGTGGTCAACCTGTCTAGAAAAACTTCATACCTTTCTCTAAAGACTCAATGGAAACCAAAGGGGGAGGGAATAACATGGGCGATGACATGGGTACAAGGCCCTCCACCTATTTCCACCGAACATGAACAATATACGAAATATGATGACACCATAGGTTTAAACTCTTATTATCTTTCATATTGAGGATAGGACTTTGCACAAGGGTTTAAATGACACTAGGGTTTCCCCTGACTACGTGCCAGCTTCTCTCCAGGACCTATGGATGGAGCTCAAAATATTGAAGCATCTTCGGCCGCGCAGTTAGGCTTTGGAAACCACCTGAATGAAAATTCTTCTTTCGTTGCAAACAACAACTACACCGCAATCCCCGATAAGTTTTTCCAAGACATAACACATTCCAAACTCACTTTACCCTAACTCAATATTTCACTGAAACAAGGGATTAGAAGATGTACACACATCACACCTTGTTTGTTCGGGTGACAAAAAATATAAGTAAAGAACACTTATACTCACCTTCCTCTAAAATGGAATATTTTTTTATGTTTTTTTTCAAGGGAGACCTTCTACCAATATAATAGAGACTCTCAGATGATTGCCCAACTTTCACCTTTACAATCAATCGAGCACATGACATCACAAGGAATCACCGAACATGACCATTGCGACTGATATAAACAATGAATAGAGAGGGAACTTGTAAAACATCCCCAAACAACACACAATTCTAGAAAGTGGCCATAATATCCTCTCATGACCATATTTCCCACACTAGTAGTTTAACATGAACTCCTTCTTCGAAGAGACTATGAAGGACCGATAGTTCCTCTTAGAAACTATCCAAATACTCATCCATGCTAACAACCCCAGAAAACTTCCACCTTCGAAAAATTAGGAAACATAAGAGGCTAAGGTCACTTTCAACCATCCATAATCAATCTCCCACTACAAGAGGATACACAAAACCAATAAAGGAAAGGGTGTATACTCAATCTAAAAAGCTCAAGAAATAGATTCCTTATATTGTTCAACTGAAGGATTTTCCAATGGAGAAACAATCTGGGTTGCGCTTCAGTTATGCATTAACCTTTAATGGGGGCGTACCTTATCCAATGAGAGAACCGAAGGACCCAACCAATCTGGTCCATTGGTCAAAACAAGCCATAAACCAGCTCCAAACACATGAAGGGAACCACCGTAAAGGCATCCCAAAACATTTTTCAAAAGAGACCACTAACCGTACCTACAACACAGATTACTGACCAAACACAAACCCAAAACACAGTTCAAACAGGAAGGGTTCTTGGACTCAAAACCTCTCACAACATCAAAATTCTCCAAAAACACATAATATAATCCATCACAAACAATTCATCAAGACATCATGTTTTTCTTTAAAAACATTTCTTGAAAACAAATGGTTCAGCGGTTAGCGTATTCACCAATGGTACCCCATGGGCCTCACACATGCAGGTTTTTGTGCCACACCAGACACCCTCATCATATCTGTCCCAGCGCTCATCCAGTCGTGCCATCAACCATCCACCATCCCATATAACCCCATGCATGTGGTCACTAATGGAAATAACAAAGTTTAAAACAAAAATTCTTTCCACTTTTCAAAACCAAAACGGTCAACCAACACATCCTTTTTTTTCTCATAATCGCTAACCACGAGATCAAAATCCGAACTCACATCTTAATTTTTTTTTCAGAAAGTCACAACCATTTAGAAAATAACTCACTTTCAAGATATTCACATTAATTTCAAAACATCTCATCCTATTAAAACACACTCTGATTGTTTAGAAAACTCTATTGGAAGCACTTTTCAAAACCAAATTCAATATAGTTTCTGCTTTCAAAGAGGTGTAAGTGCACCATTTTACATTTCAAAACAATTATGAAAATTCAGTTCTACCATTTCATAAACCAAACCATTCCCTCTTTATTTTAAAATCATTTCACAAAAACTATACGCTTCTTAAAACCAAAGTGCCAAGATTTCAAAACCTAAGCACAAAATAGTGTGAGAGGAAACTAGTTTCAGTGGGTGACTTGAAAATATGGTTGGCAGCCCTATTACAATCCCTTCACTGTCACAGAGAGTGTTCTAGGGAATATCCTTGGCTCTACATGGCTTTCCAGGCTCTACGTGCTCACTAGGACCATTAACCCAACTCTCTTTTCATTTCCCTTAATCATCATCGAACCAAGAAAACCGAAGGACTTAGATAAATCCAGAATTCTCTTGGAAACATGAATCCTATTATGAGGTGTGGTGATCAGGAACACTACCCATAAATATAGTTCCATGTCCCAACAATCCTAACTCCAGACTATCCTGACTCTTCCCCAAATAACATGACCCAAAGAGTTAACCTGAACCTGCCTCTGATACCATTTTGTCACGAACCAAATCTAGTCACCACCGAAACCAGTGCCAAACCGGGCCCATGATAAGGCCCGAAGGGAATTACCAATCCCCACGGGCTGGCACAAGTGCCCAGGTATCATCAAATGAAAATTGGGAACGATTTACCCGAGTTTATAAACATAAAACCACAAAAAGAATCCAATGAAACAAATCTGGATTTTTCAAACCAAACAATGTTTTACAAAAATTCAGAACTGAATTACATAGCTTAAAACAACTCAAAAGGTCTATACCAAAGGTAAAAAACCAAATAAGTATAACCCAATAACCCTCATGGAAAGGGCCACCACCCTCAAGCCACCTCCACATGACTTCACCACCAAGGACCTGCTAGAAACCCGAACCACTGGAACAAAAAAAACTGTACCCAACCTGCGACAACAAAAATAACCAAGTCCACTTACACCCAAGGGTGTAAGCAGGTTGTGAGCCAATTCCTAGTAGGATACCACCACTAAGAGATTCCATGTGATAAACATTTAAAGATGAAAAACATGCATGTTTTCAAAAACATGAAAAGCTAGTTACAATTTCTAAAAGATGCAACTTTGAATAAAAACAGTTTTCAAGTGGGCTATCACTAAGAATAAACACTTTTAAAAATAATTTCAACACTAGTGAATTTTCCATCCAACTATACCGTATGCCGACGGTAAGTACAAAGTATATAATGAGCACAAGAAATAGGAAATAACCTTTAGGCACTAGCTACCTGTGGGTCCCAAGTACCTCGTATCTCGGTGAGAGTAACCATCACAAATATCCATTCTCATGAACGAGCCACTAGTAGGGAACATACCCATAACCTACTGGTACCCAATCATCATCATCATAGTTTAGTTAGAGTTGTAAGCGTCAATCTTGCTAAGTGAAACTGAGGCCAAACCCCACAGATTCACTAGCATACTAATACACGTCCACCCACCTAGATACCCAGATATTCCCCTTATGCCCAAACAAGTTCAACAAGTCAAGAAATACACATTGAACATGAAAATATAATTTAAGCATCACAAATTCACCAAACAGCCCATATGTATACCACACAAGTCACAAAAATCCATTTTTCATTCCAAATGATTTTGAAATCTGAATCACACCAAAATAGCCCACAACACATTTCACATTTCATCAACACTTCCAAAAAACCATTAAACAATTTTATAAAACAATTATAAGATATTTAAACTCATATAAAATCCCACACACATGGAAAATAACACTTCTTTCATAATCAAAAATTCAATTTTTTCACATCACACTCACACAAAACACTCCACATCACTTTCACATCACTTTCACTCCTCAATATCTCCTTCAAACAATTTAATAAAATATTTCCAAGATGATACATATCACATAACAACATTTTCACAAATGTAATGGACATTTTAAAAATATACTCCTACCAAAACAGTTTTCTGATATAGTTTCACCTATTACAGAACCCAATAAACCATTCAAAACTTTCATAAAACAATTATAAAGAGTATACCCAAACTTTGAACATAAAATCCATTTCAAAAACCTATTTTTAATCAAAAAGCACACCAAGACACTACCAAAACAGAATTGGCATCCCAATCAACATGTAATAATCCACTTTCAAATGTTATATAATCACCTTGAATAATATCACAAAAGATACCCATGAGAACACACAAATCCATAAAACACTTTCAAGGAGTATAACAAGGTTATACAAATAAAACCATTCAAATACACCCCCTTTTTAGGCCCACATGGAACTATATCATTGCCCAACCATAATTGGAAGCCCCTTTTAAAAACTAATAAATCACTTCCACATTTTACAAAACTACCACAAGAGATAACACATGAAATACATTTGAAAAATACACACTTCAAGCAAAAATATAACTTTAAAAACAAATACTTTACTATTGCTACCAAAAATGGTTTTCTAATAATGAACAGAACATAAGGAACATGTAAAATTATTTAATCAAGCAAACTAACTTATCATTAAATGGTTATCCACGGAATCACCTACCGAATGTGTCGAAACCCTCAAATATTGGGGTGAAACATCAACCACACGACCGCCGCACCTCAAGGAAGGTAAAAGAAACCTAAAACCTCAATATTTCACCCAAAAATACAGTAATTTTGAACCTAGGCATGAACCCTAACTTCTAGAATTTTTATAATTCAAGAATTAGGGAAGAAACCCTAAGCAATTTGAAAGAGGAAAGAAATGGACTCACCTACTTGAAGTATCCTAAATTAATCACTCCAAAAACAATAGTTTCTGAAATTGAAAACAGCCAAAATTCAGGTATTGTTCGAACAAGATTTAGTAGGTAATTTAGAAACTGGAATGGAGGGAAAATAGTAAGAATTGTGAGAGTTAAGAAGGGATGACGTTACCTTTTCAATTCTGGCCGATTTGAGACACCCTATGAAGATCAGCCCTAATTAGCGATTTCAAAGAGCTCCAAGGAGGGGGGAAAGGCAATGGGAGTGCACCTAGGTTTAATAGGGTTGAGGGGGAGGTAGAATCACTGAAAAACGCAAATATTGAAGGATAAATAAAAAAATTAAAAATTATTTTTAATGCAGGAAATGGGCCTTCGGGCAGACCCAATATCTTAAATAAAAACTCATATCCACCATGATTATGGATTTATAAAGGCTCCAAATTTATATTTTGGTGTTAATAGGTCAAGGGATACCATTTAGGAATTGTAATGAGGGAAAAATATAAAAAAATTAAAAAGTTATAAAGGAAAAAAAAATTATTTTTAAATCTGGAATTGGGCTCACGGTTTGGCCCAATTCATTAAAACTTATCTATTTCTCCAAAACAAACATTTGGAAACCATCCAAAACAAAGAATGAAAGGAAAATAAATGAAATTTAACTTCAAAATAAGTCATGTATGTGACATATATTATAATTCATGGGTAATATAATATTTTATATATGTTAAATATGTTTATTAACACCATCCTTTATATGTTCCATGTATAGCATGAATGGGTCATATCACATTGAGGGGCGGTAGTCCGCGCTTCCTCCAATAAAATTATCGTGTTTACACATCATGAAAAGAATAATGGTGTGTTATAAATGAAAATTACATAACAATAAATAAAATATAAACATAGTTAATATTATATTTATATAGTTCCATCATAATGTCCACCATGAAAGGTGGTAGGAGATAATTGAACAATCATCGTTTCGTGAGGAAGTAGTTCATTGTCCACAGAAACATAATGTTCTAAATACATTGGATGGTGGTGTGTGTAAGTGTAGTTAAAATAAATCTCATAAAAAATCCTAGTTTATTTAGGATATTGGTGTTGTTATGTAATCAAAGAATAATAACAGAATATGGAGCAAAGAAGTAGAAAATTGGAAAGGACCTTTAGAAAAGACACCACCACTTAAAACGGGTTACTCCCTTTGATTTGATCTAAAAGGCTTTCTTGAATTTCCTTCTTCCAAAGGTATGAATTATTGGATTAATATAGGGATGTTGGGAGTTTATTTAAGTAGAGTTTGGATGAGTCAAGGGGCTTGAGAGGTGTGAGTAAGGGGTTAGAGGTGGTGGCCTTTCTTAAGAGGGTGGAGGGGTACTTTAGGAAAGTTTGAATGATTATTTTATTATAAACTGTATTTAGATTTTCAAAAGGTCCAAAACTCATTTAATTAGAATATAAGATGAGGATTGTTCAAAATGATCTCAACCAATTGTTTTTAGACATATATTGATTTAAAATTTATGCTTATCATTTAGCTTTAACCATTAGTTAACTTATTTGACTCTTACCATGTCTTCTTGTATATTCATACTATATGGTTAATATAATTCCTATAAAATGCCAATAGAACCTCAATTGGTTCATTAATGAAATTTTGAACTTGATCTAAGTCATTTGGCCGAATCTTAGATTTTTATTACCATTATATCTTCTAATAAAATAGTATTTATTTTAAAAACACATTTATGTCAATTTATATAATATTCATATAATGACTTTTAAAATATCCATAACAACTTGATTATTTTAAAAAACCTCCATTAATTACAATATAAGAATTCATAATTATCCCTAAAATTTGATGATGGCATAAAAAGTTTCAAAATAAATTTATTTAAATTTATATAATCTAATTTATTTAAAATATTCATTAATATGGTAATAACTACTTCATCATTGTGTCATAAATAAATATATTTATTTGATGTCTAAAAATTATAAATAAAATACCATGATTATAACCCCTCAACCCCTATATACCGGAGCTTGTGGATTACTTATTATATTGGAATATTTAGAAGGAATGAAATCCTGAATGAAATATCAGTTTAGTAGTCTTCAAGAAACTAGATACATATATGTAACTCAAATTACGTTGAAAAAGTAAACAAGATACAATACATAACAAAAACTACAAACAACATCCACGAAAAATCATGAAATGACCTCCTCTTTAAAACCTGTTAAAGGTAAAAAAATGGAAAGGGGAGAGCTCAAATGCTCAGTAATGGTTACAAATAGGGTATGTATTAATTCAATAATAAGTGAATCATAAACAATTTGATATAATCAATATGGTATAGTTAATAACAGAAAATCATGCCATTAACAAATTGAGAATGAAACTACATCCATATATTTTGTCATAGTGAAAAAATCATGGATAGTAATAACTGATAATGAATAAAGATAATTGTTATTAATTGGACATCATGTATCTAGCACATGATACCATAATACCATTTATTCAATTTAGTTCTGTGGGTAGATACCCGTCTGATTTTTGGAAACAAACTTGATAGGTTTGTCACTAATTGATTTGTCTCATGAGACCTGTCAATGCATCAAAGAGATATAACAGACCCCAACTACCACTGGAATTTCAAATAATTCTTTATAAATTGATTTAATATAATATAAATATTCCTGTAACATATCCGTATAGAGTATAGGATACAGATTCATTATCATTTCCACGGTTAAAAAAATATTCCAAATAAACACCATATGTAAAATGGTATACAGTTTATACAAAAAAAATATACACGCTATGATAATATGGATATTTATTAGAAATATAATTTCAAATGAAAAGTGATCTAAAATGGGAATTAGGTATACCACATAAGGATTATTAGATGAATAATACAAAGTTAGTCACAAGGAAATAGAAGTTGAGACAAAGTCCCTTATCACAATGTAATCATTCGAATCATATGACCAAAACTGATAACCACCAAATGAATAAAAAAATACCATGAATATATGGATAATCAAGATGATATATATCAAAAGTCAGTACACAATACACCACATTCAAGAAATAAGTGGTAAACAATGGAAATATCATGGAATTAAAAGGGAGATGAGAAACCCCTTATGCTCGAGTGTCTTTATAGATTGTTTCAATGAACTAAATAATAAAATCTAGATTCATTAATTAATAAGTATAGAACCTCGTGTACATGTAATTGATTTATTATAACATTATTAGGTTCATTCTTGGAGCTTTTTATGTGTTTAAGATGATCAAATTCATTATTTTTGAAGCATTTTCTTCCTTGGTTTTCTTGATCCGTTTACCTGTTTTCATGAATGGAAGTTCATTTGAAATGTGGTTAGACATCCAGAAATGTTAATATATCTTATTAATTAAATAACATAGATATAAATAATCTTATAATGATTTTGGGATATATACCATGATGATGGTTCATTAGTTAAAAGTTAATTACAAATGTTTCGATTAACTTGGCGGTTTTGTTCATAATGAACTTGCTTTGTTTTATTATTTTATATTATGCGTGTGTAAGGATTATAGAAAATTAATGAGATGAAATACCTATATTCAGATCTGTTTTAACCCTAAAAATGGTTTCATGTGTATAATTGAACATTGTAATGAAAATTGAGGACCCTTCTTCCTTGAATGTGACAAATTAACACATCTCGGATGATGTTTTCATTTTTAGTATATGAGGAGGGGGAAAGAGAGATAATGATGAAATATTCCATTATCATTATATAATTACAATTCATGTATGGTAGGGGAATTATCATAGTATTTGGATAATGAGTTTTGAATGAAATAAAATGAAGGGGGTGAGTGGGGATTTATAGTAAATGAGAGGGAGATTTTTATTAATTAAAAAGGATACCTCATTTGTGATTTTTTCAAAACCATGATATTAACAATGGTATTTTCCAATGGATTTAGCCAATTTGGAAACCTCGTGCCATATTTTACTATAAAAAATTCAACAAAACTTTCTTATTTAATTATTACATCATTATGATGTCATTAAACTATGAAAAACTCAAAACTGTATTTTTATTATTCACAAAAAATTCAAGTATTTTAGAAAAATACCAAAAAAATCACCCGAACTATTTTTCAACATGTAGAATTCAAAAATGAAATCCATTTTTTGAAAATAATTTTATTTTAATTTTAACTTTTAAATAAAATCTTAATTAATTCAAAAAATTGCAATTTTAAAGGTATAATTAGTTTTATATCACATTAAAATATTCATTAAGATCTTATTTTATTATTAGCTTAAGAAAATAAAATATTATCATTATTTACGATTCATAAGGTTCATATTACTATTCATATTACAATTCATAAGGGTATGTTACTATTCATCAAAAATCAAGTTGGTCTTATCATACTCCAAATGACATACTGGTTACAACTCTAGATGTCCTTTTTTTGAAATTCAAAACAAAGAAGTGGAAAATTTATGTTTAAAGTCCAGGTTATGAATATCTATTAAATAACCATGGGTTGTTTTAAAGAAACTAAGTGCATTATGAAAATAGTCTACCTAATGAATAGAATGTACCTAAGATAAATGTACCATAAATTGTTTGGGTTGTTATGTTACTCCCTTCGTCAAAAATTTCATCCTCAAAATTTTACGTATAAGTCCAACCAAAAATATGTGGGTGCTTCTTGTTCATAACATACTTAGGTTGCCATGTTGCTTTCTCCATGTTTTGGATTCTCCAAAGAACCTTTACCAGGAGAGTTATCTAATTTCTCAATACCCGCTACCTTGTGTCAAGAATCCCAATAGGCTCTTTATAGTATGAAAAATCAGGTTTCAGTTCTATTTCTTCATAGTTTTGTACATGCACCGGGTCTAGCATGTATTTTTTCAACAATGACACATGGAACACATCATGAAATTTGGAGAGACTTGGAGGTATTTCTAAACGGTATGTCACAGCTCCGATTCATTCCAGAATTTCAAATGGTCTGATTTACCTAGGGATCAATTTCCCTTACTTACTGAACATTAAGACACCCTCTCATGGAGATACTTTCAGAAAGACATGATATCCCATTTGAAATTCCAAATCCTTTCTCTGGTAGTCATCATAACTCTTTTACTTACTTTGGGATGCTTTAATATAGGCTTGTATTGTCTTTACCTTTGTCATGGTCTCTTCCATAAGTTATGTGACTACATGTTTCCTCTCACCAACTTCATCCCAACAAGTTGGAGTTTGAAATCTCTTTCCATATAATTCTTCATATGGAGCCATTTTAATAATAGAATGGAAACTATTGTTGTAGGGAAATTTCACCAAAGGCATGTATTGAGCCCACATACTTTGAAAGTAAAAGAGCCTGATCTTAGCATGTCTTCCAAAGTTAGAATAGTCTTTTCAGACTATCTGTTAGTTTGGGGGTGATAATAAGTACTCATACGAAGCTCTATATTCAAATCCTTCTGGATAAGTTTCTATAATTTTGATGTAAAATGGGGATCCTGATCAGAAACAATTGATAAGGGTACACCATGAAGTCTTAAAAATTAATTAATATATAGTATTTCTAAACATTCAAGTGGTAAATCCTACCTTATAAGAAGAAAATGTGATGATTTTGTAAGACGGTCAACAATGAACCATATCTCATCATTATTTATTGGAGTCATTGGTAGTCAAATGAAAAAGTTTATTGTAATATCATCCCATTTCCACATAGGAGTAAGAAGGGGTTGCATGAATCCTATGGGATTTTGTCTTTCAGCCTTGACTTATTGATTGACCAAACATCTCAACACGTAATCATAAATCTCCCACTTCATGTTTTCCCAAAAAAATGTTCCTTCAAAACTCTATACATCTTAGTGCTACTGGGATGTATAGTGAAATTGGAGCTATAATCCTCATCCAACATTTCCCTTTTTAGATCATGTATATTGGGAACACAAAGCCTCCTCTCATGTTTCAGAATTCATTTTTCATATATGAAGTCAATCAATCTCCCATCATTCATAACTTTAATTTTATTTTGAAACTCCTCATCATGAATTTGAAAACTTTTTATCCTTTCTAGTAAAGAAGGCTTGAAAAACATTTGAGAAATTATCGATGTTTCACCTTCTATGATTATTCCTGTATCCATCTTTACTAGATACATGGACATTGGATCTCTACCAACTCTCACCTTGTTTAGAACTCCCTGATCCCTTATACTCAAAGCATCTTCCACCATATTTTACTTCCCCAGGTGGTAGTGTATAGTGAAATCATAATCCTTGAGTATTTCAATTCATCTTCTTTGCCACATGTTGAGTTCGTTCTGTGATAACATATTCTTCAAACTCTTATGATCGGTATATATCTCACATTTTTTAACCTAGAGATAGTGTCTCCATATATTCAAAGAAAAGATTACATCTACCAACTCAAGATCATGATTTTCATAGTTTTATTTATGGATTTTTAGCTGCCTAGATGCATAGGTAATCAATCCATCATTCTTCATAAGGACACAACCATGTACTTTCTTTAATGCATTGCTAAATATCACAAATACATCATTCCCTGATGGTAGAGTCAATATTGGTGAACTCACTAGCCTTCTTTACAATTCCTCAAAAAAGTATCCACATTCTTTTGTCCATACGAACTTAACCCATTTTTTGAGTGATCTTGGTTATTGAGTTGGCTAAAAGGGCGAAGTTCTGAATGAAATGTTGATAATAACATGATAAACCAATAAAACTATGTAACTCAGATATGCTCATTAGAGTAGGCCCTTATTTCATAGCATTTGTATTCATATGATCTATTGATATTTCATCCTTAGAGACAATGTGGCATAGAAAAGAAACTTATTGGAGCATAAGATCACACTTTCTAAACATCCCATATAATTCATTTCTTTTAAGAGTCTTCAGAATAGTGGACAGGTGATTTTCATGATCTTCATAGCTTTTATATTATACCAAGATATCATCAATAAACAACATGACAAATTATTCAAGATATTCCTTGAAAACACTATTCATCAGATCCATGAAAACAAGTGTTTCATTAGTCATTTTAAAAGGCGTTACTGTAAAATCATAATGCCCATACCTAGTTCGAAATGTTGTTTTTGGAATGTCTTCTTTCCTCCCAAGAAACTAATGATATCCAGATCAAAGATCAATCTTTGAAAAATATTGTGCTCCCTGAAGTTGATCAAATAAATTATCAATTCGTGGTAGAGGATACTTATTCTTTATTGTAATATAATTGATTTCCTTCTAACCAAATATCAACTTCATATATGCATCTTTATTCTTAACAAAAAGAACATAGGATCCCCATGGAGAGACACTAGGGTGAATAAATCCTCTCTCACTCAATTCCTCTAGTTTTTTCTTTAGCTCCACTAAATCCATAGTGGACATTCTATAAGGGTTATTTGATATGGGCCTTGATATAGGAATTATTTCAATGAAAAATTCAATTTCTAGTTCTGGAGGATGTCTAGGTAAATCCTGTAAAAATACATCAACATATTCTTGTACAACAAGAACATCTCTAATTTGAATATTTCTTTCCTCACCCATAGATATTGGGATATCTTCCATCTAATAATTGAATTTAGTAGATATACTAGGGGTGGATCTAGATGAGAATTATTTTATGAGGTTTCTACTCTAAAAATTATGGATTCTACAACATTTTCAAGGATTTTAACTTTCTTCTTCTTATAATAAATCTTCACATCATAGTTTGACATCCAATTTATACCGAGAATTATATCAAATTAAGTCATTGGTATGATGATGAGGTTTGAAACTAAAGCACAATTATGTGTCATAACGGGGACTAATTGACATGTCCTTGTTGCAACAATACATCCCTTAAGAGTTTGGACTAAAAACTCCTTTATTAAATCAAATTGGACATGTGTAATTTTCTTGGAAAATAGGGAATACAGAAATGAATGCGATGATCGAGAATCAAATAATGTGTTGTCTCTGTTAAAGAAATAATTAATGTACCTACCACCGCATCATTAGGAACATCAACCTCCACAGTTGTAATCACATATTCTTTACCTTGCTCTCGTGGCCTTTCATGAGACAAGATTCCTTGTCACTTAGAACACTCATTTTCATAGTGTCCCATCTCTCTACAATTGTAGCATTGAGCATCATCAAATTGCTTCTTTACATTGCATGCGTTTGATCGATGAAACTTTTCTCCAAACTTATAGCAGACTCCCTTGCCTTTCCAGAAATTTCTGGGACGATTCTTTCTATAGTTATAGCATAATGGGAATTTCATTGTTCCCTTATTCTTCTTTGAAGCTTCACCTTTTCCTTGGTTATCAGAGTACCGCTTATTATCTTTCATTCCCTTGAAGAAACTTGTTCTTGAAAATTTCTTCTCTATTTTGATGGAACTTAATACAATTTCTTCATATGATGAAATTTTTTGAGAATCCAATGCCCTTCTATGACTTGGATTAATACCATCAAAGAAATGATCAATCATGTCTTCCGAGTCTCGTACGTAATCTATGGCATACCCGATGAGTCTTGTGAACGTAGCCTCATACTCTACATCACTGCCTTCTTCCTTTTTCTTTAAGCTAAGGAATTTCCTCTTCATTTTGGTTCATTGATCACGAGGGAAATATTTTTTGATGAATATCACCTTAAATGTACTCCATTACATATATTCTATTTCTTCTTCCTCCTTGGTATTCTGGATCAAGGACCACCATTGATTGTCGTAGCCCTTGAGACAATATACCTCCATTACTACCTTTTCAATTTCATTGTATCTTAATTCCACGAATATCTTTTCAAGGGGCATGATCCACTTCTCATAAAAAACTAGATTTGTAGTCCAACTGAAAGATGGGGGCTTCTTCCACATGAAACGATCCAAAAAAGGTGTAGCATGGTTATTCATCAAAACCTGTGTAAGTTGTTCTAATATGGTCATGATCTGATCTGCTCCACATTAACTGTATTGACTTGATCAGTGGGGAGACCCCTATATTGCCCCTGAGTATTTATTACCCTTTTCCCACTAGGCCCATTACTAAATAACTACATACACGAAATTCTGTTATAAATCTCAAATAAAAAATCACTTATCATATATTGAAATTCTATTCATAACTAATATCATAAACTTGGTTTCTCTAAGAAACAATTTACATTAAAATCCTTCATAATGGATTGTAAAGAAAATTTGGATTATATTCTAATCATATCCCCTAGGAGTGTCAATACCAAGAGTAAATCAAGGCCCATTATTGTGTACCGAGATACCCAAGGTCAAGCCTAAAAATCCTTGTTGGCATTTTCACTCCTAGGTACATCTATGCCAGAGCCACCTCTACCTGTTTGTGTCCAGGAAGGGATTTTTTTCTACGAATATCCATATAATATATTCATTAACAAAATACCAGGATGTTCTTGTATGTTTATCCTCAAATACTACCTTAGGGATTTATTCCCTAATCTACATTTTTAATCTATTTTTCTCATTTTTTTTTCTAAACTTCTTTTGATACCAACTGTAACACACATACCCCTCTAGACTAGAGCTGATGCATTATTTGTTATATTTTCATAGTTAGAAGTAATGAAATCCCAAGGGAATATCTAGTTTATTAGTCTAGAAGAAACTAGATACATATATTTTACTCATATTACATTGGGAAAGGTAACATGATACAATACATAACAAAAACTAAAAACTGCATCCACAGAAACTCAACGAATTTATCCTCTTCAAAACCTATTGAAGTAAAAAAAATTGAAAGGTGTGAGATCAAATGCTTAGTAAGGGTTAAAAATAGTGGAAGTATAAATTCAATAATAATTTTATCATAAAAAATTTGACACAATCAATTTTCCATAGTGAATAATTGAAAAACCCACACCATTAACAAACTAAGAATGAAACTTCATCCATAGATTTTTTCATAGTGAAATCCTCTTGGATGGTAATAAATAATAATAAATAAAGAGAATGTTTTTTAATTGGAAATCATGTATCTGGCATATGATACCATAATACCATTAAAACGGTTTAGTTATGTGGGTAAAAAACCATCTGATTTTTTGAAACAAACTCGAAGGGTTTGTCGCCAACTGATTTGTTTCATGAGACATGTAGATGCATTTAGGGGATATATAGGTCCCCACCTGCCACTTCAATTACAATTAATTCTTTATAAACTGATTTAATACAATATAAATATTTCTTTTTAATATCCTTATATAGTAGAAGATACATATTCATTAGTATTTCCACAATTAAAACAATATTCCAATGAAACACCGTATGTAAAATGGTATATGATTTTAAAAATAATCATATCCATGATATTAAAATATCGATATTTAGTAGAAATATAATTTCAAATGAAATTTGATCTCAAATGTGTAGTAGGTACACTACATTAAGATTATTAGGTTCACAATACAAAGTTAGTCACAACGAAATGGAAGTTGAGACAAAGTCTCTTACCACAAAGTAATCAGTCAAATCAGATGATAAAAAATAATAACCACCAAATGAATCACAAAATACCATGAATATAAGGAGAATAATGGTAATATATATCAAGAGTCAGGACACAATAAACCTCATGCAATAAATAAGTGGAGAACATTGGAAATCTCATGGAATTAAAAGTGAGATTAGAAACACCTTACCTTATTTTCAAGTGTATTATTAGTTTGTTTTAATGACATGAATAAAAAAAATTAGCCTCATTAATTAATAATTACATAACCTACTATACATTTAATTGATTTAGTATAACCTTATTCAGTTCATTCATGTCCCTTTTTTGGGTTTAAGAGGATCAATTTTATTGTTTTGGAAACATTTTCTTCCATGGTTATCATGATCCATTTTTTTGAATTCATGAATGGAAGTTCATTTGAAATGTGGTTTAACATCCATAATTGTTAATATATCTTATTAATGACATTATAGATATATAAATGATCTTATAATGATTTTGGTTTATATACCATGATGATTATCCATTAGTTAAAAGTTAATTACAAATGTTTGGATTAATATGGTGGTTTTGTTCATAATAAACATGTATTGTATTATTATTTTATATATTATGAGTGTATAAGGATTACAGAAAATTAATGAGATTAAATAAATATATTCGGATCTGGATCAAGAATAAAAATGGTTTTAGGACCATAGTTGAACATGGTAATGGAAATTGAGAACCTGTCCTCCTTGAATTTGATAAATTAACGCATCTCAGACGGTGTTTCCATTTTTATTATAAGAGGAGGGGGAAAGAGGGATGGTGATGAAATATTCCATTAGAATAATATAATTTTAGTTCATGTAAGGTACTATAATTTTCATAGTATTTGGATAAGGGGATATGAGGAATGAATTATAAAATAAAGGAACTTGAAATTGAAGAAAAATGAGAAATCTCTCACAAAAATATGACAGCCTCACGACGTCACATAAAATATCATAAAATAGTTTGATGAGATAAATGGGGTCTCTAATCACTATTACATAAAATATACAGAAATAGGAATATTTAATGACATATCCCAACATAATCCAATTGAAAATAAAAGAGAAAACATAAAATAAATGTTTTCAGAAAAGAGAATGGTGGTAGATTCTATTACCTTGTAGAGTTACTCCCAAAACATGACGGTTGGGACCTTGGGGGTTTGAGGAAATGATGGGAGGACTCCATGGGAGGTAATACTACCATATATTCGAGGATAGTGAGTATATAATGAATGAAAATGAAGGGGGTGAGTGGGTATTTATAGTAAATTAAAGGGATTTTTTTATTAATTAAAAGGGACACCTCATTAGTGGTTTTTACAAAACCATGGGATTTACCAAGGTATTTTCCCACAGTTTTAGCCACTTGGGACACCTCATACCATATATTACACTACATAAGTCTACTAGATGTTTATATTTAATTATTACATCATTATGATGTCATTAAACTATAGAAAATTTAAAACTGTATTTTTACTATTCACAAAAAATTCAAGTGTATTAGAGAAATTCCAAAAATTCACCCGAACTATTTTTCGACATGTATAATTCAAAATGGAACTCCATTTTTTGAAAATAATTTTCTATATATTTTTAATTTAATTTTAAAATTAAATTATAATTAATTCTAAATATAACAATTTTAAAGGTATAATTAGTTTTATTTCACATTGAAAAATTAATTAAGATCATATTATCTTGTTACCTTAAGAAAATAAAATATTATAATTATTTACTATTCATAAGGCTCATGTTACTATTCATATTACTATTTATAGAGGATTGTTACTATTAATAAAAAATCAAGTTGGTTCTATCAGACTCCAAATGACTTAGATGACCATTTTTCAAAATTCAAATTATAGAAGTGGAAAATTAATGTTTAATGTTCCGGTTATGACTATCTATTAAATTTTTTTTTAAAAGAAACTTAGTGCATTATGAAAATAGGCTACAAAATAAAAAGAATGTATTTAAGAGAAATGTACCATAAAATGTTTGGGGAGTTATAATGATGTAGAGAATATTTCTATGTGTCTAATTACTATTTATAGTCAAATATATCACTCATATAACCCCATATATATTTTTTTAGTAAAATATATATGTTTGTGTTATATTTTCCTTAAATTTTAATTAAAAGTAATTAAATGTCATTTTCACACACTAGTGACTCAACATGGTCCTACCATCAACCCAAGGATAACCATGGTCATACATATTTCATCAATTATGGTTAGTACATGTGTTCGGGTAATTTAATAATGTTATAATATTATTTTTTACCATTATTTTTCAGATTTACCCTTTATCCATGGTAAATAAAATATTTACAGAAGCAACTGTTCATAATGTCTAAAACTAAAAGATTTATATTTGGACAATTTGGACTTCCTGATTCAAAATTTAGAATCCATTTTTCCATATTCAATAGATATAAGTTTCATAGAATAATTTAAAATTAATTCACATCGTCCAAACCAAAAAATGGGTTTTTAAGAAATAATTACTATCCAAAGATTGACATGTCTTTATGTCGAATTTAAAAGTGAAATTACTTCCAATGACCAAAATTGTATTAAATGATATAAATATAACCCAATTAAAATTTAAAACCAATTATAATTACAATATAACTATATAAATAAATTATATGAAAAGGCAGGTTTGAATTAAAATGTAGTATCTTTCACTATTCATTAAAAAATGAACATTAACAAAAAATACCAAAATTTCATCCAAAGTTAATTTTTATGTTCCTCTACTAAATAAAAAGTTTAATTTTTCAAATAAATCATATAAATGTGAAAAAAACTATATTTAAAAAGTTGTTTCCCTCCAAAGGTGTTAAAACTAGATTTTTAGAAAAATAATTATTTTATCCGAAAAAATGAATGTATTCTTATATAGTATCTAGATAACATATAAGATGAATTTAAAAAATTACATTAAATATATATCAAATATTTTTCATTAAATTAAAATCCATAAAGAGTGTTATGAAAATACAGTTATTCTCTTTCAAATATGTTTTCATAAAACACATCGATTATATTCAATTGGTTTTTATTTCCATTTAAAATAAATTTGGTAATCATTGAATCATAATTTAAACAGGTGTATACTATATTTCACAATTTATTTTATACTATTCATTCTCTCTATTCCAAAGTCTATGCGTTAACTACCATTTAAAATAAGAATAATATAATTGTATTATTTTTTGGTATAACTCAATGTTGTGTGCGACATAAGATTTCATAGAAACCCATAGTTACATGTCAAGTATGCTATCAGACAAAGTGTCCTCTTTAACATAAAATTAATATCTTTTTCATAAATACTAATTGATATGAAAATATATCATTCTATAATAATCGTGGTCGTTACAGTTTCCCCTAAGCATCTATAGTTTTATTCACCAATATGGTTAATAGGAGTTTAAGGTTATGTATAGATCATCATTGCCTAAACTAGGTGACCGTAAAGAATAAGTATCAACTACTGATGATCAAAGACCCATATACTAGTTGAGATTGATGATATGGTTTATAAATATTGAACTCAGTTTGGGTTATCACAAACAAAATGTATCAGACATGGATATATTGAATACAACATTCAGATGAAACTAAAATCATTATAAGTGCTTGGTGATTAGTTTTAGAATTCTGAACACCCCAAGAGTGTTCATGTAATTCAGGAACCAAGTATTTAAGACTTTTATTGACCTATTTTTGTTGTTCTTCATTGATGAAATCCTTGTGTAATCAATGATAGATGAGGAGCATTCTAGACACTTCATTACAGTCCTACATATACTCTGAGAGGACTAGGATTTTAGGAATCTCTCAAAGTTTCATTTCTACATTCATAGGTTCTACATTATAGGACATGTCATATCAGTATAGGGAGTATTAGTGGAAATAATAAAGGTTTAGGCAGTGTTATCTTGGTATCCACCGAAGATCATAACAGAGGTGAAGAGCTTCCTTGGTTTGGAAAGCTATTACCAGGTATTCGTTCCTGATTTTTCTAGGATATAAAAACCATTAATTGATTTTATTTAGAAGGTTCATACGTTTATTTGGATGGAGAGGTTCCAGTTTTATTTTAAAATTTTGTTGTAGAGATTGACAAGAACCCCTATCATAATACTTCTAGAGGAGAGTGTTGAGTAAATAGTGTTCTGCAATGCCTCATGGACTAAACATGGTATTGTTCTAATACAGAGGAAGAAAATGATTGCCTATGGGTCCCAATAGTTTATATCACATGAGAAAAACTACAATACCCATGATATAGATATTTTAATTGTATAGTTCTCCATAAATATGTGGTAAAAATACAATATACATTAATGATATATCAACTATTATGGTCATAAGAGTCTCAAGTATATTTTATCATGGAAGGATCATAACATGATAAAAATGTAATTTCTAGTGTTCATCCAAGATTATGAATTTGAGATAGTATATTATTCTACAAAAGGAAACATAGTGTAAGAGTTTTATAAAAGAATATTTTATTTGAAGTTATTGAATGAGGCATCAAAGCTATCAAAATCATCACACTAGTCCTTTGTGGATGAGGATGTTGCTACTTACCTTCAGTTTATTGTTATTACCCAAAAAAAATTACACTGTGTTAGGGAGGATCAACATTGATATTTTTAATGTGAAACCTTATGTTCTCATAAATCCATTGGATAGGATCCTGATTGATTTTCTATATGTGGGGAGCATGTATCCATTTCAGAGGATGGACGATGGTTCCTGTGATGTTTAATGAGGAAGTGATGAGGGTGTTTTAGATGAACCTTAGATATGCATTCTGGAATGTTAAATTTATAAAAATATCTCTAATTTCAATTTTGGTGGTTGGGTACAATGAATTTTATAACAGTGTTTGTCTGCTGATGCCTCACTAATCAGCAAGTGAAGTCAGGGAACTGGTATCCAGCGGTTTTAGATCAACCCATTCAAGTTCTAGAGTGCAAGTGGGATGATATATTGTTTGAAATCATGATATAGATTCCAACAATTTATAAAGGATAAGATTAGTTATAGGTGATCCTAGACCAAATCAGCAAGTCAACCCACTTCCTATCTTTCCAAGAGAATATTTTATTAGTGATATTTATACACAATTACATATGAAAAACAGTTAGCTCTATAGAGTTCCCTATAATACCATTTATGATCATGATACTCTTTTCACATCATTATTATGAAGATGATTTTAGGAGTATATTGGGACACATTTTCATTTTAACATGATGTTTCAGGGAAATATTGAGGGACAGACTTACAAACTATTCAGGTTTTAGAGGACCTGATGAGGGAATTCATGTTGGACTTTTTTTATGCAAGGGAGGATCAACTAGATTTTTTGAGATTATTTAAAAAATAGATACCATTCGACCATTATTATGGAATCATTCTGGGAATTTTATTTGAGACCATATAAGTCACCCTATGATAGAATAACTTAGGGGAGTCTGCACTGATGGTCCCAGAGTTGGTGTGAGAAATGACAGAGAAGGTGTAGATCATCCAAAAGTATATGGGGACTATATAGATCCCTCATATTTTGTATATAAATAGATGATAGTGGTCATTGGAGATCAAGAAGTGATACCATGTTTTTATGAATGTCTCACCTCAATGTGGATATTAGAGATTTCTCTATGGTGTCAAGTTATATCTGAGGATCATTATCACCTTACAGATTCTATATATGGTTAGTGATACGGCATACCGCTTAGACCTACAACTTCAGTTAGACTGGACACACGATGTCTTCCATGTGTCTTAACTGAGGAGGCATGTCTACATCCAACCAAATTTTATGGACTGGGGTGAATAGGACATCAAGGAATGATATACATTTCTAGAGTACCTATTAGAGATTGGGTATCAGTGGGAGAAGATCATACATGGAAAAGAAACTCCCTTGCTGCATGTTTGGTGGTTGTACATGAACCTCTAGGCGAGAATTTTGGAGCAGGACATCCAGATGTGTGCCTAGTACTCTTACCTTTTTTATCCATTTTTTCCAATTTTTTGGATGAAGATCCCTAAGGTGGGGATAATTTAAACCCTTTTTTGAAATGTATGTATTTGAAATATATTATGTAATATTTTTAGATCTAGGAACTATTACAGAGTGATAATTTTAGGCCTAATGATCCTTGACGATGATTTAATAAAAATATTAAAAATATTATATAACTATTGCATAGTATTATGAAATAGTATAATAAATCCATAATGGGGACTTGGATGGGAAATTTGGGACAACCATTGAGTCTGTAATGTGGTTTTTACCCTAGGTAAAACACAATATTTTTCAATGTTATGTGTTTAGATAAATTATTTCACTAGAAAAGAAAATAATACAAATAAATTAATAAATTTATACATTTTTTCTCATTTTATCATAGATCCATAACCTCATATATATATATATATATTTATGCCAAATACATGTGGTTCTCCAAATAACCGTAGGATTTTTTAGGAGTACATACAATAGATCTTGGTAGATGATAGTGCAATCAAGGATTTGATCAATATCATCTGGATCGTCTACACCTGTTGAGTTTTGGATATCACCAATGATGATGAAATTAAAAAATCTTTTACAATTATTGATCCAACTTGAGGTAGAGAATTTTTTCAACGGTTTATTTCTTAGTTGATTATCTCGGGACAAACATCAATCAAATCATCCAATAGATTTATTTATAGGTCGTTCATGCTTGCGTATGTGAGATTATCATTTTGGGTTTTTGGGTAATTGATTTTCTTGATATTATTTCATCATTAAAATAGAATCACAATGTGGAAAACCCATACAATGGTTCAGGTTCATTCCTCTTTTTTGATTTCTGAATTTCTTCACTGTTTCATCTCATGTTAATTATCGCCAATTCCTATAAACAATGGTTCGACCAAGAGCAGGTATTAAACCATCGTATAACTTTTGTTTGGTGAAATGGATCGATACCACAATTTCAGGATTATGATCGAGGTAAAGTGATTGGAGGTGGATGATTGTAGGTGGATGATTGGAGGTGGATCACAATCAAATAGAGGGGTTTTGTCTCCTAGTTTGGTATATTCAAATGAAACTGTAAGACAAAAGATGATTTCTGATAAAATTGGGTTACAAGAACCTAGGCACCAGCAATGGTGAGGATCATTTGACCTAAAATAATGTTTTTTGGGAATGATTTATGGTGGGGTCAATGATGGATATTGAGTGAGAGGACCACATGAAGAATACTTATGTTCTGTAGAGTTCTGTGTTACTCAGCATGCAGTTTGAAGAACATATTCCACGTGGGACCTTACTATAATATATAGGGTTTATGCATGAAATAAAACGTCACACACTGTCTGACCCCATGTAGGTGGCCCAGTGTAAACCATGGGATTACCGAAGAACTAAAATGGGTAGATACATAGGAATGACCAAACTACAATGGACAAACTAGGAACATAGTGATGGCTAGGTACATGGTATCATCCAGGTATAGGGGTACAACTAGTATACATGGGAACAGGTTGAAGAAAATGATCACATTCATAGGAATGTTTGTTTTTAGAGGTATATTTTGATTATGAAATAACAATACATATTTTAATTACATTTTAATGGTATTAAATGTTTATTTTTGATCACATGGGCTTGAGTTAGTGGATATTAATTTTAAACATCCATTCTTATCATTTGTGCACTTCATTCATAATGTACACCAATTTCGAACCAATGATTCATATAATTTTAAAGATTGTAATTATCCATATTTTAATTTGATATTTTTGGAACTATATCAACTTAAATATGAACATTTTTCATTCAGGGATCAATGGAGGATTCAGAAAGGATGATGAAGATATTTGGTGATGAAATGAAAGAATTCTGGATAAGGTAGATTTGACACCAACCCACTGATGAGAATGTGAGACCCACAATACAAATCCAATGAAGCCCAAATTTCGTGATATGATAGAAGACATATAGATGAATACATAATTATTTTTTATACAGTTCTAATTCGGCCTCCATTATGAAAATTAAGGTGGCCCAAATAGAATATCAAAATCTGGGCCAGAATCTGTGGCCCAGAATATTATCCCACTAAATCAGACATTACTCTCGATTAAAAACTATAAATGGGCCCACACTTTTCAGGATGTTAGGAGATATTTAGAGATACATTTTCCTCCTCTATGGACCACTCTAATTCGGCCATCTAGAATTCCATTTCGACGCGTCTGTTCTGTGGTTGCAAACTAGATGCCACCTCGGGTCAAGAGTGGAAAATTCAAAATTCCACAAGCTTTCCACCACCCTAGGCCAACCATAATCATGTGGGATACTTTGAAATGTTGGAGGCTCGTCCCAAGGCTCCCAAAATTTGTATTTAAGGTAGTGGTGGTGTAAGAGTTTATCATCTTCTGTGCATTCTTTAATTGTAATGTTATGATGTGATTTGGTTGTCTCAAGTTTGTTTTTCACATGTATGTTGTTGTAATTCATCCTAGTTTCTTAATAAAATTTCTTCTTATACTATTATTCTGTTCTTCTCCATCTCACTTTGATAACTTTGCCTCAAGTTGTGAATTTATTTACACCAAACCTTGTGAAATTATTCACACAACGGTGGTGTGATCATTTTCTTTTTATTGTTTTCTTTACTTCTTCAATTCCTCCCTCATGGTTCTACTTCCCGTTTACATTGAAACCATAGCATCAATGGAGGGATAAAACACTTATGGGTTGATCCAAGGGAGTATCAAGAGGAGGTATTGGATATTATTTATCACTCCATTAATTTATAAGAACTTCTTTTAATTGAGAATTTTATTTGATGATTTTTAAACTCCATCATCCTTGTTGAATTTAAGGCCACACACTTCAAGTGCTAATACGAACCTTTACCTTGAAGTGCTAAAAAACGTGATCCTTAATGTGTATAGGTGATTAGTATTAAAGTGTGTAGGTATTAATCCAGTAAGTGAGAATTTTGTTTGATCTTATTTAATTAACCCATCTCAAATATAATAAATTCAAATAGTTGAAAAAGAATTTCATCCAATCAACCCTGAGCGATAACCTAGGATCAAATAATTATTTTAAATTAAATTCACATAAATATGTTATTTATTCTTTAAGCACATCTAAAATCAACAAAATTGGGCAACTTCATATCCAAAAACAGTCCATAGAATGTGTGTGTCTATAGATTTCTTCTTAGGTCTCTGAGGAATCAACAACCCAAGCTAGACTACAAGGACTGTTCTACCTTCTTCTCTTGGGTAAATTTGAGTGTGAATCATATTTTGGATTTTCTTAAGGGGAACCAATTAAGTTATCTCAACACCAATTTTATTCTCCCCCATTTCTTCTATTCTCACCTAAGATCTCTTATCTTGTCCTTTTCTCATTTTTTTTTATTTTGGCGCATGCCCGGCTACACCCGTGATCAATAAAACCGTCTAGTTAGGGTGGAAAGTCCTATGTTTGGGGAGTCAAGTGAACCTAGGGGATTGTTTCCATTAGATCATAATCCTCTTGATAATCCAGAGTCCAAAATTGAGCCCATTTCAATGGAAGGTCTTCAAAGAAACCAACTCATAAACCCATGTGGAAACCAAAATGGAAATCCAACTGAGGTAGCCCCAAACATGGGGAATGCGGTCGATCAAACCATGAATGAATACATCACACCTTCTTGGACCAATTCCCCCTCATGCATTAGAAATAATTCCCTAGTAGTTTCCAACTACATTTTTAAACCCCATGTCCTAGACCACCTTCTCACATTCCATGGAATGGAGTCCGAGATGCCCTACCTTCACGTTAAGGAGTTTAATGACATTGTAGAAACCATGTGTCCCCCACATCAACTATAATTAGTTATGTTTATTCTAGTTCCTTTTTCTTTTAAGGATCGAGCTAATAATTGGCTAAAAAATTTGAGACCATCATCCATCAACTCTTGGGACCAACTACAAAGAGAATTCTACCAAAATTATTTTCTCACCACAAATAAATTCCACATAAAAAGAGTATCCAAAATTTTTTTGAAAAAGAGGGAGAGTCATTCTATGAAACATGGGAGAGGTTTGAAGACACTCTGAATATGGTTCCACACCATGGTTTTTCTATTCCCGAACAAGGGAGAATTTTCTATGAAGGGTTGGGCCCGGGGAACAAACAATTCATTGACATGATGTGTAATGGAACTTTTAAAAAAAAGCCCCAAATGATGCTTACGAGTATCTGGAAAGCCTTACTGAACAAAACCAAATATGGGGACCTTCACCTTAATCTGAAAATCCACAATGAACTACTGGAATTAATACACTTAGAGAAGAATAATTCCTTAGGGATAATCTTTCAACACTCTCTAGGAAGGTTGAAGAGATATACCTTAGGAAAGTCCATGAAATCCAAACTGTAGAACCTGTTTGCACAATTTGTGACAAATATGACCAGAAGATAGACAACTGCCCAACCATTTCATCCATCAAGGATGTTCTTTTAGGAGGACCCCCAATGGAAGTAAATGCTTTGACCTTTCAAAAGCCTCAATACCAAAACAACATCAACCCAAGGTATAATGACCACCCAGGCTTCCACTGAAAAGATAACCAACAACCTAGCCAAACAATGGGAGAAAATCCTTACCCCCATCAGAACTACCAAACCCATAACCAGTTCAAAATATAACCTATCCAATACCAACAACAACAAATCCATTTTCAACAAACCATACCACCTCTAAAATATCCCCTTAGGATACACCAATCTTCTCAAGTACCAACCCAAACTGTTCCACAAAGCCTACTAGAACAATTGTGCAAACAAATGGAAAGGATGAACCCAGATGTATCTTCCCTAAAACAAGAATTTCAAATGATCAAAACTAGAAAGGCACCAATGCCTACTCAGGAGGTACCATCCTCAAATTTAAAGGGAGAGTCATGTTACACTCAAACAACTCATGAAAAACTAAAGGCTGTGACTGTTTTAAGAAGTGGGAAATCAATTGAGAAACTTGAACAAATAATTAAGAACCCATCTAAAGATTCAAACATGCATGAAAATTCAAATGAACCAAATGATCAAACTGAAAAACATGATAACATTGTCAAAGAAACAACTCTTGAACAAACAATCCCACAAACAAGTCAAGTTGAACATTCCCCATCTCAATGAAATCTAAACCGTATCTACCTACACAAAATACCTTAAGGAATTGTGCACTTTTAATGACAATTTTCACATAAAAACCATGTTCTTTTGGCAGAAAATGTGAGTACCACCCTTCAAGGGACCATTCCTCCTAAGTTTAAAGACTCGAGTTTCCCTTACATCAATGTTGAACTAAGAGAGAGAAAAGTTGTGAATGCCTTGCATGACCTAGGTGCTAGTGTCAATCTTATTCCCTATGTTGTGTACTACCAGTTATTCCTAGAAGAGCTCCAACCCACATCTCTCACACTTCAACTTTTTGATCGTAGCATTAGGGTCCCGAAGGGGATTTTAAAGGAAGTTCTGGTAAAGATTGAAAACATCATCTACCGTACATACTTCATTGTCCTTGACAACTATCCAAACTTAGGAAATAAGGAACAAACCCCAATCATCCTTGGTCGTCCTTTCCTTGAAATAATCAACTCTATTATTCGAGTTCAAAACGGTAACATGATTATCACCTTTTGAAACATGAGTCTAGACTTGAAAATCTATAATGCATGCTCACAAATAGGGGATGAAGAGGACATTAATGAAGTAAACATGATAGGAAGCATTGATAATGAATCCATAGAACATCAAGGAAAATTTGATGGATATTTAAGTCAAGATGAGATAGTCTTCCTTTGTTCACATGAAGGAATTTTATCTCCATGGCTTGAATCATTTTAAAATTACTCTTATGATGAAGTCTTAGGTCCAACAATCAGTGAAACATTTCAGAAAAACACTTTCATGTAGACCAATCAAACATCCTTCCCTAAATCTGATCAAACCAATCATGTAGCTGAAACTTCTACACATGGGGAATCTATAATATTTAAAACTCTCAGAAACAAAATTGATCTTGATCCAATGTCCCAATATTCTGCTGAAATTTTGAAACAACCTGATCTTGAATTGAAGGAACTTCCCGCTGTACTAAAGTGTTCCTTCATATGGGAAAATCAAACACATACAATTGTCATTTATTCTTATGTTGAATCCAATCATGAGTGGATTATTTTAGATATTCTTAGGAAACATAAGAAATCCATTGGTTGGACCCTGTCTGATATTCCTTGGATTATCACACTTATCTGGACTCATAGGATTGTTCTGGAATCTAATTCAAATCCATGTCGTCAACCTCAACGACGACTAAATCCTAATCTCATGGAGGTAGTAAGGAAGGAACATCTGAAACTGTTAAAATATGGTATCATATATCCCATAGCTGAGAGTGAGTGGGTCAGCCCAATCCAAGTGGTTCCCAAGAAGGAAGGAATCACAGTGATAACCAATAAGGATGGAAAGATTCTTCCAATTAGGGTGAGTAATGGTGGGAGAGTCTGCATCGACAATAGGAAGCTAAACTCATTTACTAAGAAGGACCATTTTCCCTTACCATCCATTGACCAAGTCCTTGAGAGAGTGGCGGGTCATGCCTTCTACTATTTCATAGATGGGTACTCGGGGTACAATCAGATTGAGGTAACCCTAAAGGATCAAGGGAAGACGACATTCACCTGTCCATTTGGCACCTTTTCCTAAAAACGCATGCCCTTAGGATTATGCAATGCCCCTGAAACCTTCCAGCGGTGCATTACGGGAATCTTCTCAGACATGGTAGAGGAATTTCTTGAGGTCTTCATATATGACTTATCTATGTTTGGGGATACATATGAGGAATGTATGAGGAATGTGGAGAGAGTCTTGTCAAGATGTGAAGAAAATAATCTGGTCCTAAACTGGGAAAAAGGCCATTTCATGGTTAAAGAGGGACTAGTTCTAGGCCATCTGGTATCAGGTAGAGGGATTGAAGTTGATAAAGCCAAGGTTGACAACATTTTTCACCTTACATCAACCAAAACTATCAATGAAGTGAGGCCTTTCTTAGGACATGATGGTTTCTATAGAATATTAATCAAGGAATTTAGTTCAATCTCCCATCCCTTTTAATCTCTCATAATAGAGGATGCTCCATTTGTTTGGACAGAAAGCTATGAGGGTTCATTCTCAACCCTCAAATCCTCTCTCACCTCTCCTCCCATTATGAATTCTCCAAATTGGAACCTTCCTTTAGAACTTATGTGTTATTCCAGTAACTTTTCTATAGGATAGGTGTTAGGACAACATTGTGATAAAAATTCTTATGTCATTGCTTATGCAAGAAAATCCTTAAATGATTCTCAAATCAATTACACCACCACTAAAAAGGAGTTACTTTCTATTGTGTTTACCTTAGATAATTTTAGGTCCTACCTCTTAGGATCCCCCATCACTGTGTTCACTGACCATTTTGAACTAAAATACCTCTTCCAAAAGCAGGATGCTAAGGCTAGACTAATTAGGTGGTTCCTTCTCTTACAAGAATTTGACCTCACAATAAAGGATAAAAAGGGCATTGAAAATGTTGTAGTTGATCACTTATCTAGGAAGGAATTCAAAGACAACTCAAATCACCCTTCTATGTCTGATTCATTTCTAGATTAACACCTATACTCTGTGAGTGACTTCCATTGGTTTGCTAACATAGCCAATTTTTTAGTTATATGAGTCGTTACCAAATTCGTATGGACTCAAGCTCGAAGGAAATTCGTTTCTGATGTTAGAGACTATGTGTTTGATGATCCATACCACTATATGTTCTTCCCTAAAAAAGTCATTAGGATGTGTGTTTCAGAATCTGAACAAGAGTCCATCCTTAAATTCTGTCATAGTGAGGCATGTGGAGGTCACTATTCCTATAAGAAAACATCTGCTATGATTCTTCGGTGTGGTATTTTCTAGCCCACACTATCAGGGGACTCCTACACATTTTTTCCATTTTTGTCTAAGTGTCAACAAGTAGGGTCAATCACAAAAAGGAATCATATGCCACTCACTCCCATCTTAGTGATTTAAATCTTTGACTTTTGGGGAATCGATTTCATGGGTCCCTTCCCAAACTCTAAGGGATAACTCTACATCATAGTAGTTGTTGATTATGTCTCAAAATTGGTTGAATCCATTCCCACAAAGTCTAATTACCATCATGTTGTGATTCAATTTCTAAAAGAGCACATATTTTCTCAATTTAGAATTCCTAGGGCTATAATCAGTGACCGGAGAACCCATTTCTGCAACTGTCCATTCTCTTAACTCATGTCTATGTATGGGATATGTCACAAGGTTTACAATGCATACCATCCTAAAACCAATGGTAAAGATGAGTTAGAAAATAGGGAGATTATGAATATTCTTGAAAAAACTGTCAATCCTTCTAGGAAATATTGGTCCAATAAACTCTCAGATGCTCTTTGGGAATACCGTATAGAATACAAAACCATACTCGAAAAGTCACCTTATAGGTCGGTTTATGGAAAATCAGGCCATTTAGCTTTTGAAATTGAGCATAAGGCATTTTGGGAAAATATGAAAATAAATTATGACCTCTCATTGGCCAGAACGAAAAGTAAAATAGATCTCAATGAACTTGAGGAACTAAGGAAGGAGTCTTATGAAAATTAAAGGATCAATAAAGCTAGAGTTAAAGCCTACCAATCTATGAATATCAAAGTCAAACATTTTGAACTGGTAAAATTTCTGTTCTTGTATAGTTCAAAACATTATTTACACCTGGGAAAGTTAAGGTCTAAATGGATAGGTCCTTTCATAGTGCATCATGTGTACCCCCATGGGGAAATAGAGATTCAAGATCCCACTATTGGTCACATTTTCAAGGTCAATGGTAATAGTTTAAAACCCTTAATTGAATCATTAAATAAATAGGAAATAGAGGTTGAGTTAACTTATCCATCCTATGAATCGGGGAAAAATTGATAGATTTAGGAACCATGTCAGGATAATGACATTAAAAAAAAGTGTTGCACGGGAGGCAACCAATGGTTTTCATGTTTCCAATATTTTTTGAATCATCTTTATTATTAAAATAGGATTAATTAATCACTTTGATATTGAAAAATAATAAAAAAAAGAGATTTAATTGTTCTTCTATTATGAGTATGGATGGGTATGAAAGGGGAGCACCATATTCATCCGTGTCACGTGGTGTGATCCTTGAGTAATACCTTGCCCGGAAATTTAAAAAGAAGATAATGTATCATCAGTTCATTTTATTTATATGTGTTTGTTGGATAATATATATATATATATATATATATATATATATATATATATTAATAAATAAAAAAAGTTACTTCATAGGTCATGGGTCAAACCCCGTCACAACCGACGAAGCCGTAGGGAATCGAACTCTGGACTGAAGGGAGACATGGGCGCACGCTTACCACTGACCTACAACTTTTTGTGCTTCCTTATTCTATAATTTTTATATATATACTTATATTTTAATTTATTTATTATATATATATATAGTTTTTTTGTTTTTTTGTTTTTCTTTTTTTCCCCTAGGGAATTCTCAGAGTGACATCGAGATCAAGGGATTAAAAGGGAGCATCAAAAATTTCAACTTCATCCAGCAGGTGATTTCATTCCATGATCCTTGTTTTCAATTTCCTTTTTGAACTCTCATTCTCAACCTCTATACCCTTATAAATTTTCTTTTCTTTAAACACTAGGGACAATGTTATTTTATGTTTGGGGGGAGATAAAATAAAAAAAAATTTTTGTGTAAAAAATTGAATTATTTGAAAAAAAATGTGTGTAAATGGAAGGAAAAATTCCTCTAACAATGAACATGGTAATACATATTACACACTTTGAAACTGAATATAAATTAATTTACCATGCCCCGACTTTGATTTTAATCCGTGTATAATTTAATGAGAATTTATTTTGGAAAGTGTGAATGCCCAATGTGATATTTCATCGTTTATATTTTTATCCAAATAAAAAAAGATCACAATGAACAACCTTTGGATAGTGGGGTATTAGTTTAATGTTCATGGGGTCCCCCAAATAAATAGAATAGGTTTGGTAATCCTTTTAGTTTTAATATGAGTATTACATAAAAAAATTAAAAAAACAATAAATTTGCGCGTAGAGCAATGAAATGACCTAATGCGTGGCTTTCAGCAGTTGGGGATCATGGCTCCAAAGTTGTCTATCCCAGAGTTAGTAATTTTATCTCTATTTTCGGTAATTTGATTTTGTTTTTGATTGAGTTAACTCAATATGATGCTCGATTATGTAGGCTTAATTTGGTACCCTATGGTCTTTGAGCCTTTGAGTCATCGGCAAAGTCTCGGTACAGGGGTTGACTCTTTTGAGTTCAATTTCAATTAACATGGAAAAATTTCAAAAACAAAAAAAACAAAAAACAAAAATTCGAATAGAAAATTTTGAATACTCATCTAAATATTAAAATGTGATTCCACCTAGCACTTCCATCATTTCCCTCTAGAATAAAGATGAACCCCCATGTATAATGCGATGAACAAAACATCATCACTCTTAATTGATATTAGATGAAATATGGCGATGAATTTGGACAAAGGAATGATCTTGGGATTGGGATATGCTTATGAAACTATCTTGTATTAAAATATATTGATGGGTTTCATGTTTTTTGGAATAAGGGTTTTTGGTGATTATTTTGTATTAAAATGTTTTTGGAAAAAGGAATTTGAAATTCTTATTGTCGAGATACATTTTTCTCGGTACTAGAAAATCTAAAGTTGGGGGTATGATTATACAATAAAAATACATATTTTAATTACATTTTAATAGTTTTGAATGTTAATTTTTGATCTTATGGGCCTGAGTTAGTGGATTTTAATTTTGAACATCCACTCTTATCATCTGTGCACTTCATGCCTAATGTACACCAATTTAGGCCCAATTATTCATATGATTTTAAGGATTATAATTATCTATATTTTAATTTGATATTTTGGAAACTGTATCTAAACTTAAATATGAACATTTTTCATTCAGGGATCAATGGAGGATTTATTAAGGATGATGAAGATATTGGGCGATGAAAGGAAAGAATTCTAGAGATGGTAGACTGGACACCATCCCACTAATGAGAATGTGGGACCCACAATACAAGCCTAATAAATCCCAAGTGCTAATTTGGACTCCATTATAGAAATTAATTCTCACTCCATTATTGCAACCACCTGGGGTCAAGAGTAGAAAAGTCTAGGTTCCACAAGATTTCCACCACCCTAGGCCTACCATAATCAAGTGGGATGGTTTTTACTATTGGAGTCTCGACTCAAGTCTCCCAAAATTCCTATTTAAGGAAGTGGTGGTGGAGGAGTTTATCATCTTTTGAGATTTATTTCATTGTAATGTTATGCTGCGATTTTGTTGTCTCAAGTTTGTCTTTCACATGTAAGTTTTTTTAATTCATCATAGTTTCTTAATAAAAGTTCTTCTTCTACTATTATTCTGTTCTTCTCTATATCACTTTGATACCGTTGCCTTAAGGTGTGAATTTATTCACACCAAACCTTGTGAAATTATTCACACAATGGTGGAGTGATCAATTTTTATTGTTTTCTTTACTTCTTAAATTCCTCCCTCATGAGTCTACTTCTCGCTTCTATTGAAACCATAGAATCAACGGATGGATAACCCACTCATGGGTTGATCCATGGGAGTAGAATGGGTAAGGATTGGATGTTATTTATCACCCCATTAATTTCTAATCACTTATTTTAATTGAGATTTTCATTTGATGATTTTTAAACTCCATCATCCTTGTTGAATTTAAGGCCATACACTTCAAGTGCTAATACGAACCTTTACCTTGAAGTGCTCAAAATGTTGATTCTTAAGTGTATAGGTGATTAGTATTAAAGTGTGTAGGTATTAAACCAATAAGTGAGGATGTCATTTGATCTTATTAAATTAACACATCTCAAATATAAAAAATTAAAATAGTTGAAAAATAATTTCATCCAATCCTCCCTGAGCGATAACCAAGGATCAACGCATTCTTTTAAATTGAATTCACTTAAATCTATTAGTTATCCATTGAACCCATCTAAAATCAACCCATGTTGGTGAATTCATAGCCAAAAACAATCCATAGATTATGTCTCTCTATAGATTACTTCTTAGGTCTCTGAGGAATCGACAACCCAAGCTAGACTATAAGGACCATTCTACCTTCTTCTCTTGGGTAAATTTGAGTGTGAATCATATGCAATGTACTCTTTGTAAATACCATGTACTTCAGTTTAGGAAGTTTAGAGAACTATTTCACTTTAGTATAGACCATGTTCAGTTGAGTGTGATCCCTTTATCCTGGGTATAATGTGGCATTATTCCCTGAGCATAGGATCATGATCCTATCTTTGGTTTTTTTCTCTGATAGAGTTCAGTGAATCACTCTGAATGACCAGGGTAGGATCCTCTTTCATTCCTTCTTCATTATATGTAGGTTTTTTTGTATCATCATGGAAACCATGAACAAGAAATCGATCCCATATTTACACGTTGGATCCAATAGGGTTTTTGGTGTCCCATAGTGTCCCTAGGTGTGATCCCCTATTTGGTTGATGAGATATTTAGAGATCTAGTGAGTAAATATTTGGAATGGATTGATGATAATTGCATCTATGATGAGTTACATAAGTGATATAGTGGATTATGGAGTGAGTTATCCAAGGAGAGTGATACCATGAATCCTTAAAAATAATCTTATGGCTGGTAGTGGCTAATAAGTCTTGAAAATTATAGGTTTTATAACCCATATAACTATATCTCATATCCTGATTGAAATTCCATTGAGATAATGATATGACTACTACTTATACTTTGGGTTTTTTGGTTTTAGGGTCTCTTATGAAGTATTATTATACTCACCCCTATATGGGATCTTCCCACATGTGTCAGGTCTTATGTGGAAGACATTCATTTTAATGAATTCCTGAGAGAACTAGAAGTAGATAGATCATAGTTTAGATAGACATACACATGTTCATATCGATGTTTTATTTTTATGGAACTCTGCTCCATATGATTAGGTTGGACTATTTTTTCAATTTTTTTTGGATTGTATATTTCTTTTTGATTTCCAATACTTTTACCATTCTCTGATTAAAGGATATTAATGTATGCATGATTTTTGTATTATCTTTTATTTATTGTTAACATTTGTATGGGATTGGATATGTGTGTATATGTACTTGAACCTTAGTATTATTCCTCCCTTGTGTGTTATATTCATACTCTACATTGGTTTACAACCCCTAGCCTATTGTATGCGCTCTTAGGGTCTCACAGCTGACTAACAGTCATCCTGGTGGGCCCGGTAGGTCATGTCGTGACAGCCTTATTCCCAATCACATGGGATGTACATACAATATCAAGGAATCACACATCATCATGATCTAATTATTTCAAGGAAATGTAAAAAATATTTTTTCTCATATAATTTTTGATCCATGTATTTGGTTTCCATCTTGGCATTGATCGACCTGATTGATCTTTGTTATAGCATGATTTCTAAACTTTATCTTAAAATAATTTTTTTAGTTATCATCTAATTATATGATTCATTGATCTAGTGAAAATGACCACATTTAGTATTCATCATCACAATCTACTCCTTCATTTAAGTGAAATACCTAACCATAGGTCTAAACCATCTTCACCAGAAACAGTAGCCAATAAAAGCATCCTTGGAATAATATGTTCTACTTAGGTGTATTTTTTATCTTATTCCATTTGAAACCTCTTGGTCATTGAACAATCATTATGGAAATATATCTATATTTCCATACAATTAACACATAATATTAGGTGAATTGCTTTGTTTAATTTTTTAATACTAGTTTTCTAATGGGTTCTTTATATATTATAATTATGATTCATTCCCAAATAAACATTCAACATGGAAGTCAGATATTATGTTATGGAATCAACCATTACTAAATTCTACTTGTGATAAATATGCATACCATGAATATAATTTTGTTGTGTCTTCTTCATTAGTTTATAGTTATTTTCTTATTTTTTACTCCCCACTTTTACATTCATTGTTTCCTCTGTGATCTTCTTTCCTGATGTCATAATGGGAGTCAAAAATTTCTCATGATATTAGAATTTTGATGAACAGATAACAATGTCTCCATTAATATCATAGGTACTTTTGACTTGATATAGATTTATCATAGTAAAACCATCAGTAACCATAACCATTTCTTAAAATTTGAGTTTATACTCAAAGAACATAATATATTTTTCTAGATTTTTAAATTTGAGATTCTCAATCATTGAATTATACTTTTTCATATATTCTTATTGAAATTACATATATAGTTTGGAATCATAAACCACTATGTTGTATTTAATCATTTTGTCTCTCCAAATATTTTTCCCTTCAAGAGAAGCTTCTAATTTTCGCCAATTTTTAATTCCCCATTTGTAACACCCCGAGATTTTATGAAAACTATTATTTTTAATTTCTTTGATATCTTGTGTTGTACGCTACACCCAGATTATCTTGCGCTATATGCAACACCATATTACCTTGTAGTATACGCAACAATATTATTGGCTTGTGTTACATGCTAGAGAAACCTTCCTCGATAGCTTGTGTTGTACGCAATACTGAGTTTTACTAAACAATGATATGTTATTAAAATATTATATAAACTAGCCATTATAAATATTAATACCCACTATTTGAAATTTTATAAATTTTATCTTTCAAAATGGACTTAATTTTTTGATTTAGAATATCGAAATTATCCTAGGGTGAATTTTTAGTATTTTTCTGAAAACTTTCAATTTTTGATGAATAGTGAAAAAACACTGAGTTATAGTTTAAAACCAAATTTTTATTTAAATAATTATTTATTTTATTTAAATTTATTTTAGGTCAAAATTGATACATAATACTTATATAAGTTCAATTTAATTCATTGGAGGCATTTTATAATAATTTTAGATATATATAAAAATTTTATTGAACTTTTCACCGTCTTTTACCCACCACCTTGGAGAATTTGCAAATTTACATAAGAATTATTTTTACCGCTACTGTGAGTAGAATTTCTAAAATTTGAGAGACACAGTTAATATCATCGAGTAAAATGTGGTTCAATACGATACAAATATTTTTTAGTGAATAGTAACTTTTACTTTTATTTACCACGGTTAAAAGTAAATTGGGTAATTAAGGGAAAAAATGATATTATTATTACCCTAACACATGTCCTAATTCGATTGGATAAGTAAAATTCGACCAAAAACAACCTTAGGAATAAAATATTACCCTTTAGGTCCACTTGGATTATATTAGGACATTTATTATTATTTTATATAAAGAAGAGTCAAAATAGTTTAAATCAAAGTTTAATAACTAAAACATTTTTAATATATGGTTATACATAATATAAATTCGAATATAAATATTCATTATAAAGCTAAAACGATTTCATACATAATGGTATTTTATTTATATTTTTTATATATTAAATAATTTAATTTATTTATGACATAATGATGATGCACTAATTACCTAATTAATGAATTATTAAAATATTTCATATTATAAATACCGAAAAAAATGTAATTTGAGACTTTTTATGAATTACACTAATTTTCTAGGTTAATATAACATATTAGAGTTGGTTAGATTAATTTTTTTTCGATGTAATAATGATGTTATGAATTTAGAGAAAACAAAATACCAAATAGTGTTAAAATTGACATAAAAGAGTTTTTAAAAAAAATTATATTATTAATTGATATTCTATTCCTAAACATATATGTATCGGAAAAAAGTCCTATATAATAATATATATGAAATTAATTAACCAATTGGGGTTTTATTGGTAGTTTATAGTAATTTTATTAACCATATAGGGTAATAATACAAGAAGACATGGTAAAAGTTAAATTATTTAACTTCGAGTTAAATATAAATTATATGGTTAAAATGGTAACCTAAACTTGTCCAAAACCTATTTTTTGAGATTATTTCAACCCATCCTCACCCTAGCCTCTAAATAAGTCACTTTTGAGTCATTATAAACCGAATATTAATTTATTATAAAATAATATTTTAAGTTTTTTCCTAAGGTGACCCTCACCCCTCTTATAAAAGGGAACCTCCTCCCTCTCCTCTTCACAAAATTTGAGCCTTCAGGATCAGCCAAAACCTGACCATTTCACTTCTACACTTTCATAGAAACCATATAAAGGTCTTTGTATTCTTCAAAGACCAACATTTTTTCCCTAAGAGGAGGTTAAGAGGAGGCGCGTCGAAGAAGAGGTAATCTCTTCTACCTATTCTTTCAAGTTTCATTATTCTTATACATCATCTTCTTTAGTTGTTTCATTATAAAGTAATGAGATAAGTATAAATAATATAATTATATGTTATTATAAATATAAAACAATCCCATTTCACCTTCTATCCATCCTACGGAAAACGTAATCACCACGCATACGTGCGTACGGAATACCGTCTCCACGTCGTGGTGTAATCAGTTTTTCCACCACCACCTTACTTGGATTGGTATAATATTGTTAAGAATAACTATATATGGTTATCATAACATAATAATCATTCTGATATATTATATCATCCACTCCAATTCCATTCAATAATTATGGGAATGATATTATCACTCATGCGTACGTACGGATTACCGTCTCCACGACGTGATGAGATTCATTCTCCATATTAACCTTTCAAGAATGATTATAAAATATATATAATAAATAATAATTATATATAATACATAATAATTCTACTGGATTTATATATATATATATATATATCATCTACTTACTTCCATTCAAGTCAATAAGGAAAGGAAAACAACGTTCAATCGTACGTACGACCTACCATCTCCATGAATGGTGTGTTTCATTTCATTTATCTATCTTTTATATATATATATATACTGAATATATATGATATATAAATCAAGTTTTAAATTATTTAAGTAAGTAAATCATGGAAATAATATCAAGAACAACAAGTCCAAACAAGTATGATAAATGAAACGATTTTACCCAAAACGCTGCTTTAACATGGAATTGACAAAAGAACGTGTAATATAAAGTCATGATTGAATCATATATGATATCATAAATATTCTTATGGTTATAATAAAAGTTAATAATATGTTTAAAACCAATATACAGGAGTTTTAGACACGTACGGATGAAATTGGACCTATGGTAAGGGATAATTTTTCAATCTCATTTTTATTCGAGATTGCTTTTACGTAAGTAATTACTAGGGTTATATTTTTCATCCATGTCCATTAAAATGTTTTTCATAAAGTGTTTAAAATTATTAAATGTATTTTTAGAGTCATGTTTACCCCTCTTTGACTTTTACATTTTGTTATGGAAGGAATCTTTCTTTTGTTTACCATATAAGTAACTTTTTGACTTTTCTGGTGAAAGTACGAGGAGAATGTTTTTTAACTTATACAGCATGAATAGATTTTTAAGGTTTTATAATGCCTTATTTTCATGAAGCCTACTCTAAAAATTTCATTACTATTTTCAAAAAAATCATTTCTTATAAAATTTCATGGCATTTTGTGAAAAGAAAATGATTTTGAGGAAGAAAGGATATTTTCTTCAAGAATTCATTTCAAGTGTTTTATCAAAACCATTTTCCATATATGATGACATTATTTCAAAGGTGTATGTTTCATGTATAATGTCTCTATGATTTACATGGTTTCACATTTCTTATGATGAAATGATATCCAATTGTTTTATATGGATTATGTTATAATGGGATGATGTTTATGAAACCCATTTATTTTTTGGGTTATGATGAATGATTTATGTTTATGTTGTGGAACACGTAAGAATGATTTCATTATGAGATGGGTGGTACCTATATCTCCCTCCAATTAATTGGGTAAAGATTTATATCTCATGAGATAGACATGGATGGAACGAAAATTTAATCCGGTTCAGTGATACAGGACTGGAACAAGGAGTGAACTCGATTTAGTAAGGGACTTTGTCCACTATGATGGTCTTGGCAGCAATGCCTTGGATAATATGGAAATCATAACATCTTCTTAATGATTTTCACAATTACATGTTTTATTCCCATGCTATTTTGTCACGGTTAATGTTCCTTTTTGATCTATTCCTTATGCACTGCCAATATTTTTGTCCTTACTCATGATTTTGATGTTTTATGTGCATGTTCTTACGTTCAAATGTTTAGGGATTGTTTTATGTTCTCCATGTTTACCCTTAATGATCATTTGAGCTCACCCTTTTTATGTTTTCGTTTCCCTGTTATATAAATAAAGGTTTTAGGTAAGAAAACCAAAGGGGAAGATCATTATGGGAGATGTTGAAGATCAGTAATTATGATTAGAAGATTATGTTCTGAGTTTCCAAAGACATTAAACTAATATGGTCTTTGGGAATCTGTTTTTGTAATATATTAAGTATTCTACAAAAGTAATGTAATTTCTATGTACGTCATGTATGGGTCTCTATAGTTGGTATCAGAGAGAATTTTTAGTTAACCTTTGGAAACTATGATGCGAAAACATTAGTGAAATACCTAGTGATATTTCTAAGGCATATCTAGAGATGTCACTAAGGTTAAGTATATGTATAGTTTATAGTCCTAGAATTACAGAAACAATCTTAAAATTAAACCTAAGATGTAATATATTGAAGGTAATCCCCCTTTATTAGGTTATTTTCCTAGCATGATTTTTTCCTCTCACACTATTCTTTTTGGGTTTTAGAAAATGGCTAGAAATAGGAAGATTCATTATAATAGAGGATATGAGGGGAAATAGAATGATATTATTCATGAGTAACCAAATGAAATAGGATTTGGAAGTCCAAAAATCGATTTTATGCCTAATCAGCAATCTCATAATATGATCAATAATCTCAACTTGGGTAAGTATCCCAACTCAGATAATAAGAGAAAGATGGAGTTTCATGATATTCATTGAAGAATGAAAGTTCAATTCCCATCATGTAAATCATGTTGGAAGAGGCATCAGGGAGAATGTTTCCAAGGAACTGGAAGATTATTTGGGTGTGGAAAAGAAGGATACAAATCCAGTAATTACAAAGGAAAATGTTTAGTTAACAACATGGACAAGGATAATGGTATTGATAAGACATCAATAATGGTTAAATGTTTTAAATGTGGAATGTACGAGTATTATGAAAACCAATTCCCTAAGGGAAAGTCTTGTGAAGAGAATCATCATGGTCGTATGGGTATTATTTATATTGATGATGTTAAAGAGACTACAAATGATATGTGATATAAAAGAATTGTTAAAGCTCGTTCAATGGTTTAATAAGGTAGTGTAGTGATTTATGTTTATCAAGAGTTATGTTGTATAGGTAATGGTACTATGAAATAAAGACACGTCTATGGATTGTTACACTATTTTTTTCCTAAAGTACTTGAGTGTATATGTTTAATGGTACCGATAACAATGAAAGGTTATTCATATATTTTTGGAAAGTAGTTGATATGCGCATAATGAATGGATAAGGAGATAATGAGATGTTTGATTGTATAAATGAGCTCCTGACTGATATAAGGACAATGTGATATCATGGTTTGAGTATATAGAAATTCTGGGATTTTGGTTTGTGGAAAGAGTTATCTTTTGACAGAATTATTGTTTTAACTATGGTTCTATTGTAATTTATGTTTCAAGAGAATTTATGATTAAGTAATTCACATGTTTGGAATGAGATCAACAAGACATATCTTATGATATATGGGGGATACATGATGGTATTCATGTGCTTGTTGTGTGACCTTTCTAGTAATAGTTTTCTTTATACTATGAGATTGGACATATGTATTTTGGATAAGTCTAAAGATTGGAATGGATTATCTTGAACATCAGATAATATTTTTTAAGGATAGAACTTTTTTTCGACATTATTTCAGTAATGTTATAATAGTGTAGTTTTAGAAAAAGGAAAACCTGCAGGATGGGAAACAACCCATCACATCAGACAAGGTTGTGGGATTCGAACCCAGAAACGAAGTGCGACAGGCCTTTATCTCTTACCAGTGTCCTACATGAAGTCCCTGGTTAGTAGAAACTTATTTTATTTTATTAACCAGGATGATAGATGAAGTATAAGTCCATTTTTTGGATCTATATACAATTACACTCACTATATATGGACTTATGTATATAATTTTTGCTAACCTTATGTCTGACACAGATGGAATGACCTATCATTCTATCGCATGATTTACTAACAATTCACAAATGACAAATTCAACTTCATTTCTTTAAGAGATGAAGTAGAAATTGTTCAAGGAATGACCAACAGTGAGATTTTACCAAAATCAATTATGTATTTCTTCTAATTACATTTTTTTCAACATTATGGAAATGATCTTAAAATCGAAAAACGTTGTCCTAGACGATACCTTAGATCATCACAAATTTATGGCTTTGTGATATTTGGGTTTTTCATATCCACGTTCTCTACGACTCTCCATCAGAATATTATGGTTAGATTTCTCTTCCATATAAATATTTTCACCTATGTTCTTCAATGTGGAAACCCTTTGATGAGTTAATTTGGGTAACTGTTACGTTTCATACATTAGTTTTTTAAATTAAGTTGTAGTATTCAATTTTACAATGTGGGTTTCTATGAATGAAACATTCAAGTAGTAACCCATTTATAACCCCGATGAATTTTGAGGGAAAAATTCATTTTAAGGGGGTTTGAATGTAACACCCCAAGATTTTATGAGAAATATTATTTTTAATTTATTTGATGTCTTGTGTTGTATGCTACACCAAGATTATATTGCGCTATACGTAATATCGTATTAGCTTGTAGTATACTCAACACTATTCTTGGCTTGTGTTACACGCAAGATCAACCTTCCTCGATAGCTTGCGTTGTACGCAATACCATGTTTCACTAAACAATGACATGTTATTAAAATATTATATAAACTAGCCGTTATGAATTGTAATATCCACTTTTTGAAATTTTATAAATTCAATCTTTCAAAATGGACTTCATTTTTGGATTCTGAATATCGAAATTAGCCTTGGGTGAATTTTTGGTATTTTCTAAAAACATTCAATTTTTTATTAATAGTGAAAAAACACTGAGTTATAGTTTAAAACTGATATTTTATTTAAATAATTATTTATTTTATTTAAATTTATTTTGGGTCAAAATTGATACATAATACATATATAAGTTTAATTTAATTCAACAGGGTAATTTTATAATAATTTTAGATATATAAAATTTTATTGAACTTTTCACTCTCTTTTACCCACCTCCTAGGAAAATTTTCAAATTTACATAAAACTTAATTTTACCAATTTTGTGAGTGGAATTTAGAAAATCCATGAGACACCATTAAAAGGAGTAAAATGTGGTTCAATAAGATAAAAATATTTTTTGGTGAACAGTAACTTTTTTACTTTAATTACCACGGTTAAAAGTAAATTGGGAAATTAGGGGTAAAAATGATATTATTATTACCCTAACACATGTCCTAATTCTATTTGATAAGTAAAATTAGACCAAAAACAACCTTAGGAATAAAATATTACCCTTTAGGTTCACTTGGATTAGACTAGGACATTTATTATTATTTTATTTAAAGAAGAGTTAAAATAGTTAAAATCAAAGTTTAATAACTCAAACATTTTTAAAATAGGGTTATACATAAGATAAATTCAAATATAAATATTCATTAGAAATCTAAATAGATTTCCAACACAATGGTATTTTATTTATATTTTTTATAAATTAAATAATTTAATTTATTTATGACACAATGATGATGCACTAATTACCTAATTAATGAAATATTAAAATAATTGATATAATAAATACCCAAATAATTGTAATTTGAGACTTTTTATGAATTAAATTAATTTTATAGGTTAATATAACATATTTTAGTTGGTTATATGAATGTTTTTCCAAGTAATAATTTTTTTATGAATTTAGAGAAAACAAAATACAAAATAGTGATAAAATTGACATAAAAGAGTTTTTAAAACACATATTATATTATTAATTGATATTTAATTCCTAAAAATATAAGGATCGGAAAAAAGTCATATATAATAATATATAAGACATTAATTAACCAATTGGTGTTTGAGTTGTAGTTTATAGTAAGTTTATTAACAATATAGTGTAAGAATACAAGAAAACATGGTAAAAGTTAAATTATTTAACTTCGAGTTAAATCTAAATGATAAGGTTAAAATGGTAACTTAAACTTGTCTAAAACCTATTTATTGAGATGATTTAAACCCATACTCACCCTAACCTCTAAATAAGTCACTTCTGATCCATTATAAACCGAATATTAATTTATTATAAAATAATATTTTATGTTTTTCCGAAGGTGACCCTCACCCCTCTTATAAAAGGGAACCTCCTCCCTCTCCTCTTCACAAACATTTGAGCCTTCAAGATCGGATAAACCCTGTCCATTGCAATTATCCACTTTCATAGAAACCAACTAAATGTCCTTGTATTCTTGAAAGACCAACTTTTTTGCCCTAAGAGGAGGTTAAGAGGAGGCGCGTCGAAGAAGAGGTAATCTCTTCTACCGATTCATTCAAGTTTCTTTATTCTTATACTTACTCTTCTTTAGTTGTTTCATTATAAAAAAATTACATAAGAATAAATAATATAATGATATATTATTATAAATATAAAACAACCCCATTTCACCTTCTATCCATCCTACGGAAACGTAATCACCACGCATGCGTGCATACAGAATACCGTCTCCACGCCGTGGTGTAATATGTTTTTCCACCACCACATTACTTGGATGGGTATAATTATGTTACGAATAACTATATATGGTTATAATAACATAATAATGATTCTGAGATATTATATCATCCACTACAATTCCATTGAATAATTATGGGAATGATATTATCGCTCATGCGTACGTACGGATTACCGTCTCCACGACGCGATGAGATTCATTCTCCATAGTAACCATTCAAGAATTATTATAAAATATATATAATAAATAATAATTATATATAAGACATAATAATTCTACTGAATTTATGTATATATATATATATTTCATCTACTTACTTCCATTCAAGTCAATAAGGAAAGGAAAACAACGTTCAATCGTACGTACGACCTACCGTATCCATGAATGGTGTGTTTCATTTAATTTATCTATCTATTATAGATATATATATACTGAATATATATGATATATAAATCATGTTTTACATTATTTAAGTAAGTAAATCATGATAATAATATCAAGAACAACAAGTTCAAACACGTATGATAAATGAAACGATTTTACCCAAAACGCTGCTTTAACATGGAATTGACAAAAGAACGGGTAGTATAAAGTCATAATTGAATCATATATGATATCATAAATATTATTATGGTTATATTACAAGTTAATAATATGTTTAAAACCACTATAAAAGAGTTTTTGACATGTACGGAAGAAATTGGACCTAAGGTAAGGGATAATTTTTCAATCTCATATTTATTTGAGATTGCTTTTACGTAAGTAATTACTAGGGTTATATTTTTCATCCATGTCCATAATTTTTTTTTCATAAAGTGTTTAATTTTATTACATGTATTTTTAAAGTCATGTTTACCCCTCTTTGTCTTTTACATTTTTTTATGGAAGGAATATTTCTTTTTTTTACCATACGAGGAACTTTTCGACTTTTCTTCTAAAAGTACGAGGAGAATGTTTTTTAACTTATACAGAAAGAACTGATTTTTACATTTTTATAACGCCTTATTTTAATGAATACTAGTCTAAAAATTTCATGACTATTTTCAACAAAATACTTTTCTTTTAAAATTTCATGGAATTTTGTGAAAAGAAAATGATTTTGAGGAAGAAAGGATATTTTCCTCAAGAATTCATTTCAAGTGTTTTATCAAAACCATTTTCCATCTAAGATGAAATTATTTCATAAGTGTATGTTTCACGTATAATGTCTCTATGATATACATGGTTTCAATTTTCTTATGATGAAATGATATCCAATTGTTTTATATAGATTATGATATGAAGGGATGATGTTTATGAAACCCATTTATTTGTTGGGTTATGATGAATGATTTATGTTTATGTTGTGGCACAAGTAAGAATGATTTCATTATGAGATGGGTGGTACCTATATCTCCCCCTAGTTAATTGGGTAAATATTTATATCTCATGAGATAGACATGGATGGAACATCAAGTTAATCCGGTTCAGTCATACCGGACTGGAACAAGGAGTGAACTCGATTCAGTACGGGACTTTGTCCACTATGATGGTCTTGGAAACAATGCCTTGGATGATATATAAATCATAACATATTCTTAATGATTTCCACAATTACATGTTTTACTCCCATGCTATTTTATCACGGTTATTTTTCCTTTTTGATCTATGCCTTATGCACTGCCAATATTTATGTCCTTACTCATGATTTTGATGTTTTATGTTCATGTTCATACGTTCAAATGTTTAGGGATTGTTTTATGTTCTCCATGTTTACCCTTACTGAGCATTTGAGCTCAGCCTTTTTATGTTTTTTCCCCAGGATATAAATAAAGTGGTTAGGTAAGAAAACCAAAGGGGAAGATCTTTATGGTAGATGTTGAAGATCTTTCACCATTATTAAAAGATTATGTTCCGAGTTTCCAAAGACACTAAAGTAATACAGTCTTTGGGAGTCTATTTTTTTAATGTATTAAGTATTATACAAAAGTAATGTAATTTTTATGTATGTCATGTATAGGTCTCTATAGTTGGTATCAGAGAGAAGTTTTAGTTAACCTTTGGAAACTATAATGCGAAAACTTTAGTGAAATCCCTAGAAATATTTCTAAGGTACTTCTAGATATGTCTCTAAGGTTAAGTATATGTATAGGTTATAGTCCTAGAATTACAGAAATGATATTAAAATTAAACCTAATATGTTATATATTGAAGGTACTCCCCCTTTATTAGGTTGTTTTTCTAGAATGATTTTTTTCCTCTCACACTATTCTTATTGGATTTTAGAAAATGGCTAGAAATAGGAAGATTCACGATAATGGAGGATATGAGGGACAATGGAATGATATTCTTCATGAGTAACCAAATGAAATGAGATTTGGAAGTCCAAACATCGTTATTATTCCTAATCAGCAATCTCATAATATGATCAATAATCTCAACTTTGGTAAGTATCCCAACTTAGCTAATAAGAGAAAGATGGAGTTTCATGATATTCATAGAAGAAATAAAGTTCAATTCCCCTCATGTAAATCATGTGGGAAGAGGGATCAGGGAGAATGTTTCAAAGGAACTGGATGATTCTTTGGGTGTGGAAAATAAGGACACAAAGTCAGTAATTGCAAAGGAAAATGTTTAGTTAACACTATGGACAAGGATAATGGTATTTATAAGACATCAACAATGGTTAAATGTTTTAAATGTGGAATTTACGGGAGTTATGCAAACCAATTCCCCAAGGGGAAGTCTCATGAAGAGAATCATCATGGTCATATGGGTTGTATTTATATTTATGATGTTGATGAGACTACAAATGATAATTGATATAAAATAATTGTTGAAGCTCAGTCAATGGTTTAATAAGGTAGTGGAATGAGTTATGTTTATCAAGAGTTATGTTGTATAGGTAATGGTACTATGAAATAAAGACACATATAAGGATTGTTACACTATGGTTTTTCCTAATGTAATTGAAAGTATATGTCGAATGGTACTAGTAACTATGAAAGTTTATTCATATATTTTTGGAATGTAGATGATATACGCATAATGAAGGGATAAGAAGATAATGAGATGTTTGATAGTATTAATGAGAACCTGACTAATATAAGGACAATGTGATGTCATGGTTTGAGTATATAGAAATTATGGGATTTTGGTTTGGGGAAAGAGTTATCTTTTTAAAGAATTATTTTTTTCACTATGGTTCTATGGTAATTTATGTTTCAAGATAATTCATGATTATGGTTTTAACATTTTTGGAATGCGATCAACAAGATATATCTTTTGATATATGGGGGATAAATTATGGTATTCACATGCTCGTTATGTGAGTTTTCCAGTAATAGTTTTCTTTATACTATGAGATTGGACAGATTTATTTTGGATAAGTTTAAGGATTTGAATGGATTATGTCGATCATGAAATAGTATTTTTAAGGCTATAACTTTTTTTCGATATTATTTCTGTAATGTTATAAAAGTGTAGTTTTAGAAAAAGGAAAACCTGCAGGACAGGAGACAACCCATCACATCAGAAAAGGTTGCGGGAATCGAACCCACAAATGAAGTGTGATAGGACTCTATCTCCTACCAGTGTCCTACATGAAGTCCCTGGTTAGAGAAACTAATTTTATTTTATTAACCAATATTATAGATGAAGTATAAGTCCATTTTTGGAACCATATACAATTAATCTCACTATAGATGGACTTATGTATATAACTTTTGCTAACCTCCTATCTGAGATAGATGGATTGACCTATCATTCTATCACATGATTTACTAACACTTCACGTATGAAAAATTCAACATAATCTCTTTAAGAGATGAAGTAGAAATTGTTCATGGAATGACCAACGGTGAGATTGTACCAAAATCAATTATGTATTTCTTCTAATTCAAATTTTTTCAACATTATGGAAATGATCTTGAAAAAAAAAACGTTGTCTTAGATGGTACCTTAGATGATCACAAATTTATGGCTTTGTGATAGTTTCCTTTTTCATATCCATGTTCTCTAGCACTCTCCATCAGAACATGATGGTTAGATTTCTCTTCCATATCGATATTTTCACCTATTTTATTCTATGTGGAAACCCTATGATGAGTTAATTTGGGTAACTGTTACGTTTCATACATTAGTTTTTAAAATTAAGTTTTAGTATTCCTTTTTACAATGTGGTTTTCTATGAATGAAATATTCAAGTAGTAAACCATTTATAACCCTGACGAATTTTGAGGGAAAAATTCATTTTAAGGGGGTTTGAATTTAACAACTCGAGATTTTATAAGAAATATTATTTTTAATTTCTTTGATGTCTTGTGTTGTATGCTACACCAAGATTATATTGCACTCTATGTAACACCATATTATCTTGTAGTATACTCAACACTATTCTTGGCTTGTGTTACATGCAAGATCAACCTTCCTCGATAGCTTGCGTTGTACGCAATACCAAGTTTCACTAAACAATGACATGTTTTTAAAATATTATATAAAATAACCGTTATGAATAGTAATACCCCATTTTTGAAATTTTATAAATTTAATATTTAAAAATGTACTTCATTTTTGTATTCGGAATATCTAAATGAGCTTAGGGTGAATTTTTGGTATTTTCTGAAAACTCTCGATTTTTTATTAATAGTTAAAAAACACAGAGTTATAGTTTAAAACCGAATTTTTATTTAAATAATTATTTATTTTATTTAAATTTATTTTAGGCCAAAATTTATACATAATACATATATAATTTCAATTTAATTCATTAGATTCATTTTATAATAATTTTAGATATATAAAAATTTTATTGAACTTTTCATCATCTTTTACCCACCTCCTAGGAGAATTTGCAAATTTATATAAAACTTAATTTTACCGATTCTGTGAGTGGAATTTAGAAAATACAAGAGACACAGTTAATATTAAGGAGTAAAATATGGTTCAATAAGATAAAAATATTTTTTGGTGAATATTAACCTTTTACTTTTATTTACCACGGTTAAAAGTAAATAGGGCAATTAAGGGTAAACATGATATTATTATTACCCTTACACATGTCCTAATTCTATTGGATAATTATAATTCGACCAAAAACAACCTTATGAATAAAATATTACCCTTTAGGTCCTCTTGGATTAGATTAATACATTTATTATTTTATTATTTAATGAAGAGTTAAAATAGATAAAATTAAAGTTTAATAACTAAACCATTTTTAATATAGGGTTATAAATAAGATAAATTAGACTATAAATATTCATTAGAAATATATAAAGATTTCTTAAATAATGGTATTATATATATATTTTTTAGACATGAATTAATTTCATTTATTTATGAAACAATGATGATGTAGTAATTATCTAATTAATGAAATATTAAAATAATTGATATTATAAATACCCAAATAAATGTAATTTGAGACTTTTTATGAATTAAACTAATTTTATAGGTTAATATAACATATTACGCTTGGTTAGATGAATTTTTTTTTAAGTAATAATGCTGTCATAAATTTACAGAAAACAAAATACCAAATAGTGTTAAAATTGACATAAAAGAGTTTTTAAAAAAAATATTATATTATTAATTGATATTCTATTCCTAAAAATCAAAGGTTCGAAAAAAAGACTTATATAATAATATATATTACATTAATGAACCAATTGGGGTTTTATTTGCAGTTTATAGTATGTTTATTAACCATATAGTGTAAGAATACAAGAAGACATGGTTAAAGTTAAATTATTTAACTTTGAGTTAAATCTAAATGATAATGTTAAAATGGTAAACTAAACTTGTCTAAAACATATTGGTTTGGAGTATTTATACCCATACACACCCTAGCCTCAAAATAAGTCACTTTTGTGCTTTTATAAACCGAATATGAATTTATTATGAAATAATATTTTATATTTTTCCTAAGGTTCCCCTCACCCCTCTTATAAAAGGTAACCTCATCCCTCTCCTCTTCACACAAATTTGAGCCTTCAAGATTGGTCAAACCCTGCCCATTTAACATCTCCACTTCCATAGTAACCTAATAGATTTCCTGGTATTCTTCAAAGACCAACATTAGTTCCCTAAGAGGAGGTTAAGAGGAGGCATGTCAAAGAAGAGGTAATCTCTTCTACCGATTCTTTCAAGTTTCTTTATTCTTATAATTCAAATTATTTAGTTGTTTCATTATAAAGTAATGACATAATTATAAATAATATACTGATATGTTATTATAAATATGAAACAGCCCCATTTCACCTTCTATCCATCCTACAGAAAACGAAATCACCGCACGTACGTACGTACGAAATACCGTCTCCACGCTGTGGTGTAATATGTTTTTCCACCACCACCTACTTGGATGGGTATAATGGCGTAAAGAATAACTATATATGGTTATTATAAAATTATACTGATTCTGAGATATTATATCATCCACTCCAATTCCATCCAATAATTATGGGAACGATATCATCGCTCGTGCGTATGTACGGATTACCGTCTCCACGACGCGAGGAGATTCATTCTCCATATTGACTGTTCAAGAATGATTATAAAATATATATAATGAATAATAATGATATATATGACATAATAATGCTACTGGATTTATGTATATATATATATGTCCTCTACTTACTTTCATTCAAGTCAATAAGGAAAGGAAAACAATGTTCATGCGTACGTGCGGCCTACCGTCTCCATGAACGGTGTGTTTCATTTCATATATCTATATATTATATATGTATATATATAATGAATATATATGATATATAAATCATGTTTTACATTCTTGAATTAAGTAAATCATGATAATAATTTCAAGAACAACAATTCCAAACACATACGATAAATGAAACGATTTTACCCAAAACGCTGCTTTAACATGGAATTGACAAAAGAACGGGTAATATAAAGTCATTAGTGAATCATATATGATATCATAAATATTATTATGTTTATGTTACAAGTTAATAATATGTTTAAACCCACTATAAAAGAGTTTTGGACATGTACGAATGAAATTGGACCTAAGGTAAGGGATAATTTTTCAATCTCATTTTTATCTGAGATTGCTTTTACATAAGTATTTATTGGGTTATATTTTTCATCCATTTCCATGAAAATGTTTTTCATAAAGTGTTTAATATTCTTCCATGTATGTTTAAAATCTTGTTTACCCCTATTTGACTTTTACATTGTGTTATTGAAGGAAAAATTATTTTTTTTACCATACCAGGAACTTTTTGATTTTTCCAGTAAAAGTATGAGGAGAATGTTTTTTTAACTTATAAGGCATGAACGGATTTTTAAGGTTTTATAACTCCTTATTTTCATGAAGCTTACTCTAAAATATTTCATGAATATTTTCAGCAAAATATTTATTTTTAAAATTTCATGGTATTTTGTGAAAAGAAAATTATTTTGAAGAAGAAAGGATATTTTCATCAATAATTCATTTCAACTGTTTTATCAAAACCATTTCCCATCTAAGATGAAATTATTTCATATGTGTATGTTTCAATTATAATGTCTCTATAATTTTCATGGTTTCACTTTTCTTATGATGAAATGATATCCATTTGTTTTATACATATTTTGTTGTGATGAGATGATGTTTATGAAACCCATTTTATTCTTTGGGTTATGATGATTGATTTATGTTTATGTTGTGGCACACGTAATAATGATTTCATTATGAGATGGGTAGGACCTATATCACCCTAAAATGGATTGGGTAAAGATTTATATCTCATGAGATAGACATGGCTGGAATGGAAAGTTAATTTGGTTCAGTGATACAAGACGGTAACGAGGAGTGAACTCGATTTAGTAAGGGACTTTTTCCACTATGATGGTCTTGGCAGCAATGACTTGGCTACTATGGAAATCATAACATGTATTTAATGGTTTCCACAATTACATTTTTTATTCCCATGCTATTTTTCATGGTTAATGTTCATTTTTGATCTATTCCTTATGCACTACCATGATTTATGTCATTACTCATGATTTTTTTGTTTTATGTTCATGTTCTTACGTTCAAATTTTTAGGGATTGTTTTATGTTCTCCATGTTTACCCTTACTGAGCATTTGAGCTCACCCTTTTTCTGTTTTCTTTTCCCCAGGATATAATGAAAGGTTATAGGTAATAAAACCAAAGGGTAAGATCATTATGGGAGATTTTGAAGATCATTCACTGTGATTAGAATATTATGTTCCGAGTTTCCAAAGAAATTAAACTAAAACGGTCTTTGGGCATCTGTTTTTATAATGTATTAAGTATTCTGAAAAAGTAATGTAATGTATATGTACGTCAATTATGGGTCTCTACACCATTCAAATACTCCTTAATCATCATCATTCTCTTCCTTTATATTGTAATTTCCTACAGGAGCCACCATAAAATTCTCTCTATGTTATTTTTTAACTTTAATTCCTTCTACATACGTTTCTTCAGAACAATTAATTTATTGTGAAGGAAGATTATTCTTCTTGAAGAGGTTTCATTTCATACCTCTCCCACATTTCTCATTCGATGAATATTTCTTCATGATAATTTCAACAGCCTCATCACTGTCTTAATAATTCTGAAAACACTTTTCTGCAAGGTTACAAACCATTCCACGTTGAAAGAATTTGAGTAAAAGCTTCCCTTTAAAATTTTCCTTTCACCTTTAGAGATTTTAGGAATTTAATGAAATAAATTAATCCACCTCTTCTTTTTCCTATCCATCCTAAATAGTGACCGTTTACATGCACTTGAATACCACCTAATTAAACATCCTTTTTCCAGATCCTCATTGCCATCTTTTCTCACCAGGTATGAAACAATAGTATTATAAAAACTATCTAATGTCTTATCCTTTGTATATTTTCATAGAGTATAAAGACATTAAAATTGAACTGAGGTGAAAATATTCTCAGGATGCACTTTACTAGATTCATGTCATCAAGGGTTTATCTTAGACCATGCATGTCCTATATAATAAAATTCAACCCATCCAAGAATATATCATCATTTTTGTTTTGGTTCATCCTCAGGTACATATAATTTTTTCAATAAACATATTGTTTTCCTAATGAAACATTTTAATTTCCTTCATATCAGTTTATTAATTTTAAATAAATATAATGTGATTATTTTAATTATATAATATATATTTAGATTTTTGTATAACTCTCTCCATAATATATTGATTCCTTTAGTGTCAGCATCCAATTCTCTTCGATCTACTATCGATAAATCTCTAATGTCTATACTAGAAAAAATAACATGCATCGTAACAGTGTTAATTTTTATACCTAAATATCCAAAGTAATGCTACATCTGATTCATCCAAATTTGAAAACTATTTATATCGAATATCATAATTACTCTTTTATTGACTTATTCCACTAAGATAGATCAAAAAACTTTAAGCTCTCTCTAATAGTAATCGTTGGCCCCAATAGGTTCAATACCTTAAGGAGGGGAGGGGAGAATATGGGTATTATGAATTAAATTAATTTAAATATTAGATCATGTTTTCAAATTTGAAAAAACACTATTATATACTACTATCATATTAAAACAAGGAAATAAAAGCTTGAAAGAGACACAATAATTTTACTTGGATTACCCTAACCAAGATTGCGCATGGAGAATACAAATGCAATGTTACAGTGTATAAGAATCAAACATAGAAAAAAATTGTTATAAAGTTAAGATTGGACTCACCATTCATCCTGGTTCACAACCAAGAAAACATTGAAATAAATCAACCATCACAATAGAAGTTAATGTAAAAATCCTCCAGAATATTGTGATGATGATCATTATTAGTAATGATTTTGGTCAAAATGAGATGGGTGTAACCTAAAACATTGTTTTCATACATGTGAATATATCCACCCTTCCATGTACTTAACCATGAAGAAAACATTTCATTATAAACTCTATAATCATGGATCATTATCACTACAAACTCCAACCTCACAAAAAATTTCCACTGTGAACTCCCCATTGTGGAAACAATTCACAGTAGAATCATCTTTAGGGAAACATTTCACTTAGAACTCATACCATACAAAATACTCCCTCAAGAACTTATAAGAAACCTTCCATACTACAAATTCATAAAATCTTATATCCTTTATGAAATAACATTCTATCACGCAATACTCAAATATCATAAACTCATCCTTTATAAATACCCTTTCGCAAACTTTCAGTTTGTACACAACTTTTAGACATAGAAAAAGTTCTCTAGTGATGGTATTCTATGAGAAAACTTTTTCCAACTTTAATGATGTGATAAGGGTAATTTTATAAGAAAATACCACTAATTAACCATCTAATTATTAAATTCAATTTCATTCATTCATTTTAAAATCAATCACATATTGTTTCATTGTGCTGTATAGTTGACCTCAAAGTTCAAGAACCAACTTGAAAGTCCTTTAAAATCATTAAACATTGACCACATAGTCATTATATTGTTTTTCCAAAAAACCCTATATTTATAACCACATACTGTATAACAGGGTCTATGATCTAACTTGATAGTCTTACAGATGCAAACCTCTTTTGTAGTTTCCATGAACATAAACTCACAATCTATATATTCTACCTCAGGATATGAAAACTTGAACAAGAATTTTGAATTATGACATCAAAAAAACCTCATATACCAAATATTCTTACATAAGAAAAATACGAAATAAATATGAAATATTTCCACCTTCAGGAACACCTCTTTCAGAAAAATATAAGTTAGTTTCTGATGATAATTGTTACCATATAAGACAACCTAAAAATATTGAATTATCATCATGATGGATTTTTTCCAATAATGTTTTTTTCATCTAATCCTATAAAGAAACCATAAAAAATGGTGATGAATGAAATATCTCATGATTTTATCATATGAAAAATTATGAAATAATATTGGAATTTTTGAGAGGATATTTCATGTTAAATTCATTATTAACATAATAATAAAAATAATTACTTGATCATGATCTGGTTACCTAATATAGATATTTATCATTCTAACACCATTCTAGTTATATCATCATTTCCCTATGATGATAAAAATAGACCTATAGTCTAATATTTTATAATTTCACATAGCCCCTTAATGAAATAATAATAATTTTATATTCCCATGAAAATAATAATGATAATGATAATGAAAAAAATTAATGGAATTTGCTAACTCATTCCATTTTAAATATCATTTAAAAAAATAAATATATACATATTTATCTAAATGAAATTTAAAACTTATATTATTCTTGATATTGAGAACCTGACTTAGACCAACTGTCATTCTTGATATTTATCGAATGTAGAATAAGACATAAATATTATTTATTCTACAGATAATTGAATATTATATTAATAGTTGCGAGAATAAATATTTATTCTAATACTCACATACCAAAATAGATATTAAGTAGATAATATTTATTACCTTGTGAGTAAAATAAGAGATAAATAAATATTATCTTTGAAGACATTGTAAATAAAAATTTAGTTCATATTAAACACAAATATATATTATAATTCAACTATAACTCGTGAATTAGTATTTTCAATTAGAAAAATTGAAAATACATATTATTTATCAATCATGATAATATTATTTATTCTAGATATTAAACTCAAAAATAATTTAATTGATTTCATATATACATTATTGTGTGTGACCATATTAAATTATTTATTAGTTTATTAGGCTTGTTTTCTTAAATTACAAGATAAGTTAAAAAACATGAAGGAAGACATAGAGAAATTGATTAATTTTCCTAAAGAGAAAAACCACAGATGAACACTCACTATGAAATATAATCTTTTTTTCTGGATATCTCTCAATATATAATGTTTCACACTCATTTCATAAACCTATGTACTTGATTACCCTTTCTCATAATATTTAAAACGAACCCAACAATACAATGTTGAATCCAAAAAATTCAAAAAAAAGTGACAAAAAATGAGAACGAAAATACAATAAAGGTAATCATGAAGGTAAATACATCCTTTTAGATCACCTATAATTTTCGGTTTTCAGACTCGGTAGAGAAACATTACCACAAGGTATCATCACGAGGTCACTAACCCCATGAATTCATCAACATTTTCATAAGACCACGAAAACTAATAAACCTCATGGTGTGAAATCATACTTTTCGGATGAACTATGAGGTGACCTCATAGTGATATATCACCACAGGTCCATCTCATGGGCTCAAAATCATGGGGAAATCAACCTAAAAGAGTTACCAACCACGTGGTGTCAGGTAATAATTTTTGAAAGACTAGATATGTCCCCTACCTCATGGTGAACCTAACCTCTTTTCATCAGAGTGTTTTTTTTCAGCAACCTACATTGTACTTTTATCGAATTCTTTCACCATTTTGGAACAACCAAATTTCCACCATTTTCAGGAAACCAGTTACCCACAGATTCCTATAAAAAATAATTTGTCTTCTCTAAATAGAACAAATCAACATAATAGGTATAACATAGTTAAGAAACCATTTCCACCTATTGAAATTTATATCATGAATTCTTAGGTAACCAAAATTTAAATCCTCAAAATGGAAAAGTAATACACCAACCAAGCTTCCAAGATGACCATACGATGCTATTCACATGAGGTGATTACATAGAACCAAGCATGTGATTTGACCAATTGAGGCTAAGAATTAGTTAGAGAGTCCACATGTCTCTTCCCAGAAGGCCTAGATCTCAAGAACAAGCCTACAAGGTCAGTACAAATAGTTAACCGTATGAAGTATAATATGTGAGTTATTGTTTGCGAAATCATCTTTAGAAAAGGATCACCCCCATTTAAGAGACTTACCTTTATACTTATAATAGTAATAATTTTATGTGAGTATTATTTATTAAATATAAATTACCTTTATGGGTTACATTATCTAAGTAATAAACCTCAAAAAGGATAACACAAAGCCTCGTCCAAAACATTTTCAAATGTCTGATCAAGGCATTTGAACAATCACCCACTGCTTAAACTGTGTATTCTATTAATAAAAGGAATATACAAGTATTATATAAAATACTTGTTGATACCTTAGGGCATCATAATCTTGTATTCCATTGAAAATTAGGGGCTCTATCATAGGGTTACATGGGGGTATGCTCGTGGACCATTTCACCTACTTTATCTCACCATCCACTATATACAGTTTTCATGTGGAACTTCCCCACCCCAAAAAATGATCCCTGGGGTAGGGAATCTATCCTAGAATAAAACCCTAGTTCTAATAGACAATTACATGATACTCTTTCGTCCACATTGTAACACCCGAGACTTTTATGAGAAATATTTTGTTTTTATGTTATATAAATCATCAAAGGAATCTTTCACTACACAAAACACTAGACTGGTTTGCTTTACACGCAATCGTGACCTTCCTCGATAGCTTGCGTTGTACACAATACTGAGTTTCACAAAACAACGATATGCTATTAAAATATTATTAAAACTAGCCGTTATAAATAATAATACCCACCTATTGAAATTTTTTAATTTTTATTTTTCAAAACGGACTTCATTTTTGGATTTCGAATATCGGAATTAGCGTAGGGTGAAATTTTGGTATTTTTCTGAAAACTTTCAATTTTTGATGAATAGTGAAAACATTAGGTTACTATTTAAAAACCGACATTTTATTTAAATAATTATTTATTTTATTTAAATTTATTTCAGGTCAAAATTGATACATAATACCAATATAAGTTCAATGCAATTCATTGGAGTCATTTTATAATAATTTTAGATATATAAAAATTTTATTGAACTTTTCACCGTCTTTTACCCACCTCCTAGGAGAATTTCCTTATTCACATAAAAGCTAATTTTACCACTTCTGTGAGTGGAATTTTGAAAATCCGAGAGACACGGTTGATTTCAAGGACTAAAATGTGGTTCAATGAGATGAAAATATTTTTTGGTGAATAGTAACTTTTTACTTTTTTTACCACGACTAAAAGTAAATAGGGTAATTAAGGGTACAAATGATATTAATATTACCCTAAAACATGTCCTAATTATATTGGATAAGTTTAATTCGACCAAAAAAAACCTTAGGAATAGAATATGACCATTTAGGCCCACATGGATTAGAGTAGGACATTTAATATTAATTTATTTAAAGAAGGGTTAAAATAGTTAAAATCAAAGTTTAATAAGTAAATCATTTTCAATATAGGGTTATACATAAGATATATTAAACTATAAATATTAATTAAAAAGCTAAAAATATTTTCTACATAATGGTATTTTATTTATAATTTTTAGACATTAAATAATTTAATTTATATATGACACAATGTTGATGCAGTAATTATCTTACTAATGAAATATTAACATAATTTATGTTATAAGAACCCAAATAAATGTAATCTGAGACTTTTTATGAATTAATCTAATTTTATATGTTAATATGACATGTATGTATTGATTTAATTACCTTTATTCAAACTAATATTTCTGTTATGATTTTCACAAAAATCAATTCCGAAATAGTGTCAAAATTGAAATAAAATTGTTTTTAAAAAACATATTGTATTATTAATTGTTATTTTAATACTAAAAATATAATGTTAAGCCAAATGACTTAAATAAGGTTATATATATTAATAATAAACAACTTGGGGTTCTTTTGGCTTGTTATAGTAAGTTTATTAACCTTATAGTGTAAGAAAACAAGAAGACACGGTAAAAGTTAAATTTTCTAACTTAAAGTGAAATCTAAATGATATGGTTATAATAGATACCTAAACTTGTCTAAATTCTATTTTATGAGAGGATTTTGACCCATACCCACCTTAGATTCGAAATAAATCAATTTTGAGCAATTAATAACCGAATATGACTTTATAATAAAATAATATTTTTCTTTTTTCAAGAGGTGCCCCTCTCCTCCCTTGTAAAAGGGAACCTCCTCCCTCTTTTCATCACATCACTTTGAGCCTTAATTCTCTGCCAAACCCTGCCAAATTCTCTTCTCCACTTCCCTATAAACATCTTAGAGGTCCTGGTCTTCTTCAAAGACCATTTTTAGTGCCCTAAGAGGAGGTCTCGAAGAGGCGCTTCCAAGAAGAGGTAATGTCTGTTACCGATTCTTTCAACTTTATTTATTCTTCCACTTCTTCTTCTTTAGTTGTTTCATTATGAAGTAACAACATCAGTATAAATCATATACTTTTATTTTATTATAAGTATTAAACAACCCTATTTCACCATCTATCCATCCTACAGAAAACGAAATCACCGCGCGTGCGTACGTACGGAATACCGTCTCCACGCCGTGGTGTAATCTATTTTCCACCACCAGCGTACATGGATGGGTATTATGGTGTAAATAATAACTATATATGATTATTGTAAAGTGATATTTATTCTGAAATAGTATTCATAAACTCCAATACAATTCCACGAACATTGGAATGATATCATCGCTCGTGCGTACGTACAGAATACCGTCTCCACGATGTGATGCGACTCGTTCTACATGATCTTCATTTCGTAATGATTATATAAATGAATTGAATGAATGAATATGATATATATTACACTAGTACCATTATGTAAATGAGGTATCTATAACCAAAAGAGAAAAATAAGAATTTATTCGACAAAACACGCATAAGAACAAAAAGTAATAAACACCCGAATAACAAGTAGCAATGAAATATTACAAATAAGAAGCTAAGAATATCTCCATATATGATATCATAAAAATGAGTATAATTATGGAATAAGTCAATGACATTATTTACATCATTATACCGGAGGTTCGGACACTTATGAAGAATATCAGACCTAAGGTAAGGGAAAATATCACAATATCATTTTTATCCGAGATTGTTTATACTTTATTATTTATTGGGGTATATTTGATCATCCAAATCCATGTTTCCTCAATATGTAATATTATTTCCATACACATGAAATTGTTTAAATCCAATTTTACCCTTCGATGAGTTTTTAGTAAAAGATATGAAAGGAATGTTTTTTCGTTTTTCGTACGAGGTACTTTTTGACTTTTCTGACAAAAGTATGAGAAGAATGTTTTTTTAACTTATACGGAATGAATGGATTTTTAAAAAATTATTTCCAAGAATATTCCTTTACAAGTTTTCAAGTTTAATTTTAATCAACTTCTTTTTGTTTAAAATTTTATGACATGTTAAGAAAGGAAAATGTTTTTGAAGTAGAAAGGCTATTTTCCTCAAGAATGGAGTTCAAGTGTTTTATCAAAATTATTTTCAATCTAAGATAATATAGGGTTCTGTTTCTATCCCTATTATTACATTGATTTGATTATTTTGTGATGGAATTATTTTTATGAATTCCTTTATCTTATATGAATTGTTTTATGATGTCATGATGTTTAAGAATCCCATTTTTATTACATGGGTTATGCTATGATGTATGATTTATGATTTTGTGGCACACATAATAATGGTTTCATTATGAGATGGGTGGGACCTATATCTCCCTCCAATTCATTGGGTAAAGATTTATATCTCATGAGATAGACATGGCTGGAATGGCAGGTTAAACTGGTTCAGTGAAACAGGACTGAAATGAGGAGTGAACTCGGTTCATAAATGGACTTTGTCTGCTAAGATAGTCTTGGCAATGAGTCTTGACTACTAAGAAATGATTCTCTATGATTATGTGTGTATGCCACAAAGCTTCATGTTTTAAGTTATGATTATTGGTATTACATTTCACTAATATGATTTATCCCATGTTATGAAATTATGATCTTTTTTGCAGGTTAAGATTTCCAAAATGTTATGTTCTTATTAATATGATGTGATTGATATTTCTTTTGTTTACCCTTAATGAGCATTTGAGCTCACCCTTTTGTATGTTTTCTTTCCCCAGGTTAGGAAGAAGGTTATTAAGTAGGATATGCCAAAAGGGACTCTAGATATGATGAAATAAATGGGAGACATTGTAGATTCATTATGAACCAGTTTTTTATGTTTCCCAATTTCCAAAGACACTATACCTATATGGTCATTTCATGGTTTTGTTTTATGTTGTAATAAGTATGCTTCAATTTTGAAGTATTAACAATGTATGTAAAGTATGTGTCGTTATAGTTGGTATCAGAGGAAAGGTATAGTCAACCTTTGTCAACTAGGATGTGAAACCCTTAATAAGAACCCTAAGGATATGTCTAAGAATAGAAAACAATCTTAGTGTTTTAGAAATGGCCATGAATAACCCATGATAAGACCTTAAGTGTAAAATTTTATTCTTTATTATGTGGTTTTCATATTATAATTAGTGTTTCTCACACTATTCTTCTTGGTTTTAGTCAATGGATAGAACCCGAAGGAACCGTGTTAATGTGGAATGCGATGGGAAATGCAATGATTGTCTCCCTGAGCAACCAAATGTTATGGGAGCTGGAATGAGAAATCTTGTAGCCATGTTCACACAACTTTCTCAAGCTATGAATCATAAATGACTTCCAAACGAGCAAAGGAAGGAGCAACATTCTGTTGAATCCGTCATGAGGCAGCATCCACCTTCATTCAGCGGGTCTTCTGATCCATTACTGGTTGAACAATAGATCAGTACCACTGAAAATATATTTTCAGTTCTTCAATGTTCTGAACATGATAAAGTCATCTTAGCAGTATATCGTTTGGATGGAGATGCTGATCAATGGTGGAATCTTTTCAAGAATATGAGGCAAAGAGATGAAATTGAGTCCATGGAATGGGACGAGTTCAAGAACTTATTTTTCAATAAGTACTTACCTCGTATTCTTCAAACAAAGATGGAGAAAGAGTTTCTTGAACTAAATAAAATGAATGATGAATCTGTTGGTACCTACGAAGAAAATTTTCCAAGACATGCAAGGTACGCTTTTGGTATTATTATCCAACCTGATAGTAAGATCGATTGATTCTTCAGTGGCTTAAAACCAAGTCTTCGAAGGGCGTTATCCATAAGGTACTTCAATAGCTACGAGGAAATCATTTGATGTGCTCTCAATGTTTAGATGGATATTGGAGTAACCCATCAGCCATATGGGTTTGATAAGAAGAGGAAAATGGAATTCAAAGGAAATCTAAAGAGAACACTGAAAAGAAGATGAGTTTTCCCTGATGCTCAAAGTGTGGAAAGAAACATGGGGGAAATTGTCTTAAGGGGAGAAGCAAATGTTATAAGTGTGGAAAAGAAGTCCATCGGGCAATTGAATGTCGAAATAATGGGAAGAAAATGTCTAATGATGAAAACAAAGGAAGGGATACATAGAATGAACCTATTACACTTCAATGTTTCAAGTGCAAGGAGATGGGGTCATTTTGCCAATCAATGCCCAAATCCAAGGGTTGATGATGATGTTCGACGTCAACAAACTCTTAAGGATAAAGACAAAGGAAAGTCACATGCAATTACTATTGGCGATGTGTAGTACGACAACAAAGTGGTGAGAGGTACAATTACCATCCACTCTAAAGTATAAAATGTTTTATTTGACTCTAGATCCACCCACTCTTTTATTTTTGAAGAATTTTCTTAGGGCATCACCGTATTACCTCAACAATTAGATGTTGAGTTGGCTGTGAAAACTATTAATGGCACAATTGTTGCATCAAAAGTTTATAATTCTTCTCCGATTGAAGCTTGTGGGAAAGTGCTTCTTGAAAATCTTTTGATCCTTCCTATAGTGGAATTTGATGTTATTCTTGTCATGGATTGGATTTCTCTATATGGAGCTCATATCATTTTCCAATTAAGGGAAGTCACATTTCATATTCCAGATCAATCTATGATCGTCTATCGATGCAAGGATGAACATAACCTTCCAGTATAAATTTCTTCCATCTTATGGGTTTTGATTCCACAAAATGATGGTTATTTATCTCAAATGGTTGGAGAGAAACTCATGATTAAGAATATTCCCATTGTACGGGAGTTTGATGATGTCTTTCCAGAGGAATTACCGGGTCTTCCACCAAATCGTGAAATTGAGTTTTCAATAGAACTCGTACTGGTTGCTTTACCTATTTCAAAGACACCTTATAAAATGGCCCCAATTGAGTTGTAGGAATTGAAAAAGCAACTCCAAGAGAATCTTGATAAGGGACTCATACGCCATAGTGCGTCACCTTGGGGAGCACCTGTTCTGTTTGTTAATTAGAAAGATGGATCAATGAGACTCTGCATTGATTATTGAGAACTTAACAAGATCACTATCAAGAACAAAAATCCCCTCCCACGCATTGATGACTTATTTGACCAACTATGCAGAGCTCAATACTTTTCTAAGATTGATCTTCGTTCAGGGTATCATTAATTAAGGGTCAAAAGGGAGGATATACCAAAGACGACTTTTCGTACAAGGTATGGACACTATGAATTTATAGTGATGCCATTTGGTCCAACTAATTCCCCTACTATCTTCATGGATCTGATGAATAGAGTCTTTAGAGACTATCTTGATCAGTCTGTGGTAGTCTTTATAGAAGATATTCTTGTATATTCAAAGAGAATGGAAGAATATGAAGATCACTTGAGAATTATATTGAAGACCTTGAGAAAGGATAAGATTTATGCCAAATTTACCAAGTGTGAATTTTGGATTCAAAAAGTTCCATTTTTGGGTCACATAATCTCAAAATAGGGGATATCTGTGGATCCAGCAAAAACAGAGGTTATCGAAAGATGGTCGAGACCAACAACAGTAACTGAGATCCGAAGTTTTCTTGGTTTGTCTGGATATTATCGACGTTTTGGGGAAGATTTTTCACGATTATCTAATCCACTCAACAAGTTGACTCGGAAAGGAGTTAAGTTTGTTTGGATGGAGGAATGTGAAGAGAATTTCAAGGAGTTGATAATAAGGTTATCTAGTGCACCTGTACTCACACTTCTTTTTAGTGGAGAAAGGTTTGTGATCTACAGTGATGCATCCAATAAGGGGTTGGTGTGTGTTCTTATGAAAAATTATATGGTGATAGCTTATGCCTGACGACAGTTAAAAATCCATGAGAAATTATTACCCAACTCATGATTTGGAGTTAGCTATGGTAATCTTGGCATTAAAGATTTGGATGAATTATCATTATGGAGAAAGGTGTTATATTTATACTGATCATAAAAGTTTAAGGTATATTTTCACACAAAAGGATCTGAATATGCGCCAAAGAAGATGGTTGGATCTGATTAAGGATTACGACTGCTCAATTCATTACCACCATGGGAAAGCAAACAAGGTGGCGGACGCATTAAGTCGAAAAGACCATGCTAGCTTATCCATGATGAGGATCACAAAAGATCAAATATTTATGGATTTACAAAGGATGGATCTTGGAATTATAATAGAAGGGGGAAAATCGTATCTTTCTCAAATGAATGTTCAACCATCTATACATGTGAAGATTAAAGAGGCACAGAAAGAAGATGTAGAGTTACAAAATAAGGTGAGAAATGTTCCTAAATTAAACCTAAATTGTGATGGGATAATAATGTTTAGGAATCGGGTATGTGTTCCTCCCATCCCATAATTAAAGAAGGATCTGATGGATGAGGCTCATAGTTATTAATTCTCTATTCATCCTAGATGCACAAAGATGTATAGGGACCTGAAAGAGTACTTCTGGTGGGATGGCATGAAAAGAGATGTTGTTGAATATGTCTCTCGATGCTTGGTTTTTCATCAAGTTAAAGCTGAGAGACAGAAGTCTAAGGGGATGTTACAACCATTACCCATACCATAATAAAAATGGGAAAATATCACTATGGACTTTGTCACTGGACTTCATAAAACATCCAAAGGCAATAATGCTATCTGGGTCATATTTGATCGTCTTATAAAGTCAGCACACTTCATCGCTATTAGAGAGGATTTCTCTTTGGATCAGCTTTCCATGATATATGTAAAGGAAGTGGTAAGATTGCATGGAGTACCACTTTCCATTATATCTGATCGGGATCCGAGACTTACCTCGATGTTCTGGTGAAGTCTTCAGCATACTCTGGATATAGTGTTGAGTTTTAGCACTGCGTATCATCCTCAGACAGACGGTCAGTCTGAGAGGAAAATTCAAACTATAGAAGATATGTTGAGAGCTTGCTCTATGGATTTCAAAGGTGGTTTGTATCAACACCTACATTTGGTGAAATTTTCTTATAATAATAGCTTTCACTCCAGTATTCAAATGGCTCCTTATGAAAATCTCTATGGAAACAAATGCAGGACTCCAACTTGCTGGGATGAAGTTGGGGAAAGAAAGCTATTTGGACCTGATCTTGTTGATGAGATGGCAAAAACGGTCAGATCTATTCAACTACACATTAGAGCAGCTCAGATTCGACAAAAATGTTAGGCCGACAACTGAAGAAAAGTCCTAGAGTTTGAAGTGGGTGTTAAAGTGTTCTTACAAATATCTCATTGGAATAGAGTAATGAGATTTGGAAAGAAGGGAAAGCTGAGCCTTAGATATATTGGTCCATTCAAAATACTGGATCATGTTGGGAAGTTAGCTTACCGATTGGCGCTTCCACTGAATCTCTCCCAAGTTCACGATCTGCTCCATGTATCTCTCCTGAGGAAGTATATACCTGATCCTTCACATGTACTCATCTCAGAAGTTGTACCGCTGGAGCAAGATCTTTCTTATGAAGAACAGCCGATAGAGATTCTGGATCGTAGCGAAAAAGTCCTACAGAACAAGACCACTCGCTTGGCGAAAGTTTTATGGAGGAACCACCAATTATAAGAAGCTACATGGGATTTTGAGGATATGATGAGGGAAAGGAATCCTCATCTGTTTGTTACAAAGTGACGAATTTCGAGGGAGAAATTCATTTTAAGGGGGGTAGAATGTAACACCCCAGAATTTTATGAGAAATATTTTTGTTTTTATGTTATATAAATCATCAAAGGAATCTTTCACTACACACAACACTATATTGGCTTTATGTATACGCAATCACCACCTTCCTCGATAGCTTGCATCATATGCAATACCGAGTTTCACTAAACAACGATATGCTATTAAAATATTATTAAAACAAGCCGTTATGAATAGTAATACCCACTTTTCGAAATTTTGTAATTTTTACTTTTCAAAACGGACTTCATTTTTGGATTTGGTATATCGAAATTATCCTAGGGTGAAATTTTGGAATTTTTCTGAAAACATTCAATTTTTGATGAATAGTGAAAACACTAGGTAAATATTTAAAAACCGACTTTTTATTTAAATAATTATTTATTTTATTTAAATTTATTTTAGGTCAAAATTGATACATAATACCTATATAAGTTCAATGCAATTCATTGGAGTCATTTTATAATGATTTTAGATATATAAAAAGTTTATTGAACTTTTCACCGTCTTTTACCCACCTCCTAGGAGAATTTCCAAATTCACATAAAACCTAATTTTACCAATTCTGTGACTGAAATTTTGAAAATCCGAGAGAGACGGTGGATATCAAGGACTAAAATGTGGTTCAATGAGATGGAAATAATTTTTGGTGAATAGTTGCTTTTTACTTTTTTTTACATCGGTTAAAAGTAAATAGGGTAATTAAGGGTAAAAATTATATTATTATTACCCTAAAACATGTTCTAATTCTATTGGATAAGTGTAATTCGACCAAAAACTACCTTAGGAATAAAATATGACCATTTAGGCCTACATGGATTAGATTTGGACATTTAATATTAATTTATTTAAAGAAGGGATAAAATAGTTAAAATCAAAGTTTAATAAGTTAATCATTTTTAATATAGGGTTATACATAAGATAAATTCGACTATAAATATTAATTAGAAAGATAAAAATATTTCCTACATAATGGTATTTTATTTAAAATTTTTAGACATTAAATAATTTAACTTATTTATGACACAATGATGATACAGTAATTATCTTTTTAATGAAATATTAACATAATTGATGTTATAAATACCCAAATAAATGTAATTTGAGAATTTTTATGAATTACACTAATTTTATATGTTAATATGACATTTTATTATTGATTTAATTAACTTTTTTCGAACTAATATTTCTGTTATGATTTTCACAAAAATCAATTACCAAATAGTGTCAAAATTGACATAAAATTGTTTTTAAAACAAATATTATATTATTAATTGTTAATTTATTCATAAAAATATAAGGTTCTGCCAAATTACTTAGATAAGGTTATATATATTAATAATAAACAACTTGGTGTTCTTTTGTCTTGTTATAGTAAGTTTATTAACCTTATTGTGTAAGAAAACAAGAAGACACAGTATAAGTTAAATTATCTAACTTAAAGTTAAATCTAAATGATAAGGTTAAAATAGATACTTAACTTGTCTAAATTCTATTGTATGAGAGGATTTAGACCCCTACCGACCTTATCTTCTAAATAAATCAATTTATAGATATTAAAAACCGAATATGACTTTATAATAAAATAATAGTTTTAGTTTTTCCAAAGGTGCCTCTCTCCTCCATTATAAATGGGCACCTCCTCCTTCTCTTCCTCACATCATTTTGAGCCTTCAAGCTCGGCCAAAACCTGCCAAATTCTCTTCTCCACTTCCCTAGAAACATCCTAGAGGTCCTGGTCTTCTTCAAAGTCCAATTTTAGTGCCCTAATAGGAGGTCTCAAAGAGGCGCTTCAAAGAAGAGGTAATTTCCGTTACTGATTCTTTCAACTTTATTTCTTCTTACACTTATTCTTCTTTAGTTGTTTCATTGTAAAGAAATAACATCAGTATCACTAATATACTGGTATGTTATTATAAGTATGAAACATCCCTATTTAACCATCTATCCATCCTACGGAAAATGAAATCACCGCGCGTGCGTACGTACAGAATACCATCTCCACGCCGTGGTTTAAACTATTTTCCACCACCACCTTACTTGTATGGGTATAATGGTGTAAATAATAACTATATAAGATTATTGTAATGTGATATTTATTCTGAAATAGTATTCATACACTCCAATACAATTCCATGGTCATGGGAACCATATCATCGCTCGTGCGTACGTACGGAATATCATCTCCACGATGTGATGCGACTCGTTCTACAGGATATTATTTGCATAATGATTATATAAATGAAATTAATGAATGAATATGATATATATAACACTAATATAATTCTGTAAATGAGGTATCTATAACCTAAACAGAACCATAAGAATTTATTCGACAAAACACGCATAAGAACAAAAAGTAATAAACACCCGAACAACAAGTAGCAATGAAATATTACTAATAAGAAGCTAAGAATATGGCCATATATGATATTATAACAATGTGTATGTTTCTTTAATAAGTCAATGAAATTATTAAAATCATTATACCGGAGGTTCAGACACTTATGAATCAAATCGGACCTAAGGTAAATGAAAATATCACAATCTCATTTTTATCCGAGATTGTTTATACATTGGAATTTACTGTTGTGTATTTTATCATCCAAATCCATGTTTCCTCAATATGTAATATTATTTCCATCCACCTAAAAAATTTTAAATCCAATTTTACCCTTTGTTGAGTTTTTAGTAAATGATATGAAAGGAATCTTTTGTCATTTTTCATACGAGGTACTTTTTGACTTTTCAAACAAAAGTATGAGAAGAATGTTTTTTTAACTTATACAGCATGAATGGATTTTTAAAACATTATTTCCAATAATCTTCCTTTACAAGTTTTCAAATTTATTTTTAATAAACTTATTTTAGTTTAAAATTGTATGAAATGTTAAGAAAGGAAAATGTTTTTGAAGTAGAAAGGATATTTTCCTCAAGAATGGAGTTGAAGTGTTTTATCAAAATTATTTTCCATATAAGATAATATAGGGTTCTATTTCTATCACTATTATTACATTTATTTTATTATGTTGTGATGGAATTATTTTTATGAATTTTTTTATCTTATATGAATTGTTTTATGATTTCATGATGTTTAAGAATCCCATTTTTATTACATGGGTTATGCTATGATGAATGATTTATGATTTTGTGGCACACATAATAATGATTTCATTATGAGATGGGTGGGAACTATATCTCCCTCAAATGAATTGGTTAAAGATTTATATCTCATGAGATAAACATTGCTGGAATGGCAGGTTAAACTGGTTCAGTAAAACAGGACTGAAATGAGGATTGAACTCAGTTCAGAAATGGAATTTGTCCGCTAAGATCGTCTTGGTAATGAGTCTTGAATACTAAGAAATGATTCTCTATTATTATGTGTGTATTCCACAAAGTTTCATTTTTTATATTATGATTATTGGGATTACATTTCACTACTATGATTTATCCCATGTTATGAAATTATGATCTCTTTGAAAATCTTAACCTGCAAAAGAGATCATAATTTCATAAACTGTACTATCCATCAAATAGGATGGAAGATGGGAGGTTGTGCTTCCCATTTAGGTATAAGTTCCAAGATATTTCCCATTGGTAATATTATCAACAAGTCTGGGATACACACCCTAAGTAAATTAGATGTGTAATCTATATTCATATCTAGTTGAACACTCTCATGTAATATTCCCAATATTATACTTTCTATCATTTCTCACAGCGATCACAAAACATTTTGGCACACATATATGATTTTATCACACCATTTCCATAATTAAAATGCCTTTAATTTGGGCCTCCTCCTAGGAATAAATCCAAACGTTTTTACTCAATTAAAGCTCTTTTCACCATTCAATGATACATAGTATCCCAAAGGAATATATATATATATATATATATATAAAATCCCCTATCAATCCTATATTTTTTCATCTTTCATGACATAAAAAACCTACAAGTAGGACATTTAATTGGTTGTAAAACATCCTAGTCACATGATTAAAAACTACATGAAAACATACATACCGTATAATGTTAAACTAAATGGTAATGTCCCTCTAAATGATATTTGAATATGTAATTAAAACTACAAGGGATTTTTTTAACATGATATTTATAAATAATCCTATAGGGTCAAAACCACTATAATTAAACCTCTACATCTATCTTCATGGGGCCATATTTCACAGGAGATCATCTACATCCTTCCTAGCTAGGCAATATAATTCAGAGGATTAGACTTCGCTAGTCATTGGGAAATATACCCTTTGAGACCCCATTCAAAGATATTATTCCATATTCCAAATGAATAATTATTTCACCATGCCATATTCCTGATGAAACCACACCCCACCATGAGGGCCCTTTTCCCACTAGGTATCACCATAACCCCTTCATTAGAAAATATTCCTAATAAAACCTACTTTGTAGATCATACTTATACTATCTGGATCATCCCCTTACCTCATATGGACATAATCTTAATTAAAACAACCTATTCTCATTATAAAATATTCACATTGTGATCAAATAGAAGGGTTTGACCATGCATATGCTCCAAAAAACTAATACTCAGAATTATGGATTTATAAGTCCATTCATCAAGAACTTAAATTTCATGAAATAAGTCCCTGGTACTTGAAATATGAAGTTACTATGTGTCCCTTTATGAAACATTGAACTATGTGGGTCTTGATTCATTTAATAATTATTTATAATAATACCATTTATGGGATCAATCCTAAGTCCATAATGACCTTCACATCCCTGAATGGTGATAAACTTCATTGTTCCCAATTAAATGACTTTATTCTATGACATCACAAATTAAGAATCACTAATAAATAAATTATTTCTATATAAACTATAATAAATATATTTTTTTCACATTGATTAATGATTTTAATCCTTTTTTAGAAAGGGTGTATCCAGTCTCACACTATTATTTGAGAATTATTCATGAAAAAATCTTATAATCAACAAGAGAGTCCCAATGTAGGTTATAATTCCACCTAATAGGGTGTCGTGGGTCTGAAATTTCATCATCTTGACCAAATCACATTCTTATGAATCACTAGTAAAATACACTAGTGATCACCTGCCTTTGTAAAGTAGGTCCACAATGATATTTATTTTCATTAATATTGGTTCTTTTGGATGTTTGAAGTTTCATGAACAAAATTACATCATGAACTAATGAATAAAAAACTGCAAACCTAATGTGAATCCTTAAATAAAAAAATTGATCTTCCAACACATCATTTAATTTTATTTTATCATGTTTCAAAAAAATAAAAATGGTGATCTGGACTTGAATCTTATGATAGCCAAAATAGTTTTTTATCTTTCTCCCATGAAAGTGATCGATCAAACATGATTTTTCTTATGATATTGTACTGATGAGTGTTATTTTTTGTGTTTATTATTTCCGTATTTATTTCTCAAACCATAAGTCCCTTATATTTACATAGATTAAATCTTACAAGATACAAGAAAATTCCATGACCTCTACCCAATATATGATCCCTATGGCTTGGAGAACACTCTCACCCACACAGAATATTCACAAAAAAGTTACAAAATAATCTTCAGGGAGTACATCCAAAATGATACCATCCCCACTATTTTAGTTTCATGAGACAGAATCCAATACATTATTCCTTGGAGATTACCTACCTAATAGAGCGACACTACAACAAAGATAGTGGTTCCCATGACCAACATGAACCACTTTCAGGGCTTATCACTAGACAAAGACAACACCTTCCTCCTATATCGTAATGAGGTGGAAGATGAAGTAATTTATAATTTGGACACCATCTTGGAGATTCATATAAGGGATCTTAGAAACCAATTTCATAGAAAACACCATGGGTCTTAGTATCCCCAGTATGCTACTATGGGTTCTACCTGGTATGTCTCATCTCCAATCATTTATTACTAGGCACTGAGGAGATATTTCGGCGGATAGTGATATACCAACTATAGCTAATAAGTTCATATCACCATTCTTGTAGAATAACAGCTCCAAAAATACTATCATAGAAATCAAAGAGTGGGTATATATCCCTCTATATGCTTAGAAATCCAGCTAGAATACCACAAAATCATTGGAGGAATAATACAATGTATCCTATTGTCTATTCATTGGTAAGATCATACTTATACTCTCTAATATAAACTCATCAAAACATCCTAATGAAGAATGGATGATTAGAGTGGGACTGTATCCAAAATCTCACTAAGGAAGGGTAACATATCCCTATTTCTTCAATTTATGAACTCTATTATAACTCTTGGTAAATAGAGGGATAGAATCAATTAAATCCATGATTTTTTTGAGTTTCCATGCATTTTAGCATCAAAAAAATAGAAGACTCCCACAAAAATATTATAGTTTTCAATAAGGGTGAGACCCATATTCATGGCCCTGATAATTTTTAAGAATTTCATAGGAATATTCCAATAGTTACTTATGATGGGGATCATATTCCCACTCAAATTTTGGAGGATTTTCAGAATGTTCTGGGGAAAAATCCAGATTAGGATTGTGCTAATAATCTTATTCCAACGTTAATTGTTCAGAGTATTTTGAAAATCACTTCAGGGAAGGTTCATATTCCTAATAACACTACTATAACTCATCATATTTTAACTCAATTACATAAAAGTATTCCTATATCATCACTCTCCATCAGTTCAAGGAAGACGAAAGGTATATCATGATAAAATCCAAGAGAAATGGTTATATTCATTATCACTTCGAGGAAACTCACTATCATATTTCAGTGACTATAAAACACTATAATTATATACCTAACCAACCGTAAGGCACTGATCGATATATTCTGATAGTAATATATGAGTCAACAAGGATGGAACTTCTCTGTAAATGCTAATATAAACAATGCTCAGCCTCAACCACCTGAAAGAGAACACCAAAAAAATTCCCACCAAGAGAAACAAATAACTTAGGAGAACTATCATATCCATACCTTGAGATATGATGACGTTCTTGAGGACCTAACATATCTCCTTATAGTGTCCCTATAATGAGAAAAATCTTTATTAGAAGGGGAAAGTACTTTTAGTCTTGAAGTCCCTCCCCACAACACTATAATTAATAATTTTGGTGGTCTTACCCATAAGGTACAACATGAAGTCCATCCTTATGATGAACTATTGATCATTAATGTGGATTCTTCTTATAATGTGGGCTAGGAAAATACACCTCATATATTGGGTATCATTTAATAAGAAGTTCATCCCATTTCAGTGAATTATGCACCACCCACCATGGAGGTCCATCGATGGAATCCTCTATGAAGGTTCTCCCCATAGAAGTAGCTCACACAGACAATAAGGTCCTTTTCATTTTGGAATTACCTTCAATACAACCTCATATTGAGAGTTTATTTAGAGTTTGAGGACCGTTACATCTAGAACCCCCTCATTAGCTGGTGATTAAATATCTCAATCAATGGCTAATCTCAAGTAACAATCATTATCCCTACCACCTTCTAAACATTTATCATTCAATGAAACTAAAGTATAATGAATAGTTATACTCCCCTTGATCAGAAAAAATAGGAATCAACCACTTTGTTCATATAATGTGAAGAAATATCTTTCCAGGTATGAGGAAAATGATATGATTATGAGAAAATAAATTCATCAGAACAACTTACAATATTTATTTGGCCCATGGACACTCCTAAGTAAGATATTAATAAGTTTTTAGTGGATGAATTAATACATTATTTTCATTTGAATATATGGAAAACATATCACTATTTTTCGTTTAATATATCTTATAGAGAGTACACAAAAAAATTAAGTTAATTTGACAAATATACCATCATGTTGACTCATATTCCTAATATGATGCATGGAACCTGATGTTTGGAAGACAACACATAAAACACTATTATACATTTTTTAGTTCCATAAAATATTTTCACCAGTTAATAAATAACTTCCCTTCTAACATAAATATCAGGGGATGTGGTGTAAATGGACTGTTTCATTCTACTATACTCCCTGACTAGTAATGTGCTACCAAAGGGGCTTCCTGAATTGTCATCATCTTAGGAAATGTATCAGGCCCATGGTTTGTATACACTAATTTCTCTCTTAAGAAGATCCTTGATACCTCCAAATCCATGAAACTATGTTCTCAATAAGAGTGGGTAATTTATAATTTGTTATTCCATTATTTAGAAAAGGTGGATTATGATTCATATATTATGATGGAAAAACCTTCAACTATATAGAATCCATAAGAATACAATGATTCATAAATAGAATTATCCTTTCACCTAACTCATGCTCTGTCAAAATACTATAATTTTTAAAGGGAGCCTATAAAAGATTCTTCTATGGTGATAAATGAGAAGATTCACCCCAAACAGATGGGGTAAGTTTCATCATTTTTACCAATGTCGCCACTAATGGGGGAACTAAAACCCCAAATAATAAAGGAAATAGTACTGGAAGAGTCAGGATGACCCTTGACCATAAGGACATGGACATTTCTACCATCACACCCTCATATACCAAGGGAGAAAATCTTCTATATAATGGGATAATTGAATCTAGTTATACACTACCAATTATTTCAAATTAATTATACATGATCTTTTTTCAAGGCCACATTTTGTTTAGACTAGTGGGGATTCCTTGAGTATAATCTTCTATGACCCCCTTCTAAGGGAGAATTCAAGTGGAATGGTGAAACTCCATACAGTTTTCAAATAAATAATCCCCTCTAAGAAGATAAATATAAAAACACACTATAGTCCATTCCTAGATAATAATATAGAGTTATATGGATATCATTATCCTTAAGAAGAATTCATGATTCACATGGAATATTAAGCATTAGTAAATGAAAACTATTCCCCCCAGTGGGTGACTCAAAACCAGATATTGAAACTAAATATAAAAAAATTAATCTATATGCCAGGATACGATCCACACCAAAACATTTGATGAAGGTGTGTATACATGGAACTAGAGACACACTTAGAATTTGGTGGCTCTATTAAACAAGAAATTATTGTTGAATTAATATGATTAGTCAAAATAAAATGGGAAGGGTGTGGCCATATAGCATCCACCACTTGAGGAGACAAAAAATATCTCTATCATAGAATGGTTCTTCCAATATTAGTCTAACTTGGAATGAAATAAATTGATCAACACTGAGTTACTCAGAGAATGTTTTCATACTGATTACAACTCATAGGTTGGATCTAATGTTTATCCACATTTATATATTTAATTGAAGAAAATTTCCCCGACAATACCTAACGATCCAGAAAGATGTTGACATAGGAAACTAGTGTAATTAATACCATAATCCAACAATTATCAATAACAATATAATTTAGGACACTAGAAAAATCAATTTCAAGTATACTGTCATCTACTAACATATGTTGGGTGTCATAAATTGAAACATTTAGGTAAATCATATTAGAATCCACTAATCTCATAAAATCAACAATTTTATTAGCTGACCATATCATGAGAACATTTTGACTCCATAAAGTCACTAACTACCTAATTGGAGTCAATGGACATTTATCGAGCTATGGTGGTTCATGAAAATAAATCCATACCCTAGGTGGGTGGACTTAACTCCTCATCCACATAACATTAAAAATACAAACATTCTATTCTATAATAGAAATTTAAACCCAGTGTATCACCTCTTACATTTTTTATCTTGATGAGGATAAAAGATGGGAACAATGATGGAACAAGATAATGCCAAGCTGTAAAACTCCAACAGAATCACCAGGTTTTGAAGGTGTTTCACATTTCCTAATGCACATATCCTTATACTTAATATTCCAAAAACTACAAAAAATGGTCAAAATAGTGTTTTTGGGGAGAATATAACCTTGGAAAAATTATCCCTACAGTAGTATCACAATGGGTAATAAAAAACATCCCATAAAAACATAGTGGTAATCATCATACTAAAGTAAAATGGATTAAAAGTCATATGAAAGAAATAAATGAACTATTAGTCTGGAATGTTTAACAATGTATGATAACTAAGAAAAGTAAACAAAGAACTATATAAATAATCTGAATTCCATCCCAGTATCTCTTCTATCCTCCAATCTCCAATTCATCAAATCCCCAACACAAGGCCCTTTCCCATGGTTATACCCTTAACATAAAAACCTATATGAGAATTTCTCTATCTATTTATGTTGGGAGTAAAATCCATCTAGACACCACCAATGCATAATTTAATAAATACACAATATATATGTATACATGTTTATTTCAAGGCCAGAATATAAATTCCTAAATAAATAATTCGTTGTTGAGTCATTATGCACTAACTAAGCTGTCATAAACCCTAAATATACTAGCTTTAACCCCATGTTGGAAGGAAGATCAAAACTAACCATTTCATAAATTATACCGCAAAATTTTATCACATTTCACCTTGAAAAATCAATGCAACTATCTTGTATCCATGTTCCACCTTTCAAAATGAAATATACAATCACTGTTAAGGGAATTTCACGATGTCTACACATCAAACCAATTCATGAATCTTTAGAAATATACACTACTTCATGTTCACCCAATATTTGAATCTATGGAAACCTATTTCTTATACATGTTTAACAAGTATTTAAATCTCGGGAAATTCACATTATGCATGTAATATTTGATAGTGAATTAAAAAAACATCCAAATAAATCTACAACACTCCACCTCTAAGGGGTCAACTAGTTTAGTTAGACTAGACTCAAACATTAAAAATAATCATATAAGAAAAATTTCTATATCCATATGAAATCCATAATATAGAAAGTATGAATCAAATAAATTTCATGACATGAAATGCCTCATGGTCTACCCACAAATCCATAGTCATGTCATAATATATAAGAGTCTCATGGGCCACACACTTACCCACATGAAAATCATAAAAGGAAAGGTCTCATGGAAACACACACACAAGAACAAGAATTTAATAGTGCTAAATTAATATGTGAAGGCTATCAAAATAGTAAGGACTACATACCACATGAGTATCAACACCTAAATTAATGAATCTACACCTAGATCATTATTATATAAGTAATTCCCTTTATCTATTCCCAACTAATCTCATGTGGGGATTTAAAAACAAGGTTCAAGATAAATAACATGATAATGTCTTTAATTTAGTTATGGTTACCTAATGAGGTCCACCATTAAAGATATATCTAGATCCATTTACGTAATATATGGAAATTCTTTATATCTGATTTCAATCCATAAATCAAAAAGTAATTCCCATTAGACTATGATAAAATCCATAAATCTAGAAAAAATAATTTAGATATATGTTTTATCTCAATAAAAGGGTAACATTAGAGCAAGAATTGATGAATCTTACCATTTGAGAGTCAAAAAATCACTCAATGATTAAGGCACTGGAGATAGGGGATGGAGGGAGATAATTATATCAAAAGATATCCCATAGGGCTACTCTAGTTATGTTAGTAATGAACATAGGGTGGGTAATATCAAAAATATGTGTTAAAGAATGTTTACAAAAATTTCTTTAATGTTCAATTTATCTAGGTTACATCGGCCCACTTGTGGTTTCTGGCTAGCTTATCGGTAGCTCTAAGAAGAAGAACATGCTAATTCCATAGCCATCTGCTTTTCTATGGTATTATTCCTACTAGATGGTGGACCCCAAGTCCTTTCTATGATACTACCACCCTCACCAGCGATCTAGTGTCTCTGTACTAACTAGCTAGTGGAATAATAGAAGCTCAATGCTACTGGTTGGTGCCTCTGGTTCCATTAATTATAATTCATAACATCCATATACCCCTACCAGGCCTTAAAAAATAGAACCATGACATTCCAAAAATTAAATTAATGTGTCTTGAAATTTAAAGGATGTCACATATATCCCCATTAAATGACTTCTCATCGTGGATAAGTGTCTCTAGCTGTCCTCATCGGTCAACTCAAGCCATTATTCTTAACAATCTGATTCTCACTCCTCAGTCTCATATTATAAACTTTATTGATGTCATATAAGTTTAAAATGTGATATGTTCATTCCCCTTAATTTGTTCTCCCTTTGGTGTATGACACATACTACTAATTTCATAAATGATACATTTGGTTCTAACTAATTTTTCTCACTTTGAATCACATGTAAAAAATCAGGAATGTACCTCCCAAGATATAAAATATGGAACACATTATGCATACATTGATACCATTTAGGATGTTTTAATTGGTAGGACAATGTTCTAATATGTAATGTAATCTCAAATAGTTTTACAAACTATGCTGCCAACATCCCTTATTTCTGCCAATTTTTAAACCTAAATTGAGGTGACACCTGCAAGAAAACGTGATCATCAAAAATATACTCCAAGGGTCATCAGTTTCATTCATCATACAAGTTTTATCTTCTCTAAGTGTTCATAAAAATATTTTTAATCAACTAGACCTAATTAGAGGTCCCATTAACCATACTCAGCTGGATAACGGTGTCCTCACTTGCCTCATACAAACAGAGCAGTAAATGACGCGGTCAAAAATAATGATCCTCGATGAGTGCCATCTAAATTCAATACAGATGAATTTTAATTTATCAAATATCTAACAAGTATATATGATCGTACCATGTTCCATATAAATATAGAACACATACCTAAAACATATCATCTAAAACATGGATAATCTGCTCTGATAACCCATCAGTATATAGATGATATGTTACACTCAACTTCAACAAAGTCTCCATCATATTCAATAGTCCATGAAAAAATAGTGATAATATATATATATATATATATATATATATATCCAATACAATTCTTCATGTAACTCCATGTATCCATATAATCTCTCAGAGATAGAGCTTACCCAACTCATCTATGGAATGTGACTCTTTGATCAGAACGAAATGTTCCACCTTTGTCATCCTATCAACCACACACTAGATAGTATCAAGAACCTCATATGGTCCTAAGAAACCTTATAAAAAATTCCATCATCACTTCACCCCACATCCATATGGGAATAAGAAGTGTTTAATGAAAACAACCTGGTCACTGATGATTGGACTTAACCCTTTGATATGTAAGAAAGAAAGACCAAACCAATGCTTTTCCTCTTCATTCATGGACACCATAATCATTTTTTGATATCATAATAAATCTTTATCAATCATTGGTTAATTTTACACTAAAAATTAGGAAATTCCCTCATGGAAGTTACAACTATAACTCTTCTATGAACATAGATATGGTTTTATCCATCTAAAGACCATACTAGAAAATGATAATTCCCCACCAACCATTCTAGTATAACTACGAACTCAAAATATGATTCCCAGTTGGCTTTCACTTGGTCAACTAAGGAATATGTGATAATTAGGCATATATTTTTATTACCCCTTGATTCATATATGTACTCATAAACCATTCATCCAACATACATATCAATATTTATCCATCATCTAAAGGAGGATCTCAAATTTCATTTATGTTTTCACTAAGTGAATCTAGAACAAAATTATCTTTTTAGAAGAATAATCCATCTCAATGTAAAACTAATACCAATACTCAATATGTAATGGCCCAGACAGTGACTCATTAAAGAGTTTTCCAAAAACCCGGTACAACCAAACGGTTCCACTGAAACGGTTTCTATAACACCAGAGATGTTTTTGAGAAATATTTTGTTTTTATGTTATATAAATCTTCAAAGGAATCCTTAACTACACACAATACTAGCTTGGCTTGATTTACACACAATCGCGGCCTTCCTCGATAGCTTGCGTCGTACGCAATACCGAGTTTCACGAAACAACAATATATTATTAAAATATTATTAAAACTAGCCGTTATGAATAGTAATACCCACTTTTTGAAATTTTTCAATTTTTATTTTTCAAAAACGGACCTCATTTTTGGATTCGAAATATTGAAATTTTCCTAGGGTGAAATTTTGGTATTTTTCTGAAAACTTTCAATTATTGATGAATAATGAAAACACTGGGTTACTATTTAAAAAACGACTTTTTATTTAAATAATTATTTATTTTATTTAAATTTATTTTAGGTAAAAATTTATACATAATACCTACATAAGTTCATTGAAATTCATTGGAGTCGTTTTGTAATAATTTTAGATATATAAAAATTTTATTTAACTTTTCACCTTCTTTTACCCACCTACTATGAGAATTTCCAAATTCACATAAAACCTAATTTTACCGCTTCTGTGAGTGGAATTTTAAAAATACGAGAGACGTGGTTAATATCAAGGACTAAAATGTGGTTCAATGAGATGAAATTTTTTTGGTGAATAGTAATTTTTTACTTTTTTTTACCACGGTTTAATGTAAATAGGGTAATTAAGGGTAAAAATAATAATATTATTATCCTGAAACATGTCATAATTCTATTGGATAAGTTTAATTCGACCAGAAAAAACCTTAGGAATAAAATATGACCATTTAGGCCCACATGGATTAGATTAGGATATTTAATATTAATTTATTTAAAGAAGGGTTAAAATAGTTAAAATCAAAGTTTAATAAGTAAATAATTTTTAATATAGGGTTATAAATAAAATAAATTCGACTATAATAATTAATTATAAAGATAAAATGATTACCTAAATAATGGTATTTTATTTATAATTTTTAGACATTATATAATTTAATTTATTTATGACATAGTGATGATGAAATAATTATTTTATTAATGAAATATTAACATAATTGATGTTATAAATACCCAAATAAATGTAATTTGAGAGTTTTTATGAATTAAACTAATTTTATATGCTAATAGGACATGTTATTATTGATTTAATTAACTTTTTTCGAACTAATATGTCTGTTATGATTTTCACAAAAAATCAATTACCAAATAGTGTCAAAATTGAAATAAAATTGGTTTTAAAATAAATATTATATTATTAATTGTTATTTTATTCCTAAAAATATAAAGTTCGGAAACATGGCTTAGATAAGGTTATATATAGTAATAATAAACAACTTGGGGTTATTTGGGATTGTTATAGTAAGTTTATTAACCTTATAGTGTAAGAAAACGAGAATACACGGTAAAAGATAAATTATCTAACTTAAAGTTAAATCTAAATTATAAGGTTAAAATATATACCTAAACATGTATAAATTCTATTGGATGATAGGATTTCGACCCATCCCTTCTTTATATTAAAAATAAATCAATTTGGAGCTATTAAAAACCGAATATGACTTTATAATAAAATAATATTTTTAGTTTTTTCAAAGGTGCCCCTCTCCTCCCTTATAAAAGGTAACCTCCTCCCTCTCTTCCTCACATCACTTTGAGCCTTAAATCTCGGCCCACTCCTGACAAATTCTCTTACCCACTTCCCTAGAAACATCCTAGAGATCTTGTTCTTATTCAAAGACAAATTTTAGTGCCCTAAAAAGAGGTCTCAAAAAGGCGCTTCAAAGAAGAGGTAATGTCTGTTACCGATTCTTTCAACATTATTTCTTCTTCCACTTCTTATTATTTAGTTGTTTCATTATGAAGTAATAACATAAGTATCACTCATATACTGTTATGTTATTATAAGTATGAAACAACCCTATTTCACTATCTATCCATCCAATGGAAAATGAAATCATCGCGCGTGCGTACGTACAGAATACCGTCTCCACGCCGTGGTGTAATATATTTTCCACCACCACCTTACTTGGATGGGTATAATGGTGTAAATAATAACAATATATGATTATTTTAATGTGATATTTATTCTAAAATAGTATACATACACTCCAATACAATTCCATGATCATGGGAACGATATCATCGCTCGTGCGTACGTACGAAATACCATCTCCACGATGTGACACGACTCATTCTACATGATCTTAATTGAATAATGATTATATAAATGAATTGAATGAATGAATATTATATATATTACACTAATTCCATTCTTAAAATGAGGTATCTATAACCTAAAGAGAAAATTAAGAATTTATTTGACAAAACACGCATAAGAACAAAAAGCAATAAACACCCGAGTAACAAGTAGCAATGAAATATTAATAATAATAAGCGAAGAATATGTCCATATATGATATTATAACAATGAGTATGATTCTGGAATAAGTCAATGGAATTATTTAAATCATTATACAGGAGGTTCATACACTTATGAAGCAAATCGGACCTAAGGTAAGGGAAAATATCACAATTTCATTTTTATTCGAGATTGTTTATACTTTGGTATTTACTTGGGTGTATTTTATCCACATTCATGTTTCCTCAATATGTAATATTATTTCCATCCACCTACAATTTTTTAAATCCAATTTTACCCTTCGGTGAGTTTTTAGTAAAAGATATGAATGGAATATTTTGTCGTTTTTCGTACGAGGTACTTTTTGACTTTTCCGACAAAAGTACGAGAAGAATGGTTTTTTAAATTATACGGCATGAATGGATTTTTAAAACATTATTTCCAAGAAGCCTGATTTACAAGTTTTCAAGATTTTTTTAATCAAATTATTTTAGTTTAAAATTTTATGACATGTTAAGAAAGGAAAATGTTTTTGAAGTAGAAAGGATATTTTCCTCAGGAATGGAGTTAAAGTGTTTAATCAAAATTATTTTCCATCTATGATAATATAGGTTTACTTTTATATCCCTATTATTACATTGATTTTATTATGTTGTGATGGAATTATTTTTATGAATTACTTTATCTTATATGAATTGTTTTATGATGTCATGATGTTTAAGAATCCCATTTTTATTACATAGGTTATGCTATGACTTATGATTTATGATTTTGTGGCACACATAAGAATGGTTTCATTATGAGATGGGTGGAACCTATATATCCCTCCAATGCATTGGGTAATGATTTATATCTCATTAGATAGACATGGATGGAACGGCAGGTTAAACCAGTTCAGTGAAATAGGACTGAAACAAGGAGTGAACTCGGTTCAGAAATGGACTTTGTCCGCTAAGATAGTCTTGGAAATGTGTCTTGACTACTAAGAAATGATTCTCTATGATTATGTGTGTATGCCACAAAGTTTCATGTTTTAATTTATGATTATTGGGATTACATTTCACTACTATTATTTATCCCATGTGATGAAATTATGATCTCTTTTGCAGGTTAAGATTTCCAAAATGTTATGTTCTTATGAATATGATGTGATTGATATTTCTTTTGTTTACCCTTAATGAGAATTTTAGCTCACCATTTTGTATGTTTTATTTCCCCAGGCCAGGAAGAAGGATATTAAGTATTATATTCCAAAAAGGACTATAGATATGAAGAAATAAATGGGAGACAGTGTAGAAGCTTTATGGACCAGTTGTTTATGTTTCCCAGTTTCCAAAGACACTATACCTATACAGTCCTTTCATGCTTTTGTTATATGTTGTAATAAGTATGCATCAATTTTAAAGTATTAACAATGTATGTAAAGTATGGGTCGTTATAGTTGGTATCAAAGGAAAGGTATAGTCAACCTTTGGAAACTAGGATGTGAAACCCATAGTAAGAAACCTAAGGATATGTCTAAGCATAAAACACAATCTTAGTGTCTGAGAAATGGCCATGAATAACCTATGATAAGACCTTATGTGTAAAATTTAAATCTTAATTATGTGGTTTTTCTATTTTAATTAGTGTTGATCACACTATTCTTCTTGGTTTTAGTCAATGGATGGAACCTGAAGGAACCGTGTTAATGCGGAATGTGACGGGCAATGCAATGATTGTCCCCCTGAGCAACCAAACGTTATGGGAGATGGAATGAAAAATCTTGTAGCCATGCTCACACAACTTTCTCAAGCTATGAATCATTCAGTACTTCCAAACGAGCAAAGGAAGGAGCGACATTCTGTTGAATCCTTCATGAGGCAGCGTCCACCTTCATTTAGCGGGTCTTCTGATCCATTAGTGGCTGAACAATGGATCAATACCACTGAAAAGATATTTTCAGTTCTTTAATGTTCTGAACATGATAAAGTCATATTAGTAGTGTATCATTTGGAACGAGATGTTGATCAATGGTGGAATCTTATCAAGAATACGAGGTAAAGAGTTGAAATTGAGTCCATGGAATGGGACGAGTTCAAGAACTTATTTTTCAATAAGTACTTCCCTCATATTCTTCGAACAAAGATGGAGAAGGAGTTTCTTGAACTAAAGCAAAAGAATGATGAATCTGTTGGTACATACGAAGAAAATTTTATAATACTTGAAAGGTACGCTTTTCGTATTATTATCCAACCTGAGATTAAGATCGATCGATTCTTTAGTGGCTTAAAACCAGGTCTTCGAAGTGTGTTATCCATAAGGAACTTCAATAGCTATGAGGAAATCGTTCTATGTGATCTCAAATTTGAGATGGAGATGGGAGTAACCCATCATCCATATGGGTTTGATAAGAAGAGGAAAATGGAATTCAAAGGAAAATATAAAGAACACACTAAATAGAATATGAGTTTTCTATTATGCTCAATGTGTGGAAAGAAACATGGAGTAAATTGTCTTAAGGGGACAAGAAAATGTTATAGGCATGGAAAATAAGTTCATCGGGAAATTGAATGTCGAAATAATGGGAAGAAAATGTCTAATGATGAAAACAAAGGAAGGGATACATCGAACGAACCTACTACACTTCAATGTTTCAAGTACAAGGAGATGTGGCATTATGTTAATCAATGCCCAAATCCAAGGTTTGATGATGATGATCAACATCAAAAAACTCTTAAGGCTAAAGACAAAGGAAAGTCACATGCAATTACTATCGGTGATGTAGAGTACGAAAACTAAGTGGCGAGAGGTACACATACCATCCACTATGAAGTAGAAAATGTTTTATTTGATTATGGATCCACCCACTCTTTTATTTCTGAATAATTTTCTAAGGGTATCGTCGTATTACCTCAATAATTAGATGTTGAGTTGGCTGTGACAACTCTTAATGGCACAACTATTGCATCAAAAGTTTATAATTCATCTCCGATTGACGTTTGTGGAAAGTGCTTCCTGCAAATCTTGTGATCCTTCCTATAGTGGAATTTGATGTGATTCTTGGCATGGATTGGATTCCTATATATGGAGCTCATATCAATTGATAATGAAGGGAAGTGACATTTCATATTCCAGATCAATCTATGATCATCTATCGATGTAATGATGAACATAACCTACCAGTGGAAATTTCTTCCATCTTGTGGGTCTTGATTCCACTAAATGAAGGTTATTTATCTCAAATGGTTGGATAGAAACTCACGATTAAGAATATTCCCATTGTATGAGAGTTTGATGATGTCTTTCCGGAGGAATTACCGGGTCTTCCACCAAATCGTCAATTTGAGTTTTCAATATAACTCGTACCGGGTGCTTTACCTATTTCAAAGACACCTTATAGAATGGCCCCAATTGAGTTACAGGAATTGAAGAAGAAACTCCAAAAGAATATTGATAAGGGATTTATACGCCTTAGTGCGTCACCTTGGGGAGCACCTATTCTGTTTGTTAAGAAGAAAACAGGATCAATGAGACTTTGCATTGATTATCGAGAACTTAACAAGATCACTATCAAGAACAAATATCCTCTCCCATGCATTGATGACTTATTTGACCAAATACTTGGAGATCAATACTTTTCCAAGATTGATCTTCGTTCAGGGTATCATCAATTAAGGGTCAAAAGGGAGGATATACCAAAGACTGCTTTCCGTACAAGGTATGGACACTATGAATTTATAGTGATGCCATTTGGTCTTACTAATGCCCCTGCAATCTTCATGGATCTGATGAATATAGTCTTTAGAGACTATCTTTATCAGTTTGTGGTAGTCTTTATAGACGATATTATTGTATATTCAAAGAGAATGGAAGAACATTAAGATCACTTGACAATTATATTTAGGACCCTGATAAAGGAGAAGCATTATGCCAAATTTACCATGTGTGAATTTTGGCCTCAAAAAGTTTCATTTTTGGGTCACATAATCTCAAAAGAGGGGATATCTGTGGATCTAGAAAAAACAGAGGTTATCAAAAGATGGTCGAGACCAATAACAGTAACTGAGATCCGATGTTTTCTTAGTTTGGATGGATATTATCGATGTTTTGTGAAGTATTTTTCACGATTATCTAATCCACTCACAAAGTTGACTCGGAAAGGAGTTAAGTTTTTTTGGATGGAGGAATGTGAAGGGAATTTCAAGGATTTGAAAAGAAGGTTATCCAGGGCACCTGTACTCACACTTCCTTGTAGTGGAGAATGGTTTGTGATCTACTGTGATGCAACCAAGAAGGGGTTGTGGTGTGTTCTTATGCAAAATGATATGGTGATAGCTTATGCCTCACGTTAGTTGAAAATCCATGAGAAAAATTACCCAACTCAGGATTTGGAGTTAGCTATGGTAATCTTTGCATTAAAGATTTGGAGGCATTATCTTTACAGAGAAAGTGTGATATTTATACTGATCATTAAAGTTTAAAGTATATTTTCACACAAAAGGAGATGAATATGTGCCAAAGAAGATGGTTGGAGCTGATTAACGATTACGACTGCTCAATTCATTACCACCCTGAAAAGGCAAACAAGGTGGCAGACGCATTAAGTCGACAAGACCATGCTAGCTTATCCATAATGAGGATCACAAAAGATCCAATATTTATGGATTTACAAAGGATGGATCTTGGAATTATAATGGAACTGGAAAAATTGTATCTTTCTCAAATGAATGTTCAACCATCTATACATGTGATGATTAAAGAGTCACAAAAAGAAGATGTAGAGTTTCAAAAAAGGTGAGAAATGTTCCTTAATTCAACCTTGATTGTGATGGGATAATAAAGTTCAGGAATCTGGTTTGTGTTCCTCCCATCCCAGAATTAAAGAAGGAGCTGCTGGATGAGGCTCATAGTTCTTCATTATCTATTCATCCTGGAAGCACGAAGATGTATAGGGACCTGAAAGTGTACTTCTGGTGGGATGGAATGAAAAGAGATATTGCTGAATATGTCTCTCGATGCTTGGTTTGTCCACATGTTAAAGCTGAGAGAGTGAAGTCTAAGGGGATGTTACAACCATTACCCATACCAGAATGGAAATGGAAAAACATCACTATGAACTTTGTCACTGGAATTCCTAAAATATCCAAAGGCAATAATGCTATCTGGGTCATAGTTGATCGTCTTACAAAGTCGGCACACTTCATCGCTATTGGAGAGGATTTCTCTCTGGATCAGCTTGCCAGGATATATGTAAAGGAAGTGATAATATTTCATGGAGTACCACTTTCCATTATATCTGATCAGGATCTGAGATTTACATCGAAGTTCTGGCGAAGTCTTCAGCATACTATTGATACATAGGTGAGTTTCAGCACTTCTTATCATCCTCAGAAAGACGGTCAGTCTGAGAGGACAATTCAAACTCTAGAATATATGTTGAGATCTTTCTCTATGGATTTCAAAGGTGGTTGGGATCAATGCCTACCTTTGGTGTAATTTTATTATAATAATATCTTTCACTCCGGAATTCAGATGGCTCCTTATGAAGCTCCCTAAGGAAATAAATGCAGGACTCCAACTTGCTGGGATGAAGTTGGGGAAAGAAAGCTATTAGGACCTAATCTTGTTGATGAGATGGCAGAAAAGGTCAGATCTATTCAACAACACATTAGAGCAGCTCAGAGTCGACAAAAAAGTTATGCCGACAACCGAAGAAAATACCTAGAGTTTGAAGTGGGTGATAAAGTGTTCTTACGAATATCTCCTTGGAAGAGAGTAATGAGATTTGGAAAGAAGGGAATATTGAGCCCTAGATATATCGGTCCTTTCAAAATACTGGATCGTGTTGGGAAGGTAGCATACCGATTGGCGCTTCCACCGAATCTCTCCCAAGTTCACGATGTGTTCCATGTATCTCTCCTGAGGAAGTACATATTTGATCCTTCACATGTATTCAGCTTAGAAGTTGTACCGTTGGAGCAAGATCTTTCTTATGAAGAACAGCCGATAGAGATTCTGGATCATGGTGAAAAATTCCTACGGAACAAGAAAACTCGCTTGGTGAAAGTTTTATGGAGGAACCACCAATTAGAAGAAGCTACATGGGAGCTTGAGTATATGATGAGGGAAAGGTATCCTCATCTATTTGTTACAAAGTGACAAATTTCGAGGGCGAAATTCATTTTAAGGGGGTAGAATGTAACACCGGAGACTTTTATGAGAAATATTTTGTTTTTATGTTAAATAAATCATCAAAGGAATCTTTCACTACACACAAAACTATCTTGGCTTTCTTTACAGACAAACGTGACCTTCCTCGATAGCTTGCGTCGTACGCAATACCGAGTTTCACTAAACAACGATATGCTATTAAAATATTATTAAAACTTGCCCTTAAGAATAGTAATACCCACTTTTTGAAATTTTTTAATATTTATTTTTGAAAACGGACTTCATTTTTGGATTCGGAATATCGAAATTAGCCTAGGGTGAAATTTTGTTATTTTCTGAAAGCTTTCAATTTTTGATGAATAGTGAAAACACTAGGTTACTATTTAAAACCCGACTTTTTATTTAAATAATTATTTATTTTATTTATATTTATTTTAGGTCAAAATTGATACATAATATCTATATAAGTTCAATGCAACTCATTGGAGTAATTTTATAATAATTCAAGATATATAAAAATTTTATTGAACTTTTCACCGTCTTTTACCCACCTCATAGGAGAATTTCCAAATTCACATAAAACCTAATTTTACCGCTTCTGTGAATGGAATTTCAAAAATCTGAGAGACACGATTAATATCAAGAACTAAAATGTGGTTCAATGAGGTGAAAATATTTTTTTGTGAATAGTAACTTTTTACTTTTTTTTACCACGGTTAAAAGTAAATAGGGTAATTAAGGGTAACAGTGATATTGTTATTACCCTAACACATGTCCTAATTCTACTGGATATGTGAAATTAGGCCAAAAACAACCTTAGTAATAAAATATGACCATTTAGGCCCACATGGATTATATTAGGACATTTAATATTAATTTATTTATGACACAATGATGATGCAGTAATTATCTTATTAATGAAATATTAACATAATTGATGTTATAAATACCCAAATAAATGTAATTTGAGACTTTTTATGAATTACAATAATTTTATATATTAATATGACATGTTATTATTGATTTAATTAACTTTTTTCGAACTAATCTTTCTGTTATGATTTTCACAAAAATCAATTACCAAATAGTGTCAAAATTGACATAAAATTGTTTCTAAAACAAATATTATATTATTAATTGTTATTTTATTCCTAAAAATCTAAGTTCCGACCAAATAACTTAGATAAGGTTATATATATTAATAATAAACAACTTGGTGTTCGTTTGGCTTGTTATAGTAATTTTATTAACCTTATAGTGTAAGAAAACAAGAAGACACGGTAAAAGTTAAATTATCTAACTTAATGTTAAATCAAAATGATAAGGTTAAAATAGATACCTAAACTTGTCTAAATTCTATTGGATGAGATTATTTCGACCCATCCCCACCTTATCTTCGAAATATATCAATTTTGAGCTATTAAAAACCGAATATGACTTTATAACAAAATAATATTTTTAGTTTTTCCAAAGGTGCCCCTCTCCTCCCTTATAAAAGGGCACCTCCTCCCTCTCTTCCTTACATCACTTTGAGACTTCAATCTCGGCCAAACCCTGCCAAATTCTCTTCTTCACTTCCATAGAAACATTCTAGAGGTCCTGGTTTTCTTCAAATACCAATTTTAGTTCCCTAAGAGGAGGTCTCAAAGAGGCGCTTCAATGAAGAGGTAATGTTCGTTACCGATTCTTTCAACTTTATTTCTTCTTCCACTTCTTCTTCTTTATTTGTTTCATTATGAAGTAATAACATCAGTATCACTCATATACTGGTATGTTATTATAAGTATGAAACAACCCTATTTCACCATCTATCCATCCTACGGAAAACGAAATCACCGTGCGTGCGTACGTACGGAATACCGTCTCCACGTCGTGGTGTAATCTATTTTCCACCAACACATTACTTGGATGGGTATAATGGTGTAAATAATAACTATATATGATTATTGTAAATTTATATTGATTCTTAAATAGTATGCATACACTCCAATACAATTCCACGATCATGGAAACGATATCATCGCTCGTGCGTATATACGGAATACCGTCTCCACGATGTGACGCGGCTCGTTCTACATGATATTCATTGCAGAATGATTATATAAATTAATTAAATGAATGAATATGATATATATTACACTAATACCATTCTGGAAATGAGGTATCTATAACCTAAAGATAACAATAAGAATTTATTCGACAAAACACACATAAGAACAAAAGGTAATAAATACCCGAATAACAAGTAGCAATGAAATATTACTAATAAGAAGCTAAGAATATGGCCATATATGATATCATAACAATGAGTATGATTCTGGAATAAGTCAATGACATTATTTAAATCATTATACAGGAGGTTTAGACGCTTATGAAGCAAATCGGACCTAAGGTAAGGGAAAATATCACAATCTCATTTTTAACCGAGATTGTTTATTTATTGGTATTTACTGGGGTGTATTTTATCATCCACATCCATGTTTCCTCAATATTTAATATTATTTCCATCCAACTACAATTTTTTAAATCCAATTTCACCCTTCGGTGAGTTTTTAGTAAAATACATGAAAGGAATCTTTTGTCGTTTTTCGCATGATGTACTTTATGACTTTTCCGACAAACGTATGAGAAGAATGATTTTTTAACTTATACGAAATGAATGGATTTTTAAAACATTATTTCCAAGAATATTCCTTTACAAGTTTTCAAGTTTATTTTTAATCAATTTCTTTTAGTTTAAAATTGTATGACATGTTAAGAAAGGAAAATGTTTTTGAAGTAGAAAGGATATTTTCCTCAAGAATGAAGTTAAAGTGTTTTATCAAAATTATTTTCCATATAAGATAATATAGGGCTCTGTTTATATCCCTTTTATTACATTTATTTGATTATGTTGTGACGGAATTATTTTTATGAATTCTTTTATCTTATATGAATTGTTTTATGATGTCATGATGTTTAAGAATCCCATTTTTATTACATGGGTTATGCTATGATGTATGATTTATGATTTTGTTGAACACATAATAATGGTTTCATTATGAGATGGGTGGGACCTATATCTCCCTCCAATGCATTGGGTAAAGATTTATATCTCATGAGATAGACATGGATGGAATGGCAGGTTAAACCGGTTCAGTGAAATAGGACTGAAACGAGGAGTGAACTCGGTTCAGAAATGGACTTTGTCCGCTAAGATAGTCTTGAAAATGAGTCTTGACTACTAAGAAATGATTCTCTATTATTATGTGTGTATGCCACAAATTTTCATGTTTTATGTTATGAATATTGGGATTACATTTCACTACTATGATTTATCCCTTGTTATGAAATTATGATCTCTTTTGCAGGTTAAGATTTCCAAAATGTTATGTTATTATTAATATGATGTGATTGATATTTCTTTTGTTTACCCTTACTGAGAATTTGAGCTCACCCTTTTGTATGTTTTCTTTCCTCAGGTCAGGAAGAAGGTTATTAAGTTGGATATTCCAAAAGGGACTCTAGATATGATGAAATAAATGAGAGACAGTGTAGATGCTTTATGAACCAGTTGTTTATGGTTCCCAGTTTCCAAAGACACTATACCTATATGGAGATTTCATGGTTCTATTATATGTTGTAATAAGTATGCTTCAGTTTTGAAGTATTAACAATGTATGTAAAGTATGGGTCGTTATAGTCTCATCGGTCACGAGGACACCTTGATGGTGGCACCGGGACAGTGGCACTATAGCGGTCATGCTGTCAGAGTCGCACACCGAAGAAGTGGAACCGCTGATGGTGTTCCACCAAACCGGTGGTATCATATCCGTCACATCATCACTATCGCACAAAGAAATTGTGGCAGTACTTACAGTGGCACCATTACAGTGTCTCACCAAATGGTGTCCCACCCTTTGTTTTTTTCCAGTTCTACCCCCAGAAAATATATTATGACATAAAAGTGTTTTAATATTACATTAAAATCCATTTAAATCCCATAAATGATATCTAAAATCCCTCAATATCTAGGCGACCCTTGACTTTCCAAAATGTGTGGCTTTTTCCTCAATGCCACGCCCTTTTCCTTGTACTTTCCAATTCCTCCCCTGTTACACATTTTCTTATGTTTTAAGGAAACTTATTATCTCACATCCATTATGGACACCTCTCTGATGAGAATTATTAAATAAAAATTAATTCCATCATGTGTAGTTGTCCAACCGGGTGGTGAAACCACGATATTTTTTTAAAGTCATTCCAGATTTCATATCCCAAACTCCAGGATATTGTCTTTTATCGCATTGGGATTCTTTCTTATTCATGGATGGTCTCTTTTCCTTTCCTTAGTGAATTTGTATTCCCCTTTCCTGAGGCTAGTGGTGCACCTATGCTAGAGCCTTTCCTACTCACTCTTGGAGTCCTCAGAGTTCCTCCCCTACAAGTCGCGCATGCCTAGTTCTTAGTGTGTTGTGAAAAAATTCAATCATTTATAATCCATGTAGGGTTCTTCTTTCATCTCTCTTTACTGTTTATCATGCAGTGTGGGTAAGATAATATTTCCTTCAGGGATGGATGAAACTAAACTTTAACAAAGATAATAAATGGTTTTAGAAAAATTATGGGGTGTGTTTTATGATGTTGTTGTACTCTTTTACCTTTTCATATATATTTTGAATTGTATGGTATTATGCCCAATAAAAATCATGGCCGTTGGTGGTCCATTCTTGCATACTAATGAACCTCTGTTTTATTGATAATTCCATGATTGAATGGTTGTAAAATGGAAACTGGTTAATCACGTAAACTCAGTTGATTAAATGGATTCCCAATGAATAAGAATCCTTTTGTGGTTACCCCAATTAACCAAATGGAAGGACAGATCTAAATATTTTGTGTTTTTAAATCCAAAAAACCCCTTACTCTGCCTTGGTGATGTGTATGGTTGTTTTTCTTGATGCCTATGAGGAAACATGGATGTGGATAGGATCCCCTCTTGGTGGTTGTTAGTTTGTGGATTTGAGGCCTTGTGGGTCTATATATTGGGGAATGGTTTGGTTCCAGTACTTCAAGGGATCTCATAGATCCATTTTATTATTGTGACTTTACAAGAGAACTGGGTGTGGATGCTGAAATTGTTGCTTGAATGTTTTTTCAGCCTTGACTTGTGGCTATGTATGTTATCTACCTGGTAGAGAATAATTATTTAAATGCAATCACTTGAATATGATAACAAGAATGGATTCCATGGGGAATTGTTTTCCAGGAATGATTTGTGATATATTTGTGGTTGTTGTTATTTTTATGAATGAATATTAATGATGCTGTTTGGGTATGGGCGGATTTTGGAACCCCTAGGTTGGGATGAGTGCTTATTTACCTAAATATATAATTTAGTTATTATGTTTCTTGTTTGTGCCCCGCCCAAGTTGAGAACATCATTCCAAACACCCCCCATTTCATTGGGGGGGGGGGTGGGTGGGTTCTTTTATAGACACTCCTATGAGTGGATGGTTATTAACTCCTTTTCTAATCCCCTTCCTGAGTAGCCCAAAACTCTTCAGGAGGGATGTGATGGCCTAAGGTCTATTATTTCCAAAGATTTTTCAGGCAGAGTATGTTGTGGTGGTTAGACTAGGTGTGTGTGGGCAGGTTGCTTACCAAGTGTCTTTGGGATGAGGCCCAGGTGTATTTTGGCGTGATAGTAGTTTTTAGGTCCCGGGTGTCTTTAGGCATGGGGGTAGTTGTTCGGGACCAAGTGTCTGTGGGCGTGGTTACGTGTGGTTGTGGTGGCCCAGGTGTTTCTAGGCATAGTTGTGGTGGGGGTGGCCCAAAAGGTTGTTGTTTGGAATGTAGTGGGACTATGGTGAGAATGGAAGGGGAGCTCTGATGCATATGATGTCTTCAATAACCAGTGGAAATGGGTTGTGGGGTACCCAAACATCAATGTACTATTACTATTATTTTACCTGACTTGTGTTATTTGGGGAGTGTGCCTTGGTGAGGTTGGGTGGGTAGTTTCCTTTCTAGGTGCTTTGGTTATCTCATTTTTATAACTGGGAAATAGAATGCCTTCCCCACTTGTGCACGAGAGCTTTTGGTATTCTATACTGAGTATACCGGTATACTCTCCCTATGTATATAAAACTAATTTCAGTTTTCAAGGTGGACTTCAGGGACTGTGTGGGGCCATACTAGTTCTGACATTGGGACAATTGTTGTTGCTATTTTTTATATTATTTGGAACTTCCCATTGGTGTTTTCTTGTACTTGTAGCAATTATTATTGGAACATGCATATGGGAATGGATTTTTTTGGCTTTACTTTTACTTCTAGTTTTAGTGTGGTTTGGGATTTATGATCTTATATCCTGATCCTACTAAATAAAAAGGGAAACACTCTCCATTTTATGATTAATTCTATACCCTTGGTTCTAGTCGCCACTCTAGGGCCTATTGAAGGTGGGTCTTGGGGTTCATTATCTCTCCTTCAACTTTAGGAAGGATGGTTTTGGCAATCTGTTACCCCTTCCCTCATCTTGGTGAAGGTAGGTCATGACAGAATGGTATCAGAGGTGATGGTTTATTGATAGGATGAAGTCTGGGGTTAGGCACAGTAAGGATTTCATGGGATGGTATGGAAATAGTGTTAGGCATTCTAGGTGTGAGAAATAGGCTAGGGAAGACCGGATATGACACACGATTTTAGGGCCACCCAAGATCTGATGTAAGGACTCGGTACCGAAGGACCAAGTAAGGCTACAATGATTGAAGGTTAGAGACCCTAGGAAAGGTACATTCATCATAATGACTTGTGTTCTTGTGTGTTCTGGGTTTTCTGGGAATTTCAATAAATAAAAAGTTTGAGAAATATTTAAAATAAATCTTCTACAATACTCAATCTTAGGAATTCCTTGTTTACATTGCGGCTATGGAACCCGAACGATGACCAAATTTAGTGCAGCCGATTGAGGCCCAAGAGACTAATTTGGATGATCTGCATAGGACCGATTTAGGGGAGGATGATGACCAATGTCAGAGGAAACTTCATACCTTTTAGCGTCATAACTTTGGGAAGTACGAGGGAAAGGTCTCATTGATGGAGAAAGAGAGCTAGATCGAGGAGATGGTGATAGATTTCAGCTTGATCTAGGCTTTGACGGAGTACTGGGTTCCAATGGATAAAATCCATATGCGGGGAATGGTGCGTTTGTGGAGGGCTCTCTATCTTGGGGTGAAGAGGGAGGCTGAGGTTTTGTGGACTGACTTCGAGAGGGAGTTTCGGTCAGAATTCCTATATTCCATGATGAAGGGGGGAAGAGAGAAGAACTAATCTTCCTTCAGTAGGGGAGCATGTCAGTGATGGAGTTGGGGAACAAGTTCAATGATCTCATTCACTTTTCTCTCGACCTTTTTCCAGATGAGGAGTCATGGGCAAGATGTTTAGAGGAGGCACTCCGATCTTCTCTTCAGTATGTTGTGACTACCTTCACTATACTAACATACATAGAGGTCCAGAAGAAGTTTGAAGTGGTGGAGAGGATGCACACCCTGGGAGGTGTGCCATGAGAGTGGAGCCAGTTGGGCCCGTCAAAGGGGAAGTCCGTCACCAGCTGGCCTCTAGCATCAGGGACATCTAGGTTTTAGCCAGCAGGGAGCAGGCTACATCAGTTCAAGTTTTGATCTCCCGGTCCTCTCCTCTTCTTAGTAGGAACATGGCCGAGATGAATCATCTATGGAAGTCGTGGGAAACTTTGGAATCAGTGCCTAGATTGAGTGAAATATAGTAGGGGTGGGTAGGTTCAGCGCCCACCTCAGTAGAAACAGTTATAGCCAGGCCCTTTCAGAAGAATCAAAAGGGACAGCGAGATACTGCTCCTTAGAGAGAGGACATTTTCAGAGGAGTCCAAACATAGGGTGATCCTCAATGAATAAGGTCAGGGTGTGGTCGGGGAGGCGACTGACAGCCGAGGGGCCGAGAAGCTAGGCATGGGAAGCTGCATGCCATAGAGGAAGCAGTTCGAGTTGGGCCAGAAGTCATTCGGGGTACGATCAGATTGTTTAGCACTCTTCCCCGCACCTTGTTTGATTTAGGAGATTAACAATTATTTTTTCCACCCAGTCTAGCCCATGATATCAGTATAGACGCAGTGAGACTTCCCATGCCCCTGATTTTGAGTACACCATTCGGATGTCAGACCACTTTGTATTATGTTTTCTTTGGATGTAGACTGATGTCGGGGAAACATCAGTCCATTGGGGACTTTCATTTGCTGTAGATGCATCCATATGATTTCATTTTAGGAAACTAATGGTTGTTATATATGTGTGCAGTTATCTAATTCTTTCGAATAAGGTTCATGTTTTCAAATATGGTAAGAAAACGTTTGACATTCGTTAGCGAGCGGGGCTTCCAAGAAGGTTGTTGTCTAGTGGAGACCCTTATTTCCTTTTTAGCTGAGCTATCAGTGGATTCGGTGGATACAGAGATGGTGGAAGTCATGGGGATCACTACTGAGTTCATGGAAGTCTTCCCTGGAGAAGTGGTGACTCTACCCACTCGAAGTGATGTTGAGTTTGGGATAGACTTGCAACCCGGTGCCCATATGATTTTGATGGCTCCCTATCAGATGTTTCCTTTTGTGTTATGAAAGTTACAAATTCAGATTGAAAAACTGATGAAGAAGGGTTTTTTTGACCAGGATCATTACAATGAGGTTCCATGGCATTGTTTTCAGATAAGTCATATGGTGGTCTCATGCTATGTATAGACTACGAGAGGCTAAACCAGGTGATGGTCAAGAACCGTTACACCCTCCCGAGGATCAACGAACTTTTTTATTCATCGAAGGGGGTAGTATGGTTCTCTAGGAATGATCTACAGTCAAGATATCACCAATTGAGGGTGAAGGAGGGTGACATCTTGAATACTACCCTCAGGTGGCGACATGGGAACTTTGAGTTCATGGTTATGTCATTCAGTGTTATGAATGCTCAAGCCCTGTTCATAAGTCTCATTAACACTATTTTATGGAAATATCTGGACATATTTGTAGTCATGCTTATTGAGGAAATTTTAATCCACTCAAGAATAGTGGTGGATCACATCGAGTATCTGAGAACGGTTTTAGAGGTCCTCTGACGGCACCGGCTCTACATGAAGTTGTCCAAGTGCATGTTCTAGACAAGATACGTGCATTTCCTTTGACACATGGTGTCCTAGTAGGGAATATTAGTTGACCTATTGAAGGTAGAAGCAGATGTTTCTTAGGAAGCACCCAAGAATGTGGTAGAGGTTCGTAGTTTCCTAGGTCTTACAGGTTATTACTAGAAATTCATGATCAACTTATCCTGATTTGCAACACCTTTGATGCCCTTGATAAAGAAAGACCAGGATTTTTTATGGATTGGGTAGTTCCATGAAGCCTTCATTTATCTGAAGCAGAATTTGGTTAGTTCCCCATTGATGAGGTTTCCAGAGGAAGGGGTGAAGTTTGAGTTATTATGTGATGCTTCAGACCAAGCCTTGGGGTGTGTATTCGATGCCACATTAGGGCCTAATCTTTTATGGGTCCAACCAGTTATGTCCCCATGAGCGTAACTATGCCACCCACGATATGGAGATTACAACGGTCATGTTCTCACTAAATTTTTGGCAGGATTATGTCATTAGGGAACACTTCATGGTCTTCACGGATCACAAGATCTTGACGTAAATCTTCTCCTAGCGGGACCTGAACTTGTGGAAGCATAGGTGGAAGGAGTTTCTTTAGGACTAAGACATCGAAATCTATTACACTGAAGGTAGGGGGAATGTGGTGGTCGATGCCATGAGTAGGAAGTTGCAGAAGGATGTGGTTCTAGAATCCGTGGATTCTTGGAAGGCAATAGAAGATTTGGCTACCATACACCTGGATGCAAGGGTGGAGGATGATAATGGCTATCAATTTTAGATGACAATATAGTCCTCTTTGCTTTAACTAGTGGAGGAGTCTCAGTGGAGGGATTTAGAGGATAAAGTGATGTGTGATCGTGTTAGCCAAGGAAATGATATCGAATGATGGTTAGAAGATGGCCCAAATCAAATGATGTTTCCTGTAAAGTTGTTCATCCTCGTGGAAATACGCGAGAGTGTTCATGGTGAGTTCCAAAACTCACCCTTGGTGGTACACCCCGAAGTTTCAAAGATGTACCAGGGTTTGAGGGGTCAGTTTTTGTGGCCCGGGGTGAAGCAACCGGTGGCAGAGTTTTTTGTAATGTGCCTCATGTTTCAGAAGGTGATGGCTAAGCACCACATCCTATGACATCTGTTACAACCATTATATTCCCTCGAGTGGAAGTGGGATGAAATATTGATGGATTTATTCACGGTATAACCCATAGTTCAAGGGGGTTACGATGCTCTCTATATAGTGGTGTACCAGACGACGAAATCCACTCACTTCCTAGAAATCAAGGAGTTGAGTGTGGTAGATGCCTTTGCACAGAGGTATGTGGATGAGGTGTTTCCATTTCATGGAGTTATGAGACCCGTAGTCTCGGATAGTGATACATGTATTACCTCACAATTATGGAAATGATTGCAAAATGCTTTTGGCACCCAGCTACGCCTCAACACTACTTTCTATCCCCAAACAGATGGGAAGATAGAGCGGACCATCCAGACGTAGGAGGACATGCTACGGGCATGTATTTTGGACTTTAGGGGATCTTGAGTATGACACTTGCCTCTATTAGAGTTTTCCTAGAACAATAGCTATCAATATACCATTAGAGTGGCTCTGTTTGAAGCCTTGTACTGGAGACCGTGTCACTCACCCGTGTGCTGGACAAAGGATGGGGAAGCAGTTGTTCTTGGCCCGGAGGTGGTGCAGATCATGACAGAGAAGGTTCAACTTATATGAAAGATAATGAAGGTAGCTTAGAACTGGTATAGGTCCTATTTTGATCAGAGGAGGATACCCTTGGGGTTACAGGTCCGGGACCACGTGTTCTTGAAGTCCTCCCCTTGGCGTGGGAAACAGAGGTTTGGTACAGGATGTAAGCTTTCTCCCTGGTTCGTCGGACCCTATGGGGTGTTGTGGCGGGTCGGAAAAGTGGCTTATCAGCTGGAGCATCCACCCCCAATACTGAGGGTGCCCGATGTCTTCCATGTGTCTCACCTCTAGTGGTATTTGTGAAATGATTCACACACCCTATATTAGGGGTAGCTGGATATTGAGGAAAAAGTGACGTCTGTGGAGCGACCATTGGGGATCGAGGATCATGAGGACAAGGTGCTTCATTGATGAACCATTCCCTTGGTTCATGTGTTATGGAGGCATGGTGGCCTAGAGGAGAGTACCTGGGAATGATAGGCACATATGCATAACCAGTACCCAGAGTTATTTTAATTTTTTTGTTTTGTTTGGTCCTTGTTTATAACAAAGTGCGTGACCTTGTTAACTATGATATGGGTTGTTTTCCTTATTCTTTGGATGTGTTAAACGATTTTGAACTATGGGGAGGGGAGGACCTGATCCCTAATCAAGACACATTAATGTGGTTGCGGTTAATCCTGTGTGGACAAGTCAGTGCCGCCCAAAGAGAATAGTATCTTTACATGGAGGAAGGAACACCCTAATCAATATGACTGGATGGTATATCATTTATATGATTGTGTGGTTACATGGGGGAGAAGAGTATTAGTATATCTGGGGTTGTTTATAAGATAGATGAGGTAGAGGAGTTCCTGGATGTCAGGGAGGTCTACTCCAGAGAGGTATCTTTCAATGTGGTTGTTCGGACCCCTCTCTTTTCTTCGGGATTAGTTTTGATTCTAGATGGTGAGAATAGATTAAGAGGTATCTTATGTAATGTACTAGAAAATGATACATTAAGGAGTTTTCCAAAAACTCAGTTCCACCGAAATGGTCACACTAGTCACGACAGCACCATGACGATGGTACCGAGAGAGTGGCACCGTAGTGGTCGCACCGTCACAATCACACATCGAAGCGGTGGCACCACTGATGGTGTTCCACAAAACTAGTGGCATTGTAGTCATTATATCTTCACAGTCGCACAATGAAATAGTTTCATCGATGATGGTGGAACCATGACAGGGGCACCGTTATGGTATCTCACCAAACAGTGTCACACCCATTTTTTTCCAATTCCACCCCTAAAATGTATCTTTCGATGTAAAAGTGTTTTAATACACATTTAAAATCCATTTAAAGATCATAAATGATATATAATATCCCCCAAGATCTAGGCGACCCATGAGTTACCAAAATTTGTGGCATTTTCCTTGGTGTCACACCCTTTTCCCCATACTTTCTAGTTCCACCCTTGTTACACATTTTCCTCTCTTTAAAGGAAACCCTTTAACACACAGTCATTATGGCCTCCTATACAATAAGAATTATTGAATAAAAATTAATTCCATCATGTGTAACTGTCCAACCACGTGGTGAAACCATGATCCACCTTTAAATCCATTCAAAATTTCATATCTGGTAACTCCAGGATCTCTCCTTTTATCGCAAGAGAATTATTTCATCTTCTTGGCTGGTCTATTTTTTTTCCTTGGTGTTTTTGGAGTCCCCCTTCTCGAGGTTAGTGGTACACCTATGCTGGATCCTTTCCATATCACTCTTGGAGTCCTCGAAGTTCCTCCCCTTCAAGTCCCACATCCCCAGTTCATGTCATGTAAAGAAAAACTTCAATCGTTAATCATCCAGGTAGGGTTCTTCCATCATCCCTCTTTACTGTGTATCATGATGGGTGGGTTTGATAATGGTTCCTTAGGGGAGGGATAAAGAAAAAAATTAACAAGGAAAATGAATGATTTTAAAAAAATGAAAGTTTGTGTTTGATGACGTTGTTGTACTCTTTTACCTTGGATAATATGTTGTGAATTGTATGGACTTATGTCCACTGAAAATAGTGGTTGATGGTGGTCCTTTCTTGTGCACTAATGAACCTCTGTTTTCTAGATAATTCCATGACTGAATCGATGTAACATGGAAACTGGTTAATCACATAAACTCGGTTTATTAAATGGGTGCCTAATGAATAATAATTTTGTATAGTATCCCCAGTTAACCAAACCGAAGGACATAACTAAATGAATGTTGTGTTTAAATCCAAAAACTCCCTTGCTCCGCTCTTGTGATGTGTATGGTTGTTCTGCTTGATGCTTATGAGGAAACATGGATGGGGATGGGATCCCCTATTGTGAAGTTGTTAGTTTTTGGATTTGAGGCTGTGTGGGGCCATATGTTGGGGATGGGTTTAGTTCTAGTACTTCGAGGGATATCACAGATCCCTTTTGTTGTTGTGACATTACATGATAACTAGGTGTGAATGCCTAAATTGCTGCTTGACTATTTTTCCTTCGTTGGATTGTGGATATGTCTATTAGTTTCCCATCGATGAATAATCATTTAAATGGAATCACTTGAATATGATAACAAGAATGGGTTACATGGGGAATTGTTTTTCGGGAATGATTTTTCCCTTAGTTGTGATAGCTGCACTTTTTATGAATGAATAGTACAGAGGGTGCTTGTGTAGAGGCTGATTTTGGAACCCCTAGGTTGGGATGATTGATTTTTTACCTATATGTATAATTTAGTTCTTATGTTCCTTGTTCGCGCCCCACCTAATTTGAGAACATTGTGCCAAGAACCCCCATTTCGTGGGGGAGGGTGTTTTTCCCAACACTCTTATGAGTGGCTAGTTATTAGCTCCATTTTGGCTCCCTTTCCCAAGTAGCCCAAGACTATTCAGGCAAGCTATGATGGTCTGAGGTCTAGTATATCCCATGATTCTTTGGGCAGGGTATGTTGTGGTGGTTGGACCAGGTGTGTGCATGCATGTTGTTTCCCATGTGTCTTCGGGATGATTCCCAGGTGTGTTTGGGTATGCCTATAGTTGTTTGGGCCCAGGTGTCTTCAGGCGTGGCGATATTTATTATGGACTAGGTGTCTGCAGGCATAGTTACGTGTGGTTGTGGTAACCCAGGTGTTTGTGGGTGTTGCTATGGTGGTGGTGGCCCAAAAGCTTTTTGTTGGGGCTGTAGTGGGATTGTGGTGAGAATGATGGGGAAGGTCTGAAACGTAGGATATCTTCAATAACCAGTGGGAAAGTGGTGTAGGGTAACCAAACATTGATGTGCTATTACTATTATTTTACATGACATTTATTATTTCGGGAGTGTGCCTTGGAATGGTTGGGTGGGTAGCTTCTTTTCTAGGTGCTTTGGTTATCTCCATTTTCTCACGGGGCATTAGAAGGAAGCCCCCACTAGTGCCGGAGATATTTTGGTTTCCCCTACTGAGTATACCTATATACTCACTCTATGTATATAAGACTTTTTTTAGGATTCTAGGATGACTTTAGGGATTTTTCAAGGCCATTCTAGTTAGGACGTATGAAAAATTGTTGTTGCTATTTTTTCTTTTCTTTGGTACACCCCTTTAGAGTTTTCTTATACTTGTATCACTTATTATTGGAACATGCACATGGGATTGGAATGTTTTGGATTTACTTTTACTTCCAGTTTTTTTTGTTTGGGATTTACGATCTTATCTCTCGACCCTACTAAATAAAGATATTAATACCTTCAATTTTACATGTGATTCTATACCCTTGGTGTTAGTTGCCACTCTTGGGCCTATTGAAGGCGGGTCTCAGGGGTCATTATATCTCTTTCAACATGAGGAAGGAAGGGTCTAGAAATCTTATGTCCCTTTCCTCATCCTAGAGAAGGCAGGTCATGACAAAATCCCAGACCTCTTCTATAGTTTCAGGTCTCTCTACAAGAAGATATACCACATTCTCTTATTGTCAATATAAACATCAAATATCTCACCCAAAAATAATTTCAGCAACATTTCATTGCATGAACCACTGTAACCAACTCCAAGTAATTTGTAGGTTAATTCCTTTACTGAGTCCTTAAATGAAAAGACCCATAAAAAATAACTTTATCTCTCTACATCAAAATAGAACCCAAAACAACAATCGTGGAATCCTGGTAATCCACATATCCAATCCCAGTCTTAGGTAGCATCAAAATACGAGTTGATCTAAAAAACTACTTTATATCAAAGAAAAATTGTTTTCACTATTATGTACATTGAGCTTAAGACCAATTTTTGTCAACCCAATCATAGGTTCTATCAAATGGAATAAATCTTGAATAAACCATCTGTAGTACATGACTGAACCTAGGAAATTCCCATTCTTGAACATGTTACTAGGGAATACCCAAGGAATCACTAACTCTACCTTCTCTAGAAAAATTGAAACACCGAATTGAGAAATCACATGACCATGGAGTCATAACTCTTGGATATATATTTTTTAATTATTGTCATAAAATAATGCACTTATAGTGCACTCCAAAAAAATAATGGATTCTATCATTCATATATAGGGTATGTTAGTGTAAGAGAATATCATCAATGAAAATAATGACAAAAGTGTCATGATATGGAAGGAAGATCCAATTAGTGATACTAAAGAACAATGCAGGAGAACTTATCAGCCAAAAAGGTATGATAAATACTCATATAGTTGATATCTAATCTTAAATTTTGTCTTAGGAATATCATTTTATATAACACAATGTTAGTGGTAGCCTAATCACGAGTCAATATTGAATAAACACTAGGCTCTGCTCAACTTATCAAAATATCATTGAACCTACGAAATTGACACCGATTATTCACTATGAACCAGATTAGCTTCTTATAGTCTATTCAAAATATAAGGATCCCATATAACTCAAAAGAAAACAAAACCAATTCAGCCTAGAGAGAAATTCTTGGTCATATAAGTCCCTTTTACTTTAGATCCTCAAGATGTACCCTAGGTTCCTTAAACATTGCTGGTTCAATATAATTCAGAGGAATCAATATAAGATAATCTCGTAGAATGAGTTTTATCTCAAGATAAATTCATATATTATGTGGAAGTCATTAAAAATTATTCGATAAAGAAATCATGTCAAAAGTACAAAATTAGATAGAAAGAGGAGGGAGTTTCAGCCATATCTTCTATAAGAACCATGCATTAAATCTATACTATAAAATATATAAACTGACCTAGTTCTTTTACAATTCTCCCTTATCCAAAATCCTATCAATCGATCATAAAAAAATTCTCACCCTTTAGAATAGTAAAAGATACACATATCTTATAACAATCATTATGTACTTCATAACTGGTTAACCAGTCTATTCCAAAAATCACATCAAAGTTATTCATCTCAAAAATCATAAAATACCATAATATTTTGTAAATAAAAACTACGATATGACACTAAATAAATTTTTAGATATAACCTACCATCTTTCAGAGGGGTGTGTCATGAAAAATAAATTCTCAAGATAATTTAATCAGTAAGTCTAATCCAACAATGTCTGGAGAATATATAAAAGAACACAATGCTATTATTTTGAAAAAATTATTAGAGAGTTTATTGGTAATCAAAGACACACCTAAATCTATCAATATTACATCTCCACTAATCTCGTCCACCACATAAACCATTATTTTATTTTGTCCATTAACTTTCTAATAAGACAGATGAACTACATGCACCATATAATTCTATAAAATAAGAATCCATTCCCAAGGACTTGTGAAAGCCCTAGAGCCTAATATTTATGAACCTAACCATGAAAACATCACACAAAAGTCCTAAAGACATCCCATATTATTACATTAATGGAAATATTAAATGTGATTTGGATAAAACATGATATAATCCCCTTTGTATCCATAATTAGAATATGTGTAATCTCTTACTCCCAAAGAGGGTGATAATAATCCCTTACTCTACTCTAATTACCTCTTCCTAACCTAGAATATGACTTCTGACTTTTTCTTCCAACTACTGGATAAGGTGGCCATAACACTTATAGTGATGAAACTCACCAATCCACTAAGAACTAAAATAATACCCACTGATCTACCATCCTATAGTCCTTTCTAAATTACTATATCCTGTTGAAAAATATCATATTATGTATTTTGGTAAAAATTCATGACTATATGGTGACTCTCTAATCAAAATAAAATCCTAAACTTCAATGACTTTTTACGAAATTTCTATCCAAAATATGATTGAATTGAATCAATTTTGAGAAATGATCATAAAAGAAAAATTGTCACATCATCCCCTAATGATGCTCTATATATTCCTGGGTTCATTCCAAATTCATTATATCTTGAAAGAAATATTAAAATAAAATATTCGAGAAGGTTTCCCATTTCAAACCCCACACTTCTCTCTTATTGATTTGTCACACCCCACCATATCCTTGAAAGTTATTGAATAATTAAAGAAACCATCTTAAAAAATAAATAATCTAATGTTTCTTCTCGATCAATTATTCCCTTGATGATGTATATACAATCCTAGATATCTTGGGGACATTAAATAACATGGATGAATAAGGGATGCTGAAGTTAGATTTATCATGAATAACTAGACTTCATCCCATGGCCTCCTCCATGTTGAATGGACACTATCCGGAATACTCAATGTTGTAGTGGTTCTGCTTCCAGAACTGCTGTCAAGATCATTTTCACCCTCATGCGTGTTTAGAGGTACTATAGGGGATACTACCCTTGAAGGAGCATCTATATGCACTTCTCTATGTGGCCTGATAAGACTCAATCACGAAAAAATATCTAAAAATATGACCGACTGATTAGAAATTCCTTCAATATCATAATGGAATACATCCCATAAGAAATTAAAGACATAAATAAATGATCACTATAGGAATAATCATCCTAAAATTCCACCCATTTATAAAAATAAAAAATCATTTAGTACTAAATAAGGGCTACGCCATGTCTCCATTACATACACGTTAGTTATAGTCATATTCATATAGAAAAAAATAGATTTATCAGTCTAATTATATAAAAATATAGTAAAAATATTTCACATAAGAACAAACCAAAGACATTTAATTAAGTGAATTACTGTGTATGATAAGAAACAGCATGCATGAAATGTGAAACTAAGTGCCTACTCAGGATGAATAAACACACCAAAATCACAAAAAACATAAAACCCAAATCACTCACATTATTTTAGGTGAAATAAATAAACGGTAAAACCTAAAAAAAATATAAATCCATACCTTGTCAACTCATATATCTATTACACATATGCTGGTCAAGCATATACAAAAATGAACTACCCATTTTTCCCTATCCTATCTCAATGTACCATACCCTTAACATATCCATGATGAGAAGAAAGGAAAATAAATCCTTATTTTGTACCATTTTCAACACCCTGACTAACTCACAATGTCTAGCTGATGTGTAAAATGACCTCATGGATGTCTCCCCATATGAAGGATGCTCCTAACAAGTTGCGAGATTCCAAATGATGATATGGGGAGACTATACCCTCAGAAATAATAACCATGCACTAGTATAACAATAAGTACTGACAACCATCCATGAAAAAAAGTGGTAAACATCATGCTAATGTAAAATGACATAGAAGTAAATATAAATAAATTAAAAGGCTCCCAATGTGGTAAATTTACCAAAGTATGAAAAAAAGAAAAATAAACTATTCATTTTATAAATAAAATATAGTTAGTACTAGCATCTCCCTATACTCTAATCTCTTCATTCTTAGCTCCCAAACAGAAGGCCCTTTCCCTTAGTTGGATCTTAGACCATGAAATCTAAACCTACATCGATGTACCATGCATGGTATGATTATAAACCTAGTAGGAAGTCACTATTGAGTCATTAAAATAAGTGACTTACGTGATAGAGAGGTAAAATAATAAATAAACAATCAATTATTGAGTTTTCATATGCCATCCCAGCTACTATAAAACTTGAATCCACCTACTTCCGCACTAGACTAGAATACAAATCAAAATTAACTAATGTATGACTTATTTAATGCCATGTAATAACACATATACATGAATAATTTATCAAATATCCTTTATCAATGTTACACATTTTGGGGTCAATACTATACCTTTCTTTAAGAGTAATTAACAATGTCTATACATTGACCTAATTCATCTCTCTAGGGAGAGAGATAGAACATCATGTTAACTCAATATCTAGTTCTATGGGAAGGAATAATTTATATATGTTGACCATATATCCCACTATAGGGAAAGTAAAATTTCACATGTCATCTCTAAAGGTGAATTCACAACCTTCTAACCACAACTTCGACACTACACCTCTAAGGGTCCAACTAGTCATTTTAGAACAACATGACACTGTAAAACAAGTCATGGAGGAACCCTAAATATATCTATGTAGAATACACAATATAGAATGTAATAAGCATGTCAATGTCATTAAAATCAAGGTATCATGGGCTAAACACACACCACATACTTTTCCAAGAAATCCTGAGTCTCATTGGCCAAACCCACACACCCACATGTGAATCATAATAAGCAAGGTTCTCATATCTACACACACATACACAAGATTGTCATAGTATAAAATTAATATATAAATCACATCAAAATGGTAACGACTTCCTTCATTAAGATTACAAATTATCAAAGTTAATAATATTTACTTGGATAATGTAGTATCAAGGAATTACCTATATACTATCATAGTTCATCTTAAGAGGGACTCTAGAATAAATTTTCAAGAGGAATAACATCTTATAGGATTGAATTCGATTAGGCATACCCAACAATTTATTCCATCAATGGTAGATTTAGATCCATTTAAGTAAATGATTGAAATTATTTAGATGAAGCATCAATCTGATAATAAAAAAATGATTACCATTAATCTAGGATTGAATTCATATATTTATAGAGCAATGCTTTGATATGTGATTCATCTTAATAGAAAGATAGGATTTGGGATATAATGGATGAATCTTACTATTTTCAACTCTGTAGATCGATCAATGATCGAATTTTCAATGAGAGGGGAAGTATATATCCATTATATATAAAGATATTTCTTATGGATGTTCTAGTAAGCTGATGGTCAAAACTAGGTATGATAATATCAAAAATGAATTTTAGAAGGATATTTATTGGAACACCCATAATGATTGTTCCATCTGGGCACCACCATCTAGATGGTGAGCCTCACGAGCCAGCTAACTAGTAGCATCAAGTAAAACCCCGAGATACTATGTTATCCATCAATTAACCTTTATATTAGTAACAAATAGCTAATGAAACAATAATCCTTCATGTGTTACTACCACGACCATTGGCCATCTGATGGCCATTTACTTGGAATTTGGTGTCACACCCATAGCTCTATGCTTCACATTGGTTCCCCCAGTTCCTTTACATCTGATTTCCAACCCTCAAACACATCTATCATGCATAAAAAACCAATCATACTTGAAGAAACATAAATCAATGCACTATTAAAATTGAATTATGTTACACAATATCTGATTCATCATATAGACTTAGTAAGCGCCAACATTTTTATAGTATAAAGGATTACTAACTAGATCCATAATTAATTTGGAAGACCTATACCAATATGTTTATTATCATTTCATTTAAACATTGAGGGAAATTTCAGTTGTTTACATCTTCAATTTTAAGAATCAATATAATTATTGGTCTTTAACATCATCCTCAAATAGAAAGGTCTGATGTACTCACTCAATATGAAGCTCCCACAAGAGTAGGCACTGATGCTTTGTAAAGGGAATCATTATGATGATCTATAGAAAACAAAAAATAAGGTGAAATACCCAAGTAGATTCATAGATATGGAACCTATTTTATATATTATGGAGGATTATATTCAATTTAGAAAGTAAATACATAATATAATGCTAATAACATAGATAAAGAGAACTAGAAAAGATGAAATGGTGATTGTTACACTTAAAACTTATTCTATCACCAACCAAGAAAATGTTGACCATACAAAACATATTACACATCACCTTGAATGAAATAAAAAACTACAATATCTCTATTAGGATGAAGTTGTAGGCCACAAGGTCCACCATTTGAGTACAAGAAGAATATTTATTATTAGTTTTTAATGGATAATGGTTTAGGCTATTTCATTACAGTACTAGAAGACAAATTTCTCAAGTTACCATAGCCTAGGAAACCCAATGAGGCTAATCTCATAGATCCTTCAAACAACCTCCCCATCTACTAGACTGTGAAACTACTAGAAATAGAGTTGTTCACAATGGGTTTTTACCAACGGTTTGAAGAAACCCTTGGTATACTGTAAAAAAGGCAGTATTTCCAAATGATATGTTCAAGCCTTTGGGAATGTGTTATTATAGTTATGATTTCCAAATGGTTTGAGTAAACCTTTAGGAAATATATAATATATCTAATATATACCAAAGGATTATTAAAAAAATTGGTAAAGAGAAGATTTCCCAATGGTTTTTAAAAACTTTTTGGATTGTTTTTTCCCAAAGACACAGCAACCCATCTCCCACTCCGCCCGATTGCATACCCTAATCCGAAGCTCCTCCAGAAAGTCTCTATTTACCCTAGGTTGCGAAACTCCTTTAACCCATAGATCCATCTTTAATCAAGAAATTTCTTATTTCTATATTTTAAATTAGCATGTTTTCCTTTAATTGAAAATTTCTTCATCTTTTTTTATGTTTTCTTTTTTGATTTGGGCTAAATCAGAGTTCCTATGGTCTCTGTCATATAAATCACATTGTTTTTTTCTACAATTCAAACATTGTAAAGTTATTATTTATTCATATTGTCTTTAGGTGGGTGATTGATATAAGGATGGTCAATTTTAATGGATTAGGGATGGTTAGGGTAGTGGGGTAGGTGGTTTTCCATTTTTTAGTGGGGTGATATGGTAGTTTCTATGGACATTAGATTAGTTGAAAATTGGATTTGTATTTTTTATTTATAGTTTTTGTTCAAGGAATAAAGGGAAGGGTATTGATAGGGGATAAATTGGCTATTTTTCGGGGATGTATTGGAATTGTGATGTTGGTTGTATTGGTTATAAGTAATTTTTAGGTATTATATGGGTATTTCCACCCCTAAACCGCCCACCCCCACCCCCACCCCAATAAACACCCTCAACCCCCTAGACAACCCCACCTCCTGGACACCCCCCGGGACCCCCCCCCCATTGGACACCCCCACCCCCTGAACCCCACCCCTGTGGACACTCCACCCCCTTGGAAAGCCCCCTCCCCCACCCCCTGAACACCCACACCCCCTGGAAACCCCCATCGCACCACCTAGACATCCCCACCCCCATGGACATCCCCCACCCCAATGGATATCCCCCTAGACACCGACCCCCCAATACACCCCTCCCCCCCTCGACACCCTCCACCCCCTTGGATGACCCCGCCAACTTTGACAGCCCCCTTAGACACCACCACACCTGCTAAGTGCTTGGACCACTTTTTAAATTGGAACTAACAATATAGGTAATTTCCTCTTTCTCCAATGACATTTCCTAAGTGACCCATATAGCCTTATAAATTGAATTTTCCATGTTTTGATAAATTGAATGGGTTGTTTGTAATGAAATGGATAATGCATGATGGTTTTCCTTTCTTAATAAATAAAATTATTTTAAATAAAATTACCCTAAGGGTGTGGCTGGGGGAGGGGCTTTTTAGGTGTGGGGGGATGTCCAGGTGGGGGTGGGTTGTCCAGTGGGTAGGGGGATAGAGGGGTTTGGGGAAGCGGGTATGGGATGCCCAAGGAGGGGTGCAGGCTATCCAAGGTGTTCAAGGTGGGGTGTCCAGGTGGGGGATGGGGGTGTTAGCTATACTATGGGGGTGGGCTGTCTAGGGGGTGGGGTGTGGGGGCTGTCCAAGTGGGGGTGGTGGGGGGTGTCTAGGTGGGGGTGGGGGTATTTCTTGTTGGGTGTGTGGTGGGTGGGTGGGGGGGGGGGGTTCTAGCATGGGGGGATGTCCAGGGGGGTTGCGGGGGGTAGAGGGGCTACAGGGGTGTAACGCCCCGACCCCAGTTACCCAGAGTCGGTGCATTATTACATAACATTGGCATGATCACAAGAAAGATAAAATCTCGAAAGACCGATTGGTTTAGTAGCCTTGGAAACACTAGATATATTCATAAGTTTTACATTACATCATAAAATGAAAAACTACTACAACAACATAATGTTTCCACAGTCCACACTATAATCCCCTCATAATATCCCTGCAGGTCATTCATAACTTACATCTTCACTTCCTGGGAAAAATAAAACATAGAAAAGGGGTGAGCTCAAATGCCCAGTAAGGATAACAATATAGCGGAAACTTTCATAAATAAGAATAAACATTTAAGGCAATGTATAACTAAAACAAAAGCCTTTTAAATATGAACTTTCAACATGGTATGGCATAAATAAAATGAAATAATGCCATTTACTTATTCACATGGATATTCTACTAATCGAATAATCACATGCAAAAATCAATAACCACTTTCATAATGTTAGAATGCATAATGCCAGACTATCAAAACCACATAGCCAAGGCCTCGTGCCAAGACTACAAATAAGATTTTGTCAAGGCCTTGTGCCAAGACACTAGTTTGTCTCATGAGACCTACCGATGCATCGAGGAGCTATAGCGGGCTCCACCCGTCACTTATTAAGTCCAATGCATTCCCATATAAAAAGGTTTAAACATAACATAAACATTCGTATTAAAACTAGCATACGAAAAGTCAATAATTTCACCATAAACTATGAATGGTATAAAAATAGCACATCCATAGTCAAACATATCACAAAACCTTCAATAAAATATAGAAGTTTTGTATCATAATAAATCAACTTCAAATAATCTTAAAATCCATCAAAGGATGTTGACGTAGATGAAATCAAAATTCTTTTTAAAGAAATATCTCCTTTTATTTTGAAATAATTTAAGATCCATATAAAATAAAACATTTTCTTTGAAAATATTCTTATAATCTTCTAAGGGAAGCTTTGAAGATTTTACAACGGCGGAAAATAGCCGCACCCGCCGTATAGGTTAAAAAAAACATTCTTACCTTAATTCTGTCAAAAAGGTTAAAAAGGACCTTGTTTTGAAAACGACCGAAAGATTCCTTTATAAACCACTTATAAAAGTCAAAAAGGGTATAAATTACTTTAACTCATATTCTAGTAAATAGTAAAAATGTTTTGAAATACATTTTTAAGAAACATGGATGTGGATGATAAAGAGATCCCAGTAGATTATTACGTATAAAAAACCTCGGATAATGAAGAGATTGTGAAATAACCCTTACCTTGTACTTTTCCTTTGTTGGGGTCGGTTAACCTCCTGTATAATGGTGAAATAATTGTTATTAAATTATACAAGAATCATATACATTAATATGATATCATATATGATCTTTTAACATTGCTTTATTAATAATATCTTAGTATTATCGTCGTTTCAGGTGATAATCGATTCGTTCTTCTTAAATGTTTGGTTACGTAAGACATGTTTGTAATGGATAGATTAAATCTTATTCATAATCAGAATGATATTAACATTATTTTTAACCCTAAAATGATAATAATACTTGAATGGATACGATGGAGGATGGATCTCACCGCGTTCGTGGAGACGGTAGTCCGTACGTACGCACGAACGCTACTTCCATTTAATTTTTATTTTAAAAGAATTGAATCCAAATGATAAATAGGTATATTACTATTCCAGTATAATATAATATTTTATATATGTTACTTAAGTTCATTAACACCATCCTTTATACGTTCCATGTGTGGTATGAACGAGTCATATCATTTTAAGGGGGCGGTAGTCCGCACTTCCTCAAATGAAATTATCGTATGTATATACGACATGAAACGAATAATGTTATGAAATAAAATGGAATTAAAGAAGCTTATATATAAAATATATATCATTAATATAATATTTAATTACAGTGCCATCATAATGGCCACCATGAGAGGCGGTAAGATATATTTGAACAATCATCGTTTCGTGAGGCGTTAGTTTGCCATCCACAGAAACATTATGTTCATCATCCATTAGATGGAGTTGTGTGTATGTGTAGTTTGAATCCTTCTTATAACAACATCCTAGTATATTGAGGATACTGGTGTTGTTACAAAAGAAAGGAAATAAAAAGAGTTTGGGGGTTGGAGAAGCAAAATAAAGGAAAATAATTTAAGAGAAATCGTTACCTTTAATTTAGATAACTCACTTTGGTTGGAACCAAAGGACTTCTTGAAATGATTTATACCTAAGGGGAAGCTTCAAATATGAGGAGAGGGATGTGGGGAGATTAGTTGGGCAGAGTTTGGACGAGCCAAGTGGCTTGAGAGGTGTGAGGAATGAGTAGAAGTGGTCTCCTTTTATAAGGGAGAAGAGGGGCTCTTTAGGAAAGAGTGAAAGTATTACTTTATAATATAATTATATTCGGTTTATAATGGTCCAAAAATCATTGAGGTCGAAGATAAGATGACTAATATTCTAAATAACATCAACCAATAAGAATTGGACAGGTTTTAGATAATATTTTAATCATTATAATCTTATTTATTTAAATGATTTATTAATGAGGTAAACATTGCATCATTATTGTGTCATTAATAATTTAAATTATTTGATGTCTAAATATTATAAATAAAATATCATTATGTAGGAAATCATTTTATATTTCTAATGAATATTTATAATCGAAAATCCAACATGTATAACCCTATGTAAAAATTGCTCTTCTAAAAGATGTAAGCTTATGCCATTTTTATTTTTATTTTAACTTTATTAATATAAAGTGTCCCTACCACATACAAGTGGCTCCAAGGGGTCCCCAAATTGACCCAAGGATGCTCATGGTTGGGTATGTGTCCACCAATAAGGTTAGGACACGTTTTAGGGTAATTTTGTATTATTATTATTTTTTAACCCTTATTTACCGGATTTACCCTTAACCATGGTAAATAAAATATTTACCACAGTAATTATTCAAAATGTCTAAAAATAAAAGTTACCTATTTACACAATTTGGACATCCGGATTCCAAATATGGAATCCATTTTTCTAAATTCAAAACACAGAAATGGCAGAAATTAATTTAAAATTAATTCCCGCTGTCAAAACAAAAAGCGTGTTTTTAAGAGGTAATAACTATCAAAAGATTGACACTTGTTTATGTTCGGTTTAATTGTAAAATTATGTCCAATGACCAACATTATATTAAATGGTAAAAATATATTCTAAATATACTTTAAAACCACTCAAATTCACAATTTATCACTATTAATTATTTTGATTAAAAAATTTGTTTTTAATTAAAATTTAGTAATTTTCACTATTCATCAAAATATAAAAGTTATCCGAAAAGTACCAAAATTTCACCCTAGGCTAATTTCAATATTCCGAATCCAAAAATGAAGTCCATTTTGAAATATAAAATATATATGATTTCAAAAAGTAGGTATTACTATTCACAACAGCTAGTTTAATTAGTTGTGGTGTGTGTTAGAACTCGAGGTTGCGTACAACACACGCTATCGCATTATTCGAAGGGAAACGTACCGTGGAAGCTTGGGGTGTTACATTCTCCCCTCCTTAAAATAATTGCGTCCTCGCAATTTCTAGGGTATTACTGCATAAAAAGACTCGGGTGGTTCTTCATCATAAGTTCCTCGGGTTCCCACGTTGCCTCTTCCATCTTATGATTTCTCCACAAAACTTTTACCAGACGTGTCGTCCAGTTTCTCAGTACTTGTTCTCTTGTATCAAGAATCTTGACGGGCTCTTCACAATAAGACATATCGGGTTCCAGTTCTAATTCCTCATAGGTGAGTACATGCGTTGGGTGAGGCATGTATTTTCTCAACAGAGATACGTGGAACACATCGTGAACTTTGGAGAGACTTGGCGGCATTGCCAATCGGTAAGCTACAGCCCCAATTCGTTCTAGAATTTCGAAAGGTCCGATGTACCTGGGACTCAATTTACCTTTCTTACCAAAACATATGACTCCCTTCCATGGAGATACCTTTAGGAAAACATGATCACCGACCTGAAATTCCAAATCCTTCCTTCGATTATCGGCATAGCTCTTCTGCCTACTTTGAGCTGCTTTGATGTGATTTTGGATTACCTTCACCTTTTCCACCGTTTCCTGCACCAGTTCTGGGCCTACAAGTTTTCTTTCACCAACGTCATCCCAACAGGTTGGTGTACGACATCTCTTTCCGTATAACTCTTCATATGGTGCCATCTGAATACTTGAATGGAAGCTATTGTTATAGGAAAATTCTACCAGAGGTAAATATTGATCCCACATACCCTGAAAGTCAAGTGAGAAAGATCTCAACATGTCTTCTAAGGTTTGAATAGTCCGTTCTGATTGTCCATCTGTCTGAGGGTGGTAAGCAGTGCTCAAATGAAGTTCAGTATCCAGGGATTTCTGAAGACTTTTCCAAAATCTTGAAGTAAAACAGGGATCACGATCAGAAACAATCGATAGGGGTACTCCATGAAGTCTCACAACTTCATTATTGTATAGTCTTGCTAGACGTTCCAGGGGTAGATCTTCTCTTATAGCAAGAAAATGTGCTGACTTGGTAAGACGATCAAGAATAACCCATATTGCATCGTTCCTTCTAGGAGTCTTCGGTAGCCCCATGACAAAGTCCATCGTCACATTGTACCATTTCCACTCCGGTATGGGAAGAGGTTGCATGACTCCTCCAGGCTGTTGCCTTCCAGCTTTCACTTGTTGACAAACCATACATCTTGACACAAAATCAGCAATCTCCCTCTTCATGTTGTCCCACCAAAAATGTTCCTTCAAATCTCTATACATTTTGGTGCTCCAAGGGTGTAGAGAGAAATTGGAACTATGAGCATCATCCAGCAATTCTCTTTTTAGATCAGGTATATTGGGAACACAAAGTCTCTTCCCGAATTTCAAAATTCCATCTTCATACACAAAGTCTCTCAATCTCCCATCATTCACAGCTTTAATCTTCTTTTGGAATTCTTCATCATCGGTCTGAGAACTCTTAATCCTTTCTAGTAAAGATGGTTTGGAAACCATTTGAAAAAGCATTGATGTTTCACCTTCCCTGGTTATTCCCATGTCCATCTTCACTAGATCCATAAAAATTGGATCCCTTTCAATTCTCATATTGTTCAAAACTCCATGGTCTTTTCTACTCAAAGCATCTTCCACCTTGTTTGCCTTCCCTGGGTGGTAGTGTATCGTACAATCATAATCCTTGAGTAATTCAAGCCATCTCCTTTGCCTCATGTTGAGTTCTTTTTGTGAGAAAATATACTTCAAACTCTTGTGATCAGTATAAATCTCACATTTTTCACCATAGAGGTAGTGCCTCCATATCTTCAAAGCAAAGATCACTACTGCTAACTCGAGATCATGAGTAGGATAGTTTTATTCATGAATTTTCAACTGTCGTGATGCATAGGCAATAACTCTATCATTCTGCATAAGGACACATCCAAGTCCTTTCTTCGATGCATCACTATAAATAACGAACCCATCATTCCCCGATGGTAGAGTCAATATAGGAGCATTGACTAATCTTCTCTTCAGTTCTTCGAAACATTCTTCACACTCTTTTGTCCAAACAAATTTAACCCCTTTACGTGTGAGCTTCGTTAATGGGTTAGCCAATCGGGAAAAATTCTGGACGAAACGTCGATAATAACCTGCCAAACCAATAAAACTACGTACCTCAGTTATACTCGTAGGTGCTGGCCATTCTTGGATTGCCTTGGTCTTAGAAGGATCAACAGAGATTCCATCATTAGAGACAATATGGCCAAGAAAAGAAATATCCTGAAGCCAGAATTCACACTTGCTAAACTTCCCATATAATTCATGCCTCCTCAGAGTCTTCAAGATAATGCGCAAGTGATTTTCATGATCTTCGTAGGTTTTGGAGTATACCAAGATATCATCAATAAATACCACCACAAATTCATCGAGATACTCCTTGAAAACTCTATTCATCAGATCCATGAATACAGAGGGTGCATTAGTCAATCCAAACGGCATTACAGTAAACTCGTAATGCCCGTACCTGGTTCGAAATGCTGTCTTCGGAATGTCTTCCTTCTTCACACACAACTGATGGTATCCAGATCGAAGGTCAATCTTTGAAAAGTATTGAGCTCCATGCAGTTGGTCAAATAAATCATCAATACGAGGTAGGGGATACTTGTTCTTTATCGTTATAGCATTTATCTCCCTATAGTCGATACATAACCTCATAGATCCATCTTTCTTTTTAACAAAAAGAACAGGGGCTCCCCATAGAGAAACACTAGGGCGAATAAATCCCTTATTACTCAATTCCTCTAGTTGTTTCTTTAGTTCGACTAACTCTACAGTGGCCATTCTATAAGGGGTCTTCGATATAGGCCTTGATCCAGGAATCAAATCAATGGAAAACTCAACTTCTCGTTCTGGAGGATGTCCAGGTAAATCTTCCGGAAATACATCTACAAATTCTTTCACAACAGGTACATCCTCTATTTGAACATTCCTTTCCTCACCGATAGTTACTTCATTCTCTTCCTCCCCAATAATTGAATTTAGTTGAGCTACTGGGGGTGGATCTAAATAAGAATTAGGTGGTGAAGATTCTGCTCTAAAAATAAGGTGCTCCTTATCATTATCATCAAGAATCGTAACCTATTTCTTCTTACAATAAATCATCGCATCATAGTCCGAAATCCAGTCCATACCGAGGATTATATCAAACTCAATCATAGGTATGACGATGAGATCAGCAGATAAAGAAAATTTATGTGCTCTAATGGGGACTGATTCACAAAACTTTGTTGCAACGATACTTCCCTTAGGAGTTTTAACTGACAACTCCCTTATTAAATCAAATTGGAAATATCTAATTTTCTTAGCAAACTGGGAAGATATGAAACAATGCGATGATCCAGAATCAAATAATGCATTTGCTAAACTTGAGGAAACCATTAAATTACCTGCCACCACGTCTTTCGGAGCTTCTACCTCAGCAGTAGTGATAGCATAAGCCTGGCCTTGATCCCTTGGCCTTTTCTGAGGTAAGTTCTCCTGACGCTTAGGACATGCATTTGCATAATGCCCCATCTCCCTGCAATTGTAGCACTGAACGTTGGTAGCTTCCTTCTTCCCCTTGCAATCATGAGCTTGGTGGCCTTTTTCACCACACTTGTAACATACTCCCATTCTCTTCAAGAAAGTACCAGGATGTTTCTTCCCGCATTTACCACAAGATGGATATTCAACCTTTCCCTTTTCCCCCTTATTTCCATTCCCAAATTGATCAGCAGGTCTCTTCTTCTCTTGCTTTGCTTTAAAGTCATAAGACTTAGAGAATTCCTTTTCGGTCTTGATAGCACATGAGACAATGTCTTCGTACGATGAAAAGGATTATGAGACTAATGCTCGACGGAGAAATGGTTTTAACCCATCAATGAAACGATCAATCTTACTTCTTGGGTTGCGAATATAATCACCAGCGTACCTCGCTAACCTTGTAAAGTTAGCCTCATACTTTGTGACATTCTCATCCTCCTTTTGTCTCAGACTCAGAAATTGCCTTTCCATATCTGCTCGATGGTCGCGAGGAAAGTATTTTTCTAAAAACAGATCTTTGAACTCCCTCCATTCCATATTTGATACTTCATCATCTTCCTCCATGTTCTGAATCAATGACCACCATTGATCAACATCTCCAGTGAGGCGGTAAACTGCCATGATAACTTTTTCCCTTTCACTGCTCCCCAAAGCCTGAAATATTTTCTCTAGGGAAAATATCCATTGCTCAGATACTAAGGGATTTGTATTCCCATTGAACGTTGGTGGTTGTTGCCTCATGAATCGATCTAACATTGATCCTCCACGCTGCGGATCAGGGTGCTCCATACGGGTAAGGTTATTATTCATAACCTGAGTAAGTTGTCCCAGTATGGTGATTAGCTGATCAGCACCAGTTGCATCACCAGCCCCACTATAATTATCTTGAGCAGGAGGGCAATCCCTACATGGAGTGCGTGCATTGATACGGTTTCCATTTCTTCCACTAGGCGCCATTTCTAAACAATGGCATAAACTAGATCAGTTTATGAATCAAAATACATAATCCCATACTTATAAAACACTTAACATAAATTGAACTATTTATGGATATAATCCATAATCATAAAAATGTTTTCTTTGAGGAAGTATATACTCATAAACCCTTCATAATGATTTGTAAAGATAGTGAGAGTTATCCTAAGCATATCCCCCGGGAGTGTCGTAACCAAGAGTGCAGCAAGGCCCGTTGTCGTGCACCAGTTCCCGTTCGAGTCTAGCTCAAAGCGGTGTTTTCGGGTTTTACCCCTAGATACATCTGTGCCAGAGCCGCCTCTACCTGCTCGTATCCAGACAGGGATGTATTGCTCAGAAAACTCACAAAATCTCTACAATACCAAAATTCTAGGAAGTTCTTCTATACTAATCCTCAAAGTTCATCTTAGGTCTACGTGCTATAATCAGAGTTTATCTAAATCTAGTTTCCAAGGTTTGTACTAAACTTTCTCTGATACCAACTGTAACGCCCCGACCCCAGTTACCCAGAGTCGGTGCATTATTACATAACATTGGCATGATCACAAGAAAGATCAAATCTCGAAAGACCGATTGGTTTAGTAGCCTTGGAAACACTAGATATATTCATAAGTTTTACATTACATCATAAAATGAAAAACTACTACAACAACATAATGTTTCCACAGTCCACACTATAATCCCCTCATAATATCCCTGCAGGTCATTCATAACTTACATCTTCACTTCCTGGGAAAAATAAAACATAGAAAAGGGGTGAGCTCAAATGCCCAGTAAGGATAACAATATAGCGGAAACTTTCATAAATAAGAATAAACATTTAAGGCAATGTATAACTAAAACAAAAGCCTTTTAAATATGAACTTTCAACATGGTATGGCATAAATAAAATGAAATAATGCCATTTACTTATTCACATGGATATTCTACTAATCGAATAATCACATGCAAAAATCAATAACCACATTCATAATGTTGGAATGCATAATGCCAGACTATCATAACCACATAGCCAAGGCCTCGTGACAAGACTACAAATAAGATTTTCTCAAGGCCTTGTGCCAAGACACTAGTTTGTCTCATGAGACCTACCGATGCATCGAGGAGCTATAGCGGGCTCCACCCGTCACTTATTAAGTCCAATGCATTCCCATATGAAAAGTTTTAAACATAACATAAACATTCGTATTAAAACTAGCATACGAAAAGTCAATAATTTCACCATAAACTATGAATGGTATAAAAATAGCACATCCATAGTCAAACATATCACAAAACCTTCAATACAATATAGAAGTTTTGTATCATAATAAATCAACTTCAAATAATCTTAAAATCCATCAAAGGATGTTGACGTAGATGAAATCAAAATTCTTTTTAAAGAAATATCTCCTTTTATTTTGAAATAATTTAAGATCCATATAAAATAAAACATTTTCTTTGAAAATATTCTTATAATCTTGTAAGGGAAGCTTTGAAGATTTTACAATGGCGGAAAATATCCGCACCCGCCGTATAGGTTAAAAAAAACATTCTTACCTTAATTCTGTCGAAAAGGTTAAAAAGGACCTTGTTTTGAAAACGACCGAAAGATTCCTTTATAAACCACTTATAAAAGTCAAAAAGGGTATAAATGACTTTAACTCATATTCTAGTAAATAGTAAAAATGTTTTGAAATACATTTTTAAGAAACATGGATGTGGATGATAAAGAGATCCCAGTAGATTATTACGTATAAACAACCTCAGATAATGAAGAGATTGTGAAATAACCCTTACCTTGTACTTTTCCTTTGTTGGGGTCGGTTAACCTCCTGTATAATGGTGAAATAATTGTTATTAAATTATACAAGAATCATATACATTAATATGATATCATATATGATCTTTTAACATTGCTTTATTAATAACATCTTAGTATTATCGTCATTTCAGGTGATAATCGATTCGTTCTTCTTAAATGTTTGGTTACGTAAGACATGTTTGTAATGGATAGATTAAATCTTATTCATAATCAGGATGATATTAACATTATTTTTAACCCTAAAATGAGAATAATACTTGAATGGATACGATAGAGGATGGATCTCACCACGTTCGTGGAGACGGTAGTCCGTACGTACGCACGAACGCTACTTCCATTTAATTTTTATTTTAAAAGAATTGAATCCAAATGATACATAGGTATATTACTATTCCATTATAATATAATATTTTATATATGTTACTTAAGTTCATTAACACCATCCTTTATACGTTCCATGTGTCGTATGAACGAGTCATATCATTTTAAGGGGGCGGTAGTCCGCACTTCCTCAAATGAAATTATCGTATGTATATACAACATGAAATGAATAATGGTATGAAATAAAATGGAATTACAGAAGCTTATATATAAAATATATATCATTAATATCATATTTAATTACAGTGCCATCATAATGGCCACCATGAGAGGCGGTAAGATGTATTTGAACAATCATCGTTTCGTGAGGCGTTAGTTTTCCATCCACAGAAACATTATGTTCATCATCCATTAGATGCAGTTGTGTGTATGTGTAGTTTTAATCCTTCTTATAACAACATCCTAGTATATTGAGGATACTGGTGTTGTTACAAAAGAAAGGAAATAAAAAGAGTTTGGGGGTTGGAGAAGCAAAATAAAGGAAAATAATTTAAGAGAAATCGTTACCTTTAATTTAGGTAACTCACTTTGGTTGGAACCAAAGGACTTCTTGAAATGATTTTTGCCTAAGGGGAAGCTTCAAGGAGGAGGAGAGGGATGTGGGGAGCTTAGTTGGGCAGAGTTTGGACGAGCCAAGTGGCTTGAGAGGTGTGAGGAATGAGTAGAAGTGGTCTCCTTTTATAAGGGAGAAGAGGGGCTCTTTAGGAAAGAGTGAAAGTATTACTTTATAATATAATTATATTCGGTTTATAATGGTCCAAATATCATTGAGGTCTAAGATAAGATGACTAATATTCTAAATAACATCAACCAATAAGAATTGGACAGGTTTTAGATAATATTTTAATCATTATAATCTTATTTATTTAAATGATTTATTAATGAGGTAAACATTGCATCATTATTGTGTCATTAATAATTTATATTATTTGATGTCTAAAAATTATAAATAAAATATCATTATGTAGGAAATCTTTTTATATTTCTAATGAATATTTATAATCGAAAATCCAACATGTATAACCCTATGTAAAAATTGTTCTTCTAAAAGATGTAAGCTTATGCCATTTTTATTTTTATTTTAACTTTATTAATATAAAGTGTCCCTACCACATACAAGTGGCTCCAAGGGGTCCCCAAATTGACCCAAGGATGCTCATGGTCGGGTATGTGTCCACCAATAAGGTTAGGACACGTTTTAGGGTAATTTTGTATTATTATTATTTTTTAACCCTTATTTACCGGATTTACCCTTAACCATGGTAAATAAAATATTTACCACAGTAATTATTCAAAATGTCTAAAAATAAAAGTTACCTATTTACACAATTTAGACATCCTGATTCCAAATATGGAATCCATTTTTATAAATTCAAAACACAGAAGTGGCAGAAATTAATTTAAAATTAATTCCCGCTGTCAAAACAAAAAGCGTGTTTTTAAGAGGTAATAACTATCAAAAGATTGACACGTGTTTATGTTCGGTTTAATTGTAAAATTATGTCCAATGACCAACATTATATTAAATGGTAAAAATATATTCTAAATATACTTTAAAACCACTCAAATTAACAATTTATCACTATTAATTATTTTGATTAAAAAAGTTGTTTTTAATTAAAATTTAGTAATTTTCACTATTCATCAAAATATAAAAGTTATCCGAAAAGTACCAAAATTTCACCCTAGGCTAATTTCAATATTCCGAATCCAAAAATGAAGTCCATTTTGAAATATAAAATATATATGATTTCAAAAAGTAGGTATTACTATTCACAATGGCTAGTTTAATTAGTTATGGTGTGTGTTAGAACTCGAGGTTGCGTACAACACACGCTATCACATTATTCGAAGGGAAACGTACCGTGGAAGCTTGGGGTGTTACAAGGGGGGTATGGGCGGTCCAGAGAGGGGGGTGGGCTGTACAGGGGGTGGTGGGTGGGATATCCAGGTGGGGGAGGGGTGGTATGGGCTATCTGGGGGGCTATAAGGGAGGGGTGTGGGCTATCTAGGGAGAGGGTGGGTTGTCCAGGGGGTTGTGGGTGGGCTATCCAGGTGGGGGAGGGTGTGTGGGCTATCAAGGGGGGTGGGATATCCAAGTGGGTGTAGGTGGGATGTCTCGGTGGGGTGGGGGGTGTCCAAGTGGGGTGGGGGGATATCCATGAGGGGGTGTTGTAGGGGATAGGGGGTTCCAGGGGTGTGGGGGGCTACAAGGGGTAGGGGTTGCAGGGGTGTGTGGGGGTGGGTTTTCTAGGGAGGGGTGGGTTTTCCACACTGATACTATAAAAAAATATGAATCGCATATAACTAATGTATATTTTCTTTCACACGTTAAGAATTTTCTTGAAGGTCCATACCAACACTCACTCATACTCTTCCTAGACGAACTGATCTCTATAAAGAAATACCACTCATGTTTTTATCCACTATCCATATTGATCTCATACAAATTTAACAATAGTAAATATTCATATCACCTAATGATATAACAAGGCTCATACTCCCATGAGTAGCGTCCCATATAAAATTGGCTCATATGCCTAAAAACATACATATGATCATATTTGACAGACAAATTTTTATTTGTAAACATACACCTTGTATCAGAACCTGAAATTAGATCTTATCTACCTCTCAAGGCATCAATAAACCAGATACCTAGCTCAAAATTTGGAGGTGTGTATATAATTAGATGTGTTTTTTTTAAATTAATGTATGATATTTTGAGTAGAAGATAAAATCCAATACACATATGATATTTGGATGTGTGTTTACAATTTGGTTTTTGTGATTTATAAGTATGATATTCAGGGTTTACACTAATAGTCACCTAGGTAATCTATAATAGGTTTGAAATCATGCGACAATTGGATAGAGATTGGACTCTACGACCCTAGTTTGGGGGTGGACACCCCCACCACCTTGGACACCCCCACCCCCTGGACCCCCACCCCCTTGGACACCCCAACACCACCAAAGCCAACCCCCATACCATTGGATATCCCCCCTTCTCCGTTTCACCCCCGACCCTGGATACCCTACCCCCACTGGGCAGCCCCCACCCCCCGAGACAGCACCACCACCCCTGAACAACCCCACCCTGGTACAGCCCCCACCCCCTGGACACCCCCACCAACTTGGACAGCCCCCCCTGGACACCACCCCACCCCCTGGATACCCCCACCCCCTTGGATACACCCACCCACTTGGAATGCCCCCCTGGACACCACCCCACCCCCTGGACACCCCACCCCCCCTGGACACCCCCACCCTCTAGAAAACCCTTACCCCTAGGGATAACCCTCCACCCATGGACACCCCATGGATACCCCCACCCCCTTGGGTTGTCTATTTGATCACTCAAATAATCTACTAAAATAAAAAATTTCTTTAATAAAAAATTTACTCAACTTCTAAATAATTCTCCTCCACAAGTGTACATGATCTTGTACACTCATACATAGTTCTTCAAAGATATTTTGTTATAAATATTGTATTTTTTTGTCTTTTATATTATGATTATCATATTGAGTAGTGTGTCAGTTATTGTTTTATATAAAGTGATCAATTCTCATTTACATAAATATATTTTCGATGGAACTTCAATATTACTGAATTTATTTTGATGAAATGACTTATAATTTTTTTACTGAATGGATAAAAGTTTGATGTATGAAACCGATCCTATATCAAGTGATTTTCAAAACAATTTGGAGATCTTTTTAGATTTTTCATTTCACAATGCTTCAGATAGTGGTCACATGTAGTACCACTGTTATGATTATATTGGATGACCATGGTTGAGCACTGAAAAAGACAACTACCACATAACCAAATATGGTTTTCATCCAAACTACTATGTGTGGTATCACAATAGAGAGAAAATGACATCTCAAATTGCTGATGATCCAAATGAGAGGACTAGATTGGAGAATTTTTTATATGACTGGTTTAAATTTATTCTCATCATAAAAAAGAAAGGATTATGACCCAAGGAGGCTTCGATATGATCACACGTGATGTGTCTAATGAAAATGATGATGCTTTCAGGGTGAAAAAATTTAATGATGCTGCCACGACTATAGTATACTGACAATGTAGTAAAATGAAAAAGATGGAATTTTTAATCCTATTGTTTACTGGGAAAAATATGTAAGTGGTTTTTAATACTTAAATTGATTACATCCTTACCTTATTGAAGGACTTACTTTCAGATGATGAAAATATGCCCTCAAACCACTGTTTTTCATGGATGTTAGTTGAGGAACTTGGATTTTCAAGATACAAAATTCCTACTTTCCTAAAAGATTGTTGTTTATTCTTGGAGGAAATGGATGAACAAAATGATTTTATAAAATTAGTATAACTCTAAGGCCTCCCTTTGTCATTTCACCAGATAATTAACATTATGGTTTGTCTTCTTCTGTAAAACATTGATAGAAACATGCATCTTCAACCTTGGCTATGGAAATTAATTTTTTTCTTAATTTTTACAAGTGTTTTACCCCTTATAAATATTGTAGATTTATTATCCTTGATCATATGTTTATATAATCATTTCTCACTATCTTAGGGGTTTAATAATTCATAATATATAGACTGTAGACACTCGGTAAATAACCATCCTACTCAAAATTAATTTTTTTTATTATATATTGTACGATTTATGGAATTCATTATATATCAATTCAATCTCACCTAAAATAATGGATCGTTAAATTATCCATAAATCCCACTGATACCTCTCATATTTTTTTTGGGTTACACATTAGTTATACTTTTCTAATTACTTCCATATTAGTTTTCAAATGCATTAAATGAAACCAATTGAAGAGAGGCCACATAAATAGATGATAGACAACAATCATCATCTGGATGAGATGAGAATTCCACCACTAGTGCATGTAGTGAGTATTTTATTTCAAATATATATATTTAAATAATATATAATGTCATGTGATTAATTGTTTTTAAAATTTTTTACAAGATCCAACTCTTAGGAGATAAATATTTTACTAGCGGTCAAGTAGTGGTCCTAATACTTAGGGTGTTCGTACGAGGGGGGGGGGGGGGGTACGAGAGCTAGCCGATCTGGTCGGCGTACCTGATTAGACCATGCCCATCCCACCGACATACCATCTATCTCACATTTTGATCTTGGTGTGTCATTAGGGACACACAGATATTTAGTCCTCCTATGTTTTCACCACATTTTACATTTGAGACTCCTCACCCATCTTTACCATATCTGATTATGATTCCCACTCCCCATCCATCATGCATCCAACCATTGATGTCAGTATCTTTTAATTATTCTTCCTTCTCTTCGAGCTTTTATATTCCATCTTCTTCGACTCCTACCCTGCTAGAGTCTGTCCCTAAGAAGCATACACTGGGACCCACTCCACCTATATAGGGTTCTCTTTAGTTGCTATGGATCCAATGATGCCCATTGATCAGATTACCATAGGGATATTTATACAACCCTAAAAAAAATTTACCACTATTTATTTTCATTGTATCATGTAATGATAAAATATTTGGTTTTTCTTTCAAAATAGATAAATATACTAATAGGAGTCAGGGGTGGGGGTGTACACGCATGCATTACGTGTGTAACCACCGCACGCAGTTGATGGTGTACTATAATAAATAGAGTCAAATGATTGAAAAAATAGGGTAGCAATGTTGGTGTTTTTTGGATATGCTTCCCAAATACTATGACATCATTCATGTTTGCCCGCTCTTATGGAGGCAGTTTCCTAATGAAGTCAAAGATATTTCTTTGGTAGAGATATTGGACAGAAAATTTTTGTATTTAATGAAATATATTGTTTTTTTGTATTTATATGAATTAATATTTTGGTGTTAACTTCAGTTTAATTTCCATGATGGTGAGGTTGCATGGCTAGCACATCTAACGAATTTTTGTGTGCTATGGAGATCTTATAAGAACTAGTTGTATATTGGATGGAATTCTAGAGTTGGAATATATTTAGAGGTAGTCTCTATCATTGATGATTTTCTGTAAGAATAATATCAACATATGATTACTCGTTGGACGACTACCTAATTTAAGGTATTAATCACATTTGAGGTATTTATATGAAATTTTTCTTGTTTTGTGTTAATACTATATTTTTTATTATTGAATTTTATTTTTGAATCATCTAGAAGAAATAAAAAAATTGATGCTAAAAATTAGTTCCATACATTGGGACATACTACGATGTCAGATTTTGAGAGGAAGCTAGTATGAAAGTTGTTTATAAAATTTTAGTTATGAAATTAATTATTGGTAACCTTTTTTTATTTATGGTTTCCTATATTAAATGTCATTGTAGAGGCAAACATTAAATATTGAAGGATGTGTGCCTCGAGGAAAACTATTTTGCTCGAGTAGAAGGGAAAAAGATGGAAGTGCAGTTAATGAACTGACTCAATAGCAGATTGTATGTTTTACATTATTGATTTAAAATTTTAATATATATTTTTTAACATAATAATAAATTTATAATTTTAAAAGTTTGGTTTAGAGGACCTTAATTCTCTTGAACCTGAAAATTTTGGGCCAAATGATCATTTACATCAGGTGTTGGGAGATGAGAACCCTGTTAGAGTATGCTGCTGACCTTGGAAGAGAATAATATCGATGAGGTATTGTCCCTAATCAGGTATGAGTTGTTGTGCCACTAAGTTCTAGAATGTTAAGGCACATGTGGAACATGCTGAAAAAAGGGCCAATGTGTAACGCCCCGACCCCAGTTACCAAGAGTAGGTGCATTATTATATAACATTGGAATGATCATAAAAGATTAAGTCTCAAAAGGCCGATTATTTTAGTAGCCTTGGAAACACAAGATATATTAATAAGTCTTACATTAAATGATAAAGTGAAAAAATATAACAACATAGTCTCCACAGTACACACTCATTTCCCATCAGACTATCCCTGCAGGTCAATCATTAAATACTTCTTCATATCTTGGGAAAAATTAAACATAAAAAGAGGTGATCTTAGATGCTCATAAAGGATAAAAATATAGTGAAAAAATTCATAAATAAGCATAAAAATTTAAGTCAATGTATAACTAAAAAAAAGCCTTTTAAACTTGAACATCGGCATTATATGGAAAAAATAAAATGAAATAATTAAATTTACTTATTCACATAGATATTCTACTAGTAGAATAATCACATGCAATTTCAATAACCACTTTCATAATGATGGAATGTATAATGCCAGACTTTCATAACCACATAGTCAAGGCCTTGTTCCAAGAAAAAAATTATGATTTTGTAAAGGCCTTGTGCCAAGATGCTAGTTTTTCTAATGAGACCTACCGATGCATCAAGGACCTATAGCAGGCTCCACCCGTCACTTACTAAGTCCAATGCATTCCCCATATGAACAGTTTTAAATATAACATAAAAATTTATATTAAAACTAGCATACTAAATGTTAGTAATTTATCCATAAACCATGAATGGTATAAAAATAACACATCCACAATCAAACATATCACAAAACCTTCAATATAATACGGAATTTTTGTATCATAATAAGTCTACTTCAAATAAACTTAAAATCCATCAATGGATGTTGACATAGATGAAATCAAAACATTTTTTAGAGAAATATCTCTTTCTATTTTGAAATAATTTAAAAGTTGTGAAACTATAAAAGAAATAATTTATTTTTAGAAATATTATTATAATATTGTAAGGGAATATTTGATGATGTTATAACGGCGGAAAATAGTTTCACCTGCCGTATAAGTTAAAAAAATCATTTTTACAATAATTTTGTCGAAAAGGTTATAAAGGAACTCATTTGGAAAACGACGGAAGGATTCCTTTATAAACATATTATGAAAGATATAAAAGGGTATAAATGAATTTAACCAATAGTCTAGTAAATATTAAGAATGTTTTGAAATACATTTTTAAGAAAGATGGATGTGGATGATAAAGAGGTCCTGGTAGATAATTACGTATAAACAATCTCAGATAATGAAGAGATTGTAGAATTAAACCTTACCTTGTACTTTTCCTTGTACAAGGGTAGGTTAAAATCCTTTATAATGGTGAAATAATTTTTATTAAATTATAAAAGAATAATATACATTAATATGATATCATATATTATCTTTTAACATTGCTTTGTTAGTAATATCTTAGTATTATCGTCATTTTGGGTGTTAATGGATTCATTTTTCCTTATATTATTTGTTATTTGAGTCATATTTTTTATGGATGGGATGTATATTATTCAAATACAGAATGATATGAAGTCCTTAAAAATTATTTTTAATCATAAAATAAAAATTAGTCTTGAATGGATACGATGAGGAATGAATCTCATCACGTTCATAGAGACGGTAATCCGTATGTACGCATGAGCGACAATATAATTAATTTGATATTAAAATAATATATAATTGGACTTTATATCATATATACAAAATCCTTATAATGTTATATATATTATTTACATGAATTACACATCATTATTATACCCATCCAAAAAATAATTTATTGAATAACAATTAAACCACGACGTGAAGACGGTAAGCCGTACATACGCACGTATGGTGACATGTCATTCAAAGCGTGGATAGAATAATGAATTTGGTTATACCATATTTATAATAACATCATAGTATATATAATATAATGGGGTTATTATTTTGTAATGGAAACAACAAATAAAAAGGAAGTGGATGCAGAAAAGAACTTGAAAGAGGTGGTGAGATACTTACCTCTTCTTCGAGTTCTTCCTTTTGATTTGATCAAAAGTGATGTTTAGGTTTGCTTTCTGAATAAAGGAAGGCCTATAAGATGAAAGGATGATATTTGAGAGGGTATTTTCTCAGAGGTTGGCTGAGACAAATGTCTTTGAAGGTTTGAATTAGAGAGAAGGAGGAGTTCCCTTTTATAAGAGGGGTGAGGGCCACCTTAGGAAAAGCTAGAAATATAATTTTATAATAAAGTAATTTTATATTTATAATACCTCCAAAATGGATTATTTAAAGGATTAGGTGGCATGGGTCGAAAACCACTCACCCAATAGGTTTTAGATAGGTTTGGGTCATGATATCAACTTTATCTTTTAGATTTAACTCTTAGTTAAATAGTTTGACATTTACCATGTGTCTTTGTATTTTTATATTATATGGTTAATAAACATACTATATACTTCTAATAAAACCCCCAAATGGTTCATTAATGATACACCTATCATTATATAAGTCCTTTGGTAGATCCTTAGAATTTTATGAATAGAATTAACTAATAATATAATATTTGTTTTAAAAACTCTTTTATGTCAATTTTGACACTATTTGGTATTTTGTTTTTTCTAAATTCATAACAGCATTATTGCTTCGAAAAAAATTCATATAACCAACCCTAATATGTCATATTAACCTAGAAAATTAGTGTAATTCTTAAAAAGTCCCAAATTACATTTATTTGGATATTTATAATATAAATTATTTTAACATTTCATTAATTAGGTAATTACTCCATTATCATTGAGTCATAAATAAATTAAATTATTTAATGTCTAAAACATATAAATAAAATACCATTATGTGGGAAATATTTTTATATTTCTAATTAATATTTATAGTCTAATTTATCTTATGTGTATCCCTATATTAAAAATGTTTTAGTTACTGAACTGTGATTTTTACCCTTTTAACTATTCCTTAAATAAAATAATAATAAGTGTCCTAATCTAATCCAAGTGGACCAAAGAGGTTCATATTTTATTCATATGGTTTTTTTGGTTGAATTATAATTATACAATATAATTAGGACATTTGTTAGGGTAATAATAATATCATTTTTACCCTAAATTATCCTATTTACTTTTAACCGTGGTAAATAAAAGTAAAAAGTTACTATTCAGAAAAAAATTTATTTTTATCTTATTGATCCATATTTTACTCTTGATATTAACCATGTCTCTCGGATTTTCGAAATTCAACTCACAAAAGTGGTAAAATTATGTTTTATGTGAATTTGCAAATTCTCCTAGGATGGGGGTAAAAGACGGTGAAAAGTTCAATAACATTTTTATATATCTAAAATTAGTTTAAACTGACTCCAATGAATTAAATTGAACTTATATAAGAATTATGTATCTATTTTGACCTAAAATAAATTTAAATAAAATAGATAATTATTTAAATAAAAATTCGGTTTTAAACTATAACTCAATGTTTTTTCACTATTCATCAAATTTTGAAAGTTTTCAGAAAAATACCAAAAATTCACCCTAAGTTAATTTCAATATTCCGAATCCAAAAATTAAGTCCATTTTGAAAGATAGAATTTATGAACTTTCAAAAAGTGGGTATTACTATTCATAACGGCTAGTGTGATTGGTTGTGGTGTGTTAGAACTCGAAGTTGTGTACAACACACACTACTGTATTATTCAAAGAGAGGTGTACCGTGGTTCATGGGGTGTTACATTCTCCCCTCCTTCAAATAATTTCATCCACAAAATTTCTAGAGTATTACTGTGTAAAAATACTCGGGTGGTTCTTATCATATGTTTCTTGGGTTCCCACGTTGCCTCTACCATCTTAAGGTTTCTCCATAGAACTTTTACCAGAGGAGTCATCCAGTTTCTCAGAACCTTTTCTCTTGTATCAAGAACCTTGAAAGGATCTTCGCAATAAGAGACATCGGGTTCTAGTTCAAATTCATCATAGGTGAGTACATGCGTTGGGTCAGGCATGTATTTTCTCAACAGTGATACATGGAACACATCGTGGACATTGGAGAGACTTGGAGGCATTGCAAAATGGTAAGCTGCAGCCCTAATTCATTCTATAATTTTGAAAGGTCTGACGTACATGGGACTCAATTTTCCCTTCATACCAAAACGTATAACACCCTTCCATGGAGATACCTTCAAGAAAACACGATCTCCTACCTGAAATTCCAAATCCTTCCTTCGGTTATTGGCATAGCTCTTCTGCCTACTTTGAGCTGCTTTGATGTGGTTTTGGATTACCTTCACCTTTTCCATCGTTTCCTCCACCAGTTCTGGGACTATGATTTTTCTTTCACAAACATCATCCCAACAGGTTAGTGTGCGACATCTCTTTCCATATAACGCTTCATATGGTGCCATCCGAATACTTGAATGGAAACTATTGTTATAGGAAAATTCTACCAGAGGTAAATATTGATCCCACATACCATGAAAGTCATGTGAGAATGATATCAACAAGTCTTCTAAGGTTTGAATAGTCTGTTCTGATTTTCCATCAGTTTGGGGGTGGTAGGAAGTGCTCAAATGAAGTTCAATATCCAGGGATTTCTGAATACTTATCAAGAATCATGATGTAAAATGTGGATCATGATCAGAAACAATCGATAGGGGTACTCCATGAAGTCTCACAACATCATTAATATATATTCTTGCTAGAAATTCAAGTGGTAAATCTTCCCTTATAGCAGGAAAATGTGCGAAATTGGTAAGAAGATCAACAATGACCCATATTTCATCGTTCCTTATGTGAGTCTTTGGGAGACCCATGAAAAAGTCCATCGTAATATTATCCCATTTACACTCCGGTATGGAAAGAGGTTGCATGAATCCTCCAAGCTATTGCCTTACGGCTTTCACATTTTGACAAACCATACATCTTGACACAAAATCAGCAATGTCTATCTTCATGTTGTCCCACCAAAAATGTTCTTTCAAATATTTATACATTTTGGTGCTCCCAGGGTGTATAGAGAAATTGGAACTATTAGAATCACAAAACAATTCTCTTTTTAGATCAGGTATATTATGAAAAAAAAGTCTCTTCCCAAATTTCAAAATTCCATCTTCATATACAAAATCACTCAATATCCCATCATTTATAGCTTTAATATTCTCTTGAAACTCTTTATCATTGGTTTGTGAACTCTTTATCCTTTCTAGTAAAGATGGTTTGGCAACCATTTGAAAAAGTATTGATGTTTCACCTTCCATGGTGATTCCCATATCCATCTTTAATAGAACCATGAAAATAGGATCCCTTTCGACTCTCATATTGTTCAAATCTCCATGATCATTTCTAATCAAAGCATCTACCACCTTATTTTCCTTCCCCGGGTGGTAGTGTATCGTACAATCATAATACTTGAGTAGTTCAAGATAACTCCTTTTTCTCATGTTGAGTTCTTTCTGTGAGAAAATATACTTCAAACTATTTTGATTAGTATAATTCTCAAATTTTTCACTATAGGGATAGTGTCTCCAAATATTAAAAGGAAAGATTGTAGCTGCTTACTCAAGATCATGAGTAAGATAGTTTTTCTCATGAATTTTCAGCTGTCATGATGCATTGGCAATAACCCTATCATTCTACATAAGGACACAACCATGTCCTTTATTCGATGCATCACTATAAATAACGAACCCATCATTCTCTGATAGTAGAGTCAATATACGAGCATGGAATAATCTTCTCTCCAGTTCTTCAAAAAAATATTTACACTCTTTTTTCCAAACAAATTTAACCCCTTTTCATGTTAGCTTTGTTAATGGGTTAGCCAACCGGGAAAAATTCTGGATGAAACGTCGATAATAACCTGCTAAACCAATAAAACTGCATACCTCAGTTATACATGTCGGTTCTGGACATTCTTGGACTTCTATTTTCATAGAATAATCAACAGAGATTCCATCCTTAGAGACAATATGGCCAAGAAGAGAAATCTCTTGAAGCCAGAATTCACACCTGCTAAACTTCCCATATAATTCATGTCTTCTAAGAGTCTTTAGGATAATGTGAAATTGATTTTCATGATCTTCATAGATTTGGGATTATACCAAGATATCATCAATAAATACCACTACATAGTCATCAAGATATTCCTTGAAAACACTATTCATTATATCCATGAAGATAGAGGGTGCACTAATCAATACAAAAGGCATTACTGTAAACTCGTAATGCCCATACCTGGTTTGAAATACATTCTTCGGAATGTCCTCTTTTTTCACACACAACTGATGGTATCCAGATCGAAGTTCAATCATTGAAAAGTATTGAGCTCCATGAAGTTGGTCAAATAAATCATCAATGTGAGGTAGGGGATACATGTTCTTTGTTGTTATAGCATTGATCTCCCTGTAGTCAATACATAACCTCATAGTTCCATATTTTTTATTAACAAAAATGATAGGGTATCCCAATGGAGAAACACTAGGGAGAATAAATCTCTTATTACCCAATTCCTCTAGTTGTTTCTTTAGTTACACTAATTCCACAGTGGTCATTCAATAAGGGGTCTTTGATATGGGCGTTGAACTAGGAATTAAGTCAATTGAAAACTCAATTTATCATTCTTGAGGATTTCCAGGTAAATCTTTTGGAAACACATCAACATGTTCTTTAACAATATGTACATCCTCTATTTGAACATTCCTGTCCTAAACCACATTTATTTCATTATCTTCCTTCCCAATAATTGAATTTAGTTGAGCTACTAGGGGTGGAACTAGATAAGAATCTGGTGGTGATGATTCTACTCTAAAGATAGGGTGTTCTTTATCATCATCGTAAAAAATCATAACCTCCTACTTCTTACAATAAATATTTGCATCATGGTCTGAAAGCCAATTTATATCGATGATTATATCTAATTCAATCTTGGTCATGACGATAAGATCAGTAGATAATGAACATTTATATTCTCTAATAGGAACAAATTTACAATACCTTGTTGTGATAAATCTTCCCTTAGGAGTTTTAACTGACAACTCCCCTGTTAAATAAAATTGGAAATATCTAATTTTCTTAGAAAACTGGGAAAATATGAAACTATGCAATGATCCAGAATCAAATAAATCATTTTCTAAACTTAAGGAAACCATTAAATTAAATGCCACCACATCTTTCAGAACTTCTACCCCAGTAGTAGTGGTAGAATAAGCTTGGCCTTGATCCCTTGGCCTTTTCTGAGGTATGTTACCCTGATGCTTAGGAATTTCATTTTCATAATGTCCAATCTCACTGCAATTGTAGCATTGAACATATGTAGATTCTTTCTTCCCATTTCAATGACGAGCTTGGTGGCCTTTTTTACCACACTTGTAACATAATCCCATTCCATTCAAGAAAGTACCGAGGTGTTTCATCCCACATTTACTACAGGATGGATATTAAAATTTTCCGTTCTTCCCCTTCTTTCCATTTTCAGAGTGATCAGAAGATCTCTTCTTCTCATGATTTTTTTAAAGTCATAAGATATAGAGAATACGTTTTATGTCTTGATAGCACATGAGACAATATCTTTGTACGATGGGAATGATTGTGAGACTAATTCTATATAGATAAATGGTTTTAACCCATCAAAGAAATGATCAATCTTACTTCTTGGGTTAAATATATAATCTGCAGCATGCCTTGCTAACCTTGTAAAGTTATCCTCATACTTTGCAACATTCTTATCCTATTTTCGCCTCTGACTTAAAAATTGCCATTCCATATCTGCTCGATGGTCACAAGGAAATTATTTTTCTAAGAAATTCTCTTTATACTCCCTCCATTCCATATTTTATACTTAATTATCTTCCTTTGTGTTTAGAATTAATGACCACCATCGATCAACATCTCCAGTGAGATGGTAAACTTCCATGATAACCTTTTCCCTTTCACTACTCCCCAAGGCATGGAATGCTCTCTCTATGGAATTTATCCATTTCTCAACAACTAATGGATTTGTACTCCAGTTGAATTTTGGTGGTAGTTGCCCCATGAAGCGATCTAACATTGATCCTCCACGTTGTGGATCAGGGTGCTCCATACGGGGAAGGTTATTATTCATAACCTAAGTGAGTTGTCTAAGTATGGTGATAAGATGATGAGCACCAGTTGTATCACCAGATCCACTATAATTATCATGACCAAAAGGGAAATCCTTACATGGAGTGCATGCATTGATACAGTTTCCATTCCTTCCACTAGTTTCCATTTCTAAACAATGTTATAAACTAGATTAGTTTATGAATCGAAATACATAATTTTAAACTTCTAAAACACATAACATAAATTGAACAGTTTATGGATATAATCCATAATAATAATAAAAGTTTTCTTTGAGGAAATATATACTCATAAACCCTTGATAATGGTTTGTAATGAAAATGGTAATTATCCTAACATATCCCCTGGGAGTGTCATAACCTAGAGTGCAGCAAGGCCCGTTGTCGTGCACCATTTCCCGTTTGAGTCTAGCTCAAAGCGGTGTTTTTGGGTTTTACCCCAAGGTACATCTATTCCAGAGCCGCCTCTACCTTCTCATATCGAGACAGGGATGTATTACTTAGAAAACTCACAAAATATCTACAATACCAAAAATCTAGGAAGTTATTCTATACTAATCCTCAAAGACTATCTTAGGGATATGTACTCTAATTAGAGTTTATCTAAATCTAGTTTCCAAGGTTTGTACTAAACTTCCTCTGATACCAACTGTAATGCCCCAACCCCAGTTACCTAGTGTTTGTGCATTATTACATAACTTTTGCATGATCACAAAAGATCAATTCTCGAAAGACTGATTAGTTTAGTAGCCTTGTAAACACTAGATACATTCATAAGTCTTACATTACATGATAAAGTGAAAAACTACAACAAAATTGTATATATATTCTACACTCATATCCCCTCATACTATCCCTACAGGTTAGTCATAAAATACTTCTGCATATCCTATGAAAAATAAAACACGGAAAGGGGTGATCTTAGGTGCTTAGTAAGGATAACAATATAGCGGAAAATTTCATAAATAAGCATAAACATTTAAGGTAATGTATAACTAAAACAAAAGCCTTTTAAACCTGAACTTCAGAATAATATGGAAAAAATAAAATGAAATAATACCATTTAATTATTCACATGGATATTCTACTAGTCAAATAATCACATGAAATATCAATAACCACATTCATAATGATGGAATGCATAATGCTAGACTTTCATAACCACATAGTAAAGGTATTGTGCCAAGAATACAAATAATATTTTGTCAAGGACTTGTGCCCAGACACTAGTTTTTATCATGAGACCTAACGATGCATCGAGGAGCTATAGAGGGCTCCACCCGTCACTTACTAAGTCCAATGCATTTCTCATATGAACAGGTTTAAACATAACCTAAACATTCGTATTAAAACTAGCATACGAAATTTCAATAATTTATCTATAAACCATGAATGGTATAAAAATAACACATCCATAGTCAAACATATCCCAAAACCTTCAGTACAATATGGATGTTCTGTATTATAATAAATCAACTTCAAATAAACTCAAAATCCATCAAAGGATGTTGACATAGATTAAATCAAAACATTTTTTTAGAGAAATATCTCTTTCTATTTTGAAATCATTTAAAAGTCATGTAATTATAAAAGAAAACATTTTTTTTTTAAATATTCATATAAGATTGAAAGGGAAGCTTTGATGATGTTATAACGGCAGAAAATAGCCTCACCCTCCGTATAAGTTAAAAAAACATTCTTACCTTAATGTTGTCGAAAAGGTTATAAAGGAACTCATTTGGAAAACAACAGAAATATTCCTTTATGAAAATCTGATAAAAGTCAAACAAGGGTATAAATTACTTTAACCTATAGTATAGTAAATAGTAATAATGTTTTGAAATAAATTTTTAAGAAACATGGATGTGGATGATAAAGAGGTCCCAGTAGATAATTATGTATAAACATCCTCGGCTAATGAAGAGATTGTTGAATTAACACTTACCTTGTAATTTTCCTTGGTTGAGGGTAGGTTAACATCCTTTATAATGGTTAAATAATTGTTATTAAATTATACAAGGATGATATACATTAATATGATATCATATATGATCTTTTAACATTACTTTGTTAGTTATATCTGAGTATTATCGTCGTTTCGTGTGTTAACAGATTCATTTTCCTTTATATTCTTTATTATGTGAGTCATATTTGTTATGGATGGGATGTATCTTATTAATAATCATAATTATATCAAGTATTTAAACATTATTTTTAATCATCAAATGAAAATTATTCTTGAATGGATTTGATGGGGAATGAATCTCATCGCATTCGTGGAGACGGTAATCCGTACGTACACACGAGTGACAATATCATTATTTTGATATTAAAATAATATGTAATTGGATATTATATCATATATACATAATCCTTATCATGTTATATATATTTTTTAAATAAATTACACATTATTATTATACCCAACCAAATAATATTGTATTGAATAACAATTACATCACGACGTGGAGACTGTAAGCCGTACGTATGCACGTATGGTGACATGTCATTCAAAGGGTGGATAGAATTATGATTTTTGTTATACCATATTTATAATAACATCATATTATATAGAATATACTAGATTTATTATTTTATAATGGAAGAAACAAAGAAAAAGGATGTGGAAGTAGAAAGAAACATGAAAGAGGTGGTGAGATATTTACCTCTTCTTCGGGGTCTTCCTTTTGATTTGATCAAAAGGGATCCTTAGGTTAGATTTATGACTAAAGGAAGGCCTCAAAGATGAATTTAGGATAGTTGATAGGGTATTTGGGTAGATTTTGACCGAGAAAAATGGCTTTTACGGTGTGAATTATAGAGAAGGGGGAGTTTCCTTTTTTAAGATGGGTGAGGGGCACCTTATGAAAAGCTAGAAATATTATTTTATAATAAAATAATTTTCAATTTCTAATGACTCCAAAATGGATTATTTAAAGGATAATGTGGGTATGGGTTGAAAATGACACATGCAATAGGTTTTATACAGGTTTGGGTCACTATATTAACTTTATATTTTAGATTTTACTCTTGGTTAGATAGTTTGACATTTACTATGTGTCTTTGTAGTTTTATATTATATGGTTAATAAACATACAATATACTTCCAAGAAAACCCCAAATATATCATTAATGATACAAGTATCATTATATATGTCTTTTGGCTTAACCGTAGATTTTTAGGAATAGAATATCAATTAATAATATATTATTTGTTTTAAAAACACTTTTATGTCAATTTTGACACTATTTGGTATTTTGTTTTTTCAAAATTCATAACAGCACTATTTCTTCGAAAAAAATTCATCTAACCAACCATAATATGTAATATTAACTTATAAAATTATTTTAATTCATAAAAACTCTCAAATTACATTTATTTGGATACTTATAATATAAATAATTTTAATATTTCATTAATTAGGTAATTACTGCAACATCATTGTGTCATAAATAAAGTAAATTATTTAATGTATAAAGAATATAAATAAAATAATATTATGTAGGAAATAGTTGTATATTTATAATAAATATTTATAGTCGAATTTATCTTATGTGTAACCCTATATTAAAAATGTTTTAGTTACTAAACCTTGATTTTAACTCTTTTAACTCTTCTTAAAATAAAATAATAATAAGTGTCCTAATCTAATCCAAGTGGACCAAAGAGATTAATATTTTATTTCTAAGGTTGTTTTTTGTCGAATTATACATATCCAATAGAATTAGGATATGTGTTAGGGTAATAATAATATTATTTTTACCCTTAATTACCATATTTTCTTTTAACCATGGTAAATAAAAGTAAAAAGTGACTATTCACCAAAACTTATTTTTATCTTATTGAACCACATTTTATTCCTTGATATTAACCGTGTCTCTTGGATTTTCTAAATTCAAATCATAGAAGTTGTAAAATTAAGTTTTATGTGAATTTGCAAATTCTCCTAAGAAGGTGGGTAAACGACTGTGAAAAGTTCAAAAAAAATTATATATCTAAAATTAATATTAACTGACTCCAATGAATTACATTGAACTTATATAGGTATTAGATATCTATTTTGACCTAAAATAAATTTAAATAAAAGAGATAATTTTTTAATTAAAAATTCGGTTTTAAACTATAACACAATGTTTTTCACTATTCATAAAAAATTGTATGTTTTCAGAAAAATACCAAAAATTCACCCTAAGATAATTTCGATATTCCAAATAAAAAAATAAATTCCATTTTGAAATATAAAATTTATAAAATTTCAAAAAGTGGGTATTAATATTCATAATGGCTAGTTTGATTGGTTGTCATGTGTTGGAACTCAATATTGAGTACAACACACGCTATTGTATTATTCAAAGAGAAGTGTACCGTGGAAGCTTGGGGTGTTACATTCCCCTATCATTAAAATAATTTCATCCTCGAAATTTCTAGAGTATTACTGCATAAAGAGATTCAGGTGGTTCTTCATCATAAGTTTCTCGGGTTCCCACGTTGCCTCTTCCATCTTATGGTTTCTCTATAGAACTTTTACTAGATGAGTTGTCCAGTTTCTTAGCACTTGTTCTCTTGTATCAAGAACCTTGAAAAGCTCTTCACAATAAGACCGATCGGTTTTCAGTTCTAATTCTTTATATGTGAGTACATGCGTTAGGCCAGTAATGTATTTTTTCAACAGTGATACGCGGAACACATCGTGGACTTTGGAGAGACTTGGAGGCATTTCCAAACGGTAAGCTACAACCCCAATTCGTTCTAGAATTTCGAAAGGTCTGATGTACCTGGGACTCAATTTTCCCTTCTTACAGAAATGTATAACACCCTTCCCTGGAGATACCTTCAAGAAAACATGATCTCCTACCTGAAATTCCAAATCCTTCCTTTGGTTATCTACATAGCTCTTATACCTACTTTGAGCTGATTTGATGTGGTTTTGGATTAACTTCACTTTTTTCATCGTTTCCTCCACCAGTTCTTTGCCTACATGTTTTATTTCACCAACATCATCCCAACATGTTGGTGTGTGACATCTTTTTCCATATAACTCTTCATATGGTGTCATCCAAATACTTGAAAGGAAGCTATTATTATGAGAAAATTATACTAGAGGTAAATATTGATCCCACATACCTTGAAAGTCAAGTGATCATGATCTCAACATGTCTTCTAAGGTTTGAATAGTCCATTCTGATTGTCCATCAGTTTGGGGGTGGTAGGCAGTGCTCAAATGAAGTTCAGTATCCAAGGCTTTCTGAAGACTATTCTGGAATCTTGATGTAAAACATGGATCACGATCAGAAACAATCGACAGGGGTACTCCATGAAGTCTCACAACTTTATTAATATATAGTCTTGGAAGACGTTCAAGTGGTAAATCTTACCTTATAGCAAGAAAATGTGCTGACTTCGTAAGATGATAAAAAATGACCCATATTACATCGTTCCTTCTAGGATTCTTTGGTGGTCTCATGAAAAATTCCATCATAAAATTATCCAATTTCCACTCTGGTATGGGAAGAGGTTGCATGACTCTTCCAGGCTGTTGCCTTCCAGCTTTCACTTGTTGACAAACCATACATCCTGACAAAAAATCAGCAATCTCCCTCCTCATGTTGTCCCACCATAAATGTTCCTTCAAATCTCTATACATTTTGGTTCTACCAGGGTGTATAGATAAATTCAAACTATGAGCATCATCCAAAAGTTATCTTTTTAGATCAGGTATATTGGGAAGACAAAGTCTCTTCCCAAATTTCAAAATTCCATCTTCATACAAAAAGTCACTCAATATCCCATCATTCACAACTTTAATATTCTTTTGAAACTCGTTATCAATGGTCTGAGAAAACTTTATCATTTCTAGTAAAGATGGTTTGACAACCATTTGAAAAAGTATTGATGTTTCACCTTCCATGGTGATTCCCATATCCATATTTACTAGATACATGAAAATAGGTTCCCTTTCAACTCTCATCTTGTTCAAAATTCCATGATCCTTTTTACTCAAAGCATATGTCACCTTATTTTCCTTCCCCGGGTGGTAGTGTATCATGAAATCATAATCCTTGAGTAGTTCAAGCCATCTCCTTTGCCTCATGTTGATTTATTTCTATGCAAATATATACTTCAAACTCTTGTGTTCTGTATATGTCTCACATTTTTCACTATAGAGATAGTGTCTCCAAATCTTCAATGAAAAGATTACATCTGCTAACTCAAGATCACGAGTAGGATAGTTTTTCTCATGAATTTCTAGCTGTCGTGATACATTAAAAATAACCCTTTCATTCTTTATAAGGACACAACCAAGTCCTTTCTTCGATGCATCACTATAAAAAACGAACCCATCATTCCACGATGGTAGAGTCAATATAAGAGCATTAACTAATCTTCTCTTCAGTTCTTCAAAAAATTCTTCACACTCCATTGTCCAAACAAATTTAACCCATTTCTGTGTGAGATTTGTAAGTTGGTTATCCAACCGGGAAAAATTCCGGACGAAAAGTTGATAATAACCAACTAAACCAATAAAACTACGTACCTCAGTTATACTTGTCGGTTTTTTCCATTCGTGAATTCCTCTTATCATAGAAGGATAAAAAGAGATTCAATCTTTAGAGATAATATGGCCAAGAAAAGAAATCTCCTAAAGCCAGAATTCACACTTGCTAAACTTCCCATATAATTCATGACTTTTAAGAGTCTTTAGGATAATGCGCATGTGATTTTTATGATCTTCGTAGCTTTTGGAGTATACCAAGATATCTTCAATAAATACCAATATAAAGTCATCAAGATATTCGTTGAACACTCTATTCATTAGATCCATAAAGAAAGAGGGTTCATTAGTCAATACAAACGGCATTAGTGTAAACTCGTAATGCCCGTACGTGGTTCGAAATGCTATCTTTAGAATGTCTTCCTTCTTCACACAAAACTGATGGTATCCATACCGAAGGCCAATCTTTGAAAAGTATTGAGATGCATGCAATTGGTCAAATAAATCCTCAATGCGAGGTATGGGATACTTATTCTTTATTGTTATAGCATTGATCTCCCTGTAGTCGATACATAACCCCATAGATCCATACTGAGGATAATATCAAATTCAATCATGGGTATGACGATGAGATCAACAGATATAGAATATTTATATGCTCTAATGGGAACATATTCACAAAACATTATTGCGATGATACTTCCCTTAGGAGTTTTAACTGACCACTCTCTTGTTAAATCAAATTGGAAATAGCTAATTTTCTTAGAAAACTAGGAACATATGAAACAATGTGATGATCCAGTATCAAATAAAGTATTTTATAAACTTGAGGAAACCATTAAATTACCTGCCACCACCTGTTTCGGGGATTCAACCTCAGCAGTAGTGATAGCATAAGATTGGCCTTGATCCCATGGCCTTTTTTTAGGTAAGTTCCCCTGACTCTTATGACATTCATTTGCATAATGTCCCATCTCCCTGCAATTTTAGTATTGAATATCGGTATCTTCTTTCTTCCCCATGAAGTCACGAGATTGGTGGCCTTTTTCACCACTCCTGTAATAGACTCTCATTCCCTTCAAGAAATTACTGGTGTGTTTCTTCCCACATTTACTACAGGATTGATATTCAACTTTTCTCTTCTTCCCATTATTTCCATTTCCATAGTGATCAACAGATATCTTATTCTATTTCTATCCTATAAAGACGTATGAATTAGAGAATTATTTTTCTGTCTTGATAGAACATGAGACAATATCTTCATACGACAAGAAGGATTGTGAGACTAATGCTCAATGGAGAAAAGGTTTTAATCCATCAAAAAAATGATCAATCGTATTTCTTGGGTTACGTATATAATCTACAGCATGCCTCTCTATCCTTTTAAAGTTAGCATCATACTTTGCGACATTCTCTTCCTCCTTTTTCCTCAGACTGAAAAATTTCCTTTCTATATCTTCTCGATGGTCACAAGGAATGTATTTTTCTAAGAAAAGCTCTTTAAACTCACTCTATTCCATATATGATACTTCATTATCTTCCTTTGTTTTTTGAATCAATGAACACCATTGATCAGCATCTACAGTGAGGCGGTAAACTACCATGATAACCTTTTCCATTTCACTACTCCCCAAGGAATAAAATATTTTCTCTAAGGAATTTATCCATTTCTCAGCTACTAATGGATTTGTACTCCTGTTGAATGTTGGTGTTTGTTGCCTTATGAAGTTATCTAACATTGATCCTCCACGCTGTGGATCAAGGTGCTGCATACGGGTATGGTTATTATTCATAACCTGAGTTAGTTGTCCTAGTATGGTGATAAGCTGATCAGCAATAGTTGTTTCACCATCTCCACTATAATTATCTTGAGCAGGAGGGAAATCCCTAAATTGAGTGAGTGCATTGATATGGTTTCCATTCCTTCCACTAGGTTCCATTTCTAAACAATGGCATAAACTAGATTAGATTTTGAATCAAAATACATAATTTCAAACTTCTTCAACACTTAACATAAATTTAATAGTTTATGGATTTAATCCATAATCATAAAAAAAATGTTTTCTTTGAGGATGTATATACTCATAAACACTTCATAATGGTTTTTAAAGAAAATGTGATGTATCCTAAGCATATCTCCCAGGATTGTCGTAACAAAGAGTACTGGAAGGCCCGTTGTCGTGCACCAGTTCCCGTTCAAGTCTAGCTCAAAGTGGTGTTTTTAGGTTTTAACCCTTGGTACATCTCTGCCAGAGCCACCTCTACCTCCTCGTATCCAGATAGGGATGTATTTCTTGGAAAACTCACAAAATCTCTACAATACAAAAATTCCAAGAAGTTCTTCTATACTAATCATCAAAGTCCATCTTAGGGCTATGTGCTCTAATCAGAGTTTATCTAAATCTAGTTTCCAAGGATTGTACTAAAATTTCTCTGATACCAAATGTAACACCCCGACCCCAGTCACCTAGAGTTGGTGCATTATTACATAACATTGGAATGATCACAAAAGATCAAGTCTCGAAAGACCGATTATTTTATTAGTATTGGAAACACTGGATACATTCATAAGTCTTACATTACATGATAAAGTGAAAAACTACAACAACATAGTCTCCATAGTTCACACAAATATACCCTCAGACTATTCCTACAGGTCAGTCATAAAATACTTCTTCATATCCTAGAAAAAATAAAACATAGAAAGGGGTGAGCTCAGATGCTCAGTAAGGATAACAATATAGCAGAAACTATCATAAATAAGCATAATCATTTAAGGAAATGTATAACAAAAACAAAATCCTTTTAAACTTGAACATCATCATTATATGGAAAAAATAAAATGAAATAATTCCATTTACATATTCACATAGATATTCTTCTAGTAGAATAATCACATGCAATATCAATAACCAGTTTAATAATAAAAGAATGCATAATACTAGACATAACCACATAGTCAGGGCCTTGTGCCAAGTCTACAAATAAGATTTTGTCAATGCCTTGTGCCAAGACACTCATTTGTCTCATGAGACCTACCGATGCATCGAGGTGCTATAGCGAGTTCCACACATCAATTACTAAGTCCAATGCATTCCTCATATGATCATGTTTAAACATAACATAAACATTCGTATTAAAACTAGAATATGAAATGTCAATAGTTTATCCATAAACCATGATTTTTATAAAAATATCACATCCACATTCAAACATATCACAAAACCTTCAATAAAATATGGATGTTTTGGATCATAATAAATCAACTTCAAATAAACTTAAAATCCATAAAATGATGTTAACATAGATGAAATCAAAACATTTTTTAGAGTAATATCTATTTCTATTTTGAAATCATTTAAAAGTCATGTAATTATAAAAGAAAACATTTGTTTTTGTAAGTATTATTATAATCTTGTAAGGTAATCTTTGATGATGTTACAATGGAGAAAAATAGACGCACCCACCGTATAAGTTAAAAAAACATTCATACATTAATTTTGACGAAAAGGTTATAAAGGACCTCGTTTGGAAAAAGATTGAAAGATTCCTTTATAAACATCTTATAAAAGTCAAACAATGATATAAATTACTTTAACCCATAGTCTAGTAAATAGTAAGAATGTTTTGAAATACATTTCTAAGAAACATGGATGTGGATGATAAAGAGGTCCCAGTAGATAATTACGTATAAAAAACTTCATATAATGAAGAGATTGAAGAATTAACCCTTTCCTGGGAATTTTAGTTGGCCGAGGGTAGGTTAACCTCCTATATAATGGTGAATGTTTTTTATTAAATTATACAAGAATCATATACATTAATATGATATCATATACGATCTTTTAACATTGCTTTGTTAATAATATCTTAGTATTATCGTCGTTTCGGGTGTTAAAGGATTCGTTTTCCTTTATATTCATTGTTATGTGAGTCAGATTTGTTATGTATGGGATGTATCTTATTCATATCCATAATGATATCAAGTCTTTAAACATTAATTTTAATCATCAAATGAAAATTATTCTTGAATGGATAAGATGGGGAATGAATCTCATTGCGTTCGTGGAGACGGTAATCCGTACGTACGCACGAGGGACAATATAATTCTTGTGATATTAAAATATTATATATTTGGATTTTATATCATATATACAGAATCTTTATCATGATATATATATTATTTACATCCATTACGCATCATTATTAAACCCATCCAAATAATAATGTATTGAATAACAATTACACCACGACGTGGAGACGGTAAGCCGTACATACACACGTATGGTGACATGTCATTCAAAGGGTGCATATAATAATGAATTTGGTGGTACCATATTTATAATAACATAACATTATATAGAAGATACTGTATTTATTATTTTTGAATGGAAATAACAATGAAAAATGAAGTGGAAGAATAAAGGAACTTGAAAGAGGTGGTGAGATATTTACCTCTTCTTTGGGTTCTTCCTTTTGATTTAATCGAAAGGGCTCCCTAGGCTGGATTTATGAAAAAAGTAAGGCATCTAGGATTAAGTGAGGATAGTTGAGAGGGTATTTGGGCCGAGTTTGGCTGAGCCAAATGGCTTTGAAGATGTGAATTATAGAGAAGAGGGAGTTCCTTTTTATAAGGGGGGTGAGGGGCACCTTAGGAAAAGCTAGAAATATTATTTTATAATAAAATCATTTCTAGTTTCTAATGGCTCAAGAATAGATTATTTAAAGTATAAGGTGGATATGGGTCAAAAAACACAAAACCAATAGGCTTTAGAATGGTTTGGGTCACTATATTAACTTTATCTTTTAGATTCAAATCTTACTTCAATAGTTTGGAATTTACCATGTGTCTTTGTAGTTTTATATAATATGGTTAATAAAATTACTATATACTTCCAAGAGAACCCCAAATGGATCATTAATGATACACCTATCATTATATATGTCTTTTGGCCAAACTGAAGATTTTTAGGAAAAAAATATCAATTAATAATATAATATTTGTTTTAAAAACTCTTTTATGTCAATTTTGATACTATTTGGTATTTTGTTTTTTCTAAATTCATAACATCATTATTTCTTTGAATAAAATTCATATAACCAACCCTAATATGTCATATTAAACTAGAAAATTATATGAATTCATAAAAAGTCTCAAATTACATTTATTTGTATATTTATAATATAAATTATTTTAATATTTTATTAATTACGTAATTACTGTATCATGAGTGTGTCATAAATAAATTAAATTATTTAATGTCTAAAAAATAAAAATAAAATACCATTATGTAATAAATATTTTTAAATCTATAATGAATATTTATAGTCGAATTTATCTTATGTGTAACCCTATATTAAAATTTTTTAGTTACTAAACTTTGATTTTAACTCTTTTAAGTCTTCTTTAAATAAATTAAAAATAAGTGTCCTAATCTAATAAAAGTGGACCAAAGAGGTTCATATTTTATTACTATGGTTTTTTTGGTCGAATTATACTTATTCAATAGAATTAGGATATGTGTTAGGGTAATAATAATATCATTTTTACCCTTAATTTCCCTATTTACTTTTAACCATGGTAAATAAAATTAAAAAGTAACTATTCACCAAAAAAATTTATCTTATTGAAAAACCTTTTACTCCTTGATATTAATAGTTTCTCTCAGATTTTATAAATTCAACTCATAGAAGTGGTAAAATTATGTTTTATGTGAATTTCCAAATTCTCCTAGGAGGTGGGTAAAAGATGGTGAAAAGGTCAATAAAATTTTTATATATCTAAATTTAATATAAACTGACTCCAATTAATTACATTGAAAATATATAGGTATTATGTATCTATTTAGACCTAAAATAAATTTAAATAAAATAAATAATAATTTAAATAAAAATTAGGTTTTAAACTATAACTCAGTGTTTTTCACTATTCATCAAAAATTGAAAGTTTTTAGAAAAATACCAAAACTTCACCCTAGGTTAATTTCGAGATTCTGAATCCAAAAATGAAGTTCATTTTGAAAGATAAAATTTATAAACTTTCAAAAAGTGGGTATTACTATTCATAACGGCTAGTTTTATTGGATGTGGTGTGTTAGAACTCGAAGTTGTGTATAACACACGCTACTGTATTACTAAAAGAAAAGCGTACCATGGAATCTTTGGGTGTCACACAATGAGATGGAAAAACAATAAGCTAGGGAAAACACTGCATTTATAAAACTAATTAAAGTTTTACGTCCAAAACATCCACCAGAGGCTATCACAACTTATGAGGAATATAAGTAGTCAATGAATTCTATATATGGTGCACCAAGTGGAAGTTCTTGTGGTGGCTGAGATGATGGAAATGTGAAGGAAGAGTAGGGCATGGAGGAGGAGGGAGAGGATGAAGAGGATGGCGAGGAGGAGGATGAGGCAAAGTACGAGGGTGAGGAGGAGGGCATTGAGGAGGGAATTGATGATGATGGGGACGGCGATGAGGATGGGGGTGAGGCTGATTATAACAGTGATGATAGTGATGGTGAAGAGGGACATATTAATACATTACATAATTTAACGATATTACTGAAATTTGATGTTTGATGATTTGTTGGCCCGAATGTATGTGGGATTAAGTAGGTGACCATATCTTTATTTCATTGTCTATAAATAATAAAACATTAATTGTTGATTTTTTGTTACTGATTCACCCCTCCCCTGGACACCCACACACCCACCTAGACACCCCTCCCCCTTGGATAGCCCACACACCCCCTGGACAGCCCCCCGACACCATAGACACCCCACACCCCCTGGACACCCCTACCCCCTTGGACATCCCCCTAACCCCATGGACAACCCCGCACCCTGGGAATACCCCCTCCCACCCCACCCACCCCTACCCCCTAGACAAACCCACCCCTAGACACCCCACCCCCACGGACAGCCCCCCCCCCCACCACCCTGGATAACCACCCCAGACACCCCTTCCTTCTTGGACAACCCCAAACCCCCTATACCACCCCCACCCCCTAGACACCACCCCACCCCTAGACACCCCCACACCCCTGGACTCCCCACCCCCCTAAACATCCCCACCCTTGGACACCCCTACCCCCTTGGACAGTCCCCAACCCCCTGGGTATCCCCTCCATCCCCTCTGGACACCACCCCACACCCTAGACACCCCCACCCCTAGGCACCCCTACCCCATGGACATCCCCCACCCCCCAGAGAACCTTTCCCCCCTTGGACAACCCCCCAACCCCCCAGACAACCCGCACCCCCTGGACACCACCCCACTCTAGGACAACCCCACTACCTTGGATATCCCCCACCCCCTAGACACCGCCCCACCCATGGACACCCCAACCCCTGGATATCCCCCCACCCCCCTGAACACCCCCTCCCCCTGGACACCCCTACCCCCTTTGATTTCCCCACACCCCCATGGACAGCCCGCAAACCTCACCTGGACACCCCTACCACTGGACACCCTCGACCCCCTTGGACATCCCCCAACCCACTGGATACCCCCCACCCCTGGGCATCACCCCACACCCTAGAAAACCCCCTGGATAACCCCCCCCCCCGACCCCCATGGACAACCCCCACCCCCACGGACAACCCCCACCCCTGGACACCCCTAACCCCTTGGAAAACCCCCAAACCCCCAGAAAACCCCCACCCCATGTCACAATACCCCTTACTATAACATGTTATACAACATTATACAAAAATTCAAATCTGATGTGAATTCTCCCATGCCTATGAACAACAATGCCATATTAAAATCCTGAAACATGATTTTCTTATATAGGGGTTATTAAAATCTAAATTTTGAAGTCAATTTTCTATGTGTTATAGAGTATTAAATATTTTATATATTCAATTCATAATTTTGTATTGAATACGGTATTTGAATTGGAATTATGAATTGAATTTTGTTAGTGTTATTTATTAATTAACTTATGAATTATGAATTCGTTATGTGTGTAATTAAATACAGAATTGGAGGTATTGGGAGTTATGTGTGGTATGAATTATTTATGAATTAATATATAATTATGAATTTATTCTATAGGTATTGATAATTCTATATGAATTCTGCATAGGGGGAGGCTGACATGCTGGTGGAAGTGCTCCAGGTGCACAGGGGGGAGGCAGGCATGATGTAGGTGTATAAAGCCTATGTCAACAGTTGTAAACCATTGGCATATGTGTCTAAAAAGAACATGTACCAACGGTTTCTTGTAATCCTTTGAAAAAAGTATATACCAATGGTTTACAAACTGTTGGTATAGAACATTTTACTTCACTTTTACCAACGGTTTGTGTGGAACCATAGGTAAAAGTCTATACCAATTTTTTTCAAACCATTGGTATAGACATGATGTTTTATATTTCCAATAGTATTAAACCATTGGTAAAATTTGATACCAATGGTTACATGAAACTGTTGGTATATAATCCATTTTCCTTCCATATCCCAACATTTCTCATAGAACTATTGGGATATATCTATCCCCATGGCTCTAAAACCAATGGTTCAGACAATCGTTGGAATAGTTTATACCTGTGGTTTTCTGACCTTTACTAGTGGTTTGAAACTGTTGGTAATGGATAGGTTTCTAGTCATGTGAGGCATTTTATCCAACAGTTATTTGTTTTAAAATACATCCCCTAGAGGATGGATGATTTTGGGAAAATAATTTTGGGAAAACCCTAAACATAGGTAGTTCATGTTTCTACTATTTAATTAGAAGAATAAAGATAATGGAAGGAAGTCACAAATAAGAATGTATAAATGTTCAATGATTGAATGACCATAAAATCAGTCAACCGTGCATTTACATTCCCAATTTCCTAACTAGACCGATCAGTTGTGGCTCCAATCCCCACTACAATAACTAAAGTATTTTGTTCATCATCATAGTCTCTTAACAGTTAGAGAACCAAAATGGAAAGGTAGTGACATAAGAAAATTAACATAAATTTTTTCTCAATCTACTATAGACTCTTTAATAAATTTTATATCTGGCACTAAAATCAATGGAACAATATCACCAAATGGAACCCTCATTATTTATAGATTCAATATTTAGATCAGTGAACATGGTTCATATTGTAGAACCAATAGTCGATGATTAATTTTCACATGAACCTGATATCCTTAACAAAAAATGGGGATGATGATAATGTGGTTTCAATGTTTAGGGAAGAAGGTGTATCTCAAAGTTGATTAAATTTATAAAGAGGGGGGAGGGTTAGTTCCAATAAAAATAATTTAAAAATGATGATAAAAAAATAAATTATCACAAAAAAATAAATAAAAGTTTATAAAAATTAGTATAAAGCTTGAGTAATATAAATTAATACTTTTATCCTAGGAAATGTAACTTTTAAAAATTAAATGACACACTCTGATAAAGGAGTTCAGAAATAACTCATGTATGAGACCCAACATCTACTCCCATCAAGAATGATTTAGATAATTACATTTATACTATAAATTTAATGATATTAAAGAAAAAATATGTAATCCATTGGATTTAATGAAATACTAAGAAAAAAATACATCCCCTTGGGTTTAACAAAAATCAAAAAGCCAAAAAACCCTATCTTTAATGGTGGTGAGAAATAATGATAAAGATAAAGAAGGGAGAGATTTTTTATAAACCCATTATAATTCACATAAATATATTTATTATATATTTATAATATGAATCATGTGGAGAGGGGGAGAATATTTACAAAGAATCTTATGAAATAAAATCAAGGTATTAAAAGGAACCAATAAAAGTGGAATATTAAAAAGGATTGATGAAGTTGTAGACCGATCACCTTTTGACGATCAGATTTTCAAGATTGCTTTAAAATATCATTAAATTATTCATCATGGATTGATAAAGATTCATTATATGTAAATTGATGTTCATAGTTTATATCCAAGACTCCATTGACGTCTATTAGAGAATTAATAGGTGATGGAGGAGCTATGAGTCAAGTAAATACATTAAATAATTAAGTGATAGATTTTAGACCTTTATTTGTTTGTTTTTGAATATTATATTTTGAATACATAAGCTAGCTAGATTATCCCACCCGCTAGCCATTGATACTCATGTAGCCTTTCAAGATGTTTAAGACTCCACCGAGTAGCCATTGAGCTCTACTGGAGAGTAGGTGGGATTTACATTTTTACAAGTTATTCTGTTTCATCTACCACTTGGATGATGGTATTATACTAGATGTATGATGTTCTTTCTTAGTGAGGGTCTTCAAAGTGAACCTCCAATATTTTGATGTATTTTTTCTAGTCATATGTTTCTATAAGATGATGTTAAATAATTATAATCAAGATACACAAAAAAGGGATAAAAATTACTATAGATATTTTTATCAGAAATATAAATTATAGGATTATAAATCCAACCATTCTCAATGACCACAAAAAATAATTTAAGATTAAATTTAAAAATTAAGTAAAATGAAGTTAATAAGATAGAGGAAACAATAATTCATAAATGATGTAAATTTAAAAAGATTTAAAAATACTATTTCCATGAAAGAAAAATTCTTTCCCCTTGAATAAATACCCTTATATTCCTTCTAAACCACTTCATTTTAAAAGATATAATCCCATTTTTGTGATATCAGCCTTTATTTCATAAATCTTAGTTCTCTTTCGATGATGAATATTTTCACCCTTTTCAAGAAAATTTTCTCCCTTTAAATCATTTTTTTAAAATTTCCATTTCTATATACATTAGTCTTTTCTACCAAATTGTGTTTATAAAAAAGTCTTATAAACCAAAAGGTTTATAATGATAAGATATATAAATTCACAAGATAATCAAAGTGATTATAAAAAAATGAATTTGATATTTTTAAAATGGTGTTTTAAAAAGAAGAAAAATATTTTCGATGAAAATGATGATTTTTAAAGCGAAAAATATTTAAGAATATATAAGATATATAATAACTAACATTAACATTACTAACTTTCCATTGGCACAAATAAATATTTTTAAAGAATGATGTTTTGTGAAAACACCAGTTAATTAATGTTATACAATATTATATTCTAATATAATATCTTCATTTTAAAAGTGTTCTCTCAAAAAGAGATGTCAAATATCAATGTTCTTGGTGTGTCCCAGATGAAAAAGATTTTAAGATAATATTATGGAATTAAAACTGACACATTTAATTAGAACATGAATAAATTTTAGCCCAAAATACAAGATGGAGTATTTCATCCATATTTAAAAAAAATCATTTCAGAAATACATTCTAATTCATATATAGAAAGGATAACTAAATTTTACTCTTTACAACTCTAAGGGATTAAGGAATTTATAATAAGGTGAAAAGTACTAATATTACTTTTCCTATCCACTTCACATCCACCAAAATCAACATCATAAAAACATGAATGATTAAATAATGTCACATTAGAATAAAATAAACCATGATTTTTTAGAATAATTTAAAATATTATAAATCATTTCAAGATATTTTAAATGAAAATTATAACGATATGTTTGAAAATGATTACAAAAAAACATAATTTATGGTTTATTCATATTAAGTTAAATAATACAAACAATAATATTTTTATAAAACTTATTATCAATTATTTTATCAGCTTCATTCAAAATTATCTTATATGAAGTTTTTCTTATAAAATTTTCATCCTTGTTTTCAAATATTTGAAAAATATGAATGAATTTAACTCACCCATAAAACTCATTTCAAATTTTTTTATAAAATATGAATATTCATTACAAATATATTCATTCTTTGATTCAAAAATAATGGCATAAATAAATATTTAAAAAATTAAAAAGACATTAGAACATTTATTAGAAATAAATTTTAATAAATTTTTACCATTTTAAAATATTGGATAACAAAACTTTTTAATATTTCATACCAATCCAAAGGGTCTGTTTTAAAACCATTTGAATGCATGGATAAATTTAAAATAGATTTTTGAAATTATTTATTTTCTAAACTACGTGGTTGTTAACGTTTTTTTCAGAAATAAAACCATTTAGACTATAACGTTTCATAACCACTATAATATGATAAAATTTTATATGTATGGAGAATCACAACAAGATCTAATGGATTATATCTATGAAATGGTTGTGAATTCTTAACCACATTCAATTACATATTCTTGATTATAATCTATAAAATGTGTTTAGAATTGTTATGTTTGATGTAACCTTGACCATCTCATTTATTTATAAAAATCCATATTATTCCAATAATGAGACAATCAAAAGGTTATTCAGTAAGAGTCAAAAAAATTATTTCTTTTGAAATTAGTTTTTCTCTTATGGAATTGGAATACCCCAATCCCCATAAATAATTAAATCACCTCGGTTTTGAGGTTCATAAAATGAATCAAAAGAATGATGCTCAATTTCTTTTAAGAATGAAAATCTAGTATGAGTACTAGCTTCAAAATTAGAAATAATTTTTTGAAAATATAACATTTTAATTATTTAAAAGATTTATGAAAAGTAATTTAAGGTTATTAATCTTTCTTAGTCTTTTTAGGATAATTTGGATAATTCAATTTAAGATATTGAATGTTTTTCACAACCTATTCGAATTTAGGTGATGGTATATAAATATTTTCATTTAATTTCATACAAATGGATTATTTAATGATTTTGGTTATTTTATTTAATAATTGGTAATATTTTCTTAATTTTTACCACTCAAGAAGGATTCCTTCACCTAATATTTGATTAAATTTCCTTATGTTGTCTTTAGTGTTACGAATATAACATTTACATCCAAACACTTTGATAAATAAAAACATAAGAATTTTATTTTTCCTATTTTAATAGGGGATATTTTTGAGGATGATACTAAAAAAACATGATTTATTATTTAACAATCATTATTGACCTCCTTGAACCAAAATTTTTGTAGGAGTTTGAAATTGTTTAATATACTTAACTAGATTTCATAAAGTGTTAGATTACATCTTTTGACAACCCCATTTTGTTGAGGCATTCTATGAGCAAAAAAGTGTGACTATAATCTTATATGAAAAATTCAAATTAACAACATTGTTATCAAAACATCCCCCATGATCACATATAATGAAAATAATTTTTTTTATTTTTAATTTTATACCTTCTCGGTAAATATCATGAAGCCACTATAAACCTCATTTTTGTGGTCCATGAAATGGACCATAGTGAATCTTATAAAATCATTGAAAATAAAAAAAGAATATAATTTACCTCTGTTAAATTCAACATGAGTTGGTTAAAAAAATATCAATGTGAAAATTGTAAAGGTATATAGAGTTTGATAAATATTTTTGAGGTTTAAAATTAGTTCTGTGTTTCCTACCATGTTGTAAAGTTACAGAAATAATATTATCTTTGAAATTTAAATTTTGTAAATCTCATAGAAGATAATGTTAGTTGATCTTAATGAGTGCATGCATGCTACAGTGACCAAGAAATATTTACAGAATTCTAGAACAATTATCATTAATTTCTCTTAATTTAGTATTTTTAGAATAATGTGATTTTAAATTAATAATATAAACATTTTATAAATCAAAAGTGTTAATGAAGGGTTTTACTTTGAAAATTAAATCATTTCAATAATATGATTTGAAATAAATTTTAAAACCATTATCTCACAAATGGATAATGTTGACTAAATGGTGCTTTTAAACCATAAATTAATAAAAAATATTTAATATCCTTGGAAATTAGAAAACCAATTGTTCTTATAGTGATGATTTTGCTTCATGAATTATCACTGAATGTCACATATCCTATATTGAGTTTTTAAAAGTGATAATGTTCGGAGGGTTCACAAAACATTCATCAAGAGAATAAAATATCCATGAACCAAATTAATTTTTTGGAATTCAATATTTATACACATTTTTAACAAAATAAAGAAACTATGGTTTTGGTACCCAGATTTTGGGTCCCCATATGTTAGCTAAGAAGGATTTTGGTACCCAATTTTTTTTTGAATATGTTTTTTGAGATGAAATATGGGATAAGATATGGAAATTATATTCTCTACCACATTGAGACATTTTTTAATTACATTAACTAATTAGATAGTTGGTTTTGAGACAATAATTTTGCAAAAATATTTTGATATACACCTTTTTACAAAAGTAATCATTTTTGGAAGAAGTGTGATTATTCACAAAACAAAATCAATAATTATTATTTTTATGGAAGTTCATATACCATAATTTATTTTAAATTTTACACCTTAGATTACTTTCAAGAGATATTCTTTAATATCATTTATATTCAATTATAACTAAGGAAAATTTATTTGAAGGTTCATTTTTTTTTGATAAATCATGTATTTTAATTTTATATTGATCCTTTTATTTATACACTTGATTATACATATTTTTAATATATTTTTAACATTGAAGTTAGTTTTACATAACCTTTTTCATGCTGACCATGAGTATATTTTAGTTCATAGTATATTAGGTAATTAGAAGAAGAAGAATAGGAAAAACTGTAATTTGAGTAGGATGATTAATAAGAGTTACTGTTTAATTTGTTACTAGCCTTGAATTTATATATGAGGAATTTTTTTATTTCATCGCTTGACTCACTTGAAGAGATGGAATCATCACATTCACTCTATGTTTAATCCTTAAAGGCATTATTATTTTTTTTCTTCTCTTTGTTTTTATTTATGATCAAGGGGCATTTTGACCTTATATTACCCAAATTTTTTCATTCAAAGGATAGTACATCTTTTTCACTTTGATAATCCTCATTTTTGACACATTAGATAGATTAATTTATTTTGATGAGTTTGTTAATATTATTGGGTAAATGACCCATTTCATCACCATACAAAGGGACTTAATTAATCTATTTAAAATAATTCACCTTTTACCAAAGCTTTTTTTCTTCATTATAGTGTTTTCACATCATTATGATCTCATAATTCATACCAGATTTGAGAATATCATCATATTAAATATTCCTTATATCATTCACTTCTTGGATTTATATCACATTGGGTGACTATATACTTGGTATTCCCCAAAGTATATTATTCAGCAGTGTTTTTAAATTTATCACATCACCGAGATACATTATTGCCCTGAATATGTCAGTAAGGAACCTAAACATTTTAGGAATATATTCAATAAGATTCAAACTATATAACAACAAGAGATTTTGTGAGATATTTTGTTTAAAATAAATTTAATATTCTCCATATTTTTATTACGTACAATACCTAGTTTATCTTGAGTTACACACAATACCTAGTTTAAATGAAATGTGACATACCATTAAAATATTATTATTTAATATGTTAGTTATTTCCTAGCCCTTGAAATAATGGAAATGAATAGGATTAACTAAACAATTAAGATATATGGTTTAAACACGTATATAAAATGAATTATATTTTGTATAATTAATTATAAATAAAAATAAAAAATATTTGAAAATAAAGGAAATATTTTTCTGAAAATCTATTTTTATGCACAAAAAAGAATTTTATCTCAGTAAATTCAAAAACATCACCTTAAACAAATAATTTTAAAGAAATTTATATATCATATATTCAATAAAATTTTTAAAATACATCTTAGGTGTTTTATATACATTATATTAGAATAAATCTGGTTTTATTCTTAAAAACTATATTTTTTAAAAAAGAAATTTTGTCACATTTTGTGCACTTATTTTAAAATAATTTTTTTTAAATTTTAGAAAAAAAATTAAAAATTAAAATTAATTTTTAAATAATAATTTCAAAATAATATTTGAGTGATGTTTTGATATTCTTATCAAATGATAAATTTTTTGTTGAATAGTGAAAAGGTGGTTTTTAAAAAGAATTTTCATTAATTTTAAAGCATTTGAAAACTTATAAATTATTCATAAATGGTAATAAAAGAAATATTTGTTAAATTATATTTATTTTAAACCAATTTATATTTTTTTAATTAATTTCATACTATATTTTGATATAAAAACATTTTAATCATTTGAAACTTTTCCTTATGAATGAAATTTTTCTTCACACCTATGAGATTAATTCTAAATTCAAATTTTAGAATTTTGTGATATGAATTTATAAAAATTGAATAAATACATGGAATAATAATAATTTATATTTTTTTATATGTTAAACTAAATTATTGTCCATAATAAATAGTAAAAATAGTAAAAAATAATTATTGCGTTTATCTTTAAAAAGGGTTTACCGGGGTTAAAATAAAATGATAAAAGGTAAACCGATCTAGAAACTTTTACAAATCCCAATTTATAGTCATATTTCAACCTGGTATCTTATATTATCTATAATTTTATATTTCTTATGCTCTTCCATGTGAAAGATTTGGGTTCCCCTTTTTCTTTTTAAAACATTCGAAGGTATCCTCTCATATACTTATAAAAGGTCACCCACTATACTCTCTTATTAACACTTCCAAAACCCTTTGATTCATCAATTACCCTAAAAACTTTCTTACTTCATTACCCCATTATCCTAGAGGTATTATTTTGGATAGGAATCCATCATAGGAAGGACTTAAATTTATACCTAAATAGGCTCCCAAAGATGATGTAAAATTCTTAAACATGTTTTTTTGTAATATTTCTTCTTCACATACTTTAATATTTTCAAAATATGATTAAATAATAACAAAAATATAACCAATATAATTTTTTTATTATAATGGAATAAATAAATCCATATCCTGTTCTATCAAATGGTTAATAAAATCACCATTTATGTGTATCAAGGACTACCAACTTAATAAATAATGATATTGTTTTTCCATCACCACCTATCATATATGTATATAATGATATATTTAATGTTTATGTATTATATTTATGATATTATTATACCAACTTAACTATAATACGACATATAACTTTTACCTTATGACACATTTCAACATAATAAAATTGTGTGAGTGTTGGGTAGACTACCACCTAATGTAATGATATGAAGTGTTTTTCATTTTTGTTATACATGGATGGTAATATGGATAAATTAATTGAATATATATGATATTTTTAACACAAATATACTTATGTAATTATCATATAACATATAAATTATTACTTAAAATTTTGTGAGGGATACAATAACGTCATTTGTGTGTATGAGAGACTTACTCCTCATGAATCAATGTGATTTGTTTTTCACTAATGTTTTTAAAGAAAGGTAATAAGGGAAACTTTAGTTAATATGTTATATATATATGACATAAATATGAATCATTAAGGGATTTACATTTCAATTTTATTTTTGGTGAGTCAAATTTCATATTCACGGTATTTTTCTTTTATATTGTGTATATATTATGGATAAATGTATTTTTTCGTAATGTATCCAAATTTAAGGGATTTACATACCCAATTGAAGATATATCTTTCATGGGGATAAATATATCGAGTAACCAAATATTTATGAGTTTTATGATGCAATACCATTGGTTATCAGGATTGTATGTCTATGTTTTCAATGATAAAATCTAGTTATCTATATCCCAATAAAATCATGACTTGTATTCTCCTATGGTTATTTATTGTGAATAATTATTTGAACTTTATTTTACTATAATTATGTACTAATTATTCCAAAATAATTATATTAATGTAGGAGGTTAAAGATAAATGGTAAAAGCTTAAAATACCCAAAAAATACAAAATTAAATGGGTGTTTTATGTTATTAATGAACATTACCCACCTTTAAATTATAGATTGTCAACCAAAATATTTGGAATAAATTCCATAAAATAGTTGTTATCCTTAAATACAAACTAATCATTATAGAGTCACATAGAGTCATCCCCAGAAGTATAAATACTCCCTCTCCACCCCAACCCTCCACTCCAAATAACCTAATCACTAATTTATGGTCATTTAACCTCTAAATGAGTCTAAAAAAGGTTCCTCAAAGATATCAAGGTTACATCCTCAACCTTTAGGAATCAAATATTCATAGTAAGGGATTTCTATTCTTCATCATTTTCATTCAAGTATCTCCTTTTCATGAGTCTTTTTAATGATAAATATTCTTTCATTTCATCTAATTTTGATCTTACCATAACTTCTAAACTTGTTTTTTATCAGTGTGAGACCTCAATTATCTCCCATTATTCCATTAATTTAATCTATATTTTATATCATCATGTTATCAAATTAATTTCTAAATTTAATCTCTTTTTCACGAGAAATTTCAAATATTGTGAAAACTCAGAATACTTATTTTTAGTGGGTATTTAACTAGATCTAAATATAAAATTTTTATCAAGATATTAAATATATTAAACACAAATTCCACTCTCATGGGTTAAAAATGAAATAATTTTTATGAATTATATCATTTATACACTAAATAATTTTATTTGAAACTTGTTACATATTCTCTTATGGTTGTTGGTAAAACGATTTGATGTGATCAATTTGGACAACATGAATTAATAAATATGAATATTTTTCCCATATAGTACTCCAGTAATTTGGGTAAAGATATAATCTCAAGAGATGAAATGTTTAACAATACGTATGGAATAAACTTTGTAAATATGATTTTAATTCATGGTGATAAAACATGGTGATATGAATATGAATGTATCATTTATTTACTATTTCAACATTTTCATGTTATGATTCATGTTCTTTCTATTGTGATATAACTCATGTTCATATGATCATTCCATATTTATATGCATCCTTTTTATGTTCTAAGTATCTCCCTTTTCTCAATTACTGGGAATTATTCTCACCCCTTTATTTGATTTATGTCCCTGAGTTATGAGATACATTAAAATTAACTTATATTGAACCTATTGTAGTTAACCCAACCCTAGTAACCCAGATTCATTGTCTTATTTATTAAATTGTGATAAGATACAACTTATCAAATATTGAAGTGATGAATAATTACGTTTTTTGGTAAACTTGTTACACACATGATTCCCATATTACATTTGAAAATGAAAAATAAAATATAATTTATTTATAGAATTTCATTATAACATTTATCATATCCTTTCATTTCAGTAATAGTACACTATATGAAATCTTGGGTAAATGAAACAAAATAAGTGTGAACTCAAATTATCAGTGATGGTTAAGTTCATAACACACATGTCCATTAAGAAACTTGGATATCATGGTATGATAATTCATAATCGATATGTAAAGGTAAATAAAAAAAATGAATTCTATTAAATTATCATAACTAGATAAGTCATTATCAATAGGGTATGGTAAATAAGTGAAAATAAAATAAATTTAATCAAGAATGTAAGAAATAAAAGATTCCCAAGATAATATAATTTCAAAAATAAAATGGATAAAAAATAACTGATTTATCAATTAATGAACTGTATAGTTATTGGTCTTTAGGGTATCAGTCATTATGAAATTCTCTTCCGTCAAGATATTTCCACAAGATAGTTTAATACTGATGGGTTGAAACCCATTTAACTATGTCTAGACAACTATTCAATTTCATGAGACTACAGATGCATTTATCGACTTCCTATTATAGGGACCCACCCATGTGTTCATTTCTAAATCATTCCTAATATATTAAATAATAAATTTGGTTTTGGACCACTTTTCCTTATCCTTAAATATCTATATTAAGTAAATAATACTGATTTATCCACATTTCCCCAACTAATAAAATAACCTTCAATGTAGGAAAATGAATATATAAATTATATATGTTTTATAAAATTTACATATCCATGATAAATTATTTGTTTATGTAGTAAAAATTTAATGTCCAACGATCATAGGTAAGTGAATATTTTAAGAGAAAGTTAATGACTACAAATATGAATTAAAAAAGGGAATGTCAATACTTTAATTTGTCAAAATGATCATAAAACATCCATAAAATGAATAATGATAGTATCAATGCAACATATACCCATAAGTTTATTAATAAAGGTTTTTTTAATTAATGATTACAATTACCATAGAATTACCAATATAATAATACTTGGGAAAAATATTAATTTAATTTGAAAAATCTTCCTTTAAAATACAATATTCACAAATAATTTTGAAAATAATTTTCAATTAAAATAACATTTGAAAAATTTTAAGATATTATTTAAAACATTTTTTGGTCATGATAGTACAAATTATGTACATGCCTAGTACATTAAAACAGATATTCCCTTCACATTTTTATTAAATCCAAATAGAACTTACAATGAAAATTACTTGAAGCGTCCATTCAATAGATTTTTTAAAAAGTAATAATGGTTGAAAAACAATTTAATAAATAGTTTTAACAGAAAAAAAAACATTTTCTAAAATATTTTTAGAATACATAATTATGGATGAAAATTTATTTCTAACAGAATAAGAAAATGAACTCGGGTTTTCTGAAGAAACAAATCTCACTTATATAATTTATAAAATAGTGGGGAATTATATTATTACATAAATAAATTATGATTAACCTATTTATAATAAAAATAAATTGTTTTATTATATATTGATCATATAATTTCCCTCAATGAAAATTAAAGTATAAACAATCTAGATTAAAATTAGACAGTGAAATAAAATCTTACAATGACATAACATTGAAGTGAGGATTAATAAATGAATAAATTATGTTTTTAAAGTGAAAATCCACATAAAAACGATTAAATAAAACAATATAAATTAAAAATTTGTTACACAAATCATTATATAATATCAAATAAAATGAAGGTGTAATATAACCCAACGAAAAGAAATTGAGTTATAAAATTCATTTCCGCATGATAAATTTTAATTAAAATACACTTGGATGAAATAATTAAAATTTAAAATCAAAATATCATTACTAATGAATTATTCATGAAATTACATGAAGCGAGTTCAATATATATTCCATATAAAACAAATTAGTTATATAACATTATAATATTCTTCAATGAAATAAAATTTTGATGATATCCCTTACCGCAAGGTTCCTTATAGTAAAAAATCATTTAACTTGATGTATAGTGGTTTTAAACTTGTTATAAACTTATAATATAATCATATCAATATATATAATATCTTATATGTTCATTTTGAAACATCTTATCACCTATTTGTTAATAATCATTCATTATTTTCAATGTTTCGGAGGTTAGTTTCCTTGTTTTCTCATTCAAACAATGTTAAAACCTTTTTGGTTCTTATTCATATTATATAATTTCATCATCCAGATAATAATAAAATTGGAATAATTATCATGTTAACACATCAATTATACTAAAAAAATTTATTAAGAAATATTTTTTTTATAAATTCAGTAAATTATGATAATCGAGACAGTAGGTCGTGCATACTCAATAGTAACATATCCATTTTTCAAAGATCGATATTGAATTTAGGTAAGTAATATATTATATTTCCATTATTATATTTATATTTTAAATAACTTAATATTTCGTTATATATACTTATTTATATCCTCCATGAGGTTTTGTGATGAAAATAGAGTCATATCACATCATGGAGATGGTAGTCCACACACACATGAATGATGTTATCATCATTCAATGAGTGAAATGGTAAGAAATAAAACAATATATTATCATTTTAGAATGATAAATATGTAATTAATATCACAATTATGTCATTTATATCACATTTATTCTATATCTTTATCCTAATTACCTTCCATGTAAAGGTATTATGAAAAACGAATCACACTACTTTGTGTGGCTATATTCTGCCATACACACGAGCAACATTATTGTATATCTTATAAAATGAAATATTAAAAATATATATATAATATAATTAATACGTTTTTATATGTATTTTCTTAATATCGTATATACACTTTATATGTATCATCATACCCAATAGTGATAGGTGGTAATGGAAAAACTAACGACATCAGTTCATGAGGTGGTAGTACATTGTACCGATGAATGGTGATTTCCTAACCCATTTGATAGAAGAGGGGATAGTTTCAGGTCATTAACATAAAATAAATACACATTTGAAGATTTTATATAATTATTTTATTATATAATCATTATTAATAAAAAATTAAGGAGGTGGAGGAATAGGTAAAATAGAAATTCTAATTAAAGAATGTTATCTCTTCTTCGAGTGACCTAATTTGGTTTTAACCAAAATAATTCATAGGGTGCATATATGTCCAAGAAAAGGATTATAGAATTATGTTATTAAATTTGGGAATTTATTTTGGTAGTTATTGGATGAACCAATAGGGTTTGAATGTTTGAATAATATGGGATATGTTTGGCCTTTTATAAGTGAGGTGAGTTTCACACTTGTAATTTTAGAATCATAAATGGTGTACCCATATTTATTACATTAAAAAGGGTTTATAATATATTATTATAAATTTTTATACATTATAATGTCTAAATAATTCCATAAAATATATTTTATTCAAGTTTTTAGGTTATTTTAACCTTTATCAATTTAGTTTTACCACTGGTAAATACATTTTTACATTAGCCATGAGAAATAATTTTTAATCTTTTTTCTATTAATTTTACTAAACAATTAGTATGAACTTATTAGAAAATATATATTATGAATATTACAAATATATAATTCTATATTCTAAATTACATTTAAAGTAGTCAGAAATTTTATTTTTACGTTAATCCCACAGATGCAATGAAAAGTTTCTTTTCAACGAGAAAATGTTGAAAGATTACAATTATTTTATATAAAAAATCAATATGAAAATAATTCCAATGACCTATGTTGGATTAATTTATAAATAACTGAACTAATATTACTTTAAAGGATCAATATATAATTTAAGAATATAAATAATTTTAAAGGAAATGTTGTTTTCAATTAAAATTCAACAATTTTAACTGTTCATTGAAGAATGAAACATTTCAGAAAAATATCAAAAAATCACCCTTAGTTAATTTTGATATATTGATTTAAAAATTAAATCTCATTTTACTAAATTAATTTTCTAAAAAATTATAACAATTTATTTTAATTTTATTGTGAAAATAGAAACCATACAATCGTTTAGAAAATTAATAAAATTTTTCAGAAAACATTTCTTTTTCATTTAAATGTTTTTTATTTTTCATACAATAAATAGACATCCAATGAATTTTTAGTTTTATGTTTAAACCATATTATTATTATAATTTATTTATTACTATTCATACCCACCAATTTAATGTCAAGGTTATAACAGTATACTATATTATGGTTCATTTTGACTCAGTGTTGCGTGTTCCCTGAGCTATCAAAGAGAATAAAATTAAAGATATATATTTTAGGGTTTTTTAAGATCAGTATTACATGTAGAGTATGATATCAAAAATAATGTTATTCAGTTAAAATATCTCGGTGCTATATTCTCCCCACCTTAAATAAGTATAATCCTCGCAATTTAAACATGATCTGGATACTCAAGGGTATGGAATTTGGAAATAACAGTGTTAAAAACACCACATCATCAAAATATTAATAAAATTTCCTATCGATAAGAGAGAAAGTTAATTACAAGGGTCATATGAGATAAAAAATAACTATATATCCAACTATAAGAACATTGGTGGAAACTGAAAATATTGAAATGAAAGAAAAGCATAAATAATTACAGAGAGGGAAAGATGACATTAATCAGAATAATGTAAATGATAAATTAAAATTGAAGGAACTCAAAAACATAAATCAATGATGATTTAAAAGACCATTGGATTCATCATATATAAATGTATTATAATAACATTTTTTTTCAAGATCATATTTCTAAAGTTAATGAATTATTTTACAATCTATGAATATATGAAAACATAATTACTTAATACATTTATATTCCTTAAGAAAAATTTTAACTTTTTTCTAAGATTAGTCAATTTCAAATTCATAACTTTTGAGTGTCTCCTTAAAAAAAATTGTATTTTGATTATTGAAATGTTTTATTTTTTTTCCTTTAAAAATATTAATAATTTGAATTATGTAAAGTATGATTAATCTTGATCATATCATTTTATTTATTTTCTTAATGAAAATTAGTGTTTTTTATAGTTCATAACTTTTAATTCATGATCTATAAACTATTCATTGGATAAATATGTTATTTGATACATTATAAAATAATTTTATCTATTTCAGAACTAAAATTTGTCTATGTATTGAAACAAAAAATGGAAAAGGCTAGAACCAAACATATGGGAGTTTCCTTAATACATTATCTGACTATGTCAAACTATGACATGAACAAAATTTATTGACCTTATAGGATTCCAATGACCATGTTATATGAACATGTCAAACAAGCGATGAAAAAAATAAACCAACTATGTGGTTGTCAAATGATTATGTCACTTAAATGTTCCAACTTACTGCATGGGAAAAATGTATTGATCTTGTGAGTGTCAAATGATTCTATCACCTAACCATGCCAACCTAACGTGGAACCTACCATGAGTAAATTTATTCGTTGTTTTTTACTATAAAATGGGAAAAAACTCAAAATCATATGTTTTTTTATCGATTGTGAAGGTAAACAAATAATCTATATTTAATTATAATAAACAAAACATTAAATCGATCTCTATAAATATATAAAGTATACTAAATTCACTAAATGATTTAAGCCTTATTTCTATAGTTTCCTAGAATAGTCATTCTATTATATTCTAATTATATCATGATCTATATAAGTATGATTAAGCTTATTATTATTTTATTAAATGATAATGAAATAATATAAATTTAATTAAACTGGAGATAAAATTACTTCATTTGTTTTAAAGGTATGTTTTTAGTATGAACATTTATAAGTTAATCTATCTACCATTTTCCAGAATCACTAACATGAAATCTGTCACATGAATTTTTTTACGTATATTTTGCTACATATATTTTCTTGAGAATCCCCTAAATAAATATACAATAACAAAACCATATATATATATTTGACTATATAGTATTTCAAGGTACATTAATATTGGTAAAAATTATTCATTAGTACTATATTAAGAATAATAATGCCTTATCACTATACAACATAAATTTAATTTTATAAATTATTGAAGTTTTCGATGTGAGTATTCATTTCATGCTCATTCATCAAAATATTCCCCCATGTAAATTTTTTAACATTGGAATTTATGAAGGAGAATCATGGAGCTATTATTTATAGAAAATATTCATTTCATTTTGGTGTATAAAAAGATCAATTCATCTAGAAATGACAAAACGACATGACTCTACATTTCTTTTGCTTGTAGAAAAGTTTGAAAATATATCCTGGATATTAATTTTTCATTATCTTACTAAGTTAAATTATTAGATGATTGAGATTCAAGTATTTATTCTACTTGAAGGTTATTATATTACCAAATCCAAATTCTATCATATTCAATGACAATCATTCACTGGGTTCATCTATTTTATTCTTTCATTGTGCAATAACTGTTTGGGATTTATTACCTCACTTAGTGTTTATTTCATGGGGTTATACTACCCTAACAAAAGGTTGGTTTTGGTTTGGTTTTCCCCTTATAAGATTGGAATTTTTCAATCCCCTTAGAATACTAGGATTGGTTTGTCCCCAATAAAGACTGGTTTTATATGCCCCCTTAGAAGGATATGTTTATTTTGTCCCCTTAGAAGGTTGAGTTTTTATTAATCCACAAAAAATAGAAGAAATGTCATCTCTTATAAGAGTTGGTGTTTAGTATGTACCTTTAGAATAATGGATTCCTCTTGACCTATAAAATATAAGATGTTATGAATAATCCTATAAAATACTATGTTGGGTCTACACCACTAAAATATTGGGTTAGGTTTTCCTGATTAAAAGACTTGGTTCTATCTAAATTAAAAAGGGTCATGAGGTTAAGATTTAGCCTAAAAAAATATAGGTTGTTTCTTCTTTTATTAATTGCTGGGTTTTGGTTTATAACTTTAAAAGAGAATGGATTTGGCTTGATCATATATGTTTCAATGATGTGTATGTAAAGAGTTGTGACTGTCCTTCAAAAGTGATATACCATAGTTGCTGAAATCTCTTTCTTTTTAAGATATGTGTGAAGAGTGGATTAGGATCATTTAGTTCATAATAACTCTAAAATATCATATGTTCATATTTTACTTTCTTTATTTTAATTACTTTCTCATTTATTATATCGGTGTGGTTGAATTATTTAATCATTGAACTAATCACTTTCCTCTCATAAGATTATACTCTGGTTTCTTTTTAAATAAATAAAACTCACCTCTCTTTTCCATTAATATCATCTCTCCAGGAAAAAACAATTAATATCAAAGGGTGGATCATATAAGGATAAGTATAATTATTTGATATTAATTACAACTAAAAATTGATATTAGAGTGTGACCCTTTGTAGAGAAATTAGTTTTCCATTTTATTATACAAATCATAATTAATATCAGGGGTTGTCTTATTTAAGATATACTATGCTTTATTTTTTTGGTTATATTAATTATACTAAATTTTTATCTAAGTTGTAACCAGACTAGGGGAATGATCTTTTTAGTGATGGATGACTTTAGTAATTAAATGGGTTTAGATCCTACATTGCCACAAAATTTTCATAGCAGTAATTATAATCAGTGGAAGATCTAAATGGAATATTATTTGAATATTATTGATATTAATTTTTCACATATTTTGATTAAATTTTACGTTTCACCTTAATATGATCAGGTTGATGTTAAATAACCTGATTAAGTTAAATATGATCTTAGTTATAAGGTCATAAATATTATCTATTATTATTTTCATGAAAATATTTTTGAAAAAAATCTAAATATTCAGTATTGATTATTTTATTTGGAGACATCTTGAGAAAATAATATTTGAAGAAGAAGATAACATGAAATATGTTTTCTCCAATTATATAGATTCTAGAGTAATGAAAAATGAGTTTCCAAACATAAAAATGGAAAAACATTATTTTCCTAAAAGATAATTCATTCAAGGTAAATCAACTTTTAATTTCCATTTTATCAGTATTATTTTTTATGGATGACGAAAGAGAGGGAATATTAAACCCAATTTCCAAAGCTCAAAAATACAAGGAAGGTCAAGAAGGGGGAATAGAAATCTATGACTTCATGTATTGATTATGAATCCTCCTACAACATGGAAAAAATTATAAAAGGATGTTCAGGATGAATTTGATGAAAAATATTACAATGTATTATGTTTCACCTCCAAATTCTTGTTCAAGTGATTTTTGTTCATATTCTAGTAATGCTATAAATATATGTGTGATAAGTATAACTAAAGATAATTATTTTTGTTCTGATTCCAACACTTATAAAAATCCATTAAATGATGATACAAGTATTGAATAACTAAAAGAAAGGTTTTTTTTCTTATGAGATCAAATAAATGAATTGACTTCTATATATTTGTCACTTAATAAATATTATAGAAGGGCTCATGAATAGTGAATATATTTTCCTCTTAAATTAAAAAATACTGATTCAAAAATATTGAAGCTTAATGATAAAAATCATTAGAATACATATCTTTTTTGGAAGAATAATGAAGATCATTAAATAATGTTTAATTTATTATTTTATGATATGTCAAAAGTTTATGATAAATTTATGAAACATATATATGAAAATTAAAATAGAATACATACAACCTCTTCCTTACATGAAAAGATTTATGATGATTTGTAATTGATTCAAACAGAAAATAGAAGGTTATATAATAAATTATATAAAGTAATAAATGGATTTTTTTTCTCAAAAATGATAGTTTATAATAACTATTCTTTAAAGGAAAATATTATAAAGGATTATATTTTTCAATAAATGTAATAATAAAAGGAATCAACTTAATTTTGATCTTTTTTTCCAATTATTAGTATAAATATTTTTTTAAATGAAAATATACTTGAATTTTATTATTTAATTTCTTTAAATTTGTATCCTATGGTCATTATGATTGTAATTGTACTTTTATGTTCACTAAATATTTTTATTATAGAAGGAAATTTATTTTTATTTTTGATTACATGGAAAAAATGTCTAAAAATTATACGTCATGGGTACCTAATGGTCTTTATTCTAATTATTTTTATATAAATATATTTAATATAACTAATTATTATGAAAACTTTAATGGCCCAGACCTCTCCGGCCCATTCCTTTGTCAAAAAGAAGGTCACGAAGTGTTCTGGAGGGTAAAATGGACTTTTCCCACACTTTCTAGAATTTTTGAAACTACACGCCGTGTAGTGTGAGTACACGCCGTGTACACCCTCGCCGGGTATACCCCGTGTTGAAGGATGTGTCCTTGCCATGTGAAATAAATGGGTATACGCCGTGTGTCCAAACTACACGCCGTGTAGTCCCTCCCCATGTATGCGTTACCTTCAAGCCGTGTGTTGACTAGTCAACATCCGCGTTCCGCATTGAAGGCTGTATTGGAAGCCGCATGGTGACCGTGTGAAACAACCGAGTACACATAGTGTACCATAAAGTACACGCCATTGGAATCCATGTGGTGACCGGGGCCTACTAGAGGTGGGACTCGGGGGGTCATTATCTCCCTTTCACCATTTCCAGCTCGGGAGGGGCATCTTTGGTGGGAGGGGGTCGTGACAAAAAATATCATTATTTACAACTAGGTAATATTTATTTTCTAATTTTTATGTCCAACGTTCATGTTATTTTATTTATCCATGGAATATAGGTAGGAGATATAGAAACTATGTTTTATAGTTCTTGGTTAGCTTGAATTTATTTTGTAATATTGGGAGGCTACCATGCTATTAAACATTTTCCTTTCATACTAGTTAGTGAACTATGGTATTATTATCTTGTATTTTTGAAGAAAACAAAAATATTCATAGTATATTTATTTTAAAAAATGAATATATTATTTTAGTTGTAAATCTTTTTTTACGATTCTAATACTATCATTTTTTACTTTAAAAATTATATAAATATCATATAACAAGTTTTGGGACTCCATGGGAAATTGATGTGTGTTTTTTAGAGAAGTGTTCATTGACGGAATTAAGTTTCTTCTCATACTATTTTCAAATAGTTATTTTTATAGGAAATAATTAATTTCTGGGAGTTGCTGTTATTCTTAATTCTGAATTGAACTTGTAAATTTTGGTTTCTGATGTATATTATAAAAAAGTTTTATATTTTTTGGTTTTAAAACATTACATCAATATATTTTATTGATGTTTTAAATATGCATGAACTAATCTAATGTTTCTAGAATTAAGGATGCTAAAATAAAAAGGGGAAGATATTATTTTTTCTTAAATATAAATTTATTCCATAGTTATGAATTTATTAAGCATTAATTTAAATAAATAACTTTTGTTTAATTGTAAAATATTTTAAAGTGTATAAAGTTTTTTCATCATTCAAATAAGAAATTTTTTCAAATATTTTTTATCTAGTTAAATATGAGTATTTCAATAGTTCTTTCATTAGTTTACCTATATTAGAACGGAAATTTATATAAACTATTTTTTTATTCATTATAAGGAATATAGAATTGAATAATATCTTTTAATTTTATCTTAAAATTTATTTAGCATAAATATTTATATAATTCATTAATTAAGGGGGATCACATTATTTCAATTAAGGAGTTTTTATTTGAACATTGGTCTTGTTTAGATTCTCAATTTTTACATATTATGTGTTCTAAAGAAATATGTATACTTTAGAAACATTTTTATTTATTTATTCTTATTAGGATTAAAATTTTATATTTATTTATGGTGGAGTTTCAGTATGATTATATTTTGAAATTTATTTCTTAATATTGAAATCTATTGAAGTATGAATTATTTATTTTCATATTACTAATATTAATTTCCATAAATATTTTTTGATTATATTATTGGGATAAAAATTATCATATTTTCAAGATAATGTTAACTTAAATCATGAAAATTTGATATCATAAAAGTATAGTTTATATATATTTTATCATTAATTTTTTCAAATAACCTTTAATATAATGCCCAGTGAATAGTGGATTCTTGATACATGTTTTGAAAATGGAATGTTATTTTGTGTCTCTAGGTCCTATGTTTTAGATTTTGAATGTTTATGATAGTTATGAAATGCATTGGGTTTTAAAAAATATATTTAAAGGGAATTAATATCTTATGTTTTACTTTCAAATATGGAATTTTTCTACTACAATAGTATCTTTTTTATTACTTCCAAAAGGGTGATATGTTTTGGAAATTATTATTTATTTTTTAATTATCAAAAAGGGGTAGAATATTTAGTGGTTCCTTACACCACTTTATGTTTTAATAATAAAGATGATTTATTTTTATTTTCCTTTAAAATTACTATTAATATGAATAATTTATCGTTCGCTTAATCATGATAATTTCATAATATTTAGTTTCTTAATAAATTAGATTCATTATTTATATAGTTTATACCAAGTAATACATGTTTAATGAAGTGTTACTTAGATAAATAAGTCATTTGAGACCTTATAACTAAATTCCACTTATTATGGAAATAACATTTTTCTATGTATGGAAATAAAAAGTTTGGAAGAGAATAGGACCTTCCATGTGGAATTCAACTAACCATGTTAGTTGACCATGTCAACCTACTACATGAAACTAAAATGTGATGACTATGTGGAAGTCAACTGATTGTATCACTTTACTGTGTCAATCAACCACAATAAAAAAATATTTATGTCACGACCCGTCCTCAGGACCGGTACTTTGACTACCCCAAGCCCTCCTTCCATTGGCCAGGGGCTGGTGACTAGCACCAAATGCTTGAATTCCGATATAAGGGAAGGAATTGCCTTTATGTAAGAAAAAAACACCACAGAGTATGCAAGAAGAAGTAAACACTAAGTAAACTGAGTACAAAAGTAAGTGTTGTAAATTAAATGGGCCAGAATACATTACCAACTGAAAGTAATGTACAACTGAAAAGAGAGTACAACAGCAGGAAAGTAAAGCAGAAACACTGAGCCGTCCTCTAGAGATCCCACCTAAAGGGTGGGTACAGATAGTCTCCTCCGCTCCTCGTCTCCAGCCGCCCGCTCCATGTACGTCTCATCTAGTGATCCACCTCCAGGTACCGTTCAGCTCCATGAGCTCCTAGCTCGGTCAGCGTTGTCCGTCGTCTGCATCCAATACAACGTAGTGCAGGCATAGCCCGTGCAGGGATGAGTATACGCTACTCAGTAGGGACCCCGAGACCCCGAAGGTCTCCCAAAATCCATGAAGGATAAACCAAAAAGGAATGATACAAACACGAAGTAACAACCAACTCTAATTAGGTATATTCCCATACATATACCTAAGTCATCAATTCCAGTTCAGCTCCAACATCCGAGCCCATGTTCGATCGAGTCCACACAAAAAACCACAATCCAATCCGAACAGGATAATAAAACACTATCCACAAAGGATAGCAAAAAAATCATATCGAAGATAGTGATTGAATGTCAAGACTCGGCTCACATAGGTATACTTCATCGTAAGGCGATAGAGATGATCATATATAGCCATAGATTCATCTAAGCTGTCAGACCCACATAGGATACATGACCAGCTAAGCTGTTGGACCCACAAAGGATACAAGACCAGCTACTCTGCCGGACCCACGTAGGATACAAGTACAGAGTCATGTACTGTCGGACCCACATAGGATACAAGAACTGTAGTCAAGTGATGTCGAACCCACATAGGATACAAGAACAGTATTCATCGCCATCGAACCCACGGTGGATTCCAGTACGGTCGTCGTCACTGCCGAACCCATGGAGGATCCCAGTACAGTCGTCATCATCGTCGCAGTCGCAACCAGCTCTAGGGTTCTCGCACACAACATGCTCGATTTCGGGAGGGTCCGCTCCACGAGCCAAGGGGGTCGATACATCAACTGACACGTACTCCGGAATTGATGTATCCCAAAGTTCCTTCTTGTCAATAGCAACTCAACGCGACAGATGACGCATCAATCAGACACCCGGTCTGAGAGTTATCGGTTTTTTCGTCCGAGGGGCCGGATTGGTTTTTAAGTCAAAACCAACCCAACCGTACTCCAACTGCATCCAAACCCCGATCGGAGTAATCCAAAAGTACGTTCTCACTAAGAGGAAACCAACAAAGTCAAATCCACCGCATTCGGACGTCCGGAGCCCATGTTATAAGTGTTTCCGCTCCGAGGGCCCGGTTGGTTTCGTGTTCGAACCAACCCGGCCATACCCAATGTTCTCCGAAACCTTGAGTGTAATATACTGAAACGACCATCTCTATCAAAGGATCACTATGCAACTGACTGTGCACCGATCGGAGGTCCGTAGCCCAAGTTATGGGCGTTTGAATAGATCTATCCGAAAACAGGGGGTTTGGGCCCGGTCCGACCCGGCCCAATACCCCCTGGGTGGGCCCGAACCAGGGTGACCCGACCCAGGTCCGGGTCTGGCTCGGTGCGGGCATGTGGGCCAGGCTGGTGCAGGCGGTCCTGCCCGGTGCGGCCGGTCCGGCCCTGTGCGGGTGCCTGCGTGCTGAGCGAACGCGGAAGTGGGGCGCTTCCCCCCTTGTTTTCAAACGGCGGCCCCCACGTGGAGGGGCCTGCCCTTTGCCAGACGCCGGGGGTTAAAACCCCCGGACTTCTCGAAATTGGGCCTGCCGTACTGGCCGGCCGGTTTGCCGCTGCAGGACTAGCTGGTCCCTCCTCCAGGAGCGTCGGCGGCCGGTGGATCTGGCTGCCCTCTCCAGCATCACCGCGGCCTTAGGCCACGGCCCTTGTCCGATAGGCATGGCATGACGGCGCTGCGCCCCTCTACCATGGCCCGGCCATGGCTCCAACATCCTTTGGCTTCACCAGCGCCGCGTGTCTGCACCGTGCTCCTTCGCCGCGGCCCACTCCGGCCGCGGTTCTTTTGTTCCCGCACGATGCTACGGCACCGCGCCGTCCCCGTTCCATGCCACGAAGAAATTCAACAAGAAAGGGGAGGAGGGTCTGCCGTGTTTGTGCAGTCCGACCTCCTCCCGTTATATCGATAGCAAGCGGCCAAAAATGAGCAATCACAACGACAATTAAAGCGCAAATTTAAATTATTAAATTTGAACTTAATCCCTACCTCGAAGAAGTTGCCGAACGAAGATCGTTGCAGAAAACGGTGTCACGAGGTGAAGCTCCATATATTATGACGGAGAATGTCTTAGGAGGAGTGGTGTCACCCTTCATTTGACGTGGGAAGAATATCTAAAGAGGGCGCATCATTGTTCTTCGGGAAAGGCGTCACACACTGGCTGCGGAGAGGAGAAGAGACAGCACGTCGATCACTCCTTGCGGTGACGACATTTTTCATTTAAGTCTTGGTGTTCTTCGCGAAGAAGATGAAGTTCTTAAAACTTAGGGTTTTCTTCTCCCAATCCCCTTACACCACAATCCAACCTCATAAAATAAGATCCCTCTCATTTTATTATCTTAATTCATGCCTTTCAAAATTAAAAATTTCAAAATACATAACTCACTTAATTAAATTATAGAGTTGGCAATGAATAAATTTGGGGAGAGGGAAGGTCACAAATTAATGGGAAGTTTTAAGTGATACACACTTAAGATGGAGATTAAAGGAGTTGTGGAATATGAGAAAATGGGGGCCCGTGTGGGACCCACCGCCCTCATAACCTCACATGGGATGTTGGGTGGTTGTGGGCCCACCAACAATTTCCCATGAGAGAATTAAACTACAATGGATAAAATAAATTTGCACACAATTTATTTTACCTAACATTTAATTCCCTAATTTTTAACAACTCATCCCAAGAAAACACAACTCCAGTAAAGGTCTTCGTAAGGAATTACCGGCACTGCGGTATCATCAGTGCCCACATATTTCAATTCCGAGCACCAGATCAAAAGTTAGAAAAACCCGCTCGTTCGTTCACTGAATATACCCGAGCTAAACTTTAGAAATTGATTCTAGGCACACCGGGCCTCAGAATCAGGTGCCGTCAAAAATTTCGTACTCCTAAAATCCCAAAGAATTTAAGAAAAATTTTCTTTGAAATTTATGGGTCTTTATATTACTCCCACCTCAGAGATTTATGTCCCCATAATGATACATCACAAACTAGGGAAACAAATGAGGGTACTGAGCATGCATCTGAGCCTCCGGCTCCCACGTGCTATCCTGGAGGTTCTCGTGCTGCCACCTGATGCGCACTAGAGGAATCGACCACCCACGTAGGACCTGATCCTGTCGATCCTCGGTCTCCACTAGGACATCCGCAAAAGTCACCCCGTCATCGTCGTCCAGCTCCCCATGGTCGATGATATGCATCTGGTCATTCACGTATCTCCTCAGCTGAGATACGTGGAATACATCGTGCAGCCAATGCAACTGAGGTGGTAGAGCAAGGTGATAAGACACCCCGCCAATCCTACTGTGAACCTGGAATGGTCCTATGAAGCGCGGAGATAACTTTCTGCCCTGGCCAAATCTCCGTAATGCACATCGTGGTGAGACCTGCAAGAAAATGTGGTCTAAATCATCGAACTCTAGTGGTCTCCGCCCCCTATCAACATAAGTCTTCTGTCAGCTCTGAGCTATCCTCATTTGCTCCTGGATGACCTGGACATTCTCTGTCGTGGCCTGGACCATCTCTGGTCCCACAAGTGCTGACTCCCCAGGGTCTATCCAGCGTAGAGGTGACCTGAAAGGTCGGCCATACAATGGCTCGTATGGTGCCATCCTGATGGTGGACTGGTATATGTTGTTGTACGCAAACAACACCAATGGTAGGTGATCCTCCCAGCTGCGACCAAAGTCGAGGAAACAGGCACGGATCATGTCCTCAAGAGTCTGAATGGTCCTCTCCGTCTTTCCATCCGTCTGAGGGTGAAAGGTGGTGCTCAGGCATAATTGTGTCCCGAATGCCTCCTGTAACGCCTTCCAAATCCGAGAATTAAAGTGAGCATCTCGATTAGAGACGATAGATTATGGTACACCAATAAGTCTTACGATCTCCTGAATGTAGAGGCGTCACAATCTCTCCATTGATCCCTGCTCTCTGATGGGTAAAAAGTGGGCCAACTTGGTGAGTCTTTCAATGATCACCCAAATGGAGTCATGTCCTCTAGAAGTACGTGGAAGTCCAGTCATGAAATCCATAGATATACCGTCCCAATTCCACTCCGGGACCTCCAAGGGCTGTACCTAGCCTGCTGGTACCTGGTGCTCCGCCTTCACCTGCTGGCAGGTGAGGCATCGAGAAACGAACTCTTCCACAACCTTCTTCATACCTGGCCACCAGTGTTGTCATCTGAGATCCAAGTACATCATCGCCACTCTTGGATGTAGCGATAAAGGGGAAGTGTGAAACTCTCTCAGCACCTCCTCCTGTAATGCAGTTGGTACCATGGTACGTCCTCTGAAAAGGACGACGTGCTCTCCTCCTATAGAAAAACCATTAGGTGCCTATCTTGTGGAAATCTGTGCACGTCGCGTCTCATAGTCAACGTCCCCACGTTGTGCCTCTCTGACCCGCTGAAGAAGTGGAGGTGTGACTATGAGTGACTGTAGGAAGGTTGCCTTGTCTCTATCTACGATGGATTTCTGCAAAGTAGATAGCTGCTCTGTCACCTCTCCGAGTAGTTTAACACCCTTCTCCTACTAAGAGAATCATCTACTATGTTCCCCATTCAAGGAGTATAGACTATCTCAATGTCATAGTCCTGGAAGAACTCAATACATCACCACTGTCTCAGGTTCAGGTCCTTCTACGAGAAGATGTACCTGAGACTCTGGTGGTCATAGTAGACTATAAAGAGTGTTCCCATCAGATCGTGTCTCCATCTTCAGAGCGAAGACTGCTGATGATAACTCCAGGTCATGGGTAGCGTATTTTTTCTCGTGCTGCCTCAAATATCATGATTCATAGGTGATCACTGCCCACTCCTACATCCGGACACACCCGAGTGCGTTCCCTGATGCATCGTAGTAGAATACGTACCCTACTCCCTCCTCCGGTAGCCACAAGAAAGGTGCGCTGGTCAATCTCTGTCTCAGATCCAAGAAGCTCTGCTAACATCTATCTGACCACACGAAGGGTTTCCCCTTCTTCTTCAAAGCTGAAAGTGGTGTTGAATCTCTGGGGAAGTCTGGCACAAATCTGCAGTAGTACCTAGCCAAACCTAGGAAACTCCGCACCTCCATCACGCACCTGGGTGGCTCCCGGCTGGCAGTGCCACGATCTTCATAGGATCCACCGCAACTCCTGCCTCAGAGGTGAAATGTCCCAAGAAGTGGACCTCACATATCCATAACTAACACTTTAAGAGCTTACCTTAAAGCCGGTTCTCTCGGAGTGTGTCCAGTACAACCCGCAAGTTGTAGACATGCTCCTCCTCAGCAGTCGAGTAAATCAATATGTTGTCGATGAAGACCACGAAAAATCGATCGAAGTAAGGATAGAAGATCCTGTTCATGAGACTCATGAACCCTGTTGGAGAATTGGTTATGCCGAAAGGAATAACCAAGAACTCATAGTGGCCATACCGACATCTGAAAGTTGTCTTCTGCACATCCTCATCTTGAACTCTGAGCTGATGATAGCTTGACCTGAGGTCTATCTTCAAGAACCACCGTGCTCCCTTGAGCTGATTGAAGAGGTCGTCAATCCTTGGAAGTGGATAATTCTTCTTCACATTCACCTAATTAAGGCAACGGTAATCGAAACATTGTCGCAAGCTCCCATCCAACTTCTTGGCGAACAAAATTGGGAAGCCCAGGGTGAAACACTGGGTCGAATGAATCACTTTCCTTGAAAGTCCTCTAACTGTACCCGTAGCTCTCGAAGATCTGCGGGAGCCATCCGATATGCTGGAGTAGATATCGGGTATGTCCCGGGGTACAGGTCAATATATATGTCTACCTCTCAAAGGAGGTAGTCTTGGAACATTGTCAGGAAATGCGTCTGCATACTGATCCACCACAATAGGGAAAGTTGGACTCCGCATGTCAACTACTCCTAGGATGAGGCTAGCCAAATGATGAGTGATCGGCTGTCCTCTCCTCTGTGTGAGTCCATCCTGTGCTGTAAAGGTTCCCTTTTCACCGGTGAAGGTGAACCTGCTCCCATCGGTGTGAACACACCGCACCTTGCACCTAATACTATCGATCTGAGCATGGACTGTAGATAACCAATCCATGCCCAAGATGACGTCGTAAGGCCTCGACGCCAGTACAAGAAGATCCCAGCCGAAGGTCTCGCCTCCTAGAGTAAGTTCACTCTTCCGAAACTAGTGCCTAATCGTCAAGTCTGCTCCCGTAGGAGTCTCTAGACGTAAGGATCATGCCAACAGCTTCGTCGAAACCTTCGAGCTCTGAACAAGGGAAGCGTCAATGAAATAATGACACACTCCTATGTCTATAAGAACTACAAAAAGGGTGGAGTAGACATAGATAGTACCTCGAATCATCTCTGGTGCACCGTAGTCATAGCCCTCCGCTACCTGAAGATGAGCCTGCCTCTATCCGCCAGCTCCCTGTGGTCGTGGTGGTCCTCCTGGTGGTGGTTGTGGTAGAGCCTCAAAGCGTTGCCCACCACCTGCTGCTCGGACAACTCCTCTTCATCGTCCTCCTGCTCCCTTCGGACCGCCACGGCCGAACCTCTACCTCTACCTGGGTGGTACCTCAACTGTCTACTGCTCCTCTGCGTGGCGGGTTGGGAATTCATGAGCCATGTGGCCCTGCACGCCGCATGCATAGCACTATCTGCTCCTCGTAAGGCTGGCTCTACGCCGTGTGCCCCGCACCTCTGAGCCAGTATCTAGAGGTCGTCTGCCTGTGGTCTAGTCTGCTTGGACCCCTGTGACATCCATCTACTGCCAGATGCAGAAGACTCAGCTACATGCCGCCCTGTGGTAGGTCTCGCTGTTGGTGTAGGCTCAGCAAGAAAGCTCTCTACGACAATGGATCGCTCCAGTACTTCTGCCTATGTCGGAATGCTGAGGGAGATCATCGAAGTCCTGATCTCATGCCACAATCCCGGCTCGAAGGTCTGGGCCTGGAATAATGGGTCACGTACCATGTCCATGGAATAGAGTGAGTGATCGGTAAATATCGCCGCGTACTGGGCTACAGTCATGCTGCCCTGCCGTAGTTGCAGTAACTCCTGAATGCACACCGCACAAGGGGTGGCTGGAATTAACTTTGAGCGAAAGAGGCTCACAAAGTCCGTCCAAAGAAGAGATTCCTCGTCGTGCACCTGGAGCATCAGGCTCCACCATCTACCTGCTGCCACATGCAGGAGACTCGCTGTAAAGATCACCATGAGGTCAGCTGGTGTCCCCACTATCCTGAATACTCGAACAATATCCTCCATCCAATCCTCGGCTACCTGAGGTACTGTCTCCCTGTGGAACATGGGCAGTCTCTGACGCTGAAACTCGTGCAGTGCACTAAGGCGACGTGCACTCTCAGCGGTTGGGGCTGGTGGCAGCGGTGGCTCGGTGGGTAGAGGTACCGCCGGTGCCTCCGCTGTAATATGGCCATGTACCGAGGCCTCGTCACTCGGTGGGCTGTCGTCTCACCGAAACCCTAGACGGCTGCCATCGTGGGGCCATCATGAAAAGAGACAGGTGCGCCACAGTCAATACAGTATACCTGGTGAGCTGACACAAGTAATCATAAAGAAAACTTTTGAAACACACATGTAATCAATGTTTTCATGCATTGAGTCAGAAATCAGAAGTCTGGGTCCTGCTGTATGGATACGTCAGCCGCCGTACCAACAATGGAATCCTTGGACTGATAACCACACTCAATAACCTAAACATTATTTCTTCACATAGAAGAAGATCAGAGTCCTGAGTTCTGTGTTAGAACCGAAATGCTCTGATACCAATTTGTGAGGACCCGTCCTTGGGACCCGTAATGTGACTACCCCAAGCCCGCCTTCCATTGGTCAGGGGCTGGCGACTAGAACCAAAGACGTAAATCGTGATATAAGGGAAGGAATTTATTTATGTAAGAAAACAAACACCACAGAGTATGCAAGCAAGAGTAAACACTAAGTAAACTGAGTACAAAAGTAAGTGTTGTAAAGTAAATGGGCCAGAATAAAAATCCAACTGATAGTAAAGTACAACTAAAAAGAGAGTACATACGCAAAAAAGTAAAGCAGCAACACCGAGCAGTCCTTTGGAAATCCCACCTGAAGGGTGGGTACAAATAGTCTCTTCCGATCCTCGGCTCCAGCCGTCCGCTCCATGTACGTCTCGTCCAGTGATCCACCTCTAGGTACCGTTCAACTCCAGGAGCTCCTACCTCGGTTAGTGCTGTTTATCGTCTGCATCCAACACAACGTAGTGCGAGCATAGCCCATGAAGGGGTGAGTATACTCTACACAGTAGGGACCCCGAGACCCTGAAGGTCTCCCAGAATCCACGAAGGATAAACCACAAAGGAATTATACAAACACGAATTAACAACCAACTCTACTTAGGTATATGCCCATACATATACCTAAGTCATCAATTCCAGTTCGGCTCCAACATCTGAGCCTAAGTTCGATATAGTCCACACAGGAAAGCACAATCCAATCCAAAGAGGATAACACAACCCAATCCATAGAGGATATCAAAACAATCATATTGAAGATAGTGATTGAAAGTCAAGAGTCAACTTACACAGGTATACTTCTTCGTAAGGAGATAGAGATGATCAGATGTAGCCCCTGATTCATCTAAGCTATCGGACCCACATAGGATACAAAACCAGCTTAGCTGTCAGACCCACAAAGGATACAGGACCAGCTACTCTGCCAGACCCACGTAGGATATAAGTACAGAGTCAAGTACTGCCAGACCCACATAGGATACAAGAACAGTAGTCAAGTATTGTCGGACCCACATAGGATATAAGAACATTAGTGATCCCTGTCAAACCCACGAAGGATTCCAGTATGATCGTCGCCGCTGCCGAACCCACAGAGGATCCTAGTACAGTCGTCATTGTCATCGTAGTCGCAGCCAGCTCTAGGGTTTCTGCACACAGCATGCTCGATTTGGGGAGGGTCTGCTCCACAAGCCAAGGGGGTCAATACATCAACTGATTTGTAGTCTGGATTTGATGTATCACAAAGTTCCGTCTTGTCAATAGGAACTCAACGCAACAGACTGCATGTCAATCAGACGCCCGGTTTGAGAGTTATTGGCTTTTTCGTCCCAGGGGCCTGGTTGGTTTTTAAGTCAAAACCAACCCGACCATACTCCAAATGCATCCAAACCTTGAGCGGAGTAAGTCAATAGTACCATCTCACTAAGATAAAACCAACAAAGTCGACGAAATGTCATTCATACGTCCGGATCTGATGTTATAAGTGTTTTCGCTCTGAGGGCCCAGTTGGTTTCGAGTTCGAACCAACCCGGTCGTACCCACAGTTCTCTGAAACCCTGAGTGTAATATACCAAACGACTGTCTCGATCCAGGTATCGCTACACAACTGACGATGCGTCGATCGGAGGTCCTTAACCCACGTTGTGCGCGTTTGAACGAATCTATCGGGAAACATGGAGTTTGGGCCCGGTCCGACCCGACCCAATACCCCATGGGTCGACCCAAACCGGGCAACCCGACCCGGGTCCGGCTCTTGCCCGGTTGGGTGCGGCCCGACCCGGCTGGCGTGGCCTAGCCGAGACGGTGCGGCCCGGCCCGACGCTGGGGTCCGGCCCAGCGCGGGCGGCCCGGACCGGCGCGGGTGGCCCGGACCGATGCGGGCTGTCCGACCCGGCGCGGGCGGTCCAGCCTGGTGCGGCCGGTCCGGCCCTGTGCGAGCACCCGCACGCTCCCGCCTCCAGGAGCCCTGGCGGCCTGCGGATCTGGCCGCCCTCTTCAGCACCACCGCGGCGCATGTCCGACCCGCACGGCACGACGACGCTGCGCCCCTCTACCACGACACTCCATCGTGTTCGGGTGCGGCGCGACAGCACCATTCTCCTTCTCCATGGCCCGCTCCGGCTGCGGTTCTTCTATTCCCGCATGGTGCTATGACACCGCGTTGTCCCCGTTCCCAGCAATGATGAAATTCAACAACAAAGGGGAGGAGGGTCGGCCATTTTTGTGCGGTCCGACCTCCTCCCGTTATACCGATAGAAAGAAGCCGAAAAAGAGTAATCACAACAACAATTAAAGCACAGATTTAAATGATTAAATTTGAACTTAACCCCTACCTCGAAGATATTGTCGAACGAAGATCGTCGAGGAAAATGGCGTCGCGAGGTGAAGCTCTGTATATGATGACGGAGAACGTCCGAGGAGTAGCGACATCTCCCTTCATTTGACGCAAGAAGAAGATTGAAAGAGGGTGCGTCATCATTCTTTGAGAAAGGTTTCACACACCGGCTATAGAGACGAGAAGAGACGGCCCTTCAATCTCTCCTTACGGTGACGATGTTCTTCCTCAAAGTCTTGGTGTTCTTCGCGATGAAGATGAAGTTCCTCAGACTTAGGGTTTTCTTCTCCCAATACCCTTACACCACAAGACAACCTAATAAAATAAGACCCCTCTCATTTTATTATCATAAGTCATGCTTTTCAAAATTATGAACTTCAAAATACAAAACTCACTTAATTAAATTAAAGAGTTGGCAATGAATAAATTTTGGTAGAGGGAAGGTCAAAAATTAATAGGCTGTTTTAAGGGTTACACACATAAGATGGATATTAGAGGAGTTATGGAATATGAGAAGATGGGGGCTTGTGTGGTCCCCACCACCCTCATAACCTCACATGGGAAGTTGGGTGGTTGTGGGCCCCACCAACAACTTCCCATGAGGGAATTAAACTACAATGGATAAAATAAATTTTCACATAATTTATTTTACCTAACATTTAATTCCCTAATTTTTAACAACTCCTCCTGAGCAAACGTAACTCCAGTAAAGGACTTCATAAGAAATTACCGGTGCTGCGATATGATCGGTGCCCTCAGATTTCAATTCCGAGCACTAGATCAAAAGTTTGAAAAACCCGCTCGTTCGTTCACTGAACGTACCCGAGCTAATCTTTGGAAATTGATTTCGGGCACACCGGGCCTCAGAATCAGGTGCCGTCAGAAACTGCGTACTCTTAAAATCCCAAAAATTTATGAAAAATTTTCCTTGAAATTTACGGGTCTTCAAATTACTCCCACCTCAGGGCTTTACGTCCATGTAATGATACATCACAAACTAGAGAAACAAATAAGGGTACTGAGCACACATCTGAGCCTCCCGCTCCTAGGTTCTCTCCTGGAGGTTCCCATGTTGCCACCTGATGCACACTAGAGGAATTGACCGCCCACGTAGGACCCGCTCTTGTCGATCCTCGATCTCCACCGGGACCTCCGCAAAAGTCACCCCATCATCGATGTCCAGCTCCCCATGGTCGATGTTATGCGTCAGGTCATGTACCTATCTCCTCAGCTGAGATACGTGGAATACGTGGTGCACCCAGTGCAACTGAGGTGGTATAGGCAGGCGATAAACCACCTCGCCTATCCTGCTCAGAACCTGAAATGGTCATATGAATCATGGAGATAACTTGCTGCCCCATCCAAATCTCTATAATCCACGTCGAGGTGAGACTCGCAAGAAAATGTGGTCTCCATCCTCGAACTCTTGTGGTCTCCACCTCCTGTCAGCACAAGACTTCTGTTGGCTCTGAGCTATCCTCATCTACTCCTGGATGACCTAGACCTTCTCTGTCATGGCCTGGACCATCTCTGGTCCCACAAGTGCTGACTCCCCAGGGTCTGTCCAGCAGAGAGGTGACTTCCAATGTCGGCCGTACAATGCCTCATATGGTTCCATCTCGATGGTGGAGTGGTAGCTGTTGTTGTACGCAAATTCCACCAAGGGTAGGTGATCCTCTCAGCTACGACTAAAGTCAAGGACACATGCACGGAGCATGTCCTAGAGAGTCTGAATGGTCTTCTCTATATGTCCATCCGTCTAAGGTTGAAAGGTGGTGGTCAGGCATAACTGTGTCCCGAATGCCTCCTGTAACCCCTTCCAAAGCCGGGAAGTAAAGAGAGAATCTCGATCGGAGACGATAGATGATGGTACACCATGAAGCCATATGATCTCCTGAACATAGAGGTGTCCCATGCTATCCACTCAGCCCTGATCTCTGATGGGTAGGAAGTGGGCCAACTTGGTGAGTCGGTCGACGATCACCCAAATGGAGTCGTGTCATCTAGAAGTACGTGTAAGTCCAGTCACAAAATCCATAGATATACCGTCCCACATACACTCTGGGACCTCCAAGGGATGTACCAAGTCTGCTGGTACCTGATGCTCCACCTTCATCTGGTGGCAGGTGAGGCATTGAGAAATGAACTCTACCACAACCTTCTTCATATCAGGCCACCAATGCTGTCGTCTAAGACCCTGGTACATCTTCTCCACTCCTGGATGTAACGCTAAAGGGGACGTGTGAAACACTCTCATTACATCCTCCTATAATGCAGCTGGTACCATGGTACGTCCTATGGAAATGGCGACATGCTCTCCTCCTATAGAAAACCCATCAGGTGCCTATCCTGTGGAAATATGTTCACATTGCATCTCACAGTCAATGTCCCCATGCTGTGCCTCTCTGACCCGCTGAAGAAGTGGAGGTGTGACATTGAGCGACTGAAGGTTGGTTGCCCCGTATCTATCCACGAAGGATATCTGCAAAGTGGCTAGCTTCTCTGTTGCCTCTCCAAGTAGCTGAATTTCTGTCCTCCTGCTGAGAGCATCAGCTACTACGTTCCCCTTTCTAGGAGTATATACTATCTCAAAGTCATAGTCCAGGAGGAACTCAATCCATCGCCGTTGTCTCAGGTTCCGGTCCTTCTGTGAGAAGATGTACCTGAAACTCTGGTGGTCAGAGTAGACTATAAAGTGCTCCCATCAGATAGTGTCGCCACATCTTCAGAGCGAAGACCACTGCTGTTAACTCCCGGTCATGGGAAGTGTTGTTCTGCTCATGATGCCTCAAATGTCGTGATCCATAATAGATCACTGCCCGCTCCTACATTAGGAAACACCAGAGTTTGGTCCTTGATGGATCGCAGTAGACTATGTACCCTACTCCCTCCTCCGGTAGCCTCAAGATAGGTGCGATGGTCAATCTCTATCTCATCTCCAGGAAGCTCTGCTGACATCTATCTGACCACACAAAGGGTTTCCCCTTCTTTTTCAAAGCTTAAAGTAGTTCTGCAACTCTGGAGATGTCTGGAACAAATCTCTAGTAGTACCCAGCTAATCCTAGGAAACTCCGCACCTCCATCACGCTCCTGGGTGGCTCCCAAGCTAGAACTACCTCGATCCTCATAGGATCCACCGAAACTCCCACCTCAAAAGTGACGTGTCCCAAGAAGTGGACCTAAAATATTTATAATTGACACTTCGAGAGCTTAACATAAAGCTGGTGCTCTCAGAGTGTGTCTAGTACAACCCGCAAGTGGTAGGCGTTCTCCTCCTTAGTAGTCGAGTAAATCAATATGTCCTTGATGAAGAACACGATAAATCGATCGAGGTAATGCTGTAAGATACTGTTCATGAGACTCATGAACACTGATGGAGCATTGGTTAAGCCGAAAGGCATAATCAAGAACTCATAGTGGCCATAACGACATCTGAAAGCCATCTTCTGCACATCCTCATCTCGAACTACGAGCTGATGATAGCCTAACCTGAGGTCTATCTTAGAGATCCACTGTGCTCCCTTGAGTTGATTGAAGAGGTCGTTAATCCTCAGAATTGGATGCTTGTTCTTCACACTCACCCGATTCAGGCGACGGTTATCGACACATAGTCTCAAGCTCCCATCCGCCTTCATGGCAAACAAAATCAGGAAGCCCAGGGTGAAACACTGGGTCGAATGATTCCCTTGTCTTGAAAGTCCTCCAGCTGTACCCGTAGCTCTCAAAGCTCAGCGGGAGCCATTCGATATGCTATTGTAGATATCAGGGATGTCCCGAGGTACAAGTCAATATATAAGTCTACCTCTCTGCGAGGAGGTAGTCCTGGAACATCGTCAAGAAAAATAATCTGCATACTGATCCACCACAACAGGGAAACTCGGACTCCGCACGTCAACCACTCCTTTGATGAGGTTAGCCAACTAACGAGTGATCGGCTGTCCTCTCCTCTGTGTGAGTCCATACTGCGCTGCGAAGGCTCCTTTCTCACCGGTGAAGGTGAACCTACTCCCATCGGTGCGAACACACCACACCATGGGCCTAATACAGTCGATCTGAGCATGTACTATAGATAACCAATCCATGACCAAGATGACGTCATAAGGCCTCGACATCGCTATAAAAAGATCTCATCCAAAGCTCTCGCCTCCTAGAGAAAGCTCACACTACCGGAACAAGTGCGTAATCATTGAGTCTGCTCCCGTATCAGTCTCTAGACGTAATGATCAAGCCAACAGCTCTGTCAGAATCTTCGAGCTCCGAATGAGGGAAGCGGCAATGAAAGAATGACTCGCTTTTGTTTCTATACGAACTGCATCAAGGGTGTAATAGACACAGATAGTACCTCGAATCATCTCTAGTGCGCCGTGGTCAAAGGCCTCCGCTTCCTGAAGCTAAGCCTGCCTCTGTCCACTAGCTCCCTATGGTCGGGGTGGACCTCCTGGTGGTGGTGGTGGTAGAGCCTCAAAGCGTCTCCCACCACCTGCTGCTCGGCCATCTCCTCTGCCTCGTCCGCCTAAACCCTGCAGACCACTATGGTCGAACCTCTTCCACTGCCTCGGTGGTCCCTCAACCATCTGCTACTCCTCTGCATGGTGGGTCGAGCAGTCAAGAGCCATGTGGCCCTGCCCGCCGCATGCATAGCACTGTTTGCTCCTCGTAAGGCTGGATCTGCGCCGTGTGCCCCACACCTCTGAGCCAGTATCCTGAGGTCGTCCTCCTGATGGTTTGGTCTGCTTGGACCCAAGTGACATCTATTGACTTCCAACTGCAGAAGAATCAGCTACATGCTGCCCTGCGGTAGGTCTCGCTGCTGGTATAGGCTCATCAAGAAAGCTCTCTACAAGAAGGGCTCGCTCCAGTACTCTTGCCTACGTCAGAATGATGAGAGAGATCATTGAATACCTGATATCATGCCTCAATCCCTACTCGAAGGTCCAGTCCCGGAAGAATGGGTCCCGTACCATGTCCATGGAATAGCGCGAGAGATCGGTAAATCTCACCGAGTACTTTGCTACAGTAATGCTTCCCTGCCGCAACTGCAGTAACTCTTGAATTCGCACTGCACGGAGGGTGTCTGGAATGAACTCCGAGTGAAAGAGGCTCTCGAAGTCCGTTCAAAGAAGAGATGCCTTGTCGTGCACCTCGAGCATCAGACTCCACCATCTACCTGCTGCTGCATATAGGAGACTCACTGCAAGGATCACCATGAGGTCAGATGGTGTCCCCACTAACCTGAAAACTCGAAAAACAGCCTACAACCAATCCTCGGCTTCATGAGGGTCCATCTCCCTGTAGAACCTGGGTGGTCTATGACGCTGAAACTCGTGCAGTGCACTAAGGCGACATGCACTCTCAGCGGATGGGGCTGGTGGCATCGGTGGCTCGGCGGGTAGAGGTACCATCGGTGCCTCCACTATAATAGGGCCCTGCATTGAGGCCTCATCGCTCAGTGGGCTATCGTCTCGCCAGAACCCTAGTTGGCTGCCATCGTGGGGCCATCATGAAAAGAGACAGGTGCACCACGATCAATACAGTATACCTGGTGAGCTGACATAAGTAATCAGAAAGAAAACTTTTGAAACAAAAACTTAATCAATGTTTTCATGCATTGAGTCGGAAATCAGAAGTCATGGTCCTGGTGTATGGATACGTCGGCCGCCGCACCAACAATGGACTCCCTAGACTGATGACCACACTCAATACCCTTAACATTATTACTTCACATAATAGAAGATCAGAGTCCTGAGTTCTGCGGTAGAACCGAACTGCTCTGATACCAATTTGTCATGACCCGTCCTCGGGACACATACTGTGACTACCCCAAGCCCGCCTTCTACTAGACAGGGGCTGGCGACTAGCACCAAAGACATAAATCCTTATATAAGGGAAGGGATTTCCATTTTTTAAGAAAAAAAACACCACAATGTATGCAAGCAGAAGTAAACACTAAGTAAACTGAGTATAAAAGTAAGTGTTTTAATGTAAATGGGCCTAAATACAAACCCAACTGAAAGTAAAGTACAACTGAAAAGAGAGTACATAAGTAGAAAATTAAAGTAGCAACACCGAGCAGTCCCTTGGAAATCCCACCTGAAGGGTGGGTATAGATAGTCTCCTCCGCTCCTCGGCTCCAGCAGTCCACTCCATATACATCTCGTCGAGTGATCCACCTCTAGGTACCATTCATCTCCACGAGCTCCTACCTCGGTCAGTTTTGTTCGTCGTCTGCATCCAAAACAACTTAGTACGGGCATAGCCCGTGCTGGGGTTAGTATACGCTACTCAGTAGGGACCCCGAGACCCCTAAGGTCTCCCAGAATCCACGAAGGATAAACCACAAAGGAATGATAAAAACACGAATTAAAAACCAACTCTATTTAGGAATATGCCCATACATATACCTAAGTCATCAATTCTGGTTCGGCTCCAACATCCGAGCCCAAGTTCGATCTAGTCCACACAGGAAAGCACAATCCATTCCAAACAGGATAACACAACCCAATCCACACAGGATAGGAAAAAAACCATATCGAAGATAGTGATTGAAAGTCAAGACTCAACTCACACAGGAATACTTTTTTGTAAGGTGATAGAGATGATCAGATGTAGCCACTGATTCATCTAAGCTGTCAGAACCACATAGGATACATGACCAGCTAAGCTGTCGGACCCACAAAGGATACAAGAACAACTACTCTGCTAGACCCACGTAGGATACAAGTACAGAGTCAAGTGCTACCTGACCCACATAGGATACAAGAACAGTAGTCAAGTACTACCATACCCACATAGTATACCAGAACAGTAGTCATCACCATCGAACCCATGGAGGATTCCAGTACGGTCGCCGCCACTGCCGAACCCACAGAGGATCCCAGTAAAGTCGTCATCATCGTCATTGTCGCAGCCAGCTCTAGGGTTCCCACACATTGCATGCTCAATTTTCGGGAGGGTCTGCTCCACGAGCCAAGGGGGTCTATACATCAACTGACAAGTAGTCTGGATTTGATGTATCCCAAAGTTCAGTCTCGTCAATAGGAACTCAACGTGACAGATGGCGTGTCAATCAGACGCCCGGTCTGAGAGTTTTTGGATTTTTCGTCCCAGGGTCCTGGTTGGTTTCTAAGTCAAAACCAACCCGACTGTTCTCCAACTACATCCAAACCTCAAGCGGAGTAAGGCAAAAGTACCGTCTCATTAAGAGTAAAACAACAAAGTCGACGACACGTTATTCGGACGTCCGGAGCTCATGTTATAAGCGTTTCCACTCCGAGGGCCTGGTTGGTTTAATGTTGAACAAACCTGGTCATACTCAAAGCTATCTGAAACCTTTATTGTAATAAACTCAAACGACTGTCTCGATCTAAGGATTGCTACACAACTGACGGTGTGTCAATCAGAGGTCCGTAGCCTAGGTTACAGGTGTTTGAACGGATCTATCCGGAAATAGGGGGTTTGGGCCTGGTCCGTCCCGGCCCAATACCCCCAGGGTCGGCCCAAACCGGGTCAACCCGACCTGGGTCCGACCTGTTTGGGCATGGCCCGGCCCGGTGGGGTGCGGCCCAGCCCGGCGCCGGCGGCCCGGCCCGACGCGGGAGGTCCGGCCCTGGGCGGGCGCCCGCGTGCTGAGCGGACGCAGAAGGGGGGCCACTGCCCCCTTATTTTGAAATGGCATCCCCCATGTGGAGGGGCCCGCCCTTTTCTAGCCACTGGGGGTTACAACCCCCGGACATCCTGAAATCCGGCCGACCATAATGGCTGGACGGTTTGACGATGCGGGACCAGCTGGTCCCGCCTCCAGAAGCGCCGGAGACCGGCAGATCCGGTCGCCCTCTTCAGCACTGCCGCGACCCACCATGGTGTTCCAGCGCGGCGCGACGGGGCCGCGCCCCTCTGCCACGACCCTCCCTTGGCCATGGCTTCCTTCGGCGTCACCGGCGCAGCGCGTCGGCACCGCACTCCTTCACTGTGGCCCACTCTGTCCGCGGTTCTTCCGTTCCCGCACGGTGCTATGACACTGCACCGTCCCCGTTCCAATCCACGAAGAAATTCAACAACAAAGGGGAGGAGGGTCAGCCGCGTTTGTACGGTCTGACCTCATCCCATTATACCGATAGCAAGCAGCCAAAAACGAGTAATCACAATGACAATTAAAGAGAAAATTTAAATGACTAAATTTGAACTTAACCCTTACCTCGAAGAAGTTGTTGAACAAAGATCGTCGCAGAAAACGGCGTCGCGAGGTGAAGCTCCTTATATGATGACAAAGAACGTCCGAGGAGGAGCGGCGTCTCCCTTCCATTGACGCGGGACGAAGATAAAAAAAGGGAACATCATCATTCTTCGGGAAAGGTTTCACACACCGGCTATGGAGAGGAGAAGAGACGGCACATCGATCTCTCCTTGTGGTGACAACGTTCTTCATCGAAGTCTTGGTGTTCTTTGCGAAGAAGATGAAGTTCTTTGGACCTAGGGTTTTCTTATCCCAATCCCCTTACACCACAAGCCAACTTAATAAAATAAGATCCTTCTCATTTTATTATCTTAAGTTATGCCTCTCAAAATTACATATTTTAAAATACATAACTCACTTAATTAAAATAAAGAGTTTGCAATGAATAAATGTGGGGAGAGGGAAGGTCACAAATTAATGGGAAGTTTTAACGGTTATACACTTAAGATGGAGATTAGAGGAGTTACGAAATATGAGAGGATGGGGGCTCGTGTGCGCCACACCGCCCTCATAACCTCACATGGGATGTTGGGTGGTTGTGGGCCCCACCAACAACTTCCCATGAGAGAATTAAACTACAATGGATAAAATAAATTTGAACACAATTTATTTTACCTAACATTTAATTCCTTAATTTTTAACAACTCCTCCCAAGAAAACGCAACTCGAGTATAGGTATTCTTAAGGAATTACCGGATCTGTGGTATCATCGGTGCCCTCAGATTTCAATTCTGAGCACCGGATCAAAATTTAGAAAAACCCGCTCGTTCGTTCACTGAACGTACCCGAGCTAAACATTAGAAATTGATTCCGGGCACACCGGGCCTCGGAATCAGGTGCTATCAGAAACTGTGCACTTGTAAAATCCCAAATAATTTTAGAAAAATTTTCCCTGAAATTTACGATTCTTTACAATTTACCATGTTGGGGACAACTCACAATGACAACCTATCGTATGAAAAAAAATGTTCTGATATTGTGGGAGTTAGCAGACTGTGTCATCTGACCATGTTACCTGACTGTGTTAACCTATTCTGAAACCAATGAAGAGTAAATTTATCCTCTATTTTTTCCTATATCATAGGCTAAAAAACTAAAAAATAAGTTATTATTTTTAAATTGGAAATCTAACACAATTATCTGCATTGAATTTGAATAAATAATCACTTGAATCAATCTATATAATTAATGAAATTGGATTTAAGAGACCACATGTTTTCAGTCTGAATTCTACAGTTTTTCATAATAATAATTTTACTTTATTTTGATGATATAATGAGATATAGTGGTTAAATGAGTATTTTTATTAATTAGATATGAATATAATAAAATTATATAAATTAAATTAAACTTCAGATAAATCTTATTCTACTATATTAAAGGTATGTTTTAAGTCTAAAACATTATATGTTATGTTGTCTACTACTTTCTATAATCACAAACATTAAATCATATTTGTGAATTTTCTTACATATATTTATCTAAATAGATTCTATACTGAATACCCTGCAATAATGTACAATTTTAAACCCATAATTTTATTTTATAGGTGGTTTTATTATTTTCTATAGGATGTTGTAAAACCTGGAAATATTCACTATTTTATGTAACATTTCAATTTTCCAATTGTTGCGTGATAGTTATGGATTTAATTTTTGATTTAATTATTCAATAATTACTTATTCATTAGTTTTAATCCATGTTAATATTTTTTAAATTGTTTTATTAAATTATTACCTCATGGGTTGAAGTTCAATGTTGTTTTTTTGGGAAAAAAATATCCACATTAAATACTATTCAAATGTGAATAGTTTGTCTCACATGATTTATGGGAGTTTTCCAAAGGAAATTAATATTTATTATAATTATTATTTATCAATGCATTAATTATAATTTTTTTTATCTCAATACAACATATATTTAATTTTATATATTATCAAAGTGACCCATGTTAGTATGCATTGCATGTGCATTCATAAACGCTGCCTTGACATGATGTTTTTAACGTTGGAATTTATGATGGTGAATTGTGGAGTTTTCTTATGAAGAAAATATTCATTTATGTTTTATGTATAAAAAGACCTAGGCATTTTGTAATGATAAAATGATGTGACTCCACTTTTGTTTTATGTGATGCATATTTCAATACATAGTTATAGAGCTTTATTGTTCATCTTCTTACTGAAGTAAACTATTGGATGCCCGAGCGTCAATTTTTGAAAATCTAGAAGTGACTATGATTTTTCTAATCTTGATGCTAGTATCATCATCTATAGTCTTTCACTAGGTTAAACTGTTTTATTATTTTACACTGCTGTAACATTATGGGATGTATTTTCCCACATAGTGCGCCATGCAAATGGTTATAATACCCTAAGAAAAAGAATATTTTGGTTTTTTAAGTCCCATTAGATGTAAGGGTTTTTTCTATCCTCAAAGAAAATTTGGTTTTTTTAATCCCCTTAAAAGACATGGTTTGGTATGTCCCTTTGGAATATCAGGTTTATTCAATCCCCTTAGAAGACTGGGTTTCACTTAAACCATAAAAAATAGTGTAAATTACAACTTCTGTAGGTGTCTGTGTTTAGTATTCCCCCATTAGAATACTAGGTTCTAGTTTAACAATAACATATAAGAGGTTTTGGCTAATAATATAAGTTTCTTCATTGGGTATGCACCTATAAATAAATGGGTTTGGTTTTCCCCTATAAAAGAATGGGTTCCATCTATACCAGAAAAATAAATGAGTTTTGGATTGATCCTATACAAGTTTGGGATGGGTCTTGTCCTTTAAAATGATTTTTTTTCTAAACCCATAAAATATTAGAGATTTTGATAAATCATCATAGTGTGATAAAGTCATATTTAAAGTGTTTTCACATTCCTTCAAAAGTTATATTCCATATTGGGTACTATTCTATCAATTTGTGAGAGGGGTGAAGAGTAGAGTATGATCATTTTGCTCTGAACCACTAGAAAATATCATTCTTTTATCTTTTACTTTACCAATTTTCAACTCTCTCTCATTTATTATATCAGTGTGGTCACAATTTTTAATCCTCAAGACGATCACTGTCCACTCATAAAGTTACAATCTGATTAATTTTAAATGAATAACAATTAACTTTCCCCTATTTTGCATTTCCATCACCTCTCTAGGACTTAAAAATTAATTATTCCAAGAAATCGATATCCAAAAATGAATTTTTTATGTCTAAATAACTAAAATTTACTTTTAATAGAATGTACAATCTATAAAATTGTGACAAGTATATCTATATATCTATAACTATTTTCTAAAACCAATGTTTTTAGAATAATTTATCCAATATAATACATTAATCGATTAATCTAAGAAGAAAGACTATTGGTTAACAATTAATATTTACAAAAAAAATACATTTAACTAGTTAAATATTAATCTTTATATCACATAGGATAGTGGTATGTGTTAAACCCTTATCATACTTCAGTTGAGGGTTCAAGACCTACAAACTTATAAGACGTGGTGGGTTGTCACTCAGTTGGTGGGGTTTACTTTTTATAAAACTATAATAATATAATTCCTATAATTTATCGAAAAAGATATTATGGAGATCATTGAAATAAAATTAATTATTAAATAATATTTTTACTAATGTTTTCAACACAACATACTTAATTCCAAAAAGTCTAATATTCTTATTTGACTATTATTGTAATGTCATTAATGATCATATAAACCCTAAAGGTTATCAATACCTAAAAATTTATGGCTATAAAATTTAATTTCATTATTTCTTAACTTACTATTCCACTAAAACATATACATGGAATTTATTTTACCGTTAATATTTTTATTATTTGTAGACAACCAACACATAAAACCAAATATTGGGTGTTTAGTACATTGAACATACAATCAACCATAAACACATAAAATCATGATGGTACCCATAACTATTAATTTAATGAAGGCATATTTGATTCTTAAATTTAACAAACTCCCCTTATGGTTCATCATTATTATAACCAAAATAACATTAGTAAAAATAATTTTATAATACACTTCTTGATTCATGATGAATAAGTAATTAAACTATTTTATCTCAACATTGTTTCATTATTATTCCAATTGGTATCTATAAGAAGTGTCAACCAATATAGATAATTTCAAGGTTATCCACATTTAAATTAAACAGATTATAATTTGATCTATAGGATGAGATTTATTTCATTCCATTTTACTTTCCATTTTTCCTATGTAATTATTTTATTTATTTACTTTTTTCACACATATTAATAGTATTTGAATTCTATTGAGACACATTCCTTGGTGTCTCATTCCAAATTTATCACATGAAAAAAATTAAGCCCTTATTACTCTATGGGATCCTCCACTCGATCACATCGAATAGACTATCCATATCATCTTGGGTGAGTTTAAGAGTTGATTATGTTTTATTATGTTGATCATATTTCTAGATGATTTATTTGACATAACCTTGACCTCATTGACTCTTGTAATCAACCTATTTATTTTCTCATAGTCACTAAATTGTTTATTATTTAAAACGTTAACATGATTACCCTAGATTTCATATATTAAATAAATCCAAAAAGTACATCGTGAGAAAACAATATTCATAGTGTTAAAACCATATAATCATTTATAATATGTCTAAATCATGTATAATTATTTTCAACATAAGACACATTAGATTTATCCTATATCATTCATTTTCATTATATATTAAAATAATTTATAATGGTTATTATGGAAAATGTAATTTATCCTAATAATATCCCAATAGAGTGTCAAATACGATGCATAATAAGTCTAGATTTTTTTCCACCAAGTGATGATCAGGTTAATCTAAATTCACCCTTTTTTAAATTTCTACCACTAGGTATAACTATTCCAGGACCACGTCCACATGAATTATCCAAAAAAAGATTCATTTTTAGAGGAAATCATATAATATATTCATTATCAAAACATTATGATATTGCTCTATACTTATCCTCAAAGTACATCAGAGGATTTTGTTCCCTTATTTATATTTTCATTACTTTAGTTCCCAAGGATTATACTAAACTTTGTATGAAATCAATTGAATCGAACCCATCCCATATATCAAAGCATTTTTGTTTGGTTTATTAAATTAGTGAAAGATACATGGAATTTCATCCTCAAGGGATAATTTTTTTAGCAGTCATGGTAAAAAATATATATACCCAATTCCTATATTATATTTGAAAAAACAAATTATGACAAAATTTCTTCAATCAAAACATTATTCAATCAAAAATAACCTTCAATATATATTATAATACACTTCATGGAACCCTAGGGAAATGAAAAAATAACTTTAAACTCAAATTATAAATAAGTTTTATGTAATTTAGAAGTTACCATGATTTAATAAGCATAATCAACAGGTAAATTAAAATAAATGAACACAAATTCAATTTAAAAAATATAATTATCATGATTAGATAATACATAATAAATATGTTAAGGTAAATAACTAAAAAACATTCCATTTAATCAATAACATGATTGTGGAAAATTGATAAGGCATAATCAACCTGGAAATTTAAATAATTGAAAACACATGCCACATAATTAAGAAACTGATAATCAAAGGCACTGAGAGATAATTTCACTATGAAAATATTATAGATAATAGTAATTGAATTCTTACTGAGGAAATGATTAATTATTGGACTTCATGATCTTAGTAATTGTCCTTTATTATTAATTTCATTCCTCAATATAGTTTAAAATGGATGGTTAGAAACCCATTTAACTATAGAAATCCATTTTTTCACCTCTTGAGAATACCAATGCATTGATGGTCTATCTATAAATGGGCCCAACCTTTGTCTGGATGTCATAATAATTCCTCACATATCAAATTATAAATTTGTTTCTTGAAAAATGCTCTATATCATCAAATATCTAGATTGATTAAAAATTATGGATCTATCAATATTTCCCTACATAAAAAAATAACATTCATTGTGTAACACTATATGTAGAAATGATATTTTTTTATGAAAAATATATATCTATGATAAATAATAATGATATTTAGGTGAAATTGAATGTCCAATGATCATACGTACGTTAATATTTTAAGGGAAAGTTAGTGACTTCAAAAATGAATCAAGAAAGTGAATTTTAATAAATTACATGGTTAAAATGATCATAAAACATCGATAAAAATAACAACGATAATATCAATACCCCATTTAACCATTGTGTTAATAATAAATTTTTGTTTTCATTGATGAATAAAAATTCCATAAAATGTTCTTAGGAATCAACCATGAGAAAAATAACCTTTTTTATTTTAAAAATAAACCCTTAATAGATAAAGTTCCAAAATAATTCAAAATACATTTTTTCAAAAATTAAATTTGAAAACTTATAAGATAATATTTAAAACAATGAGTGGTTATGATAGTTAAAATTTTGTATGTACAGAGTATGTTAAAACAAATCTTCCTTTAAAATTTACAGTAAAGGAAAAAATGGGAATTATTTTGAAAAATATATGAATATTCTAATAAAAAATTTTAAAAAATATTAATGGTTAAATATGAATTCAAAAAATAATTTTTAATATGTTAATAATAATTTTTTAAAACATTTTATGAAAACATAGTTTTGTAAGAAAATGGATTTCCAACTGAAGAGAAAAATAATTTGGATTTTCTTAAAATCATTTTCCCAAATATTTTAATTAAAAAAGAGTGATAAAATATAAATATAAATTAATATATTCATAAATAATGTGAGACAAAAAAAATAAATGGGTTTATTATCCAATGATCAAATAATTTCTCTAAATGGAAATTCATCTATAAAAAATGCCAAGTAAAATGAGATTGTGAAATAAACCATTTCAATGGTGATAACGATGAAGTGTGGATTAATAAATGAATAGATTATTCTTATCATGTGTAAATACACATAAAACAAGTAGAAATAAAATAATAGATAATAAATATTCATACACATTTAATCATAGAATATCAAAGACAATTAGGGAGTTATATAACCTAATGAAAAAAAGGGTTATGAAATTATTTACCACATGGTTACTTTTAGTTCAAATCCCATTATGTGAAATAATTAAAATATAGAATTAAAATATAATTATTTATTAAGTACTCAGGATATTATATGAAACACCATTAGTATATACACCATATAAAATAATAATTGGTTCATTACACTAGAATATGCCTCAATAAAAAGAAATTGAGATGAAATCCATTTCCTAATTATTCCTCATGGATGAATTTGATTTAACCTAATGTATAGTGATTTTAAAATCACCCGAGCCTTTTATATACAACATTTAACGATTTTAATCCTAATTAATCAACAAAGTACCATACAAGGATCGTTAAGTTTAGTGTCTGGGAAGACTAGGTACATATTACATAAAACATGGGGCTAAAAAAACACTTCGTTATTTAATATCCCTAAAGATCTTCTAACTTCCTTTGAGCCCTTACATCAACATAGGGTACCCTGGGGAACACATGAACAAAGGGATGATATGAAAATCATAGTAAGGGAATGAACATAAGGATACTTCTTAAGCACATGAGTTAGGAGGCATGACATACTGATATCCAAAACATATAATATATGAAATAATATCATATAATCATGGGAACATATAAACATGGAATCATATAAATTTGGAAGAATCATAAAACATTTCATTAGTACGGGTCAAGGCTAACCTCCAATCCCATTTCCCATTTCAGTATGGGTCAAGGCTAACCGCCAATCCCATTTCACATCGCATCTCATGAGAAAAAACCTTAACCAATGCACTGGAGCGCTATATGGGTGCACCTATTTCATCATTTTAATGAATATTCTTTCCACATAAATATTATTTCCATATATACAATCATACATAATCAACCATACATAAACATAAGGGTACCAATGGAAAGAATTATGTACCAAAATCATGAAATAAATAATAACCAATGGGTGTATCATGAAAGTTTCCATTTGGGGAATGAATTATAAAATACATGGAATTTCATAGGGTAAAATAGGCATATAACAAGGTAAGTGGTTTCAAACAGAAGTGACATCAAATGAGAAATGTATTTTAGAAACATTATCATTAAAACATTTTTGTGCGGTTTTAAGGAAAATGCAATAGAGATTTTCAAATAGAAAAGAGGAAAATTGTTTATATAAAACAATAATTTAACCAAGATGGTTTTCATAATTAAATATTGATTTTTTAAATACCATTATGTCTTACCAGACAGGATATAGTGCTCTTGAAATTGGGTAACCATTCAGGAATTTCCCCTAAAATAGTTTTGCTTATTAGAAAGTTCTAAGGAGGGAATATTTTAAAAACATTTATATCCATAAAAAAAGTGATGAAAGGGGTACTGATTTAATAATACTGTTGAAATAACCAAAATTCATAATATTCACATAAATAGATAATATAACACCATTTTTAAAGGAAGATAAGGCAACCCGAAAGTACAAAGAAGGTTCGGGTAGAATTCGTTACAGTTTTATCGACATGTTGTCGGGTATACCCAAGAGGGATTGATGAGAGGGGTAATGGGTTTATCATCACTTATAGAGAATTAGGGATTTATGATGGAGGTAAAAATACATACCACACCATTTATTATTACCCCTAAAAAGGCATATCATAGAGAAAAATCTTGATTAAGAGTGAAAAGAAGAGGATCCCTTACCTTAAATCAGCTAGTGATCTCAACTTGTTTTTAAAGACCTGAATAAAAAAATTTAGGCTTATTAATTATTAATCCTATAACATCTTATATATTTAATTGATTTATTTTAACCCTTTTTAGCTCGTTCAAATCCTTTTTGATTAGTTACAATGTTCAATTTCATTGTTGGGGCTTGTTTGTTTACTTGGTTTTTAAAATATCAGTTCACATATATTCATGTAAACATGAAAGAGGAAATTGGTTGTCCAGAATTAAAGTAATATTATATTAGTGAACATATGGGAGATTGTATGGTTTTAAATTTAATTATGAGACTTATAGTGAAGTTTAATTGTCATTTAAAACCATACAGACAATCGTTTTTGTTAACAGATGTGTTTTATTACAAAGAACATGTTTTGTTTTTATAGTTTAATACCATTTGTACAAAAAGAATATAGAACTGAAAATAAGATATATTACATATATAATAATCTGGTTCCACCATAACACAAATGGTTTCATGACCATAATTATAGATTATAATAGAATTTGACAAACTGTTGTCCTTGAATGTGCTAGATTAACACATCTCAAACGCTGATTTCATTTCTTTCTAATAAAAGGGTGGGGAAAGAAGAGAATATAATGAAATATCCCATTATAATAAAAACATTCTATTACATGTATTCTACAAGTGTAATCATACCATTTGGGTGAAGGTAGGTGAGGAAAGAAACAAAAAGAAAATAACGGAAAAGAAAAGAAGGAATTGGAAAGTGGAATTTACCTCTTGAGACTTCCTTCTTTGAGAACCTCATAAGGGGAGTGGATTTGGAATTTTCAAAAGGATAGAAGATTTTAGAAATGGGGGAGGATCTTAGGGAGATATTTGGGTATAATATTGGCATGTCATATGGCTTTATAGGAGTAAAGAGAAGATGGAGTGAAGTGGGGTTTTATAGTGGAGGAGAGGAGGGATTTCTAATATTTCGATCATTAATTTATTATTTCTTCACAAGACAAGTAATAGTAAGTATTCCATGAACAAGAATAGTAATTTTATCATGTGATCCTAATCCAAGTGGTTTTTCACCACCAGAACATCATCAATGACTCAATAAATCCCTTATTTAGCATTTATTGTAAATTATCGTATTTTACTATTCATAAAGAATTCATGTATTTCAGAAAAAATCCCAAAAATTCCCCATAACAATTTTTCAACATGTAGAATCCAAAAATGAAGCCCATTTCTAAAAAATAATTTTCTAAATAATATTATTTTAATAATTAATTAAAATATTAATTTATTATCAAAACCAGTTTTAAAACAGAAATTATGTTATTCTAGAATATAGGTATATCATACTTCCAACTAGAATATTATTTTTATACTATCATATGTGATGGTACTATTCATTAGGGTATATAACTATTCATAAAGGTATGTTACTATTCATTAGGGTAGGTTACTATTCATTGAAAATTAAGTTTTTCTTATCGTACTCCAAATAACATACTAATTACAACAATGTATGCAGGAGTTTCGAAATTCCAAGCACAGGAGTGACAAACTTATGTTTAAAGGCCACTTAGGACATAGTATTTCATTATGTTGTGTTTTCATGAGATTTTATGGCACAATTATGAGAATGAAATTTTCATTGAAAAACATTGGGTCGTTACATTCTTCCCCCCTTATGAAATTTCACCCTCGAAATTTCATTTTAGATTCTAAGCCATAAACAGGTGTGGGTATTTTTCTTTCATTTCTTCCTCCAATTCCAATTTTTCATATTCGTACTTATGGTTTCTCTATAGTACCTTTTCTAGATGAGTAGTTTTTTCGTAGAACATTATCTCTACGATCCAAGATCTTTATTGGCTGCTCCTCGTAAGAGAGATCTTCCCCCAACTGTACGACCTCTGAAGAGAGTACATGTGAAGGGTTTGGTAAGTACTTCCTGAAGAGAGATACATGAAAGACATCACGTACTTTCAAAATGGTAGTTAAAAGTTCCAGTCGATATGCCACAACTCTGACACGATCAAGGTTCTCAAAGGGGCCAATGTACTGGGGACTTAACTTTTTTTCTTCCCATACCTCGTGACCTTCTTCCATGGGGATATGCGTCAAAATACCATGACTCAAACATTGAACTCGAGGTCACACCGGCAGTTATCTGCAAAACTCTTTTGTCGACTATGGGCTACCTTCATACGCTGTTGAATGGTTTTCACCTTCTCCACTATTTCATCGAACATTTCAGGTCCTAGCAGCTTACACTCACCAAATTCATACCAAAACGCCGGTGTTCTTCACCTTTTCCAATAAAGGGCTTCATATGGTGCCATTCAGATGCTTGAGGGGAAACTATTTTTATAGGAGAATCCAACCAGTGGAAGATGTTGGTCCCATCCTCCATTGAATTCCATTGAACATGCTCTCAACATGTCCTCCAGGGTCTGAATAGTTTGCTCAGATTGGCCATCTGTTTGAGAATGATAGGCCATACTGAAGTTCAGTTTAGTGCTCATAGCATGCTGGAGACTTTTCTAGAACATGGAGGCAAACCTCAGATCATGATCTAAAATAATATATTTTTGTACTCCATGCAACCTTACAACTTCTTTGATGTAAATTCAAGAAAGTTGATCTAATGAGGAGTCCTCTCAAACTACGATAAAGTGAGTTGTCTTTGTAAGACGATCCACAACGACCCATATAGCATTGTTTTCTCTAGATGTCTTTGTATGTACAGTGACAAAGTCCATGGTGATGTTCTCCCACTTTCATGATGGTATGGGTAGAGGTTGCATCATCCCCCTTAGGCTTTTGTCTCTCAGCATTAACTTGCTGACATATGAGGCACTTTTATGTATATTTGGCAATCCCCCTTTTCATATTGTCCCACCAAAATTTTTCTCGTAGATCTCGATACATCTTTGTGCTTCTTCGGTGGATAGAGAGTGTTGACCTATGTGCATCACCCAATACCTCCTTCATTATCTATAGATTTTATGGTACACATAATCGTGTACCAAATCATATAACTCCTTTTTTATCAATTTTGAAATCGGAGGATTTTCCATTTTTAACATCTTCCACCCTTTTCTGAATTTCCACCTCTTTTCATTGAGCGTCATATATTTTCTCTAAGTGGGATAGTTGAGAAATCATTTGAGAAAGGATTGATGATGTTCCTACCTTAATGATTCCAATGTCCATCCTTTGAAAATATAATAAGATCAAATCCTTTTTAATTCTCATCATTGATAATGATGCAGGATCGTTTCTACTTAGAGAATATTCCACCTTGTTTGCCTTACCAGGATGGTAGTGTATTGAGCAGTCAAAATCCTTCATGAGATCTATCCATCTTCACTGGAGTATATTAAGCTCCTTCTGTGTGAATATATATTTGAGACTCTTGTGGTTAGTAAATATCTCACATTTTCCCCATAGAGAGAATGCCGCCAGATTTTCAACACCAAGGTCACAACCGCTAGCTCCAGATCATGCGTGGGATAGTTTTGGTCATTTATTTTTAGGTTCCTTAAAGCATAGGCTATCACATTATCATTTATCATTAGAACATAGCCTAAGACATTCTTAGAAGAGTCACTATACACCACAATGTGTTCTCCACTTGAAGGGAGTGTGAGTACTGGCGTAGTGACAAGACTCTTTTTCAACTCCTTGAAACAGTCTTCAGATTCCTGTGTCCAAAAAAACTTTACTCCCTTCCATGATAGATTTTTCATTGGGTTTGACAATCATGAAAGGTTCTTCACGAATCGTCGATAATACCCAACTAGACCAAAAAAACCTGCAGATCTCCACTACAGAATTTGGCCTCGACCACTCATTAATTGCCTTCGCCATGGAAGGGTCAACATATATACCTTTTTCTGATGATTACATGTTCCAAGAATGATACTTCCTCCTTCAAGAACTCACATTTACTGTACTTTGCATACAACTTCTCCCTTCAAAAAGTCTTTAACACATTTTTCAAATGATCCTCATGCTCCTCCATGCTCTTGGAGTATATCAGAATATAATCAATAAAGACTACCAAAAATTTGTCGAGGAAATATCTAAAGACTCTATTACTTAAATCCATGAAAATTTCTAGAGAATTAGTGAGTCTGATGGGCATCACTATGAACTCATAGTGTCCATACCTTGTTCTAAAGGTAGTCTTGGGAATATTTTCATTCCCTACCTTTAGTTGGTGATATCCCAACTAAAGTTCAACCTTATAGAAATAACTGGCCCCATGAAGCTAATTGAACAAGTAATCTATCCGTGGACGAGGATACTTGTTCTTTCTCGTGATTTTATTGATCTCATGATAATAAATACATAGGCACATTGATCCATCCTTCTTCTAGATGAAGAGGACTGAAGCACCCCATGGTGAAGCACTCGGGCGTATAAAACCCTTCTCCATATTCTCATTTAACTACTTATTCAGCTCTTCTTTCTCTACGGTGGCCATTATGTAATGTGTCTTTGAGATTGGCAGAGATCTAGGGATAAGTTCAATTGAGAACTCAACATCTCAGTTAAGAGGAAGACCACACAACTCTTCAGGGAATACATCAATGTAATCCCACACGATGGGCATATCTTCAAGCATGATACTATCCTTTGACCTAATCATTGGAGATAGATATGCTTTCTCACAAGGATGTAGTTTCCAAACATGATATGAAGATTCTAAAGGAGACTCATATTCCTCCATACACTTGTAAATAATTGGAGGATTTTTTGGGATGTGAGCAGTGATCTCCCTTTCTCAAAAATTGATGTTTTCCTTGTACAATGATAGAAAATCAATGCCCAAGATAGAATCAAAATCTACTAAAGGAAGTATGACAAGATTTTATGAGAGGATCAATCCATAAACGTTAATCGGGGAGAAGTTATAAACCATTGATGCATTAATTTCCACATTCTCTATTCTCATAGATAACTTTTCCTCCAAATTTTGAGGTAGTGTTTGAATAGTTCTACTAAACATGCAAGATATGAAATAATGCGTAGAACCACAATCAAATAGTGTGTTCTCTATTCTTGAATGAATAACTAGCGTACCTTTCACCACAAAGATTTCTGGCTCCACCTCAGCAGTAGTGATATCGTAAGCCCTTCCTTTTTTCCCTGGAGGGTTTTGCTGATTACCTTTGACAACCCTCAGCTTAGGGAAATTGTTTGCATAATGCCCAAGATCCTTGCCTTTGTAACACTACACTATAGGAAGAGTTTTGATCTGATCCTTCCTTTCTTCTTCAACATTAGTGGTATTTTTCATATCCCATCAGTAGTATTTGTCCAGATGACCAAAGTTTCTGCATTTGAAGCAATTCTTGGTTCCCTTGAGATAGTCACCAAGATTTTCTTCCCGCAATTTTTGAAAAGGGGAACGTGAGGCTTCTTTACATCATGTTATTTTTTTGATGTACCACCCATGTTGTTCTCCAATTTTCACTTATTGTCACTAGGCCCACGAGACCACTGAGAGTCTCCAATATCCATTTAAACCTTAAGGAAATAACAGACAATCTCCTCATAATTCTCGAAGTCTCAAATCGCCAACGCTTTTTATAGACTTTTATTTAGTCCGCTAAATAAGAGATCCACCTTTCTTTCAGTGTTCATGAAAAATCTAGAGGCGTACCTTGCAAGCCTTGTAAATTTTGCTTCATATTCCTCGATGGACTCATCTTCATTCTGCTTGAGTCCAACGAACTCTCTTTCTATCTTGAGACAAAGGGTTCAAGGAAAATATTTTTTGAAAAACATACTCTTGAATTCCTCCCAATCTATGGAATCAATTTCCTCTTCATAATTTGTATTCCTAATCAGTTTCCACCACTGATAAGCTTCCCCATCAAAATTATAGATCTCTAATACAACTTTCTCTACTTCTGAGCACTTGAGTATGGAGAAAATATTTTCAGTGGTGTTAATAAATTGTTCTGTGAGGAGGGGATCAGATGATCTACTAATCATGGGAGGCCTTTGCCTCATTATGTATTCTACGGAAACATGCTCTTTCCTTGGAGGAGGAGGATGTTCCACCTGATTCAAGTTATTATTCATTACTTGAGACAGCTGAGAATGTACTTCCATGATGTTTTGAGTACCCACTTCTGTCACATCAGAAATATCATTAGGGAAATCATCACATTGCCTATCACATTGGTTTTTGGAATGTGTTCTTCTCTTTCCCACTATTAACTAAGAAAAATAATGTATAATTAGAGTTCTTGAATACTTAGCTATTGAGCATAAAAAGGAAACATTGATCATAAAAGTATAAACATATAAATAAGATGTATATCCTGACTTGTGATTCTTTAGGTTTATATCTAGGTTATCCTCGATCTATTTCTTAAATTATATTCTTATGGGATTCTTTTTTTCCCTTAATAATGGTTTGTACTAATCTCATGAATCTACCAATGCATATCCCTTGGGAGCGTCGTAACCAAGAGTGCAGCAAGGCCCGTTGTGGTGTACCTGTTCCCATTCGAGTCTATCTCAAAGCAGTGTTTTCATGTTTTACTCCTAGATAAATCTATACTAGAGCTGGCTCTACCTTCTCGTATCTAGACAAGGATGTATTTTTTTCATAGACCACTTACTCAATACTCACCAAAATTCTGGAATGTTTTATTATACTTAGTCTCATCCTTATGGTTCTCACTTAATTTCTCTATTCATAATCATAAAAATAACTAGACCATCCTCTGATACCAACTATAGTGACTCGAGCCTTTTACATATAACATTTCATTATTTTAAGCATAATTAATCATTAAATTAAAATCCAAGGATTATTAAGTCTTGTGTCTTGGAAGACTAGGTACATATAACATAAAACATGGGGCTAAAAAACAATTCTTTATTTAATCTCCATAATGAGCTTATAACTTCCTTTGAGCCCTTACATCTGCATAGGGTACCCTAGGGAACACATGAACCAAGGGATGAGCTGAAAATCCCAATAAGGGAATGAATACAAGGATACATTTTAAGCACATGAGTTAGGAGGCATGAAATACTGATATCCAAAACATAGAACATATGAAATAATATCGTATAATCATGGGCTCATATAAACATGAAATCATATAAATGTGGAAGAATCATAAAACATTTTTTAGTATGGTTCAAGGAAAACTGCCAATCCCGTTTCACATCGCGTCTCATGAGACATAACCTCACCCAATGAATTGGAGAGCTATTTTGGCGCACCCATCTCAAAATTTTCAAGAATATTATTTCCACATAACACTACTAGAAATTTAAGCTATAGCCACAGACCTATAGCCACAGTTTTATAGGTTCGTGGCTACAGATGGGTTTTAACCACGATTTATTTTTTAATCCATGGAAACACAATTCCATTCGCTTCTTTTTTCGATTCCCATCGGGCTCCGCCACCATCCTCAATATGCGTCCCATTTGTTTTTTGATTCTAGTCGGGCTCCTCCTCCATCACTGATACGCGACCCTCTCACTACGGTGCCCTCCTCTCCCGATGGCCTCTCCTACTCCCCGACGACCTCTCTCACCGCGCCCTCCTCTCTTCCCCTGTGGCTTTCCTCTGTCGCCCTCAGTGCTTTCCTCTATCGCTCATCCTCTCCGGCTTCGGTTCCTCCATCCTTCTTCTCCTCCCTCCGAATTTCCAGTTCTCATCCCCTCCTCCCCGCTGAATCTCCAATTCCCGTCTCACACGACCATCTCTCCCCTCTCCTCTCTAGCCATGTGAGGCACCATCCCTCTCCCAAGTCCTCTTCGTCCTGTTATTTCTCTGGATTTATTTCAGTTTCATGGTCGGAGTTTCTAGGTAAGCTATCATCTTACATTCTTCTTCCTCTTTTGTCTGATTTCTATTCTCCACGTCACCCTATTTTGTTCAGCCGAACCCTTGTTCATGTTTTAACTAGATTCTTTTTATTTTTTTCCATTGTTAGGGAAAGAAATGAGTCTCTCAGGTCGTCTTAGGGTGTGTTTCAGGATTTTCCACCGAATTCAAATAAAATCGGACTTTTTTGGATTTCCCACCATCGTTTTGAGGTTGGTTTGCATCTGCCTTTTCTTTTATCCCAGTTTTAATTACGGTTTTGTTATTTTTGAGTTCCTAGAACTTTTTTAGTGTGAATTTGTCTTCCATGAGAAATGTTTTGATGTTATTTATTATAAATGTGTGTATAAATTCAGATCATTCAGAATTATTTTACAAATAACATCCACATGATTAGATTGTGAAGAAATTAATCCTACAACAAGAAGAAAATTATGGTCAAACATATATATTGAATGATATTGATGAGTGTTGTTTTCTTGGATTTAATGTTTGGTTCATGTTTAGAGACATAGATTTCTTTGGCAATTTTGCTGAGAACTAACAATAGTAGTTTTGAAGAAAAATTATACTATCACTCTTCAGGTATTTGGATTCACATAGTGGAGGATGTTGGCACGCCATCCTCAAATTCCTAAGCACTGTTGAACATACATTATGTATCATAGTTATCCCTTCTGAAAACATAGAACCAGATTGATACAATCATCTTCTTGTTTGGAAATTCTGAAATAGAATATTGAATGATGATCAAATTTATAGATTATGTTTGGTATTTGCAACTCCCTGATAATGATTACTATCCATGTTTAACTTGTAGATATTATATTTTTTTGGAATTAATGTTATGGATTTCTGGGAATGTGCATTCTTTATGACATGTTGATATGATATCTAGTATATCATTGAGATGAATGTCCAAATATTTATGTTGATAAGAATGATGATTGGTATACTAGATTTATACTTGAATCATGATAAATCATTGATATGTCATGAGAAATATAGAAGGGGTATGTGTGTATCTGTTCTTGTTATTATAAATGGTTAAAGTAGGATAGTCAAATATTGACATACCAGTACATTATATGGAATAGTTTTTTGGGCTCTTATTCAGTATACGCCTTAACCTATTCTACAAGATGGGTTTTGGAACTAATTTTATGTACACTTCCCTCTTTCCTTACAGCAGACTTATGACCTTATTCTAGAATTGTACATTGGGGGGATGGGATGCAAGACAACCCAATCCCTGGATGGATGTGTGATTTATGTCATCATTAGAATATGTCCTCTCAATGCCTCTGAATTATCTACTCAATGACATCCAGAATCACCTTTAATCTTGTCACTATAGCTGATAAACATGTTAGTTAAGCACATATTTCTATAAAAATAAACTGAACTTTTATATTTTTCCTTTATTCGTAGCTATTTTTAATAGGTATTTTAGGTATCTCAGACTCAACCTTGAAACTACTTTGGAAAGAGATGATATTTCATGTGGTTGGTTTTCCGATGGTGGATAATAGCATGGGAGGCTACAATAGTTTCATGTTTTCATATGGATAGGTTATTAAATCATATTTTTATTTTGTTTCTTCATTTCATATTTATAGAAGTCACATCACTTATAATAAACTTTATTTGGTTGATGATGGTCTCATTGAGTGCACAAATGTGAGGTGTTTTACTTTTCATCACTGCACACCAATAGATATACCCATGGGAGATCATCCTCCGTGACAACTCGCTTCCATCAATTTTTATCCTCGCTCGAGCTTTTCCTCTCCCACTCACTCACCCAATCCCTCCCTCAAAACCCTTCTCCACCGATCTTCCTTCAAAACCCATCTCCTCCGATCCTCGCCCGACCAATTTCTCCCTCGTCCGATCCTCACGCGACCAATTTCTCCCTCGTCTGATCCTCACCCGACCAATTTCTCCCTCGTCCGATCCTCACCCGACTAATTTCTCCCTTATCTTATCCTCACCGACTTCTCCTTCACGGTTCCACCATCCCTCACCATCTTCCATTCGCATCCTCCATTCATGGCTTATCCATTCGCAGTTCCTCCATTCGTGTCCTCAATTCATGGCTTCTCTATCCCTCGACCAATTTGACGCCATGTATGTTTTCATATCTTTTCACAGTAATTATTATATTTTTCTGTATATATATAAAAGTACATAGAATTTTCTTCCACATTTCCCTTTTTTATTTAAGTGTGATTACAAACCTATACAGATTATGTGGTATGAATTTAACTAGAGAGTTTTCACCCATCAGTGATGAGTCCTTCGCATCTGAAATTAGATTTTCTCAAATTCATCCTTAACAGACTGATATTTGTCCCATTATATTGACATTAAAATCTATATTTATTACCCTCATCTAATTCTTTATGATTATCTATTTTTTCATTCATTTCCTTATTCTCAAGGACCATTAGCTTTGTAATCACAGGTGGCCCAATGATCAATGATTGAGGTTCTATTTGGTTTTTAATACAATGCACATGAAAATCAGAAATGATCACTTGTATGATGTATTATTTTTAATTTAGACATGGGCATGTTTGTGTTTCCTTATGTATATATCATTTATTCTGAATCTGTTTTGAATATATTATGTATTATGTTATGAATATATTATGTATTATGTTATGAATTTTTTATATAATATGTACTTTTTTAAAAATTTAACATTATAAGTCTTTTGATGAAATTTTATTTAAATTTAAACTGTTATAATCTGTTTTTATATGGATTCTAAACATAAATTTATGTTATTATTGATTTATATGGTGTGGTTGTTCAGAATCTACATTACATTGTCGAGTTTTGTATTTTTTGATAAATGCTCTAAAGAATTTAAAATATATTTTTAGTCTGGACAACACTTTCAATAATGCATTAAAAAATTTCAAAATATATTTTTAATTCTTCCAATTCCCTAGTTTTCTAGTTCTTCATGTTTCTGCTCACATTTTTTTCAATAGGTGTTATGTAATAGAATTTTTTATTTCACTTTTAGTTTTACATTCTATATTTGAAGAAGTTGGTTTCACCAGTGTTATATAATGATTTCATAAGTTATATTGATCATCTAGTGAAACATCCATATGCAAAGGTTTCCATAAGATTTATCTAGCTAATGAATCAATTTATTTAGTATTCACCTAGAAGTTGTAGCACTTTACAAATATAGTACTTGTTGTGTTAAATGATGAACCATTTTCGGCATGGTAGATTTTATTCCAAGTGACTCCCATTGATATTACATCAACCTAGTTAGAGTCATATTTCATTGGAAAATAGTTTTTCATATGTCCAATCAAAGTTTCATTTTCATTACAACAAACATGACTTTTTAGTTTAATCAAGCTTTTTGGTGTAGCTGATTCAGTCTAGGATATTTAAAAGGACATTGGCAACACTACATAAATCATAACCAATTGGTGTATCATGAAAGTGTCCATGTAAATAGAATAATTAGAAAATACATGGACATTCATAGGGTAAAATATGTATATAACATGTTAAGTTATTTCAAACAGAAGTGAAACCATATAAGAAATGTATTTTAGAAACATTAGCATTAAAACATTTTTGTGCGGTTTTACGGAAAATGCTATAGATCTTTTCAAATTTAAAAGAGGAAAATCATTTATATAAAACTAGTATTTAACCAAGAAACTTTTGATAATCAGGGACTGATTTTATAAATACAATTATGTCTTACAATAGAATATATATTGACCTTTAAATTGGGTAACCATTCGGGTAGTTCCCCTAAAATAGGTTTTCTTATCGGAATGTTCTAAGGAGGCAATCTTTTAAAAATCACGTATATCCCCGAAAGAAAGTGAAGAAAGGAGATATTGATATAATAATCTTGTATAACTATCCAGAATTTAGAATATTCAAAAAAATATATAAGATAACACCATTTTGAAAGCAAGATAAGGAAACCAGAAAGAACAAAGATGGTTTGGGTAGAATTTGATACAGTTATATCGGCATATTGACTGGTGTACCCAAGAGGGCTTGATGAGAGAGGGAAGGGGTTTCTAATCACTTATACAGCATGAGGAAAGTATGGTGGAGGTGAAAAAACATTCCACCCATTTATTATTACCCATAAAAAGGCATAGCTTAGAGGACAATCTTGATTATGTGTGAAAAGGAGAGGATCCCTTACCTTAAATCCGTTGGTGTTCTCCACTTGTTATTAAAGACCTGAATAAACAAATTTAGGCTTATTAATTAATAAGCCCAGAACCTCTTCTATATTTAATTGATTTATTATAACCCATATTAGTTTATTCCAAGCCTTTTTGATTAGTTACAAGGTTCAATTTTTTGGTTTGGGCTCATTTGTTTACTTGGTTTTTGAAATATCAGTCCAGTTATATTCAAGTAAACATGAAAGATGAAATTGGTGGTCCATAATTGAAGTTATATTATATTAGTGCACATCCAAGAGATTACATGGTTTTAATTGTAATTAGGTTACATTATAGTGAAGTTGAATTATCATTTAAAACCATAGTGACAACCGTTTTTGTTAACCGATGGGTTTGATTACAAAGAACTTGTTTTGTTTTTATAACATAATACCATTTGTACAAAAAGAATACAGAAAAATAGGATATATTACATATATAAGAATCCATTTTAACCATAACAAAAATGGTTTCATGACCATAATTAATGATAATAATATAAATTGACAAACCGTTGTTCTTGAATGTGCTAAATTAGCACATCTCAAACGGCGCATTCATTTCATTCAAATAAAAGGGTGGGAAAAGGAGAGAAGATAATGAAATATCCCATTAGCATAAAAACATTCTAGTAAATTTGTGATACTGGAGTTATCATACCATTTGGGTGAAGGGATGTGAGGAAAGAAACAAAAAGAAAAGAACTTAAAAGAAAAGAAGGAATTGGAAAGGTGAATATACCTCTTCAGAATTCCTTCTTCGAGAACCTCTTAAGGGGAGTGGTTTTGGTATTTTGAAGAGGATATAATCATTTTGACATGGGGGAGATTCTTGGAGAGAGATTTGGGCAGAATATTGGCAAGGCACAAGGCTTGAGAGAAGTGAAGAGAAGAGGGAGTGAAGGGGGGTTTTTATAGTGGCGAAGAGGAGGGATTTCCAATTATTATAATCATTAATTTATTATTTCTTCACTAGACAAGGAATAGTAAGTATTCCATGACCAAGAATAGTAATTTTATCATGTGATCCCAAACCAAGTGGGCTTCAATCAACATAACATCATCAGTGACCCAATAAATCTCTTATTTACCATTTATTGTAAATTATCATATTTTACTATTAAAAAATATTCAAGTATTTAAGAAAAATCCCAAAAATTTACCCTAACCATTTTCAATGTGTAGAATCCAAAAACGATGTCGAGTTTTCAAAACTAGTTTTCTAAATATGATTATATTAATATTTAATTAAAATAATAATTTATTTTCAAAACCAGGTTTAAAACATTAATTAACTTATTCTAAAATATAGGTATATCGCACTTCCAACTTGAATATTATTTTTATACTATCATAGGTGAGGTTACTATTCATTAGGGTATGTCAATATTCATAAGGGTATGATACTATTCATTAGGGCAGGTTACTATTCACTAAAAATTATGTTTTTATTATCGAACTCTGAATAACTTACTAATTACAACCGTGTATACTGGATTTTCGAAATTCCAAACATAGAAGTGAAAAACTTATGTTTAAAGGTCACTTAGCACTTAGTAGTTAATTATGTTGTGTTTTCATGTGATTTTTTGACATACTTATGAGAAGGGAATTTTCATTGAAAAACACTGGGTCGTTATAGATTTCTAACATGGTATTGAGTTATAAATTAATCATATTAATATTTTTAATATCATATATATTCCATTTATAACATCTTATCACCCGTTTTTTTACAATCATTCATTATTTTAATTGTTTCAGGTGTTAATTGCATCATTTTTTCATTCATGTGTTGTCATGAAAGTTTCAGTTCTTGTGTGTATTATATAGTTTCTCATATACAAATTCATAATAGTGGGATAATTTTAATATTTATACAAAAATTATACTTTCAATACCAGTCATTAAACATGGTTTTGAAAAATGGTTTACGTTACAATCATGGACACAGTTGGTCAAATGTACAGAAGAGCAGTGTTTCCATTTTTCAAAAACCATTATTGAAATGAGGTAAGAAATATTTTAAATTTATATAATTATAATAATAACGAAATTAGATTATAGTTTTATTATATGTACTTATATATATTATCCATGTTTTGTGGTGATGAAAAGAGATTCACATCGCTTGGTGAAGGTGGTAACGCAGGCATAAACTGTAACACCCCAATATTTTATGAGATATATGATTTTGATGTCTTCTATTATACACTACACCAAGATAAGGTTGTACTATACGCAACACCATATTAGATTGCAGTATACACAACACTATTCTTGGCTCGTGTTACACACAATTTCAAGTTTGTTTTGTGGAAATTATTCTTTGCAATAATAAGTATAGATTTTGGTTAATGTATAAATGAAAAAAGTTTGGATTATGTTATACGAAAACACCAAACGGATATTTCACTACATGCAGCCTTGACTTGGCTTGCATTACACGCAATCAAGACCTTCTTTGATAGCCTGTGTAGTACACAATACCAAGTTTCACTAAACGGGATATTATTATAATATTATTATGAACTAGCCGTTATGAATAGTAATACCCACTTTTTAAAATTTCTTAAATTTTATCATTCAAAATGGACATCATTTTTAGATTTGGAATATCGAAATTATCCTAGGGTGAATTTTTTGTATTTATTTGAAAACATTCAATTTTTGATGAACAGTGAAAACACTAGGTTACTATTTAAAAACCGATTTTTTATTTAAATATTTATTTATTTTATATAAGTTTATTTTAGATAAAAACTGATACATAATACCTATATATGTTCAATGTGATTCATTGGAGTCATTTTATAATAATTTTAGATACATAAAATTTTTATTGAACTTTCCACCGTCTTTTACCTACGTCCTAGAAGCTTTTTGCAAACTTACATAAAAAATAATTTTCCCACTTGTGTGAGTGGAATATAGAAAATCCGAGAGACACAGTTAATATCAAGGAGTAAATTTTGGTTCAATAAGATAATTTTTTTTGGTGAATAGTTACTTTTTACTTTTATTTACCACAGTTAAAAGTAAATAGGGTAATTAAGGGTAAAAATGAAATTATTATTACAGTAAAACATGTCCTAATTCTATTTTATAGGTGTAATTCGATCAAAAACAACCTTAGAAATAAAATATTATCATTTAGGTCCACTTGTATTAGATTAGGACATTTATTATTATTTTATTTAAAGAAGAATTAAAATAGTTAAAATCAAAGTTTAATAATTAAAACATTTTTAATATAGGGTTATAAATAAGATAAATTCGACTATAAATATTCATTAAAATGATAAAAATATTTTATACATAATAATATTTTATTTATAATTTTTAGACATTAAATAAATTAATTTATTTATGACACAATGATGATGTAGTAATTACCTTATTAATGAAATATTAACATAATTGATGTTATAAATATCCAAATAAATGTAATTTTAGACTTTTTTATGATTTCAACTACTTTTATAGGTTAATATGAAATGTTAGTATTGATTTAATTAAATTATTTAGATCTAAACATTCTGTTATGATTTTCAAAAAAATCAAATACCAAATACTGTCAAAATTGACATAAAATTGTTTTTAAAAAAAGTATTATATTATTAATTGTTATTTTATTCCTAAAAATCTAAGGCACGACCAAATGAGTTATATAAGGATGTATATATTAATAATGAACAACTTGGGGGTTTTTGTTCTTGTTATAGTATGTTTATTAACCATATAGTGTAAGAAAACAAGAAGACATGGTAAAAGTTAAATTATTTAACTTAGAGTTAAAACTAAATGATAAGGTTAAAATAGTAACCTAAACTTATCTAAAATCTATTGGTTGACAGTATTTCGTCTTATCCCCACCTTAGATTCTAAATAAATCAATTTGGAGCAATTGAAAACCGAATATGACTTTATAATAAAATAATATTTTAAGTTTTTCCAAAGGTTCCCCTCTCCTCCCTTACAAAAAGTGCACCCCTTCCCTCTTCCCTTAAAACCATTTTCAGCCTTGAAGATCGTCCAAACCCTACCCATTTCAATTCTTCACTTCCCTAGAAACATTCTGGAGGTTATGGTCTTCTCAAAATACCAACTCTACTTCCTTAAGAGGATGCTTAAAGGAGGTGCGTCGAAGAAGAGGTAATCTCTTATTCCGATTCTCTCAGGTTTATTTATTCTTATACTTCTTCTTCATTAGTTGTATCATTATAAAGTAATAACATCTGTATTAATTATATACTGATATGTTATTATAAATATGAAACAACCCTATTTCACCTTCTATCCATCCTACGGAAATCGAAATCACCGCGCGTGTGTACGTACAGAATATCGTCTCCACGCCATGGTGTAATCTATTTTCGACCACCACCTTACATGGATGGGTATAATGGTGTAAATAAATAACTATATTTGATTATTGTATGTTTATATTGATTCTAAAATATTATACTTACAATTAAATACAATTCCACGATCATGAGAATGATATCATCGTTCGTGCGTACGTACGGACTACCGTCTCCACGACGCGATGAGATTCATTCTCCATGCTAACCATTAATGAATTATTATAAAGTATATATAATGAATAATAATGAAATATATAACATAATAATGATACTGAATTTATGTATATATATTTTTATTTCATCTACTTAATTCCATTCAATTCAATAAGGAAACAAAAACATCGTTCATGCGTACGAACGACCTACCATCTCCATGAACGGTGTATTTCATTACATTTATCAATCTATCATATATATATATATTTATATGATGAATATATATTATATATAAATAATTTTGTACATTATATAATTAATTAAATTAGGATATAATTAATAATATCAAGAATAACAAGTCGAAACACATACAATAAATGAAACGATTTTACCCAAATCGCTGCTTTTACATCGAATTTACAAAAGAACAAGTAATATAAAGTAATAATTAAACTATATATGATATCATAAAAATGAATATGATTCTTTAAAAAGTCAATGAAATTATTTAAATCATTATACAAAAGGTTTGGATACATGCGAATCATATCAGACATAAGGTAGGGCATAACTTTTCCAATCTTGTTTTTATCCGAGATTGTTTATTCGTAAGTATTTACTGGGGTTATATTTATCATCCATGTCCCTGTTTTCTAAAAATTGTTTCATGTATGTTTAAAGTCCTTTTTACCCATTTTTTACTTTTACTACATGGTATGTAAGTAATCATTTTTTTGATTACCATATAAGGGAATTTTTGACTATTTCGGCAAAAGTACAAGAAGAATATTTTTTTATCTTATATTGCATGAACGGATTATTACGGTTTCATAATGCCTCATTTTTAGGAAGATTACTTTACAATATTGCATGATTATTTTCAACAAAACCCTTTTATTTTAAAATTTCATGGAATTTTGTGAAAACAAAATGATTTTAATGAAAAAGGATATTTTCCTCAAGAAATCATTTCAAGTGTTAAATCAAAACTATTTTCCATCTAAAATGACATTATTTAATATGTTTATGTTTCAAGTATATTATCTACATTATTTAAATGGTTTTATTCTTCTTATGATTAAATGATATAAATTTTTTTTATATGGATTATGTTTTGATGGCATGATGTTTAAGAATCCCATTCTATTACATGGGTTATGCTATTATGTATGATTTATGATTTTGTGGCACACGAAAGAATGATTTCATTATGAGATGGGTGGGAACTATATCTACCTCCAATGCATTGGGTAAATATTTATATCTAATGAGAGAGACATGGCTGGAATGGTATGTTAATCTGGTTCAGTGATACAGGACTGGAATGAGGAGTGAACTCGATTCAGAAAGCGACTTTGTCCACTAAGATGGTTTTGGAAGCAATGCCTTGGCTACTTTGGAAATCATATCAAGTTCTTAATGGTTTGTCAAAATTACATGTTTTATTACCATGATATTTTATCATGATTTATGTTCCATTATTATACATTCCATACGTACTTCCAAGATTTATGTCTTTGCTCAATATTTTGATGTTTAGATTTTATGTTCAAGTTTTTGCATTCAAATGTTTATGGATTGTTTTATGTTCTCTATGTTTATACTTAATGAGCATTTGAGCTCAACCTTTTTATGTTTTATTTTCCAAAGGATATAAAGAAAGGTTTTAGGTAAGAAAATCAAAAGGGGAAGATCTTTATGGGTGATAATGAAGATCTTTCACCATGATTAGAAGATTACGTTCCGAGTTTCCAAAGACACTAAACTAATACGATCTTTGGGCGTATTTTTTTGTCATGTATTAAGTATTCCGAAAAAGTAATGTAATGTCCATGTACGGAATTATTTGGGTCTCTAAAATTGGTATCAGAGCGATGGTTTAGTTAACCTTTGGAAACTAGGATGTGAAAACTTTAGTGAAATCCCTAGAGATATTTCTAAGTTATGTCTAGGGATGTCCCTAAGGTTAAGTATACGTATAGGTTTGAGTCCTAGAATTATGTTGAAGATCATGAATAACTTAGGGTAAACCTAAGGTGTCATAGATTAAAGAATTTTAGATAAGTTACACATCTCATAAGTGACTTTTTATGATTATGTGGTTCCTTGTTATTTTAACTATTTCATACACTATAGATTCTGGTCTTAGTCAATGGAGGGAACGAGAAGGAACTCATTAACATTGATTCCAAAGGACAAATTGGTGACTATGATCAACGAAATTTTGTAATAACTAGAGAGAAAGATATTGTGATAATGGAGAATCAGTCATATCGATATATTATTAACAAGGTGAACTTTATTTGTATTCCTAAGTCATCAAATAAGAGGAAGAGGGAATTTTATACATGTTCACATGGAGAGGAGCATAGAGAAAGGAAGATTGAGATTTCTAAAGAAGGGAAGAAGAACCTTGAGGAATACCTCAAATGAAGGGGAAGATGTTATCTATGTGGAGAAAAGGGTCATAGAGTGACAGAATGTTATGGAGTCCAATGTCTGATCTGCGGAAAACATGGGCATTACCCAACTCAATGCCCTGACCTAAGAAGTTACTTCTAAATCAAGGAAGGACCTATTCTATGCCAATCATTGAAGATGATGTATTGAAGGGATTATGTATTGGAATTCAATAATAATGTTGTTGAGGTACTTTTATAGAATATTGAAATATATGTGTATTGGTCCATTGTGGTTTTCTATAAGAATATGGTACTGGTAACCATGAAAAGTAATTCAAATATTTTGGAAAGCAGATGATATGTGCATAATGAAGGGATATGGAGAAAATAAATTGTTTGATAGTATTCATGAGCTCATGATTGATATACTGAAAAAGTTATATCATGGTATGAGTATATAGAATTTTTGGGATTTTGGTAAGTGGAAAGAGTTAACTTTTGACAACATTCATGTTTTCACAACGATTCTATGGTAATTTATGTTTCAATAGAATACATGATTAAGGAATTCACATGTTTGGAATGTGACCAACAAGATATATCGTATAATAAATGATGGTGTTCATGTTCTTGTTAGATTACCTTTCCAGTAATCGTTTTATTTATACTATCAGATTGGACAGATGTATTTTGGATAAGTCTAAAGACTGGAAAGTGTTATGTCAGACATTAGATTGTATTGTTTAAGGCCAGAACATTTTTTTCGAAATTATTTCTATAATGTTATAATAGTACAGTTTTAGAAAAAGGACAACCTGTAGGACGGGCGACAACTCGTCGCGTCAGACAAGGCTGTGGTAATCAAACCCACAACTGAAGTGTGAAAGGACTTTATTGCATACCACTGTCCTACATGAAGTCCATGGTTAGTAGAAACTAGTTTTATTTTATTAAGATCTATGATAGATGAAGTATAAGTCCATTTTTAGAACCATATACGATTAATATCACCATAAGATGGACTTATAACTTTTGATAACCATTTGTTTGCGACAGATGGAATGACACGTCATTCTATCACATGATCTGCTAACACTTTAAGAATTAAAAATTCAACTTCATTTCATTATGAGATGAAGTGGAAATTGTTCAAAGCACGAACAACGGTGAGATTGTACTGAAATAAAGTAAGTATTTATTCTAATTCTAATTCTTCAACTTTTGGGAAATGATCTTGAAAACAAAAAATGTTGTCCTAGTATCCTCATATTTGATGAATTAGATTGTACCTTAGATCATCACATTTTATGGCTTTGTGATTGTTGGTTTTTTCATGACCATGTTCTCTACCACTCTCCATCAGAACTTGAAGGTTATATTTCTCTTCCATATCCATATTTTAACCTATGATATCCTATGTGAGAACCCAAGTGATGAGTTACTTTGGGTATCCTTTTTTTATAACATTCAATATTTTAAAATTAAGTTTTAGTATTCCTTTTAATGATGTCAGTTTCTATGAAAGAAACTTTCAAGTAGAAAACCATTTATAACCCCGACGAATTTCGAGGGTGAAATTAATTTTAAGGGGGGTAGAATGTATCACTTAGAGATTTTGTGAGATATATTATTTTTATGTCTTCTATTATAAACTACACCATGATTATCTTGTACTATACAGAACACAATATTAGCTTGCAGTATACGCATCACTATTATTGGCTTGGGTTACACACAATTTCAATTTTGATTTGTGGAAATTATTCTGCGCAACATTAAGTATAGTTTTTTTAATGTATAAATGAAAAAAGTTTTGATTATGTTATACACAAACACCAAACAGAGATTTCACTACACACAGCCCTGACTTGGATTGCATTACACACAATCAAGACCTTCTTCGATAGCCTGTGTAGTACAGAATACCAAGTTTTACTAAATGAGATATTATTATTATGAACTAGCCGTTATGAATAGTAATACCCACTTTTTGAAATTTTATAAATTTTATATTTCAAAATGGACTTCATTTTTGGATTAGAAATATCGAAATTATCCTAGGGTGAATTTTTGGTATTTTTCTGAAAACTTTCAATTTTTGATGAATAGTGGAAACACTGGGTAACTTTTTAAAAACCGGATTTTTTAATTTAAATAACTATTTATTTTATTTAAATTTATTTTAGGTATAAATTGACACATAATACCTATATATGTTCAATGTGATTCATTGGAGTCATTTTATAATAATTTTAGATATATAAAAATTATATTGAACTTTCCACCGTCTTTTACCTACCTCCTAGAAGCTTTTTTCAAATTTCCATAAAAAATAATTTTACGGCTTTCGTAAGTGGAATTTCAAGAATCCGAGAGACACAGTTAATATCAAGGAGTAAAATTTGGTTCAATAAGATAAAAATAATTTTTGTTGAATAGTATCTTTTTTACTTTTATTTACCACGGTTAAAAGTAAATAGGGTAATTAAGGGTAAAAATGATATTATTATTACCCTAACACATGCCCCAATTCTATTTGGATAAGTGTAATTCGATAAAAAAACCTTATAAATAAAATATTATCATTTAGGTCCACTTTCATTAGAATAAGACATTTATTATTATTTTATTTAAAGAATAATTAAAATTGTTAAAATCAATGTTTAATAACTAATACATTTTTAATATAGGGTTATACATAAGATAAATTCGACTATAAATATTCATTAGAAAGATAAAAATATTTCCCACATAATGGTATTTTATCTATAATTTTTAGGCATTAAATAAATAAATTCATTTATGACACAATGATGATGCAGTAATTACCTTATCAATGAAATATTAACATAATTGATGTTATAAATACCCAAATAAATGTAATTTTATACTTTTTATGTATAAAACTAATTTTATAGGTAAATATGAAATGTTAATATTTATTTAATTAACGTTTTTTGAACTATCCATGATGTTATTATTTTCACAAAAATCAAATAACAAATAACATCAAAATTGACATAAAATAGTTTTTAAAACAAATATTATATTATTATTTGTTATTTTATTTATAAAAATCTAAGGCTCCACCAAATGACTTATATAAAGATATATATATTAATAATTAACAACTTGGGGTTTGTTTGGCTTGTTATAGTAAGTTTATTAACCATATAGTGTAAGAAAACAAGAAGACATGGTAAAAGTTAAATAATTTAACTTAGAGTTAAATCTAAATGATAAGTTTAAAATAGAAACCTAAACTTTTCTAAAATATATTGGTTTAGAGAATTTCGACCCATCCACACCTTATCTTATAAATAAATCAATTTCGAGCTATTGAAAACCGAATTTTCCTTTATAATAAAATAATATTTTAAGTTTTTCCAATGGTGCCCCTCCCCTCCTTTATAAAAAGCGCACATGTTCCCTCTTCTCTTCACACCCTTTTGAGCCTTGAATCTCGTCCAACACCTGACCATTTCTCTTCTCCACTTCCCTAGAAAAATTCTTGGGGTTATGGTCTTATCAAAATACGAACTATACGTCCTTAAGAGGAAGCTTAAAGGAGTTGCATCTAAGAAGAGGTAATCTCTTCTTCCAATTCTCTCAAGTTTATTTCTTCTTCTACTTCTTCTTTAGTTGTCTCATTATAAAGTAATAACATAAGAATTACTTATATACTGATATGTTATTATAAATATTAAACAACTCTATTTCACCTTCTATTCATCCTACGGAAAACGAAATCATGGCGCGTGGGTACGTACGGAATACCGTTTCTACGCCGTGGTGTAATCTGTTTTCGACCACCACCTTACATTGATGGGTATAATGGTGTAAATAAATAACTATATATGATTATTGTAAATTGATATTGATTCTGAAATATTATACTTACACTTCAATACAATTCCATGATCATGAGAATGATATCATCGCTCATGCGTACGTACGGACTACCATCTCCACGACGTGATGAGATTCATTCTCCATGTTAACCATTCATGAATTATTATAAAGTATATATAATGAATAATAATGAAATATATGAAATAATAATGATACTTGATTTATGTATATATATGTATGTCATCTACTTAATTTCATTCAATTCAATAAGGAAATGAAAACAACGTTCATGCTTACGTACGGCCTACCGTGTCCATGAACGGTGTATTTCATTCAATTTATCGATCTATCATATATATATGTATATGATGAATATATATTATATATAAATCATTTTTTACATTATGGAATTAATTAAATCAGTATATAAGTAATAATATCAAGAACAATAAGTCGAAACATGTACAATAAATGGAACGATTTTACCCAAATCGCTACTTTTACATCGAATTTGCAAAAGAACGGGTAATATAAAGTCATAAGTAAACTATATAAGATATCATAACAATGAATAGGATTATGTAATAAGTCATTGACCTTATTTAAATCATTATACAGGTGGTTCGGAAACATTTGAAGCATATCAGAGATAAGGTAAGGCATAACTTTTCCAATCTCGTTTTTTATCTGAGATTGTTTATTCGTAAGTATTTACTGGGGTTATATTTATCATCCATGTCCCTATTTTCTAAAAATGGTTTCATGTATGTTTAAAGTCCTTTTTACCCATTTTTTACTTTACTACATGGTATGTAAAGAATCATTCTTTTTATTACCATATAAGTTACTTTTTGACTTTTTCGGCAAAAGTACGAGAATAATGTTTTTTTATCTTATACGACATGAATGGATTTTTACGGTTTCATAACGCCTCATTTTCTTGAAGATTACTCTACAATATTGCATGATTATTTTCAAAAAAACCATTTTCTTTTAAAATTGCATGTCATTTTTTGAAAACAAAATGATTTTCAAGAAGAAATACTATTTTTTTCAAGAATTCATTTCAAGTGTTAAATCAAAACTATTTTCCTTATAAAATAACATTATTTAATATGTTTATGTTTCAAGTATAATGTCCCCATTATTTACATGGTTTGATTCTTCTTATTATGTAATGTTATAAATTTTTTATATATGGATTATGTTATGATGGCATGATGTTTAAGAATCTCATTCTATTACATGGGTTATGCTATGATGTATGATTTTTGATTTTGTGACAAATGAAAGAATGATTTCATTATGAGATGGGTAGGACCTATATCTACCTCCAATGCATTGGGTAAATATTTATATCTAATGAGATAGACATGGTTGTAATGGTAAGTCAATCCGGTTCAGTGATACAGGACTGGAATTAGGAGTGAACTCGATTCAGAAAGGGACTTTGTCCACTAAGATGGTCTTAGAAGCAATGCCTTGGCTACTCTACAAATCATATCATGTGCTTAATGGTTTTCCACAATCATATGTTTTCTTCCAATGCTATTTTATCTTGATTTATTTTCCATTATTATATATTCCTTACGTACTTCCATGATTTATGTCTTTGCTCAAGATTTTGATGTTTAGATTTTATGTTCAAGTTTTTTCATTCAAATGTTTATGGATTGTTTTATGTTCTCTATGTTTACCCTTAATGAGCATTTGAGCTCACCCTTTTTATGTTTTCTTTTCCCCAGTATATAAAACAATTTTTTAGGTAAGAAAAGAAAAAGGGGAAGATCTTTATGGGTGATTTTGAAGATCTTTCACCATGATTATAAGATTACGTTATGAGTTTCCAAAGATAGTAAACTAATACGATCTTTTGGCATCTGTTTTTCTCATGTATTATGTATTCTGAAAAAGTAATGTTATGTCCATTTACATAAATATTTGGGTCTCTACAATTGGTGTCAGAGCGATGGTTTAGTTAACCTTTGGAAACTAGGATGCGAAAACTTTAGTGAAATCCCTAGAGATATTTCTAAGGTATGTCTAGGGATGTCCCTAAGGTTAAGTATACGTATAGGTTTGAGTCCTATAATTACGTTGAAAATCATGAATTACCTAGGGTAAACCTAAGGTGACATGGATTAAAGAATTTTTGATAAGTTAGACATCCCATAAGTGATTTTTTATGATTATATGGTTCCTCATTATTTTAACTGTTTCATACACTATGGTTTCTGGTCTTAGTCAATGGAGGGAACAAAAAGGAATTTAGTTAACATTGATTCCAAGGGACAAATTGGTGACTATGATCAAAAAAATTATGTAGCGCCTGGAGAGAAAGATATTGTGATTATTCCGAATCAGTCATCTCGATATATTATTAACAAGGTGAACTTTAGTTGTATTCCTATGTCATCAAATAAGAGGAAGATGGAATTTTATACATGTTCGCATGGTGAGGAGAATAGAGAAAGGAAGGTTGATATTTCTAAATAAGGGAAGAATAACCTTGAGGAATACCTCAAATGGAGGGGAAGATGTTATCTAGGTGGAGAAAATGGTCATAGAGTGACAGACTGTTATGGATTCCAATGTCTGATCTGCGGAGAACATGGGCATTACCCAAATCAATTCCCTGACCTAAGAAGCTACTTCTAAATAAAGGAAGGACATATTCCTTGCCAATCATTGAAGATGATGGATTTAAGGGATTATGTATTGGAATTCAATAATAATGTTGTTGAGGCACTTTTACAGAATATTGAAATATCTCTGTATTGGTCCATTGTGGTTTTCTATAAGAATATGGTACCGGTAACCATGAAAAGTAATTCAAATATTTTGGAATGTAGATGATATGTGCATAATTAAGGGATAAGGAGAGAATAAATTGTTTGATAGTATTCATGAGCTCATGATTGACATAAGGAAAAAGTTATATCATGGTATGATTATATAGAATTTTTGGGATTTTGGTAAGTGGAAAGAGTTAACTTTTGACAGAATTCATGTTTTCACTATGGTTCTATGATAATTTCTGTTTCAAGAGAATACATGATTAAGGAATTCACATATTTGGAATGTGGACAACAAGATATATCGTATGATAAATGTTGGTATTCATGTTCTTGTTATATGACCTTTCCAGTAATCATTTTCCTTATACTATGAGATTGGATAGATATATTTTGGATAAGTCTAAAGACTGGAAAGGGTTATGTCATAAATTAGATAGTATTGTTTAAGGCCAGAACATTTTTTTCCAAATTATTTCTATAATGTTATAATAGTATATTTTTAGAAAAAGGACAAACTACAGGACGGGTGACAACCAATCACTTCGGACAAGGCTGTGTGAATCGAATCCACAACCGAAGTTCTATAGGCCTTTATTGCATACCACTGGCCTATAGGAAGTCCGTGGTTAGTAGAAACTAGTTTTATTTTATTATGCGCTATGATAGATGAAGTATAATTCCATTTTTGGAACCATATACGATTAATCTCACCATAATATGGACTTATAACTTTTGATAACCTTTTTTTGCGACAGATGGAATGACCCATCATTCTATCACATGATCTGCTAACACTCCAAGAATGAAAAATTCAACTTTATTTCATTATGAGATGAAGTGGAAGTTGATCAAGGCCCGAACAACGATGAGATTGTACTGAAATAAAGTAAGTATTTATTCTTATTCAAATTATTCAACTTTAGTGAAATGATCTTGAAAACCAAAAAATGTTGTCCAAGTATCCTCATATACGATGAATCAAAAGGTACCTTAGATCATCACAAATTTATAGCTTTGTGATTTTTGGATTTTTCATAACCATGTTCTCTACCACTCTCTATCAGAACTTTATGTTTAGATTTCCCTTCCATATCCATATTTTAACCTATGATCTCCTATTTGAGAACCCAAGTTATGAGTTACTTTGTGTATCCATTTTGTTTCTAACATTAAATATTTTAAAATTAAGTTTTAGTATTACTTTTTATGATGTGGGTTTCTATGAAAGAAACTTTCACGTAGAAAACCATTTATAACCCCGACGAATTTCGAGTGTGAAATTCATTTTAAGGGGGGTAGAATGTAACACCCAGAGATTTTGTGAGATATATTATTTTGATGTCTTATATTATAAACTACACCAAGATTAGACTGTACTATACGCAACACCATATTAGCATGCAGTATACGCAACACTATTATTGGCTCGTGTTACACACAATTTCAAGTTTGTTTTGTGGAAATTATTCTTCACAACATTAAGTATAGATTTTGTTTAATGTATAAATGAATTTTTTTTTATTATGTTATAGGCAAATACCAAACAAGGATTTCACTACACGCAGCCCTGACTTGGCTTGCATTACACGCAATCAAGACCTTCTTCGATAGCGTGTGTAGTACAGAATACCAAATTTCACTAAACGAGATATTATTATAATATTATTATGAACTACCTGTTATGAATAGTAATACCCACTTTTTGAAATTTCATAAATTTTATCTTTTAAAATCGTCTTCATTTTTGGATTCGGAATATCGAAATTATCCTAGGGTGAATTTTTGGTATTTTTCTAAAAACATTCAATTTTTGATGAATAGTGGAAACACTAGGATAGTTTTTAAAAACCAACTTTTTTTATTTAAATAACTATTTATTTAATTTAAATTTATTTTAGGTAAAAATTGATACATAATACCTAAATAAGTTCAATGTGATTCATTGGAGTCATTTTATAATAATTTCAGATATATAAAAATTTTATTGAACTTTCCACCGTCTTTTACCTACCTCCTAAGAGCTTTTTGCAAATTTATATAAAAAATAATTTTACAGCTTCTGTAAGTGGAATTTCGAGAATTCGAGAGACATAATTAATATCAAGGAGTAAAATGTGGTTCAATAAGATAAAAATAATTTTTGGTGAATAGTAACTTTTTACTTTTATTTACCACGGTTAAAAGTAAATAGGGTAATTAAGGGTAAAAATGATATTATTATTACCCTAAAACATGTCCTAATTCTATTGGATAAGTGTAATTAGATAAAAACAACCTTATAAATAAAATATTATAATTTAGGTCCACTTGGATTAGAATAAGATATTTATTATTATTTTATTTAAAGAATAATTAAAATTGTTAAAATCAAAGTATAATAACTAAAACATCTTTAATAAAGGGTTATACATAAGATAAATTAGACTATAAATATTAATTAGAAAGATAAAAATATTTCCTACATAATGGTATTTTATCTATAATTTTTAGACATTAAATAAAATAATATATTTATGACACAATGATGATCCAGCAATTACTTTATTAATGAAATATTAACATAATTGATGTTATAAATACTCAAATAAATGTAATTTTAGACTTTTTATGAACAAAATTAATTTTATAAGTTATTATGACATTTCAGTATTGATTTAATTAACGTTTTCTAAACTAACAATGATGTTATGGTTTTCACAAAAATCAAATACCAAATAAAGTCAAAATTGACATAAAATAGTTTTTAAAACAAATATTATATTATTATTTGTTATTTTATTCCTAAAAATCTAAGGCTCTGACAAATTACATAGATAAGGATATATATATATTACTAATTAACAACTTGGGGTTCATTTGTCTTGTTATCGTAAGTTTATTAACCATATAGTGTAAGAAAACAAGAAGACATGGTAAAAGTTAAATTATTTAACTTAGAGTTAAATCTAAATGATAAGTTTAAAATAGTAACCTAAACTTGTCTAAAATATATTGGTTGAGAGGATCTCGACCCATCCTCACATTATCTTAGAAATAAATCCATTTGGAGCTATTGAAAACCGAATTTGACTTTATAATAAAATAATATTTAAATTTTTCCAAAGGTGCCCGTCTCCTCCCTAATAAAAAGGGAACCTGTTCCCTCTTCTCTTCACACCCTTTTGAGCCTTGAATCTCGTCCAAACCCTGAACATTTCTCTTCCCCACTTCCCTAGAAACATTCCGGGGGTTCTGTTATTCTCAAATGACCAACTATACTTTCTTAATAGGAAGCTTAAAAGAGTTACGTCGAAGAAGAGGTAATCTCTTCTTCCAATTCTCTCAAGTTTATTTATTCTTCTACTTCTTCTTCTTTAGTTGTATCATTATAAAGTAATATAATCAGAATTAATTATATACTGATATGTTATTATAAATATTAAACAACTCTATTTCACCTTCTATCCATCCTACAGAAAACGAAATCACCGCGCGTGGGTACGTACAGAATACCGTCTCTACGCCGTGGTGTAATCTGTTTTCGACCACCACCTTACATTGATGGGTATAATGGTGTAAATAAATAAGTATATATGATTATTGTAAAGTGATATTGATTATTAAATATTATACTTACACTTCAATACAATTCCATGATCATGAGAATGATATCATCACTCATGCGTACGTACGGACTACCATCTCCACGACGCGATGAGATTCATTCTCCATGTTAACCATTCATGAAGGATTATAAAGTACATATAATGAATAATAATGAAATATATGAAATAATAATGATACTTGATTTATGTATATATATATATTTATTTCATCTACTTAATTCCATTCAATTATATAAGGAAACGAAAACAGCTTTCATGCGTACGTACGGCCTACCGTCTCCATAAACGGTGTATTTCATTCCATTTATCTATCTATCATATATATATGTATATGCTGAATATATATTATATATAAATCATTTTTACATTCTGTAATTAATTAAATAAGGATATAAGTAATAATATCAAGAACATCAAGTCGAAACACGTACAATAAATGAAACGATTTTACCCAAATCGCTGCTTTTACATCGAATTTGCAAAAGAACGGGTAATATAAAGTCATAAGTAAACTATATATGATATTATAAAAATGAATATTATTCTGTAATAAGTCATTGACATTATTTAAATCATTATACAGGTGGTTCAGATACATTCTAAGAATATCAGAGATAAGGTAAGGCATAACGTTTCCAATCTCGTTTTTTATCCGAGATTTTTTATTCGTATGTATTTACTGGGGTTATATTTGTCATCCATGTGCCTATTTTCTAAAAATGGTTTCGTGTATGTTTAAAGTCATTTTTACCCATTTTTTACTTTTACTACATGGTATGTAAGGAATATTTCTTTTGATTACCATATAAGGTACTTTTTGACATTTTCGGTAAAAGTACAAGAATAATGTTTTTTTATCTTATACGGCATGAACTAATTTTTACGATTTCATAACGCCTCATTTTAATGAATATTCCTCTACAATATTTCATGATTATTATCAAAAAAACCCATTTATTTTAAAATTGCATGTCATTTTGTGAAAACAAAATGATTTTAAAGAAGAAAGGATATTTTCCTAAAGAATTCATTTCAAGTGTTAAATCAAAACTATTTTCCTTCTAAAATAACATTATTTATTATGATTATGTATCAAGTATAATGTCTCCATTATTTACATGGTTTCATTCTTCTTATGATGAAATGTTATAAATTTTTTATATATGGATTAAGTTATGATGTCATGATGTTTAAGAATCCCATTCTATTACATGGGTTATGCTATGATGTATGATTTATGATTTTGTGACACATGAACGAATGATTTCTTTATGAGATTGATAGGACCTATATATACCTCCAATGCATTGGGTAAATATTTATATCTCATGAGATAGACATGGTTGGAATGGTAAGTTAATTCGGTTCAGTGATACAGGACTGGAATGAGGAGTGAAATCGATTCAGAAAGGGACTTTGTCCACTAAGATGGTCTTGGAAGCAATGCCTTGGTTACTCTAGAAATCATATGACGTGCTTAATGGTTTGCCACAATCACATGTTTTCTTCCCATGCTATTTTATCATGATTGATGTTCCATTATTATATAAGCCTTACGTACTTCCAAGATTTATGTCTTTTCTCAAGATTTTGATGTTTAGATTTTATGTTCAAGTTTTTGCATTCAAATGTTTATGGATTTTTTATGTTCTCTATGTTTACCCTTAATGAGAATTTTAGCTCACCCTTTTTATTTTTCCTTTTCCCAAGTATATAAATAAAGGTTTTAGGTAAGAAAAAAGGGGAAGATATTTATGGGTGATGTTGAAGATCTTTCACCGTGATTAGAAGATTAGGTTCTGAGTTTCCAAAGATAGTAAACTAATACGATCTTTTTGCGTATGTTTTTGTCATGTATTAAGTATTCCGAAAAAGTACTGTTATGTCCATGTACGTAAAGATTTGGGTCTCTAAAATTGGTATCAGAGTGATGGTTTAGTTAACCTTTGGAAACTATGATGCGAAAACTTTAGTGAAATCCCTAGTGATATTTCTAAGGTAAGTCTAGGGATGTCCCTAAGGTTAAGTATACGTATAGGTTTTAGTCCTATAATTATGTTGACGATCATGAATAACCTAGGGTAAAACTAAGGTGTCATGGATTAAATAATTTTTGATAATTTAGACATCCCATAAGTGACTTTTTATGATTATGTGGTTTTTCGTTATTTTAACTGCTTCATACACTATGGTTTCTGGTCTTAGTCAATGGAGGGAACGAGAAGGAATTCAGTTAACATTGATTCCAAGGGACAAATTTTTGACTATGATCAACAAAATTATGTAATTCCTGGAGTGAAAGATATTGTGATTATGCCGAATCAGTCATCTCGATATATTATTAACAAGGTGAACTGTAGTTGTATTCATAAGTCATCAAATAAGAGGAAGATGGAATTTTATACATGTTCGCAAGGTGAGGAGCATAGAGAAAGGAAGGTTGATATTTCTAAATAAGGAAAGAAGAACCTTGAGGAATACCTAAAATGGAGGGGAATATGTTATCTATGTGGAGAAAAGGGTCATAGAGTGGCAGACTGTTATGGAGTCCAATGTCTGATCTGCGGGGAACATGGGCATTACCCAACTCAATGCCCTGACCTAGGAAGTTACTTCTAAATTAAGGAAGGACATATTCCATGCCAATCATTGAAGATGATGGATTTAAGGTATTATGTATTGGAATTCAATAATAATTTTGTTGAGGTACTTTTACAGAATATTGAAATATCTATGTATTGGTCCATTGTGGTTTTCTATAAGAATATGGTACCGGTAACCATGAAAAGTAATTCAAATATTTTGGAAAGCAGATGATATGTGCATAATTAAGGGATAAGGAGAAAATAAATTGTTTGACAGTATTCATGAGCTCATGATTGATATAAGGACAAAGTTATATCATGGTATGAGTATATAGAATTTTTGGGATTTTGGTAATTGGAAAGAGTTACCTTTTGACAGCATTCATGTTTTCACTATGGTTCTATGGTAATTTCTGTTTCAAGAGAATGCATGAATAAGGAATTCACATGTTTGTAATGTGACCAACAAGATATATCATATGATAAATGATGGTATTCATGTTCTTGTTAGATGACCTTTCCAGTAATCATTTTCTTTATACTATGAGATTGGACAGATGTATTTTGGATAAGTCTAAAGACTGGAAAGGGTTATGAAAGACATTAGATAGTATTTTTTAAGGCCAAAATTTTTTTTCGAAATTATTTCTATATTGTTATAAAAGTACAGTTTTAGAAAAAGGACAACCTACAGGACGGGAGACAACCCGTCGCGTCGGACAAGGCTGTGTGAATCGAACCCACAACCGAAGTGCTACATGCCTTTATTGCATACCACTGGCCTACAGGAAGTCCATGGTTATTATAAAATAGTTTTATTTTATTAATATCCATGATTGATGAAGTATAAGTCCATTTTTGGAACCATATACAATTAATCTCACCATAAGATGGACTTATAACTTTTGATAACTATTTGTTTGCGACAGAAGGAATGACCCATCATTCTATCACATGATCTGCTAACACTTCATGAATGAAAAATTCAAATTCATTTCATTATGAGATGAAGTGGAAATTGTCCAAGGCATGAACAACGGTGAGATTGTACTGAAATAAAGTAAGTATTTATTCTAATTCAAATTCTTCAACTTTAGGGAAATGATCTTGAAAACCAAAAATGTTGTCCTTGTATCCAAATATACGATGAATCAGATGGTACCTTAGATCATCACAAATTTATGGCTTTGTGATTGTTGGATTTTTCAAAACCATGTTCTCTACCACTCTCCATCAGAACTTAAAGGTTATATTTCTCTTCTATATCCATATTTTAACCTATGAGCTCCTATGTGAGAACCCAAGTGATGAGCTAATTTGGGTATCCATTTTGTTTCTAACATTCAATATTTTAAAAGTCAGTTTTAGTATTCTTTTTTACGATGTGGGTTTCTATGAATGAAACTTTCAAGTAGAAAACCATTTATAACCCCGACGAATTTCAAGGGTGAAATTCATTTTAAGGAGGGTATAATAGAACACCCAGAGATTTTGTGAGATATATTATTTTGATGTCTTCTATTATACACTACACCAAGATTAGCTTGTACTATATGCAACACCATATTAGCTTACAGTATACACAACACTATTATTGGCTCATGTTACACACAATTTCATGTTTATTTGTGGAAATTATTCTGAGCAACATTAAGTATAGATTTTGTTTAATGTATAAATGAAAAAAGTTTGGATTATGTTATACGCAAACACCAAACAGAGCTTTCACTACACAAAGCCCTGACTTGGCTTGCATTACACACAATCAAGACCTTCTTCGATAGCGTGTGTAGTACGGAATACCAAGTTTCACTAATCGAGATATTATTATAATATTTTTATGAACTAGCCGTTATGAATAGTAATACCCACTTTTTGAAATTTTATAAATTTTATATTTCAAAATGGACTTCATTTTTGGATTCAGAATATCAAAATTATCCTAGGGTGAATTTTTTGTTTATTTCTGAAAACTTTCAATTTTTGATGAATAGTGGAAACACTGGGTTACTTTTTAAAAACCGACTATTTTTATTTAAATAATAATTTATTTTATTTAAATTTATTTTAGTTAAAAATTTATACATAATACCCGTATAAGTTCAATGTGATTCATTGGAGTCATTTTATAATAATTTTAGATATATAAAAATTTTATTGAACTTTCCACCGTCTTTTACTTACCTCCTAGGAGCTTTTTGAAAATTTAAAAAAAAAAATTACGACTTATATAAGTGGAATTTTGAGAATCCGAGAGAAATGGTTAATACCAAGGAGTAAAATGTGGTTCAATAAGACAAAAATAATTTTTGGCGAATAGTAACTTTTTACTTTTATTTACCACGGTTAAAAGTAAATTGGGTAATTGAGGGTAAAAATGATATTATTATTACCCTAACACATGTCCTAATTCTATTGGATAAGTTTAATTCAATATAAAACAACCTTATAAATAAAAGTTTATCATTTAGGTCCACTTGGATTAGAATAAGACATTTATTATTATTTTATTTAAAGAACAATTAAAATAGGTAAAATCAATGTTTAATAACTAAAACATTTTTAATATAGGGTTATACATAAGATAAATTAGACTATAAATATTTATTAGAAAGATAAAAATATTTCTTACATAATGGTATTTTATCTATAATTTTTAGACATTAAATAAATTAATTTATTTATGACACAATGATGATGTAGTAATTACCTTATTAATGAAATATTAACATAATTGATGTTATAAACACCAATATAAATGCAATTTTAGACTTTTTATGAATACCACTAAATTTATAGATTAATATGACATGTTAGTATTGATTTAATTAACTTTTTTTGAACTAACCATGCTGTTACGATTTTCACAAAAATCAAATACCAAATAAAGTCAAAATTGACCTAAAATAGTTTTTAAAACAAATATTATATTATTATTTGTTATTTTTTTCTTAAAAATCTAATGCACTGCCAAATGACTTAAATAAGGATATATATATTAATAATTAACAACTTGGGGTTCGTTTGGCTTGTTATATTATTTTTATTAACCATATAGTGTAAGAAAACAAGAAGACATGGTAAAAGTTAAATTATATAACTTAGAGTTAAATCTAAATGATAAGTTTAAAATAGTAACCTAAACATGTCTAAAATCTATTGGTTGATACAATTTCTACGCATCCCAACCTTATAATATAAATAAATCAATTTGGAGCTGTTGAAAACCGAATAGGAATTTAAAATAAAAAAAATATTTTAATTTTTTCCAAAGGTGCCCATATCCTACCTTATAAAAACAGCACCCCTTCCCTCTTCTCTTCACACCATTTTGAGCCTTGAAGCTCAGAAAACTGCTGAAAATTTCTCATCTCCACTTCCATAGAAACATTATGCGGGTTCTGGTCTTCTCAAAAGGCAAACTATACTTCCTTAAGAAGAATCTTAAAAGAGTTGCGTCGAAGAAGAGGTAATCTCTTCTTCCAATACTCTTAAGTTTATTTCTTCTTCTACTTCTTCTTCTTTAGTTGTCTCATTATAAATTAATAACATCAGAATTAATTATATTCTGATATGTTATTATAAATATTTAGCAACTCTATTTCACCTTCTATCCATCCTATGGAAAATGAAATCACCGCGCGTGCATACGTACGGAATACCGTCTCCACACCGTGGTGTAATCTGTTTTCGACCACCACCTTACTTGGATGAGTATAATGGTGTAAATAAATAACTATATATGATTATTGTAAAGTGATATTGATTCTTAAATATTATACTTACACTTCAATACAATTCCATGATCATGAGAATGATATCATCGCTCGTGCGTACGTACGGACTACTGTCTCCACGACGTGATGAGATTCATTCTCCATGTTAACCATTCATGAATGATTATAAAGTATATATAATAAGTAATAATGAAATATATGAAATAATAATGATACTTTATTTATGTATATATATATATGTATGTCATCTACTTAATTCCATTCAATTCAATAAGGATACGAAAATAGTGTTTATGCGTACGTACGGCCTATCGTCTCCATGAATGGTGTATTTCATTGCATTTATCGATCTATCATATATATATGTATATTCTAAATATATATTATATACAAATCATTTTTTAAATTATGGAATTAATTAAATCAGGATATAAGTACTAATATCAAGAACAACAAGTAGAAACACGTACAATAAATGAAACAATTTTACCCAAATCGCTGCTTTTACATCAAATTTGCAAAAGAACGGGTAATATAAAGTCATAAGTAAACTCTATATGATATCATAACAATTAATATGATTCTTTAATAAGTGATTAGAATTATTTAAATCATTATACAAGAGGTTCGGATACATTCGAAGCATATCAGACATAAGGTAAGGGATAACTTTCCAATCTCATTTTTTTTTGAGATTGTTTATTCATAAGTATTTACTAGGGTTATATTAATCATCCATGTAACTGTTTTCTAAAAATGGTTTCATGTAAGTTTAAATTACTTTTTACCCATTTTTACTTTTACTACATGGTATGTAAGGAATCTTTCTTTTGATTACCATACGAGGTACTTTTTCACTTTTCCAGCAAAAGTGCGAGAAGAATGTTTTTTTAACTTATACGGAATGAACCGATTTTTACGATTTCATAATGCCTCATTTTCATGAATCTACCTATACAATATTGAATTATTATTTTCAGCAAAACCCTTTTATTTTAAAATTGAATGGAATTTTGTGAAAAGAAAATGATTTTGATTAAGAAAGGATATTTTCCTCAAGAATTCATTTCAAGAGTTTTATTAAAACTATTTTCCATCTAAAATGATATTAGTTAATATGTTTCTGTTTCAAGTATAATTTCTCCATTATTTACATGGTTTTATTCTTCTTATGATGAAATGATATCCATTTTTTTATATATAGATTATGTTATGATGGCATGATGTTTAAGAATCCCATTCTATTACATGGGTTTTGCTATGATGTATGATTTATGATTTTGTGGCACACGAAAGAATAATTTAATTATGAGATGGGTGGGACCTATATCTCCCTCAAATGTATTGGGTAAACATTTATATATCATGAGATAGACATGGCTAGAATGGTAAGTTAATCCAGTTCAGTGATACATGAATGGAACGAGGAGTGAACTCGATTCAGAAAGGGACTTTGTCCACTAAGATGGTCTTGGCAGCAATGCCTTGGCTACTATGGAAATCATATCATGTGCTTAATGGTTTTCCACAGTTACATGTTTTCTTCCCATGCTATTTTATCATGATTGATGTTCCATTATTATATATGCCTTACGTACGTCCAAGATTTATGTCTTTGCTCAAGATTTTTACGTTTAGATTATATGTTCATGTTTTTACATTCAAATGTTTATGGATTGATTTATGTTCTCTATGTTTACCCTTATTGAGCATTTAATCTCACCATTTTTATGTTTTCTTTTCCCCAGGATATAAAGAAAGATTTTAGGTAAGAAAACCAAAAGGGGAAGATCTTTATGGGTGATGTTGAAGATCTTTCACCATGATTAGAAGATTACGTTCTGAGTTTTCTAAGACAGTAAACTAAAATGATCTTTGGGAATATGTTTTTTTTCATGTATTAAGTATTCCAAAAAAGTAATGTAATGTCCATGTACATCAAGCTTTGGGTCACTACATACACAAATGATGGTATCATCTTTCAATGTCTGAAGTGGTACATTATGTTTTTAGAATGATAAATATGTCATTTATATAATAATTATATAATGTATATCACATATATTCATTAAATTCATCCTTATTAACTTCCATGTAATGCATTAGTAAAAAATGTATCACATTGCTTCATGAGGTTGAAGTCTTCCATATACATGGGCCATATTATGATATCTCATACTGAGTCGAAAGTAAAAAATTTATACATATTTTAATGAATATGTAGGTATAATTATGTTATAAATATTATATATACAATTTATATCCATCATCATACTCAACTGTGAGACGTGGTAAAGGAAAAATGTATGGCATTGGTTCGTGAGGTGGTAGACCATCGTACACCCAAAGGATGATTTCATAAACCATTTGATAGAGGTAGGGATGGGTTTAAGTCATTACCATAACATATAAACATATTAGAATATAGGTAATAATTATGTTATTATGTCATCATTTTTTTATAATAATTTACGTAGGGGGAGGAAAAATAAATTTAAAATGACTGTAGAAAAATGTTACCTCTTTTACTGGTAAACAACTTAGGTTTTCCAAAAAACCATCACATGGTAGATTTATGACAATAATTATGCTTCTATGAAGAGGATATTAAATTTATAAAGATATTTAGGTAGGTATTTGATGAAAAAAATGTTTTTAATGGATTAATAAGAGAGAATATGGGGTGGCCTTTTATAAGTGAGGTGGTTGGCACAAATGTACTCTTTTGAAATAAAAAGGTTAACCTACATTTTAATTATTAGAAAAGGGTCCAAAATAGATTATTGTAGAGTATTAGATATTATAAAGTCTAAATATGGTAAAAAATATATTTTAGATAAGTTTTTAGGTCATTTAAACTCCAATATTTTTAGTTTAACTACCCGATAAATCTATTTTTACCTTGACCAAGGTAAATAAATTTTAATATATTTAATATTAGTTTTGAAAAAAAAATAAATTTCAAATTATTACATAATATAAATTATTATTACTCGAAATATTGATTCCATTTTTCCAAATTCCAATTGTGAAAATTTTAAAATTTAATTTTACAGTAATCTTGGAAATGTAACGAGCAAGTGGGTTTTTAAAGAGAAAATCATCAAAATTTTACCAATTTTTATATCAAAATTCAATATTAAAATAATTCCAATGACCTAAACTGGAATAATTAATATATAATTCATATAAATTTTCATTTAAAAATTTACAACTATAATCTAACTTTATAAACAATTTAAACAAATATTTAGTTTTAAAATTCATAATTTTCACTATTTATTAAAAAATGAAAAATTTCAGAAAATTCAAAAACATTTCACACTAAGCTAATATTTTTAATAAAATTAAAAAATTTAGGATCATTTTATCAAATAAATTTTCAGTAAAATGAAAATTTATTTACATTATGTGTACAAAGAGAGATTAATAATACTTTTTGAAAAGGCACAGTTCTTCAGAAAATATTTCTTTTTATATTAAATGATTTTTATTTTATTTCTAATCAATAGATAACCAATGATTTTTTTATATGGGTAAACCATATAATTTTGATAATTTATTATTTTACTATTCATTACCATAAATTAAATATCTATGTTTAATGGTATAATATATTATGATTTATTTAGACTTGAGGATGAATGTTCTGTAAACTATTAAAGAGATTAGATTTAAAGAAATATATTTTTGTTGTTGTTTAAGGTCAGTGTTCCATGTAACATAAGCTATCCAAAATAATGTTCATTTATTAAAATTTCGAGTGTAACCTTCTCCACACCTAAAATAAATTGTTCCCTCACAATTTAAACCTGATCTATTTACTCAAGTGTATAGAATTTGGAAATACCAATGTTGAGAAACTAACATCATAAAATTTTTAATAAAACAACCTCTCAATAAAAGATAAAGTGATGTAAAAGGGTAATATGGAATAAAATATAAATATGTTTCCATGTAGGATACAAATGGTGGATGTTAGTGAAATGGATATAAAGAAAAGTGTAAATGATTATAGAGAGTTATAGAGGTCATAGATCACAAGACATTGAATGATCACTAACATGTCAAGGAACTCAAAACCATAATTCTTTGATGATTTAAAATAAAATTTATTTCAATATATTTGGATGTACTAGGATAGAATATTTGTTTCAGTATAATTTTCATATATTTGAGGAATTCATTTACTCTATAAAAAAATAAGAAATTGTACATAGTTTATATCTTTCTATTTCATAAAAATAATTCCATCCATTGGTTGTGATTTGATCAATTTCAATTCATCACTATTAACTGGTTCCTTAAAACACTTTTTGTTTGAATAATTACACAAAATTTTCCCCCTAGAAAATTATAAATAATATTAATTATGTGATTTACTATTAATTATGATCATATCATAATATTTATTTGCATAAATTATTTTAGTTCTTTATAGTTCATTGCATTAAATTTACATTTAAAGAAGTATTACAAGTTAAATAATTAATGTAGGTCCTTTTAATATCATAATATATATTTTAAAACTAAGAACTGTATATTTTTTAAAATCCTAAATTAGGAAAAGCCTAGAACCATCCTTGTGGTGGTAAATATACCATGTCACCTAACTGTGTCAACCTTCCACATGAACAAAATATGCTAACCATATAAGAGTTAACTAACCATGTCACCTAAACTTGTGATACGACCACATGAACAAACATTATTGATTGTGTTGGATTCAAAGACTATCCCAACTACCACATGAAGAAAATGTATTTACTATTTGGGTGTCAACTTATTGTGTCACTTAATTTTGTCAACTGACTGTTGAACCTACAATGAGTAAATTTACCATCTATTTATGGCTATAACATTTTCTATAAAACTCGAAAATAATTAATTAATATTAATTTTTAATGCTAAAAAAATTAACTACATTTAATAATAATAAATAAAAATCCAGATTAATATTTATACATACAAAAAATATATTGAAGTCATTGCCTTTTTTTCAGTCTAAATTCTGTAATTTTCCATAATAATCATTATATAGTATTTCTATGATATCATGGGTTGTATAAGTAATATTAAGTTTATTATTGATTCTATATAATGATAATGAAATTTTAAAACTATATTTAAATTATATCTAAAGATGAATCTTCTTTATTAAAGGTATGTTTTTTATCTGAAACATTATAAGTTTTTATGTCTAAATTATCTAGAATCGCCAACATGAAATCAGATACACGAATTTCATTATATAGATTTAGCTAGATAGATTAAATTATGAATCCCATTCTAAAATTTACTATGTGAAACACATATTTGTATTTTTCTACGTGGTTCTATGATTTTCTATAGGGTGGTGTAAAACCAGAAATACTCTCCCTTTTAACATATCATTTTTTCATTTAATGCATGTTCATTAGGATATAATTATTTTTTTAATCATTCTATAATTACTTATTAATTATTTATAATGCACGAAAATATATTTAAATTTTTGTTGTTAAATTATTTTCAAATGGTGTGATGTTTAATGTTGATTTATTCAAAAAATGGGAGTTGAACATTAAATTTTCTTCGATATAGTTTCCCTCACATGCTTTATGGGAGTTTTTTCAATGGAAATTAATGTGGATTTTAATTATTCATTAGTACTATATTAGGTATACTAATTTTATATCACTATAAATCATTAATTTAATATTGCAGAATATCGATGTGGCCAATATAAGTATTTATTACACGTTTATTAGTTAAAAACATTCTCCACTTGAAGTTTTTAGTTTTTGAATTTGTGAATGAGAATAGTAGATTTTGAAAAGTGAAGAAAATATTTGATTATTTATTTTATAAAAATATAGAAGTATTCACTAAATATAAAATTATGTGACCCTTATTTTGTTTTAAACTCTGCATAGTCGAAATATAATTCCATAATCTTTACTTTTCTTGTGCTTGCTGATTTAAACTGAGGGATGATCTAGCTTCATTATTTCAATATATATATGGTCTAGAGCTCAACCTGATCTAGATTTGATCATATTTCATAAAAATAATTCTTCATGTTGATTTTTTATTATTTAATTATGTTGTAACTATTTGGTATGTGTTTACTTACTTATTGCATCTTACACGGGGTTATAGTACACTAAGAATGTATATTTTGGTTTCGTATATGCCTTTGAAAAAAATGGGTTTTTTTTTGTTTCCCCATAAAAGACTGTGTTTTGTCTATCCCCATAGATGTATGGGTTTGGTATGTCCCCATAGAAGACTAGGCTTATACTTTTTGTTTATAAGACTATGTTCTTCATAACCCATACCAAGAATGGAAAGGACTGATCCTCTAAGGGTTTGTGTTTATTCTGTCAGCATATAATATTGGGTTCCTCTTGATCCGTATCATAGAATATTTTAGGACTAATACTATTAAATTCTATATTAGGTCTACACCTGTAAAATATTGGATTATGTTTTTCTTCATGAAACAATGGAATCCTTTCAATTAAGAAAAAAAGACAGGGGATATGATTGAGCCTTTAAAAGTAAAGGTTGAGTATTCTTTTATAATAGGATGTTTTTTTGTTTGATCCTTTAAAAGATATGATAATTGGTTTTAACCTACTTGTGTGTAATATTTGGATATAAATAGTGGTCACTCTCCCTTAAAAGTGATAGAACATTGTAACTACTATCTCCTTCAGTTTGTGAGAGTGTTCAAGAGTGAACTAGGACCATTTAGATTCAAACCACTATAAAATATATTATTTTCATCTTTTACTTTTTGTATTTTATTTTCTATATCATTTCTATTATCAGTGTGCTTGAATTGTTTAATTTTGAATAGATCACCTTACGCTCAAAAATTTATAAACTGATTAATTTTTAAAGAAATAAAATTTACCCCAAGCCACTTATTCATTATCATCACATATCCAGGAACTAACAATTGACATCAAAGTATGTATTTTATAAGGATATGTATGATAACCTGATTTTTATGATACCTAAAAATTTACAACAGAGTATGACCATTTTTATATAAATTACATTTTCACTTTATTTGATACCGCGAAATTAATATTGGATGTTTTCTCATTTAAGAAATATTATTCTCTATTTGATTATTTATATTACTTATGATAACTTTTTATCCTAATCATTAACAATACAAAGAGATAAATATTTTCAATGTTGGATGACATGCGGAATAGAAGTTATTTGAATCTAGTATTGTCACTAAATTTAATTTGTAGTAATTATGATGAGTAAAAGATATGAATGAAAGCTTATCTAAAGTGCATCGATACTATTTTTTGGATTTTTTTATTAAATCTTATGATTTACATGAATTTCATCTGCTTTTTTTAAAAGGATAATATATTTTAAATATGATATTAATTATATGGTCTGAAATATTATTTACTGTAATTTGTATATAATTTTTTTTGTAAAAAAATTATTTTCAACATTAATTATGAGATTTAGAAACAACTAGAGACTACAATATTTAAATAAGAAGATTCCATGAGATCAATTCATTCCAACTTTATAAAATCTTGAATCATAAAATAGTGTGTCCAACCATAAAAAGATAAAAACATTATTTTCTTAAATGAGATATCATTCAATTTCAATAATATTTGAATGTCTATTTTTCAAATATATGTTCTTTATGGATTTATTATATAAAAAATATTAATACCAATTGTTTGAGGCTCATAAATCTAACGAATATCAGCAAGAAATAAAATAAATATTTTAATTGATGAAGGGATTCTGAAAGATCATGAAACATGGTTGAAGGTCCAATTTTTTTTATAATTTCATATTTCTTGTGTAATATTATAAGGCAACATTGTAACCTTAAGATTCTTTTTTGGAGTGATATTGGATAATATGCTAGAAAAAATGGAAATATATTTGTAACAAGTATTATGAAGGATAATGATTTTACTTATGATTATCATTCATCTAACAATTATTTAAATGATGATATAAGTATTGAGGATATAAAAACTATTTTATTTATATAGATATCAAATAAAATCAATTACTTTGATACATGTGTCACTTGAATAAAAATATAGATGGGTTCAAGAAAAGAAAACATATTTTTTTCTTAAATTAAAAAATATTGATTCAAAAATATTTTTGATTAAAATTGAAAATTATAGGACTAATGATTTTATTTCTAGTAATAATAAAGGTCAATAAATAAGGTTTAATTTATTGTTGGATGATATGTATGATGTTGATGATTAATTTATTAAAAATAAATATGAAAATGAAAATATAAGAATAAAAAAATAATCCTCACATGAAAAGTTTTATGATGATTCTGAATTTGTTCAAAAATAAAATGAAAGGTTGAAGAGTAAATTCGATAAATTTAGAAATAAAAATTATTTCTTGAAAATTATGATTTATAATAAATTTAATTTAAATGATAATTTTTGAAAGACTACATATTTCAGGAAATGTAATAATAAATTGAATCAAATTGATTGTGATTATTTGATTGTTATTATGTATGGATATAATTTTGAAAATTGAAAATTATCTATAAATTCTTGATTTAATTTCATTAAATGTTCATCTTATGGAAATTATGTTTGTAATGTTTTATTTTGAAGTTCACAAAATCTTTTGATCACAAAATGTAATTTAGTTCTAAGTATGATTTCATGGAAAACTGTCTAAAAATATTCTTCTTGGGTATATATTGGTATGTATTCTCATTCTTTTTATATTAATCCGTTCTATATAGCTAATTAATTTATAGTTAAAACATTATTTATGCCTCGGTATTATGTATTTCTTGATTTTTATATCTAATGTGGATATCAATTTAGTCATCCTTCGCGTGTTGGCATGATATTTTGAAATTATGTTTTATGATTTTTGGTTAGCATGAATTTATATTATAATACTGGGATACTACCATGTACGTAAATATTTATCCTTCCTGATGGTTGGTGGAATTGGGTATTATTATGTTTATTTTCTGATATAAAATTATATATTTTTAAAATATGTATATGGCCAATGAATATGAAATTTTAGTTTTAAATTATTCCTTATTTTTATGATAGTTTGTTTTGGTTACATTAAAATGTATTGAAATTTCTTATAACCTGTTTCATGTTTCCTTGTCATGTTGATGTCTATTTTTTTTATATGTGTTCACTTGTGGAATTATGATTATCCTCAAACTATTTTTATATTGTTATTTTTATAAGAATGAATCAATTTAGGGTAGTTACTCTTGTACATAATTTTGAATTCATATTGAAAATGGAATTTATTGAAACCTGTAATACAAATTTTTCATATCCGTACGTTTCAAAACAGTAAATATTTATTTATAAAATTTTCAAATATAGAATAACTCGTCTTATTTTTTTTGGAAATAAGGAAGCTGAAATAGAAAGGGGAATGTATTATTTTTTTTTATATAAATTTATTCCCTATATATTCATTTATAATACATTAATTTTACACATTTGTTTTTTTTAATTTTGAAAAAAAATTAAATTATCAAATTTATTTTCATGACAAATATATGTATAGATTTAAGATATGATTTATCATGTCAAATATTGGTTTATTAAAAGTGTCTTAACTAGTTTATCTATTTTGAAATTTAATTTCTACATAAACTAGTTTATTTATTCATGATAATAAAGTTGTGATTAAGGATGAGATTTTCATTTGATATGGAATTTTTTTAACAGATATATTAATATAATGAATCAATTAAGGGTGAGATTACAATATATTAATTCTAGAATTTTTCCTTGAAAATTGGTTTTTTTGGATATTATTCGTTTGTACATATACTTTATACTTAACAAATTTAATTTTATCCTTTAGATTCATTTTCATTATATTATATTAAGGGTTATTCATATTTAATATTTATTTAAGGCGAAGTTTGAGTATGATTATATTCTGAAATTTTGAGTTTTATATTGAAATCTATTGAAATTTAGATTTTTTATTTTCATGGTAATAATTTTACATTAATTACATGTTTGTGTGTTATATTAGTATATTAATAATTATCATATATACTAGATAACTTTAAATTTCTATCTAGAAATTTATTATCTTGGTTATAATGATATACTATATTATGGTTCATTTCGTCTTAGGATTGTATGTTCTGTAAACTATCGAAGTGATTATATTTGAATAAATATATATTGTAGTGTGTTTATGATTGATTTTTTGTGTCACATATGCTATAAAAATAGTGTTTTATTCAAATATTAGGTCATTAAATCAATTAATATATATTTCAAGTGTATGAAAACAATTTTTATGTTTATTTTAATATATTACAATCCAATTTTCTGGAAAATAAACCCCCAAAAGACCCTTTGAATGGTTAAATACTTTACCATTTAATGAAAGGTTTATAAAATAAAGAGACATGTTTCTATTATTAGTATCAAAAAGGTTTTTAAGTTTATGTGTAAATTATGATTACAAAACATTAGTAATAACCATAATGATATGTCTAAATGTAGAAAAAATGCTGGTATTTAGATGAATTATCAAGTATGTGGTTTCCAAGAAAATACACCCCAATATGAATACTACAAGTGGATGTGTCATTGGAATAGATGTACCAAGGGGTAACAATCTCAAAAAGAGTGTATTGAGATTAAATCGATCATGAACTAGTGAACAATAATGTCCATTTCTTCATCCCTGGTTTGACACTCATGTGAGATATTTTTTTGTTAAGTACACGATTATACATAACATTTTGAAGGATATAAAGATAATGCGAACCTTTTTTAATATTTAATTTTATCACCATAAAATAATGATGTTAAAATACATTATGATTAATATTTCCTTTAGAATTGTTATTACAATATTCGCAATCAGTAATAAATTTACCACATCGGTTTTATTCTTATAGAAAAAATTGTAGGAAGTAGAAGGAATTGTGAAAACAGCGGATGAAACTGACAATATAATGATGGAATTCCCAATATGGGTTGATCTGGAGGTGAAAACACTATTATGGTGCTGAATCAGTTAACTAATGTGAAAAACAAAAAAAAATATGTGGGTAATCTTGCTTTACCAACGAAAGAACAACTAGTAGTTGAACCCTTTATATGTGAACAACCAACTTTTTTAGTGGAACCACTAGTCCACTAATCATGGAACAATGTATCAAAACATGAGAAAATATATTTTTTGTACATAATTATTTTGAGAAAAGGAATGTTACTTTGGAAGTATATCACTTAGAGATAGAATTTGATCAGTAGGGGAAACTGTTCTAGAACGTGAAGAAAAGAGATGAGGTGGGTTCCATTGAATAAAAATATTACCAAAAGTTATTTTTAATAATGTATTTTTTATCCCTCCTGACTAAAATGGAGAGGGAATTCCATGAGTTGAAAAAATAATAAAATTATTTTTTGTGGAATTATGGGATGATCTTTACAACATTTTTGTGTCACTATTCATGATTCTTCATCGATTCTGATAGGAATTCAAATTGATTCATAGGAAGAATGAGACCCCTTCAATAGTATTCATTATAAATATAATACTTTGGAAGTTATGAATATTTATTTCAATGTTCTCTCAGTGTTAAAATAGAGTTATATACTTTTTAGTGGACTCATGAAAATAATGAGAGGAATAGGAACATTGAATATAATTTTCGGACAAATCCAAAGAATAAGAAAGTATAATATCCCATGTGAAACAAATGAGAGAAGAAGAATTTAGGAAGTTTACTGTAATGAGGTGGAGAGTGCAACATTTTTGAAATAGATTGATATATATCTTCAAACATTTGTGAATATATAAATCTTTGATATTTAAATACTAATGAAAAATGGGATGCTAGTGCAAGCACAACCTATTGTGTAATTCTACATGTGTGGGGAACACATAAATTTCTCTAAAAAATTTCCAAATAATAAGACAATTTAAGTAAACCATCATTAAACCCAACTTATTACAAGTGAGTAAAGTCATTATTTTTCTATTCAGATAGATAAATTCAAGGCTAAAAATGATATTGTGGAAGCTATACACATCAGAAAATCCATGCTATAAAGTACATTGTTTGATTCTGGTTCTGTTATTTTTTTATTATTTCATGTTTACAATTAATATCTTATTAAACCCTAAATTTCTGGTAATAGTGTTATTTATTAAAACTCCTTGTGTAAATGTTTGTGAATCAATTATATATATGGATTCGGTTGTTAAATTTGGTGGTTAAAATATCTCTACAAATGCGGTGATAATTCTGATGGTGGGATATGACATAATACATGGTATGGATTATTTGTCAAAGTAAAATTCCAAGATCATTTTTAAAATCAATTAATATTTTAGTATTCAAGAAGGTCATCCCCCTAATCATTAACAAAGGAGACATTTCTTATCACGAGACAATACAATGACCACCTTCTATTGCCTTCATATGGAAATGATTGGGGAATAAGGGAAAGAAAGAAAAATCTTAAATATAAGAGATGTACGTATTATATTGAATAAATTTATTTTTTTACTATATATATATAAGAAACTCCCTCATAAAGTGAGGTTGAGTTCTCATTTGAACTCATACCTACGCCTAAGCCAATATCGAACACCCAATATAGAACAGAGTTCATAGAATTATGGGAATTAAATAAGAAACATAATGATCTATTATAGAAGGGTTTTATTCAACCAAGTGTGTCTCCTTTGGGAGAAACTATTCATTTTTAAAGAATAATGATGGATCAATGAGATTATTCATTTATTATAGAGAATATAATGGGATCATAATGAGGAAAAAAATATCCCCATCAAGGGATTGATGATTTTTTTCGATCAGCTTCATTGAGCTCAATTAATTTTCAACATTGATCTTCAATCAGTATATAATATATTGAGGGTAAAGAGAGAATTTATCCTAATTAATTCCTATTTAGAAAATATGTTTTTATCTATTTATTGTCATACCCTTCATATTTAATAATCTTCCTTTCATATTTTTGTATTTTAGAAAATATAGTCATTAAGGATTACCTTGAGAATTTCAAAGTGGTATTTATTGATGATATTTTGATATAATACAAAACCATCAAGGAACATTAAAATTATTTACTATTCATATTTCAATAAATAAGGAAGGATAAGTGGTTTTATATTTTTAAAAAATGTGATATATTGTAACAACAAGTTTAATTTTCGTGACACATCGAGTCTAGTGAAGGGATCATAGTTGATGTAGAAAAGATAATGGATATAGAGAATCAACCAGGTCCTCCTGCAATAATAGATATTCACATTTTCCATGATCTGGTAGGAAACTATATAAGGATTTTGAAAAAATTTCACAGCATTCTAATCCAGTAACTAGGTGAACTCAAAAGGGGTTATGTTTATTGTGAAAACGATTTGTGAAAAATGATTCCAAGAATTGATTAGGAGGTAGGTGAGTAAATATTTACTAACATTACCCTCTAATGGAGAAGGGTTTTTTCATTTTTATTGATTCATCCTAAAAGGGACTTGGATGTGTACTCATGAAAAATGATATAGAGTTGCATTACAGTAGTTAAAGACACATGAATAGAATTATCCAACCCATGATCTAGAGTTAGTATCCTTAATTTTTACACTAATTGTATAGAGACACTACCATCACGAGGAATAGAGTGATATATACACTAACCACTAAATTTTTACATATATATTCACATATAATAGAATAAAAATATGAAAATGATATGGTTGGATATTCTTAAATACTACTGTTATTAAATTTATTATCACCTCATAAGAGTGAAAAAAACCCATAAATGAATTTATTAAGAAATGTCATTGTGTTCTTCAAATGAATCATATTGAATTAGATCCACTAAATAAGGACCTATTATATTTGTACATGGTAATCATAAAAGATGTGATATCATTAATCTTACCCAAAATTATTTCTCAACCAGAATTTCTAGAGAAGTTAAAGAAAGCACAAGTAGATGATCTTTGTCATAGATGATGATTGAGGATAATAATATGAAACATTTATTGATTAAATATTGATCAATAAGGTTTAATAAAATTTAAAATAATTCAATGTATCCCATATTTTATGGAAACAGGGAAGGAGTTGGTGGATGAATCTCATAGCTCTACATTTTCTGTACACCCTAAATTTACAAAAATTCATTGGGACCTCTTTGGTCATTATTGATGGGATAATATGAAAAGGGAGATTACTAATTAAATCAAATGGTTCATGGAGTGTCAAAAAGTAATTGAAGAGTGAAAACTACCTATATGTGTTTTACAACCACTACCCATACCTATATGAAAGTGGTATAACATCACTATGTACTTTTTTACAAGATTTTGAAAGACACTCAAGGGTATCAATGATATTAGGGTAATCATAGATAGGTTGAAAAAGATATACAATTTCACTTCTATAAGAGAGGATTTCTCCCTGGATCACCTAGATCTCCTCTATATTAAAGAATTAGTTAGACTCCATGGAGTACAATTTTTGATTGCTTCTCATCTTGATCCAAGATATAATTTTAAATTCTAGAGGTTCATTTAAAAGGATTTGAATAAATAATTAAACCAAAGAATATCCAACCATCCTAAAACTAATGGATGGATTGAGAGGGATTTTCAAAAACACGAAGATTTTTTATGGACTAGATCACTTGATTTTCAATGTATTTAGGATCAATGTATTCCTCTTATTGAATTATTCTATTATGAAAATTTTCAATTGAAAATTAAAATAGATACCTTTGAATATCTCTATAGAAAATTGTGTATAACTCCAACATCTCGGGATGATGTTAGAAACGGTATGTTGTTGGGATCATAAATTTTGGTGTAAAAAAAAATATTCATGTGATTCAAAATCACGTCAAGGCTTCTCAAATTCGATAAAAAACATTATTTGCAGACAAAAAAGGAAGGACATAGATTTTCATGTTGGGGATCATTTATTCATCAAGATATTACTATGGAAATGAGTTAATAGATATATAAATAATTGGAAACTGGCCCCAAGGTATATTAGACCATTTTAGGTTCTAGGGAATGTTGGAGTAGTAGTTTATCGATTAGAACCACTACCGAATAATTCCAATGTTAATGATTTCTTCCATGTTTTCCTATTGAGAAATTATTTGTCTCAACCATAACAAGTAAATGATAATAATGTTTTGAATTTGGGATATGTTGTGGTAAATGAATATGAATATATGAATATCCATAACATAAGAGAAAAAGTGTGGAGGAACAAGATAAGATTTCTTGTGTTGGACATGATGAGAAATCACAGTTTTTAGGTCATTACATGGGTTTCAGAGGAGTCCATGAAGTGTAAGTACCCTCACTTATTTCCAAATAGTATGTAAAATGAAATTTTAAGGGGTAAATTTCCTTAAAGTATGATAATTTAATGACTCAATAATCTTTTTCATTTAATAAATAAACTCTTTCCGCTCAATATATTTTTATTATGTTTTACAACAGAATCAAATAAATAGGATTTTAAATTTCATTAAAAAATTACACATCCTACGTAGATATTGAACAATAAAATGGGTAATTGTAAATATTTTTACAAATTTAAGAATATTGTATTAATTAGAATAAAATATAGATTCTTGAGATCCCCTTAAAATATCTCTCATTCCATTAAGATCATAAAAAGAAAAGAAGAGTTAGAAAAACAATAGACATTCTCAAAGGATGTCAAACAACCTTTTTAAGTGATGTAGTGAGGGATGAAGATAGAATTATGATGTATTTATTGGAAAATATTATTGTTATGCATGAAGATCATTATAGTATATGGTTTATGGGAATTATGATAATAATCAATAAGTTGTTTGGTCATTATTTTTTCCGGTGCAATAAAGTTACTGTTAAGATTATTTTATAATTTGGTTTATGGAATAAATATAATGTTTTTGTTTTTGTTAAAAGTACGTTTTATGGATAATTTGTAATTAAAAAACTTTTATTTTCATGTATTTTCTTCTAAAATACTCTTATATGATAATAAAAATCAATGATGCACTAAGTAATTTTTATAATAACTAAATTGTTTATTATGTCATAAAAGACTAATATTTTCAATAAATAAGTATTTTTTTATAAAGATAAAATTATTATATTAATATAATTATTTTGATAAATTAAATATCATTATTTATTTAGTAAAATAAAATTATCTTAGGGTGAAATTATGGTAATCATATAAAAATGTTTCTTTTTTGGTTAAAAAGTGAATTTTTTTTACGATATATAAAAATTATTATTATATAAAAAGTATATGATCATGATTTAAAATTTATTAATCCTTATTTTTAATAAAAACTTATTTATGTTCGAACATAAGACATAATGTGTTACATTTAGTGACACATGTTTGTATTTTGAAAACCATTTTTTTGTCCATTCCAAAAATATTATTTATGATTTATACACATATCATATGAGAATTGATTTTATCACATTGTATGAATTTAATAAAGTATAATGGATTGAATTTTTGGTATTATAGGTTCTAATTTTTTAAAAAAGGTAAATTTCATTTTTATACTTAAAAAATTTACCATTTAAAAAAAATTACCACAATATAAGTAAGATTATGTAGTGGGTCAAAATTAAATAGAATATGCATAATATAGCTACAAAATACAACTTTAAATTAGTTATTGATGTATTTAATGAAATTTAATAGACTTTATAAAATTAATTTTATGCCAAAATCATTTTAATTAATTTCACGTAATATTGGTTAGCCTTAAGTACACAATAGTCATTATTTAATCACTTAAAGTCATCCGTCATTATGTATAAATACATATTACCACCCCCAATCTATATTCCAAATCCCATAAGTATGAATATTTTGTCACATAAACTCTTAAGGGGTCCCTAAATGGTTTCCTCAGGGTATCAATGTTCCATACTCATGTTTTAGGATAAAAATCATTAAGGTAAGGGATTTCTCTACTTCGTCCTTATCATTCAAGTATCACATTTTCCTAATACTTTTTAATGTAAAAAAACGTTTTTTTATTCACTTTCGATCTTCCCATCACATCAAAAATGGTATTTTGTTAATGAGATACCTTCATTATCTCTAAGTATGACATCACTTTAATCCATGTTGTATATAGTCATGTTTTCGAATTCATTGCTCGAATTTCTCTCCTTGACATGAGAGACTAAAAATATTATTTATACCTAAAACACATCCTTTTCTATGAGTATTAAACTATATGTAATTATATATTATTTATTATTTATTTATACTTATTAAGTCCCCAATAAAATATCATGGGTTTCAATTTAACTAATGTTCATTTTCATAGCATTTATACACCAAATGATTTTATATTAGACCCATTCTTTGTTCTCCATAGGTGGTTGGTAAAATGACTAGTTATGATCGATTTAGATCACATGAATTAATACATATAAAGGGTTCACCATAATATATCCTCAATTAATTGGGTAAATAACTAACCTCTATAGTTGACATGTTTTATGATACCTTGGTGAATAACCGTGGAAATTATGATTTATGAAACATAGTGATAAGACTTTGTGATATGCTTATGAATATATAAGTTTTATTTTTATCCACATTTCCATATTATGATTCATTTCTATCCATTTTGATATCCCTCATGTTCATATGATCATTCCTTAAGGATACTATTTTTTTAATATTCTATGTGTCTCCTATTTTCCCCTTATTGTTCTTTATAATCACCCCTTCATGTGTAATATGATCCTATAATATGTTATAAAGTAAAAATAATATAGGATGAACCAAAAAGGGTGTATTTAAAGTGGATTATAATAATTATTATGTTTTTTCATATATTATGTTCTTATTTTCAATACATTAAACCATAAAAGATCCTATGTATTGTTAAATGTTTTACTATGTAATGAATTGTTTATGAAATAAAAAATTAGGGTCCCTATAGTAATCCAAGTATCACTTCTTGTTAATGACTATTTTCCCTTCACATATAAAGAGTCCCCCATTTATATACTCAGATAAATGGGACTCAATGGGTTAATTATCACTATAAAACACTCTGACATTTCCATTAACAAAATATTTGATTCCCTATTAGTAAAAGTAATTTATTGATGTGTGAAAATAAAGCCATGGTATTCCTAGAAAAGAATTAAAATCTATTCCATGGAAAATAAACAAGAATATAGAGCCAGTGCTATGGTCCCAAAACTAGGTTATATTACTGATTAAACTAAAAGGCTTCTATTAACTCTCATTATATCCTTAGATCATCATATGGGAGGGAGGCATGTTAACCTCAATGTATCCTGAAATTTGGAGGATTTGAACCTGCAACAGATATATCCTAGAGTTTTTATCAATGGGGGATTAATAAAGGCCAATATTTTCATTAATTCTATAAATATATAATGTTTTGATGTGTCCCTAAATACAATCCTTTATGTCATAATATATAAAGGAGATGACATCTTGGTAATCCATGGGATCTGTCTCTGTATATTAGACCTCATATGTTATCATGTTAGCATATAATTTTTGAGGGATTAAGGGGTCCTCAATGTGTGGATATGAGATCTTGTTTTAATTCCAATGGGAATCCAAGATTGAGATATTGGATAGGATGATAATGTACTAATTCAAAATGTTATATCATTGGACATGGGAACCCTATTTTCCACCATGAGGTTTTTCTTTAGCTGAAGGCTCATTGGCCGATGTCAGATGTGCTAACAACCCATATCTATGGCCAATATTTTTTAGAATTTCCATTATTCATAGATTAGTTTGAGATAATATTTCAATAGTTTTTTGATGACATGATTTGGGTGTATCTTCAAATTTTCCTCAAATATAATGGTATTTGACTAGGATTTGGATGACTCGGGAGTGGATCAGTACTCTTGGTGAGTCTATTAAAGTATTTATTTTAGTGTTTATACAACATATATGGCTTCATTTGAAACTTGTACACAATTTTAGGATTTTTATTATGACTCATATTGAACCATTATACGGAGCACTAAAGTTTTATGTAATAATCACTAACTGTGTTTAGAGTATTTGTTGTGTGTATATTGGTTATAGTTTTTAAAAAACATCCTAAGGAATCATCATAACCAAAAATGAATCCAAATAGGATTCTAAGGTCTATTTGAAGACCCTTACTAGGAGACTTCATCATCTATCTTGTAGAATACCACCAACAAATTGATAATGAAATAAAAGAAAAACATATATCATTATAAAGCCCACTGGCTAACTATTCAATCTCACTAGCTACCTAGTAGAGACTGATGCATATTGGAAGGTTTTAGGAATATCACTAGCTAGCTAAAAGATTTCATCCCAATGGGTTAAAATGGAATTAAATAATGGTCTAAAATCCTTTATTGGATCTTAAATGGATTAACTCAACCCATGGATTTTTAGGCACCTATGAAGGCTATAAATAGAAATAAAATGAGGCTCATAATATGAACGCCAATTTCCATTAAATGATTCTTTATCGATCTACAAAAAATAATTTCACAATATTTTCAAGAAAACATCCTTTTATAATCATAAAAAGAATACTGGAATTCAATTTCATCAAAAAGTTTTTCTTTTGAATCTCTTATCTGTGATTTTTCTAGCATTGATTTTATATTATAAGGAACTAATTTTTTATTTTATCTATTTTTCGTCATTGATATTCTTCATCTTCTTCATTATGTGATCAATATTGTCAAAATGAAGGTTTTTTGGTTTCTTAGTTTCTATTAAAACCAATTTATTTCATTCTTATTTAGTTTCATGGTATTCCATTACAACTAACGGATTCCACATTTATTTGATTTCTTGAATTACTTTAATGTTAATGGGGAAATATAACCCTTTTGATAATTCTTAAAGGGTGGAATTCTAAGGGCTCATTATTGATCAATTGTCTAGTTCCTTTATAAATGAGTTCTGTTTAATTCCCATAATATATTCTCTATTACACTTAACTTTTTAGTTTTTACTACACTCATATTAATTTGATATTTTTATACATAAATTGGTTTTTTCATGATAATTTTTTTTATTTCAATGTATCACTTTAAATATATTTAACATAAATTCACCCCTATGTACATTTTTATTCTATTCAAAATACATTTAGTATTGATAGAGATTTTGTCTTTTTTTTTTCTAATAAAATTTCTTCGGTTTATTATCATTTAAAACTAATTTTTCTAAATCATTCTTCACTTAAAATTTCCATGTACTTATAGTGGAATATTTTTCAAACACCCATGGTGGTACTGAAGGGAAATATTTTCATCATGATCCATATTTTCAAGGTTCAAATTATAGTTATTAGAAGAAACCTATGTCAAACATTATTTTAAGTGTCTTCAATATTTTATGAAAAATTTAAAATAAAATTATATTCTTACTAGTGAATATTTTGAGAAATGGGAACCTAGTGATAGTTTTTCTTTTGAATTTAATATTTATTCTATTAAAACCCTTCATTGTGGTTTATAAAATGATTTTAATCGTATATTAACTTGAAATAATGTTCGTGAAATCTATAACCTCTTAGAAGTTAATTATGGAATAAAATAGATTTAATGATACTATACTTGATATGTATTGTAATTATTTTGATAGTTTTTGTATATAAGGACCCAGGCTATTCATAGATGAATATCACATATTTTTCTATGAATATAAAACACATATCATATATATACTCTCAAGGATTGTAATTGTTTAGTGTATTTGGATACTAAAACAAAATATTCTTATTTAATGAAATATATTCAACATCTCACAAAAATATCTTCTCACCTTTTAATCTTATTAGGAATACCCTATCTAATAATTTCTTCATAAGTTAGCGAAGGAAACTTAATAATGGGTGAGATCATATGGTTAGTAATGGTAAAAAAAAGTTGATATCAATATATGATAATATGAAATAATAAGATAAAAATAAGCTTATGGGATCATGAACATAACTTATGAAGTTCATACCCAAAATATAATAGATCATAAAAATGATTCATGGAATCAAACATTATCATTTTAGAATGCATTACTCATAAGTGTGACAAATAATCATAAATAAATCAGGAACTATAAGATCATGTCCTAAAAGTTTGGCACCATAATAAATATAGAAAAACATTTCATATTTCTTGGTTAACTTCTAATACCATAAATATTGTGGATCAATACTCACCACAGGTTTTCAATTATGGATTAGGATACACCTATTTCCAATAGTGTATTAGGACTTACCTATTTCCCATAGTGGATCAATCCCATCAGTCTGTTTATTATTTTTATCTCATGAGAAATAAATAATTAACCATTTAATTGGAGAGAAATATATCTCCCATCTATCTAATAATTAAAACCATACTTATGTGAACACCAATATCATTAATCATTCATTATAACATCAAATTATAACTCCTTCAATGAAAGTGGGATTCATAAAATTCTTATCAATTCACCATAAAATAATCCATAAAAAATGGGACTCATAAACATTTCATTTGTATAAACATTAACCATCCAAATAAATAATAATTATTTTGTCATTAAATATTATCCCTAGTAAAGCATAAGTAATAACAATGTTTGTAATCTTAGATAGAACATTATTTCGAACGAAAACTTGGAATATTTCTAAAAAAATAGACATTCCACATTGAGAAAAAAATTATTTTATAATAATACATTTTCACAATTCATTTTCATAAAATAGAATTATAAACCTATAAAGGATTCTTTAAAATTCATTTAAAACATTTCTTGAGGAAAATAACCTTTTCACTTTGAAAAAAACATTTAATAATATAATTTTTTTTGAAAATACTATTCATTGAAAAAAACTCTTGAACCATAAAAATAAAGACTTAAAGCATTGAGTGATCATGATCGTAGGACTTATTGGGCCTATTAATATAAAGAGTAATTTCATATTATCAATAAAACATGGATAATTATTTTTTTTATGAAAAAATAAATATTAATTTTAAAACACTTTGTAAAAAAATTAAAAACATGTAAAAATGAATTCAAATAAACCCATAATAACAATAAATAATTTTTGAAAACATTTTTATAATACATGGGTATGGAAGCAAGAAAAATGCTTTTGACTAAAAAGAGAGATAATTTTGGTTTTCATTCAAAAAATTATTTTCAAATCCTAAGTACATAAAGAGAGTAAAACGAATGTAAAACATGTATATTCATGAAATGACCATATTAGAATAAAATTATTGATTTTCTTGAGTGATATTTCCTAATATTTATTCATTTAAATCACATACATAAATAGTCTGGATAAATGATGACATTGTATAATAAAACCCTTACCACTTTAGTTAATTTGAATCATTGGACACATAGAATAGATATCCTAAAATGGATAATTAAATAAAAATAATTTTAATGATAATAATTAGAAAATACATTTATTTCTATTATATACACGAGATAAAAGAAATACATGGTGAATTTGAAATTTTTCTCGCAAAAAATAAAAGTTAGATGGAAATCCCTTACCTTAACTGTTGCATTACTTCATACAAGATGGAAATTAATGTATAATAAATATAGGATTATGATAAATCTATTACACAAATATATATATATATATATATATATATATATATATATTTAAAATACCATATATTATTTACTTATGAAATTTTATTACCTGTTAATTAAAAATTCATTTTTAAAATCACATTCCAGACAATAAGTGCTTTGTTTTTCATTTATGTTTTTATTTGTTATTTTTTTCCTCATATAATGATAATTGTTAAAAAATATACATAAATATAAAAATGGTATAAATATCATATATATTCACTATTTTTGTATTTATAGTATTCTATAAAAGATCGAGATGGAAAATGAAATACACTATTCATAGAGACGGTAGGTCGTACGTACGCAAGAATATTGTTTCCATTTTCTAGAGAGATGAAATGAAAGAATGATAAATATTATATTAACTATATAGATTCATTTTTATGTAATATATACCACATTTATTAATTAAATTTTCTATTATTACCTTCCATGTGAAGTGCTATTGAAAAAATGAATCACATCGCTTCATGAGGCGATAGTCTGTTGTACACACGAATTTCGTTATCATATCCTCAATGGAAATGAATGTAGGATTATATTTATACTATAATTATTTTATAAGAATAATTATTTAAATAATATAATTTTTTATCAGTTAATATATTCTTATTACCATCAAAATAGAAATATAAATAAAATACCCTTCACGATGGTTCATGAGGTAGTAGTCCTCCGTACACACAAATGACATCATTGTTTTACAAAGTGTTTTTGAGGTAAAAAGGTAGATTTGGTATTATAATTATATATGTTTAATAACATCAGAAATGTAATATTTTAATTTTAAATCCATCATTATATCCGTCCATGGATGGTGGTGATGGGAAATAAATAACATCAGTATCTTAGGCTATAGTTTTTCGTACACATGAATAATGATTTCATATCCCAATTTATGGAAACAGATGTGGATTTATGTTATTAAATTGACATAATAATATAATATTATATGGTAGATAATTATTTTATTATTTTATCATAGTTGGAAAATATTAATGGAGGTGGAGAATGAAATAAAACAAAAAATCAAGTTTAATAATTTAACCACTTCTTTAGAGAACCTCTTTAGGTTTACAGGTAACGCCATCCTATGAGGGATTCCGATAAAAAATAATACCTCTTGGATTAGGGGAGGGAATTAATTAAGATATTTGGGTAGTTATTTTCCTTTCCATATTTTTTTGGAAGTGTTAATGAGATTGGAGAGTGTAACAACCCAACATTTGAATAATATTTGTTTCCTAAATTTGCGTGTTATTTCATTTCATACACCACAAAACTATATCCTTTAGTTAATGAAGTGATACCATTAGGATTCAATTGTTATATGAATATTGGTCAATATGACCATTCGAAACTAAATTCTTAACATTACAATTATTGTTTGTAAATACAAGTGATCTTGGTTAATTAATACAGAAAGTAGAGTCGATGGCCTCACCCAGTAGACTCGGGCCATACGAAGCCCATCTGTCAAAGCTTGGAAAGTAGGGAGCATCTCTATGCTTTCCTCTTGACCAAGACCATGCTGAGTTTCAACATGTGAAGCTTGAATGAAATCGCCTAAGGGAAAAGTTCAAGCTGATAGAAATCACCACTCGGGAAATGTTTTCTGAGCCACCCCAAGCTTCTATCACCATAACACACCTTACACTTAGGTCCTATAAAGGTGTTATAAGGGTCTATGTAACGGGGCCTTAGATACTTTTTCTAATCTCTTGGTATAAATAAAATTGTTATTTATTATTATGGTGAATTTTTTTATTTTCAAATGTTTGGATAAATATTGGATGATTATTATTGGTGAATTTTAGAAAAACAGTATTTTAAAATATTAATGTAAACATTAAATAATTAATAATGTGAAATGATTTTCAAAAAATGGTCTTTTATAGTTATGATCCAAATATGAAATTTAGAGTCTAATAAGATCAACATGATTATTAGTAAATTGTAACGTATGAATAATAACATACACTTATGAATAGCATTGAATAGTAAATCAGCCAAAAAAATAGAAACATTACCCATGAATGTATGAATACAATTTAGGCATCTTAATAGTGAATAAACGTTAATAGTATAAGTTCTTTTTACTTTTGTAGGACATAAAAATTTTATTTAAAATTTTATAATTAATTTAATAATTTAAAATGAAAATTTATTTTCATAAAATGTAATCATAAATTGTTACTTTATTTCCTTATTATTATACGATAATTTTATCCGACCTTGATTACTTTTTCAAGGTATTACAAAATAAATTATAGTTTTAGAGTTTTTTTTGAATAAAAAATGATTTTATTTAAAAATTAAATGAAAATTATTTTCATAAAATGGAATTAATTTTTGAATTCATAGCATCGATATTATGTTAGGGTGAATTTAAAATATTTTTATTAAATGTTTTGTTTTTTGATAAATAGTGTAAATACAGTTTTGAGTATCAGGTGTTTAATGGAATCATTAATATTGTAATAATGTTGTAATAATTATAGTCGACTTTTGAATATTAATATATTCTAGAAGGGGTCCCAAGTAGAAAATACCATGGGCATGCCCATGGTTTTGCAAATTCCATTGATGAGGTGACCCTTGGAAAATAATTAAATATTCCCCCATGTTTCCTATAATTACCAAGTCATTCCATCATTCATTTCATTCCAAAATCCTCTTAAACACTGTTATAGTCTTTTTACCTCCCAAGACGACCTTCCAAGGTGCCTCAATCACCCTAAGGTCCCAACCTTCAAGATTTTGATGTCACTCTTCAAGGTAAGGGAAATTTCCACCCTCTTCTTTTAATCATGATTTCATTTAAGTTATGTCTTCCAGTTTCCATCTTACTATGTGGGGGTATGTTCTTATATATTCTTATTACTATCCATATCATTTCAAAATGATGATATAACCTTTCTTATCTCATCAATTTATTTTCTGAAATTTTAAGTGACGCCGTTAGGAAGCCGATGTTTTGTAAAAGAAATCACATTTTCTATTTTCTTTCAAGTTTCCTTTTCATATGGTGTGTATGTCTACACGATGATCTTAATTATTTTTATATTTTACCTATACTCAAAATTATTCCTTTATTTAAGGGAAACCATTTTACCCACTATTTTTATTGTTTTCAAAAACTATGTTATATAGACATTATGCTAAAGAAATTTTGTCTCAAAATATATGTCTCTTTTTCTCGAGAAATTATCTAGTTTTATTTATCTGAATACTCAAATACATTTAAATTTAAAAAGTAATAATAAATAAATAAAATTTATCTATTTGATTCTATAATCGACATACAACAAACCCTATTTCCTTTACCAATGTTTATAAAATACATAACAATCATGTTTTTAAGCACTTTTAAAATGTCACAATTTTGAAGTGAAAACCATTACATTTACTCTCTATGGGTTATTTATGCAATTTTTGATTATGATATATAGAGATCATATGAAAATAAAGGCATATTAATGGTGTACCCTGATAGCACTCCAATTCATTGGGTAAAGAATTTAATCTCTAGAGATGACAAGTTTCACGATACCTTGGTGAATAACCTTGGTATTTTTATATGACACCATGGGAATGAACCTTTGTGATATGTTCATGAATTCATAAATGTAATGTTGTAGCCACATATTCATGTTATGATTCAAGTTATTTTCATTATGAAATTCCTCTACTTTCATTTCTCATGTCTTTTTGTTTTTTATCAAGTTCTTATTGATTTCACAAGTAAACTGATTCCCTTATTTTTCTTACTAGGCCATCTCCTCACCCCTTTCATTGATGTATGTCTCCAGGTTATTATATGAAATTATTTTACTTAGGAAGAACTTATGATGAAGCCCTAAAATTCTATTAGAAAAATGTTTAATGTATTCAGGTTTTATGTTCCTGGTTTCTAAGACTCTAGACTTTAAAGATTCACTATTTGTAAAATGTAATGAAAAGTTATAAAATAAAAAGGTGGGAGGTAATAGTTGGTATCAAAGAATTGTTTTGTTATTTATGGAAATTAGGATATGAAAAAATTAGGAATAACCCTATAGAAAAGTTTATATATAGAAATATTTCCTGTTATTTTGGTGAGTATTGAGTAAGTGGTTTATCAATAAAATACATCAATGTCTGGATACAATAAGCTAGAGGCAGCTCTGGCATAGATGCACCTAGGAGTGAAAACTCTGAACAGGAGTTTCAGGCATAACATGGGGTATCTAGGTACATGACAACGATCTTTTCTGTACTCTTGGTTACGACACTCCCAAGATTTATATTTGGTTAATCATAATATTTTTATGAATCATTATGAAGGATTTATAGAGAAATGTAATTGTTTAAAGTGATAAGATTTAAGACATAAAATCCTTTATAGTTAAAAGATTCACAAATGAAATAATATTCTGAATAATGTTTTATTCTTATATAAAATGTATGTAAAGAGGAGGAACCGTGAAAATGGGGACCGCAATGGACCATGCATTGAAGACCCTCCGATGGAATCCAAAATGGAAAATTTCAACCAAATAATGAACCAAATGACTCAAGTTATAGGAAATAACTTGTATTAAGATGAGAGAACAATTTCACCACTAAGGGAAAAAATTTCTATTGAATTATTTATGCATCAAAAACCACCAAACGTTAGTGGATCTACCAACCCATTGATTGATGACTAGTGGAATAGCTCCATCGAGAGTATCTTTTCTATGCTCCACTATCTTGAACAAGAGAAGGTTACCTTGGATGTTTATTGCTTAGAGGAAGAAGCTAATTAGTGGTTGGAACTGATTTAAAACATCAGGTCCAGTGTGGAAGTTGAAGCTTTGGAGTGGGAAGAGTTCAGAGGGAAATGCTTCAATAAATATTTCCCTCGATCGATGAGAACAAAAATAAAGAATGAGTTTCTCGAGATGATATAGAAGGAGAATGAATCTATGGGAAGTTATGAGATAAAATTCACAAGGCTTTCACATTACACCTATTGCATTTTCATGGATTCAAATGTTATGTTTGATAGATTCTTCGGTAGACTGAGACCTCATATGTGGAAGAATCTAGCCAACCGATATTATGATAGCTATGAGGAGATCATGTGAAGGGTTATTAAAGTAGAAATAGAGTTTGGTGAGATGCAATGGTCTCATAAATCCAATGAAAATAAAAGATAATTGGAGCCATGATTAAGAAGGAGCTTCGATCAGGGAATAGGAGGCAAGAATGTACAACATCCCACGTGTAATAAATGTTGGAAGAAGCATTCAGAGAACTTCTTGCTCGGTAGTGGGAAGTGTACAAGTGTGGTAGAGATGGCCACACTACGCGGAATTGTTGTAGTTAGTTGAGGACAAAAAATCCCAACAATAACGACAAGGGGAAGATGGTGTCGGCCCTACCTAATTTCCAATGCTATAAGTGTGGAAAACTTGGGCACTTTTCCAATCACTATCAAATCCAAGGGTAGTGGAGGGGAATCACCATCAGCCTCATCAATGACCAAGGGAACGAGGTCGTTCTTTTGCAATCACTACGGCTGAAGTTGAAGCACCAAATAATGTGGTGGAAGGAAGTCCTGTTGTTCTCTCAAAGATATTAAGTACTAAGTTTGATTCTAGTTCATTTAATTCCTATATTTCCTCCATGTTTTCAAAGAATATAGAATTGACCCTCTATTTTCTAAAAGTAGAGTTATAATTTAATACTCTTGGTGGGATTATCCAAACATTGTCAGTGTTTAGAAACTCTAGTATATAATTTATTGAGCACAATATTATATCAAATCTAGTAGTCATTCCAATTCTAGAATTCGACATTATACTAGGGATGTACTGAATCTCAAAGTATAATGCTAAGATCAAATGCTGAAGTAAGGAAATCCCAATAGTTTTAAAAGGAAAACCTATAGTTGTCTTCTATGGAGAGATATCTCAACCTGGTCTTTGTCTAGAAGAACCTCATATATCCTTATTTTTGGATTTGATTGGTGAATAAGAAGAATATGGAAATGAGTGCTTGAGGATTGAAAATGTCCCCATCATCAAGGAATATGTTTACATATTTTTTGAGGAGTTACCCGGACCTCCCCCAGAAAGAGAGGTAGATTTATCTATTGAAATCTTACCTAGATCCCACCCGATATCAAAGAACCCGTATAGGATGGAAAATGTGGAGCTTGAGGAGTTAAAGAAACTACTCCTAGATATTTTGGAGTAGGGTTAGTGTGTCTCCTTGGGGAGCACTAGTTCTCATTGTGAAGAAGAAGGATGGATCGATGCAACTATTCATCGATTATAGAGAACTGAATGGGATCGTAGTGAAGAAAAAATACCCTCTTCCAAGAATTGAGGACTTATTTGACCAACTTCTTGGGGATCAATTATTCTCTAAGATTGATATTTTATTTGGTTATCATTAATTGTTGTTGAAGAATGATTATATTCTGAAAACTAACTTCCGATCAAGATATGGACATTATGATTTTGTTGTTATTCTATTTCGGACTGAATAATGCACCTTCTTATTTTATGGATTTGATGAATAGATTATTTAAGGACTACCTTAATAACATTGTTGTAGTTTTAATTTATTATATTCTGATATATTCCAAAATTAGTGAGGAGCATGAGGATCATCTAAGGGTTATTTCTGTAAATTCTACATATTTTGAGGGTTTTTGGAATGTTCAGAAAATGTGAATTCTGGTTAAAGAATGTTTCTATCCTATGGCACATTGATACTTATGATGTAATCATAGTTGACCATAAGAAGAAAAAAGATGTAGAGGAGTTGCTTCAGCCAAAAAAAATAACTGAGATTCGTAGTTTCCTTGGATTAGCGGGATATTATAAGATGTTTTTGAAAATATTTTCATGACTTTCTAATCCATTTACCAAGTTAGCTCGAAAGGGGTCAAGTTCATCTGGACAAAGGAGTGTGAGGAATGTTTCCAAGAGCTGAATAAGAGATTTTTTTACTGTACATGTGTTAACTTTTCCCTCAAGTGGAGAACGATTCATTATTTTTATCAATGAATCTATGAAAGGGAAAGGTTGTATCCTTATGAAAAATGATGAAGTCATTTCTTATCCACCTCGATATTTTAAGACTCAAGAGCAGAACTATCCTACGCATGATCTGGAGCTGGCTATGGTCGTTTTTGCTCTGATGATATGGAGGAACTATCTTTATGGGGTGAATTGCGATATATACATAGACCATTAATGTTTGAAGCATAATTTCACAAAAAAGGAATTGAACATGAGACAAAAAAGATGGTTGGAACTTCTCAAAGGCTATGATTGTTCAATTCATTATCACCTCGGAGGAGCAAAAAAAGTCACTTATGCAATAAGAAAAAAAGTCCTGGTTGTTCTTTCTATGATAAGGATTCAAAGAGATCCTTTGATCAATGACCAAGTAAAGTTGGACATGGGAATTATAAGGTAAGGGACATCATCAAACCTAACCCAAATTATTTCTCAATTGTCTTTACTAGAGAAGATCATGAAATCTTAGAAAGAAGATACTTTGTTATAGAAGAAGTTTGAGGTTATGAAGATGGGACGTTTCGTAAGAACAATATTGATCAAGAAAGTTTAATAAAATCATGTACAAGAGTATGTCTTCTATCTATTCTGGAAATAAAGAAGTAGCTGATGGATAAAGCTCATAGCTCTACTTTCTTTATACATCTTTGAAGCAAAAAAAATATATAGGGGCCTTCATGATCATTATTGGTGGGATAATATGAAAAGAGAAATAGATGACTACACTCCAAGGTGCCTAGTATGTCAGCAAGTGAAGGCAGAGTGACAACTTCCTAAAGCGGAATTGAAACCACTACCCATACCAGCATGGACACGGGGCAATATCACTATGGAATTCATCAATGGTCTCCCAAGAACATCTGAAGGAAACAATGCGATATGGGTTATTGTGGACCATCTCACCAAGAAAGCCCATTTTATCTCCATTTGGGAAGATTTCTCTCTTGATCAAATTGTTAAGATCTATGTACAGGAAGGGTAAGGCTACATGGAGTTCCACTTTATATCATATCTGATCATGATCCAAGGATCAAATCAGAATTATGAAGAAGTATTCAACATAATCTAAGCACGAAATTGAATTTCAGTACCACCTATCACCCCCTAAATGGTGTCCAATCTGAAAGGACTATTCAAATATTCAAGGATAATTTGACAACATGCTCAATGGTATTTAAATGATGATGGTATCAACATATCCTTTTATTTGAGTTCTCTTACAACAACAACTTCCACTCGAGCATTCAAATGGAACCCTATGATGCTCTACATGGTAAGTGATATAGAACTCCTACTTGTTGGCATGAAGTTAGTGAGATAAAGCTTCTTGGGCCTGATCAACGGCAAGAGATGGAAGAAAAAGTCCATGCCATCCAACAACACATTAAGGATTCTCAGAGTAGGAAAAAGAGATTTTTGGACAACCATCAAAGGGACATGGAGTTTGATGTTGGTGATATAGTCTTTCTAAAAATTTCACCTTGGAAGAGAGTCATGAGGTTTGGAAAAAAAGGGAAGCTCGGCTCAAGGTACACTGGACCCTATAAAATCATTAATCACATAGGAGGAGTGGCTTATCGGCTTCCACTTACTCCAAATCACGGACAAGTTCATGATGTCTTCCATGTATCCCTCTTGAGGATGTGCATACCTGACCCATCAGAAGTACTAAATCCAAAGGTGGTACAACTGGAACATGACCTCTCTTATGAGGAGAAGCTGGTGGAGATCTTGGATCTTAGAGACAAGGTTCTATGAAACAAGACTATACACCTTGTTAAGGTGTTGTGGAGGAACCAAAATTGTGAACAAGCCATGTGGGAACTAGAGGAGTTTATAAGGAAGAAGTACCGACACCTTTTATCTTCTTAGAGTACTAGTTAAAATATCAGGGATGAAATTTCATAAGGGGGGGAAGAATTTAATGACCCAAAATTTTGAATAATATTTGTTTCCTAAATTTGTGTGTTATTTCATTTTATACTCCACAAAACTATATCCTTTAGTTAAGAAAGTGATACCATTGGGTTTCAACTATTATAAGACCATTTGTCAATATGCCCATATGAAACTAAACTATTAACATTACAATTATTGATTATATATACAAGTTATCATGGTTAATTAATTCTGAAGGAAGAGTCGAGGGCCTCATCCAGTAGTGTCAGGCCGTATGAATCCCATATGTCAGAGCTTGGGAAGGAGGTATTATCTATGGGCTTTTCTCTGGACCAAGCCCAAGCATAGCTTCAACATGTGAAGCTCGATCCAAATCGCCTAAGTGAGAAGTTCAAGATGATAAAAGTCACCACTCAAGAAATGTTGTCTGAGCCGCCCCAAGATTCTATCACCATAGCACACATTACACTTAGGTCCTATACAAGTGTTATAAGGGGTTGTGTAATGAGGCCTTAGATACATTATATAATCCCTTGGTTTGAATAAAATTATTATTTCTTATTATGGTAAAATTTTTGATTTTCAAATGTCTGGATAAATATAGGATGAATATTATTGATGAATTTGGGAAAAGGATAATTTAAAATAATCTTTTAATCTTTAAATAATTAATAATGTTAAATGATTTTCAAAAAAATGGTCTTCTATAATTGTGATCAGTAATAAATTCAGAGTCTAATAATATCAACTTGATTTTAATTAAATAGTAAGGTAGGAAAAGTTTTTCACCCTTATGAATAGTAAATTTTCCAAAAAAATAGTAACTTCACCCATGAATGTATAAATATAATTTAGACATCTTAAAAGTGAAAAACCGATCATAGTATATGGTTTCTCGTTTTTGTAGGTCATACATATTTTATTTAAAATTTTATTATTAATTTAATAATTTAAAATGAAAATTTATTTTCATAAAATGTATTCTTAAATTGTTAATTTATTGTATTATGGTTATACGATAATTTTATGGGACCTTGATTACTTTTTCAATGTATTACAAAATAAGTTATAGTTTTAGAGTTGTTTTTTTGAATAAATAATGTTTTTAAAAAAAATTATATAAAAAATCTCTAGAAAATTAATTTCATAAAATGGTGTCCATTTATGAATTTAGAGAATCGATATTAGGTTAGGGTGAATTTAGGAGATTTTTATAAAATGTTTTGTTTTTTGGTGAATAGTGAAAATACAGTTATAAGTTTCGGGAGTTTAATGAAATCATTATTGATGTAATAATTTTGGTAGAATTGTGAATAGTAACATATGATATGAGGTGTCCCAAGTGGCAAATACGTTGGGAAAATATGGTGGTCCATCCCATGATTTTCCAAATACCACTATTGTGGTGTCCCTTGGAAATTAATTAAATATTCCCTCACTTTTTCTGTAAATACCAATACATTCCCTCTATTATTTCACTCCCAAATCCTCCTAAATTATGTTCTAATATTTTTACCTCTTAATTAGTCCTCCCAAGGTTCCTTAAGTCCCCCAAGGCCCCAACCATAATGATTTCAATGTTACTCTTCTAGGTAAGGGAACCTTCCACCCTCCTCTTTTACTCATGATTTTCTTTTATGTTATGTCTTCATTTCTAATTTCTTATGTGGGGGTATGTTCTTATATATTCTTATTACTGTCTATTTCATGTAAAAATTATGATAAACCCTTTCTTCTCTCACAAATTGATTTTCTGAATTTTTATGTGATGTCATTAGGCTGTCAAATTTTCGTAAAAAAATCACATTTTCTATTTTTTTTCTTGTTTCCATTTCAGGAGGTGTGTCATTCCACACCATGAAAATATTTTTTTATTCTGCACCTATATTTTAATTCATTCATTTATTGATGTGATACCCTTGTCCCCTCTCTTATTATTTTTTTCTAAAACCATGTTATATAACCTTTATGTTATATAAATTTCTCTCAAAATATCTCTCTCTTTTTCTCATGAAATTCTCTTGTTTTATTTATATAAATACCCAAATATATTTTCATTTCTAGAGGTATTCATCAAGAAATTTTTTTTATCTATTTTATTAGGTACTTGACAAACATGAATCCCACTTTCATTTACCAAGGGTTATAAAATATGTAACAATCATTTTTAAGCACTTTTAAAATATCACAATTTTGAAGTGAAACCCATTACATTTACTATCTATGAGTTATTTATGAAATACTTGAATATTATCTATGTAGATCACATGAAAATAAATTCATATTAATGGTGCACCCTGCTAGACCTCTAATGCACTGGTTTAAGAATTTAATATATATAGATGACATGTTTCTCGATACCTTGGTGAATAACCTTGGTATTTTTTTATGAAACCTTGAGAATGAACCTTAGTGATATGTTCATGAATGTATAAATGAATTCTTGTAGCCACATATTCAAGTTATTTTCATTATTAAATTCCTATACTTCTATTTTTCATGTCTTTATATTTTTTTATAAATTTCTAATTTATTTCACATGTAAACTGATTCCCTTGTTTTCTTTACTAGGCCTTCTACTCAACCTTTCCATTTATGTATGTCTCCATGTTATGTGATGAAATAATTGTACAAAAAAAGAACTTATGATGATTCCCTACAGGTCGATTAGAAGAATGTTTTATGTTTTCATATTTTATATTCCTGATTTCGAAGACACTAGAATTTAAAGATCCTCTATTTTTAAAATGTAATAAAATGGTAGGATGTCATAGAGGGGAATGGACTACTATAAGTGGGGGAGATGAAATATTTTGAATTTTTAAATGGAGAAGGTTTACCAATGTTTTTCTCAGAAAAAACCTCATAAATTGACCATTATCTATAATATAAAATATAGTTCTCAAATATTCCAAATAATATGGTTTTGGAATCGTTTCTAGGTAATTTTTCAATAATTTTTAAATTTAACTCATGGTAAACCAATTTTAACTTTAGATGCAATAATTATTTTTTCCCTTTTTTATATTCATTATGGTAAAAAATTAAGCTGAAATTATTAAAAAAATATAATCTATTCTAACTAAAAATATATAATCCATTTTTCAAAATTATATTTAGCTATATAGAAAAAATTATTATAAAGTTAATCACATATATCCGATGAAAATGTAGTTTTCCAAAGATAAATGTTTCAAAAGATTAAATAATTTTTATGTAAAAATTCAATATAGAATTTCTTCCAAAGACCTAACCTGAATTTATAGATACTTAATTGATAAAATTTAACTTTTAAAACAATATTAATTTTTTTTTATTTTTCCAAATTCTTTAACATAAATGATAGTTCATAAGAAAAACTAGTATTATCACTATTCAATAAAAAATTTAACTTCTTATAGAAATAAAAAAAAACTCCATTCAAGATAAATTTTATGTGATCATTTAAAAAAATTATGTTGTCAAATAAATTATCTAAATTTGAAAAAAAGAAATATTTTAATTGGTGCGTAATATTTGAAAAAAATGTCTTTTAGAAAAATATGATTTTTAACCATAAAATTATATTTATTCATATCAATTATCTAGAAAACAAATTAGAATAATTTTAAACATTTTATTGAATATATAATATAAAAGCTTATTAAAAATATTTTAAGGAAAGTGAAATTTTCAAATTTATTTATTTCAAATGAATTTGTGTTCATAAAAATATTTCCATTATTTTAAAATAATGTTTATTTTCATTTCGATTCAATTAGTCACCAAATAATTAATATTATATACATGTGTAAAAAATATATTCTCAAAAAGTATTCAACACTATTGATAACATTTATTGTAAAAAATAATTGATAAGTATAATATTTAACAATAAAATTTTAATGGTATGTCACATTTTTCTTAAACATAGGGTTTCATGTATCACAAGATAAACCCATATTTGAGCGTTATAAGAGACACTAGAATGCTTAGATATATTGGATTTTTTTACAAAAATTATAGTTTATTACATTCTACCCCCTTGAATTTAACTTCTCTTTCATAATTCATCACTTTGGAACATATAATTGATGATACTTTTGCCTTGCTACATACTTAAGTTCCCACATAACATCCTTAAGATGGAGGTTTCACCACAAAACATTAACCAGCTGATTAGTATTGTTTCATATAGCATTCTTTGTATGATCTAGAATCTCCATTGGAAATTCCTTTTAAGAAAGTTATTTCTTAATCTGTGTGACCACTAATTTCAATACATGTGATATAACAAGTATGTACTTCCTTGGGAGATATACATAGAACACATTATGAACATGGGAGAGGTTTAATGGATGAACCAAGTGATAAATTATGGTCTCAATATGATCATGAATTTCAATGGGATGGATATACATATGGAATAGTTTTCCTTTATTTCATCCATATAAAAAATCATAGAAACACCATACCAATAAATAAAAATTCTGTATTGTGTCAACAATTACCAGGAAAACATTTATATAAGACTTTTTCCCTTACTTATTGTGGAATGGATCTAATTGTCTCTACCATTTCATCAGCTAGCTAAGGTCCAAATTTCTTTCATTATACAAATGTGCTAATATACATTTTATTTCTACCCTTATTTTCTTAAACTGATTCATATGGATCCATTTTAATGCTCAACTGAAAGTTAATATTGTATGAAAACATGACTAGAGGATGTTGTTCATCGTAAACACTATTTAAATCCATAAAACAAGATCTTAGAATATACTCATGGATTTTAAATTTTTATCATATAAACCCTATTTCTTTGTATGATACATAGTTATGAAACCCAAATCTATATCAAGAGCTTGATAAAGACTTCTTTAGAACATCAAGGTGATACTCATATCCAAATCAGATACTTTTGAATGTGTTACACCATGAAACCTAACCACATCCTTAATGTTTATTATAGGAAGCTAATCCAAAGATAAATATTATTTAATATTGATGAATTGTTCCATGTTTTAATATAATCAAATACAACATAGATATCAGTATGCCCTTCACACATTTTGGGGAGTCCACTGAAAAAATATTGGTTGATTTTTTCCATTTCCATTCCTGTATAGATAATGGATGTACACTACTATAAATTCTACCTATACTAATGCTTTTATAGGAATGGTTTCTAAAAATTCTTGTTATATGTCCCCTTTCTCAATGGTTTTTCTAAACTGTTGGGAAAATCCCACTTTGTGAAAATTTTTCCAAACGGTTCGGTAAAACCGTTGGGAAAGGGTATGGCTTTCCCAACGGGTTTTCCAACCCCTTGGGAACAGATCAATTTTAGACCACTTTTCCCAATAGTTTGGCCAAACCGTTGGGAAAGGGTATGTATTTCCCAACTATTTTTCCAGACCATTGGTAAAAGCCTAATTTGACACCACTTTTCACAATGGTTTGGAAGAACCATTAGAAAATCTATACCCTTTCCCAACAGTTTTCCAAAACATTAAGAAAATCCCACTTTTAGACCACCTTTACCAATGGTTTGTCCAAACCGTTGGGAAAGGGTATGGATTTCCGAATGGTTTTTCCAAACCGTTGGGAAAATACCACTTTGATACGACTTTTAACAATGGTTTGGAAAAACCATTGGGAAAATACCACTTTGATACAACTTTTCCAAAAATTTTGGCTAAACGTTTGGGAAAGGGTGGGTACCCATCCCAACGGTGTTTTAAAACTATTGGGATTGTCCTATCACAATGGTTTTAAAAACCATTGGGATTGGTACCTTTTTTTTATGAATTCTTTTGTCAAATATCGTCAAATAAATAAATAAATAAATAAATATATATATATATATATATCCAAATATATTCTAAAAGTTAATTGTAGGATAGTGGTAAAGTCTTTGATATATAACCCACAGGTTGAGGGTTCAAACCTCTGCTGTAATTTTTTTAATTTACCTATATCAACAGTTTGGGCAACCATTGGGTGATTTGGTGTGGGAATAGACCTATCCCAATGGTTTGGGGAAAACCGTTGGGAAAGTCATATCCCAATAGTTTGAAAATTGTTGGTATAGGTATATACCAATGGTTTTCAAACCCTTGGGATAGATCTTTCCCAATATTTTTCCCCAAATCATTGGGATAGGTCTATCCCCATGCGAAATCACCCAACGGCTGCCCAAACCATTGGTATAGTCTATACCAATGGTTTGGGGACCTATTACAATGGTTATAAACTATTGGTACAGGTAATTGTTCCATTAGTGGAAGCATCCCATTATACTTTTGTCTCTAATAATTAACTTTTTGACATACCAAGTACTTGTGATACATACTTAAAAATATCTATCTTTATATTTTCCGCATAAAATACTATTTCATGTATGCTATTGGTAGGCATTATACCCTTGTAATCTTCTAGTTGTGGGTTCAAGCCCCATGGCCTTATCAAATGTTATTGGTTGTCACCCGTCATACTATTTATGTTTTTTCCTAAACTATATTAACATTGTTACTAAAAAATTCCAAAATTTAAACAGCTCATAATTACCCAAACATAAAAGATAAGATAAAACCTAATTGTTACCAATACATTTTATAATATTCCAAATAATCTAAAGGCATACCTCATAAAAAAATTTTCCCCTAAATCATTTACAAAACCTAAGGGTTGAATTTGCATAAATTTCCCTCAAAAATATATTTAATATTGATAAAAACCCATTTTAAAATATTTTAAAAATGTTTCTACGACTTGAAAATTATTATAATCCTTAAAATCTTGAACACATGACAGTATCCATTAGTCTTCTTTTAATTCTGCATGCATTCATATATTCTTTCAAAATTAACATAATAATTACATGATTCATGATTCTTTCAACCCAAATTCTATTGATAAAAAAATAATTTTACAAAATAATCATTTAATCCTAGTACAAAAAATAGTTCAATCATTATACTTCAATTATTGACATGGAATATTACCTTCTTTGGTCTAGAAGATAATAAATTGGTTCTCGACATTGACTTGGATAATTCCCATATTTCTATACATAATATAATGAAATCCAAGACAAATTGAAACTCTATAATATTATTTTCCAAATAGATAACATATCTTCCCCGATTTTATATATTATATAGGGTGCTTATTTCCACCTTCTATACATTTAAGAAACTGAATCATCATTCCTCTATATTCATTACCCTAAGAACATTCATTGATGTTCATCTTAATTTTATTTAACATTTTTTGAATCTCATTGAAGTTTACATTATTAACCATATATCACAATAGTTGATTAGTAATAATCAAAATAACTTTATCTCTATTCATAATTCAATTTTGTTTCTCATAGTCAGTAAAATTTCCTTCAAAATCAGTGTCAAAATTATTTTTTATGATTTCATCCATTGCATAAAACAAAAAATTATAGTGTGAGAAACTATAATCATACATGGAAAAATAATAATAATGAAAAATCACATATATGATGTATAAATCATGGAACATTATTTTCAATCTATGAAACATTATATGTAACCTAGGAAATTCATTGTATTTATTCAAATCATTCAAGATGGTTTATAAAGTTTTTATGAATTTAGAAATTATATCCCATACGAGTTTCATCCCAGGTGTTCATTAAGGCCTATTCTCATCCACCAATATATAATAAAGTCCAAATCAATGTTACCTTTTCATTTTTATTACCCATAGGTAAAATTGTTTAATATCCACATCCAATTTTTGTATCCAAATATGGATGTAATTGTAGAGAAATCATAATCTCTACCCTCAAACAAAATTCTCATAAATTTTCTAATAACTTGAATCATCCATAGAATTGTATGTGTAGATATCCCTTGATATATAAATATATGTATCCCTAGTTATATCACTAATTTTTTACCCTTTTTTCCAAATATCACCAAAACTATTCTTCTGATACAAACTATAAGGACCAATACTTTTCATACCTAAATATCACATATACATGGATGAATATTCTAACGATTTCATAAAAAAACACCCATGTACTTTGATATTTTATTGTATTTGGATACTATAAACACAATATTTTTATTTCATGATAGATCTTCAATATCTCCCAAAAATATCTCCTCGCAAAGTACTCCTCTAATGCATACCCTACATTGATAATTATTCATAATCTATAAAAGGAAAAATAATAAAGGGTTATCTGAGATTCTCATTATGGTTAAACATATTCCAAATACATATATGGTTATATGAAATAATAAAATAATCATAATGTTATTTTATCATGAACATAACATACAAATTTTATACACAACCTATCATAGATCATAGACATGATTCATGCAATAAAACATCAACATTTCATAAAACAATTCCAATAAGAGTGGGAAATCATTATAATTAAATAATTAAGCGTAAAATAATTTCATATAATTATGGAAACATCATATATATTGAAAACATTTTCATTTTTCAAGGTTAATTACTAATACCATAAACATAGTGGATCAGGACACATCTCATGTCCCCTTATGGATAAAGATGCACATGTTTCCCACAGTGGATCAAGACTAACCAATTTTTTCATAGTGTATCAACACCATCAACTTATTTCCCATTGTTTTCACAAGATATATAATGTTTAACCCAATTAATTTGAGGTAGGTATAAGTTTCACCATTCTGATAATAAAAACCATAAATATGTGTTCCACAATATCATAAAACATTCAATACATCATAACATCATAACCCACGTAAATAAAACGAGTCTCATGAATGTTTGACCAATTCACCATAGTATAACACATGAAAAAATGGTTTTCCTAAACATTTAATCAATATAAATATTAAACATCCAAAGAAATAGTAAGGATGGTTCATTCAATATTTTCCCCAGTAAAGCTTATGTAACGTGAAAGGATGTCATATTAGATGGAAAATGATTTTAAAATATCATTTAGAACATTTATTAATGAAAATAGAATTTTCAAATTAGAAAAGACTTTTTAAAATATAGAATCATTTTCAATATCCTTTTCATTGAAAATAACTTTAGAATGATATTAAAGAATATTTAACAATATTTTAAATATATTTATTAAGAAAAATAAAATTTCATCTTTATTTTTTTTAAATCATAAATCATTTTTGAAATATATTTCCTTGAAAATATCCTTTGAATATTATAACTATATCATTAAAACAATTAGTGTTTAGGACATCAGGAAATACCATACACATGAAAATAATGATTAATTTCATATTTTCAAAAAAAAATCTAAATGGAATTTTTTTTTGAAAATTACATGGGGATTACCTTTAAAACATTTTGCATAATAATTAAAACAAGGGTAAATATTATATTGAACAATCATATAGGAACATTAAAATATTTTTTAATATGTTTTATAAAACATGAATATAGAAAATGAAATTAAATTCATTACCTTTTTTTTCCAAAAAATTGAAAATATTTTACCAATTTTGCATTATTCAACTCTAAAATTTTAAAAAATAAATTGTATGGTGATACACAAAAAACACATAAAAACTATTTTTTTAAAAGGGAAAATTTATAATTTTCTAAATGATAAGAATGATTTTATATTTAACACATTATTTACTATGTTGTTCATTAAATATTTTTTATTAGTTTTAGGGATTAAATTTTTTTAAATAATATTAATATTCTAATTAAATCATAAGAATTTTTTTATTTAATAAATAAATAGTATTTTTACTTCTTAAATGAAAAATAATCTTTTTTTAGAAATCACCATTAATTTGACCTAATATATTTTTTATGTAATGAATAAAAATATGATATTTATTTTAACAAAATAATTCTACAAATAAGATAATTTTTACTTCATAATTAATACTTATTTTTAAAAAATTAAGATTTTTTATGATATAATAAACTATCTAGTTGTTATTAAAATAAATTACAACTTCATTGATTTGTATTATCATATAAAATTGTTTTATATGAAAACATCAAGAAATAAAAAACAGATAAATTTATCAAAACTGACACTTTTAATGGAACTTAAAACATTTATACAGTTTCTAAAAAACTCAATATTAAAATACACCCAACACTCTCATTATTGCACCAAATACAATATTAATGGCCAACCATATTATTTTTTAACGGTCATAATTCCCATAAACCATATTAGATAATGGACGTTATGTGTAATAGTCAAATTTCCAAATAAATAAACCATAATTATCTTATCATTCCTCGCTACATCAATAACAATGGTTCGTACACATCATTTGATAATTTTAATTGTTTTCCAAACTCATATTTTTCCTTTTAAGATCTTTATAGAAGGGTATTTATTCTCGATTGATTTCAACCATATGGAGTATGTTTTAATTAATGTATTATTATTCTATTTGTATAACTCTTTACTATTCCTTGTTATATTATTCCATATCCATGCATGATGTATAATTTTAAACTGAAATTTAAATGACTTTTTATGTTATTTTATAATATAAAATAATAAAAAGTTATTGCGAGGAAATAGTTTCATTATTAAAAAAAGTAATCGTTTTAGGTTTTTAAAATTACAGCCCTAACATATTAGAAATAGATATTAACATCCCATTTAAAAACCTTGGTGAGGAGTATGTATTTACTATTCATCATAACAAATAAATCATTCCAGATATAGATGTTTACTGCGATACATGATCAATATTATTCCTCATAAATTTATATCTTCCAGCCAATCATTTTAGATGAAAGATAGGTGCAATTATTACGATAATGAAAAAACCTTTGACAAGGGATCCCCTATATTATTTTTAGATTTATGTGGTTCCATCACATTATTTTGTGTGAATCCTATATAAAAACACCATGATTTTTGAATAAGAACATTATTTATGATAGAGTATGATAAATTCAACACCATTCGTAAAAAACCTAGAAAATATATTCATTTAAATATAATCTCTTTGATATCTAGTGGAACACAAAACCCCTAGTTTATGTGAATAATAATATAATATACCATTATAATCTAGCTATTAAATTTTTGGGTAATAATAGTAATTAATTTTTTATAATATTCTATGTTTTAAAAAAGAAAAAAATAAGTTTAATTGATATCTATGGATTTTAGATAAAATTTTAACCACTTTAAAAGAGAAGAAATGGTTTCTGAAAAAATCCATTTTTTATACGTGGTTTAGTCACAATCTGCACACATAATATATAATTTATTTCTACCATTTTTAGAGTTTTTTTGAAAAAATAACCATCATTTTTTGAATATAAATTTTAAAATTATAATTTGGTGAATTTTAACTATTTTCTTACATGTTTAATTTTTGATTAAAAGTGATCAATAATTAATTTTAATTGAAATTATTTTGTTTAAATTTTCATTAAAGTTGAATTATATTTCAAAATATTTTTTAATTAAAATCAGTTAAATTATATATCTAATAATTTAATTTATGCAATTGTAATAATTTTGATAATGAAATTGGTTATAAACACATTGTAGACTTTTGAACATTTTCTCTATGAAAACTCGTTTTCTCCTCCTATATGTGATATTATTTTTAAATTATATTTTTCCTATTATTAGAATGTATTTTAAATAAATGGAATAAAAATTAGTAATCAGACTAATTTATATTATTTAATAATATCTACGTAATTTTTTATCCTAATGAATATTGAAAATAGTAAATATTACTTATCATGGTTAATATAAATATGTGATTACACGAGGTCTAAACTAAAAAGATAAGGGTTTAAATAACCTAAAAACATGCATAAAAATTATTATATGGTAATATTTAAAATTTATCATGCTTAATTATTGATAATAATTCATTTTATAGGCCTCTAGAATATGAAAAGTGAGGGTACACATTTATTTCTCAAAAATTAAAGGTGTGCCAATTACGTCCCTTGTAAAAGGCCACCACTCTAATCTTTTCATCAGACCTTAAACAATATTTTTTTGGAAAATAACTCTCAAAATAAAAACCCAAAATAAATGACCTATTATTATAAACCTTTATTTTCCATAAAATTGTTATAATAATACAATTGATATAATCTTATTGAGGTTGTTTTAGAATTGGTTAAATTTCCACCTTTGTGTTTTCTTTATTATCCAACATTCTTCAAATAATAATAATTTAGGATTATATAACAAAAAAATTATATACCATATAATTTGATTTTTTATGTTATGTTCACCCCTTATATACATCTCCTCTTCTGTCAAATAGAAAAATGATAACGTCACTTGTGTTTATGGTGGAATACTTCCATGCTAACTGATGTGACACATTTTCCATCAACACCTATCATGATTGGGAATGATGATGGATAAAAAGTATATATATATAGATATATATAATATTTATAACTTAATTAAACCTCTTTATTAATTATATCAAATATAGATTTTTTACATTCCATTCCATAGGGGATATGATAACGTCGTTTGTGTATACAGAGGACGACTCCCTTACAAAGCTATTTGATTCGTTTCCCACAAAACCATTACAAGAAATAAGATAAGGACAATGTTAATAAATATATACTACATAAATGAAATAATTAAGATATGAATGAAATATTTATCCTTATAAAATTATAATATATCATTTCCTTTCTTACACTAAAGAACTATAACGCCGTTCATGTATGTGTGGACCACTGCCTTCACAAAGTGATATGGCTCTATTTTCATCACCACACCCCAAGGATGATATATATATACATAAATTGGTATGATTAAATATGTAATATTGTATAAATATTATATTATGATCAATATGTAGAGATAAAATATTATTTTATTTCTTTCAATAATGGTCATTGAAAAATGGAAATGTTACTCACGAGTACATACGACCTACAAACTCCATGAACATAACGTAGTTTGTTTTTCAATAAACATATTTCATGTTTGTTTTTAAAAGTTTAATTAATGTATAAATATTATAATTATTTAATGATTTTTATTGTGGGGATGTTTAAATAATTACATTTTAACCTAATTAGGTCAAACACCTTGAGAGGGGTAGGGGAGGTGAATCAGTGTATAAATGATTAAAAAAACTACCCCTTCAGATCATGTTTCAATGTTAAACAAAACTCTTGTCTACCCCTTTCCTATAGCAATGCATGAACATTAATAAAGTCACAAATGAGACATAATAATTTTACTTGTTTCACCCTCACTGGGTTACATCCATGGAGAAAACAATGGTGATGCGACGATGTACCAAATACAGTAAGGCGCATTTCCAAATTACAAGATTTTGGATAGATAAATTATATACCATGGATCACTACATTTATAATGTTTCGTGTTAGCTCACTATATTTCGAAGATTTAGTCCCTATGTTTCTTTCTCTGGATCACTTTTGGTGGAAAGGATCATTATATTCCTCATATTTTTCTCACTTGTCTAGATGAGATCCACACATAGATAATGGATTTGAAGGTCACATCAATTACATAAATGAAAACATCCTTGGATATAGAAAAAATAAATCTGTTGATGTCTCATTTTCACCCATAGATGAAATAATTATTTTTGTGTATAATTAGATTATAGAAATTAGTTTTTCAAATAGTATAGTTCCTTTGAGAAATTCCATGAATACTACATGAACTTCCTTCAGCCCTTCACAAAATATATTTCACTATATGACACGAGTTCTTCATAGTACAACTCTTCTTCTGCAGATTGCCTCCACATCTTCTATAGATCACCTCTGATTCTTTATTGGACTATTGATACCCTAGAGAACACCCCTACATTACATTCCATTTTCCTTTGTGGTAAACATATACCTAAAAAAACACTTCCATGAGAAGTGTTTATTGAACTCTTCTCCTTTCATATAATACCCCCTAATGAATCTCTTCTCTTTTGCATAATTGTTTTTACCGCAAAAAACATCGAGCTCTGTTGAATTCTTCCAATAATGATAATTTTATGCATGAATTTTTAGTATCTTTAATCATATAATTATGGGTATTTATATAGGAAAATATATCCGAAAATCACAATAATATTATTTAAACAAAACATCAATGTGGTATAACATTCACCATGTACCGTGTTCTGGGGTCTGCATAGCGCCTTCATCCTTTGTGTCGGTCGATGTCATCTGTGAACAAAAACACCTTGTCGCTCCACAAATAACTACCTCCATTTCACAATTGATGAAACTCCCAAAAACATCATCCCTTCTATGAGCTATTTTCTTATACAGTATGCACTCTGCGCTTCATGGTCTGCAAGTTATCTCTATGTGGAAATCCTTCCTTTACTGATTTTCCATCTCTATTCCCCGTACCTGCTTTGATGCTTTAAACATAAAATCCAAAATATTTTCAGGTCATCTATATATGTCAAAAAAAAATCAATCCAAAAATACTAAGATGAAACCTCCAGGTTTTTTTTTCAATCATGACGTCTTTGAAGGTAATAAACCTACCAATGTTATTTTTTGACACATAATAAAAATACCATCAAAACATACGATGTTAACTTAGTTGATTATGTAATCATAAAAAACATGTTAATCAGTGAAACAATATGAATAATAATATATAAATATTTTTTATGATATTAAATAATTAACATAATTTTATTACTCATGACGATAAAGAATGTACATGACGAGTCCTACTCAAGGTAAGAGTTTCTTGTCTAACTTTTTCATCCACGAGACATATGCCATGTTTTCCAATTATTTCATTTTTATTGTGTTTATACTAACATTTTTTGTGTTATATCATTAATTAATTTATCAATATTGTATTTAATTTTTCATTTAATGTTATTTCTTTCATGAGGCTTTTGATAAAAATTTTACCAAATTGGTAAGAAATTATATCCCAATCTCATTATTTTTTGGGAATGTTTTGGTTTACATATACCTTTGGGGGCTATTTGATATTTCTATCTAAAAATAAATCTATTTTCTTCTTCTATTATTATTAATGAACTTTATCATGTAATATTAACAGTTTTTTTCTCTTTGATACATAAAATCATTAGGATAATGTTTTTAAGAAACTATTAATTTATTTATCTCTTTGTATGGCAATCCATTTTCTTCCAAAATTATGATTTATAAAAATATATCAAAAAATTATTTATAATGATAAAAATGAATTATTAAAGTTATTTATAGTAATGATTTACACTTTAAAGAATGGTTTGATAAAAATATAACTGCTATTTTCCAGACAAGGACCTTTTCTAACCTTATTACAGTGTAAAAGGGACATTCATTTTGAGTTATAGGCCATGTACAAAATTACCCTACATAATGAAATTAATTTATTTAAAGATTTCGTTTTTGTTTTAAATGTATGTATTTTTAAAAAAATCCCTATACTCTTGAAAATAGTACTTTTCAAAAAATGACTTTCACTGAAAGGATAATGACAATATTTTATGAATTTTTTTACTTTTAAAATAAAAAGTGTGATTTTCAAATTGAGGATATGTTCCCCACAGAATGTTCTATGTGATATTTCAAAATAATTTTCCATCTAAAAAGTCATAATTTTTTGTTACATATGCTTTAATGGGGATATACTCTAATAATACGATCTTTATTAGTTTTTGGATGGTTTATGATCATTTTTAATAGGTATGTACAATGTTTATACAATTCATTTTACTATGAATAGTTTATGATTGTGATTATTGGTTGCGGATAGAATATACATTTATTATACTAGTTTAAAAATTATTTTTTATGTGCATTATGTTTCACCCATTTCAGTTGAAGAATGCATTGTGATTAGTATGTGATGGGTGATTGCTGTTATAACCACTCAATGCTCTAGTCATTCTAATGTCAAAAACAAGATTGGGTTCTGGTTGAGGTCTTTCCCATTTATATGTATGTATTTGAATAAGTCCTTGATGGTTTTTTATATGTCCCGCATTACAAATTACATCATTATACATTTAGTGATGGCTATTCCATGTGATTATTTGATTAGTTTGAATATCCATGGTTATGTATGAATATCATGTGAATATTTATATGGAATTATTTGATTATCATTTATTCATACCCTATTTTGATCATATTATTTATTAAATGTAATGTGTTTCAGTTATTTACCTTTAAATTTAGATTATTCCTAATCTGTTTATATATTCTTCTGTATTCTTACCCTTACTAAGCATTTGATCTCACCTATTCATGTTGATTTACATTCAGTAGGATAACAAGAATTATATTTTTATTTATATGCAGGGAAATTATAGAGAGAACAATGTGATTATCATGAAAATAAATTGTTGTATTTTATTTTATTTTCAAATATAAATGATATTCATGTATGTATTTAGTTTACCAAGACTATTAAATTATCCGGCCCTTTGGGATATGATTACTTGTATCTAGTGCCAATATAATAAGGTAGACACTAGGTTAGGGATACTGGGGTTAGAGTCTCTATAGTTTATATCCATGGAAGTTTAGTAGAAGACCTAATAACTAGATTTAGAAAAACATAGAATAGGGAATATAACTATATGACATAATTTGATGATAAGTGTATAAGAACATCCTAATGCTTTGGAATAAAAGATATTATGTGGTTTTTTCAAGAAAATACATCTATGTTTGGATAATAAATTTATTTTCCATTTCTTTTTGAATAGATGTATTTAAGATTAATGATTTCTAAAAGGGTGCATTTGTATAGACCTGATCATCACTCGATGCACAACAACAGGCCTTACTACACATCAAGATTGACATTTTCAGAGTAAATTCTTTGGATAATTCACATTTTCATTACAATTCATTATAAAGGACTTGAAAATAATTATATCCTCAAAGAAACCATGTTTTCGATTATCAGATTAGGTATGAAAAATATTTTCAATTTATGTTAAGTTTTTGACTAGTTTTGAGATTATGTACTGTGGTTCGTAATATTATAATCTTATCTACATTTTTCAATTATTTTTTAATAACACTTAATGAAAGGAATGTCACCCATATCAAAGAATGTTAACCATGTAGGGATTAACCCCTAGAAAATATAATGAATCATAAGGTAGATGTGGATACATAACTAATAAAATTATAACTATATTGTGTCATATAACTTATTATATTAGTAATAATATTTCCTGTATGGAGAAACTTACTGATCCATCACGTGGTGTAGTTATGTCAAACTGTTTCAGGTGATTAAAACCTAAATAATTAAATGGGTATTCAAATCCTTTTTTATAATAAATAGTTAAGTCTCTTAGGGAATATATTTCTCACACTTTAATTTAGTGAAAGAATCAAATTTGAAATGTTAGTTTACCATTTCTCAGAAGATGAAGATAAATGATAGTCATTAATTCAAAACAATAAATATGATTAAGAAATATAAATAATAGATTGGAAGGATTTAAATGTTCTCTTCATGGAATATATTTTACTCATGTGCAACAAGTGGATACAGAATAAAAGTTCTTGAGTCTAGGATAGAAATAAATAGAAAATGGTTCTCTATATGAAGCTATCTTAATAATATTGGAAATGAATGATGAAGAATATTTACAAAATACAAAGACTAATATTGATTTTTTATTTTGTGTGCTTAATCCCATCCTCTAAAGTGAACAATTATCCAAAAATATCTCATTGTAAAAGGATACAATATGACATTATATCAAGAAAAAGAAATAATTCATTATGTATTATGACTTCTAAGGAAAGAAATATGAGAATATGATTTCATAAACAAAATATAGATAAAGGGAATAAGGTAATAATTGTTTGTTTAACATGTGATACTAGTGGCATGAGTCTCCTAGATACATGATTAAAATAAAAATATGTTTTCTTCAGGTGTAGGGAAAAGGATACTATACTTATGATTTTAATGGAAAGAAAGAACCTACTAAGGTTCAATGATTCTACTGTAATGTGATCGGTTACTTGGAAAATAAATGACAAAAGAATCAAGGTAATATTCCTCATAAGAAAATAAGTTATCAAGGTAGTTATTATGATATTCAAAAAACCAATGTGAAACGATTAATGTTCTTGTATATTTGGTTCCAAGAAATATGATGTAAAACTATTTTACTAATGAAATTTTAAGAATTTAATGAATGTACCATTTCTTAAAGGATTAGACAACATATGTTTAATTTTATTGATGACTAAGAAAGCTAATCAAGTGAAAATCTAAGACTTGTAAAAAACATGGTTGAGGGATGAAAACACTTAATATATGCCCGATAATGAGATAATAATGATAAATAGTTTTTTATGAATGTATTTCTAACCATCAAGGTTTATCTAATATTTAGTTTCATGGTAAATAGGGGATATTACAAACTGGTAACATTATAAGAATTATATTAATATTGTTCTAAGAAAAGGGAAAACCACATGCTGGGTGAAAACCTATCACATCTGGCAAGGCTGCATGTATCAAACCCATAACTAATGTAAGATAAGGGTTTACCAGATACCAATTTCAAATGTGACATACTAGTTAATATTTCATTTTTTAGTTAAATTAATTGAAAAATAAATATTAATAGTGGACCAATGTTGTTACTTTTGAGTTTTAGAGAATAATGTATTATATTGGATAACTTGTGGTAATATAATTTATCTCGGAAAATAATTATATGGAATGAATTATCATTATTTAATGGGTATTATGATACAATGTATGTGAATTTTGGTTCATCAAGAATAAATAAATCATTATCAGATATTCATTTCTTGGAGAAAGGGATGGATTGGAAATTGATTCAAGAACAACGAAAGGAGAAATCTTTTCATGTGAAATAGAAATATATGGAGTAAGTATATTATAATATATTATCATTTTATATGGTTTATGTATAAATCACTAATAGTAAAATGATATTAAAACCAAATTTTATCCTAATGAATTTATTTATATTGAAACAATAGCCTTTTAAACCATCATTGATTTGTAGTTTTTAGGTCCATAACTTTTTATGGATCATCTACAGTTTTTAGATTAATGACCTATATATTCTATATAATTTTTTATTCTTATATTCCTTGTAAATATCATCACTTTACAAAAATTTTATCCTTGAAATGTAGAAATATTGACCCCAGAAACCTGGTGCTGGTGTCTAACTACATTTCAATATCATAAGAATAAAGGGATCACATATCAAAGAACTAAACAATTTAGTAGTCTTGGAAAACTGAATACATATTGGAATCCCATATTAAAATATAATACAAACATTAAAAAAATAAATTTATTAGAGTAATATTATTCCCTCAAGAATATCCTGGTTTATCAAAAATAGTATAGTTCATGGATTCTTGGAAAAAGAAAACAAAATAAGGGTGATATCAAATGTTCAGTAAGTGTTAAGTAAAATAGAAGCTTCCAAGAATCAATAAGCATGATCAATATGGATATTTAAATAACATAACATGATTGAAATTTTTATAACATAAAAATCATGATAATATAGTGACTAATCAATATGGAAAGGTAAATAACTGAACAATCATTCTTTATAATCAGTAATTTGAGGATAAAAGGTATCAAGATATAATACGATTATAAAAATATCCTATATAAAAATAATAACGATGATAATGTAAATTTTTATTTATTATATTCCATTTTACAAAGTATACGATTCATTTACCATCATCTCCATTCACAATAAATTTTATAATACTACTATCATGACCATTGAAAAGATATTTTAAAACATAGTAGTTACAAATGCATAAGGTATGTCCAATTGATTTTTTCTCATGATAATATTGATGCATCTGGGGGAATTCATTAAACCATTCCCATCCTATTTCATAACATTCTTAATAATTCCTCACATGTCAAATAATGTATTTAATTCATAAATAATATGCCTTATAATTAAGTATCCATATTGAGTAAAGGATAAATATTTATTTAAAATTTTTCATTTAATTAAATAATTGTTTAAGTAAACACTATTTGTAAAAATGGTATATAGTTTAGGGAAAAACACTTTTAGGATAAATAATATTGACATTTAGAGGAAATTTAATGTTCACATAAAAGTGAATAATACAATGTAAAGTTAATGTCAAAAAAATGAATAATGGAAGTGAATTTAAATACTTTCCATGGCTAAAGGGATCTTAACCCATCCTAAAGAATACAAATGATGATATTAGAACAAAACATACCAATTGGATTAACAATAATGTGGTTTTATCATCGTTTAATATAAATAACACAAACCAATATTTTAAAATATTCTTGAAAAAAACATCATTTTCATTTTGAAAATCATTTTCATTACAAATAACTCTTAAAATCATTCTCTTTAAAAAAATTCTTGTATGATTGAAAAGTTAGATTTAATGAAACGATGGTCACGAACAAGGGTTTTTTTAAATGGTTTGAGGTGTAAGAAACCCTTTATTAAAGAAAATTAAATCCCATGGGAGGAACATAAAGAGTAAAGAGTATATCAATATAAAACAACATAGAGCTCAAAGAGAATTGGGGTACTAATAATCGAGTGCACATATTTTATTGGGAGGCATGTCCTCCTCAACCGCATGGGTGATGCCCCCTTCTCCATGATTTTTCCAACAACTGTGGTCCACCACCATCATCTAATAGTTCATATTTATCACCATCCATTCTTTCTTCTGTCTTAGCTACATAATAAATATTCTGACCTTCATCTTTACTACATTAATATGAGAGAGTCTTGAATGAATTTTGAGTTGAATCTATCGAAGCCGATTTATTTTTCCCAAGATGTGAATAAATATTATCTACAGGAGGGGAGATAAATAATTATTTATCAAGCATCGGAGTCACCTACTTTTAAGATTTCATCTTAAGGCCTCGGTCCAAGAAAAATGCCTTATTTTAGGTTGCATCTATGTCATTTGTTCCATATCCTTTAGTATGATAAACCCTTATAGACAAAGAATAATTATACAGGTGAAATTCTACTTAAAAAGATCCTCATTAGGAATAACACTTGGGGTAAAATAATAATCATGGATCCCCTTTCTCATAATAGGTCATGAAACCAAACCATGAATCTATTGCATATCTACAAGAGGGGAGAGACACATTCTTTATCAAAAGTGGTAGTCACCTACATGGTGATGACCATGGGTAATTATTTACATACCATAAAAGTTAAAATACCATTCCTTATGCACTATAAAATTTTTTGGAAAGTGAATTGTTCAGATAAGAAAAGAAAACTCCTTTCACATTTTTGGTAAAAGATAAAAATGATTTGTTTTGAAAATGAAAAAAGATTCCTTTGATCACATTTCCCAAGGGTAAAAATGTGTAATAATTTTGTTAAAAAATATTTTTTAAAATGTTAAAATATTTTTTGAAAACATTTTTAGAAAACATGGTGTTGAAAGAAAATATATTTCCAAACTAAGAGAGAAATGAAGTTGGATATTCTTTAAAAAAAATGAAAACATTTTATGTACCATAGCGAGTAAAAATATTATTATTAATTTAATATATATTAAATAAAAAAGTATAGAATAAAATAAAATTGGTTTATTATTAAATGGTCATGTAATCCCATTCAACTAATATTGGAGAATAAATAATCTCAATTTGAATGAGATTATGAAATAAACTCTTAAAACGATCATAACAATTAAGTGATAATTATTAAATAAATTGAATGTGTGTAAAAATAATAAATAAGAATAAAAAGTTTGAAATAAAAAATAACATAATAAAAACTCATTATTAAAATAAGATTATAATGATATAATCAAGAATTTATATGTTTATCTGAATGAGTGAAAATTATTTTATGAAATCTCTTACCGTATGATTCAATTTGAGTGAATAGTATTTATCATCATATAGAGTGGTTTTAAACATTTTATTATATTATTATATAACCATATTAATATTTATAATATCATATATTATCCTTTTATAACATCATATCACCTATTCATTAATAATCCATCATTATTTTTATTTTTTGGTAGTTATTTTCCTTATCTTCTCTTGCATGTTTCACCATGAATGTTCCATTTCATGGGAATATCATATAGTTATATCATATCAATAATATTAATAATGAAAAAATTATCATATTTTTACCTAAAATTTACTTTGAAATCCAATCATGAATTATGGTTATGGAAAACGATATAAATTACAATCATGGAATTAGTAGGTCGTACATACACATGAGTAGAGTATTCATTTTCAATTATCAAAATGGAAATGTGGTATGTAAAATTATATCATTAAAAAATTAAAATAATATAAAATATAGTATATTATATACATATATATTATCCACTTTTCTTTTTGATAAAGTGAGATTCACATCTCTTCATGAAGATTGTAGTCCACGCGTATACGAACAATGTTATCATCTTCATGTGAGTGAAATGGAATGAAAGAAAATGGTAAATATTATCTTTATATAATGGATAATATGACATGAATATCATAATTGTTTCATGTATTTGAAATATAATCATTAACTCTATCTCTATCATCTTTCATGTGAAGCATTAGTAAAAATATGAATCACATTCCTTCTTGAGGTGATAGTCTACCGTAAACACGAGTGATATTATTGTATATATTATGGAATTGAAGGTAGTATATATATAATATATTAACTATAATGGATTAAATATGTTATAAATATCTTATATATACTTTATATTCATCATCATACCTATATTTGAGAAGTGGAAATGGAAAAACGACCAACATTAGATCCTGATATGTTAGTCCACCGTATACATGAATGATGATTTTGTAACCCATTAGATGGATGTGGATATAGTGATGTGACATTACCTTATTGTAAAAAATACCAATTTATTTTAGAAAATTATTATATTGTAAAATTATTCTTTAATATTAAATTAAGGAGGTGGATAAATAATTAATATACAACCGCTTGTTAAAGAACAATACATCGTCTTCAGGTGTCCTCCTTATCTTTTCTCTAAAAACATCAAAATTTGGTTTTATGAAAAAACTAATGATATGAGGATTGTTGTAGGGACTTTTTAAGTGATTATTTTACGTTTTTTATGAACTAAATGGCTTGAGAGGTGTGCAAAATTGAGGGGAGTAGGTGCCCTTTTTTAGTTGAGGAGGAATGAAACTTTTGTGAATACCCAAAAGTCTTAATGAATAGGATGTTGGTATTTCCTAAAGTGGATCCAAGATAGATATTTTATGGGGTGGGAGGATTATATGGACGAAATTTTCATCCACCACATAATAATATACATGGTTTAAAAAATTGACTCCATAAATTTTATGATTCCATATTTTTACCATTTTGGGTTTTTACTAAGGTAAATAGATTTATAAAATTGGGAATATATCAATTAAACTAAATTAATGTGATAGTTTTTATATAATTTTAACCCACTGATTTTAATAATTAAATACAATTTATAAGTTAAAAGTCATATATTCTTTGAAAATTTATTTTAATATAAGAGCACATAACATCAAAAGAGGCCACATTAACCATATATTTACCAATATGGTTTTTACTATTTAGGGATAAATATGTACAATATAGAAAAATGGTTCCTAAATGAAGAATTATTTATTTTTAGTATCATTTAAAAATATTTGAGGAATATATGATTTTTATTTATTTTAAATCATATAATAAAATGAAATTTATTATAATTTAACATTATTGTCAATTTTGACATTACTCAACTAAAATGAATTAAAAAATATCAAGAAAATGATGATATTAGAATATATTATTTTAAAACCTATTTAAAATGATACATAAATCTAGAAAAACAATTGAACATAAAAATTTATTAAAATTTATTAACCTTAATTTTCTTTGCATTAGTTATTTTATTTGTTATTAAGAAAATATTTACTGTGTTGGAATTTGTTAAGAAGTTTAAGTAACTAATTCATATATACAAACTGAAGATAAATTATTATGATAAAAAAATAATTTATATTTAAAAATAATATATATACTATATCCAATGTTTTTTTATCTATCGCAAATCATTATAGATATTAAAAGAAAGAAATGTAACTTTTTTGACTGTTTCCTTACCTAACTTATTATGTCAGTCATTTTCAAAGGAAATTAGAAAGTAATTTCTTTATTTTAGAGAATTTTATGTTCAAGGTCAAAATAAACTCATTAAATAAATTTAATATAACATTTCATGTCACTTTCACTCTTATCATTCCAGTTTAACCCCACGGTAAATCTATTTTTACCTTAATAGTGATTATTAATTTTAACCTCCTAAACTATTCATTTTGGTTAAACATTAAGTTGAAATTAATAGAAATTAATAATTATTTTTTATTCTAAATATAGAATCCATTATTTAAAATTCAATTCATTGAAGTGAAAATATTTAATTTAAATTAGTCTTATAGAAGTGATGAGAAGGCAGGTTTTTAAGTGAAAATTCTCAAAAGATTATAATGTTTGTATATCTTAATTCATTATGAAATTTAATAAAATAACCTAAAATGGCTTAACATATATAATATTTCTCTAATAAATATCTAAAAACAATTAAAAATACAGTTTATTATTGTAAATTATTTAATAAAAATGCATCTATCAATTAAAATTTATTATTTTCACTATACATTAGAAAAATGAATCATTATTAAAATGAAAAAACATTCAACCTATGATAATTTTGATATTATAATTTCAAAAAATAATTGTATTTTTTCATATAAATTTACTAAAAATGGAAAATATTAATTATAAATTATTATTTTAAAATATGATTAAACCGTCTTTTTGAAAAAAATACAATTTTAGGAAAATAATTATTTTTACTTTTAATGAATATTATTTTTATATAATAAATAGATAAATAATAAACATGTGTGAATGATATATTTTCATAAGTTACTTAATCATATTTATATACTCTAATTTAATGGTTTGGTTATATCAATTATATTAATTAATAGTATTTTTGTAATGTATTTTTGTTATGTAACACTTAGTCCTGTGTTTGAGGCATGATATAAAATAAATTATTTGGGGAATGTTACATATGTTAAATTCAGATTCTTAGTCAATTATTGGTAAATTCATTGTTGTGTGTTACATACACTATCAGATACACGTTTTTATTTTAGAATTTTTTGGTGTTACGTTCTCCCCTCATTAAATAAATTCCATCAACACAATTTAATCGTGATCTCAGTAATCAAGGGATTAACAATAAGAAATAACATTATTTAAAACCCACATTGTAAAAGAATAAAGAAATATTATCTTAAAAAAAGAAAATGTGAAGTAAAAAATGTAACATGGAATAACATATTACAAGGATTCTATATAGGAGAAAATTAGTGGAAAGTGAAAGTACAAACATAGAAGAAGAGCATATATAATTTTTGAGAGTGATTGATGTCATTGATCACAATATAATGAATTATAAATTGAAATTTATGTGTATCAACACCATAAATATATGAAGAATTAAAAGATTATCTCATTCATCATAAATGAGGATATTATGATAAAAATTTTGTTGGAAGATACTTTTAAGAAAATGATGAATTATTTTAATAAATAAGAATATAAGGAAAAAAACATACTTCATACATTTATATTTCATGAGGAAAATTTCTTCATTTGTTTGTTCTTTGATCAATTTCATAGTGATCACTTATTCTAAGAAATAAATATCACAAAATGATTTTTTTCCTAAACCCCTTGAATTTACTTTTAATGGATTAAAAGATCTATATTATATTGAAAAGTACTTCTGTCTGTCTCTAACTACATTAAAAAAATGGGTTTCACAAGTTATAAAATATAATATATTAATATCTAAACCTAAAATTTAGCAATGAAAAATTAACGGTGACATCACATAGGCCACTAGTAGGCACATAACACTTATCATCCATCAGTCATGGGATCAAACACCACCACCTTGGTAGATGTGATGCGATGTCACAATTCATGTGAGTTGTATTTATTCTAAAACAATATTAATATAATTCGTATAATTTTTCCAAATAAATATGATACACATCCTTGAAATATAATTAATCATTAAGTAACCTTTTTACTATATTTTTTTATAAAATTGAAAATATAATTTGACAATTATTATAACATTATTAAAGGTCATATTAACATTTATTTTTATCCATAACTTTAAAATCATGTATATAAAATGTAAAGGAATTATTCCTTAAAAAAATTTATACAAAAACATATGATTGTTGTTAATTTAACCTAATATATTATTAATATTCGTAAAATCCCATCATATAAAACCTACAAATGGGGGTGTTTAATAATTTGAACTTATAATCAATCTTAATCTCATTAACTTGTGATGGTATCCATAAATATTATGTTAATGAATAAAAATATGATTTTTTTAACAAAATCCTTACTTCTATATTGATGATTAAAAACAAAATACCATTAGTAAAATACTACTAAATTATAATTAATGTCCTGGAATACATAAATATTTAATCAATTTTTTTCCACATAGGTCTTTCCATGATCTTGGGTTTAACCTAGGTAATTATTTTTCATTACAAATTCAAATAGTTCATAGTGGTTTTGTAAATAAAAAGTGGATTTTACTAAGAATACCCTGAAGGATTGTAAAACTAGGTGCATAGTAAGGCACATTGTCATGTACCATATAATTCTTGAGTCAATCCTAATTAGCCATTATTACCCTAGGTATATATGTGATAGAACCACATTCACATGTAGTACCTAGAGATGGATGTATTTCTAGTAAGAACCATATAATAAATAGCTTACCAGAACATTATGATGTTCTTCTATTCTTATCCCCAAAGTCTATCATAGGGTTATTTTCTTAAATATACGTTTTCTAAATCTAATATCCAAAATTTTCTACTAAAATTAATTTAATTCCAATTATAGGGACCCTGAAAATAGCATCCTAGATCCGTCAACACACTTGATTACATTAGAATAAGAATCAAGGAATCACATCCATAATGAGTAAATAGTTTTTTAGTCAGGGTAAACTAGATACACAAATTATTCCCATATTACATTTGAATACACAATTTACATTTATTAAGAATAAAACTATTCCATATACCATATACGAATATATATATCAAACATATTACACTTCATGGATTCTTGTGGAAAAGAAATAAAATAAGGGTGATCTCAGATGAACCTTAAAGGTTAATTTCAATGGAATCTATTAGGAATCATTTTGAATAATAAATATATTAATGTAAATAACTAAACACACATGCCATATTATCAATAATCTGAGAATTAAATGAATCCAGCGATAATATCATTGTGAAAATATCTTAGACATTTATAATAACTGAAATGATGATAATTCCTAATTATTGGGAACCATGTTTTCTAGGTACATGGAATCTTTTTCATTGATACCATATACTATATGTTTTAGCATTATATTTTGAAGACCTATCACAATATTGTATAAAATGTTATGATTACAAACACATAGGGTTAGTCCAAATGATTTTGTCCCATGATATTATTGATGCATTAAGGTTCTTTCATTAACTGGTCCACAACCATTCTATTACTTTCTGAATCCTTCATCATATATGAAATAATATATTTAATTAAAAAACATTGTTCTTTATAATCTAGTATCATTATTGAGCAAAGGATACAGATGTATCAACATTTCTCTATTTAATTAAAGATCTATTAACGTAAACACATTATCTAAAATGGTATGTGTTTTAGGAAATAAACATATCCATTATAAATGATATTAATGTTTATGGAAAATTTAATATCCACAATAAATTTAATACTAAAATATAATGTCAACAAAAATAAAAATGAACTAAAAATATTAATTTCAATACATTCCTTAGTCAATTTGATCATAAGACGTCCTTAGGATGATTATTGGTATTATTAATACAATATATACGCATTGGAGTAATAATAAGAGGTTTTGTTCATTGATGAATTTAAATACCATTAAAATATCATTAATAACATTTTTTTTGTAAAACAACCTTCTCATTTTAATTTTTTTTAAAAAATTTTCTTTTAAAGTAACTTTTTAAAAACATTTTCCATAAAAAAAATTTAAACATGAAAAGGACACATCAATGAAATAATGGAAATGATTATGGGTAATCCCATTAATGTCTTAAATAGTAAAATAACATTCGTTTTTCACTGTAAAAATACTATGAAAGTTCCATTTTCATAACAAGATAAGAAGTTTCCTCTCACCTTTTTAGTAAAATTGAAAGGAGAATTTTTTTTTGAAAATAACATAATATTACTTTGAAAATTTTTAAAGAGTAAAAAATTGGTGATAATTACATTGATAGATTGTTTTTAAATGGTTACGAACATTTGTATAATTTTTTTGAAAATTTATATTTTGAAGATATTAGATTTCCAATCGACGGGAGAGTTGATCTTATATATTCCTAAAAACATTCTAATATATATATATTTTTTAAAAGAGTTGAAAATGGAACTATTAATTGAAAATATTAGGAAAAATAATATTAAACAATATAAAATTTGCAAAGAATTTTCTAAAAACACAATAGATTAAATAAATAAAAATATGTGTGTACAAAAGAAAACTCCAGATAGATAATTTTACCAAAATTCAAACTGGTAATAAAAATTCAATGTGAACAACAATGTACCTAAAAAAAATGATAAACAACCCATGTCCCAATAGATTTAGTAGCTCAAAGCCAAAAGATCAATATAAACCACCACCTCCAAGAGATGATTTCCCCATTCCCAAACTTAATAGGAGGAAATATATAGACCCCCAAAGTCATAGGTAGGGTGCATGATAAAATTGTAGTAGGGTATCACTAACAATTCCATAATAAGATTCCTCAATTAATTAACCAAATAATGATTTCAATTTTAAATTTACATACATGGGATTTCAAAATAATTTTTTTAAAAAACATTATTAAAATTTAAAAGATGGATTTTTTTAATCAATGTATTAATAAAATGTTTATATAAATTCATGCGGCATCTGTAAAATTGTTTATAAGAAATGGTATATATATTAATATAATCCCAATGGTGCAACATAGTCAACTTCCAAGAGGTATGATAGTTCCAATTAATGGGGTCCTCATAAAGTTATGTGATGATAATAACAAAGTGCACACACATTCCACTGATACTAGACAAATATGACTAACCAACATTACACTAAGGAGAATATTTACATATAAGATTATTCTAGAGTTGTAATTCATCAATCCATTTCTAGGGAAATTTCAATAGAGTGTGTTTGTCCATAATAACTCACTAACCAGAAAATAATTCATGTTCTCAAAAAAATAAAGAATTGTAAATTTATTTTAAATTCCTTCAATATAAAATTTAATAAATTTTCTACTTTAATATGACAATTTCCATTTAAAAACCAAAAAATGTTTTTAACAAATGATGCCTTTTATAGGATAAAACCAATGGGTTTCTATCAAAACAATTTAATACATTTTTCTAAAATTTAAATTTTAAATCAATTTCTAAAATCTATTTTACTATTTAAATTACAAAAATTAAATTCCAAAAATTAAATTCGACAATTTAAATTCCAATTTTCATAAAATTTAACAAACACCCCAAAATCCATTAGGACTTATGGAATTTCCAATATTTTATGCCAAATCAAATTCAAACCCCCAGTTCACTGGAATGGGGTTTTTAATAAATTAATTGAATGAAAATTAAATGGATTCAGTCAATTTGTGGTGAAATAAATTGGAATATCGTAAAAGAAAGCAACTACCTTGAGATCAAAATATCATGAATCAGAAATATCTAAATAGAAAACTCAAAACAAGAATATCAGAAAAATAGATCTAAAAATTAAACCAATATACAAGATCTAAAAACAGGCAGAATAGTTCCTAAAATGAAACATAGGCCGAAAAAATCATAAGGAAGAGAGATGATGAGAGCCAAAGAGAACGAATTGGGGGAGGAAACATTCTAGGAAAGGACTAAATGAATACCGCCTATCTTCAATCTGACAAGGAAGGGGTTTTTAAGATCCAAAAGGGGTCCTTAATAGCTCCAATGACCTATGAAAATGTTCTAGGTCGAGTTAGGCTCAATAAATGGTCAAAAAGGAGGGTTTGGGTGTTTTTATGAATTTTTGAATTAATTAAAGGCCATGTAAATTGTTTTATAGAGAGGACCATATGGTTTTTCATACAATAAACCCTAACCATGTGCACATGATAATGTTGTTTCATAGTTTCTCCTATGATGGAACATAGTTTTTCAAACTCTGTGCCAATCATATAAACCCTCACATCCTATATTTTTATGGTATGTACAAGCAGGGTTAACAGTTCAGAAAAATCATGTGCAAACCGTCTATAAAATTAGAACATTAAAAAGATTCCAAAATTTCACCTACAAACCCCAAAAGTGAGACCCAACCAAAACATGATTTAAATGATGGGTTTTGTAGTACTTGAATATAGTTATAAGATGTTACATCCTTCCCACCATAGAAACTGTCTATCCCTATAAAGCCTGTCAATATGATTCCATGTAAAAAACATGAGTCCACTACTCTCTCATAAATTCCCCTCTCTCCCATGTCATAAGAGTATCAGAACCATGTTGCCATAGTACTCAATCCAAATATATATTTGTTCTATGATGTACCTTAGTTTCAGAATCAACTAACCAAAATAGATGCTCAGTTTTGGATAAATAGTTATTTACATCAAGATCACTCCAGATCAGAACATGAGTTAGATAAAAATGATACTTCCATAGCTGAGACACAGAGAGCACACTATATGTCGATGCTGGTTATTATGGAAGTGATAAATGGTAAGATACTTTTCTTGAAGGACCCTGAAACTCCTTGAGGGAAGAGGGGTGAAGCTGGGTGTCAAATTTTTCTTTTAAATTGATGGATCTTGTTACTACCTTGGTAGAAACTGGTTAAACAAAATTAAAAGAGGAATTGTAGAAAATAAACAATCACATGAAAAGAAATGACACAATAATTTTACTTGGTTCACCACTACGGGATACATCCAAGGAGCATACACCGATAGTGTTTCAGTCATATCAATACCAAAAATATTCACACGTTGTGGATTACAAGTGTTTGGAACATTAACTATGTTCCAGGTGCACTGCCTTTACAATGTTTTAGGGACAACACACTACGTCCCTCAGATCACATCCGCTAATTCCCCCTTGCTCGCTGCATTGGAAGAATCTTCCCTCGGTTTAACGACTTTAAGGTCGCTTCAATGTTTTAGCATTAGATCAGGCATCTTCAACTGTAAATGGATGCTCTATTGAAGTCCCACAATCACCCACAGATGTAATTTATTTTCCCACACACTAATATGTTATGGAAATTAATTTTGTAAACTGATTTGTTTAAATATTAGGAATCCTTGGGTGTTCCTCTTACTGTTTCTATTTTTGCGTACTGTCCAACTCTTCCGTATACCATCCAACTACTCTAGGAACTGCTATTCTCGGCGTACTACCCTACTCTACGTACTGCTCCACTCCTACGCAATCCATCCAGCTCTGTGTACTGCCTTGTTGTACCATGTACTGAAATAGTTACCAACGCGAACCACACTCACTTCCACCTACTTTTTCCTTACATGGATAATTCTCTCTGCGTAGTGACTTTCTCCACCACTTACCACTTCATACTTCACTGAATTTCTTCCCAATGATTCAATCTCCAATTTCATTGCTTAAAAAAGGGTATTACTATTCCTTAAAAATGAAAGTAACTCCATAAATTTTGGTAATCTAATTTACCAAAATTTTGAATATGGGACAATCTTCACAATAAATTGAACTCCATCCACGTACTATTTGGCTCCACCACGTACCACTCTTATTTTACGAACAACAACAATCTTTCCAAAATTCAACATCTCGTATACTGCATGTCTTCCCCATGTACAGTTGTTGTAAATCGTATTCGGCATCATTTCGTGTACCGCATTCCTTCACAGTGTACCATTGCTGCAAACTATTTTAGGTTCAGTGCACAATTACGTGTAACATACACCTTCACCGCGTACCATGCACCTTCACCGTGTACCATGTGCCTTCACCTCATATCTCACACCTTTACCACGTACCTCTGGCCCTCACTGCATACTACTGATACAAACCATTACCAAACTCTCGATTTTTGAGGCCCAAAAAATTGGAAAAAACATGGAAACTGCACCACCTTCAATACTGCATTCACCTTTCAACATATGACCTCATTCCTGGAAACCACCCTAGTCAGCCACGTTCATATTTACAATAAACACAAACCAAACTATATTTTTAGCAATGAATAGCCATGGTTCCAACAATTTTCACATTTGTGTTTATTGGAAATATCGAGATTAATTCACGGATGTTCCATCCATAATCAGAACCAGAACCTTCAAGAAACAACTCATAAATCACCCTATGTCTATGTGAGTAGTTCTTGTTATAGAAAACAAGAGAGAGTAAATTAATTGAGTTCTAATTATTTTCTTTTCTCCCCTATAATTGTAGTTCTGGATTTTTCTTGTAACCATAAAAAACATATCACTCTCTATTGAATTCATTGAATTTATCCATTACCCCTCATTTTCAATAAATCTCAAAGACAGATATGTGAACATTGTATAGCTTATAACATACTCAACTTGGATCGTACCTCCCCCATGAACCTATAACACTTCCAAAAATAGATTAAAAAAGTTAAAACAGTTGGAAAAAAGGGAATTTTGTAACCTCTTTATGTTATGGGAGGTGGATGAACACTGAGTATTAACCGATGTTTCTCAAACACAGCCACTGACAGTGGCTTGGTCATAATGGCAGCCACTTTCTCATCAGTTCCCACATGGTCCATTTTGATCACGCCTTGTTAAATTTTTTTATGAAGTGATATCTGATCTCAATATGGTTTGTATGAGAATGCTAAAAAGTATTCTTAGTAAGTTCAATTTCCCTCTTGTTGTCATAGTAAATCGCCATTGGTTTTTTCACCTCATCACCTACGTCAGTCAGAGGCTACTTCATCCAAAGTGACTGAGTGCATGCCTTGGTAGTAGATATATGTTCATCTTCGGCAGTACTATGATTAGTAATTTCCTATTTATTTCTTAACCTTCCCACACATTTCTTCCCAATATAGAATGCTCCACCACTGGTAGACATTCTATCTAGTACATTTCCAGCTCAGTCAGCATAAAAGAAGAGGACATTTCACTACCTCTTTTTTCATCAAAGTATAACCCATAATTAGTTGTACCTTGAATGTATCTCATGATTCTTTTCACTACCTCCATATTTTCTTTCTTCGGATTACTCTGAATGGGGGCCACAATGTAAGTTAAAAACACAATATCTGACCGTGTCATCGTCAGGTACAATAGGCTTCCAATGAATCTTCTGCATGTGGTGGGATCCACATAAGTCTCATTATCAGGCTTCTTGAGCTTTATTCCAACCACAATGAGAGTCGAAAATGGTTTGTAATCATGCATATATTATTTCATAAGTATCTCTCATGAAAATTTTCCTGATAAATAAAAGTGTAATCCATATTCTTGAGTCACCTACAATCCTAAAAAGTATGTGAGTTCACCAATCGTGGACATTTCAAATTCCGATTTCATGTGATTGGAAAATTCATCCACTAATCTATGCCTACTTCCACTAAAAACAATATCATCCATGCATACCGATACCATGAATTGATCCTTTTGTAAAATTTTTACATAGATATTTTGATCCACTCCTCTTCTTTTAAACTCATGCTTTCTCATATAAGAGTCCAACCGAGAGTACCACACCCATCGTTCTTGTTTCAGGCCATAAATAGATTTCTTTAATTTTTAAACCTTCAGTTAATCATTACCATGCAATAACCCTACAGGTTTCTAAATGTAGACTTCATCTTCTAATACTCAATTTAAGAATTCTGTATTCACATCCATTTGATACACTTTAAAATTTATATGGATTTACATGGTGAGAAATAGACTGATTGACTCCAGTCTCACTACAGTAGAAACTTTTCCCCCCACATCAATGCCTTCAATTTTTGAATATCCTCTACAGACCATGTGTTCCTTATTTATGATCATATTTCCTTGCTCCTCAAAATTATTCTTGAAAAACCACTTTGTACCAATCTAATTGTGACCTTCATGTCTTATGAAAAGATACCAAGTCCAATTTGTGTCAATCTGATCTAACTCTTCATTCATTTCTTTTACCCATAACTCATCCTTTGTATCCTATCCAAATGAGAATGGTTCCACAACAGATAGAAATTCATAATGTGCATTATTTCTCATTCTCCTTCCCTATGTAGGTGAATTCCGATCGCCGATAATGCAGGACCTATCAATATATACTCTTTGATTTCTCCTTTGTTTTTCAACTGAATACTATCTAGACATGGCTTCCTCTTTTGATTCTTCTTCAAAATAAACATCAGGATGTGACTCTTGAGAGTTTTCACTCTTTCTGTTGCCTCTATATTTACATTTTTTCTAGGTTAACATCATTCCTCATCTTCTATCACATCAGTATAATAATTCCCTAAAGAATTTGTGTTTTTATCCTCAATGATCATTATATCAATTCATTACACAATTCTTCCCATGCACTTATTGAAACATTTGTATGATTTTTTGTTCATTGAGAATCCAATAAATATTCCTTTTTCTGCATTACCTCCATAATTTCCTAGATTTCCTTCTTTGATTCAGATAAAACATTTGCTTCCAAAACCATAAAAATAATTCAAATTGGGCTTCCTTCCAAGACATAATTAATAAGGTGTCTTTTTCTCCCCCATATATATCACAATTTGATTTTGAATATACAATGATACTTTTACAACCACCTTCTAGAAATTTCGAGGAATGCGACTCTCAATTAACATAGTTATGGCCATGTTGTTTACCTATTGATTCCTACACTCAAAAAATCCATTTTTTGTGTAGTTCTAACATCATCCACCTCGTTTTATATCCCATGATTCTCTACATAACATTAATATTCAATGGATGTGTATTCCCCTCTATTTCAAGACCGCATGACTTTGATCTTCTGTCTAGTATCATTCTTTATGATTCGATGATAGGTTTTAATGCAATAAAGCACATATCGCTTCCTATTTATATTGACAAGACATGACATTATACTGTAATCATTTATGAAAATAAGAAAGTACCTTTCTAAATATATTCCGGAAACATTTATCAGGACACATACATCTATATAGACGAGCTCAAGGGGATTTGATTCTCTTTTCTACTTTGGTTGGTATGAACTGCAGACCAGTTTCCATCACACACATGCATCACAGGTTTTTTCTCATTCACACTTTACATTAGGGATATCCATTACTATCTTTATCCTAGATATCTTTTCCATATACTTATTATTAATGTGCCCTAATATTTGACACCATAAGTTTTTTTCCTCTTCAACTATTAAGTAGAAAATGTTCTCTTGGCCGTGAACTTGATATAAGTTTCAATCTATTCTATATCCTTTCATGGGAAAATTCCCTGACTTTCCTCTTATAGTACAACCATTTTAATTGAATGTCACAACAACACCTGAGTCATAGATTTGTCTCATGGTAAGAAGATTTTGATGCAGACCTTCCGCATAAAGGACTCTAGTTTTCTTCATCTCTCCATTAGCTAGCTCATTACTTCCACTACATCTTTTCATCAAAGAACACTAGTTGAAAATTTCCCTATACCCATGGTTTGAAAATACGGTTATAGACCATGAAACTGTAGGTATAGGCTATACCCACAGTTTCATGAACCGTGGGATCCCGAGGCATCAGGATTACCCTATAGTCATGGTTTTGTAGAAAATGTGGGTATAGACCACTGAAATTTCATATTACCCATAGGTCTGGTGAATCGTGGGTATACATTTAATAAGACAAATTATATACCCATGGTTATGTAAACCGTGGGTATAGATAGTTTTCTTCCCATCACACATACCCATGTTTCGTTGAACTGTGGGTAGAGATAGTTTTGCAGTAGCATATAAACCAAAATTTTAATGTACTATGGGTATAGATTGTTTTCCTAGAAACAGCAGCTACCCCCAGCTACCCACCTTTGTTTCACCTTGCTCATGCAAACTAGAATGCAAACCAGTATGAAATTGTGGAAAATTTCTTATCAGAAACAATGGAACCACTATGAAGCCACACCCCTCCCCTTGCACACCCCCACTCTCCCACGGGACAGAACCCACTTGCACCCCCAAACACACCATATCCCCTAGACACCCCCTGGACACCCCCTAGACACCCCCTAAACACCCCCACCAGACACCCCCCATTGGAAACCCCCACCAGAAAACCCCCTAGATACCCCCACTAGAACTTCCTGGAAAGCCCCTGGACACCCCCTGGACACCCCCTGGAGAACCCCTAGACACCCCCTATACACCCCAAGAAACTCCCTTGGACACCCCAGCTGGACACCCTAGACACCACCACTAGACCGGCACTAGACCCCCCTAGACAACCCCCCCCCCCCCCCCCCGCCCAGACACCCCCTGGACACCCCCACAGGACGCCCTAGACACCACCTGGACCCCGCTAGACACCCCCTCCCCCTAAAAACCACTCCCCCTGGACACCCCCCCCTTGGAATCCCCCTCCTCCTAGAAACCCCCTTCCCCTATACCCACCAGAGACCCCCATGGAAACCCCATTGGACACCCCCTAGGACACCCCTGGACGCCCCCCACTGGACCCCCCTGGACACCCCCACTGGACATCCCCTGGAAAACCACTAGACACCCCCTGGATAGCCCCTTGACACCCCCAACGACACCCCCTTGACCCCCTAACTCCCCCTAGACACCCCCCATGACACCCCAATACACCACCCAAGACACCCACCTTGGATACCCCTTTGGACACCCCTAGACACCCCCTAGACACCCCCCTAGACACCCCCAATTCAACCCCTCCCCCATAGACACCCCCTGGATTTCCCCTTGAAACCCCCAACGACACCCCCTAAACCCCCTAACTCCCCCTGGACACCCCCTTAGACACCCCCTAGACACCCCATTGTAAAGCCCCATAGACACCCCTGAACACCCCATCCCCAAAAGACACCCCCTAGACACCCCTCCCCCTATTCCCCACACCCTACACCCCCATCACCCCACTACCCCCACCCCACTCACCCCAACTACCCCCACCCATCACCCCCCCACATGAACCCCCAATGATCCCCACTTAAACACCCCACTATCGCTACACCCATCCCCCTCCCCCTACTCCCCCCAATAACCCCGGACACCCCCTAGACACCTCCCTTGGACACCCCCACTGTACACCCCCTGGACATGCCCACTAGACCCCCATTAACACCCCTCCCCTTGAGACCCCCCTTGACATCCCCCTTGGACCCCCTTGGACCCCTCCCCCATTGGACACCCCATGAACACCCCTCAGACACCCCCACTAGACCCCCTAGACACCCCCACGTGACCTCCCCTAGACACCCCTTGGACACCCCCTAGACCCCTAACAGCCCCTTGGGCACCCCCTGGATAGCCCATCCCCCCATAGACACCCTCTGGACACCCCTCCCCCGCCCCCCGCACCCGCTGACCCCTTTACCCACATTCCCCCCCACCAGCACCCCCACTACCCCCTCATGGACACCCCCCCTACATCCCCACAACCCCATGTACCCCTCCCCCCTGCACCCCAATTCCCCCCTCCTAAACCCCCCCTATACCACCACTACCCCCTACACCCATCCCCCCCACACCCAGCCCCACCCCCTGCTCCCTGACCCCCTTCCCAACACCCCGCACACAACCCCCTATGAAACCACTACGAAATAATGAAAACTAGAATAAAAACACAATAGAACCAAAATGAATTGTTTTAACCTGTTAAAACATAAGTAGAACTGGAAAAATTGTTGAAAGAAGAAGAAAAATCTTATTACAGAAGTCCTAAACAATTTATTAGCGATTAAGCATCACAATCATTATGAATTGCCACATTATCTAGCTGTGTCATTACTTAAGCTACTGAAACCCAGTTGTTTTCATGCCCATCCTCTTCACTGCTTCCAGATTCCAGAAATTCAAATGAATTGTGAATACTCACCATTAATTTTTGAGTCCGCTTAACACGATGAGCCAGGTCGATGACCAGTGTTCTCTCTGTATTATCTGTCATGGGAGTCTCAAAATATGAAACCCCATGACTATCACTGGAAAAAGTATTGTCACTAGTAGGCTGATTGTAAGTTAAGGCTAGATCATTTCCAACCCATTATTCATTAAGAGAAGGGTTTAAGGAAATGGCATCGTTCTTGTTTCTAACCTTAACAACAGTAGAGGTATGAGTCTGCAATGCAGGTGATCCAGTAACAAGGCTAGAAGTGGTTCTGGTTAGTGGTGTATTGGATCCTCCAAGTCTATCAGAGCTCCTCGAGGAAGAAGAAATCAAATCATTAAGAATATGAACATTGAATTAGTCCCAACTCACTGGTTTTCTAATTAGACATGCACTTTCCATATGAGAGGTACATGAAGGAGTGTTTTATAAAGAGTAAACCTAGGATAGATTAGAATTACCTCCATGAGCAGAATAACATTACATCATAGATACTGATTGCGCAATGAAAACAAAATCTACAAGAGGTTGAGATTCACCAACGGTCTTGTTGGAATCCTTTATAGCCAATGCAATACAAGAAATATATTTCCCCAAATTAGGGCTAGAGGAGTGACAAACCATGTTTCAAGGTTTTCTCTTGGATTTCCTTGATGTGGAAGCCACTATATTTGACTTACCTTTCCAATTAATTGTAGAAATCGTCCATTTTACTTTCCATTAGTTGGATTCCACCTCATCTTGCATATCTTATTCCATTTCATCATTACTATGCTCAAATGTTTCTCCAAGCTATTCATCATAGATGACCCTTGATAGAGAATATTTAAAAGAAATTACCTCATAAAATGGATGAGACTCCTCTACTATATAATCCCGTAAAATAGTATTTTTCACATTCTCTTTAATTGAAAGAATAGGGTAACAATCCTCTCTACCAGAGGAAACTAATAAAAGAATAGGATCATCTATAGGGTTGGATTGTTTCAACTAAGGCTTTATTTGTTGGATTTGTGGAAATATATGAGGTATGAATGAGGTAATTTATATTAAAGAGGTATGAGCTTTGTAAAAAAATAATGGCCTGAAGATCTATTCCATGAAGATATATTGCATGAAAATATACTGAAAATATATATATGAGGATTACATTAAATGTTTTAACATAAATAAGAAGTCTTGGACGAGGATCGAGGGTGAATATATGCATGGAAAATTTTTATAATTAAATGACATTCATGATTTGTTGATATTGATATGTGTTTAAAGCATGGATGAAAGTTGATACAGGTTGGAAATTGGATGTGGATCATGTTCACTGGTTGAATTAAATTCTTAGCTGATATATTAAGGTTGGAATTGATATTAATATCTAAAATTTGGAACTGATTTAAAATACATGAATTCTGAAATAATTTTTAACTAGTTTAGTAGGCTGAGGTTACACATCCTTTCAATGGACGACATAAATATTATTGCACAAGAAGTCAGAAGCTTCAATGAAGCTGTTATAGAATGGGACCTATGGCTATATGTGTGGAAAAGCAGGAAAAAATGCAGTGTTCATGAGAAAAAACATGTAGTATGTGAATGCAACTCTTTCAGGGTTCATATGGTTGCATGAATCAACTTTTCGGGTCTCATTCCAATGATTTTTTGAATGAAGATTTTTGGAAATATAGATTCCATAGTGTTCAGAGTCTTAAATGATTAATGTAGTGTTGTGATATTCGAGAATTACTTTTATGGAATTTTTCTAATGAAGACTTATCAGACCATGTTTTTAAAGGAATATTTTTAAATAATTATTCAAATGTCAATATTATCAAAAGTTAGAAAGAAGAGTTTTAATGTGTGTATTCAAATATTTTATTAGATCACATATTTGACCATGGTGAAGGTTTTCACGCCTGTAAAATTGTCTTATGAAGAAGAAAAATATGAATGTATCTTTTATATGTGTTAGGAGACACTCCCGTTGGTGTCTTGGAAAGGGATTAATCATCTTGCTTATGGGTACGATAAGTTTTAATGTTGAATGTTTTACTAGGGCCTATAGTTTTTTATTACAAATACTGAAAAGTCAATCTAGGGAACCCAATTATCGTGATAAATTTACCAGTAATTTTCTAGATGAGTGGAAGTCCTTGGAAAAAAAAACTGTGTGGGGTGTATCTAAGAGTGAATGAAATCTTCATAGAAGAATCATTGGGAAGATTCGCCATGTTCCTGACATTTTATTAGAGAACAAAGGTAGCTTCAGACGACCTCAAGTATTTATTTTGGGGTTATTGTTGTATTTAGGGTTTTGTGGCACTCCAATCAGTGTATGTTATAAGGGAATAACTATCTTTCCCCCAATTTCAATCTATTAACAAGTCATGTGCCCTGCCATGAGGACATTCATGGTTTTACTGGGAATTTCAATCCAAACTATCTATTGTATAATAGAATATTTTTGGCACCAAGGTATATCTATAATTCCATTGGGATGAAGTCTAATAATCAAATACAACAATTTACAATAGCTCATGATCTGATATTACATTATCAAATTGGTTATGAATTTGAATTTCTATTTATTAGTCCCAACACATTATCACTTCACCACCTTTTATAACCATATAATTTACAAAATCAATATATATTGCATAGTCTCTTATATCTACCCATTATAAATTCCAATGTTCTCGATCCTTATTCATGGGAATTAACAATTCATTCATAGACATTCTCAATCCCCCTGACTATCCTTATTTCCAAGACCATCGCATTGTTCGGACATAGACTCTGATATAGGAATTCTAGGATGGACTAAGGTGGATAGGCTACACCCATAGGTGGGCACAAGTTTTCGGGCATCATGGAATCACCACTTAGGAACAATTTCCCCCTCAAACAATTAATTAAAATAGAAGTAGAAAATAAATAAAATTTCATCATGACCCATTCATACGTTGGATTTCCACACCAAAGGAAATGAAAATAAATAGAAAAAACACAATACAAAGATAGAAAAAAATGAAACACACTAATCAGTCCCTCCTCTTTGCCGATCTCCCTCCCCTGCAAAGAAAACTATGTAGATGCCACCAATGCCCTATTGGCCCCCTTTTAAGAATATAACTACCCTCCATCCATAGAAAGTAGTAAAAGGCCTACGTGGATGACTCAATAAGGAAAATAAAATAAAAACTAAACGAGAACATACCCATATTTTGTTATTATACACGTCACTTCCCAATATATTAGAAAAACAATGCCCCATGGGTTTATGTTTCTACAAGAAAGTCCAATAGAAATATGACGATAATGGTTTCACCTAATTATCTTAATAAAACACTGAAAATAAATATGATGCTAATTTGTAATGACCTAATGTTTCATTAATGGAAATCCCTCTTGATCTAATTAAATGTCACTTTATGTTTATATAAAATGTCAACTTCTTGGGTTTTATGTTATGAATTTTGACCGTTTCTAATATAGTCGTTGAACAGTGATCACATGATTAGTATAAATATAGGACTTTAACAAATCCAATTTACTCAGACAAAAGCAGCGATGGCCCCATCCAGTAGAATTGCCCCATACGAAGCCCATTTTTCGGAGCTCGGAAAAGAGGTGGCATCTTTGGGCTTCGCCCTTGACCAAGCCCAAGCTGAGCTTCTTCATGTCAAGCTCAAACGTGACCGTCTATGGGAAAAGTTGAAGTTGATTGAAATTACCACTCGAGCGATGTTATCCGAGCCACCCCAAGAGTCTGTCACCATCGCACACCTTAACCTTAGGTCTTATGTGGATATTTAAGGGGTTATGTAAAAAATAAGTAGTACTATGTCCATGTACATTATTTTTTTATATAATAATGAATATAATTTCTTGTCATTTTTGATACATTGTAAATAGATTTTAAAGTACAAATGGTGTTTTTAGTTATTATTTAATTAAGAAATCTATTTTATTAAATTAAGGGATTTTTGAATTAAATAATAGTTTAATAAAATATTATTATTATTATTAAATTATGTTTTATTAAATATAAATCATCTTATAATTTTATGAATGCAATTGTAATTTTTATTAAGGATTGAAATCCATTTCTGTCAAAACCCGTGAATTTTCGATAAATGTCGGTTTTTATTTTAAAAGTGAAAATTAACATATTTAGAAAAATATTTAGATAAAATAAATGTAATTTCTGGAATCAAGATTTCGAAATTATCTAACAGTGAATTTTTCCTAATTTTCTAAGACAGTCAAATTTTTGGGTAAAAATTAAATACCCTTTAAATATATAATGTGTTTTATGACATCATAATGACCCAATAGTAATGTAATAAAATACAATAATCTTTATGTTCGGCCAATATATGTTTTACCATTAAAATAATGTTATTTTTGGTTTGTTTGACTTACTTTTCAAAGCATTAATGGACCCCTCAAGACTTATTAAACACCTTGTCTTTTTAAATTAATTTTCATGGGAGTGTGACTCACCTCCACATAAGAAACCTTATTATTTTAAGAATTTATGGCTTTGGCCTTATAAAATATTGTTTTCATCTTACCTTTTCCAAAAACTATGGGCAAAAACCATGGGATGGTTTGTGGTTTTAATTAATTTAATGTAAGGGCACCCAAACCTAAATAATAAAGAATTCCCTCACCTTTCCTATATAAACCCACCCAAGATCCCACTTAATCCTCACTAAAATACCTTGGAGTTTGTCCAAACTCTTCCATAGTCTCTCTATAATTCTCCCATGGTGCTCCAAGCTCCCAAGAAGCCTCTCACAAGACTCTGTCTAGCTTTTGGAAGCACACTTCCAAGTAAGGGTTTTTTTTCATCCTTTCTCATTTTTTCCAATTTTCTTTAAGTTGGTTTGACCTTTTAATTTCAATTATGAATGTTGGGGTATGGTTTCGCACCTACCTCATACTTCCCTCTTTATGTTTGAATGATGGGAGACCCCTTTCTCTCTCATTAAATTCCTCCCATGAACACCCTATACTATGCCGAAATTCCGAAAAGAACTTCCCTCTCCTCATTATATTCAAGCAATACTTTTGTATCATGAATCTAAATTCCATTATAATTGTTGGGACATGTATCTATATGAGCTCCTTACTGTCCATTACATGTAAATATTATGAGGAACCCCTTTTTCTCTCATGAACAGTTTTTATGAATTCTTACCGATTTTCTAAGCCAATGCCATTGTGTAGTGAATACCATGCCCATTTCTCCATCAAGGGTATTCACCTTTATGAACATTTACTTATTGATTATAAAGTTTCATGTATGAATTCCTCATTACTTTATCGTGGAATAAATTATTATGTTTTATGAATCCTTGTTTTATGATCAATGTGGCACACTTATGCATGAAATGAAATGTTTAAGAAGGGTACACCCTTATAGCACTCCAATTCATTGGGTAAAGTATAGTATCATGATACGTCATGTGAAATGAGTGTTGTCTCATTCTAATTCAAGTGAAATTAGGGTTTACTTGTGCTTCATGTGCAATGAGGATTTACTCATGCTCTATTTTCAATGAGCCTTGGCTCATGCTAATTCCATGTTAAGTGTTGTTGCCACATTTCCATGTTATGATTATCATGCTTTATCATGCCTTTATGTTCAAGTTTCTTTTATGATCTATTGATATTCCTATTTTCTAACATGTATTTTACTCCTCATGTTATTCCATGTGTACTCCCTTACTGGGCTTTATAGCTCACCCTTTTCTTATGCATGTCCTCAGGTTATCCCATACAATGATAAGTACGACAGAATGTAGTGGTCATGTAAAGGAAGTTTTCAATAAAGATGTTGTATTTAATGTTCTATGTTTTTATGTAATGATCCTAAGTTCCAAAGACACTAAACCTCTTGATCTTATTTGTTTTATCAAGTGAAGTTTTATGTAATAAATCATGTTTAAGTTTGAAATAAAAGCAGGGTTGTCATAGTTGGTATCAGAGGATATGTGTAGTTATTTTTGGGATTAGGAAACCCTAGTAAAGCGTTAGACACAAGACTAAGTATAATAAAAACATCCCTAAGTTTTGGTCAGTACTGAGTAAGTGGTTTATCAAACAAATACAACCCTGTCTGGATACAAGAAGGTAGAGGCGACTCTGGCACAGATGTATCCTAGGGGTAAAACCCGAAAACACAGATTTGAGCTAGACTCGAACGGGAACTGGTGCACGATAACGGGCCTTGCTGCACTCTTTGTTACGACACTCCTGGGGGATATGTTTTGATAAATTCAAAATCTTAGTATGAACCCTTATTAAGGGAAATAAAAAAAAATCCCATATGAAAATATGTTAGAAAGTAGATCATGAAAAGCCTAGATTGAAGCCTATAGACTCATGAGTAAGGAAATAAATGTTTATTTATAAGTCATCAACTTTTTTCTTTGGATTACCCTTTATGTGGTACCCCTAACATTCCTTTTATTCCTGCCAATGGCCGGTAATAAGAGGACTCAGGCTAACAACCGTTGTGAAGATCCGTGTGATGACTGTACTAATGAGATACCCAATCCAATGGGAGTGGGAATCGCGAACTTTTACATGCTTCTCTCTCAGCTAACTCAAGTTTTGAATAGAAACATGGGTCAAGAGCAACGTTCAACCCCCCTAAGATAGAACAAGTCATTATCGGGAGATTAATGAGACAGAGGCCTCCTACTTTTAGTGGATCATCTGATCCCACGATCGCTGTACAATGGATCAAATCAATTGAAAATTTATTATCCATCCTCCAATGTTCTGAACAAGAGAAGGTTCTCCTAGCGGCTTATCGTATGGAGGGTGAAGCAGATCACTGGTGGACGTTGATAAAAAATATGATGCCTGAAGAGGATATTGAGGCATTAGAATGGAAGGATTTTCGGAAGATTTTTTTTGATAAATATTTTCCGTGCACCCTCCGGCTTAAGGTGGAAAGGGACTTCCTTTCCCTCAAGAAAAAAGATGAAGAATCTGTTGGAGCATACGAGGAAAACTTCACAAGGCTTGCACGATATGATTCCGGATTTGTCGTAACCCCCGAATGCAAGGTTGACCGCTTCTTTGGTGTGTTGAAGCCTAGCTTGCGGAAAGAATTAGCGATCCGTGACTTCGACAGCTATGAAGAAATTGTCCGATGTACCCTCAAGGTCGAAATGGAGATCAGGGAATCACAGAGGTATCATTGGGACAAGAAGCGTAAGGTGGAATTAAATGCTGGTGGTCTGATGGATAAATCCAAGAGTGCTAATAAGATCCAGCACCCCACTTTCCAAAAGTGTGGAAAGAAGCACCCTGGAAATTTCCTTAAGGGGACGAGAAAATGATTCATGTGTGGAAGAGAAGGGCACCTAGCTATTTACTCTCGGTAAGAAAGACCCACGACTACGATAGAGGATAGGAACACTCCGTTCGTACCTCAACGCATTGTTCAATGCAAAAAATTCAAAGAACTGAGTCATTTTGAAAATCAGTGCCCCAATCCAAGGGTTTTCGGAGAAAACCAAAAACCTCCGAGGCAGAAAGGAAGAGCTTTTGACATCACTTCTGCCGAAGTGAACCCTGACAACGAAGTGGTGACAGGTATGCTAGAAATTCATTCAAGAATAGAGAACATACTTTTTTATTCATGTTCTACACATTCTTTTATATCTCTAAAGTTTAGTAGAACAATCCCAGCACCACCAAAAATATTCTAAGTAATGATGTCGATGACTACGGAAAATGGGGCAATCATTGCATCCCATGAATATAAGTCCTCCCCTGTTATAGTCTGCATATTTAATTTCCCGGAGAACCTCGTCATACTCCCTCTGGTGGAATTTGATGCAATTCTTGGCATGGATTGGCTTTCCTTATATAGAGCCAACATAAATTGTCTGGAGAGGGAAATCACACTCCATATGGAGAATCGACCCTCGATTCTTTACAAGTGTAAGGAGGAAGATGAATCTCCTTTAGCACCATCATCTCAAGCATGGATATTACTGCCTTATGAGAATGTGTATCTGGCTCAGATGATTGAGTCCAAGGAAGAAACCATCCTTGAAGAAATTCCTATTGTGGAGGAATTCGCTGAAGTGTTTCCCGAGGAACTGCCTGATCTTCCTCCTAGAAGAGATGTTGAGTTCTCAATTGAACTTATACCTAGGGCGTTACCAATATCCAATATTCCTTATAGAATGGCTGTATGTTGAGCTTGAAGAGTTGAAGAAACAACTACAAGAGAATCTGGATAAAGGGTTTATACTCCCAAGTGCTTCACCATGGGGTGCACTAGTCATCTTCGTCAAGAAGAAGGATGGGTCAATGCGGCTTTGCATCGATTATCATGAACATAAAAAAATCATGATAAAGAACAAGTATCCTCTCCCATGAATCGATTACTTGTTTTCTCAGCTACGTGGAGCACAATACTTCTCCAAGGTGGATTTGCGGTCGGGATATTATCAAGTAAGGGTGAAGAAGGAAGATGTCCCCAAGACTGCTTTTCGTACAAGATACGGGCACTATGAATTCATAGTAATTCATTTCGGACTCACCAATGCTCCAGAAATATTCATGGACTCGATGAATAGAGTCTTTAGAGATTACCTTGAAAAATTTGTGGTTGTCTTTATACATGATATTCTAATATACTCCAAAACCAAGGAGGATTATGAGGAGCATTTAAAAATTTTACTAGAGACATTGCGCATGGAGAAGATCTATGAAAAGTACAGAAAGTGTGAGTTCTAGTTGAAGGAGGTCTCATTCGTGGGCCATATCATCACAAGAAATGGGATATCTATGGACCCCTCCAAAACAGATGCAATTGAGGGATGGCCGAGGCCAACATTGGTAACGAATATCTGTAGCTTCTTGGGGTTAGGTGGATATTATCGACGATTTGTGAGAAATTTATCATGATTTTCCAACCCTCTTACCAATATAAATCGAAAGGGAGTAATGTTTTCATGGAGTGATGAATTCAAAGAAAGCTTCAAGGAGTTGAAAGGGAGGCTTATCATTGGGCCTGTGTTCACTTTACCCACAAGTGGGGAACTTTTTGTTGTATTTAGTGACGCTTAAAAGAAGGGCCTAGGTTGTGTGCTGATGCAGAATGATAATGTTATATCTTATGCCTCAAGGCAGTTGAAAATCCATGAGCGAAACTATCCAATGCATGATCTGGAGTTGGCAGTGGTGATCTTTGCCTTGAAAATCTGGCGGAATTATCTCTATGGAGAGAAATGTGAGATATATACTGACCACCAAAGTCTTAAATATATATTCACATAGAAAGATCTTAATATGTGCCCGAGAAGATGGACAGAGGTCATCAAGGATTATGACTGTTCAATACATTACCACCCTGGGAAAGCAAACAAGGTGGCAGATGCCCTAAGTAGAAAGGACCCAGTAATTATATCAATGATGAGAATTGAGAAGGATCCAATCTTCTTAGACATGATGAAGATGGATGTGGGAATCATAAATAAGGGAACATCGTCCATCCTTTCACAAATGATTACTCAACCATCTCTTTTGGAAAGGGTAAAGGATGCTCAAAAGGAAGATGTGGGAATTCAGGAAAAAGTGGATGCTATCATAAAATGGAAATCCTCAGAGTTAAATGTTAATGAAGAAGGAATTGTGCGGTTTAGGAAAAGACTATGTGTTCCATCAAGTCCGGAGTTGAAGAAGGAACTTTTGGATGATTCCCATAGTTCAAATTTCTCTATTCACCTAGGGAGCACAAAGATGTATCGAGATCTCCGAGAAAAATTTTGGTGGAATAATATGATGAAGGAGATCGCTGAATATACATCAAAGTGCCTCGTGTGTTAGCATGTGAAGGAAGAGAGGCAGACGTCTATGGGGATGATGAAACCATTTCCCATACCAGAATGGAAATGGGAGAACATCACCATGGACTTTGTCACCAGCCATCCATGGACATCCAAAGGCAATAATGCAATCAGGGTTGTTGTGGATCATCTTATAAAGACTGCACACTTCCTTGCTATTCGGGAGGATTTCTCTTTGGTTCAACTGGCACAGATATATATCAGGGAAGTGGTAAGGTTTCATGGAGTACCACTATCTATTGTGTCTGATCGAGATCCAAGATTCACCTCGATGTTTTGGAAGAGTCTTCAACATTCTCTGAATACTGAACCGAACTTCTGTACGGCATATCATCCTCAAAATGATGGCCAATCCGAGCAGACTATCCAAACACTAGAGGATATGTTGAGAGCGTGCTCAATGGACTTTAAAGGAGGATGGGATCAACATCTTCCTCTGGTTGAGTTCTCTTATAATAATAGTTTCCACTCGAGCATCCAAATGGCACCATATGAAGCCCTATATGGGAAAAGGTGCCGAACACCGGCATGTTGGGATGGGGTCGGTGAACGTAAGCTTTTGGACCAAAAATGGTCGAAGAAATGGTAGAGAAGGTGAAAACCATTCAGCAGCATATCAAGGAAGCTCAGATTCGACAAAAGAGTTTTTCAGATAATCGTCGATGAGACCATGAGTTTAAATTTTGAGACATGGTGTTTCTATGCATATCTTCGTGGAAGAAGGTCATGAGGTTTGGAAGGAAAGGGAATTTAAGTCCATGGTACATCTGCCCCTTTCACATTCTTGATCATGTCGGGGCTGTGGCCTATCGAATAACACTCCCACATTCCATGGTCAAAGTACATGATGTCTTTCATGTATCCCTCTTAAGGAAGTATATACCGGACCCTTCACATGTACTCTCTTCTGAGGTGGTACAATTGGAAGATGATATTTTTTATGAGGAGCCACCAGTGAAGATCATAGACCATAGATAAAATGTTCTAAAAAGAAGACAATGCCCCTCATCAAGGTGTTGTGGAGAAACCAAATGTTTGAAGAAGCAACTTGGGAATCAGAGGAAATGATGAAGCTGAGTTACCCACCTTTTTTTAGTGTGGGAAAAGGAAAATTACGAGGGTGAAATTTCTTAAGGGGGGGAATATTATAACAAACCAAAGTTTTATTAATGGAAATCCCTCTTGATCTAATTAAATGTCTCTTTATGTTTATATAAAATGTCATCTTCTTTGGTTTTATGTTAAGAATTTGACCATTGCTAGTATATTCATTGAACAGTGATCACATGATTAGTATAAATATAGGACTTTAACAAATCCAATTTACTCAGAGAAAAAAAGCGATGGCCTCATCCAGTAGAATTTCCCCAAACGAACACCATTTTTCGGAGCTCGGAAAAGAGGTGGCATCTTTGGGCTTCGCTCTTGACCAAGCCCAAGCTGAGCTTCATCATGGCAAGCTCGAACGTGACCGTCTACGGGAAAAGTGGAAGTTGATTGAAATTACCAATCGAGCGATGTTATCTGAGCCACCCCAAGAGTCTGTCACCCTCGCACACCTTACCATTAGGTCTTATGCGGCTGTTTTAAGGGGTTATGTAACAAATAAGTAGTCCTATGTTCATATACATTATTTTTTATATATACTAATGAATATAATTTCTAGTTATTTTTGATACAATGTAAAAAGTTTTTAAAGTACAAATGGTGTTTTTAGTTATTATTTAATTAAGAAATCTATATTATTAAATTAAGGGATTTTTTAATTAAATAATATTTTAAAAAAATAAAATTATTATTATTAAATTAATTTTTATTAAATACAAATGATCTTTTAATTTTATGAATGCAATTGTAATTTTTATTAATGTTTGAAAGCCATTTCTGTCAAAACCCATGATTTTTTTATAAATGTCGGTTTTTATTTTAAAAGTGAAAATTAACATATTTAGAAAATTATTTAGATAAAATAAATGTTATTTCTGAAATCAGGATGTCGAAATTATCCAACATTGAATTTTTCATAATTTTCTGAGACAGTCAAATTTTTTGGTAAAAATTAAATACCATTTAAATATATAATGTGTTTTATGACATCATAATGACACAATAGTGATGTAATAAAATACTATAATATTTATGTTCCGCCAATATATGTTTTACCATTAAAATAATGTGATTTTGGGTTTGTTTGACTTACTTTTCAAAGCATTAATGGACCCCTGAAGACTTATTAAACACCTTGTCCTTTTAAATTAATTTTCATGGGAGTGTGACTCACCTCCACATAAGAAACCTTATTATTTTTAGAATTTATAACTTTGGCCATATTAAATATGGATTCCCTATTCCCTTTTCCAAAAACCATGGGCAAAAACCCTGGGATGGTTTGTGGTTTGGATTAATTTAATGTAAGGGGACCCAAACCTAAATAATAAAGAATTCCCTCACCTTTCCTATATAAACCCACCCAAGATCCCACTTCCTCCTCACTGAAATCCCTTGGAGTTCGTCCAACCTCTTCCCTACTCTCTCTAGAATCCTCCTAATGTTCCCCAAGCTCCCATGAAGCCTCTCACAAGCCTCTCTCTAGCCTTTCGAATCACACTTCCAAGTAAGGGTTTTTTTTCTTCCTTTCTCATTTTGTCCAATTTTCTTTATGTTGTTTTTTCCTTTAATTTAAATTATGAATGTTGGGGTATCGTTTCTCACCTCCCTCATACTTCCCTTTTTTATGTTTAAATGATGGGATACCTCTTTCTCTCTCATTAAATTCCTCCCATGTACACCCGTTACTATGCCGAAATTCCGAAAGGAACTTCTCTCTCCTCATTTACATACAAGCAATAATTTTGTATCATGAATCTAAATTACATTATAATTGTTGATACATGTATCTATATGACCTCTTTACTGTCTATTACATGTAAATATGATGATTAACCCCTTTCTATCTCATCAACCGTTTTTATGAATTCTTATGTCACGCCGTTACGCTGTCGAAATAACACCGATTTTCTAAGCCAATGCCCTTGTGTAGTGAATACCATGCCCATTTCTCCATCAAGGGTATTCACCTTTATGCACATTTACTTATTGATTATAATGTTTCATGTATTAATTCCACATTCCTTTATCGTGGAAAAAATTATTATGTTTTATGAATCCATGTTTTAGGATCCATGTGGCACACTTATGCATGAAATGAAATGTTTAAGAAGGGTGCAGCCTTATAGCGCTCCAATGCATTGGGTAATGTATAGTATCATGATACGTCATGTGCAATGAGTGTTGACTCATGATAATTCAAGTGCAACGAGGTTTTACTCATGCTTCATGTGAAATGAGGATTTACTCATTCTCTATGTGCAATGAGCCTTGGCTCATTCTGATTCCATGTTAAGTGTTGTTGCCACATTTCCATGTTATGATTATCATGCTTTATCATGCCTTTATGTTCATGTTTCTTTTATGATCTATTGATATGCCTATTATCTAACATCTATTATACTCCTCATGTTATTCCATGTGTACTCCCTTACTGGACTTTATAGCTCACCCTTTTCTTATGCATGTCCTCAGGTTATCCCATGAAATGATAAGTACGAGGGAATGTAGTGGTCATGTAAAGGATGTTTTCAATAAATATGTTGTATTTCATGTTTTATGTTTTTATGTAATGATCTTAAGCCTCAAAGACACTAAACCAATCGATCTTCTTTGTTGTATCAAGTGATTATTTATCTAATAAATCATGTTTATGTTAGTAATAAAAGCAAGGTTGTCATATAAATGGATAATAAGATCAATGAAATTGATGTTTAAGAGTGGTAAATTTATAAAATGGAGTCTTTATAATTGATAATTCTAATAGAAATTAATCCTGAAGATAGTTTTTTCTTAGGCCTTTGAAAATAATGATTCTAATTATAGTAATTATTGAAGATTATGTTTTAAGAAGATCAACTGTGTGATCATTTTTATAAGGAAAAATAAAATTGATTAGTTTTCGAGAATAATGAAAGTGAAAGAATGTTGATGTTCATGTAAATCTTCATAGGTAAAAATATTACAAAACACATTCTTAATGATGTATGGGAATGATATGGGGTAATCAGATGCTTACTATAAATTAAAGACTCAATTTGAGTCTGTATAGAATTCAGGGGAATACCACAATGAACTTAATAAAATACCAAAAATGTTCTAAGACATATCCATGCTTCTTGACACTAGTTAATATCATCAGTACTTTCTCACAATAGTCATGGTTTATGGTAATAAATTATCCAGACTTCCACCCTAATAGTGAGGTTTGAAACAAAGGGTGGTACAATTAAATAAATAATGACATATGAATAATTTTAGGGTAACTAATGTTTTATGAAATCTCTATTAAACGCAAATGGTACTCACATGAACGACTAAATATCATCATATGAACTCTAAGAACCTCCTCCAAGATTTATGATCACTCCAATTGTACCTTGAAAAGAAGAAGGTATTATAAACTCATGGTTATGATGGTTCCCAATAGCTAATGAAATTACCACCCAACCCCTTGAGAAAAATAGGGCTTGTGTCAGAGATGGTGGTAATCAGTTCATCATACAAGCTCCAGAATTCATAGTTATACCCCAATCCTAGATTTTTATAGACTTTATCAACTGAATTGGAATGAAATTCACTAACTTAGTGAATCTATTAACCACTACCCCAACAACATCATGATTATGAACCACATCATGCAAGCCAATATCAAATCCTAGGGAAACTACCTTTCATTTCACTAAATGGATGGGTAATATTCACAACATGACCACCGGTCATTAGTGTTTGATTTTCATTTCTTATATACCTTCTCAATGTCTACATGGATATTTCACTAGAGTATAGGTTTAGAGAAAATTTCCATGAAAAATAAGAAACCAGATTAGGATCCTAAAATTAGAGAGATAATTCTCATTCCCTAGCCACCCATTAAAGGATCCTCCCAATTAAGGTTTAACCTAATGGTAGGGTTATTATAATTTGACTGTTAAACATCTTGTAACATAGTAACCAGATCCAATAATGAGATATAACCAATAGAAATCCAAAACTCTTTCCTAGTATGTAAAAACTATGTGAATACTAATAATTTGACGACTTTATGTTTGAGGAATGAGATCATATTTTGGATATATAGAAATTCGTGGAAAAATTTGATGATCCACTTCAAGGAGGAGGATGTTCCAAGAAGATGGGATCATGGGATCTATACGATCACTACTAAAAAATTGGTGGAAATATATTCCTACTTTAATAATTTCAAATATAAAATAAGTAAAATACAAAACTAGGATTAAAAAAACCATTTTCTCTTTTTTACAATCTCTAAAAAGTTTTTATAGAAAAAATGAAGGAAATATGAAACTAACTATTCAATTCTATCCTCCACTGGTTTCCTACTAAAAATTTAAAAAATACCATGGAACCCTTTCATAAGATGTAGAATAAATATAAAAACATTGATAATTGGATATCTATTTTTTTTACAAACAGTATTTTGGTGATGTCATGAATCTTGGTTCTGTAATCTCATTTCTAGTTTCTTTAATCTCCCCATTTTCGAACTTAATTATCTAGTGTAGAAAATAAAGACAACACATTTATCGTAATCATCTAATTGGTACATAAAAAAATATATGAATCTAATTAATTACATCATCCATATATTAGAAATTTCAGAAAACTGTAAATAATACTTATACAACGAATACAAGAAATTTTATGAATGATGTTTTTGGTATATGATTATAAAATAATTTCTATATGAATGTAATAAGAAAAAAATATACACCATATAAATATATAGAAACAATGAAATACAAAAATATGAACAACCTATTCCACAAATTTAAATTTACTTCATCATATGACAAAAAATACACCTATGAAATAAGGCATCCCGTCAACTATAACCTTGTGGAGAATGTACCCATTAAATCATTATATAAAACTAATTATCTAGAAAGTCACCAAAAAACTACTTGTATAAAATGGGTGAAGTTTCATTTCCAATTATGTTAACATGTATTGTTTAAGTAAAATGACACAATGGGAACCTTCGATGATATATATATATACCAAAAGGTCTTATATGAGGTATAAGTGAGGTGGAGGTTGTAATTGTTGATGTGGAGGTAATTTAATCCAAGGTTGAGGATAAGTAATGATTGGTATAAATGTGGGGTGAAGGTAAAGAAAGTTTTTCTAAAATAAGGACATTAGCAACATATATATAAGGCTCTACGATTATTGTGATATTATCCACATCCCTGGTCCCATGTTTCATAAATTCATGAAACTCAGCATTCACTAACCTAAATTTATTGAGAAGATAAATCATTATCAAAATCGTATCTAACATATAACATAATGTTGTTTTTTGGGGGAAACATCTTAAAATATATTTCCAATGATATGAACTAATTCTTGAGTTATTATTTAGTGTAAAACCATTCGAGATAATAAATAATTACACCCTTGAATAAAAAATTCTTTGGTAGTATTAATGGATTTATCTTTAATTAAATCATATTTATTTTCTCTTTGAGAAGAAGATTCCATTTGAACTTTATTTCTAATATACTTCATATTTTCCAAAAATATTTTAAATTTCCTCATGTATCAACTTTAAAATAAAATAATCATCAATAGATAATGAAGGAGTAGAATAAGTTGTTGATTCATTTCTTGAAGGTCTAGTTGGAGTGGTTATCACTTTGAGATATCTTATATCCATGATATATATCATATATATGATTCAACTTATAGGGATATAATGTGGATTCCAAAACATCAAATTTATTTTTTGAAAGATTGAATCAATTCAGTTATATTATCTATTTTTAGGAACAGTCATGGCCAGATTTGTGGAGAAAAAAATTTAATAGTGTATGAAATATATTCCTCTTGTTCATGAGTATAGTCCTAACTAACAAAAAAAGAACTTATTTCAAAACATAAAAATTGTATTTCTTGATATAAATGAAATATGTAGAATTTATTATAGGAGGTTAATCAGAATAGTATTCATATTTTTGATATGGAACAACATGTTCTTGAGTAGGAGAACCATCATAAGAGGAATCGTCAACCAGATCATAATAGTGAGAACATAACTCATGAGTCTTTCAATCCCCATAATAGCCCCCTGGCAGCCCCTGCTGCACCCATCATAACCCTCACCAGTCCCTTAACATGTGATGGGTATTCAATTCTAGTACTCGACCCATTACAGTGGTTAGAGAATTATTAAATTTATAGTCTCAAAGCTACAAGATCAGTTATTGATGATAATATTAAGTAAACTTAAAAGATGATAGATGAGTAAAGGTTCACATTTTTAAGATATGTTGAAGTGAAGATAGAATGAAGATAAATTTTCAAAAGATAATTCATAGGAAAAATCTATTGTTTATTAAAAATATAGATTACTGATTACCTGATGTAGAGGAATCAATGGAATCTAAATGCGAAAACCATGAAAAATTTCATATGACTTTACTAGAAGATAAAAGATCTTGAAAACATGGAATGAATTCCCATAGATATACATAAGATTAAGAGTTTCTTATGTAAAAGCTAAAAAGATAATATGTATGTGTTACAATCAATGCGATACATTAGGTTTATATTTTTGGAATTATTTCATGTTTCTCAATTTTACACTGATCATTTAATGTAACAATCATCATGACTATTTGAAAATAGTTAATGATTCATGCTGAGTATGTAAGATTTATTTTCACTATGATTCAATGAGAATTATCTTAATGTTTTAATTATAAAACATGAAACAAAAACATGTGGGATAATTTTTTTGGAACGTGAATCTAGAAATTAAATCAATTGATTCTAAGGGTTATCTTAGTGAATCACATACTAGAATGAAATTCCAAAAGGTGATGAAGAAATCGAAGTGGTTGATGTTGAATATTGGAAGTTATTAATTCTTCTTACTTCTGTTGATGTAAATCTAAATGTTTTTTGAGTGTTGAATGATTTATTTACTAATTTAGATGTGGAATAAGGTCATGCATAGAATATAAGTATTTAAAAGTTAGACAATCAATAGTTATGAAAAACAGAATTATTCATAAGCTAAATGATTGGAAAAGGACCTTTGTAAGAGCTTATAGAATTTAAGCATGAAAATTATGAAACAACATGAAGTCGCCATGAAAGTCCTTAGAAAATAGCATGAAGATCAAATGATGACAGTTCGTGCTAAAAATAATTCTCTCATTGAGAATTTAGAAGAACCACTAATGGTGAAGGAGTTAATGGTCATAGATCTTGAGGAAGAGTTCCATGTAGTGTGGGAGAAGCCTAAAACAATAGAAAATAGCATGTATAATTTTGTTCTGGCTTCAAGAAATACACAGTACAAATCTATGGGTAATTTAAGAAGCCCATATAGAAAGATGTTACCATAGTGACATTTATATTCCATTTCAACTATACCACTGTGAATCATAATTGGAATAGTTATGCAGCATCTCTTAAAAATAGAATGAGGGATAAAAAAACTGAAAATATCATGCTTCAAAGGAAGAATTATTTTCTAGTGAGTTGGTCATTACAAAATGTGTTATTTCCAATTCATGCAATGATGGGGTTTTTCCAAGTGTTTCACATCAATGAAAAACATGGAAGAATAATGGAAGGGGTTGGTTCACAAGGAACAACAACACTTCATAGAATGAAGATATTGCAGATACCCCCTTTCCACTCACTCTATAATGTTTAAATTGACTTGTGTATTTATTTATGGGAGATTCAATCCACAGGGTAGTTTTACTATGTTTGCATCAAAAGAATAATAATTGAGTATTTGATAAATAATTTAAGTGAAAGAGGTGTTTAAATCTATCACCTTAAAGGGAACATGCTAGAATCTGTCTAGCTGTATTGTTAAATCTGTTATCTTGGATATTTTATACTGGAATCTGATTGTATTTTATAGAATTTGTGTTTTCAATGAAAGAATCCATCTATAAAGATTTGGAGTGAAAGGATATTATGAAATAATTGGAAAGGAAAATCTTTGAAACAATATTGTCACATCCATCGCCTTAGAGGAAACTATGATGAATCTGTACAAAACTTTTGGAATTTTTCTATGTACCCTAAAATATTATAAAATAGTGAATATAATGGATTATTTGAAGTGATCTAGGTGTCAAAGTCATGTAACTTGAACACCTAATAGTTTTAGGAAGTATATGGAAGACTCTAAAAGTTATTACAGGCCCAATCTGTTGATATAAGAACTTAGTGAATTGATTTCACAACATTATGAGGAAGTATACTTATATAATATTTTTTATACATTTATTTTGAACTAACATGATGGTATTAGATGAGTGGTTTTTCCAAGGTAACCTTGAATATTCTTGAAGAAGACAATATTATCAAGTGCCTCTCATGGTAAAATCATTCCACCCTATGGTGTATGGAAATGAAGACACTAAGGGGGAGTTGGAAACATTACTCATACATGTTTTTAGTCTAGTTTGGAAAAGGAGACACCTTGTGATATGGTTTTCAAGCGAAATTGCAGTGGGATAGTATATTAAAGTTGGATTTAATCTTAATATCTGATTTCTGGAACATATTTAAAATACATGAATGTTGGAGAAATTTTTAACTGATTTAGTAGGCTGAGATTACACAAAATTTCAATGGACTACTTAAATATTTTTTCATAGGGAGTCCGAAGCATCCATGAAGTTATTATAGAATGGGAACTATGGATAAAGGTGTGTAAAAGTAGGATAATAGGTAGTGTTCATGATGAAAAACTTATAGAGTGTGAATAAAACTCTTTCATTGTTCACATGGTTGAATGAATCATGTTTTTGGGTCTATTTTTAATGATGTTATGAATAATGATTTTTTGATATTCACATATTTTAATAGATCACATATTTGACCGTAGTGAAGGTTTTGATACCTGTAAAACCAGAGTATGAAGAAGATGAAAATAAGAAAACTATATTTTATATTTGTTATGTGTCACTCCCTTTGGTGTCTCGTACAAGGGATAAATTACCCTTATCCTAGGTGCGATATGTTTGATAGTTGAAACTATTAGAGGGGCATTTAGTTTTTTCCTTCTGAGATTTCCAAGTCAATCCAGAGATCCCAACTATCCTGATGCATTAACCAGTCCTTTTCTAGATGAACGAGATTCTATAGAAAAACAAAACACTGTGGGGGTGGCTCTAAGAATGAATAAAATCATCATAGAAGAATCGATGTGAATATTAACCCTATTCCTGAAATTCTATCATAGAACACAGGTATCTTCAAACAAAATCTGGTATTTCTATTGGGGAAATTATTGTATTTATGGTGGTGTGGCACTCCATTTAGTGTATGTGATAAGGGAATAACTGCATTTCCACAGGTTTCAATTTTCTAACAAGTCCTGAACCCTTCCGTGAGGTCAATGACGGTTTTACTGGAAATTTAAAACCAAATAACCTAGTGTATAAAATAATATTTTTGGCACCAAGTTATTTCTATAGTTGCATTAGGACGGAGTGTAATAATCAACTCCAACAAAGTACAGTAGCTCATTATCTGATATTACATTATTAAATATGTTATAAATGTATATTTACATTTACTAGTCCCAATGCATTATTATTTCACCACATTTTATACCCATAGCATTTCCAGAATCAATATAAATTGCATAGTCTCACATATCTGCTCACTATAAATTCCAAGGACTTCAATCCTTATTCATTAGAATTCACAATTCATTCCTAGACATTCTTAATACCTCCATAAATATCCATGTTTCCTAGTCCATCAATTGGTTCAGACATAGACTCTAATAGAGGAATACTAGGACAGACTAAGGTGGATGGGAAACACCCACGGGCTGGGACAAGTGTCCAAACATTAAGGAATCACGACTCATGAATTATTTTAACCAAAAAATAATAATTTAAACAACAGCAGTAAATAAATACAATTTTGGCATGACACATATGTATATTATATGTACACACTAAAGGAGAAGAAAATAAATAGAAAGAACACAGTAAAATGGTAGGAAAAAAATTAAACATGCTAATTAATCCCTCCTCTACCCCAATCTCCCTCCCCTGCAAAGAAAACCACATAGCTACCTCCAGTACCCTTCTAGTCCCTTTGTATAATATAACTACCCTCCATCCATAGAAAACTATAAAAGTCCTATGTGGATGATATGACAAAGAAAATAAAATAAATACTAAACTACATCATACATGTCTCTTGTGACTGTACAAGCCACTACCCCAATATAAGAACCACAATGCCCCATGGCTCAAAACATGTCCCTACAAGCAAGGGGGGTACATATTATAATAGTTCAACAGGATTTGTTTCCATCTATTTTATTGTTTTTGTTTAAATAGGCACATTTTTTCTTGGATAAGTTCTATTTAGTTTAATTTGGTTGATACTCTTTATTTATATATGGCCCAGTTCACAATACATTAGTTTTGTACACTTCAAATTTGTTTTATTTGTTTCATTCCAAATCCAATTGATTATGTTCAATTCACTTAGCTACACTTCACATAAATTTAGATTTTTTATATATTTTCAACGTATAGTTCATTTTAGGTTTAATCCCTTCATTTTAGTTTCGATTGAATTATCATAAACTAGGAAATGTTGGGTCGGTTTTTAATATATTATTATTTAAAATCATTTAAAAATAATATTATTTTTAATAATATATAATGTAGACATTGATTATAATCTCCATGTAATATTTGAATTATCATGTCTTCATCATATCTATAGATCCTACTGATTTAAATCCATTTAAATCATGTATGTATGAATGACCTGGAAACAAAAAACTGACTTAGGTGTGGGTATATCTATGATAGAGCATAGTTAACTTCTAACATCGAAGGATAATTAAAATAGTCACCTAGAAATTACCACATTGTGGTCATCACATTTTTGATTCTCATCCCTCATAATATTCATGAATCATCATGACATTGAACATGGTATTTGCCATATCATAAATTATTCTATGTTTCTCATAGATAATTATATTTATGGAAATACGTGCCAATTATTTGGTGTTATTTTCCCCTCTTTTTCCCCCATGACCTCCACAATGTTTTTTGAAATGACTATTAGGTCGTTTCAACACTCACTTTGATTCATTAATCCTCTACGATTAGAAAAAATCCCACTGTTATTCCATCATGGTGTTGTCATATTATTTTTATAGTGAAAACAAACTTCACTATAATATCATTTGTCTTGCCTTCCAATTTAATCATCTTCATTATTTCATTGTAATCTGGCATGGATATCCCTCAATATTAAATATAAATTCATAAACATTGAAAACCATATTACCCAAGTCTTACGTATCATGAAATGTTTTACGTTTCTAATGAAACTCATTCTCATTAGCTCTCAAAGTTGTACAAACCTCCCTTTATATTCTAGTTAAGGAAATAAAAAAATCCATATTCATGTATAAAATAAAGTGTCATGTGCAGATGGTGTGTTTCAAACATTGTAATTTTTTCAATGAAAGAAATTTTAATTACATAATTCACTCAAATGACATAAAAAACTATTTGTATTATTCTCATTAATTATCAAACAATTAAATATTTAACCAAACATATCCTAAAAGTTCACCTTCATCAAATATATTAGGTTTCATATTTGAGAGTTGAGATGGAATTTAAAATCAGGGGAACATTTGAATCAAATTTACCTATGACGAGTGGATACCCATGTAAATTAGGGTGTATGGATAGTTAAAGGAAGGAACTAAGGGGGAGGTGAAGAATGAGTCTGAGTCAGGGAGGCAGTCACAAATTCCGAGCAGGACGTAGAGGCAGGAAGGTGGATCGAGGGAGGTGGCGGTCGAGAGGTGGGGCCCAGAGGCGGGGATGTTGAGGCAGAGGCGGTGGCCAATATGTTGAGGTGGGGGGATGTGAGGTGAGTCATGCAGATATTACGCTTATCAAGGGGGATGGAGAGGATAAGCCAGAGTGAGGGTGCTTTTTTATGGGGTTATTCACACAATTTGTTAAAAACTGTGGGTATTGGTTGAGAAAAAATGTCTATGCCCACAGTTTTCTTAAACTGTGGGTATAGAACCGTTGGCGTATAACCAATTTCTAGTAGTGGCACCATCATTACCAAACCTCAATATTCCATCAACATTTTTCTTTGCATTCGTTAATAGGTCTTCATCACCTGTCATGCAGGGTGAACATCCGCTATCAAGAATCTGGGTTCTTTTGTTCTTTGAAGCATTGAAGGATAGTTCTGCAAAATTTGAATTTTCAATTTCCTCTTTTCTTTCCATGAGATTTAGATTGATTGTTGGATCCAAATCCCCTTTCAATTATATCATCCTTGTACATGGGTTATTTATATTCAAATTCTTCTTCCATAGTAGAAATTATGTTTGAAATAACAACACTCTCTGGTTGATTTGTATTGAATCGTCTCTGAGCATTGAATGAATTTCTCCAATCATACCTCTGCCTACAATACAAAGTTTTATAGACAATGTTAGAACATTAAATACAATATCCATAGAAATAATTTCTTCTATATGAAGTAGGATATGAATATTTTCTCTTTTATTGAACTCCTAACTCTTCACCATTCATATAGCTCTTTTTCTCTTCGTAGTATTACATATTATGACCCAAATAACAACAAAACTGACACTTCATGAAAGTAAATGTCTTATCACTTCTATTTCTCCTCATTAATTCTTCATCAAGAAAATAGTTTGACTACCTATAATTTATGTGAACTCTAGAATATTCTTCTGTTATCCTTTTAGTATGATTTAAGGGTTTATTTTTTAGCACTTTTGGTGTCGTTTCAACATGATCAACTATCACGTTTATTTATTATATTACACTTTATTTATAGCAGTTGACATTCCTTCATTACAACCAATTACACTATTTCCCAAGAATGTTGGTATTTGATCACTCAAGATCTTTTCAACTCCATCAGATCCACATTTTTCTCTCTCTAGAAGCTCAGCATCTGAGAGCCTCCCAAATTGTCTTTTCTTCTTTGCTTCAATTGAAAATGATTCATTTTTAAGTTTACTTCTCAGACTAACAAATTCTTCTTCAAGTACTTAAATGGTCATGGAATTCTCCTCCAGTCTCAAGGTAAGGTCATTGATGACCATTTCTTGTTCTTCAATTCTGAGTTTTAGTTCCACAACATCATCAATTCTTTCATGGATTAATTATTTAACTTTCACGCTATAACGACCCAAAATTTCATTAATGAAAATTCATTTTGATCTGATTAAATGTATAATTATATAAAATTGCTATACAACGTATGAAATTATTTGGTTCTATGATTTTGTATTTTAAAATACCATTATGAATTATTACAATTTCTAATATATTCATTGAACAGTGATCACATCATTAGTATAAATATAGGGATTTAACAAATCCAATTTAATCAGACAAACAAAGCGATGGCCTCATCCAGTATTCTTGCCCCATATGAAGCCCATATTTCAGAGCTTGGAAAGGAGGTGGTGGAATTGGGCTTCACTCTTGATCAAGCCCAAGCCGAGTTTCAAAATGTTAAGCTTGAATGGAACCTCCTATGGGAGAAGTGGAAGTTGATAGAGATTACCACCCGAGCGATGTTATTTGAGACACCCCTAGAGTCTGTCACCATATCCCACCTTACCCTTTGGTATTATGCGAGTGTTGTAAAGGGTTTTATTACAAGACCCTATCAGTATGATTATGTGCATTATTTTTTATATAATAATTAATATACATTCATTTTATTATTGTTTTTAAAGGGAAAAAATATTTCTATTTAGTATTCCACTAAGAAATCAATTTTGATCAATTATTGGATTTTTGAATTATCTAATATTTTAATAAAATATTATTATTAATATTATTAAAATCCTTTTTATTAAATATAACTGATCATCAAATTTTATGAATACAATTGAAATTTTTTTAAAGTTTGAAAGTAGTTTTTGTTAAAATCCCTGATTTTTCAAAAAATGATGACTTTTATTTTAAAAATAAAAATTCACATATTTATAAAATTATTTAGATAAAATGAATAATATTTTTGGAATCAGGTTGTCAAAATTATCCAAGAGTTAATTTTTCATAATTTTGTACGACAATCGAATTTTTTGGTTTAAAATTAAATTCCGTTAAAATATATAATGTGTTTTATGACATCATAATAACCCAATAGTGATGTGATAAATTACGAAGAACATTATGTTTGGCCAATATATGTTTTAAAATAAAAATAATCTGATTTTTTTTAGTTTACAATGCTTTAGTGGACCCATCAAGACTTATAAAACATTTTAGCTTTTTAAATAGATTTCCTAGAGAGTGTGGCTCACCTCCGCATAAAAAACCCTACTATTTTAAGAAGTTTGGCCAATGGAATTATAAAATACTGTTTTCCACACCACTTTCTCTAAAACCGTGGGAAAAGGCGTGGTCTGGTTTGTGGTTTTGATTAGTTTTATGTGTGGTGTCCCAAACCTAAATAATAAATAATTCCCTCTCATTTCCTATATAAACCCACCGAAGCACCCACATTCTCTTCACTCAAATCCTTTGGAGTTCTTCCATCCTCTTCCATCATATCTCTAGAATCCTTCCAATTCACTCCAAGCTCACAAGAAGTCTTTCTCAAGCCCCTCCCAAGCCTTTGGGATCACACACCCAAGTATGGGATTCTCACATTCCTTATTTATGTCCAAGTTTCCTTATATTGTTATTCCCTTTTATTTTCAATTATAAATGCGGGGGTATTATTTTTTACCTCCCCTATACTTACATATTTATTTTTAAATAATGAGAGATCCTGTTTCTCTCTCATTAGTTCCTCCCATGTACACTCGTTACCATGCCGAAATTCAGTAAGGAATTTATCTCCCCTCATTTACAATTCAAGCAATTCGTTTGTATTATAAATCTAAATTACATTACATATGTTGGGACATGAATCTATATGAACCCCTTACTTTTCATTTCATGTACATATGATGAGACACCCATTTATCTCTCATTAAAATTTTTATGAATTCCTTCGTCAAGCCGTTACTTTGCCGAAATTTCAACGATTTTCCAACCCAATGTTATTGTGTAGTTAATACCATGCCCATTCCAGTATCAAGGGTATTCACCTATATTAAAATTTATATATTGATTATAAAGATTAATTTATTAATTCCAAATCCTTTTATTTTGGAATAAATGATAATGATTGATTCCATGTTGTATTATCTATGTGGGACACTTACACATAAAATGTAATTTTTATGAAGGGTGTGCTCTGATAGAGCTCTAATGAATTGGGTAAAGTATAGTATCATGATATGTCATGTGCAATGGGTGTTGAATCATGATAATTCATGTGAAATGAGGGTTTACTCATGCTTTATGTGCAATGATGGTTTACTCATTCTCTATGTGCAATGAGCCTCAGCTCATTCTAATTCCAAGTTATGTGTTGTTGCCACATCTCCATGTTATGATTATCGTGCTTTATCATGCCTTTATGTTTATGTTTATCTTTCAATACATTGATATTCCTATTTACTAACATGTATTTTAATCTTTATGTTATTCTTTATTAACCCCCTTACTAGTCTTTATAGGTCAAGATTCTTTTATGCATGCCCTCAGGTTATCCCATGAAATACTATATATGAGGGAATGTAGTGGTCATGTGAAGGAATATTTGAATAAGATGTTATGTTTTATGTTTATGTTGTTATGTAATGTTCCTAAACCCCAAATACACTTGACCTCTCGATCTTCTATGTTGTATCATGTGAAGGTTTTAGGTATTATATTATGTTAAGTGTGTAATAAAAAGTAGGGTTGTTATAGTTGGTATCAGAGGATAGGTTAAGTTATTTTTGGGATTAGTATTAGAAAACCATAGTGAATACATAGAGACTATACACTGTATAATAAAAATACAGACCTATGTATTGGTGAGTATTAATTAAGTGGTTTATAAAGAAAATAAATCCATGTTTGGATACGAGCAGGTAGAGGTGGATCTGGAACATATGTTACTAGGAGTGAAAACTTCGACAATGTGTTTCGGGATTGACTCGGGGTATCATGGTACATGAAATTTGGCCTTGATGCACTCTTGTTTATGACACTCCTGTGGGATATGATTTGGAAAATTAACAAGCACAATATGGACCATTATTAAGGGATTTAAAAAAATGCCTCTAAGAATACATGTTAGAAAGTATATCATGGATAACATAGATTGAAGCTTATAGATTCATAAATTAAGGAATTAAAAGTAATCTATAAGTAATATATTTTTGTCCTTGGATTTCCCTTTATGTGTTACCCCTAAAATTCATTTCATTAAGGAATAATGAATCATTATACTTCAAGTAGTTTAATATCACAATTTTATCTTGTCTAGAGGGTAACTCAATATTTGATATGTTCTGTTAATAGGATAAAGGGTAGTTTCGAGATAGAAGGGGAAGAACCTCACACAACACTCTTGTCCCTTCTTGAGGACTTACTAGCTATAATTATTATGAAGTATAGATCACAGAGCATTGAAACATTTTTCAATGTCCAACTTTCTTGCAAGACACTTTATGAGAAATCAAACACCTTCTCTATACCATAGAATCATCATGGATCATGGCTCACCTATGAAAAAATATTAATCTCCCAACTCTCCCACTTTTAAAGACGAGGTTTGTACCATTTGGGTATTTTCAAATATTTCACCCTATCCAAAGTGTTTGATGGTCTATTTTATTTTAGATTAACTACCGATGAGGGAGACCTCCGAGCAGCCTATATATATATAGTCTTGTATTCTAGTATATAGGGAAACATAGACAATATATTAGAAGAAACACATTTCAAAAATTTCAAATATGACTCTGTCAAATTATTTTACAAAAACCTAGCACATGGTGATGTTTTGAAACTGTATGTTACAGGAATTTTTTTTCAAAAAGTGAATTGTATTTTCCATCAGTATGATCCATGTTGCACGAACTGCATCTGGACTAAGGAAGTGGAAGACTTGGAATGTGCATTGATGTATTGTTACATAATTTTACCCTCTCTCTCTATGATCGATGTGATAATGAGGGTTGGGGAATGCTTAATGGTGGTGGGTAAGAAAACCGGAAGCTGTGTTTAAATTTCAGAGTTCTTTTTTATGTAATCAAATTGCGAGGAAGTAATTTTTCTTAAGGGGGGAATTTTGTAACGACACAAACATTAATTAATGAAAATTTCTCTTGATTTGATTAAATGTCTAATTATGTAAAATGGTTATACAACATATGCACTTATTCTTTTTTATGATTTCATATTTTTAAATACTGTTAAAAATTATTACCGTTACTTATATAGCCATTGAACAGTGATCACATGATTAGTATAAATATAGGTCATTAACAAATTTAATTTACTCAGAAAAAGAAAGCGATGGCCTCATCCAATAGACTTTACCCATATGAATCCCATTTTATAGAGCATAGAAAGAAGGTGGTGGCATTGGGCTTCGCTGTTGACCAAGCCCAAGCTGAGCTTCAACATGTTATGCTTGAACGAAACTGCCTATGGGAGAAGTGGAAGTTGAGAGAGATTACCATCCGAGCGATGTTATCTGAGCCACCCCAAGAGTTTATCACCGTCGCACACCTTACCCTTTGGTCGTATGTGAGTATTATAAGGGTTCATTTAACAAGACCCTAGAACTGTGATTATGTGCATTATTTTTGTATATAATAATTAATATACATTCATTTTATTATTATTACATTGTAAATAGTTTGTAAAGGGAAAAAATATTTCTAGTTAATATTACACTAAGAAATCAATGATGATAATTAATGGATTTTTTAATCAAATAAAATTTTAATAAAATATTATTATTATTAAAATCCATTTTATTAATTATATATGGTCGTATAATTTTATGAATGAAATTGTAATTTTTATTAAGGTTTTAAAGGGTTTTTGTCAAAACCCATGATTTTTCGATAAAAGTTCGTTTTTTATTTTAAAATTGAAAATTCACATATTTAGAAAATTATTTAGATAAAATTAATCCTATTTTTGTAATTATGTCGTTGAAATTATCCAACAGTGGATTTTTCATTATTTTCTACGACAATCGAATTTTTGGGTTAACATTAAATACTGTTTAAATATATAATGTGTTTTGTGACATCCTAATGACCCAATAGGGATGTAATAAAATACTCTAAATATTTTTTTCAGACAATATTTATTTTAAAATTAAAATAATGTGATTTTAGTTTTTTATTTATTTATTTTACAATCCTTTAGTGAACCCATCAAAACTTATACAACATTTTAGCGTTTTAAATAGATTTCCTTGATAGTGTAACGACCATCCACATAAGCAACCCTATTATTTTTAGAATTTAGGCCATTTTACATATAAAATATTGTTTTCCACTCTAATTTCGCAAAAACCATGGACAAAAACCATGGGCTGGTTTGTGGTTATGATTAGATTAATGTGTAGTTCCCCAAACCTAAATAATAAAGAATTCCCTCTCTTTCCCTGTATAAACCCACCCAAGCTCCCACTTCCTATTAACTAAAATCCTTTTGAGTTCATCCAAACTTTTCCCTCCTCTCTCTAGAATCCTCCCACGTCACCCCAATCTCCCATGAAGTCTCTCTCAATCCTCTCCCAAGCCTCTGGGATCACTCTTCCAAGTAAGGGATTACAACTTTTTTTTATTTATGTCTATGTTTTCTTATACTATTATTCCCTCTTATTTTAAATTATAAATATTGGGGTATGATTTATCACCTCCCCCATACTGCCCTCTTCATTTTTTAATAATGATAGATTCCCTTTCTCTCTCATTAGTGCCTCACATGTACACTAATTACCATGCCGAAATTCCGTAAGAAATTTCTCTCTCCTCATTTACAATTCAATAAATTCGTTTGTATTATGAATCTAAATTACATTAAATATGTAGTTATATGTATCTATATGACACACTTACTATCCATTTCATGTACATATTATGAGACACCAATTTCCCTCTCATGAATTTGTTTTAGTAATTTTTACGTCACGCCGTTACGCTGCCGAAATTGCAAAGATTTTCCTAGACAATGTCACTGTATAGTGAATACCATGCACATTTCTCTATCAAGGTTATTAAACTTTATACACATTTACTTGTTGATTATAAATCATCATTTATGTATTCCACAAACCATTATATTAGAATAAATGATGATGATTTATTCCATGTTGTATGATCCATGCATCACACTTATACATGAAATGAAATGTTTAAGAAGGTTGCACCCTGATAGCGCTCCAATGCATTGGGTAAAGTATAGTATCATGATACGTTATGTGAAATGGGTGTTGACTCATGCTAATTCAAGTGAAACTAGGATTTACTCATGCTTTATGTGTAATGAGGCTTTACTAATTCTCCATGTGCAATGAGCCTTGGCTCATTTTAATTCAATGTTTAGTGTTGTTGTCACATCTCCATGTTATGATTATCATTCTTTATCATGAATTTATTTTTATGTTTCTTTTTATCTCCACTGATATTCCTATTGACTGAAATTTACTGCAATCTTCATGTTATTCTTTTGTTACTCCCTTACGGAGCTATAACACACCATTTTCTTATGCATGTCCTCAGGTTATCCCATTCAATGCTATGTACGGGGGAATGTAGTGGTCAGGTAAATGATGTTTTCAATAAGATCTTGTGTCTTATATTTTAAGTTGTTATGTAATTTTATTAATCCCCAAATACACTAGACCTTTTGATATTATATGATTTATAAAGTGATGTTTTTAGGTAGTAAATTATGTTAAGTGTGTAGGAAAAAACATGGTTGTTATACACTATGTCTACCAGTCATTCAATTTTCTATTCTAGCTAATCAATATATTCTGATGATTCCTCCACCATTGAATTCTACTTAATAAATATCTTACATTTAATCTTAATCTTACCAAAATAATCCCTAAGTTGAAACATGGGATCACAATTTGTAGTCAACTGATTATCTATATCTTGATATATCAATGGTTCTGACTTTTAAATGGTAGCCATCATGGAGGCATGGTTTCTAGTATTAAATTCTAGTTCATCTTCCTCAAAAAATTAATTATCATAATCTTCCTCCTCGCATACAAAACACTTATTATGTACTTTATTTTCAAATTTTATGTTTCCCTTTTTGAATAATCTTTTCCAAGGCTTCTCGGTGTTTTCAACTTCTCTCTCTCCATCATCAAATTTTCTTGGCTACTAAGAGGAAATGCTCCCAACTCTTCCACGGTAAAAACAATCTAGAGGTAGCTTACCTTCAAATTTCCCAATTCACTTCTTGAGCTTCTTGGTAATAAGAGAAAGTGTTTCATTTTCCTCATCATTTAAATCACTGTTATCTCCTAAAACTTTTAGTTTTTTCATGGTATTGAATGTCATCTCCTTGCTCAAACAAGTCATAACTTCTTCTTATTTGATTCTAATTTCATAATCTGATAGATTGCTCAAGAGATCATCCACTAAGAGTTTGGAGAGATCACTTTCCTCAAGGGATTAGACATTAAAATTATAAAGAGGTGGAAGTCTTCTCATAATTTTATTCACTATGTCAATGTCTTTTATTTCTTCTCCCAGACCTCAAATTGATCCTACAACCTCAATAATTTGATTGAAAAAGGAATCTACATTCGCATCAAGGTGAATATTCAGATCATCAAACCTATTGTGTATTATATGAAGTTTTTCCTCCTTCACATTACTATCTACTTCATAAATATTATCTAGTTTATCCCACACTGACTTGGCAGATGTGAAACTCATTTCCTTTAGATAAATTTGATCATAAAGGGTTGCAGTGAGAGAATTTTGTGGTTTTGCAGCAACATCAAGAAATTTTAAGTCTTTATGTGTCTTTGATAGTCATATAGGATTAGTGACTTCTATTCCCTGCATATTAGAAAATACGATTTCCATTCCAAGAGATATTAGGAGATATCTCATATTGTTTTTCCATATTTGAAAATTACTTCCATCGAAGAGGGGAACTCCCGTAACATTGACTGGATTCTTCATGACAACAAAAGAAATATTCCACACCAGAAAACATTACACTATGGTATAACTTGATGGACCATGGAACACATTGAGTGGAGAGGGGTGAATCAGGGTGTCAGCGTTTTATTTTAAATGGATGGATCTTGTTCCCGTGTTGGTAGGAACCTATTAAACATGTCTGAAGAGGAAGTGCTGAAAATAAACAATCACATACAAAGCAATGAAACAAAAAAATTTCTTGGTTCACCACTAAAGGATATGTACAAGGAGCATACACTGACAAAGTGTCGGTCCTACCAAAACCACTAATATTTACAATATTGGGATTAAAAGTGTTTAACATAGTCACTTTCCTCCAAGCGAACTGGGTTTACATGGTTTTAGGGGCAACACAAATCGTCCCACAAATCACTTCTACTAATTCTCCCTTACTCACTGCATTGGAAGAATCTTCATGCAGTTTAATGACATGAAGGTTGCTTCAATGGTTTAGCACTATATCATTCATTATAAATTGTAAATGGATGCTCTGATGAATTCATTTAATCACCCAAAGATTTAATTTATTTTCACGTAGACTGATATGTTATGGAGATTAATTTCGCAAACTGATTTGGTCAATTTTCAGGCTTCCATGAGTGTTCCTCATACCGCTGCTGTTTCCACAAAGCATCCAGCTCCTCCACATACCATCCAGCTCATCCATGATCTACCCTTATCAGCATAATTCCCTACTCCGCATACTAATCCACTCCTCCACGTTCCATCCTGCTCGGCGTACTACCTTGCTCCACCACATACTGTGAGAGTTACCTGCACGAACCACACTCTCTTCTGTGTACTGTTTCCTTACGTGAATGATTCTCTACGCGTACTGTCTTATCCACTGCATACCACTTCAGAAAACACCAAATTTCATTCCGAATTTTTAATCTCCAATTCCATCCCTTAACAAAAAGGATTATAATTCCATAAATAGGTACATAAGTCCAAAATTTTTGGTAATATAGTTTACCAAAATTTTCAATGTGGGACAGTCTTTACTATAAACTAAACTCCATCAACATATTTTTAGGTTCCATTGTGTACCGCTAATATTTTTTGAACCACACAAATCCTGCCAAACATCAACATCCCACATACCACATGTCTTAACCACATACCTTCACTGTGAATCGTCTTTGATAGTATTCTGCGTACCGCAAGCCTTCACCGCGTACCATTGCTGTGAATTGTTTTTCGTTCTGCACATTGTTCCATGTAAAACACACCTTCACTGCGTACCGAACACCTTCACCATGTACCTCTGGCCTTCACCATGTATCATTGCTGCAAACCATAATCAAACTCCCTATTTTTGAGGCTCAAAAAATTGGAAAATACTGGGAAACTGCACCACCTTCAATATTTCTTTTAGGTTCAAATGTATGACCTCATTCCTTGCAACCTCCCTAGTCATCCATTATTAGATTGAAAACCAATACAAATAAACCTCTATTATTATCAACGAAAAACCTTGGTTCTAACATTTCTCACATACTCAATATACACAAAAGTCTATCCAAACATGGTTAAAACTTCCCTTTCCTCCCATGCCTCCAATGACCCAACTAAGGTGAAAATATCAAGATCACCTCATCACTAAGTGAAATTTCCAAAAATATATGGTGGAGATCATCATAAGAATTATATCAACACTATTCCATGGAAATTCTATGAAGAACTAACTGAATATTTGTTATCCTATCTTAAAACATGCTCAATCAAACTAAAGAACTTTCATTAATCTCATACAAAAAAAAGATATTTATAGGTCCATCCAAACAAGGACTCAAAAGGTGCCATCCTAATTTCAAATTGGTAAATATTGTTATAGGAAATGAAAAACATCCCAGAATGATCATCCTAATATCCACCAAAAGAAAGGACGTAGGAACATATCATATATTCATGAATCTATATTGGCCATTTTGTTTCCTCATCTGAATGCAGATGATATTCTTTACTCATATGAACTTAGGATCCCAGTTCCTCTTGAATGCCTCTTGAAAATAAAGAATAAAACCCAATATCACTATTATAGACTATAGAAAATGGAACTCGGTGGGAATGAACAATCCATTTCAAATAGATATTTCCCAACTCTTTATCCCGAGATGTGCCAATAATGGATATAATGTGAGCCTATTTGGTTAACACATCACTCACATGGAAACCCAACCATTAGGTCCATTGATATATCATTCCATTTTTATGTCAATAATATGATTGAATGATGTAATACTGAAGGTTCATAGTGATCAAACTTGACATTTTGGCACATATTATGATTAGAGAAAAAATTAATAGTGACTCATATCTAGACATAAAAGTCTATTCCGCATGTCATAGAACATATATTTGGTTCCTAGGCACACTACCCACTAAGAATTATATAAATACCCCATCATGAATTTCCTTACTGCTAAAGACACAACAAAACAATTATGATAACATCGAATTCCATCCTTGGGGAATGAAAAATCAATTATGGTCTCCCCACCAGAATGAGAGTCTCTAATTCTGTGGAATCCATCATCAAGCTATTGTTCCTGATGTGTCATCTTTCGAAGAGAAGAGGTTAACTAAACACTATCTAAAGCAACCTCATCCCCTGATTCCTAAAATCCTATATGAAACTATGGAAAGAGATCCATCAAGTTCCATTATTCTAATTATTCATTCATACCATGGGTCAGAAGATTCCTTCTCAATGCATCTACACCAACATTCCCTTTCCTGATGGTATAAACAATTCCTAAATCAAAATATTCTAATAATTCCACCAAATACTTCTAGCGATGATTATAATATTTTTAAGATAAGATATAAGTCAATATTTTTATATAAAATAGATTTTATCAATTTCTAAAAAAATTTAATGCTACCAACTCATATGCGCATACATGAGAGTTACAAGAACAAGATAATGTGTTCGGTAATTATTCCAATGTGTCCTAAGATTTCAAGATTCATAGCCAATGACTTTATCACCTCGTATTATAACACAACACAAACCTAAACCCGACACATCATAGAATACCACATAGCTTTAATATACAATTGAAGGAGTCAACACCATCATAATAGTAAAAATTCATTTCATATTAATAAAAAAACAATTTTCATCCCAAGAAATCATCACCCCCTATCAATTAGAAAATTCAACCGATTAACCATCTTTGATAAGTCTATTACAAACTGATAATAATAGCTAGCTAAACCAATGAATCTACTTATCTAGAAGACAATTATTTATTTTTCCCATGTAATAACATATTTTACCTTTTTAATATTAACTAAAATATCATGATACGATAGGACGTGTCAAAAGGACATCACTTCCTAAATTGAAAATTCAAATTTTGATAGTATGTCATAATGTTGGTGACTTTTTAACAATTTCAAGACTAATCTCATATGACATACATGATCATCCTTAGAGTTAGTGAAAACAATGATGTCATTCAAAAAGACTACGACGAAGGTATCAATATACTAATATAAAATCCCATTCATCAAGGCCATAATGACTACCTGATCATTTGTTAAACGAAATGGAATTAGAAGGTATTCATAATTTCCATACCTTCTATGAAAGGTGGTTTTCATAAGGTAAGATTATTTTATTCTAAAATAATGATATCTAAATTATAGATCAATATTTGAAATCCACTTCTCCCATAAAAATGGTCAAACAGATCATCAATCCATGGGAACATATATTTTCTCTTCACCATAATTTGATTTGATTTTTAGTAATCAACACATAGGTGATGTGACCCATACACTTTCTCCGTGAAGAGAACATGAGCCTCCCAAGGTGACACAAATGGGAGTCTAAAATCCTTCTCTAAAAGTCTATAAATTTTAGACTTAAAATCATTCGGTTTAGATGGTTCCATGTAGTAAGAAGGAATATATACTAGTTGAGTATGATTTGTGAAATCAATAGAGAAATCCAACTCACTTACTGATGGGTAACCAAAGAATTCAAAATGAAAAATATCTAAAAAATATATAAAAACTATAGGGAAATCACCACATAATGATTCCCACTCGAGATTATAATAATACACTAATATTAATTTCCCAATCTCTTGATAAGAAGGTCTAGCTTTACCCAACTTTTGGTCCCACTCTCCTTGAACAATATGGAAGACCCCATTAGGAGTGAAACTGAGACCCGTTGAAGAGAAAAATAAATCCTACCTTTTTTTTGGAAATGATCCAATCGATCAAAAATATGATTTTAGGCATTTTCATGTTGAGAAATAAATTCCACATAAGATTGATATTTATTAATGTAAAAACAGAAGCAGGACTATAGAGACCCCGCTCTCTCTTTGTTCCAAGGGGTGTAGTAATATCAATCACATAAGATAAAAGCTATGTATGTAGATTTATAAGATTAACAATATGAGTTGAAATAAATTAATTATATGGAACTATATCAAATAAATCTATCACTAGTGATGAATCTATAATTAAGGTACCTCTAACACTAGATGGAGCCATATATGATTCCTCTAGAGAATTTTCAATTACGAGAAGAAGATTTGTTCCAGATTTTTGTGGTTGTAACCCCTTTGTTTCTGAATCATATTATTGTACCATCTTTCAAATAGGTTATGAGGATCTCATGGCACTACATGGACTATAGTATACCTAGAATAACTTCTTTAGGTGAATTGAGCTTCCATAGGAGCCACATATTTTGGGTTCCACAGTGAAAAACCGTTTGAGTGACAAGGTTTTCCACACTGGTAAGAAATCAATAAGCCTTTTCAAGGAACTACAATAGGTCTATAACAAACCTGCTATCGAGAGACACCATGAGAATCATAATTGTTCATATCACCTTTATGGGAACTCATATAACTACCACTGGGAGAAAAAAAATCACCAATAACCCTAACTTTCCAAACATGTAAATTAAAACCAAAAATTATATATATAACACATTAAATTATGAAGGCACCATAAGTGAGAAAACCTAATAATTAATTTCAGAACATAGTCCAATTGTAAACATACAAGTCTCCATCTTCTCATCTGACACAATAATAGGTTAAAACTAAACTTGATTAGAAAAATAACTTGCAAACTTTCATGCCTTTCTGTGATGTGATCTGAATATAAAAAAATATCAGAAACAATAATCTCATCACAAAAAAGTGCATCACCCTATGTGAAATAATATACAACTATAAAAAAATCATCAACAATAATTATCCCACACTAGGAACTTGATTTTTCCCCAATACATGGGTTAGAAACTACCTTCAACAAGCTCATGACTATGGCCTGCCACTTCTTAGTCTCTTATTTACCTTTCCAAAATATTATGATAAAAGAAAATAAAACAAAGGAAACTACTTTGGAACCACTTTGTAACATCAAGGCCCAGGTTGCACATATCAGTGCCTCAATATAGTTAGTTACATGACCTCAAAAATTCCTCCCCATATACCAAAGTCTTCCGACTAGCAATAATAGTAAAATATTTCAACATGGGGAGACTATACCCTCTTTATAAAAGTATAAAAAAAAGGATGACAACTAATAAATAACTAATAAATAATAATAAACAACCATAATAATATAATAACTAGAACCAAATAGTACTACATGATGCACCAAAACTGAAAATTATAGAAACTACTAAATAGTAGATATGTTATGAAAAATTAAGGTTAAGTGTGAAAATGAAAACCCAAAATAAAGACACTAATATGTAATAAGTTAACATATTTCATTATTCTTTAATTAACCACATAATTTCTCCCAAGTTCACGAAGACTCCCAACCCATTAATACACGTTTCTGCCCATGTTGAAGTCTGAAACATATCTTATAGAGATATATAATTCATTATCCAATATCCTTTCCTTATAAAGTTAATTTCTATCCATATCACAACAAACATTAACCATGACACAATGCCAACATTTTTTGTGCCTAGAACACCATGTATATCACCACATGAGTATTTGAAGAATCAGTTTTGGTCCCACACCCCATTTGTTAGTCCATTAAATATGGGTATTTAGATCATCAGTCCATGTCCAATGATTATATAAAGAAAATAACTTATCGGTATTCAGTGCATCATTCCATTCCCCACACTCATATATCTATCAAACACACACACATCACATCTATCCCACTAATCATTGTTAATGAAAAATATCCCCTTATTATCATTTCATGTCATCGATACCATTTGAATTACCAAAGGAATCATTATTAAACACATTAATCAAATGAAATAATATGATAAATTCACCATTAAACTATTTTGAAATATTTGAATAATATATATCATTAACAAATTAGGTTTAATCGATCCATCTCATAATTCTCATTGTCAATTAAATCATGATCACATTAATTAACCATTTACACGATCCTATTAATTAAAAAATTCCACATTCCCCATACCGCATCAATTTCAAAGTCAAATCAATCCATTAACAGATTAATAGATAAATTAATCAAGTTCAACCAACTTACAGTTTCCCCAAATACATCACATTTATTTGTCGCATGGAAAATAAAATGAACCTACGTAAATTAAAGATGTAATTTCCCAATCTTGTAAATCTCAATTTCAAAATTACAAACATGTAATTATATAAAGAAAACATTTTTTTCAATTTGGACCTCCTACCTTAAGATTTTCGATCAATTCTTGCCAAAAAAATCCCCAATTGATGAGGAACAAAAAAGATCATGATGAAGAAAAATATATAGATAAAAAAACTAGATTCAATATCAACCAAATTAGATTTATCAAATCATGTATAATGAGATATTTTACCAGGGGAGGTATATATTCCTTAGTCTGACCTTATATTCATCAAGAACAGGGTTTAAAATTACTTAGTACTCATCTGAGAGCCTAAAAAATTTATAGTATTCATTTTAGGACCATGTGAGGGTGAATTGCGATTAATACTAAGAAATTCATGATTTTATTTCAATTTTTTTCGGGATTAAATTTACACGCTCACAATTTTCTATACATGGTGAATGGTTTTTCCTAACCATGTGACACTTCTAAGGGATAAAAATTTTACTACTAGTGGACACATAATTTGACAAACCATGCACCAAAGGTGTGAATCCGCTATATCCGAGTTCATATTGTTTGCAAGCTGTAGTACATAGTTAAGGAATACTATCTGTAAACCATCCACTTCCCCTATTCATAACAAAATTCAATACTTTTTACACAATACTCCCCAATGTAGAACCGAACCACGATAAACCAAAACAAAGGTAAAATAATACCTAAAAATGAGCTCGATCCATCTCTAAAAGGGTTGGAATCTTATACTTAAATAAAAAAATGATTAATAAATATTACGGTTAATTGATTTTATATGAAAACAAATTCTATAGAAATATCATTATTTTGTAGATGATATCTTATGAAATGATGTGTCCAATAAATGTGATTTCTTCTTTTATGGTTCACTAGATTCATTGAAATGTTTATAACACATGTTTTATCACATTTTATTGGTAGAAAATTGAAATTAAATCAATAATATATTGAGGGGTGTATTATCTACAACACTCGTGGACAACAAATTATTGATGTAATGTATTATAATTTAGCAGAGGATAAATTTATATAGCATTGTTTCTTACTCGACCAAAATACTAGGGTTTTTCTAGAAAAATGGTAGGCTTTGGAGGTACTCTTCCTATCTATTATACATGAATAAAAATTAGCATCAAAATATGATGTTAAATTGAATGATTATGTTTCATGAAAGGAATAAAAAGTTGAATAGTACCTTTTCAATATCTTAAAAATATTTTAGTAGTTTTAAAACGAGATTATTTTGGATTAGAATGAAATATGTAATAATGAAATACTGATTGAAATAATATGTGGTCAAATTTCAGTAAGATATGAAGAACCTCCAATGATTCCACTATAGAACTTGTTAACAACTCTTTTTCTACATTCATCCATATCAAGTTTATTATTGGAGAATCATAACTTGTGTATGTCTTATTATTTTGATGTCTAAAAATATTAAGTAAATCAGGTATTTTTTTTGTTGGATTAAAATAGTTACAAAATATTTTTGGTAAACATAAAATCAATGAAAATAATTTAGCTTTCCCATTGGGTTCATTTCAAATTATTTTTTCACAATATTTGAAAAAAATTATGTAATTTTTTATTAGTTGATCAAAAAATAAGATAATCAACATATATTTGTTCTAAAAAATATATAATGATATTTTTTTCTTAAATAATGTAGGATCTTCCATTTCTACTATAAATCTAATTTATAAATCTAAACAATTAATATTTCATACCATTTACTATGTGTGTGTTTATTTCCATACACATATTTTTTATGTTTAAGGAAAAGAATATGGAAAGTGTGAGTCTTCAGGACTAGTATGTTGTTTGAGATAAAGCTCATCCATAAAAAGAAAATTTAGAATATAATATTTGTCTTCCATATGATATAATTTAAAATTTCTATAATATTCATACACTAGAAAGATTCAAATTGCATTTAAAAGATCAAAACGTGAAAATGTTTCTACATAATCTATTCATTCTAATTGATTATATCACTTGGAAATTAATATATCCTTATTTCTAATTATCACACCATGATCATCTTTCTTGTTTATAAAAACCTATTTTGTTCCAATTATAGGATAGTCAGAGGGACCTTCAATTAATTCAAAATATTTTATTCTTTTAAATTGATTCAACTCTTCTTTCATAACAATTATCCAAATTACATCTGTTATGGATTCTTCTAAATATTTTGGATCTATTTGGGGAAAAGTTAGAGAATGATACTAGGTTTCTTAGATTTATTCTAATTATAAGACTTACATATATGATTTCTGTAACTATTTATAGGGAATGGTCTTTAGGATTTCTAGGTATTATAGGATACATAATTTCGAGTTCACTAGTATCCACCCTTACTCATGTTCCAAATCAACATCCTAATTTTTATTAAAATATGAGCTTAGGAACCATATCATCATGTGAATCATTTTTTTCATTATATTTAATCATTCTGTGATAAAAACAACCAGTTTTATGAAATTCACATCTGTTTATTAATAAATAATCATTGACCTTTTCTTGAAAACTCTATACGATTTGGAATTAGTAGAGTAACCATGGAAGATAAGTTAATTATCCATTGGATCCAACATTTTATGATTATCCTTAATGATCATGAGATAAACCATGAATCTAAATACATTGATTTATACTCTCTTTGGTTTTCTATCATCCCATAACTAATATGGTGTTTTCATCGAAATAGTTCTTACTAAAACTGTGTTAGAGGAATAACATTTTGTGTTAACAGCTTGATCCTAGAAATAAATCATCATGATATATTCACAAAAAACAGTGATTGAAATTACATGAAAATTCATATTCCTCCTTTTAACAACACCATCCTATTGAGGTTTCTTTAGTAAAGAATATTTTTGTTTAATTACATGGTTTGATAAATATAAATTAAATTCATGATTCTAAAATTCACCTCCATGGTCACTTCTTATAGATATTATTTTTGAATCATTTTATTTATCCATAATCTTAAATAAATTAATAAAAACATGGCATGATTAAATTTTAAATCATCAAAATGAACCTATGTACCTATCAAAACTCACCAAGTGACACATAAATACAATTTTTAATAATGAAGTGTGGTTATAGTTGGTCCGAACTGATTCATATGGATAAGATCAAAATGTCTTGATGTATCAGCCTTGTTAAATGGATTACAAGGAAAATTTAGTTTCAATCCTATTTGGGATGCATCAGATTTAATTTTTTTTCTAATTTATTGTCAGGGAAATTATAAATTAGATGTATTTTAGATATCTTTTTCAGTGAATGAACATTTTAATGTCAATATCGTTGATTACAAATACATGGTTCATCAATTTAATCATTCAAAAAATTTAAATTTTTTCTATAGAAATTATTTATATGTTATTAGTAAACATTATCTGTTCTAGGTTACATAAAATTTAGAGAGTTGTATTTGAAAACTGAACATGAATCGTTAGAAAAATCAATTGAATAAATTTCATCACAATGTTGAGATATACTTATCATTGTGTTCATTAAGCCATCAATATAAAGAAACATGTTGATGAGAAATTACTGAGGATTTTCAAACAATTCAATTCCTTATGTTTTTCCTTTTACACTGTCACCAAATATGACATAGCCTATATCAATAATAGTTAGTGAGTAAAAATTGGTGAAATTTCCACTCATATGTCTTGAAAAACTACCATCCATAAACCATTTTTCATTTCTATTCTTATGGTTTATTCCATATAATGACAAATAAGAAAATAAAATTATTTAGTACCCAAAATATTTGGTGTATCGAAATGATTTATATAATAAAATGAGGGATCTAAATTTGTTTTTATTTTTATATTAACTTTAGAATCCTCTTTTGAAAATTGTTTTAAAAAAAGGCGTTTTTGGTTCCAGAAAAATTGATATTTTTCTAATTTTAGATATTATCATAATTTCCCTTTTCTACACAATATAAAAATGTATCATTTGAAATATTCATGTCTTTAAAATTAGTTATAAAATATTTTTAGAGAATTTTTTATTATCTTTCGGACTTATTATTCCACAATTTTCATTATTAATATGATTTGTACTAATAATTTTTTTAGATAATCTTCTTTTTTTAGTAAAGAAACATGAAAAATATTTCATGTTTTGAACCTCCTTCTGTTGGTTCTATGTTATTTTATCTCATTCAGTATTTGAGGTAGAATAATCTTCTAATTAATTTTTCTTATTTTAAATATATTCGATCATTTCACCATCTTCATTAACAATTTTTTTGTATTTTTACATAAGATCTTGGTTTTTATTGTTTAGGATTTCATATTTAGTCGATTACAGGATACCATATTCATTTAATTCTTCATATGTGAATTCTATATTTTGTAATTCAAATTCATGCTTAGAAGAATATTAATAATGTAAATCATGTGAATGTTATGTAGAGAATATGTTTTACTTTTGATTAATAACTTTAGATTCTATATCTGACGATGCTCATTCGCTGGAATAATAAAAAGCAATCCAAGTGACATTTATTGATTTTTTATATTTATTGTTATAACAATATTTAATGAATCATTTAATTTCCATCATTTTATTATCATTAAGTTATGAAAAAATAGTGATAATGTGTCCTATGTTATTGTATTGATAAAATCACAGATCTTCAAAATTGTTACCATTTTTCTTGTATTTGTTCAATGGTCTTCTAAAACCTCATCTCATGTTGTAAAATATTTTTAATTTACAGGAAAATTTTGAAATATCATCAATTAATCCAAAATAGGATGAGTATTATTCTTCTTTATAATTATTATAGATTTTTATGACTTTATTCATCCTTTCATCTGTATTAGTAGAAACCTTCATGTTATCTTTTATTTCTTGACAATTTTCTGTTCTAAAACATATGTTTCCATTTCATAATCATACATAATAAGAGTTAAAATGAGTTATTTTATAATAATTATTTTTACCTATGTATATTTTCTAATATCATCTAATATTACACTCAACTTGGCTTGTAAGACTCATAGAACATTCAATTCATGGCCAAGCACAGTGATGGCTATTCCTACCGAAATAATGTTGTTCAAAATATCAGTGTGTATTCTATTTAACAGAGTGTTGATCTCTATTTTCTATAATCTTGAATATATCACACATATGTTTATTCTTTTCATATCTAAGATCCTTCACTATTTTTTTACCTTCATATAAAAAGTCAATAGTGGTCTTAATTTCATGTGTTGTTAAATACATAGAAACTATTTTGAATAAGTATGATCCTAATAAATAGATTATAGCATTCATAGCTCCAGAATTCAGATCATATTATACTTTAGTTGTATCATACCATGTTTTAGGGTCTTTATTAGGAGTTTTATAGGGTTTTACTTCTTTGAGATAAACTTTCAAGCCCTGATTGGTCAAATTTATTGTCATGCGGGCCATACAACAAACATAATTTTCATAATTAAAGTATGATGTTATAAACATTAACATATTGTGTATGTTATCACCCATGTTAGCCATTATAAAATTTATTTTTTAACTAAAAATTGAATGATGTGAAGTTAAGAGTCAAAATCCTTGGGGCCAATTGTTGTCCTAGATAATGGAAATTCGAACACTCATGAGGGGGGGATTGGGTTCTTAAAAAATTTCATTGCTGAAAAATTACCTCTTAATAACATGGGAGTTATGATATTTTCCTTAATAATTATAGTTAGAATAAATAAAATTATAACAAAGTGATATTGAACAAAAAATATTTATAGAGATTTAGTGAATAAAAACCCTACTCTATTCCACCAGCAGTCTACTCTGTGAGATTGCTGATTTTCAATATAACATCACATTTAACATGGTATCCCATTTGAGAAAATGTAGTTGTTGCATAATAAAATAGTCCAAGAGCTTCAAACGAATATCTTTATTTACTTGACCTTTCCTTGGCCTCAATATATACTATTATAATTAATATAACAAAAAAGAATAATGAATAAAAATTTTAATTTTTTTTCACCACAAAGTTGTAAGAAACAATTGAGTAGTGGAATATTCAAACTAAGAATATGATAATCTTACAATAATAGATCATGATGGTATTCATTAAAGCTGATAGACATGTAGGTTTAATATGGGTGATTATGCTTGATATTTTCTGTCTATAGAGAATCAGAGTATTCATGTGTACATGTATTCCATTCATTCTTCTCATCACTCTCTATATTTTCATCATCGTCTTATATTTTCTTGAATTATATAAATTTTCCTCTTATATAACCCAATTAAACTTGATCATAAGCAGTGAAATAATTTTAATGGACATGACGATAATCCATTAATGTGACTAAAAATTAATGACTTACATCTATTCTTTCTAGGTATGGAATAATCATCCATGACAGTGTTATCATGGATCTTCTTCTTCATATGTTTCCACTTTGAGAAAAGGGACACTTCATAAAATCCAAAATTTAAGTTAATGGATGATACTTCTTTTCATATGTTCTAAAATCCTGGAATGTCTTAGAATGATATTTTTAAAATTAAGATGACATTATGTATAGAGTTAATTATTTATAAGATAATCATCTGGTAGAACTGTTCTTCATATGATAAACTTATTGGATACTTTTAAAGATAAAAAAAATTCATATTATTTTTAATATAAATATGTTGTGTAGGTGGGATACATTGACTTCAAATCATCTATGTCTCTTTTATGATTATAATTTTTGAATATAATTTTAGTAACATAACATCTTCTTATATTTTTATTCTCACTAGTGAATATTACTTGAGAATTTGGAAATTATAATATTTAATTCATATGATAATTTATTGCATATTTAGATAATATTCAATCAATAATTTTTTTAGTCTGACCATTTAAAAGTTATTGTTTGATTATCATTAGATAAAATACTTTTGTGCTGATAAAATTGTTCACTCAACATATAATAAACATTCAAAAATATTGTATGAAACACTTAAGGTAACATTGAAAAAATTTATGGAATATTTTGAATCAAAAAACCCAGAAAAATAGAGATTTGTTGGAATTACCTAAACTTTTCAACAATTTAAGGTCATTTTCACACTTGACATTCTATTTTTACCCCCATAGTAAATAAATTTTTATCGGGACCACTTTAAATAATTTTAACTTCTTTCAAAATTAGTTTTTTTGTATAAAATACGTTAAACTTATTAGAAATTAATAATTACTCTGAATCCATATATAGAATACATTTTTCCAAATTCAATTAACCAAATTGGAAAAGTTTAACTAAAATAAATGAGGTTGATGTGATGAAAAAGTTTGTTTTTAATGGGAAAATGATAAAAAATTAAATTGATTTTATATATACATATAATATGAAATTCATCCAAATAATATATTTTGGATTAATTGATATAAAATTTAACTAATGTTACTATAAAACAAATTTTAAATATAATCTAAGAATGAAAATTATTTAAATTGATATATAGATTTCAATTAAAATATAATATTTATCACTATTTTGGAAAAACATTAATCATTACAGAAAAATCCCATTAACCCACCCTCAGATATTTTCTACATTGATATTTAAAAAATGAGTATTATCTTTTCTTATAATGTTTCCAAAAGCCATGAAAATAAATTTTAAATTATTTTCATAAAACATGATCAAATAGAACTAGATAAAAATAATGTTTTTAAGAAACATTAAATTTTATTTTAAATGATTCATAATTTATTTTTTATAAAGGATAACTAATATAAATGTGTAAACTATTAATTTCTAAAAATTAGTTATTCCTATTCATTCACTCTGATTTAATGGCTTGGTTTTAACTATTTTATTAAATAGTATCATTTTAATAATATATTATTATTTTGGTATAACTCGGTCTTTCATGTAATGAAAGCTATCAAATAAACTCATTTCTCATGTAACACATGATAAAATTTATTTTTTTTCTTCATAAAAGAAAAACATAGTGTTGTGTATAACACATGGTATCATATATAATGCGATTATTTTAGAATTTTTGGGTGTTAAATGTAAAATAATTATGTGTTATACAATATAACCTTGGTACTTTCCATTCCCCAATATTAAGGTGGTGATTTCTTATCTCTTTTTACTATGTGGGCTTTCAATAAAATAATTTTCATATATAAAACCCTTGATTACTGATATTACGATTAAATTGTGAGGACACAATTTATTCAAGTTGGGGAGAATGTGACACCCCAAGAATTTAAAATAATAAAATTATGTTCGGTAGTGTATGTGGCCCGCAACACTAATATTAAATAGAAATATATATTTCATTAATTTTAGTCACTTCAATAGCTTGTTGAACATGCAACCCCGAGTCTAAATGAACTATAATATAATATATCATTATATCCTGGACATTAAATTCGTGGGTATAAATTTTATTTAATAAATTACTAAAATTATATTTTTCTATCTGTATAAAATTAATAAAATCGATATCTATTGAATTGATATATAATAAAAACCACTTGAAAGAAAAATAAATGTTTTTAGAAAACATTATTTTTCCAAACGGTGGATCAAGCACAATTTTCACACATAGTTTATAACTAATTTTTACCAATTTTAGATAAAATATTTGATTAAAAAAATTAATTTTTTAATGTAAATTTTTAAATTATCATATGGTTAATTTTTGGAATTTTTATGAAAGTGTTCATTCTTTGATGAATAACGAAAATAATAAATTTAAATTTTAAATAAAATTAAAAAATCATTTATAATGTTAAATTAAATATTAAATTGGTTTTTAGGTTAAATTAATTCAAATATATATCTATCGATCCAAATTAGTTTATTTGAATCATCTTCATAATGAATTATTATATAAAAACTTCATAAAAATTTGAAAATATTCTCCTTGAAAACATTCTTTATCAGTGCATTTTTTGGATTAATTTGAAAAAAAATTGCAAGTATATTAATGAAATTTAGAAAATCGGGTTAAATATTTGAAATAATAATAATATATATTATTTAATGAGTTTAATTTAATTTTTTACCATAATGAATTTGTGAAAACTATAAATATTTATTATTATAGTTATGGTAAAAATGTGTTTATCGGGGGTTCAACTAAGATTATAAGGGACAGAATTCCCAAAAAAATGAGTAAAATTTATTAATTAAAAATATTGAGTTCCCAAAATTTCTAAGTCTCGGTAATACTTTATTTTGGATCCTTTTGGTTTGTGAATTACATGGGTACAACTTTTTTGTTTTCAGAACAAACAAGCTTGCGACTCACCTCACTTATAAAATCCCACCCCTACCTCTCTTATAAAAATTTTAAAACCATTTTGTTTCATTAAATCCCTATCAAAATCCATTACAAAAATCCATCCACTCATATTTTATTACATGGTTTTGTCAGAAATATTTTCTAGGAGTACATTAGGTATGATCCTAAAGTGGTGGTCTGAGAAGAAAAAATATTTAGGACAACACATTTTTATTTATTTATTATTTCACATCCTTAAAATATTATTCATTTATAATTATATAGTAAAATAGTGTCTCCTGTATTCTATGATTTTATTAAGATGATTTAGTTAACTATATCCATCTCCACTTCCCTCAAATGGGGAATGATAACATCACTCTTTTGAACGATGAACTGTCACCTCGCGAACCAATTTGATATATTTTCCATCAACGCCTATCCGTGTTCCATATGATGATGTATATAAAGAATATATATGATATATATTAAATAATTACACATATATATTCATTATATCATATATACCTTTTTTCATTCCATTATATAGGGTATATGATAATCATATTAATGTGTAAGGTGGACTACCATATCAAAAAGTGATGCAATTCGTTTTTCACTAACTCTTTAGATGGAATGTAATAAAGTTTATAGTAATGAATATATGTGATATAAATATTATTATTATGATATTAATGAAATATATATCAATCCAAAATTAAAATATATCATTTTCTTTATTACATGGATAAATGATAACGTCATTTGTGTACGTGTGGACTATCACCGTGACGAAGAAATGTGACTCTATTTTCATCACCAACCCACATGGACAAAATATATGAGTATATTTAAAAAATTAATATGATATGAATATATATATATATATTGTGATAATTATAAAATTATAAAATATTATATACGTTCCTTCCATGCTTATCATTGAAAAATCGAAACGTTGCTCATATGTATGTATGGACTATAATTTCAATGATTGTGATGTAGTTAATTATAAAAAACCATCATTCATGATTAAATTTTAAAGATAAATTGATATAAAAATATAATAATTATTTCTTTGTTATTATTTTTAATATGTATAAACAATGACATCTTTGACTATAGTCAACCTACCGAATTTATTGTTGCACATAAAAAAAATCATCGAAACATCTAATGTAAATTTAATTGATTACGTAATAAAATATAACATGGTAATAAGTGAAATACAAGGAATAATAAACCTGAATTTTTTTCTTAATAAGTTAAATAAATTTTTTTCCTAATGATAGTGAATGTATATGACGACTCAGACACAATGTAAGTGTTTTCTATCTCACTTTTACTTCTATGAGACATATACAATATTAACAGATTATTTACTTTATGTGGTGTATATAATTAAATTATTTTCATGTTATATTTTGAATTAATTTACATTTATGGTATTTATTGTTTTTTTAATTTTATTTATTTCATGGGTCTTATGGAACAAAACTTACAAAAATCGTAAGTGTTCATTTCACAACATCATCTTTATTTGGGATTGTTTTTGTTTAAGTCTCTTTTGGGGGAATTATTTGATATTTCAATCTTAAAATAAATCTATTTCCTTATAATTTTGTTATTAAAGTCTTACTTTATGTAATTGAACCATTTTTACTCTCTTTGGTAGTTAAATTATTAATAAATTACTTTTATAAAAATCTGACTTTATTTTTCTCTTCGGTTGAAAATCTATTTTTCTTCCAAAACCATTTTTTCAAAAAAAAGTTATTTTTTATAATTGTTAAATTGGTTTTTCAAAGTCATTTTGAACCAGGTTTTAAGTTTGTAAAAATTGTTTTAAAGTAATTTCTTGTCAATTTATGAGAAAGGATCTTTTATAACCATATTATAGGGCAAAATGGATGTAATTTTTAACTTATATGACATGTATGAAATTACACACTGTGATGTCTTTCATTTATCTTAAATATCTATTTCATGATTGCAAGTTTCTTCTTAAGATATTGTTTCCTATTATTATATAATTTTTTAGGTTTTAGAAACTGATTTTCAATGAATATGATTGTAATAATATTTTATGAATTTTCTAGTTTTAGAATAAAAATAGTGATTTTAAAGGAATGGTTATTTTACCCAAGGAAGGGTTTGTGTTATATTTAAAAATAATCTTCCATCTACAAAGATATAATTTTGTGTCACTTTTGATTTAATGAGGATATAAAATAATGATACCATCTTTAATATTTCTCTAGATGGTTTATGATCAATTTTATTGGGGGTGTACTGTACTGATACAATGTTTTTCTCTAGATGGGTTATGATGACATTTATTGATTAGGGAATGTATTTAAATTTAATATTATAGTTTAAATATTAATTTTTTATTTTATTATATTTCACTCCTTTCATATGAGGATTTTATTGGAGTTATTATGGGATGTGAATGGTGTGTTATATACCCACAAAGTATTTAATAGGTTTAATGATACAAAGTAGATGGGATTTTGGTCGAGGCCTTATAAATTTATATAGATGTAATGGAACAAGTTTGTGATGGTTTTTTCAGATGTTTACAATTTTTAATTATATAATTATAAATTTTGATTTTGATATTCCATGAGACTCTTTGATTAGTTGGAATATCTGTAGTAAGGATTCAAGCTCATATGATTATTTTTATCAAATTATTTAATCATCATTTATTATTTCCTTATTATTATCATGTTATTGATCAAATTACATGTTTTGTTTACTATTTTACCTTTCCATATTGATAATTCCTTATTTATTCATAGCTTCCATTATTTTCTAACCTTTACTGGTCGTTTGAGATCACCCCAATATTATTTTTTGTTTTCCTTAGGATACTTGGTTGAATTTTATGATTGATATGAAGGTATATTATATATATAATAATATAAATATTTTGAAAATAATAAATTATTTTTATTTTTTTCAAATGGAAATTTTATTTTATTGTGTATCTATTTTACAAATGATACAAAACTATTAAGATAATTTAGATGTGATTCCTAGTATCTAGTGCTAATGTAATAAAGTATACATATGAATAAGGATACTAGGGTTTCATCACTAAAAGAAAAATATCTTTACATATTATTGAAGGGATCTAGAAGATCGATCTCTTCATTCCCCAAATCTGAAGATGGCATTCCATCCTTTTTATCAAATGATAGTGAGGTAAAGAAGGATTTTTTTTTCAATATTAACCTAGAGAGGAGGTATCCACACTGGCCCATCCTAAACCTAAATAAATATCTATTTCACTCATATGAAATGGAAATTACCCCTACCTCATTATTTCAATGTCATTGATAATGAATAAATTGAGGAATACTATCTCAAAAATGCCAGTCAACTTTTTGGGGAACATGTCCCCCATAATTGATATGACCAGACAAATAAATCTTGGTATAGTGGGGGGGGGGGGTACAACCCACACTGAACACTAGTTCTATCACTCTTTTAGAGTTTTAAATATAAATCCCATTCTTAAAACAACACTATGATATGATCATCTGAAATTTTAATCAAATTCTAGAATTAGATCCTAGTGGGGTCACCCACCACCTAGTTCTATTAAATGATCAACATTGTTTTATGTAGGCATCCAAAAGGATTTATATATCCCACACTATTAACGTTTATGAAAATGGTAAAATGGTTATTATGTATGACATAATTTGAGAGTTTGATTACCCAAAATGGCCCACCATCATTGTCTCGATTAAGAAAAAATAATGGGCAGAACATGTTTTACATCGATCTCAAGGTTATCAATTGGAACTTCCTAAGGGATTATTTTTCTGTTCTAATTATAATATAACTAATCAAGATGATCTAAGGATTAAAATCCTTTTCCATCATAGAAAGTTACTTCTGGTATAATTACATCAAACTGGACCTTGATGATGAAAAATACACAACATTTAGAGGACCCCTAGGAATATTCATCTGGTAATAATTCCATTAGTTATAAATAATACAAAAACCACATATCAACTTACCATGCACCACATATTAAATATTTTTCTAAAAATATCATAGACATATATTCTGATGATTTGGTAGTAAATTCTAGTAATGTTGTGGTCATCTTTATAACCTCAAGACAGTTTTCAACTGACCATTGTATGAAAAATTGAATATAAATCCCAAAAAATGTGATTTTAGGTTTTACATCATTAATTTTCTTTTACTTCATGGAATGAAACCATGGAATCAATGTAAACCTCAAAAATATGAGGCTGACCCTTGAAATTCCACCACCTAGAAACTAACCATAGTTTAGAATATAAATATTCACACATTATTCAACCCAAAAAATATGATTTATAACATGGGTTCCACTTTCTCACATTTCAAAGATATTTTTTGTATTTATTATAATATAAATAGTTAAAAAATTACATAACAAAGTGAAAATTTCCATATTATGTCAAATATTTCCATAAAAAGTTCTTTATAAAGATGAAGTTTCTTTATTATATGGTACTCCAAGAACTAGAACTATGATTTTATTAATGTATTTTCTCATACATAATACTTATGGAAAATCATTTGAAAACATGGGGGTAATCTCAATAATGGATAGAGAAAACCAATCCCATTTTCCCCATTTGTAAACTTGAAAATTATGAAATAATGTTATTTTTTGTAATAAACATTTGACCTAAAATATCCACTTGAGTTTCCCTAAGAAACCTAAAATATTAAAATAATTCATTAAAAATTTCATATTAAATTATTAAGGGAATATCATAACCATAATGTTTTCTTAAAAAACAAGAAATCTTATGAATACCATTTAGATAAAAACAATCATTTAACCTTTATTCAATAAAAATTTCATTAGTGTCCTTAAAAACATAAACTCATATCATACATTTAGAAAAAAGGATTCATATATAATTCATCTAAATCATATCATGTTGGTACATTTAAAAAATATCCTTACATTCACACTTAACATAATTCCTAAGATGGGATCACCAAACTAGATAATTCACAAATATTTTAAGATTAACCTATCACCAAAAAACAATGTCTCTTTACCCAATTCCTTGGAGTGTTATATCAGGCTCACCCTTCCTTAGAGATATATCAGGCCCATAATTAATTCATAATAAATATCAAAGAACCATAGCATGAAAATAAATAAATATATCATTCACTTTAATCATAAAACCCATTTGAATAGGAACTCAAGATGAAAAGAAATAACACATTCAGTTATGTCATTATTATGATAAAATGTTTTGGTTTACATTGATTTTAAAAAATAAAAATTAACATAATATTAAGAGAAATTTTTTATTTTGAAATAACCGTGAAAAAAAATATGTAAGAAACTGGGTTTTGAGCCTTTTAGACTTTAAAATTTTCTTAATTTTATTACAGGGAAAGGTGTTCAGATGGCGTGTGATTCCGAGCCCTGGTGTGTGTGGAATTAGATTTTAAGTGTGTTCACGTGAGACATGACAAATAAACATAATAACTCCTAAAATATTGCTCGGATTGGAAAACCAAGGGCACCATTGAGTCTGGAACGTGTCATTTACCCTAGGAGGGGTATGACATTCACGGGCGCGACCCTTCTGTGAAAAACGACACCAGTGGAATTTTCGTAATTTAGCGGCCTCGAGCATGGAATTTAAAACTTTTGAACGGAGGCTTGGATAAAAATTCCAAGACCCCTGTTGGGCTCAGAACATGGTCTTTACCCTAGGGGCAGCTTAATCGCGACCCCACCAAAAGTTCGGGTATGGGGTCTACGGGCGGGGGGTTTAAGTGTTTTCTATTTAAACACACCACCCCCACCCTCTTCTTCCCATTTTCCACTCTTCCCTAGTGTTTTCCTTTCAACAAGATCCTACCCTCTCCTCCACCACTCCTGCATGGTGCACCAACTCCGGCGGAACATTGGTGAAGCGTCTGGCTATGCCCATCGAGGTAGGCTTGCGTTTTTATTGTTTTTAATTCCCACAATTCCCTTTGAATTCAATTATTCGAATCAAAATGATGTCTAATCATTAAGAAAAGCACATATTTGTGTGGAACCTGATTTGAGCTTCCCAATGGTCCTTTCGTATCAAAATTTCGAGTCTGAGGGTGCCCGGGGTGGCCCCGGGAAGTTTCTCTGCCGTTTTACTCCTTTTCCAGCAGTTCCAAAGAGGTTCGGTGGCGGCGCGGGGCGTTCCAGGCTATGGCGGCGCGGTTCTGGAATGGTGGCATAGCGGCAGACCCAGGCGACGAGGCAGGGGCTTTAGGCGGTGGCTCTAGGCGGTAAATCTAGGCGGCGAGCGAGGTCGGCGGCGCCGGGGCACGACGAGGCGGGGTCGTGGCGCGCGACCCCGTGGGGGGACAGAGACCCCGAAGGTGCGTATCCGTGCGAGACCATGACTGGCCATGAGGTCCAGTCGGGGCTGGGTAGACCTAGGGTCCACAGCTAGGCCGCGAGCCGACCCTGTGAGGCGGCCCTGCCTGCGCGAGCCAGCCCAGGCCGGTCCAGCCCAAGGGGGGTTTGTCCCCTATGACTTCGGACACCCGTAACATTCACTATGGGTTTCCATTTTGCACTCCATCTATGGAAGTGCAATCCTCGGATCGAGATGAAGCTTTTGAGATGGTTTTGGGAAATTTTAATTCCTGAGACGGCGGCTCGGTGGTGCATCATGCTCGATATGTACAATGACGGGTTACTTCTTTCGGATGGCACAGACACATTTGGAGTCCGTTTAAGGCGATGTCAGCAGCATTGTGACCCTGACATCGAGACAAAGTGGTCGAGGGTGGTTTTAGGCATTGAAGCTGGAGTTGAGGGGTGGGCTCCATGGGCCGTCTTTTAAGCTGTGAGCAGCGTTTTCTGACTTTTTCATCAGACGTTTGTTCAGGGTGAATGAGTTGTTGTTTTGGCGTGTTTTTCCAAGAGCATCGCAATGGCGCAGTTTGCCTGACCTCATTTGGGATCGGTGTGTGGGCCACATGAGACGTCGTATAGGCATAAAGTAATGTTGAGTAACTTTTTCATCGGGTTCCCGTTTCCAGCAAGTAAGTAGTCTATCTCGCGTGTTTTTCCATGAGAATTACAACAGTGTAATATTTTTGGGCATGTAGAGCCTCTTATGTTATCTTATTAAAAGTGGAAATATGAAAGGGCATTGGTCGGAGATCTCTTTGATGCACTCTGATCCAACGCACGGTCATTATGTTAGTGACACCCAGTGATGGTGTGGGTAGTGTGGAGTTATCAGACCAGTTATGGGTTTACTCTCCTGCGGGGCTAGGCAGTGGGTTACCCGTTGACCTTAGGGATTACCCTTCAGCGGGGCTGGGCAGTGGGTTACCCATTGATTTTAGGGTTTACCCTATGGGTGGGCCAGGCAGTGGGTTACCCGTGGACCTTTAGGGTTTACCCTCTGGGTGGATGGGGCAGTGGGTTACCCATGTATCTTAGGGTTTACCCTACAGTTGGAATGGGCAGTGGGTTACCCATTTACTTTTCGGGTTTACCATCTAGCAGGGCTGGGTAGTGGGTTACCTGTCAACTTCTATCAGACATCTCCCTTTTTGACAAGGCTATTCAATGGTTTTTCTCCGTGGTTACCTGAGCATGACTTTTTGTGGTACGGTTTAGCGGTGAGGCAGCTTGACATGCGGGACTATTGGGCATCGGTGGTGGACATCCTTAGAACTGTTGGTGACTTTTTCCTGGGCTGAGTTTGGAGATGGAGATCCCCTTATGCACTCATTCTGGTTTATTGTTGAGAATATATATATAAAAACACAACTTTTTGTTCCCACTTATTGGGTCTAGTTACTCTCCTTCTAGGAGGGGCGAAGACACGCGGGGTATGCCACATGCATTCTGTTTCTAGCTTCTCTTGGTTGGGACGAGCCTACTTAATTACTTTTGTTGGGTTGAGCTGTACTCTCTCTATTGTACTCTTTCATTGTTCTGTTTATATTTTAGCCTTTGGTACCTCCTTTGTTGGTCCCTCGAGCTTTTAGGGCACCCTTCTGAGTATAATTATACTCACCCCTTCATGGGCTTTGCCTGCACTTGGTGTGCCCTTACAGATGATGGACTGGTCGATGGAGACTACGAAGGAACATAGAGGACACATGAGCTTGGGCTGGGTTCAGTGGTCATAGTAGGTCTTTCAGGTGAGAGTCTCACCATCTGTTGACTTTCGATTACCTGTTGTCGGGATGTTGCACCTTTCTAGTTTGGAGTGTTTCTTTCCCCTTTTCCTGTTCAGTATCTATCGTTAATTTTCAGTACATTACTTTTCTTATTTAGAGGTTGATTCATGATTTTGGTTTGGTTATAGTAGTTTTCCTTTGGTTTCCTTTTTACTTTTCACGTGTACATTGAGTGGGACGTGTGTGTGTAAAGGTTCTTAGTCAAAGGCCTCCCGGAGATTGTTACGCATTCGGTGCTTATCTCCAGCCCCTGGACTATGGAGGCGGGCTTGGGGTAGTTTCATCTTGAGACTGGTAGGGTCGGGTCATGATAAACTGGTATCAGAGGTGGTTTGTTCCTTGGGGCGTTGTTCAGACATCCCTAAAAAAATTGGTTGGGATTTAGGGAAATGGTTTCGACGTGTCTCGAGAGCGTCTCTTAGGCCAATGAGTCTAGTGATGGTACGGGTGGACGACATATCTATTCACTAGGACCCTGATAACCCACTTGACAACTCGGCACGCTGAGACATTTGGTATAGGGAAATTTGGAACATGCAACCAGTAGGATTGAGTCTTTAACTGTCTTTTTGAGTCAACTCCCCTATGTTATTACTATTATATATATATGCTCATTTGATCGTGGTAATCCTTGATAATTTTCAGGATTCCCTCATGACTGCAGCTAGCCAGGTTACCCTCTCCAGTTTGTGACGACGACCTGGCATGCGATGAGGTGTCAGTTCAGGGACCGTCACGTGATCCCCTTCTGCCCAGTGCTTCAGCAGTAGCCCCTCCACCTGAAGAAAGACAATTATTACCAGCAGTTCATCCCAAGAATGAGCACAGGCTGAGTGCACTATGAGACTTTCAACCTCAGCGATGTAGAAGTTCTGTGGGGACCTAGACCCCTAGACAGCGGAAGACTGGCTAGAGTCTGTGGAACGACTTTTCAGGATTGTACGGACACCATCGAACTAGATGGTAGCTCTAGATGGCATCCTTTTCCATGGGATGGTCGGGCATTGGTGGGGGTTTACGACGTAGACCCACGACAATTCGTCTCTCATATGGGATATCTTCTAGCATCTCTTTTAGGAGGATTACTCCCCCTCTTGCATATGCTCCATTCAGATTTATGATCTCCTAGAGCTGAAGCAGGGGGGATGACTGTGGCGCACTACTCAGCCCAGTTTACCGATCTGACACCCTACTCGTAGTATATGATCTACGAAATTTACTTTTGGGCGCGGAAGCTTGAGTAGGGTCTTCATAGGGAGATACATGCTAGTGTAGTACCCATGTGCATCCCTACTTATTCCAGGGTGCTTGAGTGGGTGCTCGTGATAGAGATCTTCGTGGCTGAGGGGTGCTAGCTGACAGGGCCCAGTAGCATCCGCTTCAAAGGAGAGTCTTCGGTGATAGGCATGCGACAGAGAGTAGAGCCTCGGTCGAGGAGGCCCTTCTGTGAGAAGACAAATAGGAATTTTCGTACACCACATTGGTGTCGTGGAGCATCGGGGCAGGTAGGAGAGAGTCAGTGCTATGCTTGTGACGGATGGGGAAACCTAGTACGGGACTGCCTGACCAGGCGTACCGAGAAACCGTGGCAGGCAGTGGGCGCACCACAGTGGCAGAGGCCGCGTTGTGACCAGGGATCTCCCAAGCAGGGATAGGGTGGTCTTCAAGGAGGTGGCATAGGCATAGCAGTAGGACCTAGAGGTCCGAGACGACGTTTCTAGGTCCTTCAACCGCCACCACCGAGCGGCCCATGCCAGGCTCAGGGAGCAGGCGGTAGGGGTCACAGGTAGCTTCGGGCTATGGGTGTTTGTGACCCACCAACACATGAGATGGTTCGAGGTATGATTTGTGTTTACTATATACTTTCTTCGGTACTATTAGAAACAGGCACCAGCCACTCCTTTTTATCATTTCTATTGGTACGGGAGTTGGAGCTCTTAGTAGAGGTGATGACACTTGCACAGAGCCTCAAAGTTCCTACATGAAGTGCCTCGTTGGTGACCTTTATCTGCAGACTATGTGAACTTTCATTTGGAGGATGGAGTTTCACGTGGGACGTACTTTTCATCATGATGGAACCTTACGACATCATCCTGGGCATGGATTGTCTTTCTATTGTTCATGCCTAGGTCAAATGTTGTCATAGATGAGTCAGAGGCGTGTTTTCCGATGGGATGAGGTTCACCATCCTTGGTGAATGAGACCTCGTGGCAGAGCAGATGGGTACTCTAAGGAGGAGACCTCGAACTTTTTCACACCATTTGGAGAGCATGGCTCTCAGAGCAGCAGATGCTACAGGCACCAACATCCCTACCTTTGTATAGGAATACATGGACATTTTTCCCGAGGATGTACTGGGACTACCTCTGAGGTGAGAGATGGAGTTCATCATTGACTTGAAGCCGGGGACTGCTCTGATATCATGTGTGGCTTATTGGATGGAACACACAGAGCTTTAAGAGCTACGACATCAGCTAGATGACCTTCGTGAGAAGGGATTCATTAGGACTAGTGTGTCCCCCTAGGCAGCTCCAGTTTTGTTTGTGAAAAAGGCATATGGGAGTCTGCAGCTTTTTGTAGATTATCCTCACCTGAATCAGGACATGATAAGGAAAAAGTAATCCTTGCCGAGGATTGAAGACATATTCAACCATTTTAGAGGTGCGATGTGGTTCTCAAAGATTGATCTTCGATCTGGCTACCACTAGTTGTAGTATCATGAAGATGATTTACCGATGTTAGCTTTCCATTGTCGATATGGGCATTACAAGTTTCTGGTGATGCCCTTCGGAGTAAAGAATGACCCTACCATTTTCATGGATTTGATGAACTAGATCTTCCAGTCGTACATGTACCAGTTTTTGGTTGTCTTTATTTACGAAATATTCATCTACTCTGCGATGGAAGAGGAGCACACAGAGCATTTGGGGATGATCAGAGACTTACTCTGAGAGCACCAGCTGTATGGGAAGCTCTCGAAGTGTTAGTTCTGGATTCATGAGGTTCACTTTCAGGGGCATGTTATTACAGAGCAGGGATTGGCCATAGATCCCACAAGGATAGAGGCATTTATTTTTTGGGAGCCACCCAATAATGCGTAAGAGGTACAGATCTTCCTTGGTTTGGCGGGGTACTACAAGTGGTTTGTGGAATATTTCTCCATGATTGCCGCCCCTTTGACTGCATTGACACGGAAGGGACGACCGTTCACCTATACTAATCAGTGCCAGAAGGCCTTCGAGGAGTTGAGACAAAGGCTAACTAGTGCTCCAGTTTTGAGGCTGCCAGGGGAGGGCATTGAGTTCATAGTATACTACGATGCTTCGGGAGATGGGCTTGGGTGCATGCTGATGCAGCAACGAGCAGTGATTGCATATGGTTTGAGGCAGTTGAGGCCCCATGAGAAGAATTATGTGACTCACAATTTGGATCTGGCAGTGGTGCTGTTCTCCATGAGGCTATGGAGACATTACCTTCTTGGAGAGAGTTTTGTGGTCTACTCAGACCACCAGAGCCTCAAGTATATCTTCATGTAGAGGGATTTTAATCTGAGTTAGAGGTGCTTGCTGGAGTGTCTATAGGACTATGATTTCGAGATAGTTTACACTCCAGGGAAGGGAAACATAGTAGCAGATGCTCTTAGCAGGAAGTCCCAGGCTCGTTTAGTGCGGGAAGCTTCAGAGCAGTTGGCTTCCCTACAACTAACATTGGTGGAGGAGGAGGGTATGGATTTTCTACAGTCGATGGTATTGACTCCTTCTCTCCTTGAGCTTGTGAGAGAGTCTCAGTTGGGGGATGTCAACAATGAGGTACTGCGTGATCAGATATCCACGGCCAATGCAACCGATCGGTATTCTGAAAGAGGGAATAATGAGATTCTATACTCAGGGCGAGCTGTAGTAGTAATGGAGATGAAAGAGGAGGTGATTCGGGAGTTCCACACTTCTCCCTTGGCTATACATCCTGGGGTGGGGAAGATGTACAAATACCCTCAGCAGCAGTTTTGGTGGTCTGGCCTAAAGCGGAGCATAGCTGAGTTTGTTTCTCGATGTCTTACCTGTCAGTAGGTGAAGGCAGAGCACCATGTTCCGGCAGGATTTTTGCATCCCCTTGATATCCCTGAGTGGAAGTGGGATGACATATCTATGGAATTCCTCATAGGGTTCGCACGCACAGCGATGGTCCATGATTCCATTTGGGTGATAGTGGACCGACTCATGATGTCGGCACACTTCCTGTCCATCAGGGAGCAGAGCTCGGTGGAGAGTCTGGGGCGGCTGTACGTTTGGGATATCATCTGCCTTCATTGAGTACCCTCAAAGATCATCTCCGACCGTGACGCGCAGTTTACATTGTGATTGTAGCGAGGCCTGTAGGAGGCATTCGGGACCCAGTTGTGGATTATTATACCTTTTAACCCCCAGACAGATGGGAAAACTGAGCACACTATCTAGGTGTTGGAGGATATGCTCAGGGCGTGTGTGTTAGACTTTTTCCAGAGCTGTGAGGACCACCTACCCTTGGTGGAGTTCGCGTACAACAACATTTACCACTCTACTATCGGTATGAAACTTTTTGAGGCCCTCTACGGGAGACCCCGCAGGTCACCGTTGTGCTAGACAAAGGTTGGGGAGACCTCCATCGTGGGCCTAGAGTTGGTGCAGGTGACGACGGAGAAGGTTCAGGTCATCCGTGTGCAGAGCAGGATGGCTCAGAGCAGACAGAAGTCCTAGGCCTATCGTCATCGCAGACCTTTGGAGTTCGAGAAGGGGGACTATGTCTTTTTGAGGGTCTCCCCGTGGTGTGGTACTCGGATGTTTGGTTGGGGATGCAAGCTATCGCCGAGGTTCATTGGTCCCTTTGAGATCGTGCGCAGGGTCGGTGAGGTTGCCTACCGTCTTGCTCCACCCACAGCTGGAGAGGGTCCATGACATATTCCACATGTCATAGCTGAAGAAATACGTGCATGACCCCATGGACGTTATTGACTGGGGAGAGTTGGACATTGAGGATAGAGCCAACATTGCGGAGCTCCCGGTAGCGATTGAGGACCGACATGAGCAGACACTACTTGGATGAACCATTCCTTTGGTTCATGTGGTATGGAAGCATGGTTGAGTGTAAGAGAGCACCTAGGAATGGGAGAGACAGATGCGGGCTTAGTATCCTATGTTGTTTTTGTACTTTTGTTTTTTGGGGACGAAAAAATTGAAGGCGGGAATAATGTAAGAACCAGGGTTCTGAGCCTGTAAGACTTTGAAATTTTCTTAATGTTATTCTAGGGTAGGGTGTTCAGACGGCGTGTGATTCTGAGCCCTGGTGTGACCGAAATTAAATTTTTATTGCGATCACACTAGACAAGCCAAATAAACAGAATAACTCCTAAACAGTTTATCGGATGAAAAAACCAAGTGCAATGTTGAGTCCAAAACGTGCCTTTTACCCTGGTAGGGGGATGACTTTCACGGGCACGACCCTTCTGTGAAATGTCCAACCAGGGGCGTTTTCGTAATTTATTGACCTAAGGCGTGGACTTTACAACTTTTGAACGGAGGCTTGGATTAAAATTCCGAGACCACCATTGTTCTTAGAACATGGTCTTTACCCTAGGGGCAGCTTAAACCCGACCCCGCCAAAAGTTCGGGTACGAGGTCTACGGGTGGGGGGTTTATGTGTTTTATATTTGGACACACCACCCCCACCATCTTCTTCTCCCTTTAACTTCTTCCCAAGAGGTTTCCTCTCAATGAGATACTGCCCTCTCCTCCACCACTATGGCATGGAATGACAACTCTAGCAGATTGTTGGAGAAGCATCGGGCTACGCCCATCGAGGTAGGCTTGCGTTTTTTATCGTTTTAATTCCTGCAACCCCATTTGAGTTCAATTATTCACATTGAAATGATATATGATTGTCTAGAAAAGCCTATATTTGTGTAGGTACTGATTTGATCTTGCCAACGGTCCTTTTGGATTGAATTTTTGAGTCCCAGGGCACCCAGGGCGGCCCCGGGAAGTTTCCAAGTCATTTTCCTCATTTTCCGGCAGTTCCAGGGTGGTCTGGCGGTGGCGCAGGGTGTTCCAGGGGGCGAAGGCGCGTTTCCAGGATGGTGGAATGGCGGAGGACACAGGCGACATGGAAGAAGACCCAGGTGGCGCGACGGAGGCTCCAGGCGGCGACTCCAGGAAGCGGGTGATGTCGACGACACTGGGGTCCGAGGGGGCGGGGTCGCAGCGCGCACCACCAACGGGGACAGAGACCCACCAAAGGTGGGTCTCCACATGAGAACACGACCGGCCATGAGGGCTGGGCGGTGCTGGGTGGACATGGGGTCCACGGCCGGGCCGCGGGCCGACCCTGGCCAGGAGGACAGGCCGGCCCAGCCTGGTCCAGCCCAAGGGGGGTTTGTCCCCTCTGACTTCGGACACTCGTAACTTTCCCTACGGGTGTCCGTTTTGCACACCATCTATGGGAGTACAATACTTGGATCGATACGAAGATTTTGAGGTGATATAAAGAAATTTTAATCCCCAATACGGGGGCTTGGTGGTGTGTCATGCTTGTTAAGTACTATGTCGGGTTTATTCTTTCGGATGGTGCAGACACATCAGGAGTCCATTTAGGGCGCTGTCAGCAGTGTTGTGACCCTGGAATCAAGACAAAGTTGTTCTTGGTGATTTCAGGAATTGAATACGGAGATGAGGCATAGGCCCCACAGGCCATCTTTTAATATGTGAGCAACATTTTACGACCTTTTAACCAGACGTCTATTCAAGGTGAATGAGTAGTCGTTTTGGCGTGTTTTTCCGAGAGCATCACAATGGATCAGTTCACCTGACCTATTTTGGGACCGGGGTGTGGGTCCCATGAGGCACCGTATGGGAATAAAGCGGCGTTGCGTAACTTTTTCATCGGGATCCCGTTTCTAGTGAGTATGTAGTCTATCTCGCGTGTTTTTCCACGAGGATTACAATAGTGTAATCTCTTCGAGAAAGTGGATCCTCTTAAGTGATCTTATTAAATGTGGATATATGAAAGGGTGTTGGTTGGAGGTCTATTTTATGCACTCTGACCCAGGGAACGGTTGTGATGTTAGCAACACCCAATGATGGTGTGGGCAGCGCGGAGTTATCATACCAGTTCCAGGTTTACCCTCTAGTGGGGCTAGGTAGTGGGTTACCCGTTGACCTTAGGGATTAACCTCTACCGGGGCTTGGCGGGGGGTTACTCGTTGATTTTAAGGTTTAACCTCCAGGTGGGTAGGGAAGTGGGTTACCCATGGAACTTTACGCTTTATCCTCTTGGTGGACTGGGCAGTGGGTTACCCCTGGATCTTAGGGTTTACCCTCCAGTTAGGCTGGGAAGTGGGTTACCCATTTACTTTTAGGGTTTAACCTTTAGTAGGGTTGGGCAGTGGGTTACCCGCCGACTTATTTCAGACTCCACCCCTTTTTTATGAGGCTAGTCAGTTGTTTTTCTCCATGGTTACCAGAGTGGGACTTTTGGTGGTACAGTTTAGCGGTGAGGTAGCTTGACATATGAGACTTTTGGGTATCAGTGTTGGAAATCCTTATTACTGTTGGCGACTTTTTCCTGGGCAATTCATGAAGATGGAGATTCCCTTATGCACTCTTTTGTGTTTCTTGTTGAGTATATATATATAAACACCCTACTTCTTTCCCACTCCTTGGGTCCAGTAACTCTCCTTCTAGGAGTGGCGAAGACATGTGGGGTATGCCATGTGCTTTCTGTGTCTAGCTCCTCTTGGTTAGGATGAGTCTACTTCCTTTCTTTTTTTGGGTTGAGCTGTACTCTCTCTATTGTACTCTTATATTTTTATGTCTATCGTATACCATTTAGTACCTCTTTTGTTGCTCCCTTGAGCTTTCGGGGCACCCCACTAAGTATCCATATACTCACCCCTGATAGGGATTTTCTAGCACTTGGTGGTCCCTTGCAGATGACAAACAGGTTGATCAAGACTACAGAAGAGCATAGAGGACACAGGAGCTTGGGCTACGTTTGGTGGTTATAGTAGGTCTATCAGGTGAGAGAATCACCAACTGTTTACTTTTGTTTACCTGTTTCCAAGATGTGGCACCTTTATGGTTAGGCATATGTTTTTTCCTTTTTCTGTTTAGTATCTATCAGTACTTTTCAGCACTTTACTTTTCCTAATTTGAGGTTGATGCATGATTCTTGTTGGGTTATAGTAGTTTTCCTTCGGTTTCCTATTTTACTCTGCACTTCTGCATTGAGTGTGATTTGTGTCTGTGTATAGGTACTTAGGCAAAGCCTCCCTAAGATTGTTATTCCTTCGGTGCTTGTCGCCAGCCCTTGGCCTATGGAGGTGGGCTTGGGGTAGTTACGGCTCGGGATCGGTAGGGCCGGGTCGTGACAATATACATTAATCTTTATAATTAATAATTGTTATGATTACAGGAATAAGTGGAAAATCAGTATAAATAAAAAGAACATTTTTCCTTTTTGGTAAAAAAACAAGAAAATGTCATGCACGATGAATGGTCAAAAGAATATTCAATAAACCAATAATAATAAATTAAAAATTAGAAAAATAAATTAATTTTAAAAACCTATTATGTATAAATAAGTAAATTTATGGAATATTTTTATGAAAATGTACATGAAGGAGAACTATTTGAAAGGAATACATTAAAACATTTCTTTAAATAAAAATCCATTACATTAAGTCCATTACAGTTTCATAAATTCTCTAAGTAATGAATAATAAAATTATTTTACGTTCATACTTGATTGATAAAATATTTATTTTCTATATCATTATTATTATTAATTTTATTTCATTTATTACCCATAATCATTTAGTTACTAACATGGTTGGGTTGGCATTGAATATTTTTGGGTTTTTCCATTTATAACCTCAAAATACATTTTTTCATTGGTCGTAGTCAAATGGGTTAGAGTTAATTTTCCAAAATATTGTTAATATTTTATAATTATCATATTTAGGCATTACATTCACTTTTAAAAGCATCCATTTATGGTGGTTATGGAAAATGAATCACAATGTTTCATAGAGATACACATATGTATGTATAAACAAAATTTTCATTTTTCTATTGAGTTGAACAAAAAAAATGGAAATGTTTTAATTTTGTTGGATCATAATTATTTTATAAATGTTATATTTCTTCACTATATTCTCCTCATGACCAACCATTTTTAGTGGAAATGAAAAATAAATCACATCACTTTGTGGAAGTGGTATTCCACACGTAGGATGAGTGACATTATCAGTATCCAACAGATGGAAAGGTTATAAAAGTATGTAACATATTATCTTTATAAAATAATAAAAATTACCAAAATATATTATATATTAATTAATTTTATACTTATAACCTTCCATATGATTTGGTTTTGGAAAACGAAACACATCACATTGTGGAGGTGATACAATAGACATATGCATATACGATGTTCTCATTTCGCATAGGATGGAAGAGAGATAGAGAAGTGTTTTTCTATAAAAATAATAACATTTAAGTATAAATAATATAATTTTTTCATTATGTTATAGTGTTTATAATATATTTAAAGGAGGTATTCGAAGAAATAATCATGACATTTGTTGGTTAGGAAATTTAACACCTCATATATCTCTCTTTTTATTTCACCCTAAATCTTCTAGGAATGGTATTTAAAAAATAAAGGTATCCCTTTGATGTGGATAATGATTTCTGTATTTTATTTGTAGAGGTATCATTCAATATAAATTGATAAAAGTGTGTGAACAAGGGGGGAAAATATATTTCGTTTTATAAGTGACGGGAGTTGCACACTAGTGAATTTTTAATGTTTTACAATAATATAATGTCTTAATCATAATAAAGTGGCTCTAAGAATATAAAATTATGAATATAAAGTTATATGGGTCCAAATAAAATTATCCAATAGAAATTAATATAATTTATAGTGTTATTATCACTATTATTTTTACCTTAATTGTCATGTTTTCCCCTTTTAACCTTTACCGGAGTGATAATGTTTTACCAACGTTAGTATTCATAATGAAAAAAATAAAAAATATAAATATTATAAAAATTTGAAAATAATATATCCAAATTTGAAACAAAATTTTTTATATTCAATTTTATAGTATGAAATAATTAATTTTTTAATAAAAATAGAAATCGTAACGAAAATAGTTTTTAGAAAAATGCCCTTTTTAATCATAAAAATGATATTTTACCACAATAAAATATAACTAATATTAATATGGACATAATATTATTATTTTAATTTAAAAGGGTATAATTTTTCATTAAAATGAATCCAAAATAAAATGGGAATTTTTTAATACTTTAAATGAATTGACAATTTTAATCAAAATTGATATTTTCACCATTTATGAACGGTCAATATTTTGGAAAAAAACCCAGTAAAGCATCCAAATAAAAAAATTATATGATAGTATAAAATGATAATTCTTTTTTCCAATTCAATTATAAAATCATGGAATCAATAAACAAAACAATGTAATAACTGGGAAAATAAATTAGTTACCAAAAAATATTCCTTTTTCGATAGATAAATTATATAAATTCATTTATAAAACTATGATGAACATGAATAAATTAATTGAATAATTATAAATCAAAATATTTAGTTATTTATAAAATTACCATGGTCTTCACATTCATTCCAATTGAATATATTTAATTTTTTCAATTTTATTCATTAATTAAACAAGTTAGGGTATTTTTTCTTCATATCTTTTTAAAATCCCAATTATGATTCCTCAATCATGTGATTGTTCTATGAAAAAATATCCAAGAAAATCACTATATTTTTCATTACCCACTATCTATGATCTAAAATATGATCAATTTTTTTATTAGAGATATTCTACTCTATTTTTTACAACTTCATGGATAAAAACATGTGATGCATCAAGTACATATTCCCTTAACGAAGAAACATGAAACATATCATGTACTAATGATAAATTAAAGGATAAGTATACCCGGTAAGAAAACGATAATAATTTATCCAAAATTTTATAGTGTCAATGAATTAGGGGAAAAATTCTTTTTTCCCCAAAATTTATTACACCTATCAATTGATATATTTTAAGAAAGACACTACCACCAACCCTAAATAAGATGTTTTTCGATTGGTTAACAACATAAATATTTTTTTCTCCCTATGTTACAACAATGAAGTTATGAATCACCATTAGTTTATCAACCATTACTTCTACCAAATATATTCCCATAAATTTCCTCTTACCCTAATCACATTGTTATCTCAAAATTTCTTAAGTATATCCACCATGAAATACATGTATATGCTCTCCCATTTCAATTATAAAATTTAAAAATTCTAAATAATCCCCGTTTTCATTTTCCTTTCACATTTAACCAACTGAATGGTCAAAAAATTAAATATAAAATCATCTATATATTTTTTCATACCTATCCACAACACATATTCTTATAAGAACCCGGAATTAAACATTGAATATTCTTGAATTATGTTACTAATTCACATTGAGGATATTTTTAGTATTCAATAATTAGATAATTAGGTCATAAAATATACAAAACAACTTGAATATTACGTGTAGACATCATCTACACAGTTTCCATTTTTTTCACAAAATAAAAATTCTTTAAAAAGAGTCATGTCTAGTTCAATTTTTTAGATATAATGACTTTTTTGATCCTATCATTGACCATATTCCACTTTATGTTTGGTGAAAAAAATTTCAAAAACATGGGATGAACATAAAAACCTCAGTATGGGATACACAAAGAAGGAAAACTATTAGTTTTTCAAAAAAACAATTAAACTATGAATACTTTATCATAAGTAACAATTTTCACCTTTATGAAGTAGTAAATACTCTTCACTAAATAAAAGATTTTTTATTACCCTTTTGTAACAAAAATATTACCATAAAACCCATATAAAGGACACATAACATAAAAAGTAACTTGGGACATAAACATACATAAATGGAAGAACCATACAGTCGACTTCTACACATATCACCAAATGGAATAGCCATACGACCGAATTCCATACCCAATGCATTGGAGGTTAAACCATAACCACCCATACTAGTGTATGACAACACCACCCGTCATTTGGTTTATCATGTAACCACCCGTAAAATTTCCAAGTACCATTATAAAATCATAACACATACAGAAAATATAAATGAAAGGAAACATTTCCACATTTCAATCAAAATATATCACATAAATATATTTTCATAACAAATACATTATCAAAACCATTTTCAATACCTAAATATATAAAAGATCATATTGTATTTATTTTCTTTTTAAAAACATTACGGCTTGTTAAGGAAGCCAAAGATCAAATAATACTTGTAGCGGCGGAAAGGTCATTGTCACTGCTTATGCTAAAAGAATCATTCCTTTTTTCGGTTAGTAAAAAGATTCATAGAAAAATATTCCCATTGAATGAAATAAAAATTTAAGGGTGTTTATACAACATGTAAAATAAAGTCATGTATTAAAACAAGATATGCCTCAATGAAAGGAGATTGAGACGAAGACCCTTACCTAGTGTCCGACATGACCCTTTCATTCGTTAATCTCAAGAATAATAAACTAAAGTTAATTTAAACTTTATTAAGAACCTTTTTTCATGTTTATAATTCCTTTTAAATCACTTATTACCATGTTATGAAAATTATGTATTTATTTAAGTTAATAATGGTCGTTTTGTCAATATTCGGTACTTGAGTAAAAAATTTACTTCTTATAATTACAAGTTGTTCAGGATGTAAAAAGTTAATTATATCCATAATGATATTAATTATTTATATATAATAAATATCATATATATCCAGTATATACTTTTATTTATAATAGTAAATAAAATTTGGATATAAGAAATAAAATGCACCATTTATGGAGATGGTAAGTTGTACGTTTGCATGAATGTTACTTCCATTTCTATTTCGTATTGTAATGAAATGAAAACTTAATGATACTTAATTATATTATAATTACAGTATAATATCATATATAATTTCATTAACTCTACCCTTTATAATTTTCACATAAGGCATGAACGTGTCATATCACTTTGAGGAGGCGGTGGTCCCCACTTCCTCAAATGAGATTATTGTATTTACCCTCTATGGAAAACATAGAGATATTCTATAAATGAAAAATACAGACACATAAAAAATATAAATTTAATATATATCATATATAAAAATAGTTCCATCGTAATGGCTACCATGATGGGAAGTGAGAGATATTTGAACAATCATCGTTTCGGGAGGCAGTAATTCGCCGTGCACAAAAACTGTATGGTCATTACTCAATAGACGGAGGTGTGTATTAGTGTAGTTCGAATAATTATCATACAAACAACATGGTATATTTAGGATACTATTTTTGTTATAATAAAAGGAATAAAAATAGTTTAGGGGGTTGGAGATGTATGATTAAACAAAATTAAACAAAAGAATTTAATTGAATGTGTTACCTTCAATTCATGTATCTTTGTTTGGTTTTAACCAAAAGGGCCTAATGGTTATGTTAAGGATTCTAAGAGGAGTATAGGGATATTGAGAGCTTATTTGGGAAGGGGTTGGACCATCCAAGGGGCTTGTAATGTTTGAGGAATGGGTTATAGGTGAGGGCTTTTTATAAGGGAGAGGAGGGGCACTTTAGGAAACTGTGAAACTATTATTTTAATATATAATCATTTTAGGTTTATAAAGGTCCAAAAAAAATTAATGTCCAAGATAAAATTTCTCATGATGGAAATATAATCATCCAACAAGAATTGGATAGGTTTTTGATATTATTTTAATCTTTATAATCTTATTTATTTTAATCATTTATTAATGAGGTAAACACTACATAATTATTATGTCATAAATAATGCAATTTATTTTTATCTAAAAATTATAAAAAAATACGATGATGTATGAAATATTTTTATATTTCCAAATAATATTAATAATTGAAAATTTAACTTATATAACCCTATGTAAAAATTAATTTACTAAAGGATATTAGTTTTTGTCATTTTTTCTTTACATTAAATTAATTAATCTAAAGTGTCATTATCTCTTCCAAGTGGCTCCATGGGATCAAAAAATAGTCCCAAGGATTACCATGGACTTCCATTACTCATACAATAAGGTTAGGACATGTTTTACGACAATTTTTTATTATTATGATATTTGTTACCTTGAATTACCCTATTTACCTTAAACTGCGGTTAATAAAAGTCAAAAGTAAATATTCACCCAAAAAATATTTTCATTTTATTGAACTGAATTTTTCATACTAATAACAACTATGTATGTCGGATTTTTGAAATTCAATTCACATAAGTGGTAAAATTTCATTTAAATGAAAAAGTTAGCTTTTAACTACTACTTAGTGCTGTCACTGTTCATCAAAAATTAATGTTTTTCAGAAAAATACAAAAAATTTACCCGAAGTGAATTTTGATGTCCCAGTTCTCAAGAAGAATTTTATTTTTTCAAATAGAATATATAAAAGTGAACAAAACTAGATTTTAGGAGAGTTCACCATTAAAAGGCAGTAAATCAACCATTTAAAGTAAATTATGCTTAAAATTAGATTCATTCACATTTTAAGCCTCTAACATGTGTTGGATAAATGTAAAAACATTTAACAAACATGTATTATCATATTTTAGTGAGTTCTGTTCATTACCAAAAATACAATGACTAGGCGTTAACTACCATTTAAAATAATAATATTATATTGTTAGTGTACAATGCAAAATTTCAAAGAAACCCATTGTTTTGTATCAGGTAAACAATCGAACAGAGAATCCCCTTTAAATTAAAATTAATATTTAATTCACAAAAATTAATAAATATGGAAATTTCATATTTCTTTATTTACCTAGAATGCTACAACCTTCCCCCCTTTTGGATATTGCGTCCTCATAATTTTATTCACTTATCAAATAAATGAAGGTATTTATCTCTCATAGCATTTTCATATTCCCACATTGCCTCTTCAACCATATGGTTTTTACACCAAGCCTCTACCTAGTGAATTACCTTATACTGCAACACTTGCTCACTTCTATCAAGAATCTGGACTGGATGTTCCTCATAAGAGATATTCCCTTCTAACTGAACTTCCTCTGGGCTCAAAACATGTGATGGATCTGCATATACTTCGTCAACATTGAAAAATGAAAAATATTTCGTACCTAGGACAAACATGGAGGTAAAGCCACTCTGTACATAGCTAATCCAACATTTTCTTGGATTTCATAAGGTCCAATGAACCTCAAAATCAACTTTCCCTTATTAACAAAACACATAAAACTTTTCCATGGAGAAACGTTGAGAAAGATATGAGCCCCCACCTCAAAATAATGATCCTTCCTCCAGTTATTTCCAAAACATTCATTACTATAATTTGGACTTATATCCACTGATCTATTGCCACAGACAATAAAAACCGTGGCTATAGATCACTTATTCTCATGCCTGTTTTGGTGTCCGTGGCACTATCCCCCCATGAGAACCCTTTTCCCCCATCCCTCGGGAGGTTCAAATCCTCACTATCCCCATAACCCTCATCCCTCCCACGACACTCCTCTTCTCTCGAAATATCCAACACGGCCACCCCACCTCCCTGTGACACTCCTTCTCCAACACAGCTTTAGCATGGTTCCGATGCAGCTCTGACACGGTTCTGACGTGGCCACCTCCTTCGCCCCAATGATTCTCCTCCTCTCCCAACATCTCAGACGAGGCCACCCCACCTCCCTGCAACCCTCCTTCTCCAACCCGGCACCGACATGGTTCTAACGCGACTCTGGTATGGTTCAGACACGGTTTCAACATGTTTCCGACGCAGCTTCCCCACCTACCGGGATTCTCCTCCTTTGACGCAACCACCCCACCTCCTGGGATCCTCATAATACATGTGATGGATCAATGAATCAGGTAAATTTATCTCATGTTGATTTCATTGGTACCCTATCTAGATTTGATCCCACACTTAGAAATGTTTCTAGGTAGGGTTGACCATGGGGATTAAAATCTGGAATACCCAAAAATTAAAATAGACATCCTTAAATCAATTCCATTGCTTCTATTCAAAAAAATTACGGAGAGGATCCCACACTTGGTGTGTTGGTTTGCGGGTGGGTTGACATCAATTACTAGAAATAAAACAAGTTAGATTATTTTCACTTAATCCCTGGATTCCCAATCCCTCATATTTTCTTTAGAAATGTGAAAATAAACCCTAGGTTTATATCATCATCCCTTAATGAGGATCATAAGATTTTTTATGATATGATTTATATGCTCGATGAACTAGATATGGGAACACTATCAAAGTTTACCTTTGGATAATTTAATGCTTTGGTGTTTCACATGTTATTAAGATCCAACCAGGAGCATGATGAGTGGGCGAGCAAAGTCTTGTATAAAGGAATCCTAGTTAAGTTGAACATACATTTCTGTAGGTTCTACAATAAGGGCATACCAACTGAAATTAATATCCATAGAAATGTAACTCAGATACCCTCACCATGTATGTGTTGTGAGACGCTAAAATTTGAGTTAGTCTAGAACTTATTTTTTGATTTATAATGGTTCTGATCTTCTTGGGCCCTTGTTGGGAAACTTATGGGATTTCCATTTTAGGGGGGATACATCTCCGAATTTTTGTATACATTATTTCAAAGGGTTTTGAAACATTCATATACGGTTAATATCAATGTAAGAGTGTTTCTAGTGGTGTGTTGGGTGATTTATGAGGCAAGGAACAAGGGTCGTGAAGGAAAGAATAGCTACCTCTATTCATTCAAGTTCACGTGCTCTCTCTCATAGACAAACCAGGTTCCCTTCATCATATTGAAAAGATAATGGCTACTAGTAAGGGGATCCTCCCTAGGGATGTGATTACAAATGATAGAGATCCTCTAGGGTGGTGGATCAAGTGGATAACCCCAATGTTGGATTAAAACATTATGTGAATGGGTCTTGTAAATAGGGAGTTATGAGGAGGGATTGTGAATGATTCCATGGGATATATGGTTATCAAATATAGTTCCTTTTATGGTTTTGGTAATTCTATCTAGGTGGAGAAAAGATCCTTACTTAGTGGCATTTAAATTGGGAGGATAGATAACATAAATATTTGTATGTTTGAGCAGAACTCCAAGATTATTTTATGATACCTACTAAATGATGGAAGTGATCCTTGGTATTTAGTTTATAATATTAGGAAGTGTAGGTCCCAGATCGATCAAGGAACAAAAACATTCATACTTGGAGGGAGGGGAAATTTTCTGCCTAAAATCTATCTAGTAAAGATATATCTTATGAGATTCTTGTTATCTATCATATTAGAGGGGATCGTCCATATTACTATGAAATTATTGTTAGTGGTAAAACCCTCATTATTCACCACTTTAGACTCCCAAAGTGCATGATTTTCCAATAAACTGTTCTTCTTGAGTGACCGATAATTTCTCAACTATTACATCAATCAAGGAAGTTCTTCTAGGAATACCATTAACGGAGTCGAATGATCTAAATACTCAAGAGATTTATGAATAAAACAATTTTCATCACATGTACAATGAAAATACTAAATTCAATTGGTTGGATAATCAATTACCCAATCAAATACATGGTCTAAATCCTAACAATATGGAAAAGTTTCCAACCCGTGACCAATTTCAATCCCAACCAGCTCAACATCAAATCCAATATTTTCTATATAAATTATTAGGATAAATATTTTAAAAAATATTGATAATTAATTATCAATTTTCATCATTGAGATTAGATATATAAAACACTAAAATCGTTATGGAACCCATTCCCACTCAGGTTTACCCTTCCTCAATATCTTTGAAGAATCTTGTCACACACAAACCACTCATGAATAACTCAATGTTGTGACTATTCCCAATAGTGGGAAATCCTTTTTAAAACCTAAACCATTGATTCCTAAACCATCAAAGTCTTCAAATTCATAGTAAAAACCCGAATAACCAATATTAGAAACTAAAAAAGTAGAGCTAGTTAATGAGTGAATTGGATAGGGAATGTTGATATTCATCCAGATGAACATGAGGAAATTGTTGATGGGTGTTAAAATCTGGAGAAAAGTGATTTTCTATATTCAAAAGAGAGAAATTCGACATCTTGGAAATATTTCCCTAAATATTATTGTATTATTTATGATAGAGTGTCAAGAATATATATGAGATTCAATAGTTTAGATAAATACATAACAACCCCCAACGATATACACATGTAACCCATCCAATGAATAATGTGATTGGTTTTTCTTATCAACATTGAAATAATAGGTGGAAGAAGGACTTGATGTGGATATTAGATAAATAACCTCATTCCCACTTATAAATATATTGATCTCAAACAAAATTATAATATATCATAGTGGTTTTTTATTAGTTAATTGTTTTATATGGTGGTGATGTTTAGACTACTATGGTGTGGTTGAGGATAAATTCCCCCATCAAAATACAAGGATTTAAATGAATTTGTATTTTCATTTCTCTATTGTGATTTTTATTAAATCAGATTGATTCCATATGAGTGGTATATTATTATCCACGCACCTTTATATTTTATCATGGTTTTATCTATTAATTTTCTTTACACATAATACCATCACAATTTTCATTCATTTATAATATGATTCCAGAGAGTGAGGGGTGATAAAGGAGTGATGAAGCATTCTCAATTACCATGGGTAGGTGAAAGTAGTGTATCAAAAATCAATTTTTTCACTACCTAACCTAACACACTAAAGAGAGAGTGAATGGATTGAGATCATGGGTCATTACAGGGTATTATTTAGGGGGTGAATTTATTTTATAAGAGATTATTATATAATTAGTGAGAGAATTATATAAGGGAACCCTTTATTATATTCATAATTTTTCACTTTTATTTTATTTCTTCCATCCACTTGTGGTTCCATTCCTTCATCATTTCAATATTTTAAAATTAATAGTGTTATATTAGTGTATTTTTAAGGAGAATGAATGATTATATCCTTCTATGCACTTGTGGTTCCCTATCTATTTTCACTATAAAATGTAGTATTTTTAATTTTCTATTGTATTATATTTCTAGATTGGAGTTGAAAATTAGTGCCAATCATGTTTTGGGGTCTTAATCAGATATACCTATTTAATTTAAAATCACTGGTGTTTTGCATGCTACACTTTGATCACCTTTTTCGAATCCTGCTTTTGTTTAAGGAAATTCTTATTGAAGACTATCCATTAATGCCTATCTATATAATGATTTAAATTTCTATTTCATATAATCATTCTAAGTTGAATCTGAATTTGATTAACATGGAAAGAGGGACGGATAGTGCTTATTTACTTGATTGTTAGGTTGGTCCGAGAGGAATATAAAGACTTTTTGGTGATTAAGTGAAACAATTCTAATTATTTAAGAGTAGAAAAAGTTGTTGTTGCAACATGATTTTCCGTATGGAGTTTTGTTGTGCTTTTTGGCTCATATGGTGAGTCCTTTTCCTCATTATATGATGTTTTATTATATGTCACGTTTGTATCTTCTTTCAAATACTTGATGGTGCATCCTCATTGCACCTCATGTTCTCACTATATCTTTAGCCTTCAATTATTTCTCATTGTATGAGTTGGAAAACCAACTCATTAATCTTGTCACAATTGTAGTTAATTCATTTTTCATTGAATATTTACCTATCAGAAATAGTGAGCTAAAAATGGGTGTTGTGCAGCCTGTGGTCTACGGTTTTCATTGCGGGATTCAAAAGGGGAATTCTGACATCAGATTGTATGCCTGTACAAGTTTTAATTTTTTGTTTATATCATTACTATATATTCATCTTTTTAATTCTTATTGTATCTGCTGGAAGATTTTCAAGATCAAAATTTATTGCAAGAACAATTTGTCTAGGAGGGGGGAGGGGAGGGTCTTTGTTGTGGGTGGGGTGTCTAGGAGGGGGGTTGTTATATTAGTATAGGTGTGAGGAAAATTAATGATTATATCCTTCCGTGCACTTGTGGTTCCCTATATATTTTCACCATAACATATAGTATTTTAAATTTTCTATTATATTACATTTCTAGATTGGAGATTCAAATTAGTGGAAATCATGTTTTGAGGTCTTAATTAGATCCACCTATTGAATTAGAAATCATTGGTGTTTCGCATGATTCACTTTGATCATCCTTTTGAAATCATGCTATTATTTAAGTACATTCTTATTAAAGACTATCTGTTAAACCCTATCTGTAGAATGATTCATATTTCTGTTTCATATAATCATGCATATTTTAATCTACATTTGATTAACATGGACAGAGGGCCAGACAATGCTTATTTACATGATTGTCAGGTTGGTCCAAGAGGATTATGAAGAAGTTTTGTTGATGAAGTGAAACACATCTAATTATGGAAGAATGGAAAATGAGTACATTGCAACATGATTTTCTGTATGGAGTTTTTATGTGCTTTCTGGCTCATACGGTGAGTCCTTTTCCTCATTATATGAAGTTTTATTATAAGTCATGTTAGTATCCTATTTCAATTACTTGATGGTGCATGCTCATTTCACCTCATGTTTTCACTATATCTTGAACCTTCAATTTTTACCTAGGGTATGAGTTGGAAAACCAAATCAATCATATTTTCACTATTGTAGTTCATTTTTTTCATTGAATATTTACCTATCATAAACAGTCAGCTGAATATGGGTGTTCTGCAGCCCATGGTCTATAGTTTTCATTGCTGGCTTCAAAAGGGGAATTTTGACTTCTGATTGTCTCCCTGTACAGGTTCAACTTTTTAAATGATATCATTACTATATATTCATCTTTTTTATTCTTATTGTATCTACTAGAAGATTTCCAAGATCACGATTTATTTAAAGAACAATTTTTTAGGAGGGGGAGGGGGGATTTGCAGTGAGAGGGGTGTCTAGGAGGGGCATTGTATCCTCCTTTTGCATGCTGCACTTTGATCATCCTTTTAATTATCATGTATAGTTGACACACTGATCCATGTATATAAGAAGTCATTATATCTCATTTCTTTTCCAACTATTTTCTTATAGGTGGATTCTTATGGTGAGGCCAGTTCTATCCACCACCATCGAAGATAGTGAGTTCAACATCAGATTTGGGTAAGGTTTATTCCGTTTTTATTCTTTGACCTATTTTTAATTAGGAATTTTCTGATTTTTGTGTTCCTTATATTTTTGTAGTGCGTTTTGAATTCTGTTGAGGAGGATTCGAGTCGCTGTTGACGAAGACATACATGTGTATTCATAGCTAGACATATACATATATAAGTTCCCTCATTATATATATTCACTCATGTCATTATGAATATATATATTGGGGCTAGGTGTGCTTATATATAGATATGAGAAATTCATATATGTGTCAGTGTAAAGGGGTATAATAAAGTATAAACATACATCTATGGACTCCCTTGTGCATATTTGGCCATGAAAATATGTACATAGGGGATATATGTCCTTATATATATGTGAAGTTGCATATGTGTGCAAGCGGAAAAAAGGAATATTCGAGTTGTCGTCATCAAAAGAAAACACATCTTGAGGTTGAGGTAGGTTCCCTCTGCCTAAACCATTAATTTGAATTCTATAATTTCCTGATTGATTTGAAAACTTGTTTCCATTATTTCTTTATGGTTTTAGAAAATAGTTTTCTAATAACCACTATCTTTTTCAAGGAAGAATATGAATATAGCCCTTGAATTTATTTTTAGACCTTTTTTTCTATTAATTAAGAGTTTACATAAAATAACAAAAATGACGGCATCATTCGCGAACATCAGTTGAGATTTTCCTGGTACAAGATTCCGAAACCTAAATGAAGCTACATTTCCATCATTGATATTTTTATTAATATTTCTATAATGGTTATCTTGAGATTGGATGAATAAGCTTAAAGATATGGTATCTACTTGCTCGAGTACCCAAACATATTTGATGAATTTGAAGTTCTTCCCCAAGAAATAAATGGACTTCCATGGTAATCTAAAACACCTAAAGAGTTTCAATAAATCCACTAGAAAAACCCATTCATGATAACACCTTGATGATGAATATTGATCAGCGAATGATAAATGGTGAACTTGTCTTGTATGATAGGGTTCTAATGGTGATCAATATAGAAGTTCCTCCACCAAACCGAATTTGCCTGGTTGCAAATGATCACCATATGGAGGTAATATTTGAATTCGAGAACCTTCCTCGATCCTGTAATAACTGTAAATTGTAGGACATTCTCTACAGTAGTGTTGATTTTTCCAAAATATGGTCCAACATTCTAACACGAGGAAGGCTTGGAGAGAAGTTTAAAGAGGGAAAGATGATTATTCATTCAATAGGAGACTCAAGAATGAAAATAAATAAAATAAAGGATTACAATTGGAAAATACTGTTGGGGATAGTTCATCGTGGGTAGCTTTGGTGGAGGAGGATGAGTGCATATAGGATGGTTATTCTAGAAATGATGTAATTATACAGGAGGAAAAAAATAAGGTGCCTAATGGAAACACGGTGACTGAACATGTTATAGATACATCAAAAACACATTGCCACAATTTTGAAGGTAGCTAGAAACTAGATTTGGACATCCTTTCCATTTCTCTTGAAATGCAACATGAGGAATTCTTGATAGAGCTTATTTAAAGGGATTTGAATGATTCCATATCCAGTGGCATGTCCATAGTTTTGAATGCAACAGAACAAATGCAGACCACCGGAAATGGGATGGATATATGTGATCTACCCAAGAAGTTTATTGATGATCAAGAATGTATTACACCTGTCAAGGATCTAGCAGTGGAAGAGTCTTCTCAGGCTCACAAGAAACCTAAGAAAAGTCAGAAATAATTTAAATCTATCCACAATTATGTGGAATCAAATACATCACGAAAGTCAAAAATAGTTCAGCAATTGGAAAAACATTCATGTTCAATAACGCGTGGTATTCTCTGTCAAAGTGCACAAACATTATCCATGACACATGGGGTACAAACATCTCAAATATTATCCCTCGTAGTTGCACCATGAAACTCACAATTCTGAAGATCATATTGAAGGAAAGGAGCAAACGGAAATTCAGTCTACTATTTGAAGAAATAAATGCTCTTGAATGCTCCTTGCATGAAGTTTAGGAGGAAATCACTAGGACTGATTTCTCGGGTGATATCCACCAAGAGGCCGAGAATCTAAAGTTTCTCAGATCAAGGTTTCTTGATAAAATGATCACAAGGAACTTGAAGTACATGGAATCTTGTATATGTCATGGATTGAGAGCAATATCCCTAAGGATTATGGGGTCTTTGTGCTGGCTGGTTAGCAGGAAATCACCTCTGAAATTTTGGTACGACAACTGGTTGGGAACCCCATTATTTGAGCATATTAGCTCAACTATCTAGTCCATAGAAAATGAAATCACTATCAAGGATTAGATGGAAAACATGGAAACTCTCCCTGACGATATTACAGACATTATATATAATTATGAATTTCTAATGCAGGAAGACATGCTCATCTGGGAACGTTCTCCTAATGGTATACTTGATTCCAAGAACTTCTATCAACACCTAATTCAAAAAAGAACCCACATGATTGGAAAGTATAAAAGATTTATTATCCCCTCAAGGTATACACTGATATGGGGGCCTGCCTCGAATAAGGTTCATGTAGATGAAAACATACAGTGTGTGTGCTGGGGGAGGGGGAGGGGGAAGGGGGAGGGTGGAGGGGTGCAGGGGGTAGGGGGTAGGGGGTAGGGGGAGGTCTGTAGAGAAGGGGGAAGAGGGCAGGGTTAGGGGGGAGGTTTGCAGGGGAGGGGGAGGGGGCAGGGGGCAGGGGGCAGGGGGCAGGGGGAGGGGGAAGGGCAGGGGCAGGGGTAGGGGGCAGGGGGATGGGGGTGGGTGGACGGGGCGTGGGGCAGGGGGGAGGGGCAGGGGGAAGGGGTAGAGGGGAGGGGTCAGTGGTGAGTGGGGATGTCTGTAGGGCAGGGGTAGTGGGTGGTCTGCAGGGGGGGTAGTGGTCTGCAGGGCAGGGGGTGCAAGAGGGTGTGGTAGGGGGTGCAAGGGGGCATTGGGGGAGGGAAAACTGGTAGGGGGAGGGGGGGGGGGGCAGTGGGTGCAATGGGGGTGGGGAAATGGGGTAGGGAGTGCAAGAGGGGTGTGGTAGTGGGGTAGTGGGGACTTTTTTAGAGATTTGACTAACAAGAATGTATTTTTTTTCTTTTCTCCATGTTGATTTTTTCAATGGAATAACTACACTATATGAAAGATTCATTTTGCAAAATTATTTTCCATAAAAAAATGTGAAGTGTGTGTTATGTGACATTCTATTAGAGTGTTATTTTATATCAACAACTATGGTAATAAGTTGGGATTATCAACTTCTAAGTTATTGGGATTTTTTCTCAACACTATAGAAATTTTCTTTGTAGATCAAAAGTGTTTGATTTTCTTTGGGCTTTCTTATTTATCACATTCTAAAAATTTATATTGATGAAACATGGTTTTCTCTTCTTTCACATGTTTATTATTGTTTGAAAATTTCCTATTCACTTGAGTAATTAGAGAACTCTCAATGTTTTTCGTTTTTTTGGTTTATCCTTTTATAAATCATTATACTATATGATCAGACATTCTTTCTTATCATGTTCAACCTTCATCATAGGTGTGGATCCATTTTTAGTTATGATATATTCTATTTGATTAGAAATTGTGTCCTCTAGTAAACTTTTATTATCTGGTGGTATAAGAACTTGTATAGAAAAAAACCAAATTAAGCTGAAACTCGAACCAAACTAATTATATACCATTAATAGGAAGAATAATTGTTAATAAATAGGAATGTACTATTTGATAGTATCATTTTGAAACATGGATCTATTTCCCCCTTGCTTGCAGGAACATGATTTGACCCATGGGGCATTGTGGTTCTTATATATTGGGAGGTGATGTGTATAGTCACATGAGATAGGTATGTTTTAGTTTAGTTTTTATTTCATTTTCTTTATCACATTGGCCACTTAGGTCTTTAATGTGGAGAAAGGGTAATTATATTCTGCAAAGGGGGAAAATGGGGTTCAGATTTATTCAGTCCACTAGCTTTGATCTGAGGTAAGATTATATGGTTAGTAATTGTCTCACACCTCAGATATTTGGGAATTTCAGTGTTTTGGACTCCATATTATGTTTTTAATAGGGTGTTGGATCATTTCATGTTGGTTCGGGTGGATTTGGTTCTCCCAATCGAGGTAAGTCGTTAATTTCGTTGGTTGGTTTCTCACTGGTTATGTAGTATCCTTAATGTGTTTTAATGTTCTTAATATCCTTTATGCAGTGTGTTAATCCCTGCTCATTGGTTTCGAGTAGCCAAGTTGAGGGAGACTCGTCTGGGTGTGCATAGGTAAGAAAGTATAAGTATGTGGGTTCCCCCATTACGTGTATATTAAACCATGGTAGTGATTATGCACGTATGGGGCTATGTGTGCCCATGAATATATATATATATATATAAATGCATACACATGTGATTGGAGACTGGTATATTCATATAAGAATATGTGCATGGATCCCCTTTAACATGCTCACGGCCATGTTGGTGTGTGAATAGGTTCTAGATGTACTCGCATGTGTTTGAAGGTGTGTATACCCAGTGGGGGAGAAGCAAATTTTAGTTAGAAAGTTCCAAGAGACGAAGTGGACGGTTTGGTTCCACCTTGAGGTAGGATCCCTTTTCTAGCCGCTTTAATTCAAGAACGCTTTAAATTGAATTTAGCTTCTTTCTTAATTCTTCTTAATTATATTGAATTGCATATCATGAATAACTGTTCTTTAAAATAATTGTTTCAGTTGATAAATAAATTCTCGTTTTTATAATAAAACCCCTCCAACGGAGGTGAACTGTCTGCGAAAACTCACAGTGATAGTTATGTTGATCTAGTTGCTTAAATTATTGCATTTGATTTGTGCTGAATGAGTTTTAGAAAAAATTGATAAATATAACTAAATGAATTGTGTGATAAATAAATTCCATGATTTTATAATAAAACCCCGCCAACGGAGGTGCGTTGTCTTCTAAACCAAAGAGTAAGGATAGTTATTTGTATCATGTTTAGATTTGGTTTGAGTCTTTAAATTCCCTCTTGTTGGTGTTTTTTTTGGGGCTAGTTAGTTTTTGTTTTCATTGAATAATAGAAATTGGCTTATCATACTCATTTAACTCAAAGGACATTGCCCGAGTAGGCATATTCCTTGACCATGACACTCCTTTTCAGGATATGAATATTATAAATAAAATTTCTATTTTTAGGCAATGTGAATGATTTTGTAAATGGTTTTTGTAGGGTGTGTGATTATTTTCTGCCATTTTTTCCCTTTAGATGTTGCGTCATGGTGCTGCTCGCTACAACCTTCTCTGGTGATCTCTTGTTATAGCATATTAAATAGTTTATCTGTTCTATCATCTGTCGGCGGGGTGACGGTCGGAATGTTGACCCACCTCCTCCCGCTCCCTTCACTCCGGGACGACAGATGATGCACTGCAGATGTCGCTGGACAAGTCTAAGACGCAGTGGTCAAGCTTCGGTCAGGCCGTGGTCACGCCGCGGTCACGCCTCGGTCATACAACGGTCACACTGCGGTCACGCCACGGTCACGCCGCGGTCACGCCGCGATTTGGCCCTACTCTCGAAGGACACGTCGTGGTGGTTTGCAATGATAGTATTCCATGATTATTGTGATCAATGCTGAGACTGAATAATCACAATTTCTTCTGGTGGGGCGATGACCGGAATGTTTCCCTGCTTCCTCCCACTACCTTCACTCCTGGCCAAAAGATGCTACCCCACGAATGTCGCTGGACCATGTCAACATGCTGCCGTCACATCGTGGTCTTTCCATGGTCACACCACAGTAATTCTGTGATTTGGCCCCACTCCAGGATGACACCCCGTGGTGGTTCACAATGATAGTATTCCATGAGTCTTGGGATCAGTGTTGAGACTGAAAAATCACAATTTCTGCCGGTGGAGCAATGACCAGAATGTTTCCCCGCATTATTTTTCTCCCTTAGCTCCTGGTCAGAAAATACTTCCCTATAGATGTCGCTGGACCAGGACAACATTCCGCAGTCATGTTGTGGTCACGTCACTATCACACCATAGTCACGCCACGTTCACACAGCGGTAATGCTATGATTTGGCCCTGCTGCAAGACAACACCCTACAGCGGTTCATAGTGATAGCATTCAATGAGTGTTGTGAAGAATTTTGAGACTCACAAATAACAATTTCTACAGGCAGGGTGATGATCGGAATGTTTCCCCGCCTCCTCCCGCTCCCTTCACTCCTAACAGGATGATAATGCCCCACGGATGTCGCTGGACTAGGCCAACACACCGTGGTCACACCGTGGTCACGCCACAGTCACGTTGCAGTCACGCCATGGTTAGGCCATGGTCATGCCACGGTCACAGTGCGGTCACGCCGCGGTAATTCTGTGATATGGCCCTGCTCTAGGACGACACCCCACGGCGGTTCACAGTGATAGTATTCCATCTGTCTTATGATCAATGTTGAGACTGACTAATCACAATTTTTTCCGGCAGGGCGATGGTCGGAATGTTTTTCCACCACCTCATGCTCCCTTTTCTCCTGGCCAGAAGATGCTCCCCTGCGGATGTCGCTGGACCGGGCCAACATGCTGTAGTCACACCGCGGTCACACCGCAGTAATGCTGTGATTTGGCCCTGCTCCAGCCACATCCATCCCACACCAGCCCCCTTCCACCTTCATTTCAGCCCGGTGCCACCAGCATTCCAGCCCGCAACAGCCCCCCCTGCCACCTTCGAATCTTCCCGCACCATCCCCACAGCACCTGCAACAAGCCCCCTTCCACCAGCATTCCAGCCCCCTTCCACCTACATTCGATCCCGCACCATTCCCCAGCCACTAGAAATCCAGCCCTCACCAGCCACCTCACTAATCACCACCACCAAACTCTTACAAAACATTCACAGTAGCCCTCTGGCACCTGAAAAACATCCCCAACCACCAGTTCTAGCCCTCACCAGCCCCGACCTCCAATGTCCTGGTGGGAATCTCCAATGTTTTTATGGTGATGTCAAAAAGTCTTCTTGGTGGAAATATATTGTCCCCTAAATCCATGGACATGTTTATAGAAATTCAAAATCATGGGGTAGGGTTTAGTTGTTTTTTAGGCCATGTATTTTGACATGTATCCCTCACATTTGGTTATAAATAACCACGTCTTTGAACCCACTGAAGGTTAATTACGAATTTTGAGATTTTCTAAAATTACCATGTTTGTGTTTATTTTGCTTTATTAGGTGAATTCATGTAATGATTATCAAAGGGGTGATCAACCATTTTTGTGATTTATAATTACGGTTTTAAGGTTAAAGTATCCTTGGGGTCCTAATTGATTATTACCCTTCCCCTTTTATTTCTTTTTCAATTCTTTTAATTTCCATTTTTACAACTTTCATCACTTGTGTTTCCACATTTAATCTAATGAATACCCCAGATATATATTGTATCATATCAAAAGAACACTAGATACCCACCAAATAGAAAAAGTTCCAATAATATTCACCACTTAAAAACCAGCAGAAGGAATCGCCGAAGCTCCCAAGCACAAAACCAACAAGCACTCTTAGGGGAAGTATAACCAAGGAAACAAGGCGGCTAAAGTAGAAATATAAAATGCCAAAAAGAATTAGTCACAAATGATAGAAACCAACAACACACACATTCATGAAAACACTCACAACCACCCACCCACCCACAAGTTGCGAAAATCCATCACCGATCCAAATGTCCAGCTTTATCCAAAAAAATAGAACCACAGAACCCCCAGACCCGTAGCCAATATCAACCAACCAGACCAGCATCCCTATCCAAACAAAGCCTAGAGTGAAAGACCTCTAGAAATCTATGCCAACTAATGGCCACTACACCAACACCTACTTGCACAAGAACCCTAAACCACACCATATCCAACCACAATAAGCACCAATAGTAGACACAACACCCAAAATATTAGCTAGAAACCAAATCATCCCTGACCACCATCTTGCCCCATCCATCACCATATGAACACCTTGCATGAAAATGGAACACCCCATGATAAGAATGTCTAAAAAACTAATAGTCAACTAGTACCATCCATCCGAAGTGCCCCACATCACCCACTCCTAACCCATCTTACAACCAAAAGAATCCCCAAGCAGTCCTTGATCCAAAAGTGAGCTAATACCAACCCTGAATCCAACACCTCTACACCCACCAAGTAGTCAACATGCACCCACCATAGAAAGAAAACCACCCATCTACCATAAACATGCCTCTCAACCTATAGAACCGGCATCTCAAGGTAATGTTAGGATATACACCATATAAATCCCTACACCATCAACGACCAGAATACACAAGATATGGAAACTGAGCACAAGAAAACTGAACATACTTCAAACCTCCACCTGAAGACCCACCCCAAACTATATCCACCACATTAGACAATTGAGTGAACCAAAATCCTACAATAGTAATCCAAAAAAATAAGAAACACCCAAAAGCCAACCCCTATACACCCAAAACAAGTTACCAACCATATTAAAAATAACAAACCAACCAGCACCATGCACCATGTAAGTGTATCATGCACTACACCATGTAGAAAAATCCAAACCATAACACCCCCAGCTAAAACCCATATTCAAAGGTCCTATAATTCCAAACAGCAACACAAAAATCACAATCCAACCTTTTAAATCCTCCAAAAGAAACCTATAACCCCACTATGAGAATCCCTATAAGTGGCTATTGGGTAAACCTAGCATCTCCCAGCATCAACCTTAAGAATCATCCAAAGTAACCTGCATACCACTCCCTATGAACATACAACCTTCCACATGAGCAGCCCCTCCCACCCAACCTAAAACCAGGAAGAACCAAAACACACACCTATACACCTCCATATAACATTCCACACAACAGGGGGTGTAAGGGGGTCCAGTAGGGGGTGTGTGCAAGGGGTGCACGGTGTGTGTGTGTGTGGGGGGGGGGGGGGGGTGGCTGCTGTCCAGGGTGAAGGGGGGTGGCTGTTGTCCAGGGTGCAAGGGGGGTGTGGAAGGGATGTGTAGGGGGGGCTACTGTCTAGTGGGTTCAGGAGGGGGGGCAGCTGTTCAGGGGGGTCCAATAGATGCGTAACTGTTCAGGGGGTCCAGCAGGGGGGTTCTGTCTAGGGGGTTCAGTAGGGGGTTTTCCAGTGGGGGGGGGGGGGCTGTCTAGGGGGGATCTAGTGGGGGGGGGGGTTGTCCATGGGGTCCAGTAGTGGGGGGGGGGGGTGATGTCCAGGGGTGTCCAACAGAGAGGGATTCACTATTCTTGTTTATTGAGTTATATTATTTGGGAATATTCTAAGATGTTTTTTTACTATAATTTTTGGGAATGAGGACTACTATGTTCTACCTTGTGTTGTAGGTACTTCTAACCTGGTTCTAGACTTCCTTGATAGTTTTTCTTATAGGGAGACTCATGTAAGTGAATTTATGTGTTTTTATTTATATTTGGATTTGTTTAATTCTTATTATGTAAGTAGTTATCGTGTATAATTTAATTTGGATGGGACTAGCTCGGGGAAGGGGGTAGGGGGGAGGAGATTGGAAGGGGTGAAAGTGGGGGATGGTAGGGGGTGCAAGTGGGTGCTGGAAGGGGGAGGGGGAGGGGAAACAGGCAGGGTGGGGTGGGGGGGGGGGTCTGGGGGGGGGTTCCAGAGTCTGTCCAAGAGGTTGGGGGTGGATATCCAGGGGAGTGGAGGTATGCGATATCCAAGGGGATCTGTCTAGGGTCTGGGGGGTGTCCAGGGTCTAGGGGGTGTGGGCGGGGGTGTCCAGGTTTTGGGGGGGAGGGGTTCTAGGGTTTGTACAGGAGGGTGGGGTGGTTATCCATGGGGGTGGAGGTCTGGGCTATCCAGGGGGATCTGTCCAAGGTCTGGGGGGGGGGGGGTTTCCAGGGTATGGGGTTGTGTACAGGGTCTGTCAAGGGGGGGTGTCAGGGGTCGATCTGGGGGGTGTCCAGTGTCTATCCAGGGGGGGGGGGGTGTCTATGGTCAGTCTGGGGGGTGTCTAGGGTCTGTCGGGGGGGGGGGGGGTGTTTAGGGTCAGTCTAGGAGGGGGCTGTCTAGGGGTGCTGCCTAGGGGGAGGGGGCTGTCCATTGGAGGGGTTTTATATAGGGTGGGGTGTCCAGTGTTTAAGAGGGATGGGTCTACAGGGGGGTGTTACTATGGTGGGGGGTATTGTTTTTGGTTTTTATACCCTATAGCCACAGTTTCTAACTATGTCTATAGGTCTGTATCCAGGGTTTAAAAACCGTGGCTATAGGTCTAATGCCATGGTTTCTAACCATGGAAATAAATTTTTTTACCTCTTGTTATATATCCACTGTTCAAAACCATGGATATAGAGATATTACCTTGGTTAGAACCATGGATGTATACATATATCCATGGGTTGAACCGTGGATTTAGACCTATAGACACCGTTCCAAATAGTGGCTATAATTCTAGGCCTATAGGCAGGCCAAAATTATCCATGGTTCCTAAAATCATGGCTATTACCTATAGCCACGGTTTGAGGATCTATAGCCATGGTTTTAAACTGTGGATATAGCTTGAATTTACAGTAGTGTATTCTTCCTACTCTGAGATGTTCTAATGTGCTTCTGAATCAACTGAACTTTTTCGGCTATATCATCTAAAAATTATGGTCCCATAATTTTTTTTCACATGCATCATCCTAAAAAGCCTGAGTTCGACATCACTTCCCAAATAATTCCTCAAAAGAAGCCATCTGTATACTGGAATGAAAGCTGTTATTATACGAAAATTAAACCAAAGAAATATGCTGGCCCCAACTTCCCTGGTAATCCATCGAGCAAGCATGTAATATATTCTCCAAGGTATGGATTGTTCATTCAGACTTCCCATCTGATTGTGGGTGAAAAGTAGTACTAAAATTTAATTTAGTACCCAACGATTTCTGAAGGCCTTTCCAAAAGATAAAAGTAAACATGGGATCATGATCAGATACAATGGAGAAGGGAACACCATGTTACCTAACTATCTCTTTAACATACATCTGAGAAAGTTGATCTAGAGACAAAGTATCTCTAATAGGAAGGAAATTAGTAGATTTAGTCAACAGATCAACAATAACCTCGATTTCATTCTTACCTTGAGATGTCTTTAGTAATCCCACAATGATGTCCATGGATATATTTTCCCATTTCCCCTCTAGCACCAGCAAATACTGAAGCATCCCTTTCAGTAACTTCTGCTCTGCTTTAACCTGCTATATAGTCAAAGACTTCATAGTAAAATAAACAATATCTCTTTTCATTCCTTCCCACTAGTAATACTCTTGAAGATCCCTGTACATCTTAGTACTGCCAGGATGAACAGAAAACGAGGAACTATCAGCTTCACCTAACAACTCATTCTTAAACTGTTAATCACAAGGCACACATAATCTCTTACCAAACCACAAAACACAATCATTTTCAAAGTTAAAATCTAGAAACATACCCTCTTGAACCAACTCTACCTTTTTTTGCAACTCATTGTCTCCTTTCTACGATATCTTAATTCTATCTGATGGGGATGATCCCACTGACACCGAAAACAAAATAGAGGATTTTACTGTACCAACAACTTCTATTCCAATTTTCGTCAAATAAAAAATCGAAGGATATCATTCCAAACGTAGCATGCTTAATGAAGAATTACATTTTCGACTCAAAGTATCTGCCACTTAATTTTATTTTCCCAGATGGTAAATAATTGGGAAATAATAATCCTTGATTAATTCCAACCATCTCCACTTTCTCGTGTTCAATTCTATTTGTGTGTATATATAATTTAATCTTTTTTGGTCAGTATATATTTCAAATTTTACTCCAAACAAATGATGCCTCTAAATTTTAGAAGAAAAAACAACAACAGCTAATTTCGAATCATGTGTAGGGTAATCTAACTCATGAGACTTCAACTGACGTGAAGCATAAGCATTTACCTGGTCATTCAACCTAAGGAACCAATCAATTCCTTTTAATGAAGCATCATTGTAAATAACAAAGTCACCATTTCTGGAAAGCAGTTCCAAAACTGGAGCATTCACTAATATTCTTTTCAATTCCTGAAAACAATCATCACATTCTTTTTTCCAAATAAACTTAACACCTTTTCGAGTTAACTTAGTTATTAGACTATAAATCCATGAAAAATTATCGGCAAACCTCTAGTAATAACCTCCCAAACCAAGAAAACTATGGATCTCAGTTATACTTGTGGTTATTTTACATTCATCAATAACTATTGTTTTAGAAGGATCAATAATTATGCCATTTTTTTAAACAATGTGGACAAGGAAAGAAATTTTATATAACTAACACTCACACTTGATGAATTTCCCAAACAATTTCATTTCTTTTAAGGATTTCAAGACAACCCTTAAATGACTTTCATGTTCCTCTTTTTCTTTATAACAAACCAAAATATCATCAATGAACACAACCAAAAACTTATCCAAGAGCGCAAGGAAAATTATATTAATAAGATCCATGAATAAAGAAGGTGCATTGGTTAACCAAAAAGGAATAAAAAAATATTCATAATGGATATATCTAGTATGAAACATGGTCATCAGAATGTCTACTCCCCTTACCTTCAAATGATGGTACCCCGACCTCAATTCAATCTTCGAAAAATAAAGAACTCTTGGAATCTGATCAAACAAATCATCGATATCAGGCAAATGATACTTGTTATTAATTGTGATGTTATTCAAAGCTCTATAATCAATTAAAATTCTCATTGAACTTTATTTTTCTTAACAAATAAGACAGGAGTACCCCATGGTGATGTGCTAGGTCGAATGAAAGCATTATCTTATAACTCCCGCAATTTCTTCTTTAACTCTAAAAGTTCAATTTGATCCAGTCGCTAAGGTGTTTTTGAAATTGGATTAGAATTAGGAACTATGTCAACAGTAAGATATACTTCTTGATCAGGTATAATACTAGACAACTCTTTAGAAAAAACATTAGGATAGTCCTTTACCACTGGCACATCATTAATATTAATAGTTCCTTTTTTTCAATAATATGTGTAGGGTAACATTCATTTCCATCTTTTATTGGTTTCTCATCTTCTTGATATGTTATCAAAAGTAAGGGTTCATTCTTTTTACACAAACTAAAATGATTTCTAAAAAGAATCATCTTTAGCTATGCAGTCAATCATAGCAGGATAAACAGAAAACCAATCCATGCCCAAAATAACATCAAACACTACTAGAGTCAAAACAATAAAGTTAGTAGGTAGATTCTTTCCACACAGAGGGACATGAAGGTTCTAATAATTTCTTTTTGTTCAAAAATTTCCTCCAGGAGTTTTTACCTTATGTTCAGGATTAATATCTGGTGATGGAATTACCAATTTACTAGAAATATTCTCAGAAATGAACAAATATGTAGACCCCAAACAGAACAACAAATTGGCCTAATCTGAACAAAAAATAGTGTACCTTATGCTACTTTATTTGATGGCCCAACATCTGCTGAATTAGTTGCAAAGGACTTCACCACCCTATTCTTCTTATAGTCATATTTCTTTCCCTCAGTTATGTTCTTCGCTGGAAACTCATTTTCATAATGGCCAATTTCATTGCACTTAAAACAAATTACCACTGACTTTTCATTTCCTTCTTGATCATATTCCTTATAGTTACGAGCAATATGACCAGACATACCACACTGGAATCACTTTCCAGACATTGATAAACATTCTCTAGGATTCTTTTAACCACACTTTTCACAAGATGGATATTTAGTTTTTTTACCTCTAGGCTTCTTTGATGAATTCGTTCCCTTAGCTAGCCAACAAGACCTCTTATTTTGTTGTTTGTCAAAGAACATCTGATCATCAACAAAATCCATTTCCACCTTCTCTGTACATTGAAAAAGTTTTTCATAACTTTTGAACTCAAAAGAGGCTAATTCTCTTCAATATCACAGGTTCAGTCCTGAGTAAAATCGATTTATCTTACTATCAATATCTCAAATGAAATTTAGTGAATACCTTTCTAGTCGAGTGAACTTTTCTTCCTAAGTAGCCACAGATTCATCCTCCTACCCCAATTAAAATAATAATGTTTCCATCCTACATTGAAGAACCTTAGGAAAATATTTCTCAAGGAACATACGTTTTAATTAATCCCAATCAAGAGGATCAATATTTTCCCTATCTCTGATATTTTTCACCATCGACCACCACCGATCAGCTTCGCCTTCAAAATGGTAAACAATGAGACTAATCATTTGATGCTCTAAACACCCCATGACATCAAATATTTTCCCCAATGATTTAATCCACCCTTCAGCTAGCACAGGGTTAGATGATCCTATGAATGATGAGGGATGTTAACTCATGAAATGCTCCACTATTGACATGATCCATTGTGGTTGATCTGACTGATCTCATGCATGGATACCACCACCATTTATAGCATGAGTCAACTATTCCATCACTGCAACAAACTGTTCCGTTATGATTCTAACCAACTCAGGTTACTGATTTCAAAGGTTGTCTTCTGCCTGATGTCGTCCCAACATAACTGCCATATTTCCTCTGTGGAAAACAATTCTGAACACATATATATCTTAGGCAAAGCAACATGGTAATATGTAAATGCTATCATTTCAGTATTAACAAAATTTTTTATGGACATTAATTTAACAATACCCTAACTCATAAAGTTTTCTAAACTGACCTACCAACTATAATGACTCGGACATAAACATTTCATATTCTGGAATTATGTTAATAATTCACATTGAGGATCTTTTCAGGTTTAGAGTTTTAGAGAGTTAGGTCATAACATATACATAACAACATGAATATTACATGTAGACACATCGACCAAATTTCCGATTTTTTCACAAAATAAAAATTATTTAAAAAGAGTCACATTCTATTCCATGTTTTAGATAGAATGAATTTTCCATGATCCCATCCTTGACCCTATTCCACTTTATGTCCTATGAAAAACAATTCAAAAACATTGGATGGGTACAAAAATCTCAGAAAGGGATACAGAAAGAAGGAAAACTATTAGTTTTTCAAAACCACAATTAAACCATGAATACATTATCATAAGTAATAATTATCACTTTTATGAAGTAGTAAATACTCTACACTAAAAAAAAGATCATTTCTTACCCTTTTGTAACCAAAATATTTGCATTAAACCTATATAAAGAACACATAACATATAAAGGTAACTTGGGACATAACCATACTTAAATGTAATAACCATACGGTCGACTTCCACAGATATCACAAAATGGAATAGTCATATGACTGACTTCCATACCAAATTAATTGGAAGTTATAACGTAACCATCTGTCCTGGTTTATCACAACACCACCCTCCATTTGGGTTATCATGTAACCACCTATCAAAAGTCCAAGTACCATTATAAAATCATAACACATATAACAAATATAAAGGAATGAAAAAATTTCCACAATTAAATAAAAATATATCACATTAATATATTTATATAAAAAATACATTATCAAAATCATTTTAAATACCAAAATACATAATAGAGTATGTGGTATTTATTTTCCTTTTAAAAACATTACATCTTGTTAAGGAATCCAAAGGTCAAATAATACTCGCGGCAGCATAAAGATCGTTGTCACCACTTACGTTAAAAGAAACATTCCATTTCATTTAGTAAAATGATTCATAGAAAAATATTCCATTTTAATAAAATGAAAAGTAAAATGTGTTTATAAAACTTATAAAATAATGCCGTGTATTAAAAAAATTTGCCTGAAAGAAGGAAGATTGAGACGAAGTCCCCTACCTCGTGTCCGACATGACCCGTTCGTTCTTTAATCTCATGAATAATAAAATAAAGTTAATTTATACTTTCTTAAGAACCTTTTTCAAGTTTATTATTCATTTTAAATCATTTATTACCATGTTATAAAAATTATGTATACATTTATGTTAATAATGGTCATTTTGTCGATATTTGGTACTTGAGTCAAAAATGGACTTCTTATAATTACAAGTTGTTCATGTGGTAACAATTTCATTATAACCAGAATGATATTAATTATTTAGATATCATATATATCATATATATCAAGTATATATGTGTATTTTTTATAGTACATAACATTTTGATATAAGAAATAAAATGCATTGTTCATGGAGACGGTAAGTCCTACGTACGCATGAAGGATACTTCCATTTCTATTTCATATTATAAAGAAATGAAAACATAATGATACATAAGTATATTTTAGTTCTAGTAAAATATAATATATAATTTCATTAAATCTACCCTATATACGCTCCACATAAGACATGAATGAGTCATATCATTTTGAGGGGGAGGTAGTCCGCACTTCCACAGATGATTTTATCATATTTACCCACTATGGAAACCATAATGGTATTCTATAAAAGAAAAATAAGGAATCATGGAAATAATATAAATATAATAAATATCCTATATAAATATAGTTCTATCATAATGGCCACCATGAGATGTAGTTGGAGATATTTGAACAATCATCATTTCGTGAGGTAGAAGATCATCGTCCACAAAAACAGTATGTTCTTTAGACATTAGATGGAAGAGTGTGTAAGTGTAGTTAGAATCCTTCCCATAACAACATCGTAGTATATTGAGGATACTTATGTACTTATAAAATAAATGAATAAAAATAGTTTAGGGGGTTGGAGAAGTAAAATAAAACAAAACAAAACAAAATAATTTAAGAGAAACTACAACCTTTAATTCGGGTAACTCCCTTTAGTTTTAACCAAAATGACTTCTTGAAGTGTCTTATGCCTAAGGTAAGGCTTCTAGGAGGAGAAAAGAGATCTTGAGAGCCTATTTTGGTAGGGTTTGGGCAATCGAAGGGGCTTGCTAAGTGTGCGGAATGGGTTAGAGATGAGGGATTTTTATAAGGGGGGAGGGGCTCTTTAGGAATGTGTGAAAATATTATTGTATTATATAATGATTTTCAGTTTCTAACGGTCAAAAACTAATTATGGTAGAATATAAAATGACGAATGGTCAAAATAAAATCATCAAATAAGAATTGGATAGGTTTGGGATATTATTTAAATCTTTATAATCTTATTTATTTAAATCAATTATTAATGAGGTAAACACTACATCATTATTATGTTATAAACAATTGATTTTTTTTATTTTTAAAAATTATAAAAAAATAAAATTATGTAGAAAATATTTTTAGATTTTAATGAATATTTATAGTAGACAATACAACTTATATAATTGTGTGTAAAAATTAATTTACAAAAAGATATTTGTTTATGTCATTTTTGTCTTTACTTTAAATTAATTAATCTAAAGTGTAATTATCACTCCCAAGTGGCTCCATGGGTTCAAAAAATCGACCCAAGGATACCCATGGTCGTTCAGGACATATCCACTAAGTTTAGGAAAATTATTAAGGCAATTTTTTTATTATTACGATATTAGTTTTTCCTTAAATTTCCCTATTTATCTTTAACCACACTAAATAAAAGTCAATAGTTACTATTCAAAAAAACAATATTTTCATCTTATTGGACCATATTTTACTTAATATAACAACCAATTATTTGGAATTTTTGAAATTCAATTAAAAAAAGTGGTAAAATTTCATTTAAATGAAAAAGTCAGCCTTTTAACTACTATTCAATGTTTTCACTATTCATCAAAAATTGAAGTTTTTCAAAAAAATACCAAAAAATTAACCAAAGTGAATTTTGATGTCCCAATTCTATAGAAGAATTTTATTTTGTAAAATATAACATATAAAACTGAACTAAACTAGATTTTGAGAGAGTTCAACATTAAAAGACGGTAAATCAACCATTTAAAATAAATTATGTTTAAAATTAGATTCATTCACATTTTAAGCATCTAACTTTTATTGGATAAATGTAAAAACATTTAACAAACATGTATAATAATAATATAGTTAGTTCTGTTCATTCCCACAAATATAACAGCTAGGACTTAACTACTCATTAAAATAATAATATTTTATTGTTAGTGTGCAACATACGATTTCAAAGAAACCCATTATTGCGTATCAGGTACGCCATCGAACCTAGAAAACCCTTTAAAGTAATATTAATATTTAATTCACAAATATTAATAAATATGAAAATTTAATATTTCTTTATTTACCTAGGATGTTACAATTCCTCAAGGTGTTTGTATATCTTCGTGTTTCGAGGATGAAAATAAACAGTGATGTCTGCTCTTTTTTTTACAAGTTAAATTTTTATTAATGGGAATCAAAAACAACAGTAGAGAAAAAACAAGACAAAACAACTCAAAGAACAAGTACAGGGAAGAAACTCTAAGGGGGCCTAAAATAATGAAGACCAAGTCAATCACCTACAATCATATTAACTCTCTCTAATCCGGGCTAGATTGCATTCGAAAAGCAAAAAATGTTGGAACCTTGATCCGACGTAGCCATTGAGGTGTGCTCTCAACTTAACAATTTGTTCCTCAATTGGGAATCAATAATAACACATTAATTCATTCCAAATATTATAAAATCTTCATTATCCGCATTAATCTCAGAAAGAATATACATTTTTACCTATTCTAGTCTTTCTTTCACACCATGATTTTTTATGAGCATTATTAACTATGTCTAAAATTGATGAAATCACTAATAACTGAGTAAAAATTGAAAGGGTTTCTAAATATAAAATTTCCAGTCAAACTTTCATTAAATCATTAAATAAAGGTTCAAATTTCATAAGTAACATAGATAATTATGCATTACCTTTTCAACTCATTGAATCAACTACATTATTAGATTTATCTATATGATTGTGAATTGGGAAATCAAAATCCATAGTTAGTTTTATCTATCCAATGTACCTCACATTCAACTCTTTTTTAGAGAATATATACTATAAACTTATAGGATTAGTATATATTTCATATTTTTCCCTTTATAGATAATTCCTTCAGTTTTTTCGAAGTAAATACTAATGTACCCATATCATGGTCCTGTGTAGGATAGTTTTACTTTTTGGGATTGAATTGATGATATGCATAAGTTATAACTTGATCATTATATATCAATAAAAAACAATATCCCGTTAACAAATTATAAATTTTAATAAAAAATTCACGATTTTTTATTAGAAATGATAATGCAGATAATTAATTCATATTAAGTTAAATTCTAATAAGAAATCACCACATTCCTTTATCTAGTTAAACATTACTCATTTTTTAGTTATTTTAGTTAGTGGTAAAGTTAACATTGAAATTGTTTCAACAAACCATCAGTAGTAAACCATTAATCCAAGAGATATTTTAGTCCAATAGATATATATAGGCCTTGGCTACTCATCAACCACTTTAGTTTTAGTATCATCTATAATTATTCTATATTTTGAAATAATATACTCAATGAATGAAATCAGTTGTAACAAAAATTAATATTTATAAAATATTCTATAAAACATATTTTCTATTAATGTCTACAAAAAATCCTTAGATTCTTCTCATGAAATTCATATATTTAATATTATATCATAACATCATCAATACAAATAACAAAAAATTTATTCATTTACTCATGGACAACTATATTCATTAAATCATAAAATTTAATGGGTCTATATTTTAACATAAATGGAATAAACACAAAGTCATGATTCTTATACCTATTATGAAGTTATATCTTTGAAATTTTCTCTTCCTCAACTTTTAGAAGTTGCTATATAAAATTGATATTAATCTTATAGAAATAATCTTATCCATAGAGTTGATCTAACAAACAATCAATATGAAGAAAATGGTATTTTTTCATAACAATTAAGTTAATATGTTCTCTATAATCAATGAACAGTATTATAGAACCATCATTATATTTAATAAAAAAAATAGGAACACCCCAAGGTGAAGTGTTATATAGAATAGAACCCTTATTAAGAAATTATTGTAGTTATTTTTTTAGTTCTAACTACCCAGCTAATGCAATTCAAAAATGAGGTTCTGAACTTATATTAGCATTATAAACTAAGTCAATAATAAACTTAACTTCCAAATCAAGTATGAAATTGGGAAAATCGTTAGGAAATATATCAAAATACTCATTTAATTTTATAAAATCATCAATTTGAATAGTTTATTTTGTTTTTTAGTAATATTTTCAATATAACCTTCAATTATATATTTTATTAGATTCATAGTTTATTCATATATTATAAAAGGTTTTAATTAATTATTATATATAACTAGAAATTCATTCTAAAAAATAACTTTTTTAGTTATGTAATATATCATATAATGGTAAACTAAAAATCAATCCACACCCTAAATAAATTCAAACCCTACGATTGGAAAGAAAATGAGGTTTTAGGAAAAAGCATTCCACATATGTTAATATAAATATTTTCATTAAAGATTTTTTCCATCATACTACCCCCATGAGTTTTTACAATGATATGAATTGAATTTATGATATGGTGTTTCTATTATTCTTATAAATTTACAAGATATGAATTAATGCATTCATCCTGAATCAATCAATTAATTTTCATTATTTTAATAATCAAGTAATGTACTTATCACCACTTAATTGAAGGGTCCTCCATCTACCATATTAGTATAAAAACTTTTCTACTAATTTTATTTATAATATTTATGATTATCACTATATCTAACTATCTTCAGACTCACAATTTATTAATGTCCTAACATATTTCAATTAAAACATTTCACTTTATGATTTTTATTACTAATTTTATGGTTAATAATGATCATTTCTTTTCTGTCATGATCATTTTGTCCTACATTTCCACATCGGCAACACTTCCTATATATTTTAACACATTATCCAAAATTCAATATTCCACACTTATCTAATGATAATAATTTAGTTTTGTTACCTTTAGGTTTATTTAATGATTTATTCCCCATTTCCTTCCACCTAGACCACTTCTTATAATTATTATAGTAAAATTTCATAGACTCCGTATCAACATTCTAATTACAGCCCACAATCTTATCATAACCTCTGAACTAATAAGTAACCAAATCCCTTTGTAAATGTGGATTTTATTTTGATTAAAATAGTTCAATTTTACTTTCATGGTCTATAATTAAATTCAGTTCATACCTGAAAATTGTAGAAAAATAATCTTCATAGGTGGAAACATAACCCTCCTCATTTTTTTAAACTCTAGGAAATTCCATTCTATTATATATTAAATACCTTTAAGAAATATATTTTCATTGTATAGGTCTTTAATTATTATCAATTATATGGCATCAATTTATTCCCTTTCCTTAAATTTATTACTTGAAGAAAAATATTGATCATCTTCAGTATAAAAATTTTAAATATAAAGGGCTACCTTATGACGTTCTAAATATTCTATAACTTCTGATATAACCTATACTATGTCAATACATCCTTCATATTTTTTTAGGGTTGATGATCCACCTTAATCAAAATAATTTTGTTTCCTAAAATAATATAATATGGATATGTTCATCTATATATAATTTAGTTGATCTCTTACATAGGTCCACCATTATTTACATGCATCAAATAATTTAACACAACAACTATCTTATCTATTCCAACCATTCCAGGTTTCTAGTTTAGAGGGTTATTATCCTCTTGATGCCTTTATATCTCATCTACCATATTTTATATATGGAAAATATTTCTAAATATTCATGGAATAGATTAGAAAACCTAGAAACATTTAAAATTATTCTCAAGATAATATAATTATAATTAGAATCTATTAAGAGTATTTTTAACATCATCCTAACATATAAATTTATCTAAACCTTTCCTTTAATATTAACTATAATAACTGTTACATTATTTAACCCCTAAATACATGACATATAAAAAGGGTTAGACATTCATAAATTTCCAAGATCATTTTAGATCAAATGTTTTAGTGAATTATGTAAAACATTACATAAAAAGTGTACATTTCACTATAGTGTCAGTTATTTCTATAAAATATCTTCTTTAAAAAGGCATAATTTTTTTTTTTCTGGTAACAAATATAACTAGAACTACCACTTTAATAAAATTTATACTCATATTTATTCCATATGAAAATAATTTGAAAAAATTAGATAAGAAAAAAATCCCGGTAAGGGTTATAAAATAACAGAAACCCATTAGTCTATTTTTAATCCTGAAAAATCCATAAGAATTTTTCCCTTTTCACAATAAAATTTTGATCTCAAATATCCATTTACTTTCTCATGAAATCAACTTTATTTATTAGTAATTCATAAAAAAATTAAAATAAATCATAATGGAAGAATCACATTCATCAGTGCATCCTTGAAAAATGAAAACTCATAAACACCTTTCATTTAAGAACAATCATTTCACCATTATTTTTATTAAATGTTCATAACCTTCATTAAAAACATAATATCATCAACAATTTTTTTTTAAAATACATAATTTATAAAATTCAAATATCATATCACGTATGTTTATTATGATATCATACTTACATTAACCCTCAAAATAACATATCCAATAGATGCCACTAACCAAATAAGTCATATATCTTTTAAGAGTAACCCATCACCAGTAAAATCCATAACTTTAACCAATGCATTGGAAGACTATATGAGGATCACTCATCGCAAGATCCATATCCAGATCACCCATTACTATTAAAAATATCCAATAACCATATAATCATTAAAATATATAAATACATTACATTAACTATAAATCCCAATTGAAGGGGAATTCATTCCCATACGCAGCACAACTTTTAGTTATATCATAAATATTACAAGAAGTGTCTTTTTTCATAGAAAAATATTGTAAAATAAATAATTTCTATAATATGGAGAGAAATATTTTCTTCAAAAAAAAACCATGTAAAATTTTAGGGAAATATTAGTGACAAATAATGACTATGACGATGGGAAAAGTTTTCAATCCATAAATGATAATAAATATTATTTTTTTTCATTTTGGAAAAAAATATAAAACAATCATTATGGGAAATGGTAAAAATATTCCTTTTTAAAACATTAAAAATAGTTTAAAATATAGTTTAAAATGAAATTATGAAATATAACTTTTTATAAATAATAATATTTTTAACAATTTGAAGGACATGGATTTGTCGAAGAATGATTTGAATGAAATACATTAAAAAATTGTTTTAAAGAAAAATCAATTACCTTACATCTCATCTATATTTGTATGTTCCCTAATTCTGGAATAATATAATTATTTTAGTTTTATAACTGATTAATAAACTTTTTAATGTTTATTAAATTATTATTATTCATTTTATTTAATTTATTACATGATATATTTAGTTGTAGAAATTGTAAAGCTCACTTTGGACATTTGGGGTTAATCAGTTTATAAACAACAAAAAAACCCTAGTACATTGACCAATGTCAATGGGGTATTATTTAAATTATTGAAATGATATTAATAATGTAAGAATAATCAAATTTTTAAATTTAATACACTTTTAAAACCAACAATGTTAGGTGGTCCTGAAAAAAGAATCACATCATTTCATGAGTTGATATCCAATACATACGCCCGAAAGACCTCTTTATTTTTCTACTAAGTGGAAAAGAAATAAATTTGATAGTATTTTACAATTAATCAATCAAAAATTTGTTATATATTTATTATTTAATAATTTCATTCATCCATATGAACCACCATATGGGGAGGAAATTAAAAATGAATCACATATCTTCAGCGAGGTATTATTCCATACTGAAACATAAGGGAAATCATGAATTAACAAATGACAGAATGGGTATGAATAAAAGTAATATATTTTGTCTAATTAATTATAATAATTTCCTTAAATATATTATATATTATTTAATTCCATTTTTATAACCAACATTGTGTGGTGGTGATGGAAAATGATTCACATAACTATGCGGAGGTGATAACCCACACGTAAACACAAGTGATGTTTTCATTAATCATAAGATGAAAAAGAGATTTAAAAGTGTCTTTTAATACAAATAATAAAATATTTGTATATATAAGACAATTATTTCATTACTTTATTATGGTTAGAAAAAAATTAGGAGTTATGAGAAAAAATAAACATGAAATAGGTCGGTTAGGTGTTATACCTCTAATTTAGACATCTTCTGTTCGATTTGACCTTATTCATTCAAGGATTGGTATTTTGAGAAGATGAAACACATATATAATATGTGGGTGGTATGTTGGGAAGATATTTGGGTATTTATTTTTCTTTATAATTTGTTCAATGTGTGAGAAGAATTGGGGATTGGAGGTCTTTTTTATATGTTAGGGGAGTGGAATACTAGTATTTTTTTAACAATTTAAAATAATATAAATTCTTAATCATGAGAAAATAGTTGTAAAAATATTTAATTTTTAATATAAGGTTATATGGATTAAAATAAAACCATACAATAAATAGCGAGACAAGATTTGTTTCCTTATAACTTAGTTTTTTATTTAATTTACCCATTTTACCTTTTAATCCATTACATTGTTGATAATGTTTTACCATGGTTACTATTCATAATGAATAAAATAAAATCAACCATATTAAAAATTACGAACCACTTGGTTCAGAATATAAAACATAGTTTCTATGATTTAATTTTTTGATGTGGTGTAAATTAATTTTAATTTAAAAATACCAACCACAACAAAATATTTTTCTGAAAAATTCCAATTTATGCATACAAATGTTTTCATAAAAAATAAAACAAAAGGAAGATTTATATGAAATTAATGAATAATTTTTATTAAAATTATTTTAATTTAGCTTATAAATATAAATAAAATAAAATTTAATTTTAAATACTTTAAAATAAATAACTATTTCAATAAAAATTAGCGTTATTCACAATTCACCTAAAAATAATATTATTAGGAAAATATGAATAATTAACCCTAAGACAACATGGATATGATAATATAAAAAAATAAATTACTTTTATCAAATAATATTTATAAAATAAAGAAATTATATTTTTAAATAATATCATATAATACTTGTAAAAAAATTTATTCAATTAAAATTTTTCCTTTTTAAGTTGATAAATTAAATAAATTCATATATAAAACATTGATAAATATGTGTATATAAAAATAATAATTTTAAATAAAAATATTAAATTATTACTAATAGTAATTATGTTTTCACATAGAAGGATTTAGGGATTCATTACCCACACCTAGCATTTTATATCCAATCTTTTCATAAAATTCATTCCCTTTACTATGATCTTAAAAAAGGGATTCACTAATCAATCAGATGAACACTGTTAAGAAGATTTAAAAAATATCATGAATTATCTATTATTGTAACTTATACTAATTCAATTGGTAGAAGGGTAACCACTCATTATATTTGTGGACACTATGGAGTGATTAATTAGTTCCCTTCTTACATAGATGAATGATGTAGGGGAAGGAAAATATTTCCAACTATCTCAGAAGAAAAATGACTGATTTTGAAACTTGATATTTTGATGTAGAGAATAATTTCTTCTGACTAATTTTCATAGTAAAACTCTAATGAACTATTTTTATCACTGTGAGGTCATCTTGATATCTTCTATTAATCCCCTCAGTTATGTCCTCAAGTGTCCAATGTCGATTAGTCACTTGTCAGGATGGGTGGTTATATTGTAAAAGTTTGACATTAATTTTTTTTTCATAAAAGGTAATAAAAGTGCATGAATATTTAAATTTTGTCACTTTATACCCTACCCCAGATAGAAAACCATTTAATAATGTGGTCCTAGATGAAGAATTTTTCTATATCCATGAAACTCCCAAAATACGGGAGGTGTACAATGAGAGAAACTATTGAATTCCATTATGGAAAAAATGGAAATCCTAAATATCAAAAATTATTTGATAGTGATTTCAATCATCTACCCCACCAAGGAAGATTTTCCTTACTCTTTATTGATATATAAGGGATGCACCAAAATTGAGGAAGAGTACAAAGCATTCATTATGGTTTTAAAATTTTCTATATAGAAACAAATATCCCATTTTCATGTTAATAATGATTTGGATTTGGTGATTGTGTAGTATAATAATGAATATTCCATTAGGAAGTAAGAGTTGGATCCTCACATTGAGTGTGAAAGGGGGTTAAAGTTAGAAATCCCCTTTAATCGAATACTAATTCATACCCATCACTTATATAATTCTCATGAAGATGGATTGGATAATCCAACAATGAACCTATAATATCTTGAAAAATGTGATATTATTATCCACACCACAAACTATATAGTGTTATATCTACCCATAAACTAAAATACAAAAGAATTCAATAGAGTCAATAATTCAATTGAAAATAACAAGCCAGTATCCTCATTAAATGATGTATCTATTGGATAGATGACCCCCGTAATTGATTACCTATATAATTGGACCCCTCAATTGGATTGATCGATTATGTAACAGATATGACACTAGGTATTAAAATTCATCCCCACTGATTGATTTGATGAATAGTCAGTCTTCTAAAATGATTATTTTATGGAATAATTCATTAGATACATTGAATGAGGATAAATAATCACCATAATATAGGGAGTTCATACTAGATCCTACAACACATATTAGAAAAGTCCAAGCTCACCCAGTAAATAATGTGAACATGCTATTTTGACCCATGATGATCTAAGATTTCATTGAGTTATCGAAAACAGTTATAGCTTATAAAAAACTTACATGCTTCATCAATCAACCCACAGAGCTATTTCATGTCTCCATATATTCAAGTCTATTCTATGTCTAGTGAATGGATATCCTGGTTCCATACCCTCTCATATATCACGAAATTTCGTGCATATCCTTACTTACAATAACTTCTTATACAAATGAACTAAGGTTATACCCCTCAATTAATTTAGGAAAAATAATTTCATCAACTTCATGAAGAGTTATATCATTACTAAATGTTGTGTCACTTATACAATATTGAATTAAAGTAACAAAAATTTATATTATTCTGAATTAAAGAGGTTGTATCAAGAAAATAACATATGTTCCAAGAACACGTCCCCCAATTATATAGTGGTGAAAAAGTAGATTTAATCCTTCAATAAGACATTGTTTAATATCATTCTTAAGATGGTGGATAAAAATAAAATTTGATGACTAAATTTAATTCTTTCATATCTTATGTGATTATCATTCTAAAACTCATTCTTCTACACACACAAAAAACATATATTTATTTGTATATGGGATATAGGCAGTGTTACCCATCAAGATTAAATGTCCCTCACTATATATTCTTGTCAATTGACATCTCTCAACAGATGAATATTACTATAAGTTACTTAACAAGTGAGAGTGTCTTAGTGAGAAGAATATAAAAACATAATAAAACATATAAATCAATCATAATTGTATTTAAAGGGCCTAATTTTTTTTACCACCAATAATTTTTCGAATGAGATCTAGTTCTATTTCTTAGAACTCTGATGATATATAGGAGGAAGCCACCAAATCCTGATCCAAAGAGGGAAGAACACTATTTCTTATAGGGGGTATATTATAATGGATCATAATCCATGACCACCATGGATGATGGGTTAATTATTCCTCAAAAAACAACTGATTTTTGAAAAAAATAATTTTATAATTTCTTTGAATCAGTTTTTAAGTCCTAGTTTTATGAATAAAAAACATAGCATAATTTTATTACAACATAATAATAAAGAGTGTGGTATAAACACACACCATATGAAATTATAACTCATGGTAAAAAATCCTAGAATTATGGAATTAAACTACAGAACAAAGGAAATGCAATAAGACTACAAACTACATTGAATTCCCACTATTATCATTTTCACATGATGGCCAACTACCTGGCATTGTTCTTTTCACATGATATAAAACAAAATGACATTTTTATATCAACATGGAACAAAATGTTATGTCATATTCCATCCAACATTATGTTAATATATATGAACATAATAAACATTTAATAGGATATTATCCCTTTTGTGTTGGAATCTTACTACTTCCTTCTACAAAAACTACATGTTCCTTGATTGTTGCTCCCACATGATACGCACTAACACCCAATCTTCTAAAATTAGGCTCAACTATGCTTTCAAAATTATCAAAAACTTTTTTTACTAGTTTCACTCCTTATGTACTTAAGAAATTTAGGTGACCATTCTGAAAAAATGAAATTTCATACCCCTACTAAGGAGTTAGATCTATGCAAGAAACTATGGTTCTGAGTAATATATACATAAAACTACGGCTAGGGAATTATTAATTATCTCCAGAATAAGTGATAGATATACATATAAAACTATTAATAACTATATTTGGCTTACCTCGTGTTTTTTCAGGATAAAAATTAATGTTTGATATCACCTATCATTGACCCATTAAGAAGTTTCTTTGATACCAAGAACATAATATCTTGACTAAATACGATATGACCCAACCTTGTGTAACCTAGAAACTTGTAAAGTTTCCAACATATTTGTATCTATATTTTTGAATTCCCTAATAAATGTAAACTAGGCGTTAAAATTTGTGGAGTTTTATCTTTTTTTTTTATGATGTAAAACTACATCCAATCATCATGGTAACATGATATAATGCTATATAAAATATAGAAAAATATAAAAGACCATTATGTTTCTTAAAAAAATTTAAGTTTTATTTGTGGAATCCTCGAAATGAGATCTATATCTATGTAATAACTCCTGGTGCATGGATTTGAAATTTCATTATCCCACACCAAGATAAAAGTTCATCCATCTAAAACGATTCGACATAAAAAACACAGAATGTAAATACCCTACGAATTTACAAATAACACATATCATGTATTCTCATGAAACCTAGGATATCTGCCAATCATATCTTATTTCTCACACCAAGATTGACTAATTTATATTATAGGACCTATTAAGTGACAATAATTGGAATGATCGAGGGGAACTATATTAAAAAGACATGGAATTTCATATAGACTATATAAGGTAAAAAAACACCATATATCCTAATTCACATGAAATTTACTATTATTTGAGATGGTATATTAATAATATCTATTTCCTTTTATAATATCTATTTTGTGTAATATCTTTTGGGTGAATTGACTTACATTTATTTAAAGTGTCCCATTATATTTTAAGAGCTATGCGTGGATTTATTCATGTCACTATTGGATATATAGTGATGCATGGATCACCAATATGTGGAACATAACAAATTCTTTTAACAATGATTCCATATTTTCTTATGTATGATCCATATAATCTGAGGAGTTTCCATTGTATATTCATCTATAAATATTTATTGAGAAAGAATAAAAATACCACAATATTTGAGTTGGAGAACTCAATCTATATTGGCCATTCCCAATGACCACACACTTGGAAATTTTTATGAATTATATGTGGCCTTATTCTTATTACAATTGGATATATAGTGAACGTTACACCATGAGATTTTGTGATTTTATTTCTAAATTAATTTAAATTATTGACATTTTTCATTTCAGAAAACACTAAATATAGTTGTTTTTATATGAAATAACTATGTTTGGATTACGTTATATAAAAAAAAAGTTAATATTGAAAAAAAAACATATTATCTTTTGGTATGACAAACACAGTGTTTTGATTCTTTTAGACACAATACCAAGTCATTTTGATAACGTCTGTTATATGTAAAACTGCGTTTTAATGAAATAAAATATACTATTAATAATATTATTATAATTTTCACATAAAAATATATAGGAATATATAAAAGTGACTGAATAAATTATGAAACTATGTTTTAATCATGTTTATAAAATAAATTTTCTAGTAATAAATTATTTAGAAATTAAATTATAAACTATTTGAGAATAAAAAAAATTATTTTTATAAGAAAATTATTTTTCTACCTAAAAACCCAATTTTATATGAACAAATTAATAAAAAAAATTATGAATGTTTTTAAAATAATTTATAAGTTATTTATTATACAAATTTTTTGACACTCATCCAATGGATTTGGTAGGCATAAAATAATATCATATCCAATTTTATGAATAAAATTTGTATTTTTAAAAAAGGTAATTATACCAGCATTTAATGGAAAACCTAATTTAAATAATATTTTTTTTCTATTATAACATTTATTTTTAAAAAATCATTATTTAAGTAAGAATATAAAAATCTAATTTGGGTGAATTGTTGATATTTTTCTCCAATGTTTTATTTTTTGATTAATAATGATTAACACTAGATTTGAATTGAAATCAATCTTTTCATTTTATTTATTTATATAGTTAAATTATATTTTCATATAGTTTTAAAGTAGATTTATAACCTTGGTAAAATTGTTTATATGATATGTATTGTTGGAATAAGTTCCCAATTGAAATTGGATACAAAAACAATTCAAATTTTCTAACACTTTCACATTAAAAACCACTTGTTTCACCCCATAAGCGGTATTAATATTAAATTATTTTCATTAAATATTTGTTTGGAATTTGGAAAAACGGATTGTATATTTGGAATAGGAATAATTTATAATTTAAAGTAATTTCAACTTATTTTTTTACAAATAATATTTTTCAATGTAATTAAAATTAATTATATTGATTAATGTAAAAACAATATGACATAATGCTTAAACAAAGAATATAAGGAGTAAAAATGAGCCTAAATATGACTAAATGTTATATTTTGGACATAATTCTAATGTTAAACCATTGAGTATCTATAATTGTCTATTTTAACTCTTTTCAAATAGGTAATACATGGGGAACACTCAAATCTTTTCAACAATTAGCTATGTGTTATTTTACCAACTTATAAAAGGAATCCTCTAATCCTCCTCTATTCACACCTCTAAATACCTAATTAATAATTCAAAACATGATTAAATATTCTCGAAACATACCTACCCTCACCATATATGCCTCAATTTGTGTAGTAATCTATCCAAGGATGTCTGTTGGTGAAAACTAAAATGAGTTTTCCAAAGAAGAGGTAACACCCTTGAACAAGAACTTTTGTTTTTTCTTTCTCCACCCACTAAACACTTATTATTACATTATTATATAATAAAATAATTATATTAAATATAATTATAGGTTTTTATTCTATGTTAATAACCTATAATCACAAAAAATTCTATCAAATGGGATATGCAATCATCATTCATATGTATGGCAGACTACCACCTCATGAACAAATATCGTTCGTTTTTCCATTGCCACCATTAATGGTTATGAATAATGATATAATTTCTCCCTTAAAATGATATATATTATATTTATGATTTATTTTTCATTATGGAATTATTATATAAAACATACATTCAATCATCCCATTTGGTTGTTTTTGGATGTGTGTACTACCACCTCTTCAAAGTGATGTGATTCATTAAAACATTACATAGAATGTATTAGGGATGGATTTATTTAAATTATATGATATATATGAAGTAATAATTCTAATTTAATGATATTATACAAATAAATATAATTCTTTTACTAAAATTCTTTTAATACGATAAGAAATCAAAAATTGTATCCATGCGTACATACAACTAGATGTCTCTATGAACGCTATATTCCATTTCATTTATCGATATATTATAAATTTTTATAAATTTTTATATAATTAATATATATGAAATTTAAAGAATATTTTTTCAATAATTATATAAGTAATTCAGGATCTAATTAAGAGGATAAGAAATAAAATGTCCAAGCATATTCGAAAAACAAAAGCATTGTTGCCCAAAACATAACATTAAAATGAAATTGTTAAAAAAATTCAAAATAAAGTAAGTTTATAATAATTTATGGTAATATATATAATAATATTGTTATTTTTATATGTATAATATACTATTGTTTACTATATAGAAGGTCTTAATATCTATGAAGAAAATGAATACCTTAGGTAAGGGTTTTCTCCTCTCCTTTTATTTATATGAGATATATGATATATTCACAACTTATTATTATTTGGTGGTGTATATAATGGAAAAGAATTTATTATATGATTAATATTCACAAAATTATGGTCATTTAAATATTCATTTTATTACCTCTCTTCCATTGGTGTTTATGGTTCTAATGTAACCAAATCGGTGGAGTAATTATGTCTCAATTTTCATTATTTGAGACACATGCCACATTATGAACCTATATTCTCTTAAAAGGTGTATATACTTTCATTTAACATGTTATATCATGAATAGAGTTTTTTAATGATATTTAAAGAATCATTTAATTTAATTATTCTGTGGGTATAATGATTCAAAGGTACCATTGTGGTAACAATTTATTAATACAATCTCATCATTTTTCAAGATTGTTTCTGATCTTTCTTCCATTGAAGACTCATTATGATTCATATCTCAATAAAAACCACGAATTTTATTATTCAATGTAATTTCATGATATATATAAGTAATAGAACCATTTTTACACTCTTTGATACTTAAGATAACTAAGAATGTGTTTTAAAAAAAATGAGACCATATATATATCTCTTCAGTCTAAAATATGTTATTTTCCAAAAAGATATTTTCTAAAAATTATTTGAAATATTAATAACTGAATTATTCATAAAATTTTCAAGTAAATGGTTTTTAAAAATTATTATATATTTTACAAAGTAATTTAAAAGTATTTTAAGATCATCAATTTCATGTTTTCAATGTTATATTCAAAGGAAATGTTTTTCATAATGTTCTATATTTTTAAGAGTTTTAAAATCAGAAATGATATTTTTGTCATGAAATGATTTATATAAATTTCAATTATTCCTTTTATTGTTTTCCAAGTTGTTTTTAAAGAAAAATATTTTTAAAATATTGTATTTTTTAAAAGTAATTTTACAAATAATGTTTATTTTTGAAGTTATCATTCAAAATCCTTCCCCATATAAGATGATATACTTTAAGATAGTTTACAAATTAATATATATATGATCCATTGTTACCATTCATATCATATATCTGAATGGTTTATGTTTTTATGGCATAATGTATAAGGAACCTGTTTCTTTTCAAAAGGCTAATAATGTTTCAATGGGATTTATATGAAACCCATTTTTTCCCTAGGTTAATCATGTTATGAAAGAATAATTATTTTTATATGTTTTATGATGATATGAAAGATATTTTTACTTTATTAATGTTGTGGTTTATGGAAATATGTTATACGATGGGGTGTCCCAGATAGTGTTGGGTAATCCCATTTAAACTTATATGATGGGATGTCCAAGATAACGCCAGGTAACCCAGTTATAGCTTATACGGTGGGGGGCCCATATAGCAATAGGTATGACTGTTATAGATTCTATGATGGGGTATACTAGATAACACTATGTGAGCCCATTATAGATCTCTAATGGATTTGTTATATATTTATATCTCCTGAGGTAATGATGGGAACATGTCAATGGGATTGATCCACTATGTGAAGAAGGGGAATCTTGATCCATTATGGGAAGTAGGGGAATCTGGATCCACTATGGGAAGAAGGGAAACCCGATCCACTATGGGAGGAAGGGGAAACTCGACACAAAATGGGAAATATGTGTAACTAAATACATTATTCTAATAGTATTGGGATTGAACCTTGAATAAAATAATGTTATGCTCAATTCTGAAAACATTTCATAAATTTATGCATTGACCTGGTTGAATGTACATAAGTTTATGAGAGGGCTTGATTTCATGTGCTTAAGTTAATGAGTGAAACTAATTCCATTTATACTTATTCACAATAATATAATATGATGTGTATGCCAAAAAATAATGAATTTTCTCTATGATATATTCTCATCGTTCATGTACATGGTTATCTTTTGATTCATATCTTAGGAACTAGTAATCATTAAGACATGACTAGTTATTGTGATCTTTAACATACAGGGTATGATCTTCTAATGTTTTGATCATGTTCTATAACCATTATTCTCATTCTATTTTTATATATCATCTTTGTTTACCCTTAAAGAGAATCTAAGTTCACTGATTTATTATGTTTTTTTCCCATGTTATGAAAAATAATTTTATGCAGTTGTACTATAGGGAAATATATTTATGGAAGATATTGAAGATATTTCACTAAGATATAATGTTATGTTTCAAAGTTTAAAAATACACTAAACTATTAGGGTCCTTTGTAATGTAATTTTATAATGTGTTAGATATTCATCTTGAAGGATTTAATATCCATATATGTTAATCCTAGGTTACTATAGATAGTATCAAATGAAAGGTTTATTCAAAATTTGTAAACTAGAATCCAAAAACATTAGTGAGATCCCTAGGTACATTTATAAGTATATGTCTGGGGATGACTTAAGGATAATCATAAGGTGTCATAGATTTAAGGGTATGTTTCTTGATTAATAAATCCTATAATTAAATTTTCTTGATTATGTTTTTTTATTCCATGATTATTTTCTACCACACTATGCTTAATGGCCTTAGTCAATAGCGAGAACTAGATGGAATATGATAAATGTTTAATGTTTTAGATGTGGAATGTATATGAATTATAGTAATATATGTCCTAAGTGAATATATCATGAAGAGGATCCTATATGTGGTATGAGTATTTGTTATACTACTGATAGTAACGTGACTGAAAATGACATGTGAAAGGTATGATATCTTCTACCAATACTGTTTTGATTAAGCATAAGAAGTGTGATTGGATTAAGATTGAGGAACCTTAAGAAATGATTCATATTTTATATTTTTAATGTCTTGAATTTATATAAGTTATGAAAATATATTATTATAGGTTTAATTCCTTAAAATGACATGTTGTAGGTTACGAGAAGTGGGTAGATACATGGAACACACATTGTTATTTTTTTGTGCGCCTTTTTCATGTCAAGTGTTTTGTGTGAAAAAAATAAAAATTGGTTTTCCATTTTATATTTTTTTTCTTAATAATTTTTTCCTCATTTTTATTTTCTTTATTTTACCTTCATTTTTTCTTCCTCCTTCATTTCTCCCCTTTCACACATGGCCTCCCTTCCCTCTTGGTATAATGGAGACTTTCTCTATACTTCTAATGGGGTTTTTTGATATCACTATCATTAATTATACAATTTCATCTCCATGAAACACACTATAAATATCATGGTGATCTCAATAATAATCACTATTTTATTTCAATTTTATCCCATTATTCATTGCACAATCATCGCACAAAATATTTTTCACCTATTTTGGGGGTTATTTTAATTCTTACAATTTCTCCCATTTTAGGTTGAACCAAAACTCTTTACCAGACATGTGAATTAAGAAGACATTAAGTATACTAATATTACCACTCATTTAGGGTCCTTTTGAGATCACACAATCGTGGCACTGGTCAGAACAGTCTTATGGTGACTGTTAACACATATTAAATTTAATGAGTCACTTTGCAGTGTCTCTAATGACCATTATTTATGGTGAAAACCATAATAAGATGTTTACCTGTGCTTAAGCCACATGTTTAGGAAAACCATCAATTATTTCCTACATTGACAATTGTTTTAAATGTAGAATTTACCTTGGTTTTGTGTGTAACCTTGGATAAATGCTTCAAATTGATTTAATAAATTATAAAGGGTATTAAAACAAGAAACAAGTTTCCCTTTTCAATGAATATTATTATATAATTTTTTAGAAGTTATATAATCCCATAATTTTTGACATGCTAAAAGTTTTATTGTGAGTAGATCTTGTATTAGAATAAAATGATTAAATTAATTCTACATTCCACGTATATATTTGTAGATGTTTGGTGTTTCATTTGTAATGAAATGTTCCTTACATTTAGATGCTTATGAAAGTTGGTTTTACACCTTTTCAACTTATCCCAGGATGTTACTTTACGTTTTCCATTATATTGTTCTTATGCTAAATGAGTTGTTGATGAATAAAGTAGTGTTTTTATAATAAAACCCCTCCATCAGAGGTGTGTTGTATTGAATAATAAAAATTATGATTATTGATATAATTCTGGCTTGGGCATTTTCCCTTGGTGTTTAATTATGATTTACCCTATGTGAAATTTCTCACTTTGTATTATTCCGAGTGCCTTTTTTTAGTGATAATTACTTGATCCTTTTAAATGGATTTAACTATATTAAACATGTTGGTAGGATTTTTAGATTATGAAATTGATTTTCATATGATGACATGATATTTTTTAAATGATATGATTGTCACTTATTCATTTATTATGACGAATATTTATTTCATTGCACTGTTAATTATTCGATTATTTATTGGATTAAAATGAACTGGTGGAATAAATAATAAGTATGTGGTAATAAAATTCTTTTTTGATGGTATGAATATATATATATTTATGAAATAACTTGGTATGTGAACTTGTTGTTTGGGTTACTTGACACAGGAAGAGAGAATACATGGCTTTCATATTAAGAAATAATGGGTGGGATCTCCGTGGTTGATGGGTTATGACCTGATGTGGCATGGGTGATACATTAGATTCCGAAGAAAGGTATTTTTGAGCGGTTTAATATACTACTAAGTGATATTGTTTCCATAGGGGGGAAATATGGAATGAATCTTTGGCATGATGTCTACGCCATGACTTGGGTGATATTCGGTCCCATATGTCAGATACTTGGACTGGATTCAAAGTCACCATGACTCCGGTTATACCAAAGAATCCTTATGGACCACCTATAGTACTCAGCTGTATTGGATTACATATAATGTACCATAACGATACCTGGGATTCGTCATAGATCACTAAGGATGTGATTAGTATCTAACACTGGAATTAACATACTTGAATGAATTTATTCAATTGAATTTGATGAATTTATGTATATTTCGTAGAGCATGATTATGTTTTTTTGATACCTTCCTTTCTCTTATTATCAAACCTGGAGATGAAATGAGAAATAGACCCCATGAAAAAACAAAATATTGGGGGAATACCTTCTTGGATTGTTATATTTTTGTTGTCCATTATATATATATTATTCCATGTGCAGGTAAATTACTCAAACTCTCAGTATAGGCCAGAGAAGGTTTTTTGGGATGAGTTTCCACTTGGGAACATGGACCATGTTACATTTATTTTATTTATTTAACTGCTTGAATTAATTTTCTCTTCCATAGAATTATCTGTTTTCAATACAAAAATGGAATGGTCTAGACATCGTGGGAAATGGCCTAATAATATTATATCTCGCACCCTACATAGGCACATTTGATTCCCAAGTATATTTTATACCCACAAGTATAGATAAATGGTTATATACCACTTCTGATGCTTGATTTTTTGTTGTTTAGGAAGTTTCATTGGGGGTAGAGGAACGAGCCTATTCTTGAGATTTTATGTTGATGTTTTTGGTCATTTGATTTTTTTTAGAAAGTAGTATATGCGTGTAGCCACATACCCTTACACTTATCTTTTCTTATAGACTCATAAAATCATCATCATCACTTGTATGCCTTATATTTTTATTCAGCTTCAATTGTTATCTATTTATTCCAATTGGACTATTTATTTTATTATTCAAATTACTACTTATTCCTATGATAAATCTACTTATTATATACATTTTTAATAATATCTTATATCAGATCCTATGAAGGAACAATTTCCATATGGACACACCTAAGGCCCTTTCTGCTAGTTAACTTCCTCTAGCATTTAGAGATATGTGCTTCAGGTCATGTGGTACACCATTTTGCGGCACTTTTTAGTGGCACTCAGGACGAGGCACTACAATATTATAGGAAAGTTGTATTAAGGAATAAAATAATGAAACATGAGTAATGGTATAATAATATATTTAAATGATTGAAGTGTATATATTTTAGAATAAAAATATTATGTTACATGAATCATGAAGTATATAAGGATTTTCATTACATGTTTTTCATTATGTATTTTAAAGAATGTATTAAATGATACTAACAACCTCAAAAATTTATTTCATGGAAAAGTTATATTAATGGAATGAAACCCTTAACATTCTCATGTGGATGAGAAAAGGATATTTTATATTTATAAAAAGATGTTGATATGGATAAATTAAATTGGATAGTATTCATGACCCAATAACTAAAAAAGGATTTTTTTCACAACGTGGATTATGCTATCATGGATGAATTTTACATTATTTTATGATTTAAGGAATATATCTAGTGTTCATTGGAGTAAAAATTTAATCAGGGTTTCAATAAGGATTTATGGCAATTCATGTTATAATTGTGTTTTAAGAGAAAAAATTATAAAATAATTCACATGATTTGTATGTGACAACCAAGAGACACTTTATAACATTTGGAGAATCATTTCAAAACATTTTTTAGAGGTTTTTATTGACCATATTTATGATGTTTTTAAATTTCATCTTTTGAATGGGTTATATGGTTAACCATTTATGGAATGGTTTTTTTAAATCTTGGAAGAGGTTTTAGTTATTATAGTATTATCTCTCCATATGAGTATTTATGCACATTGGATAAATTATACCATCCTTTTTGTTTTAAAAAATAAATGTTTAATGAACTATAATTCTATTTATGGATCCCATGATCTGGTAATGCTTTAGAAATGAAAAGTTGACCATAATTTCTTGAAATAAGAGATGAAGTTAAAATTGATCAAGTCACAACAATCAGTGAGGTAGTCTTGAAATGTTATATGTATATCATCTCATGAAAATTCAACAACTTCTAGAAAAAGGGTAGTCAAATAATATTTTGTCTTGTTATAATCATTTTTGATGATATCAATGAACCTTTTCAAGCCTATTTGGATTATGGATTTGTGATATTTAACTTTCTTCAAACCATGTTCTCTATCACAAACCAACAAAACCTAATAATAAAATAATATTTCTGTGTCTATGATTTCAGTTTCCATTGATGTTCTCTAATGTGGATGAAAAGTTTTGAGTTACATTGGGTAACTATTATGTTTTTGAATTTACCTTTTTAATGGAAGTTCTAGTATTTTTTTTTACGATGTGGGTTTCTATAAAAGTAACATTCATGGATTAAACCATTGATAACCTAGGTAAATTTCAATGGAAAAATTAATTTTTATGGGGGTAGAATGTAAAACCCCAGTATTTTGTGTTTTTTTTCAAATTACCTTAATCTTTTTGATATTTTTCGTTTCACAAAACATAAAATATAGATTTCTAATACGAAAGAACTATGTTTGACATGCATTATATGCAACACCAAGTTAATATTTCACTTCACATAATACATAGATTAGCTTGAAGTACATGAAACACTATGTTTGGATTGTCTTACCAACAATACCAAGTCCCATTAATAACTTGTGGTATCTGCAATAATGAGTTTTAACAAACTATAATATAAAATAAATATTATTATTGAAATATTATTATAATTGTCACTAAGGAGTGGAATTTGATATAATATTGGGATTGAAAAAATTATGAAACTATGGTTTAAAAATTCATATAAAACAAATCAATTGATTATGAATTAGTTATAAATTAACATAAGAACTATTTGAGAATAATTGAATTCCATTTCCAAGAAATCTATTTTTTTAAACACAAAGACCATTTTTCCCCTATAAATAAAGAAACCACTTTTGATGAATGTTTTTAATAATATTTATAAATTATATATTAACCAAATTTTTTAACCCTTGTCTGATGAATTTTATAGTGATGAGATATGAAAAAAAAACAATTTTATGAAAAAAAGATGTATTTTTAAATAATGTAATTTCACCCCCTTTTATTAGAGAACATATTGTAATTTTTTTTAATGTTCTATATTTTTTATCTAGAAAAATAAACTCTATTTTAAAAATAAAAATAATAAAATTTACTTTGGGTGATTTTTTGGTTTTTTTGAGATTTTCAATTTTTATGAATAATGGAAACATTGAATTTTAATTGAAAACTACGTATCCAACTAATTTATTAATATAGTTAAATAATATTATAAATTATATTTAAAGTATATTTACACATATTATAAATATATTAATAAAATTTGGTTCATTATATTTTATTTGATATTGAAATTGGTTATAAAAAAATTCAAACTTTTGTACCTTTTAACATTAAAAACCAGTTGTCTCGTGCTGTCTAAGAGAATAATTTATAAATGGCTTATGAAAATAATGTGATTTTAATTTTGAGAAACTTATTCCATATTTTAATTAAAAATAATTTATAATAAATATTATGATAAGGTTATTTTTTTACAAAAAATTATAGTGAACGTAATTAAAATTAAATACTTTGAATATGGTAAAATAATATATACATAATGATAAAATGTAGAATATAAGGAGTAAAAATTACCCTAAACTTTTATAATTTTTTTTTCTGGAAATAGGTATACCACTAAACTTCTAAGGATATATAATGGTAATTTTTAACCTTTGGTGGACAAGTAAAATGTAGGGAGTAGTCAAATATTTTCAAGAATACCAATTGTATCATTTCCCCACTTATAAAAGGCCTTTTATATTCCTCCTATCATTACACCTCTAAATCAATTTTTTATCATCCAAAACCAGAAAACATAATCTCCTAAAAACCCTCCCATCATTCTAGAGGACAAAAGTTGGGAATAAATTCATCCAAGGAATCAATTTGGTGAAAATGAAATGGAGTTACCAAATGAAGAGGTAACACCCTTCAATGCGAACATTTGATTATTTATTTTTACACCCCTAAACTGTTATAATAAAATCATTATAGGACAATATAAGTATCCTAAATATTATGAGATGTTATTATGATAATTTATGACCTACCCTAATATACATATCCATCAAATGGGATACACAATAATAATTTGTGTGTAAGGTGGACTACTGCTTTGTAAACCATTGATGTTCGATCTTCTATTTCTACCCTTAGACGATGGGAATAAAGATGGAATTTTATTTTTTATATGATATCCATAATATTAATTATTCATTTATGATTTCATAATTATTATATATCACATACCTTCGTGCTTCCCATTTTATGTAAATACGATAACTTCGTTTGGGGATGTGTGGAATACCACCTCCTCAAAGTGATTTGAATCATTCACAAATTACAAAGAATGAATAATGGATAGTTTTAATAAAAAATTATGATTTATATAAAAAAATAATTCTAATATAATGATATTATGTATATATATATACACATATATTTCATTTAAATTAATTCTTTCAATAAGACCCGAAAACAAAAACAACGATCATGCGTAAGTACGACCTACCGTATCCATGAATGATGTATTCCATTTCTGATTTATATAAATTAAAAATTATTAAAAATATTTATATACTGAGTATATATTATATTTAGATCATATTTAACACTATTTAAATATGTAAATCATGATATAAGAAATAGGGTCATGAATAAAAACTCAAAACATATTTGAAAAGCAAAGTGGTTATTACCCGAGTCAGAACATTGACATAGAATTATTAATAAAATGGTATTATAAAATAATAAAAAATAATGTGTTGAATGATATATAACAATATAGTTCTGTTCTATATGTATAATAAACATAAAATTTTTTATAGGAGGTTTTACGGTGTATAAATAAAGTCAAGACATAAGGGTAGGGTTTTCTCATCTCACTTTTATTTGTGTTATATATATTATACATTCACCACTTAACCATGAATAGTGGTGTATATAATATAAATTAATGTATTATATTATTATTATCCTTAAATTTATGGGTATTTACATATCCAATTTTTTATCTCTCTTTAATGGGGTTAATGGTTCAAATGTTACCGAATCGGTAAGGCAATGTGGTCTCAATTTTACTTCTTGGAGACACATGATTTTTTATACACCTATAGTTCTCTGTGAGGTTTATATAACACCCTATACAATGATATATCATGTATATATTTATTTTTATAAAATTTTATAATTATTTTAATTTTATTATTTCATGGGGATTAGGACTCAACGTTACCAAAGTGGTAATAGTTTGTTTCTAAAATCTCATCATTTATCGAGATATTTTATGATTATTATTCCATTGATGAATTATTATTATCCAAATATCAAGAACTATCATAAAGTTTATTTTACTCTAGTTTTTAATGATATATTCATGTAATGGAACCATTTTCTAATTTTTGACACTTATGAAAATTAAGAAAGAGTTTTTATAAATATATTACATTATCTTTCTCTTCATTCAGAAATCCAGATTCATTCAAAACAATGTTTTCTATTTTTTTAATTTTTTAAATGGGTTTTTATGCTCATTTTCAAGTAAAAGAAATTTAAAAAATGATTTATTTTTTTGAAAGTGATTTAATTTTTTTAATGATTCATTTACCTTTTTTAATGTTTATTTTCCAATGAAATGTTCATGAAAATGATTAATGTTTTTAAAAACATTTTTTCAAAGAGGAAAGAATATTTTCATCAAAATTTTTTAAAATTTATATTAATGCATCCCTTATATGATTTCAACTTTTTTTCAATGAAAATGAATTTTAAAAATTTATATGTCTAAAAAGGGATTTTGTGAATAAAATTTATGTTTTATGTGATATTTCTAAATCTTTCCCTATCCAAGACGATGTAATTTTATACAGTTTATTCTTTAGTAGGGATATGTTCCAAAGATACAATTCATATTCTTTCCCATAATGGATTGTGATTTCATTTAATGATGTTTATGCAACCAATTTATTTTAAATGGGCTAATCACATTTCAACGAGATTTCTGTCAAATGCATTTCATTTCTATGGTTGAATAAATTAAAGAAAAAATAATTGTTTTTATAATTTTTATGATCATATGAATTACCATTGTAAATTATTCCTGTTTCGATTTAGGGGAATATCGTAAATTATGGTGTGGCCCAAATAATGATGGGTAATACCATTACATGTTATACTTTGTGGTTTCCTTGATCACACATGGTAATTCCATTACAGGTTATATGATTGGGGTCCCATATAGCACATGGTATTTCAATTATATATTATTTGTTGTGGTGGCCTAGATAATGATGGGTGCACCATTATAGATATCTAATGCATTGGGTAATGATTTATGTATCAAGATATAATTATTGGAACCAGACGACAAGATTGATTCACTATAAGAAGAAGGGGAAACCTGATCTACTATGGGTAAAAATGGAAATAAGATCAAATTTGGGAAGAAGGGGAGATGTGATCCACTATGGGAAACAAGTGTATCATGATCCAATATTATTATAGTCTTTGGAGTGAAGCTTGACTATTATGATTTAATAAATGAACCAAATTACATTTTCACAAATTTATGCATGGGTTTGGTTGGTTGTCCATATGTTTATGCGAGGTTATTATTTCATGTCCTTAATATAACGAGTGAACCTATTTCTATCTATACATGTTCATAATATTATAATTTGTTGTATATTCAAAAAACCTATGTCCTATGACTACAATATTCTCCCATGTTATATTTTCTTAATTATCTTATGATTCATGTCTTATGAACTACCAATGGTTATGCTATAACTATTGATTATGATATATAATATTATGATTATCTTCTTCTAATGTTATGATCATGTTCTCACACCCTTATACTCATATTATTCTTACATTTATACTTTCCTTGCCCTTAATGATCATCTTAGATAAAACCATTATTATGTTTCCCTCCCCAAGTTATAAAGGTAGGTTTTAAGTAGGAGTACTAAAGGGGATGATCATTAGTGGGTATTTTGAATATCCTTTATAAAAATAGAATATTATGTTTCAATGTTTCAAAAAACACCAAAATATTACAGTCCTCAGGAATTTAATTTTGTACTGTGATGAATATTCATCTAAAATGATGTAATATCCATGTATATTAAGCCTGAGTCACTATAGTTACTCCAAGGTATTATATCCATTGCCCAGTCGTAAACACCACTCACAATAATAGTTCCATGATAGTGAAATAATTTATTATTCTTTCTTGGTTCGTATCCAATTTTTTCATTACCCACCCTTATATTTTACCTAGATCAATTTATGAGTTACCTTAAAAAACTACATGCTATTTGATTCAGGTCACATCATGATATATAGGGATTTATAGATCCTATATTTGAGGAATAACATTATGTTCCAAATTTCCTTTTGTTCAAATGTTTCATCCGAGTCCTTGTGTACATGACATTTAAATGATTGGATTATGGCTTGTATTGTATGAAGACAAGATCCCATTATAATCAATGATAGATTACCCAATCAATCCATATGAGAATAATATTTATGTTGTATTACATACCAAATGGGATCCTGAACTGGGGTAAGACACCACTTTATTCTTAAAAACCCCAGTGTTTGTCCTCTCACAACACTTATCCATTCTCACATATTTATAAAGGACTCCAATAAAATAGACATGGTATCCTTAATGAATGTATTCAACTCCATGGGATTCCTCTATTTGGAGATGAATTCACTCCACAATACAGTTCTATATATGTATCCCCAATATGACTAGTTAATCAAAGAGATGTTTTCATCAAACTGAGGAGGTCCTCCAATATTCATACACCCTCATAACATCGTAGCAGAACCCATTATTTGAACATAGTTTGTGGTCATCCTTTGTGTACATATCCCTTTTCACCAATCATGACCTAAAAACATCGTGTTTTGATTTACATTGCCACCAATACTTGTTCAATATATATTAAAGTGGTTTCAACTATTTTAGACCCATCTAGGTTATCAGTTTTTGAATCCACTTCATAATGGTCCACGAACTAGGACCTAAAAATATGTGCATACCCCATGAAATAATCTACAAAATCATTGGGACATCATTCATTTTTTATTTTACTTACCGTTTCTAGGTAAACTATTTCATGTTTTGGTCCATGTATCTTGAAATTAAACTATGTGCACCTATGATAAATCATTATGATGATAATGTATATATATAATGGAAAAAATAAAAATACTAGAAATTTATTGTGATAGAGCCATAAAACTATTCAAGTAAAAATATTATAATGGGAAACATGAGGAATATTGATGTGTATGCTCACTATGATCTCTAGTTTCAATTCATCATAAAAATATAGAGCATAATTATAGATACTGATAAATGAATGTGGGGCGAACCATATAACCCTTAAAAATCCATGATACACTTTCTGGAGACATTAGTAAGGAAAAAAGTGAGACCAATTATGCATCACATAACTTTTCCGTGATAATGTTTTCAATAAATGTTGATGAAATCTATAAGGTACTGAAAAAATCCTTGAATTCCGTTTTTATCATTCTTCATTTACCATGTATTTTAATTCCCAAAAAACATTCATAGATATTAGCAGTGTTTATATTTTTTTTCAACAGACACCTATGTCTTACTATTAATAAATTATCTAATATGTGTCTATATATATTCCTTAATATGACATATTGATTAGTGGAATCTTTATATATAGAAAAAGTTATATATTTTTTGGATTCCATGACAGCATCACAGTAGAACCCACAATTTGAATATAGATAGTAGAAATCCTTAACATTTGTATCCCATTTCACGAGCTATGTTTTAAACTCCTTGACTTAGTATTTTTATAATTCACAATACAACTAGTCATGTTGATTCAATATCCTAAATGAAAACCTTCATATATTATAGACATATTCAAATAAAGAATGTGTTACCGCATTATTGATCACTTATTTGTCCTTATTGTGTCACCAAAAACCATGTGACACAACAGTCTATGTTTCACAACCATAAACTGAATGCATGTATTTTATAGTATATTCTATTTTTAAAAATGGTCCCCCTAGCCATAATGGGGGGTTCCTTTCCATTATTGAATAGAATATGACACATATTTGGTCAAATTTATTTTACCTAAAACATCTCTAACCATTAGTCTAATAAATAATACATTAAACATCATTAATTATCCCTTAGTGATATCCAAAGTAGTTACATAGGGCTCTCATTCATGTCAGGTTTTGTTCACCCATGTCTCTATGTAGACCACCTCATTTGTTTGTTAATGACGAGTAAACATAAAATATAGATCTCAATTTTTTTACTTGAATGACCCAAAAATTCCCACATAAATAGATATTAAACTCAATTGTTTGAGTTCCTATAGGGTTTTTTATTAAAAAATATTAGTCTCTTATAAATAGACACACATGTTTTGTGATTAAAAAAAATTGTTTGAAATTGAAAAGGAACAAAACATTTTAGGTCGAAACCTGATAAATGGAAACCTAAAAAATCAATGTTCATGATAATTAATCTTTTCCCAAATGAATCTTAGTAAAAATATTTAGGTTATAAAATAAAAGTCCTAAAGATTGTGGGTTCTACAATATGTCTCCAAATAATGACTAGTTGTTCCCTCTAAGGCCCTTTGATTTGGAAAAAATTATAGGATTCACCATTTACCTCATCATTATAATTTATGTCTAAATATTGACAAAAAATCATAAAGAAATAACATAAGGGTACTTGATCTATTTAAACATTGGTGATCTTATTCCAAATTTCACATTTGTGATCCTCGTCGTGTTTAGTCAAACCATCCATTTAAATGGACCAAATATACTGAACAATAATGGTATATCTACCTATCAGTGTTCATGATCCATGCCTAGGAGTAAATCATCCAATGTTTCCAAATCCAGTGTATAGTGATGAAATCTATAACTATACCCTTCTCAAAACCACATTCACATTTAAAGTTCACTAACATAAGTGTTTAGGAAACACAATTTACTATTTTTATTATACATAAATGCTTGATATAATTTAATATATCAATATTTCACTCTTCAAAAACTACTTAATCTAATATGAGTTGAAAATTACCCATTATAATTCGTATTTAATTAGATTATTCTCTAACTATCATCAATTTTTAAGGAATTTGGATGTATAAATCGTGAATTTCATTAAATCATATCATAGTTGATGATCACCCACAAAACATAATAAATTTATATTGGGCTAATCAAATTTAAGCATATCTAAAACAAAAAACTATAATATCAAAATCTAAAATTTACTATTATAGGATTTTCAAGTCCCGAGGATGATCTTATGAGGAAATTGTAAGATAAAATAATAAAATAATAATTTAAACCTAAACTAGGTATTAATGTAGAAATAAAATATAATCTATGGATCATGTTTATATAAAGAGGGAGGCAAAGAAAATAATTAAAATAAAGCATACTATGCTTGAATTATCAAGGATCATGTGACTTGTAATTTTGGAAGTCCCATGATTCATCCAAATGGTCATCAGAATTAATTTCAATCCCCTTGGTCTAATTGAATTATCATTCTTTCATTAACTGTAAAATTTCTCATTGGCCATGATACTTTTGTTAATTAATATAAGAGTCAACCTGAAACCATATTTAGACATATAATTTGGACCAAAAAATGGTCCTAAAGAAGAAAATGTTCTACTAATCAATTTTAATTTATCTCTCCCCCAATTTGACATACAATGGTTATTCATAGAAAAAGACAATAAGATAATTGATAGAATTTGTGTAAAAAATGAAAAGCCATAATAAAATAAACATAAATCATCCTTTTTATATATTTAATTACCCTTAATATCATATAATTGAAACAGATAAATCAACCTTCATGTTATCTATGCGAGGATGTTAAATGAATAAAAATAAGACACTATATAATTTTTAGAGATGTCCTAGTGAAGGACTTTGCAGCTTCACAACACATTGACCTAGGATCTAGTCTTCATTACATTTTCCATCAAAATCCTAACATTAAATTTATAGCCATATATATCACTGTTCTAAACCTTAATTCCCCCTAAATAGATCATGAAATTATTTGTGGTCAATCCCTGGGGTCCCAAGCCAAGTGAATGTAAGATCCGATTAGGATTCACAAAAATGTGATTTCAAGTTTTCTATTTTAATCTTTTCATAGTGTGACATGAGGTTTCATGCAATGACTAATTGAGATTCACTCATTGGATCTGTTTTAACCTTTTATTCCCTTGACATGAGATCATAGGAATTCACATCATGAATATGGGTACCATGGAATAGAAACTTGATGTCCAATTTCTTCTCTTATGTTCTTCTTGATTTCCTTTATTGACCATTGAAACTCATCTTATACAACTTTTATTATGATTTCCAAATTAATTTAATTCAAATTTCTCAAATCAAAAAATTAATAAAATAGTAATTAAATTGGAAATAATAATTAACTTATATTCCTAAATCAGTGAATTTTATATTCAAAATTACATGAATGAGTTGTTTACATAAAATTATCCAACACATGAATTTAGGATTATACTTAATAATTATATTTATAAACATAAAATGTTTTTCTACCATATCAAGATATAAAATTAATATGAATAGAATTATTTTATTTTGTAGGGATTTAAATATTCAACTATGAATAGAAATATTTATATGAACTCATCACTTTTAAAAGAATCAATTCAATATGTATTTTAAATTATCTCTTTTAAAATAACCCTAAAAATCCTTTAATCCATTCATTATTTTTAATTCATTGTTAATGTGCATTACACATACACATTTTTTCCCATCCATTTCACTCACCACTAAAGATAAAAATGAAAATGGTGTTTTTCTCAAACCTATAGTCACGATATTTACTATTGGATTGAAAGGAATATATAATATCTACCTTATAGAGATAAAAAATCAAACATAATCATGAGAAATTAAACATATGGTTCAAATGCGTCTATGTAATTAGGTTTGTTTGATAATTGGTCTTTAAAAACAATATAAGGATTAAAAGGAGGATTATATATAATGAATAATTGATGATAATAAAAAAATAGCTCAAAATGATATTTTATTTATAAATAGAACCTCCCTTTTCCCCAAAACTCTATTTAAATTCATGTTAAAAGTCTTACATCCACCCCAACCCCAAATGATCAAGATCATTAGTCATGTAAAGGTGATTTCGGACACTCCAATTGCACAACCAATTTTTCAATCCTTAAAAGGGTTACAGAATAGAATATTATCAATTAATTATCATGATAATTTTCCACACCCATTAAGAAACCCCCATAGGTCTACTTGTAATGAAGACATTTGTTTACACTATGTTCAACCCTTCCCCCACACAAAAACTATTTAATATTATATTAAACAATGAGAGTAGGGTAGGAATAGGAAATATAATATTTAAATGTGGCTATTCTCTAAAAAGGTAACTCATGTATTCTATTAGTTAAATAAATATTTATCATAAGGTTATTTACATGGATAAAGGGCTCAAACAAAAATTTTATCAATCACCTTTGAATTTATTTTTTAGTATCATTTCTTTGATAACATGTACAGAAAAACCTAGAATAAAGTATTCTATATTATAATAAGAAAAATTCCTAAGAATTAATAGAATTATTATGCATTGAAAATCTATCAGGAAGGAGAACACATGAATAGATTCAATCAATCATATAAATACAAACTAATATTAAATATATTAATATGAATTTTATAATTCAAAACATGGAAATCCTTCATAAAAATTCATTTAATACTATGAAAAAAATTCCCCATTAAGTATTTTTTAAATATAAATCCCCATGTTTATATTAAATAATTAACTCCCCATTTTAGTCATCCAAATTCATTAAAACAATTTCTAAAACAAGGAATACTGGTTATCCAGAGAAAACATTTTCTCTTGCATAACCAATTAATGAAAAAACTATTTTAGGGAATTTATTTTTCAATCAAGAATTACAATGAATAAATGTAGGGGTTTAATGTAAAATAAAAATATATATCCCATTCTCCCCAATTGAATTGAAGTGCATCAAATAATGCCCATAAAATAAAATGATTCACTTATGTAGGTTATATTCTATCATAGTTTAAGGTGTGAAATATCATTTCCTTGCATGAAACACCTATATATATATCCACATTATTTTACATAATTTTACATTATTCTACATTCATTTATAACATGAAAACGATAATAAAAAAAGTGAAAGTGAAAGACTTTTTTAATTAGAGCAAATAAGAATTTAATAATTATGTATTCAAATAAGTATCATTGTATGAATAAAATATAAACAGCAAAGAATATTTATTTTCAGATAGATAGAAGGAGATATAAAATAAGTAATGAATTAAATAAATTTATTTTAAAATAATAGACTTAAAAGAATTAATTTGAAAAAACAAAACCAAACATAAAATAAATATGAACTATTATTTTTCTAACTAAAACCCCCTTAAAATCACATACTTGGAACAAATAAATAACCTCTTACTATAGAAATTAGAGGGTGAGAAAATAATAAAAAACCATAATGAATTTGATGAGATAAAATGGTGAAGGAATCTATTGCAGTGAAACACCTTTCCATAGGTCCCATTCTCCATCACCCTTTTCAGAAACAACATCCCATTCTATTTATAGGCATATATATTTGTTTCATTCGCTTCAATTCAAATAAATTTGAATTTAAATTTGCCTATATCAATCATGGGGGTCCCTAGTCGATTAAATGCTTGATCCAATCATGATATTGAATAATATGATTTAAAATTTACATTTTGATCATTTCCATGGTGTGAAATGTTGTTCCACACCGTAACTCGACAATATTCACTCCAAGGATTCGTTTTAAACTTGTCTTATTACAACATGGTCTTATAAGAATTCACATATTGAATATGGGTTTCCTCATGTAAAACCTTGCTCTCATATTCCTTCACATCTGTTTTACTTCATTTCTTATAGTTCACACTTAATATTCTGAAGTTAATACTTTCTAATCAATTTAACTATAAATTAAATTAATTTATATCCTTCCATGAAATTAATAAATAAGTAAACACATTTTTAATTCCCAAATAAATTATTATTATGTTAAAAATTATATACATGAATTGTTTCCATTAGATGGATAAATAAAATATACAATACATGTTGGTCAAGGAATACAGTAATGAATTAGGATTGATAAATATAGATCCTCAATATTTGGTTAGGAGATATTGGTCCCAAGAACCATTATTTCATCTCTAAATGTGATAGTAAGAGTGGTTTACAGAAATAGAACACCCTATCATAGATCAACCAATCTAGTAGGTTATCATTTTACCACAGTTAGTTAAATATCACTAATTATGGTAAAAAATAAATGATAGTAAGCATAATACAAAGAAGAGTAACGATGTATCTAAGAAAAAAACTTCCAAAAAATATACACCATGACTAGTAATATTTATTATTTTGAATTTATCAATAAATTTGATCTCTATAATAGTAGACACAAGCCTTGGAGGGACAAGGAAAATGGACAATACCTCTCAATTGAATGCCAGTTCTGACATCTCATGGGTATCACATCCCACAACTAAGGCACCCTAGTACCCTTCTCCTACGTCCACAACTAAAAACAATTTCATTAAAAATTGGTTTTAATACAATGTGAGATGACAAAAAGATAATAATATCATCATTTTACATCATTTATATAAGGTAAACATTAAAACTCCCTAATGGAAACACTATCCAACTAATGAAAAGTTTAGTTTATTTGAGGATCAACTAAATAAGTAACATTTATTAGGATAATTGTGGCAAATTTTCCATAATTGAGAAAACCTATAATCTTTTTTGGACTTCTAATAATATATACTCATCTTTATGACTCATGTAATGAAAAAATAAGAAATAGGTGAGATAAAATGATTAGTAAGGGAAAAAATTAAATAATTGGTTAAGGGTAAGATCATAAGTACATGGAAAATCTTGATAATGGGGGAAATTTCATATTATAAATAACAATGTGAAATACTATTTGACTATAAGTCATGATAAAGGGAAATTTAATCTCATAATAAATAACATATACCATCATAAAAAAATTTGGCATAATAAAAATGATCCACGGGGGATATTCATAAACATATAGAAATATGGTATGTCATTGAAACATAACATATTATGGAATTATGTCACAAACATATGCATGTAGATTCATGTGAACCAAGTTACCCACACAAAATACATGCAATTACTTTTGAACAAAGCTACCCACGTCATTTTCACACAACAAACCTATGAAAAAATCTTCCAACATCACATTTAGACAACGTTTTTGTGAACAAAGATACCCACATCCCATTAACATAATAAACGTATGAAAAATATACCCACATAATATTAAGATAAAATTTTTTTGAATAGTGATACACAGATCACATTTATAAATACATGTAAAAATATCTAACATAATCATATTAACAGAATAAACTTATCAAAAATCTAGCCACATTACATTCAAAAAATAGAATGATGAAAAAAATATTTTCACATCATAACCATGAAAAATATCATCATCTAAAGTCATATGAAATCTTAACTAAAGAATTGGAGGGATATATAAGACACCATCAATAAATTATCCATACATATTTGTGAAAATTGGAAATAAAGACACATTACATCACAAAGAACCCAAAAAAGTAAAATGATGTTTCTAACATTTTCACATGGTAACCCCAAAATAATCCTCATGAATGTGAATAGTTGATACCCAAAAATTAATCACTAAAAATGTTATTTTATAAAAATCATAGACATTGATTCATGAAAAATAATTTCTATTGAAATTTATTCTTCAGAGGTAAATAAACAATGGCAGAAAAATTGTAAAAGAGTTTTTATAGAATTATCCAATATTTGGTGTAAAATATAATGTTACAGTCGCGTGGAAAATCCATATTTGAAAATGTGAATGGATTTTTTTGAAATATTCGATGTTTGAAAGAAACATTAAGTAGTGGATCCTTGAAAAATATATAATTATTTACACAAAGAAATGTATGGTGGATTATAAAACAATGAAACATTGATGAAAAATCATTTTAATATATGAAAATTCATTTTATAAAATCCAAAATTATAGAAAGTATAATGAACCATCCTTTTTAATCATGGAAAAGAGAAATTTTATGATCACGTTACGTAATACATAACATGAAATCAAAATTTAAAGGATAAAATTAGTGAGAATATAAAACATGGATATGTTGGACAAAAATATTACTTTTGATCGATCGGAATTATTCTTAACAATATTGTACTTTTATGAGAAATAAATTCATCATGATGCGATATTTGAAAGAAAAATTACTTTTCCCCAAAGGGGAACATAAAACACAATATAAAAAAATTTATTGTGTAAAACCCCAATGATGGAAAAAATAAGTTCAAGAGAACACATCATTAATAAATGAATAATTATTGAGTTATTAATATCAATTATTACATAAGAAACATTTTAATAAAAGACACATAAAACAAAGGGCTGGAATTTTAACATTAAATACAATGAATAAATGAAAATTCAAAATATTAAATAACCAATAGTAATCATACACAAAATTTAAATTAAATTAGATTCGTAATCAATACATATCTCAAATATGTGAAATTGAGAAGAAAAAACCCTTCCCTTTTATTCTCACATAACTGATCATGTTATTACCTATTTTATAACAAAAATAAATATATTAATCACATATTTTAGAACAATATTCAAACCAATAGTTTTCTATAAACAAAATTTATAATTATTTATTAAATATATGTTATTTTTATTTTATTTTCATCATTGGATGTTACTTACCATGATTTTCTTTATTTAGTAATGGATTCATCATGTTAGTATTAAATATTATATAAGTGTGTCATGTTCGTGATTCTAATATCATTATATGTACCATTATAGTTGTTAAATAATGTTTTATAATATTTTAATTTTCTTTTTAGTAATATTTTCTGCGATTTGTGACAAAATATTTAGTGGAAAACATGTTTCAGTAATTTATAACCAACAAAAGGAAATATAGTAATAAAATATTTCATATATGTTAAACCTTTATAGAAGCATAAAAAATCATTTACACATTAATTTATAATAAAATAATTATTTATGTTTTCATAAACTTCAATGATAATTTTTTTATCATTATTCATGTAGGTGGTGAAACTTTCCCAAATAAGAACAAGCTTTATTTTATGGGCGAGTATAGTTAAGAAAGTGTTTTTGTGTGTGTAAAATATCATTATCATAAGAAAATAATGATATTATTTATATTCTTAATGTGGTGAGTCATATTTTAAGATAGTTTTATAACAAATAATATACTAGATGAAAACCTAAATACATCCCTTTTGTGGATATGGAAGCCTACAAGTTCACATAAACAACTTGCTCGTTTATATAGAAGGTAAAATAAGTAAGAATTGTATTATATTTTATTAATATATTTTTAAAAATATAGTATTTATTCATTAAATACCCCATTTTAAATATTCACATATGAATTTTATGAATAATAGATCACATCGCTTATAGAGGTAGTAGTCTACTTGTACAAAAAACAACATTTTCATTTTTTTTGAATATTAATGAGGAGGGTAAAAAATGGTTTTCACATAAAAGAAATTAAATTTAAGTATTCTTATGATATTTATGATATTAATTCAATATGGGTAGTCTATATTATACTGAGGTAGAGGAAGAAAGAAAAGGAAAGTGAAGAAAAAATAGTAATTTATATTTTCACACTACCCCAAGAAAGCTCTTCTTTGAAAAATGTATGAAGTCATTCATAGGTGGTATTTGGAGAAGAGAAGAACATATAGTACGTTTCCCAGAGTATTGGGGAGTTATTTATGTTTATTTGTAATTAATATAATAGTCTTGGTGTGTGAGGACAAGTGGTTTCATGATGTCTCCTCTTATAAGTAAAGGGAGTGGCATTTTTGTAATAATATAAAAGGATTAGTTTGAATTTCAAGGTCCAATGTATCCAATAATAGATAATAATTAAGTGTTAGAAAGTTTATGGTTTATAACTCCTCAACCACATAGTTTAAACCTTGTTGTTAGAATTTTTTATGTATTTTAATCTTATATTTTCAATTTTACCATTTCTGGTTTTTTCTATGGGAAGTTAATTTTTCATATGTTTTTTACTTTTAAGGAATAAAAATAAAAATGGGTCTTATTAAATAATTTTATCCTAATTATCATACATATGATGTAATTTTTCTCATATAAAATTTATATTCATATGACAAATGAATTTTAAGATTTGCACATTTAACGCATAAAACCCAATTTTTAGATAAAGTGTATTGTTTTAGTATAAACATAATTTTTTTGATATCATATTCAATGATGTTTATTACCATTAAATTAATTGCTTTATTAATAATAAAATAAGAGTTATATTTCAATTAAATTAAGACTAGATTGAATTTAAATTATGAAATCATTATTAAATGAAAAAGATAAAAAAAATATTATAGTAAATGATTACTTATGTTTCAAAATGTCTAGGATATAACTTTAAAAGAATAAATTTAAAAGAATCATATTATTTTATAAAAAAATCATCATCATGACTTCTTTATAAATTTTGTATGTGTTTCTTATAAAATTTTAAATTTTAAATTAAATGGTATTTAAAAAACAATATATTCTATTATTTTAAGAAAATTATACTTTTCCAAAATATTGCAAAAATTTATCTTAAGATAATTTGGACATGAAGTATTCAAAAATTATTTTAAAATTAAAAAATCCATTTACAAATATTTCTACATTTATATATTAAATTAAAACAAAAAAATATAAAAAAAACTTTTTTATTGAAAAACAACAATTTTAAACATTAATAATTCATAAAATTATTTCATATCTATTATTAATTCCAATAATGTTAATGTATTAGTTAATATATAATAATATTTTAATTTTTTACAGTTTATTTTATTAATAAACAATATAAAACATTTAAAATTAGTTATTTTAGAAGGAATGGTATTTTTTAATATTAATTCGTAATAATTATTTGTCCCATAAATTTAAGAAATATTACTGGAGTAATATCTTTTTATTTACAAATGAATTTATAATTTTTATTATTTTCATAATATTATTCATCTAATATGGCATATATCAATTTGGTTTAGAGTTGTTGGTGGAGTAAGATATTGAATAGAGTATTAATTTAAATAAACAATATATGCGAAAATCTCAGGGCATTACACTCTCCAACTTAAATAAATTTATTCCACATAATTTTAGTTACAATATTCCATTTAATGAATTAATGTGATACAAAAGATAATAAAATATATTTTCTACATATATATAAATAGAACGATCTATTTTACTAAAATATTTATCATATCCATTATAAAAGAAATATATTGAGATTTTTCCTTTATCTTAATAATTTATACCAAATTTTATTCAGTAGGTGGTTATATGGTATTATAAGGAAAAACCTTTGAAAATTTAATTTTTATAATCTTTTTTACAACAAAATAATGAAACTAAAATGTTCATGAAAATATCTAAAAATATCAATGCAAGTAGTCGCATGAATATGAAAACTATATTATAAGAAGTCTTCTCTAATGACACCATTATTTGAACCTATTATACATTCCGTTGCACAATTATATAGTTAAATCAACCTATCACACCTACATTTTATACTAGGATTTACATAGTCATTTTAATATTCTATTTTTTAACATATCTAGTTATATGTTACATCCTGAAATTCAATTAAAATCCTTTATAATGGTTGGTAAGGAGCATATGATCAGCCATTTGATATCACCAAAGAGTGTTTAACTAGGTATTTAGTCTTAGGTAAACATATCATTTACCAATTAAAGATTGAGTTAAAACTCAATAATCTTTTTTACTGATTCCCACGAAGTTCATCTATTCTACATCTGTACCCACATCCACATGAAAGTTTCCAGATAAGGATTTAATTGTATAGATACAATACACTGAACAAATTAAAAAAAATATTAGGATAATAATATATAATATAGAAATTTCCCCGATAATTTTCATTAAAGTTATCCAATCTTAATTCCCATAAAAAAATGTAGTAACCTAAAAATAACCAAACCCTTCTTTAATACCGATTAAGGAACCCAGTCCAATTCTCCGAGGTTCAGTGCTAAAAATATTTTATTTAAACACGATCCTCAATAAACATTGATATTAAAAAAGATAAACACATATTTATTTTCCTTCATATTTGAATGTTAAAAATTCAATATCATAAATAAAAATAAAGTACAATAATTTAATGTTTATTATCTTTGTAGACCAGCTATATAAGAAACTTATTATACAATATTTATGATAATTTGTCTATAATTAAGACACATTTTCCTCCCTTCTTGACATATAAAAACTTACATAGATCATCTTATCTGGAGATATGGGAACCTATGAAATGGATGCTCTCAAACTCTCAAAAAGGGTTAAATTATTAATACGTCATAAGTGTTAGATCACAATCATTTGAGGAAACATGATAATAGGATATATTTTTTATTAATAAGAATAATTGAAAAAAATATTTTTCATTAATTCATCATATATGAAAATGTAAAAACAAATGAACAAACATATACCATGTTAAAATAGTTTGAGACTAAAACAAGTGTCAAGGTGAAGAATCATAATCATATTGAAATATGGTGTTTCAAAAAAATTTAGTATATAAAGAAATTATGGAACACACATAAGTATATTAATTATTTAGAACTATGATACCCAAATTATGTTCATAAAAAATATTTTAAAGAAGATATCTACATCACATTTACACAAAAACCCTATAAAGAAATATATATCATTATGTTTACACAAAAAACCATATGAACAAAGATACCCACGTTATTTTCACACAAAAAACATGTCAAAAAATCTTCATGCATCATGTTCACACAACAAACTTTTAAATAATGATAGCCACATAAAATTCACAACAAAATCATTTGAAAAAATATACCCACATCACGTTCAAACAAAATTCATATGAAAAAAATGTACCTACATCAAATTAAAATAATAAACATTTGAAAAAGGTTACCCACATCATGTTTACACAACAAATTTGAGAATAATTCTAAATGAACCATGTCTAAACAATATTTCATTAACTCAAGTGATATGAAATCTTATACAATGAATTTGAGGGATATATAAGACACCAACATTATATTATCTATATTTATGTGTGATATTTAAAACATAAATTCATCACATCATAAAAAACTCATCGATATAAAATTGGGGTTTGTAAAATTTCCAGAAGGTATAAATAAAATTTACCTCAATAATATAATCTATTGATACTAAAAACTCAATCACTCCAAATTCATATTTTATAATAAAATATATACATTTATTCATGAAAAATAATTAGCATTTAAATAAATTCTTTATTGATAATTAAATAATTATATTAAAAATCGTGAATGAGTTTTTAGAAAATGATTTTAAATTTGGAATACATGTTGATGTTATGATCACTTTGATAGGTAATTTTAAAAATGGTGATGTTTGAAATTTTGATATAATATTGAATTTTTACAAAAAAATCCAAAAGGGAGCTCTAAAAAATAATTTAAAACTATATCAGAACAATTTTATGTGAAAGAAGAAATGTTGGAATATGGATAAAAACCTTATTAATATTTTAAAATACATTTTCTATAATCCCATTCTATAAAAGTATAATGAATTTTCATTTTAAAAATTGAAAAAACGAAAATGTGAATATCAAAAGCTAATGCACATAATAATATTTACACATATATATGTTAACATTTGTAGTAGTATAAAAAATGTATAAGTTATAAAAGGATATTCCTTGGGAATGATGTGAAATATTCTTAAAAATGTAATATTTTTATGAGAAATAGTCAATAAATTGAAAGAAATTTGTATTAAAAATTTATATTTTTCTTATTGTGGAAGAGAAAAAAAAAAAAAATATAATTTCATGGAAGAAGAACCAATGTATTGAAAAAATACTTTCAATAATAAATATCATAACTCTAATAATATAAATTTTAGATATAAATATCCTTTATGATGTAAGAAACATTTTAACAAAAACCCCTTGAAATAGAGGAATTGATATAATAATTCAGAGACAATGAATAAAATATAAATCATTATATTATATATGTAACATGATTTATAATAACCATTTAAATGAAATTAGGTCCATTAAAAATGTTTTTTCAAAGAAATTAAATTTAGGAGAAACACACTTACCTCTTATTTCTTTTCATGGAAACATAATCGAACATATTGAATAACTAATATAACTATGTTAATAAAATATTTTATAAACTTATTCACACCTATAAACTTGTGTAAAAATTAAATATGATGATTATTAAAAATATATTAGTTATTTATATTTTATTTTCATCATAAAATTTTACATGTTTCAATTGTCTTATTTAGTAATAGATTTATCATGGCGGTGTTAGTAATTATATAAAATTTTCAAGATCATAATTCATAGATCATTAAAGATACTGGAAATATAGTTATTACTAAATCATACTATTTTAATTTCATTTCTTATTTATTTTAGATATTATTTTGAATGATGTTGTTGTTAGGGAGCTTGTTTCAGCAATTTGTAATGAAGAAAATGTGATATAATAATAATATTTTTAATATTATTATAAAATTTCATGAAATTAAAAACACAAAATTATTTCTAATTTATAACTATTTTTTCCAATCCTTTAAAGATAGAAACATATAGAATTATTCATTATGGTGGTAAAATAGACTTAAAAAAGAATATGATATAATCTATGGGTGATTATAGTTCTGAAAGGAATTTATATGGAATAACATGATTATCATTGAAGCATATTGATATTAATTATATTTTTAAATGTAAGAGATCATATATTAATAGAATTTGATAAATAAAGAAATATTATGTGAAAAAATACATTACTTTTGTGGAGGAGAAGTTTCCATATACACATGAGTATTAAATTCATTTATGAAGAGTGTTAATGTGGAAAAAATTCGAATATATTTTAATAATCATAATATGGTTTTAAATATCATATATATTTTTATCATAAATGTAACATTGATAGTTTAAAATATAAATATCGTATTCAATAAGATGTGTGTTCTGCAACCCCAATTGTAGAATGGAATATAACTTCCCTAGACTTTACAATATATTTATATTTAAATAAATACAATCCATTCGATGGGTTTAAATGAAAAAACACAAGGTTTTAGCAAAATAAGATACTATATTAAGATATTATTACTTAAAAGTTTCCATTATATGATAGACATCAAATGAGTGGATATGAATAGTACTGACTAAATCATTAAAATTATATAATTTACACATGTATAAAATAAATAACAGGGTCACCAATTTATTATAAATAAAATAACAATCATTTTAAAAGAAAAAATAAATTTTTTTAGAAACCCTTGTTTTTCTAAAAGACTTATTAGTCACTCATTGAGTACATAAATTGAAATTAATTTTTACCAATTTTAGAAAATTTATTTGATAAAATAAAATTTAATAAAAAAATAGGAAAATCATCATTAGAATATGGTATTGTTTTGTAATTTTAGGAAATATTTCATTTTTCAATTAATACTTAAAAATAATTAATTTTAATTGAAAAATAAAATCTTGTTTAAATTATTTATACTGTAAAATTATACTTTGATCTCTATTTAAATTAAAAAAAGGAAAATTATATATATATTATCCAACTTTATTTCATTAGAATCATTTTTATGTGGAATTTTTATGTAAAATTTTGTAATATTTTGAACATTTTTTCATTAATAACCCACATTCTCCTCACGTCTACCATATTAATTTAAATTAAAATTTTCTGCATTTATGACTAAATTTTGAGAAAAAGGAATATGTTTTTTAATAATGATAATATATTATTTTCCATAATTTGAACATAAATTTTACGAAAAATAAATTTGAAAATTATCAATAATTTTCCATGGTTAAGGTAAAAATGGATTTATCTAGTGCTGAACTAAAAATATAGTGGTTAAAAATTACCCAACCACGTGTAAAACACCCATTTTATAGCCATATTTCTATATAATATCTTCTAATTTCATTAATTTCATATTTTTTGGTTTTTTTCATGATTAAAATAGGGGTTTAATTTAATATTTTCAAAACATACAAGTGTGCCACTCACCTTTCTTATAAAAGGTCACCCCTATCATCTCTTATTGACCCCTGAATTTTTTTTTTCAGATAATAAATACCTAAATACAATTATATATTCCCTCCTATAATCATATAAGCATTATTTTTAGTACAAATAAAACAATTTAAGGCCTTTGGTTCAAAATAAAAAATAATTCTCGAAATAGAGGAAATGGTCTTCAATGCGTATTTTTTATTTTATTACTTTTTATAAATCCCTCAATTATTATTAAAACATGATAACATAATATCATATATATATCCTACATATACTGATATATTTTTATGGAAATGAAATCACATACAACCACCTCCACTTCAATCAAATGGGTTACCAAATGATTGTTCGTGTGTATGGAGGACTGTGGTCCCTTGAAAAAATGTTATTCAATTTTCTATTATCCACTTTCGAAGTTGTGTATGATGATAGATAATATATATATATATATATATTATTTATAAAATAATTATACCTTTTTTGTTAATATATAATTCGAGGAATTTTATATTCCATTTTTTAGTTCGTAAGATAACGACGCTTGTGTGTATGGCCTACGACTGCCTCATTAAGTGAAGTGATTTGTTTTCTAATAATTATTTACATAGAATTTAATAAAAGATAAAAATAATTAATATATGTGATAAAAATGAAATAATTAATATATTCACCTCTAATTTATCATTCTATAAAAAATGAATTTCAATTTCTTTAATTTACTCAGAAAAATAGTAACGTCATTCGTGTACGTGTGGACTACCGCCTTCCCATAACGATGTAGCTATCTTATCACAAGAAATAAAAATGGATGATATATATATATATATATATAAATAATAGGTAATATATGATATTATAATCATTATTTAATGATAATATATTACTTACCTCTTTTCTATATTGATCAATCGGAAATGGAAATGTTACTAATGCATATATACAGCCTATCATCTTCATGGTTGTAACATAGTCCATTTTTCCTAACTATATTTCATGATTGGTTTTAAAAGGAAATTTGGTGTAAAAATATGATAATAAATTCATGATTATTATTCTTTAGATGATATAACTACATAATAAGTTCAAGAACATGAATTTTTCATGATGAAATGCGCATGGGAAAACAACCCAATTAACACATAAAATAATGAAACTAATAAATGATTGTTAAGAAATTGGTGAAAACTATTATAAAAGGATAATACACTATATTATAAATATTAAAATGGTTTTGGAATAATTTGATGCCATTTTTAAAACAACTATATAGGATGTTAAGTCATGTTCAACCAATAGGAAGCGTGAGGCAAGTGATTTTGCCCCAATTCAATTTCCTTGAGTCATATTGAAATATTATGAACCTATTTTTTTATTGTATATATTCTACTCATTTAACATGTCATAGATTGATCAATTAACAATTAATGGATTTTTATTATTTATTGTGAAATATTTCATCCAAGGGGATTTGAATTGAAAATTTTTCAATGGTAAAGAATATCATAACTCAATTACTTTTCTATAGGTTATATTACATATTCTCCAATGACATACTGTGTTTATGTGTATAAAGAATTTTTATTAAATTAATTTTTATTTATAAATATATTATGTGGTTTTATAGTAGATAAAAATAATTTATTCATTGATAAATCTTAAATTCATGTTTTTAACCAGTGTAAGGGTTTATATCACAATCTCATTTCAACTGATATTGTTTATTCTTTAATTTAAATCAATGGAAGTCATTAAATCATCATCAAATTAAAATAATTTCATTTTATAATCTTATTTTTATACATTATATTTTCATATAATATTACCAATTTCTGACTCTTTCGTCCTAACACCTCTATATTTTGTTATATATTATTTTTCAAATTAATTTAATATTTTTGATATTTTACTTTTCACACGACACTGAATATAGTTTTTTTATATAAAATCACTTTTTTTAGCTTTCATTAAAACAAATTGTAAATATTTCACTACAAAAAAACTCTTATATTCGCTTATGGTACATTAAAAACTAATTTTGGCTTTTATTATACACAATACAGAGTCCCTTCAATAGATTCTATTACATGCAAGGAAACCGTTTTACTAAACTAAGATATATTATCGATATGATTATTAAAATGTTTTCATAGCCACCACATCACTTTTGAAATGGAAGTTACGAATAATAATAATTAAATTGTAAAAATTTGATTTAAACTTGATCATTAAACTAATTATTTGGTTATTAATTACTATAATTGAATGTGTGAAATGTATTAAAATAAAGAAGCTACTTTTCTATGAAAACTTTTTTTCTATGTAATTTTTATATCTCCACAAATTAATAAAATAACTTTTTATTAACTTTTCCAGTTAAATTTAGCTACGGCTTATTCAATTAATATTTTTAGTACTCATCCAAAATATTTTTTTAAGTATAAGACAATAATAAGTCAAATTTAAGAATAAAAATATTAATTTTTTTTAAAATGTAATTTTTTAACCTTTTAATAGCAAACCCATTTTAAATACGATTTTGAAACTTATAATTTTTATTTGAAAAAATAAAATTAATTTTTGAAATAATAAAAAATAAATTTAAATTTTTTGTATCCTTTTTATTTTTATGAGAAGTTTAATATTTTGATGAATAGTGAAAAGACTAAATTTTAATTAAAAAATGGGTTTTCATTTAATTTATTTATATAGTTAAATTAGATATTAGTTTAGTTTTAAAGAATAATTAGATAAATTATACATAAAATAATCCAATTAATTTCAATAGATCCAATTTTACATTTAAATTTTAAATAAAAACATTTCAATTTTTTATAAAAAATATTAGTCATATTTGTTAAAATTAATTACAGGGATTACGGTAAAATATTGTTATCCTAATGGGGAAACCATAATATTAAGATGAAAATTACCTCGAAACATTTTCAAATGCAATTATCTATACATATTTATACCATGTACCCTCTTCTTTCGAATTTAACCAATTATTTGATGCCCATGATGCATGGAGACTTCTAAATAGTGTTTAACATTTTATATTTACAAGAATGTCACTCCTCTACCATTATAAAGGGGAAATCACCTCTTAACTTATTCAAACCTCTAAATAGATATTCGATTAGTCATACCCTACTACAATATCCTACCAAAGTCCCTACCTTTATACTTCAATACCCCTTTTGGGATGAAATACATCCTAGTAATCCCTTTGGTGCAAAACAAGATAGGTTACCCGAAGAAAAGGTAACATCCTACCTTAAGCTCATTTGTTTTATTTTCATTATCCATCACCCCAATTATTATCATTACATTATTATATAATAACATATGTATCATAATTATAATGATGTGTTTTTATTATTATTTGTTTCCTGACACATACAATCACTTCCATATAATGTGTAACGAACATACCGTTATTGTGTATGGTGAAGTACCATCTCAAGAAACAATGTTGTTCACTTCTCCATTACCACCTCTCATGGTTGGGAATAATGAGGGAAAATTTGTTTTAATATGATACATATTATTTTTATGATGTATTTATCCTTTATTAATTATTAAATAATTGATACCATCATGATTTCAATTTTTGACTATATATGGTAACTTTATTTTTGGATTTGTAGACTACCGCATCCTCAAGGCGATGTGATTCATTCACACTTTACATAGATTGTATTAAGGATCAATTTAGTGATCTTATATGATATATATGACCTAATAATTATACCACAATGACATTATATAAATATATATACACATATATACATATATGTCATTTTCTTTCAATCATTCAATTCGACAATAAAAAAAACCTTCATGCTTAGGTACAACCTATCATCTTAATGAAGGGTCTATTACATTTTATAATTATATATTTTATAGATTGTTATAAATATTTATATACTAAATATATGTTTTATTTAATACATGTATAACATTATTTAAATAAGTAAATTGTGATCTATGTAAAAGTATCAAGAATAACAAGTCAAAAAATATACAAAAAAAACAACGAGGATATTACCCAAAACGTAATGTTATCACAGATTTGTTAATAAAAGGTTAATATAATGTCCTAAAAATTATATATGGTATTATATATAATAATATTGTTCAGTGGTATATGTATAATGAACATATATTTATTTTTCCGGAGGTTTGAACATGTATTGAGGAAGTAAATATTTAAGGTAATGGTTTTCTTTTCTCAGATTTTCTATCTATGAAATACATGCCAGGTTATCTATGCCTCACCGACAGACGTGAGTGAATCAGAACAAATGATATTATGGTTTTCTATTGTATCAATGTTCCTATATTAAATTTTGAATTTCTAATAGGTCTTCTGTCTCTATATCCCACCTGATGTCCTATGAGGGTTACCGCTCAACTATAAAGAGGGTTTTTAGAAAATCAAATAAGAAATGGGTTTTCAGTCAAACACATGCCATGTTAGGAACCTATATTCTTCTAAGAGGTGAATATACTTCCATTTACATGTTATATCATTAATATATTTATTTTTATTAAATTTTAATCTTCATTTTATGTTTTTATTTCAGCAATATTATGATATAATGTTACCCAAGTGGTAACAGTATATAATCACAATCTCATCAGTTAATTGGATTGTTTTTTTATTCTTCAATTTATAAAATAATATGATCCATATCTTAATAACTCCCTTAAATTTTCTTCTAATATTTTTATTAATGATATTTTATTTTATTGGTACCATTTTCCACTCTTTGATACATAAGATAATTAAGAATTTGTTTTTCAGGAAATTTAAATGTATCTCTCTCTTCAGTCAGAAATGTATGTTCATTAAAATCCATGTTTTTTCAAAATGTTTTCAAAATATTATTATGTTAAATTTTTTTAAATATTTTCATGATTCATTTATTATTTTAAAAAAATCATTTGAAAATCGTTTCATGATTGTTTTATAAATTTTCAGGGAAAATTGTTTTCAAAATGTTTTCAAGTATCCTTTATATATTTTCAAATATATTTTAAAATGAACTAGTTTATAAATTTATATATGTTTTTAAAAGTATTTTTAAACTAATAAAAATTATTCTTTTCTTGGAATTATTTTAAATTACATTTCAAAAATGTTGTTTTATTGAAAGGACATCTATTGGTGTTACACATTCCTTACTGGGATTTGACCCAATGGTTCCATTCCTATTATTTATTTGAATGGTTTATATATTTATGTCAGGAAATTTATGAAACATGTTTCTCTTGAATTATTTATATTTTTATGAATCCAATTTCTCTTTCACAGGTTATATGTTCATGGAACCCATTTCCCTTATACATGCTATATTTTTATGAAACCTACTTCTTTTCAAGATTGTTTTTTTGATGAAATGATTCTGAAACATGTGTTTTTTCCAAAGGTTTTGATATGGTTACATGTTTATGATACCCATTTCATTTCATGAGTTATGATATAATGAATTTTTTGATCTTTTGTAACATGTATAAAAGATTTTATTATGAAATGTGTGGGACATATATCTCCCATTAATGATTAGGGTAAAAAACTACATCCCATGAGATAATGATGAGAAAAAAGATTAAGAGGTTAATCCATAATGGAAAACATGTGTGTTCAAATCAACTATGGGAAATATTTGTGTCTTAATCCCCTATTGAAAAAAGGTGAATCATGATCCACAATGGGAAATAGGTGTGTCCCGATCCACTCTCGAAAACAGGTGTGTTATGATTCATAATGGGAAACATTTACATCCTGATCTACTATGGGAAATAGGTGCTCATTGATCCACAATGATGAAACTCTTTTTAGTTAACATTGACACAAGAAATGGTTTTCTACATGTATCATTGTGCCAAACTTATATGACATTATATTAGGGTTCCTGATTGATTTATGATTATTTATCAACATTATGATTCATGTCTTATAAACTATTAATCATTATCCAATTACTCTTGTAACATATATTTCATATGCGAGGTATGATGTAAAAAAATTATGATTATGTTCTCATACCCTTATTCTAATTCTTGGCTTATGAATCTAATTTTATACCCTTATTGGGTATCTGAGATCACCCCTTTATTATGTTTCATTTATTTGGTTATGAATAATGGTTTGAATTATATGTATAAAAGGGGAAGATCATTGTGTGAAATAATGAATTAATTTCGCCAAGTTATAAGATTTCATTCCAGTTTTCAAAAAAAAACTAATTTTATTCTCCTCAATCATGTAATTTTTAAATGTGATGAATATTCATATAAAATGATGTTATATCAATATATGTTATTCCCAGGGCAATATAGTTGGTATCAATGGATTTTTTTTAACAATTAGAATATAGTACTAGAAAACCTTAGTGATATCCCTTTTAATGTTTATAATTTTATTTATTTGGATGTATCTAATGATAAACCTAATATTACATTTATTTAAAATAAGGATTTGTGATTTAGGAATCCTATATATAATTTTCTTTGATTACAGTTTTTCCTTTCATGATAAGGGTTTCTCACCCTATGATTTTTGGTTTTAATAAAAAAATTTCACTAAATGGATCATGGATAAAATATAATGATTCATATGCAGAATGTATGGGATTTATAGAAATCAATTTCCGACGTTTAAATCTCATAAAGAGAATCAGGAAGGTGGTACAAGTATTGTATATTCTACTGAATATAAAGGGACCACAAACGATCTGTAAAATATATGGAATATTCTTCCAATATTGTTTTTATTAAATGTAAGAAGAATGATTTGACAGTGGTTGAGGACTATAAGACGTGAGTCTAATATCTTATTACTAGAAAGATGTATTAAAGAATATATTTATGAATCCTCATTAATTAATTATTAAAATGCTGGATGATTGAAGTGTATGCGATGAAAAAAAATTTATCAATGGATATTCTCTTCTTATAATTATTTCATATAGTATAAACCAGTTAAAATCACTCTAACAACACAATAAAAAAATTATAAATGATGAATAAATTAAATAATAGGTATTTATAGATGTTTATGAATCTTCACCAATGGAAAGGTAACTTGACCTTTGGAATAGTAATGTGACTCTTAGAGATAATAATTTGAAAAATATAAAAACATAATCATCTATGAAGGTATAAATAAAATTTAGTCATATTATGAATTATTATATGATATAATAATATCATAGTATAAGTAAATAAATATTTTAGAAATTAATAATTAAGTGTGGTTATTTTTTTAAAACATCACTATTTATTTACAATTTTATAATTAATATAATTATAAGAAAGAAAATTTATTTTCACATAATGGATTCATAAATTCGTATGTTTTTTTCTTATGATTATAGGATAATTTAATGAGGCATTAATTAAATTTTAAAAGTGTTATAAAAGTAAATTATAATGTTTAATTATCTATTTTTTAAGTAAATAGTGATTTTAATTAAAAAGTAATTTTATCATAGTAATAAAATTATGTTCATTAAATTTTTTAAAATTTTAAATTCTACACATTGAAAAGGGTTTAGGGTACATTTTTAGGATATATGTAAAATAGTTGAATTTTTTATGAAGAGTAAAATACAATAATTTACAATATATATACATTATTAGTTAAATACACTATTCCATGATTCATCACTGATGTAAGAACAATAATATAGAATTATATTTCTCTATTTATTATATTTAGTCATTGAATAGTCACAATTTCTGGTAATGAAGAAAGATAATAAATTAATCAATTAAATCAAGAGAAAACACCCCTCTCCTAAACTAAAAATACCACCCCTAACCACCTCTTTTACTCACACCTCTCAAGATTTGATCCTTGTCAAAATTCTTCTCAACTCTCTCCCCAACAACCTACCCATTTTCCATGATTCATTTATCACATAAAAAGACAAAATTATTTTCCCAATGGAGGTTCTCAGGGAGGATGAATTCAAGATCCAAAGTACTCTTTCTTTTCTTTTATTTTCATTTCAAGTTGTTATATTTTATTATTATCTCCTCATATAACCTCATCCAAATTGTATGATTACTAAATTACATTATATATACTTTAATTTAATTATACTAATGGAACAATCCATCATTAAGACCGTTATCCTCTCCCTTTTATTATAAAAATGAAATCATCGACCATGATGTGTCAATTTACTGACATCATGGATGATGAGTTTTCATTTTACTTTAATTCCTTCAAGTATATTATTAAACCCACTATAATGGTTGGTTAATAATATTAAATGAATGTAATATACGTTTTTTTGTTCTAAAACTATCATATATTCATAATTCTAAATTGTAAAACAAAACAAGTTTGTTTTGATAAAAAAAATGCCGAAATTTACCTTAAACAATCATTATTAAATTTTAACTAATTATTAATCCTCATACATTATAACAGATTTACTTGTAAGATAATTTTGACATCTATAATATTCTTAAAAAAATATAATAACAATTTTTTATATTTATCGGAATTTACAAAAATTCCAATTCATGTATACAAGTAAACCTATCATGAAAACTAAGAAAACAAAAAAACCGGAATTATGACATTAAACACTACAAATCCCTAAAAATCCCATAAATGAACTTAATATAACTTTAAAAAATGAAATTAATTCATAAAATTTTCTTTTTTTTAATTAATGAATTTAATTTTATTATTTAGGAAATTAAATTGAAGAAATCATTCAGACAAAGGTATGGGAATTCATAAAACGAACTGCACATGCTTTGGGTTTCCCTGTTTCACTCGATTTTCAGTGTGGTTGTTCCTTTAATATTCCTTAAATATTATTTTTTTATCCTTCACTTATCATTTATAAGATATACATGTTTTCTATCATTGTTTATGAAAAACAAAATGGTATCATAAAGAACACTTCTTTCTAAAAACAGACCTTTTACTTCTCTTAAAATTGTTTTCTACTTAATTCATGATTGATGGTTCTTATACCATATATGTTATTCTCACTGAATGTTCTAATCCATAATTTTTTTTCATTAATTTATACATTAATAAATTAAACTCATTCATTCCTTGGGTTATGTCAATAGTGGTACACGTTCTATATGGAATGCATGATTATATAAATGTTATGATGCAATGGGTGCGGTCAGAATTATATAGAGCCTATAAATGTTATTATGTGATAGGTGTTCCTAGAATTATATAGTGCTCATATTAATTGGTTAATGTGGTTAATCTCATAATATAAAGTGAAATTATTGAACATGATTCTATATTTGTTCACAATTATGTTTCATATCTGACTACTAAGACATGATATTTAATTTTTATGCATTTCCACATTCTATGACCTTGTTTTATGAATATGACTATGATCCTTTTTATGATATTATAAAGATTATTCTCACTAATGTTTTATGTCTTTTATTTATCCTATTATTGTTCTTTCACCCCACCCCTTATTTTGATGTATATCCTCAGGTGACTTTTTGTACTAGGGTGAATACGAAGTCCACTAAGAAGATAAAAAAGAAGGAATTAAATTAATTTTTCTGTTTTATTGTGTACATCATATGTATGGTCCAAATATTCGCAAGAAAATGAGCATTTTAATCATAGTTTTTTATACTATTTTTTAAATCTGAAATTATGAAATTACAATATAATAAAGGTATTTTATCTATAGTTTGTATTACTGTAAGTATTGGTTAATTTGGAAATTAGGAGTAAATAACCATTTTGAAAGACCTTCGTATGCATTTAAGTGTACATAATAACCCCAAAATATATTTTTTTAAAATGATAAATATAGGGATCCAAAAATATAGTCATTTATATTTATTTTCATAAAAGAATAAATTATTTATCCTTTACTTTTTGGTTTAGGTTTTGTTAAAACTTGTTCTATTTTAGTAAATGGTGGGAACTAGGAGAAACCAAGCTAAAAACCTATGTGTGGGAAATTGTAGTGATTGACCGAATGACATTCCTAATGACTTAAGAGGTGATTTTTAGACTTTTATTCTAATTCTTACCTGGTTGTCTCAGCCTATGAAGAATAACCTGAATATTGGGGAACATTATACTTAAACTAATAGGGACAAACTGTATATCGAGTCTTTTATGTGTCCACAAGCATGAACGTTTAGTTGATTTTCTAATCCACTAGTCACGGAATAGTGGCATAACTCAATGGAGAAAATCTTTTCTACACTTTATTATCCGGATACGGAGATGGTGACTCTAGCCATTTATCACCCAGATGGGGGGGCCAACCAATGGTGGGAACTAATTAAGAACTCAAAGCTGAGATATAAATTGAAGAGATTGATAAGGAATTCTTTAACATAATGTTTCATGAAAATAATTTCCATAAAAAACTTCATATAAATAATGATATATAATTCATAGAGATGAATAAAAAATAAAGAGAATCTATCATGGTATATGAACCAAATTTCCCAAGGCTTTCAATGTACACTTTTGTTTTTCTAATCAGTTCAGATACTAAAATTGATAGATTCATTAGTTAATTTAAATCATCACGATAAAAAGGATTTAGTAATTTGAGACATTGGGAGTTATGAATATGTTGTTTTATGTGATCTCAAAATAGATATAGAGTTTGGAGAATTGTCCCATGGACATGGTGTAATGAATTAAAATATGGAGTTTCAAGATCGAGGATCTAATTAAAATGTGTAAATAAATCCCAACCATTCACATGTCAAAAATTAGAGAAGAATCATCATGGGAATTTTCTAAAAGGTATAGGTAAATTCTTAATTTATGTCATAGATGGCCATGATGTTCACGAATGTTGAAGAGACATGAGAAAGCTGGATAATGTTATGGAAGATAGGAGAGCACCACCCATGGATAAATGCTTCAACTATACGGATCAAGGGCACTATGAATTCAAATGAACTAAACTACGAGTCCTTTAGGGTAATCAGAATCCTCAACCAACAAATTCAAAAGAAAAAGGGAAGGCTTATGCTATCATTTCTTCTATGGTGGATCATGATAATGATGTGGTGACTAGTATGCTGGTTATTCATTCCAGAGTTGAAAACATTATATTTGATTTTTTTCTGAGGATTCTTTAATATTATTCAAGATTAGTATAACTTTTCAAACACCACATAATAATATATTGGTTACGTTATATACAAGAATATAAAATGGGGAAATTATTTAATCAAGATTTTATGAAATCCTACCCAATTCTTTTTTATGGACTAATCCTCCCAAAAAAATATTGTCTTACTCCCTTTGGTGGATGTTTATTATCATTTTTGCATATATTGACTATTTTTATTCAAATCCAACATCAACTATCAAAAATGGGAGACAACACTTCACATCTTGTGGCATCCTCCAATTCTGTACATGTTTAAGGTAGATGATTATTCTATTTTGTAACCATCAAATCAATTGTTGATATTACGGTATTATAACTAAACATATCTAGCTCAAATTTTTGAGACAAATGAGAAAATCTTACTCAGAGGAATTTTTATTTTATGGTAGTACATTGATGTGTTCACCAAATAATTATCTAATATTCCTCATGAATGAGAGGTTTTTCTCTCAATTGAACTTATTCTTGACTTAATTCATATATCAATAAAACCTTATAGAATTTCCACCATTGAGTTATAGGAACTAAAGAAGCATTTACAATATAATATGGAAAAAGGTTTCATGCACCTGAGTACACCACCATTGGGTGCACTAGTACTCTTCATCATGATGATGGATTGCTCATAGTGTCTCCGAATTGATTATTTGGAGTTTAAAAAATAATGATAAATGAAATGTATCCCCAACTATAGATAGATACTTGTTTGATCAGCTACGTGGGGCTATTTATTTCTCTAAGTTGGAACTATGATCGGGATAACCCCAATTAAAGGAGAGAAAGGTAGACATTCAAAAGAATTCCTTTTAAATGAGGTAAAAACACTTTTTGTTTATAGTGAAAACCTTATAAATCACTAATTTTCCATAAATCTTAATACAAATAATGAATAGAATCTTTAGATATTACCTTAACAAATTTTTTGTAGTCTTTATTGATGATATTATAATAAATTGCAAGAGTAAGGAGGAACAGTGAGGAGAATTTGAATGCATTGATAAATACAACAAAAAGTGATATGATATATGAACAAAACAATAAATGAGAGTTATGGATGGAGAATATATCATTCTTATTTCATGTTATAAAAAACAAATGGATATATACAAACTCTTCCAAGATAAATAAAATTGAAGTGTTTCCCAGTAAAACATCTATAATAGAGATCCACAGCTTCCTTGGTCTAGATAGGTACCTTATACACTTTTTTATGAACTTATCATGATTATAGAACCCACTATCCATGTTGAATCAGAAGGGGAAAAAGAATGTCTGGGTAATAGAATCTGAGTAAGGATCTAAGGATCTCACAAAGTGGCATATCACAACATAAATACTCAGACTTCCAATAAGTGGATAACTATTTGTCTTGTACAATAACACTTCAAAGAAAGTATTAGGCTATGTGATAATGAAACATGATAATATCAAAGCCCACTCTTCAAGGAAACTAAAAATTCATTAGAACAACTATCCCACACCTGATTTGGAGTTTGTAGCTGTGATCTTTGCGTTGAAAATATGGGGAAATTATATCCATAGAAAGAAATATGATATATATACTGATAATAATATTCTCAAATATATATTCACTCAGAATTTTCTTAATCTATTTTTGTGAATATGGTTAGAGATTATCAATGATTATAACTACTCAATCCAATACCATCAGGGTAAAGCAAATAAGGTTGAACATTATCTAAGTAGAAAGGATCATGTGTCATTATAAATTATGAGAATTTAGAAAGATACAATCTTATTATACTTGGTAAGGATGAACATGGGAATAATTTTTGACGGAATATAATCAATACCTTCTTAAATTATTACTCAGTCAACCCTAATGGTGAAAATAAAGGATGCTCAACCGAATGATGTTGAAATTTATAAGAAGGTGGAAGCCATGCGAAAGGGGAAATCCTCAGAGTTTAAAATTTAAAGGAATGAGTTGTAATATTTATTTCATGACTCTCTGTACCCTATGATCCAAAGATAAAAAATTATTTTCTTAATGATTCACATAGATCAACCTTCTCCATTAACCTTGGTAGCAGAAAATTGTAATGGGATCTCCGAGAACACTATTAGTGGGAAAATCTGAAAAAGGAGATCACTGAGTTGACATCAATGTTTCTAGTATGTCAACTCTTGATGGATGAATGATAAAATACTAGGGTTATGATTCAACCATTACACATACCAAAATTAAAATGGGATGATATCACTATGTACATGGTCTCCAAAAATCCGAAGACATCGTGATGAGAAAATGCTATATGGGTTGTTGGGGATCATCTCATAATGATAGCTCACTTTATCACAATTTGATAAGACTTATAACTAGAACAAAATGCATGGATATACATTAGAGAATTGGTAAGGTTTAATGGGGTAACATTATTGATATATCTGATCGAGATCCAAAATCTACATTGATGTTCATGAAAAATCACCAACATGCTTTAAACACTGATCAAAACATCATAATGAATTATCAACCTCAATATTATGGACAATTTGAAAAGATCATTCAGATACTGGAAGATATTTTTAGATAATATTCTGTGGTTTTCATAGAAGAATGTGACCAAAATCTGCCTCTAGTTGAGTTCTATTACAAAAGCAGTTTCCAATTTAGAATCCAAATGGCTCTATATGAAGTTTTATATGGGAAAATATGCAGGAAACAACCATGTTGGAAGGAATTCAGTGAACACAAGATCTTATGACCTGAAATAGTTGATGAAATGGTGAAAAAGGTGAAAACCATTCATCAACACATCAAGGAAGCTCAATGTCGACAGAAGAACTATGCAGATAATTGTTAATGGGACCATTAGTTTAAGCCTGGATACATGTTATTCATCCACATGTCCCCATGGAGGTGGATCATTAGATTTTGGAGGAAAATAATGTTGAGCCCTAGGTACATCAACCCCTTAATGATCCTTGATTGTGTTAGAGCTATGTCATATCGGATGGATCATCCACCTTCCAAGTCCCATATACCCAATGTATTCTGTAACACCCCAGGTAAATAAAGAATATGACATATTTATATTTATCCATATTGGTGAATAAAATATTAATATTACTTTAAAGGGGATGCTATGCTCGTTGGCGTAACCAACACGCAACAACGAGTTTCTTGGGAATGTTACGTTGCACTCTAATAATAAAATAATATTATTTTAAATGGTAGTTAACGCCTAGCCATTGTAATGGAAGGAATGAACAGAACTAACTACAAAATCATTATATATGTTTGGAAAATATTTTTACTCTTTACAATAAATGTTAGAGGATTAAAAATGCGAATGAATCCAATTTTAAGCGTAAACATTCCAATATTCTTTAAAAGTTCGATTAACCGCCTTTTAATGGAGAACCTATTTTAAATCCACTTTTTGAAAATTTTATAACCTCTATTTTTTAAAATAAACATATTATTTATGATTGGGACATTAAAATTTACCTTGGGTTAATTTTTTGTATTTTTCTGACAATGTTCATTTTTCAATGAATAGTGAAAATTACTACATTTTACATCAAAACTGATTTTTCATATAATTTAATTATATGGTTATATTATCTTTTTAATTTGTTTTAAAGGGTAATTAGAAATTATTTGTACCATTTAATTCAATGATGGTCATTGGTATTAATTTCACTTTGGAATTAGGGTTAAACAAGTGCCAAACTTTTCATAAATATTGTTTCTAAAAAACCCGCTATTTGTTTTGACAACGGGAAGTTTTTTTTAAATTAATTTTTTCAATTTATGTGTTTGAAATTTGGTAAAATGGACTACATATTTGGAATCAGAAGGTCCAAATTATGTAATTAAGTCTCTTTTGTTTTTGGACATTATGAATAGTAACGACGGTAATTATCTTTAATTATCTAGATTAATGAGTAATCGGGTAGTTAAAGATAATAAGATAATATCATAATAATAAAAAATGACCACAAAATGTGTCCTAAGGCTACTGGTTGTCTCATGGCCGACCATGAGATGTCTTGTGCCAATCTTGGGGGCCCCATGGAATCACTTTTGTGAGAAAGTGACTTTTTATCTTTTTATTTTTAAAGAATGTTAAATGTAACAAAGAATGTATCACCTAAGTAAAATATTTTTAATTTTGTCTACACAAGTTATCTTTTAGACTATAAATATTCATTGGAAAGATAAAAATATTTCCTACATCATAGTATTTTTTTTATAATTTTTAGACATTAAATAAATTAAATTATTTATGACATCATGATGATGCAGCGATGACCTCATTATTTAATGATTTAAATAAAATGCAAAGACAATGTAAAATCTAAGACCTAAACATGTCCAAAACCTATTGGATGGGTGGATTTATAACCCTTATCACCTTATCCACGAATTGGATCAATGTGGGACCTTTTAAATCTGAAACTCAGTTTCAAATAAAGTAACATTTTCTTACATTCCAAGAGTGACCCTCCTCTCCTCTTATAAAAGGCCCTCACCCCTACCTCTTTACCCACATTTCCAAAGCCTTCGGCTTGGCCAACCCTTACCCATTTTGTATGTCCACATCCCTCTCTAACTCCTTGAAGTCTCAATTTGGGCAGAATCCTTTCCAAGGAAGCCTTTGAGCTCAAATCAAAGGAAGTTACCCGATTTAAAGGTAATGTCTTAACTTGAGTCCTTTTGTTTTATTTCGCTTCTTGAACCCCCTAAACTCTTTTTATTCATTTATTCTGTAACAACTCCAGTATCATAAATATACTAGGATGTTTTTATAAGAAGTATTCGAGATACACTTACACACACCTACATCTAATGGTTAAAGAACATACGGTTTCCGTGGATGGCGAATTTCTGCCTCCCGAAATGATGATTGTTCAACATTATATTAACACCTTCAAAGATGTCCATTAAGATGTCACTATATTTATGTATGATATATAATATGTTTATGTTTTACTTAAGATTCTGTGTTTTTAATTTATGGCATACCTTTATGGTTTCCATTATGGGTAAATGCAATATCTTCATTTAAGGAAGTGCGGACTACCGCCCCCTCAAAGTGATTTGATTAGTTAATACCATATGTGGTACGTATAAAGGATATATTTAATGATATTATATATGATACCATACTGGAATTAAAATACTATTATGTATCATTATGTTTTAATTCCATTAAATATGAAATAGAAATGGAAGTAGGGTTCATGCGTACGTACGACTTACCGTCTCCATGAACGGTGCATTTCATTTCTTAACTCTAAATGTTATGTAATATTATAAATGAATGAATATAATGGATATATATGAAATATATGATATCTAAATAATGAATAAAATTCTGGATATAATGAACATTTGGTCACCCGAACAACATGTAATTGTAAGAAGTCCACTTTCGACTTAAGAACCAAAATCGGCAAAACAAATATTATTAACTTAAATGATTACATAATTTTTATGACATGGTAATAAGTGATATTAAAGGAATAATGAACTTGAAAATGGTTATTATGGAATTAGAAATTAACTCAAGTTTATTATTCAGGATATTAAAGAACGGTCGTGTCATGTCGGACCTGAGGTAAGGGATCCTACTCCTCTCTTTTTTTTAGTACAATATTTTATGTCATTCCTTTTAAAGCTCATGTTTCTTGTTATTAGGATGTTATTTTATATTAATCTTACTTTAATTTTTATTTTTAAATGATTAGACACCCTATTCTCTTTCATTAATCCATTTTGGAAGATTTGAGTGGTGCCGTTAGGCTGCCGAATTTTCGTAAGAGATATAACCTCTCTCTTTCTTTTTAAGTACTCTCCTTTATGTCACCTCTTTTAAGATCCTATTTGTTATGATGGGGGATGTTCTTTTATATTCCTCTCACTGTACATTTTATGGTAATATGATGAGATACCCTATTTCGTCTCATCAATCCATTTTGGAAGTTTTATGTGGCGCCGTTAGGCTGCCGAGTTTTCGTAAGGGATTTTTCATCTCACTTTTATTCCAGTGAGAGTTATGCTACATTTTCCACAATTTCCTTTGAGTGGAGTATGTACTGCCCAATATTATACACTTTTTATAGTATAATTTCATTTATGGGTATTCACATCTTCATTTTATGACCCTTCTTCCATGGGGTGTATGTTTCGAAAGTTACCCAATTCGGTAAGGGGACCTTTCAACCTCCTCTTTTTAAAAGACTTCTTTTGTTATGTCTTTTAATTCAAATACTATTATATTGGGATATGTTATTTTATATCCTTATTGATTTAAATTTTATTTCCAAGTTATGATATGCCCTTTTGATCTCTCATCAACTCATTTTATGAATTTTGAAGTGATGTCGTTAGGCTGTCGAATTTTACCAAGGGAACTTTTTAACCCAATTTCGATTTCTTTGGGTTCAACATGTAGTTATTGAATATTTCATCTTTTGAATATGTGTGAATGACATTTTATGGTTTTACACTTAATATTCACTTATATTGGGTGTATTTATATTTGTCACACATAATTTTGAGATTGAATTATCCTTAATTTAAGGATACCGTCTTTATAATGGAATTCATCACATTTGACATTTCTACTGAGAATTCATTGTTGTTATGAACCAATTCACTCTTATATGGTGTATATACTATCCTTTGTAATATTATATCATGAATCCATTTATTCTTATGATATTATAAAGTTCTGACTAAATATTATTCCTCAATTATTGTATTCAAGTGTCACTAATTTTGGTAGAACACCTTTAACCAAAATATCGCTTTAAATGTTTTAATTATTTGTTCTTGTTAATATCCATGTTTTAAAACTGGTTTTAAGGATTTATTAATATGGATATTAATGGTTTGAAATTTTAAAAGCTTCAAGGTGGTATGGGACACTTTGATTCAAAAATCTCTTTATTAAATGTTTTAAATGGTTTTGGAAATGGTTTCTTTTTGAATGGATTCATTATTTCAATATCCTAAAATGTTATATTGTGATTGAAATGTGGAGATGTTATGTTTAATTTATGCATGTTTTATGTGATACGTTTATGTTATGGTTCTTGGGAATTGTTATGAAAACTAGTGGTTCCGTGATAAACTAAGGGCGGGTGAGCCCGATATAGCTCTCCAATGCACTGGGTAACGCGAAGGAGTGAAACGTTAAGGTTTCTCTGAAGTGATTTAGGGAATATACTATGGTGGGTATTCCAAACGTAACCAAGATGGTTACTGTAAAGACCCATAAATTTCAAGGAATTTTTTTCCTAATTTTCTTTGGAATTTTACAAGAACGCAGTTTCTGACGGCACCTGATTCTGAGGCCTGGTGTGTCCGGAATCATTTTCCGAAGTTTGGCTCGGGTACGTTCAATGAACGGACGAGCGAGTTTTTCTAACTTTTGAACTGGTGCCTAGAATCGAATTCTGAGGGCACCGATGAAATCGCAGCGCCGGTATTCGCCTAGAAACGCCTCTTCCGGAGTTGCGTTTGCTCGGGTGTGGTTTATAATTTTCGGGCTTAAAGATGAGAAATAAAATAATTTTGCGACAACATTATTTTATTTCACTTAAGCCACTTGGAAGCCACTTGAAGCCACTTAAAGGCGGCTTGAACTGAGTTGAACCGGATAGTATGCTATCCAGAAATATCCTACCCCCTTGGTAGGATATTTGTGATGTGGGGCCCGCACGAGCCCCGCCGTTTCTTTCCGCTAAGAAACGCACCTACGAAAACCCGTCTTTATGAAAGTCAACTGATGCGTTTCTTAAAATATTAACAGACCATTTAATTGGACGGTTTATTTCGTGAATTAAATGGGTTGTTTCTTTCGTTGAATTAATTCAACGAATTGATGGATCGTTTCTTAACCAGTTTTCATATTCGTTGGCATAATAATAAAATAAGACCACCCTTTTTCTTTTGGAGTATTAGTCGTTGATTAAGGATCCTTGAACCTTCAGCCTCCTTCGCGAAGAATGCGAAGAACGCGAAGAATGCGAAGAACGCAATGATCCGCGACGCCGACAACGTTCTTCTGCGACGTCTCTTCCTCCGCGACGGATCTTCGATCGGCTACTTGAGTTCGCCGACTCAACGCCGTGTTCCGCGACGACGCGACGCCCTTCCGCGATGACGCGACGATGTCAACCTTCCGCGACGAGCAGTTTCCACGAAGAACGCTCACGCGCGACGACTCCGAGGTAGGGATTTTATATTTTGGAAATACCCCTCCTTATATTCCCGTGAACATTCTTTAAAAATTAAAGAACCGGAATCAAAGAAAACATTTTATTTTATTAAAATTGTCGGTTCATGTGTTGAACATTTTATTTTCTCCTGTTGATTATCTCCAACGCGGAGGGTGCGGGCCAAACGAACACGGCCCGACGACCCTCCGTCGTTCTTCGTTTTGTGCGGATTTGGTGGGCGACGACGGAACGTGCCACAACGGATGTTTGATGATCCCACAGTAAAGAACGGAACCCGGGAGGAACAACGGCACAAACGGGAAGGAAAACGGACCACCGGAGCGACTCCGGTGGCCGGAGGCGGCGGCACCCCGCGAGTGTCCAGCGCGACACCTCGCGGGTGCCGCGGGGTTGTCACGCGGCACCCCGCGGGTGTCCAGGGTGACACCCCGCGGGTGCTGCGGGGTTGTCATGCGGCACCCCGCGGGTGTCCAGGGCGGCACCCCACGGGTGTCGTGGGGTTGCCACGTGGCGCGTCCGGCTGTCTGGCCGACACCCCGCGGGTGTCGCGGAGGTGTCACGCGTGGCGGCGGCTTCCCCCCGCGTCGGCCGCTCGGCCGAGCCAAGCCGGACCGGCCCTGGCCGGGCTGGGCCGGGCCAACCGGGTCGGACCCGACCCGGTTCGGGCCAACAAGGGGGGGTCGGGCCGGGTCGGCCGGGCCCGGAGTCTTCGGACGACTTTCGTTCAAACGCCCGTAACTTGAGCTACATGCCTCCAAACGACTCGCCGTCAGCGGAAACACAATCCTTGGAGCGATTCGGTCGTTTCGGTTTATCGCACTCAAAGTTCCGGAATACTTTGGGTTCGGCCGGGTTGGTTCGTACACGAAACCAACCGGGCCCTCGGAGCGGAAACGCTCATATCTTGAGCTACGGATGTCCGATTGACGTGCTGTCAGCTTTGGTAGATTCCTCTTAGTGAGACGGATCTTTTGGCTCATCCTACGCCCAAGTTTTGGATGCATATGGATAGTGGCCGGGTTGGATCGCACTGAAATCCAACCGGGCCCCTGGAACAGAAAAGCTGATATCTTTCAGACCAGACGTCCGTTTGACGAACCGTCAGCGGCGTTGGTGATCACGTTGAGAAACGGTCCCTATGAGTATACCCTATGAGTGTTCGGCGTATAGTTGAGTTACGGCCGGATTGGTTCGCAGACGAAACCAACCGGGCCCCTGGGACGAAAAGGCTAATAACTCACAGACCGGGCGTCCGATTGACGCGCCGTCTGTTGCGTTGAGACCCCTATGACGAGGTGGTTCTTTGAGATACTTCCTTGTGGGAATTTGTGATACTTGGAGTATCGACCAGTAACTCGTGGAGCGGACCCTCCCGGAGACGAGGGGGCGGAGCACAGAGACCGTGTACCTGACTGAGACCCAACGACTGCTGATCGAACGACTCGGTGTGTTACAGAGGTGAGCTTGGCTGTAGCGGCACATGGGAGCACTTGGTTATAGAGGCAGACCCACGACAGAGGTGCGCTTTGTTGTAGAGGCATAGGGGAGCGCTTGGTTGTAGCGGCAGACCCACGACAGAGGTGCGCTTGGTTGTAGCGGCACACGGGAGCGCTTGGTTGTAGCGGAAGACCCACGACAGAGGTGCGCTTGGTTGTAGCGGCACATGGGAGCGCTTGGTTGTAGCGACAGACCCACGACAGAGGTGCGCTTGGTTGTAGCGGCACACGGGAGCGCTTGGTTGTAGCGGCAGACCCACGACAGTGGTGCGCTTGGTTGTAGCGGCACATGGGAGCGCTTGGTGGTAGCGGCTGGCCCGCAATACTCGATAGGTGGAGTACTACAGCAGGCTTAAGTTAGTGGGCAGTACCTCGGAGTTGTCACAGGACCACTGTACACTCCAGTGGCGGAGCTCTTCAGCAGTTACGGTTTCGATGATGAAAATCTTGGTTTGAGCTGAGACCTTTGACCTTGTGTTTGCCACATGATTGAGATGGGTTACTTGATAACTTATGTATATGTATGGGAATATATCTAAGTAGAGGTTATCTGTTGAGATCTTCTTGTGGTTATCCTTTTTGGTTTTAGTGAGACCTTGAGGGTCTCGGGGTCCCTACTGAGTATCGTTATACTCACCCCTGCACGGGCTATGCCCGCACTACGTTGTGTTGGTTGCAGACGACGAACAGCGTTGATCGTAGCTGAGGATTGTAGAGCAGGACGGTACCTGGAGGTGGACCACGGGGCGGGACGTGCTCGGAGCGGACAGCGGGACCCGAGGATCATTGGAGCTATCTGTACCCACCCTTCAGGTGGGATTTCCAGTGGACAGATCAGTGTAGCGGCTTTTACTTTACAGTTGCTGTTTTCCCTTTCGAGTTGTACTTTACTTTCAGTTGGGTTTGTATACTGGCCCATTTACTTTTCCGCACTTTAGTAGTACTCTTTTTTTACTTAGTGTTTACTTTTCCGCTTGCTTACTCTGTGGTGCTTGTTTACTTTACAAAGGCAATGCCTTCCCTTTTTACCGGGATTTACGCTTTGGTGCTAGTCGCCAACCCCTGGCCTATGGAAGGCGGGCATGGGGTAGTCACGACACGGGCCCCGAGGATGGGTCATGACAGATTGGTATCAGAGGCGGTCAGTTCTATCGTAGACTCTGATCTTTCTTCTATGTGAAGCAATAGTGTTTTGCGTATTGGGTGTGGTTATCAGTCCAGGGAGTCCAGTGTTGGTGCGGCGGCCGACGTATCCGTATACCAGGACCCTGACTTCTGATTTCCGACTTAATTCACGAAAACATTGATTGCATGTGTGTTTCATGTTTTCTTTGTGATTACTTGTGTCAGCTCACCAGGTATACTGTCTTGACCGTGGCGCACTTGTTTCCTTTTCAGGATGGCCCCACGACGACAGCCAGCTAGGATTCCGAGTGATGTGTGTGGAGAGAGCCCACCGAGCGTCGAGGACTCGGTACAGGGCCCTTTGACAGCTGAGGCACCGGCGGTACCTATACCCGCCGAGGCACCGATGCTACCAGCCCCAGCCGCTGACGATGCACGTCGCCTTAGTGCACTGCATGAGTTCCAGCGCCAGCAACCGCCCAGGTTCCGCGGGGAGACGGACCCTCAGGCCGCCGAGGACTGGTTGGAGGCAGTTGTTCGGGTTTTCAGATTAGTGAGGACACCTGCAGACCTCATGGTGATCCTCGCAGCGAGTCTCCTGCACGCAGAAGCAGGCAGATGGTGGAGCTTGATGCTCCAGGTGCACGACGAGGCGTCTCTCCTCTGGACGGACTTTGAGAGCATCTTCCGCTCCGAGTTCGTCCCATCCACCCTCCGAGCGGTGTGCATCTAGGAGCTACTACAGCTGCGGCAGGGAAGCATGTCAGTGGCCCAGTACTCGGCGAGATTTACTGATCTCTCGTGCTACTCCACAGATATGGTACGGGACCCGTTCTTCTGGGCCCGGACCTTCGAGCAGGGACTGAGGCATGAGATCAGGGCTTCGATGATCTCCCTCAACATTCCGACTCAGGAAGGGGTGTTGGAGCGAGCCCTCTTAGTGGAGAGTTTCCTTGCTGAGCAGTCTCCAACAGCAGGACCCACCACTTACCGGCATGCGGCAGAGTCTTCTGCAGCGAGCAGTAGACGGATGACGCAGGGGTCCAAGAGGACTGGACCTACAGGTGGTCGACAGCATGACTCTGGATCGTTTTCGTTAGGCACTTGGGGTGGGAAACGACTTTCTATTAGAGGGCAGTGTTACTCCTTCGGCGGGGTTGGTCACATGGCTCGTGACTGTCCGACCCTCCATACGGATGACCAGCAGACGAACGAAGGACCCCCCAGGCAGAGGTAGAGGTTCGATCAGGGCGGGCCGCAAGGAGCAGGCGGCCAAGACAGGGGAGTTGGTCGTGCAGCTGGAGGTGGACGGCGCTTTGTGATGTTGCCACCACCACCACCAGGCGGTCCACCCCGACCGCAGGGGACAGGAGGACATGGGAGAGCTCATCTTCAGGCAGTTGAGGCCTATGATCATGGGGCTCCGGGAGCAGATGGACATGAGCGGGACTAGCTCCAGACCTGGAGACTTTTGTTCATGTTGCTTCTATTTTTTTTATGTATTTTTGTAGATGCTTTTTGTCTTTGTACTTGAGATGCAGTAATAAAAGACACCTTTTCTTGTGGAATTTACTTCCCTGTCCTCTCTTGTGTTGTTACTAAGAGGTTCTGGTTTATACCGTTGACTTGACCCTCACTTGAGAAGTATCTACTGGAGGAGACCTAGTTACCACACACTGATGCCGACAGTATGACTCAACCCTTGGAGGCGAGAGTAACGGTTGGATCTCTTTATAGTAGCGTCGAGGCCTTACGACGTCATACTTGGTATGGGTTAGTATCATCCATGACGGGTTTGACAGTATTAGGAAAAGAATGTGGTTCATCCAGGGGATGGGACCTGATTTCTCTTATCGGCAAGGAAGAAATCTTGCAGCTCTTGTGGGACCTGAGATGGTCCAGGTCATCCAGGGGCGGATGAGTACAGCTCAGAGCCGGCAGAAGCCTTATGCTGACAGGAGGTGGAGACCACTAGAGTTCGAGGATGACGACCATGTCTTCTTGTGGGTCTCACCTCGATGTGGTTTGCGGAGATTTGGCCGAGGCGGCAAGTTGTCTCCACGCTTCATCAGGCCTTTCCAGGTCATCAGCAGGATTGGCGAGGTGGCTTATCGCCTGGCTCTACCACCTCAGTTGCACCGGGTGCACGACGTCTTCCACGTATCTCAGCTGAGAAGATACGTGCACGACCCGACGCACATCTTTGACCATGGGGAGCTAGACGTGGATGATGGGGCGACTTTTACAGAGGTCCCGGTGGGGATAGAGGATCGACAGGAGCGGGTCCTACGTGGATGATCAATTTCTCTTGTGCGCATCAGATGACAGCACGGGAACCTCCAGGGAGCACATGGGAGTGGGAGGCTCAGATGTGTGCTCAGTACCGCCTTTGTATCCCTAAGTTTGTGGTGAAGCTTTACGGGGACGTAAAGCCCTGTTGTGGGATTAATGTAAAGACCCGTAAATTTCAAGGAAATTTTTTTCTTAATTCTCTATGGAATTTTACAAAACACAGTTTCTGATGGCACCTGATTCCGAGGCCTGGTGTGCCCGGAATCATTTTCTGAAGTTTGGCTCGGGTACGTTCAGTGAACAGACGAGCGAGTTTTTCTAACTTTTGAACCGGTGCCCGGAATCGAATTCTGAGGGCACCGATGAAATCTCAGCGCCGGTATTCGCCTAGAAACGCCTCTTTCGGAGTTGTGTTTGCTTGGGTGTGTTTTTTAATTTTCGGGCTTAAAGTTGAGAAATAAAATAATTTTTTGACAACTTTATTTTATTTCACTTAAGCCACGTGGAAGCCACATGAAGCCACTTAAAGGCGGCTTGAACTGAGTTGAACAGGATAGTATGCTATCCAGAAATATCCTACCCCCTTGTTAGGATATTTGTGAGGTGGGGCCCACACGGGCCTCGCCGTTTCTTTCCGCTAAGAAACGCACCCGCGAAAACCCGTCTTTATGAAAGTCAACTGACGCGTTTCTTAAAATCTTAACAGACCATTTAATTGGGCGGTTGATTTCGTGAATTAAATGGGCTGTTTCTTTCGTTGAATTAATTCAACGAATTGATGGATCATTTCTTAACCAGTTTTCATATTCGTTGGCGTAATAATAAAATAAGACCAACCATTTTCTTTTGGAGGATTACTCGTTGAGAAAGGATCCTTGAACCTTCAGCCTCCTTCACGAAGAACGCGAAGAACGCGTAGAACGCCGTGATCCGCGACGCCGACAACGTTCTTCTGCGACGTCTCTTCCTCCGCGACGGATCTTCGATCGGCTGCTTGAGTTCGCCGACTCAACGCCGTGTTCCGCGACGACGCGACGCCCTTCCGCGACGACGCGACTATCTCAACCTTCCGCGATGAGCAGTTTCCACGAAGAACGCTCACGCGCGACGACTCCGAGGTAGGGATTTTATATTTTGGAAATACCCCTCCTTATATTCCCGTGAACATTCTTTAAAAATTAAATAACCGGAATCAAAGGAACAATTTTAATTTATTAAAATTGTTGGTTCATGTGTTGAACATTTTATTTTCTCCCGTTTATTATCTCTAACGCGGAGGGTGCTGGCCAAACGAACACGGCCCGACGACCCTCCGCCGTTCTTCGTTTTGTGCGGATTTGGCGGGAGACGATGGAACGTGCCACAACGGATTTTTGATGATCCCGCAGTAAAGAATGGAACCCGAGAGGAACAACAGCGCAAACAGGAAGGAAAACGGGCCACCGGAGCGACTCCGACGGCCCGCGGAAGCCGATGGCGGAGCGGGTCGCCGGCGCGGCGGCGCTGGCGGCCGGAGGCGGCGGCACCCCGTGGGTGTCCAGCGCGACACCCCGCGGGTGCCGCGGGTGTCCAGTGCGGCACCCCGCGGTTGTCCAGCGCGGCACCCCGCGGGTGCCGCGGGTGTCCAGCGCGACACCCCGCGGGTGCCGCGGGGTTGTCACGTGGCACCCCGCGGGTGTCCAGGGCGACACCCCGCGTGTGCCGCGGGGTTGTCACGCGGCACCCCGCGGGTGTCCAGGGCGGCACCCCGCGGGTGTCCAGGGCGGCACCCCGCGGGTGTCGTGGGGTTGTCACGCGGCGCGTCCGGCTGTCTGGCCGACACCCCGCGGGTGCCGCGGGGGTGTCACGCGTGGCGGTGGCTTCCCCCCGCGTCGGCCGCTCGGCCGCTCAGCCGAGCCAAGCCGGACCGGCCCTGGCCGGGCTGGGCCGGGCCAACCGGGTCGGACCCGACTCGGTTCAGGCCAACCAGGGAGGGTCGGGCTGGGTCGGCCGGGCCCGGACCCCCCGTCTTCGGACGACTTTCGTTCAAATGCCCGTAACATGAGCTGCGGGCCTCCAAACGACTCGCCGTCAGCGGCAACGCAATCCTTGGAGCGAGTCGGCCGTTTCGGTTTATCGCACTAAAAGTTTCGGAATACTTTGGGTTTGGCCGGGTTGGTTCGTACATGAAACCAACCGGGCCCTCGGAGCGGAAACGCTCATATCTTGAGCTATGGACGTCCGATTGACGTGCCGTCAGCTTTGTTAGTTTCCTCTTAGTGAGACGGATCTTTTGGCTCACTCCTCCCCAGGTTTGGACGCAAGTGGAGTATGGTCGGGTTGGTTTTGCCTTAAAAACCAACCGGGCCCCTGGGACGAAAAAGCCAATAACTCTCAGACCGGGCGTCCGATTGACGCGCCGTCTATTGCGTTGAGTTCTTCTTGATGAGACTGAACTTTTGGCATCCTCCGCCCGAGTTTTGGATGCAGATGGATAGTGGCCGAGTTGGATCACACTGAAATCCAACCGGGCCCCTGGAACGGAAAAGCTGATATCTTTCAGACCAGAAATCCGTTTGACGAACCGTCAGCGGCGTTAGTGATCACGTTGAGAAACGGACCCTATGAGTATACCCTATGATTGTTCGGGGTATAGTTGACTTACGGCCGGATTGGTTCGCAGACGAAACCAACCGGGCCCCTGGGACGAAAAGGAAAATAACTCACAGACCGGGTGTCCGATTGACGCGCCGTCTGTTGCGTTGAGACCCCTATGACGAGGTGGTCCTTTGAGATACTTCCTTGAAGGACTTTGTGATACTTGGAGTATCGACCAGTAGCTCGTGGAGCGGACCCTCCCAGAGACGAGCGGGCGGAGCACGGAGACCGTGTAGCTGACTGAAACCCGACGACTGCTGATCGAACGACTCGGTGTGTTACAGAGGTGCGCTTGGTTGTAGAGGCACATGGGAGCGCTTGGTTGTAGCGGCAGACCCACGACAGAGGTGCGTTTGGTTGTAGCGGCACAGGGGAGCGCTTGGTTGTGGCGGCAGACCCACGACAGAGGTGCACTTGGTTGTAGCGGCACACGGAAGCGCTTAGTTGTAGCGGCAGACCCATGACAGAGGTGCACTTGGTTGTAGCGGCACAGGGGAGCGCTTGGTTGTAGCGGCAGACCCACGACAGAGTGCGGCTTGGTTGTAGTGGCACACGGGAGCGCTTGGTTGTAGCGGCAGACCCACGACAGTTGTGCGCTTGGTTGTAGCGGCACATGGGAGTGCTTGGTGGTAGCAGCTGGCCCGCAATACTCGATAGGTGGAGTACTACAGCAGTCTTAAGTTAGTGGGCAGTACCTCGAAGTTGTGACAGGACCACTGTACACTCCAGAGGCGGAGCTCTTCAGCAGTTACAGTTTCGATGATGAAAATCCTGGTTTGAGCTGAGACCTTTGACCTTGTGTTTGCCACATGATTGAGATGAGTTACTTGATAACTTAGGTATATGTATGGGCATATATCTAAGTAGAGGTTATCTGTTGAGATCTTATTGTGGTTATCCTTGTTGGTTTTAGTGGACCTTGAGGGTCTCGGGGTCCCTATTGAGTATCGTTATACTCACCCCTGCACGGGCTATGCCCGCACTACGTTGTGTTGGTTTCAGACGACGGACAGCGTTGATCGTAGATGAGGCTTGCAGAGCAGGACGGTACCTGGAGGTGGACCACGGGGCGGGACGTGCTCGGAGTGGACAGCGGGACCCGAGTAGCATTGGAGCTATCTGTACCCACCCTTCAGGTGGGATTTCCAGTGGACAGCTCGGTGTAGCGGCTTTTACTTTACAGTTGCTGTTTTCCCTTTCGAGTTGTACTTTACTTTTAGTTGGGTTTGTATACTGGCCCATTTACTTTTCTGCACTTCAGTTGTACTCTGTTTTTACTTAGTTTTTACTTTTCCTCTTGCTTACTCTGTGGTGCTTGTTTACTTTACAAAGGCAATGCCTTCCCTTTTTACCGGGATTTACGCCTTGGTGCTAGTCGCCAGCCCCTGGCCTATGGAAGGCGGGCTTGGGGTAGTCACGGCACGGGCCCCGAGGACGGGTCGTGACAGTTACTCCCTACGTAAGAATGTTATGAATGCCTCAAGATACCTTTTATGTCTTATGATTTATATGATTTATTCATGATTTGATATGCCTATGGTTTATGGGTAAAGTATGATTTCATTATAATGTATATATGAACTCATGTTTCCTTTCCATATTTTTATAACTCTTACTGAGCTTTTTATGCCCATCCAAAGTTTTTGAAATGTTTTTCACAGGTGAAGGGAAAGGTACATGATGTGATGATAGTGTCAAGGATGTGTCAAGAAAGAATCAGTGTTTTATTTTAAATATGTTTCCATTGATGGGAAGAATGGATACTATCTTTTATGTAACCACTTTGTTTAAATGTGGAATGTAATGAACGTTTCATGATCTAATTCTCTAAAACTCTAAACCTAAAAAGATCCTCAATGTGTAATCTTGTAATAACTCGTGATTAAGTAAGGATTAAGGTTGGGGCCTTATAGTTGGTATCAAAGGTCGGTTTAGATAACTTTAGAGGTTAGGGTATTCTCTAAGCATAAGTGACAGTACCATAACGAATAGGATTTCAGAAAGAGTCCTAGTTATAGATAATGTGAATGAGTAAGTATATCTTGGTGTTTATCTTCCTCATTAGTATATGATGGTTTTGTTGATATACTCACACTGAACTTTTTGGTTTTAGTAAATGGATGGATCTAGCAGGCACCAAAGTGACAATAGGTTTGAAGGAAACTCTGGTGGTTCTCTGATTAAGAGACTGGATGAAATGGGGGATTCAATGAGGAAACTTGTGGTTGTTCTAAACCAACTAGCATGGAGTCATGATCATCCACTTGAACCTTGGTATGATCTGTAATGCATCATGTACGAGATGACCAATCAATGTGGATGTTCAGGTAATAATTATAAAGGTTACCATTAGAGTTTATATGATCCTTACTTTTGAGGTAATTATGGGTTATTCTATGTTATGATGGAAAATGAAAGGCATGAGATAAACTTGAGGTTAAAATATGTTATGATAATTTTTGAAGATTTTATCTCGTTTTGGGGAATGTTTTAAGAATTATATAGTTTTGGAAAAAGGACAACACACAGACCGTGTGACAACCCGTCGCGTCGGACAAAGCTGCGGGAATTGAACCCACAACCAAAGTGCAACTGGTATTTATCGCCTAACACTAGACTACGTGAAGTCCCTGGTTAGTTTGACTGATTCTTTTTAGTTAGATGATTTTATGAATTAAGAGTAAGTTGATTTTGGTTTATCTATGAAAATTTATTATCATATCATGGAGGATATGCGATTAGGTTAATTACTTTTCAATACGAGACATTAAGAGAAACTGATGTTGTTTGGAGATAAATGTTACGATTTAACTTGGAATACTATGTGACTAAATCCTTAAAATATTTGGGTTTCAATCTTAGTTTGGTTTACTTTGAATAATTTTATGGACAAATTGTTTATCGAATGGTCCTCGTTGATCTTTGGATTTTGTTGGACAAAATTTGCAGATTAAGAATAGATTTTCTTTTTATAAAGGGTTATCCTTTTCTGGATTATCTGATCTTGTACTAACCATTTTGGTTTTTGTTTTGGTTAATGTCTAAAGACATGGGAAGTATATAGTTCTCTTTTATTGATTAGGTGATTCTCTAGAAGTTGATTACATTACTCTTAATGTGAACAAGTCTTCCTAAATACTCGTCTTTTGGAGAAAATATGAGTTTGTGTAAGGAATATAATAAGAGTTGAAAGTCAACATGATAAGTGATTATGTTTCCTAATGAATAATTTCCTCAGTAAAAAGTAACTTAAAACAAAAAAATTTTCTATTAACTTTTCCTACTGGGGAATCAAATACCGATTAACCCATCACAAGTTTGTGATTTTCTTGTGGTTAACTTTCCCCTAAACATGTTTTCTATCACTCTCCATCAGAAAATGACCCTTTTTTTTCCTCCATGTCCATATTTTCATTCTTGGAATCCTAGTATGGTTTAACTCGGGTGACCTTTGTACTTATCATTCTTTATTTTAAAGTGATTGTTTTACCGACTCTTGTTCCGATTTGGGACTTTCAAGGATGTTTCCATGCCCAACTTTAAAATTGCGAGGACGCAATTCTCAAAAGGGGGGAAGGATGTAACACCCCAGGTAAATAAAGAATATGAAATCTTTATATTTATACATATTTTTTAATAAAATAGTAATATTACTTTAAAGGGGATGTTATGATCGATGGCGTACCCAACACGCAACAACGTGTTTCTTGGGAATCTTACGTTGCACTCTAATAATAAAATAATATTATTTTAAATGGTAGTTAACGCCTAGCCGTTGTAATGGGAGGAATGAATAGAACTAACTACAAAATAATTATATATGTTTGTCAAATACTTTTACTCTTTACAATAAATGTTAGAGGATTAAAAATGCGAATGAATCCAATTTTAAGCGTAAACATTCCAATATTCTTTAAAAGGTTGATTAACCGCCTTTTAATGGAGAACCTCTTTTAAATCCAATTTTTGACAATTTTATAAGATATATTTTTCAAAATAAAAATATTATTTGTGATTTGGACATTGAAATTTACCTTGGGTTAATTTTTTGTATTTTTCTGACAATGTTCATTTTTCAATGAATAGTGAAAAATACTGCATTTTACATCAAAACTGCTTTTTCATATAATTTAATTATATGGTTATATTACCTTCTTAATTTGTTTTAAAGTGTAATTAGAATAGATTTTTAACATTTAATTCAATGATGGTCATTGGTATTAATTTCACTTTGGAATTAGCCATAAACAAGTGCCAAACTTTTCATAAATATTGTTTCAAAAAAACCCGCTATTTGTTTTGACAACGGGAAGTTTTTTAAAATTAATTTTTGAAATTTATGTGTTTGGAATTTGGTAAAATGGACTACATATTTGGAATCATAAGTTCCAAATTATGTAATTAATAATCTTTTGTTTTTGGACATTATGAATAGTAACAACGGTAATTGTCTTTAATTATCTAGATTAATGAGTAATCGGGTAGTTAAAGATAATAAGATAATATCATAATAATAATAAAGGACCACAAAATGTGTCCTAAGTCTACTGGTTGTCTCCTGGCCTACCATGGGATTCGTTGTGCCAATCTTGGGGGCCCCATGGAATCACTTTTGTGAGAAAGTGAACTTTTATCTTTTTATTTTTAAAGAATGTTAAATGAAACAAAAAATGTATCACCTAAGTAAAATATTTTTAATTTTGTCTACATAAATGATCTTTTGGACTATAAATATTCATTGTAAATATAAAAAGATTTCCTACATCATAGTATTTATTTTATAATTTTTAGACATTAAATAAATTAAAATATTTATGACATCATGATGATGCAACGATGACCTCATTATTTAACGATTTAAATAAAATGGAAAGATAATGTAAAATCTAAGACCTAAACATGTCCAAAACATATTGTATGGGTATATTTCGAACCCTTATCACGTTTTACATGAATTATATCAATGTGGGACCTTTTAAATCTGAAACACATTTTCAAATAAAGTAACATTTTCTTACTTTCCAAGAGTGCCCCTCCTCTCGTCTTATAAAAGGCCCCCACCCCTACCTCTTTACCCACACTTCGAAAGCCTTTTTCTCGGCCAAAACCTACCCATTATATCTCTCCACATGCCTATATAACTCCTTGAATCCTCACTTTGGGCATAATCATTTACAAGGAAGCCTTTGAGCTCAAAACAAAGGAAGTTACCCGATTTAAAGGTAATGTCTTCACTTGAGTCCTTTTGTTTTATTTTGCTTCTCCAACCCCCTAAACTCTTTTTATTAATTTATTTTGTAACAACTAAAGTATCATAAATATACTAGGATGTTGTAATAAAGAAGTATTAGAGCAAAAATTACACACACCTATATCTAATGGTTAAAGAACATACTGTTTCTGTGGATGGTGAATTTCTGCCTCCCGAAACGATGATTGTTCAACATTCTTTTAACACCTTCAAAGGTGGCCATTAAGATGTCAATATATTTATATATGATATATAATATGTTTATGTTTTACTTAAGATTCTGTATTTTTAATTTAAGTCATACCTTTATGGTTTCCATTATGGGTAAACACGATATCTTCATTTAAGGAAATGCGGACTACCTCCCTCTCAAAGTGACTTGATTCGTTAATACCATATGTGGTATGTATAAAGGATATATTTAATTATATTATATATGATAAAATACTGGAATTAAAATAATATTATGAATCATTATTTTTTAATTCCATTAAATATGAAATAGAAATGGAAGTAGCGTTCATGCGTACGTACGGCTTACCGTCTCCATGAACGGTGCATTTCATTTCATAACTCTAAATGTTATGTAATATTATAAATGCATGAATATACTAGATATATATGATATATATGATATCTAAATAATGAATACAATTCTGGATATAATGAACATTTGGCCACACGAACAACATGTAATTGTAAGAGGTCCACTTTCGACTTAAGAACCAAATATCGGCAAAACAAATATTATTAACATAAATGATTACATAATGTTTATGACCTGGTAATAAGTGATATAAAAGGAATAATGAACTTGAAAAAGGTTCTTAAGGATGTAGAAATTAACTCATGTTTATTATTCAGGAGATTAAAGAATGATCGAGTCAAGTCGGACCCGAGGTAAGGGATCCTACTCCTCTCTTTCTTTTTAAGTACAATCTTTTATGTCATTCCTTTTAAAGCCCATATTTCTTGTTATTGGGAAGTTGTTTTGTATTAATCATACTTTAATTTTTATGTTAAAATGATGAGAGACCCTATTCTCTCTCATCAATCCATTTTTGAAGTTTTGAGTGGCGTCGTTAGGCTGTCGAATTTTTGTAAGAGATATAACCTCTCTCTTTCTTTTTAAGTACTCTCCTTTATGTCACCTCTTTTAAGCTCCGCTTTGTTAGAATGGGGGAAGTTTTTTTTATATTCCTCTCGCTTTAAATTTTATGTTAATATGATGAGATACCATATTTCCTCTCATCAATCCATTTTGTAAGTTTTATGTGGCGTCGTTAGGCTGCCGAGTTTTTGTAAGGGATTTTTCATCTCACTTTTATTCCCGTGAGATTTATGCTACATTTTCCACAATTTCCTTTGAGTGGTGTATATACTGCCAAATATTATACACTTTTTATAGTATAATTTCATTTATGGGCATTCACATCTTCATTTTATGACCCTTCTTCCATGGGGTGTACGTTTTGAAAGTTACCCAACTCGGTAAGGGGACCTTTCACCCTCCTCTTTTTAAAAGACTTCTTTTGTTATGTCTTTTAATTCACATACTATTATGTTGGGATATGTTATTTTATATCCTTATTGATGTATATTTTATGTACAAGTGATGAGATTCCCTTTTGATCTCTCATCAACTCATTTTCTAAATTTTGAAGTGATGCCGTTAGGCTGTTGAATTTTACCAAGGGAACTTTTTAACCCAATTTCGATTTCTTTGGGTTCAACATGTTGTTATTGAATATGTCATATTTTGAATATGTGTGAATGGACTTTTATTGTTTTACAATTAATATCCACTTATATTGGGTGTATTTATATTTGTCACACATAATTTTGAGATTGAATTATACTTAATTTAAGGATACCTTCTTTATAAGGGAATTCATCACATTTGACATTTCTACTGAGACGTCATTGTTGTTATGCACCAATTCACTCTTATATGGTGTATATACAGTCCTTTGGAATATTATATCATGAATACATTTATTCTCATGATATTATAAAGTTATCACTAAATATTATTCCTCAATTATTGTATTCAAGTGTCTCTAATTTTGGTAGAACCCCTTTAACCAAAATATCGCTTTAAATGTTTTAATTATTTGTTCTTATTAATATCCATGTTTTCATAGTGGTTTTAAAGATTTATTTATATGGATATTAATGGTTTAAAATTTTAAAATCTTCAAGGTGGTATGGGACACTTTGATTCCAAAATATCTTTATTAAATGTTTTAAATGGTTTTGGAAATGGTCTCTTTTTGAATGGATCATTATTTCAATATCCTAAAATGTTATATTGTGATTGAAATGTGGAGATGTTATGTTTACTTTATGCATGTTTTATGTGATATGTTTATGTTATGGTTCTTGGGAATTGGTATGAAAACGGGTGGTTCCGTGATAAACTAAGGGCGGGTGGGCCCGATATAGCTCTCCAATGAATTGGGTAACGCGAAGGATTGAAACGTTAAGGTTTCTCCGAAGAGATTTAGGGAATATACTGTAGTGGATATTCCAAACGTAACCAAGAGGGTTACTCCCTACGTAAGAATGTTATGAATGCCTCAAGATACATTTTATGACTTATGATTTCTGTGATTTATTCATGATTTGATATGCCTATGTTTTATGGGTAAATTATGATTTCATTCTAATGTATATATGAACTCATGTTTCCTTTCCATATTTTTATAACTCTTACTGAGCTTTTTATGATCATCCCATGTTTTTGAAATGTTTTTCACAGGTCTAGGGAAAGGTACATGATGTGATGATAGTGTCAAGGATGTGTCAAGAAAGAATCCATGTTTTATTTTAAATATGTTTCTGTTGATGGGAAGAATGAATACTATCTTTTATGTAACCACTTTGTTTAAATGTGGAATGTAATGTAAGTTTCATGATCTAATTCTCTAAAACTCTAAACCTGAAAAGATCCTCAATGTGTAATCTTGTAATAAATCAAGATTAAGTAAGGTTTAAGGCTCGGGCCTTATATATTTCTTGTATCCCTCTTGAAGAAGTACATACTAGACCCCTCACTTGTTCTGAATCCAAATGTGATAGAATTGGAAAATGATCTCTCTTACAAGGAGAATCTATTTAATATCTTGGACTGTAGAGATAAACACATATAAAAAATTCTACTCAGATAGTCAATGTACTATTGAAAAACCATACATACGAAGAAGAAATGTTAAAATAAGATGAGGTGATGAAGGATTAATACCCCCACATATTTATGTAAAAAGAAATTTAGAGGCTGAAATTTCATAAGGGGGGAAGAATGTGATGACTCAAAATTTTATCTATGTAAATTACTTTCTTATAATTATGTTATCTAGTATAAGGTACATAAAATTACATTGAAAACAAAATAAAAATTTTATAATTGAATAATCAATGAAATAATAGGAATTTGAAGAAGTTAAGGAACCTTCCCCAATAGAATAGTAATCGGACCATTGAAAAAGTAATATAACCACTAGGAATAGTAATTCATCCAATAAAATAGTAACCTCATCTATTAAATTATAAATAAAATATAGCAATATTATAAATGATAATGTTATGTAATTATATTATAGTATAATTAAATAAATATTTTTAAAATAATTAAAAATTTGGGGGTATTTTTATAAAACAAAACTTTTATTAATAATTTTACAAATAATATAATTATTTAAAAGAAAAAATATATTTTCAAAAAATAAAGTCATATTTTTTTCTTATGATTATTGAATAATTTTAATGTACCTTAAATAATTTTTCAATGTGCTATAAAATCAGTTATAATTTTAAAATTTTTATTTTTTGAGTAAATGGTTATTTTAAATAAATTTAAAATTTTTATTATTTAGAAAATTATTTTCATAAAATGGGGTAAATTTTTAAATTATACACATAAAAAAATGTTTGGGTTGAATTTTTGTTTTTTTTTAAATAGTTGATTTTTTTTTATGAATAGTAAAATACAGTAATTTACGGTATATATACATTATAAGTCAAATACACTATTCCATGAGTAATTAATGATGTAATTAGAATGATTTACCATTATCCATATACCTTTATTATATTTTCTCATGTAATAATCAACATTTCTTAACTTGTGAAAAAAATAAACTAAAGAATAAAATAATGAAAAAGCACCCATATCCTCTACTATACATACAACCTCTCACCACCCCATTTACTTACACCTCTCAAGCTTTTAGCCTTTTCCAAATTATTATAAAATATCTTCCAATGATCATCCACAATTTATAGGATCCCTTAGTCTCATAAAAATACCAAAACATTTTCCCTACGGTGGTTATAAATGGGGAGTAATTCAAGAGGTGAAATCCTCTTTTTTTCTTTTATTTTGTTTTTATATTATTATATTTTCTTATTAACTACTCACCTATAATAATAAATATGGTATTATAAATAAATTAACTTTAATATTATTTAATTTCATTATACTAATTGTATAATCTATCACCACACCCCTTCTCCTCCTCTTCCTTGTATTCTAAAAATGAAATCATCGACCGTGATGTGTCAATTCACAAACATCGTGGAAAATGCATTTTCATTTTACATTAATGTATTCAAGGATGTTCATAAAACCACAATAATGGTTGGTAAATATTTTAATATTTATATTATAGCATATTTATTTTATGGAACTAACATATATACATAATACTAAATGACAAGAAAACTAGTTCATCGTGATCAAAAACAACCAAAATAAACATAAACTGATCATCATTGAAATTTATCTAATGATTTTTCCTAATAAAATAGAACCAAATTCGTTATAATAACATTTAATCTATTATAATTTCATTAGTAAAATATAATAACAATTCTATATATTTATCTACATTTTTCATGATCTTCCATTCATGTATACAAGTGAACAAATTATGATAACTAAGAAAATGAACACTCTTGAATGATGAAATTAATCTCTATAACTCATAAAAAATACTATATATGATGTTAATAAAGCTATAATGAATGTAATTTATGTATAAAAGTAGATTTATTTTTAATTAATTAATCTAATTTGATTATCTTTGATATTAAAGTGTATAAATCATTCAAAAAAGTCAAGGGGAATTCTTGAACCAAACTCCATTTTCTTTAGGTTCTCCCTCTTTCACTCCATTTTCAGTATGGTTGTTCCTTTAATGATTGATGAATGTCATTTATTTATCAATAAATTATCATTTCCATGATATAAATGTTTCCTAATTTAGTTTATGAAAAACATAATAGTTTCTAAAAGAACTCTTCTTTCTCAAAACACAATTTTTATTTCTCTTGAGATTGATTTATTCTTCACTCAAGATTGATGAATATTATTCCAAGTATGTTATTCCATATATATAATTGAATCCTCAAATATAGTTTTTAATGTATTATTTTTTAAGTGAAAATTATTCCTTCCATGGGATATGTTCATGATTGAGACACATTATATGGAGCATGCATGATTATGTAAATGTCTTGATGTGATGGGTGCTCTGAGAATTATATAGTGTAAGTAAATTTTATAATGGTACGGGTTCACCCAGAATTATATAGTTATAAAATTCATTGGTTAATGTGGTTAATAAAATGAGATAAATTAAAATCATAAACATGATGTTATCTTATTTCACAACTATGTGTGGTATTTGGAAACTAAGTCGTGATGTCTCATTCTATTCATATCCACATTCCATGTAATTATCTTATGAATATGATTTTGATACTTTTCGTATGATATGATGAAGATTATGTTCACCCATTTTTTATATCCAATATTCATCATCTTATTGGTATTTTAGAGAAACCTTTTTGTTTTGTATTTCCTTAGTTGATTACTTATACTAAGGTGAATCCAAAGACCACTAAGAAGCCATAGAAGAAGGAATTAAATAAATTTTTATGTTTTATTATTTAAATGATAGGTATGGTCTTTATTTTCACAAGACACTATACCTTTTGATCCAATTATTTTTAATTATATTATATTTTTTATCAATAAAAAGATATAATAGTAATGTATGAAAGGCTAGGTTCTCAATAGTGTATATGTTATCGAATTCAACAATAATGTTATATGAATCATAAATTATATACGTATTTTTCGGTATAAGTATTTATTTAATTAGTTTTAAGATTTTGTTAAATGATTCTGATGACCTTGATAATTGATTTCACAACATTATTACATTAAGGGATAGATTCCCTTAACATGTTCTTGAGGATGAGAAAACGATATTCTATATAGATAAAGAGATGATGATATAAAAAATGTAAATTGTGTAGTATTTATGACACTAGAACTGATAAAGGATTTGTTGAAAAATTAGTCTATGTTGTCCTGGCTGAATTTCAGAACATATTTGATTTATGGAATATATCCAATAATCTTTGGGACAAAGAATTATGCATGTTTTTGAATAATATTTATGGTAATTTAGATTATTACTATGTTTTAGGAGAATATATGATGAGGGTATGAAAATGTTTGGAATGTGAAAAAAAGAGAAAATTAATGATAAGGGGGACCAATGTTAAGATTATTTAGTTACATTCTTTCTAATGTTTTAAATTTTCATGTTTTGGAAGGATAACATGGTTAACTATTTATGGAATCGTTTAAGATAATCTTATGATGATGTTTTTGAGATTAATGTATTAAATCATCATATGCAGATTTATTCATGTTAGATAGCCTATTATAACAATATTGTTATGGCAAAAAAAATAGAAATATGGAACAAATTATCATTTTATTGAACATTCCCATTGTCTCCTAATCCTTTATAAGAAAAAAAATTCACCTTTATTTCATGGAGTAAGAGATAAAGTGGAAATAGATAAAGGCATAATCAAAGGGTGAGATTATGCATATGAAATGGAATAAAATAAAGTAAATATATTTTCCTATATACATAAATAGTAAAATAATTCCTCATTAAAAATGATATTGGAAGATATTTACTATCACACCTTTGCTTTTATTGAATAAATTATCTTACAAATCATCACAAATCTATGGTTTTGAGGTCCTTAATTTTCAATTAATGATTCAGTTGTGGATGATTAATGATCATTATCACTCGCTATAGGTATTTACACTTTTCTTAAATGTATGATATTCACACCCAACATATGTTATCTTATGTGGAGATGTAGTTATGAGTGACATTGGGTAACCCATATGATTGCAACATTCTCTTTAAAAGAATTTTTAGAATTTCTTTTTATGATTTGGGTTTCAATGAAAAAAACTTTAATGTTTTAAACCATTAACACCCCAATGAAATTTCAAGATTGAAATTCATTTTAATTTTGTAGAATGTAAAACCCAATATTTTATGAAATATGTTTTTCGAATTAATTTAGTCATTTTTATATTTTTCATTTCACACATAAAAGCATATGGTATTGTTATATAAAATCACTAAATTTGGAATAAATTATATGCAACACCAAGATAATATTATACTACACTCAGCATTTATAGTACCTTCATGTACACAAAACATTATATTTTTCATCTATTATACACAATAATGAGTCCCTTCGATAGCATTCATTACATGCAAGGTTGGGTTTTTTCTGATATTCAATACACCATTAATATGATTATTAAAATGTTACTATTGCTATAACCTAAACATTGAAATCATTGTTATGAATACAATTATTTAAATTGGGAAAATTTTATTAAAAATGTGTATAAAATTAATCCATTTATTATTAATTTGTATAATTGAATGTAAGAACAATTTGAAAATAAAGAAATTCCTTTTAAAAAACAATTTATTTGTGTAAAAACATAATTTTATCTCAATAAATTACACAAACCACTTTTAATTAATGTTATAAATAATATTTGTATATAATATATTCAAAATAAATATAGTTGTCTAATATATTTTATAGCTATAATATAATATTATATACAAATTTATGAATAAAAAGATGATTTTTTGTAAAAAGAAATTTTACCACATTTTAATGACAAACCCATTTTAAAGATAAATTTATAAAAGTTTATAATATTTATTTAAAAAAATAAGATTTATTTTGAAATTGTATTATCATAATTTACTTTTGGTGAATTTTTGTTTTTTTATGAGGCTTTTCATTTTTTGAGGAATAGTGGAGAACATTGTAATTTAATTCAAAACAAATTTTTCATATAAATTATTTATAAGGTAAAATTATAGTTTATTTGGGTTTAAATTATTGATATATAAATTATAAATAAATTAATCCAATTTAGGTCTTTGGAACTAATTTCACACAAATATTCTAAATAAAAACATTATTACCTTTTAGACATTTTTTCTTAAAACCCCATTATCAGGACCCGTCTATGGGGTTAATTTTTTATTATGTTCTAATAAAAGTGTAATTATAATTTGGAAAAATATATTAAATGTGTTTTATAATAAAATTGTTTAATTTTTAATAAGTCAAAAATAGTTTTTGAACTAAAATATTAGTGAATATTATTATAGTAAATAACCGTGATTAAGGAAACAATTAATTTACATAATGATTAAACATTAATATTAAGAGGAAAAGAACCACATAATCATGTAAAAAATCCATTTTTAGAAATATTTATAAAACCTAACCAATTTGGTATAATTTTATCAATTTGTCTATTCCTATGGTGTAAAGAAGAACTCTCAATAGTGTTTACCTTTTTATATTTAAAGAATGTCATTCCTCCTGTATTAGAAAGGGGAAATCACCCAATAATCATCCTCACACAACTCAAGCCTAATTTTATTGGAAAATACCTACAAATATATCTTCCAAACATTTCTAAATTCATTCTAGAATCCTCCCATTGGGCATAAATCCAATCAAGGAATCCCTTTGGTGCAAACCAAGAGGAGTTACCCAAAGAAGAGGCGACATCGTTCCTCAAGCTCCTTTGTTTTATTTTCATTAAACACTACATCAAATATAATTTTTCCCTTATTATATAATAACATTAGTATCATAAATATTCTGATATTTTTTAACTATTAGGTTTCCACCTATACTTACATGCACTTCCATCTAATGGGTAAAGAACTTACCGCTCTTGTGTATGGAGAACTACCACCTCTCAAAATGATATTGTTTGTTTTTTACCCCTATAATCGTTGAGAATTATAATGGAAAATATGTTTTTATATGATATATATAATATATATGATCAATTTATACTTCTCTAATTATTATATAAAATAAAACTTCATGCTTTCCATTTTTTTAAATATGATAACATCATTTGTGGATGTGTAGACTACCACATCCTCAAAGCGATGTGATTCGTTCACACTTAACATGAAATTTGTTAAGGATGGGTTTAGTGATATTATATGAAATATATTACATAATAATTATAATTAAATTATATTATATATATATATTTATATATTTATATAGATATATTTCATTAACATTCTTTCTTTTAATATGACAATAAAACGGAAACAACGTTTATGCATATATATGACCTACCGTCGACATGAACGGTGAATTACATTTCATAATTAAATATTTTATATATTATTTCATATATTTATATAATGAATATATGTTATATTTTTTTTCTTGTTTTGCATTATTTAAATTATCAAAACATCATCTATATGAGATTATCAAGAATAAAAAGTCAAAACATATACCAAAAACAACACAGATATTACTCGAAACATATTGTCAACATCAAATTGTTAATATAATGCCATAAAATATTTTTTATGGTATTAGATATATTAATATAGTTTTTTGGTATATGTATAATTAACTTATATTTATTATACTTGAGTTTTTTAATGTGTACTTATACATTCAAGATTCAAGGTAAGTTTTTTCTCATCTCAATTTTTATATTTCTGACACACATGCCATGTTCACTGCTCATTTATTTTGGGTGGTCTTCATAATACCCATTAATGTATAATATGATACTTATGATTAAATTTATTTTTATTTAAATATCCATTTGGTTATCATTTATTCATTCATGGGGTTTATAGTTCCAAATTGTTAAAATCAATGAAGTAGTATTGTCTCAATTTCCTTTCTTTGAGACATGCAATATTATGAATATATATTATTTTAAGGGGTGTATGTAATTACATTTTGTATGTTATATCATGAATCATATTATTTACATGATATTTTAAGCGTCATGTAGTTTTATTATTTCATGAGGGTTAGGATTAAAAGTTACCAAAGTGGTAAACTTGTATTGCTAAAATCACATCATTTATTGATATTATATATGATTATTCTTCAATTGATGAATTATTATGATAAAGGTCGCAAGAACTCTCATGATTATTCTTATCAAATATTTATTCAGGATATATTCATATATTGGTACTATTTTCCACTCATATTTACTTAATAAAAATAAGAAACTCTTTTAATGAAAATATCAATTTATCTCTCTCAACAGTCAGAAATATGTGCTCTTTAAAAAAAATGTTTTCTAAAATGGTTTTAAAAAATTTACTATGTCTAAAATTTGTTTAAAAAGTATTCAGGTTTCAATTACATGTTTTAAAAAAATAAAAAAAATAATTGATTTTTATATGATTTCACGGATTTAAAAATATTTTCAAGCATCCATGATACGTTTTCAAGGTAATTTTCAAAAGAAATGGTTTTCCAAATGTAATATTTTTAAAAAAGTATTTTTTTAAAATAATAATATAGACTTTTCTCGTCAAAATATTTTAAATGATTTTTAAAAAATCATTTCTCTTTCATGATGATATCTGTTGGTGTTAATCATGACTTAATAGAATCTGAATAATTGTTTCCATTCATATTATTTTTTATAATAGTTTATATATTGATGGAATGAATTTTATGAGCCCTTTTTTTTCTGGGGTTATATATTTTTGAAACCCATTTCACTTCCACAGGTCTTATATTTATGGAACCTATTTCTATTTCATGAGATATATGCCTATAAAACTCTCACTTTTTCATAGTTATTTTTTTGAATAAATGATTACTAAACCTATTACTATTCTATAGATTTTGTTATGACTACATTTTTATGATAGCCATTTCATATCTTGTTTTATGTTATAATGAATATTTATAATGTAGTGGAAGATGTATAAATGATTTTATTATGTGATGGGGGGGACATATATCTCCCTCCAATTTATTGGGTAAAGATTTATATATCTAGAGATAATGATAGGAAATAAGTCAACAAGGTTGATCCACAATGGTAAATAGGTGTTTCCTCATCCAATATGGGAAACAAGTGTGTCCAAATCCACTATGGGAATTATTGGTGTCAGTATCTATAATGGGAAATAGGTACATCCTAATCCACTATATGATAAAGGTGTATCAAGATCCAAAAGATGAAATTAGAGAATCATAATCCACTATGGGAAACAAGTGTATCATGATAAAAAATGTTGATGGCTTTGGTAATTATCCATAACAGGTGAAATGGTTTTATTTATGTATGATGGTTCCGCACTTATATGATATGAGTTGGTGGTTAATTATTTATTCACTCTTATTATTTACGTCATATTAACATCAAATATTTCTTCCATGACTCAGTTATATGATCTCTGATATGTATTGTATTGTCTTCAAATATTATTCTCACATTCTCATACCCTTATGATAATGTTATGCTTATATATCTCCATTTTTTTCTATACTGAGCATATGACCTCACCCCTTTCTTTGGATTCTTTTACTAGGATACTAATATTTTATTTATAAATAAGAAAAAAATGGGAAGATATTAGTGAAAAAACAATGAATATAATTCACCAAGTTAGACGATGGAGTTCCATGTTTCCAAACACACAAAACTATTAAAGTCCTTGGGCAAGAACCTTTTTAATGTGATGAATATTCATCTAAAATTAAGTAATACCCATGGATAAAAATATTTTGATTCTATATTGGTACATAAAATACTTGATATAATGTTTTTTTAAATCCAACTTCATTTATCACTTAGGATATAGTTTGTTGTCTTATAAAATCCATGTTTTCTAAAAAAAATTAGAAATTTTTTTAACACTTTCAAACTGATTTATCAAAGACAATTTTTACCATTTTTCTCCTTTAAAAATTTATTTAAATGGAATATTCTTATAATTTTCCATATAGGGAAATTTTCTAACCTTTTTAAGGTAAAAAAGGAATGTTATTTTTAACTTGTATGACATGTAATAGATTACACTCCAACATAATCTTCATTTCATTAAATATGACTCTCCAATTTAACAAGTTTATTTTTAAGTAATATTTTTTTATAAATATTATAGAATTTATTGTTTCTTAATTGTTATTTTAAATTGAAGTTATTTTCAAAATGTTTTAGGTTTTAATAAGTTATTTTAAATGAAACATATTTAAAAAATGATTTTTGTTTTAAAAAGAGATTTTCAAGATGAAAAGTATATTTTCATTAAGAATGTTTTTAATGATATTTTTATTTAATATCTACTCATAAATAGAAAAAACCAATATTTTAAATATACTTCAATTGGGATATGTTTTATTTATTCCATCATTACTCTTCCTCTATATGGTTTATGATTCTTTTTATTAAGGATAGTACTGTTATTTAGTTCCATGATTCTTTTTTAGTCAATAAAACTCCCCTAAAATGTTAACATTCATATTATAATTGGACCATAAATCACACCAAAATACCCTTATTATATATTTTATATTTTAATATAAATTAAACCATATATCATTTCTACCTAAATTGTTCTACATTTAAAGTCAATTATTTATATGGGGATGTGTTTATAAATCCATATTAATTACTTAATATAGATATTTTATTATAAAGTACATTTTTTATGAATTTAATTTACTATTAGATATATAAAGAATAATTTGGATATGCATGACATGGGTGAAACTCGATTATATATATCCCCTTGATGCAAAAATAGTCTCATTGGAAAAAATCAGCTCACTGGCCTTAGTTTAATGGGTTTCTAGCAATTATTTTTAATCTTTTTTTGAATATATATTGATTTTATAGGTATCGTGTGCTTGGGGAAAATAAAATCCAATTATTGGATATTTCCTTTATAAAAATTTTATTTATTATTATCCATGATAGTTTCACAAAGATACTATATCAAGATACATTTCATTCCATGTTTATTGATTAAATGGAATGTGTTTAATGTCATGTACATTTTCATATTTATTATTCCTTATCTAGTTATGATATCTATGTTATTTATTAAATAAAAATTTCATTTAATTAAACAAATTCCCATATTAATTATTCTAGTAAAGGTATTTAAATGATATATTTTTTTATGTTGTGTAAATTTCCATGTTATTTATTCTCATTAATAAATGGTAGATTCTGTTGTATATAACCCTTAGTGAGAATTTTATCACACCATTATTTTTTCCCAGAAATAGGAATTGATTGAGTGTACTATGAAGGATCTGAAAGAATATTCTTGAGGGCATAACAATATTCTCCAAAAAAAAATATTTTCTAATTAGTGTACTAAAATGAAATATTAGAATCATGTATGCATAAAGTTAGTAATACTAATAAAACATTGGGTCTTTCGGGATGTTATTACACATATATATTTCAAATTTATTTGAGTAGGAACTTTCTCTAAGGAACTAGGGTTGGGGTTGTTGTTGTTCACATTAGATAAATTTTAATAGTTCCCTTGAAAACTAGATTTTGGAAAACATTATTTAGGGATAATGACTCTCATATACATTGAGTATGAGCATATATGAACATAATAATTTTTTAATATGGTAAAGATTATGTGGTTTTTCTTGGAAACAAATCTCTTTCAGGATACTATAAGTGGATTTGGTCTTATAAAAGTTGTACATAGGGGTAATAAAATTGAAAATGGTTCATTTGGATTGAAATGATTGACTATCAGTTCATAACAACAAGCCTTAATGTTCATTATGTTTGATACTCCTGGTGTATATTCTTAAGATAATTCATATTTTCATTAAAAACCATAATAAAGGATTTCAATATATGATGAAAATGAATGCCCGAGGACAAACCTAAGGTGTATTATATTGAAAATAATTTTTAATTTTTTTGGAATCCTATAAATTGTTATATTTTTTACCACTATGATTCTATTTTATCACACTAAGGTTTTTGGTTTTATTCAATGGATGGGACAGAAAGGAATCATGCAAACATTAAAAATAAAGCTGAATGTGGTTAATATGATGAAAAAATGGGATAATTTTAGGAGTGAATGATAGAATGATTATTCCTAACATGATATATGGAAATATGATTAAAAACATATACAATATCCAACTCCCAAACTCACCAGATAAGAGAATGAGTGATGTTTCTAAGAACATGAGTGGTGGAGACCATAGAGGAAAGAAGACTTGATTTCAGTTATGTAAGAAATGTTGAAGAGACACCCAGGAATATATCTTAATGGAATGAAAAAATTATTTATTTATGGGACAAAAGGGAATAACTCAAGGAATTCATTAGAAAAAATGATGATTCGGATGGATGGAAATAAATATCTTCCAAGTGTTTTATTAATAGTTCTTTGTGTTAAATATGGAGAACCTGGAAATTATCTTAGTCAATTCCCAAATATAAAGGTTATATACTAGTAAAAGGAAGGGCCTATATTTAATTAAAATGTATGAGGTATTTATGTATTAGGATTTAAAAAATATTAAATTTTATAATCTTCATCACTAATGGTATTTTTGCTATCAAAATCATGAATCATGTATGGATTTTGCAGAATTTTATAAGCATATGTGTGTTCATTAAATTAATAGTTATAGATACTTTCATGGGATATGATTTTAAGTATTATCATAAGGTTAATATCATAAAAAACCATTTTAGGTTTTTTTATGATGGGAGTCTACTGAGGTTAATGTCATTTTAGAGAAATATATGTAAATTATATGTTTTAGGGGAAAATTTATTCTAGGAATAATGCATTTAAATATTATAGAGATAATTTTATTGTTATTGATAGCCTTTAGTGTTAATATTTTAATTAATTAAATTTTTTCAGTAGACAAATAATATTACTATAAATTATGTTAAAAAAAATCTATTGAATCTAATTTTAAAAAGGTTATTTGTTGATTAATTTTATTTCAAGGATGGAAATCATATTTTGTTGGGAAAGTAATTATATTTTTTCAATATTATACCCCAAACATTCATGAGGTACATTATTGTTTATGTTTTGTTTTATGACTATTTATTTTGTTTAATTGAATTTTTTTAGAATGTGTATGGGTCTAATGGTTGTTCAAGGGGTTCATGACCCAAAATAAGGGGAAAATTCAAATCCAGTTTATGTTGCATAGTTGGATCACTATTAGTAGTAACCATGAACCCAAATCATGCATGCCTAGACGAGGGTTGCACAGTTTGAACATGTTGTACAATATATTTGGTCAAAACATGTAGGTTCAAACAAATCTATTCAATATAGTATGAAAATGGATTATAAAACTACGAGGGATCCCTTGTTAACCATGTGTCCTGGAACCCTATTGGATAGAGGGTGGAACATGGTTGGCACACAATTTCTTCAATTATATGAACAAACCACACACCCCATTAAAATTGTATAAATATTAATTTTCTCTCTTAGCAGCTAAGTGTTCTAACCCCATATTTTTGGAATGAATTCCTCCTATAGACCTATAAACAGACCAAAAAGTACAAACTTCCCATTGATCGATCTCCCTCTTATTTAGGCCATTTGGAGTGTTGTTTTTTAAAAATTGAAGCTTTGGGTGAGTTGAACACTGATATTCCATATATTTTTCAGATTAAGGATTTCATATTCATTATTCATCTTATGAAGGTCTAAAAAAATTTATATAGGTTCATAGGTTGGGTATTAAATGGGGGTTTAAATTATATTCCAGACCCATGGTTAAGAAAGTTTTAACTTTAAGAATGAAGGTATGGTGTCTACATGTTTTATCCCTTATTATCTTTGAATAATTATGTGTTTTTGGATGTGATTTTATGGTGCTTGTGTTTTCCTTTTGGTTTTACTTAGTAAGAATGATTAATTGGTTGGGTAAAAAAGTAATTGAACCCCTCGTGATAAATGTGGGATGTATTGAGGTTGATTTGATTAGGTTAATGGTCTACCATGGGGTGTGCCACTTATTGAACATGGAAATTGAAATTACAAGGGTAGAACTGGATTGTTAGGATGTAGATCCCATAATAAGGGTGTTAACATGTTAGCGTGGGTTTTGACTTGGAGACTAATTGTGATTGTATTAGTTGTTAACTTGACATGAAGGTTTTTTTTGAAAATTGTGTATGGGAAAAATGAGTTAATGTGAATGTGTTAAATGAAATGTGGTTAAAAATGAGATTGTGTAAATTGGTCAGATATAAATACAATTTGAGCCTTCAATAAACAATGAATTTTTAATGTTATATCTATTGTTTGAATAGGGTTATTGAAATTGTTTGAGTGATGAATGATTAAGGAATCATCTACACCTTCCATGGTGGTTTGTGGGGTATTGACTGATCTTCTACAACCACTGGCCAGGTTAGATATAGGATATAAGCACACCCTTAGAATGCATGGGACATGGAGTCAGAATGATTCTATAGTCCCCTAACTGTTTCGTTATTTGGTAGTAATTGTACTAAGGATCCAAGTTAGTATGAAGAAATTAATTTTGCAATGGATTTCCTAGTGAGATATGGAACTATTTTATTTCTTTATGATTGTTGATTGACTAACATAGACCTTTCTATTATAATATTTTTCCCATCCCTTGGATTAACTTATGTAAATTGTTAATGTGAACATTGTTAACATGTGGTTCGGTTTATCTTATGTTTTATCTATTACCCTATTAGTGAATGCATACATTATCTGTTTATATTTTATATTTTATATACTCTTTTGGTGTTGGGATACTGTGTTGTACCCACCCTCCTCTAACCACCATTTGGTATTTCATCAGATTTCATGGTTTCAGGTCCAAACAAGGGAATGGACCCAATGCAATGCGGTTGATTTGTAATGGGATGTGAATAGATTATTGGTCCAGATATGGTGTTGGAACCCATTTTGATGAATGTTTTGTTTTTTTTATTTTATGTTTTCTATACACTTGGCACTTTTTGACATGAAATAGAATATTTACTACTTGGTTGTGGGCTTGTACCCAGTTATCGGAAATGTTTGTCAATGCATGTTGTTGGCTGTTCTATTTCCATTATCTCTATTAAGTATCAATTGTGGATCACTGTAATACAGAGGGTATTGTCTTCTCACATGATCTATTATACCCTCGCTACTATTCATAAGCCTCTAGTGTATGTAGATGTGTGGCTGAGTTCATGTGGGGACCCCAATCGAGTACATATTTAGTGTAATCAAATCTAGGGATACTAAAAAGTGGTATCATAGCCATTTTTTCTATTTTCATACTATTTGGTTATTTTACATATATGAATATGATGTTTTGAGCCTTATAAATTAGATCATGCATGGGAGAAGATATCCCATGGATGATGGAAAATCTGACTACCTAGTGTGGCTTTGTTGTTCTTTTTGTGTGTTCTTATAATTGATGGATAATTCACCATTGGGCGATGAAATTTTTGTTTTATGTTACTTTTTTATGATATTTTTTATTTTGGAAGAAATGGTATGAGGTTGTGCATTAATTCATAAATCTATACATTTTGCGATATATGTTTCATGCATCATGGTAAGCACACACAGGGAGGGTTTATGGGACATTAAGGGTAAAATTAAATTTTATTATATATGAAAATTTGAAATAAGTAGTGTCTAATAAAGATGATGAAGATGTGTAAATGGATAGAATGAGAAGGAAAGGTTATATAATAGTGATTAATAAAAATTTATAAATGTTTTAAAATTATATCTTTTAAAGGTTGTAAATATTGGAGGATTCCTACAAGAAAAAGACAAGAATTGTGGATGGAAAAAAAGTAAAATTTGTGTGTAGTGAAAATACTTGCGGATGTGTGGGTAAATTACCCCATGTTGACCATGACACACGGTTCAGATTACTGGGGTAGTGTTATAGGCTTAATGATATCCTTTGGGATATTGAATGGGAAATGGGTTGTTTATGGATATTGGAGAGCCTTCTTATATGGAAGTGAAGGATATTTTGAATTATGTGTTTCGAGATTTGTGTTTGGCCTTATAGGATGATGCCCCCATGGCGTCGTGTGCAGATTGGGTGACAAGAGGATGTCACTAGAATGTTCTTAAATAATTGTAAAATGATATCCCAATGGTCTATAGAAACATGGGAGAGGAGGAGTTATGTAATAACTTTTCTCGATTTATGCAAATGAGGGAGTGAGACCCAGGGATGGTTGTTCCATGTTTGTTTGATCTAATAATTTATTTTCAACTATAGCACTCACTGCACTTTTATAGGTAGGGTAATCCTAATGCTACTGAGTTCTGGATAGAGTTCATTCAGATGATTATTGATCACATAGAGACTCCTCCTAAGAAGAGAGTCATGTTGGAAAAATTCTTATTGTGAGTGAATGAAAAGTGAGGGTGGGATGTTCTGGTTCGGACCCAACATACTAATGGATTATATGGAATTATTTCAATGGAAGGATTCTGGGACATATATATCCAAAGATATTGATATAGGTGAAGTCTATGGATTTTATGATTTTGACCTAGAGGCCCATGTTAGTGATGGATTATGTTTGCCACTTCACCAACTTCTAATAAATTTTTTCAGCCTTAGGAGGAGAAAAAGAGGCTACAACAATAAATTTCCTAGATGAAAATATAAATGAGATTAAGTATCAAGTGAATGTATTCCACTTTAACAGGTTTACTAAGGTGGTGGATTAGGCCCTTATTACAGAATTAAATATCAATAATGATTATAGTGGTCGCTAGATAGCTCTAGTTAGTAGACCTAATGGTGAATCTTCATATTTTATGGAGAACCAATTCAAGATTTTACCTGAAGAAGCTGGGGGAAAGAGTGGTCAAAAAAGGGATCTGGACTCTCAGGTTTTTAATTGAGTTTTCTTCTCTCTATGCAGTAGTCCAAGACACATGCATAATAAATGTCATGAACCACCAGTCAAGTGATGAGAATTCAGCGGGTTGGGTATGTGCAGAGGTTTTGTAGGAACCCTTGATATATGGTTTCTAACAATGGATTAATTTCAATGTAGAGTGAAGGAATGACCTCTGTTACACCATATTAGGCATGTATTTGGAGCTCGTTCAGCCATACACATATGGGTAATGGATGTGGTAATCCAAGATGAGAGAATCTATATCAGAAGGGTATTACAGTGCTAGTAACTCATACTAGTGTTCAAGGTAGAGTTGTAGGTTAGTAACATAGAGTTAACATACACATGGTGGTGGATATGTTGGTCCATTAATAGTTCATGGTATAATTATTGTGATTTCACTCTTTATATTACTTTCATTTATATAGGTGTATTACATTCATTCATCTCCACTCAGTTTGGGAGTGTTTGGGCCTAAAGGTTGAATATATGGTTGGATTTTTGTTGATTCATACACCATTAAGAGTTTGGGAAGAAAATATATGACATTTTAAGGGGTTTTTTCTCAATGTTGGTGGGTAATTTTTTTCATTGGGATGTTTTTTGTGCTAGAGTTGTTGAGATTTGATCTAATTTTGGGCATGGATTTTATAATGATGTACTAGGACCAGGTTGAATGTTACCACTATAATTTATCATTTACATCCCCATAGTGGATTTCATATGTTCTCTATGGGGAATGGTTTATACCATATAGACACGTAGGAATACTCTATTAGTAGTTTTGTAAACTCAAAACCCAAGTGAATTTTCATGGGAATAATGATGGCATGCTAGAGGAACTTGTATTTCAACCTGTGCTGGTTCATTTTAAGGATTTATTTCTTGAAAACCTCTTAGGGATTACACATGATTGGGAGGCTCATTTAATGATAGTGTTTATTTTGGGATTAGAACTAGATTCTATTCCACTATATACATTTACACAGGAAGTACTCCATGATCATAAAACGCAGTTGGAGGAACTAGAGAATAAGGTGTCTATTCACTAGAGTAAATATCCAGTGTTTTCTTCAAGAAGGATAATGAATCCTTGTTGTTGCGTGTAAATTATAGAAAGCATAGTAAGATGATAGTTATGAATTGATCACCACTTCCTTGAATTGATGATCTTTTTTACCAGCTGAGAGGTTATTTAGTGTTTTCTAAAATTTATCTAATATCTGCAAATCATCACCTAACGGTGATACCTTCTGATGTATTGTGGACTACTTTTAAGAATCGGTGTAGGTTATATGAGTTTTTCATGATTTTTTTGTGTTGACCAATCCAATATAAATATTTTCTGGCCCTAGTGAACCATATCATTCTCCCATACATAGACCAGTTTATAGTAGTCTTTGTTGATGAAATCATTGTGTACTCAAAGACTTGTGAAGATCATGCCAAACATATATTCATCATCTTGAGTTCTCTAATATATCATAGTGTAAATTCCAAGCTATCTATTTTTGACTCCTATATTTAAAAATAGAATTTATTGTGTCACGTCATCATTGAGGAAGGTGTGTCTGTGGACACAAAGAAAGTGCCAGACATTTTTTATTGTAGGGATACCTAGAATGTTTCTATTATCTCCTGATTTCTAGGTTTAACCAGATATTATTGAAGATTCATAAATGATTTTACTTCTTGTAATAACCACAATCAGGTTTAAATAATAATGAAATCAAGTTTTAATGGTCAAAATATTTTTATAATTCCTTCCATGAGTTAAGAAGATGCTGACTATTGTAATGATTTTTATCCTAAACAAGCTAAGTAATGAGTATACCCTTTTTTATGCATCTAGTGTGGGTATTGGTGCAGTGTTGATGTATGATGATTTGGTTGTGGAATAAGGGTCATGGTAGTAGAGGCCTCAAGAATGATATTAACTACATATGACAAGGAACAAGACACTATCATGTATTCCTTATAATTTTGGTTGAATTACTTGTTGAGAGAGAGTTTTATTGTGTATACCGATAAAAATATGATCTATTACATCTTCCAACATGATTTGAAACATAAAATGTGTATATGAGTTGAAAAAATGTATTTTTATGACTTTGAGTTGGTTTTCACATTGGGGGAGGAAAATAGTATTGTAGATTCTTTCAGAAGAGATACTCACAACTAGGTAGTTCAAGAATCTAGTTTTGATTGGAGGATGATGGAATTGTTTGTATAGATCCATGTCGAGGGTCAGGATGGGAAAGGCCGGATGACCCTTTTATCCATGGTATTTGAGTCCACACTTTTGAAACAGATCAAAGATAGGAAGTATATGGATAAAGAGTGATTGGATTTAAGGGAAATTCTGGAAGGTGGGAATACAATTTTCAGTCAGATTTTTGGTAACTGTGATATCGTTTATGTTTGTGGCTAGGTTTTCATACCATCATATATTAGGGATGAATTAATGCATGAGTTTACTTCATTTAGGGTGGTGGTAAAAATGGATTGAACAAAATGTATCATGTTATTCATAGGAAGTATTCCAGGCTATAGATGAAGAGGGAAGTTGTAGGTTTCCTGGTGTGATGATACACTTGTAGGAAGGTGATGGTCGAGCATTAGTGACCATGTATTTTGTTACAAACATTAACCATTCTATAATGGAAATTAGATGACATGATGATGCATTTCATAGTTGAAATTACGAGGAAGCCTCATAAGAATGCTGTTATCTTTGTAGTGATTTATAGGTTGACCAAGGGGGAACATTTCTTACTAGTTCAGGTGACATTTACCATGGACCAGTAGGGGGAATTGTATGTTTGGGAGATAGTGCAGTAGCATAGGGTTCCATAAACAATAGTTTCAAATCATTAGCTGTATTTTAAATTTCACTTCTTGGAGGAGTTACAAAAATTTCTTTGTTCCCATGAATTTTTAGTATGAAATTCAATCTGTAAATAGAATGGCAGTTATAGAATACTATTTAGGTGATGGAGGACATTTTGAGGACTTGGGTCCAAGATTTTGGTTGATATTGGGAGAATTACATGGTTCTTGATTATTTTTCCTACTGAAATAGGTAACATGTAAAAAATCAGATGGAAATGTATAAGTCACTCTATAAGATTCCTTGAAGATCCCTATTTTGTGGGATAAAGGTTGGGGGATCATAGTTTTTTGGACAAAGTATCATGTTGGAGATGTCGAAATAGGTTTAGTTGATTTGTAAATGTATGTCCATGACTTGGTGTAGGTAGAATTCATACGCATATCATCATTGTAGACCCCTTGAGTTTATGGTGGGTGATCTTCTATTTCAATGAGTGTTTTTGACATTGGTTCACCATCTAATTCAGATGTAGGGAATGTTAGAATCCAATTATGTGGGACTGTTTGATATAGTGGAGATGAACATGCCAGTGTTGTACTGATTGGATATTTTAAATTGGTATAGTGGTAGTCATGATGTTATGTGTGTGTCGCTGCTTCGATAGTATCACACTTAACATTTCTTGTAATTGATGTTGATGGTGTGGAGATTAAGGAAGATGATTCCTTTGAGAATAATCCTATTGGTAATGTTGATCACAGTGATAAAGTCTTATTGGTAGAGACTATACCTTCTGTTTTAGATTTGTGGGATCACAGTAATGTTTAGGAACAAACCTGTGAGAGGTATACAGATATGCTTTCTTAGTGTCCTGATTTATTTTCTCTAGAATCTCAAGGATTCTTGGTAATGATGGTTGAGGATGATTCATTCTGAATTCGTGAGGTTTTACGATCCTAAATTTATTGGGGCACATTATTATTTATGTTATTGTTTAAGACTCATTATTTTAGTGAATCAATTTTTTTGGAATTTTTATGGGCTCTTCGTGGTGTTATGGGGGTTCAATACTTGGAAGAAGGGAAAAAATTCAATCTAGTTCAGGTCACATGGTTTGCCCATGGATAGTAGTAATTGTGCTCCCAATCCGTACAATCATGGAGGATGTGTGCATGATTTGAAAAAATGTGCAAGGGAGATGTAAAAATTGTGTGGAATTGGACAAAGTCATCCTTTATAGTCTAGTCATAGTTTTTATAATAATGTAGGATCCCTAGGTAACTGTGAAACCTGGTCCCCTCTTGAAAAGAGGGTGCAACATGGTTGCAACATAGTTTGTCCAACTGTGTCGCCAAACTGTGTGAACCATTAAAATTGGGAAATAACTACATTCCCCATTTGGGATTATGTGCTTTAACTCGAGATTCACCTATGTTATTCTTCCTATATCCCTTGTGAAAAATGAAAATGCACCAAACATCCCAAGGGTCGATATCCTTCATTTCGAGGCAGTTTGTAGAGAAATTGAATATGAATCAAATATCTGGGTGAGTCTATCACTTTTTTCCGTCTCTATTTCATTTTAGGTCATGTGTAGTTTCTCTTCTTCTTATGAATCACTAATGAAATATTTTTTCCAATGGATCATATTTTTGGGCTTCAAATTGTTTTCAAACTAATGTCAACGACTAAAGCTAAATGAGTATTCTCCTTCCAAATCAATGTAGGTGATCTACAAGTAACATCCCATAGCCTTGTTGGTTATTTATGTTGGAGGGGATGTTGTTTGGTGTGGTGTTGTTTCCATTTTAATATTCCTTGGTTGAAATGATGAATTAATATGTAAATGATTAATTGAACCCCTCTTAATCCTAGTGGGATGAGTTGAGATTTATTTCTCTGGGATAAGGGTCACCTTTGGGGTGTACCACTTCATGAATATTGAAATTGAAATGATAAGTGTATAATTGAATTATTATGTTGTAGATCCCATAATATGTGTGTTAAAATGTTATATTGGGATTTGAATTGGTGACTAATGGTGATTTTATTGGTGTTTAGCATGGTGTAAATGGTTATTTGGATATTTTTAATGGGAAAATTGATTAAAGTGATTCGGATAAACGAATTACACTTTTAAATGAGAGTGTGAAAATGGTTAAGACATAATGATGATTTTTTCATTGAATGACCACAGATTTTGAATGTTTTGTGAATTGTTTGATTATGGTTATTGAAATTGTTCATCTTAATAATGGTTAATTAATAATGTGCACATGGATATGTATTATATAGGGTATTTACTGATGTCCTACAGAAATAATTTAGGTTGTACTGGGGTTTTAAACTATCCCTTATATTGCATAGGTTAGGAAGTTGCACTGAGGATCTAGGCCTATAATGGTTTCCTGGGTTACGACTACCTAGACTGAGTCAATAAGAAAGTGCATTGAGATGAATTGTGAAATTTTTTCCCTAGAGAGATAGGGATTTTTTATTTCATTATCCTTAGTGTTTTACCAGAAAATGAGTTTGTCTTCTACATGTTATTCATATCCTACGGATTAAATGATAAAATGGTTGTATTGAATATTTTGAACTTTTGTCCCAATTTATTTTTGTTGACCCTATTAATCTTTAAATATACTCATACATTATATGTTTTGATTAGATATTTTGTTGAAACTATTGGTGGTGGCCTACTAAGTTGTAGTTAAACCCAGATCATGCCACTACTGAGTACAAGGTTAAATTTTATGGTTCCTTGTCAGGACAAAGGCGAGGTCCCAATGATAGATTGTTGAGTTGGCCTAGGATGTGCATGAAGGTGGAGGTAAGACATGGTGTTGGAACACATTTTGGGGGTTCTTCCAGTTTTCTTTGTATTCGAGGGTTCCTTACACTAGGCATTTTTTGACATGACTTAGAATATTTACTATTTCGTTGTGGGATTGTACCAAGTGTTAGAAAATGTTTGGTAATGCATTTTTTGGTGTTTATATTTTAATTATTTATATTTTCTATTTGATTTAGATAACTCTAATTAGTATGGTATTGTATCACCAAATGATCTATTTTACACTTTTTATAATTTGGGAGCCTTTAGCATGTAGGGAAGTGGAGCTGAGGTCATATAGAAACCAAGCTTGGGGAACTTATTTAGTGGAATCTGGGATGGGGAAATTACATTTTAGCATCTTTTTAGAAAAGGAAAACACACTTCTAGTGTGGAAACTCATTTTATATATTAGGTATATGGGTCATGAACCCATCATTGAAGGATGAAAATGGTTTAGTTCCTACCATTGGTTTACACGATGTCTTGTATATATGTCTTTGTTTTTGGTTATATGATTTGAAAAATAAATATTTATGTTGAAATTGTGTAGTCTTTTTTTAGTTTTAAGGACTAATTTATTATATTATGTAACTTTTATTAACCATATTGGATTTTTGATATAGATAGTAAGAGACTAAAATAATTTTCACTCATTTTTTATGTATTACAATCCATTGAAAGTGAATTTTAGTGGTTCATTCATAACAACTTCATTTTGGGATATTAATTAATCCGGGTATTGGATGAATAAGTAATTTCTCAAACAAAAACTAAAGTATAAAATTTTGATTAAGAAATAGAAACATATAAAGTAACTATATTTACTAATATACATATATAGTTAAATAAATTGTTAACTCTAGGAAATGGATCTTGAATAAAAAATGTTATCTGATTACATTCATATTCTATAACATAGAAATTATTTTATGTCTTCACAGACTTACGGTTATGAGGCCTTTAATATTAAATTTATCAGTTAATTTCTTGTAATCAATGAACTCATTCAATTTCTGTAAATATTTCCACTTTTCTTCCATGTCCATATTTTCACATCCACCAATGTTCTCCTACTTAGAAAAAATAGTTATATGTTATTTCATATGACATGGGTACCCACATGCTATATTATTATGATGATTTCTTATATTATCTTTTTAAAATTTGGGTTTATTATAAATTAATGTTAATATACTAAACCCATGATTATATAGATCGAGTTAAAATTGCGAGAATGTAGTTTATTTTTGGTAGTGAGAATTTAACTACTGATGTATAAAATATGAATTTCATATTTGATATCATGTAAGAAACTAAAAACCACCTATTGAAGGGAATATAACATTATGATACATTAATATATATTTAATTTTTGATAAATTCATTCTGTTCGATGTCTGGAAATTCCCACAACACAAAGTTTGATCCAAATGTGAAACTCTATTAAAATTTTATTATTTAAGCTTACCATAATAATGCAGTCATTAAATATGGGGTTAGTAGTAGTTATAAATAAAAAATAAAAAAATATATTTCATAAAGAAGAATAAAATTAATAAATTGGTTATATATTTAATATAAGTAAAATAATAATTATTTTAATAGAAATAAAAATGTTTTCTAAAAAATATTATTTTTCTGAAAGATGGATTGAAAATACTTAACGAACATAATTTGAATTTATTTTTTACCACTTTTATAAAATTTATTTGATAAAAAAGAAATTTTTTTAAATAATAATGTAAATATTTTCTTACGGTGAAAAATTTGGAGATTTTTGAAATATATCATTTTTTGATGAATACCAAAAAATATTAAATTTTAATTAAAACATAATTTTTTATAAATTTATTATATGGTTATATTTAAATTTAAATTTGATTTAAATTAAAATAAGTGAAATTATATATCTATTAATAAAATTTATGTAATTTGAATCATTTTTAAATTATATTTTGATATAAAAACTTTGTAAAATTATTAACATTTTCACTTTAAAAACATGATTTCCTATTGCGTTTGTTGGATTAATTTTTAATTATTGTTTTCAAATTATGTGAACTAAACATGGAATAATTGGTAAAATAATGGGACTAATTATAATTACTAATTTATAATAATTTCAACTTAATTTTGGTCCACAACGAATTGTGAAAATAGTAAAAATTGTTTAATGTGGTTATGGTAAAAATGGATTTAATGAGGGTTAAACTAAAAAGGTAAGGAATAAAATTACATGATAACTATTCCAAAAAAATATTTTATGACCCAATTTACAAATTATATATTCTAGGATTGATCATGGATAATTTATAGGCTATTTTTGATAAAAAAGTTGGTTTAATTGTATCTTTTAAGAAATCACAAGTGTGTCAATCACCTCACTTATAAAAGGCTACCCCATATCCTCTCTTCTTCACAGCTTCAAAACATTTTTTTCAGTGACTACCTGACCAAATATTTTTTGGGCTTCCATACTCTCACTATATAACCCTTTTCTATGCAAAAAAAAATTGTATGAAGGCCTTTGGTGAAAACCTAATAAGGATACTCGAAGAAGAGGTAACATTCTTCAATGAGCATTTTTATTTTATTTCTTCCTCCACCTCATTAAATTGTTATTAAAAAATGATGTTAAAATAAAATCATCATAATACATATTATGAGATATTTTTATGTTAAAGCTAATGAACTAAACCTACCTCCACATCCATCAAATGGTTTATTAAATCAATATTTCTATGTATAGTAGACTACTTCCTCTCAAACCAATGCCATTCAATTCATCCATTACCACCAATCATGACTGGTTTTTTTGAGGTATATAATATATATATATGATATTTAAAATGTAATTATTCTTAAAGCTTCATTATATCATACATACATTTGTAATTTCTATTCTTTATGGGATATAATAATGTCCCTCGTGTGTTTGACCAACTTCCTCCTTGAGAAGCGATGTGATTTGTTTTTCTCTATCACTGTACAAGAAATGTAATAAGGATGATGTTAATTAATATATGTTACATACATGAAATATATATTATATTCATAACATAATTTTCATTCTTGAAAAACAATATATCAATTTCTTTTTTAAAAACAAAAAAAATGAAACTATCCTATGTGTAAGTGTGGACTACCGCCTTCACGAAGCAATGAAACTCACTTTTCATAACCACACAACCTGGATGATATATATAAGTATAAATAATGAAATAATATGGTATATATGAAATTATGAGAATTCTATATAGATAAAATTTTACATAACTCCTTTTTCTATATTTATCATTGAAAAATGGGAATGTTACTCATCCGTACGTATGACCTACCATCTCCATTATTTTAACATATTCCCATTTTAATAACCCCCAATAAATATTTAAAAATAAAATAAAATTGGTGTCAAAATATTAAACTTATCTCATTATTATAATAGATATGATAAATCTATATAAAATATGTAATAACTAGATGATTCATGACGAAACACTCATGAAAATAATAATAATATTAACTGCATATACATTGAAAATAATAAAGAAATATTGGAAAACAGGTGATAATATTTAATAAAATGAAAATAAAATATTTTATAAATATTAAGATGGTTCTTTTATAAGTTAATAAATATGTTATAACCACAATATTGGACATTAAATAACTTTCATCCAAAAGGAAGCAGAAGTTACGAGATTTCATATCAATTTAATTTCATTGAGAAATATTGAAATGTTATACACCAAAATAATTTTATATATTTTATATAATGACCCTTTTATATTATATATCATTATTAATTAATAAATAATTGTTTTTAATGTATAAAATTGAATTATTTCGTTAAATGTTATATTACATGAAAATTTCCAAGTGGAAAAGAATTCCATAAGTCAATTATTTTCAAGGGGTTATATTAATTATCCTTTGTCGATATCATAAGATTATGTGTACAATTAATTATTATCATCTTATAGTTTATTTCAATTTTTTATGTGGATTTATAGTCGATAAAAATAATATATTAATTTATTAATACTCAATTCAACATTATAATCATTATAAGAGTTTATTTCATAATCTCATTCTAATTGAGAATTTTTTTTACTAAATTTTTTGTTAGAGATACTATTTAATAATTTTATAAATAAAACAATATAGTTTTATTATCCACTTTTTATTCACTATATCTTGAAATAATATCCCCATTTTATCACAATTTGGCACATAAAGTAGTCGATAATGTTTTTAAATGATATAATAATTTTGTTCTCTCTTCATTCAAGCATATGTTTTCTTCCAAAACCATGTTTTCAAATCATGTTTCCCAAATTTTTTTTAATATTTTTGAAATTATTTACTATAAAAAAATTACCCATTTTATATTTATAAAGATTTATTTCAAAGGATTCTTCTTTTCTTTTTCCAAAGAGTAAAATTTATAACATTTTTACAATTGCAAGTGAATATTGTTTTTAACTTTCACAATATGTATGGAATTACGCATCAACATGACCATCATTTATTTAAAGATTCCTTTTCATTTTTATTAGGATAATTTTAACGATTTTTTTTCATCATATTATCAACATTTTTATTTTTCAAAATTTATTTTATAATAATAATATTTTCAAATTTTTTTTTATTCGTGATTTTGAAATAGAAGGATTTTCAAAATGTTCATTTCTTTAAAAATATATTTTGAAAATGAGAAGGATATATTCCACAATAATGTTTGTCAAGATATTTTTATAATTTTCATATTCATCAATGATATAATAATTTATTTTAAATACACTTCATTAGGGATATGTTGTATTAGTACTATCCTTATTGTTCCAATGTATAACTTTATAAATTTTTACCATTAATAGTATTGACAATCAATTCATTGATTATTCTATAGTCAATAAAATTACCTTAAATTTAACCATTCCAATTAACAATTGAAATCCAATTTCCCAGAAATATACATATTATTTATCATGGATATGTTTTTTGTTTAATGCATAAATCGTTTCAACATAAGATGTTATTCATTGAAATTCATTTGTTTAACTATGGAAATATTGTGAAATACATTTTATTTACTCAATATGGATATATGATTATAAGGAATATTGATTTGAGTTAAACAGATTACATGATATATGAGTAATTCTTTGGACATATAAGACATGGGTGGGACCTGGTAGTAGATATACCTTCGATGTTTCGGTAGACTCCTAGGTCAAATCAGTTGTCTAGATGTAGTTAGAAGGGTTTCTACCAATCAATTTTAAACAATATTGAGGATAGATATTAATGGAAGTGATATCATATGATTCCCAAATATGACGTCAAATAATTACATATTTCTTTATTAAGAATTTAGTTATCATCATTCTTGATATTTTCATAATGATATTACATCTGGAAACATTTAATTCTCACTTTATTTATTAAGCAGAATGTCTTTCTATTATTATTTCTTCCATATTGATTGTGAATTATCATGTTATGATAGTCTTGTTAATTATTTAATTGACCGATTTTTTGTTATTTACCTTTCCATATTTATTATTCTAGTCAAATTTTTTAAATGGAATGTGTGTTTGGTTATTATCCTTTGTTTGTTGATTGTGGTCATTGATTCATGATAGATTCAACTGTAGTTAACCTTTAACAAGAATTCCATATCACCCTTAATTTTTTTTATTACGGGGAATACATGATTTGTATTTTGAATGATATAAAAGAATATTCTAGATAGAATAACAATATTCTAGAAAAATTATTATGTTGTATTTTTTGTATTCAAATATAATATTGTAATAATTAATGTATAATGTTTATCAAAAATAGAAAACTAGTCCATCCATTAAGATGTGATTATGTGTATCTTATGCCAATTTGTTAAATTAGAAAGTAGTTCTAGGCTATTGGGGTTGGGGTCACTATAGTTTGTATCAGGGGAATTTTAGTAGAAATTTTGGGAAAAATATTTAGGAAAACATATATTATGGATCGTATTCCTAGGATACACATTGATTATTTTATAGAATACATCCAAAAGTTTTTATAATGTAGAAATTATTTGTTTTTTTGGAATACATACCTATCTGGATAATACAATTAGTCATAGTTCTCGAACAGAGGTTTAGAGTTGTAATAACTACTAAAATAGTGCACTGGGATTAATTTTATTATCACATGGTGCACAATAATGGGCCATAATATGCACCTGGTTTGACACTCCCAGTGGAGATTCATATGATAATTCACATTTTCATTGGAAACCATTACAATGTATTTGAATAGATGATGATAATGAATGACTTAGGACAAACCCAAAGTGTCTTTTTTTGAATATAATGTTTCATAATGTAGATATCCAGAAAATAATTATATGGATTTACTACTACTATTATTATTTATCACACTATGGATTTTATTTTAGTTAATGGATCGAACCCAAATGAATCATGTTAACATAAAACATGAATGAAAATGTGGTAACATTAAGAAATAAAACGGTGTGATGATATTATTGAATGAAATAATGATTATTCATAATCAATTATACTAGAATAATATTAATTATATGTACATTAACCAACTCCATGACTCACAAAATAAGAGAAAGAATTAGGTTTCTAAGAACTTGATTGGTGGATACTGTGGATGAATAAAGGATCAATTTCTATTAAGTAAGAAGTGTTCAAGAAGATATCTAGAAAACTATCTTGAATGGAATATTTAAATTCATTATGTGTGGAACAGAGTAGAATAATGAAATTAATTTTTGAAGAAAAATGAAGAGTATGATGTAATGAAATAAATCTCATCCTAGTGGTCCATATAAATTCTGTTGTCATAAATATGGAGAACTGGTGAATTATCTGATTCAATTACATAATATAATGGTTAACTATAGAATAAGGAGGAATTATATTAAAATAAAATTGATTAATTATTTATTCATTAGGAATCAAAAAATTTAAAAAATTTACAGTAATTTTACCAATGAAACTTTGTTTATAAGAATCATAAAACCTCTTTGGAATGTGTTTAATTAAAGAGCATACATGTATTCCTTAACATAATATTTATTGATACCATCATGGGTTATGAAATTAAACTTATATTTTTGTGGAACTTTACAATTAAATTATCATTATATTCATTAGGATCAATGACCTTAATCACTCTCTATAATAATATACACTTTTCATCCATATCGATATCGTAACATTCCAACAATTTTATGTGACATGGGAACCTTGTAGCATGTTATTCTATATGATCTGGGAAAATACATTTATCTATTATGAATAAATTGTTTTATTAATACTTCTTATGATCTATTTTTTGAAAAACAATTCAAATATCAAACTCATGATAACCGATATCATGTTTAAGTTTTTCTGATGTTATTTAAGTTAGGGAGAATGTAACACCCCATGTATAATATATAAACATAATATTTGATAAAATATATCACATGAAACACCAAGAATATAATAGAATATTACCTCTCAATACAATATAATATATTTATTGTTAAATAAATTTAATCACTTTGATGACTTTTAATGCACACAACACCAGGTTTGAGGGAAACACAATACACTAATAAAATATTATTTTATAAAAATTACTGTTACACCATATACATTATTTGGAGGGGTATAAATACAGGAAAATAAATTATTAATATTAAATGGTTTAAACGTGTATAAAAAATGAATATAATTTTTTATTTATTATAAACAAAATATGAATCATTTTATAGTAAAAAAATTAAAATTTCTATAAAATATGTATTTTATAAAAACTGGATCAATCACTGTTTGTGAACATAATTTGGAATTCATTTTTAACACATTAAAAAAAATTATTTGATAAAATTATCATCATTTTTAAATTTGAATATCATAATGTACTGATAGAGAATTTTTTCGATTTCTCTAAAATATTTCATTATTTGTTGAATAGTGAAAAATAATGAATTTTAATTGATAATTCCATTTTCATTTAAGTTAATTATATGGTTAAATTATTTTTTAATTTTTTTAAAGTAAATTAGTTCACTAAATTTTTTATTAATAAAATTTTGTTCATTTTAATTATTTTTATAATGAATTTTCATATAAAAACATTGTAAAATTTTGAACATTCTCTCTTTATAAACCAACATTCTCATCGTGTATGATGGATTAAGTTCAAATTAAATTTTATCAGATATTTGAATATTATTTTTAAAAAACAGATTCAATATTTGGAATTTGAATAATTTATAATAGTCAGTAATTTCAAATTATTTTTTAACCAAAATTAATATTCAAAACAGAAATTTATTTACCATGGTTATGGTAAAAATGGATTTACTAGGGGTTAAACTAAAATGTTTAGGGATAAAATGGCCAAAAATTTAAGTAAAAACTACATTTAAAAGACATATTTTCAAATTATATCTTATTTATTTTATAATGAACCATTTTTTATCATTTTTTCATGATAAAAACATTTGTGTAATTGAATAATTTCAAAAAATAAAAGTGTACCACCCACCTAACATAAAAAAGGCCACCCACTCTCCTATATTTTTTTGCACCTTAAAAAGATTTTGAATAATAAAATACCTCAAAGATATCTTCTAAAATCCCCCCAATCATCCTATAATACTTAATTTTGTGAAAAAAACATCCTAGTATGGCCTTTGGGGTAATCCAGAGGGGGATATCCGAAGAAGAGTTAATGTTATTCAGTGAGTGTTTTTATTTTATTTCTTCTTCCACCTCATTAAATTATAATTAAATCATTTATATATAATGAAATATGTATATTACTGTAATGACCTGCCAATTCTCATTGGCTTGAGAGCTCAATGAGTTATTACTTGGCCTTAAGCGACATCCCCAAGATGCCAAAGGTGGGTAATAAATGCCGAAGGGTTTCAAATACAAGTTGGGGTATGATTTACCCTTTATGAAATAACTAATAAACAAACCAAGCATAACCAAACATTTACTATACGATGCATGAAAAAAAGACTGAAAACTAAACAACTTCATTTCTGTCTAATCATATCAGGTACACAACAGAATAAGTCCATGCCAAGCGTCAAAGTACACAACGGATGAACAACTCAAGACTCTCAAAAGACAACACGACTTCGTTCTCCACAAGCTCCAAGCACCACAACATCTCTCAAGAATCACCATGAGCCACTAGCAATAAGATTATTTACCTTTACCTATGTCCCAAAAAAAAACATCTTCAAAAGCACCAGAGTTCTAAAGCTGGGGTGAGTATAAAACTCAATAGGTTTTCCCCAATGACATCCCTACACACGCCACTAGGATATAATAGTTATCCACCTTTATATGAAAATATTATATAGAAAACACTTTTCAAAAGCTGTTTATAACTAAATATAAACCAGTTTCCAAAACCATTCATAACCAAATGCATTCAAAGAGATATTGAAACCAATTATCCAACAATTTATTTTTCTATAAAAATAACCAAACAAGCTTTAGAACCATTTTACATACATTTCTTTTTTGGTACACCCAAACCATTCCACAAACCCATGAAACCAACCATGCATGCTACCTGGAAGATGGAAGAAGTCCCAAATGTTATCCATCCCAACCATGATGGGGGGGGGGGGGTGGGCTTATTACCCTTATCCAACTCAAATTCAAAAGAATGCTTGACAGGGGAGAGCCCTAACCATTATCCATCCCAACACTGATAGGGGAGACCCCTAAACCTAATTCGTCCCGAATTCAATATGAATGTTTGACATGGGAGAGCCATAACCCTTATCCATCCCAACAATGATGGGGGAGACTCCTAACCCTTTTTCATCCCGAATTCAATATCAACACTCACAACATCTTCCCAAAAATCATGCCAAAACACCCTTTCAATAAAAAAACCTTTTTATTGAAAACCATTTCCATCAAAACCATTTCAAAGCCAAACCATTTCAATTCCAAACCATTTCAATAAAACTCCCTTTTATTGAAAACCAATTCCATCAAAGTCATTTCAATCTCAAATCATTTCAATAAAAAACTATTTTTATTGAAAACCCATTTTCATCAAAGGATTTACAATTTTAGAAAATCCATAATTTGAAATCAACATTTTAAATTCAAGAAGCAAAATCAATGTGCACAACAATTCACAAAGATTTCACAATTTCACTAAAACCAAAAAACACCAGTAAAAAAGAGTTATTCTATTCTTTTAATAATAAATTCCACACCACACACTCAATTTTAAAGCATGCCAATCATTTCTACTTAATGGATTCAAGAAAGAAGCCACCTACCTCAAAGGTTTTGATGAAAACCACAACGGTCGAAGAACTCTCAAGAAACCCAGGTCGATTTTCCAAAAACCCTCCTTAGATATCTTTTTTTAGAAAGATGAAGACCAAATATCATCATATTTGTCATCCACACACATAGATCTACCCATAACGGGTGTAGATATAAGAAAACAAGAAAAGAGGAGAAGCAGTTCTAAGTAGATCTATGAAACCGATCAAGAACAAAGAAGAATGATCACATACATCAAGAACCCTACTTCGATTACGCAAGAAAAACCTTCATATCGCCTACAGAATGATGGGAGAACCTTCTTTGACCTTATAGGAAACAATCCCAAGAGATGGTCTCTTAGGATCTTAAATGAGGCACATAGAGTCAAAACAAGTGAGATCCACTTTTATTGGATCTCAATTATGTGGCCACACGGTTTTCTCGCACGGTTGGACAAACCATGCGCTAATCATGTGTTAGGAACTACCTCAACAGACCCTCCACACATGGTTTGGCCACACGGTTAGACAAATCATGCGCCGCCCGTGTGGAAGCTGCTGTCTCAAGGGAAAAATACACATAGTTTGGCCACACCGTTTAAACAACCTGTGCGCCGCCCTTGTGACTTCCCCTTTTCCTCCAAACATAATTTAAAGCTCTCCCAACTCTCCCATTCATCACCCTTAACATTAAAACCATGAAAACCATCACAAAATGGTTACATACCAGAAACTAGAGGTACTACATTCTCTCCACCATTGGTATTTCCATCATCAGAAAGTAGAAAACCATCACCCAACTGAAAGAGTTCTGGCCACTACTCTTTCATTTCCTTCTCACGTTCCCAAGTCGCTTCCTAAATCTGACCATGATGCCATAAAACCTGAACTAGACTCAAGATTTTTCCCTGTAAGAATTTATCTTGCCTATCCACAATCCGTACTGGGATATGCATCAACGAAGCATCTGGCTCTAGCTCAACGTGGTCCCATCTGATCACATGGTCAGGATCATGCTGATACTTTTTCAACTAAGATACATGGAACACATTATACACTGAACTAAACCATGGTGGTAATGCCAACTGATATTCAACCTCTCAAACCTGTTATAGTATCTCAAAAGGTCCAATTTATCTAGGAGACAACTTTCCCAGCTTCCGAAAATGACGATGTCCAAGCTTTGGAGAGATCTTCAAGAAGAGATGATCACCCACAACGAACGACAACGATCTTCGATGGTGATCTACATAATATTTATAATGACTCTGAGATGTCTCCATCCTATTTCTAATCAAATGTATTTTCTCTGTTGTTTCTTGGACAAGGCATGGACCAACTATTGAAGTTCCACCCATTTCAACCCAGCACAGTGGAGAACAACAAGGACTCCCATACAATGCTTCAAACAGAGCCATGAGTATCAAGGATATATAACAGTGATTGTATGAGAACTCCACTAAGGGTATATGATCCTCCCATGATCCACCAAAATCCATTACATACTCCTGCTACATATCTTCCAAAATTTGTATCATCCGCTCTGATTTCCCATCCTTCTAAGTATGATACGTCATGGTCATAGTCAAATGAGTTCCGAGGGATTTCTATAATGATTTCCAGAAATGAGATGTGAACCTCAGATCTCTATATAAGACTATAGACATTGGTGCACCATGCCTCTTTACCACTTCATGGATATAGATTTTTGAAAAATCGCACACCGTATGGTTTTCAAAAATAGGGATGAAATGGGACGACTTGGTTAGAAGATCCACTATCACCCAAATGGCATCGTTTTTATGGACCGTTCTTGGAAGACCTGTAACAAATTCAATTGCTATTTGATCCGATTTCCACACTAGGATGGAAAAATATTGTATCATACTAGCTAGTCTCTGATGCTGTAATTTAACCTGCAGACAAGTTAAGCACCGTGAGATGAACTCGACCACCTTCCTTTTCATGTCGTTCCACCAAAATTGTGTGTTCAACGCCTTATACATTTTCTGTATACCTGGGTGTGCGTCCCATCTTGAATGGTGGTAAGCATGAAAGTGTTGTTCCTGAAAAACCATAGGTACAACCATCAGATCTCTAAAACACAAAACTGAACCCCCATCAAGTTTCCATCCATCAATGGTCTCCCCACCATTGAGTTTTGAACTTACAACTAGACATTAGGCATCAAATTTTTGTGCTTAGTTGATCATATTTACTAAATCAGGAACAAGTGTAGCTGAAAATAAAACAGAGACATTACCTCGGTCTTCAGATACCACATGCATGTCGGCTGAGACCGACATCAACTGCCATTCATTTGAGGTTTCTTTCGCCAACTGAGTATATGAATTTATACTCAATGAATCTGCCACCGAATTTCCTTTTCCTGGTGTGTACATCAAGTCAAAGGCAAACATATGAAGATACTCCATCCATCTCCTTTTTCTGAGATGCAATTATCGCTATGAAAAAATTTGTTTCAAGATTTTGTGATCCGTAAACACAGTAAATTTCCCACCAAATAGAGAATGTCTCTATGTTTTCAAAGCATGAACGACTACAGCTAACTACAAATCATGTGTTGGGTAATTTTTCTCTTACACCCTCAACTACCTTGAACCATAAGAAACCACATGATCTCTTTTCATGAGAACACAACCCAACCCTGATCTCGAAGCATCACAATACACCACATACCCATGTCCTTATTCTGGTAAAATCAAGATAGGTGTTGATGTAAGATGAACTTTCAGTTCCTGAACGGACTTCCAACATTCTTCCATCCATTGGAAGAGAGAATTATCGTTAGTCAGAGCTGTCATTGGTGAATCTAGCTGTGAGAAATCGTGCAAAAAGCATCACTAGTAACTAGATAGAACAAGAAAACTGTGTATATTGAACACATTTTTTGGTGGTTTCTAAGAGATAACAGCTTCAATATTTTCAGGATCAATACAAACACCTTTCTCATAAATGACATGGCCAAGGAAACGTACTTCCCAGATCCAAAAATCACATTTTGATAATTTTTCATAAAAACGATGATCTCTCAAGATTTGTAACACTTTTTCCAGGTGCACCTCATGATCAACACTTGCTTTTTAATACACCAATATATCAGCGAAAAACAGCACAACAAATAAATCCATATATCGTTGAAATATCCGATTCATCAAATCCATGAAGACCACTATTGTATTCGTTAGACTGAAAGAAATGAATACATATTCGTAGTGGCCATATCTTCTTTTGAAAGCTTTCATTGGAATACCCTCCTTCCGAACCCACAATTAGTGATATCCAGATCGCAATTCAATCTTGGAGAACCACTCATCTCTCCTTAAATGATCGAACAGATCATCAATGCATGGAATTGGATATCTATTCTTTATCATAACTTGGTTAAGCTTACGATAGTCAACCCACAGCCGAATAGTTCCATATCCTTCTTCACAAACAACACCAGTGTTTTCCATGGAGAAGTACTTCCTCGAATGAAACCCTTTCTTTATAGCTCCTCTAACTACACTTTCAATTCCAATAACTCTGTTTGTTCCATCCTTGAAGATGGAAGGGAAATAGGACGATTCCCCGGAAAGAGATCAATCATAAACTCCACATCCCTTAGAGGTGGTAACCCAGAGTTTTGTTGGAAAATATATCTGGAAATTGATCCACAATAGCTGGAAAACTATTTAACTTAATCTCTTCCATTGATTCCAAAGTCAACGCTGCAAGTTGGTAAGAGATTGTTCCCACCATTAGTTCCAACAGGATCTTTGCCCCTTAATTTACCATCCACTCTCCTATAATGAGATGGTTGATTCCAACCTCACTCAGGAAACTAACCATTCTCCTATAACAGTCAATTTGAGCTTTAAACATTGTCAACCAATCCATACCTAGTATTACGTCATATACATAAATATACTACATGGAGTAGTCCCATTTCTACAGAGCTCCATAAACAGTTATAGAAAATGATCTACACACTAAGGCATGACATTGTCTTTCACTAAGAAGAGTTTTTAGTTTCAAAACCGAAGCTCCCACTATTCCCCATGGGTACCACCATGCTTCCTCTTCCCAAATCTCCCAACAGATCCCGCTGAGCCACCGATTCTCGATTCACTATCTCTATGTGATCACTAATACACAACATTGCTATTTTGGAGCGGATCTCTTTCCTTAAACCCGTTTCAAATATCATTTCCTTAAACGATGTTCTACCCGCCACCTCGGGTGCAAACTGCACTAAGCTCATAAACATAACTACATAATATATCACAGACATATGATCTTGCTTCCGACTAAAGAAATCAGTTGTGCACTGAATTTTTTATGTATGTGGGTAGAATTGTTTATTAAAAAATTCCTTAAAGCCATCCCACATCATACCCTGTTCCATTCCCGCTTGGACTACCTACTCCCACCACTGAAGTGCAAGATCCTCTAGCTTATACGATGCTAGATTTACTTTTAGATCTACCTACATACCCATGAATCTGTAAATTCTGTTCATTCTAGAGAGACACGCCTCTACCCTTTCTGGGTTCGAATCACCCCGAAAGATGGGTGGGTCCTGCTTTTAAAACAGATCTATATAAGCAACATGTTTTGGCTCTTCAACACTATTCACACATCCCATAGCTTGGAAAGCATGTACTATGATCTAGACTAATTGCATGTTCACCTGGGGCTCATGTGGAACAACGTTCTCATCGGCCACCTCCGGTTGGTCTCTACGATGCCTACTCAGTGCCATTTTATAAACCAACAACAAACCCTGTCAATCTCACTCTCTAGAAACAGATGGTTTAGTGTTTCAAATTATATCACATCAACTATCACAACATTATTTTCCATAACATCCGTTTTACCATGTTCAATCATTTTTGAAAACATTCAACATGCTTTTTGAAAATAAACCCATTTTCAAAATACACCAAATATCCTATTTTCCAAATCTTTCAGTTGAAAACAATCTCTGCATTTTTTTTAAAAAATTCACACCTTGCCAAAATCATAAATCATTCCTCCCAATGAGATATGTAATCCTATTGGGAATTCATTCATCTATAATGCTTGTCATGCTCGTCTCATTGGCTAAACCCATGAAAACGAGATTACCAACATTCTAGAAGTGTTTCCAAAACACTTATGTACCCAACACCCTAGTAACTAGAAGTTCATCATAAATGGGTTAGCTACATCCTTTTATGCTATACATTTCATATTCCAATAATCCTACTCTTGTCTAAGATTTCATCCCAATGAATAAACAATAATGAATTTCAACTCCAAGACCAAGAACATCGATGACCACTTGTTAGGCAAGGACTGAACAAGCTGATACCATTTGTAATGACCCGCCGATTCTCATTGGCTTGAGAGCTCAACGAGTCATTACTAGGCCTTCATCAAAATCCCCAAGATGCCAAAGGCCGGGAATAAATTCCAAAGGGTTTCAAATACATGTTGGGGGAGAATTTACCCTTTATGAAATAACCCATAAACCAACCAAGCATAACCAAACATTCACTATATGATGCATGAACAAAAGAGTGACAACTAAACAACTTCATTTCTGTCAAACCATATTAGGTACAAAACAAAAAAAGACAAAGAAAAGTTTCAAAGTACATAGTGGATGAACAACTCAAGACTCTCAAAAGACACCACAACTCCTTTTTCAACATTCTCCAAGCTCCACAACATCTCCCAAGCATCACCACGAGCCATTGGCAATAAGATGCTTCACCTTTACCTATCTATTGAAATAAAACATCTGAAAAAGCACCATAGTGCAAAAGCAGGGGTGAGTATAAAACTCAGTAGGTTATCCCCATTTACTTCCCTACTCATGCCACTAGGATAGAAGAGTTAGACACCTTTATATAAAAATAGTTTATATAAAACGTTTTCTGAAAAAAAGTTTATAACTAAATATAAACAAGTTTCCAAAACCTTTCATAACCAAATGCATTCTAAGTGCAATTGAAACCAATTTTCTAGCAAGTTATTGTTCTATAAAAATAACCAAACAATCCTTAAAACCATTTCACAAACATTCCTTTTTGTCACACCCAAACCATTCCACAAACCCATGCAACCAACCATGCATGTTATCTGGAAGAGGTAAGAAGCCCTAACCCTTATCCATCCCAACAATGATGGGGGAGACTTCTTACCCATATCCAACCCAAATTCGCATGAATGCTTGATGGGGGAGAGTCCTAACCCTTTTCCATCCCAACACTGTTGGGGGAGACCACTAACCCTTATCCATTCAGAATGCAATATGAATGTTTGACGGGGGAGATCCCTAACCCATATCCATCCCAACACTGATGGGGGATACTCTTAACCCTTGTCCGTCCCGAATGTAATATGAACAAACACGACATCTTCCCATTTATCATGCCAAAACAACCTATCAATAAAAAGACCTTTTTACTGAAAACCATTTCCATCAGAACCATTTCAAAGGCAAACTATTTCAATTCCATACAATTTCAATAAAACTCTCTTTTTATTGAAATCCAATTCCATCCAAGTTATTTCAATATCAAACCATTTCAATAAAACACCCTATTTATTGAAAACCCATTTTTCAACAAACCATTTAAATTCCAGAAAATCCATAATTTTAATTCAACATTTTAAATTCAATAATCCAAATCACTTTACATAACAATTCACCAAGATTTCACAATTTCACTAAAACCATAAATCATCACTAAATAAGATTTATTATATGATTTTCACAATCAATTCCACACCACATATTCAATTTGAAAGCATGAAAATTAGTTGTACTAATTGGAGTCGAGAAAGAATCCACCTACCTCAAAGGTTTTGACGAAAACCACAACGGTCGAAGAACACTCAAGAAACCCTTATCGATTCTCCAAAAACCCACCTTAGATATCTTCTCCTAGCAAGATCGAGACTAAGTCTCATCATATTTGGAATCCACACAGATGGATCTACCCATAACCGGCATATATCTAAGAAACCGAGAAAAGAGGAGAAGTATTTCTAAGTAGATCTATGAAATTGATCAAGAATGAAGAAGAATGATCACATACCTCAAGAATCCGACTTTGATTCGGCAAGAGAAGCCTTTGGATCGCCTCTATAATGATGGGAGACCCCTATTTGACCTTAGGGGAAGCAAAATAACGAGTTATGGAAACTTAAGATCTTAAACGAGGCACTTAGAGGCAAAAACGAGTGAGATCCACTTTTATAGGATCTCATTTAATTGGCTGCATAGTTTTCTCGCACGGTTGGACAAACCGTGTGTTAACCGTGCATTAGCCAATGCCTCGACTGACTCTCCACGCACAGTTTGGCCGCACAGTTAGATAAATCATGCGCCACCTGTGTGGAAGATACTATATCAAGGGCCAAATACGCGTGGTTTGGCCGCATAGTTTAGACAACCCATGTGCCGCCCGTGCGACTTCCCCTTTGCCTCCAAACATCATTTAAAGTTCTCCCGACTCTCTCATTCATCACCCTTAACGTTAAAACCATGAAAAGCATCAACAAAGGGTTACATGCCAGAAACCGAGGGTACTAAAATTATATATATTTCCATGTTTTTATATTATGTTAATGGCCTCAAACCCCCTCTAAATCCATCAAATGGGTTACTTAATCATCATCCATCTGTATGACAGACTAACACCTCGCAAACCGATGCCATTTGTTTTTCCACTACAACCTATCATGGTTGGGGATGCTGATTGATATAAATTATATAAATTATAATTATATCATAATTATACTTTTTGATCCATTATATTATACATATTTTTTTAAATCTCCATTCCATAGGGGGTACAATAACACCGTTCATGTACACAGACGACTACCGCCTCGGGAAGAAATGTGATTTATTTTTTACTATTTATTTAAATGGAATGTAATATGGATATGGTTAATGAATATATCTTATATAAATTAAATAATATTTATTTTCATGAAATATTTATCATTACTGAAATATAATATATTATTTTCCATTTTTACACCGAAAAATGGTAATGTTCTTTAGGCACAATTAGATAATTGCCTTTACGAAGCGACATGAAACTATTTTCATAAACCAAAAAATGGATGATATATATAATTATATTTAAATAAATAATAGGTTATATAGGATATTATTTTTATTATTCAAATATAATAATATTAATTACCAACATTTCATTGGATAATTAATAAATGGAAACATTTATCATGAGTTTTTATAACCTACCATCTCTATGATTTTAACATTATCCATTTTTCATAACCATATTTTATGATTGGTTTTGAAAGAAAAATTTCTATATAAATGTGACAATTATTTCCTTATTAATATTCAAGAGATGATATAACTATATAATATATGTATGAATATAACTTTCATGATGAAACACACATTAGTAAAACAAGGCATTTTACCCCAGAAACAATGGAAATAATGGAAGATTAATAACGAACGGGTGATAATATGTTTCAAAAGAATAATATATGACACTATAAGTATTGTTATGGCTTTTTAATAAGTTACTAAAATTTATAAGAAAGACTAGAAATGATATTAAAAAATATTCAACCAAGTGCAAGTATACTGTAATGGATTTCATCGCAATTTCATTTTATTGAGGCTTATAGAAATTTTATGCCCCAAATTTCATTTATATAGTGTATATACATCCCCTTTGAAATGTTATATAAGGATGAATTAATAATTTTGGGTATTTTATGTTTCAATTTGATTTATTTCATACAAGGGTATATAAATTTAAAATTACCAAGTGGTAAAGAATTTAAAATTTTAATTTATTACCACTATGTTATATTCCGTCATCATAATGGATATTCATAGATGATGTGTATAATGAATTTTTATTATACATTGTTGTATTTAAATTTTTTATTTATAATAATAGTTGATACAAATAATTTAGTCATTCATTACTTTTTAATTCAATTTTTTGATCATTGATATTTTTTATTTCAAAATATCATTATAATCAAGATTGTTTATTACTGAATTTCATTTGAAGGATATTATATAATAATTTTTATAATAAGACAACTTAAATTTTCACTAATATATTTACTTGTGATATTTCTTATAAATAGAACCATTTCACACTATTTGGTACAGAAAATAATTAAGAATTTTGGTTATGAAAATTTGAATCCAATTCACTTTTATGTCAGAAATATATTTTATTCCAAAACCATATTTCTTAAAAATGTTTCAAAAACGTTTTTAACATTCTAATATTGAATTATTAAAGAAATGTTTATGCATTTTTATATTTCACAATTTTTTTTAATGGAATATTCTTCTAGTTTTCTAAAAGTGATATTGATCTAACCTTTTTATTATCAACAAGGAGTGTTATTTTTAACTAGTATAACTTCTATATAATTAACCGCCAACATGTTCATCATTTCTTTAAAGACTCATTTTCATTTAAAAAAATTCATTTTAAATAAAAAAATTATCCTAATATATTGGAAATAATTATATTTCCAAAAGGACTGTAAACAAAAATGATTTCCATTTTTTTTTTGAGAATTTATTTTCAATGAAAATAATTTTAAATATGTTTTTTGTTTTAAGAATATATTTTCAAAATGAAAATGAAATTTTCCTCATGATTTTTTAAAGATATTTTTATGGTATTTCTATTAATCAATAGAATAAACCCCTCATTTTTCATATACTCCAATAGAGATATGTTGTATTGATTCCGACATTATACTTCCTCTTGATGGTTTATGATTACTTTGACCAAGGATAGTACGTACAATTATTGACCTATTTATTTTTTTAGTCATTAACATTCCCAAAATTTTTGACTTTATATATTCATTTGAAACTAAATGTCCTATAAATATCCTCATTTTTCATCATATATATATTTATTATTTAAATCATATATCATTTCTATATACACTATTATTCATTTAAAGTCATTATTTATCCGAGAAATATTGATAAATCATTATTTTTACTAAATATAGATATTTTATTATAAGGAATATTTTTTATGAAATAATTAGATTATTGAAGATATGAGTTGTGATTTAGGAATGAAATATATGGATGGGGTTAAATTATTGGTAAACCCTCAATGCATAAGTAGTCTCATGGGATGAATTTGTTGGATATCCTTAGTTAAAATTGTTTCTTCCCATCAGTTTTAAATTTTCATGAGGAATGATATTGATGATAGATGTATCATGTTCATGCAATACCTGACATCCAATTATTATGTATCTACATCATTACGAATTAATATATTATTATCTATGATATTTTTCAATTATTTAATATCTGGATTCATTTATTTCTCAATCTATTTATTAAACGGGATTCATTTTCATTTATATACATTTCCATAATGATTATGCATTATATATTAATTACATTCATGTTATTTATTTAATGGAATATTTTTAAGTTTATTTAACTTTACATAATTATTATTCTTATGAAATTATTTAAATATAATTTTTGTTCAATTATATACCTTTCTATTTCGATTATGATCATTGATTCGTGATATATTTTCTTGTACATTACCATTACTGATCACTTGATATCACTACTATTTCATTCATTTACGAAAAATCCATTAGGTGTACTAGAAAAAAATTAAATAATATTCTAGGTGGAATAATTATACTCATAAAAAAATTATTCTTTATGTTTTTATACAAATTTAATATTGAAATCATGTTGGTATCTAGTTTTAAAAGACCAAAAAAATATTCAGTCATTCAGGATATGTTTAATTATATCTTATGTTAGTAAATTAATGCATACTTTAGTTCTGGGATACTAGGTTCAGAGTTTCGACAAAATATCCCCATTGAGAAATGAATGTATAGAAGTAATGAAGAATAGATCATATTTCATATAGAGGTAGTAGCCCACACAAAACAAAATAAATATATATTTTTTTGAATTGCTGGGAGTATGGTAGAAATTGGTTATGTAATAAATATATTAAAATTTATGTATAATTATGATAGTTATGTAAATATGGAGACATTGGAAGATTATATTAAGAGGATTTATAATATTGAATGAAATAAAATAATTGGAAAATTAATAATCTTTAATTTTACATTACTCATTAATATATATCCTTTGAAAATAGGATAGAGGATTTGATAACTCAACTTTTGAGAATACTGGAATAACTAAATTGTAAATAGCGTGGTTTTATAGTTTACCAAAATATTTTGGATGAATATAAGTGTCTTGGTGTGTTAGTAAAAGCAGTTTGGTGATGGATCATTTTATAAGTAAAGGGAGAGTCATTTTGGTGATAATATAAAAGGAAAAGAAATTATTTAATGGTAAAATGGATCCATTTTTTTAAATAAGGGATTAGGGAAAGTGATAAGGATAATAAATCCTTAGATAAGCATTTTCACACATCTTCTAGTCAAATTTTAAAGTCAAATTCTCATATAATTTCCACTTTTTGAATTTTTGGTTTGACCATGGTAACAATTTTTTACTTATGTAATTAAAGTTTATTTCATAAAAATAAAATGGGAATTATTAAATAATTTCGACCTAATTATTTAAAATATGAAATTGATTTTAACTAATAAAATTTTTATGTTGTTGAAAAATTAATTTTAAAATGATCCCGTGTGATGCATAAAACCCCATTTTTAGAAATAAATTTATTTTATGGACAATTCTTTTTATTTGAAATTTATTTCTGCTGTTGATTCCTATGATATTAATTCATTTATTATTAAAAAATAAGGTTTATATAATGTAAAAATAAAAAAATACTATTATACCTTATGAATCATTTTTGATGACACAATAAGGCGAGTTATTATCCATATGTCCATAGGAGAAACATAAAATAAGTCGAGGTGGGTGCTTCAGTGTTATTTATTTTGAGACTTAATGGTTATTGTACCAATATAATACCCTCTTAGTAGCGAATATGTGACATTAATTCAGTAGTGAGTTGTTTTTATACTCATATGAACCCTTCCAATCTCTATAAAATTCAATTAGTTATCATTGAGATATAAATTTTCCATTTCTAATTAGGGAATAAATATACCCACTCATCAACACTGAATGAATATGGGACTAGAGACTACTCACAATCTTCCATTTTATTACACTCTCCAGGTTTATATCATTGTGAGGGATCACTAGAGGTGGTACTAAATTACTTGGATAATTAGACAGTAGTGCCTCAATTTTACCTATTATATTTTGAGATCCTTCTTCCCTAACTATGGTGTCTTGATTGATAAAAAAACCTAAAATGAGTCCTAAAAAAGAGAAATCTGGAGATAGTATGTGTAATTTTTCCTCTTGGAGATCATGAAAAATATGTGAATATGGTTAATGAATAAAATAATTACTTATTTCAAAATAACTGGACATGGTTGGTCTTAAGTGTCCTTGAGTAGTCTAGCTAGTATCCCATTTTTTTATTAAACACTTTTGGGGTCTTTACATCAAAAATATTTATGTAAAATTTTAAATACTTCCTTTATTAGAGTGAATTATAGCCTCGAGGTATTGAATATCATCCCTAACTTCATTAGAATGGTTTTCTTAAAATATGTTTATAGGTGATGTTATAAACCCAAGACATGTGAGATTCTTATCTGTCTTCTAAATAGAGTCACAGGACACCATGGTAGACATGCCACCTCTAAAAGAGTAAACTTCACTATGGTATTCCAAAAATATAATGTCAATAAGAATAGATAACTAGGTATTTTCCCTTAGTTTAGGAATCACCATGCATACTGAGGGGGTTGGGTCTCTATGCCTAAACCTTTTGCTTGATTTATGATTGAACTATTTTTTTTGTGATAAATTAGAAATAGAATTTTCTATAGAAACACTCCCTCAAGAAATATTTAGTAATATAAACATGTATACTTCATCTAGGGTCACCATTTTTATCAGCCTCTCTACTAGTGAAGATTACCCCCCTCTTCTATAGGGTCATCCATTGACGATTCATTTTAATGAGAAATGAGATTATTCAAACACTCATCAATATGGGGATGTATCCCATAATTAGAATAATAATTCCTAAGAATGATGTTGGTATCAATTGGTAACAATATGACCTGAACACATGTCTCCTCCAATGAGTTCACTAACCAAAATTGGAAAGCAACTATGAGATTATCATCTTCTTATATACTGTAGGGAAAATCATGCCATATTTTCTGGTCATAGTGAAATTATCTACTGAATCCACAATGTTAATATCCTCAAAATATTTTCTCCTCAATTATTCTGGTGTCCATCACACCATCACTAATGGATGTCAAATATTTCTTTTCCTCATTATAGTAATGACCCATGGTTTTAGTCACTAATTTCCATAAATAAATATGGTATATAAAATCTCATTTCAGATGAATCACCAAACTAGAATTACATTTGATATAATATATTATAAAATTATAATAATAATGTTACCTATAATATATAAAAAGATACTAACCAAATAGAAATACATACAAAATAATACCAAAGAAAATAAAATATAAAATATTTCATTTTATAAAAGAAGAAATTATTCATTATTTATTTAATTTTTTAAATAATTAATTATAAATTCTAATATTTTAAATATGGAAAATTAACTTCATTTTTTAATTGATAATTCCAATATTATCTTACCCTAAAATTTTGGACATTTCTAAAATAGGTTATTTTTAGGTAAGTTATGAAAAATACAATTTTTATTAAAACTATACTTTAAATAACTTTATTATTATATATGAAACACTTATAAGTGTATGAAAAATTCTAATAAATAATATTTATTAATGGGAAAAATTATTCATTTTAAATGTTATTATGAACATAGTAAACCTATGTTTCAGTTATAGAACATTGGAAAAATTCTCTTCTAAATTATTAAACTCTTTCTAGTATATTCTTTTAGTTTTATTTTTTATGTTAAATTTTTTTTTTGTATTTTTTTAAAAAAAATTATTTTTATTATAATAAATTAATTTATGTCTAGTAATGTAATAAAATCGATAACATTTAGCTGATAAATAAATTTTTTGCATAAAACTTGTTTTTTAAAAACAATTTTTATGATTCATGTGATTTAATTGTGAAATTAAATTTAATAAACCTTATAAATTTTTTATTAAAACCATTTAAATATTTTAATTAATCATTTTATTATCAAGATAAGGGGAAAATTTTAATTTTGGTGAATAGAATTAAATACTGAGGTTAAAAACATTAGTTACCATAGTAAATTTAAAATGGGTAAAAATATTTTCACTTAGTGTAAAGTACCACAAATGTTTTAAAAAATATTCCTCGAAGTGTGTGGATAATAGCCTAATAAACCAAACACCATCCCCTCTACCCTTTAATATTGAATTATAATTATTAAAATGTATTTATTACAACCAAAAATTAACCTTCTATTAACTTATAAAAATGGATCACATCCCCCAATTCATGATACACCTATAGCTTCAAAATATATCCTAAAACTATGCCATTTTATCCTTATATATAATTGTTTGTAGTTAATTATACTTTGTAATATACTTTTATCCCAATACCTCCATTTTTTAAAATATTTTCAAGAGAGATATTACGTTCTCGTTGAGAGTTTTTCATAACACTTAGTCTTTATGCTAAATCACCATATTCTATTATTATTAAAGCCATCCAAATATAATGAAACTATAATTATTAGTATAATATGTTATTATTATATAAATGAATAAACAATTAATAAATTATTTTCATTCCACAGGGATTATATTGACATAAATTGTGTTTACATGAAGAAAAAAAAAATGAAAAAGTGAAGAATTTCATTTTTGATCACTACCTCTCATGCTTTCTAACAAGGATAAATTTTATAAATAAATTTGTTGAATAATTAAAAAATGTAATTAAAATTTATAATTTATTATATACCTTCATTCCATCCCATCCAAAGATATATGAAATAGTTAATCATGTGTACATGCAGATAGCTACCTATATGTATGACACATTTTACTTTTCATCAGCAACTTACATGGATGGTTTTGAGAATAATTTTGAAGAATGTAAATGAAAATTAATTATTTTTTATTGTTTTTAATAATTATCAAATTTTATAGGGGTTTAGTGATACCCTCACAAACTCACCTAGAAAAAAACCATAAGACAAGATGCAAAAAAATCTCAAAGTTACAAAATGATGCAAATTTCACCAAACCAAATAGCTACTAGGGAGAAAAACTAACCAAATATAACAAGCTTCAAAAAAATATTAAGATAAAAATAAATGTTCCTCATTACTCTTTTAGATTGGGGGATGAATGCAATACTTCTAAAATTATCCTCATATATAATTTCCAATATTCATTCAAAGACCATAATCATTGTTATAGGTGATAATATTCACAACTGTTGAGTAATCATCAGTAGGGGAAAGGAAAAAAATAAACATCCTTGAAAATTTTATTAAGATATGAATCAATCCACTTATCATATGGTTCATCTTGTCCATTAAGAAATTTCTCCTCTTAGAGTTTATTAAACACATTCTTTTTCAAACATGTGGTGGTATGTGATATATTTTATTCCTTGGGTAAAGAATTTCCAAATTATATTTAGGAAAACTTCATTTTACTTGATAAGTTCTAGGAAAATTTGATAACCTCCATATCTAGTTTTCTACTCATGCATCCTATATCTGAATTATAACTTATTTTATATTAGAATGAGATTCTTCTTGCAACACAAAATCATACAAAAAGGTTGGTTCATTCCCCTGTGGAGTTATAAGCTCATTTACTAACCCATTTTAGATACCATCATATCAAACATAACAACTTCCTAAATCTCAATCCCTTTGATCTTATTGGAAGATCCATTTTTCATAGGATTTAGTAGGTCAGAATAGTTCATGCATGTTCTGAATCTCTTCCCCTTTCTAACTAGATAATTTATAGAATCATGAATTATCTTATTCCTAATCCATGATCATGATCATCGGGTTACTGTATATTGATGAAACTGGTCGTGTTCAAAAGAATATTGGGTGTCTATCTCTTATCTACTATAATTGTGTTCATACTTATTATTTTATACAATACATTTCATTTTCCACCATAGAGTGACCATATCCCACCATTATAAATTAATGATTCCATCAGAATTTTAATTAAACATTATTAATTGGTTGTTAATATGAATTGAGGAAGTGGGGACTACAGCATAACTAATAGTGAAAAAAAACTTCTCCTGGATCATTATCTGCATCCTATTGCATGTGTTTCTTAGACTGAAATCCTAGATTTCAAAAACTATTCTCTTTTATTTTACTCATAGTATTAATATTCTCACATAAAATCAAAATGGAGGTATCATGATCTTGACGAGAGACCGTTGTATAACCCACTATTGTTGCATATGACTAAGACACTGCTATAATCAGGCTCAGAATAAGGATCCACTTATCCATTACTTCATCTTTTGAGAAAGGATTTTGACTAGTGAAATCAAATGGAGCAGGGGTGGCCTGATGGTAATTAAAAGAGGGATCATTGTTGTGATTATTTTTATTATGAAGCATGTTTCTAGATATGACAATGAAAACATCTTCTTCTAAATAAGCATCAGACACAGATTACTTCCAAAAAAGAGTCCATAGGCAAAATTTCCTTTAGAGGAAGTATTAATGAAGGTGAAATAACTAGAATAAGAAGGAGAAATGATCACTCATTGATTTAGGAAAATCACATCACCACTACAAAATATCTCACCAATTACAAGTCTAACATTATCAACCTGTGGTTTAGACACATCTACATTGACACAGATGCGTGTAGCAATGAGGTGGCCCAGATATCTGGAATTGTTATAAAAAAATGATACAACCTTCAATGTTTCAAAGAATATATAGGATTTCATGATTATGGAATGAGAGAGGCAATTCTGGTAAGTAAAACCAAATTTCCATCATTGGTAGATTCATATGCATATGAAACTCATAGGTCCAACAGAAAAGGAAAAAACACAACACATCCACAATCCATGATTACTGGGACCGATAAAAGTTAAGTGTTCCTTCATCAATGAAGCATACCAGTTAGTTTAGAGCATCAAAAATTCATATAATTATATGATATTGTAACCCCCTAATGTTTTGATAAGCCTATCGATGGTATCTATTGATTCAGGTCTCCTACTAAATAGAACGACCAACTAGATATGAAGAAGACTCGAGGCCTCGTAAAACTCAAAGACTGAAAGATGGAGTTGGTGATTTTTAGAATCCAATGAGGGGACCTTCATGTTCAATGAAATAGAAGGATAATCTAAGAATTGGCAGGTATTAGTGAAAGATAAGTAGGGTAGATGATGCAAGGATATATGAAACCCCAAACCCCCAGTAACTGAGTAAGCGGTTGTAAAAATGGAAATCACCCCTAGGGTTCTTTCTTTTTAGTCTAGTATTATATCTATAATAAATGAAATTTATGTAATTTTAAATATTCCATAAAATCGAAATAATCATTTTATAAATAATTGTCCTACTTAAAAATTAATCATAACTCTCTCTTATTTGGGTAGATTTTTACCACCTAAATGAATGATGTTAAAATGATTAAATAATGGATGACTAAGGGATGTTATATAATATTAATATCATTAAATAATGATGTGATTATGATTATTTAATTATTTTTTAAAAGTGTTATTAATATTTAATATATTTATTGATATATCACCTTTTGGTCATTGGAAATGTCAGAACTAGTACATCACAAAGTCATTTTTCACAAACCATATCCATGTTTTTCACCAAATGAAATGTGACATAATAAATAATTAAGAAAATTATTATTCAATCTTGAATATTTCAAGAATTATAAAATTTTAGAGATTAATGAATAAATATGCTGGTATTATAAAACTAGTTCAAAAATATCATGATTAACCCCACCCGATATCGAAAATAGATAATAACAAACTAAAAAAATTAAAGAACATGTATAAATAATTTCTAGAAAATTTCATAAATATGAATAATGTTATTAAATATGTTATTAATATATTAATGTTTTTTTAATAATATGGTTGTATCATGTTTGAATAATGTTTAATTCAAGGTAATGGTTTCATCAACTAAATTTTGTATTCATTGTTACATAATATTTTCTATTTGAACATTCACTTCAAGGGTTACGTTATTCAATCATTCCACTATTAAATATTGAATTATTTTTTATTCATAAATTACTTCTGAAGGTGTTTCTCTCATGAAGTAATTTATTGATCACCCACTCCATTCTATTATTATGCACTTCATTTTTTTAAATGAGTCTTTTATTTTTTATGATTTCTTAAGATTACATTTATTGATTTTTCTAAAATTTTATAAAGCTAATTGATTTTTCCTGGGTTATTTTTTATAATATGATTATTGATTTTATGAGGCACATATTTTTATCTATGATGATCGATGAGGTCCTATATCTCCTTCAAACTCATTAGATACATTTGATATCTCATGAGATTTTAATTTTTGTACCTAATGAGTTATTTTCTAATGGTATGAACCAAATGAGTTGCTCACATTTTAATGTGTGGAGATAATAGGTCGGTTGGAAAAGGTGTGGGAAGAATCAGTTTGATGAAATTTTAATGCATGGATATCATGAATTTGTTCAGAAATGAATCTGAATAAGGAGTTTTCTCATAAGGTTTTTTTATGATTAATATTTTTTAAAATATACATGTTTCCATTATTTTACTAATACATTATGATCCATTATTGTGACCATTTTTTAAAATATTAAATTCTTTTATTTAATTATCCCATAATTTTGGATTATGGTTTTTTGTTTCTTTTTGAATTATGTTTTTTGGATCATTTATGACCGTATGATGGTATTATATTCCAAAGAACTTTTTATTATATATTTTTTTTATTCAGGATTAATTTTTTTTATGATCTAAACATTATAATGAATTTATAAGTTTCCCTTTTTGAGAATTTGTGGTAATCCCTTTCTTGTATTTATATTATTAATATTATAAATATTATTATATTGTATGTTGTTTTGATTAGAGAGTCAATAATGGTGTGATTGTGGAGGATGTTAATTAATATTGTAAAATATTATTTTTATGTATCTATAATTCAAGGCACTAAAACATTAGGTCCTTAGGATTTTCAACTATTTGTCTTATATAAAATTTAAACCAGGTGTTTGAAGTAATATAAATGACTATTTATATTGGTTTAACTCAGTTGGAATCTGAGAATAGTTATGTTATTTTTTGATATTATATTTTTAATATTGGATATTTTACAAGAAAAAATTAGTGAAAATACTTAGGATAAGTATTAATATACAATAAAAATATAATGTTTTAGTAAAGTATAGATTAAATGGTTTCTAGAAATTACATCCACTATTATATTATATAATTAGATGCAATAAAATAATAAATTTATTTAGGTGTGGAAACCATAAAAAGTATGATCGAGTATTAACTAATCTTTACTCACATGGATGAGATGTTGGATTAACTAAACACCTAGTTTGACACTCCTAGGGGATATGATTTAGTAATATATGTCCTCATTTGGAACTATTATGGGGTATTCTGATATATTTAAGATAAAATTATATAGATTATACAAACATAGATGACTTGTATATAGATAATAATGATTTAGTTTGAATTCATATAACCCTGGTCTAACATGATGGTATCAAAGAGTTATATTTTCTTAATGATAAATTTTTATGTGATTATTTTTTTCAATTATTAAATACTTATATTAATCCCTATTCAGTTTAGTAAGTTATATAGATATAAGAAACATAGTTAACAATGGGTTTGGGGGATATTGTGTGGATTTCCCCAATTAAATACCCAATATGTTTGGAACTAGAGTACCAATTGTTTTTGGAAATTATCACTCAAAAATCATAAGATGTGAGTACTAACATGAAACAAATTGAGCTCTCGAGTGCACTAAGGAGGGAGAAACATTCTATCTATTAAATTATACGTCGATATATATCATCCTTATGTGGGTCTCCCAATATTATAATTATCAACAAATGGAATTAATGGAACAAAAAAGATATTTTTTACACTCTAGTGCTTGAAATAATAGATTTCTATTCTGGAAATTTATTCATTTTATGAATAGGTTGACCAATGCTGGAATTTTATTAATAATATGATGAAGAAGTAGGATGTATAGTCTCTATAATGAATGTAATTCATTAAATTATCCTCTATAATGTCTTTTCGTAAAACTATTTATAAAAATACAAAGATATAATTCCTAGAGTTGATGAAAAATGAGGATGTATCATTGGGTGAATTTAAAGTAAAATTCATGAGGCTTGTGAAGTATTCCTTTGGTTTTATCATGGACATAGAAACTAAAATCAACTACTTCTATATTGGATTAAAACGTAATAATCAAATGTATTTTTCCATAAGTGACTTTGGAATATATGTAGAGGTTGTTCGATGTTATCTTAAGATGGAAATATATGTTGGATACTTTCATTATTATAGAGAAAGAAAAGGAATATAGAGTATCATGGATAATTTGATGATAATTCACATGGTGGATAGACAATTAAACTTCCAATATTTCAAAAAAAGTGTTTAGAATTACCCAGGTAATTTCTCACAGAGTATAAGGAAGTGATTTATGGGTGGTGATGTGAGTCCCCAATCTCATAATTTCTAATATTGTACTAAGAGGATGATTAAAATAGTTGAGTAGAAGAAGGAAACAAATCATGCATAAACAATAACACTTAAATTCTTTAAATGAAAGTAGTTTTGGAATTAATAGAATCAGTTCCTTAAACATATATAAAAATAAAGATAATATATCCCAATAACCTCCTAAACCATGGTAATAAGTGAGATTATAAAAAATCACTAATATTTAGGTGGATCACAATAATGATGTACTAAAAGGTACACTTATCCTTAAATCTAGAACTATTATTTAATTATTTCATTACGTTTCAAAAAATTATTTTATATCATACATATTTTAGAGGAATTTGGTTCACCCATTAAAATATTGGATATATAACTATTCTTAAAAACTCAAAGTGGCTTGGTGATTTCCTTTAAGATATATTACTTTTCTTCATTAGATATTTATAAAAATATATTTCTTGAAAATATAGAGCATTTAATTTCAAAGTAATTTTATTAAATACTGGGTATTGAGTGTATTTACTTATATAAAATACCTATTAATTTTTAGTATATTGAAATTTCATTTAATATCCTAAATATTCATGTCACCAAGTATAAATGCAAGGATGATGTGTTGACTCTATATGGAATGATATTATATAATATGGGTTATGATACTTTACAAATAAGGACACTTGGATCAAATTATTATGGATAAAGTAAAAATTGATTACATAACTATTGAACGAGAGTATACTAATGTATTCTTAGATGAACTACCTGGTATTTTTCTAGAGTTTGTGGTTTATTTATAAATCAAACTCATACTAAGATTCATTCAGATCTCAAAGATGATATATAGAATGGATCACATTTAATTGGAGTAATTAATGAAAAAACTATAATGTAATATATAAAATGGTATTATATACTATAGTCCCTCATCATGGGGTGAATCCGTCCTATTTTTCCAAAAGTTATGGATCGATTCGTTTTTTCATTAATTATCCAATGATTAATAAAATCATGATATTGAACAAGTAGCCTTAACCACATGTTAATGATATATTATAACAATTCATATGAGCTCAATACTTAGAAAATATTGAACTTTGACTTGGATTTATTCTGTATAGTGTTAGAAGGGAGGACATTTAAATGATTCTATTCCATATGAGGTATGCAAACTATGAACATTTAGTGATTCCATTTGGACTTTTTAAATTATCATGCTATCTTCATGGATATAATTAATAGATAATATGGAGAGTAATTTCATCATTTTTTCATTGTATATACACACTATATTCATTTATATTCATAGATAATACAGGATTTTGAAGTCCATTTATAGATTTAGTTGAATTAGTGGTAATAGTGAAAATGTATTCCAAATCATCGAAGTGAATTTTTTTTCTAAATAATATTTCATTCAGGGTTCTTGCAATCATAAGAATGGGAATTTCAATATATCAATCGATTAATTATATTATCGAGAAATATCCTAGACATAACACTCTAAATAGGATCCCTAGTTTTCTAAGGTTATTTGTATATTACCACTACTTTGTGAGAAATTTCTCACAACTTTTATAATTTCCAAAAACTCCATACTAGTGATCAGTTCCCAAATTGGTGTAACAGTAAAATACCTCAGGCATAACTCCCCATGATCCAATGGAATATTATTAATAAAAAATATCTATGGTGTTATAGTGGGGAGACTATATCTACATATCAAAATAAATCAACAATGTTAATTAAGGTAATCATATAACTCTGGATGAATAAAATGATGAAATGGTATATAGGAAAATGTAAACAATATTAAAGATATAAAATATAATACTATATAAACTATATACCATACATTTTAGGTATTCATTCTACAAATCGATAATGAAAAAATGAAAAAATGGGGAGAACTCCAAAAACAGTCTCTAGTCCAAGCCCGATCCCAACACCCCTGTTCTCTCCTAATAGTTTAAAATATCATGCAACATGCCTTTCCAGAAACCTAATATTTTATGTAAGTAAAATATTAATTGGTTCATGAGTTCCATGGACACCCAAGAATTTTGTGACTACTACAACGCAGTATAACCCTATGATGTCATTAAATATAAATGGTATAATAGTTGTTCCTACAGTAGTACTAATGATAAAAATTACAAATAAAACCATTTAAACATTTATGGTCAAATTCATAAAACACATGATCAATCCAAATATATGAAGACAACCATGGCTAGAACATTACTTATTCAACAAGAGACGTGATGTCTCTGAGAAGGTAGCAATGACTATGCCAACCCATCTCTAGTTGGGGGTAATATACGCATTCTTAACCATGAATCTAGAACTGTGTGTTCTATACCCATCTCTAAATCCCAAAAAATCCACCCAAGGGCCATATTCACCCCGAGTCCATCAAGAGAAACCAAGTCCACCCAAGGGATAATTTACCCCATGTTTAACCATTGAGTATAACTCAGTCAAACTGGGGATGGGTTCTCCTGAGGTTTAACCTAATGGAACTTAATTTTCATCAAAACAAAACCACCCCATGAATCAAATTCCATTCCTTAAAAAACCAAAAAAAACATCATCTACAATTCCCATAAATAATCGGTTACTCATTACATATCATAGAGGTTATATAATTTACCATTAAAAAACAATTCCCAATTCACGTTAGAATTTTCATTTATGAATAACTAATTCATGTCATTGCAATCACATGATATTTTATTAGCTCTATTTACAAGGTGAATTAAATTAAAAATTATGGATTATTGTGAAATATCATTACATAATAAATGATTCATTTACAAAATTCTTTTTTAATCCATCTAAAATAATACTCTTTTGAAAGGATCAAAACTTGGGTGTTACCAAAATCCCACATTTTTAAACATAAAAAGATAATCTAATCAATTAATACTGAAAAATGTCATAACCATATACCATTTATTCCTCATGAATTTTCCATTTTATAGGGATGAAAAAATATTAATACGATATTTGAACTATGTTGAATGTACCCTTAAAATATGTAATGGAAAATGTTCTATGCATGAAAAAAATGGCACAACTACCCAATGAACCACTAAATGTATAAGGAGACTCTGTGTTAATTTAAAGATACCAAATACATTATTCTAATCCACTTATCAAATAACTCATATCCCAAAAAACAACCTCTGATGATTATTTAAGAACAATATCCAATACATAAACCATCCAGGTTCTGGGTAACCCCTCCACACATAAACAAAACCAATAATCATTTATAGATTTGTTCCCTGATCCCAGCACTAACCCAAGACAAATAAATATCAACTAGAGAAAAAATATAAGAAAATAAAAATAATTTAACTCATAATAATAAAAAAAATCAAAAATACCTTTATCAAAATGATGTGTGATGATATACAGGAGTTGCCCTGGGATTCCCTCTCACTAAGAATCATGGATACCCAATCATAATGAGATAATTACACCATTATGTGGTGGAACCATCTCCCAAATACCTAATTAGGAGAACCAAAAATAAATGGTAGAAAATGATGAGATTATGTAAGGCCACTATAAGGAGAAAATTATAATGTATCACCAAGTAACGACACACAAAACCACCCCACATGAAGGGGAACCAAGAGAAGACAGGGGTGAGTACCTTAGCTTTACACAAGAAAAAATAGAGGGGAAAGAGGGTATTTCATTATAATAACATGAGTGATTAAAATTTTAATTATTCCCCTTAAAATTACCTTTTAAGAGTCATTAGAGTATATCGTACAGGTTGTGGATCTTGGTAGGGACTCATGCCATCGCTAGCCTCTATTTTCCAACCATTAGATGTCACCATCTTTCTATTAGACCCCTCCATGATAGTAGGACCACTAACATGGCCGACAAATGACCAGTTTCATACCATTGACTGGATAGGGGATATATCTTATAGCCCTGACAACCCCAAATTCCTATGTTTCATCTCATTGCTTCTAACCACCTTCTAACAAATAAACATTATAAAAACACTCTTTGGATGTGTCCCAAACATTATAACACTCATCCGAACCCTGATTCATGAAACAACCCATATACAAAATGAATATCCATATATACAATGTAAATTGTAACCCATATATAAAGCGTATTAAAACTATAAAATCAACTAACCAATTAAACATAAATTGGAGTGAATATCCTTTTGATGGAGGAATGTGAATAATGATTCAAGGAACTAAAAAAGATTTTAGTCACTGCTTCTATAAGTACATTACCCTATAGCGGGAAGTGCTTGTAATATTTAATGATAGTTTGAAAAAATCATTGCAATAAATCATGAAATAGAATGATAAATAAATTGATATCTCATTCAACTTAAACAATCATGAGAATAATTTCCCATTACAAGATTTAGTGTTACAAGTAGTCATCTTCACATTAATGATTTTGTGAAATACTCTATTTGGTGGAAAATTATATATATATACTGATGAAAAGATTGAAAATATAAATTCATAAGGATAAAATTTAATATGTTCTAATGAATACGGTTGGAGAAGATCAAAGAAAATCATTTCATCATTTATTACCTTCTAGGGAATCCTAAAAAGGTTGTCAATGCTCTAAAGTGGAAAGATCATGAAACTTTATTTATGATGGGGGTTGAAACATACATGAAAATCATGGAGTTTCAAAAAATTAATATTGAATTCATAATAAATGTAGAGAAATTGTATATTTCCCAAATTATTTTTCAACTATCCTTCTACATGAAGATCAATGTACCCTAGAAAGATAATGTGGATATTTTGAAAATGGTATCAAATATATTAGTGTTCAAATTTGATAAATACAGAGTTTCAATATTTTGAACCCGAATATGGGTCCCATAAAACTGAAATAAAGGAAATTTTGGATGATTCATAGAGATCATACTTATCTATTCATCAAGTAAGTAAGAATAAATATAAATATTTTCAAAACATAACTTTAGTAGGGATAACATAAAGAGGAATTTTAAAAAATTCATACCATGATACTTATTATACCATTATATTAAGTATTAATTATATAATTATAAGGGTATGTAAAAAATAATAACCATAGTATTATAGAAATGGGAAAATATCAAAATGTATTTCAATATTGTAGTAATTGAAACATCTTATGGTCATATTATTATTTGGGCTATAGCTAATCACCATACATACTCATTAAATTTTTATCCATCAAAGAAGACTTCTCCATTGACTGAATCCCAATGAATCCCATAAGGGTAGTGTAATGGAATTATGGAGTACCAATTTAAAATGTATTTTATTAGGATATGAGGTTTAACTTAAGATTTTGTGTAATTGTTTAGAATTAATTGGTGATAGGGTTGAGTTTCAGCAGGTCTTATCATCATAAAAAGATGTCCAGTCTAAGAAGACCATTCCTATTCTAATAGATATGCTGAGATCGTGTCTGATGGATTTCCAAGTATGTTGGGATCAACACACCCCATAGTAGTTTTATTATGTTATAATATTTTTAATTATATAATTAAAATGGTGTATATTTATGGGAAGAGATTTTGAGATCCAATATATTAATATGAAGTGTTATATAAGAAGCTGATAGGTCCTTACCATGTTCATGAAATTTTGGAAAAAGATTAAAACATTAAAAAAAACATCATAATGATACATAAATTCAATGGTATAGTCATGTAGAAAAGTTCTTGATGAGATCTAGAATTTGAAAATGGTTACAATGTGTTCCTATGAATATTTATATAGATGCAGGTTATGAGATTTGGGATGAAAGGGATGTTAATTCATTGATACATCGGTCCCATCAAGAACCTTGATCGTTTCATAGTCATAAGTTATCATTTAGTACACAACGAATAACTATCATAAGTGAATGATGTGTTCTGAGTATATCACCTAATGAAGTACATACCAAATCCATAACATGTAATGACACCAAAAAAAGTAAAATTGGATCATGGCCTTTCATTTGAGGAATATACTTTGTAGAACTTTTATTGAAAATAAAATTTTATGAGGAATATGACTAATCATCTAGTAAAAGTTCTCTAGTGAAATCATAAGATTTAGGAGGCTTCATAGGAACCTGAGTATGTGATGCTGGAAAATTATCTTCACTTGTTCTACTATACGTAGTAACATTTCAGGGGAAAGTTATTTTAGGGGATAGAATGTAAGAGAACATGTTTCTATTAAATATTTATCCTTAAATAAATATATTATTTTAAATAATTTTTCACATTAAAATACAAAATAAAATGATATGAAATATATTAGATATTAAAATTATATCATGAAAAAAACCTATAGGGTATAAAAAAATAACAATAAATTTGGAGTTATTGTAAAATAATAATAAGAACATTTAAAGAATAAACAAGACATTTTTCAATGAAAGTAGTTTATGTTAATATATTTTATATTTATTGAAAAATTTAAAAATTCTAGAATTTGAATCCTAAAAAATTAAATTCATTTATTAATTTATAATTACAAAATTACATTAGAATGATTTTTTTTGACTTTTATAAATTAATTAATTTTTAGGTGAATAATTAAAATAGAGTTTTTACTAATATTATATATTTTTAACATTATTATTATGTAATAAACACTCTGATGTTTAAAAAACAATTTAAATAACAAAATATTAATTTATGGGGGGATTTTAAGAAATTTAAATATTATTATGATCATAGAAAAATTATGTTTAATTTTTAGTACATAATCAATTTTATTTTTGAAATTATTTTTTTGGCCATTTCATTTAATTAATCATTATTATTGTAGAATTCAGTTTTGGATTGATTATCAATCCAAAAATTAGTTATCTTTTTAATAATTAATAAATTTATTTCATGGAAATTAATAGCATTGATAATGTTTCACCAATAAATAAAATTTAAGATTAAAAATCTCACATTTTCTAAAATATATTTTATAAATCAAATTCATTGATTGTGAAATTAATGTTTACAAGAGTTATTTATCTTATTATACAAAATTATTTTAATATAGTAAATCAAAAAAATTTATATTTGTTAAGAAATGCAATTTTTATTTTGTTTGTTAAATTTAATTATTGAGGTTAAAATCATTAGATATCACTATAAATGTAAAAAAGTGAAAATGGTGGATTACTAAGTGTAAAATAACTAACACATTTAGAAAACATGAATATGAGTGTGTGTGTACATGAGGTGGCATTTCAAACCCTCCCCCTTAAATTATTTAACACTTTTGGTGGCTTTGGACAAGGATGAGTGACATAACATTGTTGAATTTTAATGAGTACTTTCAAAATAACTTTTTTATTTACTTATAAAAGGGGATATCTATCACAAAATAATGCTACACATAACCCTTCTAATTTCATCATAGTCTTCTTACATTTTACTCCTATTAAAATCAACTCTCTATTTCATAACACTATTGTTTTTATTATTTATCGTAAGACCTCTATTTCTAAGTATATTTCTAATAGAAATCTTTAGTTCTACACATGATCATTTCTTACACCTTAGACCATCACCACAAAATTACTTCTATAAAATTCATATAAACATTATAATACAATGTCTATATTATTAATAATATACTAAAAAATTATTATATTTGTAGATAAATCATTATTTAGTCCTTTCCATCCACAAATAAATACTAAAACAACATCGATCAAAAATATGTGAAGACTACCATAACCATGATGTGATGTGGATCGTTTATTATGAAAATAACTCATAGTTGTCAACTTGTATCGATTTGAGGAATTAATATATTATATATTTTACAATAATAAATATTAAATGATAATGTATCATATATCATTATTCCATAACACTCACTGGGAAATGGAATCGTTAATAATATGTGCGTACAACCATCGACCTCCATGAATGGAAATTTTCATTTTTCATCATCACCCAACATGGATTATTTATTTAAGATACATTTAAGCTATTTGAAAATTTAAATTATCATCATATAAAAACATTTACTTACTCAAAAAAGTGTAACACTATATAATTTTGGTTGGGTTTTACCACCTTTATGAATGATGTATAATGTATAAATCATGAAAGATAAATAAATTTTATATAAGGAAATTTAATTTAATAAAAATATATTTTTGTTTTCTCCTTGATTCCATAAATTTTTTATTAATATATAATATATTTATTAATATCTCACCTTTTGATTGTTATAAATATTTGAACTTGTTTGTCACAAGTTAATTTTTCAAAAACCATATCCATGAATTTTTTCTAATGAAATGGGACTTGAGGAATAATATTAAAATACTTATTATTCTATGTTTAATAATATGTGAATGATGAAATTTTGGATAAACTAATAGAACAACACTGCAATTATGAATCTATTTCAAAATGATCAAGATTACTCACACCTGATACGGAAAATATATAATAAATCACTAATATAATTTTAAATAATAATTATAAATTACCATTATAAAAGTCTAACGAGATGAATATGGTTTTGCAATAGGTGATTAATATATTTATGTTTTTTTAAAAGAGGTTATAACACATTTGCATAATTTTCAATTCAATATAAGGGTTTCATAAAATTAATTTATTATTAATTGTGTAACATACTTTCTTAAATAAATATTCACCCTGATGTCTTAATAAATTAAATATTATTGATAAATTCATATAAATAATAAATCTATTTTCCTTAATCCATTTTATTCTTCAAAAACATGTTTTCTTCAAAATTAGTTTTTATTTATTCTAATGGGAAAATATTTTAATTAGTTTTTGGAAACATTTGGAATTTATTTTTGTTAAATTAAAACCATTATTAAAATCCTAATAATAGTATTAAAGTTTGGATAAATTGTGGGATGTCATTGAAATTACTGATTTATCAGTACAAAGTGAAAATAATGAATTTTCAAATTCCGTCATTTATATTCATTAAATAATGTAATTAAAAATTCCCATTATATTTTAGATTTTTTCTTATTATGACACTTAAAAAAATTTATATAAAATAATATAAGTAATTTCATTTTAATTCTCAATTTTCATTATCTTGGTATAAGTTTATTTTTATACTAGAAAATGCGGTTGTCAGCAAACTGTTTTTAGGGGAATAATATTTTTCTATTTTAATTATATAAAATAACCCATACTGAGGAATTATATAAATTATATATATATATATATATACTATATCAATTTATGTGAATTTAAATTTACATAATAAATATCACTTGTCAAAAAGATAATTTAAAATAATATTTTCCTCAAAAAATAATTTTCTGAGAAAAAAAACATTTACTTCATGATTTGTAGGAATATTATAAAATGATTTTTTACAACTTATATGTATTAAATATATTAAAATGGATTCTATAGTTTAAATCATCAAAATTTACATTATTTAATATGGAAAAATTAATTTTTCATCATAATTAATTATAAAACAATGAAAATTCTTCCACATGGTAAAATGGTAAATTAGATTAACAAAGGTTAAAAAAAGTGATAAAGAAACTATTTTTTAATCTTCAATACTTTTGAACATAAATAATTTCAACCCTTATCACCATTATGTCAATTTTTGTTTTTTAGTGGGACAATTATCCATGAAAGTGACTATTATATTAATTTAATAATAAAAAATAAAAAATTTCATCCAATTGATTTTAAAAATCTATTATGTTCCCACTAGAAGAAGAAATAATGTGTGAATTGATATCAATGGTCATATTTATAATAATTAAAATATTTTCACGGTTTTAAATTATAAACAATTTTGTTTAATTATAAAATTAAAATAAATTTGTAAACAATGACGATGAAGTAATTATTTATTTAAAAGGATAAAAATATATATTAATACAAACTTTTTACTCAATAATTTAATTTTCATTGTTGAATTAAGTAGTTATTCTTGGAAAATATTATAGATTCATCTAGGGGAGTTAGATGTCACACTTGGAAAATTTTCCTTAAAACTCTGACAATTGTTTGGGCTAATCTTAAACATCCAAGACATGTGTTAATAAGATCACATGGTTTACAATAATGTTTGGAATATTAAAAACCTCCTTAAATTTTATATTTATTTATCTAAATAATAATTTTTAAATAATTCTAGGAATATTATTCATATTATATTCATGATAACTTTTGAGAATTTGGAAAAATATTTATTTATATTAATTAAATGATTATTATAACCCATATGATATCTGAACCAACCTCAACAGAGGGATAATGTGGGACATAGAGTTTAACCATGCCCAAATGAGGATATCTTGAAAATTAAATCAGGGTGGAGGGGATGTGTATAAGCCTTAGAGTGTACATCTATGTGTAGTGTGCGCATGGCATTTAGTTTGGTGTAACTGTTGTTGATCTGTGGTAGAAATATTGAACTATGTTGTGGCGAAAGTTGAGTAATAATTCTTTAAAATAACCTTGGAGAAACTAGTGTGATATTGAGGGAATATGCGAACTATTAGTATGTCGTTAAAAGGATGGAAATGAAATACAACCTTCGATTTTGAGGAAATGTTCAGTCCAATTAATATCACACTATGGTTATTGAAATGAGTAATTTCATTCAACCACTTTATGGGGGTTCTTATTTTATAGAAGACAACTCTCCACCGAATATTATAAAATCTAGTCAACAATATGAGCTTCATAATACCAAGAACATGCACTAAATTTATGTCTGTCATGTAAGAAATATTCCATGAATTCCTCACATTAAGATGTTTCATAAATATACAATATCGTATGAATACATCACATGAATTAATTAACAACCACATTTACATCACTTTATGAATGTTGGATCAAGCTATATTAAGGTGAAAACCAACCATGACTGTGAGATATCATGTAAAGGACTATAGACAATCACCAGATCCACTGTGTGAAGATGAATATATTTTCAAGTCCATTAAGTTCCCTTCTTTATCTAGATTTATTATTTGAATATTTTGGGTTTTTGAATAAGGCCATGTGGATCATGGATTCATCACATGATCAACTAAATGATCATGTGGTGACTAAGAATAAAATATCACCTGAAACATGTGATCAATATAGAAAGCATGAGGCTTGATGATTCCAAGTGTTTTTGAATTATATATATATATATTTCAGTGTTTAATGTACTCTTAGACATGTCTTGGATATTATAGATAGGTGTTGTCAACTAACCTATAAAAATCAGAGCATGTTGTATATTTTATGTGATTATTCCCATGGAGATACCATGAGACATCTCGAAACAGAACACTATCAAGAATAATTTATGTGATGTATAAAAGGAATCTGCATGATTCAATCACGAAAAGATTTATCTCATGAGCCACGATAGTTATGGGAATTATAAAGAGCCCATGTAAACATATTCTTGGGAAGGGAAACTCACAAACACTTTTTTCATCCTAACACAGTTCAATGTGTGAAAGGTATCCACAATTTAATCTTTTCTCCTGAAGCGTTTGAGATAGACCCACATACAGAACCTCAAACCACACAAATGTGTTTTAGAATGATAAAAGGATTATTTCTCATCATCATTTATACATGGATCATGTGAAGGAAGGGAATATCCCGTGTAGATGCACCTCTAGTTTTTCATCGGATATTATGGGAGCCTATTTCCTTTTGAAAAAAAAATATTCCAGACATCAGTTCTTATGAGTAGGTTGAGAAATTAACTTACATACACCTCTAGTCTTATGAAGGAACCTAATGACGTGTCACCTATTCATATGATGTAACTCATTGATAATATCTTTCAAAGGAGATGGAATCCATAGATAGTGCATTGATCCTGTGAAGTTCATTCATGAAGTAATCTAGAAAAATCATACAAGATTCTAGGTCTTGATAATAGTTAGTGGAGAACACATAGAAAAAACCTTTCGTGAAAAGAATATATGTGAAGAGTATTTCACCTTGAAAAGAAACATGAGTTAAACCCACAGACAACCTATGTCTCATGAAATATATTTGGTGAAGAAAATGATTTCTTATTTAAAGACGCCAGGTGACTCAAACTTGGATAATGTGAAGTTGGTGATTTTTTTGGATAAATCATATTTATCACATGATACAAAGAGAATGTGAAGAATACATGGTTTCATGTAACTCATTGTATACATTTCATGTATTAAATTAAAAAATGATAAGTGAAAGTTCATATCTATTCAGGATTGTGCACAGGGCACTGAGGCACGAATGTGGAAAATGAATGATCTTGATGAATATCACATACCATAATAAATCCAAAATCCTAATATTCTATGGCTTCATATGGAACGTAATTCATTCATAATGCGTGTTTAATTTGAGACTGAAGCCACAAATAATATCAAAAGAATTTATAACTGAGTTGATTGTATTTTTATAATTAAAGAAGAAAAATAGGATTCACATTGTGAAAGATATATCTTTAATATAATTTTCTTTATTAATTTGTGCAAACCACGTTGAAAAATATTAGTGAGTATAAGAATTTGTATTGAAGGAATCATTGAAAAAACATTTTTTTACCTGAGGAAAATAATGAAATATTGGCGATCAAATATTTTTTGAAATGACCAAAATGATTTTCAAAGATACATGAACAAAGTTAACGAGTATGTGTGATCCAACAAGATCATGGAGGAATATCAATAGATCAACTAGTAGTTTATCAATCCTTTAATAAAGGAGGAATCCTCCTAGTTGGAGTTGTGATCATGACGTATCTTGTGTGACACAAAAGTAGAAGTCCTTAATGTGGATTCTGGAGTAGCCTAGGGTGGATTTTGGTTACACTATGAGATATATTATAAAAAAACACTTATGTATATTCATGAGAGATACAATGGGACTATGTATCAACCATTTAATATATTTATAAAATTATATTATATAATCTATATTGAGGATAATAACTACCATAAAAAAGAGTAGGTATTTATATTAAAACATATATATTATTGTTTTATATGAATTTTTTGTGTATATTAGTATTCTAGGTAAGGATGAGGGACATAATAAGTGTGGATCGAGGCTTTAACTAGACACATAGATTTAATTTTAAAATAATTATCTTATAAAAAATAACAAGGTATCACCAATTCACCCCCACCACCTCTTAGTGAACTCACAATTGTTTGGGAACATCAAGTTATATTAGTGTGAAAATAACCTCTAAAATATCCACATTTTATAAGAGGATGGAGAATATAAATTTATTTAACAATAGGTTTATTTCCATTTTCAATGGTTAGAACTATCTTCTCTAGAAAAATGGGACTATACAATGTCTATTAAAACTTGGTTTATAAGTGGGATATGTAGTTATAGTGGGATATCCAAAAAATGATGAGAATAATCCTATTAATTTTCAAGATTACATAAACGTAGAGAGAGATGGAAAGGATCATAATTCTATCCTGATGGATATATCAAAAAAGTTATAGAATAGAGTAATGTGTCTCCAAATCTCTAAGGATATTAGGAATAAAATGAGAAGCATTTATGAAGGAAACCTTAAAGTCATTGAATCCAAGATGAAAAAATAGAGAATCATATTTGATGATATCAAAATTGTTGATTATTAATGTATTGATGACTAATTTACATGATTATAAATGATTTTTTTGTAGCATGAGAGGTTTTTGTGAGAAGATGGACGATTCAACTATTGTGGGTAAGCTGATGAGAAATAATCTAAATAGATTTGATTCGATAGTGTCTACACTAGAATACCAATATTATATTTCACTAGATGTACTACATGAAATTATCATAACATACTAAATAAATAAAATAACATCTTTTAAGAATAAATAAAAACATGAAATTTCCATTAAAACCATGATATAGGGTAAAAAAAGAAACCAATGAATATGAGGACAAAGAAGGTGAAGAGGATGAAAATAAAATTTCGTCCTTATTTATAATGATGTATAACAAAGAAAAAATATTTAAAAAATCCACTAAAGTGTAACAACTATAATTTGTTTGATATGTTTTCAAATGGCTACCCAAATAATAATTCCAATGTCACTAAATCTAATGAAGATGGAGACTGATTGAAGAAAAATATAAGAAATATGAAATAAGTGACTATTATTGGAAAAATAAGAAGCATTCAGGGGAAAATAGAGTGAATATGATGATCCTAGAAATTGATGAATCATTATTGTCAAATAATGTCAAAGAAGATGAATGAAATTATATAAATCAAATGTGTTTTATGTGAAAAAAATAAAATAGATAAAGAAACATATGAAGGTTCACAATGTAATGATATAAATGATCTAGAATGGTACATGAAAGAGATTATAGAAGTTTCTCTTGAAAATAAAATAAATCTCAATATGGAAAAAAGAAAATAGAAAAATGACTATGAATAACCTATTTAGAGAGAAGTGACATATCTTAATAATATAAAGGAATATGTAATGAATTTAGATGGTCTAAAAATGAAACAAATAGTATATGATGAAAATTGATCTATAAGAAAAGAAATAAACACTGATTAGACTGAACTCATTAATGAGAACAAACAAAACAAGTTAAAGGTATGTAAAACATAAATATGGTGAATAATAAATATAACACCCAGAGATTTTATGAGAAATATTATTTTTAATTTCTTTGATGTCTTCTGTTGTTCGCTACACCAAGATTATCTTGCACTATATGCAACACCGTATTAGCTTTTAGAATACACAACACTATTCTTGGCTTATGTTACATGCAAGAGCAACCGTCCTCGATAGCTTTCATTGTACGCAATACCGAGTTTTACTAAACAACGATATGTTGTTAAAATATTATATAAACTTGCCTTTATTAATATTAATAGACTCTTTTTGAACTTTTATAAATTTTATCTTTCAAAATGGACTTAATTTTTATATTCATAATATCGAAATTAGCCTAGGGTGAATTTGTGGTATTTTTCTGAAAACATTCAATTTTTTATGAATAGTGAAAACACTAAGTTATTGTTTAAAATTGAATTTTTATTTAAATAATTATTTATTTTACTTAAATTTATTTTAGGTAAAAACTGAAACATAATACCTATATAAGTTCAATGTAATTTATTGGAGTCATTTTATAATAATTTTAGATATATAAAAATTTTATTGAACTTTTCACCGTCTTTACCAACATCATAAGATAATTTTAAAATTTACATAAAACATAATTTTACAACTTCTGTGACTGGAATTTCAAAAATCCAAGAGACACGGTTAATATCAAGGAGTAAAATGTGGTTCAATAAGATAAAAATAATTTTTGATGAATATTAACTTTTTACTTTTATTTACCATGGTTAAAAGTAAACAGTGTAATTGAGGGTAAAATTGATATTATTATTACCCTAACACAGGTCCTAATTCTATAGGATAAGTGTAATTTGACCCATAAAAACCTTAGGAATAAAATATTACCCTTTAGGTCCACATGGATTAGATTACGACATTCATTATTATTTTATTTATAGAAATGTTAAAATAGTTAAAATCAAAGTTTGATAAATATTTTTTTTAATATAGGGTTATACATAAAATAAATTCAACTATAAATATTCATTATTAATCTAAAAAATTTTCATACATAATGGTATTTTATTTATAATTTTTAGACATTATATAATTAAATTTATTTATGACACAATGGTGATGCAGTAATTTCCTAATTAATGAAATATTAAAATAATTGATATTATAAATATCCAAATAAATATAATTTGAGACTTTGTATTAATTACACGAATTTTATAGGTTAATATAACAAATTATTGTTTGTTAGATGAATAGTTTTCGATGTAATAATACTTTTATGAATTTAGAAAAAACAAAATACCAAATAGTGTCAAAATTGACATAAAAGAGTTTTTTAAAAAAATATTATATTATTAATTCATATTATATTCCTAAAGAACTAAGGTTCAGGAAAAAGACTGATATCATGATATATATGACATTAATTAACCAATTGGGATTTTATTGGTAGTTTATAGTATGTTTATTAATCATATAGTGTAAGAATACAAGAATACATGGTAAAAGTTAAAAAATTTAACATAGAGTTAAATCTAAATGATAAAGTTAAAATGGAAAACTAAACTTGTCTAAAACCTATTGGTTGAGATTATTTTGACCCATACCCACCCTATCCTCCAAATAAGTCACATTGGAGCCATTTTAAACAGAATATGAACTTATTATAAAATAATATTTTATGTTTTTTAAGGTTCCCCTCACCCCTGTTATAAAAGGGAACCTCCTCCCTCTCCTCTTAACAACAATTTTAGCCTTAAAGTTCGGCCATCCCCTGAAAATTGTATTTCTCCACTTCCATATAAACCTAATATAGGTCCTGTTCTTCTTCAAAGACCAACTATTGTGCCTTAAGAGGAGGTTAAGAGGAGGCGCGTCGAAGAAGAGGTAATCTCTTCTACCGATTCTTTCAAGTTTCTTTCTTCTTCTACTTCTTCTTATTTTATTGTTTCATTATAAATTAATGACATTCGTATAACTAATATACTGATATGTTATTATAAATATGAAACAACCCCATTTCACACTCTATCCATCATTCAGAAAATGAAATCACGTGGTGTACTCTATTTTTCCACCACCACCTTACTTGGATGGGTATAATGGTGTAAATAATAAATAAATATGGTTATTATAACATAATACTAATTCCGAGATATTATATCATCCACTCCAATTCCATTCATTAATTATGGGAACGATATCTTTACTCGTGCGTACGTACGAATTACTGTCTCCACAACGTGATGAGATTCATTATCCATATTAACCATTCAAGAATTATTATAAAATATATATAATGAATAATAACGATATATATGATATAATAATGCTACTGTATTTATATATATTTATATAGATTTATATATATATTTGTCACTTTCATACTTCCATTCAAGTCAATAAGGAAAGGAAAACAGTGTTCATGTGTACGTACGACCTACCGTCTCCATGAACGGTGTGTTTCATTTCATTTATCTAAGTATTATATATATATATATTCTGAATATATGTGATATATAAATCATGTTTTACATTATTGAAGTAAGTAAATAATTATATAAGTAATAATAATATCAAGAACAACAAGTCTAATCACGTATGATAAATGAAACGATTTTACACAAAATGATGTTTTAACATGGAATTGACAAACGAATGGGTAATATAAAGTCACAAGTGAATAAAATATGATATAATAAATATTATTATGGTTATGTTACAAGAAAATAATATGTTTAAACCCACTATACAAGAGTTTCGGACACGTATAGAAGAAATTGGACCTAAGGTAAAGGATAATTTTTCAATCTCATTTTTATCTGAGATTTCTTGTAAGTAAGTATTTACTAGGGTTATATTTTTCATCCATGTCCATAAATTTTTTTTCATAAAGTTTATAATATTCTTACATGTATTTTTAAAGTCATATCTACCCCTCTTTGACTTTTACTTTGCATTATAGAAGGAATCTTTTTTTTGTTTACCATACGTTGTACTTATTGACATTTCCGTTAAAAGTACGAGGAGAATGTTTTTCTAACTTATACGGCATGAATGGATTTTTATGGTTGTATAATGCCTTATTTTCATGAATCTTACTCTACATGGTTTCAGGACTATTTTCAACAAAATCCTTTTCTTTTAAAATTTCATTTCATTTTGTGAAAAGAAAATTATTTTGAAGAAGAAAGGATATTTTCCTCAAGATTTCATTTCAAGTGTTTTATCAAAACCATTTTCCATCTAAGATGACATTTTTTATGTGTGTATTTTTCAAGTATAATGTATCTATTATTTACTTGTATTCACTTTTCTTATGATGAAATGATATCCATTTGTTTTATATGGATTGTGTTATGATGGGATGATGTTTTTATAACCCATTTTATTCATTGGGTTATGATGAATGATTTATGATTATGTTGTGGAACATGTAATAATGATTTAATTATGAGATGGGTGGGACCTATATCTCCATCCAATGAATTCGGTAATGATTTATATATCATGAGATAGACATGTCTGGAACGATAGGTGAATCCGGTTCAGTAATGGACTTTTTCCACTGGGATGGTCTTGGCCGCAATGCCTGGACTACTATGGAAATCATATCAGGTGCTTAATGGTTTTCCACAATTATATGATTTATTACCATGCTATTTTATCATGATTAATGTTCCTTTATCATATATTTCTTATTTAATGCTAATATTTATGTCAATGTTCATGTTTTTACAGTCAAATGTTTATGGGTTGTTTTATGTTCTCCATGTTTACCTTTACTGAGCATTTCAGCTCACCCTTTTTATGTTTTATTTTCCACATGATATAAATAAAGGATTTAGGTAAGAAAACATATGGGGAAGTTCTTTATGGGGGATATTGAAGATATTTCACTACGATTAGAAGATTATGTTATGAGTTTCCAAAGACACTAAACTATTACGGTCCTTGGGTGTCTGTTTTTGTTATGTATTAAGTATTGCAAAAAAGTAATGTAATTTCAATGTATGTCAAGTCTAGGTCTCTATAGTTGGTATCAGAGGAAAGGTTTAGCTAAACTTTTGAAACTAGGATGCGAAATCTTTAGTGAGATCCCAAGAGATATTTCTAAGGTATGTCTAGGGATGTCCCTAAGGTTAATTATAAGCATAGGTTATAGTCCTAGAATTATGGTAACGATCTTAGAATTAAACCTAAGATGTTATATATTTAAGGTACTCCACCATTATTAAGTTGTTTTACTAGCATGATTTTTGCCTCTCATACTATTCTTTTTGGGTCTTAGAAAATGGCTGGATACATGAAGATTCGTGATAATAGAGGATATGATGGACAATGGAATGACATTCTTCACAAGCAACAAAATGATATGGGATTTGGAAGTCCAAACATCATTATTATGCCTAATCGTAAATCTCATAATATGATCAATAATCGTAAATTTGGTAAGTATCCCGACTCAGCTAATAAGAGAAATATGTAGTTTCATGATGATCATAGAGGAAAGAAAGTTCAATTCCCCTCATGTAAATCATGTGTGAAGAGGCATAAGGGAGAATGTTTCAAAGGAACTAAAAGATGATTTGGCTGTGGAAAAGAAGGAAACAAAGCCAGTAATTTCAAAGGAAATGGTTTAGATAACACCATGGACAATGATAATGGTATAGCTAAGACATCAAAAATGGTTAAATGTTTTAAATGTTGAATGTACGGGCATTATGCAATCTAATTACCTAAGTCAAATACACATGAAGAGAATCATCATGGTCATATGGGTAGTATTTATATTGATGATGATGAAGAGAATACAAAAGATATGTCAGATGAAATAATTGTTGATGCTCGGTCAATGGTTTAAGAAGGTAGTGGAATGATTTATGTTTATCAAGAGTTATGGTGTATAGGTAATGGTAATATGTAATAAGGAAACATCAAATGATTTTTACACTATTGTTTTTACAAAATTAGTTGAAAGTATATGTTTAATGGTACCAGTAACCATGAAAGGTTATTCATATATTTTTGGAATATAATGACCCATACATTACATAAATTGTTATTACTTCACAATTTAAGCATCATTATTACAACATATAAAAAAACCATGATAGGACTGTATAGGTACAGTGTCTTTAGAAACTGGGAAACATAAACAACTAGTTCATAAAGAATCTATATTGTCTCCCATTTATTTCCTCATATCTAGAGTCCATTTTGGAATATCCTACTTAATACCCTTATTACTGACCTTGGGAAAAGAAAACATACAAAAGGGTGAGCTCAAATGCTCAGTGATGGTAAATAAAACAAGTATCAATCATATCATATTCATAAGAACATAACATTTTGAAAATCATAACCTATAAAAGAGATCATAATATCATAACACGAGATAATTCATAGTAGTGAGATGTAATCCTAATAATCATAATGTAAAACATGAAGCTTTGTGTTTCATACACACATAATCATAGAAAATCAATTCATATTAGTCAAGACTCATTGAAAAGTCTATCTTAGCGGTTAAAGTCCATTTCTGAACCGAGTTCACTCCTCGTTCCAGTCTTGGATCACTAAAGTGGATTAAATTTCTATTCCATCCATGTCTATCTCATGAGATATAAATCTTTACCCAATGTATTGGAGGGAGATATGGGTACCACCCATATCATAATGAAACCATTATTATGTGTGCCACAAAATCATAAATCATATATCATGACATAACCCATGTAATAAGAATGGGATTCTTAAACATCTTTCAGTCACAACATAATCTATATAATATAAAAGGTCTTCATAAAAATATTTCCATAATAACATAATCAAATAAATGTTAAAATAGGTATATAAACAGAACTGTATATTATCTTAGATAGAAAATAATTTTGATAAAACACTTGAACTCAATTCTCGAGGAAAATATCCTTTCTACTTCAAAAACATTTTTCCTTTACTAACATGTAATACATTTTTAAGTAAATAAGTTAATTGAAAATAAACATGAAAACATTTAAAGGAAGATTCATGGAAATAATGTTCTATGAAATAATAAAAATCCATTCATGCAGTATACGTTATCAAACATTCTTCTTGTACTTTGGACTGAAAAGTCAAAAAGTATCTCGTATTGAAAACGAAAAAAGATTCCATTCATATATTTTAATAAAAATTAACCAATAGGTAACCATGTATTTAAAAAATTGTAGGAGTATAGAAATGTTATTACATATTTAGGAAAAATGGGTGTGGATGATAGATATGCCCAAGGAAATTCTGAAGTATAAACAATCACGGAAAAAAATGATATTGTGATATTTTCCCTTACCTTAGGTCTGATATGCTTTGTACGTATCTGAACCTCGTGTATAATGATTTAAATAATGTCATTGACTTATTATAGAATCATATTCATTGTTATGATATCATATATGGTTATATTCATATCTTCTTATTAGTAATATTTCATTGCTACTTTTTATTCCGGTGTTAATTTCTTTATGTTCTTATGCATGTTTTGTCGAATAAATTCTTATTCCTCTTTTTAGTCTATAGATACCTCATTTACAGAATGGTATTATTGTAATATAAATCATATTTATTCATTAAATTCATTTATATAATCATTATTCAATGAAGATCATGTAGAACGAGTTGCATCAGATCGTCAAGACAGTAGGCCGTACGTACGCACGAGCGATGATATCATTCTTTTGATATTATAATTGTATATAATTGGATGGTATATAATATATAAAGAATCATAATAATGTAATATTTATTATTTTTATCATTTATACTAATTATAATACCCATCCAATTGATGAAATGTTTGAATAACAAACTACACCATGACGTGGAGACGGCAAGCTGTACGTACTTACATGTGTTGAATTTATCATTCATAGGATGGATAAAATAACTAATATGGCTGTAAAATTTTCATAATAACATCACAGTATATAGAAGATACTGGAGTTATTATTTTAGAATAGAATCAACAAAGAAGGGTTAAGTGTAAGAAGAAAGGAACTTGAAATAAGTGGTGAGATGTTTACATCTTCTTCGGGTTCTTCCTATTGATTTGATAAAAAGGGCTCATTAGGTTGACTTTCTGACTAAATAAAGACCTCTAGGATGAAGGGAAAACCGTTTAGAGGGTATTTTGGCAGGGGTTTGCTGATAAAAATGGCTTTGTAAGTGTTAATTAGAGAGAAAGGGGAGTTCCCTTTTATAAGAGGGGTGAGAACCACCTTGGGAGAAACATAAAATATTATTTTTTAATATATTCATATTCTGTATATAATAGATCCAATGTGACTTATTTCGATTCTAGGGTGGGGATGGGTAGAAATCCTATCAAAAAATAGGTTTTAGAAAAGTTTAGGTTACAATTTTAACCTTATCATTTAGATTTAACTCTAAGATAAATAATTTAACTTTTACCGTGTATTATTATATTCTTACACTATATGGTTAATAAACATACTATAAACTACCAATAGAACCCCAATTGGTTAATTTATGTCATTTATATCATTATATAAGTCGTTTGGTATAACCTTGGTTATTTAGGACCATTATAACAATTAATAATATAATATTTGTTTTCAAAACTCTTTTATGTCAATTTGGACACTATTTGGTATTTTGTTTTTTCTATATTCATAACAGCATTATTACTTCGAACAAAATTAATCTAAACAACCCTAATATGTTATATTAACCTAGAAAATTAGTTTAATTCCTAAAAAGTCCCAAATTACATTTATTTGGGTATTTATATTATCAATTATGTTAATATTTCATTAATAAGGTAATTACCCCATCATCATTGTGTCATAAATAAATTAAATTTTTTAATGTCTAAAAAATATAAATAAAATACCCTTATCTAGGAAGTCATTTTATATTTCTAATGAATATTTATAGTTGAATTATCTTCTGTATAACCCTATATTAAATATGTTTTGGTCATTAAACATTGATTTTAAATATTTTAACTCATCTTTAAATAAAATAATAATAAATGTCCTAATCTAATCCAAGTAGACCAAATAGGTTCATATTTTATTCCTAAGGTTGTTTTTAGTCGAATTATACTTATCCAATAGAATTATAACTGGTGTTAGGGTAATAATAATATCATTTTTACCCTTAATTACCCGATTTACTTTTAACTGTGGTAAATAAAAGTAAAAAGTTACTATTCACAAAAAAATTATTTTTATCTTATTGAACCACATTTTACTCCTTGATATTAACCATGTCTCTCAGATTTTCAAAATTCCACTCACAGAAGTGGTAAAATTATGTTTTATGTAAATTTGCAAATTCTCCTAGGAGGTGGGTAAAAGACGGTGAAAAGTTCAATAAAATTTTTATATATCTAAAATGATTATAAATTGACTCCAATGAATTACATTTAACTTATAAAGGTATTATATGTTTATTTTTATCTAAAATAAATTTAAATGTAATAAATAAAAATTTAAATAAAAATTCTGTTTTAAACTATAACTCAGTGTTTTTCACTATTCATCATAAATTGAATGTTTTTAGAAGAATACTGAAAATTCACCCTAAGATAATTTCGATATTCTGAATCCAATAATGAAGTCCATTTTGAATGATAAAATTTATAAATTTTTAAAAAGTGGGTATTACTATTCCTAACGGCTAGTTTATATAATATTTTAATAATATATCATTTTTTAGTGAAACTCTGTATTGTGTACAACGCAAGCTATCGAGGAATGTTGATCTTGCATGTAACACATGCCAATATAATGTTGTGTGTAGTGAAAGATTCCTTTGTTGTTGTGTATAACATAACACATTAATGCAAAATATTTCTCATAAAATCTCAAGGTGTTACATTCTACCCCCCTTAAAAAGAATTTCTCCATTGAAATTCGTCACTTCATAACAAACAGATGAGGATACCTCTCCCCCATAATATCCACAAGTTCCCATGTAGCTTCTTCTAATTTGTGGTTCTCCATAAAACTTTAACCAAAGAGTGGCCTTATTTCGTAGAAATTTTTCGTTATGATCCAGAATCTCTATTTGTTGTTCTTAATAAGAAATATCTTGCTCTAGTGGTACAACTTCTGAGCTTTGTACATGTGAAGTATCATGTATGTACTTTCTCAGGAGAGATACATGGAACACATCATTAACTTGAGAGTGATTCGGTGGAAGCACCAATCGGTAAGCTACCTTCCCAACACGATCCAGTATTTCAAAAGGACCAATATACCTACTTCTCAGCTTTCCCTTCTTTCCAAATATCATTACTCTCTTCCAAGGAGTTATTCGTAAGAACACTTTATCACCCACTTCAAACTCTAGGTCTTTTCTTAGGTTGTCAGCATAATGTTTTTGTCGACTCTAACATGGTCTAATGTGTTGTTGAATAGATCTTAGCTTTTCTGCCATCTCATCAACAAGATCATGTCCTTATAGATTTCATTCCCCAACTTCATTACAGCAAGTTGGACATATGTATTTCTTTCCATAGAGAGCTTCATAAGAAGCCATCTGAATACTGGTGTTAAAGATATTATTATAAAAAAAATCCACCAAAGATAGTTGTTTATCCAAAAAACCTTTGAAAACCATAGAGAAAGCTCTCAACATGACTTCAATATTTTGAATTGTCCTCTCAGACTGACCGTCTGTCTGAGGATGATATCTAGTGATGAAACTCAACTGTGTATCTAGAGTATGCTAACGACTTCACTAGAACTTTGATGTAAACCTTGGATCCCGATCAGATATAAGGGAAACTGGTACTCTATGAAATCTTACAACTTCCTTCACATATATCCTGGAAAGCTGATCAAGAGATAAATCATCTCTAATAACACTGAAGTGTTCCGACTTCGTAAGACGATCAACTATAAGCCAGATAGCATTATTGCTTTTGGATGTTTTAGGAAGTCCAGTGAAAAAGTCCATAGTGATGTTTTCTTATTTCCATTCTGGTATGGGTAATGGTTGTAACATCCCCTTAGAATTATCTCTCTCAGCTTTGACTTGTTGACAAACCAAGCATCGAGAGACATATTCAGCAACATAACTTTTCATTCCATCCCACCAGAAGTACTCTTTAAGATCCCAATACATCTTCATGCTTCTAGGGTGAATAGAGAATGAAGAACTATGAGATTCATACAATATTTTCGTCTTTAATTATGGTATGGGAGGAACACAAACCCAATTCCGGAACCTTATTATTTCATCACAATCAATGTGAACTTTACGAACATTTCTCACCTTCTTTTGTAACTCTACATATTGTTTCTATGCCTCTTTAATCTTCACATGTATAGATGGTTGAACATTCATTTGAATAATATAAGACTTTTCCCCATCCATTATAATTCCAATATCCATCCTTTGTAAATCCATAAATATTGGATCTTTTGTGATTCTCATCATGGATAAGCTAGCATGGTCGTTTTGACTTAATCTATCTGCCACCTTGTTTGCTTTCCCAGGCTGGTAATGAATTGTGGAGTCGTAATCCTTAATCAGCTCCAACCATCTTATTTGAAGCATATTCATCTCCTTTTGTGTGAAAATATAATTCAAACTTTTATGATCCATATAAATATCACACCTTTCACCATAAATATAATGCCTCCAAATCTTTAATGCAAAGATTACCACATCTAATTCTAAATCACGAGTTGGGTAATTCTGCTCATGGATTTTCAACTGTCGTGAGTCATAAGCTATCATCATATCATTTTTCCTGAGAAGAAACCCCAATCCCTTCTTGGATGCATCACTGTAGATCACAAACCTTTCTCCAGTACAAGGTAGTGTGAGCACAGGTGCACCATATAACCATCTTTTTAACTCCTTGAAATTATCTTCACACTCCTCCATCCAAATGAACTTAACTCCTTTTCCAGTCAACATGGTGAGTGGATTATATAATTGTGAAAAATAATTCAAAAAACGTCGATAATATCCAGCCAAACCAAGAAAACTTCATATCTCAGTTACTATTGTTGGCCTCAACCATCTTTCGATAACCTCTGTTTTTGCTGGATCCACAGCTATCCCCTCTTTTGAGATTATGTGACCAAAAAATGAATCTTTTTGAATCCAAAACTCACACTTGGTAAATTTTTCATAAATCTTATCCATTCTTATGGTCTTTAATACAATTCTCAAGTGATCTTCATGTTCTTCCTTACTCTCTGAATATACTAGAATATAGTCTATAAAGACTACCACAAAATGATCAAGATTGTCTCTAAAGACTCTATTCATTAGATCCATGAATATAGAAGGGGAATTAGTTAGACCAAATGGAATAACTATAAATTCATAGTGTTCACACCTTGTACCGAAAGCCGTATTTGGTATATCCTCCCTTTTCACCCTTAATTGATGATACCCTGAACGAAGATAAATATTGGAAAAGTACTGATCTCCACGTAGTTAGTCAAATAAGTCATCAATGCATGGGAGAGGATATCTTTTCTTGATAGTGATCTTGTTATGTTCTTTATAATAAATGAAGAGTCTCATAGATCTATCTTTCTTCTTAACAAACTGAACAGGTGCTCCCCAAGGTGATGCACTAGGGCGTATGAATCCCTTATCAAGATTATCTTGGAGTTGCTTCTTTAATTCCTACAACTCAATTGTGTCCATTCTATAAGGTTTCTATGAAATGGTCATATCACCCGGTATGAGCTATATTGAAAACTCAACATCACGATATAGAAGAAGACCTGAAAATTTCATTATAAAAACATCATCAAACTCTTATAAAATTGGCATATTCTTAATAGTAAGTTTCTCTCCAACCATTTGAGATAAATAACCTTCATTTATTGGAATCAAGACCCATATTATGGAATAAATTTCCACTAGATGGTTATATTTGTCCTTGCATCGATAGATGATCATAGATTGATCAGGAATATGAAAGGTGACTTCCCTTAATTGTAAATAGATATTAGCACCATATAAGGAAAGCCAATCCATGTCAATAATCACATCAAATTCCACTATAGGATGGATAACAAGATTTTCAGAAATCACTTTCCCGCAAATATCAACTAGCGAAGAATTATACACTTCTGGTGCAACCATTGTGCCTTTAGAAGTTGTCACAGCTAACTCAATAGATAATTATTGAGGTAGTACGACGATTCCCTTAGAAAATTCTTTAGAAATAAAATAGTGGGTGGATCCAGAATCAAATAAATCATTTGATACATTATAGTGGATGGTAAGTTCACCTTTCACTACTTCATTATCATACTCCACATCACTGATAGAATTTTCATGTGACTTTCCTTTGTCTTGGGCCTTAATAGTTTGTTGATGTCGATCATCATCAACAACCCTTGGATTAGGGCATTGATTAGTATAATTCCCCATTTCCTGGTACTTGAAACATTGAAGTTTAAGAGGTGCATTATGTGTAGCCTTTTCATTGTTCGCATCACAAGAAATATTTTTTCCATCATTGCGGCATTCAAATGCCTGATGACCTTCTTTTCCACATTTGAAACATTTACATGTGCCTTTAAGAAAATTTCCTCTATATTTCCTTCCACACATTGAGAATAAGGGAAAACTCATCTTATTTTATGTGTGGTCTTTATATTTCCCATTGAATTCCATTTTCATCTTCTTATCAAACCCATATGACTGAGGGGTTACTCCAATCTCCATCTCAATCTTGATAGCACATCGAACAATTTCCGTGTAGCTATTGAAGCCCCTTTTGGCTAACACCCTTCGAATACTTGGTTTTATGACACTAAAGAATCTATCGATCTTACTCTCAAGTTTGATAATAATTCTGGAAGCATACCTTGCAAGGCTTGTAAAATTTTCTTCGTAGGTACCAACAGATTCATCATCCTTTTTCTTTAGTTCAAGAAACTCTTTCTCCATATTTGTTCGAAGAATACAATGGAAGTATTAATTGAAAAATTTGTTCTTCAACTCATCCCATTCCATGGACTCAATTTCATCTCTTTTCCTCGTATTCTTGATAATATTCCACCATTGATCAACTTCACCACCCAAACGATATACTACTAAGATGACTTTATCATGTTCAAAACATTTTAGAACTGAAAATATCTTTTCAGTGGTACTAATCCATTGTTCAGCCACTAATGGATCAGTAGACCAGTAGAATGAGGGTGGATGCTACCTCATGAAGGATTCAACAAAATGACGCTCCTTTATTTTCTTGTTTGGAAGTCCTGCATGATTCATAGCTTAAGAAAGTTGTGTGAGCATGGCTACACAATTTTTAATTCTATCTCCCAGAACATTTGGTTGCACAGGGGGATTACCATTTCATTTCCCATCGCATTCATCATTAATGTGGTTCCTTCGAGTTCTAGTCATTGACAAAAACCAATAAGCATAGTGTGAGAAACACCGATCATAATAGGAAAACCACATAATCAAGAATAAAATTTCACACTTAAGGTCTTATCATAGGTTATTCACGACCATTTCTAAAACAATAACATTGTGTTCTATGCTTAGACATATCCTTAGGGTTCTTACTAAGGCTTTCACATCATAGTTTCCTAAGGTTGAATATACATTTCCTCTAATACCAAGTATAACGACCCATAATTTACATACATTGTTATTACATTAGAATTGAAGAATACTTATTACAACATATACCAAAACCATGATATTACTGTATAGGTATAGTGTCTTTAGAAACTGGGAAACATAAACAATTGGTTCATAAAGAATCTACATTGTCTCCCGTTTATTTCCTCATATCTAGAGTCCCTTTTGAAATATCCTACTTAATACCCTTCTTCCTGATCCGGGGAAGAGAAAACATACAAAAGGGTGATCTCAAATTCTCAGTAAGGGTAAACAAAGGAAATATCAATCAAATCGTATTCATATGAACATAAAATTATGAAAATCATAACCTGCACAAGAGATCATAATATCATAACATGGGATAAATCATAGTAGTGAAACGTAATCCCAATAATCATAACATAAAACATGAAAATTTGTGTGGAATACACACATAATAATAGAAAATAATTTCACATTAGTCAAGACTCATTTCCAATACTATCATAGTGGGAAACATCCATTTTTGAACCGAGTTCCCTCCTCGTTCTAGTCCTGTATCAATGAACCAGATTAACATTCTGTTCCAGCCATGTCTATATCATGAGATTTAAATCATTACCCAATACATTGGAGGGAGATATAGGTCCCACCCATCTCATAATGAAACCATTCTTATGTGTTCTACAAAATCATAAATCATATATCCTAGCATAACCCATGTAATAAGAATGGAATTCTTAAACATCATGCCATCATAACACAATTTATATAAGATAAAGAGACATCATAAAAATAATTCAATCATAACATAATCAAATAAATGTAAAAATAGGGATAGAAACCGAACCCTATATTATATTATATGGAAAATAATTTTGATAAAACACTTGAAGTCCATTACTTAGGAAAATATCCTTTTTACTTCAAAAACATTTTTCCTTTCTTAACTTGTAATAAAATTTTAAACTATTTGATGTTAATTAAAAATTAAATTGAAAACTTGTAAAGGAAGCATCATGGAAATAATGTTCTATGAAATCATAAAAATCCATTCATTACATATAAATTAATAAACATTCTTCTCGTACTTTGGCTGGAAAAGTCAAGAAGTATCTCGTACTGAAAAAGACAAAAGATTCCTTTCATATATTTTACTAAAAATTCACCAATAGGTAAAATTGGATTTAAAATTTTTAGGAGGATAGAAATAATATTAAATATTTAGGAAACATGTGTTTGGATGATAAATATTCCACAAAAAATTCTGAAGTATAAACAATCTTGAAAAAAAATGAGATTGTGAGATTTTCCCTTACCTTAGGTCTGATAGGATTTGTACGTATCCGATCCTCCTGTATAATGATTTAAATAATTTCATTCACTTATTAAAGAATCATATTCATTGTTATGATATCATATATGGTCATATTATTATCTTCTTATTAGTAATATTTCATTGCAACTTGTTATTTTGGTGTTCATTGCTTTATGTTCTGATGCATGTTTTGTCGAATAAATTTCTATTCTTATTTTTAGGTTATAGATAAATCATTTAAATAATGTTATTAGTGTAATATAAATCATATTTATTCATTAAATTAATTTATATAATCATTATTCAACTAATATCATGTATAACGAGTCAAATCATACCGTGGAGACGGTAGTCCGTACGTACGCACGAGCGATGATATCATTCTTTTGATATTAAAATCATATATAATTGGATGGTATATCATATATAAAGATTCTTAATAATTTTATATTTATTATTTAAATCATTTAAACTCATTATCATACCCATCCAAATGATGAAATGATTGAATAACAAACTACACCACGAAGTGAAGACGGTAAGCCGTACGTACGCTCGTGTGGTGACTTTTTCATTCATAGGATGGATAAAATAACTAATATTGTTGTGACATTTTTATAATAACAAAACAGTATATAGATGATACTGAAGTTATTAATTTAGAAGGAAAACAACAAATAAGGATGAAGTGGAAGAAGAAAAGAACTTGAAATAGGTGGTGAGATATTTACCTGTTTTTCAGGTTCTTCCTTTTAATTTGATCAAAGGGCTACCTAGGATGAATTTATGACAAAATTAGGGCCTCTAGGATGAAGGGAGGACAGTTGAGAAGGTATTCTGGGTAGGGTTTGTCCGAGAAAAATGGCTTTGGAAGTGTGAATTAGAGAGAAGGCGAAGTTCCCTTTTATAAGAGGGGTGAGGGGCACCTTAGGAAAAACATTAAATATTATTTTATCATAAATTCATATTCGGTGTATAATGGATATAAAGTGACTTATTTAGAGGCTAGGGTGGGTATGGGTCGAAATTATCTCAACCAATAGATTTTATATAATATTAGGTTACCATTTTAACCTTATCATTTAGATTGCTCTATAAGTTAAATAATTTAACTTTTACCTTGTCTTCTTGTATTCTTACACTATATAGTTAATAAACATACTATAAACTACCAATAAAACACCAATTGGTTCATTAATTTCATATATATTATTATATAAATTTTTTTGGAGAACCATATATTTTTATGACCCTTATATCAATTAATAATATATATATTTTTAAAAAACTCCTGTATGTCAATTTTTACACTATTTGGTATTTTGTTTTTTTAAATTAATAAAAGCATTATTACTTCGATCCAAAATTTTAAAACAAACCCTATTATGTTATATTAACCTAGAAAATTAGTTTAATTCATAAAAAATATCAAATTACATTTATTAGGGTTTTTATAATATCAATTTTGTTTATATTTCATTAATAAGGTAATTACTGCATCATCACTGTGTCATAAATAATTTTTTTTTAATTTCTAAAAAATATAAATAAACAACCATTATATAGGAAATATTTTTAGATTTATAATGAATATTTACAGTCTAATTAATTTTATGTATTAATCTATATAAAAAATATTTTAGTTAATAAACTTTGATTTTAACTTTTTTAACTCTACTTTAATTAAAATAATAATAAATTTCTTAATCTAATCCAAGTGGACCAAAGAGGTTAATATTTTATTCATAATGTTGTTTTTGGTCAAATTATTCTTAACCAATAGAATTAGGACATGTTTTTATGGTAATAATAATATCATTTTTACCCTTAATTACCCGATTTACTTTTAACCGTGGTAAATAAAAGTAAAAAGTTACTATTCGAAAAAATTATTTTTATATTATTGAACCACATTTTACTCTTTGATATTAACCATGTCTCTCAGATTTTATAAATTCAACTCATAGAAGTGGTAAAATTAAGTTTTATGTAAATTTGCAATTTCGCCTAGGATGTGGGTAAAAGACTGTGAAAAGTTCTATAAAATTTTTATATATCTAAAATTATTATAAATTGACTCCAATGAATAACATTGAACATATAAAGGTATTATGTATCTATTTTGACCAAAAATAAATTTAAATAAAATAAATTATTATTTAAATAAAAATTAGGTTTTAAACTATAACTCAGTGTTTTTCACTATTCATCAAAAATTGAATGTTTTCAGAAAATACCATAAATTCACCCTAAGCTAATTTCGATATTCTGAGTCCTAAAATGAAGTCCATTTTGAAAGATAATATTTATAAAATTTCAAAAAGTGGGTATTACAATTCATAACAGCTAGTTTATATAATATGTTAATAATATATCGTTGTTTAGTGAAACTCGATATTGTGTACAACACAATCTATCAAGGAAGGTTACTATTGCGTGTAATTCAATCCAAGACAGTGTTGTGTATAGTGAATGATTCCTTTGGTGTTGCGTATAACATAATACATAAAAACAAATTATTTCTCGTAAAATCTCAGGGTGTTACATGGAAAGTAGATGATATGTGCATAATGAAGGGATAAGGGATAATGAGATTTTTGATTGTATTAATGAGCTCATGCCTGATATAAGGATAATGTGATATCATGGTTTGAGAATATAGAAATTTTGGGATTTTGGTATGTGGAAAGAGTTAACTTTTGATAGAAATCATGTTTTCACTAATGTTCTATGGTAATTTATGTTTCAAGAGAATACATGATTATCGCATTCACATGTTTGGAATCTGATCAACAAGATATATCTTATGATATATGGGGGATAAATGATGGTATTCATGTTCTTGTTATGTTACCTTTCTAGTAATCATTTTCTTTATACTATGAGATTGGACAGATGTATTTTGGATAAGTCTAAAGATTAAAAAGGATTATGTAGGACATCAGATAGTTTTGTTTAAGGCTAGATTTTTTTTTCGATATTATTTCTGTAATGTTATAATAGTGTAGTATTAGATAAAGGACAACCTGCAGGACGGGCGACAACCTGTCGCATCGGAAAAGGTTGCAGGAATCGAACCCACAACCGAAGTGTGACATGCCTTTATTTCCTACCACTGGCCTACAGGAAGTCCCCGGTTAGTAGAAAGCAGTTTTATTTTATTAAGCAGGATGATAGATGAAGTATAAGTCTATTTTTGGAACCATATACGATTAATCTTACCATAGATGGGCTTATGTATATAAATTTTTCTAACCTTATATTTGAGACAGATGTAATGACCTATCATTCTATCACATGATCTACTAACACTTCATGAATGACAAACTCAACTTTATTTCTTTAAGAGATGAAGTGGAAATTGTTCAAGGAATGACCAATGGTGAGATTGTACCAAAATCAATTATGTATTTCTTTTAATTCCATTTTTTCATCTTTAGGGAAAGGATCTTGAAAACCAAAAATGTTTTCCTAGACGGTACTTTAGATCATCACAAAATTATGGCTTTTTGATTGTTGAACTTTTCATTGTCATGTTCTCTACCACTCTCCATCAGAACATGATTGTTATATTTCTCTTCAATATCCAAATTTTCACCTATGTTCTTCTACGTGGAAACCCAGTGATGAGTTAATTTGGGTAACCAATAAGTTTCATATATTAGTTTTTAAAAATTAATATTCAGTATTCCTTTTTACGATGTGGGTTTCTATGAATGAAACTTTCAATTAGTAAACCATTTATAACCCTGACGAATATCGAGGGGAAAATTCCTTTTAAGCGGGGTAGAATGTAACACCCCGAGATTTTATGAGTAATATTATTTTTTATTTCTTTGATGTCTTGTGTTTTACGCTACACCAAGATTATGTTGTGCTATACACAACATCATATTATCTTGTAGTATAGGAAACACTATTCTTGTATTGTGTTACATGCAAGAGAAACCTTTCTCGATAGCTTGCGTTGTATGAAATACCGAGTTTCACTAAACAACGTTATGTTATTTAAATATTATATAAACTACTCGTTATGAATAGTAATACCCATTATTTGAAATTCTATAAATTTTGCCTTTCAAAATGGACTTCATTTTTGGATTCATAATATCGAAATTAGACTAGGGTGATTTTTTGGTATTTTTCTGAAAACATTCCATTCTTGATGAATAGTGAAAAACACTGAGTTATTGTTTCCAACCGAATTTTTATTTAAAAAATTATTTATTTTATTTAAATTTATTTTTGGTCAAAATTGATACATAATACCTATATAAGTTCAATGTAATTTATTGGAGTCAATTTATAATAATTATATATATATATAAATTTTATTGAACTTTTCACCGTCTTTTACCCACATCCTAGGAAAATTTTCAAATTTACATAAAAATTAATTTTACCACTTCTGTGAGTGGAATTTCAAAAATCCAAGAGACACGGTTAATATCACGGTGTAAAATGTGGTTCAATAACATAAAAATAAATTTTGGTGAATAGTAACTTTTTACTTTTATTTACAGCAGTTTAAAGTAAATAGGGTAATTAAGGGTAAAAATGATATTATTATTACCCTAACACATGTCCTGATTATATTGGATATGTGTAATCCAACCAAAAACAACCATAGGAATAAAATATTACCCTTTAGGTCCACTTGGATTAGATTAGGACATTCATTATTATTTTATTTAAAGAAGAGTTAAAATAGATAAATTCAAAGATTAATAACTAAATCCTTTTTAATATTGGCTTATAAATAAGGTAAATTTTACTATAAATATTCATTATAAAGATAAATCTATTTCCTATATAATGGTATTTTATTTATACTTTTTAAACATTATATAAAATAATTTATTTAAGACAAATTGGTGATACAATAATTACCTATTTAATGAAATATTAAAATAATTGATATTATAAATAACCAACTAAATGTAATTTGAATCTTTTTATGAATAACACTAATTTTTTAGTTTAATATAACATATTAGTGATGGTTATAAGAATTTTTTGTTATTAATAATGCTTTTATGAATTTAGAAAAAAATACCAAATAGTGTCAAAATTGTCATAAAAGAATTTTTAAAACAAATATTATATTATTAATTGATATTATATTCCTAAAAATATTATCTTTGAACAAAAGAATTATATAATAATATATATTACATTAGTGAAAAATTGGGGTTCGATTGGCAGTTTATAGTAAGTTTATTAACCATATAGTGTAAGAATACAAGAAGACATTGTAAAAGTTAAATTATTTAACTTAGAGTTAAATGTAAATAATATGTTTAAAATGGTAACATAACCTTGTATAAAACCTATTTGTTGAGTTTAATTACACCCATACCCAACCTAGCCTCTAAATAAGTCACTTTGGATCCATTATAAACTGAATATGAATTTATTATAAAATAATATTTTATGTTTTTCCTAAGGTGCCCCTCACCCCTCTTATAAAAGGGCAACTCCTTCCTCTCCTCTTGGCAAAAATTTGAGTCTTTAAGCTCGGCCAAACCCTGACCATTTCACTTCTACCCCTATATATAAACCTACTATAGGTTCTGGTTTTCTTCAAATACCATCTTTAGTGCCCTAAGAGGACGTTAATATGAGGCGCGTCGAAGAAGAGGTAATCTCTTCTACCGATTCTTTCAAGTTTCATTATTCTCCTACATCCTCTTCTTTAGTTGATTCATTCTAAAGTAATGATATCAGTATTAAAAATATACTGAAATGTTATTATAAATAATAAACATCCACATTTCACATTTTATCCATCCTACGGAAAATGAAATCACCGCGCGTGCGTACGTAAGAAATACCGTCTCCACACCGTGGTGTAATCTGTTTTTCCACCACCACCATACTTGGATGGGTATAGTGGTGTAAAGAATAAATATATATGGGTATTATAACATAATAATTACTATGAGGTATTATATCATCAAATCAAATTCTATTCAATAATTATGGGAACTATATCATCGCTCGTGTGTACGTACGGATTACCGTCTCCACGACGCGATGAGATTCATTCTCCATATTAACCATTCAAGAATGATTATAAAATATATATAATGAATAATAATGATACATATGACATAATAATTCTCCTGTATTTATATATATATATATATATATCATGTACTTACTTCCATTCAAGTCAATAAGGAAAGGAAGACAACATTCATGCATACGTACGACCTACCGTCTCCATGAACGGTGTGTTTCATTTCATTTATCAATCTATTATATATACATATATAATGAATATATATGATATATAAATAATTTTTTAAATTTTGTAAGTAATTAAATCATGATATAATTAATAATAACGTCACGAAAAACAATTCCAAACACCTACGATAAATGAAACGATTTTACCCAAAACGCTGCTTTAACAAAGAATTGACAAAATAACAGGTAATATAAAGTCATAAGTGAATAATATATGATATAATAAATATTATTATGGTTCTTTTAGAAGTTAATAATATGTTTAAACCCACTATACATGAGTTTCAGACACGTACAAAAGAAATTGGACTTAAGATAAGGGATAATTTTTCAATATCATTTTTATCCGAGATTTCTTATACGCAAGTATTTACTGGGGTTATATTTTTCACCCATGTCCATAAAAATGTTTTTCATAAAGTGTTTAATATTCTTCCATGTATGATTAAAGAAATTTTTACCCCTTTTTGACTTTTACATTGAATTATTGAAGGAATATTTCTTTTCTTTACCGTACATTGTACTTTTTGACATTTCCATTAAAAGTATGAGGAGAATGTTTTTTTAACTTATATGGAATGAACAGATTTTTACAGTTTTATACCGCCTTATTTTCATGAAGCTTACTCTACAAGTATTTATAAATATTTTCAACAAAATCCTTTTCTTTTAAAATTTCATGGCATTTTGTGAAAATAAAATGATTTTGAAGAAGAAAGAATATTTTCCTCAAGATTTCATTTTATGTGTTTTTTCAAAACCATTTTCCATCTAAGTTGAAATTATTTCATAGGTGTATGTTTCAAGTATAATTTCTCTATGATTTACATGTTTTCACTTTTCTTATGATGAAATAATATCCATTTGTTTTATATGGACTATGTTATTATGGTATGATGTTTATGAATTCAATTTTATTCATTGGGTTATGATGAATGATTTATGTTTATGTTGTGGAACACGTAAGAATTTTTTTATTATGAGATGTGTGGGACCTATATCTCCCTAAAATTCATTAGGTAAATATTTATATCTCATGAGATAGACATGGCTAGAACAAAAAGTGAATCTGGTTCAGTAATACAGGTCTGGAACAACAAGTAATCCCGATTCAATAATGGACTTTGTCCCCTAGGATGGTCTTGGCAGCAATGCCTTGACTAATATGGAAATCATATCATGTGATTAATGGTTCTCCACAATTAAATGTTTTATTCCCATGATATTTTATCATGATTAATGTTTGTTTATGATATATTCCTTATTTTCCAGTAATATTTATGTCATGTTCATGTTTTATTCCCATGCTATTTTATCATGATTAATGTTTATTTATGATCTATGCCTTATTTTCTACTATGATTTATGTCATGTTCATGTTTTTACATTCAAATGTTTATGGGTTGTTTTATGTTCTCCATGTTTACCCTTCCTGTGCATTTGAGCTCACCCTTTTTATGTTTTATTTTCCCCAGGATATAAAGAATGGATTTAGGTAAGAAAAAAGGGGAATATATTTATGGGAGATGTTGATGATCTTTCACCATGATTATAAGATTATGTTCTGAGTTTCCTAAGACACTAAACTATTACGGTCCTTGGGTGTCTGTTTTTGTTATGTATTAAGTATTCTATAAAAGTAATATAATGTCCATGTATGTCAACTCTGGGTCTCTACAGCAATGTGTAAATATAGCTAAGAGAGATGTACAATTATATGAGAAATGGTATTTGTTTCTTTTACCTCAATATTTATTACAAGAAGAAGAAATAAAATTACACCCATGATATTGAGAATAAGGGATAATATTCTAATGTTACTGAGAAAATGCTACACAAGAAAAGGGGTTCTTCTCAACCCAATGAATCTCAACGTACATTTTTTATTTCTGAGAATTCATCCCTATCAGACAAGACAAAATATGGATAGATCCAAATAAAAATAGAGAATATGTATTCCATAATGTAATATTAGGATAATTTAGCTATAAGGTTTCCTATTAAGCCAAAAAACCCACATTATTTTAATATAAAAGAAAAAAATTCCTCAGATCATATTTATTAGCGGTCTAGATGGTCATGGTTTAAGGAATACTACTGGTGTTGTGGTGTGTTTGGTCATATATCATATTCATGATGGTATAACATGTAATTAGTAGGAATGTTTCATGAATCATGGAGGAGAAATAATGGAAAAAAGATATTAGATTATAAAAAAGATAGGCTCATTACAATGACATCATCTAGATTTTCAATACAAAAAATTTTGAATTCTTGAAATAAGATTCTGTAGATGTCATCAAGAAGGTCACATTGTCAACAAATTTAGAGTTATATAACCATGTGAAATTTAAAAAAAAATTAAATATGATTATAAGACAATAGGTGGAGGATTCAATAGTCAATAATTTAGTATGTTATAAAATCATAAACTCTGAGAACATTAATAATGAATTTTTAGTTATCTTTATTGACCAAATATCCAAGTCTAACAAAATAGATAAAGACCAAGGACATGCTAAAGAAAAAGGAAATCATGTGGTGATTGTTAAATAAGTTAATGTTGATAAAATGTCACATTATTTTTTTAGAAGAAATTCATTATGTATGAATGGTGTAAACAAACTATTCATGACATAAGATATTGTATGAATCTTTTACCTACCAAATAAATTGAATGATGATTATGTTGAATGAAAAAAATCAATGTATCTAATAATTAAAAGGAATGTACATCTATATCATAAGTATAAAATGAATTTAAATGATCAAGCACACCTTCTTAAGAAACAAATAAGAAGAATATGTCTAGATTTTGAGGATAAACTTAGTTTGGATGTTATTTATGGGAAACCAAGAGGTCACCCTTTATTTCTTTATATATAACTGATTTTGTACAAAAATTTAGGGAATTAAAAGAGATTAATGCATCCATTAAGGGGAAACATTTATGAGATGAATCTTCTAAATCATTACTATATAGTGGATGTTGATATTCTTAATAGCTTTGTGAAATTGAAGGATAAGTTATTCCAATCAAACAATCATCCCTCATTATTAATTGTATCAATCATATCAATTATGTGGAGTGATTCATTATAATATAAATCAATATAAATATCCTTATAACTAGTATTTTAATGATGTGGTTGTTGAAGTGTGTGAATGATTTAACATTTTATTGATGGATCAAATTATTTAGAATATCTTTAATAGATAATCAAGAATTTATGAGAATTATTTCACAGGAATTGTACTTATGTATCACTTAGGAATTATTGGTTATATCACTTTAATTTTCTATATCGGGATATACCACATATACCTAGATATTTCTGGCTAAAGGAAAACTGCTAAGAGAGCCATTTGAGATCATTCATCTCTTAGAAATGATCTTTAAATTTTCATTTAATGGAGATGATCATTATTTTAAAGAAAAAAAAAGTTTATTAGACCACATTTACACTTTTCATATTGATTTTAAAATATGGTGAAAAATGTTCGCACCACATATTGAATTATGACATGTGATGAAGCTAAAAAAACACAACGGGTGAGATTATTGATCCTAGGTTACATTTATGATCTGTAAGTTAGTATGTGATGGATGATGATATAGAGATTAATGGGGAATTATTATGGATTCATATAATGGAATTGGATGAGATTATTGGAAAATTATCAGTGTATATATTACCATTTTTTCTACTAATATTAAATGTATAGGTCAAAAATTATTTTCAAAAATCAATAGATGATTAAAAAATATATTGTAATATTTTTATTCATGAAGTGAAAAAATAGTTTTATAGATGACCATTAATATTATTCTTATTATATTGCTAATAACTATTGAGATTTTGGTTAACTCTTTATTATATTTAACTAAATTATTCTGCAAACCTACAAGCTAACCAATACAACCTCAGCCAAGGGATCCTATGGGAGAAAAATGTAAACCACTCTAATGGGAAGAAGGAATAAGAAGTAAATAATGGGTAAAGGGAAAATTTATAATCGCTAGAGTGTATTCTCATGTGTATGGTTCACATGAGCTGTGCGTAGGACTACTAGAGAAGAGGATTTGCATATAGTGCAAACCCAGAGTAATGGTGGGACGAATCCCAGGTCTTTGAAATATGGTGTAATAAATGATGATCCTCAGTTTATAGATCATTTGGTGTAGCTATGAAAGATGAAGAATAAACCATAAGAAATATACTTAGATAAATTGATGTGGGATATTGAGCATGTCAGTACTATTCACACATCATTAAAATAACAAAAATAACATGCACCATTTGATCAGGATAATTTGTGATATCATTTCAATTCCTCTATTTGATTATTCAAATGAGCCATCATTTTCAAAAACATGATGAAATTTTTGAACCACATGATGAAAATTATCCATGGAATATCAACAATCCAAGTCTCCAAGATGAGCTCAATAATACCAAGAACGTGCATGTAATCCATGTCTTGCATGCATGTGAGATAGTATGAAGCTTTCACATGAATCTATCACAAGAATGCACAATATTTCAGGATTACATTAGATTAACTAACGTCCATCTTCATTTAAATCGCATGATGATTGATAGATCATGTGAAGGTAAGGTGAAACCAACCAAGATCATGCAACATCGCATTATGGTTTATGGAAAATAACCATAGCCATCACATGAATATGCACGTATCTTTAGGGGTATGATAATTCCATATTTTTCAATTTTATTAATTTGGATATTTAAATTTTATATAGAATATCATGTGGATAAAGGATTCTACACATGATCAACTAAATATTCATGAAATGAAGAAGAAGAATCAATCATGTGAAACACATTATCATTATCGTGAGGATTCAGGCTCAAAGAAGCCGAGTGTTTTGGAATTATTGAAATCTAAAGATAATTGGTTGATTGAAGGATTATTAAACACACTATAATTATTAGAGATTGGGGTCCCAAATTTCAAATATAAACCTCAGAAATGTAGATAGTTGATGTGATGTTTCTCGTGGAGATCTAGTGAGAGGAAAAATGGATTCCATGTGATTCTATTACACATAGGTGTATCTCGAAAACCCCTCTAGTTAGATGAATGATAAGGAGTCTTAATGAATTTTTTAACATGATTAATCACACACACACTCTCTTTCTCCTCCGTAAATAGTGCATTATGTGAATGGTATAATTGGATTATCTTACCTCACGATGGGTTTGAGACAAACCTACATACATCACCTCCATCAATGAATATGTCTTTTAAAGAAGAAATAATTAGTGTTTCTCATGATCATTAATGCGAAGATCATACAAAAGAATGGAGAACACAAAGACACCCCTATTTTAATGCATATGATACAATGGACTAATATTGTCTTATGAAGAAGAAATATGTGAGACACCAAGTATTGCAATGTGGTTTAGAAAATAACATGTAGACACCTATTATCATGTGAAGGAAACTATGGACGTACAACCATTCAATTAATATGGAAATTTTAGACAATATCTCATTATCATGAAGGAAACTATAGACATTTCATTGACTATGTGAAGTACTTTTAAAAGGTATGGTAGTAGAATCCTACAAGACATCCATTTCTTATTAAGAGTTTGAGTAGGAACTAGTGAAAAAACCTATTTAGTGAAATCATATGGTCTAATAATCTGTGAAATTGTGAAATCACTTGTGCTGAACCAAATATTAATCTATGTTTCAATAGGGATACCATGTGAAGCACCCATTCTCTTATGCAGAGACTATAGTTGACTCATACTTAGATCATGTGTAGGTAACGAATAAAAATTGATAAATCATCCCCTATGCATGATAAAATAAAAAGGGAGGAGATTTTGGTCTCATACAATATAGGAATTACATTTCATGTTGTATATAAATAATATAGAAGAAAACGTGAATACCCATTTGTGTTTCAGAAAATGATAATGAATCATGAAGGTTAATTGTGAATGAGTACATGAAATCATGACTAATCAATTGTTAAATTTAGTTACCTGAAACATATTTGAAAACTATTCCATAAAATAATAAATATCATAATTGAATGTGTTATGGTTCTGTATATAATACAATCCATTCATAAGGTGTGTATAATTTTATACTAAGGATCAAAAGAATATCAGAAGATATTATATAGAAGATGATAGTGTTTGATAATTCATGAAGATAGACTGGGTTGGTATTGGGCTATATCTTTTAGTAAAATAATATTCGTGAAGAATATTCATACAACACATTAAAAAATCATAGTGATTTCGGGACTATAAAAATAATTATGAATAGAATTATAATTTGTTTCAATGAGGAAATTGTTCAATGACTGGTGATTAAAGATTTTTAAACAGGACCAACATACTTTGAAAAGGTACTTGGGTTAGTATAAATGCATGTGTGATCTATCAATATCATGTAAGAAGATCAAAATACCAAACTACAGTGGATGAATCCTTAATGAAATGATGAAGCCCTTCAATTGGATCGGAGAACATGTTGTCTTTTTTACATACTCCAGATAAGAAGTATCTAGTGTAGATTCTTGAGTAGGCTTGTGTGGATTATGGTAACACTATGGGATTCAATATGAATAAAATCATGTGTGGATTTATGATATATGTTATTTGTCTTTATATCAACCATTTTATATTTTTACAAGATTAAAGTGGAGGATATGTGTTGGGGAGAATAACTAACACTCTATGGAGTATGTCTTTGTACCGAACCATGTAAATCCTTGTATTTGTGAATTTTTGTGTTCAAAATTAATTGAGGAAAGATTTAGAGACACAATAATTTTCTATCTAGGATGTAACCATCCATATATTTTTAATATAAATTAAATAATTTGTAAAAAGAAAAAGAGATTACATATTCACCCACTCCCCCACTTAGTGATCTTAAATTAATCTGGGTACTCAAATATAAATAACATTAAAAATAAGTAATATAATATTAATTCATTTTATTTCTTCCATAGCTTTCGTAGAAAACTATAACATTTTATGAATGTTTTAAATGTATCTATTTGAATTATATAATTGTATTGATTTTTATAATGTTAAATTAAATGAATAGTGTAAAAATTAATATTGAAGAAATTTGATGATAAATAATCTCTTAATGAATTTTTTCAAATTACTAAAAATATTTTAATTGACCAAGTAATTGGCCAATATTTGATAATATCAATCATGCTTTATTTATGTTCCATTTTTTTATAAGAATTTTTTTGATATCTAAATAGAAAAAAATATAAATTTGTGAAAATTATAATAAAGTATTGAAATAAAAAATTATGGAGAAAACACCACATAAATCATGTCACAATTTTTTAATGTGGTAATTTTTAATGAAACGCATAATTTCTCTAAAAATTATCAATTTGGAACTATTTTAAAACTGTAATTAATTTAAATTATAAGAATACATTATGATGTATTAAGATTTCCCCACCCATCTATTATAAAAGGTCCACCTCTTCTTCCCTCTACCCAATTAATGAGACTATTGGTTCAGAATATAGTTTCCCAAATACATGACTTAATTCCCTACCACATTCATAGAGTAATTATTTTATTAAAATACCATAACTGTAAGGATTATAGTGAAAAACTATATAATTTTTCAAAAGTAGAGGTATCGCTTTTAACAGAGCATTTTTTTTATTTCTTCCTCCACCAACTTTAGATCTTAATCAATAATTGTGATATAATAATATTATTATATTACATATACTTATTTTTTAATGATATTTTCTTACTCTATATTCATATCCTCTTACATCAAATGGGATGTAAAACTATATTTCATTAGTACAGTGAACTACCACCTCACGAGCCAATGTAATTCATTTTCCATCATCACCATTCACGATTGGGATTAATGATGGATTCACTATATATATATGTGTGTGATATTCATGATTTTTTTATTTAATTAATAAAAAAATATAATTTATTACCATTCTACTGATTTAAAATTGATAACTTCATTTATGCAATGATGTGGATTTCCACATCCATGAAGCAATGCGATTCATTTTTTAGTACCATTTTTGATGAATTATATTTAAAAGTGTATTAAAAGAAATTTTATGATATTTATATTATGATTATATGAACTGAAATATAAAATAATACTTATGTTATTTCCTTTATGATAATTGAAATATGGATACATTACTCCTACGTACGTATAACCTACCATATAAATGATTGTAATATTGTTCATTTTTCACAACCACACTTCATGGTATGTTCAAAAAGTACAATTTTTGTATTAAAATGATTATTTTTTATGATTATTATTCTAGATATGATGAATTAAGAACCACTTTTATCATAATGAAACTACAAATGTGATTTTGGAAATATGAACTAAACATCATCAAAACATATTGTATGAACTTAATTGATTATGTAATTAAATTTAAAATTGTTATAAACAATAAATAAGAAATAAAAAACATGACTTTTATTTGTGAATATAGATAAATAATATAAGTTTATTATTTTATTAGATATATAACTTACATGATGATTCAAACTAGAGGTAAGGGATTCTATCTCAATTTCCTTTATTTGTGGTATATTTTAACATCATGAACCAACACCTTTTATTTGGTGTATAGACGACCCCTTTATGGTATTAAACATTAATATATTTATATCCCTAATTCAAATAATTCTACTCTTTCAAAAGGGATGTTTAAAATAAATGCTAATATTATTTTTCTTCTTGACTAGATATATTTTCATCCATAGACAAATATTCTAAATTTGTTTTATAAAAGTACTTTTTATTACTGAATAAATTTATGGAATATTTTTTTACATGTTTTTTTAGTTATAGAAAATATTTTATATGGAATCATAATATTTTTTTTCGAACAGGATACATGTTCAGTTTTTCATAAACAATTTTGAAGAATCATTTTTTAACATAATTAAAATGAACATATTTTTCTCCATTAATACTGTTTATTGATTTGAGGATTCCTTTACATGTTTACAAGTTTATTTTAAAATAATTTTTTTCAATAAATTTTTGGAAATTTTTTAAATTTTTATTTTCAAAGTGAAAAATGAATTTTCATATGGAATGTTTTTGAGGATATTTTTAGTGTATTTATATCCATCAATGAAAAGATACCTTTATTTTAATTATATTTTATTGGGTATATGTTGTAATGAAACCATTATTATTATTTCTATAGATAGATAAAGGGATGTTTGTCCAGAAACTGTATTTACATTCACATTCCTGATTAATTTTTCCAATATTAATTTTCCCATGAAACAATTACATTCTTATGATCATAAAAGATTACATTTACCTAAAATAACAATAATCATTATCATGGAAATTGTTATTTTTTATGAAATATATCAACTACACATATGTTATCTTAATTTTAATGTTATTTTATTGGATGGGGAATTATTGATAATCAATATTCATTAATAAATATGGATGTTTTGGATAAAAAATGTTTTTTTGTGGATTAAATATGTCATTTAATATATGAGGAATACAATGGACATGCAGTAAAGGGTCTGTCCTGAGATTATATAACCCATCAAAGCATTGACATGTATCATCAAACAAATAAGAATGATATAATTAAATGTGATTCTATTGTATACATACCCATCGATTAAACTATCTTGATGCTAGGTCTTGGAAGTATAGATATCATGATGTCAACGATCATGATGTCCAATATTAAAAATTTCATTAATTAAGAATTAATTTTTAATTATCCATGAGATTACACTGATTTTATTATCTATTGTTGAATTTTGTTTACTTTTTATAGATTAAATTGAATGAGTTTTAAGTTATTTATCTATCTATATTGATTATTTCTAATTGATTCACGATAAGTTATGTTGAATATAACCCTTACTAATATTATGCGCTCTCCCATTTATTTGTTTTGTTTCATGTATAAAATAAATAATGATATTATAAATAATATCAAGGATGCTTGAATGTTTTTCCGCTATGTAATTTATATTTTCAATGGAATATAGAAATAATGAAAATTTATGGTTGTTCAAGACTACTAAACTTTTCATTGCTTTAGGATTAGATCCTTCTTATCTATCCTAATGTAAAAAATTAGACACTGGATTTGGCTTACTGGAGTTTCAATTGTTATTGTTGTTTTTATAGGTCAGTTTAGTAAAAGGTTTTCAAGTTATAATTATGAAAACATAGATGATAGAACCTAATAAAATGGATTTCCTTAAGGATAAGTATTTTTATTGTATAACACCATAATGTTTTTTCAATAAACAGATTATATGGTTTTCCTAGAAATAGATCTATATTTTGATAATACAAGTGGGAATGGTTTTGGAAGAAATGAATCCACATGTAATAAATAGGAAAATATTTTTAAAGTCTATCATGGATATCATTATAGTGCATGGGGATTGTGCCATTGCAACACATCTACCCTGACACTCTTATGGGGTATGGTTGGGATAATTCACATTTAACATATGAACAATTATGTTTAATTAATTAATAGATCCTAAAAAAACCTATATAATCCCATAGTTATATGGGATAAACCTAATGTGTATTGAGATTATTTTTCTAGGTTTCATAATAGATATAATATCATAGATACTTATTTTGGGGTATTAGGTGATGGGTTTATAACATTATTACAGATATTTTGGGAGACATTTATTGTAAAACAGACCTTGGGTATAGTATTTTTGTAGGGAAAATTTTATTTAAGGAATGATACATTAATATATTTAATGGTATTGACACAATTTAGGGTTAATATGATCTTTAATGTTATTCTATTGATAGCAAATTAATACTATTAAACTTTTTGGGAAAAATTAGTTGTATGGATGACCATAGCGGGTAAAAATTATTATAATGAATATTTTTTTGGGGATGTTCATCATATTTTTGGGAATGTTATAGTAATTCTATAAATATAGATTTAGAAAAATTAAAATTCATATGGTGGGTGAAAACCAGTTACATTTGGTATGTCCATGGGTCTTAAACCCTAAACCAGACGATGACAATGGTAAAATACCTACCACTATCCTACATAGTGTACTAGTTGGTGTGAAACTGTTTCTAATTAAATTATTTTATAGGTAGCTACTTATGGGATGGATTAATTTTTTATTTGGGTGTTACTATTGAGTTTTATAGATTAATGTATCATATTTGATAAATTTTGTAAACTATTTGGATTTTGGTAAATATTTAGAGATAGATTGAAAGGATTTAAATTTTTGTATGAATCATATGATTCATTAAAATTTAATTTTAGTGGTTTGGGAATTAAAAACACATATTTTATGATTATTTATAGGATAATTAAATTACGTTGAATATGTTCAATGCGTAATCTAATAAAGAAAATATGATTTCAAAATAAATAACTACCAGGAATGTATATATTCCAGTGTTCCCTCTATTAATACTAATAGAATCCCTTAAAATTATTAAAATGATCTTGAAATAATATTTTTGTACATTTACCTTAATTTCCAATGAATCATTGGTCTTTCCACCGATAAGTGTTTTCTTGATTAATGTTTGTTAAATTTCTCATGAACTTTTTCTCTATCACCCTCTTTTACCCCTTATATGTTATTTATCTTCACCTTGTTAATATTTTCACATCCCATTGATTTTCCCATATTTTAAACATATTTATTTTTTAATATAGATTTCCACCATGTGTCCCATTCAATCTTATCAAGACAATGTTTTGTAAACATTTTTATGACGTGCGTTTTCAACAATGGAATTTAAAAATGTAAAACCAATGATTTCAAAGTGAAAATAAAAATGTGGATATACAATTTATTGAAGTTATGTATAATGTGACACCCCAATATTTTAAATTACTAAATTTATGTTTGATAGTTTACATGACTCACAATACTAAACTTAAATTAAAAACAAAATATATTATTAAAAAAGTAAAGTTATTTCCTAGTTATTAAATTGATGGGTATAAATATGATTATGTAATTTCTGAAATATATATAAAGTCAGTACATAGTAAAATCTAATTGATACATTCTCAGTAAAAAATCCCTCTAATTTTATTGAATTCATTTTATTCTTCCAAAACATGTTTTCTCAAAAATATGTTTTATTTCCTTTTGTGAGAAAATATTTTAATTATTATCGAAAACATTTTGAAATTATATTTTTTAAATAAAATATTAAAATTAACATTGGGTGAATTTTTCTAAAATTATTTTTTAGTAAACAGTGAAACATATATATTTTTCAAAAACTATCATTTATTTCTATAAAACAAAGACTTTTAAAAGAACCAATATATTTTTTTCATTATTAATGTAAATCATGAAAAATATTATTTATAACAATATAATTAATTTTATTTTAATAAATAATTTTAGTTAATATAGTATACGTTTATTTTATTCTTAAAAACACAGTTTTATGCGATCATTTTTAAATGTATAACAGTTTTTCATTTTAATTATTTAAAATTACACCTAATGATGAATGATTTAAATAAAAATTATTGATTATTTTTATCTATATGAAATGAAATTAATATAATAATAATGACTAGTCATAGATATAATGTATAATTATATTTTCCTTAAAAAATACATTTTCTGGAAAACCCCACTTTATGTCACTCTTTGTGGGATAGTTATGAAATACATTCATATCACATATAGAAATTAAATATAATAAAATATATTCCATATTTTTAGGAATTTTAATTCATTTCATTTAATGATACCAACCTATTTTTTGGTCAAAATGAATATTAAAAATAGTAAAAATTTGACACGATAGTAAAATAGTAAATTTGATTAACATATGTTAAAAATAAGTGATAGGGACAATATTTTTTCTAATTAAATATTATTGTATGTGTAAATTTATAACCTTATCGCATTAAGATCGAATTTTATTTGTTTTAGTACATTTTTCCATGAAATTGACCAATTTAATAATATTAACAACGAAAAAGACAAAATGTCATTGTCTTTCTTTTAAATATATCATATGTGTTAACCACCACACTAAATCACGTGATGAAAAAATATTATTGTTTATTTTGATAAAAAATAAATTATTTCCTCAATGATAAATTATCGTTAATTTATATTAACCATATAATTACTTTAAATTCATACATAACATCTATAGAGTAATTATTTGGTTAAAAAAGATCTAAATAATTGATTTCAAAAAATTTAAAAGAAATATAATCTGGAAAAATTATTTTGAACCGATTTTATTAGATAAATATAACATATTTTGACATTTTAATAGTTATGTATTCAAATTCCAATACTTTTTTATTGTTTCAATATCAAATTAAATTAATAGTGTTAAAATTAAAATTGATGATATTTTATAATAAATATTGATTTACTTCATGGTTTAAAATTCCAAAATTTCTTATAATTGGCCAAGTAAGTGGTAAATATTATTTAATAACAACGATGGACCATTTATGTTCTTTTTATAGGGACTCTACTGACCCCTAAAGTGTAAAAATTTGAATATCACCATAATTGTCAAAAATGGTTAAAGGGGGTTAATGTGAAATGATAAGTGTGAAAAAGAACTAAAAAATTGTATTGTATTTTTGTGATTATTTATACTTACCATTATTTTTTCATATATGATACTTAATTTGATGCCATTTTATAATGAGAATTATTTTATATTAATAAAATACTTTATGAAATTCCCCATGTGTTATTCTGCTCTCTTATAAAAGACCCACACTTATTTATTTTCAACACTTCATGAGTATTTTTTGGTAAGACATAAAAAAATACCTCTTACACTTTCCTCCACATGTTCTATAGGATTTTATATTATTATAAAACCTAATTAAGATGGGTTTTGGTAAATTCTTAAATATGTTGTCTAGATTAGAGGTATAGTTCTTACCTGAATGTTTTTTATTTAATCTTCAACCACATTAAAATGTTATTCAACAATGATGATATAATAAATAAGTATATTCCATATTATCATATTTTATTTTTATAAGTTGTTTTCCTATATCCATATTCTCTTTCAACAAATGGTATGCATAACCTTCATTCGTGTGTACGACGAAATACTACCGTGATAAAAGATGCATTTTTTCCATCAGTACAACCCATGTTGGGTATTAATGATTTATTTAATATATATATATATATATATATATATGTGTGTGTGATATTGATGAAATATTTTTAACTCTCTAAATATAATATATCACATAATTTCTTACCTATCCATTTACTTAAAATTGATAACATGATTTGTGTATACATGTGGATTACCACCTCCATAAAGTGATATGAATCGTTTTTTTATAACAAAATCAAATGAATGTTATATATAAGTGTTTGAAAATAAATAATATTATATTTATTTTATAATTATCATTATATAATAATAATATATTATAAATGTTCTTTTCATCATGATTTGAAAAATAGAAACATTACACATGCGTATATACGACCAATTATCTCCATGATTGTAATTTTGTCGAATTTTCATTGAAATATTTTATATTTGGTTCAATAAGTACTATTTATATATAAAAATTATTAGTATTTCATGATTATTACTCTAGATATGAAGGAAAAATAACAAATTTTACCATAATCAAACTAAAAAAAATTAATTTTTGATATATGAGTTTTACATCCTCAAAAACATTGAAAATAAACATAATTGATTATGTAATTAGTTATAAAAAAGTATAGAATTAAAAAAGGATTAACAAAATGAAAAAGGATCCAAATAATGTAAATAAATAAAATTAATTCTTATTTAGGAAGATAAATAATGTATGTGGAAGTTAGACTTTATGTTTGGGATTCTATTACAATTTCATATCCGTGAGGCATATTTTTATGTTACGCACTAGGTTATTTTAGGTGGGGTATGAAATAAAACATTGAGGTATTTGACATTAATATTTATTTACTAATTATTCAATTCAAGATACTCATTGAAATGAAATTATTGAATGAAATTTTGTTCTTATATTTAATTTTGATTGATTATACTTCTATTCCCTATCCATATTTTCAAAACATTATATACAAAAATAATTATATTAATTAAATGATTTATCAGATATATTTTCCCCATGTTTTAATGTTTACTAAATTCATTAAAATAAATATATTTCTTAATTTCCCAATAAGTAATGTTTTGACTTCTTACTAAAAATATGGAACAAATCATTTTGTGTATGTACTCAGTGTGAAATAAATATTTCTCACTAGCATGAGGATTTAATTATTTGATGATTAATTTTAATATTTATAAATTCATATTAAAAGAAAATTTATTTCAAATCACTTTTGAAATTTTTACTTTTTAAAGGTGATTTTGAATGATAAAACGATTTTTTTCTGAAGAATGATTTTAGTGATCTTTTTATGGTGTTTTAATTCATAAAAACCCTTTATTTTTCATAGAATCCACTAGGTATATATTTCAATGATACAAAAATTTTCCAGTAAATAGATTATTTGTGATCAGTTAGACTAGGTATAGTTTTTAAATTTACTTTTTTGATTAATTTTGTAGTCCTTAACAGTCCCTTGAAACATTCACTTTCCTATTATCATTGGAAATAAAATTTCATTTAAATAATAATATTATTTAACATGGATATGTTTACTTCATAAAACAATACATGATATATAGATATGGTGTTTTAAATTGAAAATAATTTGATTTATTGAGGAATTATTAACAATCTATATTATTTAATCGATATATACATTTGTTGATAATACATACTATTCATTAATTAAATAAATCATTAGATATATGAAAAATGAATTACTCTTGAGGTGATGAGAGGGACCAAAATTATATATCCCCTCAATAAATCTTTTGGTCTCATGAGAAAACATATTATTCCAAAACATAATGGGTTTATGGGGTATACATGTCCTATGATTAAACTATCATGGCTCATGGTATTGACAGTATAAAGATGATTATTTCCAAAATCATGATGTAAAATATTAAGCATTTAATTAATTTATTATTTAGTTATTATTATTAATGATACTACTACATTGTCATTATCCATTGATGTATTTGGTGATCATTTTATTGATTATATGGAATGTGTTTCCAATTATTTATCTCACCATGTTGATTATGCCTTATTTATTAAAGATATCATTCATTATACATAACCCTTATTGAGTATTTAATATCACACTTTAATTTTTTACTTCCCCCTGGAATTGAAGAATGATATTATGAGTAATATCAAGGATGAATGAATTTTTTTAGGCTTTGTTCGATATATTTACAATGTTTTATGGAAATCATGTTTGTATTTTTTTATATAAGACTACTTAGCAGATTGATCATTCCAGATTAGATCCCATGTATCATTGGAAATGTTCATAAGTAGATTCATAAAATTTGTTATAGGATTTTGGGTTATTAAAAATAATATATGATTCCCCTTCTAAATGAGACTTTTGATGTCCTATAATTTCTGGAGATTATGTTATGTGATATTTTTTAAATGTTTCTAAAACCCATTATATTTATATATATTCATCATGATAGAGGATGATTGATTTTATGTGTCATGAATATTTCTGGATTATGATAGGGGGATTTCAATATCATCATCCAATGTGTTGGTTTTTTTATATCACAAGAGATATTAATAGGAAGACCTAAGGATTATTTTCAAAAAGGTGTGGGAATAATGAGTTTTCTCACATTTTAATGAATTTACTTAATGGGTTTGACCAAGAAAAATGATTATGATGAGTTTTATAACAATTAAATATATGTAACTAATGATTTTGTTCCCAAATACATTAGCATATTGTGTTTTATCACATGGACTTCAATCTTTATAAATTTTCTAGCTTTCAAAGCTTATTAGGTTTTCACACTATGTTATATAGAATTTTTATGCCTCTTCGCTAAGGTATTTAATTATTTTATATTAATCACCCATGGTTCAAGATTATTTTTTTTATTTCCTAGCCATGTTATTATTATTCTGAATCTTTGATGAACTTATTATTGTCTAGTTTTCCAATGATATTTTTATAATATATTTCTCCCAAATTCATGTTACTCACATGTTTATGATCTGACCATCATGATGAATTGATAAGTTACACTTAATGAGAATTTAATCTAACCCCTTCCTTTCGATTCCATTACTCAGGTTATGAAGATGAATATTTTATATGAGTTTTATATAAGTTGGTCTATTGGGGGAAAATTATCGAGGATTTTCATGGTTTTTATAAAATAGTATGTTCATGTAGCTTATTTCCAAGACACTAATCCTTTAGGCCCATGTGAAGTGAAACTATTTATGATATTTATTATTTAAATCATGTATTTGAGGTATTATTATTTTATGTTTATCTTGGTTCACCTCAATAATTATTAGCTACATTTTTTTAAAGTCTATAATAGGTGTATGGGTATGATATGTCAAGAATGAAAACATGTCATATCAATTTATTATGGGTTTCATGACCTGTTCCTTCATTTCAACATGTTTGACCCCACCAAAATATTTTTATAAATGATTCATTTAGTATTTCATGGTAATTATGAAATTTATATCCCCTTATGTACACTAGGATCTAAAAATAAATAATATTTAAGGGTTCTATAATCATAAAATGGTCCATCCCCTTATGAGATATCCACGAATAGGTTATAATGTTTCTAATATTCACACCACAAAGATAACTCAATTCCCTATGGCCAACTGGGATACCATCATGAATTTTCTAACTCCAAATATAGTTCATGACTCTTTCATCAAAAGAAGATATCTGTTCAAGAATATATAACGTAATTTTTCTAAGTTGAGAGCTCGATCGACCTCATAGATGAATTACCAACCTCATGATACTTAATTACCTCCCCCCAATATTAAAAAATATATTATTATAGTAAAAAATAGTTATGGGATGTAAAATTAATTGGAATATTTTAATCATGATTATGATGAATGTGCATGATGAAATTCCAGGCCCATTCACTGAAAGATTCATCAATCTTTATAAAGATATCATTCATCAAAATATACTCTTCCATTTTGAAACATTTGGTCTATAGTAGAGGATTCCTTTTAATGATAACTATTGTGAAAAAATAATAGAATAAATTATCTTACATGTATCATTATGAATGATTTTCTAATTCCTTATAATCAACTTCTTATTTTCATGATTCGACCTAATTCCCTAGGGGAATTTTTTTGGAGCCCATAAATTCAAAAACCAACAAGAATTTGAGAACAAAAGAATATGTGAAATAAATTGAAGGCATTTTTAAGAAAAAATCTATAATTATAGATCACCTGTCATAATGGGGTAACCATCCACATGGAGTATCATGACCATGAGGTATCATAATGTGGTCTCTAACCATGTGAATTCAATAACCATAGGAAGATGACATCATGATGTTCCCAACCTCATGTCATCGAATAATATCTTTTGAACACACTTCAAGGTGACATCGAAGTGAGACACCACTACAGACCCATTCATGATATCTAAATCATAGGGAAACAATCATTTTTGTGTCTCAACAAACATGATTTCAATGTGAAAATTTGTTAGTTTTATGAGGTCCCCTATATTGTGGATCACCCAACCTCATGACAACAGAGTTGGTTTTTTTCTAGGATCTCATGGTCCTTCAACTAACTTCGTTAACAACATGGAATCAATAAATTTAATACATTTTTAAGAAACCAATTACCTAGATATTCTAATTAATTTTATCTTTACTCCTTTAAAAAGTACAGAGGAATGAAATAGAGAGACTTGAGATAGCCAAAAATTTCATCTTTAATAAATATCTCTCAAAAGGTGATAGGAAACCAATAATGTATTCCTCAAAAGGGAAAATAGAAACACAAAATAGTCCTAGGAGTATAATCATGAGAGGTTCCCCATGTATCCATTCCTATGTGGAATCCTTATAGAACCAATGTTTTGATTCCCATCCCATGAGGCAATATTGTGAGGTGAAACCCGCAAGGAGATCATGTGGAACCCATCCTATGAGTTCACCATGTAATGCCCAACCCATGGAACCTTATCTATGAGCCCATATCCATGAGGCTTAGTTCACAATAGATGTCCCAAAATGATAGTCAATGAGGTGAACTCTACAGATTCCAGTCCATGAATACCCTTTTTAAAAGCGTCTCCTCTCATTTAGGCATCAATCCTACATCCCTAGAATGATATCCATTTAATTTTATGATTATGTGTGATGTCTAAATAAAACTTTTTTTCATCATTTTTATATAGTAAAATTACATAAAGGATAATTATTCCCTCTCTAAAAGCTCATAATATGTGAAGTCATGTAATTAACACCAGTGTGCATCCCTTATGTCGTGTATTCCATTGATAGAGGTTGTATCCCAAGTTTTCCTCATAGGATGATAAAACCATTATAGAATATTGGTCATATGTTCCCTGGATAATGAAAGTATCTATTTTGGGGGTTCATAGGGATCCATTCAGGTTCCAAGTTGCATAATCCTTCTAACCAATCCCCTATATTCAGTCATCTCAGGAACCACACCACCTCAATCAATGAGCTAAGGGTCGGAATCCCTATAAGGGCAAGACACAAGTATTTCTCATACCACCATATCTAACTATGTCCTACCAATTTGAATAAAGATAAGTAGATATAATTCCTCTTCAATTATAATACCTATGAATGTTATAATAAAAATCTTCATTGAGTCATAGACATACACATGGTGGATCCTCATTACCTAAAACCCATTCAAATGTAATTGAACAATCTCATGTAATATTCTCGATCATCTATTATCCCTTATTTCTCATTATGATCATGAATAATGTGGTTATATGGATTTTAGTTTATAACATGATTTGAAAAATTAAAATCCGTCTATTTTGGTCCTACTATTAGGTTCAAGTCTTGAATTTCATCAGAATGATGGATATATTCTCCATTCAATGACCTATAATTTAAAAAAGGGAATATTTATACATGAAATCCCCTATAAATCCTCTATTATTGAATCATTCATGACACTGGACATTCCATAAAAAATATTACACATTATGGTTAATGTCCCGGTCAGAGAATGTAAAACTATATAACAACATCCTTACCACATGATTCAAAAATACATTGTATAGTTCTTAAACATAAACTTATAATTTTCAATTAGAAATATATAGGATTTTATTAAAATTAGTTAATATATATATGACACATAATAGAGTTTCAAAACCATCATTATTGGCCCTTCCCACACATCCTCATGGGGAAATATTTTCCATTATAACTTCCATGTCCTTCATTTCTTCGTCATATCTTCATAGGATTAGAAATATTTAATAATTAGTCCATATTCAAAATAATACTCATATTGGACATCAAAAGTTACATATCTAATTTGAACCACTATTTAACAAATATATATTCCTTCATGGAACCAACCCCACCTGAATTCTATATTCTCTATGGGAATCACCATATCTCTTTTATTAGGCAATATTACCAAAGAGACCACACTTTTATAAGTGGATCATAATCATAATAGCAAGAAAAGACCAATATATCATATTTTCACACTCATTTTGGAACAAATATATTATTGGTATGCCAGATTACCTTTTATAATAACTAGAAAGTGATTATAATGTGTAAGTACCACACTATCCACTGTTTTGATTCTGCCTTATATAATTCCACTCCATATCAATTTAATCATCTTTGAATTGATCCATGTCATGTGTCCTTATATGGTACAATGTTTCCCATTAATAGGCACAAAAATATGTGCGTTATTATTCCAATAAAATAGATTTACAAGAAACCCATTTATATTCTTGACTCTAACTACACAATAACCATCACCTCCCTTAAAGAAAATAAACACCTGAGTGACCAAGTATGTTGATTTAAACGACAACAACCCATCAATAAAAAATTAATTAAAGATATTGAAACTATAATAAATATAAAAATTATTTATATTATCACACATTTTTATCAGGAAGAAAAAATTATGGAATCTTATGTTGCAAATAATGTCAGGTATATGGAGCTTTCATGGTTGGATGATCATCCCTCCAGATTTATCTCTAATTATGTAAGAGATTATTATAAATATCAATCCTTTAGAGTTTTATAACTCATTGGTTTGTTCTTAAATTATCATTATCCATATTGGATAAAAAATAAGGTATTATTGGGCTATGAAACAATCCATCCAAAACAATGTGCAATGATCACCACATAACATCCCTAAAAAAGATGAATTCTTAAGACTCAACGATATGAAGCATCACTGACAACCTACCTTTGGAATGATGGTCTGAAAAATAATTCAATGTCAATAATATAGGAGTCGCTGAATATTTCAAATTCCATCTAAATTCGATTTTAGAAACTGATGAAATAATCAATGGACCATTCATTTAGTTAGATTGTTCAATTTATATGAAAATCTATGAGAAACCAACTTTTTTAGTAGAGAATGAAAAAATAAATATTCATGTTTTTAATTAATTCCACATCACTTGTGACACACCCAACATATCTTACTACACTAAGGTCATAGAACATCATGTTTTTAGTAAATACATATAGTTACAAGGCTCATGATATTAATTATTTACAATCATCAAGTATAAATATCATTAGAAATTTTTTCAATAGGAATATTTTATTATTCAAAATGGTTGGAATTCATACAGGTAGGTTTCTCCTAATAATCTTTTATCTTATAGATTATGATGGTAGAACATCATGAGATGAATTTTATCTAACTAGAAGTACTAAGAACCTACAAGTCATAAATCTATGTGTCTGATTATATATTTTTATCTTTAATAAATGAATATATTTATGAATATATCATAGAACATCAATGATATTATCCCAGTAGGAACCAATATGATCTTATGATGTGAGAAATACACGAAGTAAATTATCATATTACTGTAACGTAAAATAAAAATATAGTGTGATAATATTTTTCATTAATATTAATGGATTAGTATATATAAATTTAATCTAATATATGATGTAGTTTTTTCTAGATCCAACATAAACAACTTCATCATTCTACTTTTGGTAATTAATTCAGATGGGGTGTTTTATAGTGTTTTTGTCCCTTCTTCAAGAGTCGTATGGTATATTGAGATCTACAATGTATCATCTAGACTTTGGAGGTTGTATTTTTTTGATTAAATGGTTATATTTACCTAGAATAAATATGAGACACATGGTTTTTGATGGAAATAACTGGTAAGTATTACATAATTAGTAGTATTAGAATGTCATATTATTTCTTTCGATTCCAAAATTTTCAACATGTGGTATCAAAACATATTTATATGGTATTATTGAGTGGTTGGTCATGTCACAAAAGTATGGATTGGTTCTAATACTATTCATTAAATCTGTTTTTGTGTTTTGATGTGTTTATAGATGGATATCACTTTTCATATAGTGGTGGCAATAGGATTTCTATGCATAATTTAAGTCCTTGTGGTATTGGTTGTCATTAAATAGGATTTTTTATAGAGTTATCGATAAGAAGTTGGTAGGATATTTTATAAATAATTAAAAATGATAGTCCTGATCCATTAGGAATTTATGGGTAAAAAAGATTTTATTTTTTTTGTATAGGATAACTTTGTAGATGTGTAAGGCATGGATAAATAATTTCACAGTTGAAGGATTGTATTTTAGAAGATATTGGTTTTGTTTTACAATTATATATTTTATAATTTCCATTTAGGGTGTATTAGTCATTACAGAGATGTTTATTATAAATAGAATCCTCGATAAGAATGAATAAATGGTATTCTCAAAAAATTGAAAGTATCTAATATGGTACATACCATAAAACATTTATGTTAAAACATTTTGGTATGATTATGGAAGTATATGAACAAGTTAAATAAATTTGATTGGTATGATAGTTATATGTCATGAATGGTGAGGGTAATGAGAGATTTCAATAGTAAAATTGAAATTAAGAGTTTAATTATAGAATCATATGTTTTGGAAGTTTCAAAAATCCTACATTTGATAGGTTGTGGTTGTTTAGTTCTTAACTATTCTCTAGCACTCTTGAGTCATGGATGTTGTCTTTGGGGGTTTATCACTAAATTTTTTAGAAGGGGATCTAGTGTTTTTTTGGTAGATGATATGATTTTGGAGTTTATGAGTATATTAAATAATATCATGGTTCTAACCAATGTGGGTTAGAAGAAAGAATTTTTATAAAATCCAATTTTATAGATTGTGTTAGTACATTAATTAGTTGATGATTGTGTTTCTATAAAAGTGTTTGTGGATGAGAGATTCATGGTTATTGAAAATAATGAAAGGGAATTGTTCTTTCTAGATAAAGGTATTTCAATAGGTACATTATAAGATATTGAAAAATAAATACGTAGGATTTTGGATGTGGCATTTGAGTCCCAATCACATGATTTTTAGAATGGTTGAAAGCTTTATTTTCTCATTTAATTAAAAGAACATGGATACATGGACATCCAAAAATTCAAGGAGTGATGTATTTTAAATTAGCAGAACTGTTACTTGTTCAAGATGTTGATGGAGCAAGAAACAAAACTATTATAATGTTTTTGTTATTCCTATAGATCCATTTTACACTGTAAAATGACATCATGGAACCTTCTTGTCCATCAATTGATGATCAAAATTTGTGTATGAGTTGTATTTATTGTCAATTTTTTAAATTTTTTCAGTAGGTATCAATGAAATAGAAATATTTCATTTATATCTCTATGATGAAGAACTTCATTTTCAACCGGGATTGGATAAAGTATTTTTGTCTTTATATTTTGAGAACCATCCATTGAAGACATTGAGTTTCGATGGAGATTCTTGGATAATTATTGTGGATTCATTAAACTACATTTTTTTCACCACTAAAAAATTAACAATGTAACACTGACATTTTTAGAATTTTTTTGATGTTTAATGAACATGTTTCAGTTGTAACACATTGATTTGAACAATTAAGAAGTTGTGATGAGGAATGATTTTGATAGTGAAAGACTAATCTGGAATGTATATTTTTATGTGATAATAGGAAAATTAATTGAAGATGATTATGAAAATAATTATATCCATATATTTGAGGACACCCAAGAAAATATTTATTTTTATCAATAAGAGTTTAATTGAAGAACTAGAAGACCATTCACAATTTCATTGTGCGTAAGGAATGAAGGGGTAAATAAATGAATTTAAAATATTCCATGTTAAATTATATTTTGGTTTTTTATTTATGGAATATTTCACATGGATTTGTTTCCATGTGTTAGAAAAAAATTTTCCCAACCAAAGACACCAAAGGAGGTGAGCCCAACCATATATATTGGGAGAAAGTGCAACCCATATGTGAGCGATCCCACACATGGGCTACCATAGAGGCAAGAAGTATACAATATAGTAATTATAGGGTGTGTGAAGTCTTTGGTATAAGAACCACTGTGAACTCTAGGCGGTGCACATAGATGGGATTTAATCCCATAGGGAGGAGCCCGTGAAACTCATGTTTCATAACCTATGTGGTAAGGTGTGTGTTGTGTATCAGGGTTCCAACCCCAGTGTCCGATCAAATGATGACGATCATTAATTTTCTAATATTATAGAGGGATGATACTTGTAATCATTTATATGGTATGAAAATTAAGAATCACTTTTCATGAGTTTAAAAAAATACACATATAACGAAAGCTATCAAATAAAATTTATTTGTTTCATAGATTTCTTGTTCCATTAATTTTTGAAATATGCAACACATTCTTGAATTTTTCAATTATATTCCCCAATTTTCCAATTAATGGTGCAACTATATTTTACTTGAGAAGTTTGTGGAGCTACCATCGATCAATGGAAATGTCACCATGTTCATCTTGGGATCTAAATGATGATGTGAACATCATCAAAATAATTATTCATCATTTAAGAAATATTTATATGAAGATACCTCATCCGAACTACAAATGCAGTAACATGATGCCATTCGAGGAATCAAAAACCATGGATGGAAATCAAGAATACCTAAAAATGTGTTATGAGTGTTTTTTATTTAAAAAACATGATATAATCAATACAGAATAGAAGTTTTATCCTAATGAAAATACACAACCATTTTTGTTGTCAATTATCCCATGTTTGAAGAATTTTAATTTTGATTCATTAAGGAATTAGAAGCCTATAACTAAATGACATAAATTAATTTTTTTTCGATGAAAATAGGTAGAGGAAGTAAAAATATTCTATAAATACAGATCACCTAAGGAAGAAAATACCACTTCCATTTTCATATTTTATGAGCACTCAGTTTTCTTGAAAAAAATCTCACAATTTTATTTGTTTTTTGATCCATAAAATCTCCAAGAGAATACTAGGATTTGTTCAGTGGGGAGTTAAATGCATAAGTTTTGTGATGAAAATATTACCTTGTACTGCTAGAAGAAGATACATAGACACCCAATTGGTCTTTATACATCAATGTCAAGGATTATGAAGAACATCAGTTCTGTGAGCCACTGTAGAGTGATAAACTCCAACTAGGTATCATGAAGACATGATTCATGAAACATACATCTTGCACAAAGACCCTTGTAAATTCATATAATCATTTTATCTTTCATACATATTATATATATATATATAAATGATAATAACTAAATTGTACCATAAATAATACATGCGTGAGGAAAAAGAGAAACTGACATACCTATTTGGGTTCACATGTAACAATGAGGTATAAGTAACATGTAAACACTATTTTCATTGGCAGGAGTGGATAATGAGTGCATTGATTGAAGTTAACAAGAGGATGAGTTCACATGATATTATAACAAAAATATAGTGTGTGGATATACCTTTGTGTGAAAATAGAAATTGAACATTATATTCATGCATTCATTGATATGTGAATTCAAATTCAAATGAAATAATAAATATGGTGTGTGAACTTTCCCAAAGAGGGATGAATAATAAGTGAAAGTTAATATATATAAACATTACATTCATGTATAACGTGAAACCATATGCACATGTGAACATAAACTCATAAGATCTTGGTATTATGATAAGATGAAAAAGTTTTATAAGTCCCATGAGAATTGTCATACATGCATATGATAATTATTTTAGTGTTAATTAGTGTTTCTAAAATATTCAGTTGAACTATGGAGAACTGATACATAGAATTTTTAATATCATGTGTTGAAGAAATAGAATTCGACACTATTTAACATTTTCATATTATTATTTTTCATATAATAAGATAGTTTCCAATCTATAATTAGTTGATTATTATAATGTGAAAATTAATTCTGATCATGCTATTTGGGAAGACCTCGGAATGCTTTAATAATCACAATGGAATTTTTTGATCCAGGAAGGAAGTAAAATTTTTTTAAGCGTTGTCAGTTTCACAATGAGGAAGAGAGAGATCCGAATACAACTACTCTGTTGTATATTTCATTGTGATAAATATTATAGGTATAAGAATAAGTGATTTTCCAATATATACTATTATGCTTAGATTTTTAAAAATATAATATAGTTTTCAACATCCTATTAGATACACAACATCGGGCCCAAACAAACAAGGATTATTTAAATATGTAATTTTTTTTAAATTTCTATTAACTTTATAGATATAAGTAGTATTAAATAATTTATGAAATATATATATGTCTAAAATATATTGATAAATTGATATAAAATAATCAATAAATTTCTTTAATGTCTTTTTATATTTTTTCTTCAACAAGGTTTTTTATTTTTTGAAAAGAATATATTATAAGTATTTCCATTAACATTTATAATTTTTATTATATAAAATATACTCCATTTTTGATATCATTATATAAAACCTACCTTTCGGTTAAATTTTTTAATTTCTCATAAAATATATATTTTTTTAGTGGATATTGAAAAAATGAGTTTTAGATAAAACTATGATTTATATTGATAAATTATTAATTTAAAAGTGTAATTATAATTTTAATTGGATTTCAAGAAAACAAAATTATTTCATAATTATATTCAATTAATTATATTTTAAATCATATTTATTCCATATTTTAGTATAAGTTTAATATTACGCTTAAAATATATTTGTTTTGAAATCTATATAAAATAAAAAATGTATCTTGATTATAATAAACGTTGATGAAAAATTATTCCAAATTATATTTTAAGATTAAATATCTATATTTTTTAATTTAAATCTATATAATTAATATTACTAGATATAGTTAAAGAGAAATCATTTATTCCATAAAAAATGGATTTTCTAGAAAATATTATTTCATCATGCCTGCAGGTTTCATTTTAAAATAAATTCTTCCACCTCTGTAAATTTATATTCATAAAATGGATTCCCTATTTTAGATAATATTATTTAATATTAGGTAAAAGTCTGATCATAATTTTTTAACAATTTGAATATTAATTGTAGATAATATTAAATAGAATAGTAAAAGGAAAATTGGACAATTAAGTGTAAAAATATTTTAACAAAGACTAGAACCAAAGTAAAACTAATATTATAAGTATTTATGTTTCCATTTAATTAGTATTATTATATTTATTTACTATTTATCTTAGTTTATAAATTATTTCATTAAATGTCTGATAAAAAATTATATGATAAATAAAAAATTGAATTTTTTTAGGAAATTGAGAACATATGCACTACAATTAAAAGAAAGAGAAATTACAGGAGTCTGAAGTAGGGTATTTTAAATTTTTTCCACTAATGGAAGGGGATCATATTGCTAGGGAGAGTGGGAGATCAGTATCACATCTCATATGTCACTACATTTTTCTAAATACAATCAGCAAGGTAGTTGGATTCACGATATATGTGTGTGATGAGATAATTCATGGTAGAATGCACAATAATCCAATTTATCCATTCCGATGTCAGATTCCATGAGATATGTGTCACACCCATCATGAAGTCTTGTAAAATGGTGGTGGAGTGACACTAAAACCATATTTTGTTCAGGTTTCATTTATTTTAATAGGATATAGCTTTGATAAAGGAATTTATTTCATCCTTGAGGGATCTATCACAACCACAAGGACCATGGATTGAATCAACTGCATCTTCATTATGTTATCTGACAACTACTCAATAACATGTAAGTAAGGGGTTTCCTCTTGAAGCATAATCAATGTTTCATTTAGTTCAACCAATAGGGGGGGGGGGGTTTGGAATATTTCAATAGTTCAACGAGACATGGGGAAATATCCTAAGATTCCAATCCATTTGAGAATAGATAATTCCCAGAGTAAATTTCTACACCAATCTGCAAGAAATATATTTTCATTTCTTCCAGTATTATTGATTTTAGCCAAGGAAGACCTCCCATTGATTATTTCTCCTCATATCAAGCTTCAATACTGCATTTCCATAATGTATTCCATAGATCCACACAAGCATCCTTCATGGGAAGGGTTATCTCCTCAGAAAACTATAGGACAAATATATAAAGAAACACCTCCAGAAGAGATAAAGAGATGGATGACTGAACATAAAAAATCTCAAAGAGAGATTTCAAGATATAAGATGATGTCTTGAAACACACAAATAGTTGATCAACAACCCCTATATGTTGACAAAAAGAGTTTATTGGGATAAAAATTGATATTTCAATGAAATATTATTACAAAATAATGTTTATTAAATATATATTATCATATAATTTTTATTATGTCAATTGTAATTTTTATATGGGTTTCAACTCTAAAATTGTCAAGAAACTTGTCAATTTTAATTAATATATGTTATTATTTTAAAAGTAAAAAATTAAAATATTTATAAAATTATTAAGATAAAATGAATATTTTTTTTGAATCATAATTTCAAAATTATCTGATAGTGATTTTTTCTAAATTTTATAAGATAATCAATTCTTTTAGAAAATGTATATATCTTAAAAATATACATTATGATTTATGACATCATAATAACCCACAATTGATATAATATTTAAAATAAATGGGATCAACTATTGAATCAATTTTTTCCATTTAACCTAATGTGATTTTAATTTTGTTTTATTTATTTTATAAATCCATTAATAATCCTATAAAACATATATTTTATTTTATTTTTTTAAAATTATTTCTATAATAGTATGTGTAATGTATCTTATTTTACATGTAATATTTTATGATAGTATAGGGATTAATTACAGGACCAAGGGATAAGATGGAATCAAATTCATAACCCATTTTTCTCATAAAAATTATTGAAAATAATAAAATATTAAATAGAATGGGTGCATGGTTTTACTAAAAAAGTGGAATAACTTCTAAAATGGTGCTTCGATCTGAAGTCATAGGAAATGGTTGTGTTCAGAATGTTTGTTTTACCCTAGACACGACTTAACATTAGTTGGTGTGGGTTCTATGAGGAAACTTGATCATGGGAATAAGAATGAATAAAATAATTAAGTTAAATTATTTTGTTACAAACCGTTGACATAAAGATAGGTGGATCATTAAATAGATCTTATTGACTGAAATATAGGGTGTGAATAATAACCCCAGAGATTCCAATGAATAATTAGAGAGATCTCTCTAGAATCCTCCTAGAAAAAAGGTGAAGGATCGTTGATCGATGATCGACGCAAAATCATTTCGATTGATCATTCTAATGATGATGAAGATAATTTTTATTCATCAGAGATCGAACTGAATAAAGGTAGGGAGTGTGTTTTAATATGGATTTTCTTCTATATTCCTTGTTCCTTCGAAAAACCTGAATCAATTGAAAAATTGAATAATTCACAGATCAGGTGTATTGTGAGTTGGTATTATATTCATGGTTTTTTATAGAGGATTAACAATTTTGATTATTTTGTTTTATTCGATTGTCGTTCTAAAAGTGGTAGATTGAGATTGGAATGAAAAATGAATATGGATTATTCCTTTCATTGGTTATTGTTCTTTTATCCCACAATTCGTCATCTGTTGTAGGCATTATTCGCTTGGTCCATGACTTGACACATCCCGAACAATCAAGCATTGCACACCCGATTCTTAGCTCATCAATCTGATATTGATGATATGGGATTGACATGGCATGAAGGAGGTCTGATGATGAATACATGGCTATTCTAAAAATTGTAAAACCCTAAATTCATGTTCTTAGAAGTAATTTGGTGTGATACAGAGAACAATGATATGATCCATTTTCTGAGAATATTAGAAGATAAAATGTTTTTATCTGGTGATGTGAGGATTCAATAAGCTTGGACCCTTAGTTTCATGGTGACAAAATCACTGAATCATTTTCCAAAGCATCAGAAGATATATGTGGAGGAATAATATGATTTATGGACAATCCTATAAAAAAGACGTATATTATAGGATTACACGATGTGTGGGGCACCATTTGGTGGTGGCTAGGGTTTCGGCTAAGAAGAAGGCATCACGGGAAATGTCGTTAGGCCTTCACGGTGTGTCGTCCCACTCGGGTGACTCTGTTGTGTACTTGAGAAGTAAAAGGAATCAAGGTAGACTATACGGACCACCAACAAGGGATGTACTCTTCCACACGGACATGACATGTACCAATTACATAGGATAATACCCATACTCTTACCTAGTAAGATGTACACGAGTTGGACCTGTCTATTACTATACGAGTATAGTACATGAGATACCTATATGGCCAGTGCTACAATACTAACATAGTTTTTTGACATAGTCCATTTATAGGGGAAGAACCTAGGGTCAAGGGACACGACATGTAACCCCACTACATGTCGTGGACTCTTTCTTACATGGAATAAAATCCTTTTTCATTGTATCATGGAAATGAGTTTTCAGGGTTTGTTCCCCTTATTTTTTCCCTGAAGGTAAGCATAGTATCGCTTCATACTCATAGGACTACAATACCATCAGTTGGACTTCCTGGATAGAGATGTTGGAATCTTATGAGAGTCTCGATGTATGATCCTCTATCCACCTTCATGCCCTAGGTGGAGTCATTTGTATTTATGTGACCAATACTACCCAGTGTAAATAATCCTCTTAGCGTGTTAATCTAGATTGAGTTGTTTGTATCACCCCATGGCTCTGGCTGTGATCCTATTATGTTGTATCATATTCTCTTCAGATCTATCATCAAATATTTCTCATGATGGTAATTGACGAGAAGTTCCTCTCAGATGGACATAATATATGTTATCAGACTCAAGAGTGTGTTTTCATGGATGTGTTCTTCATGGAATTATTGAATGAGAATTACCAAGGATCATATATTACAGTTGTTCATTACATTTAGACTGTTTGACATGGATTAATTATATCTAGAGATTCTTGTTATATGTTTTATATACATACACCTATGTAGAGATGACTATAAATACCATTATTTTATTGATTTATGGTTTTTGGGATGTCCTATTATGTATTTTTATACTCACCCCTACATGGGATTTTGGTACATGTGGCCTGTATTGTGAAGGCGATTGACCTTTTAATTAATTTCTAGGTAGATCAAGATAAGAATGTGCTTTGTGAGACTAGAAAAACTGAGCTGTTTTCCTACCACATGCATACAGCGGTCCCCACCCCTTTAATTATATGTTAGACTTGGGTTTATATACTGTTTTTGATGGGATTGTTTTTACCTAGTTTACATTACTTTATTTCCTATCGTAATCTTATTGTGAGATATAGAGGTATGTGTGCATTGGATTTTTAGTTGTTTATTAAATTTCATCATTTTGTGGTCTAGGATATGTGTGTGTGTGTGTACATGTACTAAGGAAATTCCTACAATGTTAGTGATATGCATACACGGTGCTAGTCACTAGCACCTCGTTTATTGGAGGATGTCTTGGGTAGTTATGGCACATACACTTCTGGGAAGGGACATGAAAGAGTGGTATTAGAGGATATGGTTATGTTGTAGGATTGGGAGCCTATAAGATAGGGTTTTGGGAAATAGTGCTAGGTGTTTCAAGTTCATATTTTTGGCCACAGACTCTAGTGTTGGTGCGATAGCTAACATATTGAAACATTTGGACTCTGATCACCTACTTTTAAAATTAGTATGTGGGAACATCTTATGGCAGAAAAAATGGTGCCAAAATCATAGAATAATGAGTTATGGATTCATTTTACTTCTTGAGTCAGTTCTCTAGATATTATCATCGACATTGGAACATCTGATGTACATTTAGTATGCCTCTATGACATATACCTGCTACCATTCAACATTATGATGATATGGATGATCCCATTATAGATAAGGCCTCAATAAAAGGACATGTTCCTGATATGTTACGTATGAATGGTACATCGACCATACTACCACCTATAGAGAAACACATGGTACCTTCAGTACCAGTAGATGAGGTGTGTTTTCTGAGGACACTTTACAAGTTTTGACAATAGATACCCCCTATTTTCGAGGTAAGACTGACCCAAAAGAAGAAAAGGTCTAGATTTTGGAAGTGACCTTAGTTTTTTATCTAGTCAAGACAAAAGCCAATCAGATGGTGGTCTTGGGGTTGAGCCTTCTTTATGGATCAGCTGGGCGATGGTGGGGTTTAGTTACTTGGAATTATTAAAACCTGACTCTCTCATGGTCATAGTTTGCAAAACATTCTAGAGGGGCGTTATCACTTTATTAGATAAGGGTTATGTATGTCAAAAAGATTCTATATCTTCAGTAGGATATTGTAACGATAACTAAGTATTGATCAAGGCATAATAACCCCTTTTGGTAGTTAATGGATATGTTACATGATCATTACATTAGGGATCATTCCTTTGAGAAAGGTCTATATAGAGACATAAATTCTAGTTTTATCCCTCTCTGCATTCCTACATATGTCAGGGTTCTTGAAAAAGATTTGTAGGTTGAATTTTCCATGGCTAGGAAGATATAGCCAGTAAATATCAGTAGTGGAAAACACAAAAAGACACCTCTACAACCGGGGGAATAAGTCACTCTCAGAGACATGGATGTACAAGATGATTCAAGAGGAGGCCCCAAGATAGTGGACTTGTAGTTCAGTGTTCATAGGGTGGATTCAAATATCGTAGACAGAATTAGTGGTAATCATATGATTGAAGGGGAATCTAACCTAAAATTTTCCAATACTCCATACAGTTGATAGAGAAACTGTATATCGGCTACTGAGGAAGAGACATCATAAGGATCAGGAAGGTCATCAAGGTGGCAAATGTGGTAGAGGATCTGGGAGAGAATTGGGAGGTGGTCAATGTTTCAACTTATTACCGCCACCACCCCAGGTGGTCCACACCAGGATTAGGGATTTGGAGGAAAAGGGCATGGATAGCTTCAAGCGGCCGAGGCTTATGACCCAGAAGATATAGGAATGATTCATGTATGATCTTTGTATTTTTTACCTTATCTATAATAGTAATGGAAAATAGTCTTAGTAATTCCTTCCTGTCCACATATCTTGTTTGAGACATAGATATTTTGGATGAATTGTAGACTGGACCCTTATCTTTGTATAATCCTTCTAGAGAAGAATCAATGATCACACACATGTGTCAATGGTGTTACATGGCAATTTAAGGTTAGATATTCAGTTGGAATATCTTTGTAACAACACCATGGCCTTATGACGTCATTATTGGTATGTATTGGTTATCTACAATACATGACCAGATTGAAAAGTTTAAGTGAAGTGTGTGGTGGGTCTACAGTGACCTAACATGTTTTTCCTTTTATATAGAGAATGAATTCCATGTAGTGTCAGGTGGAATCAATCGTATGACAGTGAAACCAATTACTCCTTAGTCGACTAGACTAACCTTTGTGTAGTGGAAATTGTGATTTCCCAGTTTCTGGTAGTGGTAGTGGAGTATGAGGACATATATCCTAAAAAACTTATTGGTCTACCTCAGCATTGAGAGATAGACTTCAACCTTGAAATATAATCCAGGATTCCACCTATATTTATGCTAGCATATCAGATGGCTCTTGTAGATCTTCATGAGTTGATGGTGTAGTTTGCGAAAATGTAGAGGAATGGATTCCTGAGACTTAGTGTTTTACCATGTGTAGCCATGGTTCTGCTTTACAAGTGGGGAGATTGTAGCTTGAGGTTGTGTGTTGAATACCAATGCTTAATAATTGTGAATGTAAATAAACATTATGCACTACTGAGGATTTATGTCCTCTTTGATATGTTTAGCGGGGCACAATTATTGTTGAAGGTTGACCTCAGATCAGGCTATCACCAACTGAGAGTATGGTTAAAGGATATATCGAAGACATAATATTGATGTCTCTAAGATCACTATGAGTACATGGTGATTCCCATTGGTGTGAATAATTCCCAATACTGTTCAAGGGACTTATTTACTGGATCTTTCTGTCATACATAATCCAGTTCATGGTAGTCTTCATTGACAATATTTTTCTGTACTCTGTTTTTGAGGAGGGTAATGTGAGACACATAAGGATAGTTTTGTATGTACTTTAATATCACCAAAATTACCAAAATGTTCTCTAAGTTCTAGTTCTAGATTTAGGAGGTCTAATTTTTGGGACATGTTATCTCAGCAGATGGAGTGGCAGTGGACCTTTCTTAGGTTGAGGTAGTGTTATCATGGGAGCCACCTAAGACCAAGAAGGAGGTGAGAAGCATCCTTTGTTTGGTATAATATTACCAAATATTTTTAACTAATTTCAATAGGATGTCAACAACCTTGATATATTTGACTCGAAAGGGGAATCGTTTCATGTGGATAGAAAGGTGCCTCTAGGTGTTTAAATAGTTGAGGCCCAACTTCGTGATCAGTACCCACATCTCTTTTATTGTCCCATGTTTTGGAGTTTCAGGAACATAAATCCCCAAGGTGGGTAAAATGTAATATCTAGGTTTTTAAATGTATTATTTATAGATTTTAATTGGATTATTTTCTAAACATGGTGCAAAAAAGGCATGAAATTCTGAGGCCCAATGTTCCCAGAATAAATGTTTGAAAAATATTAAAATATTAAAATTCAAGCAAACACGGTTTTACTTAAAAATTGAAGTAACATCTAAATGGGTTCCCATATCAGAAAGTAAAGGGAACCATTGTGTTTAGAATATCAGTTTTACCCTAGGAATGACTTAACAATAGTCAACATGGTTTATTTGGGTAAAATTCATCATGGGCATAAGAATGAATAATATAATTATGTGAGACTATTTTATTTCAAATCATTGATTCATTGATGGGATGATCATGATATATATATTTTTGTAAAAATTATATGGTTATCCAAACAACCTAATAGATTATAGAGGACTATTGGAGAGTTAAATTGAGAATAATCCTAGAGAAATAGTGAACGATCATGGATTTATAATCCGCACCAAACCAATTTGACCGATGATTCCAATGATACTGACATAAAAAATTCATTATATGTGATCAAACTAAATCGGGGTAGGAAGTATTTTTAAATTTTTATTTTCTTCCATTTTCATTATTCATACAATGAAGGTGAATCAATCAACGAATGGATTGATTCACGTATTGTGTGTATTATGGGATGGGATTATATTTAAGAGGTTTTGAAGTGGGATAATCCTTATAATTATTTGGTTTTATTTGACTATCCTTATAAAAAATATGGATTAGGATCAACAGAATCATAAATTGAGTATTATACCACTATTTGGTTCTTGTGATTTTGTCCCCTGATTCATTATTCATTTGGGGTGTTCATCAGTTGGTACACGACTCAAAAAATCCAAGTCAATCGAACATTGTGAACCCCATTCTTGGTGAAACAATCTAATATCACTAATCTGGGATCGACATGACATGAAGGAGGTGTGATAACTAAGATAGAGTGATTAGAATGACAATGTATCCTTGAATTTTCATTCATCGGCGTGATAAAAATAATGAAAATTTGATCCTTTTTTAGAAGATCGGAATACAAAATGTGTTTATCGGGTGATTTCATGACTCAAAAATTTTGGATCTTCAGTTTCATAGTGAGGAGACCACAAAATTGAAGGTCAAAGAATCGATCAGGACTTGTGGAGGAAGAATATGATTTTTGGAAAATTCCATAGAACACAGCATGTAATGTAACACCCCAGGTAAATAAGGAATATGACATTTTCATATTTATCCATATTTTTGAATAAAATATTAATATTAATTTAATGGGGATGCTATGCTCGATGCCGTACCCAACACGCAACAACGAGTTTCTTGGGAATCTTACGTTGCACTCTAATAATAAAATAATATTATTTTAAATGGTAGTTAACATGTAGCCGTTGTAATGGCGGTAATGGATAGAAATAACTAAAATATGATTATATATGTTCTTAAATATTTTTACATTTATACAATAAAATATAAAGGCTTAAAATACGGAAATAATTCAATTTTAGGCGTATATGCCCTAGTTTTCACTAAAGGTTCACTTATCACCTTTTGATGGAGAACCGTCATTAAATATAGTTTTGTTCACTCTTAAACATTATTTTGGACCAAATAAAACTCTTATTAATAATCTGGACATCAAAATTTACTTTGTGTAAATTTTTGGTATCTTTCCGATAAAGTTCATTTTTTTAATGAATAGTGTAAAATGTTGTATTTTAATTCAAAACCACTTTTTAATCTAATTTATTTATATGATTAGATTATATTTTGAATTGGTTTTAAAGTGAAATTAGAAAATATTTTTACCATTAAATCCAATAGTGGTCGTTGGAATCAATTTCACTTTGAAATCAGACTTAAACTAGTGTCAATCTTTTGATACTTATTGTTTCATAAAACACGCTATTTGTCATGACTGCAGGAATTAATTATTAAATTAATTAATGTGACTTATATGTTTTGAATTTTGTAAAACGGACTTCATTTTTGAATTCATAATATCAAATATATCTTAGGGTGAATATTTGGGATTTTTCTGAAAAACATCAATTTTTGATGAATAGTGAAACCACTAAGTGGTACTTATAAAAACTGATTTTCCGTTTAAATGAAATTTTTCCATCATTGTGTTTTAATTTTCAAAAATCCGACATACATGGTTGTCATTAAGAAGTAAAATGTGATTCAATGAGATTAAAATAATTTTTTGGTGAATAGTAACTTATTATGTTTCTAATCGCGATTAGAGGTAATTAGTGTAGTTTAAGGTAAAAATGATATTATAAGAATGTGAAAACACCATGACACTTGTCCTACACCTATTGGTTGTATCATGGCCGACCAAGACAAGCCATGGGTAAACTTGGGGACCCCATGGATCCACTTTGGTTGGGAAATGACATAAATAACATTTTATTTAATGTAAAAGTTAAATTGACACAATCATGATATGTTTTACTAAAACAATTTTTAAGTGGGGTTATACAAGTCATATTTTTTATTATAAATATTAATTGGAACGCTAAAAAGATTTCCTACATCATAGTAATTTTATTATAATTTTTAGACATTAAATAAATTAAATTATTTATGACATAATAATGATGCAGTGATGACATCATTATTTGACGATTTAAATAAAATGGAATGATAATGTAAAATCTATGAACTAAACATGTCCAAAACTTATTGGATGAATGTATTTAGAAGACTTATCACCTTATAAACTAATTATATCAATGTGGGACCTTTTGAAACCGAAACACATTTTCAAATAAAGTAATATTTCTTACTTTCCAAAAGTACCCCTCCTCTACTCTTATAAAAGGCCCCCACCTCTACCTCATTTAACACACTCCTGAAGCCTTTGGCTCGGCCAAACCCTGACCATTTACTCTCTCCACATCCCTATCCTCATCCTAGAGGATTCCTTTTGGGCAGAATCATTTCAAAGGAAGCCTTTAGGATCAAATCAAAAGGAGTTACACTTTTAAAGGTAATTCATTCTCTCATGTTCATTTGTTTTATTTTGCTTCTCCAACCCCCCTAAACTCTTTTTATTTACTTATTTTGTAACAAAACCAGTATCTTAAATATACTAGGATTTTTTTATAAGATTTATTCGAGCTACACTCTCACACAACTACATCAAATGGTTAAAGAACATACGGTTTCCGTGGATGGTGAAATTCTGCCTCCCGAAACGATGATTGTTCAATACTCATTTAACACCTTCAAAGGTGGACATTATGATGTCACTATTTTTATATATGATATATAATATGTTTATGTTTTATTTATTCTTCTGTATTTTTCATTTTTGTCTTACCTTTATGGCTTCCATTATGGGTATACGCGATATCTTCATTTAAGGAAGTGCGGACTACCGCCCCCTCAAAGTGATTTGATTCGTTAAATACCATATGTGGGATGTATAAAGGATGGAAATATGATATTATATATGATATTATAATGGAATTATAATATACCTTTATATAATTATTATTCCATTCTATAAAATACGAAATAGAAATGAAAGTAGCGTTCATGCGTACGTACGGCTTACCGTCTCCATGAACGGTGCATTTCATTTCTTACCTCTAAATGATTATGTAATGTTATAAATGCATGCATGTACTGGATATATATTACATATATGATATCAACATAATGAATACAATTCTGGATATAATAAACATTTTTCCACACGAACAACATGTAATTGTAAGAAGTCCACTTTCGACTTAAGAACCACATATCGGCAAAACAAATATTATTAACTTAAATGATTACATAATGTTTATGACATGGTAATAAGTGGTATAAAAGTAATAATGAACATGAAAAAGGTTCTTAAGGAATTAGAAATTAACTCAAGTTTATTATTCAGGAGATCAAAGAACGATCGAGTCAAGTCGGACCCGAGGTAAGGGATCCTACAACTCTCTTTCTTTTTAAGTACACTCTTTTATGTCATTTATTTTAAGCTCATCTTTCTCATTATTGGGATGTTCTTTTATATTAAATTTAATGTAATTTTTATGTTCATGTGTTGAGAGACCCTATTCTCTCTCATCAATACATTTTGGAAGTTTTGAGTGGCGCCGTTAGGCTGCCGAACTTTCGTAAGAGATCTAACCTCTCTCTTTCTTTTTAAGTACTCTCCTTTATGTCACTTCTTTTAAACTCCTCCTTGCAATGTTGGGGGATTTTCTTTTATATTCCACTTGCTTTAAATTCTATTGTAATATGATGGGATACTCTATTTGATCTCATCAATCCATATTCGGAAGTTTTATGTGGCGCCGTTAGGCTGCCAAGTTTTCGTAAGGGATTTTTCATCTAACTTTTATTCCCGTGAGATTTATGCTACATTCGCCACAAATTCCATTGAGTGGTGTATGTACTGACCATTATTCTACTCTTTGTGTAATATACATTTTTTATTAGTATTTACATCAATGACCTATTGTCTTTCTTTCATGGGGTGTATGTTTTGAAAGATACCCAAGTCGGTAAGGGAACCTTTCACCCTCCTCTTTTTTAAAATACTTCTTTTATTGGGACTTTTAATTTACATATTTTAATGTTGGGATATGTTCTCATACATCCTTATTGATGTAAAGTTTATGTCCAAGTGATGAGATACACTTTTTATCTCTCATCAACTCATTTTGATGTGATGTCGTTAGGCTGTGAAGGGAACTTTTTAACCCAATTTCGATTTCTTTGGGTTCAGCTTGTAGTCATTGAATATGTCATCCATTGAATATGTGTGATTGACCTTTTATTGTTTTACACTTAATATCCACTTATATTGGGTGTATATATATTTGTCACACATATTTTTGAGATTTATTTGTCCTTAATTTAAGATACCTTTTTTATAAGGGATTTCATCACATTTGACATTTCTATTGAGGGTTCATTGTTGTTATGCACCAATTCACTCTTATATGGTGTATATACTGTCCATTGGAGTATTATATCATGAATCCTTTTATTCTCATGATATTATAAAGTTCTGACTAAATGTTATTCCTCGATTATTGTATTCAAGTGTCTCTAATTTAGGTAAAACCCCTTTAACCAAAATATCGTTTTAAATGTTTTAATTATTTGTTCTTATTAATATCCATGTTTTCAAAATGGTTTTAAGGATTTATTTATATGGATATTAATTGTTTAAAATGTTAAAAGCTTCAAGGTGTTATGGGACACTTTGATTCAAAAATTTCTTTATTAAATGTTTTATATGGTTTTTGAAATGGTTTCTTTTTGAATGGATTCATTATTTCAATTCCTAAAATGTTAAATTGTGATTGAAATGTGGAAATGTTATGTTTCCTTTATTCATGTTTATGTGATACGATTATGTTATGGTTCTTGGGCATTGTTATGAAGAACGGGTGGTTCCGTGATAAACTAAGGGTGGGTGAGCCCGATATAGCTCTCCAATGAATTGGGTTACACGAAGGAGTTAAACGTTAAGGTTTCTCCGAAGAGATTTAGGGAATATACTGTGATGGGTATTCCAAACATAACCAAGAGGGTTACTCCCTACGTAAGAATGTTATGAATGCCTCAAGTTACCTTTATGTCTTATGTTTTCTATAATTTATTCATGGTTTGATGAGGTATGTTAAAGTGCCTATGTTTTATGGGTAAAGTATGATTTCATTCTCATGTATATATGAACTCATGTTTCCTTTACATATTTTTTGTAACCCTTACTGAGATTTTTATACTCATCCCAAGTTTTTGAAATGTTTTTCACAGGTCAAGGGAAAGGTACATGATGTGATGATAGTGTCAAGGATGTGTCATGAAAGAATCCGTGTTATATTTTAAATATGTTTCCGTTGATGGGAAGAATGAATACTGTCTTTTATGTAACCACTTTGTTTAAATGTGGAATGTAATGCAAGTTTCATGATCTAATTCTCTAAAACACTAAACCTGAAAAGATCCTCAATGTGTAATCTTGTAATAACTCAAGATTAAGTAAGGTTTAAGGCTGGGGCCTTATAGTTTGTATCAAAGGTCAGTTTAGATAACTTTAGAGGTTAGGGTATTATTTAAGCATAAGTGGAATTACCATAATGGTTAGGATTTCAGAAAGAGTCCTAGTTTTAGATAAAGTGAATGAGTAAGTATATCTTAGTTTTTATCTTACTCATTAGTACATGATGGTTTTTTTGATATACTCACACTGACCTTTTTGGTTTTAGTAAATGGCTGGATCTAGCAGGCACCAAAGTAACAGTGGATATGAAGGAAACTGTGACAGTTTCTTGAGCAAGCAACTGAATGATATGGGAGCTTCTTTGAGAACTCTTGTGATTATCCTCAACCAACTATCTGGAGTCATGATTGACCACCTAAACCTTGGAGATTTCTCTAAGACGTCATATATTCAAGAAACAAATCCCTACGGAAGTACAGGTAATAATCATAAAGGTAAGTGTGTTCAAAAACCTATGTGTCAGAGATGTGGAAAGAAACACCTAGGAAAATGTTTCAAAGGGACAGAAATATGCTATAGATGTGGAAATGAAGGTCATAAAGAAAGAACCTTCCATGGAAAAAGGAAGCATCCAGTTGACTCGAGGAAAGGGAAAGAAGTTCTTTCTGAGGGATCAATTGAATGTTTTAAATGTGGTGTGAATGGTCATTATGCAAACACATGTCCTATGAAGAAGTTTCGTGAATGGGGTCACCAAGAGCGTACCAATATTCATTTACCAATACCTAATGCCATTCCGATTGAGGATGAAGAAACTGACAATGACGAATCAAAGGTATGTACTATTTCATGACTATTGTTTTCTTATTTTGGAATCTTAGGATATGATTCATGATTTTTTTTTGTAGGAAAGAGGTATTTCGGAATAAGTTGGAAAGGAATGGATAATGGATCATGAAGAATGTTGAATGAGTAAGATGTCAACATATAAGGGCTTCAAGAGTTAGGATGAAATTCTTAAGAGTATTAAGTCTCTTTTGATGATGGGGTTACATTAGAAGACTTTTTATATTATGTGTAACCCTGATGTTTAATATAGGAAAATTTTATTCAAGTAATAGTTATCGTTTCTTTTGTGGACATAGTTATAAAGAACCATTTGGGTTTATATGATCCTTACTTTTGATGTAATTATGGGTTACCACATGTTATGATTGAAGTGAAAGGCATGAGATAAAATTGAGGTTAAATTATGTTATGGTTATTTTTGATGATTTTATCCCTTTTTGGGTAATGATTTTAGAATTATATAGTTTTAGAAAAAGGACAACACACAGACCATGTGACAACCCGTCGCGTCGGACAATGCTGCGGGAATCGAACCCACAACCAATGTGCGACTGGTATTTATCGCCTACCACTGGACTACTTGAAGTCCCTGGTTAGTTTGACTGATTCTTTTTAGTTATATTATTTTATTAATTAAGAGTAAGTTGATTTTGGAGGATATGTGATTAGGATAATTACTTTTCAATGTGAGAGTTTAGGAGCAACTGATGTTGTTTGGAGATAAATGTTACGATTTAACTTGGAAGACTATGTGACTAAATCCTTCAAATATTTGGGTTTCAATCTTATATTGGTTTACTTTGAAGAATTTTATGGAAAAATTGTTTATCGGATGGTCCTCGTTGAACTTTGGGTTTTGTTGGACAAATTTAGGAGATTAAGAATAGATTTTCTTTTTATAAGGGGTTATCCTTTTCAGGATTATCTGATATTGTACTAACCTTTTTGGTTTTGGTTTTGGTTAAAGCCTAAATACATGGGATGTATATAGTTCTCTTTTGGGGATTAGGTGATTCTCTAGAAGTTGATTATATTACTCTTAATGCGAAAAAGTCTCCCTAAATACTCGTCTTTTGGAAAAAATATGAGTTTGACTAAGGAATCTAGTAAAAGTTGAAAGTCAACATGATAAGTGATTATGATTCCTTATGAATAAATTCCTCAATAAAAAGTAACTAAATACAAAAATGTTGTCTATTAACTTTTCCTACTGAGGAACCCAACACCGTTTAACCCATCACAAGTTTGTGATTTTCTTATTGTTAACTTTCTCCTAAACATGTTTTCTATCACTCTCCATCAGAACATGACCCTATGTTTTCTCCTCCATGTCCATATTTTCATACTTGGAATCCTAGTATGGGTTAACTCGGGTGACCTATGTGCTTATCTTTCTTAATTTTAAAGAGTTTGTTTTACCGACTCTTGTTCCGATGTGGGACGTTCAAGGATGTTTCCAAGCGCAATTTTAAAATTGCGAGGATGCAATTCCCAAAAGGGGGGAAGGATGTAACACCCCAGGTAAATAAGGAATATGACATTTTCATATTTATCCATATTTGTGAATAAAATATTAATATGACTTTAATGGGGACGCTATGCTCGATGTCGTACCCAACACGCAACAACGAGTTTCTTGGGAATCTTACGTTGCACTCTAAAAATAAAATAATATTATTTTAAATTGTAGTTAACATGTAGCCGTTGTAATGGAGGGAATGGATAGAAATAACTAAAATATGATTATATATGTTCTTAAATATTTTTACATTTATACAATAAAAGATAAAGGCTTAAAATACGGAAAGAATTCAATTTTAGGCGTATATGCCCTAGTTTTCACTAAAGGTTCACTTATCACCTTTTGATGGAGAACCGTCATTAAATATAGTTTTTTTCACTCTTAAACATTCTTTTGGACCAACTAAAACTCTTATTAAGAATCGGTACATCAAAATTTACTTTGTGTAAATTTTTGGTATCTTTCCGATAAAGTTCATTTTTTAATGAATAGTGTAAAATGTTGTATTTTAATTCAAAACCACTTTTTAATCTAATTTATTTATATGATTAGATTATATTTTGAATTGGTTTTAAATTGAAATTAGAAAATATTTTTACCATTAAATCCAATAGTGGTCGTTGGAATCAATTTCACTTTGAAATCAGACTTAAACTAGTGTAAATCTTTTGATACTTATTGTTTCATAAAACACGCTATTTGTCATGACAGCGGGAATTAATTATAAAATTAATTAATGTTACTTATATGTTTTGAATTTTTTAAAACGGACTTCATTTTTGAATTCAGAATATCAAATATAGCTTAGGGTGAATTTTTGGGATTTTTCTGAAAAACTTCAATTTTTGATGAATAGTGAAACCACTAAGTGGTACTTATAAAAACTGATTTTCCGTTTAAATGAAATTTTTCCATCATTGTGTTTTGATTTTCAAAAATCCGACATACATGGTTGTCATTAAGAAGTAAAATGTGGTTCAATGAGATTAAAATATTTTTTGGTGAATAGTAACTTATTATGTTTCTAATCGCGATTAGAGATAATTAGTGTAGTTTAAGGTAAAAATGATATTATAAGAATGTGAAAACACCATGACACTTGTCCTACACCTATTGGTTGTATCATGGACGACCAAGACAAGCCATGGGTCAACTTGGGGACCCCATGGATCCACTTTGGTTGGGAAATGACATAAATAACATTTTATTTAATGTAAAAGTAAAATTGACACAAACATGATATGTTTTACTAAAAAAAATTTTAAGTGGGGTTATACAAGTCATATTTTTGATTATAAATTTTTATTGGAAAGATAAAAAGATTTCCTACATCATAGTATTTTTATTATAATTTTTAGACATCATATAAATTAAATTATTTATGACATAATAATGATGCAGCGATGACATCATTATTTGACGATTTAAATAAAATGGAAAGATAATGTAAAATCTATGAACTACACATGTCCAAAACTTATTGGATGAATGTATTTTTAAGCCTTATCACCTTATCCACGAATTATATCAATGCGGGACATTTTGAAACCGAAACACATTTTCAAATAAAGTAATATTTCTTTACTTTCCAAAAGTACCCCTCCTCTCCTCTTATAAAAGGCCCCCATATCTACCTCATTTAACACACTCCTCAAGCCTTTGGCTCGGCCAAACCCTGCCCATTTACTCTCTCCACATCCCTATCCTCATCGTAGAGGATTCCCTTTGGGCAGAATCCTTTCAAAGGAAGCCTTTAGGATCAAATCAAAAGGAGTTACACTTTTAAAGATAATTCATTCTCTCATGTTCATTTGTTTTATTTTGCTTCTCCAACCCCCCTAAACTCTTTTTATTTACTTATTTTGTAACAACACCAGTATCTTAAATATACTAGGATGTTTTTATAATATTTATTCTAGCTACACTCTCACACAACTACATCAAATGGTTAAATAACATAAGGTTTCCGTGGATGGTGAAATTCTGCCTCCTGGAACGATGATTGTTCAATACTCATTTAACACCTTCAAAGGTGGCCATTATGATGTCACTATTTTTATATATGATATATAATATGTTTATGTTTTATTTATGCTTCTGTATTTTTCATTTTTGCCTTACCTTTATGGCTTCCATTATGGGTATACGCGATATCTTCATTTAAGGAAGTGCGGACTACTGCCCCCTCAAAGTGATTTGATTCGTTAAATACCATATGTGGGATGTATAAAGGATGGAAATATGATATTATATATGATATTATAATGGAATTATAATATACCTTTATATCATTATTAATCCATTCTATAAAATACGAAATAGAAATGAAAGTAGCGTTCATGCGTACGTACGGTTTACCGTCTCCATGAACGGTGCATTTCATTTCTTACCTCTAAATGATTATGTAATGTTATAAATGCATGAATGTACTGGATATATTTGAAATATATGATATCTACATAATGAATACAATTCTGGATATAATAAACTTTTGGCCACACGAACAACATGTAATTGTAAGAAGTCCACTTTCGACTTAAGAACCAAATATCGGCAAAACAAATATTATTAACTTAAATGATTACATAATGTTTATGACATGGTAATAAGTGGTATAAAAGTAATAATGAACTTGAAAAAGGTTCTTAAGGAATTATAAATTAAATCATGTTTATTATTCAGGAGATTAAAGAACGATCAAGTCAAGTCAGACCCGAGGTAAGGGATCCTACAACTCTCTTTCTTTTTAAGTACACTCTTTTATGTCATTTATTTTAAGCTCATATTTCTCATGATTGGGATGTTCTTTTATATTACATTTACTGTAATTTTTATGTTCATGTGATGAGAGACCCTATTCTCTCTCATCAATCCATTTTGGAAGTTTTGAGTGGCGCCGTTAGGCTGCCGAACTTTCGTAAGAGATCTAACCTCTCTCTTTCTTTTTAAGTACTCTCCTTTATGTCACTTCTTTTAAACTTCTCCTTGCAATGTTGGGGGGTTTTGTTTTATATTACACTTGCTGTAAATTATATTGTAATATTATGGGATACTCTATTTGATCTCATCAATCCATATTCGGAGGTTTTATGTGGCGCCGTTAGGCTTGCGAGTTTTCGTAAGGGATTTTTCATCTCACTTTTATTCCCGTGAGATTTATGCTACATTCGCCACAAATTCCACTGAGTGGTGTATGTAATGCCCATTATTCTACTCTTTGTGTAATATACTTTCGTTTATGAGTATTTACATCAATGACCTATTGTCTTTCTTTCATGGGGTGTATGTTTTGAAAGATACCCAAGTCGGTAAGGGAACCTTTCACCCTCCTCTTTTTTAAAAGACTTCTTTTATTGGGTCTTTTAATTTACATATTTTTATGTTGGGATATGTTCTCATACATCCTTATTGATGTAAATTTTATGTACAATTTATGAGATACACTTTTTATCTCTCATCAACTCATTTTGATGTGATGTCGTTAGGCTGTGAAGGGAACTTTTTAACCCAATTTCGATTTCTTTGGGTTCAACTTGTAGTCATTGAATATGTCATCCATTGAATATGTGTGATTGACCTTTTATTGGTTTACACTTAATATCCACTTATATTGTGTGTATATATATTTGTCACACATATTTTTGAGATTTATTTGTCCTTAATTTAAGGATACCTTCTTTATAAGGGATTTCATCACATTTGACATTTCTATTGAGGGTTCATTGTTGTTATGCACCAATTCACTCTTATATGGTGTATATACTGTCCTTTGGAGTATTATATCATGAATCCTTTTATTCTCATGATATTATAAAGTTCTGACTAAATGTTATTCCTCGATTATTGTATTCAAGTGTCTCTAATTTTGGTAAAACCCCTTTAACCAAAATATCGTTTTAAATGTTTTAATTATTTGTTCTTATTAATATCCATGTTTTCAAAATGGTTTTAAGGATTTATTTATATGGATATTAATGGTTTAAAATGTTAAAAGCTTCAAGGTGGTATGGGACACTTTGATTCAAAATTCTCTTTATTAAATGTTTTAAATGGTTTTGGAAATGGTTTCTTTTTGAATGGATTTATTATTTCAATATCCTAAAATGTTATATTGTGATTGAAATGTGGAAATGTTATGTTTCCTTTATTCATGTTTATGTGATACGATTATGTTATGGTTCTTGGGCATTGTTATGAAGAACGGGTGGTTCCGTGATAAACTAAGGGTGGGTGAGCCCGATATAGCTCTCCAATGCATTGGGTAACGCGAAGGAGTGAAACGTTAAGGTTTCTCCGAAGAGATTTAGGGAATATACTGTGATGGGTATTCCAAACATAACCAAGAGGGTTACTCCCTACGTAAGAATGTTATGAATGCCTCATGTTACCTTTATGTCTTATGTTTTCTATGATTTATTCATGGTTTGATGAGGTATGTTAAAGTGCCTATGTTTTATGGGTAAAGTATGATTTCATTCTCATGTATATATGAACTCATGTTTCCTTTCCATATTTTTTGTAACCCTTACTGAGCTTTTTATGCTCATCCCAAGTTTTTGAAATGTTTTTCACAGGTCAAGGGAAAGGTACATGATGTGATGATAGTGTCAAGGATGTGTCAAGAAAGAATCCGTGTTATATTTTAAATATGTTTCCGTTGATGGGAAGAATGAATAATGTCTTTTATGTAACCACTTTGTTTAAATGTGGAATGTAATGCAAGTTTCATGATCTAATTCTCTAAAACTCTAAACCTGAAAAGATCCTCAATGTGTAATCTAGTAATAACTCAAGATTAAGTAAGGTTTAAGGCTGGGGACTTATATGTAATCCTTGATTACATAGTGTGTAGGCCCCACCATGGAGGCATATAGGGTTTTGGGTGATAAGAAGGTATCACACAACATTTGGCTAGACCTACATGACATGTGGTTAGGCCTACACAGTGTGTGGTCCCACCTAGGTGACTTCAACATGTACATGGGAAGTACATAGACATTTGGTGGACTACATGACCATCCTATATAGCATATACTCCCCCACATGGACACTGCCTGGACCAAGTACATGGGAAATTCTATGTACTGGTACATAGGTATATATACATGGGTTTGAGCCATGTATTAAGAAATGGGTAGAGTACATGGGACCCCTTCATGACATGTACTACTACATAGACACAGTTTTATTAAATGGGACATTTACATTAGAAGAACCCGAGGTCAAGGTTCATGACATCTAACCCCTCTTCATGTTGTGTACTCTTTCTTAGAAGGATTAGACTCCCTGTTATCAAAATTATGGAAATTATTTGTTTGGGTTCATTCCCCTTATATGTTCCCTGAAGATAGGTATAATATCATTTTCTATGCATTGGACTATGATCTCTTCCGTAGGAATTCCTAGATAGAGTTGTTGGAATCCCGCAAGTGTCTTGGTATGGAAACATCAATTCACCTTTGTTTCCTAGGTGGAGTCTTTAGTATTGATGTGAACAATCCTACCGGGTGTTGATCCTCTAAATTTTAGTTTAATCCAGATGGGGTTGTTAGTATAACTGCAAGGCCCATGCTATGATTCTCATCTATTTGATCATATTCTCTTCAGATCAATCCGCACATCTCTATCATGGTGATTCCCAATGAGTAGTACCTCTTGGACATAATTCATCAGTAATATCAGACACAGGAGTGTGTTCTCATAGATTAGTGCTTCGTGGAATCTTCAAACTAGAATTCCTACTGCTAGTATATTATGGTGGTGGATTACCTTTACACAACATGTCTGGGATTGATATATATGGATTATATTGTTATATGTGATATAGATATATACCTGTGTAGAGATAATTATAATTTCCTTTACTATATTTCTTTGTGATTTTCAGCGTTTCCAACTAAGTATTGTTATACTCACCCATGAACAGTCATAGCCCAAATGTGTCATGTATTTTTTATATGATCAACCTTTTGATGAAGTCATAGGCACACCAAGACCAGACAATTCTTGGTGAGGACAGATAGACCAAGGGGTGTTCATGTGTCTTTCAGACAGGTGTCCAAATAACATTACTTATAGGTTGGACTTGTGGTTACAGACTCTTTATGGTCGGCTTGTTTAATCCCCAGTATACTTTACATTTCTTCTTTTCGTACTCTGAATGTGGGTAATAGATGTATAGATTCATTATTTTTTAAGTTGTTTTTCACATTCTAGAATTTTGTGGTCTTGGTTATCTGTTTGTGTGTGTGTATTGATACTTATTAAATACCTCCCATGTTACTGATGCACCTATTCAGTCATAGTTACCAGCTCTTATCCTATAGGAGGTAGGTTTGGGGAGTCATGGAATGAGCCCTACTAGGACGGGTCATGACAATACGACTTAAATCCACATAAGCAAGGGAATTAGTTTATTATGTTCCAATATTTAGATAACAAAAATAATGTAAAACACTCTCATTTGGATGAAACCATTGAAAAAACCCATGGGAAGGTTCGTGGTTTCATGTATTTTTTATGTAGTGCCCAAAATCAAAATAATAATGGAATCCTCATCATTTCCTATATAATCCTACCCAAGACCCATTTTCACTTCAATAAAAATCATTGGATCATGTCCATACTCTTATATACACTCTCTAGTTTCCTTCTAAGGTGTCTCAAACTCTCTTGAAGCCCCTCCCATGATTTTGGAGTCACACAATCTAGTAATTAATCATCATCATCCTATTCTCCTTTCAAATTAAATAACATTATTTGAAATTAGTTATTTTAATTTCAATTGTTCATAGAGTCATTAATTTTTAATAATTATCTTATAATAAATTTTATGTTATTTAATGAGGTATCGTTCATCCTCTCTCAATTTTACCCTTACCTAAGTTGTTACATTGCCAAAATTCTTTAAGGGATCATCACCTCCACTTGTGGATTCATGTTTCTTTATAAACATATGCAATATATTTTCAATTCCTAAATTTGGGAAATGTCAATACATGTATGTATTACATTCCATTGGATTTCCATATTGTAACTCCCATACCCTAGAAACCCGGAGATAGTGCATTATTTAATTCATTGGCATGATACAAGGAATCATGTCCTGAAAGACAGATCAGTTTAGTAACCTTTTAAGTAATAGATACATACATAAGTTTTACATTACATAATAAAATAAAAAAAACAACATTATTTTCCCATTGAAAACTCTTATGTCTATTAGCCTATTCTTAAAGGTTAATCGAAACATACTTCTTTGCATCCTGGGAAAAGTAAAACATAAGAATGGGGTGAGCTCAGATGACCTGTAAGGATAACAATATAGTGGAAACAATCATAAATAAAAACAAAAATTTAAGGCAATGTATAAGACCAGAACACAAGCCTTTGAAACAAAAACATCAACTTAAAATGGAAAACATAAATCAAATAATGCCATTTAATTATTCACATGGATATTTTACTAGTCGAATAATCACATGTAATATCAATAGCCACTTTCATAATGATGGAATGCATAATTCCAAACTTCATAACCACATATTCAAGGCCTTGTACCAAGACTAAAAATAATATTCTTTCAAGGCAATGTGCCAAGACACTACTTTATCTCATGATACCTACCGATGCATCCGGGAGAAATAGCGGGCTCCACTCGTCACTTACTAAGTCCAATGTATTCCTCATATGAAATGTTGAAACATAACATAAACATTCGTATTAAAACTAGGATATGAAATGTTAATACATAAACTATAAACCATGAAGGGTATAAAAATAACACATCCATAGTCAAATATATAATAAAATCGTTAATAAAATATGGATGATTTTTATCATAATGAATCAACTTCAAAAAAGTGTAAAATCCATGAAAGGATTTTGACATAGATAAAATCATATCTATTTGAGAGAAATATCCCCCTTTTTCTTGAAAACATTTTAAAGTATCACTAATTATCAAGAAGCTGTTTAAAATAGATTTTTGAATCAAAGTGTCCCAGACCACATTGAATCATTTAAAATGACTTTTAATTTCAAAAAATTAATGTCCATATAAATAAATACTTAAAAACATTTTTAAAACATTTAAATTAATAAAAATTATTTAGATGAATAAAATTTTAAAACATTTAAAACAATATTTTAGTGAAATATTTACTAACCAAATAAGAGACACTTGATTTCAAGTAAATGAGGAATAAAATTAATCAAAACACTATAATATCTTGAGAATAAAGGGATTCATGATATAATATTTCAATGGAAATTATATACACCGTATAAAATGGAATTTGTGTATAACAATAAATAAGTTTCAAAAGAATGTAAACTGAGGAAAAGTCCCTCGCAAAGATCATATTGTTAGATTAAAGAAAAATAAATGACATAATTATATGTGAAAAATAAGAATACACCCAATATAAGTGGACATTAACTGTAAAAAAATCAGAGGAAATTCACACACATTCATATCATGACATAATCAAGAAGTATATGTTTAACCCCAAGAATTGAAATTGGGTTAAGAAGTTCTTTTACAGAAATTAGATAGCCTAATGACGTCACTTTAAAATTACAAATATAAGTTGATGAGAAAGAAAATCTTCTATAAAAACATTGAAATAAAATTTACAACAATAATGATATAGAATAACATATCCTAACATAATAATTTGGAAATTAAAAGACATAACATGAATGAAGTCTTTTAAAAAAAGAAGGCTGAATGTTTCCCTTACTAATTTGGTAACTTACGAAACATACGCCACATTAAAGAAGTTTCATACAATGAAGATACAAATACCCATAAATTAATGTATATTTCATAAATAATACAATCATGGGATGTTCATACACCATAGAAAAGGAAATAGTAGAAATATAGCATGAATGTCATGGGAATAAGAAGTGATATGAAAACCCCTTACATTGTACTTTTCCATAGTTGAGGGACCATTATCCTCATATATAATTGTTAAATAATTTTTATTAAATTATAAATTAACCATATATATGAATATTATATCATATATTATCTACTAATTTTTTTAATCATATTTTAGAATTATCATTATTTTGGGTGTTAAATGATTCGTTTTCATTTATATTTCTTGTTAAATAAGCCATTTTTTTTATGGATAGGATTTATTTGATTCATATACTGAATTATATTATTTTCATAAACATTAATTGTAATCATAAAATTAAAATTATTCTTGAATGATTGTGATGGAGAATGAATCTCATTGCCTTCGTAGAGACGGTAATCTGTACTTACGCACGAGTGAAAATATCATTATATTCGCGGTGAAATATTATGTAATTGGATGGTATATCATATATATAGAATAATTATCATGTTATATTTATTATTTACATCATTTATGATAATTATTATACACATCACAATAATGAAGTGTTTTGGTAACAAACTACACCATGACGTGGAGATGGTAAGCCGTACGTACGCACATATGGTGACTTTTTCATTTATAGGATGGATAGAATAACTAATATTGTTTTACCATATTTATAATAACATCAAAGAATGTATAAGGTACTGGAGTTATTATTTTGTTATGGAAACAAAAAACAAATAGGAAGTGGGAGAGGAAAAGAACTTGAAAGAGGGTGGTGAAATTATTACCTCTTCCTCGGGTGTTTCCTTTTGAGTTGATCCAAAGGGATTCTTATGTTGGATTTATGATCAATTTAAGGACTCTAGGTTGATTTGAGGGAAGATTGGAGGATATTTGGTCAGGATTTGGCCGATCCAAATGGCTTTGGTGGTTTGAAATTAAGAGAAGGGGAAGTACCCTTTTATAAGAGAGTTGAGGGTCACTTTAGGAAAAATTTGAAATATTATTTTATAATAAAATAATTTTAGGTTTATAATGGCTAATAAATAATTTAATTCTAAGATATGGTGGGGATGGGTAGAAAAACATTCAACCAATAGGTTTTAGAAAAGTTTAGGCTACCATTTTAACCTTATCTTTTAGATTTAACACTCAGTTAAATAGTTTGACATTTACCATGTCTCATTGTATTTTTATATTATATGGTTAATAAACATACAATAAACTGACAAGAGATCCCCCAAGTGTTTAATTATTGATATATCTAACCTTATATAACTCATTTTTATGATCCGTATATTTTTATGAATATTATATCAATTAATAATATATTATTTGTTTTGAAAACACAATTATGTTAATTTTGACACTATTTAGTATTTCATTTTTTAAAAATCCATAAAACCATTATCACTTAGAATAAAATTTATTTAATAGACCATAAATATAACTATAAACTTATAAAATTAGTGTAAATCATAAAAATTCTCAAATTACATTTATTTGAATATTTATAATATCAATTATTTTAATCATTCGTTAATAAGGTAATTACTACATCATCATTGTGTTTAAATAAATTTAATTATTTAATTTCTAAAAATTATATATAAAATAAAATTATATATGAAATATTTTTATATTTCTAATGAATATTTATAGTTAAGAGACTTGTAAAAATTCTTTTACTAAATGATATATGTTTTTGTTATTTTGGTATTTACTTTATATTAATTAATATAAAGTGTCATTATCACTTTCATGTTGCTCCATGGGGTCCCTAAATCGACCCAAAGATTCAAATTTTCATACATGTATCCACCAATAGAAATAGTACACATGTTTTGGTAATTTAATATTATTATAATATATTTTCTTTACCCTTATTTTCCGGATTTACCTATTTAACCACAACAAATAAAATATTTACTAAAGTAAATATTCATAATGTCAAAAAATAAAAGTTACCTATTTAAAAAATGTGGACTGCCTGATTCCATATATTTAATCCATTTTTCCAAATTCAAAAAACATAAGTGGAATAAAATAATTTAAAAATAATTCTTGTTGTCAAAACAAATAGCGTGTTTTTATGAAATAATAACTATCAAAAGATTGACAATTGTTTATTTCTAGTTTAAACATGAAATTACATATAGTGACCTAAATTATATTAAATGTTAATAAATACAATCTAATTATACTTAAAAACCATTTAAATGTATAATTTAACACTATAAATTATTTCAATTAAAAAAGTTGTTTTTAATTATAATTTTCAAATTTTCACCATTCGTCAAAATATTAAAGCTACTAGAAAAGTAACAAAAAATTATCCAAAATAAATTTTTTTCATTATTCTAAAGAATAATTTAATTTTTTTTAATTGAATATATAAAAGTGTCAAATAATGGTTTTTAAAAGGGTTTTCCATTAAAAAGGGGTAAAATTTCATTTTTTGAAAAATAATTAATTTAACTGAAAAAACAATTTGTTCTTATATAATGTCTAATAAACAATTAATATGGATTCTAAAATTATATAGAGCATATTAAATTTAAAATTTAGTTAATACTCCTCATAACTACTTTTGGAACGACTTGTTTGGTAAGTCGTGGTGCACTCGAACTCGGAGATGCGTGTAATGGAAGTTATTGAATTACTTTGAAAAGATAATGTACTATGAAATATTGCGGTGTTACATTATTTCCCCCTTTTAAAAATTATGTCCTCATAATTTTAATATTGGGATTTGGAACTTTATTGAAAGTCCTACATTGGATAAACACTCAATAAAACTATAATTTTAAAAGAATTCAGGAGAACCACAAAGGTCACCTGAGATAACCACTACAAGGATTCCATATAAGAAATCATGGATATGGTGGATAAACTATGTGTCAAGTTCTGATGGATAGTGATATAAAACATGATCAAGGGAAAGTTAACTACAAGAAAACCACAAACTTGTGATGGGATAACCAGTCATTTATTTCCTAGTAGGAAAAGTAAACGGATAACGTTTTTAGTTTTAAGTTCAATTTCATAAAGTTGGGGAATATATATATGATATTGACTAATAACATAAAGAGATATAATTAATTTTTAAGTAGATTTTCATCCTTTAATAAATTTCTACATATAACTCAACTTTTTTTTCAAACTATGAGAATTCAAGATGAATTTGTCACCCCTAAAGTGCTAGAATCAACTTCTAGAGAATAAAATGATCCACAAAGGATAAACTATTAATTTCCCTTATCTTTAGAGATTAACCAAAACCAAAACAGTTAGTATAAGATCAAACGATCCCCAAAGAGGATAATCTTTTAGAGAGATAACTACAAAATCTTAATTTCTAAAATTAAACTAACAATACCAAATGTTCAATTAATACCATTCAAAAAACAATTGTCCTTAAAATCCTTCAATATAATACAAAAAATATTGAAACCAAAAAATGAATATAATTTTATGACGTAGTCTTCCACATTAAATTGTATCTCAAAATAACATAGACTACTCTTAATGTCACATACTTAAAAAATTAATTATCATAACCACAAATTCTCTATGATACGTTAATAATTTCCACAAAGAACACAAATATCTATAAATAAACAATAAAAACACAGACAAAAATCCACCATTACTCCTCAAATGTAATCCCATAGTAATATATTTTCCTTAGGCATATAGTATTCCCAACAAAGTGAACGTCTTCCAAAATTACATTTATCACTTAATCACCAAATCATTTTCCTATACTAAGGATATCTATTTGATAAGACATAAGATCCCAAATAAATTTATTATTTATATATAAAATAATTTAAATAAAAAGATTAGTCACACTAATCTGGCACTTCGCGTAGTCCAGTGGTAGGAGATAAATCCCAATAGTACTATGGTTATGGGTTCGATTCCCACAGCATTTTTCAAGGCGGTGGTTTCTTTGCTGTGGTGGCTTCATTTTGGCTTGACTGGTGCGCACTGGTGTCTTCCTTTTCAAGGTGGCACGGTATTGAATCTGTGACGGAGTTCCGGCCTCGACATTTTGATATCTTGACCTCTTCCATAGATCTGGGAATTTGTAGGTTTCTTCATGGATCTTTCGGATGGCGATTGTGGGATCTATTTTGGGATTGAGATTGAGATTTCTCTTTGAATTCTGGAGATGTTCTTAGCTTGTTGTGTGTTTTGTCAACTGATTTCTTTTTTGGATTATTTCTATGATATAGATTGTTTTGAGGCAACACATTTTGATTTGGCGGTGAGACTTCGACTGATGATTTCTAATAAATCACCTTCCACCTCTTGCAATCTTCATTGTGAGAGTTTTGATTTGTAATTTTCGGATTGGTATGGGAGGTTCGAGGAGATGTTCTTGGATGTGTGGCTGCATGGTATTGTTTTGTCAGTGGCTTTCATAGCCTATTTAATGTATTTATGCTTTTGAATCTTTGTTCCTAGTGATTTGGGGCATGGGAAGACGATGCTTCCAAGTGGTTGGTCTAGCTAGAAATCTATTTCAGTGGACGATCGTTGGGTGGATAATCGGTTTGAGGTAGCGGTGCGTCAGGTGGACGCGTGCGTACGGAGTATCTTCCAGGCGATTTAGGTTTGATGATATTTGGTTTTGAAATCTGAATTTAAAATTTTGAGTTGTTTTATAGAATATGGTTCTACTTGGTTTAATTTTTGTAATGGGTACCGATAATGTTTAAACTGGCTTTTTAAAAATGGTAAAAAATGGATTGTAGGAAAAACTATATTTTATAACATTCCCAGAATGAGAAAAACTCATCGAAATAACTATAACATAATTTAACCTCAAATCTTATCTCGTACCTCGCATTTTCATCCCAAAATTTAATAACTTGTAATTTCTTCAAATTCAAGGATCATATAAACCCAAATGGTTATTTGAAACTATAATTTAAAAGATAATTCTTCCAAAAATATTATTTTCACATAACAAACTATAGGGTCACACATACAAGAGAAAATTCATTCAATATAATCCCATCAACGAAAGCACTAATACTTTTAAACATTTCTCCATCAATTTATTTCCACATAGGTTCTTCCTTGACAAATTGGTTATCTTAAAGAATAGGACATTCACTCGCGTGATTCCAGGTCCCCTACATGTATGGAAAATTACATTAAATGGATTCTTGGGATCATTTTTATTTTCTTACATAATACTCTTCTTTTTTCCAGGAAATTCTTTACTTTATGTCCTCCTTTCCAACTCATAAAACATTTCTTTTTTCCATTGAGATACGTTCCTAGGTTTCTCCTTCCAAATATGTTGCATGATGGAAATTGATATTTTTATCTCTATGGTCTCTACTATTGGAGCTATTGCAATTAACCACCTTTATCTTCTTTGTTGAGTCTGGGAGTTGGTTAATATATATGTTGTAGATAATATTTTTTGAAAACTGATTTGGCATGAACATGATATATTCTACACCTATCACCAATCTATTTCGTTGCTCATTTCCACCACCAAGCCCACCTTATACATTATGTTCGATGTTACTATAACATCCTTGGAATCTATCCATTGACTAACACAAGAAAGCATAATGTGAGTCATAAAATCATTTAGAGAATATCATAACACATTATTCTGAAACTAATACACCTTAGAATTAACCAAGCTCATTTAATCTCATCTTATATTAAAATCCTCCAAATTGGGTTTTAATGAAAATGTGAATTATCCGAAGCATATCCCATGGGAGTTTAGTAACCAAAAGTGCAGCAAGACCAATTTTTATGTACCCGGATACCCCGCGTCAAACCTAAAATTCCATGTTAGAGTTTTCACTCCTAGGTACATCTGTGGCAGAGCCACCCATACCTCCTCATATCTAGACATGGATGTATTTCTTGGAAACCCACATAATATTTACATGACCAAAATTTTTGGATGTTCTTCTATAATAATCCTCAGTGTCTATATTTGGTTAATGTGCTCTAATCAGAGTTTATCTAAATCTAATTTCCATGTATTGTACTAAATTTCATCTGATACCAACTGTAATTCCCTGACCACAGAAGTCCGGAGCTGGTGCATTATTTTAATACATTGGAATGACACAATGAATCATGTCCCAAAAGACCAATTAGTTTAGTATCCTTGGAAGTACTTGACACATACATAAGTTTTACATTACATCATAAAATAAAAAAACAACTTTGTGCCCCCTTTGAACACTATTATATCCCTTAGCCTATTCCCGCATGTTAAACATAATATACATCATTGAATCCTGAGAAAAATAAAACATAAGAAAGGAGTGATCTTAGATGCTCAGTAAGGATAACAATATAGTGAAAACTGTCATAAATAAGAACAAACATATAAGGCAACGTATAAGACTAGAGAACAATCCTTTTAAACATAATCTTCAACATAATATGGAAAAGATAAATCAAATAATGTCATTTACTTATTCACATAGATATTCTACTAGTCTAATAATCACATGTAATATCAATAGCCACTTTCATAATGATGGAATTCATAATTCCAGACATTATAACCACATAGTCAAGGCCTTGTGCCAAGACTACAAAAAAGATTTTGTAAAGGCCTAGTTCTAAGACACTAGTTTATCTCATGAGACCTATTGATGCATTGAGGAGCTATAACGGGTGCCACCCATCACATACTAAGTTCACTGAATTCCTCATATGAAAGGTTGAAACATAACAAAATCATTCGTATTAAAAATATGATACAAAATGTTAATACCTAAACCATAAACCATGAATGGTATAATAATAACACATCCACAATCAAACATATCACAAAACCATAAATACAATATGGAAGACTTGTATCATAATGAATCAACATCAAACAAGTGTAAAATCAATCAAAGGATGTTGACATAGATGAAATAAAAACTATTTGATAGAAATACCCCCCATTATCATGAAAACATTTGAAAATATCAGTATTCATCAAGATGATGTTTAAAATATATTTTGGAATCAAAGTGTAACATACCACTTTGATACTTTTAAAAGGAATATTTGTTTCAAAACATTTATATCTATATAAATAAATACATAAAACCTCTTTTTAAACATGGACATTAATGATAATGATTTAAAAGAATAAAATTTTAAAACATTTAAAACAACATTTTAGTTAAAGAGTTCCTAACCAAATAAGAGACGCTTGAATACAATAATTAATGAATAACATTAATCAAAACATTGCAATATCAAGATAATAAAGGGATTCATGATATAAAATGACAAAGTATGGTATATACACCTTATAAAATTGAATTGGTGTATAATAATAAATATGTTTCAATGGAATGTAAATAGAGACAAAGTCCCTTGAAAATATCATTATAAGGCCCCAGCCTTAAACCTTACTTAATCTTGAGTTATTACAAGATTACACATTGAGGATCTTTTTGGGTTTAGAGTTTTAGAGAATTAGATCATAAAACTTGCATTACATTCCACATATAAACAAAGTGGTTACATAAAGATAGTATTCTTCATTCCCATCAATGGAAACACATTTAAAATAAAACATGGATTATTTCGTGACACATCCTTGACTCTATCATCTTATCATGTACATTTCCCTTGACCTGTGAAAAACATTTCAAAAACTTGGGATGAGCATAAAAACTCAGTATGGGTTATAAAAAAACATTGAAAGGAAACATGAGTTCATATATACATAAGAATGAAATCATACTTTACCCATAAAACATAGGCACTTTAACATACCTCATAAAATCATGAATAAATCATAGAAATCATAAGACATAAAGGTAACTTGAGGCATTCATAACATTCTTACGTAGGGAGTAAACCTCTTAGTTACGTTTGGAATACCCATCACAGTATATTCCCTAAAATCTCTTCGGAGAAACATTAACGTTTCACTCCTTCGCGTTACCCAATGCATTGGAGAGCTATAACGGGCTCACCCGCCCTTAGTTTATCACGGAACCACCCGTCTTCATAATAATTCCCAAGAACCATAACATAATCATATCACATAAAACATGCATAAAGGAAACATAAAATTTCTACATTTCAATCACGAGATATCAATACAACACATTGATATAAAAACATTATGAAAACCATTTTCAATACTAAAATAAAAGAAAAGTAAAACATGGTATTTATTTTTCTTTTAAAATGAAGGTATGGCTTGTAGAGGAAGCCGAAACTCAAATAACGGTCACGACGGCGGAGAAGTCGTTGTCGCCGTATACGTACGACAAAAACATTCCCTTTTGTCATTTAGTAAACTCTTCGTATAAAAAAGATTCCTTTTGAATAAACCTAAAAGTCAAAGGGGTTTATACACCGTATAAAAGAAAGTTGTGTATAAAATAAAATATGCCTCAACGAAAGGAGATTGAGACGAAGTCCCATACCTCGTATCCGACTTGACCCGACCGTTCTTTAATCTCCTGAATAATAAACTTGAGTTAATCTCCACTTTCTTATGAATATTTTTCACATTCATTATTCCTTTTATACCATGTTATGAACATCATGTAATCAGTTAAGTTAATAATGTTCATTTTGTCGGTATTTGGTTCTTAAGTCAAAAATAGACTTCTTACATTACATGTATTTAATTTGGTCAAAGGTTCATTATATCCAGAATGGTATTAACAATTTAGATATCATATATGTCATATATATCCAGTACATACATGCATTTATAATATTACATCACATTTAGAGGTAAGAAATGAAATGCACCGTTCATGGAGACGGTAAGCCGTACGTACGCATGAACGCTACTTCCATTTCTATTTCATATTTTCTGTAAATGGAATCATAATGATATAAGAGTATATTATAATTCCAGTATAATAACATATATAATATCATTAACTTTATCCTTTACACATCCCACATATTGTATTAACGAATCAAATCACTTTTAGGGGGCGGTAGTCCGCACTTCCTAAAATGAAGATATCGTGTTTACCCATAATGGAAACCATAAAGGTATGCCCAAAATGAAAAAAACAGAAGCTTAAGGAAAACATAAACATATTATATATCATATATAAAAATAGTGACATCATAATGGCCACCATTGAAGGTGTTAAATGAGTGTTGAACAATCATCATTTCGGGAGGCAGAATTTCGCCATCCACGGAAACCGTATGTTCTTTAACCATTTGATGTAGTTGTGGGAGAGTGTAGCTCAAATAAATATTATAACAACATCCTTGTATATTTAATATACTGGTGTTGTTACAAAATAAGTAAATAAAAAGAGTTTAGGGGGTTGGAGAAGCAAAATAAAACAAATGAACATGAGAGAATGAATTACCTTTAAAAGTGTAACTCCTTTTGATTTGAGCCTAAAGGCTTCCTTTGAAAGGATTATTCCCAAAGGGAATCCTCTAGGATGAGGAGAGAAATGTGGAGAGAGTAAATGGGCAGGGGTTGGTCGAGCCAAAGGCTTGAAGAGTGTCTGAAATGAGGTAGAGGTGGGGGCCTTTTATAAGAGGAGAGGAGGGGCACTTTTGGAAAGTAAAGAAATATTACTTTATTTGAAAATGTGTTTCGGTTTCAGAAGGTCCCACATTGATATAATTCGTGGATAAGGTGATAAGGCTTCGAAATACACTCATCCAATTGGTTTTTGCATGTCTAGTTCATAGATTTTACATTATCTTTCCATTTTATTTAAATCGTCAAATAATGATGTCATCGCTGCATCATTATTATGTCATAAATAATTTAGTTTATTTAATGTCTAAAAATTATAAAAAAAATACTATTATGTAGGAAATCTTTTTAGCTTTCCAATGACTATTTATAATCAAAAATCGGATCTTTATATTCCCATGTAAAAATTGTTTTTGTAAAACATCTCTTGTTTGTGTCATTTTTACTTTAACATTTAATAAAAAGTTATTTATGTCATTTCCAAACCAAAGTGTCTCCATGGGGTCCCCAAGTTGACCCATGGCTTTTCTTGGTCGGCCATTACACAAAAAATATGGTTGGGACATGTGTCTAGGTCATTTCCTATTATTAAATCATTATTTATAACTTAAACTACCCTAATTACCACTAATCGCGATTAAGAACTTAATAAGTTACTATTCACCAAAAAATTATTTTAATCTCATTGAACCACATTTTACTTCTTAATGACAACCATGTATGTCGGATTTTCAAAATTCAATACACATTAGTGGTAAACTTTCATTTAACTGAAAAATCAGTTTGCTTGATTACCACTTAGTGGTTTCACTATTCATCAAAAATTGATGTTTTTCAGAAAATTACCAAAAATTCACCCTAAGCTATATTTGATATTACGAATTCAAAAATGAAGTCTATTTTAAAAAATTCAAAACATATAGGTCACATTAATTAATTTAATAATTAATTCCCGCTGTCAGAGCAAATAGCGTGTTTTTATGGAACAATAAGTATCAAAAGATTGACACCAGTTTAAGTCCAATTTCAACGTGAAATTGACTCCAATGACCACCATTGGGTTAAATGGTAAAAATATATTCATATTACACATTAAGACCAATTCAAAAGATAATCTAATCATATAAATAAATTAGATTAAAAAGCAGTTTTGATGTAAAATGCAGTATTTTTCACTATTCATTAAAAAATGAACATTGTCAGAAAAATACCAAAAATTCACACAAAGTAAATTTTGATGTCCCAATCATAATGAATAAGTTTATTTTGACAAACATAGTTTATAAAACTGTCAAAAGATATATTTAAAAAGGGTTTTCCATCATAAGGCAGTAAAACAATCTTTTAAGAATATTAGTGTATTCCATGCTTAAGATTGGATTTATTTTCATCTTAAGCCTCTAAAACACTATCTTAATCATTAATAGACATAGGTAAAAATATCTATTATTCATTACTTAATTGGGATGTTACATCCTTCCCCCCTTTAGAAAATTGCGTCCCCGCAATTTATTTACTTATCGAATAAATGGGGGTACTTATCCCTCATTGCATTTTCAGATTCCCATGTTGCGTCTTCAATCATGTGGTTTTTCCACAAAACCTTTACTTGCTTAATCAACTTATTCCGTAACACTTGCTCCCTGTGGTCAAGAATCTGGACCGGTTGTTCCTTATAAGATAGGTTCTCTTCCAGCTGAACTACCTCTGGACTCGAAACATGAGATGGATCTGGCATATACTTTCTTAACATCGAAACGTGAAAAACATTGTGTACCTGAGATAAACTCGGAGGTAAAGCCACTCGGTATGCAACTGATCCAACTCTCTCCAGAATTTCGTATGGTCCAATGAACCTTGGACTCAAATTTCCTTTCTTACCAAATCTCATCACGCTTTTCCAAGGAGAAACCTTTAGAAAAACATGATCACCTACCTCGAAAGATAGATCCTTCCTCCGGTTATCCGAATAACTCTTCTGCCTGCTCTGAGCTGTTCATATATATTTCTGAATCAACTGAACTTTTTCTGCCATCTCTTCTACCAATTCTGGTCCCATCAACTTCCTTTCACCCACTTCATCCCAGAAAGCTGGAGTTCGACACCGCTTCCCATATAATGCCTGAAATGGTGCCATCTGTATACTGGAATGAAAACTGTTATTATATGAAAACTCAACCAAAGAAAGATGTTGGTCCCAACTTCCCTGATAATCCATTAAACAAGCTCGTAGCATATCCTCCAATGTATGAATTGTTCGTTCTGACTGCCCATCTGATTGAGGATGAAAAGTTGTACTAAAATTTAATTCAGTACCCAACGACTTCTGAAGGCCTTTCCAAAAGTTAGAAGTAAACCTGAGATCACGATCCGATACAATGGAGAGAGGAACTCCATGTAACCTGACTATCTCTTTAAGATACAAACGAGAAAGTTGATCAAGAGAGAAAGTATCTCGTATAGCAAGGAAATTAGCAGATTTGGTCAAGCGATCAACAATAACCCAGATTGCATTATTACCACGATATGTCTTCGGTAATCCAACAACAAAGTCCATGGATATATTCTCCCATTTCCACTCTGGCACTGGTAAAGGCTGAAGCATCCCTTTCGGTAACTACCGCTCTGCTTTAACCTGTTGACATGTCAAACACTTCACAGTAAAATCAACAATGTCTCTTTTCATTCCATCCCACCAGTAATACTCCCGCAGATCTCTATACATCTTAGTACTGCCCGGATGAACTGAAAACGGAGAACTATGAGCTTCAAATAACAACTCTCTCTTCAACTGTGAATCACAGGGCACACACAATCTCTTCCCAAATCTCAAAACACAATCATTATAAATGTTGAATTCAGGCAACTTACCTTTCTGAACCAGCTCAACCTTTTTCTGCAACTCACTATCTTGCTTCTGTGCTTGCTTGATTCTATCTGATAGAGATGATCTCACTGATACCTGAAACAAAATAGAAGGACTTCCTGCACCAACAACTTCTATGCCAAAGTTCATCAAATCCTTAACCAAAGGATCACATTCCAAACGCATCATTGCTAATGAAGCATTACTTTTTCGACTCAAAGCATCATCCACTTTATTTGCTTTTCCCGGATGGTAATGAATTGTACAATAATAATCCTTGATTAATTCCAGCCATCTCCTTTGTCTCATGTTTAACTCTTTCTGAGTGAATATATACTTTAAACTTTTGTGATCGGTATATATTTCACACTTTACTCCATACAAATGATGCCTCCAGATTTTTAAAGCAAAAACAACAGCAGCTAATTCCAAATCATGTGTAGGGTAATTTACCTCATGAGTTTTCAACTGTCGTGAAGCATAAGCAATTACCTGATCATTCTGCATTAGGACGCAACCAAGTCCTTTCAATGAAGCATCACTGTATATAACAAACTCGCCATTCTTGGAAGGTAGTTCCAAAACTGGAGCATTCACCAATCTTCTTTTCAATTCCTGAAAACAATCATCACATTCTTTTATCCAGATAAACTTAACACCCTTCTAAGTTAGCTTAGTCATTGGACTAGATAACCGTGAAAAATTTGTAACAAACCTTCGGTAATAGCCTGCCAAACCAAGGAAAGTACAAATCTCAGTTACATTTGTGGGTCCTGGCCATTCTTCCACAACTTTTGTTTTTGCAGGATCAAAAGTTAATCCATCTTTAGAAACAATGTGACCAAGGAAAGAAATTTGTTGCAACCAAAACTCACACTTGCGGAATTTCCCATACAGTTTCTTTTCATTTAAGTTTTGAAAGATAACCCTTAAATGTCTTTCATGCTCTTCTTTACTTTTAGAAAACACCAAAATATCATCAATGAAAACCACCACAAACTTATCCAAGAACTCATGGAAAATTATATTCATTAAGTCCATGAATACAGCAGGTGCATTGGTTAGCCCAAAAGGCATTACTACAAATTCATAATGGCCATATCTTGTACGGAACGCGGTCTTCAGAATATCTTCCTCCTTTACCTTCAGCTGATGGTACCCCGATCTCAGGTCAATCTTTGAAAAAAACTGAGCTCCCTGGAGCTGATCAAACAAATCATCGATATGAGGAAAAGGATATTTGTTCTTAACAGTGATATTATTCAAGGATCTATAATCAAAGCAAAGTCTCATAGAACCATCTTTCTTTTTAACAAATAAAACAGGAGCACCCCATGGTGATGTGCTAGGTCTAATGAAATCTTTCTCTAATAAATCTTGCAATTGCTCCTTCAACTCTAAAAGTTCAATTTGTGCCATTCGATAAGGGGGTTTTGAAATTGGCTTAGCATGAGGAACTAAGTCAACAGTAAACTCAACTTTCCGATCTGGTATTATTCTAGGCAACTCATCAGGAAAAACATCAGGATACTCATTTACCACTGGCACATCATTAATCTGAACAGTTCCTTTATTTTCAACAACGTGTGCAAGGTAACATTCATTTCCATCTTTTACAAGTTTCTCGGCCTCTTGATATGTTATCAAAAGTAAGGGTTTATTCTTGTAAACAAACTGAAAGTATTTCTGAAAAGAAACTTCTTTAGATCTACAGTCAATCTTAGCATGGTAAATAGAGAGCCAATCCATACCCAGGATAACATCAAACTCTACTAGAGGTAGAACAATAAGGTTTTCAAGTAGGTTCTTTCCATAGATAAGGATATGAATATTCTTATAAATTCTTTTTGCCTCGACACTTCCCCCATGTGTTTTTACCAAAAGTTTAGGAGTCATTTCTTGAGATGGTATTCCCATTTTACTAGAAAAGGATTCAGAGATGAAAGAATGTGTAGACCCCGAATCAAACAACACACTGGCATAAACTGAGAAAACAAACAAAGTACCTGATACAACTTCATTTGATGGCCCGACATCTGCTGAAGTAGTTGCAAAGGATCTCACCACCCCTTTCTGCTTGTAGTCTAACTGCTTCCCATCACTCAAGCTCTTTGTCAGACACTCGTTTGCATAGTGACCCATCTCATTGCACTTATAACATTTCCCTAACTGTAAATCAAATTTGTTCTTACCTTCACCTTGATCCTTTTCAGTGCAATCACGAGCCTTATGTCCCATCTTACCACATCGGTAGCACTTCCCAGAATTCAGAAGACATTCCCTAGCATGCCTTTTGCCACATTTATCACAAACTGGAAACTTAGTTCTCTTACCATCATACTTTTTTGAAGAATTTTTACCTTTCTCCTGCCACCTCGGTCTCTTCTACTGCTGGTTGTTATAGAACACTTGGTAATCGGCAAACTCTATTACCACCTACTCAGCACATCGAACAAGCTTTTCATAACTTTTAAACTCACGATAACCTAATGCCCTTCGATATTTTGGCTTTAATCCTGAGTAAAAACGATTGATTTTACTATCAAGGTCCCGGATAAAATTTGGAGCATACCTTGCCAATCGAGTGAACCTTTCTTCATAGGTAGCCACTGAGTCTTCCTGTTGTCTCAATTCCAAGAGTTGCTTTTCCATCCTAAGTCGAACATCCTTAGGAAAATACTTCTCAAGAAACATACCTTTGAATTCATCCCAGTCAAGAGCATCAATCTCATCGGCGTCCCTGATATTTTTAACCATAGACCACCACTGATCTGCTTCACCCTCCAAACGGTAAATAGCAAGACTAACCTTTTGATTGTATGAACACCCCATGACATCAAAAATCTTCTCTAGTGATTTAATCCACCCTTCAGCTAGCACAGGGTCAGATGATCCTCTGAATGATGGTGGATGTTGCCTCATGAAATGTTCCACCACTGACATGTTCCTCTGCGGTTGTTCTGGCTGATCTCGTGCATGGATACCACCACCATTTATCGCTTGAGTCAACTGTTCCATTACTGCAACAAACTGTTCAGCTCCAATTCCGACCATCTCAGGATGCTGATTCGGAAGGTTATTTCCTTCTTTATGCCTTCCTAGCACTGCTTCCCTGTTTCCTCTGCGGAAAAACATTCTGAACAAACATGTCTTAGATGAAGCAACATGGTAATCTTTAAATGCTATATCACTTCAATTTGACCATAAAAAAAATATTTTTGGATAATCATTTAATAGAATTATAACTCCTAAAGTTATCTAAACCGACCTCTGATACCAACTATAAGGCCCCAGCCTTAAACCTTACTTAATCTTGAGTTATTACAATATTACACATTGAGGATCTTTTCGGGTTTATAGTTTTAGATAATTAGATCATAAAACTTGCATTACATTCCACATATAAACAAAGTGGTTACATAAAGATAGTATTCTTCATTCCCATCAATGGAAACACATTTAAAATAAAACATGGATTATTTCTTGACACATCCTTGACTCTATCATCTTATCATGTACCTTTCCCTTGACCTGTGAAAAACATTTCAAAAACTTGGGATGAGCATAAAAACTCAGTATGGGTTATAAAAAAAACATGGAAAGGAAACATGAGTTCATATATACATAAGAGTGAAATCATACTTTACCCATAAAACATAGGCACTTTAACATACCTCATAAAATCTTGAATAAATCATAGAAATCATAAGACATAAAGTTAACTTGAGGCATTCATAACATTCTTACGTAGGGAGTAACCCTCTTGGTTACGTTTGGAATACCCATCACAGTATATTCCCTAAAATCTCTTCGGAGAAACCTTAACGTTTCACTCCTTCGCGTTACCCAATGCATTGGAGAGCTATAACGGGCTCACCCGCCCTTAGTTTATCACGGAACCACCCGTCTTCATAATAATGCCCAAGAACCCTAACATAATCATATCACATAAAACATGCATAAAGGAAACATAAAATTTCCACATTTAAATCATGAGATATCAATACAACACATTGATATAAAAACATTATGAAAACCATTTTCAATACTAAAATAAAAGAAAAGTAAAACATGGTATTTATTTTTCTTTTAAAAAGAAGGTATGGCTTGTAGAGGAAGCCGAAACTCAAATAACGGTCACGACGGCGGAGAAGTCGTTGTCGCCGCATACGTACGACAAAAACATTCCCTTTTGTCGTTTAGTAAAAGCTTCGTATAAAAAAGATTCCTTTTGAATAAACGTAAAAGTCAAAGGGGTTTATACACCATATAAAAGAATGTTGTGTATAAAATAAAATATGCCTCAACGAAAGGAGATTGAGACGAAGTCTCATACCTCATATCCGACTTGACCCGACCGTTCTTTAATCTCCTGAATAATAAACTTGAGTTATTCACTACTTTCTTATGAATCTTTTTCAAGTTCATTATTCCTTTTATACCATGTTATGAACATCATGTAATCAGTTAAGTTAATAATGTTCATTTTGTCGGTATTTGGTTCTTAAGTCAAAAATAGACATCTTCCATTACATGTTGTTAATTTGGTCAAAGGTTCATTATATACATAATGGTATTCATGATATAGATATCATATATGTCATTTATATCCAGTACATACATGCATTTATAATATTACATCACATTTAGATGTAAGAAATGAAATGCACCATTCATGGAGACGGTAAGCCGTACGTACGCATGAACGCTACTTCCATTTCTATTTCATATTTTCTGGAAATGGAATCATAATGATATAAGAGTATATTATAATTCCAGTATAATAACATATATAATATCATTAACTTTATCCTTTACACATCCCACATATGGTATTAACGAATCAAATCACTTTTAGGGGGCGGTAGTCCGCACTTCCTAAAATGAAGATATCGTGTTTACCCATAATGGAAACCATAAAGGTATGCCCAAAATGATAAAAGCAGAAGCTTAATGAAAACATAAACATATTATATATCATATATAAAAATAGTGACGTCATAATGGCCACCTTTGAAGGTGTTAAATGAGTGTTGAACAATCATCGTTTCGGGAGGCAGAATTTCGCCATCCACAGAAACCGTATGTTCTTTAACCATTTTATGTAGTTGTGTGAGAGTGTAGCTCAAATAAATATTATAACAACATCCTTGTATATTTAATATACTGGTGTTGTTACAAAATAAGTAAATAAAAAGAGTTTAGGGTGTTGGAGAAGCAAAATAAAACAAATGAACATGAGAGAATGAATTACCTTTAAAAGTGTAACTCCTTTTGATTTGAGCCTAAAGGCTTCCTTTGAAAGGATTATGCCCAAAGGGAATCCTCTAGGATGAGGAGAGAAATGTGGATAGAGTAAATGGGTAGGGTTTGGTCGAGCCAAAGGCTTGAAGAGTGTGTGAAATGAGGTAGAGGTGGGGGCCTTTTATAAGAGGAGAGGAGGGGCACTTTTGGAAAGTAAAGAAATATTACTTAATTTGAAAATGTGTTTCGGTTTCAAAAGGTCCCACATTGATATAATTCGTGGATAAGGTGATAAGGCTTCGAAATACACTCATCCAATTGGTTTTTTCCATGTGTAGTTCATAGATTTTACATTATCTTTCTATTTTATTTAAATCATCAAATAATGATGTCATCACTGCATAATTATTATGTCATAAATAATTTAATTTATTTAATGTCTAAAAATTATAAAAAAATACAATGATGTAGGAAATCTTTTTATCTTTACAATGAATATTTATAATCAAAAATATGATCCTTATAAGCCCATGTAAAAATTGTTTTTGTAAAACATCTCTTGTTTGTGTCATTTTTACTTTAACATTTAATAAAAAGTTATTTATGTCATTTCCAAACCAAAGTGTCTCCATGGGGTCCCCAAGTTGACCCATGGCTTTTCATGGTCGTCCATGACACAAAAAATAAGGTTGGGACATGTGTCTAGGTCATTTCCTATTATTAAATCATTATTTATAACTTAAACTACCCTAATTACCACTAATCGCGATTAAGAACTTAATAAGTTACTATTCACCAAAAAATTATTTTAATTTCATTGAACCACATTTTACTTCTTAATGACAACCATGTATGTCGGATTTTCAAAATTCAATACACATTAGTGGAAAACTTTCATTTAACTGAAAAATCAGTTTGCTTGATTACCACTTAGTGGTTTCACTATTCATCAAAAATTGATGTTTTTCAAAAAATTACCAAAAATTCACCCTAAGATATATTTGATATTCCGAATTCAGAAATGAAGTATATTTTACAAAATTAAAAACATATAGGCCACATTAATTAATTTAATAATTAATTCCCGCTGTCAGAGCAAATAGCGTGTTTTTATGAAACAATAAGTATCAAAAGATTGACACCAGTTTAAGTCCAATTTCAAAGTGAAATTGACTCCAATGACCACCATTGGATTAAATGGTAAAAATATATTCATATTACACATTAAGACCAATTCAAAAGATAATCTAATCATATAAATAAATTAGATTAAAAATCAGTTTTGATGTAAAAAAGCAGTATTTTTCACTATTCATTAAAAATGAACCTTGTCAGAAAAATACCAAAAATTTACACAAAGTAAATTTTGATGTCCCAAACATAAAGAATAAGTTTATTTTGACAAACATAGTTTATAAAACTGTCAAAAGATAAATTTAAAAAGGGCTTCCCATCATAAGGCAGTAAAACAATCTTTTAAGAATATTAGTGTATTCCATGCTTAATATTGGATTTATTTTCATCTTAAGCCTCTAAAACACTATCTTAATCATTAATAGACATAGGTAAAAATATCTATTATGCATTACTTACTTGGGATGTTACAATCATATCCTCATATTAATGACAAATCAATGACATAATTATGTGTGAAAAATACAAATACACCCAATATAAGTGGATATTAAGTTTAAACCAATATTAAGACATTCACACACAATTATATCATAACATAATCAAGAAGGATAAGTTTCACCCAAACAATAGAAATTGGGTTAAGAAGTTCTTTTACAGAAATTCGATAGCCTAACAGAGTCACTTTAAAATTATGAAAATGATTTTATGAGATAAAAATGTTCTATAATCACTTGTACACAAAATTTAACTCAATAATGATATCTCATAACATATCCCGACATAATAATATGGAAATTAAAAGACATAACATAAATGAAGTCTTTTAAAAAAAGGAGGGTGACGGGTTCCCTTCTCTATTTGGTAACTCACGAAACATATGCCACATTAAATAAGGGTCATACAATGAAGATTTAAATACCCATAAATTAAAGTAAATTTCACAAAGAATATAATCATGGGCAGTACAAACACCACATAAAAGGAAATAGTGTAAATATAGCATGAATCTCATTGGAATAAGAAGTGAGATGAAAACCCCTTACCTTGCACTTTGAAATAGTCAAGGTTATGTTAATCTAATGTATAATAGTTAAATCATTGATATTAAATTATACAATAACCATATATGTGAATATATTATCATATATAATCTTCTAATATTGCTTTGTTAATAATATTTTTGTATTATAGTCGTTTCAGGTGCTAAATGATTCGTTTTACTTTATATGTTTTGTTACATATGTCATGTTTGTGATGTATAGGATGTATTTGATTCATATAAATAATGATATTATGTTCAAAAACATTATTTATAATCATAAAATGAAAATTATTCTTGAATGATTATGATGGGGAATGAATCTCATCGCGTTCGTGGAGACGGTAATCCGTACGTACACACGAGGGACGATATCATTATATTAATGGTGAAATCCTATGTAATTGGATTTTATATCATATATACAGAATAATTATAATTTTTTATTTTTTTACGTCAGTTATACTCATTATTATACCAATCTAAATAATGAAGTGTTTGAATAACAAACTACCCCATGACGTGGAGATGGTAAGCAGTTCATACACACATATGGTGACATTGTCATTTATAGGATTGATATAATAAAAATTATTGTTGTACCATATTTATAATGACATATAATTATGTAGAAGTAACTTCAGTTATTATTTTGGTATGGAAGCAAAAATAAAGAGGAAGTGGAAGAGGAAAATAACTTAAAAGATGGTGGGGAAATTATTACCTCTTCCTCAGTGTTTCCTTTTGAGATGATCAAAAGGGATCCTTATGTTGGCTTTAATATCAACATAAGGATTCTAGATTGATGTGAGGGATGTTAGGAGGATATTTTAGTAGGTTGTGGAAGAGAAAAATGGATTTCGTGGTGTAAAATTAAGAGAAAGGGAAGTACCCTTTTATAAGAGAGGTGAGGGTCACTTTAGGAAATCTTTGAAATATTATTTTATAATAAAATAATTTTCGGATTATAATGGCTTCAAAATGATTTATTTCCACGATAATATGGTTATGGGTAGAAAACCTTTAAACTAATTGGTTTTAGACAGGTTTATGTTACCATTTTAACCTATCTTTTAGATTTAACTCTTAGTTAAATAGTTTGACATTTACCATTTCTCTTTGTATTTTTATATTATATGGCTAATAAAATTACTATAAACTACCAAGAGAACACCAAGTAGATAATTATTGATATATCTAACCTTTTATATGTACTTTTACCAAACTTTATATTTTTAGGAATATTATATTAAATAATAATTTTGTATTTGTTTTATAAACTCAATTATATCAATTTTGACACTATTTAGTATTTTATTTTTTTGAAAGCCATAAAAACTTTATCACTTAGAATGAAATTTATTTAATCAACACTAAAATTAAATATTAACCATGAAAATTATTTTATTTCATCAAATGTCTCAAATTACATTTATTTCGATATTTATAATATCAATTATTTTAATCATTCATTAATAAGGTAATTACTGCATCATCATCATTTCATAAATAAATATAATTATATAATTTCTAAAAATTATAAATAAAATACAATTATGTAGAAAATATTTTTATATTTATAATAAATATTTATAGTCCAAGGGATAACTTATTTATCCTCTTGTAGAAATTATTTTACTAAAATATATATGTTTTTGTCATTTTTGTCTTTACTTTAAATTAATTAATATAAAGTGTCATTATCACTCTCAAGTTGCTCCATGGGGTCCCAAAAGCGAATCAAGGATTCTAATGTTCGGACATGTATCCAAAAATAAAAAAATGACACATGTTATAGTAATTTAATATTATTATAATAAATTTTCTTTACCCTTATTTACTGGATTTACCCCTTTGACCATGGTAAATAAAATATTTACTGAAGTAAATATTCATACTGTATAAAAATAAAAGTTACCTATATACACAATTTTTAACTTTTTATTCCAAATATAAAATAATTTTTTTCCAATTCAAAACCCAGAATTGGTAGAAATTAATTTAAAATTAATTCCATTGTTAATACAAAAAGCGTGTTTTTAAGAAATAATAATTATGACAAGATTGACACTTGTTTATGTCCATTTTAAACGTGAAATTACATCTAATAACCAAAATTATATTAAATGATAAAAATATAATCTAATAATACCTAAAAATCTTTAAAATGTATAATTTAACCCTATAAATTATTTCAATTAGAAAAGTTTTTTTTAATTAAAATTTAGTATTTTTCATTATTCATCAAAATATGAAAGTTATCGGAAAAGTACCAAAAATTTATCCAAAATAAATTTTTATGTCCCGATTATATATAATAATTTCATCTCATTAAATTTAATATATATAATTTCAAATATTGGTTTATAAAAGGGTTTTCCATTAAAAAGCGGTAAAACTGAATTTTTGTAAAAATACATATTTTATTGGAAAAAAATAAATTTGTTCTTATATGGCATCTAATAAACACATAATATGGATTATAAAATTATATAGAGAATATTAAATTTAAAATTCAGTTAATATTATTCATAGCTATTTTTTGAACGACTTTTTTGGTAAGTCGTGGTGCACTTGAACTAAGTCTTCCATGTAACGGAAGTTATTGAATTGCATTGAAAAAATAACATATTATAAAATATTGGGGTGTTACACATATGATGAGATAACCCATTCTATATAATAAAACATTTGTATAAAATTTTATGTGACCTTATTATGCTGCCAAAATTTAACTGTGATTTTCGATGAAAAACTATTTTGTAGTGAATACCGTACCAATTTTTTTAACAAGTGTATTCACCTTTATGAACATATACATATTTATTGGGGATATGAGTTTATTTATTCCACATTAAATTCTCAGGGAATAAATTATTATGATGAGTGAGTCTATGTTGTATGACTTATCTTGCACAATTATCCATGAGAATGATAAGAATTTGATGGGTGTTCCCATATAGAGCTCCAATGCACTGGGTAATGTTTATTATCATGATATATTACATTGGGATAGAGAGTGAACCTGATTACATTATGGGACTTTTTCAATAAATATTTCACGGTGGATTTATCCTTGAACTATATTAATGATTCAATGTTTTATGTTGTATGCTGCATTTATAATAATCATGTCATACCATGTATCATTGTTCATGTTTATTATTACTACTATTTTTGTGAAACATTGATATTCATATTTTATAACATGTATTCCCTTATTCTATTTTTATTACCTTACAAGTATTTATAGATCACCGATTTCTTATTTTTCCCCCAGGTTATCCCAGGTAGTTTTATAATCCACATAAATTTTAGAAGAAAGTTAATGAAGTTTTCAATAATGTTGTTGTATCCCATGTTCCAAATGTTACATTATGAAAATAAAAAACATATACACTAGGATTTATGATATTTTAGCTTATATTAAGAGTATTTTTATATAACAAACCATGTTTTAATTTTAAATAAAGTGTAGCATTTACATTGTTGTTATTAAAAAAAATGTTATGTTATTTTTGGGATTAAGATTAGAAAACTCTAATTAAATCATTTGGAATAATAATAACTAAAATAAATCATTTATAAATTCTTTTATGTATAGAGTAATTGTGTTTTTATGAAAATAAATCCTTGTATTGATGCTACAAGTGTACATGGTTTTGACATAGATGTACCTAGGGGTTATAACTCTCAAAAGGTGTTTTAGGACTGATGTGGGATAACCTGGTACATGAAAATGGGTCTTACTTCCCACCTCGTTTACACTCTTAGGGGATATTCTTTGTTGAATTCATATGTTGGAAAAAATACCCATCATAATATATGTTAGGAAAAATATCATGGATAACATAGATTTAAACCAAGAAATTCAGAAGTTAGGGGAATAAATTTAATTTATATGATATCCCATTTATCTCTTTGGATTTTCCATTATATATTTAATAGTTTAAAAGTACTCAATCCTGTTTTTCCTTTATTTTTGATAATGGATGGAAATATGAAGAACCTAGTAAATTCTATTTTCTATGGGTCAAACCCTAGACTAAAGAAGGACTTATGATATGTATATCATTGGTATGTATGTATTAATGTGTTTTTTTATGGTAATATATCGTTGAAATTATATAATCTTGAAACATATTCTGGAATAGTATTTTGTTAATTTATTTTAAATATATGTTTTATGGTACTGAATGACTTATAAAATTGAATTACTGATAATGTGGTAGTTTGTAAAACACATAATTAAGGGATCGATAACCATTAATGTGTGTTTGATGTTGGTATAAAACAGAAGTGTTTTATGATGGTAATTCTAATGATAATAATATTATTAAAATAATTTACACAATAACTTAAAATTTATGTAATAAAGGTTTATCAAAATTATGGTTATTTAGAGAAATAATCTACAAGAACAAATATTCTTATTTTAATGTGATCGAACATATTTTGGGAGATTTTTTTATTTGGGTTTAGGATTAAATACCCATTAGGATTATCTAAGATGTATGATATTACCTTTTTGTAGGTGTGAGGAGAATGGTATGAGAAATCCATTAAGTTTAAAACACTCATTAATTTTGAGGTTATTTTTGTTATATAAGGGTATTTATTTAAGGAATTATCTATGTCAATATTTTGTCTTTTGTATAATTTTGGAGACTAATGTGTTATGGTATTATATCACTTTTTACTATTTTTTGGATTTAGTAATGACAAGAGGGATACTTCGTTATTATTTGTTGTATTATGTGATTTGTTAGATGTTTATTCTATTGTATCTTGTATAAATATCGTCTTGAGTAATAACTATTTGGATAAAAAGATGATATTTCAGTAGAAATTAGTTGAACCATTCAAGAATTAATATTTAATTATGTTTTTATTTTATATTATAAAGGAATTACATAAATCTGGATAAATAATTTTGAATAAAAAATGTCTTCATATTCTAATGAGGTGATTGTTATTTTGTCCATCATATATTTATAGATTTGAAGTCATCGAATTTATCTATACCATGTTATCTATAAAAATTAATTAGTTATTTGGTTTTATCATTCTCTTCCATTCCATTATTTTTACGTCGTACTAATGTTCTCCAACTTGGAAAACCTTGTAATGTGATGACCTTTGTAATTACCTTTTTCTATATTCAAGAGGATGTTTTATTAACCCTTTTTATGATGTGGGTTGCCAAAAAAAATTTAAAAGTATCAAAACTTTTCTTACCTATTTCATTTTTAAATCACAAGTATTAATTTATCAAATGGGTGAATAATTTAACATCACAACTTTTCAAAAGATAAAACACTGTTTGATATCCTATGTGATATAAAACATCGAACCCAAAAAACAATGGTTATTTAAATTTTACATCTTGAACCTATATATTAATTTTATGTATATTATTATTATTAACTAATTTATGTAATTTTTATATTTATTAAATATATTGATAAATGATATTAAAATAATCAATCAATTTTTGGTATTTTATTTATGATTCTCTAAAAAATGTTTTTATATCATTTTATGAAAAATATATTATAATTATTTTATATAACAATTAGAAAATCTATTTTATAACTTTAATTTCATTTTTATATATTCATATCATAATTAACATAGGGTAAAATTTTGGAATTTATTAGAAAATATATATTTTCTAGTGAATAGTGAAAAATATAGTTTTTATAAAAAATTATTTTTTGTATTGATAAATAAAGAAATTTAAAATTAAAACTATCCAATTATTTTTTTATCAAGTTAACATAAGAATTAATTAATTTTATTCAATTAATTAAATTTTTAATCATCTTTATTCCATCTTTTATTAGATGTATATTTTTAAAATTCAAATACATTTTTTTGAAATACATTTTAAAATGAAAATTTTCTCACGATTATAATAAACCATGATGAGAAATGATTTAAGTTAAATTTTAAATTAAATATCTATATTTATTTAAATTAAAACTATAGAATGAATATTACTAGTTATATAGCTAAAGATAAATCAATTTTTAATTAAAAATGGTTTTTTTGAAAAATGGTTCTCCACTCTGCTTGGGGGTCTTATTTTGAATTAAATTCATCCACATATATGAAATTATTTTCATAAATTTTATTCCATATTTATAATATTTTTTATTTTTATTATTTAATAAGGCCAAATTTATTTTTAAACAATATGAATTATTATTTTAGTAAATATTAACTACCACAGTAAAAGGAAAATTGGTCAATAAAGGTTAAAAATAATATAACAAAGAATAGAAACCATGTAACTCTAATAGTATTAATATCTATATTGACATTTAATTAAAATGACGATAATAATTATTTCCAGTTGATTTTACATTATAAATGATTCTACAATTTGTTTGATAAAAGAACTATACGATAAAACAGAAATTGTATTTTTATGTAATATGAAATTTTTATTAAGAAATTTCATTTGATGAATTAATTTATATTTGAAATATATTTTATTATAAAAAATGTTATTATAAAATAATTTTAATTAAATATAAATGATTAAATAACTTATATGAAGTCAACTTTAATTTCTCAAAGGGTTTGAAAATTGTTATTGTTAAGAAACACCTCATTTTCAATAAATGTCATTTAATATTTTAAAACTAAATATACAAATGTGAATAAAATTATTTAGATAAAATGAATACTGTTTTTGGAATCAGAAAATCGATATTATCAAATGGTGAATTTTTCAATATTTTCTACGACACCCGAATTTTCTAATAAAAATAAAATATCATATAAATATACAATTAGTTTCATTACATAATAATGACCCAAAATTGATGTAATGATTACTATAAATTTTATGATTTGAAAAATTAATTTTTTCCTTTTAATATAATTTAATTTTATTTTTATTTCATTTTTTTATTAAATCCATTAAGAATCCTCCAAAAGAAGTAATATATTTTATGGTTTTCAGACCATTTCACTTGGAGTATGACTCACCTCAAAAAAATAAAGGGAATTATTTTCATTTGTTTATACTTTTCCTTATAAAATAATTTAAAACACTATGTTTAGGAAGAAACAATGGTATGGTTTCTGGTCTTGGAAATTATTTTGTGTAGATTCCAAAACAAAAATAATAAAGAAATCCAACTCATTTCTGGTATAAACCCACACAAGGTCCTATTTATCTTCATTATAACTCCATTTATCACGTCCATAATCTTACCTACACTCTTTAAAGTCCTTACAAGGTTCCCCCAAGCTCTCAAGAGGCATCTACTATGCTTTTTGAATCACAAACTAGAGTAAGGGATCCACGCCTTCCTCTACTCCTATCAAATTAATAAACCTTGTTTGAAATTAGTTATTTTAATTTCAATTGGTTGTAGGGAAATTAATTTATAATAAATTAATTAATTTTCATTAGATTTTATTTCAATGTGGTATCATTTATCCTCCTTCATTTTCACCCTAACCAATGTCATTAACATGTCGAAATTCCATAATGGATTCTCACCTTCTATTCTTAGTTATTGTTTCTTTATGATCTTATGAAATCTATTTTCATATCCTAATTTTGGAACATGTATTTCCATGTAGATATGACATCGAATGTTATGTCCATATGATGATATACCCTTTTCTCTCTAATTAACATTTTTATGTGTTTTTATGTAATGATGTTATATAGTCAAATTTTCACCGCAATTTTCATAGAAAAAACAATTATGTAATGAATACTATATCCATTTTTATATCAATTGTATTAACCTTTATGAGAATATTTTTTGGGACATACATGTATGAATTCCATAATCCTTTATCACGGAATAAAATATGATTATGAATGATTCCATGATCTGTGGTTGATGTAGCACAGTTAAGAATGGGAGTGATATGGATATTATGAGTGTTCTTAGATAGTGATCCAATACACTGGGTAATGTATTGTATCATGATACATCATGTTGGGATAGGTAGTTAACCTTATTTTTTATAATAATTTTTCTACCAAGATGTATTGGCGGGTTTAGCCTAGTACTATGTTTATGATTTTGTGTTTTAAGTTGTTTCCACATTTTCTGTGTTTCCCATATGATTATCATTGTCTATCATGTATTACTATTCATGTTTATGATTCCTACTCCTTTTATTTCCCCATTGTTATTCCTATTGTCTAACATGTGTTTCTTTGTTCGATATCTATTCTCTTACTGGGGTTTATAGCTAACCCATTTCTTATGATTGTATATAGGTCATCCTATGATGTTTTAAAAGAAATAATTTTTTTTTGAAGCATTCTAGAAACATTGTCAATAATGTTATTTTATGCCATATTCCAAATGTTATGTTATATACCTAATTTCAAAATACACTATACTTATATATCTTTTAGGTTGTATTAATTTTAATATTATTTGATAAACCATGGTTTATTTTGGAAAATAGAGTAGTTATTCATATATACTCAGTTTATTGTTAGTTTTATTTTGCATAATTTGGTTCATTAGTCTAAAATATATTCATATTATTTCAACTCCTAGAATAATAAACTGCATATACCAGTTTTCAACTATGAAGAAAGAGGAAGGACATATTTCCACCTTTTATTTATGTAAAAATGTGAAGAATATGTTAGTAGAAGATCATAACTGCACTGTGACATCCAATAATAATCTCAATAGGTTAAAGAATTTTTGGTGTTGTAATGAAACTTATCAAAAAGGTAGATACTTTCTTTAGAAACAGTATAACGATCTATCCAGGTTTTTTACAACATGAACTCTCAATTGAATATAGTGTATTATAAGTGAAATGGTATTACCTACATGTTTTAAAGACATTAAAATAATTAGTTTCAAGGGGTTGTGTATTTTAATCATTTCTATACCATTCTAAGTAATAGAAAAGTTATTGATTAGTTATCCTTGTAAAAACATCATGTGATACACATTGATACTTTCAGAAACATTCATACACAAGGAAAAATAGGTGAAGAAAATAGACATCCTAACTGGCAAAAGAGGTAAATGGATAAAAAGATGTAGTTGGATTAACAAGTACCCAAAATGGATTTACCTCTCATTGTGTTATTAATATTACAAATGGTTCTTTGAAGTTTTATTAGATCCAGGTTTACAATTACTTGATTATTTATATAAAGCTATTCTCTTTTGATGATTTGAGTTTCTTTCTGGAGTAAAAATTGTAGTGCTTTTTTTGTAAGGATCTCGATATCTCTAAGTTAAATTATATATCTACCAAGACCATGATGAATAGTAAAAAATCATATGTTAATTTTGAATAATAAGTCATTATCATCTAAAGAAGAGGAATAATTTTTTTCTTCATTTAATTGATACGATGTAGACATACCCGGATTGGAACGTAATGAGAAGGTGTCTCAGGGTTCCACCAATAAGATGAATAACCTTCCTATATCTACTGAATAAGTGGTTTGTGTTAGTAAAATTGGAAAATTTACTCAAGAAGAATATTCTATCATAATTAGTGAGGATGATCAATCTATAACTTCACAAAAATTACTAGTTAATAGATTAAATGTTTTTATGAATGGTATTCCTGAGGAAATATCTTCCCTTGTTTATGGATTATTTTAATTTATGTTTTAATATATAACCCATCTATATGGGTAAGATTATGTTTTGGTGAAAGTATTGTAATAAAAATCTATTGAATGATTAAATCATTCAAGATTGGTTGGAACATTTGAGACACTAAAGAGGGAACATGAAATAAGTTCCTCAAATTGACTCAATGTAGTTAAATGGAAATATGGATTCAAGAAGAATCTTTATAAAAAGAACCATACAGTGGTGGAAAAATCGAAGACTACCACTGATGTCAATGTATTATAATTGGGTAAAAAATCCAAGAAAGTCAGGGAACATGGCTCTTTGATTTAGGACAATGTTAAGATACATGGATATGATGTTAAAAGAATACATAAAGATTTTCAAGAAAATATTATTATTAATGTACATAATTAAACATTAATGAATATAAAATGTGAAGAATTAGAAGCTTATTTGTCCAATTTTGGGAAGAAACATATTGAGACACCCCAAAAGAGGGGAACCATTTCATCTACTACTCAATACTAACTAGATGATTCTAATGTTGAATGACTTCCGACATGTGATTATAAGATCATGAAATATTTTTATGATAATTCCCTCATAGATGTGATGAAAATTGTACCATCTATACCATCATGAAATCATGTTTCTGAATATTTTTATAGAAATAGTGTATCTTGGAAAACAAATTCTAAAAAATATAGATGAATAGGGGGATAATAAGACCAAAACCATGATTTTGGTGCATAGTAAAAAGAATGTGGATGTATGTTTTCCATACAAATCATAATATTTTTTGATGAAGACCCAAAAATCAGCTACAAAATATATCGGGATGTCAATATTCATCAGACAATGATGGTGATACAAAACATTTAGGCACTGTTATTTCAATTATTAGGACTATACTAAAAATACAAAAGAAGCCCATGCTAAGGAAGAGAAATCCATTGATGAATAAGAAATAACCAAAGGGCCATAAGAATATATATACCACAAATATATTCAGAATTCTTGATAACATACGTGATGTATGTAATGGGATCAGTGAAAATTCAAGCACATAATCATCTCCACATGTATCCAGTGTTGATAAGAAAATACGACCATAGAATATTGAAAATAATAATGAATCCACATTGGGATGAAGTCAAAATAATATTGTGAGCAAAAATTCTTCAATGAATATTCTAACTAGGAATGCTTAGAATTCCTTAGATTCCAAATCCAAGATATTGAAAGAGATTGTAAGATCCAAAAGAAAAACTATGATGGATCGTACAGAGCACAACCCATATAAAATATCCAAAATTTATTCCATAGTTCCGAATGATATGTTAGTAATCTAGTAAAATGATTTGGAAATAATGAGAATAATTGAAGATGCTCAATCCTAGGCTAGTGAAAATGGAAAATTAAATATTCCACTTGATGATAAATAAGTTTTGTGTGGTAGGTTCCACATACATGGTCGATCTATTAGGAATTGTTTTTTAATTATTACACCGTAAGAATAATTTTTTAAGAAGGTTAAGTATTCAACATGAGATAATAGTGCATTAAACTATTTTAAATAATGAAGGCTCACAGATAATGACTTTGAAAATGAGATATTATTCAAACATCTTCATTCAGAATATAATATTAAATGTGCTAGTGTGAAGAGTTGAGAAACTTATTTGAGAAAACTATCTCAAACAAGCTATTTAAATTGATAAACATAGATTATTACCTTTATTGCCTTTATATTTTTGTATTGTATTTGTTCTTATAATTCATGTAATTGTAGGTGAATAATGTTATCATGGGTAGAACCAGATAATTGGGGAGTGATATCAATTGTTGATGAAAATTATTATCAAGTTAACATCCATGAATGATTTATAAATTTGGTATTAAAATACAAATATGATTGAATATCATCTTTTATGAGGATGAATAATTCGGTTTCCTATGTTGGAATGCTCGGATAAAGAATATAATATCATGGATTGATCATATTTTTGGTACCCTAAAGGAAATGTTTTCAAAAACGTTATCCATTTTGATGTTGTGATAATTTTAAATATATAAAATCACATGTTGAAGATCAATTATAGTGTTTTCTCCATATGATTCCTATTTGAATACATTATTAATGAGATCCAACATTATGTTATTTCTGACAAGGGTGTCCATTATTGGGAAGACAAATGGAAAATGATGTGGAAGTTTCTAGAATCATTAATTTAATTGGTTTCAAAGTTTGAGTATTTTTTCAATTGAGTGAATGTCATTTAATTGGAAAATTTATTTATTTTATTAACCTATCATCTTTAGTTTATCAAGGTAAATATATTTTTACAAAGAGCTATTAATTGAGTTAATCAATAGAAAAAAAATTTAATTGCACCAAGGTCACTTATCCTTTTTTTGTACTTGAATGTTTTTGATCTATTTGTTGAAGTAAGTGAATAATTAACAGGTTTATTATTTTTAAAATTTTAAAATCACATATAGTATCTTCAAGCTGAAATGAAAGTATTAAAATCTTAAATAAAAGTGTATGAATTTTAATTTCATATGGTATCATGAACAATTGGAAAGATAAATCTTTTTTGTCCAAATAAATTCCATTACATTTATACACCTTTAATAGATCAAGTTTCAATAGTGTGAAATGATTTATGAAACATTTATTAAGTGTGGAATGATACCCTTTTCCCATTAACTTTTTATTTCATATCAATAAAGTGGAGAGAGAGTGAATTGAGAGTCTAGAAATGTAAATAAGATAGAGAAGACAATGATTCGCATATTGACACATTAATTTGGACAAACCATTGAAGTTATTTCCAAAACATATAAATGGGGATATTAAAGAGGCCTATGTTTTATGAGTTTTATTTTTTCAATTATTGATATTGGGTGTCAATAGTGATGTATGAAATACAAAAATTTCATTGATATGAGAATGATGAAAAATTTAAAAGTTAATAAATCTTGGATGAAGTCCTCAAGTCTTGATATTTCAAGAACCATTTGATGAAGAATTTTAGTTTCAAATGTGAAGATTAGATAATTGTTTTGGTTTCATTAAATTGAATTTTATGTCATACTTGAATAATTTTCCTAGAATATATGATGTTTTTTAAATAGTTCTACCTTTAAATAACTTTTGTGAATGGTGAAACATTTTTTAAAAAAATAAAAAATTTGTGAATAAGAATGATTTATAAGGCTAAGTGTACCTTGTAATGTGTCATCCAAAATGATAAGAATAAGATAAATTGAAAATGATCATTAAAATGATTACTTCAATGTATTTTATGAAGACCATGGAAATATTTATTTATACAGATAAGAGTTTACATAAATAAATAGAAGGCCATGTATATTTTCATTATGCAAGAGGAATGATTTTGTCCTTGCATGTATTTAAAATAGGCCATGATAAACGATATTTATGTTTTTTACTTATCAAATATTTCACATTGTTTTTGTTCCAAGTGTTGAAAAAATTATGTCCCACCATATCCACAGAACAAGAGAGGTTAAACCAAATATATGGGGAGCATGCTCGACAGTCATGGGAGCCAACCCATGTTTGGACTTCTAAGGAGGAATAAATGAGGCCAACATAGCCAGGAAAGGTTTATTGCAGGCCCATGTATAATTTTTTTAGAACACATGATATGGTTGTGCAAAGAATGGATAGATTATCATAATGAAGTTCCTCTAGACCATGTTTCTTACATCTCAAGTGGGAATGGTTTGTGATATGTATCAGGTTAAAGAAAATGATGATGAATAAAATAGAAATTAGTCATCAATTTTACAATATACCGGATGGAAGACAGAAGTTTGGAATAATGTGGGATGGGAATTAAGAGGGTATTAATGTGTTTAAAAAGGATACATATATAATGACAACCATCACATCAAATTTATCAACATTAGGGATTGATGGAACCCATTTTTTTAAGATATACCACCTTTTTTCTATTTTTTTCATTGTCTTCCTCCTCCCACCACTCAACATCACCACTGTGGTACATCAGAGAAGTTTTTTGACCTACCTTTGATCAAACTAGTGGTCACCATGGTCGTCATGTGGCCAAAATGATTATATGAACATGATAAAAAGAATCAGGAATCTCTATTTTCATGATTTATATGATATTACCTTGGAAGAAATTAAAACTCAGTTGCATGAGTGTATTAGAGTAGTTAATCCCCAAGGATGGGATTCCTATTTTTTGGAAAATTATTTGTGTCTTATTATGAGAATATAAATGTGCTACAACATTCATAAATGAGAAGGCTTACCATGAAGCAAGAACACTTCCATTTTATATATCATTTATCCTATGATCGAAGAATTTAAATGATGATTCCTTTAGACATTCAATATCTAGATATGAAAGGAATAAATATTTTTATTTGATTCATATACTAATGGGGAATATGTAGTAACTCTCTCATATAAATGATAAAGTCCCAAGGAAGAAAATACTTATTCAATTCACATATTTTGAGATTTCTCATTTGTTAGGAAAAAAAGTAATGTATATTTATATGTATCATGAACATGTAAAGTTCTGTAAGCCTCAATAGTTTCATGAAATGTGTATTTCCTAGCATTCATTGGGTGAATACAAAATTACAGGGATCTATGTGAAGAAAATACCCAAATAAGAGAATGGTGTCTATATTTCCTCCTTTTGATTTCTGAAGAAGATCAATTCTAATATTAAGGGTCTAGAGATACAATCCCCCTAAATATCTTGAAGGTTGGGTTTTTAAGCTTAATTGTTGCATAATAATCATTTAAAACACAAAAAATATTTTTATCATGCATATATTTTCCCTATATATATAAATAAGAATAACTATAGAAAAAATCCATCTAAACCTTTATGAAGAAGAATAGAATCTCACATACCTATTCACAATCATATTTTATAGCGATTTTATAAAATACATACACACAATTTTTGTGATAAGGATTAGATAGTGTATTCATAGATATTTGTTAACGGTAGGAGGATATCACATGGTATAGTTAACATAATAATATAGTGTTTGCATATACATATGTGTGAAAAGAGAAAGTGAAAACCCCAAGAATGCATGCATTTATATGTGAATTAATATGAACATCAATAATCTAGATGTTGTGTGAACTTGAGTGAAAAAAGAAGCATATAACGTGTATTGAAATAAATAGAAAAAGTACATTCATGAATAAATTGAACCCATATTCACATGATAATATAAATTGATAAGTATATAGTTGTGTTTTATAGAGTATGAGTTTTAAAACACCCATGAAAATTATTATACATTCATAAGAAGATATGTTCAATGCAGTGTAATTAGATTTTTTCAAAAATATTCAATCACACAATGAATAATTAATATAATTAATTGGTGATATTTTCTACCAATGAAATAGATTTTGAAAATATTTCACAATTTCATATTATTTTGTGTCTTATAAGGATAAAGTGACCAATCTATAGATTTTTTAGTATTATCATGGAAAAATTAATTGTGATATTTCTAAGCTAATTTGATCATTCAATTTTCAATAATCACAAAATAAGTACGAGATTATTGTATGAATAAGAATAATTTTATGTGTAGTTAGTTTTTCATCAAAAAAGATAGAGATTAAAAAACCACTACTCTGTTTCATATTATTGTGTTTTTTTATTAGAGGCATAAGAATATTTTATGTAAAGTCAATACTAAAATTATCACAATTATTTGTTAAGGAGAATTAAGTTAATAAATAAAAAAAATACTCTTAATGTTCTAACTAATAAAATAATAGGAAATTGTAGGTTTCAGTTTACTATTTGGAAAAAACATGAAGGGTTTCATTTCAGCTACAGTGAAAGTACAAAAGTGAAGAATAATTTAGTGTAATATTAAAGAAAAATTATGACATAAATAAATATTTTCAATAGGTGAAAAATTTTCTTAGTTTTACAAATAACTTTGTCTATAAGGTGGATACTATATTTATAGTAGGTATAATGATACAGTCAAGTGCTGTAAAATAATCATTGTCAATTGACTATAGTTCATTGTAACTGAAAGGGTATTTCCAACTTTCTATAACCACATTAAAAGGATTACATTCTTGTTGTTATGTGGTTATATTATTTAAATACCATGCTAAGGACTAGATACTCTTATTTATTAGTGATCATAGTAAAAGCATTTTGTGATATTCATTAATGTTTCCTAACATTTCATGTTATAAGAAAAACAGAAGAAGGGAATCTAGATCCTAAAAGATAAAATAGGTAATGTGATAAAAATATGCAATTGACTTAAAAATTCCCCAATTCAAATTCACCCACCCTCTCAATGTTAGGAATATCCTAAACAGGGTCTTCCATTAATTTACACATAATGGTTGTTGGAAGTGATAAAAGGTGGTTTTAGGATGGTTGGTCATGTTTAATATTAAGTTATATATTTAACATGTTTGCTTTAGTGTGTCCCTTAGTATTATTCTATGGGTGGTTAGTTGGTTAGTTCTATATCTTATTTCCTTTTTCTTGGGGGTTGAGTTGAATTATAGAGTTATAAAGGTCAATATACATTGTTCTGTAAATTATGGAGACCCTGTTCTATGGATCATAGGCCAACCCATAGATTTTATCAAGGGTTGATCAGGATGAAAGGATGGATAGAGATTTTTGAAGTGGTTATCAATACTATGGCATGTTTCATTTACTGGTTGATTCTAGGGTTTTTTTGATTTGGATTTCCCTGCAATAATGTTTTTTTGTGTCACTATGGAAGGGTTTGAGGTCTCTTATGTGATTATGGGAAATATGATTCTATGAAGTGGAATAGATCATTATTTTGTATTCCATTCTGGTCATATCATATTTAGAATGATGACCCAATTCAATATGGGATTGATAAGGGAAAAAGCTAAATTATTACCATATATTCGTTTAATTTAACAACACCATGGCATTAAATATACCCATTTTCCCAGGTTATTTTGATTTTCCATTCTCGTTGTCAATTTATATGCACCTCTAGTTCTCATTAGACATCCTTTTCCACTCTTAACTATGGTAAATATTAACTTATTTTTTTTTGGAGAACATATAGTTCCCTTTTACTCGATAGTTATCCTCAGCTTATGAGATCCCTTTTTCTTAATCCAATGTTAGTTTTCCCTGTATTACATAGTGAATCTCTGATTATTCATTCATGGTGCTGAAGAATATGTGTTTATCTTGATCTTATTAGTTTAGGGTTTTAATTTTGAAGGGGTTTTTATGATCAAGATTAATTTATATTTTCGTATTTATAATAATATATTCATTAATATGTTCTTGAGAATCAGTTTTAAATCATTATTTGAGGTAGGGTATAATGCCCTAGTATTTAGGTACAAATAAATTAAATCATTTTTTCATATTACTTAAAATGTTAATGAAGTAGATTCTTAAATACCATTTTAGTTTAATGAATTATAAACATAGAAATGTAAAAAACTTGAACATGATTAATCTATATTATCTACCACTAGGTTCCCTAATACTATAACCACTCTCAGACATATCATTGATAAAATATATATTCATAACATGTGTAAGGAATGATACGATGGGTGATTTCAGATTCTCAGTATCAGTAAATATGGGAAATGTGTGAACATAAATATAATCATAAGGGTATGATAATGTCATCATAACATCATAAGATCATACCCTACATATCAAATATCATAAAAAAGTATCATGGAATAAAGGTCAGCAGTTCATAAGGCATGAATAAAAAGGAAATCAAGAATAAAATCTATGAAATCATATCATAGGAGATGGACACAAAATTGTGGTATAAACATAAAAATGTAATATAATTCACTAATTCTTGATGCATTTCTTAGAATTATCAGGGCACCTCATGGGGACTACACCTACTGGGAAGGGCACACCAACATCACCAGTTGAAGCCCTTTCTTTATAAGAGATCAGATACCCCCCATCATCCCATACTAGATTGAGTTTCCCCATCTTCACATACTTGATTGGGATTCCCCATCATCCTATAGTGTATTGGGTTTCCCCATATTCTGATAGTGGATTGGGTTTCCCCATTTTCCAATAGTGGATTGGGTTCCATATCATTCTATAGTGGATTAGTTATACCCTTCATCCATAGTGAATCAAGCCAGTTAACTGGAATACCATCAATATTTCATGCGATATTAGTTTTTACCTAATGGATTGAAGGGAGATATAGTGTTCATCTATCACATAATAAAATAATTCATTAATGCACCACTATAATATAAAACATTCATTATATAAGGACCCATAAAAATATATGGTTCACAAAAACATCACAACAAACTCTTCAAATTAAATTGATATCATAACCGTTCCTTGACCTCGTTACCTATGGAAAATATATATTTTCCATAATAATATCATCAATGAACTACCTGTGAAAAAAGAGGGTGGCAGAGGCATGTAACCCTTTGAAGAGAAATGAGTGTCATCGAAAATATTCTATAAAAATATAAAACATTTACGGAATATTATGAATGGAATTATTACATAATTCCCATAATAAACTCAATATTTTACAAAGGATTACATATTTCTTAGAGAAGGATTTTGTGAGGCCACTTGAAACTTTTCTTATGTAAAATATCCTTTCTTTGAAAATTCATTTCACATAAACATTTTAAAAATATTATTCTAATAAATACATCGTCTCGATTTCATTTAAAACATTTCTTGAGGAAAATATCATTTTCACTTTGAAAAAATTATTTTTAATAGCTAATGAAATTATAAAACCTTTTAATATTAAATTAGCATTGAAAATTTATTAAGGAAGATAATAAATATTTTGAAATCAATGTTTCTTGAAAACATATAAAGGAATCGTGATATAATATCCTAGACCTAGATTCCAGTCAACAATGCCCCGATCCTGATTGGAAATATCACCTCAAGCGTGTCCCCCATATGCCAGAGGCTACCTACTAGATGTGAGGGCCTTGGTGATTCCATTGAGGAGGGTATCCTCTCATTATCAGAGTATTACAATGGATTATTAATATATACAATAGCATAATTAAATAAATAAACAGTCACTAAAAAGAGTGAAAAGACAAGAATACATTTATAATTCAGGAACATTACATATAAAACGATGCATATGATACATCTATATACAAATCAATCGAAGAAGTAAACATCAATACAATACAGTACAACTATCCCAAATAGAACAAAAGAACAAAAAGTGCCTATAACATTGCAAGCCTCAGCTTGGACTTATGATCCCCTTCTCCAAATCCACAATCAACAACCTATACAAAAACTCTTTCCTCTATCATTACCTGTAAGAGTATAAATTTTTTGTGTCCCTAAGGAGGACCATACAGGGTGTGAGATAAACATCCTAAAAGGTAACCTCCATGGGTTTATGCTATTCTAATATAAATAAAAAGTGATAGAAGGTGTAAACCAAGAAGTAAAGTAATTGTGTATTCCCATGGAATAATTCCACTGTTATGTGTAAAAAAATAGCCTCTAAAGGCTTCCTACAAAAAGGCTTATCCCCTAACAAGTAGTCTATAACATGTACGAGTCGCACAACTATGCCATACATCCATAGATATCATGTAACCCACTCCCACACTATATAAATATGTGAAGACCCCAATGTCTAGATCCAAGGTGTCGCGTACTTGTGAATCCATGTAATAAGTGTACACCATGAAGAACCAGATCTAGTGTGCAGAAAACCAATGAATCCACAATGAGTCCCATGGTTCTCCTAGTGGAAACTCGGACAAGGCCTTGGTTGGACTCCATGGAGCATGTATACCAACATGTCATTTGTGAGTCTAATAATTCTAGATCCATGGTGTAGAAATACCTAAATCATCCAATGAAATCAAAACCCAAGGGTCAGAGTCTACCCAAGGCATCAACTACCATGATCTAGATCCATGGAGAGTAGTCCATGGAGTCTATAAAACAATTCATTCAATTATTTCAATTAAAACAATGAAAAACCATGTGAGTATATCCACTAACATAACCAAGTAAGAGACATGAGTATACACACGCATTCAGTCCATTTATCATTCACAAACAATTGGGCCTATCATCCAATATTAATTTTCTAACATGAAAAAAATCATTTCATATAGGTATACCTGCCCACAACATCAATTTAACAAAACCATTCAATCAAATGAATCATGGTATAACATGATATCACTAATCAAATAGGTAGTACATGTCCATGAAAAGTTATTCAAGAATATCAAGGCATTAACAGATTTCCTCAAACTAGGAAAGCATAATAACACACCCCTCGGGTGGTTTAAACATACATAAAAAGGTTAATACTTATGTTCTACCCCATGGGTGTTGTTGAAACCAGAAATGTGTGTAAACACACGTATATAGAACCTATGAGCATCCTCATTAGGCTTGACTAAGCATACTATAACAGGAACTCTCAACAACAGGGTCGTGCTGAAAATATCTGTGGGTGACATATTAGACAAACACACAAAATATACTAGATAAGTAGATGAAAATCATATAGCACCTACCTAGTCTTGGTATTAGAGAGATCATCTAATCTCTGGTCCAAATTTGTCCTGGTTTAGGAGAATTCTGAGGAACAAATGAAGAATATAATATTAGGGCATACAGGCTTAAATCAAATAGTGAAAATTATTTCTAGAAGAATCTAAAATGGATTAAAATGAGTTAGGGACTTACATTTTTATATTTTATGATACCAAAAATGATCGAATCGGAGGTCAGAATACAAATCTGGCTCAAATCCTAACATAGGTCCCTAAAGGGAGAGAGCCATGATGTGGGGTTATATTTAACTGAGGAAAGGCTAAAATGGTTTTCAAACACAAATTTTAATTTTAATTAAAATAAAAAACACATAGAGTCCCCACAAAGTTTCCCCACAATGTTTCTTTACCCGTGCAGAAATCATGCTCATCTCATTGTCTCCAAGGAGTACATTTCACGGTTACCCTGCACGGTATGACTAACCTTTCCATAACCGCATTTCAAAAGTCTAAAATTTATTATACCTATCGCACAACCATGTGGTTATGACCACAAATTTTCTCAAACTATGTAGAAGCTACTGCCTCCACTCTCACGGTTAGTCTCACCGTACAGCCTACCCCGTCCAGGTTCTCCTAACCATGTGATAGGCCTAAAACATCCCCGAAACCTGGCTATAAACTCCAAAGAGGCCCAAGACACCTCCAATACACCTTTTATAAATAGGGGTATGTACACAAGGCCATAAAAAAGAATTAAAACTGAAATAAAACATATTCATACCTCATATAAAAACTGATTTCTTATAATCTTCCCCCCTTATAGAAATTCATCCTTGAATTGATATTTGAAGGGTGATCAATATTTTTTGAGAATAAATCTAGCCACTGAAAATGTATGTTGCTCTCCCATTCCCAAATCTCGTCTTGTATACGGTCGTTCTACCATAACACCCATGATAGAAGAATTTACCTGCCCTAGAGAAGTTTTATGCTCTTGTCAAAAATATGTATCTAATTCTCTACAATGTATGCATAAACCAAAATTTCAACATCTTCTGAATGAAATGTTTGAGATGGGTGAGAATGATAATGACATAACTAAGATACGTGGAAGAAATATTGCATGGATCGATACATCTGAGGTAACTACAACTGATATGTAACCGTACCAACTCTCCCTAGAATCCCAAACGACTGACATATCGTGGTGAAAGTTTACCCTATTTCCTGATTCGTCTGTGTCCAAACCTCGATCAAACACGCATGAAATCCCAATCCTCAAACTCGATCTCTAGAGGTTATTTGTTGCATGTAGTGTAAGCTTTGTGATGAGTCAATGCAGTATCAATCCTATTCTGAATCAATTGATCCTGGTGATAAGTCTCCTACCTATGATATAGTCCCAGGTATGCTGCATCACCTACATTAAAACAGCATAGGGGAGAATGGAATGGCCTACCATATAAATCCTCATATGGTTCCATCTGTATTGTCACCTGGTAACTATTACTTTTGGTGAACTCACCTTGGGTAATATGACTCTCCTAATAACCCCCAAAATCTAGGATTCATGCTCACAACATGTCTTTATGCACCAGTATCATACACTCTGACTAGCCATCCATCTGAGGGAGGTATGTTGTGATCAGAAGCACCTATGTACCCAGTTCCCTATGAAATATCTACTAGAAAAGATACATAAAGGAGGAGCCCATATCTAAAATAATTTATTGAGGGGCCCCATGAAGTCATACCACTTCTTGCATATACCACCTTTAGAGATCATCCATATTGAAGGTCTCTTTTATCGGAAATAAACAAGAGACCTTCATAAACCTGTCAACAACCACCCCCAAAACATCATTACCTCAAGGAGACCCTGGTAAAACAGTCACAAAATCCATCATAAAATCATTCCATTTCCTCTATAGAATGAGTAACTCCTTTAAAATCATGGCTTGTCACTGATTTTATTCCATCATTTATTGATAGGTGGAACACCTCATAAAAAACTAGCTACTTCTTGCTTCATTCCCGGCCACCAGTACTGATGACACAAGTCATTGTACATCATAGTGACTTCAGGGTTGCACTGCACAAGCAGAATCATGAAACCCCTACATAACCTCCTTGTGTATATCCACTGGAACCCAAACACATCCATGGATACACATGATCTCATCCTCTCTCACCGTCTAAATAGGATGAGGGTCCTCACCATCCACATACTCTTGTAGAGCTAGGCCTTCTGAATCTGATAGTTTCTTTATCTTTACCCTTTATATTTGGGTAGAAGTCTCAACCATGGATAATATAAAAGTATTCCCCTATATATCATGCACCCCCAAATGAATCTTAGAATTCCACTGAATAAGCATCCACTTAGTACTGGCATGCTTTAAAGGTTGTATATGAGTCCTCCCATTAAATGCATCGACCACTATACTTCCCTTACTAGGTGAATAGGTAAGATCAACGTAAAAAGACTATAGGTACTCTACCCACCTTCACTGCCTCACATTAAAATCACTCTGGGTAAAGAAGTACTTGGGGATTTTTTTTTGTTCGTATACACCAAAAAATGCTCCCCTAGTAAATAGTGTCTCAAATAGCGCAACGCTCGTACAACCATAGATAACTCGAGATCATGTAAAGGGTAATTATTCTCATGAGGCCTCATCTACTAAGACTCATAATCCATAGCTCTATCTCCCTACATTATCACATCCCTCATACCCACACCTGAAACCTCGTAGTACACCATGTAACTCTTTCCCTGCACTGAAAGTAGTAGAACTGGTGCTGATTTCAACCTTAACTTCATATCCTAATAAGTTTCTTCACAAGAATATGACCACATAAACTTCACTACCTTCATAGTCAATCCCATCAATGGAACATCTAAGTTAGAAAATTCATGTGTAAAATTCTTGTAGTGACTATATAGCTCTAACAATCTCTGTACGAAAAAAGATATTATTGGGATGTTCCCACGAAACTACTACTCTAGCCTTCTCTAGGTCCACTCTTACCCTTGTCTATAAGATAATGTGATGCGGGAAGTGAATCTGATCCATCCAAAAGTGGAACATTGGAAGCTTAGCATATAAATAATGTTATCTCAGTGTATTACAAATGATCTCAAGATGGTTTTCATGGTCGTGTTGATTGTGAGAATACCAAAATATAACATCCATTAAAACCATAAAAAATGAGTCATTATAAGGATGGAACACATGGTTCATCAATTCCATAAAAAAAGATGGGGCGTTTTGTGAGACTGAATGACATAAACAGATAATCATGTAAACCAAACCTACTATGAAAGGTTTTACAATGAATATTTTCAAGTCAAACAAACTCATAATTATATTCAGATATCAATTCTATATTTTAGAACACGTGAGATCCTATAATCTGATCAAACATGTCATCTATCCATGTAATGGGTTATTAGTTTTTAAATGATGTCTAGTTATGTTTCCAATATTCTATGCATACACCAATGGTATCATCATCCTTTTTTTCAAAAAAAGACAAGAAAACCCATGGAAACGTACTAGGTCTAATAAACCCCATCACCTACAAATCCTTTAGAAGCCTCCTGATCTCCTGAAACTCCATTGTAGAAAACTTTTAAAGAGAAACGGATACTTATGTAGCTCCTGGAACTAGCTCGATTTAGAACTCCAAATCTCTAAAAATTGGAAACCCAAAAATGTTATCAGTAGAGACGTCCCTAAAGTGCTCAACCACTGGAGGAATGTATACATGACTCACTACCTGATCATCTAGAAACAAACTAGAAATATGTACTATCATCCCACCTAGCCCATGATTCTTGGGACAATCTCAGCTTTCATGGACATCCCATTCACCCTTGTAAGTAAACAATGCACCCCATGGTGATGTGAAAGCCACCCATTGGTTATAGTACACAATGTATGCTCGATAATATACTAGCTAGTTAATCACAAGAATGGAAAAAAACCCTACCCTCTCGAGAACATAAATATCCTGAGGTGACACCCACCAACCTCAAGGGGACAATCCATACACTGGTACACATCACCCAATTAAACTCCAAATGGAGTGTCTTGCATCATAACACCATCGGAAATAAAAACAAAAGGCCTAAGAATCTTAACTATAAGTGGAGTTAAAAAACTATCTGATGCACCTTTATTGGAAAGAGTGGATATAATAGTGGAAGTTACTAAGATCATAACCCTCACCATAAACAGTCTAGGATCCAACTCTTATTTTATCTATTATACAGCATACGTTTGTCATGTAACATGACCTAGTGAAACTACCTGACTATATTGAGCTCATCCACCCCGTTGTCTTTGAGAAATAGGTGTCTGGATACCCTGGCCATGACCACCACTGCCTTGACATGGCTAGCCTGTACAGCTCTATATCCCAGCCAGATATGGAGTAGAAGAACATTCTCCAGAACCCAATATCATTACAGACCCCTACCACTCATAGTTGGAGGGAAGGTCCGGAAAAACTTCCACATGTACCTCATCACTCCACACACATAGCACTCGACTCAGTCATTTTCATGCTAATTCTTCATGTGGCCTCACCTACCACCATAATTGAAATACACCAAGCTTTCGGCACCCCTATCCTGAGAGGAACTCATGTCATGAGAAGCCACAAAGTGGCTCTTTTTTTCCAAAATATTTTGATCTACTGGGTTGAGAAACAACACTCCCCTATTCTGTACACCCATATTCTCTCAAGTTCTATTATTTCATCTATGCCGAATTAACAATCTCAGTGATAGAAGTCAATCTGAAAATGTTGACCTATGATTTGGTAGTATGTCTGAGACCTTCTATGAAGAATATTTCACTCAATAAATCATCAATAAGATAAATCAGTGAAAAACATTGTAGATCTATAAAGCATTATGAGTATTCCTTAACTATCATCGTGCCCTGCTACAAATGCATGAAATCACAATCCTACTCTACTCACAGAGTCATTATGTATAAGTAGGTGTACGAGTATGTCTGGAAATTATCCCAAACCATATCTTGTAGCTAGTCAGCCTGGTTCAAAATGTCACACCAATGATTTTCCACTCCACATACCATATAAGTTGTGATATTGACCCTATACAAAGAAGGCTTCTCCATATGCTTAAAAATTGCTAACGTGGTCTCAAGGAATAGCTCTACAGCCTATGGATCTCCATACCCTAAAAACAAGGGAGGATTATTCTATAGTAATACCTGCATCTATTCATCCATAGACACATAAGGCTACAATTCTCTCTCTTAGGTCTGTATATATCGAAATAATCCTTTTTAGAACCATGTCTTGACACTTGTGTCCAAAATAGACCATGGTTTTTTAGTTGGCACTCAAATAGGATCAACTCATAGACCGTGGAATACTTTCCCCCATTTATGGTCATCACCTCCCTCACAGAATACAAATAGAGGTCGTCATGGTGCCATGTCTCTACAATTAATAATGAAAACCTCATAAAGGAACAACATCAAAGAACAAAAGTTAAAAGAGTAGAATAGGTCAAAAACCTACAAGAAAACCAAGTCAATATCCCACAGTCTGCTCCTAAAGCGATGACTATATAAGGAATAACCATCGAAACACTAGAAACTATGCCTCTTTCTCACTCAAAATCTGTTTCTATGTCATGTCTCCATTATCCATTGTAGTCATTTTCATTCAATCGTCATTTTTTGAAATGATTTAACTGATGGTCCAATATGTTTTAATCCCTGAGGGCCCTTAACACCCCATGAACCAATGTTTGATGTCCATATAATCTATACATATCAAATTAATATTAGCATTTTCATTTTTTTGTCGTTTCCCAATCCATAAGGGCCCATACATTTTATGAATTGAAAGATGATCTATCTTCTCTAGCCATTACAGAAATTATGTCACAAAAGAGGGAACCATAATCAAAACAACTATCATAATAGGATGGAATATGTAACACATCCTAAATGGAAAGAAAAAATGTATGGCATGTGATTTATAACAAGTACATATATGAAGCATGAGATAGAATAACCTCATATCATCTTGTTGAAACAAAAATAGGACCCATAATTACACTAATAGTAAAAACATAAATTATTTTCCACACCCAACGGTGAACTCAAAATAATTATAACCATCAAAATCCATAAAAATAGAAATCCATTCGAGGTAGTTTTTCTTTTCCTTGTACGCATGGTAGATACTCCAAAGCATAGATTATTAACAAATTCTAGTTCCTTCATTTCCATTTCTATTATCACTAAATAGTAAGGAAAACCGGAAAACATCCTCCGATACCACTTTGTAATATCCCGGACCTAGATTCCACTTAACAGTGCCTCGAGACCGGTATGATACATGTACTAAAGTGGATCTTCCCAGAAACTAGAGGCTGTAGACTAGTAGTGAGGGCTTAAGTGAATAAATTTGGGAGACATTCCCTTATTATTAGAGTATAACATTAGAATAAAATTACATACAATAGCGTAAGAAAGTAAATAATTTGTTACTAAAAAGAAAAACAAGACAAGAATACATATATAATCATGAAAAGTTGCATATACAATGAAGCCGATGATACATGTATCTAGAAAGTAGTGAGAATAGTACATTGAAATATAATATAGTACAAGTATCCTAAAAGAAAAAAATACCATAATGTACCCAGAGCACTGCAAGCCTTAGGTTGGTCTTATTCTTCTATGCTCTGAATCCACAATCAACAACCTGTACCGAGGTTCTTTCCCCTATCATTACCTACAATAGAATAATCTCATTGTCCCCCAAATAAGGCCCAAGAATAGTGTGAGATAAGAATCCTAGTACGTAACCACTCCAGATCAATATAGTTATGAATATAACAAACCAGTTCTAGAAAGTGTAAAAAAAGAAGTAAAGTAAGTGCCTATGATTATGACATAAGTCCACTTCCATATTTAAAACCAAACAGCCTTTCAAGGATACCTACAATAAGAGTCAACTACCAACAAGGTACCTATAACATGTACCAGTCAGATTAAATGATGTACATAAATTGATATAAAGTATCCAATAACCACATTATATAATGAGGTGTAGACCCCAAGTGTTGGATCCAAGGTGTCACTTATGGGGGAATCCAATTAAAAAGTTTATACCATGAAGGGCTGGATCATATGTGCAGTAGACCAAGGTATGCATAAAGATTCCTATGTGAATCCCTTTGGAAACTCAGTCTAGGAACCTGTTGGAGTCCTAGGTGCATGTATACCGACACGTCTTCTGCTAGTCCAAGAAAGCGAGATCCTTGGGGTAGCATGTCTCAAGGCATCCCACTGAATCAAGACCCAAGGGGTAGAGACAACCCAAGGCATCCACTACAATGTTCAAGATACATGGAGAATAGTCCATCAAATCTATCAAACCATTTATTCAATTTGTTCAATTTAAATAATGAAACCCCAAGTGACTATATCCAATCACATAACCAAGTACAATAAATCATTATACCCACTCAAGCATTCCATTTATCATTCACAAAACATATGGGCATACCCTCCCATATTAATTATCTAACATGCCAATAATCATTTCATATAGGTATACACACCCATATCATCAATTTAACAATACCATTCATTCAAAATAAGAATGTTATAATAAGATATCACTATGAATGGTGGAAATACCTCTCCTCGGAAAGATATTCAAGACTATAAACGCATTAATAGTCTTCCTCTGACTAAAAAAGCATAAGAACATACCCCTTATGTGGTTTAAACAGGAATAAACAGGTTATTTACTTAAGGGGGACCCCATGGGTGACCTTGACAAGAGAAAAGGGTGTCAAAAAATCTAAACAGAGACTACGAGAATCATAACTAGGTTCAACTAAGCCTACTAGAAGTGGATCACTCAAAAACAAAGATGTGTCAGAATGTTCGGAAGGCAGAATATCAGCCGGATACCTGAAAATAACTAGAAATGTCGAAAAAATAATAGACTCCTTACCTCAGCTCAGTAATAGAGAGCTTGTCTAGTATCATATATTGATTCGTCTTGATTTTAGAGAAATAAAAACAATAGATGAAGCACATAATATTATAGAATAAATCCTTAATATAAATTACACAAATGATTACCAAAAAAATTATAAACATATAAAAAGGACCGGAGGACTTACTATTGTGGATCCGATGAGACAAAATATGATCAAAATAGATGTTGGATGGAAAATATGGCTCGAAATCTAGATTTGGAATCTAAAGGGAGTGCTGCACGGTGAGGGGTTTTGTTCAATGTAGGAAAACCAAAAATATATTTAAAAATAAAATTTTATCTTTAATGATTTTTTTTAACAAAAACACTCAGTTGGCTCGCATGGTTAACCGTCATGGTTTCCCAAATTGTGAGGAAGCCGTTCTCAACTCACTATCTATAGGGGAAACATTTCGTGGTTACCCAATACAGTTTGACTAATCATATTATAACCATGTAGAAACTATCTGTAAAAATTATGAAATTTCTCAGACATGTCACACGTTTTCTCAAACCATGCAAAAGCTACTACCTCCCTCAAATGTTTAGCCCAACTATGTGAAGTACCCCACACATTTTCTCATAACCATGTGACATGCCTAAAAACCCCCTAAAACCTACATCAGGACTATGAAAAAATTATTTGACACCTCCAAAACACCTGTGATCATGAGGGATATATATGTAATGCCATAACAAATAACTAAAACAGAATGGAATTTGATTTGTACCTCATATAAAATCCAAGGATTATACACATGAAAACATTTTGAAAATAATTTTATTTGAAAACACTTTAAAAAATTATATAATGAGATTTTATATCATTCCAACCCTTTTCTTTGACAACATCATTTTGAAAACATATAATGTAATCTTTGAAACTCAATTAAAGCAATTTGTAAATGTAAAATAGTTTTTGAAAACACTATTTAATTGAAGTCCATTTTGAAATCAACAAATTTTCAGAATATTAGAAAAAAAATCGTAAAAAAAATAATTTGTAAACGTACAAAGTAATTATCATTGAAATAATGATCCTGGTGGTGGGAATTTCTATACATTCCAAACAATCCTTTTGAATATTTATTTTTTTGAAAAATTTCTTGATCAGATATTGATATGAATATTTCCTTAAAAATGATTCCTAAAAAAGTTAATAAATTGTTAAAAATTCTTTTTAGACATCAAATGGAAATATATTTTGTTTTTAATTTTTTAGAAAACATGGTTTTTAAAGAACACTGATTTCCGACCGAATGTATTAAGAAAGTATGATTATTAGAAAGACATTTTCAAAATTATCTAATATACCATAGATTAGAAAAATAGGACCACTACTGGGATATAAAATTAATAATAATTTTTTATTAAAATTCATGATAGTTCATGATACATGTATCCTAATATTTCATTAATGGAAAGACTATCATATACAATCCTGATAATGATGAGATTATAGCTCTAAACCGTTACAACTTTGGTAAGATTGAATCATGTTAAAATGGAATGAATAGAATTAAATGATGTTCTAAATATCAATAATACTATTATATTCTTGATATAACATGTCAAAGGTAGTATATATACCTCATAGAAAAATGTAGGTGCATAACACGGCATGTGTTTCAAAGAAGGAAAGTTGAGATAAAATTACAATAATGATTCAAAAAAATTTAAAACCTAAACCCCTTGAAAGATTTATCATAATATTGATATGTTAATACCCATAGATTTATGTATTAGATTCATATAATATATCTATTGGATGTATACACACCACACAAAAAAAATCAGTGGGGAATAGAAAATGTATATCGTGAAAATAAAAAGTTTGATTACATTAGCTCACCTTAATTCTTGAATCTCTTCATAATCATTAAAAAATAATGTATAAAAAATATATTTTCATTATACATATAACAAAAAAAATATTCATATATCCAATACCATATATGAATTTTTATTACCATATTTTTAATACTTCTATGTTATGGCCACATGTCAAGTAATATCCACTTTATTTTTCACATGTGTCTTAATTTTGTTAATTTTTTGGTCCTGATGATTTATCATTATTTAAATAATGTAAAATATGATACGAATATGTTTTATATTCTGAATTTATTTATTTATAATAATGAAAAAAATATAAATATGAAATGTATTACACCATTCTTGGAGACGGTGGGTCGTACGTGCACGTGAACATTGTTTCGGCTTTATTATCATATTGATTATAAGAAACTAAATGAAATATATGTATATATATTTAATATAATCACATTAGAGTTATTATTATTATTATATATATTATATAACTCCACTAATCCCATCTTGAATATATTCCATGTAGGGTGTGAATGAATCACATCAAATTTAAGAAGTTGTAGTCCATACTTCCACAAACAAAGTTATCATATTTGGAAAAAATTGAAAAATTGAATATATGTATTAAATAATAATTTAAGATGAACAAATAAGTAATAAATTTCTTATAAATATTATAAAAAATATATTGTCAAAAACAATTCCCAACCATGAGATGTTGTAAAATAAAAACTAATAACATTTTTTCATGAGGTTGTAGTTCACTGTATAAAAGAATAGTAAGATCGTTACCCATTAGATGGATGTTTGTGTAAGTGTAGCTCGAACCCATAGAGTATAAAACTATTATTATATATTGGATTACGAGGATATTATATAATCACATTATAATAAAAACTTATTTATTGGATAATTAAAATAAAACAAGGAAGCTTGAGGAAGGATGTTACTTCTTCTTTGGGTAACTCCAATTCGTTTAAACAAAATATATTATTTGGTTGTGTTTATTGCAAATGGGATGATTATAGGATTAGGGTATGGTGTTGGTACACTATTTAGGAATATTTTATGTGATTCAATGTGGCTTTAGAGGTGTGATAAAGGTGAAGAGTAAACTTTCTTTATAGTGGATGAGGAGCGGTATTTTTGTAAATACCAAAAGGTAAATTTTTTAAATAATGTATTAAAGTGAATTTTGGTTCAAATAAAATCCCAAACTCATAGAAATAAGTGTGTTTTTATGATTTTTTCCTCAGTCTTTAATTTTCCTCATATTTTTAATTTTGGATTTTGATTTAGTTTACTAGTATTATAAACTATATAATTTTACCATTAAGAATAAATTAAGGTGTGATTTAGTAGAAAATACTCACGCAATGAATTATAAATTTGATAGAAAATTATAAAAATAAAAAACCTCATGTTTGTTGGAAATTAATTTTTATACAAGCGCATGTAACAAACAAAACACTACTTTATCCTAAACTGCACTAACACTGTTTTTAACAATTGTAGGGTCTATATTTTCATTATAAAATGTAATTTGGTCCATAAATAGAATATATTGTAGATTTATTATTAAAAATAATAATTTTACATAAGATACATTTTTTAAATTAAAAATAATTATAATTTAATATAATCTATAGTAAAATAACATTTATTTCAATTTTGACTCTATTTATTAAATATTGATTTTAAAATATAAAAAAAATTCTAACTAAAACATATGAAGATTAAATTTGTGTAACATTAGATATCCATCATAAAAAAAATGTAACACAATAACTCATTAAATTTACATCATTTTTAATTTTTTTCATCATTTTTTTTATTTTATTAATAATTAAATAATCCATGTGTTATAATTTGTTATGCATTTAATGAAACTAATTTATCACTAGAATTTAGTGATAATTAATTATGATATTAATAAATCATTTACATTTTACAATGATTTGTAGAACTGAAAGTATGTTCTTTTTACAAGAACTCGTGGTTTTATATATGTTAAAGGTATGGATAGTCCCATTTTTGTATTTTTTTCTTACTTTACGTACAAATTAGGGAAATTTTATTGAATAGTAACCCAATAACTCGTAACATTATCACCACAAAAGTATAGGTTCAAAATATGAGAATTATATGGATTTGGATGAGTTTCTAGGTCATTTGGCCACTAATTTTATGGTTAACTCATTTGTTAAGATAATATTTTGTAATGCCCCAGGATATATGAACTTCACTAAGTAGACAATGTTATTTTTTATGATGATGTTCTTGTTTGACATTTTTTGTTTTTGGTACCAATAAAGGGATTGAAACTAAAAAGATGAGAAACAAATGGAATAAAAAAACTGTTATACATTAAAATTTTACACGACTAAAAAGACCAAAACTACCCAAAAACACCATGTGCAAGACTTAACATGGCCACATCAAGACTGATAAGAATCACAACTCGAGTAATTGGATATTATTCATCTTTTGGGTCCGTCAGTGTGAAAAACATAAAAGCCAGAACTACAGCACATGTACTCAGCACCAATGGAATGAGGAGAGCCATCTACTTAGGATCAGGTGTTTTGAAAATGTGAAACACCCATACCCCCCGTTTTTATAATCGACCATTATGAAATTATGACCGTTATATATATAACTGTTTGGGTTTTCAAAATAAACTTTGGGTTTCCATTGATAATGTATATCTTTATATAAAAGCTTGGTTTTTGTAATTCTCTTATAAACATATGATATTTCAAATATTTTAATATGTCTAGATGTTTTTTGCAAAAAAATCATAACTTTAAAATAAAAAGAATATTATTTAAAATAAATCTATTTGTTTATACAAAATCCCGATGGATACCTACATGGTTGGAAACTTAATATTATAAAATGTTATGAAAGTTATGTTTAAAGGGTATCCGTAATAGTTATATCTTATTGTATCTCTAAAACTATGTATTATGAATAGGGGAAAACAATTGGTCTTTTAAAAAGGAATTTATAAATCAAATAGTAGAGTATATTTTAAAATTAGATTTTTCATTTTCTCTAGGGTTATTTATAAAGGATTGGTATGTTAAATATGATATATATATATATATATCTTTAAAAAAGGGTTATATGAAAATTTAAAGTATACTACATATCATAGAAAGGGATTTTAGATTTGAAAATTTTAATTTAAAACTATTTATTTCATTGTATAAAAATTCAATTATTCCAATATTCATATTTCACAATATTTTGAAACTAAGTATACTTGTACTATTTATTTTTTATATCTAAATATATTTTTTAATAAAAATTTAGGTTGGGACCCGACCAAGCTGAGGGAATCCATTGGGGACAAGCCCTCAAAGCCGAGACTGAGCCCCTAGGGACCCGAGGTACCGACCATCGGATCCCGAGTGGTGTAGAGGTTTCAGCCATATCCGAGCCGAGCATAGCTTCATCTAGTCGTACGTGGGCCCATGTATAAGGCCCGCAACATGTGTTGCATAGTGTTGGGACAAGGCCGCATGGGTCCTACGTATAAGGCCTCGGTGTGTGTGTTTGTGTTATTGCTCCAAAGGCAGCACATTGTGAGTTTTAAACCACGCCTCCCCTTCGGTTCGTTTTGATGTGGGATGTGTTCTGTGTGATCAGAACCATTTGATCAATTTATGATTCAATCACGTCCGTTCGATTTCCTTAACCGCACGATCACCCCCGCGTATTTTCATGACCGCTCGATCTCTCGTGAGAGATAATCATGGACCTCGATTTATTTTACACCGATCAACCCAATTCTCGTGCTTCCTCCAACCGTCCGATCTCTCCAATTTTAATCCAGGTCATCCGAACCTTTCCACGTCGTCTATTCCGCGTCACCTTCTTCCTCACATCAGGGTCCCACAACAATAGGCCTGCATGCTGAGGACGCCTCATCCTTCTCCTTTGCACTGCTCCTCTTGACCCTTGCACACCCCCTCCTAGGGCTCTATTCCCTCATCTTCCTCACTCCGGCCAACCCATGGGTCGAGTCAAATTTTTTGCACCGGATCTCCTACAAAACCCCCTCCTGCCTCATGAATCCCCAAGAGGCTCTTTCTCCTCTTTCTCTCTCTCAGACCCTCAGAAACCTAGTAAGAATACCCTGGTCCAAGCATCCTCTTCAATGCAAGGTAAGGGTGCTTACATACTTAGTTTTTGTTTTTCACCCCCGATATATATGCAGTTTATATATTTATATATATATACATGATACGAACCCCTCGGTTTGTATTGTATTCAAGGGGATTTTCCATCGGGTTTTCAGTAGGGTACATATGTGAGGATCTACTTAAAAAAACAAAGTCATTTTACAAAACCTAAAGCCTATATTTATATATAACAGTCATATACAGTTATATATATATTTTTTTATAATGGTTATTTTTTAGATTTTGATCAACCTATGTCTCTTTTAATGAACTGACATTTGGGTTCATAAAGTTTTGATTATTTTCATTCAGTTTTATTTTACAAAACCTATACATATATGAATATTCGAAATATCCAGTTTTGTATATTTATATATAAATATATATAACCCAAAACCAAGATATTTTAGGATTTTCAAAATGATCCATTATGTAATATCAGGTATCATATATATTTATGAAAGTTGTTTGAACCTATTTTTACAATGAAAACCCCCATTTTTTTTAAACTTGTATATACACATATATATACCTATATATTTATATATATGTAATCCATAACAAACCAAATTATGATATTTTTAAGTGATGAATACCCACCTTTAAATAATAATAATTTTTGGTGTTTTCTAAGACAATATGTATTATATATATAAGTATACAATAATTAGCATTTTTTATTAAAGAAGATTATTTGACAATAACCATGATGTATTTTATGATGGAGTATGTATTTTCTTTATCTTGATTAAAATATATTAGAAGATTTATGATTTATGGGATCATGTTATCATGTTGTGCTCAATTATTGACTCATGATATAATGATCCTACTTTGGTGAATGTTACTAGTTAATCAAGTTATGGTTTAATTTATTTACAAGTTCAATGGCCTGTTTACCACCATAACTTTTGGAAAGTATTTTATTAAAATCTTTTAATTTCCTAGAGATAGTAATTTTAAAGGTTCATCATATTATTATATCATCATTATATGTGTTTTAGTAATTAACTTGTGTTCAAAGAATGTTCACTAAACTATGTGTGACTTTGATTAGTTATGGACATATTTACACTATTATCTCCCTTATCATGTATTTGAAAAATGTGTAATGGTCCATTTTTATCATACTTGTACTTAATAGGTGATTATGATATATCACAATAATGAACAAAGAAATTATATTACCCAAAGTGGAATGGGACACCTTGGGTAATATGAAAATAAATGAGGTATTCAAGGTGGTTTGGGACACCTTGAATACACAAACCGTTTAAGTAAAGCATGAACATTGTGGCTCACATGATAATAAATACACTTTATGGGTGCACCCTGATAGCGCTCCAATGCATTGGGTAAAGACTTAATATCTAGAGATGACCAGTTTAACGATACCTTGGGGATTGACCTTGGTAATTTTTAATGACATCTTTGGGATGGACCTTGGTGATATGGAAATGTTTGTCTAAGTTAAATGTCGATGCCACATAATTCAAGTTATGTTACAAGTTATTTTCAAGATAATATGTCTATTCTTTCACGACCATTTCCTTTATGATTTTACAAAGTTTTTATTTCACTAATATAATTTTAGAGCATGATTTATGTTTATCACTTTGTTAGATCGTAACCAACAAATTAAATTGAAGTTGTTTCCTTTATGCGCAACTCTGATTATGCATTACTCTTAACTATTTAATTTTATACTTAAGTATCACATGTCATACTTGTTTATGAAGACCATTATTACTCCTTTGAGAAATATCATAATTGGTTAATATGTTCCTTTATAATCTTAATTGGGAACTTTGATGTTACGTGTTACAATTCTCCTTTAGAGAATGTTCCACGGGTATTTTTTTAACTAAGGTTTTCAAAAGTCACAAGGTTTTAATTTTTAAATCCCCTTACTAAGTATTTCAATGCTCACCCTATGTTTTTATTTAATGTTTTTAGGTAACAGCTTTTAAAAGATGAGTCGTTTTAGAAGTTGATGGTTTCCCAGAGCCCGAGCCGCACTCGTTCCTCTGTATGGGACATGATGTGTGTTTTTTAATGCATGTTTTTATTTCAAGACACACATCTTCTTCAGAAGGAACCGGATCCTAGTTTTCTAGAGTCGGGTCCTCACATTTTTCACTTAATCACTGAAATTTATTTAAATCACATTTACTTAATTTTTTGGTAAATAACTAATTAATCCTTATTAGAAATTATAAAGTATTTTTATTCAAAATATGGATTCCATTTATTTAAATTCTAATAATAGAAGTGAAATAATTAATTTATATTAAACCCCATAGAACGGATGACACAATAGGTTTTCAATTTACAAATTTTCAAAAGATTGGTATGTATTTATAACCAATTTCACATTAAAATTGATTCCATTTCACTAAACTAGATTAATTTTTGTATAAGTGATCTAATTGAAATTTAAAACCAATCAATAAATTAATTTTAGCCCACAAATTATATATATATATATATATATTAAATTCAATTAAAAATCACTATTATTCATTATTATTAAAAAACTAAACATCACCAAAAAATACCAAAAATTTACCGATAACTAATTTTTTAGGTTAAATTTTAGAAAAAATAATTTTCTCAAATACTAAATATATTAGTGTCAAAATAATATTTATGATGGGTTCCCCATTAAAAGGTGTTAAAATTAATTATTATAAGAATACATATTTTTATTCATGAAATTGGATTTATTCTTATAATATACCTATAAAATCTAATGTCTGAGTATCAATACTATTTTATTTAATAAATAACATATGTATATAATTAATATTATTTAATAATTGTAATTAATTTAATTTATTCAGATAATACTTCTTTGGGAGCATAAAAATAATTTTTTCTAATAGGTCTATATTTTCATTTCTAATTAGTTGGCAACCAATGAATTCAGATTATATTTTTTTGGGGAATATATATTCATAATTTATTTATAATATTCATAACTGCTAGTCTAATGACATGTTTATATATTATTATACTAAATAATAATGTTTTGTTGATAAATTATTTTTGGGTAAAACTCAGTCTTGCATGTAACCCAAGATATCAAATGGGATAAGTATTGCGTGTAATATTAGAAGAACATAGTGTTACATTTACCACAATATAATATAACTGCTATGTGTAATTTATGATTAATTTTTTTTGTATGAAACATGAGATGAAATTTTTTATTTAAAATAAAAAATATATATTTAGTGCTGCGTGAAATGAAAAATATAAAAGAGGTAAAATTATTTTGAATAAAATTATTTCACAAATTATTGGGCTTTTACATTCTACCCAGCTAAAAATTAATTTCACCACCAAAATTTGTATTTCTTATCAATGGTTAAATACTCAAAAGTTATATTTATATAAATGCACATAGTAAAAATGAATACTATAAATTCTATTAAAAAGGGAATATTGGAAACATAATGGTTACCCAAAGTATCACATAATATGTTTCCACATAGGGAAGCATTGGCCGGAATCTATGATTAGATATGAAATAAAATCATAAAAAACTATAGTAATTGATAAAGATAATTGATCACCAACAATTGAATAATCAATGGAATGTTAAGAATCTCATAACTATAAATATATCATAATTTATAAGGTCGTAAATTCAATAGATACGATGGTTTTATGATATATCTTTTTCAATATCTTTCCCTAGAGTTCATAAATTCCTTTACTATACAAGAACACAATGAAATATAGTTACTTTGTTTTATTCCATTTCATATGTATAGTCTCACACTTTTCTTGTGTCCTACTCGATTTCCACTTCATCTATTCCTCTAATAATTAAAGGTGCATGTATCGTTAAATAAGTATTAACATGTCATGACAAAGAGTGATAATTCATTGCATTTGTCTTTAGTTACCATCAACACAAAGTGGTTTGAACAGGTTAAAAAATATTTATAAATCCTCATGTGGTGAGATAAAACATTAATCTCACAAAATTCATCTAGAGTTTATATTAAACATTATATAAATATTTAACCTTATAACATTTTCAAATATTTATAATACAAAACATTATAATGAAGATCATGAAATCATATTAATATTAATACTAATTATATCACTAATTAGATCATCATTTCACTTTCCAAACTTGTGAATACCCTCATCATATAATCTATGTACACATGGTAAAAACCATAATTACTATAAATAATTTTGTAAAAACCATTATAATTGTTGGTTTTATGTGTATATATTGTTTGTATATGTGCATACTCTTTTTTATGATTACTTGTTTGATTACATGTGATATTTTCTTTAAAACACCTTATGAATTTCGATGACCTCATAAATTATAGTTTATGAATTTATATGATTCATATCAAGTTAGATAGATATGATATTTATCTACATTAAATTAGTTAATTGGAAAGTCGGGAAATTCATATTTATTAATATAAAAATTCAATTAATTTGTTGTTGTAGTTTTAGAAGCTCTACAATTTGTGTTTAAAAAAATATATGTATTTGTTTTACAAAAACATCTAAAGATATCATATTTTCATGAAACATGATTTTATAGAAATCCTGAACTTTTATATTTTAATTCATTTGTTTACATCGAAGTATAAAAGGGTTTTTTATATGGTGTATAAATTGTTTGAAGTTCTCTATTGATTTTCTAGAGCTATAGATTTACAAAATGATATTGGTTCTATTTTTGGATGATATTTTGAATAGTAGATGTATTAGTTATTTTATTCTTGATTCATTAGAAAGCTACTACAGTTTTCTATAAATAAATATTTTTCAGTAAATTTTAATTCTACATTTCAGATCCCTTAAAAATTTATTGATGTTTGTTAATGTATGTTGTCTAGTTTTTCACAAATTATGTATTATACCCTACATTTAAAATAGTTAATAGTATGGTTCATCAAATGTATGTTACGTTTTATCATCCCTATGCTGCGTAACTATTAATAAATAGTTACAAATTATTTTTGATCAACCCTACTTTAATGTTCATCATCCATACTCTACGTTACTGTTCATCATCCCTATGCTCTGTTACTTTTCATCCTCCCTGAACTACATTAGAGTTCATCATCAATACACTATGATATTATTCATGAATATTGAAATGTATGGTTCATTAACCTTACATTATTGTTAATTTCGGAAGTAACCTTTTGTTCTGTTCTTTTTTCTAGAAATTGATTTTCTGCTTATAATTGGATTATTTTATACAGTTTTTCTACATTATAAATACTCATTAAATATAAGGATTTTTATTAAATATATTTTCATGTTTTTGGTTCTATATTTAGAGAGTAAAATTAATAATTTTCTTCAATGTCTTCTTTTAATTAAATCAATGGTTTCATGATTATTTAAATTCCATATTTTGAATTTACTTTAAGTATTTGCTGCAAATTTACAAGAACTGTTATGACTAAATTTATATTGGAATGAATGGATTTAAAAGAGATTATAAATAATTAAACATTGATATTATTCTGGAGATATTATTAGAATATATGTTCAAATTATTTTAAATGATTTTATTAAATATCTATTTTACCAAAATAAAGAGGCAACAATGCTACGATTTTTATATAGATATTTATAAATGCTCTTAGATTAATTAGTAAGGATACTATAAATGATTAATATCAAATATATATATATATATATATATATATTAATTTTTTATGTTTAAATAATATAACAAGATAAAATTTCAAGACAGACGTTATCATTTTTTATATCTATTTTTCATAGAGAAAGAATTGTGAACATTAAATATAATGTGCATTTGCAATATACTATGACACTTTGTTTTATCATCTTCATGATCTATCATATTATTATTATTTTCTTATTTGAGTAAAAATTCCTTGAAATGATGTTCCGATCAAATGTTCAATAACCATTTCATATTCTTCAATATTTTATCTTCTCATTAGTCCAGTTCTAATTCTATAACACATTTTCTTATCTCTCACATGTGCTATATTTTTTTATTTATGCTTTTAAAAAATCATAATTTGTCATTCTATTTTATCAGGTTGTGACTCCTAGAATCTAATGTTAGGATATAAGGTTTGGGACTCCCAATATATAAATTTAGGTTCATTAAAATTGTGACTCCAAGTGTTTAAATTCTGGTTGTAAGGGTTGTGAATCCCTATAAAAAGTTTGTTTCATGGTTATCCCTCCCACAAGGAAACCATTTTCTAATTGGTTTATGATTCCCCCATAAAAATAATTTTATGTGCACTTGGATCTCTCACCATGTAGAGAGGTTTAAGAGTATAGTAGACCATATTTGGAAAGAAATACTATAAAACACATCTTCTCATTATTTACCTTTTATATTTCTAATTATCCATAATAATTAACATTTATAATTAATTTAACTAATCAAATATATTTGTTTAATTTTTTTAATCTGGTATTTTCACCTCCCCTCTAGACCATCTTCCAGTACCCTATCATACATAACAATTGGTTTCAAAGGTTGACCTTCTTATGTATAGTTTATCCCTATCATTATCCCCTTTAGTTACCTAGATATTGGTTTTAAAGGGAAATACTTTTTAGAACCCATTCACTCTATTATTCTCTTTTTGACACTCTATAATCTGTATTAAGAGACTGTTCCTTTTATATTTATAAAATTTCTATCTAGATTATTCTTATATTTTATTTGTTCTAACCTTTTCCTAGAGATAATAGTCTAAGGACACGATCTTATAAGATGGAAGGACTGAAGCCTAATTATGCTTGGATTCCTCAAAATCTACCACACATTGATGGTAATGATTATAGCTATTAGATATCAGTAATAGAGGCTTAACTAAAATAGTTGATCATTGAGCACTGGTCATTCATGTCAAAATAGTACACAGTACTTGAAGTTGACCTAGATATTCTTACCATAATTACTGCTACTAGATATGTTTTAAATTATAAGGTTATTGATATTTTATATTGTGCTATTAAGAGAAGTGTTTTTATTGATGTGTCTACTTCTAAGACATGTAGTTAAATATGAAGTCTTCTACATGTTACTCACCTTGGCTCTAAAAACTAATCCATACCAAAAATTGAATGCTTCATTCTGAGTACCAAGACTTCAAGATGAGTGAAGATGAAATAGTAAACTAAATGTTCTTTAAATTCACAAGAATCAGGAATGAAATTAATTCATATGAAGAAGTTTTAGAAAATACAATACTAGTTGAAATAGTCCTTTTAATAATTACCAATGAAATGGTATGCCAAGAAGAATTCAATTGATGAAACAATGAACATCAAAGAATACTCAGTCAAGGGATTGATTTGATCACTACTCTAATATGAACACAAACTGAAGATCATAGATAATTAGGTGACAGAAAAAATAAAATGTGTTATCTTTAAATCTATGAATGTTATTTATTTTGACTCTTCAATGTCTGATATAAAAGATATTGAAAATGATGATATGGCTAAAAACGTGACTGGAGTTTACAAAATAATTAAAAATGCATGATATGAGAATCGGTTTAGAAGAAACCATCAAAACGAAAAATTTAGGGAGATAAGAAAGGTTATATAAATTATAATGATTCTGATGTAACCTATACTAAGTACTGGGTGAAAGGGAATATCAAACCTGATTACACCAACTAAATAATAAATAAAAATACAAAAATAGAAAAAAGGGAGTTGACCACTAGATGGAGTTATACAGAAGAATATGTTTCTTGGGGAAAAAATTAGAAATGAAAAAGGAAGCGATAACTTGTAATTCATGATATCACTAGATAAGGTTATTAATTTATCTTTTTATTATGAATATTTGGATTATGAATGTGATTCTGAAAACCCCATTGTTTTTCAATTAAATGAATAAATATAATTATTAAGAAAATACATTTTCAAGGATAAATATATATAAAATAAGCTTAAAAAACAATGAGTAACTGGTTTATGAAAAATATGTACTTTTACAACAGAATTAAATACTAAGAAACAATTCTTATACTTATCATGTAAAATATTATGAAAATTTAAAATTGGCTCATGATTTTAATGAAAATTTTAAAAAGGAAGTTGAATGTCATAAAAAATGTTAATATAATTTTATTCAAGGTTGTAAGAAAATATCATGAGATAATGTCTTTGAAAAAATCAAATAAAAATAAAAATTCCTTTGTCTATGATAGATGATTACCCCATATGTGTAAAAAAATATTTTGTTAAAAGTAAAAATGGTTGTACTTATACTGTTATTTGATTTAAATGTGGCATGAAAGGTCATTATACAAATGTGTTCTATCTTACATTTAATTAATCTTTATGATTAAAAAAACTCATATTTCTATATACTTATTATCTAGAGTACCTTAATATATATGTTTAAATTCAGTATGGGTATCGAAATATTGTATAACTAGTTCTATTGGACCCATAGTATCTTAGGTTCCAATCTTTTCTAGTAATTGAATTTTGTTAAAAAAAATTCTTTGATGTCTCAGGAATGACATATTGTATATGAATAGTAGATACTCTAGGCATACGACTGGAGATCCATCAATGTATACCACTTACAACAGATGTGGTGGATGCATTTTTACTTTTATAGACAATTCCAATGGAAATGTAAATGGTTTTTGTAAAATTGGTATTTCAAAATCAACGTTAATTTCTAAAGATTCATATGTTGATGGTTTGGAACATAATATAATTAGGATATCAAAATTATGTGATGATGTAATTGATGTTAAATTTAAAATTGATAATTATTTAGTATTTAAAAGGGATTCATTATTATTATATGTCAATCGAAATGATGAAATTTATTCTACTGATTTTGCAGAACTATATATTCAACAAGTAAAGTCATTGGATGCTACATAGAATGACAACATCCTTCGGAATTTATTTTTATGTCATGTTAATTTGAGAATTTTTCATATGATATCAAAACATGATAATGTGTTAGTGATAACTTCCTTGAAGAAATAAAAACTTTATGTTTGTGATAATTTCGGGAAAGGGAAGAAACCCATAATTTCATTTAGAACCATCAATAAAATTAGTACTTATAGAGATTTACAATTAGTACATATTGATTTATTTGGTCCCACTAAAATTTCCTTCCTTGGTGGAATGAAATATATCATAGTTATTATTAATAATTATATATGATTTACTTGGGTATACATTTTTCTAAAAAAAGACTCTTTATCTAAATTTACTAATTGGGTAAATTAGTTCAAAATGAAAATGGCTCTATGGTAATCTCTATTCATAGTGATAATGGAGGTGAATTTAATAAATTAGATTTAGAATTTTTTTGGAATGAATGGTTATTTGCATACAGTTTTTCCACCAAGACCACCGCTTCAAAATGGTGTTGTAGAACGCAAAATATAACTCTTATTGAAACAAATCTTATTATGTTATGTGAATAGAATTTTCCTAGATAGTTTTGGGATAAACATATTTTTGTTTTATGTTATATATCAATGATAATTCTTGTTAGATCATTCTTAAAGAAAATTTCTTATGAATTATTAAAAAATAAAATTCCTAAATTTAATTTTTTTAGAGATTTTGCTGTAATGATTTTATTTTAAATTCAAAATATAATTTAGATAAAATTTATTCTAAGAGTGATGAAGGTATTTTTCATGTATATTCTAATAATAATAAATAATATAGGGTTTATAATAAAAAAAATATGATTATTGAATAATGTTTTCATGTTATGTTTGTTGAAAATAATATTAAAATAAAATATGTCACTAATGCTACTAATGAATAGTTTTGAGATTGTAATCTTGGTGAATAAATTTTTCAAGATACTATTTTATCAATTGAGGGGTAGTATAATCCTTCTCAACTAGATCCCAAATCATCAATTATTCACAATGATCATCATTTTAAAAATGTAATTGGCAATATTGATTATGTTGTTAAAACTAGAGATTCTATTTTTTTTTCAAATTCTACTTTTATATATAATTTTTCCATTTTAACGTTACTTATTATTTACAAGATGTAACATGGATTGTTTCTATAAAAGAAGAATGAAATCAGTTTTATAGAAATAATGTTTTGATTTTTTTAGAATTTCCTATGTATTAGAAGATAATTGGAATAAAGTGGATATTTAGAAACAAGATGGATGAATCTGGACAGATTTTTAAAAATAAATATAGACATGTTGCTCAAGGGTACTCTCAAGAATTAGGTATATATGTTAAATATTCTTTTTCACCTATTGAAAAGTTATAATCAATTATAATGTTATTAGATTTTACTTATTTTCAAGGTATTAAATTATATCAAATGGATGTAAAAAGTTATCTATTAAAGGGTTCTATAACTGAAGAAGTTTATTATCCTCAACCCCAAGGTTTTTAATGTGAAAAATTTTCTACCCATGTCTTTAAAAATTCAATATGATTATATGGTCTTAAAATAAAACCTCATTCTTATTATGAAATGATTTTTTTTGATTTCATTAAATAATGGTTTCAGGAATAGAAATATTGATCCAACGTTTTTTTATTAAAATCCATTATGATGATATTTTAGTTGTTCAAATTTATATTGATGATATTGTTTTTAGATCATTTATTGAAATAATTTTTATTGAATTTTCTTCTCTGATGTCTTCTGAATTTCACTTTATTTTAATGGGAGAATTAAAATTCTTTCTGAAACATCAAAACATTTAAATAAAATATGAATTTTTTAATCATTATACGTATGATAAAGTTTTAGCTAAAATATTTGGTCTTGATTCTACAAAATCTATGAAAACTAATATGATTACTAATTGAATGTTAGATATTGTGGATTATAGTAAATCTATTAATTTTAATACATAAATAGGCATGATAGTCAGCTTTCTATATTTTACTACATCTAGACTTGAGTTTACATTATGTGTTTGTTTATGTTCTATATTTCAATAGATCCTAAATAAAAACATATAAATGATTTTAAAAGAATAATATGATAGGTTAAGGGAACTTTTTATTCTAGTTTATTTTATAAAAAATATAATTGTATTGACTTAACATCCTATTCTGATTCTCATTTTATAGGATGTAGAGTTAATTGAAAAATCACATGTGGTATGTTTCATTTTCTAGGGAAAAAGTATAATATGTATGCCTTAAAAGAAACAAATCTCGGTTTCTTTATCTACTGAAGAAGCTGATTATATCTCTTCTGATATTAGTTGTTTTCAATGTTTATGGATTAAGAAAATATTATGTGATTTATGTGTTGACATTGATAAAATTCCTATTTATTTTGATAATACTTCTTCAATTTCTATCATAAAAAACACCTTTTAGAATTCTCCAAAAAAGCATATTGATCTTAGATTTTATTACGTTAGAGATTATTTGAACATGGGATATATTATTAATGAATTTATAACTTCTAAAAATCATCTATCAGATATTTTTAAAAGAAATTAGATGCTTCTCAGTTAAAAAAAATTAAATTTGAACGTTGTATGTTGTAATTTTAATGTTTTTTATTCCAGCATATTTAAAGGAAATTTTTAAATTTTATTTATTTTGAAAAAGATGGAGAGATATTTTTTTTGAGAAAAGGGGATCAATAAATGATGAGAAATAAATTGGTTTTAAATGTTTTTAAAATTATTTTTAGTTGATAAAAAATGTTGGTTTTAGAATCAGACAAATAGGGGGATATTTTTTGTGCATGTGAATTCTCTATTGTTTGATTATTTGTTTGATTAAATGTGATTATTCATTTAGAAAAATTATTTATTTTGATGATTTATTAAACTAAAGAGTATGGATTTTTGTGATTTGTATATATTTAGATATATATGATATTTATATACATTTCATTAGTTTATGAGAATGTCTGAAAATTTATTTTTATTAATCTAAAAATTAAAATATATTGTTGTTGCAGTTTTAGAAACTCTACAGATTTTATTTTTTAAAAAATATTAGTATTTATGTTTCTAAAAGACTTGAAGATATCATATTTTCATGAAACATAATTTTATATAAATCCAATAAGTTTATCATTATTTCAATAGTTTACAACGATGTTTATGAAGGACATTTGAATGGTGATTAAATTGTTTGAAGTTATGTTTAATTTTGCATACATGTAGTTTTCCAGAATGATGTTGGTTCAAATTTTTGATGATATTTCAAATATTAAATGTCTTATATATTTGATTACTTATTAATCATAAATATAACACATTTTTATACAAATAGGTCTACTTGACCAAATTATAATTCTACTGTTTAGGGCCCTTAAAATTTCATTGATGTTTGTTAATTTATGATGTCTTGTTTTTCACAAAGTAATGTTATTATCATACATTAATAATAGTAAAGATTATTATTCATCAACCATATGAGATTTTACTATTCATTAATAGCGCAATGTATGGGACATCAAACCTATTTTACTATTCATCGTCCATACACCGTGTTACTGTTCATCATTCATATGCTATATTACAATTCATTATCCTTATGCTATGTAGTGTTCATGAATAGTGAAAAGTATAGTTCATTGAACCTACATTACTATTCATCATCCATACTCTACGTTACTATTAATGAATAGTGAACAGTATGGTTCATCAACCCAACGTTACTGTTCAATTCCGATGTTACTATTCATTCTGTGCGTTTTTGCTGGAAATTGATTTTCTGCATATATTTGTAACATTTCAAAGGGTATTATAATGGATAAATTCATAGTAACATTAAGTATTTATATCAAATATATTATAATTTTGTTTTTCCTATTTTAAGAGATAAAAATTATTAAATTATTTCAACATCATTTTCAAATTAAATTGGTTGTTTTCTGATTATTTAAATTCAAAATATTAGATTTACTTTATTTTTTTGCTACTACTCTATAAGAACTATTTTGATTAAATTTAAATTGGTTTTAATGGAATAAAACAAGTTTCTTAAATCATTGAATGTCCCCATTATTCTATAAATATATTTGGAAGACTTATTCAAATTATTTGGAATGGCTTTATTTGGGATTTATTTTACATGAATAAAGAGGAAACAATTATTCGATTTTTATAGAAATTTTTATAAAAGATGTTGCCTTAATTAGTAGATATGATGTAATAGATAAATATATAATCCATATATATCTTTTTCATTGGCAGGTAATAATTAGATATCATGATACATATTTCATGACACATGTTACCATTTTTTTTTCTCTGTTTTTTTTTCAAAACAAAGTGTTGTGAACATTGAATCTTCTATACATTTGAAACATCCTATGATATTCTATTTAATAATCTACATGATCTCTCAAATGCGGAATTTTTTTGATTCAAATACAATTTAATTAACTAGATGTTCTGATCAAATCCAAAATAACTACTACCTGTGCACTAATTTCTTATCTACTCATTCATCTTGTTCTGAGTCTGTAACACTTTTTTATATCTCTCGCATGCACTCTATTTTTTTATGATTTTACACAAAAAATAATTACTTGTTATTCTATTTCTTCAGGTTGTGACTCAATGATTTTAAATTCTAGATCTAAGGGTTGTGACACATGGTATTTAATGTCAGGACTTTTCAAGTTGTGAATCCCAGTGTATAAAGTTAGGTTGTAAGGGTTGTGACTCCCCATACAAAAGCTAGTGCCTTGGTTATCCCTCCACTAGAAAAAGGATTTTTAAATTGTGTTAATATTCCCCCATAAAATTCATTTTTATTGCATACATATCTATCACCGAGTAGGGAGGTATAAGCGTAGAGTATGCCCACTTTGGACTAAACTACTATAAAAACACCATTATGTTATTTACTTGTTCCACTGATAATTAACCATAATAATTAAATTTGATAATTAATTTAATTTATCAATTTATTTGTTTAAATAATTTAATCTATTCAATTCACCCCCACTAGATAATCTACCATTACCCTATCAAGACTAACATTTATATATATACATGATGTATTTCCCTAGTTATTTCTATACTCCCCAAATTCGAGTCAGAGAAACTTTATGACACCTAACTATTTTGGTTCCCAATTGTTTTCCCCAATATTTAGGTAGGGAAGGGAATGGATGGAAGACCACACTCTCTTCCTCACTATTTATTCTAGAGATTTTCAGTAATGGCCGTGATGTTAAAAAGTGAAAAGTGTGATTATTGTGATGAGGATGAGATGATGATGTGTTATATTGTGGGGGTCATTCATGGTAGGAGTATGAGAGAAGGGTTATACCATTCATGCTCATGATACAATATTATTATAGAATAGTGATTCACATGTGTGATATGGAGATGTTTCATGTGGCCATTGATATGTAGTTATGTGTTATGATATGGATATGTGATATCTGGATATTTGATTTTGGATTTGATTATATAAATAGTATGCGAGCATCGAGACATTTATCACTAGGGGAATGGGAGTGAAAACCCAATTGATAAGTCTTTATAGTGTGACTTTTTCTATATTAATTCATTATAAATAAATTAAACTTCATTGATATATTTGGGGAGAAATCCTTGGTGAGTTTGGGTTATCATTTACCGGATTGGTTCTTAATGGTTCTGCTATTTACTCAATGATATTCTAGTATACTTATTCAAAATTTACTTGAGTGCTCTTGAGGATTATCGTATTGTTTATACATATATGTCACCACTATATATATATATATATATATCAACATTTATGTTTATTGGATTATTTTTGATATCATAGTAAAAACATTTAGCTTAGAGTGGGGTAGTAAGTTTTGGTTTACCTACATGGAGTTTGTTTTCTATTTTATTTTGCATACTTTTGTATATATTAAATATCTATGTATTGTGGATTATTGTAGGATATTCATGTTTTCTTTTTACGTTCCTATGATTTATGAGGCTAATGGATCCCATTCTGTTGTTTTATAACCAAATTTATTATAAAAAACTAGGATTTCCTTACATAGATAGTAAATAAATTTTTATGAATATTTATTACATTACAAAAATAGATTCTTGAGGACTTTAATATTTTAGTGTATTTTGAAGCTTAAAAACATACACAACTAATCCATGGGTAAACTAAATCATCTTATAATATGATCATAATTACTTAATCCTTTATTAGTACTATCATACATAATACATTTTTTCAAAACCCGGGGAAATGAAACCTAACAAAGTGTGAGATTAAATGAACTATAATGGTAAATAATGGAGGCATATAATCACAACATAAACCTAGGGATATGATAACAAGAACATAATATTTTTAAACAATAAAATGTGTATCAAAGGTCAAAATTTTGAGTCATGGAATTATGATATGTTATTCCGAAGACATAAATCATAATAGAATCAATGAACATCAACCTTTAGAGCATAATAGTAGAATAATAAATAGATTTTTGTAATATAAATATCCACATAATATCCTTTGTATATTATCAGAGACTTATTACCAAGGGTATCATAGTGGAATGTCTTTACTCAAAAAATCCATCATAATTGTCCATGTTCACTCCCAATACCATTATAGAAGACAAAGTCACTTACTAAACCAAGTTCACTCCTCATTCTAGTTGTATATATCTGAGAATATAAAAATATTTACCCAATTCATATGTGGGAGATATAAGTACCACCCGGCTTATAATGAAAACCATATTTATGCATTTTATAAGATCATAAAACATCCATCATATCATACCCATAATATGGTATGGTTTTCATAAAAATTTCATAATCTCATAAACCATATAAAATGAATGAGTTTCATTAATTTTTCAACATTCCGTTGTTGAATAACTAGTGAAAAAAGATGTGAGTTTCATAAGAATAATATCCTGGTAAATCCCATGGAGAAGAAAGTGGGTTTCATAAACATAATTCCATCGTAAAGAATTCATTTAGTGAATGAATATGAATGGAATCATTCGATCATATCCCTTGTATGGAATAAGTAACCTTAACAGATATCATCTTAAATGGAAAATGAGTTTGATTTATTATTTAGAAATTTTTTAAGGAAGATATCATTTCCATATTGATTTTTTTTTGAAAACATAAATCCTTTTGAAAATATTTTTCATTGAAATTTAAATTGAAAATATACATACGAATATATAATGAAAATACTGGTTATGACCACTAGATTTATTTCTCAAGCCATACATGTTACAATATAAATTCCGTTCACATTTTTAGTAAAAGAAAAATGATGATTTTTCACAAAAAAACATGAAGGTTCTATTATTTTTCTAATGTAAACTATAAAAAGGATAAAATTATATATAAATATCATATCCAAATCTTAAAACATTTTTTGAAAGCATTTTTAGAAAACATGATGTTGGGAGAAAATAAATTTTCGATCGAAGAGAGAAATAATGTCCAATTTTTTTATTTTTTATTTTTTAAAAAAAGAGATGGAAATAATACTAAAAACTAAGAATAGAATGCATAAATTTATTAGAAGAAAATTCCATACATTAAATATACATGGATCAAAATATTTTAACATAAAAAATATAATCATAAACAATCCGGGTAAACGATGAGATTGTAACATAAAGTCATTACCACATTGGTAACCTTGAATCACAAGTACAATAAAAGAATAACATAAAATGGAATTTATAATATCATAATGATAAATAAATAAATGATATTATATGTCAATGGGGATATTTATACACCACATTAATGAATATCTGTTCATAACCTAACATACGTCTCAAAGAATGTAAATTGAGAAACAAAATCCCATATCATATGTCTGGACTTCTGTCACAAGCAAGAAAAAACCATCATAATAAATATAATTTTATTGTATATATACTAAATAAAAATATTTATATACATCACACCATATATATTTTATTAGAACCCTTTATTAACCTTTTATTAAAAATTCTAGGTTAAAGAAGTGTTTTTTGTAATAACTGTATTGTCTTTCATATATGTTTTGATTTTTTATTTATAGTCCTATTAAATTGATAGTTGTTCCATAATATCCTAAATGTTAAAATTTGTCTAAATATTATATATATTTAGTATATATGAATTCATATTATTCTATAAATGATAGATATTGAAAAAGAAATACATGATTCATGGAGATAGTAGGTCATTCGTACAAGTGAATGTTGTTTCCATTTTCTCAATATAAAGAAATATATAACAGAAAATGATATACTATCATTAAATAATCATTTATATTTTAAATACATAACATATTCTAATTAATCTTATAAGAATTACCTTCCATGTATAGCCTGAATGAATCACATAACTTTGTAAGATGATAGTCCACCACACACATGAGGGATTTTATTATATTCCAAAAAATTGAAATCATTCTGGTATATGTGATATAATAATTTATAAATATTAACAATATCATAAATACAATATAAAAATAACGAAAACATCATTATGTACAACCGTTGGAGGTGGAAATGGTAAAATAAATGACATCAGTTCACGAGGTGATAGTCCGTCGTATTCACAACTGAGGATTTCGTAACCCATTTGAAAAAGTAGAGATGGTTGAATTTAATTACCATCACATATCAGAAAATTTTTATATGGAATATAATTATGTTATAATATCATAATTAAATAATAATAAATTAATGTGGTGGAGTAAGAATCAAAATAAAGACGCATGTTGATGAATATTACTTATTATTTGTGGATCCTTTTTATGATTGGATAAAAACAAATATGTGGAGGGATTTTTGTAAAAAAAATATGGAATATTGGATGAGATTATGGAAGTATAAATTCTATTTGGTCAAGTATTTTATTTAACAAATGGTATCGATGGTTTCAATAAGATAAAAGAGGGGGTGGCCTTTTATAAGTGTGGTGAGTTGAACACATGTGATTCATTGAGTAAAAGTATTAAAAAAAATTATTTTTCATGTAATAGGGATCAAAATAATCTACCATTATCAAGAATATAATATATAAGGTTGCAATATCTTTTAAAAATGGGTGTTGGAAAAGTTTTGGGTAATTTTTAACCATTACATTTTTAATTTATCCCCCAATAAATAAAATTTCACCATAACTATAGTAATAATATTTTTTAGTATTCACTATTCAATTTAGTAAAAAATAACGTTGACCATATTAGATAATATAAAATTTTATAATACAAAATAAAGAATCCAATTTTAAAAATTCTATTCATAGAAGTGGAATAATTTAATATAATATTAATCCAACGGATGTGTTGAGAAAGTATGACTTTTAAAGAGAAATTTCATAACCATATAGTTTTTTTAATGAAATTAATTAATATTTTTTTATTTGAACTAATTTATTTATATTTGGACTAATATTTATTTATAATAAATTTAAAATACAATTAATCATTATAAATATATTTGATAAAAATTATGTTTTTAATTAAAATTCATTAAGATTCGTTATTCATCAAAAAAAACTTTTCAAAAAAATAACAAAAGATAACAATGAGATAATTTTGATATGACGATTTAAAAAATTCTATAATGTTAAATTATTGTTCAAATAATGTCAACAATTAATTTTATTATTCATAAAAAACATTTTTTATAATTCTTTTTTAATCAAATAATTATTCTAATGAATATTAAATCATTTTATCAATATGTTTTGATTATATAAAACCATTATAAATAATAATTAAAAATAATAATTACTATTCATTTAACTATGTTTATCATCTTGGTTATAATCTTCATGTTTGAATAACTATTTTTAAAGTATATCATGGTTTTGTTAAGACATTTTGTCATTTTTATTGCATGTTAATAGAGTGTTATGTTTAGCACAATATTAAGTTGTTATTGCATGTAACATAAGATTAAATTTGTGTTGTGTGTAATTTAAAAAATCAAATAAATATAATTTCATTAAGAATATTAATTCATAAAAATTTGAGGTGTTACATTCTACCCCCTTTAAATTGATTTCTCCGTAAAACATTTGCACTATAATATAAAGAAATTGGGATAATTATACCCCATTATATCCTCAAGTTCCAATATATCTTCCTCGAACATGTGTTTTTGAAAAACTCCTTTGACTAGGTGAGTGATCATGTTTTGAAAAAAAATCCATGTTTGATATATAATCTCCACCAGTTATTCAACATAAGAAATATCATTCTCTAGTGGTATGACCTCTAAGGTCAGTACATGTGAATGGTAGGTTATGTTCTTCTATTGTAGAGATACAAAAAACACATCATGGACATAGGAGAAGATTTGTGGAAGTTATAGAGGATTGGCTACAATCTCAATATGATGAATAATTTCAAAAGAACCAATGTACGTATGGCCATATTTCAATTTATTCTGGAAAATAAAAAAAATCATGAATAAATTTTTAGAAAATCTTGTCATGAACATGAAATTTTAGATCACATTGGTTATTTTCATTAAAAATTTCATTCCATATTTGAGAATCCTTGATGTGTTTCTAACATGATCTAGATTTCCTTTCTATTTCATCACTTATCTAATTTCACAATAGATTTTTTCTCCAACATCATTCTAGTACATTTTATCTCTATATTTCATTCCATAGTGGGATTAATAAGGGGCTATATGAATGCTCAGGTGAAGTCTAATACTATAAGAAATTTAAACTAGAGGAAGGTGTTGATCAAAACTACCATTGAAATCTAGATAACTTGTTCCCAACATAACCTACAGGGTTTGAATTTTTCGATTTGACATACCATGATTTTTAGGATAATACGATGTGTTGAAATAGAACTTTATATTAAGAGAATACAGAAGAATTCTATATAACTATGGGGTAATCCTCAAATCTCGGTTTGAAATAATGGAACGAGGTGATCCCTATAATATTACTACTTCCTTAATTTATATCCAAGAATGATGATTCGGATACAATACATCACTAATATTGATAAATTGTGATGAATTATTATAGATATTGACTAAATCCCTAATAACATTATACCTTTTAGGAATTCATTAGAGTCTAATAAAAAAATAGATAGTATTTTTCTCATTTTGATTCTTTTCAGGGTAATAAATGTAACATCCCATTATAATTTTTTATTTTAGTCACAAATTTATGACATACCAAGAACCAATATACAAATTATATGATATATGTCTTCATTCCAACCCACATGAAAAACTCTTTTAAATCCAAATACATTTGTGAACCTATCAAATGAATATAGAATAAAGAATAGTGAGATTCCTCTTGACTAAAATTCCTTAGATATGTTATAGAATAAATCCATACACAGTTACATATATTTATCATTACTTCATGATCAAATATAAACTCAAGAACATTTAGAATATTATTTTAATGATCTACATTTTCCTTATGTTCACCTTTAATATTTACTTGGATAGATGGTTGGACAATTAATTGAGTAAGATACTACTTATCACCATTTTTAGTTTTTACAGATCCATCATTATTAAAATCCAAAAATATTAGATCCTTTGTAATCCTCAACATGGATAATCTAGCTTGTTCCTTTTGACTCAATGAATCATTGAACATTTTCTCATTCATATGGGGTTAATGTTTTAAGAATTTATAATAATTAATCAGCTCTAACCTTATACTTTGGAGAAAATTAAAATCCTTATTTTTAGATATATACTTAAAAAATTCATGATCGGTATAAATATTACACTTTTCTTTATATTTGCAATGACTATATATCAATAATAATAATAATTACCACATCAAACTCTAAATCATGAGGTGGGAAATTTTCCTCATGAAAACATCAATTTTTTTGAGTCATGAGATATAAAAATTATATTATGTATAATAATATAACTCAATCACTTCTTGGATAAAAAAATATAAATAAAAAAACCTTCTTCACTATAGGTTAATGTAAGAACATGTGGGTTGAAAAATATTTTCTTCATGCCCTTGGAAGTTTCAACACATTCCTCTGTCTAGAGGAACTTTCATCCATTCTATATTAATTTTTATACCAATCTTTATAGTTAAGAGGAATTTTCCAAACAAAATAAATAATATATAGCTATGCCTATAATACAATGGTTCTCAAACAACATGGTTGGTCTGGGACGACATTCAGTATCCACTATCATTTATGTATCTTCCATTAAACTGTCTCACAAGATTATATGACAAAAATTGAAAACATTTCAGTCTAAAATTAAAATGTTTATATTATTCATATAGTTTCTCCTTATTTTAGGCCTAGAGTACAATTAAAAAGTGATATTCATGACCTTCATTACCCTTTGAGTAGATAATAACATCATCTATAAAGAAATATAAAAACTTATCAACATTATCTCTAAAGAAACTAATCGTTAAATCTTTGAAGATATCAGGGGAATTAGTAAGACCTAATGGTATCAGAATATACACATAGATCCTATATAGGGTAAAAACTGTAATGTTGGGTATGTCCTCTTTGTAGAACCCCAATTGATGATATCTAAAAGGAAGTCCATTCTTGGAAAAGTATTAAGATCTATTCTTATCATAAAATAAGTCATCAGTAAAGGGATGATGAAACTTTTTATTGATCATGGTATTTTCTATCTCATAATAATAATTGATGTGTCACTATGATATAACTTTTATTTCAACAAAAAAGGTCCACCCCATGGTGACACACTTAGAAAAATTAATCCATTTTTATAGTATTCATGGATTTCCTTCACCAAATATTCATACTTAAATGAGGTTATACTATAGGGTTTTTTTTGAAATTGTAATGGAATTAGCTATGAGTTCCATTGAAAAATCATAGTTACATTATAATGGATGGCTAGAAAACACTTTAGGAAAAGATTCCAAAAACTCCCACATAACAAGAATATCATTGACGTTATGTTTCTCCCAATCCATTTGTAATAAACACCCCTTATGAATGAGAATTATTTCCCAAACAACGAATGTGATATCCATCAATTGTTCATTCTTATCATCAAATTGATAGAAAATCCTAGTTTATATTGGAATAAAAAATGTAAAATCCCTTTCTCAAAAATTGTTGAGGGATTTATGTAGAGAAATCCAATCCATTCCAAAGATAACTTAAAATTAAAGTAAAGGGAGAATGAAAATATTTACATAAAACACATTCCTATTAATATCAACCAGAGAAGGATCATATACTGAAAATTTAATCATTATAACACATAGGGTTTTCACTATTCATTCTACTAAAAATCAATTTGGTGGAATCTCTAAACCCCTATAAAATTAATAAAATATAAAAAAATAAATATATCAAGTTTAAGATAATACATTAGTAGTTCTACAATGTATGGTACGTATACCTTAAACCACATTACTGTTTCTCCCCTTGTCAGAAATAGTGATCAAATGAGATTTTTATTTTTCTATAGTATTTAAAGGTTACTGATACTTACGATAATGATTTTCATTAGATCTGGGAAGTGGTTATCATATTGGTTCTTCGCCATCTATTTAAAACACTTGAGTGTGGGTGGTTCATTATGTGAATCATTCTCTTAGTTCACATAATTATCTATCTTATTTCCATCACTTAAGCAATAAATTTCTTAATTATCTTCCCTTACACACATAATAAAATATTAGTCTCTTTCTGAAAATTTCTTACATGATTTGATCCACTCACTGACCATAGATGAAAGCTCATCTTCTACCCTCCATGGTTCATATATTTTCTATTTAATTTATTTTTTTTATTTTAATCAGATCAATGTTGTTGATATGTAAGTCAATTCTTCATTTTCACCATGATAGCACACTAAAAAAATATATACAGAGATACTAAAGTATATTATGACCAACATGCTTCAGATATATGATTTTAATCCACTAAATAATCTATCAACCTTAATTTAAGATTGGAAGATTATAAAATTCATCCCTCAAAAGGCATGTAGAATTTTTCTCAAAGGCACCGAAAAATTCATTATCCTTTGTATTTAGCTCATGTAACCACTTATACATCATCATGAAAAGTTTAATAGGAAATGACATATTGTAAAATATTTCCTTTTACTCATCCCTATACATGGATTCAATTTCATCTTGTTGGAACTTATTCTTTACAAGATTCCTAAATGTTTCAATTTCACCTTCTAATTAGTAGACAATGAAAATGACATATTCATGTTCAGAACACTGGACTATAAAAGATATATTTTCAGTGGTTTTGATCAATTTTTCAAACAGTAGTGGACTAGAAGTCCACTTCAATAATGTCGATGTTGCCTTATCAAGGAAACAACATAATAGTGTCTCGTCCAATTTTTGTTTAGATCTATAGTTTTATTTATAGCTTTAAGAGGTTTTGTGAGCATTGTAATGGTATTTTACATTCCATTTCCTATAATATATGAATTTTTAGGAGGAAAATAATTTCATTTTATATCACAGTCAACATTAACAAGGATTCTTAAATTTATATTCATTTACTAAAACCAAAATGCATAGTTTAATAAAAAATAATCATGATGGGGGGCCACATAATTATGAAAATCATGTATATGGTGTTATAATAATTCCACCTTATTTAATCAAAGAAACCATTAGTTTATACTAGTTCGTTGATGGTCATCACAATATAAATACATTATATTGGTTCTTAATGATTTTGTAAATATCCAATTCATATACCTCAGGAGTGTCAAACCATGTGTGCAGAAAGACCATTATCATGCACTAGGAGATGATCGAGTCATGTTCAATGTGGCCTTTCAGGAGTTATTAACCATCTATACCTATATTATAGATCCACATCCACTTGTATCATCCATACAGGGATGTAATTTCTTTGGAAACACTCACAATATCATTTATCAAAATTCCATTACATTTTTATATACTTTGACTCCTAAAATTTATCCTTAGACATTTCATTAGATATCATTATATAATTTTCTCATCCTAGTTTTCAATGGTTATCTAAACCTATCTTATGATACCTGATATAGTTGACCAAGTCTATCATACATAGATATTAATTCATTTTTTAGGTTTATTGATTACATTACATAGACAAACACATGAAGAATGTTATAGTTTTTTATCTTGGGAGAAATGGGAAACTTAAAAAATGGTATATATGTAAACTACATCCTATCCAACTATGATATTTATGACTACTAACCATCTTAAAAATATCATACTTAATAAATTTCTTAATAAATTAGGTAAATATAAGAGTGGGTGAGATCAGATACCTCAGTAAGGGTAAGCATGGGAGATATAAAATCCTACCATGGAAATAATGTTCTGATAAAATTTCATAACATTTGAAAACCATACCATGCATATAAAATGTCATAATCCAATGACATTGAATAATTTTTGGAAGTTCAGAAAACACGAATAACATGTGGATCAATGAACCTTATCCATATATATAGAACATTAATATACGACATAGACTTTTGGAATACACATGAGGAAATAAAATAATTTTCATATTTTGAGAGGATCATTTACAAGGCTGTTATAGTGGAATGAGTTGAAGCCCTAAACCATCATAGTATTCAAGGTTCACTACCATGAAAATAATTGTGTACAATGTCCCTTACTGAATAGGTCTCACACCCCATTCTAGTCCTTTCAATATCATGATATGTAAATAATTACACAGTACATTATAGCGATATATGTGTCCCACTAATATTACAATAAAAACCACACTTATGTGTCAAGAAGATCATAAAACATTACTCATATCTTAACTGATGAAATATAATGGGTTTTAATAAAAAAAACATTATATAATAACTTGTAGAAAAGTGGTAGGATTCATTATCAAGTCTTCATTTCATCATATCAAAACTATTGGAAAATAAGTGGGATTCATAAGATTTTTATCATGGTATAACCCATGGAAGAGAAAATGGATTTCATAAACATCATCAAATCATAAAAACATAATTATGAGAAAGAATAATAATGGTATCCTTGTATCATATCCCTAGTAAATCATGGGTAATATTAATAGATATTATCATATGTGGATATTTATTTTATTCAATCATTTAAAACATTTATTGAGTAAAATAAACTTTCCACCTTAAAATTATTTTATAAAACATAATTTTTTTTTCAAACCTTATTATTTAAAAATTTAACATGATAAAATATAGAGAATTTAAAAAATAATTTTTATGATGACAAGATGTTTTCTTCCATTCATACACGTCAATAAAATATTCCATTCACATATTCAGAAAGATTCGAACAATATTTTTTAAAAGGATATCCCAAAGATTCATTTCCTATAATTTTTTTAATGAAATTTACAAAATGGGTAATTTTTTAAAAAATTTAATTGTATTGTAATAAAAATTGTTGGAAACCAGTTTTAGAAATCATGTTTTTTGGAGAAAATAAATTTTTAATTGAAGAGAGAAATATAGTTATATTTTTATAATAATATCTTATGATTTATTTTAGGTACAAAAGAGTTGAAAAGTGAAATATCACATTAAAATATCATGAATAACAATAGTTTAATAAAATTAATTACATTATATAATTATGAATCATTATATATTATTATAAAAAACTCAATCATAAAAGATCCTGATAAATGATGAGATTATGACATAAATCCATTACACCTTTGATAACATTTAATCATAATAAATTTGAAGGAATTACATAAAATGGAACATAAAATATCATGAGGATAAATAGATTCTATATATTTCAGGTCAAAGGTTTTTTTTAAATTCGCTATGTTAAATATCATGTGTTTATAACATATCATACATCTCAAAGAAGATAAATTGAGAAAAAAATCCATTAACATTAGACTTTATTTCCTTTATACGCAATCCAATATAATAAATATAATTTTATTATAAATATATAAATGAAAAATAATTATATATATCATACCATATAATATTTTATTATGTCATTTTATTACCCATTTAATAACAATTCCATGTTAGAGTTGTGTTTCAGCTAATAAATGCTTTAATTTATAGCATATATCTAGATTTGTTAATTTAGGTCCTATTACATTTATCATGGTTCCATAATCTCCTGAATAATAGTAATGATAATAATATAAAATATATTCTATATATTTACATTAATCAGAAAATATTGAGATAGAAAATGGATTACACCATTCATGGAGATTGTAGGCCTACATACACATGAATGTTGATTCAATTTTCTCAACGAATTAATTCAAAGGAAGTTAAAAGATATATTGTTATACCTTAATAATTGTTATGATATATATATCACTTATTTGCACAAAACCCATCCTTATTAACATTTATATAATGTGTTTACATTTCACATCGCTTCACGAGGTGGTAGCCCACCTTACACAGGTGCAACATTATCATATTCCCATAAAATGAAAATAATGATTTTATGTGTATTGTAGTAATTAATAAATAATTATAATATCATTAATATTATATATAATAAATAAATACATATTTATTTCCATCCTTGAGGGGTGGTAATGTTAAAATGAATGACATCAGTTCGTGAGGTGGTAATATGCAATTCACATAAACAATGATTTAGTAATACATTCGACTAAAGTAAATATGGTTATATGTCATGAAATTGACATAAAAATATTATTATATAGAATATTATGAGGATAATATATTATCATGTCATATTAATAATTTAAGGAGGTGAAACATGAAATAAAAAAATGCATGGAGATGAATGTTACATATTCTTCACCTGCCCTCATTAGATTTACACCAAAAATATTAATAGGTTAGAACTATATCACTAATAAGGCTTCTAGACAGAGAGTATGGAAGTTGGGATATGATTCTAGGAGGTTCAGTCAAAATATAAAGGGGATTATAGTGTGAGTAAGAGAGGATATAGGGTGTCAATTTATAAATGAGGTGAGTGGAAGACATGGAATTTTTTAAAAGAAAGACTTCCACCCATGCTTTTATCATGTCACTAGGATCCAATAATGGACCATTCTCGATAAAATGATATATCTTGTCAATAAATTATTATAAAATAGTGTTTTCACATGTTTTGGATAATTTTTAATCCTTTTTTTTAATTTATCCCCTTGTAAACCCATTTTTACATTCCCTTCAGTAAAGTAAAATTCAAAATTTTAACTATTTATTTGGGTAAAAATTATTTTTAACTTACTATATAATATAAATATTTATTATTCCTTATATGGAATACACTTTTTTAATTGAATTCATAGAAATGGGATAATTAAATTTGAATTCAATGTCAAATATGCAATGAGAATGTGGGTTATTAAAGAGAAAATTTTCAAATGTTTAAGGAATTTTTATAAAAAAACTCAAAATGAAATCAATTAAAATGATCAAAAAATGGACTAATGGATGCATAATTTAATTAATAATACTTTTGGGTCAATTTAAAATAAAATTTTATGTTATTAAAAGATTAAATGAAATGATGTTTTCAATTAAAATTCAGTATTTTTCAATATTCATCAATAAATGATACATTTTATAAAAATACCAAAAATTAACCCTATGATAATTTTCACACTAATATTTAAGTAATGAAGTTTATTTTATCATAATAATTTTCTATATGTGTGAAAAAATAGTTTTATTATTTTTTAAAAGAATTATTTGGGAAATTTTTTTTTTGAAACATATAATAAATCTAACATAAAATATGTTCATTTTTTATCAATTTTTTTCATTATATAAAACTATTATAATATTATTTAATAGTATTTATTAATAACTATATTACTATTTTTAACAACTAGGATTTAACCGTAATACATGAATAACTATGTTAATAATATATCAAGGATTTTTTAAAACACAATTTCATGAGAAATTAATGAAAACCATATGTTACATGTATATAAAGATTAACTTGGTGTTATGTTTACTAAATTTTTAAATTAGTGTTTCATGGTACTATATCTTCCAAAAAAATTTATATAGTTTAGGAAAATTATTTATAAATACTATGGGTGTAATAGTGTTAGTCGCCATCCCTAGCCCAATTCAAGGTAGACTTCATGGGTTATTCTCAAATTCACTACAGTATAGAGTGGGGTTTCCAATTATTGTGGGTTATAAAAAAGTCGCATTAAATAATTAGGTTAGTGTTAGGATTGAGTATAGAGTTAGGAACATGTGTTAATTTCATGGGATTAATATGGAAATAGTGTTAGTCTAACACAGAGTGTGATATTGAGAGGGAGACTGAATAAAACACATGAGATTATGGATCATTGTGATTTGTTGTAAGGAACATAATATTATTGAATTCACTAGGGTAGATAGTGAAAAGTTTATAAAGTAACCATATAAGAGTTACGTGTTTAATACTTTGTTTGATTTAATTTAATTGGGTTGATATTGGGGGATTAAAATGAATATGATTAAATGAATAATAAATACATTCCATGCTTCGCGACATAGGATTTACCATTATGGTTTAAAGAGATGGTTGTAGTTAATTTCTTTTCCATGGTTTAGGTTGGAAAGTTTTATATGTATGATACGGTTTACCACTAGAGGATTGACCCGGAGAAGGAAAATGTGTCTTGTGGAGGACACCGTGTGTGTACTTATGTTGGGGTTTATTAATGAATGAGTGGAGAGTCTCTGAATTGGATACAAAGAACTGGTTAGAGGAGCTCAAGATAATATTTCATTCAATCCATGTAAGGAAAGATTGTCATGTTTCATTGGGTTATATTTGAATCTCAGGGGAAGCATATAAGTGGTGGGTTTTTTACCATAAAGAGGGGAATGATGAAGATTTAACAAAAGATGATTTTGAATGGTAGTTTTTTTTCATTTTCCTATCACCCAATATGAGGGAAATTAATTTGAAAGATATTTTCCCCATTTAGTAAGGGAGATTCAGTATTCAAGAGATTGGGATCAGATTTATGGACCTTTTTCACTTTACCCCCAGTATGTTTCTTGACTGCGTCTAGAAAATAGTGGTTCGAGGAGGAACTGTACATAATTATTAAATATCTGTTCACCCAAATAACATTGGCTATTTATATAGAGTTATTGAAGAAGTAAGTGGAAAGGAAGAGGATTAATGTAGAGCTAGGAACATCATGACAAAGATGTCAACATGGAATCCTAAATTGGATTGCTATAGATAGAGGGTTCAATAAGTCATGGTCGTTAGGGTTTTAGTCTATAGAAATTCATCTTTATGAATTTTCTTCCCACTTATCAAGAGTCAGTGTCTCTCAATATTTAATTAGGATATATTTTCTATTTTTCAATTCATATGGATGTTATAGTAACCATAAGATATAATTTCTGACCTTTCATGGAGTTTAAAAATGAATAATATGTCAATTTTCTTATTTTTTCATGATATTATCTTCCATGTAGGAAATATTAGTGGTATAGAAAATACTGATATATTCCTTTATTATAATATTGTTTTCCAAGAGACTAACCCCATGATGTTCCCAACCCTCCTAGACAATGGGATGAGTGTGACCCTGAAGGTGTCCATCAACAAGGTTAACGGGAAAGATGAGATGGACATGGAAAATGTAATACCATAGAGATTCGAACCTTATATGGGACAAATACCAATCATGTTGCTATCTATTTATCTATAAAATTATTTAATTATTTATTTGATTTTATATCAACACACTACTTTATTTCACCTTCCTTGAGATTTACATTAGTAAAAAAGGTGTATGGCATTCATTACCCCTTTTTTGATGATTTTAGTAATAGTTCATTCAAATTTGTTTGATGCAATTTTGGTTGTGAGATGATGTTAAAAAAACAATAGTTATCTAGGTATCTCTTTATGACATTGATTCAATAATACAACCTCATACTTTAAATGGATTGGATTTACATGATGCATGAAATCATTGATTTCTACTTAAAGAGGGTTGTATTATTCGACATGGGAGGCTTTTGGGTAGTATTCATTGGTGATTAATATCATCAGGAGGGTTTTGGTTCATTAAACCCTTTTTTCTAGAAGTTTTTTCACTATATTTAGTAATTGAATACGTGGTGTAGTTTCTTAGAGACATTGGATAATTTATAGATTCATTTCTTGAAGTGTATATGACACTTACCCCTTCAATTGATATCATGTTTCTGAAATAATTTCATCGCATTGTGTCCCTAGTCATGATGGAAACCTATTAGTTGATAAATTTTTATCCACTGGATTTGAGGATCCATATTAAGGACTTTTTATATAATGGTTTCATATAACCTAGTAAATCACCATTGCTTGATCCAGTATTATCCCCTAAGAATGAGAATAGTGGTATGAGGTTTTTTGTAGACTATTAATGAATGAATCATGTGATAATCTAGAAATATTATCCCCTTATGAGGATTTAAGATTTATTCAACAAGTTTAAGGTATCATGATGTATTTCAAAGATTGGTTTATAGTGTATGTATCACAATAAGATTCCAAAGGAAGAGGATATACCAAATACTACTTTATGTTGTCATTATGGCCACATCAAGTTCCTATTTATGTCATTTTATTTCATGAATTCCATAACTATTTTCATTGGGCACATGAACCTTATGTTTATTTACATCAAAAATCAATTTATGGTAGTTTTCATTTATTAAATTATTGTATAATTAATGATATGGATTTAGCATAATATTTATCATAGGGATATTTTATAGGTGCACTTACACCACCAAATATGTGGATGTTGTAGAAGTGATTGTTTTGGATTTATAGGTGTATTTTATACGGAATTTTGTGTCTCATCATAGAGTAACAATCAATCCTTTGAAGATCAAGGGAGTAGTTTCTTGGGTATCACCCCATATAACGTGGTGGTCTTTATTTTTCATTTCAAAAAATTATTTTATCAATTATGTGTGCCTATGTTCTCTTTGATTATAGATTTATTAATAACAATGAAAATATGGATCCGGATATTTCATGGGATGATCCATGTTAGAAATATATGAAATTCTTAATCGGGATTTATATTATTTCTCTCATCCATCAGTTTCAAGAGGAGGGAGATCTATTAGATGTTCTCTATACTATATCCTTTTTTATTTCTAGTTTTATTAATGTAGTGAAGGATGGTGATCTCATATGGAATAAGTTTGTTACATACCCATGAGCATAACTATGAATCACATAATCTCAATTTGGAAGTAAAGGTATTTTCTAAAAAACTATGGTGGAATTACCTTATGATTGACCACTATTTTGTAATTATTGAAAACAAGAAATTATGATATATTTTCACTATGTATCAATGGAATCTGAATTATAAGAGGCCTATTGAGTTCATTATGGACATTATTTTTTAATCTATTATGAAAAATGGAAAGATCATTTTGTTCATGTTGAGGTGAATAACATGTTGTGAAGGGATGCTGTATTAGAATATGGTGATACTTACTGGGTGATTGGTGAGATTTTAGATATTCACAAAGATGAGGAGTTGGATGGTTGAACGTATGAATTTATTAGATGAATGTTCTTTCATCCATGATATAGAAGGTGGATGAGTTTTAATGGGAGAACCAGAGGTAATAGTGTTGTGGGATTGTGTATTGCAAGGTGAAACACTAAAGGGATAGATGGAGGACAATCAGTATCAGATGTTTTCTTCGGAGATATTTTTTATTCTTCTAGTGGTATAGGATGAGTTTTTTAAAGAGTTTATAGCTCGTATTTGGAATTAAATCTTGGTATTTTCAAGATATAAAATTCCTTAATGGTTAAATGTTGTTTCCCTATGACTAAACAGACTACTCTAGAGTTCATTTCATAGTGTTTTGTTAGAAAGTATGTGTAGTTGTAGGTGGACCATCGTGTTTCATGTTTATTTTTTCAACCATTGGATATCCCAAACAAAATGTGGGAAGATATTTTTAGGGATTTTACACTATTGTTTCATGTTCCCAGGAAGTGTATGATGTTATTTGAGTTATATAAGTTGAATTAATAAATTCAATAAATTTTATAGTGATTAGAGGGTTGTTTTTTGTATTATATTGAGTTGGTACAACAATGAGATAGTACAGCTTCAAGGGGTACTGGGGAAGCCCATATCTAAGTGGGATCCCCATTTCAACTAAAAATTTTGAGGAAGTATTTAGTAGGTTTTTGGATCTTGGTTATAGCTTTGAAATTATTTCCATTCTCAGATGGATGGGTATATGGAGTGGATCATTCAAATTTTGGAGGATATACTAAATTATTGGTTTTGTATTTTGCTGGATCACGGGCACCAAAAATTCCCTTAGTTATGTTTTATTATAACAATATTTTCCACTCCTCAGTAGTCATGGATCCATTTTAGGTGTTATATGAGTGTAATTTTATATCGTGATCTTCTATTCTAAGATTATGGGAGTCTATATTCCTGGAACTATATATGGTTAAAAAAATGACTACGAATATTCTAAAGATTCAGGAGCATATGGGGGTGGTGAAAAACCATGACAACTATTATTCCAATTATAGAAATATACCTCTTGAGTTCAAGGATGGTGATCATATATTATTTATAATCTCCAATTATCAACTCCAGTGATTGTTTAGTCAAGTGATTATTCTTTATCCCATGTTTAGCGACAAAATTGAGGTGTTGGAGGTTGTTGGTGAGGTTGTGTATCCACTAGTTCTCCCTTTATTACTGAACCAGAAACATGTTTTCATTAATGTATTAAAACTTAATAAATACCTTCAAATAAAATAATTTTATTTATTTTGGGTTGTTAGATGTGGTGTGTGACCTGATTTTCATGGAGCATCTGATCGAGATCCCAAATCAATTATAGAAGGTGTTTCATGGGAATGTGTTACCCATGTTTTGGGGTTTTTGGAAGCATAATGGGTTAGACTAATATTATAGTGAACATGATTTAATGATACACACTCAATACCATGATATATTATTATATTTGTTTTTTAATTAAGTGATTTTTTGTTTTTAAATATAATATTTTTTATGGTCATGTATTACTATTTTTCTTGAAATGAATTTTTCTTGTCTTTATTGGGTTTTGTTGATGGTGTTTTTACCTTAAATAGATATATCATAGGGGTAGTCTGTAGTTTCAAATATTTTGGTATCCTTATGGATTTAGTTTTTATTATCATTGACTATAATATTTTTATTGGTATACAATATGATTGGTTGGACCTTTTGGTGTCATTAGTTTGTATGTTTTTATTGCTGCTGATGTTGGGGGAGGTTCGAGGAAGGATGGTGGGGTTAAAGTTAAGGTTTTAACAGGAAGAAGGCCATTTCAGAATAACCCTGAGTGCTACACAATGATTGGTTGGTTGGTTTGTTCTTAAACCTAGTGTATTACATCATGGGGACTGCTCTAGATTGTGGAGTTTAAGAGGTTTATATTCTTGGTTCCACTATTTTTGAAGATTGTGCATAATGGTACTACGAAAACCTCATGGTATTAGTTTAGGGTTGATTGAGAGGAGGGTAGTGACAATTATATTTTTCCTAGTTACCACACCATCAGTGTAAAGTAATAATTTTTAAAATATTTTGTGTTTGAATTTTGGATTTTATTACATTTTTGTTCTTGTGATTCACCATGGTTTGGTTCTGGGTCTTATTTTTTATTTCAAGAATAATCATTACAAAAAATAGTGATATTACATGAATCATGGACCTTCCATTATAATATCAAATTATTTAGGTTGATCGAATATTATAGTGTAAATATAAGGTGAAACTCAACATGATTTCCATATATTTATTTTATTTACCCCATTAAAACATGACCAAAAATCTTCATGCATTGGTTTTATGATATTTTAGGCCATGTATAAATTTTTAAGTACCTATAGATGTTATTCTATATTCATTTTTTCACTAAACCATTGGGAGACCTTACAATAAAATTTTTCTTTTATTTTATCCAATTTTTATGAGATATCTTGTTAGCATTCCAACATTTTTTAATCATTACATTATTAATGAATATATTGTACATCATTATTAGAGTTGAGGTAGTGGTGTTAAACACATTCCTATTTATTTATGATTGAAAGTTTTAATGGGAAGTATTGTGTTTTTTGTTATGTGGGATTTTAGTCATGTGGTTTTGGCATGGTGTTCATCTATTCCTCACCTTGTTCTTACACATTTTTTGTGAAGCTTCAATTATGATAGGGATTCAAGAAATCTCTATTATTTTTTTAATAATGTAGATCTAACATAATTTTTCTTACTTTGGGTAGATGGTAAGGATTAATCTAATGAATATAAATAAAAATACTAAGAGAAAATTTATGTGGATGAGTGATTCACATGTGGGTATATGTTTCCATTATATTTCATGAAATTACTGTCAATTATCTAAAAATATTGATGGAATTTTTGTGTTTATTTGTTAAATTTTACATTTTGATGATATTATAATTTGAATCACAATCATTAGAATGACAATAAATTAATTATGGAAATGAAACGATTGTCTGGAATCTAAATTTTATGTAATTACCACCTCTATAAGATATGTTAAGGAGATATGATAAAAAGTTTTAAGAAGATGAATATTGGGGTGATTAGTTGAAATAATTGGATATTGATGATGATAAGAATATTTTATTTCATTATTGTGATCATATATTCATTGGAGTATATTATAATGGTGTTTGGAATTGGCATACATTGGGGAGCATGTTTTCAATTGGGAGGAATGGGAGGAAATAGTGGTTGTTATGGGGTTGATATTTCTCTATTGTAAGGGATTATAAGTTTTTGTTAGAGTTGATATATGTTAGTGATTTCATAATTGTATATATTGAAATAGAAATAAAAAATATGAACTATTTTATGAGATATAATTTAATAAACAAGGGGTTGTTAAGAAAATGTTGATTTTTGAAATATATATGTATTGATAAGAAATAGATGTGGATATTCGATAAAGAATGTATTGTAATTAAATAATTAATTTATTGGAATAATGAATAAAATATGGATGGAAAATGATAAATTTGAAATTGGTTAACTGATGTGATTAAATGGTAATTTTTATTTTTTTGGGGGCTATTTTTGTATGGAAGATAGGGATGACCTGTGATTTTGAATTTCATTGTGATGGAAGTGTGTAGAGATGATGGTGTTGTGGTTTTGATGGTGGGATAATATTTTATTTATGTGGAACCCTTACATTGTGCTTATTAATTGATATATATATGTGTGTAATTTATTTTTATTATGACTTCAATATACACCCCACCCAAGTTGTATAAGCTTATTGATGCCCAACTATTTTGGGTTTCAGGTGATTCCCTCGCAAGATAGGTTGGAAAGGTAATGTATGAAAATATAGTCCCACATCCCTGATATGTCATCAAAATATTTTTATGTATGGGCTATGATAGCTAGTATTCCAAATTTTGATTTGTAACTTGACGATGGGATGGATTTATGTTATATAGTGGGTGTTATGGATGTTGTAAGGATGGAACAAAATGTGTTTTATTTATTTTCACAATAACCTATTTTAATGTATAAGTTAATTTTCGTTGAGACATAAGTATATTCCATGTCATTATAGATATATATTTATCATCTATGAAGTATATATTTTATTTGTGGATATGTGGATGTGGTCACAATGATTTGGAAAGGATGTGATAACTATGATGTGATTTGTTGGGGTGTGAGAGGAAAAACCGAATGGGGAAGATTTTTTGGGTTAATTTTTCTATATTATTTAGTTATTATGTTATTATGATTTTAGGAGATATTTGGCAGGGGAGACATGGTGAGGATGGGTGATAATTGATATGATATGGGAATTTTGATTTTATTACTTTCCCACTAAAGCTTCACAAAGCTTATTCTTTATTTTCATGTGATGTACTGAGGAAGATCCTACTAATTATATATGAATTCCCACCCCTATATATATTATTAAATTTCCATTCATGTTTTTTGGGTATGTTTTTCAATTAAGATGAAAATTACGGGATGAATCTTAGATATAATGTTGCAGTTGATGAATATGATTTTATTAGGTATCATTTGGATACTGGTGTATGTAGTATATTTACACACACTATGGTTTATTATCGTATATTATTTTGATTTTATATAATTTCATTTATTCGTGATATTTATTATATTCCTAAGAATTATTAGTTTAATTCCTAAAATTTTTCTATTTTATAACTTTATTTCTAGTATTCAAACTAGGGAATATTGGAGGTGGGACGTGGGGGGTCACTCTAAACTTCATTATAGGCACAATTGGTCTTCCCTATGGGGGTGAGTTTTGACATGTTACGTCAGCGATGAGATGATAATAGAATTATGGTGCTATTTCATATAAAAATTCAGATGTGGTTCATAAAATTTATTCACAACAAATATGGTGTAGAAAATTTCATTATTAAGATAAAGAACTTGAGTTCTTTATCCAAGAGAATGAGAGTTTAAATTATGTTCTAGTTTCAATATATTTCATTATAGAGTGGCATAGAGTTTGAAGAGACTGATTCAGAAACACCTGTTGGTGTTTCAGTGTAGATTATATTTGGGTTGGTGTAGTATATTGAATTGATCCTATAATTTCTTAAGTAGGATGATTTGTTTTTTCTCCCATATCTAATGTCTTTATAGATTTGACCATAAAATCATAAATAATAGAAGAGGGAAACCCCCATTCCCTATGTATGTTTTGTCAAAAATGACTGGTGATGAAGACATCAAAATAATAAAAATAAAGGAAATATACTTTTAGACATTCTAAAGAGTTTCATAAGGTCTTATATTATGGGGTAAGGGTAGGTTTTTATTATTCACAACAAAAATTGATCGAATTTGATGAAAAATATCTATATTTGATATGTTACACTATCTAATTATGACTGGAAGAATCCATGTTTTTTGTGGGAGTTTCTCAGTTCAATGATACCATAGTTTAAAAATGATACATTTGATATAGAGGTTGGTTTCAGTTGTATCATTGGATTTCAATGTACCCAAAATCACTCAGATTATGTAAATATAGTGGAATATTTTTTGAAGAATAAGATACTATAATTTTTTTGGGCTAAAAACCTGTTGTATAGATTTATTTTTTGATTTATTTTTTGATTTTTTGATTGGGGATAGGATAGTTTTTTTTGAAAACATTCGATAAATTCCTTAATAATTATGTGGGGAATAAATTGAGTAGCCCGAGTCTTGAAAATTGGGGAAACATTGTCATAGTGGGGTTTTTATAATATTTTAAATGGTGGGAAAACTTGTTTACAGAGAAAAGGGGAGAGAACAGATGTTCTTGTTGTTTAATAGTTGTTTTTAGTATTTATTGAAATACATCAGAATGACTATTGAGTGGGATATTTTTAGGATTAAGGCATGAAAAAAATTATCAAGATATAAATAATTGTATTTTTTGTCTTCAAAATATTTTATTCATAAAACATTTTATGTAACCGAACTTTTATTTCAAGAATTAGACTTTTTAAAAAATATATTAGGACATGTACACCATACCCATTAATTCGCTAATTTTGGTTAGTGTAAGAATAACTAATAATAGTGGTATTTTATTACAGGAATATCCATGAAGGAACATTCATATGCATGCACATAGAGAGAAACCACATTATGTAGGATGGATTGATAAATAATGAAGTGATGATTCTAAGAAAGAAGGAATATTAAGGAAAATATTTTCTTAATGATGGGATTGTGGAGGAAGACCTCTCATAGGAAAAAAATTCTAGGGATTGTGTTTATTTTAATTGAATGTTTTAAAAGTGTCTGTAAGTATAAAAATATTTTTCATAAGGGGATCATTCAATGTTCATTGAATTGCTCACTTGAAGTGGTGATGCATAACTGATTTCATTAGCAGAATAAAGGGTCAATTACAATGTTTATAATACAATTAATCTCTAATGAAAGACTATAATATATGAAAAAACACTATATATAAAAACTATAGGATAATTTTTCTTATGATATAAATCAAAAGGATTTTGTAAGACATGATTTATAAGTATTTATAGTGGAATCCATCCCCATGAGTGAGACCTCCCATAGAAGCACTTAAGGTTAGATGGTGTGGATGGATGGTTTGTTAAGAAGGTTACTCGAGAAGGGTATCTGAATTAATCCCTTATAAATTAGTATGGGTAGGTCATTAGAATGATAGTTTCCTTATATCTCAATTCATCCATAAGAAAACATCCAATATGTTCCATAGTAGTGTTAGACCAAGGAAAAACCATATAATTTCCACGTGGGGTGTTTTTTATATTATTTTTGTTTTCCTCATATCTCATTCATTAAAAAAATATCTAGTTTAAGATCATTGATCTACCCAAATAAAAGTTAATGGTGGATAAACATGGTAGATAGGGTGCCTCAAATTCATAATTTCTAGTCTCAATTCCAATAGGGTGTTTTTTGGCATTTCAGAACCTTCTAGGTTCATTCTTTCATATGATGGGCTTCGAAAGGGTACATCTAGTGTTGGGATATCAGATTATTCTAATTTAATAGTTGTTCTTCTACATGAGGTATCTGGTGTATGGGTTTGAATGGAAAACCTATAGATAAATTCCCAATAAGGGACTTCACAGTGTTGGATGGTTTCTTTTGGATCCTTGAATCAAAAAACTCAAACATTACGCTTCTAACATCATTAAATATTGATAATTCATAAAATAAACACCAACAATTATGAATGGAATCTTCCCCTAACATGTGTCGTGATCAATCATGTCTAAATGTTCACCAATGTGTATATTGTAATGTGCGAGTATAAACTCAACATGATTCCCCTAATGGGTTCAATTCACATCAATGCTTATGGAATTCCAATATTCCATTCCAAATCCAAGAATTGGAATTAAATTCAATATTTTATAATTTTCTAAAATCACCAAAAAATGCGATTTTAAATAATACACATATCCTATTTTCTATCGGAATAATTCATTACTGAAAGGATGCCATTATTTTTTAACATTTAATGTAAACTTTGTATTTTCAAAAAAATAATACATAATGATCCTAAAAATATGATAGAAGATATTTATTTTTCCCAAATTTTATATGGACTTAACTTTTACTAAATGTAAAATGAAAATTATACATTCCCCTATAATCTAATGTTTAATCCCTATTTCCCAAAAGTACCATATTCGAATGTATTACCATATATAATCCAATAACTGATCACTATCTTGACATCTAATAAAAATCATTATTCACCTATGAAATGTATTCATCACAAACCAATAATTTGGTGTAAACCAATAATTTACTAATTTATACTGGAGGAAACCATTCTATTTTCTAATAAAAGGATAGGGGTTTCACCTTTTGGTTTCAATTTATAAAATTATTGATCACCATAAAACATTCTATCAATGTTTTAAATCAACAATGGATGAATATTTGAGGTTTAAATTTATGTTCTCAAAAAATAAATTTTATACATGTACACAAGTTATGCAGTAAATTAAATTAATCCATTTTAATCAATTATCCAATACCAACCCTATTGTTGGAATATTTCACATAAATTTATTTACTATAACAAGGTTATTAATTTTTTTCATCAAAATATTGACCAATTAAAAATAATCAAGAAATCTATAATTTTCCAAATTCATAAACTACAATAGAAGATTAAATTCTTAATTTAGGGGACACATGGTTATAAAAAACCTAATTTCTAAAAAAATCCATATTTTCTAAGAATCCCATTTTGAAAAAACTATGATGTCACCAATATCATAATTTTTTATTAGTACATTATATTCTTTAAAAATTATTAATAAACTATCCAATATTATGAAATTTATTAGATCCTCCAACATATGTGTTTCATTTCTCAGAAACAAAATGTTTTTGTGGTTGAAGATCTCATAGTGGGATATAATCCCTAAATTCCTTACATTATGAACTTTAAAAATTGATCCATATCCATATATTCATGGAACAGAAATCACCAAGACTTGATCTAAGAGAGAGTTTATTAGATTATGAGAGGGGTAAATAGATATATTCAAGAACCGATTTGATCATCAAGATGCTACCTTAAATCTAATGATAAATCAAACAACTTCTAAATAAATAGCATTTTTTTCCTTTGAAAAAGACCATCTTTAATTTCCATAAATCCCTAAAAGAATAAAAAAATAATCGAGGATTAAAATAGAGGTTACAAATGGGTACTTTTGTATTAAAATAACTATCTATATAATCATTATTGAGATGAAAGGTCTTCTATAATAGTTTGGCACATAGTGTTCCTATACATGTTAATATACCATGTTTTATTTCCTCATTTCATGTATCTATCAGATAATTTTTTTAACCATACCCTTAACCACACATTTCATACTGGAAATTATTTTTCCACTCATGGTCAACCTACATGGTCTGTGAAATCATGCACCAAAATTTTCCTTTTATATTTTACTCTCTAAACACAAAATTTATACCCAAATAATTAAAAACCAAAATGTGGAATTACACATAAAATACATAGATATATAATTTTATTAATGATAGTACATGTCATCCCCAAAATTTATTAGGATTTAGTATTCAACAATTTCTTCTTTTACTATCTCATTCCTCTATATTTCTTTCCCTTTTCTTCTTAAATCATCCCATGTAGTAATAACTACCATGAAATGGAATAATCCATAATTTATCCAAAATATACCATTTATATATGTTTATAAAAATAATATTATTTCATATTAGATTAAATTATCTCTTATCTCAATAAATTATTTGGGTATGGTTGATATTTATTCAATTGAGAGACCAAGATAATTTATGAATCATAGAATAACATTGGAGACAAAAATAATTAATAAGCTACATCCCTAATATTCTCAACGATTTCATTGGATGGGAAATATTATTATAAATAGTGACCTTGTTTTTCATTCAATAAATGACATTATTTGGTCATCACCTTAAATATGATCTCCAATAAAAAATCTCAATGGTTTCCTTCAAATATTATTGTGTGATTTTTATCATCTCGAATAAAAGTTCATTCATTTTCTAGTAAATATATTATGATTTATCATATCTTATGTTAAACTATTTCAAATAATATTCCTCCCAAATGACTCATCCAAGCACGTAGTTATCCAATATGCTTTTCTAAAAAATTCCACAAACAGTTCAATACAGATCATGCACTAAAAATAATTATTTTTAAACAAACCACTGAACGAAAATCACAAATTAAATTTTATAAAATGAAACAAACATTCCCAAAGATTAAGTTCAAATATTTAATAACATTCTATATCCGACCATCTATTTAAGAGTGATATATATCATTATTATTCAACTATGTCACTATAGAATTTATAAATACTATCCAAAATCGTGATATAAAATAAGGATCTTTTATATAATAATAAACATTACATCTCTAGGATGTTTAATGAACTATTACAAATAAAAAATAAAATGTTAAACTCTTACGAATATTTATCAAATGTAAAATATTAATATCAATATTATTATTTGGTGCACTAAAACCAAAATAGGATCACACTTCCATGTTGATTTCAATAGGCCATTCATAATATCATGGTAAATATCCAAAAATTTTAATAACGAAAATGGTAAAAGATGAAACAACATTTCTAATCATTGACTATAAACCATCACATGGTGAAAAATCATCAAATAGGGAAACAATTCGACTATAAACTACTTTATTCTATACCAGGTTAATTATCTTCTAGTTTCATGTTATATCAATGTAGCTATAGGATTCCTTACCCAAAAATAATGATTAAACAATTTTAGAACAAAATTTATGAGATATTATGTAACAATCATTGTAACCCTAAAATGAATGGTATATTCTACCCTAAATCACCATCCCTCAATGTTCTCCTCACCATTTTTGAATCCCACATTCTCTTTTTTGTTTTATTTATAAACCTTCCTTAAATTCAATGGCTTCGTAAATATGGTATTCACTCAAAAGATAGATGAAAAAAATTATCAATTGCCTATTTCACCTCACGGTGAAAATAAACCAATAAATCCACTAACTACTGCAATGTTCCATCTTCTATCACAACCTGAGTTGAAGCCTTTCTTCTCAATATTTCTATAATTTAAATTCATTTCTTGATGTGTAAATGATCTAAATATCAATTGTTTTATTATATTACACCATTTTATAAAGACGCAAATATTCCACCCACATGTTTTTTCTTGAATTGAAATGTTGGAGTGAAAAAATATACTTCAAATTCTTATGATCCTTATATACAATGTACATTCCAAAAAAATCCCCCTACTATAGAAGGAATGAGATGTGTAACCTAGTTCTATATTGTGGTTAAGGTAATTATTTTTATGGGGTCCCTGTTTCTGTGACCTATATGACAAGACATTATTTCACTGCATCACAACACATCCTAAGACCAATATTAATACAATGGAAAAGAACTCATACCCAACACTAAAATCTGGGAGAATCAAAAATAGGGATAAAATGGGTCTCCAATTAAATATCAAAACCAAATTTTTTTATTTCACATCCCACTCATTATTTGATCACTTTTGAGTTAAGTCCATTGTAGGAGAACCAAAAAACAACAAAGTTTTGATGATTCATTATTAATATCCCATAAAACCTAAAAAATGATATATTTAAAATATTTTCTTTTTTATTTCACAAGAAATTTCTACCTTAAAATTTTCAAGAGAGACAAATTTTCCTTTTTCTAATATAACATGAACATGGAACATTATATCCCAATTTAATAAATGAAATTTATATTATTTCTAATACAACCTATTGTCATTAAAAATATCTATAATATTCTTCTAATAATTATTATAATCCTATTCTGAAATTAAATTTTTTATGATTCAATTTATAAATACAAACATAAATAAATCAATAATTTTTTTAAAAAAATATAATTCATAAATTCCATAATAGTTGTTGGTGTCTTAGTGACTGAAAAAGGAATAAACTAAATCGAAAAATGTTTATATTGACATAATGTTAATTAAAAATATCCTTTTCTTCACCCTTAAATAATAATAGTTGGACCAATGGTCAGTATAGGAAAAATATAATATCCAATTAGCTAGTTAAGAAATTCATCAATTTATGGAATGGTATATTTTTTATCCATTAATTAGTTTTGTTTTTAATAGTAAATTAATAGACTTAAACTTCTATAACCATTCTCAAAATTAATATGCCACCACATATGGGAATACATTCATTTGAATGAACTATTTACTTTCGAATTATCCAACTACACCTTTAATTTCCACGATTGTGTTATTAACATTTTTTAATATGGATGTTATATGTTTTTCGTATAGTGAATTCTGGTAGGTTCCATCCCAAATGGTGGGTTTTCAATGGATTTGAAGAATAAACCACAATAAAATAATGAAATCCAAAATTACTTAGGATTAAAATTGGAGAAATGCAACAACATAATCACAGTACAAGAGATAAGTCCTCCCATTTCAAATATATAATTAAATTAATGACATGAAGACATCTAAGTCTTGATATCATTCATTGATTTTGATTTTGATTGTACCAAAACTATTATTGATGTCATGTCAATATTATAAAAGGATCCAATGTATAATATATCTATCAATGATCCACATGTGTTCCTTGATCTTTGGTCTTCACCTGTAGATATACATATGCTATCATGGAGGTTCTGATTTCCTTGAGATATTCCTGATTATCACAACATGTGATCTTTTAATTATAAAGATAATATATCTTAATATCTCTTTCTATATAATTATGAGAAAGAGGTGGATGATCTCTCATTCTTGAGACAAAAAAATCGAGAACATTATTTATTATTGACACAAATATATGGATAATGAATTTGTTTACAATGAATGATTCACATAATATCAAATCCCCCAACATTAGTCAATAAAATTAAAAATGCTATATGAAAAAATATATATTTTTAGGGTATTATTGATGACCATTTAAAATATTACTTTTACAAAATAAGAATCCTAACATATTCCCCAAATCAAATAATTATATAATAACACTATTATTTCTTGAAATGTGCTAAGTCATGCAATCTAAAATATCATTTTTATAAAATAAAAAAATTAATATTTATTTACATGATATCTAATGCTTATGTTATTTTAATTATTTGGTACATAACGTAGACCAACATTACTCATTAAAATTTATTTCATCATGAATAATAGATAAATATTATTCATTCGATAAATAAATAAGAATTTTTTATTGTCTTTTGAATAGATATTATTATTATTATTAACATAAAAGAAAAATTGATTTCATAAATATTATTTATTAAATTTATAATAAATAATAGATAAATATATATTCTATTCGAAAACCATAGAAAAAATATTTTTTTATATTAAACACTTATATATATTTTCTAATTAAAATATAACAATTTACTCGATATTTGGGATCTATAAAAAATAGAATAAATATTATTCAATTATCTTGAGAAAGTCATTATTCCATATATAAAACTCAAATATAATTTAAATAAATCAGGGATATACTTTATATGTAATCCTTTATGGGTCTTTTCTAGATGAATTAGGTGGGATTGCCTAAAGCCAAAGATTAATGTCCAGAAACGCATCAATGAACACATATAGAAAGTGATTAATGTCACATATAAATGAAAAAAATATAAATTCTAACGGTGTAATATAATCTATTTTTGATTCCTCTTAATCATATAGGATGTGTACTCATGTTGTGCTATATTTTCCATTATTTGTCTATTTGAAATACAGTCATCAACATGCCATTTAAAATGATTTAGTTCAGTAGTATCATTCAATTAAAAGGGCCAGGGAAATATTCTAATGATCATGGAAGATGAAAATAATTTATTAACATATTTTTAATGTCACATCACTCATTATTCACCCAACATATACTACATTGCAGTCAATATAAATAATCATAGTTTTGGGTGATACATCAATAAACATGATTCATGGTACAAATAAATAATTATATTATGTTTAATGATCGTTACAGACATTCATAAATATATAATAACAAATGAAACTTAAAATTTCAAATTATTATTGGATAATATATACGCCTAATCGCACATCATGGGGATTACCAAGTACAAGCATCACGATATGAATTATAAAATAATTAGGAGTATCAATCATATAATATTCAAACCATTGATGTCTCTCATCATAGAATTCTATCCAAACAGGATGAATATATTTAAGAACATTTTCATTGAACTTATAATATCACATCATAGAGGAGAACGACTATGTCCATTCATTGAAAAAATTACTCTACGTAAAAAAATCAATTTCATATAATGTAACATAATAATCATCAAGTGATGGGATATCATATTAATATTCATATATTCAAATATATTCATGGAATAAAAAGTAAAATGAAGTTGGTTATAGGGAATAAAATACAAAATACTCAAAATATATATTAGAGACAACTACTGGAAACCTTTAATCCACAATCTCTAATAAGATAGCTAGGCCTTTGCTATGATAAGTATTAGGTTAACATGTCTAAGAAATTTTCCCCAATAGAAAATATATATACTTAGACCACAACACTAATAGAAAATATTCTCAATATTTAAAAATTTTAGTGTATTTTATTCATGTATTGATGTTCCATCACTCCTTTGATAGAGCCACCATGATAGTATTATCATAGTATAATACGATAGAATCTTCCCAACAAGAGAAACCATCATAATTTTTTATGGATTCACATACCCAAACAAATTATTTAGAAACATTATAAGTCAAAATATAATATTATTGTCATATAATTATTGAATATATTATTTCTAAAACTATTACGGATCAATGTCTCTCTATAAAGGCCAGATAAATATCCATGTTATAAATTTATATTATACCGATTAATCTAAAATATGGAATATGAATATCCTATAATGAATATCTCATCATCCCCTCTGAAAAAATACAAATATATCCTTATTAAACCTTAGGTACTTCATGATAGTGTTTTATTCCATCAATTTGTAGCCTACAAGAACAACATAATATATACCAACAATTCTCAACGAATAGAAAACATCGTGCCTCATACATAATATGGTGCACATGATAAATCATACTAGAGAAGAGTTTGTGATTCTACCCATCCTTTTTCTATCAACATCTGTTTGAGAACTCATTTTCAAGGGGATATTCATTCAATTTTACATAGGTAGAAAATTCAATCAGGGAATTTTCTACAATGAATAACTTCAATACCATTGCAATATATATATGATGACATAGTCCAAATAACCTATGATATCTATCATGATAAATCATAATCCAAAAAATGTGATATTCCTCACAAAATCTATCACAAAGAATCATTTATTTGAAAATTTATTAATTTAAAATAGAAAAATATTTTCTCATTCCCCATAATTAATATGTCATAAACATATACTAGTAGGAAAATTGTTACACTCAGACTAAATTTTTTTTAGACATAAGGATGACATTCATTATTTATAAATACAAATTCTCTAATATCATTATCCTGATAAAAATTACATGATTTAAATTCTTACATTAACACATAAATGAATCCTTAAAACTTTCATACCCTATTGGGAACCTCTAAATTAATCATCTCATCTATTTGTGCCTTGTAGATATGTTATTAATCGTTCCCATTATGTATGGTTGTTTTGAAATCAATTTTCTAAATCACTTAACTATATTAAAAAACAACAACAAAAATTATAATTTAGAATGATTTTATCATAGTAACTAGGTAAAATTTATCATTTTATCCAATTCCTTGATGTGGGTTAAACCCTCACACAACAAGTCATGTATTATAAAGAATGACTTATCCATTCATGTCTAGTATTTTTATGAATATGAATTTTCATCCAATTGGTTTTTATCTATTGAAGGATCTACCAAAATCCAAAATTATTTTTTGTGCAAGGAATTAATCTCATAATTCATGGATTAATTTGAATTTTTTTACTTCTGAGACACATACAACTTTATTACAGGGGAGAGGTTCATTAAAACCATATAGTAGTCTGTAAAATTCTATGTAACTATAAAACCATATCTTTTAGGATATTTAACCTCTTTTATAATCCTATGATGTACTTATGTCTCTAGAATATCCTCTTAAAAGTGGAATTGTTGAATCAATTCCTATACTATCTTCTGTGAATCTTGATCCCGGACTTCATCAAAGCCTATCAAAACACAACTATAAATTTTAGAGGTGATCTCTCTCTCAACGAATATATCATGTATCTCAACTGAAACCTTTATATCTAATGGGTCCTATATTTAATATCACATTGTTTGTTTGGTTTCTCCTACAAAGATACACATTGTAGCTCATGCTACGATCTTGTTCCTATATGTCTCCTTATCAAAAACATCACAACCTTGTACATCTATGTTAAACAACAAGAATTTCCTTTAACCCTTAAGTAAAAATAAAATATAATCATCCATTATAATTTTTGTTAGTGTTTGAAATGATATATCTATTTCATATCCCCAACATTGTAATAAAAAAACTTCATTTCTCAGTATTAATCTCAATATATATAACAAATAGTAGTTTCTTATTTCAATTAAACTATTCTATGATAGTGTAGAAGGACAAGTGAGTAGGAATAATATATCAAACTATTAAAGATAATAAATGAAATATTATTGCAGATAATATATTTCATGTAATGAGTGATTTTTATTTACATTGTTCCCAAGAGTTTCATATGATGACAAGGATTGGATACGTGAGTGAAAAAGAATTCGTAATTCCTGGAGAATTATTATATATTTATATTATTGAATTGTATTTCAGGTATCGATAATTATCCATGTTAAATCTCATGATTTTTGAATAGGCCATCAATGGTTAAACACTTATTATATGCATATTTTACATGAGATACATCAAATTAAGTACTTTGAGATAGTAATTTCATGAAGAAGACTTGATGTGTGGAGAAGAAATTTTAATATAAAGAGAAGGGATAAACTGAAGGGTCTATGAAAACATAAATTATCAATAAATGATGGATGAAATAGGATGAGGAGATTTCGATGTTATATTATAAATATATTAGAATTACATTTCTCTACATCGAAAACAATTTAAGTGTTTTTACAGATCCTTATTTGTAAAAGAGGACCAATCCAAGTGACCACTAAGGAATGATCGACATTAGGCTCATGTGTTACCTAGAGGTCATCGGTTTCCATAGGAACCATCCTAGGAATAATCAAAAGTGACAAAAAAAAAATGGTGGTTCCATGTATATATGGGAACATAAGGAGTGAATGAGAGAAGATACAGTGCCACCATATAGGGTGGAATGATGGTAGTAGGGGATGTAACATGGTATTGCTTGAATGTGTTTGGGATTTCCAAACACTCAAATTCAGTTGTTTTTTATTCTATTTTTGCTCAAAAATTGGAAGTAACTAATGCTGTATGATTGAGTATTTGAACTCTTCATCAATATAATATGGTCATATTAGGAGATTTTGGGTTTGTTCGATCTCCATCGTCCAATCAGGGAGTTGCACTATTTTATTCCTCCATCATTTAAGGGTCCTATGAATCATGGGTATTCCATAATTTTTGAGATATGATAATCATGGTCAGGGAAATGAACACACATTATATTGGCACGATTATATCCTATGTTCCATGTGATATTGAAGCACGTTTGACACATAATTTTCATGGAAGGACATATATGAACCGGAGATACCGAGCATGATGGTTGCATGATGAAGCTGAATTCCTGGAGAAAGTAAATATCATTATTAAAGAATAGGTATTGTAAAATTTATTATGTTTCACTTTATTAATTTAAATAAATAATATTGAATGAGAAACCTAACTCTCTCAGGTAATATTTATGAGGCCACGTGACATTTATTTTTTAATTATGAAATAAAAAATCTGATGTAGAATTTTTTAATATGCATGATGAAAAAGTAATAAAAATATTAATTCATTATTTTGTTTTTGGGTTTTTTTTTGTCACACCTTTGAAGGAAAAACGAATTCTAGTGTCTTAATGCATTTATACATATTCAATTTTACAACAAGTGAGAATCGGTAGGAAGAAAACTCGAGTCTTTTTAGTGACTAAATATAGAATGTATAATACCAAAATAATGGAAATATCACATGAAGAAGAATGAAATTGAGCCTTTGAGGTGTTTAATGATATAATATATACTACAAAAATATTGGACAACTTTCATGAAGAAGAATGAGCCTTTGTTTCTTGGGTTATTGTGATCACTTGAGAATAGGTTCCATACATACATGCATGTATGGGGATCCAATATTGCAAATTCCAAGTGAATAATAAAAAAGAACATATGTAAATGAAAAATAAAATGCCCATTTTTTTAGGGGACTCTTGTTGAGAATAAAATAATACCAAAGTGGGTATTCAAAGATAAAATTAGAAATTCAATATACCTAAATTCTTTTTAGGGATTTAATTTTATAAATATAATACAACAATTAGGGTGTTAATATTTTAACGATGAAGGAAATTATATGTGTTTAATTATTAAAACAAACAATAAAGGATATTAATTTGAATTTAAATCATGTAATTTAATTTATACCCCATAAACCATATTTTTTTCCATAAATATATGCATGGAAGTGATAAAAAAACATAATTGATACAACATTTTGAGACTCCTTTTATCCATTGTTAATAAATATTTTTGAGAGTTAGTCAAAGATAGGCAATTATTGAAGAATGTGATTTCATGTAACCATGAATTTTATGAAGGATAATTGAGATTATTCAACATTTGAAAAGAGGTTTGAGGACAAAAATATTGATTAATTCCTCTAAAAAATTCCTTGAAGAATTGTACACAATGGAGGTACTTCCATATTTCTTATGGAAGAAGACTATATGTAAAAAAAAAATCGAAATGGGGTCAATTATAGAGTAGTCTTGTAGGTGGGGTGTATAACCAGATACTAGTGGCTTGTGATTGGGGTGTCTAACTAATAAGAGAGGAAGATCATTTGGGGTGTCTAACCAACTATAGAGAGACAGAGTGGGATGTGTTTCCAATTATGGAACTAGGGTGTCTAACTCACAGTATTCCCTTACATATATAGTAATGAGAATCCATGACGAGTTGTCTAACCAACATGGAAATGAGTATGCCTTTCATTTAAAAAAACTTGTAAATAATCTATGAAACTCCATTATTTTACTATTTCACATGAGGTGAGATTAATAGAGACTATTTAGTTGAGAATGAACATTAGAATTTAGAGTTTGTTATATTTAAAAGGATATAAATTTATAAAATGACGGCACCACTAATTGACCTCCTATCAGTGAATCCTAATGTGTCCTTGAGATCTAAAAGATTTGTCAAGCATAGTTCACATCTAATAATTGAAGAAATTTTTTAGATGAAATCCGATGAACGTTTTAATTAGTTTATTTCTCTTCCTTTAGGAAAAATCAATAAGGGTAAAATAAATAAGGACGAAAAACATTTTCTTATTAACAACATGAAGTGAGGAGATGGAATTAGTCTTATTACCTTTCATGAAAGTGATATAAATAAGAACCCATCCATGAATTTTTATTCTCCAATGCAACTAAAAATCAAAACGATTTGTTTTTTATAATTTTAACCATTATGTGGGAATCGAAGGAAATATTTTTAACTCACACATGGATCTGAATAAGAAATGTGAATTTGGGGATGAGGTGGTAAAAACAAGTTTTCATTCCATGGAATGGTCATGTAATAAAAAGAGGATCAGTGGATAGTAGTGAATTATTTTTTCTTCAAGGGTGGAAGATTTGAAATTGGAAAATAAAAGATTTAGTATAGAAGAAGTTTACTTGAATCTCAACTCAAATAATATGGGAACCTAGATAGAGTATAATAATTTTATGATTGAAAATATTTCCAAATATATTGAAAAGAAAATGGTCATTGAGAAGGAATTAAAGAATATAATTATATCTATCAAAATTATACATAAATAAATGAGACAACCTTTTTTGGATAATGTTTAAAATATGAAAGTAATTATTTCTAATAAAAAATTTTAAGACATTTAAATAAGAGTCCATGAATAGAATTTTCACACCTCTACATAGAAAATAACAAATATTCAAAAATATTTATGAACATGTTTAGTAATAAAGTGGAACCCAAATATGAATCAGGGATTACAATTTTGTCCCATGAACAATCTAAAATAGTGGTCCCACAATATATGAAAACACCAAATTGTTTTTATTATTGTATATTTTGGAATATCATGATTATATTTTTTAATTTCAACAATCTCAGTTTTAATGGAATAACTCTATAAGTTCCAACATCTAAATCATAGAGAGACCAAATTAGGTATGAATATTGTTGGTAAATGATTCATTTGTTCCAACCATGATCTTATTAATATGAATTTCACTTAGTGGAATGATTAGAAGGATAATTAATCTATATGGAGACAATAAACTCCTATAACATACCAAAATATTTCATATCATGGTAAAATGAACATAAAGATAGAAAATACGATTAATATTTTGGAAACTATAAATGATCCCCAAAAATGGTGTCATAATCACACAAATCCAAACAACCTAACTACCATATCATAATAAACGAAGGAAAATTTGGAAGTAAAAACTAAGTTGTTGTACAAGATATGAAGGTGGTAAAAAAGTATTTTAAAAATAGGAAAAATTCCGGAGATAAAAATTTGTTCCCAATACATGAAACATGTCAATAAGAAAGAAAGAAAATTACATTATTTGATTGGAAATTTGAAACAAAGAAAGGATGATATGGAACTTTCACCTTGAATATTTATTCTAATGAAATAATTGGTTACTCCTTATTCTCTATTTTTATGTGTTATAAGATAACATGTAGGGAATTTAAAGTGAATTGTTTTTTATCATGGATATCATTAATTTCATGATTATAATTACTAGTGTATACAATGAGGTGGATATTTTAATATATAAAAGGTATTACAGTAAAAATTTAATCATTTTTTCCATTTTTGTATTTAATAAAGGAGAGTTCTTATTTGATGGGAAAATGTGACAAAGGGGGGTTATTCTTGTTCACACGATATTTTTAATATTTTTATTTAAGTGTGTGGGATTCTAAATTTTATTCAAAATTATGGAATATGGAAACTCATTATTGAGAATAGAGAATCTCTACGCTTGATATCACATGTTAGTATGTGTTATGGAAAAAATTATCACCCATTGTTATTTCACTCTTGTTTTCTACACCGAGTTTGACCATATACATCTATAGTGGATTTTCTAATGGTTCTTTCCTAATTATAATGTGATATAAACCCTTTAATATGATATTTTAAAAGATATTTTTTATAACAACAATGAAATGGGTAGACCCACCATTTTTCCCTTCCGTTTGATTTTAAATATGGGGAGATGAATTTATGATTCATCATATTGATTTTTGTATGGTGATGAGATATTTAATTTGAAAGAAAAATGGTGAGGTTTTTGTTTCCTTATGTCAAATTTGATTTCAATGATAAATATTTGAGTGAAGATTTAGAGGTCATTCTTGGAGAGTTATTTTGGATTAAAATTATGGAATTGGGTGTTACTTTTTGATAATTATCTGATTTAACTATTAAAATTATTTAAATGACCCATAATGATTAAAAACATGTGATAAAGAGTTTTTATATTCAAAAAAATTAATTAATAAACATGAATATAGTATTTTATTGAAGATGTCATGAAGAGTTGAGAATAATATGTCATGAAAAGAGAAGAGAATAGTTGAAGTTGGAAAAAAAAGAAGTATTAATTCATAAGAAATAAAATATGATGAGTATTTGGGCTAGGAATATTATCGAAGTCTTGTAATTTCATTTCTACACTTATATAATATTATAGGAGTGTTAATGGAGGAATCAATTAAAAAAGAGGGCTATCATAAGAGGCTTCCATGGTTATCTCGACCTTAGGATCATGTAGGACTCATTGGTCAACTATGCGCCAAGTTACCAGTCCTTGAAATACCATGAGAGGAACTAATGGGAATGACCATAAATATAAGGGCCTGAAAAGAGTGCATGGGTGCAGTGTTAGTACCACAGTGTGGAGAGGCACGACTGAAGCGAGAGCTAGAATTTGAAAAGTTCAATAGGGGTTTGGGTTTGTCGATTATTAGTTTAAGTGTTTGTTTTTTATACCATGGCCACGAAATACAAAGGAACGAATGTGGGAAATTCATATACACGCATTGTTCATTCATCTTAGAAAATATGGGCATATCAAGAGCTATTAGATTGGATTGAATGGGCCATCCAATTAGTTATTTGGGTAATCTTATTCCTATATTGTTAGGGAGTTATGTGAGGAGTGGTTATTCCACCATTATTAAGATATAAATATCATTTAATATTTCATGAATGCAGTTTAGGCATCCGCAATGATCTCAAATAATCAAGGAAATATCGAAGCATAGTGGAAACACGATTCACATTTATAGACATACATGAAATATAGATACCAATAATGATGGATTCTTAATGAATATGAATTCCAATATGAATTAAATTCCATATTTAAATCATATGTATGATTGAAAACTAATTCATTTTTATCAAAATTCATTGAATGAAAGAGATTGAATGAGAAACCTGATTATCTCAGGTTAAATTCATGTGTTCGTGTGATATTCAAATACACATGGACACAAGAACAATGAGTTGCATAATTTTTTATTTATAATGATAAAGAATGAATAAATATATTAATTTTGGTATTTTTAATGTGATAAATGGGTTTTATCACATTGATGAAGGAAAAAATGAAATCCTAAGTATTTTAGAATTTATATGCTTGTAGGATGCTAGCAAGTTTGAATAAAGATAAATATTTACAAATTCATTTTAGTATTTAAATTTGGAAGATATACTACCAAAATAATGGAAACAAAATATGAAAAATAATGAACCCGAGTATTTTTTGTGTTTAATGATGGAATATATACTACCAAAATAATGGCAGGCCAGTGTGAGGAAGAATGAACCAGATTCTCTTGGGCGATTGAGATTACATGAGAAAGAGTAACATGCCTATATGAATTCATGTGTGTATGCCAAGCCATGAAATGTATCCCCACATGAATAATAAATAATACATGAAGAAAATAAAAAATAAAATACCAACAGATTATTGAGTGTTATGTTTGATCGTGAAATAATATTGATTTAGGTATTCTATTTAAAAATATGAAATTTAGAATACCCGCATTATTTTGGGAATTTAATATAAAAAATATTATACCCACATTAATGTATTAATATTTTAAGGATGAAGGAAATTATATGTTTTTAATTCATAACACATTTATTTGAAGATTTAAATTTAAATTTAAATCATTTAGTTTAATTGAGACATCGCGCACCACATTGTTTGGTATAAACATATGTATACCAGTGATGAGAAAAAATATACAAAATTGAATGATCATTTTGAGACTCCATCCATCCAATTTGAAATAATTATATTTTGATTTAGTCAATTATGGGTAATTCATGATGAATTTTATTTCATGTACCCATGCAATTGAAAAAATATAATTCAATTCATTCATGAGATGGAAGGAGTTTGGAGGCCAATAGGATTTATATACTCATCTATTGAAGACCTTGATGATTTGTATAAAAGTAAGGAAAATCTAGATATTGTTAAGGGGGACGAATATATGTGAAGAAGGTCTATCATGAACTAGGTGAATTGAATAAAACTCTTGATGCTGGGGTGTAAAACTTTATAATGGGTTTTTGTGATTGGGGTGTATAACAAATCAAAGAAGAAGAGAAGTTTGTATGTCTAACCAACTTATGTGGGAGAAATTGGGGTGCCTAATAAATTGGTCAACTAGGGTATCTAACCAGTTATATAAAATTCTAGAGATATTTAAGGGAATCCATGTTGGGTTGTATAACCAAAAAGTAAATGTGTATTCCATTAATTAAGAAACCTTATAACTACTGTTTTCGAACCTCTCTTATTTTACTAGAAAACACGAGTTTATATTGATAAAAACGATTTAGTGGATCAATATCATTAAATAGTTCAAGTGTTTGAATTTAAATAGAGAAAAATTCAAAACATAAGGGCACTACTGTCTCACCCCCTATTGAATCCAAAGCAGTCCTTGAGATCTACACTTTACCATTTTACAAATATTTTTCTCAACATAATATGATTGCTACTTCAAATTTTTAAAGTAAGTAGGCTTATTCCTCATTATTTATAAAAATAAATATATAATCATGTCAATGGTAAAATTTGTGATGTATTAGTACCCAATCATAGTTTCAACTAGAAATGGTTGACACACACATGTATTAACCAATTCAATAACTTTTGTGGCCCTTTCACCCTTTCAACTAAATGGTTTTTTATTAATATTACATTATGAACAGGCATGAAATATACTAAGTGACATTATGTTGGAAGAAAAAATATCTCTATTGATAGATTATTATCAATTGCTTCACATTTACATGACCTAGCTGATCTTTCGATAGTTCAGTGTGAAATGAGATAGGATAATTATACTTGTTATCAATTTCTAACATCTAATTTTTATATTCTTCTTCATAAGGAGAATTTTTTAAATTTGTAACACCATAATATATACTATTAGTTTAAGTAAAAAACTTTTTATTTCATACTTTTAAAAAAACCATCCATATCCGACGTTCATATAGATATAATATTTTTGGATAAATTTTTCCAATAATAACAATGGATAAGAACTTGAATCAATATCATCAGAAAAGTGAGGTGGAAGTCTCCAATGGAAGTAAAAAAAATTCATGCTTCATTAGAATAATTTAGATGTAATTTACCTAGGTAAAGATTCCAAAATGTACACGGTTCCTATATTGGGATACCATTACAAGAACCACAATTTATATCTAATTACCAATTTTTAGAAAAACATATATTTAACTCAATAACAGATCCACTTGAAGCTTCCCCTATCTTATTGGATGAGGCATATTTATTCATCTATTGGACCTTATTACCACATATAGAATATATATAATCATGATACCTTTATTTACCCTTGATTTTAAACCTCTCAAAGTGGTGTTTTGAAGAATACTTTGACTTCATGCTAGTCTGAGATCTCTTCACCTAGAATTGTCTATTATTCAAAATACTAATTGAAGGATTTTCACACTTGAAATCTATATCATCCACTAAATGTAGGGTGTGGGGTGTGGGGTGGGGGTGAGACATCTATATATTTTTCTTATTAAAATTCATAACAAATCTAGCGAATATATGAGGTCGTGAGGCATGAATGAGATCTATACATTGTTCCTTAGGTAGAATGAAACACAAGATATCCTAATGCTCAAAGTATCCTATCATTTTACCTATATGATGTCCTACTATTGAACATGCTACGATAATGAATATAAACAGTTCCATGGAAATCACATAACTCTATTCTTTATCACATTGGGGATAAATATCATAGTGATTATAAAATATGTCATATGTATTAATGGAGTCAGGTAGCTTCCTCAAATAGCTTGACATAGATGATTACATGAATCATTGGACATCCTAGGATTCATCCACATGATTCTAGAAAAAATTATTCTCACTCTCACAAGACTACTTAATAGGTTTAGTATTTATGAAAGTGTTTAATGAAATAACATTATTTTATAGCATAGTAAAAGGAAAAAATGATTCTACCAGACCATAAAGCATACATGAGTGTGGATATTCACTTTATTTAAAATCGACCATAGAGGTATCACGGCCAATGAAACTTTCAGTTTTATATAAAAAGAAAAAAATATTTATTATTTTCATTATTTTAATTAAAAATAATATGATATTAAACAAAAATTATAATTTATTATGTGTCAAAATATATTATCATGTCCCAAAATTTCACCCAATTGAACTCATTATTTCATTTTGTATGGATATTCTAGTAAAAAAATCTAAATTTCCTTTTCTATTACATATATGAGGTTTTGTTCAATTACTCGAAGGTATTTATGTAGGTGAACATTCCCATAGCTAACTTTTAGGTCATTGATACATTGATTAGACTCCATAATTCTGAAAATCTAATCATAGATTTGATAAAAAATTACTTCTATGATAAATTATGTCTTGAAAGGGGTATTTTTAGTTTTAAATTGGTTTAGTAAATCTAAGAAAATCATAAGAACTCATTTATAAAATAAAGTGGTTAGATGAGGGGTATAACAATACTTATTTCTTTGGTATCATTTCTATTCATTTAACAGAATGCATAACTATGATAATATTTCATTAAGGTATTTTACATCATTTATGAAAAAAATATTTATTCTATTATTTATATATTATATTGATTTTATATGAATTATATATAATTAATTTACCACATCATGATAAAATATTTATTCCTAACCCATTAAGAACATTTTATATTTATTTTGTATTTTACAATATTATTTATGTTATAATATTTAAAAATCATTAAAATATGAATCCATATAAATAAATGAATAACCTTGCATGTGAAAAAATGATATAAAAAATAAGATGATAATGAGATTTATAATGGTTCAATTATTTAATAGAAGACAAACCAACTATTGAATATGGAGGATAAATTCCCTGAGTCAGCTATTGATTGAGTTATTGAATTCCCCCATCATACATTATATCCTCTCAATATGATTCACCTTATCATGGGTTATGAGTCATCTTATCTTCCTATAGATCCTTCAATTACATGTCTTTATCACATGTAGTTAAAGGGAACTAATGTTTTGGGATATGTTAAATATAAAATAGATGCATTAGTCTAATATAATATTGATGGGAAATATAACATGAATGACATTAAATTTGACTAAAAAATTATTTCATAAAAACCCTTTGGAATAATGTTAACTTATTCAGATACCCAACACATACATTGGTCAGTAAAAGCTTGTGATTAGTCACAAACATGGAATGAAATTATATTTGTACAAGATACCACATATTTCAAATCACTATTTTAAATATGATTAATATCTCTCTAATTTATAATGAATCATATTAATAATAAATTAATTGTTTTTTATAATTAATAATCTGATCTTCATTATATTCCCATACTATTTAAATATAAATAAATTTAATAAGTAAATATTATTATAAATTACATAAGTACATGTTATGTATAGGAAGAAATATAGTGTGTACCCATCTGAACTGTCTAACATATTATATATTCCATGTCATGTATTAAGTTCTTACATTACATGTAGGATATGTAATTTATCATGATATTACTTGGTGTGTTGTTCCATGATTCTGGAAAAGTAGTTAGATTTGAATTTATGATACATACAATGTCTTAATATATTCCAAATGCATTTCAAGCCAAGAATTTAAAGTACATACTGTTAATAATAACCATCCCTGACATTTAGTTATGCCATTAATGCTGAAATTAATTAGGCATTTAATTTTTTTTGTAAAAATATATCACACAACTTGTATTCTATCCACATTCGTTGTTGTTTGGATTAATACCATAATTAATATTTATTCCCCAAAGTTAAATATACATGGTGTACATGTTGTATTAGTGTATACTTTTCATAAATGGGTACGAGTTACTTGATGTTTACACTAGACACATAGTGTGTAACTCTTCATTGAAATATTACATCGTATTTATTAGGGACTCATTGAGTAATTCGATAAAGAAATAATCCTTCTAGATGATATTTATGGTAGTTAAATGATGTGTAATTAAGTATAGACTATGTTTATGGACTTATAGTTTAACTGTAGAATGAATATGAATTGAACACCAATTCATTTGACCATATGAACACCATTATATTTAGATTTTGACAACATATATATTAGTTACATGTTGTGAAGTGGTGAAAACAATCTGAAACGTAGAAATACAATATGTTGTGTTATTAAAGGTAAATTAATATATCTTAAGGATCTACCACAAGGTATTCCATTATTTGTGAAACTATTGATTCATGAGGTTAATCGAGACAACCCAATGTGTAATTAGGCTATATAGTGTATAATTTGTTCATGTATACAAAAACTCTGACACCTGCATATGGTATCATCATGTGTTGTTAACATTTTATTATCCTATTCTTAGTGATATGGTTATAAATTAACATTTTATATTGATGTTATGGATTATAAATTATAATTGAATGTAAAAATCATGAAAAATAATTTTGATTATGATCATAAATTAATTAAAAAATTATCAATTTTTTAAAAAACTCTCATATACTATTTATATGTTCTTGATACAGTGGATGTGTATTTGGTCCATTTTCAATGATGGTTTCTTAATGGATCCCAAGAATAAACCAAAATAACATGAAAAATAATAACATGTCTCCATATTAAATTCAATGAAAAATTAATAATGAAACATAGAACAATATAGGATATATTTTATATTAAATTTTTAAATAATTTAATAATATTAAAATACCTCAGTTTTGAGAAATTTTTTGATATATATATTTATTATCTGAACACCATTTGTGATGTGTAATATTTTTTTAAGAGGATCCCATGTATATTCCATATATTAGTGATATTTATGTTCCCCTCAATCTTGGAACATCACTAAGAAATATCATGGTGCTGGAATAGAGATACATGTTTCTTTTCAGTATTCATGCTAATAAAAACAAGTGATAATTATTCTTGAAGATACAGTCACCTGATCCATTACTGTAGATAGGGAAGACAGAGAGGTGGAATATCTCCCAATCCTTAGATAATTATCACTAGTATTTTATTCATTCATTAGTGAACTCTTATGAGAGGATCGTTATACACAATGGATGATTTATATAAGAATGAATCCTCCAATTGTATTCAATTAAAATAAAAATGTTATAAGATAGAATATGTAGTGAAAGGTTATTATTATTGACTATTTAACATAGATAATTACTCAAATTAAAACTAAACATATTCCCCAATATAAATACTTATAATAATATTATTTTTATTATTATTATTACATGACATGTGGTAACTCACAGAATGTTAAATATCCTTTTTATTAAAGAAAATAATTCATATTTATTATATGATATTTAATGGGTATATCATTCACTTCATTAGATTCTTGATCCATCTTGACATTCATCCTAAGAATTTTTTTAAATTCAAATAAAAAGTAAATAATATTCATTCGATAAATTGATAAATTTTATTTTGGGCGATTGTGAAATATTATTTTCTTTACAATTACAAAAAATAAATAAATATTTATTAAATAAATACAATTATTTTTCTATTGGAATAAAAAATATATAAATAAATATTACATTTCATGGCCTTGCAAATAAATATTTCATTAATATTCAACTCATATATATAATTTAATTGAATATAACTAGTGATTAAATACATATGTTTAGTAATATCTTAAATATATATTTTTTTTCATTCTCAAGAAGTTTATCTATTCCAACTATTAATATAAAATATAATTTAAGTTAGATCATTGATACATTTTTTGTTTCACAATCTATGGATTTTTTAACAGCATTAGGTGGGATTTCCTAATGTCCCAGATTAACATTTATAAACCTATTAGGGAACCCATATAGAACATTGTAAATTTAAAAATGACAATATCTACATATTAATGATTACTATGAAATGTAATCCTGTTTTTATATATATTAATTAAGTTGCTTAAATACTCACATTATCAACCTATGTGCTCAATTGTTCTGTTTTTTACTATCTCAAATTAACTTAGGAAAACACCATGTCCATTAATTTAGATTTATAGTTCCATTATGATCAATTTTCTTGAGATATATTTTATAATTTTGGGATGTTAATAATTATACATTGAATAGTTCAATAATGTTATATCACTCATGACACAACCAACATATCTTACTTCTTAGTGAAAATAGAGTGTCATATTTTTGGTTAGTAAATAAAAGTAAAAAACTCATGATATTATTTAATAATAATCTCAATTCTGTATATCATTACACATGTTCAAATTTTGAAAGATCCAATGAATCATAAATTGTTAACCCCAATAGGTGAGGTTATCCTTATAATCTCCAATCATGGAGTATACCAAGTGATAACATCATGAAATGAGGTCTCATGTATTTATGAGTATCAATAACCTTACAGTAAAATATTCCATGGGACCCATAAAATAATATCATATTGACAGTATTGTTATATTTATGAACATTTTCATTGTACATAAAGGGTATCATCCTAGTGGGAAACTATTACATTAGATTTATGATACAAATAATGAAAATACGTAATCACATTAATGTAAAAATGTATACTAATAATCTTATGATAATATATTTCAATAAAAATTAATTATTAAAATATATATGTAATATAATTAAAAAATTATTTATTTTTGGGTAACAAACTCCAATAGAAATGAAATAGGATTTACCCATAGAAAAAATATGAAAAATAATCAACCACCATTTCAAGTGGAGGTTTATTCTTTCCTTTATTGGATACAAGAACTAATCCCACCAACTAAAATGATATGGATACTAAAAAAATCTCCATTTATGTTTCCTTGATCATATGAAAATATTACTCACCACTAAATTTGTTAATATTATCATCTAGTTCTATGAAGATAACTCACAGAACATATTAGTCAATTTGAGATTTAAACTGAATCATCCAATCAATTATAATTAATAACTCATACCTTTTCATCTCAAGGACCAAAAAGTCATATTAGTGTTCACCATTTCCAATCATGATCATGTAGGATAGAACCCCAAATCCCTTCTCACTTCCATCATCCCATGAAATGTCTACTATTATTAAATATAGAATTATGTAATACCTATAGAATAACCAATAATGTATAAATAATATATGGTGATTCTACAATATCTGATAGAAAAATTAATCATGGAAGATAAAATAATGGCTCCTCACACTATAGATGAACTTGTAACAAACATAGCCTCCTATGATTTCTACTCAACAATGAACAACTTCCCCTAATTCTTGTACAGTGTCAAACTATCATCCTGAAAATGACTTACCATTGTCCTATAAGTCCCCAACATACACTAATAAAGTTTGTCTATATATATCCTTAATCTATAAACATAGTTGAATGTTTTTCTATTACTCTCTTGTGATAACCAATTACAAAATATCATTAGATGTCTCACCTTCCCACAAAAAAAAATATATCTTGGGAACACCATAAACAATCAAACATAGTAACCCAATTCAACACACTGGAAACATTTTAGTAAACTATTACTTATATAAAAAAGGAAATATATCTTTGATAACATTTCTCGGAAGTTATTCTAATTTCTAATTTTAACTTTGATAAATTTATTCCAACCACATTCTCAAGAGAAGTAATCACATTTGACTTTTTGGATATATCTATTATCAACAATATAATAATAATAATTTAATATCATTAGATTCATAATTCAATATATATCTAATTTTTACCACAAAATAAACATCTATACCATGAGATTCTCATTTGTCAAACACATTAGCATGTAATTAAAAATCTTTGTGTATCCTAATGTGTAGTATATAAAAATTATTACCTTTTTAAATGTATAAAAAATATTATTCCCATGTAATATTAAACCCATTTATGAAATATTTATCAATAATAATTTGATGTTACCCCTTCTAGTCAAAATTTTTATGCTTCCCTATGTACTGAACTAACACCCACCACCGTCTCCCTGGTCAAGTCTGAAACTCAATCCATGAGGTCACTAAAATCCATAAAAATCATAAGATATAATTAAACATATCTAGTTAATTATCTTCATCATAAAAACCATAATCACTAAAAAATTAAATAAATTTATTTTATTTTTAAATTAAATTGAATAATTCAACTCCCTCATATCATCCTAATTATAATATCTACTAATTCTCTAGTTAGTCTACATAATAGTGCATACAAGCTGAGGGATCATAAGAACATAACTTATTTAATATTTCCATCATTTAAATATTGTTAGTGAATGAAGAAAAAACATTAAAACTATCTAATCCCACTTTTATTGATCACTATAAAAATTTATATCATAAACTATATATAAGAGTATTTATATTCCCTCTTATAATTTCAGTTTAAGTGACTTTTTTATTATAAATTTATCAATCTCATAGAAATATTTCTTTTCAAAAATAAATTTTGAAATCCTAAAAACATTGATTCGGTTGTAATAAATTCAATATAATAAAAACATTTTCTTTAAAACCACTTTATTTGATGTCAAAATTAAGTTTCATACTATGATATATAAATTATATCTTGGTCTTACCTATATTTGGTTAACACAGAACAAATGAAAATCTTAAATTGTTTTTACTAACCCCAATTATATGTATATTTCTAAATAATGTTATGTTATTAATAATGAATTTTTTATAGTGAAAATTCATGCCCTAACCGTATTATTCTTTATACCAACTAGTCTTGACAAGAATCAACACAAAACAAGCCACTGATAGGATTTTGTAACACCTCAATCTAGATGAACAAATATGAAGACCTGAGTTGGGATGAAACTATCCTCAATTCTATTCCTTAATCACTAATGTTTTCCAAAATGTTAAAAAAGTTAAAATAAATCATTTTTTGAAATATTTACACATGTGGCTTAAAAATAAAATAATTCGTGTGTATATAAAAATCCACTTAGTCAATCAATTTAAATAACATCACAGTAAAAATATATTTATTAATTAAATCAAACAAAAATACAAATTTAAAATTTAATAAATATGAAACATATTGATGTACAATAATGATGCTAGATCTTGGTCCTCCTTCTCCACCACCTTGTCTCCAAATTGGTTTTGTGACTCAAAACTATTGAAGAAAAATGAATTCCACCTTACCTAAATTGTGATCAATAATATATAAAAGTATACTAAATTACACATGTCTAGGGTGAGTATAAAATCAGTAGGATTTCAACCAATGACTCTGATACACATCTATGTATAAGAAATACCAACATTCAATTGAAATCAATTTTGATAAATCAATGATGTTTATCACCATAATATTGATTTATGTAACAAAAATTTATTTTTTTAAAACAAATCATTGAATTCCAATATAAATATCAAAATTTAATAGAAATCAAAATATCAAAAAATATGATTGCCAAAATAACCATAACACATATTTTATCTGTGAAAATATCATTATAGAAAAGATGTTATTTTCTCACATTCAATGAAAACTCCCCATATTCAAAAAACCAATATAAAATTCATTATTGGTTATATATATATATAAATTCCAATTTTTTGTAAAATAATACCAAAACTCCATGATTCACAAAAATATAAAAAAAATCCACAAATCTCTCAAATTCAATATAAACTCCCCATTTCCCAAAAACACATCATTTTGAGTAATTCCTTACCATAATTAAATAATTCATCACTAATTAGATATATTGTAGGAATCATCATCCACCCTTTGACATTGAGTTATCACTCACCGAGACATGTTTATGAACTCATTCATAAACAATTTACATAGACCCAAACCATTTTTATTGACATTATATGGAATGGGGTGTAACATTAGGAGCCTATTTATCCCACCCATTTCTCAACTCAAATCATCGACTCTATGTTTCTTCTCAATCATAAGTAAAACATAATGGTATGAAAATAATTTACAACAAAACAATTTTTTACACACAAACCCTATAATTACACTCATGTTTTATATAGTAATATTAAATAATTTTTAATATAGAAATCTTATAAATAGTAATTTTTAGAACCAAAATGTTTTTTAGGAAAATTATGTTTATAAAACATATATATATATATATATATATATGTTAAATTTTAAACATTATTTTAACCCTTCTTCATAGTCTTCCAAAAATCTATCATACTCTATTTTGTACAGGTATTCAAATGAAGAAATAAATCAAATAAAGGGTTAGCTAAAAGTTGAGTATGGGGATGAATATTAGGCAGGAAAATGATAAAATAGTCAACATTAGTACATGGATAATAATTATCATCATTATCATATCATAAGAATTAAGTAATTATCATAAGTAGAAAAATTAATTTAAAAGAGACATGGTTTTTATCAGGTTTATAATAATTAAACATTTAAATAGTGTGGAAAAAATGTTTAAAATTTGAAAAAATCTAGCATTATGTTCATATGTAACAAATGTTTAAAAAACTTGTCCTATAAAATGTTAACAATTCTAGTACCATGTTTACCTAGAACATACATTATATCATGAGATATATAAAATTACATAATTAATTTGATTAATGTATAATTATTATCACACTCACCATATCAACATATTATAAAAAAATACTATTTCCACATATAATGGTAACATAATGTAATTTTTACAAGCTTCTATGGGGGTTGAAACATGGATTGTACTTGGGGTGGTAATAATCCATCAGCCCTGCATTGCCTCATTCCTATGGTTAATGGAATTTCACCACCAAGGTTAATGATGTATTCTTTTTTATCTAAATGAGATAATGAAATATTTACCCTTCCCTCTATGAATTTCTATTCATTTTTCACATCCTAGAATGGGTGTCCATTATGTATTTAATACATTCTTTCAAATCATCATTATAACACAATATTTATAAGTACATTAGTTAATTATGTTACTTAATACGATTATAGGGTTACCACCATGAGGTTAGATCTAGTGAATGCATTTGGGTACATTGGAAATAGTTAAATATATTCCTTATATAAAATTATAATGGAACCTTGTACCCATTTCATAAGGAAGATCTGTATTTAAACCCAAGACATCCTATTTTCATCACAGAAGACAAATTTATATTATCATTTAATGCATGATAGGATCTTTTCCCAAGGCATCATATGATCACCACACAATTATGATCTTGTTCACCAAATGAGGCATCCAAATCTCATAATTATTGGAAACCAATGATCATCACATAATGAACTCTAGGATCAGTACTTTAGTTATATCAAGTTCATCACATGAAAAATCTTACACTACTTTCATATGGAAATAATGTTGGGATCTCCATTTAAGGAAATACTAGAGATATCCTATTCCCACCACATAAGATTATTTTTATAAAAATATATGTAATCTAATCCTTATCATAAGGGAATAGAGTCATAGTGTAATCATATAAGTATATGGTAAAGGGATCATTTCCTCTTCACGTAGGTTTCTTAAAAACATCACATAAGTGAACTTAAGATCATCACTTAATGTTCTATATGATCAAAATATAGGATGATATTTTTGATACATTAGGTGATGTTGTCCTAGGAACATAATAGTTAAAATTATGTGATCGTCACACAAGGTAGGGATCCAAATATACTCGACACATAATAGAGGCTCATAGGATTAATGTACAGTGGGGATGCTTCCACATATCCTCATCGCATATGGGATGATCATAATTTTAAACTCCAATGGGGATTTAGAGGGTTTAATATCATGTTGGAAAGATTCCACATATATTCTTCATGAAAGGGAGTGACAATTTTAATACATAATAGGTATGGACCATTATTTTAATAAAATTTGAATATATATGGACATTTTGGGACTAGTTTGGTATGATCAAGAAAGATGATGAGGTCTCAAAGATATCATCTCTATAGGGGGATATGGAATAGTGTTAATATCAATATTAAACTTCATAGAAGAATCCTACATATCCTTAATGGAAATAAAAATATGAAACCACATAGTTCATGTGTATAATTTAATAACATGTAACATGACTACATCATTCAGATTAAAGTCATGTAGCAAGCATACATATGATGTGAAAGAGACAACATCAGGATATAGAGTGGGTTTTATGCATTTGTGCTACCCAGAAGATGGGGATCTTATCATGCTCATCACATAAGAAATATCATCCTTCTCACATAGGGAATACTGGACTCATCACATAGGTCATACTTATGATATATTATAACTTCTTCAAAATATATTCATATATTTATGATAAAAGAAACTATAAGGGGTGAGGTATGTATTACACATTATGTTTCTAGGTGGGAGTATATTTTATTGGGTAAACCAAGATGATTTCACTTGATAAGTGAATGTTTGGGTCTTACACATAGTATGAGTCCCATGGTTCTTTGTAGGATATAAGATAACATTAGTTCAATATATGAATATTTTTTTCTACCCTTCATGTGAAAAGATGTAACATATGAGGATATTTTATAGCCCTATAATGATGTATATGGTTCGGGGATGATAGTTAATGATCCTAGTCATTAAAATAGTTTTTTCATGAAGGAAACTAGATTGTATGAGTAAAAAACCCATGAAAAAATATCTCTATTGAATGTGAGTTTCATGAAAGGAAGACATCTAATAGATAACTATTTTATGTGTTATGTATAAGTCATTTGTCTCTTGAATCCATTACTTACATGAAGATATTTTACTTTGCACAACCATGGATCTTAATTGAAGGGAGTTTCAAAAAGGAATCTCAATCCCCACAAAATTCATCTAATGACTTATGTGAGCTAATTCAAGGAATTTTATCAAAAATTAAAATCCATCGAGTTTTACGAATCCCAAAATATTATAAAACTTGATATTAAATCCTCGCCATTAGAATCCTAATGGATGAACCCCAAAAAATTGAATGTTCCTAGGTATTTATAGTCCCTAGGAGAATGGTGGTTTTCCATTCATTAAATTTTGGCATGTTCATTAATGTTGGATATTTTATGATTCCCAGAATTTATTTCATGCAACAAATCTGCAGTACAAAATGAAAAATTGTTATCACCTTTGAAACTAGGAATTCAGAACTATATGTTACCTCAACATTTTCCTGTTAAATTAGAAATGTATTCTTTTTCCATTATTCCTCTTATATTATCCATTATTTCTCCAAAATAATTCTCAAAGGTTCTTTTCTATTCCAACAAATCCCCCCACTCATAATGGTGTTCAATGAGTAGTGGATGATCAAATTATAAGGAAAATATAACATTATAGTCACATTATCCTCTTATTTCATGAAAATACATATGACCATTCACACAACATGGGGCAACCCTTAGACTATTAATAGAGGTACCCCCCTTAGGGGATCATTACTACATTTTAAATGATTATCAATTTCTCATTTTCACAAAAAAATTATTTGTATTAGGGTCTTCTGATTCACATCATTACAATTAATATTACTTGATCACACATAAGATAATTACATGAGTAATATTTACAGAAAAATGGAATTCTGACCCACATGATAATATTTTTATGAGATATGTTTTATGAAATAGTCATCACCAAACATTCCTTATTCAAATTTCCAAAACTATCCAAATAGAAAACCAAAATGTTGAGGTGACATCTACTTGTATGATAGAGATATTGAAGAATCTTGATATTTACTGGAGTATCTATATCTGTCTTAATCAGGAGAAACTTGTCAATATGCTGATGATGGATCACAAAGACTTCCCATTATGTGAATAACATAAAAAATATGTATTTGGTTTTTGGGGTTTTACTATAAACTCAATCATCAACCTAGATTCACATATATATTTTTTCAAAAGTACATTGAGGTATGTGCATGAATATTTTTTTTCTAACAGTCATGTTTTAAGGGACCAAGGCTTAGTAGTAGACAAGACAATCAAGAATATAATTAAAATATTCAGTAGGGCGGAACAAACTGATGAGGTATTTCCACCCAAATATGATGACATATTTAATGAAGGATAAGTGGATAAATTCTTGGGTAGGAAGTAAGAGTAAAACCTCTATACAGAGGGTAAATTAACTAATCATACTAGATTAAAAAATTATGTATATAATATGAATATGAGATTCATCTAGTTTGGATATATGAAGCGAAAATAACTTCCTAGTTTCACATGTTCCACAAATCCGATATGATTTGGGAGCTACTGAGTCGTTTCTCCATAGACACCATAACATTTAAACATAACCATGTTGTTTTGGGGATCAACTCATTAGACCTCCCCCATACCATATAAATCTTTTTCATTGTAGTGATGTATATATATTACCTCTATGTGGTCATTGTATGGAGAAAAATGAGAATTTTCTTATTCTGGTAAGGGAGATAATAGGGATAATATTAAAATAATGTTTGGAAAATAACATTACTCATCCCTAAATCATATTCTAGAGGTGGGTTAATATTTTTTTGAATTACTCATAAGTGTTGATTCTTTTGATTCCAATGTTGTTCCCAAGATTGCAAAAAAGTGAGAGGTCCAGATTGTAATGACCTCTTATTGAAGAAGGTTAGTACTATGCATGGTGATTTAGCTCAGACATTGGGCCCAACAGGATAAGCCGATGATATTTAGAGAATCATTAAAATATATATTTCTATTACCAATCATATATGAGCATAGTTGTGTGAGAAATATCACCTTCATTATCTTAGTATCTTTAATAAAATAGTATTAGAATAATTTTTTCATCACAAGGGTAGCCTAGATTTATCAAATACTAAAACACATTTGTATGAGGAAATGTAATTGAGTGTTTATGGACCATTGAATGAAAATATGGATTTTTATACCCATACCTAATTGTTTTTGAATATTGAAACCCCATCATCCCTCCAAACAACAATTTTTTTATATCACCATTGAACATCATGGGAATCTAGCTTCTATAATGTAATCAAGCTAGAATGTTTAGAAGTATTAGGTAACGTTCAATTTATGTGCCATCCTTTTACTCTTCCAGTGGCGTTGATCTTATATTATGGTCTATGTAGAATCGAAAAAATTCCAAATAAACTAGCCTCCCATGGTGGGGTATTAGTTACACCCATAAGGGAGAATTTCATCTTTAAACCATAAAAATTATATTGACTTACATTCTATTTCCATTTACATTAACAAATCACATCCTGAGTATAAAAAAATGTTCATTGAGAATTTCATCATTAGTTTATTGATAGATTTGAACTATTTCACCCATGAGGATAGTGTGGATTATACTAATCTACTAACAATAAATGTTCTAATCATTCTACTTCATGGATATGTAAGAATCTAGGCAGTAGCCTATCCAAGGGTAATTTTATGAAAAATAATTTTTTGACAGGACCCAATATAGGGAGCTCAAGGTTCAAGATTTAGGAGACACGTTGTGGATTGAAAGGGATGTTATCCATGATGATGATTCTGAGTGTAGGTAGTGGAAGATATTAAAGTGAATCCAAGGCCCCATGCTCTTCATCAGGAAAAATACTCTATGGAAGGGACTGAATAAATTGTAGGAGTCACGGGAAATCATGTCAGGGAGTAGTGTAACCCTCATTGGAATCTAGTAATTTGCATGATGTGGATTTTAGTAATTTCATGTATCTCACCATGGAACTATTACAAAATTTATTTTCCCTTACCATAATGGAAAATGAGGTAAATGTTTCTAGAAATTCTCCCAATGATTGATGTGAGTCCAGCTTCAAAATGTAATGGTATACCTATATGGCCTCATACATGACTATGATGAATTCATAGTCCCCTAATGGGATGATAGGTAATATGTCAACATAATTAATAATTTTATTTACTCAGGAGGCATGGTGAATCTATTGAATGAATGCCTCATAGTGATTCTTAGCACACTTCCTCTCAAGGGTCTATATGAGATCCAATTAGTTGAAAGTGTCATGCAATGGGATCTAATTATGTGGATAATTGGAGAAGTTCCCCAAACTATTAGTTTTATATGTATATAGAGGATACTCCTCCCAACGATGATTCAAAATAATTTTAATATACTGATGTAAAATTACTAGTATTAAAAACACATGGTTGTTCTTAGTTCTTAGTCTCTATTAAATTAGTTTCTTTGTTTTGTGTAGGATTGAAAAATATACAAGGAAGGGTGATCCAAAATGTTTCCTTAAATCATCATACGTATGGTATAGATAGAATCCAATATGAAGATATCTATTAAATGAGAGAGATAATGAATAATATTATTATAGGGGGCCTAGACGTAGTGGAAAAGTTCATTGTCCATCCAATGAGATAATCCCATAATTATACATCATAAAAGAAAACATTTAATCTTCATCCTTATTTTTTTAGTATATGATTTTTACATTAATTTTTTATTTTCTTGATTTTCTCCTTATAAAAATTGAATACTCAATTGTGGAATGTCATGTACTGATTGAAGAGGTATCAATTGACACAAAGGGGTGTTTGATGGAATATCCTTCCAACTTCACTACATCCCTTAATATATTAGAATCTATAATATAAACATTATGTGAGGTATTGAGAGTTCTAGTTCCATTGATGGAATGTTATTTGTTGAATCCATCAAAATATATAATCATTTTCTTTAGAAACAGCTATTTGGGTTTCATACTGTTATATTAAATTGATGTAATTTTTTCTTTGTTAGTGCATAAGAAACAGATTACCTCATGGAAGAAAGTACATGGAACTTCCACAGGTTCATAGGATTCTTATACTACCATATAAATTGAGGGGATGAAGCTGGAACATGAAACACCTATTACCAATGATAGTGATACCATAAATTATTTGAAGATGTAACTTTTTTTGGATGTACTATTTGCTCAAGATTGTGATATTTCTAATGAACTAGGAATGATTTATGTCAAAAAAATTCAACCACTCACGATATGACAACTATTATTCTGAAGGAGTGATAATAGTGGACGATGAAATGAGTAGCTAATAGCTACGATGCAAGCGAATGTGGATCCATATAGGAACCCTACTTTTCTTACATTATTTATAAACAGTTTTAGTTATAAAAACATAAAAATATTACACATTAAGTATGAAAAACATTAGTGTATTGGGAAAACAATGACTGTACATATCATTTTCGGCGAAAAACCTAATGATTTATTTAATCCATTCATCTCCAACTTATTATTGTCCCATGAAAACTCTTTAGTAGAAATAATCACTTGAGAATATACATCAAGAAGGAGTGATCTAAAATACTAGTAAGAGGATAGATAAGAACAATATAGAATTATATGTGAATTATCATAACATCATCATCAAAAATCATGAGAGAAATCATTATATAAAGACATGGAATGTGGAAATGGATAAAAATGAAACATCATGTCTAAGTGGTCATCTAACCCACATAGTTGTGAACAAAGATAGCATCATGTTCACACATCATTTCACTTTAACTGAAAATATCCATCACTTTACCCAATTAATTGGAGGGCCAAATAATTATGGGCACATCCATCACATTAAAACATTTATATTGCGCTACATAATTACAGGTGCACCTGTCACATGATAACATTTTCATTACCATGAACTCCAAATAGAACATATATTAATAATGATAATTAATAAAAATGGAATATAATGTGTTTCTAATCATAATAAAACATTCATAAACTTTTGGTTCCCAAAAGAATGTGGTATTAACATACTTCATACAAGAACCATTAACCTTGAGTGAGAAGTAAAAGGTTTGTTCTTAAAAGAAGAGTTCTTTTGGAATACATTTTTTTTACATAAACTGCTATAAAAAAATTAATATCAAATTAAAGATAATAAAATGATGAAGATATTATTTTTAATGAGTAACCATATCGAAAATGGAGTGAATGGGGGAGAACCCAAATAAATAAAGTCAGGCTCTTGTATTTCCCCTTACCTTGTATCTGAACACATTATTCTCTTTAATGTCCAATATAATAGCATTTTATTCCATGATTAAGAATTCCATAACCTTTTATACATTAATAAGAATAATTATGTTTTTATTAAGTTCATTTATGGGCCTTTGTATGAATAATAGTGTTTAAATTCATTGTTTGGGAATGTTTGTTTTTATAGTTTTCTTGAACTGTTCACTTGTATTCATGAATGGAAGTTTGTGTAGAACATGGATAAACATCTAGAAAAAATATTTCAGGTAATTAATGATATTACAAGAGTTTAAATGATCAAATAAAAAAGTGTGTTATATACCATGTGGATGAATCACTAGATATGAATTTAATGACGACTATTTCGGTTAATTCGTGTGGTTTTTCAACCACAATGAAATTATTTTAATTAATCATTTGTTAATATGTACATAAGTTCGTTACATAACATTAAAAAGAATATAATAAATATAATATAATCTATCCCATCTCTAATAATTGTTTCATGACAATATCATAAGGCAGTAAAATAAAATAAAAACATGTTGTTCTTAAGGTGATAAACTAACACCTCACGAAAAACATTTTCCATTCTAAAATAAAATGAAGAGGAGAAGGGGCTCGAATGATATATCATCCCATTATTACCAAAAAATTATAGTATATTTATGATAGTATAGGTACCATACCATGTGGTGAAGGATAAGTGGGGAGATATTATTAAAATAACTTGAAATTGAATGGAAATTAAATGAAAAGAGACCGAGGGGAAATACTCTTGAATCCTCCTTAATGAACCTTAGATTGGACTTTTGATGAGAGCATAAGCTCTTGAAAATGGGGGTGGGTCTAGGTAAAATTTTTAGGCATAGATTATGCAAGGCTTTATTCTTGATAGGTGTGAGGGAATGAGGGTGCGAAGAGTGGTTTTTATAGTGGAGGGGAGAGGGGTTTTCATAGTATTTTATTCATTAATTAATTATTTCTCCATAAGATAAGAAATAATTACAATTCCATGACCATGAATTGTAATTTCTGTATGTGAGTTATATATTTGGTTTCTAACATAACTAATGATATTAGTAATAGTGTATTTAAATTATAATGTATTTTAAATCATTTATTTGCATACTCCAAGAAATAGTTATATCATACTTTCACGTAAATTGTATATATATACTATCATATGTAAGGTTACAATTCATAAGGGTAGGTTACTATTCATACGGTTAGGTAACTATTCATAAGGTTAGGCTAATATTCACCAAAAATTATATTTGTTCCCTCAGACCCCAAAAATAAACCTAGATGCAACCGTGTAGGTCAAATATTTGAAATTCAAAATACAAAAGTGGAAAAATTATGTTTAATGGTCACATAGTGTTTAGTATCATTATATGTCATTAGGTTTCATAATGTTATTATACTTTAAGGCATGATTACAAGAAGATATTTCCATTAATAAAACTTTGGGTCGTTAAATTCATCCCCACTTATGGAATTTTGCCATCGAAATTTGATTTACACAAACTTGTGAGGGTACTTCACCTTCATCTCCTAATTCAGTAAGAAAGATTCTTCTTCAAACTTATGGGCCCTCTACAACACATTGACAAGGAGGGTAGTCTTGTTTCATAGAACCTTATCTTTCCGGTCCAGAATCTTTACTGGATTCGCCTCATAAGAGATATCATCTTCCAGTTGTAGCACATACGAGTTCAGTACATGTGAGGGATCTAGTATGTAATTTCTAAAGAGTGATATGTTCAACACGTCATGAACATGAAACATATTCAGTGGAAGTTAAATCCAATAGGCCATGACTATTATGAGGGCAAGGATCTCAATGGTTCCAATATAACATGGGCTATGATTCCCTTTCTTTCTAAACTGCATGACTCTCTTCCATGCTGATATTCGAATGAAGTCTTTATCACCAAAATCAAACTCCATGTCCATTAAATGGTTTTCATCTTAGATATTTTTAGTACTTTGAGCAGCTTGGATGATTTTTTGGATGACATGAACTTTATTTGTCATCTCTTGAACAATATCAGGTCTTATTAGTTTCCATTCTTGAACATCATTGTAACCGGTTGGAGTAAACATCGATTTCCATGCAGAGATTCATAAGGATCCATATAAATAATCAAGTATAAGATATTGTTTTATGAGAACTCAAAAAATGGGAGATGATGATCTGATCCACATTTTATTTCTAGAGACTAGGCTCTTATCATATATTCAATCTTCTGAGTAGTCATTTTAGATTGTCATCAATTTGGGGGTGATAGGTTGTGCTGAAATATTATTTAGTACACAAATCATGTTGGAGACTCCCCTAGAATTTAAATGTGAACCTTGGATTACAATCAAAGACAATCATGAGTGGAACACCATACAATCTCACTACTTCCTTCAGATATATCTTTTCATGTTTTTGATGCAAGATATCTTCCCAAATATTGATCAAATTAACAGTCTTGGTGAGTTTTTCAACCACCGGACATATCGCATTATTTCCCTTCAACGTCTTCAGGATACCCATGACAAATTCCATAGTGATATTATCCTATTTTGACATTGGTAAAGGAAATGTTTTCAACATCCCTTTGGACATTTTTCGCTCTTATTTTACTTTCTAACATACCAAGAACCTTGAAATATATTCCACAATATTCTTCTTTATGTTATCCCACCAGAAGTGATCTTATAGATCTTGGTACATCATGGTTCTACCATGATAGATATAGAATGTTGAGCTATGTGAATTGTCCAATTGATAATTCTTTATCCCAGGTGATGAAGGAACACAAATCCACATTCTAAACCGAATCAAACCATTATCATCAATACCGATCTCTTGCATCTTTCATTCCATGATTGCGTTCACTTTCTATTGTTACTCCAAATCATCCCTTTGAGCTTCCTTATTCATATCTTGAATTGATGGTGGAAAAATAATTTGGGAAAGGTACGATTCATCCCCTGTCCTATTGATTTAAAAATATATCATTTTCATATCCAATAATATATAGTCTTTCTCCACTCGTAACATGGATAAAGTAGGAGATTATTTTCTCATTAGAGCATCGACTACCTTGTTCGCATTTCTATGATGGTAGTGAATAAAGAAACTATCGTCCTTTATTAGCTCTAACCATCTCCTTGGATTCATTATGATCACTTTTTGTGTAAAAATATACTTTAATCTCTTGTGTTCGGTGTATATTTCACACTTCTCACCATAATGGTAGTGCCACAAGATTTTCACGGACGAAATCAAATCTCCTAGCTCTAGATCATGACTCAGATAGTTCTGCTCATGGATCTTCAACTACCTTGAGGCATAGGCTATCACATTATCATTTTTCATAAGTATATGACCCGAGAAGTTCATTAAATAATCATTGTATATCACAAATTTTTATCCACTTTTTGGTAATATGAGTTCAGGTGTAGTGATCAACATTTTATTTAGTACCTTTCAAATTTTCTCACATTCTTCCATCCAGAAATACTTTTCCCTTTTCCTTGTTAACATGGTTAGTGGGCTTGAAAATCAGGAGAAATTTCTCACAAAACATTAGTAGTACCAATATAAAACAAGAAAAGTAAGGATTTATGTGACACTACATTGTTTGGGCCATTCCTTAATAGCCTTTTTTAAGGGTCAACAGAAATTATATCACTTATGATCAAATATCCCAAGAACATGACTTGCTTCATCAAAATGTTACACTTACGGAATATAGAAAAAAATATCCTTTCTCACTGTCACCAAGACAAGTATTAGATGTTCTTCAGGTCCCACCTTTCTCTTGGAGTAGATGAGAATATCATAGATATACACTAAAACAATTTTTTCTATGTAATTTCTAAATAATATTTTCATTAAATCCATGGAGATTGAAGTAGAATTACTAATTCTGAAGGGTACCACCAAGAACTCATAGTTCACATACCTTGTAAGGAAGGTTGTATTCTGAATATCTTCCTCTATCACTATTTGATGATGATATCTAGAACAAATATCGACCTTTGAGAAGTATTGAGTTCCTCATAACTGATTATAAAAGTTGTCAGTCATTGAAAGAGGATACTTATTCTTTATTGAGATCTTATTAACTTCACAACAATCTATACACAATCACATTGTTCCATCCTTATTCACAGAGATCACTAGCACACCCAAAGGTGGTACACTAGGGAATATTAACCCTTTGTCCAAATGATTTTTTAGATTTTTCTTTAACTCCTCCTCTTAGATAGGTTCCATTTTAAAAGGACACTTTGAGATAGGTGTAGCTCCGAGTATGAGTTCTATGAAGAACTCTACCTCACGATATGGGGTATGTCTGGGTAACTCTTTAATTAAAATTTCACTATATTCTCTCATGATGGGAATTTTCTCTTGTTTGAAACATTCCTTTTATTAAACAATTTGAGTGAGGTATTCCCCTTCATAGGGAATCAACACCCACACCATTGATGAATTTTCAAAAGGAGATTCATGATCATCCTTGAATTTTTAGAGTACCATGGGATGGTTTATAATATCAAAAGATATTTATTTTTCCAAAATAATTAATATATTCTCTATATAACGAGTGCCAATCCATTTCAATTATAGCTTCGAATTCCACCAATGGAAGTATTATGTGATTCACTAGAATAATCTTCCCACATATGTTAATATGATAAGATTCAAACACATTGAATGAAATTATTTCACCACCTGTTTTCATCAAGGATATCTATACTTCATGGTTTCAGGGAATCTATTATGTAGTTCTAGAAAACATGCAAGATATAAAGTAATGAGTTAAGTAGAATCCAATAAGAATTTCTACATTCTCGAGTGAATATGTTGTATACCTTGTAAGACTTAATTATCTTGATCCACATCAGTAGTGGTGATGGAATAAGCCTTCCCTTTTAACCCTTGGATTTGGTGGATGGTGACTCTAATAACCCTCTATGACACGAGGTTTGGTGCACTGGCTTTCAGAACACCCTTTCTCTCTATAGTTGTAGCATTGTACCATGGGTGGTTCTCTCATTTCTTCCACCACATTTTTCTTATTTCTCATGTATTTTCGAAACTCTTGAGAATGATGGACTTTTTTCCCAAATTTTAATCATATCCCCATTTCATCTAGGCAGTTCCCATGATGCATCTTCCCAAATTCTTGGAATGTGGATCATTGAGTTTTCTTCCCACCATTATCAGTAGATACTCTAGCTTGAAAATCCATCTTTTGTTTCTTATCTACAAAAACATAGGATTATTCTATAAACTCCATCTCCACTTTGAGTGAACATCGAAAAACTTCTCCATAACACCCAATTTCTCGAATGGAAAGAGCCTTTCAAAGTTTTGGTTTTAATCCACTAAATAACCTATCAATTTTTGTATCATTATTGATAAAAAAATCTAAAGAATATCATTAAATCCATGTGAAATTGTCTTCATAGTTTTTGGAAGATTCTTTATCCTTTTTATTGTGATCTATTAATTTTCTCTTCATCTTCGTAAAAAGATATCATGGGAAATAGTTGTTAAGAAACATGATCATAAAGTCTTCTCATTCTATATCTTCAATTTCATCCCTTGGATTGGTGTTCTTAATCAAAGCCAGCCATTGATCGGCCTCACCCTCTAGAAATTATATGACTAATGTCACTTTATCAAAATTAAAATAGTGAATCATATAAAAGATCTTCCTTATGGAGTTGAACCACCATTCCATAACTAGTGGATTAGAAGATCCACTAAACGTCGGTGGTCATTGCTGGATAAAACAGTTGATATCCAGTTGCTCCCTATTTGGGGAATGAGGATGTTACTCATTAATCAAATTATTATTCATAACTTATGATTGTTGTTTAAGAATTTCCAGGATTTTTTGAACTCCACCTCCCAAAGCATCGAGGATGTTGTTTGGGAAATCTTTTCATTATCCATCGCATGATTTTTTGGCATGGTTTTTCATGGTACTCACCATTTTCTAAAAAAGAAAAGGATAGGAAAAAATATAATTCAATAATTCATTAATAAATAAATTATTCATTTTAAAAATTAAAACTAAAATAAAAATGTATGGGATCTCTATGTAAAGATTATTTTGTGCATATTTTTATGTAGTCTCATACTAATGGTTTTATCTAGGATTCATTAATCCTAATTCCCAAATTAACTAAACATTGCCTCTAATACAAAGTATAGAGAAACTAATTTTATTACATTTTTTTAAATCATTTTAGTGATAAATAGCATAAATTAATGACTCATATAGGATACAAAGGTCTAGTGTCTTGGGAAAACTAATACCATACAAAACATTTACAACACAAAACTTAAACATTTATTTAATCCATTATTCTCCAGCTTATTATTGTCCCTTGAAAACTCTTGAGTACACATAATCACCTGAGGATATACATCAAAAAGGGGTGATCTAAAATCCAAATAAAAAGATAGATAACAAAAATATAGCATGGTTTTATCATAATCACAAAATCATCATCAAAAGTCATGAGATGAATCATTAGATAAAGGAAAAAAATGTAGCCATGTATAAAAATAAAATATAATGTCTTAGTGGTAATATACCACAGATAGTTGTGAAAACATATAGCATCATGTTCACACATTATTTCACTTTAACTCATTATATTCATCATTTTACCCAATGCATTGGAGTGTTTTATAATTTTGGATTCACCCATCCCATTCAAGCATTCATATTGCGCTATATAATTCAAGGTGCACCCATCACATCATAACATTTTCATTATCATGCATGAAAAATAGAACATATATCAATAATGAATGTAAATAACAATGTAATGTAATGTTTTTAAACAGATAAGAACATATACATAATTTTTGGGTTCCTAAATGAAAGAGGTGATAACATACTTGAAACAATAACCATCAATCTTGAGTGAGATATAAAAGGTTTGTTCTTGAAAGAAGAGTTCTTTTGGAAGAAACTTTTACTGACATAAACTCTAGTGGGAAACATTTATATTACAGAAAAGGTAATTAAATGATGAAAAAATCTTTTTTGAGTTGTAACCATATCGAAAATGGTGTGAAAGAGGGAGAAACCAAATAAACGATGTTGGGATCAAGAATTTCCCCTTACCTTATATCTGAAAGCTTTACTCACTTTAATGTCCTATAAAACAACATTATATTCATTAATTAATAATTATAGAACCTTTTATACATTAATAATATTAATTAAGTTTTTATTACGTTCATTTATGGGCCTTTGAATGAGTTATAGAGTTTAAAATCATTGTTCGGGAACGTTCGTTTTTTTGGTTTTATTGAACGATTCACTTGTTTTCATGAATAGAAGTTCATGTATAACATGGATAAACATAAATAACTTATAATTCATGTTATTAATGATTTTAAAGGATATTAAATGATATTATAGTGAATTAAGTTATATACCCTGTGCAGGAATCATTAGATGTGAATTTAATGACGATCAGTTGGGTTAATTCGTGATGTTGTTCGACCACAACAAACTTGGTTTGTTTGATCATTCATTAATATGTACATAAAGTAGTTCTAGAACATTAAATAGGATATAATACATAAAAAATAATATGTATCAACCATAAAAATGGTTTCATGATCAGATCTAAAGGTGGTAAAATAAAATAAAAACATGTCGTTCTTGAAGGTGATAAATTAACCCCTCACGAACAACATTTTCAATTCTAAAATAAAAAGAATAGAAGAAGGGGTTTGGAAGATATATTAACCCATTAGTACCATAATATTAAATTATATGAAATATAATAGAGTTACCATACCATGTTGATGAGGATAGGTGGGGAGATATTAAGAAAAGAACTTGAAATTGAAAGGAAATTAAAGGAAAAGAGAGAGACATAGAGAGAGAGAGAGCAGAATTACCTCTTGAATCATCCTTAAAGAACCTTGGAATGGTATTTTTATGAGACTAGAAGCTCTTGGAATTCGGGGAAGGGTAGGGAAGATGTTTGGGAAGATTTTATACAAGACATGAAGCTTGAAAGGTGTGAGGAAATGAGAGTGTGAAGAGTGGTTTTTATTGCCGGGGGGGGAGAGGGGTTTTCTAAATATTAAATTCATTAATTTATTATTTTACCACAAGACTAGAAATATTGATGATTTTATGACCATTAATATTAATAAGTTCATTTGAGTTAGAGTTTTGGGTGATTACATCAATTTTGATGTTGGGAATAGTGTATTTAAATTATAAGGTATTTATACGGTAAGTTAATGTATTTTACAATTCACTAAAAATCATGTGTTTCAGAAAAATCCACAAAATCACCCTAACCATTTTCTATGTTTAGAATCCAAAATGGAATTCCAATTTTCAAAATTAATTTTCAAAATATGTTAAATTACATTTTTAAATAAAATAATAGTTAATTAAAAAATTACCAATTTAAAATTATTTATTTACTTACTATAAGATATTGGTATATCATATTTCATTTAAATCATATATATAAAATATCATCTGTACAGTTACTATTCATAAGTTTAAGTACTATTTAGAAGGTTAGGTCAATATTAATAAGGGTAGGTTACTATTCACCAAAAACTATGTTTATTCCATCAGACTCTAAAAAGTATCCTCGAAGAAACCGTGTATGTCTGATTTTCAAAATTCAAAACATAGAAGTGGAAAAATTAGGATTAATGGTCACATAGTATTTAGTAACATTATATGTCCTTGTGTTTCATAATATGATTATACTTTAATGAATAATTATAAGAAGATATTTCCATTTATTGAACTTTGGGTCCTTACAATCCACACATGAATGTGGTGGAGGATGATGAATTCATCCATACCACTAACATCGATTATGTACCCAAAATTGAAATTCCTATGTGTGAACCGATTAATAATATATTTGATACTTATCCTAAATATGTTTTCAACCCCCCAAATAGGATTACTTAGGTTTAGATGCTGCAATGAAGAACATAGTGGTTTGCTTCCAGGCATTGAGGAGCATCCTTGATTTCAATACCCACACACCATTAGGGAAAGCTATTGAAAAGATGAATTATATTCATCATTGGATCATGTTCTTGGGAAAATTGCGGTAAACATCCATGAAATACACAATCTAGTTTATGAAATTATATGTGATAGAGAGAACATGGATCTGTGACATATTGATGAAACATGGGAAAAATTTATTTTTGATTATGTTTCACCTCTTTGAGTGGCCTGAAAAGAGATCTATATTCTAGAGGAGGAATCAAAATAGTAGTATGCCATCACCTATACTAGAGAAGAGACCATCCACCACCTGAAGGATCAGTTGGTGATGGTCAGGCATGAGCTGGGTGAAGCCGCATCCCAAGTGGCTTAATCCACAACTGAACAATCTTGACTAAAAATATGAGTTGAAAAGGTTATAACCTACCTATAGAATTAATTATAAGATTTATATAAATTCATAAAACGAGTTGAATTATAATTGATAGGTATAGGAAATATTGATTATTCTATCTCTTAGGTGTGGTCGTTAGGGTTTATATCGTAACTATGGAAGGGATCTAATTTATAGATGATCATAATTTTTTTGTCCCCTTTTTCATGTGATAATGTAATAACGTCACCAAACTCATTATTATTTTTTTAAATTTTCACCTAAATGATGTTAATAAGAAAATTGGCTTATAAACTCTACAACCAAATGGATCCAACTCAGTTTGAGAAAAAAGAGATGAATAAAATATTCCCAATTAATGATGGGTATTATAAATGGGTGTATGGGTTAAGATTATAATGTTTTCATGATCTTGGTTGGGTTCCCACAAGGAAAGAAAAACTATGATGGTGTTGTTTAAAATGATTGTATCACAATCAATTTGTGGAATACCCAAGCTGTAATACAAAGGGTGTTAGAATTCACCTTTAGTAATTGTATGGAGTGGAATGAAAATTATAACTCTAATAGGTATAATAGATATGTGAAGGAGGTAGATATATTGTTGATGACCGTTGAAAAAATTCAACACATGGGTCCTACTACAAAAATACTCAATACGACTCTTCTAAGATATTGACCATCGAAAATAGTAAGGAATTTTTAGTGTTGTTCCATGACCATATGGGATTCCATTTAATGTGGATGTGGATGATTCATTTGGGGTGTGCACCATAGATGAGAGGCGGGCCTTTTTAGTACATCACCACCAATATACATGTTTCTTTTTGGAAATGAAGATGGATTTCGATTCAAATCAAGGGACGTGAGCCATTATAGAGAAATAGTGGGATACTCTGGGAGAGTTCAATATCTATTAAGGAAATGTCAGTGTCTATTTTGTATATTGATAGAACATTGGAAACATATGGAGGGTATATATTATTATGGGGGAAACTATAATTCCAACACTATGAGAGTTATATGTATGAGATTAAATAATTCTTTGAATATGTGTCTAATGATCTGTGATGTTTATGAGTTTCATGCCATTTAAATTTTAACAAATAGATGTTAAAGTTTTAAGGTCTCCTATCTTGAAGTATGGATTAATTCCATTTATGTTTAGGCAACCTAGAACAAATGGTTTCTATAATTTTAGGGTAACAAAAATTTAACCAAATAGGGGATGAAAATTTATGATTATTTAGTATGGACCCAGTTCATAGAGAAATCCATTGTCTCAATTATATATGGGTAAAATTGATAGGCGCACTACGCTCTAAGATGATGGGGGGGGGGAATATGGGGTTTTTATTTGGGCCTGAGAAAGGAAATATAAGTGTCACTATGAATCTAAATATATGAGAATCATATAACATGTAATACAAGTTTAATAAAATTCCTTTGTATAGAATTATCTTATAAATACGTAAATAATTATTAATAATAATTATAAATGTTCTTAACACCAAATAATTATTGAGAATTGATATGGAAATTTTAGTTGGTTCTAGGATAATAAGGCCCAGTATCACTATGTATCCCATGGGGAAAGAATCAATCCACTTATATTTTTTCTAAGGGTGTTGTAGAGGTCTGAATCGAATGATGGGTCATGGTTGGATACAAACACCATATTGGGCTCCCTCTCATGTGAGGACTAAGATGTTAGATAGTTTTAACTCATTGGATAATAACAATATTTTATCGTTTATTTTCATGTAGCAATGATATTTTGTGAACAACTTAACATCATATGGTCAGGATGTGAGATTATAATCTCAATCATGATAAATAGAAAACTAGTCTATAACTTCTAAGATAACATGAAGCATATATTGTTTTAGAAACAATTTTAAATTTAAGACTATTCATGCCACAAAAATCAGCCACATAAGGATAGATGGGTCGTGGTCAGAATGTTATGTCATCTACTAAACAAATCCTATTAAATTAGGTAAACTACCTATGTTGGATGTTATAGGGAGTTTCCGATACCTACATGAAAAAATGTTTCAGAGGACAACTGCAATGGTATTAAGACTACCTTATAGTAAGTTGTGTGGAGACCAAACCATAAATTCAAATACGTTGCATTATTTTAAATAAATACTAAATCCATCTCATCATTGTACACATCCTAGAACCATAAAATATTTGTGTATTTGGAGAATAGATACATAATAATAATATTTCATTAATTATATTTAACATATATAATTAGTTTCCTTTAAATAAGTACCCTTGTTAAATGTACAAAATTTAATACCTTTATTCATAACATGGGGAAATGGAAGTATAAAAAATGGAGTCCCCGATTCCCAATTTGGGTAAAAATATAAAATATCAATCAATGAAAATAAATGAAATTAAAATAATTATACAGATATGTTAAGATGATCATAACTTATAAATGTCAAATCCAATCAGTCAAATATCATTAATCATGAGTAATGGAATAATGATTTTCAATAAAAAAAGCCACAAGATATAATATTTAGACTAATAAAAAATTAATCACGATCAATGAGAATATATTCTAAGCTTAAAAATAATTTTTCCCATGGACATATATATTTAAAATCATTTCATCAGTCAAGGGTATCATCCAAGACTATAATTATGGATAGAATCCAAAATTGGATTTGGTACACTACCCATTTAATAATTTCCTTAGACAAGGATAACTATAATGACTACAATATTGGAAATATTTTGATATTATATTGTGTTCCCTGCCTATTACATCATTTCCAAAGTCAAGGTGCACTTCCATGACTATCATAGTGGATAAAATCCCTTACTGAATTAGGCTCACTCCCTTTGAATGTTCATATTATCTCATGAGATATAATATATTAACTAATGTAGTGGAGGGATATATAATTATTTTCCAACCCATCACATAATAATAAACATACATATTTGTAAACAAATATCATCAATACATTCTTCATTTCATCATAGCATAATTAATCTATGGGAAATGAATGATTACCATAAATATTTCATCATAATTTAAATAAATAATTGGAAATTTACATGTTTCATAGAATCATCCAAAAAACCTCATCATAATATTACATATAGACAGATAATGTGTATGGTATCATAATATCATATCCCCAGTGAATAATTAATATCCTTAAATGATGTTGACATAGATGAAAGGCCACTTTTGTACAAGAGTTTAAAATATTCTTTTAAAATAAATAGAAAAAATCTATCTTCATTTGATAACATCTTAAAATAAAATTATTATATGATGGGGATAATATTTTCTTCTTAAAACCATTGAATCATATAAAGTAATCATCATTAATAGGGAAGTACATGCTAGAAAGAAATTCCACTAATTTTCTATATATTAAATGTAAACATTCTTTACACATTTTCATAAAAAGTACCAAGTGATCTATACAAAAAACGTTTGAGAATATTAAATCTTATTATAATTTAAATATGTTAAGGTTTTAAATAATATAATATTCCAATCATTTATTTATAGATAGAAAATTCCATAAAAAATTTTTATGAACATGGTGATGGAGAAAAAATATTCACAGTTCATAAATAAAAAATAAAGTCAGAATTCCATAAAAACATTTAATCAATAATATTGAGAACCAAAGATAAGTAAATGGTAAAAATACTTGATAAAAAATAATATAAATTAATAAAAAATATGGTATTTAGACTATAATTATTATTTACTTTTTTCCTATCGAAATTTAATTTACATAATCATAAAAAGAAAAGAAATTGTAACATAAACTCTCACCACAAATGGTAAATTCTAAATCATAAACCAATTGAAAAACTAAAAAAAATAGAAATTAAATACCCATAATATGAATATATTTATGATATAATTTATCAAATGGTATGTATATAAAGAATATAACCACAAATTAGGGCATAATATGAAACATGTCCCAATGAAACACTATTGAGATAATGAACAATGACTTCAAGTCATCAATTTTTGTCATATGCTATGTTAAACTCATGATTAATAAATTGATATTTAATAAGAAAAATTAAATAAACCAATTAAGAATTATATTATTATATGTCATTATAAAAAAAATTAATTTCCCATCTATTAACATTTCTACATTAAAATTAGCATTTTAGTGAAAGATGGTTCGCTTTACATGAAAGTTGTGGTTTGATGGTTTTTTTCTTACACCATGGTTATTTTTTAATAATAAAAAAATATAAATCATGATATAAATATAATATTAATTAAATTATTTTTAATTTTTAATAATCTGTATAGGGTGGTTTGGAGAAATGAATTACATCTTTTTGTGTAGATGGAGGTCAATATGTATGCATTCACAGTTTTTTAATTTTTAAATGTTCAGAGTCAAATAAAGTGAAATGTTATTTAAAAATTACATAATAATTATTATTCTATATTAATCAAATATATCAATTAAATATATCCAAATTATCGTCAACGTAAATAGGAAATAAAAAACGAATCAGATCGCATCATGGATGCAGTAGTATACACGTACACAAAAGCGATGTTATCATTTTCCAATAGATGTGTAGTGAAGAAGATATATAATATTTTTAATTTTGAAATCATAATTATGTATTATAAAAATATATACACAAATTATGTCCATCTATAAAACCATACATGATATGTAATGATGAAAAGTTAAACAAATAACTTTATAGAGGTGGTAGTCAACCCCTACACACAAATAGTGTTTCCATATCTCATATTGCAACACCCCAAGCTTCCACGATACACTTTTCTTTAAATAATATAGTAGCGTGGGTTGTAGCAACTTCGAGTTCTAAAACACCACAACCAATCAAACTAGCCGTTATGAATAGTAATACCCACTTTTTGAAACTTTATAAATTTTATCTTTCAAAATGAACTTCATTTTTGGATTTGGAATATCCAAATTATCATAGTGTGATTGTTTTGGTATTTTTATGAAAAGATTCGATTTTGATGAATAGTGAAAAAACATTGAGTTGTAGTTTAAAACCGAATTTTTATTTTAATAATTATTTATTTGATTTAAATTAATTTTAGGTAAAAATAGATACATAATACCTATATAAGTTCAATGTAATTTATTGGAGTCAGTTTATCATAATTTTAGATATATAAAAATTTCATTGAACTTTTCACCGTCTTTTACCCACCTCCTAGGAGAATTTAAAAATTTACATAAAACGTAATTTTACCACTTCTGTGAGTTTAATTTTGAACATCTGAGAGACACAGTTAATATCAAAGAGTAAAATGTGGTTCAACATGATAAAAATAATTTTTGGTGAATAGTAACTTTTTACTTTTATTTACCATGGTTAAAAATAAATAGGGTAATTAAGGGTAAAAATGATATTATTATTAACCTAACAGATGTCCTAATTCTATTGGATAAGTATAGTTCGAGAAAAAAAAACCTTAGGAATAAAATATGAACCACTTTGATCCACTAGGATTAGATTAGGACATTTATTATTATTCAATTCAAAGAAAAGTTAAACGAGTTAAATTCAAAGTTTAATAACTAAAACTTTATCAACAAAGGGTTACACATAAAATAAATTTGACTATAAATATTAATTAGAAATATTAAAATATTTCATAAATAATTTTATTTTATTTATATTTTTTAGACATTAAATAATTTAATTTATTTATGACACAATGGTGATGCAGTAATTACCTAATTAATGAAATATCAAAACAATTGATATTATGAATATCCAAATAAATGTAATTTGAAACTTTTTATGAATTAAACTAATATTCTGGGTTAATATGACATATTAGGGTCGGTTAGATGAATCGTTTTCGAAAAAATAATGCTGTTATGAATTTAGGAAAAACAAAATACCAAATAGTGTCAAAATTGACATAAAAGTGTATTTATAAAAAATATTATACTATTAATTGAAATTATATTCTTAAAAATATAAGGATCAGACAAATTAATTATATAATGATAGTTTTATCATTAATTAACCACTTGGGGTTCTCTTGGAAGTATATCGTGTGTTTATTAACCATATAATATAAAAATACCAAGAGACATGGTAAATGTGAAACTATTTAACTAAGAGTTAAATCTAAATGATAATGTTAGTAAAGTGACCCAATCCTATATAAAACATATGGGTTGAGTGTTTTTATACCCATACCCACCTTAGCCTTTAAATAATTTTTTTTGGAGACATTATAAACAGAAAATGATTTTATTATAAAACAATATTTCTAGCTTTTCCTAAGGTGCCCCTCACCCCTCTTATAAAAGGGCACTCCTCTTCTCATTAATTAACACCTTCAAAGTTGTTTTGCTCTACCAAAACCTACCAAAATACCCTCTCAACTGTCCTCCCTTAATCCTAGAGGCCTTCCATTAGTCGTAAATCTCTATTAAGAATCCCTTTTGATCAAATCAAAAGGAAGAACCTGAAGAAGAGGTAAATATATTCCTGCCTCTTTCAAGTTCCTTTCTTCTCCCACTTCCTTTTTAATTGTTGTTTACATTATAAAATAATTACTCTAGTATCTTCTATATACTGTGATGTTTTTATAAATATTTTAGAACCAAATTCATTATTTTATCCATCCTTTGAATAACATGTCACCATACGTGAGTATGTATGGCTTACCGTCTCAACATCGTTGTGTAATTGTTATTCAATACATTGTTATTTAGATGGGTATAATAATGATGTATAATTGATGTAAATAATAAATATAACATGATAATTATTCTTTATATATGATATACCATCCAATTATATATTTTTTTAATATCAACAGAATGATATTGTCGGTCGTGCGTACGTACAGATTACCGTCTCCACATAGCAATGAGATTCATTCCCCATCGTATCTATTCAAGACTAATTTTATTTTTATGATTAAAAATAATTTTCAAATACTTGATATCATTCTGGATATTAATAAGATATATCCCATCCATAACAAATATTACTCACATAATAATGAATATAAATGAAAATGAATCGGTTAACACCCGAAATGACGATAATACTAAGATATTATTATCAAACAATGTTAAAAGATCATATATGATACCATATTATTGTATTTTATTCTTGTATAATTTAATAACAATTATTTCACCATTATACATGAGTTCAACCTACCCTCGACCAGAGAAAATTGCAAGGTAAGGGTTAATTCTGCAATCTCTTCATTATCTAATGTTGTTTATACATAATTATCTACTGAGACCTCTTTATCATCCACAACCATGTTTCTTAAAAATGTATTTAATATCATTCTTAATATATTATTGACTATGGGTTAAAGTCATTTATACCCTTATTTTACTTTTTATAAGATGTTTATAAAGGAATATTTCTATCGTTTTCCAAACAAGGTCCTTTTTATCCTTTTCGACAAAATTAAGGTAAGAATGTCTTTTTTAACTTATTAGGTGGGTGCGGCTATTTTTTGCCATTATAAATTAATCGAGTCTTCATTCAAAAGATTATAAGAATGTATTCAAAGTAAATTTTTTATTTTATAATTATGTGACTTTTAAATGATATCAAAAAAATAGAGATATTTCAATCAAATGGTTTTGATTTCATCTATGTCAACATCCTTTGATTGATTGTAATCTTATTTGAAGTTGATTTATTTTGATACAAAACATCCATATAGTATTTAAGGTTTTGTGATATTTTTGACTGTGGATGTGTTATTTTTATAATATTCATGTTTTATTGATAAAGTATTGGCATTTCGTATGCTATTTTTAATATGAATGTTTATGTTATGTTTAAACCTATTCATATGAGGAATGCATTTGAATTAGTAAGTGATGGGTGGAGTCTGTTATAGCTCCATGATGCATCGGTAGGTCTAATGAGACAAACTAGTGTCTTGGCACAAGGCCTTGACAAAATCTTATTTTTAGTCATAGCACAAGGCCTTGACTATGTGGTTATGATAGTCTGGAATTATGCATTCCATCATTATGAAAGTGGTTATTGATATTCTATGTGATTATTCGACTTGTAAAATATCCAAGTGAATATGTAAATGGAATTATTTCATATTATTTTTTCAATATTATGCTGAAGTTCAAGTTTAAAAGTCTTGTGTTTTAGTTACACATTTCCTTAAATGTTTATGCTTATTTATGAAATTTTCCTCTATATTGTTTTCCTTTCTGAGCATCTGAGCTCACCCCTTTCTATGATTTATTTTTCCTAGGATATGAATAAGTATTTTAGGACTGACATTCTAGGATAGTCTAAGGGGATATGAGTGTGGACTATGGAGACTATGTTTTTTTAGTTTTTCACTTTATCATGTAATTTAAGACTTATGAATGTATCTAGAGTTTCCAAGGCTACAAAACTAATCAGTATTTTGATACATGATCTTTTTTGATCATGACAATGTTATTTAATAATGCACCGACATTGGGTAACTGGGGTCGAGGAATTATAGGTTGTATCAGAGGAAGTTTAATACAAATATTGGAAGCTAGATTTAGATAATCTCTAATTAGAGGACATTTCCCTAAGATAGAATTTGTGGATTAGTATAGAAGAACATCCTAGAATTTTGTTATTGTAGAGATTTTGTGAGTTTTCCAAGTAATAAATCTATGTTTGGATACGAGCAGGTAGAGGTGGATCTACCAGAGATGTACCTAGGGGTAAAACCTGAAAACACCGCATTGAGTTAGACTCGAAGGGGAACTGGTGCATGACAATGGGCCTTGATGTACTCTTGGTTACGACACTCCCAGGGGATATTCATAGGATAATTCTCATTTTCTTTACAAACCATTATGAAGTGTTTATGATTATATACATACTAAAAGAAAACATTTTTATGATTATGGATTATATCAATAATCTTTTCAATTTATGTTAAGTGTTTTAGAAGTTTGGAATTATGTATTTTGATTCATAAACTAATCTAGTTTATGCCATTGTTTTGAAATGGCGCCTAGTAGAAGGAATAGAAACCGTATCACTGAATGCACTACATGTAGGTATTTCCCTCCTTCTCATGATAATTATAGTGGAGATGGTGATATAATCGGTTCTGATCAGCTTATCACCATACTGGGAAAACTCACTCAGGTTATGAATAATAACCTTACCCATGTGAAGCACCATGATCCATAGCGTGGAGGATCAATGTTAGATCGTTTTAATGAGGTATCAACCAAAAACATTCAATGGGAGTACAAATCCATCATTAGCTGAGAAATGGATAAATTACTAAGAGAAAATAGTCCATGCCTTGGGGAGTAGTAAAGGGAAAAAGTTATCATGGCAGTTTACCACCACACTAGAGATGTTGATCCATAGTAGTCATTGATTCAAAACACAAAATAATATGATGATGTATCAAATATAGAATGGAGGGAGTTTAAAGAGCTTTTATTAGAAAAATACTTTCCTCGTGACCATCGAACAGATATGGAAAATCTATTTCTGAGTCTGAGGAAAAAGGAGGATGAGAATGTTACAAAGTATGAGGCTAACTTTAAAAGGTTAGTGTGGCATACATCAGATTATATACGTAACTAAAGAAGTAATATTGATTGTTTATTTGATAGGTTAAAACCATTCCTAGGTCGAGCATTAGTCTCACAATCCTTCTCATCGTATGAAGATGTTGTCTAATGTGCTATCGAGACAGAAAAATAATTCTATAAGTCCAACGACTTTAAAGGAATGCAAGAGAAGAAGAGATCTACTAATAACTATGGAAATGGAAATAAGGGGAAGAAGGGAAAAGTTTAATATCCATCCTGTAGTAAATGTCGAAAGCAAATCCCTGATACATTCTTGAAGGGAATGGGAGTCTGTTACAAGTGTGATGAAAAAGTCCACCAAGATCGTGATTTCAAGGGGGAGAACGAAGCTACCAATGTTCAATGCTTCAATTACAGGGATATGGGACATTATGAAAATGAATGTACTAAGAGTCCGGGGAACATACCTCAGAAATGGCCAAGGGATCAAGGCCAAGCTTATGCTATCACTACTACTGAGGTAGAAACTCCAAAAGACATGGTGGCAGGTAATTTAATGTTTTCCTCATGTTTAGAAAACGCTTTATTTGATTCTGGGTCCTCCCATTGCTTCATATCTTAGTATTTTGCAATGAAAATTAGATAATTTCAATTTGATTTAAAATGGGAGTTTTCATTAAAAACTCCTAAGGGAAGTATCATCGTGACAATGTTTTGTGAATCCATTCCCATTAGAGTATATAAATGTTCTTTATCTGCTAATCTCATCATCATACCCATGAATGAATTTGATATAATCCTTGGTATGGATTGGATTTTGGACCATTATACGAAGATTTAGTGTAAGAAGAAGGAGGTTAGATTTTTTGATGATGATGATAAATAACACCTTATCATTAGAGAAGAATTGTCACCACCTGATTCTTATCACGATCCACCCCCAGTATCTCAACTAAATTATATTATTAGGGAGGAATAAAATGAAATAACTGTGGTCGAGGAAAAGAATGTTCAAATAGAGGATGTACATATTATGAAAGAATATGTTGATGTGTTTCAAGAAGATTTACCTGTACATCCTCCAGAATGATAAATTGAGTTTTCCATTGACTTAATTTCTGGTTCAAGGCCCATATTTAGTACCCCTTATAGAATGGAAACTATGAAATTAGTGTAACTAAAGAAAAAACTAGAGTAAATGAATAATGAGTGATTTATTCACCCTATTGTTTCCTCATGGGGAGCCCCTATCCTTTTTGTAAATAAGAATGATTGATCTATGAGGTTATGTATCGACTATAGGGAGATCCATGCTATAACAATAAATAATGGGTATCCCCTACCTCGCATTGATGATTTATTTGAACAACGTCATATAGCTAATACTTTTCAATGATTTAACTTCGATCTAGATACCATCAGTTGTGTGTAAATTAGGAAGACATTATGAAAACAACATTTCGAACCAGGTACAGGCATTATGAGTTTACAGTAATGCCTTTTGTATTGACTAATGCACCGTATATTTTCATGGATCTAATGAATGGAGTTTTCAAGGAATATCTCTATGATTTTGTAGTGGTATTTATTAATGTTTTCGTGGTATAATCCAAAATCATCTAAGATCATAAAAATCACTTGTGAATTATCCTGATGACTCTTAGAAGACATGAAATATATGGGAAGTTTAGCAACTGGGAATTCTTGATTCAGGATATTTCTTTTCATGGCCATATTGCCTCTAAGGAAGGAATCACCTTTGATACTTCTAAGATAGGAAAAATCGAAGAATGGCCATAACCGATTATTACAACTGAGGTACACAATTTTATTGGTTTAGCAGGTTATTATTGACGTTTCATCTAGAATTTTTCTCAGTTGGAAAACCCATTAATATAGCTCACATGAAAAGGGGTTAAATTTGTTTGGACAAAAGAGTGTGAAGAATGTTTTTAAGAATTGAATAGAAGGTTATTCAATGCTCCTATATTGACTATAACATCGGAGAATGATGGGTTTTTTATTTATAGTATTGCTTCAAATAAATGACTTGGTTGTGTCCTTATGCAGATTGATAGGGTTATTGCCTATGCATCACGACAGCTAAAAATTCATGAGAAAAACTATCCTACTCATGATAATTAGTTAGCAGTTGTAATATTTGATTTGATGATTTGGGGACACTATCTCTATGGTGAAAAATGTGATATTTATAATAATCATAAGAGTTTGAAGTATATTTTCTCACAGAAAGAACTTAACATGAGGCAAAGGAGATAGATTGAACTACTCAAAGATTATTATTTCACGATACACTATCACCTGATGAAAGAAAATTAGGTAGAATATGATTAGAGTAGAAGGGATCTTGGAGTTTTGACAAGATGAGAGTTGAAAGTAATCCTATTTTCATGGATCTGGTAATGATGGATATGGGAATCACCATGGAAGGTGAAACATCGATACTTTTTCAAATGTTTTCCAAACAATCATTACTAGAGAGGATAAAGAGTTCTCAGACCGATGATGAAGAGTTTTAAAAGAAGATTAATGTTGTTAATGATGGGAGATTGAGTGACTTTGTGTATGAAGATGGAATTTTAAATTTTGGAAGACACTTTGTGTTCGCGATATACATAATATAAAAAGGGAATTGTTGGAATATGCTTATAGTTCCAATTTCTCTATACTCCATGGGAGCACCAAAATGTATAGTGATTTGAAGGAACATTTTTTGTGGGACAACATGAAGAGGGAGACTGCGGATTTTGTTTCAAGATGTATGGTTTTTCAATAAGTGAAAGCTGGAAGGCATCAACCTGGAGGAGTCATACAACCTCTTCCCATACCGGAGTGGAAATGGGATAATATTACGATGGACATTGTCATGGGACTACCAAAGACTCCTAGAAGGAACAATGCAATATGGGTCATTGTTGATCGTCTTACTAAGTCAGCACGTTTTCTTGCTAAAATGGAAGATTTACCACTTGAACAACTAAAAAGACTATATATTAATGAAGTTGTGAGACTTCATGGAGTACCCTTATCGATTGTTTCTGATTGTGATCCATGTTTTACATAATGATTCTGGAAATGTCTTTGCAAATCCTTGGATATTGATCATCGTTTGAGTACTGCCTACCACCCCCAAACTGATGGACAATCAGAACAGACTATTCAAACATTAGAAGCCTTGTTGAGATCATGAACACTTGACTTTCAAGATATGTGGGATTAATATTTACCTTTGGTTTAATTTTACTATAAAAATATCTTCCATTTATGTATTCAGATGGAACCATATGAAGCGTTATATGGAAAGAGCTGTCGCACACAAACTTGTTGGGATGATGTTGGTGAAAGAAAACTTGTAAGCCCAGAACATGTGGAGGAAACGATGGAAAAGGTGATGGTAATCTAAACCCATATCAATGTAGACCAAAGTAGGTAGAAGAGCTATGCCGATAATCGAAGGAAGGATTTGGAATTTCATGTAGGAGATCATGTTTTCTTGAAGGTATCTCCATGGAAGGGTGTTATACATTTTGGTAAGAAGGGGAAATTGAGTCCTAGGTACATCAGACCTTTCGAAAATCTAGAACGAATTAGGGATGTAGCTTAGTGGTTGTCAATGCCTCCAAGTCTCCCCCAAGTTCACGATGTGTTCCACGTATCATTATTGAGAAAATACATGTCTGGACCAACACATGTACTCACCAATGAGAAAGTAGAACAGGAACCCGATCTGTCTTATTGCGAAGAGCCCATCAGGATTCTTGATACTAAAGAACAAGTGTTGAGAAACCAGACGACTCATCTGGTAAAAGTTCCATGGAGAAACCATAAGATGGAAGAGGTAACGTGGGAACCTGAGGAACTTATGATGAAGAAACCACCCGAGTCTTTTTATGCAGTAATATTCTAGAAATTTTGAGGAAAAATTTTTTGAAGGAGGGGAGAATGTAACACCCCAAGCTTCCACGATACGCCTCTCTTTGAATAATACAGTAGTGTGTGTTGTACACAACTTCAAGTTCTAACACACCACAACCAATAAAACTAGAAATTATGAATAGTAATACCCACTTTTTTAAATTTTATAAATTTTATATTTCAAAATGGACTTCATTTTTGGATTCGTAGTATCAAAATTAGCTTAGGGTGAATTTTTGGTATTTTTCTGAAAACATTCAATTTTTGATGAATAGTGAAAAACACTTAGTTAAAGTTTAAAACCAAATTTTTATTTAAATAATTATTTATATTATTTAAATTTATTTTAGGTCATAATAGATACCTAATACCTATATAAGTTCAATGTAATTCGTTGGAGTTAGTTTATAATAATTTTATATGTATAAAAATTTTATTGAGCTTTTCATCGTCTTTTACCCACCTTTTAGGAGAATTTACAAATTCACATAAAATATAATTTTATCGCTTCTGTGAGTTTAATTTCGAAACATTGAGACACACAGTTAATATCAAGAAGTAAAATGTGGTTCAACAAGATAAAAATAATTTTTGATGAATATCATCTTTTTTACTTTTATTTACCACAGTTAAAAGTAAATAGGGTAATTAAGGGTAAAAATACTTTTATTATTACCCTAACACATGTCCTAATTCTATTGGATAAGTATAGTTCAACCAAAAAAACCTCAGTAGTAAAATATGAACCTCCTTGGTCCACTTGGATTAGATTATGACATTTATTATTATTCAATTCAAAGAAGAGTTAAAAGAGTTAAAATCAAAGTTTAATAACTAAAACGTTATTAATATAGGGTTACACATGAGATAAATTTGACTATAAATATTCATTATAAATCTAAAAAGTTTTCCTAAATATTGGTATTTTATTTATATTTTTTATACATTAGATAATTTAATTTATTTATGACACAATGATGATGCAGTAATTACCTAATTAATGAAATATCAAAATAATTGATATTATAAATGTCACGACTCGTCCTCGGGGCCCGTGTCGTGACTACCCCAAGCCCGCCTTCCATAGGCCAGGGGCTGGCGACTAACACCAAGGCGTAAATCCCAGTAAAAATGGAAGGCATTTCCTTTGTAAAGTAAACAACAACCACCACAAAGCAAACAAGAAGAAGTAAACACTATGTAAAAGCTGAGTACAACTGTAAGTGCGGAAAGGTAAGTGGGCCAGAATACAAACCCAAACTAAAAAGAAAAGTACAACTGGAAGGGAAAAATGAAAACTGAAAGTAAAACTGTAGCCTCGAGCCGTCCACTGGAACTTCCACCTGAAGGGTGGGTACAGATAGCCTCCACTACCCCTCGGGTCCAGTCGTCCCCTCAGAGTACGTCCCGCCCAGGGGTCCACCTCCCTGTACCATCCTGCTCCGCAAGCCTCAACCATGATCAGCGTTGTCTATTGTCTGCATCCAACACAACGTACTGTGGGCATAGCCCATGCAGGGGTGAGTATAGGCTACTCAGTAGGGACCCCGAGACCCCCGATGGACTCCCAGAACCCACAAAGAATAATCCACAAAGGAAAGATACAGTCACGAAGTAACATTCGACTCTACTTAGGTATATTCCCATACATATACTTAAGTCGTCAATTCTCACTCGGCTCCAACATCCGAGCCCAAGTACAACCCAACCCACACAGGAAAGAAAAACGTAAATCCACACAGGAAAGCAAAACGTAAACCCACACAGGATAGCATAACACATTCAACATAGGAAGCAACACATCATTCAACTCACACAGGTACACATCATTTGTAAAGTAAGGGAGATGATCAGATGTAGTCACTGATTCATCTTACTGGGTCCCACGTAGGATACAATCACTGTAGTCATCTTCTTCGAACCCACAGAGGATTCCGGTACAATTGTCTTCATCGTCGAACCCACATAGGATTCCAGTACGATAGTCTTCATCGTCGAACCCACAAAGGATTCCAGTACGATAGTCTTCATCGTCGAACCCACATAGGATTCCAGAACGATAGTATTCATCGTTGTACACACATAGGATTCCAGTAGGATAGTCTTCATCATCGAACCCACATAGGATTTGAGTACGATAGTCTTCATCGTCGAACCCACATAGGATTCCAGTCCGATAGTCTTCATCATCAGTCGCAGCCAGCTCTAGGGTTTCCACACACAGCATGCGCGTTCTGGGAGGGTTCGATCCACGAGCCAAGAGGTCGATAAATCAACTGTCACGTAGTCCGGAGTTGATGTATCCCAAAGTTCCGTCTCGATAAAGGGAACTCAAGGCGACAGAAAACGCGTCAATCGGACGCCCGGTCTGAGAGTTATTGACTTTTTCGTCCCAGGGTCCCGGTTGGTTTTTAAATCAAAACCAACCTGACCATGCTCCACCTGTGTCCAAACCTTGGGTGGAGTAATCCAAAATATCTGTGTCACTTAGAAAAATCCATCAAAGTCGACGGCACATCGTTCGGACTTCCGGAGTTCAAGATATGCGTGTTTCTGCTCCGACGGCCTGATTGGTTTCGTGTACGAACCAACCTGGCCAAACCCAAAGTATTCCGAAACCTTGAATACGATATACCGAAACGACCGTCCCGATCCAAGGATCACATCGCCGCTGACGGTGCGTCGATCGGAGGTCCGCAACCCATGATATGGGCAAAAGTCCGAAAAGGTCCGGATGTTGGGGTTTCGGGCCCGGACCGACCCGACCCAAGACCCCCTGGGTCGGCCAGAACCGGGTCGACCCAACCCGAGTTTGGGTCCGGCCCGCTTGGGCGCGGCCCGACCCAGCTGCCGTGGCCCGGCCTAGCTTTGACACGGCCCGGTCACCTGGCGGCTCGGCCGTAACGGTCGAGCGGGTGCAAGGGGGGTGCCGCCCCCTTCATTGTTCCGTGGCCCCGCGTGGGGGGCTGCCTCTCGCCAAGGACGCGGCAAGGCCGCATCCCTCCTTCGCTGGTCCCGCGCGGTCGCTGGACGGCCGGCCCGCCGCCGTGGCTTCAGCCGCGGCAGTTCTTCCCGGCGACGTGTCGGGCGCCGCTGCCCTCTGCCGCCGTGCCAGCGAGGCACGCCGGCGGTTTGCTCCGCGGACCACCGGAGGCGTTCCAGTGGTCGGAAAAACACGCCGTCTACGCCAACGGCCCTTCTGGGGTCCTTCCTTTACTACTAGGACCTCGCATCACCCGTGTGGCTTATTTTTCGATGTCCGTCGTTTCGCACACCAAGAACGAAAGGGGCGGTGGGTCCGGACTTGTTCGATAGTCCGCACCCACCACGTTAGCGGTTTTAAAAGTATCAAAACAAAAATAGTTTAATCAAAATCCGTGGGTAAAATCACAAGGTTTTAAATAAAAAAAACCCCTACCTCAACGTCATCGTCGAACGTGAGTTCTTCGCGGAAATGACCGTCGCAGAGATGAGGATCGTCGCGTTGTGGAAAGGGCATCGCTGTCGTCGCGGTACACGGCGTCGCGACGTCAAACTCGATCGGTGGTCGATCAAATATCATCGCGAGGAAGGAACGTCACGGAAGAAGCGTCATCGTCGCGATACTCGGTGTCGCGTCGTCGATCTCCGAGGGCTCGGTGTTCTTCGTCGCCCTTTCATCGGAGGCTGGCGTTCTTCGCGTTCTTCACGAAGGAGGATGAAGATCTTTAGAGATTCTCCAAAGGTTTAACACAACAACCAGATAATAAAATAAGTCCTCATCTTATTTTATTATCGACTTAAGAATTTGAAAGAAAAGATAAAAGACGAACAATTAATTCAAATAATTAATTGTAACTATTTAACTGCCCAATTATATGGGGCGTTTCTTAACCATAAAAATGCATAGTTGACCATAATTAAAAGGAGGTTTTCGCGGGTGCGTTACTTAGTGGAAAAGAAATGGTGGGGCTCATGCGGGCCCACCTCACAAATATCCTACCCAGTGGGTAGGATATTTTGGGTTCCACCAAAATTGTTTAACTTCGCATAAGTGGCTTTAAGTGGCTTTATGTGAAAATAAAATAAAGTGTTGCACCACTTTTATTTTATTTCTTAACTTTAACCCCAAAAATTAAAAACCACACCCGAGAAAATGCAACTTCGGAAAAGGCATTTCTATGAAAATACCAGCGCTACGATTCCATCGGTGCCCTCAGAATTCGATTCCGAGTACCGGTTCGAAAGTTAGGAAAACCCTCCCATTCGTTCACTGAACGTACCCGAGCCAAACTTTTGAAAATGATTCCGGGAACACTGGGCCTCGGAATCAGGTGCTGTCAGAAACTGCGTTCTTGTAAAATTCCAAAAAAATGAAGAAAGAAATTTCCTTGAATTTTACGGGTCTTTACATCACTCCCACCTCAAGGCTTTACGTCCCCATAATGATACATCATAAACTAGGGGAACAAAAGTGGGTAGTGAGCACGCATCTGAGCCTCCCGCTCCTAAGTGCTCTCTTGGAGGTTCCCGTGCTGCCAACTGATCCGTACTAGAGGAATCGACCATCCATGTAGGACCCGCTCCTGTCAATCCTCAATCTCCACCGGGACCTCTACAAAATTATCCTCATGATTAACGTCCAGCTCCCCATGGTTAAAGATATGCATCGGGTCGTGCACGTATCTCCTCAGCTGAGATGCATGGAAGATATCGTGCACCTGGTGTAACTGAGGTGGATGTGTCAAGCGGTAAACCACCTCGCCTACCCCGTTGAGGACCTAGAAGGGTCCAAAGATGTACAGAGACAACTTGCCGCCTCACCAAAAATTCCGTAACTCGCGTAGAGGTGAGACCCGCAAGAAGACGTGGTCTCCATCCTCGAACTCTAGTGGCCTCCACCTCCTGTCAGCAAAAGACTTCTACCAGCTCTGAGCTGTCCCCTTCCGCTCCTAGATGACTTGGACCTCTCTGGTCCTACAAGATCTGCTGTGATTTCTTCTTTGCTGATAAGAGAAATCCAGTCTCATCCCCTAGATGAACCACGTTCTTCGCCTAATACAATCAATCCCGACATGGATGATATTATTCTATACCATGGACGACGTCGTAAGGAATCGACGCTACTACCAAGAGATACAACCATTACTCTCACCTCCAAGGGTTGAGTCACACTGTCGGCATCAGTGTGTGGTCACTGGGTCTCCTCCAGTAGGTATCTCAAAGTGAGGGTCAAGTAAAAAGTTTTTTTAAACCGGAACCTCTTTGTAACAACTAAAAGAGAGGACAGGAAGGTAAACGCCACAAGAAAAGTGTCTTTTTATTACTACAGCTCAATGTACAAAGACACAAAGAAACATAAAACAAACATAAACAGAGCTAGAAGCAACATGAACAAAAGTCTCCATGTCTGGAGCTAGTCCCGCTCCTGTCCATCTGCTCCCTGTGGTTGGGGTGGTCTCCCAGGTGGTGGTGGTGGAAAGGCCTCAAAGCGTCATCCACCACCCGCTGCTCAGCCAGCTCCTCTGCCTCGCCCGCCTGCTCTCTGCAGACCGTCATGGTCGAACCTCTGCCTGGGAGGTCCCTCTACCGCCTCTTGTTCATCCGCAGGATGGGTCGGGCAGTCTCGAGCCATGTGACCTTGCCCGCCGCATGCGTAGCATTTCCTGCTACTCGAGTAGCTGGCTCTCCTTTGTGTGCCCCACACAACCGAATCATCACCCAGAGATTGCTCATCTGAAGGTCTGGCCCACTTGGACCTCTGCGTCACCCGTCGACTGCCAGCTGCAGAAGACTCCGCTACGGGTTGTCCGGCGGAGGGTCCTGCCGCTGGTGCTTGCTCGGCGAGGAAACTCTCCACTAAAAGGGCTCTCTCCAAAACCTCTGCCTATGTCAGAATGTTGAGGGAGGTCATCGAGGCCATGATCTCATGTCTTAGTCCTTGCTCGAAGGTCCGGGCCAGGAAGAACAGATCCCGTACCATATCGGTGGAGTAGCGTGAGAGATCAGTAAATCTCGCCAAGTACTGGGAAACCATCATGCTGCCATGCCGCAGCTGTAGTAGCTCCTGGATGCACACCACACGGAGGGTGGCTGGGACGAACTCCGAGCGGAAGATGCTCTCAAAGTCCTTACAGAGGAGAGATGCCTCATCGTGCACCTGGAGCATCAAGCTCCACCATCTGCCTACTGCCGCGTGCAGGAGGCTCGCTGCAAGGATCACCATGATGTCTGCTGGTGTCCTCACTAACCTGAAAACCCATAAAACTTCCTCCAGCTTGTCCTCTGCGGCCCGAGGGTCCGTCTCCCCGTGGAACCTGGGCGGTCACTGGTGCTGAAACTTGTGCAGTACACTAAGGCGACGTGCATCGTCAGCAGCTTGGGCTGGTAGCATCAGTGGCTCGGTGGGTATAGGTACCGCCGGTGCCTCAGCTGCCAAAGGGCCATGTACCGAGGCCTCGTCGCTCGGTGGGCTCTCGCCACACACAACGCTTGGAACCCTAGCTGGCTGCTGTTGTGGGGCCATCTTGAAAAGAGACAGGTGCACCACAGTCAAACAGCATACTTGGTGAGATGACACAAAGTAATCACAAAGAAAACTTGAAACACACATTCAATCAATGTTTTTGTGCATTAAGTCAGAAATCAGAAGTCAGGGTCCTGGTGTACGGATACGTCGGCTGCCGCACCAACACTAGACTCCCTAGACTGATAACCACAATCAATACTCTTAACACTATTGTTTACATAGAAAAAGATCAGAGTCCCATGTTTTGTGGTAGAACCAAACTCCTCTGATACCAATTTGTCACGACCCGTCCTCGGGGCCCGTTCCATGACTACCCCAAGCCTGCCTTCCATAGGCCAAGGGTTGGAGACTAGCACCAAGGCGTAAATCCTGGTAAAAAGGGAAGGCATTGCTTTTGTAATGTAAACAACAACCACCACAGGGAAAGTGAGCAGAAGTAAGCACTAAGTGAAAGCTGAGTACAACTGTAAGTGCGGAAAGGTATGTGGGCCAGAATACAAACCCAAACTGAAAAGAAAAGTACAACTGGAAGGGAAAAACGACAACTGAAATAAAACTGCAGCCTCGAGCCATCCACTGGAACTTCCACCTGAAGGATGGGTATCGATAGCCTCCACTACCCCTCGGGTCTAGTCATCCCCTTCGAGTACGTCCCGCCCAGTGGTCCACCTCAAGGTACAGTCCTGCTCCGCAAGCCTCAACCACGATCAGCACTGTCCGTCGTCTGCAACCAACACAACGTAGTGCGGGCATATCCCGTGCAGGGGTGAGTATAAGCTACTCATTAGGGACCTCGAGACCCCTGATGGTCTCCCAGAACCCACAAAGGATAATCCACAAAGGAAAGATACAATCACAAAGAAACATTCGACTCTGCTTAGGTATATGCCCATACATATACCTAAGTCATCAATTCTCGCTCGGCTCCAACATCCGAGCCCAAGTACAACCCAGTCCACACAGGAAAGAAAAACGTAAATCCACACAGGAATGAAAAACGTAAACCCACATAGGATAGTATTACACATTCCACATAGGAAGAAACACAGGATTCAGCTCATACAGGTACACATCATTTTTAATGTAAGGGATATGATCAGATGTAGTCACTATTTCATCTTATTAGGACCCACGTAGGATACAAGCACTGTAGTCATCTCCGTCGAACCCACAGAGGATTCTGGTACAATTTTCCTCATTGTAGAACCCACATAGGATTCCAGTATGATAGTCTTCATCGTCGAACCCACATAGGATTCCAGTATGATAGTCTTCATCATCGAACCCACATAGGATTCCAGTTCGATTGTCTTCATCGTCAAACCCACATAGGATTTCAGTATGATAGACTTAATTGTCGAACCCACATAGGTTTACAATACGATAGTCTTCATCGTCGAACCCACATAGGATTCCAGTATGATAGTCTTCATCATCAAACCCACATAGGATTCCAGTATGATAGTCTTCATCGTCAGTCGCAGCCAGCTATAGGGTTTCCGTACACAATATGCTCATTCCGGAAGGGTTCGCTCCATGATCAAATAGGTCGATACATCAATTGTCACGTAGTCTGGGGTTTATGTATCCCAATGTTCCGTCTCGATAAAGGGAACTCAACACGACAGACAACGCGTCAATCGGACGCCCGGTCTGAGAGTTATTGGCTTTTTCGTCCAAGGGGCCCGGTTGGTTTTTATGTCAAAACCAACCCGACCATACTCCACATGCGTCCAATCCTTGGGCAGAGTAATAAAAAAGATATATATCACTTAGAGGAATCCATCAAAGTCGACGGCACGTCGTTCGGACATCCGGAGCTCAAGATATGCGTGTTTCCGCTCCGAGGGCCTAGTTGGTTTCGTGTACGAACCAACCCGACCAAACACAATGTATTCCGAAACCTTGAGTGCGATATACTGAAATGACCGACTCGATCCAAGGATCATATCTCCACTGACGGTGCATTGATCGGAGGTCCGCAGCACAAGATATAGGCAAATGACCGAAAGGGTCCGGAGGTTGGGGTTTCGGGCCCGGACCGACCCGGCTCGAGACCCCCTGGGTCGGCCCAAACTGGGTCGACCCGACCCGGGTCCGGGTCCGGCCCACTAGGGTATGGCCCGACCCGGCTGGCACAGCCCCGCCCGGCCTGGGCGTGGCCCGTCCCGGCCTGCGCGCGGCCGTCACGGCCGAGCGAGTGCAAGGGAGGTGCCACCGCCCTCCGTCGCCGGTGCCGCCGTGCCGGCGAGGCGTGCCGACGGTTTGCTCTACGGACCACCGGACTCGTTCCAGTGGTCGTAAAAACACGTCGTCTTCGCCAACGGCCCGTCCGGGGTCTTTCCTTCACTGTGAGGACCTCGCATCGCCAGTGCGGCTTGTCTGTCAACGTCCGCTGTTTCGCACACCAAGAACGAAAGGGGGCGGTGGGTTCAGACTTGTTCGTTAGTCCGCAGCCACCACGTTAGCAGTTTTAAAAGTCTCACAACAAAAATAGTTTAATCAAACGCCACAGGTAAAATCACAAGGATTTAAATAAAACAAACCCCTACCTCAACGTTGTCGTCGAACGTGAGTTCTTCGCTGAATTGACCGTCACGGAGAAGAGGATTGCCGTGTCATGGAAAGGGCGTCGTTGTTGTCGCGGTACACGGCGTCATGCCGTCAAACTCGATCGGTTATCGATCGAAGATCATTGTGGGGAAGGAACGTCATGGAAGAAGTGTCAGCGTCGTGGTACTCGGCGTCGCGTCGTCGATCTCTGAGGGCTCAGTGTTCTTCGTCGCCCTTTCATCGGAGGCCAGCGTTCTTCGCGTTCTTCGTGAAGGAGGATGAAGATATTTAGAGACTTTACAAAGGTTTAACACAACAACCAGACAATAAAATAATTCCTCATCTTATTTTATTATCGACTTAAGAATTTGAAAAACAAAGATAAGAAACGAACAATTAATTCAAAGAAATAATTATAACGATTTAACTGCACAATTAAATGGGGTGTTTCTTAACCAGAAAAATGCATAGTTGACCTTCATTAAAAGGAGGTTTTCACGGGTGCATTACATAGAGGAAAAGAAATGGTGGGGCTCATGCGGGGCCCACCTCACAAATATCCTACCCAGTGGGTAGGATATTTTGGGCTCCACCAAAACTGCTTAACTTAGCTTAAGTGGCTTTAAGTGGCTTTAAGTGAAAATAAAATACAGGGTTGAACCACTTTTATTTTATTTCTTAACTTTAACCCCAAAAATGAAAAATCACACCCGAGCAAACACAACTCTGGAAAAGGCGTTTCTAAGAAAATACCGGCGCTGCAATTCCATCGGTGCCCTCGGAATTCGATTCCAAGTCCTGGTTCAAAAGTTTGGAAAACCCGCTCGTTCGTTCACTGAACGTACCCAAGACAAACTTCGGAAAATGATTCCGGGCGCACCGGGCCTTGGAATCAGGTGTCTTTTTAGAAACTGCGTTCTTTTAAAATTTCAATGAAAATTAAGAAATAAATTTCCTTGAATTTTACGGGACATTACAATAAATATACAAATTAATGTAATTTGAATATTTTTATGAATTCCACTACTTTTATAGGTTATTATGACATATTAGGGTTGGTTGCATGAATTTTTTTCGAACCAGTAATACTTTTAAGAATTTAGATAAAAAAACAAAATACCAAATAGTATCAAATTGACTTCAATGTGTTTTTTAAAAAATTATTATTTTATTAATTGATATTCTATTCCTAGAAATATTAGGTTCAGAAAAATGATGTCTATAATGATATCTGTATCATTAATGAACCACTTGGGGTTCTCCTGGAAGTATATAGTAAGTTTATTAACCATATAATAAAAAATTACTAAGAGACATGGTAAATGTCAAACTATTTAACTAAGAGTTAAATCTAATAGATAAAGGTAATAAAGTGACCCAAACCTGTCTAAAACCCAGTGGTTGAGTTTTTTCGGCCCATAAACACCTTATCCTTTAAATAATCCCTTTTGGAGTCATTATAAACCGAAAAGGAATTTATTATAAAATAATATTTCTACCTTTTCTTATGGTGCCCCTCACACCTTTTATAAAAGGGCACTCCCCCTTCTCTCTAATTCACACCATCAAAGAAGTTTTTCTCGGGCAACCTATGCCCAAAAAACCTCTCAACTATCCTACCTTTCATCCTAGATTCCTTACATTATTCAGAAATCCATCCTAAGAATCCCTTTTGATCAAATCAAAAGGAAGAACCTGAAGAAGAGGTAAATATCTCACAACCTCTTTCAAGTTCCTTTCTTCTTACACATCCTTTTTATTTGTTGTTTCCATTCTAAAATAATAACTCCATTATCTTCTATATACTATGATTTTATTATAAATATGGTACAACCAAATTCATTATTCTATCCATCCTTGAAATAACATGTCACCATACGTGCGTACGTACGACTTACCGTCTCCACCTCGTGGTATAATTGTTATTCAATACATTATTATTTGGATGGGTATAACAATGATGTTTAATTGATATAAATAATAAATATAACATGATAATGATTATGTATATATGAAATACCATCCAATTTTATATTATTTTAATATCAAAAGAATGATATTCTCGCTCGTGTGTACGTACGGATTACTGTCTCCACATAGCGATGAGATTCATTCCCCCTCATATCCATTGAAGACTAATTTTCATTTTATGATTAAAAATAATGTTTAAAGACTTGATATAATTATAGATATGAATAATATACATCCCATCCATAAAAAATATGAATCACATAGCAAAGAATATAATGAAAAACGAATTCATTAACACCTAAAATAGCGATAACACTACGATATTATTAACAAAAAAATGTTAAAAGATAATATATGATATCATTTTAATGTATATTATTCTTTTATAATTTAATAACAATTATTTCACCATTACAAATGATTTTAATCTACCCTCAACCAAGGAAAAGTCCAAGGTAAGTGTTAATTCTACAATCTCTTCATTATTTGAGGTTGTTTATAGGTAATTATCTATTGGTACATCATTATCAACCACATCCATGTTTCTTAAAAATGTATTTCAAAACATTCTTAATATTTTATAGACCTTGTTTAAAGTAATTTATACTCTTGTTCGAATTTTTATAAGATTTTTATAAAGTAATCTTTCCATCATTTTCCAAACAAGTTCCTTTTTAACCTTTTCGACAAAAATAAGGTAAGAATGTCTTTTTTAACTTATACGGCGGGTGCGGCTATTTTCAACTGTTATAAAATCTTCGAAGAATCCCTCACAATCTTATAAGAATATTTTCAAAGTAAATTTTTTATTTTATAATTATGCGGCCTTTAAATGATTTAAAAAAGAGAGATATTTCTCTCAAAAAGTTTGGATATCATCTATGTCAACATCCTTTGATGGATTTTAAGTTTATTTGAAGTTGATTTATTTTGATTCAAAACACCCATATAGTATTGATGGTTTTTTAATATGTTTGACTGTGGATGTGTTATTTTTATAATATTCATGGTTTATGGATAATGTATTGACATTTTGTATTCTAGTTTTAATACGAATGTTTATTTATGTTTAAACCTATTCATATGAGGAATGCATTGGACTTAGTAAGTGATGGGTGGAGCCTACTACACCTCCTTGATGCATTGGTAGGTCTCATGAGACAAACTATTGTCTTGGAACAATGCCTTGACAAAATATTATTTGTAGTCTTGGCACAGGGCCCTGACTATGTGGTTATGATAGTCTGGCATTATGCATTCCATCATTACTAAAGTGGTTATTGATATTTCATATGATTGTTCGACAAGTAGAATATCCATGTGAATAAGTAAATGTAATTATTTCATTTAATTTTTTCCATATTAAGCTAACGTTCAAGTTTAAAAGGTTTTGGTTTTAGTTACACATTTCCTTAAATTTTTATGCTTATTTATGAATGTTTTTGCTGTATTGTTTTCCTTACTGAGCATCTGAGCTCACCCCTTTCTATGTTTTATTTTTTCCAGGATTGAAAGAAGTATTTTATGACTGACCTGCATGGATATTCTGTGGGGATATGAGTGTGGACTATGGAGACTATGTTGTTGTAGTTTTTCACTTTATCATGTAATGTAAGACTTATGAATGTATCTAGTGATTCCAAGGCCAGTAAACAAATCGGTTTTTTGAGACTTGATATTTTGTGATCATGCCAATGTTATGTAATAATGCACCGACTCTAGGTAACTAGGGTCGGGCCATTGCACATATGATGGAAAAGGGGTTGAAAAAAGGTTGTAAACTAAAAATAATAAAATAATAAATATATTTTATATATATATGATATTATAAAGGAATGGTTATTATTAGTTTGAAGGAGGTATTAATAAAAACAATAATAAAAAAACATTATTATGAATTATACTTATTGTTTGGAAAATCTCAATTGTCTTTCACCTTAGGACATAATGATTTGTATTTTTGAGATAAATTGAGTATATTTCATGGGGAGTACATTTGTGAGAATATTTTGGAATAATGTGGTCACGATATATGTCTCATGATGTATTTTTAATTTATAAGAGGAGGTTCCCTTTTATAAGATAAGGGTTACATACTTGTAATTATTCTAAATTATTAAATATTATATTTTTTTTAATAATGGTAATGTGGAACTAAATAAATTAAAATTTGATGTTAATTTGATATGGTTATTAATACACTAAACAAATAATAAATAATATTATATTTTGTGACCATATCATAAATTTTTAACCTTAATTAACCTATAATACTCTTTTATAGTGGTGACAATTATTTTACTAATGTTACTATTCTAGAATGAAAAAATGTAATTAATATCTTTAATAAAATTTAAACACATTATTAATAGCATTAAATACAATTCTCATAATTAAATTTTTTTTTGTGAAATAAATTATTTTTAAAATAAGTGTATAAAACAAAACGTAAAACTATTTTTAGAGAAAAAAATTAATTTATCATAAAAAGAGACTTATACAAAAATAAAATAAAATTCTTATCCTTATGTATTTAATTATGAGATTTTTCATAAATTAAATATTATATCTCTTCATAAAAATCCAATAAAAAATGAGGATTTTTACATACATGAATTATAGAAAAGAAATGTATGTTTTTTAAGAAATGACATTTCTTACTATTGAATAAGAAATCAATATTTTCTGAGAAATTACATAAAATAATTCTAAGATAATTTTGAAATTAAAATTTTAAATTAAATTTATAATTTTTCACATAAATTTTCTTATATTATTATATTTTAGTTATAATTTCAACTAAAAAAATGCAATTAAAATAATTTTTTACGAAAATGTGTTTTTAAAGAAGTTGGATTTAATATCATATCTTGGTAACAAAAAAATAATGGCTAATTTATTTTTAGTGTTTTTAATTTAATAATTTTATTATAATCATTTCTAAATAGTTACAAATTTAATCTATAAATATACTAATAAATTCTACACATAAAAAATTGTAATGAAAAATAACACTTTTACCATTAAAATATTTTATCTTCATTTCAAAAAAATTGATAATAATTGTATAATTAATTATTATTTTTTCTAAGGTAAATTTATATATACTTTAATTTTATGACATAGTTCTTTTATTGTTGATGTTTCAGATAAATAAGTCCATTGAACTCTATAAATTTTTAAAAGAGAAATATACATTTATAGCTATTATATTGGGACATTATTCAATCTGATTAGATCTACCATACCCTCTCATTATTCTAATCCAGTTAGCTCTGCTTCTGGTGGTTGCTACTCTTGTTTCTCTAATCCTCTTCTGGGTCATGTTCTGTGTGAATTGAGGTACTCCATGGTCTTTGTGGCCCGAAGGCCCTGTGGCCTGATGGCCTTTGATGACCCGAATGCCCTTGGGACCCGTAGGCCCAAACCGGTGGCTCGAAGGCCCAAAACAATATTGAGATATCGAACATTTACCTCAAGTCATAAATTTCTTCATACAAACTCTAAGCATCATATATAATATTTCAAGAATTATTATATGTATATAGAATAACCATATTCATAGTTATCTTAATATTTATCATTCCATTATAATTGAAAATTACCCATCCATTAAAAATTATTTATTAAATCATTATTCAGGAGAGTTTGTACATGTTTTATTTATTCTATTATGATGAATAAACTGTATTCATGGTTCAATAATCATCAAAATCAATATAATATAATAAATATAACATTTAATAATTAAATAAACAACTATAACCATTCAAATAGGGTGGTTAAGAAAAATGAATTACCTCTCTTCATGGAGTCTCTAATCCTTACAAACATATGTGTAATGTTCCAATTTTTCAATGGATGGGATGATAGAAATGTAAACAATAATATATTTTTATTTATTAATAATTATATGATAATTATCATATATATTAATTTAATATATCCAAATATTCACCTTGGTGATTTATGAATGAATGATGAATCACATCGCTTCTAGAGGGTGGCAGTTCACACTTACGAATGAGAGACATTATCATTTTACAATAGAAGAAAATGTAAGATGGTAGAAAATATTTTATCATAAAATAATAATAATAATTATAGAGAAATAATATATGTTAATTAACTCCATATATATAACCATCCAAGAGATATAATGGAGAAAACAAAAGATATCACTTTGTGGATGTGGAACTCCACATGTATACATGAGTGATGTTTTCAATACCATTTGAATTAATATGAAATTAAATAGGATTAAAATATAAATAATAAAATTTTATTATATTATAGTAACTTATCTTATTATTCCATCATGTTTATGATTGGTTTGAAGCGGTTGAAGAAAAAATTATCAGGAAATAATTTAGTTAATAGTTATACCACTTCCTTGGAAACATTATTTTATATTTAAGCTAAATCCATATATGACGGTATTTTGGTGATACCATGAACTATATTTAATTTCTAAAATTTTTATGGATATTTGGCTAGATCATGGTCGATATAAAGTAATCATGTGGCATGAAGAAGTTGAAAGAGGTGGAGATCTTTTATTATTGTGGCACTAGAACACTTGTAATTATTCTTAACATTTAAATATTATATGTCCCTTAATCATGGATAAGTGGAAATAAGGAAATATAAATTCAACTATTTTGTAATAATTTTATAAATTAAATAATAAAATAATAATAAAGATGATATTTTGTGACCTTAGAAAAAACATTAACCTTAATTGACTTATTTTACCCTTTCCTTGTCGTGACAACATTCCTAAAAAATGTACTATTAATATTTAGGAAAAATAAATTTTGAATCATTAATAATTTAAAAAATACATATTAAAAATATGAAAGCCATTTTTCAATATATAATTTTTATAATACGATGATAAAAATTTTAAAATAACTGTGAAATATGTTAAATAAAACATTATTTAAAGAAAAAACATTTATGCATGGAAATGAATTTATACCAAAGTAAAATTGTATGATGAGTCATATGGATTTGGTTTGATTATATATATTAAAAATTATCTTATTTTACATGAAAATAAAATCCAAAATAGAATTATTCTTTTAAATTACCTTATTTAAAGAAATTAAATGATTGTTTTTCTAAAATCTATATTTTTTCACCATTCACTCAAAAATCATTCATTAAAAAAAATACTATAACATCATTATAAGTTAATTTTGAAAATTTTATATGAAAAAATATTTCAATTTTTTCAAATATAATTTATAAAATTTTTATACATAAATTATAATAACTACTCACCATATGGAATAAAAATTATTCTTTTATAAAATGCATTTTTGAAACCTAAAATGAATCTATTCTTGTTCCTTGATTAATAACCAAAATTAAATAAAATTTAATTCATTTTAGTACATATAATATATTAATATTATTATAATAATTTATATAAATTCATTATTCTAATTTATTAAAATTAAAATATAGTTTACACATACCAACGATTTTATGAAAAAAATCGCATATACCATTAAAAGTATTTATCTTCGTTTATTACTAGTTTATTAAAACATTATATTTGACTATAAATTTTTATTTAATAAAAAATTCCATCATATATTTCAATAGTATAACTTGGATTTTCACTTCTTGGTTACTTGTGAAATGATGTCCACCAAACTCATTAAATTTGATAAAGAGAAATATATGTTCAAAAATATCATCATGTTATAAGTGTTGTTGATGAATGAAAATTATTTCCTCAAGAATTTTAATTTAAAATATTGGGAAATATCGATTATTTATGATTATTTGATAGATTTGATAAATGGATTCAACTTTCATATTATTGTGAATGGAGAAAAAATATTAGGGTTGTCGGCTTACTATGTCTTTGAAACATAGAACCAATTATATTACTATTGAGATTACTTCAGGGCATTCACCATGGATAGGTTGTGGGACTTTATATTGTTTTTATATAGAATTATGGGAATTTTTTCCTAAATTTATATTTAATTAAGGAAATAAAAAATTAAAAGAAATAAAATGTTGAAATTAAATAAGATATTAAAGGCAATTTTTGAGCACCTTAGGGAAACACCATCAATGGTTATGCATGCATAAGTGGTGACTTTTATTAAAGGAGTATTAAACATAGAGGTGACATGGTTGAGGTTCAAATATTTCCAATTAAAACTAAATTGGTCTCTTATGCTGAAGATTTTATGTCCATCTATCCTAGACATATAGGGGGAGGCTATTTGTCTAGTTTGGGTGAAATAAACATGATATGAGTTCGAAACACAAATGATAATAAAAATAAACTCCTATAAAAAAGAAAAAATATCAATTTCAGGATTCATAGACTAATGAAGAATTGTATTTTAGGTCCACATTGCTTTGAAAATGGGTTTTTCAATTTGGGTGAGGAACCATGACTATAGATATGATAGTGTTTTATGTCCTATAACATAAACATAGAGAAGTTTTGTTTAATTTCATATTACATAGAATAATGGATGTTTCTTTTTAAGTCATAAAAATTTGGCTAAAGGATAAAATGATAGATATTTTTAAGCTATGTGTGGATAAATTTAGTGAAAATTGAGGGATCGATACAAATATAGATTTTCTTGGGAATATAAATCACACGAATTAAGGTCATGTGGCTTAGGTCATATGGGTGTTTCGTTTTAGGTCGTACAACTAGGATTAGTTTTATAATTTTTAATTTCATTCAGAAAATATACCATTTTATGTAGTTTAAATTTTTCTAGTTATTATTGTAAGGGAATAATTAGTGACAGATTTTCTGTAACTATTTCTTGTGCTAATGAGTCTCATGTGCACAAATAAGTGTTCTTGGGACTCTACTGTATGTCCCAAAAGAATCATGCCTTTTCCATTTAAACATTATATTTTTCCATGTTATAAAACACAATTGGAATATTTTTTAATATTCAAGGGACTTTATACACAATCGATCTTGATCGTGGCTATAGTGTACATGTAGCATTGATCAAAACCTGATCGTGGTAATAGCTTGTCACCTAATAGGGTTATAACCATGGTTAATATCAAGTTATGGATATAGTCTAACAAACACTCATATTAATTCTAGGGATTGGAGTGATAAATTACATATATTTATTATTGGGTTCTAATCATGGATATAGAGATCATATTTCCATGGCAATTACATATTGTGGAAATAGGTTGAGATTTCGAGGAAGAATAAGCCTGATCATCTAAGACTGTGCCATTAGGGGTATTTGTCTACAATCATGATACCTTGAGGATATGGTGTTCTTAGGAAATTATTATTATTATTTGTGTTAATTTTATAATTATAAAACTAATTTAAAAAATTTCACATTCACAAACATAGGGAAAGATATTGAAATGGTTCGTATATATTTTAAAAATAGTTATTAGTAGAGTGGAATATGCCGTTATCTTTAGAGAGGATATGTGTGTTTGAAAATATTAGGGATATTATTTTTTTAACCTTATATCCATGGGTATATATCCATTGTTAATCGTCCTCCATTTTGAAATAACCCATTTTGATGAGCATGGGTGTGGTAATTGGGTTCTTATGTCCATCCGAATTACATTTGGAAGTATATATTTTCCCATGGAAATATCCTAGGGGATATAGATAAGAATATTATTCCAATGGGAATCCCTATGCTTAGATGTTACTTATAAAATGATCTACTGGAATATATCCAATGGCTTGGACTATGTTTACAGACTATGTTTTCAATAGTTAAATGGGATGCCTTGGCTTGTGGAGTTTTGACTCTTACTTATGTCTCCCTCTACATGATTCAGTTTTAGGGTCCTTTATGTCTCTTTCCTATGGTATTTTGACATAATGATAATCAAACTTTTGTGGGATAGAGTTTAAGGAAATATAACATTGATCATATAGTTTCTCAGGGTTGACTGTCATATATCATTAGAAAGGTATATTACCATATTAATATTTGGGTACCCTGACTAATGGTCAGGATGAGATATCCTATGTGACCAATAGTTGATAAATAACTCAATGTGAATTTGGAATCCTGATCCAAATTTATTTGATTGATCAAGGCAAAAATTTATAATTTTTTAATAATTTTTTTTGTACTTTTATAATCATTTTGTTAAATTTGGAATAAATGTAATCAGTTTTTAAGTAGTATAAATCAAGAATGAAAATGAAAAATGAAATAATTTTTTATTTTTATTTTTTTATTCATATCTATAATTAATTATGAATCCATACATTGATTTACTAATTTTGGAATCAAATTACTAATAATCAATTGACTATTTTTTTTATTGAAATTGGGATCATTTTTTCACGAGTTGTTGGTATGTGGTTGAAAATGTATTAAAGGGTAAGTGTGTAAGAATTTCAAACTAGCCCCAAAAATGAGTTTTTACATTTAATACTAGAGAATGAAGGATATTTAGTAAATATATTAGATGTTATAGATCAATTATATGAATTTCTGGGGAATTTTATTTTTTCAATTTTAAAATGAAATTTTTTAAGATACCAAAATACATGTTGGGTCATAAGTCTATAAATATCAAAGAATGCATGACTTGTGGACCGTGTCAAAAAATAGTAGGCATGATAATACAAATTTATCATTTGGTCTCATATGACCTCAAAATACTATAAAACATCAACAAACATCATTTAGGACTTAATCCATCAAATAATAATTTATTGGGTTTTTTCTGATTTATTTTGTGTTCATGTGAGTTAATTTTTTTAGACTTACTTGGGGTAGGTAAAACTCTATATTGCCCTAGTATATGACTTCTGAGTGTCCAAGTTATACCTTTCCCCAACACCCACATAAAAATTCATCCTTTATCTTCATAATACTTTTCTACCACGTTTTATACATCATATACTATGTAGAACTTTATATTTTTCCATTCTTTTGTACTACAATAATTATAATATGAAAAAAAAATAAGTTGGGAACACCCTAACATTAATTTTTTTCGTCTTCCTATATCAGAATGTACCCTAAAAACATTATAAAGCCTATAAATCTTAATAATAAGGTAAATATTACGCAATATTCTCCAAAAAGTAATAAAATTTTAGAGAAGTTCTCACTTGTATAATTCATATCCTCAAATGAGTCACATGAGATCCATTGAAGGAAATGGGAGAAGGGAACTGAAACCAAGGATAATAAAAGAGGAACTTGAATCTCATAAGGAATAAGATGATTATATGGATACATATAAGGGAGAATAAGCCTATAAAGTTTTAATATGATCCATTGACCAATCTATGAATTTTTAATGTGAGTTACTATTTATCATAGAATTTTTGTTCAATTGATTTATCTATGAGTTTCTATTAAATAATTTTTCCTATCTTTTAATTTCTATATATTATCATGTGATGGAACCCTACACCCTTAGTTGTCAAGACAAGTAGAATATCTTTATTCCCCTATTAATGAATTCCTCTACTAAATGTTAAATATATTCTCATAATTTTCTGTAGTTTTTCATGATTACCTTAGAAAATTATCAGTTTTTTGTACTTTGGAGTTAAATTATCCTTCTATAATTCCTCATTTTCCACACAAAGTCCACCTAGATCATCTTTAATACCCATAAAATGTAGTGTGGTGAGTATATTTAGTTGGGATTAAATTCTGTTGATTACTATGTCTAGCTAATATTGGGAAATACTCTGATGATTGAACATCCAAATTCAAGCTGAAATTACACGATGAGGGTTATAAGTGGAGGTTTCATATGATTTGATAGAGAGGTAAAGAGAAGAAGATTTAATTTCCATAATTATCTAACAGGTAAGTGGTGGTTTTCTAAATGGTTAAACGCTTAATTTTAACCCCTGAATTGAAAAAAATTATTCATAGAACATTCTAAACCCACAAAACAAGAGGAATACACACAAGAAAAATACATCCTCCCATGATAAAATTTGAGACCTTCTACACTAAGTTTAACATGGTTTTAAAAAAAATTCTAAAAGGTTATTGACTTCCATACTACAAATCTAATATAATTTATTCAAAAGTAAGATAGTTTTGTGATTTGTGTTTTTTATTTTTTTTATAAGTGTTTGATACATAACAATTTCATATTTTGAACTACATCATGGTTTTGATGTATAGGTTGAAAAAACATTATAGTCTTGATCTGAAAATTTATTAATCATCGATATAGTGGATAGGGACCTTCAAAAATCTTGTTGATGTACTATCTATTCTATTCTTCTTCTTATTCTACTAGAGGTACCTTATAAATTGAATAAAAGGAAGAAACTATATCTAAAAATAATAGAATATTAAGATATTTCAGGAAACCCTTTTTCAATAATAATAATGACCTACAACATCTAATTTACCAACTTGTATTTGAAATTAAAACATGAATTATATAATGTATATATATGCTTCATGGTTTGGTAAGACAGTACCCTAAAAAACATCGAATATAATATGTGAATGTTTAGAGTAACGTTCATCTTAGAGGAGTGTTCAAATCTAAGATAAGATTTAAGTGTTTTTCACTCTCCCTTAATGAGCTATCTATTAAGTGGAAGTAAAATCTATATCCAGGAAAACTCACCCCATTGAATGAACATTAAATGGTCATTTAACAACCCTCATTTTTCATACATTAATAGTACATAATTTTTTTTTTGAAAACCTATACATTACACATAAGAATTTCCAATGAATGTATTAGTCTATTTCTATTGGAAATATGGAATCCTAAAATTTGGTACTAAAATGAGAAATATTATCTCCATCCAAGTTCATCATGACTATAAACCTTGTGAGACACATCAAACATAATACATATCTTAATAACTTGGGTGAAAGGAAACATAAAAAAAGGTTGAGATCAAATGCATAATAAGGGTAAACAAGGGAGATATGTAAACTTAATCATGAGAATATTGTTTTGAGAGCATGATTAGGAAAATAGGAGACCATACCCTATATATAAAATGTAATAAACATGAATCAATACATAAATATTGAATGATTTTGAGACATTAATCATAATCAAATAAAGAAAATGATCCATTAAAGCATAACATAGGAATAATTCCTAGAACTATGTAGATATCATTGAAAAATAATAATTATTTCCATAGTAGTCAGGGAATCACATCTATATCTATCAATGTAGTCTGAGTTCACATCCCCTACCATCTTAGTATCCATGATTCACTCCCATGACCATTGTAGTGGAAAAAAGTATTTTATGAATATATCATGATATATAAATATTTCTCAATTCATTGGAAGGATATATATGTCCCAAAACAATGATAATTAAATAATACATATGTGGTACCCCATAAAATAAATCATCCATAACATAGGAAAATAAATGTGCTTAATTTAACACTTAATAAAATCATAACTCATTGGAAGGAAACAATATTTGTAAGTACCAATCCATCATACAACTAAAAAAATAATTGAAACAATAAGAATGGTATCATTGGATTATATCCATGGTAAAATTTAAGATTAATCAAATAACATACTCTTAGATGAAAAATAATTTTAAGATAACTCTTTGAAACAATTCTTGATGAATATATCTGTTTCTCTTTGAAAAACACTTTTCAGAGCATAAAACAATTTTAAAACATTTTTCATTGAATATTTACTTGAAAATATATAAAAGAATATTTTAAGAACTCTTTAAAAGATAATAATTTTCGTTGTAATCCATTCCCTTGAAAATTATATTAATATATCTTCTAAAAACATTTATTGGGGAAAATAATCCTCAAATATTTGAAAGTTCCCCATAAAACATTGAAACACGTGTATCATAATCCCAATGAAATAATAAAATTAAAATAAGTAAAAAATATTATTAAATTAATTATATTATTATTATATCATTTAATATTATTGTATATACTCCTCGTTAAAGAACATAGGTGCATAAAAAACATGTGTCTCAAAGAAGATGAATTGAGAGAAAACTACCTTACTCATTTGGAATCATTTGAACTATAAAACCTGTCAAATATAGGTCATTAAATGGATATTTAAATAACCATACATTACATTATAAAATTAATGGAATACATTCATGGTTATTTTATACACTACATAGAATAAATGGTAGGTGAATAAGTTATGTATCTCACAGAAATAAAAAGTGAGACAAAATTCCCCTACATCGCATTCGAATTCCTTCATACATGTTCAAAACAATGGAATAATGGTTTAAATAAGTTTATTAACTCATTTCAGATCTATATTCATATTTCTAGTTTCTTCTATGATTAATTTAGAAATTCTTATGACCCATTTATTAATAATATTTTATTATTTTCACAGTTTTGTGTGCATTTGTTTTGTAGTTCCATGATCGGCTCATTAGTGTAAAATGACGGTTGTTATTATATAAAGAGATTAAATCTATAGAAGTGGAATGAAAAAATATTAATTTCACTTCATTTTTATAGTTGGTTCCTTATATAGTTTTTATTTCTTGTATGAGTATGATTAATTGGATAAAATGTTAATGATAAACGTTTAGTTTATTTTGGCCTTTTTATAAACACCCTAAAATAGATTCATTTTATTTACTATTATGGTTATGAAATATTTATGTAATATAAAATTGGTTATAATATACATATTAAAATCTTATTTAACAAAAAAATAGTTTTATGACCTTCCACATTGGTGGTAATGAAAAAACAAGCAAAAACATTATTCACTTGGTTAATTAACCCACATTAATTTAAAAATAATTGGATTTTATTGAATAAAAGGATATGAGAAATGAAATGGATATGATATTTTACATGAGAAACATATATATACATTATATAAGTGACAATGGAGTTATCTTTCATTTATGGATTAAATAGGTGAGTAGAATGTAAAAAAATTAAGAGAGGTACTTTACGAAAATTCCCTCTTAAATATCACCTCCTTAAGAGACCCTTGCAGAACATGGGTTTGGATTTTTGGTGAGACCATAAGAACAGAGACATGGGGACAGTGAATAATAGTGGTTCTGATAGAGACTGGTGGATCTAAAAGGCATTATAGGTTGAAATAGTGTAGTTATTTGTGGTATTTATACTTGATGAGTGGTGGGATTATATGATTAAATAATAAATATTTTATATTTAAAGCCAACTATTCTGAGGTGACATTAAATTCAATGAATTTGGAAGGAAAATAATACTTATAAGTCTGAATGGGGTTGAGGCACACCTCAAAAAACCATTAAATTTTTTAGTTTTTAGGTATTTCATTCCTTTACCCATTTTAACATTATCAAGTTTCAATTTTAACCTATACAATGGTAAATAATTTTTTTTACCGTGGTAAATTTTCTATACATAAATATTATATTTACCTTAAAAAAAATTTAACTTATAATTCGAAATATAGAATCTATACTATCTAATTCAATTCACAAAATTAAAAGGTTTAAATTTCAAATTAGTTTTATAGAGAAAATAAAAAAACTAGGTTTTTAATGTGAATCTTTCAAAAGTTTAGAAGTTGTTTATATCCAATTTCATTTAAATATTGACTCTAATGAACATATTTGGATTAATTGATAAAAAAGTATCTAATTATACTTGAAACCAAATCAAATATATATTTTCCACTATAAATTATTTCAATGAAAAATCTATTCTAATTAAAAAATGAAATATATTTTCACTATTAATCGAAAAATGAATATTCTAAAACATACCACAAAATCAGCATAATACAATTTTTAAGTAAACGTTAAAAAATTAGGTTTATTTCTTAATATTAAATATATAATTGTGGCTGAAATTATTATTTTTTCCTAGAAGTACATGTAAAAGTTTGTTTGAGAAAATAAAATTTTTAAACATATCTAGACATTACTAAATAACTATTATTTTCATTACCAAAATGTTTATTTTTAATAGAATAATTATAAATATTATTTTAAAAGTAGTTATTACTATCCATATTACAATGCTTAATTGATAGGTCATAACCATATTATATAAATAATTATAATAAAAATAATTTTTTTGGAAACATGATGTCTCAATTGATGTATGCCAAGTTTGTGTGGTGTGTAGTCTAAGACAATTTGGTGTCCTCTGAAAGGAATTTATGATTTATTTCGTTGAATGTCATCAATGAAAATAAATTTATTCAAAAAAGAGATGACAAATTTTTTGGGGTGTGACATTCCACCCCCATTGAAATGAATTTCTCCCTCAAAATAAGAAATTATGATATAAACAAATGGGGATACTTCTGCCTCATCATGTTCTCATTATCTCTTGTAGGTTCCTCTAACTAGTTATTTTTCTAAAACACTATAACTAGGTGAGTGGTCCTATTATAGAGAAAATTCTCTATATGATCAAAATTTTCAACTCGTTGTAGTTCATAAGAGATATCCTTCTCAAATGGTATGACATATGAGTTTAATTCGTATAAACTGTCTTGTATGTACTTCCTCAGGAGAGATACAAGGAACACATCATGAACATGATATATATTTTTAGGAAGCTCTAATCAATAATATACTCTCTCAATATGATCAACAAGTTCCAATTGACAGATATATTTAGGGATTAGTTTCCCTTTCTTCCCAAATGTCATAAAATTATTCCCTAGAGAAATTCATAGAAACACATTATCACAAAAATTAAATTCTATATCACATCATCAGTTATCTACATAACATTTCTATCAACATTGTGCTACTTTTTTTATGATGATGGCTGGTTCTAGCCTTCTCACCCATATATTCAGCAATCACAAGTCCCAAAAGCAATCTTTCTCCAACTTCAAAACAACATAATAGATCTCCACATTTCATCCCATATAAGGATTCATAAGGATCCATCTAAATTCATCAGTGAAATCTAGTGTTGTAATAAAACTTCACTAGTGGAAGGTGATGTTTCAAACAACCCACGAAATCCATAAAACTAGATCTCAACATATCATATAGGGTTTTAATTGTTCTCTCAGACTGACTATCCATCTGAGGATGGAATGTAGTGCTGAAACATAATTCTATATCACGTTCGAGTAGAAGGCTTTGCCAAAATTTTGAGGTAAACCTAAGGTCCGATCATATACTATAAAATGATATACTCCATGAAACTTTACCACTTAATGAAAATATTACAATGTTGATCAAGGTAAAAGTATTATATTATAGTATTGAATTATTTTCTCTTAGTGAGGTGATAGAATACTGCCCATATAGAATTAATCCATTTATAGGATTTGGGGAGTCCAAAAACAAATTCCATTGTGATGTTCTCCCATTTCCATCCTGGTATGGGTAATTAATGAAAAAACCATTTATATTATTTTCATTCAACATTAACATGTTGGAATACCAATCACCAAGATACATAATCTCTAATATATCATTTCATCCAATCCGACTAGAAATATTATTACAAAGTATCTATACATATTTGTAATTCTAGGATGTATAGAGAAAGAATATCTATGGGATTATTTTAACAGATCCTCATTAAAAATGGAATGAATAGAATATACGCCCAATTTCTAATCCTTATATTCCATCCCGATCAATATTGATCTCAGGAACTTTTATGACATTTTTTTGATTCTCCACATACTGATTTTGTGCATCTTTTATCATCACAGGTATTGAGAGTTGAACATTCAATTGAGAAAGATAAGGTTTTCCCCTTACTTCACAATTTGTAGGTCTATCCTTTGCAAATCAAAAAATATTGGATCTTTTCTGATCCTCATCAAGGAAAAGATAGCATGATCCCTTCAACTCAAACAATTTATCACCTTGTCTTCTTCCCCAGGGTGGTAATTTATTGACCAGTCATAATCTTTTATCAACATTAAATATATTATTAGGCATATGGTCAAATCCTTCGGTGTGAATACATATTTATGAATTTTATCATTGGTATATATATCACACTTTCAACAATAAAGATATTACATCAATATATTTAATTCAAAAAATACCATAACTAACACTAAATCATTGTTTGGGTAATTTTTCTCATGAATCTTTAACATTCATAAGGCATAAGAGATAACTTTTTTATCCATAAGAACACATCCCAATCTTTTCTTTGATTCAATACTAAATATTACAAATCCTTCGCCACTATAGAGAAATGTAAGCAGAGGAACAATAAATAAAAATAACTTAATTGAATGGAAAATTAATTCATATTTTTCATTCTCGAGGAACATGGGACCCTTCAGATTTAACTTGGTTAGGGGATTAGATACTTGTGAGAAAATATCCAGAAAACGTCGATAATAACTAACTAAACTGAGGGAACTATGGAACTCAATCACCATGGTTGGTCTAAGCCAGAATTAAATGGCCTCTTTCAGTGATAGATCTTCTACAATACCTTCCCTTGATATTATATGAACCAAAAATGAATCTTTTTTCTTGGGAAAAAATAACACTTTTTAAAATTTTTCATATCATTTCTTGTTCCATATATCATTCGTACAATTCTTAAGTGGTCTTCATTTTCTTCACTGATCTTTTACTATGTATCAATTTCATCTATAAAAACAAATGATAACTCATTGAGATAATATCTAATGACACTATTCATCATATCCATGATGATAGTAGGGGAATTAGTAAGACCAAAATGCATCACAATATATTTATAGTGTTTATACCCTTCATAGATTTCTATTTCAAGCATCATATCCTTCTTAATCATTAATTTATGATATATATAATTATGTTAAATCATGTAAATGTATTGAGATTCATGAAATTAATCAAATAAGTCATAAATATGGAGAATATAATACATTTTCTTGACATCGAACTTGATTGTCTAAAAATAATCAATGCATAGTAGCATTGATCGACATTTATTCTTCATAAAATGAACTTGTGAACCCCAAGGTGAAAAATTTGGATGAATAAATCCCTTTTGACGTTTTTAATAGAGTTATTTATTTAATTATTATAACTCAATTGGGTCTATTCTATAAGGAGTTATTGAAATTGTTGTATGACTAGGTATGCGATCTTTAGGGAATTCAACATCATGTTTGGTGGAAGAATAAGAAAATATACTATATATACATCCAAAAATTCAAAAATAATTTTAATATTATCGATGTTAATTTTCTCAAAAACTATTTGAGATCACCAACACATCTGAATGTGAATTAATACACATATAGCAGATGCAATATCGATAGGAAGTTCATATTTATCATCATTTTGATAGATGATCATAGGTTGGATTGAAACATAAAACATGACTTCCATTCCATTAAAATTGATATAGAATTTACATAGATAAAGACAATAAATTCCTAAGATGATATAAAATTCAACCAAGGGAATGATGACACAATTTTATGGAAACACATTCCCACAAACTACAACTCGAGATGAATCAAAGACATGAAATGAAATCATTGTACCATTACGGGTTTTCATTAATAATTCAACATCTAATAATTTTGGTTTAATCTTAACACCCTTATGAAATTATTTATATATGAAGTAGTGAGTATATACAAATTTAAATAAGACATCATTATTTCTATAGTGGATGGTAAGTGTACCTTTTACCACGTCATTATTGCATCCGTCCTCATAAATAGTGATAGCATGATATTTCCCCTTTATCCATGGATTAATCGGTTATTAGTGTCTATCATCATCACTAGACCTTGGTTTTTTCCATTGTTTGTAAAAATAAGTATTCTTATTATTCATTTATCACTATAGTGTTGGGGGTTCATTATGTGGCCCATTTTCTGAATTCGAAACATTAGCTGACTTTTACCCACCACATGTGAAATTAAAAGACTGATGACCATACTTTATGCACTTAAAAAATTTATTATATTCCTTAAGAAAATTTCCTCCATGACTCATCTCACACCTAGAGATAAAGGAAGGACTCACTTTTTTATCTTCATGTTTTTTATATTTACCATTAAACTCCATCTTACACTTCTTTTTAAACACATGATCACGGTACATGACTCCGACCTCTATTTCATCCTTGATTCCACACCACAAAATATCTTTGTTTTTACTAAAGTATTATATGGCCAATTCCCCTATGAGACACATCCTTATGTGACTAAATAACCTATCAACTTTACATTCGGGATGGATGATAATTCCTAAAGCGTACCTCGCACATATCGTGATATTAGTCTCATGGGTAATGACAAATTCATCATCCTTATGCTTAATCACAAGGAACTCTTTCTCCATCATTGTATAAAGAGTCTAAGGAAATTATTTATTGAAGAATATGTTCTTGAAATTTTCCCAATACATGGATTAAATTTCATCTTTCTTCATTATATTCTTAATTAGATTCCACCCCTAGGCTGCTTCTCCTTCTAAGAAATAAATAGCTAGAATAACTTTCTCATGCTCCTTACACTGGAAAATATAGAATATAATTTCAGTATTAATAATCCATTATTCCAAAATAAATGGTCAGAATAATCACTGAATGACGGTGGATGTTTCCTCATAAATGAGTCAATAGAATGTTTTCCCTCCTTTTTTTATTTGGTAGTCCACCATGATTCATAGCCTGAGAATATTGTGCGAGTATAAAAACATGATTTTTGAGTCCATATCATATATAAATTGGTTTATAAGTCATTTCAATTTTCATCATAATCAAAATTAGCATAGTTTTTCAGGTACTATCTATTAACTAAAACAAAAATCGTTGAGTAAAAATAGTTATCATAATAAGGAACCCCAAAATCATGAATAGCTACATACAATATGTCTAAATTATGACACCATACTTAATTTATGATAACTAATGTTCATACAAGGTTATTCCCTGCTTTCTTATAATTAAATCAATCATAATGGTTTTTTGATGTGATTTTTTAGTTACCAAAGAATATCCCCCAGTTGTGTCAAAATAGATTTGTAGAAAGTTTGGTTGTCATGTACTATGTTAGGATTATGTAAAACCTGATACACATTTTTGGATTTGTTACCACTATCTCCATCAATTCTAGATCCACTTCCACCTATAGTATCAAGAAAGAGATTTATTACTAGGAAACCACTCGTTCTATCTGGTACCAATATTTTAGGGCATTTTCCTATACTTTTCCCTATCCATAAACATAATATTATCAAATTCTTTAAGATTGTATCTATGGTTTTCTAATTATATTTTTCTATTTTAAAATAAAATATTTGTTTCCAACACTAATAATATCCACCTTCAATTTTCATTCATTAAAAATAAATTTCTTTTCAGAAAAAATAAAACATTACAAAAAAACACCCAAAGAATGTATTATTTCAGTTTTTTAGATAGATAGAAACATAAAAACTGGGAAATATAAGTGAAATGTTGTCTTATAATATGTTTTTATAGACTATAACCATTATTATAAACATTAAACATATTACATATCTTCAAAGCATAGGTGAAACGAAACAGAAAAATGGGTCACACTAGATGCTCAATAAGGATAAATAAGAAATATATGTAAACATAATCATGATCATAAGGTTATGAGAACATTATCATTGAAATAGAAGATATTAACTTGTATATCAAATATAATAAACTAAAATCATGACATAAAAATTAGCAGTTCATAAAATATGATTTATAATAAAATAAAGAACATGAACCTCAAAAGAATAACATTGGAATAAAACATGGAAATGTGGAAAACTCAAATTAGTATAATAATGATTGAAATATTAGTCAAGGTATCACGTCCAAGGCTATCATGGTAGTATTTCATCGCTTCCTATACCATAGTGGTAGTCATGATTTACTCTAATGAGCATATTAGTGGACAAAGTCCTATATATATATATATCTCATGAGAAATAAATATTCACCCAATTCATGGGAAGGAGATATAGGTCCAACACAAATCATAATTAAATAATACTTATATATTCCCAATAAACATAAATAATTCATAACCCTTGAAACTATATAGCTTTTATAAAACACTTTAGTATATCATAATTCATGGAAAGGAAACCAATATTTTAAGTACCAATCCTTCATAAATGTTAAACATTCCAAGAAAAAATAATAATGGTATGATTTTTTCATATACCCAATATGGTTTAAGTAACATCAAATAAAATGGTCTTATGTGTAAAATAGTTTTGAGAGAACACCTGGAAAAAATTCTTAAAGAAAATATCCTTTTTTATTAGAAAATTAAATTTTTGAACATAAATCATTTTTTAAAAAAAATCATTGAAAATAGGTTGCAAAACACATAAAGGAATATTTGGTAAAAATTTAAATTTAAAAAAATTATTCAAAATCATTTCCCATTAAAATTACATTAATATATCTTTAAAAAACATTTCTTTAGGAAAATAATATTCAAACATTTCTAAGTCTCTCATACCTCTTTAAATCATTTGTTTCATAATACACAGTAAATAATAGCATTAAAACAAGAATAAAATATCATTTAAAGATTATATACCTAATATTACATTTTAAATTTAATTATATACATGTCCTACAAGAATATAGGTGCTTTGAAAAAAATGTGTCTCAATGAAGAAAAGTTGACATAAACTACCTTACACATTCGGTAACTTTTGAATAGTAAAACCAATGAAATAGATATCATTAAATGGATATTTAAATACTAATATATTATTGTATAAAATTAAAATAATAAATTCATGGGATGTATGTCGACCACAAAAAATAAATTAGTGGTAAATAAGGCTCATATCTCATGGAAATAAAAATTGAGATAACATTTCATTACCTCACATTCCAATTCATTAAACTATGTTTCATCTACAGGTATTATGTTTTATATAGGGTTATTAAATAATTAAAGAACTATATTGATATTTATTATACCTTAAATGATGATTTTTCGACATATTATACCACATTCATTGATAATATTACATTATTTTATGGGTTTTCGGTGTGTTGTTTTATAGTTTCATGATCAACTCATTTGAGTAAAATTATGAATGTAATTGTAAAATAATATTAAAACACCAGAAGTGGAAATAAATAGTAATAATTTACTTCCATAAATATTAATGGCCTCATATATCATTTGTATTTCTTACATGTGGAATATTCATTAGATAAAACGTTAATGATAAATGTTTAGTTTATTTTAGCCGTTTTTTCTGAACACCAAGAAACTAGATAGATTTTATATACTATTATGAGTATATATTAGTTATAGAGTATGAAATTGTTAATATTATAAATATTATTATATTATTTAACCATAAAAATAGTGTTATGACTATCCATGAAGGTGTTAATGGAGAAAGAAAAAAAACATTATTCATAGAGGTGACTAACCAGCCTAACTTGGACAATAATTTCATTTCATTAAATAAGAATAGATGATAAATGAAATTGATATGATTTATATCATAAAGGAAAAACATTCTAGTATATAAATGATTCTGAAGTAATTATGAATTTATGGATAACGTAGGCGAGTATAACGTAGAAGAATAAATGAAATTAAGAGTGGTACTTTGGGAAATTACCTCTTAAATATCACAATCTTAAGAGACCTTTAATGACCTTGGATTTAATATTTTTTTATAACATAATAACTTGGACTACGTGAGTGTGAGTTGGATAGTTTTGGGTAGATATTTGAGGTGCTACCGGGATGTTTGTGTCAAAATGGGTGGGCGATGGTAGTATTTATACTTGAGGAGAGGTGGTTCAATGTTAATGAATAGTTTATATTTAAATCCAACCATATTGAGGTGCCATTAAATTCAATGACCTTGTAATGAAATTTCTATTTCTGAGGGTATATAGTGTATATCCATATTTCAACCAATATTTAAAGGTTATATTTTTTAGGTATTTTAAGCACGTACCCTTTTAACTTTAACAGGTTTCATTTTTTACCTATACCATGGTAAATAACTTTTTTACAATTGTAAATTTTTTATACCTAAAACTAAAGTGAACATTATAACCTAATTTGGACATTATTATTCAAAATAATGAATGTATTTCCCTGATTTCAATTAATATAATTTGATAAATTATATTTAAAATTATTCTTATAGACAAAACAAAAAAAATGAGTTTTTAAAGTGAAACATTAACAAGTTTTAAATGTTTTAATGTCCAATTTCAATGTCATATTTTATCCAATGACATAAATTGGATTAATTGAAAAAATGATCTACTTATAAATTAAAATAATTAAAATATATAATTTAACGGTATAAATTGTTTTAATGAAAAATATGTTTTAATAAGAAAATGAAATATTTTTTCACTATTCATCAAAATTTTAATTAATCAAAAAATACCAAAAAAATCTCTCTAATTTAATTATAAAATTTCAAATTAAGAAATGTTTTTTATTTTATAAAATAAAAGTCATAATAGAGTCTTAAATTAATTTTATTGTTTTTTCATTTAAGGAATTGAAATGCAGTTCATTTGAGAAAATAGTTTTTTAAAAACATCTAACGAATTTACCATACATTATATTTTCATTAACAAAAGATTAATTTATGTTATGTTATTATAAATAATATTTTAAAATTTTTTATTAATATTCATATTTCTAATTTTTATGAATATTTCATAACAAACTTATTTAAATAATTATAATTATAAAATGATGTTTCGTTAAATCTCGATGTTTCGTGTAATGTATCTGAAGTCAGTGTTGTGTGTTCCACAAGCCAATTTGGTGTCATGTGAAAGTATTTCATGATTTAGTGCAATAAAATTCATCAACTAAAATTAAATTATTTGAACATAAAGATCACAAAAACTGTGGTGTTACAGGTCTCCCACTTGAACATCATTTCTACTTCAAAAAGTGCCCGATAAAGGATGAATATCTATGGGATAATGTAAGGGAGTCAATTATTCAACACAAGTTTTGGTATCGGTTTAAGATTTTGAATACATCATTAGAATCCCAAATTATTAAGGAAACCATTTTGTGATGTTCATTTTTCATGTATGAATAGATAAGAAATGAATCTATGGAATTCTACATCTATATGACCACTAATAGATAAACCCCTAACTTGATTTGGAGGACTAATAGAGAGGATTCCACAATATATCTAACTATTTGGTTTTATATACACTACTAGAGAAATACATGATGTAATGACTTCAAAATATAGTTCATTTAAATCTAAAATCCAAGAACAAACCTATATTGCATGATAGTTAACACTGAATAAGGTTTAAGAATCATCACCATCTACATCCCTCGCAAGTGTGACAACTTTTCCACTACCTGGAGAATGTCACCAATGTATTTTCTCAAATGAAATAGATATGTGGATCTATGTTTTTGTGGAAATACATAGAACAATCATAAAAACAAGGATTTATTTAGTACCCCATAATACAGTGTAGTTTGGGAAATTAATAGCCAACAAGACAACCCTTTCAATAGAACATTTTGAAATCTTACTATCCAAATTCATAAAAGAGGAATGTCTCTATAAACTATAAAAGCTATGAAAAATTAAAAAATGAACAACCTTACATTAATTTTATTCTAATGTAACCTACAAAATAGAAAATAAACCAAAAATCTACCCTCACAACTCAATATTCAGAGATGATGGACATAAAATGTTAGTTTGGACAGATCATTTCCACTTTAAAAACTCAGTATATCAATAATTATGTAATAAAATTATTATTAAATTCAAAACCCTATAGATAATATTAATTATATATCACAGAGACGTGAAATGGAAGTGAAAGTAAATGAAGAACCATCACTGGATGCTGAATATGGAAGAAGGAAACTCAAGAAGGAAGAATATTTCATTCATAATAAACCAGAAGAGGAAGTTTATATAGAGATGAAACTATTTAAAAAATGGAAGGGAAAATAAAAGTTGTAATATATTCCATTACCCCAAAATAATTTTGATTTATGAATGATCCCATTGAATAAATCTCTCTAATCAACTCTATATAATAATATTTTCAAAAAACTAAAGATAGAAAAATTCAATATCTATTTATTGTATTCCAATATCCAAATTTTTTGTTCTGAAATTTATTTTCATGGTAATGTTTACCAACAAAATAAAATATCAAAGAGATCATAGGTTATGATTATTAATAAATTATTCTACCCTAATAACCTTAATATTACCTATAAAATGTCATGGACCATGTTCATTCACTACCCCATTCACTATATAAGATCATATATTCTCTAATGAATTGTGTTATTTGTAGATTGCATTAATGTTATTTCTTTATTGTTTTTCATTTTCATTGAAATCTAAGAACATAATCCAACCTGTTTTATTGTAATATTAGCTAACTGGTCCATTTTCTACCTAATAATATTTTTAGATGAAGTACCGGTAAGGGTAAAAGGAATATTATTTTCGTGTGATTATTGAATCACAAACACAAACGAATAAATATGTACATCCTATTTCCATATCATTTTACATAGATACTTTCATAATATTTCAAAAACCATAATAAATGATCATGAGGGAACCCTATAAATGTATTTTTTATAATAAAATTTAACCTTTTTTATTTTGGATTCAGTTAAATATCATCAAGATGAGAAATCTATTATTACACAATGTAACTCAAAAATTATAAATCATTTTCAGGAACAAACTAAAATTATATTTATAAAAAAGATTATAAGTATAGTTATATTCAATTAGTCCTTATGAAAATTCATTTTTTTATAAAGAGTTAAATTTTGAATCAGTCCCATGTCCTAAAACAGATAATGAGCTAGATGATGGATATATTTTTATTTGCCAAAATATGTTACTGATACATATAATTTCTATGTATATGTAAACATCATGGAAAACAAGGAGATAGAATCATCACTAGAGCACCCAACTAAATTTTAACATAAAATTGTGACATCTATCTTTAAATATGATTTTATAAAATAAAATTTGAAAAAATCTATGATAATATATTGTATTTGGGAATCAAATCCAGAAGACTAACTCATGAAAATTCTATATATATTTCATTCAATATGTCTGTTATTATATGATATCTTAGCGATTATCCCCACAATTTTTATCCACCAGAACATCCTAGACAATGTGTCAAAACATGAGACTCGTCCTCAAAAAACGCTCAAACCAACCTTAATAAATGTTATAAAAAAGGAAATTAAAATAATTTTAGGATCCGGAATCATATAAATCATTTTAGACTTTTAATGGGAGATTCTCATTCAGATAGTACCTCAATACAATATAATCGCAATTGTATAAAATTAGAAAAATTAGTTATTTCTCAGAAGGATTAAAAATAGTATGATCATCGGTATCAACTATAAAAAATTGAATCATATGACCCAAAATACTTTTAACTCTTTTATTTTATAGATCTATTGTTATAGTGAGAGTTCATGAATGAAAATATTGATTTCTAGGATGAGTTTTTTTTTGTTATGTAGAGGTTATTTTATCTAAGAAAGACCAATAGAAACCCACATTTATATTTTCATTTGTTATGTTTAAATATATAAGGACTAATTTTTGTCTATTATATTCCATAATTATATTTCAAAACATCCTGGTAAGAAGAATTTTATACATTATTAAAATACTCTTGGAGATATTTTTTGTATAAAATATTATTTATGGGAAATGTTTTGAAATATTTCTTGAAAATATGGAAAAAAATTTAAAATTTGTATTAGAAATAAATTTATTTCCCGATTTGAAAAGGGATAATTTATTGTGGAGAAATGTGATGTGTTCACCCACAACATATTTAAATTTTCAATTGAATTATATAACTCCAAATATTACATCATATCCACCCAGAATTTCCCACCACTTTGAGGCATATTAAATAATTTTTTTTTATTTTATATATTACATAATAATTATTAAAGGAATTAAGAGAATACATGGGCCTATGATTATCCCAATCAAGAATGAAACTGATTATTTTTTTGATGACTCAACATTGAAAACCATTTAAAAAATCTGCATTAATAAAAAATTATGTAATTAGTCCACCAGAATGGAATAATCCATTTATTTTTTAAGTGATTATTTGAACAAAGGGGTGGGAGAAGATTCAAACCATAAGAATAATTATAATTTCCATGTCAAAGGATATACTTAACAGACTTTGAGAAAAAACAAATATATAACAAAATAAAAAAATTATGTTTCTAGCGATGTTTCTTCCATTTGAGAAATTTCATTCATACATGTTATCAGGTAAATTAAGTATTTACTCTGATCATGTTGCCAATATAAATTTGATAATTAATATTATTGAAAGATGATATTGGGGGGATGAATACTACTTCGATAGGAATTTAATATGGATATAAAATATATGAAGGTCCCTAAAAACATAGTTATAAAACACCTATGAATATTTCCCTACCCTAATGATATAAATACACACATAGTAAACCTTATAAGATTATATCCCTAATGAGATGTTGTATGAAGTCTCTAAGTTACCCTAGTATGCTCGTGTGGTCAAATTTAGGGTCACAAAAAGGTACCACAATGATTTTATAAAAATAAACTTCAAAATATGAAATTTGATTATAAATAATTAGTTTTAGAGGATCCTTAAACATGGAAAATTTATAATTATAAAGTGATTTTAACATTTATATCTAAAAAATATCTTGTGTTCGCTTTTTTCCATACAATTTATTTTTTAGGCCACCGTGGACCAAAAAGAACAACTATAAATGCGGTACTATCTAGTTTTTTCTAGAAAAAAAATTAATGAATAAAATATCTATGGTAAAACATTAAACCCTTCTAAATTTCTGGTGGATTCTCCCAAAAACAAAAAATATCACAATAACACATGATCTTCTATGAAATATTTTGTGAATCGGGGTTTAGATATCATCAAACCGATTTCTATTTATTTTGTATTTTACAATACTTTTTTAGAAATAGATTATTTATCTCTGTGGATTAATGAATAAGAAACTAGAACATATGATTCCATAGTAGTTATTGAATTCCTAAGAAAACATAATTTTTGGAGGTTTTGGTGTTCTTAGAGAAATAACCAGTAATCGGGGAATATATTTTTTTTGAAAAAAGAGAATAATATCCCTCATGATGATATATGTAGGACACTATATAACCTCTTATACCAAATACACACAACCAAATGGGGATGCTGTTGTGAAAAAAGAGGGATCCATAGGATTTTGGAAGGTATAGAGAAATCCAACTAGAATGATTGGGAAAAGAAAACAGTGGATGCATAGTTTTACCAAATAATCATCCAAAAACACCCGATGTTATATAACCTTATATAATATCATATGGGATACTTTTTTACTTTTATGTTGAGGTTTATCGCAAATCCTACTATGATATGAAGAAATTGAAACTCAAATTAAATAAGGGTAGAAAATATAGAATTCCTCAAATTATAGATATAGAAATATAAAAAGGTAATTTAAGGAGAAATCGTTAATTTTAAATTCGAAAATATTGATCTACCTCTAAAATATTCCTTCATAAAATATACTTTCATTTTGGTGAAACATTTAGCTGCTTTCCAAAAGGTTGAAACTTAGGCCTTGTAAGATTTTCTCCAAATAGGATAGTCCATTTATAGTGAAAAATTAATTTTCATTTAGTGACATTGAGATTAATGAAACTATATTCCAAAAAATATTTATAGTGAATTGATCATAGTTGAAGTTGTTCCATTGTGTTTTTTATAGATCCAATGAATGATTCCAAACTCCTTATTTGTAAATATGAATAAAAATCATCTGGTTTTCTCATTCAAAAATAAATTTATAGAAAATCATATTTTCAATTTTTGTATTCCATAATCATTTGATAATGGATTAAATTAGATGTAATTTCAATGTTTAGTATGATTTAAAGAAAAAATTAGTTTATGATAGAGGTATTTTATTGATATTTTTATCTATTTTTCTGTGTTTATTACTAGAAATTAAAATTATGTTAAGATTCATTTTTTGAAACATCATTACCCCAAACCCTAATAAAAGTAATAAATACCAAGTTGTAGACTGATCGATGGATAATTTTATTTTATTCATAGGGGATGTGAGGTAACAAAAAGGAATAAAATTTAATTATTATAGTGGCATGAGAATTTATGGCTTCCCCAGAACAAATAATTTTCCACACACTCTTCAATTGAATCAATGATGTGATCCTCACACAGAAAATGAAAGATGGGCTTGATATAAAATTATCTACTTTCATGGAGAAGAAGCATACAATATTTTATATAACAAAATACCTATCACACATTGACATATTGATATTCCTAAACTAACATCGTAATGTGGTGATGTAGTAGTACAAACCTCCTTTTAGGTGTATGATTTGGATTAAATATTTATGTTGATAAAAGGGTTTCAAGACCATAAAAACCATTTTTTATGATCTTTAAGGAACTTTTTATCCTTATAAAACATTTAATATTGGGTAACCTAAATACCAGTGGAATAGATTTCAACATATGATTTGATTTGACTAGTCTTGGAGTAAAAATGGACTTATAGATTAGAAGTTATGCCCATTTAAATTTGGATTTAATTTTGGGGAAATGAAGAAAAAATTTCACTATGTACCCCTTTCATGGACAATGATCCCACTGCATAGACTTTGATAACCCTGCATGGATGGAAATCTCTCTTAAGGGAACTCTTATCCACTTTGAAATCTATTATATCATGTCACAGACTATCATCTCTATGAGCTTCTAATCTGATTTTCCAAAATGTATTTACAGTATAATATCACTGCAACGTGTACGAACTCATGATAAAGAACCAAACCTCACATAATTGAGGTGTATTTTGTATTTATGATGTTATGTGGCATTGCTATGATGATATTTCACAACATTTTGATGTAAATTACATCACAATATTTCATCCTTCTGGTGTCGGGGCAGAGATTTAGGCATGCCCACATGGTCCATTCATAGAGTCACTTTATGGCCACATATCACCACCACATTTACTTAAATTTTAGAGGATACTTCTCATATAAATACTCAAGTTCCATTATGAATGTAACAAATATAATAGATTGGGATTTTTATGGGGATAAAATAATTCACTAGTAAATAAAAAAACTCTTATTTTTAATTTAAAGGAGAAGAAGATATATAGTGGGTGTGATACCGTGAGGTCATATTGAAAAAAAAGACCACATAAAATCTTGTTAATGTAATCATTGAAGGTTGATCATACAAGTACATCATGTGAGGTTGAGATTTTTGGGACCCCTCATGAAGGCCACATCATGATGATTATTCTGTGGGGACACCTCATGGGGGTCCTTCATTGTGGTCCCCATGCGAGGGCCAATTCATAGATCCTCTTATAGGGGAATCACATTACTACATTTGTATTCTATTATATCTTCCTTAAATCCATCCATATGGATAACTTCAAATGTGAACCCACATCGTGAGACCCTTATCAGTGAAACCAATACACCGAGCCTCCTCCATAAAATCACTACATGGGAGTCTTTTCCATGAACTACCATCAATGGATCCAGTATGTGATCTAACTTAGAGTCCACTAGTCGACACTTGGGGGAAAATTACCCCACTACATTTATTCATTCCAGTGGTAGGTTTTTTCAATGACCCATCTGTCCACTTCCATCACTTATATCACTACCCCAATGAAATATCAATCATCACACCATGAACATTTTTCGCTGGGTCAGACATATTTTTTGGGATGTAATACCAACAACCCAAAAATGGATCATAGAATAATTCCTCAAGTCAGGATAATCCACATTGATTATAAAAACACCTTGAGTAGATATTTTCTCTGTTTTTTTCTTTGAAAAGCTTGGGTTTATAGTCCACTATTTGTTTTAAAAATATCCTAAGATAAGATAATCCATTGGTTTTCCAAAATTTTGCCTCAATAATACTGTAATCCAAAACTCTATCTCAATGGGAATAACTAATGCTAAATGCCCACTCAATTATTATGTTGTCGCCCCTTTTATGGAATTGGAATCCCACATTTTTATCTTGCTATGTGTAAACCTCTATCCATTGTATAGTCACATCAGTTACTTATTGAGTTAGTCATCTCATGGAATCCCAATTCACATGGCCCACTGAATATAATATTGTGAACTCAAATACCATATTATTGATATTTATTACCTTCTTTCTCACATAGAGAATTGATCAAATGGTATTAGAGATTTAGATAAAAATTTCATTAGCTTAATTTAAATACGTCATATAAATTAACTTCAAATTTTAGTTTCATGAATTTAAACAACCCAGTGAACATACTTACTTTATTATGTAAAAATTTATAGACCCATCCTATCATATGACTAATGATTTTATCACTCTAACTACATGATCTTTGACGCATGTTCGTGAAACATACATAGAACACCACTTTGTGGTTAAAACATGATACTAATAAGCATGTTTTTTTATTATGTAACAATAATAATATGACCGATTTATTTTTTTATAGCACATGTAGAGATACTTTTCTTGGTTCACTAATATAAACCAGGTCAAGAAACTCATATTGGATCCCCCACATAGGCCTTATAATTTGTGTATTTCCCATGATATGATCAATAAGTCTTATATTATGAGTATATGACATTTTTATATCGAAATGAATAAGGTGAATCATCTCTATATCCTAAAAATACTAGGAGGACATTGGGGGAAGATCCATATGTGGTCTATATCTTGTCCAATATTGTTATCAATAAGAATTATAAACCAAAAATTTCTACTCAAGAATAAGTCCCACACAAACCATTTCTAGGAACCTTTCACGTACTATTCTATTCCCTATAACCTCAAACTAAGAAGATCACTTGAATGTATGAATTTAAAATGAAGTAAACTTGTTTTTGGAAATATAAACATAATGGTCACACCAATAATTCATGAATATATGACATTAAAGGGAACCATAATGGTCTAAGTCCCATGACCTTAAAGGATACAATTATTTTCATTAAGTGCCACTGAACATTGTGGTTAAGGATTACTTTCACAAGTCTACATTAGAATAAATTCACATGGAATTGATTCCAACTCAACAACACTTAAGTCCTTCCAAGAGGTTGACAAATTAATGATAACTCAGCTAAAACATTAAAACCTAACATCATTAATTAATAAGATATATATGGTTAACCTATTATTAAAATACATACTAAAATATTTTCTTATATTTGATCAGATCATTTTGATAATAGTAACTTGTAATAAACATTGATTTGTTAAGGATTCATGGGGATATATAATATAAATATAATAGAGTCCTAGAGTAGTAAATAAATTATAATTAAATAGTGATATGTTCATGACCACCCTTCCTATCGACCAATGAGTATTCTAATGTGTCACCGGAAAGAAACTACAATAACCTTGATTTTTTAGAATGTAGAATGATTAGGATGTTAACAGAAAACTAGCATTGATGTGGAATTACATCAAAGTTTGAATTAGAAAAAACAATTGAACATAAGCTAAGATAACATACCCATTATGATTTATTGACTCTATAGAGAGCCTCTCTAATTGGCATTTGAATATCTCATTACGAAATGAATTATGGAATCCATATGTTAACGAATCACTATGCCTTCCTAAGTCAATAAAATCACATCTATGTCTGAGTTATCCATCAAATATATGTGAGAGAAACATGAGATTTTGATTACAAATAATTGATTCTACGGAATGACTATTAAAATAACACCTGATTGATAACTATTATCCTAGGATGAGGTAATTATAAGCCTATCTACAGTCAGATAATAAGTTCTCTTCTCAAAAATGGCTTTGAAAAATTTATTAAATGATAATTGAAAAAGGGGAAGAAAGAATTTTTGAGAGTTTGAACTCAAGTGATGAAATGGATAACGATATATCTGAATGTCATTTAGGATGTATTATTGATATTTGAAAGATTATTTTTAGAAAATTTATTATAGGGGATAGGTATTTAAGATGGATTCACTTATTAAAATCAAAATTTTTGAAAATTATAATCTAATCAAATTACTAGTAATAAAAATATTTCATGATAAGAAGTGAAAAAAATTTAAACATGAGAAATTTAAAAATTTATGTGTGGGGATGTGATCATGCCACAATATTTCAAAAAAAATAGAAAATTTAGAGAATTTTTACCATTTTGTATTTAATTAAGAACAAAATCATTCAATTTTGGAGTAGTTAGAATTAGTTATTAAATTGGAAAACGAATTAAATCATTGGTGTTTTCTTTTTTGTTTATAATTTAATTTAATATGAAATCCAAAAATAGAATTATGTATTATATAATTATATTTTCCCTCGAATATTCATTATTATTATCATTTTTTAAAATATATTCTCGAATCACAAGAATAAATCCAATATCGAGTCTTAATATTCATGAGTATTATGTATAAGGATGGAAATATTCATAATCAAAAATGGGTAAGACTTCCATAATAACTCTACCAATGTATTTAGAGTGCCTAAATCAGGTAAAAACATCCACTACAATCAAAACATAATAAATGAAAGATATATCATAAGTCTTCCTTGAGAGTGTTAGTCTTTGAAGGTGTGTAGTATATTTTCAATATTTTGAGGCATTAGGTTTCATAATATTTCAAATCTAAAAAAATTCATGACTTGTGGGCTATGTATAGCTTTAGTAGGTATTAGTGTATGAGTATCCTAGCTAGCCAAATATGAATTTTCCATGCCATTAATCTTTAGAATTGATTTTATATGATTTAAACTATCAAATCATAATTTCATAGGGTGTTTTTTATTATATCTTTGTACATGTATGATTTAAATTTTTTAGGCTTCCCTATGTCAAGAAATACTCTAAATAGATCAGGCATATGACTCATGAATCACCATATCAGAATTTTCCCAAGAAATAATTTCCATATTCATAACAGAACTTTGTAAGAAAATATTATTGCATAACTTAGATCATCTACCACATAAGAATTTTCCCTTTTCAAATTTCATACAATGGAAATTAAAATATGAGAATTAAAAAAAAGTAGTTTAGGGACTAACTTTTTTTCTTTTTTTGGTATTACTAAATTACAAAACACATCTCCAAAAATTTAACATGGTCCCATCTACCCTAATAATATTGTGAATATCTAAATATGTTTTAAAATAAATTAGAGGATTCAATAGAAGATAATTATATTGGAATTTTTACTCTTAACTGATAATCATGGATTCCATCAAGGGATGTTCCTAATGGGAATCAAAACAGAGAGGAATCATGGAGGCACTAGAAATGATTAACGGACAAGATGAAGCCCACAATGCTAACATGCGGGAAGAATCATTTAAATAATGAATGGATACCCTGATCAATTCAATAATTTCATAATGAGCATTGTTGATCACTTGATATATGGAGGATGATTAATTTATCTAAGACCAATTGATTGAGAAATTTTCAATTATTTATTTTCTGTAATCTCTATAATGAGGAATAAACTGGCCCTTATTGGTAGAGTAAACGAGAATATCCCCATTTAAATATTAATTAATGATTATCATAAATTTTAAATCTAAACTTCTCATTTCTTTATCATCACAATTTAACTTGATAATAAGTGGTTCTCATTGTTCTTATCATTTGAATTCATCTTCCCTCATTTCCAATTTTTCACACACATGAAACCTGAAATATCTTTGAAACATACACAATAGAGGGTGGTCAGTATATTTTTTTGCTGATGAAAGTCATTTTATTACAAATTATAGGAATGAGTAGGGAATTCAATAGTGCTTGAACATATCAATTGAACTAAAATTTACTAGGTACGGGTGAATTTTTAGAGTATAATATGATTAGAGAGAGAGAGAATATTGGAGTTAAAACACTTAATTTAAAAAGACTTATTTAAAAAAAATTCAAAAAATAATAATTTCAATATAAGAACAAATTTCCCCCAAATAAATTAATACAAATGAGAAAAATCCATCATTTTATAAGAAAACATCAATCTCACCATCACTAAATTAAACATGGATTCAAAATTTAATTTTTGATGTACCAAAACAACCACTATATCAATGAACTCAAATGTAAAGGAGTGAATTTTAAGTTCACGATGATTGGATAAATATGTGAGGTTTCCTATATGGAAAATGTGGGGGGGGGATTCGGAGGTGAATTAGATATGCAATTCAATTATTTAAAAAACATGTTTGAAATTCACAAAGTTTAAGGTTGTAATTTTGGAGACACTAGTTAGGTTTCTTATATAAAAATTGGAAATATATAAACGTGAATTGAATTGGTGTGACCATGTTCTAATATGGACAAAATCCGAAGGGGTAATGTATATAGATTAAGGTTCATTCTATACAGACCATGGATTACAAGAAAAGTACATTCCTCAAATCCTTGACTCTCTCCATATGAGTGTTTCATTTCTATAATACACAAAAAGTGTAAAAAGGGTTTACTAGTGAGTATTGAGCCTCAGTGTAGCGCATAAGTGATGGGATCCTTGTGGTTGAGCCCAAGAAATGAGATCTTTGTGTCACTATATATCCCATGCGATGTGAATCATGCTATATGTAGTTTGAAAAGCGTCATGTGGAAGTATAAATACACCAAGATTATTATATATTGACTTCTCTCACTGAAAAAGATGTGTGAGAATGGAATGGGTGCTCTGGTGAAAAATGGATTCCATGAACTAATAATTATCTACAATATTATCATTACCATGAGAAATGAGGGCAATGTATCAGGAGTCTATGACTTGGATAAAATATAGGAGTCCATTAATAAGATGTTGGTTTCCTATAATAAGAGGATCTAAAACATCCCTTTGTTTGATTTTTTATGATGGGAACTATAACCATTCATTTTAACATCATGTGTTACGGAAATTTAACATGAACTACAACATCATATAGTGAGGAAAGAAGGTACTGGATAGAGTCTGAGGACATACAGATTTAACCATATTTATGTGAGATATTATACACAGTGTAAATGGAATAATGAAACTCAATTTGGACTGAAGTCATTGTGCCTCAACCCCCCCCCCCCCCCCTCATAATGGGTAAAATGGATATTTAGTTAAAATAAATACTTCCACAAATAGGGTTTTTCATGATTATTATCATAATGTTTCTTTATCCCACTGCATGAAAACCTAATAAATCCTTTAATCCTACAGTATTGATGTTTTTTTGGTAAGAAAATAGTATAATATGATCACCCATATAACAATAGTGCACACAATAAGGGAATGTTGTCTTAGGATAGAACACCACATCATCCATTGAAGGAGACCTATAAAAAGAGAGGCAAAACAACATAATCCATCTATATCAACTTGATATGATAATAATTTTTATTGAATGATGGGCTAACACTAAGGGATATATATTTCAAGAATAATAAAGGGGAAGGGGGATAGGAAGTAAATCATGACTTTTGGATCTGAAGTAGGTAGGAGTGACAATTGTTGGGAGGATGAGTACTAGTTAGTTTCTAAAGGGTGGTTCCACTACCGCATTGTTAGAGTTAGGTAAAAAAAATTATGTCCCACAAATATCCATATATTTATAATAATGGGCCTATCATATTTCTATTAATAGTTTTCAACTATGTGTTGTGTGGATAATATGCATGCCTTTAGAGGATCACTTCACCACCATATTAGAGTCTATTAGGGAATGGAATGCTTATGAGGACCTAAATTTGGGAAGACATGATGTGTAGAGGTGAATTGAAAGGATTTTCAACCATATATCAACAATATAGGTACTGAAAATCCAAGCATTGATATTGTGAATGGGCACATTGATGAATGTTAGTTTCAAACCCTTCACTTGGGAGGATCATAATATCGATTTCAAATGAGATGAATGAACCTAGTGAGAGGGTATTGATTATACAGAAATGTTGAGTTGAATAATATGATAATGATGTCTAGGCCAAGGAAAGAATAAATTACTATAACTTCATATCTCTTAGGATTTGAATCAATAAAATATAGTTCATGGGAGAACTATAAAATAAGAGATCAACACCCAAATTAAATGGGGGTTTTCTTGTCCTTTGATGATGAGGAGGTAGTTATATAGATTAATTGTCATATATAAATAAATTAAATATGATCATTAATGTCATAATGAAAGGACCACACCATAAAATTCAACATAATGAGGTATGGATTTTTGTCATGTGGTTTAACAACATATGGAAAAGATGATATGCTACACTATTTAACTGTATATATATCGTTCATTAACCATGAACCATAACATCGTATTATATGGACGATATGCTATGTTGTTTATTATCATACAATTAGGATGTTATGAACCAACCTGAAAGTTATAAAACATAAATTTTTAGAAACATTTTATTATAAGGATTTTTTATTCACTCCCCATCAATGGTGATCAATTAGTATTCACTATTGGAGTAAACATTTAGAATGGTGAGGGGACCTTACCATTTGGGCTCCATTATTAATGGTGTATTTTGGGGAATTATTACTATCATCATAGGTAGAACCAAGTCACCTTTAAGTAAGGAGTATAGGTGGTCTATCTTATTTAATTCTTAGCACACTCAGTTTTAGTGGACCTCAATGTTATGTAATTCTTAGAGCCTATTATCGTCAAGTACATATAGTATAACTAGATGTACTTGGGAAATTTTTTATGGAACCAACTAATCATAGATGAATTTATATTGAAATTGAAGATGAAACTCAATGGGAAATACTACTTTTGATGCATATTCAAAGTAATAATGGGTATCATGGGTGGAAGTTTGAGTCATAGTATGATAAACCCCTAGAGAATTGGAGAGTATATTATGCCATATCTTCTTATTCTAGTCCACCATTTCATAAAAAATGTTAGAGATTTTTTTTTGATTTCATTAATGTTTAAATTTTCTACTTCATGATACCATTAAATTTGGTTTGACTAGATGGTGTATTTCATGTAAAAAATATTCAGTTCGGTGGATTAGAAATGAGATTCATTGTCTGTGATAATGGATGACATATCCAAAAGAGATGACTGATTGTGATTATAGGAATTTGATCATGGAATGGGTCATTTCCTCTATGAGGGGAACAACATAATCATACTTTATGAAACGTTCACTGGTCCTGAGGATGAATCTATACTGTCAGACAATACCTAGTCGTTTGGTCCCCACAACGTCAAGTCCCTACACAAATAAAGTCAATGAATACATGGTTTTAAGGAAAATATATGGATTATAATGCAAAAACATGGAATAGATCATACATGAATAAAACATCTGGGTGAATTCTAAACAGTCCTGAACCATGATGGGTAAAATGAAACCCAACATTTGGCTATGGTGGGGGATCTTAAATAATAATTCATGATCTCCCATTTTACCCACATGGACCACCAATATTACAATGGGGATTAATTTCCTATCAATGAAGTGGAGATAGATTCTGATGAATATCATTTTTTATAGGCCCTATTACAAGTAGGGACCATCTTAGAGTATTGAATTCGTTGTACTCTACTAGATCTTCACTTGATCTTCTCAATCTAGAGAAAAGGTTTATTGTTAGACAAACTTGATAAATGGATTCATCCCTAAAAAAATTTCATTTGTAGTAGAAAAAATAATATCCATCTTATAGGGATATTTGGAAGTGATTTAGTTCATCATTTTGTTTACCATAGTTAGGATTGATATGTGTAATCACTTGCTAATGTGATATATGGATGACTATATCATAATATTATATCTCTTTTAGGTGTGTAGTGAGGATTTTTAGGGTGTCTGCGGGACTTTTCTAGGACTATAGCATATTGGTAACTCTAAAAAATTTAAACATAATTTCATAGGTATTCTCGAGTAAGGTTATAAGATTTTGTTTCATAATAGTGTACTAACCATTTATTTTAATGATGATCATGTTAAAGTAACCCTTCACATTCAACTATAAAACATGAATCTCAAGGGATAACTCAAGACTAGTAAGGAGGTTTTGGTACTCTGCCTCATTTTTAGTTCATCTCTATGAATGAAAGAAATAATATGGTTTAATGGACATTAATGTAATGATAAATACAACTGAAAAGAAACCCATATTTATGTTAGGATTTTTAGCCTTATTTACTTCTGTATTTAGGAGGAATATTTGAATTGAATCATTGAATTCAACATAATTACATTGAGGAGATAATGTGATTCTATTTGAAGTAAAAATATAGGGGTAGATCCATTTAGTTTGAGAGTTTGGTAATGAAATTTTTTATCACATGTGCCTTGAGAGCCTTCTATAGGATGAACATGATAACAAACAATTGATGTATAATTTTCCACCATGCTAATCAAATAGTAATCATGGACTTATTGATAATATAAATCAGTGGTTGAATGATGTAGATCTACAAGAACTCAAAATAGTTTTGATAATGGAATAAAATATGGTTTGAAAATAACAAGGAAACACAATTATTAATGATATGAGATTGTATACTCCCATCATCAAAAAACATGAGACCCGGATTGTATAGTTTCTTATCCTTTCCTTCATTGTTATTTTGGATAAAGAGGGTACCAAGGAAACAAACCATGGTGGTAAAATTGATGGCCAATGGTTTCCATTGGATACGTGGTATCATTATTGGTTGACATAGAAGATAAATCATGATATCATCAAATGTTGTGTGATATTATCTATCATAGTGATAAGAAAATACTTTATCACTAGACTAGAAAAGATATTACATGTTCCCACTTGATTGAAAACTAAACACATTATGTATGATAGATTACCTTGGAGAAATTTTAGATCCTATTGACTATGTTGATAAAGAAATTAAATGACGGCTCTAACCTTATCTAAGTTGATCTCGATTACTTTTTAGAAGAAAATCATATTGAGAAATTTCTCATAGGTTACCCGGAATGCGCACTTCATGGGGTTTTTTATCAGATGGTGAATGGAGATTATGTTCAAATTTTTTTTATTTTTCTTGAGATGGTATATACACTAGAGTGATTTTACCAAAAATTCATCCACATTAAACTCCCACATTGATCTATGTATTTTCTGAAAGATGTGATGAATAATTTGATAGTATGTTGTTCTATAATTCTTAATGATATAGGGATAGACTCAAGAACAATTGGATCTCTATGTATCATTGAATATAGTTTCCTATTCCTATTTTTTATCCATTAGAATATTTTTTGAATGAAGAGTACCCATAAGTAATGAATGGGGCCTAAAACCTACAGTTTCTCTTATTTTAAACATTTTGACTGGTTCTAATAATTACTCAATCCTAAAATGAAGATTGGGGTCCTTGAATTTGATATAGAATGTGTTATAGATTTTCTCCTTACTATTTGAGAAGATGTTTGATACCGTCTTATGTCACATGACATTCCTGGTGTTGTTGGCTTTGATTATCACATCAACATCGACAATAACCATGAAACCATGAAATGGGTGAAATTTCATGGGAACTTTCTTGAATCCATGTTTGATAATGGGATGGACAACCTAGTGGATGAAAACTTAGGGTTAATGTCCTCGTATCTCATTATGAATCCCTACAAAATTATAACACCTGACCTTTTTGGCCCATTTTGATTCGGTAAACTATATATTTTTAATTCTAGGTAAATTTTTTCTATTCTATGAATATAAATAAAATTTGATTAAAATTTTTTTCATATAAGATATGTACCAAATTAATAACACTTTATTCCATCAGAATCGAATTTTACAAAAAATGTACAAGAATCACTGTATTTCATAAAATGTATTATTATTTTTATTGATGACTACATCAATTAGAATCACATAAGCTAAAATAGGATAAAAAATATAAAATAAAAATATCATTAAAAAAGAAAATAACCCGGATCATATTATCCCAGGAGAATAAAAATTAGTAGAATTAAATATATAATGAGAATGAATTTAATAAAGGCAAAAATCAAGTTGTGAAATAAAAAATAAAAAATATTGTAATGATAACTGTTATTTATGAGGTATGATTAGAATGAGTATATAATGAGGGGGATATATACCATATAAATGGAAATATATTTCTAAAAAATATGGTTGTTGAAAAAATGGTTGTCAAGAATATGATTTTTCTATATAAACGCATCAAGTATATCGTTAGTGATAACTTGAAAATAATATAATGCACATATAATAAAATATAAAACAAAAAAGAAATTTTTAACTTAAATATTCAATGATAAAAATACTTTTAGGTGTTTAATATTATTATTATTATTATTAATTTATGATATGATTTATTTATAAAATTAAAATAAATATTTTAATGCCAATTGAATAGTAAAATAGTAATATAAAAAAAATTACCTTTAATTATACTTTATGAATATTATATAATACAAAATTGGTTTTTTCCAGTAAAATATTTTTAAATTATTGTATATTTTTAAAATATTATTTTAATAAACTTAACATATAATATTTAACAAAAAATAAATTAACATATATCTAATAGTTATTACCTACCAAGTGATAAGAACAAATTAATTTTATGCTGAAAATTATATTTCAATAAAAATTACCTTTTTTTGCGGTATGCATTTTTATTTTGAGAAACTAAACCAATTATGGGAATGTTGTGATTAAATATATTGTTTATATTAATTATAGGTTAACACTAACTTAATTAGTAATTAATTTGAATTAGTAAGGTGAATATTTATTATTTAGACAATTAATATACTTATAAAGATAGATTTTTATAATATTTTACGTTCCTACTTAGAATTTAAATTATAAAATTTTAGCTTTTTTATTTCACTAGTTGATATTATTTTCTTATTAATCATCATAATATTAAATTAAGATGATTATTTTATTCATTTGAAAAGAATTATTTTAAAGTCAAACATATAGAATATAATTTTTATGAATTTCATGAATTTTATGACAAGAATAGAACATAATAATTAAAAAAATTAGGAAAAATTTTTCCAGATTAAATATGTACTTAATAAGAAATATTATACTCTTAAAATATTACGATTAATTTATATGCCTATATTTTTTATTTTGGAACATAAGTTATTATTTTCTATAACTATTATAATATGTTATATTCTTATTATTATGAAATTAATTTTTATTACTATTATAAATTTAATATTATGAAATATATTTAATATTTTATATCCCTATTCTCAAATTAAAAAACGAGTTCAATTTTAATTTTAGTCAAAAAAATTAGTTACTAATGTTAAAACATGACATACCATTATAAAAGTAAATTATGATAATAATTTAAATTAAAATGAAAATGTACACAATATCTCAAATATTTTCCATTATTTGAGTGTGTGATAGGTAAATTGACAAAGAATCATCATCCCAAAACTATTTCTCCCTTATGAATAATCATTTCTCTGATAGTGACATGCATTTAAAATAATGTTATGAGTATTTACAAAAGTGATAATCCTCTCACTTGTATTAAGATCCCTTATACTCCCCACTTATCCTAAAACGAAAAGGATTTTATTTAAAAAATAAGGAATAATTCTCAATAACATTTTTATTAGAAGTTCATGTGGTGTTAATGTGACCAAAATATATTTCTAAAAATCCCCAACGATATTTCTTTAAGAATTCAAAAAAAATCCAAATCATGGATTTAACATTTCTATCCTTACACTTTTATAGATAAAACTTACAAATACAATATACCAATGTTAAAATAAATAAATTTTTATCATATGTATAATAAAATTTTATAATTTTGTTGGAAAAACCATTTTATGCATTCCTCCAAACAATTCAAAAAATTAAAATGGGGGTCAGGTCACGTGCGAACTACCTACTCCATGAACAAAATATTAAATTTGTCATCAACATACTACATTGAGAGTTAAAAGAATGTTTTCAAATAATAAATATTCTATTTATTGCATAATTAATTTTATATAAATACTAATTACCCATTCTGTAAAAATGTTGTATATTGGAAAAAATGTAGCTTGTGCGATATGCGAACTACCATCTCCTTAGATGACATGATTCTTTTTTCCTCACCAATTTTCTTGTATAATTATTAAAAAAAATTATATGAATATATATGATATTATGTAGTTAATAATGTCATGATTATTATCATTTAATTATATCAAACTAATCAAATATAATTACAAATTAACCCATTTATATCTATAAATTACCCTAAACAATCTCAACATAGATTAAATTATCACCAAACATATCCCTGATTTTTTCAAATAAATATGGGGATGAATAAATCATTATCTAAATATTTTAATGATGAAATTTTTATAAAATTATGCTTTTTTATATCTCCATTGAGAAAAATATGTGAAAAAATCAAATTTTCAAACATTTGAGGACTAAGGTAATCTTATATATGATAATTAATGTATAATGAATTATTATAATAAAATAATACAAAATGAAATAGATATAAAAAATGATATAAAATTATTTATAAATATTTTTATGTTTATTATACATTATTTTATATCACCTTTGGAAATTTGAGATTAGAAATATTTTTTTTTCATCTTAAATATACTTCTTTAAGACCTATTTGTTATTATGAAACTATTTTTGTATATAGGGTTTATATTAATCTTATTTAAAATGTTCTATGATTAATTTTTTTATTATAGTAATTATTGTTATATTCCATGTTTTCTCTTTCAATTAGATTTTATTTAAGGGTTACCAAATCCATAAGGGATTTCATTAGTTGAAATGAGTTTCAATTAGTTTACAGTGATTCTTCAAGAACACCATTATTTTATGTTTGGTATCTTCTAACATAATATTTTATTACCTGATACGTTATTTTTATATTTGAAGATAATGAAAATATTTACTCAAAACTTCATTCTTGATGAATTTATTTCTAATAATTTATATCATTGATCAAATTAATTCTCATCGTCTTGAATAATCTCATTCTTGTCCATGTATATATTATTTATTACCACAAATGTATGATTTATTAATGTGAAATAGAAATATTTATTGTGTCTTCTGTTCTTCATACTTATTTCTATATTTATTTAAAATAATATTTTATTATTATTTTTATGAAAGATGTTTAAATAAAGGTATTTTAAAATTTTAATAAGGTTTTTCCAATAATAATAATAAATTTTACCCATGACTACACGTTTACATTTGGTTTTTTCTTTTTCAAGGCTCAATTATTTTGATTTAATCTAAATGAGTTTTGAAAATGTTTTAATATTAACAATATAAAATATTATCTCTTGGAAAGTAACTTATAATATATAATTTTTATGGAAATCACAACAATTATTTTCTATGAACTATTTTATCATTTCTCTTCAATTTACAGATTTATAAAAAATATATATAACTCTAATTGAGATATATCACATTAATCCCCTTCTAAATTCCCTCCTGAAAAAAAAAATTTGTGATTTAAATTTATTTTATCAATCGATATAACCATTGAAACTATTTTATGTGATACCAAATGGAAATATTATGAAACACATTTTCATTCCTTGGGTTTTTCATAGTATGACACATGATTGATGGGTTTTCAAGTACTATCATTATATAATTGGTGGGGTTGTATATCTCTCTCTAATGTGTTGGATAAATTTTTATAAATAATGTGATAATTTTTTCATGTGAGGGAGTTTTTCTTTGTTCAAAATATATGGTGTCATCATTTTCCATTATTCACAACATAAGTGAGGGAGATTTTTATTTATTCAAATTATATGTTTTTGACATTTTTATTTCTTCATAGCTTAAGTCATGGGGAAATATATTTTTTCATGACCTTATTAAAGAATATATTTTTTAACAACATAATACAGGGGAATCATTGGGTTTCAATACAATGCTATGGATTCTCTATTCTTGTGGTTATGATACTTTTATATGATATTCAATATGATTATGTGGCTCTATGGGGATCTTGATTACTGTATCATGTTTTTTGAATCTTATTTCATGATATATGTTTATTAATTTGATGTAATTTTTACTTATATCAAGCATTAGGGATAATTATTATAAATGAATGATCTTTTTAGTCATATTTTATCCCATGCTAATGAATTATTACATTTTTATGATCCTACCCTTTATTAATATTTGGGAATCTTTTCCCTAATGGGCATTTGATCCCACCCATTTCTTATATATTTAATTACCTCTATTATGATGTTTAGTATAACACTAGAGATTTATTGGAGATGATATAGTATGGTTGATTATAATTAAATGTTCTCAAATATATAAAATATGAATTTTATATAGATAATATCCAATGATGATAAACCTTTTGGTTCAGTGGTGTGATTTATTGTAATTTGTAATAAATGATCACGTGAAATGATTTATAATATATGTGTGCCTATATTATTTTTTCATTGTTGGTATCAAATCCAGTTTGTAATGAATGTGTTTTCAGCACTAGACCTAAGGGTGAGGGTCTGGGGAACCATTGTTGGAATTAATACAGGTATGAGATGTATGATTTTCTGAGTAGCGAACTCAGAAGTTAGGGATTTGGGTTACCTAGTCAGTATTAAATCCAAGTTTTACTGACTATGATTTTGGAACTAGACCTAGGAGTGTGGGTTTGGGTCATCTTATTTTGTATTAGAGAGATGATTAATTGTATTTGGGATTAGGCTATAGATGGTTACTATTAAAACAAAGGAACGCGATTAAATATTGAAAAAAATTAAAATATTTTAGTAATATAATGTCTGTGGATTCCTAGTAATATTACCATTGATTTGATTCCAAGAATTTTATATAGGCATTGAAATAGATTATCCTTTTGGTAATAATCCCTAAAAATAGTTGGTTATGTATTAACTTGATCTCTCTAAGTGTACACCAAGTGTTTCAAACTACACTCTGGATTCAACAGTCTTAGGGGATATGATTTGGTTAGATCACATGCACATTATGAACCATTATAAGATTGTTAAATAGAATTTGAAAACATAATATAAAACTATTCCTGCTATAGGACCTAATAGAAAAATGATTAGAAAACCTATGATAAACTAAATGAGTTTTCTTGTGATCCTATTATATCATAGTGAAAAAAAATCATACATTGAAGTGAATGTGTTGAAAAATAAGATATTTCCGGATTGATTTTTCATATTCATATGATCATTTAATCTTTTTTATTGGATATTACCATAACAATTTTTTTCTCATTTTATTTGAAACATGATAATGAAAATAAATCAATGGAAGGATTGTCTCTAGAAACTTATAAGACCTATAGATTTCAAGAGTGGTATATTCCAAACAAGAGGTTTCAAATATCAACATATTTTTTATTTTAAATGAAAATATAACTATTATAGTCTTACCCTTGATAGAAAATTAGAAATTATATATTGATTCATATATTAATCTATTTTTCCTTAGTGATAAGAAATTAAAATTATGAGTGGGTAATTCATTTAAGGGGGATAATATAACACATCATGTTTTAGAAAACATTATCTGTAACACCTAGAGATTTTATAAGACATATATTCTTTTTAATTTCTTACAAATCTTCTGTTGTACACTACACCAAGATTATCTTGCACTATACGCAACATCGTATTATCTTGCAGTATACGTAACATTATTCTTGGATCGTGTTACACACAATTTCAAGTATGTTTGATAGTTGTTATTCTACACAACATTGAGTGTGTGTATATATATATATTAAATTTATAAATTAAATATGGTTGAATGTTGTTATACGCAACAACAAAGGAGTCTTGCACTAATCACAACCCTGATTTGGCTTGCATTACACGCAATCACGACCTTCCTCGATAGCGTGTCTTGTACGCATCACCGGATTTTACTAAACAATGATATATGGTTATAATATTATCACGAACAAGACTTTATGAATATTATTAACTAAATTTTGAATATTATAACATTATTATTCATCTAACACATTTTCTATAACATGGTATGAGAATAAAATAAAATTTTTAGGTAAAATAAGTATTTTTAAAAAAAATGTAGTTCTTCCGCCTTTTGATGGAGCACCCACATTAAATCTAGTTTTTGACATGTTTATAAGATAAATTTTACAAAATAAAATTATTCTTTGAAATCAGGATATAAAATTTTACCTTGGATAAAATTTTCATATTATTCTGATAACATTCATATTTTAATGAATAGTAAAAACACGATATATTTTAATTAAAAAAATCTTTTTTCATCGTAATAATTTATATGGTTAAATTTTAATATTGAATTGTTTTATAGTATAAATTGAATATATTTTTACCATTTAATACAATTTATGTCATTATCATTGATTTTACATTGAATTCATAGGTTAAATCAATTCAATCTTTTGCAATGTTTTAAACAAAAACCCGTTTTCTTTCGACAACGGGATTAATTTTAATTTAATTTCTGAAACTTCTGTGTATTTAATTTGTAAAAATGGATTCCATATTTAGAATTAGTGGATACAAATTATATTAATAGAAGAATTTATATTTCTGGGCATTATGAATAGAAACAACGGTAAATTTTATTTACAATAGTAAAAGATAAATCGGGTAATTAAGGGTAAATATAATATTATACAATTTCCCTAACACTTGTATTAATATAATTGGATACTTATATTTTTACCTATGGCATATTAGGGTTGAAATAGAATCAATTGGAACCCACTTGGAGGTGATTAAGACCTTTAGTTTATTTTATTTAAAGGAAAGTGAAATATGTCTCACTCGACTTTATTAATTAAAGTATTTCTAATATAAGTTTATACAGAATATAAATTCGGTTATAAATACTCATTTTAAAGATAATATGTTTTTATTTATCATGGTAATTTATTTTTAATTTTTAAGATTTATTTAATTACCTTATTATCTTATACATTAATGATGCATAAATTATTTATTTAGTAAAAAATAATTATTAATATAGTTTTTATTGAAATAGTAATACATATCAAAAAGCCCAAAAATCTACAGAAAACTTATTAGTAGTGTATATATAAACCCTAATCATCCACTGGCAGAATTTTTGACCATTTGGATCCTCATTAAGATGATTATGAAACTTATAATATTTTCTTTTAAATGATTCCAAAGTTGTCACCTTCATAATTTAATAAAGATAACAATTTACATGTTGTTATTTTAAGATAATAAATTCTTGTAGAATTATTATTATAAAATATTTGGCATTTATCTTCATAAAATTATTTTATTTTTAATTTTTATGCAATAAATAAGTATATTTAATAATTATACAAAAATGTTGTACTAATTATTTTATTAAAAGATATACCAAATAAATGGTTTTAAAAATATTAAAATAAATATTATATGAACTATTTAATGTGCTCCACGATATTTTTAGAAACATTTTACATGTTATGAATCTATTAAATATTTTATTTTGAATATAACCTCTGTTTAGATTTTATTTAAATTCAAATATATGAATAGTGTCAAAATTGACACTGTTGTTATTTTATAAAAATAACATATTATTAAATTGTTTAAAAATCACAAAAATATTTAACAATTATAAATTAAAATTTATATAGTCTAAAATTCCATAAAGTATCCAATTATGGAAATTTAACAACAAAAAAGTGATTATTTATAACCATTTATAATTTATAATTTTATTACCACAAATAAACTTAAATAGATTAAATAAGGATAAATCAAAATTATAAGGTTTACAATAAGATCAAAACATGTCTAAATCTGATTGGTTGATGAGATTACAACCCTATTTCATCTAATTTTCTAATTGAGTCATTTTTGGAGGTTTTTATGTTGGGTTTGAACTTATATTAAACTAATATATTTAAGGATTCCAAAGGTGCCCCTCTCCTCCCTTATAAAAGGGAACCTCCTCCCTCTCCACCTCACACCACATTGAGCCTTCAATCTCAGACAAAACCTAACAATTTATCTTTTACACTTCCCTAGAAACATCATAGAGGTCTTGTTTCACTTCAAATACCAATCATAGTACCATAAGAGGAGGTTTCAAAGAGGCGTATCCAAGAAGAGGTAATATCCATTACCGATTCTTTCAACTTTATTTCTTCTTCTACCTACTCTTATTTAGTTGTTAAATTATATTTTAATAACATAAGTATCACTAATATACTGATATGTTATTATAAATATGAAACAACCCCATTTCACCTCCAATCCATCCTAAGGAAAATGAAATCACCGCGTGTGCGTACGTACGAAATACCGTTTCCACGCCGTGGTGTAATCTGTTTTTCCACCACCACCATACTTGGATGGGTATAATTGTGTAAATAATAAATACATATGATTATTATAACATCATACTGATTCTAAGATATTATATCATTCACTCCAATTCTATTCAATAAATATGGTAATGATATCATCGCTCATGCGTACGTACGGATTACCGTCTCCACGACGCGATGAGATTCATTTTCCATGTTAACAATTCAAGAATGATTATAAAGTATATATAATAAGTAATCATGAAATATATGACATAATAATGATACTGTATTTATGTATATATATATATGTATTTCATATACTTAATTCCATTCAATTAAATAAGGAAACAAAAACAACGTTCATGCGTACGTACGACCTACCGTCTGCATGAACGGTGTATTTCATTACATTTATCGATCTATTATATATATGTATATTATGAATATATATTATATATAAATCATGTTCTGGAATTAATTAATTATGATCTATGTAATCATATAAATAATTACAATTCAAAACATGGACGACAAATGAAACGATTTTACCCAAAACGCTCTTTAACATGGAATTTACAAAATAACGGATAATATAAAGCCATAGGTGAAACATATATGATATCATAACAATGACTATGATTATGTAATAAGTCAATGACATTATTTAAATTATTATACAGGATGTTCGGATACGTATGAAGCATATCAGACCTAAGGTAAGGGATAATTTTTCAAATCTCATTTTTATCCGAGATTGCTTATTCGTAAGTATTTACTGGGGTTATTGCTATCATCAATGTCCATGTTTTATAAAAGTTTTTTCATGTATGTGTAAAGTTTTTTCATGTATGTGTAAAGTCCTTTTTACCCATTTTTAAATTTTACCACATCTTATGAAAGGAATCTTATTTTTTTACCATACGAGGTACTTTTTGACTTTTCCGACAAAAGTACGAGAAGAATGTTTTTTAACGTATATGGCATGAAAGGAATTTTACAGTTTTATAAAGCCTTATTTTCATGAAGCTTCCTCCAAAATATTTCATGAATATTTTCAAAAAAATCCTTTTCTTTTTAAAATTGCATGACATTTTGTGAAAAGAAAATGATTTTGATGAAGAAAGGATATTTTTCTCAAAAATTCATTTTAAGTGTTTTATCAAAACCATTTTTCATCTAAGATGACATTATTTCATATGTCTATAATTCAAGTGTCATGTATCTAGGATTTACATGGTTTCACTTTTCTTATTATTAAATGATATCCATTTATTTTATATGGATTATGTGATGATGGGATGATGTTTATGAAACCCATTTTATTCGTTGGGTTATTATGAATGATGTATGTTTATTTTGTGGCACAAGTAAGAATGATTTCATTATGAGATGGGTGGGACCTATATCTCCCTCCAATGAATTGGGAAATGATTTATATCTCATGAGATAAACATGGATGGAATGGTAAGTTAATCTGGTTCAGTAATACAGGACTGGAATGAGGAGTGAACTCAATTCAGAAAGGGACTTTGTCCACTAAGATGGCCTTGGCAGCAATGCCTTGGCTACTATGGAAATCATATCATGTGCTTAATGGTTTCCACAATTACATGTTTTATTCCCATGCTATTTTATCAATATTTTTGTTCCATTCTGATAAATGCCTTATGTACTTCCAATATTTATGTCTTTGCTCATGATTTTGATGTTTAAACATTATGTTCATGTTTATAAGTTCAATGGTATATGGTTTGTTTTATTTTCTCCACGCTTACCCTTACTGAGAATTTGACCTCACCCTTTATATGTTTTCTTTTCCCTAGGATTTCAAGAAAGTTTTTAGGTAAGAAAAAGAATGGGAAGATCTTTATGGGAGTTGTTGAAGATCTTTCACCAATATTAGAAGATTATATTCTAAGTTTCCAAAGACACTAAACTATTATGATCATTGAGTTTTGGTTTTTGTTATGTATTATATATTTCGAAAAAGTAATGTATTGTCCATGTACGTCAAGCATTGGGTCTCTACAGTTTGTATCAGAGGAAAGGTTTAGTTATCCATTGGAAACTAGGACGCGAAAACATTAGTGATATCCTTAGATATATTTCTAAGGTATGTCTAGGGATGTCCCTAAGGTTATGTATATGTATAGGTTATAGTCCTATAATTAAGGTAACGATCATAGAATTAAACCTAAGATGTTAGAGCTGGATAGTACTCCCCCCTTGAATATGTTGTTTTTATAGTACGAGTTTTTCCTCTCATACTATTCTATTTGGGTTTTATGAAATGGCAGGAAACGGGAGGATTCATGTTAATGAAGAATATGATGGACAATGGAATGATATTCTTCACGAGAAACCAAATGAAATGGTATTTGTAAGTCCAAACATCATTATTATGCCGAATAAGCAATCTCATAATATGATCAATAAACTCAAATTTGTTAAGTTTCCTAACTCTGATAATAAGAGAAATATGGAGTTTCATGATGATCATAGAGGAAAGAAAGTTCAATTTCCCCTATGTAAATCATGTGGGAAGAGGCATCAAGGAGAATGTTTCAAAGGAACTGGAAGATGCTTTGGGTGTCTAAAAGAAGGACACAAAGCCAGTAATTGAAAAGGAAAAGGATTAGTTGACATAATGGACAAAGATAATGGTATTTCTAATACATCAACAATGGTTAAATGCTTTAAATGTGGAATGTACGGGCATTATGAAAATCGATGCCCTAAGGGAAAATCTTATGAAGAGAATCAGCATGGTTGTATAGGTAGTATTTATGTTGATGATGATGAGGAGACTATAAATGATATGTGAGATGAAAGAAGTGTTGAGGAATAAAATTATGAATCTCGGTCAATGTTTTATGAAGGTAGTGGAATGATTGTATGTTTATCAAGAGTTATGTTGTATAGGTAATTTAATGGTACTATGGAAAAAAGAAACATCTATGGATTGTTACTCTATTGTTTTTCCTAAAGTATTTGAAGGTATATGTTGAATGGTACTGGTAACCATGAAAGGTTATTCAGATGTTTTTGGAAAGAAGAATATATGCGCATGATGAAAGGATACAGAGAAAATAATATGTTTGATAGTATTCATGAGCTCATGACTAATATAAGAACAAAGTGATATCATGGTTTGAGTATATAGAATTTTTGGGATTTTGGTATGTGGAAAGAGTTACCTTTTGACAGAATTCATGTTATCACTAAGGTTCTATGGTAATTTTTTTCAAGAGAATACATAACTAAGGTATTCATGTGTTTTGAATGTAATAAACAAGTTATATCTTATGGTATATGTGGGATAAATTCTTGTATTCACATTCGTGGTAGATAACCTTTCTAGTAATTGTTTTCTTTATACTATGATCTTGGACAGAAGTATTTTGGATAAGACTAAATATTCGAATGGTTTATGTTGGACGTGAGATAATATTGTTTAAGGATATAAATTTTTTTAATATAAATGTTGGAATGATATAATGATGTAGTTTTAGAAAAAGGACAACCTGCAGGACGGGCGACAACCTATCGCGTCAGACAATGCTGTGGGAATCGAACCCACAACCGAAGTACGACAAGCCTTTATCACCTACCATTGGCCTATAGGAAGTCCCTGTTTAGTAGAAACTAGTTTTATTATATTAAGCAGTATGATATATGATGTATAAATCCATTTTAGGAACCATATATGATTAATCTCACTATAGATGGACTTGTGTATTTTTGATAACTTTTTCTAACCATTTGTTTGAGACAGATGGAATGACCCATTATTCTATCACATGATTTTCTAATACTTCACAAATGACAAATTCAACTTCATTTATTTAGGAGATGAAGTGGAAATTGTCCAAGGAAAGACCAACGGTGAGACTGTACCAAAATCACGAAAGTATTTCTTCTAATTCCAATTTCATCAACTTTAGGGAAATGATATTGAAAACCAAAAATGTTGTCGTGGTGCACTTATATCCGATGAATTAGACGGTACCTCATATCATCACAAATCTATTGCTTTGTGATTTTTGGCTTTTTCGTAGCCATGTTCTCTACCGCTCTACATCAGAACATGATGGTTAGATTTTCTTCCATATCCATATTTTCAACTATGTTCTCCAATGTGGAAAGCTAGTGATTAGTTAATTTGGGTAACCCTTATGTTTCATAATTTAGTTTTTAAAGATTGGTTTTGCTATTCCTTTTTTAAGATGTGGGTTTCTATTAAAGAAACTTTCTAGTAGTAAACCATTTATAACCCCGACGAATTTCGAGGGCGAAATTCATTTTAAGGGGGGTAGAATATAACACCCCGAGATTTTATAAGATATATATTCTTTTTAATTCATTTAATATATTCTGTTGTACACTACACCAAGATTATCTTGTGTTATACGCAACACCGTATTAGCTTGCAGTGTACACAACATTATTCTTGGATCGTGTTACACACAATTTCAAGTTTGTTTGATAGTTGTTTTTCTACGCAACATTGAGTGTGTGTGTATATATATATATATATTCAATGTATAAATTAAATATGGTTTTATTTTGTTATAAGAAACAACAAAAGATTCTTGCACTACACGCAACCCTGATTTGGCTTGCATTACATGCAATCACAACCTTCCTCGATAGCATGTGTTGTACGCAATACCGAGTTTCATTAAACAACGATATATGGTTATAATATTATCACGAACAAGCCATTATGAATAGTATTAACTACATTTTGAATTTTATAACATTACTATTCATCTTACACATTTTCTAGAACATGGTATGAGAATAAAATAAATGTTTTGGGTAAAATAACTATTTTTCAAAAAATGTCGTTTTGCTGCCTTTTGATGGCACACCCACATTAAATATAGTTTCTGACATGTTTATAAGTTAAATCTTACTAAATAAAATTATTCTTTTGAATCATGATATAAAAGTTTACCGTGGATAAAATTTTCATTTTATTCTGATAACTTTCGTATTTTAATGAATAGTAAAAACATGCTATATTTTAATTAAAAACAACTTTTTTTATCGTAATAATTTATGTTGTTAAATTTTAATATTGAATGATTTTAAATTATAAATAGAATATATTTTTACCATTTAATATAATGTATGTCATTATCATTGATTTTACATTGAAATCGTAGGTTAAATCAATTCAATCTTTTGCAATGTTTTAAACAAAAACCTGTTTTCTTTCGACAACGGGATTAATTTTAATTTAATTTCTGCAACTTCTGTGTATTGAATTTGGAAAAATGGATTTAATATTTAGAATCAGTGGGTCCAAATTATATTAATATACTACTTTTTATTTTTGGGCATTATGAATAGTAACCACGGTAAATTTTATTTACAATCGTAAAAGATAAATCAGGTAATTGAGGGTAAATATAATATTATAAAATTACCCTAACACTTATCTTCATATAATTTGATGCTTACATTTCGTCCTAAGGAATACTTGGTTCGAAATAGAATCCATTATATCCCACTTGGAGGTGATTAAAACCTTTAGTTTATTTTATTTAAAGGAATGTGAAATATGTCTCACTCAACTTTAATAATTAATGTATTTTTAATATATGTTTATACAGAATATAAATTCGGTTATAAATAAACAATTAAAAGATAATTTTTTTTTCTTTATCATGGTAATTGATTTGTAATTTATAAGATTTATTTAATTACTTTATTATCTTATACATTAATGATGCAGAAATTATTTATTTAGTGAAAAATCAATAATATAGTTTTTATTGAAATTTTAATACATATAAAAGGCCCCAAAATCTGAACAAAACTTATTATTAGTGTATATATAAACCCTAATCATCCACTGGACGATGTTTTGACCATTTGAAGCCTTATTAAGGCGATTATGACACTTATAATATTTTATTTTAAATGATTCCAAAGTTGTCACCTTTATAATTTAATAAAGATAACAATTTACATGTTGTTATTTTAAGATGATAAATTCCAGTAAAATTATTTTTATAAAATATTTGATATTTATCTTCATAAAAAGATTTTATTTTTAATTTTCATGCAAAAAATAAGTATATTAAATAATTATACAAAAATGTAGTACTATTTATTTTATTAAAAGATATACCAAATAAATGGTTTTAAAAATATTAAAATTAATATTATATGAACTATTTAATGTTCTCCACGAATTTTCTAGACAAATTTGACATTTTAGGAATCTATTAAATATTATTGTTTGAATATATCCTCTTTGTAGATTTTATTTAAATTCAAATAAATGAATAGTGACAAAATTGACACTATTGTTATTTTATAAAAATAATATATTATTAAATTGATTAAAAATCACAAAAAAATATGAAAATTATAAATTGAACATTATATAGTCCAAAATGTCATAAAGAATCCAATTATAGAAAATTAACCACACAAAAGTTATTATTTATTACCATTTAATATTTAGAATTTTATTACCACAAACAAACATAAATAGATTAAATAAGGATAAATCAAAATGATAAGGTTTAAAATAAGATACAAACATGTCTAAATTTGATTGGTTAATGATATTACAACCCTATATCATCTAATATTTAAATTTAGTCATTTTTGGATGTTTTTTGGTGGGGTTTTAATTTATATTAAACTAATATTTTTGAGGATTCCAAAGGTGCCCCTCTCCTCCCTTATAAAAGGGCACCTCCTCCCTCTCCTCCTCACACCACATTGAGCCTTCAAGCTCGGCCAAAACCTGCCAATTTATCTTCTCCACTTACCTATAAACATCCTAGAGGTCCTGTACTACTTCAAAGTCCAATCTTATTACCCTAATAGGAGGTTTCAAAGAGGCGTATCGAAGAAGAGGTAATATCTGTTACCAATTATTTCAAATTTATTTTTTCTTCTACCTTCTCTTATTTAGTTGTATCAATATATTTTAATAACATCAGTATCACTAATATTCTGATATGATATTATAAATATGAAACAACCCCATTTCACCTTCTATCCATCCTAAGGAAAATGAAATCACCGAGCATGCGTACTTACGGAATACCGTCTCCATGCCGTGGTGTAATCTGTTTTTCCACCACCACCTTACTTGGATGGGTATAATGGTGTAAATAATAAATTCATTCAATTATTATAAAATCATAATGATTATAAGATATTATATCATTCACTCCAACTGGATTTAATAAATATGGGAACGATATCATCGCTCGTGCGTACATACGGATTACCGTCTCCACGACGCGATGAGATTCATTTTCCATGTTAACAATTCAAGAATGATTATAAAGTATATATAATAAGTAATCATGAAATATATGACATAATAATTCCACTGGATTTAAGTATATATTTATATGTATGTCATATACTTAATTCCATTAAATTCAATAAGGAAACAAAAACAGCGTTCATGCGTACGTACGACCTACCGTCTCCATGAACGTTGTATTTATTTCCATTTATCGATCTATTATATATATGTATATTCTGAATATATATTATATATAAATCTTGTTCTGTAATTATATAATCATGATCTATGTAATCATATGAATAATTACAAGTCAAAACACGGTCGACAAATGAAATGATTTTACCCAAAACTCTCTTTAACATGGAATTTACAAAAGAACGTGTAATATAAAGTCATAAGTGAACCATATATGATATCATAACAATGAATATGATTATTTAATAAGTCAATGACATTATTTAAATCATTATATAGTAGGTTTGGATACGTACTAAGCATATCTTACCTAAGGTAAGGGATAATTTTTCAAATCTCATTTTTATCTGCGATTGCATATTCGTAAGTATTTACTGGGGTTATTGCAATCATCCATGTCCATGTTTTATAAAAGTGTTTTAATGTATGTTTAAAGTCCTTTTTACCCATTTTTGAATTATAACACATGTTATTACAATATCTTATTTTTTACCATACTAGGTACTTTTTGACTTTTCTGAAAAAAGTACAAGAAGAATGTTTGTTTAACGTTTATGGCATGAAAAGATTTTTACGGTTTTATAAATCCTAATTTTCATGAAGATTCCTCAAAAATATTTCATGACTATTTCCAAAAAAATATTTTTTTAAAAAAATTCATGACATTTTGTGAAAATAAAATGATTTTGAAGAAGAAAGGGTATTTTCCTCAAGAATTCATTTCAACTATTTTATCAAATTCATTTTTCATCTAAGATGACATTATTTCATATGTGTATGATTCAAGTATCATGTATATGTGATTTACATGGTTTCACTTTTCTTATTATGAAATTATATCCATTTTTTATGGATTATGTGATGATGGGATGATGTTTATGAAACCCATTTTATTCGTTTGTTTATTATGTCTGATGTATGTTTATTTTGTGGCACAAGTAAGAATGATTTCATTATGAGATGGGTGGGACCTATATATCCCTCCAATGCATTGGGTAAATATTTATATCTGATAGAGCAAATATTTTCAATTAATTTATATTGAATATCATTGTTTTAAACCCAAAAAATTGTTCCTCTAAGATTAATTGTTTCATTTTTATGATAATGGTGTTATTTTGAGCTGAATAGTAAAAATTGGCCATTTTGGATTTTTAACAGTTTTAAATTATTTCGGTAGGTTGGCCATAACATTATCTACACTGATACAAATTGCAAAATTATTTTTTTTACAGATTCTACACATCCAGGGCTTCATTTAATATATTTGGACCAAAATCTGAATCGGCCATATGGAAGCTCAAAAAAAGCTCACAAGTTGGCTCAAGAAAACTGTTTTCAGTTCTGCCTAGTTTTGATGTGGGATCCATAACTCATCCACTGTGGGCCCAAAGCTAGTGAAATTCGGTGGGTGTACGCGCAAGGAGTTTTGGAGCATCTTTAATGAAGGTATAACCGAGTGAAGTGGCGGTTTATTGGGTCATTAAAGCACCATAATCGGGAGGATTTCGTTTTGGAGAGTCTGACTGGACAGAATAAATGATCAAGGTAAAATGGCCATAACTTTCGGAATACATGTCCAAATCCGCTGGAATTTTGAGGAGACACGGAAAAGGGAATTATAAACAACATTCATGAAGGTCTCAACGCGTGAAGATGTCATTTAATGGGGATAAAACGCGTCGAAATTTGGGGGAAACATTATGGGTATAAAAGGAGGAGAGCTCCACCCTCTCAAGGCATCCATTCTCCACCCCATTCCTTCCGGGACACCAAGAAGAAGAACTTTTCCGCTTTCTATTTTATTTACTATCTTTTTTGTAGTTTTTTAATGCCTTCTTCTTCCCCATTAAAATCTATTACCCTTACCATGGTGGGGTAAACTTTTGGAGTGATTGGGGAAAGGTTGGTTTTCTATATTGTAATGCTTGAGTTCTTGGACGCAATTGAATAAATTTATTTCTTCTTCAAAGTTGTTTTCAATTTCTTATAGCGGATTTTATAATCAAGTGCGATCTTTCTTGAATATTAATTCCTTTATTGATTTTCTCCTTGGTAAAATAATCAATATCTCCCTCCACTAATTTCTGGTTTATATACGATAGAATAAACCAGGAATTAGTGGTGAAGTACTCGATGATCGTCAGTACGTGTAAAAGGTGTAGTGAATGTTCTTGATTTTTTGGGACAAACAAAACCCGATCGGGTATTGCCCATTTCAATTAAGGATATTCAATACAACTATTTTACACATGGAAGGAGAGTTGACCAAACCGAGATCTTGGTAAGGTTTTCTCCCACAATAACAATTTCACCAAGGAAGTGAGAGGAAACGATTGTGGAAACTCACTTTAATCAACTAAGAAGAATATGTTTGAATTAAATTGAACAAGGGTAGAATTATAATTAGGAAACTGACCCCGACCTAATCACCCTTTTAATTTCATTGTTTTTCAATCATTTGAATTTCAAATTTCCATTCACAACATTTTTACCCCCGTTTTAAAGTGACAACCCATTTTGTGTGCACTCCTCTTCGGGAGACATCCTAGGTCAACCACTTAACTACATTTTAACTTAGGAAAAAATTGTTTTGCCACGCCCTACGACAGGCGTGCATCAAACTTGGCGCCGTTTCCGGGGAGGTAGTGCCACAAACTAATTGTAAATATTTGACTTTTTCAATTAAAAAAAAACTTTTACCATGTTGTTTTCAAATGATTATTTTTTTAATTCATGTAATAATTACCCACCAGTGCGAGAACCAATTATTGAATCACCTTGGTCTATAGAGTATAATTTTTCTTTCTTGGCTAGAAAAATTTGAGGAGCTCGAATCAAAATCATCATAGAGGAAGAATTCAAGGATCTCATTGAAAACTTTAAAGAGAACCTAGAATACCCAGTGTTGGAGGGTTTGGCAAGAGAATTAATTGAACTTCAGGAGTATTTTCCAGAATTTTATCCAGAAATGATCAATGAACAACACCAAGAAGAAGAACTTCACAAGGATATTGAATCCCAATTTGAAAGAATTAGTCAAACAGTTCAAAACCTAGAGACCTCAATACAGTGGATTGCGGAACAAGTACATGCATCCCAGGATCAACAAAAAATGGAGCCCGAACAAGAACCAGAACCAGAAAAATTGATGGAAGAAGTATCCCCACAAATACTGCAAGTTTAAGAACCCATGGAAGCATTGATGAAATAAAAAAAAAGATCCATTGAACTCATCTCAATCAATTTTGGATGAGATTGATGAAGAAGATTTAGCTATTGAAATGCATATGGGAGATCAGAAAGATCTGGATAACTTCTGGAATGAGTGTGAGGAACTTCTTGATCCAACTATTCCTGATAATGTAGATGATTTAGAAACATTGAAGGAAGAAACCAACCAAGTAGTGGAATTTGAAGAGAAGATAGAGGAGTCTGACTACCTACCTCTATCTACAGAAATTCAACTCCAAGAGCCACCTCCTTTTGAAGAAGAAATTAAATCCAAACAAGCTCAGGGAGTTAATCTTTTTATAAACTCATTATCTTTTGATTTTGTTGAAACTAAATTGAGTATTACCTCCCCTTGTTTTAATTTGTTAGACTCATCCAACACTTGTATTTCCTTGGAGGGAGAATATGGATCTGAATAGGAACATCTAAAGCTCCCCAAACCTGTTGAACATTTAATGGTGGGAGTACAAGAGAATATCATAGTGGATTTTCTGGTGGAAAATGAGACACAAGATACTTACTTTGAAAGGGAAGAATTTGATATTGATTCTTTATGATTTAATTTTTTTCAAATAGAATTAAACTCTGACATTCCCTTTGATTTTTCCCCAGATGTATCATACCATCATCAACCACTAGAGAATAATGATGATGTTGTTCATGCGGAACCCAAGAAGGAGGAGGCTCTGTACTTCATCCTACCCCCACCATGCACAGTGTACCACATTGATAAGGTGGTGGATCTGGTGTACTCTATCTATGGAGTCCTCAACAAGAACAATGAAATGATAGTTGGGAAGAGCCACATGTGGTGGTTCAAATCAAAGAAACCTCATCCACCATCAGATTGGGGTAACCGATTAGAACTCCCCCACTGGAGGCAGTCAAAACCCAGGGCCCACTTGGGGGGATTAAACCAAGTTTTATCCTTCTATTCTCATCCTATTTCTATTTTTATTTTTTTAAATAAATATCTTATGTTTTCTATTGTTCTTTTATTTGTAGGTTTTCAGAGTGCAACACTTGGAAGCTTAACTCAATGTTTCTCTATGAATAAATCAGGTTGTACCTCTCTTTCACACTTTCTTGATGTTGTGATTAATTTGAAAATTGGATTACATGTTAAATCCACTTGAATGCATCGAGGATACTGCATCGTTTAAGTGTGGGGGAGGGAACCTTTGTAGTATAGGATTTTTATTTGATGTTTGTTTTCAAAAATAAAAAATTAAAAAAGTTCGTGTTTTCAAATTTTGGTGTGTTTATTTTTCAATTTTTGGTGTGTTTCTGATACTTTTGAGCTGAAATGATTATCAATATGATTTTTGAAACCCATGTCAATGAGTGAACCAGTCTATTTCATGAAACTGATCTTAAATGAATGCTGAAATAACTTTGTTTCAAGTTCACATCTTTTAGAAATTCATGAAAAGTACACTGATATTTAAATCTCATGCCATATTTCACTGTCTATATCTTTGAAATAACTTTCCTGTGAGGCTTCTGAACCATTTTTGTCATATTCTTTTCATTCACCTCATTTCTTGAGAGAACCAGACCATGCTTTCTTTAACCAGAATTTGATTTATTCCTTTCAAAACATGAGGGTTGGGGTACATGTGTTTTAAATGATTGAGGCATTTATTTTGTTTGAAGCCCCCTTTTCAAAATAATCCTTTTCATTATGGCCCACCTTTACATTTATCCTTCATTGTAGCCCCTAGTATCCATGAATTGCCTGTTAGGTTAGCCACATTACAAGCCAATTTTCCCTATCATACCTGCTCTTGAAGTAAAATTGCATGATCTAGTTGAACTTAAGTGTGGGGGAAGATGTCTTGTGGTGTACTACCTCATTTGGTTATACTTTGGGTGGAAAATAAATTGTGGATGAGATGTGTGTGATGCTGAAAAATTATTCGGTTGAAAGCTGTGCCTTTTCTGGAGCTTTTATGACAAGAGAAGTTGTGCCTTTCTGGAGCTTCCAAAAGAATGTTGTGCCTATCTGGAGCTTTAAAAAAATTGTGTTTGAAAATATTGAAATGTTTTCTGCTGAGATGATTGAATGACGATGGAGACTATTTTCAACAAAGGGGAAGTGGAGGAGACCATATTTGAGTGAAAACTAGAATCTTGCAATTTTGCTTCAATAAGATCCAAGCCTTCCTTTTTCGGCCTCAGAACTTTTAACATCTAAATCCTACCAACCGGAAGACACAGAACAACCTTGAAAAGTCCTCATGAGAAACACATGTTCTTGACTCACATCGGGTGGAGAAGTAGGAATTTATCAAACCTATGGTGACTCTTGTGTGAGAAAAGCCTTGTTCAGCCTTTATATTTGTGAGATGAGAGAAAATTCATGTGAGGTAGGTGTTTTGTGTGCATGGGATAAGAAATGAAGTGGAAATATATGAAAATATTAAATGGAGAACTTGAAATAACAGATTTTGTTGAGGCATGATATCTTTTTGTTTCTTGAAATTGATTTGATTGATCTCATTGATATGTGTTTTGATTTTGATATGATTTGATTTTTACTTGTCCAGGAGTCCAAGTGCTAAGTGTGGGGGAATTTATAGGGAAAATATTTTCAATTAATTTATATTGAATATCATTGTTTTAAACCCAAAAAATTGTTCCTCTAAGATGAATTGTTTCATTTTTATGATAATGGTGTTATTTTGAGCTGAATAGTAAAAATTGGCCATTTTGGATTTTTAACAGTTTTAAATTATTTCGGTAGGTTGGACATAACATTATCTACACTGATCCAAATTGCAAAATTATTTCTTTTACAGATTCTACACATCCAGGTATTCATTTAAGATATTTGTACCAAAATCTGAATCGGCCATATGGAAGCTCAAAAGAAGCCCACAAGTTGGCTGAAGAAAACTGTTTTCAGTTCTGCCTAGTTTTGATGTGGGATCCATAACTCATCAATTGTGGGCCCAAAGCTAGTGAAATTCGGTGGGTGGACGCGCAAGGAGTTTTGGAGCATCTTTAATGAACGAAAAACCGAGTGAATTGGCCGTTTATTGGGTCATTAAAGCACCCTAAGCCGGAGGCTTTCGTTTTAGAGAGTCTGACTGGACAGAATAAATGCTCAAGGTAAAACGGCCATAACTTTCGGAATACATGTCCAAATCCGCTGGACTTTTGAGGAGACACGGAAAAGGAAATTATGAATAACATTCATGAAGGGCTCAACGCGTGAATATGTCATTTAATGGGGATAAAACGAGTCGACATTAGGGGGAAACATTCTGGCTATAAAAGGAGGAGAGCTCCACCCTCTCAAGGCATCCATTCTCCACCCCATTTCTTCCGGGACACCAAGAAGAAGAACTTTTCCGCTTTCTCTTTTATTTATTTTCTTTTTCGTAGTTTTGTAATGCCTTCTTCTTCCCCATTCAACTCTATTACCCTTACCATTGTGGGGTAAACTTTTGGAGTGATTGGGGAAGGGTTGGTTTCTATATTGTAATGCTTGAGTTCTTGGATGCAATTGAATAAATTTCTTTCTTCTTCAAAGTTGTTTTCAATTTCTTATAGCGGATTTTATAATCAAGTGTGATAATTCTTGAATATTAATTCCGTTATTGATTTTTTCCTTGGTAAAATAATCAATATCTCCATCCACTAATTTCTGGTTTATATACGATGGAATAAACCAGGAATTAGTGGTGAAGTACTCGATGATCGTCAGTACGTGTAAAAGGTGTAGTGAATGTTCTTTATTTTTTGGGACAAAAAAAACCTGATCGGGTATTGCCCATTTAAATTAAGGATATTTAATACAAGTATTTTACACATGGAAGGAGAGTTGACCAAACCGAGATCTTGGTAAGGTTTTCTCTCACAATAACAATTTCACCAAGGAAGTGAGAGGAAACGATTGTGGAAACTCACTTTAATCAACTAAGAAGAAGAGGTTTGAATTAAATTGAACAAGGATAGAATTATAATTAGGAAACCGACCCCGACCTAATCACCCTTTTAATTTTATTGTTTTTCAATCATTTGAATTTCAAATTTCCATTCACAACATTTTTACCCCCGCTTTAAAGTGACAACCCATTTTGTGTGAACTCCTCTTCGGGAGACATCCTAGGTCAACCACTTAACTAAATTTTATCTTAGGAAAAAATTGTTTTGCCACTCCCTACGACAGGCGTGCGTCAATATCTCATGAGATACACATGCCTAGAACAGTAAGTTAATCTAGTTCAGTAATACATGAATGGAACGGGGAGCGAACTCGATTCAGAACGGGACATTGTCCACTAAGATGGTCTTGGCAGTAATGCCTTGGCTACTATGGAAATCTTATCATGTGCTTAATGGTTTCCACAATTACATGCTTTATTTCCCATGCTATTTTATCAAGATATATGTTCCATTATGATACATGCCTTACGTACTTCCAGGATTTATGTCTTTACTCAAGATTTTGATGCTTAAACATTATGTTCATATTTTTAAGTTCAATGGTATATGGTTTGTTTTATTTTCTCCACGTTTACCCTTTCTGAGCATTTGAGCTCAACCTTTATATGTTTTCTTTCCCCGGGATTTCAAGAAAAGATTTAGGTAAGAAAATAAAATGGGAAGATCTTTATGGGAGTTGTTGAAGAACTTTCACCCTGATTAGAAGATTATATTCCGAGTTTCCAAAGACACTAAACTATTACAATCTTTGAGTTTTGGTTTTTGTTATGTATTAAGTATTCCGAAAAAGTAATGTATTGTCCATGTATGTCAATCTTTGGGTCTCTACATTATCATTCCTTGAATTCAATGAATATAATTATAAATTATATTTTTTTATTCTTTAATTAGAATTAAAACATGATTTTTCAATGTGTCATACAAGATATGAACAAAAATAAAATCACTTTATTATTCATAATTGTACATTAAACAAAATTATATGAGATCTGGTATCGAATGAAATTATTTATAACATATCATGAATGGTTATATCCATTAAATGTCAATAAACTAAAATTATATAATAAATATAATATAATAATATCGTTAAAAATAAAAAATTCCCTTGCTGATTTTCACCCTTATGAATCTTGAATAGAAAAACTAAGCCTATACTGATAAAATAAATCAAGAAATGATAAATTTTTTTAAGAAATAAAAAAAATAATAGGTTACTTAGGATTGTAATTTTGGAGGTAATAAAGAAAAGAATTTATAATTAGGAGATATAACCATAATAAATGGAAATATATTCATTGTAAGTATGGATATTTGATAAATAGTCATTAAAAATATGGTCAATAGATATACATATATTCAATAAGCATACTGAAGTTGTGTATCATTAGTAACAAAATTTAAATAATATATTTCACAAAAAATAAATATTAAAACAAAAACATAATATTCAACTGATAAATTTAATTATGAAAGAGTTTTTATGTGTTAAATATTGTTTCTAATAAAGTAAAATTTAATGTATTGATAAAATTAAAATAAATATTTTTATATCATTTTATTTGTAAAATTAATATTTTAGAATATATATAATTAATTATAGTTTTATTTGGTGACGATTATGTAATATAAAACTAATATTTTTCAAATATCAGTTTTAATGTATTTTAGTTATAAAGAATTATTATACATAAATGTATTAATAAGATAAAAAATAAAATAAATTAACCTATATCTAATAGTCACTCTAAGACATGTGATAAAAATAAATTCATTTTTTAGTTAAAATATATTTCACTGAAAAGTTCAATTTTATTTACTATAATTTTTTATTTCAACAAAATAAATATAATATAGTTAAATGAAGATAAAATTGTATTATTATAATAATAATGCACTAAAATTATCTTAATTAGTAATTTATTGTATTTAATAATAAGAAGAGTAAAAAATTTAAAAGGAAAATTTCTTAAAGATAATTTTTTTCACTATATTTATTGTGTTCATTTAAAAGTTAAATTCATAGAATTTAAAATTTTAATTTGACTAAATGAACATAAATTTTTGATTTATTATCAAAATATTATATTAGGATGAATTTTTGAGATATTAGGAAAAATATATATTTTTACATGAACAGTACAAAATTCCATTTTTACAAATACTATGAAATTTATGGGATCACTGTGATATAAGAATGAAGTAAAAATTATTAAAAAATTTCTAGGAAGAATATTCACATAATTAGTAAATTTATACTTTAAGATGACAATATTTATTTTATAAACAATTATTTATCATTTTGGTTCTAATGTTATATTCTTTTTCTAAACCTGTATTTTTTTATTATATTATGTTTATATTATTATTACATTTTACATTTTATAAATTTAATATTAATGAATTGATTTTATATTTGGAATAATTATGAAGAAATAAATGAATAAGGTATTTTCTTAGCATACCACATTTACTGAGGATAAAAATTGAGTTACAACCATAAAATTCAATTTTTTGAAAAAGTTAAATTGAAAAGAAAAGACATAAAATATATCAAAATAAGTGAATTATTTATTTGGATTATTGGTGGATAAACAAATACTCATCCTCAATCCACTATTTTTCACTATTTTGATCCAAATTCCTTTGAAGGTGATATTCCATTATTAAAAAATATGTGTGTATTTCCAAAAATATCACCCCTCTCGTATAATGGTACCCTCCAATACCACAATTTCCCTTGTAATAAAATTAATTTAGGTCCTCACCATTCTAACTAAATCCCTTCCCAACACTCTCTCCCAGGTTATATAGGTTCTGGTAACACCAAAATACTACTCAAAGAAGGCTCAAATATTGTTCATGAGGAGTACAATAAAACCTATTAATCACTCATTTTCATGTATAGTCCTCTATTTATTAATCTAACTCCACCAAATATATTTCACTCATGATTCAGTAATTACACCAGTAATTGAAGTATAAATAAATTTTAAAATTTCAACATAATATCCTGTTTATACCTTCCACACAACCATTCAATAAATGGTCACATAGCTCATGTGACGTGCAGTCTACTACCTCTATGAATGATGAATTATGTTTTTATTATCAACTTTACATGGATTATTATAATAATTTAATTAATTTGTAAATATGATATTTCTAGTATGATTAAAATTATATTAATATAGAATATTAATTCTTTTGATAATATCATCCTTTGAATATGGCAATGTCACCATTAATACGTGAAGAATACCACCTATGTGGATAACCTATTGCCCTTTTCATCCCCACCTTATGCTGACGGTTTTAAAATATTATTTTATGAATATATATTATATATATGATTAATTTATTTCATGATTATTTTTTATTTAAGGATAATTAAATATTTAATTATCATTATAATATAATCTATTGATATCTATAAATTACCCTAACTAAGCTCGTCATTGATTCCATTCTTATGAACAATACCCATAATCTCTATCATATGATAACAAGGATGTATAAGTAATTTTAAAATAATTATTCTATGACCTTTTATAATACTATAATGATGAAACATGTATCATGTAATAGAGTTTGATGTCACCATTACGAAACATGTGGAAAAATTGAAATTATTATATTATGATGATAAACATAATCATAAACATTCTAATTTATATATAATTAACTATCATAAATAAGTAGTAAAAATTAATATATTTGAAAATGGTTTTAAAATTACTTATCATTACAGTTATGTTCTTTATACTTTATGTCAAAGAACTGTTGTTGTGTTAGGAGTAAAGGTAAAGATTTTTCTTCTGAGGTCTACTTCTTTGGGACATCTTTCATATTATACACTCTTTTTTATATATGATGTATATACCAACTATTTGAAATATTTTTTTGATTATATTTTATTTGTGGAAATTAATGTTTTGTTTCAATTTTTATATTTTAATGTGTTTATATTCATTGTCTATCCAATCTATAAGGGTTTTTGTTAACAATTTTTTTGGAATTATAATTATCATTTTTAACTTATGCATTCTATGTTTTATTTATTACACCATAAGAATTTATTATATGATACATGTCCATTCTCTATTTGTAAATTGAGAATATTAATTCAAATATTATTCCATGATGAATTTCCTTGTCAAAAAATGATTTTGTTGGTAAGAATAATTCTCATCCTTTCTAAAAATAGTTTTATATTCCATGTAAATGTTCTTAATTATGATAATTATTCATTTTATTATTTAGAGAAAAATTTAAATACCCAGAGCCTAGTAGCTAAGAGCTAGTGAATCACATTAATACATTGGAATAGATACAATTCTTGAATCCTATAAGACAGATTATTTTTGTAGTTTTGGAATACATATTACATACATGAACATTACATTATATATTTAAAGGAAATAAAATATAGAAATTACATAAGGATATTGAGAAACCCATTAACTCATAGATTGTCCCTGCAACTGATCCATTATATACATATCCACATCATGGGAAAAATAAAACATAAAAAGGGGGTGAGCTCATACACTCATGAAGGGTAAACAATACAGCAGAATCTATCTTAAACATAATAATAATGCATGGTGAATAACTAAAACATGTACCATTATCATTGGCATAATATGTTTTGAATAAAATTTGAAGAAGTAATTATATAAAAATAATCACATGAAACTTATTAATTTATATTATACTTGTCAAATATTCACATGAATAATTAAATAATAACATCATAATGAGGAAATTCATAATGATGTAAATCTAAAACATATGATTGAGACATCATCCAAGACATCTGAAAATAAATGGATAAGGTCATGGGAAATACCATATCAAAAAATGGGAAAGTCCTCAGTCAAGTCCATATCTATTTTGTCTCATTAAATTTATTGATCTATAGAAGGGATATAGTGGGCCCCACTAATAACATATTATGTCTTTTTTATTCCTCGTATGTGAAATAAATATAAACCATTAATTCAATGTGTATTTTACTATATTGAATCATTTTAAGCATAATCATTGGTGAATTTATTGTAATAAAAACATTGATAATTTATTTAGAGAAATACAATTTTTACTTTCGGAAAGATATGTTCTTTTAGAAAATCATTTATATTTTGTCATAAAATTTTATTATACACATGTATATAGAAGATAAAAAATATGGTACAAAAAAAGTATTTTTGATGAATAAATGATAACATACTGATGTGAAAACATGTAAAAAAAGAAAATAAAAAAATTAGAAATGAGCTTCTTTAGTGCGGTTTGAGTGAAAATACTACAATGTTTTTAAAATATAAATAATAATAATAATTGATTAAAAATATAAGTTAAAAAATATATATTTTTATGATAAAATGTGTGATTTTGAAAAAACAACTGTGAATTAAAATATTTTATGGATTGCACTTGAAAATGTGTAAGAAATCAAAATGTTCTATTTTTGTTGGCTTTCTTTTTGGGATGAATTTTAAATGAAACATACAAAACATGTGCCTCCCCATAGAAGAGTGATAATATAATCTGGATATATGATTTCAGAATATATAGATATAATTCTGAAGAAATAATAATTACATTTTTGTAAAGAGATAGAATGTGTATGCTGAAAAAATGGAGGTTCGAAATGAAACCATCACCACTTTTCCAACAGTCAAAAAAAATGCACCAATAAATTAGTGACCATAAAATATGACATTGAATACCAAAAAAATAAATAGATTCATTTGATGATACATAAATGTGATGTATATATAAACCACTGACATTAAATATCGGTAAATAAGGAATATCTCATGGAAATAAATGTGGATGAGAAAACAATTACCTTATATTGGAATCTGTACTAAAATTGTACATAATATCATGGATACTAAAATTAAATCCATCAATTAATTAATTTAGATACATTTAAACATTAAATTATTTTTTATTATTTTTTTTAATTTTAGGTATGATCTTTTTTATGAGTTATAACATACAATTTTATCATTCGAGAGCATCAGTTTCCATGTTTTTCATGATATGTTAACTTATATATAAGTAATGACTTTCATGATAAATGTGTATAATTCTCTAGAATTGAAATTATAAGTTATTAATGACATAAATATGTGTAAATGGTTATATGTATATATATATATATATATATATATCATTATTTTATAATTTATGAGGATAAATCATTATATAAGACATTAGTGATAATAATTTAGATTATTACGAATGATTTTCTATCATAAAGAACTCGTTTTGTTTTTTATTTAGTATTATGTAGTATTTTACTTAAATAACATAAAAAGGATTATAATATACTCTTTAAAATATGTCTGAACCATTATAATGTATTTATGGCCCTCAATGAATGCGGTTATGAAAAATGAAAACATGTCTTCCTTGAAGTTGATAAAATAATACCTCATGGAGGACATTTCCATTTTTGGAATAAAATAGAGAGGGGAAGAGGTTTGAAGAATGATTTTTAAATTAATATAATTATGTTATTGTATATTTAATTTAATATCATTTTCATGGAATTTTGTATGATGGGGTATGAGGAGAGAACATAAAAAATGAAAAGAAATTAAAAGGAAATGGAATATGATTTTACCTATTGAATTCTCCTCCTTTAGGACCCACTTAGGTCAAATGTTTTTGTATATTGATGAGACCAATAACTCATGAATGTGTTTGAGCGTCTTGGGAAGAGTATTGGGAAGATATTGGACACATCTCAAAGTATGGATGGTGTGAAGATAAGAGGTTGTAATTATAGTGTAGGAGAGGGGTGTTATTGAATATTTCATTAATTTGTTCCTAGGTTTTTCTCTAGACTATTAATATCATGATAATTATCCAAAAATATATTAAAATAATTAAGTGATGTTAGAGATTATGTTTTTGAGTAAATATGGGTTTCTTATGACTCTTCTATTCCTCTATGTTTTGATAATCAAAAAAACATTTTATTTATGAAAATTATATTTTTCTAAGAGTTATTTTTATTAATGAATTTTTTCTTTATCTAAGAATAATTTTACACATAACATAGTCTAAAATGTATTTTCTATGTATTCTCAAAACCATGCATTTTTTGTTATGTAAAAATTTATGATCCTTATATAAAACCTCATAATCTTATATTTAAATGGATATTGAGTCCTTATGTTTCTAGGCTCCGAATTCTCTGAAATTCAAAAAACAAATTCTTAGATATTCAGACTGCGAATTCTTTTAAATTCAGACTCTGAATTCTCTGAAATTCAGTCTCTGAATTCTATAAAATTCAGACTACGAATTCTCTAAAATTCAGACTTTGAATTCCTAAGAATTTAGACTCTGAATTCCCCAGAATTCAGATTTTGAATTCCTTTGAATCCAAACTCCGAATTCCTCAAAATTCAGACTCTGAAGTAATCATAATTTAGACTCTAAATATTTATTTTTCTATAATCTGGTTGTTCATATATTTAAACCCCGAATTCTACAATTTCTAGTTTTCCTTTATTAATTTTTTTTGAGATAAATTATTATCCTTAATTATTATAATTTATTAAGAATGATAATGTTTTCCATGATTTTCCAAAATAAAGCGATGTTGTAAAATTGTTTCTAACTAACCTTTGGTATAGAGGCTCATATATAGGTCCCTCTCAGATTCAAGGAAAAATATGACCTTTGGATGAGGGACCTGATGTCACGACCCATCCCCCAGGGCATGTGTCATGACTACACCAAGCCTTCCTTCCATAGTCTAGGGGATGGTTACTAGAACTGAAAATGTGTAGCCCTAAAATCAGAAGGCATTACCTTTAAACCTGCAAACACATAGACTAGGTACACAATAAGAGAAAACCAAAAAGTATAACTACTAAAAGTAAAAAAGTGTGAACTGGGTCTGAATGCGCCAGTATACAAACCCAATTTATAGAAATTCAAAAAAGGGACAAACATCTTTTTAGGTCATTTGACAAAGTTCCTACATGAATGGTAGGTACATCTCGTCACTATGGCTCTCCACATCAACTAGTCACCTCTTTGCATTGTCTACTCCTGGATCCCAAATCTCGGTAGAAGATGTATGTCATCTACACAAGACTCAACAAGGTTTGGGGGAAGCCCGTACAGGGGTGAGTACATCATTACCCAGTAGGGACCCCGAGACCCCTGAAGGTCTCCCAGATTCCCACCAAGGAAAAACCACAAAGTATGATTTCAGTCACAAAGTACAAGTAAAATACTTCTCAAACTAGGTATAATACTTATAGAACAGGAATAATGATGATTATTTGTAAAGCTAAATCATCTTATTATATTATGAAGTTCCACTACTAAACCACGAGGAAGTAATTCTATAGATTTTCCATATAAGTTCATATGTCACTGATCCACACAGGGTTGTAAGTCATCAATCCACATTGGGTCTTATCTTGCTAATCCATGATGGGCTACACTAAGGTTGGTTCTTGTTGGGTCGGACTACTACTAATCCACATAGTGTCTTATGTCGTTGATCCACACATGGTTTTATGTCATCAATCCACACAGGGTCTTAAGTCGCTGATCCATGAAAGGCCGCTCTAAGGATGGTCCTTGTTGGGTCACTCTACTTCTGATTCACACATGGTAATATTTCATTTATCTGCATAAGGCATCTCTGATGCTATTCTAGAAAGGGCCTCTCTTCTCTTGAAAACCAAGCACATGATTCCCACACTAGGTGCGCTTGAGTTTCATAGATTCTGCACCCCAATTCATCAATTGTATAACAACATCCACAATGTTCCTGGAAGATGTATCTCAATGAACCTTCATGTTGTAAGGATTCCAATGCAATAGACGGCATATCAATCAGACATATGATCTGTATATTATAGGTCTTTTTGTTCCAAGGGACCAGTTAGATTCGAGTTTGATCCAACCCATCTATAAACAAACATTCTTAAAAACCAAAGTGGATTATATCAAAAGGTAAACCTCATCCTAAAGGTTCCAGCACCATAGATGGTTCAAAAAATGAATGTTAGGTTTATGTGATATGGAACTTAAGCGAAACTGGGTCGAAATGGGTCTGGGTCTGGCCCGACATGGTCAGACCGACCCAACCCGATTTGGCCCACTAGGCCCGGCCTGATCTGACTAGGATAGGCACAGTCTGAATGGTCCCGATCTAGGTCGCTGGTCTTTAGTCTTGGCCCGCAGGGCCGTGGGACCGGCCTGGCCCACACGACCATGGAACCATCCTGGCCCGCTGGCTGGGCACGTCATGCCAGTTGGGCGGCATCTGAGGTTCCCTGAACAGACATGTCTGTTCGAGCGCATCATTCATCCGAGCCAGCCTGGTTCCACTTCTCTAGACCGGTCCCCAAGGACCGGTCAATGGCAGGACCCGCGGGTTTGGGTTTTCCCACCATCGTAGCTCCGAGCCGCGACGCGTCCTCGCGTCTTCCCATTGGCTTCTTCCTTCTCTTCCATAGCACGCGACCCTCCATAAATGTAGCTAGCAATGATCAGCTTCCCCCTACCCGTTGCAGCACCTAGGGGTGCCACCTGTCTTTTTCACGGTCGGCAAGAGCTGGCTTCTTCCACCCATAATCGGTGTTCCCATGTTAGCGGTGCAACTGTAGGCCATCAGTGAAGCTCTGTTGTTCCAATTTCCTTCCCATCTATTCCTACGATCCTCCCAGGACACCATCTTCACACGGTGGCCCTTAGTTTGGTATTTCTGATGTATTCCTTGGTCTCCCATGAAGAACGCATCAAGATGATGTTTGACAGAGGGGTCTTTCTTTGTTCGGTTCGGCCCGCACCGACCACGTTAGCATTATAACATGGTAAGAAACATTAATCATTAAAACCCCATAATGAAACCCTGCATCATCCTCCCGCATTAAAGAACAAAACACGGATAAACCCGTTGGACAGTTGGGCCACATTTTTTATAATATTAAAGAACTAGAAAGAGGGGGGAATTAATCACATAAATTTCATTACATGAACATGTTGGATTCACTGAAGGAGAAGGAAGAGATTCCTTTCTTCAAAGTTGTTTTTCAGCATTCATTGTTGCCCGTCGATGTCAACATCGAATCATCAACGGTGTCGTTTAATATTTATTCTTTGTTAGAGTAATAAGTTGTCTATATTTTTTTAGAGATTCCTCTCATAGATCTCCCAAAAACCATGCCAAAGTTTTGATTAAATAAAATTTAATGAATCTACTATGCTGCATTCATGAATGTGGTTTGTTATTGAACCACATTTAATGTTCCATTAATCCTAATAGATTCGTAGTTACACAACAAGAGGATTGTGTCCACAAATGGCTCTCAATTAATGCCTGATGTTACACTGTGGTCCCTCTACAATTGCTCAATTGATGAAAAAAGAATAAAATAACATCTTTTGTTATTTTTTTGAAATTCTAAAAAATAACATTTTCATCCTACTTTTTCTGAACAAATTTTATCTCCACCTAAACGAATCACAGTGTTGTGAAATCAATGGTTCCCTCAAATATTCAATCCATGTAATGGTTCAAAAGATACAAATTTTCAACCACACTTTTACTGAACATACCTTGAAAAAAGTTAAAAACTTTGTTCTACTCCCCGGAATCTCCTACAATAATTTTTCATAGTCTCTTAATAATTAATAATAATTATTAACAATTATATAGAATTTTTTAGACATTAAATTCTCCCCACCTTAGATCTTTTCATCCCTGAAAGCCACGAAAAAGGATAAGAAATCAAATGGGGGTACTAAGAATGAATCTGAGCCTCCCACTCCATTGTTCCCTCTTGAAGGATCTTGTTCTTCCACCGAACACACACCAGAGGAATCGACCAACCATGAAAAATCTGGGATTGTTTATCCTCTATCTCAACTGAGAACTATAAAAACATCATCTCATCGTCAATGTCTATCTCACCCTAGTTGTTGAATTGGGACTAATCATTCATGTATATCCTCAGATACGACACGTGGAAAACATTAGGCACATATTGCATCTGTGGGGGAAGAAATAGGAGATACCCTACCTCATAAACTCTATTGATAATCTGGAAAGGTATGATTAATCACATAGATAGCTTATCACCATAGCAAAATCTACATTGTCCTCATCGAGGTGAGACATATAAGAAGACATGGTCTCCCTACTGAAACTCCAAGGGTCTCTGTCTTCTCTCATCATACGGATTTTTCCTACTCTGTGAAGTCTTCATCTGCTCTTGAATTATCTGAACCATCTTAGTGGTAGCTCGTACCAACTCAGTACCCATAAGTGCTGACTCCACTAGGTCTATCAAGAATAGAGGTGATCTTCATGGTCGCCCATACAATGACCCAAATGGTTCCATTTTGATGGTGGAGTGATAATTGTTGTTCTATTCAAACTCAACCAATGACATTTGATCTCCCAAATGTGGCCAAAATCAATGATGTACGAACATATCATTTCCTCAAGAGTCTATATGGTTTGCTCCGTCTGACCATTTTTCTGAGAGTGAAAGGTGGTGCTCAAGCGTAGTTGAGTCACAATGATCTCCTGTAACCCCTTCCACAACCGGGATGTAAAATGAGCATCACGATCTGAGACAATAGTTGAAGGAACCTTGTGAATCTGTACAATCTCTTGTATGTAGAAGAATCCCAATCCCTCTAATAATCACTGCTATCAGATAGGTAGGAAATTGGGTGACTTGGTTGGTTGGTCAGGGATCACCTTGATGGAATCGTGGACCCTAGATGTAAGTGGTATCCTTGTGATGAAGTCCCCGGATATTCCATCCCACTTCCATTCTGGCACCTCAAGTGTTTGTGCTAATTCTATTTGAACTTGGTGCTCAACTTTCACTTACTGATAAGTAAGGAATCATGAAACAAACTCTTCCACTTCTTTCTTTATCCCTGGACACCAGTAATAATGTTGAAGGTTATGGTACATCTTCACCACACCATTATATACCAATATAGGAGATTTTTGGAACCTCATCAACACCTCATCTCATAGAGTCAACGGTACCATGGTGACTCCACTGAAAAAGATGACGCCCCCACCTTCATAAAATCCATCAAAAGCCTATCCTAAGGATATCTGAGCACATCAAGTCTTGCAGTCAATGTCCCCAAGATGAGCCTTCCTGACTAGCTTAAGGAGTGGGGGAGCGAATGTAATATACTAGAGGTAATCTGAACCATCATAATACACTAAGGATAACAGCATCATAGTTAGTTTCTCAGTCACCTTACTCAACATCTGTAAACCCGACCTCCTGTTGAGCACATCTACCACCACGTCCCCCTTTCTAAGAGTATAGACTATCTCAAAGTCATAGTCTTGGAGGGACCCCATCCATCTCCATTGTCTCTGGTTTAGGTATTTTTATGGAAGATATACCTAAAACTTTTGTTAAAAGAGTTGACAGTAAACCATTCTCCCAATTATACTCTCATCTACCAGAGCTCTGAAGGATCCATCTGATATGCAGTTATAGATATTGGTGTCATATTTAGGTATAAACCAATGAAGAAGTCCCTCTTCCTGTAGTGAGGTAATCCTAAAAACATCTTTCGAAAGGATTATCCTGCACTCTTCCACTACTGTTGGGAATAGAAAACTCAAAAACCCAACGGGCAAGAGGGTAAGGTTGGCCAACTCAAGTGTTATCAACTATACCCTCATATGCATGATTTTATCATGTGCTTACTGGGTTTCTATTTTCACCACCTTGTAAAACCCCATTCTAATTTTGTATATATAATTTTTTCCTTAAATAGTCAATCTGAGTATGATATGTGGATGACCAGTCAATACCCAAACTACATCGTAAGGCCTCGACACTACCACCAAGAGGTTCCAACCGAAACTCTCTCCTCAAGGGTTAGATCACACCATCTACATAATTGTGATTATTATAACTACTCCCATAATAATATCCACACATAAGGGTTAATCCAACAGTTTAACTAGAAACTCTAGGTCTTGAAAAAAAATTTGATAAGAAGAAATGACTAGTACCTAAGTCTATTAATTACAACAGCTAGTAGTAGGCACAAATTATAACTATAATCATTCCTGGTTCCCTTGGGTCACACTCCTTGATCGCATACATCTACTCCCTTCCACTTTCCTCTAGCTCACTTAGCCATATGGGGACCACATTGGGGTGGTGGTTATAACATGTTAAAATTTACACCACTTCCTGCAGCTCTCCTAGCTCCCCTTCCACATCTGATACCCTATAGATTCACTTGTCCCTATCACTTCCTCTTCCCAAAACATTTTACACATCCATGTCTCTGAGAATGACATCATTTTCCTATATTCCCACTATCGACATCCACTAGAAGTGTCTACATAGAAAAAGAATTTTAAACCAAAATGATTATATCTAGAACTCTAACATAAGTAGTAATTCACAGAGGAAAAGTGTTGGCTCAGATGTCCATAAATGCATCTCACTCGGTGGTATGATCCTATATGGAATGGTTGTATTGTATTCATCGAGTACCTAGAATGGTTGGTATTACACAATGAAAACTCCACTACTAACATGTCATCCTGCAGAAGCTTTATTATCCCTTGGGAAAACATACCCCTTCACTTTCTATGTCAACAGACTCCTTATCTAAGAATTCTTATCATGCTCTGCCCACAAAAACATCATGTCATCTCAAGATAGGGGTAATCTAAACCATATCATCTCTATAATAAGCCACATAGAATGGTCACTTCATGGACCACCAACTGATCTAATGGTGCCTTGGCTAGATGGAAATTCAGTCACCACCTCAAGTCAGTCATAGTTGCATGTGAGTCGGGCTCTCCATGGAACCTGAAGGGGATCTATCACTGATACTCATGTATGGAATTGGGACTACATGTGTCCTATACTGGTAGTGCTGGTAGTAAACTTTGACTAACTAATAGGGGTATCGCTAGGACACTACCCGAAGCTACCATCTCTGGGAAATAGTCCTTATACTAAAGCCTCACCACTCTGTGGAAAAATATCATTTTCACACATTGGAATCATGTATGGCTATCTACATAGAGGAATCTTTAAAGGTAATCAAGATGAACCATATTCAATATGTTATACATAGTGAGCTGACTCAAAAGAGATTTATAGAAAAATATTATCAAAACACATGAAACTAGTGTTTTTGTCCACCAAGATAGAGAAAATAATTTAGGGTCTTGGTGTATGGATACATCAACCACCAAGAAACATAGACTCCCTACACTATAATCCGAACTCAAGAAACATAGCAATATTTCTCCACTAAAAACACAAACACTTAGTTATTCTGGTTGAACCGACCACCTTTGAGACCACTTTGTCACGAATCTTCCCCTTGGGCCCAAGTCGTGACAACCCCTAACCCACATTCCATAGGCCAGGGATTGGCAACCAGCACTAGAAAGGCATATCCCTAAAATTGTAAGGCATTTCCTTTAATCCTGAAAACACACACATCATGTACACATTAAGAGAAAACCACAATGTTTAACCTCTGAATGTAAAACATATAAAATGAAGAAGAAAGGGCCAGTATACAAACCAGACTAAATGAAAGTACAACAAAAAGGGAAAAATAGATCCTAAGGTTGTCCGCAAAGGATCCCACCTAAAGGGAATGTAAAACTCATCACTGAATCTCTCCATGTTAAACAGTCACCTCCATGCTTCGTCTCGTCATGGATCCAAAATCTTGGTCAATGTTGTCTGTCGTCTGTATAAGAAACAATAAGGTGTGGGCGAAACCCATGGAGAGGCGAGTATAAAAATATAACGTTGGGATCATGAGACCCCAGAAGGTCTCCTATAATTCCACAAAATAAAAACAATAATACATGATCTCAATCATGAAGCATAAGTAAAAGGCATCTCACACTAGGTATATAACTTCAATCATGGTAATAATGACGATTAGTCGTTAATCTAAATCATCTTATTCTATTGAGAAGTTACACTGGTGAACCATGAATATTTCAGCCTATAACAGAGCCACATAGGGTCATAAGTCACCAATACACATAGGTTCTATATCGTTGATCCACATAGGTTCTTAAGTCAATGATCCGCGATGGGTTTCTCTACGACTGGTCCTCATCGGGTCGTGATACTACTGATCCACAAAGGTTCATATGTCATAGATCCACACATTTTCATAGGTCGTCGATCCACATATGGTCGTAAGTTGTCAATCCACATAGGTTCATAAGTCACTGATCTAGTATGGTCTACTCTATGGCTAGTACTCATTGGGTCATGAAACTGCTAATTCACATAAGGTTCTTTTTCATCGATCAACACAAGTTCACTCTGATTCCATTCTAAAAATGGTTTCTTTTCAATTGATAGCCAACCACATGACTCCCTCTTTTGTTGTGCTTGAGTTTCATAGATTCTTCTCATCAATTAATCCACCATAAATCAACATCCATGATTTCCCACAAAGAAGTAACTCAAATTAACTTCATTTTATTAGGGTTCCAACACAATAGACAGTGTATCAATCAGATGTTTGGTCTCTACATTATATGCATTTTAGTTCTGAGGGACCAATTGGATTCGAGTATGATCCATCCCAGTTGTACACCAACATTATCAAAAACCATTGTGAAGTATCTCAAAATGACTACCTCGACGTAATGGTTCTTGATCTATAGAATGTTCGTCAAACGGACTTCCAGTTTAGGAGATATAGCCCTTTAAAAGAAACAGGGTCGAATGGGTCCAGATCTGGCCCGATCCTGTCAGATCGACCCAACCTAATTTGGCCCACTAGGTTCGGCCCAAACTGGCTAGGCTCAGATCGGTTCGACTGTACCTGCTTCAGGTTTCTAGGCATCCGTCTTGGCCCTCTTGGTCGCGGGACCATCCCGGCTCACCGGGCCACAGATCGAACCCGACCCACTGGCTGGGCACATCCCCCCAGCAGGGCAAGGTGTAGGTCTCCCAAAATAGATATTTCCTTTTAGGATCATTAATTAGTGGTGCTAGCCTGGAATATATCATTCTGACTAGCCCGCATAGACCAGTCAATGGAAGGACCCATGGGCACGGATCCACCCACCGCCGCAGCTCTGAGCTGCCCCCCATTTACCACGGTAGCCTGTTGGCTACTACTGCCTCCTCTACGCCACATCGCCCACCATCAACATGATGGGCGATTACCAAACAACCATGTTCTCTATAGTTCCTATGGGTTCCAAATCCAACTTTTTTAGTCGGCAAGAGGCGCTTTCCGCTGCCAGTCACTGGTCTCTCCACGCTGATGTTGTCGCGCTAACGTTTCTTCCGCATGCCACTGGTGAAACTCTGGTGGAATGATTTCCATCTTTTCTGCACCTACAAGTCTCATGGGACACCACCATTAATATGTGGCCATAAATTTCATATTTCCATTTTATTTATCAGTATCCCTAGAAGAATACATCATGAAAAAATTTGACAGTGGGTCTGGGCCTTGTTCAGTTTGACTCGCGCCCACTGCGTTAGAATTATAACATGGGAAGGATTATAAATCATTAAAACTCCCTAAATAAACCCAAAATCATCCTCCCGCTTTAAAGAAAAAAATAAAGATCAACCCATTGGATGGTTGGTCCACGTTATTGATAATATTCAGGATTGGTATAGAGGGGGTAATTAAACACATAAACCCCCCTACTTGAACACATTGAATTTGCTGAAGATAAAGCAGTAGAATCTGTTGTTCAAAGATGTTCTTCAAAATTATTTTTCACCCATCGATGTCCAGTTCAAATCATCAATGGTGTCACTGAATCTCTGTTATTCGTTGGAGGAAGACGTCATCGGCATTTCTTCCGATCTTCCTCTCATAGGTCTCCCAAAACCCTTGCCGAATGTTTTATTAAATAAAAGAAAAGAAATCACCTATGTTGTGTTCATAAATGTTGCTAATTAATGAACTCTAATTGTTGTTCCATTAATCCTATGGGAATCGTGGTTACGTAACCATAGGATCATGTCAACCAATGGACCTCAATCAAAGCCTGATGTTATGATACCGTCCCTCCATCGTTGCTCAATAGTTGGAAAAACATTAAAATAACTTCTTTAGTTATTTTTTTCCTGAAAGTCCAAAAAAAATCGTTTCGTCCGATTTTTTCTATAGAATGTTAAGATAATACTAAGAAAATTTTAGTGCTACTAATTCAATGGTTCCCTCGAATTTTCAATCCAGGCACCGATTCGAAAGACATAAATTAGTGCCCGCATGTTTACTGAATGTACCTTTAAAAAAGTTAAAAAGTTCATTCCAGGATCTTCGGTCCTCATAATCACATGCCATCAAATTTCATAGTCTCGTAATAATTCAATATTATAAAAAATTATTAATACGGAATTTCTAGGTCATTACAACTGACTATTGGTGTTTTTACGATAAATAGGATCTAATTCGAATGAGCTCATTATCGATTGATGATCCATTAGATTTCTTGTTGTGATGTGATTTCAAAAAAGAGAAAGAATCTCGTACCTTGTGTGATTTATGGACATCTTTTTCAACCCTGAACATCTTGTTCATCTTGATTTTTGAGACTCTGATTGTTACAGAGTAAAATCGAGGGATTTCTGGGATATAAAGACAGAGGTGATGACTATATTAATGTTTGAGGTGTTGCGGGGATAATAAGAAAAATCCAATATTCTTATCAACGGATTACCCTAGTGTGAGTAAGCCAGACATTCTTGAATGTATAGATCAATGGAAATTTATCCAAGGTTTTTGGATACCCTTTTTTGGGTTGAATGAATACCTACTTGATTACTTGTTTGTTGTTACAAGATTTATTTTCAATGTATTTTGTTAAAGAATGAAGGTATAACATTATTATACATCATTTTAATAATACGTACTGTGATGAATAAGATTATATATTTTCATGGTTGAATCTTTCTCTAAGAAAAACTACCTCATGTTTCCTTAAGTTTAACTTCATTGAATTTTGTTTTCTTATAATTAGACATCATCCCTTCCAATTATTCCTTTAATTAAGAACTATAGAGGGTTTGTTAATGTAACTTTTTTAACATTGTTAAACATTGATTTCCTTAATGATAAAATAAATTATATTTAATCTTACAATTCACCCCCTCATAAAATTGAGAATCTATGTATTCTATTTTGATCCTACAATTTGTATCAGAGAAAGGTCTCTGAACTATATATACATACATATAAGTTTATTTGCTCATGTTTTTTGTTATATATTTTGTTTCTTAAATTTTCATTCCCATGTTTTGATTAAATTTTTTTATCTTCATTTATAAATTTATTACTATTAAATTATTTTGGGTGAGACATATTCTTAAAAAATAGCAAGTATGAATGCTGGTTCTATAGAAAACAATAATCCTACCAGACCACCAATTCGTTAGTGTAATGATTACGAGTGCTGAAGAAATAGGTTTTATACTTTTTTCATTATCTATGCAGTAGACACCTTTGTTATGATCTCCAGATATTACAAAATTATAGACAAAGAAGTCATAACATGCACCAACCAAGAGAAACTAGATTATCAACAAAACATCAAGTTACACAATACATTGTTTTGTTCTATGACTAGAAATATATATATTCAAATATTCTCCTATGAATCTGCCTACAGTATTTAGATGAAACTTGAAGTTACACATTTTGGAATTTCTAAAGTGATATAAACCAGAAGATAAATGTTAAGAGATGAATATCATGGATTATTATTTCCTTATACAGAACCATTTTTCAAATTAAAAAAATTATTTATGACCATTTTCCACAGTCTTGAATATATGGGAGAGAAATGACGTGATATTGATGTTCTTGGGGACAAGATAATTGGCATAATTCCCAATTAATGATATTCTAAAAGGAATTATTGTGATAAAAATTGGAATGTATCATACATTACTCTTAATGAGTTATTTTGAACTCTTCTACAACATGAAACAAGAATGAAGATAGATGGTGATTTCAATAGTAAAAAATAATGGTAATGAAAGTGCATCTTTCAATAGTACATCTAAAGACAAGATTCATGAATGGGTAACTAGATCAAAAGCTAATAATGTTGTTGTTATATCTGAATCGAGTGAAATTAGACATTCTGGGAATGAGTTATCAAATATTTCTCAAAGGATGGATATGATTGTGGTAGTGAATGATTTTTAGTATAAATATAAATAGAAGGATAAAAATGACAAGAAAGATTCTAAAGTAACCTGTTATGAGTTTAAAAGGCTAGGACATATCAAACCTTATTGTCCTACTCTTAAGATAAAAGATTAAAATGATAAGCATTATGAAAGGAAAAAAAGTATTATAAATATAAGGATAAAAAATTCTTGAAAGAAAATGAGGCCTAGAATTCTAGTGGTGATGACTCTTTATATAAATTTTCATATTATGAATCTTCGGGTCAAAAGAATATTGGTCTTATAGAAAAGGTACATTTTAATATCAATTTCTTATAGCTAAGGTACACAATGCTAAACTGTTAACAAATATTTCATTAAATGCTAATTTTCCTAATGAAGAATATTATTAATATATTGATGGAGAGTCTTCTTTATCAAAAGATAATACCATACCTTAATTTGAAGAAGTTTCTTGGTTTTCTAAATTACTTGAGAATTATGACTATAAGAAAAATAATATGTTAGAGAAAAAAATTCAAGAATTTCTTTTTTAACAAAATAAGAATTATATCTTTTTAATGATCTTGAAAAAATATCTTTATTTAGATAGTGATTATAAAAACCCTAAAAAGTTAATTATGAGAAGGATTAACTTTGAAAGGATTTTAAATTTTTTATTTATAAGAAAATTATTTTATTGAATAACTTAGGTTATAAAACAAATGACTTTGAGGATAAGAATTCTTCATCGAACTAAAATTATAAATGTTTTCCATAAAAAAAACTTTTATCAAATTTTTCTTCTGGAAAGAATGAATTTGATAAAATTTATTCAAAACTTCATCCTCATAGGAATAATTCTAGATTTTGTTATACTCAGACAAAAATTGTTGTTAGTAATAATTATTTTTCTTCCAATAGTGCTCCCTCATGTACTAAGTGTCAATATGGTGGACATTGGGGGAACTTTTTTTCATTAAAAAAATCCAATCCTTTGGTTTTCATAAGGCTTATTTTTTAAATAAAATGTCAATTCCTAAGATTTTACTTTCTGATATTTATGGATGAAAGAAGGTTTGGATTATGAAAGTAAAACTATTTTATTTTTAGGAAAATAGTGGAGGTACCAAAAAGAATATATGATACATGTATATTGGATGTTCCCAGAACGTGTCTAGTAACAAAAAATTATTTGAAAATATTGTTAGTACAAAAGGAGTAAAAGTAACGTTTAGAGATAATTTATAGGGAGAAATTATTGTTATATGTAACATTATTCTTCTTTGAAAAAATGTTGTGTCAAATATCTAATTTGTTCATGGTCTCTAGAACAACCTCATTATCATAATCCAATTATGTGATAATGGTTACCTTATAAATTTTATGACTGATAAATGCTTAGTAAATAATTCTAATGAAGAGTTTATTATCACCACCCATAGGCATGATGATGTTTTTAAAATGAATGTCGAAGACCATAGGAGAAATGATCTTCCTTTCCTTAGTGAAATGGAAGATAACTCATTGTTATGGAATAGATGACTAGGACATTGTAACCATAGGAACCAATGGAAACTCCAAAATAAAAGACTTTTTAAGGATCTACAAGAGCTTAGATTTGACTATTCAAAATTTATGAAAGATTTTCAATATGGATAGAAACATAAGTCAATATATAATCAATCAGTGAAGTGTCCACTTCTGATGCAATATAGCTAGAACGTATGAATCTTTTTAGTCCAACCCAAACTAGAAGTATTGGAAGAAAATGCTATGAATTTTTTAAGTAAATGACTACACTAGATTTACAGGGGACTATTTTTTAGCATGGAAATCTGAAGTATTTCCTTATTTAATAACATTTAGATCACAAGTTAAAAATGAGAAAAAAACATCCATTTATATCTATTCATAGTGATCACGAGGGAGAATTTGAAAATTCATGTTTGGAAACTTTTTGTAGTAAAAAGGAATTACTCAAACTTCTTAGCTCCAAGAAATCCTCAACAAAATCATGTTTTTTAATTAAGAAATTGAATTCCTAATGTGATAACTATAACCATATTGAGTGAATATTTTTTTTATAAACTCTTTTTTGTTAAAGCTATTTGTACTAATTTTTTTACAATAAATCATGTTTTAATAATACCTTTTCTTAATTAAACACTTTATGAATTGTTGACTGATCGAAAACCTAGAGTTTATTACTTCATAGTATTTGTATTCAATGTATTCAGATTGCATACTAAAGATAACTTACATAAATTTACACCCAAATATGATAAATTTATTTTCATAGGACATTCTACTACTTCTAAAGCCTATAGAGTCCTTAATAAAAATTCTCATAATGTTAAAGAAACAATACATGTAAAATTTGATGAAACTGATCCTTCTATTTTTAAACAACCCTAACCCACATCCTCTGATGTGTTTTCAAAAACTGATTATCATCCTTTGATAGATGATTTTTCCTAAAATGAAGATACTAAATAAAATTATACTAAATTTTTTACCCCAGAATTCTTTCAAAATTATGTTGGTGATCAGGTTTTAGAAAACCCAAATCCATCGTTTATTAAAAATCATCCTTGTGATTGTATCATTAGTGACGTAAATCAACCTGTTATGACTAGAAGTTCTTTATAAAGTGAAGTAGAAAATATTGCATTTCATTCCAAATTAGAAACAAAAAGTTCTAATGATTTTTAGGTGATGATGATTGGATTATATCTATGCAAGATGAACTAAATGAATTCAAAAGGAATAAATTCTAAACAGTTGTTGAAATACCTAAGGGAAACATATGTAATTGGAGAAAATGGATCTTTAGAAATAAATGTGATGAAAATTAAATCATTGTAAGAAATAAATAAAAATTAGTTTCTAATGTCTGTCATCAACGAGAAGGAATATACTATGATGAAAATTACACTCTAGTAGCTATACTTGAATCAATTCAAATTTTATTTTCCTTCGCAGCGTTCATTAATTTCAAAAAATTTCAAATGGATGTGAAGTGCTCTTTCATTAATGGATATGTTCAAGAGGATTTTAATGTTCGAACTAACTCCTTATTTTGTTGCTACAAAACATCCTGAGCATGTTTTCAAACATACTAATTCATTATATGGACATAAACAAGACCCTATTGCCTGATATGATAGAATTACATGATATTTGTTATAAAAAAAATTTAAAGGGAACTGCTGATCCCTAACTTTTTATAAATAAATATTAGAAAAATTAATAGATTATTCAAATATATTTTAATAAAACTATATTTAGATCAACAAAGAAATCTTTAACTAATTAATTTATGAATCTTCTGAAATCTAAGATTGAAATGAGTATGATGGATGAGTTAACATTTTTTCTTGGTTTTCAAATATCTCAAAAACCAGAAGGAACATATATATCTCTACATAATAATATGAAATATACTCTAAATTTTTTGGATTTGAAAATACTAAATGAATAATTTCTCCAATTGGTACCACAAATTATCTAGATCTTGATGGTGCGGGGAAACCAGTAGATCAAACATATTTAGAGGTATGATAGGATTTTTTATACATAATATCTAATCATCTATATTTTAGGTTTTAATTATGATTAATCATAAGGTATAAATCTATTAAAAATGAATCTCATTTAAAAGAAGTGAATATAATTTTTTTCTATTTAAAGGGAACTATGGATTTAGGACTTTTTTAATATTCTTGAATTGTTTTTATAAAAATGTTTTTCAGATACTGATTTTGGTGGATATATAATTGATAAAAAAATTACGTCAAGAACATTTCATTTCATTGGTGATTAATTAGTTTCTTATTCATGCACGAAGTGAAACTCCATAGAGTTTTCCTCCATTGAAGCTGAATATTTGCTAACTGGATGTTGTTGTGCTGATGTTTTTTTGATGCAACACACTCTCACAGACTATTGAATTAGTTTTACCAAAACACACTTATTGTGGGATAACAAAAGTTCCATTTCCCTATGTAAAAACTATACACATCACTCTCTTTCAAAAAACATTGATATTAGCCAACACTTTCTTTGGGATCACACAAAAAATGGAGATATCATTCTTTAATTTATCTGAATGCAAGATCAACTTGCAGATATTTTTAAAAAATCATTACCCTCTGATATATTTGAAGACATTCAACCAAAGATAAAAATGATAACCATAAGGAAATCTTCCTTATTAACTTTTTTTGAAACATTTTTCCTTACGTTTTGAAAATATTTTTCATAGGGGTGTGGATTTTTTACTCCAAAAACGATCCTAATTTTTTTAATTTTAGGAACCTATTTTTTTTAATTTTCGGAAATTGTTTTTTATTATTTTCAAAACATGGATTTTTTAATTTTTTGGAACCTAGTTTTTTAAATTTTTAGAAAATGAATTTTATTAACTATTAGAACTAAAATTTCTATTATTTAATAAAATTTTCCAGAATCTATATTTTTAATATCTTGTTCTATACATGTAATTCTCTCTAGGAAATATGGAAGGTATGTTTCCTTACATAAATATACGTAACTTTATTGTTTATATGTCAGTATTTCTATCTTGGTTTAAGAAAACTATATTGGATTTAATTTCCGTAAATCACATTTTTACACAAAAAGTAAAAAGATCAGAAACTACCAAATCATTGTTTGGCGTTCACATAAAACTTAATATCAGATCAAGATTATATCATCCATTGGATTGAATCAAGAATTCGATCTATCATCTGAAATCCTATATAAAATCCCACATAATTTGTGTCCCACAACATTTTTCAATAATTTTTTGCGTCAGATCTCATCTCCTCTATAAATCAGTAGTTTAAATTTATTAGTTTTCTTATTTTCTGAATGTCGCTCGAAGTTTCCTCATAGAATTAGATGACCTAAAATAAGGAAATAAGGGATTAGAAAATATACAAAGAAAGATTTGTTAATACTAATTTCTTTTCCAAGTATAATTCATTGATTATGAAGAATTTTAAGATGAATGGATGGAAACATTTGTGTATAACTAAGCTGGAGAGTCATGATCAAGTTTCTTCTAACCTTCTGATATAATTTTATGATTTAGTTAGTTTTTATGAAGAAGGTGAAAGATAAACTATTTGGTTTAAGTGATATGGAAAGACCTATTCATTATCCTTTAACATGGCTTCAAAAATTATTAGTATTCCTTATAAAGGTGAAGCAATATTTTTCTCTCACATGTTTCCAGATAAGATAGGATGTTTTGAAAAGGTAAAATTAATTGAGTGTTTTAGACTCAAGGGAGTAAATTTACCGAATATTGACCATTACTCCACAAAATTCAGGTTTTTATATTTTTGGTTATAGTGTTTTCTGATTCTGAGAAAGAGAGACAAGAATACACTTAAGAAGTGTGACATCTTTATGATGTGATTATTGGTTAATCTTAGAATGATAATACTTATTAAGTGTATTCTCCTTACAATCATCAATATCAAAAATGGATCTCTTATGTATTAGATTATCATGTATGCATAGATATTGTCGAATATAATCAATCTCTATTTATAATCCTCTAAAATTCCATATAGTTCAAAACCAAGAACCTTTATGATTATGTCGTTGAGTGATAACACAGTTTGTAGGATCAAAGTTAGTTTTAGTACCAAATCAATAGAGTTTAATAATCATTCTGAATATGAGGTTCAAGATTTAATTAATAAAGGGGAATTAAGAGGAACATCAAATAAAAATTAGATGAATAGAAAAGAGAAATAACTAAAATCCAAAGATAAATCACCCATTCCAGAAACTCAATCAGCTCTTGAAAAACCGTATAAGAAAAAAACTATTTCTGGGGAAGTAGTAGAATAGTTGGGAGAGAAGAATAAGATAAAGAAGAAGGGAGATATACTATTTATTATAAATCGTGCTGAGGAAAATTCATTGGAGATTCCAGGTACTAAAAAACATGAAAATAAATAAAAAGAAAATAATTTGAAGAACAAAATATCAGAATCTGAAATCATCCACACATTTCTCAAAGATAAAGAGAAAGAATCCAAATAGATTTATGTATCATAATTCTATCTTCAAGATTCATTACTAGAAGAAACTTTGGGGAAGAGAATTTCAATACCTGATCTTGTGGAAGAATAAATAGCTCAGCAATAAGAATAAGAATAAGAAGAAAAAAATGAATTAGAAGACGAAAGTGATGATATAATAAATCAAGTGGAAGAATATAATGAGAAGAAAAGTCCTCCAGACAAGCTATCGATCAGAACATCTGAAGTTGAATCAAGAAAAATATTTTCTCATGGGAAATAGGATGAAAGAAAGGATGAGGTTGATATACATACTGATGATGAGAGCAGAAACCATGAATTCATTCACCCTACATATATAAAAAATGAAACTAAGAAATAAAATGTTGTCAATGATAAGATAATCAAAGTCTCATAGAATATACATGACACTCTGAAATATGGTAAAGTAATCTCTAGATACGATAAATGAAATAAAGTGTTTGGTGACTTTCTTAAAAAGGATATGATTGTAAAAGCTAAGAAATATGTTGATGGGTCATCCAAGAGAACAGTTAAAGAGGTAGATAAATTTAACTCAAATTCAAAATAATAATCTTCTGAATATTCATCATTGATGGGTCAGGATTTTATTGTTCTGTCTTTAAAGAAGTTAGTGAACACAATTTAATTAATCCCAACTATCAATTAATGATGATAGTGGATTAAAAATTCATTCAATAAGAATTCTTAATCATTAATCATGCTCAAGGAAATGTTTTCAATCTTGGAACGGAGTTCAAGACTGTATATATTGGTAATTATGAACATAATAGATCATGTAAGGAAATAACTAAATGGTCTAAGAGAATTAGTTATGATATTAAAATCATGGATGACTTCCTTGATTCAGTAAATGATGCTTTTGATAAGTCAGATGAATCAATACAAAACCTTACAACATGTTTTTTAGAGAAGCTAATTCTCATGCAAGCTACCCTGATGCAAGATGATAGAGATATAGATGGTAAGATGAATTCAGTTGCTCTAAATTTAACAAGGGAAAGGGAACTCATGGAAGAGTTGGAAGAAAAGTTCAGAAATCATGAAGAGTTTGTAAAGTCCAAATAATAAATTCAAAAGTATCATGGAGAATAAATCAAGTCTCTCGAAAAGAAGAATCAGAATCATGATCAGTTTCTCCAAAGGCTTGAGGATGATCCCATCAAAATGTAAGAAATGTAACTTCTCTATTAAATAAATGTAACTTCTCAATGAAATACCAGAATAAAATCCTTTCAGATCACAAAACCTAAGATGGGTTTTGTAGTATTCATCATAAGTCATAAGTAAAGGGATATAAGTATTTTATTTAACTTCAAAAAGAAAAATTCTTAGTCCTTGTATTCTTTTTTCGAAATTGTGTTTGTGATTTTCAAAAAGGGGGAGATTATTGAGTTAATAAGTTTTCCTTATATATTTTCTGTTACACTATGTTTTGAAAATCAAAATCAAAATTTCTTATTTAAAAGTATCTTTCTCTAAGAATTATTTTTCTTAAGGAAATTATTATTTCATTTACATAATTTTTACACTTACCTTGGTTTAAAATTTCTTTTCAATGTATTCGGAAAAAAGTATTTTTTAGTAAGTAAAATTTTTTGGATCCTTATATAAAACCATAGAATCTTATTATTCCTTGGATATTGATTATTTTTGTTTTTAGAAATCAAATTTTATAAAATTCAGACCAAAAATTCTCTCAAATTCAGACATCAAAATCATCGAAATTCATACTATGAATTCATTGAAATTTAGACTCAGAATTCTCTAAAATTCAGAATAAAAATTATTTGATATTCAGTCTCTGAAATCATTGAAATTCAAACTTTAAATTATCAAAAATCCAGACTCTGAATTCTATGAAATTTAGACGCTGAAATCTCTCTAATTCAGACTCTCAATTCAATAGAATTCAAACTCTGAATTCCCCAGAATTCAGACTCTGAATTCATTATAATTCAGATTCTTAATCCATCAAAATTCGGACTCTAAATATTCATTTATCTAGAATCCGATGGTTTTTATAATTAGACTCTAAATTATAAAATTCCTGTATTATGATTATTCAATTTTTTTAAGAAACATTATTTTCATTACATATCATAATTTCTTAAACGTAATAATGGTTCCCATGGTTTTCCAACAAAAAAGGACGTCATAAAATTTATTTCTAACTAATCATTGGTTGAGTGAAAAATGTATAGGTCCCTATGATATTCAAAGAGAAATATGGCCGTTGGGGATGGATCCAACTTTTGGAGTTTTTCTTATAAATAGGATTTCATTCGAAGGAGCTCATTATCGATTAATGATCCAAGATATTACATAATGTGATGTCATTTCTAAAGATAAAAGGACCCTTGTGCCTTGTGCGATTTATGAAAATATTATTCATCCTTCTTTGTGTGAATCTGGTTATTGCTGAGTATAATCGAGGGCTTCTTGGGATAAGAAGACAGGGGTGGAAACTACCTTAATATCTGATGGCTTTTGGGGATAACAAGACAAACTCTGATATTCTTATCGAGGGTTTAACTTGGTGTAGGTAAGAAAGACTTTCTTGAAAGTATAAATCAACGAACCCTTATCCAAGGATTTTAGATACCATTATCTTTGGGTTAAAATATTACCTACATATTTACTTGTTTGTTGTTAGAAGTTATATTTATTCTTATATTTTGTTAAAGAATGAAAGTTAACTTTGTTATAGTTTCTTGTACTAATACTTACTCAAATAAATAAGAGTATATACGCTTTGAGGTAGAATATTTAACTAATAAAAACCTCCTTAAGTTTCATAAATTTAAACATGATTAAGATTAGGTGTCTTATAATTGGATCTGGGCCCATCCAATTATCTCTTTATGTAAGAACTAAAGAGGGTTTCTGAATGTACCTTGTTTAACTTTGTTAAATATAAAATTCCATAAGGATAAAAGAGAAAGTATTTAATCTTGAAATTAACCCCCTCTTGTAATTGAGCATCTACAAATTCTATTTCCATAAAAAATATATTTCATACATCATTCAGTACTAATGTAATAGTATTTTTGTCTTGTAATGTATATATATAAAGTAAATTAATATATTTCACTATTCACCAAAATTTATATTATGTTAGAAAAGTACCAATAGTTTACCCTATACATTATTAAATGTGTAGAATTCAATAATTTACTCTATTTTATGGATATAATTTTCTATAATGATAAATTTATTTTTTAATGAAAATCATCTTTCACATGGAAAATAAATATTTTTAAATTGTAGGTAATTTTTTAACACATTGAAAAATTATATAAGGTCTCATTAAATTATCTTGTATTATCAGTAAAAAAAATTATTTAGTTTTGAATAAAATTCTTCTAAATAACTTATTAATTTCAATAAATATATATATTATCAAATTGAAAATAAATATTTTTGTTTTATAATGATATTAACACTTAATTAATAATTTTTAAAATATCTATTTACGTATTCAATGATATAATAATATCATATTAAAATTTATAAGATCAATAAATTCTATTTATACATAAAAGGTTATTTTAATATTCTAAACATACATATACTACCAATTATAATGAAATTGACAACTTTATAAAAATTTGTATTTTTTGACTATTCACATTAAAATAAATATTTTCAAAAAAATTCCAAAATTTAACCTTAAGATAATATTTATATTAAACATTAAAAATTACTTTTCTTATGATCCATATAGTCTTTAAAATGGTAAAATTCCTCTTTAATACAATTTCTCTATTAAATGGCGGTAAAACCACCATTATAAAAATATATCATTTTAATAAGTAAAATTGGAATTATTCTTATCTTATGAATCTAAAAATATTTTTATTAATGTAAAAATATATAATATATTAATTTAATTAATTTCATTCACTAGTAGTGATTAAACTAATTTGTTAATATAAAATTTCCTCATGCTTATAAAAACAATTTTTATAAAAATACATCCACAATTTTCAATTGGTTTTCATTTCTAATTAATTAGTTATGAGTGAATTAATTTTATAAACATGTGTAATATATATTTTAATAATTTAAATAATCTCATTCATTCCTACCATTCCAAAAATCATGGATATAACTATAATAATTATATAATATTATTTAATCATCTGTTAAGACTCTAAGTTATCATATAAGTTAAAATTAAAGAGGCATTCCGTTAAATCATGGGTTATTAGATTATCCCCTCATTCAATAAATTTAATCCTCATAATTTTAAATTGATAATTGAATATCAATGGTTGATAATTGATATTTTCTTTATGGTAATCCCACATTAGAATTAGGTTTAATCAAATTTCATCTGAATAAGAGGGAATGGGAAAGGAAAAGGTCACCAAAAAACAAGGATTTCTGGTAGAAAATAATTAGTGGAAAGAGATAACATGGACATGGAAGAGAAATAAAACAATCAAATTCTCATTTTTAATTATATATAACATGGTCATAATCTTTTCAACAATCACAAAACCATAAATAATGTTATTGGTTAAAAGACAATTGATTTCGTAGAAAAAAAAAGTAAACTTAAAAAAATTTGTTTCAAAATAATATTCAGAGAGTTGTGGGATTTTTAATATCATGGAAAGAACATGAGATAAGAATAATTTTTCCCTTTTTTTATTCATTGATCTATTTTCACATCATACCTTACTCATTGAAAGGATTGTTTAAAAGCAATTTTATATTCGTGAAGAACATTTAACGAATCATATGGTATTTAAGTCAATCCTTCAGCCATTAAATGTTTACTGAAACCAATAAAGATATCAAAATAATAATTTCCAATATTATATCTATCCATTACACAATTATTTAATCTAAATACTCATCTAAAACATGTCTATGCACATTCAACTGACCAAGAAATATTGGTAAGGTCACTAAATTTCCAAAATTAACATAACATAATATTCCCCAAATAATGTATCTGTAATTCTCACATAGCAAATATATAAATACCTCAATATCCATTAGCCCTTTGTAAAACATGAATGCATCCATGAGAATAATCTTAGTTTGTTGAATAAATTCCCTAAATCCAAACATCTAATTATTAAATAATAACATAAACCATAAACTCACTAACCACCTACATTGTCACTAACACTTTCCTATATAAATATAATTGTTATTATATCAAAACTAAGAACATATTTTGGGTCATATTTCATGAGACATTTTTTTTCAAAATGATCAACTTTAAATAGAGTCACTTCTCTTGATCACTATTCATATTCATCACATGATTCCAATTCGTTAAATATGACGTAATGCAGTAAAATCATTATATTTATCATTATTTTAATAACTATAAAATGATATATAAAATAATCAATTAACATAATTTATGAATCCAAACATCGGAATAATAATCATCCTCCTTTTATGAGGTAGTAGAAAAATCATGACCATGATCCATTGTCCTGTTTTGGGGTAAATTCTTTTGATACTTGAGACATTGATTTGAGCAGTGTACCATCTCCTTATTGTTTAATCATTTTACATTGGAAAACTTTTTCATACCAATTCAATCATAAGAATGGTGGCCCTTCTCTCTACATTTGTAGAAAATTCAATTCCTTTTAAGAAAGTACTATGGTGCTTCATTCCACCATTATCACATTTGGGAAAACATTTAATTCCCTTAATTATTTAAGCTTAATTTTCCTAGTTGAACTCTTTTAATCATGCATCCCTCCAAATCCATAATATTTAGAAAACTATTTTCCATCATTTCTATAATAAGATTAAATTTCATCATATGATGAGAACATTTAAGAGGTTAGTTACCTTTAAAATACTAGATTAAACCCCTCGATAAAATTATAAATATTACTCTTTGGATTATTTGAATTCATTTAGTTCACATTCCTTTATCTAGAAGCTATTAATAAACGATATCATACACTATATTAGATCATAACATTTTGAAACATAATTTATAATCCCAAAAAATGTTAATAACTTATCCTAAATTAAATTATTTGTGTGTTTCTAATATCATAGTAATAAACATGGTTTCTTTGGAGACATATTTACGATTCAATCATTCATAATAGTTTGAAATGAAAATGTTAATTATACTAAGAATATCCCCCAATAGGGTCAAACCAAGTGTGTGGTAAGGCTTGATGTTGGGTACCAGGTTACCCCTAGTCAAGCCCAAGACACCTTTTTAGAGTAATAACCCTTAGGTACATCTATTCAGGAACCACATCCACTTGTTGTATCTATACTAGGATGTATTTCTATGAATACCCACATAATACCTATCTTAAAAATTTATATGATGGTATGTTATTCTTATACTAAAATTCTTTCCTAGGGTTTTGATCCATAATTTATGTTTTCTATATCTTGTTTCCAAGGTATCTACTAATCTTTATTCGATACCAACTCTAAAGACCTCGACCCCAGTAGACTGGAGTTGGATCCTCACATGAATACATTAGCATATATACAAGTACTGAATCCCAAATTACAAATAAGTTTTTTAGTTTTAGAATCCATGTTACATACAAGATATTTTTATTGAAATATTAAAGTAAATAAAATATAAAAAATATTTAGGGAACAACCATAAACTCCTATAATACCCCTAAAAGTAATTTATTATATACGTCTTCACATTCTGAAAAAATGTATGAAAGGAGTGAGATCATATTCTTAGTAAAGGTAAAAATACATATTAAATTGTCATAATAATAAACAATAAGTCAATATGAATAACATAAACACATTCCATATTCTTGATGCATAATATGGAAAAAATAAAATTTGAATAACTAATTCCAAATAAATAAAAACATGAAACCTAACCATGGATATTCTACTAGTTGAATAATCCAATGATCATTCCATTATTAATATCTTAATTAGGGAAGGCATAATTCTGGACCTCTAAAACATACCTCTAAGGCCTCATACAAGACATCATAAAATAAATTTTGAAGGCATCAGCTAAAACCATATCTAAAAATGTTCAAGGCCTCGACTAAGTCCATATCTGTTTTGTCTCATTAGATCTATTGATTCATCAAGGGGCTATAGTGGGACCCTCCCATTAGTAACAATGTATATTTCATTCATAATATTTAAAATAAAAAATATATATTTAATTTGAATTGTCTTATACCGCTTTAAAATATATTAATCATAAACATAGATTAAAGTAAAATAATCAATTCATTGATAAATTCTTAATAGAAATACCCTCTTTTACTTTTGGAATGAAGGGACCTTTTGGAAAATCATTTTTTTCATACAAAATTATTAATTTTTTTATCAAATAATAATTTTATTGGAAGAATTAAATTATTTCTGAGGAATAAATGATTTTTACCCAAATTAAAAAACAATTAAAAAAGGAATCTATGAAAGAATATAAATGGTCATCTTTAATGCATTTTAACAAAAAATTATAAATAGTTTTTTAAAAATAAAAATGAATAATTTTTTAGAAATAAAATGTGAATAAAATATTTTTTCATGACAAAATAATAGATTTTAGATGAATAATGGTGGCTAAAAATAGGTTATGTAGTGATCTTCAAAATGGGTAAGAAATCGGAAATTTCCCTTCAATTGGGCTTGATTTTTGGGAAGAATTTAAAATTGAAAACATATAAAACATCTGTTTATCAATAAAAAATATGAAATGACATAGATATATTATTTTGGAACACATTAATATAATATAGTATAAATAATAATTTTCTTCTGCAAGAGAGAAAGCATTATCCAAACGAAACAAGGAGGTTCAGAAGGAATCCAAGACCACTTTGAAAACAATCGAAACATATTCCCCATAAAATTTATGATCATAAAATATGTCATTGAATAACCTTAAAATAAAGATATTAATTAAAATATACATCAATGGTATGTATACATAACCCACAGATAAGAAATGTGTGTGAATAAGGCATATCTCATGGAAATAAAAGTGAGATTAGAAAACCCTGACCTTATGTCTCAAATTGTTCTTCACTTGTAATTAATATCCTAGTTAATCAAATTAAATCAATAAATTAATAAATTAATAACAATTTATCCATGTATTTTATTTATTATAATTTTATTAAGTTCATTTATAGACATTTTGAGGAGTTGTAAGATGTAATTTTATCATATTGGTGTGTTTAGTTCCCTAGTATTCATAATTGAATCTCTTATATGTAATGAACTTCAAGTAAAATGGGCATAATTATCCAAAATTGTAATTATATGTTATTAATAATAATAAATATTTTTAAATGGTTATATATATAATTTTTTAAATGGTATGAGGATGAATTATTTGATAAGACATTTATGATAACTTTCTAGATTAACACGGGGGTTTTTTATTACAACGAACTCGTTTTATTTTATCATTTATTATTATGTAGAAATTATTTTTTCAAAACATTAAAAGGGTTATAATATAATCTCTAAACTCACTCTCAACCATTATATTTGTTTTATTACCATCCTTGAATGAGGTTAAAGAAAATTAAAACATGTCATCATTGGAGGTGATAAAACAACACCTCAGAGATGTTTTTTACATTTTTAGAATAAAAGGTTTATTGAAATGGGTTGGATAAAGGTTTGTTCCATTATATTAAAAAATGCCAATATATCATATTTAATTTAGTTATCATTTCATTTATATGAGGTTAGGTGTTAACAAAATAAGAAAATAAATTAACTTGAAATGAAATTTAATAGAAAAATGGGATTTTACCTCTTGAATTTTCCCCCTTTAGAACCTCCTTAGGGAAATGTTTTAGTCTTTTGATGAAAATAAGAGCTCATGGAAATATGGTAGGATCCTGGTGAGAGTATAATTCAGAAATTGTACAAGGTTGAAAGCATGGATGGTGTGAGGAGAAGAGCTGGCAAGGGTGATATTTATAGTGGAGGAGTGGGCTGTTTTTTGAATATTTTATTCCCTTGTTTATTGGTTTTTATCATGAATATTAATAGGTAAATAATTATAAGAAAATATATTATAATATTTATGGTATTTTCAAGATAATGCGTTTTACATAATTCATGACTCGAGGAATAGTGTAATTATCTTATAGTGTTTATATGTACTGTAAAATATCATATTTAACTATTCGTAAAAAATTAAGCATTTTCAAAAAATACAAAAAACTAACACTAACCATTCTTCTATGTGTAGAATTCAAAAATGAAATTAATTTTATAAAATAATTTATTTATATATGATACCATTAATTTTTAATTATAATCATGATTTACTTGGAAAATATGTATTTTAAAATTACAACTGATTTTATAACACAGTAAAAAAATAATTATCGACTCATAAAATTATCTTATACTCATATGAAATAAATATTAATTTTTCGATACATTTTATTATTTTGTTTAAATCATTTTATTTTATATAAAATTGAAAATGATCAATTTTGTTTTATAAAATTATGAAAACTTAATTAATAATTTTTAAAAAATCAATTTAATTATTCTATTATATAATTATATTATATTACCATTTGATATATGCATTCATTTTATTTATAAATTTAAATATTATGTTAGTATTTTAATAATAAATATTCTTTCAAATATAAGGAAATATATCATTTTATAAAATTTTCGATTTTTCACCATTCACTTGAATAAAAAAATTTAAAAATTATAAAAAAATTTTACCATAAGATAATTATAATATTATAATTTTAAAAATTAAGTTTATTATGATCAATATAATTTATAATATTTTAAAATTTTGTTGTAAAACAAGTGGCCAACTAAACTATGGTAAAACATTTTTTATATAAATATATCCTTTTAATATGAAAACTATGATTTATCCTTATATTATTCTTTTCAAATAATTTTGGTTGAATTTAAAAATAAAGAATATATTAATTTAATTAATATCATTCACTAATAGTGACTAATTGTTAAAAAAAAATTCATCATTGGAATAAAACAATATTTTATAAAAATACATCCTTAATATAAAATTATTTTTTATTTATAATTTATTGCTCACCAATAATTTAATTTTAAAAACATGTGTGATCTATATTTAATTAATTTAAACAGTCACATTCATTCCCACCATTCAAAAAATTTATGAGACAACTATAATAGTTAAATAATAATATTTAATCATTTATTATACTCATAAGATCTCAAGGAAGTTAAATTTAGAAAGAGGCATATCGCCAAATATTGGGGATTTACATAAAATAAATATTACTTATTTTTATCTTAATATTTCTATTCAGTTATTTTCAAAAGAATAATTATATCCGTTTTAAGAAATTAGTTTTAATAAATTTATTTTATAATAATAATGTGATTTTCTTATCATGATCTTATATTTTACATTACTCTATAAATTTTTATTGGAAACATTTATTCTAGTATCATATATCCATTATTAATATCTCTTTTAATGTGGGATTTAAAATGGTTTTCAGGTTAGATTCATAAAATAATATCTCATTGAATGTCACTCATAACATTGATTTTTTATCACAATGGTATGAAATGTTTTCCAATGCATATTTTTAAATTTCACATTCATTTTCCAAAATATATACAATAATTATACCTCCCATAGGGAAATTTTATAGGAATAACATTCCAAATTACATTTTTAAACACTTATTTTGGGTGATTTTAATTTTCTGTATCAACTAATATAACCCTTGGGGACATTTTATTCAATACTAATCGTAAATGTTACAAAACCCATTTTATTTCCATGTGTTTATTTATAGAATGATATATAATTATTTTTATATGTTACACATGTGTATTGATTATCATTATGTGTGTTTGTGTGTGGGGGGGGGGTCAAATATATATCTTTATCATTGAACTTTATCTCTTATAAAGAAATTGTATGATGTGTGATAATTTTTATTTTTTCACAACCTGATGTGTAGGAATTTTTATTAGGTCATTACAAAAGTCATTGAATTTTTCTTTTCACAACATATTACTTTGTAATTTTCCCTTATTCACAACTTGAGTCATAGAAGTTGTCCTTTTTTTACAACATGATGTGTGAATTTTTTTGTCCATAACATAATTGAAGTAAATCACTTGGTCTACCCCTAATGTTATGGTTTCCCCTGTCTTTTGACTATTCCAAATTTATATGTTATTTAATATGCCTATGTTTTTTTTCCATTAATCATGTTTATTTCATCATATTTCAACACTTTTACTCCATGAAATATTTTTAATAATTTTATGCTACATGTTCTATTATGATGCCTTATGAAAAAATATCATAAACCCATGATCTTTTTAATACCAATTTATTTTGTGATCATGTTACATAAATTCATATAATCAAACAATTATATACATTTTGAAAAGTTACCCCTTAATGATAATTTGATCTCAACGATATCTTATGTTTTATATTTCATAAAAGGATGGAAATATCTGAGGATATTTTTTGAAGGTGATCTAGTTTGGTTGAATTATGGAGAAAAGATAAAAAATATTCGAAAGATGTTTTTTGGGTAGATAATCTTCTAATGTACTAAAACTATGAGTTCAATGGTGTGATTTATTATCATATTTAAAAATTGATCACATGAAACAATGTAAAATACATTGATTATTAGGATGGATTTCTTCAATTGGTATCAAATACAATTCTAAATGAATACAGTTTTAGCACCGGACCAAGGAATTCAGTTCTGGGGTTACTAAGTTGGTATCAAAAAAGGTATTTATAAAGTATTCATTTTTATGTATTGATCCCAGGAGTGTGGGTCTTGGGTGCCTCAAAATATTTCATAGTCCTATTTAAAAAAAATCATTTTCTAAACCTACCCATCAAGAGGAATGAATATATTGATCCATATCAATATTGGATATTCCTAGATGTTTATTTTGACAAGTGTTTTCTCATAGATGATGGTAGACAATCCATTATAGGAATTAGGGGATTAATTTAAATCATCTTTATCACCTAACTAGGGATTGAAGTATGGAGAAGATTACTTTTTAAATTTTTTTTAAAAATTTAATCAAAAAACATTATAAGGATATAATATTCAAAACCATATTTATATCCTTATATTTACTTCAAAACCATATATATGGGTGTTTTAGCTCCTATATCATGTGGTCATTGTCTATGAGGTTCATTTATGGTATTGAAGCAATGTAATTGGGTTGATCTCTAGTGAGTCAATCCCCACTCTATGGTATACACGGTGGAGTCATTTATTATCATCCATATGATACACATACCAGTATGAGATAATGGTGGTAATTATGAAACTCATAAGAACCAATCCTTTATAGTAATAAAAGGTTATTAGAGTAAACTCCTTTTGGGGCATGATAATGTGGTGCCCAAGGATCAAATTATTTCTTCTTGGGTGGATTGGTATTAAGAAATTCCACTTCATGTAATCCTTGGGATTTTTCTTGGGGTGGTAAAATCATTGGTTGCATTAACATTATCACCTTCATCAATCTGAGGCTTCTGATAACACCTCAATATTTATTAAATATATTTTCCAATAAAAAATTCTATTTTTATTATCTTTATCCACACACAATACAAATCTAATAAAAGAGATGAAAAAATAGATAGAAATTATACGTAATATTATTATGATAATAAAAGCACTTTTAGATAAAATTATATTAATAAATATAAAATTATTACCATTATAGGATAAATAATTAATATGGATTAATGTTTATAATGATTTTTTTTTATAAATAAGTTTTATTTTATGTGTTGTTTATTTTATACATAAAAATTAATTTTATCAAATTCGAAATATTTTGATGTTAATATGCAAGATTTCAAAGTGATAAATAATTTATTTACAATTATTAGTAATTGATTAGAAATGATATTTGGAAAAATTACATTTTAAAAGTCATTTTTTATTAAGGGAATGTTTTCATAATATTTTTTTATATTAATTTAAATTTCAAATTATGATATTTGATATTTCTAATTAGATAAAATAAAATTCACTTTTGGATTTACCATGATAATATTTTTTTAGAATTTTTTTATTTTTATGAAAAGTATGTTATTATGTTAATATTGAAAAATAATGTTTTTAGAAATATCGACACATTCCTAAGATAATTTGGATACAAACATAAAAAAATTGGGGAAAACATTTTCTTGGCCAAATAATTATTTTATAATAAATATTATAAATATAAAAATATAACTTTTTAGTTTATAAACATATATTTAGTATTTTATAGAATTAGAAATAATTGTTCCTGAGACCTTTATAGTCAATTATTATTTTTTAAGATTAAAATAATATTTCATAAATTTTAATGATTTAATATTTTAAAATTGTTTCAATATATTTAATAATAAAATATAAATTATTTTACAAGGGAAAATTTGTGTTTTAATTAAAAATAATCAATATAATTAAATAAGGATTTACCATGGTAATGTTTAATTTTGCTAACAAAACTTAAAACTAAGGATAAAATGGCTAATAATAATCAAAACAGGTATCCAAATGAGTGTGTGAGAGGTGTAGAAAAACAAATTCATCCCATATCTATTAGTTTACACTTTTTTTATTAACGTTCATTGAATAGTGTCGTTCTCTTTTATTTAAGTATAAAAATGTCACTCTAGTCATTTGTAATAGGATACCTCCACGACCCACATTACTCAAAATATAAAATTATATTAATTATTAAATATGTAACTTTTTTTAATTCCCTTATATATATCTACAAAATTTTCCCTCCCCTTGATTTAAATAATTTCTATGTATCCTCCATTTTCAAGAGTTACTCCAAGATATGGATCGATGTCTCAACGCGACTACTACCCACTTCTAAATCAATTTTTTCCCTATCATTCCCATAAAAATATATATATTTCCATTATAGTATATTTAAATCATTATTGTTAAAAAAATTATAAATGTTATTGTTAATTTAATAAATATTATCTTCCATTCTCCCATCCTTTAAAAATTGGGATTGTCTTTCATGCATACGTGAAAAATACTTCTTCCATGATTTTGGATATTTGGTTTTAGAGAAAAACCTCATGAGGATGTTTATAATATACTATTTTATGATGAAATATGATATTTATAACATGTTTAAGATTATTAAAATTTATGAAAGTGTATACATTTATCCAATTATATAGAAAATAAAAATTTCATTTATTTTTATGTGCGGCTACCACCTCTAGAGAAATATATATTCCATTTTTCATTACTACTCCAAATAGAAGGTTATATGAATGAAATAAATAAATAAATATGTTACTATTACTTGAATAATTTATTCTTTTCATTGGAAGGGTTATATTAAAATTTAACCCTTTATTAACAAACCAACATTCTTTCATCAAAAATTACTGAAACAAAATTATCATTATTTCATTCTCCATAACTCAATACTAAAATTAATATAAAATGGAATTCATGGTTTATGAAAAAAAATTAAATCATCAATTACAATAACATGGATAAAATTGGAATTGTGAACTTTTTAACAAACAAAGTGAAGGAACATCAACATTTTTAGGCCTACCTGAATCAATTAAAATCACAAACATTCAATAATAAAAATAAACTACAACTAAATTAATGATTAGAAATAAATTTTTATAAATGAAGATTATATATGTTAATAGATATGAATATTGGTCTAATATAGGTTATTTTTATGGTTATTTTTATTAAATTTAGAGTTAAAATAATTAGGTAGAAGTTGTGAGTTAAAGAAAGGGTTTAATATCTAATTTCTTTATTTGGGATATTTTTTTAATTTTGCACCTAACTCTTTTTATAAGTTTTATATTATTACTTTTTTAATTATTATGTGATAAATATCTATTTATTCATCGTATTTCATGTTTCTATACATGTTTTTTTTTCTTTCAAGAGAATTAAATTAAATGTTATAATCTATATAACATGTTGTCCTCCCACTCCCCTCAATTTGAGACAGATGTTATATTCACCACAGTTATTATTTTGTGTGATGCATATACAAACTATTTTTAATATTATATCATTATTGTCTATATATTAATTGCACTTTGTTTCTAATATCATGTCCCCTATTTCAATAACATTTGAAGTAAATATTTTCAAACCCATAATAGTTTCATTCTCTATTATAAGAATTCTTATTTCTGAAGCAACCTGTACATGTTTTAAAATTATTTACAATTGATTTTAACTCTTCATTATTTTTATAACAAAAATTAATATTATAAAATTAATATAAATTAATTTGGTATTTTGAACGGGATTTTAAATGATTATATTTTTGAGAAATGATTCTTCATTGTTATTATTCTTTCTCAAAGAATATATTTGAAGGTATCATGATTTTATAAAATTAATTTTATGAAAACAATTTTTTCAGTTTCAAAGGATAATTACTATAATATTTTATTTTCATAAAAAATTTTCCTTTAAAATAAAACATTATCAGGATTTTTCTACTATTTTATACATTTATATTTATTCTTTTTTTACCCTCCACACCACATTTAATAAAATGTTACTAATTTATTTTTTCAGTGATATATTATTGGAATTTATTTATTATAATTTATAAAAATGATTTCCATGTTACCTTCTTGAAAATTACTTTTTGAATGTGATTCTTAAAATAATCTCATTAAAAAAATTTACAAAATGTTTTTCCAAAACACATGTTATGGTTTTAAATCCTTGTTATCATTACCTCCTTAATAATTATCTCTTCTAGAGTAATGATTTATAAAATAGATTCTATGTGAATTAATGAAATACTTCTTCTTGGTGATTTAATTTTTCATATGAACCAATCTAAAATTGTTATCATGTTATGTGATTCCTTTTGTAGATTTTATAAAACACATTTTAATTCCGTGGGTTATTCATGTTATGATATTTCCTTGATTTTTTGTGTGTAAAAAATGTGTATGGATTATAATTAAATGATTGTATATGTATGATAAATCTTGTATATAGATTGGGATTGATAAATCATTTAGATAGTTTGGGTCCAATTAATCTTTAAGAAAGATTGGGTTTGAGAAAGACCTTAGATGGGTTGGGTCTGTTAAATCCCTTTAATGAATTTGTTAAAGTTTTGCATCACTTGAAATAATGATTTTCAACATTGAAATATTGTTTTCCCACAACATTGAGAGTGAATATTTTTTTATCCAAAGAATTTAGTGTTGGGAATTTTTTCACAACATTAAGCCAAATCATTTTTTATCATTATGTTATCATTTCCTAAGCTTATTGTTTATGCCATAGTTACTTATTATCTTACATTTCAATGAAATTACAGTGTTTTATGGCTATGATTATCCCTAATGGAACATTTTTATTATCTCACACTCTTATTCCATAGTATAAGTTTTTTATAGAAGATTAAATGTCATTTTATTATTCCATATAAAATACTTTTATTATAAAATTTTATTTTAATAAAATATTTATTCGATGCTCCTATTTTATAACATTCTTATAATCTAACCATTTATGACCTGTTGACATGTTTTGACATTATAATTCTTTTTGACAAGACCACATTATTATTTTTACATTCTCCACGGTATGAATATGAGTATTGTAACTTCTCTGATCCTAGTTACCCAGAGTTGGTTCATTACTACATAAAATTGGCATGATCATAAAAGATCAAGTCTCGAATGACCGATTAGTTTAGTATCCATGGAAAGAATAGATACATTTATAAGTCTTACATTACATGATAAAGTGAAAAACTTCCACAGCATAGTCTCTATAGTCCGCACTCATAACCCCTAAAACTATCCCTGCAGGTTAGTCATAAAATACATCTTCACATCCTAGAAAAAATAAAACATAGAAAGGGGTGTGCTCAGATGCTCAGTAAGGATAGAAATATAGCAGAAACTTTCATAAATAAGCATAAACATTTAAGGCAATGTATAACTAAAAAAATCTTTTTAAACATTAACTTCATCATAATATAGAAAAAAAAATTAAATAATTCCATTTACCTATTCTCATGGATATTCTACTAGTAGAATAATCACATGAAATATCAATAACCACTTTCATAATGATGGAATGCATAATTTCAGACTATCATAACCAAATAGTCATGGCTTTGTTCCAAGACTAAAAATAATATTTTGTCAAGGCCTTGTGCCAAGACACTAGTTTGTCTCATTAGACCTAACGATGCATCGAGGATCTATAGTGGGCTCCACCCGTCACTTACTAAGTCCAATGCATTCCTCATATGAACAGGTTTAAAAATAACATAAACATTCGTATTAAAAATAGCATATGAAATGTAAATACATTCTCCATAAACCATGAATGGTATAAAAATAACACATCCTTAGTAAAGCATATCAAAAATAGTTTAATACAATATGGAAGTTTTGTATCATAACAAATCAACTTAAATAAATCTTAAAATCATTCAATGGATGTTGACAGAGATGAAATCAACACTATTTGAGAGAAATATCTCTTTTTTTAAAATCATTTTAAAGTCGTATAATTATAAATAAAACATTTACATTGAAAATATTATTACTAGATTGTAATGGAAGGTTCAAAGATTTTATAATGGTGGAAAATAGCTGCACCCTCCGTATAAGTAAATAAAAGACATGCTGACCTTAATTTTGTCGAAAAGGTTAAAAAGGACAATGTTTGGAAAATGATGGAAATATTACTTTATAAACATCTTATAAAAAGTTAAACAAGGGTATAAATGGATTTAAATCATAGTCTATAAAATATTAAGAATGTTTTGAAATAAATTTTTCAGAAACATGGATGTGGATGATAAAGAGGTCTCAGTAGGTAATTACGTGTAAACAACCTCGGATAATGAAGAGATTGTGAAATTAACCCTTACCTCATACTTTTCCTTGGTTGATGGTAGATAAAACTATAGTATAATGGTGAAATAATTGTTATTAATTTATACAAGAATCATATACATTAATATGATATCATATATGATCTTTTAAAATTGCTTCGTTAATAATCGATTAGTATTATCGTTGTTTTGAGTGTTAACAGATTCGTTTTACTTTATATTCATTGTTTTGTGAGTAATATTTGTTATGGAAGAAATGTATATTATTTATATTCATAATTATATAATGCCTTTAAATATTACATTTAATCATAAAATGAAAATTAGTCTTGAATGGATATGATGTGGAATGAATATCTTCGCATTCATGGAGACGGTAATCGTTACATACTCACAAGCGACGATATCATTTTTTTGATATTAAATAAATATATAATTTTATGTTATATCATATATAAAGAATAATTATCATGTTATATTTATTATTTACATCAATTAAACATCATTAGTATACCCATCCAAATAATAATGTATTGAATAACAATTATACCTCGACGTGGAGATGGTAAGCTATACATACGCGCATGTGGTGAAATGTCATTTAAAGGATGGATATAATAATTAATTTGGTTTTACCATATTTATAATAACATCACAGTAAATAGAATATAATATAGTTATTATTTTATAATGAAAAAAATAAGGAGAAAGAAAGTGTAAGAAGAATGAAACTTGAAAGAGTTGGTGAGATATTTATCTCTTCTTCGGGTTCTCCCTTATGATTTGATCAAAAGGGATCCTCGGGATGGCCTTATGACTAAAGTAAGGCCTCCATAATAAATAGAATACAGTTTAGAGGGTATTGGGGTAGTTTTTGGCCAATCCAAAAGGATTTGAATGTGTGAATTTGTGGGAAAGGGCATTGCCCTTTTATAAGAGGGGTGACGGGAACCTTAGGAAAAGCTAGAAATATTATTTTATAATAAAATAATTTTCGGTTTCTAATGGATAAAAACTGATTTATATCGAGTCTAAGGTGCGTATAGGTATAAATACACTCAAAAAATATGTTTTAGACAGGTTTGGGTCACTATATTAACCTTATCTTTTAGATTTAACTCTTAGTTAATTAGTTTGACATTTACCATGTCTCTTTGTAATTTTATATTATTTGGTTAATAAACTTAAAATAAACTACCAAGAGAAACCCATGTGGTTCATTAATGACATACCTATAATTATATAAGTTCTTTGTAAAATCATTATATTTTTAGGAATATTATATCAATTAATAATATAATATTTCTTATAAAAACTCTTTTATGTCATATTTGAATGTGTTTAGTAATTTATTTTTGTTGAAGTCATAAAAACTTTATTAACTCGAAAAAATTAATTTAAGTAATCCTAACACGTCATAGTAATCTATAAAATTCGTGGATGGAATTAAAATATACAAATTATTTTTATTTTAACATTTATAATATGAATTATTTGATTCATTCATTAATAAAGAAAATACTGCATCATTATTCTGTCATAAATAAATATGTTCATTACATGTCTAAAAATTATAAATAAAATAACATTATGTAGAAATAGTTTTATCTTTCTAATGAATATTTATAGATGAAAATATTTGATATATAACCCTATTTATAAATTGTTTTTCTAAAACATATATGCTGATGTTATTTTTGTATTTACATTAACTTAATTAATATAAATTGTCATTATCACTTACAAGTGGCTCCATGTGGTCCCAAAATCAACCCAAAGATGCCCATCGTTGGACAGTTATCATCCAATAGGGTTAGGACACGTTTTATGGAAATTTAATATTATTTTAATATTATTTATTTACCCATATTTATCAGATTTACCTTTTAATCATGGTAAATAAAATATTTACTGAAGTAATTATTCATAATGTCTAAAAATAAAAGGTACATATTTCAACAATTTGGACCTCCTGATCAAATATATGGTATCCATTTTTCCAATTTCCGAACACATATGTGGCCGAAATTAATTTAAAATTAATTCCCTTTTTCAAAACAAAAATGCATGTTTTTTATGAAATAATAACTATCAAAAGATATTTTAAAAAAAACTATCAAAATATTGGCACTTTTTTATGTCTAGTTTAAATGTAAAATTATGTCCAATGACCAACATTTGATTGAATTTTAAAAATATAATATAATTATACTTTAAAACCACTAAAATTCATAATTTGTCACAATTAATTATTTCGATTAAAAAGTTGTTTCTAATTAAAAATTATTAATTTTCACTATTCCTCAAAATATGAAAGTTTTCAGAATAGTACAAAAAATTCACCCTATGCTAATTTCAATATTCCTAATCCATAATATAAGTCTATTTTAAATGATAAAATGTATAAAATTTAAAAAAGTGGGTATTACTATTCATAACGGCTAGTTCGATTATTTGTGGTGTCTGTTAGAACTTGAATTTGCGTACAACACACGCTACTATATTATTCAAAGGGAAGCATACCATGGAAGCATGAGATGTTACATTATCCTCTCCTTCAAATAATTCCATCCTCAATATTTCTAGAATACTACCGCCTGAAAAGACTCGGGTGGTTCTTCATCATAAGTTCATCGGGTTCCCACGTTGCCTCTTCCATCTTATGGTATCTCCATAGAACATCTACTAGACGTGTCGTCTAGTATCTCAACACTTGTTCTCTGGTATCAAAAATCTTTATGGGTTATTCAGAATAAGACAGATCGAATTTTAGTTCTAATTCCTCATAGGTGAGTACATGTGTTGGGTCAAGCATGTATTATCTAAACAGTGATACGTGGAACACATCGTAAACTTTGGAGAGATTTGGAGGCATTTCCAAACGATAAGCTACAACCCCAATTCATTCTATAATTTCAAAAGGTCCTATGTACCCAGGACTCAATTTACCTTTCTTACCGAAACGTATAACTCCCTTCGATAGAGATACCTTCAAGAAAACATGATCTCATGCCTGAAATTCCAAATCATTCCTTAGGTTCTCCATAAATATATTCTGCCAACTTTGAGTTGCTTTGATGTGGGTTTGGATTACCTTCACCTTTTCCATTATTTCCTCCACATGTTCTAGGCCTACAAGTTTTCTTTGACCGACATCATCCCAACAGGTTGGTGTGCGACATCTCTTTCTGTATAACGCTACATATAGTGTCATCTGAATACTTGAATGGAAGCTATTGTTATAGGAAAATTCTACCAGAGGTAAATATTGATCCCACAAACCTTGAAAGTCAAGTGATCATGATCTTAACATATCTTCTATGGTTTGAATAGTTCATTCTTATTTCCCATCAGTTTGGGGGGTGGTAGGCAATGCTCAAATGAAGCTCAGAATCTAGGCCATTCTGAAGACTTTCCCAGAATCTTGAAGTAAACCGTTTATCACAATCAGAAAAAATCGATAGGGGTACTCCATGAAGTCTCACTACTTAATTAATATATTGTCTTTCTAGACGTTCAAGTGGTAGATCATCTCTTATAGCAATAAAATGTGGTGACTTGGTAAGACAGTCAACAATGACCCATATTGCATCATTCCTTCTAGGGTTCTTTGGTAGTCCCATGACAATGTCCATAGTAATATTATCCCATTTCCACTACGGTATGGGAAGAGGTTTCATGACTCTTCCAGGTTGTTGCCTTCCATCTTTCACTTGTTAACAAACCATACATCATGAAAAAAAATCAGAAATACCCCTCTTCATGTTGTCCCACAAAAAATGTTCCTTTACGTCTCTATATATCTTAGTGCTACATGGGTGTATAGAGAAATTAGAACTATGAGCATCATCCAACAATTCCATTTTTAGATCAGGTATATCGGGAACAAAAAGTCCCTTCCCAAATTTCAAAATTCCACCTTAAAACACGAAGTCACACAATCTCCCATTAATCACAACTTTAATTGTCTTTTGAAACTCTTCATCATCGGTCTGAGGACTCTTTATCCTTTTGAAAAAGAATTTATGTTTCACCTTCCATGGTAATTCCCATATCCATCTTCACTAGATCCATGAAAATTGGATCCATTTTAAATCTCATCTTGTTCAAAAATCCATTATCCTTTATTCTCAAAGAATCTGCCACTTTATTTACCTTCCCTGGGTGGTATTGTATCATGAAATAATAATCCTTTAGTAGTTCAAGCCATCACATTTTCCTCATGTTGAGTTCTTTCTATGAGAAAATATAATTCAAACTCTTGTGATCAGTATAAATCTCACATTTTTCACCATAGAGATATTGTCTCCAATTATTCAAAGAAAATATTACATCTGCTAACTCAATATCATGAGTATGATTGTTTTTCTCACAAATTTTCAGTTATCGTGATACATAGGCAACAAATCTATCATTCTGCATAAGGACACAGTGATGTCCATTCTTTGAGGAATCACTATAAAAAACAAATCCATCATTCCACCATGGTAGATTCAAGATAGATGAATTGAATAATCTTCTCTTCAATTATTCGAAACATTATTCACACTCCTTTTTTTCAAACAAGTTTAACCCCTTTACATGTGAGCTTTGTTAATAGGTTAGAAAATTGGGAAAAATTCTAGACGAAACGTCGATAATAACCCGGTAATATAATAAAACAGCATACCTCAGTTATACTAATCAGTGGTGGACATTCTTGGATTTCCTTGGTCATTGAAGGATCAATAGATATTACATCCTTAGAGATAATATGACCAAGAAAAGAAATCTCCTAAATCCAGAATTCACACTTGCTAAACTTCCCAAATAATTCATATCTTCTAAGAGTCTTCAGAATATTGCACAAGTGATTTTCATGATCTTCGTAGATTTTGGAGTATTCCAAGATATAATCAATGAATAAAACTAAAAAATCATTGATATATTCCTTGAAAACTCTTTTCATTAGATCCATGAAAATAGAGGGTTCATTAGTCAGCCCAATAGGAATTACTAAAAACTCGTAATACCCGTACCTGGTTCGAAATGCAATTTTCAGAATGTCTTCCTTCTTCAAACAGAAATGAAGATATCCAGATCGAAGGTCAATATTTGAAAAATATTGAGATTCATGAATTTTGTCGAATAAATCATCAATGAGAGGTAGGGGATACTTGTTATTTATTGTTATAGCATTGATCTCCATGTAGTCAATGCACAACCTCATAGATCTATCATTCTTCTTAATAAAAAGAACATGGGCTCCCCATGGAGAAACACTAGGGAGAATAAATCTCTTATTACTCAATTCCTATAATTGTTTCATTAGTTCCAATAATTATACAGTGGCCATTCTATAAGGGGTCTTCGATATGGGCCTTGATCCAGGAAATAAATCAATGGAAAACTCAATATCACGTTCTGGAGGATGTCCAGGTAAATTTTCTGGACACACATCAATATATACTTTCACAATAGGTGCATCCTCTATTTGAACATTCCTTTCCTCACCCAAAGTCATTTCATTCTATTCCTCCCCAATAATTGAATTTAGTTAAGCTATTGGGGGTGGATCTAGATAAGAATTAGGTGGTGACGATTCCACTCTAAAGATGAGGTGTTCTTTATCATCATCATCAAAAATAGTAACCTCCTTCCTCTTACAATAAATTTTTGCATCATGGTCCGAGAGACAATCCATATCGAGGATTATATCAAATTAAATCATGGGTATGACGATGAGATCATTGGATAAGGAACATTTATATTCTCTAATGTGAACAGATTCACAAAACATTATTGCGATGATACTTCCCTTATGAGTTTTAACTGACAACTCCCTTGTTAAATCAAATTGGAAAATATCTATTTTTTGTAGAAAACCAGGAGGATATGAAACAATGCGATGATCCATAATCAAATAATGCATTTTCTAAACATGAGGAAACCATTAAATTACCTGCCATTATGTCTTTCGGAGCTTCGACCTTAGCAGTAGTGATAGCATAATCTAGGTCTTGATCCCTTGGCCTTTTCTGAGTTAATATCCCTTGATTCTTAGGACATTAATTTGTATAATGTCTCATATCCTTGCAATTGTAGCATTGAACATCAGTAGCTTCTTTTTTCCCCTTTTAATCACAATCATGGTGGCCTTTTTGACCACACTTGTAACAGAATCTCTTTCCCTCTAGGAAAGTACCAGGTTGTTTCTTCCCATATTTTCTGTAGGATGGATATTCGACTTTTCCTTTCTTCACTATATTTTCATTTCCAGAGTGATCAGCAGATCTCTTCTTCTTTTTCTTTTCTTTAAAGTTGTAAGACGTAGAGAATTCCTTTTCTGTCTTGATAGTGCATTAGAAAATATCTTCATACGATGAGATGGATTGTGAGACTAATTCTCGAGGGAGAAATGGTTTTAACACATCAATGAAATGATCAGTATTAATTCTTAGGTTATGTATATAATCTGTAGCATGCCTTTATAACCTTGTAAAGTTAGACTAATACATTGTGACTTTCTCATCCTCCTCTTGCCTTAGACTCAGAAAATGTCTTTCCATATATACTCTATGGTTATGAGGAATGTATTATTCTAAGAAAATCTCTTTAAACTCCCTCCATTCCATATTTGATACTTCATCATCCTCCTTTGTGTTTGGAATCAATGACCACCATTGATCAGCATCTTTAGTGAGGCTGTAAACTTCCATGAAAACTTTTTCCCTTATTTTATTCCCTAAGGGGTGGAATATTTTCTCCAAGGAATTTATCCATTGTTAACCTACTAGTGTATTATTACCCCCATTTAATTTTGGTGGTTTTTGCCTTATGAAGATATCTAACATTGATCCTCCACGATGTGGATCAGGGTCCTCCATACGGGTAAGGTTATTATTCATAACCAGGGTGAGTTGTCCCAGTATAGTGATTAGCTGATCACCACCAGTTGCATCACCAGATCCACTATAATTATCTTGAGCCGGAGGGAAATCCCTACATAGAGTGCGTCCATTGATACAGTTTCCATTCCTTCCACTATGATCCGTTTCTAAACAATGGAATACAGTATATTAGTTTACGAATCACAATACATTAATCCAAACTTGTAAAACAGTCAACATAAATTAAACAGTTTATGGACATAATCCATAATCGTAAAAATATTTTCTATAAAGAAGTATATACTCATAAACCCTTCATAGCGGTTTATAAAGACAATGAGAATTATCCTAAGCATATCCCCCGGGAGTGTCATAACAAAGAGTGCAGCAAGACCCGTTGTCATGCAGAAGTTCCCGTTCGAGTCTACCTCAAAGCAGTATTTTTGTGTTTACCCCTAGGTACATTTGTGCCAAAGCCGCCTCTACCTGCTTGTATCTAGACAGAGATGTATTTATTATAAAACTCACAAAATATCTACAATTCCAAAATTTTATGAAGTTCTTCTATAATGATCCTCAAAGTCTATCTTAGGGCTATGTGCTCTAATCAGAGTTTATCTAAATATAGCTTCAATGGTTTGTACTAAACTTCCTCTGATACCAACTATAACGCCATGTCCCCGGTTACCCCAAGTTGGTTCATTATTACAAAAAATTTCCCTGATGGAAAAAGATCATGCCTTGAAAGGACGATTAGTTTAGTATCCTTGGAAACACTAGATACATTCATAGGTATTACATTACATGATAAAGTGAAAAATTACAAAAACATAGTCTACATAGTCCACACTCATAACCCCTCAGACTATCCCTACAGCTTAGTCTTAAAATACTTCTTCACATCCTGGGAAAAATAAAACATAGAAAGGGGTGAGCTCTGATGCTCAGTAAGGATAACAGTATAGTGTAAAGATTTATAAATAAGCATAAACATTTAAGGTAATGTATAACTAAAACAAAATCCTTTTTAAACTTCAACTTCCGCATAATATGGAAGAAATAAAATGAAATAATGTCATTTACTTATTTTCATGGATATTCTACTAGTCGAATAATCACATGCAATATCAATAACCACTTTCATAATGATGGAATGAATAATGCTAGACTATCAAAACCACATAGTCAAGATCTTGTGGAAAGACTACAAATAAGATTTTGTCAAGGCCTTATGCCTAGAAACTAGTTTTTCTCATGAGACCTACCGATTCATCTAGGAGCTATAGCGGGATCTACCCTTCACTTACTAAGTCCAATTCATTACTCATATGAACAAGTTTAAACTTAACAGAAACATTCATATTAAAACATGAATAGGAAATGTAAATAATTTCACCATAAACCATAAATGGTATAAAAATAACACATCCACAGTCAAACATATCATAAAACCTTCAATACAATATGTATGTTTTGTATCATAATAAATCAACTTCAAATAAACATAAAATCCATCAAAGGATGTTGACAGAGATGAAATCAAAACTATTTGAGTGAAATATCTCTTTTTTTAAATCATTTAAAAGTCACATAATTATAAAACAAAACATTTAATTTGAAAATATTCTTATAAGATTGTAAGGGAGGTTTTAACAATTTTATAATAGCGGAAAATAGCCGCACACGTTGTATATGTAAAAAAAAAGACATTCTTACCATAATTTTTTTGAAAAGGTTAAAAAGGACCTTGTTTGGAAAACGAAGGAAAGATTACTTTATAAAAATATTATAAAAAGTCAATCAAGGGTATAAATTACATCAACCCACAGTCTAAAAAATATTAAGAATGTTCTGAAATACATTTTTAGGAAACATGGTTGCGAATGATAAAGAGGTCCTAGTAGATAATTAGGTATACACAACCTCAGATAATGAAGAGATTGTGAAATTAACACTTACCTTGTACTTTTCCTTGGTCGAGGGTAAGTTAAACTCATGTATAATGGTGAAATAATTGTTATTAAATTATAAAAGAATCGTATACATTAATATGATATCATATATGATCTATTAACATTGCTTCGTTAATAATATCTTAGTATTATCGTTGTTTCGGGTGTTAACGGATTCATTTTTCTTTATATTATTTGTTTTTTGAGTCATATTTGTTATGGATGGGATGTATATTATTTATATCTAGAATGATATCATGTCTTTAAATATTACATTTAATCATAAAATGAAATAAATTCATGAATGGAAATGATGGGGAATGAATCTCATCGCGTTCGTGGAGATGGTAATTCGTACGTACGTACGAGCAACAATATCATTATTTTGATATTAAAATAATATATAATTGGATATTGTTTAATATATATATAGAATAATTATTATGTTATATTTATTATTTACATCAGTTACTCATCATTATTATACCCATCCAAATAATATTGTAATGAATAACAGTTATACCACGACGTGGAGATGGTAAGCCATGCGTACGCACGTATGGTGACATGTCATTCAAAGGATATATAGAATAATGAATTTGGTTGTCCCATATTTATAATAACATCATAGTATATAGAAGATATTAGAGTTATTATTTTAGAATTAAAACAGTAAAGTCAAAGGAAGTGGAAGAAGAAAGGAACTTGAAATTGGTGGTAAGATATTTACCTCTTTTTCGGGTTCTTCCTTTTTCTTTGATCAAAAGGTCTCCATAGATTGGCTTTATGACTAATGTAATGTATCTAATATGATGGGAAGATAATTGATATGTTATTTGGGCAGATTTTTACTGATATAAAGGGCTTTGAAGGTGTGAATTTGAGAGAAGGGTGAGTGCCCTTTTATAAGTGGGGTGAGGTGCACCTTAGGAAATGATAGATATATTATTTTATAATAAAATAATTTTCGGTTTTTAATTGCTAAAAACTGATTTATTTTTGGGATAAGGTGGGTATGGGTCAAAATTCACTCAACCAATAGATTTTGCACAGGTTTGGGTCACTATATTAAAATTATTTTGTATATTTAACTCTTAGTTATTTAGTTTGACATTTACCATGTCTCTTTATATTTTTATTTTAATGGGTTAATACACTTACTATAAACAGTGAAGCGAACCCCAAGTGGTTCATTAATGACATACCTATAATCTTATAAGTCCTTTGGATGATCCTTAGATTTTAAGGAATATTATATCAATTAATAATATAATATTTGTTTTATAAACTCTTTTATGTCAATTTTGACACTATTTAATAATTGATTTTTGTTGAATTCATAAAAACTTTATTAATTATAACAAAATTCATTTAAGCAATACCAACATGTCATTTTACTTAAAAAAACTCTTTTCTGGCATCAAAATATTCAAATTATGTTTATTCAAACATTCATAATATCAATTATTTGATCTTTTCATTAATAAAGAAAATACTCCATCATTATTGTGTCAGAAATAAATTTAATTATTAAATGTATAAAAATTATAAAAAAATTACCCTTATGTATGAAATAGTTTTATCTTTCTAATGATTATTTATAGTAGAAATGATAACATATATAACCCTATGTAAAAATTATTTTTCTAAAAGATATATGATTATGTCATTTTTGTATTTAATTCAACTTAATTAATATAAAGTGTCATTATCACATACAAGTGGCTCCATGTGGACCCAAAATCGACCCTAAGATTACCATGGTCGGACATGTATTATGAAATATGGTTTAGACATTTTTTAGGGTAATTTTATATTATTTTAATATTATCTATTAACCCATATTTACTAGATTTACCCTTTAACCCTCGTATATAAAATATTTACCGAAATAATTATTCATAATGTATAAAACTAAAAGTTACATATTTAAAAAATTTGGACCACCTGATACAAAATATGGAACCCATTTTTTAAAATTCCAAACACATAAGTGGCAGAAATCAGTTTAAAATTAATTCTCGTTGTCAAAACGAAAAGCGTGTTTTTTATGAAATAATAACTATCAAAATATTGACACTTGTTTATGTCTAGTTTAAAAGTAAAATTACGTCCAATGAACATCATTGCATTAAATGGTAAAAATATTATATAATTATACTTTAAAACCACTCAAATGCATAATATATCACTATTAATTATTTCGATTAAAAAAGTTGTTTTTAATTAAAATTTTGTAATTTTTACTATTCATCAAAATATGAATGTTTTCAAAAAAAGTATCAAAAATTAACACCAATCTAATTTTGATATTACGAATCCAAAGATGAATTCCATTTTGAATGATAAAATGTATAAAATTTTAAAAAGTGGATATTACTATTCATAACGGTTAGTTTGATTGGTTGTGGTGTGTGTTAGAACTCGAAGTTGCGTACAACACACGCTATAGTATTATTCAAAGAGAAGAATACTGTGGAAGCCTGAGGTGTTACAAATATATCCATGGAGGTGACAAAAACTGATTCTAGTATTTTTTTGTTATGAAGAAACGTTAACAAGTGTTGTAAAATATTTCTTTTATATATATAATGTAATCTAAGAGAGAAAACCTAAAGGTTCTTAGTATTGTGTGATATTATTGTGAGATATAGTATTTAGGTGAAATAGAAATATGTTTTCATGGTTTATCTCATTTGGTATTGAAGCCTATGTGAATATATTGGGTTTTTTTATTCCTAACCATGGGTTATAGACCTTTGGAGACCAAGTTGGCACCAATAAATGGCTTGGTATACTATAGGGATTAGATTATTTCTTTTCTGAGACTATAATTAAAAAAAATTAGTGAAGAACCCAGGGATAAGTCTACGAATATGATAACATCCAAAATTCATGTTAAAATAGAGATATTTTAGTTTATAAATAAAAAATTACAATATGGATTCCAACAAGTTGATGTTGGGGAAATTACCCAAAAAAGGATGGATAATTATTTACATGATCTTCAATCAATGAATGATATGTGGGCCTAATATCACACCTATTTTTACTCTATATGTGGATATTCTTTACTGATTCCCAAGATCATTAAATACAATTTTAATGTATTTAAATGAAATTTTATATCGTACAATATGGCTAGTTGGTTAATGAGACTAATAGGTATATGATGATGGATTAACTAGAAATTATTGTTTAATTCAATTAAATAATAATCTAACCTGACTAATAATAAGTTGAAATAAGGGTATCATTAGATAAGACATAATCGGATTAATTTTTCATATTCATATAACCATTTCCTCTTATTTTATAAAATATGATCAAAATAATTTGGTTTTAGTATTTTTATAGAAAAAGTATCATGAAAATAATGGTGTTAAAGAAAAACTATGAAAAATTATAATAATAATAGTTATCCAAAGAATCAAATTTGGATGAAATGGTTGAGAATCTCCATGCATTCCTATTATAAAGGTGGAAAATGAGTTCTATTTTCTTTCAAACAATAGTGAGTTGAAAATTACTTCTAGAGTCTTTTTATATTATAGATGCCCTTTTTATTTTCATTATTGAATGTTAACTAAATTTTTAGGATCCAATTCATTTATGTATAGAATGTAACACCCCATGATTTTAGTATATATATTTTCATTATATAATTACTATTTTTAATATCATTCTTTAAAGGAAATATGATTCTAAAAAAAGTTACAACATATAATATTAACATTATCATAAAAATTATTTGAGTAATAATACCAATTTTAAATAAATATATAGCCATCAATAAAAAATTCTTACCTTTAAAAGATATATAATTAATATTGATTAATGTGAAAATTGTTTAGTTTTATTAAAAAATTATTTTTATGTGTTATATACATTATAATAATAAATCAAATAGAAAACGTTTAGAATAAAATTTTATTAATTTATCTTTTCTGTTTAAAATAATATAAATATTTATTAGTAATTGATATAAAAAAATATTAGGCAAAAATAATGATTAAAATAATATTTATCTATAAAATAGGTTTTCATTAAAAAAAAAAATTTCATTTAAAATATAAATCCAATTTTTTTAAATTTTAATTTTTTTAAATTTTTTTTATTTATCAGGATACAAAATTTATATTGAATAAAAAGATTTATCTTCATTTTAATAGTGAAAAATAGATTTTTTTATATATATCAACACTTGTAAAACAATATTCTGAGACATAAAAACATATATTTTATGAATAAAACATCATGGAAAATGTTTTTCTAATAAAAAAACATATCAATTTAAAAATATTGTATATAATTTACAAGCATATATTAAACATTTTTTATATTATGCAATATTTTTTGATAAAACTGTTTTTATATGTAAATTATTTATTATTTTAAAATTTTCTTCTATCAACATTATAGATTTAATATTATAATTTTACTTATAGATTCTTAATTTAAATACCCAAATTAGTTAATAATGTAATTTATTTTTTCCTTTAATACTAGTTTCATTGGTTTAAAAAGAGTTTCCAATGTAAAAGTTAATTTTGCAAAAACGATAAAACTAAGGAAAAAACCAAGTATAACTCAAAACGTTTATGAAAATATATTTTTTAGATTATTATAGACTTCTAATCATCTCATCCCCATTATATTATACTTTTGGATCCACATTCAATGAATAGTGACTTTTCTATTTATATTGTTACAAAAATGCAACTCCTTCCATTTTCAAATGGAGACTCAGAAAATCCATTTTTAATAAAATATAATATTTTATTTCCTGTAAAAAAATATACCATTTTTTAGTTAATTTATATTCCTATCACTTTTTTTAAATATTCTTGATCCTAGTAAAATTTATAAATCTTCTATTTTCAAGGGATAGCCGAAGAGGTGGTTCAAACTCTTAATGTTTGTACTGACCCACTTCTTAAAAATTATTCATCTAAAAATTTCTATTAAAATTATATATTTCCTATTATGAAATAATAAAATAAGTATTAATAATATAATATATTTTTATTATGTTAGTTGTGTAAAAATTTCAAACCCTTCTCCCTTAGAAAAATGAGAATGTTATTCAAGCATTTGTGTCGAATACCACCTCCATGAAAAAACATATTTTATTTTTATTAAATATAATAGGTGTATTTTTATAAAATGGTTATTAATGAATAAATATAAAATTTATAACATTTTAATTAATATAAAACGATAAAACATTTTATTCTTTATATCAGACTATGGAAACAAAAACATCATTTCTATGTATGTGTGAACTAACTATTCCATGGAATGATGTACTTGTTTTTTCATCACTATCCAACAAAGATGGTTATAAAAATGTAATTCAGAAATAAATTTTACATTATTATATTGATAATAAATTTTTGGGTTGTGGAAGGTGTATATTCATATTTAACATGTTATTAACATACATAATATCATTCTTAAATGTTTTTTGAAATAAGAGTTTCATTGATTCTGTCATTATGAATATTGTATAAAACTGTCATGGAACATAATTATTGACTTATGAATCGTTCTAAATAATATATTTTATAACATTGGTTAATATATTATTTATCACATACATAATTTATTTTAATGTTATTTTTAATTTAATTTCCACATTTCTTTGTTTTGGGGTTTTCCCTGGCATTTTTGGACAAATGGGTGAGTTTTCAGGATTTGGGCCAAACTGTGAGCCCAATTCCAGATTTGAAAATTAATTTTTATTCCTTTATAAATCCATTATTTTTAAAAATTTGTTTTCCTTTCCAATTCCTACTTGGCCTCCCCGGACCTAAAAACACCACCACATTAATTTGGACCATTTAGAAATCCTTAATCATGGTGTATTTTAGTTTTTACTTAAGGGATTGGGCCTTGCTGAAGGCCCATTTCCTGAATTAAAAATAATTTCTAATTATTTAATATCTCATGAATTTTTTATATTTTTTTGATTATACCTCCATCACAAAGCAATTATCCCTAGGATCACCCCTAGTATCGGTTTTTCATTTTTTGAGCTTATTTGAACCTCGAAGGAGGGAGATTCTTCTCGGAATTTATCAAATCACCCAAATTTGAAGAGGAAGATTAATTATTTCATATCTCCTTCAATATTTACTCTTTTTCCCCCATTTCCATCCCTATATTACCTCCTCCTTGTTGGTATATCCTCACTATGAGGTTTTGTTGCTTTGAGATTCAACATTTGGTTAATTCAGGGTAAATTTTTCAAGATTTTTCAAGGTAAGTGTTCCTCCCTTCCACTTATTCCATTTCCTTAGGGTTTCATCCCTCTTTCTTGATGTTAAAAAGTGTCCAGAACCTAGGTCTAGTACCTAGGGTTTAACTATGAGTCTTTTTGGTGAAACATTGGTGGTCTAGGGATGGATTTATCATCCTTGTATTGTCGGGGTGGTGCGGTTGATATTTCACACCATGTTTTGAGGGATTTGACAATTTTGGTAGGTGATTATGTGGGTAACCATTTAATGATGAGTTATATTTCTTGATTAAATAAATATTCATGTTCTTTATATGTTGTGAATTATGAGAAAACCATTTTTTGTATCAATAGTAAAGCATTTGGTATTAAAGTTACATTTTTGTTTGATGTGTGTATTTTTCAAATGTGTTTCATGTGTTATCTCTTGTGGTAGTTTTGTAAAATGTGGAAGTGGTTTATTAGTTGTCGAAAGGGGCTACCAATTTTTTTTGGGTAATAATATAGTGTCCTGTGGGCCCAAAAAGGGGGGTCTTTGAAGGGGTTTTATGTGTGTAACCTTGTTATACTCCTTGAAAGTGTTTTATGAATTTGTGTGTTCTCATGGGTATCTTTTGTGATATTGTTCAAGTTGATTATATAACATTTTAATGTGGATTATTACATGTTTATTGGATTTACAATTTTGTTTTGGTAGGGTCTTGGTGTTCTTTTGGCTTAAAAAGAGGTTTTTGAAATGGGTTTTATGTGTAATGCTTGGGTATACTCCTTATAATTGTTTTATGAAAAGTTTCAATGGTTTATTGTGCTGTGTAAGAGGTGAAACTATATCAGTATACTGTTTTGGTAGGATTATATTTTTAAAAGGTCCATTTCATTTGTGAAAAGGCTGTTATGTGATATGTATCATCTTGGAAATATTTTATTAAATTGATTGAAGGAGATATTGAGGTGTGAAAGAGATGTGAATGTGAGGTGGAATGTTTTGTGTGAGTGTGATGTGAATAATTGGGTTATTGATTATTAAAGTATTTTTATGTGCCATGAATGTGGGATATTATATGAGTTTAAATATCTTATAATTGTTTTATAACATTTTTTAATGGTTTTGTGGAAGTGTTGAAGAAATGTGAAATGTGTTGCGGGCTTTTTTGGTGTGAGTCATATTTCAAAATCATTTTGAATGAAAAATGGATTTTTGTGACTTGTGTTGTATACATATGGGTTTTTTTGGCGAATTAGTGATGTGGAAATAATATTTTCATGTTCAATGTGTATTTCATGACTTTTTGAACTTGTTTGAGCACAAGTGGAAAACCTGGGTATCTATGTTGGTGGACGAGTACTAGTATGCTTGTGAATCCGTGGGGTTTGACCTCAGTTTCACTTAACAAGATTGATGCTTACATCTCTAACTAAACTATGATTATGGAATTGGGGACCGCTAGGTTATGGGTATATTCCCAAATAGTGGCTCGTGCATGGGAATGCATATTTGTGATGGTTACTCTCACTGAGATATGAGGTACCTGGGACCAACAACTACCTAGTGGCTAAGAGTTATTTCCTATTGGTTGTGCTAATTAGTTAATTTATACATACCATCGGCATACGGTACATTTGGCTGGAAAATTCAGTAGCTTTGGTGTTTATTTTAAAAGTGTTAACCCTTTAAAATAGCCCACTTGAAAGCCGTTTTTATTCAATGTTTCATCTTTTAGAAATTGTAACCAGCTTTTCATGTTTTTTAAACTTGCATGCTTTTAGTATTTTAATGTTTATCACATGGAATATCTTAGTGGTGGTATCCTACTGGGATTTGGATCACACCCTAATTAAACCATTTGGTGTAAGTAGACTTTCTTATTCTGTGTCACATGTTTGGGTACATGTTTAATGTCCTTGGTTCGGGTTTTTAGTTGTCCATTGTGATGTAGTGTTGTGGATTTGGCTTGAGGGAGGTGCCTATTTCCCTATGGATGTTATTGGGATGTATTTTCATAGTTTTGAACCTTTTTTATGGTCTTCATACATTGTTTAAAATTGTGTAATTTAGTTCTTAATTTTAGTAAATATGTTTTGGTTTGAAAAATCCAGTTTTGGTTTCTTGGTTTTGTTTTTCGTTCTATGTTTAAAAATTCAGGTAAATCATTCCCAAACATCATTTTATGATACCTTCGATCTTGTACCAGACCATGGGGATCAGGAACTCCCTTCATGTATTTCCATGGATAAGGTCAGGTGCTGATTTTAAAGGCGACCAGATTAGGTTCGTGACAAAATGGTATCAAAGGAGGTTCATGTTAGCTCTTTGGGTCATGTTATTTGGGGAGTAGTTTGGATGGTATGGAGTTTGGATTGTTGGGACTTGACATTATAGTTATGGGTTTTGTGCCTAGACAGCACACATTATGATGGTATTTGAGTCTCTAGGGGATGTTCAAATTCATCTGAGTCCTTTGTTTTTCTTGGTTTGATGATGATCTGGGGAAATAAAATGAGAGTTGGGTTAATGGTCTCATTGAGCTCGCTGGGCCTGGAAATCCATGTGGAGATGGAGATATTGCCCTAAAACACTATTTGTGATGGTGATGTTATTGTAATATGTCCTCCAACCATATTTCCATGTCACCCTCCGAAGCTAGTTCCCTCTTGCATTATCTTGTGTCCTTTAGTTTTGAAATCCTGGAAGTTCGGATTTAAAGAAAAAAATTAAGTGGTTTTAAGAAGAATATGGTTTTTTGTTAAATTATTTTCACATAAATAAATAAGGGATTGATTTTTGAAATAGTGGAACTAAAATTTCTGATTTTTTTGAATTGGGAAAATGGTTTTTTTACACATTTTTTGAATCTAAGAAGTATGTTAAAGTTAGTTTTGAAAAAGTCTTTCTAATAGAGTTTTCTAAATAGTTGAAAGGTGTTTTAATGGGGATGATTTGTTTTGAGATTAATGTGATAAACTTGAATGTGAATTCATATCTATATGGTTGTGTGTTTATGAGAAGTATTTTTAAGTTGTAAACTGGGATTTTGATCTCGTGGTTAGCGGTCTTGAGAAAAAGGATGTATTGAATGACTATTTCGTTTTTGAGAAGTGGAAATAATTTTTTTTATATTTTTATTTCCATGAGAGACCACATGCATGAGGTTATATGGGATGATGGATGGATAATGGCATGACTGGATGAGTTTCAGGATAGATATGAGAAGGGTGACTAGTGTGGCAAAGAAACATGCATGTGTGAGGCCCATGGGGTACCATTGGTGGATATGCTAACCGTTGAACCGTTTTTTAAAAGTAATGTTTTTAAAGGGAAACATGTTGTCTTGATGACTAGTTTATGATGGTTTGTATTATGTGTTTTTGAAAATGATGATTTTTTGGGATGTTTTGAGTCCAAGAACCCCTCCTGTTTGAACAGTGTTTTGGGTTGGTGTTCGGTCGGTAAGTTGGGTTGAATGTTTGGATAGTGGTACCTACTGAGAAATGTTTCAAGCTACCTTTATGGTGGTTACCTTTATGTTTTTGGATCTGATTTTGTCACATTTTCACCAATGTACTAGCTTTGTTGCGTCCTTGGGTTTCCTCATTGGATAAGGTACGCCCCAATTAAGGGTTAGTGCACAACAAAAGTAAAACATGGATTGTTTCGCCATTGTAAAATTCTCCTGTTGATCAATATAGAGAACTTTTATCAATATTTGTTGATTGATTATAGACCCATTACTTTATTTTATTTGTGGATCCTCTTGTATCGGGAGATTGATCCTGGAAGGTTGAAAGAGACCTTAGGTTCTTAAGCTACATGATTCATTGAAGGTGGAAGTGGTCTGGTGTTGTTATTGTGTATGAGTGTATGGATGGTGTCTAAGAGGGCCTCTAGGTCCTTAATAGTCTCTTTTAAGTATGAGTTCATGGTAAACCACCAATGTTGGAAATATGAGGCCCTTATGGCCACATTCAGGGATTGTGTGTTGTTTGGGGACTTGGCATAAGGCCCCTTTCCTTGTATTGTTTCTATCAATTACAACTGTCATGTCCGCTGACACCTAGTGATGTCGTGTGATCATTTGAATATAAAGGTGAAGGTCGTACAATCCTTTAAGGGTCTCTATTATGTTGGGAGTATATCTCCCTTGGAAAAAAATTCAAATCCTTAATCATAGGGGAAGGTTTTTATATGTGTCCTCCCCTTCTGTTATTTCTCACCTGAAGAAACAAGATGTGACGGGAGTGAATCTTCTAATACCTTGTATCAGTGAAATGTTAGGTTTTAGTAAAGTGAGTTCTAGAGTCTGTTATCTCTTGTTGAACCCATCAGGATATGTGGTGTAGTTTTTTGTGGCACCGAAAGAAGAAGTTCCATATAGGGGTTTCCAAATCATAACTGTGAGGCCGAAGATGCTTCAATCTTTTGAGCTCCAGCCATAGGTCCCAGAGAGAAGCTGACACATAGTAATGGAAAATCCCAGGGTCCTTTAACCCTTTCTACAAGTCCTACCTTCATTATTAAATATAGGAAGAGTTTAAACCTCTAGTGTTATCATCTTTCTTCTATTGTTCTCGTTTGGCGGAAAGAGATGGAGGGCCTTATGCCCATGTTATCGCCCAATTACATTTCTTTCCTCTTTGGCTTCCATTGTGTTTTTGGAGAAAGATTTAAAATTTGGCTGGACGGGTTGAGCAAAAGGTTTTTACATGGTGAATTGTATCTATGCCCCAGAAAACCATGAAGAGATAAGGATCCACATGGTTAGCACAAAATTTCATAAACTGTGCAGACTAAACTTGTGGTCATCCCAACTCTTTGAGTTTTTGGGTATTTCTTTGTTAGCCCATGCTAGTTGGTTAAGATGGTTGGTTCTTATAATGGGGATACCCACCATGGGTCTCATGTATGTTCTTTTGTAAATTTCTAATGGAAGCCTACACCTTGTACCAAAGAGTCCATTCGGGCCTCCCCATGTTAGTTTCTCGATTTTGTCTTAGAAAAAACATTAAGTTGTCTCTTACGGTGGGGAGACCATTTGTGTTTCCCCATACCAGTAACTCAGTTTTTCCCTGGTCTTGGATTGTATGTGGGTATTATTCTTCAGAGATATCTTAATACCTACATCTTACTTCGGTAAATGTTGGTATTGTAGAGTGTCCAATGATTTAGTTATATCAAGAAAGGTGTAACCTTGTTCGATGTGGTTGTTTGTTTTGGTAAATTGCATAAGCATTTTTCAGAATGAGTTTGAGGAGTTTTCCATTGGGATAAACCATGAATGTTATTGACTATTTTAGGAATTTGGTGTATGTTTTGGTTGTGATTTATTTCTTCCTTAATTGATCACTGGTGGTGTTTTGGGCTTTGGGGGCGAAACCTTACAAGGGAGCACCTCTTGGTTTCTCAGTTGGGTTTGTTTATTTATATGGTCTTGATGTGACATTCCAGGGTGGAATGTTTTCAATGTGGGGATAATTTTCACATAAATAACTTATTTTAATGTTATTTTAATTTATTTTCCATTATTGCTTTGTTTTGGGGGTTTCCCTGGCATTTTTGGAGAAATGGGTGAGTTTTCATGATTTGGGCCAAACCATGAGCCCAATACCAAAATTAAAAATTAATTATGTTTCCATTATATATCCTTGATTTTTTCAAAAAAATTTATCCATTACAATTCCTAATTTTCCTCCCCTGACCTAATAACACCACCACAATAATTTGGACCATTTAGAAATCCTTAATCACGGTGTATTTCAGTTATTATTTAAGGGATTGGGCCTACCCAAAGGCTCATTTCTTACATTAAAAATAATTTCTATTTATTTAATATCCCATTAAATATATATATTTTTCAGAGATTCCACCTCCATCATGAAGTCACTATGCCTAGGATCACCCCCATTATCAGTTTTTCATTTTTTGTAGCTCATTTGAACCCCAAATGAGGGCGATTCTTCTCTGAATTTATCAAATCGCCCAGATTTGAAGAGTTAAATTCATTATTTCATATCTCCTTCAAAATTTACTCCTTTTTCCCCCATTTTTGTCCCCACATGACCTCATACTCATAATTCTAGCCTCACTATCAGGTATTGTTGCTCTGAGATTCAAAAATTGCTTAATTTGGGGTAGTTTTTTCATGATTTTTCAAGGCATGTGTTCCTCCCTTCAACTTCATCCATTTCCTAAGGGTTTCATCCCTATATCTTGATGTTCCAAAGTGTCCAGAACCTAGGGCTCGTACCTAGGAATTAGAAATGAGTCTTTTTCATGAAACATTTGTGGTCTAAGGCTGGATTTGTCATCCTTGTGGTGCTGGGGTGGCACATCTGATATTTCGCACCATGTTTTGAGGGATTCGACAATTTTGATAGGTGATTCTGTGGGTAACCATTTTTTATGAGTTATTTTTCTTGAGTAAATAATTTTTCATGTTTCTTATATGTTTTTAATTATGAAAAAACTATTTTTGGTATCAATACTAAAGCATTTGGTATTAAAGTGACATTTTTTTGAAGTGTGTATTTTTCAAATGTATTTCCTGTGTTATCTCTTGTGGTAGTTTCGAAAAATGTGGAAGTGATTTATTAGTTGTTGAAAGGGTCTTCCAATTTTTGTTGGGTAATGATATAGTGTCATGTTGGCCTAAAAAGGGGGGTCATTGAATGGGTTTTATGTGTGTAACCTTGTTATACTCCTCGAAAGTGTTTTATGGATTTGTGTGTTCTCATGGGTATCTTTTGTGATATTGTTATAGGTGATTATATAACATTTTAAAGTGGATTATTACATGTTGATTGGGCGTCCAATTCTATTTTGGTAGTGTATTTGTGTTATTTTGGCTTAAAAATGGGTTTTTGAAATGAGTTTTATGTGAAAAGGTTGGGTATACTCCTTATAATTGTTTTATCAATGTTTTGAATGGTTTATTGAGTTGGGTAAGAGGTGAAACTATATAAGAACACTATTTTGGTAGGATTATATTTTTAAAAGGTCCATTTCAATTGTGAAAAGGGTGTTATGTGATATGTATCATCTTGGAAATATTTTATTAAATTGTTTGAAGGGGATATTGAGGAGTGAAAGAGATGTGAATGTGATGTGGACTGTTTTGTGTGAGTGTGATGTGAAAAATTGAATTTTTGATTATGAAAGTAGTGTTATGTTCCATATGTGTGGTATGTTATATGATTTTCAATATCTTATAACTGTTTTATAAATTTTTTTGATGGTTTTTTGAAAATTTTGAAGTAATGTGAATTGTGTTGTGGGCTATTTTGGTGTGAGTAGGATTTCCTAATCATTTTGAATGAAAAATGGACTTTTGTGACTTGTGTGGTATACATATGGGATGTTTTATGAATTTGTGATGTGGAAATAATATTTTAATGTTCATTGTGTATTTCTTGACTTGTTGAAATTGATTGAGCACAAGGGGAAAACCTGGGTATCTAGGTGGGTGGACGAGTACTAGTATGCTAGTGAATCCATGGGGTTTGGACTCAGTTTCACTTTGCATGATTAACGCATACAACCCTAACTAAAATATGATGATGATGATTGGTGACCACTAGTATATGGGTATGTTCCCAACTAGTGGATCGTGCACGGGAATGGCTATTTGTGATGGTTACTCTCATCGAGATACGAGGTACCTGGGACCCACAACTAGCTAGTGCCTATGAGTTATTTCCTATTGCTTTTACTCATTAGTTACTTTATACTTACTGTCGTCATATGGTACATTTTTCTGGAAAATTCAGTAGCTTTGGTGTTTATTTTAAAAGTGTTAACCCTTTAAAATAGACCACTTGAAAACTATTTTGATTCAATGTTTCATTATTCAGAAATTGTAAGTAGCTTTTCATGTTTTTGTAAACTTGCAGGATTTTCGTCTTTAAATGTTTATCTCATGGAATCTTTAGTGGTTGTATACTACTGGGCTTTGGATCACACCCTACTTACACCATTTTGTGTAAGTATAAATTCTTATTTTGTGTCACGGGTTTGGGTACAGGTTTAATGTCAGTGGTTTAGGTTTTTAGCGGTCCATCGTGATGTAGTGTTCTGGAGATTGCTTGAGGGAGGTGCCACATTCAATTTGGATGTTCTTGGGTTGTATTTTAATGGTTTTTTACCTTTGTAATGGTCTTCATAAATTTTTTAAAATTTTGTAATTCAGTTCTGAATTTTAGTAAAAGATGTTCTGGTTTGAAAAATCTAGTTTTGGTTTCTTGGTTTTGTTTGTCATTTTATGATTAAAAATTCCGATAAATCATTCCCCAACTTCATTTTATGATACCTAGGAACTTGTGCCAGCCCTTGGGGATCGGGAACGCCCTTTGGGTATTTCCATGGATTGGGTTGGGTGCCGATTTTGAAGGTGACCAGATTCGGTTCGTGACATGAATGATGAACTTTTTATGATAATGGGAATAAACATTGACATTTTAATGATGGAATGAAAGAAAAAAATCACATTCATATATTGTGCCCTTGGGTATTGGTTTGGGGCCTTAGGTCCATGTTAGTTTGGACCTCTAGGTAATTTTGATTTGGGGTAATTTTTTGATTGAGGGTGATATTTTCAGTTCAGACTATGACATAGATCATTTTGCATGATGTTTATCACATTGTGTACATACTATATGGTGGGAGTCCTCAAATGAAGGATGGGTGTGATGTCACCCACCATTCATTAATCTATCCTAAGGGATGGATGAGTGCCCGATATCATTAATGTATGAATATTGTTTCAATTTTATTACATAGAGAATTAGAATGATGATGTAATAGTGGCTAGGAAATCACCATCAGCTAGGCGTCTCGAAACAGTGATGATTTTATTGGAACTCATTGTCTGGTCCTACCACAAACACTAATGTGGGATGGAGGTATACCATGAAATATTTATTAGTACCTAATGATGTATAATTTATATGTATTGGTGGTGAATGATTATCGACTAACATCACTTGTGCATTAGCTCTAATATGGAATGAAAAGACATGTGATTGGTGCTTGATATAAAATCTACTACCAAATGGGCCTTCAAGTATCCTCTATTTTGTGATTAATTTTATGTGTATTTAGTTCATTGGTTCTTTTAGACCGTGTAAGGGCCTTAAAATAATGATTTTAATAGGCCTATGTGACTCTAGGCCTATGGTCTATGTTGGGATTCCCCCTTAACCTAGTCTATTTGGAGATTTTCTTTTGTTCCTTTAGTAAAACTGTGCTAGACCCTCATCTTATTAAAAAATTATTAAGTTTTTCTATGGTTTCTTGGTGAATGTTTTTGAAATCATATTTCTTTTATAATTTTTTTATGATAAACGTTTTTTATTAAGGTCCAATTTGTTAATAAAAATTATCAAGTTCAATGTATTTATATTTAATAAAAACAAATTTATGGTGTTTTAATAATTTTCAATAAATAGGATATTTATAATTATTTTATAAATCACTCCATATTAAGGGGCAGAAAATTTATTCATTTTTTCAGATATCCATTATTTTTATTAGTTTTAAAATAGTTTTTATAATGGTTTCTCATGTCATCTTCTTCAAAAAAAATTTAGAAGTGATTGTTAATTTAATATATTTATGAAAATGTTTTGAAATCTTTTTTACAATCTATTTTTAGGACTTCAATTCTATTTCAATATATATATTTAAACTCTCTATATATATTTGAGTGATATTTTATAAATCACATTCTAAATTTCATTATGAATTAGTACATCTTGATGATTGCATTTTTTGTATCAGTCGATCAAATATTGATATTACATTATTTGATACCATTATAAAATGATATAAAAATAATTTTATATCTACATATACTTTATGTTATGTTATTATACTGGTATTATAATTAAAAAACATGTTTATTGATTATGATTATAATATGAATTTTGTGAAATAAATCTTGACGCCATTTGGGTCTACTAAATCCGAAGAAGATTTTGGTATGATAAATACCTTGGATGGGTTTTGTTCGTTAAATTACTAATTCATTTTGTTTTTATTTCATGGAATCAATTCATTTGTTTAAATCTTGTTATCACCTGAGATAATGATGTTGCTCTTAGGAATTTGGTTTCTTTATAGGATTGACTGTGTGCATTTTGTTTGTTCCCAATATGGATCATGGGAGATTTTTTTGTTCATAACATTGAGTGTGTGATTTTTTCTCCCAATGTAACAATTTTATGTGACTATATTTTATATCTTAGTTCCTTGTTATTCTATTTTTAAATGAAATAATACATTTTAATTCTTATGGTTATGCTCTAGGGATCATTTTTATTATCTCAAACTCTTATTCTATTGTACATGGTTATTAATTTGAGATTAAATGTTACTTTATTATGCCTTATGGATAAATATTATTACTCAATATTCATTTAATAATATATTCCCCATGTGATATTATTCTCTCACATGCTTATTATTTAACACATGATGACATGGTGATGATATTTTTTATTTACTGAGAATTTGATATAAAAAACAATTATGTTTATATTCCCCAGGTTATGATGTTGATTATAACCCAATATAACATAGTTTAAATAACATAAACATGTGACTGAATTTTAGGACAGGTTTATGTATAAGATAATATCCAAATGTTTTAGCATGGTATATATTATGAGGATTTTTAATAAACACATACTTCACTAGATACTATTAGTGGATGTGGTTATGGAATATCTTTACCTAGGTTAATGACACTAAAAAGAGAGATTTGTGATTTGACTCGATCTTCAACTGGTTCATGATAGATGGACATGTTGTACACCATGTTTTACACTACCTAGGAAAATTATATGGTTAATTCACAATTCTCATATAAATCATCATGAAGTATTTGAATAGATGATGAAATTGAATAACCTAGGATAAACATAATGGGCCAAATATTTAAAAAATGTTTCATGACATAGACATCCCATTAATGGTTTCTCATAATTATGATTATCTTTTTCACACCATGATTTTTAGTTTTAGTTAATTTCTATAACCATGAGGAATAATGTTATCACAGAATGTGATGAACAACACAATAATTATAAGAATCCAAATTGGATGATAACTGGAGGTAAATATATTTTTATTATTCCTAATTACTAATCATGATATATTATTGAACATATATAACATTATTAACTCTAAGACTAAACATGTAAGGGGAGGATGAAGTCTATTAAGAGATTCGATGTTGGATTCCATAGTGGAATGAATGCTCAGTTTCCATCAAGTCAAACAATATGGAAAGAGGAACCCATAAAAATATCTAAAAGGAGATAAAATGTTTTATATGTGAAAAATAATGGAATATAGAAATGATTTTCCTAGGAAAATAGAGGAGTACAATGGAGATAAATAATTTTTATCCTAGAAATCTATTTTTTTACTATTGACTTAACTATGGGGAACCTAACCATTATCTATGTCAATTACATCTTTTAAAGTAAAAATCCAATACCACAGAAGGAACAATATCAAACCCACCATTTGAGAAAAATTGTTGAGGTATTAAATTAATTATATTGAATAAATTTTGAAGAATTATTTTAAACAATGGTATTTTGGCTATAAGAATCATTAAACATATTAGGAGAATGGTAATTTTGGAAGCAGATATGACTTAATCTAATATTAACTTATGATATATTGATACCATCATGTGTTTTTTAGTATAATGGTTATAATAAGTAAAATATTTTAAAAAACCCCTTTTTTGGATTTATGTTATGGGAGTTTGTCATGATTAATGATATTTGGGATATATTAATGGAAATAAAATCTATTGGTTTATTATATGTTATAGTGAAAATTTTATTTGAGGAAGAATGACTCTACATTTATTGTACATATCATTAAAGGTATTGATATACTGTATGGTTTTTCTTATCTTTTATTATGGGGTAATTACGATTTATTATAATAAATTAAATCTAAAAGAATTATATTTATAATATTTTAAAAAAGGGTATCCTATGTTTCATGTGACAACATGTCACATCCGGAAAATCATTGAGGGTTGAACCACCAAAAATATGGTGGAAAGGGTGAAATTAGTAACACTAGGCGACATAATGTTAGGGTTAGTATGAAATTACTATTAAATAGCTTATTTGATGAAAACGTATTATGTAGCTTTCTGAAAACATATTATATGAACAATTTTTTAATGTTGTTATGAATTTAAGGTGAATAATGATATTTTATGTGAAATTTTATTAGGTCGAGATATAAAAAAAAATTTTATCATAAAATATTGCTTAGGAAAAATCAAATAATTATTTATATATGTAATATTAAGTGAATGTTATATCCATTAATGATAAAACACTCATTAGAGGTTTAATTTATTTTTGTTTTTTGAGATATAAGGTTATTTATGTTAAACATCTAGTTTATTATAAAACATTATACATTAATTTATTATATATTTCCAAAATGGATTAATTATGTAAATCATTTTTATGTTAATAATATTGATGGAATATCTTGTTACCCTTTTAGAGACTATGTGATCAAATAGAATTTTATTTTAGTGCCTCAAGAACAAAAAAAAATCTTGTATACTAATAATTTGGGGAAAAATATGAGATTGTGGTGTAATTTTATTAATGGATGATGTCATACAAATTATGTAAGTATATTTCATCATGTTCTTCATCAATATGGATATGAAATTCCTTAACCTTAGGAAAATGATCATGGATGGAAAAAATTGTCCTATTAACTCTTCTTAGGACGAATTAATGGTCATTTCATCACCTTATCAATATATGGTTTTGTGGACGTTAAGTTTCACATTATCATTCAATTTATTGTGATCAATGGTCTATATCACTCTTCAAAACTATAAAAAATTATTCCTTTCTTGTATGTCCATATTTTTATTTTAAAAATAAATTCCTACTTAGAAACCTAGATATGGGTTATTCTATATAAACATTATATTTTCCTATCACTCTTATTAAGAGGATGTTTTATTACCACTTTTTATAAGTTATGATTTCAAGAAATGTATTTTCAAACTATGAAAACACATTTAGAACAAGTTAAATGTTTTAGGATGAAATTTATAGATGGTGGGGATAATCTAACAACCTAATATTTTCATAAAAGAACATTTGGGATGATAGTGTATAAGGAAAACAACACTAAGATTTAATGGAAAAGGAAATATATTATTTAAATATTAATGTTATAACCTATCTATTAAATTATCAGTTATCAATAGGACTATATAAATTATTAAAATTATATATTTTAATTATGCATAAAAAAATACACTAGATATCAGTTTAGTAGAATAAAAAAATAATTGGATTTAAGAAAAACAATCATTATGTATGAAATATTCTATTTCTTAATAATCTAACTTAATAATCTCTAGAGATGAATTTATAATATATATATATATATATATAATATTAAATGAAATTATTTATCATATATATAATATTTTATATAGGCATAGATTAATAATAAATCCATTTTTATGATAAAAACAATACTAAAAATTGTTTTCATCTCCTTTTTCATAAATATTTTTTAATATTTATTTTATTTAGAGTATTATAATATTTATTTGAAAAAATATCTTAATTTTAAAAACCATCATTTATTAATTATTTTAGAGCGAATTATTGATGATTTTATCGGATGATTATTTCTATTGAAGAATAGAAAAAAATACTTATTTTTATTGAAATCAAAATTTTTATTTAAATAATATATATTTTTTTGTTTAAAAATAGTTTTATGGGTAAAATTACTTAAATTATGTTATTAGTAACCAAATTTATTTAATTTTAGTAAATTATATATTAATTGTTTTGTAAAAAAATTATACTATGTAAACTTTTTAACTTTGAAAAACTATTTTTGATACCTTAGTAGGTTTAATACTAATTTATACTCTGACACTTCAAGATGTTTAATTTGGTAATATAGATTTCATATTTTTATATAGAGTAATTAACTTTAGGTATGAAGTATGAGTTTTGTTTTTGTCATGTTAAATAGTAAAAATAGTAAAAATTCATTATAGTGGTTATGGTTAAGATAAATTTATGGGGAATTAAAAACAAGATAAGGATATTTTTAAGAATTATAATTTTTAATTTACTATTTTTTGGGAATATTTCAACCTGATTATTTCAAAATATTTAATATATGTTCATTTTGAAGCATTATTATTGAGAATGAAATTTTTCCTTTCATATTATTTTTGAAAATTTCCATGAAGGCCACATCCCCCACTTATAAAGTGCACCCAACCCTTCCTGACATCTACACACTCAATTACAACTTTGGTTCAGCCAATAATTATCCAAATCCATTCTTTATATCACTACTCACAATATAAAGTCTTTATTTCTTTCATAAACCCATCTTAAGAAGGATTTAGTTATAATCCCAAAGTTTTTCATAAAATAAGAGGTATTGTTGTTAACCACATGTCATTATTTTATATCTTCTTATAACCCCTTAATGTCATCTCCAAATACAAAAAATAATAATAACCATTATTTTAAATATACTTATATTTTATTATTTAAATAGAATAACCTATATCCATCCCCTCTTCCACCAATTGGGGAATAAAACTATCGATCATGTGTTTGGAGGACTACCACCTCTGGAATCGTGGTAGTTTATTTTCAATCACAAAATATTAGGGACTTATATAATTTTTTATTTAATGTATATATTTTTTATTATAAAATGATGATGTATCTTGTCTATATGTGTGGACTACCAGCTCTACAAAGCGATGTGAAAAATTTATCATTTAATTTTGATACAGACTGTAATAAGGATATATTTTTATAATATATATGATATAATAATTATTTCAATAAGGTAAAATATATTTTAACATTATTTTGTTCAATCTGTTGAAAAAAATGGAATCAATGTTCATGTGTATGTACGACGTACCCTATCAATGAATGGTGTAATTCATTTTTTCAAAATTTTATATATTAAAATAAATAATTATATAATGAATATATATGATATTTATCTCATGAATATAATTTTTCTTATTATTTAATCATTTTCAATTTACATATTCCAAAACAACTAAACCAAAACATACGTAAAAAATGATGAAGTTATTATCTAAAATAATGTTTTTAACAAAAAATTTATAATAAATGGGAAATAAAATGTCATTAATAATTCATAAAACTATTAATATATATTATTTTTATTATAATATATATATATATTGATTATATATTAATGAAACTAGAGGTTTGGATGCATACGATGACATCCATACCTGAGGTAAGTGATTCTCATCTCATTTTTAATTCTATGATATATATTCAATATTCAAAACATATTTATTTACTGTGATTTAAATAATACACATTGAAATTTTATATCAATAAAATATTTATATTCATGTTATTTAAAATTTGATATGCTGATATGTTTTTTATGGGTGTTATGATGAAAAGATGCCCTAATGGTAAGGGTTTATATCCCATTCTCGTCATTATTTAGTATTATTAATGTTTATGTGACCACAGGGGAAGTCATTCAATAAATCATAATTAAACAAACTATTTTTTTTATTTCCCATTTATAACTATAAATTACATGTTTTCCTATCAATTTTCCATATCTAAGTAATCATGGTACCTATATAATGTTTTAAGGAAATACAACTTTATTTTTCTACACATCCAAGAACCTTTGTGTTCCATGTCCACGTTTTCTAAAAATGTTTTCAATGTTTTTTTCTAATATCCATTTTTTGTTAATGGTAACTTTACCCATTTTTTAGTTTTTTAAATACTTTTTAAAGATGATTTTAATTTAATGAATTCTATGTTTTTTGGATCTTTCACAACAGTAAGAATGAAATGTTTTTAGGGACTTGTAATGATTTACCTTCTATTAGAACAAGTCCCTGTTTTGATGTTCTATTTACATGTTTCCTTGAATATTTTAAATTAAAATGTTTTTCCAAATATTCATAGTTTTTTTAATAGATATATTTATTGAGAAATGGTGTTTTCATCAGGATTATTTATAATTAAATCTCTATGGTACTTCTATTGATCAATGGAAAATCATTAATTTACATATTATATTTTACGGATATACTATAATAATACCATATTTATTATTTCTAGATAGTTTCTGATCATTTTGAAAAATGAAATACTATTTGTAAATAATCATTCATATTACATTGGATGTTTTATGATTATTTTTATTGCTTTGGGTAATTATTTACATTTCATATGATGGTTTTTCAAAAAAAATTGTTAAATTGATTATGTATCACCCCTTACATGTGATGAATGTTCTGGATATATTAAGTGATGAGAAATGACCACTATAACATCTAAATACATCATATGGTCTCATGTGTCAAACACTAATGGGTATTTGGCTGAGGCTACTAGTACAAAAAAGTATCTTTTACTTTTGAGTTTTAACATCGGGTTTTAAATAATTGAATTTCAAAGGTTATAAACATCAGTAATTGAAATAAGTTTCTTTGAAAATAATAATGTTTTTTCTCATGCCATATATATGTTAAATGATGTTAAAATATTGTTTTTACAATATTTCTAATAAAACTGAAGTGAAATAATAAATTTTCAACATTGGTTTTATGATATCCAATTTAAAAAAATTCGAGTAGGATATTTCAAAACATTCATGATGTGTTAAATTTAAAATCACACCAATGTAGAATTTTATTTTTTACACTGTGCTTATTTTAATTTTAAATTTTATGCCTCAAATTTATGATACTGTTATTTTTTTATGTATCATTTATATTTTTTTATGCTCCAGATGTATTGATTTCATGATCAAGTCTTTCGATCATCGTTATTCCAAAAATTCAACCCTTTCGATGTTCATCATTATTATACTAACTCCTAATTCAGTGGTCTCATCATGGTATTTATAATTATCTTCCCATTATTTAAATTTTCTATGACATTATTTTTATAATTGATATCATAGAGAATGATTCCATTTTTCTTATAATGAAGAAATCTAATTCAAATCACGTCAAAAAAAATGATTCCTATGAATTATAAAATTAATTCTATGATGAAACATTGGTTGAATCATGAGATATTTTAATGTAATAAAATTATATCATCAAAGAGTTTTAAAATATTAAAAAGTATGTTAATGATTTATGTTTCACATTCTATTTTATTTAGTTTCTTTGAAAGTTTTTTGTTTATCAGTCTTCAATTTTAAATAGATGTAGAAATTGACATTTTCATATTTTTTTTATTTTTTTATCATTATATCATTGATATATATTTATTTATTCAACTCTATAATTGTAAAATATTTACTTCTTAATGAGTAACATTATTTTTTTCTAGTTGATTATACAAAACAACTAAGTGTTGTTGCAGGATATTTATTTTTTTTGTGAAAAATACATGTTTCAAGTAATTCATTTAAATGTTATGTGAAAATTGATCATTAACATTAGTTTTTAAAAACCTGATGAGAAAATTTTCCTTTCACCTTGGTTCTTAAACAATGTCAGGAAATATGGTCTTTCCCATCAGTTTTCAAAAAACTGACTTGAAAATTAGTTTTTTGACATTGTGGTTTTAATGAAAAAAATGTCAAATATGGTATTTGGAATTGGTTTATAAAAAAATGTGAACTATCAAATTAAAAATAAATTTTTAATGTTAACTAAACAGAAAATGTTAAATATATATTTAAAAAGTCTCCATTAAAAATTCCACCTCAATAACTAATATTAAAAATATTAAAAACTGACATAAAAACCCTATTTTTATTATTGGGGGCCTTACTCGTTTATGTAAGATATGTTTTAATGAAAACATGATGGTATATTTATTATGTCCAAAATTATTCATTCCCTTATTATGAGATTAATTATATAAGTTAATCTGATTATTTCATTAGTCTGTATATCCGCGGATAAGTTTCGTAATCATTTAATTATTTTCATCGCATTATTTGATCATCATCAATCCCTTCCATGTTATTATCCATGCTAATGTTACAGAACTAAAATGAATTTTTTTCAGTTATTTACCTTTACCTATATATTATTCCTTGTATTTTATGACATATTTCACTATACACATACTGTTTCGAAGCGTCCGAGCTCACCCCTTTTATATATTTCTTTTTCCAAGGATGCTAGAAATTTTATTATTATTTATATGCATGCATATGGTAAAGGGAATAATGGTTTTATAAAATTTATACTATGTTGTGTTTTATTTTTTCAATTTTTATGTGATATTTTTGTATCTATCTAGTTAGCTAAGATTAATATACATCTTGATCCTTTTGGATTCAATAACCATAAACATATTTTATTGTAATAAAGTAACCATTGAATATTGGATACTAGTGTGGGGTATTTGTAAAATTTTAAATATTCATGATTTTACATATTTATTTAGTACACATAAATTATACTGACCGTCCATGAAGGTGGTGATAAGAATATAATTGATTATGGAATCATATGTGGATAAAACTAACAATTAATATATGGTACTGTGTATTTTCAGAAAGAATATTTTTTAGCATAAATTATAATTATATTTATTCAGATGAGTGTAAGGGGTGAAAAGAAAATCTTACCCTATAAAAAAATCTCAAATAATTTCTTTGACCACTTTGTTGGTCCCTGAACTAGGTGATTACACTTTTATAGGTGTTTGGAAGAAATCTGGGCCATTCTAATTTTATTGGAACAATTAATATTTAAGGTTTAATTAATACTTTGATAATTTATTCGGGTATTTTTGTTCGGATATATATTTTGAAAGAATCATTATATCATGATTTTTTCACCGCCATTGTTTCATGAACATGGAGTTATTCCTAGGGTGTGCATTGACTATACATGGACTTCAGGAAGACTCAGGTCCCCTTTTCATTTTTATTTCATTTCTTTCATTTCATTTCTTCTTTTCATTTTTTATATTCATCTTGGATTCTTTGACATGTGATAGTACATTATACATTATGAGTATGAGAGAGTTAAAAATAGGGAGATTGATAAGGAAGCATATAATTTAGAATAATGGCACCACAATAGAGCTCGGGACACATTGGATGACCAGGCAGTAATTGTGGACCATATAAACGGGGTATGCTTCGATTGATTCTACCCAAGGGTAGAATGTTTTTATCATTTTCCATAAATACACATAGTTTAATCATATCCAGGTGTTAAACCACACATATCATTTCTTATGTCCCCTTATGGCATGATCTATAGTTTTTAGGTTCAAAATAAAGGATTCAGAGAAATTTGGGGGTTTTCCATTCATGGTAACATGTATACAGGTCATGTGATTCTGGGAACACATGTCGAGTGTTATTCCTAATTTGGGGAAGTTGTTTTTTCTAAGTTACACCCTGTGTAATAGGGTGTACTAGTTGTTTTTTGTTACTTGGTCATGTAGCTAAGTACATAGCCAAGCTGCAAGTGTAGATGCACATGGTTGTGCAGAGTACACAACCATACCATGTGTGAGACGCACACCATGTAAAAGCATAGAGCCATGCCAGACTCAAGGAGAGACTATTTGAGAGACATGGGAAGGTACCACGTATAGTGTACATGTCGTGTACTTGTATCCCACATCATGTACTTGGGCATTTACATGCCTAGGATAGCGAAAGTACACACCTAGTCGGGTCCATGGGAGTACACACTATCTTATCAGGGATATATGTCATGTACTTTTCCTTCATTACCCTTTGAGTTTTTTTTCATATATTTTCTAATATGAGTGAGAATTATTCCCACGATTATACAATTCCATGTATCATTTCACATAGACCTCAATGATAGGACCTCTTAAGAGTTTTGAGGACCCTAAGGTGGTGTTTTGTGGTTTTCATAAGAGGAGAGGTTATTTATCTTGTAAAATAATTCAGTGTCTCTTAAGAGTGTTTCCACTTTAGAGATGATCCATGATCTATCTATCTTAACTAATTCATTTGTAATATTTCCCTACAGGACGTCCCCCTTGTGATATGTCACGAACCAGATCTAGTCGCCATCAAACCGGCACCAAACCTGGCCCATGCCAAGGCCCGAAGGGCGTTCCAGATCCCCACGGGCTGGCACAAGTGCCCGAGTATCATATCATGATAATTGGGAACGATTTACCCGATTTTATAAACATTAAACAACAAAAAAAACTCAATAAAACAAATCTAGATTTTTTAACTAAAACTGTCTTTTACAAAATTTCTGAACTGAAATACATAAGTTAGAACTATGTTTAAAGACCATTAAAAAGGTAAAAAACCAAATAAGGACAGCCCAAGAACCTCCACATGGAAAGATGAACCGCCCTCAAGCCATCTCTACGACACTACATCCAAATGAACAGCTATAAACCTGATCCAATGGCATAAAACATGTACCCAAACCTGTGACATAAAAAAAGAAAGTCTACTTACACCCAATTGTGTAAGTAGGGTGTGAGAGAAAGCCCAGTAGGATACCACCCAAAATAGATTCCATTTGATATATATTTCATGACAAAAATCATTGCATGTTTTGAAAATAATAAATTCTAGTTACAATTTTCTAAAGGATGCAATAATAAATGGAAACAGTTTTCATGTGGGATAATTTTAAAGGACCAAAAATTTTAAAATAAATAACAAAGCTACTGAATTTTCCAGCCAACAATACCGTATACCTACGGTAAGTACAAAGGATCTAATGATCACAAGTAATAGAAAATAACCCCTAGGCACTAGCTAGCTGTGGGTCCCAGGTACCTCGTATCTCGGTGAGAGTAACCACAAAAAATATCTGTTCTCATGCACGAGTCACTAGTAGGGATCATACCCATATCCTAGTGGTCCCCAATAATCATCATCATTGTTTAGTGAGAGTTTTAAGCATCAATCTTGCTAAGTGAAACTGAGGCCAAACCCCACAGATTCACTAGCATACTAGTACACGTCCACCCACCTAGATACCCGGGTTTTCCCTTTGTGCTCAAACAAGTTCAAAAATCCAAGAAGTATAGTTTTGACATGAAAATATCACTTCCACACCACACATTAACCAAACTGCCCCATGTACATCACACAAGTCAAAAATTCCACTTTTCATTCAAATGCATTTTGAAATAAAACTCACACCAAAATTGCCTACAACACTTTTCACATTTCATTAAAACTTCCACAAATCCTTTAAACAATTTTATAAAACCATTAAAAGATATTCAACTCACATAACAACCCACAGAAATGTCACATAATACCCTTCTCAACTCCACAATTCATTTTATCAATAAATTCACCTGAAACATCCCATACTCGTGTTTCGCACACAAAACACAATTTAGTAAAACATTTCGGCAATTTAGGAAACATTCTAAAAAAAGTTTGACATCTCAAATTAGCACTTTACCTTTCAAAAACCCACATTAGGTGAACACACTCACCCAAACAGTATATATACACCCTTTACCAACTTTGTTTATCCAAATAAAACATTTTCAATTTTTATAAAACAAACCCAAGAGGTATAACCATTGTTTGCACACTAAACCCATTTCAAACCCCTCATTCAAAACCAAAATCATAACAATAACAATCCAAAACAGAATTTTCAGCCCTAAAACAATTATTAATGCACCCCCAAGTGTTATGAAAATACATCAAATAATACCACAAAGATACACATGAAAAACACGCATTTTCATAAATCACCTTCAAGAAGTACAACACAGTTTTACACCATAAACTCAATCAACCATCTCTTTTTATGGTCCACATGATAATAAGGAATTACCAAACCAGAATTTTCATCCCCTTTCAAGACTAATAAATCACTTTCATATGTTATAAACTAAACCCAAACATTACCCCAAGAGTCACACAGGAAAAGTACCCAATTTCAAGCTAAAATACAACTAAAAATTATATGTTTAACCAAATTCAACAAAAACAGTTTTCACACCACACAAAACAGATGATAAACATACTAAATTAATAGAACATGCAATCTAACTCATCATAAAATGTTTACACATGGAATCACCTACCTTTTGAGTCGAAACCCTCAAAACATGGTGCGAAACCTTAACCGGACCACCGCCGCACCACAAGGAATATAAATCCAGACCTAGACCACCAAAAATTGACCCAAAAGATATCAAATCAGACCTTTGTATCGAACCCTATCTTCTGGACATTTTAGAACACAATGAAAGAGGGAGGAAACCCTAAGGAGAATGAAAAATTGAAGAGAGAAACACTTACTCAAAACAATCATGAATAAAACGACCCAAAATCCACCAGAATCGGAATTTCAAAACATCCAACCATTAAAGTGATGTTCTAACAAGGATTATGAGATCATATAAGAACTGGAATTGGGGAAAAGAGTAATAATTGAGAGAGTTATGATTGAAATAACTTACCTCCTCAAATCTGCCCGATTTTAGAAACCCTAATAATATCAGCACTCAATCGCGATGAAAACGAGCTCCAAAGAGAAGGGAAAGGAATGGGAGCGCGCCTGGACTTCATAGAGGCTATGGGGAGGTGGAATCACCTAAAAATTCATTTTAATTAATAAGATATTAAAATATTAAAGAATCAATTTAAAACTGGAAAATGGGATTTCGAGTTGGCCCAATTCTCAAATAAAAACCCATATCCCCCATGATTATGTATTTATACTAGCACCAAATTTAACTGTTGTGTTAATATATCAGGGTAGGACATTTAGGAGTTTGAATACCTGAAAAATATTAAAAAATGAAAAAGTTATAAAAGGAACGAAATTTATTTTTAAATCTGGAATTGGGCTCACGGTTCGGCCCCATTCATGAAAACTCACCTATTCTCCATAAAACCATTGGAAACCCCCAAAACAAAGCATGAATGGAAAATAAATTAAAAATAACTTTAAAAAAAGTTATGTATGTGACAATTCTCCCCACCTTGAAAACTTTTTTCCTCGGAAAGTCACAGAAAGGTTAAAGCAACAACCAAACCCCACTGAGAAACCAATAGGTACTCCCTTGCGAGGTTTCACCCCCAAAGGCCAAAAACACATCCAGTGATCAATTATGGAAGGATTACTCTCTTAACCAAAACATAGAATAATTTCCTGAAAGAATCAATAAAATTCATAATTTATCCCAAAATAAAACTCTTCAAACACTATCCGAACAAGACTCAAGCAATTCACCCAAACGAACAACAACATTGAACAAGGTTACACTTACCTTAATTTAACCAAAACATTGGGCGCTCTCAAGTCCCAACGTTTACTCAAAGAAGATGTTGGTAGCTAGATATATCTGAATGAGACTATCTACACCAAGCCAAAACCATAGATAAATCTATGTTACTGGTATGGGGGGACACTAATATGCTCCCCACCATAAGAGACAACCAATATTTTTTTTCGAGACAGAATCAGGACACTAATAGGGGGATGCCTAAACGGACTCCCTGGTACCTAGGGTAGACTTCCATTCAAAATTTCTTAAGTAACACACATGAGAATCATAGTGGTTCTCCCCACCATAAGAACCAACCATCTTAATCGACCAGCATATGCCGACATAGAACGACCCAAAAATTTCAAGATTTGGGAAGGTCACATGGTTAGTCCGTACAGTTTGTGAAACTGTGAACTAACTGTGCTGATCAATCTTCCCACATGGCTTTCAGGCACACCATCTCTCTTAATCGTTCACAAACCATGTGCTCAGCATGTCTAGCCAAATTTCCAACCATTATCCAAATACTCAATGGAAACCAAAGGGGGAGGGAATGACATTGGGCAATGTCATGGGTACAAGGCCCTCCATCTATTTCCACCAAACGTGAAAAAAAAGAAGAAATATAATGATACCAGAGGTTTAAACTCATCCTATATTTCATATTTTGGATAGGACTTTGTACAAGGTTATAAATGACCCTGTGATTTCCCCTAACTATGAGCCAGCTTCTCTCCGAGACCTGTGGTTGGAGCTCAAATGATTGAAGCATCTTCGGCCTCACAGTTAGTCTTCAGAAACCCACTGAATGAGAATTATTCTTTCGGTGCCACCAACAACTACACCGCAACCCAAGATATGTTTTCCAGACATAAAAAATTCTATACTCAATTTACCCTATCCCGATATTTCACTGAAACAAGGGCTAATAAGATGAACACACATCACACCTTGTTTCTTCAAGTGATAAACAATAGATGTAAAGAACACCTACACTCACCTACCTCTAAAATGGAAGATTTTGAAGTTTTTTCAAGGGAGACATTCACCCAACACAACAGGGACTCTCGTAGGACTTCACGACTTTCACCTATATGGTCAATCGATCACATGACATCATAAGGCATCACTGAACATGGCCATTGGGACTGATATAAACAATGCATGGAGAGGGACCTTATACAGCATCCCCAAACAACACACAATTCTAGAAAGTGGCCACAATATCCTATCGTGACCATATTTTCCACACTGGTGGTTTAACATGAACTCATGCTTCAAAGAAACTTCGAAGAACCCCAAAGGCCCTCTTAGACACCATCGAGACACTCATCCACACTAACAACCCTAGACCACATCCTCCTTCGATGAATCAGGAAACATATGAAACAATGGTCTCTTTCACCCTTCCACGAGCACTCTCCCATTACAAGAGGATCTAAAAATCAATGAAAGGAATGGGTGTAGACTCAATCTAAAAATATCAAGAAAAATATTCCTTATATTGATCAACTGGAGGGTCTTCAAACGGTGAAAAAATCCTGGTTTCACTTCGGTTGGGCACTAACCTTTAATGGGGGTGTACCTTATCCAACTGTTGAACCCAAGGACCCAACCAAGATGGTCCATTAGTCAAGATATACCACAAACCAGATCCAAACACATGATGTGAACAATCATAAAGGTGTCCCAAAACATCTTTCAAAAGAGACCACTAACTATCCCTATAACACAACTTACTGACCAAACACAAACCCAAAACACAGTTCAAACAGGAGGGGTTCTTAGACTCAAAACATCCCACAACATCAAAATTTTCCAAAAACACATAATATAAACCATTCCTAACAATTCATCAAGTCTTTAGGTTTCTCTTTAAAACATTTCTTTAAAAACAAATTCTTTAGCGGTTAGCGTATCCACCAATGGTACCCCATGGGCCTTACACATGCATGTTTCTGTGCCACACCGGGCACCCTCCTCATATCCATCTCGACACTCATCCAGTCATGTCATCAACCATCCATATTCCCATATAACCCCATTCATGTGGTTTCTCACAAAAATACTAAAGGTTAAAACAAGAATTCTTTTCAATTATCAAAACCAAAACGGTCAACCAACGCATCCTTTTTTCTTAAGACCGCTGTCCACGAGATCAAAATCCGAACTCACATCTTACGAAAATTTTCAGAAAGTCGAAACCATTTTTAAAATAACTCACTTTCAAGATATTCACATCAATTTCAAAACATCTCATCCAATTAAAACAATCTCTGATTGTTTATAAAACTCTATTGGAAACACTTTTCAAAACCAACTTCAATATAGTTCCTGCTTTCAAAGAGATGTAAGCACACCATTTTACATTTCAATTTTTTTTTGAAAATTCAGTTCTTCCATTTCATAAACCAAACCATTCCCTCTTTATTTGAAAATCATTTCATAAAAACTTTACGCTTATTAAAACCAAGTCACCTTAAAACCAAAGTGCCATGATTTCAAAAATAAAGCACAAAACAATGCGAGAGGAAACTAGTTTCAGTGGGTGACTTGGAAATATGGTTTTCTGACATATTCCAATCACTTCACTGTCATAGAGAGTGTTCTAGGGAATATCTCTAGCTTCACATGGCTTTCCAGGATCTGCGAGCTCACTGAGACCATTAACCCAACTCTCTTTTCATTTCCCCTAATCATCGTCAAATCAAAAAAACCAATGGAATTAGATAACTCCCGACTTCCCCTGGCGACTCGAATCCTGTCATGAGGTGTGGTGATCAGGCACACTACCCATAACCAAACCACCAAGTCCCAGAAATCCTAACATTATACTATCCCGACTATTCCCTAAATAACGTGACCCAAAGAGTTAACCAGAACCTCCTTTGATACCATTTTGCCACGAACCAGATCTAGTCGCCATCAAACCGGCACCAAACCTGGCCCATGCCAAGGCCCAAAGGGCGTTCCCGATCCCCACGGGCTGGCACAAGTTCCTGGGTATCATATAATGATAATTGGTAATGATTTACCCGATTTTATAAACATTAAACAACAAACAAACTCAATAAAACCAATATGGATTTTTTAACTAAAACCGTCTTTTACAAAATTACTGAGCTGAAATACAGAAGTTAAAACTAGGTTTAAAGACCATTACAAAGGTAAAAAGCCAAATAAGGACGGCCCAAGAACCTCCACATGGAAAGAGAAACCGCCCTCAAGCCATCTCTATGACACTGCATCCCAATGGACAACTAAAAACCTGAACCAATGGCATAAAACCTGTACCCAAACCTGTGACATAAAACAAGCAAGTCTACTTACACCCAAAGGTGTAAGTAGGGTGTGAGAGAAAGCCTAGTAGGATACCACCTCTACGATATTCCATGTGATAAAAATTTCATGAAAAAATGAATTTCAAGTTTTCTAACTAAGAAATGCTAGTTAGAATTTTCTAAAGGATGCAATAATAAATGAAAACAGTTTTCATGTGGGATAATTTTAAAGGACCAAAAATTTTAAAATAAATAACAAAGCTACTGAATTTTCCATCAAACAATACCGTATACTGACGGTAAGTACAAATGATCTAATGAGCACAAGTAATAGGAAATAACCCCTAGGCACTAGCTAGCTGTGGGTCCCAGGTACCTCGTATCTCGGTGAGAGTAACCACAAAAAATATATGTTCTCGTGCACGGGAAACTAGTAGGGATCATACCCATAACCTAGTGGTCCCCAATCATCATCATTGTTTAGTTAGAGTTGTAATAATCAATTTTGCTAAGTGAAACTGAGGCCAAACCCCACGAATTCACTAGCATACTAGTACACATCCACCCACCGAGATACCCGGGTTTTCCCTTTGTGCTCAAACAAGTTCAGTAATCCAAGAAGTATAGTTTTCACATTAAAATATCACTTCCACATCACACATTAACCACACATCCCCATGTACATCACACAAGTCAATAATTCCACTTTTCATTCAAATGCATTTTGAAATCAAACTCACACCAAAATTGCCTACAACACTTTTCACATTTCATTAACACTTCCAAAAATCCATTTAACAATTTTATAAAACCATTACAAGATATTAAACTCACATAAAAACCCACACACATGTCACATAATACGCTTCTCAACTCCACAATTCATTTTATCAATAAACTCACCCGAAACATCCCAAACCCGTGTTTCGCACACAAAACACAATTTAGTAAAACATTTCGGCAAATTACAAAACATTCTAAAAAATGTTTGACATCTAAAATCAGAACTTTACCTTTCAAAAACCAACATTAGGTGAACAAACTCACCCAAACAGTACATATACACCCATTCCCAACCTTGTTTAACCAAATAAAACATTTTCAACTTTTATAAAACAAACCCAAGAGGTATAACCATTGTTTTCACACTAAACCCATTTCAATCCCCTCATTCAAAACCAAAATCATAACAATAACAATCCAAAATATAATTTTAATCCCTAAAACAATGATTAAAGCACCCCCAAGTGTTATAAAAATACATAAAATAATACCACAAAGATACACATGAAAAACACGCATTTTCATAAATCACCTTCAAGAAGTACAACACAGTTTTACACCTTAAACTCAATCAAAAATCTCTTTTTAAGGCCCACATGATAATAAGGAATTAAAAAAACAGAATTGTCAGCCCCTTTAAAGACTAATAAATCACTTTCATATTTTATAAACTAAATCCAAACATTACCCCAAGATTCACACATGAAAAGTACCCAATTTCAAGCAAAAATACAACTAAAAATTGTATGTTTAACCAAATTCAACAAAAACAGTTTTCACACCACACAAAACAGATTATAAAAATACTAAATTAACAAACCATGCAATCTAACTCATCATAAAATGTTTACACATGGAATCACCTACCTTTTGAGTCGAAACCCTCAAAACTTGGTGCGAAACCTTAAGCGGACCACCGCCGCACCACAAGGAATATAAATCCAGACCTAGACCACCAAAAATTGACCCAAAAGCTACAAAATCAGACCTTATTATCGAACCCTAACTTCTGGAAATTTTAGAACATAATTAAAGAGGGAGGAAACCCTAAGGAGAATGAAAAATTGAAGAGAGAAACACTTACTCAAAACAATCTTGAATAAAACGACCCAAAATCCACCAGAATATGAATTTGAAAACATCCAACCATTAAAGGGATGTTCAAACAAGGATTATGAGATAATATAGGAACTGGAATGGGGGAAAAGAGTAAGAATTGATAGAGTTATGATGGAAATAACTTTCCTCCTCAAATCTGCCCAGTTTTAGAAACCCTAATAATTTCAGCACTAAATCGTGATGCAAACGAGCTCCAAAGAGGGAGGAAAGGAATTGGAGCGCGCCTGGGATTCTTTGGGTCGATGGGGAGGTATAATCAATGAATCATTCATTATAATTAATAAGATATTATAATTTTTAAGAAACAATTTAAAACTGGAAAATGGGATTTCGGGTTGGCCAAATTATCAAATAAAAACCCAAATCCCCCATGATTATGGATTTATAATGGCTCCAAATTTAAAAGTTGTGTTAATATATCAGGGTAGGAAATTAAGGAGTTTGAATTACTGAAAAATATTAAAAAATGAAAAAGTTATAAAAGAAACAAAATTTATTTCTAAATCTGGAATTGGGATCACGGTTTGGCCCAATTCATGAAAACTCACCTATTCTCCATAAAACCTTTGGAAACCCCCAAAACAAAGCATGAATGGGAAATAAATTAAAAATAACTTTAAAAAAAGTAATGTATGTGACAATTCTCCCCACCTTGAAAACTTTTTGCCTCGGAAAGTCACAGCAAAGTTAAAGCAACAACCAAACCCCACTGAGAAACCAATAGGTACTCCCTTGCAAGGTTTCACCCCCAAAGGCCAAAAACACCTCCAGTGATCAATTAAGGAAGGATTACTCTCACAACCAAAACTTACAAGACATTCCTGAAAGGATCAATAAAATTCATAATTTATCCCAAAATAAAACTCTTCAAACACTATCTGAACAAGACTCAAGCAATTCACCCAAATGAACATAAACTTTGAACAAGGTTACACTTACCTTACTTTAACAAAACCATTGGGCGCTCTCAAGTCCCAACGGTTACTCAAATAAGATGTTGGTAGCTAGATATATCTGAATGATACTATCTACACCAAGCCAAAACCATAGATAAATCTAAGTTACTAGTACGAGGGGACACTAATATGCTCCCCACCATAAGAGACAACCAATATTTTTTTCGAGACAGAATCAGGACACTAATAGGGGGATGCCTGAACGGACTCCCTGGTACCTAGGGTAGACTTCCATTCAAAATTTCCTAAGTAACATACATGAGAATCATAGTGGTTCTCCCCACCATAAGAACCAACCATCTTAATCGACCTGCATAGGCCGACATAGAAAGACACAAAAATTTCAAGATTTGGGAAGGTCACATGGTTAGTCTGCATAGTTTGTGAAATTGTTAACTAACTGTGCTGGTCAATCTTCCCGCATGGCTTTCAGGCACACAGTCTCTCTTAATCCTTCACAAACCATGTTCTCAACATGTCTAGCCAAATTTCCAACCATTATCCAAATTCTCAATGGAAACCAAAGGGGGAGGGAATGACATTGGGAAATGTCATGGGTACAAGGCCCTCCATCTATTTCCACCAAATGTGAACAAAAGAAGAAAGATAATGATACCAGAGGTATAAACTCATCCAATATTTCATATTTTGGATAGGACTTTGTACAAGGTTATAAATGACCCTGTGATTTCCCCTGACTATGAGCCATCATCTCTCCGAGACCTATGGTTGGAGCTCAAATGATTGAAGCATCTTCGGCCTCGCAGTTAGTCTTCAGAAACCCACTGAATGAGAATTATTCTTTCGGTGCCACCAACAACTACACCGCAACCCAAGATATGTTTTCTAGACATAAAAAATTCCATACTCACTTTACCTTATCCCGATATTTCACTGAAACAAGGGCTAAGAAGATTCACACACATCACACCTTGATTCTTCAAGTGATAAACAATAGACGTAATGAACACCTACACTCACCTTCCTCTAAAATGGAATATTTTGATATTTTTCCAAGGGAGACATTCACCCAACACAACAGGGACTCTTGTAGGATATCATGACATTCACCCATATGGTCAATCGATCACATGACATCATAAGGCATCACCGAACATGGCCATTGGGACTGATATAAACAATGCATGGAGAGGGACCTTATACAACATCCCCAAACAACACACAATTCAAGAAAGTGGCCACAATATCCTATCGTGACCATATTTTCCACACTGGTGGTTTAACATGAACTCATGCTTCAAAGAAACTTCTAAGAACCCCAAAGGCCCTCTTAGACACCATCAAGACACTCATCAACACTAACAACCCTAGACCACATCCACCTTTGATGAATCAGGAAACATATGAAACAATGGTCTCTTTCACCCTTCCACGAGCACTCTCCCATTAAAAGAGGATCTAAAAATCATAGAAAGGAATGGGTGTAGACTCAATCTAAAAATATCAATAAAAATATTCCTTATATTGATCAACTGGAGGATCTTCAAACGGAGAAAAAATCCTGGTTGCACTTCGGTTGTGCACTAACCTTTAATGGGGGTGTACCTTATCCAACTGTTGAACCCAAGGACCCAACCAGAATGGTCCATTAGTCAAGATATACCACAAAGCAGATCCAAACACATGATGGGAACAACCATAAAGGCATCCCAAAACATATTTCAAAAGAGACCACTAACTGTCCCTATAACACAACTTACTGACCAAACACAAACCCAAAACACAGTTCAAACAGGAGGGGTTCTTAGACTCAAAACATCCCACAACATCAAAATTTTCCAAAAACACATAATATAAACCATTCCTAAAAATTCATCAAGTCTTAATGTTTCTCTTTAAAAACATTTCTTTAAAAACAAATGCTTTAGCGGTTAGCGTATCCACCAATGGTACCCCATGGGCCTTACACATGCATGTTTCTGTGCCACACCGGGCACCCTCCTCATATCCATCTCGACACTCATCCAGTCATGTCATCAACCATCCATCTTCCCATATAACCCCATGCATGTGGTTGCTCACGAAAATATCAAAGGTTAAAACAAGAATTCTTTTCAATTTTCAAAACCAAAACAGTCAACCAACGCATCCTTTTTTCTCAAGACCACTATCCACGAGATCAAAATCCCAACTCACATCTTACAAAAATTTTCAGAAAGTCACAACCATTTTGAAAATAACTCACTTTCAAGATATTCACATCAATTTTAAAACATCTCATCCCATTAAAACACACTCTGATTGTTTATAAAACTCTATTGGAAACACTTCTCAAAACCAACTTCAATATAATTCCTTCTTTCAAAGAGGTGTAAGCACACCATTTTACATTTCAAAACAATTTTGAAAATTCAGTTCCACCATTTCATAAACCAAACCATTCCCTATTTATTTGAAAATCATTTCATAAAAAATTTACTCTTATTAAAACCAAGTCACCTTAAAACCAAAGTTCCATGATTTCAAAAATAAAGCACAAAACAATGTGATAGGAAACTAGTTTCAGTGGGTGACTTGGAAATATGGTTGGCGGCCATATTCCAATCACTTCACTGTCACAGAGAGTGTTCTAGGGAATATCTCTGGCTTCACATGGCTTTCCAGGCTCTGCGAGCTCACTGAGACCATTAACCCAACACTCTTTTCATTTCCCCTAATCATCATCAAAGCAAAAAAACCAATGGAATTAGATAAATCTCGACTTCCCCTGGCGACTCGAATCCTGTCATGAGGTGTGGTGATCAGTAAAACTACCCATAACCAAACTACCGAGTCCCAACAATCCTAAATTTATACTATCCCGTCTATTCCCTAAATAACGTGACCCAAAGAGTTAACCAGAACCTCCTTTGATACCATTTTGCCACGAACCAGATCTGGTCGCCATCAAACCGGCACCAAACCTGGCCCATACCAAGGCCCGAAGGGCGTTCCCGATCCCCATGGGCTGGTACAAGTTCCCGGGTATCATATAATGATAATTGGTAATGATTTACTCGATTTTATAAACATTAAACAACAAACAAACTCAATAAAACAAATCTGGATTTTTTTAACTAAAACCGTCTTTTACAAACTTACTGAGCTGAAATACAGAAGTTAAAACTATGTTTAAAGACCATTAAAAAGGTAAAAAACAAAATAAGGATGGGCCACAAACCTCCACATTGAAAGAGAAACCTCCCTCAAGCCATCTCCATGACACTACATCCCAATGGACAACTAAAAACCTGAACCAATGGCATAAAACATGTACCCAAACATGTGACATAAAACAAGCAAGTCTACTTACACCCAAAGGTGTAAGTAGGGTGTGAGAGAAAGCTCAGTAGGATACCACCTCTAAGATATTACATGTGATAAACATTTCATGAAAAAATTAATTTCAAGTTTTGTAAATAAGAAATGCTAGTTACAATTTTCTAAAGGATGCAATAATAAATGAAAACAGTTTTCATGTGGGATAATTTTAAAGGACCAAAAATTTTAAAATAAATAACAAAGCTACTGAATTTTTCTTCCAACAATACCGTATACCGACGATAATTACAAATGATCTAATGAGCACAAGTAATAGGAAATAACCCCTAGGCACTAGCTAGCTGTGGGTCCAAGGTACCTCGTATCTCGGTGAGAGTAACCACAAAAAATATCTGTTCTCGTGCACGGGCCACTAGTAGGGGTCATACCCATAACCTAGTGGTCCCCAATCATCATCATTGTTTAGTTAGAGTTGTAAGCATCAATTTTTCTAAGTGAAACTGAGGCCAAACCCCACAAATTCACTAGCATACTAGTACACATCCACCCACCTAGATACCCGAGTTTTCCCTTTGTGCTCAAACAAGTTCAACAATCCAAGAAGTATAGTTTTCACATCAAAATATCACTTTTACATCACACATTAACCACACAGCCCCATGTACATCACACAAGTCAAAAATTCCACTTTTCATTCAAATGCATTTTGAAATCAAACTCACACCAAAATTGCCTACAACACTTTTCACATTTCATTAACACTTCCACAAATCCATTAAACGATTTTATAAAACCATTACAAGATATTCAACTCACATAACAACCCACACACATGTCACATAATACCCTTCTCAACTCCACAATTCATTTTATCAATAAACTCACCCGAAACATCCCAAACCCGTGTTTCGCACACAAAACACAATTTAGTAAAACATTTCGGCAAATTACAAAACATTCTAAAAAATGTTTGACATCTCAAATCAGAACATTACCTTTCAAAAACCCACATTAGGTGAACAAACTCACCCAAACAGTATATATACACCCATTCCCAACCTTGTTTAACCAAATAAAACATTTTCAATTTTTATAAAACAAACCCAAGAGGTATAACCATTGTTTGTACACTAAACCCATTTCAATACCCTCATTCAAAACCAAAATCATAACAATAACAATCCAAAATATAATTTTCATCCCTAAAACAATTATTAAAGCACCCCCAAGTTTTATAAAAATACATCAAATAATACCACAAAGATACACATGAAAAACACGCATTTTCATAAATCACCTTCAAGAAGTACAACACAGTTTTACACCTTAAACTCAATCAAAAATCTCGTTTTAAGGCCCACATGATATTAAGGAATTACCAAACCAGAATTTTCAGCCCCTTTCAAGACTAATAAATCACTTTCATATTTTATAAACTAAACCCAAGCATTACCACAAGAGTCACACATGAAAAGCACCCAATTTCAAGCTAAAATACAACTAAAAATTGTATGTTTTACCAAATTCAACAAAAACAGTTTTCACACCACACAAAACAGATTATAAACATTCTAAATTAATAAACCATGCAATATAACTCATCATAAAATGTTTACACATGGAATCACCTACCTTTTGAGTCGAAATCCTCAAAACTTGGTGCGAAACCTTAAGCGGACCACCGCCGCACCACAAGGAATATAAATCTAGACCTAGACCACCAAAAATTGACCCAAAAGATACAAAATCAGACCTTAGTATCGAACCCTAACTTATGGACATTTTAGAACATAATTAAAGAGGGAGTAAACCCTAAGGAGAATGAAAAATTGAAGAGAGAAACAATTACTCAAAACAATCTTGAATAAAACGACCCAAAATCCACCAGAATATGAATTTTAAAACATCCAACCATTAAAGGGATGTTCAAACAAGGATTATGAGATCATATAGGAACTGGAATGGGGGAAAAGAGTAAGAATTGAGAGAGTTATGATGGAAATAACTTACCTCCTCAAATCTGCCCGATTTTAGAAACCCTAATAATTTTAGCACTCAATCGTGATGCAAACGAGCTCCAAAGAGGGGGGAAAGGAATTGGAGCGCGCCTGGGCTTTTTAGGGTCGAGGGGGAGGTATAATCACCGAAACATTCATTATAATGAATAAGATATTAAAATTTTAAAGAAACAATTTAAAACTGGAAAATGGGATTTCGGGTTGGCCAAATTCTCAAATAAAAACCCAAATCCCCCATGATTATGGATTTATAATGGCTCCAAATTTAAAATTTGTGTTAATATATCAGGGTAGGAAATTTAGGAGTTTGAATTACTGAAAAATATTAAAAAATGAAAAAAGTTATAAAAGAAACAAAATTTATTTCTAAATCTGGAATTGGGATCACGGTTTGGCCCAATTCATGAAAACTCACCTATTCTCCATAAAACCTTTGGAAACCCCCAAAACAAAGCATGAATGGAAAATAAATTAAAAATAACTTTAAAATAAGTTATGTATGTGACAATTAATGTGACAACTGGGTCCCAGTGACAGCACAGCCACCCCGCCTTAACATGGCCGTCGTGTCCTGGCCTACCAGATACCACCAGTTGCCCCCGCAGACATGTGGGGCCCACCCCAGGGTCTATCCACATGCATGAACGGGTCATCTGACTAATTATTGTCCCCATAGGCTAACACATGTCCTTCCAGTGTGCTTTTTCCTCACTCACACACTACCTGGGAAACATCCCAGAAGGTCACCCATCCTAATCACTACTCCATGCCAAGCACACTTAACATTGGAGTTCTAATCAGATAGGCTCCTGAAAAAGAAGGTGCACCTTGTTGAAATGAGGCATATCATTTAGTAATTTATCCCTTTATCAATTGGGGATGTTACAATCACCCCCCCCCCTTTAGAGCACAACGCCCTCGTTGTGGGCCCTATAACTTAACCCAGACAGTGCACCGCCCTTAAGGCTGGGTTCCTCCTCTGATACCAAATGTGACAACTGGATCCCAGTGACAGCACATCCACCCCACCTTAACATGGCCGTCGGTTCCTGGCCTACCAGATACCACCAGTTGCCCCCGTAGACATGTGGGTCCGACCCTAGGGTCCACCCACATGCCCGAACGGGTCATCTGACTAATGATTGTCCCCACAGGCCAACACATGTCCTTCCAGTGTGCTTTGTCCTCACTCACACACACCCTGGGAAACATCCCAGAAGGTCACCCATCCTGATCACTACTCCATTCCAAGCACGCTTAACTTTGTAGTTCTAATCAGATAGACTTTCAAAAAGGAAGGTGCACCTTGTTGACATGAGGCATATCATTTAGTTATTTAACCTTTTATCATTTGGGGATGTTACATGATATGTTCACTTCTTTACAATGAGGTAATGAACTTAGTTCTTTCTGAGGATCCCCATTAAAATTCCTGTAATTTATTTTTGAACTAGAGAATCCCATGTATGATTTCCCTTTCATAATTTTTTACTAAGGGTCCTTTATAGTATAGATTTTCTTAGAGGGAAACCTTGGTAATCCCTCATTGGATCACTTTACTAGTATACAATTTTGAGGATCCCAGGTAATATTCCTCTACTTCTTACATTTTATTTAGGGTCCAATTTATGAATCCTTTTATTAAGTACCGTTCTTATGATCCCTTATAGTGGGATCATATTTTCTTGTCATTCGACGATCCCAAGTAGCATTAATTATATAGCTTTTCCGTTAAGGATTCCATGTAATAATTTTACACTTGTGTTTATACATTCAAGATCAAAAGTATGATCTATCTTTAGTGTTCGAGCTTGAGGGAACTACTGGGTGCCTATTTTTTGACAAAGTCTGAGTTATTATGTTGGTTTTGGGTAGAGATGGTATAATAAGTCATTTTAGAACTATTGACTATGTTGTATTCCCATGGGGTTGTTGCAATAATGTTTTTTAGTTATTCATTCTTATGAACTACTTATATAAATTCATATGTTTGTTCCTGATGCAACTATGTTACCACAGGTTCTTCTCTATTGGTGGTTGTTGAGCCCAACGCGAGTCACCTTTCTTCATTTTTGGGATGGCCATAAATTCTTCCTTGGAATCAACTTTGGATGAATTTTATTTCTAATATTTACTAGTATACCCAGAGGTACTACATGAGATTTGGATTTTGAGACTATATATTTGATTATTATGTTATTGGGATTTTCGTAGGTTCTTCCTAGAATCTGGTTATTGATCCTACTACTGTGATAAATGGGCATGACGTATCTAGTAATGATACTCAAGGATGATTACGATCTATTGAGTTATGAGGATTATTTTTTTCTCCTCAACTAATGGGTTAAATGAGGATGATTATGGTCTCCTCAACTCGGGGTTGTTGGTGGATTATTAAGCACTATGTGACCCGTGGTCTATATATGACGATTACACTGTCCTTAAAATGTTTCTTATGGAGTATGATTGTTCTCTCCTTGATTTTCATATGATGAATATATCAAAACATGCTCTCCAGGATCCAGATTGTGATCCTTTATGTTTTCAAGGTGGCTGATCTTGGAAAGTCACACATATGGTTGACATTTACATTTTCATATCATGGGGTGGTCATGACATATCAGTTGTGATCTCTCCATACATATCGCCTAGGCGTCATACCCATAGTGTTAATCCAAGATAAAATGTCTTGACAGACTATGGACTAGGACATAGGTCTCAGAATTTTTTTTGGATTTACATGGAATGTGAAACATGAAGTATAGCTATTTTCCATTTGAAGGATGTCTGGAAGTACTTACATGGAATCCGTCTACACAACTATTGGAGGAGATTATGTATTATCCTAGGTGTATGACAAGAATCCCACTATAGTGACTTATCTTGCTCAGATATAACTCTATCATTGGATGAATTAGGTATATGTAAACTAGGATTAGGGACCCATACATTCACTTAATGATACATGGATTGAGTGGTAAAAAGGTAAGCAAAATTCCCTCAAATAATATTCCCTGGCGACTGGGATTATGGACTTATGGATGGTATATTGATTGGTTTTATATTATTTCATCACATTACTCTTGAATATTAATATTTATTTATATATGTGTAGGTATGAGACTATGAATTTAAATGTGTATAAATATGGACATCCATGGTTTCACATTCCCAGTTTACTAGTATTACAGACTAAGGGTTCAACAGTGGGTTCATGTTATTGTTTTTAAATATATATTTAGTAGTGTCTTAGCTAGGTTGAGTAGTTTTGTTTTCCATACACATATTGATGAAAACATTATATGGTCATCTTTACGGTGGACTACAGTGATTATTTATCACCCCTGTACATCTAACATGGTTTATGTATAGACCATATGACTACTTTTTAGGTTGGAAAAAGTTTACAATGTGGATACGGATAAGTCCCAAATTTGTTTGATTGAGTTGAGATGCCCATGTGGGTTCTCCTAAGTGGGCTCGTGTAGTTCGATAGTGTTAGGAGACTGGGTATGTGGTCTAGCTCAGTATTATTAATATATAATTGTACATTTATTTTAGTTTATCTTGTATTCATGTATCTGAATGGCCATCCTAGTGGGTGAACAATTTTGTTTGTATGACATAGCTATTTTGGATTTTATAGATTTTTTATTATTATTAAATCATGTTATATTTCAGTTTATTTATAGAATTTTAACATGGTGTATTTAATTCTATGTATGGAACTTATCTATTTCTTCTATTTTCTTAATCTAAAACGAGGGTTGAGTATTCCTATTCTACTACCTTTAAACAGTCATTGTTAGTCGGCAGCCTATGGCATAATGGGAGGCGCACTTGAGGCCTTGTAACCAACCGTCTCAGAGCACCGATTTAGTGGCATCCAGTTTGGGTTGTTACAATGTTGTATAAGAGTTTTTATTTTTAGTATTTACTATTTGGGATACGATATATATGAGTATTAGGAAATTTTTGGAACATGTGTTGTATACCAGACTAGTGTAATGAGATCAATTGTTCCAGTAAGATGTCCTAGTTTCTAAGGTATGATATTTTAGTTATGATCTATAATGATACAATTGTAAATTATTTTGTCATTTATATACACACATGATGGGTGGATTTTATTATTTATTGTGGATTTATGGCTCTTGACCCATTGGTATGAGTCCATAGATGGATTTTGACTCTTGGTCGACAATGGAAAGAGGTGTCTCATGCATCATACTGGGAATATACATTTCACTTCATATAAGTATTCTATTATGTGATATTATTGATTTTTTAGGCCTATTTAATTTTTTTTTACCAAAAAACACACACATAGACACACACACACACATAATACTAATGGAAGGTTATGTTGATCAAATGTGGGGTATTGGTGTGAGGCTGATGAGTTAGTCCTTGTGTATGGGAGGTGTAGTGACCCTATTAGATCAATATCGCATGTGATTTCCATATATTTAACCCCTTGTTCTTTTTGGGTTAGGTGGTTAGACCTCGTGGCCTAGTTGTGAGACATGATCTCTAGGGCTAGGTGTAAGACCAAGATAGCCTTATTTTATACTCTAAACCTTATAGGTCTATATCTGTTTTGTTTTAAAGAAACCTACTTGGGTGAGGATTGATTGATTTTTTATAATCCCTTTTAGGTAGTAATCTTGGGCTTACACTAGTTTTGTGATCGAGGCTTGGTCGGTTCTCAGATTTTGTGATATTGTCTTGTTGATGAATTTAGTTTTTATTAAGAAATTTTGGTACTTCAGTATGAATACTATATTCTACGGCCAGGACTATTTTTGTGCCTGGACATGTTGATCAATTCTTTAACTATTTCTAATGTAGTCAAAGCATTGGTAAATGCTACTAGCTGGAATAATTTCAGGTGGTAGGAGGTCATAGAAAAAAATATAATGATATAGGTAAGCTGCACAATTTTGAAGAAGAGTTGTAATGGAGAAAATTTCATGTTATAGATGATGTTTTGTGTAGCACAATCATATTAGACTTGTAAGGGAAGACTCATTAGAGTTATTTAGGTTATAAAGGTATACACTGGTTGCATGTGGTTCTATTAAATTATAACCATTGAGTTTTGATGTACGAGGATCAGAACAATGACTTCAAGACATTCCATTGGTATGTTTTCTTCAGAGTTGTAGTTATGTGAAAAATTTACCTTCGTGGTAGGGTTGAGATAGTGAATGAATGGTGTACCATAGGGTGGTTTATCCATGGCTGAATCTTGGTTAGGTATTGAAAATATGTAAAGTGTGGATCGAAGAGAGATTTAAATGAAATTAGATGAAATATTAGTCTTCTCCTAGTTAAAGTTTATCATTCTATATCTTAACATAGTCTTGAGTGTGATGGGAGAGAATCATCCCTACATTTAGATTATTTTCATTTTAATGTTCTTCACTGGTTGAGAAAGGAACCTGTTCATGATTGGTCATTGTTCAGGGTACGATAATCCATATGGTGGGGATCACAACATTGTACATTTGAGAGTGGTGAACCCTGATTTTAGTTGACAATCTTATGTTTTACATGGGTCGTTGGGCATAGGGTTTAGTTTTGCGATGACGATACGGGTATTCTTATTTTGGGGAGTACCAGATCAGTTAGATTTAAGCATCTCCCGTGTAATAGGTTGTTGTAGATGAAATGAGGCTAGTCTTTGGACAGTCTAGATTTCTTGTCTATACAGAAGCTTAGGGTTAGATCATGTCTTCTAGTCTTACCATAATGCTTATTTGTTATGATAATTATATTGGTGGGAAGATTGTAAAGATACATTTTTTTCCAAAATTTTTTTTCCAATAAATATGATTTTTTTATTCCAGATTCTTTTATGGGGTAATATAGTCTTTTCCCTTAGCACTTGATCTATGATAATTATTTAACCACACTGTTTTTCTTTGAAAATGGTGTTTAACCTTGGTATGGTTTGTTTTGATATCCTAGTTGTACAAATTTTCGCATATAAATTAATATTTAATATTTAATTGAATAAATATTAATTAATTTTTTCATGTTGTTTCAGATATATCTTTTGAAATGAGGTTCATATTGAGAGTCTATCTATATAGTTGAGTCCCGAAGGTGTAATTTTTCCTTAGAGGGGAATAAACTCAAGTTTGTAGTTGGGGTCGGTATGGGGCCCCCTTTTCATTTTTTCATTCCTTTTCTTTATTTTCTTTTTGTCTTTTCATTAATTCTTCTCCTCATAGATTTTCATGATCATGTCTAGGGATCCTCATTTGTGCAGTCGAGATACGGATAGAGAGAGAGGTAGAGAGAGATATATGGATTGGTTGAGGAAGAAGGCTACTTCCATGAAGCTCGGGATGCAATGGATCATAGTGTGACAACCATGGACCATGGAAATGGGAGAAGCATTGGCGGATATGCCCAAATGTAGATGATTTTTATGGTTTACTAAAAATCCATGTATTTTAATAATTTTTACATTTTAAACCCATTAAATTATTTCTAATGGACCCTTTTGGCATGTTCTACATTTTTTCAAGTGAAAACAGGGGTTTTAGGGTGACTAGGTGGTTTTCCATTCATTAAAACCTATATACATGGTTTGTGGTTCAAGGATCACATGTCATGTGTCCATTCAATTTGGAGAAGATGAATTTTTTGAAGAACATCCATGTAATTGGTAGTAAACACCCTCTACTAGTACGTGGATGCGTATACGTGTACCTTTCTAGGAAACCCATTTAGGGGGTCATGGTCATGTATAGTACATTGACAGACCCCGTGTGGGTCGCCCTCTTTGTAGATGTACATGTCCAGGACAAATACATGGTTAGTATGGTTAAGGGACATAGGTAGGAAACCCTTATAGGTTACTCATCATGTACCCATGTTTCATTTAGTGTACATGGGAATATATAGTCCCATGCTGGTGGGAGTACATGCCCAGGTGGGGAATTGGGAGTAATCACTTTATACTCAAAAATACATGTTGCGTACTACCCCTTCTTCACCCTTTGAATGGTTTTTTATATCGTTTCAACAAGGTTTCAGAATTGGACATGTGATTAGAAAATTTCGTGAATATTTTCACATTGATCATAATGGTAATAACTATAATATTTTTTGTGTATTCATAGGTACAATTTCATGATTTTCTTAAGAGGATATGTTATTCCAATAGTAATTTAATCCAATGTCTCTTGAGAGTGATGATTGTTCAGATATGAGCTTTGATTTATCTCCCTTGACAAATTCATTTATATATTTTCCCTTGAGGATGTATCCCTTGTGAAATGTTCCCTTTTGTCCTAAGAGTACATTATCCTAGATGTTTTTGAGGATCCATTATAGGATTTCTCTTCTTACTTTTTGTCCTAGAGGATCCCATGTGGGATTCCTTTATCTGATTTATGTACCAAGGGTCCCCTATGGGATTCCATTTCTTACATGCTTACCTAGGGGATCCCTTATATAATTCACTTACATATATATTGTTTTGAGGATTCTATGTAGGATGCCTCTACTTCTCACTTTGTCTTGAGGGTCCCCTGAAAGACCCATTTTAACAATAAACTTTTCAAAGTTCCCTTATAGGATTACTCCATTTTCATTTCGTTTGAGGATCTCAAGTAGGATTCCATCACTAAACATTCAGTTATGAAAAACATGTAAGATTCCTTCACATGTATTTATATATTTAGGAACCCAATTAGGATTCCTCTTCAGTGTTTTTTCTTGAGGGACCCAGCATGTACCGATTGTCTGACCGAAGCTTAGTTAGTACAATTTTTTTGTAATAGATAGTATCAGCTTTCACTATATAACCTGTTATGAAATTTTAAACCATTAGGATGTGAAATTAGTGTTGGTTTTATTCATTCTTCCTCCCTATTTTGTTTTTATTTAACATGTTTATTGATGATGCAATGATATTACTAGAGGTTATTACAGGTTTGCGGATGTTGAAGCTGATGCAAGGAATCTTTTTTTCCATATTATTATACCTAGAAGTTCTTCCTCTTATATATCTATTGATCCATATTATTTCATTAAATTTACCTGTATAACTAGAGGTACAATATGGGATTTGGTTGTTGAGCCTCTATATTTTACTATTATATTATTGAGATTTCCAATGGTGCTTCCTCGAATCCAGCTATTGCAACTACTACTAGGATATAGAGGCTTGAAGTCCCTAGTAATGATACACATGGATGATTATTCTCTCCTAATTAATGAGGATGAATTTTTCATCCATGGACCATGGGTTAAATGGGGATGATTACTATCTCCTCAACCTTGGATTTTCAACGGACGATGAGGATCTCTTTGAATTTTTCTCTGTATAGAATTATTACGATCACTTTAACCTATGGATTATGGAGGATGGACACACTATTGTGGATTAGTCACATCATAAGGATCTCCAAATGTGATATCTTGGATTAGGAATATGCACATTTACTTTATCAAGGTGTTTGAGCATAGTGTCTCTGACAAATGATTGACATTCATATATTGTAAAGACTTGGATTTTTTAATGTACATTTTTTTTATTATATGGAATTATTATGAGTCTGTGAAAATTGACGGTGCATGATTCCAAGTCCCAGTGTGCCCGTAATAAATTTTTGAACATTTTTTAAGGTACGTTCAGTAAACACACGATCAAAATTTTCTAACTTTTTAACCGGTGCTCGGATTAAAAATCTGAGTGCACCATTGAATCCGTAACGCCAGGATTTTATTAAGGGAGACGTTACATTGACTATAGTAGGTTTGTAGAAAATTTTATGTTTTTCAAATATTTAATAGAAATAAAATAAAATTATTTTATTATTTTATTTTCTTTATTATCTTCTAATGGACATGTAGAGTGTGGGGCCAGCAATTTGTCAATCCATTAAATGGATTGAACCTTAAATAAAAGTAACAACAATGTTGGGGAATTAGAAAGCTTCCAAATTAATAATCCACCATTAATTCCCAACATTGTTACTTACCCTCCCCCTATCCTATTTATATGGAGCTTGGGGGAGGTGACGACACAACTTCACCAAGCAGCGAAGTGTAGAAGGAGTACTGAGGCGCCAGACACTTGGAGGATGGAACCGGTTCCGGAAAGTGGTGATGAGCGACACCAAAACCTTGAACCAATGGATGACGCGCAAGCAACGTTGTTGGAAGCCTATAGCAGGAACAAAGATCACTGTCCCACCTTTAAGCGTAGATGTTCTCCAATGGGTTTACGAGGTAGGGGTTTAATATGTTTTACATTCCACGATTTTGTTGATTCTTTATCTTGCTCGTGATTACAAGCTAATGTAGAGGGTGCGGGACAATCAAACCTGGACCAAACCCTCTACTACTTTGCTACCCCTTTTACATTCCCTGTGGAAGACCATAGGAATGGAGGTACTGGTGACCGGCACCGGTAGGGACTAAAGCGGCGGCCGACACCAGTCGGCCGCGAGGAAGAAGGTTGTGCACCACCTCTGCTGGAGGAACCGGCCAGAACTCATCATCCATGGTTGTTGAGAGACGCAGCGGACACACCGGTCGGTCGCAAAGGTGTAGAGTAGTGTGACCAGTGCACCAACAGATGTCTCGGGCCATGAATCGTCATCTGCTACGGATCGGGAGGTGGTCGACACACCAGTTGGCCACGGGTGGCGGAGCATCGCGCTATCGCATGCCACTGGAGACGACGACAACCACATCGGCCGACCACGATAGAAGGCTGGACCCAATCCAGTGGGTCCCACGAGCCTTCGGGCGATGCCACGTGGCACCTCTGTTGTGGAATAAATTGAATGGCCCTTGCGGCCATTTGGGAAAACAGGGGGACACACCCTCATGTATTGCCTAGGGCGGGCCCTTATACATCGGCCAGCCCCACCTAGCTGTCGGCCGCGGTTCACGTAGCTGGGCCTCCATCCACCAGGCCGCCTGCCCAGAGGGCCAGGCTGTGCCCCATCGTGGGTCAGACCGGCGGGCTGCCCCCTCAAGGGAAGAGCCTGTCATGGCCCAGATTTGACTCGGTCAGGCCAGATTGATCTGACCGGGTCAGATTGGACCCAGACCCAACCGAACCCAGAAACACATAAAAGACCATATCTTGAAATCTGGGCATCCGTTTGACAAACTATCTATGGAACTATGACCGTTGTATTGAGAAGGTCCTTTTGGTATACTCCACTTGAGTTTTAGAGATTTTTGAAGTATAGCCAGGTTGCATTGAACCTGAATCCAACCGGGCCCTTGGAACTAAAACTCAAATAATTCACAGATCAGGCATCTGATTGATGCATCATCTAATAAGTCAAGTTCACCAGGTGCGAGGAATCATGTGGATGGCATTAACGTGAAGAATGATCATCTATCTTATGTGGGTCAACATCTATGAGATCCTATATGGGTCTGCCCTCAACGATCCTATGTGAGTTAGCGCATATCGATCCTATGTGGGATAGATCCTATGTGGCTTAGCACTCAATGATCTTATGTGGGTTAATGCATACAGTTCCCGTGTGGGTCAGATCCAGTGTGGGTCTGTGGGGGTTAGTTACCTATTGGTCTAGTGTGGGTTAGAAGCAGTGCTACTTAACTGAATAAGATGATCTACCCTTACGACTAATCATTTGGGCTTATGTACTTATTTTATACCTCATGTGAGACGAGTCATCTATATTTTTGGTGCTACATATGTGGTACTTCTACCTTTATGGTTTTGTCTTCATGGTGTTACATGTGTGGTATATCTATCTTCGTGGTGTTATCTTTTTGGTACTTCTATCTTCGTGGTGTTACATGTGTGGTACCTTAATCTTCGTGGTGTTACATGTGTTGTACTTCTACCTATATGGTGTTGCCTTCATAGTTTTGCCTCTGTGGTATTTATATCTTCATGGTGTTACCTGTGTAGTACTTCTATCTTCATAGTGTTACCTGTGTGGTACTTCTACCTTCGAGTTGTTACCATTGTGGTATTATTATCTCATGTATTAAATGACTATGTCTGTATAACTTATGAATATGTATCGGTATATAACAAAGTAGATTCGATGTCTATTTCTTCTTGCTTTTTAGATTGAGCTCTTTCTCTATGGTTTTTTCTTTGTGGAACTTTTGGATCCTATGAGGTCCCTACTGAGTTTCGTTATACTCACCCCTTCATGGGCTTCACCCACACCATGTTGTGTGTTGTGAAGAATATGGAATACACTTATCTTGGTTAAGGGAGCCATGAATTGATGGTACTCGGAGGTGGACTAATTGGTGTGACATGACCAAGGGACTACTGATCGTGATATGTACCTACTATTCAGGTAGGATCTATAGTGGATGATCCATGAGTTTCGTTCCACTTCTCAGTTGTTTTACTTTTCATTTTTACTTGTACTTTTCTAGTAGGGCTTGTATTCCGGCCCCTTTACATTCAACACTCTTTTAATACAACTGTTTACTTCATGGTTTATCTTGTAATGTTTTAATTTGTGTGTTTGTGAAGGTTTAAAGAAAATACCTTCACATTTTAGGGATACACCATTGGGGTGTTAGTCGCCAGCCCCTGGTCTATGGAAGGTGGGCTTGGGGTAGTCAGGGAAGGGGCCCCGAGGGACGGGTCGTGACAAAGTTGTATTAGAGGAGTTGGTTTTAACATAGAACTGGGACTCTGATATTTTTACGTGGAAATAGAGTTATGTTTCATGAGTGTGGTTGTTAGTTTGGGGAATCTATTGTTGGGGAAGCGACCGGTGTATCCATACACCATGACACGGAATTCTGATTTCTGACTCAGTGCATGAAAACACTGATTGCATTTGTTTTGAAAAGTTTTCTTTTGATCTCTTCATTCATCTCACCAGGTATAACTTAGTGACTGTGGAACACCTTCTTTCTCTTAATATTCTTTCCATTAATAGCCATCCAGGATTCCCGAGATAGTAAGTGACGATGTCCCACCGAACGACGAGGCCTCAGTGCAGAGCCCTCTAATGGTGTTAGCACCTTCGAGTGGTGTACCAACTGCACCACTACCCATTGGACATTTTTTGCAACCAGCCCCCCCCCCCCAGTAGAGGGTTCACGCAGACTGAGCGTGTTGCTTGATTTCCAGCAGCAGGGACCTTTGAGGTTCTAAGGCGAGGCAAACCCACAGGAGGCTGAGGATTGGCGGGAGGCTATGGCCAGTGTTTTTCTTGTAGTTGGGACACCAACTGACCTTATGGTGATCCGAGTAGAATGTATCTTTCAGACAGTGGTAGTGAGATTGTGTATCAATGATGCTCTAGATTCATGATTAGGTGAGCCACATCTAGCCGGTCTTTGAGGGCCTTTTAGGGAAGATTTTTTCCCAGCAAATCTATACTCACTGCGTATATAGAAGATGATGCACTTACAATAGGGTAGAATGGTTGTGGCCCAGTACTCGGTGAGGTTCACCGATCTTTCCCACTACTCCACCAACATGGTATGAGACCCTTTCTTCAGGGAATGGACCATTGAGTAGGGACTTAGATAATAGATCAGGGCATCGATGATATCACTCATCATTCTGACACAGGCTGGTGTGCTAGAGAAAGCGCTTTTGGTGGAGAGCTTCCTAGTAGGGAAAGCACCAACAGTTGGAGCTACCACCAGACGTCGGGTAGAAGATTCATCTATAGTAGGTAGTTGACGAATGACAAAGGGGACCATGTGGGCCAGACCTTCAGTTGGACAACTTCAGGATACATGGTCGGTTGTATAGGGCACACGAGATAGAGGAGGACAGCTTGGGAGAAGACAATTCTACATGTACGGTGGGTAGGGTCACATGGCTCGCAACTACCTGAACCACCATATAGATGACCAGAAGGCAGTCGAGGGACCACTGAGGTAGAGGCATAGATTCGATCAAAGAGGTCCATAGGTAGTAGGCGGACGCTGCAGAGGAGCGGTATGTGTAGCAGGCGGTGGGTGGCAATTCGAGGTTCTACCGCCACCACTTCCAGGTGGTCCACCCCAAACATATGGAGCTGGTGGATAAGGATGAGCTCAGCTCCAGGTAGATGAGACGTCTGACCATGATTCTAAAGAAATGATTATAGGTACGATCATTTTCTACTACACCTTTTTTGTAGTACTTATTAACACAGGTGCAAGTCACACTTCTATTGCCACATCCCTCGTTCGGAGCTCGGAGATTCCGGTGGAGATATTGGCTTGATCCTTACAGCTAGAGACTCCTACGGGAGCAGATTCGAAGATTTCAGACTGGTTTTGGTAGTTTGAGATAATTCTAAGAGTCAAGAGATTTGACTTGGATCTTCTAGTAACGGCGTCCAGGCCTTACGACGTCATCTTGGTTATGGATTGTTTATACACAGTCCATGGGAAAATTGATTGTATTAGGCGCAATATGCAGTGGGTCTACATGGATGGGACTAGGATTTATTTCACTAGCGAGAATCGAACCTTTTCAGCATATGATGGACTTACCTATAGGATGGTGTAGCTGATCAAACATCAGTTGGCTAGCATTATCCTTGGAGTTGTAGATGTTGAGAGTCCAAGCTATCCTGTAGTGGTGGACTATTATGCCAATGTCATTTATGATGATGTTCTAGGATTACCTCCATGTAGAGAGGTAGACTTTTACTTCGTACTTTACCCCAGGATGACACCGATATCTACACCAGCATATCATATGGCTCTCACAGATCTTCGTGATTTGTGGGTATTGTTAGAGGACTTCCAGATAAAGGGGTTAATAAGGCCAAGTGTTTCGCCATGGACAGCCCCGATATTGTTTTCCAAGAAGGAAGATGTGAGTTTGAGACTCTGTGTGGATTATCGGTGCTTGAAAAAGGTGACCATGAAGAACAAGTATCCACTTCCTCTGATTGATGATCATTTCGATCAGCTAAAGGGAGATCATTTGATTTTGAAGATGGGACTCATATTAGGCTATCATCAGCTTAGAGTACATGATGAGGATGTGCAGAAGACGACCTTCAGATGTTGGTATATCCACTATGAGTTCATGGTTATGCCTCTCGGCATGACCAATTCCTCAGAATTGTTCATGGGACTCATGAATAGGATCTTTCAACTATATCTCTATTGATTTTTGGTTCTCTTCATCAATGCCACCTTGATATAATTTGCGACGGAGGAGGAGAATACCTATCATATGCAGGTAGTACTAGTTACACATCGAGATCACCAGCTTTATGGTAAGCTCTTTAAGTGACTGTTTTAGATACAAGAGGTCCACTTTATTGGACATGTTATCTTGGTGGTGGAGTTTTAGTAGATATAACGAAGATAGAGGATATACTTGCTTGGGATCCACCGTAGAGTGTGACTGAGGTACGTAGTTTCCTGGGGTTGGCTGGATACAACTGAAGATTTGTGATTGGCTTTTCTAGAGTTATGGAACCCTTTTTAGCATTGACGAAGAAGGGACATCTCTTCATACGGACAGATAGATTTCAATAGAGTTTTCAGGAGATGAGGCAGAGACTGATGAGTTCCCCTATCTGGAGGCTACCAGAAGAGGGTGTTGGGTATGTAGTCTACTACAATACATCAGGGACAGAACATGGGTGTGTCCTGATATAGGAGCAAGCAATGATCACCTACAGCTCATGATTGTTGATACAACTTGATAAGAACTACGCTACCCATGATTTGGAGTTAGCAGTAGTGGTCTTCGCCCTGAATATCTAGCGCCATTAATTAATGGGTGAATGTTTTATAGTCTATTGTGATCACAAGAGTCTTAGGTAAATCTTCTCATAGAAGGAACTAAACCTGAGATAATGGTTATGGGTAGAGTTCATCCAGGATTATGAATTTTATATAGTCTATACTCCTAGGAATGGGAATGTGGTATCCAATGCACACAACAGGAGGTCTGATCTATAGTTGCTGAGTGAGGCGGCAGAGCAGCTGGCTGTGTTGCAGATATCCTTCATGGATAGAGATGGAGCATCATATCTCTAGTCTATGACAGTCACTCCACCACTCTTTCAGTGAGTCATAGAGGAACATCATGGGGAAATTGACTGTAAGGCTCGACGTGCTCAAATATCATTAGGACATGCACCAAAAGGATTTTCTAAAGGTTGGGAGCACGCCATCCTCTTCAGAGAACATACCATGGTACTGGTGTCACTACAAAAGGAGGTGTTGAGGGAGTTCCATATATCCCCTTTGGTGGTACATCCTGGTGTGTAAAAGTTGTACTAGGACCTATGACATCATCACTGGTGGCTTGGGACGAAAAAAGTAGTGGCAATGTTATTTCCTTGATGTCTCAGTTGTTAGCATGTGAAGTCTAAGCATCAAGTACCAGCATGCTTAACACAACCACTAGAGGAGACAAAGTGGTAGTGGGATGGAATCTCCCTGGATTTTGTGATAGTACATCAATGTACGTCTTGGGGACATGATTTCATCAGGGTGATAGTTGACTGACTCACCAAGTCGGCCTACTTCCTACCTATCCAAGAGTGGGGATAAGTAGAGGGCTTGGGACGGCTCTATTTACAAAATATTGAGTGATTTAATGGGCTTCCATCGATGATGGTATTTGACCATTACAAAAATTTTACTTCCTGGTTATGGATGGGATTACATGAGTTATTCGGGACTCAGTTATATTTTAGAACCGCGTTTCATCTTTAGACGGATGGTCATATAGAGCAGACCATTCAAATGCAAGAGGAAATGCTTCATGCATAGGTCATAAATTTTGGATGCATTTCAGAGGATCAATTTTCTTTTGGTGGAGTTCAAATAAAATAATAGTTATCACAACAACATTGGTATGGCAACATTCGAGGCCTTGTATGGTTGACCGTGAAGATCATATCTAGGATAGATAGGCCCATGAGAGTCATCACTTATGGGTCCAGAGTTGGTACGAGCTACAACTGAGAAGGTGCAGATCATCCTGGAGTGGATTAAGATTGCATAGATCAGGAATAAGTCTTATTCTAATAGGATACAGAGACCTTTGGAGTTCCAGGAGGGGACCGAATTTTCTTACAAGTCTCTCCCCGGTGAGGACTATGGAGATTCAGCTGAGGCGGCAAGTTATCACTGAGGTTTATCAGACCATTCTGGATAATTCCAAGGACTGGTCAGGTGGCATAAAACATGGACCTTCTACCATTATTGGAGAGGTTTCCTGATATCTTCTAGGTATCCCAGCCAAAGAAATATGTGTGTGACCCATCTCACATCATTGACCATGGAATGTTGGACTTTTAGGATGGGGTGATGTTTATGGAGGTTCCAGTGGAGATTGAGGATCGACAGGAGCGGGTCCTTCGGGGGTGGTCGATACCTCTAGCGCACATTCATTGGAAGAACGAGAACCTCTAGGAGAGCACATGGGAGTGGGAGGCTTATATTCTTGCTCAGTACCCCCATTTGTTCCCTTAGTCTGTGTTGTGGCTTTTGGGGATGAAAATACATAAGGTGGGGAGAATGTAAAGACCCAGATTTTTCCATGTAATTGTTTTTAATTATATAGAATTATTATGAGTCTGTGAAAATTGATGGTGTGTGATTCTGAGGCCCGAAGTTCCAGGAATTTATTTATGAACTTTTTTAAGGTACCATCTATAAATGCAGAAGTGACATTTTCTATCTTTTGAACATGAGCTCAGACAAAAAATCTGAGGGCACCGTTTAATCCGCCACACTAGGATTCTCTTAAGGGAGGCATTACATTGACCATAGTAGTTAAGGATAGAAAGATTAGTTTTGTTACTTTTTAAAATAAATAAAATAAAATAAATTTATTATTCTATTTTCTTTCTTTTCCTCAAATGGACAAGTTGAGTGTGGGGACAACGATTTTTCCACTCTTTAAATGGATTGAGCCTTCAATATAAGTAACCAAAATGTTGGGGAATTATGAAGGTTCCTAATAAATGAGCAACCATTAATTTTCAACGTTGTTACTTACCCTTCCCTCTTCTATTTATATGATGCATTGGGGAGGTGACGAGATGACATCACCAAGAAGCGAAGTGATGAAGGAGTACCGAGACGCAAAACCCTTGGAGGATGGAGCTAGTTCTAGTGAGCGGTAATGAGTGACACCAAAACCCCGAACCAAAGGACGACGTGCAAGAGGCATCGTTGGAATCATGTGGCATGAATGAAGATCACCGTTCCACCTTCAAGAATAGATGTTCTCTAACAGGTTTACGAGGTAGGGGTATGACATGTTTTAAATTCCAAGAGTTTTTTGATTCTTTATCTTCCTCGTGATTACATGCAAACACAGAGGGCACGAGACTAAAGAATCTATCCTGGACCCTTCACAACCTTTCTACCCCTTCTATATTATCAATGGAAGACCATAGGAATGGTGGTACCTATGACTGGAGTTGGCAGGGACCAAGGCGGTGGCTAGCACAGGCTGTACACAAGGAAGGAGGTGGTGCACCCACGTTGCTGGAGGAACCAGACCACGAATCCTCAACTACAGTGGTCAGGGGAGGCAGCGAGCACACTGGCCAGCTGGAGAGGAGGAGGGCGGTGTGACCATCGCACCGCTAGAGGTCATGGGCTGTGGCTCTTCATCCGTGGAAGATCGATAGGCGACCGAACTTCCAGTCAGCCATGGGAGGTACAATGGTGCACTGTCACATGCCACTGGTAATGGAAGCCGACCACGAAAGGAGGTAGGACCCGCTTTAGTGGGTCCAACGAACCACCTAGAGGCACCATGTGGCATCGCTGTTGTGGGAGAAACTGAACAGTCCTCATGACTATTTGGGAAACTGGGGGACACACACTCGGTTAGTGGCTATGGTGAGCCCCACCACATCGGGTCACCCCACCCAGCCCCATGCCATAGTTGATGCGGTTGGGCCATCTACCCAGCGGCCCGGGCTGCGCCCCATTGCCGACCGGACCGACGGTCCGCCCCCTCATAGGCTGGGTCGGACCTCGGCTTATTGGGGCAATCTTGCTGCGGCCCAGCCCAGACCGGGTCGGGCCGAGTCGGTTTGACCGGGTCGGACCGGACCCGGGCCACACCGGACCCAAAAACTCTAAGAAATACATATCTTGAAATCTGGGCATCCGTTTGATGAAGCGTCTATGGGGCTAGGAACCTTGGAGAAAGATAGTCCTTCTGGAAAACTCCACACGAGTTTTGAAGGTAGTTGGAGTAAGGATAGGTTGGATTGAACACAAATCCAACTGGGCCCCCAGAACTAAAACTCTTATAACTCTCAGATCGGGTGTATGATTGACGCACTTTCCAACATGTTGGAACCCTTATGACATGGATGTCATTTGGGTTACTCATTTTTGGAGATTATTGGTGGTCGATGTACGACTGTTATCTCGAGAGGTAGATTCTATGGAACTCGAGTGCACCGGGTGTGAGGAATTCTGTGTCTTGCCATAACGTGTAGAAAGAACATCGATTCAATGTGGGTCAGAATCTATTAGATCTTTTAGGGGTCAGCGTTCAGAATTATTGTGTGGGTTAGTGCATACTGATCCTATGTGGGTCAGATCTAGTGTGGGTCAGTGGGGGTTAATTACCTATCGATCCTCAGTGGGTCAAATCTAGTGTGGGAATGTGAGGGTTAGTTACCTATCTATTCTATATGGGTTAGAAGGAGTGATACTTAACAGAATATGATGATCTAGCATTAAAATTAATCTTATTTACTTTTTTACTTAAGTTATTCTGAATGTGAGTTGAGTCCCCTGTCTTTGTGGTGTTACCTATGTAGTAATTCTACATTCATGGTGTTGTTTTCATTGTGTTACTATTTTGGTACTTTAATCTTCATGGTGTTACCTCTATGGTACTTTTATCTTCATGGTGTTACCTATTTGGTACCTCTATCATCATGGTGTTACCTGTGTGGTACTTCAACCTTCACAGTGTTGTCTTCGTGGTGTTACCTATTTGGTACTTCTATCATCGTGGTGTTACCTGTGTGGTACTACTAACTTCATGCTGTTACTTGTGTGGTACTTCTACCTTCGAGGTGTTACCTTTGTGGTATTATTACCTCATGTCTGAGATAAATATGTCTTGGTAACTTAGGTATATCTATGGGCATATAACTAAGCAGAGTTTGTTACTATTTATTCATATTTGTGATTGAGGTATTGCTTTGTTGTTTTTACTTTGTGGAACTCTAGGAGACCTATGGGGTCTTGGGGTCCCAATTGAGTATCTTTATACTCAACCTTTCATGGGCTACGCCCGCACATTGTTGTGTCTTGTGAAGATGACGGACATGAGTGATCGATGGTGAGGGATCCAAGATTAGATGGTACTCAGAGGTGGACTATTTGGCATGATGTGACACATGTACTACTAATCATGGGTTGTACCTTCAAGTAGTATCCGTGGGGGATAATCTAGGAACTTCTTTGCACTTTTAGGTTTTTATACTTTTTATTTGTACTTGTACTTTTCTAGTTGGGCTTTTATTCCATCCCCTTTACATTCACCACTCATTCACTATCGTAGTTTACTTCTTAGATGCATCTTGTTATGTTCTACTATGTGTTTTTGTACAGTTTTGAAGGCATTGCCTTCATATTTTTTGGGATACACCTTTCTCGTGCTAGTTTCCAGCACCTGGACTATGGAAGGTGGGCTTGGGGTAGTCAGGATATGGGCCTCGAGGGACGAGTTGTCATATATATGGATCTAGATTGGGTTATTACATATCACTGGTGATATCTCCTTACAGATTTCCTAAGGGTTGGACACTTGGTGTTCTACCAAATCATAATATTGTGATTGTATATGGAGTAGATCCTAGGGATCAGATATTGGAGTGGAATTACATTGCATGAGCAGTATGTCATCTAGCTCCTATACAGTTATATGATGTCTGTATGAAATTACCTAAAATTATTTTTCAATAAGATTGGAGGCGAGTAAGGGTGAACCCAAGTGTAGGATGAGTATCCCGCTATAGTGACATGTGTTTCTTAGAGATATTTCCATCATTAGATGTAGCATGTATATATATATTGGGATTATAGACCTAGAGATCAAATTAATGATACAGTACATCAGTGGCATGACGTCAATCTCAATTTCCTTTCCCATGATATCCAGGTGATTGAGATCACATACCCAAGGATTGACTACGGGTTAGTTTAATGTGATTTTTTCACATTAATCATGAATATTCCTATTTATGTATATATGAACAGTTATTGGACTATACATATATACACATATAGATATTGACATGCATGGTAGAAATATTTTTAATTGACTTGGATTGTGGACCTAGGGTTTGACTGTGGATATGGACATCTATAAATATATAGATATCGACAACATCTAGTATATGGGGGGATCTTGAGGCCTCATAAGTAACCATATCAGTGTCTCTTTTATTGGTATTTGAGTTGGGATGTCACAATAAATATTGTGTGTCCTTGAGGGTGAGAGAAATAATTTATACATAATGTAAAAATCACTAATATAGTATATTAGTATCATAAATAAATGTATATATACTAATAGATAAATTTAAGGAGTTTTGTTTTTGATATGAGTAAATTAATTAAACAATGGAAGGAGAGAACTAAAAAAGAAGAAAAAAGAGCACATGAGCCTTAGACCGGTTGGTAAGGACTCCGTAAGTTAATCCAAGTGAGCAGGGATCAAATCCAGGTGGAGGTAGAATTTCCGTGGTACTGTAGAAGTACTGTAGCTGGAACTATAGCAGTCACTGTTTGGAACTATAGCAGCTGAGATTATGCCCCCGTTTGGGCCTTCGCGCCACAGATTTGGTCCCTGAGTCCTATATGGACTTGGGGCCACCCAGGCCTTCAGGCCAGTAAGGCCTTGGGGCCACCTCAAGGCCTTAGGGCCACCATTATGTGAAGATGAAAACCAAAAAACCTACAAGGAACAAGCTCTACAAGGAGGATGAGCAAGGAGATTTCACCATAGTAGAAGCTAAACAGATTGCAAGAATGAGAGGGTATGGCACCTGCCATCTAGAAAAGCATGTGTATGCGTGGGAATGCCTAGCCGAACAGCCATGCGAAGGTGGAGAGGTGATTTCACGATGAATATGCTAGGGAGGAGAAGTTCCATGTAGTTAGTCTGGGTTGTATGTAATTTTTGAAGCCTACGGGAAATGAATTAATCTAAGGCCTATGGGCCATGTAATACTTACGCCTACGGGCCTTGTAAGGGTTACACCTCACCCCTTGAAATATGGATTATCAAATATCAATAAAAAATGAAGGCCTTCGGGCCATTGGAAGAAAAAAGAAGAAGTGGTGCCATATATTTGAAGTCAATCCTTTACTAAGACCAGAATATCTTGAAGGATTGGATTAAGAAGACCCTAATATGTTTATATATTTATTATAAGACACATATAGATGTATTTTTATAGATATTAGACTTAGAGATTTAATTTTACATGGGAATGAAGTGGGGGTATTTATACATGAGTGGAGAGTTCTCTTGGGGTTAAAATATAGAAGATATTATAATTTCAATAGTAGAAAACTCAATAGTTTTAGTTTTGACATTGTGAATTATATTCATTTTAAATTATAATACTTATGACAATGTTACCCCTTAAACCCATATTTTATTTATTATATACAAATGTAATTAAAAAATGGAAATTTTGTTTTTTCTTAACATACATTATCTTTTTAGACATTAGATATTTTTTTTTGGATTTGTATAGTGACCCAAAGTTTTATCAATTGAAATTCCATTTTTTTTAATTATGTTATATGCTATAAACACATAGAAAACATAATACACTATTTTTAAAATATTAATGAATTAAATAAAAAGTGTTTCTATAAGTTATGGAACATATGTCGATGAAATTGTAACTTGACCTTTGAAATTGTAATGTGACCCTTATGAATAGTAAATCAACCAATTAAATAGTGACGTTGACAATGAAATTATTAATAAATTTTATCCATTTTATTAGTGAAAATATGATATAATTAAATCATAGTATAAGTAAATAAATATTTTAAAATATTTAATTATTCGTTGGTATATTTATAAGTCATTTATATTTAATTACAATTTTATGACCATTATAATAATATGAAATATAATTTACTTGCATAAAATATATTCATAAATTTTTATTTTGATTCCTTATGATTATTAGTGAATTTTATGAGAGCATAATTAATTTTTCAACGTCATAGAAATGAAAATTTAATTTTAAAATTTGTATTTCCAAGTAAAATATGATTTCAATTAAAAACTAAATTTATTATATTTAGAAATTTTAATTTCATAAAATTTATTTCATTTATTTTTTCCACATGTTGAAAAATGGATACGTTGAATTTTTTGAATTTTTAAAAAATACATGATTTTTCTGTGTATAGTAAAATATGATAATTTCTGATAAGTGCTAAATACATGAATTATGGAGTCATAGTTTATTTAGTGATGATTTAATCATATTATATAAAACTAAAATTATTATGCTACTATATTTAGTATCATGAATCAACACTATTTCGTGCCTGGATAAAAATAATAAATTAATGATTAATATACTCAAAAAAACACCCCATCTTCAACTATAAATACCACCCCTCACAACAACTTCTCCTCACTACTCTCAAGCCTTGATCCATGTAAAAAATATACCGAATACTCTAAAAAAACTATCCCCCACGTCCATGATCATTTGGACTCAACAAATGTACACAACCAATCCCCTAAGGCGGTTCTCTAGAAGAAGAAATCAAGAGGTAAAACACTCTTCTATTTTCTTTCAAAATATTTTCATGTTTCTTTATATTATTAAATTATCCTAACTTAAAATTTTAAAAGTGACTTTAAAAATAAAATATATTACATATAATATAATTTTATAATATTTAAGTAATAATAATTAATTAAATCCCATCTATTCAATTTTTTATTTTATGAATAAAAACAATGTCTATGAGGTGCCGATATACAACATTCTTGGACGAAATGATTTCATCCTCCAATTAAACCATCATAGATGGTCATGAAATAGTTATTATGGTTGAACCAGATTATAAAATATGTATTATATCTTATTTAATGATATATAATTCATTTTCACACATGAAATTAATGTACAAAACAAATTGAGTTCAGTGTGATAAAAAATGCTAAATTAATCTAAACGGTTATAATTATTGATTTATCTAACGAATCATCCACAATTATGTGAAAAAGTTGTATTTTATTATTCTATAAGTTCATTAATATCATATATGTTCATTTCTAGAAATCCTTCCTCATTATATATGATTTTACATACACATAAACAGGTGAACTGATCGTGAAAACCAAAAAAAACAATTTTCCCAAACAACGAAATTGAATATATTAACCCATCAAAAATGCTATAAATGAACATAATAAGGATATAATAAATCAAATAAATGTATAAATTGTTTTTAAATTATTAATTAATGAATCTAATTTTATTATTCATGAAATTAATATCAAGTGAAGAATTGTTTCAGACATAAGGTATGAGAATCAATCAGAACCTCCATTATTCCTCCGGGTTACTCATTCTATTTTTTTACCCAAATGAAATTATATTTTATTTTTAATTACATGTTATAAATTATTTGTATATATTATAATACCATTTATCATGATCCATTCATCCTTATTTTTTAAAGATATATATTTTATTAAAAGGATACCTACTCAATTCTTCCCTGATTTGAAAGCTAAATTTATTGGAACTTATGAATTAATTCCCATTTTACATTATGTTATATTATCAATTTTATGACAGAATTAATTATTCATAATATTAAAAAATTTACCATGAAATAATACCTTGTTGAATTTTGGTTTTATCAATACAATTATTCTTTTTCCATTTTAAATAATCTTTAAATGTTTCTCTTAAACCATAATAAAATATTTTAATACTAAAGATTCTTAAACACTATTTTAAATTTAGTTTTTCATCACTTGTCATGATATTTGATTATATTCCATTTTTAATTTCCATGAATGATTCAGATCTATCCTTTCATAGAAACCACTATGAAATTCCTTTTTTATCTCCCTTTTGACATAATTATGATACCGAATTCCTTCCATGTGTAACCTTATGTTTATATTGGATTGCATATGTATGATTCATTATGTGTAAAATATATTCAAGAACATTTTATGATCAATTATTTTATATATAAATCGAATACATTGGAAAATGTTTTATCTCATGAGACTTTATGTGCAATGGTTTTGGTGGTTATCTTTGACACATGATACTCTATTTGCAATGAACCTTGACTCATCCTCCTCAATGTGAAATGAGCTTCTACTCGCGATCCTTAATGTACAATGAGCCTTGAGTTGTGATTAATTAATTATTTATGATTTGACCACATCAATATAAATCTATGATTACATGATCCCATGATATGATTCCTTATGTTTAGTTATTTTAAATTCCTTTTTATATCAATATGTTATGCCTTCAAACCCATATGTTACACCTTATATTAATTTTTATTCCCTTATTGTGATTTTTACCCCATCCATTTGTTCATTTTATCCCTAGTTTATCCAACACAGATATAAGGGCTTAGAAGAAGTTAGGAGCTCATAATAGAAGACATGTATAGAATTATTTATTTAGCCACATGTTTTCTATTTTATATACCACATCTTCTAAGTCACTAGACTTTACAATCCGTGGATTGTATTTTGATGTTAAATTATTATTTAAATCATGTTATTATATGTGTAAAATACTAGGGTCACTGTAATTGGTATGATATGAAAAATTTAGTAATTTTTGGATTATGGGAATTGTGAAATTTATTAAGAACAATATGGATAAGACGAAGACTAAGAAAACATCCTTAAATTTTTGTATGTATAGATTATGTGGATTATCAAGTAAATACATAATTGTTTTGATACTAAAAATTGACATGGTTGTGGAAGATATGTACCTAGGATTAAAAAATCCAACAAGGTGTTCCGAGACATACTCGGGGTAACCTAGTACATGACAATGAGCTTTAGTACGCACCTGGTTTGAGAATCTCATGGGATATGCTTTGGTAAATTACTAAGTTCATTAAGAACCATTATTAAGGGGAAAAATCACATAATAATATGTGTTAGGAAAAATATCATGGATATTCTAGGATAAAACCGAGGGAATAACAAGTTAGGATATAATTTTCATTTAATACATTATTCTTTTATGTTTAATGTTTCATTTTTATTTTTATTAGATAATTATTAAATCCCACTAATTTAAATAAATTTTTCTTATTTTATGGAGGGAATTAGAAGGAAACATTCCAATAATCAATGGTATATGAAATCTGATGATTTCCCTAATTATATTAACTATATGATGGAAAGGGTGCTCAAAATTTTATGATAGTACTCGCTCGACTGGATCACATTATGAATAATAAAATGAATCGCGTTGAACTCCCTCTTTATCCAAGGAAAGAGAAAGTATGCATCGATTCCTTATGGCAGCAATGTTCTCCCTTGTTTAGTAGATATTCTCATCCTCTCCCCATATAATAGAGGATTAACTACCATGAAAAGTTATTCTCTATAATCCAATGCTGATAAGACGATAAATTTTTAATAGTGGTCAATGGTTTCGGTGGGGAAGATAATCAGTGGTAAAAACTATAATAAATACAAATATATAGGAGGAAATTGATTCCATGGTTTGGGAGGGATTCATGAATAAAGAATTCAACAAATATTTTCTACAAACCATCAATATAATGGTGGAAAGTTGTTCCGTAGACTGAAGTAGTTGGAAGATGAGTCAATTGAGGAATATAAAGAAAACATTACAAGGCATGCAAGATACATCTTTGAATTTTTCATGAACAATGAAAGAAAGTTAGATCAATTATTTTTCAGACTAAGGATAAGCCTATGAAGAACGTTAGTGATTTCAGACTTCAATAGTTATGGGGAGATTTTATTTGGTTCCCTCAAGATTAAAATTCTAATCGAAGATGCCTAATAGTCTTGTGGGATTGGTTTAGAAAAGGGGTAAATGGAGTATTATATGGTTTGATCAGCATATAAATACCATGATAAAAAAAACCTAATATCCCACTTATCATAATTTTGGGAAGAAACATCATTGGAACTATCTAAAGAGAACCATAAAATGTTAAACGTTTCGAAGAAAGGGGAATCTTGCTATGAATTTTCAAAGGGTATGAATAATTCCTCTAATCTAGAAGATGAAATAAAGGCTCATATCAATGATTAGATAGTAGTGAAGTTTTTCAGCTTCAAGGAAAATGGTTATTCTATTTACCGATTACCTAAGCCCATTGATTATAGATGCAATCAACAGAAAACTACACAGAAATAAGAAGGGATTATGTTATCACTATTATTGATTTGGAGCCAAAAAAGTATGTGGTGATAAGTACGATGGTTATTCATTCAATAATAGAAAGCATAATATTTTATTCTTGTTCTATGCATTGTTTGTTATTTGGAATGTTTAGAATAACTATTCACACAACACCTAAAATATTAGAGATTGAGTTATATATGGGAACAATAAATGGGGAAATTATTTCATCCAAAGTACATAACTCATCCATGGTTAATGTTTGTTGAATAAACCTCATAGAAAATCTTGTTATAATAAATTCAGAATAGGTTTGTTCTATATTGATCATGGATTGCCTATTATTATACAAATCCAACATCCACTATTGGGAATGGGAGATAAATCTTCACAACCCAATGAATCCTCCAATTATTTACAAGGGTAAGGGGGGGATTAATCTCTTTTAGAATTATCATATCAAGTGCAGATATTACTATCTTATGAGAATTCATATCTCAATCTAACCATTGAGACAAAGGAGATGATTATGATAAATTACATGCCCATCATGAAATATTCTGCTGATGTATTCCCTGATGAATTTCTTTATCCTGTTCCTAGTTTATAGGTTTATTTTTCAATTTAAATAATTCCATGATCTCTTCTTATATCAAAGAAATCTTATTGAATATCCATCATTGTTCTAGAAAAACTAAATATGTAGTTATATGATAATCTAGACAAGGGTTGTATACACCCAAGTGATTCACCATGGGGAATATTAGTCCTCTTTGTCAAGAAGAAGGATTGATCAATTTTCCTCTACAATTATTATCATGAGCACAAAAAAATCATGATAAATATCATGTATCCATTTTGACAGAAATATAACTTGTACAATCAGTTAACTGAGTCCAGTAATTCCTTTTAGGAAAACCTTTGTTCTGTATATCATCAATTAATGGTGATTAAAGAATTTATTCCCAATACTACCTTTTCAACAAGCCATGGGCATAATGATTTCACAGTGATGAACTTTTTACTCACTAATTATATTAAAATTTACATGGATTTAATAAAATGAGTATTTAGATATTACCTCAATAAATTTTTTGAATTTTGTATCGATGATATTCCAATACACTCCATGAATAGGAAGGAAAATGAGGAGCATTTGAATACTATTCTTAGGACATTCTGAAGGGGAAAACTATATAAAAATTATAGAAAATGTGAGTTCTAGAAGGAGTAAATATCATTACTGGGGAATTTTATCACCATCAATGTAACATTTGTGGACCCTTCCAAGATAAATGGAATCAAAGAGTGTCTAATGGAAACTTATGTAATGGAGATCTGAAGAATTTCTGGTCAATCCAATTATAAATGATGATATTTAAGAACATATCATGATTGTAAAACCCAATAAAAAAGATGACATGGATTGAAGTGAATTTTCCATGGACTCAAGAGTGCAAGGAAAACATTAAAGAGCTCCAAAAGAGGCTTATCATTGTGCAAATTCTCACACTCCTGAAAACTGGATTACTCATTATTGTATACATTAATGAATCAATGAAACGATTAGGTTTTATACTAAATCAAAATGAAAAATTGATATCCTAAAACTCAAGGTCGTTATAAATTCATGAGTAATACTATCCTACTACATGATCTGGATTTGGAATTTGCGATCTTTTCATTCAAAATCTCGCACCATTATCTCTATGGGGATAAGTGTGCGATATATACTAATAAAAAGAGACTTTTTATTTAATATTCACACATATAGAGATTAATATGAATAAATTAAAATGGTTAGATATCATTAAGGATTGTCACTATTCAACCAACTACCATCCTTGTAAATAAAATAAGGTGGAAGATGACAAAAGTAGAATGAATCCCATATCATTATCAATGATTAAAATTAATAAGCCAACAATATTCATTGAATTAGAAATGATAGACTTGGGAATCATTAAAGGAAAAAAAAAATATCCTTTCTCAAATGATTTCTCAACCGTCCCATAGGGAGAAAGTAAATTATGATTAAAGAAATGATTTGGAAATTCCTAAAATGGTAGAAGCTATGCGAAATGGGAAATCCTCTAAGTTCAATATCAGTGAAGATTGAGTCATAAGTCATGGGTCATGTCCTTGATTACCATCCAATACAGATATAAATAATGTTTTTCTTTATTACACACATAATTCTACCTTCTCTATTCATTTTCGGAGAAAAAATATGTGTCAAGATATCCTAGATAAATTTTGGTCAGACAAAATGAAAAAGGAGATCACTGAATATACATCAAAATTCCTGGTATGTCAACATGTGAATGATTAATGGAAAAATCGTAAAGGGATTATACAACCATTACCCATACCAACATGGGAATGTGAAAAGTTCACTAAGGAAATTGTTGTTGTACTTGTAAAGATATCCAAAGGAAACAATGCTATATGGTTTATTGTGTATAATATTACAAAGAAAACTCACTTTATCATAATTCAAGGTTACATCTCATTGGACCAACTTGCATAGATATATATAAAACAATAGTTAAGACTTCATGGAGTACCACCATTAATTGTATCAAATCAAGATCCCTGATTCACCGTGATGTTTGGGAAATGTCTCCAATTTGTTACAAGCACTATGTTGAACATCTATATGAACAATCAACCTGAAACTGATGTTCAATATGAGTGAACTATTCATACACTAGAATACATGTTTATAGATCGTTATATAGCATAAAATGTTATATGGGACCAAAATCTAACATAGATTGAATTATCCTACAATAACAGCTTCCGCTTGAGCATCCAAATGGCTCCATATGAAGCCCCTTATGATTTTTTTTTAGAAAAACGACATGTTGGGATGGTGTCGGTGAGTGTAACCTAATAATTCATAAAATGAACCAATAAATTTTGGATAATGGGAAACCCATTCACCAACACATTAGGGAACCCCGTAGTGAAAAAAATAGATAAGAAGACAATCATTGATGGGACACATATTTTATTGTTTAAGACAAGGTATTCCTATGTATATCTCCATGGATGAAGGTTGTGAGATTTGAGATGAAGAGGAAACTACATCCCATATATATTGGCCCCTTTCATACCATTTATTATGTCAGAGATGTGGCATATCCACTGGTACTTCCAAAACCACATCTCAAGTACATGATGTATTACATGTATCCCTCTCATGTACTGAATTTAAATGTGGTATAGTTGGAGAATGATCCTTCTTAAAAGGATTGGTTAGTGAATTTCTTGGATTATAGAGATAATGTTATAAGAAACAAGACTACTCACCTGGTAAATGTGCTTTGGCAGAACCATAAGAACAAATAGCCAACATGGGAACCATATAAATTGATGAGGGATAAGTAACCACACCTATTTTCAAATTAGAATGTACAAAGAAATTTTGATGGTGAAATTTCTTATTGGGGAAGAATTTAATGACCAAAATTTTTATCTACTGGAATTACCTTATTATAATCATTTTATATGGTATAATCACATAGATTAAATAATAAAATCTTTATAAAATATAAAGGATTAATATAAGAAGTGTTTCTAGACATTAAAGAACCTATACCGATAAAATAATAACTTTACCATTGGAATAATAATGTGACCCTTAGGAATATTAAACTGTCTAATTGAATGGTAACCTCACCAATGAAAGTATGAATAAAATTTATCCATATTATAAGTGAAAATATGATGTAATTATGTCATAGTATAAGTAAATATATATTTTATAATTATTAATTAGGTGTTGTTATTTATACAAGTCATTAATAATTAATTCAAATTTTAATAATATAATAATAATTTAAATGAAAATATAAATTCATAAAATTTATTCATAAATTTGTATTTTGATGCCTCATGATTATAAGATAATTTAATGAGACCTTAATTTATATTTCAATGTGTTAGAAAAAGTAGCTTTAATTTTAAAATTTGTACTTTCCAAGTAAGTGATTATTTTAATTAAAAACTAATTTTCTAATATTTATAAAAACATTTTCATAAAAAAGGTGTTCCTTTTTGAATCCTACGTCTCTAAAAATGGTTATTTGTATTATTCTATATTTTTCTGAAATACTTCAATTTTTGGGATAGTAAAATATGACAATTTATGAATAATACTAAATACATAAATTATGGAGTAATGGGTGATGTAGCATAAATGTAATCCCATTATCTCGAAATCACATGTTTAATATAATTTATTTATTAAAAATAAACAATACTATTTCTTTTCTTGATAATAATAATAAAATAATGTTTAAAATACTCAAAAAACACCCCTCCTTGACAATAAATACAACCCCTTTCCACCTCTTCACATCGCACCTATCAAGACCTGATAATTGTCAAAATTCTATCCCAGAAAATTACCAAACCTCTCCCCCATGTTCAAGAGCTTCTGGTCCATACAAAATAGAAAAACCAATCCCCTAAAGAGGTTCTCAAGAAGAATGAATCAAGAGGTAAAACTGTCTTCTATTTTATTTCAATATCATTTCGTGTTCCTTTATTTTCTTATATTCTACTCAATTGCCCTTGTCTAAGGGGAATGAATACTAAATTATCTTAAATATACTGTAATTTTATTATTTTTATTTTTTTAATATATTTCATATCTCTTCTCCTCTCTCTTTTATTTTACGAATGAAAACATCGTCCGTGAGGTGCCGATCTACAACCGTTGTTGATGATGTGCTTTGATCATTGAATTACACCTTCAAGGATGGTCATGAAACTAATATTATGGTTCAACAATAATATAATATAATTATTTTATCATATTTATTTATAATGAATTTTTTTTACACATGATGTTAATTTATAAAACCAAATGAGTTCGTTGTTATAAAAAATTATAACTTAATCTAAATGATTATCATTAATTATTTTTCTAATGAATCCTATTCACTTTTGAAAAAAATGTTATTTTAATCATCGATAAGTTCATTAATTACATATATGTTTATTTCTATAAAATCATTCTTATTATACAATATTTTCTATATAGATATACGAGTGAACTGACCATTAAAACCATTAAAAAAAACACTCTCCAACGATGAAATTGAATCACTAAACCCATTAAAATACCATAAATGAACATAATAAAGTTATAATAAATAAAATAAATGTATAAATGGTTATATAATTTTTAGTTAATGTATATAATTTTAATATTCAGTACATTAATATCAAGTGAAATATTGTTTCAGACATATGGTATGGTATTATACCCAAACCTCCATTATTCCTTCAATTTACTCTTTCTCTCCTTTAATCTAGATAAAATTATGTCTTATTTTTATGTACATATAATTCATACTATTTCATTTTTCAAACATTCTATATCAAAATCAATTCATCCTTATATTTTAGGTATATACATGTTTTTAAAATGTTACATACTAAATTCATCCTGATAAACAAGAAAAATTTAAGGGATAATCTGAATTATTACCCATTTTCACGTGTGGTCCTCGATAATTTATAATACACCATTATTGTATAAATAAAATCACACATTTTATAATAAAATACTTTCTTGGTTCAATTATAGTTTTATAAAAACAATTTTTCTATTTCTATTTTAAATAATCTTGAATGTTTTCCCTTAAACCGTACTAAAACGTGTTAATTTTGAAGTTTCTTAAACACTCTTTTATGTTCAGTTTTACATAAATTCTCCTGATATATGCCTATATTCCCTTATAAATGTCCATTAATTATTTAAATCCACACTTTTGTGGAAATCACTATGATTTTACATTTTTCTATACCTTTTTAAATAATTATGATACCCAATTCGTTCAATGTGTAAACCTTATGTTAATGTTTGATTTCATATGTATGGTTCATTATGTAGGAAAAATATTTATGAAAATGTTATGATGGGTTCACCATGATAGTTCCCAGATGCATTGGGTAATGTTTTGTCCCCTGATATATTGTGTGTAATGGTCTTGGTGGTTATCCTTGACTCGATCTCCTTTATGCGCAACAATCCTTGAGTCCTTCTCCTCAATGTGCAACAAGCCCTGACTCATTCTCCTCTAGGTTCAAAAAGACATTACTCATGAAAAATTCATGTTTTATGTTTTTTATACATTACTATGAATATATTATTATTTGATCTTGTGATATGATTCCTTGTGTTTAATCATGTCCCACACATTTAATATCATTATGTTATGCCTTTTAACCCATGTTCATAGATTTATTTTATTGTTTATTACCTTACTAGTATGTTTAGCTCATACCTTTCTTCATGTTTTCCCTAGGATATCTTACACAGATGTAAAGGATCAAGGGATGTTATAAGATCTTAATGGATGATAATAAACAAAATATTTTATTTAGTCTCATGTTTTCATGTTTTTGTACACTGTCTTTGCAGACAATAGATTTTATAATCCTTTGTTTAGAATTTTATGTTCAATTATGCTTAGAATCACTTAATGATACATGTAAAAGACATGTGTTTCTATAATTTTAATTTAAAAATATTATTTTTAATGAATTTCTTATCCTGTTAATTTTGATTTGGGTTGATCTGAATATTACATAATTTATTAGCAAACTATTTCATCACGAATTATATAATTATAACATACCATTTACGTAAAAACGATATTTTAACTACTTTGTAAAAAATAATGTTTTCCTAAAAAATTAAAAAAGATTAACCATAAATTAATTTATTATTTTTTGATTCAGAAAAATGAAACCTTATTTATAAAAATATATTTCTATCTTAGGTAATTTTAATATTCAATATAAAAACTATGGTATTTTAAAAATTTATAAAACTGATATTTATTAAAAATGAACATCTAATTTTATCTGTGATTTCAAATTTAAATATTTTTTTATATTGTAATAATATTAATATCAAAATAATTTATTCATATTTAATATTATTCAAAAGTCAGTTATCTATTCAAACTTTTAAGTTACAATTCTAAAAATCATGTTACTATTCCTAAGAGTTCAATTACTATTCATAATGACTAGGTTAATATTCCAATGGTTATAATGGTTTTGAAATTATAATAAATATGACATATTTACTTAATTTTCCACTCCGGTCAATACCACGCAATGTTTTATATTATTTGTTTTTAAATATGTTAATTATATTTCTATTTTTTTTATTTTTCACTATGTTGTTACCAAGATTGATAATTATAGGGGTCTGGGATATTCTAAAGGATAATATTGTAGTTATATTTTTATGTTTATTCGTATATTACGGTAATTTACATTTTTTGAAGTATATTTATTCAATGTATTCAATGTTATGAATTAATTAAATAAAGAAATGATAGTTTTTTTGTTCCTGTGTTTTATAATATACCACATTAAAAAGTATGACAAACATGTCTATTTATAAAGAAAATTCTAACTATAAAAATATATACTTTTCCATTATTCCATATTTATAAATTTTATCCAAATTGTAATTGCCCATATCTTTTGATAAGAATTCAATAGGGAATTTTTATCTCATTTAAACCCTAATTTCCTATGATAACTCTTTATTCCTAGAATTTCACAAAAGTAATTTGACAAGGTGAGTTCTTTAATTATATTGAACATTGTCTCTATAGTCTATGAACATCACTAGTTTCTCCTCATAAGATAGTTCATGATATAGTTGAACCACATCAAGATTTGGTACATGTGTGGAATTAGATAATAACTTCCCCATGGTGGATTTGTGGAAAATATCATGTACTTGAAGTATGTTTAGTGGAAACACTAGTTAGTAGGCCATGATTCCTATGTGATCAATGACAATAAACAACCCAATGTACTTATGTTTTAGATTTACCTTTTTACTGAGCTCATGTCTCTCCTCAAATGTAATATTTAATGACTCATTTTTTCTATAGCTTCAAACTCAATGTTTCACTGATTATTGTCATCATAGCTCTTTGGTAAAGAATAATAATATTGAATATATTTATAAATGTATTTTACATTATTTATCATATATTTTAAAATATTGATTCCACGGATCTTATCTTCACCGACATCATTCAAACATATTGTAGTTCTATATCTCTCCCATAGAGATATTCATATATGTCCATCTCTCTACTTAGTTAGAAGATGTTGTTATTCAAGAACCAAATAAATTGAATATGTAGATATGAACCTCCTATAAATTCCATTGTGAAATTTCTCATTCAATCTATGACTATTAGAATTTTTCGATTATATTAGCCTCTAGTTTATGGGAGATTGGGTATATTGATGCTCAACTCAATATTCATGGAATATTTTTGTCTCATCCAGAAATTAGTGGTGATCCTTGGATCTCAGTTAGATATGTTCTCAAGTGGATCTATATATATAATCCTGGCATCCTAAATATATATCATGGAAATATGGTCGAGTGACAAATATTCCCTAATGTAAATGATGTGACCATTCTGTGCGAGTATGTTCACTATAATACATATAGTATTGTTTCCTTCAAATTTATTTAGAAGACTCATTAAAAAGAATAAGTTAATTCTTTAATTTTTTAAATTATAATGGGTAATGGATGCATTATTCCTTTATAATTTTGATTATTTTCATTAACTTATTGTCATACTAAGAAGTTTGAGGAGTACTTATCAATATCACTATTCATTTTGTTTCCCCCCAAATTCTCTTGATTATATATGTACTTGTTGAAAATTCATGCTTGGATCGATAAAGGTAATCTATTTGAATTATACAATAGTTGTTTCTTTATTTTTGGGGATTATAACATGAAAATTATAGTTTGAAACTAAATAAATACATGGGTTTTAATGATCAATTCATGGATATTAACTTCTTTTGTTTCTATCATCTTCTTAAAATATCCAAATCATCCATTTATATCTTCTTGATTTTATAATCGGTAGTTGGTAGGGAAATAATTTTGGAAATGTAATAAAAAATCCATCCCTTTTTGATTTCCAAATCTATTTTTTACATTTCCATTAATATATTAATTTCTTTATCCTTATTTTGGATTGGGTATAAGGTTAAATTATATGAATACCATCTTCTACCTTGTCCGCCTTTTCATGATCAAAATGTTTTGAGAAATCACAGTTCTTAATTAACTACTACCATATTCATTGACACATGTTTAATAATTTTTTAATGAATATATAATTTTAAACCCCATGAAAAATATATATTCCACAAATCTCTATAAAAAGGAAGTTCATTTAAATCTATAATTCAAATATCATAGCTCTTATCTCCATATCACATTTTAAGTAATTTTTTTCTTAGAGCATCACTTTTGTTTGTGGGATACATGTTTACATTATCATTTTTAACTGTATAGAAACCAAAATATTATTTAAAGAATCATAGTATATAAACAATTACTCTCCACTTTATGGTAGGGTTAGTATGGGTGTGGTGATTATATTATTATTGATATTCTGAATGATCTCCAGACATTATCGTATCTCTACTTACATCACAAATTATTGTGTTAACTCATTTACTAGACTAGAAAATCATGAGAAATATCTCAAAAAGAAATGGTAGTTCCAAAATAATCATTGAAAACTATGGCTCTTTTGGATAATTTTTCATTTGTGACATTCTCCAATCATCTTAGTGCAATAAGGATAAAAAAATTATTCTATTGAGATATAGTTCCCTAATAATGTTACATTCTATGTACAAAATTAAAAATTTATGAACTTATCATATAGCTATAATTATTTCATGATTTTAACACATTTCATATATTCACTTCTTGTCATTTATTTCTCATTGAGTATATGAGAATATCGTAAAAAAATTAGACAAAAAAATTATCAATATAACTACTAAATATTATACTAATCAATTGTATGAAGATGTTTTGAGAATTAATTAAGACCAAATAGAATCACTATGAAAAAATGGTGAACATATCTTGTATGTATGGAACTCTTTGTAATTTATTCTATCTTATTAGTAAAATAAAGATATAAAAAGTCTACTTTTAGGAAGTAATGAAGTCCCAACATTAAGTCAAATAAGTTATGAATCCCGGGTTGTGGATACTTTTTCTTTTATTTAATCTTATATATCCCTAAATACTTTATGTACCAAAAAAATGACCCATCATTTTCCCTGAAAATGTTCACTCGCTCACCCAAAGGTTATGTCCTGGGGAATAAAAACCATTTATCTCAATTATCTTTTTTTTACTCATCCAATTATATTGGGTTCATTATATATGATCCCATAGATATATTTGTGCCTCAATATATAAGTTAAATATTGAATTATGTTGAATGATCTAGTAGAGAACTGGAAAATAAATCATGGAATACATCAAAATATTCCTTCATAATATGAATGTCATCAAGGATAATAATATTCAATGACTCAACCATTTTACTTAGATATAATTCTTATATGGGTACTAAAACCCATACCATTGATGGATTTTCTAAAGGGGATCCATAATAATCCATTCATTTATATATGATCATGGAATGGTTTAATATAAAAAAAGAGGCTTACTTTCCAAATAGATTATACGAGATCTATTTCATGAGAAATGATCCATTCTGAGTATAGTAGAAAATTCTATAGAAGCCAAGATTATTATATTTTCATTAATACTATATCTAAAGTCTCAAACTGGGAAATTAAAATAATTGGGCTATAATGATTTAACCACATGGTGTTTTAATAAATATATATACATTATGGTATCGAGGAGGTGATTCAATAATTATAAAAAACATATAGTATATAATAGAGTTTTTAGAACTTAAATATAAAAAAACATACACGATTCTTTATTGTATAGTAATTTTATTTTTTAGCACATTATAGGCATTCTCCACCTCAACAATAGTCAGGGAATAATTTTAACCTTAATATTTTGTCTTATGTGGTTATTAACTTTGATTAATATCAATGATCCATGACTTCATACATAGGCATGTATAGTACCCATTTTCCATGTAGTTAAATACTTTCACCCTAGGAGGTTCATTTTGGTGGTGAATGCTTTTCATCCATCACATTGGGTATCTTCTTGATGTATATTCAAAATTCATTAGCATGATGAACTTATATTCCACACATGAACCATTTACACATTACATTGTTGAAATTATTAGTGTATAACAATCTAAATATATGATAAGTGTGGGTATGGGTATTCTTCCCAATTTTATTATATTACCCTAAAATAATAAAATAAATCCTTTATTTATTATCTCCATATCTGTGTGACCATTCACCAAACTCCCTGTAACACCTTGAGATTTTAGAATATATTTATCTTTAATAAATCCAAGAAGTTTGATAGGTTTTTTTTCATACAATGAAATAATATAGTCAATAACAATTATCTATAGTACAAATTGAAATATATTATTATACAATTAAATGATACATATTTAGTAAAATAAATTTTAATTAGTCCTATATTTATTATTCATTGCTCAACCGAAATGTTTTATTTAAATGAATTTATTTTATTGTATATTATATAAAATCTGACTGAAAGATATATTTATATATTTTATATTTTATTTAATAAATGAGCGTTATGTCTTAATTCATCATGTCAATTTATATTAAGGTGGGTTTTCTGGACTTATCTAAAAATGATAATTTTTTCTTAAATAGTGAAAATATGATTTTTATGAATACCAAAACATTTATGAAGTAATTAGGATATAATAATGAATATTAGAATATTTTTTACATACTAAATATTTTATATTTAGTATAATAAATCTTTTAAAACTATTATTTTAATTTGCATTCCCATTCATTACTTTTTTGAACCATTGTTCTGACTTATTATTAAAAATACAAGTTTTTATTCTTTAACATTAATGTGGTTTTTTAAATATTGAATTTGGTTTTCATGTGGTTCTAAAATAAAAAAATATTTTTTCATTAAAAAATTATCAAATAAATTAATGGTTATCACTACTACAAAAAAATATTTGGACTAAATAAGTATAAATTCTGTTGTACATAGAAAAATCATTTATTTGAGAATAAATTTTACGTATTTTTAGATCAAATATTAGAATAAATTTCTTCCCCATATAGGAATCAAATAATAGAAAATTTATTTGAAAATTTGATTAAACATATTAAAATTTTCATTTTAGGAAAATTTCCTTTTTTTTCCTAAGGAATAGTTTCCATGGTAAAAAACGTGTCACCACGTTATAGCTTAAAGGGTATGGGTAGTTTAAACTAAGAGATATAAGGTTTAAAATATGTTTAAAATTTGTATGAATTTAATTATTTGATTTAATATAGAATTTATCCAACATTATCATTTAAAATTTTTTATTTGGTTAAACATTCACAAAAAAATATTACTTTAAATTATTTTTAATCTATAATGTTTTGTAAGGGTACCACTCCCCACACATGGAAATGGGAGACAACTCTTCCCACATATCTACACAACTTTATCCCCATATCCCAAAAACAGATATATCAAAATACCTTCCCAAAAACAATTATCCATTACATAGTGCATCTTTTCATCCCAAAATACCCATAGAATAGTCCTTAATGTGTTTTTTAATCGATATTATCTATGGAAGAGTTATATGTTCTTACTGAACTATTTGAATTTTTATTCGTCATAAACCACACAAAAATCATCTAAAACCATATTCATATAATGAAATACATTTATATAATGTAATGTAATTTTTCTATGTTATTATTACAACCATTTTATATTTGTTTTCTGTATAATGGAAAATGAAAGTGTTTCTCATGCGTACTTACAAATTACTATCTCCAAGAAGTGACATATTTCATTATTTGTCACCACCTCACATGGCTATGTAGGTTTATGTATTTAATGAACATATATGATATATATGATAAAATTAATATTTTTAAACCAAAATTATTATTATTTATCTAACATTATAGAATTAAAACATTACTCATGCATATGTGCGGACTACAACATCCGTGAAGTGATGTAATTCAATTTATATCACTACCTTAAATATATTTCCATAAATGTGTATATAATAAATAAATATGATATTATTTAAGTGATTAATATTTTGGAGATTATGAAACCATTACTAGGGTTCAAGGACTAGAATCTTCATACCGAAACATGCATGGAAAACAAAACTGTTAACACCTAGTATATTGAATTTACTAAGGAATTATTAATAAATGGGTTATTTAGAATTATGAATGAATAATATATGGAAATATAATTCTTAAAATATTTCTCATATAGATTTATAATAAATCTTAAATATATTTTACCAGAGGATAGAGTGTGTATGATGAAATCCAGGACATGAGATAAGAGTTTACCTCAAATTATCATTTTTAACCAGGATTGTTTTGATTGAATAGTATATATGTGAATTATATGTTCTTTACTTATTTAATAGAATATATTTTATTCAATATTTTTTATTTATGTTATTTATGTATTATTTTTATTTGACATGATTTTTTAATGAAAATTTTAATAAATATGTATTTCTAAAATGATCTTATTTACTTACTTTGGTTGGGAATATTTTACTTCTATGAACCCATTCTCTAAAATGATTAAATAATTTTATTTTTTATTCTATAGTTATTATTTATATAAAATTTATACCATTTTTTCTTTTATTGAACATTTTAATACATTATATTATTTTTTATCAGATATGTATTTGACTTTTTACAAAAATGTTAAAAAATAATTTTTAACATTTACCAAGAAAATAAATTTTCCCACAAAATTTACAGATATATTTTTACCCTTATTCCATGACGAGTTTTTTGGTTTTAAAAATAAAAAAATATAACAAATTTTCTTGGAATTGTTTTTTCTTTAAATGTGACTTAAATAAAAAGATGAATTCACTTATTTTTTAAAACATATTTAAAATTATTTTATAAAAGTAATTTTTTTATCTCCGTAAACATGGAATATGGGTGGTCATAATTAAATGTGATATTGATATTATTATATAATAAAATTTCCTTCACTATATGCAGTAGTATTGTTTTCTTGTTTGTGTTTCAATGAAACCCTTTCACTTCCCATTGTATAATGAATATATAATGAAATTATGAATGTTGTTATGATATTGTTACACACATATGTATGGTTTTAATTGTGTTCTAGATGGATAAAGTATTATATATTCTTAAAATTAATTGTGTAAATATTAATATATAACTATATGATATGAATGGGAATGGGGAGTGAACCCAATCCACTTTAGGTCTATATCCACTATTTTTATGGGAATGGGAGTGAACAAAATCCATTGTAGGACATGGTAAACTATTATATTGTTGATGTTGATCCCTATTAGAGGAAATTATTTTCTATTTTTATATGTATGATTCAAAATTATGCCTTTTGATTATAATATTCTCTCATTGAGAATGTATAATTATAGTTGATTTTTCACTCTTACGATTTATGACTTTTATAAAAAATAATTATACCATAGATCATGATTTATGGTTTATGATTTGTTAGGTTTTCTTTTATAATGTATGATCATGTTCAAATACTACCATTCTTGTCTTATGATCATTTATGATCATCGATTAATATCTCCATTGATTACCATTTCTAAAATTCTTATCTCATCCTTTTGTATGATTCCATTTTAATAGGTTATGATTAAAGGTTATATGTGGGGTGTATCATTGAAGGGTGTTAAGGGAGAATAATTTTGTTAGAGTTGTAAAGGATTTTTCAGGAAATATATTGATTATGTATCCAACCTCTAAAGACCCTAATTATTTATGGGTTCTAGGTGTCCATTATTATGAGATGGATTGAATACCCATTTAAAATAATGTAATATGTGTATTAGTGAACCTTAGGTCACCATAGTTGGTATAAAAGTGTTTAGTTATTTTTAGAGTGCATGATATGATAAATTATAGGGCAGAACCTATGATAACACATGTGATATAGGATGAACCTAAAATTGAATATTTTGATAAAAATGTACATTAATTTAGGGAAACATTGGAATAAGTTTCCTTATAATATCATTTATTTATATTTTTTTGATTCTTGAATCTTACAATATGATTCTTGTTTTTATTCAATGCCTGAAACCAAGAGTAATCTTGTTAATAATCAATGTGATAACCAAGTTAACGATCATCCTCATGAAAAACCAAATATAATTAGAGATTTAATATAAAATATTATGACCATACTAACCCAACTCTCTCAAGATATAAATAGTAAAATAATTATGAATAAACATCCAAATGTAAAATGGGAGGAAGAACTCGCCATTGAGTCTATTATGTAGAAAAATATAACTTCTTTAAATGTTTCCTTTGAAACACAAATTGTTGAGAAATGTATCAATGATATAGAAAATATATTTTCTGTTCCCCATTACTTATATCATATAAATAATTTTTTTTATTTTAATATTTTCATGGTAATTGGCTATAATATAATTTTATATATATGAAAAAAAACATTTCATGTCTTCTGAAAGAAGAAATTGAGAGTGGGGAATCTCACTGTTCTCATGTTTTTGGGGATAAGAATATTAAGATATATTTTCATGTAGATTAAAATAAAAAAACCAATGAAGGAAATAAAATTAATCATACTTTATACTGAATGTGTCGAAAGAATCATGGGGGAAATTTTTAAATGTGGTGGGTAAATGTTTTAAGTGTGTAAATGATGTCAGTTGATAAAATGAATATCGAAGAGACATGATGATTCTATTCAATTATGAGAAGAAATATTAATCAAATGCCCCACCCAAACACTAAAGTTTCAATTACAGAATATATGGTAATTATTCTATTAAATTATAAAATATAAGGGTTAATAGTGATAATAAATTTCAGTAACTACTTAATCAAAGAGGCAAATGGATATATCATGTGCTTACAACATTTGATGTAGGTCAGGTGAACATAGTGTTTAGGGGTACACTTATTGTCACCATCCAAACTCAGAATTTCTTATTTTATTTTTCGATACCCACTCTTTTATATATAACGAATTTTATAATAGTATCCTCTTTCCACCAAAAACAATTATATGTTATGTTATTTTTGAATAATATTAATGGTATTATGATCATATCACAACACCATTTCTCCTCTCTGATAGATGATTATGGGTATCTACATCTGGTACATCTTGTTATGTTTCCTCTGGTTGAATATAATGTGATTTTCGGCATGGATTGGGTCTACCCATATAGATCCTATATAAATTTCTAAGGATGGTATGTCTATTTTATATTCCTAAACAACCTATTATAATCTATTTTTGTGAACATGGATATTAAATTCAAATGGAGATTGCATATATAATATGAGTCTTATTACATATTAACGAAATGAATTTATCTCAAATGTTTGTGGTGAAAATATACATTCATGATTTTCCTATTTGTGGGGAATATATTTATTTATTTATTGAAGAGTTTCATTGTCTTCCCCAAAATTTGGAATTTTACTTTTCAATAGAATTTATGCATGGTGGTAATCTAATTTAAAATACACTATATTGAATGGTACTGATTGTGTTGTAGGAATTTAAGAACAATATATAATAGATTATGTATATGGGATTAATTTAGAAAAGTTATTTTTAGGGGTTGTACTAGTTATTTTTTAATAACAATAGGTCAATTTATATTTTAATTAATTATCAATAACTTAATAAGATCGTGATAAGGAATAACCATCCATTACCCCATATTGATAACTTTTTGATCACCGTAGAGGAGTCAAATTATAATCTAACGATCTATATTTAATATGGATATAGTTCATCGACATTAAAAATATTGTTGATACCCATTAAATCCATTTTAATGAGGTATGAGAATATGAATTTACAATTATTCCATTTCAACTTATATATGACCCCACTATCTTTATTGATCTTATAAATAGAGCCTTTATAGATTACCTTGATCATTTTTAGTCTCCCTTAATGATATTCTTACATATTACAAGTCCAATGAATAACATTAAATTAATTTGATGATTGTTTTGAAGACCTTATGAAATATAATATCTATAATAAATTTTTCATGTTGCAATTTTTGATAAAGAAATATCAATATTGGATCATAAAATTATAAGAAAGTAAATCTCATAGGATCCCAGAATGGTGTATGTTATTTAATATTATCCAAGAAAAACAAAAAATATTATGGTCAATAGTTTTCTTTGATTTTATTAACAAAAAATATTCTTTGTGAATAATTTCTCACATCTATCAAATATAATAACTATACTGATATTAAAGGGAAACATTATCCTTTGGACTGAAAAATGAAGTATAATTTCATATAACTGAGGATAAGGTTTGTTTGAGAAACATTAATAAAACTATACTACAGTGTATATGTTCTTGTTATGTACAATAATGCATAAAATAATGGATTTGTATGTGTGGTCATGTTTAATGAAACGGTAGTACCGTATGCATCATAAAAATTAATGGTTCATGAGAAACGTTACCCAACTCCTAATTTTAGAGATGAAGTTTTTAATTTTTACATTCAAAATATGCTAGAATTATATCAATGGTGAAATATGTGATATATATAATGATGAAAAATGGATAAAGTATATATTCATGTACAAATAGATGAATATGAACAAAAGGAGATAGTTTGAGTTGATTTAATATAATTACTACTTTATACATTACCGCCCAGAGAAGGAAAAAAGGATGTTGATTAACTGAGTTAGAAGAATCATGTAAAATTATACATTATGGTTATTGAGAAGGATATAATAATTATCAATATATAGAGCATGGAATATTAAATAACAACTAAAGGAAACAGATCCGATATTTCTTAAATGGATGTTCAACCATCCATCTATGTGATGATTAAGGTGCTGCATAAGGATTATGTAGAGAGAAAAAATCAAGGTATGATCTTGATTTCAATGTTGACCATGATGGGATTCTATGGTTCATGAATAAAATATGTTTCCCTAATATAATATGATTTTATGGAGCTATTGGATAATTAACATATCTCATCATTCTCTATCCATCATGAAATTACAAAAATTTATAGGGATCTTAATGAGAATTTCTCGTGTTACAACATGAATAGAGACACTGAGGAGTATATAACATGATCCATGGAATGTTTTTATGTCATGGATTAATGTCATAAGACTAAGGTAATTATGAGACTGTTACCCATACCTATATTAAAATTGGAAAATATTACCATTGATTTGAGTCATTGGAATCCCAAATACATATAAAGACTATAATAATAGTTCTATTTTACTGAATAAACATACAATGTTAGTGAATTTTATTTTTATGTAGCCATATTTATATATTGAAATACATTTCAGAATATACATTACTAATGTGGTAAGGTTTCTTGAAGTACCTTTTTCAATTATCTCTAATCAATAGCCATGTTTTACATATAAGTTCAGGATAATTATATACAAAGAGTTGAATAAAGATATGATCATTGAAACATAATATAATAATCATTAATATTGTTATTCTGATAGATTTTTCAAAACCTGTAAGATTTGATGAGAGATTAATCATTGTATTTCAATGGGGCCCAGGATAAAAACCATCATCTAGTTAATTTTGTTTAAATAATAGTCCTTACTCAATAATTTTGATGGATCCTTTTGAATAGATATATAGAATTATGGGGATGATTTTAACATGTTTGGATGATGTTTGAGAATAAAATATATTGGGAACTATGATAATTTTTAAAATAGTAGAGATATTAAAATAAATTAAATAACACTTCAGGGTAACATTGTGTCAATAGAAGAGTTATAATAATAACCATTGATGGTTTATAATGTTTTAATTTGGATATAATTTACTTTTATAGATATATAATTAGTATAAAGATGTGTTATTTGGAAAGAACGACTAGTTATTCCATAGTTATATTGGCCCCTTTGTGATTCTTGATTGTAGTTTACCAAAATTATATGAAAAAGCATTGTTCTTGACACCATGTATGGTATGATACACCATGTGCATAAGGGAATACAATATACTGATACTTTAGAATATGTTTACAATATTTTTCTTAAAAAATCCATTATATATTATGAATTTTAGTGATACATTGTTAGAATTGATTTCATGCAACGATGAGTTTTTTTGATGACTTTCATTACACATATAATTGAGTTTTACCAAACAACAATCATTTTATGAATGTATTATTTTATGATATAACATATATATTAAATTATCAAGTATAAAAGATCCAGGATTTTTCTTAAAGTATTTTTTGGTTTATATTTCTATTTATGTCTCTTATTTGGGTTATATAATTGTTCCCCATGTTCATGGGATGGCCTGGGCGTGATCTGGGGTTTGGGATAGTCAAAATATGGAAAATGAATTTTTTATGCACGTTCCATGGTTCGCACAGGTTTAGTGAAAACAATACTAAGTATCCCAGGAAACCACATGAGGGGATGATTTTGGGACCGTAGATCTCACTCGATTTTTGCACGTTTTGGAAAACCGTGTGGGTAAACTGTGCAAACGGGTGATATTGGGATAGTATCTCTCACATGGTTTTTGCACGGTTTGGAAAACCCTTTGGGTAAACCGTGTAGACTAGTAATGTTGCTAAATTTTTTAAAAAAACTCCCTTACTAGATTTTTACCCCCAACTCATAATTTTTTCCTTTATTCTCCAGTGTAACCCTAGTGATGAGAAAGAGATCCCAAGATCTTCCATGGGAGATTCACTATCATCTCTGGTTCTTTTGGAGTTGCATTAGTTGTGAATTGAAGACATGGTAAGTCTAATATCTACCTTGCTTCCCCTTCTTGATTGGGTATTGCACTCTTCTCCCATATCTTTCAAAAGATCTAAAACACTATTTTTCCAATGAGATATTGGTCGAGGCCCCAATGGTTTTTTGAATACTGATCTAAGATCATCTTTGGGAGTGTGTGCACCAATGAATTTTAGGTATGTGTTGTACAAGTTATATCCCATAGTTTCGTTGTAGATTTGTGCATCCTCAACTTTTTTCTTTGTCCTTTATTGATTTTATTTTGAAACCCTTGATAATATTTGGTATTTACGGTGTGTAAATGATGAATGGAAACCCTCATGGTCCCCAAGGGATTCATAGAGGATGATTGTACTCATTTAATACCACTCATGGGGTGTGCTAATACATTCTAAACTGTGAATTAGATAATTTAGTTTTAGGTTGTTGTGTATTAATGTAGAGCCGCTGTTGAGTAAATTTATATTACTAATGGAAGTCCAAATGAGGTATTAATTAATTGGGGTCGAGGTAAGAGGCTTACGAAATATGTTAAATATCCCTAAGCGAGTTAGTGGATGTGAAATAGTGAATATGCTAAATTGATAACGGTGTGTAGAATGGTAAATATGTTGAAGGCTATTTTTTAATGTGTATAATTTATTGACATAATGGAATTATTAAATATTCTTACTGAACTAGGTTTGATAATTGGAATTTGGCAAAATAGGCTAAGTGATTTACATGGGAATTTTTTAATGGGTTATTTCACAATATGTTTTAGGATTTTGATTGTTATGAATTATGATTGTAATATGTATTGGTTGGTTTGGTTATTATATGGTTTTTGTGTCATGAGTGGATAGATAAGAACATGCACATGGATTGAGTTGTTGGATAAAGGACTCAGGATCCTCCCATGGTTTGAGTTGGAATGATGATCTAACTTGTCCCACAATTCATGGGTTAAAGAAGGAGACAAATCTCTTATCCCATAACAGTTTCTTTCCACCTAGACTGAGGATTCGAGGTGAGGATATTTTGATGGTGTGTTATGTTACCCATAGTGAGTTAGGGAATTACTTTTTCCATTATGAAAATGATATATTCCATGATTTTTTTTGATTTATGATGAACTCATAATAAAAGAGACATAATATATTGGCCCCATATATATTATAGCTAAGTAGAGATTGATAACTAGTGGCCCCAAATTATCTTTATTTTTATTTTTATTTATTTATACTTAAATGAACTATATGTTAGACTAGATATTTGTAGAATCCATTTTTGGTGGCCTACTGAGGTGTAATCACACCCTTCTTGGGCTGTCGTTAGGTACCTGAGTAGATTTTATGCTTGTAGGATAGGATAAAGGAAACATTAATATGATTGGGAGTTGAGTATTCCACGGTATATGTATGTATAATGTTCTAAATTTGAATTCTGGTCCTTTTTTGAGATTCCTATAATGTAATTCTTTTTGGAATTATACAATTGGAACTGTAGCATGACAAGCCATATTTTTTATTTCTTTTTGTTTATACCTAGTTTCAGTGATGTTTAACAATGCTTTTTATTTTTTGTTTCTTATTATTTCAACTATTTATATTTTTTTTCTACAATGGCTTACTCTGGTAAAGAGGGTATAGTCTTCCCTTGTGAATTATAATACCCTCGCTTCTAGTCAAAACCCTCTAGCATACAGGGATCTCTACTTGAGGTCAAGTGACGACCTGACATGGGGCGCCAATTTAGTGACACATGGGATAGGGACATTACAAAGTGGTATTAGAGGAGTTCATTCCTCTTACTAATTATATGGGGATGAAGTAAAAAATATTATTAATGTGTTCATAATTGGTAAAGGGCTTTTTCTTGGGAGTTTCTCACCCATGTATGAGGAAAACCCAAGTAACCATGGGCTGGAATTGTTGTTCTTATTTTGTGTTGTTATATTTGATGATATTTCACCATTTAGTGATGCACATGTGGTGTGATGTGACAGTTTTATGATATTTCTCTCGTGGCCGGAATAGAACAAGATTGTACATTCCTGTATTTTTTTATGCACCTATGTATATATGTGAAATGTGTCATAGTAGGAACACACACATGGGATGGGTCTATGGGACATAGAGGGTGTAATGCCTTTTACATTCATAAAAGTAGTGAAAATTGTGTCAAAAAATAATTCAAATTTGTTAAAAGGAGAGGAAAAATTTAAAAGATAATTAATAAATTATTCTTGATAAAGGGTCGTATGTCAAATGAAATGTTGTTAGAGTAATTGGTGATGTTATAATATTTCAAAAATATTAGATAAGGTATGTATTGTTGTTGTGTGAGTTAGTTACCTCGTGTTAGCAATGACCTTGGTTGGGATGGTTGAGGGTTGACTGTCGGGTATGATCATACCTGTTGGGTAGTGTCTGTGAAATAGTTTTTTGTTGTCCAATGAAGATCCTTCATTTATATTAGTGAATGATTTATGGTTTTTGTTCTAAAGATCGTGTTTGGTATTGTAGATAAATTCATCAATGAAGATGTGTGATAGTTGGGAGACATGAGGATGTTGTTGAGAATTCTTCCCCATTATTTGAGTTGAGGATATAAAGCTTCAAGATAATAGGGAAGATCAGGTCAATGAGAATTATTCTTGTTTTTTGTATATGATGCAATGAGATCCAGGGAAGGCTTTATGGATTATGTTTGTGCGTACCATGGAGTTTCAGATATACCACACTATGATCATTACTGGAGAGGGTGGACTAGGGAGATCATTGTTTTGGATAGATTCCATATTGACTATTCATGATCATTTGAAGACTCTTCATAAGAATAGATTGATGTTAACAGCCTACATGTTAAGTGGTCAGGAAAAACAATGGTGAGATATTATGGTCACACAAAGCAGTTTGAAGGTAGGGTGTGGAAGGATTTCCAGGAAAATTATATGGAACATTACTACCTAGAAATCCTGAGGCTGAAGTAGGATACTCAGTTTTTGATTTTGTCTCAGGGGGATGTGTTAGTGATGGATTGTGCTGTGCATTTTATGAACCTATTCTGATTCATCTTGATGATGGCTGGAGATGAGGCATCTATGAAAACAAGCTCAAATTATTGGATTATGTGGGAGATTAGGTCTTAGGTGAACATATTCCATTCGAAGAGGTTTGAAGAGGTAGTGGACCAATCCCTTATCTCAAAAGGAAACTTGAAGGGATCTTCGGGAGTTGGACTTGTGGTTCCAACTAGGTTGACATGCGGTACATCCTCCGAGGAAAAGAAGCATCATTTTGGAAGATTCCAACAGGGTGGGAGTGAGCATAATAGTTAGAAGAGAGGGTCAGTTCCTCATGGTGGTGATCATGTATTCTATTATTAGTGTGTCATCTTGGTTATATATGGGGTCATTGTCCCTAAACACTTGTCGATTGCCAGTCCTCTGGTAGGATAAGACATATACAAAGGTTCTACAAGAACCCCCAGAAGTTGGGCTTGCATCGGAGTCATACGTAGTTACCAAGTTCATGAATGGGATAAATCTTTTTATATTTGATAGGTATTGGGAGCTCAACTAGTCGTACTAGTAGGGTGGTGGACATGGAAGTCTGGGATGAGACCACCTACATCAGTAGGGAAGTGGAGTGTAGGGTACTCAGGATGGATCCTAGGTTAGAGGGATTGGAGTCTACACAGAGTTCCTTCTACACCTGGAGGTGCTGAGTTTAGACCCTCCAATATTCAAGGTATGATTATTGTATCTTTCACACTCGTTAATTATTTATTTAAAAAATGTGCCACCAACTATTTTATCTCTGCAAAATTCTTTGTTTTTTTGGGCCTAGCCCTAGAATATATTTGTGGGGGTAATTTCAATCAATAATCCATTGGGGGTGTAAGTTCGAGATATTAGATTGTGTAGAGTTTGTGATTTATAGGTTGGTGGTGGTCATTTTATATGTAACTTGTTTTTCCTCGAGATGTCAGGTTTTGACCTGATCTTGAGTATGGACTAGAAAGTGTTGTATCATTACCATATCGATTGATACTATCATAGGTCACTGTCCCTGTCTCCCGATGGAGGCACATATGGATTTCGTGGTTAGTGGGATGTTAGATCATGCTGCACCGAACCTATTTTTAAGTAGTTGGGGGAACTCACATCCCATGTGACATGCCTTATTCTTGATGATGTAGAGGTTGGTAATATGTATTTACTCATGTGATGGATCGGTTTCATGTTGTTTTATCTATGGATTTCTATGGACTGTCACATGAAAGGGATGTGTAGTTCACAATCAAGTTGCTGGAAGGGGAAGAATTTGATCCAATTCCACCATATCGGATGGTGACGAAATAACACTAGGAAAAAATGGTTAAGCTGGATGAGCTAGAGAAAAAGAGATTCATTCGACCAAATATATTTCCATGGGGATCACCAATGCTATTTTCTAGGAAGGCTAACGGGTCATTGAGGTTGTGTGTCAATTACATAACGTTGAATCAGATGATGGTTAATAACCAAATCCATCTTCATAGAATTGAGGAACTGTATGATCAACTAAGGAGTGCCTTAGTATTTTCGATGATTAATTTGAGATTTGGATACCATCAGTTGAGGGTGAGACCATTAGACATACTATAGACAACCATCCGAAGTATGTTTGGGTAGTATGAATTTTTAGTTAATATTTTTGGGTTGACCAGTGAACCAAATGTGTTCATGGTTTTAATAATCCATGTATTTCACCCTTATCTAGAACATTTCATGGTTGTCTTTATTGTTGACATCTTGGATTACTCAAGAACACTTGATGATCATGCCAAACATCATGACACTTTCTTGGGTAAAATAAGAGTCCATATTCTTTATAAAATGCTATAAAAATTTCAATTATGAATTTATAAATTTCATTTATTGGTATAATTCATTTCTAAGATAGGTGTCTCGATAAATCCAGAGAAGGTGTATGTTGTGGTGTCTTGGGAGTATCCCAAGAATGCTTATGATGTTCAGAGTCTTCTGGGATTAGATGTTTATTACTAAAGGTTTATTATTGATTTCTATCATTTGACAACACCACTCTAAAGCTTAACAAATAAGGGTGTTGTGTTAGAGTGGTTAGAGGCATGGGAAATTGTTTTTCTATAATTGAAGAAGTGGTTGACTAACAGACCAATTTTGATTTTACCTAAACCAGGTAAGAGGTACACCTTGTTTAATGATGCATTTAGTGTGGGAGTCATGGAAGTGTTGTTGCAGAATGATTTGGTATTATATTATGGACCAATATAGTTGAGGACTCAGGAATGAAATTACCCTACTAATGATATTGATCAAGCTATTTTGGTTTATGAGATAATGTATTGGAGAAATTCGCTATTAGTGGAATGCTTCACAGTGTTTACTAGTCATAAAAATCCTAAGTATATATTCTATCAGTGTTAGTTGAATATTCAACCAAGAAGATGGGCTTAGTACCTAAATTTTTTGATTTTGAGATGGTTTACACACTAGGGAATTGGAATAGTGTTGTAAATACTCTGAGTAAGAAGACTCAGAATCATGTAGTTTAGGAATCCAACTCTGAATGGAAAATGATTTCTTTTTTTTTTTTGTGAAATGCACCTAGAGGTGCAGGATGGGATGGAAAAATGAATATTGTGTCTATATTGATTGAGTATATTATATTTATCCATGTTAACGAATTTCACCAATAAGATCAATAGTTTTTTTTCCATGAAGGATGGTCTTAAAGTTGGGAAGACACCTTCTAGTAGGGATGTTGGTGCTGATGGAGTTGTCCATGATTAATTCATTTTTTTGGTACCAGTTAGTGTGCGTGGAGATTTGATGTGCGAGTTACATTCATCAATGTGGAAAGTACATCCTAGAATGACTTAAATACATCATCATTTTAATTGAAAGTATTGAGTCTGAGAATGAATAAATATTTTTCGGGTTTTTTAGCATGATCCTTACCTATCAATAGATGATGGTCAAGCATCAGTGTCCAAGTGGTTTGTTATAGTCATTTCCCAGTTTAGGATGGATGTGGAACTAAAAAATTATAGACATCATAGTGGGTCAACCAAGGACGCCTCAAAAGAATGATACAAACTAGATCATTCTGGATCGGTGGAATAAGGTGGGTCTTTTCTTACCAATCCTAGAAACATATACAGTCGATCAGTTGAGTGTGTTATATGTTCAAGAGATAGTGAAACTACATGGTGTTCCGAGAAACATCATTTCTGATTGTGATGTGAATTTCATATCATGATTCTGGTAGGGGATTCAAAAGGTTCATCATACCCAAGTGTATTTTAGTATGACTTATCACCCTTAGATGGATGGGACGTCAGAGCATAAAATTATAGTATTAGAAAACGTGTTGAGAGCCCGTGTTCTGGATTTTTTTAGTTCATGGAAAAAGAATTTATCACTTTTTTAGTTTTCTTACAACAATATCTTTAAGGATATAATTTATATGAAACCATTTGAGGCACTCTATGGGAGTCCGTTTAGATCTCCATTATATTGGTTTGAAGTTGGGGAGTCTAAACTATTAGGAACAAGTCTGGTGCAAGATACACTGGATAAGGTTTGGTTGATTCAAAATCATATACTGAAGGATTAGAGTAGGAATGAGAAGCATGTCGACCGGCATTGTAGATTCCTTGAGTTTATGGTGGGTGATAGTGTGTTTCTTCGGGTGTCTACAAGGTTGGGTCATAATCTCATTTGAAAATATGAAATTTTAGCAACCATGTATATGGGGTAATTTGAGATTGTGGAGAGGATTAGACCAATAGCTTAATAATTGGCTATCCCATAATGGTATATTGGGATCCATGATGTTTTCATTTTTCAAAACATCAGTAGTAACATTTTGACATGTCACATGTGATAAACATTGATGATGTTATGCTTGAGCCTAATGAATCTTAAGAAGAGAATCTGGTTAGTATTGTGGATCATTGTGAGAAGGTCTAGCAGGGAAATTTTGTACTCTTGGTTTATTTTCTACACAGGTATGAAAATATTCATCAATAAACATGGAATCGAGAATCATATATGCGATCCCAGTGGCCCAATATATTTTCTTCATAAGCTCAATGATTCTTGGGAAGGGAATCTCGTGAAAGAGTTGTTCATAGGTGGCGAAGTTATAAGACTCATGATTTTTCTTAAGGTATGTTTTTGTTCATGTTTGAGTTTATGTCCCTTATTCTGGTTTATTATGTGTTCCAAAAGTTCATGGGGAGATCCAGGGGTGTTCTGGGGGGTTTGTGACATTAAAAAAAATAAAAAAACTGAGTTTTCTAGGCAAGTTTCACGATTTGTGCACGGTTAGTGAAAACCATGCATTAGATCTCAGAAAACCATTTGAGGGGATGATTTTGGGATAGTAGTTATCATATGGTATGGAAATGGTTTAGATAATTGTGGGGGTAAACCATGATATTGGGGGATATAGGATAGTTTCTCTTGTACAGTTTGTGCACGGTTTGAAAAACTATGTGGGTAAACTGTGCATCACAGTAGAGCTGATTGAATTACAGAAATGCTGTTATAGGATTTTTAACCACAACTCGGTATTTCCTCATTTCTTCCCCCTTGAAACCCTAGTGATAAAGAAGAGATCCCATGAGCTTCCATGGGTGATTATCCTATATATCAAGTTCATTTGGAGTGTCATCTATTGAGAATCGATGATATAGAAAAATCTAATTTCATCCTTGCTTCCTATTCTTATTTAGTGTTTGTAAGATTCTCTCATATACTTCAGAAGCTCTAGAACCCTCTTTTTGATGAAATATTATTTGAAGCTTCAATTTTTTGTTGGATTCAGATCTAAGGGTCCATTTGGGAGTGTGTTCAAAAATTTATTTGAGGTAGGTGGTATACATGTTATATCCTAAAGATTCATTGTAGATTTTTGCATGCCCGTCTTGGTTCTTTGTCCCTTATTGAAGTAATTTTGAAAAAGAATATATGATCTGGTATTTTGGGTGTATAAATGATGAATGGAATCCCTCATATTCCCCAAGGGAAGCATCAAGGACCATTTGACCCATTTGAGGCCGTCCATGGGGTGTGCTAATATATTCCAGACCTAGAATTATCCAAGTAAGTTCTAGGTTGTTGTGAAATCATATAGAGAACTTGTTGAGTATGATTATATTCTTAATGGAATTCAAAATGTGGTATTGGTTAATTGGGTGTGAGTTAAGAGGCCTAAAAATATGTTTTTTTTTTGCCTAAGAGAGTTAGTGCATGTGAAATGGTGAAAATGCTAAATTGAAAATGGTTCGTGGAATGTGAAATCTATTGAAGGGGATCTCATAAGGGAATTTATTAACTAGTATAATGGGTTGAAATAAGGGAATTATTTAATATACATAGTGATCTAGGTTTCACAATGGTAATTAGGATAAATGGTCTAAGTGATGTAAACAGAAATGTGTTAATGGGTTATGGAACAATGTTATTTTCCATATTGAATATTATGGATTATGATTTTTATATTTATTAGTTGTGATTGGTTGTTATATGGTTTTTCTGTGGTGAGTGGATGGAAAATCATGTGCACATGTCTTGTGGTGTGGGATAAAGGATTGAGGCTCCTCCCAGTGTTTATGTTGGTTTGATGCTCTAACTCTACCCACAATGCATTAGTTATGGAATAGGACAGAGCTTTATGCCCCTAATGGTTGAATTTCTCTCAGACTGGGGTTTTTATGTGAGGATAGTTTGATTTTTTTATATATTACCCTTAATAATTTATGAACCTACTTATTCCCTTATGAAATTGATGAATTCCATGAACCTTGTGTGATTAATGATGAACAAGTAACAAAAGATACATAATAGATATTTATGTAGTATTGATTAGTTTATATTCATAAATAGTGGAACAGAATTATATTTCCTTTTCTTGTTATTTACTTATACTTTCACGCACAATCTAGAAGACCAGATATTTATAGTATCCTTTAGTGGTGGCCTAATGATTTTTACTCACACCCAGCTCGGCTGTCGTTGGGTACCCGAGCAGAGTTCATACTTGGAGGTCGGTAAAATGGAAATGGCCCTATGATATGGAGTTTAGTTGGACATGGGACACACATGGATACGGTTTTAGACTTTGAGAAAAGACCAATTTGGGGATTCCTATTTTTTCTTTATTTTTGTCTTTATGTAGTTGGCATTGTAACGTCCCTAGTTTTGGAGATGTTAAAAAATGCATGTTATAGGTGGTTTCTTATGATTTCCACCATTTATATTGCACACTATTGTGGATTACTCTAGTAAAGAGGGTATATTATTCTCAAGTGACCTATTAGACCATAGTTTCTAGTTGGAAACCTCTTGTATATGACAAGGTGCACTTGAGGTCATGTGATGACCAGGCTCGGGGAACCGATTAGCGGAATCCGGGTGAGGGAAGTTACCAGTTATGAATATTATTCACTAACATATTAAAATATATGTTTTAAACAAATATAAAATTAATTATTTAGTTAATATTTATTATAAAAGATTATAGGAACAAATTTAATATAAACGGAATGTTTTTAAAGAAAATATTTTAATGCCCAAAAAGATTTTTTATTGAAATAAATTAAATTAATTTAAATTTATGAGTGATTTTAATGTAATTTTAATATTATATAATATATAATATATATTTTTTAAATTCATAAAATATATTTTATACACATATGATATGAACAAACTCATGTTTACACATAAAAGCCTATATTTTTCTAAAGATAGTTCTACAACCTTTGAAGGGAGAACCTATTTTAAATATGATTTTTGGATATTTTATAAAATTGATATGAATAAATGAATTTTATTTTTTAAATATAAACATGAAAATTATTATAGGGTGAATTATTTGTATTATTAGTGAAGTTATATTTATTGATGAATAGTTAAAATACTGAATAAAAATTAAAAAATTGATTTTCATCATATTTTTTTGTTTAGTTAAATTAAATTCAAAATTATTTTAAATTTAAAATAATATCAATTAAAAATAAAAATAATCCAATTTAATAAATTTTAATCAATTATATATGAAATTTAACTTAAAAACAATGTAATTATTTGAACAATTTTACTTTAAATACCTACTTTGTCATCCAATCTGCGGGATTAAATTTAAATCAATTTATTCAACATATGTGATTGGTATTTAGAAAAAATGTATTCAATATTTAGTATTAGAATAATTTATTATGAATGATAACATAAAATTATTTTTTCACCATGAATATTAGGGAATCTGATTAAAATTGATTATAACGATTAAAAGAAATAATTATCTCAATAAGCGAATAAACCTTAAACTTAATTGCCAAAATGACCTATAAAATTCTAAAAAAGAATTTTTATCGATGTATTTTGGGTATTCCTCTAGTTTATAAAAACTATTTCATTATTTATGAAACATGAATTGGGAAAAAACTGGTTGGGATTCTCTTTCCAAAAATATACCAGAATTCCCCTCATCATCCACTATAACAAGGGAATTGCCCCTCCCACTTATTCACACCCCTCAAAAAATTTTCACCTAAAAAATCTTCCAAATTAGCTACCCAAATCCCTCCCCTAAACCTATGAACCTAAATTTTGGAATAGATCCAACCACTAAATTCTTTTGTTATAAACCAAAAGGAGTTACCTGAAAATGAGGTAACATTCTTCCACAATAAATTTCTTTTTGTTTATTTATATAACCATTCATTTAATTATGTGTCACTAATATGTATTAACCTAATTATATAATCATTATTTATATTTTTTATAATATTACATATACCTAAAATTACAAAAACATCTGTCAATATGGGATATACAATCACCGTCTGTGTGTATGGAAGACTACCGCCTCATGAAGTGATGTCCCTCAATCTTCCATTTACCTCCATTGAAGGTTGTAATTTATGATAGATTATTGTTTATAAATGATATATATTATATTTATAATGTATTTATTTATCTATAATTCTTATATAAATCATACATTGATTCTTTTCTATTTTACAGTGATATGATAACATTGTTTGTAAATGTGTTGTCGATAACCTCTTCAAAGCAATGTGATTCATTCACCCTATACATGGAATGAATTAAGGAATAGTTTTAATAAACCTTTGTAACATATATTACATTTATATTATACTTAAAATATAATATAAATATATATAATTAACTTTTCTTTCTATTTAAAATGATAAAAAATGAAAGTAGTGATCATCCGTACATACAACCTACCATCTCCATAAATAGTGCATTTCATTTCCATTCTATAAATATTATGGATTACTATTAATAAATTTTTAATTATTATATATTATAATTAAATCATTTTATTTATCATTATATGATGAAATCATTATCTAATTAATAATAACAACAAGATACAAGTTAAAACATACTAAAAAACTAGGCATTTAACACCCGAAAAAAACAAAATAATGAATGATTATTAAAAAATGGGTACTAATATTTTATAAGAATCTAATTTATATAATATTATAAATATTATTATTGTTATATTATAAGTTATTAAAATATATAAAACCCTTATAAACGAGGTTATAGGATGTTCACCTAAAAACGAAAAGCAAGGTATGGGATTTTATTCCCACTTTTATTTCCATGCGGCATTCACCATTTTAAAAACATAATTTCATTGTGTAGTGTTTATACATTACCTATTGAATTTTATATAATTATTATATTTATATTCATGGTATTTATATATTCATTTAAATGTATTTTTTTGTGGTTATTATAATTTAAAAGTTACCATGAACTAAGGATCTTCATCTCATGTTTCGTGCTTTGAGACATATTTTATTATTGTGGGCCTAATTTCTCATATATTGTGTATATTCTGCTACTTGGACATATAATATCATGATTAATTCATTATTAATTTTATTTTGAGTTTCAAAATGAATTATTTAATCAAAACTGTATTTTAATTAAGTGTTAATAGTGAGATGGAACTACATAACCTAGTTTTTTTTGTTATATTAATTTCTCAATGTCATTAATATTAAATGATTATGTATGTAATCAATTTATACAGTCTATTTATTTATTTTGTACTTTTTTTATTTGGATTTAATATTTTCCCAAATAATATATTTATCATTTTATTTTCACATCAACATTTTGTAAATTTTCAGGGTTTACTTCACAATCTCATATTTCCTCGAGATGTTTTAAAAATGAATTTAAATAAGAATAAATTATTTAATAATTGTCTAATAAACCATTTAATTTTAATTTAAAATGGTAATTCATGAACATTTCCATCTAATAGTACCATGTTTCCACTCATTGGTAATAATAAATAGAAATTATTTTTAATGAAACCCAACATCATTTCTCTCTTTAGTTGGAGAACTTGTTTTCTTCTAAAACCCCTATTTTCAAAAAACATTTTAAATTTTTCATAACATTACAAAATCATTTATTATTGAAATTTTTACCCATTGTTTAATTTATAAATGTTCTCAAAGTAAAAAATCTTGTTTCTTTCTAAAAAAAAGTAATTTTTTAACCATTTTATCATGGAAAAGAAATGTTCTGTTTACCTTAGAAAACATGTAACAATTTAGAAACATTCACCACCTCGATGATGCCTTTTATAGTATAAAATTTTACCATTTAAGGTATTTTTTTCAAAAGTGATTTTCAATTTCAATGATTAAAAAAATAAAATAAAAGGTTATTTTCCTAAAGAATTATTTTAATGAATGTTTTGTTGTATTTTTATTCATCATCGAAAATGAACCTATATATTTACACCACATGGGATATTTTTTATTGATAAATCAGTATTGCTTCTCTCAATGGTTTATAATTTATTTGGTCAAAGATTTTATTAAGAATCACTTTCATGATTCCATTTTTATTCCCCTTAAAATATTTAGTTTCTAATGATAATTAGACAATGAATTTCCCCAAATTATCTATATAATTTATCATTGATATGATTTTTCCCTGAACTATATACCATTTATACATACGATATTTGCATTGATAGTTATTTGATTAACTAGGGAAATATTGATAAAAATATATTCTTGATTTAATATAGATATTTGATATGTTATATTATTTATTGAAGTCATTCTATATGTGGTATTCTTTAGACACGCAATGAAGGGTTGGTGTCTGACTTTATATAGCCCTTATATTAATCTACAGGTTATCATGAGAAAAATTAGTTCCTCAAATTAAATAGGTTTCTACAAATTATTTTAAACCGTCTTGTGAATATTCTTGATGGTATAAGATAAAATGTGCTTAAAACATGAAGACTGATAATTTTGCATTTTCATCATTTTCAATTCACTATTTATTATCTGTGGGATTTTTCAATATATCAAAGTTTATGGATGCATTTCATTATCATTTAATTGAATGTATGATATTTTAATTTAGTTATTAATTTTCCATATTGACTATGATCATTGATTCCTTATTTATTTCGATGTACTAACCCTTAATGAGAATTCGAGATCACCTGTATTATGTGTCCTTTCCATAGGATTAACTAAAGTGTTCTGATAATGTTACTCATGTATATGTTATATGTAATAAATTTATTTTCCTTGAATTAAAAAAATTATGATTTAATTAGTGTATTCAATTGAATTAAAATACCCATGTATGTAATTATTTTACCATGACTAATAAGCTATTAGATCCTTTTGGATAAGATCTACTTGTACCACATTTCAATGTAACGGTAAAAAGACATTGTCATTGGGATTTCTAAGTTGAGTCTCTATAGTTGGTATTAGATCAATTTTAGTATAATCCTAGTGATATATATTTAGGATAATATATACTAATTTACATAACCATAAAAAACAATTTTAGGATTACTATAAAATACCAACATATAATTTTTATAAGGTAGAGATTATGTAAGTATTCCTAACAATACATCATTTTTATACTAAATGTGGATGTGGATCTGGAAAAAATTGTTAAATCAGGTAATAAAAATATACACTAGAGGGCGGTGAATAGTTTCTTTTCCTAATCATTTAAAATTATGTCTTCTAACATCAACTATGGATTATGCGGATAAGTAGTGCTTATATTTCGTATGAATGTATGAGGAGTGGACAAACTGAATGAAAAAAAACACATATTTTTATAGTGGTTCAGGGCACATAAATTACCTATTGCACTGCACTAAAAAACTATCTCTATGAGTTTGGTGAATTTCACTATTCAGGTCCTATATCATAAGACCAATTCATAATTTAGTGCAGGCAGTTGAAATTTTTATAAATAAGGGTAAAAACATAGCCTTTTGGTTCTTTAAATGAGAACTGAAAAAACACAGCTTATTTCGAGATGCTGATACTCAAAAGAACCAATATGGATTGATTTGATGGAACTGATTGATTTTTACAATAGTAGAAGAAACTAACTATAAATTGATCTTGTTCTCCAGAAAAGATATATTTCAAGAGATAGAACAATCTAAAGTGATTTTAGTCCCAAAATGATATTTAATTGAAAAAAACAACAAAACAAAAATAGTGAACTTGTAGTAAAACAATTAATAAGTATATCACTAAAGGGTATCACTCATTTTAGGATTGATCATTCTTTGCAGCATATAAAGTAACATTCACAAAAAAAATTCTTATTTTCTAAAGGAATGCTGAGCAGTTAAATAGCCGACAATTATCATTGATATTTTAGATCCAAATAAATATAATGAATAATAAAAAAAATAAAAACTGAATTTACTAGTAGCGTCATATACTCTCAAAATAAAATTACAAATAATCTCTAAAAAAATTCAGTTCTTTGAAAAGATAAAAATTATCCTTGAATCAATCATCAAATATTACTTGATTCTTGCAGTAGTCACAAATAAAAGACATGAATTTATGAAATATTTCTATATAGAATACAATTAAGAATTTTGTAGGTAGCATATGGTTGAACACATAGTGTATGGTTCCTTTTCGTAGCATGGGGATGATGATCCACACATTCATCCTTATTAGCATAAAATCCCGAATGTAGAATTGATTAACCATACGTTCAAATTACCAAACGTAGGGTATGATAAGTAAATATCGATTCCAATGTAGGATTGCTGATCCATATGTGTGTCTATCCAAACTGCAAATATTTTAACGTAATGTAGTGTTAATACCATACGTAAATGTTTTTCTTTCATCATAACATAGGGATTAAAATAATGTTTCCAGAATTACTCTTGAAATAATAAACTCTTCTGCATAGAATATAGAATCCTTTACATTTACACAAAAAAAGACCATAAGAAAAAAAATTGTATTTTTGAGCATCAAAAGCATCATTAATTATCGAGTATTATGAAGAAAAAATATTCCCAACAATCTTCCCCTTTTGATGCTCACAAAACCCTTTATAATTCATCATAAAAATAAATGAAATTATAGAACATTTCAAAACAACTAGATATATAAAAACATTTGGATTTCATAGAGTAATTTCCATAATGAAGATAATTTAATGATTATTAATTATTCTCTAAATATACACCCCATTCTCCCCTATTTTTTGATATCATAAAGGAAAAGGATAATAATGAATCAATATAAACCATAGTTAATATTGCGCTTAACTAACTGAAAATTTATAGTAATTGTCAAAAAAAATACAATTTTTAAGGAAATGAATTGAAATAATGTAAATATAAATAAATGAATTAATAAATGAAGTAAATTGAAACAAACATTCAAATGTTTTAAGAGGGATTAAAATAAAATCCAGAATCAGTTTGAGTCCTCAAAATGAGTGGTCTTAAAGATCACTTTTAGTAGGAACATATGGATATTGTCGATCATGAATGGGATTGACTGCATAGCTAAGATCAAACAACATTGTCAAAAATATTTTCAAATTATTATACAAATTTCTATCCAATGCTGATGTATCTTCTTAGAGTCACACCCAATCATCAATATCTCCACTAAGTAGATCTTGAAAAAAAAATTCACTTCTTCTTTAGAATGAATGGATGAATTTAACTTGTTTATAAGATGATTAATCACTTGTCCCAACCAAGATTCATTAGAAGTCAACTGACAAACCAGATGATTCTTTTTTCTAATTATACACCCAATGGAATTCTATCACACTGAAGAGTGTGTAGCCTATCTTAAACATAGCCCAAAATAGTAGTAATTGTATCAAATTTCGTCATAAATTCTAGTGGGGTATATTGAAAAGAGGAACTGGAACATTCCATAAAATATATAAATTCTCTTTCAATAATAACCTTGATATTTTCATAATCATTCTTCTTTGAAGAATAATCTAGTAAAGTTGAAGGTTCCTTGTGAGTTTAGAAATCATCTCCTTAAAATATCCAACAAAGATGGTATTTTCTTTAAAATCTCTCAAATGAATATTTTGATCTTCATACTTTGATTTGGAAACAGAAACAAATATAAATTGTTAAAATTTATACTTTTCTACATCCAGTTGTTCTCTTAAGAAAGAATTTTGAATTCCAGCAATTAAATCATTATTGTGTGATTATCAACCACATAGTGAGAAGTTTTAAGAAAATTATTTCTTTATTGATTAAGCCCAAAAATATATAGACTTGACTAACTATATCTTTCATATATGCTTCTTAAAAGAGATCCTTTAATAAAATTACCATCAACAACATTCTTTGTCCCAACATATGGGATTTTTGACCTGTGAGGTTCCTGACATTGAGACTCCTACTCAACATTCATGAATATTACGGTGCCACGCCAAGTTGCATCACCTTCATCATGTGAGTTGACATTCACATCATTAATGGTAGCTTCGACTACAATCTCTGGAATATTAACTGAAACTTTTCTTATTCTTTGAATAAGAGTGTCCTCTATCCTAGTTGTTCCTTCATCCTCAATCCAAGAACGAATAGAAAAATGGAGGTTATTACCCTCTTTTTCCCCTAAGAACTGGTCAAAAACATTTGTTGTTCCACAGCACCAGCTAATACCAAACTATTGGAATTGTTTCTCCAGAAAAATCCACGCTTTTTTCATAGTTCCAACATTAAATGTATTGCAATGCTGAGAGGTATTTCCATAAAACATAATTCCCATTTTACCCTACCTTCTCAATAGAAAATAAATAATCCTTCTATAAAGAGATAACCCATCTTGGCTTCAACATCAAAACAATTATTGAGATACCAAATCATAAAATGGAAAAAATTAATATAGGCTTTGTTTAAAAATAAAAACATCATACACATGTTAGGATAGAGAACTTTCTCTAGATCATCCATCCGCAGTATTATTTCCAATTTCATAAATTTCATAAAAACACGGCGATCAGGTGATAATTCCATCGTAAAAACCTTCTTGATGTCCCATGTTCCAAACATATAAAACATGATATTCTTAGATATATAATGACCATCTCTAACGTTACTCATGTTGAAATGAAAGTCCCCTTCATAGGGATAGCTAAGTAACACATCCATATCAATAAATGTAATTGAAAATGCCTGATTATTAATTATTGAAATAATAGAGTCTTCCTGAAAACATAAACTAAGTATAGCATTTCAACAATCCTTTAATTATATCTCATATACCATTGGAATATTTTTATCCCCAAAGCAAAAAATAAAGCCTTGAAAAAGAATTTCTTCCTTAGGTGATAAAATTTTGGACTCTAAATAACCAAATTAAATTACCCTACCTTGAATAAAATATCAAGATTTTCTAGAATTATACACAATATTTTCGAGTTCAACATCAACATATCTCAACGAGGATGCCATCAATGAAGGATAGGAAATAGAAATGTTGAAGGGTTTAGGTTTTTGGTAATTGGGAGATGAAGGAGAGATAGAAACTCTGTATGTTTGGAAGGACGTGTATGAGTTTGGAAGATAAGCAGGAGAAGGAAAATAGTTTCTTAGACCAATTGAAGATTGTAATAATAATAATAATAAGAATGTATATAATATAAATAAAATTAAATAACCAAAAAAAAATTAAAACATTAAAATTAAATAATTATATTACAGAGAAATTACAAAAAAAACAGAGGAACTGATTATAATATTTTATTTAAAATTAAACAAACATAAATCACCCCTATCAAAATCAAAACTAGCATTGGGTATAGGTTTAATAATAATATGAGCTAATGTATATTCATTTATAAAAAATTATAAAGAAATATCCTTTTTTAGAACATGATCTCTTAAAAATGATGTAGTATATCAATGTTCTAGGTCATAGAATGACTTATATGACTTTATGAGATACTAATTTCACTAGTATTATCACATAAAATTGGAATACTATTAAAATTTAGTTTGAATTCAAAATGAGTGTTTTTCAACCACAATACATGTGCACAACAACTGCTAATAGATACATATTATGCCATAGTAGTTGATAGAGCAATACAGTGTTATTTCTTACCAGGCCATGAGATAAAGGATTTTCGTAAAATGTCACAGGAGCCTCATCTACTTTTTCTATCTAATCTAAAACATCCAAAGTCATCATATGAATATGATATTAAATTAAAATTAAATTTTTTGTGGAAAATAAGATATTGAGAAACAATTCCTTTTAAATATGTAAAAATTATTTTTATAGTAGAAATATGACATTTTTTGGATTTGATTGAAATCTACACAAACACATATTGAATACATAATTTCTGGTTTACTAGCAGTAAGATATAACAAAATACCAATCATAGCTCTATATAACGTGTTGTCCACTAGTTTTCTAGCTTCATCCGTGTCAAAATTTATATTAGTACAAATATGAGTTGTATATGTCTTGCGGTTTTCAAGTTAAAACATATTCAATAAATCAATAATGTATTTTTTTCAATTTAAAACATTTCTGTTTTTTGACAAATCCAAAATCCAAAATTTAATTTTGTTCTCCCATCATACACATTTCAAATTCTCTTCTCATATGTTTTGAAAAATACCGACAAATCTTTTGATTAGAATAACCAAAAATAACATCATCAACATATATTTTTACTACTAAAAAATTAGAAAAAAATATTTTCTTAAAAAGTTTTGGATCTTCCAAACCAATAGTAAAATCGTTTTTCAAAAGAATAGAACATAATTTTTCACACATTGATCTAAGTTATTTTCTAAGTCCATAAAGAGCCTTAGTAGGTTTAATAACAGAATCTGGTTTTTGAGGATTTTCAAAACCAGGTGGTTGCTAAACATAAACTTCCTCTAGTAAATAACTATTTAGGAAAGAAGATTTGACCTCCATCTGATATAATTTAAAATTTATATGATATTCATAAGCTAAATTATTTCTAATGTATTCTTGTCTTGTTGGAGGGGAAAAAGTCTTATCATAATCTATTCCTTCATCTTGATTATAACTATTTGCCACTAATCTATCTTTATTCCTAGTAAAGATATTTTGATCATCCTATTTGTTTCAGAAAACACAATTGGTCCCTATAATCGGATATTTAGTTGGGCTCATAAAAAGTTACAAAACTTCATTCATATTGAATTGGTTTAATTCTTCCTCCATAGTAAACATCCATCTCTCATCTTCTAGGGCTTCTTCTATAGTATTATATTCTAACAATGATAGAAAGAATGAAAATTGAACTATATTTCCTACATTTATTCTAGTTCTTAAAACTGTATCTGGGTCTCCTATAATATTTTATAAAAGATGGTTCTATAGGGTTCTAGAATTTTACAGCATAAAAAATTCAGGGGTTTCAGTTTAATGTTATTCTGAAATTGAATGTATTTTATTTATATCACTTTAAAAATCATTTTTAAGTGTTTCAATTATCATGTTATCATATGATGTCGTGACTTCACCAGTTTGATATTTTTTTAATGACGGGTTTAATCCCATCAATCTTCACATGAACTGATTCTTAAACAATCCTTAAATTTTTATTAAAAACACTACATGATTTATAGGTTTCATAATATTCCAAAAATATTCCTTCATCATATTTTTGATCGAACATACCCATATTTTCCTTGGTGTTTAGGATATACACCTTGCATCCAAAAATGTTAAAGTAAATTACATTAGTCATTCAATTATTATAATGTTCATAAGGTTTATTTTTGAAAATAGTCCTAATCAAAACACTATTCATAATATAGATGTTTTTTCTCATAGCTTCTACCAAAAATTAGTTAGGTAGATTCTATTCGTTTAGCATAGTCGTATAAATTTATTGAATAGTTATGTTTCCCCTTTCAAAAAATCCATTTTTTGAAGTGTTCTTGGTTTAGATAAGGTGAGTTTAACACCCATATTTGAGAAAAAAATAATTGAATTCTTGATTCTAAAATATTCCTACACAATCAATTATTAATTAAATAATTTTATAAGCTTTTCATTTTTGAAATATAAAACGAAAACTTATAATCATAGAAAAAAAATTTCACTCTTATGCCTCAGAAAATAAACTCAAGTTAAATTAGAATAATCGTTATTTTAAAAATAAATATACGATTTACCTTCCAAACAGGATACAATTGATGGTCTAAAAAAGGCCATATCTATAAGTTCCAGATTTTTTTATGTAGAAAATTTGGTAATATATTATAAGATTTATTTTTTTTTGCTAATTTGGGATTTATCAAAAAATCATTCAATATCAAACATAAGACTGGGTAATTCAAAAACTAACTGTTTTTTAGAAAATTTATTTAAAGCATAAATATTAGAGTCTCTGAGTCTTATATTCTAAATCCAAGATTCATTTGTCTTGGTAGATAAACAGTACACTTCTTGTTTCCACGGGGAAGGTAAGGCCAAAGTATAAACATTTTCAATTGTAGGTTCTCTAAAATTAAGTAGTCCTTTTCAAAAAACTAAGTAGGAATTGTAACCAAAATCAACATAAAATCCATCATAAAAAAGTGGAGAAATACTTATCATATTGTTCTTATTCCTTTAACATAATGTACTTTGTTGATAGATATGTCCTTTGGATCTCCAATAATTCCAAGTCCAACTATCTTTCCCTTGGAATTGTCACCAAAATATAATATCCCCATTCCAGTTGATTCAACATGTGAAAATTTGATGGACCTCCACACATGTGCCTTGAAAAGTCACTATCCATATACCATATATAATTTCTGTTTTCATGGCCTCTTTCTAACAAAAAAATTTAATCATTTTTGTGTTTTGGTACCCACACTTTCTTGGGTCAAGAAGTGTTAGTGAAGAGAGTTCTCGGTATTCAAACATTATTTGTATTTCTGTAAGTATTATCATTAGCTTCAACTATGATATTATAAATAAATGTTCTTTTAATTCCACTTATTTGGGGATTTTTTAAATAATTTTTTTTGTTACATGTCATATCAATCCATAGTAATAACAGATTGAACTTGTTGAGTTGGTAACAATGTAATTCTTATATTGTTTATATTTTCAACCCTTACTACCTATAATATACATTTCTCTTTTAATAAATTTTTACCAAGAATCTCATTAATTAAATTTTCTCCTTTTTTAAAAAATTAGAGCAACACACTTATTTGTTTCTACCTCATCATATAATGGATTAATCTTATTCTCATTATCACCCCAGTTTTTATTAGTTGAGTTAAATTTATCATTTAGCTTCTGATGTTGTTTAGGTATAGTATCTCTTCCACCTAAAACAGTTTTATATATCTTCTTTAAAGATTTATGTTTCTTAAATAATGAATCATATTTCTCTTATAGCTTAGAAAAATAGGCAGTTTTGTTATCATTAAACCATCTAGTATCATAATCATCATTTGATGGATAATAGGTTTTTACCTTATCATCTTCAACCATGAAGTACATATTTAATATCAGATTTTGTTATTCCTTTTCTGAATAACATATTGTTGAGTTGCTGGAGTCTATATAAACACTCCATGTTTCCATCATTTATCTTTTCCCTTTCCGTTCATAATCATCATTTTTCTGATATCTCTTATCTAACTTCATCTATTAACCATTTACCTAGGGACAATCTGGTCTTATATGAACTAATTTCATGCATTCATAGAATCTGACTTCCCTAGAGTCTTTCTCATCCCTTTTGAATGGATTTCAAAATCGACTTTTCTTATAATAAATCTTTCTAAACATTCTTGCTAATTGATCTAATTACATTTCAGACTTACATATATCTGATTTCCTTTCTTCTCTGACTTCCGGCTATATTATTTTTATTTTAGTCAAAGATGTTACCTTTAGATAAGCATTATCTCTTTCCACTAAGGAATTATTATCTTCATTATCATCATGAATTTCAGATTCAAACATCACCAGTGTCCCAATCAATTCTCACATTATAAGATTTTTGATTAGTGATGATTGTCAAATTGAAGCTGATATAAAATATAATTTAGTAGGTAATACTATTAGTACTTTCAAAGCTTTATCTTATTGTTTCATAGGCTCACTTAAATATGTAATATTGTTAACAAATTATATAAGCCTTATTTAATTTGTGTAATGCTCAGTCCATAAAACATTTTAAAGGTGTCAAAAATTTTATTTGATGTTTCATATTTCATTTGTATTTCATTATATATTACTTCATAGGAAACAACAAAAGTTTTCCACATTTCGTAAGCAGTAGGACATTTTGAAACTCAATTGAACACATCAGGTCATAATCCACAAATAATAGCATTCATGGCTTTCAAATTCATAGCATAATAAGCTTTAGTTTTAGCATCCCATGTTTCTGGTGTATCCTAAACATGATATGGGGTTAGGATTTTTGAATGAACTCCTTATCCAAAAAATTTTAGATAGATGATCATCCTTGACATCCAACACCCATAATTTTCACCATTGAAATATGGAGAATAAAACATTGACAATATTTCTCTAGGATCTCACATTTCCATCTTTGTATATAATTTTAATCTTTGATCATCAAATAAAATTATCCAAAAAAGAAACCCTTTGATACCAATTGATAGGTCGGAATATAAAAATATACACAAGATGGGGTGAATTGTGTCTTTTCAAAATCTTTTACAATTCTTCCTTTTAGCGTCAACTAAGGTTTATTTGGATAAGTAGTGTTTGTATATTCTATGAAAGTATGAGAATAAAATAAATAGGAATAAAAAACACTTATTTGTATAGTGGTACAAGGATCAAAAATCCCCTAGTCCACTCCACCAATAACTCTAATAGTGAGTTTGGTGAATTTCAATTTTTAGGTTTTCATATCATAAGACCAATTCACAACTGAGTGTAGGAAGTTGACACCTATACCAATATGACTAAAAGCAGATCATTATGGTTCTTTAATGGAGAAATGAAAAACCATAACTTATATTGAGAAGTTTATACTCCAAATAATCAATATAGATTGATTTGATGAAATATATTCATATTCAAAGTTGTAGCAGCAACTGATAGTAAAAGGATCTTCTTCTCAAGAAATGATAAACTTCTAGAGATAGAACAATCTGATGAGATTCTTGTAGAAAAAATGATCTCCAATTGAAAACAGCAACAAAACAACAGTAGTGAACTTACAGAAGAACAATGAATAATTATATCACCAAAGAGTATCCCTCTTTCTAATATTGATAATTTTTTGTAGAACATAAAGAAAAATTACAAAAAATGATTCTTATATTCTGAATGATTTCTCAGTAGATAAATGTACAAAAATTCGCATTGATATTTCATATCCAAATAAATACACTGAATTATCTAAGAAATTCAAAATTGATTTTACAAATTCAGTCGTAACCTCTCATAATAATTGGAGCAATAATCTCCAAAAAAAACTCAGTTCGTTGAAAATATCAAAATTATATTTGAATCAATATTTAAATCTAATAGGATCATTGCAAAAATCACAAATTGAAGTCATGTTTTCAAGAACAATTTCCATTAAGAATGAAATAATTAATTGAGCATGTAGAGTAGGATCGAACACATAGCATAAGGTTCATTCATACAGCCTAGGGATCCTTTGTGTAGTGTAGGGTTATTTTTCATAGAGTATTCATGATTATCTAAATGTTCATCCTTGACAACAACAAAATCCAGAACATATAATTTATTAACCATACTTTCAAATTCTCTAAAATAGGGTATAAAATGTAATCCCGAATTCCAATGTAGGATTTATGATCCATACACATGTCGATCTAGAATCTAAATATTTAAACCTAATGTCGTTTTGATACCATTTGTAAAATATTTATTTTCTGCGTAACATATGAATGAAAAAAAAAATTCCATGATTATTTCCATAACTTTAAAATCTTTATAACAGAATATAAAATCTTATAAATTTATTCAACAAACCATCATTAGAAAAAAAAGCTATTTTTGAGCATCAATATCCTGATTAATTATGGAGTATTGTGAAGACAAAATATGCCCAACACAATTGCACCTAGGGGTAACAATAGAGAAAAGGTGTGTCGGGCCTCGCCCACGTATATACTCATATACGACAATAAGACTTATTGAAAACCTATTTTGACACTTTCTAGGGATATGCATTGGATTATTCAAAATTTCTTTAAATTCATTTGTTGAGGATTTTAATAGATAATGAAAATGAATTGCCTATTTTAGTCATATGGTCTTTTACCTTGATAATGAATTTTCATGATTTAAAAATATGAAAAGTTTCTATATAGTTTATCCAATATGATAACTAATGATAAAACTATTGTTTTATGTTTTATTAAATTCCCTATAATAAAGGATAGAGCATACAACAAGAAATTTCCTATATTGAAATTAGATGAATGAAGTAATTACATATTGATGTTGTTTTGAAATCCATAGTTATAATTATATTATGTGATTAACTATATTTCCAAGATAACCATCATATTTGTTTTGAAAATTATATGGTTTTGTAAATGGATAGACTATAATGTCTTGGGGCTTAAACCCATGAAAAATGGACGTTATGGGTTTCACGCCTACCATTAAGTGACATGATGTCCTAGTTAATTTTTTTTTGTTTTTAGTTAAATAATGTGTTAAATAAATATAAAGGATGAACCTGTTGTGTTTCTTTATTGGTTTATTGGTTAATTTATTAACCATTTTTGTTTTGGAACATTGTTATAGGAAAAATTAAATAATTTTTTTATTGGGAATACAGTTCGTTAAAAGTTTATTTTTGTAATTCAAACATAAAAAGTTAAATTTTTTATAACCATTTAATGAAGTAAGGGATAAATTAGAATTTGATAAAATCACAACTAAAAGATGGGGTTGTTCATATGTATATGAAACCCATCAATTATATTCATTTATATAATTAGGAATTAATATAATTAATCAACATTTGAGGAATAATAAGAAAATATGTTTTCCTAATACTATAATTTTTGTTGAACCGATGGTTTTATAAATCATCACACATTTAAAACATTGAGACCCTCAACTTTCACCTTCTCATTAACATGTTTTTTATTGATGATATAAATAACCCCATACATATTTATAGTTTTTCTTCAAGTCCATATTTTCACATTCCACAATTGATATCCTACATAGAAACCTAGTTACATTTTATTCCATGTGACCATAATAATTCCAATTATCTATTTTCTAGAGGATGTTTGACAAACTCTTCTCATTGTGTGGAATTTAAAAATTGTAAAAATAAACCAATTTATTACCAATACCATATTGAAATTGAGGGGACACAATATATTGAATGTAGGGATACTGTAACCCCTCAAAATTCTGAAGTAAGAACATTATATTTTATAGTGTGTATGATACACAACAACATGTGATTAAAAGAGTATATTATCCTAAGTTATTACAATATATTAGTATTTGTTAAAAATATATATATGATATACCTTTTAATTCATCCGATAATGAGTTTTCATGCATCGCACACACCAAAAATATTGTTTCGATGACTTGGGTTACACACAACACTGAGTTTTACCAGACAATAATATGTTATTAAAATATAATTATAAGATATAACCTTGCCTTTAAATTAAACATTATGATTATTTACAAATAAATTATAAATATATATGGTGTACAAAAGTATAAAATTAATTAAATGGGTAACAATTAATTTGAAATGAATTTAATGGAAAATTTCATATAAATGGAATGTTTTTATAGGAAACTATTTTATTTCCACAAATATGTTTTATTCTAATAAAAACTTAGGAAACTTATTAACATTTTTACTTTAAAAATGTGATTTTCCATCCCATCTGCGGAATTTAATTTATATTACATTCTATCACATCTGTGTTTGGAATTTTATAAAATCGATTAAATATTTTTAATGATCATAATCTATAATTTTTTGATGATTTAAACATAGTTTATTAATAAAATTAATATAATGATAGTGACTAATATTAACAATGGTGATAAAGTGAAAAATTAGCTTTAAAAGGGACTAAAACATAATCTGAAGTGAAACGGTGACTGAGAAACTTTTCCTAGATTTTTTGATGGAAATATATAGAAACTATCCTCCATATCCTACAATTTGGATTATTATTGGATACACTTGGGAAGGGAAAGATGTGGATGAATTTCTCTTTTAAAAAATTTACAACAATTTCACTCCCCTCCACTATCAAAAGGCACTCACCCCTCCCACTTATTCACAGCTCTAAAAACATTTTATCATCCAAAATATTCCACAATAATATTATTTAATCCCTACTATCAACCTATAAGTATCACTCTAGGCCAAAATCCATCTGTGGAAGTCTTTTGGTGTACTAAAAGGAGTTTCTCCAAAATGATGTAACATTATTAAATGATCACATCCGTTTTATTTCATACTCAAACAACTGAATTATTTCTATAAACTCTATATCATCAATAAAATATTATTTTGGTATGATAATATTGTTACATATAATTTCCCAAAAAAACAACAATGATGGGATACACAATCATCATTCATGTGTGTGATGGACTACCGCCTCGAGAACCGATGTCAATCATTCTTCCAATTTCCAACATTCAAGGATGGATGCAATGATGGATTTAACGTTTATATATGATATATATAGTATTTATAATTTCATTATGATTCTTTAATTCATATACAACTCATACCTTTATGATTTTCATTTTATGTTAATTGTATAACATCGTTTGGGGACGTGTGGACTTCTACCTCCTCAAAGCGATGTGATTCGTTCACATTGTATGTGGAATATATTAAAAAACTATTTTAAAAAAATATATTTAAATTATATGAAATATATATTATAATTTAATTATAATATGCATCTATATCATATAATTTTAATTCTTTTATTTATGGTAATGAAATGAAGGAATCTTCAATGTGTTCGTAAGACCTACCCTCTGGATGAACAGTGCATTTTGTTTCCCATCTCCAAATATTTTTAATTATTTTAAATAAATATATAATGATTATTTATTATTATTAGATAATTTTTAATATTATCTAGATGATGAAATATTGATCTAATTAATAAGAACGCCATGTAACATGTTTAAACATACTAAAAAACTAGGCAATTAACACCTGAAATACTGAAAATAATGAAAGGATATTAACTAGGTGTAATAAAATATTATAATAATACAATATATGATATTGTAAATATGTTTATTATTATGTTATGATTTATTACAAGTTTTCAAACTATTGTACATGTGGATAAATGGTATTCACCTAAAAATGAATCATAAGGAAATGGATTCTTGTATCACATTTCATTCCATGAGGCATACACCATTTTCACAACACAATTTATCTGTGTGATGTATATACTAACTATATCATACATAATATAATGAATAATTTTATCTTAATGGTATTCTGAGTTTCATTATAAATTTTTTCATTGGGATTATAATTCAAAATTTAGAAAACAATAAAAGACATCGTCCCAATTTTCGTTCTTTGAGACATATATTGTTATTATGGAGCTAGTTTTTTATATATGGTATTAATACTGATACTTTAACATATAATATCATGATATATTCATTATTAATGATATGTTTTGTTTCAAATTTGATTATTTCATAAAAGGATGTCTGAATTATGTGTTAGCAAGTGGAAAATAAGTTATTAAACAAATTTAATTGTTTTAGGTTATATTATTTCTTCACTGTCATTAATATTATATTATTATGTATTTAATATTTTTTAGCTATCTATTTATGTAATTCCAATTTTCAATATGGATACAAATTTCAAAAAATATATATATATTTATAGATTGATTCTCACATCAATATTATGGTCTTTTTAAGGGTTTAATTCACAATATCATTTCATTCTGGATTGTCTACACTTGAATTTCCATTAGAATAAATTATATTATCAATGTCTAATAAAACCATTACTTTTATTCTTTTCATGATATTAATGACATTTCCAATTAATAGTTCATCTTTTACACTCTTAGGTACTCAAAATATTTTTGAAATATTTTTTACGAAAACCAAAATTAATTTCTCACATTAATCATAGAACCTATTTAATTATAAAAACCATGTTTTCTAAATTGGTTTTGAAAAATATTTTTAATCCTTCCAAAAAATTTTATATAATACATTTTTACCCGTTTTTTCCTTTTCAAATTTTATCAAGGTAATATTCTTATGTTTTTATAAACAAGATAGTTTTATATCATTTTTACCTTGATAAAGGAATGTTCATTTAAAATTATATTTAATGTATGAATTTTTATTCCTTAATATATTTAGAATTTCATTTTCATGTGTAGAATGTTACTTTTCATAAAATATATTTTAAAAGTTATTTTCAAAAAAATAAAAAAAATATTATTTACCTCAATAATGTTTTTAAAGGATCTTTTTAATTTATTTGTGTTCGTCAATGAAAAAACCTTTATTTTTTACTTTACATGGGATATTTTGTGTTAATATTATCATTATTCTTTATATATATTTTGTATGACTGATTTTCCCAAGGAGATTACTGACATTAACTTCCTTGATTCCATTGTTAGTCCCCTTGAAATATTCAGTTTCCCATAATCATTAGACCTTTAATTTATCTTAATTATCTGTATAAATTATTGTGGATATTTTTAATGACTAAAGCATACACAATTTATATATATGGTATTTACATCGATAGTTATTTGATTAATTTGGGAAATATCAATAAATCTATATTATTTAAAAAATATTTAAATTTCATAAGGAATATTATTTGTTTCAATTAATTAATAAGAAGAAATATTTGGACTGGAAATCACGGGTAGATCCCAAACATTATATATCCCCTCGATGCATTGATAGGATCTCATGAGAATAATTCTTTGGGAAAATTAAACTGGTTTCTAATTATAGATTTAAGATATCAAGTGGAATTTCAAGATGCTATAGGTTTTCATATGCCTCAAAAAGGACATAAAATAATTAATCATTACCTTCATTTTGATTTAGTATTTATTATACATAAATAATTTACTTTGAAATTGTATATTAATGGATTTAAATATCAAATTTTTTATTATAAGCGATGACTGTTTAGTTATTACAAGTCAATAATGACTATTCTCATTGATTCATTATTACATCCACTATACATTCCATTACTGGGAATTTGATATCAACCTTATTATGTTTCTATTCCCCAAGATTCCATGAAGTGTATTGAGAAAGTTATGAATTCATATGCTATATATATTAGAGTAATTATCCTGAACTGGAAAAAAATTATATTTTGATTATTATATTAAGTTATATATAAGACTCATATATGTATTTGATTTTCCAAAATTAATATTTTGTTAGGTCCTTTAGAATGTGATTTACTTGTATCTAATTACAATGTAATGGTAGAAAGAGATCGACTCTGGGCTTTCTAGGGAATGGTAGCTGTAAAGACCCAGAATCTCCATGTAATTGTTTTTAAATATATGAGAATTTTACGAGTCTGTGAAAATTGACGGCACATGATTCTTGAGGCCCAGAGTTCCCAGAATAAATTTCTGAATATTTTTAGGTACATTCAGTAAACGTGCGAGCAGGTTTTTCTAACATTTGAACTGGTGCCTGGAATCGAAATCCGAGGGCACCATTGAACTTGAAACACCGTTTTTCGCTTAAGAAAATTTTCACCTCGATGGTAGTTGGTCAAGGGTGAACCATAGTTTTTGGGTTTTTTCATGTAATAATAAAATAAAAATAAATGTGTATGATATTTTTATTTTTATTTTCAACACCCATGAGGGTTTTGGGAGGAGGGGTCCACCAGAACTAAACCTCCATGTGTAAGTTGAGATGTGGGGACCACCAGACCTTGACCTCTCATGAGAGATTATGGAGGTGGGGACCACCCGAACCATAACCTCCCATGAGAGGTTATGGTGATGGGGACCACCCAGGACTAACACCCCCTTTAATTGATGGAAACTCTCAACCCACCTCATTAATGTGGAGGAGCCTCTTGACTTCCTAAACATTAATTATGCCAATCCACATACATTTAATTGTTCCAACTAAGTTTATTGGCGTTCCATTTTTTTAATTAAGTAACATCATCGTTGAAATTTAGGAAGGTTCCTAATAAATGAACCGTCACAAATTCCATGATCGTTACCTACCTCCCCCTTCTACTATATATATTGGAGCTTGGGAGGAGGATTTGGGACCGCTTCACCAAGAGAAGAAGTGCAGGTAAAGGGATGTGGCACCCATCACTTGTAAGATTACACTCTCCAATGAATAACACTTCCTACACGAAGAACACTTCCTCCACTAAGAACGCTGACAAAAAACATCCTCTACTTCTTCCTCAAAAGCACCTTGTGGAGGAAACAGACGTGGGATGTCTTCGAAGACCAATCTTCCCTCCTCATCGTCGTCAATGTACAATACAATGTAGGGATGGTTATTAAAAACGTGAATATTCTCGATTAATATCCTCATTCTTGTTTCATGATTACTGTTTAGAGACTTTCTACCACTGTAAAAGCAGAGGGTGTGGGACAAACAAACACAGCCTGACCCCTCTGTCGTTCTTCTTGGGCGTGTTCTTTGAAATGGAGGAAGGCGACAAAGGCAATGGTGCTCCGCCACCCGCGACCTCCACCGCTCTGTGCTGCAGCCGAACCACCGTTGTGCCGAGCTGCTGAGCTGCGCCGTTGCCCCGAGCCAAGCCTCCTTCGCTACTCATGATGCCTGGGCCGAATCGGCTCGGGCCCATCATGACGCCCCGCCCGAACCGACCCGCACCCCTCACGGTTCCACAGCCGAACCGGCCCGCGCCCCTCGCGGCGTATAAGGACCCGACCATAAAACTATACATAATATTGAATTAAATTGAATAATTCACGTGGAGTATCATTTCAGGTTTAGAGTTTTATAGAATTATGACATAACCATTACATCTCAAAGATTACAAAGTAGACACATCTACTCAGTTTCCATTTTTTTCACAAAATAAAAACTCTTGAACAAAAGAGTCATGTCTAGTTCCTTGTTTTAGACAGCCTCAAATTTCCTTCATCACATCCTTGACCCTATTCAACTTTATGTCATGTGAAAAACATTTCAAAAACTTGAGATGAGAATAAAAATCTCAGTAAGGGTTATAACAATACGGAATGAAAAAATCAGTCCATGTATAGAAAAGAATCAATGAAATCATACATTACTCATAAAACATAAGTAGTTTAACATACCTCATGAAATCATAAGATTTATGAATAACTCATAGAAATCATAAGACATAAAGGTAACTTGAGGCATTCATAACATTCTTACGTAGGGAGTAACCCTCATGGTTACGTTTGGAATACCCATCACAGTATATTTCCTAAATCTCTTCGGATAAACCATAGCGTTTAACCCTTTCACGTTACCCAATGCATTGGAGATCTTTATCGGGCTCACCTGCCAATAGTTTATCACAGAACAACCCGTCTTCATAAACAATACCCGAGAACCATAACAGAATCATAGCACATAACTTAAGCATAAACTAAAGATAACATTCCCATATTGCAATAACAATATAACATTTTAAGATATTGAAATAATGAATCCATTCTAAAAACCATTTTCAAACCCATTTAAATCATTTAATAAAGAGATTTTTGAATCAAAGTGTCCCATACCACTTTGAAACTTTCAAAATTTTAAACCATTAATATCCATATAAATAAATCCTTAAATCAATTTTTAAAAAAGGAATATTTATGAGAAATATTTATAAGAATAAATCGTTAAAACATTTAAAATGATATTTTAGTTAAAGGGTTTTAAAAAAATGAGAGACACTTGAATACAATAAATGAGGAATAACATTTAATCAGAACTTTATAAAATCATGAGAATAAAGGGATTCATGATATAATATTCCAAAGGACATTATATACACCATATAAGAGTGAATTGGTGCATAACAACAATTAAGTCTCAATAGAAATGTATCATGAGATGAAATCACTTATAAAGAAGGTATCCTTAAATTAAGGATAAATCAATCTCATAATTATGTGTGAAAAATATAAATATAACCAATATAAGTCGATATTAATTGTAAAACAATAAAAGGTCATTCATACATATTCAAAGGATGGCATATTGAATAACTACATGTTGACCCCAAAGAAATCAAAATTGGTTTAAAGAAGTTCCCTTAGTAAAATTCGACAGCCTAACGACGTCACTTTAAAATTCATAAAATTAGTTTATCAGATAGAAAATGGTATCTCATCACTTGAAAATAAAATTGACATAAATAAGGATATATAAGAACATATCCCAACATAAAAAGATGTAAATTATAAGACATAACAAAATAAGTCTTTTAAAAAGAGGAGTGTGAAAGGTTCCCTTACCGATTTGGGAAACTTTCGAAACATACACCCCATGATGAAGGGTCATACAATGAAGATGTAAATACCCATAAAAGAGAGTATATTATACAAATAGTAAAATATTTGGCAGTGAATACACCACACAAAAGGAAATAGTGGAAAATGTAGCGAGATTCTCACGGGAATAAAAAGTGAGATGAAAACCCCCTTATGAAAATTCGGCAGCCCAACGACGCCACATAATACTTCAAAAAATGGATTAATGGGATCAAATAGGGTCTCTCATCATATTAAAATAAAATTTAAAGCAAGAGGAATATAAAAAAACATCCCCGAACATAATAAAGAGGATCTAAAAGAATGTTACATAAAAAAAGAGTACTTAAAAAGAAAGAGAGAGGTAGGATCCCTTACCTCAAGTCCGACTTTTCTTGTTCGTTTCTTTATATTCCATTAAATCGAGTAACTCACTTTGGATTGAAACAAAAGGGTTTATTAAAGAGATTTCTGCCTAAGGTGAGGCTTCAATGATGAAGATAGGGATGTGGGGAGATGAAATTGGAAGGGGTTGGCTGAGCCAAAGTCTTGAGAGGTGTGGGTAAGGAGGTAGAGGTGGGGGTCTTTTATAAGAGGGAGGAGGGGCACTCATGGAATGTCAATAAATATTAATTTATTTTAAAATGAGTTTCGGATTTTAAAGGTCCGACATTGATAAATTTCGAGGATAAGGTGATAAGGGTTCTACATATACTAATCTAATAGGATTTTTCTATGTGTATGTCTTAGGTATTACATTATCTTTTCATTTTTTTAAATCGTTCATTAATGAGGTAATTGTTGCATCATCATGGTGTCATAAATAAATTAATTTATTTAATGTCTAAAAATTATAAAAAAAAATAAAATGATGTAGTAAATATTTTTAGCTTCCCAATTAATATTTATAGTATAAGAGATCATTGACACATACAAAACTAAAATTGTGTTACTTGGGTGATACAAACTTTTGCTATATTTTCCTTTCTTTAAAAATAAAATGATAAAGTGTCACTATCACACAAAAGTGATTCCATGGGGTCCCAATGTTTGTAAAAAGGCATATGATGGTCAGCCATGACACAAATAATAGCATTAAGACACATGTTGGGGTCATTTGTTATTATTATGATATTATTTTATTATCCTCAACTACCGATTACTAATTAATCATGATAATTAAAGATAATTACCATCGTTGCTATTCATACTGTCCAAAAACAAAACCGCCTTAATTACATAATTTGGACCTTCTGATTCCAAATATATAATCCATTTTACCAAATTCCAAGAACAAAAATTTCAATAATTAATTTAAAAATAATTCCCGATGTCAAAACAAATAGCGGGTTTTTTGAAGCAATATCTATAAAAAGTTTGGCACTTGATTATGTCCATTTATAAAGTGAAATTAATTCTAATGTCCACCACTGAATTAAATTGTAAAAATATATTCTAATTAAACATTATAACCAATTTAAAAGATAATCTAACCATATATTTAAATTAGATGAAAAAGCAGTTTTGATGTAAAATGTAGTATTTTTCACTATTTATTAAAAAAATGAACATTGTCCAAAAAATATTAAAAATTTAACCAAAGTAAATTTCATTGACCCAATCATAAAGAATAAGTTTATTTTGACAAATAGAGCATATAAAATTGTCTAAAGTTAGAATTAAAAAAGGTTCGCCTTCAAAAGGTTGTAAAACAATCTTTTAAAAATATTAGAGTATTTATTCATAAAATTGGATTCATTTGGATTTTAAGACTCTAACATTTATTGGATAAATGTAAAAATAATTAACAAACATATGTAATCATTTTTTACTTATTTACATTCATTCCAGCCATTACAACAACTAGGCGTTAACTATTATAATATTATTATATTATTAGTGTGCAACATAAGATTTCAAAGAAACTCATTGTTGCGTATTGGGTATGCCATCGAGCATAACATTACCTTTAAAGTAATATTAACATTATATTCACAAATATTGATAAAAATAATAATTTAATACTATTTATTTACATGGGATGTTACATCCTTCTCCCCTTTTGGGAATTGCGTACTCACAATTTCAAAATTGGGCTTGGAAACATCATTGAAAGTCCCACTTCAGAACAAGAGTCAGTAAAACTATCACTTTAAAATAAAGGTAGAGAAGTACAAAGGTCACCCAAGTTAACCCATACTAGGATTAAAAGTAGGAAAATATTTATATGGATGAGAAAATAAAGGTTCATGTTCTGATGGAGAGTGAGAGTAAACATGTTTAGGAGAAAGTTAACCAAAAGAAAACACAAACTTGTGATGGGTTAAACGGTATTCGATTCCCTAAGAAGAAATGTTAATAGACAACATTTATGATTTAAGTTACTTTTTATTGAGGAATTTATTTTTGATCTTAACTAAAGTATAAGGAAACATACTTACTTGTCTTGTAGACATTCACATTTTACTAGATTCCTTACTCAAACTCTTATTTTCTCTAAAAGACGAGTATTTAAGAAGACTTGTTCACATTAAGAGTACTATAATCAACTTCATGAGAATCACCTAATCCACAAAAGAGAACTATATATTTCCCTTTTATTTAGACCTTAACCAAAACCAAGCCAAAAGTATTTAACGATATCAGATAATACCCAAAAAGGATAGTTTTTTACAAAAAATAAATACTACTCCTAATCTCCAAAAATTTTCAAACAAAACCCAAAGTTCATCAAAGACAATTCAATAAACATCTATCCATAAAATTCATCAATGTAAACCAAACTATTATTGAAACCCAAATCTCTGAAAGATTTAATCACATAGTCTCCTAAGATAAATCTTAACATTTTTCTTCAAAAGAACATCAGTTACTCTTAAAGTCTCATACTGAAAAGTAATTAACCTAATCACATATCCTCCAAGATAGGATAATCATTTCCATAGATAACCCAATATGAACTTACTCTTGATTCATAAAATTATCTAACTAGAAATAATCAATCAAACTAACCAGGGACTTCACGTAGTCAAGTGGTAGGCGATAAATACCAGTTGCACTTTGGTTGTGGGTTCGATTTCCATAGATTCGTCCGACGCGATATGTTGTCCCACGGCCTACGTGTTGTCCTTTTTCCAAAACTATATAATTTTTAAATCATTCCCCAAAAAGAGATACAATCTTCAAAAATAACCATAACATATTTTAACCGTTAAGGTTATCCAATAACTTTCATTTTGTAACCCAAAATGTATTAACTAGTAATTGCCTCAAATTCAAGGATTATATAAACCCAAATGGTTCTTTATAACTATATCCAGAATAGAAAGGATAATTATTCCTTGAATAAAATTCTCATATATCAAACATTAGGGTTACATATACTAGAAAAATTCTCCTAATGTAACCCCATCATCAAAAGAGACTTCATACATTTAAGAATTTCACCATCCTAAAATCTACCATAACTCTTGAATCGCTTATATGTTGACTTCTTACTCATTCAAAATTCTTCATGATCCATTAACCATTCCATTTCAACTTATTTTGAAATACTTATTTCCTAAAAACAAAATAAGGGATCATATCCAATGATTCCAATGATAGGAAAACATATGTTATGAAAAAATCCATACCTTTCATTGGTCATTGTCAGATTCTTCATCCTCAATCGGATTGGTATTAGGTATTGGTAAATGAATATTTTTACGATATTGGTGACCCCATTCCTGAAACATCTTTGTAGGGAAAGTGTTTTCATAATGACCATGAACACCACATTTGAAACATTCAATTGATCCTTCAGAAATAACATCTTTCCCTTTCCTAGATTCAACTAGATGCTTCCTTTTTCCATGGATGGTTCTTGAGTTATGACCTTCATTTCCACATCTATAGTATCTTTCTGTCCCTTTGGAATATTTTCCAATGTGTTTCTTTCCACATATTTGGCACATAGGATTTTGAACATACTTACCTTTATGATTATTACCTGAACTTCCATAGGGATATGTTTCTCGCATATACAATGCCTTATAAAAATCACTAAGGATCAGGTGGTCAATCATGACTCTATATAGTTGGTTGAGGATAACCACAAGAGTTCTCATTGCAGTTCCCATATCATTCAGTTGTTCTTTCATAAAAACATCATAGTTTTTTTCAAATCCACTGTTACTTTGGTGCCTTCTAGATCCAGCCATTTACTAAAACCAAAAAGGTCAGTGTGATTATATCAGTAAAATCATCATATTATAAAGAGGAAGATAAACACCATGATATACTTATCCATGTTATCTCAAACTCATTCTAACATTCAAAAAAAACAATGACTCCATCTAATATACTAACCATTGTGGTTATACACAACTTGTAATTTTTTCTTAAACAACACTCTAACCTCTAATGTTATCTAAACCGACCTTTGATACCAACTATAAGTACCCAACCTTAAAACATAATTAATCGTGAATTTAATTGAATAATTTACATTGAGGATCTTTTCAGGTTTAGTGTTTTAGAGAATTAGGACATAACTATTACATCTCAAAGATTACAAAGTAGACACATCTACTCAGTTTCCATCTTTTTCAAAAAATAAAAACTCTTGAACAAAAGAATCATGTCTAGTTCCTTGTTTTAGACAGCCTGACATTTCCTTGATCCCATCCTTGACCCTATTCAACTATATGTCCTGTGAAAAACATTTCAAAAACATGGGATGAGCATAAAAAGCTCAGTAAGGGTTATAAAAATATGGAATGAAAACATCATTCCATGTATACAAAAGAATCAATGAAATCATACTTTACTCATAAAACATAAGCACTTTAACATACCTCATGAAATCATAAGATTTACGAATAACTCATAGAAATCATACGACATAAAGGAAACTTGAGGCATTAATAACATTCTTACATAGGGATTAACCCTCATGGTTACGTTTGGAATACCCATCACAGTATATTCCCTAAATATCTTCAGAGAAACCTTAGAGTTTAACCCCTTCATGTTACCCAATGCATTGGAGAGCTATATCTGGCTCACCCGCCCTTAGTTTATCACAGAACCACCCGTCTTCATATGAAATGCCCAAGAACCCTAACATAATCATTGCATGTGACATAAGAATTAAGGAAAGATAACATTCCCATATTGCAATAACAGTATAACACTTTAAGATATTGAAATAATTAATCCATTCTAATAACCATTTTCAAAACCAATTAAAACATTTAATAAAGTGATTTCTGAATCAAAGTGTCCGATACCACTTTGGAACTTTTAACATTTTAAACCATTAATATCAATATAAATAAATCCTTAAAAACATTTTGAAAATATGGATATTAATGAATATTATAAATAATAATAAATCATTAAAACAATTAAAACGATATTTTAGTTAAAGGATTTTTAACAAAATGAGACACTTGAATACAATAATTGTGGAATAACATTTAATCATAACTTTATAAAATCATGAGAATAAATGGATTCATGATATAATATTCCAAAGGACATTATTTACACTATATAAGAGTGAATTGGTGTATAACAACAATTAAGTCTCAATAGAAATGTAAAATGAGATGAAGTCCCTTATAAAGAAGGTATCCTTAAATTAAGGATAATCAATCTCATAATTATGTGTGACAAATATAAATACACCCAATATAAGTGGATATTAAGTGTAAAACAATCAAAGGTCATTCACACATATTTAAAGTATGAAATATTCAATAACTACAAGTTGAACCCAAAAAAATAGAAATTGGGTTAAGAAGTTCCATTGGTAAAATTCGACAGCCCAACGACGTCACTTTAAAAATCATAAAATTAGTTGATGAGAGAGAAAATGTTATCTCATCACTTGGACATAAAATTTACATCAATAAGGATACATAAGAACATATCCCAACATAAAAAGATGTAAATTAAAAGACATAGCAAAATAAGTCTTTTATAAAGAGGAGTGTGAAAGGTTCCCTTACCGATTTTGTCAACTTTCAAAACATACACTCCACGAAATAAGGATCATACATAAAGATGTAAATACCCATAAATGAGAGTATATTATACAAATAGTAAAATATTGGGTAGTACATAAACCACACAAAAGGAAATAGTGGAAAATGTATCATGAATCTCACGAGAATAAAAAGTGAGATGAAAATCCCCTTATGAAAACCCGACAACCCAACAACGCCACATAAAACTTCCAAAAATGGATTGATGGGATCAAATAGGCTCTCTCATCATATTAAAATAAAATATATAGAAATAGGAATATAAAAGAACATCCCCTAACATAATAAAGAGGATCTTAAATTAAGTTACATAAAAAGAGTACTTAAAAAGAATGAGAGAGGGAGGATCCCTTACCTCAACTCCGACTTCTCTTGTTCGTTTCTTTATATTACATTAAATCGGGTAACTCCCTTTGGTTTGAACCAAAAGGGTTTTTTGAAGAGATTTCTGCATAAGGTGAGGCTTTAATGATGAATAGAGGGATGTGGGGAGATGAAATGGGCAGGTGTTGGTTGAGCCAAAGGATTGAGAGGTGTGGGTAAGGAGATAGAGGTGGGGGCCATTTATAAGAGGGAGGAGGGGCACTCATTGAAAGTCAAGAAATGTTACTTTATTTTAAAATGAGTTTCGGATTTTAAGGTCCCACATTGATATATTTCGAGGATAAGGTGATAAGGGTTCGACATATACTCATCCAATGGGTTTTTTCTAAGTGTAAGTCCTAGATATTACATTATCTTTTCATTTTATTTAAATCGTTCATTAATGAGGTAATCGCTGCATCATCATGGTGTCATAAATAAATTAATTTATTTTATGTCTAAAAATTAAACAAAAATTACTATGATTTAGGAAATATTATTATTTTTCCAATGAATATTTATAATCAAAGAGATCATTTACACAGACAAAACTAACATTGTTTTACTTGGGTGATACATACTTTTTATATATTTTCTTTTCTTTAAAAATAAAATGATAAAGTGCCACTATCACAAAAAAGTGATTTCATGGGGTCCCAATGTTTGGAAAAAGGCATCCCATGGTCGGCCATGACATATCCAGTAGCACTAGGACACATGTTGAGATCATTTGTTATTATTATGATATTATTTTATTATCCCTAACTACCCGATTACTAATTAATCACGATAATCAAAGATAATTACCATCGTTACTATTCAAAATGTCCAAAAACAAAAGATTCTTAATTACATAATTTGGACCTTCTAATTACAAATATGGATTCCATTTTACCAAATTCCAAACACAAAAATTGCAATAATTAATTTAAAAAAAATTCCTGTTGTCATAACAAATAGCGGGTTTTTTTAAGCAATATCTATAAAAAGTTTGGCACTTGTTTATGTCCATTTTAAAAGTGAAATTAATTCTAATGACCACCATTGAATTAAATGGTAAAAATATATTCTAATTTAACTTTAAAACAAATGAAAAAGACAATCTAACCATATATTTACATTAGATGAAAAATCAGTTTTGATGTAAAATGCAGTATTTTTCACTATTCATTTAAAAAATGAACATTGTCAGAAAAATACCAAAAAATTAACCAAAGTAAATTTCAATGTCCCAATCATAAAGAATAAGTTTATTTTGACAAATAGAGATTATAAAATTGTCCAAGTTAGATTTAAAAAAGGATTTACATTAAAAGGCGGTAAAACAATCTTTTAAAAATATTAGAGTATTTATTCTGAAAATTGGATTCATTTGGATTTTAAGCCTCTAACATTTATTGGATGAATGTAAAAATATTTACAAACATATGTAATAATTTTGTAGTTATTTCTGTTCATTTCCCAATTACAAAGGCTAGGCGTTGACTATTATAATATTATTATATTATTAGTGTGCAACGTATGATTTCAAAGAAACTCATTGTTGCATATTGGGTACACCATCAAGCATAGCATTCACTTTAAAGTAATATTAACATTTTATTCAAAAATATTGACAAACATTAGAATGTAATATTATTTATTTACCTGGGATGTTACACGGTGCCCCGGTCGGAACCGCCCGCATCCCTCCTGGTGCCCCCTCTAAACCGGCCCACGCCCCTCACGGCGCCCCGGCTGAACAGGCCTGTGCCCTCGCGGCGCCCCGGCCAAACCGGCCAACACCCTCGTGGTGCCCCGCCCGAACCGGCACATGTCCCACACAGCGCCCTGGCCGAACTGGCCAGTGCCCCTCACGGAATCTCATCCGCACCAGCCCACGCCCCTTGCTGCACCTCGGCCGAACTGGCTTGTGCCCCTCGTGGTGCCCCGGCTGTACTGTCCCATGCCCCTCGCGCTGCCCCGGCCGAACCGGCCCCGCGCCCTTGCGGCACCCCGCGGCTGAGCCGCCCCATGGAACTCACGGTCACCATATCCCCTTGCGGCCCTTGCGGCTTGCCGATCCTCCCAGCCAACCGGGTAGCATCACGGGTCGGGCCTGATCCAGCGGGTCGGGCCGGGTCGGTCAGACAGAGTCGGACCGGACCCGATCCCATTACAACCCCTTTACATTATTTTGGCCATATCATTAGCACCAGATGTCCATTTGAAAAACCATCAGCGGCACTAGAATTCTTGGAGTAAGATGGTCCCTTTGAGTATACTCCACTGGATTTTTGGATTGATATGGGATACGATTTGGTTGGATCGATTAGGAATTCAACCATCCCCACATGACTAAAAGGCTAATAACTCACAGACCGGGCATCCGTTTTACGTGTTGTCTATTGCGTTGATAAACCTAGGATGTGGCAGACCTTTGAGTTACTTATTCATGGTACTTAATTTCAGTTGGAGTATCGACCAGTAGATCATGGTGTGGATCCTCCCGGAGACGAGCAAGCGTAATACGAAAACCTAGTAGCTGGCTGAGACCTGACGACTGCTGACCATTACGAATCAGAGTGACTCGACTAGCCCAGTGGGGAGAACCTAGGTGTCATGGAATACTCATAGTGGGAAGTGCCTTGTTGTCACGGTAGACCCATGATACTCGACAGGAGGAGTACCTCACTAGGCTACGAGGGGGGCGCGCTTGGTGACGCGGCAGATCCACGTTGGGGAGCGCGCTTAGTGACACGGCAGATCCACGGTAATCGACAGGAGGAGTACCTCAGTATTCCAAGGATAGTGGGAAGCATGCTTGGTGTCATGGCAGTCCCATTGTACTCAATAGTGGAAGAGTTCTTCAATAGATGAGGTTTCGATAATGTGACTGGAGATGTTACTTGATACTACCCATAGAATAAAATATTGGTTTCAGATGAGTCATTACTTTTATGTTTCACTCATGATTGAGATGGATCATTTGATAACTTTGGTATATGTATGGGAATATACCTAATTATGGTTATCTATTGATTTAATTCATTGTGTTTATCCTTGATGGAATTTGTGAGACCTTGGGGGTCTCACGGTCCCTACTGAGTGTCGTTATACTCATCCCTACATGGGATATGCTCTCACTTCATTGTGTTTGACGAAAATGACAGATAGCACTAATGGAGGCTGAGGGTACTGGGATTGGATAGTACCCAGAGGTGGACCGTGCAGTGTGTTGGTACCCGAAGGAGACGGACGGACGTGTAGTGCTGAGGAGATGATCTGTACTGACCCTTCAGGTATGAACCTCGGAGGATGATCCAGTAGATATCTTTTCACTTTCTTATGTTGTATAGAATTTTAGTTGTACTTTTACCTTTACTGTTGGGATTGTATTCTGGCCCATTTTACTTTCAGCACTCTTTTGTTATACAATTTTACTTAGTGTTTCTTATCCAACTGTGTGCTTTGTTGTGTGTGTTTACAAGTTATAAAGGAAATTCCATCACAGATTTTAGAGAATTATGCCTTTGGTGCTACTCTCCAGCCCCTGGCCTATGGAAGGTGGGCTTCAGGTAGTCACTGCACATGCCCCAGGGGACGGGGTGTGAAAAATTTGTATCATAGGAGTTAGTTCTACCACAGAACATAGGACTCTAATATTTTCTACGAAGAAATAGTGTTATGTGTAGTGAGTGTGGTTTTTAGTTAAGGGTGTCCAGTGTTGGTGCGACAGCCGACGTATCCATACACCAAGACCCCGACTTCTGATTTCTAACTTGGTGCATGAAAACACTGATTGAGTGTGGGTTTTCAAATGTTTTCTTTATGTTAGCTCATCGTGTCAGATCACCATGTATAACTTTTAATCGTAGTGCACCTGTTTCTTTTCAAGATTCCTCCACTTAGATAGTCATCTAGAGTTCTGAGAGTTGTACGCACAGATAGCCCACCAAGCAATGAGGCCTCGGTACAATGCCCTCTTCCAGCAAGGCACCAGTGGTACCTTTCCCCGTTGGGCCACCGATGCTACCAGCCCTAGCAGCAGACGATGTGTGCTTCTTGAGCGCGTTGCACGATTTCCAGTGCCAGAGGCCACTCAGGTTCAGGGGACAGATGGACCCACAGGCAGCTGGGGATTGGTTGGAGGCTATAGTGAGAGTCTTCTGACTCATAAAGAAACTAGCCGACCTCGTGATGATCCTTGATAGTATCCTTCTATTAGATACAGCAGGAGGATGGTGGAGATTGATGGTCCAAGTCCACAACGAGGTAACGCTTCTCTGGGAAAACTTCGAGAGCCTGTTTCATGCAGAGTTTATCCCAATTACTCTTCGTGTAGTACACATACAGGTGCTACTCCATCTACAGAAGGAAGTCCTGACTATAGCTCAATACTCAGCAAGGTTCAATAACCTCTCACGCTACCCCACAGATATCATGCAGAACCCATTTTTCAGGGCTCAAACCATCGATCAGGGAATCAGGCGGGAGATTAGGGCATCTGTGATCTCACTTAAAATCCCGACATAGGAAGGGGTGGTAGAGAGAGCCCTCTTGATGGAGAGTTTCCTTGCTGAGCAGTCACCAGCAGCAAGACACACTACCAATCATCATGTAGCGGAGTATTCTGTAGCTGGTAGCAGACAGATGTCGCAGAGGTCCAAGAGGACCAGACCAACAGGTGGACGACCGCATGACTTAGGGTTGGCTATGCGGAGCACCCAAGGCTGAGACAGACATTCCAGGATTGGGAAGTGTTTCACATGCGGCAGGCAGGGTCACATGGTTTGTGACTGTTCGACCCGCCATTCAGATGATCAGTATATGGTCGAAGGACTGCCAAGGCAGACACATAGGTTCGATCGAGGTGGTCTGCAGGGGGCCGGAGGACGTGGCAGAAGAGTTGGTCGTGAAGATGGTGTTGGGTGAAATTTTGAGAATTACTGCCACCACCACCTATTGGTCCACCCCGGCCATAGGGAGTAGGTGGATATGGGAGGGCTCAGCTCCAGACAGCTAAGGCTTACAATCATGGCGCTCTGGAGATATTACGAGGTATGATCCGTGTCTACTACCCCTTAGGTATTGTACTTATAAACACAGGTTCCAGTCATTCATTCACTACCACTGCCCTTTTTCGATGCTCAGAGATTCTGACAGAGTGGTCGGCTCCATCCTTATGGCTAGAGATTCCAATGGGATTATATTCGACGATTACGCACTGGTGCCAGCAGTTCGAGCTTTCTCTAGAAGGCGAGAGCTTCGACCGGGTTCTCCTAGTAGCAATTTCGAGGCCTTATGACATCATCATGGGTATGTACTAGTTATCTACAGTCCATGATCAGATTGAATGTATTTGGCACAATGTGTGGTGTGTCCGAATGGATTGGACCGGGTTTACCTTCACTGGAGAGAATGGAGCCTTTGTAGTATATGATGAACTAGCTCGGAGGAGAGTGCAGCCAATCACTCATCAGTTGGCTAGCCTTACCCATGAAGTTGTTGATGAGGAGAGTCTGAGTTATCCTATAGTGGTGGACCAGTACACGGATGATTTCCTTGATGATGTACTAGGTCTACCTCCTCACAAAGATGTGGAGTTTTACATTGACTTGTACCTTGGGATGGCACCGATTTCTACACCAGCGTATCAGATGGATCTCACGGGGCTTCAAAAGCTGCGTGTATAGCTAGGGGACTTGTAGGGGAAGGGATTCATCTAGCCCAACGTTTATCCCTAGGTAGCCCTAATTATTTTTTCCACGAATGTGGATTGCAAGTTGAGGCTTTGTGTTGACTATCGGCGCCTGAACCAGGTGCCTGTGAAGAAAAAGTACCCACTCCTGAGGATTGACGACCTCTTTGATCAGTTGAAGGGAGCACGTTGGTTCTCGAAGATAGACCTCAGATCGGTCTATCACCAGCTCAGTGTTCGAGATGAGGATGTCCATAATATGAACTTTAGATGTCGGTATGGCCATTAAGAGTTCTTGGTTATGTCATTCGATGTAACCAATGCTCCAGCATTATTTATGTGACTCATGAACAGGATCCTTCAGCCATACCTTGATCACTTTGCGTAGTCTTCATTGATGACATTATGATCTACTCGACTACTGAGGAGTAGATTACCTACAATTTTCAGATACTACTGGACACACTCAAATAGCACCGGAATTATGGTATGCTCTCGAAGTGCCAGTTCTAGATCCAGGAGGTTCACCTTCTGGGACATGTCTTCTCGAAGTCTAGAGTTGCATTTGATACATCAAAGATTGTGGCGGTACATACTTGGGATCTGCCTAGGAGAGTGACGGAGGTATGGAGTTTCTTGGGATTGGATGGATACTACTGGAGATTTGTGCCAGATTTCTCCAGAGTTGTGGTACCACTATCAGCCTTAACATAGAACGGGAAACCTTTCCTTTGTTCAGAGAATGACAGTGGTGTTTTCAAAAGATGAGGCAGAAGATGACTAGTTCCCCCATATTGAGGATTTCATAGGAGGGCGTGGGGTACGTAGTTTACTGTGACACATCAGGGACTACACTCAGATGTGTGCTAATTCAGGAGCGAGCAGTGATCGCATGTGGTTTTTGAAATCTACGAAAACATGAGAAGAACTAAACTACCCATGACTTGGAGTTAGTAGTGGTGGTATTCGCCTTGAAGATGTGGTGAAACTATCTGATGGGAGAACATTTTACAGTGTAATCTGATCACAAGAGACTCATGTATATCTTCTCTTAGAAGGAACTGAACCTGAGATAGTGACATTAGCATGAGTTCCTCCAGTACTATGACTTTGAGATAGTCTATACTCTTTGGAAGGGGAATGTTGTTGCAAATGCACTTAACAGGAGGTCTGATATACAATTTCTAGGTTAGGCGGCAGACCAGGTGCATGATTTAGACATATCCTTTATGGATATAGATGGAGCATATTTTCTTCAGTCTCGTACAGTCACTCCCCCACTTCTTTGGAAAGTCAAGGAGGAGAAACATGGGGACGATGACTACGAGGCACGACATGCTCTGTTATCCACAGGGAAGAAACCTTCTGGATTTTATGAAGGTGGGGAGCATGTCATTCTCTTCAAGGGACGTACCATGGTACCAGTGTCTCTTTGGGAGGAAGTGTTGAGGGAGTTCCACAAATCCCCTCTTGTGATACATCTAGGAGTGTCGATGATGTACCAGGACCTCCAAAGATAGCACTGGTGGCCAGGATTGAAGAAAACAGTTGTAGATTTTGTCTCTTGATGCATCAATTGTTAGCAAATGAAGGTGAAGCATCAGGTACCAGTAGGCTTGGGTCAGCCTTTAGAGGTCCCAGAGTAGAAGTTAGATGGGATATCCATGTACTTCATGACAGAAAATCCACGTACATCCAAGGGACACGAATCTATCTGGGTGGTCATTGATCGAATCACCATGTCGGACCATTTCCCACTGATCAGAGAGCAGGGTTCAGAAGAGATCCTGAGACGCCTCTATGTGAAGAAGATTGTACGGCTAAATGGAGTACCTTCGACGATTGTCTTTGATCATGACCAATGTTTTTCTTCCCGTCTATGGAAGGGGTTGCAGGAGGCTTTCGGGACCCAGCTCCATTTGAGCACCGCCTTCCATCCTCAAATAGATGGCAAGATTTCATGGACCATTCAGACCCTCAAGGACATGCTCCATGCTTGTGCCCTAGACTACGGTCGCAACTGGGAGGATCACTTACCTTTCGTGGATTTTGCATACAACAAAAAATATAACTCCACCATTGGGATGCCACCTTCTGAGGAGTTTTATGGGGGACCTTGCTGATCACCTTTGTGCTGGAAAGAACTAGGGGATTTAGTACCTGTGGGACCAGAGGTGGTACGGGCCACCACGGAGAAGGATCATATCATCAATGAGTAGATAAAGACTGCACAGAGCAGGCAAAAGTCATATGACGATAGGAGATACAGACCTCAGGTGTTCGAGGATGGCGACCACGTCTTTCTATGGGTCTCACCCCGACAAGGTCTACGGAGATTTTTCTGAGGTGGAAATTTATCTCCGAGGTTCAGTAGACCTTTTTAGGTCCTCAATAGAGTTGGAGAGGTGGCATACTGCTTAGCTATTCCACGTCAATTGCACCAGGTGCACAAATTCTTCCACATATACCAGCTGAGGAGATACATGCACGACCCTTCCCACATCATCGACCACAACGAGCTAGATGTCGACGATGGGGTGGATTTTACAGAGGTTCCAGTAGAGATTGAGAATCGACAAGAGAAGGTCCTTCGTGGACAGTAGATACCTCTGGTGCGGGTTCTCTGGTAGCACAGAAACCACCAGGAGAGCACAAGGGAGTGGGATGCTCAGATGTGTGATCAGTACCCCCACATGTTCCTTTACTTGGAGGTGTAGCTTATAGGGATGTAAAGCGCTGATGTGGGGAGAATGTAAAGACCTAGAATTTCTATTTAATTTTTTTAAAATATAACGGAATATAATGTGTCTGCCAAAATTAACGGCTCGTGATTCCAAGGCCCGGAGTGCCCGGAATGAATTCTTAAAATTTATTTCAGGTATGTTCAGTAAATGTGTGAGCGGGTTTTTCTAACATTTGATATGGTGCTCAAAATTTAATTCCAAGGGCACTGTTGAACTCGCAGCATCGGTTTTCTCTTAGGAAGAATTTTACCTCGACGGGATTTGATCATGGGTGAAAGTTAATTTTTTGGTTTTTTGTGTAAGAATAAAATAAAAATAAAAGTGTATGGCATTTTTATTTTTATTTGAAACTTCTATGTGGGTGTTGGGAGGAGGGGTCCACCGGAACTAAATATCTATGTGGAAGTTAAGGTGCGGGGACCACAAGACATTAACCTCTCATGAGAGATTATGGTGGTGGGGACCACCCGAACCATAGCCTCCCAAGGGAGGTTATGGTGGTGGGGACCACCCGGGACTAAACCCCCCTTTAATTGAGAGAAAATATCAACCCCCTCATTAATGTGGAGGAGCCTCTAGACTTCTTCCACATTAATTGCGCCAACACACATACCATTAATTCCCCCTCCCCTATATATATGAATATTGGGAGGAGGATTTGGGATGGCTTCACCAAGTGAAGAAGCATTGGTAATGTGACGCGATTCCCAACAATTGGAGGAATACACTCTCCTATGAAGAACACTTCCTCCACGAAGAATGCTTCCTCCACGAAGAACGCCTGTGAGGAATGTCTTCGACTTCTTCCTCGAAAGAAACATTCAGAGCCAGCCGACGTGGGACATCTTCGACGACCGACCTTCCCTCCACATTATCATCAACGAACAATATGATGTAGGGATGGTTATTAAATTTGTGAATCTTCTCAATTAAAAACCTCGTTCATGTTTCATGATCAATGTTTAGCCACTTGCTACCACTCTAAACACGTAGGGTGCGGGCCTAACAAACACGGTCCGACCCCTCCATAATTCATCTTGGGTGTGTTCTTTGAAATGGAGAATGGAGACAAAGGAAATGGCGCTCCGGCACCCGCGACCTCCGTCGCTCCACGTTCCTGCCGAACCACAGTCGTGCCGAGCTTCTGAGCCGAGTCACCGCCTTGAGCTGAGCCGCCTTCACCCCTCATGGAACCCGGGCCGAACAGGCCCGCGCCACTCGCAGCGCCCCAGCCTGAACGGCCCATGCCCTTCGTGGTTCCATGGTTGAACAGGCTCACGCTCCTCGCAGCACCCCCTCCAATCCGGCTCGCGCCCACGCGGCGCCTCGGCCGAACCAGCCCGGGCCCTTGCAGCGCCCCGGCTGAACCGACCCGCACCCCTTGGGGCGTGCCGGTGGAACTGGCCACGCCCCCATGGTGCCCCTTTGGAACCGGCCCACGCCCTCATGGGGCCTAGGCCGAACCGGATCGCGCCCCTCCCGGTGCCCCTTTCGAACCTTCCCACTCCCCTCGCGGTGCCACGACGAAACCGGACCACGCCCCTCGCGGTGCCCTGGCCGAACCGGCCCCACACCCTCACAGAGCCCCCACAGCCGAGCATCCCAGTGGCCCCTGTGGGCTCTGTAGCCCCTCGCGGCCCTCGCGTCCTGCTAGACCTCCCAGCTGACTTGGCTGCATCACGGGTCGGTCCTGACCCAGCGGGTCGGTCTGGGTCGAACTGAACTGGGTCGACCCATTCCAGGTCAGGCCGGGTTGGTCCGACCGGGTCGGACTAGACCCAGGATCACTACGACCCCTTTACATTCTTTTATCCATATCTATGGCACCATTTTCCGTTTGAAGAACCGTCAGTGGTGCTGGAAATCTTGGAGCGATACATTCCCTTTGAGTATACTCCACTGGATTTTTGGATTGATATGGGATATAGTCCGGTTGGATCGAGCACGAATCCAATCCCGCCCTGTGACTAAAATGCTAACAACTCACATACCGGGCATCCATTTGACATGTCGTTTGTCGTACTGAGATCCCAATGACGTGACAGAGCTTTGAGATACTTCTTCGTGGGACTTCGTGTCAGTTTGAGTATCAACCAGTAGCTTGCGGTGCGGATCCTCCAGGAGAAGAGTGAGCGTAGTGCGGAGAACTAGTAGCTGGCTGTATCTTTATGACTGCTGACCGTTACGACTCGGAGTGACTCGACTATCCCAGTGAGGAGTGCCCTGGTGTTGTATCAGACTCACAGTGGAGAGAACCTTTGTGTCACGGAAGACCCACGGTACTCGACATGAGGAGTACCTCAGGAGGCTATGAGGGGGAGCATGTTTGGTGATGTGGCAGACCCACGGGGGGGAGCGTTCTTGGTGATGCAGCAGATCCACGATAATTGATAGGAGGAGTACCTCAGTAGTCCAGGGTTAGTGGAAAACACACTTGGTGTCACGGTAGGCCCACTGTACTCGATAGAGGATAAGTTCTCCAGCATCCGAGGTTTCAATAATGTGACTGGGGATGTTACTTGATACTACCCCTATAATAGAATCCTGGTTTGAGCTATGTCAGTAATTCTATGTTTTACTCATGATTGACATGGATCACATGATAACTTAGGTATATGTATGGGAATATAACTTTATAGGGTTATATGTTGATTTCATTCATTGTGTTTATCCTTGATGGATTTTGTGAGACCTAGAGGGTCTCAGGGTCCATATTTATTATTTTTATACACACCCATGCACGGGCTATGCCCGTACATCATTGTGTTTGATGCATATGATGGACAAGACTGACAGAGGCTCAGAGTGCCAGGACTGGATGGTACCTGGAGGTGGACCATGTGGCGTGTCGTTACCCAGAGGAGACTGACGGGCGTGGAGTGTTGAGGAGGCAATCTATACCTACCCTTCAAGTAGGAACCTCTGAGGATGATCCAGTATCTGTCTTTTCTCTTTCCCCAGTTGTATTGCATTTTAGTTGTACTTGTACCTTTACTGTTGGGATTGTATTTTGGACACTTTTACATTCAACACTCTTTGGTTATAAAGTTTTACTTAGTGTTTCGTATCTATTTGTATGATCTGTTGTGTGTGTTTACAGGTTATAAAGGCAATGCCTTCCCAATTTATAGGGAATTACGCCTTTGGTGGTCGTCTCCAACCCCTGGTCTATGGAAGGCGGGCTTGGGGTACTCACGGCACGAGCCCCAAGGGACGGGTTGTGACAGTAGCCACATTATTCAAGTATGGATTGTAGTTTATTTCTTAGTGCTTTTAGTGAACCTCTCCCAACATCATGATGTATTCTATGTATCGATTTAGAGGAAGTACATACAAGATCCACCACATGTACATAACACTTAGTCTTTACCATTTGAGTATAATCCCTATTATGATATACATATGGTTGAAATATTAGATCATATGGATAATGTTCTATAGAAAAGGACCACCCCCTTATTAAGATTCTCAAGAGGAATAATATTTTTTATAAATTTACTTGGGATCCTAGGGAGCTAATTAAGAGTTATGGAATTTCGATGGTGAAATACTTATAATTGGGGTGAAATGAAACACCTCAATATTTTTTGAATATATTTATATTAAATATTTCCAACGTGTGATGTATTTTTATACAAAAAATGCGAAACACAGGTGAATAAATTTTTTTTAATAATTTTTAATAAAATATTTTATTAGATAAATAAATGAAACATATTTATTAAGCTCAATTATATGATGTACTACCTTAATTATTGTTCACCCAACAGAATTTTTTTAAATAGTTTTTAATATATATTTTATATGTTTTATTAAAAAAATAAATTTATAAATTTTCAAAAATCAGTTTTATAATTTGATCTTTAATATTGGATTATAATTTCAAATATTTTTGATGATGTTGATTTTGTTTTCTTTTTTAAAAAATTTGTGATTTGTGAAAACTATTTTTATGATTATCATTACATTGAAGAAATAATTATGATAGAATCTTATTGGAGAAATATGTGAAACAAACTAGTTGAAAAAATTTATGATAAAGGAGTTAAATAATGTATTGATACTATTATGTTGAATTAGGAAAATCAAGATGGACTTTTTGGAAGCATAATATAATTTATTCTAATAAAAAACATAATTTGATTATTTCCATTAAATTTTGTACATAAAAATATCATTTCACATTGGAATAGTTATAATTTCAAATTATCATTATTAATTTAATAATAATCCTATAAATTCATGTAATATCCACTAGTAAATAATATAAATTCATCTTTACACATAAAAAATTATAAAAAATGATTTTTATGAATTTAGTGTGATAAACATTCAATCAATTTATTAAAATTCTATGAAATATATTGTAAAAAAGTGGAATAAAACTTTTGGGATAAAAATATTAAAATATGGTTATAAGTAATTTTATTCTTATCCAAATTAAATATATTTATAGTTGTAAAAATCATATCGTGAGGGTAAGGGTCAAATGGTTAACAAGTTTTTAAACTAAGATATATGTTGTAAAATAAAAATAAAACATGTATTAATGTTAATGGTTAAGTGTATGTATATATTATTTGATCTCATATTTAAAAATTCGTTCATTTTATTCAAATTTACAAAGAATGTGACTTTAAATTATTTTAACCCATTGAATTTTAACAATGGTGGCACTACCCACTCTTATGAAAGGGAACATACCATTCTCAATTATAAAAACTACATGACCCACAGAAATTAATAATTATCTCCCCAAATACTTTCTATAAATCCTTATACATTAACTATAGCTTTTTCTTCTTCCCAAAAGACATTTACATGTAGCCATAATATTTTTTTCCATTGAAATTATCCAAGGATGAGGTACTTGTTCTCACCGACCAATTTCAAGATTCATTTGTGTCAATCTTCCTCCAAATCCATTAATCCATATTAAAATAATAATATAATCAAATTCAATATACATAAATGTGGTTATGATAATGTTACAACAATTTTATATTCCATTACAATAAATTTGAAAAATAATGGTTTTATCCATTGTACATACAAACTAATATCACAATGAAGCGATGTTTTTCATTTTGTGTGAAAACATGAAATGATTATTTATGTTTAGTTTTTAATATATATATATGTATATATAATATTTATGATTTAATTATGAGTTCATAAATATAAATTATTATTTACTGTTATCTCATATTGTTAGTACAAATTTAAAAGCAGTGTGTTCTCTAGGTGTTTAGGGATGCAAGATGTTGGCTCTATGACAGGGCCAGTGAGGCCCAAAATGTGCTGGTAGACATACAGTACCAAACCAAATATTGGGGTGTATATTTTATGATTAATAAATAAAATTTTTATCCAAATATATTATTATTATTTATAAATATAGATGGAATTGTGGCCACATGGTGGGAATTGAGCCGTATATGAGAATAAAACTATGAGGTAGTTAGGAAAAGTAAACAATGATATAATGGATCACTAGCATAAAAAATTCATGATAATTTTATCAAATGTAGGTAGGGAAATATAAATACATGGCAAATAACATTGTGGTGTATTTTTTTCCATGTTTTAATGTTGTGCATGCCCTAGTGTTTGGGTTAGCTGGATATAGGAACCCTGGGCCTCACTGACCACAACATGAAGCCTGCATCAAGAATTCCAAAACTAATAGGGAACATAACACATTAATTTCTAGACTAAAATATTTCCCTACATTATTACCCTATAGTTTAGCCTACCTTACCAACCTCAGATTCCATTTTCAATGATTTTGGAAGCAATACCCCCATTGTTAGCAAGCCTAAGAACAACATAATGGCCTTACCCATGTTGGGTAACTTCATCACAACCTGACTTGTGTTAAATAATGGTTATCCTATTTTTTCAACATGAATACTTAAAAATAATTTCCCCTTATCATTTCCATTTAGGATCCTTTTAAAATACCTTTTCACTTCTATATTTATACCAGATACCATGCTCTTTTTGTGGAAAATGTTCTTGACCCAACAAACTTTAAGATGCCTTTTAAATAAATCTATGATACTGTAATCTCTCTCAATGTTAACAATAATCCAATAATCACCATGAATTTATTATTTCTAATAATTTTCATCATTCATATTTATAAAATTCAAATTTTTTACTTCATTATTGTTAATAAATCCAATATACTACTTTTGGATTCCTAAATATCTCTCCCTTTGATTATTTCTTGAAAATATCCAACACCAATATTTCCAATAAATTTTATTACCCCTTTTTTATAATTAAATTAAAAGGTATTTAATTATTATTTAAAATTTTGGGATGTTAATTTTATGATAAAACAACCATTTCAATCAGATTTTCTCCATTAATAATAAAAAAATTAATTTCTTTTTTTGTGTTGGATTAAAAATCAAGAAATCTCAACTCCCACATTTCCTTAAACATTAAATAGAGATTCTTTATGCATTTCAACATCAATTATGACCATATGGAATGATTATTTATCTAATTTCCATATCCACTTTTTCTTCATACAATTTTTTCAAGCATATATTGATTACTCAAATCCTCTGAAACCAAACAAAACCCAATTTTGGTTGCAATTAAAACTCCATGAAACATCTTTAATCCAATAAGAATTCCAGATTCATTTTCTCAATAGATTTATGATGTCAATTTCCCATTTGGAAATTGATAAATCAATAAACCCTCTAATCATAAGGGGCTTGTGAGTTTTTTAGGATATATGGTTTTTTATAAACAACAACACATCTTTCCTTATCACCCATGAACACCAATGAAAGATATATTAGCATTGGATCCTTTAAATTTCAACATAAAAGATACGAACACTAACATAATTTTACACCAAACCATTAGTGTAAAAATATAAAATCACTCTACGTGAGGGTCATACAAATTTTTAAATCCAATAAAAATTGATAAATAAAAGTTTATCCCCACTAAAACCATTCACTTTCAATTATCCATAGAAATCCTCAAATTTATATAAGGATAAGATACCATTCAATTATGATCACCACTCCCCCTAAGAAATTATATTTTGACACCAATTCCCGATGTCTAAATTTTGTGCTCCACATCTAGGAATAACTCTTTCTTCCCAGTAGATATAGGGTATCTTGAAATACATTAGATGATACCAAACAAAAAACAAATTATTGTATTAAAACAAATATTTTAATTTGAAATTATTGTAATACAACATCCACTAAATTTTCAACATTAGTTTCCTTAAATCACATGATTTTCTAACTATATTATATATGCTTTCATCACTACAAAATATAATTTTTTTGTAAAACTGTATCCTAATTGATTATATCTCACCATTATTTCTACACCACTTCGCAAATATTTAGAAATAACGATGTATTTGGGGAGGGGGTACTGAAAAATTCCCCAATTTGAGGAAAAAGGTTAGTCAAGATTGACCATCCATTTGAAACCAATTTTTTCTTTTTTTCTTTTTAGTTTTTTGAAATTGAATTACATAATATCTATAAGTTAATTATCATATATATTTTCCCTTCTCAACATACTTCCAAGGGATCTTTTTTTCCTAAATCCAATCCCACGCTTCCCTTCATGGATGTGGGCATTAACATCCTTTCGTTCCTTGTTCTCTTCTAAAATTGTTCATTCAGTCACACATGAACAAGTATCCCCTTGAGTCTCATTATTAGTTAGTCTCACCACTCACTTTCTTCTCTACTACACATTCGTATTTTTTTCTTTTAGTTGTTTGTGTGGAAATACTTTGGAAATCATATTTTTTAACGGATCTGAGTGTTTTATGATCCAGGTGAAATGAAATCATCCTATAATGGTTTGAAAAAAATCAGTTTTTAGTCATTAATAAAATATAATAAGATGATCATAATTTCGTGTCCAATGAATTCTATAGATTACATGACAAGAATTACATTCCATTAGAGGAAGAGAATGATATTCATATGTGATTTATAATTAATTTATGAGAAGAAATATAATTACATGAACTTGTAATTTATATATTATTAATGATCTAGTATTATTGATCTCAATGTAACTCATTATGTTATAGGATCTATCATGAACTGTCCTAGTGAGGGATGGGCTATGACTGCCCCAAGCCTGACTCTAATAGGCTAAGGGTTCGATACCAGCACCGAGTAGGAATATCAGACACATGGGAGGGCTTAGCCTAATGTGTATGTATTGATGCACATATCTCCAAGAAAGCAAAATGATGGAATTTAAAAAAACTGATTTCCTTACACACATACATCTATAATACAAACATGAGAGTATGAAATCATGGTGCTGGAAGTAAGGTCCAAATAAAATCCCAAAAAATTAAAAGGAAAAAAATCCAACCTAAAAAGTATGAGAGGAATTCTATCAATGAAACAATAAAAATATATCTATGTTTAGCTAGCTCAATTTAATCTTCCTAGTTATGGTCCCTCATGTAATCCTTAAAATGGCCAATCATCTATATATGTTATTATAGATGTAGGTAAAACCCATGAAAGGGTGAGTATAAAAATATTGAGTAGGAATCCCCATAAACACTAAACATATAGCATCAAGAATTTTCATGTCATAACAGCTGCATAAAAACACATGTATAGACAAGGAGGACATCACGCCTCCAGGTGGTCTTAACAAAACTGTTATCCACAAGATTCATCTTCATGGTTCTGGGAAATTATCATTTTGGTAGGACCCTCAAAATGAGCCTTGCAATTTTCAGAGACATCCATTAAAGATGTCATGATCATTAAACCCCACAAAATAAAACTCATTGGTCTATGAATAACACTATAAATAGATAGGGGATGACACCCATGACCATTAGTAGGCACCAAAAACCTAATATGGATCAACCATATATGTTGGGGATCATATTCCAATGATAACATGAAAATTACAGATGCATTATTCTATATGGGGGAAAATTACCTATGTAAGGAGGTCACGTCGAATACTGAAAACCGACCTAGGGTATAAAGAAGATTACTTGAGGATCCCAATCAAGTATCATAGTGGGAATGTAAAATATGGATATGAGACTTATCCAATAGATGGGGTCACAATCTAATGATGTGGACGTAATGATTCACATTGCGCCAAAGGGAATAGACTCTGGTAATACAATCAATCTTTACTTCTCTAAAATGAATAAATGTAGGGAACAAAACACCCTAAATGGGGGTATAAAAGATTTTCTAGCAAGTTAATGGTGTTCCGGTAGCATCTCGACTTGGGTGCCACAAACAATTTCTCAGAGATGGTCAGTCACATGACCTCAAGTGTGCCTCCCTATATGTCAGAGGCTACCGACAACCTGTGTGGATATGATAAGCCAATAATTGGAATATTATACCCTCTTTTATCCTAGTAACATACCAACACAAATAAATAAAAAATATATGAACATTATACTACAATAAATAAAATACCATATCTAATTATAATCCAACTAGGGATTATAATATCCAACTAATGTAGAAAAATTTCCATGCTAATGGATGTGTGAAGTGTCTAAAATGAATACCCAAATGATAGAAATTGATGACTCCCAGAGGGCCCCGAACCACATCTAGTTCCCTCAAACATGCTCCTTCATGACATATCTACATAACACGTGGCCTATACCCTTAACATATCAAGTATACATGAAATCTATTTAGGTACAGATCGAGCATCCAGAGTAGGGAGTGTGTATAACTCAGTAGGTCACCACCAACGGTTTCTAAAACAATTCTAGTTTATAACAAGGATATTAAATAATACAAATTAATAATAACAATAGATAAGTAAACAATTATAATATTATTTTTTGATCATTAATAACCCACATACACCACTAGAATACTGAGGACACTTGTACCTTAATAAATTCTTCAACCCATGTCTGGTCTAAACTATGTTACATATTAAATTCACATCTCATTTTATAGACACCTGGAACCACAATAAAATAACAATGTTTTGGGTGTATAATTCTATTTTCACTACCCCATTTGATTAATAATGTATATATATCATAGGCATTCAATTTCATGTACCCCACCCCATTTCTCAATCTTTCATATATGGAATTGGTGTAGATGGTCATGTCTATAATCCCATTTATTAACCATCAAAATATATAATTTTCATAGATTTCCATGTCTAGCACTCCATTTATTATCGATGCATACATATTATTGTCCTAGATGGTCATGTCTAGAACCCCATTTTATCAACTATGTGTATATATCATTGAAGTAGATCATCATGTCTAGCACCTAATTTATGTACCATACATATATATCATAAAATATAAAAATATCACATTTTTGAGTGATGGAAAAACATCAAGAAACTATTCCCGAACTAGTGATAATATATCTTGTTTTAATCCACTATCATCCAACAATAAAGTAAAAAACATGGCTGCGAGCTCTCCTAATTTTTGAGTGATTGAACCTGCTCGGCCTGCCTGTATATCCCACCATCCACAATGAATATAATTGTAACCATTTTGATTCATTAAAGACACTCTCATATGGAATCAACTAGTTTGGGATCAGTAAGCAACTAGCCAATACATACCCACAATTAAGTCGATGATTAGCATATTAGTGATATAAAGATACCACATAAAGAGATACATTCCATATTCAAAAGAACATACCTTGAACAAATAGATTTTTAATGAAGGTACTCCGAATAGTTTATCTATAGTCATTAACCTACTCAAAAACTCCACCTTCAGGTGCAAACAATTAACAAATTTATCAAGTATAATTTAATGAGAAGCACCCGTGTCAAATAAGGAAATATGTAATGTAGAATATATAAGAATAAAACCACTCACTATGGACGGTATAACCTCTCTATCCACAAATATATTCTACAGTTCATGTAGTTGTCCTTCCCATATTTCTTATTATAAAGTCTCACCCCACCTAATTTTTACCATTCCACTTATATGGGTGCTCTTTCCTTAAATCACCATGTCCAATACCTATACTGCCTCAGCTAGTATAACTCAAACTCCCAAATTTATATATTGAAGGAGATTCCCTTTCCACAACCTGGTTCTGTCTAGAACCTCCATCACTAATCTCATGTGTCATGTTCCTATAGAACCTCTATATATGTACCATATTACCTCATCATATTCTCTCCACAAGACATCTTGGAAAATGATTACGACAGTGTCGTGGCTTACCACACTAGTGGAAAAGCACTTGGGAATGATCTTGAATGGCTAATCCCCCTGATTGACCACTCAGATTCCCACTTACTTCCCAAATTTATCATAATGATGCTTCCTACTCTCGAATTTCATACATCCACATCATCCAGAAGAAACCAACTATCCCCCACAAGAAGCCTCTTCAAGTCACCCTCTGAGATGAGAGATTAATTCACAACTTTAAAAACATATTTAGCCCGAATATATTCACTTGGGACATAAATTCCAACCTAAGTCGATCTTGAAATCATTTTTATATTGTAGCCTCATCTATCACCAACATTGTAGAAAATTTCTACAATTATGTAAAGCATCCATAATAATCCATAACATGCATTCTCCCTTGAGTCAGCTACATGAACTATTCCACTCTCTCCTCTCTCATCATATCTTCATATTAGTGATCCATGAACTACACCAAAATATCCTTCTATATCATACCATTAGATTCTCTAGTATGCGTATGAATGTACCAATTGTGTTTCACTAATTCTTGTGGAATATAAGAAGCCATCTAGGCTCTCTTCTAAGAGGGTGTCTCCATATGATCAAGTATCACTTCGATGGACTCAAACAAGAACTCAACTCCCTTAGGTCCACCCTATCCAGTATATGTCCGATGGTATGAAACTAGAACTCCCTCGTTAGGTATGACATGATTTTTACAACATTTCATTTGTATAATTCTAGGAATTTCATGAAGGGAGTGAAGTTCTCTCGGAATATTTTCCTACCTTCATCACCTTACACTATCGGTGCCTCAGGTTATACTACTGGTAAATAATTTCCAGCCATATCCACATGTCCTCCTGTCAACATGTGTCATCATAGTGGAATTTATCTTCAATTAAAAACAAATTTCTTTGGACTCACATAAAAAAATTATAACATTTACGTAATAATAAAATCAACACCAGTCATAACATGTCTTTTCCCTAAACCTCACTACATGATAAAACATATGGAAATATCACTAAAAATAACTATCCAACACCTAGGTATTTGTTAAAAGGGTAAAAATATTTTCATATTCAATTTTATCATTTAAACACCAAAATATTAACATTTTTAAAATCATTTTTACCATTCTCAATTTCATATTATGTAGTATTTTCAATTCAATTTCTCATGCAGGGAAAAACATTTCATATTCAAAATCATAACTGTAACTCATTTTCTTAGGTGTTCCTTAAATGATTCATGTCAAAAAATAATCATGATTTCCTAGAACGATGCATGAAAACTGAAATATCATGAAATTATGGGCCATGTGACATTTCCTTGAATATTTAAAAAATAATTTTCACATCACACAAAGAGTGAGTCACCAAAGATGAAATAATATTCAACTATAACAAAAAACAAAAATAACAACAATCCCACCCAGGGTACATGGGTTTTCCCCCATATATGGTTCTATAAATCCCATTCAGAATCTCATTACAGATTCATGAATTCCTAGTGTCTTATCTACCCTTCCAAAAACTATAAGAAAAATAAATATGAAAAGAAAAAGAGGATCTTATACAACGTTTTAATGTCCCAATCTGGGTGCCACACATGGATACCCTGATTCAATCAGTCGCATGACCTCCAGAGCTACTCACCGTATGTGAGAGGCATCGAAATAGAATTGAGGGTATGATAGGTCAATCATTGAAAGAGTATACCCCCTTTTATTATAGTATAATACAATCTGAAATAAATTAAAAATAAAGGATGAATATATAAAAATAAATAAAACAAATATCTCATGATAATCACTGAAGGGATTAAAATTTACAACTAAATAAGAAAACTTTCTATCATAATGTATGTGTCATGTGTCTAAAATTAAAACCCAAAATAAAGACAGAGATGAATATGAGTTGGTCCTGAACCTTGTCTGGTTCCCTCAACCAGGTTCCATCTAGACAAAAGCTTCCAACAAATGGCCTTTTCCCTTAACATGTCATGCATACCTAAAATTTATTTGGGTGCAAATCAGACATCCATATTATGGTGTGAGTGCAACTCACTAGGCCACCACCAATGGAGTCAAATATAAATCCTTTTAATTAAAATTGTATGTAGATGTATAAAAAAAATTACAATGCATAATAAAATTGTTATAACATTATAAATTAATATTTATTAAACTAAATAGACCACCAGGTTCCTGAGGACACCCGTACCTCAAATCCTACTTCAACTAGAGACACGTTAGAACTATGTTTCATGTTAAATTCACATATCATTATTATGAGAACTGGGAATCACATTCCGATGAAAATGTATTATATGTATAAATCCATTTATATAACCCCACATTACCAATAATGAATATATATCATGGGAATAAAATGTCATGTCTATCCCCATAATTATCAATAATTAATATTTTTCATTGGCATAGATATTCATGTCTGGAATCCCATTTATCAACCATGCATATATATCATTGGGGTAGATCATCATGTTTAGAAACCCATTTATCAACCATACATACATATCATTGGTGTAAATTGGCATGTCTATCACTCATTTATAAACCATGCAAATATCTCATTGGCATAGATCATCATGTGTAGAACACCATTTAATAACCATGAATATACACCACAACATATCAAAATTTCACATGTATCTCATTATCACATGTTTTAAAATTGTCAAGTCAACAAATATTAAACAACATTAATCATATTATCACAATTAACTGCCACATCATACATTAATTAATTCCTAATTAATTAATCCATGTCCATTAAATAATTCAATAATTAATTCATAATATAAATTTCCCTTAGTTGATTCAAAAATTAATTAACAATACCTTTATGGTTCATTAATTCACAAATCAATTAATCAAAAATCACTTCCATTAATCAATTCCAAAATTAATTAAAAACTTCAGACACTCTACATATAATAATTAATTCACAAATTATTTATTTTAATTTTCAATTCAAAAATATTATAATTAACTCTGAAATTAATTATCCCCATTTTTTAAATTCAATACCCAAATAATTAATTCACCAATAAATTATCCATATTCCACAATTTTCATAATTCATTGGAATCTAAAATACCAAAATTATCTAACACACTACATTAATTAATTAAATTCTGAATTTCTATCTCTAAACAAACTCTAGAAATACTATAATCACAGAAATTTTATTGATATTTAGACTATGGAATTTGAATAATAGAACACCTACCAAGATCTGTTGACAAATGGTCACCCAATATTAATCCCCTAAATTGTGAAGCACACAAATTTAAATCAGTTTTTGGATGTAAAAAACCAAATACATGATAAAAAATATAATACCTTTAATCAATATATAGATCTAAAATACATGATATACATTCAGTATATATATATCTAGATCTTGTCATATATTAGATAACTTCCCAAAAAAGGTATGAGGGAAGAAAGGGGGATGAATGGTAAATCAAAGAAATATTATCCACATAGTAAGAGAGATGATGATCTTTGATTTGGGCATCGAATTACGAAGGGCATCGGTCATAAAGTCTTGGAATTAGTATGTAGAGCTCAAAAAATCATGAAAGGCCATCTAGGGTCTAATGGGGGTCAATTTGGGACTTATTAGGGGATTAAAAAAATTAAAATTAAATTTTGGGATATATTAATTCCCATGCAAGGATAGCTGGGATGGGGTGTAAGGATTGATCTAATAGAGCACCTAATACATCTGCCTATTATTTTAGGGGTGAACAGTTACTCCTAAGAGGGTGCACAATTTTCCAATCTGTGCTCTACAAGAGTCAATCCCATATGTCTGGGTTAACATAGTAATCTGGGTTGGGGGAGATAATTTGGGAAAACCGTACCCCAACTTTGCATAATAATATAATTTCCATTTTATCCAATTTACAGAAAAACACATACCAATTAATAACACAAACAAAAATTAATTTGATTATGGAAAAATAGTACCTAAAATCAATCCGAATGAAACTCAAAAAAGGTCAGGATTTTATAGTGTCCATACAACCCATGGTAAGCCTATGTGGTTCTGTCTGACATGGAATGAAAACCTCAATGTAAAAGGAAATTATGTAAGTATACATGACATACATAGGTCTTTTTTCACCCTACTCATGTCGTTTTGCAGTGTCTGAGTATATAGATCATTAGTTGTACACTATCATGTCCAAGTACCCTGGCATTTCTAGGACCGCGTACCATCATAGGTATACAAAATTTTTCCAAAATCACTCACATGGAATTTTTTAGGTGTCACACGGTGTGTGATACATTATTCTCCAAGGATATTCTAGAATCACTAAGCAGTTCCCATAAAATGTAATTTCATATTACATGACGTGTAACATGAGATTTTACAATACCTGTAGGATTATCTCCACATCAAAATGTGTGCTCTCAATTCCATATGTCTCACTTTGAAATTAGGATCCTGGTTTGGCTGACAATCTTTTTGGCCTATAGTCAGGATCTATCCTTATAAATCACCCAGTAATTGTCCACATGTGTCATCCATAATCACACCATAAATATATGATGGAAATAAACTATAACAACATTATGATACATATTTGATCATAGTATATCATCATGTCACCTCTACCTCATCTTTGATTTTGAGTCATACATATGGTATCAATCTGTTTCACTGAAGAATGGTCACATAATGATCAAATACTGAGTATTCCATTGAACCATGGGTCAATAAAATTGCATAGGATGAATGTTTAATGAAATTTGGAGGATACATATACTATACAGTATCATAATGAACCACATCCTTATCATACGATGAAATTAATCCATTGATGAATATTTAGTCTAATGAATAGTAAAATAAACACTAAACTAATAAATCCACAATAAAAATCTACCATCGATGCCAAAAACAATTATTTGTTTGTAAAATTGCCCAATATTACACTAGTATAAAATAATGGCATGGAATTAAAAAATTCAAACACCCTACTAAGAGTTTGGATAAATCATGTGTGAATAATTTTCCCTTGGTTCGATGATTTTTGAGATCCATTTACTCTGATGGTGCAATGATCCATGATCTGATCACGATCTGATGTCTCCAGCCAAGATATCGTGTAATGCTGCTCTCCAATGGAGAATCTAATTTATCATGGTAATAAAGATAATGCTCAAATTTTTTTATAAAGGTGTATATATAAGGAATCATTAGGTTTTGGTTTTTAATAAAATAATTGTTAAATATAAATAAAATTATTTAGTAATTATCCCATAAAGGTGCTTAATCCCAATGCCTGGTGCCAACATAGATTATGTCATGATAAATGTAAAACCTTTTCTTTAATCTAAATGCAGACCTAATATTTATAATATGACACTCCTTTTAAGATTCATTCCATAATTTTTTTTAAACTGCACAAGTATGATATTAATAATTTTAATATTTTTCAAATATCAATTTGGCACTCACCGGGCCATCGAATCTCACACCATCTCAATTTCTGAATTTGGAAGTAATTCACATGATATTCTAATGTAATAATTTGAAAAATAAGAGTAATTAAATTAAGGTCACTATTTTGTATTTTCATACCAGAAATAATAAAACCTACACAAATTGATGAGGGCAATGTGCTCTCATATGGGTCTCCCACTTTAATGAGACCTCATGATGATTTACATGATACAACTAGACCTGTAATATAGGAATAGATTTCACAAAAATTATCCTCTCTTTCTAATACATGATCTCCATCAGTTTCACAGAAATTTTTTTCCCAGTGTTATGTATATCTCTCACTAGTCAATATTATGTGATAGGTCATTTGTGTACCTCTTAAGATGTAAAACATGAAATTTATCGTGTACCCGAACTAACTGTTGCGATTGAGAAAAGTGGTATGACACAATGCCAACTAAAAAAAGTATCGTGAAAGTACCAATTAATTCTAGAGATAGAAGTCCACCCAAGACAAATATCTATAATCAACATCGATGTGAAACCCTTCGAAAGACAAGGTCTCCCAACTCAAATTCCAGAGGCCTTCATCATTAGTTTATAAAGGACGTGTGATTTCTCTATGCATTATTCTTCATCGCATGGATGATCTGAATCACATTTGTCTAATATGACCCCAAAAATGGCCCATTGTGGATTAAATCACCTAGATCCATCAAAAAATGACTGACCTACATTGTCTCCCATACACGACCTCAAATGGCTTAATATCGATGGTTGAATGGTAGCTGTTGTTGAAGAAAAAATCCACCAAGGGTAGGTGAACCTCCGAACTATGGATAAAATATGACTTGAAACACCATAGAATATACTTCGAGACTTGAATAGTACACTCATTATATATATCATTTTGTGTTTGAAACACTGTGCTCAAACCCAACTGAGTGAGTATCAATGAATCACTACAATAATATCTATAATCACTATGTGAAGTGATTATCATGGTCAAAAAATCATCGGGGGAACACCCTATATACAAAATTTCTCTAACACATTTAAGCATCCCAATATATCTAATAAACACTAATATCAAATTGATAGTATGTGGGAATACATAGTGAGTTATTATATGATCACAATGATGGAATCATGTCCCGTGAACATACATGGTAACATCGTTACAAAGACCATGGATATCCCATCTAACATCTACTATGGAACCTCAATGGGTTGAGATAATACTGCGACAACCTAGTTCATAGCCTTCACATTCTAAAAAGTGAATCATTTATAGAATAATTATACAAAAAATCTCATCAATCCTGAAAACCAAAAATGACATTAGAGGCCCTGGTACATATTTTCCATAGCTGGATATACCACCATGGGAAATTTATGAAACCCCCCCATCAAATCATCCCACAATCCTAATGGTACCATTTCCCATTCTATAAATATAATAATGTACTTCCCACCTTTGAAAATAACCATTTGGAACCTGTCTATATGATATCTTAGTATGTATAGTATCATAGGTAGAATCTTAATGTTTTGATTACCTAACATAATGTACAAGTTGTGGGGTTACAACATTTGATTAATGATATAAATCACCACACATTTCCACTATGGAAAAATGCAATGAGTCAAACTGCTCTGACACCTCATCCAAAACTATGAATTATTTATCATGTGGAGAGAGTTATCAAACATATTCCACCTCTAACGAGTGTAGGCAATCATGTAGGCATAGTATTGGAGGAACAATACTCATATCCTCTATCTCATGTTATGATACATATGATATAAGATATACCAGAGGATATTATTGTCAACGTAGATGAAAAATTGATTTCCCATTAAGTAGTGTCCCCACATTTTTAGGGTGAAGACTATTTCTACTTGATCAAGATTGTGGGATATGTAGTTCATTTCATGTTCTCTTAACTACTTTGACCCATATTCAATCACAACTAAAATCTTTATCAGAACACAAACTTGTTTGATCCATGAGGAAACACAAAACATTAGGTACTTGACTCCCTACTATTTATATCTCAAGATTGGGGTGATCATAAACCTCTTCCACAACCGCATAAAACATGGATGTCAGCTTTTTTGTCCACCCAAAAGGATTCCCCTTTATAGTCAATGATTTCAAGTGTGTTGTCACTCTAGAAAAATTATGTAAAAACAATGACTATATATTTTTAACCCTTGGAAAATCCACACCTAATTAACATTATTTGGTGGATCCTAAGCAAGCACTACATCAACCTTCACCATGACCAGTACCACACCTACCTCTAAGATTCATGTACTAGGAAATGGGAATATCTAAATCAAACATGACACTTCTCGATATTACCATGAAGTTGTTTTTATTAAAGTGTGTCAAGGACAATCCTCAAGTGTCTTGCATGATCGACCTTGTATTCTAATTAAACTACTATATAGACAATGAAAACAACAAATAACCAGTGAATTAAAAGAGATAAGATCCCATTAATGAGTACCATGAGCACTGATATGGTTTCATCACATATAATTGATATACTGATTTCTTATATTGATGGTAGAAACATCTAAATATCATATTTGTTATATCATACTCTTGTACTCATAGTTGGTGATATCCTAACCTGAGGTTAGTCTATGAGAAACATCAAGACCCTATCAAAAAAATAGAATAGGCCATTGATGCACTATCCTGGAAACTTCTTCCTCCTAGTTACTTGTTTCAAGATATAGTAATCCAAATGTAACCCCATGTTCTCATCTACCTTCTTGGAGATCAACACTAGGGCTACCCAAGGGGAAACACTGGGCTCATAAATCCCTTCTCATGAAAATCTTATAACTACACCCTAAGCTCATGAAGCCCTTCATGATCCATAATATATGTATTATAGATATCAGGTCAATATAGTGGTGTATTTAAATGCATATGTATAGCCCTCAGTGGGGAGGTAAGCCTTGCCTATCCTCAAAAAAGATGTCCTTATAGTCAACCTATACTATATGAAAATGGTATTCTAGAGAATCCACTTCTCCATGAGTTACCAAAGATTCCTTGTTAGTAACTAGGTACACTATTCCATTCTTGAGCGCATCTTTTTTTTCAAACTTTCCCATTTCACCCACAATGGAAAAAATATTCCCATAACTATAGACAGACCACCACCTCCTCCTAAAACAATCAATATAGGCATAAATTGTAGAGAGACAGTTCATAACTTTGATGACACCATAAGGCTTATCACAACTAAAAATGGATCCCATAAAAATAAATCACCTCTAGATGTCAAAATACAATGTTGGAAGAATTTTGAAAGCATAGAGTCACCACATATTGGAGTCTAAAAATGAAAAGGCTAAGCAAAAAGATCAATCAGAATCTATATGTCCCAAAATGAATAAGTGTAAATAAAGGAATGAATCGATCTTGTGTAAATCAATAATATAGATAAGGTCGAAAATAAATAGAGAATACCTCATATAATACCAGGATCATAGTGTTCATAGGCCTCTATATCCAACTATCTTCCTCATCACAATGCACCATCTCCTTAAGCCTAACGTGGACCAACTTGGGGTGTTAATGGTGATAGTTCAATCCAATGACAACCTACGGTTTCTCTACTGTACCCTATTCCATGAATGTCACCCTAGGTACCTCCATGATCCTACTTCAAGCTATTTCTTTATGGTCTCTGGATTGCCTCTTGATTATATGTATAAAAGGTCAGACAATCCCATGAAAGGTTTCCCTAACCATCATAGGTGAAAACCAACCTCTCCCCTGGCTTCATCAAACTATCCTTAGATCCTTTCACCCTTGATCCTCTATCATGGGATGGTCTCTTGAAGCATCTAATAGTCTTGGATACCTGTGAATAATGTTCAATACCTACTCCAAAGGTCCTATATCCTTGGTTCCTACTACCAGCACCCAATCTTGGTGCATACGTTTCCAAAATCAATCCACAAGTATGTATCACTCCAACACACCATCCAAAGTGGGAATGAAAGGAGATATTACTGAAGCCTGGATACCTATTCATAATAACTAATAGACGTTTCATCCATTAAAGAACCAATCCTATACCATATCAATGATGTATTGAAATATATCATTAAACCATATAGTATACTCCTCCACAATAATATTTGACTATTGTACATGCATAATCTCTTAGACGAGAACTGGTCCCAACATGGAAAGATACAACTCTTCCTAAAGAGTTATTTAATGTTTTTATATGAGAGATCAATCACATCATATAAATGTGCGACCAAAATCTACCATCACCCAATAAATCCTTGAATAAGAATCATCACGATGACTTCCATCAATTTGTAGGCATACTCATAATGCATAAACCTCAAGTGACTACCTTAAGCCAATTCTTAGCCACCTGGGGGTCTTTCTCACCTCGAAACCATAGAGTCACTACCTTTATAACTCATGAAGTGCACTCCACTTTCATGAATTCTCATCACGAAATTCCAGTGATAACTTATGCTCAATAGGTGGTGGTATAGTTAGTAAACCACATAGAGGTATTTTTTATAGTACATACCCCAATACTGAAGACTCATCACATGGTGGATCATATTTGTGGTCACACATAGGAATCCTATCTGGCTATATTCATAGAGGCATACGAAAATAAATATGATGTACCATTGTAAAATATTACTTCTAGGGAGCCAACAGAAGAGGGATATGTAAACAAAACCCAATTTTTATATGATGCATTTACCAATGTTTCCCCTACAATAAATGAAAACATATATCGAGTAAAAAGGTCTTAGATCATATTTATAGTGTTTGGATACTTCATCCACCACACTAATACAAGATTCCCTAGCCTAAACATTGATCTCAAAACACTCAACACTATTTCCATATGACCCAAAACAATTTTATACACTCCTATCCTATGGTATAATTAAATTATCTTACACCAATCTATCATGACCCATCCCAATGGTGCCTGATCCACAATTACCCCATGAACGCCTCTAATAGTCCTAGGGGTGGAAACCAGCACTGAGTGGGTATAACACATACATGGGAGGCCTTATCTTAATATACATGTATACATTCACACATCTTAAATCCAATATAATTTTAAATGTAAAAAAATTGATAATCATTCTTGCTTGAAAGTATAATTCGAAAATTAGTGTATAGAAACATGGTACATGATATAAGGTCCAAATACAATCCCCAAAAAAGAAACTGAAATCAAGTCCTCCATGTAATTTATGAGAGTAAGGTTATCAATGAAATCACAAATAATCCATGGTTTGTGTGTCTCACTATCCTTTTCCCATTCCTATGCCCTATAAGACTCCATTATATGGTCTCTCCTTTCTATAAGACATGACACATGTGGGAAAATCCCATGAAAGTATGAATAGAAAAATACATAGTTGGACACCCTAAAAACTCTAAAAAATTATAATGTATAATATTCATCTCATAATAAGGAAATAGTCATCAATTTTTAAAAACTGAGATGTAATCATGAAGAACACTCTAACTCCTGATTTTCTTAACCAAACCTCCTTCCACAAGATTCTGTTCGATGATTCTATGAAATTTTTATTTTAGTAAAATACATTCCATAATACATTCTCTCATTAGAAACACATATCAAATAGTACATTATAATTATAAAAACCCCAATAAAATCCACTAGTCACTGAATACCTCAATACTCATATATGGGATCACACCAATAACCAATGGGAAAAACAAAAACCCAATCTAGATTAACCTTATATATAGGGGATCATATTATAACAATACTATGAAACATATTGATATAGAATACTAAATAGGTGGATAAAAATATATTGTAATGAGGTTGTGCTGATTCCACAAACACCACCAATGATATAGGAACAAATGATGGAAGATCACATTTGAGTATCACATAAGGACACCACAAAAAATATCAATGAATCATCCTCCAAAGTGGATCACAATCAAGTGATGTGTAATTTATGATTCACAATACCCTCTTTTAGATAGACCAAGGGAACACGGTAACTGGATATTGGCCCTAACATACGAAGAAAGGGGATCAAAACAATATAAAATAGGGTACATGGCATGTTCTAGAGTGTAAACGACCTATATATAAAACCCTTGGAATACCTTTCTAGTGTTCCCTTAAAAAAAATATAGACCTTAATATAGACTATGTTTAATTATGTATACATGACATGTATGGGTCTAACAGTAACCTACTCATGTCGTCTGGATATGTATGAGTACACGAGTTTTCTTATGTACTTTAGTTATGTCTATTTATCCTAGATTTCCCATGCTCATGTAACAGATTAGATAGACACTAAGACTCCAGCACGGTTCACATGCTGTGTGATATGTGTCACATTGTGTGTGATACATTATTCCACATAGAAACCCTAGATTTACAGAGGGGATCCCACACACAATGTTATTAAGGATCACTGACCATATAAAACATGGTTTTTTAGAACCTATATGATCTTCTCTATATCATTTATCGAGTTGTTTTCACTATAAATTTCACTGGAAAGAAATTCTCTAGGTTTGGCCAACCCTCTCCATTGCTGGTCACCAGAATCAAGCCTTTGAATCCACCAAGGAATCATCTACACAATCTATCCATTTCCAGGTAATTGATTTTAGATTAATGGAAACCATTAATCCATTTCAATCCACCTCTTATCATACTATTTCTTTATCATGACTCATTAAAATCATTAATTATGAGTCATTACAATTATATCGATCTCTTTCGGTAAAGAAAAGTCATGCAATGATCGAGTATTGGCTATTTCATCATACTATAGGAAAAATAAAATATGGTTTGGGTGAATTCCTAAACCATAAATTACGAGGAATAATCTTTGATATCATTTTGTCTCGACTTCAATCTATGGTCAAAGAATTATAAAAATGAAGAGGAAAATAAACAAATAACAAATAAATCCACCATATAAAAATCTATCGTCAACGCGAGTATCGATTATTATACATGGGATTGATCCATGATTATAATAGACAATAAAATGAGATTTAATTACAAAAATCTAAAATCCTATCATGATTTTTGGATGATCACCTACAAAGAATTATCATATGTTGTTATAGTTGGTGACATCTGCTAACTCTTATAGTGCAATGATTATCCATCGTACCTCGATCTGATGTCATCCACCAATATATCCTCTATCATTTCTATCCAATTAATCCTCTAAATTTTCATAGTTATGTGGATATCCTTGTAAATTTTCCATAGAATCATATTTATAATGAATATTTTGGTTTTTAATCAAATAATTAAATTAAGATAATTAAATTAATTAAATTATTCTCTCATATTTTTTTTATCCCAACACCCAACACCATCATAGATTATATTACATCATGGGAAGAAAATATGATCTGAACTCAAAAGAGGATTTAGATTTTAGATATGTGACATTGTTTATGATTTATTAGAAATTTTATATTATAATTTTAAGGTAAAATATAAATACTTATATTGTTATTTAGAAATAAATTCTGGGCTCATCGATCCTTAGACTCTCATGCTGAATCAGCATCTGGCTCTGAATATATTCTATATAATATTCTAAAGTAATATATGGTAAATAAGAGGCTTTACAGGATCCATGTGTTGAATCGCACTTGTGGTGATCCAAAGGTAAACGAAAATCTATGAACACCATCATTTAGTCATTGCATTCCAGTACTGCCGACACTAACCGCTTATGTTGCTCATCATTGATTGTACTAACATACTTTGTGAAAGAGAAAGAAAAATTGATCTTATGTCCAAATCTGGAGAGGGGACGAAGGGAGAATTCAATAAAGAGCATTAAGATGTCTCTATTTATCCTTTTCTTCAAACCAAAAGTAAATTATGAAAAATCATAGAATTAGATATTAATTATAATAGATTTTGGGTTGGAAAAACAAGCTTGTGGGCACCTTTAATATTTATAGTTGACCCCACCACCATTATAACTATAATATTATTATTAATCTATTTAAATATTCAATGAATGAAAAATATAAATATATATCATTTAAAGAATTTCAAAGTAGACTATTTTTCTCATTATACATTTCTCCATTGACATTAACATATTCTCAAATAATGAATATTTAATAAAATATGTCACTACATTATTCTATGATAAATATAGTAAATATTATATTCTCAAAATGTGAAAATAATTATTTCATAGTATTATTTAACTCAATTATTCATTAAAATAACTTGCGATTAAATAATGGTGATCAACAAAACCTGAATAAAATTGTTTATTCAAACCCATTAAAATCATTACATTAATTTTATTAATATTAAGGATAAAATAAATTTTGTAAGTCTCTAGCCCTCTCTCAGAGTAGAATTTGTAATAACATCCTAAATTACTTGGGAAACATCTAGAAAAAACCCTGGGTAACATGTAGAAATTACATGATGTTATAATGAATAACAACCCCCTATGAAAACAAACCATGTAATGTAATCAGATTATCAGGATATATCAGTTCAATCATATTGAATGTTGATTTCATCAACATATATCCTTTTTGTCTCTTTTTTTGACATTGTAGAAATGAACTCTCCCACCGAACACTATGACCAGGAATTTATGAAGTAAGTCCCATTAACATAAAGGGGATTGAAATATAAACATCCATTAGTGGAGAGGAGGGATAAAAACCTTTTCACATTATTAATTAATAAAATATCAATTGTGATAATGCCAATGTATACTGCCTCATCGTAAGAATATTTTTGAAAAATTTTGTTCAACACATCAATGTATGTGAGTCATTATACGCTTTAATGATAATATTAATGTCTAATGACCTATACAAGAATCTTAATATACGAATAGAGAATAATACACAGAAATGTTGATTTCATTTTAATAGGTACAATCTTATATCCTCATATATTATAGATTAACCAAAGTTAACACCATGATAAGGTGTATAAATTTTTTATAAGCCTCCTATATATGATATGCCAGATTTTCCTTGTCTCAATGGATAATAACATCCCTCCATAAAACAATGTTCAAGATCAATGTTATGGAACCTCTAGGTTCTTATTATAGTGGTGAACTATAATGAATTTTTAGTGCGACATATATTCATAAGACATTATAACATAAAAATTATATGTAGAGGAATAATATTATTTTGTAAATTAATAATGAAAACTTGATACCATGTAATATACAATTTGATTTTAGGGAAAAAATCCAATATAATCCAACATGAATGTGATCCAAGTGACAATAGAATTCAGTCCACTACCTCTAATATGATATTCATTTCACTTTTGAGATAAAGACTTCATCAAGGGGTCTGACACATTTTCTTCCATTGATAATCTCCTCACCTAAACATCACATCATTGATGGAAATAACTCAATATATGATGCATTCAATGTATGTTACTTTTCATTAGTGTGACATTGATTCCATAGAGAGAGTCATCACTATAGATTTTTTATATTAATCAATTTTAGGGTCATTACTAATTGGAAACAGATCATGGTCTTACAAATTTATATAAATACAAAATAATTATTTGACTAAATTATAAAACATAATATTCTAGGAATCTATTATAGAAATCAGCAAGAACTGAATACTTTGATTTCTTCCCTTTCATTGGTCCTCTCCATAGAAAAAAATATATCCAGACAATAACTTTAAAACATTTTGAACTTTATAAAAGATAGGATTTGTATAAACTCTTATGACTAGCCCTTCATCTCTACCATACACCAAGAATATATCCTTAGTTCCACTTAGATAAACAAGGATAACCATAAATAAAGACAACTGTTATTCACCTAGATATACTTGTTATCGTCCTACCCTTCTCAAAGAACATGAAATATCAGGCCTCATACATAACATGTCATACATAATAGATCCTAGAACTGAAGTGTATGAGATAATACTAATTCACTATAATTTCTCTTGTTTATAGGGAATCATTTTCTTGGAAATATGTATACTATGTGATATTGGAACCAATCCACTCACATATTGGTCCATACTAAACCTATTTAGTATTTGGTTAATGTATATACATTGAATTAGTTCAAGAAACCGCTTGGATCTGACACAAAAGATATTGATTCCTTGAAAAAAGGATTTTTTCCCTATTACCATCATATAAAAGTACTTTTTTAAACATTACTTAACATCATATATGTCTTATATATCATTTTTAATATTTAATATGTAATCCACTTATGATACAATGAAAATAATCTTTTTGGTAGAATTAAAATGTCCACAGTCACAAAGATAATTGGAAAACCTGAACTACCAGAGGTCACTAAAAAAGACCAGTGTCTCAAAATTCAATTACTTCCAAAGATCTGAATAGAATGGTATGAAAGGTGGAAGTGGAATAATGAAAATTTTTAGATCACATTCTATAATATAATAAATAAGTTCTTTAAGGTGTCTGACATATAAATTCTCCATAGGAATACATTACCAGAATATATTCCAAATTGTTTTGAGTTGATATTAATGGGGATGAAAGGGTGTGGAAAAATACATGATCAAATTTTAGCATGAGGTTTTAATGAAATTTATATCAATCAGAGAAATACTTCAAATTTTTTTAAAAGATGCTATGATCCAATCAAGGATGATCCAGATATAAATGTTACCACAAATCAATGGGGGTTATATTGGGTGATTGATTAATTTTTTTTAGTAATAGCATTAATTATTTTGTGAGTTATTTATAGGATTAAATAAAATTTGGATTTCCTTTTTTTGTTTCCAACTAATTTAAAAAATGTTCTTTAGAAATAAAAATTACATTTTCATCCAAATAAACATTCTACTAATAAACTAGCTGTAAAAACAAGTATTATATTCATTATTATTAAAACCAATTTCTTTTATCGGTTTATAGAAATAGATATCACATGACATGGATACTTTATTTCATGCATTAATGGATCTCTATAACTTGAATATATTTTTTCAATTTCTTGGACTCAAAAAAAATTATGGTTGTGTATTTCACAAATTATCTTGATGGTTTCTATAATGAGGGTGTTTTTTACAACCATTTCTCAAATATCACTATCATTGTAAGATGATACGGAAAAAATTAAAACATATTTAAGCATGGTATCTATAGAAAATGTTTTATCATAGAAAATTACATAGTGTTATATAAACCCATTAGTCATTATCCTTGATTTTTAGGTATTTACTTGACCATCCATGTTCGTATTTCTATTGAATGAAATATACATTAGACATTTTTTTGCCTCAACTAGAGGATCGATCAAAACTAAAACACATTTTTTATACATGGAATCTATCTATAAATTCATGGATTTTTTCAATCTTGTAGCTTTTGAGCTCTATACTACCTCTTTGTAGGAGTGGGGATTATCATTTTCAACCAATAACTAGTCAAGATAATTTCTCACTAGGAAACAATAACTATTTGGTAATACTACCTATCTATAACTTTTATAAAAAACTTTTCTTTCTAGAAAATTTTCATCCATGGGGTCATAGGGAATTAGATCATTACCAAATGTTTTTTACATTGATTATCAACTTCATAAAAATCAATATTTATCCCACATTCCACCATGAGGATGTGCTCCCACTCAAGAAAATTGATTATTTTGAATTAATTTGTTGATTTAATGATTTTAGATATAGTATCACATTGTATCCTTAGGATACCAAAAAAACAGACACTTCATGCCTTAGGGTGATAGTCATTTCATGATCTAGCCTTAACGAACAACACAAAACCCCATTCATGATGATGTGAATAATAGGTTTATTTCCACTCCAAAACATCAAGGGAATACTCTTTTTTTAGTTTATTTGGTAAACAGTTTAGTTTTTATGATTATATATGTAATAAATATTTTCAAGAGGATAATAGAAGGCTATTCTGACTCATCGTCAACCTTATAATGTCCAACATCAAAAATTTACTCCTTTCAGTAACAACACTCTAATTTGGTGTATAAGGTGGAGTGAGTTTAAATAGAATTGACCACCCTAATATAAAATTCAATGTAGTATTTTTTAATATATTCACCACCTTGATCTTATAAAACAACAATATTTTATTACAAATATAGTTCAAAATCTCATCCTTGAACTTCTTTATTTTTCTAGAGGAATAAGTCTTATACCTCATTATACAGATATAACCATACTTACTAAGGTCATCAATAAAAGTAATTATGCATGATAATCCACCTATATCCTCTACATTTGTTTTTTTTCACAAATTAGTGTGTACTAAATACAGAAGCTTTGTGTCCATTTAACCATGTACACCAAATGGTGGGTTGTTTATATTTAATTCTAAGCAAGAATGGCCTATTTACTATGGATTAATATCAAAAGAGTCTATGTAACCATATTGGTAGATATTTTTCTAATGTTTCCCATTTATGTGACAAATATATAGAATCCATATCTATTTGTTATATGAGTCCCTCATATTTGATTCATGATCAAATGCCAGTATTTAGTTTTTGTAATTAAATTCATAAATATAGTTTTTTAACAATTATATTCAATAATAAATGTTATCTTTATAAATGTAGAATATCTTACTACCAAATATGGAAATAGACCATTACAAATCTAATAAATAAAAATAAATAATTTCTTGGTATCACTAGGCCCACAACAATAGTTCATTAAATCAAAAATCAATCTTTTCATCAATGTGAGATGGTAGTATTAATGGATTGAGTAGCCATCTGCGCTTCATTGGTAGTACATATATCCTCCTAAAATTTGGTAATATTATTTAATCTACTTGTTTCCTATATTTAGACACAAATCTATGTACAATAAGAAGTATATAATGAAAAACTTTTACACATGGAATGATTATACTTAATAAAGAACATACCTGAATATTACCCTTACTTATTTTGATTGTTTTAATTCCTGTTCCACTATCCCTTCTTGTAACATGAAAAACATAACACAATTTGTTTCATTCATTGTATTTGTGTCTCCTTATTCATGGGTTGATGGTGATCTTGATATTTAGACATGGAATGAGTTTTAATAACATTTTACTTGTTCTTCCTCTTCTTATTCACTATAAGGATAGTGGTTTTATCACACCCCATGTCTTTATCGACATGGATAAGTACTATAAGTATTTACATAAGTGTCTTCTCACAATTCCTCATATGATAATTCATAATAAAACTAGAAAATATTTTGGATCGTGATGGTAAAAATGATATCTATTAAAATATCATCATGAATTTTAAACCCAACGATTTCATAGTGCACAATGTAAATAATAATATTGACTATATATCTCATAGATATATGAAACTCTCTAAGATTACACATGAATAGTGAATTGGATATCAAATATCTCAGTGATATTTAATTATATTGAAATAGATTCTCAAGGTGATAAACTATACTATACACAACAATATCCACTTATTAAATTAATTGATCAATGGACACCGAATCTATATTAAGATATCAGGTATCCATATCATCATCCAAATTCTTCAAATAGGGAGTTATTTTTCCATCACTAGACTATTGGGAGAGAATCTCATGGAGTGGGGTTTCTAGCATGTAAACTTTCCTTTCATGGGGTAATATAAAATGTAATAACCTGTAATATACCTAAAATAATTCACTAAATAAAATGTTTTCCTTCTCAAGTGTGAATTATAGTGACATTTTTTATGTTGTTCTATTTTCTTCTCTCTTCAAATTTAGATTTTACAATTTTTAGTTTTTCATAGAAAAAATTTGTCAAAAAATTAAAAAAAATTAAATTCCATTAATCTACCTTTTTTTGAAACAAATTAACCCATATCATCAGATTAAGAATATAGTATCAGGTAGATATTGAAGTTTAATGTATCCACATTCCCCTTATCATAACCCAAACATGGTTCTAACAAGCTATTTGAAGGGTTTAAGGTAGGAAAAACTTGAAAATAATATATCTTTTGGTTCTCTGTTTCATTGAGTAGACTCCCCAATTCTAAAATTCAATTTATTTTTCCCAATATTTTTCTATTAGTTATAACAATTATTTTATGGGTGATCAATACATAATGTGAAATAATTTATTAAAATCCGAAAAATCAAGCTAAAATATCCATGATAATTGAATTCACCCCAAAATGGGTTGGCCATGTACTTTGAACATTGCAACTATTTCTAACATATGTGGTGGAAGTATAAAATGACATATTATTTTAGTTTGTGGGACTTTTTCATTATTTGTAAACTATTGCATTATCATTTCACATGACTTGATAAAATGAATTAGATTTTACTTAACATATTATCTAGGATTGATAAATAATTTATGCATAATGTTGTTATATTTTATTTAATCATTTTAGATATTTAATTTCATATATTAGAGTATCTCATTGCATTCAAATAAAATTATTAACCATGAAATGGTTGAAATGAAATATATTTTCCATGAGTATAATATTTATCTAATGATATTTTATTGAGAATATAGTAAACTAAACCTTAACCATAGTGGAAAACACACCTATAACAAAATCATGTTTCATGATCCACAATTAAACCATTGCACTTATATATTTCCATAATTGGTTTTTCATTGGATCCTTGAATCAGACTACATCCACTCAAGTGGGTGCTCCAAAATTACATAATATTTTACCCACACATAGGTGATGGGATATAATGGATTGGACAAAGGGGCTCTAGAGAAGAGGAACTATGGGAATACATGCCCTTATATAATAGGGGTGAGGTAATGACATGAATTACATAATTTAAATTTAATCATAATGAATTAAACAAATCCAACAACATAAAAAGGGTTGATCTAGTATCATGATAATCCACATAACATGAAATGGACATATATTTTTAAGATTATTTCCATTTACAATGATTAATCAATTAATAAAAATAATGTGCAAAACATTATTCTAATTAACTAAAATAAATTAATTCCTTTATATTATCCTTATCTCCACAACTTCCATAATTTTAAATGAAATTAATTTCATATAAAATTAAAAATGCACACAAGTGTACAATGGAGACAGAATATGTGTGCCTATCAAAATATTAACATGGTAAGAGATTAACATTATATATTTATAAACCATAATAAATGGAATATAATTTCAAATAAATTACACATTGAATACATTGGAATATATTTAGTTATTTATTTAATTTTTATTGGTGAAAAAATATGACCTTTTATAGAATACTATATGACATATACAATGGTGAATTATACATACATTCTTTTTCTGATGTACGCATCAAACACCTTTGAAATTGTTATGTTTCTTTCTAGGGAAAATTTTGTGATTCATGCCTTGTTCTGTAAATTCAGGTTCTATATTAGGAGTACACATTATTTTACCTCTTAGTTTCAAATCATGTCGTCCCCCATGTTGTGTATCTGATACATGACATTCTTGAAACACTCGGTGTTCTTGGTTGTGAAAAAATATGGAATGCAAGTCATGTATAGTGGTTACATGACCAATAGTTATACAAGACATGTTAAAATCTATATAGATATACACAAAATTCTATTTTTGGAAAATTGGATTAGATTATGTTAGATCCATCCATATATATCAGGAGATCCATACATGAAAAAATTAGCACATGGTGTGTATGAGGTAAATATAATACATGTAGTCAAATTTTGTCTAGAAAGATCCTTAAGAACCTCTAGATGGTATTAATTCAATTATACTTAATTTTTATATCATAACCACTTACTGTTATGTTATCAAGAATTAATAAAGGGAATAGACGGAAATGTTTGGATATTAAAATGAATTTATATTAGTAAAACTATATGAAAAAACATGAAAAATGACTAATAAATAACTATAAATTAAATGTGTGATCTGTTTGATTGTACTTAATGGATTAAGGATTAGTGGAAGTATCATTTAATAGCATGTAAAACCCATCTTTTAGTCATAAATCATATGTAATTCTTCTTTCACATGATCAAAACATCACTTCAATTGAAAACATTAGATTTCATGGCTAAAATAAAATTACAAAATGATTAAGAATGTATATTCACTTGTAATTTATAAATTTTTTATGAGAATATATATAATTACCTCAAATTTTAATTAATGTTTCATTGATTATTTAGTTAACTAGATCTAATTATAATGTTGTTTTGTTGTAGGATTGAACTTCGGAAACCCTTCAGTAATGATCCAAATATCAGTCTCGATCTCTGAATGACACCATAGAATCATTGGGTATAATTATAGATGATGATAGCCACCTTCATTGTTTGTGGGTGATCATTATTCTATTAATCTTTTTGGAGGGAGAACTCTTGATGTTGTTTCACAAGATAGAGAGAGGAGGAAGAGAGAATTAACTCTAGATCATGAACAAGTCTCTACATAGACATTGTGTGCACCAAAATTATGTAATGAAGAATGATATAGTTATATATTTATTATTTTAGGTTTATATAAAGAAAATCATTCAATAAAACCTTAATGAATTTAATGTATTTTGTTGACCCCATGTATATTAATAATAAGAATTATTATTATTATTAATCTCTTAACATCATAAACACATAATGAATATAAATGAATATTTTTTATACAATTTCTAATCAGTCCATTAAGTTTGGTCATCTTTCCCTCAATGGAATCTACTACTCCTTGAATAGTTATTTTTTTTTAACAAAATGCATTCTATTATTATATTATAAATATAATAAAAATTATATTTATCAAAATTGAAAATAAATTATTATTATTATTTGTCTCACTTTTTTTGAATAAATTATAATCAAATTAGGGTGGTTAACCAAACCAGAATGAATTTCATTTATTAGAAAATGTTAAATTAATTATTTGAATTTAACTAATATTATAGAATGAGTAAGTTTTTGACACTCTATGCCTCTTTCACATTGTTGTTAGAAATAACTTCTTAAATTATAGTATTAGTGTCTAGAAACATTTAAAGGATCTAAAGGGGAAAACATTTAATGTCATAATTATATCCAACCTGTTAATAATTCACCCCATGTAATATAATACCAATATATTGATATCTAGAATCAGGGATGTGGTTTCCTGATTCCATCAACCTATTTACTCAATGCCTCGTTCTTTGAATTTCCATAAATTAACTCACCCACTAAACACTACGTATAAAGATTCAATTCCCATCAAAGGGAATGAGATATCAACATCTATTTAGGGATATAAGGGATATATCATTTTTCATGTTATCCATTAATATAATTTCAATTATGATGCTCTAAAAACTAAAATTTCAATACATGTTGAGGGTTTAATAGATGGGGTATTATTCTATTTATTAAAATTATTTATATTCTACTCATAACCCAACACAACCTCATAATTCCACTACAGTTAGGTATCCATTTCATTCAAACATAAATCTTCATCCATTTTCAATGTTCTTATTTCCTTATGTTGGGTTTTGAGTGAAATGATGATTTCCTTTCATTCCTTATCCATGCACATTTTCATAAAAATTTCATCGGAAATACATTTAATAATTTCCCATTTATCAATCATATTTGTTACTATTTTATTTATTTCAAAATTAAATACCCCTTGTTCTTTCATTAGAATTTTATTTTACAATAACAAATATTAAGTCATTGAAAAATTCATTTCATGCTTTCTTTCCGATTGGTGCGATTTAATTTATAGACTTGCAATCTTATTTTCAACATTCAATGAACACCTCAATTATTAGAAACTATTTTTTTTTGAATTAAATATTTTATCATTACTTTTTAATATCCATTATAGAGCCTAAAATACCATATTCTTTTCCAATCTACTGTTAGAATAAGATATAACTATAGATTCACGATTCTCTTCAGCTAGAGAAAACCCAATCAGAGATGAATTCTTGATTTTCATTATATTAATTCCATTTTTAAGGAATTTATCATCAATATATTTATGAATTTATTCCATATTCATTCACATATCCTTTGATAAAATTCCATTTGAAATTTCATTCTAAAATACTTCTCCAATGGAATCCATTAATGCATTTATACTAGGGAATCCATATAAATATTTCTTTGACTTGTTTCAATGTTTAATCAATGTTTGATTTATATATCAATTCCTTCCTCCAAAACTTCTCATGATACACCAATTAAATCTTTCATGTATGAAATTATATCATTTTCTATTAATTTAAATTTTATACAAAATTCACATGATCCTTCAATAGGGTTTCCATTTCTATCCAAAAACATCAGATCATGGTATAGAAATAATAAATCCATGAATGATAAATTCACCCCTTTAATAATAGTTATATGTATGATGAAAACATCCCCTCAATAATTACAACTCCCACTAACTATGGAATGACCTTTCTCAAGTTATGAAACTTCATCACAAAAATCCTTGTGCTAAGGAATGCTTCTCCAATGACATTCATAATATGTATTATGACTTCTTTATCCCTTATCCTGAAGGATCATTTCATAATTAATCATAACATACACATGTTCACTATATAATATTCTCTTGTTTTGAAAAATTATTCCAACACAATAACATTAATGATGCCTTTCCAAAATAGCAACATAAAGAAATTTGTGTTATTGTGAACAATCCTTAAAACCTAAAATTTACCATCATCCTTCTCATCATGGTCTTTCCATACTAATTTTTTTCTATTGGCACCCTTATTTTCAAAACAAAAATATAATCTTCTTGTATTAACTACACCTTCTATCCATTGAAGTGTTAAAACATTATATATGCATGCATGAATATTACCACATACATGAAGTGCTGTAATTAATTTTTCATCACCAATTTACATATAATTCAATAAAAGTGTATATAATGACTAAATATTATATTTATGACATGATTAATATTCTGGATATGATGAAACCTTGAGTAGTGTATAGGGAAATGAATCACAAAACTAAAACATGCATAAAAACGAATGTTTTAATGCAATTAATGTTCATTTAGTGGATAATTTTTAATAAACGGGTTATTGGAAATTATGAATGAATCATATATAGTAATATAAGAATAAATAGGGTTTTTATATGGATTTGTGATAAATATATTTTTACTATGAAGTATATTAGATTGTGTATAAAGAAAATTTGTATTTGATGTAAGGGTTTGTGTCACTATATTGTTTTTAATCATTATTATTTATACATGAATATTTTTTGGTGTAATTATATACTATTTTCTCATAAACCAATAAAATTATTTATCCTATTTTTATTTTTATTTTTCTCAATTATTTTTTCTATTTTATCCCTCTTTGGTTATACAATAGTAAAAAATTATTTTTTTTCATAAAAAAATTACTTATTTATCATGTTTTGTGGAGAATATTTCTCTTCCATGTTTATATTATTTAAAATGTTTCAAGAATTTTATTTTCTATTCTCTAATATTTTGTAAAATTATTTTAAACCATATTATAATTTACATAGATATTTTTAAAATGAAATTTTTTCTATGTTTTCCATACATGGCATATTAGACATTTTAAACATGTGTGAACATAGTCTTTTTAAACATTTATTAAATGAATGGATGTTACCAATATCAATAATTTGATATGTTTTTATTCCTACTTTACAAACTTGTGTGATTTAAAAATATTCACATTTTTTGAATGTTTTAGTGATTTTAATTTTATAAAAAGAAAATTTTGTTTTCAATTTTATTGAATATATATTTACAAAGATTTTATAGTGGTATTTTTCATCTATATTAACATATTTTACGGTTATTCATGCTTATATATGGTAATAATTTTATGATACCTTCTACATTATTTTTTGATGACATATGTTGAAAATGTTTTATTGATTTTCTTCATTAATGTCTAGTATTTACCATCGGTTTCTTTTTCTATGATGAAATTATTAATGTTATTATAATCTAGATACATATATATGTATGGTTTCATTATGTACTATATGGGATCAGAAGTTTAAACCCATCTAATGAATATGGTATTTATTGATATCTTATGAAATAATATGAATGGGAATGGTAGAGTGAACCGAGTCCAATATGCGAGTATGTCCACTATAATTATGGGAATTGGGAATAAACCCAATCCACTATGGGAACATTACACTATAAAAGTCTTTGGAGTGATTCTAGAATAAGGATATTATTTTCTATTTTTATGTGTATTCCATAAATATTTGTGTTATGATTATGAAATGATCCCCTTGACTAAGATATATTATTGATAATTCCACACCGTAATGACTCATATATTTTTTATGTCAAATACATAAGTTTTAACTTATGATTTATGGAATACGACTTATTGGGTATGATTTTGAAATTAATTATTGTGTTCTTACATAATAAATATCATATTATACTCACTCAAAATTACAAATTGATTTAAAACATGTTTAACCTCATTTTTCAAAAGAGTTATCCATTTCACATGTCTCCAATTCCAGTGTTATAAAGAATTTTTTTCAATGGGATGTGTCTTAGATGGGTACTAGGTAAGAATAAATTTGGGTGAGATATAGATGATCTTTGGGAAATAATTTGATCATATGTATAGTATTCAAATACACCACATCATTATGGTTCATAGGTATTTATTATTATATGATTTATTAAATATTAATCTAAAATGATGTAATATTTATGCATGTGATTATTGGGTTGCCTCACACAATTTCTACATTGAGAGAACATTAAACCACTTCCTCAGAATTTCCAATGTCTTTAAATTATTGATAATTTTAATGTTTTGGTTGTAAACAACTAAGGAATCAATCAAATGTTATATAATAATTGATTAAAATTAAATGTGTAACTTATAAAACTTTTATAATAGGTTTCGTGTATTGGGATAGATTCAATCTCCTCTTTCTTGATCTCTATAAATTTTTCTATAATTCAATGTATGAATAGAACGAGGGAACTACTTATTTAAAAATATTTTTTTATAGTCTTCCCACTACATTTATAATTTTTCTTCATAATTTTATTATTGAATAATTACCCCCATTAATTAAATTTCCATTTTAAATGATATCATATAAAGTAAGTATATCGTTTTTAGTACAATGAAGCATCAAAAATATCTTTTTTAGGTAGTTGGTCAACAATATCACATTAAGTGGATTAGAATATATAGTTAATGAATGAGGTTTTTTCCATAAATGAATCAATGAATAATATCACTTACTTATGTGATAATGGAAATTTGACATGTTTTATGTTATTATTCATGACTTGGGACACCTGGGTATGTAGAATCTTGAGGTTTTGAAATCCCCATTCTAATAGATTAGGGATGTAGTATGTATATTAATTTCATTTTCCATCACATGGGTTTGATTCTATGTTTCTCTTGGTTTATACCATTTCCTAAAATAGAAAAGTCTAGATTAAAACATAGTATAATGAAGTAATGGTGTATAATTTAATCACACATATAAACCAATTATAAATTCTAATCTAATTATGTTTGAATGTTTTAATCATGTTATATTTTACTAATAGAAAATTAATAATAACTATAAATTTCTATAACACCAAATATAATAATCCACATCATTTATATATTATTATTTAACAATTTTTAATATATAAAATAACAATAGTATATTCTAGTATCAGAAGGTCTTGTCACTTATGAAAAGTAGTTCTATACAACATATAGACATATCAAATTTTCAAAAAAAATTAAATACATATTCTTAGTCACCCTATATTACTTAATTTTCTTCTTAGTATATGAAATCACCTATGAACACATATTAAAAATAGGTGAGATAAAAGGGATGTAAGCGGAGGAATGATAGAAAGAAACATGATACCTGAATTAGTGTGAGTACATATGTGAAAATACTAAACTTTTTCATAACATATTCCTAAGATCATAATAATATGTATAATGAAATAATTTATTAGATATAGGAAATTTGGAACATTCTTAATTTTCAAACATAATAGAATTATTGACAAATCCATTGAATAAAATGTTAAAACTACTTGAATCTTTTTCATTTATATTATATGTTCATAAAACTCATCTTATAAATTTTAAAAATAGATAACATCATGTTCATGTATAAAATTCAAAATATAATGAGATATATCACATTACCAATGTATTGGTGGGATATATAATTCTAGGACCACATGTGAAATTATAATATACCAATAATCAGAAATTCCAAATCGTATTAAATCACATATCAATCATAAAATGAAATAAATCCATGGGAAAATAATGAGTTTCATAATGAATTTTTAAGGGATATATTCAATAATAAGATATTATGTTTCCAAAATAAAAATGAGAATATTATTTTTTAAATTCAGGGGTTTCATTAGTAATGATATTATCATGGTTATATAAAAATTAACAAGTATATATTGGAAGAACTAATGAGGGACTTTGAGAGTAAACAATTATTCATTAACAAAAAAGAAGGTTTAAAATTTATCAAAACAAAGTAAAAAAATTTATATACCCGTGAATTAAATTTTAATGTTAAATAAAAGTAAATTACTAGGGGTTTTAGAATATTTATAATAAAATAGATAGGAATATAAGGAAAATTTTAAATAAATTTTGGGATATATGAATCCCCATAACTTATGTCCAATTTTATAATGTCAATTCGACACATCCTATATAATTTACTTTTGTACATTATGAAAAGATTCCAAAGATGAGTTATATTGATTAATGTAATTAATGAACATCTATAATAATTGAAATATATTAACATATTTTTTATTAAATATAAAATGTCTTACTGACATGTTTCTTTGAATAATACCATTTGGTTTTGATTTCAATGTTTTTATTCAATGTTGTTTATACATGAGTTAATTTACCCATGAAATATAAAATATTCAATATAAAAATTTACACATTATAATTAATTATTTATAACTATATATAATGGTGATTATAAGTAAATACTTGAAAATATCTTTTGAGGAAATTAAAATCTAACCATAAACAAGGCATGTCCCTAAGCGTGAGAGATGTACTTGGAATATATTTAAAAGAAAATAATTCTGGTTTTCTAGTATCATTAATATAATATTTATATATTGATTAAATAATTTATGGTGAGTTTTTTTAGAGATGATTACAATAATTTTACAATGTAAACAGAAAAATGAAACTAATGAAAATAAATGTTTGTTACATTATCTTTGAAGTCTGTCCATTTATAAGACATTAATTTCTTAGATTCATGGAGTATGATGAAAATAAAAGATTCCCATGGTTATAATAATACTTATGAGGATGCAACTGTGTATATAAAATCATAACATATGTTATTTTGAATTGATTTTCCATGATAAGGGAGATGGGATAATAATACTTCACGGGGAGGGGAATTTTAATTAAAATATTAAAAAAATATTTTTTTCAAATTAAAATATGGAATTGTAGTATTCTAAATGTTAAGAATTATGTTTTAAATAAATTAAATTTATTATGAATTTCTGACCCCTTTAACATAGAATTTATGATTTTATATGAAAAAATTCAATAAATAATTCCTGATATACATTTTATTTTCAGGCTTTCGAAATTTAATTTTTCTAGTTTGGAATTTGAACTCATTATTTTCAAAATATTATTTATCTTATTAAATATTTGTGGTGTTTATACACAAATTATTCATCTTATTAAGTAATTATAACATTATGAATGATGTTATTAATACTTACCATTTATGTGAAAAAATTATTTTTATCAAATTGTGAATATGAAATATTTTATAAAATTAATTTGTTTTTTAAAATACATAAAAATATAATATTAAAAAGTTAAACATTATTTCATGTTTTTTAATATTAATATTTATTTTATATCTCTATAAAATTTATATTTACATATTTTATTCCTATTAAATATTATTTACAAGTTATTTATCTATTCTAATGGACAAGTTACTAATATAATGATTATTTTAATATTTTAAGGGTCATGTTACTATTCAAACAGTCATATGGATTTTTTATCTCAAATCTGATCCTCACGTTTAATTTATTTATTATTCCCTTAATTTACTCCCACGTTTATATATTCATCATATTTAAAAATATAATTATTTTACTAATGAATTTTTTTTATTTTCATAGTGTTGTTCAAGATCGTTAAAAGTATTAGGGACCATAGTGTTCCTTTTTTGGGGTTATTATTACCCTTTTGTACTATTTTAAATTTTATGAAGTTTTTAATGCTTTTTATGTAATTTTATAAATTAATTAAATAAGGAATTTTTGTTTTTATTACATGGTACATGCGTTTTATATTATACTGTATTCCTAAATATAATATAGAAGTTTATTTAGAAGGCAATGTACACATATAATACACTCTGTTCTTACACACTTAAATAGTATAAGGAATCAAATTTACTATTATAAATAAATTATTCAAACCCATCCCTCTTCCGGAGTTATTTTGCATAAATCTATTTACCATTAAAAGGATATTTATTTTATTCCTAACTAAAATAAGTAAGGAAAACAATTAAATTTTCATTGATATTTCAAATCAAATAATATTCATTGACATATCCATTTTTAATTCAAACAGTCATTGGTTATTAACAACCTAATATTTGGAAAATCATTTCTTATCAAAATTAAGATTTTTATATAAAATCATGTTCTCAAAATATTCTTGTAATTTCATTTCTTAATTCACCACAATCAATAATTAAATAATATTAAATTTTAAACTATCATAAAAGTGAATGGATATATATACCCAGATGTTTCATGTTCATAAAACACCTAATTTTTATAGTTCAATGTAATATATTGAGACAAAATCCTAAAATACTTTAACTGATGATTAATAAAATTCATAACATATCAATATTCATGGTGATTTTACATATAGAAAATATCATACTCTTGAAAATTATATTATTGAAAACATCAGAGATTATTATACCAAGAAAAGATATGATTCATATCATTCACATAATTTGAAAATTGATGATAAATAAATTTTTCTAGTCTTTCGTATTGGTAAGATTATTTTAATCAGATTAAATATTATGTCAATCTAAATTGTACTGGCATGCATAATGATTATCATCAAGCTCATATTTCTTTTTTCTTGTATCCACAAAACATCATCGTAATGTAAAGAAATATTTTAAACCAAAAAAATCATATACTTTTCGTTATTATATGGATATTAAATACCAGGTTTCCCAAAACTGCCAAAACTCTCAATGAAAATATGTCCGTTGGAGATCAAGATAACCATTGGGAGGAATGCCTATAAATACGATTTAATTTGATCATTTCAACATAAAAAAATAGTGATTAACACTATGAGAGAGAGCTGGTAATTTTTTACTATGGGAGAGAGATCTGAAGATTACACAAGTGAACAACTTATTCATTGCCCTTTTAATCTAAGTTTTTTTTTATTGATTTTGATTGGTCTGATTAAGATCGAGGGTTTTTTAGGCTAGGAACATAGGGGATCTCGTCACAATTTTGATCATGGGTTTGTGGGAATAATATGAAAGAGTTGTGCTATTCATTAGTTGATTAAGGGATTCCAAATATAGAAAGACAGAGTAAAGATCATATTTATATTTAGGGATTACACTAGTGTAGATAAGAAAGAAATTTTTTAAAGTATAAATCAAGGTCCAATTCTCTTATGTTATTAGATACCCTTCTATTTAGGTTAAAATAAATAAACAATCTTTTACTTGTATTTTATTTTAGCTAAAATTTTAACTAAACATTGATTTTTTAAAATATTCTTATTTTCTATTTTTATTTTATTTATCTAAACATCATTGATTATAATAATTTTTATTACTCTATGAATAAAATTTCTATGATTATGATTACATCAATTACTCAGAAAATGATTCTATACGCTTTAAGGTTGAATCATCTATTTTGGTGACTCATCACTTTCTAATAATATCATAATCAACCTGATTACGATATATTTTTAATTAGACCCAAGGTCCAATCTAATGTCTTTATAAATAGATAAGAGGTTTTTTTAATTAAATTAATTTAATATTTTTTAAAATAAATTCCTTTAAGGATAAAAAAAAATGTTTTTAGAACAAAAATTTCCCCCTCTAGTATTTTTTTCATATAAATATACATTTAGATCCAACAGTATTATCTTCCCTATCATTCTCTAGAACCACCGAATTTGAACTTAGTAACATTTAAAAGAAAAAAACAATGAAATTTCTATTCATATCCAAGTTATCCCAATTCCCCACACTATAGTATTTTTCATCCATTAAAGGTAAAAGGATTTACTTTCCAAGATAATTCTTGGAACTACAACCACATATAACACTCTATATCTAAATTTTATTTATATATCATCTTGTATTATCATATAACCCTTACTAATGAAATACTACATCCATTGAGAATATTCTTATAAACACCCATGAATTCAAACCTCAATGAACTAGGTGATTGGTCCATTTCATGTCATTTTGGTGTGTGGGATATTGTATGTTTTTATCTAAATTGATGAAGGGGAGTGTTGATATTGTTTTAAATGATTTATGGGTGGTTTTTTGTGGTAGTTCAAAGGAAGAATTACATAATGTGATTTCTTGGGTGTTATTGGTTGGATTTATGTATCATATAAGAGATTTTCTTATAATACGTATTTTTGGTATGGTGTAAAGGTTGTATGAAGTTATTTTTTTATTCTGGGTAGGAATTAAAAATAAAAAACAAAACATTTCCATGAGAGCTATGTGTAAGAGTAAATTTTACAATATTGGGAATCAACATGCTGCAATAGGGATTATTCTTCAATAAATAATTGAACTCGGATGAATAATTTATTAATGAGTTTGGAGAGGGATAATGTCACAATGTGTGTGATTACACCCAAAATACCATTATCATGCCTCATATGGGTGTCCATGATTTATTGAATTTTCTATAGAATTGGGTGTTTTTTTCTGATGTATTAGACATTCTATAATGTGACTGGGATCTATGTCACTACATTGTGATTCCTAGGGTCACACCATAATATGACCCTAGATTGTTAGAAGTACACCATAATTCCTAATTTCATACATTAATATTTCCATTCATATATTATTTTTTAAAAAATAAGGACAATACATTTATGATCAATCACCCTCCCTATTTTAGATGAATGGGGCTCATGTATTGTTAGTTTAGTTAGTTTCCCCACTACATCCCTACCTTTGGTTCCACATTGATTCTCTCATGACCAAGAACATGTCTGGATTTTTTATTAATGAATCAAGGTGAGTGGGTCTCCTCATATTCCATTAACCATTCTTCAAATTTTTCTCTAATTTTAGATGATATATTTTACGGTTTTGATGAGTGATATTACTATATAATTTTTTAATTTTTTTATATGAAGATTATTTGGTTTGTGGTGCATATAAGAGGATAAAAAATCTAATAATGTTAATATTTTTCAATTTAGACGTTGATTTATGTCACCCAATCAGTTTCCTACAAAATTTCATTGATTTTGGATAAATTGGTCATCGATTACTGTTAGTAATCTATATAATTTTTTGTCATAGGTCCATCTACATATTGATAGTTGGCCACACTATTTGGATTATCAATGTCTGTATTCAACCTAGAATGTTTTGTATGGATTATTGAATCATTAAATTTTTGTTTGAAATTTTTGGTTTGATAATTTACTGTATCTTGTGGATATTATATTTTCTTTTAGGCTCAGTGAAGGTCCCTATATGTTGGTATTATGAAATAAGAGTGTAACGAAGGTATGTTCCCAATAAATTAAAAAGCATTTTAATAATTTTTTTATTTTATATTCATGTTATATCATTATAGTTATTTAATTCATGTTTTCAAGACTTCTTTATCTCACTCCATAAAATGGGATAGGTTTGTATTCATTTAATAATATAAAAAGACCATATAACATGATTATTAGATAATTAGGGTTGATCTTGTCATAAAATTTATATTAGAACATTTTATGGTTTGTTTTGCTGGAATGAGTTGGTTTTTCAATGTAAATGACATTTATTTTTAAATTACACCTAAAATGTGATTTTAATTAAAGTATAATTTCAAAGAAAAATTGTGATTTTAATGGATTGTTTTGAAAATGTATTTCAAAAAAAGTGTAGGTTTATTCGGAAAATTTTTATTTGGATTTTGGATAAGAACATATTGTGAAAAAATATATCCTTTATACATTTTCTAAATTTTTTTAAATGTTGTTTAACTTTTTCTTTAAGGAATTTCAAAAAGAATTATTTTTATATTTTTTTGTCATTTTTACCTCATGTGTGTGATGAAATAATTTCTATAGATTGTATTATTGTGTAAGTGTATTTGATATATTTTAATTTATATTATCTTGTATTTAAGGATGTAATAAGAACCAAAAGAGACACAATCCCTTGGGTGATAGGAATGTTATATTAGTTTAAGAGGCTGTTTGTGTTTTCTTTTGGTTTAGGTCAATAAAAATCATAGAAATAACTTGGTAATAGATGTTAGTCCTGTATTATAAATCAATAATGGGAGAGCTCTATTAATATCTATCAATTAGTAAATCCCTGATAATTTTTTTTTTATTTTTTGGACTTCCTAGTTCCTTATACGATAACCTTATGATTGACCTTATTAGTTGAGGTGAAATTTAATACATGGGTTATATGGTTGATGAACATGGAATGTTTTTGAGTTTTAGCCTTAGTGGCCTAAAAATACATGATATATAGTCAGCAATGGGATTGGATATGTGGGATTATTTATTTATTCTGTTGTAAAGAATATGGGGAGTTTCCCTCCAATTGAGTTAAACCTATAAAATTATTATTGGAGTTACTAAATATTTACATTTAGTGTATAATTTTTTTGTATAATATTCTTAATGGAGAGAAGATAAAAATTAGTGGTTTTATCTTGTATTACTTGTAATAACCCGATATTTTATAAGATATATTCTATTTAATTTCATTCATATCTTGTGTTGTATGCTACACCAAGATTACCTTGCGTTATACGCAATACTATTCGTGGATCGTGTTACACATAATTTTGATAATAGTTATTCCACGCAACATTGAGTATATATATATATATATATATATATATATATATATATATATATCTTCAATGTATAAATGAAATATGGGTGGATTCTGTTATAGGAAACAATGAAGGATTCTTGCACAACACGCAACCCTGACTTGGCATTCATTACACGCAATCGCGACCTTCCTCGATAGCGTGTGTTGTACGCAATACCGGGTTGTACTAAACAATGATATATTATTATAATATTATTATTAACTAGCTGTTATGAATAGTATTAACTAAATTTTTAATTTTATGACATTATTATTCATCTTACACATTTTCTTGAACATTGTATAAGAACAAAATAAATTTTTCGGGTAAAATATGTATTTTTCAAAAAATGCAGTTTTTTCACCTTTTGATGGCGCACCCACATTAAATATAGTTTTTGACATGTTTATAAGTTCAATTTGACAAAATATAAATCTTTTTTGGAATCAAGAAATAAAAATTTACTTTGGATAAAATTTTCATATTATTCTGGTAACTTTCATATTTTGATGAATAGTAAAAACATGCTATATTTTAATTAAAAACAACTTTTTTTCATCACAATAATTTATATGGTTAAATTATAATATTAAATGGTTTTAAATTATAATTAGAATATATTTTTACCATTTAATATAATTCATGTCATTAGCATTGATTTTACATTAACTTCGTAGGTTAAATAAATTCAATCTTTTGCAATGTTTAAAGAAAAACTCGTTTTCTTTTGACAATGGGATTAATTTTAATTTAATTTATGCAACTTTTGTGTATTGAATTTGTAAAAATGGATTCCATATTTGGAATCAGTGGGTCTAAATTATGTTAATAAGATACTTTTTATTCTTGGGAATTATGAATAGTAACTACGGTAAATTTTATTTACCATAGTTAAAGGTAAATATGGTAATTAAGGGTAAATATAATATTATTAAATTACCCTAAAACATGCCAAAATTCTGTTGGATGGATAATAGTAGACCCATATAACCTAAGGGTCATATTAGATTCATTTTATGGACTTTTGACCATGAAAATAATTTAATTATTATTTTAACCAAAGAATGTGACAACATGTCACTCTCTTAAATATTATAATTATAATAATTTTAATTTAGTGATAAACATCATAAAACATCGAACATTAATAGTCTCCAAAAATCTAATAAAATGAACTACATCATGATAATTTATTTAGAATTTTTAGGGATTAAATAATTGTCATAAATGGTGAAACATTAATGATACAGAAATTATTTATTAAGTGGAAAATAAGTAATATAGTTTTTATTGAAATAATAATACCCATTAAAAGTCCCACAAACCTGAAAAAAACTTATTGGTAGTGTATATATACACCTCAATAATCTAATGACCTAATATATGACCGTTTGGAGCCTTATAAAAGTGATAATGACACTTATATTATTTTATTTTAAATGATGCCAAAGTTGTCACCTTCATAATTTAATAAATATAAAAATTTAAATATTGTGATTTTAAGATGATAAATTCGATTAAAAGTATTATTGTGAAATATAATAGATTTATCTTCATCATAGGAATTTATTTTTAATTTTTATGCAACAAATCAGTATATTAAATAATTATACAAAAATGTTGTAGTAATTATTTTAGTAAGAGATAAACCAAATAAATGGTTTTAAAAATAATAAAATAAATATTATATGAACTATTTAATGGGACAAAATAATTTTATAGATACATATTACCTTTTATGAATCTATTAAAGCTTTTAGTTTTAACATATATTATGTATATATTTTATTTAAATTCAAATAAATGAATAGTTCCAAAATTGACACTATTGATATTTTATAAAAATAACATATTATAAAATTGTTTAAAAATCACAAAAATATTTAAAAAATATAAATATAAATTTATATGGTCTATAATTTTATAAAGTAAACAATTATGGAAAATTCACAACAAATAAGTAATTATTTGTTATGATTTAAAATTTATAATTTTATTACCACAAATAAACTTAAATAGATTAAATAAGGATAAATCAAAATGATAAGGTTTAAAATAAGATCCAAACATGGTTAAATTTGATTGGTTGATGATATTAAAACCCTATATCATCTAATATTCTAATATGAGTCATTTTTGGAGGTTTTTAAGTGGGGTTAGATTTATTATTAATTAATATGTTTAAGAATTCCAAAGGTGCCCCTCTCCTCCCTTATAAAAGGGCACCTCATCCCTCTCCTCCACACACCACTTTGAGCCTTCACGATCGGCCAACACATGACCAATTATCTTATCCACTTCCATTTAAACATTCTATAGGACCTGGTATTCTTCAGAGACCAATTTTAGTGCCCTAAGAGGAGGACTCAAAGAGGCGCTTCAAAGAAGAGGTAATGTTCGTTACCGATTCTTTCAACATTATTTCTTCTTATACTTCTTCTTCTTTAGTTGTTTAATTATGAAGTAATAAAATCAGTATCAATAATATACTGATATGTTATTATAAATATCAAACAACCCTATTTCACCATCTATCCATCCTACGGAAAACGAAATCACCGCGCGTGCGTACATACGGAATACTGTCTCCACACTGTGGTGTAATCTATTTTCCACCACCACCTTACTTGGATGGGTATAATGGTGTAAATAATAACTATATATGATTATTGTAAATTGATATTGATTCTTTAATAGTATAAATACACTCTAATAAAATTCCACGATCATGGGAACGATATCATCGCTCGTGCGTCCGTACGGAATACCTTCTCCACGACGCGATGAGATTCATTATCAATGATTAACCATTCAGAAATGATTATAAAGTATATATAATAATTAATCATGAAATATATGACATAATAATGATACTGGATTTATGTATATATATATATATATATATGTATGTCATCCAATTAATTACATTCAATTCAATGAGGAAACGAAAACAATGTTCATGCGTACGTACGACCTACCATCTCCATGAGCGGTGTATTTATTTCCATTTATCGATCTATTATATATATTTATATTCTGAATATATATTATATATAAATCATGTTTTACATTATGTATGTAAGTATTCATGATCTAAGTAATCATATGAATAATTACAAATCAAAACACGGATGACAAATGAAACGATTTTACCCAAAACGCTCTTTAACATGGAATTTACAAAAGAACGGGTAATATAAATTCATAAGTAAACCATATATGATATCATAACAATTAATATGATTATGTAATAAGTCAATAACATTATTTAAATCATTATACAGAAGGTTTGGATACATACGAAGCATATTGGACCTAAGGTAAGGGATAATTTTGCAAATCTCATTTTTATCCGAGATCGCTTATTCGTCAGTATTTACTGGGGTTATTTCTATCATCCATGTACATGTTTTATCAAAGTGTCTTCATGTATGTTTAATGTCCTTTTTACCCATTTTTGACTTTTACTACATGGTATGTATGGAATCTTTCTATTACGAGGTACTTTTTGACTTTTCTGGAAAAAGTATGAGAAGAATGTTTTTTTAACTTATACGACATGAATGGATTTTTACAGTTTTATAATGACTTATTTTAATGAAGCTTCCTCCAAAAGATTTCATGACTATTTTCAGAAAAATATCTTTCTTTTATAATTTCATGACATTTTGTGAAAATAAATTGATTTTTAAGAAGAAAGGATATTTTCCTCAAGAATTCATTTCAAGTGTTTTATCAAAACCATTTTCCATCTAAGATGAAATTATTTCATATGTGTATGTTTCATGTGTAATGCATCTATGATTTACATGGTTTCACTTTTCTTATTATGAAATTATATCCATTTCTTTTACATGGATTATGTGATGTTTGGATGATGTTTATGAAACCCATTTTATTCGTTGGGTTATTATGAATGATGTATGTTTATTTTGTGGAACAAGTAAGAATGATTTCATTATGAGATGGGTGGGACATAAATCTCCCTCCAATGAATTGGGTAAAGATTTATATCTCATGAGATATAGATGGCTGGAACAGAAAGTTAAACCGGTTCAGTAATAAAGGACTGGAACGAGGAGTGAACTCGATTCAGAAAGGGACTTTGTCCACTAAGATGGTCTTGGCAGCAATGCCTAGGCTACTATGTAAATCATATCATGTGCTTAATGGTTTCCACAATTACATGTTTTATTCCCATGCTATTTTATCATTCATAATGTTTCCTTAGGATCTATGCCTTACGTACTTCCATGTTTTATGTCATTTTTCAAGCTTTTGATGTTTAAACATTGTGTTCATGTTTTTAAGATGAAATGTATATGGTATGTTTTATTTTATCCATGCATACCCTTACTGAGCATTTGAGCTCACCCTTTTTATGTTTTCTTTTCCCCAGGAAATAAAGAAAGGTTTTAGGTAAGAAAAAAATGGGAAGATCTTTATGGGAGATGTTGAAGATCTTTCACCACGATTAGAAGATTACGTTCCATGTTTCCAAAGACACTAAACTATTACGGTGCTTGTGTGTCTGTTTTTGTTATGTATTAAGTATTCCGCTAAAGTAATGTAATTTCCATGTACGTCATGCTTTGGGTCTCTACATTACTGTTAAGATAAATTATAAGGTCATTTTTTTTACTTTTGTTGTGTGGCCATTCATATTATTTCATTTTCTAGTTGGTATAAAACTCAAACTAGGTGTAATCATCCCGATGGGAATCTATATGTGGTGTGATGCATTATGAGGAACTATTATAGGATAGAGGATGAACCATAGTAAGAAATATTTGTATACATAAAATAATGATGACATGCATCTTTTCCAATAACAACATGATGTATGACCATGAACATGCCACATATTTAGTTTTTTATTGATTATATTGATGATAAACATTCCAATTGACAATGGGGTAGCAAGAGTGGTGTACCATAATGTAGTGGTAGGAAAACACTATTATGATGTGAGATATATTGGTTTGTGTTAGTGGTTTTCAGTGGTTAATATAGATTTCATATTCAATAACAACTAGAGATATAATGTGAGGAATGAAATAAGTTTGTGGATTTAATATTTTTCATAAGAAAACACATTAGTCCCTTAAGTTTAATTAACATAAAAATTCATTATTACTAGGAAATTTATTGATATATTCCCTTATTATCTATACATAATAATTATTCTAATTCCATTATGTCTTTCCCTTGGATTCTTCATTCCACTTTTCTTACAAAAATAAAATATAATATTTTTCCTCCTTGGTCCACATCAACTGAACTCCTTGGAAAATTGATTTACCACTTATTATATGTTTAAGGAAACTCACCCAAGTATAAGTTATTGATCATAAATCAAAAGAAATGGTTTCGAATAGCCAGACAATTTTTATATTCTAGATTCTATCATAATTTTCCGCTCATGAAGAGAACCAAAACATTGTACTTTACCCCTATTTATAACATGGGTCTTCATATTTTTAGAAATTTACTAAATTTGGAAAGAACACCGTGAGAAAAAACATCATTAATCAGAGTGAGTAGTAATATTGTAAGAACCCCTTTTTTATCATAGGTCTGAAACCATTTACTTTTTGTTTGAAAATAATGTTGATGTCATATTTTTTTCTTAGACCCAAAATTCAGGTCGTGGGATGTCTGCTTTGTTTTTTAGAAGAAGGGAAAGGGGGGATATATGTTGGCTACAATAAAATCACATGTTTTGTAATTTTAATACACAACATGTATAAATTAAACCATCAGTAATGGTCATTGAAGAACCATGAACATCATTTAAAGGGTATTCCCTAGTGGAAGACCCCAATAATTACACGACATGTAATGAATTTACACATTTTGAAAATTTCTGATTATTTTTTTTAAAATAGGATGTAGGGACATAATTTATTGGATAGAGCATCACCTCCTCTCCCCCTCTAGCGCATGGGTTCCCATAGATCCCTAATATTGGTTATTATTCTGCTTCTCCATCTAAAATCAGATGTTAGATCTGTATATGTAATTGAATGTGTGTTCATAAGACCATAATTACTTTAAAATCATTATTTGTCCTTCTTCCTATCAAAAAGAGGATTTTATGATGGAAAATATTCCATATTTTCGCAGAATTGACCCATTCATTATATCTCATCTATACTAGGCCTAATTAGAGGATTCAACTGGATGAGGAGAGTCATAAGAGTATGACTGAAGTTGTCTACAACACACTCCTCAGGATTCATAATTTCATAAATTTTTGTGTGGATGGGTTGATTTCATCAGGCATCGTCTATTTAATATATATGACTTTCTTATAGTCATTAGAACCAAGTTCTATGACCCATGATAAAAATGTATTTCAACATTGGTGGTTACATACACAATGTCTACCATCCCAAGTATAGTGTTATTTTAATTGGCGTTTTATAGCATTGAATTGTCTCCCAGCACCACCATTTGGGTTTGCGTTAACATGAACCTGATAAAGATAACAAATTCTTATTAAATTTTTTTAAATATAATTGTAAGGTACCATGTATTCTAATCACATGACCCACCTAAGGTAAGATCCTCATCTATGTTAAATGTTATGATGGAAAGTATAAGTTTTAAATATGTCTTGAAAAGTGTAAATTAAATGGATTTCATATGAATTCTAATGTTTATACCATCCTTATCATGTTGTGATAGGTAAAGGAGACAATCACATAATAAAATATAATAGGAATTAATTCTTTATTGTCCCTTATCATTGTTACACTAATAAACGGAATAGCTTAAAAAAATAAACTTATTATATGAAATCACTATTATAGGGATTATTTAAGTAAATGAATTTAATGTAAGGGTAAGAATTGTATATGTACCTTCAAATCATTATAGGATTTATCAGACACGTGTTGGGTTTTGGATTCTAAAGGGAATGCATTGAGCACTCATAGGAGCCATTCAGATTTAAGAATGTTGGTTTCCGTAGTTGATACACACCATTAAACCTGATCCTAGTCTATTATGGGATTCTTGATATTAAACCTTTGTATCACCTATATATCATGTATAGGATACCTTGGATACACTCCATGGATCAAGCATGACTTCTATGAACATGAGGATCCTTATTTTTATCCTTGGGCCTAGCCATATAATATCATTTTTTCCTTGAATGTTTTCCATAAACTCGGTTATATCATTTAATGAGGAATTCCTTGGATAATTTCCTTGTATTATACTCCTACCCCTATATCAAAACATCAATTACTTCTATGTTGGTGAACCATGAGGTCTTGGATGCATTATTCAATACATTGGATCTCTTTCATTATTAATAACAATACAGGTTTCCTTGTTACTTCTTCAATCCTTTATTAGTACAATAATGCGGTGATGACAGTTCTAGATATGAATCGTGTGGCCTAAATATCTAATCTAGGACTTGATCAATGAATTATCCAATTACATGTTCAGGCACCATCCAAGGTCTAAAGAAGGTACACAGGTATTTACATTATTATACAACTTTACGTTAATATATGAATTATTATACATTGTATCTATTTAATATACAATAACAACATGTTATAAACAATGTTAGTGTTGGCCTAATAATATTTATCTCGCACCTTATCCAGTCCACCATTATTACCCTAGAAGACAACATGTATGAAGGTGCCGATAAAGGGAAGTGTATCACTTCATAAACATGATTTCTTGATAGATAAGATTGAGCTAGTAGCATATGACTAAGCTTGAGCTTGGGATTATTAAATTGTTTTATGGAATAATTTTTCTAACTTTTTATAGCATGTACTTTATGTTTCACTATAAACATTTTTTAGGCTTCTTTAATACATGATATATCATCATCCTTTTTGTACATGAGTATTAGTTGTTTTTTTTGTTTATTACTTTAGTCTACTTTAAATGTTCCATATTTTTATTATAATGCTTCCAATGATTACCTTTTGTTGTCATATATATCTTTTTTATACACTCTATTAATGAGGGCATAGTCTCCCAATGGACACACACTAGAACCCTGATTATAGCCAGGATCCTCTGGAATTTGTGGAAATGTTTTTGAGGCAATGGGGCCAACCAATATTGGAGAACCTCTTTGTTTCATCCAGGTTCGAGACATCAAAATGTGGTATTAGAGCAGTTTATTTGTTAATTTTCTATTTTGAGATAATATATTGGATATTAATAATGTTTGGAACGTTGTAATAAGTAAGTATTGGGTGTCATGAACACATGTTTGAAGTAAATTCGAAGTTTCTATCATTAAAATTGTTTTCTTATCTTTTCTATTATAGTTGATATCATTCCACCAATAGGTGTAGTAAATTTTTTTCAACGTTATTTATTTTTATTCTGATTGATAATTTCATTTCAACCTCTTCATGATGATATCAGTGAAATGATAATTGTTACATGCATCATTACAGGATTATAGAACACAGATGTCATGCATATTTCCATCCCATATGGGCGAATTTCACTTCTTAAATTCTTGATATACCTATGAGGGTTGAGATATTTTATGGTAGTTAAATTATGTATGTTGTTTTAAATTTATTTCTTTGTGTTATTGTCGATGTTAATTTATGGGGTGTTAGGGGACCCCATGTATTGGAAATGGTAATTAATCGAGTTAAACCATCAGATTAAAATCATATGGGTGACATTTTTAGTGATACGGTGTTTGGGACCTGATTCACTAGGAATGTCGATCCATTATATATGAACATGAAATATGAATATTAGAAAGCATAAATTATAAAAGTAAAACATGACTTATATTAAGTGAAATGGTTGTTGGTTAATGATGAGGCAAGGAATAGTTATCAAATATTTTAGTGGAACCCCTAAAAATTATAAGGGTGCACTTATCAATACCTATCCTTTTAAGTAGGTTGTTGGGGGTAGTATACCATGGATAGTGATCTGTTTTCATACATTAATCTTCTTCTAGTGTTTTTATCTATTTTACTAAATTTTATTCTGAGGAGTTTGGTTGGAATTTGTAGACCAACACCACTGTGAGGTCCTCATGTCCTGCACCTGGAGGGTGGTGATGACCATGATCTAGACATTGTAGCACATGAAATGATAGTCTTACTTCAAGAAGTGAAAATTGTGGTCCCAACTATTATACGTGATATTGACACTAATTCTCAGCTTCATGATCGTTTCTTATTTTTGAAGAAATACATTCAAGGTTCTACCAAACCTTCACCTTCATTATCGGATCTGATTAGTGAGTTCTAGCAGAAAAATCCAACTTCTTTCCCATGGGATGGTGGTCCATAGGTTGTGGAGTCTTGTCTTGAGGCCACCTTGTCATTCTTTGATCATATAGATATCCCCTGGATCAAAATTTAAATATTACTATGTACATGCTATGTGATTCATCCAAGAATTAGTGGTATGTAATTACATAGGCTGGTCACTATTAGGGCATGGAATGAGCTGTTTTTAGACTACAATCTATGATCAGATCCTTCCTCAGAAGATGATATCTGAAAGATCTAGAGATTTCATCCGTATAGAGAAGTGTTCCAGGTTTTTAATGGAATATTCATAGTGTTTCATAGATTTAAAACACTTCTCACCACTTCTAGCAAGCGATGAGATTTCTCGTGCTAGGCGATTCTGGTATGGGCATCAGTATGCCATCTATAATCAGGTGAAATTATTCCACCTACCTAACCTTTCTAATATAGTTCATAAAGATTATATCACTGAGTGAAAACTAATGGCAGGAGATAATACCATGCATTGGAGACCAGTGTTATGGAACACCAGCAGTTCTTTTGGTAATAGAAATCAATCCGTCAATGTTTTATGTAAAGCTAGTGGTAGCCAGAATAGTCATAATTGTAGCACTACGGTATATCACTAGTGTGGATTACATGTGTAATTAAACCCTCACTGTGATATATAACCTTTGGATTGTCATGATTTTAGACATATGGGGAACCATTAAATATTCTGTCAGACCAGTCAATCTGTTTTTAGTGGAAGTTATTTCGCATCAAATCCACCTTCAGGGGAAGGTTTTTTTATGCCATATTAGGTGGGGAGTTGGAGTATCACCAACAAGACTATTTTAATATGAGTTCATGGTTGTGGTTGTCAGACGCCTAGTTAAAAAAATGTTTCTAGAGTTGTTTGGATTGTGTTACAACTATTACACAGGTACGTGTATTGGGTCAATTGCATGAATTATAGCTGATACCCAAGGATCAGGCTACAAGATCAGCTATAATATGTTGTAGTAGACTAGTTGCCTATAAAATTGTAATTTCTCTATTTAATTCATGTTATTCACACTCATTCACATATTTATATATCCTAGAACATCACAAGATAGAAATATTGTTTTTTGTATAATGACCAAAGATACACTATTGAATGTACAATGAGAGGGTATACAGAAATGTAGGTACTATCACCTTGAGGTAGGATGTTACCCTTTCTTGTGGGACTACATTGTTTTTGAGATTATGGGATATTATAAAATTCTTAGTATGAAATGGTTGGTTCTGTATCATGTAATTATAGATTACTATAACCACAAGGTGTTGTTTACTTCATAGGAGCCTATGAGGCAGTTGGAGGATCTAGAGGCCAATGATTTAATATGGCTGAGCACGTATTTTTTTGGATCTACCTATGTTATTCACCAAAAATGTAGATGTGAAATTTCATATATGAATGGATTATAGATGGATGAACCATATTAATACCATGAAATTTTATCCACTAAAAAAATATATGATCTTTTTGTCCAACACCAAGGAGCTTGAGTGTTCTCTAAAATCAACATGAGATCGGGATATCATTAGCTTCATGTCAATTCATCAGACATACCTTGTAAGACATTCATTAGTAGGTACGGTCTATATGATAATATTATTATATAATTCATTCCAATGAATGTGCACATTTTTTCATGGATATGATGAATATGGGTTTTCACCCATATCTGGATTTCATTATCATGGTCTTTGGGGATTAAATCATAGTGTATTATCAAACTCAATGATACCATGATAAGAATAATGAGATGATTTAAAATAAACTATTAGAGAATCATCTTTATTCCATGATTTCCATAAACCACTTATGGATTGAAAAATTTCATTTCATGGGTTATATTATCATAGGATCAGGAGTATATGTTTGGCCTATATATGTTTATTGTTGTGGTTTAGTTGGAGAAACCCAAGAACATGTTTGATAAAATGATTTTATTAGGGTTTTATGGATATTATAGAAGTTTTATACAGGACTTATCATGCATTTTAGTACATCTCAGTGGTCTGAAAAAGAATTTTGTCAAGTTAATGTGGTCATAATATTGAGAGAATTCATTTCATGAGCTAAAAGAGAGGCATGTTTTAGCACCTATTCTGATTCTGAAAGAGCCCAGTAGAGGTATACCATGTTTTTATTGCATCAGGCATTATCTTGGGATAATTGATTATGGGTGGTAGTATATTTATTTTATATGGATCATAATAGTTGAATCATAAAAAGATAAATTACCTGATTCACAACCTTGATCTATCATAAGTTGTCCATGATATACATTTCTAGAGACACTATCAGTTAGGTGAGATTTTCATGGTGTACATAGATCACAAGAGCCGCAAATATATCATCAGATAAAATGATATGAATCATGAAATCGAATATGGGTCGAATATATCCGTTCATTTAGTTTTTACCTTGCCTATACGCCTTGAAAAGAAAATTCATTAGTGGATACATTGAGTCGAAAAACATAGGCATTAGCTGTACGGGCAGCCAGTGAAGAATAAAAATTAATGAATTTATCTTCTGAGTAATATATAAAGTTTCATGATAGATATTATTAGTTTAACCTCTTATCCTTGATTGCTACATCTTATTTACTTGATAAAGTGAAGAGAGGAAAAATTTCATATCTAGAGGGCTTGGTTTTCCATGAGTGTATTTTAGAAGATAACACGCCTTTAAATTGGTCTATATATAGATATGACATCATTTACATTCATATACATTTTTTTGGTTCCAAAAAATTTGATAGAGGAGTTGATGCATGAGTCCCTCACTTCTTAGTGGGTCGTTAAACCAAGCATCTCCAAAGAGTATGAAGTTTTCTGATTCCATTATTTGTGGCCTAAGATTAAAAGGTCATAATATAGGAATTATTACGTGGTCTTCCACCTATCATTACGTGACGTTGTATGTTTAGTTAATGACCAAGTGATTAAGGTATCCCACATCATTCCAATCCGAGAGACATTCCTAGTTGATGAGTTGGAAAGATTGTATGTTTGTGAGATAATCTAACTATTAAGATTCCCTTACACTATTGTTTTTGATAGGGAATATCATTTTAGATCACATTTATTGAAGGGTTAAAATACTATATATATATATATATATTTATAGATTCTTCTAAGCATATATTATCTCACTCAAACCGATTGATAGTCAGAACAGATGATAGAGGTTCAAGAGGACATGCATCAAGCATGATTCATTGATTTTTATAGTTTTTGGGACAAACATATACCTCTCATCAATTTATCCAAAAATAACAGTTCATGGTAACAATTTAGATGGATCCCTATGAAAATTTATATGGTATGTCATTTTTTCACCCATGTTTTTCTAAGAATAAGTATAGGAATCCCTTCTAGGTCCTTGCATTATGTTTGAGACTTCGGAGAAGGTTATGGTGATCGGGAAGTGTGGTCCTACTACTCAATCTAGATAGAAATATTATACTAATTTTCAACGACGACTTTTGATGTTTGAGGTCAATAAACATGTTTTCTGATAGGTATCACCATGGATGTGTCATAGACAGATAAAGAGGAAAGTGAATTTAACTATGAACTTTGTGAAACACTTTATGATTCTAAAGAGAGTAAATATGATAGCCTATCTTATAGGGCTACCTTTGACGATATATGTAATGAACGACATCTTCCACATTTCATATATTGAGTTGTATAATTTTGACTCATGTCATACTTTTGATCCCATAGAATATGATTTATATGAAAATGAAAAAATTCAGGAGTATCCATTATATATAATTAATCAAGGATAAAGGCTCTCTATGGATGGTATGTCCCTCTAGTGTGTGTGTGTTATGGTAGCATGTTCATGTACAAGATAAGACTTGGGAGCGGGAGACAGATTTATGTGTATCATGGCCATAGTTGTTTTCATAATGTTTTTTTACTCAAGGAATGTGAACTGGGGATGAGTTACCTTAAATGGGTCACACTATTAGAACATGGATTTTTATCTCATGTAAATATCCCTTTAAATTAAGATTAAAACTCATGTTGCTATTATCTTCTTGGATTAAACCCTAATGTCGAGATGTGGGATGGTTGGTATGATTTTTAGGAGAAGGGAACATGGAGGTTGTAGGTTGGATACATTCCAATTATGTGAAGTATAATTGTAATAGATTATGTGTTTAGATTACATGACATGCAATTGTCTTAGATGAAACCTTCATGTTGTCTCGAGGGTTTTCCTAGTGGAAAACCCCAATATTTACATGATGTGTAAAGAATTTACACATCATGTAAATACATAATAATTTTAAAAAATAGGATATATGGACATGATTTTTTATACAAAGCCTCACCTTATCTTTCCTATCGCATATCAGGTACCATTGAGTCTGAATCTTGGTTCTTCCACAACATCTTCATCTAAACACATATTCTGAATCATTTAGTCATGTTGCTTGTGCATCAATAAGATCATAATTTATATTTAATATTTCCTCATTCATCTTCCATCCAATTAAATTGATCTTATGAGAGATCATATTCCATATTTTCAGGGTTTTGGTTTGTTCATCAAATCCTCTCCAATCTCTCCAAAATTAGAGGATGCTATTGGATGATGAGATTTGTACTAGTATGAGGTAGGTGGTCATATATCACTTCACAAGATTCTTCATTTGATAAATTTCCCTTATAACACACCAATTTCACCAGGTGTCATATATTTATATTTTATTTTTTTATTCATATTAGAACCTTATTCTCAGACCCATTCCATATATGTAATTCAACATTGGTGGTATCATCCTCAACACTGACCACCCCAAGTAGGGAGTTATTTATAATTGTGATTTTATATATTTTACTTGTCTATCAACACCACCATTCTGGTGTGCCATAGCTCAACCATGATAAAGTTAAGAAATCCATATTTAATCATTATCAAATTGAAATGGAAATTACCATGAATTTTAGTCACTTGACCCGCCTAAGTTAAGTGCTTAAACATTGTGAAATGGTATGTTGGGATATATATGTTATAAATATGATTTTTACATGTTTATATTAAATTAATTTCATTTTTTGTCTCATACATATCACCTCATTATCATGAAAATAATGTTAAATTATAGAATCAAGTAATTATTTAAGAAATGAATTAAATGGTTTCTTGTCCCTTGGCCTCGTAACCCTAATGAAATGAAAGGATTGAACCAAATGATCATATTAAATGATATGACTCTAAAATAGATTAACTATGTAAATGAATTAATTTTAAATTTACTAATTTTAGATAGTCTTTGAAATCATTATAGGAGTGGTTAGACTCCAGTTCAATGTTGGATTCCCATGGAAATTCCTTGAGTGCTTTTGGATTACATTGTGATTCAAGGATGTAAGTCTCCTTGGTCGATATCCACTGTATAAAGTAATCCTTATCTATCAGTGGATTCATAGCATGACATCATAGGATTCATTCTTTATATTTTTTGGATTCGTTAGACACATGTCTTGGATCAACAAAGGGTTCTACGGACATGAGGTGCCTTTGTCACATCATTGGGCTCACACATTTCTCTTCCTATTTTAACTTTTATGTTTTCCTTAGACTCTTTTAGTTCATTTATTGCTGAATTAATTAGATAAAGCTACATGGATTAAATTATTAAATCTATATCCTGGCCTTAGATAATACTAATTTGGTCACCCTTGAGGTCTTTGATGATATTCTTATTATCCTGGAAACCACTAATTATTAGCAACAATATAGGTTTCATTTGCTTTATCATGGAACCTTTACACGTTCTATCATGAGGTGATGTTAGTACTGGTTATACATCAAATTAAATAAATATGTCAACAAAAAAAATCAATTAATGAATTGGTCACTTATTTAGTCACTAGAAAAGGGATGAAGTAGGTACTTGATAATTTAAATTATTGTACTTATTTAGTTTTATATATTCATGCATGCACACTCTTTATATTTATATTACTATTATAGGATATTGAAAACACCTTTAGTGTTGGCCTACTAAGATTTATCTCACGTACTATATGAGTAGCCATTGGTACATGAGAAGACTACATATATGCAGGTGTTGATAAAGGGAAGCATATCACTTCACACACATGATTACATGATTGCTGGGATGGAGCTAGTAGCAGATGGCTGATCAAGAGCATGAGATTATTCAATTGTTTTTAGATTCCTTTTTCTCTCTTTTTATATAATTAAATATATTCATCTCTATATCTATTTTTTCTACTTATTAGATACATGACGTGTCATTATCAATTTTTCATATTTGTATCAGTTTTTTCAGTTTTTTATTACATCTGTATGCTTTTTTTGTGTCGTCCGATTATTATAATTCATCAATTATTTCCCTTATATTATCATATTTATATGATGTGATACTCTATGTTAAGGAGGTAATAGTCTATCTGTAGACACAACCTTGGCCCTCACTTCAAATTTGTAACCTCTATAATTCGTGGAGATATTCTTCTAGCCATGTGGAAGACTGGGCTTGGGGAACCTCTAGGTAGAATCTCTGTCTGGGATGTGACACATATAATAACAAAAATCATTACAATGGTTTACAAAATTATGTCTCATTATTATCAATCCTTGACACTTTTGGTTCATCCTATATCACATTGATTTTTATTGGTCTTATCCTCTCATTCAGCATAATGGTTCATAAAAAGAATATGAATTTAAAAGATCATATCCTCTAGGAGTGTCATCCCATGTTTTTAGTTAGGCCTCTATTATTAACTGGGTGATGATAGAGTTAATACCTCACCAGCCTCTTCAAAGATATTACCTTTGGGTTCAACTAATATATGGCCTACATCTAACTATTTATATCTTGACATGGATTCCATTACTAGGAATCCAAACATTATCTGCGTTTATAAAACATCAAGATGTTATCATATACATAGACATATCCCCATGTTTTTTGATCAAATTTATTTTAATTCTATTATTAAAAAAAATAAACCCTATATAGAATAAAACTAAGGCCATAAAATTATTATATAAATAAATATTACATCACTTTAGATAAATATTCAATACACCTTATAAAAATACATTTTGGACAAATATAAAGGTTTACAATCTTTGGTTACTAACATAGATCCTCTCACTTATCATCCTTTATAGAAATACCCTATATAAAACCATTATTCATAACTCATGAAAATAGAAACATAAGAAATTGTGAGCTTAGAATCCCATTAATGGTCAACATGAGAGATAAAAATTAATGATCACTAGAGAGCATAAGATATGGGTAATATAACAGGATCAAAATTAAAAAAAGTCATAACAAATAAATAAAATATCATTAACCATAGATCATTGCATATAGAATTGTCATAAAAAATACAGAAGTCATATGAGTGTAGAATCCCCAATAAAAAATCATGATCTATGAAAAAATATCATAGCCATAAGAAGTATGTTTTTGGAATACAAATAATCATAGATAATATTCCACTTAGTTAGAGATCACTGCCAATAAAATAATAACGGAATCCTTCCTAGAGTTTATTGGATTCACTTCCCATTCCATTATTTACATAGTTAAGATTCAAATCCATGATTATAAACGTGTAAAAATTACCATAATGGATTAGGTTCACTCATCATTTTATTATTTTCTTATTCAAAGATCACTCCCAAGAATATCATCGTTGATGGACTACTCGACCAAATTGGGTTAACTCTTTAATCCAATCCATCCCATATCATAAGAAATAAAATACTTACCCAATGCATTTAAGTGTTATATAGTTCTTTTAAAACACATACTATTATTAAAACCACACATAAGTGTTCCAAAAGATAATAAATATTATAATAATCTAATCATAAAATAAATTTTATTAAAAATGAGTTTCTTAAGAATTTATCACCACAAAATCATATCCCTATAGACAAATGAAGTGGGTGATAATATAAAAACATTCCTTATTTAATCATAGCATAATTCAATTGTGGGAATGTAATGGGTTTCATAGAATAATCCATAAAAGATAATTACTAAGATCCATATAATGAATGAAAGAGGATGGTATCATAAGAAAATTTATTTAGTAAAGAATAAAAATCCTCTTAAGAAAATTTTCATAGATGTAAAATTACATCAAAATAACTTTTCAACATTTCATTAAAAATCGGTAAAATATCCCTTTCATCTATTATATTCCAAAGAAAAAAAATCTTAATATATTTAGGGAAATATTTATATGAAAAATAACCATGGAATCTTTTAAATTAATCTTCATATAAAATAATTATCAAGCTGATGATAAATGTAATTCCTATAATATATTTTAAAATATAACAGTCTCTTAACCCTTTTGTAAAAAGTTAAATGTGAGTCATACCTAAAGGATTTGAACATATTACCATTAATAATTTGTAAAAAATATTAAATTTAGTAAAATTAATTTATCTCAAACATGACTATATTTAAAAAAACAATAATACATTTTTAAGAAAATAGACATGGATGAAAATGATTATTGACTAAAGAGGAAATAATGTCATCATTTCATAAAAAAATTTCTGATTATTATTAGTGATGAAGTCTATAGTTTTTTAATATTACATGAAAATTATATTAATTATCATAAGAAAATAATTTATATGTCTTTTATTTGATAATGACGGTATAATATTCCTCAATAGAAATTTTGGAAAATAAAATCCTAAAAATAAATGAGATTGGAACATAAAGCCTTAATGAATGTCATGTATTTCCTCAAATGAATTAAAACATCATGTATAATAAATATAGATTTATTATACATATATGAAAAAAATTATACACATGTTACTATATATCATTTCATTAAAATTTCATATTTACATTTTTATTAATAATTATACATTAAAATGTCTATTTAGTAAAAAATGGTATGTTTTCACTGTATATTCTTATTTGATTTCAATGGTTCTTTCTTATTTTTCTGGTTTTAATCATATAAAAACACTATAAAATTTAAAAGTATAATATTTATTCATTATATAGACTTATATAACCGTTAATGTTAATTTATAATTAAAACACAAATCACATCGCTTCGTGGATGTAGTAATTGACACATACAAATAAACGACGTTGTCATTTTCCAACAGATGAGAAGAAGATAGAAAATTACTTTAAAATTAATAGAATAATATCATAATATAGTGAATATACATATTAAATAAAGATAATATGGTAACATAATGTTTTCAAAAGGGTTAATAAGAATGAGACATGAAAAATATATGTTAGAACATATACATCTACTTTGGGTATCCTCCTTTGAAAATAACTATATGGAATCATGGATGGGTATTTTGAGACTCTATAACCCTAAAGGTCATATATAAGAATATTTGGTGAGTATTTTTGTATATTTTTTATTGAGATAAATGTGTCAAGTGTTATAAATAATAGAGGATAGAAGGTGACATTTTATATGTGAGGGGAGGGGTGCAGTTGTTATTATTAGAATATTAAATATAATAATGTAACTCTCATTAGAATGTGACTCTAAAATTAGATTAAAGTGTTAGATAGAATGACATAGGATCTAAATACACTCATAAATCTTTATTTAGATATGTTTTTATTTATTCATAACACTTATCTTTTTAGTTTACCCCTCTCATAAACCCTTCTAAACATTACTGTAGTTATGTATTATAACCTCTTTTACTCATAATAATATCCAAATATGAAATACAGATAATATATATATATTAATAATTTTTTCAAAATATTGAAACCATATTATTAGATTCAATTTACATAAGTGGTAGAAATTAATATACAAATAAATAAACAAACATAAAAAAAATCGTTTTAAAAAAAATGCATGCGTAAGAAAAAAAAATTTATTCAAATTAGTTTCATAGTAAAAATATTTTAATGAATATATATCTATATATAAATTATGGGTTGGGTTAAATGACTTCTTTTTATTAATGAAAATTTTCACCCCTTTATACAGTGTATATTGAAATCCTATACATGGCCTAGAGGACTACATGCTCAATGTAAAATTACAATCTTTGATGGATCAAAGGCCATGTGATCCTAAAAGACCATTATAATCATCAAATACTCAGATCTTTATCATATTATTCTCTCTATGATGCACTCATTACCATCATTCATTTTATTTGACCACCCCATCAGAAAGATCTAATCGACCACCCCTCTTTAAACCCACATCTGGGAAATGTTCCAGATGTTAGACCACCCCTCTTTAAACCCACATCTGGGATCAAGGAAATTTTATGCTGTCTAAAACAAGGAACTAGACATGAAAGTTTTTTTTAGGAGTTTATATTTTGTGAAAAAATTTGAAACTGAGTAGATGTGTCTACTTTGTAATCTTAGAGATTTAATAGTTATGTTCTAAATCTCAAAAACTCTAAACCTGAAAAGATCCTCAATGTGAATTATTTATTTAATACAAGATTATGTAATGTTTTAAGGGTAGGTCCTTACATAAAATTAGTTGGAAAAAACATTCTTCATTTATTTTACAAGTAGTTTAACATTTTATGAGGATAGATCTTGGCATAAATCATATGAGTTTCTACCCATGGACTTAAACTTTCATGTGGATGGATCTTGAAAGTATCTATCTTGATGATATATCTTGATATTGATTCTGTACAGAATTATTCACTTCCTGGTTATTATGTTATTTATGGATATTATATGTATTATTATAATATGATAATATCCATGGTGATTCTTATTTTATATGGAATTATTTATTAGTTTCATATTATGTAGAAGATTTTGTTTAAAGATCTTGTGTTTCAGTTATACATCTTTCCTTAATGTTTATAATTATATATTGATAAAATTTTCTATTCTACTCATAAACATACTTTGTAATTGATCCCACCCCTTTCTTATATTTTATTTTCCCATGATTTTCAGAGGTATATTATGAGTTATATAGAGGTTTAATCCAATAAAATAATGGAATTATCAATGTATCATCTATGTTTTGTTTTATTTATTGAATGGTAATTTAAGGACCATGTATTTTATTTATTTTCTAAGACTACTAAACATATCATTACTTTAGGATTGTATTCCGCGTAATCATGAAAATGTTTTAAAATATTTCACTAGTCTAGGCTTCTGGGGTCAGGGTGTTACAAATAGTATTTTACCATTAATGGGAATTTAAATTACAAAATAACATAATAAAAAAGAAGAATTGGTTTTTTGGTAAAATATTTTTGAAAATTCCTAACTCACCCCCATCATGTGTTCCTACATGGCGAACATGGAGACCAATTGTGGTAACACAAAACTGGTTACCTTTTTTGGATAAATTTTTTTCAACCAAAAATTGTTTTTAGTGTATAGGGTACCTCTAATTTTATCTTTTAGATTTCTAATATTTGTTACATATAATTGGATAGATTTTATATTGACTATAAAATTATACCATGTTTCTTAATTTTATATATATATATAGTGAATATTTTGATTGTTTTATAAATTTTCTAAGTCAGAAAAGTCCAATTTAATTGTTATCCAAGAAGACATGTAATTTTCTTCCATAACCATTATAAATAGATAGAATAGATTATCTTGTATTCTTAAAAAGATCATAAAGAAGGGAGACAAAAGATTATTAGTTTAAGGTAATATAAATTGGGAGGGTCTATCTTTTAAATTAATCTATTATTATTACATTAATGGAATAAGTTAATGTTATGTAAGTTGAGGCAAAAAATCTTTTAAATACCTATATCATGAGCTTAATAATGTATTCATGGATTTCAAGTCATCCCATATGTAGGAAAAAACACAAAGTGAAAAACAGATTGATAATTATTTATAATAGATATGAAAGATTCACAAGTATTAGGATAGAAAACTAATGAAATAATGGGAGATCATTATGAGATTATCTCATGATGAAAACCATACCCTCAATTTGATGTACCTTGAATTTTAAATAAAACAAACAAATTTTGATACTACACATGATCAGCCATACCAAAAATTTGTGAAAATATAAGCTTCCACATATACCACCATAGAGTCTATTTTTTCAAAATAAAATATATTATTTTAGGAAGAAAATATTGAGAACATTATGGGATTCATCAACCAATAAATCATATAAAAATGTATCCCACTACTTTAAAAATTTAGTACACATGGAATAATTTTTCTCTCTAAAAGTGTAGGATAAAAGAAAAAATATATAAATATTTTTAAATATAAAATTAATAATAATCCTTTCAAAACATCAAGGGTTAAAGTGAGAATATCCTAGAAATATTTCCCAGAAAAATATCCCATTTTTTTGTTCTATCCAAAATATTGAAAACATGTAAATCTAAACTGATAGTAAGAAATAAAAAAAGAAAAAGTCTTATTGTGAGGTATTGGATCTTTTGAGGATTTAGTCACATGTTAATAATGATTTTATTCAAAATTACTTTTTATGTGTAACTTTTATAATGAAAATAGGTAGGGAATAAAATATGAATATAAGGAACAACATGATACAGTAATGAATATAACATATATTAAGATGAATTTTTTCACAAGGAATAGATTTCAATCACAAAGGTTATTCTGTGATCTATGTGCAATTGATGGTATTTGTTGTCACGACCCGTCCTCGGGGCCCGTATCGTGACTACCCCAAGCCCGCCTTCCATAGGCCAGGGGATGTAGACTAGCATCAAGGCGTAAATCCAAATAAATAGGGAAGGCATTGCCTTTGTAAAGTAAACAAGCACCTCAGAGTAAGAAATAGGAAAGGTAAACACTAAGTAAAAGCTGGTATAACAATAAGTGTGGAAAAGTAAAGGGGGGGGGGTGGCATAAATACAAGACCAACTGTAAAGTACAACTGAAAGGGGGAAAACAGCAACTAAAAAGTAAAGGTGCAACATCGAGCCGTCCTCTGGAAGTCCCACCTAAAGGGTGGGTACAGAAAGCCTCCACTGCTCCTCGGGTCCAGTCGACTGCTCCGAGTGCATCCCGCCCAGTGGTCCACCTCCAGGTACAGTCCTGCTCCGCAAGCTTCCACCACAATCAGCGTTGTCCGTCATCTGCATCCAACACAACGAAGTGTGGGCATATCCCGTGCAGGGGTGAGTATAACGATACTCAGTAGGGACCCTGAGACCCTCAAGGTCTCATTAAAACCAACAAGGATAACCACAAAGAAGATATCAACAGATAACCTCTACTTAGGTATATGCCCATACATAAACCTAAGTTACCAAGTAACCCATCTCAATCATGAGAAAACACGGGGGTTATGAAATCAACGGATAACCACCACCCAGGTATATGCCCATACATATACCCAAGTTATCATGTAACCCATCTCAATCATGAGAAAACACAAGGATCATAGACTCTGCTCAAACCATGATTTTCTTTATCGAAACCGTAACTGCCGAAGAACCTCGTCTCTAGAGTGTACAGTGGTCCTGTCACGACTCCGAGGTACTGCTCACTAACCTAAGCCTGCTGTAGTACTCCACCTATCGAGTACTGTAGGCCTGCTGCTACAACCAAGCGCTCTCCCATGCCGCTACAACCAAACGCTCTCCCGTACCGCTACAACCAAGCGCTCCTCCGTCGTGGGTCTGCCGCTACAACCAAGCGCTCCCCTGTGCCGCTACAACCAAGCGCTCCCCTGTGCTGCTACAACAAAGCGCACCTCTGTCGTGGGTCTGCCGCTACAACCAAGCGCTCCCCTGGGCCGCTAGAACCAAGCACACCACTGTCGTGGGTCTGCCGCTACAACCAAGCGCTCCCCTATGCCGGTACAACCAAGCGCACCTCTGTCGTGTGTCTGCCGCTACAACCAAGCACTCCCCTGTGCCGCTACAACCAAGCGGACCTCTGTCGTGGGTCTGCTGCTACAACCAAGCGCTCCCCTGTGCCACTACAACCAAGTGGACCTCTGTCATGGGTCTTCCGCTGCAACCAAGCGCTCTCCACTGGGCTTTCTGTAACACACCGAGTCATTCGATCAGCAGTCGTCAAGTCTCTATCGGCTCTAGGGTTTCCGTACACAGTATGCTCGTTTCGGGAGGGTCCACTCCATGAGCTAAGAGGTCGATGCATCAAATGACATGTAGTCCAGAGTTGATGTATCCCAAGATGTACCGTAGTGGTCACTGCCGAAAACACGGAGGATTCCCGTACAGTTTTCATCATCATCGCAGTCGAATCCACTGAGGATCTCTGTACAGTCATCGTCGTCACAGCAGTAGTAGCAGCCAGCTCTAAGGTTCCCGCACACAGCAAGCTCATTCGGAAGGGTCCGCTCCACGAGCCGAGAGGCTGATACATCAAATGACTCAAAGTCCAGAGTTGATGTATCCAATAGTTCTGTATCGTCAACAGGAACTCAACGTCGCAGACAGCACGTCAATCGGACGTCCGGTCTGAGAGTTATTGGCTTTTTCGTCCCAGGGGCCAGGTTGGATTTTAAGGCAAAACCTACCCAACTGTACTCCACCTGCGTCCAAACATCGGGAAAAGCGAGCCAAAAGATCCATCTCACATAGAGGAATCCACCAAAATCGACGGCACGTCAATCGGACGTCCGGAGCTCAAGATATGAGCGTTTCCGCTCCGAGGGCCCGGTTGGTTTCCTGTACGAACCAACCCGACCGAACCCAAAGATGTCTGAAACCTTGAGTGCAATATAACCAAACGACCTTCTCGATCCAAGGATCGCATCGCCGCTGACGGCGTGTCGTTCGGAGGCCCCTAGCTTAAGTTACAACCAATAGACCGAAACAGTCCGAAGATGGGGGGTCTGGGCCCGGGCTGACCAGGCGGGACCCGGCCCGGTCCGGCCAGGGCGAGGCCCGACCGGTCGGACCGGCCTGGCTCGGCGCGGCCGGGCGGCCGAGCGCGGTAGCCGCGACCTCGCGTGGGGCCGCGTTGGAGATCAGTGGACGCAGCTTTTGCTGCGTCCCGCGTGAGGGCCGGACCCGCGCGGCCGCGGGTCCGCCGGCCGTCGTCGCCACCGTGCCGTCGACCCGCACCGACGGCGGCTTCCACGGGCCCCCGGAGTTGCTCCGTTGGTCCGTTTTCCTTCCCGTCTGCGCCGTTGCTCCTCCCGGGTCCCGTTCTTCACTGTGAAAACATCAAATCGGCCTTGTGCCACGTTTTGTCGTCACCCGCCAAATCCGCACAACAACAAAGAACTGCGGAGGGTTGTCGGGCCGTGTTCGTTTGGCCCTCACCCTCCGCGTTAGGCGATAACAATCAGGAAGGATAAAAAACACATGACAAACGTATCAAAACAATTTTAATAATTTAAAATTGCACTTGATCCATGTTCTTGTTTTAAAAGAAACAATCACGGGGATATAAATAAATTATTTCACAACAAAACCCTACCTCATCAAGTCGTCGCACGCGCGTTCTTCGCAGATTTGATCGCCGTGGAAGGAGGCGATCGTCGTGTCGCGGAAGGCATCGCGTTGTCGCGGAAGGGCGTCTCGTCGTCGCAGAATATGGTGCGCGTCGACGAACTCAACAGATGATCAAAGATTTTGTTGCGGATTAAGGAACGTCGCCAAAGAATGTCACGGGAGAGGAAACGTCGGCGTCACGTCACACGGTGTTGCGTCGTCGATTTCCGCAGGTTCGGCGTTCTTCGTCAGAGGCTGGCATTCTTCTCGTTTTTTGCGTTCTTCGCATTTTTCATGAAGGAGAATGAAGAATTCCTGGTTTCTATCAAATCCTCCCAACGAACATTTTTCCAGAAGTCGTGCATTGGTATTATTTTATTATTACGCCAACAGATTTCAAACAGATTAAGAAACGAATAAATTAATTCGTAGAATTAATTCAATGAAGAATACTGCCCAATTAATTTAACGAATAAAACCGCCCAAATTAATTGGTGCGTTAAGAAATTAAGAAAACGTGTCAGTTGACTTTCATAATGATGGGTTTTCGCGGGTGCGTTACTTAGCGGAAAGAAACGGCGGGCTCGTGTGTGCCCCACCTCACAAATATCCTACCAAGAGGGTAGGATACTTTTGGATAGAACCCTATCCATATCAACTTAGCTTAATCCACTTTAAGTGGCTTCAAGTGGCTTCCAAGTGGCCTAAGTGAAATAAAATAAAGTTTGTCGTACAATTATTTTATTTCTTAACATTAACCCCGAAAATTAAAAACCACACCCGAGAAAACGCAACTCTGGAAGAGGCGTTTCTAAGAAAATACCGGCGCTGCGATTCCATCGGTGCCCTCAGAATTCGATTCCGAGCACCGGTTCAAAAGTTAGAAAAACCCGCTCGTCCGTTCACTGAACGTACCCGAGCCAAACTTCGGAAAATGATTCCGGGCACACCGGGCCTCGGAATCAGGTGCCGTCAGAAACCGTTCTCTTGTAAAATTCCAAAGAAAATTAAGAAAAAAACTTTTCCTTGAAATTTCTGGGTCTTTACATTACTCCCACCATAGGGCTTTACGTCACCGTAAAGCTTCAACACAAACTAGGGATACAAAGGCGGTAGATCTAGGCGGTAAGCCACCTCGCCAATCCTGCTGAGGACCTGAAAGGGTCCAATGAAGCATGGAGACAACTTTCCACCTCGGCCAAAACTCCGTAATCCACGTCGAGGTGAGACCTGCATGAAGACGTGGCCGCCATCCTCAAACTCTAATGGCCTCCTCCTCCTGTCAGCGAAAGACCTCTGTCGGCTCTGAGCTTTCTTCATCCGCTCCTGGATGACCTAGACCTTCTCTATCGTGGCCTAGACCACCTCTGGTCCCACAAGAGCTGCTATGATTTCTTCCTTGCCGACAAGAGAAATCTGGTCTCATCCCCTGGATGAACCACGTTCTTTGCCTAATACAGTCAATCCCGACATAAATGATACTAACCCATACCAAGGATGATGTCGTAAGGCCTCGACGCTACTACCAAGAGATCCAACCGTTACTCTTGCCTCCAAGGTTCGAGTCACACTGTCGGCATCAGTGTGTGATAACTAGGTCTCCTCCAGTAGGTACCTCTCAAGTGAGGGTCTAGTCAACAGTCTAAATTGGAAGCTCTTAGTAACAACACAAGAGAGGACAGGGAAGTAAATGCCACAGGAAAAGGTGTCTTTAATTACTGCATCTCAAGTACAAAGACACAAAGCATCTACAAACATACATCAACAAAACTAGAAGCAACATGAACAAAAGTCTCCAGGTCTAGAGCTAGTCCCGCTCCTGTCCATATGCTCCCGGAGCTCCATGATCATAGGCCTCAGCTGCCTGATGCTGAGCTCTCCCATGTCCTCCTGTCCCCTACGGTCGGGGTGGACCTCCTGGTGGTGGTGGTGGCAACACCCCGAAGCGTCGTCCACCTCCAGCTGCAAGGCTAGCTCCCCTGCCATGGCCGCCTACTCCTTGAGGCCCCCCTGATCGAACCTCTGCCTCTTCCTGGGCGGCCCTTCGTCCATCTGTTGTTCATCCGTATGGCGGGTCGGACAGTCACAAGCCATGTGACCAATCCCGCCGCAGGAGTAACACTGCCCTCTCATGGAAAGTCGTTGTCCCCCCTGAGTGCCTCGCACAAACGATCCAGAGTCATGCTGTCGACCACCTGTAGGTCTTGTCCTCTTGGACCCCTGCGTCATCTGTCTACTGCCCACTGCAGAAGACTCTGCCGCATGTCGGCAAGTGGTGGGTTCTGCTGCTAGAGACTGCTCAGCAAGGAAACTCTCCAATAAGAGGGCTCGCTCCAACACCCCTGCCTGAGTCGGAATGTTGAGGGAGATCATCGAAGCCCTGATCTCGTGCCTCAGTCCCTACTCGAAGGTCCGGGATCGGAATAACAGGTCCCATACAATATCTGTTGAGTAGCGCAAGATATCAGTAAATCTCTCTGAGTACTGGGCCACTGTCATGCTGCCCTGCCGCAGCTGTAGTAGCTCCTAGATGCGCACCGCTCGGAGGGTGGCTGGGAAGAACTCGGAGCGGAAGATGCTCTCAAAGTCCGTCCAGAGGAGAGATGTCTCGTTGTGCACCTGGAGCATCAAGATCCACCATCTTCCTGCTGCCGCGTGTAGGAGGCTCGCTGCGAGGATCACCATGAGGTCTGCTGGTGTCCTCACTAATCTGAAAACTCGTACAACTGCCTCCAGCCAGTCCTCGGTGGCCTGAGGGTCCGTCTCCCCGCGGAACCTTGGCGGTCGCTGGAGCTGGAACTCATGCAGTGCACTAAGGCGACGTGCATCGTCAGCGGCTGGGGCTGGTAGCATCGGTGGCTGGGCAGGTATAGGTACCGCCGGTGCCTCAGCTGTCAAAGGGCCCTGTGCCGAGTCCTCGACGCTCGGTGGGCTCTCGCCACGCACATCGCTCGGAACCCTAGCTGGCTGCCGTCATGGGGCCATCCTAAAATGGAAGCAGGTGCCCCATAGTCAGAACAGTATACCTGGTGAGCTGACATAAAGTAGTCATAAAGAAAACTTGAAACACAAATGCAATAAATGTTTTCGTACATTAAGTTTGAAATCAAAAGTCAGGGTCCTGGTGTATGGATAAGTCGGCCGCTGCACCAACACTGGACTCCCTGGACTGATAACCACACCCAATACGCTAAACACTATTACTTCACATAGAAGAAAGATCAGAGTCTGTGGTAGAACCGACCACCTCTGATACCAATTTGTCACGACCCGTCCTCAGGGCCCGTGTCGTGACTACCCCAATCCCACCTTCCATAGGCCAGGGGCTGGCGACTAGCACCAAGGCGTAAATCCCGATAAACAGGGAAGGCATTGCCTTTGTAAAGTAAACAAGCACCTCAGAGTAAGGAAGAAGAAAGGTAAACACTAAGTAAAAGATGGTACAACAGTAAGTGCAGAAAAGTAAAGGGTGGCCGGAAATACAAGCCCAACTGTAAAGTACAACTGAAACGGGAAAAACAGGAACTGAAAAGTAAAGCTGCAACGTCGAGCCGTCATCTGAAAGTCCCACCTGAAGGGTGGGTACAGAAAGCCTCCACTACTCCTCGGGTCCAGTCGACCGCTCTGAGTGCGTCCCGCCCAGTGGTCCACCTCCAGGTACCGTCCTGCTCCGAAAGCTTCCACCACGATCAGCGCTGTCCATCGTCTGCATCCAACACAACGAAGTGTGGGCATAGCCCATGCAGGGGTGAGTATAACGATACTCAGTAGGGTCCCCGAGACCCTCAAGGTCTCACTAAAACCAACAAGGATAACCACAAAGAAGATCTCAATAGATAACCTCTACTTAGGTATATGCCCATACATAAACCTAAGTTACCAAGTAACCCATCTCAATCATGAGAAAACACAGGGGTTATGAAATCAACGGATAACCACCACCCAGGTATATGCCCATACATATACACAAGTTATCAAGTAACCCATCTCAATCATGAGAAAACACAAGGATCATAGACTCAGCTCAAACCATGATTTTCTTTATCGAAACTGTAACTGCCGAAGAACCTCGTCTCTAGAGTGTACAGTGGTCCTGTCACGACTCTGAGGTACTGCTCACTAACCTAAGACTGCTGTAGTACTCCACCTATCGAGTACTGCGGGCCTGCTGCTACAACCAAGCGCTCTCCTGTGCCGCTACAACCAAACGCTCTCTCGTGCCGCTACAACCAAGCGCTCCTCTGTCGTGGGTCTGCCGCTACAACCAAGTGCTCCCATTTGCCGCTACAACCAAGCGCTCCCCTGTGCCGCTACAACCAAGCGCACCTCTGACGTGGTTCTGCCGCTACAACAAAGCGCTCCCCTGTGCCACTACAACGAAGGGCACCTTTGTAGTGGGTCTGCCGCTATAACCAAGTGCTCCCCTGTGCCGCTACAACCAAGCGCACCTCTGTCGTGGGTCTGCCGGTACAACCAAGCGCTCCCCTGTGCTGCTACAACCAAGCGGACCTCTGTCATGGGTCTGCCGCTACAACCAAGAGCTCCCCTGTGCCGCTACAACCAAGAGGACCTCTGTCATGGGTCTGCCGCTGCAACCAAGCACTCTCCACTGGGCTTTCTGTAACACACCGAGTCGTTCGATCAGCAGTCGTCAAATCTCAACCGGCTCTAGGGTTTCCGCACACAGCATGCTCGTTTCGAGAGGGTACACTCCACGAGCTAAGAGGTCGATGCATCAACTGACATGTAGTCCGGAGTTGATGTATCCCAAGATGTACCGTAGTGGTCACTTCCAAAAACAAGGAGGATTCCCGTACGGTTTTCATCATCGTCGCAGTCAAATCCACTGAGGATCTCTGTACAGTCATCGCCGTCACAGCAGCAGTAGCAGCCAGCTCTAAGGTTCCCGCACACAGCAAGCTCGTTCAGAAGGGTCCGCTCCACGATTCGAGAGGCTGATACATCAACTAACTCAAAGTCCAGAGTTGATGTATCAAAAAGTTCCGTATTGTCAACTGGAACTCAACGTCGCAGACGGCACGTCAATCGGACGTCCGGTCTGAGAGTTATTGGCCTTTTCCTTCCAGGGGCCCGGTTGGTTTTTAAGGCAAAACCAACCCAACCTTACTCCACCTACGTTCAAACCTCGGGCGGAGTGAGCCAAAAGATCCGTCTCACTTAGAGGAATCCACCAAAGTCGACGGCACGTCAATCGGACGTCCGGAGCTCAAGATATGAGCATTTCGGCTCCGAGGGCCCGGTTGGTTTCGTGTACGAACCAACCCGGCCGAACCCAAAGTTCTCCGAAACCTTGAGTGCGATATAACGAAACGAACGTCTCAATCCAAGGATCGTATCGCCACTGACGGCGTGTCGTTCGAAGGCCCGTAGCTCATGTTATGGCCAAAAGACCGAAACAGTCCGATGACGGGGGGTCTGGGCCCGGGCCGACCCGGCCCGACCCCCCTGGGTCGGCCAAACCGGGCCGACCCGAACTAGGTCTCCCCGACCCAGCGGGACCCAGTCTGGTCCGGACATGGCATGGCCCGGCTGGTCGGACCGGCCTGGCTCGGCTCGGCCTAGCGGCCGAGCGCTGCCCCCGTGGGTTGGAAGAGCTGCGGCCCCGCATGGGGCCGCGCTGGAGATCATTGGACGCGGCCTTTTCCGCGTCCCGCATGAGGGCCGGACCCACGCGGCCGCTGCCGCCGCGGCTTCAGTCGCGGCGGCCCTGTTCGGCGACGCGCTGGGGCGCCACCGCCTCCGGCCGCCGGCGGCTTCCGCGGGCCCCCGAAGTTGTTCCGTTGGTCCGTTTTCTTTCCCGTCTGCGCCGTTGCTCTTCCCGGGTCCCGTTCTTCACTGTGGAAACATCAAATCGCCCTTGCGCCATGTTTTTCCATCACCCTCCAAATCCGCACAACAACGAAGAACTGCAGAGGGTTGTCGGGCCGTGTTCGTTTGACCCGCACCCTCCGCGTTAGGCGATAACAATCGGGAAGGATAAAAACACATGACAAAGGCATCAAAACAATTTTAATAATTTAAAATTTCACTTGATACAAGTTCTTTTTTTAATAGAAACAATCATGGGGATATAAATAAATTATTTCACAACAAACCCCTACCTCATCAAGTCGTCGCACGCGTGTTCTTCACTGATTTGATCGTCGCGGAAGGAGGCGATCGTCGCGTCGCGGAAGGCATCGCGTCATCGTGGAAGGACATCGCGTCGTCATAGAATACGGTGCGCGTCAACGAACTCAATGGATGATCGAAGATTTTGTTGCGGATTAAGGAACGTCTCCGAAGAACGTCGCATGAGAGGAAACGTCGGCGTCACGGCACACGGCGTCGCGTCGTCGATTTCCGCGGGTTCGGCGTTCTTTGTCAGAGGCCGGCGTTCTTCGCGTTTTTTGCGTTCTTCGCGTTCTTCGCAAAGGAGGATGAAGAATTCTTGGTTTCTGTCAAATCCTCCCAACGAAAATTTTTCCAGAAGTCATGCGTGGTATTATTTTATTATTACGCCAACAGATTTCAAACAGATTACGAAACGAAGAAATTAATTCGTAGAATTAATTCAACAAAGAAAACCGCCCAATTGATTTAACGAATAAAACTGCCCAAATTAATTGGTGCATTAAGAAATTAAGAAAACGCGTCAGTTGACTTTCATAATGACGGGTTTTCGCGGGTGCATTACTTAGCGGAAAGAAACGGTGGGCTTGTTCGGGCCCCACCTCACAAATATCCTACCAAGAGGGTAGGATACTTTTGGATAGCACCATATCTGTATCAACATAGCTTAAGCCACATTAAGTGGCTTCAAGTGGATTCCAAGTGGCTTAAGTGAAATAAAATAAAGTTTGTCGTACAATTATTTTATTTCTTAACTTTAAGCCCGAAAATTAAAAACCACATCCGAGCAAACGCAACTCCGGAAAAGGCGTTTCTAAGAAAATACCGGCGCTGCGATTCCATCGGTGCCCTCAGAATTCGATTCTGAGCACCGGTTCAAAATTTAGAAAAACCCACTTGTCCGTTCACTGAACATACCCGATCCAAACTTCGGAAAATGATTCCGGGCACACCGGGCCTCGGAATCAGGTGCCGTCAGAAACTGCGCTCTTGTAAAATTCAAAGAAAATTTTGAAAAAAACTTTTCCTTGAAATTTCTAGGTCTTTACAATAGTTATTGTTATTGATATAGTAATATCTACATGCTTAATACATATAATAATAAAAATATTGAACCATCATATGATGAGAATCAGGTAATGAAGGAATGTCTTCAGGAAATAAGAGAAGAATCAGTAAAAGGGAGAGCCAAAAAAAAACATCACAAAATGAAATTGAAATTCTAACAAGAGTGTCAAACCCACAAGTAAGATGTTTATCTAATGTGAATAAATATTCCTTCTCATCAACATGAAAAATATGTCCATGAAATTCAATGAGAAGTTTTTCAAGTTATAATGAAGAATTATTTTTATCTACGAAAGAGATATCCATACTGGAGTAAAATTGACTCACATGATGAAAATGTAGAAGTGATTAAAACAAATTTTAGCTTAAAAGATTAAGAAAATGTGAGTGGAAGGTGGAACCTTGGAATAAATAATGATTTCAATTGTATGAATAGATTTTCTATAAAAATATGAAATAAGAAAAAAAATCCCACTAACTCTTGCGGTAGAAGTGCAATAGGTATAAATGAATCTACTCTCAAATGGATAATTTTTCCTGAGACTACGTATATTATGATAATATGGTTTAAAATGATAGGGGTGGCTATAAAGTTGAGTAATATTAAAGGAATAAGTTGAGCATAGTGTTTCATTTGTTTTCAAGATGTGTCAATATGCGTATAGAAATGTAATGATATAAGTGTTGATACTTAAAGTAGTCTTATTAACTAAATAACAATCCAACTTTGATTTTGAATTGTGTTAGTTGAAAAGTACTACCAATAATTTTTTGTTGGAAATTATGATTAATGAGAAGTGAATATCTGATTGATATTAATATGATGAATTTTTCATAAATCTAGTGATGCTTGGAGAATTGATATGGATTCATAGTATTGGATGCCATTATTGGTCAATTATCCATCTTGTCAATTCATAAGATTCTTGAGCTGGTCCATAGTTCCAAGACATGTGGAAATTAAGAACACTTTCTTACACCATTTGATGAAGTCCATGCAATAATTGATTCCACGATGCATTTGGAAGATCCATCCACCAGTTTATAATTGGATGAAGTGGGTGAATTGTTTGAAAAGATTGAGCAGGTCTTAAATGCTTAAGATGTGTGCCACAATGAATAGAAGAATAAGAAGGGTACAACTGAGAATAAAGATAATAAGAATGCCAAGTTCATAAATTTCATGTTGAAATACTATATGTGTATACTTTGGTTTTTCAAATGTATTTATTTAGTGGGTTTATATAAAAAATATGAGTGTTTGGATAACCATCTATCCAACTATGCCAAAAAACCAGATCGCACCACATGAGTGGGTAGCTGAGCTCAACCCTTGATAGCCATCCTGTGTGACTAACCCCAGTCGTACATAGGGAACATAAGAGCGCTATCATAGGGGATCATGGGAGAGACACCGTGCGGGGAGACAGAGTATAATGGAGAATAGGATGGGTGTAGAACGCACCTGCATTAAGATGGTATGTGGAGGTACAAGAGGAGGGGGAAGAGAACTAATTGATGAGTGGTTTCCAGGGCTTGATATTTAAACCACCTGAAACCCACGTCTGCATTTTGATGTGGAAGAATGTTTTAATAATAAAGAATCAATCCCTGTTGTCCATCTGAAATTATGAGTGATCACGACCACACATCTCATCCATCATCTAATGATCTCATTAACACCGTCTATGGCCGATCTGAGCTGATCCAACAAACATCGAGAGTCCACAACATCACCATCAACCTCTAGTCATCACGACGCAACATCTCAACATAGATGAAGCCACTCATCCTTGATATAACTCCGGTCATTATTGATGATCAAAACCTCATGCATTCTGGTTTTATGGACATACCAAACTCATGCATTCTAGTATATTTTCATGCATGAAATTCCACACAATGATCGAGCATGGGTCTAGGAAATCATAGTTGCTGAAGGTCAGGCAAATCAATGTTCTAGGAGATGATTTTCATTCATTCATAATACATGCATGTGAGGAGTATTACACCATGATTTCATGATCCCGCATTGAAAAAAAAACAAACCAAGATATTTGGTGATTCTCGTAACTTACATTTGAAATATTTAAACTTAATGATCTCAAGAATTCAAAGATTTGAACCCCATTTCATATCATGATGGATTTTAACGTGGAACTTCCCTTGATCTGCACCTTTAAAAAGGATGAGTTCCTCATCCAATTTTGATGTTGAAAATTTTGAGGAATCGCTTATTGTAGATGAAACAGATCACTGTGAAAATAAGGACCCGTATAGATTTACTATGCGAAGGATAAGAGAATCTGTGTGAATTTAACAATTGAAATTAATTATTGAGTATTAATTTCAAAGAGTGTAATATGGACTTTCTATGCGAAGAAAAACAATGAGCACAAAACATGTTATCTTGAACACTCATTGTGTTTTTGTGAAGGAACTCTTGTTTAGAAGAACAGGAGAGTGAATAGTGAAAGATAACACACACATACAAGAATGAATTCGATTTAGTTGATGAAGTGTGAGGCTATGCATGGATTGTTTTCAAAGAAGAAGGATATCACACGAGGCATAGGTTTTGAGAATCCCTTGAGTTAATTTGTATACACTTTGTCTATTGAGAAGAATAAATCCATCCCACACCCAATATATACACATTTAGGTTTTGTGTGCAAGAAGAAGAAGAACCCAAGCACACCTTCTACCCATTTAATTTTTTGTTCAAAGAGGCTGTAAGGAATACTCCTTCATATCCATCACTACAAATATACATAATCAGATCAAATAAAATGTGGATTAAAAGGAAGATAATTAATTTCATGTACATTCGTAACATAAAAACATTGAACCCAAATTAAAAAGAACAAGTGTGTTCAATGAATTAAAATATAAGGGAAGTGAATGTGTGCATATTGAGAGAAGAACAAAGTGGATAGTACATGTGTAATTTCCTTACCCTCACACATTAAACATAAAATATTGGTACAAGAGAATAGTGTGTGATCCGGTTGACAAGCTAGACGCAGACAAACATGCATAATCACATGCACATGTGAAAATACTTTGAGATACCCAAGAAAATATGTATTGAATTCCATGAAACCCATACATGAAGTGAATGAGTGTTGATACTGAATCTGGGTAGAATTAAAGAATATCCTATATCTGAGTTGATATAATTCGATAATTCATGAAGATAGACACTGTTGTTATTTTGCAAGATCATTCATTCCTATTATATTCTCGAAGAATTTGTGTGCTCAATTTGCACACTTATAAGTCAAGATGAGTCTTCATCAAAAGAAAAAAACATTCCCTGAGCTTTGTTTCATTGAGGATTGATCACAAAGGTGATCATAAATATTGAGAAAGGCCAAAAGATCATAAAAATCATTGTTGAAGATCCTTGAAGAGATAAACAAGAAAGTGTGATTCAAAATGCCCATGGAGAAAGAGCATTAGATCATCTATATTAAAAGAAAGAGCACTCAATGAATGAATATGCTCAGGTAACTCGAGAGCTATAAGATCCCTTTGTGATTCAGGGAGGAGAAGAATTATTTATTGGGACTCTAGAGAAGGCCAGTGGACGTTGGTAACACTATGTGATGCAATATAAAGACCCTCATGTGGGACTCATAATAGATACAATGGGAATTTGTATCGACCATAATAATTGATAATACGATTACACTAGAGAATCTATGTTGTGTGTAATAACCAACACAACAAGGAGTATGTATTTGAAATAAACCTTGTAAATCCTTATGTTCTGTGCCTTTACATTTACTACTTCATTCTAGATAAGGCTGAAAGATACAAGAAGATTGGATCTAGGCTTTCACCGTCTGTACAGGATTAACTGAAAAGAATCAATTTGTTAGATGTTTATAGGGATCAATGATTCACCCATTCCCCATTCAGTGATTCCTCCCTGATTTGGGCACTTCAATTGGTATTAGAGGGAGGTCACCATTAAATAATCCAAGGGAGTCATTATAAAGTGAATATTTCATGAAATGGGTGAGCAACCACAAATGAACATATATTATAAGATATAGAAGAATAATAAAAAGAAACATGAAAGGAAGCTGAAGAATAATCTTTCTACTAATGGGGAGACACCTTATACTAAAAGTAATCTGAAAGGCAAAACAAGTGATAATTATTTTTATTATTACTCTTATGATGAAGCCCATTCATGTTGTGAGGATGAAATTGAACTTTAGTCTGCACTCAAAGAACATCAGAACGATATCCTTAGAGAAGTGTAAAAACATATTTCTATAATAATAAAAGTTCTTCAAGATGAAAAATTATAGCTGAAAGATGAAGTTGATGCATTATAAGAAGCATTGATTAAAAGGGTTGGCATGTCCAACACTCTCACAAAACATGTTATAAAAATATAAGAAACAATTTAACTTTGAAATGAAAGATTTTCTGATGTTACTGAATAATTTCATGGAAGTATAGGCGAGAAATGATTTTTTGAGATTGTATGTGTACAAGCCTTCCATGAACTTGAAAATTTGTACAATGTTTTAGCGGTGGTTAATGGTTCCCAACTAGAAGAAAAGGATAACAAGGTTAAGGAGCATGACATTTCATTATAATAATTTTGAAATGTTCATGAAGAACAAATGAAGAGGCTGAATGAGAAATGGGAAAGTATGGTGAGATTAGTTGGAGATGAGAATAACACTCTCAACAAGATGTGTTTAGAGCTAGAAGTGAAATTAAAGAATCATAAATCACCCCAGGCTCTAACATCCAAAATAATTGGAAGGGGAAATGTTCCAGTCATGTTTTCATTGGGTATAATGACTTTAAAAGGAGTAATATATCATCCTCTAATCCAATAGAAACATTCTCTAAGAATAATGTATCCCAGAACCTAGTTATTTTTGTTTCTACTAATGCATTTTCATCTACAGTACATGTTCAATGCTAAAAGTGTGGAAGTTTTGGATTGATAAAAATATAGATACAGCCATCGGAGCATCCAGGATGGATACTAGAATAATTAATAATAATAACTCCGAGATGGATTCTCTAAAGAAAGAAATACAATTCCAAAAACAAAAATACACTAAATCTATCCAGACAGATACTACATGAAAATTTAGGAGATTTATTGGATATTGTAAGTGTTTTGGGGAGTTTGGGAATCTTTACAATGATTATAGTAATAATGTTCCAACATACAAAAATTATGGAAGGCCTGTATTTTGGGAAAGTAGAATTCGAGAAATGAACCAATCTTCGAAGAAAAAGTAGAATACACAGATGTAAAAGAATCTTTCTATCAATAATAGATTTTAATATCTTGAGGTCTTTTGTGATAATTTCAATAGAAGTAGTCACAATTATGATGAATGACTGTTTAGTCCAACCATGCAGAATGCATATGTTGAGAATAAGAAATGTCTCTAAAAATTTCATAAGAAAGGATCATTAGTTGTAAAATCATCTATTGGGAATATAAAATAATGAAGTCATGAAAAACATGAAAGAAAATATTCCCAAGAGGAAGTTTGTGCTAGATTTCAATAATTTCATTTCAACCAAAAAAATATTCTTCTATTGTAAAAAGAATGATAATACAGTGGATCACTGCAAACAATATATGAAAAAGAATGGAAGCAATGAGAAAATAAAAAGTGTATCAATCTAGGAGAAGTCAAGATTGATTGAAAAAATGTCTAAATATAACATTGATATGTTTCCTAGGAAATGTAACTTGAAAAAATTGAAGATTCCATGTGGTGGCTCCAAACTAGAATTTATTATGAAGGAGTATTTAGTTGTCTGGCCTAATCAATTTCAAATTGTTAGAGTACTGAAAAATAATAGTAGAAAAAACTAGATAAACCAAAGACAAAGGGGAAACATATTATTCCACATGAATATGAGTTCGAATTTCATGAGAATCTATCAGCAAATGACAAACCAAGTGTCTCACAAGTACTATGTGGAAGGTGCAAGCTGGATGACCATCATGAAAACAAATGTATAATCATTTTACCAGGTCAAATGGAGATGTTGAAAATTAACAAACATGAACCAGTGGAAGCTACATCACTATTGGAAGATTTATTGACAATGAATCAACACATGTTGAAGGAAAATGGAAGTAAAGGGTCTATTCGAAAAATGGAAGATCAAAATGGTGAATAGATAAGTGACACCATTGTAAAGAGTACTAGACACATTAGAGTTACAAGATGAGTTCATGGGTTGAAAGAAAATTATCACCTCGGTTTCTTCTATTGAGAACCTCACATGTGTTCCATCTTATTCCCTTATATTTTTTTTCATATATTTTGGCTTAAATTACATGGAATTTAAGTGTATGGTCATTCACAAGATTATAATTGGATGAAAAAAATCAGAGAACACCAGTTTGGACTCATTATTCATGATTTATTAATGACTTTAAGTGTTCCATAGTGGATGATAATCAACATGAATATCTTGAATATTATCTAATGATATTTTTACCCATGATGAATCCAAAGGATTTCACCCCTTGATGGGGATAAAATATGAAGAAGATGTTGTCAAGGATTATGTCTTGAAAAATCATGAAATTCATACCATCTCATGAAGTTGAGACCAGAGGTAATTCAATCACACATTCATCCCTTGTTCGTAATTGTATTTATCTTATCAATTAAGGTGTCATTCTTGGTTGATGAAAAGATGGGATGAAAGATTGAGATTAAAATTTTCACTTGAACATTTGAATATGTTTGGTTAATTATGTGCAAAATTTATCATTTCATTAATAAACCTGATTATCTACAACCCCTTGGTGAATAATTGACAAACCATGAGCATGATTTCACATGTATGATTGTTTATGGAGTGAAATGAAAACCTTTTTCATATGTCTCAGGTATTCTACAACTGGTTTTCCCAATTAGACATAGAGTTGATTAATAAAAGCTCTTTACTGTGTTAACCATGTGAAATAATCCCTCTCATTAAAATATTAATGAAGATACTCTTTAATTGGAGGAGAACATGTTTTTTGAAAAAACCCCACGAAAACTTTTCATTTGGTTTCCAATATGGTGGATAAAAGATTAAAACACATATCAACTCTTCAAAAGTGTGCTTAGGTGATATTGACAACAAAATATAATGGGGGAGATTGTTGAGCATAGTGTTTCATTTATTGTCAATATGTGTCAATATGTGTTTGTAATGTTAATGATTGAAGTAGTGATGATGATTAAAGTGATGATGCTTAAAGTAATGTTATTGAATCTATGTAAATCCCACTTATAATATAAATTTTTTTATTTTACAAGTACTGTCAATAATTGTTGGTTGGAAATGGTGATCAATGAGATGGTAATATCTCATTCCCGTCAATCTGATTAAGTTGTCAAAAAGATAATTATTTTTAGATAATTATTATGGATTAATGGAATTGGATTCTATTCATGAGAAATTATCTATGTTTTCAATTCAGATGATTATTGAGATGGTCCTAAGTACCAAGACATGTGCCAATGAATGACACTTTATTACACCATCTGAAGAAGGACATGAAATACTTGATCTATTGATGCATTTGAAATATCCATCCATTGGTATATACTTGGATAAAGTGTATGAATTGTTTGAGAATATAGAGCAGATCATAAATACTTTAGAGGTGTGCTAGGATTAAGAGAAGAATAAGGATGTTATGGTTGAGAGTAAATATAATAATAAGTCCATGTGTCATGAATTTCATGTTGAAATACTATATTTATATACTTTTGTTTTTCCAAAGTATTTATTAATGGGCTTTTTATAAAAAATATGGCACATTGGTTAGACAGCCAACCAGCCATACCAAGGAAGTGGCTTGCACCACTAGAGTGGGTGGCTGAGCATAACCCTAACTAGCCAACCAGCATGACTGACTGCAGTCATGCATATGGAACCGAGGAGCACACCCATAGGGGAGCATCATAGAGCCAATGTGTGGGGCGGGGTGATGGAAGGGATCACAAGTTGGGTGCATTACACACCCATAAAAAGGTGGTATGGTGTGATACCATAGGAGGGGGAAGAGAACTATTTGTTGAGTGGATGCTGTGGTTTTATATTTAAACCGTGAGAAACCTACATTTGCATTTCGATGAGGGACAAGGTTTTAAAAACATAGATGAAATCCCCATCATACATATGATCTCATGAGATATCATGACAACACATATCTTCCTTCGTCACATGATCTAATCCACGCTTTTTGTGAACGATATGAGTTAATCGAATGGCCTTGGAGAGTCCACACCATCACCTTAAACATTTGGTCATCATAATGCCAAATATCACCATAGATTAAGCTTCCCCTCCTTGATTGAACTATGTCCATCGTTGATGATCAAAACCTCATGCATTCTGGTCATCTATACTTAACAAACTCATCCATGCCTGTTTATTTTCATGCATTCAACGCAACACGAAGATCGAGCGTGGGTCGAGGCGAAAAGAGTTGCCAGAGGCCAGCCCAATAGACATTTTAGGAGATTCCTTTCATGCATTCCTAATGCATGCACATGAGGAGTATTACACCATGACATTATGATCTCATGTTGAACAGTAACAATCCAAGTGATTTAGTGTATCTTGTATCCCATATTTGAAATATTTGAAGCTGAAGATCTCGAGAATTCAATGAATTTAACATCATGACATATCACAAGGTATTTGAATGCAGAGCTATGCTTGATATGACCCTACAAAAAGAGGAGTACCTCAACTGATTTTGAGGATGAAAATATTTAGGAGGTGCATGTTTCTATAGAAATTTTGTATCATGATGAAAAGGTTTCGTACAACAATGCTACGTTAAAGAGAATATAATCCTTTCTGGTTCAACGAGTGAAATGTATTCTTGAATATTCCTTGCGAAGAAGAGAATCTACACCCACTATGTGAAGAAAAATCCTTATAATGCGGTAGGTTCTCTCGAACCCTTGTTTTTTTCATGAAGGAATTCATGTTTTAAAGAATAGAGGAGTGAATGGTGAAGGACAACATGCACATTCAAGCATGAATATGATTTATTTTTAGAAGATTTATGTTGTGCATTGTTTTTTTTTTGAAGAAGAAGGATAGATCAAGAGTTAGAGGGTTTAAGAATCCATTGAGACAATTTTCATACACACTGTCTATTTAAAGAAGAAATCCAGTGCACATCAAACATATATCCATTATGGTTTTTTGTGCAAAAAGAAGAAATACCCAAGATTACCATCTACCTATTTTTGTTTTTCTACAAAGAGTAAGTGGGGAATTATCATATGTATTAATCCCGAAAAATATGAATAAGAAGCTCTAATAAAAATTATGTGTAAAAGGAAGATAAGAAATTTCATGTACATGCATGACACACATACATTAAACCCAAATTAAAATAAACAAGTGTGTGTAAAGAATTGAAATATGAGGGAATTGAATGTGTGAATATTGAGAGAAGAACCAACTAGTTATTTCATCTGTAATTTGATGATCCACACACATTGAACCTAAAATATTGATACAAGATAATAGTGTGTGCTCAGGATGACAAGATACATGCATGAAAACATGCATAATCACATGCACGTGAGAAAGGTGTTTGATATACCTAAGACAAGAGGTATTTAATTCCATATAACAAATGCATGAAGTCAAAGAGTATTGATATTGATGCCAGGTATAATTAAAGAAGATCTTATTTCTGTGTGTACAGTATTTGATGGTTCCTGAAAAGAGATAGTGCTAATATTATAAAATATCATTCATTGTTATTATATTCTTGAAGAAGTTGTGTGCACCATTTTCACACTTATATGTGAGGACGTGTATTCATAAGAAGACAAAATAATTTTTTGATCATTGTTACAAGGAGGATTGATTATAATGGCGATCATAAATATTGAGCAAGGAAAAAAGACCTTACCAGAGGTTGTTGAATATTCATGAAGAGATACACAAGAATGTGTGATTCAGAAATCCCACGGGAAAATATAATAATATCATAAATAATGAATAAAAGAATACTCAAATAATTAAGATTCTCATGTGACTCGAGATATAGAAGAAACTTGTGTGATTCGGGGAGGTGAATAGTTCTTCATTATGACTTTGGAGTAGGCCAGTTAACTCAGGTAACACTATGGGATTCAGTATAAATACCCTTTTTTGGGACTCTGGAGAGATATATTGGGACTCTGTATCAACCATTGTAATTGATAATTATATTTTACTGGAGAATCTATGTTGGGGGGAATAACCAACACATCAAGGACTAGGACATTGAAGCGAACCTTGTAAATCCTTTTGTTCAGTGCCTTTAATTCACAACATCATTCGAGGTAAGGCTGAGAGACACAAGAATAGTTGATCAAGTCTTTAACCATCCATAAAAGTTTAATTTAAATGAATCAATTTGTGAAAAGTTTATAGGGGGGACTTATTCACGCCCTCCCCCTCTCAGTGATTCCATACCAATCTGGGAACTTCAGAATAAAATATCTCTTGTTACTCAAATTGGAAATACCATTACATATAAGAATAAATTTCAAGATGTAAATAAACCCATACAAGCCAAAGATGAAAAAAAATATTAAATTTCATTGACGGCCAAAGACTAAATATCTATTGACATTTTAAACATACAGGAAATTGGGTTTTCAGGTTGATAAATATATCTCAGACAAGTTTCTCAAGTTGAGGAGCTTCTAATAATCTACAATATTCCAAAACATTATGTTCTTCTATTTTAAAGATTATAATTGATAATGTAATGATAAAACAATTTTATGGAAGATATAAAGTGTTTCCAAGATACTATAGTTTTATAAAATTTAATTAAATCTAGAAATTAGGGATAGAAACTTAAATATCCAAATCATGAGGTATTATTTTATTCCCATTAATAATTAACATATACATATTATGGATTTCAATGATAGAGTATTATATAATCATATGTGGAAGAACCAACACTTCAATATTTTGATGTGTGTGTTCATTTGAGTGTAGCTTCCATAAACATATTGAGAACCAATATGATTTTTGAATAAAAATGTCAACATTAGAAATCGATATTACTTGTAGTGAAAAGATTGATATAATATTTATAAAAATTTGTCTCTCTTTTTTTCTAAAAAGATTTATCCCATGTAGATTGGTTTTTTATTGGTTGATGAAATATTTCTAATTAAAATTTGATTCCACTAAAAATCAGATGGTGCAATAAATAATGGGGAGAATAACATTTTGACCCTAACATATTATTTAAAATTTTGGTAGAGGAATCGCCCGCACTTTTAATTTATTTTCAATTAGGGGATGATTAATTAAATTGTCCAATGAATGTTATTTTGAAACATGGAATTGAAAAACACACGCAAAGATATTATTTTGTCTATGAGCTAGTTTTTTGTATTTTTTCTGAATGAGTGTCAAATATTTTTTGGGTAATTATTTCCAATTAGATATTTTGGGTGATAGAAGATATACTCAATAGAGAGTCATGATAATAGATACTAAGAATAACACTCTTGAAAACTTATATGTAAGATGAAAGGGGAGGTGACTATTGTTCCTATGGTTGGATACCTTATATATGTGAGAATAACATGTGTACTATATATCTTTTTTAGTTTGGAGATACATATACAGGATATTTTAGTTGAATAGTGATGGAAAAATATGGATTCAAGAAGATATATACGTGAGATAGAAAATATGTGTTCACTTAAATACTCTAACGTGAGTGTTTAATATGATGTAATGCCTCTGAAATTTTTTTGATTGAATTTAGAATTATTTTATTAATTGAAATAATTAGTTGAAAAATATCCAAGATTATTTGAACATTCATATAGAATCTCGTGAGTAGTTTCAATTCTATTCAATGAAATATATAGAAATCCATAATTACATAATTCAGTAGAAAAAAAGTTAATCCCTAAATGTAATAATTCACCTACTAGATTGTATGACTTCATAGTGATTTTAAGATATCAGGTGTTTGCAAATGTCAATGAGATGATCTTATCAATTTGAGTTCCAATGTATGAATCTTCTTGATCATAAGTATTTTCCAATGATAAGTCTTGATTACATGAATTCCCATTTAATTGTATTTCATTAATGTTTGAAAAATTAAATAAATAATTATTATATGACTTCATCTCCAACATAATCCTTGAATCTAAGAAGTCACTGTTTTTATTTGAGGTCATTATTTATAATTTCATAATTTTATTCCTTTCCAATGAGGAAGAAATAGTGAGAAGAAATTATCATATTTCTTTTGGAGCTGACTGTATGTCTTCATCCACTAAGTGTATTCCTTTAAATAGAAACATTTTATAAATGCAAGCCTTTTGATGTCCCCAGCATAAAAATTTAGCACGTAAAAAAATTGCCAAATTATTTTGGATGAAATGGGATCTATGTAAAAATATTTAATATGTATATAAGGATGAGTTATAAATTCTGAAGGCAATTTAAAGATAAATTAGTCCTATTTAAAGGTAACCAACATCTTTATAAAGGTCATTATAATATATGTAAATTTGTCCTTTAATTTTTATAAGATACACAATGGTAATCTTTGACTACATATGGGTAATTAATTATGATACTAGAGTATTCATAAATCTTGTTTGAGTGTCTTTGTTTTATCATTCTAAATAAATGATTATATGAGGATGTCACATATTTGATTTCATGTTTTTTACATCATGATTCTTTTTAAATCAATGATTTGATCCAACATTGTTGATCTGAAAACCAAATTAGAGGATGATAAAAGTGTGAATAATTTACCCCACATTTTTTTCTTCTATAATTGATGTTATTTGGTTTTTAATAAAAATATAGATATTCTATTTTCAAATAATATCTGGTCATTTATGGAGAAATATAGAAATAATATCGAAACTCATGTCGAACATCAAAGCCAATATTCTAATGAACTTATCCTGGATGAGTGTGAATAAATAGCATTGAGTTGCTAATATAATGTATAGTCTCAATTTAGGATATGTAATGTTTTATTCATTCAACCTCTCATGTTTCAAAATATATGTCCATTCCACAATATATTATAAATGTTTATTTTTTATAATATTATACTTACTAAAACATAGATTTTAATAGTAGTATATTTGAGTAAGAAAAAGTCGATCATATTATATAATATCTACATATATTTTTAGTTGTGATTAAAAAATGAAATGCAATAAAAGGGTATTCCAAGAATACCCATTGAGATATAAAATGAATTCACATAAAATCAATGGAACCCAAATATGTGAATTTAATAATACATGTTATTTACAGATGGATAATTTTATAAATGTAAAATACACTTATCAAATATTAAAAGTGAAAGGTTCATTAATATAAAAACATATGAAGGATAATAGATGAGTAAGTTGAGAAAGAATAATAGAAAAAGAATAAGTGGTCATTGATGACTTTCATGTTGATGTAATGACAATCTAAGAGAACTAAATATCTAAAATAATATGTTGAATAAGAGGAATAATTTTTTATATGGTATTGAGTAATAAATTTTAGGATATTAAGTAGAGCATATAGTGATGAAGTAGAATAAAAATACAGTGTATCAAGAATCATTAACCTATTTTATATTAATTAATAAAAAAGATTGTAATTGATTTTCTTACAATAGATTCTATATATAACTAGAAGATGAAAAAGAGTTTTATGGCTGTGTTTCATGACCTATTTTTAATGAATATAAGTTATTAAAAAACATTATCTGTTGAGGAGTAAGATCACTATTATTGATATAGATACATCTACGAATAGATGATGGTCTACTTTAAAAGGAATAATGAATTATAAAACTAAAGGGATATAAGGAATGTGTAATGTAGTATTAATAAAATATTTGTTCTTCAATATAGTGGAGGTTTTTTACCTACATAAAATGGTGACCACATCTATATAAAATGGAAAATGTGGTTTCAAGATGATCATTGGATAACCATTTTAATTGGTGGTTTGATTATAGTATGAAATTTTTTAGTCAATATCAATTGAAATGACAATGAATATTTTCTCACATTCAGGTCAAATATAATAAAAATATTCTAGGCTTACCTAGTTTATATTTTACCATTTCTGGTTACTATATCTATATAAGTAAAATATAAAAAGATACCTACATTTTATATCCTACAATAAATGTTTAATTCAACCATATGGGTGTGTTTTCATGTCCCACTAAAATACACACATTAATGACGTTTTATATATGGTAGTGATATTTTGGTTCTCTAAAAATATAATGAAAGATGGGATTGTTTATGGGAGGTGAGATAGTGGAGGGAAATTCATGAGCATTGAGATTTATTATTTCATGCCATTGGGATGTGTTTTTAGAATTCATAATTTTTTACATTGATATATTTATCTACATATTATTTAATAATCAGGAACCTCATTTTTTATCTATTTTTTCATTCATTAGAATCATGACTATTTCTCAACATATTTTATGATTTTTTTATCTGCATTGATTGTGATCACTGAAGGGCTAAGAGGAAGTCATTTATGTAGTTCCCTTTGGATATTAGGGAGACATCCAAGTGGTTAGTTATAATTATGTAGTATATATATTTGATATTACTTTTTATGAAATGATGGTATATGGATCACCATTTAAAGGAATGTTGTTCATGCCTTGGTGGATAGCTTGGTTTAATATGAGTTTTGGGGTGCATGTGTTTTCAAGTTATGTAAGAAAAATTATAGTTTTCATGTGTATCTTATGTTATGTTTCTAAGTGGGTGTGACTCATTGAGCATAACATACACTCTCCTATATATTTCATAAATTTCCAATTGAAAACTATAGAAATTTGTTCGTCAAGTGGAGTGGTGAAATTTTACTAGGTGGTCAGACTCACCCCTACCTATAAATATGTCATGGGTTTGGATGTGTTTGAGAGGTATTCATTATATCTATTATAAACATGTATTATCTTAGAGTTATATTCATTTATTGAGAAAATATTGTAATTAGAGGTAATGAATTTGATAAGAGTTAAAATTTTGGGATGGGCTAGAATCCATTTAACTTTTACATTCAATTATATTGCATCTGTACCAGCTAGTATTCCAATATGTTTAATTATTATACATTAAATCCATTTATGTATATATTTTTACTAATTATTTATATATTATTGATGAATCATGTATTTTTTATGCATTTATATATTTTATTTCATGGTCCATATTAGCACCCACATTATGTTGTTCATGTTTTGGGTTTATCTCCCATACATACGGGTGATGCTCAATTTTTAATAGTGTTTGGTATATCCTTTATTAATTTCTCTCTAGTGTATAGTCTATCCATGAATTTATTAGGAGATCACATTTCGTTAATACCCACTTGTATATATGAATGCACACCTCGTGTCATATGAAATAACTATCAGTTGTGTTGTTTGGGAGGATAGGGCTAGGTTTATACACTTATCTACATAGTCCACCACATTAATTAGTTTTTTCATATAAGATTTATCTTGTAAAAATTTATCTATCTCCCATTTCATGAAATTATTTTAGTTTTGTCAATATTTATTAAACTAAAAAATATATAAAATATTTGGAATTATAATATAAAATTATATAAACGTCAATCAGTATGCTACATCACTAATCTACTCGATGATTTCATATGAATTTACATTTGAATGTGATATGTTTCCCTGGATTATAATCTCATGATGGCCCAATTGACTAATAATCTATAAAATCACATTATCATTGATCTCAGAAAAATAAATGGCCCCATAATTGACAAACATAATAATACATCCAACTATATAATGAATCCATATAATTCTGAATCAATCAAATCCAATCTCATCTCTTTCCTCAAACTAGGTCATAGAATAGTCCTCTGTCTAGTTTCATAAAATTATATTGGAAACCAAACTAAATAAAAACACACTTCATAAATTAATTTCATAATAGATAACTGAATGATTTAAATTATTATAAAAAAATCTCCACCATTAAGAAGATAATATTTCAAGATATTATAAAATAAATAAAACATAAAATATAAGCCAAATTTTTCATGATTAAATCTAATCGCACTTCTTCATGATGGTAGAGGTCATCTCTTAAAGTCTCTCACTTATGGAAGGTCCTTCTTGTTTATAACTAGACCATTAATTACAACTATAATTATAAAATCTTCATGGGATATTCAATGATAGAAAAATAATTGGCCAATATCTATCCTTTTATTCTTAGGGTGTCCAGACCTTGAATTTATTTTCATGGAATCCTACAAAAATTAACCCATTGAAAATGTGGTTATAAATAAAAACCAAAATAATATATTCAAAGTAATTTATTTTTTTATTTCACTAATGTTTATGTCATTACTCATCAATATACATGGGTCTTTACTTATTTTAAATAGAACATGACTATGCATGTGATTAATGGTTCCAAATAAATCTAGAGTAATTATATTCAAATAAAATTATTTTTATTGGCGACGAGGGTTATAAACTATGTTATGCCTATGGATATTCTATATTGGGATATTTGTATAATTATATCCACTAAATATATATTTTTCCTTCATGCCAATATAGAATCCATCCCTCAATTATCTACTAATGGAGTTCGGGTTATATTCATCTCGTTTAGTCATTGGGTTTCCCATTTTTTAATATTCAATTTTCATGGATCAACTAATTCTTAGAAAGTTGTTTTTAGTTAAAATAAATTGAATTTGAAAACATATTGGTTCAAATCCTACTCATATCTATCGATTTTTAGGTGATCTCATAGGTGTGAAGTGAAATTAAACACAGTAGACCAATACATTTGAAATCCCATCATAATGATAAATTCTTAACATTGGTGATATATTTATTTTTATAGAGTAAAATTACCCTATCCTAGAATATTAAAAATAACAAATATTTTCAATTCCAGACTACAAAAAATGTATTTAGGTATAGCATTGATCATTGGGTGAGATAGAGGCCTTTAATTAAGGATTCCAATCTCAACAATGATGGACTGTGTATTCAAGGAGTGATCCATGGAGGGACCAACACTAAGGACCTCAAACGATTTTTCATATTTGATATTTATTCATTTTAAAGTGAGTAAAAATATTTTATAGCTAATGTTCTTGATTTTTTTAATATTTTAAAGCATAAAAAATTGAATTATATACTATTCTTAGCTATTGAATTGGGTTGAACATTATTTGTGGGGTGATTATTGGGATCCACTACAATTCGTGGGGAAAATAACTATATCATGAGATAATAAATTGGTTTGATCCCTAAATATGTATAAATTATACATACCTAGAATGATGGAAATTATACATTTTATTATCAAGAGTTATAAAGAGATCAAGTGGAAGATATGGTTAATTTATTACTTTCTATAGCAATGGGTATTTACATAAGGAATTTAATATTAATTTATGCAGGTATTCCTTTAGGATTATCCACTTCAGACCTTCATAATTATTGACTACCATCATCTCTTATCACCCACTTTCTTTATCTTGATTGATTAATTATAATAAAAGTTAAAATTGTTAGTCATTCAGAAATGAAATATGTAAATTTATTTCTTTTCTTCCATCATCCACTTCTAAAACACCATCATTATTTCATGGGGATTTTGGAAATATGATCATGAAATCCATGGAATTGTATTATTATTTAATATCCAAATTGTTAATGTATATGAAATCCCCTCTGATCAATTATGCAATAACATCAACTATAGGAATATTTGATAACGAGAAACAAACATGGTAACAATATTCTAAATACATGACAACTATAATTAGAATCATATGTCATGATTCCTCATAATAGCTTTATGATGTGATGAAAAAACGGGAATCATGAAATGCATTTAGAATGTACCCACTGATCTCCAGAGTAACCACCAACAATCCCCTAAAATAATTGACTAATTCCACCTTGTTTAACCATCACTCATGTTTGAACCCAACTTTTCTTTGAGTTATTGAACCTTTTTATTTCTATTTGAATCTCAAAATTTATCCTTTTAAACCATATGTATGATTTAATGAAGGGTTTTGGATAATATAAGGCTTGTTCAGATCTAATAGCTCTTTCAATTATGGAGAAAGCTAGGCCTCATAGTTAGTAGAAACCATGCATCGTATTCTGCACAATTAGACAAACCATGTGAGGTGCTTTAGGGCTCCACAATAGAGATCTCATGAGCTGGGTAAAGTTTTTATAACCCTAAAAGTAGCTCAAGTGGGGTGTGTTTACTAGGAATCAGAGTATTCATGAGTATATCATAGTTCAAAAAAGCATTTGCCTCTGTCGTGCTGTCCAATGTGTTTGTGAAGTAGCTCACACACGGTCACCGTACAATTTGAAAAACCATGTTTCTAAACAATGAACCTATTTAAAATTCAGTGAAATTACTAATTTCTATTATTTATTTTAAGAAAATTATTCATCCTTATTTCTTTATTTCTATTATATAGATCCCTCTCACCCCCACCGAATCTCTCCTCTCACAACTAACTTTATTCCATGGAAGATATTTCCCATTCGAACTCTGAATGAAGACATGTATATCACGTTGGATAGCCACTTGTATGCTCTCTAATACTTTAGATCATTTCATCATTTTTCTTTATGTCAATGATGATATTTTAGTGTGATGTCATATATTTTTTTTCTCAGGAAGTCCATCTATACTTTCTTTTTTCTTAAAATACTATCAAATCCCAGGGTCGATAATTATGGATACATCTCCTACAGGGTTAATGTATGTGGTCTATTAAATATCCTACAAATTATCATAGTTTATAAAATTTTTTCACTGTTTCTGTTCCGATTTCATTGAGAGTTTCCCCATAAAACGCATCTTGTTTAAATTCAGTCAACTAAATTGCAACATAAGGATTTAATGACACCTTTATATATCATTTAAGGTTAAGAAATAAATGTTAACAACCACATGTATGGTGAGTTCCTCATTATTCCATGTTATAGCATTCAAATTCCATAAAAATGTAAGGGGTTTAGTTGTAATTAAATGGTTATAAATCACAATTTAGCAACTGTATGGACCTTTATAAGATTGTAATGCCAATCCAGTTAATTGAACCCCATTTTATGTATAATTTCACTTATAGAGATATGATATAAATTAAAAATAAAAAATTAAATCATTACTACTAAATCGAGAGGCCATGAGAAATGTAAAAAAACATTAATATTTAAAATTAAATTGACCCTCCATATACTAGAACCCATATAAATAAAAACAATAATGCTTACCCATAACTTTTATGGGGGTAGTTGGGGTAGTATTTTGTGTAGTGAGCCAATTATTTTTCTTGAATTTTATTAGTGATTCGAACTATTTAGTATGTTATTTTTGGATAATTATTAGCATTTGTAGAGCTATGAAATAATGACATATTCTTGTCATGATCACGGTGGATAGTAATGACCATGGTCTGAGGGTGGTGGGTATAGAGCCACTAGTGTTACCTCCAGTAGTTTCACATTCAACATAACCTACTATTCATTAACTGTGCATTGATTCTTATCTTTGAGAGTTTTTTTCTACACTTGATGTAATATATGAAGGTTACAATACAATATTAAAATAAAATTTATGATCTCACTCATGAGTTCCAGTAGCAACACCCTCCCATTATTTCAGGGGATGGAGGGCCTGAAGATCCACTTTCATTTATAAAATCTATTTTACCAGTCACTAAACGTACGGACATTCCTCCATAGAAGAGGGTAAATATTTCCACCTATATAGTGTATGATTCATCTAAATGCTGGTGGGATATGATTACTTAGGTTGGTTGTCCCCAATTCAAGTTCTTGGAAGACATTAGGGCCACCTTCTATGATAAATTTTCTCTAATGCACTAAGAGTTGGACAAAATTTGGAGTTCATGCACTTGGAGTAGGGTTCTATGTCATTTATAGAATAATCAGTGTGCTTCACTGAGAAACAAAACATTTCACAGATTCTTACATTTGATTTTCTATATGAGGAAGATGATTCATGGATGGGTGTTGATATGTTATCCACTCTAATGTGGATGTATTCTTCAAATATATAAATTATTTGATCACAAACCAAGATCTTATCACTGAACAAAACTTGGGGGAAGCCAACTATTTAGGTCACATATGGTCTGGGTCAAGGATCGATTGTAGATATTTTTGGAGCATGAATTACCACATTGATTACTCTCTTCAGAGTAGTGGTGGAAAGGGTACCTACACTATTATCTTGTATGTATTTCATTAGTGTGTATGATATAGTAATATAAAGCTACGATTTGATAGAGACCATATAGTGTTCCATATATGTAGAAAAATGTTCCATCTTCAAATGATTATCTATTACATTCTTCTTATTTCTATTGGAGAGGACTAGAACTAACTCCAATATTAGATGTAGGATCAATGACTTCACATTAGGGAATAATTAGAGTATAACCACTCTAACATGCCTATGTGGAGGTCATGGTTGACGTATGCAGACTTAAGATTTCCAGTGCTAGAATAATGGTCCTACTTTGGGTAGTCTACCTATAGCTCAGGATCATGGATCAGACTAATGGAAATAATTACAAAAAAAATTGAGGATAAAATTATAGGATTATATAATGTAAATGGTACTATTCATGTAGCATATATTATCATAAATTCATTATTAGATACATCTTACTTGTACACATTTATGTTTATATCAAATGTGGATTACTGTTGGATGAAAATTCAGTACATTTGATTGGTCATGAATCGGGACACACCTTAGTGTGCACTGTTAGAATATATCCTCCAATGAAAGGGTTGTCTTATTGATAACTATAATTATCTATTCTTGTGGAATTAATTTATCCTAGAGATGATAGGGTTTGATGTAATACTGGTGATTGATTGGATCATTCCATATAATGTCCACAAGGACTATTATTTTTGAATCGTGATTTTCACATCACCTGAGGGTGGTATATATGTACAAAATGTATACTGATATGCCTAGGATAGTTGTTCCAAAAAAGATCCTTCTGGGAAGGGTGGAGTGACTGCCCTAATTTTCAACCTTTTTGGATGATCGGATGGTGCATCTAATAGAATTTCTACGGATGTTGGAACCTTTTAGGGTTGTTTTCATAGATGTCTTCTATGGAATAACTCCCAAGAGAGAGGTAGCATTTACAATAGTGTGCATTCTAGAAGAAACTCAAATATATTTTTCTCTCAACATTATGGAACATACTATGAACCTATAGCCCAAGAGATAACATGCAAATTTAGAATATAAGTGCTTTATTTCTCCCATATCATCTTTTTTGGGTTTTCCATGCAGTTTATTCAATAAAAATAATGGAAACCTATTACATTGCACCAATTACTAATGGATGAATCAAATTTTGATTATGAATTGTTATTATTTTCTATAAATAAATTATCTCAATGAAAAACTTCATTGATAATGTTTTTCCTCAAAGATATACATGAGTTATAGATATCATCAGGTGTGATTCATACCTTTAAACATATAATGTACTATCTTCTGAAGTCGGTACAAGTTACATGAGTACTTGGTTATTCCAATCATCCTTTATATAGTTCCCACTTTCTTTAGGGACTTTATTAATAGGGATATCCACCCCCATTTGGATTACACCATCTTGGTTTTTTTAAACAACTTTGTGTATTCTCATTCTCGACGTGACCAAGCCAAACATCTTGAGATTGTATTGAGTACACATAGATTCCATCAGTTATTTGATAATCTCACAAAAAAAAATTAAATCTTGATCGACAAGTTTCACTTCTTGTGTTATATTATTTTAAAATTAAGAGTACTATTTGGTGTCTAGAAGGTGAGTATTATTTTTCTAGGAGGATACTAAGAATAGGTTTGGTGTATAATGTGTCTTCGAGATAGCAGATTATTACAATTGTTTTATATAGAACATCTAATTTCATGAGGTGCCTCTAATTTATATGACTATGAAGGGTGTTAAGTTCATCAGGTATATATCATATGAAATAGACTTTTTGGATTTTATTGGAAGTCTTACATCGGCACTTTCATTATTCTAGATCCCATAAGAGGTTATATAGTATTTTGTGATTATTTAAACATTGGGTTGGGTGTAGCAGAGATGCATGAAGATTGTGTTGTTGTTTACGGGTCTCACCTATTGGTACCTCATGAGAGTAGTAACTTGATTCATGATCTCATGCTTTCATCAGTCATTCTTACCTTTAAATATTGGATACATTATCATTTTTATAACACTTTTTTTGGATTTAAAGATTATAAGAACCTAAAATATATCTTTATGAAAGTGTGAATTTAATCTCAGATAGAAATGATTGGTATAATAACTTTAGTATTTTGGTTTTTATTGAAATTATAATAAGATAAATTGAAGGCGGTATATGATCAATGAGTTGGAAAAATCAGGCGTAAGATGTTTAGAAATCCAGTGATGAATGCAAGTTGATGGCCTTATTTTCTATAAAACATAAAGTGTTTCAAGATAGTAACAAAAGATATTTTCATGTATCCATAATAGTTAACCATTTACACATGGATATGTTGAAGGGAAGTATGTTTTCAGAAATTGATGGTTTGTTATATAGTAAATTATTTCAGGTGAGGTTTTACCTACAAATTTTTCTATTAGTGGAGTAAAAATCCAGCTTACAGATGGGAATTTCTTGGTTCCTATAGATATTTTTTTCCTTCTGATGTGAGAATATAATTATTTTCAATGGAATGTTAACCCTGGTGTATCCAAGATTTATAGTGACATGTGACATTAGTATTGTCATTATGTGATGGAATGTCATATTGTTGGTTTTATCACTAGGTGTTATGCATGTCTTCTAGTGAATGAAGAAAAATAGCATCCTACTAACTTGTTACAACCCTTACCAGACTCAAAATGAAAACTGGATAATGTCATGAGGGATTTCATAATGGTTTAAAAAATATCCCCTTTAGTTGGGGACATGGTTTGTGTAGCCATGTATCGACTGACAAATGTATCCCACATCCTTCATATCCAGAAGATGTTATCAATTAATGAGATACAAAGACTCTATGATTTTGAAATTATTAACACACTTGGGGTCCTCCATAAAATCATTTTATATTTTTAAAATAATTTCTCCTCTAGGTTCATGAAAGGGTTATAGAAATATTTTAGTATTTATGTGATTTTGAGAAAAATGTTTCACCCTCAAACCGATGGATAGTCGGAACATAAGATACATGTGTTTGAGAACATTTTAAAATAATACCTCCATGATTTTTTGGATTCATGGGAGAGAAAACCCTAAATTGAGTTTTAATACAATATTATATTTCATTAAAAAAAATTATGGCTCTATAAAAGGCATTATTTGGTAGGTAATTTCATTCACCTCTATACTCTATAGAGGTAGGGGAGGTAGCACTACTAGGTCCTCGTCTCATTCAAAAGACTTAAAAGAATTTCTACATGATTGAAAAAAATATGTATACTACATTGTATAGATAAAAATAATATTTAGATCTACATCGATGACCCATACACTTTGAGATTTAGGACCATGTTTTCTTGAGCACGTAATTTAGGCCTTTCAATATTTAGTTATTGAGGAGAGGGAATTTGTCACCTTATTTTAATGGGCCTTTTGAGTTCTTCATAAATTAATGATGGTAGCCTATCAGATGTTTTTACATATAAGGTACCATGCCATGAATAATTTCTTCCATATTTAATAGATTTACCATTACCATTGAATCCTATTTCATACTTTTGATTTATAGAATGTTGAATTGGATGTTGATCTACTTTTGAGGAGTATCCTTTCCTATCATTCAATGGAGCATGAAGTCTCTCCAAAGCCAATATTTCACATTATTTAGGGTGACATGGATGCCTGAACATTTAGAGGATGAGGTTTGGTATAGGATGACTGATGTACATGTTCAGTGGTAGATGTTATTCAAAGCAAAAGTTCTAACACCCTTAGGATGGAAAATCCATGGTTGAGTTCTTTTACAGGGGAATAGTGTAATAACATGATTTTTCTTTAAGGGATGAAACATTTAAATTTCTGTTTGAATCCTTTTTTATCATACGAAATGATCCTTATGGTTTTTAGATGATTTTCGGATTTTACAAGGCTTTTTTAGAGCCCAGTTATTTGGATTTTGGTGGAAAATACTAGGACACATGGTTGTTAGAAACTATTCAACCATGTCTCCATAGTTAGGAAACCCATGCATGGGTGATGAAGGGCTCCAAAAGGGGTGCTCAAATAATATGAAACTTTTTACAAATAGTTCATTCTAGCCTATGCAAGGTGTATTCCCTAGGTAGAGGGGGACATATTGGTATAACATAGTTTTACAAAATGTTCTCCTCAACTATATCTTACACTATCCATGGATAGTAGTGAGCACACTATTGCCACACATTTTTGTAAACTATATGAAAAAATATGGGCCACATCTAAACTGGATGAAATATCTATTTTACATTCTTCCTTTTAATAAGACCACCCATCATTCATTATTTACTTCCCATATACTAAACCCTATATTTATCTCATTTAAAGCTCCCCATTCATGCAAAAAGGTATGAAATAGAATATATTCCTCATCAAACGTCTAAATGAAGATCAATTTGTTGATTTGGACAGCCACATGTATGATATCCAATCCTTTATATCAATTTTCTTTTATATTTCCCTCAATGATGATATTTTGGTGCATGCGAATATGAACTATTTTTGAGGTGTTAGACTATTCATTAGTTTTATTTCAATCCATGACAATCTAAGAGATGATAACATAAGAGGGATCTTCTATATGATTTATGTAGGTAGACTATGACTCATCTTTCAATGCCTTGTTGTAAATAAAATTTTCCATCGTTTTCATTCTAATTTCATCGGACTATACTCCTTAAAGAAATTTTATAAATGAATTATACTAAATTTCATCTTAAGGACCTAATGAGACCACATAACATCATTTGATGTTGAGATCTCAATGGTAACCACCCCAAGTCCTGTGTGTTCTATGGTATTCCATTGGTGTTCTAAATTTTGACTACTAAAGACACAATTTAGGTGCGTCTCACTGACACATTAGCATAATAAGTGTTTCCTTTTGATAAATGCATATATATATATATATATATATTAAATGGAAAGAACATAAACATATATTACATTTCATGTGATAAAAAATTTAATTTATAATTGGTTGCATTCCCTTATTTTATTTTGTCACGTATGATAAAAGTTACTGGAATGAACATTAATATTTGATATTAAATGTGTATTACATGGGAAAAAATTAATTATAACATACTATATTTATAAAGTTCCTATTTTATATAGACTATTTTTCATCTTTATAAGATTTTTCAAACATGATATTTCCTTGGATTTTTTAGGGAATTCCTTGATGACTTAGAGGATTCCAAACCAATTCATTAATCCAGTTTTCATGGGAGATACCCACCACAAAATGTAGTCCTGATTTTATTACGTGAATGTATCAGTGATGTAATGATGAATCACTTGACAGTTTATCCATATATTATAATTTTTTGTATACAATCAATGAATTCAACTGGATATCTACATATATGAAACACCTTGTATAATTCTCCTTTGGTCATGTCAATATTATCCAAAGATTTATTATGGCTGTTCTCCATGGACTCGGTTAGAAACTATTTTAGTGGAATTCCTTGAGGAAACTTCTTGTATGAGTCTTAGTCCCTTATTATAGGACACACTGTTGTATAAAAATATTTGTATCTACCTTCTATGTTGAATAATTCTTTGGTTACACCCTTAATCCTCTGTTATTATTATTATTATTATCTTTTATAGTACTTTTGAAACTATACATATGATCTCATCACTCTAAACTAAAATGTAATTAATTAATCATATGTGTGTTGAAAGAGAAACTAAGGCCAAAGATGGTATGAGTAATTTATTTTCTCATTATTGTACTTTTATATACATATGCATTGTTATAGTTAATATAAACAAACTATATTTGTATAGACACCGTTATTGGTGTCTTACTAGTATTTATCTCACACCTTATATAAGACACTATTAGAAGCTAATAATATTATAAGATTATAGGTGTGTAAAAAGGGATGTGTCCAACATTTGACACAAGACTTCACATGTAAGGATGGGATATTACTAGAATATGATTGAGATGGTTCTCCGGATACGTCAAGAGTTTTTTTTAAAAACTGTATATCATGTTTTTTTTTACTATTTTCATGATTTCTTGTATTCATGTTTCTCCCATTCTATAGGGTAATTTAATCACCTTTTTTCTATGACATAGTTTACGTATTTTGATTATTATTTAGTTATTTGATACTTATCATAATTTTTGTTTCCTTAATCATTATTATTAAACTTATGTTTTTTACATATCTTTATATCTGTTGTTCTTCGAACTAAGGGAATAGTCTGCACACATACTCACTCTTGGGCCTCTATACTATTCAACTATCTATGTTGTATGGGTGGTACACTTGAGGACATTTTTCCAATCGGGTTTGGTTACTCAAGAGTGAACCGGGTCTATGACATAACAACTACCTTGTATCCTAACTATATATTGAATCCACTATCCTCCCATCGTCTTATTTATATAACTCTATTTTTATACCCATATCATAAACATATGTTTTAATATCATTATAATGAAAGATTATATAAATTAAATAAATCTTTTTCGTAATAAATTTCCATCATTATTTTATATTTATTAATTAATTATGTATTAATATGGTCCAAAAATAAAGGATCATTTCATTGAATTGTTTAAATATTTATCAAAATGACTAAAAACCTTAATTTAATTGAATTTTTGATTAAAATAAACTAGTTGATAATGATATTACCTTAATCTACTATTTTGATACTTAACAAGAATGATCGAGGAGGTAAAATGGTGAATCTAGAAGTATGATTTTGAGTGAATGAATATTTGTTTTTAACAATGACATCATAGAAAAAGATATCTTTATGTAGACATGGGTTAGGAGGAGAAGGTTGAAATTTTGGATGATTTTATGAAATTTGAAAAATGGCTCACAATGCCAATATCTATGAATTATTTTTAATGAAATTATTAATGGATATAAATGAAGCTAAAGATAGAAATTTGGAAATATATGTATATGAGAAAGAGTAAATATCTAATAAAAAAGAGTCCTAATAGGACACAAATTATAAAATCTGAAAAGTTGAAATGATTAAAAGATTCTATCCTGATACACAAAATTACCTAAGGTTAAATATTTAATGTAAATTATAGGATATTTAAATTCAATCTAATGGATTTAATAATTGTTAAATATATTCTCTGTTATTATAGGAGATTATATGTTTAAAATCAGTAGAATACATTGATGTAATGTTGTCAAATAATTAAATCCAACCTCAAAGATCCACTGTGATATAAAAATTCATTCTTTTACTATTTGAAATAAATATTTCAGTTTCCCATCAAATAAATCTACGTTAATTTACTCATATGTAAAGGTAACCAAAATTCCCCAAAGATGAGTAATATCCCTTTCATTTTACATAGGGTAATTCACATGGTATATAATTTTACCTTTTCTAATAAATAATGATTTTATAGTGGATACACTAATATGTGAGAGTCGTATATTTACCATTGGAGAGGATTTAGGCTAAGTAGATACCACGATATGTATGAGACTATGGGTGATATATAAAGTAAATTTCTTATTCCAAATAATAGGGATGTTCCATACAAATGGGTTATTTAATCTAATAAATATAGTTACACTTTATATCAAAGGGTATAAGTAAGGTTCCCATCCTTTGAAAATTTAGAATATCCACATATTTTATGGTGTGGCATAGATCCAATATTCCTAGAATATTAATGATATTTTAAAATATATTTCAGATTAAATAAATTTATATAAGGTATAAGAAGGAAAATATGATAATTGGAAAAAATTTAAAGAAATAATGACTACATTAGATGATTTAATAATATTAAAAGATATAGAGAAAGATGGAGGTTTGTTTCCCACCAAGATATGTACCATTACTCAAGCCATACTGAGGTGGAAATTAATATCATCTACACATAAAATATTGGGAAAATGCTCTATTAATATTTATATTTTTATATCTTACATAAATTGGAATTCATTAAAAAAAATTAGTTTTTTGTAAATTGTTGTTTACATATTCCTACTATGTTATTTCTTTTTTAGTTCTTATTTCAGTACCAATTTATTTTTATCTCTCTATTATATCATTTTAATTATGCCACTCAATTATTTTACCTATAATATTATTGGTTCTAATGAACCACCCCAATGATCACTAATAATACTAAATGTTGTTATTTAGGATTCCACACCATTTTACCTTCCATTTTTTGATGATATTATGCTATTTTAGTTGATTGAGATGATTTCATCAAGTGACTGAAACCTTAACATATACTTTCAACATTTACTTTATAACTATTATAATTTTGTTTCTTCTACCCTTAATAAATTTTATTGATGAGTAGTGGGATCAATAACTTGATTTCTGAGTGTATTCATTATCATGAACTAATGTGGTATAGATAGAAGCATCCTTTGTTGGGGTGGTTCCTTCTAATTTATCTTAGAGATAGGGGTGGTAATAAAACCATAGAGGTTTACAAGGATTGTGGTTCATTTATAAAATTTATGAAGTGCACATGTTTGTGACTAGTTGGAATCACATAACAAGTTAGAATAATAGAAACTGAGGCATACGAAATTGAAGGACAATTATGTTTGAATCCACTATTTTCTTGTCTCTTTCATTTAATTATTTGTGTTATAATTTCATGTTTTATATCTCGAATTCATACATCCTACACCCTCACACATTATTATATATTTTATAGTCTTATTATTTTCTATCTTTTCTTAAAATAAATAGCGATAAATTAAATTTCACTTTGTGTGAGTGATATCCTTGTGTGATTGACCTTTTGTTTTTCACTAAAATCCATGCTTAGGTAAATAAAAATTATATTCTTGTGATTATAGTTTTTTACTATTAATAGTTCATTTTGTTAATTTATTATAAGACTATCATGATTTTAGATACAATTTTTAAAACAAAAATTTAAATTTAAATTAATATAAATAATTTTTTTTAATTTATCTTACATGTTGAATTTTATTCTTCATTAGATTTATCTATAGTGCTAAAAATTATTGGAAGTTAAAGGTATAAGAAATAATGACACCTAAAAAGAGTTTTAGAATGTTGATGTGACCATAGGACACATGAAAAGGTAGATATAATTTTAGAAGAGGGAGTATTTGAGATTATAGTGAACTTTAAATGAGTAAATCCAAAGAAACATAGATTATACAAAAACTATAGTAAAAGAATCCAACGTTCTAATTTTAGAAAAATATTAAATACATATTTAGGAATGAAAATTTCTTGTTCAAACTAAATTCAATGTTGATATATTTGTGGATTAAAGGGGATTTGAAGATCCATAATAGAATATTTCATTTAACTTACCTATGTAAAATATTTATGAATATGTTCCAAAAAATGTTCTTCTATGGTATTTAGATGATATGGATGATAATTATGCAAAATTTTAAATATTACATTAACTATGATATTCCCAATTATAAAAAACAAGAAAAAAATTTCATGGAAGATATGCCTACAAGGGGTGTGAAATTTAAGGTCAAAATCATAGTTCGTCAACTATTTTCTAATGGTGAGTAAATTCAAGGACATTTCATGAGTTAGAGTGGATTTAAATATAACCATATTTGGTTGTTTAAATAATTTTGAAGTCAATTTAGTTATTTTTTTTTGAAAATTAATTGAATTTTGATTTATCCCATTTATGTTTTCAACTGAGGAATGATTTCTCTTCGAGGATAAAATAGGGGAATAAGACACATCAAATGTGGATAATTCTATGGAGAAAAAAGAGTTAATTGATTTCTAAACTAATTACTATAAGAAATTGGTATAAAGATGGATTTTAATTACCAGTATATGATTGATGATGAAAAAAAAATTAAAAAAATCTTGGAGTAAAATTCTTACACCAAGTGTATATCACACCAAAAGTTAAATAAGGGAGGATATTTCCCTAACTTTTTATCACATCGATAAGGATCAAAATAAATTACAGTGAGTATAATCTATGGTATATTATGAAAGGATTATTTAAAAATCAATGAAAGAGATAAATCATTGGGGAAATATTATATTTGTGTTACTTGAAAATGAATCATTATCCTCCTTCAAATTGTAGATAAAATACGATCATTTACAATATATGGATAATAAAAATACTACAGACCTATGGGGGATCATCCAAAGTTCATCCAAATATTAATTATTATTATTTTCAAACGAATATCTAATTACTATTTCTATTTATTCATTTAGGTTTGTATAATTCTTGAAATATGACCTTAATTCAATATTCACTTCAAAATAATTCAGGTTTTAAAATTCCTTCTTAGTATTTTGGAAACATTATTGTTTTAATTAGTAATGAGTTGAAATAAATGGTATTTTATTTTATTTATTGGGGATTACCCCCCCCCCCTATGTTATGATTTTATGTATGTTTTCCTTTTCAATTTCATTATTTAGCTTTGAGATTAAGTTAATATTCATCATCATTATTAGCTAAAGAGTTTATTTTGAAATAGAAGAATTGATTATTGAAAAAAATTGTTAATTTATTATTTATGTGGAATCATTATTTTAATTTTTTTCAAAATTTTCTAACTCTTTTTACTAACTTTTAAATTCCATGTCTGTAAAATAATGGAACAAAATATTTCTCCCGTCCTAAGAGTTATTCTGGACCCTTTTTAAATTATTCTTCTAAATACATTAATTTTCTGGATAGAAAATGTATATTGGGTGACAAATAGAACTTGTGATCATTTCAATTAAAATTATTTATAGTTTAGGAAATGTTTTTTAATATCATTAAGGAACTTCTTTATCTAGAATATATTTTTATCTTGACACATACGCTACACATAATATATATTTATCCCTTATAATCTAAGAATTTTTTTTAGGGTTGGTCCACCTTCCTAGAATTTTTATCCTAAACTATAATCAATCTAAATATAATTTTAGAATTATTTAAATATTTATTGTGGCTAAGGTATTTTTATATATGTTTTCAGGGAATTATCTCATTATTAGGTGATGTGGGGCATGTATCATCATTTTGGTAATTTCTAAGAGGAATGGGAAGGAGTCAAATTTATCAAGTTTGATTCAATTATATGAAACTCTTCTATTTAAAACTAAATAAAAGAAAAAAGAAAAAAGGATATGAGATTCAATTATATAATATATTTATTTTTATAAATCATTAAACAATTAAAAAATAGAATATCCTAAACTTTCATTCATTAACTACATTAATTTGTTATCTCACCCCTCTTTAGAATAAATACAAATTGATAAAATGTAAAATAAGGGTGAATCCATTCATTGGATTTTTTTATTTGTGGTCCATATCAGGAAAAAGTAAATGTGGTTTCGTAACATATAGTGAAAAAATATTTGAGGTTTATTTCTGATAATTTCATATGAATATTGATCCATTATATTTAAATTCATTTACCACCACATTCCAACCTTAAATTTTTATATGATTTAACCCACCAATATTTATCCACCAAATAACCATGCAAAAATACCTCTTGATTGAACACATAATATTCTATCACATGGATTGAACAAATGACAGTTTTTACAAGCCTTTGGTGATACATTCATTCTAAGACTATGATTATAACTCTTGGTCAAGTTTCTAATTATATTGTGGATGTATTCTTGATGATGGGAAAATTTCAATATTTGGGAAGTAAATTAAATGAAAATTTTTCAAATATGATACAATGTGAATTTAACATTAGAAAAGTTCTTATAAAATTTTGACTATTGAATTGTATATGGTTTTAATTTTGGTATTTTATGATTTACTTGGAGTGAGAAATTTCAGTATAGTGGAATTGGTAGATTAAAAAAATGAAAAATATTTTATTTATAATCTATTTAATTTATTTCCATAGATATATTAATTATGTGAGGTTTCATATAATTTCAAATTAAAGAATCAATTTTTTTGTATTTTGTGAATATTTTGTCAAATAGTTGAAATTCGGAATTTAATTGAATTATGAGAAAAACGAATAGAAATATATTGATAATACATTGATCTAGTATATTTAATGTGAGTAAAAAAGATTCAGAAGATGGAAGGAAGAATATAGAACCAGAATATGTATTGAATGATTTTTTTAATATAGAAATTATGAAATAGATATAAAAAATTATTCATGGTCTCGGAGTATAAGTACTAGAATCTATAAGTTGATAAATAATTTAAAAAAATATCTGACAAAATACTTAAAAAAATTTAAATTTGAAGGAAATGCATAGTGGATGGATGAGAAGATAAAGAGGGTAATTTTTAGTTAAGTATAAGGATTCATAAGATGAAACAAACAATATTTACGGGTCCTTAACAAAGCATGAATTGAAAATTTGGAAAATTTCTGATGTATATGGGTCACTAAATTAATATATAAAATTCCTCAATGATAATGTAGAAAAATAACTTCGAGTGTACTGAATAGTAACCTAATATTTATGGTAATACATAAAATTCCATCCCATTGTCAAAAGAGTTGATGTTTTGAGATTCCCTGGAATACACAATAGCAATTCTCATCAATATAAAAAATTAACTATGTGGTTGTTATGACCCATTAATGAATTTCTTTTACCATATTAAGTGAAGTGTTGAGATTACCTACCCATACATAATTGTTAATCGATATTAAATAATGGTCACCCAGTAGACTAGTGATGAATAAAATTCCATGTATATTAAAGGAGTGTGATACACATTATACATAATGGTACCATAGATAATATATAAAGGTCACCCACTAGATGTACTAATGTGTAAGATTCTTTCCTTCCTAGCTAGGGAGTATTATATACAAGTGGATACATTAGTACATAGGAGTCTATAACTAATAAATAAAGGTATATTCCTTTTCTATAGAGGACATATGGTCTATAAATAAGATTTAATTCATCTAATGGATAATGGCCCACTTTAGATCAGTGAGAGGGCATAAGTTACCTATAAATTTTTAAATCAAAGGAGATAAATAATTCATGACATTGAATTCATTCAATCATCCTCGATATTTTATAGACCATCTTGATCGATTCATCCCTAAAAAATACAAACTGGAACAAAATATAACAAGGGGGAATCATTAATATCCCTTAAAGAATTACAAGATTCCTATGTTCATCCACAAGAAACAGGTTCAAAACAAGGTAGAGGCATATTTTTCGTGTACTGTAGCAGGTACAGTTGCAGTACTGTAGAAGAAGTGTACATTGCGTGGTACTATAGTAGACATTGTAGTAGTTACTGTAGAAGGTACAGGTTGGTTCTGTAGCATCTAGAACTATTCACATTGGGCCACTGGTTTAGTCTTGGAGTCCTTAAGGCTTTTGGGCCACCCAGGCCTTCGGGTTAGTAGGGATTTCGGGCCAACATTAAGGCCTTCGAGCCACATCAAGGCATTCAGGGGACATGTAATTTTTCCATACAGACTCTACCAAAAAATGAGTATCCCCTAAATAGGATTCAGAGTATGTGCACTCACTAGAGTAGAGCCAAATTAATTTTTCAAAATTAGAGGGTATGGCTATGTCATCGGGACCAGTCTGTGCTTGCACGAGAAGCCTAGAAAGAAGGCCATGCATAGGTGGAGAGCTACTATCACAATGCATATGTTGGGGAGGGGATGTTCCTTGTAGATAGTCTGGTTGAATTCCCTAATACCTTCGGGTCATGTAATCTTCATAATCTTATGGGACATGTAATATCTAAGCCTACGATTCCTTGTAAGGGTTCACCATCATCCCTTTAAAGGGGGGTTATCAAAAATCAATAAAAAATGATGTCATTCGGTCCATTCGGATAATAATCATAAACATCTCAAGTAACAATTAGGTACAATTTCACCAATAAATTATTGAATAAAAAACTGCATATTACTGACCAAAATAAAGAATGGCCTATCCATAATTCATATATCCATGCCCAAAAAAAATTGAAAATAAAAATAATTAAACCAATAAAATATATATGATATATAAGGAATAAATCATTCCTATCATCCTAAAAAACATATATATATATATAATGATTCCTCAAGAATCCTAGTCTCCCATATAAATATTAATGTCATCCAAAAAAGAAAAATGAAATTAGTAATGAACTCATATAAAGGGTACACATTAACATGCTTTCTTAGAAGGAAGTATTTTCATGAATTCCACCATATCAAGTAGAAGTTACATTTTTTCAATGTGATAAAAAAAATGGATACTAACATTTGAGTAAATATTAATCAATAATTTAAGAGTGTTAGATAGATAAACAAGATCATTCCACTAGGATATAATACAATGTAGAATAAAATTTTTTTTTTTCACCACCAACCATTCCACATGCCTAAATATAAATTAATGATCCATTTTGTGCTGGTTTGGAATAAAATTAATGAATATGGTTTCCATACTCAATTATATTTATAACCAATAATAGCTTATAAATTTTATATAAACATTTAGCATTAATTTTATTAATTGAAAATAATCACATAAAAATATTTATTTTGAAATCACTCATTTTATATAAGATAACACATTTTTCTTACTCTAAAATTTTCTTTAAATTTATTTCTTAAATTTATTTATAAAACCAAAATAATTATATGAATATGAAGAGGAATAAATTAAAGAACTATGTCATAAATCAGGCAATAAAATAAATTGACCAAAAACCAAGGGTTCTAAATATAATAATCATGTAGGGAAATCTAATGAATAGAAATATGATTCACAGATATCAATATGACAATCAAAGAAGGGGTTTTATGGTCTCTAACCAATGGTTATTGAGGGTACGCTTACTTAGATATTATTTTCTCATCAAGAAGAAATGTTAGTAACAATTCACTTGTCACTATAAGGAGAACCAACTGTATACGTCACTAGCACAGATAATGAATGAGGATATCATCGTTGATAAGATAGCCTACCCCAGAACCTAGGCTCCCATGAGAAAAATGTTTAATTGAAAAGAAAAAAACCAATCAGTAAAATTAATAAACATCACACATTTCATAACAAATAACCCACCCTCACCTTCATATCCCTCTAAATAAATATCCCTGATCACAAATCCATCACATAAAAAAATAAGTAATTCTCCATTGACTATGATCTAATTAAATAATAAATTAGGCCTTAAGAGGGTCAGAAAATAACACACATTTTTAAAGCCAAAAAAATGTCCAAAAAACATTTCAAGAAATAGACAGGATGGAGATCTCTTTGTTTATACACTTTAATATTATTTTTGAAACATTTATTGAAATAATCACATTCAGATCATAGTATAAATTTGAATTAATAATTCACTATCATTTTATGAATTTGTTCAAAATATTTTTAATGGTTATTTTGAAATAGACAATATATATATATATATTATTATAGACCCCATTTTACTTACAAATTCAGATCCAATATTTTTCTAGATACTTATCTTACTGAGTTTTTCATTAAACTTTTATTCTTATTTTGTTTCATGACTAGAGTTTGTTGTTTGAATAAATATCGTCTTAGGGTGGAAGGATGTAGCACCCCAAGATTTAATGAGATAGATTATTTTCAATTTATTTGATGTATTATGTTATATTCTACAACAATATTACCTTGTACTATATGAAACATCGTATTATCTTGTAGTATACACAACACTATTCTTGGATTGCAATACATGAAAGATCGACCTTCCTCGATAGCTTGCGTTTTATGCAATACCGAGTTTCACAAAACAAGGGCGTATTATTAAAATATTATTATTTAATGGGATATAAACAAGATGTCACAAATATTATTAACCACAATTTTAATTTTATACAACACTAAAATTGACCTTAAGTATTTTCTAGACATTATTTAAGAACAAATACAGTTTTTTTCAATAAAAGAAGTATTTTAAAAAATGTTGTTTTTCTGCCTTTTGATAGCACACCTATTTTAAATATAGTTTTAACACTTTTAAATATACTATTTGACAAAATAAACTCTTTATTTTGAATTATAACACACAAAATTTAATTTTGTTGAATTTTTGGTACTTTTCTGATAAAATATTTTTTTAATGAATAGTGAAAAATACTGCATTTTAACTCAAAAATGCAATTTCATCTAATTTATTTATATAGTTATATTATCATTGTAATTGGTTTTCATGAGTAATTGGATTTTTTTATAATTAAATCCAATATTGGTAATTTTATGTAATTTAACATTTAAATTGGACATAAACACATGACAATCATTGGTTACATTTTTTACTTGTTAAAAACCCACTTTTTGGTTTTTAACAACGAGAATTAATTTTAATTTAATTTCTCCCAATTATGTTTTTTGAATAATTAAAATTTAATTCATATTTTTAATTTTTAGGTCCAAATTATGTTAATATGTTACTTTTTTATGATATTATGAATAATATCGTTGTTAATTTTTATCTAACGTAGTTAAAGGTAAATAGTGTAAATTAGTTTGAAAAATAATATGATAAAGGGAAATAAATGATTCTAAAACCTAAAAAATCATTTTAGACGAAACAATTCTACAATTTACATATTATATTCATAACATGTTCATTTAAGGCTCACCTAACAATGAAAATTACATAGATATTAATAAAACCATTGAAAGTGATAAAATGTCAAACTCGCATTTCTTGTAAGTATAATTATTTTAATACAGGGATAACAAGGGGATATATTCAAACATAAATAGTACACAGAAATATAAAATAATTATATACATAATTGTTTTTAAATTTAAAATTTTAAAATATTAATAATTACCAGAAAGACTTATACTTGGATGATATAAAAATTAAATAATTAATGAAAAATCAATAAAACAATTTTTATTAAAATATTAATAATCATCAAAAGGCCATAAAACATTACCAATCCTTATTTGTTGAGTATATCACATCTATAATCATACAAGTGTCTACTTATTGACTATTTATAGGCTTATAGAAGACATTATGACACTCATATTAGTTCATTTAAAGTAATGATCAATTTGTCACATTCATATTTTAAAATAGTATAGCATTTTTATTGTTGTGTTTTTTAAAAGATAAATTTGACTTAAAGTATAATTAGGAAATATTATGGATTTATCTTTATAATTTAATTTTATTTTTATTTTTTAATCAATAAATAAGTATATTAAATAATTACAAAAAATTAATGTAGTAATTATTTAATTAATTAAGAGATCAAATAAATGTTATTAAAAATATTTTAATAAATATATTTTAGGATAATTATTATATAAAATGAATTTTATAGATTACCTTGACCCCTTAGGGATATAATTAAATACTTTTATAGTGGTTTACTTCATATTTTGATATTTAAAAAAAATCTATGATATAAATAGTGTAAAAAATTCACAGAATTGGTATTTATTCAAAATAATGTTTTCATAATTTTTTAAAAAAAATTAATATACATTTTTAAAAATATATGATAATTATTATATGATATTAAATGATCTAAAATATTCATTCATGTTATCATTTACTTCAAACTGGTAAATATTTCACCCTTTTAATATTAAAATATATGTTACCCTAGTTAAAGATTAAAAAGAATAACTACGTGTTAATTAAAATGATAATGCTTAAAATGATGTAAAAATGGTCTATTTTATTTATAATATTACAATCCTATCTCATATAATCTTTAAATTTGGGTCATTTTGGATTTTTTTTATCTGGGCTTAGTTTTTAGTATAAAATAATATTTTTGATGTTTCCGAAAGTGCCCCTCACCTCAATTATAAAAGGGAACTTCCTCCCTCACATAATCTCTTCATTTATTGCCTTCATGATCGGCCATAAACTTTCTTATTTCCTTATAAACATCCCTATTTTAATTATAGAGGTTATGGTTAACTTCAAAGGCCAACTCTAGTGCTCTAAGAATATATTTAGAGGAAACACGTCTAGGAAGAGGTAATCTCTTCTCCCGATTCATTCAAACATATTTCTTCTTATAAAACCACTTAATTAGTTGTATAATTATAAAGTAATAAAATTTGTATCAATAATATAATTATATGTAATTATAAATATTAAACAACCATATTTCACATTCTATCCATCATACAAAAAATGAAATCCCTATTTGTGCGTGCGTATGGCTTACTATCTCCACACCATGTTGAAATAGGTTCTTCACCACCACCTTACATGGATTGGTATATTGATTGATTTTATAACTATATATTTTATTAATATAAAATTATATCTATTCTGATATACTATACACAATCCACTTCAACAGCATTCAACAATTATGGGAACGATATCGCTGCTTGTGTGTACGTATACCTTACCATCTCTATGGTATGATGCAATTCATTATACATATTCTTCATTAATAAATGATTATATAAATAAAATGAATGAATTTATATGATATATATTATACAAATAACATGTTTTTAAATGATATAAATATAGCCTTAAAATTTAAATAAGAACATATCTGACAAAACATGCATAAGAACATAAAGGAGTTAATACCTGAATAACGAGTAACAATGAAAGGTTACTAACAAACAGATGAAAATATGATAATAAATTTTATCCTTGAAATGATTGAGATTTTTTAATAAATCAGTAAAATTATTTAAATCAATATACTAGAGGATTAGATACATACGAAGCATATCAAACCAAAGAAAATAGATAATTTTTCAATCTTATTTTTATCCGATATTGTTCATACGTAAGTATTTATTATAGTTATAATTTTTATAAAATTTTTAGTATTATTATATGTATGTTTAAAGTCATTTTTAACAAATTTTTACTTTTACTACATGGTATAGAAAGAATCTTTCTTTTATTTGCAATACAAAGCACTTTTTGAATTTTCTGGCAAAAGTATTAAGAGAATGATTTTTTAAATAATACAACATGAATAGATTATTATAGTTTCATGACACCTCATTTCCATGAATATTCTATTATAATATTTAATGTTTATTTACAAATAAATTATTTTCTTCTAAAATCGCATGGAATTTTGTGAAAATAAAATATTTAGGAGAAGAAAGGAATTTTTTTTCAAGAATTAAGTTCAATGGTCTTATCAAAATTATTTTTTATCTAAGATGGCATAGATTTATGTTTGTATCCCTATTATTAATTTTATTTCTTTGTGTTTATGATTGAATTATTTTTATTAAATAAATTTATCTTATATGTGTTATGTTATGATAGACTGATGTTTATAAAACCCATTTTATTTCTTGTGTTGTGATATGATAAAAGATTTATGTTTTTTGTCATGTGTATGAATGAGTTCATTATAAGAGTGGTGAGATATATATATCCCTCCAATGCATTGGGTACAGATTTATATGTCATGATATATACATACCTATAATGGCATGTAAATCCATTTCAGTAATATAGGGATAGAACGACAAGTAATCCATAATTAGTAATGGACTTTGTCCACTATGATGGTCTTGGTAGCAATGCCTTGGCTATTATAGAGATAATTTTTTGTGCATATTTTTCTCCAAAATTATACTCATTTATTGAAATTATATTCTATCATGTTTAATGTTCTATTATGATCTATGCCTTATGTACTACCATGATTTATTTAATGAATCATGATTTTTATGAGTAAACAATATGTTCATGTTTTTGAGTTCATTTGTTTACGGTTTGTTTTATCTTCTCTATGTTTACCCTTACAGAGCATTTGAGCCCACCTTTTTTATATTTTCATTTTCCCAAGATATAAATAAAGGTTTTAGGTAGGAAAACAAAATGGGATGATATTTATTGGAGATGTTGAAGATAATTCACCATGTTAGAAGATTATGTTCTATGTTTTCAAAGACACTGAACTAATATGATCACCAGGCATCTATTTATGTCATCTATTTACTATTCCTAAAAAGTAATGTAATCTCCATTTACTTCACGTTTGGGTCGATAGAGTAGGTATCAGGGTGAGGGTTTAGTTAATATTTGGAAACTAGGATATAAAAACTTTATTGAGATCCCAAGAAATATTTATAAGGTATGTCTATGGATGTCCCTAAGGGTATGTTCATCTAGAGGTTATTATCCTAGAATTATGGTAATTATCATGAATAAACTAGAACTAAACCTAATTTGATAGAGATTTAAAGAAATATGCCTTTATTGTGTTTCATTCCAAGTATTATTTTTTCCTCTCACAATATTCTCTTTGGGTTTTATCAAATGTCCTAAATTAGGCGGGTTCATTTTAATAGAGAATATGATGGTAAATGGAATGATATTCTTCATGAGAAACCAAATGAAATGGGAGTTGGAATGAGAAGCATCATTATAATACCTATTCAGAAATATCATTATATGATCAATAAGATTAAATTTGGCGAGTTTCTTGATACAGCTAATTAGAGAAGGATAGAGTTTCATGGTGATCATATAGGAAATAATGTTCAATTTTCATCATGTAAATCATGTGGGAAGAGGAATCAAGGAGAATGTTTCCAAGGAACTGGATGATTATTTGGGTGTGTAATGGAAGGACACAATGACAATAATTTCAATGTAAAAGGTTCAGTTAACATAGGGGACACATGTAATGGAATTGTTATGACACCAACAATGGTTAATTGTTTAAGATGTGGAATGTACATACATTATGAAAAACAATTCCCTATGGTAAAATATCATGGAGAGAATCAGAATGGTCATGTGGGTAGTATGTATGTTGTTGATGATAAAGAGACTAAAAAAGATATATGAGATGAAATAAGTGTTTTGGAATAAAATGATGAAGCTCAGTCAATGGTTTAAGAAGATAGTGGAAAGATTTCATGTTTATCAAGAATAAATTAAGGTGCTATGGTATAAAGAAACATTTAAGGATTGTTACACTATTGGTTTCCCATAAATATTTGAAATTGTATGTTTTATGGTACTAGTAACAATGAAATAATATTCAGTTTTTTTAAAAATACATGAAGTGTGAATAATGATGGTATAAAGAGATAATGAGTTGTTTGATAAAATTAATGACCCCAGAACTGATATATGGACAACGTGATATCACTGTTTGAGTATATAAAATTTTTGGTATTTTTGGGGTATGAAAAGAGTAAATTTTGATAGAAATCATTTTTTCACTAAGGATATATGGAAATTCTTTTTATAATAATGTTTTAAGATAATACATTACTAATGTATTCAAATGTTTGGAATGTGACAAACAAGAACTTTCAAATGAGAAATGGGAGACAAATGTTATGTAAAATTAGTTCACCTCTTTCTAGTTATTTGTATTTTCAGTTTATGGAATTATTTTAATGTAATCCATTTGTGCATAGTATAAGTTATATTCCAGTTTATATTTTTATTATCTCACCATAGTAGGCCTTATGCATATTTGATTACTTTTTTCAACCTTTTTGTTGAGATGGATTGAATGACTTATCATACTATTGCATGATCTGACAACACTTCAATCTTAAAAAATTCAACTTTATTTTAATAAATATGATATGAAGTAGAAATTATTAAAGGAACAAACAAAAGAGATATTTTTCCAACATCATGTAACTATTTATTCTCACACAAAATTCTACAACATTAAGAAAAGGATCTTGAACCCCAAAAATGTTATCCAGTACAATCTCATATGATGAATCAGATGGTCCCTTAAATTATTATAGATTTATAGATTTCTAGTATTTAACATTCTCTAAATCATGTTCTCTATATCTATCCCTTATAACATCATGGTTATATTTCTCTTTCATATCGATTTTTCCACTTCCCACCTATGTTCTCCAATTTGAAAATACAGTGATGAGTTATGTTGGTTAACCATTATGTTTCTAAAATTCATTATTAAATTGATGATTTAGTATTCCATTTTATGATGTGGGTTTCTATGAATGAAACCCTCAAGTAATAAACCATTTATATCCTTGACGAGTATCTAGGGCGAAATTCATTTTAAGGGAGGTCGAATGTTACACCCAATGATTTTATGTGATCGATTCTTTTTAATTTTTTTGACATCTATTGTTTTCCACTACAAAAATATTATCTTGTGGTATTGGTAACACCATATTATCTTGAATAATACTCAAAACTATTCTTGTCTTTCGTTTTATGCAAGATTGACCTTCTTGGAAAGCTTATGTTGTATGGAATATCAATTTTTACTAAACAATAATATATTGTTAAAATATAATTATTTAATGGGATATAAACTAGTATTTATGAAAAATATTAACCATATATTTAATTCTATATAACATTGAAATTCATCTTACGTATTATTTATACATGGTATCAGAACAAATTAAATTTTTTTTAGATAAAAGAAGTATTTTTAAAAAAATTCAGTTTTTCATCTTTTGATAGAGTACCCATTTTAAATCTAGTTTTTAACACATGTATATATTTTATTTGGGAAAATAAGCTCTTTATTTTTAATAACAACATAAAATTTATCTTTTTTTATTTTTTTTTATTTTTGTCATGAAAATCATATTTTAATGAATAGTGAAAAAATGCATTTTAATTCAAAAGTAACTTGTCATCTAATTTATTTATATATTTATATTATCTTTTTAATTGGTTTTAAATTTTAATTGGATTATGTTATTTCCATTTAATCTAATGTTGGTAATTGTAAATAATTTCACATTTATATTGTACAAAAACACATGGCAATCTTTTGATATGTTTTTACTTCTTAAAAACATGCTTTCTGGTTTTTAACAATAGAAATTAATTTTAAATTAATTTATGCCAATTTTGTAATTTAATTAAGAAAAATGTATTCCATATTTATAATATGTGGGTCTTAATTATGTTAATATGTTACTTCTATTTTTTGGATATTATTAATAGTATCGACGATATTTTTTACATAATGTGGTTAAAGGTAAATCTGCTAAATTTGTGTAACAAATAAAATAATAAGGAAAATAAAATTATCCTAAAACCTACCAATATCTTTTTATATGAATAAAATTCTACAATTTTATATTGTATTATAAACATTATAATTTAAGGCTCACTTGATAATGAATACTATATAGATATTTATAAAACCAATTAAAGAAACAAAATGTCAAACACACATTTATTATAAGTATAATAATTTTAATATAGGGATAACCCAGTGATATCTACAATAATAAATAGTATATGGATAATAATACAATTACTTAAATCATGGTATTTTATTTTTATTTTTATAAACAAATAATTACCTTAATGAATTATACTTAGATGATTTAAAAAATAATTAATTTATGATAAATCAATAAAACATTTTTATTAATTTATTAATCATCAAAAAGAAACAAAACATGACCAAACATTATTATTTTAGTATATACCAACCATAATAATCCAAGGGTATACTTATTTACAATTTTATGTATTATAGAAGAGATTATGATACTTATATTATTTTATTTAAAGGTAAGATAAATTTTTCACATTCATGTTTGAAAAGAGTATAGCATTATTAATTTTGGATATTTCAGAATTTAAATTAGAATAAAAGTATTATTATAAAAAAATTTATATTTCACTTCATAAAATTGATTTATTTGTTATTTTTTTCCAAAAAAGTGGTATATTAAACAATTACACAAAATTGAGGTAGTAATTATTTTATTAATGAAGAGATAAAATAAGAGTTTTTAGAAATATTTTAATAAATATAATATGGGATAATTATTATGTAAATTTTTTTTTTAGAATATGAAGACCCCGTAGGGATATAATAAAATATTTGGGATGAGGTTTAATTCTTATTTGGATATTTATAAAAATATTCAAAATAAATAGTATAAAAAATGATACTATTGTTATTTTTTCAAAATAAGTTTATCATAAACTATTTATATATCATAACGTTTAAAAAAAATTTATAATAAAGATATTGTATAAAATATTCTAAATTATTAATTTATGGTCTAGCTGAAATCAAATAAGTATCTATTTAACCATTTTAATATTAAAATATTAGTTACAATAGTAATAAAATTAAATAGAAAAACTATGTGTTAATTAAAATGATAATGCTTAAATTGACGTAAAAACATGTCTAAAATTTATTTGTGGATTATATTACAACCCAATCCCATTTTATATTTTAATATGGGACATTTTTTAGGATTATTATGTGGGTTATGATTTTATTATAAATTTATATTATTATGGTTTTCCAAAGTGCCCCTCACCTCATTTATAAAAGGGCAGTTCCTCACTCAACTATTCACATCATTTTGAGCCTTCAAACTCAAAAATACCATGACATGTTTCTTCTTAAACTTTAATATTTAAATTCTATAGTTCTTGGTCATCTTCAATGACTATCTCTAGTGCTTCAAGAATAAATTTAGAGGAAGCATGTCAAACAATATATAATATCTTCTACTGATTCTTTCATACTTGTTTCTTCTTATAATTCCTATTCGTTAGTTGATTCATTATAATTGAATAATGTAAGTGTAAAAAATATACTGATATGTAATTATAAATATGATACAATTGTATTTAACCTTCTATTCATCCTATAGAAAATGAAATCATTGCACGTGCGTACATATGGCTTACCGTCTCTACACCGCGGTGTAATCTGTTTTTCACAACTACCTTAAATTGATGGGTATAATGATGGAATTGGTAAGTATATATATAATTAACATAAAATGATATTTCTTATGAGATATTATTCACTATTTACTTCAATACTAGTTGAAAATTATAGGAACAGTATCGTCACTCATGTGTAAATTAATCTTACCATCTTTCAGGTGTGATGTGATTCATTGTACATAATATACATTAATGAATTATTATATTTATGAATTTAATAAATAAATATGATATATATTATTCTAATAAAATTATGTAAATTATATATATATATATATCCTTAATGGAGGGATATAAATGTATCCAACAAATCATGCATAAGAACATAAAATAGTTAGTACCGAAATAATGAGGAATAATGAAATGTTACTTACAAATGGATGAAAATATGATAATAAATGTTATCATAAAAATGATTATGATTTGGGAATAAATAATTAACATTTTTTAAATATTTATACAATATTTTGGTATAGATACAAATCATATCAATCCTAAGTTAAGTGATAATTTCCCAATCTCATTTTTAATAGAGATTGTTTATACTTATGTTTTTACTAGGGATATATTTATTTTCCATGTCCATGTTTTCTAGAAATGTTGTCATAAAATGTATACTATTGTTCTATGTGTGTTTAAATTTATTTTTATCCATTTTTTACTTTAACTACATGGTGTGGAAGGAATATTTCTTTTGTTTACCACATGAGGTACTTTTTTACATTTCTAGAAAAGGTACGAGAAGAATGTTTTTTTAACTTATATGAAAAGAATGAATTTTTATAGTTTCATGATTTTTTATTTCCATGAAACTTATTTTAAATTATTTCAAGTGTATTTTAAATTAAATATACGTCTTTTCAAATAACATGGAATTTTGAGAAAATAAAATGTTTAGGAGAAGAGAAGATATTTTCCTCAAGATTTATGTTCATGTGTTTTATCAAAAAACATTTCTATGTAATGTGGCATTAGTTTATGATTATATCACTATAATTACATTTATTTAATTTTGTTTATGACTGAATTATTTTTATGATATCCATTTATCTTGTATTTATTATGTTATGATGGAATGATATTTAATAAACCCATTTTATTTCTTCAGTTATTCTATGATGAATGATTTATGTTTGTGTGGCACATGTAAAAATGATTTCATTATGATATGCGTGGGACTTATATATCCCTCCCATGAATTGGGTGAAGATTTATATCTCATGAGATAGACAAGACTGGAACTACATGTAAATCTGGTTCAGTAATAGAGGGCTAGAACAACAAGTAAACCCAGTTGAGTAATGGACTTTGTCAACTATGATTATCTTGGAAGCAATACCTTGGCTACTATAGAAATCATATTGTGTGCATATTTGTTTTCTATGATTCCTTGTTTTATTCCAATGTTATTCAATTATTTTTAATGTTCTTTTATGATCTCTACCTTATGTACTACAATGATTTACTTCATGAGTCAATGTTTTGATGTTTAAAAATTATGTTCCTATTTTTATGTCCTTGTGTTTATGGTTTGATTTATGTTCTCCATGTTTACCCATATTGAGAATTTGATATCACCATTTCATAGGATATAAAATAATGGTTTTATGTAAGAAAACAAAAGGGGAATATATTTATGGGTGATTTTGAAGATCTTTCACCAATTTAGAAGATTATATACCATGTTTCCGAAGAAACTAAACTAATACAGTCTTTGGGAATATGTTTGTTTCATGCATTATGTATTCCCAAAAAGAAATTTAATCTATTTTTGTATTTCATGGTTGGTTTGTTATAAACAAAACATCAAACATATTAAGCACTATCTAAGAGGGGTGTTTTTTGGGAGAAAATGACCTCTGTTTGGGGATGTATGTTTTTTTGAATTAATGGAGTCCGAGTATAAATGGTTTACTTTATCCTGGGTCCTTAGATAGATGAGAAACATTAAAAGAGGTTCAGATTGATTAAATGGATAATGCGATAATAAAAAATTATTGAAAAATTTCAAACCATTGTAATGATTTACATGTCATGTAATTATTTGGGGTAATTAATTAAATAAATTCTCAGATATGGGTTTTTTTCAAAAAATTACATTAAAATAATTTACACAATGTGTAATCACATTACCGAAGTGTAAATTCATGACATGATACTTTAATCATGGCATGTAGAAGAATTCTCATTTTTTTGGTTGTATCTCTTCTCCTCTTGACCCTAGATCTTTCTATAGTTTATTTCGGGGTGCCAACTTCCCTTATGGACATCCTTTTTGTGTGATCTATGTCGCATAAGTCTTTTCAATTATATTAATTCCATTCCATAATTTTTCTCCTACTTTTGCAGTTATAACCCTTGACGGAATGCATTTATATTATTTATCTTTATCAGTTTGGATATAGTAACCTATTTAATATAATACTAACCTTCTTCCTTATGAGATTCTTCCATTAGAAGCATTTTTTTATCATTGGTTAAAGATAAGGGGTCTAAATCATAACCCTACGGTTTGATAGATGTAATGTTTATGAATTATTATTATTGTATAATCATTGTGTTCACCAAAATCAATTAAATAGAATAATGAAATCATTTCGTGAACTAATTTGGTTTTATTTGTATTTGTAACTAGCCTATAGATACCCATAAGGTGAGAGAACCATGATTATAATTGAATTGGGAATTTTATTTAAAGTATTATTAGCTTGACTAGTGACCTTGGGTGATTTCATTTTATAGAATCTCTAAATTATGGCTTATTTATTGATTATATAATTTTTAATCAATATTGAATTAAATTTAAAGTGGAATATGATATAAGAATGGGAATTCACATAATTATCCACTAATAATATATTTTGTGATATTGTGACATCCATGTTATATGAAATGTATTGTGTTCTATTATCTATTGCTTATATATCATTATAGGAACTCCCAATTTAACACTTATAATCTTTAAAGATGATATTGAGTGGGCTTGGTCCTATCGCATGTCGTAAGATTTATAGAGAGTGGGAAGTGCCATGTCCCATATAGTAATGAGTATAGGTTTTTGACCTGGAATATTCAATGATTAAAGGGATTTGACCTAGATTGGGGAGAGTACACCATAGCCATGTGGTTGTGGTTGGAACTGTTATAATACAATCTCAGATATATTCTTTCTTGGAGTTGAAGCAAGTGAATTTACCTAGGATATATTCTTGTTGTTGGCATGATCTTAAAACATTCTCAGATATATTCTTGAATGGAGCCAAATAAGGTTGTTGTATTTTTAAAATTTATTAATTAATTAAGACACCTAATTATATCTTTATTTTATACACATAATATCAGAATGTTTTTTGACAATGTGGTGTTTACCTACTATGTTATACTCATACACTATTTGGGCCTTCATTTTTTACCCGAGTATATTTAATAGATACTGGTTTAGACATGTGAAAATGACCTTTCTTTGGAATTATTGTTTAGAGAAGGCTTGAAGTTTTGAGATGGGTCTGACATGGGGTTTTGGATCGAGGACTTTGAGTCTTTTATAAGGGTCTTATATTATTTTTCTTCTATTATATTAGCATGACTTTTAGTTACATTCCATCAGGTCATTAGATTTTCATTTTTTTATTTATTTGATTTTCTAGTTCGATATTATTTTTTTCTTTCACTGTGTTGTAAATTTGACTATTTTTTGTTTTATTGAGAATTTTTTATACAACTATGAAACTTTATACAATTGGATATAGTCTCTCCAATAAAATTTTCACACCCTAACTACTAGTTGTCATACTCTATTATATGCAGATGCACTCTTGAAGTCTTGTAAAAAACCAATTTCAACCATGTGAGAGAGTGAAAGATTGGGGGATGTTACAAAATGTTATCAACGGTAGTGGGTTTATTTTTCTAATAATTTACTATTTCAAAAAGGAATAATGGATACTAGTATGTGCTGGGACTTCATAACGATCTTGTGTATGGGGGTATTTAACCCATGTATGATGGTAAATATGACTTCCCATGGATAGTATTGGTGTTTGTGTTGTGTGTTTGACACAGTTAATGTTTTCCCACATGGGTCATTAACATGTTGGCTGAGGTTATTATTTCATGATAATACAATTTCTTGATATTTTTAATCATGGATCATTATGGCATAAGATACGAACACATGAATCATAATATGTAGATACGTATATATTGACATACATTGTTCATGATAGGGATATCTATATTTTTTCATCTAATATATAATTTTCTATTTAACTGTGATATGAGATATCAGTTTAACATGATAAATAAAATAAATGGGTGTGTCATGCTAGAACACATTAATGTCATGTTTGGAGAGACCATGAGTTAGTGGTTCTCAATAGTGATCACATGTAGTGGTTGATTTTGTTTCTAGCTAGTTCTCTAGGGTGTGTGTTTGGTTTAGAGAGAAAATTCCTCCTCATCATCTTCAACATGAGAATTAGGAGAGTTGAAATCGGTAAGTCACTAACATAGTTGATCCAAAGAATCATATAGTATCCTAGGACCTGAAGGATATTTAGCTTCACAGAAACTTCCTATGGGTCATGTGATAATGTGATGGGGGTTATTTGTATCATTCCTTCATTTTTAGAGATAAAAAATAGTGTTTCATATGAAGCATCCACCAGTGATCATTGGGGAATGGGGACCCCATGCAGCCGAGTTCTTTATTGTGTTAGTGTAGATGATTTTCAAGTATCTCGAGACACCCATGGATAGAAGGATGACGATTTCTACATATATGATTCATGTACATACCATTAATTGGTGGGATATTCTAGTAAAAGTTGAGAAGTAGTGTGATATATCTTGGAAGGACTTAGATACAAATTTATGTAGCCATTTCTATCCCAAGACCCTGAGGGGTGAAAATCGTTCGATTTCAAGATATTTATGTAAGACTTTTTTTAGTGATTAACTATTCTAGATATTTTCTGACCTATAATGTTTTGTACTATAAATATAAAATGATTACATCTCTAGGGTGATATTTTTACCAGATGGCCACAATTATGAATCATATCATTGGTAATAATTATTTGTTTAAGCATACTTGGAGACATAATCAATCAAAAACTCATCACAGATAGGAATCCGAGAGAGGCCCTAAGTAGTAGATGTGCCATTTCAACAGGGTGGTATATGAGTTCATCAACAGGTAATATGTTTATTTATAATTTTTCTAGAAAACTAGTAGTGGGAAACCCGGATGGGGATGTGTAAAACCATGTCAAGATCATGTTCCACTCCAATGTTATCAGTGTTGCATGATTGGTCAAAAGATCCCATTATGTCGTTACCCCACAAATGGGTTTAATATTTGTGGTGGATTGGGTCATATGTAGAGTTTATGTGTGAACAATCCATAGAAGACTATTGTAAGATGATTAGGAAAGCTACCAGAGTTGGGTAGGGGCTCATATACCCCTCAATAGGCTTGTAGCTAGAGTTCCATAGGCCAATCAGTGAGAGGGATAGAACATGGTATCCGTATTCATGAATAGTTGTACCAATAAGGGAAATAGCTCAAGGATTTTATACTAGATCCTAGGGTAGTGATAAAAGTCAGTTTCACATTATGTGGACTACTCTAGCTATTGTGGATGCATTATCTTCTACCGTCAGATGTATGATTCTTGTATCATCTAACTTAGCTTATGATTTTTTATATAGGGGAATCACATTCTTTTCTATCATCTATTTTTAAAAATATTCTGTTACTGGATGTGGAAATATAAGATTTTGTGTCAACCATTGACACACCATTGGTACTACGGTTAGAGAATATCAAATGTTGCAGTATTTTTTTCTCTCGAGATTGGTTCTTGACTTTTCTTGTAGGAAACGTTCATGAAAGAAATGAGTGGATTCCACTTGATTATTGGTATGGATTGGTTGGTTATATACTAGTATCATATTAACCACTATATAAGGATGGTTACTTTCCTATCTCAACATGTAAACATCTATTCTCACTTGGGTGAGAAGGATCTTTAGACTGGTCATGCGGGACCAATCCAGTCCATATTGGATTTCCTATTGGATCAGACTATCTATCTTTCTCTATACAATGGTGTAATGTAGCATGCTTTTTTCCTCTAATGATAGAATATTATCATGATGTTTTCTTGGATGATTTCTATGGATTTACACCCAAGATAGATATCGACTTCATGATCTAGTTGGTGTCAAGAGATGATCCAGATTCTATCCCACAATAATGAATGACACCAGTAGATCATCTAATATTGAAATATTATTTAGAAGATATATAATATAATGTCATAATATGAATGAGTACATCTCATTGGGGTTATCCAGTTATATTCTCTATAAAGGCTAATGGATCTTTTCCTTTATGTGTGGATTATCATAGGTTGAATCAGATGATGGTTAAGAACAAGTATCATCTTCCATTCAATGAATATATTTTCTATTAGTTGAGTAGTTATAGGATAATATACAAGATTAAAATGAGATCAAGATATCATTATCTAATGGTAACACTATATAACATACCTTTGACTAATTTTACAAGACAGTATGCATTTTATAAATTCTTAGGGATTCTATTTGGGTTAACTAATGCACCTGTAGTGTTCACAGACTTATTAAATAGGATCATACATTTTTTTCTGTATCACTTTAAATTTGTTTTTGTTAGTTATAACTATTTTCTCTCCCAGTAAAAAGATAATCCTGTGAAAAATCATGAAATCATCTTGAGTACACTATGATATCATTGGCTTTATCCCATGCTAAACAAATACAGATTATAGTTTAATGAAGTTAACTTCGTTGTCCATTTCATCTCAGATGTGGGAGTGTAGGTAGACCCAAATAATGTCATGGCCATGATATCAATGTTTCAAACCAATACCCTTATCAAAATACATATATTTCCAGGTTTTATAGGTTATTACTTGTGTTTTATACAAGATTTATCCTATTTTACAGTACTATTATCTTAGATATCCAAGAAAAGGGTGAAGTTTGTTTGTCTAATGCTCATGGGAGATGTTTTCAATAGATGAATAGATGGTTCACCTAATAACCTATCCTCACTTTACAAGTGATCGGTAAACTATATTCCTTGTACTATGACACATCTGAATTTGGGATTAGATAAGTTATAGTACATGTGGATCATGTGGTTGTTTATGGATATAGAAATCTAAGGCCTCATGATAGGAATTATTCTACTCATGATCTAGAGTTATAGGCTGTGTTACATGCCCTGATATATTAGAGACACTATCTCATGGGTGAGTGGATTGTGGTATACATGGATCCCAAAAGCCTCAGGTAAAAATTTTCAAAGTAAAACTTAAACCTTTAGAAAAGAAAGTGGGACAATTATCTATAGTTGTTCAACTTTGAATAGGATTACACAATAGTAAAGTGAAAATTTATTTCCAAAACATTGATCCGAATGAATCATACAGAAGTAGTACAAGAGTCTTGTGATGAGTGGCAGATAAGGGTAATATTTACATACAATGGATCTGGACGTTCAAGAATTATAAGGGTGAGTATTTATCACTACAAAATCTATTATTCCTATTATTTTAGAGTATATTATGAATAATAAATTATATTATATAGAGGGATTAATTTCAATAGACAGATTTTATGGTAGGGATATTCCATTAGGATGGTATCATTTCTATGAAATTTCCTCCCTTTATGTGGCTGAGTATTGGTTCCTACAGGCTTGGGAGAGGAGATGATGGGGGAGTTTTGATGCATTTATATGGGTGATAAATCTTGTTTTAACAAATATTTATTAATAAATCTGTAGAGTGTAACGGTGGTTATGAATTGATATGTAAGTTTCAATCCTTTTGGAAAGATGATTCACTTATCAGTTAGTGATTGATTAGCATTAGATACCAGTTGGGATTTAGTATCTTTTACCCTATCCTAAGTGGAAATGGATTGATGTAACAATTGATTTTGTAATAATACTAACCAAGATGACCTAAATTATTGATGTTGTGTTTATTATTTTTGATCGACTGACTATGGTGTCCCACTTTATACCCATTTGCGAAACCTTCACAATTAATGATCTTGTAAATATTTATATGTGTGATGTGGATCAATTGCACGATGTTACTAAGAGTATCATTCCAAGAAGAGATCCTCATTTCACATCCTGTTTTTGGAAGGATATTTAGAAAGATCTAGGATCACTAGTTATTTTTTCAAAAAACTATCATTCAAAAACAGTTGGTCAATCTGACCAAATTATTCTTTTTAATGCAGATAATCTATGAGCTTATATTTTGTATTTTTTGATCATAGGAGAAACATATAGAACACTTTGAATTTTCCAAAAATATATTTTCTAGCAATTTATCCCAATAAGTAATTTTGAGTCATTTTAGGTAAGATCATTCCATTTTTCTATTTTCTGGTTGGAGTAAGGTGATTCATCACTTGTTTGGCCACGTTTCATGTTAGATATATCTAAAAAGGATCAGTTGTTCTGATATAAGTTGATGAATTCAAAAATTAATAATAAATCATATGATGGCCATCATATATGACATATAGAAATAAAGGTTGGTCACAATGTTTTCTTTTTGGGGCAATCTAGTTTGTGGAATCACTGTGTCAAGAAACAGGAAAAAATAGCACCATGGTTTGTTAGGCTGTTTGAAATAGTGGAATAGGTCAGTTCACTGGGGTAAAATTTATCCTTTCCACAATGTTATAGTACCATGAAAGATTTGTTCCACATTATAAAACTACAATTATATCATATAGAACCTTCCCATGTGATATATGTAGAAGAAAATGAGATTTATGATGATGAATCCTTTGAGGAGAATCTGATGTGGGTGGTTGATCGTAGTGGGAAATATATTTGGGGTAGGACTATACTATTGGTTTGGGTGCATTGGAAGCATGGGAGAGTTTAGGAGGTTACATGGGAGAGGTATTTTGATATGTGAACATTGTGGTTGGATATGTCCATTAAGATATCACTTTGAATCATGGAGTAGCTCTAAGATAAGCTGTTATAAAGCGGGGAGGTTGTAATCTCTAGTATTTTTTTCTAGCATGTCTCTCTTTGAGTTTTTCATTAATCATTTCATTTTATTGTATTTTTTTCATGACAGTATGTCATTTTAATAAATATTGACTTTTGGTTCATGGAAACTATATATATAAAAGGGAGTATCAACAAAGATATCACTGCTGGAGAAAATTTCATAAAATTTTATGATGTATTCATGTTTGTATTAATGGATTCCATGAATAAACAAGATAAGTGTTTCATGGGTTCATGGTGAGATGTTGAAATTTAAAATAGTTCCAACTTGTTTATATGTAAATGTGCTAAATAATCAAATATAGAACATGTACACTTCTTATAAAGGGATGATACATGGTGATATTTTTTGAGGGTTTTAATAAAAAAATATGAGGCGATGGGTTTTTCATAATATAACATAAAAACACTTAGAATACGTGTAGTCACATTAAATGAAATATAAATAACTGACCGAATATTTTAAACATGATCTATGGATGAATTTTCATTTTTTGGGATACATATCATCACCTATCGTCCCAATATATTTCTCTAGGTGATTTTTTGGTTGCCACATCCCTTGTGGATGGCCTATTTGTGTGATCAATCCTTAATAAGTCTTTTTGGTATTCTGTCTTCTATATCTTCCTTCTTATCTACCTACTACGATGATATCCCTTTACTGAATGAATTTTCCATTTTTATCTTGAATGGTTTTGATCTAGAAAACTTTTTTCAATCATCAACACAGTCATCCTCATGGTTGTTTTCTATTGGAACAGTTTTTGGATCATCGGTTAAAGGAAGATGGTCTAAATTTAAACCTTACAGTTTGATCTTTTCCAATTTTATTCAATATTGTGATAGATGCATTATTGTGTGTGACCAAGTTAATTTAATAAATTAATGTAATTATTCATTTCTGTAAATAGGTTTTATATACCATTGTAACTGGCTTATGGCTACAAATTGCATAAGTGTGCTCCAATTATAATTGAATTGGAAAATATCATAAAGTATTTTTATCATGACATGTGACATATATTAATTTATTATTATAGAATACATAAATTGTGGGTTATTTATTATTTTTATAATTTCTAATAAATTTTGAATTAAATTGAAATTGACATATAAAAGAAGAATAGTATTTGTAATAATTAACCATTGAGAATTGTGATGTGATATTGTGATATCCATGTTGTATAACAGGGATTTTAGCCCATGTTTTAATGCTTATATATCAGTCTTGGCCATGAAACATGCACCCATATAGGTTGTAATGATGATATTAAGTTGCTTCATCCCTATCCATGATGTCATGATTATAGAAAGTGGTCTAGGTGCAGTTCCATGTTCTAATTATTATTGGGAAATTATATGGATGTTATAGTGATTATATAGATTCAACCCAGACTATTGTGAATATTCCATTCTCATATGGTTATTGTTGGTCTGATTCTAAGATATGCTTAGAGATATTCTATAATGGCCATAAATTTGGTTATCTTTCCTTTTTTATATGGTTGTGGATTTCAAGTTCATAAGACATGCTCAGAGATATTTTCGAAAGAGGATGAAGATGGTTTATTTTATATTTTATTACTTGTTAAACTAATTAATACACATTTTTATAGATTTATAGAAAACAATTATTATCAGAAGAGTTTTTTTAAACAGAGTGGGGTTGACCTACTGAGTCATACTCACACCATATTCGGGATTTTATTCATACCTGGTCAGATTATGTGGATGCAGGTTTGGAAAATGTAAAATTTACTTTTTGTTGATTTCTTGATTATTGATGGGCTGGAGATTGTAGATGGGACCGACCTGGTGTTCGGGATCTGAGACATTTATTCTTTTAACTGGGTCTTTTAGTATTTTTGGAGTTTTCCTGACATGAAATTTTGTTACATTTCATCACATCATTAAATTATTCTTTATTTATAAATTTTATTATTAAATTATATTTTATTTTTAGATTACATGAGGTATTCACTATAATTATTTCTTTTTTACTATTAATTGTGTCTACTATGATGACACTTCATATTAGGGGTACAATATAAACACTATAAATTCTAAAAATCCACTACTGTTCAGAAGCCACTGGAATATGGGGAGGTGCTCTTGAGGACTTCTAACAGACCCTTTCTGACTACATGAAAGAGTTATATATTGGGGGACCTTAAAATTTAATAATTTATCAATATATAAAATTTAATATATGACATGAAATTATAAATAGAAATATTTAGAAAATTTATTTTAAAGGATATATCATTTTTATAAACTTCAATTTAATTTATATATATTCATGAGGTAATCCCACTAAAAATTAGTATACATTATTTTATAAAAATAAACTTACATCGTTCTTTATAATTGGGAAACCTTGTTATTTTTGTGGAAACATGGGTAAAATTCTATTTCGACTTTGATAATCTAATAAAAAATTTAATAACATCAATAATAAATTAATAAATTAATTTAAACTATATGAATTTATTGTTTTATAAATTAAATGGATTAGGTTGGGGAAAATATACATCTGATCAATAATAAAATGTCTAGGATTTCAATATTGATATGAAGGTGTAACAACCCATGTTTTTTTAAACCATATTCTTTCTATAAAATATATGTTTATAATTATAAATTATTTTATTCTATTTGAATTGAAATATATTAGGTAATAAGTCTTATAATATAGTAATTATACTAACAAAACAGTAGTCATTCATAGTAAAACATTACAATAAAAGAACACAAAACTATTTTTTACCCCCCATGGATTATTACTAACAATATATTATTAGATCCTCTAAACGATAAGAACTTATAGGGGGTTAATAAATAAACATGAATAATTTCATCAAAACCAGTAGATATCATGGTTCATGATCACTCATTAGGATTAGAAATGACCCAAGAAAACCATTAATTAGGAAGAACATCATCAAATCTAAAAATCATATTATAATATCAAAAATAAAAAAAATTGAAAATGAGATGTCAGACTTATGTAGTGTGAATGGAATGAGTGAGACTAAAAAGTATTTATATATTAATATAATATGACTGTTATAAGTATTATCATGGAAAATATGGTAGTTAGACATACAATTATCCAGTAGGTATGCTGATGTTGTGAATTTTTAGAAGTGATGTAATGACCCAGACTGCAGTAGCCTAGAGTTGGTGAATTCATAAATACATTGGAATATATACAAAAAAATAAAATCATTAAGGTATGATTAATTTAGTAGTTTTGGATAATGATAAACATACATGATACCTATTTTACAATAGGAATATAAAATGACACATTATACACAAAAAATTAGGCTGCTTCCTTGAAGACTCATTCAAATACTTGTACTTCATATACAGGGGAATTGATACAAAATAAGGGTGAGATAAAATTCTCATTAAAGATTACATACATAGGAAGTTATCATGAATCAATAAATAATAATCAATATCCCTTTGAAAATAACTTAATAAATATTCCATTTAAATAACCTGACTACATGAATAGATAATTCATAACCCATATGGTAAGGTAAATAACAAAAACACATTATATTTAATCAATTTCTTCAATTGAAATTCATAGAGAGATATAACCATAGAGAAAATATCATAGATAAAAATAATAATTGAACTCACAGTGAATAAAATTCATTATTATTGGATTTAATGTCTTTGGAACATGATACCTCTATCATAATGATCCATTATCAATATAGTGTTCAACTAATGGCTAAAACCCATATAATTGGGAAAATTAGTTTTATTAATGAGTTATGTTGATGTATATAGGGGATATCTATATCCAGACACCACTCATATCATTAATTACAAACCAATCCCAACATATCATATTATTTATTTAATTCAATAATAATTTCCATTATCATCAAATATCTGTATTAAGAACAGTATGCACATTTGTTAATATATTTTACAATTAATCCAATAAATATAAATATAAACAACATACTAAAAATGTGTTTCATTTTGTGAAATAATAATATTATTTATAAAATTATATGTATATTTTTATATAATTGTAAAATATAATGAAAAATTATTTTGAAAATTAAAATGTTTCAATTGAAAGTTAACAATAAAAAAAGAATGTGAGATTGTACAATAACTTTTACCACTTTTTAATTTTAATGTTAAATCCTCAGGGATGAAATAATTCAAATTAAAACATAAAATAAAATGAATTATTTTGTAATAATTATATTATATGTCATGGGGTTATATAAAAACCACATAAAAGTGAATTGGTTCATAATAATTAATATGAATCAATGTAATGTAAATTGGGAAGAAATACATAACCTCATGATTCATTATTCATTATCAAAATTTATCCTCCAGTACAGTATATTTAAAGTACCACATGAAATTCCAAGTAAAAATATTAAAAAGAAATAATTTTAAATCCCAAAATAATTTTATAAACATCAATATAATTTCCAATTATCCAATCTAGAATCATATTAAAAATTTACCTTTTCATATTATTTTTAAAAAATTAAAAAATGAATTAAATTTGGGAAACCCATTGATTTATATAGAAACCATGATAAAACCCCATTTCCTCAATAAAAATAAAAAAAATTAATTACAACTATCATTAAATAATAATAACCTTAATTAAAACTCATGAAATTCATGTTTTGGAAAATCAAAATTGGACGGTAGGGGAAAAACTACAATGTATCAAATAATAATGGTTTTAGAATTTATGAATATGATAATAGAGACCCTAAAATGGGATAGTGCACCCTAGAAATGAATAAAACAAAAACGATTCTTTAATTAATAACATTAGATTTGTATTAAACTAGACACAGAATGGGAGAAGAAAAAATGAAGGGGAAAATGAGATAAATTGGGGTAATATTTATAGCCTAATAGATTTATCAATGCCTCATGAAGAACCCATGTGAAATAACCAATAAAAGATTTAGTCGGAGGAGGTATGTGCACACATGAAGGGGGATCAGCCATCAAATTCTCCTGAGAGGGTGAGTGAGATGGATGAAATAAGGGAATATATTATAAAAAATGGAAAAATGTATTTTTTTAAAAACCATCATTCAAGGATTATCCACACAGTTTACAAATTTGTAAAAAAATCATGCAAATCATAATGCATAGATTGAAATATCCGAGCATGGCTTCCACTAGGGCCGAATATAGTTTACTAACCATGAACAAACCCTGAAATTGGATCTTTCAAAGAGATTAACACAAATGAAAGGTTTTTGCATAGTTTTTCAAACAATGCTTGATAAATGTGAGAGAACATAAAATGAAATATAATATTAATAATTTAAAGTACACAAATTTCAATAACATAAAATAACTCAATAAAATGAAATAAAATAAAATAATACAGTCTCAGAATATTTTTAACTAAAAAATTATTTATATTTTTATATCTATTTTTTCTAAATTAATTTATTTGATGGCGAATAAAAAAAATTATAATAGTGAATATTTAATTGGAAGATAGATGATATTTGGATAATTTAAAATAATTCAATGCTGTAGAGAAACATGGATTATTTTCTCCCACATGGAAGTATATTACACTGTAGATTTGAAATAATGGAAACTTATCACATGGAAACATAGTATTTTGAAAAACCATTACATTTAATTTTAAATTATTATCTTATCATTTGTGAGGTGGTCATATAAATGTAGTTTGGATTTTTATGGAAATATGTATGGTTTAATGCAATTTATTTCATTCATAAATTATATATCAGTTTAAATTAATTTTTTTATCTACATTCATATTTATTATAATCATCCACTGTGGAATCATTACTCTTCATGGTAGTGAATAACTAGCCCCGAGATCACTAACATGAATAAATCTAATAATTCCAGAGTGAATTCATTTCCCCCTTCAATTTTTGATATTATATTCTCATATACATAGTCAATGGGAATATTTGTGTGGATTATAGATTATCTCATTTCCCTTAAACTTGTTTTCTTTAACATTTAAAAAATTCATTTTATCTCCCTCTAATTTTATTACAAATGAATAATGTGTTTAATATCGTGATTGGAGAGTGGCTTCATGGTTGTAATCCCTTTAGGTGGATTTGAGTGCATTATTGGTGGAGGTTCTTATTTATCTCAATTATTAAATTAGTGGTTAATGGAACCTCTATTATTTTTCTTAGGGGTGGTGTTCATCCTCTCAATTTTCACTTTTTTTGTATAACTGGTTCGATGAACCCAATAAGTTATCATAGGTGAAAATAAGATAGTGTAACAATAATGAATCATTACATTTTAATCTGATGGTGTCTCCATGAATTAATATCACTTAGTATTTTTATATTTCTTGTTTACTTTCATAACATATCATATAAACCCCCTTTTCCCATTATTATATGACTTTTGTGTTAGTATTGTTGATTCTAGACTATATATAAATAGAAAAAATAGAAATTTCACTGTGTTTTATTTACCTACCTATGATACAAAATCTATGTTGTGTACTATATAAAATTATAATGTAAATAAGGGATATAATTGAGTTTTCTGTAAAATATCTCTCATAATATAGAATGTAACAATCAATGAACCTCGTTTTCTACCTTCTATGGAAATTTTTATAACATACCAATCAACGACCATTACTGTCAGGATTCATACTCTAAAAGAGTATAATATTTTTTGATTGAGGAATCTTCTATCAAATTTATCTTTTATACTATATACATGACCATTGAAAAAATATTTTTATGAGATTACAGCAACATTTTTTGATTTATAATGATATAACATAGTTAGAAAATTTATTTCAAACACTTTTGATCTATATGTACCACAAACATATATGAAAAAATGTAATGAACGTGCTATTAAAAACATTGCCAATTGTTTCAAATTTCCTCACATAAGTAGTCTGGTCTTCCTTAGGGGGTATTACTTTCCTATTCTAATATGAAACATGACTCCAACCCTTCAACAAGAAACATCCTAATCCTAATCTCGATATGTTGAAATAAAACATTCACCAAAATACGTATTCAGGTAGAATGAGAACATGTCCTAAATTTATTCTCATTTTAATTTCTTCAAATATAACCTATCATTTCACTTCCAGACTGAATTCACCCATCCCTCTAACTAAATCTAGTCAAATATAAACTATCATTAGAAAATTCAAGATTACTATTTGTTATTTTCCATCTAGAACTAAAAAAATATGTGACATAAATAGTTCTTCAATATTTGACTATAAATTACTTTTTTAACCGTATTTGGATAAGTCCAAATCCTTATTTCTCAAATAACATGTCCAAGGGAGATAACCACTTGAATCAATAAATCATATTTATATAATTTCATTTTAAATCTATTCTTATATAAACTATCTAAAATAATATCTTGGTTATTTTCATGATCCGATCATGATATTTAATATATAAGGATTTCATCCAAAAATACCATTAGAAATACATATATGAATATAAAGACAATCTAATTCATAAAAGCTACAAAAACTTAGGTGCATTAGAGGATCTAAATGTCATGAATATAAACTACTATTTTTTATATTTATATTAAAAATGTTTTTTTACGATTGTCTTTTTCCTTTAACATTGACTAATAATAAAAATACTGAAGGTCATCTTGGAAAAAACTATTCATTCATTTGGTAAAACAAAGCATCAAATTAGGGTAGGGGATATTTTTCCTATTAAATAATTTAGTTTTTAGAAGTTATTTCATAGACATATGATATTATTGAATTTAAAAAAAATAATTATTGATACCCAGAAAAAAAACATGGTTGAATGAGTCATATATTAATTTACTCACCTTGTTATACCTTTAATTAACAAAAAAATGTAGTTCTATTTGATCATATAAAAAGATAATGGTATTCATATTATGAAAAATGTTAGTATAAAGTTTTATATCATTAGTTTGATGTAATATAGATAAATATATTGGAAAAAATCTAAATACAAATCAACTACCATAGGAAGTATGGTTGGATTTCATGACTCCATAGATACAAGTACTATTCTCGATACTTGAAATGATGTATTCAACATGAGACTATATATTAATTATCACGTTCTTTCATGACTGTCAAACTACCCATAAAACTATGGGAATCCCCAAATAGTTCTAAAAATTTAACATGATGAATAAAAATCATTTTAATTTTTTATCAGAATTATAAAATCTATTATAAATACAAAGTCACATATTTACATTAAAATAAACAAAAACTAGAATGATATTTCAACATTTAAAATCATGATTCACTACTACAAAACTAGCAATTAGTAGTGCGATAAAATTATTTTATCAGTTCTATGAATGTTATAACTACATGATTTAGGTTAAAATAATTATACTATTATCAAAATTGAAAAAGAGCTGATAAAGGGGTCCTTTATCTGTTCTAAAAAAGCACTGATAAATGGGCCATTATCAGTGCATTAATTTAGAACTACTAAAAAACAATTTATCATCACTTATAAAAGATCAGATATATGGCCTTTTATCTATGATTATAGTTGCACTGATAAATTATACATTTATCCACACATATAAAATAGATGATAATGGGTTGTATAAAAGTGTGTTGTAATAACACACCGCAACACCAAAATAATGTGTTATAACAGCTGACCACAACACTAGAAACACATAAGATACCAAAAAATTTACCAATATAGGATTTAAGAGAAATGAAATTTAAAACACAAATACATGAAAAAACAATAAATTATATACATTTCAATCACTTCTTTATATAATTACATAAACACACATTATTACCTTAATTCAAAAACATCATGGTTTCATTAACTTTTAATCCCGACCTACCTCATGAAATTTCATAACAAACCACCCCTACTCGAGAAAAATAATTCAACTGTATAATAAGAATATTATTATTTCAGTAATACTATATTAAAAAAAATTAATAGAAAGTGATAATTTTACGAAAATTGATGTTAATTATAAATAAAAAGATTCACATGGAGTTATATTGGTCACACCGTGCATGATATAGAGGTATGGATAATTTCAAAAAACTTAGATTGACTTCTTGATTTTTGTCTAAATGTATCAAAACATTATAAATTTGTTTTCTTGGTTTTGAGTGTGTTAGTTGTCTTTTTTTTAAACATCCTTTTTAAACTGGGAACATGAAATTATTACTCATTTTGACACCATTGTGTGTCAGTTTGACATGAAACAGATTTGTACACATAAAAAATAACATTTGAGTCATTATCCTAAATTATTTTGAAAATCCAAGAATGTTTTATCAGTTTAAACTAAGTGAAACTTATTGAACTAAAAAATTGATTTGTAAATGATAACAGTAACTTTGAGTCATAACGGGCATATCATGTATAATATTAAGGCATAGATAATTCATACACATCAAAAATTACTTAAGGATCATTATCGTAAAGTATCAAGACAATACAAATATGTTTCCCCTGTTCCGAGTAGGACAATTGCCCATTTTTCTAAAATTAATGAAAATTATAAATTAATAGATGCACATTGATTTATACCGGTCACACTATGTGTTGGATTGAGGTGAGGATAATTCCATTACATTCAAAATGATTTATGGATCATTTTCCTAATGTTTCAAAATATTGTGAATGTGTTTGCTCAGTTTTGAGTATGTCAGGTGATTTTTTATTAAAATTTCATCTTAAATTAAAAACATGAACTTTAACTCATACGGATGAAATTGCATATATAATTAAGGTGAAGGTGATGCTGAAAAATCAAAAATGACTTATGGATCATTATCCTAATGTATTTAAACTATTTAAGTACATTTTCTTGATTTTGAGAAAGTTGTTTGGCATTATTATCAAATTTGACATAAATTTTAAATAAAAACATTGACATGGAGTCATACAAGACAAAATTTGTGTCAGATTGATGTGTGGATAATTCATTCACATCTTAAATCACTTATTTGTCATATTACTAATGTATCAAAACAATCTAAATGTGTTTTTCTAGCATTGAGTAGGCCAGTTTTTTTGGTTTTACTAAATTTAAATTCCATCTTCTGTAAATATGCTGAAAGAGTCATACTGATCACTCCGTGCTTTGTTTTGAGGTCTGACTAGTTCCTATGAATCCCAAATGACTGATTTATCATTTTACTAAAGTATAAAATAAATATGAATGTGTTTTCATGGTTTTGAGTACGTCACTATCGTTTTTTACTAAAATGTCATTTCAAAATTAAAACACTCACTTTGAATCGTACAGATTGCATCTTGTATATGTTTGTTGTGAGACCAATTCCCACACATAAAAAAAGAGTTATATATCTATTCCATAAATTATCAAAAATATCCAAGCATTTTTTATTAATTTTCAGTGATAAAAACTTATAAAAGTCAAATGTCAGATTTAAACTGATAACATACTCTTATCAGGAACATCATGTATAAGATTGAGGTGTGGCCAATTATTACATGTCACAAATGAAATATAGATCAATATCTTAAGGATACCAAAATATATTATTATATTTCCTTAGTTTTTAGTATGTCTATTATATTCTTTAGAAAATTAATGCCTATTTAAAAATGAAAGATGTACATGGAGTCATACAGGTATCATCATCTGTCGTATTGAGGTGAGGTTGATTTCTACATGTACCAAAGTCTCAAAAATCATAAATATCAATGTCATCATGATTTCCATTGAATTTATTTTTCTAACTACGAACATTGCATTGTTAGATTCTAACAACCCACATCAATTCAAAGAGAAAATAATCCACCTATATAAGAAAACAATTAACCTGAGCAATATGAAAAAAATTAAACCTAAATATGAAATAATACATTAATTATATGGAAAATTATTTTACTGTAAAAATCTAAAGAATACCTCTATGATTGATCAATGTAGGTAACATGATGTAAAGTTAAATAAATCAACTCTTTAAGGGTGAATGGTTTTGAGGGAGAATAAGTATATGGATGATTTGGTGTGGAAAGGAATGAAAATTGAAAAACCACCCCAACTGAAGCAAAAGAATATACCTATATTATAGACCAATTATTATGTTAGAATACTAAAAAGAAATAATTTAAACATAAATTTGAAAATAATACAATGATTTTATAGACAATTAGTTTACTGTGAAAATATCAAGATTACCTCTATAATTGAACAGGGGAATCATCATTTCTCTTCTGGAAAGGGAAGTAGAGGGAACATGAAAGAGAGTGATAAATCAACCACTATAAGGGAGAAAAGGTTTTGAGGGAGACGAATTTTGTGGGTGTTTTCGATACAAAAGGCCTGAATGATGGATAGAACACCACAAATCAAATAAAAAATCATCATGTATAAGAAAACAATTATTATTTGAGTAATACTAAAAATAAATAAATTAAACACAAATATGAAAAAATGCATTAATTCAATGGAAAGTTATTGTACAATGTAAATATCAATATTAATTATATAATTGAGATGAGGTAGTGTCATTTCTCTTTATGTAATGGTAGTGGAGATAACATTAATTAATGTTATAAATTCACCATTGTAGGGATAAAAATGTTTTGACGGTGAAGAAGAGTGTGGATTTTTTGGTGAATAATAGAATTAATGATGAATAGTGCACCCCAAATCGATAAAAAAACAACCACCTGTATAGTATAACAATTATTATGAGTGTAAAACTAAAAAGAAATAAATTAAACATAAATACGAATTAGTTAATTAATTATATAGACAATGATTTTACTATGAAAACATCATAGTTACCTATGTGATTGAGTAGAGACAATGTTGTATCTATTCTTAAAAAATCATTACACATTGACATAAATCTTCTAAAATAAAAAAATATTCTAGGAATAATGAAAATTATATCAATATTCAATTACATAATTTTTCAGTAAAATACAGAATGTATATCATAACAATACATTTAAATCATTACAGAGGATTTCCTTCATTATAGTATGGTCTTATGAGTGATATGTAATATCATCATGTGAATAAGACATTTTATGTGTGATTACTCAAACAATTAATTTGTATTATGTTTATATAGGAGAAAACATATAATTTTATGAGGAAAATTATAAAATATTAAAAAAAACTATTACCATCTCATGGATCAATCTTTATTTTTATAAAGGTTTCAAGGATTTGGTTTCTCTATCGAGAATCAAAAAATCCTCCTCCTTGTCCCTCTAATGTAAAACACATGTTCTATATTGGGACCAGCATGAAATGAATTTTATGTTACAATTAAAGGGTCATTCATTATTGAATTTTTACCTTACTCAACATTTGTTTTAGTCAACAGCAGGACAATCGATCAATTAATGTTTTTTGGATAGGAGGCATAAAATAATTTCAGTACTTTTGATTCCATTTTTAATATGTCTTTTTTTCCCATTACACACTAAATTTCACCTTCACAAAGTCCATTTCATTGACTTTCACTCCATTGAAATTGTAAACTCGTTTTCAACAGAAAAGTGACACTTGAAATGTTGTGTAATACAACTCGTATATTTGTTTGATAATGCCAAAATATGACAAGTTTTCATAAACAGGATTGTGATTCTTGGAACCAGATATATGCATCGCTTCATCCTCAAGTTTAAAACAACTATTTTTCAATGTATATAAGTCATCATGTTATTTTTTACAGATTGTATAACCATTTATTACAAAACGTGTGTAAAATATAACATTTTTATTCGATTCTATGGGTAGCCATTGAAGTCATTCAGCAATTGAATTCAGATATTTAGATAAATCCTCATTAATTTTATCCTTGAAACTTCCTATAAAATTTGGATTATGTTTATTTCATATCCACACATCAACCCTTGATGGAATCAAATGTCAAAGAATTTATTGGCAGGATTGAATGTATATATCAACATCATCACTATTATGTAATCTATAACAATATTCTTTCTCCTGCATTTTAAATTTAATTATAAAAACCTCCCCTTCGGAAATCCTTTCATATATTAGGCATTTACTATGATTATAGTTTTGGATACCAATTAATTCAAAATCTGATAGGCAATCTGTACAGAATTCATTAGATTCTTCAACAATATATCAATTTGAAAAAAACAACCTTCTAGTCATCTTCGATTATTGACATACCCTTTCTAAATATTTATATATCATTCAAAGGGGTATATCCATATATAATGTAGAGGACCAAATAGTTGATCCTATATTAAAAATTGAACCATCACATGGACCATTATAACAATGAATGATGGAGGAAGGCACATATCTAATTCATATATTATGACTTCAATCTCTTGATTCCTGATGGGACTCTTTGTCATGTCTAAAAATTTAATACATATGGATTTGAAAAATAAGTATATTCTAGTAAATATATATCGCAAATTTTGAGGAATAATGCAACAGAATGAAACATGCATTAAATATTTCATTAAAACATCACATTCATGTGATTTTATTACTTGTAATAAAAAATTATTCATTGACATGACATTCTAGATATTTAATGAATACACATGTAGAACTTTTACACTAGTAAAGATAAATAAATATTTCAATCAATATTCTCAAGATATATTGTGAGCTATTGGAAGAAGAAAAGTCATCCTTTTACCCATACTAGTGCCACATATTTCTTTATCCCCTTTTCAATCAAGTATAATCTATCCTTGATTGCATCTTAAATTTTAATAAGACCATATAGTAATGCACCAATAACACTATGAAATAAAATTTTGTCTACATGCATGAAATCAATAAACTGTCTTAAATACAAACAATTCTAATAGTATAATTCAAATAAAATTGACCACTTTCTCCAACCTAATTTTCTATGGTTTTTTAAAAAGGTTTACCGAAAACAGTGTCAATATTTTTTACATTTTTGTAAATTTGATCAATCATTATTGGATATAGTATTACACCTTGTTAGATATTCCCTTAGAATGTTGTAATTCTAGATTGAAATTTATGGTCTTAGGGTAAATCATTTCCAATGTACTAAAAACATAGTATTCGAGTAATGCTTTAACTAAACTGAGTTTTTTATCTTTTCACAGATGGGACACCCCAAAAATCCTTTAATGATATGGCCTGATAAATTTATATAAATGGGAAATTATTTATTGTTTCATACAACATGGCCCTCAATGTGAATTCTTCACTTATATGAGCATCATATATTTTAACACTTGTATCCCACATCAGTTTAGTTTCTTTAATCAATGGAGAAAAATGGGAATCAATATCAATACATGGTTTCGTTGGTCGATATATAAATAAAGAAAACATATTGTATTAGCACTACATGAATAACCATAGAGGAATGTAATAATTTACCTACATGACTAGACATGTAATATTAGAACTAATATATAAAACAAAAATATTTATTCCATATTTAGACAATGAAATACAAATGTTTCTCAAATCATCTCCAAATTCTGGGAACACGTAATTAATTTTCTTCCACTTAGAAGAATTTGTTGGATGACATAGGATCAAATATGTAATTATTTTATCTACATTCCATGTTAATTGTATCCCAGTTTCCTAAAATTCATGTAGTTTTATAAACCATGGAATTAGAGGAATGTACCATATAAATTTTGAAGGACTTCATTCATTTTTCCTATATCGATCTGCACCACACTTAGGGAATTTTATGAGTGATTCATGGTCTGTGTGAAACAATATGAAATCATTTTCAAAAGAAATAATTTGGTTAGAGATAATTCCCACTTATTGTAACATTCATTTAGCATCATATGTTCAGAATGGTAGATCATTTTCTTTAGGTAACATTTCTTTCAGAAGACCAAATAGTTTTTTAAATCTAGTGCCACTACATATATGACACCCGAATGTATTTATGAAATATATTCTCTAAATAATTTTAATTCTTAAATTTGTTGAATTTCACATAATAATAATTTTAAAATAACAACATGATGCATTAGTATAAAATGACCTTTTTTATGTAACAATTTGGTTAGTTGGAATCAAAATTACTAATTATGAAAATATATAGTAAAGTTATTCACTAAAAATTATTTATGATAAATATAAAACAATTATATATGTTTATTTTTTTGAACTACAATTATTAAATGTAATTATTTAAATATATATATATATTATATACATAAAAAAATATTTTTGATATTTATCCATAGATATTTTTTTCTTAGGTTATTAATAAACCATATTTGATAAATAAAAACCAATATTTTTAAATGGGCATTTTGTACAACCTTATAATGGAGAACCATTTTTAAATTAATAATTGGACGTATTAATAATTTTTATATGACAAAAAAATGGTATTTGGAAGTGGGATATAAATAAATTACTTTGGATTATTTTTTAATATTTTTCTTATAACATTTAAGTTTCGACGAATAATAAAAATAAAATGAATATTTATTGAAAATTTCTTTTTTCGTCATAGTAATTTATGTGTTTAAATTATAATATTGGATGGTATTAATTTACAAATAAAATATATTTTAATCGTTAAATATAATTTAGGCCATTACCATTAATTTTTCATTGAATTCCGATATAAAAACAATTTAATCTTTTGATATGTTTTATCTTTTAAAAACATGTTCTCTCTTTCCGACAATGGGAATACATTTAAATTAATTAATAGAACTTATTTGTTTTGAATTTTTAAAAATGGATTCCATATTTATAATCATTAGGTTAAAATTATTTAAATATACTTATTTTATTTTTACGTATTATGAATAGTAACTTTAGAAATTTTTATTAATACGGTTAAATGGTAAATTTAGAAATTAAGGGTAAGAATACAATAATAAAATAACCCTTGAAATTATATATATTTCAATGTATGTGTTTTATTCAACCTAAATCATCGTTGGGTCTAAATGGTGTCCTTTGGAAGCCACAAGGATGAGACTAAGACAGTTAATTTAATTTATTTAAACAAAAATTTAAATATGTATTACATAAATATTAATAACTATATCATTTTTTATAAGGTTATATAAAAGCAAAATTCAATTATAACTTCTAATTTGAAATCTAAAATACTATTATTTATCATGGTAAGTTTTTTATAATTTTTAAGAGATAAATGTTTACCTAAAACACTTATAATTTGATGGGGTAAAATTAATTAATTCATGATAAATAAATAATCCATTTTTTATTAAAATTATAATAACCATAAAAACAACCATACACTTTAACAAATATTATTGGAAAAGTATATTTTGACCATAACCATCGAAGTGTTGATTTATTGACCATTTAAAGCCTTATAAGAGAGATGATAGCACTTTTATTATTTTATTATAAGTGATATTAAAGTTGTCACTTTCGAATTTAAAAAGTATAATATTTTACTTATTGGATTTTCTAGGAGAAAAAATGGACTCTAAATATTATTATGAAATGTATTATATTTATCTTCATAATTGTATTTATTTTTTCATTTTTATTTGAGAAATAATTATATTAAATAATAATACAAAATTGATGTAGTAATTTTTTATTAAAAGATATAACAAATAAATGTTATTAAAAATATTAAAATAAATATAATTTTTACTAATTAATAAGTCTAATGAATTTTCTATAAGATATTTACCTCTTTGGAATATAAATAAATTTTTGGTTCGAAGTTATCTTATTAACTTAACATTTTTAAAACTCAATGAATTCAATAGTGTCAAAATTTACACTATTGATTATTGATCAAAATAATTTTTTATTATATTTTATAATAAATTATAATACATTTTAAAAAATAAAAATAATTTTTGTATGTTATTGAATTTTATAATTTACTTATTTATGGTCTAATTGACATCAATTAAGTAAATATTCCACCCTTTTAATAATGAAATATTGGTTATCTTAATTAAAATTAAATAAAATAACTATGTGTTAGTTAAAATTATAATGCTTAAATTGACATAAAAACTTGTCTAATTTTTCTTGGTATTACAAACCTATCTCATATCATCTTAAAAATTGAGAAATTTTGGTTGTTTTTGGATGCGTTTTATTTTTTTATAAATTAATAGTTTTTGAAGATCCCAAAAGTTCTCCTCACCTTAATTATATAAGGGAACCTCCTACCTCACCTATTCACTTCACATTGAGCATTCAAGACTGACCATCCAATACCCATTTCCTTTATCAACTTACATAGTTTCATTCTAGTGTTTTTTTTCATCTTTAATGACCAACTCTAGTTCTATAAGAGGAGATTTAGATGAAGAATATCGAAGAATTTGTAACCTCCTCTACCGATTATTTCAAAATTCCTTCTTATTATACTTCTTCATAAAGAGTTTTTTCATTATAAAGTAATAACTTCAGTATTCCTTATATAATTATATTTTATTATAATTATGAAACAACAATATTCCACCTTCTATCCATCCAATAAAAATGAAATCACGATGCGTAATTATTTACTAATTACCATCTATACACCATGGTGTAATCTGTTTTCACCACCACCTTACATGGATGTATATAATTATGTAAATAATAACTATATATGATTGTTATAATATTATATTTATTATAAAACATTATACACCATCCAATTTAATATCACTCAACAAATATATGAATGCTATCATCTCTTGTGTGTACGTAATACATACCATATCCACGATGTGATGAAATTAATTCTACATGATCATCATTAATTAATTTTTATATAAATTTATATAATGAATAAATATGATATAGATGATGTTAAAATCATTTTTTATGATATAAATTTGACTTATTAAGGAGAACCAGAACTTATTCAACAAAACATATATAAGAAAATGAAGCAGTTAGTTCCCGAATAAAATGTAATAATGAAATGTTATTAAAAAAAGGATAATAATATTATAATATATGTTATTATTAAAATTAATATGATTATGAAATAAGTTAATTAAATTATTTAAATCATTATACATGAATTTTAGTTTAATATAAAATAAAAGAAGTCATAAGGTAACGGATAATCTTAAAATCTCATTATTATTCGAGATTGTTTAAACATAAGTATTTACTAGGGAATATTTACCATGAATGACCATTTTTCTTGAATATGTAATATTATTTATATTATTATTAAATTGTTTAAATTAAATTTTACCCATTTTTCAATTTTTATTAAATGGTATGAATGGAATATTTTGTCTTTTTTAGAATAAGTAACTTTTTTACTTTTCTGGAAAATGTATATGGATAATTTTTTATTTAATTATATGGAAAGAACATATTTTTAAATTTTTACAACACCTTATATCCATGAGGCTTTGTCTGAGAAATTTCATGTTTATTTTAAAATAAATTATTTTCTTTTAAAATTGTGTTTCATTTTGGGGAAAGAAATTGTTTTTTAAAAAGTAAGGATATTTTCCTCAGGAATTAATTTCATGTGTTTTATCAAAATTATTTTCCATCTAAGATGAAATTATTTTTATAGGGTTATATTTTTATCCTTATTATAACTATTATTTGATTTTTTTGGTTTTAATTTTATTTTTGAAATCCATTTGTTTTAAAAGGATTATTATAGAATGATGTTTAATAAACCCATTTTATTTAATTGGGTTATGTTATGATTTATTTCTTTCAAAAACACATAACAGTGATTTCATTATGAGACTTGTGGGAGGTATATCATCATCCAATGCATTGGGTAAAGATTTATATCTCATGAGATAGGCGTGGATGGAATAGGAAATGACCTTAGTACAACAATATATGGCTAGAATGAAGAGTGAAATCAGTTCAGTAATGGACTTTGACTGATATGATCATCTTCAAAAAGAACCTTGACTGATATTAAATGATTTTCTTTGCTTATGTGTATGCCAAAAAATTGGATGTATTATGTTATGAATTTAGGTATTACATTCATTGATTCTTATGAACTTTTATTATTTATCCCATGGCATGATAGCATGATCATTCAAATATAGGATACGATTGTCAAAGGCTATGTTCTTATTTTTTATGATTTTGATATGATTGATATATCCCTTGTTTACCCATACTTTGAATCTGAGCTCACCCTTTCATATATTTCTTTTAATTGGGTCATGAATAAAGGTATTAGGTATGATATATCAGAAAGGTGTCTAGTTATAATGAAATAAGTGTGATACAATGAAGATTTCTTACAAACAAGTTGTTTTTATTTCTTAGTTTCAATAGACACTACACATATAAGGTCCTATCATGGCTTTGTTATATTTTGTAATTAATATTCTTAAATTTTGATGTAATATCTATTTATCTAAATAATGGGTAATTATACCATCTACTCCCATCATTCAAATTATATAAATTTAATACAGTTGACAATGATGTGTCTTTAGTACAACTAGTTTTCAATGGTTTCTTGGAACATCTATTTCACTCCACAAATGAATTTGGATAATAATAAATCCCTTCATCAATTTCCACTATCAATTCACCCATGAAATCTCCCTCATCTTTTAAAAAGATATTTTTATCAAATTATTCATAAACCATAGTATTATCCTAATCAATGACCACATTCAGTTTTTTTCCTGTGATTAGTCCAACATTTATACCTTTGATCTTTTCCATGACAAATCAAATGTTATTCCAAATCAACTAGGCTAATTTGTCTCGAATAACAACAATGTAAACCTAAAAAAGAGGAATTTTTTATTGTTTTTCGACATTCTCTCCTTTGAACTTAATGGAATGTTTAACTCTATATTCATATTAATCTGTCAAATGATTAATGTGCATCAATTTTCGGTTCATATCCATCTTATTAGGTTTATAAAAATTAATTTTATAAAATACATAAATAAATACACCTAAGATATTCATTATCAAATGTGATAGTTATAGATAATTTTAATAAGGGAAACATAATATCTTATTATTTCAAAGAATTGCAGTATGTTGAATAAAATGGGTAATTTAATTTAAAACAATAATTACTCCACATAAATTCTTTCATAAATCACCTAAAAATGTATATATAATATAGAAAATTAATGAGTAATATAAAACTAAAATATGATAAATAAGAATAATAAAATCTCACTTAATCCACTAGATCGGTGGTTTCATGGATCAAGGAATAATGATAATGATAAAATGAGGATAACCATCATTCTTTTGGTTTCATTTTAGTGCATTTTCCAGGAAATGAACAAATATTTGTTCGAAGGGATTAATACGTCAACAAACGTTAATATGGATCATTTATACTAGAATATATTTGTTCCTAGAAATTTGAAATCCAACAATAATGGTTGTTCGGATTTGAAAAAAAAGTTGGAGGTGTAATATAATCATTTAAAACATCACAATCAGTAATAATTATAATTTAAAAAATATTATCTGATTTTTTTAGATAAGAGAACGTTACATGATTACATCAATTTCCTTATGATATAAATTTGAGAAAGGGAATCTCATATCTAGTGAGAACTTCTAGAAGCAGTACAAACACTAACATGTTATATTATTCCAAGAATAAAAGTTAATTTTTTTGAATCCCATATCCTTGATTATCCACCATGTAGAGAGAGTGAGGGTGATATGAATTATTATATATGGAACATATGGGATGCATCATATTTCTGATAAATCATGTTATTTGTTATGTATCTGATCGTAGGATACAGTATAAGGACATAGATGGATATACTTTGTTGAATCATCTAGAATAATATGATAATGAGGGGGAGATAAATGAAAATAATTAATGATATTATCAGTAAACATTATAGGTGTATACGAAAATATGGATAGAGTAATGGGGCTAGCTTGAATTACTCAAACAACACTAGTTTAGATCATTATACGACCTCTAATAGACATTAATGTTACTAAAATATGGTTTAATCCATGGCTGTAAAAAACCATAAATTAGAGGTAGTCCCCCACCCAAAAAATAAATAAAACTAGTCCTAGAGGTTGAACAAAATTCTAGCATGACCCTTGTGGTCAATGGACATGAAGACCCAAAGTCATCATTACCCAATATAGGCATAATTATTAGACAAGAAAACTATGGAAATAAATGATTCCATAGCTATATAGACACACACATACATGTCAGACTGATATGAAAATTCACTTATAGTCTATCAAAAATATCAAATACATACACCCCTAATATTAAAACAAAACATGAACTAAAGTCACTATAATTATTCAAAAAGCGAAGGCTTGAGAAATTAAGACCTCTTGTGTTTAACTAGGGATGGCCCATTTGAATCTTCTCCATAAGAAAACTAATTACCATGTTGAATTCTAAGACGAACTATATCATATAATAAATATGACCAATGAAGGAACATACATCACTACACTATCTTGGTTTATGAATAATAGCATCTGAAGTTGTGTGTCCACTAAGGTGTCCATGAAAGGTGTCAATATATATATAATAATTAGGGAACCCCTAATGTGCCTTAAATCTGTATTTAAAAAACAATAATATAAACTATAATTTCTACACATTTATATACATATATTAAAATAATATTTAGTAATAAGATATAAAAAAAAATAAAAATGCAATAAATAAATACATGTTTCAGTGTTAGATATAAACAATAACTTTATATATTGAGGGGGTCCATACATCAGTATTCAATCAAAAAATGAATCATAAACAAATCGTTCTGTTCATAATCTAATATAAAAATAGTATAAAATAACCGGACTACAAATAAAGACATTGTGGAAGAATAAATAAAAAAAGAAAACTGGAAATACACAATGATAATCAGAAGGCCTTCCTCGCTAGGTTGTAGAATATCTAGGACCTTCTTTATAAATCCTAACTGATATTGAAAAATTGTTGTAGAAAAAGATTTTTAACCAACTTGAGGTAGTCGAGTGGTGTGATTCGAGCTTCGATTCACCTAGGAAAAGCGTTGATAGTAGGTTTCTTCAAAAGAAGTATTCTAAAATCGTGATGTATTCTCAAATGGTTAGGGTTTTTAAAATATATTAGGAATCTTTAATCAGTACTTATATAATAATCACTGATAAATATTAATTCTATGAACGCTTTTTTTAGAGCTGATAAAGCCTCATATTTATCAGTGCGAAAGAGAACTGATAAAGATGATTTTGTCAGTGTTTATTACCAAAGTGATGATAAAGGATTTATAATTATAATTATAAATTAATTAATTTTAAATATTTATATATACCTAATAAACATAAAATATATAGTTAATGTATTGATTTTTAAATAAATTTATTATATTTTAATAATTATTTATTTTTATTTATAAATTTAGTTTTAAAAAATAATATTTATATAATTATATATATTTATATATTGCATTTGGGGGCTTACCCAAGTGGTAAAGGCTCCCTGTAATTCTGCATCAGACCCGAGTTCAAATCCTGATGAGAGAAATTTTCCCTAGGCAAGCGGTAACATTGGAATAATGTATGATGTAGACTTACGGTGATATAGGCATGACTCAAGCTTGGTGACACAGGTATTATAATGCTGGAATGATGCTACACTTGTCCATCAAGCCAGTTTATAGGCCTTTGAGATATATTATGGGATTCATGCCCACTGGTCCTTTGGTTCGTGTAATTAATAAATAAGGCATCATAGTAAATGTATTCGTTATTTAATTAAATTTATTATAAATCTAATAATTATATATATATATATATATATTTATTAATAATTATATACATACATTGAAAAATAATTGTTTATTTATAATTATAAATACATAATTTTATAAATATAGTAAATGTACATTTATTAATATATTAATTTGTAAATATTTTTTGAAAATTATTTTTTAAACATTATTAATAAATATCTAATTTGAAGTGCATGTGTATATGTTGAAATTGAGTGAAATTGAATTAATTAAGAATAAGTACACACTGAAAATATTGAAAAAATTGATATATTTTGTGTGTGTGCATTGAATATAAAAATGCCTTAATTACATATATATGAAATCAGTATAACACACATTTGATTTATCTTAAATTGAAATATCAAATGACATTAAATTAAATGTCGAGTTCTATCCAAATAGTCAATATTTTTAATTCAAATGAAGTTTTAATTAGAAACCATTATTCAATAAACAATTGACTATTTAATGTAAATTGAAAAAATATTTTTTAATATATAAATCGTACTTATATACATTAATATATATCTCTATATTTATAATATAAAATTTAATAACTTTAGTTATCAAAATTATCTAATTGATAAAATGATTAATATTTAATAATTTATAATCAATTTATTAATTTTTATCAATACCTATTTAAAAAATAAAATATTTACTTTTTATTTGATAAAATCATTTATTATTATTTATTTATTTACTTATATAATTTTTTATTCGGGCCATTATGAGTTATAAAGAAAATAACTAATGAAATAAATATTTATCAGTGCTAATAAAGAATACCCTTCATCAGTGATAAAAATAAATCTTTGATAAATGATACACATTATCAGTACTCAAAATAAAGCACTGATAAAAGGTTAAATTTTTCCAAACTCTCTTTAGCAATGAAAATATGCCATTTAATAGTGTTTTTTTAGCACTGATAAATACCAATGTAGTTAAAGGACTGTTTTGTAGAAGTGATTGTGATGGATGGAAAAAATTTATTACTTTCTTCATTCACTATGTGGGGGGTTTGTTTTCATTTAATATGGAATGAACACTTTGTGTAACCCAAATATACTAACTCATCAAGAAATGATAAATGATTATAATGATTTACTATAAAATAATATATAAACAGACATAGAATCAATCATAATTGTATCTCCCAGCTAGGAGTGATTTTTAACTTAATCTTTATTGAGGTATTCTTATCCATTGATACATTCCTTTCATATTATTGAGTTTCCAACCTCTATCAATGATGATTCATTATCACTCTCACATGATTCCATGACTCAAAAAACCCTAATTATTTTGTCTATGTCCTTGATCCCTATTCGTATTGGATATTTCATTGTTACTCACATTCAAGAATTGATCGCAAAAATTATTCTGATATCCAACATCCCCACACTCAAAACATGGAAAAAGTAGATCCATAAACATTTAAATAAAGTGAAAAAATTTATATATTGAAATAAATCTTGTAATCCATTATTCTTTAAAATTATAAAAGGTATATTAGTAAAATTCACATTGATGTTATTCTACATCCTCTTCTATCTGTTGAGGAAATTTTTCCCCTCACCTTCATAATAAAGATATATGCCCTCCTTTTTAATGTCAACTATATGAATTTCCACTAAGTTGCCTATTATTAGAACCTCTACATACTATGTATTATTAAGGATATTTATCATTTAACATGTTTCTATTAATAATAGTATATCAAAAATTCATTCCTAGAGATCCATAGTTTCTTAAAAAACCTGCATGTATATCACAAGATCAATATATTTTCACGAATAAAATATATATAGCATTTTACCCTATTTGATGTCAAAAAACTCTCAAGACCTAAAAAATTCTTCAAATTTGAAGTAGTATTAATCATTAATGATCTTATTGAATCCCATACATTTATAATAATTATAATCCCAATATTCATAGAGTATCTTCCAAAAACATCTAGTTAGTACCTATATAAAATAATCCCAAAATATATCGTTAAGGTCATATATATTTAAAAATAAGGATAATATTATCAAACATCTACATTCACTCTTCCTCCCTATTTGGTCCAGTATCACCGATGTATGAGGAGTGGTTTTCCTTTTTGAGAGACAATTGTGTTATCTACCTCTGTTGTCCTATCCAGATTAATTTCCATTAAAATAACTCTCAATAGACTATACTATAGTTCCCAATAATATAGGGTTCATAGTAATACTCTTTTCCTTGTATAAATACTATTTCCCATGAAAAATATTACAAATAAAACACATAATTTTATCATCATTAATAATCATAAAAATCCACAACCCATAATAAAGAAAGGATTTTTTCCTATTCACTATTATAATTTTACCCCCAATTACTTTTTCATAATAATTTACCCAATATTATAATAATATTTAATCTCAAAATATTCTTTGAAATAGTTAAAGATAATTAAATCATCAATTATAAATTTAACATAGAAAACCATTTTCTTTAAAAGTAATTTATGTGATGAAATCCTCACCATTCCAACCATGATGTAAGATTTATTAAAAATTCCAACCCATAAATTATTAACAAGGAAGAAATTAAAAACTTATGTGGTTCTCACTGACCACTATTTTACCCATATTTTTTCATAACTGAAGAGATTAATATAAAGAGGTTAGTTTTTCCTTTATATGGGTATATTTGAAGTATAAACATCTATATATTCCCAGCTACTTAACATTACATGAATCAACTCATAGCCAATCTTTACTACCATTTTTTAAAACCCTGAATTAATTATCCTACTCTAAATACCTAATCTAGTATCCTACATGTCCATAATTCAAATCCTAAATATGAGTGGTTTCTAAATATTTACAAGGGATAATATAAACCATTTTGGGAATTAGTTTAAATCATTGAAATAACATAATACAATACATGTATATATAAATCATATATAAATAAATTCAATTAAAATAATTAATTATTGAATTATATTGTTTACAAAATCGAATCTAAATCAATTATATAAAATTTCATAGTATAAAATTCCATATAAGAATGACTTGTCTTTATAATGGAATTCAACACCAATATTAGTTTCATTAATTTTATTTACATTAATTTTTATTCAATGAGTTGATATAGTGGAGGTAGTTAATTCCATGGGGTGTTTGAAAGGAAAATATTAATATTTACTAAAAAATTGAAAAATTGAAAAATCCAAATTATAAAAAAATATTAATTTAAGGAATTTACCATTGATTCTAAAATGGGGTATTTCCCATACTTTTTTTTTGGGAAATTTTTGTACATTGATAAGATTATGCATAGTTAATAACGAGAATAATAATATAATAATTAATATTTAAATATATAATTATTGAGCTATAATACATTTATATACTCATATTATTCTGGGATAGTGATGATAGGATAGTGTTTGTACTATTCATACATAGATGATTCCACTAGGAAGATGATTTTCAATAGGGGATGAAATATCTTTTTGGTCAAGATAATGTTATGTAATTCCAATTTATATCATATTATAATTTTTTATCTTTGAAATCAATCATCATGTACTTGAACTTATTTTATTAATATTTTAATAAAATTTAGTTTTTTAATTCTTTGATTGAATATGATTTTATTAGACTAAGAATCTAGAAAATTTAATTTGTTAATTAGAAGATATTGAACTTATATTTTTTGGGGTTAAACATTTTCCTGTGGAATTTTGAAGGGTTATATAAAAAAATGAAAAATTACTTGATATAATAAATAAATATGATAAATTGAATCTAATTTCTTCTAATCCCATGAAATCTAATATACAGGTTTTGAGAAAGCTTTAATTAAATATTTATATATTTATATAATTTATTGATAAAAATTAAAAAATGTTGAATTTAAAAATCTATAATATATCATTATAATTTAATTTAACTAACACACCTAATTGATTTTGAATCACATCGATTAACCCACAAGTTTTAGTGATATGTTAGATAGAATTTCGATCCATTCTCAAATTTTCTCTTCAGTTTATACTAGGAAAAAGATATTATTTTGGATATTTAAACCATACTCAGGATCCATTGATTGATAGGTATCAATTATTGAATTTTTTTTCACCATCAACCATATTACCTCTCTTTTATTCTATCATGTGAAGAATTTGGTGGTGAAGTGCAGTTGTTTTCTGGTTGGGTTTCGATGAGGAGTAAAAAAAATTCAATTAGTGACCAAATATTGTATTTCAAGCCACAATATTCTATTTTCATTAAATTAAAATGTTTAGAATGGTTAATTTATTGATAATGATTGGATGACATAGTTATGGGTGTGGTGTAATGTTAAATGAATACCCCACATTCGAAAATGTTTTTCGATCTCCTCAAATCAACATCTCAAAAAGAAGAGTCTAGATTATCTCATCTTTATTGTACCCAACTATCTAATCAAACTATCATGAAAATCAAATGGACCATGTGGTATGTATAGATTGAGAGACACAACATCTCCAAATAGAGAGTATGGGGATTCCACGTGGAATCCCTTATTATAAATCAATAAAAGACATGAATGGGCCTGTAGATTATGGGATTCAAATAAAAAAATTTATTTTAACCCTCTCAATTTCCCAACTTAAAAGAATAAAGTTATGGGAATTTAAAGAATTTTTTATATATTAATTAATATAAGTATGAATAAATAATTTTCATTCTATTGATATAAATATTTTAATAATTGTTATTTAATAAACTAATGTGTTTAAGTGAATGATTACTCCCATTCATTGAGAAATAAATTAATGAATGGAATAAACTATGTGGAAATAAAATCATAGTTTTTGATAATTAAGTACCATTTTATTATTAAATTATGATATTAATTTCTAAAATATGTTACCAAAATTATCCAAGATGATTGGTCTAAAATAATTGAATGATTAAATACACATGGTGATGTATGAATAATTCTATCATTCGTGAATCAAAAGATGGGATAATATGATTAAATAATGGAAATAAATTAAAATATTTAAATTAATAAAAAAAATTTCACTGTAATATATTCAAAACACAAAGAAATCATAAAAAACAAAAATTATGATTAGATTACTATTAAAAGATATTTTTTAAAAATAATATAGAGTAAATATAGAATTTAGAACAAAAATAATGTTGTTAATATGTAGATAAGGATTATCATTGAATTTATTATATTGATAAATAATGTTTGCCTTTTAAGTCTATTGGTAAAATAAGAATATAATTCTATGAAATAATTTTAGGTCAATTAAATTTATTTAAAAGTATTGAATTAAATAAATTTCATTGGATTGTATATATTCATATATACCGTTACATGATTTTTATTGAAGAAAATAATGATGTATTAAATGGGAATCTTATATAATCCTTTAATGATGATGATTTTGTAAGTCGGTAAAGAGGATGGTACAATAATAAAAGATCTGATAAATAGTTCATCCCTTAATAATGAAACACCATCATGACAGAATTAAATATATGCAATGAATGATCTATAATTAATGGGGAGATAATCAATAGGGGTGATGTGAAATTTAAAGACAATATAGTGGAATATTTTATTAGATATTAATATAACACATGAAAATGATTAAGTATTATATTTTATATAATTAATTTTAATTTATATAACGTTATAAAAAAATAATACATTGGGAAAAAAAAGAAAAACTAATTTCTATTATTTTATCTGAATAATTCAATAATTTTCATTTCAATATTATTAAATTATGGTTATATTTTAATGAGCCAGGAACGATGAAATTCGTTGTGTTTTATATAGAGATATTTATTAATATGAAAGAATCCTTTGCTGATTCACAGGCCAATCCTTTTTTTAATATAGTAAATATTTTATGATTCTTATCGATTTAATGATATGATAAATGCAGATAAAAGATGTAGATTGATGAAAATGAGGCTCTTTTTTGCCTTCCCTTACTCCCCACTAGATTTGGTAAGAGTGAGATGATCATGATCATTGAATTTATCACTCACAAATTTTGGAAGTTAAGTGATGTAAGATATAGGTATTTATTTCTAATAACCTAAATCAATAGTCAAGATAGAATATGCATTAAATAATATATTGGTGGGGATGTGTAATAAACTGAAAATAATCACTATTTTATTATAAGAGATGTGTAATTACTCATAAATACCTAGTATAATAATGTTATATGTTTTACATTTCTCATGTGATTACACTCTTTATATCCCATAGATCTGAGTTCATGGTGGATAATGATGTAAAAAAATTTAATCGCTTACCACCCCCAAAACACTAGGATTGGGAGAATAATATATACTAATACATCCTCATAGATTTGTATTCCCTTCAGTATTCAATATACAGATACAACCCTGGAGAGGTGTATTTTTTTTTCTATCAGTAAGATATGTATATGCTAGAACCATGTATATGTGTATTTACTCTATAATTTTAGAAATTGATGGGGATGTGTATTTTTTATATCCCCTAGATTTGTTAATCTGTGGTGAATCATTGTGCATGAAAATTATGAAGGGATTTGATATTTTATTATTCTTTTATAATGTTATTTTTACTTCTTGAATTCTATCAAAATATGTGGTTTATGAATTTGTACATATTAGATTCATTTTCAGGGGATATTCAGAGTTATTCTAAGGGTATTTTTGGATGATAGGTATAAATAATTGAGAAAATAATTTTGTTACACCCTTCAACGAAAAATCCCATGATGGACCTTATACTAATATTATAATATTTTTCATTGTATGTATATGTAATTTAATGATTTAATATGGATAGTATTATAATGTTCTGACTGGGTATATCAATTATCCTTGAACATAAATGACTTTCAACCAGTAATGATGTCTATTGATATCGGTTTGTATAAAAACTATTTATCTTTTATTCATGTAGACAGTAGTTGTTATTTGAGTTATCCAATTTTATGGTATGACCATATTGAGTAATATTTCTCAAAATTAGAATTGAAATTTTACATTATTCTTCTTATTTCCTTAAGATCAATATAATAATGTATAAGATATTCTTTGAGGCTATATAAGGGTATTATAAAGGGTAATTACTATGATTGACATCCCACTTTCGTGGCCACCTTCGATCATGCATGTTTTAAAATGTATTATTTATATATGGTGATTTATTCACATATTATAAATTATGTCAGGGATTTACTCTAAATTAATAATATGTTATATTGTAGGTTTTTTATTCCTTTTATTATAGTGGACGAGGTTTTATTATTTCAGGTTATTATTTAAATGTTGAGGTAATAACTCAAATAGTTTTATAATGACATCATAATGCGGATCACTAGACATTGTAATATCTTTGATCATATTTTGATATTCATATAATAGTATACCATAATTTGATAGACTAGTATTTCATTGGTAGTTTTGAGTATGGATTTAGGAACATGTGTTGTTTTTATGGAATAGTTATTATGTGTTTACTAAGGAATTCTAGTTTATGAAATTTTAATAAAGAATGTTACAAAGGTTAGGGGTGGATTAAATATTTGAAATAAATTATTTTATGGATAAATCATGATTGATACATTATTATGTTAACATGGATCATATTGTATGGGTAAAAAATTATATAGTTCTAGGTCAATATTCTATGATTTTATGAATAATTTTAATCAAATAATAGATAATATTCATTTAACAAACTGGTGGGGGCCAATTGAAATCCAAATAATCCCCCAAAATCAAGATTGATGTTTTTTCCTACATATAGTGGGTAGAATTTATTGATATTGATAGTTGGTATTATACATTAATTCTTGTGTTGACTAACTATAATAGAGGTAATCGTTGAGATATTGGCACATGGGTCAAAATAAATAATTCTGAAAGGGTCATATAGAATCATATGCTAATATTTCTATAAAATGGTATTGATCTATTATGTAATGAAATATGAATTTTTTTATATGTATAAAATCATTATATTAGATGGTGTATGTTGATTAGAATTTTGAATTATTTATTATATGATATTTGAGATTATATTGACTTATGTGTTAATATGAGAGTTATACTAGTTCATTTTCATGGATTAATGTCCCTCTATGAGGTTGAGTTTGAAATTATTGGTATTTTATAGATTATAGAGCATAATATAATCCTAGTGGAAGATAAAATATTTTTTTATATTGATATATGTTCTTAACATAATTCATTTGGATATTTTATTTCTTGTGGCTATGAAAATTTAAAAAATTATCTAAATGAGAAGCATGTAATGTATTTAGTCCCAATTCCTAGAAAAGGGGACACCATATGGGAATATATTATGGTTATTTTCATTAATTCTGAATATTTATATTGATATTGGATTGTTTAGTGATTACACTTTGAAAAATTGCATGGGAATCATAAAAATATATGTCTTTGGTCTTGTTATAGTGTAAATACTGTTACTATATCCTTTTATGGAGCTATTTTGTAACCAATACAAGACCAACCACATTTTATTTTGTGTTATGGTTATTTATGAACTATGTATCATCTTATTTATTGGTTGAAGGATGAAAATATTGAAAAAATAACTTTTGGATTTTTAATTCTACCTTATATAATTGAAAGAAAGTTTTAATATTTTCTTTTTTCCAAGGGGACTTTGATTGACGAATTTAGTGATCATTAAATTTTATAGATTATCAAATTAATGATGTGTGGGTAATATCATCAGTTATGAGATGTTAGTTTGAATATAATTTGAAATAGATATTTTTGGTTCTCCGTATTTATTGGAATATAAAGATATAATTTTTAATTACTTATCTAAAATAGAGGATGGTTACAAGTAGATAAATGGTATAAACTACAACAATGTGTTATAATAAATGATTAATGACCTAGAGTAAGTATAAGATGATTGAGATGTTTTTTTTCTGATGAATGTTTTTATTTGTGAGGTTGTTTAGTATACATGGGAAAATTATCATGTTGATGAGATAAATTTGAGTAGACATTATTTCTAGATAGACTGATAATTTATACAACACGGCGTTAATTGATTGAAGTAAATAGATTGTTATGAAAAATTATATGTAAAAATCCATGGTTAGATTTCTAATCATCCCATTCAATTATTGAATTATTTTAATTTTTTTTTATATATATAGTTGGTATGGAAGAACAGTCTGATGAACACCTATAAAACTCTATTCATTGGTTCAATTACATTGTTAATTTTTATCCTTTGATTCCTCTAACAAATTATACCTCATATAGAGAATCTAAATAATAGTTTTAAAAATTCTCTTAATATGATATAGTATGATATTGACCTATTATTGACATCTTATGGTAATTTATTTGGTATGTTAAATTATTATATAATAAATGTATCATTTTTTAGATTTTATGGACGGGCTATTTAGATTTTTTTACTTAAGAAAATGTGGGTGAATTGATATTAATTTATATTTTTAATTATGATATTTGAATTGTGTAGTGAAATCAATGAAATTTTTGACAATGACTGTCATCATTAAAAATATTTTTTAGGTATTAACATATGGATTTTCTATAAAGTTAGGGAGATTGATACACATTAGTTATATATGGTTAATTTTTCCAGGGAATGAAGTAATGTTCTAATAAATTCTTATACATTTATATTATAATGGTTAAAAGTAAAGAAGTATGGATATATTTTTTATTTTTATGTTGGATAATATATAAAAGTGTGATTCCTTTATTAGTTTAGGAGGGAATAATGATAGGAATTTGTCTTGAGGTACATTTTTTTCCCAATTTTTTGGAAAAACTATTAAAAACATTTCCCTTTAAATTGACATGTTTCGAGGAACGAGTGTGTCTCTAATGATATGAATGGTACTTTTTTTAGGATGGAAAAATAATGTTAGAGAGAATATAATATTATTATTTAAACCTAGGAATTGATATTTTGGTACATTAACTTCAATAATGGGTTTGGTTTCTTTAAATTTATCTGTACTCATTTTTATTCAACTATGTAATCTAGAATTTGAGTTAACAGACACTGGAGTCTCAGAAAAATAAAAATATTTTTCTAAAAATTCATAGAATAGTACAATCATACATATTGGAATGTCAAAATGTAAAATGGGCTACTCCATCATTTCTAAAATGATGTGTTTCCCATATGATAAAATGTTAGTTATTTCTATATACTGATTAGTACTTATTTCTAGGTTATGAGAATTGTTAGGGAATAAATAATATTTAATGAAATAATTATTAAATCATCCTAGTATAATATATTTATATTTTATAGGAACGATACAAATATGAACGGGATTACAGCTTTCTCACTCAACGGATTCCACAGGTGGGAGGATGATCAAAAAATAATTAAAAAAATTGTGGGGATGGTATGGTTCTTTTTTTCTGATGTGTTTATTATGATATCTGTAGATCTAATATTTTTTTCTTTATAGTGTACTAATTTAATTTTTAGTTATTCTATTAAATTTTAGTATGTTATTCACTGATTCAATATGGTTTTTTGAATATTTAATTTCATAAATTAGATTCATGAATTATGAAATATGTTACTGAAAAGGTTAGGGGTTTAAAGGGTCTCTCTTCAATTTGGAGGGATTTTTTAATGATCATAAAAATATCTATATATTCATATTTGTTATGGTGAAATAGATCCAATTCTATTATATTTATCAAAATCGAAGGAATATATTTCATGAAAACCCTATGTGAGTTATCAAGCTAGTTTTTTATAATGTGTAGATAAATTTTACTTATTGTTGAATCAGTAAAACTATCATATATCATTGAAAATAATTTAACGATATGTACCCAATGAATTTCAATCACACAAATTATACTTATTGATTGAGAAAACATATATAGAAATGTACCATTTTTCATTGAGGCCTATTAGGAAGTGAAGTGTTGTGGTGTATCAGTGTGGATCTAAAGATGGGTTTTAACCGTTAAATATGAAATATTATGCATGTTTTTAATTAATAAAAGAGTATGATCATAAAAATTCTGATACTGAAAAATAATGGATGTTTTTTTATATAATTCAGTTATTCATATGAGATGTATATTATATAAAATAAATGATGGTTATATAGATGTATTGAAAAGTATTGAACTCAGTAATGTTAAATAGATACTATATATTCATCAATATAAAGGAATGAAGTTATTTGAAACTAATATATGTGGATTTCATAGATCAATTATACAATATTTAAATGATGAAAGAGAAAGTAAGTTTTTAACATGAATGAAATGATAATAATAAAAAAGTTAAAAGGTTCTATTATTAATTATGAGATACCATCATAACAGAATTAAAAATATACAATTAATAATATATAATTATTTATAACATGATGATAAATAATTTTGTGAACATTATTTACTATGTATTATAATATTTTGACAAGGACTACATATAAGGACCCAACCTTAAAAATTAAACAATATTAAGTTATGAAATATTTTGAAATTATTTCACATTTAGGATATTTTCATGATTATAGACTTATAAAATTAGACCATAACTAATATAAAAATCATAACAATAAAAAGTGGCAACACCCAAACATTGTCCCATTTTTTCACCAAAATAAACCCTTTTAAAATTGAAACAGGATTTATTTTCCAGACTTGTCTTTGATACTTTCCTCACGACATACTCTTTTTCTAAACAATCTTTTGACCTATGAAAAGTAATTTAAAACTTTGTAAGAGAATAAAAAGATCAGTAAGGGGCATATAAGAAGGAAAGAAACCATTAGTCCATGAATTTATTAAACTCATGAAAATATTTTCACAAAATCACACTTTTCTCACATAAAACATAAACTCTTTAGATTACATCATCAAATAATATTATTCTAAAAAACTTTATAAAAATCATAAAACATAATGTTAACTTGTAAAATCTATATCATACATTCATTTTAGCTTTCATAATGACTTCAGGAGTAACATTCATTTGTTATGTTTGGAATACCCATCATAGTATGTTCTATATATCTATTAATAGAAACCTAACCAGTTAGCCCCATCTCATTTCCCAATGTATTGGCGAGATTTCATGGCCTCTCCGACCCTTAGTTTATCATGGAACCACCCTTAAAATGTCCAAGTACAATTATATAATCATTATAAATAAATGATTACAATTTTCAACATTTCACCCTAAAATTTTCATTTTAACTAAAAAGAAATCATTTCATGATATTGAAATAGTTAATCTGCTTTCAAACCCATTTTTAATACCAAAACACGAAAAAAGGAATTATTGATTATTTTTCTTTTAAAACATTATGGCTTGTATAATATGCTAAATATAAAATAAAGGTCATTAAAGTGGAGAAGTTGTTGTCTCCATATATGTTAAAAAACATTCCTTTTATTGTGTCTAATGAATGTTAAAAACATCATATAAAAATATTCCTTTAGAAAACATTTAATGAAATTCAATATAGTTATACAATTTCCATTATAATCCTTTTATATCCATACAAATAAACTTTTTTAATTAATATCATGAAGAAATTTATTCAATAGTTAAATCTTTAAACGTTTAATGAGTCTCATACAACATTGAAAATTTAAATAATAATACCCATTAATTAATAAATTTACCAAAAATAATAAATAACATTGTTAAAGATAATAAATGAATATTAATTTTATAGTGGATATATATACACATTATACAAGAATAAAGTTGCATATTAACAAGAATTGTCTTAATGAAAGGATATTGAGATGAAATCCCTTACGTAGAGTCTAAATTACTATATACATTGTTTTTCTTCTTGAATAATAACCTTAGGTTATGTTTTACTATAATGAGAACCTTAATAATTTTTATTTAATCACTTATATCACTTATTAAAATTTTATAATTATAACATAATGATTTAATTTCAAGTCATAAATTGTGTTGATATTCAGATATTTAGTCGAAAATGAACATGGTATGATGTCAATAGTACACATGGTCATAATTATTTAATCTCTATAATAATATTCATGACATTGTTATAATTTTTATACATAAATTTTACCTTCAAATCAAACGATGATGTGTGGTTATAAAAAATGAATAATGTTATAATCATGGAGACGGTAGTCATAAGTACACATTAGTAATGTTTCTCTTCTTCATTGATCTTTATGGAAATAAGTTAATCATTGTTTTATCATTAAAAAATTATCACAATATCATAAAATCTTAATAATCATTAAAATATACTTATATATATCATAAAAGTGATGTGGTGAAAAAAAATGATTCACATCGTCTTATGGATGTGATTGTTCACACGAACGCACGAACGACGTTATCATTTTTAGGTTCGTGCAAAGTAATAAAACAAATGATAAATTATTATATTATAATGATAATAAGTCATTAAAATTTTATACAATCACTAATTTTATTATTATAACTATTCATTATAGATTTTTATATAAAATGAATAAGATCAGTTCGTGGAGGTGATTGTTCACACATATGCATGAATGACTAATTAATTTACCATTTAATGGAAGTTGAGATGGATTTAGGTGATTATATTAACATTATAACATCTTAGTATATTTATTATACTGAAATAATTAATTCTTCTTGGATGATGAAGATTTTATAGAAGTGCAAGATGAAATAAAATAGAAATAATTAAAGAAAATGATACCTCATCTTCAGTTGATCTCCATTGAATAACACATTAACACCTATAAGGACAGTGTTATACCTAAAACAATGAATCAAAAATTTGGGGAAGAATTTTAGTAAGGGTTTTGGGATGATCATGGTTGTAAAAATTGGTTCTTGAAGTGTTATTAATAGAGAAGAAGGTGTATCTTTTATATGAGAGGGGAGGGGCACCCTTGGAAACTCTTAAAATATTAAATTAATATAATTTTTTTTTAATAAAAATGACTCCAAATTAATTTATGTCAAATATAATATGAGAATAGTTCAAAATCCTCTAAGAAAATTTTTTTTGACATGTATTGATTTCATTTTTAACATTACAATTTCGTTTTAACATTGTTTATTTTCATTATTTTTAACTGTGGTTACAACAATGATATATTAAGAGGCTATAAATTTTACTTAAATGGGGTAAATTTTCCATAAATGGATAATTTATGAAATTATATACCTTATCGAAGTCACTTTGTAATGATAAAATATGTTTATAATTTTTAAATAATTTAATAAAATATTATGTTTATAAAATGTCTATATTGTTAATTTTGAAACTATTCATTTCATTGAATTTAAATAAAATCCATAAAAAGAGATAAGGTTGAAAAAAAACATTTAATAGATTAATAATATGTCATAGTATCCTTATAATTCTTGGACTACCCTTATTATTTTTAATTATATATATCTTAATATTTTTCGTATCATTTATTTGATATTTCTATTAATAAAATAATTAATGTATCACTGTTGTGTCATTATTTAGGGAAATTATTTAATCTAAAAAATTATAAATAAATTCCCAAGATTAAGATAATTCCTTTATATTTTTGGATATTTTTTATTATCTAAATTTTATCATGATTATCCATTTATTAAAAACATTATACTTATAAGAAATAAGAGGTGACATGTTGTCACTTTATTTTGATTTAATAATTTTTCTATCACTTTCCTACAAAAAAAAGTAAATTAAATGAGACAATTATGATCCTTACATGTTAAGGGTGAAATTTGATTCATATAATTGGATCTTTTCAGGTGATATGGTAATTTTATTGACATTAGCATATTATTTATTACACTTATTTACATGATTTAACTTTAACTGTTGCAATTAAAAATTATCAAACATACTATTCATAAAATCCAATGAAAATAAAAGGAATATATTAACATAATCCTGTCACATTGATTACAAAAATGGAATCTTTTCTCAAAATTTAAAACAAAGATGTTGCAGTAATTAATTTAAATTTAATATTTTTTGTCAAATTGAGAAAAATGGGTCTTTAAATGTAAAAACCATTAAAAGATTTACATGTGTTTATATATAATTTTTTTGTGATATTAATTTAAATGAAAAAAATTGGATGAAATGATAAAAAAATAATATAATTATACTTTAAAACAAATTACAAATAAAATCTAACAATATTATTAAATAAGATGAAAAAGATGTTTTGAATTAAAATTCAGTATTTTTAAATATTCATTAAAATATACATTTTGTCATGAAAATAGAAAAACATCATCCAAACTAAATTTTTTATGTCCCACTTCCAAATAAGAAGATTATTTTTTCAAATTGAACTTAATAATGTGTCAAAAACTTTATTTAAAATGGACCCTCTAATAAAAGGTGGTGAAATTACCTTAAAAAAATATAATATCTTTTAAAACTAAAGTAGAATTTATTCTAATTTTAAACTAATAAAATATATTATAAGAAAGTAAAAAATAATAATAACCATGTGTAATGATAATATATTTAGTTCTTTCATTCTTTCCAATACAATGACTTTGTGATAACTACAATTCAAAATAATAATATTTTAAATATATTATTTTTCCATATAACAGACTCTTATATGCAACATAATAATTTGAAGAAAACCATTGTTGCGTGTCGAGTACACTATCAGAAATAAAATCCCATTATAAGTAAAATCAATATATAGTTTGTAAATATTAATAGATTTGAAATGGTCTCATTTTATAATTTCTTGAGATTTTATTTCCTTCCCCCTTTTGAAAATTGAAACCTTGCGATTTTATTTACTTATCAAATAAGTGGGGATATTTCTATTTAATAGAATTTTTAGACTACCATTTTTCCTCTTCAACCATATGGTTTTTTCAATAAAACTTAACCTGGTAAATTAATTTATTTCACAATAATATCTCTCTGCAGTCAAGAATCTAGACTTGTTGTTCCTCATAAAAAAGAATGTCTTCCATCTGAAGAACCTCTAGACTCGAAACATCATATGGATCTGACATCTACATTATTAATAGTGAAACATGAAAAATATTATGTACTAGTGATATAAATAGAGGTAAATACACTCATTAGGAAATAGATCCAACTTTCTCTAGGATTTTAAAGGTTCCAATGAACCATGTAATCATCATCAATTTCTTACCAAAATACATCACACTTTTCCATAGAGACACTTTGAGAAAGATATGATAACATACCTCAAATAAAAGATCCTTCCTTTAGTTATCTATATAAAATTTCTAGCTGTTATGAGTAGTCCTTGTGTGTTTCTGAATCAACTACAATTTTCCTACCATATTATCTACCAATATGGTTATCACCGACATCCTTTAACCTACATCATCCCAAAAAGTTGGAATTCGAAACATCTTTCTATATAATGCCTCAAATAGTTCCATCTGTATACTGGAATGAAAAATGTTATTATAAGACAACATAACCAATTAAATATGTGTATCCCTACATCCATAGAAATTCATTGAACATGATCTTAACATATCTACCAACATCTAAATTTTTCATTCTTATTTCCCATCTGATTGACGTTGAAAAGTTGTTCTCAAATTTAATTCGGTACCCAATGACTTCTAAAGACCTTTAAAAATTTCAGAAGTGAATCTGGTATCATGATCAGATATAATAAAGATAGGAAATCCATATAACCTGAATGTATCTTTCATATATAATTGAGAAAGTTGTTCTAGAGAAATAGTATCTCTAATAAAATGAAAACGAGAAGATTAAGTTGATTGGAAAACAACAACCCAGGTCACATTGTATCCTCATGAAGTATTTGGTAATCCCAAAACAAAATCCATAGATATATTTTTTTATTTCCACTCTATAATCAGAAAACACTAAATCATACCGTTCGATACTACCTCTATGATTTGACCTATTGAAAAATAAAAAATCTCAGGATAAAATCATAAATATCACTTCTAATTCCATCCCACCAATAATACTCCCAAAAATCTGTGAGTATCTTAGTGGTATATAGATGAACTAAAAACAGGTAACAATGAGCTTCACATAACAAATCTTTCTTAAACTATGTATCCCAAGTCACACATTATCTCTTTAAAAACCTCACAACACAATATTTATCAATGTTAAATTCAAATAATTTATCCTTTTGAACAAATTATACCTCATTCTACAACTAACTATTTTCTTTCTATTCTTTCTTAATTCATTAAGATAGGGATAATTTTACTTCTAGCTAAAACAAAATAGAGAAATTTCATACACCAAAAATTCTATCAAAAAGTAAATCATGTCATTAACCAAATGATCATGTTCCAAATCTAGCATGGTTAGTGTAGAATTATTTTTTTGAATCAAATCATCATCTACATTATTTTATTTTCTTGGAACGTAATGCACCATGTAATAATAATCCTTTATTAATTCTATCTATATCCTACATATCATGTTTAATTATCTCTGAGTGAATATATACATAAAAACATTATCATTTTATATTTCACATAGTACTCCATACAAATTATGCCTCTAAATTATTAGTGAAAAAATGGAATATAACACAAAATCATGTGTGTATAATTTAACTCAGAAGGATTCAACTAATGTAATGAATAATAAATTACCAGATCATTTTTCATTTGGATAAAACCAATTCCTTTCAATTAACCATCACAATAGATTAATAATTCACCATTCTTGGAAGGCAGGGCCAAAACTAAGGGATTTAACAATCTACTTTTCAGTACCTGAAAACAACCATCATATTATTTTTTCTAGATGCACTTAACTCCCATAAATGGTTACATAGTTAGTGGGATATATAAAAATAATGGTTTTCAAAAAACATTCAGTAATAAACCGGTTCTCTATGAAAACTACAAATCTTGGTGATATTGGTAGGTCTTAAACACTCTTCAACATTTTTTGTTTTAGAAGGTTGAACAGCTATGACATCTTTAGAAAAAATATTACAAATGAAATTAAATTATTACATACAAAATTTAATATTATTATAAATTCTATATATTATCTTTTTTTATTGCTAAAAAATCCTTATGTGACATTACTGTTCATCCTGAATTTTATAATAAACCAAATTATCCTCAATAAACACAACCATAAACTAATGAAAGAATCCATTAATGAAATTTATAAATATATTTGGGGAGTTAGATAAATCAAATGGAATAAATACATATTCATTGTACTTATATCTCATTCAGAATGATGTCTTTAGAATGTAATCCTCCTTCACCATCAACTGATCGTACCCGGACCTCAAATCAATATTAAAAAATACATTGCTCCCTAGAGCTAAAAAAATCATAAATATAAGGAAATAGATACTAGTTCCTAATATTTAATTTATTCAACGATATTAATCAATACAAATTCAAAAAAATTTATTTTTCAAAAATAAAATAAGAGCACCCCATGGTGAAGTGATAGGTTGAATGAAAAAAAATTATTGTAATTGGTTTTTCAGTTCCCCCAATTATACATAATCCATTTGATAATGTTGTTTAGAAATAAGTTTATAATTAGGAACTAAACTAATACCCAATTCAAACTCCCTATCAGGAACAGTACCAGACAACTCATCAGAAAAAACATCTGTAAATTCATTCACTACTCAGAAGTCACTGATCTAATCTAGTTCTTTTTTTCAACAAAATGATCTATATAAAATTTAATTCCATATTTCATCAATATCTTAGCTTCTTGTCATGTTATCAAAGGTATGAAATCATTGAATAATACAATCTTGGATTTGAAATATATTTTATTGTGATAAATAGAAAGCTGATCCATACCCTAAAGGATATCAAATTACACTATGAGATGTTCCACAAGATTTATAGGAAAACCATCCCACTAATGTTTATATTAATATTCATATAAATCTTTGATTCATTACTAATTACACCTGAATATTTTACAAAAAGTCATATATCATATATATGAGGAGATATTTCAATTTTTTTGCAATGTTACCCTAAATGAATGAATGTGAAGATCCAGAGTCAAATAGAGAATTGAGCTATTTTAAAAAAACTTTTAAAATACCTTTCACCACTTCATTTGATGTCCGCACATCAATTTTAGTTATAGAAAAGGATTTTCCACGCCCTTCATCATTATATCATTCCTTTATCCTCCCTAGGTAATCAAATTTGGACTCACATTTTCATAATTCCCTAACTCATAGCAAGTAAATCATCTTACCTTTGACATTTCATTTCATGGATAATCATCTTTCTTGCATTCATGAGCAATATGACTAGTCTTACCACATTTGAAGCACCTCCCATACATTGAGAGACATCATCCAGGATTTTTTTACCACACTTATCACAATACGTAAATTTAATTTTCTTACCTTCAAACTTCTTTGATGGATGATTTCCTATTTCCAACCAATAGGATCACTTTATTTCCTTAATCTAATGAAATATAATATCATTATAAAACATCATTTATACCTTATCATAACACTAGAAATGTTTCTAATTTCTTTAGAAGTCATGAAAATCTTCCACAATTTGATATTTCATCTTTAATCCTGAGTAAAAGTAATTTAACTTACTATCAATATCCCAGATATAATTTGCAAGATTCCTTTACAAACAGGTGAAATTTTATTCATATTCTGTAATTTATGCATCCACCCTTTATATCAATTCTAGGAATTTAATTTCCACCCTATATTAAGAAACCATACAAAAATATTTCTCAAGTAAGATACGGTTAAATTCATCCCTTTCCAAGGAATAAATCTCTTAACTTCTTCTGATATTTTCTAATCATTGACTACCACTAATCGGTTTCACCTTCAAAAAAATAAACATTTAGACTTAGGTTTTGATTGTTTTAACACCAACATTACATAAAATATTTTTATTATTTCATTAATCTACCCTTCAGCTTACATTGGGTTAGATGATCCTCTGAATCATTGGGGACTTTTCTTCATGGAATGTTCCACTACTCCCATATTCTACTATAATTGATTTGGTTTATCTCATGCTTGGAATCCAAAACCTTTTATTTCCTTTGTAAACTTATCCATCACTATATAAAAAATTATCATATTCTAATTATGACCATATCAGAATGCTGATTTGGAAGGGGTTTATCCATTGTATTCCTTCTCACCAGAGATGCCCTATTTCCTCTGTGGAAAACCATTTAGAATATAAATATCATAGATGAAGCAACATGGTAATATTAATATGCTATGTCATTTAAATTTTTCTATAAATTAAAAAATCCATTATGGATATTTTATTAAAAATACTCTAACTCCTGAAGTTATCTAAAATGGAAATCGATACCAACTATAACACATCGACCTTAAACATTATATAATCATGAGGTATATAAATAATTTACCTTAAATTCACATTTAAGATATTTTCATGTTTGAAGAATTAGATAATTAGTCTATAACTCATACATAAAAAAACTCGCAGAATACAAAGTGGACACTTCTAGAAAATATTCATTTTTTCACCAAAAGAAACCCTTTTAAAATAAAACCTGATTCCTTTTCAAGAAATATCTTTGATACTTTCATCATGAAATGAAATTTATCATAACAATTCTATGAACTATGAAAAAAAATTAAAACTTTAGATGAGCACAAATATCTCAGTAATGTGTATAAAGCTGGATAGAAATTAGTAGTCCATGAATATATTAAACTCATGAAAACAATTTCACAAAATCATACTTTTCATCATAAAACAAAATCTCTTTAGCTTACATCATAAAATCATAAGATTCCAATAAAACATTATAAAAATCATAAAACATAACGGTATATTATGGAATCTATATCACACATAAATTGTAGCTTTCACACATAAAATTGAAGTAACCTTCGTGGTCATTGTTTAAACACCCATCACAGTATATTCCCTAAATCTCTTAGGAGAAACCAAACCTGTTAACATAGTATCATTACCTAATACATTGGAGAGCTATCACGGGATCACCCACCATTGGTTTATCATGGAACAAACCATCTTTGGTTATTCATTTAACCATTTTTCCAATTTCTATGTACCATTATATAATTATAACACATAATAAATTTCAATTATCAACATTTAACAATAAAATATCATTTTCAATCATAGGAAATAATTTCATGATATTGATATAGTCAATCCACATTCAAAACCATTTTCAATACCAAAACACCCAAAAAGTAATACTGGATTTATTTTTATTTTAAAAACCTTATGGCTTATATAGGATGCTAAATATAAAATAATGGTTATGATGGCAGAGAAGTTGTTGTGAGTGTATATGTTAAAAAACCTTCTTCTTACAGTATCTAGAGAAAGAAAAAATATTATCATAAAAATATTCCCTTTTAATATTTTTATTAAATTATAAAAAAAAATTAATTTATATTCCTTTTATATCAATTTAAATAGTTTTTAAAATTAATATAATGAAGAAAAATATTCGATAATTAAATTTTTAAATGTTCAAGTTGTCCCATACCAGTTTCAACATTTGAATATTAATATCCACAAATTAAAACATTTAAAAATATAATAAATAACATCAGTATACCCAAAATAGGGATATTAAATGTCATAGCGGATGTATATACACATTATAAAAGAAAAAAGGTCCATAATAACTAGAAATGGCTCAATGATTAGAGATTGAGATGAAACCTCTTACCTTGAGTTTGAATCCTCTAGTATGTTGTTTATCTTCCTAAATAATAAGCATAGGATAATTTATAGTTTCATTTGATAATTTTTCATGTTAATTATTCTTTTATATAACTTATTACCATGTTATAACAGTTAATTAATTATTTATGTTCACATAATATGTTTAGTCGATATTCGGTACATGAGTTGAATATGAACTTGTTACAATGTCAATAGTCCATGTGGTCATAATTTATTCATCTCAAAAAATAATATTCATGATATTATTATCATGAATATACGTATATTATACCTTTAAATCGAACCACGAAGTTTGGATTTGAAAAATGAACAATGTTATAATCACAGTGACAGTAATTCGTACACATTCATGGGTAACACTTCCATTTTTCATTAATCTTTATGGAAATAAATTAATCATTATTTAAAATTCAAGAATTAGCATTATATTATTAAAATATTAATAATAAATAAAACATAATTATATATATCATATATGTGAGGTGGTGAATATTAATGACTCACATCGCTTTGTGGTGGTGATAGTTCACACATACACACAAACAAAATTATCCTTTTTATATGCACGGAAAGTAAGAAAATAATTGAGATTTTATTATCTTATAATGATAAATGTGTAATTAATATTAAATATAAACATTAATACTATTATTATAACTAGCCACAGAATATGGATATGGAAACTGAATTAGATCGGTTTGTGGAGGTGATTGTTTACAGGTACGCAAGAATGACAAATTACTTTCCCATTTAAGTCGTGTTGATATGTATTTAGGTGGTGATATTAGAATAATAACATCTCAGTATATTGAGTATATTTTAGTTTTTATATCATCTTGGACGAATATTATATGATGGAAGTTGAAGAAGAAATAAAATTGAAATACTTAACGAAAATGATACTTCTTCTTCAGTTGATCACCATTGAAGAAAAGGTCAACACCTCTAAAATGGGTGTTTTTCAAAAAATAAAGACTCAAGAATGTGGGTACGGACATTAGGAAGGTTTTTGGGTAGATATTTTCTGATTCATATAGTTTTTTATGTGTGATTAATAGATAAGAGTGGGTATCATTTTTTGGAAAGTGGTGGGGCAACCTTAGAATCTTTTAAATTATTTAATTAATATAAATCATTTTATAAATCCAAATGAATCCAATGTGAGTTATGTATAAGGTTAAATTTGGATATTTATAAATCCTCCCACCAAATAATTTTTTTACATGTATTGATTTCATTTAAAAACTTATAATTTCGTTTTAGCATTAATTACTCTCTTTTAATTTTAATTTTTGTACCAACATTTTAAATATTAAAAGGCTATAAATTTTACTTATATAGGGTAAATTACCCACTAATGGAAACTTAATTAAATATTAGACCTTATGAAACCCAAAATTTAATTTTAAAATGTATTATTTATTTTTTAATGATTTAATATTATATTATTTTTATAAATTGTCAATTTTGTCAATTTTGGCACTATTCAATTCATTGAATTTAATCAAAATTTAAATAGAGAGATAAGTTATAGAAAAATAATAAATGGACTTGTAATATGTCATAATAACCTATATAATACATTTATTACCCTAATTAATTCTAGTTAAATTTATTCAAATATTTTTCATATCTTTTATTTGATATTTCCCTTAATAAAATAATTACAGTGTCCTTATTATGTCAGAATTTATGGTAATTATTTATTCAAAAAAATTATACATATATTTAAATAATTTAGATAAATTTATTATATTTTATGCGACTATTTATGATCTATGTTTTTATGTTTATCCCTTTATTAAAATTATTATTCTTATCATAAATAAGGGGGTGACATGTTATGGATTTCTTTTGTTTTAGTAATATCTATGTCACTTTTATAGAAAAAACTCTATTAAATAAATAAATTCATATAAATAGGTATTAAGAGTATAATTTTATTCATGCAATAGTATTTTGGAAGTTTTTATGGTATTATTATTATTATTATCATATAATTTATTACATTAATTTACGTGATTTTCCTTTAATCGTAATAAATAAAAATTACCAATGTTACTATTCATAAAATCCAAAAAATACAAGTTACCAATTTACATATTTTATTACCAATTTATTAAAAATATGGAATAAATTTTTAAATATTTTAATACATAAGTTTCATTATATAATTTAAAATTAATCCATATTGTCAAAACGAGAAAATGAGTCTTTAAAAATAAAAACCTTCAAATGGTTGACTTGCATTTATTTCTAATTTAAATGTAAAATTAATTCCAATTAATATAATTGGATAAAATAAAAAATAAAAAAAACATATCCATGTTATACTTTAAAACCAGTTAAAAAGATAATATAAAAATATCAATAAATTAGATAAAAAAAAATTGTGATTCAAAATGCAGTATTTTTCACTATTCATTAAAATATAAATTTTAGAAAAAAATTCCAAAACATTATAAAAAATATATTTTTATGTTAATATTATAAAATATAAGTTTATTTTGTCAAATATAACTTATTAATGTTTCAAAAAATAGATTTAAAATGGGTTCACCATTAAATAGTGGTAAAAAATATCTTCCAAAATATTAGAACTTTGAGACTAAAAATTGGATTTATTCATATTTTAAACACATAAAATGTATTTGAAGAAAGTAAACGCAATTAATAAAAAATATAAACATTATATAGTTGGTTATGTTCATTTCCACCGATAAAATGACTATGTGATAACTACCATTTATAATAGTAATAGTAATAATATATTATTTTTCTATATAACTCAGTATTGTGTGAAACATAAGATTTTGGAGAATCCCATTGTTATGTGTTGAGTGTGCTATCAGAAATAGAATCCCCATTAAAGTTAAAAGAATATATAATTCACAAATATTAATTTATTTTAAATATTATTATTCTATATATACTGGGGATGTTACATTATAGTAATTCATGAGAATTATTATGGACTATTTTGGACATAATATTGGTAATATTAAATGAATGATCATTACTCATAATTTGGGGAGTGATTTAAACCATATTACATTATAAAAATATGAATAGTTCAATAATATATTTTTATTTTGATTGAATTATTATTATAATTCAATTATATATGGATATAATAATATATTGATGTCGATATAGTATCTTTGGAATAATATGAAAGAAGTATCTTGTACCCATAATAGTGTCCTTGATTTGAATAAAGTGTCCATTTTTTGTTTTTAATCTAATTTGATATGTAACACATATGGTCAACAAATATGTGCAAATGATGAAGGGATATAGTCAAGTCTTTCATTACTCTCAACAACTGGATGGGGTTTGAGTGAGATAAAAATTCTGTTTACCATTCTCACCCACTAAAATTTGAAGAAACCATTAATGAAATATACCAATATCTTTATATACTCACACATAGATGTGGGGTGAGGAAGAAAATATATCCATTATGAGATCAATGAAAATGTGTAATTCTCAGAGAACGATTTTAATGAGATTATTAAAAATATTAATTCCTTCAGTATCTCTGGTATATGCATTTGATAGATGATATATAACCTAAGTGATTAAAAACACACATATGCTCTCTCCCATATCTCTGGGATTTTCGTGGATGATTATACAACATGTATTATCTATTCCACAAAAAATATCATCAGGATTAGGGGAATAAAATATTACAATATATCCATCTAGATCATTATTTACTCATGTATCTATGTATATATATGTGCATTTGAAAACCCCATGTCACTATAGTTGTAATTATAATAATTAATTTTTTGGTAATTTGAATAAATAGAAGTTTCATGATAGAGATTATGAATTTTTAAAAGTTTATTTGAATTATAATTTTATTGAATGTTTTGTAGTAACTATGTGGTAACTATAAAGAATGTGTTGCATACTTGAAAAATAAAATTTCATAAATACTACATTCCTAGAAAAACCATGAAAGACTCTTATAAGACTAGGAATATTTATTTTTCTCTTAGTAGATCCATTTATGGTTATCAGTAACCATGTTTCAAAACCATCTAATTATGTTTTCAGACTCAGGTGAAGGTTAAAATATTGATATATAGTTTACCTTTCCATGTACAAATCCCATGAAATCTTTCTAGTTAATTTAAAATATGTTTTTTCTATTTTCACTATTCAAATTATGAAGGGGGTTTCCCTTATTTCTTGCCCAGTTGTGTTAGTCAATCCTAGGCGTAAGAGGAAGGATATCTTCTCTCCCTCTCCATTAATCTCCAACCTCTATTCAAGTAGATATTTCTAGGTATACCCATCTTCACCTCATTTTCTTCCTTCCTCCTACTCCTTTATTTAATTTCCTAAGGATTATCTTATCACTCATAAACCCTATGGGATATTAGGCCTATATTTAGGTTTTTTGGTTCCATAATCATGTGGTTATTTATGGTTAGGGGTTTCTCATATTTCAATTATGATTTTATTAGTGACTTCTAATGAAATAGAATATTTTTTACTTTATTTCCATTGGATAGAGATTGGTGTTTTGGGTAATTTCTATAATTCTTCAAATCATTTGATGATTGAGGTTTCCAAATTCATTAATTATTGTGTTATACCTATATGCGATGGTCAATTAGTTTTTAATAAATTTTTTAGAATTGGATTTGACTTGGTGTAATGGGTTTTCTATGGTTTTATGGTTTTAAATAGGGTAATTTGATTTACATGTGTTTCTTAATGTGATTAAATGTTTTACTTAAATTGAGAATGATGTTTCTAAATGGTATTTGAACATGATTGGGTCACTCCCTTAGAAAGTTTTTATTTTCCAAGAATTGTTTTAAATAAAAGAAAATTTTCTCCCAATCATTAAGTTAATATGATTGGTGTTTTGATAAAATATATATGAATTTAATTTATATGGATTTATTTTTAAATAGTCATTTGAAGTTGAAATTTTAAGAACAATGAAATAATATTGAATTTCGTGTCTATTTTAATGATGTCCACTATGTAACTTTTGAATGTTTTTTAAATGGTGTTGGTTTGTGAGACCAAATATAGAGCTTGTTGTTTTTTCATAACTTTGATTGATGTTGAAGGAGATTGTGATATATTATATGATATATAGGTTATGTGATCATGTTTATTTCATGTGGAGTCTAGGGTGTGGGAAATTTATTGTTATTTCTTATGATGCATGTACTGATAACTTTTTTCCTAATCACCCCTTATTGTTTCATCCTTCATAGAAATACTTGGTGTATTAGTGATGGATGTGTGTTGGTTTCTATCTAGTCTTGATGATACATACTATATTTTCTATGGTATTGAAGATCAGAGGGAGAGTTCGGACTAGTGAGTTTGGGTTAGATTCATAGGTTGAATATAGCCTTTGGAAAACATGAATATGCTGGTAGATGGTCCAACTCAGGTATATCTATTATCACATCATGATATATTTATGAATTTCCCATCATAATTGGTACATTACACACATGTAATTTTCTATTTTTTTTCCTAATTGTTATTTACACACATGCTACCATGACTTTTTATTGTTTAATTTCTGCCCATTTGATATAGATCGTTATTTCTTTCTCTCGTTGTTCGTTCATTTGTCTTATTTTATAAATATAGTTCTAAATAACTTTATAATGTTGAATTTATAATGTGGTTTCAAAAATGCATTTAAAATGGATTTTTTATAGAAATTTTTGTGGCCAAGGAAAAATTCCTAAATAAATTTTTACCTTTAAATAATTAATTAATGTAATTTTATAAAACAGGTTATTTTGATGTTTGTTTTTCAAGTTCTGACATATAAAATTTATTTATAATTTTATTTAATACTAGTGTGTATAAAATTCCATTTTTATGGAATAAAATAATTTTTAAATCCCACTTGTATTTTTTTCTCACAGCCTATATATATCATTTTATGTATAAGTATATTATATTTTATTTCAAGAACATTGTAAAAGGTATCCTGTTTAGAATATTTTTTAGTACCAGGATTGATGTTTTGGGTTGTGGATCATGGTTGAAGGTCACATGTATATGGTAGTAGTATGGTTTGCAATACTTTTTTCTATTATAATATTTTATATATCATATCTAACAAACTAAATATATTTTAATTTTTTTTGTTTTTATAATTTAATGTTTTTATTTTCATCAACTGATGGGATGTTTTAACTATTAAATTTTGTTACAAATCATTCAAATTGGATTTCAATTTTTGTTGAAATGATTATTTTTTTCACAAAATTTAGACTAATGGGTGGTACATTCTGGATTTTACAAAGAATCTATGAGTTGATTGTCATTTAATGGAAAATCATTACGAAATGATTATGTTTTAATACCATGGAACCAATTTATAGAGTGGGGGAATTCTAGATGCACCATGGGTAAGTTATGGTATCTCTTAGGTGCTTGGTCTAGGGGTAGACCAGAGCATGTCCTCTTTCACTCTATGGTGTTTCTACGTATAATAGAGACTTGGATTTTCATCTAGAATTTAGAGGTAGATCACAGAACTTTTCTTGAAAACCCCACTCATGAAAAGACTTGAGTATTTATGAGAATTGTTGTTTTAAGTATTTATTTTTAGTTAATTTTCAACATTTTTTATGAATGTTTTTCATGCGATGGACATATTTTTATTCCTAATTATTTTATTGATGAACTCAGTGGTTACTAAGTGATTCGGAGGGAATATTAGTGAGATAAACAAGGATGTATGGTCAACTAACATAGTCTGGTTAAGAATGTGGACCTCGTTCATATGGTTCTAGAACCATGATAGGGCCAATTTCATGGTTGGTAAAATTTTTATGATCTTGTAGAGCTAATGTGTTCACAATATTGTATCTCCTTAAAATGTATTTTTCCTCCCATTAATTCTAGAATGATTGTAATGGTGTTTAACATTATTGTGATTTAAATTTATGGTTTTTTTAATGATAAATGTAATTTAATTTAGTTTTTATTGGAGTTTACTATTTTATTCTAGGATTTCCCCACTGTGGATATTTTGTTATGTGTTTAAATTGTAATTCTGGGGATATAAAACAGATTTACAAGAATATTTTCTTCAAATATATTTTAATGTGATTGTGAAATATTAAAATTAAAAATTATATTTTAGTAGAAATTATTTAATTTTTATATTAAAAAAAGGGTTGGAATTATAATTGTACTTAATAATTTAAATTACATTTTTATTTGAATTTAGGTCAATGGATTTTTCTAAGAAATAATAAATTTCTTAAAATTGAATTATTTAAATGTATTGCATAGAGTATTTTAAAAGGAATGAAAATTTGAATATATTTCGAGATGAAAAATAAATGGATGAGGTACATGAATGTTTTTTTGATTTTAAAAATAAATTTTATGAAATTATTATATAATTAATATTGATGAAATAATATTTTGTGGGTGAGAGGTTTCTAATGGAATTTGGATGCTATTTTAAAAAGGTCATATTCTAATTTCTTTATGTAGTATGTGGTTTTTTTATAATTAACTTGTGTGTTTTCTTGAGATAATTTATTCAATTAAGGATTAAAAAACAATGTTTTGAATATTTTTATGGGAAGGAAAACACTAGGGAATGTTTTTATTTTTATTATTAATGAGGTTATTATGTTTTTAAATTGTTTTTTATACTAGATTTTTGAAGTCTGATTACTGAAATATGAAATATGATAAGATAATACATTGTGTTAATTTGAAAATTTCTCTCAAAAGGTATTGATGATGGACATGATTTTAATTCTTTTTAGTAGTCCTTGTGTGGCCACTCTCATTCCATATAATATGAAATTCACTTTACTTGAATATAGCTATGTTATAGTGGTGTATCTGAAAATATTTTTCACCCTAGGATATATTCGAGTAATTTCATCATCCACTTTATGGTATTTTGGTTTTTGATGAAGTATTAAATTTTTATAGAGGGATTTTAATTTCATACTATTGAGATCAAATTGGAGTGGAGATATAGTAGTGATAGATTTTAAGAGTCTTCTTAGGGAAATGTGTAATTGACATGGTTTGGTATCTTCTCTGGGAGATAGTTTATAGCTTGTGAATCATTTCTGGCATGATTTTAGGTATCTAAATGGTTTTTTTGATGATATAAGATTTCGGTTTCTTGTGTGCATTATTGGATTGGTTTGTGATTACTTAATAAATGTGTTGGGTTGTTCATGTATCAATGTTGGATTCTAGATATGTTGAGAATGGGTGGCCTTGGGTAAGTACTGGGGTATCCATAATAGGTTTTCCCTTTGGGTCATTAAGAACATGAGGGTATTGTTCTGATTTTTTTTTTCAGGATCACCATGAGACGTTGTTCTAAGATGAGGTCCCAGTTTATGAATTGATTGATTTGTCAAAATGGAACAAGAAGTCACACTAAGAGGTGGTGTATCAGGTGGGACCTTTTTTACTAAATTATTTTATTATCATTAACCCCTATCAATCATTTATTACATTTTAGGATTAGTTGATCCTATATGAAATGTGTAAAGTAAATGAAATATTGAACACACTATTTTTTCATGGTTTTGTATTAATTCATACTCGTTTCTTCAACTAGTTATACCCTATAGTTATATTTTCTTCACCATGTATATATGGTTACAATCAGAGAATGTACCATTCCATTAAACACTATATCTTAAAATGTTCTGCTATAGAGTCCCACTAGAGATCAGAAGTTAGCACCTGCACATGTGAAAATTGAGTCCCAAAGGAGGATCTTTATACTCCATCCTATAGTGTTACCATTATCCCATTGGCCTACTCTAGATTCCCACTAGAGGCATTATCTATGTTAGAATCCATCAAAATACTTCCAATAATTATGAGACACATGGGATATTATCCTTTTATAGAATGATATTTCTAACCTATAGACAAGTTATGAACATCCTAGAGATGAAGTATTTCTCTTCAAAAATTTTTGATCACCTGATCCTTTTTTGTACAATCTTAATGAAGATTTGAAGATATTTTACAATTATCCAATCCTACTCAATGTTCATTGATCTTTAAATAAAATGAACATAACTCAACACAATGATTACCCGTGTAAATAAATTCCAAATGAATTATGCCATCAGTTTGAAAAATCACTACACACTATATACATGCAATGTATATTTCATGTGCATTATCAATGTTTTTCATGTATATAAATTTATGGTTTTAAAATCACTTCCAGTTATTAATGTTTTGTTTTTGGTGCATGTAAATGTTTCAATAAGTCATATACACACATACACTGCCAAAGATTAATCTCACTTATTGTATAAATCATACAATGCCACACCTGGTTTACTACCTTCTTATATATTTATTGTGAAGATATAGTGATGTCTTAATAGAATAAAATCATTCACTCCTAATTATTCTTCATGTAACTATCTTAATTCAAGAACACCAAATCTCAGTTACTTCACAAAAAATATATCACAATATAGAATCTTATATTGTATATTTATTCCACACAGATATACATGGTCTCCTATTCATGAAAATCACAAGAAACGCCTATTATTCATCAATAACATGTCATGAATAGTTCCCAAGCTCATCGGAAAACCGAATATATGCTCCTTCACATAACTATATACGTGGTTTCTTCTTCATGAAGCATTAATACTTGTGAAAGTAGACCACTATTTCTTCACATAACAGTGTGGGTGACTATAGAGGTTCACAAAATCACATAGCATATTCTTGTGATCATGAATGTAAATTCACAACACTAAAGAATAAAACCTTCTCAAGAAATCGTAGAACATACTTAGATTTGATTTTATAATGTCTCTCTAAAAATTCCCATTATTCTCATACATAAAATTGATCATATCACTGGTATTTATAGAAATATACTAAATCAACCTTGATCATGCACACTACCTCACTTTATGTGCATAAACTTATCTCACACAAGTCAATAATATAAGAAATACATATCTTAGGAAATGAATCATGATGCATTAGAACTTCACATAGTTTATCCTTGGTTCAAAAAAAAATTAAATATTAAGTTGATGTTTCATTTTAATCTAATCATGTTAAAAAATTTAGGACGATTAGGAATTTCTCAAATGATCATCTAAATAATCCAGATGACATGACTAAAAGAATACCTAAGGCACTTATTCTCTCTAATGACTCAATGAAGAATGAAACTCTGGGATAGATAAAACACTACAGTTTGATCGGATCAAATAGCCTTGATTTATTATATGTTATTAATAATGAATATAAACTAACCATATTTCACGATTCACTCATTGATTCCCTGTCATTCATGCACTCATTTATAATAATACATGTTCCTTATATGTCCAGTTTCAAATATTAGGGTCCTCTCTTAACGCTCGTTATCACCTCCCTATCCCAAATCCCTATTATTCCCCCATGATTCCACACATAGTGGCTCTACCATTCTCCCTTGCTCCTTCCCATGGTGTTCCAACCCACATAAACACATCCTCCTTAACCTATGCAAGATGACTAGGGGTTGACAACCCACATATATAGTTCTTACAGTCCACCAGGATGGCTAGTGTGGTATACTCTTTAAACAAAATATATAGAAAATTTCATTCCATGACACTCAACTCAATTCCAATAAAATATATTTCCCTTATATATTTTATACACATTTTGTCATCATCGACACAAAAATTTTAAATTAAAAAAATCAAATTAATCATCATAATTAATAACTCATTCGGTTTTCATATTATCAACTAATTGACAAAAATTTTAATTTCAATAGAAATAAACCACTTGGGTTCTTAATTAATTATAGTAATATGGGGTTCTATATCCATGATGATTCTTATGGAGAACTTTTTTGGAGTTTTTTTCAATTATTTCTTTTTCGAGATACTGTGTTGGTCTTGGTCATTGTTTTTATCTTATGAATTTTGAGTTTCATTTTGGAAGTGATAATTGTGGTATTTAGAGCTACTTCTTCGGTGATTTTTCTGTGAATGATGAAATTGAATTATTCATAATAAATTCATGAACACATGTTCTTATAGACAGTTTTTTAGTTTGGGGTGTGTACCATTTTTTTATTTTGATAATTTTATATAAATTATAAATGGTGGGGATATAAATGATCAGTCTCCTTTTATTTTAGGATTTCCCTTGATGATTGTGTATGTGTTATTATTATAAATTGAAGATAATTTTATGGATATGATTTTAAGAATGAGATTAATAATTTATTATCATGGTTTCCTTCTTTAGGTACTCTCCAGTTGTATCCTTTCCCAAACACCCACATTAAATGGACTGTTGTTGAGTCTTGTATTCTAATTCTTCCTCATTAAAAAATTAATTTATAATAGTATGAAGTTCAATGGTTGGTAATCTATAACAACTTATGTAAAAATATATATAATTATATAAATTAATTTATAGATAATTTCTATTTATAGATTCTTCGGGATATATATTTTTAATTTTTGGATAGTTTATCGGTATCACATTATTTTTTCATGGTTATTAGTAACTATTAGACATGTGTTGTAGACATAAATGTATAGTTTTATATAAAATTTTCACAATAATAAAATCCATATTGGCCTCCCAAAAAACAGTGTGGACAAATATTTCTATTGGGAGTGACTGTAAAGGGTGGAAAATTGAGCATATTATGAGACTCTAGTTAATCTTATATGGTTCATTCATGGTTTACAAAATTGTGAAGCCTAACCATATGAGAATTCTAGTTTAAAAAATATATATTCTTCCATATATTCATAATAAAATTAATAATTAATTTTAACTTCTATATCCGCTTTTTAGGTTATCCATGACTTGGTACATGAGGAAAGATATATTCCCTCAATTTCATCTCATCTCATCTCTCTTTTCATGTTTATCATTCAAGGTAAATTCCCATTTCTCTCCTGTTCTTCCTTATTTATTCATCGTTATTTATTTTCGAATGGGTTTTCTTCTCTCAAAATATACCTTGAGGAATAAAAGGTCTAATTTAGTGGTAAAAGTGACTTAATAATTGTATTTTATTCTATTATATCTTTCTCATGGATGTTTATGAGTTTTTTGATTATCTTCCAAGAAAGGTAATGATTATTGTATTGCTTTTTATAGACCCTAGATAGGTTTTTTTGTGAATTCCCATAATTTTTCAAATCATTTTATTCATGATGTAAAAAAGTACTTTATTTATTATGTAATACCTATATATTATAGTCAATTGTATTTTTATAATTTTTTTTGAATTAGTTCTCAATTTTTGCAATGGGTGTTATATTATTTTATATTTTTAAATATAATAATTTAAGACATAATTATTTTTAAATGCGATTCGTGGATTTATTTAAAATAAGAATTAAACATTGGTAAAGTATTTGATCCTTTTTTATCATTCCATCAGTAAAGGATGATTTATAGTGATGTTTTTTAATGAATTAATAATTTTTTCTCCCTCTTCATGTGGTTGAAACGGGAGTTTTTGGAGAATTGATTTAAAATGACTTTAAAAGGATTAAATATAAAAATTCAATTGAAGTTAGACAAATAATTACTATGAAATGGGTTGGAATTCCATGTTCAATTTAATGAAGTCATGTTTCGAACAGTTGGACAGTTTTCAAATGGGGGGGGGGTGTGTTTTGATTCCCTATGGATCCATTTCTGATATTTTGATGAATTGTTTAATGTAATATGGTACAAAAATTATATTACATGTAATGTGGATGATTTTATTTTATATTTTTTAAAATGAGGGTGTAGGTTGTGGTAGTGGTTTATTATTTATGCTTGTAATTCATGTATAGATAGGTTATCAAATGATTACCTCATGTTACTTCAACCTTCGATGGAATCCAAGGAATATTAGTGAGGTTTCAATAATATTTTATATCTAATATTTATGAGATTATCTAGACCCACAATATTATTGGAGAGTATAGAGGGAGTTCCGACTAGTGAGGCTCGTATAGTACAGCTGGTTAGTTTTGGACATAGAAATGCATTGATAGATTAATATATAGTTCCATACCGAATATATAAAGGGGTTATTAATGATATTTTTAGTAATTTACCATGATTTTTTCTTACAAGAACCATTCTCCCTTTTGTGTTATCTAGTATCCTTAATAAACATGACACCTTATCATTTCATAACATACATTATGTCCCATCATCATCGAGCCTTACTATTTTTTCATGTTATTCTTACATTTGTCTTGTTTTATAGATACGGTTATCAATATATTTGAGAAGATATATTTACAATGTGGTTTTAAAAATTTATTCTAAATGGAATTTTTTAAAAATTTGTTTGTTATACTTGAAATATATTCTTTGTGATTTTCATATGCTCAATCATAAAAGTTATTTTCAACTTTTTATTCCAATGACCACTAATGAAAGTTTATCGGAAATGAACTTCACTAAAACATCAGGGAAATACTACTTAGATTATATTTCTTGAACCCAACATAAACCATTAACTATATTCATGTCTCTTATTTCCCTTCAACAGACTTGGTATTTGTCTTTGGTTTAGATGTTGGCATTATCTATAGGTGAATTTTCTGGGTGTGAAGCATGGAAACTAGTTAAATTGATATAATAGAGGTTTTTCGTTTTTTTCATTATTAAAGGATGTTATGTATCAACCATCATGACCCAGAACTAATTTAATTTTCTCTTTATATGATGACACCTTATTTTTCTTTTTAAATTATGTGTTTTTAACTTATTATTATGTATTGTGTACACTCATTGTCTGCATTATCATTTTTATTGTTCCCTTCATTTTTTAGTGTTGGAATTTAACTCATGGGTGTAGCAAGCCATATTTTTAGTATAATTCAAGTGATTAATGATGATTGATGGTGAATTCATTTCAAAATGATTAGGTTCTAAGATGATGGCTCAATGTTTTATCCCCAAGTTATCAGGAATGTTCCTTGGGATTGTCATTGGTTGAATTAAGTTCTCGTTACTCAAGTGCCTCTGGTTGGTTTTTGATATATGGCCTTTTAGAAGTGTTTTTGTACTTAAATCATGATATGTAGATATTATATATTGGATAATTACATTTATCATATAATTTAAAATATTTATTAATAATTTTATTTTCTCTAATATCTTATCTAGATCATCTAGGGTGATTTATCATGAAAGAAAACTATGATGGGATAGATACGTTTATTATTATTTTCATTGGATATATAAATATCTAGATATACAATATATAAATTGGAATAGATGAGTCCAAACATATAGGATTTCATGGTAATTGATGGAGAATGGTGTTACCACGGTCTTCTATCTGATGAGCATAATTCCAGGTGGATTTGAGATGGTACACCCTTGTAGAATGAAGTCCATAGTGGCCTTTATATAATTATTATAAAATTATGAAATATATGTATACATATATTAAAATTTTTATTTATATATTTTGATGAAGGATATTTATTTGAATCATAATTGGGCGTGACCATAATGTTTTTTTGGATGAGGATAAAGTCTAGTTATTCCAGTTTTTCTACAATATATTTTTCATTGATGCTTGTAGACACTAAAATTTCTTGAAGTCTGATCACTATTCGGTAAAACCATAAAAAAATTATATTTCACCCCTATATGTAATTTGTTTCATTTTTTACCCTTTTCCCATTTATAATAGATTACTAAAATAGTGGAAGATTCTAAAGGATGGAAATATGCAGTAGACACAGTAATTATTAGTGTGGAGTTCTTAGTGTTATGACCATACTTGTGTCATTATAATTAGATCATTCTTATTTTTAGGATGTGATATTTATATCTAGTGATTTATTAATTTATCATAATTATATTTTAGAGTTATTTTTATATATACATGTGTTATATAATGTGGTAATTGTTTCATTTTATAATATTTATGTTTGTTTAATAATTGTAGTTGATAAATTTTATATGTAGGTACTTACTCTTATTATTTTGTATTAATAAATCAGTATTGGAATATATCCTCTAAAATAGTAGAGGCGGGCTTAGGAAATACACTTACCAATATATCAATACATGACATAAAATTTACTAGAAATAACATATATCTATTTTCAATAAAGTATTTAGATATAATGTCACTAATTCCTCCATTATATATCAAAAGTGGATATACTACTCAATAGTAATTACATATTTTATCTTCCGCTAAACCTATATCATAAAAAATTGTATGCAGTTGTCAAAAAGTACACAAATTATGGTTTAGTAGAAATATACTATTATTTCATTAATTACTCTGATACACTTCCCTGTATATGAAATCTTTACATTAAATTTTAATCAATGATTATAGATGAAAAAAATAATCCAAAATATTGATTTATAAAGAAATTAAAAAAAATATAATTTCAAAACAGATCAAGGAATTTCAATTAAAAATTTCCCAATTTCTATAAATTCACTATATAAAAACCATTCGCTTCAATAAATTATCAAAACTTGTTTTATCCCTAAAAAATAGTTATCAACAACCCATTATTTTGAAATTCAAATAAATACCTATATTTTTTGAAAATTTAATGGAATCTCCCCATTTTCCCATAATTCTACTGAAACTACCATTTCATGAACGTATTCTCGTCTCTAAAAAAATATATTATGCTATGGAATTCTCAATAATAATCCTATAATTAACTTCACCATGTTATCAATTTAGAATCTTCCTTAACCCATTGGTATCAGGACATCACTATCTTAGTCATGTGTGTATAAGAACGTTACCCATTCAAAAATCCTACACCATTCACTTTACCACAAAAAGGAAGCGGTATTTATTTTCAAACGGGGTTATCATAACCTCTATTTACCTTAATGTACATTATCTATGTCTTCAGTCTACCATAGATAATGGTTATAGGATTTAATAAAATGGATCAAAACAATATATTTTATAGTTAATCCCATGTCATGTGAGATTTTAAATTAACCCATTTTAAACAATTGTCCAAAACCAACCTAATATCTGTGGTATTTCACATAAATCCATGTACCATAAAAAATATTATATTCCTGTGAATAATAATAAAAACCATTAAAATATATAATAATGATCCAACCATTTTAAATATAAATAATTTCAATTTAAAATTCCCCTTTTAATTCTAATCATCCATGGTCATAAAAACCCACATTTGTTAGAAAATATACTTTTTGAAAACAAATAATATTTTGTACAAGACCATGATTTTACCCAAATAATATAATTTAATTTACTAGTTCATGAAAATAAATCAACATAGTATACAAAATTATTCAATATTATAATAAGGATAATATCAATATATGTAAAAAATTGGTGCATAGAAGTCCCTCGATTTCCATGTTTCAAGATCGCATGATGGGATAGAATTATCAAATCCATAAAATGTTACAAAATGAAAATCAAACCATGTTCATATAATCATTGATCGAACATCACAAATACTAAATTAAATATTTATTTTAAGATATTATAATTGATAAAAATAAAGATATAAAATATTCAATTCGATCAATTAGTTCTTATATTTGATTAAACATTAAACCAAACAACTTTTGAGTGAATAATTTATTTTAAATAAGTCAATATATTTATTAAAAAAATTAGTTTTTAAGAAATATATCATATGTTCAATCCGTAAATATTTATTCATTAAATATTCATTCTACTTTTTATTCATTTTAACAAAGAACATGTATTTATTTTATTCATTATAAAAAACATACACACATGTACACATAAAAAATAATGATTTTGTGTGTTTTTTTCTAATACATATGCTCTTTTTCATGTTTGTGTGTTTATTTTTATATGTGTGTGTTTTTTATGCTTATGTTTTTGTGTTTTTTACTTTGTGTTAATGTGTTTATATGTGTCCTATAATTATATAAATATTGTAATAAATTGTACATCTTCTAATGCTTTTAATTGTATTTAATGAAAATGAAATAAAAAAATATAAAGATATATATCCTATGTTCTGAAAACCATGAACATAATATTTTCCTCCAAAAAATTAAAAAACACAAAAATATGATACCTTTCATTTTCAATGTTTTTTTCCATAAAATGGTAAAAAAAATATTTTTTAGCATGTTAAATTTTAGAATAAAAATATCTTGAGACATAGTGGTTTACACATTTCAAAAATATTAATATATCCGTAAATTTCTTTTTAGTATATATTATATAAAATTAAAAAAAATCATGTGCAACGAATATTCTATGTTAATAAATAATATTTTTTACCCTAAGAAACTTAAGACCAATATTAATTAGAGTTCAAATGTTTATAATAGTATATCTCTATAAAATTATTATTTAGTCAAAGAATCAATGTACTCTCAATATGGGTTGGTTTGGATTATAATTTTTAGTTAAAATAGTAAAATTATGTATTCTATGTTGGTATCCATTCATAATAGTTTAAAAAAATTGATTTAATATTTTTATATAAAATAAATTCACTATGAAAAAATATAATATTTTATTTCAATAAAATATTATCTCATAAAAAATTAAATTAATGGAATAATTTTCTTATAAATTTTATTTATTTAACATAATTTAACTTCTGATTATTATATTGTTATTTATATTTACCATTCTATATTCTATCAAATTATGGATAATTTTATATAGGTTCTATTAGTGATGTTAAAAACATAATTTTATCTATCAATATTAATTATATATCATTTTTTTCTATTTGTTCATATGAATATATATTTGATAGGATTTTTTAATTAATACATAAATATATACACGCTATGCCTCAAATATGGGCATCCTTTGAGAAATTGTTACCCAAATACAATATTTTAAAAAAATAGCTATAAATGTGATAAAAAATAAACCTTAATACTATTTAACTTTCTAGGGATAAATATCAATACATAAGGAGATGAATTTATTTCATTACACATTTTAATAAAATAAAATATTGATATATCATGTAATAATAAAAATTTATTCCCTCTTTCTATCCCTTTTTTTATTAGTAAAAACTTATATTTTATTATAGTATACTTAGGTTAGAGCCCTTGGATCTGACCAAGATTAACTCTCTATTTTATTAAATAATTGACTAATAAAGATTAAATTATAATATAATTAAATTTTAATCCAATCATATTAAAATTTAGTCCAATTATATAACAATAATTAGTTTTAACATTTATATTTTTCTCAAAAACCATGGTCTTATTATGAAACCCTTAATACTAAGTCTTTTTCAAATACATTAGTAAAATTAGTGCTTACCAATGAATTCAACCTAATCACATTTTATATAAATATTTTTCACACGTAATTTATGTATCATAAATTCTATATTTCTTTTTTTTTCATATTCCATAAAAAATTAAATTTTTTTTATTTATATAAAATCTTAGGTGCATAATTTTCAATATAATATGTCATTGATTAGTGATAAATTTATTTTAAACACATAGAAACATTATTCTCCAAAAAATATCTTATTTACCACTAAACAAATTAAAATATGATATTAAATATTCATATATCAAATCAAACCAAAAAACCTGTGAAATAATAAAACAATCAAAAAAAATATATCATTCCAAAAAACAACCTAGAAAAAAAAATATTTCTGACACTTATAATATATGTAACGAATACATATCCATATAAAATTCATAAACTCACTTTAATGCTAAAATTATCCCTAAAACATTATATATAATAAAATAATATAAAAGTATCCTGATTACATTAACTTATAATCCCAATGTGATCTATATAAATGAAATTTACACCAAGAATACTCATTGATAAGAGTAAATTTATACAATTAATCTCAAAAAAGATAACATTTATACATGTAGGGTTACCATTACAAAAACATTAATATAGGGGGTGAGAATATAAATTTTTATAATTCCTTTAAGATAATGAATTTAACTTATCGGTGTAAATTAAGTGGGTACATGTGTTTTTAAAATAAAAGTTTTATAAAAACAAATCAACATGGAATAATTAAATAATTTATAATAATTATAAATATATCTTAATAAATACATTATTAATGTGAAATAAAAATATATATATTTTTTTAATGGTTATTTATTACCAATCATGACTTGTGAATACACCCTGATTTTAATTTTTTTTGTTTTTAAAATATATTGACAGCTTAATCCTTGAAAAAAATCAGAAAATAAGTAACAAATGGATTGAAATATTATACATGTGTTACATATAATATTTTATATATTTTGAATAATAATAAAAAATAAAACAAAATAGATAATAATTAATAATAAATGAAGGGTGTGGAACATAAATACAAACTATATTGTATATCATTCATTTATGTTTATAAAATATTAATTTTATAGAAAACTATGGATAACATGAAACATTCATTTTTTTATTCATATTAAAAAATTATTTTGATTGAAATATTTGGGTTTTAGAACATTTCACTTAAGGAGTGATCATGAAATCCATAATACATAAACAATTACACTTAAAAATCATGTAACATCTGTTAGAATATGAAAAAAAAATTACTAAATAAAAGTGTAAACCAAATATTCAATATGATTTATTATATATGTGTTAAATATTTGGTAGTTTATAATTTGTATAAAAATATATAAATATATAATTGTTTATGAAATATATTTTTTAAACTGAAAAAAATATTATTGGATCCAATGATTCAATATCTAATATACATGTTTTATTTATATTCAATATTGATATTTTATTTTCATTATTGATATTTGGTAAGCTAAATTAAAAAAAAAATTATCTATATGTTTTGTTATAGGTTTTTTGAAATATATAGTTTTATGTAATAATGGTTTCAGATATGCATAAGTAATATCCCATAAATAAATAGATTTCGTAAATGTTTCATTAATTGTAAACCAACTATAGTATTGAGTCCTAATGTTTCAAATGAAAATAAGATATATAGACATATAATTTTTCATGTGAATGTTTAACTTAGTATTTGAAATAGTATAACAAGTATTGAAATTATAGGAAATATCATAAAATATTGAAGCAAACCATTTAAATCTCACAAAAGTGAATCCTTTTGATTTAAAATTATATAATTTCATCTTTTTTCATTGTTAGGACCGATAAATTATTAAATTCATTTATAAAAAATTTGAATAAAAAACATTGTGCTTTTAAAAATGATGTATGATAATATACCCTTGAGAAATCTGAGAGTGTGGCCACCATTTGACTAATTTTAACCCTAGTTGTATCAAGAACACCCTATCCACTTGAACAATAGAATCCCCTACTCAATAATATATAATCTATCTGTATCCAAAATATTTTGTCTGCCCTTTTCCAGGGTTTTCATGCTTCCTCCATACATTTTATATTTCAGTTTGGTTTTCTCTAAATGGTTAACATACCAATCTAGGTATTTTTATAAAAGGATACACTCCCCTAAAAACATAAAAAATATGAAAAATATGATACCATACTGAATATATTTCATAGATATCTATATTGAGTGATTGAGTATCCTATAAACATTTACAAGTGATTTCCATATAAATAACATTGGGAAACAAATGGAAAAGTATTATACTTTAGTAATCAAAGATTTTTCCACACAACCCCCCCTAAAGGACATATTCATCAACGTATTTACATATACTTGGGTGACGTTCCTCTGTGATAAATATATTTAGTTAGAAATGATGAAATTCCTTAGTTCATAGGTCTCTCAAGTCTAAAAATATCATGCATAACCTTTAAAGGATATCTTGGGTTCCCCACTCACACTTATCACCTAACTAGGGGAAACAAACCAATTTCACTCTAGTCGAATATATATTAATGGTGAAATATTTTTTCTTAGTGTTATCCCTCAAAAGTATACATTTAATATCCAAAAATCATGGTCACTTAATGTACATGGAAATATCATTTTCCACATTCATGTGACCAAGTGATCATGTACTTCTTTGATAATGTGAATTTAGCATCCTTTAACATTACTCCTCTAGGGTTATTTCTCCTATCATGGACCCTTTGAGTCTCATAAATCATATATTCCTTTGAAAACGTGGATCCTCTATCTACAAAAACTAGTGGTCTTTCATTAAGACCAGTGTTCCTTCAACAGACCAACACGACATGTCCATCCACTGGGCAACCAATCCATCCCATGAAATACCCAAGGGGAGTCCCCAAGGACCCCATAAAAAGACACATGTCATAGAAATCAAATGAAATTAATAGTGGATTATTTAACTCCTAAAATAAATTAAACATGTTGTTATAATTCATAAAAATTTAGAATAACACATCTGTAATTAAAACATCCATTCCAATTCAAAATAGAATACAATAGTAATCAAAAAGGATGATATAAATAAAATAAATTCACTAATATCACCTTCCAATTACCACCATAGAAAAACCCTTAAGATCCATCATAGAGTCTCAACATATATAGTGTTCCATGAATAATAATGAAAAAAATCCATAATGTCTTATTTATATAATTTAAAAAAGAGATCTAAATAAGGAAACCATAATACCTCTATCTAACCATAAATCACTCATCAAACATAAAATACTATATTATATATGTGTGTCCACAGATTGGAAAAAAACTAAAATATTCGAATATATTATCACAAAGGCCAAATATGTATGACAAAGAGAAACTACACCCCATTAATGGTATTTAAATAAAATATTCATTTCAATGTAGTATGATATAAAAAATTTAAAAAATTTCTTGTATAATCACATAAAAAATATATTTTGATAAAATACATCATTTTTTTATTAAATAAAAAAATTAAATTAGAAAAAATTTCATTATCCAATGCCACTATTATTACATACAACCATTTTAACACCACTTTATGAACCTTTTTAGAAACATCCCTTTCTCAATGATTTTTAACTTGGATTGATGCATGAAGACCAGAAAAATACTTCTACTATATATATTAAAGAATGGAATCATCATAATTTAAAATTTTAAAAATGGAATTATGTACCATAAATAAATAATAATTTCATTAACATGAACCATGGGGAAACTATAGGAAAAAATAGGTTATGGACTCATCCAATGATCATCATACTCTTGATGATCAGACCATTCAATACATTTCATACACATACAGATACTCGGTGGAGAATAACCATGTTCCTAGTAGAGTGGTTACATCAAACCATGGAGCACCAACAAACTTCTATATGTTTATTTATTGTTATAGAGTTTCTCAATAGAAAGGTAGATAATACCTTTACCTCGAAAACATATCCTAGTCATCCAATGTAGGTACCTGAGGCTCCAATATGTTGTTACCATTAAAAAATCATGTTATGAAAATAAAAGATGCCACATTAAAACATTTTTCATTGAAACCCAAGTTACCATTAATGAATAACCATACAATACATAGTTAATAATCCAAAACTATCATTTTCTGGATTTAATAATTTGAAATGGTTTTTATAAATCATAGAAACATGAAAAACCATAGAACCATAAATTTATAAATTAGTTTAAAAATAAACATAATAACTCATTTTTAAACTAATTTTGATTATCAAATTTTAATTCCTAATGTTTTCCTCTAATTATGATTATATTTATTTACATATATATATAAGTGTTATATTTCAAAAATTCATATATTAAAATCTGAGTTTTATATATACATATGTATGTATGTATACACATGTGTAGATTCATAAGCACCAAAATCATAAAAATCCCCTTTAAAATCACTAAATTCATTTACAAGAGATGTTTAAACCCATCTATCCTCACATATAAACACCACCCCTCTCTTCCCCATTTAGAATAAAAATAAATTATTGTCCTCAAATATATACCAAAGAATATCAAGCTCACTCTACCTATGTCCTAGTTCTTCTGATCTCACAAAAAGACTAAATCTAAGGTACTTAAGGGTCTCTTAATGAGGTTGTATTCTATATGTAATTTTCTCAAAACATGTCACTTAATTTATATTCTTTTTCCACATTATCCTAACCCAAATCATCCATAAGGACATAATAATTATATAATCATTAAAATACTTTAATTTTATGTTTCTAGTATAATATATTATATCCAAACTTTTTATTACCTCTTCTTATTCAATGAAACAAAACTATTGTCCAAATTATGTCAGTTAATCTCTTATGTGAATAAGGATTTTGTCTGTTTTACATTATTTCCTTCATGGATGGTCATAAAACTATTATTATGGATAAATAATATTAAAATATTTACATTATAACATATTTAATGATATATAACTAATATATAAACATAATTTTAAATAACACAGAACTAGTTTGTTATGGTTTGAAAAGTCTAAAAATTATACTAAACATATATCATTAGAATTTTATCAATTAAATCATCATAATATAATAGAAAAAACGATAAATGATACCATTTGAAAATAAAAATGTAAATTAACAATATTAAATTAAAATTCTATCATTTTAATTAAATTTGAATTAGGAATATATATTTATACACAAATAAATTGACTATGAAAATCATGAAATGAACTTAGGCTAAACAACATATAGCATGAAATATTATTAATGAATGTTTTTTAATATGCTATGAAAATATAATATAAGGTGTTTAAAATATTAAAATGGATATTTAATGAATTTATAAATTTTATTAAACTAATATCCATGAGTTTTAAGTATGAAAAACTTAATTAATAATTGAGGTCATGGTCTCCAACCACATATTTTCTTATGTGAGATATATGACTTTTTCACCACTTAGTTTCTGTGTGAGGTGTCTATATCCTAAAATTTAATATAATGTATCCTGAATATCATTATATTAATGGAATAAATTGTCTCATTTGATAATTATTAATTTTATGTGGAAGGAAACTTAACTAATTACACATTTGTAGGATAATTCTAAACCCAATTTCACATATTTGAGTTAAAACTATAATTCTTTGATTATGAAATAATAAGTCAATTATTGATATGATTTTTTATTTTTATATATTTTATTTACACTTTTTTTATTTTTATTTATATTAGATACATATAATCCATTCTTTAATTCTCACATCAATAATATGAGATGTGTAATAATATTTTTAGTCTCCATTATATTAATAAGTAATTTTTTCCATATTCATTACCCGTTTATTTTTTGTGTTATATATACTCCCTCTAAATGTAACATATGAAACTTATCATTATATTTATTTTTATTTACATTCCCATTTTTTGATCTCTCTTCTACGGCGGTTACCTCTAAAAAATTACTAAATCTAAAAGGTAATGTTTCTCAATTTTCCTTTATTTTGACACATGTTGTCTTATGAATCTATATTATATTATTAACTCCATATAATACCCTTTGAAATTTTATATCATGAATCTAATTATATCTATGATATTAAATTTTTCATTTAATATTATTCTTTATTCGATAAGAAAATGTTTTTATTCAAAAAAAATTTTATCAAAAAATGTTTTCAAAATGTTTTTAAATAATCATTTAAGAGATTTTAATGAAAAAGATTTATAATGTAGTAAAAATAGTTTTCCTAAAGATACATTATAGTATTTTAATTTTATTTCAATGAAAAAATATTACCAAATTTTATATTATTTAAATAGTTATTCTCAAAATATAAAGGATGTTTTCCCCATCACTTATTTCAAGTGATATCTTAAAATTATTTTCCCTATAAGATAACATTATTAAATACTACCTATTATTTAATTGTAATATTATTCAAGGATAGTATACTTATTTTTAATGGTTGGTTCATGTTTATATCTATGAAACCTATTTCTTTCCCATAAGTTATTTTATTATGAAATGTTTATGAAACCTATTTATTTTTATAGGTTCTTATAGTATTTATGATCTTGTGTAACACTTATGTATGGTTTTAATTATTCAAAGTGAGGGACATATATCTCCCTCCAATTCATTGGGTAATAAAAAATGTTCTGTTCTCTAAAAAGGTACATGGAAGGTCATCCTAAGCCCACAACAAGATGGTTCATAGGAGGTCACCCTAAGCTCGCAATAAGAGGGAATGTAGGGTGGGTCTTAAGCCCACAACAAGAGGCTAAATGGGTTTTCATCCTAAACCAAAACTAGAAGGTACATGTGAGTAAATCCCAAGCCCAAAGTAGGTACATGGGTGATTATACCTATCCTAACATACTATGAATGTATTGGTAGGTATCATTGACATAAATCATTCTATTCTTATATGTATACTACAAAATCCATGTCTTATTCCATTGTTATACTCTCACGTCTCATGTGATTTGAATATCATATTATCCATGACTTATAAACTATCAATATATTGATTCATGATTATGTTCAGCGATATACATGGTATACTATTCAAATGGTATACTCTTTTTTTACTATTATTCTCATGTTATTTTTATGTACCTTCATTTTTTACCCTTAATGAGCATCTAATATCACCCTTTATTATGTTTCCTTTCCCAATGATATGAATAATTAGCCATATATTATAGTACTAATGTTGAAGATATTTATGTGATATGTTGAGTATTTTTATCAAATTATTATAATGTGTTCCATGTACACAAATTCACATAAATATTATGGTCATCATGTATTTATTTTTTTATTATAATTAATATTCATCTTGATAAGATGTAATTTCCATGTATGAAAATCATGAGTTATTATTGTTGGAATCAGAGAAAAGTCTTTGTCAAACCATGAAAACCGGGATGTTAAAACATTAGAAAGATCCCTAAGTATAAGCCTACATATCAGCTACAATCCTATAATTTTGATAAAAATCATAAATAACCATGCATTAAACATAATATGTTATAGGTTGATGGTAAGTTAACATGATTGTGACGTTTTCTAAGTATGGTTACTATTGATCAAACTCTTACTTTGTGTTTTATTAAATAGCTAGAACATGTAAGAACGATGTTAATGATGATTTCAATGGGAAATGCAATGATTTTCCACCTGGGTAACCAAATTTTATGAATGGTGGAATTCAAAATGGTATCCCTCTACTCAAATAAGATATGAATCATTATGAACATGAAAATGATAAGATCTGGGAACAACAATCTATTATTTCATTCATAAGGCTACTTCCTCCATCTTTTAGTTGGTATTTTGATCCACTAGTTGTTGAGAAATGGATCGATACCACTAAAATGATATTTATATCCATTGGTGCTCAGAACTTAAAAAAGTCATTTTGGCTATATATTATTTGGATGTTGAGTCTAATTATTTGTTCACTATTATAAAGAACATGAGGGAATGATATGAAATTTAATATCTAGACTGGGAGGAGTTTAATTGGATATTTTTCAAAAAGTAAACCCCTAGTATTCTATGAAAAAAATATATATATGTAATTACTTGAGATAAATAAAAAATATGATAAATATATTGGTACCTATGAAGCTAATTTTATAAGATATTCATGGATGCATCTTGTTTAATCATTATACCTAAAAAAACCCATCAGTTCTTTGGTGGATGAAAACCAAGTTACTAAAAGGCCTTAGATACAAGTGTCATTAGTAGATATGATGAATTCAGTTGATGTGAACTAAATGTAGGGATGTAAATTTGATATTACCACCATTAAATTAGTTTTTATAAACAATGAACTTAACTCATTAAAACATAAATTTCGTAATGGAATTTTAGGTATCTTTATGCTAGAAATAATGGGAAAAGTACTCAAGTGAGTGCAAGAGATTGAAAAGAGGGTGTTATAAGTGTTAAAAGGAAATTCGTCGAGGGACATGATTCTAAATTGATGGGAATATGGTATCTAAGTTTTTAAATAATTATAATGGTACACAAAATACCCCCCCCCCCAATTCAATATTTCAACTATAATGAGATTTGGAATTATGCTAACAAGTTCCACAATCCATGGACTAATTTGGATGATAAGCAACAAAACCCATTGAAGAGAAATGATAAAGGGAAATATTTTGTTATCATAATGGATGATATGACCAATTATAATTAGGTAATACTTATCATCCATTCTTAGTTGATAATTAAATGTTTTACATTGTAGTAATGAACCATGTAAACATCTTATTGATCATCTGTTAGTGAATGTTCTATGATTATCTACATGTATTATGTAATAATGAAATCAAAAATTCTATTGGTACAAAGATGTACCCAATCATCCCATGAATTTTTTTAATAAAATATATTTTATGTCGAATAAAGAAGAATTTTTTTCATGAAAATGGGTATACAGAATTAATGATAAAGGTATTCACATGTTTGGTATGTGTCAATCTATAGCTACATAATAATATTTTAGGGATTAATGTGAAGTTGAATTTAGCAAAATTTGTAATAATTTTAATAATTTTTGAATGTTGAAATTTTTATAAGGATAAACATTTATAATAAGAACTATGTTGACCATTGAATAAGGATTTAGATATTACTATTTTACATAACCATATTATGATTTATGCGTATTAGATAACATGTGATTTCTATTGTTTTATGATAATTACAAATAGATGGATTAACTCATAATTCTATTATGGGTCTCATTATTCACTAGTTATACATTAATTAAAACATAAAATACATTCTTTAGTGTGAGGTATGAAGTGTAAATTTATCAAGTCCCAAACTATGCACTAACTATGAAAAACCCCACAACCTTGCTTTTCATAGTTCTCCTTGAGAGGGCATATGGTTTGGGAAAATCGTGCACCAACTGTACACAATCCCAAAAACTTTCTAAACATTTATGATTTCACCTTATTCACCCTCAAATTAAACCCAACCAAAGAATAAAATAAAAGATGGGTTTATGAAAACGTGAAAATAGTAACAAGATGTTACATTTAACCCCTCATTAACTTTATTGACAATTATTTTAATATTAATTTTTCCACCATTTAAGAGTCATAAATGTAACTATATGTGGTATAAAATATTCAAAAATGGACTGTGGTTTATGTATAAAAGCATATCGCATACATGTAACTAAATCTATAATTTTTATGAATTATAAATCATTTAATAAATTATTATTTATTATAAAATGTCATTAATGTCATTTTTAACACTATTCATCTAAATTGTATTTAAATACATTAATAAAATGGTTAGATTTGAATATAATTCATTAAAACCCAAATAATTTTCCATATATATAAAAAATTACTATAAAAAATTAAATCATTAAAATTATAACACTATTAATATTAGTAAATAAATTTTTTATTTTTCAGTTATTTTAATAAATATCTTATTAGCACATCATTAGAGTTTTTGAAAATTATTTCTGAACTAAAATTTAAAATAAATTGCCATAATGATAAAATATAATTTATCATTAAAATTAACATTTATAAATAAAAATATGCACTATTTACCCATATGTCAAAAATTTATTATTAATAAAATAATGAGAATCATGTATTTTACTGTTCTTTATACAAAATAATATAAATGGTGAAAATCATGGAAAATTGAGGAAAAATTATATTCATATTTCGGATGATTATGAATGATATATACTCAGCCAATAATTTTTATTCATGTTTTAGGGTAACTCTTTAGACATTATCATTCTATTTTTAACCTTAATTACCTGATTTGCCTTTTATTGTGTTAATAAATTAGTAATGATATTATTCACAATGTCCAAAAAGGCCCATATTTAAAAAAAATTACCCACTAATTTCAAACTGGGAATCCATTTTTAAATATTCACATTCAATAATTGTAAGAAATTAATTTTAATATTAATTCTGTAGAACACTTCAAAAAACTATTTTTATATAAATGTTTTTTATGCTAAAAAATATAAACCAATCGAAATTGGGTATAATGATGGCCCTAATATATTTAATTTGATTATATATAATTAAACAATACTTTGGATTCTTTTAGAGAAAATTGAATCAATAATGATACTTCCAGTGAAAATAAAATGACAGTTTTACCAAAATCAATATTTTTCATTATTGACTGAAAAATCAATCTTTTATAAAAATAGAAAAAAATCACCCTAAACTATTTTTAATACAATTATTTCAATACATATATTATTTTTAGAAAATAATATTTATAAAATTTCTATAAATAAATCATAATATTTTTCCCAAAAATAAATTAAAATCATTATTGAGAAAATATATTTTGGAAGCATAAAATTACCTTACTAAAAATAAAGTACTTATATCTTAATAATTACTCAATGTTTTTGTCTGATTGTTCCTTTATATATATTTTAAATTCAGTAAACAACATTCATACATGCTATTTCAATGTATAAGTGATATTTATTAAATTAAAAAATAATATTTTAATAGTATATCTTGGTTCTCTAAAACTCAGTATTGTGTATCCTACATGCGATCAAATAGAGTTTTATTATAAATTAAAGTGATTTTAAACCCTTGGAATTGGAGATTTATAATTCTTATGTCCCTTATTAGTCTTATAATTGGCTAGTGACTTAGATAAATCAGAATATCCCCATATCTTAGACATTGAATTAACACTGGTATATTTGAATGGATATTGATTCCCTCTATTGTGTTAACTAAACTCTTTATTTTTCCTTAGAAATTAGATCTATATGAAATCCATTTCAACACATTAAGTATATTTTAATTAATTTTAGAAATATCTATAGGTACATATTCCCTCTTATTTTACATGATGGAAACTTTACATCAATTATTTATTGCGTTTATCACCTGAACATTCCTGATATTCCATTTTTCTCTAATTTAGAGATTAATAAAACTAAATTTTTATTAATTAGTAGAGATATCATATTAGGATTAAACACAATGACTCATACTCAATATAATATCTCACTTGGTTTCTAATTAGGACAGTCACTCCATTGTCCTTCACAAAAATTATTAACTCGGTTCCTCCTGGTTCCATCCATTTACTAAAATGACAAAATGTTTTGTATGATAATAAATTCTAAAGTGAAATTATTAAAAATAGAATAAATAACTCATAAAAAGTTTTTATAAAATAACTTACTAACTTCTAGGTTTTTATTTATGTTTTCCATAGATCTTTATAATTATCCTTTCAAACCTAGATAAATAGAAATTCATCATATTAGTTTAAAAATAAAATGTGAAATAACAAAATAATATCCCCAGGTAGGGTCAAACCATATTTTTCGGTAGACCAATTTTTGGTTCCACATGATGATTTAGTTTATTTCAAACCAATATTTTTATGTTTATTAACACTATGTTAATTTTCACCAATGTTTGCATCCACTTTTTTGAAACCAAACATGGAAGTAATTTTTAGGATTCTATACTCTCTTGGATTTAATATAATTTTATTATATTTTTATTTTAAATCATACCCCAAGTGTTCTTAATAATGTTTTTTATAATAATACTAAAAAATAATTGTACCCTACTTTAATACAAACTAATATTCCCTAGACACTCAATCTCAGGTCTAGTTCTAAAATCACCTTATTTACCGACTAGATTTAATACTAAGTGATATTCTTCAAGTGGAAAAGTTTTACAATATTAAAACATTAAATTTAATGATCCTAGTAAAATTCAGGTTTAGTACCTTTGGAGATTATCTACATAAAAATATTACTATGAATATCTCACTAAAATTTTATCCTACTAGATCCCTTATTAGACTTATTTAATGTTATAACCATCTTCATAATGTGTATAATGAAGAAAATAATAAAATGGGGATCAAATACACTCAATAATAGAAATAATAAGAGATAAAAACTGAATACTATTTGTTAGAATAACATAATCATGTTGGTATGATAGAATTGTTGAGGATCACGAACAAAAAATTATAAAATCGTACCAAAATAAAAATTTATCATCAATAATAGATAATTGGAAAATTATTTTAGTATATCATGTCATATGAGTCACCAAAACATGATAATGTGGGAAAAATGAGATTGGAGAATAAAAATAAGCATAAAAGTCATTTTCTTTATCAAGGATCAATGCTAATATCATCATCACGTAGTGGATAGAGTTCAATAATGGATTTTGTTCACACCGCATTATCATAACACAATTAGATAGTGTTATATCATGGATTGAGTTGACTCCCAATTCCATTAAATATAGTTAGAGAAGTCCCATTGTAGATTTTTTCCGCTCTATATTTCTTGAGTTTTTTAGTCATGAAGTATAATTCATTACCAAATACATTATAAGGATGTATAATTCCATACATAACCATCACTTAATAGAAATAGACCATTAGGGTTGTAGATTTACTATGCATTATCTTTCATATTATCTCTTGATATTTAATTGTTTACTCAATTAATTGTCAGTATCTGTAATTATGGACCCACCCTTTATATAGTGAAGTCTATATATATAAGTTTACACAAAAAATAATAAAAACATTCATCATTTAAACATATCTTATTTAACCATTGTGAAAGAAATGGACTTCATGAAGAAACTAAAAAAATGTCACCATTTTAATTTTTACATTGAATGAAATTTTGTGGTATCATAAGGCCAAATACCAAAATAATAGCACCAATAAATAGAGGATATTGACATAGATGAAATATCACTGAGTATCCATATTGAAATAAGTATACATAATCATAAAAATAGTAGCGGTCAACAATCATCCATATATAACTATCATGTATACATATCATTAATGTTTTCTTAGTTAGTAAATTACTTATATTTCTTAGTAAATACCCCCAATATGATTTATATAAAGCATAGTGTTTATGTAAAATAGAGTAATGGTTATTTTGATCTAACTACACTATAAAAAATTTAGAATAAATTCTTCATGTTAATTAACATTGGCCTATTGGAGATTGAAATTTTTTCAGTAACTAATTAATTATAGTAAATAATTATCTTTTAGAAATAGTGAGTAAAATGGAAGAGATGATTTTAATATAAATTCTCCTTTAAAGAATTTTTAACATTCGTTAAAAAACAAGGTTAAAATCCAAATTCAATACCCCTTTTAAGGGATTCAGAAAATACCATTACAAAATTATATGAGAAATAATTTACAATATTTTAATATTAAAAATTAACACTGATTATTTATGTAAATATCGAGTAAAGAATAAAAATATATATATTTTGAATGAAATTCCATTCAAAATAATTTAAGAAAATAAAATCCATTTTCTTGAGAAAATATTATAGAATAATGGGAATTGATATTTATTTATATAAACATTCATAAACAAATGGGAGTTAAATCATAGTGGGTACAAGTGGTGGAAGGAGTACATGTTCATGTTGAAAATGTTAAAATTAGGTTGTTTTCTCACTTTTGTAAGGATATTTAGAATTCAGTCAGATATAATTTTTTTTGAAAAGATTCATTATAATTATTTAAAATGAGAATAAAATGTATCATAAGTGAAATTTATCAAAAAATTAAATGTATATAAAAACATCCATATTTTTTTAAAACCATGGATAATGAAGAAATTGATTCCCAACCTAAATGGATAAATAATGTTTTCTCTTCATGTAAACATTATTTTGGTATTTTGAGTACCAAATTGGGCATAAATTGAATATAATTATTTAAACCTCTATATATAATTACAAGAGTTGAAAATATATAAGGTTTAATATTAAAATAACATGAAACTCCTAGAAAATGAAATTTAAACACAGAAAATCCTAATAGAAGTTAGATAGTAACATAAAACCTTCAAAAATTTGGTACTCATTAAATTATACCCACATTAAAGAGAGAAACATAGTGGGACTGGTAAATAGCCATAATCTTCATGAAAATTATCCAAAAATTAAATCATGGGAAGTATAAAAAACATTAAAATGAAAAAAGGTTGTGAATATATAATATATGTTCTTGGAGGAAAATTTTGATGAGGAAACCCTTACAACATTATTCTCTCTTAAATTAAATGACCATGAATGAAATAAATCAATATAGATTTATAAATCAATTTAATTTCATTAATATATAATAAAAAAACAATATGGTAATATATACCACAAAAAAATAAAAAATAATTGGGTAATATAGAATTTCTAAATATGAAAAAAATTTGAGTCAAGAAACCCTTTCCTTTGTACTAAACATATATGAATGTTATTTAACCACATGTATAATAAAAATAAAAATTTTAATTCCAAATTTAAAAAAAATATTCATATATATTACTTATTATAAAACATATTTAAAATTATACATTATACATTTATATTCTGGTTAATAAATATTTTAATCATCAGATGTTAGTAATTATGGTTGGTTCCAATATATTTAGTAATCGTGAGGTCAGAATCCATTCTTGAATACCATATACATTATTTATAGATTAATTGATGTATTATAATATATTTTATTTTATTAATAATAATTTTATAATTTCCTTTGATGATATTTTTATTTATAATTCATGAAATTAAATCAGTGAGGAACTTGTTTTTGTGTAATTTATCAATATAAATGTGTTACTTCATAACGTTCATTAAATATTCATTGTCCAAAAAAAATTGTTTTCCTGAAATTTATATCTTATTAATATCATATATATTTTTTAAATAGATTTTAATAGTCATATATATAATTAGGTGAAGAAAAATTAATTACATTACTTATTGGTGGTGGTAGTTTGTACGTACAAAGAATTGATGCTTTCATTTTTAGTGAATGGAAATAAAGTAAGGTAAATTGTAATTAATATTTAAATATAAAAATTATATCATAAATTTAATATATAGTTAATTTTATCACTTATATACCAAAACATGATAGGTCATAATTAAAAATTATTAACATTGATTCATGGAGGTGATAGTCTACACGTACGCAAGAGCAACATATTCATTTTCCATTTGTTAGAAATGAGATAAAACGTGGATGTATTATTAACATAAAAGATTCAATATAGTAAAAATACTACTTTAATTATTTTAATATGGTTATTCATTATTTTAAGAAATATTAAGAAGAAATAAACATACTTATGTTGGGTAAGAACATATTCCTATTCATTAGATAATCTTCCTTGAAAACACCTTAACATCTATTTTACGGGTTTGTAAGAATTCAATAAAATAATGGTCTTGCGGAAGGGTTTTGGAAGTTATTTGTATATATCTTGGTTAATATAAGTTTCTCAAGTGGTTTGGATAAGTGGGAAGAGGAGGTTCTCTCAAATAAGTGTGTGGAGTGGAACACTTGTAAATACCATTAACATTAAAATAATATAAATTAAATTTAATAGGAATGAAAATTTTTTTTTTTAATATAAATGATAATAAAATATCTATATACACTGGAAAATCATATTTAGATAATATTTAGTGATAATTGTTTTGTATTTCCATAGGTTACCCAAACCTATTTTACCCTTTACCATGGTAACATATTTATATGAAAAAAATTAATATTAAATTATAAAAAGAATTATTTACACTAATTTCAAAAATATAATCCATTTTTACAAGGTTATATTTTATCAGGTGGTGAAAATTTGTTTTATTTTATGTTATCAATACTCAATGAAAAGAGTTTTTAGAAAAAAAATATTGGTTTTACAAAACAATGATTTAACACCAAAATCATGAAAATAATATATTCTCAGAAAGAATAATGTTTTATAAATAAAAAATAATAGTTGTGTACCATTAAAAAAATATAAAACAGATTTTAAGCGTGTAATTACTAAATAAAAAATTGATATGGAATTAATTTATTAGAATGAAACACAACATAAATTTCAAAAATTTACAATATAGATTATTCATCTCAACATTATAATTTAAAAATGATAAAAAAATACTTATAATATATATATATATTATCTATAAAAAGTGTTTTATAAATTTTCACGTCATTATAATATCATGATAATGTTACAAATGCAATTATATTTTTAAAATAGTATTTTTCATAACCCAAAATCATCTTATTCAAAAAAAAATTGAAAAATTCACCATAAGATAATTTTGATGTGATAAATTAGAAAATAAATTTCATTTAGTAAAATTAACCCTATAAATAATTTTATCATATCCTTTAATTGATAATATTAAAAATAAATATAAACATATTTAAAGATAAAAGACCTTTTAAAACATGTAGTGTTTATAATATTGTTTGATATGAATTTATAATCAATTGAGTATTGATTTTTTCATTTATATATTTAATTATTTTAAATGATGTCATAGAAATTTAAATGAATTTTTTTATAAAACAATATTTTTTAACATTGAATAATTTTAATCAGATTAAATTAATTATTTATTTTTATATCATTACATTTCAAAAAGAAACCCAAAATAATTAAATATATGTATTATAATTGATTACTATATTTAATATTACTAAATGTTTATTTTACTAAGTGTGAATGTTTTTAATTTTTTTTCTAGGTAACATATGCTATCAAAAATAGTATTTAATAAAAGAAATATATATTATAATATCTTAAGTGGTTACAATCTCAAAGTCACTCACTATGTTTTGTGCTAGTTCTAACATAATGGTTTCTATAGAGTTATAAATATCACTCATTGTGTGATTGGATATCACATGTCCTATTTTGGGTTCCAAAGTGCATCACTCTATACTACAGTATAGTCATAGCTATCCTTTTGTCACTACACATACTGTGGATTAGATAATAAACTATATACAGTGGTGACGTAACATAGGAAATCCTAGTATTACAGGTCTAATTAGTTTTTTGTATCCACATATAACATACATTATAGGAAACAATATTGTTATTAACCCTACTCAAATAATTCTGGGTAAATTCGCGTCAAGATTGTTTACACACCATATATAATGTAGTAATATTTTGTACAATGTTTTTTAAGGTACATTTTATATCTCTCTACGTAGGATTCAAAATCATGTAGTTAAATTTTCTATTATAAGTATTTTTAATTGTATAGAATGATTGTGTGATCTTAATTTACAATGGAAATAATTTTTTTGGTGTTTTGGATTTTTTTTGATATTATATTGTTATATACAATATAGGATTTATTCACGGAATTTTAAGGGGATGTAGAGTTCAAGTACTTATCATTGTTAGAATTAACAATAATTTATGAATGGGTTTCTATTAATAACCTTACATTACAATTATGATTGTGTATAGTACCCCATGTGATAGACAAAATAATTATGCCCTCATTTTTTATGGATCTATAATTTATTTTGGTTTAGTTACCTATTTGTTGATATACATATCCAACTATGAGGTGAGGGCACCAACTATAATCCCAAAGTGTCAGTGTACAAGTTTGGCAATCCAAGTAGTTTATATAATATGATATTATTAGTAGGTCAGTCCCCCTTAAAATATCTAGTGATTATTGGTTAATATATATAACTTTTAAAGGAATAGAGAAGGATACATAGTTTGGGTGAATGGTCCTGGGGACATTGTAGTATGGTCATGAATCCCTTTATAAAAATATAGAAAGGAATGCATGATTGGTTCATTTTCATAGGTTACCATGATCTTGGACCATGAATTCAATATTTTCTTTGTAAGAATACCTTCATGGTATCATATACTTTCTGAGAGGGTCATGCATTGTGGCCTTGAAATTGTGTATTGATCTCATGCATTTAATTTAAAATTCACAATTAGACTTTAAAAGTCTCATTAAAAACCCTAACATGGACATGGATATCTCTAGGTCTTCTTATAATATATTTTAGTGATTTTACATAATCATAATGCATTATTCTCTATATTATCAATCAAATTGTCCATGAATCAAGGTCTTCTTATTGATGATATTGCATACACAACGATATGTCTATTTTTTCAGTGTTAATTGATTTTTACCTAAACAGATCTACCCCCTTCTATTAGATTTAGGTTTTTGGGAAGGTTAATTTGGATCATTATTTGTGAGATGTACATTTAATTCATGATATTAATAATTAAAATTCATTACTTTTGAAATTCTAATTGATTAATATTACAATTATATAAAGAATTTAACTGATTTTATAATTATTTCAAAGATATGACCAGAATTTGGAAAAGAAACCAAAAGTGATCAATATTGTGTACTGAATACATATTGTTTTGGCATCCGGGAAAATGCATCAAAACATTAGAAAGATTAATTTTCACTCAATTTTTACCTCATTTTTAGATTATTGACAAGGTAATTCTTACATTTTGGGACCTATTCACATAATATGATTTTTGACACAGATTTAAGAGGCCACGATTATTCATTCCTTATAAAAAAGTTCTTAAATTTAACTCACATCATGTATGTCATTCATAACATGAGTTTATTAATATATAGATCCATATAATTCCTGACATAAATCTAGTTCATTTCGTGAACCCATCGTCATGTAGGAAATTATAAATGATTCAAATATGTGAGATTTTATTGGAATATATGATTTTTAATGAATTCTATTACACATATAATAGAATGAGTTCAGATTATAATTTATTACCTAAAAACTGATAGATGGATCGATTTATGCATTTAAATAGAGTTTGAAGCTGCTACAACTGAAGGGGATCCAAAGACCAATGCCTTGGATGAGAAGTTTCATTGTTGTATGGTCATAACCCCACATTATCTCCTTATTTATATATGTTTTTTATTTATCCCTTCCCCTATAATCGATTTACACTAGTATGAAGGGATAATTTCTTCCTTGTAATATGGTTATGTAGCTGAAGAGACAAGGATCTATTGGATATTTTTCTGTATTTGTATTCATCTATTGGTCTGTTTCAATTTATTTTTCTAAACATAAAGTCCTTTTCTTCTTATTTTCCAGTGGCCATTTAAAAACATTAGGAAAGTGGAAATTTAAAATTTCCAATCTTATTACCTTGAATTGGGGAATTACCATTTTCACTTTGAGGGAAAAAAGGTTTCAAAATTGTATAAACTAAAAATTGATTTGGGAATTCCCTATATTACATTACAATGGGAAAAGGGGTATTGCCTCATTGGGGAGGGGTTAACAAGAAAATTGGGTCCAACTCATCTTGACTAAAATTCCAAAAAAAGGATTAATCTATTTCTTTATAAAATCCAATTAATACTAGCCCTAAAAATAAAAAATCTCTTTATACCTAAAAATATTATTTCCAAAAAACCAGTTTGATATACTTTCTGTATTTCCATACCTTTCATAAAAATATTCCCAAAACCAATGTCGAATTCTTCCTCTTTCATCACATTAAATAATTCCATTCAACTAAAAACATAAATTAAATAATTTTCACATCTTTTTGGGTTCAACCTCAAAATTTCCTATTAATATATTATATTTAATTGAGTAGTATAGTTTCAGTTTTCATAAATTTGGTATTTTTATCAAACCGATAAAAAAAATAACAACACCTTGAGGTCCTAGATAATGGAAAAATCCTAGTCTTTTATTCCGGTTACTCAGGTTTGAAGGACTAGATCACTATCATGTTCATCATATATAGGGTATTAATATAATCACATGTCACCATTAAAGGTTGTTGGATCTTATTTCTTGTTGATTTTATTATAATTCAACATTATGAGAATGAAATTATTTTGGTTTTTTTATCATATTTTTCATTTTTAATATAATTTAATTAAATGATTTGAATTTTTTTCCACTGATTAATAAGGATATGAAATTTATGTTTTTGGAATAAATTTGGATTTCAGGCTTCTAGAGTTAAACCTTGGGATTTGGGATGGTATATTTTTTCTTAAAGATGAATTTTTTGGAGTATCATAATTTAGATCGATTTAATATTAGGCTTTAATGGATTTATTTTGTGTTAATTAAATTGATTAAATTGGAGACATGGTTTTGATAAGGTAAATAAATAAATTATATTATAGAAGTAATTTTTCGGGTAAATGAATATATTGGTAAAGGTAAATGATCTATAAGATTCATATGTAGATGTAAGGGATATTTATATGATATATATGGGATGTTCTATTAAATTTTTGATATAAATAATCCATGTTATGATATTCAAGAAACACTCAAGTGGTTGAGGATCTATAATGGGTTTACATTGTTATAGTATGAAACATTTTATATTGGTCTTTAATTATTAACCATTTATCACATTCTTATATTTAATATGGAATTGATGAATTATTGGGGTCAACCTAAGAAGTGTTAAATATTTTAGAAAATAATATGTTATATTATTTTATTTGTTATTTTTTTATATAGTTACGAGATAAACTATTTTTTTAAATGAGTTATCTTTCATTCATTGGTATTGGTTAGATGGTTAGAAATAGGATTACCTAGGATTTATATAATGTTATAGGGAATCCTAATTGGTATTTATTCTCACAATAATCTACACCACCTAGTATGTATATATATATTTTAAACCATGATGCATGTAAGGGTTAATATTTTATTTTTCTAGGAAATGGATGTTAGGAGATGAGTTTTTGGGGAACATGCCAGTGTTTTTTGGGAATTGGAGGAGGATTTGACAATTCACATTATACTGGTGTCTTCTGATGGGTTGTGATATCATTCTAAGAAAATAAGAGTGTTTTAATTTTCTACTACATAGTGTTTGGTCATTCAATTTACAAAAAATGATTTCAAAGGATGGTTTTGTGTTTTAAATGAAAATCATGAATTTTATATCATATATTATTTGTTTTATATTAACAAATTATCCATATTGTTTTATATCCTTCACCATTATATGAAAACATATTACAATTTGTAAAATGTGTATGGTAGTCCATGATAGAACTCTAGTTTAAAGCTATTGAGGTGAGGTTATTATAAAATTATATATGGATCGAGGATAAAAAAATTTATCATTAGAAGAAAATATACATGGATACTAGATTGGTGGTAACACAAATGGTGTTAATAAAATGGTGTATCCATCCTCTTTATAGTGATACATGAGTTACTCAGGAGTCTGATAATGGAATGTGATCAAGATGATACCTTATAAAATGTTGGTATCTTATTCATTATAGGTATTTATAAATAAAATTGGTTAGGATAATTAGAGTTTTCATACCTTTTGATATTAATTATTATAGTAATATATATATGAAATATATTTTTTAAATGTTATTTTCTTTTTGGAATGTGACTTTAAAGTTGATTTCGAATGGTTTTTTAAATGATTTAATTTAAAAAAATTATAATTATTTTTTGTCGATTTTCTGAACTCACTCTATAATGGAATAATTATGGGGTATATATAGCCACATAGATGATATATTGAGGTCAATGTTTTGGTGTCTATGGCTTTGGAAATGAAAATTTCTTTGTAGTGAAAAATATTAATTTTTTTGGTTTGTGGGGCTATATAGAAACCTATGTATATATTTTTTTTAATGATAAGAGGACTAGAAATGTTGGATGTGAGAATTCATTTCTGGAAATTTTGATGAACATAGAGATTCTTCTTATACTGTTGAATAGACTAGTCTATACGATTCATGTTCCATAAAAGGGGAAAAATTAGAATGAACTAAGGAAGATGATAATACTTTCGATTTATAAAAGTAGAATCATTATTGATTTATAGGAGAAGACCGAGTGTAAGATGTTTAGTATTGGTTTTATATGATCCATGTATTTTATAGTTTCTCTAAACCCAATAGATATAAAAGGTTTATTTTTCTACTTAGATACTTATGGGTGCTATATGTAAGTTTTAGGAGAAATATTTGGAATAAATTATTGATGAGTAACTGAAATGTATCATATTTTTAATGATTTTTTGTTAGAATATTCATATTGGAATAGATAAGATAATGAAGGCTTCATAGATCCTTAATCTTGAGTATGGGAACATAACAATGTCACATTATTCTTCTCTTTTTTAGAGCTTTTTTATATTATAATGGATTTGATATCCAAAGATAGTCTCGATACATCATGGTTTGAGATATTTTTTTGACATGAGATATGGACAACGATAATTTTTATAGTTTTTTTCTCCAATTTTATCATGTATAATTTGGTTCATATATAAAGGGAATATATTATGGATATGAATTGGGGAAATATTTTTATTCCATGACTTAAAGAAGGAAAGACTATTTCTATCGGAAAAAAGTGAATGTGGGATAATTCGTAGTAGAGAGTAAGCCTTAAAAGTCTAAAATCTCATGTTTCATTAAATGTAGAAGACAACCGAGGTCTTTAAAATTTTCCTTTTTGACTCACCTAAATCAAGACTACCCTAAAGATTATTATGAGTTCCCTTTTTGTGGGATTCTTGAGAATCCATAAAGATATTAAATTTTCTATCTCGAGTTACAATAATTGGAGTGTTGGACAGAACATAGTGATGAATGATTTGAGTAGAGATTCCAAACCAAAGTGTACTTGGGTATTATATATGTACAGTTGCTGATCATCATCAAGGTGATACTAAAAATGGGAAAGGAAATTGTTTTTCATGAAGCATGAGTTTATGAGTTTTATATAGGCCCCATCGTAGTGATATTTACACTACATACTATTTCTATTATGATCACCACTATTATATATATTGGTCAATATCATTGATATATCTCTACATTAATAGTAGATTATAATAGTTTCCATGTAGAGTTAATTCCATATTCTATATATATTGGGACACTAGTTGGGGAAAGGGTAGAATGTGGGGTTTTATATCTATCTTATTACATTATGATTAGGAATTTTGAAATATTTTGGGGCTTATTGATTCAATAAAGGATAATGTTTTATATATTAATCATGATAGAATGGATGGTGAGAGATAAGGCTCATGTAAAAATTAATAATTGAGTAGTTTAGTTTACTTGACCAAATAGATGTGTTTTATAATTTCATGGGGATTGGGATGGACATACATATTAATCATGACCAATTATTGATGAACATATGATATTTAATAAGTTAATTAGAAACAATGGTTATTATATTATTGAAATATAGAGGTTTGTTTCAAATTCTAGTGGAGGTATAATATTTATATGATGTATTCCCTGAATAAATCAAAAAATGATCACTATAAATGGATATGTAAATCTATATCAATCTATTTCTAAAAAATTCATTTGATGAAGTATATATTATAACATATAAAACCTAAAAACTATGAGAATTTAAGATATAGTTAGAGGATCTAGACTAAATTATATTTTTTTGAAAATGTTTTTTTCCCATGGGAAACATTGATTTTGTTGCATAATAATGGTTTTGGTCCTAATGGTTTTGAATTGAAAATGTATGATGAATCAGGAGATGGGGAAAAACAAAAACCAGTTACCTTACTTCAGTGGTATATTTTATTAATTAAAGGGAGTATAATTGTATTTTAATATTGATTTGTGATCATTATTTCACAAAATTTGGTTAATAGTGGTAGTAATTCTCAATATATAATTCATAAGTGGGTATCGACATAATGAGTTTTTAGTGATTCTATTCTGGTTTAATAATTCCCCAACCATTTTAATTTCATTAATGAATCATGTATTTTATAAAAACCATGACTCATTTTTGAAAGTGTTTTTGGGTCACATCATGATTTACTCCAAATAATTGGATGCTCATGGATTCCATATGAATTTTTTGTTATAGATGATGAGAGATAATAAGTTACCTATAAATATATAATAATGATTGTTTTGGATATGTGAGGATTAATTTTTTGGGATTTTTATTTATAAGAAGGGTTTATTAATGGACTTGGAGAATGTGTAGATTGTTATTTCTTGAGAGTGGCCAAATAATTTCTATGAGTTGTATAGTTTCTATTTGGATGGTAAGAAAAAATATATTCTTAATCAATGATTTATTATGTATAACATCATTATTCTTAATGTTGACTTAAAATCCAATAAAAAACTAATGAGATGATAAATTCAAAGGATATTTTTATGAATGGAAAACAAATTTTACACATCGACCAATGTTTATATTTCATGAGATTGATGAAGGTTTTATTGTTTAATGTGTTTTATATTGTGAAATACTGGTGTGTTTAAAAATGAATGGTGATAACATGGTTGTATTATGTTTAAAGTAGTTATGAACACATGATATGAATTAACACACACATGAACTATAGTTTTTGGTAATGGTTTACTACATAAATAGTAAGAGGCATTACCTTTTTGGTGAATTCGATATAGTTTATTATTAATATATTATTCTAAGATACAAAATCTAGTAGTGATATTTTAATATGAGGTAGTAGTGGTGGAATGATTTTCTCTAGGATTTAGATTTAAAATTTTCCTATAAACTAGAAAAAATAAATGTTGTGACATATTCCCAAAGTTATAAATCTAATCAAGTGATGGAATAAGAGGATAAATGGAAGCTGATGCCCTGATAGAATGCATGTATCTTGAATATTACAAATAATGGATATGTATGATGTTAAATTATATTAATAGTGTTTCTATTATTGAGAACCATGTGAGTGAGGGAAAAACGTTGATGCTGAATGTACAAAAATTACTGATTCCTAATAGGAGGCTGTGAAATGGTAGATTTAATTACAAAATGAGACAATTTATTTTTGGGGAAGATTGGTATTTTCTCTAAACATGAAGAAAAATGTTATGAATGAATTCTATAAAAAAAGTTGGATAGTGGAAACTAGGGTGGAAAATATGTATCATGACATCAAAACATTGTTCTATATTGAAGGGATTAAGAGAGGTATGGATTATGATATCTCTAGCTGCTTGAATTTTCATCAAATAATGACACAACATCAGTAAATTGATAGGATTTTGTAACGTTTCCAATGTAAATAGATGAAATTGTAATAAATATGATGTATTTCATGAATTTTTTCCCTAAAAACCATAGAATAATGATTTGATATGGGTGGTCTTGAATCATCATTTTAAAATTCCCAAATTCATTATTAATTGAGAGACATTATCTGTTAAAGATTTGGGTACCCTATATGTGGATACATTGGTTATTCTTCATTGATTCCATTTATATAGTGTATCTCATATGTACCATTTATTAACATATAATATTTTGAGAGGGCTGTGGATGTTTATGGGTAATCAAATGAAGGTTAGTACATCATACCACCCTCAAATGGAATTACAGATATATTGGATGATTGAGAACATGGAGGGCGTATATTGAGAATGTGTGTTGGATATTGGTTTATTTTTAGAGGATCAAGTGTCTTTGATAAAATTATTCTACAATAATTTCTATTAGAAATGGATTTGAATGTATCCTAATTAAGAATTATTTTTATTACCATGCAGATCACCATTATGTCGGGAAGTATTTTGAGAGAGATCTGTTTTGGGACCTATCCAAGTGAAAGAGAGAATTAATTAGATTGACATATTCTAAAATATTTTATTTATGAAAAAACTCAATAGAAGTCATATAATAACCGTCCATGGTTTATGTTAGAGATTTTTTTAACATCAAGTCTTATTTCAAGTGACTCTACAGCTAGGATTCAGATGATTTGGATTTCAGGGGAAGATGGGACCTAAATACATGGGTATATGTGTGGTTATTGAGGGATTTGAAGGTGTATAATATGTTAAAGATTTTAAACCTTTGTATTTTTGAGTGAAACATTATTTCCATGTCTTTGAACAAATTAAGTATGAATATCCTCCATCTCACATGTTTTTCTACGATGTTTTGGATTTAAAGCTATGTAAATCATTCAGGGAACGGAATTTGAGAATTTATAATAAGATTTAAAATATTTTTGGGGTATTGAATATTCCACTACCAACAAGGATATGAATACATTGTATGATTTAGGATAAAAAATGGGAAATGGTGAATCATATGTGGTGGAAATTGTGGGATTTGTTCATAGATAATAGTTCCTAGTGACATTCTATGTTTGAAAAGTCTAATCATTTGAATAAATTTAGCACCTCGAGACTATTTATTAACTATACATTTATGTCATAGGTAATCATTAGACTATATTTTGATTTTTTTAGTGGAGCTGAGAACAAATCATGATTACAATGCGTTGTCCTAGGGACCATATAGAATGACCAAGAAACTCTTCTTGGAAAATTATAAAGGAATCTATGGTTTATGCATAGTCTTGGGAAACAACACATCATGATCATTCGCTTTTGACATTCCTGCTTCAGATACTCAGATGTTCTAATCAATGATTTAAGGGACTATACAAGGTGAACATGAAAAAAGTAAAAATTTCAGGATTAGAATTTTAAACAATCTATTATTTTCTGGTAAGCCTCATTAAACACCCAAAATAATATTTGAACACTTTTTGGGAGAACATATATTGATTATCTACCTCTATACAATTTTATTATCTATAATATTGATCATAATGACAATGAATATAAGGTTGAACCTCTATAATATCACATTTTTCTTTAATATGAATCTTTCCAATTGTCTATTTCATATTCTATAAATAGATATATATTTTTTCTTATGTTTGGTGTCATGGTAATATGGATTTAGATCATAAATAGATTAGTCATGGTTTTTTGTTCTAGTTTCCAGTGTTTGGGGGATTGGGTTATAATCATGAGCATCCCATATAAGGTTTGGGATCATCTTGTATCATCATACATGGTTGGAATATCTTATTCACTCCCTATAATATTTTTAATTCTATTTTCAAGAAATTTAAGTGATTATGGATTGTTTAATTATATCTTGATTTATTAGATAATTTATTGAACTAATTGAATAGGTTTTTTTATAATAGTTTGATAAGAATGATAATTTTTTGTTTTTTGAATATTCTTTGATTTAGGTCTTTTCAAATTAATCCATGTGATTTTATTTTAAACAAGGGTTTTTAAAAATAGAATTCTTAATATATTGTAAACATTTTGGATATAAGATTTACTTTTGATGGCTTGAATTTGGGTGACATAAATTTGATAGATATTTGAATTGGATATAATGAATTTTATAGATTAACTATTTGTGAAAAGTATATTTTTTAGAAAAATGAATTTTCCATGTATAAGTAATGATAGAGAAGCGTGGATTAAAAATAGAAGGGATAATTATTTATGATGGATATAAAGTTCCATCTATTATGGGATATAGATGATGTGGGACATGATATTTGGGAACCACTCTAGTGGTAATGATCTGTAATGGGTTTTTGCTATGATCATATGAATGATTTTATATTTTGATTTATTTTTCACTTATATATCTAAAGATTATACTAAATATTGAATAGATAAATGGTTTATGTCAATTAAAGAGGGGTACCTATTTCATAAAATAATTGCTTATATTATTTTAATCACTTTAATTGGTTTAATTTGGATATGTGATACAATATTTTATTTTATATAATCTAAAATATATTTAATGTCTTCATATAGATGTTTATAATATTTATGTATGAGATTTCCTGAGAGTCTTAATAAATTTTACAAGGTATTTATACTCAGCCTTACACAAGCAGCTCAATGTGCATGTACATATCTTTCATCATATTGAATGTAAGGTTAAATTTATATGGTTTCATGGTGGTGGATCTTATGACGTGGTTTTATGGTGATAATGTTGGTGTTTGTCAAGGAATTGGAGTATGAGTTGGAACATTTACATGGGACATGTGTTTTTCACAAGGTTATCATGTTGTGTTGGGACATGAGTTCAATTTATATTCTCAGGACTCCCTAATTAGATATCTAGTTTACTATGAAAAGTTTTCTCGGATTTATCATCATTTATAAATGAAAATCATGCATTAAAATTTCTATATTAGTTTATATTGAGGATGAATTCTAAATCAACATTTAAAATTATTTTTTCCCAACACTAGTTTTCAGCCCTTAGATATTAATGAATTTTTGTGATCCTTCATAGATGTCTCAGTATGACCATATGATTCAAGCTCTTGGGTTTGGGTCACTTTATTTTATATTTTTTGGGACATATGATTCATAAATATTTTTTTTATGAATTTAAGATACAAAAATCATATAAATCATTAATGTATATATTATATATTTTTGTATTTTTGGGATCTTGAAAAAAATCTTTATGGGTCTTTCATACTATGGGTTTTGGTGGTTAATTGTGAGATATAACACTTTATATAAATGTGATATTAATAATGATGTTATACAACTCTGTGGTTCTATTAACCTTATATCATAGTGGAAACCATCTGGTATCTTTTTTGCTACCTACAATCATTGGTTTCATCTAACTTGTTATTATATCTTTACATCATGTTTTTGGTGCCTCCTAATAAGTATTTTAAAACAAAAATCTTCAATGTCTATATGCACATACATGTTGTTTTCTATGAATTTTATGTACAGTTTAGTGGTGGATTTATGGTTGCAGTGCTAGTAAAAGTAGTAGTCAAAACATATAGATGAGATAGTTACAGTCGTATATTGTTCTATGTATACTTATAGTGTGGAGATTTTTCACTTATTTAGTGTTAGTTGTTCTATGTGATATTGCATTATAATTTTTTATTTTCATTTGTAGGATTACCTAATTAAACTTTTGTATTTAGTATTTATCCCATTCTTTTATTTGTTTCAGAATTGTTTCTTTATGTATTACTAATGATGATTGGATAAATCATCTATCATAATTTCATAACTTTTGTAGTTTCGGTGAGGCCAAGACATGTAATGTAAATTATTCCTTCTTGGAGTAGTCTTTAAAACTCAGCATATTGATGTTTGGATTTTGGAGGAACATATGACTTACATACCTCTTATATGGGACCTATGGGTTTAGGGTAATGTAAAAATTTCCTGAGAGAGGTGGACTGTTAAGAATAGAGTTCAAGGTTTGTAGTTTTTTTGATAGTCTAGAAATTTTTTACAAAAATAATTAATAGGCCATAATATTTGGTTTATATTAATTAGAAATAAATATTAATGTGGATGATTAGGTATCTATTTAACAGAACTATAGTAATATACCTGTGTACTTAAATATCATATTCACCAATTATAAGGTATATTGAGTATTACAAATGCATTATACAATGTTCGTTGATGGATTTCAATCCCTTTTATGTCTCTCCGATAGATTTTTTTTAATCATTTGATCTTCTTGTTGAATACGGGATTCCACCATTAGATATCCAACTCATATTAAGTGGCAGGGTCATAGAAACATTATCCTATAGCTTAATCCACTCACTACTAATTAGTTGATCTATGAAGAATTGATTCAGTGACCTTGTTCAAAAGTATTTTTTCCATGAGTATAGGGAGGATCCTTCACTATTTTCATTAGTGCATACATTATTATTGGGAATATTTTAGTACCCACTATGTCATGTGGATCTACATATAATCTGAATTCATTAAATGAACTCAAGAAATAGAAATAGAAATGCTTTTGAGGTGGAAAATATAATTGTTTGAATGTGAATTTGATAGAATCTAAGACACATTTTTTAAATTTATTTTGGATACATTTCATCTATATAGTGGTTCTCTCATCGAGTTCTCTTTATGTTTTATTGATCCATTATTGCAATTTGATTATCAAATATCATGATGGTGTTGCCCTACCTTGGTTACTACATGAATTTTTGTTTAGTAAAACTATTTAATTATGAAGTGATGGTTTTATTTCGTAATTTTCTATATGTGAATCAATGAATCATGATAGTTATTGAGTGTATATAATTTTTTATGGATTAAGTATTTATTAGATATGATTCACATAGAATTTTAATAAACTTTTTAGAGTTTTAATGAGACATTTATAGTTAAATATGAGCTAGGATTGTGATTTTTAGAATCCCTCCCTATTTAATAATACCATAAATGATATATGGTTGTTCTTAGTTTTCTTGGTATATATTTACCCTTGTTTTGGAATAAGAATATGTTTTCAGGGGGTTAGTTTGAGTGGTGTCATAGTTAGACCTTCATGTCTACCACAAAATTGAAATTAAAAATAGTATTGTTAATGGATCGGTAGATACCCATGAGGTGGGAAATAATATAGATGGTGGTGTAGGAGAAGATATGTGTTGGTGATTCTCTATAAAATCTCTATCATAATCATTAAATAGTCCTTATTATACAAAATATTCTTAATGGACAAACCACATATTGCAACATCCTGAAATTTTATGAAATATATTCATTTAAATTAATTTAAAATATTTGATATCTTGTGTTTCACATAATAAAAAATTTATCTTGGTTTATACAGAACACAATGTTTATATTTCAATGAATGTTGCATCAAGTTTCTTTCAGAACATGTGTTACAAGAAAGGTCGAGTCTTACCGAACAACAATACATTATTAACAATATTATTTAACATGATAGTCATTACCAAGTCATTGCAATGGTGTGATTCAATGAGAGTAAATAAACTATAAAAATATATTTTAATCATGTTTATAAAATGAATTCATTGTTTACCAATTAATCAAAAATTAATTTAAAACCCAACAAAATTTAAAGGGTGTGTATTTATGAAAAAATATTTTCATTACCAGAATAGAATTTTATCTTAATAAATTAAATTAATCACTACTAGTGAAAAATAATAATAAAATCTATTTTTAATAAATGACATCTGTTGTTTTCAAATTAACCCAATAAATTTTATATTCTTAAGATAATAATAAATCAAATTTTATGCATAAAAAAGTCATATTTTTCTTTAATTATTGTCTCACCACCTTTTAATGGAACATTTTTTTAAAAGTAAATTTTTAATTTTTTTTATTATTATCTAAAAAAATGTATTTTTGGAATTTGAATATCAAAATTTACTTAGTGTGAGATTTTTGTATTTTTATGAGAAGATTCATTTTTAGATAAATAGTTTAAAATAATGATTTTTAACTGAAAACAAATTTTCAAATAATTTATCTATATAGTTATATTTTATAATAAACTTTTTTTAAATTATAATAGTTTAATTAGAGATTAATAAATCCTATTTAGTCAATTTAAAACAATATAACTAGGAAATTGGATATAAAAACATTTCATCCATTTGAATTATTCTCTTCAAAAACCTGTTGTCTCATCCTTTCTGCAAGATTTGTTTTAAATTAATTTATGCCACTTCGATGATCAATATTTTGAAAAATAGATTTAATATTTTTATTTATAATAATTTAAAATTATTATTTTGTTGTAATTATTATTTTATAATTTTTTTGAAATCAAATATAATTAATTATAGCGATTATGGTCAAAAATATGTTTACTTAGTTTCTAGACATTAATCTTATGAGGTCGAATGACCAAAAACATGTGAAAATACCATTAGATTACCATATTTAGATAACATAACCTATTTTAAAGATACATACTCATTATTGGAGGCACAATGTGTATGTTATACCCTCTAATTGTGTTTACATTTTTTAATTAAAAACATACCACTCCTCCTCCACTATAAAAGGGAACCCACCACCTCACTTATTCAAACCACTCAAGACTTTTTTATAATAAAAAATATGACAAAATAATCTCAAATCATCCCTAATATAACCCTATAAGCCTCAATTTGGGAATAAATCAACCCAAAGGATTCCTTTGGTGGAAACCTAAAGGAGTTTCTAGAATAAGAGGTCACACTTTTTAAAGAGAAATTTTGATTCATTTATTTCCCTTATATATTTATTTTATAATTATATAATATCTTATCTATCATAAATATACATATATTTTGTTAATTTTATGTTAATGTCTTTCAAATTCACACAATCTCCTCAATTGGGATACACAATCATCGTTCGTGTGTACAGTGGACTACCACCACACGATCTGATGTCATTATTCCTTCCATTAACACATCTAATGGTTGAGAATAATGATGTAAATACTATTTTTATTTGATAAATATGATATTTATGATGTTTCTATGCTTAGTTAATTACTATATAACATATAACTTCTTAATTTAAATTTACTAGGAATATAATAACATCATTTGTCGGCGTGTGCACTACTGCCTCCTCAAGCGATGTGGATCATTCGCACTTAAAATTGAACATATTAAAGATGGTTTTAATAAAAATATATTGTATAAATAAAATATATATTTAAATAGTGAGAGTATATTATATAACATTAATTATTAACTTTTCTCACATCGAAAAAAGAGATAACTTCTTTGTAAGAGCGTAGACTACCACCTACAAAAAGTGATGTGATTCTCCTTTCACCACCACATCATAATGATAATATATATATGTATGAATAATTAAATAATATTGTATTTATTATATTAATTTCATTCTATAATGTTAAATTTTATATACCTTCATTTAACAAAGATTATTGAAAAATTGGAGTCATACTCATTAATACATATGTCTGACCATGTCAATGATTGTTAGTATGGTTCAACTTTAATAATCATCTCATATGGTCGGTCAAAAATAATAATAATTAAATAAAAATTCTAATTATAACATGATTATAATATTATAGATATTTTATGACCTCATTTAACTTAGTATACTTATCAAATTCAGTTTTAACACATAATCCAAATATAGTAAAAATATGTGACTTAAACCTACCTAATTATGTAAATATATATATAATGGTTAAAAGTTAAATAAAATAAATAATAAATTGGAAATGGTAAAAAATAAATTAAATAATTAACATCAAATTAATAATTCAAAATATAGAGAACAAGCATGACTAATCGTACTGAACGTTAGGGGATTCTTCTGAATTTACATTCTATTGTGACTTATTTGTTATTATGCATTTAATTACTGTTATATGACGTATATACAACCATATGAATTGTTATATCATGAATTTAATTTATTTAATGATTTTTAAAGTTTAAATTTAAGTTATTCTTATAGGGATATCATTATTAAGAAGTTACTCAAGTAGTAAGGTGGTTTATATTATCACTTTTAATTCTACGAGATGTATGCCATATTAAACACTTATTTTTATTACGTGGTGTATATAATACAAATGAATGTATTTTATGATTTTTATACTATAATATAAGGGGATTTATATATCCATTTTATGATCACTCTTGCATTTGGTTTATGGTTTAAATGTTACCAATGTTTTAATTGAATTTTTTTCATAATTTTCATTCTTTTAGAAATTTGTTATATTATACACATATCTTATTTTATGAGGTGTATATATTACTCCATTGACTTTATATATCTATAAAATATTATTATCTTGAAATTATAGGTATAAATTTATATCATTCCATCAAGGGTATTATGATTCTAATTATTCAATGTTATATGGGACAGTTTTGATATTTACAAGATTATTTTCCTCGTGAATGATTCTAATGACATTTTCAAGTAATTTACTTTAATTTATGTTATAAAACCTTATTAATAATTATGATCCAATGGTGATATTATGAAATAATAGCATCCTCAATCATTATAAGGATATATTAAGATTGTATCAATGAGATTTTAATTGATCCTTCTCCCTTTCCATGGGTTAAACTTGTTCTGAAGAGATTGTTATAAAACACATTTACTTTATATGGGTTAATGATATTTCAATGATATTATTATAGAAACCATTTATTTCCCATGTTATAATCATGTTACATATAAATTTTCATGGTTCCCATTTTTCCCCCAGGCGAGTCAGGTTTTAATGGGATTTTAATGGAATCCATTTCTCTTCCCTTGGTTAATCATGTTTCAAATAGATTTTTATTGTTCCCATTTATTTTCCAAGTGATAATACTATTTCAAGGAAACTGTAATTGAAACTATTACTTTTACATGGGTTAATCAGTTTCCAAATAGATTTTAATGGAACCAATTTCATTTCTAACTGTTACTCATGTTTCAAATAGATTATTCTAGAAGCCATTTCTTTTCCACGGGTTATTCATGTTCTAAAGAGACGGTTACAAAACTCTTTCCCTTTCCATGGTTTAATCAGGTTTATATGATATTGTCATGGAACCCATTTATTTTCCATGGGTTAATAATGTTTCAGAGTGATTTTTATTTATCCCATTTCCTTTTCATGGGTTAATAAAAATTTTATGATATTTTTATTCTACAAATTTCTTTTATATGGGTTAATCATTTTCCAAAGAGATTGTTATAGACCCCATTTATTTCCTATGGATTAGTGATGTTTTATAGATATTCTTATGGAGGCAATTTCTTTTCCATGGGCTAATCATGTATCAAAGAGATTTATATTTAACCCATTTATTTTTCATTGTTTAATCATATTTAAAAGAAGTCGTTTTAGAACCCATTTATTTTCCTTAGGTTAATTAGGATATGGAAGGGTATATTGGTTTTTACATTGATATAATGATAAAATAAAGGATTTTTTATATGATTATTTTGAAATAATATGTGAAAATATTAGATCTGGTTGCATGATAAACCAATGATGGGTGGTTGTAGGATAAACCAATGATGGGTGCTTCCATGATAAAATATTGAAGGGTGGTTCCATGATAAAGAAATAATTGGAGTTTATAGGGTAAAAATAGGTTGGGTGGGTCAGTAATATCCTTCCAATTCACTAGTTATGGAAGTCAATTGTATGTTTATTCCATTTGTAAGAGTGATTATATGAGTGAATCAAAAATTATGTCCTCAGTTTCATATATTCTTTATTTATGGTTTCTTTAAGGTTATAATGTTTCTAATAGTAATGATTGATATCACATGGATCATGATTATTGATTCTGATAACCCATGGACTTTCAATGCTTTTATATTTAATTATCCAATTATTTATTTGTATGATTTATTTTATGATTTTATAATGAACATTGATTATGTTATCATACCCCTTTTCACCATTATACTCTATGATGATATTAAACTATTAGTTATTATTCTTACCCTTACTAACCATATCATCTCACCCTTATTATGTTTTTTCCATCATTTTTAACATATAATGATGGCTGAGTTATGTATATAAAATAATTCATATAGATGATGATGATCTATCATTGTGATAAAATTTAGGTTTAGGGGGGAGAACTTCTCATTTAAATTCATTTCAATTATTTATGTAAAAGTTTTCATCAATTATATAAAACTCTTAACATAAAGGGTCATATATAATGTTAATGATCCAAATTTAACTTATTTGTTTTGTAAGGTTTAAAATAAAAAATTGGGATGCAATCACCAGAATAAAATACGTAAATGTAAAGTTATGAGTCCAACTCAGGATTTATGAGTGATGGTTTAAGGCAATTATAGCAGGAATCAATGGTCTGTTTATATAACTTAAGAAATTAGGATGTTAACATGTGCGTTTATCATAAGAGTTATTGATAACTTTATAGTTCTATAATCATAAGGTTCATTATATGTTTAATTTCATACATAAACATTTAAGGGTTTTAATTATTAAATAAAATTAAGTTTATTGATGCCATTTTTGGGGTAGAATTATTTTTAATCCCTAGGATCAAATTAATGTGTTCAATATTAATTAAATAAAGGGAACATATATTATAGGTGACAACTAGTCATATCTAGCTAGGACGTGGCACATGAACCAATGACCAATGTATGGTAACAGTTTCACTCTTACCAATGGACTACATTATGTCATGGTCAGTGTGATCATTTTTTAAGTAATTATTAATCATTGTTCTGAATCATATGTTATTTTAAATTATTAATAATGGTTGATTTATCTTGGAATAATATATAATCAATTAGTTCTAATCTTTGGGTTTCAAACTTAGTCATTAAATGTTTGAATAATTTTAATAATAGATATTTATGGAATAATCTAGTTTCATATTTCAGTATTAGTTTTTTATATTAATTTATTTTATAAAGTTTTAAATTTTTTGGGAATTCTCTTATCATGTTCCAACCATTGTGATTTCAATTAATGTCTAAAGATATATGGGATTGTTTTACTATTCCTTTTATTATTATGTGGTACTTTAAAATTGATTTGTGTGATTGAATAATTAAAAATTGACATTTAATATTTATCCTATAAAGAAAATAAGATATTTTCATGGAAATTTATTAACGGATGAAATTATACTAATCAGGTATGTATATTTATTTTTTCCCTCTTGGTCTAGAACATAAGAGAATTCTATGACTATTTGGAAAGGATCATGAAACAAAAGTATTATCCTTGTATCCACAATTATGATGAATCGATGGACTTTTTGATAATCAAAAGTTGTTTTGAGGCCCTTAATATTCCATAGATCATTCACTTGTTATTTAATAATGAACACAATCACTCCCAAAAATTATTTATGTTTTTCCTCTATTTAAAATTATATTCTCCCTAGTTGGAATCCTCGTTATGCACAACTTCTGGTGACCATTATATTTCCACCTTTCTAGTTTTAAGAGTATCATTTTTAACCATTTGTAAAATGTGGGTTTCAATAAATGGATTCAAAAATATTTTTAATCTTTTGATAACGAATAACTATTTGTTGGTAGAAATTCATTTTAAGGGGGTAGGATGTTACATACCAAAATTTTATGAATTTTATGAATTTAAATTAATATAAATTATATTATAGATTGTATTTTAAAAAATGTACATTTATTTGTTCTATATGAAATATAAAGTTTATCATACATTTCACCCAATATTGATTTTATTCGATAACTTGTGTTATGGGAAAGGTCAGGTCTTACCAAACAAAAATATATTGTTAATATTATTATTTAACATGATAGTTAGTTCCTAGCTATTGGAATTGTGAGAAATAATGAGATTATATAATTTATTAAAATATAGTATACAAATTATTATAAAATTAATTTATTGGTAACAAATTGATCAAAAATAAATATACAAACTGATTGAATGTAAAGGTTGTGTTTTTGGAACAAATATTTTTATGATCGAAATGGAATTTTATATTAATGAATTTAATTAAAAACTATTATTTAAATGTAATAACTAAATTTATATTTTATATATTCAATGTTGTTTTAAAAAATTATTCAATAATTTTGATATAGTTATGGCAATAATAATTCTATTTTTATGTATAAAATGTTCTATTTTTCTAAAAGGAAACATTTACACCTTTTAATATTACACTTCTTTTATAACTAAAATTAAAAAAAAATTATAAACTATAAACTACAATATAATCTTCATTTTTAAATTAAAAATATAAAAATTTACTTCGGGTTAAATATTTGTATTTCTCGGAGAATTATCATTTTGGATGAATAGTGAAGAATGTTGAGATTTAATTAAAAACTACTTTTTTGAATAATTTATTTATAAATTTAAATTACATTTCAAATGGATATTAAGGAATATTTAGATAAATTATACATTAATAAATCCAATTTAGGTCATTTAAATAAATTTCTCATTGAAATTAAATATAAATTTTTTTCAAAGTTTTGAACATTTCTCTGTCTATACTCGTGGTCTTATCCTGTATGTGGGATTAATTTTAAATTTATACTTGACACTTCTATTATTTGATTTTGGACAAATGGATTCCATATTTTTAAGATTATAAATATATAATTTTTAATGTTCTCGCCTTATTTTTTACCAAAAAAACAATTAAAGCCATTAAAATTAACTAAAACGACTAAGGTAATATAATGTTTACATAGTGATTAAACATTATTCTTAATGGAAAAAATAACCTAGATAATTTTACAAAACCAAATTTTTTTCCATATTTCAAAAAAATTCACTATTTTTTCTAAAATGATTCATTATTGGAATAACATGATGTTAGGGAGACCTTTTAATGGTGTTTACCTTTCTCTAATTACAAGTATCCCACTACTCCTCCACTATAAAAAGAAAATCACGCCATTAGTTATTAAAAAATAAAAAACTTTTTTATTAATAAAATCATGTACAACTCAACTCCCAAAATTTCTACCCTCATCTAAGAATCATCACTTTGGGAATAAATCCGACCAAGGAAGTCCTTTGTATAAAATCAAGATGAGTTAACCAATAAAGATGTAATAAATGGGCACTTTTGTTTTATTTATTTATCCACATATTAAGTGATTTTTATATCATTTTTAAAAAATAAACACAGTATATTAATTATACTAATATATTTTATGTTTAGGGGTTGACCTAAAACATCACACACATCCATCAAATGGGATATACAAACATCATTTCTATGTATGAATGACTACAGTCTCACGATCCAATGGCCTTAATTCTTCCATTATTACTACTAACGGTTTGGAATAAGTATGTACATACTGTTATTATATGATATATAATATATTTATGTTATATTTATCCTTTATTAATTTTTTATATAACAAATACCTTTATGATTTCCATTTTTGGGAATATGATAACATCATTTATGGACATGTTTACTAGAAACTTATTAAATAGAAGTGATTAATTCTATATTTACATGGAATTTTTTAATTAATATTTTTATAAAAATATGTTACATATATGAAATATATATTATATTCATTAAAATATAACATATCAAATTCTATATTACATTTTCATGCACTGAAAAAGTGTTAACCTCATTTGTGGACATGTGGACTTCTACCTCTTCAAAGCGATATGATTCTTATTTAACCACCACATCAGAATAATGATATATATAATTATATATAATTAATTAAAATGGTATTTATGATTTAATTTTCATTCTATAAATATTATCTTTACTTATTTTTTTTATCACAATGATCATTGAAAAATGGAATCTTCGCTCATTGGTACGTATGACCTACCATCTCCATGACTCTAACATTGGTTCATTTTTCATAAACATATTACATGATTTTTTATATAATAATAAATGATTTAAAAATAAGATAATTATTTAATCATAAAAATTATGGAAATTTTTAATCACATCAATGACCTTAGTCGGCCTACTAACGTTAGTATTCACACAGAAGCTGAATATGGTCAAAACATTTGATATAACACTAATTGATTAAGTAATTATATATAACATGGCTATAATTTGAATAAAAGTAATAAAAAATTTGGAAAAGGTTTTTTTGAAGGTGAATAATTTACATATGTTTATTAATTGGGAATATAAAAAACAAGCATGACAAATCAGGCTCAAGGTAAGGGGTTTCATATCAATTTAAATTCCATTGATTCTTATTTGTTATTATCCATATATTTACTTTTGTGTTGTATATATAATTCCATATGAAATTTTATGTCATTAATTTAATTTATTTCATGATATTAAAAGTTTAAATTTCTTCTATTATTTCCCATATTTCATGATTTAGAATTTATACAGGAAATAAGGTGATTTCTAGTTTCACTTTTATTTATTAGAGGCATATTACATTTTCAAAAATTATTTTTCTTAGGTAATGTATATAATTCCCATGAATGTATTGTATTATTTGTGTACATGAATTTATGTGTATTTACATATCCATTTTACGATATCTCTATCATTGGTTTTATAGTGTGAAAGATTCCAAAGTTTTAATGTCATTCTGTAAAGATTTTCCTTTTTTGATACATTTGTAATATTATACAACTATATTCATTTATGAAGAGTGTATATTTCTCTTATGACATGTTATATCATTAATATTATTATTATTATGATATTATATGTTTATTTTAATGTTATTCTTTCTTGGGTATTGGGATTCAAATGTTTCAAATTGGTATTGGACACATTGAATTGTTTTAAGATTTTTTCCCTAGTGTATATTTATAATTATATTTTAAGGGAATTTACATTCATTAATGTCAACAACCACTATTGTTATTTTTTAATCCAATGTGTATATATTGAATTAATACAATTATTATTTCTTCTTTGGATGTATTATTATTGTTTAATGGATATTTTCATTGAATATATTTCTTTTCCATGGGTTAATCACATTCTGAATTTTTTTTATGGAACACATATCATTTTCATTGTTTAATCATGTATTAGATAGATTATTATAGAACCATCTTATTTTATATGGATAAATACTGTTCCAAATTTATTTTTATAGAACCTCGTTTTTCCACTATTTTATAATGTTTCAGTGATATTTTTATGGAACCCTATTATTTACCAAGGGATAATTATGTTTCACATAGATTACTATTAAACCCATTACTTTTACATGGGTTAATAATATTTCAAATATATTTTTATTGATCCTATTTCCTTCTATGGTTTAATCATATTCCAACATTATTATTATAAACCCTTTTCCTATATGAGTTAATCATTTTTCAATGATATTGTTATAGAACCCATTTCTTTTCTATGGTTTAATCTTGTTCAGAAGATATTTTTATAGGACCCATTTATTTCCATGGGTAATAATTATTCAATGAGATTGTTATAGAAACCATTTTTTTTCCAGGGATTAATCATGTTTCAAAGCGATTTTTCTGGAACACATTTATTTTCTATTAGATAATCATTTTTCAAAGATATTATTATTGAACCCATTTATGTTACATGGAATAACCATTTTCCAAATATATTTTTATGGAACTTGTTTCTAATTATTTGGTTAATAATGTTTCAAATTGATTGTTGCAGGACATATTTCCTTTCCATAGGTTAATTAATTTTTAAAATTATTTTTATTGAAACCTTATATTTTTCATGTTTCAATCATATTTCAATGATATTTTTATAGAACCTGTTTCTTTTTCATGGGTAAATAAATGTATTAAATACATTATTGGTTGTTCCAATAGGTTTACAATTAAATTAACTATTTTATGTGTGATTAATTTAAAAATTTATGTAGATATTTGATTGGTGGCTCTAGAAAAACCCAATAATGGATGGTTCTCTGAAAAAACAATGATGGTTGGTTTTGTGATAAACCAATGATGAGTGGTTCCTTGATAAAAAATTATGGGTGGTTATGTGATTAACCAATAATGGGTGGGTCAATGATATCCTTCCAATGAATTGGGTATGGAATTATACTATATTTTTATTCCATTTTTCAGGGTGATGGTTAGAGTGAAATAAACATTATGTCCCAGGTGACATATATGAATTCATTACACCTTCAAGGGATTTATTATTATTCTAATTATCATAATTGATATCACACGGCTCATGACTATCGAATCTAATTTATTTTTCATTTCCAAGTTTTTTATATTTTATGATCTAGTTATTGATGTCTATTTTTTCTTTTATGTTTCACTCATTCACATTCATTATTTAATAATATAATTATGAACTCTTATACTGATTGATGACAATAAATTGTTGAATCGTATTTTTAACCTTAACAAGAACCCAAGATCACCATTCTTATGTTTCCTTTTATCCATGTTTTAATGAATGATTTTGAATAAGTTTTGCCTTTAAGGGATTTTATGTGGATGAAAATATTGTATTAATGTGAAAAATAAAAGATTATTTATATGGGAGAATTGATAATTATATTTTCAATGAATTTTTAATGTATTATTTTAATTAATTCTCCAACACTCTATTCTAAAAACTTCCTCGAGAATGTAAGCGATCCTTGTTTTACTTTTGTGGATGTATAGTTTAAATAGAGAATTTGAGTAACAATTACCAGCATCAAATTAGTAAATATAATGTTATGGAATTTATAATAAGATCTAGGAGTGCGGGATCTTGGAATTTATATATAAAGTAATTCCTAATTGATTATTTTTATAAGATAGTATCCCATGGTGTTATAGGTGTAAAATGTCTCTTGTTCATTGACAGTCGTTTTCTTATATATTAGAATGATCAATTATTTCATTCTTATATCATTGGTCATGAGTTTGAGATAGAAGTAGATCTCATATATTGGATTTATTGGATAGCTACCCCTACTCTTGGAGATCATTTATTTGATCATATTGGTCGATAACATTATTGATTTATCAATTGATTGAAAAAAATTGGGATGTAATCATATATATAAATTTATAAGTGAAATTATTTTTCGTCTCTATTAATTGATAATTAATCAAATTTATATTTTTTATGTATATTATTAGTAAATGTGAAATAAAATTTATTTTTCGAGGTCCACACTTAGTTATGAGTGAGAAAAATAGTCATAATGAGTAGCGAATACCACTAGAAGGTTTTGGAATATTTCCCACTAGTTACTGAGTTTATTTTTGTGTTCTACTGGTGTTGTAAAAGGGTCGTCTCCCATAATGAGTGATGAACGTGTGAAAATTTTTGAGAGGGGATTATATGGATTCTCTAATTGATTTATTGATATCTTATTGTCTTTCGTTATTGGATGTACCAATGTCCACTAACATTTCTCAGATAACCCCACTATGATAATAGAGATATTGGTGTATTTGGGATAATTTCTGAATATTGATTTTTTAGGATTAGTGTGGTCTCTATGACTATTGAAAAATATTTGGTAGTTCATGGTCAAATTATGGTTATATTAACCCCATATTTAGTATCATGAGATTTTTATTCATGGGTAGTGTTTTTGAACTACTCTTGATATTCAAAAATACTGGTACTTCTATTTGATAAAATGAATAATCTATTATATTCTTGAGACCCAAGGTTTTTTTCTCTTAGTTCTGGGTTTGAGATATATATTCCCTTTGGGAATATCATAGATGGGTTTTGTAATAGTTTACCTCCATAATGTTAATACTATAACAAATTATGTCATTAGATTGTAATAGTGTTTGTTTTGTAACAGATACCCTTTGTAGGAAATTATATTAATTTTGGATGGAATGGAGGTATGGAAAACTATACTTTATATCATTAGATAAAATGGAAAAAATATATTTATCATACACTACATCAATAGTTGTTGTCATGATTTCTCCCACAGTGATGGGGGCCCAGCATAGAAATATTAATTTTGGATTTTTTATGATCATTTACTCACTTGAATTATAATATTTAGATTCTATTAAATGTGGGTAGAAAATAATCCTATTCCAATTTGGGATAATGTTATTCACATTAGGCTTTCTTTGGGTCCATTTGTGGGATTCTTTTAACTACGTTAACCTAAGAGGGTATAAAAATTTTGCATTGTAGGTCAAAAAAGAGTTAATGGTCTATATTTGGTTATCTTAATTATGTGTTGAATGTTTTCATTTATGGTTTGTGGTATTTGTTCATTCTGGTATAGGAATATATTATACTAGGTTTTGGATCCGATAAAGAGTGGTTTTTTTTTAAAGGGTTAAAATTATCCACTTGATATTATGGTAGAATGGTTGACCGATAGTCTAAGGGATTGTTTTGTTTCAGTTTATAGTGGTTATATTAATATAATTTTTAGATATTCCAATTAGTTTCATTCATAAATATTCATCACAACCCAATTTTTTTCAAGAGTGGAGGTAGTAAAATTTCATTGATGGAGGTGTGATTACATTGTTTATATAGATTTTAAGTAAAGGATTAATCATTGAGACTATATGTTTCTTTTGGCTTAGTATTGAATTCAATGGTACATGCCCCCTTCCAAGTGAAAATAAATAGTTAAATTTGGCCTCATGAAATCTCTTCTTCTTATATTATGAGAGTTTCCTGTGTAATATTAATTATAATCAACCTATAATTGGGTTTAAGGTGAATAAATGGTTTAGTTGTTTTCTTTTTTATGTTGTTATTTTAAATATGTGGAAAATAGTTCTCATATGAATGTGAATGTTTTAATAATCTAATGTGGTGGGAATAGTTAATAGAATACATTTTAATTTAGGCGCATGGGTGAATAATAAAAGGATATGTCGCGTGTATGGAATCAAAATTGCATCATTGTATCAAAATATTATTCCATTATCATGGATTTTTCTTGAATGAGAATGAGCCAATATATTTTCATGTGTAAGTGAAAATGAAGAAAATTTAATCAGGATGAAATTTTTATATTTAAAAATGCTTTCCTATGTGGTTGTTTCCATGGTTTTTATAGAGAATATACCCCCATAGTTAGATTAAGTGTGTGAGAGGGTGGGTGGTTTTCCAAATGAGGTCGTCTTAATGAAGTTTTATAGTTTTTAACACAAATATTACCTTTTTAATGATGAAAAATAATAATAATGGGTTTGATATAACAAACTTGTTTTTACATTGGCTATGACATTGGTTGTTTTTGAGTATCCAAGTCTCAAGTCCCCTTTTGATATAAAATGGTAAATTTACCAAAGGAAATGATGTCCCAGTTTTTTACCATTCTATTAGTCTTCAGTTATTTCTTCATAATTGGATGATTTTTGGTGTAATTTTTAGTTGGATGAATCTGAAAGGATATTTAAAATTTTCTATTATTGGTAGAGTAGATTATAAGAAACTGAAAAACATACACACCCAGGTAGCCTAGTATGACAATCCCCCATCCCTCCAAGCAAGTACTAAAAACCCCACAAGGTCTATTTTATTATAATACATATTTTAATGGCCTTTTGGCATGAATAATATATAACATGGGTGATCTGAAGGCCATGAAATCCATAGGTTCACTACATGCTTTCCCCAGAATGAGCAACCTATGTCATATTTTTTCACTATACTTACACATTTAGGCCTTCTTTCATTTGTCATCAAACCATGTTACATGTAACAAATTTATGTCACCCCACTATAAACTAGTTCATTGTACATGAATATAAATATTTAATGTAGGTCAAAAATCTTCACATATCAATGATCTATTTTGGATGAGTGCTAGGTGTTAGCTATTATCATTCCCATCACTTGTTTTATTCATCAAATATATGATTCCTACTTGGAACCATGTTTCTTCATCATTCTATTTCAGTAAACCTTTTGACTAGTCCCATTTCATCGATATTTACATAGATGTCACCATAAAAACTCATTAAAATCATATAGGGTAATACCAACATATGATTGGAACTAAAGAACCAATCTATCTTTTTGAGGCTATGTACCCTGTTGTTCTTATCAGTTCCCATGTTGTGCTGGATAAAAATTTGAACTGTTCCATTTTTTTGGTCTTTCCATGTCTCGTTTTTTCCATATAATATGAACCAAAATCCCAATGAAGAATATATATTTTTATGGATCGATATACCATAGTCCCAATGGCATAAATGCACATCTTGGCTTGAAATACCATTCAGTATTAATAGAAAAATGGATATAGTACCTTCGAATATCATATTGTAAAATGATATAAAACCACTTTAATACTTAATATATTAAAACTATATTTCCTTAAAAAATTATCCCCCATCTATATTTCATCTTATGCTTTTTTGGAGTGATTATATAGTTTTTACCACTTAGGATCTATAATAACTACAATTTAATTTTTTTAATAAATGTTTTTAACATATGGGAATAGTGGTATGTCCATAATGGAATACTAGATGGATGTTCTAACACTAGAGTTGTGTTTAGTCCATTTTTTATCTAATGAAAGGTATAATTACTATTTATAAGTATCAAACCTTGAAATTATGTTTTTTATTTTTTAAAATTAAAATATTAAACAACCAAATCTCTAATTATGAATTATTCTTTATTTTATCTACCTAGGATTCACCACCAACATCGATGATGAAACCATAAATGGGATAATTGGATGGAAGTGAAAACATCATGATAGAGATGAAAATGGATCATAAAATAGATATCAATATATAAGATACTATAAATAATGTTTTCATGGAATCGAAGAATGGAATTATGTGTTAAAATTTTCTCTACAAAGAATATTTTTTTATTCCTTACACAATTTTAATAATAAAAGAAATTAGTTATTTCATACACATTATTTATTCTACATCATGTGAAAATATTTTTTTAATAATTAAATTTACAGTTTACTATTTATTTGTGCTCTGGAATTATAATGCCTTTTTCTTCACCGTGGGTTTAGTTTGGTTCGGTAAATAACTAATAATGTGTTATGTATTATCATATAAGTAATCAATACTTATTAATTTTTTTATTTTATTTAGTGAATATTTGGGGATTTTTAATAATATATTATTGTATTATTTGTCGATAATATTATTGATATTATATTATATAATCATGGGCGAAACATGATGATCAGAGAAAAACCACCAACCAAGGGCCCCATAAAACATTATGATGATTTTTTCATCAATTTCCTAAAAATTGTTTTATTTTTGGAATTATAAATGGTTAAAAATAAAATAATAGTATACTAAGGCAGTGTTATGATCATGCTAATCATGGATACACCACATTTATGGTAATCCTAGGACACTCGGTTCTATAATATATTGATATTGTAGAAGATAGTGTGACAAAAGTGTTTGGTTTGGGGTTAGTATCCCAAAGAAAAAATGTTTGTTATGTGGGATATAAGCATCAAAGTAGCTATTATAATTATTTTTGATGGTGGTATGAGTTTCCAATGGAATGAATTATGTGCTAGGAAATAAAATTTAGAATTATAGTGGAGAATATTATAACATCTTCCAGGAATTAGAGTCTAAAAAATGGCCAAAATACATGATATGTAGTGTCCAAGACTCATGTAATTTTATGTGATAACTATGGTGTTATGGTTTCCATAGTGTTATAAATACCACATAGGGTGTGACTATATGTCACAAACTTTTTTTAGTGGACCATTAGTCTCTATAATGTACTATAGTTCAAGCATGACCAGACTTCTTACCCCACATGGAATGTGCATCAGTGAAAACACTATATTGTGTTGTGATGTGACTTGGTAACTTCTGATAAAACATTCTTGAGGAGTTTTTTGGTCCCATATTCCCCATGTATACTACAATAAATTCTATGAATATTGAACCCACACAAATTATACAATAGAAATATACACATGGAATTTGTGCATGCCATTTATAAATGAGAATATAGCTTTTCCTTTGTAGTTAATGTAATTTTAAATATTTCCCCATTCACGTGTTATAATTTGATATGTAAATTGTCTATTCAAATTAATGTTACTTATAACATATGATATATTGATATTATATGATATCATATTCTACTTCTTGGTATTTTTGGTAGTTTTATGTTCAATGATATATAATGTTGTCGACACAGTTAAAGAGGGACGTTAAGAGTATATATAAATTTTTTTTACACCCCATGAATTAATGTATATTCTTATATTAATGGGGTTTATTTTCATTACTTGAAAAAATAATCATGATAGGGTATGGTCCCCATTTGATTGATGGATTCATTACTCTCCCATGTGGAAGGGAAAATACTCCATCTATAGAGTCTGTATGACTCTATCTGTAACATCCCAGGTAAATAAAGAATATGAAATTCTTATATATTCGTGAATTAAATATTAATATTACTATAACGGATATTCTATATTTGATGGTGTAACCAATACGCAACAACGAGTTTTTTTTGAAATCTTACATTGCACACTAATAATATAATAATATTATTTTAAATGGTAGTTAACACATAACCGTTGTAATGGAGATAATGAAAAGAACTGACTAAATAATGATTATATATCTTTTTTAAATATTTTAACAATTACCCAACAAATTATAGAGGCTTAAAATGCGAATGAATCCAATTTTAAGCATAAATATTCTGATATTGTTTAAAAGGTCGATTAACCACCTTTTGATGGAGAGCCCTTTTAAAACAGATTTATGTCAATTTTATATATTATATTTGAAAAAATATAATCTATTTTTATATTCGAGACATCAAAATTTACTTTGAGTAAATTTTTGTAATTTTTCTGATAATGTTCGATTTTTTTGAATAGCGAAAAACGATGTATTTTAATTCAAAACCACATTTTAATCTAATTTATTTATTAGGTTATAATATCTTTTAATTGGGTTTAAAGTGTATCTAAAATATATTTTAACCATTAAATTTAATGGTGGTAATTGTAATTAATTTTACTTTGAAATTGGACATAAACAAGTGTCAATCTTTTGATAGATATTGTTTCTTAAAAACACGCTATTTGTTTTCACAGCAGCAATTAATTAGAAAATTAATTAATGCAACTTCTATTTTTTGAAATTGGTAAAATGGAAATCATTTTTGAATTTGGGATATCAAATTTACTTTGGATAAATTTTTGGTATTTTTCGGACAAATGTTCATTTTAAATTAATAGTGAAAAATACGTCATTTTACTTCAAAACTACTTTTTCATCTCATTATTTGTATAGTTAGATTGCCCATTTAATTATATTTAAAGTGTAATTGTATTATGTTTTTATCACTTAATACAATTTTGTTCATTGTAAGTAATTTCACTTTTCAATTGGATGTAAAAACAAGCCAATGTTTTGATAAATTTTACTTCCTAAAAACCCATCTTTGGTTGTGACAACGGGAATAATTTTTAAATTAATTACTGAAATTACTATGTTTGGAATTTCGTAAAATGGATTCCATTTCGGGAATCAGAAGGTCCAAATTATCTAATTAAGATATTTTTTTGGACATTATGAATAGTAACGATGAGAATTTTCTTTAATTATCATGATTAATTAGTAATCGGGTAGTTAAGGGTAATAAAATAATATAATAATAATATAAAACGACCCCAAAATGTGTCTAAATCTTCTTGGTTGTGTCATGTCCGACCTTGAGATGCCTTTTACCAACTTAGGGATCACATGGGATCACTTTTGTGTGATAGTGACCTGTTATCATATTATTTTTAAAGAAAGGAAAATATAACCAAACTATGTAACACCTAAGTAAAAAAAATTTAATTTTGTTTACATAAATTATCACTTATAATATAAATAGTCATTGTAAAGATAAAAATATTTCCTACATGTTGGTATTTTTTTATAATTTTTTGACATTAAATAAATAAATGTATTTATGAAACCATGATGATGCAGTGATTACCTCATTTATGAATGATTTAAATAAAACGAAAAGATAAGGTAATATATAAAACTTACACTTGTCGAAAACCTATTGGATGGAAGGATTTCAAACCCTTATCACCTTATCTTTGAAATATATCATTGTGTGACCTTTACAATACAAAAATCATTTTATAATAAAGTAACATTTCTATACTTCCCAAAAGTGACCCTCCTCCCTCTTATAAAAGGCCCCCACATACACCCATTTACCCACACCTCTCAATCCCTTGGATAGTTCAACATCTTCTCATATTATCTCCCAACATCCATCTCTTACTCTTAAAAGCCTCACATTGGGCAGAAGTCATTCCAAGGAAGCCTTTGGCTCAAATCAAAAAGAGTTACCCGATTTAGAGGTAATACCTTCTCTCGAGTTTCATTATATTATTTTCCTTCTTAGCTCACCACTATCTTCTTATTTTTTTTATCCCATAATAACACCATTATACTCAATATAATAGTATTTTGTTATGATATTAATTCTACCTACACTTACACACACCTCCGTCTAATGGTTAAGGAACATACTGTTTCGGTGGGTGGCGAATTACTACCTCACGAAATGAAGATTGTTTAATCTTCTTTTAACACCATTAATGGTGGCCATTAAGATTTAACTATATTTATATATGATATATATTATATTTATGTCCTCTATAGTCTTCTGTATTTTATATTTACAACATACCTTTATGCTTTGCATGTTTTGAAAATGCGATAATTATATATGAGGAAGTGCAGAAAACCGCCCCCTCCAGTGATGTGACTCATTCAGGAAAAACATGGAATTTATAAATAATGTATTTAATAAACTTATGTTACCAATATAAGATTTATATATTACACTAGAATTATAATATATCTATGTCTAATTTAGTTTTAAAGTCCATTAATATGACATAAAAAATGAAAGTAGCATTCATGCGTACGTACGGCCTACCGTCTCCATTAACAGTACATTTAATTTCCTTTCTCTAATCCTTATGGAATATCATTAAATACATATATACTGGATATATGTGATATTTAAATCATGAACACCATTCCAGAGATGATGTACTAATAACTACATGGACAATTCTCTTCAAACAAGTTCATTTTTAACTCATGTACCGAACATTGACAAAACGTATGATATGAATTCACATAATTTACTAATTATTATAACATGAAAACATGTGATATGAATTTAATAATAAACATTAAATGAAGTCCTTAAGAAATTATAAATTTAACAAGGTTTATTATTCAGGAATATAAAGAAACGAACAAGACAAGTCGAACTTGAGGTAAGAGGATTTCTTATCTCACTTTTAATTCCATGAGATTTCCATTGTTCGAAAATTATTTATTTCATATGCTGTATTATGTACTTCAATTAGAAATATATTATCATGATTCTAATTATATTCAGGGTATTATGTGACTCATTTGGTTCTCATTATCTTTTAGTCATACAACTCGATTGATTACCATGAGGTAAGGGGTTTTTATGTCACTTTTTATTCCCGTGGGATTTATGCTATATTTAACACTATACCCTTTTAGTGGTGTATTTACTGACAATTATTATACTCTTTTAGTAATATAAATCCATTTATGGGTATTTAGATCAATATGGTATGGTCCTTCTTTCATGGGGTGTATGTTTCGTAGGATACCTAATCGGTAAGGGAAGCTTTCACCCTCCTCTTTTTGAAAGACTTCTTTTTTGTTAGGTCTTCTAATTTACATCTTCTTATGTTGGGATATGTTCTCATATATCCTTATTGCTATAAATTTTATGTCCATTTGATTAGATACCCTTTTTACCTCTCATAAACTAATTTTCTGAATTTTAAATTGACGTCGTTAGGCTGTCGAATTTCTGTAAGGGAACATTTTAACCCAATTTCAATTCATTGGGTTAAAACTATACTTCGTTAATATGTCGTACTATACATATGTGTGGATGACCTGTGCTTTTTTTACACTTAATATCCACATATATTGGGTTTATTTATATTTTTCACAAATAATTATGTAATTTATTTATCCTTAATCTAAGGATACCATCTTTTCAAGAGACTTTATCTCAATCTCCTTTCATTGAGGCATCTTTTGATTTCTACACGACCTAATTTTATCTGATGTATAAAAAAATTTTGACTTTTAATTTAATTAAAAGGGAATATTTTTACACGAATCATTTTACTAAACGACAAAAGGAATTTTTTTGCCTTACGTATGCAGTGACAACGACTTCTTCACCGCCATAACCATTATTTGAGTTTCGGCTTCCTCTACAAGACATATATATTTTTAAATGAAAAATAAATACCATGTGTTACTTTTAATTTTTTTTTATTTAAAATGGTTTTGATAATGTTTTGATTATATCAATGTGTTGTATTGATATCTTGTGACTGAAATGTGAAAATGTTATGTTTCCTTTATGCATGTTTTATGTGTTATGATTATGTTATGGTTCGTGGGCATTGTTTATTTACACAGGTGGTTCCGTGATAAAATAAGGGCGGGTGAGCCCGAGATATCTCTCCAATGCATTCGGTAACGCAAAGGTGTTAAACGCTAATGTTTCTCCAATGTGATTTATGGAATATACTGCGTTGTGTATTCCAAACGTAATCATAAGGGTTACTCCCTATGTAAGAATGTTATGAATGCCTCAAGTTAACTTTATGTCATTTGATTTCGATGAGTTATTTATAAATCTTATGATTTCGTGAGGTATGTTAACATGCTTATGTTTTATGAGTAAAGTATGATTTCATTGATTCTTATGTATACATGGAATATTTTTTTTATTTCCGTATTTTTATATCCCTTACTGAGATTTTAATACCCCTCCCATGTTTTTGAAATGTTTTTCATAGGTTATAAGGAAGGTTAAGAGAAAGTAATTATTCAAGAAGATTTATATCAAGAAAATAACTCTTGTTTTATTTAAGGATTTTTTTTATTGTTGTGAAAAATCAGTTATAGTAGAAGTGTCTACTTTGTAATATTCAAGTATACATGTAATAGTTATGGCCTAATTTTCTAAAACTCTAAACCTGAAAAGATCCTCAATGTGAATTAGTCATTTAATTCAATATTATGTAATGTTTTAAAGCGGGGTCCTTATATTTGGTATCAAAGGTCGGTTTAGATAACTTTAGAGGTTAGGGTATTCTTTAAGCTTAAGTGACATTACCAAAATTGTTAGGATTTCAGAAAGATTAATATTTTTTTAGATAAAGTGAATGAGTTCAAGATAAAATTAATAATTATATTTTAGTATTATATGATTATTTTACTGATATACTCACACCGGACATTATGGTTTTAGTAGATGGTTGTATATAGAAGGCTCCAAAGGAACAGTGTATGTGAAAAAACTGTGATGGTTTTCTGAATGAGCAACTAAATGATATGGAATTTGCAATGAGAACTCCTGTGGTTATTCTAAACCAACTATCTGGAGTCATAATTGACCACCTGAACCTTAGTGATTTTATAAGGCATCATATATGCGTGGAAGAAATCCCTATGGATGTTCAGGTAATAATAATAAGGGTAAGTATGTTCAAAAACCTGTGTGTCAAAGATGTGGAAAGAAACACATAAGAAAATGTTTCAAATGGACAGAAAGATGCTATAGATGTGGAAGTGAAGGTCATAAGGCAAGAACCAGCCATGGAAAAAATAAAGCATCAAGTTGAAACTAGGAAAGGGAAAGAAGTTCTTTATTAAGGATCAGTTGAATGTTTTAAATGTGGTGTGCATGGTCATTATGAAAACACATGTCCTACGAAGAAGTTTCGGGAATGGGATCACAAATATCATACAAATATTTGTTTACCAATACATAATTCCATTCTGATTGAGGATGAAGAAACTAGCAATGAATAATGAAAGGTATGGATTATTTCATAACATATGTTTTCATATTATTGAATCTTAGGATATGATTCCTGATTTTTTTTTATAGGAAAGAAGTATTTTAGAATAAGTTGGAAAGGAATGGTTAATGGATCATGAATAATGCTTAATGAGTAAGAAGTAAACATATAAGGGATTCAAGAGTTATGGTATATTTCAGGATGGTGAAATTCTTAAAATTATTAAGGCTCTTTTGATGATGGGATTACATTAGAAGACTTTTTATAGTATGTGTAACCCTGATGTTTGACATATGAAAATTTTATTCATGGAATAATTATCTTTTATTTTGTGGATATAGTTATAAAGAACAATTTGGGTTTATATGATCCTTGAATTTGAGGCAATTACTGGTTAATACATTTTGGGATAAAAATCGAGAGTTATTAGATTACCTTTATGGTTATAATAAGTTATGGTTATTTTTTATGAATTTATCTCTTTTTGGGAATGTTATAAAATTATGTAGTTTTTGAAAAGAGACAACACACAAACCATGTGGAAACCCTTCATGTCGGACGAAGCTGCAGGAATCGAACCCACAACCAAAGTGTGACTGGTATTTATCACCTACCACTGGACTACGTGAAGTCCCTAGTTAGTATGACTAATTATTTTTAATTAGATGATGTTATGAATCAGGAATAAGTTGATTTTATGTTATCAATGGAAATGATTAACCTATCATGTAGGATATGTGATTATGTTAATTACTTTTCAGTATGAATCTTTAAGAGTATCTGGTGTTATTTTGAGATAAATGTTAAGATTTATCTTGGGAGACTATGTGATTAAATACTTCAAAGATTTGGGTTTCAATATTAGTTTGGATTACCTTGAAAAGTTTTATGGATAGATGATTATTTAATGGACATTGATTAACATTGGGTTTTGTTGAACAAATTCTAGAGATTAAGAGTAGTTTTTCTTTTTCTGTAAGATTAACCTTTATGGGGATTTTCTGATCTTGTACTAATAATTTTGGTTTTGGTTAAGGTCTAATTACATGGGAAATATATAGTTCATCTTTTGTGGATTATTTGATTCTCTCAATGTTGATTATAGCGATCTTAATGTGACCAAGTCATCCTGAATACTCATCATTTGGATAAAATATGAGTTTTTGTTAGAAATCAAGTAAAAGATGAATGTCTACATGACATGTAAATAACATTCCTTATGATTTAGTTAAGCGCATAAATAAATTCCTCAATGAAAAGTAACATAAAACAAAAACCTTGTCTGTTAGCTTTTCCTACTGGGAAATCAAATACTGTTTAACCCATCAAAAGTTTGTGATTTTCTGGTGGTTAACATTATCCTAGACATATTTTCTATCACTCTCCATTAGAACATGATGGTTTGTTTTCTACTCCATATCCATGTTTTTTTTGGGAATACTAGTATCTGTTGTCTCGGGTGACCTTTGTAGTTTTCTTTCTTTCTTTTAAAGTGATAGTTTAATTTACTCGTTTTCCGATGTGGGGCTTTCAAAAAAGTTTCCAAGATCAATTTTAAAATTGAGAGGATGCAATTCCCAACTGGGGGAAGGAAGTAACAAACCAGGTAAATAAAGAATATGAAATTTTCATATTTTCGTGAATTAAATACTAATATTTCATTAAATGAGATTCTATGTTCGATGGCGTACCCAATATGCAACAACGGGTTGCTGTTAAATCTTACGTTGCTCACTAATAATAGAATAATATTATTTGAAATGGTAGTTAACGCCTAGACGTTGTAATGGTGGGAATAAAAAGAACTATAAAAAATTATTATATATGTTTGTTACATATTTTAATAATTACCCAATAAATGATAGAGGCTTAAAATGCGAATGAATCCAATTTTAAGCATAAATATTCTAATATTCTTTAAAAGGTTGATTAACCTCCTTTTGATGGAGAACCCTTTTTAAAACTACTTTTTTTAAATTTAATATGTTATATTTGACAAAATAAAATATTTCTTTATAATCGGGACATCAAAATTTACTTTGTGTAAAAAGAGTATTTTTCCGATAAAGTTCATTTTTTATGAATAGTGAAAATTGTTTTATTTTAATTCAGAACCTACTTTTCATATAATTTATTTATATGGTTAGATTATCATTTAATTTTGTTTAAAGTGTAGTTAAAATATATTTTTACCATTTAATCCAATGGTGGTCTTTGGAATTAATTTCACTTTGAAATTGGACATAAACAAGTGTCAAACTTTTGATAGATATTGTTTCTTAAAAACACGCTATTTGTTTTGACAGTGGATATTAATTATAAAATTAATTAATGCAACTTCCATGTTTAAAATTTGATAAAATGAACATCATTTTTGAATTTGGAATCTCAAATTTACATTGGATAAATTTTTGGTATTTTTCTGACAAATGTTCATTTTTAATGAATAGTGATAAATACTACATTTTACTTCAAAACTGATTTTTCATCTAATTTAATTACATAGTTATATTGTCCTTTTAATTGGGTTTAATGTATAATTGTATTATTTTATAATAAATTAATACAATGTTGTTCATTGGAAGTAATTTCACTTTTCAATTGGAGGCAAAAACAAGTCAATCTTTGGATAAATTTTACTTCTTAAAAATCCATCTTTGGTTGTGAAAATAGGAATAATTTTTAAATTAATTACTTCAATTTCTGTGTTTGGAATTTGGTAAAATGGATTCCATATTTGGAATCAGATGGTCCAAATTATTTAATTTATACTCTTTTGTTTTCGGACATTATGAATAGTAATGATGAAAATTATATTTAATTATCATGATTAATTAGTAACCGGGTAGTTAAGGGTAATAAAATAATATCATAATAATATAAAATTACCCCCAAAATGTTTCCAAATCGTCCTGGTTGTGTCATTTCCGACCATGGGATGCATTGTGCCAACTTAGGGACCCCATGGAATCGCATTTGTGTGATAATGACATTTTATCACATTATTTTTAATGAAAGGAAAATATAACCAAACTATGTATCACCTAAGTAAAACAATTTTAATTTTACATACATAAATTATCTCTTATAATATAAATATTCATTGTTAAGATGATAATATTTCCTACATGATGGTATTTTTTTTATTATTTTTATACATTAAATAAATTTATTTATTTATGACACCAAGATGATGCAGTGATTACCTCATTAATGAATGATTTAATTAAAATGAAGATAAGGTAAAATCTAAATCTTAAACTGGTAGAAAACATATTTTATGGGTGGATTTCTAACCCTTATCACCATATCCTTTAAATATATCACTGTGTGACCTTTAATATCCAAAATCATTTTATAATAAAGTAACATTTCAAGAATTCCAAAAAAGTGACCCTCCCTCTTATAAAAGGCCCCCACCTCTACCCCCTTACACACACCTCTAAATCCCTTGGATCATCCAACCTCTACTCATATATATATCCACATCAAAATCTTACTCTTAGAAGCCTCACTTTGGGTAGATGTCTTTCCAAGGAAGCCTCTGGCTCAAATAAAAAAGAGTTACCCGATTTAGAGGTAATGTCTTATCTCAAGTTTCTTTATATTATTTTCCTTCTTAACTCACCAATATATTAATATTATCTGGTCCCATAAAAACAAAAGTATCCCAAATATAATAGGATGTTGTTATGATATGTATTCTACCTACACTGACAAACACCTCCGTCTAATGGTTAAAGAAAATAATGTTTCTGTGGGTGGTGAATTACTGCCTCACGAAATAATGATTGTTGAATCTTCTTTTAACACCTTTAATGGCGGCCATTAAGATTTCAATATATTTATATATGATATATATTATATTTATTTCCTCTCTTGGATTCTGTATTTTATATTTAAAACATACCTTTATGCTTTGCATGTTGTGAAAATGCGATAATTTCATATGAGGAAGTGCGGACAACCACCCCCTCAAGTGATGTGACTCGTTCATGCCAAACATTGAATTTATAAATATTGTAATTAATGAACTTATGTTACCTATATAACATATATATTATAATTTAATTATTATATATCTTGGTCTAATTTAATTTTAATGTCCATTAATATGACAAAAAAATGAAAGTAGTGTTAATGCATACGTATGACATACCATCTCCACGAACGGTACATTTCATTTCTTTTCTCTAAAAATTATGGATTATTATTAAATACATATATAATGGATATATATGCATTTAAATCATTAATACCATTCTGGATATTATGTACTTATAACAACATGAACAATTATCTTCAAACAAGTTCATTATTGACTCATGTACCGAATATTGACAAAACGTATGATATGAACTCACATAATTAACTAATTTTTATAATGTGATAATATGTTATATGAATTTAATAATAAAATTTAAATTAGGTCCTTAATCAATTATAATTTTACCAAGGATTATTATTTAGGAATATAATGAAACGAATAAGACATGTCGGACTTGAGGTAAGGGGATTTCTTATCTCACTTTTAATTCCATGAGATTTCCATTGTTCGCCAAATATTTATTTCATATGGTGTATTGTGTACTTAAATTTGATATATATTTTCATGATTATATTTATATTCATGGTATTATGTGATTCATTTTGTTCTTATTATATTTTGTTCATACGACTCCATTGATTACAATGAGGTAAGGGGTTTTATGTCACTTTTTATTCCTGTGAGATTCATGCTATATTTTCCACTATCTCCTTTGAGTGGTGTATGAACTGCCCATTATTATACTCTTTGAGTAATATAAATCAAATAATGGGTATTTACATCAATATTGTATGGTAATTCTTTCATGGGGTGTATGTTTCGTAGGTTACCAAATCGGTAAGGGAACCTTTCACCCTCATCTTTTTAAAAGACATAATTTTGTTAGGTCTATTAATTTACATATTATTATATTGGGATATGTTATTATATATATTTATTGCTGTAAATTTTATGTCCAAGTGATGAAATACCCTTTTTATCTCTCATCAACTCATTTTCTGAATTTTAAAGTGACGCTGTTAGGCTGTCAAATTTCTGTAAGGGAACTTCTTAACCCAATTTCAATTCTTTTGGTTAAACCTATACTTATTGATTATGTCATACTATTAATATGATTGGATGACCTATTATTGTTTTAAAATTAATATCCACTTATATTGGTTTATTTATATTTTTCACACATAATTATGTAATTGATTTATCCTTATTCTAAGGATACTGTCTTTGTACAGGACTTCGTCTCAATCTCCTTTAACTGAGGCATCTTTTGATTTCTACACGACTTTATTTTATACGGTGTATAAAACCCTTTTGAATTTTAATTTCATTCAAAAGGAATATTTTTACACGAAGCGATTTACTAAATGACAAAAGGAATTTTTTTTCTTATATAGGCGGCGACAACGACTTCTCCGCCGCTGTGACCATTATTTGAGTTTCGACTTCCTCTAAATGCCATAACATTTTTAAATGAAAATTAAATACCATGTTTTACTTTTATATTATCATGGTATTGAAAATGGGTTTGTTAATATTTTGATTATATCAATGTGTTGTATTGACATCTTGTGATTGAAATGTGGAAATGTTATGTTTCCTTTATGCATGTTTTATATGATAAGATTATGTCATGGTTATTGGGAATTGTTTATGAAGACGAGTGGTTCCATGATAAACTAAGGGCAGGTGAGCCCGAGATAGCTCTCCAATTCATTGGGTAATTCAAATGAGTTAAATTCTAAGGTTTCTATTTAGATATTTAGGGAATATACTGCGATGGTTATTCCAAACATAACCATGAAGGTTACTCCCTACGTAAGAATGTAATGAATTCCTCATATTACCTTTATGTATTATAATTTCTATGAGTTATTTATAAATCTTATGATTTAATGATGTTTTTTAAAGTGGTTATGTTTTATGAGTAAAGTATGATTTCATTGATTCTTATGTATACATGGACTAATGTTTTCTTTCTTCATTTTCATATCTCTTACTGAGCTTTTTATGCTTATCCAATGTTTTTGAAATTAATTTCAAAGGTTATAAGGAAGGGTAATAGAAAGGAAGTATTCAAGAAGATTTATATAAAAAATATAACTCTTGTTTTATTTATGTATTTTATTATTGTTGTGAAAAAATTGTTATAGTAGAAGTGTCTACTTTGTAATTTCAATGTTGACATGTAATAGTAGTGGCCTAAATCTCTAAAACTCTAAACCTTAAAAGATCATAAATGTGAATTATTCATTTAATTCAATATTATGTAATGTTTTAGGGCCGGGTCCTTATACTATTTGTCAGGGAATGGCCTTGTGCATGTATCCATATAACCCATTGGTTGATACACATATCCATTGTTTATGTTCGATCACCCATTAGACATATACGGTGGTATCAATAAAATTAGGTATGTAAATTTTTTTTGATACCTTCTAGATACTAATGAGATATTAGGCCTCTATAGAATTTTTATAGGGATTACTTACAACTTGGATGTTGATTTTTGGATTTATGGGTATTTTGATACTCTAGGAATCACTAGTTTCTCAGGATATATAATCTTTCATGAAAGTGCAATGCGAAAAATAAGGGTTTTACTATCATCCACAATGATATTAACTTTAGATAATATTTATCACCTTTTTATTTTTTTTATTCCCAAAATTAAGGGATTCAGTTCTCCATCATTCTATCATTACATTTTTTAAGAAATCCTAAGGTGTATGTTTATACTAAACCTTTCACTATCCTTTGTCCTACATGTGTTTTGTTTCTACATTTAAAACAAAATTTTGAGTTGGAAAGATGTTCTTGGGGATAATGGTGTTGTCTGCACCTATATATGGAAGAGATAGTTGTTGTTAGATATTATTCTAAATTACCATATTATGATATGGTGTCTTACCTTATCTCACATCTAATGTATATAGTGATAATATTGTGTATATTTTAATTCCGCTTTAGTTATTTCCTAAGTGGGACTATAGAAGATTGTTTTTGTCCCATCCATGAATTTATTACATAGTTGGTTATTTCTATATTGTGACTGATGGTATGATATATATTTGATAAAATTTTTATATCTATTGAAATTTGGTACATGATAATTCAAACCATATATGTTATTCATTCCTTATGTTAGTTTTCATCCTTTAACCTATTTGATGAATGCATGGGGTGGTATACTTGTCTTAATGCTTAGCCTTATAGGCCACAGTGGGTTGGTTCTTATCAACTCAAGTGAAAATAAACAATACATAAGTGATTGTGACTTTGTAAACATGTGTTTTTGAAGAAGGATAAATTAACCATGAGTTACTTATCGTTTTTAAAAATTCATTCACATAACTTATGATTTATACAATATATTAGAATGTGAAATTTTATTAATAAAAATTGGATGAAATTATTCAATAAAATTGAGGTAAAAATGATTTATATATATATAATTACGAAAATATATTGTGATTTAAACAAAGACAATTTTCTTCCATATTTGAGTAAAATAAATGGATATTTCCTGATGAAATTTATAAAATTATCATAAAAAGATATTTTATATTTAATTAGATGATATATTCAGAGATTGACATATATAATTAAACTATTTACATAATCATTGTCCATGAAGATTACTATATATTATTTTTTGGAAGAAATTAAAATTATATAATTTATTTAATTAAAATTTATTTGAAGAATGGTAGAGACATAATGTTTTTTATATAAATAATATAATATCCATAATCTATGTTTAGATAAACAAAAAAGAAAAAAAAATTATATAAAAACCCATAAGAAACATACATATTATAACATTTTACTAGAATATGAATCATATCTCACAATAAATCACCCCTATAACCTATCAGTATAATATATTTATAGATTAGATATTTAGATAACATACCTTTTAAATATTCTTCAACATCTCAGATAAGTAATCCTAAAAAATGATACCCATACAGAAATATTACATATAATATACCTATTCTATTCTTATGGAATAGATCATATGAAAAATATGAGCATTGACATTTCATAAGTAAAAACATAAGGATAAACAACCAAAGATAATAAGTGATCATAAAGTGAATAAGTGGGTATGAGATCATTTTCATGGGGTATGAAGAAGAAATAATAAAATCATACTGAATAAAATTTAAATAATAAATCATGATTCATGAAATAAGTATCTCGGAATAACATAATATGTAGATACCCAAACCTAGTATCCCAAAGTATGTGTATACTTTTTTACATTAGCATTATAGATATGAAATCACATCCCAGAGGACTGAATATTTTAGTAATCGTGGTATACTAGATAAATTATTTAAATTATTATTATTGAAAATATAAAATACATAAATTATTTACCTTGATAATTTCATTTTAACCAATATAATATCCCTATATATCAATAACAAAACTATTCCATGTATCCTAGGGAATATAAAACATAAGAAATTGGTTGGCTCAAATGCTTAGTAAGGGTAATCATATAGTGGATGTTATGAATAAATAAATTTTAATAAATATGGTATGATAAAAAAAATTTCATTTAATCAATATGTTTATAAAAATATGGTAGGAATAAATTACGATAAAATAAGAACATATAAATAACCATATGAGCAGGAATCATAACCGTGAATATACTTTCTAATCGAGAAATCACATGGAATATCAAAAAATGATTTCATAAAAATTGAATGCATAGTATAAGACATATAAAACATACCATTGAGTCATTGGGGAAAGAAATGTATTAAAATTGAGTCCTTTTTGTAATATTTCTATATTAATTGTTGTGGCATAAAAAAATTCAATTTGTTATGAAATGTGGGACCTACTAATGTATCGAGGGGCGATTGGGCCCCCCCCACTGATACCAAGTCCCATGTAGTCCTCATAATAAATCTGCGGAACCTAATAAACATAAAAATTGATATTTAAAATATAATACACAATTTAAATACTCTCCCTAATCAAGATACATAATCAGAAACCATCAATAGTAAATTAATAGTTTCAACATAGTACATTCCCAATCAAAGAGATCATAAATCATCTAGAGAGATATAATGGATTGTACCATTCGATTATATCCCCAGTAAACCATATTTAACATAAAAAGATGTATTACAATATAGGAAATCAAATTTAAATATCACTTAATTCCTTCTTTTAAAAAATCATTTATCAAAAAGTCAACATTTATATTAAAAAACAAGAAAATTCAAAAAAATATGGTTAAAATAAATTTCATTGAAAATAACTTTAAAAAATATTTCATAGAATATTAAGTAAATATTTTCATTAAATGTAAAATTTTAAAAATTAAAATTCAGAATAAAAAATTATGATCATTATAATAGGTAATTTACTACATGTTGTATATGTCAAAAAGAATATTCATTTTTCTGGGTAAAATGGTTAAAAAATTTCCGTGTTCAGAAAAAGGAAAGAAGATTTTATTAAAAATATTTTTTAAAAAGATTCAAAAGGGAAAAAACTATTCCTAATATATTATATAATGAAATCTATAATATTTTTTAAATAATTGTAAAAAATTGGGTTTTGGAAGAAAAGGGATTTTTGATAGAAGGGGGATATAATGTCGTATTTTTTAAAACATCATATTAATTAGGAAAAATGGTACTATTTTTTGAAAAACATCATGAACAACCATATATGAATAAAATATATTTATGTTAATATTTAGTTATAAAATAGTTTCCCCAATTGTGACTTATACAAAAAAACACCCCTAAATAATGATGATATTATCAAATAAATTATTACCACTATGGTGACATTTGAATCATATACCTCATGAAAAAAATAACAGTAGATGAAACATTAATGAAAATTAATATAAATTAATTCATGATATAACATACAAAATGAAAAATTTATACTCCAAAAAAATAATTATGTGGTGAATATAGTGTATGCCTCATATAAGTAATAATGAGATGAGAAACCTTTACCATGATTCCAAATTGTCACATTCAATAATTATCTTCTTGAATAATATTATTAAGTTAATTATTTAATTTCTTAAGAAAAATCTTATAGTTTAGTATTCCTCCTATTTCACATATTACAATGTCATATATGGTTACTTAATCAACTATGTTTTTATCATATGTTTCGAGGGTATTTTTATTCTGTATCAAAAATGACTTTGGTTGGTTGACATGGTATAAGAGGCCATTATTTAAACATCTCCAAAATAAAAATAACTATATAATTATAATATTGTTATTAAAATTTTACTTTTAAATTTAAAAATGAATAATTTTTATGAATGTTTAACTATGTTACAATCATGGTGATGGTGTGTCGTACTTACATATGAGTAACGTTTCTAGTTTTCAATGATCATTTTATAAAGTATGTAAGTTATATTTTATAATTAAATATTTATAATTATATCATGTATAAAATATTATTTCCCTAAATATAATTATATATATCCACCATGTATTTTGATGATGAAAAGGGGAGTCAGATCCCATCATAAAGGCGGTAGCTCCCATGTACGTGAATTACATTATCATATTTCATTATAATTAATAAAATGATATAATTTATTTTTTAAGAATTATTAATATGTTATAAATATCATGATTATTCAATTTTTATGACATATATTCATTTACATTACCATTATTACCTTCCATTTAAACGGTTAGTACAAAATGAATCACATCATTTTGGGAGGCGGTAGTCGGCCATACAAATGAGTGATGTTATCGTATGACCTGCTGAATAGATTGAAAAAAATTTATATATGATATTATGGTTCTATAGGTATAATTATTTAATATATATCATATAGATACTTTATATCTATCATCATTCTAAATTTTGAGATGTGGCGATGGAAAATTGATTGACATCGTTTTGTGTGGTGGTGGTCTCTCGTACACACAAATAAAGTTTTCAAAACCCATTTGATTGATGGTGGGAAAGATTTAGGTCATGAAAATAACATAGAGAAATATAATTATATGGAATATACTGAGGTTATTATCACATAATACGTTAATAATATTTTATGTTGGTGGATAAAAAAATAAAACAAAAATCCAATGTTAGGACTTTTACCTCTTCTTGGACCACCACTTTAGTATTATATTAAAAGTATTCCTACAATTCCTTTATGGCCGAAATAGAATTCTATGATTATTTTATGGAAGTTTTATTGTCATTTTTATAGTTATTTTCTGATCTAAATGGGATTTATGAGGTTAATAATAGAGGATAGAGGTGGCCTTCTATTAGTGTGGTGAGTTGTAAACATGTAATTTTTGGGAAGAAAAAAGTGTAACTTTATTTTTTAAATGATATTTGAGTGATAAATGAACTATTATTGATAATTAGTCATTATAGTATATTAATATGTCCATAAAATCCATTTTTTTTCAAGTTATTATTCCATTTTAATCCTCATCATTTTATTTTAACCAACTGTAAATCTGTTCTTACCTTAATAGTGGTAAATAAGTGTTATTATTTTTAATATTAAATATGTTAAAAAATTAATATGAACTTATTTGATAATATATATAATTCTAATTCTAAATATTTAACCCACTTACTGAAATTCTATTTAGAGATGTGTAGATTTTTAATTTAAAATTCTTCCATCTATTTCGAAGAGATAGAGAGTTTTCAAAGGGAAACTGCTCAAAAGTTTGAAAAAATTATATTGTAATTCAATATAAAACTTATTACAATAAAATAAATTTTATTAATAGATATTTAATTTTACTTATTTATCTTTTCATGTAATTTAAAATATATTTTATCTTTATAAATAATTTTCACAAGTAGTTATTTTTCAATTAAAATTCACTATTTTCACTATTTATCAAAAATGATACTTTTCAGCAGAGAAAATTTTATTCTAATTTAATTTTTATATACTGATTTCAAAAATTAAAATTTTAATTTCAAATAAATTTCTTAAAACTGGTAAAAATCAAAAATATGTTATGTTCTCAAAGAGGGATTAAACTACCCTTTAGAAATATCTAGTTTTTCATAAGATCGTTCTATTTATTTCAATTGGTTAAAATTATATATATATAATAGATACCAATTTTATTTATTTTATACATGTGTAATCCATGAAATTTTTTTTATTTAATTATTAATATTTATACCCTCCAACTCAATGGTTAGTTTATAATGGTCTTGATCAAATAATAACATTTTTCCACAATATCTTGTATTGTTCAAACATCATGATGTGTAAACATCATGACACCAAATATATTCTATGTATCTAAGAAATAAATATATTATAATGTTTTGGTATTTTATATATCATTTTATTCTTTGTAGTTCATTTCTTACACACTGTCAAATATGAATCTCTTATTTTAAAATTGAAGGGTTTTATATTCTACACCATTAAATAAATTTTTTACTCGCAATTTAATATTGTTCTTGATAATTAAATTTTTTTTAATTTGAAAATACCCCTTTTGAAATCCCAAGTAATGAGAATGGTTAAAAAACATTCACTTGACAATATAGTGGGTATGTATAAGGTTATATGGAATAACACATTACTAGGATTCCGAGTTGGATAACATAGGTGGGAAGTGAAGATATGGACATGGAAGAAAAGTATAAATAATTATAGATATTGGTATATTTAATTGATCTAGATAAAGTGAATGATGAATGGAATGTTAAAGACAATAAAATAAAAAATCTATGATGATATAATAGGCTATTGTTTTTATATAAATGAAGGTATTATGATCACTTTTTGTATGATTATCCTTTATCATAGAGTTGAGGAATTCATTCACCATCGAGAAAGAGATTATATGAAAATAAAATTACATTATATCGTTATATTTAATAGGAAAACATTAATCTTTTGGTTATTCTGGGATAATTTTTCACATTATTTCATACTATAATAAAGGAATATACAACAATTATATTTTATTTATGAATCACTGAAATTATCTTTTATGAGATCAAAATAACCAAATAAGAGTTATAAGACTTTCCATATGTTTATAAATATTTTCCAAAACAAATATGTTCAGTACAAGTTATCCAATATTATACATTATTATCTAAACCTCAATAGTAATACCATAAATTTAATATAATTTTTATCAATCAATTTTTATAAATAAAAATGGTGACATATTAACCAAACCATTACATAGGTCTTTTTTTGGTAATAAACCCTTATCATACTTTGATTGTGTGTTCAATACCTGTGGCATTGGTGGATGGGATGACATGCCTCCTAGAATGTGTTTTTTCCATTCTTATAAAACAAAATAATTTTATTTCCTAAAATGTTATGAAATTTTAATCTCCTATAATTACCTAAAAATCAATTATTTATTAAACCATAAATTATACTAAGACCTTGATAAAAAACAACATGTTATCATTATTTTCCAAACAACAAGAACAGATCAAGGTTTATCCTTCTTCAATAATATTTTTTCCCAGAATCTCAACTTTCCACTATGTCACATTTTATTGTATTATTCTTCTCATTATTTAAAATCTATAATAAAATAAAATTACTATATAATCCTTATAAATTTAATAATTTTTAAAACTATAATATCATTTATTAAATTAATTCAATAAAATAATTCTAGATTGTTATCACAATAAAATTAATCATTGCACTTAATCTCCAGTAATAGAATAATATTGACCATGATATCCTTTATTATTATGAGGAATATTTCATTGATGTTTGGGGAGTTAATTAGTTTGGTTCCCCATATCGTTACAGTGGAGGCATTTCACATTGGTGGATTCATTATTTCACTAGTAGTCTGGAGCATGATGGAAGTTTTCTATACACCTGAAGAAAACTCTTTATCCTATTAAGAATGTTCGAAGGTGTTTCCCTCCACAATTATAACATTTTAGAAAATAATTATTTCATTTAATCCCTTAATCACTTTTTATCTGCCATTCTCTTCTTCTCTTAAATCCCTTCAAATCCATAATACTTAGAGAATTAGTTTTAAAACTTGACAGAACATGATATTATGTCCTCATGTGCTGAGAATTTTTGGTAGACTAGTTACCCTTGAAGGATTTTTTTAATCTCATCAAAGAAATAGTCAATATTTCTCATTGGATTAAGTATATAGTCTAAAACATTCCTTGATTCTCTTTTAAAGTTTCTGTCATGACCCCCTCCTACCAAATATGCCCCTCCTAAGCTGGAAATGGTGAAAGGTAGATAATGACCCCCGAGTCCCGCCTCCAGTAGGCCCCGGGGTGGCGACTAGCACCAAGGGTATGAGTTTTCACAAATATGTGAGGCATTACCCTTTTTATTATTTAGGATCAGGAAACAGGACAAGTCAACCACCAAAAGAAAAAAAGAACAAGTGTATAGAAATAAACCCAAAACAATCCCAAATGCATGTTTAAACAAATTTATAACAAGGTACAAGTACAAGAAAGCTCAAAGTACAATACCAAAAGAAAACAAAGGTACATCAACAACTCCAACGGTCCAACTAGAAGGGTCCCGCACGGCCTTGTTAGTCCTCCTAGAAACATGAAAGTAAACGTAGGTTGAGCATACACGTATACTCAGTAGGGAAACCTAAAGCTCTCGTACACAAGAGAGGAGACATCCTAATGTCCCTGTGAGAACAACAGAAGAAACCTAGCAAGTAATTCTATCCACCCAACCTCACTAGCCACACTCAACAAAACACAACAACAAGAGGTAATAGTATAAGAAACAAGAGTATTGGGTACCCCGCACTATTTCCCATTAGTTAACTGCTCTTCCTAACGACGAACGTCCTGACACTGCCACACTCTCCCCGCCCAAACACACCTGGGCCTCACAACCACGTATCACACCCTCACACGCCAGGGCCTCACAACCACGTATCCCGCCAGCACACACCTGGGCCTCACAACCATGTATCCCGCACGCACACTCCTGGGCCTCATCCCGAAGATTCATGGGAAACAGTAGAACTTGCCCGAAGAGTCTTGGGCTAAACCCACCCCAATCGAAACCTACCCGAAGAGTCTTAGGTGTAAGGTCGCCTCAAGCCATCACAACCTAGGGGAGAAGGAGCAGGAAGGAGCTAGTAACTAAGTTAAAAACACCCTCTCCCATGAAATGGGAGTGTTCGTCACTAAGTGCTCAACATGGGTGGGGTGCTATAAAACACAAAAGATACAGATATGTATATATATACCAACCACACAGCCCAACCTATGGCTTTTAAAAAGAAAAACTAAGCACGTGCCTCAGCACTGCTACTACGAAGCATGCATACAACAAACAAACCCAACCCCCTTTAGGATTTCACATTTCAGTAGAAAATAGTTATTTAGTTCCTTAACAACTGATAAACTATCCACAACCAATCACACCAAACTTTCGTAAAACATATCCTTTCCATCCATAAATCAAGTTAGGAAAACAGAAGAAACACAACAAAGTCCCTCTTAACAACCAACCAACCCCATTGATTATTATTTCTATTTCTTTTCCATGCCCCACCATTCATTAACTCTTCCACTTTAATTTATTATTCACAACCCACCGTTCACAAACAAGCCCATCCCTGCAGCCCCGCTGCCAACCACCATAACCACAACCACACCGAAGCCAAACATCCTCATCCCTTTAATACCTTTTATTGCAGCCCCGCTGCCCATCCGATCCACAAAAACCAACAAAACACCCCCAACACATGCCATGTAACCAAGACAACACCCACATGTTCATTATTCCATTTTGTTTAACCGGGGTGATCACACAAGGGTTCCAGATTTTGATTTAATCAGGAAACATTACGTGATTAACCAATTTCTACATTCCACAAGCTTCTATCCTTAAGAAAATAAATAAGGAGAGGTCAACATTTAATTTCATAAGAAAAGGCCCCCAATGACCGTGATTTTCAGGAGGTATAAGCTAATTCAATTCACAAATATAATATCACAAGATATAAAAAGTAAATTAACAGCAATCACTAACTTCCCATCCCCATTATTTAACCACTTATTATATTTATTTAATGGTTCAACTGTTTCTCATGAAAACAAAAGGATACCCACCCCACATGATACACAAATTTGGGAGACAAAGGTGAGATCCCTACTTCAACAGGTTCTTGACTGCAACGCTCCCCCAGATCAACCTTAGAAGACGTCTCTCGGCGTCCATCACTTCTGTCAGGTCCTGTCAAAACCTCCTCAGGTGGAAGTCGGAGAGGAAGGGCCGAAGGAAAGATAATTGACCTAGGTTTGGAAGCTCCTCCACGTAGTTACGATCCTGTGGCCACTGACAGATTGTAAATCGGAGCTCGGACGAAGAAGTTATGGAAGGAAGAGCCTTTGAGTCTCTTAAGAGAGCTCTGCTCAGAGAAGAGAAGATGAGAGGTGTGAGTTGAAAGGAGGAGGGGACCCCTCCTTTTATAGGCGTGAAAATCAAAATTACATGTCGTGTACTTATGTTACACGGTGTGTACTCAGCCGTTTTCACCCGGTCTCCACGCGGCCTCCAACACGGTTCCGCGGCTGTTGACTGGTCAACACACGGTTTGAGGGTAATGCATATGCGGGGAAGGACTACACATCATGTAGTTTAGAAACACGGTGTGTACTCATTACTCCACACACCAAGGACACGACTCCAACACGGTACACAGTCGTTGACTGGTAACGCGTATGTGGGGAAGGACTACACGGCGTGTAGAACTGGACACATGGAATGCACCCATTAATCCACACAGCAAGGACACGGCTCCATCACGGGGTGTACCCGAAAAGGGAGTACATAGCCTGTACCAAAACTACATGGCGTGTAGTTTCAACATTCTAGAAAGTGTAGGAAAAGTCCATTTTACCCTCCAGAACACTTCTTGGCCTTCTTTTAGACAAAGGAATGGGCCAGAGAGGTCCGGGCCATTACATCAGATACCTCTTAAAACATTATCGTCCCCGAGAATTCAAAAACCAACCCAGAGGAACCCAACAAGATACCTCTTAGGGTTCTTGTTATAACAGGAACCCAACCAACAACCCTAATCATATGTGTTAGGAATTCCTTATCCTATGTCGAGATATTATCCGCTTTAGGGGGCACTGACTCACCTGCACGGGTTTAATCGCATCCTCATTAATTCGTCTTGATTAAGAATTGGGTCTTCCCAATTTCATACATTAGGATTTTTTTTCACCTCGCACTAACCCCAACACCACAAAACCAACACACTACCCGAACAAGTGGGTTTGGGAAAAAATTCTTTTACCTATGTCGAGATATTATCTGCTTTAGGCGGCACTGACTCGCCCACACCGGTTCAATCGCATCCACATTAATGTGTCTCGATTAAGGGTAATGTTTTTCCCTTTCCCACACATCCGGACATGTTACACATTACCAGGGAACAAAGAAAGAAAATTTCTCACAATTGACAAGACAAGTATTCCATATAACAAGGGTACAGAGTACAACATCAACACAATGCTCAGAAGAACAAGGGAAAGACACAAGTCAAAACAACTCTGGGTACTGAGCGTGCATATGGGTCTCCCGCTCCCATGTTCTCTCCTCAAGGCTGCCATGCCTCCACAACACACGAACCAAGGGAATGGTTCATCCACGGAGCACCTTCTCTTTACGATCTTCGATTCTGACTGGTCGTTCCTCGAAGTTCATGTCGTCTCCCATATCTAACTCTCCCCAGTCGATAATGTGAGAGTCATCGTGTAAGTACCGACGATGATGGGAGATGTGGAAGACGTCATGAACCTTCTCCAAATGAGGTGGCAGGGCCGGCTGATATGCCAACTCGTCGACTCGCCTCAGAACCTCAAAAGGTCTGATGAAACTGGGTGAGAGCTTTCTCCCCTTCCTAAACCTCTGATGCCCATGTCGAGGGGAAACCTTCAAGAACACATGATCTCCCACCTCGAACTCCAAGGGCCTCCTCCGACGATCATAATAAGACTTCTGTCTGTCCTAAGCCGCCTTCATCCTCTCACGTACAAGCTGGACTTTCTCTGTGGTGCTCTGCACTACCTCTGGCCCAAGAGAACCTATCTCACTAACCTCTACCTAGAAAATGGGTGAACGACATGGCCTTCCATACAAATCCTCAAACGGTGCCATGCCAATAGTAGAGTGAAAGCTGTTGTTGTAGGAAAACACTACTGAAGTCATGTGTCGTACCCATGATCCTCCGAGATCCAAAATGCATGCTCGCAGCATGTCCTCTAATGTCTGGATAGTCTGCTCCGTCTTCCCATCAGTCTGGGGGTGGAAAGGAGTGCTAAGGCGTAGCTGGGTGCCAAAAGAATGTTGTAGCCCCCTACAGACTCGTGAGGTAAACCGAGTATCCCGATCTGAGACGATAGTCCTTGTAACTCCATGAAAACGCACCACCTCGTCTACATACATCTGTGCTAAGGTACTCACCGGGCCCGAATCCTTGATTGCTAAGAAGTGAGCCAATTTCGGCAGACGATCCACCACTACCCAGATAGCATCATAACCACCCTGAGCTCTGGGTAGTCCTATGACGAATTCCATTGAGATGTCATCCCACTTCCACTCTGGGACATCTCAAAGATACAACAAACCACCGAAAACACATTGTTCAGCCTTTACTTGCTGACACACTAGGCACATAGCCACAAACTCTGTCACTGTTCGTTTCACCCCGGGCCACCAAAACTGATCCCTCAGGCCTCGGTACATTTTTGAAACTCCTGGATGTACCGCCAAGGCTCATCTATGGAACTCACGGAGAACTCCCTCACGCATTGCCTCCGGAACAAACAACCTTCCATGGAAAATCATCCGATGTCAGTTATCCTCTGACCATCCTTCTGGAGCATTCCCCTGATCGACTCGATCCCGCATCACTTCTGCCTCGGAGTCCCCCCACTGAGACTCTTCCACCAGCTACAACAAGGAGGACTGCACTGTCATCTAAAACAAACAGCGTCTCACACCTTCTGCCCTGGCATCCAAGTGCAAGGCAGCCAACTCTCCCATTGCCTTCCAACCATCAGCAGATTCCCGAACTACTTCCTGATGCGACTTCCTGCTCAGGTCATCGACCACAACATTGCCCTTATCTTTAGTGTAAGAGATCTCAAAATCATAGTCTTGGAGAAACTCAACCCATCTACACTGCCGTAAGTTCAGTTCGTGCTGGGAGAAGATATAACGCATGATCTTGTGATATGAGAACACTACAAAGTGTTCCCCAAAGAGGTAATGTTTCCATAACATCAGTGCGAACACTACTGCTGCAAGATCCAGGTCATGGGTGGCATAGTTACGCTCATGAGGGTGTAACTGCCAAGACCCATAACAAATCAAACCCTTCTTCTACATCAGCACGTACCCCAGACCAAGGCCAGAAGCATCACAAAACAATTCATACAACAACCCTTTCTCTGGCAACCTAAGTACGGGAGCACTGACCAACTTCTCCTTTAGGTAGTCAAAAGGTTTCTGGAACTGCTCGCTCCATAGGAAGACCTGGTTCATCCTCGCCAAAGCTGTCAAAGGAGCAGAAACTCGAGAGAAGTCCGAAACGAACCTCCGATAGTAACCTGCTAACCCCAGGAAACTACGAAATTCTGCCACGCTCTTGGGTGCTTCCCAAGAAACAACTACCTCCACCTTTGATGGGTCCATTACACTCCATGCAGAGACACCACGTGCCCAAGGAAGTGTATTTCTTGTGTCAATAACTTACACTTCGACAAATTCCCATAAAGCTGGTGGTGTCGAAGGACTTCCAAGACTGTCTTGAGATGCTCAATGTGATCCTCCTATGATATTAAATAGACCAGGATGTCATCGATAAACACAACAAAGAACCGGTCCAGAAACTCTCAGAAGAAAATGTTCATAAGTCCCATGAACATAGCTGGTGCATTCGTAACTCCAAACGGCATCACCATAAACTCGAAGTTCCCATACCTACACGTGAAGTCCATCTTTGATATGTCACTATCCTTCACCCTCAGCTAATGATATCGTGATCATAGATCAATCTTGAAAAACCAACCTTCTCCCCTCAGTTGGTCGAAGATATCATCTATCCTTGGGAGGGGGTAACAGTTCTTGACCGTTACCTAGTTCAACCTTCGGTAGTCTATGAATAGCCTGAGACCACCATCTTCCTTCTTCAAGAAAAAACCTGTAGCACCCCATGTCGACACGCTGGGTCGAATAAAACCCTTCTCCATTAGATCGTCAATATGAATCCGCAACACCCGCAACTCTGAAGGTGCCATCCGATAAGGGGCCATCGAAATCGGATGGGAACCAGGCTGTAAGTCTATCCCGAACTCAAAGTCAAGTCGGGGGGTAGAGTCACAAACTCATCAGGAAAAACATCGAGGAACACCCCAAGAACCTCTGGGATATCCATCATCTCTGTATCAGCTGGGACCACTGATAACCCGCCTAATAAAGAAAGGAGAGGCTCCACATGCCGGCTTCCCACCTGATAGCTCCTCTCGCCAACAAAAGATATGCACTTCCCATCTACGTCGGAGAACACGACTCTTCTCCGGAAGCAGTTGATAATAGAACTAACAGAAAATAACCAGTCGATGCCTAGGATGACATTGTATGGTTGTATCTGTAATAGAAGAAGTTCCCTACTAGATCGATGTGGTCCCAACATCAGCCCACATCCCTGGAAAACACAAGATACGCTGGTCTGGCCTCCAATTGGTGTACTCAGTACCAGTGGTATGGAAAATCTCTCTATGTCTAGTCCCAAAGCATGGGCTAGACTAGGTGCAACAAAAGAGTGCGAGGCTCCTGAATCGAACAAATCAGAAACAAGAGTTCTGAACAAAAAAATCGTACCTCGTACCACCTCTGGTCCCGCTGGAGCTACCAACTCTATTGCGTGAAACTGTACACGCCTAGTTCCTCTGCCTCTCTGATATCGTCCACCTCCCCGACCACACCCTGGTTGAGGTCCTTGACGAGCACCCTGAGGTCGACCTCCTCCCACAATGTCTTCCCTCGGAGTTGCATGGTCCTACTACTGCTGGAAGGGCCTCACCGGCAACTGGTGCTGCTGAGGTGGGCACTGAACCTGTCCACCTCCACCGTATTGAGCTCAGGTCGGGCACCGACTCTAAACATGCCCAAAACCGCCACAAGAAAAACACATAGGTCCTGGGCTCATGAAAAAGGGACGAGGACCCGAAGATCTAAACTGGAACTGTTGGGGCATGCTCCCCACTTGCCTGAACCTGGAAGGTCCCGTCGTAGGAGCCCTGCTGCTGACTCTCTTCCCCTTCGACGAGCCTGGATGGATCCCCTCTCAGGGTGCACCTCCCAGCGAGTGCATCCTCTCTACAACCTCTGCCTTCTTCTACACTGCCAAGTACGTCGGAAGGGTGAAGGGGGTGACAGAACACTGGATCGAAGGACGAAGCGCCTCCTCCAAACGTCTCACCCGAGACTCCTCATCCGGAAAGAGATCCGGAGCAAAGCGCAGGATATCCTTGAACTTGATCCCCATCTCTCGTACTAACATACTTCCCTACTGAAGGGAGATTAACTCCTGCCGATTCGCCGCCTTGATCATTGTAGAAAGGAATTCCTTCTCAAAGTCAGCCCATGGAACCTCTGCCTCTATCCTCTCTCCGAGGTAGAGCGTCCACCACTATCGCGCCGCACCTCTCAGCTGACTGACTGCTAGGTGGATCCAGTACTCCCTCGGAGCACAGATCAAGGTAAAAGCGATCCCTAGCTCCTCGAGCCACCCCTCTGTCTCCATATCCGAAGTACTACCCTCATACTTCTTGAGGGTCTGCCGCTGGAAAGAATGGAGAGTCTTCTGCCACTGGCTATCTTCCTCCTCTCGGTCAATCCTCAACTGATCGACCGCCTGAATATACTGGGCCTCGGCCATCTGAGCCACCCAGGGATGATTTCCAGGTTCCATAGTTGTACGGTAAAAAAAGGATCGCCTAAGGCCAAGTAGTAAGGAAAAACTCAAGGTTTAATTTTATCATTTTATTTCAATTTCTTTCCGAGAAAACCCAAATAAAGTAAAACACAATCATGATGATGCATGTACCTTCCCTAGGGTCGCTACCCTGCAATCAATGTAGTCTCACTTGGTCATTCGGTAGGCTAAGAGTCCTTGCATCAGATCATGGGGGGCCCTAAATTCCCGTGTCCTAGCCGGTCTTCCCTAGCCTATGTCACGTACCAAGATTAACTAACACTGTTTCCCTACCATCCCTTGTAATGCCCACTGTGCCTAACTCTAGACTCCATCCTATCTCTCAACCATCAGCCTCTGATACCATTCTTTCACGACCCCCTCCCACCAAAGATGCCCCTCCTGAGCTGGCAATGGTGAAAGGGAGATAATGACCCTCGATTCCCGCCTCTAGTAGGCCCCGGGGTGGCGACTAGCACCAAGGGTATGAGTTTTCACAAATATGGGAGGCATTACCCTTTTTATTATTTAGGATCGGGAAATATGACATGTCAACCACCAAAAGGAAAAAAGAACAAGTGTATTGAAATAAACCCTAACCAAGCCCACATGCAAGTTTAAACAAATTTATAACAAGGTACAAGTACAAGAAATCTCAAAGTACAATACCAATAGAAAACAAAGGTACATAAACAACTCCAACTGTCCAACTAGTAGGGTCTCGCACGGCCCTGGTAGTCCTCCTGGAAACCTGAAAGTAAACGTAGGGTGAGCATACAAGTATATTCAGTAGGGAAGCCTAAAGCTCTCATGCACAAGTGAGGAGACATCCTAATGTCCCTGTGAGAACAACATAAGAAACCTAGAAAAAAATTCTATCCACCCAACCTCACTAGCCACACTCACCAAAACACAATCACAACAGGTAGTGGTATAAGAAACAATAGTTTTGGGTACCCCACACCATTTCCCATTAGTTAACTGCTCTTACTAATGACGAACGTCCTGACGCTCTCACACTCTCCCCACCCGCACACACCTGGGCCTCACAACCAAGTATCCCGCCCACACACACCTGGGCCTCACAACCACGTATCCCACCCGCACACACCTGGGCCTCACAACCACGTATCCCACCCGCACACACCTAGGCCTCACAACCATGTATCCCCCCCGCACACACCTGGGCCTCACAACCACGTATCTGACCCGCACACACTTGGGACTCATCCCGAAGATTCTTGGGAAATAGTAGAACCTGCCCGAAGAGTCTTGGGCTAACACCACCCCAATCGAAACCTACCCGAAGAGTCTTAGGTATAAGGTCGCCTCAAGCCATCACAGCCTAGGGGAGAAGGAGCAGGAAGGAGCTAGTAACTAAGGGAAAAACACCCTCTCCCATGAAATGGGAGTGTTCGGCACTAAGTGCTCAACATGGGTGGGGTGCGATTAAACACAAAAGATACATATATGTATATATATACGAAACACACAACCCAACCTATGGCTTTTAAAAAGAGAAACTGAGCACGTTCCTCGACACTACTACTACGAAGCATGCATACAAAAAACAAACCCAACCCCCTTTAGGTTTTCACATTTCAGTAGAAAATATTTATTTAGCTCCTTAACTACTGGGAAACTATCCACAATCAGCCACACCAAACGTTTGTAAAACATATCCCTACCATCCATAAATCAAGTAAGGAAAACACAAGCAACACAACCAAGTCCCTCTTAACAACTAACCAACACCATTGATTATTATTTCCGTTTCTTTTCCACACCCAACCATTAATTAACTCTTCCACTTTAATTTATTATTCAAAACCCACCGTTCACAAACAATCCCATCCCTACAGCCCCGCTGCCAACCAACATAACCACAACCACACTAAAGCCACACATCCTCATCCCTTTAATACCATTTATTGCAGCCCCGCTACCCATCTGATCCACAAAAACCAACAAAACACCCCCAACACATGCCACGTAACCAATCCAACACCCACATGTTCATTATTCTATTTTGTTTAACCGGGGTGATAACACAAGGGTTCTATATTTTCATTTAATCAGCCAACTTTACATGATTAACCAATTTCCACATTCCACAAGCTTCCATCCATAAGAAAATACAGAAGGATAGTGAAAAATTTAATTATGTAAGCAAAGGCCCCCAACGACCGTAATTTTCAGTAGGTATAAGCTCATTCAATTCACAAATATAATATCAATGGATATAAAATGTAAAGTAACAGCAATCACTAACTTCCCAACCCCATTCTTTAACCAGTTATTATCTTTATTTAATGATTCAACTATTTCTCATGAAAAAAAAGGATACCCACCCCGTATGATACACAAATTGGAGAGACAAAGGTGAGATCCCTACTTCAACAGGTTCTTGATCGCAACGCTCCCCTGGATCAACCTTAGAAGACGTCTATCGTCGTCCGTCACTTCTGTTGGGTCCCGGAAAAACCGCCTCAGGTGGAATTCGGAATGGAAGGGCCGAGGGAAAGACAATGGACCTAGGCTCGGAAGCTCTGCATTGTCATTACGATCCCATGGCCGCTGACGGATCGTAAATCGAAGCTCGGACGAAAAAGTTATGGAAGGAGGAACCTTCGAGTCTCTTAAGAGAGCTCTGCTCAGAGAAGAGGGGATGAGAGGTGTGAGTTGAAAGGAGGAGGGGACCCCTCCTTTTATAAGCATGAAAAGGAAAAGTACACAGCGTGTACTAGGCCGATTTCACACGGCCTCCACGTGGCCTCCAACACGGTTCCGTGGCCGTTGACTGGTCAACACACAGTTAGAGGTTAACGCTTAAGCAGGGAAGGACTACACGGCGTGTAGTTTAGACACACGGCGTGTACTCATTACTCCACACAGCAAACACACAGCTCCATCACGGTACATGGTTGTTGACTGGTAACGCGTATGCGGGGAAGGACTACACGGCGTGTAGAACTGGACACACGGCGTGCACCCATTACTCCACACAGCAAGGACATGGCTCCAACACGAGTTGTACCCAGAAAGGGAGTACACGACATGTACCCAAACTATACGGCGTGTAGTTTCAAAATTCTGGAATGTGTAGGAAAAGTCCATTTTACCCTCCAGAACACTTAATGACCTTCTTTTTGGCAAAGAAATGGTCTGGAGAGGTCCGGGACATTATAGTCTCCATCAAACATAGAAACATTTTCCTCTTCTTTTTGTTATAGACTCCACATCTGTCATTCAATATCCAATCATTTAATATGAGGAAAATATATTTCAATGAAGGGAACCTTGAGATCATTCAACTCTATTCATTTTATTTTCTCCTAATCCATGGTTTCTTGAATTAATTAATACCATTGGTCCACATATCAAAATAAATGATAAACTACTATGACAACATTATCCCATTCACTACTTCCCAGAGCAATAAATATCTTATCTACCAAACTTTTGTATTGCTTCACTAAAAATGGATTTTTTGTCCTATTTAATTATTTAGTTTTCTGATACATGGAGTTATAGAAAATCATTACATGTCATGGTGGATCAGTAGTGTACACCATATAGAAAATTTTATTACTCATAACCACATTCAGAAACCTCAATATGGTTATAAATTGATTTGTTCAAAATACATCTCTAGCTCTCACTTTGTTATCTTTTCATGAAGGGAGATCCCTACATGGATTACATGTATTTATATAGTTTACATTCCTTCTATTAGGTTCCATTTTAATAAAAATTAATACACTATAATATATCATTACATTATGAAACATAATGTATAATACCAAACCTAGAGAAAAATTATCATAAATTGAAAAAATTATTCATAACTAATCTCCGAGTCATAAACATGATTTGTTTTTGAATGTTTTGAAATTAGAATATAATTTTAAAATCATTTATAATGGTTGTTAAAAAACAATTAAATTAACACAATAATATCCACCATGAGTGTCAAATCATGTTCATAGTAAGGCCAATTTTCATGAAACGGGTGACGTTCTGGTCAAGCCCAATTCACCCTTTTTTATAGTTCTTACCACTAGGTTCAATGGATCCAGAACCATTTATTCTTCTAGTATCTAGAAATATTTTTATTTTATAGGAAAAACCATATAATTTCTTTCTTAACAAAACAATATGATGTCATTCTATACATATCCTCAATGTCTATCATAGGGTTATATTCTATGATATGTAATTTAATAAATATAGTTACCAAGATTAATACTAAGAATTATCTAATTACAACTATAGTGACCCAATCCAAGTATCCAAGATCCAATGGATAATTTCTTACATTGAAATATGATAAATGTAATTAAATCCCAATGTACTAAATAACTTAATTATTCTAGATACATACAAGAAATTATTATTATAATTGAAAACATAAAATTCATAAATAATTTTATTTTAGATCACAATTATTCCTTTTAGAATATCCCTTCATATCTATCACAAAATACTTCCATGTATCAAGGGGAAAATAAAACATTAGAAATGGGTGTGGTCAGATGCTTAGTTAGTGTAAGAATACAACATAAGATTTGAATAAATTAAGAAATATCAATATATAATGGTAAAAAACTAAAATACATTCCATTAAATCAATAACATGATAATAATATGGTATGAATAAATTAAGATCAAATAATTTCATGTAAAAAATATCTTATTCATGAAATATTACCATGGATATTCTAACTAATAGAATAATCACATGTATTTCAATAATTAAATTTAAAATGATGGAGTGTGAAATGATATACATATAAAAAATACAATCAAGGACTTGTTCCAATATAACTCATTAATATGTGGACTTTTTCCATGAGATATTTATATACGTGTAAGGACCTAACCAAAACTCAATATATTTTCTCTCATTAGACCCACTGATGCATCAAGTGGCTATATCAAACCCTACTCATTGCTTACTAAGTCCAATACATTCCTCATACGAAAGTGGTGCAACATAATGCACATAAATATTCATATTTAAACTACAGTACTAAATTAAAATATCTTACCCGATCAATAAACATAATCATAAACCATCCATAGTAAAATGGGTGGTATCAATACAGTACATCCCAATTCAAACTGATCATAAACCATCTAGATAAGTAATTAAGACGGTACCATTACAGTATATCCCTATTAAATCATATGTATCATCTAAGGTTTTCTTAATAGGTGTAAAATAATCTTAAATTGTCACTTGGAAAATTCCTTGAGTATGAAAAACTTTCATTGAAAATCACATTCTTATTTAAAAGTATGAATATCCATAAAATAATTTCAAGATCATATTCATTTTCTTGTCACATTTAAAACACATGAATTCCTAGAATATAAGGTAAATTTATTCTATAAAATAAAAATTATAAAAATAAAAGGAATATTCAATGAAATTATGGTCATGATGGTGGGTAATTTCATATATGTCTTATAAGTTAAAAAACAATTATATTACATTGTAAAATGGTTAGGAAAATTCATTATTTAGAAAACAACAAGAATATTTATTTTGATCCATTTTTTAAAAATTCATACATGAGGAAAAAATGTCAATAAATTATTTGTATAATTATGAAACATTTTTGAAAATATTTTTAGGAGACATTTCTTTGGAAGAGAAATGATTCTCGACTAAAGAGATAAATAAAGTCTCATTTTATAAAAAAACATTTTTTAATCATAATAAGTACCTAAGACAGGAAAATGGTAATATAACATGAAAAAGATCAAAAATAACCATTTTTTTGTAAAAAATGATTATTAATATATAAATATCAAATAATTTCTCCAAAGGTGGATTTAGAAAAAAATAATACTAAATAATGATTAGATTTTGAAATAAAACATTTTGACATTGGTAATATTTGAATAAGAATCCCCATGAATGAAATACATAAGCTAAGAATATAATTACTGTAAATATAAATTAATTCATTATATAAAGTATAAAATTTTCAATAAAAACACCACAAAAAATAAATATGTTGTGACTATGGTGTATATCTCACAAAAGTAAAAATTAGTCGAGAAACTGATACCTTGAGGTTGACTCGTCACATATGTTTTTTAACTTCCTAAATAAAAAACATGTGTTAATTATTTAATCTGTTAATAACCTTTTTAATATTTATTGTTATTATTATTTAAAATATTACCTTGTTAGATATGGTAACTTAATCAATTATTTTTATATTAGATGTTTTGATGATAATCTATTTTCTAAAAAATGGCTTTGGAAGGTTGACTAAGATCAAGGTGGTAATTATTTAAACATATATAGAATAATAATAAGTATATAATTATAATATTTATACATAAATTATTCTTGTAAAACTAATAATTAATGAAGGTTATGAAAAATGAACCACATTACAATCAAGGAGAAGTTAGGTCCTTTGTACGCATGAGTAATGTTTCCATTTTTCAATGATCATTATGTAATGAAGGAATGTAATGTTTCATTATTAAATAATTATAATAATACCATATATACATTTTTGAGTATAAATATATATATATCATAAACATGGTTTGGTGATGAAAATAGAGTCATACCATTTTGTAATGATGATAGTCCACACAAACACGAACGACATTGTCAATTTTTAGTGAATGAAATAAAATGATATATATTATATTATTATAATGATAAATATTTCATGAATATAAAAACTATTTCATTTATATCATATATATTCATTAAATTGTTCATTATTACGTTACACGTAATGATATAGTGAAAATTAAATTACATCTCTTCGTGTGGTGGTAGACCACCGTACACTTGAGTGAGTTTATCATATACGCTATGGAATTGAATGTAAAAAAAGTATATACTATATAATGACTAAAAAGTAATAACAATATTATATATATATTATATATACTTTATATATATATTATTCCTGATCATTTAGTGTTGGTAAGGGAAAAATTAATGATATCGGTTCGTGAGGCGGTAGTCCACCGTACACATGAATTATTATTTTGTAACACATTTTATTGAAGTGGATATGTTTTTAGGACATGAAATTAACAAAAAAATTCTATTTATATGTAATATAATGATTTTACTATATCAACATAATTTAATAATAATTTCATCAGGTGGAGGTAGATATAAAAAAATGCCCAGTTAGGAATTTTTCCTGTTCACAAGACAGCTCTTTAGGATTATACGAAAAGTACTGATATAATGGATTTTTCACAAAAAAAAATGATTCTAGGATTATGTTTTGGGGTTTTAGAAGTTATTATTATTGGTATTGGTGGAACAAAAATGTTTTCACGAAGATAATAAGAGAGGATAGGGGTATCCTTTTATAAGTGAGGTGAGTGGAAAACTTATAATTTTTTGAATCAACAACATGTACACACATTTTTCCCATGAAACCAGGGTCCAAAATGGATTATTATCTATACTATAACTTTTTAGAGTAAAAATATAAACATTAATTAATTTTTATAAATATTTTATATAATTATAAACCTCAACATATTAATTTAACTCCTTGAAAATTTGTTTTTACCTTAACTATCGTATTATTTTAACAATTCATTATATTAAAAATTAAGATAAACTTATCAGGTAACATAAGTTATTATAATTCAATATATAAAATAAATTTTTAATATTTTTATTCACATATGTGTAAAATCATAATTTATAATTAATCAAGCTGACATGATGATAAAGTGGTTTTTCACAGAGAAAGTGTTCAAAACATTATGATGTTTTATAGCATAATTAAAAATTAAAATGGTCCCAATTACCAATATTAGATAAATATATATATATTTTAACTAATTTTACTTTAAATAAAATAAAAATATTACATAACAATAAAAATAATTTAATCAAAAAGGTAGTTATAATTTAAAATTTAGTATTTACACTATTCACCATAAAATGAATATTTCATGGAAAAAAACCAAATAAATCACCCAAAGAAAAATTTGATATGGTGGTCTACAAAAAAAGTGTAATTTTTTATGAAAATTTTCTCAAATTGAAAAACATTAATTACAAATTAGTTTTTCAATGATTTATTGTAATTACTTTTAGGAAAATACATTTTTCTAGAAAACATTTCTATGTCATTCAAATGGTATTAATTTTATCTCTAATAAATATATATATATTTTATTTTTATTATTAACATCCATATAATTTTATTAATTTAGATTGGAATATTCATACCCAACAACATAATGGCTAGGTTATAGTGGTCATGTTTAAATAATAATATTTTAATAAATTATTTTGTTTCGTTGAATGTTGGGATTGTGTGCATTAAAAGATATCAAAGATATTGAATATTTTTAAAAAATATATATTCTATAATATCTCATGTTTTTAAATTAACTTATAATATTGGTGTTTTCATTCTTATATGGTGTCAAATATGATGTTAATATTTTATTATCTCATTTTATTATATAATACATGAATCATTCTATTGTGAGGACATGAGTCGATAATCATGAGACATGAAAACATAACATATGAATTTTTTATGACATTGATATGTGGAATGAGAATTTTGAAAATACAAGGCATATAAAATTATTTCTTATATCAAGTACCACTGTCATGTCCTCCATTACATAGTGGAAAAATTCCTATTGTGGTTTTAGTTCAATCAACATATCCATAAATATGATGGAGAGAGTTATATAATGTATTGATTTCACTCTTAAATCACTTTCATAACATCTCATGAGGTATAATGATTTTCGTAATTAATTTCAATGCTATAAAATTCTGGTCCCACCAATCACATAATGAAAAAACATACATATGTGTATCACATGAACATGAAAATAGTCATAATTACTCTATAAAAAATATAATTATTAGGGAGAAATAAGTTTGGAGATTATTCTGATAATACATTATTATAAGACATTAAGAAAGATATGGTAGATTGTAACACTAGATCATATCCACAGTGAATCATAAGGGATATTAAATAATATTGGAATAGAATAAAAATTATTTATAATATAAATTTAAAATTTAGTTATAAAATCTAAAAACATGATTTTTCTTTTAATATATTTTCTTGTAGATGGAACGAAATGTAAAAAATTTACTTAAAAAAAAATTAGAATGTGACTAAAATTTATTTGTAGAATTATGAAAAATAGTAAATGAATCATCATGACGAAATAATAAGAAAATGATATGATAAAGAGATTATGTGGAAATTTTAAATATGATTCCTTTAAAAAATTTATAATTAAATCCAAATTTAATAGTGAATTACCTAAATAAATCATATAATTAGGGTCATTAATGTCTATAATAGAATATAAAAAATAGGGACATGGGGGATAAATAATTGTGATAGTAAATAAGAGATTTTGTTAATTACAATTAAAACATTATTTTGGAAGAATTCAAATCCACTGGTTGTTGAAAAAGTAAGAATACCTAAAAACTCCAAATATAACTAGTGGATATGGGATTCTGGACATAAACAGTCTCTATTTCAAAGTGAGATTAGAAAAGTGTCTCATATTTCTTTGGTAATTTTTGAATATAAAGCACTTCAAAGAGAGATCCTAAAATGCATCTTTAAATCCATTAAATATCATGAATATTTGTATAATTTATATTCATGGTTTATTATATACACCACATAGAATAAAAAATGGTTTTAGTATAGATATTATTTAAATAAAGGGTAATTGAGATGATAAACCCTTACCTAAGACTTCTTCATGGTCAAATATTCTCTTCCTCCGTGAATTATAAATTTAGTTTTATGATTAAAATATTTTAGAACCTTATTTATTTATTATTTTCTTAATAATATAAATATCTAATTCTTTATTATCAAAATATAAATTTTTTGTTGAAAATAATTTTTTTCTATTAACTATTAAGTTCTTCCACATACTCTTTGATTTGTTTTTTACACTTTATTTTAATCATGGAATCATCTATGTATGAATATTCATGATGTTTTAGTATTTTTTATATATTTATTTATCATCATGGTCATTTCATGGAACTAATGTTACAGGTTCATAAGGAATTCTAAAAAATCTTTTTTATTAAATTATTGAATATCCAAAATAATTGAATTTGTATTTGAGTATAATTTGGTGTATTACAATTAAATAATTTATAAAACATATTAAATTTAACATTATAAAATCATATTAATATTGATTATGTTTCAACATAAATTCAATATATAAATTTTATCACATCATTCTTGTAAGTGGTAAGACTTACTCCCAAAAGAACATGTTGTAATTATTAAAAGAGTTATAACATGTAATTTTATTGAAATAAAATCACTATATAGAATCATAATGATTTTAAAAACATTTTATTAATGTGTAAAAATATATTTATTAATTGTTTTTAGAGTAAATTATCGAAAAATTATTAAGGAGAGGAAAGAAAATACAGTGGAGAATTGAATCTTGTATTAAAGAGCCTATTGAAAATGATTTATTTAATACTTCTTCTTATGACCTAAGATTAAAAAAATAAATATAGTGTTTTTTTGGAATGTAATTTTGTATTTTTCATTACAGAAGTCGAAGTAAATATATGGGTTTTTTTGGGAGAGGAGGGGAACATTTATAAGTGTGCATGAGGATAATTTTCCAAAATATTCATTTTTATGTTGTAAATAATGAAAATATGGAAGGAAAGTGTATCCAATGTTAGGGAATATTGAATATGGGTCATTATTCTAAAATTATAAACAATTTAAAGATAATTTTAGAGAATTTTTTTGCTTTTACCACTTATTAAAACATTTTCCTCTCATTTATCTTTACCATGATAACATAATTTTTATCTTGGTAACTTCTCATTGATTCCTTAAAATGAAACTAAACTTCTTACCATATTTAATAATGTTAATTAAATTATTTTATACATTTAATTTATTTAAATTTCCAAATACGAATAATTTATTATTTATGTTGAAATATATATATATATATATATATCATTTTATAGAACAAAATATTTTAAAAAATTAATCATTCTTAATATTATAGCATATTAATAACATATTAAATGAGAGTTATTATAATTTTTATACATTGAATAATTATAATTTATAATAATAAACCTTTAATATTAATCGATTTAATTTTTTAATATAAAAATAGGCATCATATAAAAAAAATTCTTTGAAAAATATCCATATTTAATATTAAATTATTTTAATCATGTGCTAATATAATTAATTAATCATCTTCTAAACATTAGTTTTTATAAATTCATTTGTATTAGAATATTTCTCTGACTTTTATATGAATATTAATAAAATATTTAAAAGTAATAATAACATGTAATGAATAGAAATAAATATTTTTATAATAAAAAATATATTTAATTATTATAATTTCATTTCATTCCGAAATTATTTATTATATTTGAATTATATTATTTATAATTTGTTTCTAAAAATTTAGAAACATTATTATACCTATTGAATACATGTATATCCAATTAAAATGAATCCAATGTCCATATATCCAATTAACATATCTTCAATTACCAATTAACGAATGACCATGTACATAAAAGTAATTTTATATTCCTATATATATTAATAAAAATATTTCAAAATAATTCTTTATAATCTATAATTTCTTTATAATGATGTTTACAAAAGAATTATGTAATTTCTCATTTTTGTAGATTTTATGAAATATATAATCTTCATGGAATATCATGATCATAAAATTTTCATCCTCATTGTATTTTTATTTACTTATGGTTTCATTGACTACATAATTTTACTAATAATATTTCATATTTATGTCTTTGATTGGATTTAATTTTTTAAAATAATTTGCAACAATGAAATAATTAATTGTTCATTTTAATCCATTGTTGTGTGCATAACATGTTATCAAGGACTCAATATTTATTTATAAGAAAAAATATACAATAATTGAGGGGTGTTATGTTATACCCCCTTAAAAAATCACCCATGAAATTTCATTACTTTGATAAAAATATATTAGGTCACATCTATCACATTACATCTTCAGGTTCCCACAGTTCTTCCTTAGACATATGATTCCTCCCAAAAATATTAAAAAATTATTTTTCTATAGTACCTTGTCTCTATGATCTATGATTTCAATTGAATGATCATTTTAAGAGAGATCATGTTCTAATTTTACAACCTCTATATTTATTACATGTGAAGGATAAGGTATGTACTTCTTCAAGAGTGTTATATTGAACAAATAATTCACTTGGGAGTGGTTTGGTTGAAGTATAATAAGATAACATACCATTCCTACATGATCAAGGATTTTAAGGGGTCAATGTTGTAACATCCCAAGTAAGTAATGAATAATAGATATTTTTATCTATGTCTATTAATGATTAAGATAGTGTTTTAGAGGCTTAAAATGAAAATAAATACAATCTTATGCATGGAATACACTAATATTCTTAAAAGATTGTTTTACTGCCTTTTGATGGAAAACCCTTTTTAAATCAAACTTTTGAAAATTTTATAATCTATACTTGTCAAAATAAACATATTCATTGTTATTGTGATATTGAAATTTACATTGGATAAATGTTTGGTATTTTTCCGACAATGTTCATTTTTTAATGAATAGTGAAAAATAATGCATTTTACATCAAAACTGCTTTTTCATTTAACCGAATTATATGGTTAGATTATCTTTTTAATTGTTATTAAAGTGTAATCTGAATATATTTTTACCATTTAATCCAATGGTGGTAATTTTTATTAATTTCACTTTGGAATTGGTCATAAACTAATGCCAAACGTTTCATAGATATTGTTTCAAAAAAACCCGCTATTTGTTTTGACAACGAGAATTATTTTTAAATCAATTATTGCAATTTATGTGTTTGGAATTTGGTAAAATGGATTAAATATATGTAATCAGTAGTTCCAAATTATGTAATTAAGAATATTTTATTTTTGGACATTATGAATAGTAACAATGGTAATTATCTTTAATTATCTTGATTAATGAGTAATCAAGTAGTTAAAGATAATAAAATGATATCATAATAATACAAAAAGACCACAAAATTTGTCCTAAGGCTACTGGTTGTCTCATGGCCGACCATGGTATGCCTTGTGCCAAACTTGGGGGCCCCATGGAATCACTTTTGTGAGAAAGTGACTTTTTATCTTTTTATTTTTAAAGAATGTTAAATGTGACAAAGAATGTATCACCTAAGTAAAGTATTTTTAATTTTGTCTATATAAATGATATTTTTGACTATAAATATTCATTATAAAGAAAAAAAGAGTTCCTACATCATGATATTTTTTTTATAATTTTTAGACTTTAAATAAATTATATTATTTATGACATCATGATGATGCAGCGATTACCTCATTAATAATGGATTTAAATAAAATGGAAATATAATGTAAAATCTAAGACCTAAACATGTCCAAAACCTATTTTATGGGTGGATTTCGAACCCTTATCACCTTACCCTCTAATTATATAAATTTGGGACCTTTTGAATACGAAAATCATTTTCAAATAAAGTAACATTTCTTTACTTTCCAAGAGTGCCCCTCCTCTCCTCTTATAAAAGGCCCCCACCTCTACCTCCTTACCCACACTCCCAAAGACTTTGGCTCGGCCAACCCCTGCACATTTTGTCTCTCCACATACCTCTATTACTCCTTGAATCCTCACTTTGTGTGTAAGTCTTCCCAAGGAAGCCTTTGAGCTCAAGTCAGATTGAGTTACCCGATTTTAAGGTAATGTCTTCACTTGAGTCCTTTTGTTTTATTTTGCTTCTCCAACCCCCTAAACTATTTTTATTCATTTATTTTGTAACAAATCTAGTATCGTCAATATACTAGGATGTTTTTCTAAGAAGTATTAGAGCTACACATACACACACCTACATCTAATGGTTAAAGGACATACTGTTTCCGTGGATGGTGAATTTATGCCTCCCGAAACGATGATTGTTCAACATTATTTTAACACCTTCAAAGGTGGCCATTAAGATGTCACTATATTTATATATGATATATAATATGTTTATTTTTTCCTTAAGATTCTGTATTTTTCATTTTTGGGCATACCTTTATGGTTTCCATTATGGGTAAACACGATATCTTCATTTAAGGAAGTGCGGACTACCGCCCCCTCAAAGTGATTTGATTCGTTAAATACCATATGTGGGACGTATGAAGGATGGAACTGTGATATCATATATGATATTATACTGTAATTATAATATACCTTTATATCATTATGATTCCATTCTATAAAGTATGAAATAGAAATGAAAGTAGCGTTCATGCGTACGTACGGCTTACCATCTCCATGAACGGTGCATTTCATTTCTTACCTCTAAATGATTATGAAATATTATAAATGCATGTATATACTAGATATATATGATATATACATCATGATTATAATTATGGATATAATGGATACATGAACAACTTGTAATTATAAAGGGTTTATTTTTGACTCAAGTACCAATGATCGTTAAAACAACTGTTATTAACTTAAATAATTACATAGTGTTCATGACATGGAAATAAGTGATATAAAAGGAATAATGAACTTGAACAAGGTTCTTAAACAAGTAGAAATTAACTCAAGTTTATTATTCATGATATTAAAGAACAACCGAGTCAAGTCGGACCTAAGGTATGGGACTTCGTCTCAATCTCCTTTCATTGAGGAATATTTTGTTTTATACACAACCTTCATTTATACGGTGTATAAACCCCTTTGACTATTACATTTATCCAAAAGGAATCTTTTTTATGCGTGGTGTTTTACTAAATGACAAAAGGGAATGTTTTTGTCATACGTATGCGGCGAGAATGACTTCTCCGACGTTGTGACCATTATTTGAGTTTTGGCTTCCTCTACAAGCCATTACTTTTTTTAAAAGAAAAATAAATACCATGTTTTACTTTTCTTTTCTTTTGGTATTGAAAATGGTTTTCATAATGTTTTTATTATATCAATGTGTTGTATTGATTTCTTGTGATTGAAATGTGGAAATTTTATGTTTCCTTTATACATGTTTTATGTGATACGATTATGTTATGGATCTTGGGAATTATTATGAAGACGGGTGGTTCCGTGATAAAATAAGGGCGGGTGAGCCCGATATAGCTCTCTAATGCATTGGGTAATGAGAAGGAGTGAAATGTTAATGTTTCTCTGAAGAGATTTAGGGAATATACTGTGATGGGTATTCCAAACGTAACCAAGAGGGTTACTCCCTACGTAAGAATGTTATGAATGCCTCAAGTTACCTTTATGTCTTATGATTTCTATGATTTATTCACGATTTGATGAGGTATGTTAAAGTACTTATGTTTTATGGGTAAATTATGATTTCATTCTTATGTATATATGAACTTATGTTTCCTTTCCATATTTTTATAACCTATACTGAGATTTTTATGCTCATCCCAGGTTTTTTGAAATGTTTTCATAGGTCAAGGGAAAGGTACATGATATGATGATAGTGTCAAGGAAGTGTCAAGAATGAATCCTTGTTTTATTTTAAATATGTTTCCATTAATGGGAAAAATTAATATTATCTTTATGTAACCACTTTGTTTATATGTTGAATGTAATGAATGTTTTATGTTCTAATTCTCTTAAACTCTAAACCCGAAAATATCCTCAATGTGTAATCTTGTAATAACTCAAGATTATGTAAGGTTTAAGGCTGGGGCCTTATAGTTGGTATCAGAGGTCGGTTTAGATAAATTTAGGAGTTAGAATTCTATTAAATGATTATCCAAAAATATTTTTTATGGTAAAATTTAAATGATATAGCATTTGAGGATTACCATGTTGCTTCATCTAAGAAATGTTTGTTCAGAATGGTTTTCCGCAGAGGAAATCGGGAAGCAATGCTAGGAAGACATACAGAAGGAAATAACCTTCCGAATCAGCATCCTAAGATGGTCGGAATTCGAACTGAACAGTTTCTTGCAGTAATGGCGCAGTTGACTCAAGCGATAAATGGATGTGGTATCCATGCACGAGACCAGCCAGATCAACCGCAGAGGAACATGTCAGTGGTTGAGCGTTTCATGAGGCAACATCCCCCATCATTCAGAGGATCATCTGACCCTGTGCTAGCTGAAGGGTGGATTAAAGCACTGGATAATATTTTCAATTTCATGGGGTGTTCAGACAATCAAAAGGTTAGTCTTGCTATTTACCGTTTGGAGGGTGAAGTAGTTCAGTGGTGGTCGATGGTTAAAATTATCAGGGACGCTGTTGAGATTGATGCTCTTGACTGGGATGAATTCAAAGGTATGTTTCTTGAGAAGTATTTTCATAAGGATGTTCATCTTAGGATGGAAAAGCAATTCTTGGAATTGAGGCAAGAGGAAGACTTAGTGGCTACCTATGAAGAAAGGTTCCATAGATTGGCAAGGTATGCTCCAAATTTTATCCGAGACATTGATAGTAAAATCAGTCGTTTTTACTTAGGATTAAAGCCAAAATATCGAATGGAATTAGCTTCTCGTGAGTTTAAAATTTATGAAAAGCTTTTTCGATGTGCTGAGAAGGTGGAAATGGAGTTTGCCGATGATCAAGTGTTCTATAACAACCAGCAAAAGAAGAGACCAAGGTGACAGGAGAAAGGGAAGAATTCTTTAGAAAAGTCTGATGGTAAGAAAACTAAGTTTCTAGTTTGTGATAAATGTGGAAAAAGGCATGCTGGGGAATGTCTTATGAATTCTGGAAAGTGCTACCGATGTGGTATGATGGGACATAAGGCTCGTGATTGCAGTAAAAAAGATCAGGGTGATGGTAAGACCAAATTTGATTTACAGTTACTGAAATGTTACAAGTGCAATGAGATGGGTCACTATGCAAACGAGTGTTCGAAAAAGAGTTTGAGTGATGGGAAGCAGTTAGACTACAAGCAGAAAGGGGTGGTGAAATCCTTTGCAACTACTTCAGTAGATACCGGGCCATCAAATGAAGTTGTATCAGGTACTTTTTTTGTTTTTTCAGATTATGCCAGTGTGTGGTTTGATTCGGGGTCTACACATTCTTTCATCTCTGAAACCTTTTCTAGTAAAATGGGAATACCATCTCATTAAATGAATCCTAAACTTGTGGTAAAAACACCTGGGGGAAATGTTGAGGAAAAAAGAATTTATATGAATCTTTCTATCCTTATATGTGGAAGGAACCTACTTTCAAACCTTATTGTTCTACCTCTAGTAGAGTTTGATGTTATCCTGGGTATGGATTGGCTCTCTATTTACCATGCTGAGATTTACTGTAGAGCTAAAGAAGTTTCTTTTCAGAAAGACTTTTAGTTTGTGCACAGGAATGAACCCTTTGTGTTGATAACATATCAAGAGCCCGAGAAACTTATAAAAGATAGAAATGAATGTTACCTCGCACACATCGTTGAAAATAAAGGAACTGTTCAGATTAATGATGTTCCAGTGGTAAATGAGTATCCTTATGTTTTTCTTGATGAGTTGCCTGGAATAATACCATATCGGGAAGTTGAGTTTAATGTTGACTTAGTTCCTGATTCTAAGCCAATTTCAAAACCCACTTATCGAATAGCTCAAGTGGAACTTTTAGAGTTAAAGAAACAATTGGAGGAGTTATTAGATAAAGGTTTCATTCGACCTAGCACATCACCATGGGGTGATCCTATCTTGTTTGTTAAAAAGAAAGATGGTTCTATGAGACTTTGCATTGATTATAGAGCCTTGAATAACATCACTGTTAAGAAAAAATAACCTTTGCCTCATATCGATGATTTGTTTGATCAGCTCCAGGGAGCTTAGTATTTTTCAAAGATTGACCTGATATCGGGGTACCATCAGTTAAAGGTAAAGGAAGCAGATGTTCTGAAGACCGCATTCCATACAACATATGGCCATTATGAATTTGTAGTAATGCCTTTTGGGATAACCAATGCACCTGTTGTATTCATGGACATAATGAATATAATTTTCCATGAGTTCTTGGATAAGTTTGTGGTGTTTTTCATTGATGATATTTTGGTGTTTTCTAAAAGTAAAGAGGAGCATGAAAGACATTTAAGGGTTATTTTGAAAACCATAAAAGCAAATAAATTGTATGGGAAATTCATAAAGTGTGTGTTTTGGTTACAAAAAATTTATTTCCTTTGTCACATTGTTTCTAAAGATGGGATAACCATTGATCCTGCAAAAACAAAGGTTGTTGAAGAATGGCCAAGACCCACAAATGTAACAGAGATTCGTAGTTTCCTTGGTTTGGCAGGATATTACCGAAGGTTTGTTGAAAAATTTTCACGGTTATCTAGTCTAATGACTAAGGTAACATGTAAGGGTGATATGTTTATCTGGACAAAAGAATGTGATGATTGTTTTCAGGAACTAAAAAGAAGATTGGTGAATGCCCCAGTTTTGGCACTACCTTCCAGGAATGGTGAGTTTGTTATATACAGTGATTCTTCCTTGAAAAGACTTGGTTGTGTCCTAATGCATAATAATCAGGTAATTTCTTATGCTTCACGACAGTTGAAAACTCATTAGGTAAATTACCCTACACATGACTTGGAATTACCTGCTGTTGTTTTTGCTTTAAAAATTTGGAGGCATCATTTGTATAGAGTAAAGTGTGAAATATATACCGATCAAAAAAATTTAAAGTATATATTAACTCAGAAGGAATTGAACATGAGACAAAGGAGATGGATAGAATTAATCAAGGATTATGATTGTACAATTCATTACCATCCGGGAAAAGCAAATAAAGTGGCTGATGATTTGAGTCGAAAAAGTAATGCTTCATTAACCATGATACGTTTGGAACGAGATCCTTTGGTTTTTGATTTGATGAAATTTGGAATAGAAGTTGTTGGTGCAAAAAAATCTTATGTTTTGTTTCAGGTATTAGTGAGATCATCTCTATCAGACAGAATCAAGCAAGCACAGAAGCAAGACAGTGAGTTGCAGAAAAAGGTAGAACTGGTTCAGAAAGATAATTTGCATGAATTAAACATTGATAGTGATTGTGTTTTGAGATTTGGGAAGATATTGTGTGTGCCTTGTGATTCACAGCTGAAGAGAGAGTTGTTATATGAAGCTCATAGTTCTCCGTTTTCAGTTCATCCTGGCAGTACTAAGATGTACATAGATCTGCGGGAGTATTACTGGTGGGATGGAATGAAAAGAGATATTGCTGACTTTACTGTGAAGTGTTTGACTTGTCAGCAGGTTAAACCAGAGCGGCATTTACCGAAAGGGATGCTTCAACCTTTACCAGTGCCAGAGTGGAAATGGGAAAATATATCCATGGATTTTGTCGTGGGATTATAGAAGACAACTAGAGGTAATAATGCAATCTGGGTTATTATTGATCGCTTGACTAAATCAGCTCATTTCCTTGCTATACGAGATACTTTTTTCCCTAGATCAAGTTTCCTATTTGTATCTTAAATAGATAGTCAGGTTACATGGAGTTCCTCTCTCCATTGTATCTGACCGTGATCCCAGGTTCAATTCTAACTTTTGGAAAGGCCTTCAGAAGTCGTTGGGTACTGAATTAAATTTTAGTATAGCTTTTCATCCTCAATCAGATGGGCAGTCGGAACGAACAATTCAGACCATAGAGGATAAGCTACGAGATTGTTCGATGGATTATTAGGGAAGTTGGGACCAACATCTTTCTTTGGTTGAATTTTCATATAATAATAGTTTTCATTCTAGTATACAGATGGCACCATTTCAGGCATTATATGGGAAGCGGTGTCGAACTCCAGCTTTCTAGGATGAAGTGGGTGAAAGGAAGTTGATGGGACCATAATTGGTAGAAGAGTTGGCAAAAAAAGTTCAGCTGATACAGAAACACATAAGAATAGCTCAGAGTAGGCAGAAGAGTTATGCGGACAACAGGAGAAAGGATCTATCTTATGAGGTAGGTGATCATGTTTTTCTAAAAGTCTCGCCATGGAAAAGTGTGATGCGACTTGGTAAGGAAGGAAAGTTGAGTCCAAGGTTCATTGGACCATATGAAATTCTGGAGAGAGTTGTATCAGTTGCTTATCGAGTGGCTTTACCTCCGAGTTTATCTCAGGTACACAATGTTTTTCATGTTTCGATGCTGAGAAAGTACATGCCAGATCCATCTCATGTTTTGAGTCCAGAGGTAGTTCAGCTAGAAGACAACCTATCATATGAGGAACAACCGGTCCAGATTCTTGACCACAGGGAGAAAGTGTTACAGAATAAGGTGATTAATCAGGTAAATGTTTTGTGGGAAGACCACATGATGGAAGAGGCAACATGGGAATCTGAAAATTCAATGAGGGATAAGTACCCCCATTTATTCGATAAGTAAATAAATTGTGGGGACACAATTTTCTAAAGGGGGGAAGGATGTAACATCCCATGTAAGTAATGAATAATATATATTTTTATCTATGTCTATTAATTATTAAGATAGTTTTTTAGAGGCTTAAAATGAAAATAAATACAATCTTATGCATGGAATACACTAATATTCTTAAAAGATTGTTTTTCTTCCTTTTGATGGAAAACCCTTTTTAAATCAAAATTTTGAAAATTTAATATCTATACTTGTCAAAATAAACATATTAATTATGATTGGAACATTTAAATTTACATTGGATAAATATTTGGTATTTTGACAATGTTCATTTTTTAATGAATAGTGAAAAATACTGCATTTTACATCAAAACTACTTTATCATTTAATTTAATTATATGGTTAGATTATCTTTTTAATTTGTATTAAAGTGTAATCCTAATATATTTTTACCATTTAATCCAATGGTGGTCATTAGGATTAATTTCACTTTGGAATTGGTCATAAACTAATCCCAAACTTTTCATAGATATTGTTTCAAAAAAACAGGCTATTTGTTTTGACAACGGGAATTATTTTTAAATCAATTATTGCAATTTATGTGTTTGTAATTTGGTAAAATGGATTAAATATTTGGAATCATTAGGTCCAAATTATGTAATTAAGACTCTTTTATTTTTGGACATTATGAATAGTAACGATGTAATTATCTTTAATTATCTTGATTAATGAGTAATCAGGTAGTTAAAGATAATAAAATGATATCATAATAATACAAAAATACCACAACATGTGTCCTAAGGCTACTAGTTGTCTCATGGACGACCATGGGATGCCTTGTGCCAAACATGGGGGCCCCATGGAATTAATTTTGTGAGAAAGTGACTTTTTATCTTTTTATTTTTAAAGAATGTTAAATGTGACAAAGAATGTATCACCTAAGTAAAGTATTTTTAATTTTGTATACATAAATGATATTTTGGACTATAAATATTCATTAGAAATCTAAAAAGATTTCCTACATCATGATTTTTTTTTATAATTTTTAGACTTTAAATAAATTAAATTATTTCTCACATCATGATGATGCAGTGATTACCTCATTAATAAAGGATTTAAATAAAATGGAAATATAATGTAAAATCTAAGACCTACACATGTCCAAAACCAATTGGATGACTGGATTTCGAACTCGTATCACTTTAAACTCAAATTATATCAATGTGGGACCTTTTGAATCTGAAAATAATTTTCAAATAAAGTAACATTTCTTTACTTTCCATGAGTGCCCCTCCTCTCCTCTTATAAAAGGCCCCCCACCCCTACCTCCTTACCCACACTCCAAAGCCTTTGGATCGGCCAACCCAGGCCCATTTTGTCTCTCCATATCCCTCTATTACTCCTTGAAGCCTCACATTGGGCAGAAGTCTTCCCAAGGAATCCTTTGAGCTCAAACCAAAGGGAGTTACCCGATTTTAAGGTAATGTCTTCACTTGAGTCATTTTGATTTATTTTGCTTCTCCAACCCCCTAAACACTTTTTATTCATTTATTTTGTCACAACTCCAGTATCTTCAGTATACTAGAATGTTGTTATAATATGTATTCTAGCTACACTTACACACACCTACATCTAATTTTTAAAGGACATACTGTTTCTGTGGATGGTGAATTTATGCCGCCTGAAACGATGATTGTTCAACATTCATTTAACACCTTCCAAGGTGGCCATTAAGATGTCACTATATTTATATATGATATATGATATGTTTATTTTTTCCTCAAGCTTCTGTATTTTTCATTTTTGGGCATACCTTTATGGTTTCCATTATGGGTAAACGCGATATCTTCATTTAAGGAAGTGCGGACTACCGCCCCCTCAATGTGATTTGATTCGTTAAATACCTTATGTGGGACGTATAAAGGATGGAACTATGATATTATATATTATATTATACTGGAATTATAATATACCTTTATATCATTATGATTCCATTCTATAAAATATGAAATATAAATGAAAGTAGCGTTCATGCGTACGTACGGCTTACCGTCTCCATGAACGGTGCATTTCATTTCTTAACTCTAAATGATTATGTAATATTATAAATGAATTTATATACTAGATATATATGATATATACATCATGATTATAATTATGGATATAATGGATACATGAACAACTTGTAATTATAAGGGGTTTATTTTTGACTCAAGTACCAATGATTGTTAAAACGACCGTTATTAACTTAAATAATTACATAGTGTTCATGACATGGAAATAAGTGATATAAAAGGAATAATGAACTTGAAAAATATTCGTAAACAAGTATAAATTAACTCATGTTTATTATTTAGGAGATTAAAGAACGACCGAGTCAAGTCGGACCTAAGGTATGGGACTTCTTCTCAATCTCCTTTCATTGAGGCATATTTTGTTTTATACACAACCTTCTTTTATATGGTGTATAAACCCCTTTGACTTTTATGTTTATCCAAAAGGAATCTTTTTTATGCGAGGCATTTTACTAAATGATAAAAGGGAATGTTTTTGTCGTACGTATGCGGCGACAACGACTTCTCCACCGCTGTGACCATTATTTGAGTTTTGGCTTCCTCTACATGCCATACCTTTTTTAAAATAAAAATAAATACAATGTTTTACTTTTCTTTTATTTTGGTATTGAAAATGGTTTTCATAATTTTTTTATTATATCAATGTGTTGTATTGATATCTTGTGATTGAAATGTGGAAATGTTATATTTCTTTTATGCATGTTTTATATGATACGATTATGTTATGGTTCTTGGGAATTATTATGAAGACGGGTGGTTCCGTGATAAACTAAGGGCGGGTGAGCCCGATATAGCTCTCCAATGAATTGGGTAACACGAAGGAGTGAAATGTTAAGGTTTCTCCGAAGAGATTTAGGGAATATACTGTGATGGTTATTGCAAATGTATCCAAGAGGGTTACACCCTACGTAAGAATGTTATGAATGCCTCAAGTTACCTTTATGTCTTATGATTTCTATGATTTATTCATGATTTGATAAGGTATGTTAAAGTACTTATGTTTTATGGGTAAAGTATGATTTCATTATTATGTATATATGAACTTATGTTTCCTTTCCATATTTTTATAACCCATACTGAGCTTTTTATGCTCATCCCAAGTTTTTTTGAAATGTTTTCACAGGTCAAGGGAAAGTTACATGATATGATGATAGTTTTAAGGAAGTGTCAAGAATGAATCCATGTTTTATTTTAAATATGTTTCCATTGATAGGAAAAATGAATACTATCTTTATGTAACCACTTTGTTTATATGTGGAATGTATTCCAAGTTTTATGTTCTAATTTTCTAAAACTCTAAACCCGAAAAGATCCTCAATGTGTAATCTTGTAATAAATCAAGATTAAGTAAGGTTTAAGGCTGGGGCCTTATAAATGTATCTTGACCTCAAATTTTCTTTCTTACTAAATTACATAACCCTCTTCCAATTTTTTAATCTATGTATCACATTTTCATTGACATATAACACTATATATCAGTGATAGTAATCAATATATCCCTTTTATTAAATTTGTGTAATTTAACTTTTTCGGGGAATGGTTTCTAACTACTCAAACATTTATTAGGTGAGATCTTGTCCTTGAATATTACGCCCTATAAAACCATCTGAACATGTTAAAGGTCTATTAATATTCTCATATAGAGACTTAGGTGGTTCTATTTCAATACATGAAAATATTAATTTTTTAAATAATAAGACTATAATGGGAGAGTTTTTATCCTAAAATCCCCACTAATTCATTTTAAACGATGTTAATAATTCCATCAGGTTTTAATGGTTATTTTTTATAGAATATCAGTAGAAGGTTAATAAGAAATGACGAATATTGGTTCAATATAAAATTATTATTGAGAAATTATCTTAAACATTGAGATAATCCCCATATATCAATATAAAATAATTTAGAGTGATACTATATGTATCCTTACCACTTTAGTTTTATAAATATTATTAGTATGATTGAGTTATAAATATTATATAATAGGAATAAAATGAAATGAATTTGTATAGTTCTCAAATTTAACCCATATGGAACTATTTATATTATAAGTATTAGGTAGTCCTATATTGAAATCCATAGTGATGTTTTCCCATTTCTATATATTGAAATCCATAGTGATGTTTTCCCATTTCTTCTTAATGTATTGATAGAGTATGCTAAGATATGTACGTCATCATGCATATCCTTCTTCAATTCTATTTTTAAGAGAGAAATATTTATTTTCCATGTCATATAATTCCACCATTGTCTTGGTTAAACTTTGGAATATTTGTACCTTCTTCTATATATTTATCTCCTTTATTTATGCCTCATTAATCCTTATAGGGATAGATTGTTGAAAAATAACGAGAGGGATATAGTATTTACTCTATCCCATTAGGATATAAAGGTCAGTCATTTTTAAATTTTTGTATATTGGATCTCTTTCAATGATCATCATTGATATTGATGTTTGATCCTTCATACATACAGATTTATCCACTATGTTCTCGTTTCTATGGTTATAATGTATCGAGAAGTCATAGTACCCAGTGAACTCAAAACATATGCTTTGGAACATGTTCAAATACTTCTTTGTGAATATATAAATTAATTTATTATAATTATTATATATGTCAATTTTTCCACAAGTGACATAATTCTTCTATCTTTTTAATTTTAATAGTTCAAAGACACATGTCAAATAATTCTTATTGATTGGAATTAATTATTGTTAGCCATATATTACCCCATTACATTTTTCATTGGGATTCACCCCAATTTCTTCTTTAATAAATCTATGTATATCAAAAACCCTTCTCCACTATACGGTAGTGTTAGTATACGAGTTGTGACAAGGCTATTCTTGAACTCTGTAATTTTATTTCACATCCCTCTCTTCCAATAATCTTGATTCCATTTTTAGTTAATGTGGTTAGTGGATTTTATAGTTACTAGGAATTTCTCCCAAATAATTGATAGTGTCCAAAAAATATATAAAAAGTTTTCATCAATATTATATTTTTGACATCTTAGAATTTTGAGGTAATTAATTAAGGGAATGTTTTATAATAAAGTATTTTTTTAAAACTATTTTATTTCATTTAATTGAAGTAAACTTTTATTACTTAGTTTTTTATTATTTTTTAAAATGTCACGAATGATATAGATGATGAAATATAAAAATAATATCAATTACTTTTACTCTGATGAAATATAGTATCATGAAATGAATTTTTTTAATATATTATATTAATAAATTAAAAATTATAATTTAATTAACGTTACTATTAAAAAAAATATTTTATTAATTTTTTTGTAATGATAAATTATGTTTGTAATTTAATTTAACCGAAAAATATATATAAATATATTATTTTTAAAGAATATATATTAACAAAAGTATATATTTAATAAAATAAATAACAATTCATTAATATAAATTTAATTTATATTTAATGAATTTAAAGTTATATATATGTATATATATTATAGAATAATTTATTTTTATTAAAACGTTAAATGATTATAATTTTATTAAAATAACTAAAAATAAGGGGGTGGAATTTATTTTTGGGCTTTTAATGTTGAGTATGGCCGAAATCGAGGGAAACTGGGCAGTACGGTTGGGTTCATCCTCACAAGCCGAGGTTGAGGTTGGGAGAGATTAGAGAGGATAAGTTGATTGAGGTTCACAATTCGTAGGGATCGACTGAAGGTGATGTGTCGAGCTTAGCAGAGGCCCTGAAAGGGTTCACTCTGAGTTGAGTCGCGTATTGGTCGAAGCTGAGTAAAAAATTTAGATCCAAATATATGTTTCTTGGAGGATCCAAATGTGATTTTTGGGGAAAATGATTCTGGAAGTTCATAATTTCATGTAGGTGTTGTTTATCTGATTTTTTGGTATTAGAATATGACTTCTAGATTCAAATTTTGAGGTATTAATTATAGTGTTTGACTTTTTCATCCAATTGATGCATCTGTCAGCATCTGCTGTTTTTAATATCTTCAACTTCCATTTTTCAAGATATTGATTATTCCAATGAGTATGATGATTTGAATATCTTAGTGGTATATCACTGTCAATGACTATTGATTGAGGAATCTTGAATAATCATATACGATCTGCAATAGATACTTGAATCTAATTATATGTCGATTCTAATTTTTATTTATCAACGACATAAAAAAATTAACATCCCTGTCTAATTTAAAACAGAGAACATGTTCCATCTTTGAATGCAATTCCTTACTATGAAATCATTTCACCAAATCCCCACCTTTTATTTGACAGTTTTCCTTTTCCATCTTTCTCCATATACTACTAGCAGTGAATTAGTTTATAAATGCAGACTCTCAACACAACATCTACTCTATTTTTTATGGTATTATTTGTGTGTGAGATTATGATGACGCATAGGTCCATGTTTCTATTTTCACCTTCTTAAAGAATGTGAGAATGTCGGTGTAAATGAAAGAGCCCATTGCCATGAAGCCAGACATAGAATCTACAAAATTGGTAAAGGGAATTTGATTATTTATCTCAAGGTATAAAATATATTTTCTAGTTTTGCATAAGGAAATATTATTTTGGAATGTGTTTCTTTGTTTGTTCCTTAAAATAAATCAATCATGTTTTATAGTTTTGAAAATTTAGGAATATTTGAGTAAGTTATTGTTCTAATTTTTTTAGACAGTCTATTTAATTATTTTAAAATACTTTTTATAATTGAAACTTATTATGGAAGGATCATATTATTTCATGTTAGTGGTATATATATATATATATTTATGATTTAATTTTATTCTACGTTAATTTAATCAAGGTATTATTCTATTTAACAATGTTTTATTGAAACATGAACATGTTCGGTAACTATGTGACACACACACATATATATACCTATATAATTCTCAACAATATATATATTTTAAATAAATTATGATTAACTAGGTGTTATTTTATGTATGAATTAATAAATTGAGAATATCATAATTTTATTATAAACATGTCATATACATATCGAGATTATAGCCATTAATCAATGATTTTATATTCATGAAATATATACATTAATACATGATTACTTATATATATATTGGTATACACATATACTCATGTTCATAGAGTAAACATTACAAAAATGTATTTTTATGGGATTAAGAATGAAATTATAAGTACATGGATGATAATTAATCTTTAGTGTATTTATGCAATGTCTATGTATCCTGATATTTGGTCGAACCAAGACAAACATGAAATTTCCAATAAATATTAGTTTTTATATATTTATATATAAAATTGAAAGTGAGAATATTTCATACATATATGATTATATATATGTTTTTGTGTGTGTGTCTGTCTGTATGTATGAGTATGAAATATAAAAAAATGGTTTTATGAGTTTAAAAATAACAAAATGTTTTATGAATATCAAATATTCTTTTATTAGTAATCTCTATATTATGAAATGTGCAACATTCTATGTGTTTTGAATTGTTTAATAGTGGAAGAATTCAGTTTCTCATAATCCAGAAAACTATCTCCTATAAAATGTGTATATAAATATAAATATGTATATGTATATTAATATTAGCTATGAATTTCAATGGGGAAACCCCAGTGAGAAATGTATATAAAAGTAAACAAAGTATAAATTTTTTCAGAATAATTGGCACTTGAAAGTTGTAAATAGGGCAGGGAATTAGGGAGTAAACCCACCATTTATTACGTGGGTATGCCAAAGATATGCTTCATAATTTTTATATTTCTACAGTGTTTTGTTTTCAAAATATTGTTTTATGTTTTCTAAAAATAACTGGATTATATTGGAACTAGTTTTTCTATGTAAGAAATTTCAAGATAGATAAATTATTTTAAACATAAGTAATTTAAATTAAATTTTCAAAGGATATTTTGAAATGTATAATTATATTATTATTTAACAAAATCTTGAATTCATATATCAATGTTATTTCTATAGAAATTATTTCAGAAAATTATTTCTATAGTTTCAAAACTCCTTAGTAGGAAATTTAATACTCAGCCTCTAATTAAAATTCATTTTTCATCGGTATCATAGATGTTCTATTTTAGATAGCTTCACTTTTGGAGTTACCACTGGCAAAACCATTTTAAGAACTATGTTTTCCATTTTTTTCAACTCTGATAAATGTAAGGTGTTGTATAATCCTCCCGAACCTTGACCAATAAAGGACGATGGTTGTGTTTAGGGTTACGTAATTCTTTAGTTACTTTTATTAAAATAATACACGGTATTTCCATGTACTGAGTTTGTATGATTAGGATCGGGGCATTATAATTGGAATAATAGGAATGATCTAGACATATTTGGAGATTAGATCATGTCTCTTGAGGAAAATAAAATATATGCATTAGAATATTCATTAGGTAGTTATGTTCCCTTTGAATTTTTTTTATTATGAAGATTGAAATTCAAAATGTTCATATGTACGACAAATTAATTTCATGGTTACAATTATTTTAAGGGGGGAGTATGTGAAATACTCAAATTTTTAAATAATTAATTAAATAATCTTTTTAATAAAATAATTTTATAAAACTATTTGGTTTAATTTAGTTGAAATGAAATATTCTTACATTGCTTTTTAGTATTTTTCAAAAATTCACTAACAAAATACATGATGAAAGTCTAAATTAATATAAATTAATTATACTTTCATGAAATGTTGTATCATGATATGAATGTTTCTAATATATTGTATTATGAAATAAAAAAACAAAAATAATATAATAAAAGTTAATATTAAAATTAAAATGTTCTATTAATTTTATTTTATAGTGATAAATGATCATGGTAATTTTTTTTAACCTATATATATATATATAAGAATTACTATAAATAAAACGTTATTTTTAATAAAATAAATAACATGTGATTAATATAAATTAATTTTAAATTTAGGAACTAAAAGTGTTATATATATGTATATAAATTTTGTATGATATTTTTTTTATTATAACCTTAAATGATAATAATTTTATAAAAATAAATGGAAATATTGGGGTGTAATTGATGTTAGGGAATAAGATGATGAGTAAGGACGAAATAGAGGGACCCAGAGTAGTAGGGTTTGGGTTCATCTTCGTGAGCTGAGGCCGAGGTTGGGAGAGTTCATAGAGGAGAAGTAGAGTGAGGATCATGATGCATAGAGATCAACCGTAGGTGAAGCCTCGATCCAATATGAGGTTTTTAAAGGGTTCACTATGAGTAAAGCTTCATAGTGGTCTATGTCAAGTAATAAATCTATATCGATATCCGCATTGCATGATTGATATAAATGAAATTTCGGTGGAAAGGATTTTTTATTTATGGAATTTTAAGTATGTGTTGTTTATCTGATTTTTAGGTATCTGAACCCGATTTATAAATTCAAATTTTGATGTAGCAATTACCCTGTTTTTCTTGTATGTCCACTTGATGTGTGTGTCATAATCTGTTATTTTGAATTTCTTCAACTTCCATTTTTCATGATATTGATTTTTCAAATGAGTAAGTTGTTTTAATATTATTACTGGTACATTGTTGTCAACAGATGTTGATTGATGCTTCTTGAATAAACAGCTACGATCTACAAAGGATATCAAAATCTAATTATCTGTCAATTCCAATTTTTATTTATCAGCGTCATATAAAAATAAATCTCCCCATCTAATTTAATATGAAAAACTTTTTCTTTCTTTGAATATAATTCCTTACTTGGAAAGGATATCACCAGAGAAACACCTTTTATTTGAAGGTTTTCCTTCTCTATATTTTCCTATTTGTTGATAGGACTGAATTGGTCTATAAATACAGACTCATAACACTGCCTCTGCAAAACAATTTATAGCACCATGTTTGTGTGAGATAGATAGATTCTGGCGAGGGAGAGTGTCATGTTTATATATTTCACATTCTGAGTGAAGTTGAGATAGTGAGTGTAAGATATTGAGTTTTTTTTAAAGAAACAAGAAGAATATTCTGAAAAATTGGAAAGGGAACTTCTTTTATCTATCTCATGTTATAAACCATGTTTATTATTTTTTATGTGGAAAAATTGTTTTTGGCAAGATTTTGTTTGTTGGTTCCTTTAAACAAGACTCAACCATATTTTTACTATGGAAACTTTTGATATGTTTTTAGTAATCTCATGTTCTAAAGTATTTTAGACCGTCTATTTAATTATTTTAAATAATTAAAACATATTATGGAAGGATAATATTATTTTCTGTCATATATATATATATCATATATTGTGTTTTATTTTGATTCCATGTAAATTCTATCAAGGGATGTGTCTATTTATTGATGTTTTGTTTAAACATAAACTTATTCTGTTATTATGTTACATTAATATATATATACATGTATAATTTTAAAGTATATAACTATTTTAAATAAATTATTATTAACTATGTATTATTCTATGTATGAATTTTAAAATTAATAATATCATAATTTTATCATAAACATTTCATATACATATCATTATTATGGAAAAAAATCGATGATTTTATTTTCATGACACATTAACATCATTATATAAATACGTATATACATGTACAAGTATATATATATATACTCAAGATAATTGAATTAAAATTTAAAAAATGGACTTGTATTTGATTAAGAATGAAATTATAATTATTTTTATGATAATTATTCTTCCATGTAATTATGGAAAGTGTATGTATGATGATATTGGGTCGAACCAAGTAAATCATGTAATTTATAATGAATATTAGTGTTTATTTATTTATTTATATCATTAAAAGAATGAATATGTCTTACATGTATGATTCTATATATATGTATGTATGTATGTGTGTGTGTGTATTCCATATATAAAAAAAATGGTTGTATGAGTTTTATAAATGAAATAAAATTTTTTGAATGTTAAATATTCTTTTATTATAATTATATGTACTATGAAATGTGTAGCATTCTATGTATTATGAAATGTTTAAAAGTGGTAGGATTCATTTCATTAGAATAATGCAAACAACCTCCTATAAAATATGTATGTAAACGTAAATATACATATGTATATGAATATGATTCCATGAATTTCACATTTTAAATCCTAGTGAGAAATATATATAAAAGTTATGAAAGATTAAAATGTTTTAAAAAAATTGGCACTTGAATGTTGTAGATGGGTAGTGAATTTGGGAATTAATACATCCCTCAACATGTGGGTAGGCCCAAGATATCCTTCAACGATTCAACTTGCCACAATTTTTTGTTTTAAAAATCATTCATTATGTTTTATAAAAATCACTAGATTATATTTGAAACAATTTTTTATGAAAGAAATTTCAAAAAAAAATTATTTTAAATGTAAGTTATTTCAATTGAGGTTTTCAAGGGTATTTAAAATTTTATTATTACGTTGTTAGTTAATAAATTTTTAAAAGAATAACTCAAATTTAATTTCACGTTAATATTTTATAAAAAAATTCATTAATTTAATACATTTTACTATGAAATTGAATTATCACCTTCTATTTTAAAATTATTTTTCAATTCTATCTTAGAAGTTATATTTTATAATGAATTTCATTTAGAGTTAGCTCATGCAGAAGCATACTATGCTTTTTATGTTACTTTTCGTCAACTCTAATAAATGTAGGGTGTTTTCTAATCCACCAGAACCTATATAGGTAAAAGGTCCTTGTTTGTGTTTAGTGCTGTGTAATTGTTTAGTTGAATTTATAAAAAAAATTACATAGAATTTTCAAGTACATTGTCCCGAAGCTCGACCTCGAGGAATTATAATATTAGTTGTCATAATCTATTATTTAATTTCCTATCTATTTAGAGGATACATCAATATTCCCCTTCTAATTATTTTATAACCTAACGAATTTATTTTAGAAATAATTCACACTTTCAAAATTTTGTATACAGTTTCCCATTTCTTATAGAATTCAACACAATCCAGATATGATCTTTATACTCTTCCATACTCATTAAATATTTATGAATATATTCTATGAATATTGAAATATTTTAATTGAGATAATATCTAAAGAAACTATTCATTATATCAATGAAGATATTAAGGGAATTTGTATGTCTAAAAAGATTCACTATGAATTAATACTATCCATACCTAGTATGAAAGGTTATATTGGGAATGTAAATCCTTTGTACACATAATTAATGATATATAAATTAAATTTAAATCTTTGAAAAGTATTGAACCTCTCATAATTGATCGAACAAGTAATTAATATGAGGTAGATGGTACTTCTTATCGATCACGATATATTTATATGTCATATATATATTAATTTATAAATTCTATTTTTAGATAATATATTTTTATATCTCAATTTATATAATTTACAAGTCATTTATATTAACTGATGTGGTTTATTTAATTTCTCTAAATATTTTATATTTAAATAAAAAATTCAATATTTATTTATAAATAATAATATGAGATATTTATATATAAATTGGGAAACCATTATATTAAGAGCATGAGATGTTAAATATTGAATGTGTAAAATGTTTAGTATTTATCTCACATTAACTTGTTATGTTAATACATGGGAGAGTGAACTTAGTTATTTAATTCTTTAGAATTAACTTATGATTAGTTTACATGTAACTTCTGGGGTTGATGCCTGTAATAGTTAATTTTTCATATTCATTTCTGGAAGAAATATATGACGTTATCCCATATAATATATGAAGTCAATTATAATAAATCATAGTAAATAAATGAAAATGTAAATGAAAGGTTATTCACTATGATGAGTTTTTATGGAGTTATTCATCCCATTTCATCATATCTCACTCATTCATGTTCACTGAGATCTTTTCATTTTCACCCAAAATATTTTTCAATTATATATGTTCAATGAATTAAGGTTTGGGGATATTTTTAAGAGTTTTATTTTTTGTCCCTAAGATCAAAATTTCTAAGAAATTAAACAAAAATTTAATCTATAAGATCAACCGAGATAAGAAATATCACAATTAAAGGATAAATAAACTATGTACAATTTATTTTTGATCTTCATCCTTGACTGATAATTATGGTTGATGGAGAACACCTTGTAACTAATAATAATACCTTACCTATATAGGAGTCCACCAATCAAATGGAATAAATTAATATTGCAGTAGGATCACTTCTGTCTTAAAATGTTATGTTATCTCCACCTCTAATGTTAATGAAAATAATAAGGTGATAGATAGATATAACTTGTTTTGGAATTAAATATTCAATGGAAATGTGGTTTACCACCTCCCCCCCATATTTAAATCCTTAATTGGATAAATAATTTCAGCAAGAGATTATTAATTAGTAAAAAATAAAATTATTAGATTTATCTGTTGTAACTTATAATATAGATGCCTCATTATTTAAGTGAGAATTGGACTTTTTAAACATACACTTAATCCTTAATGAAAATATAGACGAATCATTAAAATACATAAATGATATAATAATAATAATTTAAGAAAGGAATAATCATATGTCCAAAATATATTTCAAACCATTCATAAAGAGAACCATTGTGGGGTATAACAACCATTCCATAGAAGAAACCATGGCATGTTCAATTTTTCTACAACATGGTCTATTATATAGTGAATATATCATAAAATGTCCCACTTTAATTAAATACTCTCCTAAATAATTAAAAATCTTACACGTCATTGTTAATCCATCAAAACATCCTTCGGTGTGATTATAATACAAAATATCCAAAAAAAATTAAAGAAACACTCTACACTAAAATTACTCATTTTTTTATTCCCTAGTGTATGATAGTATGGGTGTTTTTAACATTTATAATGATTATCAATTAACCAGTGTAAAACCATAAATTATTTGAGGTATATTTTAAATCATCATTTCTATTGACGCTCTAAGGGGATCTTACATGACCTCCATTAAATACAGTTATATATTTATATGAACTTATCTAGCAGATGTAACACCATAAATCATATGGGTAATCATGTAATCATTTTTCTGGGGAATTGAATATAATAACAACACATGGAATACATCAATATATTATAATACAACTCATACATTGTTGTTTCTTAGAAGTATATTATCCAAATTCAACAGTCTTTAGAAATAGGGATTGATATAAATATGCACCACTATGTATATCAATGGACATGTATATAAAATTCTATGTGACGTATTTTTATAGGTCATCCTAGACAACAATTGACCTTTAATATATAACTAGTTTAATTTATATAAAATCTGATAATATACATAGTATAATATTAATAAATCATCATATTTGATAATACACCATTATTTTCATCATTTAGGAAAAAATACATTTAAACTTTGAATAGTTTCTATTATCACATTCTCATGTATAATATATATCAAACAAGAGTTTTAGTGAATATGACAGCACAAGAACAAATTAATATTGTATTTTTAATTTATTTGGTTTCCTTTTTTTATTTAATTTTGAGTTAGATAAGGTTGTGTATGAGGTTTTATATTATTTAAACAAATTAGTGAATATAAAGATCACTAGAGTAGGACACTGGGTCTTCAATGGGTACCATTTGGAGTTTTATTTTTTTTGACAAAGGAGATGTGTATTTTTTTAAAGAAACTATGAGTTTATTGGTGAACCGGTATGAAACTAAATATTCATCACGTGTTTAGTGGGGATCAAATGGGATCTCAATATATTTACCCAATAATATTTTAATAATGTGTATTTTCATAATTTTATTATGAGGAAATTTTTTTATGATTTTTTTCTTCATTAAATGACAACAGCTTAGGATTATGCTCCCCCAAACTCTCTCCTTATATCATGATCTTTTACAAGATGATATTTCTATAAAATCATTATTAAATTATGATCAGAATGTTTTGTGGAAATTAAGATTGTAAGGGAAGAAATTATTATATGGTTTTCTTTGATGGTGATATAGTGTTTTATGCCATTGTTATGATTTTTCTATCGCCTTATAATTTTTTGGAATTTATTATTTTCTAATTACTATACATGGATTGTAATTGTATTCATAATAATTATTATTATTTGATTTATTGGTAACCGATCAAAATATTTTAATTAATTTTTAATTGAATGTATTCATGTAAATCATGTTTGTAATATATATGATTTTATAATTATAATGATTTAAATCGATGGATAATGGAATTAAATGAATTGTATAATTATTTAAAGTAATCATAATGATAAATTGAATGCTTTACAATTGAAAAATTGTTTTATTTATGATTTTAATGATGAATAGTATACTTTCATATGGTTTTAAAATAATTATGTTATAAAAATATTATTAATATTAGAAAAGAATTCTTATATTGAGTAATTCATTCTGAAAAATATGTATTAAATTACCATTAGAGTGGTTTTGGTTTTTTATAATGCTTAATGATTTTAAAATATATTATTCGAATCTAAATAATTTATAAAATTTATAAAATGTTGTTTTACATGATTTGACTTACTGTTATACTCTATAAAAAAAATTAGAACTATGTAGAGAATGAATTTGTGTGGAACTCTTGGTATTTAGTTTTGGAATGTTATATTTGATTATTGGTGTCATAAAAGAAGATTTCAAATCTATAATTTTATTTTTAAATGGGTTTTTAGGTTAGTTTTCATGCTAATGATTGTTTCATGATTTTGTATTAATGTTTTATAACTATGTAAATATATTTTTATATAAATGAACAATTTCTTATATAAAATGGATATTTTTGAAACCATGTGATTAATGGAAGAGTTACATTAAATTTTATATGCTATTAATTTTTAATTATGGTTAAAAAGTATGTTAATGTTTGGAAAAAAATAAATTTCAATGAACTAATGAATTATAATTACTCTAAAATTATGAAATAATAAAAAATATAGTTGAATGAAATTTAATGGGTGTTATGATTTTTTAAAATAAGTTGTTCTGGTTGTATGATAGCACTATTATTATTTATTTATTTTGAAAAGTTATTGAAAATTCAAAAAATATGTTTTCGTTAAATGAATTTGGACTAATGATTTAGTTTATATAAAGAAAATTATATGATTTGGTAAATGATTTATCATGTGTCAATAATCATTTCTAAATTATTCCTTCTAATGAAGTGCTTTTAAATTTTGACTAGTACAATGAATGTTTAAGAATTATATTTTTTAATTGATTTATGTAATTTTATGATATGATGTAAGTATTTGTTCATTCACTACGATGATGGTTTGAGAATACATACCGTGAAGGTTTTCCTTGTGATATGTCATGCTTTGGTCATAGACATTCACTGAGATGATTGTTTGTGATTATAAGATAAATGGTCCTTCCCATGTTCTATGTTATAACTAGGTCTCATCCATGTTTTGAGGAATTGGTTTGGTATAAAATTTTTGATAATGGTACATGGCATTTGATTTGTGACATGCCATGCATTATTATGGGTTGTAATATGATTATTTAATCCATGTATACAATTGAGATGAACTATATTTCATCTATTTGGTTATGTGATACATTAATATATATATTGAGCAACTACAAGAATATATTTAAGGATATAGATGTTGTTTTGGGGTATCTTGTTATTCACTTAATATTTTATAATTATTTTTTTAAATATTTTAAATTAATTATCATAACACATATTACATGTAATAATGTGTCAAACACTACGTGATTATTGGGGCCATGATGGTTCACTAACAATGTAATTATATAATACTATATATACATATATATTGAATATAAAAATTATATTCATAGTGATACAAGTAAGGGGAATAATCTTTTATAGGTAGGAATGATATATAATTATGTCTTTTATATAATTTACTAATGATTTTTGAGCTATGCAGTTTATTTGATCCTCTATTTTATTTGTTGAGATGTTTCAATTAATATTAAATTTTAAATATATACTTGAGTATTATTTTTTACACATATGACCGCAACACATTATTGGGCATTCATGAAAAAAAATTCTATTCTATTCGATAGTGACACATATATTTTCCTATTTTCATTTATTGTTTTAATTTATTATTGGTTTAATCTTTAATGATCTATTACAGGTTACGTAACTAAAAAATTGATACTATTAGACCATATAAACTACTTGTTAAACCCTTTGATTTTTTTATGAAATATTTCTATTTGAAAATATTTATTTCGTCTATACAATGTGGTACGTGCAACACTGAATTTAAACGAACCATGATATATTATGAAAATATTATTATTTGAAATTAAATCTATCACCAAGCCATTGTATTGGAAGAAATGGATATGAGTTAATAAATTATGAAAATTGTAGATTTATATATGTATTAAAATATTTTATTGTATTCTCATTTATTATAAATGGAAATAAAAATATTTCTTATAAATGACATTATATTCAGAAAAAATATTTTTATACACGTAATGTATTCTTGTATTAATAAATTAAATTAAGCTCTATAGTTTATTTATTTTAATGAAATTTATATATTATTTTTTCAAAAAAAAAAATTAAATCATTCTGAAATTATTTTTCTCGTCATAGTAAAGGAATAATTCCAAATTAATGATTATATTTTCCCTTAAAAAAACAGTTTTTCTCGCAATTTGTGAACTTATTTTAAAATTTATTTCATCAATTTAGTATTATTAAATTAGAAAAAAAATAATTATATATTTAGAATAATGAGTTTTTAATTTTTTAAATAAGAACCTTTTATTTTTTGTGAATATTAATTATAACCATAGTAAAATTTATCAACTCTTTAAATAGTAAATCGTGTTAATCAAGATTTAAAATATTTGATAAGGACATAATTTATCATACAAATTTTTGTTGGTTGGATTTAGTTGCCCCATTATTACTTTATTCTCTAAATTTTTAATATTCATGGATAATTTTTTATGAATATGACCGGAATAATATTTAAATAAAAGAATTTTAAAAAGTGTCACTCCTTTTTTTAATTTCTATTATGTGTCCACGTTGGAAAAAATATGGTTATGATCTGCAAGAGTGGAATAAGGTATGAAATGATCATATTCATAGAAATACTCTATCAAGGATACCCTCCATGTCATTCATAAAATGTTAATCTTGGTATATTCACTCATGTACCAGCTTTGGACTTGTGACAACCTCCCAAATACACTCATTTCAGTTTGGGGTAACCTCCCTTATACAATCTTTTAGTCTTGGGATAACATATCATGTAATATTTGAGCCCATATAACATTAATTTTTACCCAATTAATTTGGGGGATATAATATTTTAGGACCACCCATAAACATATCATATTCTAATTAAATTGTATCCCAAAACATCATAAAAACATTCATCCTAACATAACCCAGGGAAAAGAAATCGGGTTTCATCAATTTTCCATCACCACAACCTTAAATCATTCAGAAACAAAATAAATAAGGAACCACATGGTAACACCCTCAATAAATCATATTTATCATCATATAATGTTATCATATATGGAAAATACCATTAAAATATCATTGAATCATTTCTTGATGAAAATAGGTTTTTTATCCTAAAATTATTTTTTTATAATCTGAAAATTTTCAAAATAATATGTAATTTTTTTATTTAAAAATGAACATGAATAAGTTAATATTTATTTTAATATCATTGATTGGTCATTCTTGTGTGAATTTTTTTCATATCGTGTATTTGAAGCAAAATATTTTACTCACAGTTTTAGTAAAAAGACAAAAATACCTCATTAAGAAAAAGACAAAAAGAATACATTGAAATTTCATGATAGAAAGTAATAAATTGGTGAAAATTAATTTAATTATTTATATTATAATATAAAAAATATGGAAATCATTTCAAATAATACAATGATATTGAAAAAAATTATTCAAAATTAAAGAACACATATTGTATTTTTTTCATAAACACATCTTTCCTGATAATTTTAAGTACCAAGGAGTGGAAATGGTACTGTAACATGAAAATCTCATATTTTACCAAAGGATAAGAAAATTAATTGGATTTATCCAAAATGTGTCATATCATTTCATTCAATGAATGTTGAAGCATAATCAATTCTGATTAAAATGATATTAGAAAATAAATCACATACCTCATGTTCGACATCCTTTTAAATCACATTATCCTTTTGTATAATAAAATTAAATTTTATATAATTTTATAGAATAATGATGTTAATACTTATAATATAATATATTATCTACTTAAAACATTTCTATACCCATTTCTACACCCATTTCATTTTCTAAGAATGTTTAGGTTCAACAATTCCAGTCCTTATACATTAATCAGGGTTAGATCATATCTAGAATGTTATATATGTTAAAAATGTCATATTTATTCATTATATACTTATTTATAGTCATATAAATATGGTATATAATGAAAAATAATTTACACCATTCATGGAGGCATTATGTCGTACATATACATAACTTTGTTTTAATTATCAAAGGAAAACAGTGAAGTAAAGATAAAAATAATTTTATCATCCTAGAACCATAATGATATCATAAATAACATATATACATATATATAACTTTAATACATCCTTATTACCATCCAAATAAAATAAAATTGAAAAATTAATCACATTATTTTATAGGGGTGGGAGTCTACACATACACACAAGTGATGTAATCATATTACAAAAAATGAAAATTTTAGAATGTATATATGGTTTTATAATTTCAAAATAATAATTATTTAATATATTTAATTTATGGAATTTATATCTATCATAACAAATATCAATGAAAAATATGATGCAAAATAAATTGTTTCATTAAAGGGAGGCAATAACCCTAATCTATGCATGAGGGATAAATTCACATCACATTTGATGAAAAAGAGGGTGAATAATAATATCTAAGTAATAATAATACCATATTATTCTACTAATTATAATAAAATTTTATATTATGATAAATACAAATATTTAGAGGAGTTATAAGACTAAATAATTTGAAATATGTCTAGTAGAATTATTTCCTCTCATTTGGTTTTCCTCTTTTAAATACAATCTCAATAATGAATGGAGTGGGTTATTTAAATTAAAAGTTACTCAAATACAAGGATATGAAATTTTAGATGATAATTGGTTAGGTTTTGGTTGATATAGATAGCTCAGTATGGTGTAAATAATATGAAGGAGGGGTGACCATTTATAAGTGGGGGAGATGATACACTTTGAATTTCATAAAATATTAAAATATAATAATGATAATCTAAGTAAAAAAACAAAAAATAATACAGAAAAGAATTTTTTTGACATTATGAGGTCCAAAAAGAACATATAAAATGATTTATATTGGCTTAATTGGAAATCATAACTTTATAACCTGGTTAGACCCTTGTAAACTCATTTTGACATTAATTATGGTAATAAATTTGTATTGTTTTTATTATTTAGTATGTACAAAAATTTATTTAAACTTATAAAATAATATTAATTATTATTATTAAAAATATGGAAATCATTTTATCAAATTCAATTGGTGGAATTGGAAGAATATAATTTCAAATTAAATATGTATGATGCAACAAAAATCAGTATTCAAGAAGAAAGGTTTTATTTAGTATAAAAATTTTGTATAGAAAAATACGTTGAAAAATTAATTATAACAACGATAGCTAGATCATTGATAATATAAATAAACTAATTATACTTTTAAAACCATTTTTTTGAAAAACTGTAACTTTTAAATCAGTTTAATATAAAGAAAAATTTCCATAAATCCAGTCTTTTTAAATATTAAATGAATGATAAATATTTTCAAACAAAATCTTAAAAATTCACTATAAGATAATTTTTACATATTTTCTTCAAAAATGAAGTTAAATTTTTCAAATAATGTTTCTAAAATTAGATGAAATTAATTATATTATTTTCTAAAAAAATAACAAAACTGATTTTGAGGAAAAAATACAATTTTAGGAAAAAATGAATTTACCAAAATTTGAGTACTTATTTTTCAATATATCTCGTTTATAAAATAATTATATCCATATAATTTTTTCCAAATTTGACTATTTTTATTCACTTAAAAAACGTAATGGGAATGTTATAATGTTATAGTCTATTAAGGTTCATTAGACTCAGTGTTGAATAAATTATAAGCTTCCAACGAATTATAATTTACTTGAAGAGAAATATATCATAAAATATCACGGAATTGCATTCCCCCGCCTAAAATTAATTTCACACTAAAAATTGCATCACTATGATACAATAAATGAAGATATATCTATTTCATCACATCTTTGGGATCCCATGTCGCTTCATGGAATTTATAATTCCTCTAGAGAACAATAATCGGGTGGGTAGTATTATTATATATAAATTTGTCTCTATGGTCCAATATTTCAATCAATTTTTCATTATATGAAATATCGTGTTTCAACTGTATAACATATGAGTTCATTTCCTATGAAATATTTGATATGTGTTTCCTCAGGACAGATACATAGAATATATATTGAACATAATATCAATTCAGTTGAAACTCCAATATATAAGAAGCCATCCCTTTTATTTCAAGAATCTTAAAGGGGGAACATTTCTATGGCCTATTTTTTCATTCATTTAAAATATCATAACCATATTCCAAGAATAATTTATCAAAAATTCCTTCTAAAAATCCTATAATTTTATATTTCACTAATTATTTTGACAAAAAATTTATGTCGACTAAAAGATTCCTTGACATTATACTAAATGGATATAACTTTATCTTAATTTACCTTAGCTACCTCATGTCCCAATGTCTTTATTTATATAATAGTATCCCATTATGTTGGAGTTATATAGTTATTTTTGTAGAGGACATTATTAGGATCTATCTGAATTCTCAAGTGATAGATTTTGTTTATAATAAAACTTGAGGACATAAAGGTTTTGATACTAAACAAAATTAAAATCCATTGAACAATAACTGAATGTATACTACATGTTTTTTATGGTTCTATCATACTAAATTTCAATCCATACATAATAAGCATTATAGAAACAAAACTATGAACCCAGATCTTATTAAATAATTCTACAAAACATCAAGGTAAACCTTAGAACCCAAGTAAATACATTAGAATATGGTAATCCATACAACATTAAATATTACTTAATGTATATTCTCATAAGATGATTAGGAGATAAAAATTCTTCAATATAAATGATGTGTGTTGACCTCATTCAGTGATCAACTACAACCAATATATAATTATAACTGTTATAAACTTTACGGGGTCTAAAGACAAAACCCATGGGGTTGTTTTCCCATTTACATTTTGATACGAATAATTGTTATAACACCCCCTTATACATTTATCCCTATCCATTAACATTATAATATACCATGTACTGAGATACATACTTTGTAACATCAATTTTCATGTTATCTTACTAGAAATACACTTTCAGTTATCTATACATATTCATAATTCCATGATGAATTGAGAATGATGAACTATGATACCTATATATTAACTCTTTCTTCAAGTATATTATGGATGGGATAGATACTTAGTCTCTAAAGAAGACCATTCCATAAAAATCATGGTTGGACTTAAGAACATTTCGTAGCTAATTTTACTACTCTACAATTTCATCATGCTCCACTTTAATATTCACTTGGATAGATGGTTAAACACTCATATGAGAAGATAATTTTTATATATTTCTATCATGATTTATAGATCCAACCATTTAAAATAGAGAAATTTTTAATCTTTTGGGATCCTTATCATAGATAATATTGTATGATCCTTTTTACTTACAATATATTCCACCTATTTTTCATTCCTAAGATGGTAATGTATTATTATTTCACAATATTTAATTAAATACAACTATTTTCTCAAGTGTATATTCAAAATTTTATGATTGAATATGTACTCTAAAAATTTATGGTCAACATATATTTCACACCTTTCACCATAAATATAATGTATTTATATATTTGAAAAAACATTTACCTCATTTACTCTTAATTATGAGTTTGGTACTTTTCACATGAACCTCCAGTCATCGTGAGGCATAATCTATCACCATTTAATTCTACATGAGGAAATATCCTACTCTTTCCATTGATACATCATTATAGATCACAAAACCTACACAACTGTAGTGTGGGATAAGATAATGTTGGTTAAATAACATTCTATTTAGTTCCACAAAATTTTACTCACATTCATATATCCAAAGGAACTCCACTCCATACATGATTACATGGTGAGTGGATTAGATAGTAATGAGAAATTATTCTCAAATCTATGATAATATCAATATAAAAAAAACACTTATTGATTTCAGTCACCTTTTATGTTTTGAGACAACATTGAATAACCTATGTCATTAATGGATCCATCGATATACCCCCAGTTGAGATTATTAGACAAAAAATTGAAACATTCCTTATATAAAATCTAAGCTTGGTAATAATTTCATAAAACATCCTATTTTAGGGTATTGAGTATAAAAATTGATTTATCTTTATGATTTTCCCTACTTTTGGAATATATAAGTATACCCTCTATAAAGACTACCACAATCTGATTAATATAATATCTAAAGACTATTTTATTTAAATCAATTAAGATAGTGGGGAAATTAGTAATACCAAATGGAATCACTGTAAATTCTTGTGGTCTATACCTCATATATAATGCTATATTGGGTATGAAATTAAATTGAACATCAATTGAAAATATCATTATCAATGATCAATCATGTAAATGTATTGATCTATGTGTAGTAGATCAAACAATCCATCAATAATTTCCCCATAATACTTATTCCTGATCATGTTCATGTTACGTTTTTATAATCAATACATAGTCACATTAATACATATGTTTTCTTAAACTAAAATAACAGGTGCACCACATGGTGACCGATGGGGATATATAAATCCTTTATCATGACTCCCTTGGGGGTTTTTTCCTTAATTCCTTAGAATCAATAGAGTCATTATATATGGATACTTTTAAATATTTTTATTATCAGGTATTTGTTCTATTGAAAACCAATCATTATTATTTATAGTAAGGCTATGAAACTATTATAGAAATTAATCAACAAACTCTCATACAATAAGAATATCTTTTACATTGACTTTATACCTATCTATAAGAGATAAATAACCATTTATTAAATGAATTAAGACACATAAAATGAATGTGGTTTCATTGTATGTTCATATTTATCATCTATCAAATAGCCGATCGCATGTTGGATTGGAATATCAAATGTTACTTCCCTTCCTTTGCAATTTATTTGTGATTTATATAATGAAAACTAATCCATGCCCAAAATAACAACTAATTATTATTTAATAATATTTATATAATAAATATTTTTAAAAACATTGACATGAAATAATACCTTCCTTATACTATGATTTATCCTTTAGAATATGGAATTGACTTGAGTAATTATTTGTTTCCCCATAATTAAGAAAACAAAATAATATTGTTTCTCTATGACGAAATTTATTTCCTTCCATCGTACTCTTTATTTTTCACAAATAATTAGTTTCACTATGGACATGTTTTGAAAACATAATACATATTTAAATTTCTTATAGAAATTATATAGGGTGTCACTTTGAAAATTTATGACATAATGATAATTGGCCTTCTTTCATCCATAATCTTTACCACTCAAGATCTCAAAAAACACGATTCACCTTTCCTTTGGGGAGACTAAAAGTTTGTTAGGGTTGAGGTTTTTAAACATATATCATGATAAGTAGTTAATAAAAATCATAATATAATTCACTCTATTAATAATACCATTGGTATTCCCATAATAACATCATTATATATTATATTCAGCATTAACATGATTCCTTCATGTTTCAACCATTAACTAAAACCAAAAATCAAAGTGTAAGAAAAAATAATAACATCGAGAAAACCTATAATAATGAAACATCATTCATAGGATGTCTAAATTATGGAACCATATTTTCAATATATGACACCTTATATTTAACTATGTTCATTCATGTACATCACCTTTTGAAATCCTTTTAAATGATTCGTAATGAAATTGTGTATTAAACTATGAATGTCCTCCGAGAGGGTCTAGGTGTGTGTAAAATTAGAGGCCCACTAATCATGCACTAGATATGTTCATGTTAATACCCAATGTACACTATTAATATTTTTTTACCAAAAGCTGCCTTTGTAACATAAATAAATCCACATGATAAAATAAAGACATGGATATATTTTCTAAGAAAACCACTCTTCTATCATTACAACAATATAAAATTTTCATTTATACATAGGAATATCCTAATGGTTCACAACCAATTTTTATGATGCTAGTTTTGGAAGAAAACAAATACTTTCTCTAGTAACAACTATAGTGGCCCATAGATTTCATACATAAATATTATATCTTATTATATGACTATTCATTACATTAAATTATGATCCATAGAATCGCCGTAAAAGTATCGTGTCATTGGAAACTTAGATACCTAAAATATTTTACATAAGGGATAAAAGTCACCTAACACATAGTACATTTCAACTAGAATTGGTTAATAGACACATCATACATAAAACCATTCTTGGAATCCTCATGAAAACAAATCATAATAATGGGTGTTCTAAAATGATGAGTAAGGCTAAAAAAGAGAGTTATCAATGATAATTTAAATATAACATGATTATAGGTGTATGGAAGCATAAACCTATCCTTTGAAAACTATATATGGTAATTCTTAGAAAAAAATGAGTCATTTCAAACTGATTCACATTTTATTAGTCACTAATCATAAATTAATAAAAGCAAATCATGGATGATAACATAACTATGGAATAAGATCATGTCATAAAATAGTGTAATATAGTGATGCATAATCATAATCATAGAAATTTTATATCAATTTTACCCACTAATAAATTTTTCATATGTTATACATGGGTTAACAACAGTTGTACCGACATCGACCTTCAGATAACCACCGTCATACCCTAATTAGAGGTTGGGATTCCCTCCCATGCACCCAATTATATCATAGAGCATTAATATTTACCAAATGTATTTAATGGATGTATAATTCTAGGACCAACAATTACATAATCATAAATAATTTCATATATTTTCCATAATATCATTAAATAAATTTTTATAAATTTACACATGGAAATAAAAATTTGGTTTCATAGATATTTCATCTTTTTAACCATAAAAATCAAAATAACAAATAGTTTTGGAATCATTAGATCATATCCCAAGTAAATTATATTTTATAAAAAATTTTGTTATCATTGTTGAAATTATTATATAAAATATCATGTGAATAATTCCTAAGGAAAATATATTTTGCATCATCGAAGAACATATTTATAATCTAATAATTTTTCAATTCTTGAGTCAAATATTATATATGAAAATATACTTAGAAATTTTTATGGTATCTTAAAATCCTTGCGATATCATGATGGTGTGAAAGTAATATCATGTTGTTTTTGTTAAAATAATGATTCCATCGACATTTTCAAAAAAATCAAAAGTACCTCAATTAGAAATGACATGAAGATTCCATTTATTTCTCATCATCAAAGAACATATTTATAATCTAAAAGATTTTCAATTCTTGAGTCAAATATTTTATATGAAAATATAATTAGAAATTTTTTAAGGGATCTTAAAATCCTTGGGATATCATGATGGTGGGAAAGTAATATCATGGTGTTTTTGTTAAAATAATGATTCCATCGACATTCTCAAAAAAAATAAAAAGTACCTCAATTAGAAATGACATGAAGATTCCATTTTAAAAAAATAATATAAAGTAAAAAAATTAGTAATATTGAATTTAAAAACATATAATATTATTTAAAAGAATTCATGAAATCATTTTAAATAAAACATAGGCATAGATGAAAATTTTTACCAAACAGAAGAGTAAATAAAGGAATGTTATCTTAAAAACGATTTTTCTAATAATTTTAATTACCAAATAAAAGAAAATGGTAATATTACATGAAAATTTCATGGATAAATATATTAGAATAAAATTATATTTTTATTATAAAAATAGCATTTAATTTCCATGAATAGAAATTGTATCAGAAATAATCCTCAATGAAATGATATTAAAACATTAATCTTCCACCTCATCTTTGACTTTCTATGAAAGCGATCCATCCTCCACTATAATAAATATATAATTTTCATGATTGTTTATTGGAATCATGTAAATATTTAAATAAAAACCTATCCTCCAAATATAACATGTAAATACCCATTAATTAATAATTACATATTAAAATTATCATTTCAATCTGTTTACTATTTCATTTTTCATAGAATGTTTTTTTATAATTCCAATACCTGTAATTTGATCATGGTTAAATCTTTTTAAAAATTTATTTTTTATATAACTATAATATATATTAATTATAAGAATAACTATTATCATCCAATTAAGGTAGATATAGAAAAATGATTTATAGTATTCAATGAGATGGTACACTTTATATACTGAATAATGTTGTGTTCATTTTCTAATGAAAATAAAGAATAAAATAAAAATATTATTTTATAATTAAAAACCCATAATTATATCATAAATAACACATATATACCTAAAATATATCATTATTACCATCCTTGTATAAAAATGAAAAATTAATCACATCACTTGATGGAGGTCCCCTATACAAAAATCAACGTTTAAAGATCATTAATTAGAGGAGGTATGAAAAATCCCCACTAAATTAAATTTAATGATTATATGATGTTTTTAAAAAACACCTCGGAATATTTACTAAAATTAAAAAATTCACTGTTTTCCCCCTAAATCATATTATTTTCTCCAAATCTTATCCCTCTCCCACCTTTCCAACAAACCTCTAGTTAACTCTTGAGATCATTGCCCCCAATCCATTGTTTTCAATCCCACATAGTTATCACTCTTGTCATCTCACATGACCTCATGTTCTCCATAAATACCTTTTACATACATCATGGCCCTCTTTACCTCCCATCTCACTACTCTTTTAGTCCCCTTTCCCCCTATTGTTATGTTGGTCATCCCTTCTTCCCCATATCTTTTCACTATCTAGCCCTATTTCTCCATTTTAAACCCTCTCCCCTGTGTAATTATGATGATCTTTCACCATTCATTAGATCTTCCATAAATTATAATCCTACCCCATCATGGTTATGATGTACTTTTCTTTCCAATTTGAAATCACCTTCCAATTATAGTTTATTATAGTATTTTTTTGAACAAATCAACTGGACTAATTTTATTCGATATTTTGTGGTGTGTTATGAAAATATAATCAATTAATTAATCATATACGATAAGAGTTATAATTAGTTTAAAATTAGTGTGAGGGTTATTTTCATGATAATAATCACATATTAACTGAATTAAAATCCATAATATAGATTTTTTCAAAGGGAAACGTGAGTTATTTATTTATTTTTTTATTATTCATGTTTTGAAAAAATATTTAATTAACTCATCATATGTGATAAGTTCCATTTTTAGTTTAAATATTTTTTAACAAATATTTTTTAAAAAATATCACTTATTAACTTAGTCAAAAATTTATTATTTTGTTATATATTAATAAAAAATATTACTCTTTTGAATGAATTTTATGTCATCATTTTTTACCAATAAAAAAAAGCTAAGATTTTGTTTAGATTTCAATATAGGTATCATCATTAATGTTTTGGAGTTTTTATAGGATGATATGAAATTATAATTAATTAAATGTGATGGAGTAGAATGTTTTTGAATTTTAATTGAAGACAATTTTGTTTTTATTAAATTTTACTTTAGAGATCATGTTATATGAAACTTCCAATAAATGCATAATAATAATAACATCATAAGATATGGTTGATGAGTAAATCAACAATTTATTCCCACTAAAAATTATTTCATGATGATTATTATAGGATTATGGGTAATATTAAGAATTGGATTATTTCACTTTTAATCTGGGTATAGAATTCCCATGGGTTTATTATCATTGACTCCTTAGAGGACAAATGTATAGGTAATTATCACAAGGTATGGCCATCCAATGCTCAATGGCCTTTATCATTAATCAAATTTTTTGATATAATTTATATTTACATATTTTTTTAAAGATACTCATATGAATGTAGTAATAAACACATTTCAAATTCCTTAAATTCAAAAAAAAAATAATATATATGGGAAAATATCAATTAAACTTGGATTCATTATTACATAGTTATAAAAAAATATATTGACCCTGATGATATAAGAACATATATCAAATACTCACCATAGTGAATAAAATTACTGATTTTGAAGATATTATATCTGATGATATAGGTAGGAAAAAATATATTTTAGCACCAATATTGTTCAATAGAAATTCATGTTATGAAAAAAGATATGTTGATGGTATTCTATTGATGAGGCCCCCTTTAATTCTATACATATTTCTATTTCTCACATTTTTTTAAGAATTTTTCTAAAACAATTTTACATTATGTTCTTATTTATTCCTATGAACAAGGCAGCTAATTTAGTTGAATGAAAATTTGATTTCAGCCCTAAAATAACAAAAACAATTTATTATTGATTTTCAATAAATTACTAATTGTCCATAAAATGGAAAAATATATCTTATGTGTTATAATATTCTCTGAATAAGTGTATGAACATTTTCATATATTGATAAAAGTTGGATCATATTACTATGGAATATAGATCCATATTCTATGTGTTGGGAGAATTCTTTTCATATTTATTTATTCCTAGTAGATCTATTAATGGAAAAATAATATGTAAATTTTCAAAATTTAAATTATATATATGGTTGATGATATATATGAATTTTATAGACACTAGAAATTCAATTAATCCCCAACTAAATATGTGTTTTGTATTTGTCATTGAGAATTTAATTTATCACAAATTATTATTATTGATATCAATGAATATAATGAGTAAAAAACTCCATTGATAGTTTAAAATGAAATTAAGAGACTTATAAAAAATTCTATCATCATTGTAGAAAAAAATAATCATCATCAAAACATATCAGTATAACCAATTTAGGTTCCTACAAATATTAACTTTAAAAATGATATTTTGGGGACCATTGGAAAACTATATCATAATTGTATCATATTTATTGGATCCTCAGCCTAATGCTACTAAGAATAATCTATGATAGATCTTTATTAGGTAAATAGATGTGATTCATGATTCAGTTGATGATGTAAATAAAGTGTTGTATAAGGGCTGTCTAAAATATTTAAAACATTCATTATAATGAATTTTTACAATATCAAATTCCTAAATGAAATTAGAAATATTGTGATTTCCATGACATGAGAATTATTTTATGACCCATTTCTTGAAGCTGTGTTCATTGAGTATTTTTATGAAATGAAAAATGTTCTAAAAAATATTGTTATGAATTATAAAAAAATACATGTTTTCCCTTATTTTTTATTTATAGGGGAGAGGATTCAAGAAGATAGGAATTAAAAGAAATTATTGTCTTCTAGATAGAAGTCAATGGGTAATATTATAAGTCTAAATAAATATACAAAATTTATGAAGAAAAATTAACATAGTTGTAATGGTATTAGGTTACTTCCCTTTAAAAACATGATTGTAATGATTATTCATATCTTTGACACTTTTCATGCACATGAAGTGAAATGATATAGAATATAATATTAAATTTTTAATGAAAATAAAATAGATTCAAAAATATAGATGAAATATGATTCATTACAACTATATTTATCTTAAAACCCTTGTAATATGTGACTGGGATTAATTGCAGATAAATTTAACCCATTTTGTATTTGTTTTCTAGTTATATCATTTTTTCAATTCCTTTTATCTCTTAGAATCTACGTTCATTGATTTATGTGAAACACACATAATTTAAAATATTGAGTATTATTCTTTGAAATAACATTCCTATTAATGATATTGATGAATACTGGAAACCCTTAATTGAATAATTATATGAGTTATTGAGATGCAGTGTCGAGAATTATGATAAAGATTCTAGAAAAACGTTCAAAATGCACATAGTCTAATGTGTTCCATTAGTGACTTCCATGGACATGGGAACTTGTCTCCTTAGAACACTTAAAAGGGTTTGTCTTTTCCAACTTATAATATTGAGTTTGAACGTGGAAAAATAACTTATAGTAATAAATGGTGCTTCTGGTGTCATCATAGATTTTTTAATTCATATCATATATTTTGGTTGAAAATTTTAAAATTATATGGTTTCATTTATCAAAGAACACATATGAGGTTCATGGAAGATTCTGAAATATTAGAATAGTTAGAAAATGTTGATAGAAAATTTAGGATGGTGAATCATTTGAATGTTAGCTGTAACCAAGTTCAAAGTGCTTCATTGGTTGAAATTGAAACTCAAAAATGAAAGAGATAAATTTTATTATTCAAAATTATGTATTAGGATCATAATTATTCCATCATAATATTATTTGTTTTCATATTGAGAATGAAGTTTGTGGTAATTTTTAATGTTAATATTACATTAAGATCATGGAATATAAAAAGACCATATGAATGCTCAGAAGGGATTACAAACAAGGAATAAAAAGGCAAGATCCATGGAAATATTGTAATGAAATGTATGATCTAGTAATTTCATTAATTAATATTTTTAATAAATATGTATTATTTTCAATTTCAGAATATTTCAATATATCTAAAGGGGTCTTTATGTAACATATCTATGTTTGTAAAGTTAAATCATTGTAAAATACATGGATGGAAATATCCTGATTTATATACTTTTTTATAGAAGTAACAGCAATTTTCATTGTGTATATTATTTCCTAAAATGGTTAGTGTTGTTTTAATCCAATTATACATGTTATTAAAATCTTTATGTGACAAAAATTTATAACTATTTAAGCTCTATAATATTTATTATAGATTTTTATGAACACTTCGTGCAATAGATATGATCATTCCTCCATCATTTCTTACTATATTTGTGAGTTTAACTAAGCATTTATTCATGGAAAATAAATTATGGGGTGATATATAATGTTTATGGATGTATCCAGTTGAGTGGTACTTTATTTATATATTTTTTATCTTATTTAATACATTTCTAGAACTTCATCAGAAAAATAACATTGATTTATTCATTTTATCTTATACTCACAGTATTAATTTGAAATTATACACGAAAAATAATTCTCATCATAAAGGATATATTTTTAAAGGATACATAGAAAATGAGTGTTTCTACTTTTTTCTAGATACTTAGTTTTATTTGGGAAATGATTCAAATGAGTTTTATCTACTGACGACATGTTGAATCAATCTCAACTACACAGGAAATCAAAAATCATTCATATTATTGACTAATAATCTAGGAAGATATCAAATATATAACTAGTATGAATGGAATTATTTTAAGAAAATAGATATGTGCTACTAAATAGTGAAATTGTAGATTCATTAATTGAATATACCATGATACAAAAAATAGAGTCATTATATGTCAAAGATGAATTGGAAAATATATAACAAATGTTGTTTAAATAGAGATTATAGAATGGATTGTTTGTAATGTAAGTTTATAAATACTGTAATCAACATTGATATTATGTAGTCATATATTTTTGATAAAAATAATAATGCACTCAAATTTTTTTATCATTAATTCCAATACATAGGTTGAGTTCTCAGATTATTTAATGTTTCTTTCTTGGGTTCATCTAAATATTATTATAAATTTTGACAATTAAAATTTGAATGGATGTAAATTTCATATGGTAAATCAAGAAAATGGTTTAAAAAAATAAAATAGTGGAATATATATAGATTTTTAATTGGGATACTATGTAAGATGACTGATATTATCAAATTAATCTACCATGGAAAATTTTTAGTTATTTTATTCAAATAGAATTTGGTCAATATTACATGGGATATTAAAAGAGATTCCTTGAAATTTAGTTCTATAAAAACATCTATCTTTATGGATGTTAGTGACCATGAAGTAAATGATTCATATATTATTACATCACAAGTGAAAATGAAATATTATGTGGTATATTTCATGGATAAAGGGTTGAGGGCAGTTTTCACAAAAAAATTTAAAGCTTATATGATATGGTTGACGAAGTGAATGATTTTAACTCTGTAATTTAATACTATCAAAAACTAGATATTAAATTATTTAAACATTTTGATATTGAAAATAATAGTCTTGAATGGTTGGGTAATGTAGATGAAGTAATGATAGAGGAATATAATGAAATTATTGAAGGAAAAAAAGTATATTAGGTTTATTCATCCATTATCTTTTCAACTATTTATGTTGTATGTTAATAAATTCTTGTACTATGGATCTATTATCACATTTAAATTAATTTCTATGGCTGAGTATTTTAATTATAAAACTTTAAATGTAATATTTGTTTGTATTGGAACCCATTCATTATCATACCAATGAATATTAATTTTTTAGTACCTTGCATACATTTTCATTTCCATCGGTACTATGTGAATATTTTGAAATGTGTTTTCTAAAGTCTTTAAATTGCTTAAATTATAGGAATGTTAAAGAAGAATTAATTAACCAATTTCAATAGACATTCGGTTGATATTCCCCCACAATGAACACCTCAAAAATTTTACCTGGTTATTCATATATCCCTCTATATTGCATATAGTCCTCTCTATGCCAACTTCATGCCAAAAAATATCATCCCATCAATCTTCCCCTCATGAGTATTTGAAGAACATCCACCAGATTCAATAATATTATCACAACTAATCCTTTCTATGAGGGAATATGTGCACATTCCTATTTATTCATAATGATATTAGAGGGTTATAGTATTAGGTATAAATTTTATTAGGAATAATTTTATTTCACTTATTATATGAATAACTATTTTTTCATAAAATATGGAACAATTGTTAGTATCGAGACAAAAATTATTATTTTATATGCTTCTAATATAAATTTTTGGAAGGTAGTTTTCCCCTTATATTATTACGGGGTCTGTATAGATGATTTTGTAGGAATATTTTGCTACATTATTGCTTAATTGGAAATTAATTCCGAGACCCATATGATTATATATTATGATCAGATGAATATTCATCATTCTTCTAGGAATGTGGTATTTGATTCGCTGATAAATGATATTTTAAATCATTATTACTCAATTTAATATCATTTTTTGATTTAATTCATATATTTTAAAAATATTTTTCTTTTTAAAAATGTCCATCCACTTTAACATCAATGTTTTTATCACACTAAATTAGATCTTAATACTATTTGGAAAGAAATGGTATTGTTTTATATGTGTATTTTGGAATTATTTCAACAACGCATCATTGACCACTTAGGAAATGTATGATAAGGTTCCTGGAGGGTTGCCTTAAGATCAGTAGAAAGTGTTTGTTGATAGTCATCCCCCCTGAGAAGCTCAAGTTATTAATGAATATATTACTTTATTAATATTTGTTTACATATATAAACTATTGTAAAAATAATATGAAATTGTATACAATAAAAAAATTAACAATTATTAGTTTTTATAATTTAAAGAAATATTTTATCATGTTAAGTGAAACATATCATCCCTCACACTGCCAGTTTAAAGAGTTTTTCTTGAAATAGTTCCACTATGGTAATATTTTACTAAGTTAAAATATTAATATTAAAATATATACTATTTTGTCTAATAACATTTTATTTATATCATTTTAATGCAGAAAAATAATTTAGGGAACTGTACATCTCAAATGAAAAATTTCTTGGATGTTTGTACAAAATCCAATGGGGGGTTTTGTGAATGATCATTCAAAATTTATTGGGGTATTAATTCTATCTTCAATATAATTTTTCACAAAAGTATATTCGATATTGTAATAACTTTTGAATATAAAGATATTAATAATTTTTTTTAGTTACAATCAACCAATTATGCTTAATTGAAAATATCTGTTATAATTTATAAAAACAAATCATTTGTTAAAAATTTTGTTATCAATGCCCTATGTAATAAATGGTTGATAATTATTTTTTTCTATACTATATTTCATATCACTTAGGCTCACACTTTATATTCATTTGTGACTTAGTTACTACGTATTACATGACATTTTATTGATATTTTATTTATAGGTAAAAATAAAATAAAAATGGGATACAAATCTCATGCAGTCCATCCAATTCTCCTATGATAATCTAGTTGTTCAGGTCCATGGAAAGGGGCATCATGGTTTTGAGTGGGATGGGTTTGGGAGCATTATTTCATTTGGTCTTTGTAAGATCACATGGAATTATATAATCATGTAATGAATTGTTTTTTGATCCAAGAAAAATTTTCTGAGGGAATTACCACTTTTGCATTTAATGGATGAGTTTTTCTTTAAACCACTATAAGAAACATAATTACGAGTGTTGTAACACAAAAAAGTGTTGTTTTAATACATTGTAATGGTATGGGGGGATTTCTTATCATCTCATTGTGTTTTGGGAGTGTTAATCCACAAAAATCATTGGATTGGCTGGTTTGAACAAGGGGCATGGTTTTTTGAAACCCTGCAGCCCCCATCAAGAATCTGTGGGGCCTAAACATGAGGAGAAACTAGTGTCGCATGAGACGCACATGGGTGTTCAGAATTGTGCACCTAGACCTCACGGTTACTACCACTTTGGAAGTATCTTTGAACAAATCATCATATAGTTAACGTGTAACACCCCATGTTTTTCTAAAAACAAATTCAAATTCATGAAACATTGTTCTAATTATATATTTATAATTTGCATTTTAAAAAAAATTCCACTTATATGTTTTTATTTTTGAAAAATAGTCATCCACAATTATGATCAGTAAGTTATTTGGAGTCCGATGGATCAAATATGATTTTTTTGGTGAATAGTAACATACCCTTATGAATTGTAATATGAATAGTAATACGACCCTATGGAATGGTAAATTATATTATTTTATTATTTTCTTAAGACTTTAAGCTAATTACAACTTGAATAATTTTTTAATGTGATATAAAAATAGTTATAGTTTTAAAATTATCATTTTTTAATAAAGTATGATTTTATTTAAAATTTAAATAAATAATATTTATAAAATTAGTTTCATAAAATGGAGTTCATTTTTTAATTCTACACATATAATAATGGTAAGAGTGATTATTTGGGATTTTTCTAGATTTCATGAATTTTTTATGAATATTGAAATATGGTAAAATAACGTATATTTAAATTATTCATTAAATACACAATTTACGACATCGTAAGTAATGTAATACAGCTTTTTTAGAACTAAAATTCCATTATTAGTATTTAGGGTCACATTAATTGAGACTATTCATATACTTGAGAAAACATTTATAATAATGATTAAAATAATGTTAAATACCTCCTCCCCTCCAATATAAATACAACCATCATTCCATTATTCCTCCCAAACCTATCAATCCTTGAGCCTTACCTATGTTATACCAAATAATAATCCTGTGACACTTTACCACTTCCTAGAGTTTCTGGTCTCACTAAAAGTCCAAAACCAAAGGCCCTAAGAAGGATCTCAAGGAGAAGAGATAAAGAGGTAAACATCCTCTTTTGTTTTCTATCTCTTCTTTCATTTTATGTTATTTTTTAATGATATTTGGCTTTTGTTGGGATATGTCATTTCATATCTCCCTTACGGATGATATTTTGTATGATTTATGAGATAACCCTTTTCTCTCATCAATATATTTTATGAAATTTTATGCAACGTCTTTAGGCTACCAAATTTTCGTAAGGGATTTCTCAACTATTCTTTTCCTTCGAGATTCCTTTATTTTATTTTTGTTTACTCACCTACCATTATAAAAGAATAATAAATGATCTAGTATCTTACATATTCTTGATTTTATCATGTTTATAGAATAATAACCATTATATTTATTCTCATATCCTATTTATTCATGAAATTAAAACATAGTCGGTGATGTGTCGATTTACCGACATCATGGACGATGTGATTTCAATTTACTTTAAATCCTTCAATAATATTCATGAATCCATTTTCATGGTTCATCCTGATTATAATTTATGTATTATATCTTATTTAAGGTCATGGAATCTTTTTTCACCCATGTTACTAAACAAAATGAGTTCTTTACAATTGAAGAATCGCCAAAATAACCTAAACAAACATCAATAATGTTTTATCCCATAAATAATACTCTTGAAATAATTCTAAATGATAATTGGTATAATTTTTGGTTCAATAAATATATAAATACCAATCCATTTCGATTTTTTAGTTTCACTTCCAATCGACAAGAATATCCAACATGACCGATCATGGAAAACATGTAAAGAACACACCCAAAAAATGTATGGAACAAAATACTTACAACTCAAGGGTGAAATTATGTAATTAAATTATCTTATATGGTATTATAAAGATAGATATTTTTATGTAATATTTTATTAATACTCTTTTAACTATTATACAGGATGTTAAAATGAGTTTTATGTAAGTCAAATCTGAGGTAATGGAATTCTTAAACGGGTTTCCATTCTTTGGGGTAGAATTTTACTTCATTATTTATGTGGTATTAAAATTGTTTGTGAGTTGAATTTTGTTTATATTGTGTTGAATTATGTTTATTTCTAATTTATATACATATTCCATCCACTATATTAAGTCTCACATAAATTATAAGATATTTATAATGGACTTTTCTTTTAAAAACCTCTTTTAAAATTCTGTTTTAAGAAATTCAAAAGCAATGTTTTTTAAGAAATTATTCTTGTTTTATGATTTTATTATGTTTATTTGGTAATTTTTATGATGAAGGGTGGGACCTATATCTCCCTCCAATGCATTGTGTATTTTGAAGTTGTAGTTTGGTTGTATGTTTACTCCAAGTGTAACTATGATGGCTACACAAATTTTAAGGTAGCCGTGGGGGATAAAAATTACAAGGTTGTTAATATGGTAAAAATTTTATGTAATTAATGCACCTAGATACCTTTATTATTATATTTATGATCTTATGTTTTGTTGTAATCTTGTGGAAATATTATGTTTCACAAAGTAAGTATATATGGGTGACAAGAACGTGTTTCAAAAATGTTTTCATAGGTTCCAATTATTCCTGGAATAATGTGTTCTTTACTTATATTAATATACCTTACTGAGGTTTTTGTGTAAATCCCATTTTGTTAAATGATTTTCAACGGTCATAAGGATGTTTAGAACAAATAAGTAATCCATGTTAAATGATGGAATAATTTTCAAGAAAACCATGTTATATTTGAAAAGTTTTATATTTTGGAAGAAATGAGTAATGTTTTTATGGTATCCACTCTATTTTAATGTGTATTTTTATGAATGTATTATATCCCAATAATATAAATTGATAAATTTAAAAATATTCTCAATGTGAAAGAAAGTGATTTATTGAATCATTTCAATATTATGTAATGTAATAAGGTCGAGTCCTTATTGATGGTATCAGAGGATGGTTTAGATAAATTTGGGGGTTGGGAAGATGTTAATAGAATACCATAAATGATTTTTAATTTATGGTTAATTTTAAATGATATATAATTTAAATATTACCATGTGGATTCAACTAAGATATGATTGTTCAGAATGGTTGTTTGTAGAAGAAACATGGAATTTGAAGAGGATAGACACTGACCAAACAACATTATTCTAAATATGCAGCCTAGAATGGTAGGGATTGGAACTGAACAGTTTGTGATAGTAATGGATTAGTTGATGTAGGTAATTAATGGTAGAGACGTCCATTAAAGAGATCAACGAGAGGTACCACAATGGAACATGACAATATTTGAACATTTTATGAGACAACATTGTCCTAATTTCAATGGATCTTCTGAACTAGTAGCGACTGAAGTATGGATTAAGGCCCTTGAAAATATATTTGATGTAATAGGTTTTTTATATAATCAGATGGTAAGTACTTCCATTTATCATCTTAAAGTTTAAACATATTATTGGTGGTTAATGATAAATAATACTAGGGATAGAAATTATATTGATTCCTTAGAGTGGGATGAATTTAAGTGTCTTTTCCTTGAATTTTTTTTCCCTAAGGTGGTGCGACATAGGAAGGAGAAGAAATTCCTTGAATTGAAGAAAAATGAGGAAAATTCAATGGTTTTAAATGAAATTAATTTTATCCAACTAGTGAGGTTTTCTCCAAATCATATTCTTGATCTTGATAAGAAAATAAACCACTTTTACTGTGGACTGACTCCAAGGTATCGAAGGGCGTCGGCCTCCCGTGAATTCAACAATTATAAGAATATTGTATGATTTTCTGGGAGGGTAGAGATGATGTTTTCTAACGATCATGTGAATTTTGGAAAAAATGAGATGAATAGGTCAAGATGGAAAGTGATGGGTGATAATTAACCAATGAAATCTAATGGTAAGAAAATCCAGTTTCCAGTGTGTGAAAAGTGTTGTTAGAAGCACCCTGGGGAATCTTTTACCAAAACTGGGAAGTTTTTTCGATGTATTAAGTTTGGACATATGGCCCGAGATTGTAATGAAAATGATCCTAAGACAAATCCTAGTACGTAAACTATTATGTGTTTTAAATGTGGTGATATGGGTCATTATGCAAATGACTTCCCAAAGAGAGATCCAAATGATGCAAAGAATCCAAACTATTAGCTTAAAGGTGTAGTGAAATCTTTTGTGACTATGTCAGTTGATGTCGGGCCATCCAATGAATTTTTATCATGTACATTGATTTTTCACTCAAATTTTTCAAATTTTTTGTTCGTTATGGGGTCTACACATTTCTTTCATTTATATGAAATTTTCTGGTAAATTGGAAATATCACCTCAAAAAATAAGACCAGAACTTCATATTAAATCATCGGTGGAAAATATTTTAGAAAATATGAATTAAAAGCATCTGTATATTGTGGTCTATGGAAAGACATTACCTATAAACCTTTTTGTTTTTACCTTAGTTGAGTTTGATGTTATTCGGGGAATGGATTGGATTTTGGTTTATCATACTATCATTGACTGTAGAGTTAAAGATTTTTTTTTCAGAAATAGTTTCATTTTGTATTCCAGAATGAACCCATACAATTGATAACATATCAAGAAGATGAGAAACTATTGAAGGATGGAAATGATAGTTATATTACTCATATTAGTTAAAAATATGGAACTGTTCAGATTAATGATGTTCTAGGGGTAAATGAATACTTTGATGTTTTTCCTAATGAGTTACCCAGTGTCATACCTAATTGGTAAGTTAAATTTACAACTGACTTAGTTATTAATGCTAATATAATTTCAAATCTCCCATATCAAATGGCTCAAATATAACTTCTTGAATTGAAAAATCAGTTGTAGGATTTTCTTAATAAAGGATTCATTAGTCCTAGAACTTCACTATGTGGTGCATCTATTTTGGTTGTTAAAAAGAAATATGCTTCCATGATACATTGTGTTGATTATCGAGCATTGAATAACATCACTATTAATAATAAGTATCCTTTTCCTCAAATAGATTACCTTTTTGATCACCTCAAGGGAGAATAATATTTTTCCAATAATGACATGAGATCCGAATACCATCAGCTGATGATGTAGGAGGATGAAACCCCAAAAATAACCCTTTGTGCTAGATATGGGTATTATTAATTTTTTGTTATGCTATTTGGATTAACTAATGCACCAGCTATATTCATGAATATTATGAATAAAATATTTCATTAGTTCTTAGATTAGTTTTTGGTTGTTTTTATTGATGAAATTCTTGTATTTTATAAGAGTAAAGAAGAGCATGAAAAATATCTAAGGGTTTTTTGCAAACCTTAAAGGAAAAAAATTTTGAGGAAAATTCAGAATGTGTGATTTATTGTTACAAAATCTTTCTGATCTTGGTAAAATTTTAAATATGAATGCAATAATTGTTGATATTTCCAAAACCAATTTGGTTGATGAATTTCCAAGACCCACAAATGTAACATAGATTCATAGTTTTAATGGATTAGTAGGTTATTACCAACAGTTTGTTAAAAAATTTCACGACTATCTATCTCGCTAACTATATTAATGCAAAAATGGGTTAAATTTACTTTGATAGAAGAATGTGATATTTTTTTTAGAACTGAATAAGATATTGGCGAGGTCTCCAATTTTGGCCTTCCCTTCCCTAAATGGTGAGTTTGTTATCTACAATGGTGTTTCATTTAAGGGACTTGGTTGTGCGTTGATGTAGAATGATCAGTTAATTTCATATTCAGACAACTAAACCTCTTGAGTTAAATTATCCCACACATGATTTCGAATTGGGAGTTTTTGTTTTTTGCTTTTAAAATTTGGAGGCATAGTTTATATGGATCCAAATGTCAAATATATGCTGACCATAAAATTATAAAGTATATATTCACCTGGAAGGAATTAAACATGAGGCAGAGAAGATGGCTTGAACTAATAAAGTATTATGATTTCACAATGAATTACCATCTGAGAAAAGAAAAAAAAGTGTTGGATTCCTTGAGTTGAAAAAATCATGCATAATTAACCATGTTACATTTGTAACATGATCCATTGATTAATTTTGGCTTAGAAGTTATTGGGGCATGAAAATACCCCTATTGTTTCAGGTCTCATTGTAGTCATCATTATCTACCATAGTTAAGATAATATAGAAGAAAGTCCTTGAGTTACATAAAAAGGTATAATTTCTTAAAATTGTTATGTTTCTAGAATTTAACCTTGATAAAGATTGTGTGTTATGACTTGGAAAAGGTTTTTTTGTGCCTTGTGATTCTCAGTTGGAGAATGTTTTGTTTTGTGAATCTCATAGTCCATCATTTTCAGTACATCCTGGCTATACTAAGTCGTACAGTGACCATTAGGAGTATTATTGGAGGGATGGAATAAAACGAGATATTGCAAATTTTACTATGAAATGTCTGACATGTCAATAGGTTAAAGTAGAGTGGTAGTTACTGGAGGGGATGCATCAGCCTTTTCTAGTGCCAGAGTGGAAATGAGAGAATGTTTCCATGGAATTTTTGGTGGGACTACCTAAGACATCTCGAGGTAATAATGAAATTTGGGTTCTTTTTGCTCGAATGACAAAATATACACATTTTATTTCTATTCGAGATACAATGTCTTTGGATCAAATTTATCTACGGTACATTAAAGATATTGTTAGGTTACCTAGAGTTCCTATTTCTATTTTATCTAATCAGGATCCTTGGTTCACATATAACATCTGGAAGGGTATTCGAAAGTCATTGGACATAGAATTAAATTTTAGTATAGATTTTCATCCTCAATTAGATTGGAAGATAGAACGAACGATTCAGAATATGGACGATATGTTTCAATCATGTTCAATAGACTAACGAGGATTTTGGGATCAACATATTTATATTGTTGAGTTTTCTTATAATATCAGTTTTCATTCCAGTATACAGATGGAACCTTTTGAGGCATTGTGTGGGAAGTGGTGTCAAACTCCATCATTTTGGGATGTATTTGGTGAATTGTTTTTGATAGTGATAGAATTAGTAAAGAAAGTGAATGAGAAAGTGAAGATGATCTAGAAACACATGAGGATAGCTCATAGCATGCAGATAACATAATGAAATACTTCTGTCTCGAGGTAGGTGACCATCTTTTCTATAAAAGTATCTCCTCGGAAAAGTGTGATGTCCTTTAGTATGAAAGGAAAGACATGTCTGCGGTTCATTAGTCCTTTTGAAATCCTAGAGAATGTTGGACTAGTTTCATACTGAGTAGCTTTGCCTTTGATTTTGTCTCAGGTACACAATGTTTTTCATCATTCAAAATTGAGAAAATATGTTCCAGATTCAAATCACGTCTTGATCCTAGAATTAGTTCAGCTAGAAGAGAACCTTTCTTATGAAAAGAAAAAAGTTCATATTCTTGATTGAAGGGAAAAAATATTGTGTCATAAGGTAATCCACCGGGTAATGGTTTTCTGGATAAACCACATGGTTGAAGAAACAACATGGGAGTCTAAAAATGTTATGTGGGAGAGGTACGCTCACAAGTTTAATAAGTAAATAAAATTGTAAGGATACACTTTCTAGAAGGTTGGGGTAATGTAACACCCCATGTTTCTTTAGAAATAAATTGAAATGCATGAAATGTTGTTTTAAGTATATATTTATAACTAGATTTTAAACATAATTTTTCCACATATATGTTTTGAATTTTGAAAAACAGTCATCTACAATTATGATCAGCAACTTATTTAGAGTCTGATGGAACCATCTTGATTTTTTTTGTGAATAGTAACATATCCTTATGAATAGTAATATGACCCTAATGAATAGTAAAATTATATTATTATTTTAATTTCTTAAGGATTTAAGCTAATGATATCTTGATTAATTTTTCAATGTGGTATAAAAAAGCTATTGTTTTAAAATTGTTAATTTTTGAATAAATTAAAATTTTATTTAAATATTAAATAAATAATATTTAGATAATTATTTTGAAAAAAAAATGTTTTTATTTAAATTATACATGTCAAAAAATGGTTAGGGTGAATTTTTGGGTATTTTATGAAGTTCATGAATTTCTTCTGAATATTGAAATACGGTAAAATACCATATATTAAAATTATTAGTTAAATACACAATTTATGACATCATAAGTGATTTAAGACCACTTGGTTTGAAATCACATGAAATTATTACTATTTTGGGTCACATGAATTATGAATATTTATAGTCTTGAGAAAAAATATTATAATAATGATTAAAATAATGTAAAATACCTCTTCTCGTGCACTATAAATACCAAAATCATTTCCCTCTTCCTCCCATGCCTATAAAAACTTGACACTTACCTATGTTCAACCCAATACTCCTCCAAATACTTTTCCCCATGTCATAGATCCTCTCGTATCACCAAAATTCCAAAACCAACGGCCATAAGAAGTATCTGATGGAGAAGAGAGCAAGAGGCAAACATCCTCTTTTGTTTTCTTTCTTTTCTTACATTTTATGTTATTCTTTTTAATTTCCTTTGAATTATTTTCAGATATGTCATTCCATATCCTCATTACTTCCCATATTATGTATTAATGATGGGATACCACTTTTGTATCTTCAAAATATTTTATGAAATTCTATGTGATCCCTTTAGGCTGCCAAATTTTCATAAGAGATTTATCAACTTTTCTTTTATTTCGAGATTCCTTTATTTTCATTTCCTTTCCCCACCTCCCCTTATCCAAGAGGAATTAATGGTCCAGTATCTTGAATATTATTAATTTTATCATGTTTATGTAATAATCACCATTATATTTCTTCTCCATCCCCACTTATTCAAGAAATTAAAACACAATCTGTGTTTATCGATTTACCGGCATCGTGGAGGATGTGATTTCAATTTCCATTAATTCCATCAATACTGGTCATGAAACCATTTTTATGGTTGAAACAGATTATAATTTATGTATTATATCTTACATAAGGTTCAGGATTCATTTTTCACACATGTTACTAAACAAAATGAGTATATTAAGATCAAAAATTTCCCAAAATAACCTAAACAAACATAAATAATGTTTTAACTCATGAATCATTCTCATGAAAAATTGAAAAATGATAAATGGTATAATTTATGGTTCTAGAAATATGCAAATAAAACACTATTACAATTCTATAGTTTCACTTCCAATCGATATGAACATCCATCTTGAACTGATCATGGAAAAATTGTAAAGAATATACCAAAAAACAACGCAAGGAACAAAATACTAACAATTAAAGGGTGAAATGATGTAATGAAATGATCTTATAAGGTATTATAAAGATGTATATTATTATTTAGTATATTAATAAAACTTTTTTAACCTTTATAAATTATATCTAAATGAGTTTTATGTTAGAAAAATCTGAATTAAGGAAATTCTTAACCAGGTTTCCATTCATTCGGATAACATTCTACTTCATTTTTTATGTTGTATTAAAATTGTTTGTAAGAATTATTTTGTTTATATTGTGTTTAATTATGTTTATTTATAGTGTATATACATATTTCATCAACTCTATTAGGTCTCACATTGATTATATGATATTTATAAGGGAATTTGTTTTAAAAACCCCACTTTTAAAACTATGTTCTATGTAATGCAAATGAATTGTTTTTACGAAATTATTAATGTTGTATGATTGTATTACGGTTCCTGAGAATTTTTTATGATAAAGGGTGGGGGCTATATGTCCTACCAATGCATTGGGTATGTGTAAGTAGTAGGTCATCTGAATGGTTACTCTAAATGTAACTACAATGCTTACACAAATTGTATGGTAGTCTTGAGGGTTACAAATTATAAGGTAGCCGAGAGGGTTACAATATTATGTAATTAACACCCCAAGATACCATTATGATTATATTTATGTTCATATTTTTTTAGGGAGTCTTCTGGGAATATCATGTTTCACAAATTAAGTATATATGGGTGACAAGTACGCCTTTTTAAATTTTTCTCATTCGTTACAAGTATTCATGGACCAATGTATTCTTTCATTCATTTCATGTCCCTTACTGAGCATTTTGTGTTCATCCATGTTTTTAAATGATTTTCACTGGTTATAAGGATGTGTAGGAAAAATATGGAAGCCAAGTTCAATTATTGAATAATTTTCTAGAAAACCATGTTATATTTGAGAAGTTTTATATTTTGGAAGAAACAAGTACTGTTTTTATGATATACATCCTATATTTATGTGTATTTTTTGGAATGTATTATATCCCAATTCTATAAAGTCGTAAACATGAAAATATACTCAATGAGTACGGAAGTGATTTCATAACTAAATTCAAGATTTTGTAATGTAATAATGTCGGGTACTTATATAACTCATGATTAGGGTTATCATGCAAGTAAAACCCTACGAGGTGGGTGTCCTATGAAGTGGGATCCACATAGTTGGAGCACAGTTTTGTCAACCTTTGCAGCCAAACTGTGTGACCCACCTTTGGAGATGGAATGACCAATATTCCCTTAATGAGTATTATTTTCCACCTTTCTTATATCTTTCTTCTTCCTTTTATAGGTGAGCCCTCTCTTCAGTTGTTGTGGGTTCCTACAATTCCTATCAAAGGCTTCAATGTATCGACACCAACCATTGCTTGATTTGAGCACCATTGATCTCAATAGATCTGCATCTATAGGCTCTCTATTCCTTTTGAATCATCCTTCCATAAGTTTCCTCTCGATTGAGTTATTATATTGATATCTCAATTTTCATATTTTCAAGGTGAATTACCATTTCTTTGATTGCTTCTAAACCGGACTGAATCAAACCATGATATTGGTAGAGTGAAGCATCCTAGGAATAAGGTAGGTGGTATACTAAATTTCTCTTAAATTATCTTCATTTTTAAACGTGTCATTATGAAAAATTATTTCCTTTATTTTTCATTGTTTTAAATATGTTTTCATAAATCTATATTGGTTAATGCCCCATGTATGACACGTATTGATCACTGTTATGCATATAAAGGATGTAAACTGTGATTATAGACACCCTTTTTGTGTGTCAGCTCATATTTCATGATTAAATTAAATGAATATATTTCCATAACTCCCCCTAAGCATTCATCTCAGATAAATTATGGAATTTAACCTCGTAGGTAATTATCCAAATAATTATAGCACCTCTTATATTCCATTTTAAACATTATATATTTTTTCACATTTGATGGGTTTTCATAAATGCTTACCTAATAAAAGTAGTTACGATTCTTAAATTAAATTCATAATTATGATAAATGAATTATTTATGCAAATTTAAAGGTTTCAAAAATAGAACCTCTCAGATGATGTTCACTATTATTAAAATTACATGGTGTTCACTAGCTATTTGAAACATTCTTCTCTTAATGCTTTGGTGTTCCACGAAGCATTGAAGTCAATTTTTACATAATTAATTTCTGGAAAATGGCCTTATTGATATTATAAATGTGTTACCTGATATTTATATAAATGTTTCGCATACCATGATTCTCCTATGGTCTTGTCAAAATTTCTTAAATGAAAATTTTCGTGTAAGTAATCATTCAATTGTCAAAGGCATATTATAAGAGCCTCCTATATCCTCAAAAAATGAATTTCCCTGCATAAGTATATTAAATAGAATGTATTAAATGGATTTTCATGTTCATGATGGCTTGCATTTATTGAATGAATTAAATTGTTTAATTGAAATTTAATTGAGTAGGGTTGTATGAACACAACTATTTCTATATTTAAATGGGAACAACTTATGTAAAATAAATTCAGTGATTTGAATGAAATAAAGTGTAAAGGGATGAAAGTTCACACCAATAATTTCATTCGTATGTACATTATTATTTTGAATTGTATTAAATAGAATTACCTTGTATATAATTTTATTATTTAATGAAAAGCATGAGAGGAATTTCATTTTAGTAATTGTGTTATATCAATGATTACGCCTTGATAAAGGTTGTGGAATGATGGTAATGTTTCTATTGATATTTGAGGTATGACGATCTCTTTAATAAGTTTTTTATTCATGGAATCTCACAACATATATATTATTGGATTAGTTGGATTGACACACTATATTCTCAGTTGATAGTTAGAATGACTGCACAATCATCACTTCCTGAGTGTTGACATGAAATCACACTAACCATATTGAGTGCTGGCATAAAGTCCCCCGATCATTATGATAAATAGGGAATGTACAATATATTGAAATGTATAGGTTTTTTAGATAGTTTTTGGATGACTAAGTTATTCCTTGGTCTAGGTAGTACCAAGTATTCCAGGTATAAGGCCACTTTGGTCTGTATATACTTGGTTCATATATGTGGATGAAATATATTACTAAAAATATAAATCTATATTAATTTATATATATTTTTACTAGTGAAAAATCACTTTCCTTCTATGAGTTGAATTAGATAGAGACAACAGGTTTCCTTTAGTAAACTAAGTGGGCTGTTTTTATTCGTTTTAGTTTTGTTTATTTTTTCATATTACCTCTATACTATTTTAACTATATTCAGAGCCCTGATTTAGTTTAAGACACCATGGGTAGTATCTTACTGGTATTTATATCTCACACACTGCTCGAGCTTACATTTCACTAGGGTACTTGGGTATACCTCATTTTCATGAGAGAAAGAATGATTATGTGTGTTGTTTTTCTTGTACCTTGTATTTAGGAGCAGAGGACAGATCTGGAGCATGAGATACTCATGGAGATCACCCATGGGGGTTTTCTTTATTTCAATTATTTATGTATTGTTCTGTATTATTGTTTATAATATGTATTTTTTAAAATTATGTTTCATCATCTAGACAATTATGGATTGTTTTATATTGTAATTTCATATCTTTTATTATTCATCTATTATTGTATTCTTCTGCTACTATTTCTTTCATTTATTACATCTTCTTTGGTTTTCTATTATTTATTATCTGATAAACCGATGTGCTACATCTATATGAGGGTATAACCTCCACACTATCACCTCATATTGTAACACCCCAGGTAAATAAAGAATATGACATTTTTATATTTATCCCTATTTGTGAAAAAAAAATATTAATGTTACTTTAAATGAAACTCTATGCCTGATGGCGTACCCAATACGCGACAACGAGTTCCTTTGAAATCTTACGTTGCACTCTAATAATAAAGCAATATTATTTTAAATGGTAGTTAACACCTAGCCATTGTAATGGTGGGAAAGAACGAAACTAACAAAAAAATGATTATGTATGTCTGTCAAATATTTTTACTTTTTACAATAATTGTTTGAGGATTAAAAATGAGAATGAATCCAATTTTAAGCGTAAACATTCTAATATTCTTTAAAAGGTCGATTAACCGCCTTTTGATGTCGAACCTCTTTTAAATCCAGTTTTTGAAAATTTTATGTGTTATATTTTACAAAATAAAATTCTTCTTTATAATCGAGATATCAAAATTTACTTTGTATAAATTTTTGGTATTTTTCCGAAAACAGTTCAATTTTTAATGAATAGTGACAAATGTTGTATTTTAATTCAAAAACTCTTTTTAATATATTTTATTTATATGATTATATTACCTTTTTATTTTTTTTAAAGTGAAATTAGAATATATTTTTACCATTTAATCTAATTTTGGTGATTAGAATTAATTTCACTTTGAAATCGGACTTAAACTAGTGTCAATCTTTTGATACTTATTGTTTCATAAAAACACGTTATTTGCTCTGTCAGCGGGAATTAATAATTAAATTAATTAATGAAACTTATATGTTTTGAATTTTGTAAATTATACTTCATTTTTGAATACGGAATATCAAATATTACTTAGGGAGAAGTTTTGGTATTTTTCTGAAAAACTTCAATTTTTGATGAATAGTGAAACCACTAAGTGGTACCTATAAAAACTGATTTTCTGTTTAAATGAAATTTTGCCACCTTTGTGTTTTAAATTTCAAAAAACTGACATGCATGGTTTTCATTAAGAAGTAAAATCTGTTTCAATGGAATTAAAATAATTTTTTGGTGAATAGCAACTTTTAAGTTTTTAATCGCGATTAGAGATAATTAGTGTAGTTTAAGTTAAAAATCATGTTTTAATAATATGAAATGACCTAGACACATGTCCTACCCTCATTGGATGAGTCATGGCCGACCAAGAAAATCCATGGTTCAACTTGGGGGCCCCATGTAGCCACTTTGGATGGAAAATGACATAAATACATTTTTATTTAATGTTAAAATAAAAATGAGACAAACATGAGTTGTTTTTCTAAAACAATTTTTATGTGGGGTTATAAAAGTCATATTTTTGACTATAAATACTAATTGGAAAGCTAAAAATATTTCCTACATCATAGTAGTTTTTTATAATTTTTAGACATTAAATAAATTAAATTATTTATGACATCATGATGATGCAGCGATGACCTCATTATTTAACGATTTAAATAAAATTGGTAGATAATGTAAAATCTAAGACCTACACATGTCAAAAACATATTGGATGCGTGGATTTAGAACCCTTATCACCTAATCCTAGAAACACATCAATGTGGGACCATTAAAATCTGAAACTCATTCTAAAATAAAGTAACATTTCTTTACTTTCCAAGAGTGCCCCTCCTCCCCTCTTATAAAAGGCCCCCACCTCTACCACCTTACCCACACCTCTAAAGAATTTGGATCGGCCAAACCCTTCCCATTTTGCCTCTCCACATCCCTCTCTTACTCCTAGAAGCCTCACTTTGGGCAGAATTATTCCCAAGGAATCCTTTTTTCTCAAACCAATGAGATTTACCCGATTTTAAGATAATGTCTTCACTTGAGTCCTTTTGTTTTATTTTGCTTCTCCAACCCCCTAAACTCTTTTTATGTATTTCTTTTGTAACAAATACAGTATATTCAATATACTAGTATGTTTTTAAAAGAAGGATTCTAGATACAATTACATACACCTACATCTAATGGTTAAAGAACATACAGTTTCCGTGGCTGGTGAATTTCTGCCTCACGAAACGATGATTGGTCAACACTCATATATCACCTTCAAAGGTGGCCATTAAGATGTCACTATATTTATATATTATATATAATATGTTTATGTTTTACTTAAACTTTTGTATTTTTCATTTATGGAATATCCTTTATGGTTACCATTATGAGTAAACGCGATATCTTCATTTTAGGAAGTGCGGACTACCGCCCCCTCAAAGTGATTTGATTTGTTAATTCTATATGTGGGACGTATAAAAGAAGTAATTAATGGTATTATATATGATATTATACTGGAATTATAATATAACTTTATATCATTATGATTCCATTCTATAAAATACAAAATAGAAATGAAAGTAGCGTTCATGCGTACGTACGGCTTACCGTCTCCATGAACGGTGCATTTCATTTCTTACCTCTATATGATTAGGTAATATTATGAATTCATGTATTTACTGGATATATATGATATATATGATATATAAATCATGATTATAACTCTGTATATAATGGATACATGAACAACTTGTAATTATAAAGAGTATATTTTGACTCAAGTACCATTGATCGTTTAAACGACCGTTATTAACTAAAATAATTACATAGAGTTCATGACATGGTAATAAGTGATATAAAAGGAATAATGAACTTGAAAAAGGTTCTTAAGGAAGTATAAATTAACTCAAGTTTATTATTTATGAGATTAAAGAACGATCGAGTCAAGTCGGACCCGAGGTAAGGGATCCTACTCCTCTCTTTCTTTTTAAGTACACTCTTTTATGTCATTCCTTTTAAGCTCATATTTCTTGTGATTGGGATGTTCTATTATATTAATCATACTGTAATTTTTATGTTCATATGATAGAAGACCCTATTCTCTCTCATCAATCCATTTTGGATGTTTTGAGTGGCGCTGTTAGGCTGCCAAATTTTCGTAAGAGATCTAACCTCTCTCTTTCTTTTTAAGTACTCTCTTTTATGTCATTTCTTTTAATCTCATATTTCTTATATTTGGGGATGTTAGTTTATATTCCTCATACTGAAATTTTTATGTTCATATTATGAGAGACCCTATTTGATCTTATAAATCCATTTTTTGAAATTTTAAGTGGCGCTGTTAGGCTGCCGAGTTTTCATAAGGGATTTTTCATCTCACTTTTATTCCCGTGAGATTTATGTTACATTTTCCACAATTTCCTTTGAGTGGTGTATGTAATGACCCATATTTTACTAACTGTTTAATGTACTTTCATACATGAGTATTTACATCAATGTTGTATTATCCTTCTTTCACGGGGTGTATGTTTCGAAAGATACCCATGTCGGTAAGGGAACCTTTCACCCTCCTCTTTTTAAAAGACTTCTTTAGTAATGTCTTTTAATTCACATACTATTATGTTGGGATATGTTATTCTATATCCTTATTGATTTAAATTTTATGTCCATGTGATGATATAACCTTTTTATCTCTCATCAACCCTTTTTCTGAATTTTTAAGTGACGCCGTTAGGCTGTCGAATTTTTTCAAGGGAACTTCTTAACCCAATTTTGATTCTTTGGGATAATCTTTTACTCCTTGAATATGTCATTCTATGAATATGTGTGAATGTCATCGGATTGTTTTTCACATAATATCCACTTATTTTTGGTGTATTCATTTGTCACACATAATTATGTAATTGATTTATCCTTCATCCAAGGATACCGTCTTTTTATGGGACTTCGTCTCAATCTCCTTTCATTGAGACATATTTTGTTTTATACACAACCTACTTTTATACGGTGTATTAACCCCTTTGACTTTTATATTTATCGAAAAGGAATATTTTTATACAAATAGTTTTACTAAATGACAAAGGGGAATGTTTTTGTCGTACGTATGCGGCGACAACGACTTCTCCGCCGCCATGACCATTATTTGAGTTTTGACTTCCTCTACAAGCCATACCTTTTTTAAATAAAAATAAATACCATGTTTTACTTTTACTTTATTTTGGTATTGAAAATGGTTTTCATAATGTTTTTATATCAATGTGTTGTATTGATATCTTGTGATTGAAAAGTGGAAATGTTATGTTTCCATTATGCATATTTTATGTGATACGATTATGTTATGGTTCTTGGGAATTATTATGAAGATGGGTGGTTCCATGAAAAACTAAGGGTGGGGGAGCCCGATATAGCTCTCCAATGCAATGGGTAACGCGAAGGAGTGAAACGTTAAGGTTTCTCCGAAGAGATTTAGGGAATATACTATGGTGGGTATTCCAAACGTAACCAAGAGGGTTACTCCCTACGTAAGAATGTTATGATTGCCTCAACTTACCTTTTATGTCTTATGATTTCTATGATTTATTCATGATTTGATGAGGTATGTTAATGTGCCTATGTTTTATGGGTAATTTATGATTTTATTCTTATGTATATATGAACTCATGTTTCCTTTCCATATTTTTTATAACCCTTACTGAGCTTTTTATGCTCATCCCAAGTTTTTTGAAATGTTTTTCACAGGTCAAGGGAAAGGTACATGATATGATGATAGTGTCAAGGATGTGTCAGGAAATAATCCATGCTTTATTTTTAAATATGTTTCCGTTGATGGGAAAAAATGAATACAATCTATTATGTAACCACTTTGTTTAAATGTGGAACGTAATGCAAGTTTTATGATCTAATTCTCTAAAACTCTAAACCTGAAAAGATACTAAATGTGTAATCTTGAAATAACTCAAGATTAAGTAAGGTTTAAGGCTGGGGACTTAGAGTTGGTATCAGAGGTCGGTTTAGATAACTTTTGAGGTTAGGTTATTCTCTAAGCATAAGTGACATTACCATAATGGTTAGGAATTCAGAAAGTGTCCTAGTTTTAGATAAAGTGAATGAGTAAGTATATCTTAGAGTTTATCTTCCTCATTATTACATGATGGTTTTGTTGATATACTCACATTGACCTTTTTGGTTTTAGTAAATGGCTGGATCTAGCAGGCATCAAAGTAACAGTGGATATGAAGGAAACTGTGACAGTTTTTTGAGTAAGCAAATGAATGATATGGGAGATGCAATGAGAAATCTTGTGTTTATCCTCAACCAACTATCTTTATTCATGATTGACCACCTAAACCTTGATGATTTCTATAAGGCATCATATATGAGAGAAACAAATCCCTACGGAACTACGGTTAATAATCATAAAGGTAAGTATGTTCAAAAACCTATGTGTCAAATATGTGGAAAGAAACACCTAGGAAAATGTTTCAAAGGGACAAAAATATGCTATAGATGTGGAAGTTTAGGTAATAATTATAAAGGTAACCATTAGAGTTTATATGATCCTTACTTTTGAGGTAATTATAGGTAATTATATGTTATGATGGAAAATGAAAGGCATGAGATAAAATTGAGGTTAAAATATGTTATGATTATTTTTAAAGATTTTATCTCATTTTGGGGAATGTTTTAATAATTATATAGTTTTGTAAAAAGGACAACATGCAGACCGTGTGACAACCGGTCGCATCAGACAAAGCTACGGGAATCGAACCCACAACTAAAGTGTGTCTGGTATTTATCGCCTACCACTGGACTTTGTGAAGTCCCTGGTTAGTTTGACTAATTCATTTTAGTTAGATGATTTTATGAATTAATAGTAAGTTGACTTTGGGTTATCTATGGAAATTTATTAACCTATCATGGAGGATACGTGATTAAGTTAATTACTTTTCAATACGAGACTTTAAGAGCAACTGATGTTGTTTGGAGATAAATGTTATGATTTAACTTGGAAGACTATGTGACTAAATCCTTCAAATATTTGGGTTTCAATCTTAGTTTGGATAATTTTATGGAAATTTTTTTATCGAATGGTCCTCGTTGAACTTTGGGTTTTGTAAGACAAATTTTGGAGATTAAGAATAGATTTTCTTTTTCTAAAGGGTTATCATTTTCTGTATTATCTGATCTCATACTAACAATTTTGGTTTTTGTTTTGGTTAATGTCTAAAGACATGTGATGTATATAGTTCTCTTTTGGGGATTATGTGATTCTCTAGACATTGATTATAGTGAACAAGTCTTCCTAAATACTCGTCTTTTGGAGAAAATATGAGTTTGTGTAATAAATCTAATAAATGTTGAAAGTCAACATGATAAGTAATTATGTTTCCTTATGAATAAATTCCTCAATAAAAATTAACTTAAAACAAAAATGTTTTCTATTAACTTTTCCTACTAGGGAATCGAATACCGTTTAACCCATCAGAAGTTTGTGATTTTCTTATGGTTAACTTTCTCCTAGACATGTTTACTATCACTCTCCATCAGAACATGACCCTTTGTTTTTTCCTCCATGTCCATATTTTCAAACATGGAATCCTAGTATGGGTTAACTCGGGTGACCATTGTACATCCCTTTCTTTCTTTTAATGTGATAGTTTTATTTAATCATTTTCCGATGTGGGACTTTCAATGGAGTTTTCAAGCCCAATTTTGAAATTGCGTGGACGCAATTCCCAAAAGGGGGGAAGGATGTAACACCCCAGGTAAATAAAGAATATGACATTTTTATATTTATCCCTATTTTCAGAAATTTTTTTTATTAATATTACATTAAAGGGAACTCTATGCTCGATGGCGTACCCAATACACGACAATGAGTTCCTTTGAAAACTTACGTTGCACTCTAATAATAAAATAATATTATTTTAAAAGGTAGTTAACGCCTAGCCATTGTAATGGCGGGAATGAACGGAACTAACAAACAAATGATTATGTATGTTTGTCAAATATTTTTACTTTTTACAATAATTGCTATAGGATTAAAAATGAGAATGAATCCATTTTTAACCGTAAACATTCTAATATTCTTTAAAAGGTCGATTAACCGCCTTTTGATGGCGAACCTCTTTTAAATCCACTTTTTGACAATTTTATGTGTTATATTTGGAAAAATAAAATTCTTCTTTAGAATCGAGATATCAAAATTTACTTTGTATAAATTTTTGGCATTTTTCTGAAAAAGTTCAATTTTTAATGAATAGTGACAACTGTTGTATTTTAATTCAAAATCTCTTTTTAAAATTAATTTATTTATATGATTAGATTATCTTTTGAATTGTTTTTAAAGTGAAATTAGAATATATTTTTACCATTTAATCCAATTGTGGTCACTGGAATTAATTTCACTTTGAAATCGTAATTAAACTAGTGTCAATCTTTTGATACTTATTGTTTCATAAAAACAGGCTATTTGCTCTGTCAGTGGGAATTAATTATTAAATTAATTAATGAAACTTATATGTTTTGAATTTTATAAAATAGACTTCATTTTTTAATTCAGAATATCAAATATAACTTAGGTTTATGTTTTGGTATTTTTCTGAAAAAAGTCAATTTTTGATGAATAGTGAAACCACTAAGTGGTACTTATAAAAACTGATTTTCCATTTAAATGAAATTTTTCCACATTTGTGTTTTGAATTTCAAAAATCTGACATTCATGGTTGTCATTAAGAATTAAAATTTGGTTCAATGGAATTAAAATAATTTTTTGGTGAATAGTAACTTTTATGTTTTTAATCGCGATTAGAGGTAATTAGTGTAGTTTAAGGTAAAAATAATGTTTTAATAATATGAAATGACCTATACACATGTCCTACCCTCATTGGATGAGTCATGGTATACCAAGGCAATCCATGGGTCAACTTGGGGACCCCATGGAGCCACATTGGTTGGAAAATGACATAAATACCTTTTTATTTAATGTTAAAATTAAAATGACACAAACAAGAGTTGTTTTACTAAAACAATTTTTAAATGGGGTTATACAAGTCAGAGTTTTGAATATAAATATTCATTGGAAATCTAAAAAGATTTCCTACATCATAGTATTTTTTTAAAATTTTTATACTCTAAATAAATTAAATTATTTATGACATCATGATGATGCAGCGATGACCTCATTATTTAACGATTTAAATAAAATGGGAAGATAATGTAAACTCTAAGACCTAAACATGTCCAAAACCTATTGGATGGGTGTATTTCGAACCCTTATCACCTTATCCTCGAAACACATCAATGTGGGACCATTAAAATCCCAAACTCATTCTAAAATAAAGTAACATTTCTTTACTTTCCAAGAGTGCCCCTCCTCTCCTCTTATAAAAGGCCCCCACCTCTACCACCTTACCCACACCTCTCAAGCCTTTGGCTCAGCCAAACCCTTCCCATTTTGCCTCTCCAAATCCCTCTATTACTCCTAGAATCCTCACTTTGGGCAGAAGTCTTCCCAAGGAATCCTTTCAGCTCAAACCAAAGGGAGTCACCCGATTTTAAGGTAATGTCTTCACTTGAGTCCTTTTGTTTTATTTTGCTTCTCCAACCCCCTAAACTCTTTTTATGCATTTCTTTTGTAATAAATACAGTATCTTCAATATACTAGGATGTTTTTATAAGAATCATTAGAGCTACACTTACATACACCTACATCTAATGGTTAAAGAACATACTGTTTCCGTGGATGGCGAATTTCGGCCTCCCGAAACGATGATTGATCAACACTTATATATCACCTTCAAAGGAGGCCATTAATATGTCACTATATTTATATATTATATGTAATATGTTTATTTTTTACTAAAAATTCTGTATTTTTCATTTATGGCATATCCTTTATGGTTACTATTATGAGTAAACACGATATCTTCATTTTAGGAAGTACGGGCTACCGCCCCCTCAAAGTGATTTGATTCGTTAATTCCATATATGGGACATATAAAGGATGTAATTAATGGTATTATATATGATATTATACTGGAATTATAATATACCATTATATAATTATGATTCCATTCTATAAAATACGAAATAGAAATGAAAGTAGCGTTCATGCGTATGTACGTCTTACCGTCTCCATGAACGGTGCATTTCATTTCATACCTCTAAATGATTATGTAATATTATAAATGAATGTATATACTGGATATATATGATATATATGTTGTATACATCATGATTATAACCTTATATATAATGGATACATGAACAACTTGTAATTATAAAGAGCATATTTTGACTCAAGTACCAATGATCGTTTAAACGACCGTTATTAACTAAAATAATTACATAGTGTTCATGACATGGTAATAAGTGATTTAAAAGGAATAATGAACTTGAAAAAGGTTCTAAAGGAAGTAGAAATTAACTCTAGTTTATTATTCAGGAGATTAAAGAACGATCGAGTCAAGTCGGACCCGAGGTAAGGGATCCTACTCCTATCTCTCTTATTAGGTACACTCTTTTATGTCATTCATTTTAAGCTCATATTTCTTGTGATTGGGATGTTCATTTATATTAATCATACTGTAAATTTTATGTTCATATGATGATAGACCCTATTATCTCTCATCAATCTATTTTGGACGTTTTGAGTGGCGTCGTTAGGCTGCCGAATTTCGTAAGAGATCTAACCTCTCTCTTTCGTTTTAAGTACTCTCTTTTATGTAATTTCTTTTAAGCTCATATTTCTTATGATTGGGGATGTTTTTTTATATTCCTAATACTGATATTTTTATGTTCATATTATGAGAGACCCTATTTTATCTCATAAATCCATTTTTTGATGTTTTATGTGGCGTCGTTAGGCTGCCGAGTTTTCGTAAGGGAATTTTCATCTCACTTTTATTACTGTTAGATTTATTCTACATTTGCCACAATTTCCTTTGAGTGGTGTATGTACTGCACATTATTTTACTCATTGTGTAATATACTTTCATTTATGAGTATTTACATCAATGCTGTATTGTCCTTCTTTCACGGGGAGTATGTTTCGAATGATACCCATGTCGGTAAGGGAACCTTTCACCCTCCTCTTTTTAAAAGACGTATTTTGTTATGTATTTTAATTTACATACTATTATGTTGGGATATGTGATTCTATATCCTTATTGATTTAAATTTTATGTCCATGTGATGAGATACCCTTTTTATCTCTCATCAACTCTTTTTATGAATTTTTAAGTGACGCCATTAGGCTGTCAAATTTTTGCAAGGGATCTTCTTAACCCAATTTTGATTCTTTGGGATAAACTTTTCCTCCTTGAATATGTCGTTCTATGAATATTTGTGAATTTCCTCGGATTGTTTTTCACTTAATATCCACTTATGTTTTGTGTATTCATTTGTCATACATAATTATGTAATTTATTTATCCTTAATCCAAGGATATCGTCTTTGTATAGGACATTGTCTCAATCTCCTTTCATTAAGGAATATTCTGTTTTATACACAACCTACGTTTATATGGTGTATAAAACCCTTTGACTTTTACATTTATAGAAAATGAATATTTTTATACGAAGAGTTTTACTAAACGACAAAAGGGAATGTTTTTGTCGTACGTATGCGGCGACAACGACTTCTCCGCCGCCGTGACCATTATTTGAGTTTCGGCATCTCTACAATCCATACCTTTTTTTAAAGAAAAATAAATACCATGTTTTACTTTTCCTTTATTTTGGTATTGAAAATAGTTTTCATAATGTTTTTATATCAATGCGTTGTATTGATATATTTTGATTGAAAAGTGGAAATGTTATGTTTCTATTATGCATGTTTTAAGTGATACGATTATGTTATGGTTCTTGGGAATTATTATGAAGATAGGTGGTTCCGTGAAAAACTAAGCGCGGGTGAGCCCGATATAGCTCTCCAATGCATTGGGTAACATGAAGGAGTGAAATGTTAAGGTTTCTGGATAGAGATTTAGGGAATATACTGTGGTGGGTATTCCAAACGTAACCAAGAGGGTCACTCCCTATGTAAGAATGTTATGAATGCCTCAAGTTACCTTTTATGTCTTATGATTTCTATGATTTATTCATTATTTGATGAGGTATGTTAAAGTGCCTATGTTTTATGGGTAAAGTATGATTTCATTCTTATGTATATATGAACTCATGTTTCCTTTCCATATCTTTTATAACCCTTACTGAGCTTTTTACGCTCATCCCAAGTTTTTTGAAATGTTTTTCACAGGTCAAGGGAAAGGTATATGATATCATGATAGTGTCAAGGAAGTGTCAAGAAAGAATCCATTATTTTTTTTTAAATATGTTTCCGTTTATGGGATAAATGAATACTATCTTTTATGTAACCACTTTGTTTAAATGTGGAATGTAATGCAAGTTTTATGTTCTAATTATCTAAAACTCTAAACCTGAAGAGATCCTCAATGTGTAATCTTGTAATAACTCTAGATTAAGTAAGGTATAAGGCTGGGGCCATATAGTTGGTATCAGAGGTCGGTTTAGATAACTTTAGAGGGTAGGGTATTCTCTAAGCATAAGTGACATTACCATAAAGGTTAGGAATTCAGAAAGAGTCCTAGTTTTTGATAAAGTGAATGAGTAAGTGTATCTTAGTTTTTATCCTCCTCATTAGTACATGATGGTTTTGTTGATATACTCACATTGACCTTTTTGGTTTTAGTAAATGGATGGATCTAGCAGGCACCAAAGTAACAGTGGATGTGAAGGAAACTGTGACCATTTTTTGAGAAAGCAATTGAATGATATGGGAGCTAAAATGAGAACTCTTGTGTTTATCCTCAACCAACTATCTGGAGTCATGATTGACCACCTAAACCTTGGTGATTTTTATAAGGCATCATATATGCGAGAAACAAATCCCTACGGAACTACGGGTAATAATCATAAAGGTTAGTATGTTCAAAAACCTATGTGTCAAAGATGTGGAAAGAAACACCTAGGAAAATGTTTCAAAGTGACAGAAATATGCTATAGATGTGGAAGTTCAGATAATAATTATAAAGGTAATAATTAGAGTTTATATGATCCTTAATTTTGTGGTAATTATAGGTAATTATATGTTATGATGGAAAATGAAAGGCACGAGATAAACTTGAGGTTAAAATATGTTATGATTATTTTTGATGATTTTATCTGGTTTTGGGGATTGTTTTAAGAATTATATAGTTTTGGAAATAGAACAACACGCAGACCGTGTGAAAACCTGTCGCGTCAGACAATGCTGCGGGAATCGAACCCACAACCATAGTGCGACTGGTATTTATCGCCTACCACTGGTCGACTTGAAGTCCCGGGTTAGTTTGACTAATTATTTTTAGTTAGATGATTTTATGAATTAATAGTAAGTTTATTTTGGGTTACCTATGGAAATTTATTAACCTATCATGGAGGATATGTGATTAGGTTAATTACTTTTCAATACGAGACTTTAAGAGCAACTGATGTTGTTTGGAGATAAATGTTACGATTTAACTTGGAAGACTATTTGACTAAATCCTTCAAATATTTGGGTTTCAATATTATTTTGGAGAATTTTATGGACAAATTGTTTATCTAATGGTCCTCGTTGAACTTTGGGTTTTGTTAGAAATTTTTTGGAGATTAAGAATAGATTTTATTTTTATAAAGGGTTGTCCTTTTCTGGATTATCTGATCTCATACTAACAATTTCGTTTTTTGTTTTGGTTAACATCTAAAGACACGAGAATTATATAGTTCTCTTTTGTGGATTAGATGATTCTCTAGACGTTGATTATAGTGAAGAAGTCTTCCTAAATACTCGTCTTTTGAAGAAAATATGAGTTTGTGTAAGAAATCTAATAAAAGTTGAAAGTCAACATGATAAGTAATTATGTTTCCTTATGAATAAATTCCTCAATAAAAAATAACTTAAAACAAAAATGTTGTCTATTATCTTTTCCTACTGGGGAATCAAATACCGTTTAACCCATCACAAGTTTCTGATTTTCTTATGGTTAACTTTCTCCTATACATGTTTACTATCACTCTCGATCAGAACATGACCCTTTGTTTTTTCCTCCATGTCCATATTTTCATACACGGAATCCTAGTATGGGTTAACTCAGGTGACCTTTTTACTTCCCTTTCTTTCATTTAAAGTGATAGTTTAATTTACTCATTTTCGGATGTGGGACTTTCAATGGAGTTTTCAAGCCGAATTTTGATATTTCGAGGACGCAATTCCCAAAAGGGGGGATGGATGTAACACCCCATGTAAATAAAGAATATGACATTTTTATATTTATCCCTATTTGTGAAAAAATTATTAATATTACTTTAAAGGGAACTCTATGCTCTATGGTGTACCCAATACGCGACAACGAGTTCCTTTGAAATCTTACATTGCACTCTAATAATAAAATAATATTATTTTAAATGGTAGTTAACGCCTAGCCATTGTAATGGTGGGAAAGAACGGAACTAACAAAAAAATTATTATGTATGTTACTCAAATATTTCTACTTTTTACAATAATTGTTATAGGATTAAAAATACGAATGAATCCTATTTTAAGCGTAAACATTCTAATATTCTTTAAAAGGTCGATTAACCGCCTTTTGATGGCGAACCACTTTTAATTCCAGTTTTTGACAATTTTATGTGTTATATTTGACAAAATATAATTCTTCTTTAGAATAGAGACATCAAAATTTACTTTGTATAAATTTTTGTTATTTTTCCGAAAAAGTTCAATTTTTAATGAATAGTGACAAATGAAGTATTTTACTTCAAAATCTCTTTTTAATCTAATTAATTTATTTGATTAGATTATATTTTGAATTGTTTTTAAAGTGAAATTAGAATATATTTTTACCATTTAATCCAATTTTGGCCATTGGAAATAATTTCACTTTGAAATCAGACTTAAACTAGTGTCGATCTTTTGATACTTATTGTTTCATAAAAACATGTTATTTGCTCTTTCAGCGGGAATTAATTATTAAATTAATTAATGAAACTTATATTTTTTGAATTTTTTAAAATAGAATTAATTTTTGAATTCGGAATATCAAATATAGCTTAGGGTGAAGTTTTGGTATTTTTCTGAAAAACTTCAATTTTTGATGAATAGTAAAACCACTAAGTGGTACTTGTAAAAACTGATTTTCCGTTTAAATGAAATTTTTCAACCTTTGTGTTTTGAATTTTAAACATCTGACATACATGGTTTTCATTAAGAATTAAAATGTGGTTCAATGGAATTAAAATAATTTTTTGGTGAATAGTAACTTTTATGTTTTTAATCGCGATTAGAGGTAATTAGTGTAGTTTAAGGTAAAAATAATGTTTCAATAATATAAAATGACCTAGACACATGTCCTAACCTAATTGGATGATTCATGGCCGACCAAGAAAATCCATGGGTCAACTTGGGGACCCCATGGAGCCACTTTGGTTTGAAAATGACATAAATACCTTTTTATTTAATGTTAAAATTAAAATGACACAAACATGAGTTGTTTTACTAAAAAACATTAAATGGGGTTATACAAGTCAGATATTTGACTATAAATAGTCATTTGAAATTGAAAAATATTTCCTACATCATAGAATTTTTTTATAATTTTTAGACATTAAATAAATTAAATTATTTATGACATCATGATGATGCAGGGATGACCTCATTATTTAACGATTTAAATAAAATGGGAAGATAATGTAAAATATAAGACCATCACAAGTCCAAAACCTATTTAATGGGTGGATTTCGAACCCTTATCACCTTATCCTCGAAAAAAATAAATGTGGGACCATTAAAATCCGAAACTCATTCTAAAATAAAGTAACATTTCTTTACTTTCCAAGAGTGCCCCTCCTCTCCACTTATAAAAGGCCCCCACCTCTACCACCTTACCCACACCTCTCAAGACTTTGGCTCAGCCAAACCCTGCCCATTTTTCCTCTCCACATCCCTCTCTTACTCATAGAAGCCTCACTTTGGGCATAAGTCCTCCCAAGGAAGCCTTTTAGCTCAAACCAAAGGGAGTTACCCGATTTTAAGGTAATGTCTTCACTTGGGTCCTTTTGTTTTATTTTTCTTCACCAACCCCCTAAACACTTTTTATGCATTTCTTTTGTAACAAATCCAGTATAATCAATATACTAGGATGTTGTTATAAGAAGGATTCGAGCTACACTTACATACACCTACATCTAATGGTTAAATAACATTCTGTTTCTGTGGATGGTGAATTTCTGCCTCACGAAACGATGATTGTTCAACACTTATATATCACCTTCAAATATGGCCATTAAGATTTCAATATATTTATATATTATATTTAATATGTATATGTTTTACTTAAACTTCAGTATTTTTCATTTATGGCATATCCTTTATGGTTACCATTATGAGTAAACGCGATATCTTCATTTTAGAAAGTGCGGACTACCGCCACCTCAAAGTGATTTGATTCATTAATTCCATATGTGGGATGTATAAAGGATGTAAATAATGGAATTATATATTATATCATACTGGAATTATAATATACCTTTATATCATTATGATTCCATTCTATAAAATACGAAATAGAAATGAAAGTAGCGTTCATGCGTACGTACGGCTTACCGTCTCCATGAACGTTGCATTTCATTTCTTACCTCTAAATGATTATTTAATATTATAAATGCATGTATATACTGGATATATATGATATATATGATATATACATAATTATTATAACTCTGGATATAATGGATACATGAACAACTTGTAATTATAAAGAGCATATTTTGACTCAAGTACCAATGATCGTTTAAACGACTGTTGTTAACTAAAATAATTACATATTGTTAATGACATGGTAATAAGTGATATAAAAGGATTAATGAACTTGAAAAAGGTTCTTAAGGAAGTATAAATTAACTCAAGTTTATTATTCAGGATATTAAAGAACGATCAAGTCAAGTCGGACCCGAGGTAAGGGATCCTACTCCTCTCTTTCTTTTTAAGTACACTCTTTTATGTCATTCCTTTTAAGCTCATCTTCCTTGTGGTTGGGATGTTCTTTTGTATTAATATTACTGTAATTTTTATGTTCATATGATGAGAGACCCTATTCTCTCTCATCAATCAATTTTGGAAGTTTTGAGTGGAACCGTTAGGCTGCCGAATTTTCGTAAGAGATCTAACCTATCTCTTTCTTTTTAAGTACTCTCTTTTATGTCATTTCTTTGAAGCTCATATTTCTTATGTTTGGGGATGTTAGTTTATATTCCTCATACTGAAATTGTTATGTTCATATTATGAGAGATCCTATTTGATCTCATAAATCTATTTTTTTAAGTTTTAAGTGGCGCCGTTAGGCTGCCGAGTTTTCGTAAGGGATTTTTCATCTCACTTTTATTCCCGTGAGATTTATGCTACATTTGCCACAATTACCTTTGAGTGGTGTATGTACTGCCCATTATTTTAATCATTGTGTAATATACTTTCAATTTTGAGTATTTACATCAATGTTGTATTGTCCTTCTTTCACGAGGCGTATGTTTCGAAAGATACCCTTGTCGGTAAAGGAACCTTTCACCCTCCTCTTTCTAAAAGACTTCTTTTGTTATGTCTTTTAATTCAAATACTATTATGTTGGGATATGTTCTTCTATATCCTTATTGATTTAAATTTTATTTCCTTGTAATGAGATACCCTTTTTATCTCTCATCAACTCTTTTTCTGAATTTTTAAGTGACGCCATTAGGCTGTCGAATTTTTGCAAGGGAACTTCTTAACCCAATTTTGATTCTTTGGGTTAAACTTGTACTTCTTGAATATGTCGTTCTATGAATATGTGTGAATGTCCTCTGATTTTTTTGAACTTTATATCCACTTATGTTTGGTGTATTAGTTTATCAAACATAATTATGTTATTGATTTATCCTTAATCCAAGGATACCGTCTTTGTATGGGACATCGTCTCAATCTCCTTTCATTGAGGCATATTTTGTTTTATACACAACCTACTTTTATACGGTGTATAAACCCCTTTGACTTTTACATTTATCTAAAGGGAATATTTTTATACGAAGATATTTACTAAACTACAAAAGGGAATGTTTTTGTCGTACGTATGCGGCGACAACGACTTCTCCACCACCATGACCATTATTTGAGTTTCAGCTTGCTCTACAAGCCATACCATTTTTTGAAAGAAAAATAAATACCATGTTTTAATTTTCATTTATTTTTGTATTGAAAATGGTTTTCATAATGTTTTTATATCAATGTGTTGTATTGATATTTTGTGATTGAAAAGTGGAAATGTTATGTTTCCTTTATGAATGTTTTATGTGATACGATTATGTTATAGTTCTTGGGAATTATTATGAAGACAGGTGGTTCCGTGAAAAACTAAGGGTGGGTGAGCCCGATATATCTCTCTAATGAATTGGGTATCGTGAAGGAGTGAAACGTTAATGTTTCTTCGAAGAGATTTAGGGAATATACTGTTGTGGGTATTCCAAACGTAACCAAGAGGGTTACTCCCTACGTAAGAATGTTATGAATGCCTCAACTTACCTTTTATGTCTTATGATTTCTTTGATTTATTCATGATTTTATGAGGTATGTTAAAGTGCCTATGTTTTATGGGTAATGTTTGATTTCATTCTTATGTATATATGAACCCATGTTTCCTTTCCACGTTTTTTATAACCCTTACTGAGCTTTTTATACTCATCCCAAGATTTTTGAAATGTTTTTCACAGGTCAAGGGAAAGGTACATGATATGATGATAGTGTCAAGGAAGTGTCAAGAAAGAATCCATGCTTTATTTTTAAATATGTTTCCATTGATGGGAAAAAAATAAATACTATCTTTTATGTAACCACTTTGTTTAAATGTGGAATGTAATGCAAGTTTTATGATCTAATTCTCTAAAAATCTAAACCTGAAAAGATCCTCAATGTGTAATCTTGTAATAACTCAAGATTAAGTATGGTTTAAGGCTGGGGACTTATAGTTGGTATCAGAGGTCGGTTTAGATAACTTTAGAGGTTAGGGTATTCTATAAGAATAAGTGACATTAATAATGGTTTGGAATTCAGAAAGAGTCCTAGTTTTAGATAACATGAATGAGTAAGTATATCTTTTTGTTTATCTTCCTCATTAGTACATGATGGTTTTGTTGATATACTCACATTGACTTTTTTGGTTTTAGTAAATGTCTGGATCTAGCAGGCACCAAAGTAATAGTGGATGTGAAGGAAACTGTGACCGTTTTTTGAGCAAGCAACTGAATGATATGGGAGCTGCAATGAGAATCTCGTGTTTATCCTCAACCAACTATCTGGAGTCATGATTGACCACCTAAACCTTGGTGATTTTAATAAGGCATCATATATGCGAGAAACAAATCCCTACGAAACTACGGGTAATAATCATAAAGGTAAGTATGATCAAAAACCTATGTGTCAAAGATGTGGAAAGAAACACCTACGAAAATGTTTCAAAGGGACAGAAATATACTATAGATGTGGAAGTTCAGGTAATAATTATAAAGGTAACCATTAGAGTTTATATTATCCTTACTTTTGAGGTAATTATAGGTAATTATATGTTATGATGGAAAATGAAAGGCATGATATAAACATGAGGTTAAAATATGTGATGATTATTTTTGAAGACTTTATCTCGTTTTGGGGAATGTTTTATGAATTATATAATTTTGGAAAAAGGACAACACACAGACCATGTGACAACCCGTCGCATCGGACAAAGCTACGGGAATCGAACCCACAACCAATGTGCGACTGGTATTTATCACCTACCACTGGACTACATGAAGTCCCTAGTTAGTTTGACTATTTCTTTTTAGTTAGATGATTTTAGGAATTAATAGTAATTTTATTTTGGGTTATCTATGGAAATTTATTAACCTTTCATGGAGGATATGTGATTAGGTTAATTACTTTTCAATACAAGACTTTAAGAGAAACTGATGTTGTTTGGAGATAAATGTTACGATTTAACTTGGAAGACTTTGTGACTAAATCCTTCAAATATTTGGGTTTCAATCTTAGTTTGGAGAATTTTATGGAAAAATTTCTTATCGAATGGTCCTCGTTGAACTTTTGGGTTTTGATAGACAAATTTTGGAGATTAAGAATAGATTTTCTTTTTATAAAGGGTTATCCTTTTCTAGATTATCTGATCTCATACTAACAATTTTTGTTTTTTTTTGTTAACATCTAAAGACATGGGAAGTATATAGTTCTCTTTTTTGGATGAGGTGATTCTCTAGAAGTTTATTATAGTGAACAAGTCTTCCTAAATACTCGTCTTTTGGAGAAAATATGAGTTTTTGTAAGAAATCTAATAAAAGTTGAAAGTCAACATGATAAGTAATTTTGTTTCCTTATGAATAAATTCCTCAATAAAAATTAACTTAAAACAAAAAAGTTTTTTATTAACTTTTCCTACTGGGGAATCGAATACCGTTTAACACATCACAAGTTTTTGATTTTCTTATGGTTAACTTTCTCCTAGACATGTTTACTATTACTCTCCATCAGAACATGGCCCTTTTTTTCCTCCATGTCCATATTTTTATACATGGAAACCTAGTATGGGTTAACTCGGGTGACCTTTGTACTTCCCTTTCTTTCTTTTAATGTGATAGTTTAATTTACTCATCTTCCAATGTGGGACTTTCAATGGAGTTTTCAAGCCCCATTTTGAAATTGCGAGGATGCAATTCCCAAAAGGGGGGGAAGGATGTAACACCCCAGGTAAATAAAGAATATGACATTTTTATATTTATCCCTATTTGTGAAAAAATATGTTAATATTACCTTAAAGGGAACTCTATGCTCGATGTCGTACCAAATACACGACAACGAGTTCCATTGAAATCTTACGTTGCACTCTAATAATAAAATAATATCATTTTAAATGGTAGTTAACGCCTAGCCATTGTAATGGCGGGAAAGAACGGAACTAAAAAAAATGATTATGTATGTTTGTCAAATATTTTTACTTTTTACAATAATTGTTATAGGATTAAAAATGCGAATGAATCCAATTTTAAGCGTAAACATTCTAATATTCTTTAAAAGGTCGATTAATTGCCTTTTGATGGCGAAACTCTTCTAAATCCACTTTTTGACAGTTTTATGTGTTATATTTGACTAGGAAAACTCTTCTTTAGAATCGAGAAATAAAAATTTACTTTGTATAAATTTTTGGTATTTTTCTGAAAAAGTTCAATTTTTAATGAATAGTGACAAATGTTGTATTTTAATTCAAAACCTCTTTTTAATCTAATTTATTTATATGATTATATTATCTTTTGAATTGTTTTTAAATTGAAATTAGAATATATTTTTACCATTTAATCCAATTTTGGTCATTGGAATTAATTTCACTTTTAAATCGGACTTAAACTACTGTCAATCTTTTGATACTTATTGTTTCATAAAAACACACTACTTGCTCTGTCAGCGGGAATTAATTATTAAATTAATTAATGAAACTTACATGTTTTGAATTTTTTAAAATATACTTCATTTTTGAATTTGGAATATCAAATATATCTTAGGGTGAAGTTTTGGTATTTTTCTGAAAAACTTCAATTTTTGATGAATAGTGAAACCACTAAGTGGTACTTATAAAAACTGATTTTCCGTTTAAATGAAATTTTGCCACCATTGTGTTTTGAATTTCAAAAATCCGACATACATGGTTTTCATTAAGAAGTAAAATGTGGTTCAATGGAATTAAAATAATTTTTTGGTGAATAGTAACTTTTAAGTTCTTAATCGCGATTAGAGGTAATTAGTGTAGCATAAGGTAAAAATAATGTTTTAATAATATTAAATGACCTAGACACATGTCCTACCCTCATTGGATGAGTCATGGTCGACCAAGACAATCCATTAGTCAACTTGGGGACCCCATGGAGCCACTTTGGTTGGAAAATGACATAAATAACTTTTTATTTAATGATAAAATTAAAATGACACAAACATGAGTTGTTTTACTAAAACAATTTTTAAATGAGGTTATACAATTCATATTTTTGACTATAAATAGTAATTGGAAAGATAAAACTATTTCCTACATCATAGAATTTTTATTATTATTTTATACATTAAATAAATGAAATTATTTATGACATCATGATGATGCAGCGATGACCTCATTATTTAACGATTTAAATAAAATGGGATGATAATGTAAAGTCTAAGACCTACGCATGTCCAAAACCTATTGGATGGGTGTATATCGAACCCTTATCACCTTATCCTAGAAAAAAATCAATGTGGGACCATTAAAATCCGAAACTCATTGTAAAATAAAGCAACATATCTTTACATTCCAAGAGTGCCCCTCCTCTCCTCTTATAAAAGGCCCCCACCTCTACAACCATACCCACACCTCTCAAGCCTTTGGCTCAGACAACCCCTGCCCATTTGGCCTCTCCAAATCCCTCTCTTACTCCTAGAAGTCTCAATTTGGGCAGAAGGCTTTCCAATGAAGCCTTTTAGCTCAATCCAAAGGTAGTTACCCTATTTTAAGGTAATGTCTTCACTTGAGTCCTTTTGTTTTATTTTGATTCTCCAACCCCCTAAACTCTTTTTATTCATTTCTTTTGTAACAAATCCAGTATATTCAATATACTATGATGTTTTTATAAGATTTATTTTAGCTACACTTACATACACCTACATCTAATGGTTAAAGAACTTACTGTTTCTATGGATGGCGAATTTCTACCTCAGGAAACGATGATTGTTCAACACTCATATATCACCTTCAAAGGTGGCCATTAAGATGTCACTATATTTATATATTATATATAATATGTTTATGTTTTACTTAGACATATTTATTTTTAATTTATGGCATATTCTTTATGGTTACCATTATGAGTAAACGCGATATCTTCATTTTAGGAAGTGCGGACTACCGCCCTTCAAAGTGATTTGATTTGTTAATTCCATATGTCGGACGTATAAAGGATTTAATTAATGGTATTATATATGATATTATACTAGAATTATAATATACCATTATATAATTATGATTCCATTCTATAAAATACGAAATATAAATGAAAGTAGCGTTCATGCGTACGTACGGCTTACCGTCTCCATGAACAATACATTTCATTTTTTACCTCTAAATGATTATGTAATATTATAAATGCATGTATATACTGGATATATATGATATATATGATATATAAATCATGATTATAACTCTGGATATAATAGATAAATGAACAACTTGTAATTATAAAGTGCATATTTTGACTCAAGTACCAATGATCGTTTAAACGACCGTTATTAACTAAAATAATTACATAGTGTTCATGACATGGTAATAAGTGATATAAAAGGAATAATGAACTTCAAAAAGGTTCTCAAGTAAGCAGAAATTAAATCAAGTTTATTATTCATAGGATTCAATAACGATCGAGTCAAGTCGGACCCGAGGTAAGGGATCCTACTCCTCTATTTCTTTTTAAGTACACTCTTTTATGTTATTCCTTTTAATCTCATCTTTCTTGTGATTGGGATGTTATTTTATATTACTCGTACTGTAATTTTTATGTTCATATGATGAGAGACCCTATTCTCTCTCATAAATCCATTTTGGATGTTTTGAGTGGCGCCGTTAGGCTACCGAATTTTCGTAAGAGATCTAACCTCTCTCTTCCTTTTTAAGTACTCTCTTTTATGTCATTTCTTTTAAGCTCATATTTCTTATGTTTGGGGATGTTAGTTTATATTACTCATACTGAAATTTTTATTTTCATATTATGAGAGCCCATATTTGATATCATAATTCCATTTTTTGATGTTTTAAGTGGCGCCGTTAGGCTGCCGAGTTTTCGTAAGGGATTTTTCATCTCACTTTTATTCCCGTGAGATTTCTGCTACATTCGCCACAATTTCCTTTGAGTAGTGTATGTACTGCCCATTCTTTTACTGATTGTGTAATATAATTTCATTTATGAGTATTTACATCAATGTTGTATTGTCCTTCTTTCACGGGGCGTATGTTTCGAAAGATACCCATGTCGGTAAGGGAACCTTTCACCCTCCTCTTTTTAAAAGACTTATTTTGTTACGTCTTTTAATTCACATACTATTATGTTGGGATATGTTCTTATATATCCTTATTGATTTAAATTTTATGTACATTTGATGAGATACCCTTATTATCTATCATCAACTCTTTTTCTGAATTTTTAGGTGACGTCGTTAAGCTGTCGATTTTTTGCAAGGGAACTTCTTAACCCAATTTTGATTCTTTGGGATAAACTTGTACTCCTTGAATATGTCATTCCATGAATATGTGTGAATGTCCTCTGATTGTTTTTCACTTAATATCCACTTATGTTTGGTGTATTCTTTTGTCACACATAATTATGTAATTGATTTATCCTTAATCCAAGGATACCATCTTTGTATGGGACTTCGTCTCAATCTTCTTTCATTGTGCCATATTTTGTTTTATACACAACCTACTTTTATACAGTGTATAAACCCCTTTGACTTTTACATTTATCAAAAAGTGATATTTTTATACGAAGAGAATTACTAAATGACTAAAGGGAATGTTTTTTTCGTACGTATGCAGCGACAACGACTTCTCCGCCGCCGTGACCATTATTTGAGTTTCGGCATCCTCCACAAGACATACCTTTTTTAAAAGAAGAATGAATACCATTTTTTACTTTTCCTTTATTTTGGTATTGAATATGGTTTTCATAATTATTTTATATCAATGTGTTGTATTGATATCTTGTGATTGAAAAGTGGAAATGTTATGTTTCCTTTATGCATGTTTTATGTGATGCGATTATGTTATGGTTCCTGGGCATTATTATGAAGACGGGTGGTTCCGTAAAAAACTAACGGCAAGTGAGCCCGATATCGCTCTCCCATGCATTGGGTAACGTGAAGGAGTGGAACGTTAAAATTTCTCTGAAGAGATTTAGGGAATATACTATGGTGGGTATTCCAAATATAACCAAGAGGGTTACTCCCTACGTAAGAATGTTATGAATTCTTCATGTTACCTTTTATGTCTTATGATTTCTATGATTTATTCATTATTTGATGAGGTTTGTTAAAGTACCTATATTTTATGGGTAAAGTATGATTTCATTCTCATGTATATATGAACTCATGTTTCCTTTCCATATTTTTTATAACCCTTACTGAGCTTTTTATGCTCATCCCATGTTTTTTGAAATGTTTTTCACAGGTCAAGGGAAAGGTACATGATATGATGATAGTGTCAAGGACGTGTCAAGAAAGAATCCATGCTTTATTTTGAAATATTTTTTCGTTGATGGGAAAAAAATGAATACTATCTTTTATGTAACCACTTTGTTTAAATGTGGAATGTAATGCATGTTTAATGATCTAATTCTCTAAAACTCTAATCCTGAAAAATCCTCAATGTGTAATCTTGTAATAACTCAAGATTAAGTAAGGTTTAAGTCTGGGGCCTTATAAATATGGTCCTAGATGATTGTCGGTAGACTTTGGCATATGGGGAGGTGTGTTTGACGGTGTGTGACCGACTGATCTAGCTACCATCTTACCGGTCAGTCATGTTAGGATGTTACAAAGTTGGATAAAAGCTTATTGTCTTTCCTTTGCCTTACTATTTGGGGATAATAGATATGAGACTTGTAATGTGTCAGATCTTGGTAAATAGTTGTTCCTAGAGGTTATCAACCCTTGTACGGGGAAAAGTGTAAGTGGATAACGATGGGTTGTATGTTCATGTTATTTTATTTTATAATTTATTATGATATCAGCTCGAGATATTGATGTAATTTCCACTACTTATCGATTATTGAATTTATGGTAAATTACCATTATCCTGGTATGGATAGGATAAATCACTGCATGCATCATATTATGAACATAGAAATTCACATTACATGGATATGTCATTCCATGTAGTTTCATTTGGAGCTTTCTTGTTTATTGTGATTTTTTGTGATGGTTATGCCATGTTATCATTTTATTATTCTTATATTTTTATATAATATTTCCTTGTGCTTATTTCTCATGAAAACATGTTTTCCTATTTTGATAAATATATTATTTCAGTGTCTAAATTTTCTGCTTTTTATTAAACAGTAACCTGTTTTCAGTTGTACGGTGTATGGGAACCTTATAATTGGGAAATTGTAACATGTTTACTCGAACCATATTTTGTACCTTAAACATATCAATAGACCATTTCCAAAATTAAAAGGCTTATGAAGATCATTTAAAAACTGAATTTGTTCTAATTAAATGGGAGCTAATCTGTGGTCTGTAATGTGTGTGGGAGCTTTATAGGTTTGAAAAATTGGAACCCATATAATCTGATAATTTTATATGACCATGGTATGTTTTAAATTCTTTTAAATGTAAAATATATTTTCATTTCATCAAAAAAATTTTTTACCATCTAAAATGAGTAACTGGTTCCATGTAGGTTATTTGAGGCATGTTTATTATGATTCAACCCTTTAAAAGTGTTTCAAAACATTAATAATTAAGAAAGAGATATTGGGATTCATTCTATTAAACCAAGATTGTATTATTAGGATCATATTGAGTCACCTTATATATTATAAATTTAAAATGAATTTCATTCAAAACATTCATAATTATGATGGTATATCAATAAAGGATAAATTCATAAAGAAATAAAATTGATATAAATTTCTTGTTCATTCTTGTAGAATTAATTAAAAAAGGCACCATGTTATTTTTTTCTATGAATCGTACTTTGTGTTCTATTTTAAATCATTCAAATGTCTAAATATTCAACTTGACTCTGTTTAATTCCCTCAAAATGGAACCATAGGTGGTGTCTTTCATTTAGAAACTCATGAAAGGGTAGATTTGTGTTTTATTTCAGTTTCCATGGAACAATATTACAGGTATTTTAAATTGGATTCCCCCTTTTTAGAAATTAATTAAAGGATATGTGTTGGACCTAGTGGATCTATTTTCCATGACCCGGTTATGTAGTTAGTGCTTATTTTTTTTTACAACGGGCTAGTCCAAGGTAGGTAGAACCATTAGATCTTAAATTCCTATGTAAATTTCATGATCTTTCTATTTTATGGTGCCATTCGGGTGATTTTGCCCCTAGTAGTACTCTTTGTTTCAAAATGAAACCATTATTCGAATGGGTGGTCATTTTTTTCTTGACCTAGATATGGGCATGAGAATCGAGAAATGTTTGGTTTCATCAGGTTAGACATGAAAGGGCATGGTCGAGTACTTCATAGGTCTCATGACCAAATAATCTTTCCTTGGGTTACTTAAGTGGTCATCTGTCTATTTTATAGTAATATGGGATTATAAGCATGAGTTATTTTTATGTTCAATCCATATAATACATGAATTCATAAGGTAGAAAAACTATGTATAGAATCATGGATGTGTTGTATTTCTTTTTTAATATCATGGTATTATGTGTTGATATATGTTGTACCTATTGAGTTGAAAAATGTTATAATGAACTGGAAGAGTCCAATGAAATCATTGAGACAAGTTTTTCTTAGTATATTCATGGTTCATATCTATAGAAAATTGACTTGTAAGTGAAATGAAATCAGTTTTTTCCAATTTTTGGGATAAAATTATAAGAGGGTCAAGTGTTTTGACATGTAGATCGAGTTTACTTTCGATTTATTCCCAAATTCTATGATGTACATGATCATAGATCAGAGGTTCATCATATGTTCATCTAAGGTAATTCTGATCTACCATGCTTATGGGTGGCTAGTTTTTTTCTATTATTTCAATGACTACATGACCCCTACGGTGAAGAGTGTCATATTAGTTATAGTAAATATGTTTCGTTCAATATAGGAAGAACACATCAAAAATATATCATTTGCAAATCTTCGATATTTATTGAATTCCACTTAGTATTTTATGTTTTAAATCTTTTTGGTTATTTCTAAGATGCACAATGTTGATGTGTTTGGATGTGTATTAAACCCTTGAGAAAAAACTTCAGTTTTGGGTGGAATTTAGGGGTTAAATATTTAATGATCACGAGATGATTTGGGTGGTAATGGATAATGATCAGTTAATAGTGTTGTGTCGGCCAATAAAGTAGATCTTATTTTGATAATTGGACTAGTTGGGGTTTGTATATTCTTATTCATTCACTCTTGTTTCCTCTTTCTATAAAATTTTGAAAGATACGATCATGTACCCTATCTTTATGCATTCTTTGATGCACTAAGAGAGTGTTGGTCTTACACAACGCTAATGTTTGAAAATCTGTTGGGATTATTTTTTAATCTCTATCAAAGGAGCACATTGGACGTGTGGTTTTTTTCGAGGCATGGTATGTCCTGATTGATACCTGGTTTCCCATATAGGAATACCATGTAAAGACTCTTAGAACCCATCCATTTTACTTTTACTTGGACACCATGAGGGTACCACTCAAGCCTTAGTCAATTATTCTGATGAGGTAATCTCATCTTTACACCGACATATCACTTGTAAACATAGATTATGGACTACCTTGGGTTATTTTATAGGACTCATGTTTAATAAATATGAGTTAACCCTAACCTTTTTTTCGAGCACATATGTGATTTATAATGGTTTATGAGTTCTATTGGAATATATCTAGGTTCCCTATTCTTTATACTGATGAAAAATAGTTTAAATAGCCAACTGATGGTTTGATCACAGAACATTACCCGATTCCAGGAGTGCACATGGGTGAATGTTCTTGTTGTAAACTAAATCTACCTTGGAAGAAGGGTTTGGGGTTCAATTTATCTTATATTTTCCCCCTATGTTAGACATCTTGAGAATGTGTAATCGAAGGTGTTTGGAATCATGATTATTGATGTTTAATGCTACGATCTAATGAAACCATTTTAAATCACATCATTGGGTTTGGTAGAGTGTTGTCTAAGGGTCAGTTGTTTCTTACTAGAAAACATGAAATTCCATTTTCAATTTGGCCGATTGTGATTTGAACTTTAATTTATAATGATTTTTTATGGCCTCATAAGTACTATTGTTCCCAGTTAAATAGTTTATTTTATATGAACTATTAGAACTCTTATGGGAACTCATGGTAGGTCATTCAAATGATGGAGGAACTATGACATATAATTGGATATTATAAAGTTTAATCCTAAGGCGGTGAGCACCTTTGGTCAAATGTTTAAAGAGATGATGACATTATCACGTCTCTAGCTAAACAGGCTTGAATCTGGTTTGGTGTTTCATTCGTAAAATGAGCAGTGTCTCGGGTTTTGATGTATTATGATTCATTTGATAAATTTATGTGTGGAGGTGAATATGGAATTTGGAAAGGAAACATGACCATTTGAACAATACTTCACAACCCTTGTATGTAAGGTGATATTATTATTATTCATGAATGCTTATCAAGGATGAGAAGTTATATTGTTGGGAGGATGTAATGACCTGTGTTTGGACATAAGGAATAAATTTCTTATGAACACTGAGTTTTTGTGTTTAGTGGATAGGTTGTTCATTAAGATAATCTTAATAAAAAAATTCTGATTGTTGTAACAAATCAAATTATTTTTTACAGTCATTGGTAAAGCCCTGAGGGGTTACCCAGGTGTCTTATTATGTTTCTTGAGTGGAGGGCCCCAAAAATTAGAGGTTTGGATGGTGTAAAAATGGAGTAAGGTTTCTCTAAAACCATTTAACCCTCAGTAGAAAACTATGCCTCCTGAACCAAAGGATAAGCAAAATTATCACGGTATACAGATGATTTTTCAAAACCATGTCCCCAGTCAATGCGGTTACTTCCACATAGGCAGTACTTATACACTATTGATCACATGATTGGAACATGGTTACGGTATCCATGTGGGAAAAACATTGTGACGTTGGTTTCTTATGTAGTGTGTACCACACGGTTTGTGTGTGGTTTCATTAAACGATGCAGCCAAACTGTGCACCCCAATATTGGGGGTAAAATGGAAAAAAAATTCCCTTATGGGTTCTATTTTCCACCAATTGTATTTGTTTCTTCTTCCTCCAGCAAGTGATCCCTCTCCTTTTTCATCATGGGTTCATCCAATAAATATCATAGGATTCAATGGATCTCCTCCATCCATCATTTTATTATTATGTCTCCACTCTCTATTGATCTGCATCGATAAGCTCTTGATTCTTTTGTAATATTCCTTCATTGCTTATCCTCTAGATTATGTTATCATGGGGCAAGCCTATTTCTCCATTTTTTTGGGAAGATTTCCATTTTTTATTTCTTCCGAACCGTACCAAATTATACATTGATATAGGATGAGTTAAGCATACTAATCATGAGGTAGGATGTCTATAACCTTTTCCTTAAATTTATTTAATTTTATAAATAGTGATGTTTCACTGCACACCAGCCTTTTCTATAAAATTCTTTAAAAAAATTCCTCAATCTAAAATGGTTTACACACCTAGTATGGCACATGTGGATCATTATTATGCATTGAGATGATTTCTACCTCAATCACTGACAACCCATGGGTGTGTTGAATCATAATTCCTAATTTTATTTAAATGGATAAATTCTTAGTAGGCCTACAAATCATTCATCCTGGATGAATTATGGAATTTCACCTTTTAGGCAATTATTCAATTAATCATAGAACCTCCTAATTTTCGTGTGCAACCGTATATTTGATTTTCCATTTTGATAGTTATTTTAAAATGATTAATTGATTTATTGATTTATTATTCTTGAATGAAATGCATAATTGTGATAAAGGAATTGTTTATGAATTTTCCTTGTTTATGTAATAAAACTCCTTGGATGACGTACACAGTCATGACCTGACCCATGTTAGGGCTTGAGACATTTCTACCCCAAGCCATCCTCCATAGTATAGGAGTGGAAATAAGAATTGATGGCATAACTAACTTGGGTAGGCCATTTTTTAAGAACCTATACATACACACATAACCAACTCGGTAAAAAAGTATAAGGGGAAAAAATTAAATGACACAAAACTATTGTAAATTAAAACAAACATGAATGAATATCTAGATATTAAAATAGTAAGATAGTGTATACTAATAAGTAAAGGGGAAAATTCACACCCAAACTATAAATATGTTAGATCCTGGCAAATATGGAAATGAGTAAACAACTTTGAGAGCCCAACTCATGTATCCCAATATATGACCATCGTATGAATTACAAAGACCCAATACCTCTAAGATCCTCTAAAGTCATGGTCAACATGTACATTGTCTACAATATAAATGAGACATGTGTGTGAATCCCATGAAAGGGTAGGTATATACACACCCAGTAGAATGACTCAGCCACATGATTTTAGTTCATGTCTGAAGAATGGCACTCAGTGGGGGATATAATCCCTCTTTTTCATAATTCCAATGATAATTTCAACCGTGTCTCTTCACTATTTCACATAGAAAATGGGATTTAAAATATTGGAAAAGTTAACATTCCATGGTTAGATCAGAGGGACCTACTCTATTTGTTAGTGATGAACTCCACTATCGAGCTCGCCTGGAGGGTGATTCTCAGGAATTTCATCAAGGGAACTCCATTATCGATCCCTATAACAGTGTATCACCTAGAATGTTCGTGGGGGAACTACAATACCCTACCCAACTAGAGGGTAGCACCTTTAAAGAAGAATGTGAAGGAACTGCAATGCCAATCCCTTCTTGAGGGTAAGCCTTGTAAAAGCCTTCAGGGAAAGCCACAACCCAACCTGCATGTATTGTAATATCGGAAAGAAGAACATAAGGGAACACCACTGCCTAAACATTCTAGAGGGTTATCCCATAACATTGACTAACTCCACTACCAATCCCTACGAGAGTGTTATTCATGGAAATACCTGTGTATTCTCCAAGATCTCTGCGGTCATCAGGTGTCACCACACTGCGTCCCAACATAATATTTTTTGACATCGTATCTAAAAAGACGATTAGAAGGGATCCATTTTTTTCTACATGGAAAAAATTAGGAAATTAATCTCGTAGACCAAAATCCAAGTTCAAAAAAAGTATATATATATAGTCAAAGTTCACATAGAAGAGATAATGGAGTACATGACTTGTGAGGGGACCCACATCACTTGTGGTCCCATATCATTACACAGTCATGAATCTGGTCTATACATAGGTTCCCTTTCATGTTGGTGTGTATACCTTGTAGGTGGACTACACGACATGACCAACCTATCTGAGGATAGGGTCATGTCATGTAGTCATGTTTGTGTAGTAGAACCTCATGCTTGTATACTTTGGTACACAACGTGTGGGTCCACACTGGATGCTTCCCATGTGTTCAACCCATGTTCATGTACATATGCATGGAATTCCCACCCATGTCACCAATCTCAAAGGTTGTCTAATCGAGGATGGGTTTCATGTCATTCTTTACTTCTCCCAAACCCTATCCTCACCACTAATGGAGGCTACACACCATTGTTTCCTCATTATATATTGAATGCAGTCTATATTTTTACAGAAACATCATATTTTCATGTTCTAATCTCTCACGATGAAATCTATTTACAATACCTTAGATCCCACTTTAATTATTCTCGAAAAATGTGTATCTAGACATGAAGATTAGATCCAGGTCATTCCTCATTATGAGTTGGCCTCCACTGAACATGAGGATTTCATATTACATTATACACGTAGCCAAAGCATCAACATATTATCACTTACACCAAATTGCCAGATTAAATATTCTTTCATTATAATGATTCAAAATACATGCTCTTCTCAGAAAATCATTATTGTTTCATCAATATTCCATGAATCTAGGTACCTGATCGAGCTCATGTTTCCCAAAAACTGTCAAACCGAGAACAATGGGGATTCTAATTGTGAAGAATGAAAAATTATTTGGGAGAAAGGAATAAGAAAAAAGGTTTAAATTACCTTTTTCCAAGATTTATTGGCAAATCTACTAAGAATAGGAAATTCATATTTGAAAATATAATTAAGTAATATATCAATACATATGCTCATTCATGGTTTTAACAGGGTTGCATATCGATGAACAACTATTAATAGGATCAAACATTTAATTGAAATGTTTAAAACCCCAAAAGATGATTCTTACCTTTATTTCAGATTCATTAGTGGGGAAGAATGTCCTCTCACAATGATCATAATAAGATGATGTATTCATTATGATTGTATTCACATTGATCTAAGGATTATTCATCATTATTCAAAGGGATTCGACAATGGATGGGGAGGAGAGAATCACCGGTGGTGGGATAATTATGATCCAACCCTGTGAATTCTTCCTACTGACGTATTTAAACTCTTTTTTGGTTAAAAATAATTAATTAAATTAATTAATAGATTGATTAATCCATTTCAATTCACTACCATGAGAAAGGGGTCCAAACATCCCACACCAACACATTTTATGTCGCCCCATGGATAAACACCTTACTCTGAAAACAACAGTGGTCTCGTTTTTTTATTTGATCAACCATTTAAGAGTTTCCCAATTTTATTTAATTAACTATGAGTTAAATATATAATATTATTAATACTTTTAACTGAATATTTCTAGGCACACATGTCCTCAGAATCACACGTTGTCTCCGCGCCGAGATCTACCAATATATATTGAAAATATTTTGACATATTAGAATGAAAATACCAGGTATATATCATTCAATCCTTTAACATTTTCATCCATGAAAAACAATACTATAAGAAGAAAACTAAGGATACTAAGCCCACATCTATATCTCCCATTAATAAGAACTCTACTACACATTTTCGTGTAGCCATAACACAAAAACAAAAGGGTTGGTCCATCCATGTAATTTCTGATCCTATCAATCCTCAATCACCCCTAGGTTCTCTGCAATGGTGGCTATATCCTCGATGACCAGCACACATTATTCAATGATGTGTGTAGGGTTATGAATATATCTCCACATTTGTGACATGTGAAAGACGTTGTGCACCACCTCCAGCTGTGGGGGTAGGGTGAGGAAATAGACAACCTCTTAAACCCTTTCATTCTCTCGAATGGACCAATTATCCCCAAGGATAGCTTGCTTCCCCGACCGAACTATAAATTCATCATCATGGGAATACTCTCAAGAAAACATGGTATCCCTTATCAAAATACAAGTGTCGTTGACAGTGATCATCATAGAATTTATGTCTACTCTGGGCCATCATCATCTACTCATGGATGACCTACACTTTCATTGTTGTCACATGCATCAACACTGGTCTCACATAAGATGACTCTCCAAAATCTGTTTAGAAAAAGGGTGACCTACATGGCCTCCCATATTGGGCCTAAAAAGGTACTATGCCTATGGTAGAGTGGAAGCTAGTTTTTATTCAAACTCTACCAAGGTTAGGTGATCCTCCAAGATCTTACCTATGTATTACACAAAATCCTTCATCATATCCTCCAGCACATGGATAGTGGGCTTAGTCTTCTAATTATTCTGAGGGTGAAAGGATGTGCTCATCCTCAAATTGGTCATAAATTACTCCCTCTGGACTCTCCATAATCATGATATAAACCACATGTGATGATCGTAGACAATTGTCAAGGGCACCCCATGAAGCAAAACAATCTCTTGTACATACAACTGCCCCAAACTCTCCACCAAACACTACTCCTTGGTGTCACAAAAGATTGCCGATTTTTTTGAGTCAAAAAATTATAACCCATATGGAATCATGTTCCTTCACTAATAATGGAAGACCTTTGACTAATTCCATGGATATTTCAACCCATTTCCAATATGGTCTCTCAAGAGGATGAAACAAACCCGCCAAAACATGGTGCTCAACATTAACCAACTCACAAGTGATTCACTATGAGATAAAATCATCTACGATTAATCTCTTGTCGAACCTCCAAAAATACCACGAAATATATTGGTATATCTTCCCCTCCACTATATGTAAAACTAGGGGAGAAGAGTGGAACTTCTTCATAACCTCCTTATGCAACGTGACCAGAACCATTGTCCATCCCTGTAACAATATTGCATGATTACCTTCTTTAATATATCTATCTAGTGTATCTTCTATAGATATATAATCACATAATACCTCAAAATAGATGTACCTAAGTAGGGACTCTGACACACACACAACAATAAAATGAGTCAATGCCATCGATTGAAGAAAATTTGTATCCTCCTTCTCCACTAGGGTCCGCTTCTGGGAAGCTAACTGCTCTCAAGATTCCTACACTATGTAAGCTTGTAACCTCTTGCTAAGGGCAAGATCCACAATGTTTCCTTTACCTAGAGTATAGACTATCTCAAAATCATAGTCTTATCAGAACTCCAACCATGTTGTCTCAGATTTAGATATATATTAGTAAAGACATAAATGAGGTTCTTATGGTCTGACTAAACCACAATGTACTCCCACTAAAGGTAGTGCCTCCAAATCCTTAATGAAAATAACAAAACTGCTAGATCTAGGTCATCAGTTTCATAATTCTACTCATGGGGTCTCAACTAACTCATCAAATATGAAATTACTACTTACCGCTTCATCAACATGAATTTGGGACCAGTTCCTAAGGCATTTCAATACATAACAAAATTCACACCTTACTCATGATGTCTAAACACTAGAGCACTCATCGTCCTCTTCCTCAACTCTTCAAATTCCCTCTGGAACTTATCGAACAAGGTAAATGGTTTCCCTTTCTACATCTGGGCAGTCAATGGGGATATGATTCTGAAAAATTCTACCACAAATCTCTTGTATTACCTAGCTATGATAAGAAATCTCCATGACATAGACACATTCTTTGGTGGATCCCAATCATGCACTACTTCAACCATTTCTTCATACATGACTAACCCTTATTAATAAATGAAATTCCCTATAAAGTGAACTTCATTTATCCAAAACTGGAACAATGGGAGATTTATTGTAAAGGTGGTGATATCAAAGAAAATCAAGAACCACCATCACAGGCTCCACAAACTCCTCTCATGTTTCAGAGTTTTCTTATATATATTTGATGAATACAAAAACAAACTAGTCAAATTATGTCAATAAAACCTAGATCATAAAATCCATAAACATGGCAGTGGTATTTTTCACACCAAAGATCATCACTAGGAGCTAAGAGTGTCCTTGTCAACGTTGGAATTCAAATTTCAGAATATCATCCTCCCAAACCTTCAACTGGTTGTAGTTCGACCTAATATTGATCTTGGAAACCATATCACACTGCACAAATGATCATAGTGTTCATCAATCCTCAGAATGGGGTACTTTTTCCTTATCGTGGCCTAGTTCAGGTGACGATAATCTATGAAACTTCATAAGATCTCATTTTTCTTCTTCACGAACAGCACTAGTGCTTCCACCGGGGACACACTAGTTTTGATTAAAAAAATTATAAAGGCCCTCCAATAGAAACCATAGATCCAGGAGAAAAGTAGGTTCCATTTAATATGCTGAATAATATATCAAGGAAGTCTCATGATGCACTTCTATGCATAACTTCACCTCTCACCTCATAGGTTGTCACTAGACCACATTGGGTAAAATGTATATATAATTCTCTACAACTAAAGAAACCCAGATTCAAAATGAATCTACTACACCAAGGGTTACACTTTCCAACTGATGGGTTATTGGTTGCAGCCTCCTTCTCACATCATCTATATGACCTTCGATGAGATCTCTCTCTTCAGAAAATGAGAACCACATCCCAAAAGTGCGTAGGAATTTGACTTTCATACGTTTGAAATATATCTGATCTCGCACCATGGAATGAAAATCCATACAAAAAATAATGTCTTATGGTTCCATCGTGATAACCAAAAGGTCCAACATTAACCTCTCCCATCCATGTGTTACCTATCACTACTAGAATATGAATGATATAGAAGAAGCATCCCATGTAGGAACGTAGAGATCATGTTGTTGTTCTAGCATGTCTATTGGGAGCTCCATCTCTTGTACCATGATTTAAGATATAAAATAATGATTGGAGAATGTTTATACTAGTACTAATCCAATAACATAATAAATAAAGATCATAACTTTAATCATATAATGATATTCAAGATTGTAGAAATAAAAATCTTATAGTTTTTTGTGGCCCCGACTGACAACTCTATGAGCCTGACATGGACCACCTAGTGTTGGAGATTAAAGTATCTTATAGGACCTTCTTTCACCGATATATTCTCCTGGTCCTATGGTTGCTCCACCTCCCTAGGGACCACCATGTTCATTTTTGGTTGATACATGATCACAATGTCATCTCTATTGTTGTGGTCCATTAGATATCTACATGGGATGCTCAAATCCTCTAGTCAGGCATCCCCATTCCAGGTGACCTGATTCTTCAAAAGAATATAAATTCAGCTCTCTATGATTCCATGCCACACAACACTTCTTGACCCCATATTTCCATGTTTCTGATCCTGCTAGTGAAAGGTTCTCATGTTCCTAGATCTTGGCACATGATGTCTGCTAGCTGCTACAGATGACTCAGCCCTATTGTGACCACTGCAATCTATTGCTATATGGCCTCCCTCCAACAGAAATATCCCTATCATAAGTTCCTGATTCATCACCCATCAATGACTGGGATGCACAAGGGAACTACAATGTCTCAAATCTCTCTATAGGTTCCCTTATAAAACATTCATGCTCATAATTATCCATCACGAAACATATTGATAGAGTATATTGTAAGGAATGTGAACCTAGCTACATACTAAACCACTTTCATCCCTCCCTATTGATTCTCCAAAATCTATTTAATTTGAACTATGTGTAATCAGAAGGCATAGTTCTCCTCATGTAATAGATGATGGAAGTCATCCCATGAGAGTGTCGACTCATCATGCATCTTTGTAACTAGGCTCTAGAAACACCCAACTAGTTCATGGAAAATCCAAACAACCAAAGACACCATCTGATCTGTCGAGGTCTGAATATTCTTGAAGATATTGACCACTGAATATATCCAATCCTCTTCCACCTGGGGATTTCGCATTCCAAAGAACCTCAATGGCCTGTAATGTTGGAACTCACAAAGTGAGCTCAAAATGTTCATGACCACAACTAGCTCTTATGGGATGATATGTTTCTCAATAGGCGGAGATACTTCTACCTACCCACATACATGTAGTGGACCGCATTATGGACCCTGAACTGAGGCCTCACCACTCATAGGGTTTTCATCATGAACCAAAGTGGTATTCGGGTTGGCTGTCATCATATAGGCATCTTGAAAGTCATCAAGGTGTACCACGGTCAGATGAGCGTATATATACATATATATTTGTCAACAATAATAGGGAACTAACTCAAAAAATAAAATCAATGACTCCATCATATATTATTCATGTACCATTGATCCATGTAAAAAAATCGGTATTGCAATTCAAAAAGAATATATTAAAGGTCTTGGTGAATGGATATATCATCTGCCTATACCATCACTAGACTCACTGGACTATGATCTACACTTGAGACACTTTAACATTGTTTCCATAAATCCATCTAAAATTCTAAAGGGGAAACGTTTGCACAACATCCCAAGGAATGAACTAACTATGACACCAATCTATCAGAGGCTAAAACATTTTGGGGATTGATCCATAACTACCCCAAGCCCTAATCCAAAGGCTAGGGGTCAAAACAAGTGTCAAAATCCTAAATAACTCAGGGAGGCATTTTACTAAGTAACTATACACATTCACAAAGTAAAATGAATAGTAAATCGTTGAGGGAAAAAAGATGAAACACTGTTTTAATGTAAACAATCAGGAATGAACCTCTATATAGTACAAAAAATATGATATTTTATACAAAAATGTAAAGGGTAAAATACATGCCCAATCTAGAAATATTTCCCAGCCTGAAAAAAAAAGAAATTAGTAAGTAGTTTAGAGATCCCACCTCATATTTCCCATGCTTAAACCACTGTATGTGGTCCAAGAACCTAGAACCTCTATGCTCCTTTAAAGTCATATTTGACCTATCTTTCATTTGAAAAGACAAGGAACATGTGGGAGAATCCCATACAAGGGTGAGAATATACATAGCTAGTAGAATGCCCAAAAATGGATAATGGGGGAATTAAGATATACAAATGAAGAGAAAATAAATAGATATAAAAAAGCACATAAAATGAGTATACCTCAACCCATCCAAGAGGGAAAGTAAGCTCATCGAATAACTAGGGATAAACACATTGAGTAGATAAACAACCCATCACGTTTTCAACACTTGTAGTTGGATAGTAGACTCACCCAACCATGGGAAGCTAAACATTGAAAGAATGCAGAATACCACATGCGTCATCACCTCTAATAAAAAGAGATTATCCAAGGTGTGAATATAGAATAAATTATATATATATATATATATATATTTGTCAAATAATATCAAATGATATAGTAATGGGATCTCCATATCAAAACTAATTCAAAGAAGAAGAGTAGCCAATAGTTCCCAAAAAGATAGACCATATATGATGAATACCACCTCATGTGTCTTCCTAGAACACACAAGTATAAGGGACTCAATCACCACACTGTGATACTATCTACTTTGGGAAGAAATAACTTGGCCACACAGTTTTAGGTCTTGTTATCGAGACACGTCTCAGGGTGAAAAGTGTGTCTCTTTCTCGTGAGTCCAAAGCTGCATGAAACCACATGTCATCACTATTCTGCATAATCGATGGTCCATAAATTCTAGGAAAGGATATCATTCCCCGATATAATAGGAGGTTATTATTCTATTACTCACTGAGTAACTCTACTGACCAGCCTAGATAAAGGGTAATTCTTAGGAATTTCCATAGTGGAACTCCACTACCCAACCCTGGTAGAGGGTAACATCCAGAAAGTTCATAGGGGGAACTCAACTTCCCCGCCCAACTAGAGGGTAAGCATAGTAAAATCTATCAAGGATTTCCACTACCCAACCCTTTTGGAGGGTAATCCTAGAAATAAGAATTCTAGGGAACGACACTTCCCAGCCATACAATAGGTTTAACCTAGAATTTTGGGAAACTCCGACACTCATCCCTACAAGTGGGTAACTCGAAAAGATCATTGGAAACTCCACTACCCATCCTTGGTCAAGGGTTATGCCCAAAACGTCCCAGTGAATTTGCATGATACCTACAGTCAGCAGGTGTCTCCCAAGTTCTTGAAAACTCGGAACATTTTGACATCGTATCTCAGAACCCTATTCAGAGGGTACCATCACATTCTACATGGAATAATATTCAGGATATGAATATCGCATGACAAAATTAGAGTTCAAATGAAGGGGATACAGACATTATATGTTTTCTCTATAGAGATCAAGGAGTACATGTTGTGTGAAGATACCCACATGGTGTGCGGTCCCACTTCATAGCCTGGTCGTGTCTCTGGTCGGTACACAAGTTACAATCCATGTAGGTGTACACGCCATATAGGTGGACTACACGGTGTGTCCAGCCTATCTGGGGACTATGTTGTGTCATGTGGCCATGTCTCGGTACATTGATACATGGTGTGTGGGTCCACATGAGATGAACCGACCTGTGGTGAACATGTGTTTATGTACTTCTACATAGACTCCCCTCCCATGTGACCCATCACATTGGTTGTCCAACCAGGGTAGGGATACAGGACATGTGAGGAAGGACCACGCATCACGTCATCCTTAAAATTTTTCAAACCCTAACTTCACTAGTGAGGGAGGCTACGTGTTATGGGTTTTTAATTATACACGGCGTATAGATAGGATTTTTCAAGAAGCTTCACATTTTTCAAATCTGATCCCTCATGGATAAATTTGTCTGTGTCTCCTTATATCAAACTATGATTCTTCCCGAAAGAAGTGGATCTAGCCACGGATTTTGGATCTCAGCCATATATCATTACAAATCTGCCTCCACGCACCACGAGAGTTTCTTTGTGCATTCTAAATGTAGCCCAAGATTCAAAACAAGATGATTTGTCCAAAATTTTCATATTGAACACCATTTAACCACAATAATTCCGGATCTATTCTATTCACGTAAAATCATATCAGTTTCATCAATCAGCCATTAATATGGGTACTCGATCAAGCTCGGGTCGCCCGACAACTATCAAACTAGGATCCATGAGATTTCCATCTCTGAAGAACGTGTTATGATTTGGGAGGAAGTCACTAGAAGAACAAATTAAAGAATTTTTCCAAGAATTATTTGAGAATAGATCAAGAATGAAGAATTTAGATTATAAAACAACTGGTAACATAATATTTCAATACATGTCTCCTCCAAGGATTACAAAAGGGGCGTGAATCGATGAACAACTATTGAAATATTTAATTTTTTATTCCATTGGTGTAAAACATATATATAAGACTAGTCACTTTTTTGGATCGATCATTGGTGAATAATGTGATCATCAAATGATCATAATACGTTGATACATTCATCAAGCTTCGATTCAGGTTGATCCAAGGATTCATCATCTTTAGTTGAAGGGATTCACTAAGAGAGGAGGAAGATGGATTTTCTAGTGGTCGAATAATTATGAGACAACCCTATGAATTATCCTTAGAGACATATATATAGACCGTTAATAGGACAAAAGGAATTAAATTAATTAAATCATTCATTCATTCATTTAAACACACTGATGATGAGCGAGGGGTCCGAACATCTCATGCAATGTATGTCGTGCATAGGGTTAAAACCACATTCCAGATATAAAAATGGTCTCAAATTTATGATCTGATCAACCATTTGAGATTTATCCAATTTTTATTAATTAACCATGTGTAATCAATATAAATTATATTTAATATTTTTATAAAATTTATTTCGGCCACACTGAGTTGTAGAATTGCATTCTGTCTCAGAACCTAACAATGGAAATATATATAGAAAACATTTAAATGCCTTAAAATAAAAAATTGGGGTTTTACATGTTATATATTTGAAATTGAAAATTTGTGAATAGTTAATTTAAACATGCATGGCTTAATTATTTGGTGTTTTAAAAATAATTTTTGTCATTTTTGACACAAATAATGTTTATTATATGAACCTCTTGATATTTTAAATGAGTTATAACACTATTTATAAAAATTTATTAATAAATCAATCTCCTTTTAAGGGCTTGGATTGAATTCATAAATGACATTTCCCATGTAGGAAATTCATCAATTTTTAATGGAATCTTCTAAGTGCCTCCTCTAAACTCATAAAATGATTTTACATTTTTGAGTAGATTAAATGGAATGTATTAAATGTATTTGAATGTTCATGATGGATTTCCTTTGTTGAATTAATTAAATTATTTAATTGAGATTCAATTTAGTGGGGTGGTAAAACCACTCCCCATTCTATATTTAAATGAGCATGGATTAAGTGAGTTCAATTTAGTGATTAGAATGAAATAATGTTTAAATGTTGTAAATTCCATGAAAATCATTTTTGTATTATGTATATGATTAGTTTTTATTTTAACAAATGGAAATCCTTTTTATAATGGGATTTTTAAATGAAAATCATGAAAGGTACTGCATCATGGTTACTATGATAAGTATGATTATTCCTTGATATAGGTTGTGGAACTATTTTAAGTCTTATGTTGAGCTTGGAAGTATCACTCTTCCTTACATCGGGTGTTGATTATTGGAATCTCAATCCATTGAAATTATTAAAATCATATGCTTGAGTAACCATATTCCCGAGTGAGAGTTGGCATGACGGCACACTCACCACTTCCTGAGTGTGGACATGGAGGCACACACATCATATTGAGTGACTAGAATGACATCAAGCAATCATTTTTTCATGTAGGTAATGTACCCCATATTGCATCTTATTTGAACTTTTTTACCGGTTATGGATGATTGAGTTATTCTTGGGTTTATCAGTTACCTAGTATTCTAGGTATATAGCCACTTATGTCCATATATACTTAGTTCATATAGTTGGATGAAATATATATATAATATATATTTATATATAAATTTATTATATATATATATATATTAATAAAATTCATGCATCTCTTTCCATCCATGAGATGAAGCTGGTGGAGCTGCCTGGTGTCCTTTAGAAACCTGAACTGACTGTTGTTATTAATTTTAGTTTTTAACTTATTCATGTTATAAGAACGATTTTATACATATATTCTTGTATTCTATTCAATTATGGATAGAGTGGGTGGTAACCTACTGGGATTTATATCTCACACCCTACTTGGGACACAATTGAACTCGGGTACCCGAGTAGACCTTATGTTCACAGAAGCATGGTTCATTACATTTGTTGTTTTTCTTGTACCTAGGTGTTAGGAGAATAAGACCGAGCTAGAGCTTATGATGCTCATGGATATTTTCATTGGGAATTTTATTCCATTTATTTATTAATGTATTTTTCTGTATCACTTCATGACTTATGTATTTTGTTTTAGATTATGTAACATCATCTATACATGCATTCTTTGTTGTATATTGGGATTTCCCATATTTTATTATTCAGTTTCTATTATACACTTCTACTATTCTTTTTTTAATTTATTCTTTATTTCTCCTTTGTGTGAAATTAATTATATGATAAACCACATTGATACTATGACATGAGAGTATAGTCCCCCCATTATTACCTTTTGAGACCCTCATGAATTTTCAGCATCCTTTGGCATATAGGGAGGCACACTTAGGGCCATGTGACCAATTATTTCTGCTACCGTCTTCATGGGTAGTTAGGTCGGGATGATACAAAGCATCTAATACATGTTTTATTAAATCCCTAACTCTGATTTTTGATATGCATATTATTACAATCCAAAAATAATTTAGTTACCTCGGAACACAATCAAGCAATAGGGGACTCATATAAAGATTTAGAATGTGAAGGTCATTTCTCAATAGAAACAATTCACTAAATTATATCAGTTAATGACTAGATGTAATCCTAATGACATTGAATCAAATGATGGTTTGATTTAGTAGGTAAATCATATAATTTCATAATCATTTAGTAAAAAAAATTATGGTTTCAGGTTGAAATTTGAAAAATCATGAGTAGTTAATTTTCAAGAATATTTTCATAGTGGAATTGGAAGAAAGGAAGGAGGATGAAGATGGACATAGAGATGGAGATACATGATCATAGTTCATCATGTAGTGATGGGTCATGACATTGGATTAAATGGTTATGTTGAACAACTCAACTCATTATATATAAATTATTATATTTATTTAGATATTTTTTTAGTACTTAAATTTATGTTGTTCCAAAATTAATGTGTTCATTGTTTTGTATTTCTATTAAAATTTCAATTTTTTATGTTTCTATTTTTCTCTGTCTTTAGTTTTTTTGTAATGGAATATTCTATAGTTTTTTGAACATCTATATATAGTTGCAGTTTAAATGACCTCTAGATATTGAAAAATATATATTTCATGCCTGTTCAAACTGTTGATATATGGTACAGTATATATAGTGGTAGTTTAAACCTATACTCTATATTATTAATTATATTTACTAGTTAAACTATTATAACATTCAAAAAACATTTTTATCATAAAGACACATCTAAAAACTATAATAATGGTGATTGAAAAAATATTCATGATAACTATTAGAAACCTCCTATGAATGGGTAAAAATGACATGAGATGATTCTTAATGAATCATTTAGCAGTATTTTATGAAATCTATAATTAAAATATATTTTTCATTTGAAATACACTCAAAAAAATTCTCCAAGTCCCATGATTTTTTGTAGTGGTGGTAGTCCACATGTACACACGAGCGCCATTATCATCTTCCAATAGATAAGAAGGAATGAAAGTAGATATGATATTACACTTCTAAATGAATAATTTTTTCATAAAGATCGTATATAAACATTAAACGCATCATAGTAACCATCCAAGGAAAATTGTTATAGAAAATTAATTACACTTCTACATGAAGGTGTTAGTCCACACATAAGCACGAGTGATACTTTCACTTCCCCCCTAATGGAGAAAAGGGTGAATAATTGGGCATGAATTGGGTTTTATATGTGGATAAATTTAGTGGAATGAAGGGAATGGATGGGTGTCCTTATTATGTGGGGGAGATGACACACTAAGATTTTGTTAATAAACTAAAACATAACAATGTTTTACACAAACCAAATGTTTAAAAAATACCATATACTACATGGTGTGAAATAATCTGGTATATATATTAAAATATAATAGTATTTAGACGATTTTTTTTCATACATCCCCTAATCACATGGTTTAACCCTGCTCTCCTCAGTAAACCCAATTTGACAATAATCAGGTAAACAAATTTTAACTGTATTCATAATTAATTATAATGAAAAATTATGTTTAACGTATTAACAAATTTTAATTATTATTCTTCCAAATAAGGAATACCTTTTATCAAATTAAATCTATACAATGTGTATTATTAAAATTAAAATTAAACCTATAAAAAATAATGAAAATAAGTTTCCAAATTTGTTTTCTTAAGTATAAATATCTTTTTACATGAATTCATCATAAACATAAATATAATGACATTAAATGGATTATTAAAAATATATATCAAATTATTTTACTATAAATTAATTTTAAAACATTATATAACTTTTTAAATTCTTGAAATAAAATTATAGTTTTCAAAAAAATCATGTATTTTTCCCTTTTCAAATGAAAAATAAATATTTTCTAAAAATTATCAAAAATCCACCCGAATAAAATTTTTACATAAGGAATTAAAAATTGTAGTTATTTTTTTTAATAAATTATATAATATGGGAATTAATTATTTCTATTATTTTTTCACATAAATAAATCAAACATGTTTTTTTAAAGAAAATATATTTTTAGCATACAACGACTATATTAAAAATTAAGTACATGTTTTTTAATATAATTGATTTTTCAAAAAACGTCATACACATTAATTTATAATTAATTTTATTCATATTCACTCCTCCAATTGAACTACTAGGTTATAATGGTATATTATAATTTTGTTCATTTAGACTCAGGGTTGTGTGTATCGCATGCTATCTAAGAAATTTAATTTATTTGAAGTGAAATATATCATAAAATATTAAGGTTGTACAATAAAGAAAAATATAGCTTATGGTATCCTAATATCATATATTTAGTGAATAATAATAGATATTAAATGATATTAATGTAGATTGAAAATTCATTATATGTAAAATAGAAAATTGATTTTAAAAATAAGAACCAATATCCTTTCAATTTCTGGTAGTATTTATTTTAATAATAAATAATTTATATTGAAATATTTTTATGAAATAAATTTTTAGTTTAATAAAAATTTCATTATATAATTATGAAAACATGAATTGGAAGGTTCATAAAAATAATTTAAAAAAATGGAAGTAGAATGTGATCAGACATAAAATATTAATAATGATTCATTTAACACAATTATAAATATAATCAACATCAATGGATGATGAAGTTGATAAATAAAATACGTATGTATAAAGAATTCCATAATATCACATGAAAATTGTGGGCATCGGTGAGAATAATTCCCAGCTGAAAAGTAGATATAAGGTTTATTTCACATAGAGACATCATTTCATGTTAATTTTAATCCAATGGGAAGTGAAATGGTAAGAATACCTATAAACCAAAAAAATAGAAAAAGTATAATAAAATAGTAAAGGCCGAAACTTATCATGCATAAATATTACATCTTACAATTAGAATATTCATTTCATAACATAAAAATCCATGGTATAATTTTCTAGGTCTAGTACATATAGAAACATAGGCATGTAAACAAATAGTCCATAAGTGAGATATATCATCTCCCACAGTGTTCTTTATAACTAACACACTTAATATAATTATAATATATAATAAATTTAATCATAACATTTTCAAATTAAAAATAATAAATGGTGATCTTAGATGTTTTGTAAGGGTAACAAGGGAGATATCAATATATCACGAGCATAAGGGCATGAGAACATGAGAATGACAATTGAAAACCATACCATACATATCACATATCATAAAATTGAGTCATGGAACAACTAATATATATTCATATGACATTAATTATAATGGGATCAAATAACATTAACTATGAAAATATAACATCAGCATGTGTAGTAGATTTTTTGAATACACGTAATATTAGAAAATCATTTCCTTAGTAGTTCAGTCGTATTTCCCATAATACCATAGTGGAGTAGGTTCACTCCTTAAACCATCATAGTAATCAGGGATCAATAGCTGGAATATCATAGGGTATGTATTCCATTATTGAACTTGCTTGACTTACCATTCCATTAATATTTATCATATTAGATATCAATCTTTACCCAATCCATTTGAGGGAGATATAAGACCCAAATGTTACATAATTGAAATCATATATATGTGTGACACAATATTTTGAAACATTAATCATATCAGAACCCATAAATTAAAATTATTTCATAAAAAATTCATCCTTACATAACTTATAAAAATGAAACAAGTTTCATAATAATTTTATCATTTAATCCCATCATAACCTGTACAAAATAAATCGGGTTTAATACTCATTTTATCATGGAATAACTTATTGGAGAGAACTAGGTTTCATAAATATCTTGTAATAATATAAATTAAAAAATTAGGAAAAGGATAAGAATGATATACTTTGAAAAAATGCACAGTAAGTATATGTAACATCAAAGGTTTTCATCTTATATCCATAATTATTTTGAATTAAAAATCATTTGGAATGTTTCTAGTGGAGAATATATTTTCATTGAAAAGTACTATTCTAAAAATAAAAAACAACACACAATTTGTAAATAATTTCCTTTGAATATATACTTGAGAACATATTTAGTAATGTCTAAATACAATAGTGGTTGTGAAATCACAAAACTTCATTCATGTCATGTATATTAAAAAAGAATCCTTCTAATTTTTCTGTAATGACCCAAAAAACATTATTGAAAATTACACTTGGTCTATTTAAATGTCTTCTTATGGTTATATAAAAAGTATGAAATTATTTGGTTTTATGCTTTGGATTTAAAAATACTATTTGGAATTTTGATTGTTGCTAATATATCTATTGAACAGTGATCATATGAAAATTATAAATATAGGGCTTTAACAAATCCAATTTACTCAAACAAAGGAACTGATGACCTCATCCAGTAGACTTTATCCATTTGAAGCCCATTTTTTAGAGCTTGGAATGGATGTGGTGTCATTGGTCTTCACTCTTGATAAAGTCCAAGCTGAGCTTCAACATGATAAGCTTGAACGGAACCTCCTACCAGAGAAGTGGAAGTTGATAGAGATTACCACTCTAATGATGTCATCTGAGCCATCGCAAGAGTCTGTCACCATCGCACACCTTATACTTCGGTCTTATTCGGGTGTTATAATGGGTTATGTAACAAGACTTTAGCACTATGAATACGTTCATTATTTTTTTATATAATGATGTATATACATTCATTTTGTTATTGTTACTTCGTAAATAGATTTTAAAGCACAAATAGTATTTTTAGTTATTTTCAACTGAGGAATCTATTTTGATAAATTAATGTATTTCTGAATTAAATAATATTTAAATAAAATATTATTATTATTAAATTACTTTTATTAAGTATAATTGATCATATATTTTTTATGAATGCAATTGTCATTTTTTTATTAAGGTTTGAATGTTGTCTTTGTCAAAACCCATGAATTTTTTATAAATACCATTTTTTATTTAAAAAGTGAAAATTGACATACATATATATTATTATTTAGATAAAATGAATACTATTTTTGGAATGAGGATGTTGAAATTATCCAATGGTGAATTTTTCATAATTTTCTGAGACAGTCAAATTTTTGGGTAAAAATTATATACCGTTTAAATAAATAAAATGTTTTATGACATCATAATAACCCAATTGTAATGTAATAAAATAATATAAACATTAATTTCATCCAATATATTTTTAAACATTAAAATATTATAATTTTAGGTTTGGTTTTTTATTTCAGAATGCTTTAGTGGACCCTTCAAACTTATAAAACATTTTAGAAATTTAAATTGTTTTTTTAGAGTGTCACTCACCTCCACATAATAACCCCTATTACTATAAGAAGTTATTACATTGGCCTTATAAAATATTATTTTCCACTCTTATTTTGAAAACCATGGGAAAAACCGTTTTCAGGTCTGAGGTTTGGATTTGTTTAATGTGTGGTGTCCCAAACCAAAATAATAAAGAAGTCCCTCTCCATTCCTATATAAACCCACACAAGATCCCACTTCATCCTCACCCAAAGCCTATAGAGTTAGATAAAACCCTTAACTCCTATCTCTAGAATCCTTAAAAGGTTCCCCAAGCTCCGAATAATCCTCTCTCAAGCCTCTCCCAAGCTTTTGGTATCACACTTCCAAATAAGAGATTCCTACCTTCTTCATTTTATCCAAGATTCTTAATATTGTTATACCCTGTTATTTTCAATTATAAATGTTAGGGTATGATTTAACACCTCCACCATACGTTACCATTTATATTTAAATGATTATTTAACCCATTATCTCTCATTAATTCATCCCATGTACAACCGTTACCATGCCAAAATTCTGTAAGGAATTTCTCACTCCTCATTTACATTCAAGAAAATATTTTAAATTATTCATCTAAATTACATTCCATTTGTTGGTATAAATTTTTACCATGATCCCATTAATGTCCATTTAATTTATAATTGGTGAGATACCTATTTCACTCTCATTAATCCATTTTAAAAATTTCTATTTTTCGTCGTTATGCTGCCAAAATTACAACAAAATTTCCATGCCAAAAATCATTGTATAGAAAATACCATAACCAATCCTCTATCAGCGGTATTCAACCATATGTACATGTAATTATTTCTTTAGGACATACATTTATGTATTAAATATATATTATTAGTTTAATTAATTATTATGTTAATGAATCTATGTTGTATGATCTATGTGGCACACTTATGCATGAAGTGAAATGATTATGAAGTGTGCACCCTAATAGCGCTCCAATTCATTGGGTAAAGTGTAGTATCATGATACGTCATGTTTAATGAGTGTTGACTCATTCTAATTCAAGTGAAATTAGGGTTTACTCATTCTTCATGTGCAATGAGGGTTTATTAATGCCCAATTTGCAATGAGTCTTGGCTCATGCTAATTCCATGTTAAATGTTGTTTCCACATTTCCATGTTATGATTAACATGCTTTATCATTCCTTTATGTTCATGTTTCTATTGTGATAAGTTTATATTTCTATTGACTAACATGTATTTTATTCGTCATGTTATTCGATGTTTATTCCATTACTGGTCTTTATAGCTCACCATATTCTTATATATGTCCTAAGGTTATCCCATGCAATGCCAAGTACAAGGGAATGTAGTGGTCATGTAATGGAAGTTATCAAAAATTATGTTGTGTGTTTTATGTTCTAAGTTGGTATGTAATATTCGTAATCCCCAAAGATAGTAGACCTTTCAATATTATATGTTGTATCATGTTAATTTTATGCAATAAATTAGGTTTAAGTGTGTAACAAAAATTAGAGTTGTTATATTTTCGGTATGATCAAAACTGGCCAACTTTGGAAAATGAAATGAAGATTTATTTTAAAAAATCATTTTAAAATTTAAAACATTCATAAAAATACCTTTAAATTAATCCTTTATGTAAATCTAAATTAGTTTTTACAACATTTTTATAAAACATGTTTTTGGAAAATAAATTATTTTTGGCCTAAGGAAAAAAGGAAGAAGATTTTTCTCTGAAAGAAATTTTTTCAACTAAGGAGTATATATAGAGAATAAAATAATGGAAATAAATTTATTTCTCATAAATAACTAAATGATAAGAAATTACATGTGTTTCTTGAGAGACGGATAATAATGTTTCATCATTGGAATCATAATCATGAACAATCATAATAAACAAGGACAATGTATCATAAAACCCATACCACTTTGGTAACATGGAATTGTATTCCCCGATAAAGAATGAAATTAAATAAAAAATAAAATATATTTAGAATAAATATATTCATGATACTACATGTCAATGTTTTTGTTTATACACTGCATAAAAGAAGATTGTTGCATAACAAAAAAACATGACTCAAAGAATGAAAATTGAGACAAAAATCTTTCACCTTGTGTTCTGAATTCCTTCATACATGCTCGAAACTCATTTACAATAAATATATTTTAAAAAATATATATTAATGAAACAAATATATATATATATATATATATATATATATATATCATACCACATATTATTGGCATTTTACCTTTTATTAACTATTTACTAATAATTACATATTGAAGTTACATTTTCTCCAATATCTTCTTTTTTCATATATGTTTTATCTAATATTTTATGGTCCTCTGGATTTGGGCATGGATCCATAATATCCATATTTTTTTATCATGATATAAATATCATAATTATTTATTATATATGAATTTAATATAATCCATATTAGTCAGAGATCGAAAATGGAAAACACCCCACATGGAGAAGGTAGGTCGTACGCAAGAAACATATTTTAGTTTTCTTAATGGATGATGTGAAAGAATAGTGAATAATATATTAACATTATAGAATCATTTTTATTTAATATATGTCACATTTATTAATTAAATTTATATCTTATTACATAGTTTGAAAAAAATTCATTCCTTTACCAGGTGGTAGTCTTTTATACAGATGAGCGGTGTTATTATATTCTCACAGAAAGAAAATTAGGGAGGTATATGTGATATAATAATTTAAAAAGTATAAAAATTAATTATATATCATATATAATAAATTAAATACATAATTATATCATATATTTATTGGTGGTGATGGAAAATAAATAACATTAATTCGCGAGGTGGTAATACTCTATAAACCTGAATAATGATTTTATATCCCATTTTTTGGAAGTGTAGATTGATATATGTAATTACATTAACATAATAACATTTAAATATATGATATATAATGATGTTATTATTTCATGACAATTTAATAATATTTTATGTTGTTATAATAATAATTAAATCAAAAACACAATGATAAAAAACATCACCCCTTCATCTAAACCCTCTTTGGGTTTTGCCTCAATCCTTGCTAGATCGAGTTTATGATCTCACAAAGTTCTATAATATGAAGTAATAGATTTTATGAAGTGATTTAGGTATGTATTTTATAAACCAACTTGTTTTAGAAATCTAAATAGGATAGGGGAAGTTATGACTTTTTATAAGGGAGGTTGGTGGAACACTTGTAATTTTTGAAAAAAAAGTTGAACCCATGTTCATAAAAATAAATAAGGATAAAAAATAAACCAAAATCAAACTATATACATTATAAGTTATATATATTTGTATAAAATGGGTTTTATACACGTTTGGGGTCATTTGTAACCTATATATTTTTATTGTAACCCATCGGTAAACCCATTTTTAACTTTAGCATCACAAATAATTTTTACTATTTTTAAAATAAATAATGGAAAAAATGTATGATAAAATTATTAGATAACTTAAATTATTATGATTAAAAATATTGAATACTTTTCATCAAAATTCCATTCACTGATTATTAATGTTTAAATTTTAAATTAAACTCACAGATGTGACTATAATGTTTTCCTCCAAAGAGAAGATGTTCAGAAGTTTAATAAGTTTTTATATCAAAAAATAAATTTGAAACTGATTCAAATGATTTAAATTGGATGAAGTGATATATAATTTTAAAAATTTTAATTTTAAAACAATTTTAAAACAACAATAAATTTTTTAATTTCTATGATGGAAAATGTAGTTTCCAATAAAAACAGTATTTTCACTATTCCTCAAAAATATAAACTTTGGAAAAAAATCAAAAAAATTCACCCAAAGATAATTTTTAATATATGATTTACAAAATTATTTTTATTCAATAAATTTATCTTTCGAAAATTTGTTAAAAATTAATTTCAATATTTCTCACAAAATAAATTTAAAATATATTTTTTGGGAAAATCATTTTTTCGAAACATATAATGTATTTTCAGAAATTGCATCAATTTTTTTGTCAATATGATTACTTTATATTAAAAAATTATACATAAAATATAAAATATTGATATTGATATTAATCACATTTCCTTTAATATCCAATTACAAACTAACATTTTTTTAAAATAATAATAATATTTTTTCATATTTTTTAAAAACTCGGTGTTGCGTGTAATCCAAGATATCAAATAAATTCAATTTATTTGAAATAAATATTTCATAAAATATAATGGTGGTAAATTATACCCCAATTAACATAAAGTTCTCCCTTGAACATCCATCACCCCAATACAAGAATAAGACTATACTTGGTCCTCATCTTGTCCTCCCATGTTCCCACATAGCTTCAACAAAAAGGTGGGTTCTCCATAAAACATTACCTAGGTGAGTTGACTTATTTCATAGAACATTATCTATTATATCTAGAATATGCACTAATTGTAGATAATAAGAAATATATTATTCTAGTGGTATAATCATTGAGTTCATTACATGTAAATGGTAATGTATGTACTTAGAGAAAAAACATAGAAAAAATCATGAACATGGGAGATATTTGGTGGAAGTGCCAATATATTGGCTTCCATCCAAATATAATTAATGATTTTAAATGGAATGGTATACCTAGTTCTTAGTTTACCCCTTTTTTGAAATCCAATTATATTATTCCATGGATACACTACTACTAAAATGTGTTTATCTAGCACTATGTCATTAATAGAACTAGTTAAAAGTGATGTTAAAGACACCCTTTATCTGTGCTAAAAAAAAGAATAGTTAAAGGGGGCCATTAATAGTGATTTTTAACATTTATAAAGGGGAAAATATATTAGCTCTTATAAAAAATGGGCTGATAAACCCCCCCTATAATCACTATTAATAAATCATTGATAATGGTGGACCTTTATCAAAGTTAGTAAAAAAGACTTGATAAAGGGGAGAGAGGTCTTTATCAATTCTTTTTTAGAAGCATTCATAAAGCCCCCCTGCCATTACTTTTTAACAAAACACTATTAATGATTATATTTAAAAAAATTAAAAATAATATATTAATATATAAATATATTTATATTCATACAAATATCATATATATGTTTTAAATATGATTTAAATATGGATAAATAGACATTTACACTTAATTGAAATGATATTTAGTGTAAATTGATTATAAATTAATTAAAAAATATGTTCAATTTTTACGAATAAAACTATTATCATTTAGAATTCATTTTATAGAAATTTTAAAAAAAATAAAAAATAATAAAAGATAAAAAATAATTTGACAACATAACTTGAACTAAAAAAGGCCATAACTTTTGATTCAGGTGTCCATTTGGGCTTTATCATATATCAAATTGAAGCCTATGATGAGATTAACACCATGTCTACTTGGGGGATACCAGGCACTATTTTTTAAGGTCAAATAATGGATAGAAGGCCTCTAAATCTTATTTTTAATCCTAGTATTATATTCATATTGATATTATGGTTTTTTATTTTTTTAGTTTTTCACAATTTACTATTATTTATAATAAAATATATACAAATATATACAAATTTTTTTCATACATACACAAACACGAAAAAACATGTTTTATATAAGTTTCTTAAAAAATATATATATGTGAATATATATAACAATATATATAAACATATATATAAATATATTATTAAAAAATTTATCAAAAAATATGTACTTATATATATATATTAAAATCGAAGACAAAAAAACATAGGGGAATGGAAAAGGTGTTGAAATATGAGCAGGAGGTCTCGAGTTTCAAACAAGATAGAGGAAGGAACATGTGTATAATGGTGGAGTTATATAAATTGATGATAAAGGTGCTGGTAAGTGCTGACAAATGGGATGAGAATCATTAATAAAAGGTGAGGTGGGAAGAGTTTAGAATATAAAAATATCTTCCCTTATTAGAGGGTTATTTACCAGCTCTTTTTGGGCTGATAATAGCCCCCTTTATTAGTGATTTTTTTGCACTGCTAATTGGGCCTTTAATAGTAATTTTTTCAAGAACAATTATAGAAAAACCTTTAACATAAATCACATTATTATCACTTTTAAAGCACTGATTAAACCCATTTACTAGCACTATTAAAGGACATATTTGTAGTAGTGAGAAATTCATAGAAACCCTGTATCACCAACTTCAAATTCCAAACACACTATTGTTTTTTAGAATAACATTTATTCTGAATCAGATCTAGATTGATGTGTTACAGAATGGTTCTAACATCCCCTTCTATTTTACAAGCCATTTTTGGTACCAATAAAATGTTTTCTCCAATATCAATCCATAACATTATATTTCTACACATTTTTCCATATTCAAAAGAGATATTTCAATGATTGAGTGAAATTAATTGTTTCATGAAAAGATAAATATGAGATGGTGTTTATCCCAAACAACATTAAAATATAGATAAAGTGATTAAAACATATCATATTGGGTAATAATTTTTCTCATAGATTGATCTTGTGTTGTAGGATAATATACACTATTGAAATGAATCATTTCATCAATATATTGTCAAATACTTCCCCAAAACATTGAGATAAAACACATATTATGATCAGACAAAATGAAATATGGTACTCTATGAAACATTATCACTTCATTAATTTATGTCCTTGTAATTTCATCATGGTAAATGTCTATTCTGATTACTATTAAGTGTGATGACTTTTTAAGGTGATCTAAAAAAACCCATAAAGATTTAAACAAATTAGAAATTTTGGGATTTCTGACAACAAAATGTATGGTGTGGTTTTCCCATTTCCATTAAAGATTGGGTAAGGGATGTAACATTCTATTAAAAATTATTCTCATAGACTTAACATTCTGATTTTCCAAGTACCGAGATACAAACTCTGCAATATATCGTCTCATTTTATCCCACCAGAATTACTCTTTCAAATATACATACAACTTATTAATTATAGTATGAATAGATAATGTTCAACTATGAGATTCCTATAAAAAATATCTATCCAAATCTATTATGGAGTGAACACATCCATGGTTCTTTAACCATATCATTCCTTCATGATCATGGTTTAAACAATGAACATTTCTAAACAACTTTTTCTGTTGCACATCATCCATTTGTTTTAATTAACCATCACTTTGATAAATGGTGGAATATTCAATTGATAAAGACAATATTTCTCCCCTTACAATGAGTTTTCTAGATCTATCATTTTAAAATACAAAAATATTAGATCTTTTTTAATCCTTATCATAGATATGCTAGAATGATCCATTCGACTCAAATCATTGACTACCTTATTCGATTTCTCAGCGTGGTAATGTGTTGATAATTATTAATCATTAATAATATCTAAACATGTCTATGGTACATATTCCACTCCTTCAATGTAAATATATAATTTAGCATTAATGATCATTATATATATATATATATCCTATATTTCCCTATAAAGATTATTTATAAATAATCATAATAAAAAATGACTATAGGTAACTCCAAATCATTATTATGGTAATTTTTATTATTAACACTTAATTTTCGTGAGGCATAAGATATACTCATTTCATTATTCCCAAGAAAACATCAAAATACCTTCTTATATTAATCATTATAGATTACATAACCTTTCTCCAACACAAGGTAATGTAAGAAAACGTGCACCGAATAATCATTTCATTAGTTCCATGAAATTTTCCTCATAATCATCTATCTCGAGTAACACAATTAACTTTCTAGTTAAACTGGTTTTTATATTATATTTGGATGATAAATTGTTCAAAAACCATTGATACGTTATAGTTAAACTATGAATATTATTCACTAGGGTTAGTCCAATCCAACATTCAATATCATTCTTCTATGATGGATCTACCCGTGTACTGTCTCTTGATATTAAATTACCCAAAAATGAAACATTCGGTAGCCAATATTTACATTTCTTAATTTTTTCATATAGTTACACCTTCCATAGGGTCATAAGTAAAATTTTCAAGTGTTCTAAATTCAGTTAATTTTTCTATGAATGAAGAATAATATCATCTATAAAGACAACCACACTCTGATTATTGTAATTTCTAAAGACTATATTCATTAAATCCATGAAAATACTAGTGGAGTTAGTTAGACCAAGTGGAATCACAATATATTCATATTGTACATACCATGCATGTTTTTTTTCAGGGGTATATCATCATTCGTATACTTCAATTGATGATATCCAGAGTGAAATTCAATTATAGAAAATTAATGAGGTCCACACAGTTGATCAAATAGGTCGTCAATACGGGGTGGGGGATACATGTTCCTTATGTAGATCTACATGATAATAAATAATGAGTCACATGAATACAACAATATTTTTTATGAAAATAATTTTTTCACCCCAATGTAACAAACTTGTCTAAATATATACCTTCACATGGATCTCCTTGAGTTATTTATTCAATTATTATAACTCAATAGGAGATATTCTATAGGGATTTTTTGAAATTGGTGTGGAACTAGGTATGAGTTCAGTTGGATACTCAACCTCCCAATTTAGCGGAAGACTAGTAAACACTTCTTGAAAGTCATAAAAAATTTATTGCATAATATACATACATTTTTTTCAAATATTCTCTCCAACCAAATGATATATAAAACAATTTAGAATGGGAATCAAGATCAATAAATTTGATGTAATATCCATTGGAAGTTTATACTTATCATCAATTTGATAAAAGATCATAGGTTGGTTTTGAATATCGAACATAACTTCCCTTTCTTGAAAATTGATGTGTGACTTATGTAGAGAAATATAATCCATGGCTAAGACAACATCAAATTAAACCACATATAGAAGTAAAATATTTTAAAGAAAAACATTCCAATAAACGTTAACTATGGATGAATAATAAACATGAGACGAGATCATTATACCATTAGGCGTTTTCACTGAAAATTATACATCTTTTAATTTTGGTGTTGTCTTGATTCCCTTTGAAATTATTTAGATATGAAAGAATGAGTATACCTGGAGTCAAATAATACATAGAAATTTCATAGTTGATGGTAAGTGTACCATTCACATCATCTTTATTTGGCCCCTTGTTATAAATTATGATTGCATGAGTTTCACCCCTTTCCCTCAACTTAAGAGGATGCTAAAATTGATCATTAATATAAACCATTTGATTTAAGAACTAGGTATAAAAGTTCTCATACATCTTTGTTTTGAAACACTGGAGTGTGGTTAGTGTATTCTGTGAATATCTCCCCCTTTTTTCATCATTATCTAACTTCTTCCCATAACTTCCGTAATCAGTTTCTTAATGTAATTTTTTCCCACACATATATAATTTAACATTCCCCTTAATACAATTTTCTACATGTTTCCATCTTAAATTTGAGCATGATTCGAAGATAATCTTCTTCACTACATGGTTTTCAGAGATTCCTTTTATCTAGAAACACATTTTCTAATGAAAACCATGATATTTAGGGGTAAATATGATCTCAATTTTGACATTGAGAGCAGTTCAAATTATTTATTTATAGAAAATTATGTCCCTTATGTCTGATTCCCTTCTAAAACATGTTTTCAAGGCATTGAAGAATCTATTCTACTAACTTTTAGGTAAGATGATAATTCTAAAATCACTCCTCACAAGTCTTGTAAAATTTTCATCATAGGAACAAACAAGTTCATTTTATTTCTAAGTTACCTCAAGGATTTCATTATAATTTTTTTTATAAAGGATTCTGGAGAAGTAGTTATTGAGAAATAATATCTTAAAATAATCCCACACCATATAATCTATTACATAGTGTTCCCTTATATTCTTACTAATATTCCACCATTGATCCACTTCACCTTCAAAATGATAGATATCCAAAATAACTGTTTCATTTTTTAAACACTAGAAAATATAAATTTAGTGGTACAAATATATTTCTCAATGATCCAACATTTATGTATGTTGAAATTTTCTCCTTTATTTTGGGATTTGGCCTTTTCTTAAGACAAGATCCTCTCTTCATTTTTTCCTTCTGATTTCTCTTAGTGCACCTCGAGAATTTATTCTAAGACAAATCACGTGCCTATGATGGATCCCTTCCCGCTCATCCTTCGATTACTCAAAGTTCATCCTCTGTAATTCATGCATCCCCAGTTCTTGGTTTGGGGAGAAAACATTGATCATTGATCATCCAAGTATAGGTTTTTCCTTCAACTCTTTTTAATATGCATCTTGCTGGGTGTGTGTAATAATGATTCACTCGAGACGTGGATGAAACCAAATATTAATGAAGATTATAAATAGAATTGATATGAATAAAGGGGTGTGAATGATGATTATTTTTATGTATTCTTTTAACTTTGTTTTTATGTTATGAATTGTATGGTATTATGCCCACTGAGAATCGTGGTCATTGGTCCTCATTTCTTATACGCTAATGAACCTCTATTTTCCAGTTCATCCTATGATTGAATGAATGTATCATGGAAACTAGTTAATCATGTTGAAATCGTTGATTAAATGTATTCCCGATTAATGAAATCATATGTGTGATCACTCTGGTTAAACAAATTGAAGTAATGGACAAAATGAATGGTGATGGCTAAATATGAAAACTCACTTTCTCTATTCCGGTGATTTTTATAGTTGTTCTGTTTGATTACTAATGGGGTGACATAGAGGGGGTGGAATTCATGTTGAGAAGTGGCTGGAATATAAATTTGAGGTTTTTTGGATATTGTATGTTGGGTGTTGGATTTATTCCAATACATCGAGGGATCTCACGGATCCCTTTTTTCCTTGTGACTTTACAAGAGAACTGGGTGTGAATGCTTGAGATTCACATTGTTTTTATTCCTTCAGTTGTTTTTTTGGATTGTATTTATGCCTGGTACATGTCCAGTAGTGAAGGAATGTTTTAAACAGAATCACTGGAACCTAAAAATGAGAACATGTACAATGGGGTAATTGTTTTTCACAGAAATGGGTTGTGCTCTGGTTGTGGGTGATGTGTATTGTGCATGTTGGGAGAGTAACAAGAGTGGTTTGTACATACTGGTTTTATACTTCTGGGCCCTTAGGTTGGGATGATTTCTTGATTACCTATATGTATCATATTTAGTTCTTGTGTTTCTTATACACACCCCACCCATGTGGAGCACTTCGGGCCAAACACCCCTATCTCATGGGGGAGGGTGTTTTTTCCAACATTCTAATGAGTGGATAGTTATTTTCTCCCTTCCGATCCCTCTCCTAGGTATCCCAAGATTCTTTGGGCTAGATAAGATGGCCTAAAGATCATTATAGCCCATGATTCTGTAGGCAAGGTGTGCTGTGATGTTGGGCCTAGGTGTGCACAGACAGGTTCATTTCCCAAGTATCTTCGAGATGAGGCCAATGTGTCTTTGGGAATAGTAGGGGTTGTTCTAGCTCAGGTTTCTCATAAATGGAAGTGGTTGTTCTGGAACAAGTGTCTGTGGGTGTGGTTATGCGTGGTTGTGGTGGCCCATGTTACTACTTGTGGGACGTGTGGTTATAGTGGCCCATAAGGATGTTATTGGGCCGGTAGTGGGACTACGGTGAAACTTGTGGGGGATGCCTGACACATCGAATATCCTAAGTAACCAGTGGTAAAGTGGTGCCGGGTACCCAAATATCGATCTTCTATTACTATTAATTTGTATGAGTTGTATTATTTAAGGAGTGTTCCATGGTGAGGTTTGGTGGATAGTTTCCTTGCTAAGTGTTTTGGTTATCTCTTTTTATCAAGGGGCATTAGAATGACTCCCCACTTGTGTATGATTGCTTTTTTTTCCTACAGAGTATACCTGTATACTCACCCAACATATATAAAATTGCTTTCAGGTTTTTAGGAAGACTTTGAGTATCATTCCAGACCATACTATCTTGGCCTTCAGGAGCTGTCGTTTCTTATTTTCTTTCTTTTAGTCATTTTCATCAAATTTTTCTTGTAACTTCTATCAGTTTATATTGAGCATGAATATGGTAATTGATTTTTGGATTTACTTTTACTTTCAGTTTTTGGTGTTTTTTTGGATTTTCCATCATATCTCATGCTCTAGTTCTATAAAAAGGGAAATTACTTCCATTTTATGTGGGATTCTTTACCATTGGTGCTAGTCACCACTTTAGGGATGATTGAAGGTGGGACTCCGGGTTCATTATCTCTCCTTTAGCTAGAATAAGTAAGGGTCTGGTAGTTTTTTTCCCTTTCCTAATCATTGTTAAGATGGGGCAAGACATAATATTATTGAAGGGTGGTTGAGAGATAAGATGGAGTTTGGGGTTAGTATCAATGAGGGAAACAATGTTAAGTAGTATTGGGGAATTAAATAGTCTAGGGAAAACCACCTAGGACACATGATTTTAGCCCCCCCCCCCCCCCCTTGATCTGATGCAAGGACTCTAGACCTACCGAACGACCATGTAAGGGTACACAGATTGCAGTGTAGAGACCCTAGGAAAGGTACATGAATCCTACTGACTTTTGATCTTGTTTGTTCTGGGTATTTTTTTAATTTAAAATGAATAAAAAGTTAATGAAAAATTTAAATGAAATCTTCTACACTACTCGGGTTTAGGCATTTCCATGTGTACCTTGCAGCTATGGAACCCAGATGATGACAATGAGTAGTGTGGGTGATCAGGGCCCAGGAGGATAATTTGGATGATTACCAGGGGACTGATTGGGAGGAAGAGGATGACTAGTGGCATAAGTCATTTCGTGCCTTTTAGCGGCAGACCCTCAAAAAGTATTAGGGTATTGTCTCAAACATGGAGGTGGAGGGCTGGATCGAGGAGCTGGTGATAACTTTCAACCTGATCAGGGAATCAGCTAAGAATTGAGTTATTATGGTAGTAATCTAGATGTGGGGAGTGGCATGTCAATGGTGGACACTCTATCTCGGCGAGGAGAAGGATGTTGAGGTTTCGTTGAATGACTTCGAGAGGTAGTTCCGGGTAGAATTAAATTATTCCATGATGAAGGATGATAAGAGGAAAGAACTTATATCCCTTCAGAAAGGGAGTATGGAGGTGTGGGAGTTAGTGATCAAGTTCAAGGATCTCCTTCGTTTAACTCCTGACCTCTTCTTGGGTGACGAATCGTGGACGAGGAGTTTATATGAGGCACTCCAACCTTCCCTATAGTTTGTTGTTACTCCCATCACACTGCTGGTGTAAATGGAGGATCAAAAGAAGGATAAAGTGGTTGAAAGGATGCACATTCTGGTAGGTGTGTCATGTGAGGGTATACAGTTGATCTAGTCTAAGGGGAAGGTCGTCGGCAACAAACCTCTAGCAACAGGGCCATTCAGGATTCCGCTGGCATGGAGCAGGCCCCATCAGTTCTACATTCGATCTCCCAATACTCACCCTTTCTTTACATTTCTAGGACCAAGGTGATTTATCTATGGTAGCTATGGGAATCTTGGAATCAGTTCCTAGACCTGTGCAGTACAATGTAGGTGGGAAGGTTCAACGCCCACCTCAACAGTAGCAGTTTCTAGCCATACCTTTTTAGAAACATTAGCAGCATGGGCAACAAGCTCCCACTCCATAGAGGGTGGATGGTGTCGGAGAAATCCAACCTCAATGAAATCCTATGGGACCTCAACCCGTGCATTGTTGGGGTGGAGTTCGACATACGATAGGTAGGGGAGGTGGTTGTGGGAATTTTCACGTAGTAGAGACAGTAGTTCTGGTAGGGCTGAATGTCATTCATGGTATGATAAACTTGTTTAGAACTCTTTATTGTTCCCTGTTTGATTCAAGAGCTTCGTACTACTTTGTTTCAGCTGGTATATCCAATGTATTGGGCCTATACATAAGTAGACTTTCTATACACTTGGTGCTGAGTATGCCAGATGAAGTTGGGACTAGCCTGTTTGATGTTTATCGGGGAAGCAGACTGATGCTAGCGACACATCAGTCTTGTGGGGATCTCTTTCTATTGAAAATGATGAAATATGATGTCATACAGGGCATCGATAGGCTGTTTTCCATGCTCGTTGTTATTGAATACTTTTGGAGAAGGTTCATGTTCCCTGATATGTGCGGCCAATGTGTAGATTTCATCGGCGAGCGGGGTTGCTGGGAGGGTAGATGACATGTGGATACCCATCATTCCAAGCTAGCTGAGCTGTTAGTGAATCCAACAGACTGAGATATGGTGGAAGTCCCAGGGATCATCTGTGAGTTCCTGGATATCTTCCTTGGTGAGGTTGTGACTCTACCCCCTCGACGTGATGTTGGGATTGGGATATACTTACAACCCGGTTCCCATCTGATTTAGATGGATCCCTATCGGATAATTCCTAATGAGTTGTGAGAGTTATGGATACAGGTTGATGACCTGATGAAGAAGGGTTTAATATGAAAAAGTTTTTCACCATGGGGTGCTCCAATCATGTTTATGAAGAAGGAAAATGGTGGACTCATGCTGTGTATAGACTACCAAAGGCTGAATCAGGTGACGGTCAAAAAATGTTACCCGATCCTAAGGATCGACTACCTTTTTGAACTGTTGAAGGGAGCATGTTGGTTCTCTAAGATCGACATACATTCAAGATATCATCAGTTGGGGGTGAAGGAGTTTCACATATTGAATAGAATTTTTAGGTGTAGATATGGGCCCTTTGATTTCATGCTCATCCCATTCGGTGTTTCGAACACACCAGCCGTGTTCATGGGGCTCATGAACTCTATTTTCCATGAATATCAGAGATGGTCTATAGTCATGTTTATTGACATTGTCTTAATATAATCATGATCACAAGAGGATCATGATGAGTATTTGAGGATAGTTTTGGAAGTCCACCGACACCACTAGCTCTACGAAAAGTTGTCCACGTGAATGTTCTAGACATGAAAGGTGCATTTCCTTGGACACATATTGTCCTAGTGGAGAATATAAGTGGACCTGTTGAAGGTCGAAGCGATTGTTTCTTGGGAAGAACCTAAGAAAATGGCAGAGGTTTTTAGTTTCCAGCGTCTATTAGGTTACTACCAGTGGATTTTTCTTGACTTCTCTCAAGGTTTAGCACCTTAGATAGCCTTGACCAATAAAGAAAAAGCTTTTGTTGGGTGTGAGTATTTCTAGGAAACCCTCAATTATCTGAAAGGGAAACTGGTCAGTTCCCTAGTAGTAAGGTTTCCAGAGGAGGGGGTAGTATTTGAAGTGTCATGTGATACTTCCGGTATAGGCTTGGGGTGTGGGATGATGTAGCAGCATGGAGGGATCTCTAATGGGTCTGGGAAGTTACGTGCTCATGAACGTAACTATTCCACCCATGGACTGGATATTTAAGCAGTTGTGTTCACACTGAAGTTATGATGGAATTACATCATTGGGGAATGCATCGTGTTTTTCATTTATCAAAAGATCATGAGGCATTTCTTCTCCCAACGAGATCTTAACTTGCAGTAGCGGAGGTGGATGGAGTTTATTTAGGAATAAGACTTTAAGATCTCCTGCACCTTAGGAAAGTAAAACATGGTGGTTGATGGCTTGAGCAGGAAGTCACTAATGGTTGCGGTTTGGGAGTTAGTAGATGCTTGGAATGAAATGGAGTAGTTGACTTCTATACATCTGAGCCTAAAATTAGAGGATGGTAGAAGCAGTCTATTTCAAATGATAGTGAAGTGTTCCTTGGTATGGAATGTGGAGAAGTCTTAGTGGGGAGACATAGAGGCTGAAGTGAGGCATCATCATGTTATCCCGGGCAATGCTCCTGAAGGATAGATAGAGGATGGTCAGAATTAAAGGATTTTCCACAAGAAGTTATTTCTCCTAGAGATGAGGCCCGAGGGAGTTCTATAGGAGTCCCATAAATCCCCCCTATTAGTACACCCATGAGTTTCCCAAATGTACTGAGGTTTTAGGGAACAGTTTTGGTGGCCTGGGATGAAACGAGCACTAGAAGAGTTTGTGGAAAGGTGTCTAGTATGTCAGTAGGTGAAGTATGAACAACACAATGCAGGAGGTTTTTTGTAGCCTTTAGATGTCCCTTAGTGGAAGGTAAATGACATCTCGTTGGATTTAGTCACATGAATACATAGGGTTCAAGGAGGTTGTGATGCTATCTGGGTAGTGGTAGATAGGCTGATGAAATCAGCTCACTTCCCTGCGATCAAGGAGTTGAGTGTATTGGATGCCTTATCAGATATATATGTGGATCAGGTGGTGTGGTTTCATGGAGTTCGAAGGTATATATTCTCAGACCGAGATGCACGGTTTACCTCACATGTCTTGAGGGGGTTGCAGCATGATTATGGATCATATCTATGCCTTAGCACCGCTTTCCACCACAATATAGATGGGAAGACAGAGAAGACCATCCAGATGTTAGAATATATGATTTTGGAATTGTTCTATGATTCAGGGGATCGTGGGTACGACACTTGCCACTTGTAGAGTTTTCCGACAAAAATGACTATCACACTACCATTATAATTGCTCCATTGGAGACTTTTATGGAAGGTTGTGTTGTTCGCCTGTGTGCTACAATGAGGTAGGGGAGGTAGGTGTTCTTGTCCTACAGGTAGTGCAGATCATGAATGGAAGGTTTTTCCTATGCGTGAAAGGATGAAGGTGTCATGTGGCCGGCAGAAGTGGTATGCCTATCAAAGGAGGACACCCTTGGAGTTCGAGGTTGGGGACCACATGTTCTTAATGGTGTCCCCTTGGCGTTGACAGCTGATGTTCAGAAGGGTGAGTAAGATTTATCCAAGGTTCATTAGACCCATTGAGGTGTTGTGATGGGGTGAAAATGCATCATGTCAACTTGTGATACCATCGCTACTACATAGGGTCCACTATGTCTTCCATGTGTCTCAACTATGTCAGTATGTACATGATGACACGCACGTCCTTGACTAGGGGGAGATGGATATCAAGGACGATGTGAAATTCGTGGAGTGTCTAGTGAGGATTGTGGATCATGAAGATAAGGTTATTTTTGGGAAGGGAATTTCATTGGTTCGTGTGTTTTGGAGGCATGGTGTCCTCAAGTAGAGTACCTAGGAATAGGAGCCACAAATGTGTGCCCAATACCTATAGTTGTTTTGAGTTTTGATCTTTTGGTTGCCTTATGTCTTTCTGTGATGCAATGATTGACCTTATTTTCTATAAGATGGGAAGTTTTCCTTATTCCTTGAATGTGTGTAAATCAATAACTCTGGTGAGGGTAGAACCGGGTCCCTACTCAAGATGCATTAAGGTGGATGCGATTAAACACATGCGGGCGAGTCAGTTCTGCCATAAGCAGATAGTATCTTAACATGGAGGAAGAGACTCCCTAACCCCTATGTCTAGGAAGTGTGCCTTTATATGTTGTGTGGGCACTTGGGGGATAAGGTTTATAGTGTATCTATAGTTGTTCAAGATATATATGAGGTAGAGGTGTTCTTAGATACTAAGGTTTGTTCCAGATTTCCAACAACTCTAGGGTGATTTGTTCCTGAGAGGTATCTAACAAGGTGGTTGTTCAGACCCCTATATTTTTCTTTGGGATTAATCAAGAATTATTGAGGTTGAGAATAGTTTTATAGGTATCTTATTTTATGGCCCAGACCCTTCCAGTTCATTACTTTCCCAAATTTTTGGTGACTGGGGAAACCTGGGGACCATCGGTGACTCATTAATGAGATTGGAAAAATTCAGGTCAAACAAATGGTGGCACTGTTGGGAACCAGTGGTACCGATGGGCATCTGTGGCACTGATCAGAAACGGTGGAACCGATCGGCATTAGTGGCACTGATCCGCATCAGTGGCACTAATTATCATCAATGGTACCGAATGGTATCAGTGAAACCAATTGTTATTCATGGAAATAATAGATCGTTTGTAGCACCAATCAGAATCAGTTCTAGGGTGGCAGTGCTAGGGTGACAGTGCCCGAATGACGGTGCCATGGTGACGGTTCCAGGGCGCTGGTGCCTCACCTATTGGTGAGTCATTCCTAGCTTTTCCAGAAAGATAAAAATTTTCCCCATTAATGTATATTTTCATGTAAAAATGTTTTAATACCCATTTTAAAACCATTTAAAGCCAGTAAGAGATGTTTTAAACCCCAATAGTCGGAAAACCCTTGAGTTACCAAAATGTGTGGCTCGTTTCCTTGTTTCAAACCTTTGACATGTTTTACATTTTCACCTTTGTTATACATTTTATCTATTTAATGGAATTATATTAACTCACAACTATTATCTCCACCATCTATGTGAAGAATTATTAAATCTCAATTTATTCCAATGTGTGAAACATGCCTACCACGTGGTCAGGCCATGATCTAACTTTTATGCACATTGAAATCATCTCCCAAATTTTAGGATATATCTTTTTCTTAGGCTCAGATCATTTCTTCCTTTTTTCCTTGGAGTCTCTCTTAGAGAACCTCGAGGCTTCTCCCGAGACAAATCGTGCGCCTGTGATGGAGCCCTTCCTGCTCAGCCTTGGAGCCCTCATAGTCCTTCCTCGTCAAGTCACACATCCTCAATTCTTATGATGAGGAGAAAACATACATCATTTATCATACATTTTGGGGTTTTTTCCTTCATCTCTCTTTACTGTTTATCTTGCGGGGTGGGTGTGATAATGTTTTTATCGAGACGTGGATGAAAACAAACCATAATGATGATAAAAAAATTAAAGAATTAATGGGTGTGAATGATGATGATGTTTCTATATTCATTTATCTTTTTCATTTTATAAATTTTATGGGCATATTCCCACTATGAATCGTGTCTGTTGGTGGTCCTTTATTGTGCACTAATAAACCTCTGTTTTCCGGTTAATCCGGTGATTGAATGACTATATCATGGAAATTGGTTAATCTTGTAAACATGGTTGATTAAATTGATGATCGATGAATTAAATCACAGGTGTGATCACCCTGGTTAACCAAATGGAATTCATGGACTTAATGAATGTTGTTGGATAAATATGAAAAGTCCCTTACTCTGTTCTGGTGATGTGTAAGGTTGTTCTGTTTGATACCTTGTGGGGTGACATAGAGGGGGTGGAATTTTCTTCTTTTGAATTTATTGGCTTGTAAATATGAGGTCGTTTGGAGCCAGGATGTTTGGTCTTGGATAGGTTCTAGAAAATCAAGGGATCTCATAGATCACTTTTGTTATAGTGACTTTACAAGAGAACTGGGTGGGAATGCTTAAATTTCATTTGGATGTTCTTCCTACAGTTGTTGTTTTGGTTTGTAGTTATTCCTGTTAGTTTCCCATTATTGAAGGAATGATTTAAATAGAATCACTTGAACTTGAAAATTATAATGTTTGCAATGGGGGAATTGGTTTTCCATAAATGGGTTGTGCTCTAGTTGTGGCTGTAGTGTATTTGTGCTTGTAGGGATAATAGAAAGAGTGGTTGTGTACATGATGGTTGTCTACTTTGGGACCCATAGGATTTTATGAGTTATAGATTACCTATATGTATCATATTTATTTCTTTTGTTTCTTATATGCACCCCACCCATGTTGAGAACTTTGTGTTGAACACCCCCATCTCATGGGGGAGGGTGTTTTCCCCAATATTATTATGAGTGGTTGGTTATTTTCTCCCTTATTCTCCCTCTCCCAGGTAGTCCAACATTCCTCAGGCAAGCTGTGATGGCCTAAGGATCATTATGGCCCAAGACTCTTTAGGAAGGATGTGTTGTGGTGTTTGGATTAGGTGTGTGTGCAAGCAGGTTTGTTTCCAAAGTGTCTTCTTGATGTGGCCTAAGTGTCTTCGAGCGCAGCAGTGGTTGTGATGGATCATGGGTCTTTGGGTGTGGTAGTGGTTGTTTTGTATTAGGTGTATTCGAATGTGGTAAAGTTTGTTTTTTGGTGGCCCAGGTGTATATGGGTGGTATGAATCATTGTGATGGCCCATAAGGTTGTTGTTGGCGTGGAAGTTGGACTACGGTGGAACTTGTGGGGGAGGTATACTGCATAGAATGTCCTAAGTGGCCATTGGGAAAGTGTTGTGGGGTACCCAAATATTGATGTGCTATTACTATTTCATTACATGACTTTTGTTATTTAGGGAGTGTTCTATAGTGAGGTTGTGTGGATAGTTTCCTTGTTAGGTATTTTGGTTATATCTATTTCTCATGGGGAAATAGAATGCCTCCCCACTTGTGTATGAGAGCTTTTGGTTTTCCCTACTAGGTATACATTTTTACCCACCCAACATATATAAATCTACTTTCAGGTTTTGAAGAGGACTTTGAGGACCATCCCAGATATTACTAGCTCGGGCTGCGAGAGTTGGTGTTCTATCCTTTAATCCTTTTTGTATTTTTCATCGGAGTTTTCTTGTACCTTGTATTAGTTAATTTTGAGCATTAATATGGGAATGTATTTTTTTCATTACTTTTACTTTTAGTATTCTGGATTTTTTGGGATTTATCATCTTATCAATCGATCGTGTTCTATAAAAAGAGTAATACCATCCATTTTACGTGGTAATCTATTCCCTTTGTGCTAGTCCCCACTCTCGGGCCTATTAATGGCAGTACGGGGGGGTCATTATCTCCCCTTCAACTAAAATAATGAACGGTCTGGAATTTTTCTATCCTTTTTCTCATCATGTTGATGGTGGGTCATGACACTATCAGATAAATATTCTTTTGTGGCATTATCATTCTTTTCATGATCTATAATTAAATTTTACTGAAGGAAATACAAAGTTTATTTTTGATATTAATGTAAAATAATTGTATAGAAATCTTTAGATCAATTTCAGTGACAAAGAAGATGTTATCATATCTCAGGTAAATGATATGGATATTTCAATCTATTTGGTTGAAATAGATAAATATCTGTAGTGTCTCCATGAAAGGGTTTTTTCATTTATTTCATAAATCAATTGGAAATCATGAACATATATCATAGTATATTATATTGTTTCTCCTTAGATCTACCCTAATAAGAAAAATGATTTTAAAGTAACATGAGGATATCTAGAAGGCCCTTGTCATGTTTATTTAGTCTATAATTATTCCAATAATGTATAAGCTATAAAATATTCTCAATAATTACATTTATATGATGTTATTGATAAAGAGTAATATTATGTTTAATTTCACAATATTCAGGTCATTCTATATGCACCACTACTCTAGGAATATGTAAGAATGAATTGTTTATCCTTGTGGAAGGATAATTTATTTGCTTTTTTATAAAAGTGGAATGATTCAAGATATACACATTCATAGTGGGTGTCATCATGGAAAATTTTTTAATTATAGAACACTGGGGAAGAAAATTTTCTTCTATAGTACAATTATGGTAATGTTGTTATCTATTTATAATGATGACTGAAAATAATATTTTCCTATTTCTGAGGGGGAAAGAAAATATTAGATTTGCTAGTGTTTTCCAAATTTGAGAAGAATATGCTATAGAATCTAGAATAGATTATGCAGTTTAGAAAAAAAGACACAAAATCAGATTTTATATCATTGAACATAAAGTTGCAGGAGATGTCCCTCAAAATCTTGAAGAAAATTTAGAATATTAAAATGTTGAGGCCCTTGTCATCCGACATAGATAAAGGTATGAACCTAAAAATCAATATCATACATTTTATACACTAGAGGAATATGTTGATTCGACTACTAATATTGCTCAACTAATGTTTTTTGGAGTTTTAGTTACTCATGAGGATCACTAACACAAAAATAAACCATAAATAAGAAAATATAAAGAAGATATTTCATTAAATCGAGATGGAACCTCATTAAAATTAGGAAAAAAATGTTATTCTAAAGAAAAAATTTAGAAGAATGCTCAGTGAAATGATAAAACAAAACTATTAGTATCTGAAACTATAAGTTTTTCTAAGAATCAATCAGTTTCTATTTTTCCTACTTCTTTTTAAAAGGATATTTATGAACATTTTGAGAATAAAAAGGATCGTCAAATTGAATTATCTACCTCTAGTGAGAAAGATAAAAAAAATAGTTAACATTGTTTTATAAAGGACAAATATTAAATTATAAACAATAATAATCTTAGGATTCTTTGAGTAATAGATTTGAAAAATTCATTTTTTTAATTTTAACATGTTTCAGGAATAAAATTCATGTTTTTAAGGGAACTAGAGTCTATAATGAAATTTTTTGATGATTTGAGAAGTAGAAATTTTACAAGAGTGGAATATGATTCCTTTAAATACCAATTACACATTATCAAAGAAAGATCAATTTCAATAAGATTTTTTGATGCATTTAATAGATAAATGATAGATCAGTTTGAAACGATCCATATAGAGTATGTTTTAAAAACATAATTTGAAGATTTGAAATTTTATTTAGGGATTCAGTTTAAATATAACATAAGTACTTCCAATTAGTATTGATTATCTACATATGCACATTAAACATCTCTATATTTAATTAGTAGGTTTTAATCTATTACTATTTTAATGTCAACTTTCAATGATCAACTTCATAAAAACCCATGTGGCATTGCACATTAAATTATTTTAGACAGCTAGAAAAAACTCATTGAGAAGATACCTTTATAAGAACCCTAAATAAAGAATATTATTAATCGATTTGGAGTTATTCCCTCATAATTAGTTAATCATAATATACAGCCCATAAATTTTTAAAATTTAATTTAGCTGAAATTTTAGAAATTGTTAATGATTTCTTGATATTAATGTTACAATTAGTAAACAATTTTATTGAAATTTTAATAGGACATATGGATTAGTTTATGGATGTTCTTAAGGATGACCGAGCTTCAAAAACATTTGACAGGTCTTTTGAAACTTACCTGTTACCCTAATGTTTCCCTACTTTTGAAGCATTTCTCCGTAATATTATTCTTCTAATCATAAATATCATTTTATGAAATTTTCGATTTATTATATTTTTATTTATTATTATTCCTTTCAATTTATAGTTCCCAAATACATATCATTTTATTCTTGAGAAAAATTTGGCATTCATTTAATTTTATATACTACATCTATTGTGTTTTAATTCATTTTTCTACATTATTTTTATATCACAAACAATGGATAAAAAATTAGGTAAACACAAAATTCGTGATTTTATTACCAGTGCCTATTTTAATCAAAAGGAATGGAATTTTTGTATGAATTAATATTATATAACTATAAATTCTATACAATTATAAATATATAATTTCAGTTATTTATAATGCATTTATTTATTTTTACTTATGTTATGGGTTTTGTGATTGTTAAAAAGGGGGAGATTGTTGGGAATTTTTTTTCAAAAAAATACTCTGTAAATATTATTTAATTTGATGCTTACAAATACATTTCTTTTTTTTCATATGAAATTACATTAATTATTTTCCATAAATATATTTTGGGAGATGTTTATTTTATTTACTTGTCTATATATTTATTAAAGTATTCGAGATTTTTTTTATAATTATTCTAGAAACGTTTCATACCATATGTTTGTAGCATAATATAAGAATTAGAACCCTTATATTTAAAATAAATCATTTGTATCTCTTTCCCTGTGCAATTGGAAAATTATAGATCATCAACCCTATGTCTGGAAGGAACCCTAATATTGATAAAAGAAAATTATTTTTTATCAACCCATCATTTGAAATAACTATATGTTATCACCCCAATGTTTTTGAATAACTATATGCTGTCGACCCAACATTTTGTTTTTTCATTACATAATGGAAACCTATGTTTGACTATTCAACAATGTAGTTTAAAATTAATGATGTTTCCCATGATAACTACAACAATATTGGTGGAAGTAAATAATGTTTTAAATCTTTTTTATGACTGATTAAAATACTTATATTAAATGGATTTTATCATTTCTATTGATAAGGGAATTTATTACTCTATTGATATATGTAAATTCAATTGATTGTGATTTTTCAAGTAAATTTCTTAGATCTACTCAACCAACAAAAAGATATGTTTTATATATATGTGTAATGAATTTTATTTATAATTATAATATCATATCTTATGTGAAATTTCGTAGTGAATAAAATCAAACTATTTTTACTTATTTGAGTATCAGCTACTTGAACTCAGCTATGCTATAGAATTTGGTTCTGGAACTAAGATATATATAATATAGTTCCATTTAAAAGACTTATAAGGCTCTATAAAGCCTTATATAAAAGTTTTTAACTATATTTAATTAGTTTTTAAGGTATTTATATAAGAGGACATTACTATTTAAATTCACCAAGATCTCAAAGAGATGATCAATGGAGTGGACTATATGATCTTCGTTCCCCGAACCAATATAAAAATTGTTTTTTCCTCATTTACTATTTATATTTAACTCAATATACTTATATGAGATTATACATCAGGCCAACATAAATTATAAATAAGGATAAAATTAAAAATCCTCTAAGATTATTGAAAAGATACAATTCACCCCCTAAATATTGTATACCTTTTCACTTGTTAAACATAAAATAATTAACATAATATAAATTCATGGGGTATAATAAACACCAAATTAGAGAAAAAAAGTGTAAATTATATATAATATCTTAATGTAGGGAAATTGAGATGATAACCTCTTCCCTTGATCTTTTGTTTGGTCAAACGTGCTATAAGTCCTTATATAATAAATTTTGGTATATTAGTCATATTCATAAAAGCCTTATCAATATTTTATTGATTAGAAATATTAATTTATAATTCCATGTTTCCCATCTAAAAAATATTTACTATTTCAATTAATATAAAAGAGTTAACTAATTTTTTCCCTACATGCTTTGGTTTGGTGGTTTCATTCCATTTTCCTTAATTATCGGTTCATCGACTCAATAATTTTCATGAATGATTATTATATCGGTTTTATATAGTTCTATAGTCCCATGTTCATTTCATTGTTCTTAATGTGATAATTCCCATGGTATTCTTAAAAATATCATTTTTATGATTGTTGAAGTAACAAATGAATAGAATTAATTGGTTTATAAAAATAGAAATATTTACATTGATATAAAATTATTAATAAATATATTATAATAAAATTATTTTTTTTATGTGATTCATTTTTTGAATATCATGAAATCATTTAGGTATGTGGTAAAATCGACCTGAACATGAACATTTTATAATGATTTAATGATTAAGAAATGGTTAACATATATTAATATCAATTTCAATGATTTTTTGTGATTTCAAAAGAACTTTTATTAAATTATTAAATCATATATAATAATAATTTCATGAATAACATAAATAATAATGATTAATGATAGTATAACACTTACATTAAATACACGAATCTTCACTTAGAGGGCCTCCTAGAAATGTGGAATTTTTTACTCCTTTGAAAAAAGGTAAAAAAATGTGGGAGAAGATTTTTATGGAGATAATTCTATTATGTATTCAATATAAAATTTAATGAAAGGTATGGGATGAATTTGGGTGAGTAGGGGTCATTTTATATTTGATCTTTAGTGGTATTCTCACAAATAAACAATCTTTATTGTTTATGGAAAGAATTTTTAAAAAGTAAGTGAATATGATGCTGAACAATAATGGATATAGGTTATTTATATTCTGAAAATATATATATATATATGTTTACTGTTGTTTTTTTAATTGAAATTTACATATTTATCTCATTTTACCATTATCCGTGTAACTCAATTATCACCTGAGTAACATAATGTTATGCCTAAAGTAGAATTTTATTTCTTTCTTAATTTTAAATTTCATATTAAATTTTTTTAATCCATATAATCTAATTCAAAATTTTAACATGAGGATATTATATTTTAATTTAAAACATAAAATATATATATAATAATTTTTTAAAAAATTATTGACTTTTAAACATTAATAGTTCTTAATATAATTTCATATAAATTAATAATTAAACAATTTTTATTCTATTATTTATAAACTAAAACAATAGATTTATTTACAATAATCCTTTAAAAGTGATCAATTTAATTTATTATGATAAAATTACATAACACATAAAAAACCATTCATTGAAAAATATCATTTTTAATATTAAATGATTCTAATCACATCCCATTGAAATTATTTATTTATCCTATAATCATTATATTTTATCAATATATTAGTATTATAATATTTAATTTAATTTTATAAACATGTTGAATCATTTTTTAATTATAATAATATCAATATATAATTAGAAAAAAAATATTTTTATAATAAAAAATTATAACTAATTGTTATCATTTAATTTCATTCCACAATTATTTATTATATGAAAATTTTATTATAGATGATTTTATAGTAACAATTGAAAATAAATACTATTGGATAAAACTATATCAAGTTACCACATATCCAATGGTTATATATCAAATAATAATATAGAAAATAACCTCATATATAATGTTCAAATTACTTTTTTATATATAAACATACTCATATCTCTAAAATTGTTCATTATATTATCTAATTTCATTTTCAATATGTTTATAATATTTTTAACAAGTTTTATTATTTCTATATTTATTATCATTAGTATGATCTTCATGAAACATTTTAATGATGAAAATTTGAACCTTTCAATATTTTTATTTAATTGTGGTTTTACTAAGTTAATTTTTATTACTAATTATGTTTTATATAGTTTTATTATAATGTATTTCCTTTTTTTAATATTTTAACTTAATGAGATAAATCATTATTCATTTTAGAACATTATTTTGTGTATCATAAGATATCAAACATACAATATTTATTTGACACAAAATATATATTAAAATCATTGGGTGGTATAACAGAGATGTCTATAATATCATAAGAGGGTTTACATTGAGTTCTTAATGTAATCATTTACATTTTCATGTATTCATGTATGCATGGATTTAATGGAAAATAAGACTATTTATTTTATTTATGATTTATATTTATACATACATTCTATTTTGATTATCAAAACCATTACTAAACTAAAATTCAATGAACATTCAATAAGGTGTTATTCGACACCAGTTCACCCTTATAGTGTCTGGGTTATTCATAGAAAATAAGGAGGGTTTTTAACAAAGTCAACAATAAAACCTTCCAATGTTACTATTTTTAATTATCGGTATTATATCAATGATTCAATCTATGATATTGATGATTCCAATCACATTAATGTTATAGTTACCCACTTTGGGGGTGAACATTGTAGATTTCATAGTGTGAACATAGTGGTTTTATGGAATCCAATAACCCTAAATGGTGTTATTGGTTTATTTATAAAAAGTTGTAAAAATTTACTAACTTTATTTGATACTCTTTTTTAATATTGCTTCCCATGTTTCTCGGGGTACCAAAACTTGTTCTCAGGGTTACATCCCCAATGAGTGTTTACATAATATAAAATTACAATTTATTATAAAATAGGACCATATAAATAAGTTTAGACTAAAATATTTGTAATATCAATTTAATAGAAATATTCAATATCAATACAACATGTTTTACATCCATCGGTATCAATTACAATCATTATATAATGTGGTATATCACTTATAACCCACATGAACCATCACAGAAAAAAATCATCTTTTCATCTTCCATGCTTGGGATAATCACCAAAATTATTGCGATTAAATTTGATAAAACTTATGAATTTTATCATAACATAATTTAATAAATAATACAAACCTGGTGCCAGTGATAAATAATTATCCTTGACCACATGATCTATTCAAAATATTAATTCAAATACAACCATAAAAACCCCATGTACTCAATAATGGTATATATTGATAACTTAATATATCTAATTCATAAATTTCATATCATTATTCATAGATCTATAACATAAGACATCCAATATAAGTCACTATCATCATTCAAAAATCCTTTTTATATTAATTATTAACCTATTGGTTATATCACTAACCTTTTCATATTAATTATACTTTGTCTCCCATTAACTATATTTTTAAAATCTGATAGGATTTTTATTCATGTGTTACTTTTCAAATATTAACCTTTAAACACCATTATTCTATATTTAATTGTAACATTTATTTTACATGAATTCATTTTTTATGATATATCATATAATTTAATCTCCATGCATTATTTGTATAATTCGTAGAATAATTTTTCACCATTTTAACCCAATATATTATCATTAATTACTAATGAATATTTTATAATAATGAAAAAATTATTTTAAAATATATAAAACTATTGAATTCATCTATATTATCTATTTAATTATTAATTAAATAAGATAGGTTCATAAATATTTTTTCCTTGGAAACATGTTTTACCTCTCACCAAAACATTTAATTGGAATGATTCGACAAAAATGTTAACCATTAATTTTGAAATTATTTTTATTTCACATGATCTCATGTTTATCCCAGAATACCAAAGTGTTATTCAATAAAAACAGCACAATCCTATCATGAACCATTGCGAACCAAAATTCATGAACCAATGCATTCCTCATTAATCATTTTATAGATTATGTTAATTATAAAACATTCACCAAGGATATCTCGTGGATTAATTTAATAATTTTAAATATATTTTTTTTAAAATAATATCACTTACTTGATTTAACCATCTCATTATAATATATATAAAGAAACTTCTCATGAAATTTTTTATTTAATTAATTGAACCCTTTTATGTATTTATTCAAATAAAAATTTATGAATTTTAACCTCTCTAAAAATATCCCATGTATTAATGACCCAAAATAATTTTCAAGTTGGTATAAAATATCTATACCTTTCATTGAAAAGTAAGATTGAAAAATATAGACTTTTTATGACTTTTAAACACATGAAACAAACAATATATTATTCCTAATATCATATCATCCATCACAATGAATATATAATAGGAAAAATTCTAAACCCATACCTTGATTCATCTATAAAAACCAAAATATTGATATATAGATTGAGGGATCCTTTTTTCAAAGAGAAAACCCCAATGAAATCACCAACATTGAAAAAATTGTGTAGAAAATAACTGATATCATGGAAGAAAATATTTCAGATAGATGGAATTTCAAATCAAGTAGATGTAGAGTAATTTAGTAAATTCACTAATTAGACAACATCAAATATTAAAGAGAGATAAAAAAGCGGTAGAAATAAGATGTTCTAGAAGAGGGTAGGATGGAAAGTAGCTTGTAAAAGTATAGAATGGGGAGAAATAAAGATGATCGAACCCCAATTTTTTCATATTTTTACTCACAACCTCACCTTTACTAATGTAGTTAATATAGATCTACTTTTTTAAGTCACAATAAAAATAAAATAACATAACTTTGAAACCCACGTCATTTATTTTGTTCATCATTATTGGGCCATTTAATCTATTTCTCAAGATATCAATTATCTAATAAGACCTCATATATTTAATTCATAAAAAATAACATTTAAAATATTTTATTATACCTAATATATTTAATTCAAATGTGTCAGATAAAAAATTTAAAAATGTTATATAATTTTAATTTAAATAATTTTTAATATATTTAATTTTTTAAACATAATACGAGTTTTTATAGCATCCTCATCATATGTCTTTTCATTCTGTAAAATTTTTTATTTCTTTTTCCCATTTAAATTTTACGAACATCACTATTCATAACTATTCCCTTATTATATTATTTCCTTCCTTTTTCCATCATTGATAAAAAAAAATAAAAAAAATGAAATTGCACCACTAATATAAGAATCACGCAAAACTCTTAGTGTTGTAATATTTTTCATTAACTGAAAAACATCCCATTTTAGGATGGGAGATGAGTTTATTCCATACTACATAGTATTTAATAAAAGTATCATACCATGAAGTATTTTTTAATTTCATTGAAATTATATCCATTATTCCACTACCATTGTTTAATTAAGGATTAAAAAAGGGATAATTAAATTTATTTCTAGCCTAATATCATATATTAAGGTTTATAAATAACCAATGGTGTTACTTATAATCAGAATGGTCACATTTATATGATGGTAATATACTATTTATGTAAATTTATAAATAACCATACAGTAACTACACAACTATAATATTAAAAATAGTATATGATCAAGTATTTTAGACCCCATGTTTCTCTCAACTAGGAAGAAACACTATAACAAATGAATAATCATGAAAAAAACTACTTTCCTTTCACACACTATATGTTTGTTATGTTCCTAGACTGAAAATCCCAAAATCATTTTTCCATGCTTTACAATATTTCTAAGATTAATGTAACAAATAAGCATACCATATAGAATATATCCTTCAATTACGCCAATATTTTCCTGAATTTTACTATTCTAGGAAATTTAAAAATTATTCACATTTAGTTAACAATAAACTTTAAAAAATTCATTTATTTACTTTTACTTTTACATGAATCTATTATTAAATATTTAATATTCTTAAGTGAAAATATTTTAAACTTTAATGATTGGTTTTTATCAAAATAATTTTCCTTGAAAACCAATTATATTACTCACATTGAAAATATATCATCATAATTATCTATAATTAATTAGTAGTGTATCTATTATTATATAACCAATTCTAGCAAATTTCTCAATCATTTACCCACAATATTTTCCCAATGAAAAGTTATAAAATCAGGATATGTCATTATAAATATTATAAAAAAAATTATTTAACTAATATTATATAAAGGGGTCATATCTATCATTTAAAACGTTTATAAAGGAAAAGATTATACGAAAATTAATCACTCACATTCCTATTATAAATAACTAATCATTGAAAGAATATTGTAGAGTGTAATGGTTAATTTTAATAATAAATATTTCAATTTTAATTGATCTACCACAAAGAATCAATTTATGGTTTTAAAAAACCAATACATCACATAATTAATATGTATCTTCACACTTTTTAATAAGTTGTTGTAACATAATAATTATATTTGTAATTAAAACTATACAATTATAGTCAATTTCAAGACTACAATCAATAATTATAGAAGTGATAATATTTAAAATAAATTAATTATTGGATGCTCTATATACTAGTCCCCCTAAAATTGATAATAAAAAAAATTATATTAGGGTTAAATAAACGTCTAGATGTGAATCTAGATTCATTTTCTTGAATAAATAAATACAATTCCATGTCATTTGTATTAGGTTTGAACATGTGGTTGGTTTCCTATATGATAAAACTATGTGTATGGATGAAACTAGTGATTCTGTTAATATTATATATTTTAATAAAACTAGTTTCAAATCATATAAACCTAAAAAAAGGTATTGTGATATTTCATTTCTATGCATTTTGGTCGAAATACCTAATTTACCTGGCTTTGGTAAATTCAAATTGATTATGGAAAACCTAAATTGAAAAATATTTTATATGGAAGCATCTGCAAAAATGTATATATGTAATTTAATTTAAAATATGGTTTGGAATAATTAAACCCCTAAGAATATAAAGTTGTTGAAATTCATTAATTTCATATTTTCATATTAAATTTTATTGAGTTAGGAAGGACCATTCATGTGCAACAAAAAAATAAAAAAACTAATTAATCATAAATGAATTTAAAATTTTAATTCTAAAAGGCCTGAATAAATAATAGAATAATTATATTTATGAAAAGAAACACTTTTAATGATGTTCTGTAATTTACTAGCACATTGATCTCATTATCATGTCAAGGTTAATACCTAAACCCTCTTACTTATTTTTGTTTTAGCCATTATCCCTAAAATGTAATAAAAATGGATATCCAATTATTTACCTATTCAAATATTTTTATAGTTTCTTTTATTCGAGGAAAGTATATAGGTTTTAATGAAATTTATCATAAAATATTTTCCCTTTATTTCTTAAAATTTATATGGTTATTTTCACCATTTAACATGTACTTACAAGGGAGAATAATTTGTTTATAAATACCAAATAACTGATATGTACAAGGAATGTTATATGATTACTTTTATTTACTTAAAAACTATTCCAATGACTTCACTATAATATTTGGATACTAGACAACTCTTATATTATATTATTAATTTTATTAATGTAATTTATTGGGTTTAAATAATTTTTATTGGGAAAAAAATAAGAAAATTATAAGACTAAAAAATAAATCATCTATATTTTTGAAAGATATATCATTTTATATATAAAAACATTTAATTTAATTTTAATGGATTCTTTTACATTGATGTTGAAATGAAATTTAGAACGTAAATTCTCACAATTAAAAAAATGATGGAAAATTAAAAGGAATATAAATATAGATTAATGATTTTACTCAAAATAGTTAATATTAGTCTAAAATTGAAAATTAATGCATTAAGCAAATATGCAACTATTATGAGAAACAACTAATTATAAATTCTCTAAACCATTGAATATTTAGTAAATTATCCAAAAAATGGAATTCAAGAATTTATAATAATAAGAAACTACTAATCAAAAAAACATTTAACACATAATTATTTCCCACTATGATGGAATCTTAAAATATAGAATAATGTAGTACCAATTGATGAATATTACACTAAATAGACAACAATTTCAAAACAACTAATCAATGTTATTTTAAATAGTAATCAATTCTCTTAAATAGTAACACAATGTTTGAGAAAATATTAATATTTATGTTGAAATGTATACTAAATATTTGATATATGTTTTAAATAATAATTTCATAGATTTTCAATTAAAAAAACAGTTTTTCATCGCTCTGCTAAAAAATATAAGGCCCTCATAAAAAAATCAAAAATATTTTAATTAATGATTATACTAATAATTTTAATTTAAAACTCAATTCAATATAACTAAAATTAATTTTAATTAAAGTAATTGATAAAAAAATTAAATCATTGATTGATAATGAAAATTACTCATAGTTATGTATATAATAAATAATTTTTACATGATACTATACGATTATTGACACCTAGTACTCAATTAAACCCATTAAAGGCCAAAAAAACATCTATTATTAACTATCCATATTATATCGTGGATTCTATGACCCCATACCCAAAACCCACATGGATCATTAATAAGTAATACATAAATAACCCTCAAGAATTTGGGTTTGATATGGAATCATTATGGTAAGATAAATTTATTATTTACCCTCAAAGTCCCATAGCCCAGAAACATTACCAGACTTAATTAACTAACTAAACCACAGCTTTTAAAAACAATCAAAAATAATTTTTTTATATAAAATATAATAGATACCATGGTATATGGTATATAGTTCAAAAAACTTATGAAATTGTTTTATTAGAAGAAGTTTTAAGCTCATGATTTTTGTTGATGTTAAATTTAGAAGAACATTTAAAATAAAATTAACTCTCATTCCGAATAATATAACTAATAATCTAACATGAACTACTTATATGATAGGACAATACAAAGATGTTTTTATAATAAAAAATAATCATAAACATATATATCATAAAAATACCATCCATTATGAAACCCAATTTTTAACATAAATATTAATTATCTGAATCGAGGGATCACTGGGGGTGAATAAGTGATCTAATGAAATTAAAAAGAACATGGATTCTAAAAAAATTATTTATCACAAACTAAATTGGAAAAGTAATCCTTAATTTTATTTCATCTATCATTACTTATATATATTAACATAATATAATAGAGAACCAAACCCTCTCTTTTTCATTTCACACCACTCAGTGTGATGGTATATACATTAGTGAACTATATGTGATTATTCACTACCAAATGTTCATTTATATGTATAAATATTAACCACAAAATAGTATGGGGCTATCCTTAAAAATAATTTATCAATGTCTCCCAAAATTTCTTTCCATGACTCTAATAATTGTACATGTACCAAAATATTAAAATATTGGTGAATAATTATAATGATTACTACTCTTTACCTATAAAAAGAAATGATTTTATTCTACATATTTGATAAAATTATAATGTATTCATTTTGTCAACCAGTTCTTATAGTTTTATTATATATCATTCTATAAGATATTTTCTTATTTAACTATGATGATCACTCTTTCTTATTAAGATAATATATTGACATCAATAGGACTCTCAAACAATGATTCATTATTAAAAAAGATCTTTCTAAAGTCTTATAGTGTCATCGATATGAAATGAGAGATCATTTATTTTCCTTCGATTGTATATTATATATCTGATAACATGTGGATAACCATACATTAATTTTTTTTGGGTAGAGTGATTTTTATGAATCAAAATAGATACCTTGATGATTCTTCAACAATTTGAGTGTCAATTACAGAATAAATGGTATATTTATAATATGTTCTCATGTAATTGAATAATTGAATACATAAATATAAATTATAGATATATATTCTCTAAAAAATAGCCATAGATTCTTTATATGATTGAAAAATTATCATTGTTAGTGAATACACTCTTCTACGAGGATTCTCAAGTTATATGTATATTTCACTACACTAACAAATCATTTCTATAAAATAAATATAATAAAATCATAATTAATCCATCATGGGAAAATTTTAACTAAAACTCCAGAAAAAAATTATTCTAAGTCCACTAACATAAGTATCTTATCTGGACACATCACTAATTAAGAGAAATTACATTATTGTATACATACGAATTTTTCACCTCAAAAATTATTTAATACATTTTACACTTGGTGTTTCTTTGTCATAATGTTGAATTTAACCATCATTATATTTTATATATACAAATAAAAAAACATTACATATGATTCAATGAATTAAATATAGTCACGATATATTATAATTTCAATTTTTCTTTTTATTTGAAAATAAATTTTCTAATCTCACATACCGTAATTTGATTTATCACACATTAAATTATGATAGATCAATTATTATGTATAGGTAAACAACATAATTAGAATTTTATAACCACTAAAATACATTCCAAATCGAATAATTTTATTTTTACATGAGGTATTTTCATCACTAATAAGTTGAATTGAAGTTAATGAAATGGACTCACAATTTATGTTGTTTCATAAAATCATCCTAAATTTTGGTTCGACCTTATATTACACCCAAATATGATTATTTCATTATAATTACTACAAAATATACTTATATCAATATCAATGATAATAATAAAATATATGACTATAATGAAATTTTTTGTATCCATAAAACATATTAGAAATAACACTATATTCTATTCTTATTTTGGGTATTTCATACATTTTAATCCAAAAAAAATTATCATGGTGGTCTATGTACCATGAATTTATTCTATATGAATCTCTTTTATATTTTTAAAAAATAATAACATATACCAAGAATCCTTGGATATTGTTTTATCTTTTTGTTTATTTTTTTCAATGGGGTTTTATTAAAAATGGCCTAGTTCTCCTTCAATAGATCTCTTAAACAATATGAATCATACCATTACAAAATTAATGAATGAATCATTTCACTACAAAAAAATTGTCCTTCTTGATCTAAAATCTCAATAATGTGCACTAAACATGATTTATTCTCAGGGTATATTATTTTTATTTTATAGTTTCAATATATATGTATATATGGAAATTTGTTTTTTAACATTGGTTCCCCAAAAAAAAGGAATTATATTTTTTAGTTAATAACAAGAAATATTCACATATCAATTTTTTTTTACAAATTGTGATGTGATTCTTTCATCAATAAAAATTAACTCCATAATTTATTTCATCATAAAAATTAAACTTTGAAAAAAAGGATTAACTATAGGAAATAACCTTAAAATAATATTTGTTGGTTCACTTTACATAAAAATAATATGCATATATATATGAAATTACATGATAAAATAGATATAACCCATGGAATATTTTTTATCTCCTAATAAATATTCATTTGAATATACTTGAAACACTTCTATTTCCACATTACATATTAAAACCTTATCTTGACATATTCATGTCATGATTATAGTCATGTAAACTTCTTTTCCATCATTAGAGATAATCTTTATTATACTTCTGAAGTGATATTTTTACCAATACATTATTATATAATGTGTGTCTTTCAGAATATTCACTCCTTTATGGTTATTAATTTTAATGACTCATATTTTCACTATTTTTTATTTAATGTTTTTTAGGGAAATTCCAAGACCAGGTGCTAAGACGACATGCGATTCCAAACCCAATGTTCCCAGAATAATTCAATGAAAAATGATATGTTTTATTAATGTTCATGAGTGGTTTTCCAAAACAAAGATGAATAAATCTTAAACAGGTTCCCATATTATAAATATGAGGGCACCATTGCATTCAGGATGGTGGGTTTACCCTAGGAGTGACATAACTTTAATCAGTGCATGTCTTTAGTGAGAAATCCTGAAAATGGAATAACCATAAAAAAATAATTAAATAAAATTATTTAATTTTTCAAATTCTTATAAATCATGAACGGTGACTCAGATTGATAATATGATACCACTATTGAGTTTATAATGTGGTATTTACCATTATTGGATCCTAACATTGGATGGCATGGGTGAACTATGGAAAGTAATTTTTTGGATGTAACCGTAAATAAAATAATAAAATAAAAAATTATTATTTAATTTTCAATTCCTATAACTCCTAAACTATAACACAAATTGGAAATCATAGAATATTTTTGATCTTGTGATGGTGTTATTTCATTTGGCGGGGCCTAACCTTGATCGGTGCAAGTCAAGGGTAAAAGTAAATTTTTGGGCGTTTTAAAAGATAATAAAATAAACTTTGGAAAATGATTATTTTATTTCTTTCAACATTTTACAGTGATGCAGTGACACTAAGGTCCCCTGAAAAAGCACCAATTTCCTATCATAAATGAAACAATGTGGTGACGTTGCAACATGGTGAAATTGCGATGCAAAAACTCGTTACTTCATTTAACAGCTTACCAAGTATACAGGATCAGATTGATAATCATAGAGAAATTCCCTAATAGATCTGGTAAATAAAAGTTGTTGGCGATGCCTCTCAGATGTTAAAAAAAAGTGGATACAAATTTCAATGGATTATGTATCTTGAATCACAAATCAAGTATCGAGGATCGAGGAAGGATGAAAGATGGTCGAAAAACTCCATTCTTCACCAATGAATGATCTAATCCTTGAGATATAGGTTTTATTTTTGTGTGATTTACTTTCCATGTTCTTATATCAAGTAAAGAATAAAAACCAACCCACGAACAATTTGATTTATGGTTTGATCGTTCTGGCTTGATGTATACTATTTCTGTGAGATTAAAAGGTGGGATATACCTTACTGGTGAACAGAATATTTTTTTCCCAAATTTCTAATGGGATGAATAAAGGCTAAACGAGCGGGGCCGACATTCGTTCCTTGGCTGTTCATGGTGATATATTTTTCCATCTCTTACTTTCTTAATCGACGGACACCTGTGGTTCTGTCATATTTTTTGGGAGGTATTGAGTGTTGGTGGACCCCCAAATTGATGGTGAGATAATTAAGAACACATAGAAGTAGAGACAATGAACCATGGATCACAAGGTTGCTCGCGGTTCGAAAAAAGGGTCACCATGACAGCAGTGGAGACCCGAAGAAGGATGACTATTAACAGTGGTACATGGTGGTTCCTGTGGTGGTATATAGAAGCACACCCACCCAGCAACATTGGCCTTTTGCTCAATAGCTGGTGGTGAAGATCCCAAAGGAAAATGACACGGGGTGGCGGAAATGAGTCACTGACAAGAGGCCAACAAACCGCTCAGCTGGATGCGAAACGAAGTCTCGTCATGCGGTGTAGGAAAATTGTCTAGTGGGACTGCAGTGAGACCCTATGTCAACCTTTTCAGGGTGGTTCACATGGAGACCTACCATGTTGAATGTGGTGGTCAGCCAAGTTGACCGGATGAGGACACGGCACCCGCCGTGTCTAGAAAGACAAACCAGCAGGCTCTAGCAGGTAGGGCCAAGCTGGGCCCAGCAGATCAGGATGACATGGGGGTCATGTTGACCTAGTGGGTTAGGTTAGCCCAGCGGTGTTGGACTGGAGCCAGACCCAATCATCCCTTTTTTACAAAAATTCCAAAACATTCAAACCACTTGTCTCTTTGATGATACATTTATGGTATTGGGACCCTCTTGATGAGGTTTTTCTTTTAAGATATTCTAAGTGAGTTTCCAAGGAATTTAGAATATGAACAATTATCTTGGGGAGTTGGTTCTCCTGCGATGAGCATGCTAAGGATAGAATCATGTGGCTGGCTGCGAACTAGATTTTCTATCTTACTTGGACTGTGTGCCTTAAATGGATTGCGTAAGATCCCAGGTAAATATAGAATTTTAGTTTTTCATATTTATCCATATTGGTGAATGAAATGTTAATATTAATATAAAGGGAACGCTATGCTTGACGGCGTACCCAATACATAATAATGAGTTTCTTTGACATTTTACGTTGCACTATAATAATAAAATAATATTATTTTAAATTGTAGTTAATGCCAAGCCGTTGTAATGGCGGGAATGAACAAAACTAACTATAAAATGATTATATATATTGGTCAAATATGTTTACTTTTTTCTAATAAATGATAGAGGCTTAAAATGCGAATGAATCCAATTTTAAGCATAAATCTTATAATATTCTTTAAAAGGTCAATTAACTACCTTTTGATGGTGAAACCTTTTTTAAATATACTCTTGAAGATTTTATATATTATATTTGACAAAATTAAATCTGTCTTTAGAATCTGGACATCAAAATTTACTTTGAGCAAATATTTGTTATTTTTCCAATAAAGATCAGTTTTAGTGAAAATGTTGTATTTTAATTCAAAACCATTTGTTAATATAATTTATTTATAGGATTATATTATCTTTTGAATTGGTTTTAAAGTTAAATTAGAATATATATTTACCATTTAATCCAATGGTGGTCATTGGAATTAATTTCACTTTGATATTGGACTTAAACTAGTGTCAATCTTTTAATATATACTGTTTCTTAAAAACACGCTATTTGTTTTGACAGTGGGAATTAATCATTAAATTAATTAATGAAACTTTTATGTTTTTAATTTTTTATAATAGACATCATTTTTGAATTTAGAATATCAAATATAGCTTAGGGTGAATTTTTGGTATTTTTATGAAAAACATCAATTTTTTATGAATAATGAAACTACTAAGTGCTAGTTAAAAAACAGATTTTTCATTTAAATGAAGCTTTACACTTCTGTTATTTGAATTTCAAAAATACAACATACATGGTTTTCATTAGGATGTAAAATGTGGTTCAATGGGATTAAAATATTTTTTTTGGTGAATAGTAACTTTAAAGTTTTATTAATCGTGATTAAAGGTAATTAGGGTAATTTAAGTTAAAGATAATGTTATAATAATATTAAATGACCTTAAAACATTTCCTACCTTTATTGGATGATTCATGGCCGACCAAGACAATCTATCGCTCAACTTGGGTACCCCATGGAGCCACTTTTGTAGGAAAATGACATTAATAACTTTTTATTTAATGTTAAAATAAAAATGCCCCAAACATGTATTGTTTTGCTAAAACTATTTTTACATGGGGTTATACAAGTCATATTTTTGACTATAAATATCCATTATAAATATAAAAAGATTGAATAAATCATAGTATTTTTTATAATTTTTATACATTAAATAAATAAATTCATTTATGACACCATGATGATGCAACGATTACCTCATTAATAAAAGATTTAAATAAAATTAGAAGATAAAGTAAAATCTAAGACTTACACTTGTCAAAAACCTATTCAATGAGTGTATTTCGAACCCTTATCACCTTATCCTAGAAATATATAATTTTGGGACCTTTAATATCCAAAAATCATTTTATAATAAGGAAACGTTTCAAGACATTCCAAGAGTTCCCCTCCTCCCTCTTATAAATGGCACACACCTCTACCCCGTTACCCACACCTCTATTTCCTTTTCATCAACCAAAATCTGATCGTTTTATCTCTCCACATCCCTCTCTTCATCCTAGGAGCCTTACCTTTGGAAAAAAGCTCTTCAAGAAAACCTTTTGGTTCAAACCAAGAGGAGTTACCCGATTTAAAGGTAATGTCTACACTTGTGTTATATTGTTTTAGTTTGCTTCTCCAACCCCCTAAACTCTTTTTACTCCATTATTTTGTAACAAAACCAGTATCTTAAATACACTAGAATGTTGTTATGTGAAGTATTCGTGCTACACATACACACACGTCCGTCTAATGGTTAAAGATCATACTGTTTCGGGGGATGATGAATTACTGCCTCACGAAACAATGATTGTTCAATCTTCACTTAACATCTTTCATGGTGGCCATTATGATGTCACCATATTTTATATATGATATATATGGTATTTATGTTTTCTATATGCCTATTTATTTTATATTTAAAATATACCTTTATTCTTTTCATGTTGTGAAAATGCGATAATTTCATCCGAGGAAGTGTGGACTACCGCCCCCTCAAGTGATGTGACTCGTTCATGCAATACATGGAATGTATAGAGTATTTAATTAATGAAAATATGTGACCTATATAACATATATATTATACTGGAATTATAATATATATATATATATATATATCTCATCTATTTTTAATTCCATTAATGTACCAAAGCAATGAAAGTTGCATTCATGTGTACATACGGCCTACCGTCTCCACGAACGGTGCATTTCATTTATATTTTTCTCAAAATATTATGAGATAAGTATAAAACCAATATATTCTGGATATATATGATATTTAAATCATTAATACTATTCTCTATATGATTTACATACATCTACATTGACAATTCTTTTCAAACAACATCATTTTGACTCATGTACCGAACATCGACAAAACGTATGATATGAACTCACATAATTAGATAATTATTATAACATGATAATATATGATATTAATTGAATAATAAACATTATAGTATGTCCTTACGTAATTATAAATTGACCAAATTTTATTATTTAGTAATATAATGAAATGAACATGACAAGTCGGACTTGAGGTAAGGGATCCTACCTCTCTCTTTCTTTTTAAGTACTCTCTTTTATGTAGTTTCTTTTAAGATCATCTTTATTATGTTTTGGGATGTTCCTTTATATTCCATATTATGTAATTTTTATGTTAATATTATGAGAGACTCTATTTGATCTCATAAATCCATTTGTGGAAGTTCTAAGTGGCGTCGTTAGGCTACCAAGTTTTCGTAAGGGATTTTTCATCTCACTTTTATTCCCATGAGATTTATGCTACATTTGCCACCATTTCCTTTGAGTGGTGTATGTACTGCCCATTACTCTACTCTTTGTGTAATATACATTCGTTTATGGGTATTTACATCAATTTTTTATGGTCCTTCTTTCATGGGGTGTACGTTTCGAATGTTGCCCAAGTCGGTAAGGGAACCTTTCACCCTCCTATTTTTTTAAAGAGTTATTTTTGTTTTGTCTTTTAAATTACATATTCTTATATTGGGATATGTTCTTATATATCCCTATTGCTGTAAATTTTATGTCCAAGTGATGATATACCCTTTATCTCTCTCACCAACTCTTTTTCTAAAATTTGATGTGACGCCATTAGGCTATCAAAATTTTTCAATGGAACTTCTTAACCCAATTCCAATTATTTGGGTTAAACCTCTACTTCATGATTATGTCATGCTATGAATATGTGTGGATGAAATCTGATTGTTTTTCACGGAGTATCAACTTATATTTAGTGTATTTATATTTTTCACACATAATTATGTCATTTCATTATCCTTGCTCTAATGGCATGATCCTTGATTGGGATTACATCTCAATTTCTTCTCATTGAGAGATTTCTTAATGATATGCACTTTTATTCTTTTCTAAAGTGTATTTACAGCCCCTTTGACATTCCATATCCATATTATGTCTATAAAAAATTCTTTTAAATGTGCTTCAAATGTTCTACTTTCTTGTGTCTTATAATTTAAATGTTCATAATGGAAAAGGACTCTTCTATTAAAACATTGCTTTAAATGGTTTGAAAGATTTATTCTTTTAAATATTTATAATCCATGTCCATGTTTTAAAAATGGTTTTAAGGATTTATTTATAAGGATATGAATGTTTTAAAACCCTTTCAAAAGTTTTGAAGTGGTATGAGACACTTTGATTCTAAAATCACTTTTAAATGTCTTCTTTTAATATTTTCAAAGTCTAAAGGGATTTTTCTCTCATATAGTTTTAATGATTTTATTAGATGATTTTATTTATGATAATATCATGATGTGATCTCTTGTGATTGAAATGTGGAAATTTTATGTTTCTATTATGCATGTTTTAAGTGTTATCGTTATGTTTTGGTTCTTGGGAAATGTTTATGAAATCGGTTGGTTCTGTGATAAAATAAGGGAGGGCGAGCCCGAGATAGCTCTCCAATGCATTGGGTAATGCGAAGGGGTTAAATGTTAAGGTTTCTCCGAATAGATTTAGGGAATATACTATGATGGGTATTCCAAATGTAACCATGAGGGTTACTCCCCACATAAGAATGTTATGAATTCCTCATGTTACCTTTATGTCTTAGGTTTTCTATGAGTTATTCATAAATCCTATGATTTCATGAGGTATGTTGACGTTCTTATGTTTTATGAGTAATGTATGATTTCATTGATTCTCATGTATACATGTACTACTGTTTCCTTTCCATATTCCTATATCCCTTACTGAGATTTTTTTGCTGATCCCAAGTTTTTGAATTTTTTTTCACAGGTCAAGGGAAAGGTACATGATATGATGATAGTGTCAAGGAAGTGTCAAGAAAGAATCCATGTTTTATTTTAAATATTTTTTTATTGATGGGAAAAATGAATACTATCTTTTATGTAACCACTTTGTTTAAATGTGGAATGTAATGCATGATTTATGATCTAATTCTCTAAAACTCTAAACCTGAAAAGATCCTCAATCTGTATTCTTGAAATAACTCAATATTAAGTAAGGTTTATGGCCGGGTCCTTATAGATTGTGTGTCTTACATGGAATGTGTGTCTTACTTAGAATGGTTTCCTTTCTTATACTCTGTGTCCTACTTGGACTATGTGTCTTACATGGAATTTGTCTCTTACGTCGACAATGTGTCTTACCTAGACTGAGACGTAACTCCTTTATTATAACGACCCATACTTTACATACATTGTCAATACTTCAAAATTGAAGCACACTTATTAAAATATATAACAAAACCAGGAAAGGACCGTATAGGTATAGTGTTTTTAGAAACTGGGAAACATAAACAATTGGTTCATAAAGCGTCTACACTGTCTTCCATTTATTTCATCATATGTATAGTCCCTTTTGGCATATATTACTTAAAAAGCTTCTTCCTGACCTGGGGAAAGAAAACATACAAAAGCGTGAGCTCAAATTCTCAGTAAGGGTAAACAAAAGAAATATCAATCACATCATATTCATAAGAACATAACATTTTGGAAATCTTAACCTGTAAAACAGAGCATAATTTCATAACATGGGATAAATCATAGTAGTGAAATGAAATCCCAATAATCATAACTAAAAACATGAAACTTTGTGGCATACACACATAATCATAGAGAATCATTTCTTATTAGTAAAGACTCATCTCCAAGACTATCTTAGTGGAAAATTCCATTTCTGAACCGAGTTCACTCCTCGTTTCAGTCCTGTTTCACTGAACCGGTATAACCTACCATTCCAGCCATATCTATCTTATGATATATAAAATATTTACCCAATGCATTGGAGGGAGATATAGGTCCCACCCATCTCATAATGATACTATTCTTATGTGTTCCACAAAATCATAAACCGTACATCATAGCATAACCCATGTAATAAAATGGGAATCTTAAACATCGTGACATCATAAAAATATTTCCATCTCAACAAAATCAAATCAATGTAATAATAGAGATAGAAACAGAACCCTATATTATCTTAGATGGAAAATAATTTTGATAAAACTCTTGAACTCCATTCTTGAGGAAAATATCATTTCTACTTCAAATTTTTTTTTCCTTTATTAACATGTCATACAATATTAAACTAAAAGAAGTTGATTAAAAATAAACATGAAAAATTGTAAAGGAAGCTTATTGGAAATAATGTTTTAAAAATCCATTCATGCCATATAAGTAAAAAAGAAAACATTCTTCTCGTAATTTTGTCGGAAAAGTAAAAAAGTACCTCGTACGAAAAATGACAAAAGATTCCTTTCACATCTTTTACTAAAAACTCACCGAAGGGTAAAATTGGATTTAAAAAATTTTAGGTGCGTGGAAACAATATTAAATATTGAGGAAACATGGATTTGGATGATAAAATACACCCTAGTAAATACCAAAGTATAAACAATCTCGAATAAAAATGAGATTGTGATATTTCCCTTACCTTAGGTCCAATTTGCTTTGTAAGTGTCTGAACCTCTTGTATAATGATTTAAATAATGTTATTAACTTATTCCAGAATAATAATTATTGTTATGATATCATATATGGTCATATTCTTAGCTTATTATTAGTAATATTTCATTGCTACTTGTTATTTGGGTGTTTATTAATTTTGTTCTTATGCGTGTTTTGTTGTATAAATTCTTATTCTTCTTTTTAGGATATAAATACCTCATTCCCATAATGGTATTAGTTTAATATATATCATATTAATTCATTCAATTCATTTATATAATCATTATTCAATGAAGATCATGTAGAACGAGCCGCATCACATCGTGGAGACGGTATTCCGTACGTACGCACGAGCGATGACATCATTCCCATGATCATGGAATTGTATTGGACTGTATATATACTATTTAAGAATCAATATCACTTTACAATAATTATATATAGTCATTATTTACACCATTATACCGATCCAAGTAAGGTGGTGGTGGAAAATAGATTACACCACGGCGTGGAGACGGTATTCCATACGTACACACGCGCAGTGATTTCGTTTTCCGTAGGATGGATTGATGGTGAAATAGGGTTGTTTCATAATTATAATAACATATCAGTATATTATTGATACTGATGTTATTACTTCATAATTAAACAACTAAATAATAAGAAGTGCAAGAAGAAATAAAGATGAAAGAATCGGTAACGGACATTACCTCTTCTTTGAAGCGCTTCTTTGAGACCTCCTTTCAGGGCACTAAAATTGGTCTTTGAAGAATATCAGGACCTCTAGGATGACTCTAGAGAAGTGGAGAGAATATATTGGAAGGGTTTGGCCGAGCATGAAGGCTCAAAGTGGTGTGAGGAAGAGAGGGAGGATGTGCCCTTTTAAAAGGGAGGAGAGGGGCACCTTTGGAATAACTAAAAATATTATTTTATTATAAAGCCAAATTCGGTTTTTAATAGCTCCAAATTGATATATTTTGAATATAAGGTGGGTATGGGTCGAAATCCTCTAATACAATAGAATTTAGACATGTTTAGGAATCAATTGTAACCTTATCATTTAGATTTAACTTTATGTTAGATAATTTTACTTTTACCGTGTCTTCTTGTTTTCTTATACTATAAGGTTGATAAACTTACTATATCAAGCCAAACGAACCCCAACTTGTTTATTATTAATATATATAACCTTATCTATGTCATTTGGCCGAACATTAGATTTTTAGGAATAAAATAACAATTAATAATATAATATTTGTTTTAAAAACTATTTTATGTCAATTTTGACACTATTTAGTAATTGATTTTTGTAAAAATCATAACAGAATGATTAGTTCAAATAAATTTCATTAAATAAATAATAACATTTCATATTAACATATATAATTATTTTATTTCTTAAAAAGTCTCAAATTACATTTATTTGGCTATTTATAACATCAATTATGTAAATATTTCATCAATAAGATAATTACTGCATCATCGTTGTGTCATAAATAAATTAAATTATTTAAGGTCTAAAAATTACAAATAAAATACCATTATGTAGGAAATTTTTTTATCTTTATAATGAATATTTATAGTAGAATTTATCTTATGTATAACCCCATATTAAATATTATTTACTTATTAAACATTGATTTTAACTCTTTTAACCCTTCTTTAAATAAATTAATAATAAATGTCCTAATCTAATACAAGTGGGCCTAAATGGTCATAGTTTACTCCTAAGGTTGTTTTTGGTCGAATTACACTTATCCAATAGAATTAGGACATGTGTTAGGTTAATATTAATAACACTTTTACACATAATTACCCTATTTACTTTTAGTCGTGGTAAAAAAGTAAAAAGTTACTACTCACCAAAAATTATTTTCATCTCATTGAACCACATTTTAGTCCTTGATATTAACAGTGTCTCTCGGATTTTCAAAATTTCACTCTCAGAAGCAGTAAAATTATGTTTTATGAAACATTTAGTTTTTTAACTACCTCTTAGTGGTTTCACTATTCATCAAAAATTGAAAGTTTTCAGAAAAATACCAAAATTTTACCCTATGCTAATTTCGATATTCCGAATCCAAAAATACATTCCATTTTGAAAAATAAAATTTATAAAATTTCAAAAAGTGGTTATAACTATTCCTAACGGCTAGTTTTAATAATATTTTAATAGCATATCATTGTTTAGTGAAACTCGGTATTGCGTATGAGCAAGCTATCGAGGAAGGTCGTAGTTGTGTGTAAAGAAAGCCAAGCTAGTGTTGTGTGTAGTGAATGATTCCTTTGATAAAGAAAATATATTTCTCATAAAATTATCAGGCGTTACATTTATCCCACAATTTTGAGGGTCCTCCAGTCTTTGACGGCACTATGTGTGTTACCGTCACTCCATATGAAAACTACACTCTCTGTGTTACCGGCACTTCCTATGTTACATATATGAGGGTATTGTAAATTCATACAAAAATCTTGTTAACTTACCATAGAACTATACTGGGTGTGATCTGACACTAATGACTCCCCTGATTATAATATATAAAGGTTTCACTTTGTGTACCTCTATGGTAGTCTACTCGGTGAATTTCTTATTGATTCCTTTGTGTTAGATTTCTTACCGATTTCTTTTTGGTATATTTACTAGTAATTCCTTTATGGTATATTTCTTAGTGATTATTTTATAGTATATTTCTTCATGTGATTCCTTTTTGGTATTCTTCAAGTCATTCATTTGTGTTATATTTTATAGTTGTGTTACCATTATGGTTTCGGGGTCCCTACTGAGTATTCTATTACTGACCCCTGCATGGGCATCACTCGCACATGTCATGTCTTATGTAGAGGATTGGAAGCTTTGATGGAGTCCTCGGGTGGCTAGAGGCATGTGGTGCTTCTGGGTGACCCGACAGACGTGGTATGCTTCTGTGATATTTCGACATCATACTGAGCGTACCCCTCAGGTATGGTTTTTCTGCGAATGAGACTCTGGAGCTTATACTTTTCTTTTCAGTTGGGATTGTATTCTTGACCATTTAAATTTCAGTTTCTACTATTACTCTTAGTTGGTTGCATATCTATTTACACTGTGTTTTCAGTTTTAGTACATTTCTTGTGGACAGGTGCATTTGGGAAGGTTTATAAGAAAATGCATCCCCTTTGTAGGAAATGCCTACTCAGCGCTAGTCACCATCCCTTAGCCTATGAGAGGTGAGATTGGGGTACTCATGGAACGGGCCCTATGGGATGGGTCATGACATGAATTTTCCCTCATTATGATATATTTTCCTATTTGTTTATTTTATTCTCATATAATCACTAATTTAATTAGCTTCCCATGTTTGAAACTTCTCATGATACTCATTTTTCTTAGGTCACATTCTTTTTCACGGTCCTCATCTTCGAATCCTTTATTTCAAAAATTCTTCAACACATGAGCATATTATACCATTATAATCAATATTATTCCTTGAAAAAAAATTACATGTGACATGGATTTTTAAAACAAGGTACATCATTTTCATAAACCCAAATAATAAAAAACACATTGAAAAGTAAAAATTTGTGCTGAAAAATTATATAGAATATTAATTCCAAAATAATTTAAAAAAATAGGTATAATGACTCAAACATGTTATCCATCCATTATATATGTTGTTAAAATTCAACCTAAAAAAATCTAATATTGAAACCATATCAAACAAATAATCAGAAAAACAAAATATTTATATATATCAATTTTGGATAAGAAATGACAATAAATATATATATATATATATATTGTAACTATAGAAATAACTAATATATTTTTCAAAATTATCATTCAATTCTAAATGTTTTAATTAGGTGTACACATGTATTCATGTACAAAAAATTAATATATATACAACCACAGTAATTGTAAATGAACGGAAAAATAATTATGAAAGTATTGTAATATAATTCATTTTTAAACTAACTTAATAATAAATTTGCACTACCACTTGTTATTTATCATTAATTGGGGATAATTATTCTGGTAACACTCATAATTAGTATAAAAACATCAATAATATATTAAAATATATGTACGCTCCATCCAAAGGGTAAAAACAAAGGCTATAGTAAGAAAATTATAATAATATATTAAATATGAGAATTATTATTTTCATGTATTTTGATTAAAATTATGACCATTAGTGGGAATGACCCATATAATGGTTAGGAAAATAATTATATTTTTCAAATCTAAATATGTATAATGATTATTAATTTTAAGAGGAATTTTTCCTAAATAAAATAAGTAATTTTAAATACAAATTTAAACATAATATAACTGTGAAATCACTAATAAGTATATGAACCCAACCATATAATATATTTGAAATATTAAATCAAATTAAACTATAAAATTCTTGAATAATATAAAATTGTGTCAATAAAACAAATAGCATGACTAATAAATTTTAATAACAGCCATTTTTGTATAGAAATCCATCTTGTGAAATCTTGATAGTCCCCCATTTTCATTTACACCTCTTTTCTTTTATTAAAGTTTTTTATTAAATGAGGGATTATATATTCTACAAAATGTATAATAATATTCAATTATATTCCATTAAATATGTTACTATAATTTTTTTGTATGTTACTATGTGTTACCCAATATATAAATTTACACTTCAAAGGTGATTTCCATTCACAAGTTATTAATAAATAATTTACCTTTAATAACCATTGTTGATTATTTATCATTAATATTATTTATAAAATACATAAATAAAAACCTATAATCCCCAATTCAAGTTAGTAACCCTTAGTCATTATTAATATTCACTCATTGGGAATATTGTTCCCCTTTTTTACTCAAGATTTAACTAATAACCATTTAACAAAGTTTTACATTAAAGAGTTATCACTCTTGTAAACTATCCAATGATATTATTTATCACCTTGTATTTATTCACTTATCCATTAATTATGGGGTTTATAAAATACTATTATCATAAATGTATTTATATCAAAACTATATTTACTTTTTTATAAAAAAAACATAGTGTGATTGTGAGAATAATTTTGTTAACTGCCACATCTAAACCCATAACTAAATTTCATGAACTCACCATTTTATAAGAATCTAAATAATGCATATATAATAAATTAAAAATAATATAAATGACATATTCCATTTCATATGACTTATTTCAGGGTTTATGGTTTCCTACTATGATTATATTTAAGATTCATTTAAATATCTTATAAAAAATTAAATTTTTTTATTTTGCATATTAGTATTTATCTTTTTAATGTATCATTTCCAAAAACAATCATAGAAACAAATTTATATTTTTCATTAAATGCCTTTTGGATATGATATAAACCCATTATAGAAAATAAAATTCATAAAATAAAATAAAATAAAAACTTATTCATGAAATTAATATATGAATATACTATGAAACATTTGAATTGTTTAGAATTTGTTTTTAAATAAGAAAAAAACAAAGAGGAAAATTATTTTATAAAAATTATAACTCAAGATGAATAAAAATTAATATATAATACATTTAAAAAAATAAAACAATATATTAACCCTATTATCTCAATATCAATTTAAATTATAACAAATAGGGAATGTTTTTGTTTCCAACTTTGATTAATCGTAAGGAATAAAAAATAATTAAATTCATGTTGAAGAAACTATGACCCAAGAAAAAACACCAGAGTAGAACCTCCAAAGGAAAAAATTATAGATAACTATCAATTTCATAGATGAGAATAAATGAAATAAAAAATTCTAAATTGAGATGAATCATGTGGATAAAAAAAATTTAAAGAACAATTCATTAGCTTAAAAATGGAACAAAATAATGAGATGGGGATATATAGGATGTGAGAAAAGATAGTATTAAAGAAATTGAAAATCATAATAAATTCGTTAATAATTATTAATTTTCAATTAATTTTATTTCATATAATTTATTTATAAAATTATAATGAGTATTCTAGAATTTAATGATTATTTCATTAAAATTTTTGTACATTTATTTAAATTGATCAAATTTTTAATTTAGTGGATTTAATAAACTTTTATAAGAGAATGAATGGAAAACTACTCATAATCCTTTGATTTGGTATTTTTAAGGATAACGTGAATTTTTCATAAGTAAATTGGTCCAAATGAATGAGAAATATGGATTAAATACAAAGGAAGGTGGGGTATTATAAGATCACCTAAATAAGTTTAGAATCGAATTTCTTATTTACTGCCTTTATTCTTCAGAAGGTGACATTAAGAAGTATTGAAAATATTACAGAAGTAAGAAAATGAATTTCTATAACATTGAATAATATATTTGTATCCACTAAGAAAATAATATACAAATACTTTCATGTGTTATATTCTCTAAGACATGATGATAACACGTAAGGATTTGATCTTCACAGGTAATACATTTTCCCTAGATATGTAAGGATTTTATATAGTTACCATGAGATATGAAGCATTATCTGTATAATATGTAATATTTAATAATTTTCTATAGAAATATTTATATCTTTAAATGAAATATTTTTTACAAATACACTAATAGGTATAACTTTTTGATTTACCGCTAGAAGTAATGTATCAAGCCCCCTATGGTATGTAAGATATTTGATGATGTGTATAGTTGTTTATTTATATATAGGGATTTATTACAAATTCACTGTATTTTTTATTATTTCATATGTTTTTTTACAAAGATAAATTTGGTTAAATTTTATAAATAGTATTTTTAGGATCATATATAATATATTCTTGGTTGTAAAAAAACTCACGTAAGGTTTTTACCGTTTTGAAAATCATGTTGTGTTGAGAATAGAATGTTGTACATAAAAAATATTTTTTTAAATAATCAGAATGGATTAAAAATACTGAGATCGTCTTGATTCTATATGGATGTTATACATACAAAAGGTAATTGGATAGTATTTTTTAGTATTATAATATTGAATATCTCAAGACCAGATATTAACTAATTCAAGGAGGATAGAAATATAGATATATATTTTTTTGGAAGAATGAAATCTAAAATGGGATATTAAAAATCAAATAAGAGAGAATATCATTAATCTTAATTGAAATTAAAGAGGAAAATGTTAGTATAGAAAAATTCATAGGTTGATATGGAAGGTGGGATGAACGTATGTGTTTTTTTGTTTTCTATTATATTTTATATGTTCTAAATTTAACTACTTATAACCACTCACATTGGTTTGTTAAACCCTTTTGGTGATTTGGACCTCGGGAAAGCTAAATTTTCTTTATTATCATGTTTGTGATTTTTAAGAAAAATTCTTCTTTTATAAATTGATTAGTGTATTCCAGGGAAGGGTATTATTTTTAATGTGATTATTTTCAATTTATTATTCCTGTGAATTTCCCACAACTTGAATTGGAGATATTATTTCATCCTATTTTTATTTTTGATTATATATGGTGTAATGTGAAATATTTAATGGTGACTATCTATTGATTATTTATACATTTATAGAATTATGAAAATTTTATTTGAACAATTTAGGTGTGGAAAATCATAATTTTCATTTTCTTGAGTATGTTAGGGGTAGTTTATTATTAAGTGATCGTAAAATATATTTCCATATGAATAAAAATGAGGGTTAACCTTTTGGGGGTTACTTCATCATTAAACCTCATAATTTATATTATCAAATATTAAAGGATAAGTCCGTGGTGGATTTTTCCACTTACTAGTTAAAAAGAATATGATTGAGAAATATTTCTAAATATGATTTCATTTGAAATGGAAACTGAACCCTTGTAGTAATCAACTAAAATCACTTTGATATAGTCGTAATTTTTTTTCAAGTTCTCTCAACTTAAAATTCATTGTATCCCCTTTTCTAATCTTTACAAATGAATTTTCACCCATACATTGAGACATCCTTCGGTCTCCGTTATGTTATAGTTTAACCATACATAATTAATATCCTTCTCCCCACCATGTGATAGGTGAGTAATGAGTCTTCCAAATAAATGGATAAAGAAAACTATAAAATTTATTAATCTAACATATTTTTATTATATGAATATATTATTATCTAATTTATGATTAGATAAATCAATTCATTCACATTGAATCCCATTATTACAAATATCCTTCCATTTATTGAACAACTTTTTTGTGATTAAATGTAATCATAGCTCATTATATATGAATCATAAGATTTTAAATTTGTTACATATAAAAAAAATTAATTTAAAAAATTAATATTTATAATAGTTATCTTTTTACAATTATATTTAATTCAAAATTCCACTTTTATTTAGAGACCTTGAAGATAAATTTTAAAATAAAAAAAAAATTTAATTACCAATTTTTTTATTTAATACCCCTCCCCCCAGCATAAGTTATTTTAATAATGAGAAGATATCATAATGTCACCAAAAATAAAACTATAGTCATTACAATTCAAAATCATTCTATTTTACAATTAATCATTTTTTACTTCTTGAATTTATATTATAAATTTACTAAATTAATAGATATATCTCTCTTATATGAGGTCCACATTTATTGTAATGACCAAAAAATATATATATAAATTTCCCTTCTAAATATATATGTTTTTCATGTTGTGTAATATAGATTATAAAAATTAACATAACATTATCATTAGTTCTAAAAACTGTCGGTGAAATATTTCTTTTTGGATATAAATCCAACTTATGGAATAATAATAATTCATATTCCATATATAAAAATGAATTTTAAAATTGGATTTTTTACATTTTAGGAACATATATATGTAACTGAATTTTTTCAGTCAAATATTTTTAATATAATATAATTATTTTCATTTTCCAATTTATCAAGTGAAACACAACATAGTATTATTTTTTGGGATTTCTCTATAATATTTTATTTTTAACATACATAGGAAAACATATTTTTTTTACTAAAAAATTGATTGTTTTTGTACTTTTATTAGATAATATTAGCATGTAAATTTTTAAAATATTGAATATGTATTGAACAAATAATAAATTGTCCATTTTTATATGTTATTTCTAACATATTAAACTTATTATTAATTTTTGTAAACATAAAAAATATTTATTTCTAATAAAAAACAATCTTGGACTCTTACATATATTAAATATTATTTGTGGTAAAATTTAGTATTCATTTCTCCTAAAATTGAAAAAATATTATATGATTCATAATAATCTAGTTTTTACATGAAAACTAAAAACATTGATAATAACATATAACCCATAAATTTTAGGTATAAAAGAACTTTAAAAAATAGTTTTTATGCATTATGTGCAATAATACTACAATTAATTTATATAAGACTTAGGAATTTTATTTTAAAACATTATTTTCATAATTTAAATAATTATTATCAAATTATTAATTAATTTAAATTTCAATGTTGTTCATTAGACATATTTACCTAGGGTAGAGATTCAGTTACCATGGTACGGGTAAATTAGGGAAAAATGGGTTTAACCTAGTTTAAAAGGATAAAACATGTAAAAACACATGTGATAATGTGTGGTGTAAGGAGTATCAACCTCAAATCTTCCCCACTCCATTAATAACATTTCATGGATCATTTCCCCTTGAAAATTTAAAATTAATTATTGAAAAGTAAATAGATTTTCAAAAAAATTACACTCTTTATACTTATAAAAGGATTTCACCTCCTCTTTATTTCTCCACTTAGTAAAAAGTTATATCTCAACTATATTCATTACCTAGACTCTCCTAAACTCCCTCCCCATTTCCTGGAATCTATGTTTTTCCCAAATGACCATGCTATGGAGCCTTAAGGAATCACATAAGGGATAACTTCTAAAAGGGGATGTAATTATCTCAACCAAACTTTATTTGTTATATTATTCATCCACCCCTCTAGTACTCCCTACCAATTAAGGTATGATAACATAAATATTTTTAGTATTATAAAATGTTATTATACTAATGTAATATAAATTATATACCTTCCTCTAAAATCATTGAGAAAAAAATTAAAACATCTTCACATGTTTATGCAGACTACCGCCTCTTGAAATGGAAGGTTATATTATTCATTTACTATTTACATGGATGGAGAAAAGAGTTATTTAATGAAAAAAATTTAAGAATTATAACAAGATAAATATAAATAAATAATAACAATTTTATATTTATACCCCATTTTCATCTATCAAAAATAATTTCATTGTATGTATACATGCGAATAGTGACCCATATATTTCAGTAATGGATATTATATCATTTTTATGAATAAAAACATATTAATGATACAATATTGGAAAAAATAATTGGTATCATGGGAAAATCCATCTCAAACATGACTTATACATAATAATACATAAACATTAATTAAAACCTTCTTATTTATCCCCCATTAAACTTCTCATAGTCTTAGTAGTATATGTTATAATTTGAGGATATGTAAAATATATATAAAGGGGTGATCTATATCCTAGTTAGTGGATGCTTGTCAAGTGAGGAATAAGGGACATGATTCAATTGAAAATGTGTGAGAATAATCAACATCAACATGTCATTATAATATAATAATATACATACTCTTGAGGGAACATTTTAAAAAGGCATGGAATTTGGAATATTCATAATCATTTAACATCATAATATATTGGTAAAACACCACACATAGTTGTGAACAAATATTGCATCCTTTTCCCGCATACATAGGTTCATAAATCATATCATATTAATTTTGAAAAACGCTATCATCATGTTTGGTATAATATACATAATATTATAAGATAAGTAGCCTTACCCAATTCCTTATAAGGATATATAATTCTAGGACCATACATCATATCATAAAATGATCATAAGGATGCATTCCACATCAAATGATAACATATTACATTCTCAATCATGAAATCGAAGCATAGAAAATAATGAGATTCATAAAGGATTTCAAAAATCATAAGTAATTGAATAAAATTTTCTACTTCCAATTCAATAAGTGACATCATAACTTGGAAAAAAATATCATCTTTCATTGAATAATACACAATTCAAGGGGTCTCAATGATGTATTTTGAATAAAAAAATATTTCTGATAAATATTTTTATTCATCTATGAAATACTTTTTGCAAGGTAGAAGCATGAATATCATAATAGTGGGAATAGTAATAATATTTAAACTTTAATTTAAGAATATTATAGGAATATCCATACTATGAATTCTGTAACAGATGAAATAAACCAAAAGAGAGCGATTTGGGTTTCAAGGTCTACTTACATTAAATCCCACATTATTTAATTTCTTTTCCACCATCTAAATAATAATCATAGGTTCATTAATTTGTTTTACTAAAAGAGTGTTATGTTGGTTTTTTTACCATTTATACATTACAATAATTTGAAAATATTTCTTAATTTCCATTCTTAATGGTGATTCCTTTGGAAATTATATTTTTCTTAAAATATATCATCACAGTACAATTTATAGATATTTCATTATTGTTATTTATTATTTATTAGAAAAAATATATAATCATACAAATACATATATTTTTGTATATGTTATAAATAATTTTTTATAATCATATATAAGGGTGGTTAGAGGAAAAGAACTTGAAATCCCCTCATTGGCGATTAACAAACCATTAAAGAGTCATTGTTCAAAGAGAAGGTGAAAGATATAAAATACATGATTATACTAAAAAAGAATTTTTATTGTATATTTACATCATCAATATCATGTTAACATAATTATTTATTTTTTTGAGAAGACTAGGTTTAGAATAGAAAATTATAACCTGAAATTAGAAAAGCAAAATGAAATGAAAGGAGACATGGACAATACAACTTTCTTAAATCAGTTCCTTTCCAATGGCCCTTAACATCTTGAAATCATAAATTTTAATTACTCTGAAATAACAATAAGGAAGATAAAGGGATTAAGGGTGTGGGTTTGGGTATTTTTTTGGCTTTGGTAAGTGAGGTTGGAGTGGTTTTCCCAGGGAGGGGTCCTTAGTTGTTTGTACTAGAGGAGAGGGGTATTTTAGGTATAAAATGTTGAATAAATTATTATATCCATGGTAAAACCATAAATAGTAATATTTTTTACATCATATAACATATTTTAGTAAAATAATAATATTTTATAAATTATAATTACTTTATAATTATAATATTTAGGTTTATTCAAAAAGAAAATAGAAAAAAATTCTTTTATTTAAATGGAAAGATTAGAAAATTAAACATTAGAGAATAATATTTAGGTTTGAAATTTTAATTTCATGCATTATTTAACACATTAATGAGGTTTTTTTCTGCCTAAAATTTTATAACTGACTATTTCATTATTACATCATGAATGTTGTCATTTAAAATAGATTGGTTATAAAAAACTGTATTTTTTTATATTCAGCTAAAAATAAATGTATTTAAAAAACAGAAAAAGTAACTATTATAAAATTTAAAGGTTCTAATTCTAAAAATTAAACTCATTTTATGAAAATAATTTTTTAATGTCGGAAATTTTATTTTTTAAAATAAAAATTTATAATTTTTATGAAATACAATAAAATAAAATTTATTTGAAAATGTACTTATAGTTTATTTGAGTTTGTAATATTTATATTTATTTTAATTTATTATAATATTTATATTTTATTATATTACTCATCATAACTATTATTTGTTTTACATTCATTGTTTAACTGTCAAATTATTGTTCTAACGATCATATTATTGTCCTCAATGGTCATGTTACTACTCTCAATATCTGTATATCTATTCCTAAAATTTAGTTTACTATTATAGTGGACACATTACTATTCCAATGGTCATGGTAACTAATATAAATAAAAATTCATTATATAATTCATCATTAACTAGAATTCCTACCATGATTCAGTAATTTCATTTTCTGAGATGTCGATTTTTTACTAATATTATGTTTTGTTGTATACTGTAGTTCATGTGGTTGATAATTTTTACAAATTTGAATGATCAAAATTTTATCATATTAGTTCTTCTATTTAATTTCAGTCTATTTTATTTATTTTATTTTCTTTAGTTTTTTGCTGAATACTTTTACAATATCTCTCAATGAAATAAATTGATGTTAGTTTCCCTATGTAATGTATTTTTATGAAGTTATATTGTAATTATACATTTATTTAGGAAAACCCATTATTTATAAATTATATGTTTTTAAATAATTCCACCTTCAATAATTACATTCTTTAACATTCAACACATATTCAATATTGAGAATATATTAGGGTACTTATGTTTCATCATTTTCTCTATTTCCCATGTTTCTCTCTATATTTATTCTACTATAAAAACACATAGAAAAGGTGTGTTTTCGTGTAGCAAAAAACATTATCCTTATTTTCCAAGATCATCATCAGATTCTCCTCATAGGTTTTTTCTTACACTAGTTGTACCACATATGGATTGTGTACATGTGAGGGATTAGTTATATACAACCTCAAGATAGATAAATGGAACACATCACAATATTGACCCTTTTTTCGAAATTTTAGCTTATTAGAAGTTGCTTAAATGAAATAATGGGTATCAAAGGGGCCAATGTACCTGGGGATAAGTGTCCTCTTACTTTCAGACCAAAATACTCTCTTTCATGGGGATATTAAAAGAAACAGTTTTTCTCCAAAATCAAACTAAAAGTCCTTTCAATGGTTATCAATATATCTCTTATACTTATTCTATAAAGATTTTATAGACTATTGGATGGATTTGACATTTTCTATCATGTCTTTAAAATAATTGGCTCCGAGTAACTTTTGTTCACCAAATTTATCCTAACAAGCAGGATTTATACATTGTTTCCCATAAAGAGCATCAAACAGAGCCTTCTGAATACTTGAGTAGAAGCTATTATTGTGTGATCACTCAACTAACGGGATATATTGATCTAACCCACCTTTAAATTACATTATGTGGTCCCTTTTAATATTATTGAGTGTCTGAATACCCCTTTTACATTACCCATTATTTTGGTTGTAATTGGTCATACTAAAATTCAATTCAATATTCAGATAATTTAAAATACTACTCCGAAATTTACAGGTAAAATTTAGATCATGGTCAGAGTTGGTCGAAAGTGATTCCCCCTAAAGCCTCACAAAATCCTTTATTTTTAAATTTGAAAGTTTTTAATGTAAGAAATATTCTTATCTAGATATGTATTTGGAATTCATTGCGAGTTTATCTAACACAACCCAAATCACATTGCTCCCTACTGATCTATTTATAATACCGTTGACAAAGTCTATTATGATGTTATCTCATTTCCATATGGGTATGAGAAATAGTTTCATCATCCCCTAAACTTTTTTCCCATTATTTAACATTCTAACGTAGAGAAAAATTTGATGTGTACTTTGTGATCTCTTTCTTATATTGTCCCACCAGAATTGATACCTAAGATCATGGTACAAATTTGTACTTTTAGTATGGATAGAGAATGATGATCTATTAGTATTATCCAATATCTTCTAATTTATCTTTTGTGATGAAGGAAAACAAATTCTACATCCAAATTGAATCTAATCATCTTTATCAACAACTAATTGATGAATATTACCCAAATTTACATCTTAAACCATCTTTTATAGATATATATTATCCCTTCGTTCCTCCTTGGTCACATCCTAAGTATATGGCTCCAAAATAATTTGGTAAAGTTATGATGTGTTCCCTATCCTAATTATTCCAAATCATTCATTTTCATATCCATAAATATAGTGACTTTCTCAACATGCATCATTGATAGAGTAGCAGTTTCTTTTCTATTAGGATCTGCAACTACCCAATTTTAACTTTTAGAATGGTAGTGAATAGTGAAATCACAGTCCTCAATCATCACTAATATTATTCGTTAATGTGTTTTAAACTATTTCTAGGTGAACATATACTTCATAACCATTTAATATATATATATATATGAGTGTTTGTGTGTGTATGTGTATTTCACTTATTACCATAGATTTTCGGCCGTAAAATCTGCAAGATTAATATTATTTCATCTAACTCAAGATGATGCATTGGTTTGATCTTCTCAATCCTCTTTATCTATCATATGGTGTAAGATATAACTTTATCATTATACATGATTACACAATAAAATAATTTCTTTTAATAATCATTGTATATCACATACCTGTCTCCACATGAGGGTAGTTTGAGTATATGAATAGTGATTGGTCTCTTCTTCAGCTCCATAAATATTTCTTCACATTCATCTATCTAGAAATACACTACCCCATTAAATTCTAACATACATATAACAAAATAAAATCATAATAAATATCTCAAAAAACTAAGGTAGAACCCATTAAATCAATGAAAATTATAAATATATGTCACACTTAATGGTCTGTGGCATTCCTAAATCATCTTTGTCTTTGATGGGTCCACAAAAATTCCCTCTTTTGTGATCATGTTCCCCAAGAATGTGACATGATGCATCCCAGAGAAACACTTTTATAACTTTTCATAAACATTCTCTTTTCATAATGTCTTCATCACATAACATATATTTTCCTCATGTTCCTCCTTGTTATTTGCGTAAATGAGAAAATAATAAAAAATTATACCTTGAATTTTTTAAGGAAGTATCTAAAGACTCTATTCATAAAATCAATGAATATTTCATGTGAATTAATAATCCCAAAAGGATTCATATTGAACTTTCAATTTTCATACCCTGTATGAAAGGTCTTCTCATAAACATTATCCATCTATACCTTCAATTAAATATATATAGATTAAATATCTAGCATTAGTAATTAATGAGATCATTTTAGTTGATCGAACAAGTTATCAATCCATGGTAGGGATATCTTTTCACTAATGTGATGTTTTTGATCTCTCGTTAATTGATACACAACCATATTGATCTTTCATTTTTCTATGAAATGAGAATCGATACACCCCAATGTAATGAAGTTGGGAATATGAACCCTTTATCTAAATATTATTAACATTGTTTTTTTAACACCCCTAGTTAAATCTGTTCTATACTAATGGGGAATTTGGATATTACAGTGTCTTTAGAGATAAACTCTATTGACAACTACACCTCATGATATGGGAAAAGGTCATATTACACTTCTAGAAATGCATCAGTATATTCCCTAACAATGGAAATTTCCTCAAGGATGATACTTTATTTTAACTCAGACATTTTAGAAAGGTATTCTTCTTAAAAGAGTATCCACACCCACAACATTGAGGTATTTTCCAAATTATATTCATAATCTTCATTTAATTTTTTTCAGAATTGTTGGTTGGTTCTGAATATAGAATGATATTGTCTTTTCTAAACTCTGGAGAACCCGTTTTCATGGTCTTCATTATCTATTTATTAAGATGAATTGTATTTATATAAAAACCATATTTTCTAAAAATGATTAAAAATTTTTAACCTTTAAAAATTTATTTATATAATACATTTTAATACTTTTATATTTACTAATGTTTTTAAAGTAATATTATTTTGGCATTCAAAATAATGTATTTTATAACATTTTAACAATAAAAATGAATATTCTTTTTACCTAAAATAAATTTTATGTATTTACCTTCTATAATGAATATGAATCTTCATTTTCTTGTTTAAAATATAATTTTTAATTAAAATTTTTCAAATGTGATTTCAATGAAAACAAAATCAAATAGTTTTTCTCAAAAAAATTTATTTTCCTCAAAAATGTTTTTCAAAAGATATATTTATTGTATTATTATACATCAATGAATAAACCATGATTTTTACTCCACATCGGATATGTCGTATTGATACCATTATTATTCTTCCTCTAGATGGGTTGTGATATATTTGGCCAAGGATAGTAGTCACAATCACTTCCTTGATTTCCTTTGTTATTCCCTTTAAAATGTTCCATCATCTTTGATCATTGAGCATTGGATTTCCCATAACTATCCATATCATTTATAATGTGATTGTTTATTTCCTAAATCGTAAATCATTTTTACGTTTAGTTTTTACTTCGAAAGTTATGTGATTGAATGAGAATGATTTATAAATCTATATACTTTAATCAATATGGACACTTAATAAATAACATTATTTATTTAAATTCTTTATACATGAACTATATGGGGTGGGGACCAGTTAATACAAGACCCATGATGAATCATTAGTATCATGGGAAGAAATTTTTTGGAGAAAAACCCTTCATTTTTGTTTGCAAGTAGAATAGATTAGTATGATAAGGGTTGGGGACTGGTTTATGCAGGACCCTTGATACATCACAATTCTCATAAGATGAATAATTTGGAAAAATTATAGTTGTTTCAACTTTTTTGAGAATATATATTGACGTTAATGGCTCCATGTAACTAGGAAACAAGGTGTCCAAAAATTAAAAATTTCCTTCAATCATTATTTATCAATTAGATTTTTCATCATAATATCTATGGAAACATTTATTTTGCAGTTCAATGAATAAATGTCATGTGTTTCAATATCTTACCTCTCCATATTGTTTTTTTATTTTATATCTATTTAAATTACATGAGTTTTCAGTTATATATATTTCCATATTGTTTACTCTCTTCTTTATCTATTCATTGATTTCATGGAATGTGTGTACAAATATTTATTATTATATAATTTTTATTCTAATTTATTCATTATTAATTATCATGTACTTTAGCCTTATTCAGCATTCGGGCTCATCCGTTTTATGATTCCTTTCCCCATGATTTGTTGAATTGTACTAGAGAGATATACAAGGATACTCTAAATGGAATAAAGTTACTATTCTCAAAATTGAAACAAATTACGTTGTAATTAATATATTATTTAATAATATAAGACTATTTTATGTATTTGGATTACCGAGACTATTAAATGGTTTGGTCCTTTGGGACACCATCTACGTGTATCTTATGCCAATGTAATTGGTAGAATAAAATATATCTTGGCTTACTAGGGTTGGTTCACTACAAAAAGAATGTACATGAGAATTATTAAGGTAGAAAAGTCAACATTCCTTTCTCAAATTATTGTTCAACCATCCGTAATACTCAATTTAATTATTTGATGATATAGGTGATGGTTAATTATATGAAAAAGGAAAAACTTTGGAGTTTTACATTTATGTTGAATGGTTTGTTGTGTTTTTGAAATGGATATGTGTTTTAACAATTACTGAGATAGATAAGAGGATTCTTAAGAAATATTAAGACTCCAAATTTATAGTCCACCCAATTATAGAACATATGTATTCTGATATCTAAGAAAAAATTTAAATGGAAAATATGGAGAAGAAGATTGTGAAATATATATAAAAATGCCTATTTTCAATAAAAGATGCCATGGAGTAAAAAATTTAAAGTTATAATGTAACTGTTTCCAATACCCAAATAAAAGTGCGAGAACATCACTATATTTTTTTCATGGGTCTTACAAAGGCATCCAAATCTATTCATACCATATAGATTTTGATTGGACAAATTACAAAGACTTTTCACTTCATTTAATTTCGAGAGGACTTCTCACATCATTATCATAAAAATATGTACATTAGAGAAGATGTGAGGCTACAAGAAACACCACTATCAATTATATTTTATCGAGAACATTGTTTCACCTAAAAGTTATATAAATGTCACTAATGTGTATTAAATATATATTTTAACTTTATTATGTCTTATCACCCTAATAATGTTGTCTAATGAGAAATAACTATCAACACATGTGAGGATATGTTGAGAGATTTCTTTATGAACTTCATGGGATATTAGAACTATCATCTTCCACAAGTCAATTTCTATTACAAAAAAAGTTTTCACTCAAGTATCGAAATCGACCCATTAGAATTACTCTATAGGAATATATATAACACATGGGTATATGGATAAAATATGTGAATGAATGTTTTTAATATTTTATATGGTTGAAGAAATGGTTCAAAATTTCATGACTATTCAACAACACATCAGAGAAGTTTAGAGTCAATAAAAGAGTTGCATTGACAACCTTTTATGTGACCTATAGTTCAATATTTGTGAAAAATTATTCCTTTATATATATTCATATAAGAGATCTATGAGTTTTGGGGAGAAATGGAATCCAATTTTTAGATATATTGGTCCCTTTTAGATTCTTGATTTCATCACACTTGTGGTATATCTACTTGTTCTCCCACCAAACCTATCTAATTTACATGATGTGTTCTATGTATCCATATTAAGGAAGTGAATACCATATCCCTCACATGTACCAAATCCATATGTTCTGTAGTTATAAAATTTTCTCCATTATTAAGAGCATCCAATGAAGATCATTACTTGGAAAGAAAAATTTCTATACTAGAAGACAACATACCCTATCATAGTAAATTGAAGAAAGAATATATATTAAGGGGTGTCATGGGATACAAAATAGATAATTAAATATAATTGACCACATTTTTCACCTAGGTGTGTGGAATGATATTTTTAGGGTGAAGTTTATGAATGGGCGAAGAATAGAATGACCCAAAAATTAAATAAATAAATTTCCCTTATGAATATATATATATATATATATATATCTATGTGTGTGTGTGTGTTATATTATTTAATATAAATAATAAAAACTAACATCACATTATATTAAATTTTAATCATTATAATTTCACATTATTAACTATGTGATAGTAATCTAACTTAAGGAATAATATATATATAATTTTTAACAATACATTTTCCAAAAAAATTTATTTTGTTTTAATCACTTATATATAATAAAATATGAATATTATATATTGATTATAACAAAATGAATTTTATTTTTTTATATATCATGTAAAGATTAGGTTAGTATTATCTTTTTAGTTTTTTCTAAAATATTTGATTTCTAATGAAAATAAGAAAAAATATTTTTTACCAAAACATGAATTTTTATGATATAATCATAAGATAAACACGAATTAAAAATTTATAAAACATTTAAGAATTATTTTTTGAATAAAAAATTATTAATTTTATGATGTTAGGTAGAAAATAAAAATCATATGCATAGAATTTTTCAGCTTAAAAAATAATTAATTCTAATAAAAAATTATTTTTTTCCTTTTTAATCAAATTAAATATTATATTAGGTTAAATTTGGTTTTCATTTTCACTAAAATAAAAAATAAATTTGCTTTTTTCCAAAATAAACAATTATTTTTCATGAAAATGAAAAATATTTGTAACTTTATCATACACATAAAATTATTCCCTAAAAAGAACTTCAAAAAAATTTAAGAATATTTTGCACTATCAATAAAATAATTTCCCTAAAAATATAGATTTTATTTTATAAAATAATTTTCATATTTTAAATCATTATTTGTTAATTAATAAATAATTCCCATTTAATTTTTTTAGACTTATTTTTTTACCTATGACAGAAATGGAATTATAATGGTAGTGGTAAATTAGGGTAAAATGGGATGTAACACAGTGAAAAAGTGTAAAAAATGTTAAAAATGTCTTCAATAATTGGCGGTGGAGGGATTCTCAACATTATATCTTCTCTAGTCTATTATTGACCTTTCTTGGAGCCTTTATCCATTAGTAAGGTAACAAAACTATTAAAATTTAATGATATTTTATAAAAATTCCACTTCCTTTACTTATAAAAGGATCTATCCTCCTCTCCATTTATCCGCTAATTACAAAGTAATATACCAACAAAAGTATCCCTTATTAATTCCTCAAATCCCTCACCAATTCCTACAAGAATTATTCTCCCAAAAGACCAATATTTGAATTATAAGGAATCATGTGATGGAGAACTTCTAAAGGGGGAGGTAATGCTCTCAAACAAACGTTCATAATTCTTTTCTTATTCTAACCCGTTCAAGTACACTATATCCATGATGGTATGATAACATCATAATTTTTAGTATTGTAAAATTTATTATAAAAATTTAATATCCATTTTATACTTCCATAACAAATTAATGTAAAAAAATGAAATCATTGTCATGAATTTTTGTGGACTACGGCCTCCATGATCGTTCGGTTATGTTTTTATTAAATATTTATAGAGACAGTATAGAATATTTATTCAATGAAAATAATATAATAGTTATAGCATGATTAATATTCTTAAATGATAATTACATTAATTTTATACCCTTATGGTTTTATGAAAAATGAAACCATCATATGTGTATGTGTAGATTGATGGCTTCACAAAACAATATGTTATATATTCCTATAAACCCATAAAATGAATGATTTTATAAATTTATATAATGTATAAAAATGATATTGATGAAACATTTTTTATTCTATAATGATAATATTTTTTAGCATATAATTAATCATAATAATTAATTGTTATAGTAACTAAAATTATCCTAAATTGATAGATTTGGGAACCGTTCTTAATTTGGGTCATTTTTTATATCATATAAAACAATATAAATATTATGATAATTTAATAGTAAAGGAAATAAAACTCATCAATTATATATATCATGAAGTTAGTTAATAATACCTTTTACCGTGGTCAAAATTGAAAGGGTTGTGAAAAAATTAACTGAATAACTGCAACTAATAGTTTTAAGAGGAAATTGTATTAAAAAAAAATAAATAATGATAATCAGTGGAATATAAAATATTTAATATATATTACTAAGTTTACTTGTAATGTATTTAATAAACCTAATTTATTTATTTGGGTATTTAAGTGCTAATGAAGAGTGGATCAAGACTCGAGGAAATGGATATTCAAAACCACCCTCATTACATCCAGATAACACATTCTCTTTATTTTTCTATCCTTATCTATATTTTTTTATAAAAACACATGATTTTATAAATAGATAATATATATTAATATATTAATATTCCATTTTTTTAAAATAAATGCCTAAGGACCATAATGATTTATTTTCATTAGACTTTAGATACATAATCTTCTTAATTTATGAAAATCTTCAACGTCTCCCATAAATATAATTCCATATAGTACTCGTTTTAGAAGAACCCTACATAAAACATTTCATCATAACTTGGGGAATGTAAACATAACAAAGGGTGACCTCAGATTCTTAATAGGGCATGTTAGTGATTTATTAACGATCACATAAGAATAATATGAACATAAGGGTATGAGTACATGATCATACCATTTGAAACACCATACCCACATTATCATTGAAAAATATCATTAATCATGGAATAATATTTTTTATTTCATATGTCTTTAATAATAAATAAATCTAATAATATGAGACTTGAGATAATAACATTGGTATAATACATAAGTTTATGTCATACACATAATCATATAAAATGATTTCCTTAGTCAGGAATCATTTCCAGCACTATCATAGTGGATTTGGTTCACTCATTATTTAATCATATACATAGACAGGGTTCACTCACAAAAATATCATAATGGTTAAATTTTCTTATTAAAATGGGTTCACTCCCAATTCTATTCCTTATTATCTCATGAGATATCCATATTTACACAATGAATTAGAGAGAAATGTTATTTTGGTCCCACCCTTAACATAATGATAATCATTAATATGTGTTACATATGATCCAAAAATAATTACCATATCATAACTAGTGGAGTAGAAATGAGTTTTATATACATGTCAACATTACATCATAGCATAACCAGTGGAAAAATAAAGTGGTTTTAGGAATATCTACTCATCATAATCATAATACATCATGATAAAGAATAAATATTGTGTCTTTGGATAATATAAACTATAAATAATAAGTAACATATAACATCCAGACATGGGATTCACTAAAATCATGCCACTAGTTAGTGGAAAAAATAGCCTCATGTGCACCTCCCTATACACTAGAGTCTGCTGACTAGTAGTGAGGATCTATGGTGGAATGGTGTGGAGACTATACCCTCATATCAGAGTGGCATAGCTAATATAAACGAAGGTTATATATATATATATATACATATATACATAATCATGTATAATTTGAATAGATGTATATACACTATATATGTGAGCACAAATAAAATAATATATGTGGATACTAGGTGCTATCTAGACTTGGGTAATAACTCATGCATCCACAACTTCTCAAATGATTAATAGTCTTCTCATTGCTCCCCATAGCATTTGGTGCTAATATCCCTCCTGCAAGGGGAGCCGACTCCCTGCGTCCCGCGTCACCACTCCCCAGTTAGGTTCTCCTCTTCAGAGGAGTCGGTTGGTCCTTTGGTGAAGAATATCCTTCCAGCTTCGCCGAAGGGTGATGGCGCCGGTTCGATCACTCGCTCGAGGTCTAAGGAGAAGGGCTTGTTTCATGCCCCTGCACCTGATAGTTTTCTCTGCCAGAAAGCCATGAGGGTCCGTGCTTGATGTTATCTGTGATCATTTGGACTTCCTGGGGCTTGGGAGTCCAAGCCATAAAGCCTTCATGGCCTCAGAATCTAGGAAGCATCATGCCTCTATCGTGGTTATTCTATAACCCAAACATAATCCTAGTGAGCTTCAGGTCCTCGCTTGGAAAATTGGTTGTTGCAGGTCCTGACATGGAGCTCACGATAACTCCCATATTTGGATCTATTAGAAGAAGAATGTGTAAGTGGAGGTTCTAAGTGTTATGAGCTAGTGCGCCAGCGTGAAGATCTCAGGTGGGGGTACTGTGGCACTGTTTTCATTTTTTATGCCATTACCAAGGTGACAATAAGGAGCAATCATTGGAGCTTTATATCCTCTTTTCAGGAAGTCATACTTCCCTTGTTTTTGGTGTGTGACTTCAACTCCATTGTGGATCTCTTTGAGAAACAGGGTGGTCGATTGTATGTTTCCAAAGGCATGAAAGATTTCTAGGACTACCTTGCAGCTGCGGGTCTGCAGGACCTGGGTTTCAGCGACAACAAATATACTTTTTTCAACAACCGCAGAAGCTCTAGCCGCCTCGGGAGTCATCTGGACAGCTTCTTATCAAATATCCAAGGCCCAGATTCCTTCCCGTAGGCCTCGATCACCCACTTCTCCCTCTCTCTCTCTGATTATGACCCACTTTTTTGATGATTCGAAGGGAGCCAGCTGGAGGTATGGCTTTCTATTATGACACCAACTGGCATGGGGTGGAGGGTTTCATGCAGACGGTGAAGAGCTCATGGGATCAGGAGGAATCCATGAGGTCATGGTGTGGTCTTTCTAACCGGCCGAAATGTTTAAGGAATGAAATCCATTCATGGTTGGTCATGAGGCATTAGGAAATCACGGGGGGTGGATAGATTTCCGGTAGACATCGAGAGTCTTAAGGAAGAGTTGCAGTCCAACTAGAATGAGAATATGTTTACTGGGCTTTTTGAAAAATGCATTTTTCTATCTGAGAAACTACTAGTGATCAAAAGGTCCTATAGAAAAAGGTCTCGGGTTCGATGGCTTAATGAGGGAGACATAAATACTGCATTTTTTCATGCTTTTCTGAAAGAGAAGAGTAGCATGAAACTCAATCTCAACCTTGGTAACGTGGTGCATACTTCAGACTTAGGGGTGGCTAGTTGTATGGAATTGGATCACATTAAAAAGGTTATGGGATGTGGATGACCTTTTAGGTAGGACCAAAATTCTGAGGAGGGGGTTGTTGTCTTCTTCGGTTGTATTCCACAGCTGGTGGAGGAGCCAGACATCGCGTGGCTGATAGAGCTTCCATTTGTAGTAGAGATTAAGGATGTAGTCTTGGGGATATCGTTGGACTGTTCCCCTAGACCGGATGGGTTCCCAGGGTCATTTTATGTGGGTACATGGGAGATCGTGGGGCTTCAAGTGGTGGTGACCATCGAGGATTTCTTCCGAGGTGGCGCCCTCAATAGAAGCATATATGCCTCAAGGGTTTTCCTTATTTCGAATGTCAAGGAACCCTCTAGCCTCACCCATTATAAGCCTATTTTTCTAGGTAACATGTGCTATAAGATACCGGTTGGACTTATTTTGTGCAAGCTCTGTAGTGTTCTTCCAAGGCTTGTCTTAGGGGAACAACATGGTTTAATCAATGGTTGGATTATTCAAGGGGTGGTGGGCTTCACAAGTGAACTAGTCAGGGATATCAACAAGAAGGCGATAGGGTGTAATGTTTTTTTAGGTGGATATGGACAAGGATTATGATACTATGGAATGGATTTTCATGATTCGGGATATGAGGAGGATGGGCTTCGAGGAATGGTTTTGTGGCCTTTGCATCAGATGCTACTCCTCCCCTTGGCTGTCCATTTCCATTATGGGGAAGGTCTTCGGTTTCTTCAAGATGGTGAATAGAGTTCGGTAAGGTGATCCCCTATCTCTGAGCCTCTTTGTCCTTGCTTAGGATGCTCTTTATTTTAACCTTCATAGAGGGTGGGCAAGGGGAAGGATGGATCCTTTTGTCTTCTGTAGTGGTTTGGAGGGTGTTTCCCACCTCATGTTCACTGATGACATCCCGGTGTTTCTGAATGGTATGAGGTGATCATTGTAGGGTTTTATGGAGATCATGCACACTTATGAGTCCTTGAGAGTCCAAGGTATCAACTACTCCAAGAGTCATGTTTTCATTTCAATCAAGTGTTCAGGGCAATGCTGTAGGGACATTCAGGTAATTTTGGAGTGTCAAAGGCGGCATTTTCTGATGATCTACCTCAGTATTCCCCTATCCTATGGACGCATCCAAAACCATTTCTTCAAGGGAGAAATTAGTAGAATAATGGGCAGAATTACCAACTAGAAAAATAAGTTCCTTTCATTTGGGGGGAGAGTCACGCTAATCAATAGCATGCTAATGTCTATCCCAATGCACATTCATTCGATTGTGAAAGCGCCGAAGGGTATCATTGCAAGGTTAGAGAAAATGTGCACCGATTTTCAGTGGGACACTAACCAAGAGAGATGTTGCCATTGGACCTCTTGGATGGGGATAGCGTGGCATGTGGACGAGGGCGGGGTGGGACTGCATGACTTATATGGCACCGAGAAGGGGTTGCAGGCGTGGTTGGCATGGGAGGTTGTAAAGTGGGAGTCCTTATGGGATTCCTTCATCATATAACATTACGGGTGGGACGTCGAGTCCACCTCGCTCTATAGGCCTAGACTTTCTTCGCTCGCTAGGGAGATTCTATCACATTTATAGGTTCTTAAGGGTTAATATCATTGGATTATTGGTCAAAACAATGTTAGTTTTCAGAGGTAGAAATGGGTAGTCGCCCCGCTCTTCTTCCATTGGTGCCCTATTCATATGGTTTCCTTCAAGGAGTCGTGAAGCTTCCCTTCCTTCATCCAGTCCGTTCTCAGCATGGATTAGATAGAGTATTTTGATAGCATCACTCTAAATAATGATTCAGATAGGTCATGTTTCACAGGGTTGTCCTTGGGCTAGTTTTCTATCTGGGATTACAATTAGCCACTTGCTGCAGGCGTGACCCCAGACGAGTGGTCCTCGAATTTTTGGTGCAAAGAGTTCCCCACTAAGATGAAATTCTTTTTGTGTAGGATTAGAAACATTGCCTTGCTAATGGAAGAGAATCTTCAATGGAAAGGCATTCCCTTAGTGTCCCAATGCCTTTTCTATGAGCAACATCAGAGGGAATCAATACTGCATCTTTTATTTCAGAGAAAATGTGCTGAACACCTTAGGTCCATGTTTTCCACCCATTCTCATGTTAGCTGGCCACATGCCTCCTTCCACAATTTCATGTCCTCCCAGTTCCACGGGGTGGGGGTCAGTGCGATTGAGATTAAAATTAAGGCATTTGTTCTTTCTTCCATCTGTTAGACTCTTTGGGAGGCAAGCAACCAGGAAAGGAGGGGTGGTTAGCCCTCGGTGCAGTTCCTTCATATGCAGGTGAAGACGCACACCATTGAGTGGGGTATGGTCATCAAGGGTGGTCAGGTCTCTCTGGAATTCTGCAGATTCTTCAACAAGACATGTTCGGCCAGTGATACAGGTGGGTTAGAAGGCAGATGGGTTTGTTGGAACCCCCCCCCCCCCCCCTTGCAAGGGTTTAAACTAAATGTGGGCGGTTCCAACATGAGTGGAATTATGTGAGGAGGGGGCCTATTCACGATCTGAGTGGCTCTGTGTCAGCGGGTTTCAGTGCCTTATTTGGGGTAGGAAATTATTTAGGGGATGAAGTGAGGGGTCTTCACACAGGGCATTCTGTTTGTAGTAGGCTGGGTTTCAAGCCGGAGGTCATTGAGTCTAATTCTGAGACATCGGTCAAGATGGTCAAAGGGATCTGTGAGGCTCCTTGGATCATTAGTTACATAGTCAGAAGGTGTTTTCTAGAGATGAGACATGGCCAACAGGTTCATCACGTTTAGAGGGAAGCTAACTTTGTTGCTGACGCACTCATCGGTTTGGGGAGTCTAGAGGAGATGCTTGTTGTTTCTAATAGTATTGGGTCTCCCCCCCATGGTATGTTTACCGTTTTTTTAAGGGGATTCCCTTGGTTTACATCACTTCCAACCCCCTTAGAGGTTTTCATTGCGTCTGTAGTGTGCCGGTGGCCACTTATTTGCTTTAATAAAAATAATTATTTTACTTAAAAAGTCTATTGACAGTTTTTAAATGAAAGTTATCCATTATCCAAAAAAACAGAAGGGGCTAACTTTTAATAATTATAATAATTTATTATAATTCGATTAGGGGTTCACAATTCATATGCCAACATTTACAAACATACAATATTTTGTGTGGCCTTTCCACCCACTACCACTTAATTAAATAAATAAATTTATTTATCAAATCATGGTTGATCACAATAAATGAACAAAAAAACATATAAGGTGTTTGGTCAACTCAAAATTTACATTAGAGAGGGTATTTAATTTTGAACACCCAATGGGGTGGGATCTAATGATGTGTTCAGCCACCAAATCATTAATGAGGGTATACATTAGTTATATGAAATTGATATAATGACCCATAATTTACATACATTGTTAATACTTCAAAATTGAAGCATACGTATTACAACATATTACAAAAACGTGAAATGACCGTATAGGTATTGTGTCTTTTGAAACTGGGAAATATAAGCAACTGGTTCCTAAAGCATCTACATTGTCTCCCATTTATTTCATCATATCAAGAGTCCCTTTTGGAATATCATACTTAATAACCTTGTTCGTTACCTGGGGAAAGAAAACATACAAAATTGTGAGCTCAAATTCTCAGTAAGGGTAAGAAAAAGAAATATCAATCACATCATATTCATAAGAACATAAAATTTGGGAAATCTTAACCTGCAAAAGAGATCATAATTTCATAACATGGGATAAATCATAGTAGTGAAATGTAATTCGAATAATCATAACATAAAACATGAAACTTTTTGGAATACACACATAATCATAGAGAATCAGTTCTTAGTAGTCAAGACTCATTTCCAACAATATCTTAGCAGACAAAGTCAATTTCTAGACCGAGTTCACTCCTCGTTTCAGTCCTGTTTCAATGAACCAGTTTGACCTTCCGTTCAATCCATGCATGTATCATGAGATATAAATAATTACCCAATGCATTGGAGGGAGATATATGTCCCACCCATCTCATAAAGAAACCATTCTTACGTGTGCCACAAAATCATAAATCATACATCATATCATAACCCATGTAATAAAAATGGGATTCCTAAACATCATAACATCATAAAACAATTCGTATAAGATAAAGGAATTAATAAAAATAATTCCATCACAACATAATCAAATCAATGTAATAATAGGGATAGAAACAGAACCCCATATTATCTTATATGGAAAATAATTTTGATAAAACACTTGAACTCCATTCCTGAGGAAAATATCCTTTCTACTTCAAAAACATTTTCCATTATTAACATGTCATACAATTTTGAACTAAAAGAAGTTGATTAAAAATAAACATGAAAACTTTTAAAGTAATCTTCTTGGAAATAATGTTTTAAAAATCCATTCATTCCATATAAGTTAAAAACATTCTTCTTGTACTTTTGTCGGAAAAGTCAAAAAGTACCTCGTACGAAAAATGACAAAAGATTCCTTTCATATCTTTTACTAAAAACTCACTGAAGTGTAAAATTGGATGTAAAAATTGTATTTGGATGTAAATAATATTACATATTGAAGAAACATGGATTTGGATGATAAAATAAACCCTAGTAAATACCAAAGTATAAACAATCTCGGATAAAAATGAGATTGTGATATTTTCCCTTACCTTAGGTCTGATTTGCTTCGTAAGTGTACGAACCTCCTGTATAATGATTTAAATAATGTAATTGAATTAATCCATGAATCATACTCATTTTTATGATATCATATATGGCCATATTCTTAGATTCTTATTCGTAATATTTCATTGCTAATTGTTCTTCGGGTATTTATTACTTTTTGTTCTTATGCGTGTTTTGTCGAATAAATTCTTATTGTTCTCTTTATTTTATAGATACCGAATTTCCAGATTTTTATTAGTGTAATATATATCATATTAATTCATTCAATTCATTTATATAATCATTATGCAATGAAGATCATGTAGAACGAGTCGCATCACATCGTGGAGATGGTATTCCGTACGTACGCATGAGAGATGATATCGTTCCCATGATCATGGAATTGTATTGAAGTTTATGCATAGTATTTCAGAATTTCTATCACTTTACGATAATCATATATAGTTATTATTTACACCATTATACCAATCCAAGTAAGGTGGTGGTGGAAAATAGATGACACCATGGCGTGGAGAGGGTATTCTGTACGTACACACGCGCGGTGATTTTGTTTTCCGTAGGATCGATAGATGGTGAAATAGGGTTGTTTCATAATTATACTAACATACCGGTATATTAGTGATACTGATGTTATTACTTCATATTGAATCAACTAAATAATAAGAAGTGTAAGAAGAAATAAATTTGAAAGAATCGGTAACAGACATTACCTCTTCTTTGAAGCGCCTCTTTGAGACCTCTTCATAGACCACTAAAATTGGTCTTTGAAGAAGACCAGGACATCTAGGATGTTTCTAGGAAAGTGTAAAAGATAATTTGTCAGGGTTTTGCAGAGGTTTGAGGCTCAATGTGATGTGAGGAAGAGAGGGAGTAGGTTCCCTTTTATAAGGTAGGGGAGGGGCACCTTTGGAAAAACTAAAACTATTTTTTATTATAAAGTCATATTCAGTTTTTAATAGCTCTAAATTTATTTATTTCTATGCTACGGTGGTTATGGGTCGAAATACTCTAATCCAATAGAATTTAGACATGTTTAGTTTTCTATTTTAACCTTATCATTTAGATTTAACATTAAGTTAGATAATTTAATTTTTACCGTGTCTTCTTGTTTTCTTACACTATAAGGTTAATAAACTTATTATAACAAGCCAAACGAACCCCAAGATGTTTATTATTAATATATATAACCTTATCTAAGTCATGTTTCCGAACCTTAGATTTTTAGTAATAAAATAACAATTAATAATATAATATGTGTTTTAAAAATAATTTTATGTCAATTTTGACACTATTTGGTAATTGATTTTTTTGAAAATCATAACAGAAATATTAGTTCAAAAAAAGTTACTTAAATCAATAATAAAATGTCATAATAACATATAAAATTAGTGTAATTCATAAAAAGTCTAAAATTACATTTATTTGGGTATTTATAACATCAATTATGTTAATATTTCATTAAACAGATAATTACTCCATCATCATTGTGACATAAATAAATTAAATTATTTAATGTCTAAAATTTATAAATAAAATATAATTATGTAGGAAATCTTTTTATCTTTCTAATTAATATTTATAGTCGAATTTATCTTATGTATATCCTTATATTAAAAATGATTAACTTATTTAACATTGATTTTAACTATTTTAACCCTTCTTTAAATAAATTAATATTAAATGTCATAATCTAATCCATGTGGGCCTAAATGGTCATATTTTATTCCTAAGGTTGTTTTTGGTCGAATTACACATATCCAATAGAATTAGGACATGTTTTAGGGTAATAATAATATGATTTTTACCCTTAATTACCCTATTTACATTTAACCGTGGTAAATAAAGTAAAAGGTTACTATTCACCAAAAATTATTTTCATCTCATTGAACCAAATTTTAGTCCTTGATATTAATTGTGTCTCTAAAATTTTTGAAATTCCACTCACAGAAGCGGTAAAGTTAGGTTTTATGTGAATTTGGATATTCTCCTAGGAGGTGGGTAAAAGACGGTGAAAAGTTCAATAAAATTTTTATATATCTAAAATTATTAAAAAAATGGCTCCAATGAATTGAATTGAACTTATATATGTATTATGTATCAATTTCTACCTAAAATAAATTTAAATAAAATAAATAATTATTTAAATAAAAAGTCATTTTTTAAATAGTAACCCAGTGTTTTCACTATTCATCAAAAATTGAATATTTTCAGAAAAATACCAAAATTTCACCCTAAGCTAACATTGATATTCCAAATCCAAAAATGAAGTTCGTTTTGAAAAATAAAAATTACAAAATTTAAAAAAGTGGGTATTACTATTCTTAATGGCTAGTTTTAATAATATTTTAATAGCATATCGTTGTTTAGTGAAACTCGGTATTGCGTACGACGCAAGCTATCGAGGAAGGTCGTGATTGCATGTAAAGAAAGCCAAGCTAGTGTTGAATGTAGTGAAAGATTCCTTTGATGATTTACATAACATAAAAACAAAATATTTATCATAAAAGTATCGGGTGTTACATTCTACCCCCCTTAAAATGAATTTCGCCCTCAAAATTCATCACTTTGTAACAAACAGATGAGGATACCCTTCCCTCATCATATCCTAAAGCTCCCATGTAGCTTCTTCTAATTGGTGGTTCCTCCATAAAACATTCACCAAGAGAGTGGTCTTGTTCCGTAGGACTTTTTCTCTACGATCCGGAATCACTATCGGTTGTTCTTCATAAGAAAGATCTTGCTCCAGCAGTACAACTTATGAGGTGAGTACATTTGAAGGATCAGGTATGTACTTCCTCAGGAAAGATACGTGGAACACATTGTGATCTTGGGAGAGATTCGGTGGAAGCTCCAATCCGTAAGCTACCTTCCCAACACGATCCAGTATTTCGAAAGGACCGATATATCTAGGGCTCATCTTTCACTTCTTTCCAAATCTCATTACTCTCTTCCAAGGAGATATTCGTAAAAACACTTTATCACCTACTTCAAACTCTAGGTATTTTCTTCGGTTGTCGGAATAACTTTTTTGTCGACTATGAGCTGCTCTAATGTGTTGTTGAATAGATCTGACCTTTTCTTCCATCTAATCAACAAGATCAGGTCCTAATAGCTTTCTTTCCCCAACTTCATCCCAGCAGGTTGGAGTCCTGCATTTCATTCCATAGAGAGCTTCATAAGGAGCCATCTGAATACTGGAGTAAAAGCTATTATTATAAGAAAATTCCACCATGGGTAGGTGTTGATCCCAACCACCTTTGAAATACATAGAGCAAGCTCTAAACATATCTTCTAGAGTTTGAATTGTCCTCTTAGACTGACCGTCTGTCTGAGGATGATATATAGTGCTGAAACTCAACTCTATATCCAGAGTATGATGAAGACTTCGCCAGGACTTCTAGTAAAATCTCGTATCCCGATCAGATATAATGGAAAGTGCTACTCCATGCAATCTTACCACTTCCTTTACATATATCCTGGCATGATGATCCAGAGAGAAATCCTCTCTAATAGCAATTAAGTGTGACGACTGTGTAAGATGATCAACTATGACCCATATAACATTATTTCCTTTGGATATTTTAGGATGTCCAGGGACAAAGTCTATTGTGATGTTTTCCCATTTCCATTTTGGTATGGGTAATGGTTGTAACTTCCCCTGAGACTTCTGTCTCTCAGCTTTAACTTGCTGAGAAACCAAGCATTGAGAGACATATTCAACAACATCTCTTTTCATTCCATCCCACCAGAAGTACTCCTTCATGTCCCTATACATCTTCGTGCTTCCAGGATGAATAGAGAATGAAGAACTATGAGCCTCATCCAGCATCTCCTTCTTTAATTCTGGGATGGGAGGATCACAAACCCGATTCATGAACTTTATTATCCCATCACAATCAAGGTTGAATTCAGGAACATTTCTCACCTTCTTTTGTAATTATACATCTTCTTTCTGTGCCTCTTTAATCTTCACATGTATAGATGGTTGAACATTCATTTGAGGAAGATACAATTTTCCCCTTCCATTATAATTCCAAGATCCATCCTTTGTAAATCCATAAATATTGGATCTCTTGTGATCCTCATCATAGATAAGCTAGCATGGTCTTGTCGACTTAATGCATCTTCCACCTTGTATGATTTCCCAGGGTGGTAATGAATTGAGCAGTCGTAATCCTTAATCAGCTCCAACCATCTTCTTTGACGCATATTCAGCTCCTTTTGTGTGAAAATATACATTAAAATTTTATGATCAGTATAAATATCACCCCTTTCTCCATAATGATAATGCCTCTAAATATTTAATGCAAATATTACCACAGCTAACTCCAAATCATGAGTTGGGTAATTTTGATCATGGATTTTAAACTGTCGTGAGGAACAAGCTATCACCATATAATTTTGCATAAGAACACACCCCATCCCCTTCTTGGATGCATCACTGTAGATCACAAACCTTTCTCCACTACAAGGAAGTTTAGGTACAGGTGCACTGGATAACCTTCTTTTCAACTCCTTCAAATTCACTTCACATTCCTCCGTCCAAACACATTTAACTCCTTTCAATGTCAACTTGGTGAGTGGATTAGATAATCGTGAAAAATCTTTCACAAAATAACGATAATATCTAGCCAAACCAATAAAACTTCGGATCTCAGTTAATATTGTTGGTCTCAACCATATTTCAATAACCTCTGTTTTTGCTCGATCTACAGATATCCCCTCTTTTGAGATTATGTGACCCAAAAATGATACTTTTTGAATCCAAAATTCACACTTGGTAAATTTGGCATAAAGCTTCTCCTTTCTCAGTGTCTTCAATATAATTCTCAAGTGATCTTTATGTTCTTCCTTGATATTTGAATATACAAGAATATCGTCTATAAAGATTGCCACAAACTGATCAAGATAGTCTCTAAAGACTCTATTCATCATCTCCATGAAGATAGCACGGGCATTAGAAAAACCAAATGGCATCAATATAAATTCATTGTGTCCATACCTTGTACGGAAAGCCGTCTTTCGTATATCTTCCCTTTTGACCCTTAATTGATGATACCCAGAACAAAGATCAATCTTGGAAAAGTATTGACCTCTGCATTGTTGGTCAAATAAGTCAACAATGCGTGGGAGAGGATATTTGTTCTTGATAGTGATCTTGTTAAGTTCTTGATAATCAATCCAGAGTCTCATTGATCCATCTTTCTTCTTAACATCAGAATAGGTGCTCCCCAAGGTGACGCACTACGGCCTATGAATCCCTTATCAAGATTATCTTGGAGTTGCTTTTTCAATTCTTGAAACTCAATTGGGGCCATTCTATAAGGTGTATTTAAAATAGGTAAAGCACCCGATATGAGTTCTATTGAAAACTCAACTTCATGATTTTGGTAGAAGACCCAGTAATTCCTCCTGAAAGACATCATCAAACTCATGTACAATGGGAATATTCTTAATCGTGAGTTTCTCTCCAACCATTTGAGATAAATAATCTTCATTTAGTGGAATCAAGACCCACAATATGGAAGAAATTTCCACTGGAAGGTTATGTTCATCCTTAAATCAATAGACGATCATAGATTTATCTGGAATATGAAATGTGACTTCACTTATTTGGAAATCGATATGAGCTCCATATAGAGAAAGCCAATCCATGCCAAGAATCACATAAAATTAAACTATAGGAAGGATCAAAAGATTTTCAGGAAGCACATTCCCAACAACATCAATTGGAGAAGAATTATAAACTTTTGATGTAACCGTTGTTCCATTAGGAGTTTTCGCAGCCAACTCAACATCTAATTGTTGAGGTAATACGACGATACACTTAGAAAATTCTTCAGAAATAAAAGAGTGGGTGGATCCAGAATCAAATAAAACATTTTCTACTTTAGAGTGGATGGTAAGTGTACCTCTCACCACTTCGTTGTCGTACTCCACATCGTCGATAGTAATTTCATGTGAATTTCCTTTGTCTTTAGCTTTAAGATTTTGTTGACGTCGATCATCATCATCAACCCTTGGATTTGGGCATTGATTGGCATAATGCCCCGTCTCCTTGCACTTGAAACATTGATGTGTATTATGTTAATTCTATTGATCCCTTCCTTTGTTTGCATCATTAGACATTTTCTTCCCATTATTTCGACATTCAATTGCCTGATGACCTTCTTTTACACACTTATAACATTTTCTTGTACCCTTAAGACAATTTCCTCCATGTTTCTTTCCACACTTTGAGCATAAGGGAAAACTCATCTTCTTTTGAGTGTGATCTTTATATTTTCCTTTGAATTCAATTTTACTCTTCTTATCAAACCCATAAGGATGATGGGTTACTCCAATCTCCATCTCAACTTTGAGAGCACATCGAACGATTTCCCCATAGCTATTGAAGTCCCTTATGGCTAACGCCCTTCGAAGAGTTGGTTTTCACCCACTAAAGAATCGATCGATCTTACTCTCAGGTTGGATAATTATACCAGAAGCGTACCTTGAAAGTCTTGTAAAATTTTCTTCGTAGGTACCAACAGATTCATCATCCTTTTGATTTACTTCAAGAAACTCCTCCATCTTTGTTCGAAGAATACGAGGGAAGTATTTATTGAAAAATATGTTCTTGAACTCGTCCCATTCCATGAACTCAATTTCATGTCTTTCCCTTGTATTCTTGGTATGATTCCACCATTGATCAGCATCTCCTTACAAACGATATAGTGATAATATGAATTTATCATGTTCAGAACATTGAAGAACTGAAAATATCTTTTCAGTGGTACTGATCCATTTTCCAGCCACTAATGGATCAGAAGACCCGCTGAATGAAGGTGGATGCTACCTCATGGAGGATTCAACATAATTTTTTCCCTTCCTTTTCTCGTTTGGAATTCTTACAGGATTCATAGCCTGAGAAAGTTGTGTGAGCATGGCTACAAGATTTTTTATTCCAGCTCCCATAACGTTTGGCTGCGTAGGGGGACAATCATTGCATTTCTCGTCGTATTCTGCATTAACACGGTTCCTTCGGGTTCTAGCCATTGACTAAAACCAAGAAGAATAGTTTGAGAAACACTATTTATAATAGGAAAACCACATAATCAATAATAAAATTTTACACTTAAGGTCTTATCATAGGTTATTAATGGCCATTTCTAAAACACTAAGATTGTGTTCTATGCTTAGACATATCCTTCGGTTTCTTACTAAGGCTTTCGCATCCTAGTTTCCAAAGGTTGACTATACCCTCCCTTTGATACCAACTATAACAACCCATAATTTACATACATTGTTAATAGATCAAAATTGAAGCATACGTATTACAACATATTACAAAAACGTGAAATGACCGTATAGGTATTGTGTCTTTTGAAACTGGGAAATATAAGCAACTGGTTCCTAAAGCATCTACATTGTCTCCCATTTATTTCATCATATCAAGAGTCCCTTTTGGAATATCATACTTAATAACCTTGTTCGTGACCTGGGGAAAGAAAACATACAAAATTGTGAGCTCAAATTCTCAGTAAGGGTAAGAAAAAGAAATATCAATCACATCATATTCATAAGAACATAACATTTTGGAAATCTTAACCTGCAAAAGAGATCATAATTTCATAACATGGGATAAATCATAGTAGTGAAATGTAATCCCAATAATCATAACATAAAACATGGAACTTTTTGGCATACACACATAATCATAGAGAGTCATTTCTTAGTAGTCAAGACTCATTTCCAAGACTATCTTAGCGGAAAAAGTCCATTTCTGAACCGAGTTCAATCCCCATTTCAGTCAGGTTTCACTGAACCTGTTTAACCTCCCGTTCCAGCCATGTCTATCTCATGAGATATAAATCTTTACCCAATTCATTGGAGGGAGATATAGTTCCCACCCATCTCATAATGAAACCATTCTTATGTGTGCCACAAAATCATAAATCATACATCATAGCATAACCCATGTAACAAAAATAGGATTCTTAAACATCATGACATCATAAAACAATTCATATAAGATAAAAGAATTCGTAAAAATAATTCCATCACAAAATAATCAAATCAATGTAATAATATGGATAGAAATAGAACCCTATATTATCTTAGATGGAAAATATTTTTGCTAAAACACTTGAAATCCATTCTTGAGGAAAATATCCTTTCTACTTCAAAAACATTTTCCTTTCTTAAAATGTCATACAATTTTAGAGAAAAAGAAGTTGATTAAAAATAAACTTGAAAACATGTAATGTAAGATTCTTGGAAATAATTTTTTAAAAATCCATTAATGCCGTATAAGATAAAAAAACATTCTTCTCGTACTTTTGTCGAAAAAGTCAAAAAGTACCTCTTACAAAAAATGACAAAATATTCCTTTCATATCTTTTACTAAAAACGCACCGAAGTGTAAAATTAGATTTAAAAAATTGTAGGTGGATGGAAATAAAAATACTTATTGAGGAAACATGGATGTGGATGATAAAATACACCACATTAAATACCAAAGTATAAACAATATCGGATGAAAATGAGATTGTGATATTTTCCCTTACCTTAGGTCTGATTTTCTTCGTAAGTGTCTGAACCTCCTGTATAATAATTTAAATAATGTCATTGACTTATTAAAGAATCATAATAATTGATATGATATCATATATGGCCATATTCTTAGCTTCTTATTAGTAATATTTCATTGCTACTTGTTATTCGGGTGTTTATTACTTTTTGTTCTTATGCGTGTTTTGTCGAATAAATTCTTATTATTATCTATAGATTATAGATACCTCATTTAAATAATGGTATTAGTGTAATATATATAATATTAATTCATTAAATTCATTTATATAATCATTATGCAATGAACATCATGTAGAATGAGTCGCATCACATCGTGGAGACGGTATTCTGTACGTAAGCACGAGTGATGATATCATTCCCATGATCGTGGAATTGTATTAGAGTGTATGCATACTATTTAAGAATTAACATCACATTAAAATAATCATATATAGTTATTATTTTCACCATTATACCTATCCAAGTAAGGTGGTGGTGGAAAATAGATTACACCACGACATGGAGATGATATTCCGTACATACGCACGCGCGGTGATTTCGTTTTCCGTAGGATGGATAGATGGTGAAATAGGGTTGTTTAAAACTTATAATAACATACCAATATATGAGTGATACTGATTTTATTACTTCATAATGAAACAAATAAATAAGAAGAAGTGGAAGAATAAATAAAGTAGAATGAATCGGTAACGGACATTACCTCTTCTTTGAAGCGCCTCTTTGAGACCTCCTCTTAGGGCACTAAAATAGGTCTTCGAAGAAGACCAGGACCTCTAGGATGTTTCTAGGGAAGTGGAGAAGAGAATTTTTCAGGTTTTGGCCGAGCATTAAGGCTCAAATTGATGTGGGGAAGAGAGGGGGGAGGTTTCCTTTTATAGGGGAGGAGAGGGGCACCTTTGGAAAAACTAAAAATATTATTTTATTATAAAGTCATATTCGGTTATTAATAGCTTCATATTGATTTATTTCGAATCTAATGTGGGGATGGGTCGAAATACTCTCATCCAATTTAATTTAGACATGTTTAGGTATCTATTTTAACCTTATCATTTAGATTTAACTTTAAGTTAGATAATTTAACGTTTACCGTGTCTTCTTGTTTTCATACACTATAAGGTTAATAAACTTACTATAACCAGCCAAAAAAACCCAAAGTTGTTTATTATTAATATATATAACCTTATATAAGTTATTTTTCCGAATCTTAGATTTTTAGGAATAAAATAACAATTAATAATATAATATTTGTTTTAAAAACAATTTTATGTCAATTTTGACACTATTTGGTAATTGATTTTTGTGAAAATCATAACAGAAATATTAGTTCTGAAAAAGTTAATTAAATCAATAATAACATGTCATATTAACATAGATTATTATTTTAATTAATAAAAAGTCTCAAAATACTTTTATTTGGGTATTTATAACTTCAATTATGTTAATATTTCATTAATACGATAATTAATGCATCATCATTGTGTCATAAATAAATTAAATTATATAATGTCTACAAATTATAAATAAAATACTATTATGTAAGAAATATTTTTATCCTTATAATTAATATTTATAGTCTAATTTATCTTATGAATAAAGCTATATTAAAAATGATTTACTTATTAAACATTGATTTTAACTATTTTAACACTTCTTTAAATAAATTAATATTAAATGTCCTAATCTAATCCATGTGGGCCTAAATGGTCATATTTTATTCCTAAGGTTGTTTTTGGTCTAATTACACTTATCCAATAGAATTAGGACATGGGTTAGGGTATTAATAATATCATTTTTACCCTTAATTATCTTATTTACTTTTAACCGTGGTAAAAAAAGTAAGAAGTTACTATTCACCAAAAATTATTTTTCATCCTATTGAACCAAATTTTAGTCCTTGATATTAACCGTGTCTCTTGGATTTTCGAAATTCCACTCACAGAAGTAGTAAAATTAGGTTTTATGTGAATTTGGAAATTCTCTTATGAGTGGGTAAAAGGCGGTGAAAAGTTCAGTAAATTTTTTATATATCTAAAATTATTTTAAAATGACTCCAATGAATTGAATTGAACTTATATAGGTATTATTTATCAATTTTTACCTAAAATATATTTAAATAAAATAAATAATTATTTAAATAAAAAGTCGGTTTTTAAATAGAAACCCAGTGTTTTCACTATTCATCCAAACATGAGAGTTTTCATAAAAATACTAAAATTTTACCCTAGGCTAATTTCGATATTCCGAATCCAAAAATGAAGTCCGTTTTAAAAATTAAAAATTAAAAAATTTCAAAATGTGGGTATTACTATTCATAATGGCTATTTTAATAATATTTTAATAGCATATCGTTGTTTAGTGAAACTCGGAATTGCGTACGACGCAAGCTATTGAGAAAGGTCGCGATTGCGTGTAATGCATGACAAGCTAGTGTTGTGTGTATTTAAAGAATCATTTTATGATTTATATAACATAAAAACAAAATATTTCTCATAAATGACTCGGGTGTTACAATGGATCAATTTATTAGTAAGATAAAATAGATTTTATGGAAACATGGGGAAATTTTGAGCACGATTTTAAATGAAAAAACAAATGAAAATTCCAAAAAAATTAAAGGAAGTTACTAGACCGCCAACCTTTGTATAGCAGTTGGATCCTCATCTAATATCGGTTTCATGTTCTAATTAGAATCGAATAAATCAAAATAATATACTAATGACTTAAAAATATGGCATATGATCTCTCACTAGAATTTAATCAGATATGGAAATATAAACAAAATAATCAATATAGTTGTGAATATTACGATTTTATATCCAATGTGACCAATAGTGAATATATTGATGACCGGTTAGAGGAGTTATCAGGTAGCCTATTATAGTCTTCGGAGAGATCCACGTGAGAAGAATTTGAGGTTTTTCAACAAGGGAGAAAAGAAAATAGGGTTGAGGATTTAATATCATTTAGTAAAAAAAAATATCATCCCCACCCACCAACTCATATAATGGGTCGCACGGTTTGGCCACACGATTGGCCAAACCTTACACAACCCATGACCCATGTAATGACCCGCTCCATCTCATTGTCTTGAGAGCACAATGAGTCATTACATGGCCTTAAGAGACATCACCAAGGTGCCAAATACTTGAAATAAATGACTAAGGGTTTAAAATACAAGTGGGGGATGATATACCCTTTCAAAAACAAACTAAAAAACCAACAACCCATTGCCAAACAATTTACTATATTATGCATGAATAAAAGAAAGACAACTAAGAAACATCACTTATCTTAAAATCATATTGAAGTGTATCAAAATGAAAGTCTAAACCAGTATCAAAGAAAAAATTGGATAAAAACTCAAGACTCTCTAATGAACACAAGACTCCATGCTCCACAATCTCCAACCTCCACAATCACTGAACCCTCCAGGTATCATTAGGTAGTTCTTAAAACGTGAGAAACGTTACCTTTTCCCATATCCGAGAAAATATAATATAAAAAAGCACCAAAGATCCAATGTAGGGGTGAATATAAAACTCAGTAGGTTTTCCCCAATGACTTCCCTACTCTCACCACTTGGATATAAATGTTAGTCACATTTATACAAAACATTTTTTAAAAAACAATTTACCAAAATAGTTAATAACAAAATATAAACAATTTCAAAAAACTATTTGAAACCAAGTGAAAACAAAAATAAAATAAAACTATTTCTATAATGTTATTTTTCTAGAAAATTAACTAATTTAATGCTTTAAAACAATTTTTTTGTCATTTTATATAACCATTCCATAGTTCTAAACACACCCACACATGCATGCTTTATTTTAAAGTTCCATACACATAACCAGTCTCTAATACATTTACCTTGTGTACCAATGATGAATTCCTCCAATCTAGGGTCACGTCCCTTATTTTCCAATGGAAATCACCCCTTATTAAGGTCCTGTTAAGAATGAACTCAGACCAACGCCATTTTTTGCAAATAAATCTATTTCAACAATAGCACTTTTAATAAAATTGAACCTTTATTTAAAACCAAAGAACAACCAATTTCAATGAAACATTTAATTTCATTAAAACTTTTCATTTTATTGAAAACATCTAATCCCAATAACGTTCCAAAAATCCAAGAAAATCCCCCTTTTTAAAATCAACATTTTAATACCATATACCATAGAACTCATTCAAAATCCCCAATTTTCTAGATTTCACAACCATCACTCACGATTAATTCAAAAAAGTTATCAACAGTCATATCACAATCAATTCAATACCGCACATAAAATTTTAAATAAATCCAATAAATTATACTAATTGGAGTCAATAATGAAGCCATCTACCTAAATTGTTTTGGTAAAAACCCACAACGAACGAATAACGAACAAGAAAACATGGTCGATTCTCGAAGAACCCACACTAGATCTCTTTTCATTACAAGATAAAGACCAAAACACTTCATATTTAGAGTCCACATTCCTATATATACCAATTAATGGTGTATATCTAAGAAACCAAGAGTAGAGTAGAATTAGATCTTATGTAGATCTAAGAAACCGATCAAGAACAAAGAAGAACGATCATATAACTGATGAATCCAACTTTGACTCACCAAGGGAAGCCTTCGGATCACCTTCAGACCAATGGAAGAACCTTTTTTGGCATTAAGAGAAGAAAAATCATGATTTATGGATTCATAGAATAAAATACAACCCACTTAATGGAAAAAACTTTTGAGATACAGTTTTTAGGTTCTCACTTAAACCATCCACGTGATTAGACAAACCGCGCGCTAATCGTGTGTTAGCTACTGCCTAGGAAGACCCTCACACAACCTCCTCACACGGTTTCCATAACTATGTGCACACAGTTCTGAATCTCTCTACCACAAAAAAGTCATTTATCATGGTTTGAACACATGGCTAGACAAACCGTGCACCGATTTTGCGACTTCCCTTTATCTACAAAAAAACATGCCAAAATTCTCCCAAATATCCAAATTATCACCCATACACTTCATAATAATAAAACTAATCAATTAAGGGTTTCATAAAAGAAACTAGTGGTACTGAATTCTCCCCACCATTGGTCTTTCCGTCCTGAGAAACTAGAAAACCCTCAGCCATCGGAAATATTTCCAACCACTTCTCTTTCATTTCCTTTTCAAGTTCCCAAGTCTCTTTCTGAATCAAAGCATGATGCCATAAAACATACAACAGACATATGATTTTTTCATGTAAGAAATTATCTTACTAATCCATATTCCTCACATGGATATGTATCAACAAAGCATCTGTCTTCAGATCAATGTGATCCCATCTGATCACATGGTCAGGATCAGGTTGATAGTTTTTCAACTGAGGCACATGGAACACATTGTGCACTAAACTGAACTGTGGTGGTATTGCCAACTGAAATTACACCTCTCCAACCCATTATAGTATCTCTAAAGGGCCAATGTATCTAGGATATAACTTTCCCTCCTTCCCAAAATGGTGATGTACAAGTCTTGGAGATATTCTCAAGAATACATGATCACTCACGCCAAACAAAAACAAACTTCGACAATGATCCGCATATGATTTCTGATGACTCTGAGCTATCTCCATCCTCTTTCTGATCAAATGGATATTTTTAATTGTTTCTTGGTCAAGTCTCAACCCAAATAGTTACGTTTCACCTATTTCCACCCAATATACTAGAGAACAACAAGGACTCCCATACATCGCTTCAAACAGTGCCATGTGTATCAAGGACTGATAGTTATAATATGAGAACTCCACCAAGGGTATATTCTCCCCCCATGAGACACCAAAATCCATTACACAAGACCGTAACATGTCTTCCATCATCTGTATCATCATATCAGACTGGCCGTCTATCTAAGGATGATACACCATGCACATAGTCAACTGAGTCCCAAGGGAATTTTGTAAGGATTTTGAAGAATGAGACATGAACCTAAGATCTCTGTCTGAGACTATTTATATTGGTACTCCATGACTCTTTTCCAGTTCATAGATATAGATTTTTTATAGATCATCCACCGTATGATTTCCACAAATTGGAATGAAATGGGAATACATGGTAAGTTGATCCACTGTCTCCTAAATGGAATCATGTTTTTGAACTGCTCTTGGAATTACATTAACAAAATCCAGCATTATCTCCTCCCATTTCCACACTGGGATAAGTAAAGACTACAATATTCCAGCTGGTCTCTGATGCTCTACTTTAACCTTCTAACACGTTAAGCACCGCGTTATGAACTTAGTCGCCATTATTTTCATGTCATTCCACCAAAATAGTTCCTTCAGTTCCTTATACATATTCTCTTTACCTGGATGTATAGCCCATCTCGAATGGTGGTATTCATGAAGGAGTTGTTCTAAACATTCCATATGTACAACCATCCGATCTCTAAAACACAAAATTGTACTCCCATAAAGTCCCCGGCCCTTAATGGTCTCCCCACCATTGATTTTTGAACTCACAAACAGACATTCTTCAGGAGATGTTTGTTACTCTTTGACCACTTGTACCAAATCAAGAACAGTCGTAGATGAAAATAAATCTGCAACATCACCTCGGTCTTCACATTCCATATTCATGTAGGCTAGGACCAACATCAATTGTCATTCCTCTGAAGCTTCGTTCACAAACTAAAATATAAATTTCTACTCAATGTATCGACCACCAAATTTCCTTTACCTGGTGTGTAAATCAATTCAATGTCAAACATTTCGTTATACTCCATCCATCTCCTTTTCCTCACATTCAAATCTCACTATGAGAAAATGTGTTTCAAGCTCTTGTGATCTGTGAACATAGTAAATTTCTCACCATAGAGATAATGTATTCATTTTTTAAAAGGTTGGATGGAAGAAGGTAACTATAAATATCATGTTGGGTAATCCTTCTCATGTACCCTCAACTGTCTAGAACCCTAAGAAACCACAAGGTCTCTTTTCATAAGGATGCATCCCAACCCCGATCCTCAAGCATCATAGTACACCACATACCCATGTCCTGATTCTAGAAAGATTAGGATAAATGCCGATATAAGATGAAATTTTATTTCCAAGAAAGATTTATGGAATTCCTCTTTCCATTGGAATGGAAAATTCTTCTTGGTAAGATTTATTATTGGCGAAGCTAGTCATGATAATTCGTGCACAAAATGTTGGTATTAACATGTTAGACCAAGAAAACATCAAATCTAGAAAAAAAAAATTCTTCAGTGGATTCCATGAGATAATGGCTTCTATTTTTTTAGTATTAATAGAGACACCCTTCTCAAAAATAACATTCCAAGGAAACATACTTCATATATCCAAAAATCACACATTGATAATTTTGCATACAAACAGTGATCCCTAATGATTTGTAACACAATTTATAGGTGATCTTCATGGTCAGACCTTATCTTTGAATAAACCAAAATGTCATCCACAAACACCCCTAAAAAAGAGTCTATATATTGCTAAAATATCTGAATCCTCAAATCCATGAAGACCTCTGGTGCATGCATTAGACCGAAAGGCATGACTAGAAATTCGTAATGGCCATATCTGGTTCTGAAATCTATTTTTTGGAATATATTCCTTTTAAACTCACAATTGCTAAATCCTAATCGTAATTAAATCTTGGAGAACCAATTATCACACCTTGATTGATCAATCAAATCACTAATGCGTGGATGCAGACATCTATTCTTTATCGTAACTTGATTAAGCTTACGATAATCAACACACAGACGAAGAGTTTCATCTGATTTCATTATGAAAAAACCAGTGATTCCCACGGAGACATACTTGGACAAATGAAACCCCTTCTTTTCAAATCCACCAAATATACATTCAATTCCTATAACTCTTTTGGGGACATCCTATAACACAGAAGGGAAATAAAACTAGTCCCCGGATAGAGATCAATCGTAAACTCCACTTCCCGTATAGATGGTAACCCTGAGAAGTTCTTGAGAAATACATCTAGAAAACGATCCACAACCATTGGAAAACTAATTCTCTCAATTTCATTCATCTATTCCAAATTCAACACCACCAACTGGTAAGATATCATTCCCATCATTTGTTCTTCCATGATTTTTCACCTTTCATTACCATCCACTCTCTTATGAAGAGATGCTCAATGTCATCCTCAGTCATAAAACTCACCATTATCCTATAACAGTCTATGTGAGCCTTAATCATTGTCTATAAATCCATACCAAGTATTTCAACATATACATTCATGTCCAACACCAAGATCTCCCATTTTAGCTCATCTCCATCAACAGTCATATCACATGTTCTACATTTGAAGGCTTTACATTCTCTTTCATCGAGTGGAGTTTTCAGTTTTAAAACAAAAGGTGTCATTTCTAAATTTGAACATAATAAATAAAAATAATGATAGGAAATGAAAGAATATGATGAACTAGTATTGAAGATTACTTTCACAAGGTTATATTCCAAATGGAATTTTACCTCTCACCATAGATGGTTAAGACTGATCATCGACAATCATATGCTCAGATCCATATAATTTCATCGTCTATACACTATTCTCCATGTTTCCTTGCTAATATTTACCTAGTTTAGTATTCATGGTATTTCTAGAGTCACCACGGCTTGCTCTGATCTACTGATGAGACTGATTCAGTTTTCACCACCCAGTCGAACCATACGACGCTTTATAAGTGTCTCGAGCACCCAAACATGGATCATTGCAATAATGGCCCTGATGATGTTCCATATTTTTTCAATTATGACATGCTCTAGGTTTTTTCGTACACTCTATCTTTATGTGGTCAAGAGAACCACATTTAAAACAACCTTATTTGCACTGGGGTTGTGGGGGAAGGTTCACAGATCCAGCTGCCTGATTCTAATTTCAACTTCCACATTGGAAATAGGTGTCCCTTTTTCTCTTGTTCCTGGTAGTTGAGTTCCCACCATTTATTGAATGTATCATCATACCTCCTCCCATAGATCATGAGATGTCATGTTCATCCATAGTCACTCTGTTCGCCATCTCTGTATAATCTGTAATACATAGCATCATAGTCTTCGATCGAATCTCCTTTCGTAGCCCCTATTTGAAGATGTGTGCCTTTAAAGAGGTACTTGTCCCAACCTCTTGTGAAATTGGACTAAATATATGTATTTAACTGCATAATCATTGATAGAGATAATCTATTGTTTTTGGGTTAATAATTCTATTGTTTTCTGGATCTTGAACATGTGAGGATATAATTGTTTATTGAACTATTCCTAAAAATCCTCCCATGTAAGGCCTTCGTCCAATTTTTCCTACATTGCTAAATCCCATAATGGTCATGCAATATCCTAGAGAATATACATTGCAGCTTGACCATTAGCTGCATTGATGTGTCGATGTAGTTGAAGATACGATTCATCACAATCAGCCACACCTCCTCATTTTCGTGTTCAAAATTTCCCTGGCAGATAGGTGGATTTTTCTTCATGAACAAGATGGTATGATCCACATGACTTGGATAATTCTTTCGACTCCTCATATCCACAGCATGAAAAGCATGTACAATACTATGAACCATATCTTGGTTCACCCATGGTTCAGGCGAAACCACATTCTACATCGGTTCTTTGGGTTGGTTTCTATGACACCTACCAGGTGCCATTTTCTAAACCAACAACAAACCCATCAATCTCACTCTCTAGAAACTAATGGATTCGAATTTTAAATTCTACCACGTCACTATTACCACATTTCATTCCAAAACACCCCTTTTTCAACCATTTTTGAATCCCACATTCTTGATTTTTGAATACCAAACCATTTTCAAAATACACAAAATATCCTCTTTTAAAAATATTTCATTTGAAAAACAAATCTACATTTTCAAAACATTAATATTTGCACAAAATCATAAATCATTACTCCAAATGAAATATACAATATTAGTTGGAATGAATTTTCCTACAATTCATGTCATGTTCATCTAATTGGATAAACCCATGACAATGAGATTCCTATATCTTGGAAGTGTCCCCAAACACATATGTACACAACTCCTAGGTAAATTTATGTTCAGCATCAAAAGGATATCTACGTCCTTTTATTTTATACATTTCAAGTTCCAAAAATCCTACTCATATATAAGATTTCATCCCAAGGAATAGACAAGAATGAGTTTCAACTCCAAGACCAAGAACACTGATGAATACATGTTAAGTAAGGGCGGACTAAGATAATACCATTTATAACACAAAGGAAGGACCAGATTGACACCATTTTTAATTACTCGCTCCATCTCATTGGCTTGAGAGCACAACAAGTCACTAATTGGTCATAAACAACATCCCCAAGGTGATAATGTCTGGAAATAAATGCCTAAGGGTCTAAAATGCATGTGGGGACAATTTATCCATTCAAAAATAAACTAACAAACCAACAAACCATAGCGAAACCATAAACTAAATGATGCATGAACAAAAGAATGACCACGGAGCAACAATATGTATCTTAATACCATATTAATGTGTACCACAATGAAATATCAAACCAATATCAAAGTAAAAAATGGGTACATAACTCTATATTATGAAATTTCCAAAATACTCCATGACTCACAAGCTCCAAGCTCCATAATCACTGAACATCCAATCTATCACGAGGTAGTGATAAAAATGTGGGAAACGTTAACTTTTCCCCTAACATGGAAGTTATCATCAGTAAAAGCACCAATGTTCTAAAGTAGGGGTGAGCATAAAACACGATATGTTTTCCCCAATATCTTTCCAACTCATTACACTAGGATAGAAAAGTTAACCACATTTATATAAAATAGTTTATATAAAACAATTTACTAAAATAGTTTATAACCAAATATAAATAATTTACAAAAAATATTTTTAACCAAGAGAAAAAAACTAAAAGATACCAATTTAAAGTAAGTTACTTTTCTTATAAAATAACAATTTCCAATATTTTAAACAAATTCTTCTTATCAGTTGGCATACCCATTCAATAGATCAAAACGCACCCATAAATGCATGCTTCATTTGACAGTTCCATTCTCATGAGTGGTCTCTTGTCCAATTATCTCATGTCCCAATGACACACACCCCTAATCCAGGCTTATGTACTTTGAACCCCAATGTTACTCATCCCTTATTAAGGGAATGCTAATCATGAACTCACACTAACACCATTTATTCCAAATACATCCATTTCCATAATAAATCATTTCAATAAATCAGATCGTTTATTAAAAACCAAATCACAACCAATTTCCAAGAAACATTTTATTTCAACAATACATTTGCTTTTATTGAAAAAATTTAATCCCAATGTCTTTCCATAAATCCAAGAAAATACACATTTAATGTCCAAATTTAAACCATGAACCAATGAACTCAATCAAAATCCCCAATTTTCAAGATTTTACAACCATCACTCAAGAAGGTTTCCAACAAGTTTTCAACAATCAAATCACAATCAATTAAACACCACACATAAAATTTTTATGGAATATAATAAATTATACCATTTGGAGTCAAGAAATAAGCCTCCTACCTCAATGGTTTTGATGAAAACCACAACGAACTAAGAACACACAAGAAAATTGGGCCGATTCTCTATGAACCTGCCTGAGATCTCTTCTACTAGATAGATCAAGACCAAAACTCACCATTTTTGGAATCCAGACACCTAGATCTTCCCATAAAGTCAATATATCTATGAAACCAAGATATGTAGTGAATTAGATCTAAGTGGGTCTAAGAAACTGATCAAGAACAAAGAAGAATTATCACATACCTCATGAATCCGACTTCGATTAAACAAGGGAAGCCTTTGAATATCCTTCAGACCAATGGGATAACCTTCTCTAGCCATTGGTGAAGAAAAATACTGAGTTATGGCTGATTATGAGAAAAAAAAGACCCACTTAAATTCAAAAACATGTGAGATCCACTTTTTAAGGATCTCACTTAAACCATCTTCATGGTTAGCTAACACGATCAGAAAAACTATGTGCTAACCATGAATTAGCTACTCCCGATACAGACCCTCGCACGACCTCCTCGCATTGTTTCCCTAACCTTTTGCACACCATTCCAAATATCCCTACATCAAAATTTTCTTTTTTTCATGGTTTGTCCACACAGTTAGACAAACTGTGTGCTGCTAGCGTGATTTAACTTTAGCTCCAAAAAAACATTTCCAAAGTTCTCCCAAATCTCCCCACAATCACCCTTACACATTATAATCATAAAAAGACTAAAATAAGGGTTACATAATTGAAACTGGGGAACTAAATTATCCCCAAAATTGGTATTTCCGTCCTCAGAAAGTTTAAAACCCTCACCCATCTGAAAGAGTTCCAGCCACTGCTCTTTCATTCCCTTTCACGTTCCCAAGTCTCTTTCAGAATCTGACGATGCTTCCATAAAACCGGCACCAAACCAATGATTTTTCCACGTAATACTTTCTCCTTCATACCCCAAATACTTAAAGGGATATGTATCAATAAAGCATCTAGATCTTGATCAACGTGATCCCATCTGATCTCATGGTCAGGATCAGGGTGATACTTTTTCATGTGAGATACATGGAACAAATTGTGCACTAAACTAATCTACATTGCTAATTTCAACTGATATTCCACCTCACCAACCCATTCTAGTTTCTCTAAAGAGATAATGTATCCTGGAGATAACATTCCTTACTTCCTGAATTGGTGATGTCCAAGTCTTGGAGAGATTCTCAAGGCCACATGTTCACTCACAGAAAACAACAACGACCTCTGACAGTGATTTACATTTGATTTATGATGTCTCTGATCCATCTCTATCCTCTTTCTGATCAACTGGATCGTTTCCTTTGTTTATTGGACAAGTATCGTCATTACTAGTGAAGTTCCACCTATTTCCACCCAATAAAGTGGAGAATTACAAGGACACCCATACACAACTTCAAACAGGGCCATGTGTATCGAGGCCTGATAGAAATTATTATATGATAACTCCACCATGGGTATATACTCCTCCCATGGGCCACAAGAATCCATTACACAAGCCTGTAAAATGTCTTTCAATGTTAATTTTTCCCCTCAGACAGGTCTTCTGTCTGAGGATGATACGTCATACTCATAGTAAACTGAGTCCCAAGGTCTTTCTGTAAGGATCTCTAGAAATGAGACATGAACATTGAATCTCTATTTGAGACTATTGAAACGGGTACACCATGCCTCTTTTCAACTTCTCAGATATATATTTTCTACAGATCCTCCACCATATGAGTTTTATGAATTGGTATAAAATGGGATGACATGGTATGTCGATCCTCTATCACACAAATCACATCGTTTTTCTGAAATGTTCTTGGAGGACTTATTACAAAATCCATTGTTATCTGCACCCATTTCCACAATGGGATATGTAAATACTGCAAAATTTCCACTGGTCTCTAATTATATACTTTAACCTGCGGAAATGTTAAGAAATGCGAGACAAACTCGTCCATCTTTCTTTTCATATCGTTCCACCAAAATTGTGCCTTTCACACCTTATACATCTTCTGTGTACCTGGATGTACAACCCAACTCAAATGGTGGTAAGCATGAAAGAGTTATTCCTGAAAAGCCCTAGGTACAACAATCCAATCTCTAAAACACAAAATTGAACTCCCATCAAGTTCCCATCCCTCAATGGTTTCCCCACCATTGAGTTTTGAACTCACAACTAGACATTATGCATTAGATTTTTTTGCCTCTTTGACCATTTTAACAAAATTAGGAACAAGCATAGCTAAAAAGAAAATCACAACATCACCTCAGTCTTAAAATTCCATATCCATCACTGCTAGGACCGACATCAACTGTGATTCCTCTGAAGCCTCTTTCACCAACTAATCATATGAATTTCTACTTAATGCATCTACCACCGAATTTCCTTTCCCTCCTGTATACATCAAGTCAATGTTAGAAATTTTGAGATACTCCATCCATATCGTCAGACTCAGATTCAAATCTCACTATGAGAAAATGTGTTTCATGATTTTTTGAAATGGGAACACCAAAAATTTCTCATCAAAGAGATAATGTCTACATGTTTTCAAAGCATGGATGACTGAAGCTAACTCCAAATCATGTGTTGGTTAATTCTCCTCATGAACCCTCAAAATTCTGGAACCATAAGAAACCACATTGTCTCTTTTCATAAGAACACATCTCAACCCTCATCCTGAAGCATCACAGTACACAACATAAGTCTGCTTTATTTTGGAAAGATCGAGATAGGTGCTGATGTAAGATGATCTTTTGGTTCTTATAATGATTTCTATCATTCCTCCATCCATTGGAATGGAGAAGTATCCTTTGTTAGAGGTGTCATTAGAGAATCTAGTCATAATAAATCACACGCAAAACATTGTTAGTAACCAGATAGTCCAAGAGAACATCATATCTAAAAAACATTCTTCAATGGTTTCCAGGAGATAGTAGCTTCTATCTTTTCAGGATTAATAGAGAATCCCTTCTCAAAAATTTCATGGCCAAGGAAACGTACTTCATGTATCAAAAAATCACACTTTGATAATTTTTCATACAAAAAGTGATCTTTCATGATTTGTAACACTGCTTCAAGGTTCTCTTCATGGTCATCTCTTGTCGTTGAATACACCAAAATTTCATCTACAATCACCACAACATTAGAGTCTAGATAATCCTAAAATATCTGATTCATCAAATCCATGAAGACCTTTGGTGCATTCATTACACCGAAAGGTGTGACAACATATTTGAAGTGGCCATATATTCATCTGAAAGCTATTTTCAGAATATCATCCTTCCAAACATAAAATTGGTGATATCATGATATCTTGTCAATCTTGGAGAACCACTGTTCTCCATTTAATTGAACAAACAAATCATCAATGTGTGGAAGTGGATATCTGTTTTTTAATAACCCAAAAATTTATTCATGAGAATTCCTCTTGGTTATTTAAATTTCTTCTTATGGTTATGTAAAACATATTCACATATTTGGTTCTATGTTTTTCATTATAAAATACCATTAATAATATTTACTGTTGCTAATATAGTCGTTGAATAGTGATCACATGATTAGTATAAATATAGGGCTTTAACAAATCAAATTTACTCAATAAAAGTAAGTGATGGAATCATCCAGTAGACTTGCCCCATACAAAGCACATTTTTCATAGCTCATAAACGATGTGGTGTCATTGTGATTCCCTATTTACCAAGCCCAATCTGGGCTTGAACATGTTATGATTGAGCGGAACCGACTTTGTTAGAAGTGGATGTTAATAGAGATTACCACCCAAGCGATGTTATCTGAGCCACCCCAAGAGTCTGTCACCATCGCACACCTTACCCTTGGGTCTTATGTGGGTGTTTTAAGTGGTTATGTAATTAAACCCTAGTACTACTTTTATGTACATTATTATTGTATAGATAATATACATTCTTTTTATTATTATGACTTGGTAAATTTTTTTTAAAGCAGAAATAGTATTTTTAGTTAATATTCAACTAAGAAGTATATTTTGATTAAATAATGGATTTCTGAATTACATGATATTTTAATAAAATATTACTACTCTTAAATAACTTTTTATTAAATATAAATAATCATACAATTTTATGAATGCAATTTTAATTTTTATTAAGGTTTGAATGTTGTTTTTGTCAAAACTCTTGAATTTTCAATAAATATCCGTTTTTATTTTAAAATTAAAAATTCCCATATTTAGAAAATTATTAAAATAAAATGAATATTATTTTTGGAATCAGCGCATCTAAATTACCCAATTATTAATTTTTCTTAATTTTCTAAGACAGTCTAATTTTTGGGTAAAAATTAAATACCGTTTTAATATATAATGTTTTTTATGACATCATAATGACCCAATAGTGATGTAATAAAATACTATAAACATTATTTGCGGCCAATATATGTTTTTATATAAAAATAATTTTATTTTTGGGTTTATTTGATTTATTTTACAAAGATTTAGTGGACCCTTCAAGGCTTATAAAACATTTTGTCTTTTTAAATTGCATTCCTTTAGAGTGTGACTCACCTCCACATAAGCAACCCTATTATTTTAAAAAATTATATCCTTGTACTTATAAATATTTCTTTCCTCTCCCCTTTTTCAAATACCAATGAAAAAAACCATTGTGTGGTTTGTGGTTTTGATTAGTTAAATGGGTGGTGTCCCAAACCTAAATAATAAAGAATTCCCTCTCCTTTCCTCTATAAACCCACCCATGATCCCACTTCCTCTTCACTCAAACCCTTTGGATTTCGTCCAGCCTCTTACCTCCTATCTCTAGAATCCTCTAGAGGTTCCTCGGCTACCAAGAAGCCTCTATCAAGCCTCTTTCAAGCCTTTGGGATCACACATCCAAGTAAGGGATTCCTACCTTTATCTTTCTATCCATGTTTCTTATTATTGTTGTTCCCATTTATTTTCAATTATAAATATTGGGGTATTATTTCAAACCTCCCCCATACTTTCCTATTTGTGTTTTAATGATGAGATATCCCTTTCTCTCTCATTAAATTTCATCTCATGTACACCCCTTACCATGCTGAAATTCCAAAAGGAATTTCTCACTCCTCATTTACATTCAAACTATTATTTTGTATCATGAATCTAAATTCCATAACAATTGTTGGGTTATGTATCTATATGATCCCCCATACTATTCATTTCATTTACATATTATGATACATCCTATTCCCTCTCATGAAACATTTTTTATGTGTTCTTATGTCACGTCGTTAGGCTTCTGAAATTGCACTATGTATTTCCAAGCCAAAGTCATTGTGTAGTGAATACCATGCCCATTTCTCTCTCAAGGTTATTCACCTTTATGCACATTTTATTATTGATTATAGGGCTTCATGTATTAATTCCACATTCCTTTATCATGTATGAAATTATGATGTTTAATTAATCCATGCTTTATGATCTATGTGTTACACTAATGCATGAAATGAAATGTTTATGAAAGGGTGTGCCCTAATAGCACTCCAATGCATTGCATAAATTATATTATCATGATACATCATATGCAATGGGTTTTGACTAATTATAATTCATTTTCAATGATCGGTTACTCGTGCTTCATGTGTAACGAGGGTTTACTCATGCTCCATGTTCAATGATCCTTGGATAATTCTAATTCTATGTAAAGTGTTGTTTCCACATCTATATGTTATGATTATCATGCTTTATCATGAATTTATGTTCATTTTTATTTTATTCTCAATTGATATTCATATTTTCTAACATGGATTATATTACTTATGTTATTCCATGTTTATTCCTTTAATGGGATTTATAACTCACTCTTTTCTTATGTATGTTTTCAGGTTATCCTATGTAATTCTATGTATGAGGACATTTAGTGGTAATTTAAAGAAAATTTTCAATAAGACTTTGTTTTCTATGATTTATGCTTTTATGTAATGTTCATAAGCCCCAACGACACTAGACCGCTTGATCTTCTATGTTCTATCAAGGGATGTTTTTATGTAATAAATCATGTTTAAGATTGTAATAAAAATTAAGGTTGTTATAGTGGGTATCAGAGGATAGGTTTAGTTATTTTTGGGATTAGGATTATAAAACCATAGTGAAGCCTTAAAAACAAGACTATGTATAATAAAAACATACTTATGTTATTGTGGGTATTGAGTAAGTGGTTTATCAAGAAAATACATTCATGTCTGGATACGATCAGGTAGAGGCGGCTCTAGCACAGATGTGCCTAGGGGTGAAAACCCTAACTTGGTGTTTTGAGATTGACCCGGGGTATCCTAGTACTTGAAAATGGGCCTTGTTTCACTCTTGGTTATTAAACTCTCAGGGGATATGCATTAGTAAATTCAAAATCATATAATGAACCATTATTAATGGAATTAAAAAATATCCCCTAAGAATAAATGTTAGAAATTTGATCATAGTTAACATAGATTGAATCCTATAGATTCATATGTCAAGTAAATAAAATCTATTTATAATTCATTTGTTTTTTCCTTGGATTAGCCTTTATGTGTTAACCAAAAATTTCCTTTTATTCTAGACAATGTACGGTAATTAGAGGAATCGGGCCAACAACCCGTGTGACTATCAATGCGGTGAATGTTATAATGAGACGCTGAATCAAATGAGAGCTGGAATCGCAAACATTACACGATTATCTCTTAGTTAACTCAAGATTTTAATAGAAACCTAGGCTGAGAGGAACTTTCACCACCCCCCCAAGAAAGAACAAGTCACTATTGAAAGATTCATGAGACAAAGGCCTCCTAATTTTAATGGATCATCTGATCCCTCAATTGCCGAACTATGTATAAACTCCATTGGAAACATCTTCTCTATTATACAATGTTCTGAAAAAAAGAAGGTTATTATGAGTGCTTATCTTATGGAGGGTGAAGTTGATCAATGGTGGACATTGATTAAAAATACCAATCATGAGGAGCAGATCGAGGGGTTGGAATGGAATGATTTTTAGAAGATGTTTTACGATAAATATTTTCTGCACACCCTCCAGTTTAAGATAGAAAGGGACTTCCTTTCCCTCAAGAAAAAAGATGATGAATCCATCAAATAATACAAGGAAAACTTCACAAGGCTTGAACGATACACTTCCAACTATGTCGTTACCCCCGAATGAAAGGTTTAAATCTTCTTGGTGTGTTGAAACCCCACCTGTAGAAATCCCTGATGATTTGTGACTTCGACAGCTATGAGGAAATTGTCTGATATGACCTCAAGGTCAAAATGGAGATCCAAGAATCTCAGGGGTATCATGGGGATAATAATCGTAAGGTGGAATTCAATTATGGCGGTCTGATGGATAAATAGAACAGTGATAAGAAGATCCAGTACCCCACATGATAAAGGAGTAGAAAGGAGCACCCTGGAAATTGCTTGAAGGGGATGAGGAAATGCTTTTAGTGTGGAAGAGAAGGGAACCAAGATGTTACCTATTGGTAAGAAAAACATGCAGCTCTGATAGAGGAGAGGAATGCACTGTTCAACTCTCAATGCATTGTTCATTGCTTTAACTGCAAAGAACTAATGAACCTTGAAAATCAGTGCCCTAAGACAAGGGTTTTTTGAGGCAACCAACAACCTTCAAGATAGTAAGGGATATCTTTTTTCATCGCTACCACCGAAGTGAACCCCGAAAATGAAGTGGTGACAGATATGATAGTTATTCATTCAAGAATAGATAATTTACTTTTTGATTCAGGTTCTACGGATTATTTTATATCCCTAAAGATTAGTAGAACAATCCCAAAACCACCACAAATCATGGATATAAAGATGTCGGTGACTATGGTAAATGGGGAAATCATTGTAGATTAAGAATATAACTCCTCCCCTTTCATAATCAGTGGATTTAACTTCCCAGCAGACCTCATCATACTCTCTCTAGTGGAATTTGATGCAATTTTTGGCATGGATTGTCTTTCACTATATAGATCAAACATAAATTGAAGTGAGAGGAAAATCACTCTCTATGTGGGGAATCAACCCCCGATTCTGTAAAAGTTCAAGGGGGAAGATGAATCTTCTTTAGCTCCATCATCTCAAGCATGTATATTACTACCCTATGAAAAAATGTAACTAGATTAGATGATTATGTCTAAGGAGGCAACCATCCTCGAAGACATGCCTATTGTGAGGGAATTTGATGAAGTGTTTCCAGAGAAATTATATGGTCCTCCTCCTAGAAGTGATGTTGATTTCTCAATTATTCATATAACTGGGGCGTTTCCAGTATATAAGACTTTGTATAGAATGGCAGTTGTGGAGAATGAGAAGCAGAAGTAACAACTACAGGATAATCTAGATAAAGGGTGTATATTCCCACGTTCTTCACCATGGGGTGATCTAGTCCTCTTTGTTAAGAAGAAGGATGGGTCAATGTGCCTTTGCATCAATTATCGCTATCATAACAAAATCATGATAAAGAATAAGTATCCTCTCCCATGAATTTGTGACTTGTTCGATCAGCTTCTTGGAAGACAATATTTTTCCAAGGTAGATTTGTAGTCAAGATATTATCAAGTAAGGGTGACGAAGGAAGATATCACCAAGACTGGTTTTCGTTCAATATACGGGCACTTTGAATTCATAGTAATGGCTTTTGGACTCCCAAATGCTCCAAAAATCTTCATGGACATGATGAATAAAGTCTTTTGAAATTACCTTGATAAAGTTTTGGTAGTATTTATATATGATATTATAATATACTCTAAAACCATGTAGGATCATGAAGATCACCTAAGAACTGTACTAGAGACCTTGCGAAAGGAGAATCTCTATGAAAATTACAACAAGTGTGAGTTCTGGATGAAGTTGGTCTCATTATTAGGCCATATCATCACAAGAAATGGGAGATATGTAGATCCCTCCAAGGAAATTGCAATAGAGGGATGGGTGAGGCCAACATCGGTAATGTATATCTATAACCTTTTGGGGTTAGATGGATATTATCGATGATTTGTGAACAAATTTCCCACGATTGTCCAACCCTCTTACCAAGATAACTCAGAAGGGAGTAAAGTTTTCTTGGAGTGATGAATGCGAAGAAAGCTTTATGGAGTTGAAAATTAGGCTTATCACTTCACCCGTTATCACTTTACCCAAAAGTAAAGAACTCTTTGTGGTATTTACTGATGCTTCGAAGAAGGGTCTGGGATGGGTGTTGATGTAAAATAACATAGTCATTACCTATTCTTCTAGGCAATTTAATGTTCATGAGCTGAATTATCCAACACATGATCAAGACTTAGCTACAGTCATTGCCTATGCTTCTATTCCTGATCAGTCTATTACCACCCTGGGAAAGCAAACAAGGTGAACGATTCTCTAAGTATAAAGGACCCACTTCAATTCTATAATTCATGAAAATTTAAAAGGATCCAATATTCTTAGATTTGATGAAGATGGATATCGGAATCATAAACAAGGGAACATCATCAATCCTTTCCCAAATTGTTTCTCAACCATATGTTTTCTAAAGATTAAAGGATGCTCAAAAGGATGATGTGGGAATTTAGAAAAAGTGGAAGCTATCAGAAAAAGGGTAATCCTCAAAATTCAATGTTAATGAAGAAGGAATTGTGAGATTTGGGAAAATACTATGTGTTTCATCAATTCTGAAGCTGAAGATGGGACTTTTGGATGATGCACATAGTTCAAATTTCTCTATTTACCAAAGAAACACAAAGATGTTTCAAGATCTCCAAGAGAATTATGGGTGGGATAATATGGAAAGGTAGATTTCTAAATACACATCAAAGTGAATGTTGTGTTAGAAAGTGAAGGTAGAGAGGAAAAATTCTAAGGGGGTGATGAAACCATTTCCCATACCATCATGGAAATGGGAGAACATCACCATAGAATTTGTCAACGGAAATCCGAAGACGTCCAAAGGCAACAATGCAATCTGGGTTGTTGTGGACCTTATTACAAGGTATTCACATTTCATTGCAATTAAAGAGGATTTCTCATTAGATCAACTTGCACAGATATAAATTAGAGATGTGGTAATGCAACATGGGGTACCACTATCAATTGTATCCAATAAAGATCCAAGATTCACCTACAATTTTTGGAAGAGTCTTCAACATGCTCTTGATACTGAGCTTAACTTCATTACAGATAATCATCTTCAAATTGATGTCCAATATGATCAGACTATCCAAATACTTGAGTAAATGATGAGAGCATTCTGAATGGACTTTAAAGGATGATGGGATCAACATCTTCATCTGGTTGAATTCTCATATAATAACAGTTTCCACTCAAGAATGTAAATAGAAGCTTTTGAATAACTATATGGGATTGGGTGTGTAACATTGTCATGTTGGGATGTAGTCGGTGAGCGTAAGTTATTAGGACCCGAAATTGTTGAAGAAATGATGGAGAAGGTGAAAACCATTCAGTAACATATCCTGGAATTCCAATGATGAAATAAGAGTTATACAGATAACTGTCGACAAGACCTTGAGTTCAATGTTAGAGACATGGTATTTCTACGCATATCTTCATGGAAGAAGGTCAGGATGTTTGGAAAGAAAGGGAAGTTATGTCCTAGGTACATTGGCCCCATTGATATTCTTGATTGTGTCGGGGCTCTGGCCTATCTACTAGCACTTCCATCAATTATGTCTAAAGTAAATGATGTCATTCATGTGTCCATAATAATGAAGTATATACCATACCCTTCACATGTACTAAATTTATAGGTATTACAGTTAGAGGATGATCTTTCTTACGAGGAGCGACCAGTGACGATGTTAGATAATAGAGAAAAATTTCTATGAAATAAGATGTTTCCCCCCGTCAAGGTGTTGTTGAAAAACCACAAGTTTGAAGAAGAAACGTGGGAATCAGAGGAAGTGATGAAGAAATATTACCCACATCTGTTTTAGTGTGAGAAAATGAAATTTCAAGAGCGAAATTTCTTAAGGGGGGAAGATTGTAACGACCCAAAAATTCATTAATGAAAATTCCTCTTGGGATATTTAAATGTCTTCTTATGGTTATGTAAAACGTATGCACTTATGTTGTTATATGTTTTGGCTTTTAAGATACTAGTAATAATTATTATTGTTGCTAATATAGCTATTGAACATTGATCACATGATTTGTATAAATATAGAGCTTTATCAAATCTAATTTACTCAAACAAAGGAAGTGATGGACATATCCAGTAGACTAGCCCCATATAAATACCATTTTCTGGAGCTCATAATGGAGGTGGAATCATTGGGCTTCGCTCTTGACCAATCCCAAGAAAATATTGAACACATTAAGCTTGAGTAGAACCGACTATGGAAGAAGTGGAATGAAATAGAGATAACCATACGAGCGATGTTATCTGAGCCACCCCAAGAGTTTCTCACCATTAAACACCTTACCCTTCGGTCTTATGCGGGTGTTTTAAGGGTTTATCTAACAAGACCCTAGTACTACGACTTTGTACATTAATCTTATATAGAGAATATACTTTTTTTTATTATTTTTACTTTTTAAATAGTTTTTAAAGCACAAATAGTAATTTTATTTAATATTCAACTAAGAAATATATTTTAATTAATTAATGGATTTTTGAATTAAATAATAATTAAATAAAATATTATTATTATTAAATTAATTTTTATTAAATATAAATGATTGTATAATTTTATGAATGCAATTATAATTTTTATTAAGATTTGAAATCTGTTTTGTCAAAACCCATGAATTTTAGATAAATGTTAGGTTTTTATTTTTAAAGTAAAAATTCCCATATTTATAAAATTATTTAGATAAAATTAATATTATTTTTGGGATTAGGATGCGAAATTATAAAATGGTTAATTATTCATTATTTTCTGAGACAGTCGAATTTTTTGGCAAAATATAAATATCATTTAAATATATAATGTGTTTTATCACATCATAATGACCCAATAGTGATGTAATAAAACAATGTAAAAATTATTTTTGGAAAATATATTCTTTACCATTAAAATAATATGATTTTTGGATTGTTTGATTTATTTTACAAAGATTTATTTGACCCTTCAGGGATTATAAAACAATTTTTCTTTTTAATTATTTATCTTGAGAGTGTGACTCACCTCCACATAAAAAACCCTATTATTTTATGTTGTTCGGCCATTGCCCTTATAAAATATTTTTTTACACTCCCCTTTGAAAATAACCATGGGAAAAAACCTTGGCTGGTTTGTGGTTTTAATTAGTTTAATCTGTGTTGTCCCAAACCTAAATAAAAAAGAATTCCCTCTCCTTTCCTATATAATCCCACCCAAGATCTCATGTCCTCTTCCCTCAAAGCCTTTATTGTTCATTAAACCTATTCCATCCACTCTCTAAAATCCTCCCAAGGTGCCCCAATCTTCCAAGAAGCCTCTCTCAAGCCTCTCCGCTGCCTTTGGGATCACACATCCTAGTAAGGGATTTATACCTTTTTTTTTCATGTTTCTTAATATTGTTAGGCCCTATTATTTTCAATTATAAATGTGAGGTATGATTTAGAACCTACCCCATACATCCCTCTTTATTTTTTAATGATGAGATACCCCTTTCTCTCTCATTAAATGCCTCCCATGTACACCCATTACTATGCCGAGATTCTATAAGAAATTTCTCTCCTCTCATTTACATTCAAGAAATTATTTTGTATCATGAATCTATATTCCATTTCAATTATTGGGAAATGTATATATATGACCCCCCCCTATTTTCAGTTTCATGTACACATAATGAGACACCCCTTTCTCTCCCATAATCCATTTTTTATGAATTTTTATGTCACGCCATTATGATGCCGAAATTTCATCACATTTTTCCAAGACAAAGTCATTGTGTAGTGAATACCATTCCCATTTCATTGCCAAGGGTATTCAACTTTATGAACATTTATTTATTGATTATAAGGTTTCATGTATCAATTCCAAATTCTTTTATCATGGAATAAATGATGATTTTTAATGAATCCATGTTTTATTATCCATGTGGTACTCTTATGCATGAAATGAAATGTTTTTGAAAGGGTGCACCCTAATAGCGCTCCAATGCATTGGGTAAAGAATAGTATCATGATACGTCATATAAAATAGGTGTTGACTCATGGTAATTGAAGTGTAATGAGGGTTTACTCATGCTTAATTTACAATGAGGGTTTACTAATGCTCCATGTGCAATGAGCCATGGCTCATGCTAATTCTTTGTTAAGTGTTATTGCCACATCTTCATGTTATGATTATCATGATTTATCATGACTTTATGTTCATGTTTCTCTTGTGCCCAATTTATATGCCTATTGTCTAATAAGTATTATATTCCTTGGGTTATTCCACGTTTATTCCTTTACTGTGCTTTATAGATCACCCATTTATTATGCATGGGCTCAGGTTATCCTTTGCAATGCTAAGTATGAAAAAATGTAGTGGTCATGTAAAGGACATTCTCAATAAGATGTTGTTTTCTATGCTTTAAGTTGTTATGTAATGTTTCTAAGCCCCAAAGACACTAGACCTCTCGATCTTCTATATTGTATAAAGTGAATTTTTTATGTAATAAATCATGTTTAATTATGTAATAAAAAGAAGGTTTGTTATATGTTCTTTATCATAACTTGGTTAAGCTTACGATAATCAACACACAGTTGAAGAGTTCCATCTGATTTCTTCACACAAAAATTGGTGCTTCCCCAGAAGACATACTTGGTTGAATGAAACACTTTCTTTCCAACTTTTCCAATGGTACTTTCAATTACCGTAACTCTGTTGGGGCCATCCTATAAGAGGAAAGGGATATAGGACCTGTCCCCAAAAAGAGATAAATCATAAACTCAACTTCCCTTATAGGTAGTAACATTGATATGTTCATGGGAAATACATCTATAAAGCAATCCAAAACTGTTGGAAAATTAATTCCCTTGATTTCATCCATCAATTAAAAAGTCAATGCCGCCTAATGGTAAAAACAATTCCCATTGTTGGTGCCACCAAGCTCTTTTCACCTTTCTTTACAATAATCTCTCCTCGGAAGAGATTCTTGATGCCATCCTCAGTCATGAAACGCACTGTTACCCTATAATAGTCAATGTGAGCCTTAAATGTTGTCAACCAATCCATACTAACGATTACATAAAATAGATTCATTTCCAACACCAAGAACTCCCATTTCATCTTAGCTCTATTAATAGTTATAACACATGTTCTACACATGAAATATTAACATTCTATTTCACTGAGAGAAGTTTTCAATTTTAAAATTGAAGGCACAATTTCTGAATTTAAACATATAAAATCAACAGAATGAGAAGAAATTAAGGAATGAAATGAACATGTATCGAAGAGCACTTGTACAATGGTATATTCTAAAAAATTGTACCTCTCACCATAGATGGTCCAGCCTGATCATTGATAATCATTTTATTAGATCCATACAATTGCTTCATCACGTCACTTTTCTCCATGTTTCCTTGCTGATATATTACTGGTTGAGTAGTCATGGTGTTTCTATAATCATCATGGCTAGATAATCATTTCTAATGAGATTGATTCTGCTATCCTCACCCAGTTGAATCATATGATGCTTGAGAAGTGTTTCTAGCACCCGGACATGGAGCACTGTGACAATACCCTAAATATTTCCCATCTAGTTGAAATTATTAAATGCTCTAGGTTGTGTTGTGCACTATTTATTTATGTGGTCAAGAAAACCACATTGAAAACAACATGATTTTCTCTAAGGTCAGGGATCTAGGGTCATGGAGGAAGCTTCATTGATCCAACCGTCTGATTCTAATATCCACTTCCACCTTGGAAATTGGTGTCCCTTTTCCCACTTATTCCCATTGGTTGAGTTCCCACTATTTCCTATAGGTATCATCTTACCTCCTCCCTTAGATCCTAAAATATCATATTCATCCACAATATCTCTATTCACTATCTCCGTATAATCCATAATATAGAGCACCATAATCTTTGATAAAATCTCATGTTGTATCCTCAATTCAAAGATGTGTGCCTTCAAAAAGGCACTTTCCACAACCTCTAGTGAAAAAATGGACTAAATTCAATAATTTAGCTGACTAATCTCTGACTAATAGACTCTCTTGTTTCGGGCTAATGATGTCTATTTTTTATGGATCTTGAACATTTCAGGATAGAATTATTTGTTGAGCAATTTTTAAAAATCCTCCCATGTAAGGAATTCTTCCATTTTAGCCTACACCTCTAAATTCCACCACTGGCATGAAAGATCCTAAATCAAATATGTCTCCAACATGAAACATATCTCTTTTGGTTTTCCAATGAATTCACAGATATGATTCATCATACTCAACCACACCTCATATTTTTCGGGATCAGAATCACCTCGAAAGTTGGGTGTATTCTTCCTTGTGAATTCAATGGTATAATCCACTTTCCTTGGCTCATTCCTCCGATTCCCCATTTCCACAAAATGAAATGCTTGGAAAATACTTTGAACCATCTCTTGGTTAACCCATGGTTAGGGTGAAACCACATTCTCCGCAACATCTTTAGGTTAGTTTTGATGATTCCTACCTGGTGTTATTTTCTAAACAAACAAAAAACCCATCAATCTCAGTCTTTAGAAAATAATAGATTAGCATTTAAAATTCTACCACATCACTATCACCACATTATTATGAAAAACACCCCCTTTTCTTTTCAACCATTTTTGAAACATTCATTTGTTATTTTGAAATCCAAACCATTTATAATATACACAAAATATCCTCATTTCAAAATCATTCATTTGAAAGAAAATTCTAAAATTTTCAAAAGATTTCACATTGAAAAAAATCACAAATCATTACTCCAAATGAAATATTCAAACCTAGTGGGATGTATTTCCTCTACAATGCATTTAATGCTCATATAATGGGTTAAAATCATGAAAATGAGATTCATATATCCTAGAAGTGTCTCTAAATACTTATGTGCCCAACTCCCTGGTAACTTGATGTTAAGCATAAAAGGATTATCTATGTCCTTTTATGTTAGACATTTCATGTTCTGAAAATCCTACTCCAGTCTAGAATTTCATCCCAAGGAATGTAAAAGAATGAATTTCAACTCCAAGACCAAGAAAACTATTGACTACTTGTTTGGTAAGGACCAAACAGGCTAATACCATTTATACGTCAATGGAAGGATCAGACTCATACCATTTGTTGTGACCCACTCCTTCTTATTGGATTAAGAGCACAAAGAGTCATTGCATGGCCTTGATACACATTCCCAAGGCACCAATGGCTGGAAATAAATGCCAACATGTTTTGAATTCAAGTGGGGGATGATTTACCCTTTCATAAATAAACTAAAAAACCCAACGAACCATATCCCTACCATTTACTAAATGATATAGGAACCAAAGAAAGGCCACTAATAAATTTCATCTATCTTAAAACCATATCAAAGTGTACCACAATGAAAGATCTAACTAGTATCAAAGTAAACCAAGGATAAACAAATAAAGACTCTCAAAAGACGACAAGACTATATTCTCTGTATGCTCCAAGATCCACAATCACCAAACAACCCATGTATCATGTGGTAGTGCCAAAAACGTGAGAAATATTACATTTTCCCCTGTCCTTGAAGATAGAATCTGCAAAAGCACCAAAGTTCCAAAGAAAGGGTGAGTGTAAAACTCATTAGGTTTTCCCCAATAACTTCCCAACTCATGTAAATAGGATAGAAATGCTAGCCAAATTTATATAAAATAGTTTATATAAAACAATTTAACAAAATAGTTTATAACCAAATATAAAAAATTTCCAAAAAATATTTGCAACCAAGTGAAAAAAAAACTAAAAGAAACCAATTTCCATCAAGTTATTTTTCTAGAAAAAAATATAATTCAATGAATTTAATCCAATTCTTCTTATCATTTGGCATACCCATTCCATAGTTCACTACACACCCACACATGCATGCTATGTTTGACAGTTCCATACTCATGAGCAGTCTCTCGTCCAATTACATAGTGTTTTAATGACACAAGCCATGATCTAGGGTCACGTCCCTTATGACCCAATGGTACTCATCCCTTATTAAGGTTCCATCAATCATGATCTCACACCTACAACATTTATTCCAAATACTTCCATTTCTACAATAATCCATTTCAATAAAACTGAACATTTATTGAAAACCAGTGCACTACTAATTTAAAAGAAACATTTAATTTCAATAAAACATTCCTTTTTATTTAGAATATCTAAAACCAATCAAATTTCAACAATGTAGGAAAATTCCCTTTTATAATCCACATTTTAAAATCATTATCCAAAGCACTCATTCAAAATACCAAATTTTCCAGATTTCACAACCATCACTCAATAATGTTTCTAACAAGTTTTCAAAAACCAAATTACAATAAATTCAACACAAAAAAATACAATTTGAATGTAATACAATCAATTCTAATAGGTTGAGTCGATAAAGAATCATCCTTCCTCAACAGTTTTGAGGAAAACCACAACGAATGAAAAACACACATGTAAATCAGGTCGATTCTCCAAGAAACCACCCTAGTTCTCTTCTTCTAGCAAGATCAAGACCAAAACACTTCATATTTGTAATCCACAAACCCATATCTACCCATAATGGGTGTATATCTAATAAACAAAGAGAAGAAGAGAAGTATATCTAAGTTGATCAATGAAACCGATCATGAAAGAAGAAGAATTATTACATACCTCAAAAAATCAGCTTGGATTTACCCAGGAATCCTTTCAATCACCTTTGGATCAATGGGTGAACCTTATCTGGACCTAGGAGTAGAAAAATCCAGCATTAAGGCCGTTTAAGAGAAAAAACAACCCACGTAACCATTAAAACGGGTGAGATTCGCTTTTTTAGGATCTCATTTGAACCATCTACACGGTTAGCTCACATAGTTAGACAACTCGTGTGCTAACCGTATATTATCTACGGCCTAGGAAAACCCTCTCATGGCCTCCCCGCACGGTTTCCCTAACCATGCACACATCAATTTTAAGTTCCCTACATCAAACTTACCATTTCACATGGTTTTTTTGCATAGTTATACAAACCGTATGCCGCCCGTATGACATCCCTCTAACTCCCAAAAAAATATTTCCATCGTTCTCCCAAATCTACCAACTATCACCCTTAAAATTTATAACCTTAAAAAGAATAACTTAAGGGTTAAATAATATAAACTGGGGGTACTACACTCAATCCATTGTCCAAAAACCAAACTTGCATGGGCTAGGCGCACCCTTTGACTAACTGTGTGAAAGCCATGAAAAATTCATCAGTTAAAAAGTTCAATGTTTTTTCATATGAATGAAACTAAATCCACACTATTAGGGTAACTTTTATATCATCTTTTGGTGAACTAAGAACCCCTCATGGCTGAGAATCATGTTTATCACTAACCATGCGCTAACCGTGTGGCTTAGTATTCCATTCCAATTTCACAGGCTCTGAGATCTAAACAATCATCAGATTCCCCCAAGACCTCTCTTGGGTATTAGGGAACACTCATATAGATAATGAAAATATGATAAAATATAAAAACAATTGTTTGTAGCTTTGTGTGAATATGAGTCATTACAACCTCCCCTATTTAAATAAATTAATTTTCAGATAGACATTATAAGGGTAATAAGGGATCATATGATAAAATCTATGACCACTAGGAATGCCCATCATCCTTCCACTCCCATGTAACATCTTGTAGTCAGTTTTTCTGCCATAGAATCCTTACAGAAGGAACTGACCAACCTCAAAAAACATTTGTGCTTCTATCAACGATACATAAAGGTTACTCCAATAAGGAAACATTCACATCCAAACCAACCCCGTCATTTTTTAAAAGATGTGATGGGTATGGATAATACATTCAGAGTGGAGACATGTGAAAAAAATCATACATAAACAAGTATCTCAAAAGAATTTCTATATAGTAATTCATTTTCCCAATTCACACTATTATCTCAAAAGGAATTAAGAACCTTGGAAACAATATACCCATCTTTTGAAACCATCAATGGCCTAATGTAGTTTAAAATATAGGAAGACTCTACTACCATACTCAGAAATTATAGGTAATCAATGATGATTGTAATATGACTGCTTCCTAGACATAGCTACCACCATGTGGTTCATGGTCATCAATACATGCTTTGATGTATTCTAAACGTGATCTGGTTTAATAAGTGATTTCTCATCTCGTTCAAACCATCATAGATGTTTTCATAATGGCCTACCATTTAAGGATTCATAAGTATCCATCTAGATGGGATCATGGATGATGTAATTATAATAGAAATCAACTAGGGATATGTGTTTGTCTCCATAACCCATAAAGAGAAAGACACTTGCAAAGATAATTTTCTATAATACATGAATCTTGGGATCTTTCTAACTGTCAGTTGGACGGTGATAGTTTGTCCTCATAACAACGTTTGTATCCAAGGCCATAAGTAAACCCTTCTAGGGATGTAATGTGAAATGATTATTTCTATTATACACAGTATAATGAGGAGTTCCATGTAGACATTTGACCCCCCCCTAACGTATATAATCCCTAAATAATCTAACAGGAAGGTATCTCAACTATTTATGAACTGAGATACCTTTTTCAACCAATATATGATAACCTAAACTATATCATTTCCTCACTATTATTTGGATAAAACCAATCATAAAGTCTATGGATTCATCATCCCATTTTACTATGGAATGGATACTGACTATAAAATCACCACTGTTCTTTGGATGATTTTCTTTCACTTACAGACATATAGAATTATGAGTGATAAAAAAGGTTATCACTTGTTTCAAACTTGGATACCAATACTGGTGATTTAAGACATGATATTTCTTGGTGACCTTGATATATACAAAACAGACCAAATCATGTTATACCTGAATCAACTCCTTTCAGATGTATTTTGGGACCCATACAAGGGAATGTATACATAATACCTCATCCTCATCCATATTACACCCTAGTGATGTATCCTCTGATATAAAAATCTCCATCCAGATAAGGTCCTTGATATCATAATGTTGCATCATATTTACCCATTTCAGAATGGTATAGTTCACTGCTATATCTATGAGGACTATTTGACTATCATCCGAACAAATCTCCACATGAATCTCCGAGAACAACTCCATAATATTCCCTTCTCTAATGGCCTTCAGAACGTCATTTGTTTTTTTCTTCTAGATCAAATCATAGGGTACTGCATTTCCTATTCCGAGAATATATGAAATATAAAAATCAAATGATAGTAGATATTCAACCCATGTACACTAAAAAACATTCATACCGCCTTGTGTAATGATATAGTTGAGTATTTTGTGATTTTTTATCACAAAAAATTCCTCCCCAGGTAACTAATTCCTCCAAAATCCTAAATAATTCACAATAGAAACTAGATAAAGATCATGTGATGGGTAATTCTCCTTATGATGTCATAATAGATAGGAGACATATGTTATGTCATGATTATCCTACATCAGAACAACCCCCATCCAGATGCCCAATACATTGTAATAGACTATATATGTACTTCATTGCTTAGGGTAGAATCATGATTGATGATGATGCCAACCTGCCTTTTAAATCCTGAAATGATCATTCCTAATAATCTGACCATATGAATTTCACACCCTTCATAATCAATCCAATAAGAGGCACTAGTAGGCATGGGAAATTTTGGATGAAGCATCTCCAATACCGAGTTATTCCCAAGAATCTCTATATATAAAATTAATTCTTGGGAAGCTCCCAGAAAACTACATCTCTCACTTTCTTTGGGTCCACTAAAATTCTAAACTCTGAGATGATGTGAACTAGGAAGTGTAATTTATTGATCCAAAAGTGGTATTTGGTGTTTTTTTATAATATTGGTGCTCTCTTAGTGTACTCAATATGATTTGATGTTTTTTTCATGTTCACTTCTGGTAAAGGAATAAACTAAGATGTTTTCTATAAAGAGAAAAAAAATCAATCCATATATTTGTGAAAACACTAATTTATCTAATCCATAAATATAGTTGGCGTGTTCATGAGACATAATGGAATTACCATGTATTCATACAGTCCATTTATACCCTAAAATGTTTTGTGAGGTCTGTCAGAAAACCTGACATGAACCGTATGATATCCTGACCTCAACCCAGTCTTTGAAAACACACTCATCTATGGAATTGATCAAATTTGTCATCTAATTAGGGTTGTTGATAATGATTATTATTTTTGAGTTGGTCAAATAATTAGTAGTCTATGAAAATTTTGAGGGTATAATCGGTTTTCATGGAAAAATGATTGGTAAACCCCATGGTGTGGTTCTAGGTTTGATTAAACCTTTGTCTTCCAGGTCATCTAACTACTTATTGATCTCCAAAATCTCTTTAGGTGACATCCTTTATGGTGGAATGGATATTGGTTCCCCTCCTACGACACTCCAAATGTTGAATTCTACCAATCTCATCAGATGTATTCTAGAAAAATATTTAAGGAATACATCCCAAAAATGATACACCACATGAGAGAAAATTGCATGTTGTTTCCATGATCATCGAAGAAATTACTAGAAATCTAGGTTGGTACTCTACTGAGACCCTAAAACTCCAGTCCATCTCAAGATTCATGGAAATACCATTCTCCCTAGTTAAATTTTCTTTCACCATCTTTTTATGTAAACTTCACCCTTCAATGATAGCAATTAATATGAGATCAATAGGAAATAAATTAGTCTATCCTGAGAAAAACATCAAACCCTTTCACATTAAGGATGAAAATATTCCACATGAATATATAACTTCCTATCATAAGGATATATTCTAAAATTTGGTGAACACTCTCTAATCGAATACCCAATGGGGTATTAAAAGTCATCATGCCAAATAACTACTTGATCTTAATTCCAAGACTCTCCAGAATTTCTATAGATATAAGAGAGTAATGAAACTATGTTAAAAAAAGAAGACACTATAGTAGAGGACACTAGAATAGTCCGTCAAATATTAGATGGAATGAACCTCTAGTACTCTATAATAGGTTGCATTGTAGTAAAATATCATATAGTATGGCCCAGAGTCCCAATATGACTACCCTAAGCAGTGCCACTATGCTGGAACTATGATTCCTGAGTCTGATTCCCTCTACATTAACAACCACCTCATCCCGAGAGGTTGGTGGTATTATAGCTACCTATTTGGTGGGAAACTATCGGTCTCAATCTTGAACATGGGGTTGGTATCAAACCATTATATCTATTCACTAATAGAAATTTCCATGAAATCCACTTTAAATTCCAATTACTATCATAGCCTCTGCACTTAGTTAGATCTCGAACACACTGGATTATTGTATTTCCTAGCCTCCCATACTACTAAAAGATAATGAAATTATCATTATGATATATATGGTTGCTACTACTACCCCCACATGCAACCTCAAAGTGATGCTTCAATCACCTAATAGAATCAATTTTAGGTCTGGGTGAAAACCACTATTTCTATCACCATTAGCTTCCCTCAAATTTCACTCAGTAATGAGGTCTTGTTTACTATATCAAAAATAGTGGTCAACATGAAATAATTGAACTATGATTATATGGTGTATACTAGACCTTCCTCAAATCACCACACAATCACGATCACATCACTTGATATGGTTATGTTGAGATGTTGTTTCTTAGAAAAATGAAAAGAATATTCCATTATATACATAGATCCATGATTCAAATCCATGAACTCTCTAACTGTAACAAACTAATATTTTATGATAATTATTCTTTTTAATTTCATTGATTTCATGTGTTGTACTCAACACCAATGTGATCTTTCACTACATGCATCCCTGAATTGGCTTGCATTACACGCAATCGCGACCTTCCATGATAGAGTGTGTAGTACGCAGTACCGGGTTTCACTAAACAATGATATATGGTTATAATATTATTATAAACTATCCATTATGAATATTATTAACTAAATTTTGAATTTCAAAACATTATTATTCATCTTACACATTTTCTAGAACATGGTATGAGAACAAAATAATTTTTTTTCTAAAATAAGTATTTTTCAAAAAATGCAGTTTTGCCGCCTTTTGATGGCGCGCCCATTTTAAATATAAATTTTGACAAGTTTATAAGTTAAATTTGACTAAATAATATTTTTATTTTGAATCAGGATATAAAAATTTACATTGGATAATGTTTTGATATTTTTCTCACAACATTTATATTTTGATGAATAGTAAAAACACACTATATTATAATTAAAAACATCTTTTTTCATCGCAATAATTTATATTGTTTAATCATAATATGGAATGGTTTAAAAGTATAAATAGAATAAATTTTTAACATTTAATATAATTTATCTCATTACCATTAATTTTACATTAATTTTATAGGTAAAAACATTTCAATCTTTGGCAATGTTTTAACTTTTAAAACTCATTTTCTTAACAATAGGATTAATTTTAAATTAATTAATGAAACATCCGTGTTTTTAATTTTGAAAAATTGATTCCCTATTTGAATTTAGTGGTTCCAAATTATGTTAATAGGTAACTTTTTTTTGATATTATGAATAGTAACTATGGTAATTTTTATGTAGTGCAATTAAAGGTAAAGCAGGTAATTAAGGGTAAAAATAAGATTATAAAATTACCATAACACCTGAAAAAATTCTATTAGATGACTAAAAGTCGACCCATATCACCTAAGGGTGATAATAGATTCATTTTATAGACTTTTGACAATGAGAATAATTTAGCTACTATTAAAACCAAAGAAAGTGACAACATATCACTCTCTTAAATCTTATAAGTATAATAATTTTAATTTAGTGATAAAATTCATGAAACATCGAATATTAATAGTCTTTCAAAATATAATAAAATTATATACATCATGTGAATTTATTTATAATTTTTAAGGATTAAATAATTATCATTAAAGGTGACACAATAGTGATGTTGAAATTATTTTATTTATTGAAATATCAAATAAATGGTTTTAAAAATATTAAAATATATATTGTATGAACTATTTAATATGACCCAAGAATTTTTTAGATAAATATAACATGTTATGAATCTATTAAATATTTTAGTTCGAACATATCTTCTCTGTGGAGTTTATTTAAATTCAAATAGATGAATAGTGTCAAAATTAACACTTGTAATTTTATAAATATAACATAATATACAATTTTTCAAAAATCAAAAAAATATTTAAAAAATATAAATTGAAATATATATGGTCTAACATGTCATAACTTACCAAATTATATATTTTTAAAAACACATAATTAATTATTTATAACAATTTAATATTTCAAAATTTATTAACACAAATAAGATTAAATAAATTAAATAAGGATAAATCAAGTTGATAAGGTTTAAAATAAATTTCCAACGTGTCTAAATTTTATTTTTTGATGATATTACAAACCTATATCATTTAGTTTTATAATTTTAGTCATTTTTGGTTGTTTTTAAGTGGGTTTTGATTTATTATAAATTAATATTTTTGATTTTTTGAAAGGTTCCTGTCTCCTCCCTTATAAAAGGGCACCTCATCCCGCTCCTCTTCACAACACCTTGAGCCTTCAATATCGGCCAAACCCTGATAATTTATCTTCTCTAATTCCCTACAAAAATTATGGAGGTTCTGGTCTTCTAAATAGACCAACTCTAGTCCCTTAAGAGGAATCTTAAAGGAGGTGCATCGAAGAAGAGGTAATATCTTCTACTGATTCTTTCAAGTTTCTATCTTCTTCAACATCCTCTTCCTTAGTTGTATAATTTTAAAGTAATACAATATGTATCACTAATATACTGATATGATATTATATATACGAGACAACCCCATTTCACCTTCTGTCCATCCTATGGAAAATGAAATCACCATGCATGCGTACGTACGGAATACCGTCTCCACGCCGTGGTGTAATTAGTTTTTCCACCACCACCTTAGTTGGATGGGTATAATGGTGTAAATAATAACTATATATGGTTATTATAAAATCATAATAATTCTATGATATTATATCATCCACTCCAATTCTATTAAATAATAATGGGAACGATATCATTGCTTGTGCGTACTTACGGACTACCGTCTCCACGAACGCGATGAGATTCATTTTCGATGAATAACCATTAAATTATGATTATAAAGTATATATATAATAAATAATCATGAAATATATTACATAATTTATGTACATATATGTTTCATTTACTTAATTCCATTCAATTCAATATGGAAACGAAAACAGCGTTCATGTGTATATACGACCTACCGTCTCCATGAATGGTGTATTTCATTCCATTTATCGATATGTAATATATATTTATATACTAGAAATATATTATATATAAATCATGTTTTACGTTCTGGAATTAAGTAAATCAGTATATGAGTAATAATATCAAGAACAACAAATCGAAACACGTATGATAAATGAAACGATTTTACCCAAAAACTCTGCTTTAACATGGAATTTACAAAAGAACGGGTAATATAAAGTCATAAGTGAACCATATATGATATCATAACAATGAATAAAATTATGTAATAATTAAATGAAATTATTTAAATCATTATACAGGAGGATCGGATACATACGAAACATATCAGACATAAGGTAAGGGATAACTTTTCCAATCTCGTTTTTATCCTAGATTATTTATTCGTAAGTATTTACTGGGGTTATATTTATCATTCATGTCCTTATTTTCTAAGAAATGGTTTCATGTATGTTTAATGTCATTTTTACCAATTTTTCACTTTTACTACATGGTATGTAAGGAATCTTTCTTTTGTTTACCATACGAGGTAATTTTTGACCTTTCTGAAAAAAGTACGAGAAGAATGTTTTTTTCAACTTATACGGAATGAACATATTTTTACAGTTCGTAACACATTATTTTCATGTAGATGACACTACAATATTTCATGATTATTTTCAAAAAAAACAATTTCTTTTAAAATTTATTGTAATTTTGGGAAAAGAAAACGATTTTAAAAAAGAAAGGATATTTTCTTCAATAATTCATTTCGAGTGTTTTGTCAAAACTAATATCCATCCAAGATGAAATTATATAGTATGATTATTATTAAAGTATAATATCTCTATTATTTAAATAGTTTTATTATTCTTATGATGAGATTATATCCATTTGTTTTATATGGTTTACGTTTTGATGGGATGATGTTTATGAAACCCATTTTATTCTTTGGGTTATGATGAATGATTTATGTGTATTTCATGGAAAAAGTAAGAATTAATTCATTATGAGATGGGTGGGACCTATATATTCCTCCAATTAATTGGGTAATGATTTATATCTCATGAGATAGACATGGCTGTAATGGCAAGTTAATCCGGGTCAGTGATACAGGACTGGAACAATGAGTGAACTTGATTTCATAAGGGACTTTGTCCACTAAGATGGTCTTGGCTGCAATTCCTTGGCTACTATGGAAATCATATCACGTGCTTAATGGACTTCCACAATTACATGTTTTATTCCCATGCTATTTTATCATGATTAATGTTCCTTTATGATCTATTCCTTGTGTACTGCCAAGATTTATTTCTCAATATTTTGATTTTTAAATTTTATGTTCATGTTTTTTTAAGTTCAAACATATATGGTTTGATTTATTTTCTCTATGCTTACCCTTACAAATCATTTGAGCTCACCCTTTATATGTTTTCTTTTCCACAGGATATAAAGAAAGACTTTAGGTAAGAAAAAAAAGGGGAAGATCATTAAGGGAGATGTTGAAGATCTTTCACCGTGATTAGAAGATTATGTTCCGAGTTTCCAAAGACACTAAACTATTACGATCCTTGAGTGTTGGTTCTTGTTATGTGTTAATTATTACTCAAAAGAAATCTAATGTCCATGTACGTCAATCTTGGGTCTTTATAGTTGGTATCAAAGGAAAGGTTTAGTCATCCTTTGGAAACTAGGATGCGAGAACTTTAGTGAGATCCCTAGAGATATTTCTAAAATATGTCTATGGATGTCCCTAAGGTTAAGTATAAGTATATGTTATAGTCCTAGAATTACGGTAATGATATTAGAATTAAACCTAATATGTTAGATATTGAAGGTACTCCTCCTTTATTATATTGTTTTCCCTAGCATGATTTTTTCCTCTCACAGTATTCTTTTTGGGTTTTAGACGATGGATAGAACCTAATGAAACCATGTTGATCAATGTAATGGAAACACTACTAGAAATACGGCCTATACCCACGGTTCAAAACCGTGGGTATAGCCCCCAAAACTGTGTGTATAACCTATACCCACGGTTTTGGTAACCGTGGGGCTGAGAAGTGTCACAATAGGGGTATGAGGCTATACCCACGATTTTCCCAAACCGTGGGTATAGAAATGTCACTGTGCGACACCTTGATGTACTAGCGTGGCACACCACTACTCCCACGGTTTGAAAACCATGGGTATTTATATTCGAAATATACAATTCTCGGGATTCGAACACGGAACGCCTCAACTGGACGCGCCTCTCTCTGAACAACTGAGCTATCAACGCATTTGATATATAAGTATATATCTATATTAATATAATAATATAACCACATATCTAAAAAGGAGAACGGTGTGATTCGAACACAGCACCGGCTGTAGGATATAAGTCACTGAACCAACTAAGCTGCTGGAATATTGTTGATTTACTCAGACATCTATTTACATATATTAATTATAAGTAATTTATTAGTAAAAAACTCAGCAAGATTCGAACAGCGGATCGACTCAAACAACAATATACCTGACCAACCAAGCTGCGAATAATTTTGGCATTTAGTTTTTTATGTTTGTTATTATATTAATGAAAACCATATTTTCACCAAATATTTTTCGTCCCCCGTGAATTTTTTTTCCCCGCCATATTACAGGAAATCTATACCCACTATTTGGCTAAACCATGCATGGTTCTTCAAAACCGTGGGTATAGGCCTTTTGAGAAAACCCTATACACAAGGTTTGGAAAAAACAGTGGGTATAGGCCTTAGGAGAAATACCTATACCCAAGGTTTGGGAAAAACCTTGGGTATAGATGACCTATACCCACGGTTTTCCAAGAGCATGGGTATAGGTTCCTATATAATCTCTATGCCTACGGTTTTCAAAATACGTGGGGATAGGTCCATTTTCCAGTAGTGAAAATGCAATGACTGTCCTCCTGAACAAACCAATTTTTAGGGATATGGAGTGAAAAATATTATTACTATACTCACATAAGCTATGAATCATTCTGGACTTCCAAATGAGCAGATAATGGAACAATATTCTATTGAGTCCTTCATGAGGCAATGTCCACCTTCTTTCAGTGGGTCTTCTAATCCACTTGTTGCTGAACAATGGATCAGTACCATGGAAAAGTTATTTTCCATACATCGCTGTTCAGAACATGAAAAAGTCATTCTCTCTATTTACCGTTTAGAAGTTGAAGCAGACCAATGGTGGAATCTAATTAAGAATATGAGGCCCTGAGATGAAATTTAATCCATGGAATGGGATGACTTCAAGAACATATTTTTCAATAAGTACTTCCCTCGTATTCTTCGAAAAAATATGGAAAAGTAGTTCCTTGAGCTTAAGAAAAAGTATGATGAGTTTTTTGGTATATACGAAGCAAATTTTACAAGACTTTCAAGGTATGTATTTGGAGTTCTCATCTAACTTGAATGTAAAGTTGATCGATTCTTTAGTGGCTTACAACCAAGTCTTTGAAAGGAATTATCTATGAGAGACTTTAGTATCTATAAAGAAATTTTCAATTGTGCTATCCAGGTAGAACTAGAAGTTGGTGTTACATATCCATCTCATGGTATTGACAAGAAACGAAATATGGAGTTCAAGGACAAATCTCAGAACAATGGTGAAAAGAAGATTAATGTTAGTTTATGCTCAAATTGTGGAAAGAAGCATGGTGGAGATTGTCAAAAAGGTACTAGAAAAAGTTTCAAGTGTGCAAAATAAGGTCATCAAGCAGCTGAGTACTGAAGTAATGGGAAAAGGGTATCTAATGATGTGAATAGAGAAAAGACTACAGAGAACGCTCCACCAACAATTCAATGCTTCAAGTGTAATGAAATGGGGAATTATGCTAATAAATTCCCTAATCCAAGGGTTAATGATGATCGATGTGAGAAACCACTTAATGAAAAGGATAAAGGGAAGTCACATGCGATCACTATTTGTGATTTTGAGTATGATAATGATGTTGTGAAATGATTAAGTGTTTATGTAATGGGATTTCAAAATAGTATCATGGAATCTCATTTATGGTATTGTGGTATTTTGGAATATCTATGTATTTATTTTCAATAATTATATGGTACCGGTAACCATGAAAATTTATTGAAATATTTTTGGAATGAAGATGATATGAAAATAATGAAGGGATAATTATAAAATGAAATGATCTCATGATTGATATCATGGTTTGAGTATATAGAAATTTTGAGATTTTTGGTATGTGGAAAGAGTTAACTTTTGACAGCATTCATTTTTTCATTAAGGTTCAATGGGTATTAATTTTTCAAGAGAATACATGATTAAGGTATTCACATGTTTGCAATGTGACAATCAAGATATATCGTATGATATATGAGGGATAAATGATGGTATTCACATGATCGGTAGATGACATTTCTAGTAATTGTTTTCATTATACTATGAGATTGGACATAAGTATAATAGATAAGAATAAATATTGGAATGGATTATGTTATACATAAGTTAGTATTTCTTAAGGATGGAAATTTTTTCAATATTATTGATGGGATGTTATAATAATGTAGTTTTAGAAAAAGGACAACCTGTCAGACGAGCGACAACCCGTCGTGTCAGACAAGGCTGTGGGTATCAAACCCACAACAGAAGTGCAACATGCTTTTATCACCTACCACTGGCCTACAATAAGTCCCTGGTTAGTACAAACGAGTTTTATTTTATTAAGTGGTATGATAGTAGAAGTATAAGTAAATTTTTGGAATCATATACGATTAACCTCACTATAGATGGACTTATGTATATTTGAGAACTTTATCTAACATTTTATTTGAGATAGATGGAATGACCCATCATTCTATCACATGATCTACTAACACTTCAAGAAATGACACATTCAAATTCATTTCATTAAGAGATAAATTGGAAATTGTTCAAGTCATGAAGAATGGTGATATTGTACCGAAATAAAGTAAGTATTTATTCTAATTCAAATTCTTGAACTTTAGGGAAATGATCTTGAAAACCAAAAATGTTGTCGTAGTGTCTTAATATCCAATGAATCAGATGGTACCTTAAATCATCAAAAATTTATGGCTTTGTGATTGTTGGCTTTTTCATAGCCATGTTCTCTACCACTCTCCATCAGAACTTGTTGGTTAGGTTTCTTTTCTATATCCATATTTTCAATTATGTTCTCCTATATGGAAACCCAATATAAATTAATTTGGCTAACCGATATGTTTCATACTTAAATTTTTAAAATTATGTTTTAGTATTCCTTTTTACGATGTGGATTTCTATGAATGAAACTTTCAAGTAGTAAACCATTTATAACATCGACGAATTTTGAGGGAGAAATTCATTTTAAAGGGGTAAAATGTAACAACCAGAGATTTTAAGAGGATTGTTATTTTTAATTTCATTGATGTATTTTTTTGAATGCAACACCAAAGGGATCTTGCACAACACGCATCCCTGACTTTTCTTTAATTACACGCAATGCGACCTTCCTCGATAGCGTGTGTAGTACGCAATACCACGTTTCCCTAAACAACGATATATGGTTATAATATTATTATGAACTAGAAATTATGGATAGTATTAAGTACATTTTGAATTTTATAACATTATTATTCATCTTATACATTTTCTAGAACATTGTATGAGAACAAAATAAATTTTTCTCGTAAAATAAGAATTTTAAAAAAAAAGCAGTTTTGACGCCTTTTGATGGCGCACCCATTTTAAATATAATTTTTGTCAAGTTTATAAGTTAAATTTTACAAAATAATATTTTTATTTTGAATCAGGATATAAAAATTTACCTTGGATAAACTTTTGATATTTTTCTGACAACGTTCTTTTTTTGATGAATAGTAAAATCACGCTAAATTTTAATTAAAAACAAATTTTTTCATCGTAATAATTTATATGGTTAAATTATAATATTTAATGTTTTAAATTATAAATAGAATATATTTTAATATTTAATATAATTTATGTCATTACCACTAATTTTACATTGAATTCATAGTTAAAAACATTTCAATCTTTGGCAATGTTTTAACTTTTAAAACATGTTTTCTTAACAATGAGATTAATTTTAAATTAATTACTCCAACTTCTGTGTTTTGAATTTTGAAAAATTGATTCCATATTTTAATTCACTGGGTCCAAATTATATTACTTGGTTACTTTTATTTTTTTGATATTATGAATAGTAACTATGGTAATTTTTATTTACTATAGTTAATGGTAAATCGGGTAATTAAGAGTAAACATAAGATTATAAAATTACCCTAACACCTTCCAAAATTCTATTGGATGGATAAAAGTCTACCCATATCACCTAACGGTCATAATATATTAATTTAATGGACTTTTGAACATGAAAATAATTTATTTATTATTAAAACCAATAAAAGTGACAACATGTCACTCTCTTAAATTTTATAAGTATAATAATTTTAATTTAGTGATAAACTATAGGAAACTTCAAACATTAATATTCTCGAGAAAGATAATAAAATTACCAACATCATGTGAATTTATTTAGAATTTTTAGGGATTAAATAATTATCATTAATGGTGGGACAATAGGGATGTTTAAATTATTTTATTGATTGAAATATCAAATAAATAGTTTTTAAAATATTAAAATAAATATTGTATGAACTATTTAATATTCTCCATGAATTTTATGGATAAATTTGACGTGTTATTAATCTATTAAATATTTTAGTTCTCACATAACTTCTGTGTGGATTTTATTTAAATTCAAATAAATAAATAGTGTCAAAATTGACACTATTGTTATTTTATAAAAATAACATAATATAAAATTTTTTAAAAATCACAAAAATATTTAAAAATTATAAATTTATATTTATGTGGTCTAACATGTCATAAGTTACCCAATAATGGATAATTAACATCACATAATTAATTATTTATAACAATTTAAAATTTAGAATCTTATTACCACAAATAAGATTAAATAAATTAAATAAGGATAAATCAAGTTGATAAGGTTTAAAATAAATTTACAATGTTTCTAAATTTTATTGGTTGAAGATATTACAACCCCATATCATCTAATATTCTAATATGAGTAATTTATGGATGTTTTTATGTGGGGATTAATTTATTATAAATTAATATTTTTGATTTTTCCAAAGGTGCCCTTCTCCTCCCTTATAAAAGAGAACCTCCTCCCTATCCTCTTCACAACACCTTGAGCCTTCAATCTCGGCCAAACCCTGCACATTTATTTTCTCCACTTCCATATAGACATTTTGGAGGTTTTTGTCTTCTCAAAAGACCAACTCTAGTCCTTTAATAGGAAGTTTAAAGGAGGTGTGTTGAAGAAGAGGTAATCTCTTCTACCGATTATTTCAAATTTATTTCTTCTTCAACATCCTCTTATATAGTTGTTTAATTGTAAATTAATACATTCAGCATCACTAATATACTGATATTATATTATGAATATGAAACAACCCCATTTCACCTTCTATCCATCCTACATAAAATGAAATCACCGCTCGTGCGTACGTATGGATTACCATCTCCACACCTTTGTGTAAATAGTTTTTCCACCACCACCTTACTTGGATGGGTATAATGGTGTAAAGAATAACTATATATGGTTATTATAACATCATACTGATTTTGAGATATTATATCATCCACTCTAATTCTATTCAATATTTATGGGAACGATATCATCGCTCGTGCGTATGTACGGACTACCGTCTCCACGAACGCGATGAGATTAATTTTCCATGATTAACCATTCAACTATGATTTTAAAGTATATATATAATAAATAATAATGAAAGATATTAAATAATTTATTTACATATATGTTTCATTTACTTAATTCTATTCAATTCAATAAGGAAACGAAAACAACATTCATGCGTACGTACACCCTACCGTCTCCATGAACAGTGTATTTCATTCCATTTATAGATCTATCATATATATTTATATAATGAATAAATATTATATATAAATAATTTTTTACATTCTGGAATCAATTGAATAAGGATATTATTAACAATATCAAGAACAACAAATCGAAACATGTACTATAAATGAAACGATTTTACCCAAACGCTGCTTTGACATGGAATTTTTAAAAGAACGGGTAATATAAAGGAATAAGTTAACCATATATGATATCCTAATAGTGAAAATGATTCTGTAATAATTCAATGACATTATTTAAATCATTATACAGGAGGTTTGGATACATATGATGCATATCATACATATGTTAGGGGATAACTTTTTCGATCTCATTTTTATCTGAGATTGTTTATTCGTAAGTATTTACTAGGGTTATATTTATCATTCATGTCCATGTTTTCTAAAAATGGTTTCATGTTTGTTTAAAGTCCTTTTTACCCATTTTTTACTTTTACTATAGGGTATGTATGGTATCTTTCTTTTGTTTACCATACAGGGTACTTTTTGACTTTTCGAGCAGAAGTACGAGAAGAATGTTTTTTAACCTATACGGCATGAACGGATTTTTATGGTTTCATAACGCCTTATTTTCATGTAGCTTACTCTACAAGATTTCATGATTATTTTCAACAAATTCCTTTTCTTTTAAAATTGAATGGCATTTTGTGAAAAGAAAATTATTTTGAAAATGAAAGGATATTTTCCTCAAGAATTCATTTCATGTGTTTTTTCAAAACTATTTTGCATCTAAGACGAAAATATTTAGTATGATTATGTTTCAAGAATAATTTCTCTATTATTTAAATTGTTAGATTCCTATTATGATGAAATGATTTCTATTTTTTTTATGGATTACGTTTTGATGGGATGATGATTATGAAACCCATTTTATTATTTGGGCTATGATGAATGATTTATGTGTATTTTGTCGAAATAGTAATAATGATTTCATTATGAGGTGGGTGGGACCTATATCTCCCTCCAATGGATTGGTTAGAGATTTATATATCATGAGATATACATGGATAGAATGGAAAGTTAATCTAGTTCAATGATACGGGACTGGAACAAGGATTGAACTCGATTTCATAAGGGTCTCTGTCCACTAAGATGGTCTTGGCAGCAATACCTTAGCTACTATGGAAATCATATCATGTGATTAATGGTTTTACACAATTACATGTTTTATTCCCATGATATTTTATCATGATTAATGTTCCTCTATGTTCTATTCCTTATGTACTACCATGATTTATTTCTCAAGATTTTGATGTTTAAACATTATGTTCATGTTTTTTAAGTTCAAATCTATATGGTTTGTTTTATTTTCTCTATGCTTACCCTTACTGAGCATTTGAGCTCACCCTTTATATGTTTTCCATTCCCTAGGATATAAATAAATATTTTATGTAAGAAAACAATAGGGGAATATCATTATGGGAGAGATTGAAGATCCTTCACCATTATTAGAAGATTATGTTCCATGTTTCCAAAGACACTAAACTATTACGGTCTTTTAGTGTTGGTTCTTGTTATGTATTAATTATTCTGCAATAGTAATGTAATTTTTATATACGTCAATCTTGGGTCTCTACAATAACATTGTTCACCCTAAAAGTATATAGAACTATTTAATCATATAAGTTCATCTATAAATCCCTCAATATCATAACCTAATGTTTTTTTGAGGTAATGACATCTAAAAATCGTATAAGAGAACCATGTAGCATATAGCTAGCGAGACTGAACCTCCACTTTAGAGGAATATATTGATTTAATAATATAAAAAGAATGGCATGTAGCCATAAGTTAGAAGAATATAGTCCTCCAACACCCATAAAAGTGGGAGGATACTGTAGTGAGAATTCCCAAGTCAGTTTTGTCCTAGTCAGGGATGGTTGAGAAAATGCCCATATAAATTGAACCATATGAATAAAATCCTATCAAAACTGGGCACCTATTCCCATGATAGAAATAGGAAGAGGTTATATTAGTGGAACAACAAAAGGTTTAATTTTCAGCTCTGAGCCATCCACCTTTAGATTATGGTATTCACCATCCACCTAGCAAGTGAATCAAGGATTTCATGGAGGTATGATTCTATAATTACAAATACACACCTCAAATAATAATTCAATAGGTGAATGTATTGTAGATAATCAATTAAGATATAAGGATATAATTTCTATAAAAGGATGACATCTCTTTTCCCAATCCAAAATTCATATCTACATGGTAATGAAATGAATATAATAGGACATAGTAGTAAAAAGAAAGACATCCCAACTTCCCACTACCAAGGTTGTGTTTAGGTCTAGGTATCATCTCATATGGAAAGGTTCATGTATACAGAGATTTAGTTGTAATGTATAGATGAAAAATCCCATTACTTTTCAATTTCCGTCCCTCTTTAGTGGTAAAAATTCTATTTAAAAGTTTAATGTCATTATTTATTTTACTCTAATATATAAATGTAGATATATGTATCTTTCTTGCTATATTTTTCACCGCTTCCAATATATAAAGTTCATATTCCTTATAAATTTCAATTGCGACATTATGTATCTATGACATTGCCTTAAAATATGGTATCTGGATGTAACAGGTCATATCAAGTGATTTAATTAAATTATTTTCCATTATAGATTTATAGAATAAGTTGTTTCATATATTACCCCTAGAATTTAAGTAATAAAGTAAACTAATGTTGTTTCATTCTATGGAACCAGTAGGTAAAAAAACCCAAAACATGGTATAATTGGCCAATTAAGGTGTCATGGTAAATATATAAGGGGAAAACACCATTTAGATTCAGTTAGGTTCCTTATTCAAAAAAATCATTTATCCTAAAAAAAAATTTAGTACATTTGAAATAAAATAATCTAGGAACTAACTATATAATGTTTAAAAATGATTGTATAAAGTAGACATCTCACATAGAAATGAATGGAATTTAAGTCATAATGTTCGTATAATTCTGAATAAAATGCTAACTCATTTACTTAATAGACTATTGAAAAAGGAAATCCATATAGTAGTAATTTAAATAAAAATAACATCAAAAAAAATTTATGTCACATAATAGTGAAATTGTATTAAATGTAGTACACACAAATCAGAATTTCAATAACCCATCCTAGGTAATTTTTGTTACCCCAATTTTGGGGATAGATAATAACAAGAATAGGATCATTACCTAACATAATTATATCCTAGTATCTAGTTTATCCCCGAAAATAGTTAGGAAAATATAATGTTTAATTGATACCACATTGTAACATCCTGGACATGGATCCAATAAAATGGTTTTTTGAGCCTATGGGTCGCATAGACGTAAGAACACCTCTCTATTTGCTAAAGGATGCCGATTAGTAGTGAGGGAAAGAGGTGGTATAGTGGGGTGATTATACCTTCATATCTTATTGGCTTGGTGGATAAAAACAATGATTATAAATATCGAAATAATGATATAACAGTTAGAATAGTGCAAACAGGTATTATAATCAACACAGAAAGTGTAAAAATCCAAACAATAGTAATAATAACCAAAATACATAGGTCATAGTAACATGAAAAATGATGTCATGGCATGTTGATATAAAAAATAGGAAGAAAACAGATATCTGGATTAGGAGTATACAACATGCTACAAAAAAATACAAAAAGAACAAAAGGAATATCTTCTAGCATCATGATCATGTCTATGGTCCTCTAATCCAAAGCTCCTTGATAAAAAAGAAATGTATCAAGAATATGTTATAGGGTGACTTCCCTTATCCACACAGGCAGTCATGATGTATACTAAGGTACTAAAGGTGTCTCAGGTAGGGTGTGAGATAAACATAGTAGGAAACCTCCAATAGTGTCTAGAATAATCCAACCAATATTTATAGGATAATACTAGAAGGATCAGGCTTCCAAACAACACCTGGAAGACTCTACCCACTTTGGAATATTTCATAATGATTCTAAACTCTGTACCCTTGTGTATCCATATATATACATATATTTAATCAAATATAATATATATACATGTATATACAATATATACGTGAGGATATATAGGCATATATGTGGTTACTAGGGGCAAGTTAGACTCAAGGTGTAACTCAGGAATCCATGGATAGTCTAACAAGATATATGAAAAAACAAAGGGTATAATTCCTAAATATTAGATAAATTCAATTAAGTTTACCCATCACTCAAGATAGTGGGGTGATTATTCATTCTCATCACCCAATATAAGGAAATGTGGAACATCATTCCCATCGTCCAAGTAATGTAAATGGTGTATGATGTCTTTCCTATCACTTGACATAAGGGTGAATGAAATTCCATGCTCAATAAGTCCATTAACAATTTTACGATGACCATTATCTATGGTTTAATAATAAAAAACATCAGTTTTTAAATATTACACATTATACTAATTTAACATAATTTCACCAATGGTCCATATTTCATATATCCACATTTATATAAATAAAAAATGGTGTGTGTTCTTTCTACCCACTTCCATTTAATTAAATAAATCCATTAAATTAATAAATAAATTTAGACAAAAAATAAGTAAATCCTACTCACATAAATTTTTGTTGGTAAATTAACCATTTACATTAGAGAGGGTATTTAATTTGGAACACAAAAAGGGGTGGAAAAAATATTTTTTTCTACATACCAAGTTTTAATGTGGGTATAGGGGAGTTCTATGACATTTTTCATTTTATTTGAAATACAAAATACATATTAAGGAAACATGAAAAAAAATTCAATGTGAGACACCTAAAAAGATATAAAAACTCATTAAATTTTAAACAGTTTCTAGACCACCTACCTTAGGCCCAAGGATGACTACTCATCCAATATTAACTTTAGGATAGAAGTAGAATGAAATAAATAAAAATAATAGGCCAATTCCCTAAAAGTATGGAATATTACCTCACACCAAAATAAAAAAAAAGAGATGTAATGATAAATGAATAACATAGTTAAAAGGATTAGGTATCTTGTCGTTGAAATTTCAATGTGAATAATAATGATAAAATCAGTGATCTGTTAAAGGAGATTTCAAGAATAATTACCAAGTCTTATAAGATCTCTATGGGAGATAAAATAGAGGTTTTATCTATTTGATAGAAAATGAAGAAGGGTGTGGTTTTAAGATCATTTAAGGGTAAAATGGTAAAATTACCAAATATATGGGGTCACACATTTTAGAATCCCAGTTGGCCAAACTGTGTGCTATCTAATATCCAAGAACACAAATCACATAGGTTAAGAAAATTTTTTTTCTAATCTAGTGAAAGTATTCAAAAATTCCTCGATAAAATTGTTTGAAGTTTTTTCACAAAAATTAATCCTAGATAACTTGGTTAGGGTTAATATTTCAGCCTCATTCTATGCATAGAGTTCCCACATGGTTGAGTTTCACAATTAGCACTATTAGTGTGCTAACCAGGTGGATTTGTCTCCCTTTCCAATTTCCTGAGCTCCAAGCTCTGAACAAGAATTGAACTCTATTGAGACCTCCCTTTTTCCATTTTATACACTCAAAATGATTAGAAAATGAATATAAACTAGAAAAACAATAATTAATACATTCATGATATGTCAGTATATTATGTAACATCAATGTATGTTATTGTAAATGAAAATGTATATAAAAGAACACTTGAAATATTTCATGAGGAAAATACCCTTTTCAAATTAAAATCACTTCTTTAAAACATAAAAATTCTAGAATATAATAGAAAACATTTTATTTCATAAGAACCATAGAATATATTAATGCATTCTTCAAATAATTGAGTATTCATGATGGTAGAAAACTTTTTTCTTTCATTGTAAATTAAAATAATTATTCCTTTCGGTTTTATAGAAAAGATCCAAAAATACCTTGTTTAGAAAATTATAAAAATATTCATTTTAAACCATTGGGTTAAAATAAAATCAATAGTAAAAAATAAATTTAAAAATAATACCTAAATAATAAACTCATTCTTGAAAATATTTTAAATAAAACACAATCATAGGAAAAATAGATTTTCAACCAAAGAGATAAATAAAGTCTGTTTTCCTCAAAAATAATGATTTTGATCTCTTTATTACACAATTATAAGAAAATTTAAATAAAAAATGTATCCCTAGAAATGGATAGATATGAGTAGTAATAATGAGATTCAAGAGAGGTAGATCATAAAATATCACCTTCATATACATAATTATAAATAATCTTAGGAAAAAAATGAAATTTTGACAAAGATCTGTTACCACTTTGGTAACTTTTAAATCATATTCCCATTGAAATACTAACATATAATTATGTATAAAATAATTAACACAAGAATATTCATGATATTAAATGTAAAATAGTATTATTTTCACCCTATAAATAAAATTACATGCATAACATAACTCATGTCCCAATGAAATGATATCGAGACAAAGAACCATTACTGCTTTGGTAATCACCGAATAAAAACATCATGAAATGGACAGCCTTATATTGATTTTGAAATACCAAAATTTTTATGAAAATAATAGTAAAAAAATTATTGGAAATTATATACACTTAAAAAAGGATATAACTGGTGAATATTTCATATGTCTTATAGAAATAAAAGTCGTATGGAAAATACATACCTCACCTTCAACTTGCATTGAATTCCCTCTAAACTCTATTATAAAAAATTTTAAATTTTTTGTCTCTATAAAAAAATTATTCACATAAATATAATATCATATATGACCAACTTATAACATCTCAACACCAATTTATTAATAGCTCTTTATTACAATCATTATTTTGGGGTGTAAATTGTTTCATTTTTCATAGATGTTTTGATTATGTAGTTCTTGTCATTGAATTTTAATCATTGTTCAATAATTTAAATAACTTTATTAATAATATAAATATTATATATATTAGTTATAAACATGTTTGTTGTTATCTAAAAATGGTATACATAGAAAATTGATTTTCATCGTTCATGGAGATTGTAGGATGTACATATAAATGACCACTATTTTCATTTTCTAACAGAAAGAAGAAAAGAAAGATAAATATTAGTTTATAATAAAATAAAATGTAATTATTTCACAAATAAAATATATATAAATTAAATATATAATTATTACCATCCAATAAAAATGAAAAATAATATTGAATCACATCATTTCATGGATGTGGAAATCCACATGTATGCATGAGCGACATTACTATTTTCCAATAGATGGAAGGGTAATAATGTTGATATGATATTATAATTCATGAATAAAAATTATTTTATAATCATAATATATAAAAATTAAACCCATAATAATAATCATCTATGAAATATAGTCATGTATAAGGGATTATATTTCTATGTGAAGATGATAGTCCACACATACACACATGCAATATAGTCACATCACATTTGATAGAATATACAGTGGATAATGGTGGTTATATAATCATAATAACATTTCAGAATATTTAGGATAGTAAATATTTATATTATGATTAATTTAATATATTTAGAGGAGGTATGAGAAAAAATAATATGAAAGAGTTTGGGTAAGATGATTACATCTTCTTTAGTATGCCATATTTAGATCTCTTTTTAATGATCCTTGGAGTAGTCTTATTAGAATACCAAAACCACCAATTCATCTCTAGGGATGTTTATAATATAATTTTATAGGGTTTGGTTAGGGTAGAATGCTAACAGTGGTGTAAATAAGAGAAATTAGGGGTGTCATTCTATAATGGAGGGAAATCACACACTTGGAATTACATAAAATTTTTATGTATAATTAATATATTTTTCATTAATGATGGTTTCAAATAGAAATTAGTTAACATAAAAATAATTTTTGGTTGAAATATAATAATATAATGGAAATTATATAGTTTTTTGTATCATTTTAAATCTTATCTTTTGGTTCAACCCCATCATTTTTAAATTTTAATCTTAATCATGGTAACTACTTTTTCAATATTAAAGGGTTATGATTTAACATAGAAGTTATGAATTGTAACATAATTGGAGAATGCGTGAAATATTGGACAATTTATCATCCTACCTATCTAATTGAAAAATATTTTTTATTTTTAATATTTTTAAATATTTTAGTAAAATATCATTTTCTATAAAATATCATTAATATCATTTTGACACTATTCATTTAATTTTACATTAAAGACATCCAGATAATGATGTAATTCGAATATAAACTATTTAAACATAAATTATACAATATTTTAATCATAAAATTCTTGTAAAATCATTATTTATCCAAAAATATAACTTTTAATGTTTTTAATTTTTTTTAATCAGATTTTTCTATTCTATTCACAAGAACTGTGTCAGCATTGTGTAAGAATTTAAGGTAATTATACCATTACTAATAATTAAAAATAAATCAATATAATAAAAATAGAATTAATATGTCAACAAAACATGTATATTTGTTTACATCATATTATTATCCATTTATGACACATAAAAGAAATTATAATAAAATAGAGCAATAGTTAGAAGTTTTCTTAACATAAAATAATATAAATCACATTATCAAAGTAAAATATCACAAATATTCCATATATTTTAAATAAGAAATTATATGGTTGAATATATCATATTAAATGAAATATAATCATGTTTTCGGTTGATTTTGAGACCATGTCTCGTGGTTTAACCATATTTTACCCATTTTACACTTACACATGTGACATATATTTTACCTAATATGGTATACATTTTCATGATTCCTATATATATGTTTCATAAATAAATTTTATTAAAAATTCATAAAATATAATTATTTTTTTAGAAAACTACATTTTAAGAAATAAATTAACTTATATCAAAATCATAAATATTGATGATACAATTCGAATTAATAAAATTATTATTGATAAAAATAATCATATAACACTTTATGAAAAAATATTAAATATAATGTAATTTTAAATTACATTATTTAATGAAAATAAATGATGGAATTTGAAAATTCATTATTTTCACTATTCATTGAAAATGATTTATTTATGAAAAATGCCAAAAATTTCAAACTCGGTTAATTTGGATAATATTGTTTCAAAAATGATGTATATTTTATAAAATAATGTTTCTAAAATTTTAATAAATTAATTATCTTTTCCATGCAAAAAAATTAAAATAAAAATGCTTTTGGGGAAAATATATTTTTGAAGCATAAAATGACTTCAAAAAAATGATAAATTACTTCATAAGCATTAGCCAATGATTTTTTGTTTATTATAACCATTATAAATATATCAATTAATGATTTAAAAATATTAATGCCTTTAAATTCAATGGTTAGGTTATAATAATATTGTTATAATACAACACAAGTGTCTTAGAACTCTAGGTTTCGTGTTAAGAATGATATCGAGCCTTTAATTATTTGAAACTAACATTTAATGGTTTTAAATACTCTGACATATAAATAAATTATTCCTAATATTTTTTATCCCAATCATCATAGGTTCAAAATTTGATTATACTTTTTTGAAAACTCAAATCCTTCAGAGGGAAAATAAAAAATCCAGTGAATAGTAGAGGTGGTAAATAATTAGGTTTTCCAAAATAATATATAATTTTGTACCCATATAAAAAGAAAATTTGTGAGAAGAAAAATTATGTTATAGGAAGAAAAAAATTACACCTAAGGACTATTAAATAGTGATATAGAACATAGTCATGAGTAATTTAATAAACACAAACCACAAATCAGTGAGGGGTGAAAAGACAATCAATTCATCAGAAACAAATGTAAAAGGATAATTTTTTTTGAAGGTCCTTTTATTAAATTTGCGGGATTCATTTACTAGTATGATAGATAAAATTTAAAAATACACATACATTATATCTTTTCATTTCATAAACATAATTTCATCTGTTGTTCATGATTTGATCAATTTTTTGTTCTTCTCATAAGTCATGAATTGAATATTCAAGAAGGATTTGTTAGGACACAAGTGAAAAAAAATAATTAATGGATCATAAGATCTATACAAGAATAGTAAGTAATTCCTTATATCTCAATATATTTACAAAAGAATATTTATCACATGTTATCTAATATAGATAAATATAATACATTAATCTCTAAAACATGAACAATAACATCCAATGTTTAACTTAATAAATTATATAAATATTTGACCATAAGACTCATTATATATATATATAACCAAATTCAAGACACAAATATTTGAATTAATTGATAACATATCATTTCCAGTGTCAGCAATAATATTATACCCATAAATTATGAAGTTTTTCATAATGTCACATATCGAATAAGGGAATACCTTGATCATATATTATCCTAAAACATACGAAGAACCTAAATCACCACAAAACCACAATGAAAACATATATTATTCCAAAAATTAACCCAATCCTTATTGTTCATACAAAAATCCTATATTATCAAATATATTCCATGAATGAAAAAATGTAATAAAATTCATCAAATAAGACCTAAATAACTTTTTCATCAAATTACTAACCAACTTCATGGTTTCTAATACTATCATGATTATTTTATCACGTAAAATAAAATTTTTATCCAAAATAATCATTATTAACTCAGCATAATACAATTATTAAGGGTTATATTTCCCTTAATAATGGGTTCCCAAAAAATCACATTACCACTAAATAGCTTTTATTGGTTACTGATACCATTCAACCTATGTTCTTCATGAAAATCTATTTTTATTTTATTTTTCAATCACTAAACTCACCCGAAGTTGATATTATTAACAAAATAACAATATATATGATTGAGAATAATCACAATGATTCACCATCCTGTTCATGTTTTCTTTTATGTTCACATGATGATATTCAGTCTATTGTCTATAATATTCTATGTTATTATGATTACCCTTGGTTCCATCCATTGACAGAAACCATAATAAATAGTTTGATAAATAATAGTCACATTGATAAATCCTAAAAACCCATTCATAGAATGTATAAATCATGAAACCTTCTTTTCAACCTATGAAACCTTAGGTTGAACCTCGTCTATACGGTGTCAATATCTAATCAAATAGCTCATAATGTTTAATAAATAAAATTTGAATTAATCCAATCATATCCCCTGTGAGAATAAAACTAGGTGTGTAGTGTGGGAACACTCATTGTGCACCAGAATGTTGCTCAAGATATACTCAACCAACTCTTTTAGATATTTTTTCCCTAGATGGACACGTTCCACAACCACAACCATTTTTAATATCTAGAAAGGATGTATCATTAGGAAAACCATATAATCTCTACCTTATAAAAATGATAGGTTGTTATTATATTCATAGATATATCACTATATTTTCACCAAATTTATTTAATACTAATATGAAAAGGTTGAATAAATACTCCCTTGATACAGAATATTATATTCCAAAATTTTTATAAATAGATATTACATATCAATACATTAATATTCAATATATTTTAAAAATACATGAATGTGTACCATAATGTTTTAGTGTCCATAGACAATAAAAAAATCATCTTAATTCATGAAATATATTCATCATGTCACGCAAATATTACCCCACAATGTACTCCCCTTATACATACACTACATATAACATTCCGTCAAAACCTAGGGAAATAAAATATATGAAATGGTGATTTAAGATGCTTGGTAAGGGTAAACAAGGGAGATATCATTGACGACATAAATATAAAAAGGGGATAACGTATGATAATATGATAATATTATTTGAGAATCGATTCCCATTATATCATTGATCATAATCTTGAGTCATGGTATAATTATTGGAATTTTATAACACATGAATCATAATGGAATAAAAGAACATGAGACGTGGGATAATTAAATTCAAATAAGAAAAATGCCTTCGGAACACACATAAGAATAAGAAATCATTTACTTAGTCATTTATAACTTCCAATACTATCATTGTTGATTGGGTTCACTCTCCATTCCATTTTATCATTATCCAAGGTTCACTCATATGACTATTATAGTGGAAAGATCATATTATTGAATTGGGTCCACTCCCCATTCTTATAATTATTATCTCATGTGATACACATCTTTACCCAATAACTTAGTGGGATTTATAATTATGGTCCCACCCATCACATTATTCTTTTCATACATATTTATACCACAATATCATAAAAAATTCATCATATCATAACTTGTGGACTTGATATGGGTTTTATAAACATTTTAACATTTCATCATTGCATAACCCAAAAAAATAAATGGGTTTCATAAAAATATTTTCATCATGATCGAAAAGAATCTAGATAAATTATAAGGATTGAATCCTTGAATTATATCACCAGAAAATAATTTCTAACATCAAAGTATGTGATCATAAATGAATGTTCCTTTAAAATATCACATTGAATAATTATTGAAGAAAATTATTAATTTTTATTTTGGTATCCCCTCTTTAAAATATAAAAAATCACCAAACATTATTGAATGAAGTTATTTTAACTCATTAAAGGATTATTATTAAGGATTTAGAAAATTTAGGGGAAATTATGGAAAGGAATTCAATTCATATTTTGTATTTTAAAATTTCTATTTCATTCAATCTTTTTTTAAAGTTAAAAGTAAGTCATTCAGAAAACAACAATAATATTCCATTGAAGAATTTAAAAAAATTGAATCATGGGGGAAAGTGATATTAAAAATCATTGAATAATTTCAAAAACACTCTTGAATGAAATACTACTTTTTCAGAAAAGTTTCCGTGTGGAGAAAAAAACCATTAAAATATTTTAAGGAAAACATAGATATTTATGGAAAAGGATTTTCAAACAATGTTAAGAAAAAAATTTGGTTTTCTTTATAAGATTATTTTGATATCTTGAGTATTTAAAGATAATAAAATGAAAAACTAAATATAATTAAAACAATTATATTCATTATATGACTTGTAAAAATCTATTATATACACATCATAAACAATATAGGTTCATAACGTCAAACATGACTCCACGAAAAAATATTGAGACGAAGAACTTGTACTGCTTTGAAAATCACCAAATAAAAACCTCATAGAAGAGAGGGCCTTATATATATTTATAAAAAAATATTATTTTCATGAAAAATATCATAAAATAATTTCTTGGGTATTATATATGCTACATAATGAAAAAAATTGGTGAATATGGAACATGTATCACATAAATTAAAGTGAGATGAGAAATCATTAATAGAAATTCATCATAATTTGAAATCACTATAACCTAATTTATAATAAACTTAAATTTATTATTATTTGACGCAAAATTCTTGTAACACCCCCAGATTTCATAGTACGTTATCTCATTAAATTAATTCAATAACTTGCACTACACACAACACCGAGTTCGAATGCACCACAACTTACCAGACTAGCCATTCAAAAAGCAGTTATGAATAGTATTAACTACATTTTGAATCTTATATAATCTATAAAATTTTAACACCCATATTATGTTTTTATTTGACATAATATAGGAACAAATTCAAATTTTCAGATAAAGGAAGAATTTTTTCAAAAATGCAATTTTACCACCTATTAATTGTGATTTTTTTTAAATAAAATATCTGAAACTTTTATATTAAATTTGAAAAAATGATCATATTATTTAGAAGTAGGATATCAAAATTTAGTTTGGAAATTTTTTGGTGCTTTTTTAATAACATTCATATTTTGATGAATAGTTAAAAATACAATGTTTTAATTGAAAATAACTTTTTTAATCAAAATAATTTATAGTGTTAAATTATGAATTTGAATGGTTTTTAAGAATAATTAGATTATATTTTTATTACGTAATAATATTAAAGTCATTATATGTAGTTTCACATTTAAATTTGTCATAAACACATGTCAATCTTTGGATAGTTTTTACTTTTTTAAAAACCAGCTTTTTGGTTTTGACAATGGGAATTAATTTTAAATTAAAAAATGATACTTCTATGTTTTTATTTTGGTAAAATGGAATTAATTTTTTAATTTGGAATATCAAAATTATCATAGGGTAAATTTTTGGTATTTTTCTAAAAACATTCAATTTTTAGGAATAGTGAAAAACATTGCGTTATTATTTAAAACCGAATTTTTATTTAAATAATTATTTATTTAAATTTATTTTATGTCAATATATATATATATATATATATATAAAATATATGTGTTCACTGTAATTAATTGGAGTCATTTTATAATAAAACTAGATGTATAAAATTTTATTGACCTTTTTAACGTTTTTACCCACCTTCTAGGAGCATTTTCAAATTTGCATAAAACATAATTTTATCACTTATGTGAGTTGAATTTCGAAAATCATAGAGACACAGTTTATATCTGTAAATAAAATTTAGTTCAATAAGATGAAAATAATTTTTGGTGAATAGTAACTCTTGACTATTATTTACCACGGTAAAAAGTAAATTGGGTAATTAAAGGGAAAAATGATATTATAATTACCCTAAAAATGTCATAATTCTATTGGATAAGTTTAATTCGACAAAGAATAACCTTAGGAATAAAATATGATCCTTTAGGTCCACTTGGATTAGATTAGGAGATTTATTATTATTTTATTTAAATAAGAGTTAAAAGTGTTAAATTCAATGTTTAATAACGAAACCAATTTTAATATAGGGCTACAAAAAGATAAATTAGACTATAAATAATCATTATAATGATAAAAATATTTCCTAAATCCTGGTATTTTATTTATAGTTCTTATAGATTAAATAATTAAATTTATTTATGACACAATGATGATGCAGTAATTACTTTCTTAATGAAATATTAAAATTGTTTATATTATTAATATTAAAATAAATAGAATTTTAAAGTTTTGATGCCATCCACGAATTTTCTAGGTTAATATGACATGTTATGGTTGATTATATAAATTTTTTTCTATGTCATAAGGTTGTTATTACTTTACAAAAAATACCAAACAGTGTCAAAATGGACATTAATTAATTTTTAAAACAAATACTATATTATTGGTTGATATAATATTCCTAAATATCTATGGTTCGGCCAAAGGGCTTAAATAATATTATATATGTCATTAATGACCCACTTAAAATTAACTTGTAATTTTATAGTAATTTTATTAACAATATAGGGTAGGAAATACAAAAGACACTGTAACTGTTAAACTATTTAACTAAGGGTTAAATCTAAAAGATAAGGTTAAAATAGTATCATAAACTTGTATAAAACCTATTGGTTGGGAGTATTTAGACCCATAACTACCTAAGGCTCGAAATAAATTTATTTGGAGCCATTATTATCCTAATATGATTGTATAATAAATTAATACATTAATATTTTCTTAAAGTGACCCTCACCCCTCTTATAAAAGGGCATTTCCCCTTCTGTCAAAATCACACCTCCAAAGCCATTTGTCTCGGCCAAAACCTACCGAAATATCCTCTCAAATTCCCTAAATTAATCCTAGAGGCGTTAATTTGATCATAAATCAAACCTAAGGATCCCTTTTGATCAACTCAAAAGGAAACACCCAAAGAAGAGGTAATGATTTCACCCCCCCTCTTACAATCCATTTCTTCTTCCAATTTCCCTTTCTTTGTTGTTTACATAACAAAATAAAAAATCCAGTACCTTATACATAAATTTTTGTTATTATAAATATGGTACAACTATATTCATTATTAAATCTATCCTATGAATAATAAAGTCACCATACTTTCCAACGAGCATGTACCCTAGTGGTACAGGCTCCTACTTTCATCCAAAAGACCCAGGATCAAATCTGGGCAGGGGCGAATTTCCCAGGTCCTATAGCAGTACTGTAGCAATTACTCTTACAGCGGCAGAACTGTAGCAGCGGCAAAACTGTAGCGATGGAGGGATTGTAGCAGATACTGTAGCGGTGGTGGTACTATAGAAGGTACTGTAGCAGCGCAGGTATTGTAGCAGTACTATTCACCGAGGGGTCCTTTGGGCCATTCAAATGGGCCTTCAAGCCTTGTATTCAGGCCACTTGGACTTGGGACTTCGGTCTATGTAATGGGTCTCCCTCTAACCAGTCTAAAGAGGTCTTCTCTTTCATATAATAAATTGAGGCTTCGACCGCAACCTTTAAAAAAATGAAGTCACCATACTTGGGTATGTACGGCTTACCATCTCCATGTCGTGGTGTAGTTTGTTATTCAAACACTTCATTATTGGGATGGGTATAATAATGAGTATAACTGATTTAAATAATAAATATAACATGTTAATGATTCTTTATATATGATATACCATCAAATTAAATATTATTTAACCATCAATATAATGATATTTTCTCTCGTGCGTATGTACTAGTTATTGTCTCCGCGATGAGATGAGATTCATTTCCACGTTCACCGTTCAATGATGATTATAAAAATCTATATTAATAATAAGTATGTAATATATGAAAAACTAATGATAATATATATATATATTTATTTATTTATTTATGTACATACATATATCTTACTCACAAACATTCGTTCAATACGATATGAAAACGGATACAACGTTTATGCGTATGTACGGCCTACCATCTGCATAAATAGTGTTTTCCATTTCATATATCTATATATTATAGATATTTATATTGTAAATATATATTATATATAAATCTTGTGTTATATTTAAGAAATATTTAAATCATGGTCTAAATAATACGATCAAGACTAACACGTTAAAACATGTACGATAAAGAAAGCGATCGTTACTCGAAGTGTTAATTTAACATGGAAATCATTATGAATTGGGTAGTATAAAGTCATAAATGAATCATGTATGATATAATAAATATGAATATGGTTTTGGTATGATTTCATAATATAATATGGTCTTTATACAAGAGGTTAAACATACCCTCAACCCAAAAAAAGTTCAAGGTAAGTGTTATTTCCTCAATCTCATTATTTTCTAAGATTGTTTATGATTATGTATTTAGTGGGACCTATTTATCATCGATTAAAACATTTCATAATTTTTTTAAAAGGAATAATTTAAGATTTTATGGGAGGTTATATTTAACTAGATCATCATTTTAAATTCTTTTAAGATTTATTCTTCTAAACCTTTCTCATTAATGTCCATGTTTTTAAAATGGTTTTAAGGGTTTATTTATATGGACTTGATTGTTTTAAAATTTCAATTCCTTTGAAAAGATTCTAATTGGTATGGGAAATTTTGACTCAAAAATATCTTTCAAATGAATTCATTTATAAATTTTGTTACTTTTAAATGATTTCATGAAAAAGTTATATTTCTCTCAATGATTTTAACTAATAATTTTCAAATATGTCAACATCCATTATGAGATATTATTCTTGATCAAGGTTGATTTCTTTTACAAATATTCTATATTTTATTAATGGTTTCATGATGTGTTTGACTGTAGATGTGATATTTTTATAACATTCATTGTTTATGGGTAAAGTATTGAAATTTTGTGTGCTAATTTTAATACAAATGTTTATTTTATGTTTAAACCGTTTCATATGAGGAATGAATTAGACTTAGTAAGTAACTGGTGGATCCCTCTATAGCTCCTCAATGAATCAGTAGGTCTCATGAGACAAACTGGTGTCTTGTCACAATGCCTTAACAAAATATAATTTTTAGTCTTGGAACAAGGCCTTTAAGAAGTGGTTATAAAGGCTGGAATTATGCATTCAATCATTATAAAATTGTCTACTGATATTGCATGTGATTATTCGACTAGTAGAATATCCATGTGAATAAATAAATGTAAATATTTGATTTATATTGGCCATATTATACAGAAGTTTATGTTTAAAATGCTTATAATTTAGTCTTACACATTGCCATAAATGTTTATGTTTATTTATGAATGTTTCCACTATATTGTTATCTTTACTAAGCATCTGAGCTCACCCTAATCATATATTTTATTTTTCCAGGATTCCAAGAAGCGTATAATTATTAATAAGCAGGGTTAAGATAGAAGATTAATGGTGTTCTAAATGGATCAATTTATTTTGTGTTTTATTTTCTAATGTGTAATGTAAAGTTCATGTATGTAATCTATTTTCTTAGACTTATAAACTGATTGGTCCTTTGAGACTTGATTCCTTGTGATCATGAAAATGAATTAAAATAATGCACCGACTTTTGGTAATTGGGGTTGCGGTGTTATAGTTGATTTCAGAGGAAGTTTAGTAATAACCTTGGATACTAGATTTAGAAAAACACTGATTAGAGAACATTACCCTAAGATAGACTTTGAGGATTAGGATAGATGAACATACATGAATTTTGGTAATGTAGAGATTTTGTGAATTTTCCAAGCAATACATCCATGTCTGGATATGAGCAGGTAGAGGTGGATCTAGAACATATGTACCTAGGAATAAAAACTATGACAAGGAGTTTTGGGTTTTACCCGAGGTATCCTGGTACACGACAATGGGCCTTGCTACAGTCTTGGTTATGACACTCCTAATGGATATTCTTATGAGAATTTACATTTTCATTACAAGACATTATGAAGGATTGAGGAGTAAATGCTTGCTCAAAGAAAACATTCTATGGTTATAGGTTATATGGATAATATTTTCATTTTTAATTATGTATTTTACATGTTTGGAATTATGAATTGTGATTCATAAAATAACCAAGTGTATTCCATTGTTTAGAAATGGTGCCTAGTAGAAGGAATTAGAATTCTGGGAATAAGCATGATCGAACGATTAAGAAGGATCATATCTTTAAATATATTAATCCAACATTTAGAAGGGAAATAGTCTTCCACATATTCTCATTAAATGATGAAATAGTATCATGTGTTAATATGATAAGTAAGTAATTTTCTGAGTCATATTGATTTGAAGGGAAGTACGAGAAGAAAAAGATGGAAGAGAGAAAGATGGATAAATGGAAGAGAGGAAAGAATTATTTTCCCATATGTGATAACTCTGGAATGAATCACCTTGGAAAATGCTTGAAGGGAATGATATTTTGTTTTATGTGTGTAGAAAAAGGACACCAATTATGTGATTGAAAGGGTGAGAAAAATGTTTCAAATGTACAATGATTCATCTATAAGGAGTTGGGACACTACGTGAATCCATGTCCAAATCATCATAGTATACCCCAAATGATTCGATTAAATAATAATCAAGATATGATACTAACAAAGATAAAGTGGAATTATTAGAGTTCTTATGTTGTTATTAATGTATTGTGTCAATTGATTATTATTTTAATGATGTACATGTAATAAGAATTATAGAGTATAAAAGGATTGTACGGTAGTACTATTTCATTAAGGACTTGAGATTGTGTGGAACCAAGAATGGTGAAGCAATATCATGTTAAATTTTATGGAAAATATATGGTTTAGAGAAATATAAACCATAATATAGTTCTGATATTTTGGTAGTGATTTTGGAATAATATAATATTGATTTGGGTAAATTATAATGGATAGTCTTGATTACCTTGAAATTGATTAATGATTTGTATATTCCATTTTTGTTGGAGTTTACAAACATTTTTTGATGGAAGAATAATATCCAGTATTCCATAAGGAATAAGGTAGCATGAATGTAATCAATAAGGTTTTATGGAAATTCAGAGTGTTACCATGGTTTCAATGAATACACGATGAAGGTATTCACAAGTTATTACGTGGAAAAACGATCTTCATTGTGTTTACATTCCTTATAAAATTTGGACTGTGAGTTTGGACAGAAGTATTTTGGATAATTCTAATTGTTGGAATAAATTATGTTTTACATCAGATACTATTTTTAAGGTTAAATCATTTCTTGAGATTATTTTTCGATTGTCATAAAAAAAGACAACCCAGAAGTCGAGTGACAACCTGTCGCATCCGGCAAGGTCGTGAGATATGAACCCACGGACGAAGGGTGACAAGGGTGAATCACCTACCACTGGCTTACGTGATATCCTAGTTTGTATAATGTAGTTTTTAAAATGGTCTAGTAGATGAATTATAAATTACTTTTTTTGGAAACCTATACGATCAGGATAAATAGAATATTTTTGACTTCTATTATCTTTCGGAGGGAAATACGGGTTTGTGGTAGGAATTAGTTGAATGATGAAACTGTACTTGTCAATTATATATATATATATATATCTCATCATATTCTGTGAATAAATTAATTCTTAAAATTTAGGGAAGGGATCTTTAAAAAATTGTGTTACCCAAATACCATATGTTTTGTTGAACCGATGATATTTTATATCATTTTAGATTGATCGCTTTAAGGCCCTAAATTTTACACTTTTTTGTGATTGATGAACTCAATCACTCCCTATAAATATTTATGTTTTTCCTCCAATTATGTGTCTCTAATTTCTACCAATTATCTCATGATCGAGATCATAATTTCGTGGTGACTTTTTTATTTCTCTTTCCCTCTTATTATGTAAAAATTTTATTTACCCAATTTATGATGTGGGTTTTCCACAATGGTATTTTTATATTTTTAACAATTTATTTTTGAAAACACATTCAAATTGTGAGGAAGAGGTTTAATGAAGGTGGGAATAATGTAACACCCTAATATTTCATATTACGTTATCTCATTAAATTAATTCAATAACTTGTGATACAAGAAACAATGAGTTCGAAGGCACCACAAAATTCGAAACTAGTCGTTCAAAAAGCGGTTTTGAATAGTATTAATTGCATTTTGAATCTTACAGACTCTATATAATTTTAACACCCATATTATGTGTTTCTTAGACATAATATAATAACAAATTCAATTATTTATATAAAGGAAGTATTTTTTCAAAAATGCAAGTTTACCACCTATTAATGGTGAATTTTTTAAAAGACAATATCTGACACTTTTATATAAAATTTGACAAAATAAACTTCTAATTTAGAATATGTATTGAAAAATTTATTCTGGACAAATTTTTGGAACTTTTCTGATAACATTCATATTTTGATGAAGAGTTAAAATACTATGTTTTAATTGAAAACAAATTTTGTAATCGAAATTATTTAGAGTGTTATATTATGAATTTAAATTGTTTTAAAGTATAATTAGATTATATTATTATCATTTAAAACAATTTAGGTCATTATAAGTAATTTCACTATTAAATTTGACATAAACACTTGTCAATCTATTGATAGTTTTTACTTTTTAAAAAACCAGCTTTTTGGTTTTAACAATGGGAATTAATTTTAAATTAATAAATGAAACATCTATGTTTTAAAATTGGTAAAATTGATTTCGTTTTTGATTTTGGAATATAAAAATTATCTTATGGTAAATTTTTGGTATTTTTCTGAAAACATTCAATTTTTGATGAATAGTAAAAAACACTACGTTATTATATAAAACTAACTTTATATTTAAATAATTATTTATTTAAATTTATTTTAAGTGAAAATAAATATATAATACCTATATATGTTCAATTTATTTCATTGAAGTCATTTTATAATAAAATTAGATGTATAAAAATTTACTGAACTTTTTAACGTTTCTTATCCACCATCTTGGAGCATTTGAAAATTTGCATAAAACTTAATATTACCGCTTCAGTGAGTTGAATTTTAAAAATTTGAAGGATAAAGTTGATATCCATAAGTAAAATGTGTTTCAATAGGATGAAAATAATTTTTGTTGAATAGTAACTTTTGACTTTTATTTAATGTGGTTAAAACTGAATTGGGTAATTAAAGGTAAAAATGATATTATATTTACCCAAAATAATTTCCTAACTCTATTGAATAAGTTTAATTCGAAGAAAGACAAACTTAGGAATAAAATATGATCCTTTAGGTCCACTTGGATTAGATTAGGACATTTATTATTATTTTATTTAAAGATGAGTTAAAGGTGTTAAATTCAATGATTAATAACTAAAATTTTTTTAATATAGGGTTACACATAAGATAAATTTGAATATAAATATTAATTAGAAAGAGAAAAATGTTTCCTACATTATGTTATTTTATTTATAATTTTTATATGTTAAATAATTAAATTTATTTTTGACACAATGATGAACCAGTAATTACCTTCTTAATGAAATATTAAAATAGTTTATATTATTAATATTAAAAGAAATATAATTTAATGTTTTGCTTCCATCCAATAATTTTATAGGTTAATATGACATGTTATGGTTTATTATATAAATTTTTTCGAAGTTATAAGGTTGTTATGACTTTCACAAAAACAAAATTCCAAATAGTGTCAAAATTGACATAAATTAATTATAAAAACATATACAATGTTATTGGTTGATGTAATATTCTTAAAAATATAAGGTTCAGTAAAAAGGCTTAAATAATATTATATATGTAATAAATGAAACAATTGATGTTCTCTTGGATGTTTGGAGTATGTTTATTAACCATAGAGTGTAAGAATACAAGAAGACACAGTAAAAGTTGAACTATTTAACTCAGAGTTAAATATAAAAGATAAGGTTTAAATGGTAACCTAAACTTGTCTAAAACATATTGGTTGATATTATTTAGACCCATAACCACCTAAGGATTATAATAAATTCATTTGGAGCTATTATAAACTGAATATGATTGTATAATAAATAAATATTTTAATCTCTTTCTAAAGTGACCCTCACCCTTCTTATAAAAGGGAACTTTACCTTCTCTCAAAATCACACATCGAAAGACATTTGGATCAGACAAAACCTACCCAAATATACTCCCAACATCTCTCACTTCACTCTAAAGGCCTTACATAGATCATAAATCCAACCTATGGATCTCTTTTGATCAACTGAAATGGAAACACCCTAAGAAGAGGTAATAATTTCACCACCCTCTTTCAAGTTCTTTTCTTCGTCCACTTCCTCTTTCTTTGTTTTTTCCATACCAAAAAAAATAAATCCAATACCTTATACATACTTTGATGTTATTATAAATTTGTTACAACTATATTCGTTATTTTATACATCCTATAAATGATAAATTCACCATACGTGTGTACGTACGTCTTACCGTCTCATCATTGTGGGGCACCTTGTTATTCAAACACTTCATTATTTGGATGGGTATAATAATGAGTATAACTGATTTAAAAAATAACTATCACATGTTAATTATTCTGTATATATGATATACCATCCAATTACATACTATTTCACTATAAATATAATGATATTGTCGCTCGTGCGTACGTACGGATTACCGTCTCCATGACGCGATGAGATTCATTTCCATGTTCACCATTAAATGATAATTATAAAAATATATATTATTACTAAGTATGTAATATATGAAAAAAAATTCTAATGGAGTTATATATATATATTTAGTTATTTAGTTACATATATTTTATCAATTTACTTTTGTTTAATACGATATGAAAACCGAAACAACGTTTATGCGTACGTACGACCTATCGTCTCCAAAAATGATATTTCCATTTCATATATCTATCTATTATAGATATTTATATTCTAAATATATATGATATATAAATCATCTGTTATATTTTGGATGTATGTAAATCATGATGTAAATGATACGATCAAGAATAACAAGTTAAAACACATACGATAAAGAAATCGATTGTTACCCGAAATGTTAATTTAACATAGAAATCATTATTAAATGGGTATTATAATGTCATTAATGAATCATGTATGATATAATAAATATGTATATGGTTATTTTATAATTTAATTACATACTATATCCGTTATACAAGAGGTTAAACGTACCATCGACTAAAGAAAAATGCATGGTAAGGGTTATTTCCTAAATATCATTATTATCCCAGAATGTTTATGTATAAGTATTTAGTGGGACCTATTTATCATAGATACACATATTTCATAAAAATGTTTTCAATAGGAATATTTTAAGGATTTATGGGAGGGACTATTTAACTAGATCATCATTTTAAATGTTTTAAAGATTTTTTTCCTCTAAACCTTTCTCATTAATGTCCATGTTTTCAAAATCGTTTTATGGATTTATTTATATGGACATGAATGTTTTAAAATTTTAATTCCATTAAAAAAATTCAAACTGGTATGGGACACTTTGATTCAAAAATATCTTTTAAATGAATTCCTTTATAAATTATATGACATTTAAATGATTTCATGAAAAAGGGATATTTCTCTCAAATATTTTTACTAATTATTTTCAACTATGTCAACATCCTTTATGGGATATTATTCTCAATCAAGGTTGATTTATTATACAAATCTTCCATATTGTATTGAAGGTTTTGTGATATGTTTGAATGTGGATATGTTATTTTTATACCATTCATTGTTTATGGATAATGTATTTACATTTAGTATGCTAGTCATAATACCAATGTTTATGTAATGTTTAAACCTCTTCATATGAGGAATGCATTGGACTTAGAAAGTAATAGGTGGATCCATTTATAGCTCCTCGATGCATCAGTAGGTCTCATGAGACAAACTAGTGTCTTGGCATAAGGACTCAGAAAATTTTTATTTGTAGTCTTGGAAGAAGGTCTTGACTTTGTGGTTATGAAGTTTGGCATTATACATTCTATCATTATGAAATTTTCTATTGATATTGCATGCGATTATTGGACTAGTAGAATATCCATGGGAATAATGAAATTGAATTAGTTGATTCATATTTTCCATATTATGTAGAATTTTATGTTTAAAAGTCTTATGTTTTAGTATTATACATTGCATTAAATGTTTATTTTTATTTATAAAAGATTACACTATATTGTTATATTTGACGAGCATCTAAGCTCACCCCTTTCTTATGTTTTACTTTACTAGGATTAAAAGAATTGTATTATTATTGATAATCATGGTTAAGCTAGGGGATTAATGTCTTTCTAAAATGATCCTTTATGTTTTGTTTTATTTTATAATGTGTAATGTAATGTTCATGTATGTAATATATTTTCTAAGAGTGCTAAACTGATCGGTACTTCGGGATTTTATTCCTTGCGATCATTCCGATGTACTAAAATAATTCACCGAATCTGGGTAAAATGGGTCAGGGCATTACATATTATTGACCTCACCTATTTTGATATTCCCTATTTTTTGTTAATATGTGTTTATAACCCTATGTTGACCATCATATAAAAAAATCATTGGAATATGTTATTCACTATTTATCTATGTCTAAACATAGTTTGAAATAATTCTAACTCAATCTGGATAGGTTTTGCATAGAACAGATAAGTGTTAAGTCCACCGGTATACACATAGCTACTGATACAGAAAAACAGAGACCTATTGGTACTTAGTATACTGATAGACAAAGGTTTCTGATAGAATGAATAGATAGTCATTGAAACAAAATAGATCTACCGGTATGTATAAGTCCATAGGCAAGAAAATTCCACTGATAGATCATGTATACCAATACATAAAGCTACCGATACACGAAAAGCTACTGATATAAGAAGAGATACCAATAGAACAAGTCTACCGGTATGCACAAGTCGAATGACACAGAACTACCAGTACAACCAGACAGAAGAATGACTATTGATATAGAGCTACTGATTCAAAGGTCACTGATAGACAAATCCACCGATATAAGTAGTCACTATTATAAGAAGTTACAGATAGAACAAAGGTACCGATAGAAGGAGTCATCGGTACATATAGCTACCGATACATGGAGTAACTAATACAGATACAAGGAGCTATTGGTACAAGAACAAAGAGCTACTGATGGGAGCTCACTGCTATACAAAGTCAACTTCTCATAGTCTACCGACAGAGAGCTACTGATAAGATAACTGTTAACCAGTCACTGGTACTTAAACTATATACTCTTTCAATATTATTTATTTATTAATCAATGGTCATATTTGATGATTTTAATGTAATTAATGTTATTTAATGATATCTGTTGGCATATTAGGAAACTGTACCTCATACATGTAAAAAGGTAATCATTCCCATTCCCAGAGCTGAAAGCTATAAAAGGAAGGACAAAGACTGGGCATAAAAAGGGTGTTGTAGAGGGCTGAAGAGTGCTGAAAAGTGGTGCATATACACAGTAAATAAAGGATACATCCATACTGGAAGTACACTGGACATACACAAGTTCATTCATAAAAGAAGAGAACCAAACGACACTCAAGATGAACTTTTAGTCAAGGAGTGCAGAACTACAACAATCTATTCATGCACTCAAGATGATAAATATGAACCTGAAAGTCATGGAACCAAACGACACTCTGTTTTTTAAAAAAAACCAGAGAAGGACTCAGAAGAATTTATGATCAATCAAAAGGAGTCTAGAAAAGAACTTCAAATCACTAGAGAATTCTAAACACATATATACTCTCTTAGTGATTCTTTTACTTACTTTTGAGAAGTGTGTGTACTATGTATATTTCATAAACACATTGAATCTTATGATGAACTAGAGGATTTAATCCTCACTTACTCTTTCCCTATACTTTTATTTCCCACTATGGATAGTGATAGAGGTCGAGTAGGACCTGGATAGCCTGTGTCAAATTGTTTTGTTTTCCCATGAAGAACTGTGGTAGAGGTCTTAGTACATGGACAGTCATTGCACAGTTGTTAACCTCAATCCAGGGTGTGGATCAAAATTTATATAATTTTTTTGGGAGAACTAAGTCTCGGCTTGAAACTGAAACTCTTGTTTTAAACTGTTATGCATACTTTATTTTTTTTAAACTATATTTATTATTCTGCTACTAATTACTTTTAAATATAAAGTTGTTTTAAAGTTACTTTGATAGTTAATCTAGAATGTGTTTGTAACTATTGTAAATCAGTAGGTTAGCTTCAAAAGATAATTTAATCTTCGGATTAAATTAACTGAGACCTAATCAATCTTTTGAGAACCTAATCGAACCCTTATAGTTTTACAAATTCACCATAGTTTAACATAGTTTTTAATTGGGGGATTTTAATAGAAATATTTTTAATAGAAATTTTTAATTTGAACTCAATTCACCCCCTCATGAGTATCCACTCCATCCAACATTTGGTATCAAAGGTTGTTTGTTATTTATAAAAGGGATATCCAAATACTCTTTTTCCAACTATGATATTAGTTGTATCTTAAAGATCTTAAATTTCGGTTGGTTTTAAATTTTATATATTTAAATATATTTTCTAAAATATGATTATGGATAATATACTAGAAGTTACTACTACCAACAGGCCAACGTTCTTTAACGGTACAAATTATGCCCAATGGAAACATAAAATGAAAATTTATTTGGAGAGTATGTGATTTGAAATCTGTACGGCTATGGAGGCTTAATATAAGATTCAAAAAACTGAAAGGACCACTTGGGATGAACCTACTAAAACTGATTATAATAATATTTGTAATGAAATAAATTCTTTATACTGTGCTTTAGGGGATAATGAATTTAATATAATATCATCTTGCAAAACTTCTTATTAAATCTGGGACACTTTGGATATTTCTCGTGAGGGAACAACCCGTGTTAAAGAAATGAGATTTAATACCTACACTATTAAGTATGATAATTTTAAAATGAAGTCTGATGAACCTATTTCTGATATGTATCTTAGGTTCAATGAGATTGTCAACACTATGAGCTCAGTTGGAAAGGTTGTTCCTGTAAAGGATCATATTAGGAGAATACTATGATTTCTACCAGAAAGATGGAGAGGAACATCTATTTGAATAAGAGAATCATGTGATATAATCTCACTTCCTATTAAAGAATTAATTCGTAAGTTGATGATGTATGAAGAAGAGATGAAATTAAACAAAGAAGAAGATGATGAACCAAAGAGGAAGTCGGTAGCATCTAAATCTACTGCCTCAAAGTGAAAGGACAAGGATAAAGTTCACATACCTACTGAAGGCTCAATAAGTGATGGTCCAAATTCTGATAGTGATGAAGAGATTGCTCAGATAGCCATATGGTTCAAGAAGTTCTATAGGAAGAAGAAATTCATCAGAAAACCACATTATAAAGAAAAATATGACAATAAAGGTCATTGGAAGAAGGATTGGAAAAAGTATGATAAGAGTGGTGAAATTGATTGTTATGAATGCAAAAGGAAAGGACACATTAAGGAAGACTTCCCATAGATAATGTTCAAGATGAAATATGACTACAAGTACAGAAAATATAAGAAATCCATGAAGGAAACCTAGAGTGCTTCAGAAGACAAGACAAGTGAGTCTGAAGTTTCTGATTCTGAAAAAAATGGTGCCAACATGTGTTTCATGACTAATACTTCTGAGGTACCTATTTCACCTATGCTGAATGATTATTATTCTAGGAATGAAAGTAGTGATGATAATATGTCTAAAGATGAATTTTTTTAATACTGTAATATGCTAGAAGAATCCTATAATTAATTGAAGGATAAGAATAATACTTTGAAGAAACAGAATGCTTTGACCAGAACTGTTAAATCCGCACTTGATATAGAAAAGGAAAAGAATGCTCAATTACTTAAGGAAAATACCGAACTGAAATTTTCAAATGAGAAATTAACGAAGGATTTAGAGAAATTAAAAAATATAAATAATACTCTAACTCAAATTCTAGGAAAACAAATGGCACCAAAATATACCACTGGAATAGGCTATCTTCCTGGACAGAGACAAATTACTAAAAATAGATTTATTCCTAAATCTGGACAAAATTATTCTCGTTATAGTTCTAGAAATACATATTCTTCAACTATTTATTAACATGGTTATAGATTAAATAATTTTTATAATTCAAAATCTTTTGAATTTTTTGATTGTAAGAGACCCATTAGACAAATTTGGGTACCAAAAATTTTTCTTGCTAACCTGTCTGGACCTAAGAAAATTTGGGTACCAAAATCATTTTCTGTTTAAACCTGTTTTTAGGAAACCTGCTTGAAAAGTTCTCATAATGAAGTTATGGTACTTGTATAGTGGATGTTCAATGCATATCACTGGATATTACTCATGATTCAAGAGTTTAATCAAAGTTGATGGAGGCCATGTCACCTTTGGTGATAATTAAAAAGGAAAAATCATCAGCATAGGCCAGATTGGTAACACTGAATCAGTTTTAATTTCGAAAGTTCTATTTTTTGATGGACTTATGTATAACCTATTAAGTATTTCTTAGTTGTGCGATAATGGTTGCAATGTTAAATAAGAAAATTATTCTTGTAATGTTTTTCATTCTAAAAATATTGTAGTATTTTATACTTTGTGAAATAAAAATGTTTATACTGTTGATTTGAATTATTTGGATAAACAAAACATTACATGCTTAAATTATTTCCATAAAGAGTCTTGGCTATGGAATATAAGATTAAGACACTATAGGGTTCATTCACTTAGAAAACTGACTAGAAAAAACTTAGTTAGAGACTTACCTAAACTTCAATTCCCACGTGATAACGTTTGTAATCCCTGTCAAAAGAGAAAGCAACATAAAGTTTCTTTTAAATCATAGAAATATATTTCAACTTCTCAACCTCTCGAATTGGTTCACATGGACTAGTTTAAAACCTCTAGAGTATCTTGTTTAAATGGGAAGAACTATGTCTATGTCTTAGTAGATGACTATTCTAGGTACACTTTGGTATACTTCTTAGCTCACAAAAGTGAATCTTGTTCTTACTTTATTAAATATTCCAAGTCTGTAGAAAACCTTAGTGGACTTAACATTAAGACTTTGAGAAGTGATCATGGTCATGAGTTTGAAAATCCTGATTTTTAATCTTATTTCTCACACAATGGCTATAGTCATCACTTTTCTTCTCCTAGAACACATCATCAGAATGGTGTAGTAGAAAGAAGAAATAGAACTCTTTAAGAGATTGCAGGAACTATGATTAATGTGTATAACCTACCAATTTACTTTTTCACTGAAGCTATAAATACAGCTTGTTACATTATTAATACAGTCTTGATTGGACCTGTTCTCAAAAATACAACTTATGTGTTAGGGAACCATAGGAAACCTAAGGTTAATTACTTTAAAGTTTTTGGTTTCAAAGTCTTTATTCTCAATATAAAAGATAATCTTGACAGGTTTGCATCCAAGAGTGGTGAAGGAATTTTTCTAGGTTATTCAATTACTAGCAAAGCTTATAGAGTTTTTAATAAAAGAGCCAAATGTGTGGAAGAATCTGTTAACATCATGTTTGATGAAACTGATCCACATGAACCCAAATATTCAATTGAAAATCTTGAAGAATATTTGTCTATTTTGAACCTTAATGATAAAATCAATGAACCTGTTGTAAAGGCATCCAGTTCAGGAAACTTTCTAGAACCTATTTCTATAGAGTCTGAATCTAGAGAAGAACCAGAAATTTCTAGTCCTACCTTTACAAGATCAACTAGGATTCTAAAGAATCGTCTTTTAGATGATTTTTTTGGTAATATTGATAGAGGGACGCAGACTAGAGATTCTCTAAGAAACTAGGTTTAACATCGAGCTTTTCATTCATAGTTAGTACCAAAAAATTTCAATGATGCAATCAATGATGAATATACTATGAGGAAACCTTTTCCCCTTTGGCTAGATTAGAAGCTATTAGGATTCTACATGCCTATTCTGCTCATTTGAATTTTAAGTTATATCAAATGGATGTTAAAAGTGCTTTTCTAAACAGTTTTATAATTGAAGATGTTTTTGTTGAACAACCACCTGGATTTACTAATCCTAATTTTCCAAATTGAGTTTTTAAGCTATCAAAATATTTATATGGTTTGAAACAAGCTCCTTGAGCTTGGTATGATAGACATATAAATTTTATTATTTCAAAACGTTTTGCAAAAGGGAATGTTGATCCAACTATCTTTATCAAAAGAATTTCTAAAGATATTTTGATTATACAAATCTATGTTAATGATATCATTTTCGGATATTATAAACAAACCTTGTGTATTGATTTTTCAAAGAGTATAAAAAATGAATTTGAAATGAGCATAATGGGAGAAATCAAATATTTTTTTATATTTCATGTTTTTCAAAATGACAATGGTATTATTCTAAATCAAAGTAAATATAAAAAGGATATTTTAAAATGTTTTGGTTTAGATAGTATTAAGAATAGTGATACTCCCATGAGTACCTCTTGCAAGTTGGACATTGATGAATCTGGGAAACCAGTTGATCAAAACAATTTCAGAGGTATGATTGGAAGTCTACTCTATATTACTGCTAGTCGACCAGGTATTATGTTTAGTGTGTGTTTGTGTGCAAGATTTCAAGCTAATTCAAAAGAATTCCATTTTCTTGCTGTTAAAAGGATTTTCAAATATCTTAAACGTACTGAAAATTTCGGTTTGTTTTATCCAAAAGGATAATCTTTTGATTTAATAAGTTATTCAGATAAAGAATTTTTTTGTTTAAAGTTATATAGAAAGAGAACTTTTGGAACATGTCATATTCTAGGTAAGTCCGTAGTATCATGGAGTAGTAAGAAGCTGAATTTTGTTGCATTCTCTACTGCTGAAGTAGAGTATATAGATGCTGGTAGTTGCTGCGCACAAATTCTGTGGATGAAACATACTTTGTTGGAATATGCACATGAGTTTAAACATGTTTCAATAAATTGGGATAACACAAGTGAAATTAACATCTCTATGAATCACGTGTCTCACTCTAGGACCAAACACATTGATGTAAGGCATAATTTTTTGAGAGATCATTACCAAAAAGGTGATATTAATCTTGAATTAATTGGTATTGAATTTCAATTTGATGACATTTTCACCAAGACTTTATGTTCTGATAGTTTAAGGTACATTAGACATAAATTAGGAATGATAGAGTTTGTACGATAGAAACCTCACTGTTATATCTCACCGGTATTAAACCTCACTTCTATAACTCACTGGTATGAAACCTCACTGATATACCTCACTGTTAGTAAACCTCACCATTATACCTCACTTTTAGTGGACCTCACCTTTAGGAATTATCATCGGTATACCCTACCGTTAGTATGTGCTATTTTAAACTTTTTCCTTTTAGCAACCATAATATGTATCGTTTATACTTTACTTATTATATTTTAATTATTTATTTTAAGATTCCTATATGATAAAACTATGTCTTAGTTACTTCTCAATCCACCGTACTCGCCTCTCTCAAACCAAAATCCTTGAATCCCCAAATCTCGTGAGAACCCTAACTTCCTCAATCAAGAGATGGAAAAAACAAAACATCCGACTGTAAGAGATGACATTGATGAGACGAATGTGAAGAAGCAGAAGAAAGGGCCGGAAGAAAGTATCAGTGTTAGTAGAACAAGGTTGGGGAGGCATCTAGTGAACCTGCATTTACAAAATAGATATATTGTAATCGAGAAAAATCTATGCATGGAATGGATGATGTCTAGTAAATCGTTAGTTCTTGATGTGCTAGAAGATAATAAATGGGTAGAATGATTCTTGAATAACAATGGCCCCTACTATCTGAAGCTAGTAAAAGAGTTTTATGAGTTTGTTAGTTTTGAGAAATCCGATGAGGAAAATAGAATGATTTCATGGGTAAATGGCAAGGAAATGGCATTTTCATCTGTTGAGTGGGATGAGAACCTGAGAGTTCCACATGAAGGAGTTTTTCGATACTCATCGAAGACAATACCATATACAAGTGACATATTTGATTATGAGGCTACCTTAAAAGAGCTCACTGGTAGTGGCAAGCAGAGAAAGTTGGTGGCTGCTAAAATGGATGGAGAAAACAGATTTTTGTTCAAACTTGTGCATCATGTTCTATGTCCAAGAAGAGGGGACTTTGAAAAGTTGAGATATCAAGATATCTATCTGTTACATCTCTTGAGACATGGTGTGTAGGTGAATCTATACAGGCTACTAATGATTCAAATGGAGGATATGGCTAGACCCAAATCAAAGACCAATACTTTATTCTTTTCCAAGTTGATTTTGGTTATGATTAAAGTAAAGGGAGTAGCTGAGACGCAGGATGAGAAAGTCGTGGTAAGAAAAAAAAAATTTATCATAAGAACAGTGTGTAAGTACACGAAAATAAGATGGAACCCATGGAGAAGGGAGTGGGTTAATGATGACAAGAAGTTATATGATAGGTTTAATCCTATGTATCATCTTTCTAGGCCTATGGATGTGAGGGTTCCAGGTCAAGGACCTGATGAGGAGGAGCCATAGTATTGTGATGATTCAGAAGAGGAGGATTCCTCTACAGCAGATGAAGGAGATCTGGACTTGCCTCCCAGCCCAACTCCAGAAATTGTATCACAAGAAAAGGGAAGTGCTTCTTTGAACCTACATAGTACAGAAATTGTTTTGGCTATAAGAAATGAAGAGTAACATGTGGATGAGGGAGACCAGCATAGATCAGATCAAGAAAAGTTTTCCCCAGAGAATAAAGAAGAAGTTAATGCAAGTGAAGCATCTGTTTCTATCAGATTGAGCCATAGTCCACTGATTGGACACTCCTTCATGTTTTCTGAGGAATTTGATGATATTGATAGACATGTACCTATTCAAGAGGAGCCTCCTACTATTGGATAAATGGAGATGGTTGTGTAATATTCTTCTGAGGAAGACTGAGCAGCTGATGGAGTTGTTGCTGTACAGGAGAATGCACCAGTTGAGGGGGAGCATCCAACCATATTTGGCAGTGTTTCAGTGGCTGTTGAGATTGAAGACTGGGCAGAGGACCCTGGGTTTGTAGTGTGTGGTTTAGATTATCACGATTCTGATAATGAGACATCCCTAAATCGCCAAGAAGTTAATTATGATATTCTGTCTAAGATATTACTTGAGAATGTAGTAATAAAAGTTGATCTAGATCAGTTGAAGTCTGATATTAAGACATCTTTTGTGGAAGAGATAAGAAAAATGGAAGCATCATTAGTGTCATCCATTCAATCAGTTATGAATGAATTAGTGGCCAGTATTGTGTATGAAAGAGAACCTATTGTTGTGCCTGCTAATATAGTCACCAGGGATGACTTAGAATCATTGAAGGCTGAGATGAAAGAGTTTTTGAGTGCTTCTGTTGTTGAGTTAAAGAGTCTCTTATTTGAAGAGATTAGCAATATGGAAATATATTTTGAACTTTATCTTGGTTGTAATGTGTCAACCTTTGTGGTAGAGATAGTGGATGAAATCATAGCTTTTAAAAATCATGTTTCTATCTTGGTAGAGGATGTTGAAGTTATAAAGAGATCAGTTGTCTCTCTAGAATCCTATATGAGTTCTAAATCTCAAGCAGACAAGGATTTGGATTATGTGAAGAGTATAGTCATCCAAATGGTATCAATTTTTGAGGATTATAAGTATTCCATACCAAAGTATGTTAGCACCCAAGATTCTGTAGTGAAAAATATTATTAGTGGGTTAATTAAGAGTTTCAAGGAAACTGTGACTTTTTCTATTGGTTCTGTTTCTTCGAGACCTTCAATAGAATTGGATAATATTAGAGAAATGATGAAGGAGGAGCTTGGTTCAGCTTCAACCAGTAGCTCTGTGGAATCATCTGCCATGAACCAGGTGGTGTCTACCACTAGAGATATAATGAAGATTGTCCAAGATTATATGAGAGAATATTCTAATTCTTAGAAAAAGGTTAAGGACAAGGTAGATTACAATTTCCAAAGGATCTACACCAAGAATCATCTCAACAACCATTTCAAACATCTGTTAGAAAACATGAAGTTACCACCTGTCAAACAAGCCTTCAAAGGGAAAGTTAGAAAGCTCAGAGAGTTAACCACAGCCCTAGAAAAATTCATGGAAAACAAGGTTGAGTTAATTTCTTCCATAGAGAGAGGAGGAGGAATCATTATGGATTTAAGAAATCTCTTATTTCCTTTCTTTCATGTTGATTCTCAACCAGTGATTGTACATCCAGCTTTACCTGCCGCTGCCTCTATTACTTCTCCTGCTCAGACGACACCAGTCCAAGTCATCAGTAGCCTTACTCCTATGATCACTCAGAGAGCTACATACTACAGGACAAGAATAGTTTCAATAGATCAGCCTCCTCTGATAATTTCTAGTGTTCCTCAGCCTCCACTTGTATCAAAAATGATTGAGTCTTCCTCGGATCCCAATAGAAAATCCCCCATGGACATTTAAAAGGTGGGTTGATTATTGGATAGAATCTTTGATGGGAATCACCTGTATTTGTTTTTTCATTTATGTCTTTCTTTGAATCTATTTTCTCCATGGAATATATATGATTTCAATTTATTTTCCCATTTTTTTACTTCTCTATCCCTGTATTTCCTTTTTATCCCACTTTTTACTAATCACAAAGGGGGAGAAATAATATCTAAGGGAAACATATCTGGGGGAAAAATAATGTCTAAGGGAGGATAGGGAAAAATGATATGAAAAATCATTATATGTTATGATCATAATACATTTCTATCTGTTAAATTTGTTTTATATTTTACCTCTCATACAAGTGTTTTATTATATATTGTTTTCTCTGATGCAATTTAATTTTCAATACTATATCCTCTGATACTTTTAAAATCTCACATTTGAAAATTTCATTACTCGCACTGAGAAATTAGAACCATTTTATTTTATACTGATACACTACTGATTATTTTAGGATTACAATATCATAAGTTGTGATTATCAAGAGGGGGAGATTGTTGACCTCACCTATTTTGATAATCCCAATTATTTGTTAATATGTGTTTATAATCCTATGTTGACAATAATATCAGAATAATCCTTGGAATATGTTAATAAATGTTTATCTATGTTTATACATACATTGAAATAATTATAACTCAATCTAGATAGGTTTTTCATAGAACAAATAAGTGTTAAGTCCACTGGTATGCACATATCTAATGATACAGACAAACATAGACCTACTGGTACTTAGTCTACTAATATACAAAGGTTACCGATAGAATGAATAGACAGAGTCCCTGAAACATAACAGAGCTACTGGTATGTATAAGTCCAATGTCAAGAAAATTCCACTGATAGATCAAGTCTACTGATACAGAAATCTAGCGATATAAGAAAAGCTGCTGATAGAAGAAGAGATACCGATAGAACAAGTCTACCGGTATGCACAAGTCGAATGACACAGACCTACCGATAAAACTAGATAGACGAATGGCTACCGATACAGAGCTACTGATACAAAGTTCACCGATAGAAAAAGCCACTGATATAAGTAGTCACTGTTATAAGAAGTTAATGATAGAGCAAAGCTACCGATAGAAGGATTCACTAGTACATAGAGCTACCGATACACTATGTAACTTCTAGCGATACAAGGATATACCAGTACAAGAACAATGATCTACCTATGGGAGCTCACTGCTCTAAAAAGTCCACCACTACATGTCTACCTATAGAGAGCTACTGATAAGATGACTATTAACCAGTCACTGATAGTTAAACTCTATACTCTATCAATATTAAATATTTATTAAGAAATGTTCATATTTGATGATTTTTATGCAATTAATGTTATTTGATGATAGTTTTTGGCAAGTCAGAGAACCTTACCTCGTACCTATAAAAAGTTAATCATTCCCATTGCTGGAGCTGAAATCTATAAAAGGAAGAACAAAGGCCGGGCATAAAAAGGGTGTTGTAGAGGGATGAAGAGGGATTAAAAGTGGTGCATACACACAGTAAATAAAGGATAAATCTATACTAGAAGAACACTGAACATACACATGGTCATTAATACAAGAAGATAACCAAACGACACTCAAGCTGAACTTTTAGTCAAGGAGGGAAGAACTACAACGAACTATTCATGCACTCAAGCTGATCAAACTGGACCTGAAAGTCAAGGAACCAAAAGACACTCTGTTTTTTAGAAAAAAATCTACATAAGGACTCAGAAGTATTTCCGATCAATTAAAGGAGTCCAGAGATTCACCTCAAATCAGTAGAGCATTATAAACTCATATCTACTCTCTTAGTGATTCTTTTACTTACTTTTGAGTAGTGTGTGTACTCTGTATATTTCATATACACATTGACACATGTGCAGAACTAGAGGATTTACTTCTCACTTACTCGTTCCCTGTACTTTTATTTTTCACTGTGGATAGTGGTAGAGGTCGAGTAGGACCTGGATAGCCTGTGTGCTATTGTTTTGTTTTCCCACAAATAACTTTGGTAGAGGTATTAGTACATGGACAATCTTTACACTGTTGTTAACCCAGATATAGGGTGTGGATCAAAATTAATATAAATTGTTTGAGAGTACTAAGTCTCATATTGAGATTGAACCTCTTGTTTTAAACTAATTTTCTTACTTTATTTTGTTTTAAACTATATTGATTTTTCCGCTGTTAATTACTTTGAAATATAAAATTGTTTTAAAGTTACGTTGATAGTTAATCTAGAATGTTTTTGTAACTATTGTAAATCAGTAGGTTAGTTTCAAAATCAAATTAAATCTCATGATTAAATTACCTAAGACCTAATCAACCTTTTGAGAACCTAATCGAACCCTTACAGTTTTACAAATTCACTAGAGTTCAACATAGTTTTTAATTAAATGATTTTAATAGAAATATTTTTAACAGAAATATTTAATTGGAACTCAATTCACCCCCTCTTGAGTATCCACTTAGAACAACACAGATATAGTTAAAATTTTATATATGATCCACTTATAATATTTCAACACAAATTCATTAATAATTACTTATTAAAACCATCATTTAAAAGGGTTAACTATTTTGTTTTTATTGATGTTTTGTTTTGGATGTTTTTATTATTGTGATTATATTGTGGATCCAAAAAATATATAATTATATTCATGGTATTAATATTATATATTTTTATTATATATATATATATATTTATAATCATCCATAAAAATTTCATATCATAATATGTTTTACACCATTCCTAGATATGGTAGGTTGTATGTATGCATAAACATTAGTTTTATATTCTAAAAAAATTAGGAATGAAATATAAACATTATTTGTTCATTAATAAACAAATAAAACTATTATAAAAAACATGTATATATGTTAAATTTATCTTCATTACCTTCCATTAAAAAAGAAATAATAAATCACATCACTTCTAGGAGGTGGTAGTCTATGCATATACACGAGCGATATTGTTATTTTACAATGGTTAAGAAGATAAGAAGGTATATATGATATGATATATAAAATATTAATAAATATTTAACAAATACATTATATTAAATTTAAACCTATCATTATAGTCATCCATGAATGATGGTGGTGTATAATGTATTGTATCACTGCGTGGAGGTAGTGGCCCACACATACACATGAGGGATACTTATATTTATCATTTGATGGAATAGAGGGAGGATAATTGAAATCCCATAGTCATAGTAACATTTTAGTATATTTATAATTTTTATGATAAATCTTTATTATGAATACCAAATATTTAGAGGAGTTAGATGATAAAATAATTCAAAAGAGGTCGAGTAACATGCTTACCTCTCATTCAGTAAACCTCATTTAGATCACTTCTTAAAAATACTTAGAATGGTATTTTTATAGTGACCCTAACCCTAGTAGCCCCAAAATGGGGCCAGATTTATTAAATTTCTATAATATACTAGACATCACAACCCGAATTTTTGAATAGTTTAGTGGTATTGGTAAACTAAATACATACATGATTCTCATATTACATTTGAATGGATAAAATTAAAACATAAATTTTTTCAAGAATAACATCCTTCCCCTAGAATATCCTTGTATATCAATCATAGTACACATCATGGATTCCTAGGGAATATAAAGAAATGGTTAGATTAAATTCTTAGTAAGGGTTAAGTATAGTGAACTCTATCTTGAATAAATGAAGTGTAATAAACATACAAATATTAATAATTGAATACACATTCCACTTAAATAATATCACCATCATTATAAGATAACATAGAATTGGTATGTGAGGATAAATAACTTATAAAAGATGAATTTTAATAAAAATTTAATAATAAAATCATTTTATAGATAATATCAATGTGAAAGTCTCAAGGATAATAATAATAATAAATAAATTCTAAATGAATGAAATTCCTAGTTATTGGACATCATGTTTTTCAGGCACTTGATGCCTTTACCAATAATATATATCATCAAAATAGTTTAATATATACTTGGTAAAAATTGATCCTATTTTCCAAACCATTTTTATCAAGACATTACACAATACACTTACTGTCGATATGTATCCTCTAGATAGTTTATAACTAACTAGTTATAAAACAAATATGGGTTTAGTATACTGATTTTGTTATAGTAGACTACTGTTTCATTAGGGGTATTTCTATAAATGGACCCCAAGACATTTATTTATGTAAAAAATATTCCTCATATATTTAATAATTTATTTAATTCATGAACAATAAGTATTATCAATAAATAACTTTATTTATTTAATGATAAAGATTTATCAATATTCCCTTAGTATGTAAAATAACATTCAATGTAAACAATGTATATGAAAATGTTGTATGATTTTGGAAATAAACATATCCATGAAAAATAGTGTGAAAATTTAGGGTTAAAATAGTGTCTACTAATCATAGGTTAGTGAATATTTCATGGGGAAGTTAATGACTACAAAATGAAACAACAAAGTGAATACAAAAACTGTTCTTGGTCAAAATTATCATAAACAATCCAAAAGATGATAAAATATAATATTAACATATACCCATAGGAGTTATAATAATGGTTTTTTGCCTTGGATGAATAGAAATTAAATAAAAATATCATTAAAACAATTATTCTGGAAAATATTATATTCATTTTGAAAATAAAATCAAAATAATTCTTTTTAGAAGCCACTTTAGACCCTTTTAAAAAAAAATTCAAAAATATAAAATAGAAACATGAAATAAATGATTTTCTTGGTTGTAGGTAATTATTTTAATTTTTTTTATATTTATAACACCATTAATATTTTTTATAAAAAGGTTGGTAAAGTGACTTGTTCATAAAATTATAAGAATATTCCTTCCACATTTTTTGTAAAATCCAAATGGGAATTGATTTGGATTAAATAAAAGATTTCACTAAAAAATTATATAAAGAATAAAATGGGTTAAAATTTAATTAATAAATCAATTTCTAAATTTATAGAAAACAATTAAAGAAAACATGGTTTTGGAAGAAAACTGATTTCTAACCAAAAGGAAAAATTATGTCATATTTTCCAAAAAAATATTTCCAAACTATTTTAAGTACCAAATAGTATAAAAATGACACTATTAAGTGTAAAGGTTCATTAAAAAATATTTTATAAGAATATGAAATATTTAATTAAAAAAATTTAATTTAATTTATTTAATAGAAATCCTAGTGTAAACAATCCCATTTAAAATGAGATTGTAATGTAAACCCTTGTAAAGATCATAACATTAAAGTATGACTTAAAAAAATTAATTGATTATATGTATAAAATGTAAATTCAAAAAGAATTAAATTAAATATAAGATAAAACAAATCATTATACAAAAAATATCAGAATATTAATTACAATGAAGATGTAGTATAACTAAATGAAATAAAATTGAGTTATGAAGAATTTTTATTACTTGGTATGTCTTAATTCAAATACCCTTGGATTTAATGATTCAATATGAAATACAGTATATAATAATTTATTAAGGTAACATGACAGAAAATATAAAATGGGTTGTTTATACTCTATATAAAATAAATTATGTGCATAACATTACAATATGCCTCAATGAAATGAAATTTAGACGAAATACCTTACCTCACACATCCTTTATTTGGAAATTAATTAAAATATTGAATAGTTTTTTAGAGATGTTTTTAACTTATAAAAAACCATATAAATATTTATAATATCTTATATGATCCTTTCATAACATCTTATTAACTTTTCATTAATAATCATTCCTTATTTATGTTGTTTCAGGTGTAAATTTCCTTGTTTTATCATGTGTGTTTTTTCATGAATGATATAGTTCTTATGGAAATTATATAACAATATCATCTCTATAAATATAATAATGACATAATTATTATATTTTTATATTAATTATAATTTTAAAATAAATCATGATTTATGGTTATGAAAAATTATGTACATTATTGTCATGGAGAGGGTAGGTCATAAATACGTAGGACTAACACTTCCATTTTTTAAATATCATAATGGAAAAAACATATGTAAATTTTAATATTTTCAAGATGTTAATAATATCTTATATATAATATTATATACTTATATATATTATCCATTTTCACTGGTGATGGAACGAGAGTCAATCTGTTCGTTACGGTGGTATTCTGCATGTACACGAACGATGTTGTCATCTTTAGAATGGTGAAAATGAATGAAATAAAATGATATATATTATCTTTATAAAATTATAAATATTTGAGGATTAAAAAATTATTTTAGGTATATCAAATATTATAGTGACCCTGGATTAACCTACAAATATATTACATCATTTTAGATGAATGTTGAGAACATTACAAAAGTAGATGCCTGAGAACATAATAGTTTATTTTATTTGGTAACATGGAAAAAAATCTTCTAACATTGGTAATGATCTTCATTACTTCCCAAAAATATCTTACCCTTTTTTTCATCGACTTATAAACTTTCTTAATAACCTGGGTAAGGATACATAATATAGTGGCGATCTCAGATGCTCAATGTGGGTAAATAAAGAAGATACATAAGAATAACATGAGCATAAAGGTTTGAGAAAATTAGAATAACATTTTAAGACCATACCCTACATATCACAGATTATATACACGATTCATGGAATAATGATTTGTGTTTCATACTACCTTAATCATAAGGGTGATAAAAAATCATAAACTAGTCAGCAACCATTTGATCGTGTTGAATAAATGTGGAACTACCATACATATAGAAAACCATTTAATATGAAAAGGTTAACTTACAATACCATCAATATAGTGGATCAGGACACACCAGTTTCCAATAATAGATTAGGATACATCTGCTTCCCATTATGGATTTATACACCCTTATTTCCCATAGTGGATCTGGACACACCTATTTTCCATAGTTGATCATTACACACCTATTTCTTATAGTGGATCAGGACACACCTATTTCCCATAGAGGATCATTACACACCTATTTCCCATTTTGGATTGAAAACATTTTCCTATTTCTCATCATTATCTGATGATATATAAATCCTTAACCAATGAATGGGATGGAGATATCGGTCCCACCCAATACATAATAAAATCATCCATACATGCACCGTTATATCATAAACATTCGTCAGATCTTAACCCATGAAATGAAATGGGTTTCATAAAAATGTAATCATATCATAACATTTGGAAAAGAGACAAGGTTCATTATCATTTTATCCATGAATAACCATGAAAATAAGTTGGTTTCATACGAATAGATATCATGAAAGATAAATATGATCCATAAACATATAAACCAAGAAAGATAAATGGGTTACATAAATATCATTACATCGACACATAAACCATTCAAATAATGAATATGAATGGAACCCTATGATCATTTCATAGTAAGACATGAGTAATAACAACAAATGCCAACTTAGAGGGAACATAATTTATGAGAATCATTTTAAAATAATTTATAGTGTAAAATAACTTTTAATTTTTAGAAAATAATTTTTAAAACATATAATAATTTGTAAACCATTTCCTATGAAAATAACCATGGAATTTTATAAGTAAGATTGAATATTTTTGAGATCATTCTTCCTTAAAAATTATAAAAGAATCTTGGAAAAATTCTGAAACAATTTTTGTTTGAATGATTATAAATTAATATTAAAAAAATATTAACTTATTAAACATAATAAATTGTAATAACTCTTTTTTGAAAGCATGGTTTTGAGAAAACATAGATTTCCGACTAAGGATACAGATAAAGTCATATTTTCATAATTTTTTTCTTATTATAGTAATTACTAAAGATTGAAAAAATGGTACAAATATATGAATATATAATGAATAACCATAGTATAATAATATTAAGTAGTGTTCTTTAGATATGGATTATATATTTTATCAGTGGAAGCATAATCATAAATAATCCTGATAAGCGATGAGATTGTTGCAATACATTTTATCACTTTGGTAAATTTGAATAAAACCCCCTTGATATTACTACATTACCTAAATATTATAATATAATTACAAGAATTATATTAATTATATAACATTACAAAGGGAATTATATACACCTCTTTGAATAATATAGGTTCATAACATAGAATATGTCTCAAAGAAGGTAAATTCAGACAAAACTACTACCTCGATTTGGTAACATTCGAACAAAACCCCCCATGAATTAAATATCATAAAACGGATATTTAAATCCATTTAAATTTTTTTATAAGTATAATATAATACATTCATGGGTATTATTTACATGACACCAAAGAAATGTGTTGTGAACATGGCATGTATCTCAAAAATATAAAAAATGAGATGATAAAAACCCTACCTTAAATCATGAATTTCTTAAAACATGTTCAAAAATAATGTATGATAAATATAATATTATTATAAATATAAAAAAGAAAAATATTATTATATCTAATACCATATATAATATTATATGACATCATATTACCCTCATATTAATAGTTCCATGTTAATGTTATTTTTCATGTAATATTTGTCTTGTTTTTCAAATATGTTATGAATTTTTATTCATAATAATCTTGCATAGATCATGATTTAATTATTTAAGGAATGTAAAAAATTATATAATTCTCACATATATTCATTATATAATTTTTTATAATATTCAATAAAATATGGAATTATGAAATGTAATACACTGTTCATGGAGATGGTAGGTCATATGTATGCATGACCGATGTTTCCTTTTTATTGTCGTATTGATAGAAAGAATGTAAATGATATATATATATATTTAAAATATAATTATTATTTCATATATATCATACAATTTCACCATACACATCTTTAATACATTCTATGTCATTTTTGAATGAATCACTTAGCTTTCAGGAGGTGGTCGTCCACACGTCTAGAAATGAAGTTATCATGTATACACATTATAGAAATCATGAAGGTATGTTTTGTATAATAATTAAATAATAATAAAAAATAATAAATATATTATATATCATATAAAAAAAAATTTCCACCATAATTAACAACCATGGTAAGTGGTAAAGGAAAATTGAACAATATCGGTTCATGCGACGGTAGTTCTCCATAATCAAGAATGGTGACTTCATTAACCATTATTTGAAGTGTGTGTAAGTTTAGGTAGAAAAATAATAATAAATACAACTCTGTATATTGATGATACTTACTTATTTTTTTTATATTATAATGGATGAAGAATAATTGAGGTATTGGAAAATAAAAATAAAATAAATGAGTTTGAGGAAGGATGTTACATTTTCATTGGGTAAATCCTCATGGTTTTCACCAAAGGGATTCCTTGGATGGATTTAGGCCTAATGTAAGGATTATAAGTTGAAATTATGTTTTTTGGGAGGATATTTCGTTAGTTTTTGGTTGCGAATATGTTTCATGAGAGGTTTGAGGAAGTGGGGGGATGAGTTCCCTTTTATAATGGACGAGGAGTGGAAGTGTTGTACATATAAAAAGTTAAAAAATATTGAGATGTATCCCTAAAATAATGGGAATTCAATAATTTATTTAATTAGAAAAAAAAGGGAAATTAATGAAAATATTCCAACAAAATGAATTTTTTAAAAGTTTCTAGGGTATTTGGCCTCATAAGATTATATTTTTATAATTAAGTAAAGCAATTTTGACCATAAATATGGTAATTAGTTTTAATTGCATTCACTAATATTCTTGGTCAAAAATAATTTCAATTTTTCGAAATTAGAAATTATTATGTTTTCAAATAGGTAATCCAATCTTCCAAATTATAATCACATAAGTGGAACTGATTATTTTAAAATTAATTATGGAGAAGTGTCATGACAGCAAGGTTTTAAGAAAAATGGTCCAAATGTTTGATGTGTTTTTATATACAATTTCAATGTAAAATTGGATACATTGACCTAAATTGGATTATATTATTCATAATAGATCACACTATACTTTAAAACAAAAATATAAAAAAATTATCTATATAAATAAATTATTCAGAAAATAATTTTTGAATTAAAATTCAATATTTTCCAATATTCCAAAAAAAATGAATCTTATAATAAAAATACCAAAAATTAACCCAAAGAATATTTTTATATTATTTTTTAAAAAATTATTTCCTTTGTCAAAAAATTTATAATTAAAAAAAATTATTTAATATTTTTTTCCATTAAAAGGTGGTAAAATTACCATTTAGAGAAATAAATCTCTTTATTCATAAAATTGAATTTATTATTATACTATACAGATAGAATATATTTTATGGCTATCAAAAATATTTATTGAAAATATAATATAAAAATTTTATCGAATATATTAATCAAAATTGGGTTGTCTAATTTATTGAGAAAATATTATGTTTATATGTAGAAAAATAGTTTACTTAGAAATGTACATTCATTATTTTCAAATAGTTTTTATATGTAATTGTAATAATTGATAATCAAAGGAATAATTTTATTCAAATGTGTAAATAATATTTTTACAATTTAATTAATCATGCTTTTAATGTAAATTTCAATGGATATGTGGTATCTATAATAACATTTAATAACCATATTAATAGTATATTATAGTTAAGTAAAAAATCATGCATATATGTAACACAAGAATTCAATGGGACTCAGTTTATTGAGTAACAAAATCCAAAACAAGTGTTTCATATACTAAATGATAATCTATGTGTTTTATGTAGTGCATGATTAACATGGTGGTATATATAACACATGTAAAACATTGTGATTTTATAAAAAACCATATCCAGTGTTTTGTGGAATGAAAAATATAAAAAATTATATATAAATTTGAAAAATTATATTTCAAAAAATCTCCGTGTGTGACCTTACACCACCATAAAATTAATTTTGAACTTGGTATTTTTTTGGGTTATTAATGGTTTAATACATAAAATTTTTCTTTATAGAAATACCCATCATAAAAATGAAAACAAAAACATCTTTAAAAAATAATTTTGGAATCATAATAGTTTTTTAAAGTAATTCAAAACTAGGTCTCCAAATAGTAAAACATAGGTTTAGAGTGATGATTGAACATGGAAGTAAAGCATAAATAACTATAGATGTTGATAATGATCATTCATCATCAGCAAGTGAATGGTTAATGGAATGTTAAGGGCCGCAAGACTATAGATCTATAATAATTTATAAGACCATCAGTTCAACATAAATGAAGGTATTAAGATAAATATTTTCCAATATAATTTTAAAATATGAGTTATTTTACTATCTACATAGATAGTTAAAGATACCTTAATTATTTTATTAGTTTTCAAATTAACATTCACACGGTTTTATTAAACCTTGTTTTATTTGCACTTCATCTATTACTCCATGAAATTAAGGTGAATTTTTCACTCCGGAAGAATTAGCATATCATGAGATCTATGAATAGAATGATAATTTATTCCATAAGTCTATTGTTAGAATCACAATAAAATGGTTACAAGGGGTTATCCAATATGCCTAAATAAACATATGGTGAGAGAATATTTTAATCTCACATACTTCATCATAAGTTTAACTGAAACTATTCCATAAATAGTTAACTAGTTAACCCTTGCAGAAGATGAAAATAAAAAACATTATAAAGAAGGTCACTAAATTTATATAACATTGATCCCCACATATCATAATTTATCCCATTGTTGTCATATTCTAATCATGTGAATCCCCACATCGTATATTCACCTAAATCATGGTAATAACAAGAATTAGCATAAATCCTCATTGAAAATAGGCATGCTTTATTATTAAAAATATCACTTGATATATTCCTAAAATAAAAGAAGATATAAAAGTTATTTATGATTACATAGAAAACATTTTCTGAAAGTCCTATATCAGTTCAGATGTCATAAATATTGTCCAATTTACATTATCTATATCATAATCTCTTTATCCATATAAAATATCTTTACTCTTTATCAGTAATATTTTAAGGGATACCATCCCTCAATTTATCCCTTCTATTAAATAAATTTTCATGATAATCAATATAATTTAATAGATTCTTGAAAATACATTAATAAAATTCTCTAAAAATTCTTATATATATTAGGATTCCTATAAAATAATCATTTAATTCCAAAATATATACACTAAAAAAATCCAACATTATTCTTAAACCATTACTCATGATTTATAAACTTATTGCTTAATACATCTTTCCTAGAATATGAACTATGAATCATGTCTTATTGATCCTCAACCAAAATCTAATCGTGCTTCAAAAGTTTAATATAAACAATTCTTAAAGAACACATGATATCTTTCACATTTCATTTTTTGTCCCTTTATCTTCAATAGTATAACCAATACATGTACCACTATCCGGATTCTCTTTATTATATTTCCACTTGGGAAATCGATTTTCAAATTTCACATACATTCCACATATGAAACATTCAATGTTACACATGTTTTTTTAGTTCCCACCATTGATTAAAACCATAAATAATAGTATTTGAAACATTTACTATAGAATAACACCACATAATCATGAAAATTTACTTATAGGATAACTAAATCATGAAACATTATTTTAAATATATTACACCTTATGCTTATCATTTGATAGATATATGGATATGTTCTTAGAAATATTCATAGTGATCTCACTATGGGTTTTAATACAAGTTTCTGTTGAGTCAATAAGGTTTTCCTTATGACTTTTCCTTTCCAACATACTTAGGGAAGATTGTTAAGTCATTAAGGTTTCCTTATGACTTTACCATTCCTTCTAGTTTTTTAAATCAAAAATAACTTATCTCAAGAAAAATTTTATTTTACTATGTGTTTTACTTCTATAAAGAAAAATTTCCTTCTCCAAGGAAATTTAACCTTACCATGTTTTCATTGTTCATATCATAATTTTTCTAAGTGTAAAATTCAGTGTGAAACAAAAACCTCAGAACCCTATAATTACCTAGATATGAAGCATTCTATTTTAGGATCTGAATTCTTATAATTCTGATTACGAATTCTGGTTATGAACTTTTCTGAGTTCTGACTCTGAATTCTAATTACAAATTCTGGTTACGAACTTCTCTGAGTTTTGACTCCGAGTTCTATGAATACAGACTCTGAACTCTTATGAGTTCTGCCTCCGAATTCTCATGAACACTGACTCCGATCTTTGTAAGTTCTGGTTCTGAATAATTGTGAATCCAGATTCTGAATTTCCTTGAAATTCAGACTCCGGAATCCTATAGAGTTCTACTTCTAAATTCCTAGAAAACAGAATCTGAATATCCTTTGTATTATAAACTTTGAATTCAATTTTGATTAGACACTGTTTTTTTATTTCCATACATTCCGAATATTGTATTTTAGTTATGTAACCAAATTTCTTCTTTCACTTGTTTTGTTATAAAATGATATTGTGCTATTAGTTACTAACTAACCGCTGTTTGAGTGACACATGAACAGGTCCCTCCGAAATTAATGGAATAATATGACTGTTAGAGGAGGGAGCTGACTGTTGAAGCTGTTCCTATAAATAGGAGCTCATTTGAAATAGCTCAATATTTTTCTATGACTCTAGAGATGTAGTTGAAGTGATTTCTAGAGATAGATTTTCATTTATTTGTGCGTACTAGAATTTTTGTTCAGATTTGATTTGTGCGACTCCAATTTTTGCTGTGTACAATCAAGGGCTTCTGGGGATAGGAAGACAGAGGTGTTGACTACCTTAAAGTTGAGGGATTCCTTGTTGAGGAAGACAAAGGTGTCGTCTACCATGAAGTTGAGGGCTTTCGGGGATATCAAGACAGACTCTGATCTTCGTACCAAGGGATTACACTTGTTTGGGTAAGATATACTTTCATGAATGTATAAATCAAGGGACCTTTATCCATGTTTGTTGGATACCCTTCTCTTTGGGATAAAAGATTTCCTACTTGTTACTTGTTTTGATATAAGTTTTCCACTTCATTTGTATTGTTTAGGAAAGTATAACTATTTTATAATTCCTTTATACATGTACTCTGATTTAGTTAGATTCTATATGCTTTTAGGTAGAATCATCATCTTTGTAAACTTTCATTAAGTTTAATTTATGGAACCATTTTTTTCAGAATTGATTTCTCGGAATAATATTACTATAATCAAGCGAGTGATTATAACTTAGAGGTTTTGTGAATTACCTTGTTTAACCTTTTAAAAAATAACCATCTTTAAAAGTTCCAAAAGAATTTTAAAAGTGTACAATTCACCCCCTATTGTATATTGGGAATCATTATATACTCCATACAGTATCTCTTTTATTTCAATACTACATTGGGTATTATAGAGTATATCATACTCACATACCATTTCAAGAATTGGTATCAGAGAAGGTCTCTGAAATACTTATACTAACGTATATGTTTTTATTTCTCATGTTTTCATTATTCTATTTTTTTCTTTGCTTAATAATATTTTCCTTGAATCCGATCTTTTTATATTTACACTTTTTTATGAAAGAATTTTTTTTAAGATAGAAGGAATGAATATTGGTTCCATAGACAATCTCAATCCAACTAGACCACCTATTTTTGATGGAAATGATTACGAAAATTTGAGAGAATGCATGAAGACATTCATTATCAATATTAGAGTTAATAATTTTTTTATGCTTACTGGAGGATATAAAATCCTTGACAAGGAAGTTAATACCTTTACCAATCAAGAAAAGCATGAATATCAACTAAATTATATGGTACGCAATACTTTTCATTTATCCATGACTATAAATATATATAGCCAAATTTCTTCTTCTGAAGCCAAAATTGTATATGGAAGATACATGAAGTTACTCACTTTGGAACTTCCAATGTTATTAAAACTAGAAGAGCCATGCTTAGAGCTGAAAATCATGGCTTTAACTTTCCTTTTGGGGAGACCATATGTAAGGTTCAACAAAGATTCATGACTATTATGAATAGCTTACAATCCATGGCTGAGAAAAGGATTAGATGATGAATCTCATGTTGATAAGATCATAGACATCATGCCTAATGAGTGGGAATCCAAGAGGACAACTATTGATGAGAATAGAAGGGTTACTCATATTTCTTAGACGAACTGTTTGGAACTCTTTTACAATATGAGACTAGAATGAAGAGAGATGTTGATAATGTAAAGAAGAAGAATGGGAATGACAGTGTTGCTTTTACTACTGCTTCTAATCATATGAAAGCCAAGATTCCTGAGAGTGTTACTATATCCAAATCTAAGAAGGTTTTTATCAAATATGAATCTAGTAGAAGTGATTCAATAGAGAATGAAATAGCCAATCTTTCTCGAAGGATGAACAAGATAGCTGAACATAAGAAATTTCAATCCATATACAAGAAGAAAGAATGGAATGATAAGAAAGATTTGGAAGTTACATGTTAGGAATTCAATTGAGATAGACATATAAGGCCTGATTGTCTGATGCTCAAAAGAAAGGAAATAATGGAAAAGCATTCTGAGAGAAACAGAAAGAAGTACTACAAAGTAAATGCTAAGAATGTCCTAAAAGATAATGACACATAGAGTGCCAATGGTGGTGACTCTTCAGATGAATCTTCAGATTATGAATATTTTGGACAGAAGAATCTTGGTCTAATAGCTAGACTACCTATTGAAAATCATTTCTTAATGGATAAGGTACACAATGATGAATGAATGACCAATGTTTCTTTAAATGAAAATTATAGTAATGATAAATATTATAACTCTTCGGATAAAGAATCTTCTTCTGATGAACACAATACTTTACCTTCCTATGAAGAAGTTTCTAGGTTTTCCAAACTCCTTGAGATTGAGAATCCAATACTCATGAAAAAACATGACAAGGAAAAATCAAGGAATACTATTCTTTCTAAAGAAATATCAGATTATTCTAAAGATCTCGATAACAAATATATTGATTTTGAAAATATTTCAAAAAATCGTGAGGATGTAAATTCTGAGAAGAATAAACTTTATAAGGATCTAGAAAACATAATTTCTAAGGAAGATGTTTTAGAGCTTAACTCTAGTTAAAAATAAAATGTTTTTTAAGACAATAACTTGGTTATCAAAATGAAATCTGAAATATTTTCCTTGAGGAAGTGTTTGTCAAAATTTACCTTAGTAAGGAAAATTTTGATAAAATGTATTCCCAAATCCGAAAACTAAATAATAGTTCTAGTTTTGGTTATACTAGTTTTAAACTGATTTTTAGTAACAATTATTTTGTTCCTCAAAGTGATCTATTCTGTACTAAGTGTTAGTGTGGTGGACACTAGGCAGAAAATTGTTCCATAAATAGAACCCAGTCTTTAGGATTCCATAATACCTATTTTTCTAAAAAGTTGTGGGTGCCTAAAATTTTGCATTCTGAGATTTCTAGATCCAAGTAAATTTGGATTCAAAAACCTAAATTTTTATTATTTTCACGAAAATGGAGAAGATACCAATAGAAATACATGGTACATGGATAGTGGATGTTCCTGTAATATAACTGGTAACAGAAAATATTTTGAAAATATTATCAAGACGAAAGGAGGAAAAGTAACTTTCAGAGATAATAATCAGGGATAAATTATTAGTATAGGTAATATTGTTCTTCTTGGAAAAACATTTATTTCAAATGTTTTACTCGTTAATGGTCTTAAGCACAATCTCATTAGCATAATACAATTATGTGGTGAAGTTTTCTATATGAATTTTAGGAATGACAAGTGCATTGAACATAATTCCAAGGAAGAGTTTATTATTTTTTCCCAAAGGCAAGAGAATTTTTACACACTAAACATAGAAGACATTAAGAGCCAAGATCTACCTTGCCTTAGTGTAATGGAAGATCATTCCTATTTATGGAAGCGAAGGTTAGGACACTGTAACCTTAGGAACTTATGAAAACTTTCTAAGAAAAGATTAGTTACGGATCGACTGGAGATTATATTAGATTCTTCAAATATTTGTTGCCCTTGTCAATATGGAAAGAATCAAAAATCATGTTTTAAATCAGTCGATGAAGTCTGAACTACGGATTAATTATAGTTAGTGCATATGGATCTCTTTGGTCCTAAACAAACTGCAAGAATTGGGGGATATTATTATGTATTTATCTTGGTTGATTATTACACTATATTTACATGGGTCTGTTTTCTAGGAAAGAAGTCTGAAGATTTTCTTATTTCAAAACTTTTAGAGCCCAAGTTAAAAATGAGAAAAATCTTCCATTGAAAACTATTCATAGTGATCATGGTAGAGAATTTCAAAATTCTTATTTTGAAGCTTTTTGTAGTAAAAAAGGCATTACTCATAAATTCTCAGAACCTAGAACACATAAAAAAATGTTTTTGTTGAATGAAGAAATAGAAATCTTCAAGAGATAACATGAATCATGTTGAGTGAGTATTCTGTATCCAAACATTTTTGGGGTGAAGTTGTAAGTACTTCATGTTATACTATAAATCATGTTTTGATTAGACCTTTTCTTAATAAAACTCTTTATGAGTTATGGAATGGTAGAAAACCTAGACTTTCATACTTCAAGGTTTTTGGGTGAAAGGTATTCATTATGAATACTAAACAAAATCTACACAAATTCAAACCAAAATCTGAATAAGGAATTTTCAGAGGCTACTCCACAACCTTGAAGGCTTATAGAGTTTTCAACAAAAACACTTGTACTGTTGAAGAGACAATACATGTGAAATTTGATGAAACTAATCCTTTTGTTTTTAAACAACCCCAACAAACAACCTCGGATGTGTTTTCAGAAACTGATTATCAACCTTTGATAGAAGATCCTTTTGATAAGTAAAATGTCCAAGAAGATTCTTCTGAAACATTTACCCTAGAAAATTTCCTACCCTATGTTGATGAACATGTTTTAAAAAACAAAAGATAGTTGATTATAAGGAATCATCCTAGTGATAGCATCATTGGTGATGTGAATCAACCTGTAAGGAATATAAGTTCCTTAAGAAATGAAGTATAACATCTAGCATTCCATTCCCAATTAGAACAAAAAATCATCGATGAATCTTTCGGTGATGATGATTGGATTAAGCCATGAAAGATAAACTAAATGAATTAGAAAGGATTAAATTCTTGAACTTGGTTGAAATACCCAAGGAAACTTCTATTATTGGAGTAAAATGGGTTTTCTAAAATAAGTGTGATGAAAATGGAATCATTGTTAGAAATAAAGCTAGATTAGTTGCTGAAGGCTATAATCAACAAGAAGGAATATATTATGAAAAAAACTATGCTCTAGTATCTAGGCTTGAATCTATTGGTATTTTACTTACCTTTGCATGATTCTTTATTTTCAATATTTTTCAAATGGATGGGAAATGTGCTTTCCTTAACGGTTATGTACAAGAAGAAGTTTTTGTTAAACAACCTCCTAGTTTTGAAGATAAAAAACATCATGATCATGTTTTTATACTTACCAAAGCTTTTTATGGACTTAATAAATCCCCTAGAGCTTGGTATGATAGACATGAAATATTTTATCATCAAAATAGTTATGTTAATGGAAATGCATATCCATCCCTTTTTATAAAGAAAAATAAGAAAAATGTTTTGATTGTTTAAATTTATGTTGATGACATTATATTTGGTTCATCTTAGAAATCCTTAACTGATTCTTTTGCGAGTCTAACGAAATATGAGTTTGAAATGAGTATGATGGGTGAATTAACATTTTTATATGGTTATCAAATCTCTCAAAAAACTGTAGGAATATATATATACCAACATAATTATATTAAAGATCTTATTATAAAGTATGGATATGACAACACTAAAAGTATAAGTACTCCCATTGGTACCTCAAATACACTTGATCTTGATGAAGTTGGGAAACCAGTAGATCAAAAATCTTTTAGAGGTATGGTAGGAAGTCTAATTTACTTGACAGCTACTCATCAAGACTAAATGTTTTTAGTATGTTTATGTGCAAGATATTAATCCAATCCTAAGGAATCTCATTTAAAGGTAGTGAAAAAAATTCTTCGCTACCTAATGGGAACCATGGATTTATGACTCTTTTATACTTCTGGAAATGATTTTTTTAAAAAGTTTTTTAGATGCTGACATTGGTGGATGTAGAATGGATAGAAAGAGTACATTCCGAACATGTCATTTATAAGGAGATTCATTAGTTTAATAGTCATTCAAGAAGCAACACTCAGTAGAACTTTCCACTGCTGAAGCAGAATATGTAGCAACTGGAAGTTGTTGTGCTCAAGTGTTGTGGATGAAACACACACTCACATACTATGGTATGAGTTTTACCAAAACAAAAATATTCTTTGATAATACAAGTGCCATTTCCCTTAGTAAAAACTCTTCACATCACTGTTGTGCAAAGCACATAGACATTAGGCATCACTTTCATAGGGATCACACACAAAAAGGAGATATCATTCTTCAATTTATCAGAATACAAGATCAGCTTGCTGATATTCGCACAAAATCTTTACCCTTCGATAGATATGAATACATAAAACAGAAGTTAGGAATGATAACTATAATGTAATCATCCTTATTAACTTTCTGTTGAACAAATCTCATTACAGTAAAAAACCCTTTTTCATAGGGGAAGTATATTTTTTTATATGTGTTTCATATTTTTCTTAATGAAGTGTTTCTTATTTTTCATAATGAAGTGTTTCATATTTTTCGTAATGAAGTTTTTGTTATTTTTCGTAATGAAGTTTTGTTTTATTTTTCGTAATGAAGTATTTAATATTTTTTTAATGATGTTTTTTATATTTTTCGTAATGATGTTTTTTATATTTTTCATAATGAATTTTTTTTTTCATAATGAAGTTTTTTATATATTTTTCATAATGATGTTTTTTATATTTTTCAGAATGAACATTTTTGAAATGAAGATTTTCGTAATGAAGATTTTCATAATGAATATCTACGTACTCATTTTTTTACTCATGTTTTTTTTCTGATTCTAAAGTCCTTCGAGAAGAATTTTCCTCCATACGAATAATTCTCCTGATAATCCAAAATATATAATTTTTTCTTGAGTTTTCATAATCACCTGTTACTTACAGGTAGTTTCATTTGTTTTTTAAATTTCTCAGATTATAATTTCCCTAAATCCGAATGTTTTCTTTTCAAAACCTCAAAAGATCGGATCCTACCAAATTTTCCTTACGACTATCATTTCAACTTTCAGATCTGATAAAAAGAATTATCACCCATTTGATTGAGATGGGAAGATGAACTGTCGCATCAACACCTATAAAAAGAGTACTTCGATGGTTGTCCCATATCGGTTTTCATGCTTTTGCATGTCGAAGCTATGCCCCTCTTCAAAAGCATGTTCCATATTTTCTATGGTTTCTCAATTCCTAATGTCTGGTGAAGTTCCTTCTCAAGAAATTTCTTCTATCAAGTTGATTTCAGAGAGGAATATATACATTGAGAGGTTGGTACATCCGAATTTCTTCAATAAGTATGATTCCATTATCTCTAAAAACATCAAGCTGAATGTATGGGAAAGTGATTGCATATCAAAGCCTATAGCTCAAGACCTGGTGTATCCGGATCTACTCATTGAGTTTAATGGGTCAGTTTTTTTAAGGAATGAGAGATAAGTTTTCATTCAAGATTTATGGAAAAACCTAATCCCTTTCATACACTAAGGCTGCTAGCGTGGTGGGGTTGTCTTATGAAGGGGAAGCCGAGTTTTGTTCCCACAAGATGCCAGATGTTCAAAGAAGTTTTTTAATGGTGAAGGATATTGAGTGACTTGGACTTACATATTTCAAGACCACAAATATTTCTCCCTTGTTTACCAAAAATAGGATCCTTGAGTTATAGGTTCAGGGTTTTATCATACCGAGAAAGGGTGACAAAGACACCTTGAAGAAAAGTGATATGTATATCCTGTATTTTCTGTAAAATATAAGGAAGATCAATCTGATGTAGCATATTCTCATTACGATAGAGAATATCAAGAATGGAAATTTGAGATCATAGATAATCATGTATCCTTCCCTACTCTCCAAGATTATTGTTCGATTTCATGACTCCTTCAAGATTCCTTATAGTTCCAAGACGAGGAATTGAAAATTCATGTTATTAAGCGATGATACTTTGAAAAGAATTAACGTTAGTTTTTCTAAAGATTCCAGAGACTGTTATGATCTACCAGTGGATGAAGTAAAAGCCATTCCAAAAAATGCAGAAGAGGCTGGACCATTGAAGAGGGCTGGAAAAAAGAGTAAACTGAAGGAAGTGGAAGAAACAGAGAAAAACCCTAAGTCCAAAGAAACTCAATCCTCACCTCCAAAGCTCAAGAAGAAGAAAGCCTATCTGGATGAGGTAGTATCCAAATGGAGAGAAGACAAAAAGAATCGAAAGGAAGGAGAGCCAAAATTTGGATTGGATCCTATATAGGCCAAATCATTGAAAGAGAAGGCAGTCGATGTGCCTGAGAAGCAATCCAAAGAGAAGAAGCTTAAGAAGAAATGGTCTGAGGCTGAAATTGTCCAATCTATTTTGAGGGACACTAAAATAGCATCTGAGAACATTCCTGTACTGAAATCGTTCTTGGTTGAACCCTTACATGAGACTCCGGGGAAGAAGTTCATGACTCTAGAAAAAGTACTTGAAAAGGCTGTCAGTGAAAAAGAAGTTGTGGATGAAGTAAAAGAAGCTGAAATCAGTGATGATATAGCTAATCTGATAAAGAAAGTTGAATACTTTTAGGATAAGGAATGTGCATATGAAAAATTATCAATCAGGACTTCTCAAGCCGGATCTTCGAAACATAATATTCCTAGAATAGATGAGACGTTTGAAGAATAAGTGAACAAGTTATCTGAGGAAGAGAGTCATAATCATGACTTCATACATCTTGAAGATATTGAGGTAGGAGCTAATAAATAAAAAATTGATGATGATAGATTAGTTCAGTTTTCTGAAAGTGAGCATGAGTCACCGGATGAGGATGATGTTCCGAGAACCAATAAGGGAAAAAATGGTTGTTGATACACCTATGACAGTAATATTAACAAAGAAGGAAGCTGGTGGATCTTCTATAAGGAAGCTGGTCAAGCAAGAGGAATAACCATCACTAAGAAAAGTCTCAGATTCCGAATCATTAGCTCTGGGACATGATTTTCTCATTCAATATCTGAATAATCTTTTTGACCCCATTCCGATCTTTCCATCCATTGACTCCAGTGAAAATCTTGTAAGAAAATGGCCAGGTGGTCAAAATTGTAGTTACATATTTGAGAGATCTTGATGAGTTTTAAGATTATGTTATGAAATATTTTGATACTCATGAAATAAAAATCAGGGATCTCACAAATAGCATTGAGGAAAATCTAACTCTTGAACAGAATACTCTAATTCAAGAGGTCAAGGATCTGAATGGGAAGATAAACTCTTTTTCTCAAAGCTGGAATTGAGAAAGGGATCTCCTGATCGAGATTGAAGAAAAGCTAGTGAAGCAAGATGACTTGTTGAAGGTTCAGGAAGAAGCCCTGAAGGCTCTGGATGATAGGATCAAAGCCTTAGACAAACAAACAGAGAAATATCACAAAGATATAGAGAATCAGAAAACCACTGTATTGAAATTGATACCCAAGGAAAAGGAAGGAAAATAAATATGATCTTTTGTTGTTTTTTTCCTTGTAAAAATTCATCCAATATAAATGAAATTGTGGTTGCTCATTTTTTTTATGTTTGAACTAATATTTCAGGTACCATATATTTTTCCATTCCGTCAAACACTTTTTGAAAGTAATAAAGGGGTAGAAAGAAAAATAATTCTATGTAAAGTAGAAATATCCCTAAGTAATGGGGGCTTTATCTAAGGGGGAGTTAATATAACGAGATTTCCATACTCAAGATAATGAAAAACTCATTCCGAAAATCTATAATATGATCCTTAGTGTTACATATCCTAAGGGGGAGTTAGTTATATTCATCTTTTCAAATGAGAAAAGAGAGATAAGTTTTATTTCAAAGTCTAGAAAATAATTTCTAAGTCCTTATATTCTTTTTCGAAAAAATGTTTGTGCTTTCCAAAAAGGGGGAGATAATTGATTCAATAAGGTTTTCCTTATGAGTTTTCCATTCCAACATACTTGGGGAAGATTGTTAAGTCATTAAGGACTTCTTATAACATTACCATTCTTTCTTGTTTTAAAAATCACAAGCATATTATCTCAAGGAAAATTTCATTTTACCTTGTGTTTTACTTCTATAATGATAAATTTCCATCCCCAAGGAAATTTACCCTTACCGTGATTTCATTGTTCATAACATAATTTTTCTAAGTGTAAAATTCGGTTTTAAACCAAAACCTAGGAATCCTTTAATAACCAAGATATGAAGCATTCTATTTTAGGATTTGAATTCTAATAATTCTTATTACGAATTCTGGTTATGAACTTTTCTATGTTCTGACTCCGAATTCTGATAATGAATTCTGGTTACGAACTTCTCTAAGTTATGGCTCTGAGTTCACTAAATAAAAACTCTGAACTCTTATGAGTTCTGACTCCGAATTCTCATGAACTCTAAATCCAAAATTTGTAGGTTCGGGTTCCGAATTCTTGTGAATCTAGATTCCGAATTTCCTTTAAATTCAGACTCTTGAATTCTATAGAGTTCAGGTTCCGAATTCCTAGAAAACAGAATCCAAATATCCTTGTATTATATAGTCTAAATTAAATTTTGGATAAACTCTAACCATTCTTTTCCTTTCATTTCGAATATTGGAGTTTAGTTATGTAACCATATTTCTTCTTTCAATTGTTTTGTTATAAAACAATGTCATGCCTTCAGTTACTAACTAAACGTTGTTTAAGAGACACATGTACAGGTCACTCAAAAATTCAAGGAAAAATATGACCATTGGAGGAGGGAGCCAACCATTGAAGTCATTCCTATAATTAGGAGCTCATTTGAAAGTGCTGAATACAGTTCTATGACTCTAGAGATTACATGATGTTGAAGTGATTTCTAGAGAGAGACATTCATTTCTTTGTGTATACTGAACTTCTTGTTCAGATTTTCTTTGTGTGAATCTGATTGTTGCTGTGTACAATTGAGGGCTTCTGGGGATATGAAGACAGAGGTGTCGACTACCTTAATATTGAGGGCTTCCTTGCTAAGGAAGACAGAGGTGCCGACTACCATGATGTTGAGGGCTTGTGGGGATAGAAAGAAAGACTCTAATATTCGTATCAAGGGCTTACAGTGGTGTGGGTAATATAGACTTTCTTGAAAGTATAAATCAATGGACCTTTATCTAATGTTTTTGGATACCCTTCTCTTCGGGTTAAAATATTTACTACTTGTTACTTGTTTTGTCACAAGTTTTCTGCTACATTTTTATTATTGAGGAGAGTATAACTATTTTATACTTCCTTATACTTGTACTCGGATTTAGTTATATTCCATACGCTTTTAGGTAAAATCTTCATCTTTGTAAACTTTTATTATGTTTCATTTCCAGAACCATATTTTCCAGAATTGCTTTCTCATAATCATATTTCCAGAATCAAGCAAGTGTTTAGAACTTAGAGGTTTTGTGAATTACCTTGTTTAACCTTGTTAAAAATAACCATCTTTAAAAGTTCCAAAGGAATTTTAAAATTGTACAATTATCCCCCCTCTTGTATATTGATAATAATTAGATACTCCATATAGTATATTATTTTTTCGATCCTACATTTGGTATTGTAGAGTATATCATACTCACATACCATCTCAACAGTATCTAAATGTTGACTGAATCTATTATTTGATACTAACTATAGTGAATCTATATTTAAATACATGGATATTAAATCATTTTAGATGAATATTCTTTACATTAAAAAAGAAAATTCTTGAGGACCATAATAGTATAGTGTCTTTGGATACATTCAATGAAATCTTCTAACTTGGTTTAATATATTAATTTTTTCAAAAGATCATACCCTCCTTTACTTTAACTTAAATCTATTCTTCATAAAGTGGGAAAGGAAACATAAGAAAGGGGTGAGATGAGATTCTTAGTAAGGGTTTGAGAATGAGATACATAATCATAACACGATCATAAGTGTATGAGAACAAGAGAATAACATTTCATGATCATACCGTACATATCAAAGATCATACACATGATTCATGGAATAAATTTAGGCAGTTCATAAGACATAGATCATAAGGATGATAAATCAACATAAATAAATACCAAATCACAAGATCATGTTATATAATTATGGAACCATAATACATATAGAAAACCATTTCACCTGTTAAGGAAAAATACCCAGACCATTAACATAGTGGATTAGGAGACACCTGTTTCACATTGTGGATCAAGACATGTCTGTCTCTCATTATGGATTAGGACACACCTATTTCCCATAGTGGATCAACATGTACCTATATCCCATTGTGTATTAGGAAAAATTTGTTTTCTAAAGTGGATCCTAACACACCTATTTCCCATTATAGATCATGATCGTCAACTTGTACTCATTATTATCACATTAGATCTAAATCTTTATCAGAATCATTAAAAGGAGATAAAAGTCCCACCAATCACATAATACAATCATTAATACATATTACATGATATCAAAAACATTAATCATGTAATAATACAAGAAATTAAATGGGTATCATAAACATGTAATCAATTCATAACCTATGGAAAAGTAAAAGCTTTCAAAATAATGTCATCAATACATAATCATGTAATTGAGAGAGTTTCATAAGAATTTATCCCCTGAAAGAGAAATGGATTCTAGAAAAATATAACCTAGGAAAGGGAAACTTGTTTCATAAATATATATCCCATGAAAGAGAAAAGAGTTTTATTAACATCATTCCACAAATACATAAACTATTCAAAGAAATAATATGAATGGAACCCTCAGATCAAATCCTAGTAAGGCATGAGTAACACATGAAGATTCCATCTTAGATGGAAAATAATGTTTTATAAATTTTTAAAAATTATTTCATGAGGAAAGTATCATTTATTATTTAAAATAAATACTTTTTAAAACAAAAAACATTTTGAAAAAATTTCCCTTTTAAAATAACCTTCAAAACATATAAATAAATCGTGAAACATTTTGACAACCTTTTTACATGAAAACTAATAATATAATCTTGAATTTTTTTGGAATAATTATTCTATAAAAAAATACAAAGTAATGTTGAAATAAATTCAAACACTTTTTTATATAATATATTTTTGAAAACATTTTTTTAAAATAAGGGTTTGAAAGAACACTAATTTATGACATTAGAGAGAGATAAAGATGAATTTTCTTAAAAACATTCTTAATTATATAAAGTGAAAAAGAGTAGAAAATGGAACCAATACATGAAGATATCATGAAAACCTAGTTTAGAAGAGAATTAATGAAATTTCATGAGATATGGATCATAATATTTCATTGATGGAAGCATAATTATACACAATCCCGAAAAATGATGAGATTGTATCAATACACTATTACCATTTTGGTAAATTTGAGTCATAATAACAATGAAATAATAACACTAAATTAAGAATAAAATATAATAAAAACAATTATATTCATGATATTTCATATCAATTTATAATTTATAAACCTCTTATAAGAATTTAGGTGCATAAAATTAATTTTGTTTCAAAGAAGGGAAATTGAGGCCAAACTAATTCACTGATTTTGTTACTTATGAACCATAAACCCTATGAATGAAAAATAATAAAATGGATTTGTGAATAACCATCAGTTTAAATATATGTATAATGGAATAAAATCATTGTAATTTATACATAACACTACATAAATGAGTGGAGAACATGTAAAGTATCTCACATATATAAAATGTGAGGTGAGAAAACCCTTACCATAAATATTGACTTTCTTCGTTCAACATCAATAATCATGTAAGTTTGTTATAAATCTTTCACATAATAATATTATTATATCTAATACCATATATAATTTGGTTACAACTTTATATTAATTGTTTAATATCAATTCTAAGTTAATGTTGAATTTTGGGTAATAGTCACGTTGTTTTCTTATATGTTTTGACTTGTTATTCATGATACTATTTATCATATAATTATTTAAATATTTAAATAATTTAATATATGATATCAAAATAAAATATATTCATTATATACATATTTATAATAATATATAAATGATATAATTTTGAAAAGGAATACACCATTCCGAGAGACAGTACATTGTACGTATGCATGAACATTGTTTCTATTTTATTTTCGGATTAAAAGAATAATGTAAATGAAATATATTTATATATTTATATATTATAATTAATTTATAATTATTATGCCATGTTTATCATATATGTTCACTAAAATCATCCTCAACAAATTCCATGTAAAGTCTGAAAGAATCACATCACTTTGACGAAGATGTAGTCCCTACATACAAAAATGAAATTATCATATTTAAAAATATTGAAATCATGTTGTTATGTTTTATATGATAATTAAAGAATGATATATAAATAATATATATCATATATATAACATAAAATTAGATTTTCCATCATAATTCCTAACCATGTTTGGGGTTAACCGGAAAATAAACAATGTCGTTTCGTGAGGCGGTTGATTGTCTTACACATAAATGGCATGATCGTTACCCATTAGATGGGAGTGTGAGTAAGTGACGTTAAAGATATCAGGATAAATATATATTAGTATATTTAGTATTCTTAGGTTATTATATAAGCATTGAATAAGAATAATTGTCGTGGTGGAGAATGTAAATAAAACTAAGGGTCTTGAAGAAGGTTGTTACCTCTTCTTTGGGTAACTCTCATTGTTATGAACTAAATGGATTCCTAGGTTGGATTTTTTTATAGAATTTGGGTCCGAATATGATGTTAGGGGTTTTTTATCATATCTCAGATGGTTTTGGATGATCAAAAGTGTATTTAGTAGTGTGATGTAATGGATGAGTTGTATTCTTGTAAATATAAACATGTAAACAATATTGAGAGGTCTGCCATACATAATGTGATCCAATAATTGATAAAATCATATAAAATTTAAGAATTAGTGAAAATAATTCCTTAAAATGGATTTCAAACATGTTTTTAGGGTATATTTCATCTTATAATTGGGTTTAATCATTAATTAAACTAGTATTTTCCGAAATCAATGTATTGAATTTTAATTACAGTGACAAATATTTTTTGTGAAAAAATAATTTGACATTATTAGACAGTATATATTATTATTATTCCAAATATTGAATCCATTTTTAAAAATTGTAATCCCAATAGTTATAAAAATTAATATAATATTAATCTCACATATTTTTCATGAAAGTGGATTTAAAATCAAAAAGTTATAAAAGATTGAAGTGTTTTTACAAAACATTTCATTGTAATGTTGGATACACTGGCCCCAATTAGATTAATTGAGGTATAATTGATATAATTATACTTTAAAACAATAATATGTTATAATTTAACTATATAAATAAATTATACAAAAAAGAAATTTGGAATTAAAATTTAGTGTTTTCACAATTCATTAAAAATGAAACTTTTTAGAAAACAAAAAAAAATTAACCGAGAGTTATTTTTGATATTCCACTATAAAAAATTATTTTTATTATTTAATATAAAAATTATAAATTTTTCAAAAATAAGATATAAAATGGGGTTTCCATTAAAAAAAGGTCAAATTAACTTTTAGAAAAATACATATTTTTATTCATAAAATTGGTTTTATTATTATATTTACCTATACAATATGTTAGATGAGTATAGAAAATATTTATTAAATGAATAATACAAAAATTTTATTGGAAAAATTAATAAAAATAAATTTTTTAATTTATTGAGATAAATTTGAGTTTGTACATATCAAAATTGTTTTTATAGAAAAGTAGTTTATTTATTTTCAAATATATATTACATCCAGTTAAACTAATTTATAACAAAACCATTTATTTTATATACATATGTAAAATATAATTTCAAATTTTGATTAATCTTATTTATAATTTCCATTTCAACAACTATGTGGAAACTATAATAACATTTTAATAATCATATTAATAGTATATTATAGTTTAGAATAAACATCACCTTATGTGTAATAATAGCTATAAAATGGGCATGGTATCTTGTGTAATAAAATAAAAACATATTTTTTCATGTTCCATAAGCTAATATAAGTGATCCGTGTAGTGAAGGATTAAATTGGGGTTGTGTATAACGTCATGGAAAAATATTTCCTTTATATAAAAAACTATATTCATTGTTCAGTGGAATGAAAAATATATAAAATATTAATTTAATTTAAAAATATTTATATTAAAAAAATATTTTGGGGTTAGACATAAAATATTTATCCTTATCTTTATCACCATATATGTGATGCATTAGTGAAATATGAGTCACCTCACATCAGAAGGCAGTAGTTTACTATACACACGAGCGTCGTTATCGCATCTCCTATAGAATGGATGATTTAATGATATATATGATACAGTGACTCTAATGGCATAAATGGTTTATAAATATGATATATATACATTATATCCATATTCATACCCAATGTTGAGAGTTGTAGATAAAAAAATGATCCACATCAGTGCAAGAGGCGGTAATCTTCCGTACACATCAATAATGATTTCGCAACCAATTTGATGGAATTGGAGATGGTTCTAGGTAATAAAATTGTTATAAAAATAGCCTGGTATATTTAAGATAATTATTTAATTATATCATAATGTTTTAATAATAATTTAAGGATGTGGAGAAATAAATAAAATAATGACACTCATTGAAGAGCATTACCTTCTTTTCAGGTATCCTCCTTAGGGTTTCACTAAAGCCTTCAATGGATGGATTTCATCCCAAAGTAAGGCTTATAGTGTGATGGGTGGAATATTAGAAGTTATTTTGGTAGTTCTCTTAAAAATCAAAAGGGAGTGAATGTGTGAATAAAAAAGGAGTGGTGTGGCCTTTTATAAGTGTGGGAGAGGAAACACATGGTATTTTTGAAATGAATGGAGTGACCCCACGTTTTTGTTAAATTAAAAGGGTATAATCTGGTATCTTATCTAACCGTATAAGTGAATGTTTATAACTATATCTATAAAATAATTTTTATAAAATCTTATAGGTCATTTTTACCTTTCACTTTGTTTTTTAAACCCTGATAAATCCATTTTTTACTTAACCACTATAAATCATTTTTATTATTAATTTTGGTGAAAAATAAAGTTGAAATTTTTAGAAATTATAACTATTTTTATTAAAACTTTTTAATATGTTTTTAAAAATTCACTTCACATAAGTGGAAACTTTTAATTTAAAATTATTCCTACAGACATAATGATAAAGCGGGTTTTAAAAGGGGAAATATTTACATGTTTAAAATATTTTTCTATCATGATTTAATATAAAAATGTATCCACTGAAATAAATTTGATTAATAGATATATAATTGAACCAATTTTTCTTTAAAACAAATTCATAAATTAATATATCATAATAGTTTTTTTAAATGAATATTATGTTTTCAATTTAAATTTATTATATTTATAATTACTCAAAAAATTAAACTTCTCATAAATATCCAAAAAATAATCCTAACCTAAATTTGTTATTCCAATTAAAAAATTGAAGTTTATTTTACAAATAAATTTTATAAAAATGGTATAAATTAATTTTAAATTATTTTCCCAAGTGTGATTGAACCATCTTTTTTCAAAAGAAAAACGGAAAAACATTTCTTTTCAATTAAATGATTATTATTTTATTGATAATAAATGGATTGATAATAAATTATTTACACAATATAATATTTTATAAGTAACTTAATCCTATTCTTACAATCCATTCTAATGGATAAGAGATAATTATTATTTTAATTGAAAATATATATTGTAAATTGATGTTCAATAAAACTCATCCTTGCATATAATGATAGATTTTGGTTAGACTCATTGTTTTATATAACGATGCACAAAATCAGTGTTGTATGTAATGAAATATATTTAAGAAATTTAATTTGTTTAAAAATAAATATATTTTAAGGTTTAAAGTTTTTAAATTTATTTCTATTCTTTGAGTTTTGTGATATACACTCTATCAAATATAATGACTTTATTTTTGAATTTTTGGGTGTTATATTCTCCCCATTTTATACAAATTTTCTCCACGTAATTAAAACTTGATGTTTTAAATCCATTGATTTTAATTTTTAAATACCATTTTTGAAAAATTACACACCATAAAACATTTCATAATAAATTCTCTTAACAATAAATAATGGGTAGTATAAAGTATTTATGTACTAACAAAAAAATATGTTTCTATGTATGAGAGCATTGGAGGAAAGTTAAAGTATGGACATTGAAGAAAATTGTAAATATTTATATATGGTGATAGTTTTTATTGATCATAATAAGGTTAAAGATAAATGGAAAGTTATGGGGCTCAAAAACATAAATATTTATTGATTTACAATGCCATATGATTCCTTGGATATCAATGTAATATGATAACATTTTTGTTTTGGATCCTTTTCTTAACGTTGAGAAACAAATTAATTATCCTAGAATATAAGGAAATCTAAATTATTGACAAGTTTATAATTCATAATAATAATATCATCCTTTGTATATACTTTGATCAATTTCTAATTCATTTATTCCTCTATGAAATAAATATCCAAAATTAAATTTTTATGATAAAAGCACTAAAATACACTTTTAATGGATCCTAATATCTATAAAAGAGTGACAAGTTTTTTCTCTCCATCTCTACATATTTTTGAAAAACAAATATGGTTAACCCATGTAATCAAATATAATACGTTAATCTCTAAACAAAAAAAATTAATACCACTGGTTTATCATTAATATTAATCAGTTATATTGTTTTACCAAACACAATTACATATTAACAAGGAATTTATGTAGGGAAATGGTAGGCACTAAACACAAATAATCCGTTGGTCATCATTTCAAGCCCCACACCCTTAAAAATGTGAAGGATTTCCCTTTTTTAAATTATATATTCATACAATTCCTATAACATTCCCAAAAACATGATGGGAAACCATGAAATAAAATTAATCATTAAATAACCTTTTTACTATGATCCTCGATACAACCTAGTATTTAAAAATTTCCAATAATATTGTTTTATTATTATTAAATTTTTATTATTGAAATTATTAATAATAAAGGCTATAAATAACCCTTATCTTATTTAAATATTATGTACTGTAATTAATCCTTAAATTACATTTTTCCTAAAACATAAGATTGTTATAAGTTTCTCCAAAAATGGCTTTAATCTTAGAAATATCTCATCACATATAACCTAAAAAGATTTTTTTATGGATTTAATCATAAGATCAATCTCAAAATCATTAACCCATGATGTTATCCATGAATATTTATTTAATGAATACATATATGCTTCTAAAATTTAATAGAAACGTTAAATGTTTTCCAGATTCTTATAAAAATTTACAATTGGTAAAATATTTATAATTCTAAAATCCTAAAAATTACTTGAGCCATTTTATTTTGATAAAGTTACTTTATATTATATGATATAACATTTTGAAGAGGGTATTTAATTACATAATTCCATTCTGATCCATATTTAATACAACAAACTATAAATGGATCCTCAGGATGAGATATATTTCCTTTCATAACATTGTTTGTCTTTCCGTGATAATTATTTTCTTTATACCCTTAATTTCCACTCATATATCATTCTATCATTCCATTGGGAGACTTTATTGGGTTTACACTTCCATATTTCATACATGATAGAAAAGAATCCTTCTATCCTCCATGCTCTACATCACTCAAGTTCAATATTAACTGCATACTTCTCTTCATTATGGAGTTTAGGGGTTAGTTAGGGTATATGTTGTTATTAATATTTTAGGAAAACTGATTATGAATAATAATTATATCTTTCAATACCATCAATAGATTATTTGGTATCTCATTATCATCAAATTTTCCACCATTTCCAATGTTAACATGATTTTTTTGGGCTTCGTCAATTAACCAAAACCAAAAAGCATAGTGTGGGAAACAATAATCATAGGTGGAAAACCATAGAATCATTTATATGTTGTAAAATTGATGACAAAATATTTTCAGTATAAGGAACCCTAGTATTAAACATGAGGATTCATTATCAACATCTATTCCAATCCATCACAATGGTTTATAAGGAAAATTGGACTTTTCCTAAGTATATCCAACATGAGTGTCAAACTAGGTCCATAGTAAGAACCACTTTTATGAACTAGGTGATGATTGGGTCAAGCTCAGTATTCCTTTTTGGACATTAATACCCCAAGTTATATCTGTTCTAGAACTGCCCCCACTTGTAATATCAAGATATGGATCTATTTCAAGGGGAAACGACATAATTTATTCCCTACCAAAACATTAGAATGATCTTCTATAGTCATCATCAAATTTTATCATAAAGATTATGATCCATAAAATATGTTATACCTAAATATAGTTCCCATGGTTTTTACTAAAATAAATTGATACAAACTGTAGATATTTTTCCTGTTCCTACTTTATTACATTGGTATTGGGAATAAGGAATCACATCCCAAATTACCGAATAGTTTAGTAGTCATGGTAAAATAGACGCATACATGATTCTCATACTGCATTTCAATAAAAAATTAGAACATATTTTCAATAATAACACTATTCCCTATAAAATATATATGAATATAAAGGATAGTACACATTATTTATCCTAGGAATGTGATGAAAAATATAGTGATATCAAATTCTCAGTAAGGGTTTAGTATAGTGGAATATTTCATTTATTAATGATGGGTGATCAACATAACAATGTAAATAACTAAAAACAAATTACATTTAAATGAAATTACTATCATGATAAGATAAGGAGGAATAAATATAGAAAGATAAAGATCTTAATATAGGATCCATTTAAGCAATAAAATAATAATAAAATGAATTCATAGATTATATCATAGTGAAAATCTCATTGACAATGATAATAAATAAATTATAAATGAAGTTAATTATTAGTTATTAGACATCATGTTTTCCATGAACATTATAATTTTCCATCTATACTTATCAATAAGATAATTCAAAATATTATTTATACAAACTGATCAATTCTGGCCGACTAATTATTGTCAAGACCTTTCTCAAGGCCCATTTTGTCAACATTTATCCTCAGAAAAGTATTAAACATACTGGTTACAAACCCAATAATGGTTTTTTTAATTGTTTTTGTCTCATGAGAATATGAATGCAGAGTGGGAAATTATATAAATGGTCTCTAACTAATAACTTTAAATTCCGAAGTATAACTAAAATATCTAATAATAGATTTAATTCATTAAAAATATGAATTATATTCAAATATCTGTAACGAGTAATGAAGATTGATTTATCAATATTTTCTAGTAAATCAAATGGTTTTAATAGTAAAAATGAATATAAAATGGAATAAATTTTAGGAAATAAACATGTCAATGAAAAATTATGTGGATATTTAGGAGAAAATTAATTTCTTATGATCAAAGGTAAGTGAGTATTTCATGGATAATTTAATGGAAAAAAATGAAATAAGGAAGAGAATTTCAATAATATAAATCATTAAAATAATCATAAGATTTCTAAGAGAAGAATAATGATGGTGAAAACATATACCCATTGGAGGGATAATTAGTTTTTTTGTCCATTATGAATAGAAAAATAGTAATTATAAATTTAGAAACATCCTTGAGGAAAATATCCTTTTCATTTTGAAAATCATTCGGAAATATTATAAAATTTTCTTTAGAAATATCCTCATAAACCTGGAAAGACAGGTTCAATTAAATAGTATTAATGATGGTGGGTAATTATGAACATGTAGAAAAGTTAAAATAACATTCCTTTTCAATATATAATGTTTAGTAAAGTACCCGATACATAAAATGATAAGACGATTCCTTCCAAATTTTCAGTAATAGCCGAATGGGTATTTTTTTGAAAAATAAATATGATTCCTTTGAAAAAAAATCAATGAGAAAAAATTGGTGAAAATTTAATTGATAAATAATATTGATAATTTTAAAAAATATTTTTAATTTTTTTATAATACATAGTTTTGGAAGAAAACATATTTCAGACCAAATAGAAAAAAAAATCAGATTTTCTTTAAAATATTTCTCAATAATTTTATGTACCAAAGATTGTAAAAATGGTACTATTACATGAAAAAGTTCCAGAATAAAAATATATGAATAATATAAAAGTTTTTATTAAAAAATTATTAAATAAATTCCATTAATTTAAATGTAAGTGAAAACAATCCCAATTTAAACAAGTTTGTTAAGTAACCCCTTTAAAATATCATAACATTGATATGAGAATTGACATATGAATATATTATGTGTATCAAATATAAATCCACAGGAATCAATTTCATGAAAAATATAATATATATAAAAATAATTATACAATTATTCTCAAAATATTTATAACAACAAGGAAGTAGTATAACCCAATGAAAGGATGTTGGGTTATGAAAGTCTTGATTACTTGGAAACTATTAATTCAATTCCCCTTGGATGTTATAATTTAATATGAAAGTCAATATAAAATAAATTATTAATTAATCATGATATTACAGGTAAAATTGGTAGTATATACACCAAGTAAATGAAATTCCATGAAAAACATTTCAATATGCCTCAATGAAATGAAATTGAGATTAAATCACTAACATCATGATTATTTCTAAATGAACGTTATTTAACCACCAATATAGTAGTTTTAAAAATGTTATTAAATTATATAAAATGATATTAATTTTTATAATTTTATATATTATCCATTTATATGATATTATTACATATTCATTACTAATATTTCATTATTTTAAATATTCCGTGTGTTAGTTGCCTTGTTATCCCTCGTGTGTTTCATCATAAATTATCTGGTTCTGGAATATATTATATAGTTATATGATATAAATAATAGTAATCATGAGATAATAATCATATGTTACATCAATTTTACTTTTAAAAATAGTCATATATTGTTGTAATGAAAAATAAAGTACATTACAGCCATGGAGAAAACAGGTAGTACACACACATGAGTAACACTTCAATTTTTCAAAGATCATTATGGAAATATGGTAAGTAATGTTTTGTCTTTAAATATTTACAATTAAATCATATATAACATATAATATACATAAATATATATCATTCATGTGTTGTATAAATGAAAATATAGTCACATCACTTCATGAAGGTGGTAGTCCACATGTACACAAACGTTGTTCTCATATTTATGTGAGTGAAAAGGAAAGAAATAAAATGATATATATTAACTTTATAGAATGATAAATATGTAATTAATATCATAATTCGGTCATTTATGTCACATATAATCATCAATTTCATCATAATCACATTTCATGTGAAGCGTTACTCAATGTCAAATCACATCGCTTCGGGGGGAGACAACCCACTATACACACATGCGACTTTATTGTATCTTCTACAGGATAAAAGGTATATATATATTGAAATAAGAGGTACAAATATGTTATGAATGTTATATATATTTTTTATATATGTCATAATACCCATCCTTTATAGGTTGAAATGGAAAAAAGAACGACATTAGTTCGTGAGGTGGTAGTCTGCCATACACATGAATGATGATTTTGTAACCAATTTGATCGAATTGAAGATGTTTTCAGGTCAAAAAATTATTTTCATAACATCCTAGAATATGTAATATTGGATTTTTTATTATATAATACTATTTTAATAAACATTTCAGTAGGTGGAGAAAGAAATAAAATAAAGACGCTCAATGTAGAACATTACCACTTCGTCGAGTACCCTCCTTTAGTTTAAACAGAATCCTTCAAAGGTTGGATTTCATCCTAAAATAATTATTCTATGATTATGGGAAGTAATGTTTTAAGTTATATGGTTATGTATTGGATGATCCATAATGGATTTATGGTGGTAATAAGAGAGAAGAGTGTGGTACCTTTTATAAGTGGGGGAGAGGACATACATGGTATTTTTAAAAGAATTGAGTGCTCCCACATTTTCATACAAGACAAGGGTAAAAATGTACCATATAAATAAGTATAGTTTAAATGATCAAAACATTCCATAAAAAAGTTTTTGGGTAATTTTATTGTTCATTTTATACTCATATATGTTTTTATTAACTCATAGAAAATCCATTTTTACCATAACCGCTGTAATTAATTTTACTATTTTCACTATTCATTTCGGAAAAAATTTCAATATTCCTTATAATAAATTATAAATTTTTCTTACTCCAAATATTGAATTGTATTTTCCAAATTCAATTCTCATAAGTGGAAAATGTTAATTTAAAATTAATCCTACGAACATGAAGAGAAAGCGAGTTTTCAAAGAGAAAATGTTCAAAAAAATCAATGTTATTATATAATAATTAAATATAAAAACGATTCTATTGAACTAAATTGGATTAATTTATATATAATTGAAATAATTTCACTTTAAAACCATTTTGAAAAAATAATTTAACCTTATATTTTATATAAATTAATAGTATGTTTTCAATTTCAATTTACTACATTACATTAATCATCAAAAATTAAAACGTCTTAGAAATATACCAAAAAAGTAATACTAATATAATATTAGAATTCTTATTTATAAATTTAGGTTTATTTTTTCAAATAAAGTTTCTAAAAGTGGGAAAAAATAATTTTAAATTATTTTCTCAAAGCCTGATTAAACCATATTTTGGAACGAATTCTATTTTTCATAAAACATTTCATTAATCTTAAATGATTCATATTCTATTCATAGTATGTACCTAGAATATAAATTTGTGTTAAATATATATTTTCAGAAATTATTTAATGGTATTTTACCCACTATTCCAATTGATTTGGGGTAATTGTCATATTAGATAATAATATTAATAGTATATTGTTGTTTGGTAAAATCAGGCTTTGCGTGTAATGCAAGATTTAGAAGAAACTCATTGTTGAATGCAACAAAAGTTAAATATAGTGTTTTATGTAATAAAATAAATTTAATATATATAATTTATTTAAAAATAAATATATCTTAATGTATTGAGTTTTAAATTCTTTAATACGATTGTTGTAGTGTGGCATACATGCTAACGAATAAAATATCCTTATTTTAGAACATCGAGGTATTAAAGATTTAAGAATTATAGATCTTATTATTCATGGATAGGGATGTTGATAAGATAATTAGTCAATTTTTGGTCAAGTTATATGGCTCAAAGGGGTGTGAAAAAGAGAAATGAGGGGTGTCCTTTTATAATTAAAGGAAATGACACACATAGAATTAAATTAAAAATTGAAATATAATTAATGTATTAATCAATTTATAATGCCTTAAAATATACATTAATTTTAAGTAAAATAAGATATGATTGATGTATGATCATTTAATGGAACTGACTCTTGTATTGTGACATTTTGATCTATATGTTTTTCTTTAAACCCATCATTAATACATTTAATCCTTAACCATTATAACAAAATTTTCAATCTAAAAAAGTTATAATTTTACATATTAGATAATAATCGGTTAATAAAAGTATATGGGGTGAAATTTTAGACAATTTATAATCCTGAACATCCACTTTTATGTTTTTATAATAATTTAGTAAAATATTATTTTTCATAAAATGTCATTAATGTTATTTTTGATGTTATTCATTTAATTTTACTTTAAAGACATGAACATAATAAATTAATTTGAATATCAATTTTTAACCCTTTATTATAAATTATTAAAAACTATAAATTTCATTTTTCACCATAATTCATTACAAAAATATTAGTTTTTTTATTTTTAAAATCATTTCGTTTTACTTTTCTATTTTTTGTATAAGCACTTTGTCAGTGCTGTGTAGGAATTTAATATGATTATAAAACTACTAAAAAATAAAAAAAACCATAATAAATTTAAATTAATAAATAAACTATTATATTAATTTATATCATATCATTATCTATATTTGAACATATAAAATAAATCAAAAGGAAATAGATTGACATTTTGGAGTTCCCATTACATAAAATATATATATAATCATTGAGGTATAATAGAACCAAAATGACATATATTAGAATTTTGGATTATTATGGACACATTTATCCAATAAATTAAATAGAATAAATTTTTTTGGATTTTTTTTAGACCTCATATCTTGGATCTGACCCTATTTTAAACATTTTAACCCTACTAAATGACAAATATTTTGCATGATTACTACCCATAATAAACAAAATAAAAGGAACATATTTACCAAAATTGAAAAAAATGATTCAAAATATAAAATATATTTTTCATGATTAAATATCTAGAATTTTATGAAATTAATTTTCATATAAATTCCTAAAATGCAACAAAAAATATATTTTAGAAACATGTGTTTTTAAACATTAAAATTAACTTATATCAAAATCATTAATGTACTCTAATTCCAAAGGAATTAATTATATTATTATAAATAAAAATTATAATATTTAACTTTATAAATAAATATAAAATATAATTGTACTTTTATATTACATTATTTAATGAAAAGAAATGAAATTAATTGAAAAAATCGGTACTTATCACAATTAATTGAAAAGTAGATCATTTTTGAATAATAATAAAATTCCACCCTAATTTAATATAAAAATGATGGTTTGAAAAATTAAATTCATTTCATAAAATAAAATTTACTATTTTTTCATAAATGTATTATAATTTCCACACACAAAATGAAATTAAAATCACTTTTAATGAAAATGCATTTTTGAAGCATAAAATGAGCTCACTAAAACTGAGTTCTTATTTCCTAAGAATTAATCGGTAATTTTTTATTTTTGAATACCATTATAAATTTATTTCATGATTTTTTTAATCATATTCATACCCTATAATTCAATGGATAAATTATAATAGTTTTTTATAATACATCATAATCCGAATAAAAATATGTGTTGCACATTAAGCAAGCCATTGTGTCCTGTAATCTTTTAAAATAATTTTTTAGTATTTTATATATATTCACATAAACTTCATACATTTATTTTATATATATTCCTTACATATATACCTATTTTTCCTTACCATCCATTTTTTTGATAATAAATGTTTACGTCTCCCCTATGATTTTTTACATCAATAAAATCAATATTCAAGGTAACTTTATTCCGCCTCCGTAAGATGATTTTTTTACATGAATATGTTAAAAATACCCTATTTATTTTATACTAAAACCTAATAGTTTAATTACGGTTGAATATAAAATAAAAATCTCCTTTATTCATTAAATGATTATTTTTCCCATTTCAAAAATAACCACATATACTGGTAGCTTTTTATTCTAACTTCTCTTTGATCATTCTCATGATTTTTTAAAAAAATAGAATGCATTGTTCAAAGATCTATGTTCATTGATCAAAATATTTTAACGTAAATAATTATTTAATCCCATTTTTGGAATCCTTATGATTTACCCTTTGGTTATTCTTTGAAAATTATTATGAACCCAATATTTGGTCATGGGTTTTATCATGAAATACTTTATGCATGGTTTCTCTCCTCAATAAGAACACATATGCATAATGCTATATGTGAGACAGAATTATACATATGGAAATCATAATAAATATAATTATAAATGTAATTTGAAAAAAATTAATTATGATAGGTAATGTAAAATAATATAATCATTGGTTATTCTGATTTAATCACTTAATCAAAAAGTGAACCTTTATCAATGCTTATGATACCATGATTTATGTTTTTTGAAAAAAATTGATCAAATGTTGTTATGATATCATTTAATCATTCTATGTTCCCAGGTTTATGATAAATATATTTTTAATGATGTCATGTTGTGTTCCTTGTCCCAAAAGTTATAATTTTTTATCATTTTTATTCTCTTATTGGGATTTCAATATCACCATTTTCCTTATTTGTTTTCTCAAGGGTATCATATATAATTTTAGAAGACCTACATGAGTTAAAAGAACAATGTGATGTTTAAATTAAGGATGATTTAATTTATGTTTAATATGGAATAATCATGATTCTAATCTCTTATGAAACTATACCACTCATTAATTAGACTGTATTTTGTAGGAAAACTATGTTAAAAATCATGAATTAAAATGTACTTATGGATTGGTTCACTATATTTAATACATGAAAATGATAGCATACTTCGTAATTAAATATCATATTTATTGATAATGAGAGACTAGTTTGATAAAAAAACATCTAACATTGATTACATTCATCCGGTGGTAAACAATACGAGAATAAGAATGTAATCCCAATAAGAAAAAATACTATTATTATCTTATGTATATAAAAAGAATCAATGAACTATGAATGTAACCTCCCTTTTCCCCCAATTCTGATTATACATTTTTGTATTTTCCTAAAATAAACTTGTCACTATAATATAATAACAATTGATAATTTAAATAAATTATTTAAAGGGTAATATTTCATTTTTTGACATTAGTATTAAAATTTTAGAGGACTTATTATTAGATAGAATAAATATCTTTTGAAATTATTAGTGACAATGATTTTTCTATATATGAAGTTTGTATATAGTGATTTATAGTTAAGATATAACCTCATTAAAAATATTATAAACAATAATGGAAGTTAAGAATATTTTTAATTTCACACCTAGAAGGCCTAGAATCATGTGTTCTTATTGATTTTAAAAATATGTGCGAATTCACATAGTACTATGACATCTAAATTGTGTTTTTTTTACTTACATGTTTATTTTATACCAATTGTTAAAATATAGTAACATAACCCTTATTAGTATCATGTATATATAATAAAGACAATAAAAATCATCATTTTCATTCATAAAATAGGAAAATAAAACAAATTTTCTTAGTGAATGTGAATTCAATTTATCTTATTTATGGTTTTTAAATTTTCTTAATTACAATAAATATCTAAAAATTTATTATCTATGGATTTTAAAAATTAAAAAAATTAAAGGGGATTAATTTTTTTTTAACATGTTTACCAAATAAATAAGGAATAACGTATTTTCTCTTATTCTGATTGAAATTGTAATAAAATAATCAAATTATTCTTTTTTATGGGGTAATTCTAATAAAAAATATGTGAAGATAATTTTTCTAATGGACTATAATTATTATTTTTCATTTTTTATAGAAATAATAACTATCTATTTAATTACTCCAAAAATAATTAGACTTTGGGTCTATAATAGAATAAGAATTTAAAGACCATGTTTAAAGGAAACCTCCCCTATGATCAAAAATACATATTCAACCTCAAGTATATGAACATTATATTTTGAATATTTGTTACATTATTAAAGAACCTTGAATGAGTAATTTGAAAATTACAACCAATACTAATTGAAATAGATGTATTTTCTAGATTAATAAATGTTCCAAACGGAATCCCCAATATTGGCACACTAATAATAAATTTTCATTATATTTTTAAAATTTTACTGGAGGTGTTGAAACTATATATTAGAGGCTATCTATAATTTTTTGGAACCATATAATGATAAAAGAGTGACTGGTAAAAGATGAGAACCTATAATAAGATTGATTTCATCATTATGTCAATAGATATAGTATTGACCAGTTTGACCCACATGTGATACTATATCCGATAATTAAAGAGAGAATGGAAGTTAAAATATATATCTAAGGTCGAGTTTCTTTGATGAGTTATCGTGTTTGGTGGCACTCATGGTATTATTCTTTAGGTGATCTAAAATTAAAGTGAATAATTGTTTTTCTTACCATGACCATTGGGATACCATCTCATATAAGGGGTACTAGGATGACTATCCTATGGCATACTAACATGATTATAACCCCTTTATTCCATTATTTATTGGTTATATGTTAATGGGATGTCAGTTTTGGGAATGACACAATCAAGTAAAGTATTATTTGAGAAAATTATTGGGATGATTTAATAATTATTATTTAGTTATGTGAAAATAATATCTTTAAAAGTGTTATATATATTTTCAAAACCCTAATAGTATATGAGAATTGGTGTCATTATGTGACACTTAATAGGGGAAAAACCAATTATGGTCAAGTCACATGAATGAGATATGACAATTATTTGTAATTCTAATTCATATGATAGTGGACATGTAGTGAGAAAAAATGTGTAAACAGAAGGATAAGCTAATTCATATAACTAAAATAAAACTCTGGTGGTCATGTTACATCTCTATTTTAGTGTGTTTTAACATAAAATTCATTAATATTGTTATTTGTAGGGTATTTTATTTTAGTATTCTATAGAATTAACTTATATAAAATCAAGTGATTAAATCATAATGACCAATGATTGAATTATATTACATTACCTATCATAATTCACCTTTTCCACATTACCTTTATAATTAATATTATATTTTATAGGATTTCCATGCCTAAAATTCAATATCTCTTATCAAACTATAATATATTTTTTAATATGTTGGATTGTTGATATTTTCTTATTGAATTCCTGGTATGGACATTATATTTTCTTATTATTTTATCCATATTGACGTATGAATTTTTTTGTGAATTTTATATTTTATTTCAAACTAAAATTTAACATATTAATGCATATAATAATGGGAATAATTAAGGGATGAAAATAACTCCCAATTTATTGTATCCTAGGTAGGAAATAATTGCACCATAATTTTATGTTACTGGATTGGAATGATCTTTTTTGTTCTTTGTGTTTTAAGTTTCAACATTTTTGGTTCTTGGTTTTTATTTTTTTATTTAATCTTAATTACTTGAGTTTAAAGGATTGACATTAGGTTTTTCTTTCACTGATAATGGTTATTTATTTTCTAATGTTTTCATTTCCATCACCACTAAAATTGGTGTTTCCCTATTATAGGTATGGTGTCTTTTAGAATAATCTTCACCATCAACGTATTATTGACTCACAGAGGTATGGATTATAGGTTTAATATCATGATGGTAAGGTTTATTATTTTATTCTATTGTAGGGGAGGAAGACCAAATTTATCCTCTCAAGTTCAGGTGTTGTTCAAATTAGTGGAGAGTTTCATTATTATTTAGGTGATTTGAGGTTGATGGTTTTGAGAAAAAGTGTTTATCAACTCTATTAATTTAATACATTTGACTTAAATCACATAAAAAATTCACATATCATGTTTCTATAAGACCCCAAGAGCACTCCTTGATCCATAAAAGCAAGTGACTAGCAACATGTAGCTTGGTAGCAGTTTTCCAATGATTTTATAGTTACATATTATTCAAATTTATCCAAAAGAATATGAAAAATATATAGTTGAGATAAATCCCATCTGTCAAAATGCATTTATTAGATACAATTCAAAAATTATAAATAGGACCATCATATCCATAGATAAATACAACACATTTTATATATTATCCAGGTGCAATATTTATGGGAACTTGAATCTTGTAATTCCATGTGTCAATATGGGTCAAAAAATTCTAGAGGAAATTTAATTATAAATTTAGGGGTCATGGTTTATTTTTATACTGGATTTAGATGATAATTTTAGGTTATTAAACAAATCAAATTTTATTCTTTACACATGGATAGAGGATCAAATTGTGGATAGAGGAAATAAGAAAGTATTTGAGGAGGGTTGTTTCATCGAGGATGTAGTCTGTAGCAAATCAGCCAACCACTGGCCGACCACTAGCTCATTAGTGGTCTGGCATGTGGCATGTTATCCCTATTCGGATAACCATAATTATAATTCCATTAATTTGGGAAATTTACTATGTTTTCCCCTCTTGTTTTTAGGTTGTTTCCCCACTCTTATCCTAATTTTATCACATGTGGTATGGTATCTTCTCCCCTTAGTTACCTTCTTCAAGATCCTTTAGGATAAGCTTTTTTGGTTCATTCTCTCAGTGAATGATGTTAGGTTTTACCTTATGTTGATCTTGCTTTATACTCTCATTACCTCTTCATAATTTTATTTTATTCTGTTATAGGGTTTATAGATGATTCTATAAGGACTTCATGGAGTAATTTGATTATGATAGGTTTTTTCTTAGGCATTGTAGAGGATGCCTGACATGACATGTGAGTAATGCCGCTCATCGATTAAACCAAAATAATTTTTTGGGAATTTATGTATTTGTTTTGTATTATATTAAATTAAATCATGGGTTTAAATAAAATTTCATGTTTTATATTTTAGACAATATGATGTTGAAGGTGTGTTCAGGATCCTCCTTATTCATTGGGATGTGACTACGGTATGGTGGGAGAACCCAATGACTTTTAAATAATGATTCCAATTTTGAAATCAATTTATAAATAATTATAATTGGTTATAACTATTTATTTATAATTCCTTTATATGAGTTAGGTTCCTAAGAACACTAGTGGTGGCCATTTGAGTCTAGGTTAATGTTCGTCCGGCCATGGAACGAGCTATCATTTTATGTAAAAATAGAAATTGTTTTATTTGAGGTAGGTGATACTGGTATAGTCCCTATGAACTTATGGATGATTTTATCTCAATTTTAATTTGTTTTATAACTAATGAGGTGATAGAAACTTTCATTAAATAAATACTTTGTTTTAATTTAAATAGTTGTATTTAAATTAAAATATTAAACATCCATAAGCACCTAGGATTAAACGAATTAATGTTCATACACCACTATGGACATATTTCACCAACTTTATTCCTTATCCACTAATGGTCAAACCATGAAATATTTTGTTTTAATTGAAACTTGAACCCCTTGAGGGTATTTAATAAAGTTAATTGAAATCAGTGAGTCTTAGAGGCTCTTCATTGGGTGATTTGGAACCAATTATACTTATTTGGCCGAGTCATGACCCTTGATATACATTAGGGTCATCGGGGTTGGTGAGAATAATTATTGGGTGAGAGGTCATTTTTGTGGGATTTATTTTCTGAGGTGAATAGACCATTTTTAGGATAAATGTCCTGAGTTAGTGGACCGACCAAAATAAATCGGGACTTCAGATGGTCCATGAGCGATCTCCCCAGACCATAGCATGTGTGGATTACCAATAAGTACCATGAGATCATGAAATTTTTATTACACTTATAGGGATAATGACTACCTATAATCATTAGTTGATGACCCATGATACCATAGTGAGATTAAGGAGACAAGTGGGGTTCCCTCTACCCTTGTGTTTACCAGGAGGACCCAAAGTTGGTTACCTCTACATTAATGTGACCTAGGGGATGATGATAGACACACAGATTATAGACTGAATCAGAGAGGGTGTGACTTGGGATTATTTTATATTTTTATGGGTCCTACCTTAGATCACATACCTTTCCAATGTGTAGTATCTTAGATTATAATCTAGAATATAGACACCATATCCTAAATTATCACCCAATGGACACTCTAAAAAGTTACAATTTATGTTTATATTTAAAAGTTTAATTTTATAATTTTTGAATTTTATTTACAAAAATATGTTTACTTTTTAAATTCACCGTTAATATAAAATCTAAAGAGGAAAAATTAGAATTTTTTGAAGATATTCATTTTTAGGCGATAAGTGTAAATATAAATTTTTGTTAAAACCAGGACTTTTAAATCATTTCTAGGATATAAGAATAAACAAAAACTCACAATACCCTTATATTGAAAAATATAGGATTTAAATGTAACATTACACATTTTAATGTTTTTTTAATTCATAAACCTATATTATATATTTTAACACTTCAGAACCATTTTACACTAAATTTCTTTAATGCATCATACATTTACTATTTAAACATTACATTATATCACTTTTTGAAATTAACTATCTTTATAATTATTTATAAACTGGAATCAATATGTATAAATTATTTAATAAGTTCTATTTTAATTTTTTTCTATAAAGGATAAGTTACCATATGTAAAAACTAGGTACCATGGTAAAAGATAAAATGATATAAGTAAAAAATCATGTAGCTAAATGTCTCCAACATGTTTAAAAAATTTGGTGAATTTTTGTTGATTCCTTTATTAACCTTATAAATTTTTATCCCAATTATTTTTCAATTTTTTGTGCTACTTGATGTGAGAGTTACATTCCATTATGGAAATTTTTTGGGTATTCACAAAAACACCATCACTTTTCATTTATAAAAGGGGAACTCCAATCATTTCATTACCTCACACTCTAAACAAATTAGTTTGGACCAAAATGATCTCAAACCTCTGATAGAAATTATTATGTTCCTTCAAGAGGTACAGATATTCTCAAAAAACCATAGCTTATAGTATTATCCCAATTTTTAGTAGAGATAATCCAATAAGTGAGGTATATACTTCTGGCCACACATTTCTCATTTATATTTCATTATGTGAAATTATTATTTTAGAAATAACATTAAAAAATGTTTAAATTATTACATTAGAACTTTTAATATTGTAGTATTCTATTATTATTACGATACACACATTAGCTACCATTTTCTTTAACTTTAAGAAAAATGAAACTATCGTTTATTCCGTGTGCAGACTACCACATGCATTATGCAACATATTGTTTTTCATAATTGCCTTACGGGGACGTTCAATATAGAAAATATACTATATATGCATGATATTTATAAAATATTTTAGATTCTAAAATAAAAAACTATAGTACTTTTTCCCCATTCTATGGAAAACGAAACCGTCAACCATATGGACATGAAGACTTCTACCTCCATAAAATTATTGACTTAAATTTTTATTTTCATTATTTCTGTTCATTACTATAATTAATAATGTTTTTAATGTATAAATATTATTTCTATTTCCATTTTATGGTTTTAGTAATGAAAATTTAAAAACATATTAAACATATTAATAGTATAGAGTTTTTATAAGATTAACTATCTTAAATAACCATATTAAAAGGAAATTTTTTTTATTTGTACCATGTAATTTTTCATATACATTGATTATTGTCAAAATATGATACCAATTATAATATATCATACTTAAAAATAATAAATAATCTCATTATTATTCACATATAATTTTATTACAACTAAACCACCTTACAGTCACTCCTTAAATCGGGGAAAATTCATGTTTCGGTTGATTTTACCATCTATAGAGACAATAATAAGAATTTTCGTCCTGAATGATAATGGGAGAATAATTAATAGTATAATATGATATAAATGATTAAATAATGGTTCTTATTTTGTTATATAGATGTTAAATCCATATTTAATTACTTAATAAAGAAACGCCCTTTGATTGTCATGGATCATCGAAACATGTTGTTTAGAGATTTTATCTTTAATGATAAGGAATAAAACACCAATGAAATTAAATTAAAACATAACAGATTATTTTAAATAATTAATAAAATAAAAATTAATTACACGGTAAATAATAAATTTATAATAATAATGAATATCGAAATAGCTATTATAAAAATAGTGTAAACAATCAAAACTATAAACACCCGATGTAAGAAAATAGTTAATAATAACTAAAATTCATACAAGTAATGACTATATATAATAAGATAAAAATAATAATGATATGACTAAAGTTATTAATTAATTTATTAAGATATATATGTTTTTTATATTATAGGTTAAATTACTTTCATGGGTGTAAGGATAGTAGGTACTGATTTTACATCATAAATTCCACTATTTGAGACATGTTTTATATTGTGCTCCCAATTTTTATTATGTATAGTATATAATGAATATTTGAGACAGTGGGTCATGAAATAATTTTTTTATTGTATCTTAACATTACAATCAAGATTTCTTTACAAACTTAAACATGATTTATTACATTAACTCTTCACTTGATGCAACATGAATGATCGAGAGGTCTAGTGTCTTTGGTGCTTAAAATCATTGCATAACAACTAAAAACATGAAATACAACATATTTATTTAAAACATACTTTACATGACCACTAAATTCCCTCATACTTAGCATTGCATGGGATAACCTGAGGACATGCAAAAGAAAAGGGTGAGCTATAAGGCCCGGTAAGGGAACAAACATGGAATAACATGAAGAATACAATACATGTTAGACAATAGGAATATCAATGGAGAAAAAGATAAACATGAACATAAAATCATGATAACACATGATAATCATAACATGGAAATGTGGCAACAACACTTAAACTAGAATTAGCATGATCCAAGACTCATTAAACATAGAGCATGAGTATAACCTCATTTCACATGAAGCATGAGTAAAACCTTATTGGAGATGAATTATCATGAGTCAACACCCATGGCAAATGACCTCTCCCGATACTATACTTTACCCAATGCATTGGAGCGCTATTAGGGTGTACCCTTCTTAAATATTTCATTTCATGCATAAGTGTGTCACGTGGATCATATAACATGAAATCAATCAACATCATAAGTTATTACATGATTAAGTAATGAGGAATAAATAAATGAAAGTACCATTAAATATGTATATTTTATAAAGGTTAATACCCTTGATTTATACATGGGTATGGTATTCACTACACAAAGTTCTTCGCTTGAAAAAATGCGGAGCAATTTCAGCAGCATAACAGCATGACATAAAGATTCAGGAAAATGGTAGATGATTGAGAAAATTGTGACCAATCATATTTAAATTAAATAGATAGTAAGGGGTTCATATAGATACATGTCTCAAAAACATTAATGGTATTTAGATTCATAATTCAAAAGAATTACTTGGATGTAAAAGAAGAGAGAGAAATTCCTCATAGAATTTCAGCATGGTAATAGGTGTACATGGAAGACATTAATGAGTGAAAAAAGGGCTCTCCCATCATGAAAACATAAATTGGGAAGTGTGGGGGATGTGTGAAATCATACCCCAACAATTTTAATTTAAAATCAAATGGCATAACAACATATAGAAAATTAGAAAAAAATGAGAAAGGTAGAAATCCCTTACTTAGAAGTGTGGTCACAAAAGCAAGGTAGGGGCTTGAGAGACACATATTAAGAGATTGGGGCACCATTGGAGGATTCTAGAGAGAGGAGGTCAGGGTTTGGATGAACTCCAATGGCTTTTAGTGAAGAGGAAGTGAGATCTTGGGTCAGTTTGTATAGGATAAGAGAGGTAATTATTTATTATTTAGGTCTGGGTCACCACACATTAAACTAATCAATACCACAAACCAGCCCATGGTTTTTGAAAAATGGGAGTTGGAAAAATATTTCATAAGGAAAATGGTTGAACTTCTTAAAATAATAGGGTTTCTTAAGTGGAGGTCAGTCACATTCTCAAGGATAACAATTTAAAAAGACTAAATGTTTTATAAGTCTAGGAGGGTCCACTAAAACTTTGTATGATAAATCAAAAAAACCCAAAATCACATTATTTTAATTGTAAAACATATATTGGCCGAACGTAATTTTTTTCTTATTTTATTACATCACTATTTGGTCATTATGATATAATAAAACACATTGTATAATTAACGATGTTTAATTTTTACCCAAAAATTTGACTATCTCTGAAAATTATGAAAAATTCACTGTTGGATAATTTTGACTTCCTGATTCCAAAAATAATATGCATATTATCTAAAAAATATTTTAAGTACATGAATTTTACTTTTAAAATAAAAACTGACATTTACTAAAAATTCCTGGGTTTTGACAAAATAGCTTTCAAACCTTAATAAAAATTACAATTTCATTTATAAAAATAAATGATCATTTATATTTAATAAAAAGTAAAAAAAATTAATAATATTTTGTTAAAATATTATTTAATTCAAAAATCCATTAATTCATCATAATTTATTTCTTATTTGACTATTAATTAAAAATACTATTTGTTCTTTAAGAACTATTTACAAAGTAACAATAATAAAATGAATGCACATTCTTTATACAAAAATAATATACATAGTCATAGTGATAAATTATTATTATTTAACCCCTTATAACACCCGCATAGGACAAAGGGTAAGGTGTGTGATGGTGAAAAACTCTTGGGGTGGCTCGGATAACATCGCTCGGGTGGTAGTCATTATTAACTTCCACATCTCTTGTAGTCGGTTCTGCTCAAGCTTAAGGTGTTCAAGCTTGGGTTGTGATTGGTCAAGAGTGAAGCCCAATGACGTCACCTCCTTCTCGAGCTCTTACAAATGGGATTCGTATAAGGAAAGTCTACTGGATGAGGCCATCACTTTTTTTATCTGAGTAAATTGGATTTGTTAGAGCCCTATATTTATACTAAACATGTGTTCACTGTTCAACGACTATATTAGCAATGATCACAATTCATAAAGATATTTTAAAATTCAAAAACATAAATCCAATGAAGTTCACATTTTATATATCCACAATAAGATATTTAATTATATCAATAGAAATTTCCATTAATGAATTTTTGGGTCATTAAACTTAATATAAATTTTAATATATTTATTTCAAGAGATTCTGATTGAACTGATACCCAAGCTATAAGTGGGTTTTTTCATCCAACTGTTCTTGTTTTGGGAATCATGAAATGTTAATGACCTGTTTCCTTTTTTTAGTACATAAATTTACATGTATAAATTTTTATCATATTATTCATGAATTTTAATGTATTTAATAATATTTATTTTAATTCCCCGTAATATTTTTTAATCAAAAGTTACCCAAACCATTTTAAAACTCAGTATATTCCCTGGGGGAAAAAACAACTTATGTTTTGGTAACGTAAATGTATGAATACTTTTTATTCAAATATATCGCTATATGTATACTATAAAGTTTATGATGCTATATCATAAATCAAAATGGGGTTAATAACCCCAAAAATATTTTTTTAGTATTGAATTAATCATTTCTATGATTAAGGACCAGTGGGACTAAGACTAGACATCTAGATAAACACTCTTGGGGATATGATTTGGAATATTCCTATGATCTTTATAGAATATTATGTAGGATTTTCTCAACCATTTACCTTTTCTCCTACCATATAAATCTATTGATCCCAATTTCTATCTTATATGGATAACCCAACACATTGAAATTACCATTGAAGAAATATTTCATTGATAAGGGTACTTTTTGATACATTGAAAATCCCCCCCATGACTTCTAATTTGATTAATTGGATTCCTTCAAGACATAGACATTATTCCACTTAATTAGGAATATTTGTTTTCAATATTTTACATTATGTGGATATATATGTTTTCTATTATCTAGAGATTCATTAGGGAATTATATGAAATTTCTTATTGACTCTTATAAGCAATTCATTGTAATTAATATGGTGATTAGTGAGGACAAGAAATATATAGCACTTCGATTCCTCGATAAGTCTCATGAGAAATAATAATATGGGGTTTTTTGTACACCTCTCCCTATATTAGTACTGTATCTTTGAAAAACGAGTGGAAAAAATGATTTTTTGTATGAAATTTTGAATTCTATCAGTATGAGATCATTGTTTTTTATTATCCATGTTTTTATTTATTATCATGGAGATATAATTCCCCAGTTTTAGTTGATTATGGACTCATATTATTAATGTTTTTTATTATTTATGTTTTTATTAATAATCTGATACCAATTATAATCTATGACACTTAAAAATACTAAATAATATCATTATTATTTAGGTATAATTTTATTACAACTATACCACCTTATAATCACTCATTAAATCGGAGAACATTCATGTTTTAATTGATTTAACCATATACATAGATAATAATATGAATTCTCATCATGAATGATTATTGGAGAATAATTAATAGTATAATATGATATAAATTTTTAAATAATGGTTCTTAATTTGTTATATAGATTTTAAATTCATATTTAATTACGTAATTAAGAAACATCCTTTGATTGTTAAGGATCATCGAAACATGTTGTTTAGAGATTTCATCTTTAATGATAAGGAATAAAACACCGATGAAATTAATTTAAAACACAATAGATTATTATAAATAATTTATGAAATTAAAATTAATAACATGGTAAAAAATAAATTTTTAATAATAATGAATATTGAAATAGCTATTACAAAACAAGTGCAAACAATCAAAACTATAAACACCTGATGTGAGAAAATAGGTAATAATAACTACAATACATACAAGTAAGGACTATATATAAAGAGTAAAAAATAAATATGATATGATTAATGTTAATAATTAATTTATTAATATATGTGTGTTTTTTATATTATAGGTTAAATTACATTCATGGGTGTAAGGATAGTATGTACTGATTTTACATCATAAACTTCCCTATTTGAGATATGTTTTATATTGTGCTCCCAATTTCCATTATGTAGAGTATATAATTAATATTTGATATACTGGGTCATGAAATAATTTTGTTATGGTATCTTAATATAACAAACCAGATTTTATTACAAACTTAAACATGATTTATTACATGAAATAATCACTTGATATAACATTAATGATAGAGTGTTCTAGTGTATTTGGTCCTTAAAATCATTACATAACAAAAAAAACATTAAATAAATCATCTTTATTGAAAAATTAATTTACATGGCCACTAAATTCCCTCATACTTAGCATTGCATGGGATAACCTAAGGACATGCATAAGAAAAGGGTGAGCTATAATGCCCAGTAAGGGAATGAACATGGAATAAAATAAAGAATACAATACATGTTAAAAAATAAGCATATCAGTGGAGAACAAGAGAAACCTTAATATAAAAACATGAAAAAGCATGATAATAATAACATGGAAATGTGACAACAACACTTAACATGGAATTAGCATGAGCCAAGGCTCATTGCACATGGAGTATGAGTAAACCCTCATTGCACATGAAGCATGAGTAAAATTTGTTTGCACATCAATTATGATGATTCAACACCCATGTAACATGACCTATCATGATACTATACTTTACCCAATTCATTAGAGCGCTATCAGGGTACACCCTTCTCAAACATTTCATTTCATGCATTTGTGTGTCACGTGGACCATATAATATGAAATAAATCAACATCATAAGTTATTCCATGATTAAGTAATGTGGAATAAATATATTAAAGTACCATTCAATATTTATATGTTCATAAATGTGAATACCCCTGATTGAGACATGGGTATGGTATTCACTACACAATGATCATGGCTTTAAAAAATGCAGTGCAATTTTGGAAGCATAATGGAGTGACATAAGGATTCATGAAAATGGTTGATGATATATAAAATGGTTTCTAATCTTATTTACCTGAAATTTAGAGTATGGGGGTCATATAGATACATGTCCCATCAAATTTAATGGGATTTAGATGCATAATATTAAATAATTACTTGGATGTAAAAGAGGAGAGAGAAAATCTTCTCCGAATTTCGGCATGGTAACGGGTGTACATGAGATGAATTAGTGAGAGAAAAAGGGGTCTCTCATTATCCAAACATAAAAAGGGAAGTATGGGGGAGGTTTGAAATCATACTCCAACATTTTTAATTGAAAAAAAAATGGCATAACAACTTATAGAAAATTACACAAAAATGAGAAAGAAAGAAATCCATAACACGAAAGTGTGACCCCAAAAGAATGAGAGAGGCTTGAGAGAGACTTCTTAGAAGCTTGGGGCACCTTGGGAGGATTCTAGAGAGAGGATTTCAGGGGTTAGACGAAATCCAAAGGCTTTGAGTGAAGAGGAACTGGGATATTTGGTGGGTTTTTAAAGGAAAAGAGAGGGAATTCATTATTATTCTGGTTTGGTTCACCACACATTAAACTAATCATTACCACAAACCAACCCATGGTTTTTGACAAAGGGGAGTGTAAAAAAATATTTTAAAAGTTCAATGGCCTAAATTATTAAAATAATAGGGTTTCTTATGTGGAGGTGAGTCACACTCTCAATGAAAAAAATTTAAAAAGTCAAAATGTTTTATAAGTCTTGGAGGGTCCACTAAAGCTTTGTAAAATAAATAAAACAAACCCTAAATCACATTATTATTACGGTAAAACATATATTGGCCAAAAATAATGTTTATATAATTTTATTACATCACTATTGGGTCATTATGATGTCATAAAACACATTATATATTTAAACGATATTTAATTTTTACCCAAAAATTCATCTATCTCAGAAAATTATGAAACATTCACCGTTGGATAATTTTGACATCCTTATTCCAAAAATAATATTCATTTTTTTAAAATAATTTTATAAATATGTGAATTTTTACTTTTAAAATAAAAACTAACATTTACTGAAAATTCATGGGCTTTGACAAAACAACTTTCAAACCTTAATAAAAATTACAATTGAATTTATAAAATTATATGATCATTTATATTTAATAAAATGTAATTTAATTATAATAAAATTTAGTTAAAATATTATTTAATTCAAAATCATGGGAAAGGTTTGCGATGATGACTGACTCCTGGCCTGGCTCGAATAACATCGCTCGGGTGGTAAACTCAATTAACTTCAACTTCTCCCGTAGTCAGTTATTCACAAGCCTAAGGTGTTCAAGCTCATCTTGGTATTTTTCAAAGCGAAGCCCAATGATGCCACCTCCTTTCTGAGATCCTAAAAATGGGATTCGTATAGGGAAAGTCTACTGGATGAGGCCATCACTTCCATTGGCTGAGTAAATTAAATTTCTTAGAGTCCTATATTTATATTAATCATTGATCACTGTTCAACGACTATATTAGCAACGATCACAATTCATAACAATATTTTAATATCTTGAAACATAAATACAATTATGTTAACATTTTATATAACCATAATAAGACATTTAATTAAATCAACAGGAATTTCCATTAATGAATTTTTGGGTCATTACACATAATATATATTTTAATATATATATTTCAAGAGATTCTAATTGAACTGATACCCAATCAATAAGTGGTTTTTTTCATCCCAATGTTATTGGTTTGGGAATAATGCTTTGTTACCACTTATTTTCTTTTTTTAGTATATAAATTTTTATGTATGAATTTTTATCATATTATTCATGAATTTTTATGTATTTAATAATATATATTTTTATTCCCGCTCATATTTTTTTAATCAATGGTTACCCAAACCATTGTAAAACACAGTATTTTCATGGTGAAAAAACCTACCTATGTGTTGGTAATGTATAAGTGTGAATATGTTTTATTTAAATATATTGTTATATGTATACTATAAAGATTATGTTGCTATATCATAAATTAAAATGGGGTTAATCACCTCAAAAAAAATTTAGAATTGAATAAACCATTGATTTGATTAATGACAAGTGGTCCTTAGACTAGACATCTAGATAAACACTCTAGGGGAGATTATTTAGAGTATTAAAATGATCTTTATAAAATATTATGTAGCATTTTCTCAACCATTTACCTTCTCTCCCACCATTTAAATCTATTGATCCCAATTAATATCTTCTATGGATAACCCAACACATTGAAATTACCCCTGAAGATATATTTCATTGATAAGGGTAATTTTTGATAAATTGAAAATACCCCCCATGACTTAAAATTTGATTAATTGGTGTCCTCATAGACATAGTCATTATTCTATTAAATTATGAATATTTTTTCAATATTTTACATTATGTGGATATATGTTTTTTCGATTATCTAGTGTTTTCTTAAGGAATTATATGAAATTTATTATTGAAACTTCTGAGGAATTCATTGGAATTAATCCAGTGATGAGTGGGGACAAGAATTATATAGCACATTAATTCATCGATAAGTATCATGAGAAAAATGTTGTGTTGGGTTTTTTTATACCTCTCCATATATTAGTATACTATCTTTGAAAAACAAGTTGAAATAATTCTATTTTGTATGAAATTATGAATTCTATCAGTATGAGATCAATATTTGTTATTATCAATTAGTTTTTTTATCATGAAGATATAATTCCCCAGTTTTAGTTGATTATGGATTCATATTATTTATTCAGTTCCACCATATTAGTCTTTTAATTGTTAATTTTTTGATAGATTCAATAGTATGTTACTCCTTATAGAGAATCTGATCTCGCCCTTTTTTTCATTTTTCAAGGAAACCAAGAGGATAAATATATCTAATTTTTAAGGAAACAGTGGATAAAATATTAATTTTATCACAATGGTTTTGTAATTTTTTATGGTTTAAAATGTAATGAATTTAGGTGTCTATTATTACATGACTACTAATCTATTAGACCTTCTAGGAAAACTTATATTCTATACCAATAATGTAATGTAACAACTAGATCTAGATTTATGAAGTCAATGATTCTAGAGTAGGTATCATAGTAATTTCATTATGAATCAAGAGGACTATCTTTTAAGGAACCATGTTAAAAACATAAGTACAAGGATAAACACTTAATATATCTAGAGAACAATCCATAAAACGCAACAGGAATTTTATTTTTATAATTAAATATTGTGAAATAGTTAAATATTCTTTTGTATAGTGATATTAACTAATGAGAGGAAGAGGGAAACATCTCAAAATCCATAGTAAATGTATATAGTTTCCACCTTGGAAAAAAATTAATCTAGAGTTCATGATAATCAAATCATAACTATATATTTTTAATTAACCAATGTTATGATAAATAGTATTTCCCACATAGATAAACCTATTGATCAAAAAAATGGTGTAACTATATTATATAGAATCAAGTGAGATTTTCCTGTATCATTCACATGAACTGAAAACTATTAGTTTATAAATATTAGATGCAGTCCCTAGTGAAGATCTTTCTTTCGATGGAATGTAATGAAAATAAAATGTTTGTTATGCAGACCTATGAACTGGAGGGAGATGCGGACCAATGGAAACCGATTATTTAAAACACTAAATAGAAATATAAGATAATTTTTATTTAATGGGTAAATATTAAAGAGGTATTATATGAAAAATAATTTCATCAGGTGTAAGGATAATAAAAAGAAATCATTTTCCTTAAACTTATACAAACTGAGGATGAAACATTCACTTTGTATGAGGATACCATTTCATGGATAACTAGAATTCATTCAGACAATATATATAGAAATTAAAACAATATTTATCATTTTATAGATGGGTTGAATCCAAGACTTTTAAGGGAGTCCATATCTCATATATTTTCATCACATTGTGATATATTCTCAAGCACCAGTATGATAGAAAATTATTTCTATATGATGAACATATTCGAGGAATATCAGGAGAAGAATAGGTTAGAAATAAAATGTGAATAATATTCTAATAAAGGGGGGATAAATAAGGTTGTAATATCTCATATGTGATATCTATGGGTAGGAATACCAAGGAGATTATTGGAAAGGAACATGATTTTGTTACAAGTGTGGATAAAAATATAATCAAGATCATGTATGATATGGAAAGGTGTAGCTTATTGATATTCAATGTATTAATTGTAAGAATATGGTACTTTATGTGAACTAATTCCCATGAAATTATGGTAATATTACTTTGAAAATGATCAGGGTGGAAGACCAAGATTATGTAGTTACCACAACTGAAGTCGAACTTCCTAATCAAGGGGTGACTGGTACTTTGATCAGAAACTCAAATTTAGTTAATATTTAATGTAGCAACCCAGAACCAAATATCCCAGAGCCGTTGTCTTCAATGAATTACTTTGGCATGATTATATGGAATCAAGACCTGAAGGACTGTTTATTTTAGTACTCTTGGTAAACCAAATTCATAAATGAGTATTATATTAAGAACGATTACACATATTAAAACATAATTATTTCCTCCTTATTAATAAATAACATCGGGGATAACTCAAATCAATGTAGTAAATTCTTTTATATCTTTCATAGTATTATTCTAGGATTATTGGGGAAAGAAACAAAATAATGGTGATCTCAAATGCATAGTAATGAAAAATGCAGTGGAAGTTATAATAAATCAATGATAATAGTTAACATGGAAAGGTAAAAAACTTATCAAACATTCCATCAAATCAATAATCTTAATATAAATAAATAATAAATTTGGTAAGGTAATAAATAGAAAAGAATGCCATTCAAATAAAGAGATAATGAAATATCAATATCACAAGGTAAGAAACTGAAACTCATTCCATGTAAATTAATAAATAGAGAATGAAATGTATCTATAGATATGTCAATGTAAAATATTAAGGATGAATAATAAGTGAATCCTAAAATGAAATGGATCCGTAGATATATTGAATACAAATATCATGTATGAATAATAACTGAAGCTTAAAAAAGAAATTCCTCGATAGATATGTTGACCCAAAATCTAATGGGTGAATAATAACTAAATATAAAGGATGGAAATGCTTTATTATTAGACACCATGTTTCTATTGTATATTGAACCAGTATGATTAATAGACAGTCTATCAATACAAATTTTCTCAAATAATTCATCCCATGAGACTATAGACGAATAAAGGCAATTTCATTCCCTAATCCCCAACCTATAGATCATTCATTAACTGGTCTCTAACCCATATAGATTTCATTAACCAGTCCCCAACCCATATAGTGCATGTTCAGAGTATTTAAATAAATAAAGTTCCTTATAAAATATATATACTGAATGAATGATACGGGTTTATCCATATTTCCTCAAATAATCAAAAAAAATCAATGTAAACACTGTATGAAAATAGTATATGGTTCAGGCAGTAATACTATTCCCAAAAAAACAATATGGATATTTAAGGGAATTTCAATGTCCAATGGTTATGTGAAATTGAATATTTCAAGGGGATTAAAAGGAATTAAGGCAGTTAATGAGAATTCTATCCTATTATAAATCATTCATAAACCATCCATAGGAAAATTAAGGACGGTATCAATAAAATAGACACCATGTAGATTAAAATAAAGTATTATTTTCTTTGTTGAAATAAAAGAGAAACTTTTTAAAATACTCTTGAGAGAAATGTACATTGAACTTGAAAAAAATTGAAATTATTATTCTTTGAAAAAACTTTTGAAAACATTTTCATTAAAAATAATCCTATTAAAATAGTAAAGGATGATTCAAAGAAAAGATGGTGGGTAAATCAGTACAATCTATAAAAGGTAAAAGAGAACATTTATTTTGTATGGAAAAAGTTAAAAATGAAACCATTTTTAGAAAGTGAAAAAAATATTCCTTTGAAAACATTGGTAAAATACAAAAAGTGTAAAAATATATTTACAAATTCCCTTTGAAAAAATTTTAATAAAAAATTTAATTTATAAGAAAATAGGTTCTCTAACTAATGAGAGAAATAATGTTTGCTTCTATTAAAAATATTTTAAAACCATTTTCAGTACCAAAGAGGGGAATAATGGTAGAAATACATGATACTATTCAAGAATAACTATATTAGAATAAAATTATTTTTTGAAAAATAGTCATTTAATTATCTCACATGGAAATACCATTGAAATATCCTTAAATTAATTTTCGAATAAAATAATCATTAAACATTCCATAGTGTCCCATACCACTTTTAAACATTATAAATCATAAACCTCATGAAGGAATGAAATTAAATAAATGTTTAATATACAATTAAGATAAAATTATTAATGATATAATATAATAAAAGTAGTAGTAGGTACACCACAAAAAACAAGTATGTGGTGTTAATGTTGTATGCTTCACGGAAATAAAAGTGAGACTAGGGTTCCTTACCTTAAACTTTTTTGTTGTTGTGTTGTGTCTATCCTCCATTATAGAGGGTTTAAACATTTAAAAAACACATAAAAATCATATTAATATTTATTATATCATATATTATCCCCTTATAATAACTTATTACCCATTTGTTAATAACTATTCATTATTTTAACTATTTCAGGTGATAATTACATAGTCTATCGAGTATGGTTTAACATGTTAATTTCCATTATTATTAAATATATCATGGATTCATCATCTAAAAATGTAAAAAATTAGTTTCATATCATATAAATATATTATATTTGTATTTATGGTAGTCTATAATATTTTGATATTAGAAATGTAATGTAATGTTCATGGAGATTGTAGGCCTTACGTACGCATGAATACTACATTCAATTCTTTATCATATTAAAATATTTAAAGGTAAATGATAAAAAATTATAATTACATTAGAATATATATTTTATATAGGTTTATTAAATTCATAATTTAGAAGATCCATGTATGGCATCAACGTTTCATATAACATTGAGGGGGCAATAGTCCACACTTCCTCAAAAAAAATTATCATATTTATATATGATTGAAAGCAAAAATTAATGTCCTAGATAAAAATAATAGAAGAATAATGAATTTATAAATATAATATATAATATATATATATACATAATTTTCATCATAATGGAAACTATGAGAGGTTTTAATGGAAAAAATGAACAATCATCGTTTGGTAAGGCATTAGTTCCCTGTATAAAGAAACAGTATGTTTGTTACCAATTAGATATGGGAGTATGTATGTGTAGGTAAAACTATTAAAATAAAAACATCCAAATGTACTAAGAATTATTATTTTATTATTAATAAATATAATAATAAGATTATTTGTGTTTATGAATGGAAATGAGACTAGAAATCTAGGGAGAATACGTTACCTTTTAATCGGGCAACTCTTATTGGTTCGAACTGAAAGCTTCCATTGATTGTTTTATAACCAAGGGGAGGATTCTAGGTCGAGGGGAGGGGTGTTTTGGAGATTATATGGTATGATTTTGTATGTGTAAGTTTTTCTAGAGAGGTGTGATGAAGGGGATAGTTTGTGTCCTTTTATATGGAAGGAAAAGGACTCAGTTGGATTGTTTGAAAACAAGTTAGCTATACACATGTTATTTCCTAAAATAAGTCATTCCAAACATCCCAATCTAAATAATGGAAATTTCATGGATTCATTATAGGTATCCAATGGGTGTTGGACCAATTTATAGGTTATTTTATCCCTTAATGTTTGGGTTTAGTTCATTTTTAATCCTAATTACACTTTAATCACTATTATTAATTTTAATCACTTTCACTAATCATTTCGGAAAAAAATAGGTTGATCTTATTAGACTCAATATAACATCCAGATTATAAATTTTTATGTATGTTTTCTGAAAATTTAATCTCAGAAGTGAAAAAATTATGATTAATGCTAATCTTGCAGACCAACAGTTTAACCGGTTCTAGTAGAAAAATGATCAAAATATTATTGAGTTTTTATATTAAATTTCAATGAGAAATTAATTATAATATACTAAATTGTTTTAATAAATTTATTATTGATATAATTTCAATTTATAATAAATTGAAAAATAATTTTACATTAATAATTATTTAAAAAATGAAGTTTTTAAACAAAATGTAGTATTTTTCACTATTCGTGTAAAAAATAATGTTTCTCAGAAAATACCAAATATTGTCCTAGGGTGATTATGAAATTTTGAATTAAATAATTAACATTATTTTTTAAATTTAAATTTATAATAGTTTCAAAATTATTATTTAAAATAGGATCACCATTAAAAGACTCTAAAAGTACCTTAATAAAAAACTAGTTTTTATATAAAATATTATTATTATTTCTTATTGTATTCTTATATAATATATTAGATGAATATGAAATATAATTGATTTAATATGTAACATATAAATTATCTTAATATCACTCACTAATTTTAAATAATATAATCAATTAGAAAAAAATTGTAAATATTACTACAGTTTTCTAAAAAAATTCTTTTCATATTGAATTGGTTCATATATTAATTTCAAAATAATTTTTAGCCAATGATTTAATATTATTTTTCTATAAACCATATATTTTAATAATATAGTTATTACTATTCATAATGGCTAGTTTATATCTCATTATGTTTTAATAATTTATTTTTGTTTGGTAAAACTTTGTATTTTCATGTAATGCATGCCATCGAAGAAGGTCACTCTTTCAAGTAGCACAAGCTATCGAGGAAAGTCACTATTTTGTGTAATGCATTATAAATTAGTGTTGCATTCATTAGAAGTTATTTAATGTACTGAACTTATTTAAAATTGGGTAATATATAAAAGATTCTCATGATATTATCTTCTATTATGTGCTTGGTGATGCATGTCATACATGAAACTGAATACAAGGGTCTTTCATTAGATTTTCAGGGTGTCACATTCTCTCCCTTATTTAAATTATTTCCTTTCAATTTAAACTAGATCATGGTGATATATTTTTCTATACTTTTTATGTTTTAAATCCCAAATCATGGGAATTTATTGTAAAACATCTTCTAGAAAATAAAAAACGTGAAGTACAAGGGTCACATAGACTACCATGAAACATGGTCTCTAAGTGGAAGAGTATTAGTGGAATATGGAGATATTTACTTAGATTAAAAGTGTAGATATTTATTATTAGTGAATGAGGTCATAACTCAAAATTAATTAAATCATACATAAAAAGTTTACAGTTTCAAATTCATTAATATGTGATGATTTATGATACCATCAGTTCGACAGAAATTAAGGTATTAAGGAGATATTTTATTTCTATGTTATTTTCCTATAATAGAGATATTCTTTTTCATAAACAATAATATATATAAATATTCTAACTTGGTAGGTTTTAATTTCATATTGATAATCCTAAATTTTGATTTTTCTTCGATAAAAAATCGTATTCATTGCTTTAATCCCAAAAATTAATTACTAATAATGATATTTCTATGCATAAAGCATTAAATGAAATTTTTAAAAGATATTAAGGCCTATAAAAGTCTAAAAATTCTAAATATTTACCACTAAAAATCTTCCAAAACTAATATGGTTCATTAATTAATCTCTAATCCTCCAAATTTATACTAGTGGATCATAATTAATATTTATTCATCAAATTGTTAAACTAAAAACAATGAAATATTAAACAGGACATTGTGTAGTTCAGTGGTTAGAGTCAAACCCTTATCTTTCATCTGTCATGGTTTAAAGACCCTTGTTCTTGCTATATTTGATTGGTTTTCACCCAACTTACATACTTTCCTTTTCTAAACCATATTAAAAAATTTAAAAAATATATATGATGGAAATATGGGAAATTAAATAAACAATTAGCTATGGTTTTCTGTACAACCTCAATACATAAATACATCTTCAATTTATTTCCATATAGTTCCTTCCTTGCTCTAGGGTTTATCAATAAGTTCTAGGATTTCTAAACCATGGAATGTTATATCCAATATAAAATATCATAGCTTTAACATAGAATATTCATTTTCATTATCTATTAAAATTTATTATAATGGTTTGTAAAGATAATGTGAATTATCCGTAGAATATCCACTGGGGGTGTCAAACCATGTTCATAGTAAGGCCCATTATCATGCCCCAGGTTACACTTATTCAAGCCAAAAACACCTTACTAGAGTTTTTACTCCTACGTACATTTTTTTAAAAACCACATCAACTTGTTGTATCCTGAAAGGAATGAATTTCTTGGAAGACCTAAATAATGTATACATCAAAAATATTAGAGGGTGTTATTATATTATTATCATCAAATTAATCCTTTGGGTTATGTTCTTTAACCAATATTTTCCTAAATCTAGTTCCCGAGGATGCGAATAAACTTCCTCTAATACCAAATGTAGTGACCCAGCCCCAGATAGCATGAAGACAATGTATGTGATCAGTTACATTGGCATGATTACAAGGAATCAAGACCTAATGTACTATTAAGATTAGTGGTATTGGTGAGCCAACTATATAGATTATTTTTTAACAATGCTTATTATGCCATGTTTATGTTTTTAAAAAAATGATCAAATTTTGTTATGATGTCATTTAATCATTCTATGTTCCCATTCTTATGAAAATTATATTTTTTATGATATCATGTTATGTTTCTTATCCCAATAGTTATGATTTTTTATCATGTTTATTCTCTTATTGAGATTGATAGATCACCATTTTCCTTATATGTTTTCTCAAGCGTATCATATATAATTTTAAAATACCTATAAGAGTTAAAAGAAAAATGTGGATTTTATATTAAGGATGATTTAATTTATGTTTAATATAGAATAATCATGATTTCAATCTCTAATGAAAGTATTCTACTCAAATAATGGACTGTATTTTTAGGAAAACTATGTTAAAAATCATGAAGTAAAATGTATTTATGGATTGGTTCACTATATTTAATACTTGACAATAATAGCATACTTTGTAATTAAATATCATATTTCTTGATAATGAGAGATGAGTTTGATAAAAAAAATTCTTACATAGATTACATTTATCTGGTGGTAAACTATACCAGAATAAGAATGTAATCCCAATAAGAAACACTACAATTATTATCTTATGTATATAAAAAATTCAATTAACTATAAATCTATCCTCCCTTTTTCTTCAATTCTTTTTATAAATTTTGTATTTTCCTACAAAAAAATTGATCACTATAAAATGATAACAATTGATAATTTAAATAAATTATTTAAAGAGTAATATTTGATTTTTTTACATTGGTATTAAAATTGTAGAGGCCTTATTATTATATAAAATACATATTTTAAAAAAATTAGTTATAATTATTTTTTTGTAAATGTTGTTTTTAAATAGTTATTAATAGTTAAGATATAGCCTCAATAAATATATTATAACCAATAATGGAAGTTAAGAATATTTTTAATTTCACACCTAAAAGGTCATGAATCATGTGTTCCTGATGATTTTAAAAATATGTGTGAATTCACATAGTTCTATGACATCTAAATTGTGATTTTTTTCTTATGTGTGTATTTTATACCAAAGGTTAAAATATAATAAGATAGATTTTATTAGTATCATGTATATATAATAAAGACAATGGAAATCATCATTTTTATTCTAAAAACAGGAAAATAAAATAATTTTTCTTAGTGAATTTTTATTTAATTTATCTTATGTATGGTATTAAATTTATTTTAATTAAAATCAATATCTACAAATTTATTATCTTTCCATTTTAAATATTAAAAAAATAGAAGAGGATTAATTTTTTTTTGAAAACATGTTTACCAAAAAAATTAGGAATAATGTATTCTATCTTATTTTTATTGAAATTGTAATCAAATAATCATATTATTCTCATTCATGGGGTAATTATAATAAAAAAATGTGTCGAGATAATCTTTCTAGTGGACTATAATTATTATTTTTCATTTTTTCTAGAAATAATTACTATCTTTTTAATTACTCCTTAACTAATTAGACTTTTGGTATATAGTAGAATAAGAATTTAAAGACCATGTTTAAATGAAACCTACCCTATGATGAACAATACATATTCATCCTCAAGTAAATGTAGATTATTTTTGGAATATTCATTACATTATTAATGAACCCTGATGAGTAATTTCTGAATTACAGCCAGTACTAATTGAAATTGATGTAGTTTCTAGGTTAATAAATGTTCTTAACAGAATCCCCAATATAGGTACACTAATAATAAATTTTATTATATTTTTAAAACATTATAGGAGGTATTGAAACAATAAATTAGAGGATATCTACAATGTTTTTTTGAATCATATAATGATAAAAGAGTGATAGGTATAAGATAAGAACCTATTATAAGATTGATATCATCATTATGTTAATAGATATAGTATGGCCTAGTTTGAACCACATGTGATACTAGATTTCATAATGAAAGAGAGAATGTAAAAGAATAATATATCTAAGGCCGAGTTTCTTTGATGAGTTATCGTGTTTGGTGGAACTCATTTTATTATTATTTAGATGATCTAAAATTAAAGCGACCAATTATTTTTCTTACCATGACTATTGGGATACCATCTCATATAAAGGGTACTAGGTTGACTAGCCTATGGAATACTAACATGATTGGAATCCCTTAATTCAATTATTTATTGGTTATATATTAATGAGATGACAATTTTTGAATGATATAATTATGTAAACTGGTATTTGAGAAAACCAATGTGATGATTTATTAATTATTTTTTGGTTATGTGAATATAATGTCATTAAAAGTGTTATATGTATTTTCAAAACCCTACTAGTATGTGAGAATTTGTGTCACTATATGACACTTAATAGGGGAAAACAATTATGTTCAAGTCACATGAATGAAATATGATAATTATTTATAATTTTAGTTTATATGATATTAGAAATTTAGTGAGAAAAAATGTGTTACCAGAAGGATAAACTAATTCTTGTAACTAAAATAAAACTCCGGTGATCATGTTTCATCTCTATTTTAGTGTTTTTCAACATAAAATTCATTAATATTGTTATTTGTAGGGTATTTGATTTCAGTATTCTATATAATTAACTTATATAAAATCAAGTGATTAAATCATAATGACCAATGATTGAATTATGTTACATTACTTATCATAATTCACTTTTTCACATTACCTTTATAATTAAAATTATAGATAATAAGATTTACATAACAATAATTCAATCTCGTATATAGAAGTATAATATATTTTTTAATATGGTTGATTCTTGATATATTCTTATAGAATTCTGTGTATGGACATGATATTTTCTTATTATTTTATCCATATTGATATTTGAATTTTATTTTGAATTTTATAATTCATTTCAAAATAAAAATTAACATATTAATACATATAATAAAGTGAATAATTAAGGGGTGAAAATAACTCCCAATTTCTAATATCCTAGGAAGGAAATAATTGCACCATAATTTTATATTTTTGGATTGGAATGATCTTTTTTGTTCTTTGTGTTTTAAGTTTCATCATTTTTTGTTCTGATTTTTTTTTAATTTTATCTTCATTAATTGAGTTTAAAGGATTTATATTAGGGTTTTCTCTCAATGATAATGGTTATATCTTTCATAATGTTTTCACTTCCCTCACCACTTAAATTGGTGCTTCCCTATTACAAGTATGGTGTATTTTAGAAAAATCTTCACACTCAAAATATTATTGACTCATAGAGGTATGGTTTTTAGGTTTTATATCATGATAAAAAGTTATATTATTTTCTTCTATTGTAGGGGATGAAGACCGAATTTATCCTCTCAGATTCAGTTATTGTGCACATTAGTGGATAATTTCATTATTATTTATGTGATATGCAGTTGATGGTTTAGAGAAAAAGTGTTTATCAACTCTATTAATCTAAAACAATTAACTTTATTCACATAAAAAACTCACAGATCATGTTTCAATATGACCCCAAGAGTACTCCTTGATCCACAGAAGCTACTGAATAGAAACATGTGGCTCTGTATGCAATTTTCCAATGATTTTCCAATTACATAATATCAAAATTTATCCAAAAGAATATGAAAAATATATAGATGAGATAAATCCCATGTGTCAAAATGCATTGATTAGATACAATTCAACAATTATAAATAGGTCCATCATATCCATAGATAAATACACCACATTTTAGATATTTTCATGGTGTAATATTGATGTGAACATGAATTTTGTAATGTCATGTGTCAATATGGGTCAAAAAATTCTAGAGGAAATTTAATTTTAAGTTTAGGGGTTGTGATTTATTTTTATACTGAGTTTAGATGATAATTTTAGTTTATTAAACAAATCAATTTTGATTTTTTTACAAATGGATAGTGTATTAAATGATGGATAGAGGAAATAGGAATGTATTTAAGGAGGGTTATGTCATCGAAGATGTAGTCTGTAGAAAAAAATCCAACCACTGGCAGGCCACCCGCTCAGTAGTGGTCTGGCCAGTGGCATGTTATCCATATTCGGCTAACGATCAATATAGTTCCATTAATGTGGGAAATTTACTATATTTTGCCGTCCTGTTTTTAGCGGGTTTCCCCACTCTTTACCTCATTTTCTCTCATCTGGTAGGGTATGTTCTCCCCTTAGTTATGATGTTTGAGATCCTTTAAGAGAAGGTTTTTTGGTTGATTCTCTCAGTGACTGATGTTAGGATTCACCTTCATTTGATCTGGGTTTATACTCTCATTCAATATTCATAATTTTATATTATTCCATTATAGGGTTTAAAAATTATTCTATAAGGACTTGGTGGATTCATTTTATTTTGATAGGTTTTTTCTTAGGATTATAGAGGATGCTTGACATGACATGTGAGTAATGTCGCTCATCGATTAAAATAAAGTGATTTTTTTGTAAATTTTTGTATTGTTTTGGATTAAATGAAATTAAGTCATGGGTTAAAATAAAATTTCAGGATTTGTATTTTGGACTATATAATGTTGGAGGTGTGTTGGGGACCCTCTCTATTCCTTGGGATGTGGTTACAGTATGGTGGGAGAACCCAATGACTTTTAAATGCCGATTCCAATTTTGAAATTTATTTCTTATTAATTATAATTGGTTATAAAAATTTATTTATAATTCCATTCTAGGAGTTAGGTTCCTAAGAACACTGGCGGTGGACATTAGAGTCCAGGAGAGTGTGCGTGAGTCAATGCAATGAGCTATCATTTTATATAAAAATAAAAATTATTTTATTTGAGGTAGGTGATCCAGGTACAGTTCCTATGACCTTATGAATAATTTTATCTCAATATTATTTTTTTATATAACTAATGAGGTGATATAAACTTTAATTAATTAAATCCTTTAATTTAATTTAAATAGATGTATTTAAATTAAATTTTCAAACATCCATAAGCACCTAGGAATAAACGAAGAAATTTTCATACACCACTATGGAAATATTTCACCAACTTTATACCTTATCCACTGATGGTCAATGCATGAAATATTTGTTTGAATTGAAACTTGAACCCCTTAAGGAGACTCAATAAATTTAATTGAAATCAATGAGTCTTAGAGGCCCTTGATTGGATTATTTGGAACCAATTATAGTTATTAGGTCGTGTCATGAGCCTTGATATAAATTAGTGTCATTGGGATTGGTGAGCATAATTATTGGGTGAGAGGTATTTTCCGTGGGATGTGTTTTCTAAGGTGATTAGGCCATTTATAGGATAAATGGCATAAGTGAGTAGACCAACCAAAATAAATTTGGACTTCAGATGGTCCATGAGAAATCTCAAAAGACCATAACTTGTGTTGATTACCAATAAGTACAATGAGATCATGAAATTTTTATTACACTTATTGGGGGAATGACTACCAATAAATATTATTTAATGACCCATGAGACCAGAGTGAGATTGAGGAGACAAGTGGGTTTCCCACCACCCTTTTGTTTAATAGGAGGACCCCAAGTAGATTACCTCTCCCTCAATGTGACCTAGGGGATAATGATAGATGCCTAGATTACATACTGAATCAGAGATGGTATAACTTGGGATTGTTTGAGATTTTTATGGGTCCTACCTTAGATCACATACCTTTCCTATGTGTAGTACCTGAATTATAATCTAGAAGATAGAAACCATATACTAAATTATCACCCAATGGACACTCTAAAAATTTACTATTCTTGTTCATATTTAAAAGTTTAATTTTATAATTTTTGAATTTTATTTACAAAAATATGTTTCATTTTTAAATTCATCATATATATAAAATATAAAGAGGAAAAATTGGAATTTCTTGAAAATATTCATTTTTAGGTGACTAGTTTAAATACCATTTTTTTAAACCATGACTCTCACAGCATCTAATGGATATAAGAATAAAAAACTCACAATGAACATATATTGAATAAAAATATTATTTAAAAGTAACATTACACATTTTAATGTTTTTTTAAAATTCATAAACCTATATTAGATATTTTAACACTTAGGAACCATTTTTCCCTAAAGTTTTTTAATGCATCATAAATTTACTATTTTAGAATTAAATTATATTAATTTTTGAAATTAAATATCATTAAAAGTATTTAAAAATTGGAATCAATATTAATGAATTATGTAATAAGTTCTATTTTAATTTTTTTCAATAAAGGAAAAGTACCATATGTAAAAACTAGTTACCATGGTAAATGATAAAATGATAAAATTAAAAAATCAAGTAATAAAATATCTCAAACATGTTTAAAAAATTAGAGGAATTTTTGTTGAGTCATTTATTAGCCTTATAGATTTTAAACACCATTATTTTTCAATTTTTTGAGCCACTTTCTATGAGATTTACTTTCCATTATGGAAATTTATTGGGTATTAACAAAAACACCATCAATTTTCATTTATAAAAGTGGAACTCTAATCATTACATTACCTCACATCTAAACCCAGTTATTTTGGACCAAAATCTTCCGAAAACTCTCATAGAATTTGTTTATGTTCCTTCAAGAGGGAAAAATATTCTCAAAAAACCATACCTTAGAGTATTATCCCCCTTTTTTATAAGAGATAATCTAAGAAGTGAGGTATATTATTTTGGCCACATATTTCTCATTTATATTTCATTATGTGAACTTATTCTCCCTGAAATTACATTAAAATATTTTTAAATTATTACATTAGATTTTTTATTTTAATAGTATTCTAATATAATTATTATACGCACATTAACTACCATTCTCTTTAACTTTAAGAAAAATGGAACCATCGTTTGTGCCTTGTGTGGACTACCACGTGCATGATGCGACATATTGTTTTCCATAATTTCCATACATGGATGTTCATAATACGAAATATACAATATAAGTATGATATTTATAAAATATATTAGATTCTGAAAAAAAAAATATAGAAATATTTTCCCCATTTAATGAAAAATAAAACAATCATCCATATGTACTTGTAGACTTCTACATCCATAGAACGATTGAATACAATTTTTATTTTCATTATTTCATTTAATTACTATAATTAATAATGTTTTTAATGTATAAATATTATTTCTATAACCATTTTATTGTTTTAGTAATAAAAATTTAATAACTTATTAAAAATATAAATAGTAAAGAGTTTGTAGAAGATTAACCATTTTAAATAACCATATGAAAAGGAAAATATTTTTATTTATATCATGTAATTTTTCATATACTTTGATTATTAACATAATATGATACGAATTATAATCTATCACACTTAAAAATACTAAATAATATCATTATTATTAAGGTATAATGTTATTACAACTAAACCACCTTATAATCAATCATTAAATCGGAGAACATTCATGTTTCGATTGATTTAACCATCTACATAGAAAATAATATGAATTTTCATCATGAATGATTATGGGAAAATAATTAATAGTATCATATGATATAAATGTTTAAATAATAGTTCTTATTTTGTTATATAGATTTTAAATCCATATTTAATTACTTAATAATGAAACGCCCTTTGATTTTCAAGGATCATCGAAACATGCAGTTTAGCGATTTCATCTTTAATGATAAGGAATAAAAAATTGATGAAATGAATTTCAAACATAATAGATTATTATAAATAATAAATAAAATTAAAAATAATAACATGGTAAATTATAAATTTTTAATAATAATGAATATCGAAATAGCTATTACAAAACTAGTACAAACAATCAAAACTATAAACACCTGATGTGAGAAAATAAGAAATAATAACTACAATTCATACAAGTAAGGAATATATATAATGTGTAAAAAATAAATATGATATGATTAAAGTTAATAATTAATTTATTAAGATATCTATGTTTTTTATATTATAGGTTAAATTACTTTCATTGGTGTACGGATAGTAGTTACTGATTTTACATCATAAACTTCTCTATTTGAGACATGTTTTATATTGTGCTCCCAATTTTAATTATGTGGAGTATAAAATGAATATTTGAGATAGTGGGTCATAAATTAATTATTTATGGTATCTTAATATAACAAACCAGCTTTTATTACAAACTTAAACATGATTTATTACATGATATATTCACTTGATACAACATGAATGATCGAGAGGTCTTGTTTATTTGGTTCTTATGATCATTAAATAAAAACTAAAAAAATTAAATACAATATCTTGATGGATAATTTACTTTACATTACCACTAAATTCCCCCATACTTATCATTGCATGGGATAACCTAAGGACATGCATAAGAAAAGGGGGAGTTATAAAGCCTAGTTAGAGAATGAACATGGAATAACATGAGGAATACAATACATGTTAAAAAATAGTCATGTAAGCAGAGAATAAGAGAAACATGAATATTAAATCATGATAATCGTGACATGGAAATGTGACAACAACACTTAACATGGAATTAGCATGAGCCATGGATCATTCCACATGGATCATGAGTAAACCCTCATTGCATATGAAGCATGAGTAAAACGTTGTTTCACTTGAATTATCATGATTCAACACCCATGGAACATGATCTATCATGATACTATACTTTACTTAATGAATTGGAGCGCTATCAGGGTGCACCATTCTTAAACATTTAATTTCATGCATATGTGTGTCAGGTGGACCATATAACATGAAATGAATCAACATCAAAAGTTATTCCACGATTAATTAATGTGGAATAAATAATTTAAATTATAATTCAATATTTATATGTTCATAAATGTGAATATCCCTGATAGAGACAAGGGTATGGTTTTCACTACAAAATGATCTTGGCTTGAAAAAATGTGGGGCAATTTCGGAAGCATAATGGTGTGACATAAGGAATCGTGGAAATTATTGATGACAGGGAAAATGGTTTCTAATAATATTTACAAGAAATTTACTATAATAGGGTCATATATATACATGTCCAATCAAATTTAATGGGATTTAGATCCATAATTCAAAAGAATTACTTGGATATAAAAGAGGAGAGAGAAATTCTTCATGGAATTTTGGCATGGTAACGGGTGTACATGGGAGGAATTAGTGAGAGAGAAAGGGGTCTCCCATTATCCAAACATAAATATAGAAGTATGGGGGAGGTGTGAAATCATACCCCAACATTTTTAATTGAAACAAAACTTGCATCACCACTTATAGAAAATAAGACAAAAATGAGAAAGGAAGAAATCTCTAACATGGAAGTGCGACCCAAAAAGAATGGGAGTGGCTTGATAGATACTTATTAAGATCATGGAGCACCTTGTGGGGATTCTAGAGATAAGAGGTCATGGGTTGGACGAACTCAAAAGGCTTTGAGTGAAGAAGAAGTGGGATATTGGGTGCGTTTTTATATGAAAGAAGAGGGAATTCTTTATTATTTAGGTTTGGGTCACCACACATTAAACTAATCAATACAAAAAACCAGCCCATGGTTTTTGAAAAAGGGTATTGGAAAACAATATTTTATAAGGCCAATGGATTAAATTATTAATATAATAGGGTTGCTTATGTGGAGGCGAGTCACACTCTCAAGGAAAACAATTTTGAAAGACAAAATGTTTTATTAGTCTTGGAGGGTCCACTAATGCTTTGTAAAATAATTCAAACAAACCCAAAATAAAATTATCTTAATTGTAAAACATATATTGGCCGAAATTAATGTTTATATTATTTTATTACATCAATATTGGTTCATTATGATGTCATAAAACACATTATATATGTAAACGATATTTAATTTTTACCAAAAAATTTGACTGTCTCAGAAAATTATGAAAAATTCACTGTTGGATAATTTTTACATCCTGATTCAAAAAATAATATTTATTTTTTATAAATAATTTTATAAATATGTGAATTGTTACTATTAAAATAAAAACTGGCATTTACTGAAAATTCATGGGTTTTGGCGAAACATCTTTCAAACCATAATAAAAATTACAATTGATTTTAAAAAATTATATGATCATTTATATTTAATATAAATTAATTTAATTATAATAAAATTTCATTAAAATATTATTTAATTCAAAAATCCATTAATTCATCAATAGATATTTCTTAGTTGAATATTATCTAAAAAAACTATTTGTGGTTTAAAAACTATTTACAAAGTAACAGTATAAAAATGAACGCACATTCATTATACAAAAAAAAGTACATTATAATAGTCCTAGGGTCATGTTACTTAACCATTTATAACACCCACATAAGACCGAAGGGTAAGGTGTGTGATGGTGATAGACTCCAGGGTTGGCTCAGATAACATCGCTCGGGTAGTAATCTCTATTAACATCAATTTACCTAGTAGTTAGTTCTCCTCAAGATTAAGGTGTTCAAGCTCTTCTTGGGATTGGTCTAGAGCAAAGCCCAATGATACTAACTCCTTTATGAGCTCCGAAAAATGTGCTTCATACAGGGAAAGTCTACTGGATGAGGCCATCACTTCCTTTGTCTGAGTAAATTGGATTTGTTAGAGCCCTAAATTTATACTATTCATGTGATCACTATTTAACGTCTATATTAGGAACAATCACAATTCATAATGATATTTTAAAATCCAGAAACATAAATCCAATGATGTTCACATTTTATATAACCATAATAAGACATTTAATTATATCAATAGGAATTTACATTAATGAATGTTTGGGTGATTACACTTAATATAAATTTTAATATATATCTTCCAAGAGATTCTGATTGAACTGATACCCAAGCTATAAGTGGGTTTTTATATCCCAATGTTCTTGGATTGGGAATAATGCTATGTTCACCACTTATTTTCTTTTGTTTAGTATATAAATTTACATATATGAATTTTTATCATATTATTCATGAATCTTTATGGATTTAATAATATATATTTGTATTCCCCCTCATATTTTTTTAATCAAAGGTTACCCAAACCATTGTAAAACTCAGTATTTTTCCCGGTGGAAAAACCTACCTATGATTTGGTAATATAAAAGTGTGAATAATATTTATTCAAATATAACGCTATATGTATACTATAATGTTTATGTTGCTATATCATAAATTAAAATGGGGTTAATCACCTCAAAAATTGTTTTTTTATAATTGAATCAACTATTTCTTTGATTAAGGACAAGTGGGACAAAGACTATAAATCTAGATAAACACTCTAGGGGATATTATTTGGAATATTCATATGATCTTTATAAAATATTATGTAGGATTTTCTCAACCGTTTACCTTTTCTCCCACCATATAAATCTATTGATACCAATTAATATCTTCTAGGGATAACCCAACACATTGAAATTACCTATAAAGATATATTTCATTGATAAGGGTATTATTTGATACATTGAAAATACCCCCCACAACATCAAATTTGATTAATTGGTGTCCTCTTAGACATAGACATCATTCCATTGAATTAGGAATAATTTTTTTCCATATTTTACATTATGTGGATATATGTTTTTTCGAATATCTAGAGTTTCCTTAGGGAATTATATGAAATTTATTGTTCAAACTTATGAGGAATGCATTGGAATTAATCCAGTGATGAGTGGGGACAAGAATTATATAGAAATATAATTCATCGATAAGTCTCATGAGAAAAAAATTTTATGGGGTTTTTTGTATACCTCTCCATATATACGTATACCGTCTTTGAAAAACGAGTTGAAAAAATGTTTTTTGTATGAAATTCTGAATTCAATCAGTATGAGGTCAAAATTTTTTATTATCCATGATTTTATTTATTATCATGGAGATATAATTCCCCAGTTTTTGTTGATTACAGATTCATATAATTTATTTAGTTTCACTATATTACTCTTTTCGATGTTAATGTTTTGATAGATTAAATTGTATGTTACTCCTTACTGAGAATCTGATCTTGCCCTTTTTTTCTTTTTTCAAGGAAACCTAAAGGATAAATATATCTAATTTTTAAGTATATAGTGGATAAAATATTAATGTTATCACAATGATTTTGTACTTTTTTTATGGTTTAAAATGTTATGAATTTATGTGTCTATTATCACAAGACTACTAATATATTGGATCTTCTAGGAACACTTATATTCTATACGAATAATGTAATTTAACAACTAGATCTATGTTTATGAAGTCAAAGATTCTAGAGTAGGTATCATAGTAATGTCATTATGAATATTGGGGACTAGCTTTTAAGGAACCATGTTAAATAACATTAGTAAAAGGATAACCCCTTAATATTTCTAGGGAACACTCCATAAAACATAATGGGAATTTTATTTTTATAATTCAATATCGTGAAATAGTTACATATTCTTTTATAGAGTGATATTAACTAATGGTAGGAAATAGAAACATCTCAAAATCTATAGTCAATGTATGTAGTTTCCACCTTGGAAAAAAATGAATCTTGAGTTGATGATAATCAAATCACAACTATATATTTATACTTTACCCATGTTATGATAAATAGTATCTCTCACATAAATAATCCTATTAATTCAAAAAATGGCGTACCTATTTTATATAGTGTCAAGTGAGATTTTCCTCTAGCATTCACATGAACTAAAAACCATTAGTTTATGAATATTAGATGTAGTACCTAGTGAAGATCTTTCTTTCTTTGAAATATAATGAAAATGAAAAGTTTGTTATGGCGCTCTGTCAACTGAAGAGAGATGTAGACCAATGGAAGCTGATTATTTAACACAACAAATAGAAATATAAGATAATTTTCATTTAATTGGGAACTATTAAAGAGGTATTATATGAAAAACAATTTCATCAGCAGTAAGGATAATAAATAGAAATCATATTCCTTAAACTTAAACAAACTGAGGGTGAAACATTCAATATGTATAAGGCTACCATGACATGAATAACTATAATTTTTTTAGAAAATATATATAGAAATTAAAGCAATATTGATCCTTCATTGATGGGTTGAATACAAGACTATGAAGGGAGTTCCTCTCTCATACATTTTCATCACATTATGATATATTCTCAAGCACCATTATGATAGAAAATTATTTCCATATGATGAATATATTCAAGGAATATAATGAGAAGAATAGGTTAGAAAAAAAATGTGAATAATAGTCTACTTAATGGGGGATAAATAAGGTTGTAATATCACATTTGTGATATCTATGGGAAGGAATACCTTGGTGATTATTGGAATGGAACATGATTTTGTAACAAGTGTGGATAAAAATATAATCAAGATAATGTATGATATAGAAAAGGTATAGCTTATTGATATTCAGTGTATTAATTTTAAGGATATGGAACTTTATGTGAACTAATTCCCTTGAAATCATGGTAATTTTACTTAGAAAAGGATTAGGGAGAAAGACCAAGATTATGAAGTTACCAAAACTGAAGTCGAACTTCCTAATCATGGGTTAACTAGTACATTGATCAGAAACTCAAATTTAGTTAATATTTAATGTAGCAACCCAGAACTAGATATCCCAGAGCCATTGTCTTCAATCAATTACTTTGGCATCATTATGGGGAATCAAGACCCGAAGGACTGTTTATTTTAGTACTGTTGGTAAACCAAATCCATAAATGAGTATTATATTAAGAATGAGTACACTAATTAAAAATTAATTATTTCTTCCTTTTTAATAAATAAAATCAGGGATAACTCAAATCCATTTAGTAAATTCCTGTATATCTTTCATAGTATTATTCTAGGATTATTGGGGAACGAAACATAACAATGGTGATCTCAAATGCAAAGTAAGGAAAAAAGTACATTGGATGTTATAATGAATCAATGATAATAGTAAAAATGGAAATGTAAATAACTTATCAAAAATTCCATGCAATCAATGATCTTAATATAAGTAAATAATAAATTTGTCAAGGAAATAAATAGAAAATCATGCCATTCAAATAAATAGATAATGAAATATCAATATCATAAGTTAAGAAACTGATACTCATTCCATGTAAATTAATAAACAGAGAATGAAATGTATCTATAGATATTTCAATGTAAAATATTAAGGATGAATAATAAGTGAATCCTAAAAATTAAATAGATCCATAACTATGTTGAAGAAAAATCTCATGTATGAGTAATAACTGAAGCCTAAAAATGAAATACATCGATAGATATGTTGTCCCAAAATCTCATGGATGGATAATAATTGAATATAAATGATGGAAATTCTTTATTATAAGACACAATGTTTCCAAGGTATATGGAACCAGTACCATTAATAGACAGATTATCCATAACAATTAGCTCAAATAATTCATCCAATTAGACTATAAATGAATCAAGTGGATTTCATTCCCTAATCCCCAACCGTTAGATCATGCATTAACTAGTCTTTAACCCATATGGATTTCATTAACCAGTCCCCAACCCATATAGTGCATGTTTATAGTATTTAAATAAATAAAGTTACTTAAAAAATATATGTATTGATTGAATGATACGGGTTTATCAATATTTCCTCAAATAATTGAAAAACAATCAAAGTAAACACTATATGAATATGGTATAAGGTTCATATAGTAATCATGTTCCTGAAAAAAGAATATGTATATTTAGGGAAATTTTAATGTCAAACGGTTATATGAAATTGAATATTTCAAGGGGATTAAAATGAATTAAGGTACATAATGAGAATACTACCCTTTTACAAATCATTCATATACCATCCACAAGAAACTTTAGGACGGTATCAATAAAATTGACCCCATGTATGTTAAAATAAAGTATTTTTGTCGTTGATGAAATAAAATAATAATGTTTTAAAATATTCTTGAGAAAAATATACATTTATTTTGAAAAAAAATTCAAATTATTTTAATTTGAAAATAAATTTAGAAAAATTTTTATTTAAAAATAATCCTACTAAAATAGTAAAGTAGGATTCAATGAAATGATGGTGGGTAAATCTGTAAAATCTATATACGGTAAAAGAGAACATTTCTTTTGTATGGTAAAAGTTAAAAATGAATACATTTTTGATAAGTGAATAAAATATTCCTTTGAAAAAAATAATAAAAAAAGGGTAAATAATTATTTACCAAATACATTTGAAAACATTTTAATAAAACATTGAATTTATAATAAAATAGGTTCACCAACTAAAGAGATAAATAATTTTGGGTTCTCTTAAAAATATTTTTACACCATTTTTAGTACCCAAGAGTGGAAAAATGGTAAAAATACATGAAAATATTCAAGAGTAACTATATTAGAATAAAATTATTTATTGAAAAATATTCATTTAATTATCTCACATGGAAAAACCATTGAAATATCCTTAAAATATTTGTTGAAGAAAATGATCATTAAACATTCCATAGTGTCTCATACCACTTTGAACCATTTTAAATCATGATCCTCATGAAGGAATAACATTAAATAAATGTTTAAGATACAATTAAGACAAAATTATTAATGATATAATATAATTAAAGTGGCAGTAGGTACACCACACAAAATAAGTAAGTGTTGTTAATGGTGTATACTTCACAGAATGAAAAGTGTGATTAGGGTTCCTTACCTTAAATTTTTTGTTGTTGTGTGGTATCTATCCTCCATTATAAAGGGTTTAAACATGTAAAAAACTTATAAATAACCATATTAATATTTATTATATCATATATTATCCCATTATAATAACTTATTACCTATTTTTTAATAACATTTTATTATTTTAACAATTTCAGGTGATAATTACATAGTATATCAAGTATGTTTTACCATGTTAATTTTCATTATTATTAAACATATCATGGATTCATCATCTAAAAAATGTAAAAAATTATTTTCATATCATATAAATATATTATATATCTATTTATGGTAGTCTTTAATATTTTGATATTAGAAATGAAGTGTAATATTCAGGGAGATTGTATGTCTTATGTACGCATGAATACTGCATTCATTTCTTTATCATATTAAAATATTCAAAAATAAATGATACAAAAATTAATTATAATTAAATTAGAATATATATGTTATATAGTTTACATAGGTTTATTAAAATTATTCATTTAGAATATCTATGTATGGCACAAATGTGTCATATAACATTGTGGGGGTGGTAGTCCACACTTCCTCAAACGAAATTATCATATTTACATATGATGGAAAGAAAACATTTATGTTATAAATAAAGATTATATAAGCATAAAGATATTATAAATATCATATATAATACATATATAAACATAATTTTAATCATAATTTCCACCATGAGAGGTGGTAAAGGAAAAATTAACAATCATCATTTGGTAAGGCGTTAGTTCACCGTAAAAAGAAACAGTATGTTTGTTTCCAATTAGATGTAGGTTTGTGTATGTGTAGGTAGAACTATTAAAATAAAAACATCCTAGTGTTCTAAGAATAATTATTTTATTATTTATAAATATAATAATAAGATTATTGGTGTTTATTAATGGAAATGAAACTATAAATATTGAGAGAAGACGTTACCTCTTAATCAGGTAACTCTTATTGGATCGAACTGAAAGCTTTCATGGGTTGTTTTCTACCCAAGGGGAGGATTCTAGGTCAAGGAGATGGATATTTTGGAGACTATATGGAAATATTTTGTATGTGTTAATTTTTCATGGGAGGTGTGAGGAAGGGTATAGGTTGTGTTCTTTTATATGGAACGAAAATGACTCACTTGGGTTTTTTATTACAAGTTAGCTATACACTTGTTATTTCCTAAAATAAGTCATTAAAAACATCCTAATATATATAATAAAAATTTCAGGGATGGATTATAGTTATCAAATGGGTGTTGGACCAATTTCGAGGACATTTTAGCCTTTAATTTTGGGGTTTAGTTCATTTTTAATCCTAATTACACTTTAATCACTATAATTAATTTTAATCACTTTCACTATTCATTTTGGTAAAAAAAACTATGTTGATCTTATTAGACTAAATATAATATCATGATTAAAAAATTTATGTATATTTCTTGAAAATTTAATCACATTAGTGGAAAAATTAAGATTATTGCTAATCTTGTCGACTAACGGTTTAACAGGTTCTAGTAGAAAAATGATCAAAATATTATTGAGTTTTTATAATCAATTTCAATGTGAAATTAATTATAATATACTAAATTGTATTAATAAATGTATTATTGATATAATTTGAATTTATAATAGATTAAAAATATATTTTTACATTATTAATTAATAAAACAAAAAGGAGGTTTTTAAATAAAACGTTGTATTTTTCACTATTCATGAAAAAACTATTGTTTCTCAGAAAAATACCAAATATTCCCCTAGGGTATTTTTGAAATTATGAATTAAATAATTAACATTATTTTATAAATTGAAATTTATAATAGTGTCAAAATTATGATTTAAAATGATATCACCATTAAAAGGTTCTAAAAGTACCTAAATAAAAATATAGGTTTTAGATGAAATTTTTTTTTCTTATTGTATTCTTATAACATATATTAGATGAATATAAAATATAATTGATTTAATATGTTATATATATATTATATTAATATCACTCACTAATATTAATTAGTTTAATTAGTTATGGAAAAAAATTTGTAAATATAACAATAGTTTTCTATAAAAAATATTCTTTTAATATTATTTTGGTTCATATGTTCATTTAAAATTAAGTTTTGGCAAATGAATGAATATTATTTTATTATAAACAATATATTTCAATAAGTTTTTTATTACTATTTATAATGGCTAGTTTATATATAATTATATTTCAATAATATATTATTGTTTAATAAAACTTTGTTTTTTCATGTAATGCATGCAATCGAGGAAGGTCACACTTTCAAGTAGAACAATCTATCGAAGAAATTCACTATATTGTGTAATGCTTTCTAAATTAGTGTTGGATTCATTAATAGTTATATCATGTATTGAATTTATTTAAAATGGGTAAAATATAGTAGAGTCTCAAGATATTACCATCTATTATGTGCTTGGTGATGCATGTCATATATGCAACCGAATACAAGGTTCATACATTATATTTTTAGGGTGTCACATTCACCCCCCTTATTTAAATTATGTCCATGAAATTTAAACTCGGTCATGGTGATATATTTTTCTATACTTGTTAGGTTTTAAATACCACATCAAGAGAATTGATTGTAAAACATCATCTAGAAAACAGAAAATGGGAAGTACAAGGGTCACATGGACTACCATGAAACATGGTCTCTAAGTAGGAGAGTATTAGTGGCATATAGATATATTTACTTAGATTAAAAGCGTAAATATTTATTGGTATTGAATGAGGTCATAAATAAAAATTAAGTGAATCATATATAGAAAGTTTATAGTTTCAAATCCATAAATATGTGATGATTTATGATACCATCAGTTCCATAGAAATTAAGGTATGAAGACAATATTTTATTTATAAGTGTTTTTCTTATTATAGAGAAATTATATTACTAACCAATAATATATATAAATATTCTAACTTGATAGGTTTTAATTTTATTTTAATAATCCTAAATTTTGGTTTTTCTTCGATAAAAAATCATATTCAATCCTTTAATTCCAAAAATTAATTACCTATAATGATATTTCTATGCATAAATAATTAAATGAAATTTTTAAGAGATAGTAATGCCTATAAAGGTGTAAAAATTGTAAATATTCTCCACTAACAATCTTATAAAACTAATATGGTTCATTTATTAATTTCTAAGCCTCCAAAGTTATACTACTGGATTATAATTAATGTTTATTTGTCAAATTGTTTAACTATGTACAATAAAATATTAAACAGGACCTTGGGTAGTTTATTGGTTGGAGTCAAACCCTTATCTTCTATCTATCATTGGTTCAAGACCCTTAGTCTTGCGATATTTGATTGGTTTTCACCCAACTTACATATTTTCCTTTTCTAAAACCAAATTATCAAATTTAAAAATATATATATAATGGAAATAATTGAAATTAAATAAACAATTAGATAAGGTTTTCTGTACAAACTCAATACATAAATACATATTCAATATATTTCCATATAGTTCCTTCCTTGATCTAGGGATTATCTATCATTTCTAGGATTCCTAAACCATGGAATGTTATATCCAATATAAAACACCATAGGTTTATCATAGAATATTCATTTTCATTATCTATTCAAATTTTTCATAATACTTTGTAAAGATAATGTGAATTATGCTAAGAATATACGTTGGGAGTGTCAAACCAAGTGCATAGTAAGGGCAATTATCATGCCACAGGTTACACTGATTCAAGCCCAAAACACCTTACTAGTGTTTTTACACTTAGATACATTTTTCCCAAAACCACATTAACTTTTTGTATCTTCAATGGAATGTATTTTTTAGAAGACCCAAATAATGTATAGTTTACCAAGATTTTCGGGTGTTCTTATATTATTATCCCCAAATTATTCTTTATGGTTATGTTTTTTAACCAATATTTTCTTAAATCTAGTTCTCAAGGTTGCAAATAAACTTCCACTAATACCAAATGTCATGAACCATCCCCAGATAGCCTAGAGACAGTGTCTTCTATCAATTACATTGGCATGATTATAATGAATCAAGAGCTGAAGTAATGTTAATTTTATTGGTATTCATGAGTCAAATACATAAAATATTATTTTATTATAAATGACTAATCTAATTACAACATACAGTTTTCATCTTTCTAAATAGATAACATTGAGTATAACTCTAATCAAAGTAGTAAATTATTTCATATATTTTATAGTATTTTTCATTGATTCATGGGGAAAGAAACATAATAAGGTTGATATAAAATGCTTATTAAGGGGAATATATAGATTAAGTAATAATGAGTCAATTAGAATAGGAAATATGGTTTAGTAAATAACTGATCACATGTGTTATGTAATCGATAAACATAATGGAAGTAAATAATCAATATGGAAAGTTAATAATTAAAAATAAATTTCATTAAAATAATTAGATAAGGCAATATGAATATGGAAATTTAAAAACTGAACCTCATTCCATCTAAATCAATAACCGAAGAAAGAAATTAATCCATAGATATTTTGTTACAAAATCTCGTGGATGAATAACAAATGAAGCCTAAAAATAAAATTAATCTATATATATTTATATATGATGATGAAAAATCTGATGGATAAATAATAAATGAAGCCTAAAAATGAAATGAATCCATAGATATATCGATGAAAAATTTCATATATTAATAATAACTAAATATAAATGAGGGAAATGATTTTTTATTAGACACCACATTTCCCAGGTACAAGGAACATGTACCGTCAAAAGAAATTTTTATATACAAATTTGAACAACTAATTGGTCCCATGAGTCTAACGATGCATTGAAGGGATTTCATTCGTTATTCTCCATCTCATAGAGCTTGCATTAACCATTCCCTAACCTGTAGGGATTTCATTAACTAGTCCCCAACCCTTATAGTGCATCCCCAAACAATTTAAATAAATAGATTTCTTTATAAAATATCAATATTGAATAAATTATATGGGGTTATCAATATTTTCATAAATAATCAAATAACATTCAAAGTAAACACCATATAAAAAATTCTATATGGTTCATTCAATAATGATATCCATGAAAAATGTTATAGATAATTAGGGAAATATCAATGTAAAATGATTATAGTAATTTGAGTATTTTAAGGGGATTAAAAGGAATTAAAGAAGTGAATGAAAATACTATCCTTGTCTAACTCAATGATAAACCATCCAGAGGAGAATTTTGGATGTTATCAATACAATATACCCCATATAGAGTAAAATAATGTGTTGTTGTTGATGAAAGAAATGAATAACATTTAAAAATATTTTTGTTGAAAATAATATTTTCTTTTGGAAAACCATTTTAAAGTATTTACCTTTAAAAATCCATTTAGAAAAAATTTTCTTTAATAATAAACCTTTTAAACATGAAAATGATGCTTTAATAAAAATATTGCAGGTAAATCCGTACATGTCGTACAAGGTAAAAATAAAATTCATTTTCCACTTTTAAAGGTTAAAAAGAAGCATTTCCTGGAAAAAAAAATAAGAATTATTCTTTAAAGAAAATTGGTTAAATAAAAAATGGGAAAAAAATTTCATCACCAATCATTTTGATAACGTTTTTGGAAACATTTTTATAAAACATGGCCTTTAGTGGAAAATAGGATCATAGGCTAAATAGATAAATAAAGTTGGGATTTTAAAAAAAATTAAAAAATTTTGAGTATAAAAGAGTGATAAAATGTTAAAAATAATTGATAATGGTAATTAATTACCAAAGTATAATAAATTTATTTATTAAAAAATATTCATTTAATTTCCTTAAATATAAATTCCATTGAAAGGTCATTAAAATTATTTTTGAGGAAAATAATCTGTAAACATTCCAATGTGTCCCTTACAACTTTGAAACATTTTAAATCCTAATCCACATTTTGGAATAATGTTAAATGAAACTTTTTGATATAATGTAGATAAAAGGGTTAATTATATAATATTAAAAAAATCATCTAGTACACAACACATAATAATAAAGTGGTGTTAACGGTGTATGCTTAGTGGAATGAAATGTAACTCTAGAGTCCTTTACCTTATACTTATTTGTGGTGCATGGTATTTATTATCCATTATAGTGGGTTTAAAATATTTAATAACTTATAACACCACCGTATTAATGTTTTTGCTATAATATATGATCTTCTTATAATATATTATTTCCTATTTGTTAATAATCATTCATTAATTTAATTATTCCTTGTATTAATTTCCTAGTTTGTCGAGTATTTTTATCATGTTATTTGTCATTATTATTAAATATATCATGGTTTCATCATATGTGGAATTTCAACCATGATTTTAATATCATATATATCAAGTATATATGTACTTATAGTAGTCTATAATATATGGAGATTAGAAATGATGTGCAGTGTTCTTGGAGACGGTAGGTCATACATATGCATGAACGTTACTTTCAATTTGATTTCATATTAAAATAATTAATGATAAATGATAAATATGTATATTATAATTAATTTAGAATATTTATGTTATATATGATATATTTTTATTAAATCCATCATTTATAAGTTCCACATATGTCATGAAAAGGTCATATCATTTTGAGGGGCGGTAGTCCACAGTTCCTCAAACGAAATTATCATATTTACACATGATAGAAATCATAATGGTATGTTCTAAATTAAAATTAATTAAGAAAAAATAAATTAAAAATATAAAATATAATTAATATATAAACCTAGTTTCTATTATATTGGTCATCATGTGATGTGGTAAGGGAAAAATGAACAATCATCGTTTCATGAGGCGGTAGTTCACCATATATAGAAACAATATGTTGGGTACCCATTATATGGATGTGTGTGTATGTGTAGGAATAACTATTAAAATAAAAACATATAATTATATTTATAATACATTTTTTATGTAATAATATAATAGAATATTATAGGAGTTGATGAATGGAAATGAAACTAAAAATTTAGAGACAATACATTACCTCTTAATCAGGTAACTTATTTCTGTTTGAAACAAAAACATCCTTGGATTTCCTTCTACCCAATTAAAGGATTATAGTTTTAGGTTTAGGATGTTATTTTAATACATAGGGAGAGTTAGTTTTATCCAAAATGATTTAGTAGGTCTAACGATGGTGGAGAGGTGGGGACCATTTATAGGGAATAAAAATGACTCACATGGAATTTTTGAAAAAATGTTAGGTGTACAAATGTTCATACCTAAAAGAAGTCATAAATTCAACAAAAAAAACAAATAAAGATTAATATAAGAATTATTTTCATTAAATGGGTTTCTCATAAGTGTATAGGTATTATGGGCCATTAATGTGATGGTTTAGTTCATTTTTAATACTAATTACATAATATTCACTTTAATTTATTTTAATCACATTCACTAATCATTTTGGTCCAAAATAAGTTTAACTTATTTGACTAAAAATTTCATCCTATTTAAAATATATTGTGTACATTTTTATAAACTAAAATCATTTAATTGACAAAATTAATATTAATTCTAATATTTTAGATAGACTATTTAACTAGTTTTAGTAAAAAAATGTTTAAAATATTATTGTGTTTTTATATTCAATTTCAAAGTGTAATTTATTATAATTAAAAAATATTATTATATTTATTATTGACATAATTTTAATTTATAAAAAATTTAAATATAATTTAAAATTACTAATTTTTTAAACAAAAAGGATGTTTTTAACTTAAACGCGTTATTTTTTACAATTCCTCAAAAAAATATGTTTCTCGTAAAAATAGAAAAAATTCACCCAATGGTACTTTCTAAATTATTTATTCAATAATGAAGTTAATTATATCAAATTAAATTTATAATAGTTTCAATAGTAATATTTAAAATACAGTTTCCATTAAAAAGTTGTAATAGTGCCTTAATTAAAATATAGGTTTTATGTGAAATAATATTTCTTCTCTTGTCTTATTCTTATCAAATCTATTCGATGGATATAAAATATAATTGATTGTATATATTACTTATATAAATAAATTTTTCCAAATAATTTTAATTAATTTATTCAATTAGGGTAAAACATCTTTGTGAGTATAACAATAGCATTCTATGAAAATATTCAATTAATATTCAATTGGTTCATATATTAATTTCCAATTAATTTTGAACATTTTAATTGATATTATGTTATTATACACCATATGTTTTTATAAGTATATTAATATTATTCCTCACTGTGAGTTTATATTGCATTATATTTTAATAATATTTTTTTATTTGATAAAACATGGTTTTGCGTGTAACAATAATAGTTGAGGAAGGTCGCTCTTGCATGTAACACAAGAAATAGAGGATACTCGCTCTTGAAAGTAATGAAATCTAACTCAGTGTTTAGTTCATTCCAAGTAATATCATGTATTTAATTTATTTAAAATAGTGAATATAAATTAGATTCTAGGGATATTATATTCACATACGCACTTGGTGATGTGTGTCATACACAATATCGAATATAGGATTCTTACTTTAGATTTCTGGGGAATCAAATTTTATTTTATTTGGGATCATTAAACTATTTTATATCTCTGATGTTCCCAAATCATGAAATATTTCCTTAGAAAACTTTTATGGGAGTTATCAATTAATATTCCAAGATAAAAACTTCTTGTAACAAAATAGCTCAGTTAATTCAAATTAAATGAAGGAAATACACTATTTAAAAAAAATTATACCTATTGTTGGATTTTATATGACCATTGGTATGGATTGGATATCAAATTATTACATAAAAATTAATTTCAAATAGAAGTAAATTGCAATTCCTGAAGGGTAGGTGAAATATATATTCATTAGAGGAGAGACTTAATCATCTAAATAATTAATGAATCTTACCCTATTAGCTCTATATGATGAAATTCTTGGAATAGAGGAAGATTTGTCCTGGTATATGGACAAATAATACATCATAATAATAGATTATGTAACCATGGTGAAAAAACTCATTGATGTTTTTATGAAGAATTACTTGTTCATCTTCTCGAGCATGAAGTTGAGTTCACTAATGAAATCATTACTAATTCAAGACCTATATCCAAAGATCCCTATATAATGGTAATAGTGGGATTCTATGAGTTTAAAAAATGTTCTATGAGTTTTGATATGAGGGATTTATATTCCCTATTGTTTTATTATGGTGAAACATTGTTTTATTTGTGAAGAAAAATGATCGGTATATAACATTAGGCATCGATTATAGGGATATCAATGCCATTATAATAAATAATAAGTATCCTATAACACAAATTGATGACATATTTGAAAAAAATAAATGATACCAAAAATTTTCAAATATGTATCTTTACTCAAGTTATCATTGTAAAATGGTAAAGATGGATGATATGCAAGATATGACATTTCGAATAACACATGGACATTACAAGTTCATGATAATGACCATTGTATTAACTAAGGAACCTTACACATTTATCTATATGATAAATACTTTATTAATTGATTATCATTATAAAAATTTAGTTTTATTTATTAAATATATATTTATAAACTCTTAGATTTGTTAAAATCCTGATAGGTATCTAAAAATAAATTGGAAACCCCTTAAAAACAATTTTATGGTAAACACAAAAGATGTGAATTTTTCTTTAATGAATTTTCTTTTCATACTCATATTTTCTTCAATGTAGGAATATTTTTTAACCATTAAAATGAAAAAACGTATTAAATGAATATAATCCACCATCAAAAATAACTTATAAGAAAAAATTATTTTGTTTAGCAGGTTACTATTGGTGGTTTTTTCATGATTTCGCATGGTTAGGAAACCCTTTAGACAATTTTACATGTAAAAGTGTTAAATTCACATGTTAAAGTAATTTTGATGAATTTTTTTAAGAGATAAATCAGATAATAATTAATCCATCATTATTAAATTTACCATTATGTTGGAAAGTATTTGTAATATAGAGTGATATATCAATGAAAATATTTAGTTTTGTCTTTATAGACAATAATAGAGTAGTTTTCTATGCATCAAGGAAATTGAAAATCCATGAAAATAACAATCAAACTCTTGAACTTGATCTGGAATCTATAATATTTTCTTGGAAATTATGTATACATTAAATATATGGTTATACATGAGATATATATAAATATGTACTAGAAGAAATTATTGAAAATATTCTCTCAAAAGGAGATCAATGTGAGGAAAAGAGGACTGATAAAACTACTCAAGTACTATGATTTCATGATTCACTGCCACTTTGGGAAGTAAAAAAGTGTTTTTTGAATTGGGTAAGTGGTATTGAGACCTATACATTTAATACATAGATATTACATGTTTTTAAAAAAATATTCAGTATAAAATATTATGATCCACTCTATAATAGTATAGGTCTTGTAACATTACAATCTTGGAAAGATATTTTTTTTACAAAATATCTATATAATATCCCACTAATTAAATTCTAACTACCTCCCTTCTTATAAATATTATATTTAGTACCATTCTACAAAACCTTGGGAAATTGAAACATAATAAAGGGTGATCTCAGATGCCCAATAAGGTTAAACATGGTATATATCAATGGTCACTTGAGAATAACATGAATATAAGGGTTTGATAGCATAATTTTAACATGTAAAACTATTCCCAATAAATAAAAGATCACAATCATGATTTATAGCATAAAATTTTATAGTTCATAAGACATGAATCAAAAAGGAATCAAAGAATATAATCCATAAGAACATAACATTTTTAGAAGACATATGTTGTTCTTATATGCAAAAATATAGAAAATCATTCCCATGGTAGTCAATTCTCACCCCCAAGACTATCATAGTGAATTGGGTTCACTCTTCAAACGATCATAGTAGTCAAGGTTCACTCACAAGACTATCGTAACATATGCATTCTCATACTAAAGTGGGTTCACTCCCAATTATTTTCATATTTATCTCATGAGATATCTATATTTACCCAACGCATTGGAGGTGTATATATTTCCATTACCACTGAAAAAATAATTGAAATCAAACATATATGTTTCACATTATAATAAAACATTCATAAAATCAAATATCATGAAAATAAATTGGTTTCATAAACATTACATCATAGCATACATATAGAAAATAAACAGCTTTCCTAAAAATTTAATCATTATATCATAGTATAACCCATAGAAAATGAATGGGTTTCATAAAAATATTTTCATTGTAAACATAAAGAATATAGTTAATGATTAATGATGAGACCCTTGGATCATTTACAAATTAAATTATATGTTATGTCTAGGGTTGTTGTCTTTGATTAATAGAAATATCATTAAAACATTCCGGAGTAAAATACCATTTCCCCATTAAAAATAACTTTTGAAAAACTATAAATTCATAAAACAGAATTAAAAAAATTTATTTGAAAATACGGTTGGAATCTTCAAGGAATATTTATAGTATTGATTTGTCATGATGGAAATAAATTGGTTTCATGTCATATAAGTTAGAAGAAAACTTCTTTTCACATTATTTAAGAAAACTAAAAAATTACCACATTTGAAAAATGACAAGTATATTCTTTTGAAACCATTTCATAAGAATGAAAACATAGGTAAAAATTAATTTGAAAACACAATGAATAATTTTGGAAAATAGTTTTGATAAAAAAAATTGAAAAACATATAAATGTAAGAGAAAGGATTTCCAACCAAATGGAGAAATGAATTTTATTTTCCATAATAATATTCCCTTGACCAATTAAATACATAAAAGAAGAAAAAAATTAAAACATATATTCTGAAAAAATAAATAGTGTATAAGAAAATTAATAAGAATATTGAGATATATATCATAATATTTCTTCATCATAAACATAATCATAAACAAGCCTGATAAACAATGAGATTATAATATATAAACATTACTGATTTCGTTACATTTGAATCGTAAAATACATGAATGAATAAATTAAAATAAAATGTTAGGTATCATGATGATATGGATAATAAGTATATAACAGTTCAAATGGAATTTTATACACCCCATAAAAGAAGACATGTGAATTACATAACATATGTCCTATATAACATAATTTTAGAAGATAAACCCTTACCTTGGGTTCCACTTTTTTGGATGAATTATAACCATTTATATAATAAATTTAAATAAATTGTAATTATATTCCACAATAATTTAAATACTTATAATATCATATATAATCTATTTATAAAATTTAGACACCCATTTATCAAGACTTATTTGTTAAAATCATCATTAATGGGTGTTTACTGTTTCCTTTATGATAAGTATTTCAGCTCATTAGTTCGGGTCCATGTGATTTGATCATGGTTTCAAAGTCTATATAATTTCAAATAGCATGTCTATTCATTATATATATATAGATAAATATTTTCATCTATAATAGTAAGGTTTATAAAAATTAATTACACTATACATGTAGACGGTATGTCGTAGATACACATAAGCATTGTTTTCACTTTTCAAAGGATTCAATAAAGAAAGTTAAATTATAATTAACATTTTCATAATAAATATTATATTATATTTATCTTATATATTCATTAAATCTATATTTATTACTATCCTAGTAAAATGGAAAATAAAATTTAATCCCATCACTTCCTGGAGGTGGTAGCTCACATGTACGCATGAAAGATGTTATCATTTTCCAATAGATTAAGATGAAATATGGTAATTGTGATATTATGATTTCAAAAGGTTAAGTTTTTCCAAATTTTTATATATAAACATTAATCCAATCATAGTTTCCATTGCTAAAATATGGTGGTGAAAAATGAATTATATCGCTACATGGAGATGGTAAGTCATTTGCACAAACAAATGATTCTTTGAAATCCCATTTGATGTAAAGTGGGTAGATAATGGTGATTTTATAATATTAATAAAATTTGAGTATATTAAGGATACATAATTTACTATTTTATAATTTATAAAATATATTTATAGGAGGCATATAATAATTAATAATATAATGCGATCTGATAAAGAGATTACCTCTTCTTTGAATGAAATCCTTTAGTTCTCCTCTTATAAATCCTATTGTTGGCCATTTGGGAAGACCAGAACCACTTTATTTGGATAATGAATTTTAGAATAGTTTTTTACATCAATTTTCTAGATATATGGATCTATAAATTGTAAGGAAGATGAATGATGGTCTACTTTTATAAGGGATATAGTGCACACAATTAGAATTTCAGAAAAGTTGAAAATATTATAAAATAATTCTTTAGAAAAATTACTGAAAGTGGCCTTGATTTATAAGGGAATGTTTATAGGGTTTCAATAAAACTATAAAATGAAATTTTTATAGCTTTTGGTTTCATTTTTAACCTTATATTTTTTAATAATACCTCTGTCAATTGTTTTTTACTCTAACGATGGTAAAAACTATTTCGACCATGATGGGATAATAATGTTACCATAAATGGAAAAGTAACTCATAAACGGAACGTGAATGATGTATTCAAAAAATTTACATTCACATGGCTTAAGATAATATTTTTATAAACTATAAATCATTTGAGAAAATATTATTTAATATAAAATATCCTTAATGTCAATTTGAGAACTATTCATTTAATATTTATTTAAAACACAAATAAAAAATGAATTTAGAATATAATACAATTAAAAATCACTAATATGTTATACTTATTTACAAAATTTGTGGAACTATATTAAAAACTCAAATTATATTACTTTCAATATTTATAATATCAATTATTTTATGTTTCTATTAATTTAATAAATATTTTATTAGTATTACACCAAAATTTAAGATGATTTTATAATTACTAAAAATTATAATTAAATTTCCATCATGAAAATAAGTTCATTACGCTCAAAATAGATATTTAAATTCATTCAAATCTTTTTTTTTTCTATGTGGACACACAATTGATATATAAAATAAAGGGAGTGACATTTTGTATTTTTCATTTCTTTAAATATAATAAAGTTCATTTTCTTAGAAAAAGTTTCTCTTGAAAATTTAAATTTAAAGGAAAAGTCGTTAAGGGTTGAATTAATATCATTTAATAATAATTTATATAATAAATTGGGTACCTTAACACTTATTTTTAACATAGATTAATTTGATTTACCTTTTACCAATGTGATATTTTTAACAAGATTACTATTCATAATGACTAAAAAGATTCCTATTTACCAAATTTGGAAATGCTTTATTAAAAATGTGGAATAAATTTTAGAGGAATTAATTTCCATAAATAGAATAAATTAATTTTTAAATATGTTCACAAAACATGATAAAAACAATGTTTTCACTAAATACATTTTAAAGAATAAACCTTACTTTATTCCAATACCTTTCCTATAAAAAGTTTTTAAATTAATGTTTAATTTCTTAAATAATATAAAATATAAATTTATTTTTCATTAAAATAATTCACAAATAGTGATTAATTTATAATATTAAAATAAAAATTCATTTCTTACAAAAAAAATTTATTTTAAAAAAAACCCTTTTTTATTAAAAATTTATTATTATTATTTTATATTAAATTAGTACCCATTTAATTCATTATATACATATATAATGATAACTTTTTTAAAATTTATTTAGTCTTATTCATACCCACCAATCCAGTTCTTTGGAAATAACTATCACATTATAATATTTTAATAGTCTATTGTGGTTTGTTTGGAATCGTTATTGCATATAATTCAAGATATCAATGAAATGAAATTATTTTTATATATATTGGTTTTATAATCATAATGTGTTAAATTATACCCCCATTAAAATTGAATTTATCCCTCAAAATTCATTACTCTAATAAAAAATAATGTGCTCATATTCATTTCATTACATCCTAAGGATTCTATATAGCTTCTTCAAATTTATGATTTCTCCATGGAACATTCTTTGGAAAATTCCCCTCCTTAGGTAGAACTTTTTCTTTACAATTCAATATTTATATTGGGTTTTCTTTAAAATGAAGACCATGGTTCAGTTTCAGGGCCTCTATGTTCAATATATATGATGTATTGGGCATGTTCTTCTTTAGTATAAATATATAGAACACATCGAGAACTTGAAATAGGTTTTTTGGATGATCTATGATATAATATTCCATCCATACTTGTCCAAGAATCTCAAAAGTTAAAATTTACATAAGACTTTGATTTCCCTTATTTATGAATATTATAATCATCTTCTATAGAGAAATTCATAGAAAATCTATTTTCTAATATCAAATTCCAGATCACAATAATGATTATCACCATTACTGTTATGTCGACTTTGACATGAATTGATGTTGAATGGATATAAACTTCTCTATAATTTACTCATCTATCTTTGGTCACAATATCTTTATTTATCAAACTTCATCCAAGATGGTTAGAGTTCATAACTTCTTTCCGCTGAGTGCTTATTAATGGGCCATATGAATACTTGCGTAAAATATATTATTTAAAAAAACATGTCAGGAGGAAGTTGTTGATACCAACCACATTTGAAATCGATAAAATAATAACTCATAATATACTCTAGGTATTGAATGGTTATATTATACTGACCATCTAATAAAGGATGGTGCATTTTACTATGACTCAACTGTATATGTATATCCTACTAAATAATTCTCCATAACATCAAGGTAATCCTCAAATTTCAATCATATACAATTAAATGAGGTATGATAATAAACATTAACACTTAATTAATTTATATTCTAGAAATATAATCAAGGGAGAAGTATTTTATATTGTAATGAAGTGAGCTAAATTTTTAAAGTGACTGACTACAACATAATTAGAATTATGGCCTTCAAAACTTTTGGGGTGTCAATGAAAAAATCCATTGTGATGTTATCCCATTTCCATTATAGTATGAGTAATGGTTGTAACATCCCCTTATATTTCTTCCTATCATACCTACCTTTTTTATTTATCAATATCCAGATATAAACTCTACAATATCTCTTTTCATGTCTTCCCAATAGAAAAACTCATTAAGATAACTATACAACTTCTTACATCCATGATGAATATAGAATGAAGAATTAAGATCCTTATCTAGAAACTCCTTCATAAAATATGGTTTATAAGGAACTCATAAAAGGTTTTTAAATCTTATCATTACATCCTAATCATTATTAATCTCAATAAAATTTTTATCCTTCTTCTATAGGTCGATATATTCGTTATATTCCTCTTTAATCTTCACATGGATGGATAATTGAAAACTAATTTGAGATAGATAAGATCTATCCGCTTCATTCTATATTTCAAGATACATCCTTTGGGAATCTAGATATATTGGATCTATTGTGATCCTCATCATAGATAAGATATCAGGATCCTTTTGACTCAGAGCATCTTTCATGTAGTTCTCTTTCCCATGGTGGTAATTTATTATGTAGTGATAATATTTAATCTGTTTCATCCATATTCTCTAAAGAATAGTCTACTATTTTTTTAAATATAAATTAAATGTTTATTATCAGTATATATATCACACCTTTCTCCCTGAATAAAATGAATTTATTTCTTTAATGAAAAAATTATCTATGCTAACTTTGAATTTGAAGATGGGTAATTTATCTCATGAGCCTTAAATTTTAATGAGGAAAAATCTATTGTTGTGTCATTCTTCATGATAATGCATACCAATAACTAATTTTATGTATCACTATAGATTATGATCTTTTCTCCAAATTAGGGTAAAGTAATCATAGGTTAACTGACTAACCTTATCTTTTGTTCTGTGATCTTTTCTTCACATTCAGCTATCCCAATTAATTTAACTCTATTATATGTTTAATTGGTAAGTTTATTATACATCCATGATAAATTATCTTAAAATAATTGATAATATCCTTACAAAATAAGAAAACTATGAACCTCAATCACATTGGTTGGTCTAGGAAAATATTCTATAACGTTTTTCTTTGAAGTATATAATAATATACTTTCACATGAGATTATACAACCCAGTAATGAAAATTTCCAAATCCAAAATTCACACTTTTTAGATTTTTCATAAATATTATCCTTCACTAAATCCCTTTGAAACGCCCCAAATTATCATTATTGTCTTCATTTATCTTTGAATATATAATCATAACATCTACAAAGACATCCAAAACCAGTTTAAGGTAATATCTAATGACTCTATTAATTAAATCCAATATTATAGTAGTAGAATTAGTAAGACGAAAAGGTATAACTATAAATTCATAGTGTTCATATCTTTTATAGAATGATGTCCTGGTTGAATCCATCTTATTTACCCTAAATTAGTGATATAGAAAATGAAGGTTAAACATAGAAAAATATTAAAATACCTGTAGATGATCAAACAAGTCATTGATATAGGGTAGAAGATACTTTTTCTCTATTGTGATATTTTTAAGCTCTCAATAATCAATATAGATAAACATTGATCCATATTTCTTATTAAAAAAAATAAAAGGTTCACCGCAAGGCAACACACTTGGATGCATTAATACCTTTTCATGATTCCCCTGGAGTTTCTTCTTCAATTCATGTAACTAAATGGGGGGCATTCTATATGTATTCTCTAAATAGGTCTATAACTAGTTCTGAGTTCTAATGAGAGATAAAGTTCACGGTATCGTTGAAGATCAACAAATTATATCATACATACATCAACAAACTCACATGAAATATTAATATATTTGATGTTTTGGTTTCCCCAACCCTATGAAATAAACATCCCTTTTTAATATGAATCAAGAACCATATAATGGATATTATTATCATTAGAGTATCAAATTTATCATTACAAATATATGTAATCATTGGATGATTTTTACTTCCCTTTCTCAGAAATAGATGTGGTCTTTATGTAAATAAATTCAATCTATGCCTAAGATGATATCAAATTCGTACTCATTTAGAATAAAAAAAATTTAGAAAACCCATTCCAATAAACCTAAATTGGAGAAGAATCATATACTCTATGAGATCATCATTACATTAGGGTATTTCACAACTAATCCACCAAATAATAATTAGTGTGGAATTTTGGTACCCTAATAAACATTTTCAATATAAAATATAGGTTTGGCCTCTAGTCAAATAAGACAGTATAATTTATAGATAAGATGTTTAATATACCATAAACAACATCATTATCACACCCCTCAGAAGAAATAGATAACACGTGAGATTTACCTTTATCTTTGGGTTAAGATGTTGTGGATGTGAATCTACATCATTGACCTTTTATTTATACACCAGTTAGAATAATTCACATACTCCTTACATTTGAAATGATGAAGTATTGGGGGTGTATTTAATGGAACATTATCTTTATTTATATCATTATCTATATTTTTCCAATAAATTCATCAATAAATTTCTCAATGAACATTATATCCACAAAAATATCATTTACCATAACCCCTAATATAGTTTCCACATTTATTCTTTCCACAATTAGATAATAAATATAATCATGTTTTCTTCTCTCATTTTTTTTTAGAATCCTATTTGAATTATATCTTTATTTTTTTATCAAATAAAATATATTTATAGGTAACTCCAAACTCTATTTCAACCTTGATAGCACATATCATGATATATTCATAGCTATTGATTTTTTATATGCCTAGAACCCTTTATATAATTTGTTTTTATCCACTAAGTAATTGATCAAACATACTTTCATGTTGGATAACAATACATGAATTATACCACATATGTCCCATAAAATTACCTTTATAGGTGCCAATAGATTCATCATCCTTCTACTTTATCTCTTGTAATTACTTTTCTATTTTTATATGAGGAATATGTGTAAATTAATTTTTAAGAAATTTGTTCTTAAACTCATCCGAGTCTAAAATTATAATTTATTATTATTGACTCATATTCATGATATGTTTCCACCAATTATCTTATTATCCATCCATATGATAGATATAAAAAATTCATTTTTCAATCTCCATGAATAGGAAAAAAGAAAATTAATTTTCAACATAACCGATCCATTTTTAAAAAAAACTGGGTAAGTGGAATAATTAAAATAAGGTGGTTATTTATTCATTAACGACTCAATATAATTTTATTACCACATTTTATCATTTTAAATTTGAGTATGATTCATATATTGAGAAACGTTTTTGATAAAATTAATGATATTTATCATTTTAACTTCCATAAAATTTGGTTCTAATGGGTACAATCAATTCATTATTTATCACATTCACCATTAAGATGATTCATTTGGGTTACAACAATCAACTAAAACCAAAAAAAAAATTAGTAATAATAATAATATTAAAAGACACGTAATCTTGAGAAATCATTTATTCTATATCTAAATCAAGACACCTTATGTTCAATAAATTACACCTTATTTTTAACTTAGGTTATTCATAATTAATTCCCAAAATAAGGATGTTATCCTATATATAGAATTATCCCCAAGGTTATTTATAAATATTTATCATCCAATTTCAAATTTTTAAATAAACATTTCCCTAAGGCCATCTTTTGTGATCCATAGTTTACATATATAGATATTACGTATTTTTAAATAAATAGTTTACATATTTAATGATCCACACAAAAATTGTTTAGGTCTAGTTACATTAGATAATTAGACACATAAATAACTAGTTTATTAAATATCTACATAATATACCATTGAAATCATCATAACTATCACCATTCTTAGTCATATCATACTAAATAACTTTATTTATAACCTTGAAAAAAGGAAATATAATAATGTTTGATCTTAGATACTGAGTATGGGTATACAAGGAAGGTATCAACAATCACATGAGCATAAGGAAATGAAAACAAGAGATTAACATTTTAAAATGATACCATATATATCATGATCATAATATTTAATTGTGGAATAAATAATTTTATTTCATAGTAAGTGAATCATAATGGAATCAAGGAACATGATCTATAAGAGAATTACATAGGCATAAGATTGAAGTTTGTGTCATACACATAAACATAGAAAATTACTTTAATAGTTTTCAATACTTACTACCATGAATATGCTAGTGGACTGGGTTCACTCAAAAAACCATAATAGTGGTAAAGGTTCACACATAAGACTATAGTAGTTGACATAGTCTCTTATTAAATAGGGTTTACTACCCTTTCTAGTTTGATTTAGCTCATGAGATATCAAATATTAGCCAGTGCATTGGAGGGATATAAAATATCAATCCCACCCATCACATAAATAAAATCAAACATATTTTTTCCACAAAATAATATAACATTTATCATTTCAGAAACCTTAAAATGAAATTCATTTCATAAAAATTTTATCATAGCATAACCCATGTAAAATAAATGTGTTTCATTAACATTTCATCACCCTTTCATAAGTTATCCCATAGAAAAGGAAATGATTTTGTAAAACTATTTTCATCATAAAAATAAAACATATCGATAAATAATAACGGTAGTACCTATGCATCATATCTCTAAAAAAATAGTTAAATTAGGGGTTTTTTATTTTATGAATAAAGATTCCATTAGATCAATCTTGTGGAGAATACCTTTTCCACTTTGAAATAACTATTCAAAAACTATAAATTCCTAAAAAATGGGAAAATATATTTATTTTAAAACAATACTATAAAATTAAAAAGGAATATTTACATTTTTTATAAATCATTAGGGTTTTAAATTTCATTAATTTCATATAATTCCAAAAAAAACATTCCTCTCATATTTGGGTAAAATGTCAAATAAAATACCATTTCAAGAAGATATTAATATGATTCGTTTTAAACCATTTTGTTAAAAATAAAATATGGATAAAAAAAATTTATAAAATCATTTTATAATATTAAAAATATTCTTGATAACATTTTTTGAAATCATGGACATTGAAGAGAATTATTTTCAACAAAAGATATAAATGAAGTCGGATTTTCATAAAACAATGCTTTCAATATCTTAAGTAATTAAACAGAGGAAAATGAATGGAAAAAAAATATTATAAATAAATAAACATAGATTAATATAATTAATGTGTTTAATTAGGGATATATTAAAATTTTCATCATAAAAAAATAAACTCAAACAATTCTAATAAACAATGAGATTGTTACATAAAACCCCCAATGATTTTGTGACATTTGAATTGAAAGCCCCATGAAAGAATAATAATAAATAAAACTATATATATATTTATCAAAAATATAATAATTATATATTATTTTCAAGTATATTATATACAACTCATAAAGGAATATAGGTGAATAATATAACATATTTATTAATTAGAATAATTTGAAATTATAAACCCTTACCCTGAGATGCACTTTAATCTAAAGCACACTAAACTCTTATCCAGTAAAGTAAAAAATTATTTTAATTCAATATTATAATCATTTGAAAACTTATAATATCATATATTATCAATTTTTAACAACTAAACAACCATTTATCAATAATTCCTTGATAAAATCATTATTTATGGTTATTTACTATTTCGTTTATCATAGGTATTTCTACTCTTTAGTTTCATTCCTAGTATTTTTTTCATGGTTCTGTAATATATAGAATATAAATATTCATAAAAAATAATATATTATAATTATATATATTTATATTCTTACATATCAGTTAGAGGTACAAAAATTAATTACACTCTTCATGAAGACAGTTTGGCGTACGTACGTACTAGTCCTGTTTTCACTTTTAAAAGGATGGAAAAGAAGAAAGGTAAATGATAACTCGCATTTAAAAAATCATTTTTATATAATATATATATATATATATATATTATCATTAAATCTGTCCTTATTACCATCCATGTAAAATGAAAATGAAAAGGGAATCTCGTCACTTCATGGAGTTGGTAGTCTAGACATACACACGAGCGACATTGTCATTTTCTAATTGATTTGAATGTAAGAGGATAGATGTGATATTATGGTTATATAAGTATAATTATGTCATAGTTATAATTTATATTCATTAAACCAATCATAATAACCATTCATGAAATATGGTGTTGGAAATACAATTATATCGCTATGTGAAGACAGTAAGTCGTACATATACATGTGTGATAATTTCACTTCCAATATTATCACAATGAGAGTGGATAATTATGATTTAATAATAATATTTTTTATTATATTTATAATATTTAAGTATTATTTTATTGTAAATACCATAGATTTAAATGTTGTATAGAGGAAGTCAAAAAAAGAAAGTGATCGGTTAAGGTGATGAACTCTTCATTGAAGGTGCTCTTTAAGTATCCTATTAAGGATTATAGTGTTGGTATTTTGGGAATAAATAAACACTATGATGTTAATAAGGAAATTGCGAAGATATTTTTGTTGGTTGTTTTTGAAATATATTTTTCAAATTGTTGTAAGGAAGTGGGACAAGGGGTTTTCAATTAAAAGGGAGGGTGAGGATATACTTCTAATTTCATAGAAGATTAAAAATAAATAAAATCATTCATATGGAAAATGATTCAAAATAGACATAAATTAGTTGAAAAACTGTTTATGGTTGAAATAACATTGACCAATGAAATTTTTATAGTATTTTGTGTCATTCTAAACCTTATATTTTGTATGTATACCTTTGTTAATTATCTTTTACATTAACTTTGGAAACAAATATTTTAACCATATAGGGTTAATAATGATATCATAAATAGAAATGTGACTTTAAATGGGACATGTATGATGTGTTAAAGCATATTAAATTTATAAGAATGAATTTACGTTTTTATAAATATTAAATCATTTAATATAATAATATTTATTATAAAATATCGTTAATATCAATTATGAAACTACTCAATTAATTTGTCCTTAAAGATGACAAAAGATATTAAATTTATAATTTAATCCATTTATAAATCAATAGTATTCTATTTTTTTCTAAAATTTTCATGTAACACAATATCTCACTCAAATTAGATTTCTTTTATTTTTTTAAAAAATCATTTCATTAATTCCTCTATTAATTGAATAAATATTGTATTAGCGTTGTGAAGAAATTTAAGGTAATTATATAATTATTAAAAATTATAAATAAACATAAATCATGAAATTAATGTCATTATAATCAAAATGGAAATTTATATTCATTCAAAACGTTCTTTTATCTATATTTGGACACCTAAAAGACATTTAAAAGTAAAAGAGTGATATTTTCCATTTTTCTTTGCTTTTAATATTATATAAGTCATTTTCTAGGAAAATAGTCTCTTAAAAAACAAAAATTAATGGATAAAGTGATAGGGGATTAATTTAACTTGTCTAATATTAATGTAGATGAAAATGTGGTGACTGTAACACTTACTTTTATCCAATATGAACATGATTTACCATTTATCGTGGTGATAAATTTTTTCATGGTTACTATTCATAATGCCGATAAATAAAAGGGGTTTTTTAACATATGTTATCCTGATGATTATAAATATGGAATCCAATTTTAGATTTTATATTTGTATAAGTGGTTTAAATAAATTTTATAGTAAACATGAAAAACAAGAAAAACCCCCTTTTTAGAAAAAAAACATTTATAAGCTTAAAAATTTGATTATTCTTAACTCATGCCTATGAAATATTATTAAATAATAATTAAAAATTTTGATTTAATATTTAATATATATAAATTTCATTAAAATCATTGACCAATTTTGATTAATTTACATTATTATGATAAAAATAAATTGTGTGCATAAAAACGGATTATTATATAAACAAAATTTCTATTTTCAAATGATTTTTAATTTTATTTTAATTAATTGATAATAAATGAATTAATATTATACATATTTAACCATAAAGTTTCATAATTTAGTAATTCATATTCATGACTTCTAATAAAATTCATAGGATATAACTTTCACATTAAAATATTTTAATAGTATATCAATGATCATTTTAACATGATGTTGAATGTAATGAATGATATCGAAGAAATAAAATTATTCAAAGAGAAATATATTCTAATATCATAGGGTGTTACATGAGGAACCAAATAATTATTTCCATGAATATGATTAAAAAGGATCATATATAAACATATCTAGTAAATATAGAAATGATGATTTTCAGGAAAAGGGATCCATGATTCTTTTTCTATGAAATTTTTTAAACCATATATATTATAAAAGTTAGAGAAGTCACCATAGTATTATGTGGATTTAAATTGAGATATTAATGGTGTAAATGATTGGAAACTAATAACCTTTAACTATATATATAGATTTATGATGTTTAAAAAGATGCGATGTGTTCCATTTATACTAAAGTTGAATAGGGAACTACTAGATGAGACACAAATCTCAAATTTCCCAATACACCCTGGTAGAACAATGATGTACATAGATTTAAGAGAACACATCTTATGAGTTGGTATGAAGTGGTATATTAGGGACTATGTCTCCATGTTATTATAATGTCTGTATTTAAAGTTTCACGGATGAAATTTTATGGGATTCAAGCAACCTATGCCAATGCATATTTGAAATTCTGTCAATATTGTAATTGGATTTATCATTATACTTCCAAATACTCCAAAGAATATTGTTAGTATATGGGTTATTTTTTATCATGATACCATGTCTATAAAATTTTTTTATATAATAGAAGATCTACCACTTAAGCACCTTTCATAGATCTATATCAATGATATCATAAGTTATCATGATGATTGAAATGGTATATGTCCCCTTGTACTGTTTCGCTGTAATTTTTGGGTGTTGAAGTCCTATGGAGGAGGTTTTGGGAGTTAACATATGAGTGGTGGGTGTAGCAAAGCTACTTCAAGGGTTATACATCTTGTAATTACATTACATGGTGTGAACATTGGTTTCATTCTTTGTTCTGTGTGATTCACGATTTCAAATGTTTTGGGGTTTGAAAAATAAAATAAATCAAAAGGAGTCAGGTTTTTAGAGGAAGTTGAACATGGGGAATTGTACAGTGTGAAATAGTATTAAACATCGTGTAATAACCTATTATTATGATTTTTATTGTTTTTTCATCCACTTACGTTGTCAAAACCAATGGATGAAGCAACCCTTCCTCCACCCCTAGAAACTCGGAGACCCCTCTTATGAATTTTGAAGATTTCTATGCCATGGTTTGATTCCTAGATTCCATCCCTTGATCTGTAGAAAACCATCTTTGATATATGGTGTGTTCTTTATCTTTTCATGATATTTATTCCAGTTTAGTCTCTTCCCTCTCCTTTAACATCTTTCTATTTGATATATGATTATCTAACATTTTTCTAAATGATATTCTCTTTGGTTTTTGTTGGTGAGGTGGTGTCACGTACTCCTCGTATAGATGTAGTTCTTGTGGGAGAGGTGATCAGAGATTCATTGTGTGGACTGTTCTTGTGTGATGATCATTAAAACACTTTCAAGGTTGGATTTCCATTATTTCACTTCATACATGCATCATGTGGGATGGATATAATTATATAACCTATGTATTTTGTTTTTTTCATATTAAAAAAGATAATAATCTATTACATGAAATTTAAAAGTGTAGGGGGATATGATTTTCAGGCCTTTTTAGTTTTGATATTATTATTATGATATTATGATTTATATAGGATAAAAACCCCACTGAAGATTACGGTAATTAGTGAATTTAATTGTATTTGGTATGTGTTTTGTGGTTTTTTCTTGGTCAAGATCGTTTGGTACCACATAAGAAATGGAAATTGGTTAATCACATAAATCCAGCTAATGAATGGATGCCCCATGATTTGGTTTTTATGATAAGACCCTTAAATAATGAAGTGGAATTGGATATGTGTCCCATTTTTTGAGATCTGAAAATGTGTTTCAACATGGTATATGATGTGATGTGTGTAATGGTAGTGGATGTGTGTGTGGTACTGATGTATTGTTATGTGGCTATGTTGTGATGTGTGGTTTTTCTCTGGTTTGCATTGTAGTTTGGTTGTGAGCCTTGTTGTGTGTTTTGGGATGCATTGGGTGGTGTAATGGATTCTCATGTTGAGAGATAGATTGATAATGGAATATATAAGAAGTTTTGTACAATAGAGTTGTATTACTAGTTGTGTAGTAATGTGTTATCAGTCGGGGTGGTGAGTTTGGGGGTTGGTCTTTTGGTATGTGACCTGAGTGGGATGAGTTTGAAGGAAAAAAGTAGTGATTGGTATGGGTAATTAAAACAGAGTTTCTCTATGAGTAACATGTATAATTATTGACCTCATATCTAATATATCAGCATATTATATTCCATGACCTAATATTAAATGTGGAGAATCTGGAATGATGAGTCTTTAATGTCGAGGTTCTTTAATTTATCAGGCTCTTTGACTTATGAAATGTCTATTTACGTGTTTCCTATGGTGTATTGTGCTTAGTGGTTTCCCATGTAGTGATGGAATAAATTAATTCTTGGTTAATAAAGACTATAATATCTTGTTTTGGTTTATAAAAGTAGATGAAGGTGTTTAATTAAATTGGTTAGTAACGTGAATGGGTTTCATGGATTGTTGTGTGGTTTTTTACATTTAAAGGTAGAAACAATGTTATAAATGATATAATTTTTTGGTTTTTATAAAAACCCATAGGTTGGTCATGATATTTTAGTATCATATATGTATATAATTGTATTTTCCTCATGATTTCTATAAACACCCCACCCTAGTAAAGAATTATGTGTTGAAAACCCCCATCACCATAGGGTTGGGTGTCTTTTCCGACAATCGAGTGGGAGGATGGATGGATGGCCACCCACACTTCCCTACTCCCTCTTCCATGTGGTGATATCCCTAGATTATTTGGGAAGGTTGTGAATTGTGAGGCCTAGGTGTGTGTGGGTAGTTTGTGGTTTCCTAGGTTTCTTTGATATGGGATGTGTTGTGATTTCATATGTTTCTTTGGGTGAGATGTGATGTCTTTTGTGGATCTGGTGTCTTCGGCCAATATGTGATGTGGATTATGGACCAGGAGTCTGTAAGTGGGAATTTTTTTTGTGGACCAGGTGTATGAAACCAAGATGTGATGTGGTTTATGGAACATGTGTATGCAGGAGAGATGTGATGTGGTCGTTGTCCTAGATGTATGTGGGAGAGATGTGATGTGGTTTGTAGACCAGGTGTATGTGGGTGGGATTTGATCTAGTTTGTGGCCCAGGTGTCTACGAGTGGGAAGTGATGTGGTTTTTGTCCCAGGATTTTGTGGGTGGGATGTGATGTGGACTGTGGCCCCATTGTCTATAAGAGGGGTGTGGTTTGTGGGCCAGGTGTGTGCGGGCAGTTTGTGGCATGGTGCCTTCAGAAGGGGTGGGGGCATGAGGAAATTTCCCATTCGGATATAGTAGTTAATCACTAGGAATTGGTATGGGGTACCCTATCCTTAATGTGAATTATATTACATTACTTGACTTGTGTTATTTGTTGAGCGTACCTTGGTGTGGTTGGGATAGTTAGTATACTTGTTAGGTTTTTTTTGGTTCTAATGTTTTCTCACATTTCAATTAGTAAGATTCTTTCACATGTTTATGAGAGAATTTTTTTTCATAATTATTATACATGTATTCTTAACTCACATATATAAAACTATTTTTAGGTTTTGAAAATGATTATTTGAACATTTCTGGACCCTACTATCACAGATTTTGATATTTTTTGTGTTGCCACATAGCGTTAATTTTGGTATATATGTTGTAGACATTTTTTCCTATAACATTTCTATATTACTCATTCCTGGGGATGGATCATGGATTTATTTTTTATATATATATTGGAGTTATTTTGGGTATTAACTGTCTTATCTCCCTATATTGTTTCCTATAAAGGGTAATGCCTCCCATTTTGTGAGATTTTTATAACCTTGGTTCTAGTTTCTAACACGGGGCCTATTAGAGGTTGAACTCAGGGGGGTCATTATCTCCTTTATTCACATCCATCCTTGGAGGGGAATCATTAAAGGGAGGGGTTCATGATAGAATGGTATAAGATCCCGGTGGATGAGAGATATGATGGAGTTTGGGGTTCGGCAAAGTGAGGATTGCATTGGTTGGTAGGGAAACAGTGTTAGGTGATCTTGGTGAGTTACTTAGGCCATAAAAGACCATCTAGGATACTGAATTTAGGTGGCCCATGATCTCATGTAATGACTATGAGCCTACTGAATGACCATGTGAGGTTACACCACTTGTAGAGTAATGAAACTAGTAAAGGTACAAGCATCATAATGACTCGTGTTCTTGTTTGGACTGGGTTTTTGAGAATGTTTAAATGATCAAAATGGGTTAAATGAGAAAAAATGAATCTTGTGTAAAATTAAATAATATATATTAGGAAATACTTGTTTCCTTTTAATCTATGGATCATGGTCATCATCTTCAAGTGGCTCAGGCACTTGAGACTCAGCAAAAATTATTTAATTGAACGATATAGCGTTGATCCAGTTGAGAAGGATGACCAGTGGAAGTAGACGTTCCATTTGTTCTTGTAGTCAGATTTGGGAATGTATGAGGACAGTTTTATGAACATGAACATGGAAAGAAAACTCAAGGATCTTGATATAACCTTTTGTTTGATTCGGTCCCTGAAATAGTACAGGATTCTATTTCCAGTCAATCGGATGTGAAGAGCTACACATTAGTGATGAACACATTATATGGACGAGATGAGGGAAGAATTAATTTTTTGGGTTATCTTTGAAAAGTAGTTCTAATTAGAGTTCCATTTATATTCCATGAATGCTGAGAAGAGCCATAGGAGTCATGTCTGGTTAGATGCCTTCAATAGAGGTAGCTGTTCTAGCAGGGCTAGAGATCATCAAATGTATGATCAATTTTCTTAGTACCCTTGTTTGTGCTTTATATGATTCAGGAGATTCACATTTTTTTGTTTCACCAACTCTATCCCATGATTTGTCGCATGATATAGAGAGGCTTCTTATTCCCCTACTATTTTGTACACTAGTCATATGCCAGACCTGCTTATTTGATATGTGACGGGGATGTAGACTGATGATGGGGCCGTAGCAGTCCCATGGGGATCGTTTCTTGCTACAAATGTAACCGTATAATTTCATTCATAGCATCGAATGGTTGTATTTTGGTCATGGTGTTGTTGCCTATTTTTTAAGAGACTCATATTTTTAGACATTCATGGCTAGCATATGGTTTTCATTGGAGAACTGAGTTTTCAAATGGGAACTCAGTATGTGGAACACCTTCTCCCATTTTTGGTAGAGTTATCATTGGAATCATCATATGTTGGGATGGTGGAGGTTCCCATGGTCATTGGGGAGTTCCTAGATGTTTTCATCCAAGGGGTTGTAACATTAACCCCTCAATGTGATGTTGAGTTTGAGATAGAATTGTATCCCAATGCTTCGCTAATTTCAATAGCCTGTTATTGGATGCCACCTTCTGAGTTATGGGAGATAAGGATTCAAATAAGAATTCTGATGAATAAGGGTTTTATCCAACCTAGTCTGTCAATGTGGGGTGCCCTGGTGTTGTTCGATAAGAAAGAAGATTATTATAATGCCCCAGCCTAAAACATTACTTAATCGTGAGTTATTTCAATAATACACGTTGAGGATCTTTTCAGGTTTCAATTTTTAGAGAATTATATCATAAAACATGCATTACATTCCAAATTTAAAAAAAGTGGTTATATAAAAGATAGTTCTCATTTTTCCCATCAACAGAAACATATTTAAAATAAAACATGGATTCTTTCTTGACACTTCCTTGACACTATCATCACATCATGTACCTTTCCCTTGACCTGTGAAAAACATTTCAAAAACATGGGATGAGCATAAAAAGCTCAGTAAGGGATATAAAAGTACGAAAAGAAAACAGTAGTCCCTATATGAAATCATACTTTACTTATGAAACATAATAATCTTAACTTACCTAATCAAATCATGAATAAATCATTGAAATCATAAGACATAAAGGTAACTTGAGACATTCATAACATTCTTACGTAGGGAGTAACCCACATGGTTACGTTTGGAATACCCATCATAGTATATTCCCTAAATCTCTTCAGAAAAAGCATAACATTTAACTCCTTTGTGTTACCAATGCATTGGAGAGCTATATCAGTCTCACCCACCCTTAGTTTATCACGGAACCACCCATCTTCATAAAAATGCCCAAGAACCATAACATAATCGTATCCAATAAAACATGCATAAAGGAAACACAACATTTCCACATTCCAATAAAAAGACATAAATACAACACATTGATATAATAAACACATTATGAAAACCATTTTCAATACCAAAATAAATGAAAAGTAAAACATGGTATTTATTTTTCATTTTAAAAAAAGTTATGGCTTGTAGAGGAAGCCGAAACACAAATAATGGTCACGGCGGTGGAGAAGTCGTTGTCACCTCATACGTACGAATTTTTTTTCATTTTTTCATTTAGTAAAGAGCTTCATATAAAAAAGATTACTTTTGAAATATATGTAAAAGTCAAAGGGGTTTATACACCGTATAAAAGAATGTATTGTATAAAACAAAATATGCCTCAATGAAAGGAGATTGAGACGAAGTCCCATAGCTCGGGTCCGAATTGACTCGATCTTTTTTTAACATCCTGAATAATAAACTTGAGTTAATTTTTACTTGCTTAAGAACCTTTTTCAAGTTAATTATTCCTTTTATATCACTTATTAACATGTTATGAACACTATGTAATTATTTAAGTTAATAATGGTCGTTTTGTCGATCATTGGTACTTGAGTCAAAAATAAACACTTTGTAATTACAAGTTGTTCATGTGGTAAAGTATCCATTATATCCAGAATTATATTCATTATTTAGATATCATATATGTCATATATATCCAGTATATACATGCATTTACAATATTACATAACATTTAGAGGTAATAAATGAAATGCACCGTTCATGGAGTCGGTAAGCCGTACGTACGCATGAACGCTAATTTCATTTATATTTCGTATTTCATGGAATGAAATCATAATTATATAAAGGTATATTATAATTCCAGTATAATATAATATATAATATCATTAATTATATCCTTTATACATCCCACATATGGCATTAACGAATCAAATCACTTTGAGGGGGTGGTAGTCCGCACTTCCTAAAATGAATATATCACGTATAACCATAATGGAAACCACAAAGGTATGACATTAATGAAAAATACAGAAGCTTAAGGAAAACATAAACATATTATATATCATATATAAATATAGTGACATCTTAATTTCCACCTTTGAAGGTGTTAGAAGAATACTGAAAAATCATAGTTTCGTGAGGCAGAAATTCGCCATCCACGGAAACAATATGCTCTTTAACCATTAGATGTAGGTCTATGTAAGTGTAGCTCGAATCCATATTATAACAACAACCTAGTATATGGAAGATAATTTTGTTGTTACAAAAGAAATGAATAAAAAAAATTTAGGGGGTTGGAGAAGCAAAATAAAACAAAAGAGCATTAGAGAATACATTACCTTTGAATCGGGTAACTCCTTTTGGTTTGAACCAAAAGGGTTTCTTGAAGAGATTTCTGCCTAAGGTAAGACTTATAGGATGAAGAGAGGGATGTGGAGAAAAATAGTTAGAAGATATTGTCTAATCCAAAGGTTTGGGAGGTGTGGGTAAAGAGGTAGAGGTGGGGGCCTTTTATAAGAGGAGAGGAGGGGCACTCTTGGAAAGGTATAAAATGTTACTTTATTTTCAAATTATTTTCGGATTTTAAAGGTACCGAATTGATGTATTTTGTGGATAAGGTGATAAGGGTTCTAAATCCACCCATAATATAGGTTTTTGACATGTTTTGGGCTTAGATTTTACATTATCTTTTCATTTTATTTTAATCATTAAATAATGCGGTAATCGATGCATCGTCATGGTCTCATATATAATTTAATTTATTTAATGTCTAAAAATTATAAAAAAATACTATGAGGTAGGAAATATTTTTATATTTTCAATGAATATTTATATTCCAAGAGATCATTTATGTAGACAAAATTAAAAAAAATTTACTGAGGTGATACATTCTTTGTTATATTTAATTTATTTAAAAAATAAAAAGATAAAAGTCATTATCACACAAAAGTGATTCCATGGGGTCCCCCAGTTTGGAAAAAGGCATCCCATGGTCGTCCATGACACAAAAAGTAGTATTAGGACACATTTTGGTGTCATTTTTTATTATTATGATATTATTTTACTATCCTTAACAACCCGATTACTAATTAATCAAGATAATTAACGATAATTACCGTCGTTACTATTCACAAAGTCCAAAAACAAAAGAGTCATAATTACATAATTTGGACCTTATAATTACAAATATGGAATATATTTTACCAAATTCTAAACACATAAATTGAAATAATTAATTTAAAAATAATTCCCGTTGTCAAAACAAATAGCGGGTTTTTTTGATACAATATCTATGAAAAGTTTGGCATTAGTTTATGCCCAATTCTAATGTGAAATTAATTATAATGACCAATATTGGATTAAATAGTAAAATTATATTCTATTTACACTTTAAAACAAAATAACAATATAATCCAACCATATAATTAAATTATATAAAAAAGAAGTTTTGATGTAAAATGCAGTATTTTTCACTATTCATAAATAAATAAACATTGTCAATTAATACCAAAAAATTATCCAATGTAAATTTCAATGTCCCAATCATAAAGAATAAGTTTATTTTGACAAATAGAGATTATAAAATTGTCAAAATATTGATTTAAAAATGGTTCACCATCAAAAGGCCTTAAAAGAATCTTTTAAATTTATTAAAGAATTCTATGCTTAAGATTGGATTTATTCCCATTTTAAGCCTCTAAAACACTATCTAATTCATAAATAGACACAGATAAGAATATCTATTATTAATTACTTACATGGGATGTTACATCCTTCCCCCCTTTAGAAAATTACATCCCTGCAATTTATTTACTTATCGAATAAGTGGCGGTATTTATCCCTCATTGCATTTTCAGATTCACATGTTGCCTCTTCACTCGTGTAGTTTTTCCACAAAACCTTTACCTGATGAATCACCTTATTCCATAACACTTTCTCCCTGTGTTCATGAATCTGGACCGGTTTTTCCACATAAGATATATTCTCTTCTTTCTGAACTACCTCTAGACTCAAAACATGAGATGGATCTGGCCTGTACTTTCTTAACATTGAAACATGAAAAACATTGTGTACCTGAGATAAAATCGGAGGTAAATCCACTCGGTATGAAACTGATCCAACTCTCTCCAGAATTTCATATGTTCCAATGAACCTTGGACTCAACATTCCTTCCTTTCCAAAACGCATTACACTTTCCATGGTGATACTTTGATAAAAACATGATCACCTACCTCAAAAGAGAGATCCTTCCCCCTATTGTCCACATAACTCTTCTGCCTTCTCTGAGCGGTTCTCATGTGTTTCTGTATCAGCTAAACTTTTTCTGACAACTCTTCTACCAATTTTGGTCCCATCAACTTACTTTCACCCACTTCATCCCAGAAAGATGGAGTTCGACACCGCTTCCCATATAATGCCTCAAATGGTGCCATCTGCATACTGGAATGAAAACTGTTATTATAAAAAAACTCAACCAAAGAAATATTTTGGTCCCAACTTCCCTGATAATCCATCGAACAAGAACATAGAATATCCTCCATAGTCTGAATTGTTCGTTCTGACAGCCCATCTGATTGAGGATGAAAAGATGTACTAAAATTTAATTTAGTACCCAACGACTTGTGAAGGCCATTCCAAAAGATAGAAGTGAACCTGGGAACACGGTCAGATACAATGGAGAGAGTAACTCTATGTAACCTGACTATCTCTTTAAGATACAAACAAGAAAGTTGATCTAGGGAAAAATTATCTCGTATAGAAAGGAAATGAGAAGATTTAGTCAAGCGATCAACAATAACCCAGATTGCATTATTACCTCGAGGTGTCTTTGGAAATACCACAACAATGTCCATGGATATATTCTCCCATTTCCACTCTGGTATGGGTAGAGGCTGAAGCATCCCTTTCGGTAACTACTGCTCTTCTTTAACCTGTTTACATGTCAAATACCTCATAGTAAAATCAGCAATATCCCTTTTCATTCCATCCCACCAGAAATACTCTCAAAGATCTCTATACATCATAGTACTTCCAAGATGAACTGAAAACGGAGAACTATGAGCTTCACATAACAAATCTCTCTTCAACTATGAATCACAAGGAACACACAATCTCTTCCCAAATCTCAAAACACAATAATTATCAATGTTGAATTCAGGCAACTTACCCTTCTGAACCAGCTCTACCTTTTTCTACAACTCGTCGTCTTTCTTATGTGCTTGCATAATTCTGTCTGATAGAGAAGATTTCACTGATACCTGAAACAAAACAGAAGGACATCATGAACTAACAACTTCTATGCCACAGTTCATGAAATCCTTAACCAAAGTATCATGTTCCAAACACAACATTCTTAATGAATTATTACTTTTTCAACTCAAAGGATCAGCCACTTTATTTTCTTTTCTCGGATGGTAATGAATTGTACAATCATAATCCTTGATTAATTCTAGCCATCTCCTCTGTCTTATGTTCAATTATTTCTGAGTGAATATATAATTTAAAATTTTGTGATCAGTATATATTTCACACTTAACACCATTCAAATGATGCCTCCAAAATTTTAAAGCGAAAAAAACAGTAGCTAATTCCAAATCATGTGTAAGGTAATTTACCTCACGAGTTTTCAACTGACGTGAAGCATAATCAATTATCTGATCATTCTGCATTAGGAAGCAACCAAGTCCTTTCAATGAAGCATCACTATAGAAAACAAACTGCCCATTCCTGGAAGGTAGTGCGAAAACTGGAGCATTCCCCAATCTTCTTTTCAACTCTTGAAAACAATCATCACATTCTTTTGTTCAGATAAACTTAAAACCCTTCCGAGTTAGCTTAGTCATTGTACTAGATAACTGTGAGAAATTTCTAACAAACCTTCGGTAATATCCTACCAAACTAAGAAAACTACGAATCTCTGTGACATTTGTGGGTCTTGTCTATTCTTCAACAATTTTTTTTTAACTGGATCAACAGTTAGGCCATTTTTTGAAACAATGTGACCATGGAAATAAATTTGTTGTAACCAAAACTCACAATTGCTAAATTTTCCATAAAATTTATTTTATTTTAAGGTTTGCAAGATAACCCTTAAATTACATTCATGCCCCTCTTTACTTTTACAAAACACCAAAATATCATCAATGAAAACAACCACAAACTTATCCAAGAACTCATGGAAAATTATATTCATAAGGTCCATGAATACAACAGGTGCATTGGTTAACCAAAAAGGAATAACTACAAAATCATAATGGCCATATCTAGTACAGAACGCAGCCTTCCGAACGGCTACTTATTTTACTTTCAACTGATGGTACCCTGACCTCAAGTCAATCTTTGAAAAATACTGAGCTCCCTGGAGCTGATAAAAAAAATCATCGATATGAGTCAAATGATACTTTTTCTTAATAGTAATGTTATTCAAGGCTTTATAATCAATGAAAAGTCTTATTGAACCATATTTCTTTTTAACAAACAAGACAGGAGGACCCCATGGTGATGTGCTGGGTCAAATGAAACCTTTATCTAATAACTCCTGCAATTGTTTATTTAACTCTAAAAGTTCAACTTGAGCCATTCGATAAGGGGGTTTTGAAATTGGATTATAATCATAAACTAAGTCATAAAATAAATTGAACTTCTCAATGAGGAATAATACCTGGAAACTCATTAGGAAAAACATCACGATGCTCATTTACCACTGGAACATCATTAATCTGAATAGTTCCTTTATTTTCAACAAAATGTGCATGGTAACATTCATTTCCATGTTTTACTTGTTTCTCAACTTCCTGATATGTTATCAAAATCAAGGGTTCATTCTTGTACACAAACTGAAAATAATTCGGAAAAGAAACCATTTTAGATTTTTAGTCAATCTTAGCATGATAAACAGAAATACAATCCATGCCCAAAATAACATCAAACTCTACTAGAGGCAAAACAATATGGTTTGCTGGTAGATTCTTTTTGCACACAAGGATAGGAAGGTTATTATAATTCCTTTTTGTCTCAATGTTCCCTCCGGATGTTTTTACAATATGTTCAGGATTCATATATTGAGATGGAATTTCCAATTTACTAGAAAACTTCTCAGAAATGAAAGAATGTGTAGACCCTGAATCAAACAACACATTGGCATAATATGAACAAACAAAAAGTGTACCTGATACTACTTCATTCGATGGCCCAATATCTACTGAATTAGATGCAAAGGATTTCACCACCCCTTTCTGCTTGTAGTCTAACTATTTACCATCGCTTGAGCTCCTTGTCGGACACTCGTTTGCATAGTGACCAATCTCATTGCACTTAAAACATTTCACTAACTGTAAATAAAATTTGGTCTTACCATCACCCTGATATTTTTCAGTGTAATCACGAACCTTATGTCCCATTTTACCGCATCGGTATCACTTTCCAGAATTCATAATACATTCCCCATCATGCCTTTTACCACATTTATCACAAACTAGAAACTTAGTTTTCTTACCGTCAAACATTTTTGAAGAATTCTTTCCTTTCTCATGCCACCTCACTCTCTTCTTCTGCTGGTTGTTATAGAACACTTGGACATCGAAAAACTCCATTTCCACCTTCTTAGCACATCGAATAAGATTTTTATAACTCTTGAACTCATGATAAACTAATGACCTTCGATATTTTGGCATTAATCTTGAGTAAAAACGATTGATATTACTATCAAGGTCTTGGATAAAATTTGGAGCATACCTTGCCAACTGAGTGAACATTTCTTCATAGGCAGCCACTGAGTCTTTCTCTGGCCTCAATTCTAGAAATTGTTTTTCCATCCTAAGTCTAACAACCTTAGGAAAATACTTCTCAAGAAACATACCTTTGAATGTATCCCAGTCGAGAGCATCAATCTCACCAGTATCCCTGATATTTTTAACCATCGACCACCACTGATCTGCTTCACCCTCCAAACGGTAAATAGCCGGACTATACTTTGGATTTTTTGAACACCCCATCACATCAAAAATCTTATATAATGATTTAATCCACCCTTCAGCTAGCACAGGTTTAGATGATCCTCGGAATGATGGGGGAGGTTGCCTCATGAAATGTTCCACCACTGACATGTTCCTCTGCGGTTGATCTGGTTGATCTTGTGCATGGATACCACCACCATTTATCGCTTGATTCAACTGCGCCATTACTGCGACAAACTGTTCAGCTCCAATTCTGACCATCTTAGGACGCTGATTCGGAAGGTTATTTCCGTCTTGTATGCCTTCCTAGCACTGCTTCCCTGTTTCCTCTGTGGAAAACCATTCTGAACAAACATGTCTTAGATGAAGCAACATAGTAATCTTCAAATTCTATATCATTTCAATTTGACCATGAGAAAAATATTTTTGGATAATCATTTAATATAATTCTAACTCCTAAAGTTATCTAAACTGACCATTGATACCAACTATAAGTCCACAGCCTTAAACATTACTTCATCTTGAGTTATTTCAAGAATACACATTGAGGATCTTTTCAGGTTTAGAGTTTTAGATAATTAGATCATAAAACATGCATTACATTCCACATTTAAACATTGTGGTTACATAATAGATAGTACTCATTTTTCCCATCAACGGAAGCATATTTAAGAATAAAACATGGATTCTTTCTTGACACTTCCTTGACACTATCATCACATCATTAACCTTTCCCATGACCTGTGAAAAACATTTCAAAAACATGGGATGAGCATAAAAATCTCAATAAGGGATATAAAAGTATGAAAAGAAAACATTAGTCCATGTATGAAATCATAATTTACTCATAAAACATAATAATTTTAACATACCTCCTCAAATCATTAATAAATCATTGAAATCATAATACATAAATGTAACTTGAGGCATTTATAACATTCTTATGTATGGAGTAACCCTCATGGTTACGTTTGGAATACCCATCACAGTATATTCCCTAAATCCCTTCGGAGAAACCTTAATGTTTAACTCCTTCACATTACCCAATGCATTGGAGAGCTACATCGGGCTCACCCGCCCTTAGTTTATCATGGAACCACCCATCTTCAAAACAATTCCCAAGAACCATAACATAATCGTATCACATAAAACATGCATAAAGAAAACATAGCATTTTCACATTTCAATCACAAGATATCAATACAACACATTGATATAATAAAAACATTATGAAAACCATTTTCAATACAAAAATAAATGAAAAGTAAAACATGAAATTTCTTTTTAATTTTAAAAAAAATTATGGCTTGTAGAGGAAGCCAAAACTCAAATAATGGTCACGGCGACGGAGAAGTCGTTGTCGCCGCATACGTACGAAAAAAAACATTCCTTTTTTCGTTTAGTAAAGAGCTTCATATAAAAAACAATCCTTTTGAAATAGATTTAAAATTCAAAGGGTTTTATACACCGTAAAAAAGAAATTAGTGTATAAAACAAAATATAACTCAGTGAAAGGAGATTGAGACGAAGTCCCATACCTCAGGTCCGACTTGACTCGATCGTTCTTTAACGTCCTGAATAATAAACTTGAGTTAATTTCTACTTTCTTAAGAACCTTTTTCAAGTTCATTATTCCTTTTATATCACTTATTACCATGTTATGAACACTATGTAACTATTTAAGTTAATAATGGTCATTTTTTCGATCATTGGTACTTGAGTGAAAAATAAACTCTTAATAATTACAAGTTGTTAATGTGGTAAAATATCCATTATATCCAGAATTGTATTCATGATTTTGATATCATATATGTCATATATATCAATTATATACATGAATTTATAATATTACATAACATTTAGAGGTAAGAAATGAAATTCACCGTTCATGGAGACGGTAAGTCGTACGTACGCATGAACGCTACTTTCATTTCTATTTCATATTTTGTGGAATGGAATCATAATGATATAAAGGTATATTATAATTCCAGTATAATATCATATATAATATCATTAATTCTATCCTTTATACGTCCCACATATGGCATTAACGAATCAAATCACTTTGAGGGGGCGGTAGTCCGCACTTCCTAAAATGAAGATATAGCGCATACCCATAATGGAAACCATAAAGGTATGACATAAATGAAAAATAAAGAAGATTAAGGAAAAAATCAACATATTATATATCATATATAAATATAGTGACATCTTAATGGCCACCTTTGAAGGTGTTAGAAAAATATTGAACAATCATTGTTTCGTGAGACAGAAATTCACCACCCACGGAAACAGTATGCTCTTTAACCATTAGATGTAGGTGTGTGTAAGTGTAGCTAGAATACATCTTATAAAAACATCCTAGTATATGTAAGATACTTTTTTTGTTAAAAAATGAATTAATAAAAAGTGGTTAGGGGTTTGGAGAAGCAAAATAAAACAAAAGATCATTAGAGAAGACTTTACCTTTGAATCGGGTAACTCCTCTTGGTTTGAACCAAAAGGGTTTCTTGAAGAGCTTTCTACCTAAGTTAAGGTGTCTAGGATTAATATAGGGATGTAGAGAGACAAAATTATAAGATATTTGTCGAGCCAAAGGCTTGAGAGCTCTGGGTAAGGAGCTAGAGGTGGGGGCCTTTTATAAGAGGAGAGGAGGGGCACTCTTGGAAATGTATAAAATGTTACTTTATTTTCAAATGAATTTCGGATTTTAAAGGTCCAACATTAATGTATTTCTAGGATAAGGTGCTAAGGGTTCTAAATCCACCCATACAATACGTTTTTGACATGTTTAGGTCTTAGATTTTACATTATCTATTTATTATATTTAAATCGTTAAATGATGAGGTAATCGTCGCATCATCATGGTATCATATATAATTTAATTTATTTAATGTCTAAAGATTATAGAAAAACTAATATTTAGGAAATATTTTTAGCTTTATAATGACTATTTATAGTCCAATAGATCATTTATGTAGACAAAATTAAAAAAAATTACTCAGGTGATACATTCTTTGTTATATTTACTTTCTTTAAGAAAATAAAAAGATAAAAACTCATTATCACACAAAAGTGATTCCATGGGGTCCCCAAGATTGGAACAAGGCATCCCATGGTATTCCATGAAACAACCAGTAGTATTAAAACACATGTTTGTGTCATTTTCTATTATTACGATATTATTTTATTATCCTTAACTACCCGATTACTAATTAATAAAGATAATTAATGATAATTACCATCGTTACTATTCACAAAGTCCAAAAACAAATGAGTATTAATTACATAATTTGGAAACTATGATTCCAAATATTTAATCCATTTTACCAAATTCCAAACACATAAATTGCAATAATTAATTTAAAAATAATTCTCGTTGTCAAAACAAATAGCGGGTTTTTTTGAAACAATATATATGAAAAGTTTGGCATTCGTTTATGCTCAATTCCAAATTGAAATTCATTCTAATGAGCACTATTGGATTAAATGGTAAACATATATTATATTTACACTTTAAAACAAATTATAAAGATAATCTAACCATATAATTAAATTATATGAAAATGCAGTTTTGATGTAAAATGCAGTATTTTTCACTATTCATAAAAAAATGAACATTGTCAGAAAAATAACAACAAAATATCCAATGTAAATTTCAATGTCCTAATCATAAAGAATAAGTTTATTTTGAAAAATAGATATTATAAAAATTTCAAAAGATTTATTTAAAAATGGTTCTCCATCAAAAGTCGGTAAAACAATCTTTTAAAAAAATTACAGAATTCTATGATTAAGATTGGATTTATTCCCATTTTAAGCCTCTAAAACACTATCTAATTCATAAATAGGCATAGATAAGAATATCTATTATTCATTACATACTTGCGATGTTATAATTATAGTATGAGGTTGTGTAAAGAATACTAGAGGTTGAATCAGAATTCGGTTTAGAACTATTACAATCTTCTGAGGATAGACAATATTTTTACCATCTAAGTGAGAAACGTTTGTTTTCTAAGATATAACTATGGTCTAGATATCACCAGTTAATAATTAAAGAGGTTGATATCCTCATGACTGCCTTCAGATGTAGGTATATAAACATCAATTTTGTGGTCATGCCATTCAGTGTTTTTAATCCACTATATGTGTTCATGGGTTTTATGAACTTTGTGTTCCATGAGTTTCTAGACTGTTTCATCATCATGTTAATCGATGATATCTAAATCTACTAAAAGTTATAGGAGTAAACCACGTAGAATATCATAACTATCTTTCATTTATTTGGCGAGACTAGCTCTGTGGGATGTTTTCCAAGTGTTTGTTATGTACATAGGAGGCTCATTTACTCGGCCATGTGGTGTCTATGTGGGGAATGGAAGTACACCCATTGAAGGTTGATGTAGTTATTTCTTGGGAAGAACCCAAGAATGTGGTATATTTTGTACTTTTTTTTGTCGTGGAGGCCATTATCATAGGATTTTAACCATTTTCTCTTTAGTTTCATCCCTATTTATGAGTTTTACCAGGAAATAAAAAATATTTTGTGTGTATTGATAAATTCTAGTAATCACTTGGTTATCTAAAGGAGAGGTTGGTTAGAGAACTAGTTCTACTATTTCATGAGGAAGGGGTAATGTTTGAGGTATTATGTGACTCTTCCCAATTGGGCTTGGGGTGCGTCTTTATGCAGCAGTGAGGGTTGATCTATTATGGGTACAAAATGTTACTTCCCTATGATCATAACTATTACCATAAATATCAAGAGATAGAAGTTTTACTATTCATACGTATGTTTTGGCGGCGTTACCTCATTGGGGACTGCTTTGGAGTCTTCCTGAATCACACAATTATGATGTATATATTTTCCTAGTGAGATAGGAACTTGTGGAAGGTGAGGTGGATAGAGTTTCTTATGGAATATTATTTTGAGATATCATACAATTTAAGAAAAAAAAAATTCATATCGAATTCATTAAGTATAAATTCACATAATGAGGTTGTTTTGGGAATCTGTAGATTCTTGGAGAGTGATGGAGGAGTTGGTCGCTTCGTACATGGATGTAGGAGTGGATGGTAGTAGATGTTGTTTGTTTCATATGATAGTGTAGTGTACTCTAATGTAGATGGTGGAAGTGTATCAGTGGGGAGGCTCGTAGGAAAATATGTTGCATGATCGTGTTGTCTGTGGTGATGCTTCGTAGGGATGGTCGATGGATGGTCAGAAATAGATGTTGCTCCACAAGAAGTTGTATGTTCTAGTAAAAATGTGTCATAGAGTCCTTATTGGGTTTCCTAGATCACCATTAGGAGTACACCTAGGAGTCTCTATGATATACCATGGATTGAGGATCCATTTTTTATGGCCCATGATAAAGCAGGCTGTAATGGAGTTTCTGGGAAGATGCTTAGTCTACCAGCCGGTAAAGGTCAAGCACTTTGTTTCCAATTGTTTGTTTCAGCCCTTGTACGTTCTCATGTAGAGGTGGGATGACATATAGACGGATTGTTTTTCATTGTTTTACCTTGAGATCAAGGAGGCTAAGATATTATCTAGGTATTAATGGATCAAATGATGATATTGGATCACTTCTTAGTGATCAACGAGTCAGGCATAGTGGATTCCTTGACAAAAAGGTATGTGGATGAGTTGGTGTGACTACATGGATTTTCAAGATCCATTATCTCTGATCAAGACACTGTTTTACTTAATGAGTCCAAAAATGATTTAATCATGATTTTGGAACCAATTTATTACTCTACACTACATTCCAACCTCAAATAGATTGTAAGATAGAGCGAACTATCCAGACGCTGGAGGACATGTTGTGAGCATGCATCTTGGACTTTGGAAGATCTTGAGTATAACACCTAACGTTGGTAGAGTTTTTTTACAATAATATATGTCACTCTTCCATTATCATAGATATTTTTGAAGTTTTGTATGGAAGACCATTTAATATTCTATTATGACAGACAGATGAATGTGAGATAGTTGTTCTTGGCCCCGAGAGAGTGTAGAGCATCACATAGAAGGCTCTCCTTGTTTGTGAGATGATGGAAGCAGTGAATGACTGGTATAAGTCTTTTTTTGATCAAATAAGGAGTCCCTTGGAGTTCGAAGTTGGGGACCACATTTTCTTGAAGGTTTCCCCTCAATTTGGGTATCATAGGTTTGATAGAGTGAGTAATATTTCTCCCATGTTTGTTGGACCATTTGAGGTGTTGGCAGAGTAGGGGAGGTGTCATACTAGTTGGAATTTCCACCAAAGATGAAGATAATCCATAAATAGAATCCATTATTTCTTTCTTGTCTATCGACATATTTAGTATCTTCATATTGAATCCCATGTCCATGACTAGGGAGGGTTGGATATCAAGGATGATGTGACGTTTGTGGAGCAACCAATAGAGATCGAGGATCATCGAGAGAAGGGGTTGTGTGGGTGGACCATCCCATTATTTCATGTCTTTTGTAAGCATGTTGGTCAAGAGGAGATTAATTTGTAGTTAAAATCATAGTTGTGTTCCCAGTACCTTGATTTTTTCTTAGTTTGGACTTGTGTTGTTTTCTTTTCAAATGTAATGTTTGAACCGTGTTTTATAAGATGAGAAATTTTTTCCTTCGATTGAGATGATTGTGTTGTGTTATGATAGAAATTACTGAAATACAATGAGGGGATGACTATATTCATAATTAATAAACATTAACGTTGTTGAAATTAAACAAGTCTGGATGAGTTTGTACCACCCAAAGTGGATTGTATCCTGACATGGAGGATGGAATTCATAGAATCGTGTGTTTAAGACAATATAGTTCGTAGACTATAGTGGTTATTGGTTTGGTATATATAGTGGGTGAGATGGTTGTATGGTGTTTATGTGCAGTTTGGATGTGTTCATTTGAGTTGATGTGTTTTGCAGGTTGTAAGGATTTAGGAGTGGAAAGACTCTTGAGAGGTATCTCACAAGGTGGTTGTTCAGACCCCTTCTTCCATATAGGCATGGTTTTAGATAATTGTGGAATAGAATCATTAGAGGGGTATATAATGTAATTTTATATGTCCGGTCAACCTGTTGCATTGTCAGTTTTGGGTGTTTATGGTGTTCGGAGAAGGTTCCATGTGTTTTCAAATGATTTGGTACTATAACAAAGCTGGTGTAGGGTTTACATGTCATGTAAGTAGATTACAAGGACTAAAGATTGGTTTCATGACTTTTTCAAGGTGGTTCAAAATGTGTAATATTGGGGGGATTAATAAATAAAATTAATTTAAAGGAAATAGGTTTTTTCGTTGATGATTAACATGGGTAATACAGGGCGTGAAATGGTATTTCACATCTTGTAATACCCCGCAGCTATAACTTTCAAGTGTTTTTCTAGCTTCTTAGGGTGTCAAACCCTTTGGATTAAACAACCCTTCCTCGACCCCAGGAAACCCAACAAACCCTCTTCAATGTTTTGAGGATTCATACACCAAGGATTTATTCTTATCTTCCCTCCCCTTATCTATAGCAATTCAACTTCTATCTAAGGTTCGTTCTCCCTATGTTTTTCTATTTATTATAGTTTGGTGTCATTCCCTTACTATTTATTCCTTCCATGTGATGGATAATGATCTCCCATTATTCTAAATGGGATTATCTTCAATTGTTGTTGGTATAGTGCAGTCATGGAATCCATAGAATGATGTATATCTTGTGGGACAAGTGATCAGAGATCTGTTGTGTGGCATGTTCTTATAGAAGGATCATTGGCACCCTTTCGAGGTATTATTTTCCTGGGTTTTATTCATTTTTTCATCATGTATAAGGGATATAATTTTTTTTACCTTTCAATTTTTGTTGTTCCAGATAAATCAATGATAATAATAGGTTATATGAAATTTAAATGGGTAGGGGGATTCGATTTTCATACCTTTGTAGTTTTGATATTATGATTGTGATATTGTGAATTATATGGGATAAATTACCCACAAAATATTATGTTTCATTGTGGGTTTTCTTGAACTAGGTATGTTTTATTTTTTTATCAATATTGTTTGGTACCACTTAAAAAAAGAAATTAGTTAATCACTGAAATCTAGTAAATGAATGGATGCCCAAGGATTTGGTTTTTTTGATAATTCCCTTAAATAATAATGTGGATCTGGATATGTGTAACCTTTTCTAAATAAAAAAAGTGTTAGGTCATGTTTTGTGATGTGATATGTAGAATGGATGTGGTTGCATGCATAGTATTGATTTAATATGTAGTGGCTATGTTTTTATAGTAATGTTTCTTTGGTTTGTGTTGTAGTTTGGTTGTGATCCCAGTTGTGTGTTGTGGGATGGCTTGGGTGGTGTAATGGAATCTTAGGATTAGAGATTGATTGATTGTGGAATCATTTAGAAGTGTTGTGTAGTGAGGCTATGAGACTATTTGTGAGGTAATGTGTTATTTTTTGGGGTTGTGATTTGGGGGGTTAGTTCTGTTAGTACGTGATCTAAGAAGGATAAGATTGAAGGAGGAAAATAGTGATTGGTATGGGAAATTATGCTAGCGTTTCTCCACAAGTAACATGTAGAATGAATCACCCCATGTCTAAAATATCAACATATGATATGCCATGAATGGGTATTAAACACGGAGAATGTGGAACGATGATTATCTAATGCGGAGCTACCTTCATTTATTGGTTTTGTATCCTTTAGAAATGATTATTTTGATATTTTATGTGGTGTGTTTGGATTAGTGGTTGCTTGTGTTGTGATAGAATAAATTAATTATTGATAAATCAAGAGAATAATGGCTTGAGTGGATTTGTATAACATGATATAAATGGTTAATTAAATTAGTTGCGAATGAGAATGGGTTGTGTGGCCTATTTTATGGTATTTTTCATTTATAGGTAATATCAAAGTTAACAATGTTATGAGAATGGGTTTTATCTGAGAAATCATATGTTAGGGTTGAGTGTTAGGTATCATATATGTATATAAATGTATTTTCTTTGTAATTTCTATACACACCCCATCCTAGTTGAGAACTATGTTCTGAACACCCCCGTAGTCATGGTTGAGGGTTTATTTCCGAAACATCCTAGTTGTAGGATGGATAGATGGCCACCCACTCTTCCCTTCCCCCTCTTCCATATGGTTATAAACCAATATTATTCATTTAGGTTATGGTTTGTGAGGCCCAGGTGAGTGAGGGTTGGTTTTTTATTTCATAGGATTCTTCGGTATGATATGGTTTGTTCTTTCCTAGGTGTATTCTAGGTGAATTTTGATGTGGTTAGTGGCCCATGTTTCTGCGGGAAGGATGTGTTGTGTTTTGTGGACCAGGTGTCTATAGGTGGGATGTGATGTGGTTTGTGGCTCATGTGTCTATGTGTGGGATGTTATTTGGTTTGTGGACCAAGTGTATGACGGTGGTACGTGATTTGGTTTGTGGCCTACGTGTGTGTGGGTGGGATGTGATGTAGTTTCGGGCCTATGTGTCTACAGGTAGGATGTGATGTGATTTGTGGCCTAGGTGTCTGTGGGTGGCATGTGATGTGTTTTTTGGCATTGGTGTCTACATGTGGGATTTGGTTTGTGGCCTATGTTTGGGTGGGTGGGTTATGACATGGTACATTAGAAATAGCTGGGAGATTGAGGTGGTTTTACATAATTAAAGAGTGGCTAATTAGTAGGAAGTGGTGTGGGGTACCCTATAATTTATGTAAATTATATTACATTACTTGACTTGCATTAGTTTTTTATCATTCCATGGTGATGTTTGGATGTTTAGTATACATGTTACGTTCTATTTGGTTATATTATTTTCTCACAAGCACATTAGTATGATTCATTCACATGTACATGAGAGACTTGTTTTACTACTAAGTATAATTGTGTTCTCACCCAATATATATAATACGATTTTCAGGATTCCAGGAGGATTTATTAGACTATTTTTAACACTACTATCTTGGATCTTAACATTTTCTGTATTAATTCATTACTTTAAATTTTTTATTTACTTCTGAGGAATTTGTTCTTGTAACAGTTCTACTTTATGTATGCATATGGGATGGTTTTTCACTTTATTTTATATATTGACCATGGAGTTTTTTTGGGATTAATTGCCTTATATCCTAATATTATTTCCTATAAAGAGTAATTCCCACCATTTTTTGAGATCTGAATCCCCTTCGTGTTAGTCGCCATCTCAGGGCCTACTAGAGATGGGACTTGGGAGTCATTTTCTCGCATTCATCATTCCCATCCTGAGAGGGGAATATTTGGAGGGAGGGTCATTAAAATTAATATCAAACAATTTTATATAATCCTAACTCATGGTTCACCACAAAATTCTAGAAGAGTATTAAAAGGGATTATGAGATTGAGATACATTTAAGAGCCACCCATCATCCCAAAACAGATGTTCGGTCAGAAAGAAATATTTTAGCATTGGAAATGATACATATATCATTTTATCTTGACTTATAAGGAATATGAGATCAATATCTTCATTTTGTGAAATTTTTATGAAATAATAACTTTTATTAGATTATCTATATAGAACCATAAGAATCATTTTATAGGAATAAGTGTCATTCAAAAACCAATTAGGAAGAATTTGTAGAAAGAATATTATTTGGTCAAAATATTTTAGAGGAGTTGATTGTTAAAGTACGTTCTATTATAGATCATATTAATGCATCCCAAAACAAGAAAAAATCTATGCTGATAATCAAAGGAAATACTTGTGATTTCTAGTGAGGGATCATATATTCATAAAGGTTTCCATGTGAAAGGGAGGTATTAGATTTTTATAAATTGGGAAATTTATCTATTCCTATATTAGGCCTTTGGAAATACTATAAATAATTGTATTTTTACCTTATTAATTGAATATGACACCCAAACGTTCTAAATTATGTGATGTCTTCCATGTTTCATCAGTAAGGAAATATATTCCAGTTCATATGCATGTGCTCACATATGAGGGAATGGAGTTGGAGCATAACTTGCCTTTTAATTAAGAGCATGTCCACATTCTTGACATAAGAGAGTATGTTTTATGGAATTGAATGTTGTTTTTAGGGAAAGTCCATTAGAGAAATCATAATCTAAAATTAGTAACATGGGATCCTAAATAATCTATATGGAAGGAATGTCAAAATTTAATCAATACCTATTATAAATCGTTGTTTTTTGGATGAAATTACTTCTCGGGGCAAATGAAATATCCGACAAAATTATGTATTAGGTAAACTCTATATCATGAACTATCACAAAATGCACATTATAATTATAATTTATTCGTGAGTATATTTAAAATATTAATTAATGAAATCTAGAATTTATTTCTAAAAAAATAAACAACATTTTTTAATTTATCATAAAAATATTTTATTAATATTGAATATTTGATTTTTTCTAAAGGTATTTATTTTTTTGCGGATAGTGAAAATACCATTTTTTTAAACCATGAATTTCACAGTATCTATGGGATATAATAATAAAAAGAATCTAAAAAGACCAATAAATTGAACTAGTATATCTTTTTCAAGTATCGTTATAAATTTTATGATATTATGTTTTATTTAAAGACCTATATATTTGAATGTTAACCCTTAAGTCGCATTATTCACTAAAAACGTTTTAATGCATTATACTTTAACTATTTAAAAATTATCTTATATTACATTTAGAAATTTATCATATTAAATGGATTTCAAATTTTTAATCATTAGTTCTGAATTTTGTAATAAGTTCCATTTTATTTTTTGGTCTTAAATGATAAGTTACCTTAGGTAAAAACTTTTTACCCTAGTAAAAGTTACAATGATAATATTAAAAATCTAATAGTAATAGAACTATAACATGTTTAAATCAAGTATTGGAATTTTTTAGGCCTTTTCAACGTTATCACTTCCATTATTAATTATTTATTCATTTTTAGCCACATTTCTTGAGATTGACTACCAATTAAAGAAAACTATTACGTATTTTAAAATATAACTTCCCATTTCGCTTAGAAAACATGAACTCTTATCCACACTTTTACTCACACCACAACCAACTTAGTTTAACCAAAAAAATTACAAACCCTCTCTTAAACATTCCTATCCACCTTCAAGAGGTTCCTTTCTTCTCAAAATACCATCACACAAAGGATGGACACCCTCTGTATAGGGATAATCAATAAAGTCAAGTATGCATTAATAAATTCTATTTTTTCAACTCAAAATCTTTATTTTCACTTATTCTTAGTAAAATTACATTGACACATCTTAAAATGAAAATGTGAGTGTAATTAGTGTATTGTTATATTATTATATGGATGGTACAATAATTAACTACCTTCCACTAATCCTTTAATAAAAATCAGGTTTCCCTTCATTCATTGTTTGAAATACTTTCTCCATGAAACTACATGTTTCATTCTCCTTCACCACTATAAAATAATGGTTATATTAGGGAATTTAATATATAAACTATATTACTCTTTTTCATAATTATATTGAAAAAAATCATCATTTAAGCATACTTTTGGACTACGAGAGGTTGATATGGATTCATATTTGGTGAAGAGATCCCACGTAGGATATTTTTTTTCTTATTGATCTATTATTTATTAAATTTGACCATGAAATTGATTATTTAACTATTAGGTGGAAATAAAATACACTTGGAGATTGGCGAATATATCTGTGGATTTTACGGATTCTTGGAGGTCTCAGGAGGACAAACATATTAATTACTCATGTATAGGGTCACATCCACAAATTTTTTTATCACTATGACAAAACATTCCGGAGGGATCATTCATTTTAGGCTACCTTGGTTTCCAATTTTTGGCCATTTTTCTAAAAAATTGATTTTGTGTCAGTGAACTATTGTCTCCATAGAATGATTTATTTCAAATTTCCTTTTCATTACTGTCTTTCAAGCTATAATTTATAATGGTTTTAGAGGATAAATATTATTTTTATGTCACTATTAGGTTTTTATTAAGAAAAATGGAATAACGTATTGAAAATATAAGAAACCTTTATTTATAAAATTGACTACCTTATGAAAAAAAATACTAAGAGGAAAATATTTTAATTCATGTTGTGTAATTTTTCAATATCCATTAATTAATCTTCTAGTTCCTTTAATATTTTATAATATCATATTGATAAACATGAAATAAAGAAATTATATTTCTGGTATAATGATATTACAACTAAAACACCTCAAAATCTTTCATTAAATTAGGGTATGTTCATGTTTGGGTATGTTTAACCATTTACATGAACAATAATATGAATTCATATCATGAAATAGTATGGGATGATAATTACTATCATAATATAATATAAAGGAGAGAATCGTGATTTTTTTTGGTTCTAGAGATGAAAAATGAATATTTCATTCATTAATTAAGAAAACACCATTAAATCATCAAGGATCCATGAAGCATGATTTTTATTAATTTCACCTTAAAGTATAAAGACTAAAACCTTCATTACAAATGATTAAAACTATAAACATCTGATTTTGGAAAATAGGTTAATATATAACTATAATTAAATTAGATAATGAATATATATAAATATTATAAATTAAAATGGATATGAATAAGTTTATAAGTTGAGTGATTGTGATATATAGGTTTTTATATAAGAGGTTAATGTATTTTCATAGAATCATGGAAAAAGTTAAGGTTTTTATATATCAAATCTCTCTCCATAATTTTTTTTTATTATCCACATAATTTCATATATGATTTGTATAAAATTCTTATTTGAGAAGAAAAATAATTAAATTTATTTTTCTCATGTTTTTTCAAGATCGATTTTAATCCCTCTCTTTCAATAGTTTTTGATTATGATGATACCCAAACCATAAATGGGGTTTCCTTCACAATTTTTATTTCATGGGACTCATGTTATATTCAAAAATTATTTTCTTTTTTTGTGGTGCATACATTTCCTTGGAAGAATTTTTTCCATATACCTCGTGAATTTAAATGGATTTAAAAGTTTATATTCATATCCCTTCCCTGTAAAATTTCGATTCAAGAGTTACCCAAAAAAATTAAATCTATATCTTTTCCATGGTGAAAAAACCACCGTATGGTTTAGTAAACTAAAATTGTCTATAATTTAAAAGATAACATATCTATATAAGTATATTAGAAAGTGTTTGTGGCTATGTAATATATGCTCATAGGGTTAGTCCCCCTGAAAAGGGATGGTTGATAATTGAATCAATCATTACCCCTATTACATGATGATTGGTCCTAAGACTTCACACCTAACTAGACACTCACAGGGGATATGATTAGAACATTCACATTATTTTTATAAAACACGATGAATGGTTTTTCCTACCATTACCTTGGTCTCCTACAAATTAAATCTATTGAACCTAATTACTATATTTTATACAGAACCCATCACATTGAAAATAGACTCTCATCAATATTTCTTTAATAATGGTGCTTCTTGTTACATTGATGATACCCCTCATCCTCTATGGCGATTAAGGGATGTTTTCTTATACACACACAATATTTCATCGAATGGGAAAATATTTTCTTTATGTATCTTTCATTATATGGTTTTCCATGTTTTTATTAATCTATATGTCACTTAAGTTATGGTATAAATTTTTTTTTGACTCTAATCATGAATGAATTTTGATTTATAATGTGATGTGTGGGGCCTAGAATTAAATATCCCCTAAATACATCAACATGTCTGAGAAAAAATTGTTGGGATATTAGTGTATACATCTTCCATTATTAGTATAGTGCATTAGTACAATTCTTTCACAATATATTTTGATGTATGACATTATTCATTCCATTAGTATAAAATCTAGGTTTTTTATTATTCATGATTTGATTTATTGTCTTGTATAAAGTATTAACTCAGTTTTAGTTATTTATTTCTTTATATTGTTTATTAATTCCTTCCATATCACTTTTTACATTTTTCACGTTATGATAAATTCCATTTTATGATACTCTTTACAGAGCATCTAATTTGATATTTTTTTTGTTTTCCCCTTGAAACCTATAGGAAAACTATGTGTGATTTTTAGGGGTATTATGGAATGTATAATAAGGTTCTCACAATGTGTTCGTGAAATTTCTTGTGTTTTCAAATGAAATTAATGTATGCATATTTCTATAAAAAATATTTATTTTTTATATCCTATTGAAAATATTTTATTATATACCTATAATGTAACATAACTATCGAATTTGGGTTCTTTGAGGCTGAGATTTTACACTATGAGTTGGTAGGTTGTAGACTCTAATGATGGGTTTGGTCATTTTTATCATCCATTTTACATCCTTTTATATATGATTTGATATTGTATATTACCTTTTGGTTGTTTTGTTATGAAATGGAAATCATATTTAGTGGTTTTCTCGGGTACTGGATGAGAAAACTCCCATTTGGGTGGTTTGTGGGTATGACATATGAAAAATCCTATAACAGAGTTTCATGATACCTAGTTATTAAAGCATTCAAATGGGTGTTATATGATTATATAAGTTCTATCATGTATTTGGAGTCTAGTTTGATCATATATACATGAATAGGGATTTATAAGAGCATTCTCCATGTCATGATACTTATATGTATACTAGCGAGACATTGATCTATTATACTAGTTAAAAAGGATATTAAGACATGCTCAGACACACTATGAAACTTTCCAAATATGGTATGGTATATTAAGGTCACATACCTAAGGAAATATGATATTTATTGATCTTTTTATGGGTTATATGTATACGATCTTGGGATGGTCATGATACTAAGGCTGGAACGGTCCTTGAAATGCGCTCAGAAAAATTATAACATTGGCCAATGTAGGTACTATTGGTTTATTTTATTTATTTATTACAATAGTTTATTCATTTATTCAAACATTTTAACATGAAAAATATCCCCACAATTTTTTTATGTAGAGGACCTTATTGGTATTTCCATACTAATATTTTGTACTCACACCATACTCAAGCAGCCATTGAACTTTAGTACACATGTAGCTCTACACTTGTTACATGCCCAGGTTGGGATAAGGATTGGTATTATATGATCAAGATGGAGAAACTCAGATGGATTCATATATTATTATGTGGATAGGCTCAGGTGTTGTAGTGAATCCTCAGGTTATTTTATTTCAGTCTTATCTTTTCTCTTTTTTCCTGCCTATGTGATCTAATTAGTGATTAGTTGAGTGTGTAAAAATATAAATATATCTATGAATTTCATATTATTATTGTTTTATTTTTTATTATATTAATTATCTATTGATAAAGGTTTATGTATGATGTTATTTTATTTTATCTGTTGTTGTACAATTTGATACTAGGGGTTTAGTCTCCCCCAAGATTCAATGATAGAACCCCACTACTAGTTAGAACCCTCTAGAATATGGTGAGTCACACCATATGTATAGTAGAGACCATTGGTCTAGGAACCAATTACTTGTTTGAGGAATCATGATGAATCAAATTGGTTTTAGAGCTGATTTTATTGCCTTACTATTTGGGATATAGTATCCAATAGATATATGAATGTGTTGGAGCCTGTGATGGATACCAGGAAAGTGAATAATGAACACCTGTTCTGGTTCGTAGTCTAGGTTACCATGGGTTTGGTATTATCTCTCTTGGATTGTGTATATATGGTTATTGGGATTTCACCTCATTAAATGCATATAATGTTTTTTTATTAATAATATTGGATTCTGAATCATGGAAAATAGATGCAAAAGGAATCTCATGAATGCATAATTGTCAGCATATCATATTTACATGACCTATGGGATCCTTCTTGTGTATGACTTATATAACTAATGAAAAAAATCAAGTAGTTTAATCAATTATAAAAAGATAATATGAAATTTTTACAAATAACTACTTTGTCGAATTCTACTTCTCTAGACAAACATTTATTTTAATTTCCTTCTGATGATAGGTTGTGTGGATCTCTGAAGAGATAATAGATGATAATCATGATGATGGTGATGATGATGACAATGATGACGATGATGACTACTATGATAATGAATATTTTCCATGTGAAAGAGGTTCGTCACACCTAGTAGTTCATTAAGGAACATGATACCATAATGATGATCCCCATCTTGGTTCAGATTCATTGGTTATATTATTTTAATTTACTGTTCCAACCAATATGGTGTTTTCACATATATATTGAAATGAAATTATATCTTACCAAACCTCATGAATTTAGTTTTTTGATATAGATGTTCTAATATGATGCAATTATATTTATATATATGACCTAGGATAATTTTTTATTTTTAAGGGAGAAATCCCATGGGTGGGTTCATTTTGTGAAACAGTGCTTAGTGGGATGATGGTCTTGGAATGTGGTTATATTTTATATGGTATATGGGTGACCTAGGGTTGAGTGGTTATTCATCAAACATGATTCTTATTATATACTTGTGACCAAGGGAATGGGTGTCTTAGAATGTGGGTTTCCATGGGTTTTGAGATGAGAAAAATATGATTCGTATGGACTATGACTGTGTGTGACACCTGAAAATTGGGAAACATGGAATGACCTACTAATCATTGAGGTGTGATTTTTTGTTTTGGAGATTCATGACTTATTTCTCTTATAAGGGTGACCTGAGTGAGGGGATTGTCTGAGTTTGTGATTCTTTAGAGATAGGAAGTGTGGGTGTCGACATCAGGTTATGGAAGGTTCATTTGAGGTGCTACCAGATGTTTTCTTGGCATTTAGATTCCTTGAGGATTATCATATAGGTGGGGTAGGCCCAATTGATGAGATTTGTATCAGGAAAAGTGTTTTTATCATTTTAAAACACCCTAAGGGCGGGGTTTGAGAAATGCAATAGAGGATGACTTGTGATTTTGGGATGTGAATCACTTATGGTGCTTGGGATTTTGTAACTGATATGGGATTATAAGGGAAATACCATTAAGGTGTCAAACCTTATTATTATAAATGTGTCCTGGTACATGATGAGAGTATGGGAAGAACCCCTTGGTTTAAAAATGATACTAGTTAGTTCTATTATCATGAGTAACTAAGGCATAGGTGAAGCTCTCTATTTTTCTGAGGAGTATCAAGGGAACTTGAGTGAGATGAGACTGATATTCCATGTTGTAAGGGTAGTGATTATGGCACATTAGCTTAGGTTTTTTGTAATCTGACTCATGTGAATGTGAGTTTATTTTTTTGTTCTTAGGATGTATCGGATCATAAAACCATATATTTTCAAATGAGATCGAGGTAATGCATTTTTTTGTGGTTGACATTGTTTGAAAATGGAAGTGATAATGTCATTTTCAAGTCGAAGGATGATTGGCTTTGATGATATGTTGATCATGTATTGGAAAGGCCATCTCATTTTCTTTAGTGATAGAGACTTTTTATTTAATTCTTAATTGGTATAATAATCGAATTTGTAGACTAAGGAGTGAGCCATTAGCTAATTGAGGGTGGTTTCTTGTGTTTTAATTAAATCACATTGGTTTTAATGGATGATGTGTTCATTATTTTAGAAAGGGTAGTAATTTGGTGTTTCTTGGTAGTGCTCATTTATAAAATAGATCATCTATATATGAAATTTATTTTCAATGATATAAAAATCATGTCATGAGGGGATCATAATTTTGATCTTGTGGAGTGATGAAAAGGAACTACTATAATGGGGAGTGTGATATCAGTTGCAAGTGTGATGACCCTCATGATGTAGGTGTTGTGAAGGTATGGGATCATTCATTGGATGATCTTTTTAGAATTTTAGTTCTAGTGGATAAATGGATTTTAATACATATAAAATCCTTGATGACTTACATGTATAGATTTATGTGTGATAATTAGTGGATTTTGAGCACTGGTTTCAGGCTCAAGATTTGTTTAAGGAAATACCAACATGGACGAGTCATTAATGAGTTTGTACTTTTAGTTAGAGTATGATGATGGATTTTGATTGTTATGGATTGAAATATGTATTTTTATCATAATTAATGTATAGAATTCATCATCTGTATATAGGGAATCATTGGATTCCATTTAGAGTTATGGAATCATGGTTGGTTACATCGTGTAATGCCTTCCAAGGTACAATAGAGTGTTTTGGTTTGGGTTATCCAGAGGAGATATAGTTGTTTTTCTCACATAAAATCATATGTTGTGGGATTTTTGCTATAATGTGTACATCATATTAGGTATGATGATATTACATTAATATTTGGTCAAGTCTAACATAGCAAGTTCAACATGTTTTGATTAGTACTTGGATAAGGGAGAATCATTTGTTTTCATTTGAAACTTTAGAACAAGAATTAATATCAGTGCATAATTAGTCTTTTCAATGTATCATATAGTTTGGATAATATGAAACCACATATAGTTTGTCCTCAGGGTACGTGAATTAAAATTTTATATAAAATTTCATTGGTGGAGGGTAATGTATCTTGGATTTGGACTCTTTGAGCATAGTCTTATGGTGGGGAGAACCATTGGATAGATAACCATATGGATGGTAACACATGGGTGTATTGGGTTTTATGTATACTATAGAGAACCATATTGATGTTTAGGTAACGAATTCAAATGATCCATTATGTTTAAGATTTATGAGTGCCTAATTTTTGAGTTGCGGTCGGGAATAGCATTATGCAACTGGGAGTGAAACACTAACATTTGGATAAGAATTGATAATCTAGTTTGGTTGAGATATATAAAATGATAACCATTGTAACTTATTAGTGATGATATGTTTTATTATGGGGAGTTTGTAACTCCCTGTCATTATAAAAGTTAGAAAATCCTATGAGGAATTTAAATTTTTGGTTTAGTGGGTTGTCCAGATATTTATCTGGGGATTAAAAGAGAATATTAGGCATTTAAACACCTAAAACTGGTATTTTTACACATATAATGAGGCTCGTATGGTGTCTAAAAGTAATGGGAAGTCAAAAGATGATGGATGGGTGGTTGGGGTCATAGTTTGAAACCACCAGACAACCATTAGAGGATTATTGGTTTGTTGGTGCCTTGGTCAATGGCCATGAATCCCTAATGGGAAAGTCAACAAGTTAATGTCCATTAAAGGGGGAAATTACTATTTCCCCTATAAGTTTTTTAAGGGTACTAAAACCTCTTCCACTTGTTTTGTATCATAATATAGTGGGTATTATCCCTTTTCTCACCCTTATCAAAAATCATTTAAGATGATGGTTTTTCTCTTAGTGACCGAAGGTATGTTTCAACTTCTCATGATCTTGGTTCGTCCTCTCCTTCCCTAGTTATAATTTTATTTAATTTTGGTTTAGATTTTAGAGTTGGTTTCTCTCAAACATAGTGGAATCATTTGATTTTGATGGGGATTTTTATCATCCCTCATCGAGGAAATACTGAGAAGACGTCTAAGTACCGTTATTCATCGATTTGACCTTGTTTAGTTGTCTGGTGAATTTATTTATGGTTTGTGATTAAGTTAAATTAAATTTACATTTTAATTGAATTTTTATTGGGATTTATGATTATAGGGTGTATAAGGTATGTCGAGGGCCCTACATGACTTATCGGATGTGATTCTATTGAGGAAAGATCACCCACTGGATTTTTCATGAAGATCCCAATTTTTAAATTATGTTTTAATTAGTTATAATTGTTTATAGTTAATTATTTATGATTACTTAGTGTGAGGTTGGTTCCAAGGAGTGTGGTATGTGGCTGTTTTGTCCAAGGATAATGTGGACATTGTCTATTAGCGAGTTGTCAACTGTGTAAAAATGTAAATTGATTCATTTGAGGTAGTTCATCCTGATACTAGCCCTATATCCTTATACATGATGTTATCTTCATGTGTATGTGTGTTCTATAAATGGAGGTGATGGACCCTTTAATTTATCAAATCATTTGATTTAACTTAAATAGATTGATTTAAATTAAATTTTCAATCATCAATGATAACCTAGGAATAAAAGGAACAAAGGTCCTAGGATACATTGGATTTCTGAACTTCACGAATGCATCTCCTGTTGATGGTGGGGGATTGGACTCATATTATCTGATGACACTTAAACCCCTTTAGAGGTGATAATCAAGAAAAATTAAATTAATGTGACTTAGTGCCCCTTTTTTATGTTCATAAGTTCCAATTAGACTTAGTACGTTCAGTTGTGGACCATGAGATACCTTAGATCCATTGGGATTTGGGAGCTTTATTATGGGGTGATTAGACCCTTACATGAGCTTTATTTTATTCGGTTGTTATTTCTTGTGTATGATGAATAGTATAAGTGAAAAAACCAACCTAGATAAACATGGGATTTAAATGGTCCATGTACCATATAACTTGATTATTTCCTTTTATCCTTATGCATGAGTCCCATGAGGATATTCCATGATTATGACACTGCTAAGGACCATGATATCCTTTGAGCATCATATGATGACACAAGGGAGAAAATTAATATTTAGGATATAATTATGAATTCCTCCTCCCTTTTTTACCAAGAGGACCCAATGTAGGTTTCCTCCCCCTTAATAGTACCTAGGGGCTATTATAGGTGCCCTGATAACTGACCGACCACGAGGGAGAGATCATAGAACTATTATATATAGTGACTAGTGTCACCATAAAACCTATACCTTTCTTGTTAGAAGATATGACGTTGACTATGATGGAATGTTTATTCCTTCATTCATCCCCTGTCCATAAATTTATTTATAATGAGATATAGTACATGACCTATCAATTCACTTATTATGAAATGGAAAATACATGTATTGGGTTTCATGGGTATTGGATGGGAGAAAACCAATATTTGATGTTTGTGTTTTCTGGCTGAGTAAAGTCCCATAGGGGTTTTCTATGATACAATCCTAAGAAAAAATCCTTAGGGGATGTATGTTATACTATTAGTGGTTACATCATGGATTTAGATATACGGTTGATCATATATACTAGGATGGATATTTCTAGGATAAATGTCTATTATGATGGTTGATACGGTCAATGTGACATGCTTAGAGGAACCCCAACATTGGACAAAGTATGTATGGTTGATCCGGGTCATAGAACTGATGGTAAATGATGTTAATTTTCCTTATCTTGAGTTATATGTATACACCCTTGGTGAAGTATAAATATTGTTATTTTCAAAACCCTCATGGTGTGATTATAAATATTCTAGCACTAGCTAAAGAAGGTATTGTTTTTGTATTTTATTTATTATTTTTTAGAGTGTATTAATTTATTAAATCATTTTATTTGAATATTTCACTAAATTTAAAATATATATGGGAATTATTTGGTGTTACCCTTTGATTTTTTTACTCTCACCCTACTTATGATACCACACCACTTGGGTACTCGTGAAGCTCTACATATATTGTATCCAAAGGTTTGGTCAAGACCTAGTATTACATGATCGAGTTGGAGTAGTTCATATGGATTTAAATATTATAAAGTTGTGAGGATATGAGATTTTTGTGATGCCTCCTATAATTTTATTCATGTCTTATCTTTTATTTTTTTATCCATTATATGTGTTCATCTTGGTAGGTAGTTGAATGTGTATGACTGTATGTATGTATATATCCACATTTCATGTTATAATTGTTCGGATGGTTTACTATCTATATACCCTAATGGTTATGGTTTTTGTATGATGTTTTGTTATTTTATATGTTATTTTTCACTATGATGTTGGATTTATAGTCTCCCCACAATACCATGTTAGACCCCATCTTCTAATTGGAATCTTTTGGAGTACGAGGAGGTTGTCCTAAGGTATAGTAGAAACTATCAATATAAGAACCTCTTCTTGTTCCTGGGTGGTGGGACACTGAAAATATATTGAACATGTATTTTACAAAAATATAATATATATTCTAGATATATTCTAGTTCCATTAAGAACATAAAAAACAGACCTTAAAAAATACTTGTCCATTAGAGTTCAAAATTAGGGTTTGAGAATACAATACATTATAGGCAACCAATAATGATTCAACTTATATATCATTATCCGATGAGAATACATAAGATCAAGTTATGAATTTATATAAATGTATATTTGCAGAAAAAATTAAAAAGAATTAACACTTAACACTTTCTAGTACAAAATAATATTGTAATTTTACAAAATAATATCTATTATAAATGATATCCCCCTATACCAAGAGAATTAGTTCCTAATAAAATTGATATGTATTGAGAACATAGGATCTGAGATGTAAAAAAAATTGAAACCATGTCTCTCATCTCATAAATAGATAGTCAAATAGAACACATGTAGGGATATGTACCCACCCATATATATACATTTTTTTATAATGAGTCAGGGTGAAAATCTTATCCCATATGATATATGGAATGTCAATAGGAGTCAAGGAAACCTAGTATTCCATTATTTAAATAAGTCATGGAATCATATATGAAACTAATAAATAATAAACAGGGCCCATGAAATTAAGTATTTTTGGACCATTCTCTTCTTCTTACATATTCACTAATATAGATCACCTTCTCGATATATACATTACATGGTATACTGATTTAATTTGACACATAAACATCTGATATAACATAAATTGACTAGTTACTATAGTGGAAACATTCCATTCTAATAAAATTATGATCATGCCTCATTATTTGTATATATTAAAATAAATAACAATGCTTGGGGTTAGCATATTTATCCAAATTTATCAACATGGATGGTATAATAGTGAAAATAAATCATAAAATTTTAGGATACACAGAATCATGATATAAATAATAAGTAAATCAATGAAAACTGTATTAATAAAATATATCTATAAATTAAAATCATGTCAAACATATCACAAATCATGGAATAACATACATTATAAACCACTATTGATATATATAAGATGTTAAGTGGGTGTTAGTTCCTATTTTATTATTATATAGTCAATAAATTAACTAAGCATAATATTGGTAGCTATTAGTGTGCATGTAATATGACATGGTAAGAAATATAGTGTATGAAATAACCAATGATTACATAAAAAGACCTAATTAAGTGCTAAAATAGGGAACAATGTTTATGCAATAAAATAATTTTAAAAGTAGATATCCATTTCAAAAAAAATCTTTCCATACTTAAAATATCCTTAAGAAAAAATTTATTCAATTGAGAAATATCACTAATTTTGAAAACAATTATATTAAAACTTTTGCCATATAAATGAGGTAAATTATATATTCATTAAAACCTACAAATTGTTAATTATAGGAAGAGTTATATTTTTAAGAGAATTATTTTATGATTTTTAATTATAAATGGGAGGATCAAATTGAAACCAAGACCATGTAAAACACTCTTTATTGACTAAAAGTAATTTGGTTTCTAAGATATAAATTTATTATTTTCATATAAACACATTTAAGTGAACCATATATGTTTTCAAACTAAATCATTCATTTCTAAACATTTCACCCAAACATTATCTCATCGATAATAAAAACTATTAATTACAATTAATTATTAATAGTTGGATAATAACTCATTCATGTTAATTTTTTAATAATCTATCTCAATTTAGTGGATAAATATAAATTATACAATATTGTTTGATTTGACCAAATCTAGTCACAATGGATGGTGTAATGATGCAATCATTCATTAAAGCTATACTGAGGTGACCCAAGCGTAAAATACATAAATATTGCATCATTTTAGACAAATATAGTATAATAAAACAATTATACATGACCAAAAAATATAAATATTTAGTGAATATTTATACTATTTACATAAACATCTTATTTTATAAGGGATATTCCATTTCTCTCAAAAAATCATCAAATTAATAACCTTATTGATATAGAATACATAGATCATTCCATCAAAACCAATGGAGGGAAAACATATGAAAGAGTTTTCATCGATTCTCAGTAAGCTTAAAAATAGGATAAAACAATAAATGATCATATGTGAGTATAAGGTTATGAGAACATGATCATAGTATAAGGAAGTCATACAAAATCAATTAAATATATTTAATCATTAGTCAGGGAAAAAGTAATTTTCATAATAAAATAAAAAATACATTGTAGTATGTATTCATAAATAATGAACCAGGATCTATGATAGCATATTATAATCCTAGTAATGTGGAAAACCCCTTAGAATATAAAATTTTGAACATATATAAATTGTAACAGGTTCACTGATTAAGGGTTGGACATTAAATTTGATCCTTTCAAAAGATTAATAACATGAAACTTGGTCCATGAATTAGCTTATATATAATAAAAAAGGTCCATGTATATACATAAGAGCATCAAACATGATTCATACATAATAATGTGAACATGAAATCAAGTTCACACAAACAATTTTTATCTAATGAGTTTTCATTCTTTACTCAATGCAATGGAGGGATATATAATTCTAGTCCCACATGTCATGTAACAAAATCCATGAATTTTTACCATAAGATCCTAAAACATTCATCCTATAATCATATCAAAACTCAGGGAAATGAAATTTGTTTTTAAAATATTTCATCATTTTATCATATTATATCTACTGTAAAAGAAATATATTTCATAAAGGCTTCACCATAACTTATTTGACTGATGGGAAATATATAGGTTTCATATAATCACACCTCAATCAACATCATCATAATAAACCCAAATAAAAAATGTGTATGGTATCATAATTCCATATCACAAGTGAGGCATAAAAATCATTAAAGTGTATTGAAATAGATAAAAAATAACATTAACATATCATTCAAACATTTCATTTAAAAGATAATAAAATATCAATTTTTACAACATTTTAACTCAAAACTCCTATAATATTTAGAATACTATTTCATGGGGAATAAAAAAAGAATCAATTGATGGACTATTCCTGGAAATAATGGTCATTATGGAATGAAAATCAATTCATGTCATAGACACTACTTGAAAAAAAAATCTTTTCTTGCCTTCATAAAAAGTAGAAAAAAGACTTTTTTAGAAAAATGATTCAGAATATTCATTTTTAGAAAATTTTAAATAAATCCAAAGGTATTGAAGATGACTTTTTTAAAACATCTCTTGTATATTTAATAACTTTCATAAAACAATTTTGAGTTGTATGAACATGGAAGAAAAATTCCATTGACCAAATAGGAATTAAGGTTGGATTTTAAAAAAACATTTTATCATTCATTTTATGTTCTAGTGAGAGTAAAAAGTTACATATAAAAGCCTATATACATATAGTCATATTAAATTAAAGAGTAATTTTATTTTTAAAATTAATGGATGGTTATAATTTTTATTCGTGATTCAGAATAGAATCTTGAGAGTTGAAATTCCTCAAATTGATGTCTTTATACCTAAAATAATTCTTGGAGTAGGAATCATGTGTCCAGGTGATCATAGGGAGCTTTAATAATAATTTTAGGAGTTTATGAGGTTTATATCCATGGTACATGGTTTGCGGAACATGGATTTGTTTAAAACGTGTGGAACCCTAATTGAGAGTGGGATTTAGTTCAAATCTTACAAATAAAAATTGTCTGACATGGTTTGAGCACATTTTTTAGTAAACAGTTAATAATCAAGGGGAAACCAAGTGAATAATTAAAATGAGTTATAGACTAATGTACATGTTGGTGTATGTTTTAGTAACCATGTGACAAAAACATGCATAGTGGAGGGCTTTAGATTGGTCCACCCACACAGTTTGACCAACTATGTATCCTATTTAAAAGGGGTATTTGACCATTCCCCATTCCCCTAAATCATTAATAGAGAGAAGCACACCTCTCCCATCATCATCCCTCGCATGAGCCTGGTACCACTTTCCTTTTGTTTCCTTCTTCAAGACAATTCAATAGCAGGTTTTTTAAATTTTCTATTTGTAACAACCTGATGTTTTATAAATGAAATTCCATTTTAAAATGAGTAAATTCATTGTTAATTAATAATGTTATAGAAAACATATACATTACATTGATTATATTGTACCATTATGAGTTATATTCTATCAGATTTAATTGAATGTTATGCATCATAACTATTGATAAAAAAATGGTTATACAATATCCATTTTTATAAGTATATATTATGGGTTATTACAACAATTATTGACATAAACTAAATAAGTGATGTCCTCAAATAGTAAGATCGTACCCAATGAATCTCATAAATTGGAGCTTCTATTGGAGATGTTATCCCTAAAAAATTTTCTTGACCTTTCCAAATATGATATTTAACTACTAAATTGTGAGTGAACTTATTTATAAGTGAACTTAATGTTTGTATAGATTACATGAGGATTTTAAGAATTATTTTATATGGATATAAATACAAGACATGGTGACTTTTAGTTTAAAAAATATTTAAACTAGGAAAAACCCAATACCTCTTAAAATAATATTATGAGACCAGGACTCATTGTAATTATCATAGGGATGATCAAAATCTTAGTGTATCTTATTTATATCAAATTATGTTTATTGTAATCAGAGTTACACAAATAAAAAAACAGTATTGAAAGAATAGTATAAAGACTATATTTCTATAACATGGGCAGTGGAATAAAAACTTTTATGAATAAGTAATACAATATATAGTAATATTAATAATGACATACAAGAAATTGTTTAAAGGATTAAATATTTTAACAATAAGAGTATGGTATTCAATAACATTAACTAAAGGAATCCACTATTTTTTAAATTCAATAAAGTATGTCTTTTCTTAAGAAGGAAGACATTGATAAAATGATCATAATAGCTATGTCTTCCAATCCCTGGAGTACCTCTATACAATGATTGAATTTTATATTCCAAGAACCAGAAGGCCAGGATCCAATGGATCAAATTCCCCATCTTCTTATCCAAGTAATCTCACAATCATAACAATTATCATATGTGATAATAAAAGAAAATATTTATAAGTAAACAATCCTAAAAAGGATTCCTTAGAACTACAACCTCTAGAAATAATTTTAAATATTAAAAAGGACAATTTCACTCTTAAAAATATCCCTAAAACTTTAGTTTCAAATTAAATATTCTAAAAAAAGTCATATAAACGTCTATTTATTGATGAATATCCAATGGTTATTTTTTCATGTTTTTTTTTCAATGGACTAATGCAGCTAGATCTTGGAAACTCACAATTCATTTCCATAATAAAGTATCTAACATTATTTTTTTTAACAAAATTAAAGTGTTAATGGTATTCCTTATATTAGAAGTAATGATATTTATTATTATTAAAAATATTATGTTAGCTTGATGGACATCCTTTAGAAATTTTCGATGACATTGTCTTTATGAGAGTCTGTCTAATTTTATTGATACTAGAATCAGTTAGATGGTCATGACTTTTTTCAATATTATATACAAGAAAAAAATATAACTCCTTGTATGATATAAGGTATTCATTATTAACAAAAACATACTTAATATGATGACTGTAATGAATAATGTGATGTTTATATTCACAATACAATAGACCTTTTTCTATGTATGGTAAAATATAATTCGTTCTATATACACATACTAAAATAATAACGACATAAATAGTTATTAAAAATGTTTTAAGAAAGGGTTTTTAATTCCCAACACTAATGTAATGTTAAACTAAGATTTAATACTTTTGGATAAAATATCCCAATTTTTTGTAAGAACACACCATAAAATTTAAATGGAAAAATAACTTGAAATACTTATAACGCTTTGTTATTTTAAAAACTATAAATTTATTCTTTAAAACTCAACTCCAAATGAGATTGTAACAATTTTTAATATGATGATAAATATGATATATACTATAAAAAAATTCTATGATCAAGAAAACTTATCCCCCTTAGGAAAATTTCTCCCCCTAATATTAGTACATTCACCTTTTTATAAAACATTCCCTCCTTTGAATGAAATTCTCCCACTTAATATATCAATCTCTCCATTTGTGATTTTCAAAAATTAATGGAAAAATATTCTAAGTTTTCTAAAATGTTATAGAATATAACATATGAAACCAATAATTGAACTAATTAATCTTCTATGAAAAATATTGAAGAACGCATAACCAATCATAATTTTAAAACATTAAAGCATAAGGAATTGGATGAAAAGATGAATAATTATTTAAATAAATTCAAATGTTTTTAAAAATAAAATCAAGAGTTTACAAGAAAAGTAAATCATTATTTATTGATGAGGTTCCTGAAAAAAGATTTTATATTTTTGAACTCATGTCAATCATTCTCTGTCATTGAAAATTCTTCTTCCAGAGCAGTTTTATTATGAATATAGGCTTTTAGACATTAAATTTCCTTGAAATACTTTTTATTCTCCTCATTTAAAATGAAAATATTGAAATCATTAGATCTTAGTTTACTAATATCTAACTGCAAATGATGAACTTTTTTGTTTCATGACTTTAACAACCTCAGTCTTTTCATTTGTACTGTCTCTGAATTCTTTTACAAACATGACTCTACCCACCATTTCTAATGGTAACTTGTTTAAATATTCTGATGATTCTATCATCTGTTTCATTTCATCATCCATATTATCATCATGCATACGAATATTATAATCAACTCAGTTAGTCCATTTTACCATCTAATTTCATGATATTTTTTAATTATGTGTATTTTCATGAAAAGTCATCAATTCTAGTTCAATCCAAATTATTGATTCTGTTTACACTTTTATTGACCCATATTTCTAAACGATAATATTCTAAATGAGTTGATATCTTTATTCTATCTTATTAATGTGTCAATTGATTAATTTAACCACTTCTATGATTGAAAAATAATATGAGTAAATTTTTAAGAAATTGTAGCCTCCGAATATAATGATCCATAAGAACGTTTTTGAGGTTTGATTCTACTAGTTCTGAAGTCAACATATTTTTATTCTCTTGAAGATTACATTTCATTTACCTTATAAAATTTCTTTTCATATGATATTTCAACAATCTAAACATTTTTATGTGTCTCAACATTATTATCAACCTTTTTTTTAAAATGTTGATCTTCATCTTCTTTCATTATGGAAAACATTATTTCATATTTTGATAAAGATTCTTCCTCTTGAGAAATAGATTGTTTTACATTATTATCAATATTGGGGGGTAAATTTGATGATGATTCTGATGATTATGATGAATCCTTATCTACTTGGGTTTCTTCAACCTCATCTCATTCCTTTTCTACATCATTCTTTTCATCTATTCGTATTCTTTTTTCTTTTACATATTTTTACTTTTCATCCACTTATTAATCAAATTACTTATCAAGTTCTTCTTGTTACTATCTTGTCATTCTCATATCACCTTTCCTCACAAGCACAAGTTCTTATTATTTCTCTATAATGATGGGGACTATTTCCATAACAATTTTTTCTTTTCATTTCTCAATAATATATAGAATCTTTGAAAAACAACAGTTGTTTATTAATAATGAAAACATGATTCTAGATTTACTAGATCTATGCGATATATTCGAAGAATTATATTTTATAATGTGTATTCTATAGCTTATAAGAATATTTCACAAATTCTAGCTTCTTATAACCTTTTATTTTTCTTGTTTTAATTTTCTTCTTCATTAAATTTTTTAAGTGCCTGAATATATTAATCGTTGTATTCTTTATGGTTAGTTCTATACTCTGAATCCATTTCATTTGTATAAACTTTATGTTTCATCATTTCATCAAAAATTTCATCAGGTATTTCATTTTTTTTCTCTTTTTTGATGGATAAGTCTTATCCTTTTATTTTTTTTCTTATCTTCCTTCTCATCATTTCGAGATAGTTGTGCCTCAAAAATAGTTTTATTAACCATTTAAACAAAATTATTTGATGTGGATTCAAAATTTAACTTCATTATAGTCATCGTAACATCACTAATAAAGGTAATCTTTTCCCAAACTGAATATGAAGTGTATTTATGTTTGAATATCTCCATAAAATTTACAACCATATTGAAAATAAAGGCCACAAAAATATTTAGATTTTTTTTCATTTAGGATCCCTTGGTATTATCCATCATGATAAATATAAACTTTACTAGATCTATCATTATCAAGTTCAACAAATAGTCTAGAACAAAAATGTTAGAATTCATTAATTTATCTCTATCTACCTTTCTCGGAATCAAAATACCTTGAATATAAAGGTAATTGACTCTATTATTTGATGTAAAGTGTGAAAAATATATAGTCTTTGAATAAAAAGAAGATAGATAATCCTCATCCATATTCTGGTTATAAGTCACAAGATTTTTTGACAACTTATGATAAGGAAAAAAAGAAACTCCTTTTAATGGAAATCTAAACAGTTCATTTTATCTCTTATAGGACAATATATAAATATTTTAAAAATTTGTTAAAGAAACCATATCTTTACTATCATCCTTCACAAAATGAATAGATTCTTAAAATTTAGAAACAACCTTTGGATAAAACAATTCAGAATCCATATTATGATTTTTGAAACATAATGATTCTCATCCTTGGAAAGAAATGATCTTCTTGACTGTATAATAATATTTTTAATACCATAAAATTCCAACCAAACATTCACTAATTAAAAACCACATAGCATAGTCTTTATTGGTTACCATCAGATTTGGATTATAAAACTAGTGATTAGATGTAATGAACCATTAACAGAGTAAGGAATTTGAAGGGTGTTGTAATTTGGGAGAAAAACATTGGATAAATGATCCGGGACAAGGGGTTACCCACCCTTTTATAGGGACTGTGTGTGACGATTAAACTTAAAAAAATATAATCTATAGTTGATATTCAAACCATTATGATCATATGTTCGTGATTCAACTGAAGAATGTTTTAAAAATGTTTTTAAAACACTATATGTTTTTAATACTATTATTGAGGTGATTATCATTAAAATTTGGGTATTTTTTAAAATTTTAAAAAAAAATTATAAAAATAAATGTAAAACAAAAACAAATGTAAGATAAAGTAATGAATAAGTGAAAACATTTATGGAATAGAAGAGTATCATTCAGAGAGGAAAGAATAATCATCATTAATATCCTATTATTTATTGATTTCTTAAACAGAATAGATTATGATAGTTTAGATATAAATTTTGAATATGATATTTTTTTTAAAATAAAACTAAATACATTATTTTTAAAAAAAACAGATTATGAATGTTTTTTATCTGGAAAACATTATAAAGAATTTGTACGTCTAGAATTTTTTTAACATATTGTGAGTCTAGAAAATATTTTAATAATTCCAACTCAAGAAATGTTTTAATAAGAAGGTATGAGTCAAGAAAACTGATTATGATAAATGTTTTGGAAAATAAATCAATATGAAAAAAAGTATTGAGAAACACTAAATTTTTTGAAAAACAAAAAATATTTAATTCCCCAATGAAAAAGGATTACCTTAATGTAAGAAGATGGGTAAACAATAAGTATATATAAATGATCAATTAACATTGATCATTCATATATTTGGTTTAATATCTTAAAATATATTATAACTAAGACATTTACTAAAAATTTCAAAAATTGGTTTTTATATTCTGATGAATTTGGAAATTATATCTCCTTCAGGTGTGCAATATGGAAGGTAATGGTGTATTATATATATGTTCTTAGAACATTACTAGTGTGTTAGGTTTTTACATAAATCAATATCACTCATATTGTCACAAAGTATTTGTGTTTCAGTAAAACCCATTCCATTGTCAGTTAGTTTGTGTTGCATCCACAACACCTGATCCCAATAAATTCAAGATGTCACATATTTAGATTTAATAGTGGAAAGTATAAATGGGTATTATTTCTTACAATACCAATAAATTAAATAATATCCTATGAAATTAAAAGTTTTAAATATAATTGTTTATCCATTCTACATCCACCAAAGATAGCATCCGATCAAATATTTAGTTCGAAACAATTTCCATAAGAATAAAATATGCCTAAATCCATAGATCCATTAAGATAATGAAACATTTACTTTACATCATTTAGATGGTATTATCTTGTATTAACCTCATATCGTACAAATAAAAATATATAAAAAATTAAATCTGGGTGACTAGATGTTTTGTAAAGTAAGATTCCTATCACACCTCGAAAAGTTTCATGTTCTTCTATTTTCAGCTTCATCAAGATATAATGTAGTAGAGGTGAAAATATTAGTAAAAATACTTTAATATTGTGATATCATTATTTATTAAGAATTTATTTTATATACTTTATTTGATATATAAAAGTTCCCTTCATTTTTTGAAAAATTTTAAAACCAAGGAAATACTTTAACAGACTCATTATACTCATTTCAACCTTAGACATCATATGATCAGTAAAGAAATATATTAAATATTACTAAATTTATCCAAATATAATTTCATCAATGATACTCTAACTAGGATGATTACTTAGAAACCACTAAATTCTATGGTTTTAAAAGGTATGTTCTTAAAAATTATATAGAAAATATTCCTATGTAATATCTTTAGAGAAAATTTATTGTGTTATTTCCTCAGGAGAAGAACATTCTAATAATGGTTGAAAAATTAGTTTTAGAAATAACTTCTGATGATATAGGTTGAGGTCATTTTAAATCAAATTATATGTTTTATAAAATATTGAAGTGCCCAGATCAGTGTGAATCACTGAGAGGGGGAGGGGGTGAATCAGTGATCCTTTAAAACTTTTTACTAATTGATTCTTAATCAATTAAACCTCTATGGATGGTTAAAGCCTCGATCCACTCTTCTTGTCTCTCTCAACCTTTCCCGGATAATGCAGTAATGAAAAGGCACAGGACACAAGGATTTACAAGGTTCGGAACCAAAGGCCTACATCCTTGCCATGCTCTCCCAGCATGGATTCTCCATTATAACCTGTTAAAATTACAATGGTCGATACAGAGTCCCACTGTATCTCTCCTGAGTCCCACAGGAGGGTCTTTATACTGCGTCCCACAGTGTTACCAGAGTCCCACTGGCCTGCTCCAGAATCCCACTGAAGACTTCTTCTCCCTGAGTCCCACAGGGTCTTCTCTTGGCTCCTCGAGTCGCACGAGTAGCTCTTCTTCACATTAAGATTCTTCAAGTATCTTCAGCAGCCTGGGATAAAGGCTGCTGGCCTTGCTCTTCTTCTAATCACTTGTGGTGAATAGGGCTTCTCGTCTAGCTCAGGCTTTATCTCCTTCTTCAGGATGACCTGGCTTCACTCTTCAAGAATCATCAATAGCCTCTGAAAAGGTCTATTGGTCTTGCTCAACAATCTTCTGATCACTTCACTTGATCAGGCTCTTCTCAATTACTGAATACTCAGACAAATGATGTCTTTAACTTCAGTCTGGTCCAGTCTCAGTTCAACTCTACTTCATGCACTGAGTGCATGGAAACTCTGCATCCTCATGCACTGACTGCATGGCCTTCTCAAATTCTTCAAGAACCTTCAAGTCTTGGACAACTCAAATGCACACTCACTGATTTGAACTTTGATTACGTGCGCATGTGCATGCATGCACTTTCCCTTTCCTCTTCTTGGTGCAGTAGACCCACAAAGAGTGTAACACTTTAAGCACACACCAACTCACTCCTTCACACGTTTAATTCCTTTTGATTACACACACATAAATGTGTGTTATACTTTGTGTGAGTATCCTCTTCTTCTTCTTCTAAGTGTGTACACACTTCACTTAGTGCACTCACATAGGTTCGGCCTTCACTTGTTTTGCACACACAATTTATTCTTCATTTTGACCACACTTAAGCTTGGCCATTCACTTCTTCTTGCACACACACAAACTATTCTTTGTTCTTCAAAGTGTGCACACACAAGGCACTAAAGGCCTCGGGTCTTCCTCTTTGCACACCTACTGCCCGTAGGGTGTTCTTCCTTCTCCACTTACCACACACACACAAATGTGTGGTCTTTACTTCACCCACTTTCACACACACTGCCACGGGTGTTCTTGTCTTCTTGGCACACAAGCACAAAGGCTCGGCCTTCTCAATGTTTACACAAGAGGCACTGCCTCGGGTCCTCTTCTCCACTTGGAACACACAACACCAAGTGTGAACTCCACTGTTCTTCAAGAGCCGCGCAAGCACTCAAGGAGGCAAGGCAGTCGCGGGCGCGCAAGCTCCTCCTGCCGCGGGGCGCGCAAGTGCAACACCCGCGGGGTCTTCCTCCTGCCGCGCAAGGGTGCGGGCAGAGATGGAACAAGCCTCGGGTGTGCAAGGTGTTGCGGCCACAAGGTCTTCCTGCCGCACAAAGGATTAGCGTGCAGGGCTTCTACTTCGCGAGGCAGAGCACACGCGGGACTTCGGGGTTTCAACAAAACTTCAGCAAACAATACCGAGAGCATGGGCTCTCCTTTTATAGGCATAGAATCCTCAAAACTTCCGCGTGGGATAAATCTCAAATCCCCGAAAGTTTCGGTTCTTTAAAATCTTTCCAAATCTTGAATATCTTTCCTCTGTTTCAACGCGGGTTCCTTTTCTTTGTTTTCCTCCACGTGCATGTGCATGCAAATTCATGTATACCTTCGTTTAAAAACAATCCACGCAAAGCACGAATACACCGAGGCCTCGGCAACGTTGTTTGCCTCGGCCGACACTCGAAATTCTCCATCCAACGTTTGCATGCATATTTTATTGCATGTATATGTTCAGTGTGTCCAGACGAGCTCAATGGTGTCTTCATCTTCGTCGGAGGTGGCCGGAATCTCGAATGCAGTCGTCGGGAGGCTCTGGTTCATGCGGCGGCTCGCGGGTGGCTTCGGGGTGGCTCGACGAAGTAGATGAGCCGAGAGCCGTTTGATCGGGCGATCGAAATACATCGGACGGCCTGGATCAGATCGCCTCGCCGCGGATCAGATGTGCGGCTCGGATCGGGCGCGCGATGAGATGGACGGCCAGAATTCACTCCCGGTGAATTTTTCAGCGTCCCACATCGAAACGGGGCGCGGTTTTTCCGTGGTTTATCAATATGCCACTCCCTCAACCCCGCAATTGAACTTCTCCCCTCTCGGTGCCGCCCCGCACCGAGTTCTCCCTACGGGCGCGCTCTGCGCCCACTCTCTGCTCCTCGCAGGCGCGCTACTAGCGCCCACTATGCACCTCGGGCGCGCGGGTTTCACCACCGCGTGTCCTCGGGGGCTTACCCACGGCCCCCCTGCCTCTCGGGCTGGCCACATGGGATCCCCCCTTGGGCGTGGTGCCTTAGGCCCACATGTGCCTTGGGGGTTGAACCCTTAAGGCTGGCTTGAGATGGCTAATTTTTTGCAAGTAATAGAACAAGTACTTTGTTAAAAAACAAAGTAACCAAGTTCAAGTGCCAAATGCCACAACTCTTCTTCTAAGGCCTTATTCCTCTTCTTTATTTCTTCTTCTTCGTTAGAATTCATCATCCTTATTCTTCTTGAGAATTCAAACATTAATCTACTTGATTAGAAACAACTCCTCAATTTATGATTCTTCTTCATCATCTCATTTTCTACTTAGGAGAGAATTCTCAAGGATCTTCATCAACCGAACTCCTGAATCACATATTTCTTCAATAATATTCATTGATCTAATCAGAGATCAATTGGAACATCTTCATGTTCACATGCACTATGTGATAGTGCATGGACTTCATTAATCCACTTCATCCACTTAGAAGTAGTGAATGGATCTTCTTCAGCTCCTCATGCATTGTCAATACAATGCATGGTCTTCAAACAATGTTGTGACATTGTATCATCAGGATACAAGTTCTTTGAACTTAAAGAGCAGCTCAAAAATCGTCAGATATACTTAGAGAATGTTTCAACCATCATCTCCTATGTCACTTAGTGAATCTCCTAAGTGACATGCATCTTAGTACTATGGCCATTCTCTCTTCATCACCAACACCATCACAACCTTTGTCATTCACATATTGACATTCCTTGACTTCCATTCATTCCAAGACAACTTCATGCCTCATTGAAAACAAATGCAACACAGTGCACATCAATCTCCCCCTTTGTATTTGTTGTCAATACACTTCTTCAGCACATATGAATGGGTCAATATGTGTGCCAATATTTCTCCCCCTTATTGGCAATCAAATGCAAAGGTGTGGTGTGGTTCTCTTCCACAATATCTCTTCCTCCCTTCGAATAGCATCTTCTTGAAAAACACTAGGAGAGGGATGATGTCACATGTTCTTCTTTAGCAAATAACCTTTAGTAGATCAACTCTAAGTCTACTTGGGCTAACCCGGTGTAGAAAACAAGAGTGATGTAACCAAGGAATTCAAAGCTGTCCATAATTCTCTACACATGTGAGATCATGCTTAGGGGTTTGAAATTTTTCAGATATAACAATGAATTTGCTAAATCCTGCACAACTTCACAAAACTCATTAGAAAGTTCAGGTGCAAAGATAAAGCTCCCCCTTTCATCCATTTTCTTAAGACGATATTAATCTCAGAACATCATCTTCTTCAGATTTTCTCCCCCTCAAGGGGTGCACTCCGTTCTGTCCAAACCATCCTCCAGATGAGAATGATCATCATCTTCAATTCCCTGCAATGTCAGCATATTTAAATACAAGTGATTAGGGAATAAGATGGGAGCTCCTTGGTTCATCAATGTGAACAACAAGGTTGAGAAGATTCTCTCAACCGAGATGTCCCATTTTCACCATTCTTCACACTTGCACATTTGATCTTCAATGATGTTTGTGCTGGTGTGGATCTCAAAACATCTTCATGTGAAACCTTCTTCTTCCCTTTTGCTTTAGCAAATGCCAGAACTTTATCTTCAGCTTTTTGCAGATCTTTGGCAAGTTGCAACTGATTTGGCCATATGACTAACAAGTCATTTGGAAGTGAGGCCTCAGTTTTGGAAATTCCACATGGTTCTTTTGATGCTGTTAAGCTACCTTTCTTAGGCAACTTATTTTCAACCAATCCCTTCTGCTTCTTCTAGATTGATTGTCTGTTTGAGTCCAGTCTTCTTCTATTGAATTTCATGGCTTCTTTACAAAGATCCATGATATGGCCATTATTTCCACAGTAGAAGCACTTCTTGGTGGTCCTTCTGGATGCATCACCCTTCTTGGACTCAGACTCCAAGGACTTCTCTTCATTTCTCAAACTCTTCTTGGGAGAATCTTCCACTTTCTTCTGCTTGCTTCCCAAGGAATCTCTCTTAGCCAGGTTCAGTGATCTTCTCTTCATTCCAGCTTCGGATACATTCGGAGATTGATATGTATCAACTCTTTGACCACTTTTGCAACCATCCCAGATGTTGTCAAGTAATCCAAATCTATTTGCAGTAAACAGATGTCTCTGTACCTGTGGATGTTTCTTCCTTCCTTCTGGCTTTCTCCCCCTTGGCATGGGCTTCCTCTGTGCTTTGGCATTCAGTGGATTGTACCAACAATCCTTTGCACAATGCCCATACTTGTTACAACACCAGCATTGTCCCACGAATCTTGACCTCTTCAGTCCTTCTGATTGTAGGGTACTTTTCTTGACCTGTTGTGCTGTTTTAGGAGAGCTCTGCTTCTTTACTGTCTTCATCCATATTTGTTTGGAATTATTCTTCCATCCTGCACATTTTGTGGAAACACAATTAGAAGCATCAGTACAAGATGGTATGGATGGTACCTTCTTTCTAGAAGATGTTGCACTTTTATTAGAGGATGTCTTTCTCTTAGAATCATCCTGCTCAATGCATACTTGAGTAGCAACATTTCTCCTTTCAGCTGACTGGGAGGCTTCAGGTTTGGGTGATTGCAGATTTTTCAATATCACCTCTAGTTCTAAGCATTTCATATTGAGGGAGTTCTTCTCATCCTCAACAGTTCTTAGCCTTCCTTCCCAATTTTCTTTCAACTGTTCTAGTTGGTCTTCATGCACCGTCTTCAATTCAAGCAATGAATTGTCAGGCTCCTTCACCCTTTTTGCTTTGTCTTCAAGTTGAGCATCTTTGACAACCATTGAAACTATGTGTCTCTTTTCCAGTGCACGGAAAACATCTTTGATCATTATCAAAAATATTTCTTTCTCAGAAGAGCTCCTTTGCAATTCTTCACAGGTATCTTCATATCCTTCATTGCAAAGGGAAACAGTTTCATCTTTGGCCTTCACCAGCTTTCTGAGAGTGTTGGTTGTGCCAACCCTTTTTGCCAATTGGACTTCCAGAGAATTGGCTTCATCTTCTAGCTGTAATTTTTCTTCTTGAAGATCAAGGAGGCCTGTAGCTATACACATTGCAACTTTCTTGGGGACTCTCTTCTGAAGATATTTTATTGCATTTAGAAGATCATTGTTTCTTCCATCTTCATCACAGCTAGAGCAGGCTTCATCAGAAGAATGATAAAAGGAATTGTCATCTAATGTGACATTCACATTTCTTTCCATAGAAGGAGTTTCTCTGATTGCAACAACCTTCTTCCTCATCTTCTTTGCCTGTTTCTTCTTTCTATTTTTCTGAGTCTTGGCAGATATCTCCATTTGAGGTTGGTCACTCATTTCCTCAAATCTTCACTCCATAAAGACTCTCTTGGATCTTTTAGAGGTAACCTCCCTCTGATACCAATTGAAGTGCCCAGATCAGTGTGAATCACTGAGAGGGGGAGGGGGTGAATCAGTGATCCTTTAAAACTTTTTACTAATTGATTCTTAATCAATTAAACCTCTATGGCTGGTTAAAGCCTCGATCCACTCTTCTTGTATCTCTCAACCTTTCCCGGATAATGCAGTAATGAAAAGGCACAGGACACAAGGATTTACAAGGTTCGTCACCAAAGGCCTACATCCTTGCCATGCTCTCCCAGCATGGATTCTCCATTATAACCTGTTAAAATTACAATGGTCGATACAGAGTCCCACTGTATCTCTCCTGAGTCCCACAGGAGGGTCTTTATACTGCGTCCCACAGTGTTACCAGAGTCCCACTGGCCTGCTCCAGAATCCCACTGAAGACTTCTTCTCCCTGAGTCCCACAGGGTCTTCTCTTGGCTCCCCGAGTCGCACGAGTAGCACTTCTTCACTTTAAGATTCTTCAAGTATCTTCAGCAGCCTGGGATAAAGGCTGCTGGCCTTGCTCTTCTTCTGATCACTTGTGGTGAACAGGGCTTCTCGTCTAGCTCAGGCTTTATCTCCTTCTTCAGGATGACCTGGCTTCACTCTTCAAGAATCTTCAATAGCCTCTGAAAAGGTCTATTGGTCTTGCTCAACAATCTTATGATCACGTCACTTGATCAGGCTCTTCTCAATTACTGAATACTCAGACAAATGATGTCTTTAACTTCAGTCTGGTCCAGTCTCAGTTCAACTCTACTTCATGCACTGAGTGCATGGCAACTCTGCATCCTCATGCACTGACTGCATGGCCTTCTCAAATTCTTCAAGAACCTTCATGTCTTGGACAACTCAAATGCACACTCACTGATTTGAACTTTGATTACGTGCGCATGTGCATGCATGCACTTTCCCTTTCCTCTTCTTGGTGTAGTAGACCCACAAAGAGTGTAACACTTTAAGCACACACCAACTCACTCCTTCACACGTTTAATTCCTTTTGATTACACACACATAAATGTGTGTTATACATTGTGTGAGTATCCTCTTCTTCTTCTTCTATGTGTGTACACACTTCACTTATTGCACTCACATAGGTTCAGCCTTCACTTGTTTTGCACACACAATTTATTCTTCATTTTTCACACACTAAAGCTTGGCCTTTCACTTCTTTTTGCACACACACAAACTATTCTTTGTTCTTCAAAGTGTGCACACACAAGGCACTAAAGGCCTCGGGTCTTCCTCTTTGCACACCTACTACCCGTAGGGTGTTCTTCCTTCTCCACTTACCACACACACACAAATGTGTGGTCTTTACTTCACCCACTTGCACACACACTGCCACGGGTGTTCTTGTCTTCTTGGCACACAAGCACAAAGGCTCGGCCTTCTCAATGTTTACACAAGAGGCACTGCCTCGGGTCCTCTTCTCCACTTGGCACAAACAACACCAAGTGTGAACTCCACTGTTCTTCAAGAGCTGCGCAAGCACTCAAGGAGGCAAGGCAGTCGTGGGCGCGCAAGCTCCTCCTGCCGCGGGGCGCGCAAGTGCAACACCCGCGGGGTCTTCCTCCTGCCGCGCAAGGGTGCGAGCAGAGAGGGAACAAGCCTCGGGCACGCAAGGTGTTGCGGCCACAAGGTCTTCCTGCCGCACAAAGGATTAGCGCGCAGGGCTTCTACTTTGCGAGGCAGAGCACACGCGGGACTTCGGGTTTTCAACAGAACTTCAGCAAACAATACCGAGAGCATGGGCTCTACTTTTATAGGCAGAGAATCCTCAAAACATCCGCGTGGGATAAATCTCAAATCCCCGAAAGTTTCGGTTCTTTAAAATCTTTCTAAATCTTGAATATCTTTCCTCTGTTTCAACGCGGGTTCCTTTTCTTTGTTTTCCTCCACGTGCATGTGCATGCAAATGCATGTATACCTTCGTTTGAAAACAATCCACGCAAAGCACGAATACACCGAGGCCTCGGAAACGTTGTTTTCCTCGGCCGATACTTGAAATTCTCCATCCAACGTTTGCATGCATATTTTATTGCATGTATATGTTCAGTGTGTCCAGACGAGCTCAATGGTGTCTTCATCTTCGTCGGAGGTGGCCGGAATCTCGAATGCAGTCGTCTGGAGGCTCTGGTTCATGCGGCGGCTCGCGGGTGGCTTCGGGGTGGCTCGACGAAGGAGATGAGCCGAGAGCCGTTGGATCGGGCGATCGAAATACATCGGACGGCCTGGATCAGATCGCCTCGCCGCGGAGAAGATGTGCGGCTCGGATCGGGCCCGCGATGAGATGGACGGCCAGAATTCACTCCCGGTGAATTTTTCCGCGTCCCACATCGAAACGGGGCGCGGTTTTTCCGCGGTTTATCAATATGCTGCTCCCTCAACCCCGCAATTGAACTTCTCCCCTCTCGGTGCCGCCCCGCACCGAGTTCTCCCTGTGGGCGCGCTCTGCGCCCACTCTCTGCTCCTCGCGGGCGCGCTACTAGCGCCCACTATGCACCTCGGGCGCGCGGGTTTCACCACCGCGTGTCCTCGGGGGCTTACCCACGGCCCCCCTGCCTCTCGGGCTGGCCACATGGGATCCCCCCTTGGGCGTGGCGCCTTAGGCCCACATGTGCCTTGGGGGTTGAACCCTTAAGGCTGGCTTTAGATGGCTAATTTTTTGCAAGTAATAGAACAAGTACTTTGTTAAAAAACAAAGTAACCAAGTTCAAGTGCCAAATGCCACAACTCTTCTTCTAAGCCCTTCTTCCTCTTCTTTATTTCTTCTTCTTCATTAGAATTCATCATCCTTCTTCTTCTTGAGAATTCAAACATTAATCTACTTGATTAGAAACAACTCCTCAATTTATGATTCTTCTTCATCATCTCATTTTCTACTTAGGAGAGAATTCTCAAGGATCTTCATCAACCGAACTCCTGAATCACATATTTCTTCAATAATCTTCATTGATCTAATCAGAGATCAATTGGAACATCTTCATGTTCACATGCACTAATTGATAGTGCATGGACTTCATTAATCCACTTCATCCACTTAGAAGTAGTGAATGGATCTTCTTCATCTCCTCATGCATTGTCAATAAAATGCATGGTCTTCAAACAATGTTGTGACATTGTATCATCAGGATACAAGTTCTTTGAACTTAAAGAGCAGCTCAACAATCGTCATATATACTTAGAGAATGTTTCAACCATCATCTCCTATGTCACTTAGTGAATCTCCTAAGTGACATGCATCTTAGTACTATGGCCATTCTCTCTTCATCACCAACACCATCACAACCTTTGTCATTCATGTCTTGACATTCCTTGACTTCCATTCATTCCAAGACAACTTCATGCCTCATTGACAACAAATGCAACACAGTGCACTTCAAATACAACATGTAATATTTCCTCAACAGTACAAGAAATTTTAATGAAAACTTGATAATCCTTATAAGTAGTGGAAAAACATAAAAATATTCCTTCCTCATATTTGGGTGAAAATTTATATAAATTATTTCAAGTATTCAAAATGAATACTTTACATCCAAATAATTTGAAAAAATAACATTTTGTTTTAATCCCTGTCCACATATCATAAGGGGTATTATTAAGAAAAGGTTGTAATACAATTCAATTTATAGTATAGAAGGAAATACTAAATGATTCACCCCAAAACAATTATCAACTGAGTATTCACTCAACATTGTTTAATTTATTTATTAAATAATTTTATTTATTCTTTAAACTACACCATTTTACTAGGGGGTTCTAGTTGTTGAAAAGTTATGTTCAATACCTTTTGTACTAATAAAAGTTTCCAAATATGATTTTTCAAATTCACCACCATGATCAATATGAATAGTTATCAAGGAATGGTTTTTCTCATTTAAAAATCTGGCTAAAATGTTTTCAAATAATTTATGGCATTGGATTTATTTGTTAGAAAATAAACCCATGTGTATCTAGTTTAATCATCAATTAATGAATTTACATTGTATTTTCCACCAATACACCAAATTTTTTAGGACCAAATAAGATCAGGTGCACTAATTTTAAATCATCTGATGTTGCGACATCATTAATAGATTTAAAACATTACATGTATTTCTTACATAATTGATAAGGTTCACCGGATTTATATGTATCAAACCTATGTTATGGTAGATCATCAACAATTCATTTCTTAGTCAGATTAGATAAGTTTTGATGGTTATAGTTTCCTTACCTTTTTATATGATAACCAAGAATGATCTTCCATTGCACTAAAGAAAGGTAATTATTAACACATAAGGTCTTCTAAATTAAGTGTATATAAATTCTCATTGATATTTTTAGAAGTAATAGATTTATCCTTGTAAGTATGTACCAAACATTTATCATTCCTAAAGATCACAAGGTATCCTTAATAACATAATTGAATTATCATTATATGGTCGTTCTTATGACATAAAAAACAAAAAAATTTAAATAAGAACATTTTGAAGAAAAAAGTTTATACCTAATTGTTTCAAACTATTTAAGAAACAATTTTTCTTCTAGTACCCCCCACTTTGGAACATTTTGGAAAAAGGTTCTATTTTAGGAGCAAAATAATTCTTACAAAAAATATGTTTTTTATTTGTAAAACCTATTCTGGAACTATTACCATGAGGTCTAATTTTTTTATAAATTTTGTTAATGTTTTCATTTCCTATAGTAACCTTTTAATGTTCCTTAAAACTATAAATTTTAGATTTTAGATAGATACCTAAATTATTTTCCCCATCAGTATTAGTTTTTGAAATATCTTTTGTTTTCAAAACATCATTATCTTAAATTAGTTTTTCAAAATAATTTGAAATTGTATCTTTTTCAGAAATAGTATTTTCATGATATTTAGAAAGATATAACATTTAATTTTTCAAAATAGTTATTTATGAATATGTAATATAACTTTTAGCTTCAATTTTATCATTATTTTTACATATCTGAAAATGTTTATATTATAAATGCTTTGCGAATCTGGAAACATCATCATAACATTGAAGAGTATTATTATCTACTGAAGAAGATTATAAATCAAAAGTTGTATAATTTTTTCATGAAGATAATTTTCATTCAAATACATGTTAGTAAGATAATCTATTGTATGTAAATTTTCCCAGAGTCATTTATTTACAATGGGTACTTTAGAAAAAATTACAATATTCCTCTATCTGAAAAATTTATTATCTATAAAAATTTCAGAGGAATCACCACTGATGGAACTCCATGTGCTAGAACCTTTCAACACTTTCTAGCATTTGGATTGATAATACTTCTTGGCATTTCATTATGATTTTTTTGTTCTTTTATTTCCATTTCAACTTTAGAAAATTAGGATGAATTTTTATAGCTTTCATAAATTCATAAAAAGTAACTTTAGAATATTTATTGTCACATTTACCCTTATAAACTTTCATAATGTGTTTTCCAATAATTTTTTAAAATTTTAAAAACCCTCAGTAGATCCTCCAAAACCTATACTATATTTTTTGGTTTTAAAACCAAGTCATTATAAACAAGACTCACTTACACATCACCAAGGGTATTACTTTAATGATATTTGTTTTTAAAATTAAAAAATATTAAAAACCCCTCCTATTTTTAGAAATCATGGGTAAAAATGAAGCTATTGTTTGTGATTTTGATTATTTTATCATATATTGTCCAAAACCTATGTATGGAGATCAATAATGAATCCCCCCTATTTTTCAATAAACACCCTCCAATCCTCCTACCCCCTTTATTCAAAAAATATATAGTACTAATTTACTCTCCTTATAATACTATAAATCCCTTCCAAGTTTTTCCCATGCTCTTATGAATCTTCACCCACGATTTTAGAAGCTCCTGCTGAAGGTAAGGAATCCTCTCCTTATCCTCTTTATTCAAACACCTTATTTATATTATTCTATTTTATTTCCAATTTTTAATGTTGGGATATGTTTTTATGCATTCCTATTAATAGGATTATTATTTCAATGTGATCTGAGGTCCCATACACCCTCATTAAATACTTCCTTGAATCTTTATGTTTACAGTTTATGCTATTGAAATTATCTTGTGGATTTCAATGCCAAACATTTGTGTAGTGATTACCATTACCCATTTCAACTCAGATATATTCACCTAGAGTTTCTAAAACATAATTGAATAGGGACTTACATGTATGAAACTCTCACTCCATAATTTTGGGATTATAATTATTGAAATAAATTCATATATTATATGATATATGTGTCTCACATATGCAAATGTACCTTATTTGAATTTGATAGGTGGGCCTAGAATTATATATCAATACATTTCATTGGGTAATGTCTTTAACTTTGGGGATACAATTTATAGATCATGGTATTTTATCCTAATCACAATATGTAATTTTTTATCATTGGTTATCCTTGAACTATATTTATGATGTCATGTTTTATATTGTTTCCACTTACCCTATCACTTTTATGTTCTCATCTAATATCATTATTCAATGTTGGAATTTTTGATTCTCAACCCTCGAGTATTACCTTATATATTCATTTTGAATAAAATTTACTTATTTACCTTATTTTATTCATTAATTATTCCAGTACTGGGCATTAAATGTCACCTAATTCTTATTTATATTCCTATGTTATCCTATATAGTTTTAAAATAGAAATTAAATTTTGTTTTCATGTTGTGAAGTTTTCAAATAATGATTTCATACCCATGTTTCATGTTATTATTTTATGTACATAATTTCCTAAAAACACTAGACCTCAACATAATCTAGGATTTTATTATTTTTACATTTATGTAAGAAATCATGAATTATGGTGTATTGAATATGTGTTTTGTCATATTTAGCATCAATGTAAGTTCAAGTTATTTTTTTTGACTTGGATTAGAAAACCCTAGTGAAATTCTTAAGGATAACATTAAACACAGTAAAACATCCCTAAATTTTGGTAAAGTATAAATTATGTTTCTTCCAAGAAAATACATCCATGTCTATATAGTATAAGTCAATGTGGATCTAAAACAGTTGTCCATACATGAGATAACCTCAAAAAGGAAACATTGGGGTTGAATTGACAACCACTCAGTTCATAATAATGAGTCCTTGCTGTAAACCTATTTTTCACTCATGGGGGATATTCTTTTATAAATTCACAAGTTCCTTACAAAACACTATTAAGGGAAAAAATACCCATAATATTTAATGTTAGGAAATCGATTATTGATGGATTATATTAAAAAATATAAATTTATAGGTTAAGGAATATATGTCATTTAAGAGTTATCCATTTAATGTTCTTGGATTTCCATTTATGTGTTTAATATTTTAAAGTTATCATCCATAATTTTCCCCGTATTTTATTTAATGGATGGAAATAAGGGAAACTAGGTCAACATACAATGTGAGGGGAAATGTGATGACTCCCCAAATTGGATTACAAACTCTTTGGGAGAATTAATTGGGAACTTCATGGGGATACATTATCAATTAACTCGTGTTCTGATTAGAAAATTGAATCATGTTAAAAAACTTTTTCCTCCAAAGAAAGATAAATTTTCATTTGATACCTTTATCCAAAAAATACCTCACACTTTCTATGGATCTCATGATCCCTTAAACATAGAATAATTGGTAAACTCTATTGAAAAGTTCATCTCTATCCTTCAATTCTTTGAGAAAGAGAGGGTTGTATTGGTTGTTTATCATATGGAATGAGAAGTTGAACAATTGTGGAATTTTATAATTAATATGAATCCATGGGAAAATATTATAGTGATGGAGTGTAAATAAATCTTATTTTTTTCAATATATTTAATACTCACACTATCCAATATAAAATGGAGAGGGATTTAAATTTCTTCAATAAAAAGGATGATGACTCTATTGGGGAATGTTCATATAACCTCGAAAGATTTTTAAGATACACCGTTGACATTATCATATCTTCCAAAAGTAATGTTGACCACATCTTTGGTGGGACATAGTTGAGTTTATGAAAAGTGATCAGAATTTGAGGATTTGGAATCTATGATGATATTCTCTAATGTTCCCTAAAAGGTGAAATAGAAATTAGGTAATCTCAATGGTCTCATTGGTTAGCAGATTGGAAGTAGATAATTTATTTTAATTATGGGGGTATGATAGATTAATATCATAGGGGTAAGAAAGTTAAAATCCCACTTGTAATATGTTTAGTGACCCAATCCTTTTAAAAATATCATTGAATGATTTTTTGAATCATGATATATTAAATACAAACCATGTATCGAAAATTATAGTGCCTTTGAAAAAATAGGTATATAATTAGAAAATGTGAAAATAAAACTAAACATATTTGTATTAATTATAATTATGATATCCTAACTTACTTTGGGCTCTAATAACTATATATGATAACTTAAAAAATACATAGACAACAGTGGTGAGATAAAAATACATGTTTGGGAATAAACATGGAAAAAAAGAAAAGAACATGAGTAAGAAGGTGTAATTTAATATATTAAATGGCCTAGTTAATGTATAAACATACAAAAAAATAAAATTTATAAAATTTAATCATATGATCATGGGAATACAGTAATTTTGGAATGATAATACATCATGACATAAACATGAGTCAAGGTGAACTGGAAAATCATATCACATGGTAGAAAAATTCCCAAAAAATTAGGTTTACTACCAAATCGTATAAAAAATTGCTCATGATAATAAAAAAGTATTTGATGCATTAGATCACTATATAAGAAAACCCATCATAACATGTACAATCAAATGTGTTCCACATTAATAAATCGAACATATGTAATAAACATAAGGGTTACCCATGGAAAGTAAAGTGTTTCATAATAATGACATAAAGCACAATAATAGGGCATATCATAATGGTATCCATGAAAGAAGTTATTAAATCCTTATTATAAATTCATAAATTAAATATTATAATAGATCATTAATAACTAAATCCTATTGATTTGAAAACATGAAAATGAGTGGAAAGATGAATTATATGTTTTCCACTTACGCATAGTTTTAGGAAAAACAATGAAGAGTCTCTAAAGACGAAAAAGTCATAATAATTTTCATAAAACAAAAAATAAACTAAATATTATTTTCATAATAAATTTAGTGATTATAGAGAACTGTTTGTGGATTAATACACTTTATGAAGTGTACTTGAAAATAGTTCAAAAATATAGAGGTTCTCTTTAATCGGGTTTAGTTATTGAGAGGAATTGAGAGGGAAACTTTTTAAAACATGTATTTCCTATAAAATAAATATCAACTGAGATAAATATATTCTTTTTTAGATTATATATATATAATATATTATAATTATATAATAATTACGAATAATTAAATTGTGGAAAATAGAGACAAAGGGTTACCCAAATGAAATATAGGGGTTCAGAGAGATCCCTTATTTTATGTATGAATGCATTCCCCAAATAGAATTAATGTTATTGATAATAAAATTAGATTTATTAATTATTAATAAATTACATATTCCTAATATATTAGGTTTATTATAAATTGATTAAGTTAAATTATGGGCATTTTGATGTGTTATAAAATTTAATTTCTTTCTTCCGGAACCGTTTGTTTCAGGGTTTCATGGTTGGTTCACTTGTGAATAATTCTTGAATTAAATTTAAATTGGGAATAAATATATAGTAGTTAAATGAAATGGAATTAATAAACTTCAAGATTTTTAAATGTTCCCATAAATAATTTTTCATTCCAATATGTGGAAAATGAAATTATTAAAATTTTAATGATAAATGCTTAGTTTATTTTCATAGTTTTTTTGCCCATCTCAAACTAGTTTCATTTAATTTTATATTATGCATTAATATTATTTCCAAAACATTAAATAAGTTAATATATATATATATATTAAATTATCATTTAACCATACTAATATTTTTCTTACTAGCTTGGAAGGTTATTATGGAAAACAAAAACCCATTATCCCTGAAGATGGTAATTTGGAGAATTGATTTGTTTCTTTGAATTGGATAACATAAGAAAATAACTAGACGTAAGATATATAATAATCAATATAATATTATAGTATATAAATTATATCGATTTTATTATTCTCTTATGGATGAATGAGTGGAGGATAAGGTTGAAGTATAAATGAAATTAAAAGTGGTGGTTTGAGAATGTTACCTCTTGAATATTACCTCCTTAAAAACCCCCTTAAGAAAATCTATGCAATTATTTATTTGAGACCATAATCACTTGTATGTGGGAAAGTGGGAATGATTTGGTTTTTTATATATTTTCCATGATTTGGGTCTTGGAATGTGTTAGTAAAAGGGGTTGTGAGGGGTGATATTTAAAATTGGAGGAGAGGGGTTTTTTGATTATTTTATTCCTTTATTTGTTGTTTTGGATCATGATTATCAATAGTATTTTTTATTGTGACTATATTTAGAAAATAGTTTTTGTGATTTTAAACTAGTGAGTTCTTACATCATCCATGACTCAAAAAATCCAAAAATCATGTCTTTTTCTAAAAAACATAGTTAAATACTACTGTAAATTACTCTATGACTCAAAAAATCATATGACTCAAAAAATTATGTATTTGGAATATAATTTCAAGTACGTAAATTACTGTATTCTACTATTCTTATGAAATTCAAATATCTTACAAAATTATAAAAACTTCACCCATACCATTTTTTAATGTTTAGATATAAAAAATGGAATCCATTTTATGTAGATAATTTTAAAATTTTGATAATGTAAATTTTTAAATAAAATTATCATTTATTTTAAAATACATATTTTAATATTGTAATCAAATTTATGACCCATTGAAAATTCATTTATGGTCTCCTGAAATTATCCTGTAATTATAATAAAACATAATATTAATTTATAAATAAAATTTATTTAAATAAAATATATTCTAAATCATTTAATTTACTATATATGTGTGATTAAAACAATTATGTTTTATAAAAACAAACACATTTAATTTACCATTCATGAAACATTTATTTACATTTAACATGATATAAATATATCATATATTTTTTATAAGACATAAATATTATTTCTCATTTTCATCGGTGATGATACTATTATAATGGAAAAATTATTATACCAAATAGTCATATTACTATTCTAATGACCAGGTTGCTATTCTGATGGTCAGATTACTATTCCAATGTTCATTTTTATAACACTCATATGGGTTTTCTATTTATTATAAATACTACATTAATTATTTATTCACTTATATATAGTTTTATCTTCAAAATGAATATTGTATTAGTAAAATTATGTATTATTTCTACAACTATTTTCATGACTTTCTTCATTTTGGAGGGTTGAGCAGATCCAATGTTATCTAGTTATTATAATATTATATTTGAATTTATGACCCATTAAAAATTTATTTATGGTCTCCTAAAATTATACTTTAATTATAATATAACATAATTTTAATTTATAAATAAATTTTATGTAAATAAAATTTATTTTAAATCATTTAATTCATAATAAATGTGTGATTAAAACATATATGTTTTATAAAAACACACACATTTTATTTACCATTTATGAAACATTTATTTAATAACACTATGATATAAATATATCATTTTATTTATAAGACATGTAAATATTATTTTTCATTTACATAGTTGATGTTACTATTGTAACGACAATATTATTATTCCAAATAGTCATATTACTATTCCAACGACCATATTTCTATTCTGATGGTCCGATTAGTATTCAAATGTTTATATTTATAATAGTCATTTGGGTTCACTATTTATTATAAATACCTCATACTAAATTCATTCTTAATTCACTTATACATAGTTCTATCTTAAAAATGAATATTGTATTATTAAAATTATGTATTATTTCAACAACAATTTTCATGAGTTCCTTCATTCTGGAGGGTTGAGCAGTTCCAAAATTATCCAATTAATTATTTTTATCTTAAAAATGAATATTTAATTAAATCAATCATGCTCTAAATATATCATCCAATTTATGAATATTCTAAGCAGACATGCCATTAATCTAGGATGATAATCCATGCTGATTATTGGCTATGTGTTTAGGGGGTGTTGGAAAAATTTCTAGTACATATACTTAAATATCATATCTCGATCAGATACAATCAAAAAATTTAGTCCATTTAGTATCACCACTTCTCTTATGTATATCCATAAAATATGATGAAGTGAGAATTCCACACAAAATTAAATAGAGTGACTATTCTTTGAAAGACAATCCACAAAAACCCATATTTGATTATTTCCTCTATATTTCATTGGATGTCTAGTGATAATTTCCTTGGTGATTTTTTCCCATTTACAAGTAAGTGTGGCTAATTTTTGCATCATCCCTTTAATCAATTTTCTTTTAGGCATCACATGTTGATAAACCTACCACTTTGATATAAATTTTGTGATTTCCTTTTTTATATTAACCCATAAATAATGATATAGTAGATATGGATAAATCTATGTTCTCCCTGGGTAGATTGATAATGTAGATCTTTTTGAATCATTAAAAATATCCCTATTTATCTCATGATTTTATAGTTCACATAGTCGTGATCCAAATATTATGACTCCATCCTCATCTATTTCGAATTCTATGGATTTTTCATTTTTGATATCTACCACCTTATTCTGAATAAACACCTCATCTCTTTGGTATTTCTTTTGTCTTCTCTAAAAGGTATGGTTAAGAAAACATTTTATAAAATAATTATGAGTTTCCTTCCTTTAAGATCCCCATATTTATCCTTTTCAAATATAAATATATTGGATCCTTCTGAAATATCATTATCAATAAAGTTATAGGATCTTTTCTACTTAGATCATATGCCACATTATTTGATATACTAGAACGGTAGTGGATTGATATGTCACAATATTTTATTATCTCTTACCATCTTCACTAATGAGTATTATTCTCCTTCTATGTGAATATATATTTTAGGCTCTTATGATCAGTATATATCCCACACTTTCTATATAGAAATAAAGCGTCGATATTTTCAATGCGAAGATCACGACCATCAACTCCATATCATGCACTGTATAGTTTTTATAATGAAATTTTATATATTTTGATTAATAGGCTATTAATTTATCATTTTTCGTTAGTACACAACCCAATCTATCCTTTGATGCATTTTTGTACATCATGAGTAGTTCTCCACTTGTGGGTTGTTTATGTACTGGTGAAGTGATAAGCCACTTTTTCAACCCATTGATGTAGTATTAGTATATGCTTATCAAGACAAACATTACTCCCTTTCGAGTCATTATGGTTAGTGAGTTTTATAATCATGATAATAATTATTCAAAAATAATTGGTAATACCTATAATGACCAAGAAAACTAAAGATCTCCATTAATAATGTTGGATAGGATCCTCCTCAATTTCCTTAATCTTATAAGGGTCTATCGATATCCCTTTTATAGTGATAACATTACCCAAGACAGATACTTCTTCCATGAATAACTCACATTTATAGTTGTTTTTATAGTCTATCCCATCACAAATTCGTTAGAACAGTATTCAAATGCACCTAAAACTCCTCCTTTTAATTAGAGTATATCATAATTTCATCTATAAAGACTACCACAAACTTTTCAAGGTAATATATAAAGAATCTATTAATTAAACCCAATAATATTTGCAGAGAATTATTGGGTCTTAAAGGAATCAATATGAACTCATAGTTTCCATACCTTATTCTAAAAGAGGTCTTCGGAATGTCTTCCTTATTCACCATTAATTAGGGATATCCTGACTGAAGGTCCACATTAAAGAAATACTTGGACCCATGTAGTTTATCAAAAAAGTCATATATCCGGCATAAGGGATAATTTTTATTTATCCGTATTTGTTTGACCTCATAATAATCAATGTACAAGAACATTTATCCATTCTTCTTTTTAAAAAAATGGATCGGAGCACCCCATGTTAAATCAATCGAGCGTACAAAACCCTTTTTTAAATTCCTTTATAACTACTTCATTAGTTCTTTAAACACAATTGTGTCCATTATATAAGGATTATTTGATAGGGGATAATATCTAGGTATAATTTAAATTGATAACCCAACCACTCAATAAAAATTAAGATCAACCAATTCTTTAGGGAACACGTTACTGTAGTCCCTCATAATTTTCTTCTATTCAAGCATTATTATCTCCTCTCTCTCAATCATTTGATCTAGATATAATTTATCATAATTTAATAGTATCAACACATAATAAGGATATTATAAATGATATCCATCCTCCTTACATTTTTAATGAATTCAAGGATGCCTTGGGATGTGAAGAGTTATCTCCCTTTCCTGATATTTTTTGTTGGATATATACAATGATATCCAGTCCATGAAAAATATAACATCAAAATCAATAAAATAATGTAAGATGAGATTTTTTTTGTTTATTCCACAAAAATTTACTTGGGATGAGTTATGTACTTTAGAAGGAATAATTTCCCCTTCCCTCTTCTCAAATTTAACTCAACCTCCAAATTTTGCGGTCGTGTTTGAATAGTTCTGCTAAAATTATAAGATATAAAATAATATGTACAAATAGAATCAAAAAGTATATTTTATATTCATAAATGAATGGAAAGTTTACATGTCACTAAATCATATACAATATCAACCTCTGTAGTAGTGATATAATATAACTTCCTCATTTCCTTGGAGGATGTTGTCATTGATTATTTATAAAAACCTTTGTCTAAGGGAATTATCTTCCATAATATTTGTGTTCCTCGTAGTAAAAACACTATAATATAGGATAAGGGTAGATATGTACCTTCCTTTATTATTCCAAATTAGTGGTATTCTTCATATCCCTTTGGAAATGATTATCATAGTTCCCCTCTTTTCTACATTTGAAGAATCTCTTGGTTCCCTTTAGAAAGTTCTTAGGATTCTTCATACAACACTTCTAACAAGTTGGATTCCATTTTTTCTTTTCCTCCATGGGAGTTATCTATTGATCATCCCATATTAAACTCCATTTTATTTTTTCTCTATTCCCATGAGACTACTGAGAGTCTCCATTCTCAATCACAACCTTAAGGGCACAATGGAAAATCAATTCATAGAAATAAAAGTCTTGAATCACCAAGGAATTTCATAAACTTAATATTAATCCACTAAATAAGTGATCCAATTTGATTTTAGTGTTCATGAAAAATATAAAGTCATATCATGCAAGACTTGAAATGTTTTCCATGTATGCCCTGAGCTCATCTTTTTTTTCTTCATTCGAAGGAACTCCATATCTATCCTAATATGGATTGTTCGGTTTAAATATTTCTTGAAAAATATTTTTTTGAATCCTTCCCATTCCAAGAAATCAATTTCCTTTTTATAATTCATGTTATTTATTAGTTTCCAACACTTATAATCTTCCCCCTCAAAATGATAGATCCCCATCATGACTTTCTCTTCTTCTAAGCACTAGAGGACCGAGAATATCTTTTAAATGGGGATGAACCATTATTTCAAGATGAGGGGATCAAAATCTCTAGTAAATATAGGTGGAATTTTTATCATAAATGATTTGACCTCAACATTATATTTCACATGATATGGATAAGATTAAACATGATTCATGTTATTGTTGATAACTTTATCCTACTGAGACATAATTCTCATGAAGTTCTGAGCTCCCTTTCCAATCATGTTTGGCATCTCATTAGTGAAATTGTCACATTTCTTATCAAATTGGTTTATATAAAAGGTTATTCTATTTAAATCTATTAACTAAAAAAATAAAAATAAAATTATTGGGTACATTAATACTTATCTAATGAGACAATAGAATGGAAACTATGAACATATAGGGATAAACTTATAATTTAAAAGCATATTATAACTTCTGATTCCCTATGTTTCAACCATGGTAATTCATTGTGATAGAATTATATATAAGGGTCTTACTAAATGTTTCTAGTATTAATCCCAAAAAAACTAGACCCTCCTCAAATACAAACTTTATCAACCCAAGACCTCAAAACATATTATAAAACGATTTTAAGCAAGATTATCCATTAAATACAAACCAAGGATTGAAAAGTATAATGTATTTGGAAGACTGGGTACATAATTAAGAAACATTAAAATATAATAAAACATCTTTTTATTAATATTAATAATGATAAAAGAACTTGCTTTTAACTCCTATAACTACAAAAGATAACCTTATATATACCTAGTCAAAAGGGGTAAGCTAGAAATCCCAGTAAGTGAATAAACATATAATGCATGTATGGCACATGAGTAAGAAGGAATAACATGATAGAATAAAAAGTCATGGAGCATTAATAAATGTGTAAATGCATAACATATAGAACATGAATAATATGATCATGGAAATATATGAATGTGGAAGAAACATATATCATGAAATAAAAATGAGTCAACGATAACTCCAAAGATGAGATCACATGGTGGATATAGTCCCATAATTGTTTATGATTACTACCTAATCTCATACATAATGTGTCATGAGACTAAAAAATTTCCCAATTAATTAGAGTTATTCCATGGTGCACCCCTAATAACATGTAATGGAATATGTGTTCCACCTAAAGAAATCAAACATAAGGAATAAACATACTGGTTACCCATAGAAAGAAATGAGTTATGTAATGATGACATAAGGCATAAAAATGTTATATCATAGTGGTATCCATGAAAGAGAAAATTAACTAATTATTGTACATTCATAAATAAAATGTAAGAAAATCTCAAGAATAATTAAAACCAACATAAGCTAATACATGAAAAATATTTATAGGATAACTTCATAAATGCTCCACTAAAGCATCTTTTTTGGAGAATAATGAAGGGTGTTTGTAGGAGATTAATTAATAATAAAATAAATAAAACATGGATTGAACAAAATTTTTATAATAACAAATGAGTCATTCTATAAAAAAATTCTTAAAATATTTAATGGATTTTACTTTAAAATGGTAAATAAATAGAGAAGTTATATGTAATTGGGTTTCATTGTAAAGGGAAATTAAAAAGGGAACCCTTTAAAACATGCATTTTACATTAAAGAAATATGAATTTAGTTAGATATATATGTGTTTGGAAAATATATAAAAATTATAGGATTATTATATAAAAATTATTAATAAATAAATTCAGTCAAATAATGATAAACTGTTACCCAAACTAGATATGTAGTTTTGGATCGATCCCTTAACTTTTGTACGAATTTGTTCAACATTTTCACTTAATGTTCTATATCATAATATTTTATTCATTAATTACTTAAATAATAACATATTATATATATATTTGATTTATTATAATTTTATTAAGTTCATTCATGGGAATTTTGATGAGTTATACAGTTCAACTTTATTGTTCCATGGGCATTCTTTTCATGGTATCATGGCCAGTTCACTTGTGTATAATTATTAAAGTTATTATAAAATTGGAATATATATCTTAAATAGAAATGAAAAGGTATGTATGAACTTATAGATATTTAAGTGTCCCCATGTCTCATTTTCTTGAATTGTGGATGATTCATTTAATAAAACATTAATTATAAGAGTATAGTATATTTTGAAGGTTTTTCTAACCATCTCAAACTATTTCAGTTTTATTTAATTTTACATAGATATATTAGTTTCATGCCATTAAATAAGTTCTAAAATATTTATTCTAATATTATTTAACAATAATAATAGTTTTATTTTCATCCTTGAAGGTGTTAATGGAAATCAAAAACTAATTATCCCCAGAGATGGTAATTTGTAGAAGGGTTTCATTTCATTGAATATGAGGAGATAAGAAAAAGGATTTGATGAAGATATTACATTATAAATATATTATCATATTGTATATATTATACTTTAGTTATTATTATTTTATGTATGAATTAGTTTAGGTGTTGTTTGAAGAAGAAACGAAATTAAAAGAGGTAGTTTGCGACTATTACCTCTTGAATATCACCTCCTTGAAGGACCCCATAAGGAACATGTAATTGGTATGTTAGAGAATTAAATAGACATGGGGAGAGTGGGAAGGAGATATTTTGGTAGATATTTGTAAATATTTAATTCCTATAAGGTGTGATGAAAAGGCATTGCGAGGGGTGGTATTTATAAGTGGAAGAGATAAGTGTTTTTCTATTATTATATTCATTTGTTTATTATTTTGGCTCAAGACAATAAATAGTCATTATTGTTGTGACTATATATAGTAAATGGTACATGTGATTTTGAAATAATGGGAGCATACATCATCCATGACTCAAAAATTTACGTATTTGGATTCTAATGTTAAATACTATAAATTATCATATTTCACTATTCATTTGAAATTCAACTATTTTATAAAAAACTCAAAAAGTAACCCCAACCATTTTTTATATTTATATTTCAAAAATGGAATCCAATTTTTTATAATAATTTTATATATATGAAAAGTTTAACTTTGAAATTAGATTCTCATTTATTTGAAAATACCTCTTTTAATATTATAATCAAATTTTTGACACTTTTATAAATTATTATTGGTCTCATAAAATTGTGTTATCATTACAATAAAAAATAATATTAATTTATAAATCCAATTTATGTATAAAATTTATTTTAAATCATTATATTTATTAAAAAATTCTTATTTAAAGAATTGTGTTTTATAAAAATAAAAACACCTAATTTTCCATTATTAAAACGTTAATATACTTGTACCATGAAATAAATATATCATATTTTTATTTTATAAGATAAATAAAACATATTCAGCATTAAAATAAATTATGTTAATATTCTAATGGAATGGTTACTATTTCTAATGGTTCTTTCACTATTTTAATAGTAAGGTTACTATTCTGACAATCATTTTACAATTCTAACGGTCAGATTTATATTGGTAATATAGGTTCACTACAACATATAAATGATTCTTATTCCTTTCATTATTTATTAACTTCTATATGTTTCCACCATCAAAATGAATATTTTATTATTAAAATTATGTTTTACTTATAAATATTTATTCACGAGTGTGTTCATTCAAGTGGAATAAGCCGATCTAGGTTATCCGGTTTTTATTCTCTTGCTTTCTATATATATCCCACTGTAATATTTTGAAATATACGTTTTTTATTTTTCATTATTAATTTAAGAGAATATTTTTTTTGGTTTCTCTATGTGATTCTTGAGATTTATACTACATAAAATAATTATAATAAGGGATGTTTTATTGATAAAAATTTGGGTCAATACAAAAAAGTACAGGAACTAGCATCTCAAAAATTTATTATAGGGGACTAGGAAATACTTTAGGTTTTGGGAGGAAGGGAACCTAAATATACATTTATGATGTTAGAAACACACCAATGTGATGGAAAAAATTATTTAGTAAACCATCAACCTACTGTCCACTACTTATACTATTAGGAAAGGATACACTATACGAATCAAATGGAACAAGCTAATGTATTTTGATAAAAATTGATGAAAAACTCCAAGTCCTTGAGAGAAAGAGTGATAAAATTATGTCACATATAATAAGTTGGATCCCATCAATTAAGTGGTTATAAATCCTTTATTTATTCATTCAACATTAGTAAATATACTGTTTGACTGTTCTTTGAAATATTTTCTATAACAAAAATTTAGTGTAAAACTCAAACACCTCTTCAAACCGTATAAGTAGAGTTATCAATAGAGATAGAAAATGGGTCAATTATTTCATCCAAATAATATAAATCATCCACTAACAAACTTTTATGCTTAATTTCCTAAAAAATTATGTAGTTCCATTAGTATAATTTGATTCTATCATGGGTATGGATTGTTTTTCCTTGTATAAAGCCAAAATAAATTTTTGAGAGAAGGAAATAACCCTCTGTATCAAAAATCTCCCTCAAATTATATACATGTTAAGGATAATGATTAATCTACATTGGTATCATCATCATAATATTGGATATTATTTCCTTATGGTAAAGTAAATTTATCTTAAATGATCAAGGCTAATGAAAAGATCACCCTTGAAGATATTCCAAATGTAATGGAATTCAATAATGTGTTTCTCAAAGAATTTTCAGGCCTTCCTCCAAGTAGTGAGGATTATTTTTTAGCCAATATCACACCCAAACCACATTAAATATCCAAGAATCTATATAGTTTGTTTGTAGTTTAAATTAATGAGATAAAAAAGAAACAAAAAGAGACTATGTATAAAGTATTTATAAAGCCAAGTGCTTCCCTGTGGGGTTCACTGATCCTCTTCATCAATAAGAATTATGGGTCAATGTGCATCTACATTGATTATCATGAGATCAAAAAAAATAATGATAAATAAAAAGTTTCATATTCCCTGAATTAATGACTTCTTCAAAGAGATATATGGAATATAGTACTTCTCTATAGTAGATCTTCAGTCAAGATATAATCAAGTAAGGGTGAAGGAGGGGTATATCCCCTGGACTTATTTATATACATGATACAAACACTATGAGTTTATATTTATTCTATTTAGACTCATAAATTATCTATAAATCATTATACAATTAATAAATAGAGTATTTAATAATTATCTCAACATGTTTATGGTATTCTTTTTCGATGATACAATTATTTTCAACAAAATAAATGAAGAACTTGAGAAGTAATTGATCATAGTTCTAAAGACATTATGAAAGGAAAAGATGTATGAGAAGTAAATTAAATAAAATTTTGGTATAGATCATGTAACATTAATGTGGAATGTTATCACCAGTAGAGGGATAACTATGGATCCTTCAAAACAAGGTCAAATTGAGGATGGTTCAGACCATCTTCTATGATTAAAATTATTAGTTTCATTAAATTAGTGGGGTAATATAATCTATGTTTGAGTAACTTATCATGATTTTCAATCCCACTATCCAAGATAACTTTAATTGAGGTAACAGTTTTCTATACTGAAGAATGTGATGATAGTTTTAAGAACATAATGAAAAGGTTAATCACTGCACCTATGTTCAAATTACCCACTAGTGGGGAAGGATTTTGGATCTATAGTTATACGTCCAAAAAATATATTGGGTTTTGTACTCATTAAAGATTATAAAGTGATATAATATTCCTCCCACCAATTAAATATCCTTGAGTAGAACTGCACAACGCATGATCTAGAATTGGCTATAGTGATCTTTGCGTTGAATATTTGGAAAAATTAACACTATGAGGAGAAATGTGACATATATATGGATCACAAAATCCTTAAGTATATATTAACATAAATAATTCTAAATATGATCCAATGAAGGTGTTTAGAGATGATCAAGAATTTTAATTTCTCAATCAATTACCATCCTCATAAGGAAAGAAAAACGATGGGTGATTTAAGTAGAAATGATATGGAAACCTTATACATAATAAGGATTGAAAGGGTTATAATATTAATAGGAAGGTATAGGATATACATGATAATAATAAAATAATATTAATCCTAACTTTCAAAAATAAATTATCAGTCATATATTCATGAAAACTCAAGGAAGCCCCGAAATATGATGAGGTACTATAGGAAACTAGAGTGGATATTCCACTGGTCATCTTTCCTAAAGATAAATTCATAAGGTTTGGAACCTGGATATGTATCCATTAAAAACTAGATCTAAAGAGGAAAATTCTATATGATTTATATAGATCACCCTTATCTATTAAGGTTTGAAACACTAAGATATATATAAATATATAATGAAAGACTTCTAGGGGGATAACATGAAGAGGGATATTGTAGAATATGTATCTCAGAATTTGGTAAGCTAGTTATTCAATACTAGTGGATATATGTCTAACGGTATAATGCAACAGTTTCCCAAAAAAAAATTGAAATTGGAAAACAAAACAATGGATTCTACGTTAGGACATCCCATTAACTCTAAAGATAATAATTTCATCTTGGAGAAAGTATATTTCCTAAAGAAGTATTGAAATTTCATTTCATTGAAGTAATATTTCTATCTTTTCTGAATTTACAACATATACATAGGGGGAGTGTTATGATTGCCTGGAGTTTTACTCCCCATTATATCTGATCAATATTTAATTATTACATTGAGGTTCTTGATAATCCTTAAGTAAGAATTGGATATAGAGTTGAGTTTTATTGCAACTTATCACCCTTAGAGAGATAATAAATCTGAGAGAACCATTCAAACTCTATATGATATACTAAGATCGTGTTTAATAGATTTCCAAGAATGTTTGTTTAAACACCTTCCCCTAGTTGATATCTCATGGAACAATAGTTTCCATTATAGAATTAATATGGAACCTTATAAGCCATTTTATGGGATGTCGTGTCAAACACTAACATGATGGGATGAATTTGGTGAGAGGAAGCTTATGAGACCTGATCTTTTCCAATAGATGAAATACCAGTTTCAAACCAATTTCATATGAAGTATACTAAAATTTGGCTGAAGAGATATGAAAAAAATCATTAACATTATCTATAGTTTGAGATCGAAGATAATGTATTAATTCATGTATCCTTGTGTATGAAATTCATGAGGTTTGGGAAAAGGGGAAATATTAGTACAATATACATCATCCCTTTTGAGATTTTTGACAGCATCAAAGTTGTGGCCTATCAACTAGGACTCCCACCTAACCTATCTCAAGTACATGTTGTGTTCCATGTATCTATCTTAAGTAAGTAAATAAAGAACCTCTAACATATTCTTAATCCATAGGTGGTACCTTTGGGGAATGATCATTCATACGAGGAGAGTCGGTGACGATCTTATATCCTAGAGACAAATTTCATCTAAATAAGACAATGGGTATGGTCAAAGTACTGATGTCAAACCACAAAATTGAGGAAGTAGCATTGAAACTAGAAGAGGTTGAGATAAAAAAGTACCCTCATATAGTTTATTGTATTAAATAAAAATTTTAGGAAGAAATTTATAAATATTGAAATAATATAATGACTGTATGTTTTATAAATGACATTAACCTCTTAAATTAATAAATTACTTATTAATTAATGAATTTATAGAATAGGCAAACCCTTATTTAGATATTTTTAACCGTTATGAGTTATGTCCTATCATATTTAAGAGATAGTAAAGCATTATGATCATATGTGATATTTTTTGTACAATTTCTATTATGATTAGTATATTTGAAGTATTATGATAAATCCAATTAATAGATATGATAGATGTTTTGGTCCTGACTAGTACGATCATACCGTATGAAAAACATTTATTGGATATTTCGATTAATATATCATCACTAGAATTTTATTTTGACCAAACCTAAGCTATGATTTAGAAACTAAAGTATTAGTGAAACCATGTATGGAAATGTTTAGGCTTATCTATATTATGGCATAAAGCATGTTCTTCAAACCACCCCAAGTAAGTGTCATCATCACACACCTTAACATTTAGGAATACACTGGTGTAATTAAGGGTTATGTATCTTGGCCTTAGTAGTGTTAATTTTTATATTTTTAATTTTAATAAAATAAAAAATATTTTTATCATTTTTATTATTATATTATAAATTATTAAATAAGAAGTTTGATAAAATTTGGAATTTGATAAGACGAAACATGAATTGTATTTTTAGGAAATATATAATTTTTGTCAACACACTAATTTTGATGAAATCATCAAAATTTGAAATAAAATTTATTTTAATAAACTAATCATATTAAAACATATTTATTTAGATATAATGGATAATATAATCGTATTAAGTCAGATGTAACTTTTAAGGGCTAACAAATATTTTCATCATAAAACCCCTTATTTTAAAATAATTGGGATTTTTTATTTAAAAGTATAAATTTTAATAATAATTAAATGATTTTTATTAAATAAATATTATTTTTTAATTAAAAACATTGATATTAACCAACATGGGAGCTTTTATAATTTCCAGACACGTTCTGATTTTTGGGTAAAAAGTAAATGCATTATAAATATGTGGTATGTATTCTGAAATAAAAAATCTCAAGAGTGATGTAATAAATACTATAGAGATTATAAATGAACAAAATTATGTTTCCTAGTTAAAATATATTGTTTTTAAATTGATTGGATTTATTTTATAACCACATAAATAATCCCACAAAACCTATAAAAAAAATTCGGTTTTGAAATAAATTCTTTATAAACATGACACACTTTAACATCATAAGCAGTATTATTTTAATTATTTCAATTCTTAACCATATAAAATATTTAAAATCACTTCTATTTTGTCGAAAAACCTATCAAAAACCTTGTTAAGGTTCTTTTATTTGATTATTTTATCACATAGTGTACAAAAACTATTTTTTGAAATCAGTAAATAATTTCACCCTATTTCTCTATAAATAGCCATCCATCCTACCACACCACTTATAGGAAGACCATTTATAATGAATTTAATCTCTATATACCTATATAAACTCATAAAAAGATTTTTATGTGATCAAAATAATACTATCCCAGTCTTTTATAAGTCCCCTCTCAAGGTATGGGATCCTCTCCATCTCTTCTTTATGCATGCACATTCATTATATTATACCTTTTTATTTTCAATTGATCATGTTAGGATATTCTTTTACACATTCCTATTATATTCCTTATCATTTCCATGTTTTGGGTGATATCTTTTATACCCATTAAACCCTTCCATGAATATTTATGTACCCACATCATGCTGCCGAAATTATCCTGCAATTTTCCAGGAAAAACATTAGTCATATGAATACTCATCCTAATTACCTCTAAATGGTATCCATCTAAATGTAACTAAAATTAATTTTTTGGTACATAATTGTATGTAACTATAAATTGACAATAATTTTTAAGAAATATTTCTATTTAAATATTATTATTTCTTTAATATCTTGTGTTACACATAACATTGAGATTTAGCGAACCGTGATATACAATCAAAATACTATTATTTAAAATGAAAGTTATAACCTAGATGTTGGATTGGTGGGTATTAGTAATAATAAATAAAAAATAATAACATTATATTAATAGATTTTTAAAAATAAATCATTGGTTATCAGTTGAATTTAAATAAAAATAATAAAAAATTGAAAGAGAAAATAATTTTTTAAATTTTTTTGCACATAATGTATTTTTATATTGGAAAATTAAATTAATGTATATTTTAAAATTATTTTAATTCTATTTATATATTATTTAATTTATCATAATTGTAAACATTAAAAAATTATTTTTCTAGGTATATGATATGTATAAATCTAATTTTATGCTTAAGAATGTATTTTTTATGAGAAATAGATTTTCACATTTTCTAAACTTACTTTGGAATTATTTTACTTCGTTTGTAGGTATTAAATGAGATAAATTGAATTTTTTTTTTAGAATCAAGAGTTTAAAATTTGGTAAATAGACCCCTTTTATTTTTTGACAATATGAATAGTAAATGTGGTAAAATTTATCACCTCGGTAGTATAAGTCGCATTAATCAAGATTATTGATAATTGTTAAGAAAATAATTTTCCAATATAATTATTATTTTATTAGATTAATCCAACGATTATCACTGTATTATGAAAATTTATTACATTAATGGACACTTTTTCAGGAAAATGACCTATAAAATATTTAGATCAATGAATGTTAGAAAATGTCACTCTCATTTTTTTTCATATCTATTATGTGTCTCTATAGGGAAAAAATAAAGTTATTAATAAATATAAGTATCTATTTTGATACTAATAAAAGCATTTTCATGATATAACTTTATTTTTATTTTTTAATTAATCATATAATTACATTAATTAATTATTCAACACTGATGCACTATTTCACCATTTAATAAAAAATAAATAACAAATAAATTTAAAAATATTAAAAGTGATATAATTTGAATGAGTAAACATTATCCAAAAATTTAATATATAAATAGGTTATATTAGGATGTTTTTATTGAATTATATTTACATTTTACTTATTTCTTCATGTATTTAATGTTAAATCAAATGAATAGTGTTAAAATTGAAATAATGATATTTTATCAAAATAATAGTTTATTAAATTATTTAAAAATAATAAAAATATGAAATAATACATTGTGGAAATTATATTGTTTATAATTTCGTCAATTAGCGATTTGTGAGACAATTTTCCCCTTATAAGTAAAAATTTCAACCCTTTAATATTGAAAAAATGTGTTACCATAGTTAAAATTAAAATTGGTTAACTAAGTGTTAATAAAAATGAGAAGGATTAAAATGATAATAAAACTTATATTAATTATAATTTTTTTTATTATACCCATATTAATCCTTATTTTCAAATGCCTATTAATTTTTAGGAATTTTGAATGAGAATGAATTTATTTTAATGTAATCTTTTGAGATATTTCAAAAGTGCCACTCACCCAAATTATAAATTATGCCTCTCTACCCCACTTCTTTTCACAACTTAGAGCCTTGTATCTCAACCAAAATCTACCAATTTATCTTATATGCTTACCAAAACACATTTTAGTGGTTCTAGTCTTATCAAAAGGCCAAACATAGAGACCTTTAGATGACATCTAAAGGAGATATTTCAAAAAAATATGAAATCACTTTAATCGATCACTTTATTTTATACTCTTCTTTATCTCTTATACAAATATGGTATTTATAATAATATAACAAAATTTAGGTTCATAAATATTTCAAAATTTTATTATGTTAATGAAAACATCATTTTACACCTTCTTTCCCATCAAATGATAAGACAAAGTATCCCTTAAGCGTACATTTGGCTTACCATCCCTACTAAGTTATGAAATTCATTTTTCATAATAATATTATACGGATGGGTATTAATATGGGTTTAATGTTTATATATTATATTTATGAAATAATTTTAATTATGTAATTAGAATATCACGTCTACCTACTAAACGTACAGTCCTTTCAGTAGTGATAACGTCGTCTGTGTGTATGTGCGGACTACCACCCCCACGAAGCGGTGTGATTTATTTTTAATTTATATTTTACGATGATGGTAATGATGAAATATTTGATAAATATATATGATATAATAATTATTCAATAATGGTGTGTTAATATTTACCATTATTTTTCATCATCCATTGGAAAATAAAAAAACCATCATGCATACGTATTACCAACCATCTCCATGACAGGTGTAATTCATTTTTCTATATCTAAAATTTATATATGAATATAAATATTTGTAATATTAATATATTCTTTATATATATCATGATTAATATTTTCTAGGTGATTTAACCAAGATAAATCTATACATAATGGAACTACTGAATTGATATTCTCATGATACATGAAATAGTCATCACTCCAAAATGATGATTTTAAAATGTAACTATTGATAAAAGTTGGTGTTGAAATGTTATAAATACAACTCATATGATTCTATAAGTATGATATAGACTCTTTTAGAAAATTATAATGAATTTAAATTTATTATATGTGAGGTTAAATTTATTTTTAATTAATCCAAACTCAAGGTAAGGGTTTTATGTCACAATCTCATTCTTTAAAGGGATTGATTATTACCATGCCCTCGATGATGAAATTCTGTGATCTAACACTCAAGAATACTTATTAAATTTATTATACACTAGTTATTTCACTAAAATACATGTTTTACTTCCATTTTATTTATCTTTTGTACTTAAGATATCAAAATAATGTACTTTTAAAAATATTGACTTCGTTTATTTCTTAGGTTGAAAACAAATTTTCCCTCATATCCATATTTTCTAAAAAAATAATTAAATAAGGTTTCTATTATTCCCATATGATTTTTTAATGTCACATTTACCCATATTTAAATTTATAAAAAGTATTTTGAAAGTAATATTCTTTTTCATTTCCAAAGGAGTTACTTTATATCTTTTATTTAAATTAGGTTAATGGAATTTTTTTAATCTTTTAAATAATGAGAGTCTTTTCCCAGTATCATGACTATTGTTTTCACTGAATGTTTCTTTAAAATATAAATATTTTACTTTCAAAAAAATTTCCTTTATATTTTTACATTTTTTATAATTTATTTCAAAATGGATATGTTATTTTCCTTAATGATGTTTTAATAGTATTTTAATGGTATTTATTTTCATAAAAGACCAAAATAATTGATTTCTCTTATGCTTTACTAGAGATATGATCCATTGATACCATCTGAAATTTTTCAAAGGATAGTCTTTTTTTTGTTATGAAAATATTTTTATGAATAACATATCTTTTCCATTGGGTTATGTTGTGATGAAATGATGAAATGTTTGTGAAACCCATTTCTTTTTCATGGGTTATATTTTGGTGAAATTCAAATGAAATAAATTTATTTTCATGGATTCAGATATACCGAATGGATTATGATCTTGTGGTACACATATATATTATTCTCGTTATGTGAGGGGTGGGAACTAAATCTCCCTCCCATGAATTGGGTAATGATTGATATCTCATGAGATAAATAAGACTATAATGGGGAGTGAACCCAGTTTTGTGAGGGAATTTGTCCAATATGATAGTCTTGGGATTGATTCTTCAATACTACAATGTTTTGGGGAGCTAAACCATTCCCTTGTGATATTCTTGGTATATATATGTGACTACTAAGGGACTATTTTTTATTCTTATGTCTATTCCATAATTCCATGTCATATTCTTATATTTTACTCTCATAGATCATGTCACTTGATTCCTTTATGATTAATATATGATAAAATAACATTATTTATTACATAACTCTATATAATGATAGATGATATGTATGTTATGGTTTTTAAATGTTAATCTCATGTTCTTATTCCCTTTTTCTCATATTATGCTTATATAACTAGTTATATCTCCCTTGTCTTTTACATACTGAGTATCATAGATTACCCTTTATTGTCTTTCCTTTCCCATGTTATTAAGAAATGTTTTTTTGTTTGACATATCTAAGAATGGTGATAGTTATAAATATTTATGTGGCAGTCAATGTATAACTATTATGATCTTATTTTTTATGTTTCTGTGCTTCCAAAGATACTACACCTATACTATAATTTCATATAAGGTTATGTTGTGTAAAGTTTATTAATCTACAAAAATTTAATATCTATGTATGATAATTATGGGTCACTACAGTTAGCACTAGATCATGGTTTTGTTAATATTTGTAAATATGATGACAAAACATTAGTAAGAACACTAGGGATTCATCTAAGTATAAGATAAAATTCTAATTTTTTAATAACGTTCAAGAATTACCTAGGTTGAACCTAAGGATTCATGGAAGAAGGTTTTATGATTTAAACATCCTATAAATTATTCTCCATGACTATATGGTTTACAAACATGGTTATCAATGCTCACACTATGATTTATGGTTTTAGTCAATGGATAAAACCCGATATAATCGTGTTAATGATTAATTTGGTGGAAAATGAAATGATTTTCATCCAGAGTAAATGAATGTTATGGGAGATGGGATAAGAATACTGATATTATTCTCCTAAATCATTACTGAGATATAAATCACACTATGATTCAAATTGATCAATAGAGGGAACTATATTCTATTGATTCCTTCACGTGGTAATGCCCACATTCTTTTGGTAGGCCCACTAAACCACTAGTCTCTGAGAAAAGTACCAGTACAATTAAAAAGATATTTTCAATTCATTGGTGTTTAGAATATGATAATTTTATTTTATATATTTATCATTTCTAATTCAATGTAGATTTGTTGTAGACACTTATCATGTTCATGAGAGAATAACAAGATATTGAATTTATAGAGTGGGAAGAATTTAAAATACTTCTTTTCAACATGTAATGTACTCGTATTATTTATATTAAAATAGAGAAATAATTCTAAGAGTAAAATTCAACGTATAATGAATATGTTTGTACTTATGAGGAAAACGTCACAAGACATGTGAGGTACACTTCTGGTATTATCATACTACCGGAAGGTAATGATGACAGATTCTTAAGTGGATTAAAACCAAGTATTTAAAGGGATTTTATCCCCAAGAGACTTAAATATCTATGATAAAATAATTATATGTGATTTAAAGGATGATAAATAGATTGTTGTTACCCATGAATATCATGGTATTCATAAAAAAGAATAATATAATTAAAAGAAAATTCAAAAAATCATAGATAGTAGAAGATGAGACATCCTTTAACCTCAAAGTATAGAAGGATATATGGAGGAAATTTTATTTAGGGAATTGTGAAATTTTTCATGTGTTGAAAGGAATATAATCAAGCATCAAATACCAATTTAATTGGAATGGGTTCACTGAAGATGTGATTAGATAAAAATCACCACAAAATACACCACCCACGCACCAGTGTTTTCAATACAGGTAGTATGGGAATAATTCTAAGAAATGGACAAATACAAAATTTAATAATGGTGATCAATGTTAATAAACACTTAATTCCTAAGACAAAGAAAAATCTCATTAGATCTATATTTCTGATGTGGGGTGAGATATTGACATGGAAAAGCGTATATTTCCCATCCACAATAGAAATCCTAATGTCTTATTTGATTTCGGATTTACCTAATCTTATATATTTAATGACCTTTAAAAGGGTATCACACTACCACTGAAAAAATTAGATTTTCAGATTGTAATAAAAATATCTGATGGTATGATGATCACATCCCAAATATATGATTCTTCTCTGGTTGAATTTTTTTGGAAGCAATTTCTTTTAAAACTTTTTATTCATCCAATAATTCAATTCAATGTTATTTAGAGAATGGATTAAATTTACTTACATAAATACCAAAAAAATTAATGATAAATGGATTATTTGTTTGATATTCTATACCGATCTATGATTCCCTATTAGTGTGAATAAAAAATGAATTTACAATGGAAATTAGATCCATAATGTGAGTCTGGATTCCTATTTAAAAGGGGAATTTATCTCATTTGGATTAGGAGAAACTCAACATTGATGATCTGACTTTCATGTAGGATTTTCTTATAGGCTTTTTGAAATATTCTTATTCACTTCCACCAAATAAGGAATGTTATTTTTTTTAATATAAATCATACATCGCACTACACCTATTTCTAATAATCAAATTCGAATAGCCATAATTGAGTTGCAAGAATTCAAGAAGAAACTCTTGGAGAATATTAAAAAGGAATTTATTCAAACAAATGAATTTCCATGGGGTGGAAATGATCTATTTTTTAAGAATAAATATGGATCAATGTGACTTTTCACTAATTACTAAGAAATTAACAAGATTACTTCCAAGAATAAGTCTCTTCAACCTGGTAATGATGATTTATTTGATCAACTGCACTGATATCAGTTCTTTTAGAATATGGATATTTTTTATTTATATATTTAATTGTGGAAAATATGGAGGATATATGCAAGATATTATTTTATACAAGGTATTGAAATTATGAATTTTTAGTGATTCCTTTTGGTCTTACTAATTCCAAATCTATCTTCACAGACTTAATGAATAAAAAATTTAGAGATTACCTTGATCAGTTTATGTTATTATTTATAGATGATATACTAATATATTCAAATAGAAATGAAGAATATGAAGATGTTTTGTGATTTTTTTTGAAGACCCTAAGGAAGGAGAAGCATTGTGAAAAATTTAGGAAGTGTGAATTTTGTCTTTGAAAATATTCATTATTGGGTTCCATAACCTAATGTGAGGCTATAAGAGTTGACCCTTTATGGATAGAATATATTGAACATTGGTCCAGACCACCCATTGTGACTAAAATCCATATTTTTCATGTTTTTGAGGGATATTATCGACACTTTATGGATAATAATTCATGGTTATTGAATCCACTCACCCTGTTTACTCATAAGGGAGCCACGTTTCATTGGAGAGACAAGTGAGAGGAACTTTATAACGAATTTAAAAGAAGGATAGTCAGTGCACCTATGCTTACACTACCCCACAATGGAGATTGGTTTTAAATAAAGAGTGGTTCATCAAATAAGGTACTAAGATGCATCCTCAAGTATAATTATATGGTTATATCTTATGACTCATGACCATTTAAAGTCCATGAGAAATATTACCCAACTCAGAATTTGGAGATAGTTTGGGTAATTATGTAATAAAGGATATGGAGGAATTATATCTATGGAGAAAGGTTTGACATATCTACGGATCCCAAAATTTTAAATTTTATATTCAATCAAAAAGATCTGAACATGCACCAAATAATACAGTTAGATATGATTAATAAGTATGATTTCTCAATACATTACAACCTTTTAAAAGAGAATAAGGTAGAACATAGTCTATGTTAAAAATATAGTGCTATCTAGACTTGGATGAGGATCACATATGATCCAATATTTTTTGACTTGTAATATATGGATCATGAAATATTGAAGGAATGGTAGAAATATTATTTTTCTTAAATGAGTGTACAAACATCAATTAAAGTGAATATTAAATAGGATTTTAAGGAAGTTATAGATCTATAAAAGAAGGGTTGAAAAGTTACTAACTTTAATCTTTACTATAATGGAATTATAAGATTCAAGAACCGTGTATGTGTTCTTTCTATACAATATTTTAAGAAGGTGCTAATGGACGAAGCTCATATTTTTTCTTTATCTATTCATCCTAGCATAGTAAGGATGTATAGATATTACAAAGAGTATTTCTAGTGGGATGGAATGAAGATAGATACAGAAAATTTTTTATATAGAGTATGATGTAGGTGAGAACATAATCTAAAAATATCTCCCTGGAAACGGGATATGATATTAGTAAAGAATGAAAAGATAATCCATATTTGTATCCTTACTTTTTAAATTCATGATCCTATTAGGATGGTATCTTATCGATTGACACTTCCACCGAATTTTTATCAAGTTCATGATGTGTTTCATTAATCTCTCATGTTAGAGTACAAATCTAATCCTTCACAAGTACTAAACTAAAATTCAATACAACTAGATCAAGATCATTCTTATAAACAAAAACTAGTAGATATTTTTTATCATCAAGTGAAAGTTCTTTGAAATAATACCACTCCCCTATTCAAAATATTGTCATGAAACCAACAATTTGAGGATATTACATGGTAACATGACAATGCAATGAGGTATAAGTATCCTCATCTATTTATATTATAATGATGTATTTTACAGGTGTAATTCAATTTATGTGGGGTGGAATGTAACACCCCAAGATTTTTTTATGAAATAGTTCTCTTTAAATAATTTTATTTCTTCAATAGATTTTGTTACACAAATTAATAAGTAAAACTGAACTGTGATATACTATTAAAATATTATTATTTAAAATGATGGTTTTCATATATATATTGCATTGGAGGGTATGAATAAGAATAAATAAATTATGAAAAAAATATGGTTATATATGTATAAAATTAATTCATTGGTTATCAGTTGATTATAAATTAAAATAAAATACATTTGAATGAAAAGGAAATTTTTTTATAGAATATCGATTTTTATGCGCACAGTGTATCATTATCACAATAAAATAAATTAATTATTGTTAAATTATTTTAATGAAATAAATATATTATTTAATTAATTAAGTTTTTTTAAAATTTCAGAAATAGTTATCCAGGCATTAGATAACAATCATTTATGTTTTATGCTTAAAATGTATTTTTAAAAAAAAATATTTTATTAAAAAATTTTCACTTACATTAAAATTAATTTCCTTCATTTATAGGTATTTAATTGGATAAAATGAATTTAATTTTTGAAAACATTGGTTTCAAATTTGATAAATAGTCCCCTTCAATTTTTTTTTTTCAATGTGAATAGTAAACCTGGTTAAATTTATCACAACATTAAAGGGTAATGTGGGTTAATATAGATTAAAAATAAGTTATATGGTCACAAATTTTCATCCTAGTTCTTATTGGGTGAAATTAATTTGACCATAATCGCATTAGGCATGAAATTTATTAGTTTAACTGAAACATTTCCATCAAAATGACCTATATAATGAATAAATAAATAAAAGGTAAAAAATTACTATTTTTATGTTAATAAAATTATTTTAATTATATACATTTATTTTTAATTTTTATTAATTATATTATTACTTTAATTTCTTATACAACAATGATGCAATATTTCTCTACTTAATAAAAAAATGTAATAAATGATTTTTAGAATATTAAAAGTGATATAAAATGATTGAGTTAATGTGACCCTACAATTTATTAAGTAAGTAGAAGATATTATGGAGGTTTTAAAGAATTATATTTTAATCCAGCCTTTTTATTTATGTATTTAATGTTAAATTAGATGAATATAGTTAAAATCGATGATAATGATATTTTATTAAAATAATATTTTATTGAATTATTTTAAAATAATAAAAAACTTGAAATAGGAAAAGGTGAATATGATATGGTATGAAATTTTATAACATACACATTTATAGTTCAATTTTCAATTTATAAGTAAAAATTTCAGGCCATTAATTTTGAAAAAATTATTACCATTGTTAAAATTAATATTTGTTAACTAAGTGTTACTCAAAATGATAAGATTTAAAATTACACCAAAACATGTATAAATTTTATTGGTTGGTTGTATTAGAACAAAATAATAACTTATATTCAATTTCAGATTCATTTTGATTCATTTTAAATGGATTTAATTTATCATGATTTAATATTTTGAGAAATTTCAAAAACGACCCTCACAACAATTATAAAAGGGAACCCTTTCCCTCACTTATTTACACCGCATTAATCATTTTATATCAACCAGAACCTACCAATTTAAATTTTATACTTCAATATATGAATTCTATATGTTCTGATCTTCCCAAATTACCAACCCTATATCCATTCAGAGGAGATCTAAAGGAGTCTTTTCAATGAATATATAGTTGACTTGCATAATTGATTTATTTTTGAATATTCATTGCCTCCTCTAAATATATATTATTTATCATAATATAATAAATCTATAATAATTAATATTCTTAAATTTTATTTTGATTATGATAACACAGTTATACTCCATCTTTACCATCAAATGAGAAGTAAAGTATTTTCTGTGCGGACGTATGGCTTACCGTATCCACTTAGTGATACAATTAATTTTTCATATCCATTTTTATGGTCTTGTATTAATATGGTATTTCTATTTTTAAATTATATTTGTGACATAATTATAATTATGTAAATATAATATCATATCTACCTACTTTCCATCCAATTCTTTTAGAAAGGATAATGTCATTTGTGCGTACATGTGGACTTCAACCTCCATGAAGTTGTGTGACTTTTTTCATTTGTATATTAGTTTGATAGTAATTTTTAAGAATTTGATATATATATATATATAATAAATATTATAATAATTATCTAATAAAGATGAATTAATAATTACTATTATTTCGTTTCATCCATCAAAAAATGCAATTAGTTTTCATGTGTATGCACAACTTACCGTCTCCAGGAATAGTATAATTCATTTTTATATTTATAACTTTTATAGATGAATATCAATATGAATATAATTAGAATATATTATATTTATATAATTATTAGTATTTTCATGTGATTTAACCTTGATCAATAAATGGGTACTAAAGTTACTAAACTGAAAAACTCATTATAAACAAAATAGTTAACACCCCAAAATGATGATATTAATATGGAACTATTGATGAAATTGGGGGTTTTAAATGTTATAAAGAGATAAAATATGATATTATAAGTATTAAAATGACTCTGATATATAATTATAATAAATTTAAATTTATTATTCATGAGGTTAAAGTTCATTCTAAGAATGGTGAGCTCAAGGTAAAGGTTTTACTAACAATATTATTGTCTATGAGGATTGATTTTTAATATTCATCTAATGATCAAATATTATGATTTAAAACTCAAGATAAATTCTTAATTTTCCTCTCCACTAGTTATTTCATTAAAAAATATGTTTCCATTCATTTTCTTCATCATATATACTTAAAAGATCAATAATAGGGTTTGACGAAAGCCTTAACGATAAAATAGAATAGAGCAAAACATCCCTAAATTTTGGTAAAGTATAATGTAAGTGGGTTTCAATAAAATAAATACATGTATTGATAATAAATTTTTTTTATTGGGAATAGTTTTAAAATTGGGTAATAACATTGTAAATGGAACATTTGGATTAACTAGATAGTTATCTGAAGCAAAAAAAAAGAGTGGCCTTATTACACACCTAGTTTGATACTCTAAGAGAATATGATTTAGTAAATTCATGACATCATTACAAACTAATTTTAAGGGAACATAAAATTCCATTAGATTTAATTTTTGGAAATAGATTGTGGAAAAATTATATTAAAATATAATAAGTAATATCTTATGGAATATATTTAATTAATGATTTTCATCATTAATTATCATGTTTTCAAGTTTATGTGTTTAATAATTTTAAAATTATAATCCCTAATTTTCCTTTTTAAATGGCTTGAAATATGAGAAATCATGTGAGAAACTATTGTGAGGGTAAATGGTATGACTACCCAAATCATATTTTGAACCCAATGGGGGATGGAATTGGTAGATTCATGATGAATCTTTCTTAATTTATTGAAGATATAAATAAAAAATGTATCATGGGAAAACCCCACATCCTTTTCAGAAAGATAATGTTTGAATAGAGAAAATTTTGTAAAAAAACTCCTCTAATTTTAAATGGAACATATGATCCCTTAATCGCAGGACAATGGATCTACACCATTGAATAGATATTCTCCTTCATTAATTATTTTTGATAAATATAAGTCCATGTGCGCTTTTTATAGTATGAAAGGAGAACATGATCAATTTTGTAAATTGATAGAAAAAATAATTTTGAGAAAGATATTGAATTTGTGGAGTGAAATTGTTTTGGTAAAGTTTTTTATGAAATATTTTCCTAAACTATCTATATTAAAATGGAGAGGAATTTCTGTAGCCTCAATCAAAATAAAGAATAATCCATCAGTGTGTATGATGTAAACTTCAAAAGACATTTATAACACACCTGTATATTTTTCACCTCCCATAAAATTAATTTTATCCACTTATTTGGTTGGTTATTTCTGATTCTATGAAAATATCATGAAAATCAAGAATTTAAGATATATGAAAAAATAATATGATTTCCACTCAAGGATGAAATAGGGATTGGTGAATCTCATAGGTCTCTTGGGTTAGGAGATAGGAAGTGAAAAAAAAATTAATTCTGGTGGTATTATGGATAAATATAATGTAGAAATAATACCAAGATCACACTTTTAAAAAGTGTATAAAAAATAATAATGTAAATTTCATGAAGGAGAAAGATAATTCTTTAGGTGTGGGAAGGAAGGGATCCTATTTAGTGATTTCCAATGAGATAAACTCACAAATTTGATGGAAGAGAATAATACTCTAGTAAAAAATAATAATTTTGTCTAATGTATCTACAAAAAGTAATAAGGATAATATTTGAATAAAAACACCAAGCCAAGGGTTGTCATTGATAACTGAGGACAAAAACCTCCAAGGCCTACAGATAAATTGAATGATTATTTCATTGAAAATGATGAGGTGGATCCAAAAATGTGGTGGTGGCATGTATGATTTTTATTCATTCAAGGATAATGAACAAGCTATTTGATTCTAGTTCTACGGATTCAGTCATGTCACTCATGTTTCATAGAGCTATTAATTCCTCACCTCAAAATAGGGGAATTGAGTTTTCAGTAAAGATGGAAAATGGGTCAATTATTCCTTCATAAGGATATAAATCTTCCCCTATCAACATTTCTAGTCTAAACTTTTTAGGAAATGTTTTGATACATAATTAAGAATAATTATATACTATTAATGGTATAAATTTGTGTTCCTTGTATAAACCCAACATAAATTTCCAAGAGAAGGAAATTAACCTCTGTAATAGAAATTTCCCTCTGATTCTTTATAATTTCAATAAAGATGATGATTCTCCTTTGGTATCATGATCTAAATCTTGGATATTATTTACTTATGAGCAATAGTATCCAACTCAAATGTTTTATACTAATGAAAATATCATCCTTTACTACATTCCCAATATATGGGAATTCATTAATGTGTCTCTCTAATAATTGCAAGGTATTCCTCTAATCTGTGAGGTTGATTTCTCAATTGATCTTATACATGGAGCTTTTCTAATATCCAATAATCCATATCAAATTTACACTACTAATCTTTAAGATCTAAAGAATCAGGTTAAGGAGCATATGGATAAAGTGTTTTAAGCCTATTTGTTTTACTATGGGGTGGACTAGTTGTCTTCATTAAGAAGAGTTATGGGTTTATGTGCCTCTACATTGATTATAATGAGCTCAACAAGATAAGGATAAAGAAAAATTATCTTATGTTAGGTATTGATCACAGTTTGACCAGCTACATCAAGACCAATATTTCTCAAAGATATATCTTCTATAAGGATGTTATCAACTAATGGTGAAGGATTATATCCCCAAGACAGATTTTCAAAAAAAGTTCATACACTAGTGATTCTATATGGACTCACTAATTCTCCATCAATCTTTATGAACATAATTAATATAGAAATTATTTATTTCCTTAAAAAAAATTAGTAATCATAGATGGTTCACTTATCTTCACCAAAATAAGGGGGGAACATGATGATCAACTGAACATTATATTGAAGCCCTTGTGGAATAAAAATTTATATACATAGAATGGTATATGCGATTTTGTATAGAGAAAGTAACATTCTTGGGGAGTTTTACCTCCATAAAAAGGATTTATATCTATCATTCCAAAATAAAGGAAATTTAAAAATATCCTAAGCCAATATCTTTGAATAAAATGAATTGATGTGTTGAAATATCTGTGTAATATCATCACTTTTTGAAAAAACCTTTCATTATTTAAAGCCCAGTAATCAAGATATCTCATAAGGGGTCATGTTTCTATAGAATAATGAATATTTGGAGTGATTTAAATATTAAAATAATGTTCTAATCATCATAACTTTTCTCCCATTACCAACCAATGGAGATGTATTTTTGATCTATAGCGATTCATGGGAAAAGGTCTTGGGTTGTGTACTCATGAACTTGATAAAGTGACGGCCTATGAATCCCACCAATTAATGTTCCATGAGACAAACTACACAAATTAAGATCGATAATTATCTATAGTGATCTTTTGTTTTATATTTGGAAACATTATCTATATGGGGATAATTGTGACATATATATGGATCACAAAACTATCAGGTATATATTTACACAAAAGGATCCCAATATGCACCAATGAATATGGTTAGAGCTGATCAAGGATTATGATTATTCAATCCATTACCATCTTGGGAGGTTGAAAAATGTGAAATATTATCTAATTATAATGTATCATGAAACCTTATACATTAATAGGATTTCAAGGGGTCCAATCTTCTTGGACATGCATATGATGAAATGGGAATAATAAAAGGATCTTCATCCTTAATTACTAAAACAATTATTAAATCATATATTATTTAGTGGATCAAGGAGGCATAGAAATATGACGAGGTTCTATATAAAAAGGTATAAAACATTCTAGATTTCAACTTTCATAAAGATGGAGTTATAATAGTTTGAACCTAGTTAGGTGTCCTATAAAAACCACATATCAAGAGTTATCATCTGGATGATGTGAATAACACATCCATCTCTATTAATATTGGTATCACTAATATGTATATAGTTCTAATGAAAAAAATATAATGGGATAACATAAAGATGAATATTTTATAATTTGTATCTCGATTATTAGAATGTCATCATGTCAATGTTGAATGAAAAAAAGTCTATGGGTATAATGAAACAGCATCCCATACCAACATGGAAATGGTAAAATATAAGTATGGATTTCTTAGTAGGACTCCCTAGGACATAATTAGAAAATAATTCCATTTATGATGTAGTTGATCGTCTTACAAAGTAATTGCATTTCATGGCTATCATAGAAGATTTATATCTATACCAACTCATCAAGAGATACATATAATAAGTAGTATGAATGCATAGAGTGTTAGTATCCATTGTATCTAATTGAGATATGAGGTTTACCTTATGGTTCTAGAGAATCCTTCATTAAGAATTTAATATAGAGCTTGGTTTTATTACTATTTATCACACTCAGGTAGATGGTTATTCAGATATAACCATTCAAACTGTAGAGGATATGTTTAGATCACGTTTTATGTATTTCATTGGATATTGGGTTCAATACCTTCCCCCTAGTGGAGTTCTCAAATAATATCAGTTTCTATTCATTCAATCAAAGGGAGCCTTATAAGGATCTGTATGGGAAATGGTGTTAGACTCAAAAAAGTTGGGAAAAGTTTATATAAAAGAATATTATTAGACATTATCTTATTTAAGATATGACATTTATGTAATAAATTATTTTGTTTAATATGAAATCAGAACAAAGTTGATGGGAAATATATGTAGAAAATCAATGAATAAACCTAGTGTTTCAGTTCTGAGATAATATATTCTTTATTATATCACCATGGAAGAAAAAAATTAGGTTTTGTAAGAAGTTAAATATTATTCCAAGATAAAACATCCCCTTCAATGACATTGATTTCATTAGAACTATGGAATATAAACTAGAATTCCTGCCTATATTATCTCAAGTACATGATCTGTTCCATGTATACCACTTGAGGATGTACATAAAAAACCTCTCATCTATACTTAATTAAAAAGTGGTAACAATATATAATGATCTTACATATGATTATTAGATGGTGAGATCTTATATATTAGAGAAATATTCTATAAAACAGGAAAATTCACCAAGTTAGAGTAATGTGGTGGAACTACTAGTTTGATGATGTAACATTGGAATCCTAAGAGGAAATGAAACAAAAGTATCCTCATCTATTTTGGATTATAAAATTAAATTTTGTTGGAAAAATTTCCGAACGGGTAAACTATAATGACTCAATGTTTTATAAATGAAATTACTTTTTTAAATGAATAAATTTATTATTAACAAATGAAGTTATTGATATCACATGAAAATATCTAGTTATATTAGGCCATTATAAGTTATGTCTTATTGGATATAAAATATTTTTTTGTATAAAAACAATTTATAATATAGTCATTGTACAAAGACCATTTTTATTAGTATATGTTAAGGGGAATGATAAATCTAGTTGACACTCATGAAAGAAACGACGACATTGACTACTACGATCGTACCCTATAAATTCTATTTATTAGAGATTTTGATGGAGATACTATTACTGAGAATTTCCCTTGACTAATTCCAAGCCAATATTCAACTATTAAATCTAGATAAAAAACCATTTATGCTATAAGTTCAAGCTTATTGAGACTATGTTTTAAACCACGTTTACTGATCCGCACCAAGAAAGTGTAACCATTGCACACCTTATCCTTAGTAAATATGCTAGTGTAATAAGGGGTCGTGTATCTAGAACCTAACATTATGAATTAGTATATTTTTATTTTTAGTAAAATAATTATTATATTTATCCTTTATTATTATATAATTAATCATTAAAGAAATAATTTTGATGAATACAAGATTTTGATACGATGAAACAAAAATTGTAATTTTCAGAAATATATAGTTTCAATAAAGAAAATCTTTTTAAAGAATTCAATAAATTTGATAATTTTTGTAAATAAATAATTATTATTAAATAATATTAATTTAAATATAAATGATAATATAATTATATAATTCCCAATGTAATTTTTATGGATAAAATTTTTTATCATCCTATTAAACTTTAATTTTTAATAAATTGGTATTTTTTATTTAAAAGTGTTCATTTTTCATTTATTTAATTTTTTGGTTAAGTAAATTTTATTTTCAATATAAAAATATCTAAATCATCCAATGCTTACTTTTTCATAATTTTTTGAGATAGTTCAGTTTTCAGGAAAAAATAAATGTGGTATAAATATGTGGATTGTGTTATGACCTCATAAAAGCCAAAAAATTATTAACTAAATAATTTAAATATTATCAATGAAAAAAATTTCCATTTAATTACTTTTAATGTTAAAAGTATTTTATTAATTTAATTACCATTAATGAATCCTCCAAAACCTATATTTCATTTTGAGGTTTAAAAATCAATTCTTTATAAAAATGACTCACTTCCACATCACCAAGTGTATTATTTTAATGATTTTGGTTCACACGATTATACAACATTGAAATCAAATTCACTTTAGCAAAAAAACATGGTAAAACCCATGATATGGTTTTTTTATTATATTATCATATATATTCTAAAACCTACGTTTAGATTTCAATAAAGAATTCCACCTCCCTCTCATATTTTCTAAAATCTCATTAATCATTAACTTATACTCCTTATCCCTCTTCAAATTTCTCCCATGGTGTTCCCAAGAACATAAGAAGCTTCTCTCAATATTTATGAATCATCCTTTCAAGGTCAGGGATCCTCTCTATCTCTTCTTTATACAACAACCTTAATTAAAGTATTCCTTTTTATTCCAAATTTTTCATTTTGGTATATATTTATAATAATTCCCCTTATTGTAATTATTGTTTCCAAAAAATGTTATATAACATTCACTCTCATTAAACCCTTTCATGAATCTTAATATACCCATATTATGCTACTAAAATTATCCTGTGATTTTCAATTTTCATCATTTATGCAATGAACACCAATTTCCATTTCCACTCAAGTTTATTCACCTATATTTACATATCCTTCATTTATTAGGGAATTACATGTATCTAGACCAAACTCTCTAATCATGGGATTAAAAGTTATGAAAGGAACATTTATGTTGTATGATCTATATGGGAAACTTATTCATATACATGTCATGAATGTGACAACTGGTCCTGGAATTATGTATCCCTTCAAGGCATTGGTTAATTTTTTTATCACATTAGATACCATGTGTGGTGTGTTTGAGGCTATATCAATCACACTATATTATGATGCTCCATTTTTGCCTTGACTTATGTTTATAATCTCATGTTTTAGTTTGGTTCCACATTCCCACGTTGGCTTTTAGTTGTCATGTTATATCATTATTCAATGTTCAAATTTATGATTCTCATTACAATTATATTACCTTGGTATTTTTGTTGACTCATATATACATATTTAACATATTTTGTGCTTTTATTTTTACCTTACTGTGATTTATATCTCTCCCTTTTCCTAAATATGTCCCCAGGTTATCCAACACATATTTTGAAGAGAAAATTATTTTAAAGAGAATATAAATGAGTTCTGAAATAATTTTTTTGTACCCATTTTTCAATTTGATATTTTATATCCCTAATTTTCAAGGACACGAGGCCTCATAGTCTTATAGTATTGTATTATTTTCTACCTTTATATGAGAAATCATGAATTAAGCTATATAAAAGATATAGATTTTGATACTCTTAGTTATTCAACGTATATCTAATCTTTCATTGGTATCTAACTATGTTTTGTTTTGTTTTTTTATTTTTATTTCTAGGTTTAAGGATTTGGTGTGGACTCCACCAAAGTATAATGTAATTGGATTATTCTTTTGGGGATTTCATTCTTCTTTGTGAGAGGACATCCCCATACACTGTCATGGCGCCTTCAATCATTAATTAGATAAAGTTGCACCCCCATATAATTTTTTATTGTGTCTTTCATTAAAAATAATTTGGATTGATTATGTAATTAACATGATGGGTTTGGAATTTTTTCTAGGGTGATGTCATAATTTCATAGCATAACTCTCATGAGAAGTTGACATTAGTTCTGGTGTGAAATTATTGACTATTTATTTATCCAACATTATAATAATTTGGTAATTAACTCATTAATTATGGATCTTTGACATGATTTAGTAGCTCATGATGTTATGATGGACCCATTTGGTCGTGTAAAAAGTAAGAAATCAAATGAAGGGCCTCGTCAGTTATTGTGGACTGCTTGGAAATAATATGGGGAATCCCTTAAAAGGTAATTGGTCTCTCTTACTATCCCTACAAATTATGTTTTTATTCACATTATATATGGATGTTGATGCATTCCATTGAGGGGGATACCCTTAGTTAACTTAATTAAATTGAATTTTTTTAATCAGATTGAATTTTCTCAAGAATATGATTGGGTTCCAAGGGTTATAGAAGACCCTTGGATTATGGAATTCCTCCTCATACACCCATGGATAAGGTCGAGAATATAGTGATATAATTAGCCTATAAACCTCTTAAGGGGTGAGTTCAGACATTAATAGATTATTTACCCCATCTATAGGGTCTTGAGAATGATTTGAGCTAGAGGAAATGGTGGACATGAGATCCTAGGTTGTTTTCACCTCAGAGGAGTAATTTCAGATATAGTTCTTTTTTGGATTGTTTAGATGATAATGGGATGTGTGATCCTCACATGTCTAATATGAAAATTCATAGGTGGATAGACCTTAGAAAAATTAAGATCATGTTGGGTCAGTGGACTGACCCTAAGTTTCTTGAGGATCGAGAAGGGTTATGCCCCATTTCTTGATTGATGCGTATGTGGGGAGACCATGTACAGTTAGTGAGATTATACTTTTTCATGATTTCAAGTGACTTGATTTCCTTAAGCATTGGGTTTTGACTCAAGACTGTGACTATGAGAGAGGACACAAATGAGGATTTCACTATTGTGTTAAGACCAAGGGGACCAAAGTAGGTGTCCTATGATATTTTTCCTTTCAAAGTGGATAGAGATGAATGGGTATAGATGATTTTGTATGTACACTCAAACCTCTATTGGTTATTCGGTCCTATTTATTCTATGGATTACTAGGTCGCGCTATATGGAATCTCCCCAGGGGTTTCTTAGTTGGTTCGGCATACAGACACCTATGGCGATGATTTTAATTTTGATTCTTTTTATGGTATATACAATAGGGAATTTCAATGGTTGGATATAATTCTTACAAATTGGAAATATGTGGTACTATTTGGGATTCCATGAATTTGGGCTATGTATAGATGGATTTACCATGTATTTTTACTTCAAATATGGTTGGGCTATGATAGATTTGGTGTCACGATATTTTGAGATGGACTATCATGTAGTATCCTAGTAGGGAAATTATAGTGGTGGGATTATGTCCTAGGAACTACAAATGGTATGCTACCTACTAAGGTGTGTTTGTCATGGTATACAGGGGTAGGTTTGAATTTGGGTTCATGATAATTGTGGTTGTATCCCTAGATGATAAAACTCTCATAGGGGCAGTTTTTTATGAAAATTGGGATTATGTGTGGATGATAAAATCCCCATCAAGGAGGTCTAAAATGACTATGGAAACATCCATAGGTGTGGTCTTTGATGACTCAGATAACACTAAATAGTGGAAGGTCTTTGATACTGTGGTTAGGGATTCCGTGGAGGTGGATCCGTAGTTTTTTATGGTTGGAACATTTACATGACGTGCTTTGAAGAACCCCGTCACTGTCCAAAGAACGTTTGAACGATCGAAGTCATAGACCTAAGGATATATTATTTTTTATTTATTAGTATTTGGGATATATTTATTTATCTTTTTTCAGCATGTAACGTGAACATATCACAATAAATATTCATCAGTACATGAAAATATTAGTGGTTTCCAACTGAGTTTTGTACTCACACCCTACTCGATCTAGCACTGCACTTGGGTACCTAAGTTGATGTTCACGTGGTTGTAGGAATTGGTTGGTATGAGGCCTAATTTTGATCATGTTTTATGTCTCAAATGGGTACATGGAGCTTGAGATGACTCTTTCCTTGGGGATGTTATGGAGAAATATTATTTTATTACTTTCGTTTATTTTGGTATATATATTAGATCGACCAATTGGGAAGTCATCTATTTTATGTATGGTATGGTTTTTCATGCCTTTGATAAATTCAATTTATTATTCATATATTTTTATATTTAGTTAACTATCATCTTCCACATTCATTTTACTATGTGTTGTTTAATATTTTGTTCTTTTCATTGAGATCTTTGATATGGGGGTATATTCTCCCCATGGTACTACCATAGACCCCCACTACTAGTTAGAAACCATTGGCATAAAGATAGGAACACCTGAGGTATATTGTCGACCATCTCTATTGACATCAGTTAGTGGTTTGAGGTGGTGAGATGTTACAATGGGGTATCTACGAATTTATTTTATTTTATTTTAACATTTTTAGATTTGGTAAACAAAAGATTTAATAATGTGTTGAATAAATTGAAGGATATTGAATTTGTGCATTGAGAAATCATATTCCAGTTGGAATTCTAGGTTACCATGGTGATAGTATTGTTGTTCTTTTTCTTCAATTTTATTTTGGTTTTACCTTGGATGATGCACATAATGTTTAGATTTGATGATTTATTATGGAAATCTAGAAGATGGGACATTGCATAGAGGCTAGTGATTTTATTTTGAGTCTTTTCATATAGAGTTGTGAGGAATATCATTCATTATATCAAGCATATAGGATCCACGTGTTATAGTCCTATTATTGTTTGATTTTACTAATGACCAGTCTCAGTTGCTTAAAGTTTCAAAAAATAATCATAAGATGTTTTCCAGTATAAATACTTAATGGAATTCTAATTAGTTGGGATGACTTTTATATGTATTTCCTTCTAATTTAAAGTCAAGTGGTTCTTTGTAGAGATTCTCATTTAGGTTGAGGACGATGATGCAGTTCCCATGTATAGGAGTTGTAGTGACCTTGGGGGTCCGAGTGGGAATGTGGATGCTAATATTGAACCCATTTTGGGTTTTATTTGTTTATATTTAGTTATTTAAAGTATCTAGTAACAACTGATATTGTGGTTTCTAATATAGCTTGTAATGGAATTTTATATAACGAAACCTTTCGGGTGCATTTACCTTGGTACTGATCGTCTAAGATGAAGCCACTGGTTATGGAAAAAGTCAAATAATGAAATGTGACCCTCTATATTAAAATCTCATAGGTTGTTTCTCATGGGGATGGGTGCCCAAGGTGTAGGTGGTGGTTGTGGAGAGTGATTGTGACATATGGGAGACCCTGTGAGTGAGTGTTATGCATGTTTATATTGTGGTTATAAATGGAAAATATAATAAATCATATGAGATGTGACATTAGAGAGAGTCCTTACTGGTGGGGATCGGTGGGAGTCCTGGAGACCCATTTATTTTTCATAGTCCTTAGAGGGTTTATAGATTACAGTGTTGGAGGAAAACCAATGAATGTGGTTAGTTGGGTTGTTGGTATATTTGATGTCAAATCACAAGTTGGTTATTCAAAGAGTGCGACCGGTTCATGGTTTAGTATTATGTTTTTTGACAATTAAAATGTGATATGTTTGGTTTTTGAGGAAGTGTCTTGGGTTCATGGGTATCAAGGCTTGTTTCAATAGGATTGACTATTTCGGGGCCTGACCCTCTTTTCCAGTGGGTCTTGTTTGGAGGGGTGGGTCCAAGGTGTTGTATAGTCTTGTATGTTTTAGATGCACCTTAAAATCACGATGAAGGAAATAGAGGAATATCATGAATGGAATGAGATCAGGTGGCTACCAGATATACGGTTGTCTTAGTGAATGGACAAACCATAAACTGAGGATGGGAACCTACAGTTCTAGAACGACGTTGTGAGTTGAGTGGTCGTATTATGAAACATGAAATAGGTAAAGTACCAAATTTATAAGAATATTTCCAAAGGATATTTTTTCATTTCAAGGAGTATATTCCATGGATCACAATTATATTGGACATGGGGTAGTGTAACTCATAAAATAAGGGGATGAGTGTTTGAATTGGTAAAGACCATGAGTATTCTGAGGATCAACGGAATAGTGGAAACTCTTAGGGGTGTGGTGTCTTGGAAATTCTGAATAAATAAAGGAAGTTACAATTTGATAGTTTTTTTTCTGTAAATGGACCAGTTAGAGTGAAACTACCTATCTAGTAGAATTATATGTAAATACATATAGTTTTGGGACCGCCATTGGTTGTTGAGGGTGTACCCTCATTTCAGATGAACCCTAGTGGATTTTTTGAATGATGTTCCCATGGTTTGAGAACATGTAGTGAGTTATGTTTCAAATTCTATGTTGGGTGTGAGAGGTTTTGGCCACACTATTTTTTATTTAGGGGGATTAATAGGGAATGGTTCATATTGGTCAAGAACTCATTTTGATAGTATAATGAGAAGAATAGTCCTCATGTGTTGATTGGGATGTTGATCATGAGATTGTGGCCCTAACATGAGAAGGGTTAGGTGTGATGATGTCATTCATTGGATTCTAATGTCATCATTTAGATATCATTAAGTAAATGTATCAGTACATTAGAATCAAACATGAGTTAGATTAAATGGAATCTTAGTGGGTGACAGATCGGAGTTGCATCAGTGTGTCTGGAAGGAATTTTCAATATCTTTAGGGACTAAGGATCTAACTATGGAGTTGTATCAAAGGTTGGTTCATGATTTAGTGAGTGTGAACAAACAATCGTGAGATTCCTCTAGGAATGAAAGAACTGTGATTGGGTATTGATGATTCTTTGTTAAATAGACCTAGGTTATTTCAAGGAAGGTCATCCATAAGTGGTTCAGAATGTGTTCTCATGTGTAATCGGATGAAGTTATTCTAGAATTGCATCATTCATGATGTATGGGATATAATAAATTTGTTTCAAGGATTTTCCTGGTCATTTAAAGGGAATGATTACATGATTAGTTTTTCTTCATGGTTGATAGGAATTTGACTAATTTATATTAAGATTGAGAATAGAGAGAAGTGTTCTCTTATGTGATTTATGACCACCATGTTTTTTATTAAACATTATTTTATTATTTATTACATAAAATAACACAAAATACAATCCAAAATATGGATATGTATAGTGTATTTTGGAATAAAGTAAATATCATAACATCTTGATCATGGGATACAATAACATTATTGAAATATTCTTTATTATTCTTCTAAAATTCGATGGCTATTAAAACTACCTGGGAAAAAACATAAGAATGGAGTGAGATATAAATCCTTGTAAGGGAATAAAAATGGTATAAGGTGATAAATGTTATACAATAGTCATGTAAATTGGGCTTTAAACGAGTATTAATTATAAACTTGAACAATGTGACATGATATAGCATGATAATCATGTCAATTGGGAATTAAAAGAGTATTAATTATAAGTGGGAAAAGTCCCCAAGATCATTAGTCATTGGTCTTACCTATTTTTACTCTGATGATGATCATGATAGAGGTATTCCACTTGAGCATGGTGGGCCTTCCATTTCAGTTCTTTAGAGTGATCTTAATTGATTATTGGTGGAATGACATAACCAAGTTGAGTTTCATAAGACTTTTAATTTTATAGTTATTAGATGAAATGATGAAGTAGTTCCTAGTGAAGAATATAGTCATGAAAATATAGGTTAGATATATCCCCCAGATCATGTTGTCCTTTAAACGGGATAAGGGTTATCTATTTTAACTCCTTAGATAAGTCATCTCACAAGGTCATACTTTGGTTACTTCAAGGTAGATATCTTATCTGATCCTAGTATTATTCTTAAAACCTCTACTTTCCAATATGAAACTCTCAATTAATATGATATATCACTGATTTTATCATTGGTCAAAACTAACCTTCATCATAAACTAATTCTAAGTATGAGAAATCAATAAGTAGAAACCCAAAATATTTTTGAGCATATCAATATTTTTTAAATCATATTTGGAATAGGTAATTTCATATATGAATAAAATCCATAAAAAATATTGTAGTATGATTGAATATATTTCTATAGTTGGGGATTCTTCTTTAGATCTTAGAATCCTTTTATGCCTACCAGTGTGAATGAATTCATGATTAGAAATGATTTTAAATTTTAATTATATGTGTTGTTTATTAATTATTCTACTTCTGATCAATATGATCTCAGAATCGTAAATTCACATGGGGAGAATATCTAAAAAATTGTATGATAATGTTTGAATGGATCTTCATGTTATATGACCACCAAAACCAAATCCATTAGGTATTACCTAGGGAAAATGACTTATACATTTGAATACATTATCAAATATGAACTGAGTAAAAAGGTAACAATCCTTTTTTGGGTATTATAAAGGGATATTTATTCTAATAGGTTCATGTTTTATTTTAATAATTTTGTCATCTCATAACATATTTTATTTTTTTCTCATTGGAACTTGCGAGGTTTCCCTCTTTTCCCACAAAAGTACTTTTAAAATAAAAATATAATTTTCAGTCAATCTCCTGTTACCAGGATTTCAAAGAGTAAGTAACTAGGTTTAAGACATTACCGCTTTAGTAAATCTATTCATGGAATAAAATATAGATTTCACAATGGAAATTGGGCATGGTGGAATAGTTATTAATTAGTTTGTGGAATAGATGGAACCCCTTCTCTACACTTCCTAAATAGAATTAATTTCCCTTCTATCCATTTCCATAATAACTTTAGTTTCTTGATGTATATTATCACCTTTTTATTCTATATCCATTGATGTTAGTCCATTTTTAATTTTTATGGTTCATTATATGATGCATTTGGGGTCAATTTTATCTAGCATTGTATTTAGGCATCATAATTCTCCTCCTATCCCTACTCTAACACCATCTACAATTGGAAGGGGAAAAGACCTAGTTAATTCTGCCACCCTACATGATGAGGGTAAATCATATTCAACTATGATTTTATAGGGCCTTTTTTTATTTATAATTTTATGGTATACTTTTCTTTAATTTATTATTAACTAAAAATACTTACTCTTTCCTCATTTTTATTTTTGTAGACACATTTAATCATATTTGTGATTTTTTGGTAATCCTAGAAGGGGGGAAAATATTGTGAGTGGATAAATAATTTGAATGAGTAATTTTTTTTTATTTTTGAAAATGATCTTATATTACTTTTATTAACTCTACCTTATTGAAATCCATTATTCATGAATTTCATTTCCAAACCTAATTTTTTATCATAAAAACAGTGGGGGTTTTCACTCAGTCTATAAAATTCATTTTATTGTGATTTGATGTTCAAAAATCATGTAATTAATGAAAATCAAGGTATTCATGTAAATAATGTTATTTATGTCAATATTTTTACTCATTTTAACATCTTATTACTATTTTTAGGTATTACCAAATCCCTATTTTGATAACTTATTTGTTGGGTTTCATTTAATGGATCTTTGGGTAAAATTTGGAAAACATTGAAGGGATTTTGGGTAGCGCACGGTTGCAAGTGAAAACTGTGAAATCCTAGATAGTGATGGATTTCCTAGTTTGTGCATTATTTAAAAAAAATTCACCTACCAAGAAGAAACCCTATACCTCTTCAGTAGGGGGAATGGTTAGGTTGTATGGTTTTTATAACCATTTTGGCCTACCTAAGAAAAAATGAATAAGAATTAATTAATAGGAATATTTAATTTTATAATAATGGAACCCTAATTTTAGGTTCTTGATAGACCTGTCTTGACCACCTATGATTTCTTTCCCATTAAAGATCTTTAGAGAATATTTTTTCCCCTCTAAACTCATATGGAAGTGAATTGAATCTAGGAAAACAACGTTCAATCTCATCCTTGTAGTTTTTCTATTCTAGTTCACTTTATCCCACTATATTCCATTTCATCCCTATAGTTTTTTAGATAAACTTGTTGTTGGAGGATTAAATCATCATGATTTCTGATCATGAATCCTAGTTTGATTCTCTGATCCATGTTGTCATCAATATTTATTGGAGTTTCTTGATTAGGGATTTGTATTTCCAGACCCTATGATCCCATGCAAGGTTGTTCCATTATGATTAAAAATTATTATTAACCATAAATTTTTTATTTTAAATTCAATTGCTTTATTAAAATTCAATTTCATGATATAAATTATATTTCATAAAATTGTTTTATTAAAAACCAAATTTAATTGAATTGGGGATTTGAAATTGGATTTTGCATGAAATTGGGAAAACCCCTCTAATTTCATTGAATTGGGTTTTGTTGAGAATTTGGATGGATATTATTTAAATTAATTTCTTTAATTAAGTATTGAAATTGATATGATGAAATATATTTCAATTTGGTTTTTGTGAGAATGTTTTTAAAATGGTTTTGATATAAACCTAGTGGTTTTATGGAAAGGGCATGTTTTTATTAAAACCATGTGATTTTGTTTTTAAATGGAGATTGAAATATTTGAAATTTTAGATTGAGATGAATTGTATTTTAAATATTTTAAAATTTATTTCCCATCATTTTTTATTAAATCACTTTCAAGACTAGTTATTTAGTGATTTATTCAAGATAACACAATTTGATTTACAACAATAACAATACATATGCAATAGGTCACATCTCTGATTGGAGGGTAATGGTTCCTCTTTGACTTGTTCCAAAGAGATGTGTGTATACACATATTGTCATGAAAACTATTTGATTGTGAGGGAGTCCCATATCCTGGAACTATCATACCATTTGAAAGATTACCATCTTGCTCGTTTGTTTGAATTTGAAATATATTCCATTTTTTATAGTGAACTATTTCGCCATGCCTTCTGAATTTATATAAGATATTTTATATAAAAAATTATTAAGCTGTCTATTTAATGTATTTTCCATCATTTGAATTAAAAATAATTGTTTTTTAATATTATTTTAAAATTACATGCATGTTTATTTAATATTAAAGGATTTATTTTGTTAATTAGATGTTGGTATATTCTGTGGAATCCTTGGTGATATATTATTTGGATTTTATCTCACACCCTACCTATGCCTTCAGGTGTTTGTAGATTATATTCTTCCAGGTTTAAGAAAGTGTAATGTGCCATAAGGAGGTGGTATTAGCCTTTGATCCTTGGGTGTGGAATGTTGTGTCTATTGGGATGTAGGTTGTTCTTTCAGTTTTCAAGTACTTTTATATATTAATTCAGGATGTTTATTCATTTTTATTACTTCAGTTATAGCATTATATATAGTGTTTTCCTTGTATACATACTAAAATTTTTAACATTCTTCCCCAATGTTTTCGGAAAATCAATTACCACTATCATTTTGTATGATGCATGGTGATTTTATACACCCCATGGGGATTTGGAATTCCATTAGGTCTATGTTGGGATCAGCTCAAGAGTAAGGGTACTAGGGTATCTGAGCTGATTCATGAAAAAGTTGTATTATATGTCTAGGTAAGGATTTTTTTTTAATGTATGTATGCAGTTATGTATTATTATTGGGACTTCAGAGGTAGTTACGACATAGTTCCATGATAGATATCACCATAATGAGACTTATGTCACCAGGGGTGGTTAGGAAATGATTTCCTAAGGATTGTTTCTAGTCTTTACCCTTCATTTGATTTGGATAAATTGAAATACAAATCTTGTTTGTCTATATATTGGGATTAATTTCCATGTTGCTCTATTTGAGTGTTAATCTTATGTCTTATAAAATGTTTGTTGATGTTGTGTAGCATCATACATCCAAGAAAACATGTGATTTGGACCCAGTAGGTGAATACTGATGAACCTCAGTGGAAAATACTCTCGTATACATGAGTATAGTTGCAGTGATTGTTTGTATTGTCCATGCTCTGGGACAAGCACCTACACTAGTCCTCGTTTAGGCTTTAGTTATGAATCCTCATAGGTAGGTTTTCCAGAATAATTCACAGGAGTTACTTCTCCCTAAGACACCAAAGTTCAGGGGATCAAATTATCCTCAAGTGGATAAAAAATTGTTAATAAATATTGAATATTTGTTTTAGTTCTTGGAGGAACCTGATGAAATAAAGAAGAAGGGTTCCAGCTTCATGATAGAGGGATTGGGTAGGAGATGGTGATACATGATGGTGAATGTGAAGAAGCAAGAAGGTTTAGTTTGAAAAGACATGAAATCACTTTTCACCGACAAGTAATATTGTAAAGACCCGCAAATTTCAAGGAAATTTTTTTCTTAATTTTCTTTGGAATTTTACAAGAGCGCAGCTTCAGACGGCACCTGATTCCGAGGCCCGGTGTGCCCGGAATCGAATTCCGAAGTTTGGCTCGGGTACGTTCAGTGAACGGACGAGCGGGTTTTTCTATCTTTTGAACCGGTGCCCGGAATCGAATTCTGAGGGCACCGATGAAATCGCAGCGCCGGTTTTTGCTTAGAAACGCCTCTTCCGGAGTTGCGTTTGCTCAGACGTGGTTTTTAAAATTTTGCGGCTTTAAGTCAGAAATAAAATAAAGTTTGTGCGACAACTTTATTTTATTTCACTTAAGCTGTTGGAAGCCACTTGAAATCACTTTAAGACGGCTTGAACTGAGTTGAACTGGATAGGATGCTATCCAGAAATATCCTACCCTCTTGGTAGGATATTTGTGCGGTGGGGCCCGCACGAGCCCCGCCGTTTCTTTCGCTAAGTAACGCACCCGCGAAAACCCGTCAAAGTAACTGAAAAGTCAACCGACGCGTTTTCTTTAATTCTTAACAGACCATTTAATTGGGCGGTTTATTTCGTGAATTAAATGGACTGTTTCTTCGTGAATTAAATGGGTCGTTTCTTTCGTTGAATTAATTCAACGAATTGATGGATCGTTTCTTAACCGGTTCGTGTGTTGGCATGTTTATAAAATAAGACCAACCCAAAAATCCTTGGAAAGGATTTGAAAGAATCTTCGTTCCTCCACCCTCTCCGCGAAGAACGCGAAGAACGCGAAGAACGCCGGCGACCGGAATTCGACGACGCACACCAAGATCTGCGACGTCGACGAGAACTACCCGCGACGTTCTTCGGCGACGCCTCTTCTTCCGCGGCCGATCCTCGTTCGGCAACTAAGGTGAGAATCGGATCTTTTCTTCTCCCTTTTTAATTTCAATATCAATGGATTTAAACTAATTAAATCCGTTTGATCTTGATCCGGATATTGGCGACGCGACGCCGGATACCGCGACGACGCGACGATCTCCTTCCTCCGCGACGAGCGATTCCGCGACGACCCTCGTCCGACGACGACGACAAGGTAAGGGTTGATTGGAATATTTTCCTTCCCGTGATTTTATTTCTTTTAAAGTAAAGAACTTGATCTTCGAACAATTTTAACATTTAAAATTGTTTTTGATTGTTTTATTGTTCCTCCAGTGGATTATGACTAACGCGGAGGGTGCGGGTCTAACGAACAAGACCCGGCAACCCTCCGCCGATCTTCTCTTTTTTGTGCGGATTTGGCGGACGACGACGAACCGTGCGGCAAGGGCAATTTGTTGGTTCCGCAGTGAAGATCGTCCCCCGGGAGGAGCATCGGCGCAGACGGGAAAGAAATCGGGCCACCGGAGCATCTCCGGCGGCCCGCGGAAGGAGGCGGCGGCGCGGGTCGCCGGCGCGGCGGCGCCGGCGACCGGAGGCGGCGGCGCCAGGCGCGCCGCCGTGGAAATCTTCCGCCGCGGCTGAAGCCGCGGCGGCGGCGGCAGCCGGTTCCGCGGCCGCGCGGAACCGGGACGGACGCGGCGGCCCGGCCGCGTCCGCGTGACAGGCGGCCCCCCGCGGGGCCGCGGTTTCTCTCAAGCCGCGGGTTCAACCCCGCGGCGGCGGCAGTTCAGCCGCTCGGCCGAGGCCGAGCCGGCCGGTCCGGTCGGCCGGGCCGCGCCCAGGCCGGACCGGACCTGGCCGAGCCGGTTCGGGCCGGGTCGGGCCGACCCGGTTCGGCCGACCCCAGGGGGGGTTCGGGCCGGGTCGCCCCGGGCCCAGTACCCCCGTTTCGGGCCCTCTACGGTCTTTCGCCCATATCTTGGGCCTGGGACCTCCGATTGACGAACCGTCAGCGGCTACGCGATCCTTGGATCGAGACGGTCGTTTCGGTATATTATACTCAAGGTTTCGGAAGACTTTGGGTTCGGCCGGGTTGGTTCGTACACGAAGCCAACCGGGCCCTCGGAGCGGAAACGCTCATAACTTGAGCTACGGACGTCCGATCGACGTTCCGTCAGCTGTGGTAGTTTCCTCTAAGTGAGACGGAACTTTTGGCATACTCCGCCCGAGGATCGGATACAGGCGGAGTACGGTCGGGTTGGTTTTGCCCTAAAAACCAACCGGGCCCCTGGGACGAAAATGCCAATAACTCTCAGACCGGGCGTCCGATTGACGCGCCGTCTGTCGCGTTGAGATCCTGTTGTCGATACGGAAATTTTGGATACATCAACTTCGGACTACGTGTCAGTTGATGTATCAGCCTCTCGGCTCGTGGAGCGGACCCTCCTAAACGAGCTCGCTTTGTGCGGGAACCCTAGCGCTGGCTGTGACCTCGACGACAGAGCAGAGATCCTCCGTGGACTGCGACGACGGCAGAGCAGAGATCCTTCGTGGACTGCAGCGACGACTGAGCAGAGATCCTCCGTGGACTGCGACGACGGCAGAGCAGAGATCCTCCGTGGACTGCGACGACGGCAGAGCAGAGATCCTTCGTGGACTGCGGCGACGACTGTGCAGAGATCCTCAGTGGACTGCGTCGACTACTGCACTCAGCGATCCCATGTGGATCAGTGCCTACAGGTTCTGTGTGAGCCCGATCCTACGTGGGTCCTTACTACCGGTTCTGTGTGAGCCACTGCCTACAGGTTCTGTGTGAGCCCGATCCTGTGTGGGTCTTCTGCGGGGGTTAGTACCTATCGATCCTTCGTGGGTCCGACGACTTAGACGGATCAGTGATCGTCTTTGACGTCATCTGAAAAAGTATACCTGGTTGAGCTGAATCTTATGTTACTCTCATTTGTGGATTGTGTTGAACTATCCTTTGTGGATTTACTGTTTACTCTCCTTTGTGGATTTGAGTCTTGCTTTCCTATGTGGATTGAGTTGTTCTTGAGCTCGTGAGCAGAGCTAGAATTGGGGACTTAGGTATATGTATGGGCATATACCTAAGTCGAGTCAGATGTTACTTCGTGATTGCACCTTTCTTTTGTGCTATATCCTTTGTGGATTTCGGGAGACCTTCGGGGGTCTCGGGGTCCTTACTGAGTAGTTGTACTCACTCCTGCACGGGCTATGCCCGCACCTTGTTGTGTTGGTTGCAGACGACGGACAGCGCTGATCACGGTTGGGGCGTGGAGCAGGACAGTACCTGGAGGTGGACCACTGGGCGGGACGTGCTCGGAGCGGACGTGGGGCACGAGGAGCCTGGAGGCTATCTGTACCCACCCTTCAGGTGGGATTGCCAGTGGACGACACGAGGCCGCCGTCTTTTCTTCAGTTGCTGTACTTTACTTTTCAGTTGTACTTTACAGTTGGGCTTGTATTTCCGGCCCCTTTTCTTTTCTGCACTTTACTTTCCGCTTGCTGACTCTGTGTGGTTGTTACTTATAAAGGCAATGCCTTCCCTGTTTACTGGGATCTTACGCCTTGGTGCTAGTCGCCAGCCCCTGGCCTATGGAAGGCGGGCTTGGGGTAGTCACGGCACGGGCCCCGAGGACGGGTCGTGACAAATTGGTATCAGAGGTGGTCGGTTCTACCGCAGACTCTGATCGTCCTTTCTTTCTATGTGAAGCAATAGTGTTTAGTGTATTGAGTGTGGTTATCAGTTCAGGGAGCCCAGTGTTGGTGCGGCGGCCGACGTATCCGTACACCAGGACCCTGACTCCTGATTTCCGACTTAATGCATGAAAACATTGATTGCGTGTGTGTTTCGAGTTTTCTTTGTGATTACTTGTGTCAGCTCACCGGGTATACTGATCTGCTTTATGAAAGTCTCAAGTTTTCCTTGTGATTACTTGTGCCAGCTCACCAGGTATACTGTTCTGACTGTGGTGCTCTTGTTCTCAGGATGGCCCCGCGACGACTGCCAGCTAGGGTTCCGAGTGTAGGGCGCGACGGCAGCCCACCGAGCGACGAGGCCTCGGTGCAGGGCCCTTTGCCAGCAGTGGCACCGGCGGTAGCTTTACCCGCCGAGCCACCGATGCTGCCTGTACCAGACGCTGACGATGCACGTCGCCTCAGGGCACTGCTCGAGTTTCAGAGCCAGCGACCGCCCAGGATTCGCGGTGAGGCGGACCCCCAGGCCGCCGAGGACTGGCTAGAGGCGGTGGTACGGATCTTCAGGCTAGTGAGGACACCAGCGGATCTCATGGTGATCCTCGCAGCGAGCCTCCTGCAGGCGGCGGCAGGACGATGGTGGAGCCTGATGCTCCAGGTTCACGATGAGGCATCCTTGCTCTGGGCGGACTTCGAGAGCCTCTTCCGCTCTGAGTTCGTCCCGGCCACCCTTCGAGCGGTGCGTATCCAGGAGCTTCTCCAGCTGCGCCAGGGCAGCATGACGGTCGCTCAGTACGCGGCGAGGTTCACGGACCTATCTCGCTACTCGACCGACATGGTACGGGACCCCTTCTTCCGGGCCCGGACCTTCGAGCAGGGCTTGCGACAGGAGATTCGGGCGTCGCTGATCTCCCTCAGCATTCCGACCCAGGCGGGAGTGCTGGAGCGAGCCCTCCTGATCGAGAGCTTCCTGGCAGAGCCTTTTTCAGCAGCGAGACCTAGCGCAGGGCGGCAGGTAGCTGAGTCATCGGCAGCAGGCAGCCGACGGATGACTCACGGGTCCAGGCAGACCAGACCCCCTCGCAGACGGCCTCAGGACACCGGCTCAGCGGTGAGGGGCACACAGCGGAGTGCCAGCCTTTCGAGAGGCAGGCTGTGCTACTCTTGCGGCGGGCAGGGTCACATGGCTCGTGACTGCCCGACTCCCCGATCAGAGGAGCAGCAGACGGTGGAGGGGCCACCCAGGCAGAGGCAGAGGGTCGACCGTGGCGGTCCGCAGGGAGGAGGCGGACGAGGCAGAGGAGCTGGCCGAGCAGCGGGTGGTGGGCGACGCTTCCAGGCTCTACCCCCACCACCACCAGGAGGGCCACCTCGACCACAGGGAGCTGGCGGGCAGGGACAGGCCCAGCTCCAGGCAGTGGAGGCCTACGACCCCGACATGCCAGAGATGATTCGAGGTACGATCTGTGTCTATTCCACCCTTGCTGCAGTACTTATAGACACAGGAGCGAGTCACTCTTTCATAGCCTCTGCCCTTGTTCGGAGCTCGGAGATTCCGACTGAGCCGTTGGCTCGATCCTTACGGCTAGAGACTCCTACGGGAGCAGACTCGACGATTACGCACTGGTGCCGGCAGTGTGAGCTTACTCTAGGAGGCGAGAGCTTCGGCTGGGATCTCCTTGTAGCGGCGTCGAGGCCTTACGACGTCATCTTGGGCATGGATTGGCTATCCACGGTTCATGCCCAGATCGACTGTTTTAGGCGCAAGGTGCGATGTGTTCGTACCGACGGGAGCAGGTTTACCTTCACCGGCGAGAAGGGAACCTTTGCAGCACAGGATGGACTTCCGCGGAGGAGAGTGCAGCCCATCTCTCATCAGTTGGCTAGCCTCATCCTAGGAGCAGTGGACGTGCGGAGTCCGGCTTTTCCTGCAGTGGTGGACCAGTACGTGGACGTCTTTCCCGACGACGTTCCAGGGCTACCTCCTCGTAGAGAGGTAGACTTTTACATCGACTTGTACCCCGGGACAGCCCCGATATCTACTCCAGCATATCGGATGGCCCCCGCCGAGCTTCGGGAGCTGCGGGTACAGTTAGAGGACTTGCAGAGCAAGGGGTTTATCCGACCCAGTGTTTCACCCTGGGCTTCCCCGATTTTGTTCGCCAAGAAGGCGGACGGGAGCTTGCGACTATGTGTCGACTATCGTCGCCTGAACCAGGTGACAGTGAGGAACAAGTATCCGCTGCCACGGATTGATGACCTCTTCGATCAGCTCAAGGGAGCGTAGTGGTTCTCGAAGATAGACCTCCGGTCAGGCTATCATCAGCTCAGAGTTCGAGACGAGGACGTGCAGAAGACGGCCTTCAGGTGTCGGTATGGCCATTATGAGTTCTTGGTTATGCCGTTCGGCGTAACCAATGCTCCAGCAGTGTTCATGAGCCTCATGAACAGGATCTTCCAGCCATACCTCGACCGATTTGTCGTTGTCTTCATTGACGACATTTTGGTATACTCGACGACTGAGGAGGAACATGCCTACCACCTGCGAGTTGTGCTAGACATACTCCGAGAGCACCAGCTTTATGGCAAGCTCTCAAAATGCCAGTTCTAGTTACGTGAGGTCCATTTCTTGGGGCACGTCATTTCTGAGGCGGGAGTTGCAGTGGATCCCGCGAAGATCGAGGCAGTGCTAGCTTGGGAGCCACCCAGAAGCGTGACAGAGGTGCGGAGCTTCTTGGGCCTAGCTGGATACTATCGGAGATTCGTGCCAGACTTCTCCAGAGTTGCGGCACCACTCTCAGCTTTGACAAAGAAGGGGAAACCCTTCGTGTGGTCAGACAGATGTCAGCAGAGCTTCCAGGAGCTGAGACAGAGATTGACCAGCGCACCTATCTTGAGGTTGCCTGAGGAGGGAGTTGGGTACGTAGTTTACTGCGATGCATCAGGGACTGGACTCGGGTGCGTCCTGATGCAGGAGCGGGCCGTGATCGCCTACGGATCACGTCAGTTGAGGCCGCATGAGCAGAACTACGCCACTCATGACCTGGAGTTAGCAGCAGTGGTCTTCGCTCTGAAGACTTGGCGGCACTATCTGATGGGCGAGCGCTTCACTGTCTTTTCTGACCACCAGAGTCTCAGGTATATCTTCTCTCAGAAGGACCTGAACCTGAGACAGCGGAGATGGCTTGAGTTCCTCCAGGACTATGACTTTGAGATAGTCTATACTCCTGGAAAGGGGAACGTGGTGGCCGATGCCCTCAGCAGGAGGACGGGCATTCAGCTACTTGAGGAGGCGACGGAGCAGCTAGCCTCCTTGCAGATATCCTTCGTGGATAGAGACGGAGCAGCCTTTCTTCAGTCTCTCACAGTCTCTCCTCCACTTCTACAGCGGGTCAGAGAGGCTCAGCGTGGGGACGCTGACTGTGAGACCCGGCGTGCACTGATATCCTCAGGTCAGGCGCCTGATGGCTTCCCCTTGGAGCAGAGCACGACATCCTTTTCATAGGACGTACCTTCGTACCAGTCGCTTTACGAGAGGAGGTGCTGAGAGAGTTTCACACTTCTCCCTTGGCGGTACATCCCGGAGTGGCGAAGATGTACCAGGATCTCAGACGACAGCACTGGTGGCCGGGCATGAAGGAAGCTGTGGCAGAGTTCGTTTCACGATGCCTCACCTGCCAGCAGGTGAAGGCAGAGCACCAGGTACCAGCAGGCTTGGTACAGCCCTTGGAGGTCCCGGAGTGGAAGTGGGACGGCATATCTATGGACTTCGTGACTGGACTTCCACGTACTTCCAGAGGTCGCGACTCCATTTGGGTGATTGTCGACCGACTCACCAAGTCGGCACACTTCTTACCCATCAGAGAGCAGGGCTCAGTAGAGAGCTTGGGACGTCTTTACGTCCAGGAGATCGTACGGCTTCACGGTGTGCCATCGTCTATCGTCTCCGATCGAGATGCTCGTTTCACTTCCCGGCTCTGGAAGGGGTTGCAGGAGGCGTTCGGGACGCGGCTCCATCTGAGCACAGCCTTCCACCCTCAGACGGATGGTCAGACGGAGAGGACCATACAGACACTCGAGGACATGCTCTGTGCATGTGTTCTCGACTTTGGTCGCAGCTGGGAGGACCACCTACCCTTGGTGGAGTTCGCGTACAACAACAGCTACCACTCCACCATCGGGATGACACCATACGAGGCGTTGTACGGCAGACCCTGCAGATCACCGTTGTGCTGGACAGACCCTGGGGAGTCAGCACTCGTGGGACCAGAGATGGTCCGAGCCACGACAGAGAAGGTCCAGATCATCCAGGAGAGGATGAGGACAGCTCAGAGCCGGCAGAAGTCATATGCTGACAGGAGGCGGAGGCCACTAGAGTTCGAGGATGGCGACCACGTCTTTTTGCGTGTCTCACCTCGACGTGGATTACGGAGATTTGGCCGAGGCGGCAAGTTGTCTCCACGCTTCATCGGGCCTTTCCAGGTCCTCAGCAGGATAGGAGAGGTGGCTTATCGCCTGGCTCTACCACCTCAGTTGCACCGGGTGCACGACGTCTTCCACGTGTCTCAGCTGAGGAGATACGTGCACGACCCGACGCACATCATCGACTTTGGGGAGCTGGACGTGGACGATAGGGCGACTTTTGCGGAGGTCCCAGTGGAGATCGAGGATCGACAGGAGCGGGTCCTACGTGGGCGGTCGATTCCTCTTGTGCGCGTCAGATGGCAGCACGGGAACCTCCAGGAGAGCACTTGGGAGCGGGAGGCTCAGATGCGTGCTCAGTACCCCCATTTGTTTCCCTAGTTTTTGATGTATCTTTACGGGGACGTAAAGCCCTGAGGTGGGAGTAATGTAAAGACCCGCAAATTTCAAGGAAATTTTTTTCTTAATTTTCTTTGGAATTTTACAAGAGCGCAGCTTCAGACGGCACCTGATTCCGAGGCCCGGTGTGCCCGGAATCAATTTCCGAAGTTTGGCTCGGGTACGTTCAGTGAACGGACGAGCGGGTTTTTCTATCTTTTGAACCGGTGCCCGGAATCGAATTCTGAGGGCACCGATGAAATCGCAGCGCCGGTTTTTGCTTAGAAACGCCTCTTCCGGAGTTGCGTTTGCTCAGACGTGGTTTTTAAATTTTGCGGCTTTAAGTCAGAAATAAAATAAAGTTTGTGCGACAACTTTATTTTATTTCACTTAAGCTGTTGGAAGCCACTTGAAGTCACTTTAAGACGGCTTGAACTGAGTTGAACTGGATAGGATGCTATCCAGAAATATCCTACCCTCTTGGTAGGATATTTGTGCGGTGGGGCCCGCACGAGCCCCGCCGTTTCTTTCGCTAAGTAACGCACCCGCGAAAACCCGTCAAAGTAACTGAAAAGTCAACCGACGCGTTTTCTTTAATTCTTAACAGACCATTTAATTGGGCGGTTTATTTCGTGAATTAAATGGACTGTTTCTTCGTGAATTAAATGGGTCGTTTCTTTCGTTGAATTAATTCAACGAATTGATGGATCGTTTCTTAACCGGTTCGTGTGTTGGCATGTTTATAAAATAAGACCAACCCAAAAATCCTTGGAAAGGATTTGAAAGAATCTTCGTTCCTCCACCCTCTCCGAGAAGAACGCGAAGAACGCGAAGAACGCGAAGAACGCGAAGAACGCGAAGAACGCCGGCGACCGGAATTCGACGACGCACACCAAGATCTGCGACGTCGACGAGAACTACCCGCGACGTTCTTCGGCGACGCCTCTTCTTCCACGGCCGATCCTCGTTCGGCAACTAAGGTGAGAATCGGATCTTTTCTTCTCCCTTTTTAATTTCAATATCAACGGATTTAAACTAATTAAATCCGTTTGATCTTGATCCGGAGATTGGCGACGCGACGCCGGATACCGCGACGACGCGACGATCTCCTTCCTCCGCGACGAGCGATTCCGCGACGACCCTCGTCCGACGACGACGACAAGGTAAGGGTTGATTGGAATATTTTCCTTCCCGTGATTTTATTTCTTTTAAAGTAAAGAACTTGATCTTCGAACAATTTTAACATTTAAAATTGTTTTTGATTGTTTTATTGTTCCTCCCGTGGATTATGACTAACGCAAAGGGTGCGGGTCTAACGAACAAGACCCGGCAACCCTCCGCCGATCTTCTCTTTTTTGCGCGGATTTGGCGGACGACGACGAACCGTGCGGCAAGGGCAATTTGTTGGTTCCGCAGTGAAGATCGTCCCCCGGGAGGAGCATCGGCGCAGACGGGAAAGAAATCGGGCCACCGGAGCATCTCCGGCGGCCCGCGGAAGGAGGCGGCGGCGCGGGTCGCCGGCGCGGCGGCGCCGGCGACCGGAGGCGGCGGCGCCAGGCGCGCCGCCGTGGAAATCTTCCGCCGCGGCGGCAGCGGCAGCCGGTTCCGCGGCCGCGCGGAACCGGGACGGACGCGGCGGCCCGGCCGCGTCCGCGTGACAGGCGGCCCCCCGCGGGGCCGCGGTTTCTCTCAAGCCGCGGGTTCAACCCCGCGGCGGCGGCAGTTCAGCCGCTCGCCCGAGGCCGAGCCGGCCGGTCCGGTCGGCCGGGCCGCGCCCAGGGCGGACCGGACCCGGCCGAGCCGGTTCGGGCTGGGTCGGGCCGACTCGGTTCGGGCCGACCCGGTTCGGCCGACCCCAGGGGGGGTTCGGGCCGGGTCGCCCCGGGCCTAGTACCCCCGTTTCGGGCCCTCTACGGTCTTTCGCCCATATCTTGGGCCTGGGACCTCCGATTGACGAACCGTCAGCGGCTACGCGATCCTTGGATCGAGACGGTCGTTTCGGTATATTATACTCAAGGTTTCGGAAGACTTTGGGTTCGGCCGGGTTGGTTCGTACACGAAGCCAACCGGGCCCTCGGAGCGGAAACGCTCATAACTTGAGCTACGGACGTCCGATCGACGTTTCGTCAGCTGTGGTAGTTTCCTCTAAGTGAGACGGAACTTTTGGCATACTCCGCCCGAGGATCGGATACAGGCGGAGTACGGTCGGGTTGGTTTTGCCCTAAAAACCAACCGGGCCCCTGGGACGAAAATGCCAATAACTCTCAGACCGGGCGTCCGATTGACGCGCCGTCTGTCGCGTTGAGATCTTGTTGTCGATACGGAACTTTTGGATACATCAACTTCGGACTACGTGTCAGTTGATGTATCAGCCTCTCGGCTCGTGGAGCGGACCCTCCTAAACGAGCTCGCTTTGTGCGGGAACCCTAGCGCTGGCTGTGACCTCGACGACAGAGTAGAGATCCTCCGTGGACTGCGACGACGGCAGAGCAGAGATCCTTCGTGGACTGCGGCGACGACTGAGCAGAGATCCTCCGTGGACTGCGACGACGGCAGAGCAGAGATCCTCCGTGGACTGCGACGACGGCAGAGCAGAGATCCTTCGTGGACTGCGGCGACGACTGTGCAGAGATCCTCAGTGGACTGCGTCGACTACTGCACTCAGCGATCCCATGTGGATCAGTGCCTACAGGTTCTGTGTGAGCCCGATCCTACGTGGGTCCTTACTACCGGTTCTGTGTGAGCCACTGCCTACAGGTTCTGTGTGAGCCCGATCCTGTGTGGGTCTTCTGCGGGGGTTAGTACCTATCGATCCTTCGTGGGTCCGACGACTTAGACGGATCAGTGATCGTCTTTGACGTCATCTGAAAAAGTATACCTGGTTGAGCTGAATCTTATGTTACTCTCCTTTGTGGATTGTGTTGAACTATCCTTTGTGGATTTACTGTTTACTCTCCTTTGTGGATTTGAGTCTTGCTTTCCTATGTGGATTGAGTTGTTCTTGAGCTCGTGAGCAGAGCTAGAATTGGGGACTTAGGTATATGTATGGGCATATACCTAAGTCGAGTCAGATGTTACTTCGTGATTGCACCTTTCTTTTGTGCTATATCCTTTGTGGATTTCGGGAGACCTTCGGGGGTCTCGGGGTCCTTACTGAGTAGTTGTACTCACCCCTGCACGGGCTATGCCCGCACCTTGTTGTGTTGGTTGCAGACGACGGACAGCGCTGATCACGGTTGGGGCGTGGAGCAGGACGGTACCTGGAGGTGGACCACTGGGCGGGACGTGCTCGGAGCGGACGTGGGGCCCGAGGAGCCTGGAGTCTATCTGTACCCACCCTTCAGGTGGGATTGCCAGTGGACGACACGAGGCCGCCGTCTTTTCTTCAGTTGCTGTACTTTACTTTTCAGTTGTACTTTACAGTTGGGCTTGTATTTCCGGCCCCTTTTCTTTTCTGCACTTTACTTTCCGCTTGCTGACTCTGTGTGGTTGTTACTTATAAAGGCAATGTCTTCCCTGTTTACTGGGATCTTACGCCTTGGTGCTAGTCGCCAGCCCCTGGCCTATGGAAGGCGGGCTTGGGGTAGTCACGGCACGGGCCCCGAGGACGGGTCGTGACAAATATCTAGAGTCGTTGGTGTTTTCCAAGGCTATTGAGTTTTTCAAACTCATGCTGGCTGATATAACTGTGACTGAGTATAAAAATGGTTATTCTGATCTATATCAATTTTCACCTAACATTGTATCAATTAAAAAGATAAATACTCTATTGTTTTGTCTCATTTTGACATGATATTCATTCTCATGTATTTATTCTAAATATCCCTTCTTATACACATGTATTTTTTATACCATTGATGGTCAAAATGAACCTATATAGAAAGTCAGGGTTGTCAAGAGTTTGTTTTTATCCATGTGGTAGTTCATCATGTTCCATAAAAGGAATGAGGAATATTGAAGGATTACATAGTGTTTCTCAATAGTATGTTTTCTATATACCTCCAATAGTGCCTGGATGAAGCTCTTTGATTTTCTACTTGTATAATAACCTTGGTCATTCTAAGAGGGTTTTAACTGAGGTACCCAATATATGGGGATCTTGTGGATACATGGATCACTTTTAGATATTATTCCATGTATTTTACACTTTTAATAGATCCATGGTATCATTAGTGACTATTAAAACTATAGTGAAATCAAATTCCTCATAACAAAGAGGTTCTGGTCATAAGCATCTTGAACAAAGCATCTTCATGCAGTGGAAGATTCCCCAGAAGATGCGGATACGGGTCCAATAAATGTGATAGGTACAATCACAATATATTCTTTATTAGTGACTACTTTATGTGATACAAGAGCTTCTCATTCATCTGTTTCAACCCATATTGTTAATTTGGTCAATATTCCAACAGATATTTTATCTTATGTGATCGATATTACTAGACCTCTCAGAATTAAAAGAGAGCAGGGTATCTGTAGTCCTACTTGTGTTTTCTATCTATATGAGGGTAATAATTCTTTGATTTTTTTGGTTCTAAACATGAAACATCTTGATGTAAAATTTGGGATGGATAGGAACATTGTCAATAAATATTATAATAATTATTATCTTCAACGGGTCTCATTTAGTAAACTTGATGGGGTGCATCGTATCTTTCAAGAAGAATGGGCCCTGATGTTGAGTTTATCAACACCTTCATTTCCAAAGTTAAGTAAATTAATATTAGTTTTTTCTTTGGATCTAGAGTGTGAATCCAATATTAGTGATCTCCCTCTAGTTTTTATCAGGTTTCCTATCTTTTTTAATTATGATTTATCTAGGTTTCTCAAAAATCTTCTTTTCCTTCTTACTACACAAAACCAGTTAAAATGAAAGAGTTGAAGACTCAATTGGATGGTCTTATAAAGAAATTATTTATATGCCTCAGTGTGTCACATTGTGTTGTGCTGGTTTTCTTTTCTAAGAAAGCTAATGGGTCACTTATCCTTTTTGTTGATTACCTAAGACATAATTTAAGATATGGTAAGGAAGAATTATTTGTTTCCATGGATAGATGATCACTTTTATTAGTTATAATCGGGAAAATTAGTTCTTGAATATTTAAATTTGATCTTCTTACCATCAGTTGCGAATAAAATAATTTGATAATTATATAACCAACTTTTTGAGCAGATATGACCATTATGAGTATCTTTTCATAACATTTGGTTTAACCAATGATTGTACAATCTTTATATATTTAATATGGATTATTTTATTTGAGTACCTTGATACATTTGAGGTATTATTTGTTTATGAAATCCTAGTTTAATCTATGTATTAGAAGGATCATGTGTGTCATCTAAGAGTATTTCTAGAATTATTGATAAATCAGTGAATTTATTCCACATATCCAAATGTGATTTAGAGATTCTATAAGTGAAGTTACAGGGACATTTGGTGTCAAAAAAATTATTTTAGTTGATCCTGAAAAGGTAAAGGCTGTAATGACATGGTAATAACCAAAAAAAATGTTTCTGATATTTAGAGCTTCTCAAGTCTATCTTTTCATTATCATCAGTTTGTAAAGTATTTCTCAACGATGGCTTCTCTGATGACTCTTCTTAATCAGAACGAAATAAAGTTTACTTGGGATGAAAAATATCAGAATTAATTGGTTTAGATGAACCATATTTTGACTACAATAAAAAAATTTACTCTCCAAAGGCTGGGTAGGGCTATGTTTTATTCTTTCATTCTTTGAGGTCAATTTTGGTTTGTTTTATTATGAATGGTGATCATGACATTGATTTTGGATCTCTTTAGATTAGTCCACATGAGACACATTATCCTCCCCATGACCTTCAACTTGCAGGAGTGATTCATTCAATTAATATTTGGTGGCCTTTCCTTTTTAAAGAGTAGTTTACCGTGTTTTATGAGCCCAAAACCATGTGTTATATCTTCAATAAAAAATATTTAAATCTCTACCAGAGGCATTGGGTGGAGTTCCTTAAATATTTCGACATTGACATCACCTATAACATGGGGAATCAGAATATCTTCTTTGGGTAGGAAGATTCCAACCCAACCCATGAAATAATCATTGGGATATTGGAACTTGATGGCTCTATTCATAGAGTTTCATATTGGTATCTAAGAATTAGGCGACGAGGTTTTATTTGTCCAGTGTTTAGCTAAGATCCACTATTCTCAAGATTTTACATTAGGAATATAATCTTAATGTTGAATTTCAAAGAATTATAAACTCTCTATATATTGGGGAGACTGTGGATGAAATTTAATTCTAGATAGAGGGAATTATAATATATTGGAATCATTTTTTTGTGTCATTAGTTGTAAGGAAGGTTATTATGGGGGATTTCAATAACTTCAAGGGTTTGTGAACCCAATAACAACAAATATGTTCTATGACATGCGGCGAAGATTCTGGTGGCCAGGTATGATATGGGGCATTTCCAAATTTGTATCTCAGTATTATAAGTTCCATTAGGTCAATATCGAGCATAAAAACCATATTGTTTTCTTCAGTGAGTTTCAGTCCCAAATTGGAAGTGGGATGATATATCTATGGAATTTTTTGTTGGGTTTTTTTTTACCTAGAAAAAGAATAATATGATATAGGTTGTGATCAATAGACTGACCATGTTGGATCAAATTTTACCCATTCTTGATAAAACCAATGTTGAGGAGTTAGGAAACATCCATATGAAATAAATTGATCAATTTGGCAGAGTTCCATATGTTATATTCTTATATAGGGATCCTTATTTCACTTATCACTTTTGGAGAGGCCCTCAGAATGAACTGGGATCTCAGGTACATTTGAGTATATAAAACCATCCATATGAAGATGGACAGATTGAAAGATCTATAGATATTCTTGAGGATATCCTCTAAACCTGAGTTCTCAACTTTGGGGGAACTTGGGATGACCATCTAGGGATGGTTGAGTTTTCTTATGACAATAGTTACTAGTCCATAATCAAAATTTATCTTTTAGGGGCCTTGTATGGCCAGCCTTACAGATCTATGTTGTATTGTTTATAGGGTTGTTAAATTTTCATTGTTGGATGACGCTTGGTTGAAAATATGATAGAAAATATTCATTAAATTAATCCTAAAATTATGATGGAACTGATATGTTATAAATCATATGTTGATCATCATAAATGACCATTGGAGTTTTCACTTGTTGAACATGTGTTCTTGAAAGTATAACCCTATTTGGGTCATCAACATCTAGGGAGGAAAATGAAACTTTATACTCATTTTGTAGGACCTTTTGAGGTTATTGAGATGGTGGGTAATGTTAATTACCATTTATAACTTTCACATCATTTTATTATGATACGTAACAGGTTTCATATATCACAGCTACCGATGTATATATCTGATCCATCTCATGTTTAGAGAGGGATTTATATAGATGTTGAACTTGATTTATCTATGGCTGAGAATCTAGTCAGGATATTTGATTCTAAAACCATGGTACTTCATGGGAGTATTACACATTTGGTTCATGTTCTGTGATAACACAATTCTGATTCTCATGAGATGTGGGAGAGAGAGGAACTGATGAGAGAGAAATTGCCTCATCATTTTGACATGGAAGATTCTTAACATGATTTTTTGGGGTATAATGTTTCTATTGTGGAAAGGTTGTAACATACCATTACTTTTTTGGGTATTCATAAAACCTTATTTTGATCATTATTTGGTTGGGTTATGTTTTAAGGGAGATTCTAGGGAAATTTTGAAAAATTTTGAGGGCATTTTGGGTTGTGCACTATTAGTGAATGGTTTTCACAAACCATGCAAACTTAGGCAATGATGGTTTTCAAAGTTGGTGCATGGACTGAAAAATATTTCCCCCATAAAAGTGAAAAAATAAACCCTTTTAGCCGGGGGCACATGGTTTTGGTGAATGGTTTTCCTATCCATGTTTATCGTCCAAGGAAACGGTGCACTGGATTTTATTAATCCAAAAATCTAATCTTAACATCTTCAAACAGTACTTTTTGGTACTTGGTGGACCTAACTCGACCTCCTATGATTTATTCTCTCTTAGAGTATCTTGATAGGTTATTTTGTCCCATCTACACCCCTCTAGTAGTGAATAGAATCAGTTAGAATGATGGTGGATATCTTCCCAATAGGTTTCCTATTCTAGTTAACTTTCTCTTACTCTCTCACCTTTCCTCCCTAGGGTAATATAGATCTCTTTGTTGTTAGAGGTCCTACTCCCCGCAGCTTCATATATTGAAAAAAAATTTGATTCTAGGATCCTCGTTTTCGATGATCTTCATTAGAGTTTCTTGATTAGGGATTTATGATTCTATATCTTATAATCTTGAGGTAGGTGGTTTCGTTATGAGGAAAAAATTTTATTAACCCACAATTGTTTGATTTAAACTCAATTTTTTGATTTAAATTAAATTTCTTGATATAAATGAAATTTTGTTAAATTGTTTTATTAAAAAAAACAAATTCCATTTTATTGGGGATTTGAAATTGGATTTGGAATGAATTAAAAAAATCCACAATTCCATTGAATTGGGGTGTGTTGGGAAATGGTATGGATATTGTTTAAATTTAATTTTGGAATTTATTTTTGGAAAATGAATTTTGAAATTGATTTAATGGAATTTATTTCAATTTCGTATTTGGTCAAATGGCATAAAAGGGTTTTGGTATAAATCTTCTAGTTTTATCATGGAAAATGCATATTTTGATTAAAAACACATGTTTTTCTTTTTAAATGGAAATTGGAATATTTGAAATTGTAGAATGGGTTGAATTGTATACTAAATAGTTTTAAAATAAATATAACATAATTGTTTTCATTATTGAACATGTAACACTAGGTATTTTGTGATTTTTTGTGATAGCACTCTGTGATTTACAACACTAACAAAATATTTGCAACACGTCACATCCCTGATGGGATGGTGATGAATCATCTTTGACCAGTTACAAAGGGAAGTGTGTATATACATATTTCCATGAAAACTATTTGAGTGTGAGTTAGTCCCAGTACATGGAACTATCATACCTTTTGGCAGATGAAAATGCTACCCATTTTTTATTTTTAAAATATATTTCAATTTTTGTTGTAAAATGTATCACCATGCCTTCTAAATTTATATAATCTATTTTATGTAAATTTTTTATTAATCCATTTTTTTAAAGTATTCATCATATTTTGAAATGAAAAGCAGGATTTTTTTAAATGTGCTTTATAAATTCCATGCCAATTTATTTAAAATTTAAATCATTATTTTGTTAATTAAATGTTGGAATATTTTATGGAATCATTGGTGAAACCCTACTAGGCATTTAGATGACACCCTACCAATTCTTTCAGTGGTTTGTATATTGTGTTATTCAAAGTTTTAGAAAGGGTAAGGCACCACTTGGAGGTGGTAGAAGTTGTTGATCATTCTTCAGGGAGAGTTTTTTCTATTAGGATGTGTGCTGTTTTTTTAGTTTTATGGTACATTTCAATAGTAATTTGGGATTTTTATTCTTGTTTGACTTTTGGTACATTTCTCCCTATAGAGTTTTCCTTATATCCATACTGACTTGTTTATGTTTCTTCCACGGTGTTTGTGGAAAATTCATTCCCAATTTCATTTTGTATGATGCCCAGTGCTAGTCGCCACCATATGGGGATCAGGAATTCCCTTCAGTCTTTGTTAGGATCAGATTGGGTGTTAGGGTACCAGGGTATTTGGGCATGTTCATGATAGTTATGTTCATATTCTTTCAATTATCAATAAATCTTGTTTTTCATACACTTATGTAGGACATACTTGTTTATATTTACCCAAACATAAGTCCAATAAATCTTCTTTTAACCTAATATAAGTCTCATAATCTTTCCATTAGCCTTACACAAGTTTGGAAGTACCTTTATGCAAGATTTATAATTTTTTTACTTTTAAATTTGTATATATTATTCTTACATAAGTTTTATCTACCTTTATATAGGCTATGAGATCATTAATCTACATTTATGAAATCTTTATAAATTTTATTTTTCCTTTATTTATGTATGTATTACCCTTAAAAAAATGATCTACCATTACATATGATTTGAAATCATCGATCTTACCTTATGAAAAGCTTTATAATTTATTATATACCTTTAAAAAATTTCACTTTACCTTTATAAATGTATCTTCATAGTCGTATATTAGTCATATGAAGTTTTTATTACCTTTATACTGGAAATGAAAAGTTTGATTTTCTTTTTTGTTGCTGCTACCACAAGTTTATGATGATACCATTAGTTCTAGCATGTTACCACTAAAAATTATTTCCTACAACCAAAGTATATGTTCTACTAATAAAGTATTTATCCTAATGCTAGTACAAGTCTATTTCTACTACATCTAGTCGGTTTTTTCTAATGTTATAAAAATATTTTATCACTAAGGTTTTTCTAGTACCACTACCACTATTTGATATCTTCTACCATCAAATGGAATTGCTACAGCTAGTTCAAATCATGCAACCACACATTTAAGATTATACCACCAGTTGAAAATCTATAACCATAGATATCTAGAAATAAAATTCAATTTAATTAATCCAATATCCTGTTTAAGGTATTTAATGATATTCTAAGACATGTGGATATAAAAATGACTATTCTTAAAATGGAAACAGAGGCATTCAATACAAAGGCAGACATTCAATATATATCAGTTAGTAGGGGAATTATTATTATTTTATTTTTATCTTGAAATTCATAATTTAAGACTTTGAACAGATATAAATTCATAGGAACCCCTAATTCATAACTTTTGGTGGCTTGAATACTTTCACATTTATTGGATGTGTTTCAATGACTACTGAACCAATTAGGATTTTCTAGCGATTTATATCCCAATGAACATGTTTCTATCATTAGGAGACCAAAGAAGAAAATCACCAGGCTGAAAAATGTCACAAAAACCTTTATTTGGGATGAAAACCAAATGGGATACTGTCATTGGCCTTCCTAGAGTCCACCAACAATTCCGATCAAGGAAGTATGAATCAACCTTTATAGTGTGGGAGAATCCATCCATGTAATATAGGAGTGGTTGGAATGGGACATCATCAAAGGTAGGTCACTGTGAGAGAAGTTTATGATATATGGATATGGAGAGGATTTGATGAATTGGGAAGGGAGATCATGGTGACTCTTATGTATTTCATTGTTAATTATGGATCATTTTAAGGAGATTCGGAGAAATGTTTGATGTGTTATAGGTTATGGTGATATCAATTTATGGAAGATGAACCGGGTCGGAGAAATGATATTATTTCTAGGATGCCCAGTTTTGAACATATTATTAAAGGAGGTGATCTTATATCAAACCTTATGTGTTTTAATTCCAAAAAGTAATTAAAAGTATGTTTATGTGAGTATTATATTGGTGTATGAGTTGGGAAGGTTCATTTTCACAGGCTCTACTTTCGATTACATCAGTTGTCATGAGTTTGTAAATATGATCTATGTAAGACTCGGGACGGATATTTGGGCTTCAAAAACCTGGTGTAATTAGTTTCTAAAAAAATGATTTTTTTGGATTTGTGAATGTGGAATCAGTTACATTCAATGAATGAGAATATTTAGTAGAACTGTGTGGTCCTAGCCTTATGATGTCCATACTATACATGACCTCATTTTGAATCTTCATGGAACTTGTTTTTTTAGAGTGTATAGGAGAGGGGGATATAGAATTTCATGGAATATAATATGAATATTAACAGTTTTTGGGACACTATGTAATTGGTTATTGAGGCTTATTTTTAGGGGGTTATCCAATAACATATGGAGGATGTAACACCCCAAGCTTCTACGGTACGCTTCTCTTCGAATAATGCGATAGCGTGTGTTGTACGCAACCTCGAGTTCTAACACACACCACAACTAATTAAACTAGCCGTTGTGAATAGTAATACCTACTTTTTTAAATCATATATATTTTATATTTCAAAATAGACTTCATTTTTGGATTCGGAATATCTAATTTAGCCTAAGGTGAAATTTTGGTACTTTTCGGATAACTTTCATATTTTGATGAATAGTGAAAATTACTAAATTTTAATTAAAAACAACTTTTTTAATCAAAATAATTAATAGTGATAAATTGTGAATTTGAGTGGTTTTAAAGTATATTTATAATATATTTTTACCATTTAATATAATGTTGGTAATTGGAAATAATTTTACAATTAAACCGAACATAAACAAGTGTCAATCTTTTGATAGTTATTACCTCTTAAAAACACGTTTTTTTGTTTTGACAGCGGGAATTAATTTTAAATTAATTTCTGCCACTTCTGTGTTTTGAATTTAGAAAAATGGATTCCATATTTGGAATCAGGATGTCCAAATTGTTTAAATAGGTAACTTTTATTTTTAGACATTTTGAATAATTACTGCGGTAAATATTTTATTTACCATGGTTAAGGGTAAATCCGGTAAATAAGGGTTAAAAAATAATATTATAATAATACAAAATTACCCTAAAACGTCTCCTAACCTTATTGGTGGACACATACCCGACCATGAGCATCCTTGGGTCAATTTGGGGACCCCTTGGAGCCACTTGTATGTGGTAGGGACACTTTATATTAATAAAGTTAAAATAAAAATAAAAATGGCATAAGCTTACATATTTTAGAAGAACAACTTTTACATAGGGTTATACATGTTGGATTTTAGATTATAACTATTCATTAGAAATATAAAAAGATTTCCTACATAATTATATTTTATTTATAATTTTTAGACATTATATAATTTATTTTATTTATGACACAATGATGATGCAGTAATTACTATAATAGTAAAAAATTAAAATAATTGATATTATAAATACCAAAATAAATATAATATGAAACTTTTAATGAATTAAACTAATTTTATAGGATAATATAATATATTAGGATTGATTGGATTGACTTTTCTTGAAGTAATCAATCTGTTATGAGTTTCATAAAAATCAACTATTGAATAGTGTCAAAATTGACAAAAAAGAGTTCTTAAAACAAATATTATATTATTAATTGATATTAAATTCCTAAAAATCTAAGGTTCGGCCAAGAGACTTATATCATTATAGGTTCATTATTAATGTACCACTTGGGGGTCGCTTGGATGTATATAGTATGTTTATTAACCATATTATATAAAAATACAAAGAGACATTGTAAAAGTGAAACTAATTAACTTAGAGTTAATACTTAAAGATAAGGTTAATATAAGTACCCAAACCTGTCTAAATTCTATTGGATGAGTGGTTTTAGACCTATACCCACCATAAACTTTGAATAATCAACTTTGGAGCCTTTAGAAACCGAATATGAATTTATTATAAATTAATATTTCTAGCTTTTCCAAAGGTGCCCCTCACCCCTCTTATAAAAGGGCACTCCTCCTTCTCATTTCTTCACACCTTCAAAGCCTTTTGGTTCGGCCAAACTCTGCCCAAATACTCTCCCAACATCCCTCACTACAACCTAGAGGCCTTATTTTGATCATAAAGCCAACCTAAGGATCCCTTTTGATCAAATCAAAAGGAAGAACCCGAAGAAGAGGTAATGATTTCACCACCCTTTTCTAAGTTCATTTCTTCTTCCACTGCGTCTTCCTTTGTTCTTACCATTCTAAAATAATAACTCCAGTATCTCACATATACTGTGATGTTATTATAAATATGGTACAACCATATTCAGTATTCTATCCACCCTTTGAATAACATGTCACCATACGTGCGTATGTACGGACTACCGTCTCCACGTCGTGGTGTAATTGTTATTCAATATAATATTATTTGGATGGGTATAATAATGATGTTTAACTCATGTAAATAATAAATATTACATGTTAATGATTCTGTATATATGATATACCATCCATTTATATATTATTTTAATATCAAAAGAATGATATTGTCGCTCGTGCGTACGTACGGACTACCGTCTCCACGAACGCGATGAGATTCATTCTCCATCGTATCCATTCAAGTATAATTATCATTTGATGATTTAAAAATGATGTTTAAGGACTAGATATCATTCTGGATATGAATAATATACAACAACCATGGCTTATGTAACAAAACATATAAAAGAAAATGAGTAAGTTAACTCCCTAAACGACGATAATTCTAAGATATTATTAACAAATCAATGTTAAAAGATCATATATGATATCATATTATTATATATGATTCTTGTATAATTTAATAACAACTATTTCACCATTATACAGGAGGTTAACCTACCCCAACCAAGGAAAAGTATAAGGTAAGGGTTTAATTTACAACCTCTTCATTATCCAAGGTTGTTTATACGTAATAATCTACTGGGATCTCTTTATCATCCACATCCATGTTTCTTAAAAATGCATTTCAAAACATTTTTACTATTTACTAGAATATGAGTTAAAGTCATTTATACCCTTTTTGACTTTTATAAGTGCTTTATAAAGTAATCTTTCGGTCGTTTTCAAAACAAGGTCCTTTTTAACCTTTTCGACAGAATTAAGGTAAGAATGTTTTTTTTAACTTATACGGCGGGTGCGGCTATTTTCCGCCGTTATAAAATCTTCAAAGCTTCCCTTACAAGATTATAAGAATATTTTCAAAGAAAATGTTTTATTTTATATGGATCTTAAATTATTTCAAAATAAAAGGAGATATTTCTTTAAAAAGAATTTTGATTTCATCTATGTCAACATCCTTTGATGGATTTTAAGATTATTTGAAGTTGATTTATTATGATACAAAACTTCTATATTGTATTAAAGGTTTTGTGATATGTTTGACTGTGGATGTGCTATTTTTATACCATTCATAGTTTATGGTGAAAGTATTGACATTTCATATGCTAGTTTTAATATGAATGTTTATGTTATGTTTAAACCTTTTCATATGGGAATGCATTGGACTTAATATGTGACGGGTGGAGCCCGCTATAGCTCCTCGATGCATCGGTAGGTCTCATGGGACAAACTAGTGTCTTGGCACAAGGCCTTGAAAAAATCTTATTTGTAGTCTTGGCATGAGGCCTTGGCTATGTGGTTATGATAGTCTGGAATTATGCATTCCAACATTATGAAAGTGGTTATTGATTTTTGCATGTGATTATTCGATTAGTAGAATATCCATGTGAATAATTAAATGGCATTATTTCATTTTATTTATGCCATACCATGTTGAAAGTTCATGTTTAAAAGGCTTTTGTTTTAGTTATACATTGCCTTAAATGTTTATTCTTATTGATGAAAGTTTCCGCTTTATTGTTATCCTTACTGGGCATTTGAGCTCACCCCTTTTCTATGTTTTATTTTTCCCAGGAAGTGAAGATGTAAGTTATGAATGACCTGCAGGGATATTATGAGGGGATTATAGTGTGGACTGTGGAAACATTATGTTGTTGTAGTAGTTTTTCATTTTATGATGTAATGTAAAACTTATGAATATATCTAGTGTTTCCAAGGCTACTAAACCAATCGGTCTTTCGAGATTTGATCTTTCTTGTGATCATGCCAATGTTATGTAATAATGCACCGACTCTGGGTAGCTGGGGTCGGGGCGTTACAGTTGGTATCAGAGGAAGTTTAGTACAAACCTTGGAAGCTAGATTTAGATAAACTCTGATTAGAGAATGTATACCTAATATGAACTTTGAGGATTAGTATAGAAGAACTTCCTAGAATTTTGGTATTGTAGAGATTTTGTGAGTTTTCCAAGCAATACATCCCTGTCTGGATACGAGCAGGTAGAGGCGGCTCTGGCACAGATGTACCTAGGGGTAAAACCCGAAAACACTGCTTTGAGATAGACTCGAACGGGAACTGGTGCACGACAACGGGCCTTGCTGCACTCTTGGTTACGACACTCCCGGGGGATATGCTTAGGATAACTCTCATTTTCTTTACAAATCATTTTGAAGGGATTATGATTATATACATCCTTAAAGAAAAAAATTCTTATGATTATGGATTATATCCATAAATAGTTCAATTTATGTTAAGTGTTTTATAATTATGGGATTATGTATTTTGATTCATAAACTGATCTAGTTTATGCCATTGTTTAGAAATGGCGCCTAGTGGAAGAAATGGAAACCGTATCAATGCACGCACTCCATGTAGGGATTGCCCTCCTGCTCAAGATAATTATAGTGGGGCTGGTGATGCAACTGGTGCCGATCAGCTAATCACCATACTGGGACAACTTACTCAGGTTATGAATAATAACCTTACCCATATAGAGCACCCTGATCCGCAGCGTGGAGGATCAATGTTAGATCGATTCATGAGGCAAAAACCACCAACGTTCAATGGGAATACAAATCCCTTAGTAGCTGAGCAATGGATATTTTCCCTAGAGAAAATATTTCAGGCTTTGGGGAGCAGTGAAAGGGAAAAAGTTATCATGGCAGTTTACCGCCTCACTGGAGATGCTGATCAATGGTGGTCATTGATTCAGAACATGAAGGAAGATGATGAAGTATCAAATATGGAGTGGAGGGAGTTCAAAGATCTATTTTTAGAAAAATACTTCCCTCGCGACCATCGAGCAGATATGGAAAGGCAATTTCTGAGTCTGAGACAAAAGGAGGATGAGAATGTCACAAAGTGTGAGGATAACTTTACAAGGTTAGAGAGGTACGCTGGTGATTATATTCGCAACCCAAGAAGTAAGATTGATCGTTTCTTTGATGGGTTAAAACCATTTCTCCATCGAGCATTAGTCTCACAATCCTTTTCATCGTATGAAGACATTGTCTCATGTGCTATCAAGACCGAAAAGGAATTCTCTAAGTCTTATGACTTTAAAGCAAAGCAAGAGAAGAAGAGACCTGCTGATCAATCTGGGAATGGAAATAAGGGGAAGAAAGGAAAGGTTGAATATCCATCATGTGGTAAATGTGGGAAGAAACACCCCGGTACTTGCTTGAAGGGAATGGGAGTCTGTTACAAGTGTGGTGAAAAAGGCCACCAAGCTCATGATTGCAAGGGGAAGAAGTAAGCTACCAATTTTCAGTGCTACAATTGCAGGGAGATGGGGCATTATGCAAATGCATGCCCTAAGTGTCAGGAGAACTTACCTCAGAAAAGGCCAAGGGATCAAGGCCAGGCTTATGCTATCACTACTGCTGAGGTAGAAGCTCCGAAAGACGTGGTGGCAGGTAATTTAATGGTTTCCTCAAGTTTAGCAAATGCATTATTTGATTCTGGATCATCGCATTGTTTCATATCTTCCCAGTTTGCTAAGAAAATTAGATATTTCCAATTTGATTTAATAAGGGAGTTGTCAGTTAAAACTCCTAAGGGAAGTATTGTTGCAACAAAGTTTTGTGAATCAGTCCCATTAGAGCACATAAATTTTCTTTATCTGTTGATCTCATCATCATACCTAGGATTGAGTTTGATATAATCCTCGGTATGGACTGGCTTTCGGACTATGATGCGAAGATTTATTGTAAGAAGAAAGAGGTTACGATTCTTGATGATAATGATAAGGAACACCTTATTTTTAGAGTAGAATCGTCACCACCTAATTCTTATTTAGATCCACCCCCAGTAGCTCGACTAAATTCAATTATTGGGGAGGAAGAGAATGAAGTAACTATCGGTGAGGAAAGGAATGTTCAAATAGAGGATGTACCTGTTGTGAAAGAATTTGTAGATGTATTTCCGGAAGATTTACCTGGACATCCTCCAGAACGAGAAGTTGAGTTTTCCATTGATTTGATTCCTGGATCAAGGCCTATATCGAAGACCCCTTATAGAATGGCCACTGTAGAGTTAGTCGAACTAAAGAAACAACTAGAGGAATTGAGTAATAAGGGATTTATTCGCCCTAGTGTTTCTCCATGGGGAGCCCCTGTTCTTTTTGTTAAAAAGAAAGATGGATCTATGAGGTTATGTATCGACTACAGGGAGATCAATGCTATAACGATAAAGAACAAGTATCCCCTACCTCGTATTGATGATTTATTTGACCAACTGCATGGAGCTCAATACTTTTCAAAGATTGACCTTCGATCTGGATACCATCAGTTGTGTGTGAAGAAGGAAGACATTCCGAAAACAGCATTTCGAACCAGGTACGGGCATTACGAGTTTACAGTAATGCCGTTTGGATTGACTAATGCACCCTCTGTATTCATGGATCTAATGAATAGAGTTTTCAAGGAGTATCTCGATGAATTTGTGGTGGTATTTATTGATGATATCTTGGTATACTCCAAAACCTACGAAGATCATGAAAATCACTTGCGCATTATCTTGAAGACTCTGAGGAGGCATGAATTATATGGGAAGTATAGCAAGTGTGAATTCTGGCTTCAAGAGATTTCTTTTCTTGGCCATATTGTCTCTAAAGATGGAATCTCTGTTGATCCTTCTAAGACCCAGGCAATCCAAGAATGGCCAGCACCTACGAGTATAACTGAGGTACGTAGTTTTATTGGTTTGGCAGGTTATTATCGACGTTTCGTCCAGAATTTTGCCCGATTGGCTAACCCATTAACGAAGCTCACACGTAAAGGGGTTAAATTTGTTTGGACAAAAGAGTGTGAAGAATGTTTCGAAGAACTGAAGAGAAGATTAGTCAATGCTCCTATATTGACTCTACCATCGGGGAATGATGGGTTCGTTATTTATAGTGATGCATCGAAGAAAGGACTTGGTTGTGTCCTTATGCAGAATGATAGAGTTATTGCCTATGCATCACGACAGTTGAAAATTCATGAACAAAACTATCCTACTCATGATCTCGAGTTAGCAGCAGTGATATTTTCTTTGAAGATATGGAGGCACTACCTCTATGGTGAAAAATATGAGATTTATACTGATCACAAGAGTTTGAAGTATATTTTCTCACAAAAAGAACTCAACATGAGGCAAAGGAGATGGCTTGAATTACTCAAGGATTATGATTGTACGATACACTACCACCCAGGGAAGGCAAACAAGGTGGCAGATGCTTTGAGTAGAAAAGACCATGGAGTTTTGAACAATATGAGAATTGAAAGGGATCCAATTTTCATGGATCTAGTGAAGATGGACATGGGAATAACCAGGGAAGGTGAAACATCAATGCTTTTTCAAATGGTTGCCAAACCATCTTTACTAGAAAGCATTAAGAGTTCTCAGACCGATGATGAAGAATTCCAAAAGAAGATTAAAGCTGTGAATGATGGGAGATTGATAGACTTTGTGTATGAAGATGGAATTTTGAAATTCGGGAAGAGACTTTGTGTTCCCAATATACCTGATCTAAAAAGGGAATTGCTGGATGATGCTCATAGTTCCAATTTCTCTATACACCCTGGGAGCACCAAAATGTATAGAGATTTGAAGGAACATTTTTGGTGGGACAACATGAAGAGGGAGATTGCTGATTTTGTGTCAAGATGTATGGTTTGTCAACAAGTGAAAGCTGGAAGGCAACAGCCTGGAGGAGTCATGCAACCTCTTCCCATACCGGAGTGGAAATGGGACAATGTTACGATGGACTTTGTCATGGGGATACCAAAGACTCCTAGAAGGAACGATGCAATATATGTTATTGTTGATCGTCTTACCAAGACAGCACATTTTCTTGCTATAAGAGAAGATCTACACCTGGAACGTCTAGCAAGACTATATATTAATGAAGTTGTGAGACTTCATGGAGTACCCCTATCGATTGTTTCTGATCGTGATCCCCGTTTTACTTCAAGATTTTGGAAAAGTCTTCAGAAATCCCTGGATACTGAACTTCATTTGAGCACTGCTTACCACCCTCAGACAGATGGACAATCAGAACGGACTATTCAAACCTTAGAAGACATGTTGAGATCTTGCTCACGTGACTTTCAGGGTATGTGGGATCAATATTTACCATTGGTAGAATTTTCCTATAACAATATCTTCCATTCGAGTATTCAGATGGCACCATATGAAACGTCATACGGAAAGAGATGTCGTACACCAACCTGTTGGGATGACGTTGGTGAAAGAAAACTTGTAGGCCCAGAACTGGTGGAGGAAACGGTGGAAAAGGTGAAGGTAATCCAAAATCACATCAAAGCAGCTCAAAGTAGGCAGAAGAGCTATGCCGATAATCGAAGGAAGGATTTGGAATTTCAGGTCGGTGATCATGTTTTCCTAAAGGTATCTCCATGGAATGGAGTCATACGTTTTGGTAAGAAAGGTAAATTGAGTCCTAGGTACATCGGACCTTTCGAAATTCTAGAACGAATTGGGGCTGTAGCTTACCGATTGGCAATGCCGCCAAGTCTCTCCAAAGTTCACGATGTGTTCCACGTATCTATGTTGAGAAAATACATGCTTGACCCAACGCATGTACTCACCTATGAGGAATTAGAACTGGAACCCGATCTGTCTTATTGTGAAGAGCCCGTCAAGATTCTTGATACAAGAGAATAAGTACTGAGAAACCGGACGACACGTCTGGTAAAAGTTTTGTGGAGAAACCATAAGATGGAAGAGGCAACGTGGGAACCCGAGGAACTTATGATGAAGAACCACCCGAGTCTTTTTATGCAGTAATACCCTAGAAATTGTGAGGACGCAATTATTTGAAGGAGGGGAGAATGTAACACCCCAAGCATCTACGGTACGCTTCTCTTCGAATAATGCGATAGCGTGTGTTGTACGCAACCTCGAGTTCTAACACACACCACAGCTAATTAAACTAGCCGTTGTGAATAGTAATACCTACTTTTTGAAATCATATATATTTTATATTTCAAAATAGACTTCATTTTTGGATTCGGAATATCTAATTTAGCCTAAGGTGAAATTTTGGTCCTTTTCGGATAACTTTCATATTTTGATGAATAGTGAAAATTACTAAATTTTAATTAAAAACAACTTTTTTAATCAAAATAATTAATAGTGATAAATTGTGAATTTGAGTGTTTTTAAAGTATATTTAGAATATATTTTTACCATTTAATATAATGTTGGTCATTGGACATAATTTTACAATTAAACCGAACATAAACAAGTGTCAATCTTTTGATAGTTATTACCTCTTAAAAACACGTTTTTTTGTTTTGGCAGCGGGAATTAATTTTAAATTAATTTCTGCCACTTCTGTGTTTTGAATTTAGAAAAATGGATTCCATATTTGGAATCAGGATGTCCAAATTGTGTAAATAGGTAACTTTTATTTTTAGACATTTTGAATAATTACTGCGGTAAATATTTTATTTACCATGGTTAAGGGTAAATCCGGTAAATAAGGGTTAAAAAATAATATTATAATAATACAAAATTACCCTAAAACGTGTCCTAACATTATTGGTGGACACATACCCGACCATGAGCATCCTTGGGTCAATTTGGGGACCCCTTGGAGCCACTTCTATGTGGTAGGGACACTTTATATTAATAAAGTTAAAATAAAAATAAAAATGGCATAAGCTTACATCTTTTAGAAGAACAACTTTTACATAGGGTTATACATGTTGGATTTTAGATTATAAATATTCATTAGAAATATAAAAAGATTTCCTACATAATTATATTTTATTTATAATTTTTAGACATTATATAATTTATTTTATTTATGACACAATGATGATGCAGTAATTACTTTAATAGTAAAAAAGTAAAATAATTGATATTATAAATACCAAAATAAATATAATATGAAACTTTTAATGAATTAAACTAATTTTATAGGATAATATGATATATTAGGATTGATTTTATTCACTTTTTTCGAAGTAATCAATCTGTTATGAGTTTCAAAAAAATCAACTATTGAATAGTGTCAAAATTGACATAAAAGAGTTCTTAAAACAAATATTATATTATTAATTGATATTAAATTCCTAAAAATCTAAGGTTCGGCCAAGAGACTTATATCATGATAGTTTCATCATTAATGTACCACTTGGGGGTCGCTTGGATGTATATAGTAAGTTTATTAACCATATTATATAAAAATACAAAGAGACATTGTAAAAGTGAAACTAATTAACTTAGAGTTAATACTTAAAGATAAGGTTAATATAAGTACCCAAACCTGTCTAAATTCTATTGGTTGAGTGGTTTTCGACCTATCCCCACCTTAACCTTTGAATAATCAACTTTGGAGCCTTTAGAAACCGAATATGAATTTATTATAAATTAATATTTCTAGCTTTTCCAAAGGTGCCCCTCACCCCTCTTATAAAAGGGCACTCCTCCTTCTCATTTCTTCACACCTTAAAAGCCTTTTGGTTCGGCCAAACTCTGCCCAAATACTCTCCCAACATCCCTAAATACAACCTAGAGGCCTTAGTTTGATCAGAAAGCCAACCTAAGGAGCCCTTTTGATCACATCAAAAGGAAGAACCCGAAGAAGAGGTAATGATTTCACCACCCTTTTCTAAGTTCATTTCTTCTTCCACTTCTTCTTCCTTTGTTCTTACCATTCTAAAATAATAACTCCAGTATCTCACATATACTGTGATGTTATTATAAATATGGTACAACCATATTCAGTATTCTATCCACCCTTTGAATAACATGTCACCATACGTGCGTACGTACGGACTACCGTCTCCACGTCGTGGTGTAATTGTTATTCAATATAATATTATTTGGATGGGTATAATAATGATGTGTAACTCATGTAAATAATAAATATAACATGTTAATGATTCTGTATATATGATATACCATCCATTTATATATTATTTTAATATCAAAATAATGATATTGTCGCTCGTGCGTACGTACGGACTACCGTCTCCACGAACGCGATGAGATTCATTCTCCATCGTATCCATTCAAGTATAATTATCATTTGATGATTTAAAAATGATGTTTAAGGACTAGATATAATTCTGGATATGAATAAGATACAACAACCATGGCTTATGTAACAAAACATATAAAAGAAAATGAGTAAGTTAACTCCCGAAACGACGATAATTCTAAGATATTATTAACAAATCAATGTTAAAAGATCATATATGATATCATATTATTATATATGATTCTTGTATAATTTAATAAAAACTATTTCACCATTATACAGGAGGTTAACCTACCCCAAACAAGGAAAAGTACAAGGTAAGGGTTTACTTTACAACCTCTTCATTATCCAAGGTTGTTTATACGTAATAATCTACTGGGATCTCTTTATCATCCACATCCATGTTTCTTAAAAATGAATTTCAAAACATTTTTACTATTTACTAGAATATGAGATAAAGTCATTTATACCCTTTTTGACTTTTATAAGTGGTTTATAAAGGAATCTTTCGGTCGTTTTCAAAACAAGGTCCTTTTTAACCTTTTTGACAGAATTAAGGTAAGAATGTTTTTTTTTAACTTATACGGCGGGTGCGGCTATTTTCCGCCGTTATAAAATCTTCAAAGCTTCCCTTACAAGCTTATAAGAATATTTTCAAAGAAAATGTTTTATTTTATATGGATCTTAAATTATTTCAAAATAAAAGGAGATATTTCTTTAAAAAGAATTTTGATTTCATCTATGTCAACATCCTTTGATGGATTTTAAGATTATTTGAAGTTGATTTATTATGATACAAAACTTCTATATTGTATTGAAGGTTTTGTGATATGTTTGACTGTGGATGTTCTATTTTTATACCATTCATAGTTTATGGTGAAAGTATTGACATTTCATATGCTAGTTTTAATATGAATGTTTATGTTATGTTTAAACCTTTTCATATGGGAATGCATTGGACTTAATATGTGACGGGTGGAGCCCGCTATAGCTCCCCGATGCATCGGTAGGTCTCATGAGACAAACTAGTGTCTTGGCACAAGGCCTTGACAAAATCTTATTTGTAGTCTTGGCACGAGGCCTTGGCTATGTGGTTATGATAGTCTGGCATTATGCATTCCAACATTATGAAAGTGGTTATTGATTTTTTCATGTGATTATTCGATTAGTAGAATATCCATGTGAATAATTAAATGGCATTATTTCATTTTATTTATGCCATACCATGTTGAAAGTTCATGTTTAAAAGGATTTTTTTTAGTTATACATTTCCTTAAATGTTTATTCTTATTGATGAAAGTTTCCGCTTTATTGTTATCCTTACTGGGCATTCGAGCTCACCCCTTTTCTATGTTTTATTTTTCCCAGGAAGTGAAGATGTAAGTTATGAATGACCTGCAGGGATATTATGAGGGGATTATAGTGTGGACTTTGGAAACATTATGTTGTTGTAGTAGTTTTTCATTTTATGATGTAATGTAAAACTTATGAATATATCTAGTGTTTCCAAGGCTACTAAACCAATCGGTCTTTCGAGATTTGATCTTTCTTGTGATCATGCCAATGTTATGTAATAATGCACCGACTCTGGGTAGCTGGGGTCGGGGCGTTACAGAGGACAATACATTTGGTATTATATTTTTGGTATTGTGCTAGATTGTTTTGGAAACGAGGAAAAAATAAAGTGAATGAAAAAAGGGAGTCCTTTATATTCTTTTAGGTACAAGTGGAAATGATTGTGGTAGAGTTGGGGGTGATTATAAAGGGTGGAATGATTTCTGATATTTTGAGAATGTTTCTTCCAAGGATCTACATTAACATGGAGACTGGATGATATATTCAAGGAAAATGGGTTTGATGGAAGCATCATGGCATGATGTTGAAGTCGAATGTGGTTGGATCATGTATTGTGGGGGTGATGAGAGGAGGTGGGATGGTTCATAACAATATGGGTTTAGTGATTCTAGGTTCAATTCCTTTTTTGGAATGGGAACCTCCATTTTTTAGAGGCTAAGGATATGGCCACAAGTCTTTTGTTGTGAAAGATTTTCAACATTTATATCAATGAATCTAAATCTGATTTAGATGTTTTTGTTCAACTATTACATAAAAAGGTTAATTCACCCTAGGATTTGGTTTTCATTTTCAATAATTGAATAATTATTTTCATCCAATGAGTGCATGTTGGACAATGATAGAGGGAATGGAACTTCACGGCCAATGCTTTATCCAAGAGAGGGTGTCCAATTGACAGAATAATTTTATACACAAGTTTGGGATCCTTACCCAATTATTTTGAGGTTTTTTATTATGATTATTCCCTAAAACTTCATTTCTTCTAACCTCCTTGATTCTTTGTGTCTTTTTTTATGTTTGTATGGTTTTTTTATTAGCAACAATAAAAACCTAATTTTCAATCAATAATTTTTTTTCAAAAGTGGTCATATTTATTTAAAAAGATAATGTGATTTTAGAATTGACATAATTGTGATGTGATTGATCCTTTGAAAAATATTTCAAAAACTATATATTATATATCTCTAATATTTTAATTCAATTACAATTTTTTTAGAAAGGGGGAGTTTATTTTAATTTTTTTAAATAAAAAATTTAGTGGAAATTCAATTCATAGGAATATTGAGTTTTTTAATAGGTACTACATAATTAAATAATAATAATTGTTATAATTAATTATTTATAGATATTTTTAATGAGTTATGGGATTGGTACATTGAAATGGAACAAGTTGATTAAGTGTGAGTCAAGAAGATCATGGAAAAGCATTTAATTTTTTTTTTGCCCCATTGAAATTAAAAGGGAATGGTATTTAAAGGTATCGAGTCTCACAGTCAATCCATATAGCTTATATTCTTATCCATATTTCATGTGTATACTTTGGAATTCCAGTAAGATGAAACTAGTAAAATAAATTAAATATAATTTTTATAAGTAAATTTAATTTTTTTATTAAAATTAATGAGTTCCAATGTTCAGGAATATCCCTTGGGTTCTTAATTTTCAAATTGGACACTGATGGTTGAGGTTAGGATCGTAGATATATTGTAGGCATACAAGCCTCCAAATGGGAGAGCGAAGACCTAACAAAAATAATTATCCATTGTGTGGTGGATTGATACACCTCTATTCCAGAGGCAAGGGTGGAATAAAGATGTATGTCATGTGGGAATTAAAGGAATACTTTTGGAATTCGAGTTGTTTGGGATTATTAAGTCAAAGGATGGATGTGATATCCTCTCCATTTATTATTAGGTTATGGATCCTTCGATGTATGTTTTACAGAATCATTCCCAAGAGTTCCTTATCCCTAAGACACCAAAGTTCATGGGATCAAATTATCCCCAAGAGGATAAAGAATTGTTAAGAAATATTGATTGTTTGTTTTAATTCTTGGAGGCACCTAATGAAATAAAGGTGTAGTGTTCCACCTTCATGATGGAGGGACCATGTAAAAGATGTTGGGACTTGATGGTGAATGTGAATAATAATGAAGGCTTAGAGTTTAAATACATAAAATCACATTTCACTAACATGTTCTATCCAGATTTGATGGTGTTTTCCAAGGATATTTTGTTTTTCAAACTCGAGTTGGTTGATATAACCATGACTAAGTATAACTTTTTCTCGGATCTATTTCAATTTTCACCTCAGATAGTGTCAATTGAAAATATAAATACTTTATTATTATTTTTGGCACTTTTTTCTGATAATCATTTTCATTTTTTCATTCTAAGTCTTCTATTTTATGCGGATGTGTAGTGTATACCATTGATGGTCGAAATGGACCTGGATGGAAATTCAGGGTTGACAGGAGTTCCTTTTTATCCATGTGGTAGTTCGTCATGTTCAATCAAATTAAAGAGGAATATTGATGGTTTTCATGGTGTTTCTTGATAGTAGTATTTCTTTATACCTTATGTAGTGACTGGATAAAGCCCTTTCATTTTCTACCAGTATGACAACCGAGGCATTCTGAAAAGGTTTTAACTATGGTTCCTAAGAAAGGTGGATCTTATGGATACTCGGGTCATATTTAGATGTTCTTCCATATATTTTCCACTCAAAATAGTTCCATGGTATCATTAGTGACTATTAAGACTATGGTTCAATCAAATTCATCACAAACAAAGAGGTTCCAGCGACAAGCTTCTTGAAAAAAGCTTCATTATATAGTGGTAGCTTCTCCAGAAGATGTGGATATGGGTCCAGTGACTATGAGAGGTACCATAACTATAGCTTCATCATTATTCACTACATTATGTGATACTAGTTACTCTTATTCATATGTTTCAACAAATATTGATAGTTTTATATATATTCCTACAGAGCTTTTATCTTATGTGATGGATATTACTAGACCCCTATATATAGAAATATAGTATGGTCTCTTTAGTCCCGCTTATGTTTTCTATCTAACTGAGGCTGATATTTCTTGGAGTTTTCTGGTTTTAGACATGAAATGTCTCAATATCAAATTTGGGATGGATATGATAATTTTTAATAAATCCTTGAATAATTGTTATCTTCAACGGGTCTCCTTTAGTACACTTGATGGGGTGCGTCGTATCTTTCAAGAATAAAGGGCCCTGAGGGCGAGTTGACCTAAACATTTTTATCTGAAGTTAGGGAAATTAATATTAGTTTTTTCTTTTGATATAGAGTGGGAATTCATTAGTGGCGATCTTCCTCCAGTTTTCATCATGTTTCCAAAAATTTTCCTTACGATTTCTCTTGGTTTCCACCATTAAGCGGTGTAGGGTTTCCTATTGAGTTAGTACCTAGTACTCAAAAAGTTTCTATTGCTTATTACTATATGTAAATAGTTAAAATGAAATATTTGAAGACTCATTTGGATGGTATTCTAATGAAATGTTTCATATGCCATAGTTTTTCACCTTGGGCAGTGCCAATTCTCTTTTCTAAGAAAGAAAATTGGTCACTTCACCATTGTTTTGAATACCTAAAACTCAATCATGTTACGGAAAGGAACAAGTATCTATTTCCATAGATTGATGGTCTTATTGATTAGTTAAATATGGAAAATTTGTTCTTAAATATTGAACATTGATCTGGTTACCATTAGGTGAGAATAAAAGATTCTGACATTTATAAAACCACCTTTTGGAGTAGATACAACCATTATGAGTAACTTTTAATAAAATTTGGTTTAACCAATGTGTCTACAATCATAATGGATTTAGTGAAATTTATTTTCTATGAGTGACTTCATATGTTTTGGTAGTATTTGTGGATGAAATCCGAGTTTACTCTATATCCTAGGAGGATCATGTGTGTCATCTTAGAGAAGTTCTATAATTATTGATAAATCACTGAATTTATTAAACATATCCAAAATGTGATTTCAAGATTCTAGAAGTGAAGTTATTGGGAATTTTGGTGGCGGAACACGGTGATTTCAAGTCTAGCTTGTTATTATCATCAGTTTGTAATCTATTTCTCATATATGGATTCTCTGATGACTCTTCTTACTCAAAATGGAGTAAATATTACTTGGGATTAAAAATATCCTAATTAATTGGTTTAGATGAAGCATATTTTGACTACTATAATAATTTTGACTCTCCCATGGCTGGGTAGGGATATGTGGAATTCTTTCATGGATCATGGTCAATTTTGGGATGTTTTTTATGCATTGTGATCATTTTATTGCTCATATATATCCTTAACATAGGCCACCCAAGAATAATTTTACTACCCATAACCTTTCTCCTGCAGTTGTGATGAATTCAATTATTATTTTTTGGCATTAAATTTTCAAAGAATGGGTTACAGTGTTTTATGACCACATAACCTTGGGTTATTTCTTCTATCAAAAATATTTGAATCTCCACTAGAGGCATTGGGTGGAGTTCCTTCAAAATTTCAATATTGAAATCGTCTATAACATGAGGAATATGATTCTCTTCATTGAGAAAGAAGATTCCAACCCAGACAATGAAATAATCATTGGTATATTGGAGCATGATGGATCTATTCACATAGTTTCATATTGGTGTCCAAGAATCAAGGGCTTGGGTTTTTTTGTTCAAGGTTTAGCTAACATCCACTATTCTCGAGATTATTCTTTAATAATGTAAGCTTGAAGATCGATTTCGTAGAATTATAAACTCTATATATATTTGAGAGAATGTGGATGACTAGTCATTCTCCATAGAGGGAATTCTATGTTATTGAAGTCATTTTGTTGTGTTGTTTGTAGTAAGGAATGTTATTATGGGGGATTTCCATAATTTATAGGGGTAGGGAACCCAAGAACAAAGAATATATTCTATGACTTAAGGTTTAGATTCTAGATACTAGGTATGTGATGGGGAATTTCCAAATTTGTATCTCATTATCATAAGTTCCATTAGGTCAAGTTCGAGCCTCAAAAACCTTGTGGTTTACTTCAGTGAGTTTTTGTTCCAACATGTAAGTGGGATGATATCCCTATGGAATTTGTGTTTGCGTTTTGACATACATAGAAAAGAATAATATGATATGGGTTGTGATCGATAGACTGTCCATGTATCTCATTTTTACCCATTATTGATACATCTAATGTTGAGGATTTGGGAAACATTCATATAAAATAGATTGATCAATTTGATAGAGTTTTATATGAAATAGTCTATGATAGGGATCCTCAGTACACTTATCTCATTTAGAGAGGCCATCATACGACACTGGGATATTAGGTATGTTTGAGTACGTAATATCATTCATAGTTACATGGACAGATAGAAAGATCTATAAATATTCTTGTGGATATCCTCAACACCTATGTTCTTGACTTTGGTGGAACTTGGGATGAGCATCTAGGGATGGTTGAGTTTTATTATAAAAATAGTTACTTGTCCATGATTAGAAATTATCCTTTTGAGGCCATGTATGGAAGTCCTTACATATCTATGTTGTATTAGTCGAAGGTTAGTTAAATTTACTTGGTTGGACTGAGCTTGGTCTAAGAGATGATAGAAAAGATTCATTTGATTCATCCTAAAATACAGATGGCATTGATATGATATAAATCATATGTTGATTGTCATCATAGACCATTAAACATTTCTGTTGGTGAAATTTTTTTCTTGAAATTTTAACCACGTTTGGGTCATCAACGTCTAGGGAGAAAATGGAAAATTTATCCTCATTTTTTGGGAGATTTTGAGGTTATTGAGATGGTGGGTAAAGTTTGTTACCATTTAGAACTTCCACATCATTTGATGATGATACATAAAATGTTTCATATATCATAGCTACCTATGTATCTATATGATCCATCTCATGTTCTGAGATGGAGGGATATTAAGGTTGAACATTATTTATTTGGGGCTAAGAATCTAGTCGAGATAGTTGATTCTGAAACCAAGGTACATCATGGTAGGATGATACATTTGGTCCATGTTCTATGATAGTACAGTTATGATTCTCATGTGACATGGGAGAGAGAAGTAATGATGAAAGAGAAATGGCCTCATAATTTTGAATGGAATCTTATTAACATTATTTTTTAGAGTGGAATTTTTCTATGGTGTGGAGGTTATAACATCCCATTACTTTTTTCAGGTATTACGAAATCCCTATTTTGATGATGTTTTGGTTGGGTTTTTTTAAGTGAGATTTTAAGGAAATTTTGAAAATTTTGAAGGGATTTTGGGTTGTCCACTATTAGCACATGGTTGTACCAAACCATCCAAACTCGGGAAATGATGGTTCTCAATGTTGGTGCATGTATTGAAAAACAATGCCTCCGTAAAGGAGAAATAATGAACCCCTTCAACAAAGGGTTCACTATTAGGGTTAATGATTTCCAAACCATGTAGCTCAGCCCAGGAAACCATGGACTAGCTTTTATTAATCCAAAAATCGAATTTCAACATCTTCAAACCCTCCTTTTTGGTTCTTGACAGACCTAACTTGACCTCCTATGATTTTTTCTCTCTAGGAGTCTTCTGATATGTGATTTTGTTATATCTACACCCCTTTGGTAGTGAATAGAATCTAGTAGAATATAAATTGATCTCTTCCTGATAGTTTTCCTCTTCTAGTTATCATTCTCATATGCTCTCATCATTCCTCCCTAGGGTATTATAGATCCCCATATTGTTCGAGGACCTACTCCTTGTAGTTTCCGATATTGAATCACGATTTTATTCTTGGATCCTCATTTTTGAGGATCTTAATTAGAGTTTCTTGATTAAGGATTTATGTTTCGTGATCCTGTAATCCCGAGGTAGGTGGTTTTGTTATGATGAATTTTTTTATTAACCCTAAATTATTTGATATAAACTCAATTTTTTGAATTAAATTAAATTTCATGATATAAATGAAATTTATTTAAATTATTTTTTAAAAAAACAATTCAATTGAATTGGGGAATTGGATTTGGATTTTGCATGAAATCAAGAATAACCCCTAATTGTTTTGAATTGGGGTGTGTTGGGAAATATTATGAATATTTTCTAAATTAAATTGTGAAATTTAATTTTTGAATATGAATAGTAAAATTGATTTCATGGAATTTATTTCAATTTGGTATTTTATCAAATAGATTAAAATGGTTTAGGTATAAATCTTCTTGTTTTATCATGTAAAATTCATGTTTTAAACACATGTTTATGTTTTTAAATAGAAATTATAATATTTGAAATGGTAGATGGGTTGAATTTTATATTAAATATTTTTAAAATAAATTTCTCATCATGGTTTGTTATTAGAGAACACGAAATCCTGGGTATTTAGTGATTCGTTTGGGATAGAACTCTATGATTTACAACTCTAAAAATATATATGCATTAGGTCACGTCCTCAATGGGATGGATATGAGTCCTCTTTGACTAGTTGTAAAGGGACGTGTGTATACACATATTGTCATGAAAACTATTTGATTGTGTGGTAGTCCTGTATCATGGACCTATTATATCTTTTGGAAGATGAAAATGATGCTAATTTTTTTATTTAAAATATATTCAATTGTTTTTTGTAAACAGTTTCACCATGCCTTCTAAATTTATATAAACTATTTTAAATAATTTTCTTATTAAGCCATTTTTTAACATATTTCCCATTATTTAAAATGACAACAATTATTTCCTTAAATATGTTTTCTAAATTACATGCCTATTTATTTAAAATTTAAATCATCATTTGGTTAATTAAATGTTGAAATATTTTATTGAATCTTTAGTGAGACCCTACTTGGCTTTTAGATGACACCATACCAGTTCCTTCTAGTGTTTTCATATTTTCTTTTTCCACGTCCGACCAAGGGTATGGATCCACTAGAAGGTGGTAGTAGATTTTGATCATTGATCATGGAGAGTTATTTATATTGGTATGTGTGTTGTTCTTTCAGTTTTATGGTACATTTCTTTAGTAATTAGGGATTTTTATGCTTGTTTTAATTTTGGTATAGTTCTTCCTATGGTATTTTCCTTGTATCCATACTGACTTTTTTATCCTTCTTCCACTATATTTATGGAAAATTCATTCCCAATTTCATTTAGAATGATTTCTATTTCTTGTCATCACCCTATGGGGATCAGAAATGTCCTTCGGTCTATGTTAGGATCAGATCAGGTGTTTGGGTACTAGGGTATCTGAGCATGTTCGTGACCTTTATGTTCATCTTCTTTCCTTTATCAATAAATCATGTTTTTCCTACCTTTATGTAGGAAATAATTTTTTATATATACCCTTACATTAGTCTTATAAATCTTCTTTTATACTTATATAAATTTTATCATCTTACCAGTACCCTTATAAAAGTTTGGAAGTACCATAATGCATGATTTAAAAATTTTGTTTTACCATTAAATCTATATCAATTACACTATCACAAGTTTGATAAACCCTTTATGAAGGATTTTAGATCATTAATCTATATTTAAGAAAACTTTAAAACTTCTATTTTACTTTATTTATGTATCAATTACCATTGAAAATTATTAACTACCCTTACATAGGATTTGAAATAATTGATATACCCTTATGAGAAGCTTTATAAATTATTACTTACATTTTAATAATTTCAATTTACCTTTATATAGGTGTATTTATACCGTTATGTAAGGAATATAAAGTTTTTATTACCTTTAGAAAGACAATGAAAAGTATGATTTACTTTTATGTAGCTGCTAGCACTAGTTAATCATGATACCATCAGTTATAACATGTTACCACTAATAGGGATTTTCTACAGCAAAAGGATATGTTATACTGATAAATTATTTATTTTAATGATAGTAAAATTCTAATGCTACTAAATTTAATTAGTGTTTTATAAAGTTAGAAAAAACAGTCTATCACTAAGGTTGTTCTACAACCACTACCACCATAAGCTATATTCTACCATCATAAGGATTCAATATAGATAGTTCAAATCATGCAACCACCCGTTGAAGATGATACCGCCAGTTGAAAATCTACAACCACGTATATCTAGAATAAAATTCAATTTAATTAATCCAGTATCATGTTTATGGTATTTAATGAAATTATGAGACATGGGGATATAAAAATGATTATTCATAAAATGTACACAGAGTCATTCAATACAAAGTCATACATTCTAAATATATTACTTGTTTTTATCTTAAAATCGATAATTAGAGACTCTGAAAATATATAAATTTATTGGAACCCATCATGCATAACTTTTGGTGGTTTGACTACTTTACTATTCTAAGTTTACTGGATTTGTTTTAGTGACTACTAAAACCATAAGTATTTTTTAATGATTTATATCCCAATGAACATGTTTCCATCATTAGGTAGCCAAGGGAGACAATCACAAAGTTGAAAAAGGTCACAGAATCCTTTATTTGGGACCTAAACTAAATTTGATGTTCTCATTGTCCTTCCTAGATTCCTGTATAAATTCCAATAAAGGAATGATGAATCAACCTTTGTGGTGTGGAGGAATCAATTCATGTAATAAAGGCATGGTTAGAATTGGACATCATAGAAGGTTGGTCACTATGAGAGAAGTTTATAAGATATGGATATGGAGAGGATTTGGTGAATTGTTAAGGGAGATCATGGTGACTCTTGTGTCTTTCATTGTGCATGATGAATCATTTTGAGGAGCTTCAGGTCAATATATGATTTGTTGTGGGGAATTATGATATCAATTTGTGGAAGATGAACCAGGTTGGAGAAATGATATTATTTCAAGGATGCGCAGTTTCAAACATATCATTCAAGGAGGTGAGTCTATATCCATCCTTCTGTGTTTCCATTCCAAATCCTAATTAGAAGGATGTTTATTAGAGTATTAGGATGGTGGATGAATTGGGAAGGTGCATTTTCATGGGCTCGAATTTAGGTTACATCAGTAGTAAGAAGTTTATAAATATGATCTATGTAAGATTCAAGATGGATGTATGGGATTAAAAACACTGGGGTAAGTAGTTTCCAAACAAGATTATTTTTCTGGTTTTGTGAATGAGGAATCATAAAATTTCAACAAATGAGAATTTTTAGTAGAAGTGTCTGGTCCTAGACTCTTGATGTCCTTTCTATGCATGTCCTCATTTTGAATCTTTATATAACTTTTTTTAGAGTGGATAGGAGAGGGGGATATGTAATTTTATTGAATATAATATGAATATTAACAGTGTTAGGGACTTTATGTAATAAGTTCTTGAGGAATGGTATTAGGGGATAACCAATAAGGTGTAGAGTTCAAGACATTCAATAAATTTTTTTTTGTTTTTATACAAGACCGTTTGGGAAATTAAGAACATAGAAAGAGAAATTAACAAAGTAATTCCTCTATCTTATTTCATGTATGACTGAAAATTCCTATGGTAGAGTTGGGGTGACTATAAACGATGGAATGATTTCTGATATTTTGAGAATGTTTTTTCCAAGGATCTACATGAACATGGATACTAGATGATATATTCAAGGAAAATGGGTTTTATGGAAGCCTAATGGCATGTGGTTTAAGTTGAATGTGGATGGATCATGTATTGTGTGGGAGATGAGAGGAGGTGGGATGGTTCAGAACAATAAGGGTTTAGTGAGTCTAGGTTTAAATTTCATTCATGGAATGGGTACCTCCATTGGGGTAGAGGTTAGAGCTATGGACACAAGTCTTATGTTTTGAATTATTTTCAACATTGCTATTAATGAAGCTGAATCTAATTTAGATGTTTTTGTTCAACTATTAAAAGATAAGTTTAATGCACCCTAGGATTTGGTTTGCATTTTCTATAAATTCGTAATTATTTTCATCCAAGGTGTGCATGTTAGACAAACATTGAGGGAACAGAACCTTATGACCAATGATTTATCCAAGATAGGGTGTCCAGTATATAAAATAATTTTATACACCAGTTTGGGATTCTTACCCAATGACTATTAGCTTCTTGATTAGGGATATTCCCTTGGACTTCATCACTTCCAACCTCATTGATTTAGCGTGTCATTGGATGTTTGAATGGTTTTTTTATTACCAATAATAAAAAAATAATTTTCAATCATTATATGATTTTTCTAAAGTGATCATATTTATTTAAAAAGAAAATGTGATTTTTAAATAGACATAATTGTGATATGATCAATCCTTTGAAAAATCTTTCAAAAACTATATATTATATCTCTAGTTTTTGATTTAACTATGTTCTTTTTATGAATAGGGGAGTTTATTTTAAATTTTTTTTAAATAATAAAATTATTGGAAATTAAATTCACCCACAGTTTGAGTTTTCCACTAGGTTTAACATAGTTAATTAATTATAAATGTTATAATTAATTAATTTTGGATTTTTTAATGAGTTAGGGGATTGGTACTTTTATATGTACAAATTTGATCGACTGTGAGTCAATAAGATCTTGGAAAAGACATAGAATTTTTTATCCCCTTTGAAATAAAAAAGGAAAGGTATTTAAAGGTATGTAGTCTCGCATACAATACCTATAGCTTATGTTATTATTTATATTGCATGTGGACACTCATCTATTCCACTAAGATGAAACTAGTGAAATTAATTAAATTGAATTTTTCGAAGTAAATTTAATTGTCTCATTAAAATTAATGAGTTCCAAGGTTCATGAACAACCCTTAGGTTATTAAATTTTCAATTGGCCACTGATGGTTGAGGTTAGGATCATAGAGATATTGTTGGCATTCAAACCTCCTAATGGGTGAGGTCAGACCTAACAAGAATTTTTATCCATTGTGTGGAGGATTTATACACCTCTATACCAGAGGAAAGGTTGGAATATAGATGTTAGGTCATGTAGGACTTAAAGGAATCCTTTTGGAATTTGAGTTTTTCGGGATTATTGAGTCAAAGGATGTATAAGATATCCTCTCATGTTCGATGTGACTAGTCCTAGGTGGATAGATCATATGTACACTCGGATCAATATAATTTTTGTTGAATATGAACTTGACCCTTTGGAATAGTAATGCACCCTTATGAATAGCAAATTGACCCTTATGAATAGTAAATTCACCAGATGAATAGTAAACTCACCAATGAGATTATAAATAAAATTTAGGAAACATATAGATAAAATTATTATATAATTATATCATGGTACACGTAAGTGAATATTTTAAAAATTATTAATTAAGTGTTGGAATTTTTTTAGTAATAAAAATGTAATTAAAATTTTATAATTAATAAATTGTTTTGAAAAAATTAATTTTCATAAAATTTATTTATAGAAAAAATATTTTATTGTCCTATTATTTTATTATAATCTACTAATACCTTTTTTAAATTTTAGGGTCTTATAAAATCAGTTTTAACTTTAAAAACGGTATTTTTCAAGTAAATGAAGAATTTAATTAAAATTTAAATATCACATATTTATAATATTAGTTTCATAAAATTTAGTTCTTTTTATAATTCTACTCATTTAAAAAAAATTAGGGTGAATTTTTTGGATTTTTCTAAAATACTTGAAATTTGGTTGAATAGTAAAATATGGTCACATACGGTGTATATACATTATATGTTAAATTCCTTAATAATTGATTCTTGGATGATGTAATCACATTTAGTTAGAATTAACATGCACTAATTATTGTATTTTTTCATAATAATTAACATTATTTCCTATCTTGTGCAACATAATAAAATAATGAATAAAATAACGAGAAATCACACCTCTCCTCCACTATAAAGACCACCCCTCACCCCTTCTTCTCCTTAATCTAATAATATTTAAATATTATCAAATATATTCCAAAATACTATTCCCCAGTCCCTTCCCACATCCAGGAGATTTTGGTCTTACAAAAATTTCAAAACCCCTTTTCTTAAGGATGTTCTAAAGAAGGAGTATTCAAGAGATAAAATCCTCTTCCTTTTCTTTTTAATTTCTTTTCAAGTTCTTTTTTTATTACTCTCTCCTAAACTTATCCCTAAAAATGACCATTATAACACTAAAATCATCTATATTCTGTAATTATATATTTTCAATGGAATATACTTCATCAAAATCCTTTCACAGACACACCCTCTCTCTTTTATTTTAAAAACAAAATCCTCATCTCTGAAGTGTCAATTTACAACCTTAATAGGCGACGAAAATATTTTCTTCAATTTATCCATAAAGGATAGAAATGAAACAATTAATATGGTTAAAATAGAAAATAATATATGTATCACAACCTTTATTATGTTATTTATGTACCATATTTACTAAATTATAAAACTAAATGAGTTCGTTATGATCAATAACTGTCGTAATAGTGTAAACGATTATCACTAAATGCCTTGTCTAATGATTCATCCCCATACCATATAAAAAATGATATATATAACCATTTAATCTTGTTTTGTTTAATTAATATCTTTTAAATTCAATTAATTACAATTATATCCATTCTTTATGAACTTCCACCCTCATATATAGGTATAACGATCATGAAAACCAGAGAAACAAATGCTCCCAAAAAATAAAAATGTATCTTATAACTCATGAAAAAATACATAAATGAATGTATTAAAATTAAAATATATATATATATATATAAGGTAATTAATTGATTAACTAATGGTTTTAATTAGATAGTACGGGATGTTAATGTCAAGTGTAGAACACATTCATACATAAGGTAAGGATTTTCTCAACTCACATTCATTTACGTGAGATATGCCTTACTCGCCATTGATTCTTGTATGTGGGGTATGTATAATTCCCATTGATGTATAAAATCATGAATGTATTTATTTTCATATTATTAAATGTATCATTTTATGATTATAAATTTTTATTCATATAATTTGGTTGATTACAAAGTGGTGTGGGATTCTACCTGAACCCCCATTTTTCCTTCAGGTTACCCTTTCACTACCATTAATCAAATGTAATTCTTTATTATTTTTGTTTATTTTTTATACATTCATTTTATATTTTCCAAAATCATATATCCATATCAATTAATCTCTCTTTTATTGGTATATACATGTTCTAAAATGGTTCCCTTCTAAATTCTTCCCGATAAACAAGCCTAATTAAAGGGAACTTCCCGAATTCTTACCCATATTCTAGTGCACTTTATAAACTATTTTAAGCAATAATTATTTTTATTAAATAAAAATATTTATCATAAAACAGTATCATTATTTATTTCTAGTCTTATGAAAACAAATATTCCTTTTCTCCTTAAATTATCTTTAATATTTTTTTAAAACTACTCTAAAATGTTTTATTTCTATAGTTTCTTAAAAACTATTTTTACAAGATTTTACTTTAGTAAGATATAATTTATTCCTAGAATATAATTTCAATGTACTTAAATTTTATTTTATGGGGTGAAAAGTTTACAATCATAATTTATGAAAAATACGAATGACTTTCCAAAAGAACTCTTATTTCTGAAGTAAAAAAAATGGTTTTTCTCATATTGATTTTACTTGTGTGAGATATATTCATTGTTCACCATTTATTTCATATGTGAGTGGTGTATATACTACCCTTTGATATATAATATCAATATTATCCTTATTGTAATGATATTATAAGGAATTATTTTTTGAATGTTTTAAAATGGTGTGGGACACTTTGGAATGTTTAAATATTAATTTCCTCAAAAAATTCAATAGTTTCTCCATCTTTGTGGACTTACTTTATTGAATTTTAAATTCATTGAGGTTTATCTATTATGATAACATATAATATATTTTTTTGAATGGTTTATGTTTATTTTGACTATGGATGTTCTATTTTATACCATTCATAGATTATCATTGAAGTATCCACATTTCATATTCTTGTTTTTCAATATGAATGTTTTTCTCATTTATGTTTCACCCGTTCATAAATAGAATTCATTTTACTTAGTAAGTTATGTGTGGGACCATTATATTCCCTCTATGCATCATTAGGTCTTAGGAGAAAAAATATAATTGGGTTTCATCTTAGGACTTGCCCTTGTATTTTTAGATGTCTTGGTTGAGGCCTTGATGATATGCTTCAAATGTTCGACATTATACATTCCTTCATTATGACAATAGTAATTGATAAACCATGTGATTATTTGACTTGTATAATATCCATGGTTATGTTTAATTCTGTTATGATATTTTATATGGATTTTGGTAATCATCTTTCATTCCTACCATATTAGTGTCATGTTTATTTTTAAAGGCATGTGTTTAAAGTTATTCATTATGCCTACTGTTTATGTTTATGATAACTTACGTTGTATTACTTACCCTTACATAGAATTTGAGATCACCCCTTTTTTATGTTTTATTTTTCCATAGGATTAAAGATGAATATTATGAATGAATTTCATGGGTAATACAGGTGTTATTGATGTCTCTAATTGAATTTTAATATTTTATTTCCTTTTAAGTTGTCATGTAAAACATCTGTTTGTATCTAGTTTTCTAAAACTATAAAACTATTCATTCCTTCAGAACATGAAATTCATGTAAAAATAAATTTGTATAAATATAAGGCACCGGATATGGTAATCTAGGGTTTTGGTTTTTACAGTTGGTATTGATGGAATTTTACCAGAAATCTTGGAAACTATATTATAAAACCTAGATTATAAAACATAACCCTATGATAGACTTTGAGAATAATAATAGAATAAAATATTATAATTTGGGTGAGGTATAGATTATTTTTAACTTTATATCAATATATACCCTTCTTGATACTAAATATCGATCTGGTTCTGGCACATATATATCTAGGGATACCAACTCTGATAATGTGTTTTGGGCCTAACTCAGGGTAACCTAGTACACGAAAACAGGCCTTACTAAGCACATGGTTTGACACTCCAGAGAGATATACTAAGGATAATTCACATTTTCTTTACAATCCATTATGATGGATTTAAAAGTAAATATGTCCCCAAAGAAACCATATTTTTGATTGTGATATTAGATATGCATAAAAAATCAATTTGTTTTATGTTATTTACTAATATCAAACATTTTATTTTTCAAAGTGAAAATGAAAATTGTGAGGATGAAATTTATTTAAATATGGGAAAATTTAACACCTCAAGAATTAAAAAATTTATTTAATATATAAATTAATGAAGACAACACTAAGCCTCTATAAAAAACCATTCTATTATAATTATTTAAAAAAGATAATTATAACCTAGCCATTAAACAAAATTTTGGCACTTCTACGATGTGAATTTCAAAAAATGGACATACATGGTTGTGATTACTGATATGTTTAGGGTCTGAGAGGGTTAACTTAATTTTTTTGTAAATAGTAACTTGCCCATTGGGAATAGTAATGTACCCTTATGAATAGTAATCTGACCATTTTTAATAGAAAATCAGCCAAATGAATAGTAACCTCAAGCATGATAGTATAAATAAATTTTAGGCACCTTATAAATGAAAGTATGACATAATTATATCATAGTATAAGTATGTGAATATTTTAAAAATTAATAATTAAGTGTTGGTATTTTTGTGTGTAATAAATATTTAATTAAAATTATATAATTAATAAATTCATTTAAAAGAATTTTCATTTTCATAAAATCTGTTTTGAAATAAATATTTTATTTTCCTATGAATTTAGGATAATCAAATAAGACCTTTGTTAATTTTTTATGGTGTAATAAAATCAGTTTTAACATTAAAAATATTATTTTTTGAATAAATGGAGAATTTAATTAAAAATTAATATTTCTCATATTTAGAAAATTACTTTCAAAAAATAGGGTTCATTTTTTAATTCTACATAGTGAAAAATGGTTAGGGTGAATTTTTGGATTTTTCTAATATACTTGATGTTTTGGTGAATATTAAAAATAGTAATCTACGATATATTTACGTTATAAGTTAAAATCAGTATTCATTGAGTCATGGATCATGTGAGAACCATTGGTTTTAACTAACTTGAACTAATTACACTATTTATTTCAAATAATCAACACTACTTCTTGTATTGAAAAAAATATTAAAATAATGAATAAAATAATGAGAAATCTCCTCTCTCTTCTACTATTAAAATCACTCCTCAACCCTTCTTCTCTTCACTCTTCTAATCCTTGATGCATGTAAAATTGCTACAAAAATATTCTTTATATTCTCTGCTCACATCTATGATCTCTTGGTCTTACCAAAATACCAAAATCCCTTTCCTTAAGGAGTTTCTGAAGGAGGAGTCTTAAAGAGGTAAAATCTTCTACATTTTCCTTATAATTTCTTTTAAACTTATTTTATTTTATTATTATCTCCTCACATAATATCTCCAAATAATCATGATAACTCAATTATCATCTATATAATAAATTGTATCATGTTATTGAAATATCCTTCATCAAACTCCTTTCTCTCTGTCTCTCTTTAATTTAAAAAAACATCCTTTGTGAGGATCCGATTTACAACCGTTGTGGATGGTGGATTTTAATTCTTCAATTTATCCTTCAGAGATGGTTATAAAGCCATTCTTATGCTTAAAACACACCATAATATATTTATTACAACCTTTCGTATGTTCTTTAAGTAACATATTTACATAATACTCAACGATATATCAAAATGAGTTCATTGTGATCAATAACTGCCATAATAATATAAATGCTTATCACTAAATAACTTATCTAATGATCCATCTTGATTCCATATAAAAAATGATATATATAACCATATAAATTTATGGATGTTAATTAATATAAAATAAATTAAATTCTGAATAATTATACCAATTCTGTTAGAACCTCAATACTCATATACAAGTATACCGATTGTGAAAACCAAGGAAACGAACAATCCTGATGAATGAAATTGTATTTTATAACTCCAAAAAAATTACATAAATGAACTTAATAAAATTATAAAAAAATAAAATACAAGTATATAAGGTTATTAATTAATTAATTAATGTATTTCATTTGATTATACATGACTTTATGGTCAAGTGAAAAACACCTCCAGACATAAGGTAAGGATTTTCTCAACTCACATTCATTTCCATGAGATATGCCTTACTCACCACTATTCGTTATGTGTGGTGTAAGTATACTTCCCATTTATGTTTCATATCATGAATTTATTTATTTTCATGGTATTAAATGTTTCATTTTATTATTAATAATTTTTTGTCATATGATACGATTGATTAAAAAGTGGTAAAGGATTTTACCCGAACCCACATTTTTTTGTTGGGTTGCACTTTCACTACATTTAGTCAAATTTAGTGCTTAATTGTTATTGTATATTTCTTAAAAAAAATTATATATTTTCCAAACTCATATATCCATATCATATCATCCTTATTTTATGGGTATACACTTGTTTTAAAATGTTCCCCTTCCCAATCTTCCCGGTAAACAAGCCTGATTAAAGGGAACTTCACGAATTCGATACCATTTTAAAGTTCATGATATAATCTTTTTAAAACAATAATTATTTTTATAAAATCAAAAAATTTAACAAAAATTAGTATTCTAGTTCATTTATGGAATTATGAAAACAAATACTCCATTTTTCATTAAAATCACTTTAATATTTTCCTTAAACCGCATTAAAATATTTAGTTTCTTGAAAACTATTTTTACAAGATTTCACTAAAGTGGGAAATATTTTATGACTAAAATAAAATTTCAATTTTCTTACCTTTTTTATGGGATATGCATTTTTAATATCTTATTTTATGACAAATAAAATTTATTTTCCAAAACAACTCTTCCTTCGAAAGAGAAAAGGATTTTTCTCGCCTCACATTTACGTCTCTGAGATATATGCCTTATTCACCACTTATTCTATATGTGTGTTCTATATATAAATCCCTACGATATATAATATCAGTATTATCCTTATTCTAATGATATTCTAAGGTATTTGGATTTGAATTTTTCAAAGTGGAATGAGACCCTTTAGAATGTTTAAATAATTATTTCTTCGAAACATTTTCAATGGTATCTCCATCTATGTCAACATTACTTTTTTGAATCGTTTACTTCATTGAGGTTTATATATTATGATTCCATATACCATATTTTATTGAAGGGATTATTTATAGTTTGACTATGGATGTGTTATTTGATACCATTCCAAGATTATGGTTTAAGTATCAACATTTTGTAAGCTGGTTTTTCATTACGAATGTTTATGTCTTTTATGTTTCACAGATTAAATTGAAAAATGTCATAGACATAATAAGTGATGGGTGGGCCCTCTATACCCCATGGTACATCGGTAGGTCTCATGAGACAAAAAAATTGCATTTTGGTCAAGGCCTTTCCCTAGTATTTTCAAACATCTTGGTCGAGGGATTGATGATATGTTTCATATGTATGACATTATGAATTGCCTTATTATTATAATAGTAATTGATAAACCATGTGATTATTTTACTAGTATAATGTCATTCCCACCTCTTTTACCTTATTTATTTTATTAATTTTTCTAAGTTATTATTTAAAAACATGTGTTCTGACCTTGACTGCGTTCAGCACGCCGCTGTCTAAGTCGCGCAGCCTCGCTCGGTTCTCCGCTCGCTAGCTCAATGTTCACTAATTAAATAAAGGAGTTATTAATAAAGAAATAAAATTTTAAAGAGGGATAAAATGAAAATAAAATAAAATAAGAAATGTGATAAAAAATTAATGGATCATTTTAATATTTAAGGATATTACTAATATTGTTATTATTATTAATATGTTAATTATTATTAGTATTATTATTATTATTAGATCTGGTTTTCTTTTTATTCTTTCTCTTTCTTCCTTTTTTTCCTCTTTGCATCATGACCTAGCTCCCCCCTTCCCCTATTTTTTTCTGCCCCCATCGAAGGCCTACCCCTTCCTCAGTTCTGCTCGCGTCACTCCCCTCCATGGATGAAACCTCCCCTCTGACACCGCACACCCCTCCGGCGACCTTAAACCGATGTACCCCCACATTCCTGCTCAGAACCCCGCTGGAACCCCTCCTTCTTCCGGCTCAGAACCCCACCGGACCCCCCCCCCCCTTCATCCGGCTCAAAACCCCACTGGACCCCCTCCTGCTTCTGACTCAGAGTACCGCCGAAGCCCACTATTCCCCTCGGCTGACCTCCTCTCCAGCAGCCATTGGATCGCCATCGCACTCCTCCTCCAGCGGCTCCTACTATAGAAAACTCTCCTCCCTCCTTGTAGGGTTTCAGTTTAGAGTTCTTATTTTTGTTTTTGATTTTGATTTTTTGTGTATTAAATTCTAGATTTAGGGTCCAATTTGGATCCAATGTAGTGTGATTGGTGTTTGGAACCAAATTCTGGGAGTTTTTGAGACCCGACATAAGTTGTTATGTTCCCTAACACCATTAAATGAATTTAATATGATTCATTTATTTTATTATTGTGTTCCTGACTTGATTATGTGGTGGGAATGATGTTTTTGTTTTTTAATGGTTGGTGTGTTTTGGTTTTATTTTGATGCATTTGTAGATATATTGTTTCTAAGGCCCATTTTAGAATTATTGTGGTGTGTTTGATGGGAAATAAAAGTTTCACATCAACTGTTGGAGTCTTCGACACATGAGGTAGGTGGTTCTGCGTATAACTATTTTTTGATAAATTAATTTTCATGTCCGATTATTTTAGCATGGACATCCATTAATTATTTGGGTACGAAGTTAGTTTTAAGAAAAAAATTAACATACATTGATTTATTATGTAGCATGTTAGTATAGTGCAAATGTGTTTTTATGAAAACCCTTATTGAGTAATTCCGTTGTGTTATATGAGTTGTACAATAAGTCTATCTAATTTATGAAGAGCTATGAATTGGATTACGAAGCAGTGAAAATGTGAATTTTGTAATAAAGAATGTTTTCGTGTGACTTTTGTGTGTGGAAAATCAAGTGACGTCTCCCGAAATTGTTTTATAAAATTTATTAATATATATTAAATGGTATGGTAATTTCTAACTAGTTTTGAAAACCGTATTAGGGTGCACATTATTCCAGAATGAATATTTTTCCGTTATTTATTAGTAGCATGTTTATGCCATGTCAGTTTTATTTTTCTATGAAAAACCTATGTCTTGCTATTTACTATTTTATATTATGCGTTGTTAATTATTTAAAATTGTTTCATAAGCTCTTATTTTTTGATTATTAAATTGTGTAGTTTGTGAAAGGGCGTCTAACATGTGATTTATGATTTTTCATCAAACTCTTTGGGTGTCGCAAGTCGCACTTTAAAATTTTATTTGAGTGCATTAAATGTTGGAATGTGTTTTGGGTTTATTAATAGTTATTTTTTATGTGTGTAAAACCATGTGACACCCTTTTCTATTGATTTGTATTTTTTTTATGGTTTACTTAGTCATGACAATGGTGTGAAATGTTCATGAAAAATTCTTTTGTGTGCACCTTATTTGAAAATGGTTTTTACGAGTGTAAATGGTGGTTCTTTTAGTGATGAGTGTCTTTTAAATTGTCCAAATGGTTTAGTTGAGTATGTAACCTATGAAAATTTTGTTTTGAAATTATTTTGGTGTGCGTATGGTTTTAAAAGTAGGTTTGAGTGTGAAAATTGTGATTTTTCATGCATAAATACCATGTTTAGATTTTATGCATTAGTGTGACATGTGATATGAACTTGAATCTTGTTTGAGCACAAACCGGGAAGCCTGGGTAGCTAGGAGGGTGGACTAGACTAGTGGGCTAGTGTTCCGGAGGTGACTCGACCGGATTCCACTGGCAGGACTGATGATTGCAACACTAACTAAACATATGCTTTTTTGAGGGTCGTGGCCTTCTAAGACACATTTTCTGAGGGTTGTGGCCTTCAAATCCATGTTTCACCGAGACACAAAGATCTAGGGACCCAAGCTAGCTAACACCCACACGGCCACTCCCATAGTAGTTCTCATTGGTTACTTTACACTCGTCGGTGTGACATATTGGTAATTTTAAAAAGTAAGTGTGTGTGTGTTTTAATTTAAGTTGATCCATTTGATAATATTTTCTTTAATTCCGTTTTCTTTTAAACTATTCAAGTATTTATTTATTTTCTTTAGTTAATATTTCCAACGTATTTTTCATTTAATAATTATGTGTGGAACATTTTTATTGGGTGACATTCTACTGGTATTTTGGCTCACACCCTACATACACCTTTGGGTGTAGGTAGATTCTGTTTATTTTGTATTCCTGGTCGAATATTTGAGCGCAATGATGGTGTTTTTAGTCATTGATTGTCTTCTTGGGCAGGTTGGTGTTTATGGCATGTGGATGCTGCACGTCTCTTATTTCTTGGAGGTTGGAATTAGAGTTTTAGTTTCTCTTGTTGTAGTTTAATTTTGGATGTTGGTTTAATTTGTAAGACTTTAAGTTTGTTTTTTTTAGTTTAAGGGTCTGTTTGGTTGTTATTTCACAGTTTCATTTTATTTATCTTGATAGTGGTTTTGTGTTTACTATTTGGGGTAAAATATTCCCAAATGTTACTCTTGATACTCGAGCACTTGTGTCAGCCCGTGGGGATTGGGAACGCCCTTTAGGGATATGCCGCGGACCGGGTCGGGCACCGGGTTAGATGGTGACCTAGCCTGGTTTGTGACAAAATGGTATCAGAGGTGGTTTTCTTTCTAGGTCATGTTCTTTTGGGATAGAGTCAAAGTAGACCTAAATTAAGTTTGTCAAAACTCGACATTCTAGCTACGAGAAATGTGCCTGGCGACCACACCTCGTGGCGGGAATCGAGTTGCCAATGTAAGTTGAGGTTTGTATGAGTCATTGGTTCTTATGGTTAATCTTTTTTAGGGGAAATGAAAAGGGGTAGGGATAATGGTCCAAGTGAGCTCGTAGGGTCTATTAATCCATGTGGAGTTGGGGACGCTGTCCTAGAATAGTCTCAGTAGTGGTGGTGTGATTGGCGTATGGCCGCCATCCATATGTTCCAGTCACCCACTGACACTAGTCTCCTCTTTCATCGCTCCTCGCCTCATTGTTTTCGATTCATGGAAATCAGTTTTTTAAGTAAAACAAATTGGTTTTGAAAAAAAATTGAAATGAAGCTCTTTAAAAATAAAATGATGTATGATGTTTGAAAGGTGTGGGTTGAATGTTTGGTTTTGAAAAAAATGGAAAGTTTGGGTTTTGATTCTTGGTGTTCTCCTAGAAAACCACATTGATGAATGTATATGGAAAAAAATGGTAAATGGGATGGGCAGGTGAATTCCAGGATTGATATGAGGTGGGTGTTAGTGCGGCATGAGGACATGCATGTTTGAGGCCCATGGTTGACCATTGGTGTTTGTGCAACCCACTGGCTTTTCTTATTTTCAAAAAGTTTTGTTAAATGAGAATTTTGTGTTTTAGTAACCGGTGGTTACATGGTGTGTCCTTATGTTTTTTAAATGATGTATGTGAGGTGTCTCGAGCCGAGAATCTTTTTTAGATGATTTGTATCCTGAGTTTGAAATCTTATTTGTAAGTTGGTATGCAAGCATGAGGTTAGTGAATTATTTTAAAAAGTACATCAGGGAGCCCTTGAAGTGGTTCCCCCTGCATTTTTGGTGTACATTTGTGGTATGTATTGACCATTGGAACAGTTTGGTCGGGTCCATGGTTTTCTTTCATGACTAGTGTATGCCCCCCATAAAGCGTTGACATGTGATTGAAGTGAGGCCACATGCAAATCATCATTGGCCGAGCCTCCAGTTGATCAGAGGAATCTCTTATTGAATTCTATAATTGAACCCACCTCTCCTTTTTACAACTAAGCAGGTCCCCTCTCCATGGGATGGCAGATGTGAGGGGAGGTTAAGGGATTTTTGGTCTTTTGAGTGTCTAACAAGTTGGGTAAGATGTTTGACACTATCTTGTTTGAAGGCTCCCCCTGGAAATGGTGAAAGGAATTCCAGCGGGTATGGGTGAAGGAGGTTCAGAGTTATAAGTGTTGAATGGTGCCTTGAAAGGCTTTGTAGTACTTTTATCAGCTCCAAGGGTTAGGTTTGGTGATGTCTTGTAGTGTCAGTTCTCTTTGAAGAGAAAGGGTGGATTTCGTAGGATCCTTCAAAAATCCCTATTTTCATAGGAGTGTGTTCTCTCAGGGAGTTCTAGTTCTTATGTTCAAAGGGGAGTGTTTTTTGTGTGTCTTTCCTCATCATGTTTCTTAGTTAAGATGAATAGGTGATGCATGTGCATCCTCTAAACCCCTGTTTTGGTGGATGTATCCTGAGCGAGTAGGTAGATGTTGTGGTGTGTTGTGTTTGATGGGGTTGTCTCGATTCTGGTATGGTTGCATGCATCACCCAAGGGAGAATCTCCGTTCGAGAGTCCTCAACACCTAACTGTGAGGCAGGAGATGCTTCAAACATCAGGGCTCTAGCCATAGGCCTCATAGTGAAGCTGGCGCGTGGTCAAGAACCCATAGAGTGTATGGGACCCTGACTTTGTTCTGTCATCGGTGTTAAAATTCAAGGTAGTTTAAATCATTTACTGTAGTTTTTCCATTCCAAATGAATATTTTGGGCTTGTAAGGATTCCATGACTATGTGGAGGTGAGTTCGCCACATTTCCTTAGAGTCACGGGGGTCGTATTCCACTTGATGAAATATCTTTAGTGGTCCTTATGTGATATGTTGGGTAAGTCGGTCTCAAAGTTGGAATAGTGATCGTCCGGGGATGTGAAGATGTTGGTTTGTCTTGGTTCGAGGTTTAGAAACCCCTGTAGTTGGGCCCCACCCTCCCCGCCCCTATTGGATGGGTTTTTGTTCACTATCGTGAAATTTTCAAAGTTATGTATATCCTGTTAGTTATAATGGTTGGGAGACCCATGTTAGGTCTCGCACGAATGTCTCTGGAATGAAACGGTGTTGGACTTCTCTTTAATGGCAGGGAGTCTACTCAAACCTCTCCATGTTAGTTTTCCAGTCTCGTACTAGGTGTTAATAGGTTCTTAATGGTGGGGAGCCCCTCGGGCTTCCCCATGTTGACCTTTTGGTTCTGTTTCTAAAGATGAGTTAGCGATAGGTGATAAGGGTGCTTCTTGGTCATGGTTGGTCTCATTATTCATTCCAGAAAAATGACGTTGTTTTCATTCAATGGAACTTGGGATGTTTTGTCTTGTGAAGTTTGTTTCCATGGGTGTGAGAGTTCCTTTCCTTAGTTGATCAACTGGTGGTCTTTTACCTCTTTGGGGTGGAAGACATGTCGAAAATCCTTTTATGAGTTTATTGAGGTTTTTATTTAAGTCACTCTCTCTGAACACGATGCTTTTTCCTCTCTTCGCTTGATGTTTTTTGGGGATCCCCTTTGAACCTTACTAGAGTGTGGTTTTCCACTTTGGGGTTTGGTCCTAGTTATGGCTTTCCGGGGACGGAAAGATTTATGGTGGGGAGAATTGTCATGCCCAACTATTTTACCTTATTTATTTTATTAATTTTTATATGTTCTTAATTAAAAATGTGTGTTCTAACCTTGACTTCATTCTGTGCGCCGTTGTCTATGCTATACGGACTCGCTCAGTTCTCTGCTCGCCAGCCTGATGTTCAACTAATTAAATATAGGAGTTATTAATAATGAAATAAAATTTAAGAGGGATAAAATGAAAATAAAATAAAATAAAAAATGTGATAAAAATTTAATGGATAATTTTAATATTTAATGATATTACTATTATTATTATTATCAATATGTTAATTATTATTATTATCATTAATATGTAATTATTATTATTAGTATTATTATTATTAGATTTGGTTTTATTTTTATTCTCTTCTTTCATTATTTTTTTCCTCTTTGTGTCGTGACCTATCTCCCCCCTTCCCCAGTTTTTTTCTTCCCCCATTGAAGGCCTCCCACCTCCTTGGTTCTTCTCGCACTGATCCCCTCCATGGCTAACATCTCCCTCTGGAACTGCACACCCCTCTAAAGACCTTAAACCATCAGACCCCCACCTTCCGGCTCGGAACCCCGCTGGACCCCCTCCTTCTTCCGGCATGGAACCCTACCGGACCCCCCCCCCCCCTCCTTCTTTTGGCTCGAAACCCTACTCGACCCCCTCATTTATTCGGCTCAGAGTCCCACCAGACCCCCTGTTTCCCTCAGTCGACCTCCTCTCCTGCAGTCGTTGCATCACTGTCGCACTCCTCCTCCAGTGGCTCCTAATCGGGTAAACTCTCCTCCCTCCTTGTAGGGTTTTAGTTTAGAGTTCTTTTTTTGTTCTATTTTGATTTTTTATGTTTTGAATTCTTGATTTAGGGTCCAATTTAGATCTCAGGTGGTTCGATTGGTGTTTGGAACCAATTTGTGGGAGTTTTCGACACCCGACGTAAGTTATTCCGTGCCCTAACAACATTAAATGAATTTAATATGATTGATTGAATTTATTATTGTGTTCCTAACTTGATTCTGTGGTGAGAATTGTGTTTTTTTGGAATTGTTTGTGTATTTTGGTTCTATTTGGATGCATTTTTCGATATATTGTTTCTAAGGTTCATTTCGGAATTGTTGTGGTGCGTTTTATGGGAAATTAGAGTTTCACGTCGAGTGTTGGAGTCTTAGACACCTAGGGTAGGTGGTTCTGCATATAACTATTGTTTGATAAATTAATTTGCATGTCCAATTATTTTAGCATGGCCTCCATTAATTATTTGGGTTCAAACATAGTTTTCAATAAAATTTAACATGCGTTGATTTATTTTGTAGCATGTTAGTATAGTGTGTAGTGTGTTTCTGTGAAAACCTTTATTGAGTAATTATATTGTGTTATATGAGTTGTGAAATAAGTCTATCTAATTGATGAAGATCTGTGAGTTGGATTATGAAGCGGTGAAAAGGTGAATTTTGTAATAAAGAGAGTTTTCGTGTGATTTTTGTGTGTGGAAAAGCATGTGACGTCGCTTGAAATTGTTTTATAGATTTTCTTAATGGTTTATTAAATGGTATGGTAATTGAGACCTGGTTTTCAAAACTATCGTAGGGTGAACATCATTCAAGAATGATTTTTTTTACTTATTTATTAGTAACATGTTTATGCCATTTCATTTTGATTTTTTTGTGAAAAACCAGTGTCGTGTTGTTTACTTTTGTATTTCTTGTTTTGTTACTTATTTAAAATTGTTTCATAATCTCTTATGTTTGGCTTATTAATTAGTGTAGTTTGTGCAAGGGCTTCATACATGTGATGTAAGATTTTTCATTAAACTGTTTGCGTTGCACAAGTAGAACTTTAAAAAAAAATTGAGTGCGTTCAATGTTGGAATGTGTTTTGCGTTTATTAATAGTTATTTGTGTGTGTGTGTAAAACTATGTGACACCCTTTTCTATTGATTTATAATTTTTTATGGTTTACTTAGTCATGAAAATTGTGTGAAACGTGATTGAAAATGCTTTAGTGTGCGCTTTATTTGAAAATGGTGTTTACATGTGTAAGTGGTGGTTCATTTAGTGATGAGTGTCTTTTAAATTATCTAAATGGTTTAGTTGAGTTTTTAACCTATGAGTATTATTTTTTGAAAATATTTTGGTGTGCGTCTAGTTTTAAACGAGTTTTTGGGTTTGAAAATTGTGATTTTTCGTGTGTAAATACCATGTTTGGATTTTAAGCATTAGTGTTACATGTGATATGAACTTGAAACATGTTTAAGCATGAACCGGGAAGCCTGGATAGCTAGGATGGTGGAATAGACTAGAGGGATAGTGTTCTGGAGGTGACTCGACTCGGTTCCACTGTTAGGACTGACAATTGCAACACTAACTAAACATATGCTTTCCTGAGGGTCGTGGTCTTCTAAGCCACTTTTTTTTTAGTTTTGTGGCCTTCAAATCCACATTTCACCGAGACACGAAGTTCTAGGTACCCATGTTAGCTAAAAACCACGCGACTTCTCCCATATTAGTTCTCATTTCTTACTTTACACTCTTCATTGTGAAATATTGGTTATTTTAAAAAGTAAGGGTGTGTGTGTTTTAATTTTAGTTGTTCCATTTGAAACTATTTTATTTATTTTGTTTTCTTTTAAACTGTTCATGCATTTATTACTTTTCTTTAGTTACTATTGAAAATTTATTTGTCATTTAATTATTATGAATGAATCCTTTTTATAGGGTGAATTCCTACTGGGCATTTGGATCACACCCTACATACACCTTTGAGTGTAGGTAGATTCAGTTTCTTTTTTATTCCATGTCGAAGCGTTGAGCTTAGTGATGGTGGTTTTGGTCATTGATTGTCTTCTTGGGAAGGTTGGTGTTTATGGCGTCTTGATGCTACACGTCTCTTGTTTCTTGGAGGTTGGACTTAGAGTTTTAGTTTCATTTTTTGTCGTTTAATTTTGGATGTTGGTTTAAGTTGTAAGCCTTTAAGATTGTTTTTTTGTTTAAGGGTCTTCTTGGTTGTCAATTCACAGTTTTATTTTATTTATCTTGTTAGTGGATTTGTGTTTTTTATTTCGAGTAAAACTTTCCCACAAGTAACTCTTGATATCTGGGCACTTGTTCTAGCCCGTGGGGATCGGGAACGCCCTTTAGTCTATGCCGCAGACCAGGTCGGGAAACAGGTCGGATGACAACCAGGCCTGGTTCAAGAAATATAATATCCATGGTTTTGTTTCATTCTTTTATGATCTTTTATGTGTATTTATGTAATCAAATTTCATTTTTACCATATTATGAACTTGTTTATTTTTAAATTCATCTCTTTTTAGTTATTCACTATGCCTAATGGTTATGTTTATAATAAATTTCTTTTTCATACAAACCCTTTCTGATAATTTTATCTCAACCCATTCTTATGTTTTATTTTCCCCCAATATGGGAATATTAATATTATGAATGACGTGTAGGTATAATCTAGGAGTTATGGATGTTTTTGATTGAATTGTGATGTTTTATTTCCTTTTACGTTATAACTTAAAACTTATCTTTGTATATTTTTTTGCAAAACTACTAAACTATTCGGTCCTTTTGGATGAGATGTCCTTATAAACATACCAGTGTGTTTATATAAGGCACTGGATCTAGGCAATTGGGGTCATGGTCTTTACAGACCTAGATCAACCTTAAGGTCCTAGATAGTCCATGGTTTATCTTTTACTCATTACAATGTGGTAAGACCATGTGTAGTCCTTGAGTAAATATATCCTCATTGACAATATCATGTGATGTAATGTCCTTGAGAATTGAGGGTTTATCCTAGACTGTAATTATGACTGAGGACCCATGTGAGGATGACTTAGCATTACTAATACTTAGGTAACCCTATTAGGTGTCTTATGATGTTTGACCATAGTTAGTGGATGGATATGAATGGGTAAGGATGATTTTGGGTGTCACCTTGAACTCGAATTTATGATTCGAGTCTATTTAGGCTATTAAAGTGTAGGTTGTACTCTGGGGATTCCAACCATGGGTTTCTTGGAGGCTTGGGAATATGCCTAAATATGATGTTTATTTTGATATTTATTTTTGTTATGGTATATTCTATAGGGAGTTTTTATTAATAGGTGTAAAACTCTTATAGCAGAGGTATGCAATTTTGGTCGGGATACCATGATTTGGAGCTAGGTATGGATGGAGTATCCATGGAGTTGGAGATAAGATATTCTTGGTTCTAGGTGATGCTTATGGAATTATAACCATAAGATAAAACTATCATATGGGGGGTCTGTTATAATGATTAGGTTTATGCATAGAGGAGAAAACTCCCATAGAGTAGGACTGTGGTGACTAATAAATCTCTCAAAGGGGAAGTAAGTGATGACTAAGAAAAATTCCCATGGTGGGAGGTTTGAAATAAATTGGTCGGATTTTCCATGGAGTTAGAGACCATTTTATTATTAAAATTGGAATGTTTACATGAAATTCATAGAGAAACCCTGTAACTGGCTAAAATAATTATGGTCAATTAGGGTCACGGTCCTCAAAATAGATTTTTTGTCAATAATTTTTTTATTATATGTTTATTTATTTTAGTTGCACTTGTTTTATTTACATATCACTACATATGTAGTTTGTTATGGGACATTTTTGGTAGTTACACAATTATTTTTCAATTCACACCCTTCTAAAGACACAAATGAACTTGAGTTCCCATGTTGACATTCACTAGGTTGTAATCATAGGTTGGGCTAAGGTATCGTGGTGAATTTTAGTCGAGGAATTAGTCAGTGGTCCAAGGTGGTGGGATGTAACAATAATAATACATAAAAATTATAGTAATAATCAAATAATCACAAAATATTTGGGGTTTAAAGGATAAATTACATATTATTTTCCTCAAAGTAAATTTAACATTAAAAATCCTGAAGAAAAAACAGATTGTAATAGGAACCCCTTACCTCAAGTCCTTTCATGATTTTATATATTCAAATATCTGGTATAATAAATTTATATTTATTATATATATTCCAAAATAATATTAATGCACAAATTCTTATTTATCATTCCCTTATAATTTCCAATTATCCTTTTATGAAAAATTTCTTCAACAAAATGAAAATTCAAGTGAAAACGTGACATATTTCCATACATGATTCAGTTTGACAGTTTTGATACTTGAACCTTGGTCTTGGTTTCATCATATATTTAATATTAATCATTGAATAAGTATTATTTTTATTCATTAAATATTCTTTTATAATCATTTTTTGAAATTGGTGATGAAAAATTAATTACATCACATCGTGTAGACAGTAATTTGCACATACGCATGAGTGAGGTTTTTAATTTTTGATTGATGAAACAAAAAAATTAAATTATAATTCAACATGAAACGTTATTATTATATCATAAATATAATATATATTCATTAAATATATTCTTGTTAACTTCCTTGTAATGTGTAAATGAAAAACTAATTTTATCGATTTGTGGAGGTAGTGTTCCACACGTACGTACAAACGACATTTTGGTTTTCCAATAGAAGAAAATGTAAAAAGGTAAATTGGATATTATAATTCTTGAAGAATAATTATTTCATAAATATAATCTAAAATCCATAAATCCATCATCATAACCATCCATTAATGATGGTGATTACAAGAAAAATATGTCGCTTCACGAGACAGTAGTCTACACGTTCGCAGGAACGATGCTTTTGTTTCCCATTTTAGGGAGGAGATGTAAATCCCTGACCCTAGTTACCTTGATTCGGTGCATTATTTCATAAATTTGGAATGATGACAAGGGATCAAATCCTGAAATACTGATCAATTCAGTTACCTTGGAATTACTAGATACATTCATAAGTTTTACATTACATTATAAAATGAAAAACAATAACAACATTGACTTCATTGACTACATTCATATCCCTTATAAAATCCCTGCAGGCCATCAATGATATACTTCTTCACATCCTGGAAAAAATAAAACATAGAAAGGGGTGAGATCATATGCTCAGTAAGGATAACAATATAGAGGAAGCATTCATAAATAAGCATAAACATTTTAAGCAATGTATAAGACTAAAACATAATCATTTTAAACATAAACTTCTTCATAATATGGCCAATATAAATAAAATAATTTCGTTTATTTATTCACATGGATATTCTACTAGTTGAATAATAACATGCAATATAAATAGCCAATTTCATAATGATAGAATGAATATTTCCAGACTTCATAACCACATAGTCAAGGCCTCATGCCAAGACTACAAATAAGATTTTGTCAAGGCCTTGTTCTAAGACACTAGTTTGTTTCATGGGACCTACCAATGCATCGATGAGCTATATATGGATCCACCCATCACTTACTAAGTCCAATGTATTTCTCATATAAAAAAGTTTAAACATAACCTAAACATTCGTATTAAAACTAGCATATGAAATGTCAATACTTTATCCATAAATAATAAATGGTGTAAAAATATCACATCCCAAGTCAAAAATATTACAAAACCTTAAATACAATATAAAAGATTTGTATCATAATAAATCAAATTCAAAAAAGATTAAAATCCATCAAAGTATGTTGACATAGATGAAATCAAAACTTTTTGTAGAGAAATGTCTCTTTCTATTTTGAAATATTTTAAAATTAATATAATTATAAAAGAAAACATTTATTTTCAAAATATTCTGATAATCTTTTAGGTGAATCTTTGACGATGTTATAACGGCAGAAAATAGCCGCACCCATCGTATAGGTTAAAAAAAGACATTCTTACCTTAATTTTGTCGAAAAGGTCATAAAATACATTGTTTGGAAAATGATGGAAAGATTATTTTCAAAACATATAAGGTAAAATAAGGGTATAAATGAATTTTACCCATAGTCTAGTAAATAGTAGAAATGTTTTGAAATATATTTCTTATGAAAACATGGATGTAGCTGATAAAGAGGTCCCGGTAGATATGTACGTATTAACAAACTCAGATAATGAAGAGACCGTAGAATTAACCCTTACCTTATACTTTCCCATGGTCAAGGTTATGTTAACCTCTTTTATAATAGTTGAATAATTGTTATTAAATTTTACAAGAGTCATATACCTAAATATGATATCATATATGATCTTGTAATATTTCTTTGTTAATAAAATTTTAATAGTATTGTTGTTGTGGGTGTTAACTGATTTGTTTTCCTTTATGTGCTTGGTAATGTAAGCCATGTTTGTTATGGATATGATGTATTTAATTCATATACAGAATGATATTTTGTTCATAAACATTATTTTTAATCCTAAAAAGAAAATTATTCTATAATGATTATGATGGGGAATGAATCTCATCGCGTTGTTGGAGACTGTAATCCGTACATACACACGAGCGACTATATCATTATATTTATGGTGAACTCATATGTAATTGGATAATATATAATATATACATAATAATTAACATGTTATATTTATTATTTACATCATTTATACTCATTATTATACCCATTCAAATAATGAAGTGTTTCAATAACAAACTACACCACGATGTGGAGACGGTAAGCCGTACGTACGCACGTATGGTGACTTTGTCATTTATAGGATGGATAGAATATTGAATATGGTTGTAGCATATTTATAATAACATCAGAGTATGTATAAGGTAAAGGATTTATTATTTTGGTATGGAAACTACAAAGAAAGAGAAAGTGGAAGAAGAAAAGAACATGAAAGAGGGTGGTGAAATTATTACCTCTTCTTCGGGTGATTCCTTTTGAGTTGATCGAAAGGGATCCTTAGGTTTTCTTTCTGATAAAATTAATAACTCTAGGTTGATATAAGGGTATTTGGGAGGATATTTGGGTAGGGGTTGGTAGAGCTAAATGGATTTTTAGGTGTGAAATTAAGAGATGGGAAAGTATGCTTTTAAAAGAGAGGTGTGGGTCACTTTAGGAAAAGCATGAAATATTGTTTTATAATAAAATCATTCAAGGTTTCTAATTGCTCAAAAATGATTTATTTAGAGGATAAGGTGGGTATGGGTCTAAAACATCTCAACCAATAGGTTTTAAATAGATTTAGGTCACCATATTAACCACATCTTTTAGATTTTACTCTTAGTTAAATAGTTTTACATTTACCATGACTCTTTGTATTTTTATATTATATGGTTAATAAACATACTATAAACTGCCATAAGAACCCCAAGTGGTTCATTATTAGTATATATAACTTTATCTATGTCCTTTGACCAAACCGTAGATTTTTCGGAATATTATATTAATTAATAATATAGTATTTGTTTTAAAAACTCAATTATGTCAATTTTGATACAATATAGTATTTTATATTTTTTGAAATCCATAAAAACATTATTACTTTTAATAAAATTTATTTAATAAACTCTAACATGTCATATTAACCTATAAAATTAGTTTAATTAATCATAAATCTCAATTTACATTTATTTGGATATTTATAATATCAATTATTTAAATATTTCATAAATAAGGTAATTACTACTGAAATATTCTGTCATAAATAAATTAAATTATATAATATCTAAAATATAAAAATAAAATACCATTATGTAGGAAATAGTTTTATCTTTCTAATGAATGTTTATAGTCTAATTTATCTTATGTATATCTGTATATTAAAAATAGTTTGGTTATTAAACATTGAATATAACACTTTTAACTCTTCTTTAAATAAAATAACAATAAATGTCCTAATCTAATCCATGTGAACCAAAAGGGATAACTTTTTCTTAATAATTTATTTACTAGTAGAATTACACTTATCCAATATAATTAGGGAATGTTTTAGGGTAATTATAATATCAATTTTACCCTTAATTACACTATTTACTTTTAACTACAGTAAATAAAATTAAAAAGTTACTATTCACCAAAAATTATTTTCATCTTATTGAACCAAATTTTACTTATTGATGTAAATCATTCCTCTTAGATTTTTTAAATTCAACTCACAAAAGCGGTAAAATTTATTTTTATGCAAATTTTCAAATGCTCCTAGATGTTGGGTAAAAGACAGTAAAATGTTGGATAAAATTTTATATATCTAAACTTATTATAAAATGACTCCAATGAATTAATTGGAAAATATATAGGTATTATTTACCTATTTTGAAATAAAATAAATTAATATAAATTAACTAATTATTTAAACAAAAAGTCAGTTTTGAACAATAACGCAGTGTTTTTCACTATTCATCAAAAAAATTGAATGTTTTTAGAAAAATACTAAAAATTTACCCTAAGTAAATTTTGATATTCCAAAATCAAAAATGAATAGAATTTTGATAAAATATTCTAAAATTTTAAAAATTGGGTATTACTATTCATAACGGCAAGCATGATTGGTTTTGGTGTGTTAAAACTCCAAGTTGTGTACAACGCAAGCTACTACATTATTCAAAGGGAAACGTACCATGGATGCTTGGGGTGTTGCAGGAGAAGATGAATATAGGTTGTTAAATCAACATAATAACATCTAATTATATAAATGATTCTATATTCATCATGTTATAATGGATAAATCATGTTTATATAAGGTGTAATAATAAATAAAATTCAAACTACTCAATTAAGAGTTAAATCCCTTCATTGAGAAACATCATTTGGATTAGAGATTAGTTCTTGAAAGGAAGGTATTATATCCTAACAATGACCTATGGGATGTAAATGTGGTTTTTAAAAAATTATTAGGTTATTTATTGGATGATATTTGAGGCACATGAAGGCTGAGGAAGATATGAGAGACAATATGCTTTTATAAGGGAGGGATATGGCACACTATAATTTTTCAAAAGATTAAAATATATTAATCATTTAATAGATTAATTTGGCTCTAAAAATATAAAAATTATAATAGAATAATTATATGTTAAAAATAAAATAAAATAATCAAATTAAATAATGTTTTTTTGGTATTTTAAACCTTGTCTCTTAGATTAACCCCTGGTAAACGTGTTTTACATTAATCGTGGTAATACAATCCTAGAAATTTTAGTATTATATTGACAAAAAATTAAGTTTAACATATTACATAATATTAATTATTATAACTAAAAATATGGTTTCGTTTTAAAATATTAAATTTTTATAATATTTATAAATTTATTTTAAATTATGTTCGAAAATTACAACAAAACTGTTCTTAGATAAAATCATTTTAATCATAAAATTGAGTTTACATTTGATACATTCCATATAAATACTATTAGATGAATGTTAAAAAATTTATATGAACATATAATATAAATATTTTATTAAATTCATCCATAAAGGGTGATTAATTTAATTTACTAAAATGGAAACACATTGCGCGCATGAAATTAGTTTTTTAGAAAAACATTTCTTTTTTATTTTCAAAAACTTATTTTTCCTTTACTAAACAACAAATAACCATTGGATTAATTATATAACTATGTAAAAAATAATTTTTCATAATTTATCTATTTTTATTTATAGCTTTAAATTCAATGGATAGATAATTACTTTCAAATTAAATAATAATAATTCTATAGTATATAATGGTTCGTTTAAACTCAATGGTTATTGTAAAGAAAGATATCTTAGAAATTAAATTTATTTAAATAGATATATATATGTGTGTGATAAAATCTATTGGTTTCACATTCTACCCCTTTATAAGAACATTTCTCTCTAAATTGTTTTCCTCTGAAAAAAATAAATAATGATACTTTTACATCATCACATATTTTTGTTCCCATCTAACATCTTCAAATCTATAGTTTATCCATAAAATGTTGATCAGGTGAGTGTTCTTGTTTCATAGAACATTATCTCTTCAATAAAAAATATTCACCACTATTAATTAATAATATTTTTCGTAATCCATTTTTATGAACTAAAAGTTCATTACACATGAAGGATCAGGTATGTACTTCCTTAACAGAGAATCATGGAACATGTTGTGAACCTGAGAGAGATTTTATGGAAGAACCAATCAAAAAGATACCTTCATAATACGATCAAAAATATTTAAGGGACTGGAATATCTATAAACAAAATTACCCTTCATTATAAATGTCATGCCCTTCTTCAATGTAGATATTCATATGAATACATTTTCACTATCATCAAAATCAAGATCTCATTGATGATTTTCAGCCCAACCATTTTATCGACTCTAAACCGCCCTGATGTTTTGTTGTATAACTCCAACATTCTCTTCCATTTCCTCAGCTAACATGGGTATTAATAGCATTCTTCCTTCATCTTCCTGAAATCAAGATGTATTTATACACTTTTTCTTAGTTTGAATCATAATGATCTATCTAAATTCTAGAGTAAAGGCTTTTATTGTAAAAATATTCTACCAAAGGAAGTTTTAGATCCCAACCACCTTTCAAATCGACATAAATGTATTTAAAAATATACTATAGGGATTGAATTTTCTATTTACACTAAACATCCATCTAAATATGATATTCAGGTATAAATTTTAACTCTATTTTCAAATATTATTAAATACTTATTCTGAACATCGACGTAAACATAAGATCCTAGTCAGAAATAATAGAATGAGGTACTCTATAAAACCTTACCACTTCTTTAATATATATCATATAAATATAATCAATATGTAACATACCAATATTTCATTGTACATTATCTATTTAAAGTAATTCATTAACTTGCGCTATAGGTAACAACGAGTTAGAACGCACCACGACGTACCAAACTAGCTATTAAAAAAGTGGTTATGAATAGTATAAACTGCATTTTGAAATTTATATATATCCTATATAATTTTAACATTCATATTTTTTGTTTTTTAGATATAATATATGGAAAATTTTAATTTTTTAGATAAAAGAAGTATTTTTCTAAAAATTCAATTTTACTGCATATTTAAGAGAGAATCATTTTTAAATCAAATATTTGACACTTTTATATATTTAATTTAATGAAATTAAATTCTTATTTAGAATCAGAACATAAAATTTAAGTTTGGATAAATTTTTGGTTATTTTCTGATAACATTCATATTTTGATGAATACTGAAAAATAATAAATTTTAATTTAAAACAACTTTATTAATCGAAATAATTTTTAGTGTTAAATTATAAATTTGAATGTTTTGGATGGATAATTATATTATATTTTTATCATTTATTACAATGTTGGTCATTATAAGTAATTTCACATTTAAATTTGACATAAACACATGTCAATCTTTTGATAGTTTTTACTTTTTAAAACCCTACTTTTTGGTTTTGACAACGGGAATTAATTTTAAATTAATAAATTCAACTTCTATGTTTTTAATTTTCTAAAATATACTTCATTTTAGAATTTAGAATATCAGAATTACCTTAGGGTGAAGTTTTTTTATTTTTATGAAAACATTCAATTTTTAATGAATAATGAAAAACACTCCGTTATTATTTAAAACCGACTTTTTATTTGAAAATTTATTTATTATATTTCAATTTATTTTAAGTAAAATAGTTATATAATACCTATATAATCTCAATTTAATTCATTGGTGTCATTTTATAGCAAAATTAGATGTATAAAATTTTGTAGAACTTTTAAACGTTTTTTACCCACCTCCTATGAGTATTTGCAAATTTGCATAAAACATAATTTTAACGCTTCTGTGAGTTGAATTTAAAAAACCCTAGAGACACAGTTAATATCAGTAAGTAAAATTTTGTCCAATAATATGAAAATAATAATTTTTGAATAGTAACTTTTGACTTTTATTTACCGCGGTTAAAAGTAAATAGGGTAATTAAGGTTAAAATGATATTATAATTACCCTACCACATGTCCTAATTCTATTGGATAGGTGGAATTCAGCCAAAAACAACCTTAGGAATAAAATTTGATCCTTTTTTCCAATATTATTATATTAGGATGTTTATTATTATTTTATTTAAAGAAGAGTTAAAAGTGTTAAATTCAACGTTTAATAACTAAACCATTTTTTATATAGGGTTAAACACAATATAAATTCGACTATAAATATTCATTAAAAAGATAAAAAAATATTTCATACATAATTTTATTTTAGTTATAATATTTATAAATTTAATAATTTAATTTATTTATGACACAATGATGATTCAGTAATTACCTTATTAACGAAATATTAAATTAATTGATATTATAAATGTCCAAATAAATGTAAATTAAGACTTCTGATGAATTCCACTAATTTTATATTTTAATATGACATGTTTGGGTTGATTAAATAATTTCTTTTCGAAATGATATGGTTGTTATGTCTTTCACAAAAACAAAATACCAAATAGTGACAAAATTGAAATAAATTAATTTCTAAAACAAATACTATATTATGGGTTGATATAATATTCCTAAAAACCTAATATTCCTCAAAAGGACTTAAATAATATTATGTATGTTATTAATTAACCACTTGATGTTATCTTGGAAGTTTAGAGTAAGTTTATTAACCATATAGTGTAAGAATACAAGAAAACGCGGTAAAAGTTTAACTATTTAACTAAGAGTTAAATCTAAACGATAAGGTTAAAATGGTAACATAAACTTTTCTAAAACCTATTGGTTGATATTTTTTTGAAAAAGAACCACCTTATCCTACAAATAAATCATTTTTGAGCCATTAAAAACCGAAAATTATTTTATTATAAAATAATATTTCAAACTTTTCTTAAAGTGACCCTCACCCCTCTTATAAAAGGGTACTTCCCCTTCTCTTAATTTCACACCTCCAAAGCCATTTGGCTCGGCCAAACCCTAACCAAATATCTTCCCAAATTTACTCCCTTCATCCTAGAGTCTTTTATTTGGTCAGAAATCCAACCTAAGGAGACATTGTGATCAAATCAAAAGGAAGAACATGAAGAAGAGGTAAATATTTCATCACCTCTTTCAAGTTCTTTTCTTCTTCCACTTTCTCTTTCTTTGTTATTTTTTGGATAAAATAATAACTCTAGTATATTATATATACGAGGATATTATTAAAAAATGAAACAACCATTTTTATTACACTATCCAACCTATTAATGACAAAGTCACCATACGTGCGTACATGCGGATCTTCGTCTCCACATCGTGGTGTAGTTTGTTATTCAAACACTTCATTGTTTGGATTGGTATAAAAATGAGAATAACTAATGTAAATAATAAATATAACATGTTAATTATTATTTATATATGGTATACCATCCAATTAAATATTATTTCACCATTAATATATTGATATTGTCGCTCGTGCGTACATACATATTACCGTCTCCACGATACGATTAGATTCATTTCCACCTTCACCATTCAACGATGATTATAAAAATATATATCATTATTAAGTATGGAATATATAAAATAATAATTCTATGGTATATATATATATATATATATATATATATATTTACTTACATATATCTTATTCACTTAGTTCCGTTCAATATGATATGAAAATGGAAACAACGTTTATGCGTACGTATGGCCTACCGTATCCGTAAACGATGTTTTCCATTTCATATATATGTCTACTATACATAATTATATTATAAATATATATGATATATAAATCATTTTTTTATTCTGGAAGTATTTAATTAATGGTCTATGTGATACAATCAAGAGTAAAAAGTTAAAACACATATGATAAAGAATGCGATTATTACCCAAAATGTTAATTAAACATGGAAATTATTATTAAATGGGTAGTATAAAGTCATAAAGGAATAACTTATGATATAATAAATATTAATATGGTTCTGTTACAATTTAATAACATACCATGATCTTTATACATGAGGTTAAGCATACCCTCGACTAAAGGGAAGTATAATGTTAGGGTTAATTTCACATACTCTTTATTATCCGAGGTTGTTTTTACTCAAGTATCTAATGTGACATATTTTTAATCCATGCCCATGTTTCATAAAAGAGTTTTCAAAGGGATTTTTTAAGGGACTTTTTTTTACTAAAACAACATTTTAAATGTTTAAATGATTTATTCTTCTAAACCTTTCTCATTAATGACCATGTTTTCAAAATGGTTTTAAGGATGTATTTATATGGTTAAGAATGTTTTAAAATGTTAATTCCTTTAAAAAGTTTCAAAGTGGTATGGGACACTTTGATTCAAAACTATCTTATAAAATGACTTCGTTTATAAATTATGTGACTTTTAAATGATTTCATGAAAAAATGATATTTCTGTCAAATATTTTTACTGATCATTTTCAACTATGTCAACACCCTTTACAGGATATTACTCTTGATCGAGGTTGATTTATTATGATAAAAAATTTCCATATTCTATTGAAGGTTTTGTGATATGTTTGACTATGGATGTTCTATTTTTATACCATTCATGTTTTATAGATAAAGTATTGACATTTTGAATTCTAGTTTTAATATGAATGTTGATGTTATGTTTAAACCTTTTCATATGAAAAATGCATTGGACTTAGTAAGTGACAGGTGGATCATGATATAGCTCCTCGATGCATATGTAGGTCTCAAGAGACAAACTAGTGTCTTGGCACAAGGCCTTGGAAAAATAATATTTTTAGTCTTGGAATTGGGCCTTGACTATGTGGTAATGATGTCTGGAATTATGCATTCCATCATTATGAATATAAGGCCACAACCTTAACCATTACTTAATCTTGAGTTATTTCAAGAATACATGTTGAGGATCTTTTCAGGTTTAGAGTTTTAGAGTATTAGATCATAAAACATGCATTACATTCCACAATTAAGCAAAGTGGTTACATAAAATATATTACTCATTTTTCCCATCAATAGAAACATATTTATAATAAAACATGGATTCTTTCTTGACACTTCATTGACACTATCATCACATCATGTACCTTTACATTGACCTGTGAATAACATTTCAAAAACATGGGATGAGCATAAAAAGCTCAGTAAGGGATATAAAAGTACGGAAAGAAAACATTACTCCATGTATGAAATCATACTTTACTCATAAAACATAATCGTTTTAACATACCTCATCAAATCATGAATAAATCATAGAAATCATAATACATAAAGGTAACTTGACAAATTCATAACATTTTTACATAGGGAGTAATCTTCATGGTTATGTTTGGAATACCTATCAAAGTATATTCCCTAAATCTCTTCGGAGAAAACTTAACGTTTAACTCCTTCACGTTACCCAATGCATTGGAGAGCTATATCGGGCTCACCAGCCCTTAGATTATCACGGAACCACCCCTCTTCATAACAATTCCCAAGAACCATAACATAATCGTATCACATAAAACATGCATAAAGGAAACATAACAATTCCACATTTCAATCAAAAGATATCAATAAAACACATTTATATAATAAAAAATTTATGAAAAACATTTTCAATACCAAAATAAATGAAAATTAAAACATGGTATTTACTTTTAATTTTTTTTAAAAAGTTATGGCTTGGAGAGGAATCCGAAACTCAAATAATGGTCACGGCGGCGGAGAAGTCGTTGTCTCCGCATACGTATGAAAAAAAACATTCCTTTTGTCATTTAGTAAAGCGCTTCATATAAAAAATATTACTTTTAAAATAGATGTAAAACTCAAAGGGGTTTATACACTGTATAAAAGAAAGTAGTGTATAAAACAAAATATGCCTCAATGAAAGGAGATTGAGACGAAGTCCCATACCTCGGGTCTGACTTGACATGATCATTTTTTAACGTCCTGAATAATAAACATGAGTTAATTTATACTTTCTTAAGAACCTTTTTCAAGTTCATTATTCCTTATATATCACTTATTACCATGTTATGAACACTATGTAATTATTTATGTTAATAATGGTTGTTTTGTCGATCATTGGCACTTGAGTCAAAAATAACCTCTTTATAATTACAAGTTGTTCGTGTGGTAAAATATCCATTATATCCAGAATTATATTCATGATTTAGATATCATATATTTCCTATATATCCAGTATATACATGCATTTAAAATATTACAAAACATTTAGAGGTAAGAAATAAAATGCACCGTTCATGGAGATGGTAAGTCGTACGTACGCATGGACGCTACTTTCATTTCTATTTTGTATTTTATGGAATGGAATCATACTGATATAAAGGTATATTATAATTCTAGTATAATATCATATGTAATATCATTAATTCCATCCTTTATAAATCCCACATATGGCATTAACGAATCAAATCACTTTGAGGGGGCGGTAGTCCGCACTTCCTAAAATGAATATATCACATATACCCATAATGGAAAACATTAAGGTATGACATAAATGAAAAATAAATAAGCTTAAAGAAAACATAAACATATTATATATCATATATAAATATAGTGACATCTTAATGTCCACCTTTTAAGGTGTTATAAAAATATTGAACAATAATCGTTTCATGAGCCAGAAATTCACCATCCACGGAAACAGTATTCTCTTTAACCATTAGATGTAGGTGTGTGTAAGTGTAGCTCTAATAAGTCTTATAACAAAATCCTAGTATATTTAAGATACTGGTTTTGTTACAAAATAAATTAATAAAAAGAGTTTAGGGGGTTGGAGAAGCAAAATAAAACAAAAGAGCATTAGAGAATACTTTACCTTTGAATCGGGTAACTCCTCTTGGTTTGAACCAAAAGGGTTTCTTGAAGATCTTTCTGCCTAAATTAAGGCTTGTAGGATTAAGATAGGGATGTGGAGAGACAAAATGATCATATATTGGCCGAGACAAAGGCTTGAGAGGTGTGGGTAAGGAGGTAGAGGTGGGGGCCTTTTATAAGAGGAGGGGAGGGGCACTCTTGGAAAGGTATAAAATGTTACTTTATTTTCAAATGATTTTCGGATTTTGAAGGTCCCACATTGATTTATTTCGAGGATAAGGTGATAAGGGTTCGAAATCCACCCATCCAATAGGTTTTGAAATGTGTAGGTATTAGATGTTACATTATCTTTTCATTTTATTTAAATCGTTAAATAATGAGGCAATCACTGCATCATCATGGTCTCATATGTAATTTAATTTATATAATTTATAAAAATAATAAAAAAATACTATGATGTAGGAAATAATTTTATATTTCCAATTAATATTTATATTCCAAAATATCATTAATTTAGAAAAAATTAAAAATATTTTACTCAGGTGATACATTCTTGGTTAAATTTACTTTCTTTAAAAAATAAAACGATAAAAAGTCATTATCACACAAAAGTGATTACATGGGGTCCCCAAGGATAGAACAAGGAATCCCATGGTCGGCCATGACACAACAAGTATTATTAGGACACATTTTGGTGTCATTTATTATTATTATGAAATTATTTTATTATCCTTAACTACCCGATTACTAATTAATCAAGATAATTATTGATAATTACCGTCGGTACTATTCACAAAGTCCAAAAACAAAAGAGTCTTAATTAAATAATTTGGACCTTATGATTCTAAATATGGAATCCATTTTACCAAATTCCGAACACAAAAATTGCAATAATTAATTTAAAAATAATTCTTGTTGTCAAAACAAATAGCGGGTTTTTTTGATACAATATCTATGAAAAGTTTGGCATTAGTTTATGACCAATTCCAAAGTAAAATTAATTCTAATGACCACTATTGGATGAAATGGTAAAATTATATTATAATTACACTTTAAACCCAATTAAAAAGATAATATAACCATATAATTAAATTAGACGAAAAAGCATTTTGATGTAAAATGCAGCATTTTTCACTATTCATTAAAAAATGAACATTGTCAGAAAAATACCAAAAAATTATCCAAAGTAAATTTCAATGTCCCAATCATAAAGAATAAGTTTATTTTGACAAATAGAGCTTATAAAATTGTCAAAATATATATATAAAAATGGTATTCCATCAAAAGGTGGTAAAACAATCTTTTAAAAATATTAGAGAATTCTATGCTTAAGATTGGATTTATTATCATTTTAAGCCTCTAACACACTATCTAATTAATAAATAGACATCGATATGAATATATATTATTCATTACTTACTTGGGATGTTACATCCTTCCCCCTTTATAAAATTGCATCCCCGCAATTTATTTACTTATCGAATAAGTGGGGGTATTTATCCCTTATTGCATTTTTAGATTCCCATGTTGCATCTTCACTCATGTGGTTTTTCCACAAAATGTTTACCTGATGAATCACCTTATTCCGAAACACTTACTCCATGTGGTCAAGAATATGGACCGGTTATTCCTCATAAGACAGGTTCTCTTCCAACTGAACTACCTCTGGACTCAAAACATGAGATGGATCTGGCATGTACTTCCTTAACATTGAAACATGAAAAACATTGTGTACCTGAGATAAACTCGGAGGTAAAGCCACTCGGTATGCAACAGATCCAACTCTCTCATGAATTTCATATGGTCCAATGAACATTGTACTAAACTTTCCTTTATTACCAAATCGCATCACACTTTTCCATGGTGAGACTTTGAGAAAAACATGATCACCTACCTCAAAAGAGAGATCCTTCCTCCTATTGTCCACATAACTTTTCTGCCTACTCTGAGCTATTGTCATGTGTTTCTATATCAGCTGAACTTTTTCTGCCAACTCTTCTACCAATTCTGGTCCCATCAACTTCCTTTCACCGACTTCATCCCAGAAAGTTGGAGTTCAACACTGCTTCCCATATAATTCCTCTAATGGTTCCATCTGTATACTGGAATGAAAACTGTTATTATAAGAAAACTCAACCAAAGAAAGATGTTGGTCCCAACTTCCCTGATGATCCATCGAACAAACACGTAGCATATCCTCCAAAGACTGAATTGTTCTTTCTGACTGCCCATCTGATTGAGGATGAAAAGTTGTACTAAAATTTAATTCAGTACCCAACGACTTCTGAAGGTCTTTCCAAAAGTTAGAAGTGAACCTGGGATCACGGTCAGATACAATGGAGAGAGGAACTCCATGTAACTTGACTATATCTTTAATATACAAACGACAAAGTTGATCTAGGGAAAAAGTATCTCTTATAGTAAGGAAATGAGTATATTTAGTCAAGCGATCAACAATAACCCAGATTGCATTATTACCTCGAGTTGTCTTCGGCAATCCCACAACGAAATCCATCGATATATTTTCCCATTTCCACTCTAGAACTGGTAAAGGCTGAAGCATCCCTTTCGGTGACTGCCGCTCTACTTTATCCTGTTGACAAGTCAAGCACTTCACAGTAAAATTAGCAATATCCCTTTTCATTCTGTCCCACCAGTAATACACCCAAATATCTCTATACATCTTAGTACTTCCTGGATGAACTGAAAATGGAGAACTATGAGATTCACATAACAACTCTCTCTTCAACTGTGAATCACAAGGAACGCAAAATATCTTCCCAAATCTCAAAACACAATCATTATCAATGTTGAATTCAGGCAACTTACCCTTCTGAACCAGCTCTACCTTTTTCTGCAACTCGTTGTCTTGCTTCTGTGCTTGCTTAATTCTGTCTGATAGAGAAGATTTCAGTGATACCTGAAACAAAACAGAGGGACATCTTGCACCAACAACTTCTATTCCAAAGTTCATCAAATCCTTAACCAAAGGATCACGTTCCAAACGCAATATTGTTAATGAATTATTACTTTTTCGACTCAAAGCATCATCCACTTTATTTTCTTTTCCTAGATGGTAATGAATTATACAATCATAATCCTTGATTAATTTTATCCATATCCTCTATCTCATGTTCAATTTGTTCTGAGTGAATATATACTTTAAACATTTGTGATCAGTATATATTTCACACTTTACACCATACAAATGATGCCTCCAAATTTTTAAAGCGAAAACAATAGCAGATAATTCCAAATCATGTGTAGGGTAATTTACCTCCTGAGTTTTCAACTGACGTGAAGCATAAGCAATTACCTGATCATTCTGAATTATGACGCAACCAAGTCCTTTTAAAGAAGCATCACTGTAGATAACAAACTCCCCATTCCTAGAAGGTAGTTCCAAAACTGAAGCATTCACCAATCTTCTTTTCAACTCTTGAAGACAATCATCACATTTTTTTGTCCAGATAAACTTAACACCCATCCGAGATAGCCTAGTCATTGGACTAGATAACCGTGAAAAATTTCTAACAAACCTTTCGTAATATCCTACCAAACCAATAAAACTACGAATCTCGGTTACATTTGTGGGTCTTGTCCATTCTTCAACAACTTTTTTTCTCAGGATCAACAGTTATGCCATTTTTTGAAACAATGTGACCACGGAAAGAAATTAGTTGTAACCAAAACTCACACTTGTTGAATTTTCCATACAGTTTCTTTTCCTTTAAGGTTTGCAAGATAACTCTTAAATGACTTTCATACTCCTCTTTACTTTTAGAAAACACCAAAATATCATCAATGGAAACAACCACAAACTTATCCAAGAACTCATGGAAAATTCTATTCATAAGGTCCATGAATACATCAGGTTCATTGGTTAACCCAAAAGGCATAACTACAAATTCATAATTTCCATATCTCATATGAAAAGCAGTCTATGGAATATCTGCTTCCTTTACCTTCAACTGATGGTACCCCGATCTCAGGTCAATCTTTGAAAAATACTGAGCTCCCTGGAGCTGATCAAACAAATCATCGATATGAGGCAATGGATATTTTTTCTTAACAGTGATGTTATTCAAGGATCTATAATCAATGAAAAGTCTCATAGAACCATCTTTCTTTTCAAAAAATAAAACAGGAGCACCCCATGGTGATGTTCTAGGTCGAATGAAACCTTTCTCTAATAACTCCTGCAATTGTTTCTTTAACTCTAAATGTTCAACTTGAGCTATTCAATAAGGGGGTTTCGAAATTGGCTTAGAATCAGGAACTAAGTAAACAGTAAATTCAACTTCTCCATCATGAATAATACCAGGTAACTCATCAGGAAAAACATCAAGATACTCATTTACCACTGGCACATCATTAATCTGAATAGTTCCTTAATTTTCAACAACATGTGCAAGGTAACATTCATTACTATCTTTTACTAGTTTCTCAACTTCCTAATATGTTATCAAAAGCAAGGGTTCATTCTTGTACACAAACTGAAAATATTTCTGAAAAGAAACCATTTTAGCTCTGCTGTCAATATTAGCATGATAAATAGAAAGCCAATCCATGCCCAAAATAACATCAAACTCTACTAGAGGCAAAACAATAAGGTTGGCTGGTAGATTCTTTCCACACACAATGATAGGAAGGTTCTTATAATTCCTTTTTGTCTCAGTGTTCCCTCCGGGTGTTTTTACCATAAGTTCAGGATTCATATATTGAGATGGAATTTCCGATTTACTAGAAAACTTCTTAGAAATGAAAGAATGTGTAGACCCTGAATCAAATAACACATTGGCATAATCTGAACAAACAAACAGTGTACCTGATACTACTTCATTCATTGGCCCAACATCTACTGAAGTAGTTTCAAATGATTTTACTACCCCTTTCTGCTTGTAGTCTAAATGCTTCCCATCACTCGAGCTCTTTTTCGGACACTCGTTTTCATAGTGACCCATCTCATTGCACTTAAAACATTTCTCTAACTATAAATCAAATTTGGTCTAACCATCACCCTGATATTTTTCAGTGCAATCAGGAGCCTTGTGTCCCATCTTACCGCATCGGTAGCACTTTCCAGAATTCAGAAGTCATTCCCCAGCATGCCTTTTACCACATTTATCACAAACTAGAATCTTAGTTTTCTTACCGTCCGACCTTTTTGAAGAATTCTTTCCTTTCTCCTGCCACCTCGGTCTCTTCTTCAACTTGTAGTTATAGAACACTTGGTCATCGGTAAACTCCATTTCCACCTTCTCAGCACATCGAACAAGCTTTTCATAACTCTTGAACTCACGAGAAGCTAAACCCTTCGATATTTTGGATTTAATCCGGAGTAAAAATGATTGATTTTACTCTCAAGGTCTCAGATAAAATTTAGAGCATACCTTACCAACTGAGTGAACCTTTCTTCATAGGCAGCCACTGAGTCTTCCTCTTGCCTCAATTCCAGGAATTGTTTTCCATCCTAAGTCGAACAGCCTCAGGAAAATACATCTCCAGAAACATACCTTTGAATTCATCCCAATCGAGAGCATTAATCTCATCAGTTTCCATGATATTTTTAACCATCGACCACCACTGATCTGTTTCACCCTCCAAATGGTAAATAACAAGACTAACCTTTTGATTTTTTGAACACCCCATGACATCAAAAATCTTATCCAGTGCTTTAATCCACCCTTCAGCAAGCACATGGTCAGATGATCCTCTGAATGATGGGGGGTGTTGCCTCATGAAATGTTCCACCACTGACATGTTCCTCTGCGGTTGATCTAGCTGATCTTGTGCATGGATACCACCATCATTTATCTCTTGATTAAACTATGCCATTACTGAAACAAACTATTCAGTTCCAATTCCGACCATATCAGGATGCTGATTCAGAAGGTTATTTCCTTCTGTATGCCTTCCTAGCACTGCTTCTCTATTTCCTCTGTGGAAAACCATTCTGAACAAACATGTCTTAGATGAAGCAACATGGTAATCTTCAAATGAAATATCATTTCAATTTGACCATAAAAAAATAATTTTGGATAATAATTTAACAGAATTATAACTACTAAAGTTATCTAAACCAACCTTTGATACCAACTATAAGGCCCCAACCTTAAACATTACTTAATATTGAGTTATTTTAAGAATACATGTTGAGGATCTTTTCAGGTTTAGAGTTTCAGATAATTAGATCATAAAACATGCATTACATTCCACATTTAAACAAAGTGGTTAGATAAAATATAGTACTCATTTTTTCCATCAACGGAAACATATTTAAAATAGAACATGGATTCTTTCTTGACACTTCCTTGACACTATCATCACATAATTTACCTGTCCCTTGACCTGTGAAAAACATTTCAAAAACATGGGATGAGCATAAAAAGCTCAGTAAGGGATATAAATGTACAAAAAGAAAACATTATTCCATGTATGAAATCATACTTTACTCATAAAACATAATAATTTTAACATACCTCATCAAATCATGAATAAATTATAGAAATCATAAGACATAAAGGTAACTTGAGGCATTCATAACATTCTTGCGTAAGGAGTAACCCTCATGGTTACTTTTGGAATACCCATCATAGTATATTCCCAAAATATCTTCGGAAAAACCTTAACATTTAACTCCTTCACATTACAAAATGCATTGGAGAGTTATATTGGGCTCACCCACCCTTAGTTTATCATGGAACCAACCGTCTTCATAACAATCCCCAAGAACCATAACATAATCATATCACATAAAACATGCATAAAAGAAAGATAAAATTTCCAAATTTCAATCACAAGATATCAATACAACACATTGATATAATAAAAAAATTATAAAAACCATTTTCAATACCAAAATAAATGAAAAGTAAAACATGGTATTTATTTTTCATTTTAAAAAAAATTTATGGCTTGTAGAGGAAGCCGAAACTCAAATAATGGTCACGGCGGCAGAGAAGTCGTTGTCGCCGCATACGTATGAAAAAAAACAGTCCTTTTGTCATCTAGTAAAGTGATTCGTATAAAAAATATTCCTTTTGAAATAGATTTAAAAGTAAAAGGGGTTTATACACCGTATAAAATAAAGTAGTGTATAAAACAAAATATGCCTCAATGAAAGGAGATTGAGACAAAGTCTCTTACCTCGGGTCCGACTTGACTCGATCGTTCTTTAACGTCCTGAATAATAAACTTGAGTTAATTTCTACTTCCTTAAGAACCTTTTTCAAGTTTATTATTTCTTTTATATCACTTACTACCATGTTATGAACACTATGTAATTATTTAAATTAATAATGGTCGTTTTGTCGATCATTGGTACTTGAGTCAAAAATAAACTCTTTATAATTACAAGTTGTTCATGTGGTAAAATATCCATTATATCCAGAATTATATTCATGATTTAGATATCATATATGTCATATATATCCAGTATATACATGCATTTACAATATTACATAACATTTAGAGGTATGAAATGAAATGCACCGTTCATGGAGACGGTAAGCCGTACGTACGCATGAATGCTACTTTCATTTCTATTTCATATTTTATGGAATGGAATCATAATGATATAAAGGTATATTATAATTCCAGTATAATATAATATATAATATCATTAATTCCATCCTTTATACGTCCCACATATGGCATTAACGAATCAAATCACTTTGAGGGGGCGGTAGTCTGCACTTCCTAAAATGAAGATATCGCGTATACCCATAATGGAAACCATAAAGGTATGACATAAATGAAAAATATAGAAGCATAAGGAAAACATAAACATATTATATATCATCTATAAATATAGAGACATATTAATAGCCACCTTTGAAGGTGTTAGAAAAATATTGAACAATCATCATTTCGTGAGGCAGAAATTCGCCATCCACGGAAACAGTATGCTCTTTAACCATTAGATGTAGGTTTGTGTAAGTGTAGCTTGAATCCTTCTTATAACAACATCCTAGTATATGTAAGATACTGGTTTTGTTAAAAAATAAATGAATAAAAAGAGTTTAGGGGGTTGTAGAAGCAATATAATACAAAAGAGCATTAGAGAATACTTTACTTTTGAATCGGGTAACTCCTCTTGGTTTGAACCAAAAGGGTTTCTTGAAGAGCTTTCTGCCTAAGGTAAGGCTTCTAGGATTAATAAAGCGATGTGGAGAGATAAAATTAGTAGAGATTGGCCGAGCCAAAGGCTTGAGAGGTGTGGGTAAGGAGGTAGAGGTGGGGGCCTTTTATAAGAGGAGAGGAGGGGGACTCTTGGAAAGGTATAAAATGTTACTATATTTTCAAATTATTTTCGGATTTTAAATGTCCCACATTGATGTATTTAGAGGATAAGGTGATAAGGGTTCTAAATCCATTTGTCCAATAGGGTTTTTACATGTTTAGGTCTTAGAATTTACATTATCTTTTCATTTTCTTTAAATCGTTAAATAATGAGGTAATCGCTGCATCACCATGGTCTCATATATAATTTAATATATTTATTGTCTAAAAATTATTAAAAAAAATACTATTATGTAGGAAATATTTTTAGCTTTCTAATGAATATTTATATTCCAAAATATAGTTTATTTAGACAAATTAAAAATGTTTTACTCAGGTGATACATTCTTTGTTATATTTACTTTCTTTAAAAAATAAAAAGACAAAAAGTCATTATCACACAAAAGTGATTCGATGGGGTCCCCAAGATTGGAACAACGCATCCCATGGTCGGACATGAAACAATAAGTAGTATTAGTACACATTTTGGTGTCATTTTTTATTATTATGATATTATTTTATTTTCCTTAACTACCTGATTACTAATTAGTCAAGATAATTAGCGATAATTACCCTCGTTACTATTCACAAAGTCCAAAAACAAAAGCATCTTAATTAAATAATTTGGACCTTCTGATTCCAAATATGGAATCCATTTTACCAAATTCAAAACACATAAATTTAAATAACTAATTTAAAAATAATTCCCGTTGTCAAAACAAATAGCTGGTTTTTTTGAAACAATATCTATGAAACGTTTGGCATTAGTTTAAGCCCAATTCCAAAGTGAAATTAAATATAATGACCAATATTGGATAAAATGGTAAAAATATATTATAATTAAACTTTAAAACCAATTAAAAAGATAATCTAACCATATAATTAAATTAAATGAAAAATCATTTTTATGTAAAATGCAGTATTTTTCACTATTCATTAAAAATGAACATTGTCATAAAAATACCAAAAATTTATCCAAAGTAAATTTCAATGTCCCAATAATAATTAATAAATTTATTTTGACAAATATAGCTTATAAAATTTTCAGAAGTTAGATTCAAAAATGGTTCGCCATCAAAAGGCGGTAAAACAATATTTTAAAAATATTAGAAAATTATATGCTAAAGATTGGATTTATTCTCATTTTAAGCCTGTAAAACACTATCTAATTCATAAATAGACATAGATAAGAATATATATTATTCATTACTTTCTTGGGATGTTATAATGAAAGTGTCTGTTGATATTGCATGTGATTATTCAACTAGTAGAATATCTATGTGAATATTTAAATGGAATTATTTGATTTTATCTTTGCCATATAATACTTAAGATTTAGTTTAAAAGTATTTTGTTTTAGAATTTTACATTGTCTTAAATGTTTATGCTTATTTATGAATGTTTCTGCTATATTTTTATCCGTACTGGGCATCTGAGCTCACCCCTTTTTTTGTTTTATTTTTCCCAAGATTACAAGAATTTGTATTCTGATTGATATGTAGGGATAAGCTAAGGGAATAATGGAATTTATATAAGAATATTTATGTTGTGTTATAAATTATAAAGTGTAATGTAACATTAATGTATGTAATTTATTTTCCAAGACTGCTAAACTTATCGGTCCTTCGGGACATGATTCTTTATATCATGCCAATTTTATGTAATAATGCACTGACATTAGGTAACTGGGGTCGGGGCAATACATTTGGTATCAAAGGAAGTTTAGAAATAACCTTGGAAATATATTTACCTAAAATTTGATTAGGGAACATTAACCTAAGATATACATTGAGGATTAGCATAGAAGAACTTTCTAGAATTTTGGAAATGTAGAGATTTTGTGTATTTTCCTTTAAATACATCCCTGTATGAATACGATCAGGTAGAGGCGGCTCTAACACAGATGTACCCAAGAGTAAAAAACTATGACCAGGCGTTTTGGGCTTGACGTAGGGTATCCTAGTACATGACAACGGGGCTTGTTTCACTCTTGGTTATGACACTCCGGAGGCATATACTTAGGATATTTCACATTTTCATTACAATCTATTATGAAATATTTAGGAGTAAATACTTCCTCAAAGAAAACATTTTATGACTATAGATTATATGCACAATCTTTTCAATTTATGTTAGGTATTTTAAAAGTTTGGAATTATGCATTGAGATTCATAAACTAACCTAGTGTATTCTATTATTTAGAAATAACAGCTATTAAAATGGAATAATAATTTCATCAATACGCATGATCAAAAGATTAAAAAGTATCATATATTTCATGGTATTAATCTAACATTTAAAAGGGAAATAGTCTCCCATATATTATCTTCATATGAAGAAATAATATCATGCGTTAATAAGATAAGTAAAGAATTATTTGAGTCCTATGGCTTTGAGAAGAAGCAAGATAAGAAAAGAATGGATGTGAGAAAGGTGGATAAAGGGAAGAGGGGAAAGAAGGATTTTCTAATATGTGATAACTGGGGAATGAATCACCTTGGTAAATTCCTAAAGGGAATGAGAGTTTTTTATAATTGTTTAGAAAAAGGACACCATGTATGTAATTTCAAGGGTAAGAAAAAGGTTTCAAATGTACAATGCTTCATATATAAGAAGTTGGGATACTATGCAAATAAATGTCCAAATCATAAGTGTAGAGACCCGTATCTTGACGTACATGGACATTACATTACTTTTTCAGAATACTTAGTACATAACAAAAACACACACACAAGGATCATAATAGTTTAGTGTCTTTGGAAACTCGGAATGTAATCTTCTAATCCTGGTGAAAGATCTTCAATATCTCCCATAAAGATCTTCCCTTTTTTTTCTTACCTAAAACCATTCTTTATATCCTGGGGAAAAGAAAACATAAAAAGTGAGCTCAAATGCTCAGTAAGGGTAAACAAAATAAAAATCAATCACTTCATATTCATAAGAACATAACTTTTTGAAATCTTAACCTGCAAAAGAGATCATAATTTCATAACATGGGATAAATCATAGAAGTGAAATGAAATCCCAATAATCATAACATAAAACATGAAACTTTGTGGCATACACACATAATCATAGAGAATCATTTCTTGTTAGTCAAGCCTCATTGCCAAGACTATCTTAGTAGACAAAGTCCCTTTCTGAATCGAGTAACCCTCGTTTCAGTCCTGTTTCACTGAACCGGTATAACCTACCATTTCAGCCATGTCTATCTCATGAGATATAAAATCTTTACCCAATGCATTGGAGGGAGATATAGGTCCCACCCATCTCATAATGATACCATTCTTATGTGTGCCACAAAATCATAAATCATACATCATTTCATAACCCATGTAATAAAAATGGGAATCTTAAACATCATGACATCATAAAACAATTCATATAAGATAAAGGAATTCATAAAAATAATTCCATCACAACATAATCAAATCAATGTAATAATAGGGATAAAAACAGAACCATTTACTATCTTAGATGGAAAATAATTTTGATAAAACACTTGAACTCCATTCTTGAGGAAAATATCCTTTCTTCTTCAAAAACATTTTTCCTTTATTAACATGTCATAAAACTTTAAACTAAAAGAATTTGATTAAAAATAAACTTGAAAACTTGTAAAGTATGCTTCTTGGAAATAATGTTTTAAAAATCCATTCATGTCGTATAAGTTAAAAGAAAACATTCTTCTCGTACTTTTCTCAGAAAAGTCAAAAAGTACCTCGTACGAAAAACGACAAAAAGATTCCTTTCATATCTTTTACTAAAAACTCATCGAAGGGTAAAATAGGATTTAAAAAATTGTAGTTGAATGGAAATAATATTACATATTGAGAAAACATGTATGTGGATGATAAAATGCACCCCAGTAAATACCAAAGCATAAACAATCTCGGATAAAAATGTGATTGTGATATTTCCCTTACCATAGGTCCGATTTGCTTCGTATGTGTCAGAACCTCCTGTATAATGATTTAAATAATGCCATTGACTTATTACAGAATAATATTCATTGTTATGATATCATATATGGTTCACTTATGACATTATATTACCCGTTCTTTTGTAAATTCCATGTTAAAGAAGCGTTTTGGGTAAAATCGTTTCATTTATCGTAGGTGTTTTGACTTGTTGTTCTTGATATTATTATTACTTATATCATGATTTACTTACTTCCAGAATATAAAATATGATTTATATATCATATATATTCAGTATATATATATATATAATAGATAGATAAATGAAATGAAAAACACCGTTCATGGAGATGGTAGTCCGTACGTACGCATGAACGTTGTTTTCCTTTCCTTATTGCCTTGAATGGAAGTAACTACATGACATACATATATACATAAATCTAGTAGCTTTATAATATCATATATTTCATTATTATTTCTTATATATACTTTATAATCATTCTTAAATGGTTAACATGGAGAATGAATCTCATCGCGTCGTGGAGACGGTAGTCCGTACGTACGCACGAGCGATGATATCATTTCCATAAATATTGAATTGAATTGGAGTGGATTATACAATATATCATAATCAATATGATGTTTTAATAACTATGTATAGTTATTCTTTACACCATTATACCCATCCATGTAAGGTGGTGGTGGAAAATATATTACACCACGGCGTGGAGACGGTATTCCGTACGTACGCACGCGCGGTGATTTCTTTTTCCGTAGGATGGATAGATGGTGAAATAGGGTTGTTTCATACTTATAATAACATATCAGTATATGAGTGATACTTATGTTATTACTTCATAATGAAACAACCTAAGAAGAAGAAGTGGAAGAAGAAATAAAGATGAAAGAATTGGTAACGGTAATTACCTCTTCTTTGAAGCGCCTCTTTGAGACCTCCTCTTAGGGCACTAAAATTGGTATATGAGGAATACCAGAACCTCTAAGATGTTTCTAGGGAAGTGGAGAAGAGATTTTGGCAGGGGTTGGCCGAGCTTGAGTGCTCAAATTGGTGTGAGGAGGAGAGGGAGGAGGTGTCCTTTTATAAGGGAGGAGAGGGGCACCTTAGGAATACCTCAAAATATTATTTTATATTAATGTCAAAATCAGTTTATAATGGTTCCAAAGGGTCTTATTTCGAATCTAAAGTGGGTATGGGTCTAAATACTATCAACCAATAGGATTTAGACAAGTTTAGGGTATTATTTTAACCTTATCAATTAGATTTAACTCTAAGTTAAATAATTTAACTTTTACCGTGTCTTTTTTGTTTTCTTTCACTATATGGTTAATACACTTACTATAACATGCCAAACGAACCCCAAATTGTTTATTATTAATATATATATCCTTATCTATGTCATTTGGCCGAACCTTAGATTTTTAGGAATAATATAACAATTAATAATATAATATTTGATTTAATAACTATTTTGTGTCAATTTTGACACTATTTGATATATGATTTTTGTGAAAGTCAAAACAGAATTATATGTTCGAAACAAGTTGATTAAATCAACACTAATATATTATAGTAACCTAGAAAATTAGTTTAATTCATAAAAAGTCTCAAATTACATTCATTTGAGCATTTACAACATGAATTATGTTAATATTTCCTTAAAAGGGTAATTACTGCATCATCGTTGTGTCATAAATAAATTAATTTATTTAAAGTCTAAAAATTATAAATAAAATATAATTATGTATGAAATCTTTTTATCTTTCTAATGAATATTTATAGTCTAATTTATCTTATGTATAACCCCATATTAAAAATGTTTTAGTTATTAAACTTTGATTTTAACTATTTTAACTATTCATTAAATAAAATAATATTAAATGTCATAATCTAATCCAAGTGGACCTAAATGGTCATATTATATTCATAAGGTTGTTTTTGGTCGAATTAAACTTATCCAATAGAAATAGGACATGTGTTAGGGTAATAGTAATATCATATTTACCCTTAGTTACCCTATTTACTATTAACCGTGGTAAAAAAGTAAAAAGTTATTATTCACCAAAAATTATTTTCATCTCATTGAACCACATTTTAGTCCTTGATATTAACCGTGTCTTTCGGATTTTCGAAATTCCATTCACAGAAGCGGTAAAATTAAGTTTTATGCAAAATTCAGTTTTTAACCTACCACTTAGTGGTTTCACTATTCATCAAAAATTGAAAGTTTTCAGAAAAATACCAAAATTTCATCCTAAGCTATATTTCATATTACGAATTCAAAAAATGAAGTCTATTTTACCAAATTCATAACATAGAAGTTGCATTAATTAATTTTATAATTAAATCTCGCTGTTAAAACAAATAGCGTGTTTTTAAGAAACAATATCTATCAAAAGATTGACACTTGTTTATGTCTGGTTTAAATGTGAAATTACATCCAATGACAAACATTGTATTAAATTGTAAAAATATATTCTAAATATACTTTAAAACAACTCAAATTAATAATTTATCACTATTAATTATTTTTATTAAAAAAGTTGTTTTTAATTATAATTTAGTAATTTTCACTATTCATTAGAATATGAAAGTTATCCGAAAAGTACCAAAATTTCACCTTATGCTAAATTCGATACTCCGAATCCAAAAATGAAGTCCATTTGAGAGCTAAAATTACTAAAATTTTAAAAGGTGGTTATTACTATTCATAACGGCTAGTTATAATAATATTTTAATAGCATATCGTTGTTTAGTGAAACTCGGTATTGCGTACTACACATGCTATCGATGAAGGTCGCGATTGCGTGTAATGCAAGGCAAGTCAAGGATGTGTGTTGTGAAAGCTCCTTTTGGTGTAGCGTACAACAAAAGACATTAATAAAATTAAAAAGAGTATTTTTCATAAAATCTCGGGCTGTTACATTCTACCCCCCTTAAAATGAATTTCACCCTCGAAATTCGTCGAGGTTATAAATGGTTTACTATTCGAAAGTTTCTTTAATAGAAACCCACATCGTAAAAAGGAATACCAAAACTTGTCTTTAAAAACTAAAGTATGAAATGTTACGATTACCCAAATAAACTAATCACTGGGTTTCCACATAGGTGAAAATATGGATATGGAAGAGAAATCTAACCATCATGTTCTGATGGAGAGTGGTAGAGAACATGGCTATGGAAAATCCAGTAATCACAAATCCATAAATTTGTGACGATCTAAGGTACCATCTGATTCATCAGGTATAGGATCACTAGGACAACATTTTTGGTTTTCAAGATCATTTCCCTAAAGTTGATGAAATTGGAATTAGAAGAAATACTTTCGTGATTTTGGTATAGTCTCACCGTTTGTCGTTCTTTGGACAATTTCCACTTCATCTCTTAAAGAAATGAAGTTGAATTTGTTATTCGTGATGTGTTAGCAGATCATGTGATAGAATGATGGGTCATTCCATCTGTCTCAAACAAAAGGATAGAAAAGTTATCAAAAAATACATGAGTCCATCTATAGTGATATTAATCATATATGGTTCCTAAAATGAACTTATACTTCACATATCATACTGCTTAATATAATAAAACTAGTTTCTACTAAACAGGGACTTCCTGTAGGTCAGTGGTAGGCGATAAAGGCCAGTTGCACATCGGTTGTGGGTTCGATTCCCACGGCCTTGTCCGAAGCGATGGGCTATCGCCCGTCCTGCAGGTTGTCCTTTTTCTAAAACTACATTACTATAACATCCCATCAATAATATCGAAAAAAAACTTCTATCCTTAAACAATACTCACTTATGTCCAACATAATCCATTTCAATCTTTAGGCTTATCCATAATACTGCAGTCCACTCTCATAACATAGTGAAAACGATTACCATAGATTTAATACCATTGTTGATCCCCATATATCATAAGATATGTTTTTTTGGTCGCATTCCAAACATTCAAAGTCCTTAATCATGTATTCTCTTGAATACCTTAGTGAAAACATGAATGCAGTTTAAAGTTAATACTTTCCACATACCAAAATCCTCAAAATTCTATATAATCAAACCATGATATCACTTAGTCCTTATATCAATCATGAGCTCATGAATACTATTAAACATTTCATTTTCTCGTTTTCCCTTCATTATGCGCATATCATCTTATTTCCAAAAAATATCTCAATCAATTTGAATACCGCATCAATAAATATTGCAATACTCTATGATACAACATTATTTTGGAATCCCATTACATAAACACTTAATCATTCCACCACATCGTTGTCATATTCAACATTGCCAATAGTGATCGCATGTGACTTCCCTTTGTCCTTTTCCTTCAGTGGTTGCTTATGTTGACCATCACTAACCCTTGGATTAGGGCATTTATTAGCATAATACCCCATTTCCTTGCACTTGAAGCATTGAAGTGTTGGTGGTGCGTTCTCTGCAGTGTTTGCTTTATTCACATCATTAGAAACCCTTTTTCCATTACTTCGACACTCAGCTGCTCGATGACCTTCTTTTCCAAACTTAAAACATTTTCTAGTCCCTTTAAGACAATCTCCACCATGCTTCTTTCCACACTTTGTGCATAAGGAAACATTCATCTTCTTTTCACCATTATTCTGAGATTTCTCCTTGAACTCCATCTTTCGTTTCTTATCAAAACCATGAGATGGATATGTAACACCAACTTCTATTTCTACCTTGATATCACAACACACAATTTCTTCATAGCTACGGAAGTCTCTTATAGCTAATTCCCTTCGAAGACTTGGTTTTAAGCCACTGAAAAATCGATCAACTTTACTTTCAGGTTGGATGATAATGCCAGATGCATACCTTGCAAGTCTTGTAAAATTCGCTTCGTATATACCGACAGATTCATTATCCTTTTTCTTTAGTTCAAGAAACTCCTTCTCCATCTTTGTTTGAAGAATACGAGGGAAGTACTTATTGAAAAATAAGTTCTTGAACTCGTCCCATTCCATGGACTCAATTTCATCTCTTTTCCTTGTATTCTTGATAAGATTCCACCATTGATCAGCTTCACCTTCCAAACGATATACTGCTAAGATGACTTTACCATGTTCAGAACATTGAAGAACTGAAAATATCTTTTCAGTGGTACTGATCCATTGTTCAGAAACAAGTGGATCAGAAGACCCACTGAAAGAAGGTGGACGTTGCCTCATGAAGGACTCAATAGAATATTGTTCCCTTCTCTTCTCATTTGGAAGTCCAGAATGATTCATAGCTTATGTAAGTATAGCAATAAGATTTTTCACTCCATCTCCCATAACATTTGTTTGTTCAGGAGGAAAATCATTGCATTGTCCATTGCATTGATCAACACGGTTCCTTCGGGTTCCAGCCATCGTCTAAAACCCAAAAAGAATAGTGTGAGAGGAAAAAATCATGCTAGGGAAAACAACATAATAAAGGGGGAGTACCTTCAATATCTAACATCTTAGGTTTAATTCTATGATCGTTAGCGTAATTCTAGTACTATAACCTATACGTATACTTAACCTTAGGGACATCCCTAGGCATACCTTAGAAATTTCTCTAGAGATCTCACTAAAGATCTCGCATCCTAGTTTCCAAAGGTTGACTAAACCTTTCCTCTGATACCAACTGTAACAGACCCGTATCTTGACGTACATGGACGTTACATTACTTTTGCGGAATACATAGTACATAACAAAAACACACACACAAGGATCGTAATAGTTTAGTGTCTTTGGAAACTCGGAACGTAATCTTCTAATCCTGGTGAAAGATCTTCAATATCTCCCATAAAGATCTTCCCTTTTTTTCTTACCTAAAACCTTTCTTTATATCATGGGGAAAAGAAAACATAAAAGATTGAGCTCAAATGCTCAGTAAGGGTAAACAAAACAAAAATCAATCACTTCATATTCATAAGAACATAACTTTTGGAAATCTTAACCTGCAAAAGAGATCATAATTTCATAACATGCGATAAATCATAGTAGTGAAATGAAATCCCAATAATCATAACATAAAACATGAAACTTTTTGGCATACACACATAATCATATAGAATCATTTCTTGTTAGTCAAGCCTCATTTCCAAGACTATCTTAGTGGACAAAGTCCCTTTCTGAATAGAGTAACCATCGTTTCAGTCCTGTTTCACTGAACTGGTATAACCTACCATTTCAGCCATGTCTATCTCATGAGATATAAAATATTTACCCAATGCATTAGAGGGAGATATAGGTCCCACCCATCTCATAATGATACCATTCTTATTTGTGCCACAAAATCATAAATCATACATCATTGCATAACCCATGTAATAAAAATGGGAATCTTAAACATCATGACATCATAAAACAATTCATATAAGATAAAGGAATTCATAAAAATAATTCCATCACAAAATAATCAAATCAATGTAATAATAGGGATAAAAACAGAACCATTTACTATCTTATATGGAAAATAATTTTGATAAAACACTTGTACTCCATTCTTGAGGAAAATATCCTTTCTTCTTCAAAAACATTTTTCCTTTCTTAACATGTCATAAAACTTTAAACTAAAAGAAGTTGATTAAAAATAAACTTGAAAACATGTAAAGGATGCTTCTTGGAAATAATTTTTTAAAAATCCATTCATGTCGTATAAGTTAAAAGAAAACATTCTTCTCGTACTTTTGTCGGAAAAGTCAAAAAGTACCTCGTACGAAAAACGACAAAAAGATTCCTTTCATATCTTTTACTAAAAACTCATCGAAGGGTAAAATAGGATTTAAAAAATTGTAGTTGAATGGAAATAATATTACATATTGAGGAAACATGGATGTGGATGATAAAATGCACCCCAGTAAATACCAAAGCATAAACAATCTCGGATAAAAATGAGATTGTGATATTTCCCTTACCTTAGGTCCGATTTGCTTCGTATGTGTCCGAACCTCCTGTATAATGATTTAAATAATGTCATTGACTTATTACAGAATAATATTCATTGTTATGATATCATATATGGTTCACTTATGACATTATATTACTAGTTCTTTTGTAAATTCCATGTTAAAGAAGCGTTTTGGGTAAAATCGTTTCATTTATCGTAGGTGTTTTGACTTGTTGTTCTTGATATTATTATTACTTATATCATGATTTACTTACTTCCAGAATATAAAATATGATTTATATATCATATATATTCAGTATATATATATATATAATAGATAGATAAATGAAATGAAAAACACCGTTCATGGAGACGGTAGTCCGTACGTACGCATGAACGCTGTTTTCCTTTCTTTATTGTCTTGAATGGAAGTAAGTAGATGAAATACATATATACATAAATCCAGTAGATTTATAATGTCATATATTTCATTATTATTTCTTATATATACTTTATAATCATTCTTAAATGGTTAACATAGAGAATGAATCTCATCGTGTCGTGGAGACGGTAGTCCGTACGTACGCACGAGCGATGATATCATTTCCATAAATATTGAATTGAATTGGAGTGGATTATACAATATATCATAATCAATATGATGTTTTAATAACTATGTATAGTTATTATTTACACCATTATACCCATCCATGTAAGGTGGTGGTGGAAAATAGATTACACCACGGCGTGGAGACGGTATTCCGTACGTACGCACGCGCGGTGATTTCTTTTTCCGTAGGATGGATAGATGGTGAAATAGGGTTGTTTCATAATTATAATAACATATCAGTATATGAGTGATACTTATGTTATTACTTCATAATGAAACAACCTAATAATAAGAAGTGGAAGAAGAAATAAAGATGAAAGAATTTGTAACGGTAATTACCTCTTCTTTGAAGCGCCTCTTTGAGACCTCCTCTTAGGGCACTAAAATTGGTCTTTGTGGAAGACCAGAACCTCTAGGATGTTGTTAGGGAAGTGGATAAAAGATTTTGTCAGGGGTTGGCCGAGCTTGAGTGCTCAAATTGGTGTGAGGAGGAGGGGGAGGAGGTGTCCTTTTATAAGGGAGGAGAGGGGAACCTTAGGAATACCTCAAAATATTATTTTATATTAATGTGAAAATCGGTTTATAATGGTTCCAAAAGGTCTTATTTCGAAGCTAAAGTGGGTATGGGTCTAAATCCTATCAACCAATAGGATTTAGACAATTTTAGGGTATTATTTTAACCTTATCAATTAGATTTAACTCTAAGTTAAATAATTTAACTTTTACCGTGTCTTTTTGTTTTCTTTCACTATATGGTTAATACACTTACTATAACATGCCAAAAGAACCCCAAATTGTTTATTATTAATATATATATCCTTTTCTAAGTCATTAGGCCGAACCTTAGATTTTTAGGAATAAAATAACAATTAATAATATAATATTTGATTTAAAAACTATTTTGTGTCAATTTTGACACTATTTGATATATGATTTTTGTGAAAGTCATAACAGAATTATATGTTCGAACCAAGTTAATTAAATCAACACTAATATATCATAGTAACCTAGAAAATTACTTTAATTCATAAAAAGTCTCAAATTACATTCATTTGAGCATTTATAACATCAATTATGTTAATATTTTCTTAAAAGGGTAATTACTGCATCATCGTTGTGTCATAAATAAATTAATTTATTTAAAGTCTAAAAATTATAAATAAAATTTCATTCTGTAGGAGATCTTTTTATCTTTCTAATGAATATTTATAGTCAAATTTATCTTATGTATAACCCCATATTAAAAATGTTTTAGTTATTAAACTTTGATTTTAACTATTTTAACTACTCATTAAATAAAATATTATTAAATGTCATAATCTAATCCAAGTGGACCTAAATGGTCATATTATATTCATAAGGTTGTTTTTGGTCGAATTAAACTTATCCAATAGAATTAGGACATGTGTTAGGGTAATAGTAATATCATATTTACCCTTAGTTACCCTATTTACTATTAACCGTGGTAAAAAAGTAAAAAGTTACTATTCACCAAAAAATATTTTCATCTCATTGAACCACATTTTAGTCCTTGATATTAACCGTGTCTGTCGGATTTTCTAAATTCCATTTACAGAAGCGGTAAAATTAAGTTTTATGCAAAATTCAGTTTTTAACCTACCACTTAGTGGTTTCACTATTCATCAAAAATTGAAAGTTTTCAGAAAAATACCAAAATTTCATCCTAAGTTATATTTCATATTACGAATTCAAAAAATGAAGTCTATTTTACCAAATTCATAACATAGAAGTTGCATTAATTAATTTTATAATTAAATCCCGTTGTTAAAACAAATAGCGTGTTTTTAAGAAACAATATCTATCAAAAGATTGACACTTGTTTATGTCTGGTTTAAATGTGAAATTACATCCAATGACCAACATTGTATTAAATTGTAAAAATATATTCTAAATATACTTTAAAACAACTCAAATTAATAATTTATCACTATTAATTATTTTGATTAAAAAAGTTGTTTTTAATTTTAATTTAGTAATTTTCACTATTCATCAGAATATGAAAGTTATCCGAAACGTACCAAAATTTCACCTTAGACTAAATTCGATACTCCGAATCGAAAAATGAAGTCCATTTTGAGAGCTAAAATTTCTAAAATTTTAAAAGGTGGTTATTACTATTCATAACGGCTAGTTATAATAATATTTTAATAGCATATCGTTGTTTAGTGAAACTTGGTATTGCGTACTACACACGCTATCGAGAAGGTCGCGATTTCGTGTAATGAAAGGCAAGTCAAGGATGTGTGTTGTGCAAGATCCTTTTGGTGTAGCGTACAACACAAGACATTAATAAAATTAAAAAGATTATTTTTCATAAAATCTCGGGCTGTTACAATAAGAGTATACATCAAATGCTGCTATTGGATAATAATAAAGTTATGATACTACCAAAGATAAAGATGAATTATTAATAATTATTATGTTGTTATTAAAGTATTATGTCATTTGAGTATTTTATTAATGATGTACATGTTATAAGAAATATAGAATATATATGGATTGTACTATAGTACTATTTCATTAAGGACTTGAGATTGTGTGGAACTTAGAAAAGTGACTCAATGGAAAGTTATACTTTTTGGAAAATATATGGTTGAAGGAAATACAAAACATTAACATGGTCCTGATACTGAGTTATTGATTTTGGAATAAGAGATGATTGATTTGGATAAATTATATTGGATATTATTGACATCCTTGGAACCAGTTAATGGTTTTTTTATTGCATCATTGTTGGAGTTTAAAACATTTTTGGAATTATGGAGTATATCAAGTATTCTATAAGGAATAAGGGAGAAAGAATGTAATCATTACGATTATATGATAATTCAGGGTGTTACCATGTTTTAAAAGAATACATGATGAAGGTATTCACATGTTATTATGTAGAAAAATGGATCCTCATTGTGTTTACCTTCCTTATAAATTTTGCACTGTGAGTTTGGACAGAAGTATTTTGGATAATTCTAAAGGTTGGAATCGATTATGTTTGATATTGGATACTATTGTTAAGGATAGTTCATTTATTGATATTTTATTTGGATTTTCATAAGAAGGACTACCCAAAGGTCGGACGACAACCCGTCGTGTCTGGCAAGGCCGCAAGACTTGAACCCGAAATCGATGGGTGACAAGGGTGAATCACCTACCACTAGCCTACGTGATATCCTAGCTTGTATAATATAGATTTTTTAAATAGTCAGAAAAATTAATTATAAATTCATTATTTTTGGAACCCTATACGATTAGGATAAATAGAACACTTTTGAATTATATTATATTTTAGAGAAAAAGATGAGTTTGTGGTAGGAATTAATTGAAGGATGAAACTTTACTTGTCAAGTATATTTTTTCCTCTTATTATATGAATAAATTAATTCTTAAAGGTTAAGGCATGAATCTTAAAACCAAAACTGTGTTATCCTAACACATTATGTTTTGTGCAACTGATTATATTTTACACCATCTTAGATTTATGGCTTTGAGGCCCCCAATTTTATACTTGTTTTTGATTGATGAACTCAATCGATCCCTATAAATATTTATGTTTTTCTTCTAATTATCTATCTCTAATTTCCACCAATGTTCTTCTAATCTAGATCATAATTTTGTGGTGACTTTTTCATTTCCATTTCCCTCTTATTAAGAATACATTTTATTAAACCAATTTCCAATGTGAGTTATCCACAAAGGTATTTTTCTATTTTTAAAATTTTTGAAGAAGAATTTCAAATTGCGAGGAAGCAATTTATTTAATTAAGGGAGAATGTAACACCCCAATATTTCATAGTACGTTATATCATTACAGTAATTCAATAAATAGCGTTACACGTAATAACAAGTTCGAGCTCACCGTGACGTACCAAACTAGCCATTCAAAAAGTGGTTAGGAATAGTAGTAACTACATTTTTAAATTTATATATATCCTATATAATTTTAACATTCATATTTTGTGTTTTTTATACATAATATAAGGACAAATTAAATTTTCCATATAAAAGATGTATTTTTCAAAAAATGAAATTTTACTACCCATTTAATGGAGAATCATTATTAAAACTAATATTTGACACTTTAATATATTCAATTTAATGAAATTAAATTCTATTTTATAATCAAGACATAAAAATTTAGTTTGGATAAATTTTTGGTACGTTTCTGATAACTTTCATATTTTGATGAATACAGAAAAATACCAAATTTTAATTGAAAACAACATTTTTAATAGAAATAATTTATAGTGTTATATTATACATATGAATGGTTTGGACATATAATTAGATTATATTTTTATCATTTATTTAAATTTAGTTCAATATAAGTAATTTCACATTTAATGTTTTCATAAACACTTGCCAATCTTTTGATAGTTTTTACATTTTAAAAACTTGCTTTTTTGTTTTGACAACATGAATTAATTTTAAATTAATAAATGATATTTATATTTAAATAATTTGGTAAAATAGACTTCATATTTTAATTTAGAATATCAATATTACCTTAGGGTGATTTTTTGTTATTTTTCTAAAAACTTTCAATTTTTAATGAATAGTGAAAAACACTACGTTATTATTTAAAACTAGCTTTTAATTTGAATAATTATTTATTATATTTCAATTTATTTAAGTAAAAATAGATATATAATACCTATATAAGCTCAATTTAATTCATTGGAGTCATTTTATAATAAAATTAGACATATAAAACTTTGTTGAACAATTTAACTTTTTTTACCCACCTCCTAGGAGTATTTGCAAATTTGTATAAAAAATAATTTTACCGCTTCTGTGAGTCGAATTTCAAAAATCCAAGAGACACGGTTAATATCAGTAAGTAAAATGTGGTCCAATAAAAAGAAAATAATTTTTGTTGAATAGTGACTTTTGACTTTTATTTACCCCGGTTAAAAGTAAATAGGGTAATTGGGGGTAAAAATTATATTATAATTACCCTAACAGATGTCTTAATTCTACTGGATAAGTGGAATTAGACCAAAAACAACCTTGGGAATAAAATATGATCCTCTTTGGTCCACATTTATTAGATTAGGATATTTATTATTATTGTATTTAAAGAAGAGTTAAAAGTGTAAAATTTAAATTTTAATAACTAAACCATTTTTTATATATGGTTAAACACAATATAAATTCGACTAAATATTCATTATAAAGATAAAACTATTTCCTACATAATGGTATTTTATTTATAATTTTATAAATTAAATAATTTAATTTATTTATGACACAATGATGATGCAGTTATTACCTTAATCACAAAATATTAAATTAATTGACATTATAAATGTCCAAATAAATGTAAATTGAGACTTATGATGAATTAAACTAAATTTAAAGGTAAATATGAAATTTTATGGTATATTAGAAATTTTTGGTTGAAATTATAAGGTTTTTAGGACTTATATAGAAACAAAATACCACATAGTATCAAAATTGACAAAAATTAATTTTTAAAGAAAGTACTATATTATTGGTTGATATAATATTCATAAAAACCTAATTTTTGGCCAAAGGAATTAAATAATATTATATATGTCATTAATAAAAGACATGGTTATCTCTTGGATTTTTAGAGTAAGTTTATTAACCATATAGTGTAAGTATACCAGAAGACACGATAAAATTATAACTATTTAATTAAGAGTTAAATAAAAAAGATAAGATTAAAATGGAAACCTAAACTTTTATAAAAACTATTGGTTGAGAGGTTTTCGACCCATCCCCACATTATCATATAAATAAATCAATTTTGAGACATTAGAAAAAAATGATTTTATTATAAAATTATATTTCAATCTTTTCCTAAAGTGACCCTCACATCTCTTATAAAAGGGTACATAGCTTATCTTAATTTCACAACTCCAAATCCATTTGGCTCGGCAAACCACTGCCCAAATATCCTCCCAAATTTCCTCCATTTATCCTAGAGGCCTTGCTTTGGTTATAAAGCCAACATAAGGATCTCTTTTGATCAAATCAAAAGGAAGAACCTGAAGAAGAGATAAATATTTCATCACATCTTTCTAGTTAGTTTCTCCTTACACTTCTTCTTTATTTGTTGTTTCTATTCTAAAATAATAACTCCAGTATCTTATATAAACTATGATTTTATTAAAAAAATGTTACAACCATTTTCATTACTCAATCCATCCTATAAATGACAAAGTCTCCATACGTGCGTACGTATGGATCACCTTCTCCACGTCGTGATGTAGTTTGTTATTCAAACACTTCTTTCTTTGGATGGGTATAATAATGAGTATAACTGATGTAAATAATAAATATAACATTTTAATGATTATTTATATATGATATAATATCCAATTTAATATGATTTCATCATCAATATAAGGATATTTTTGCTCGTGTGTACATACGGATTACTATCTCCACGACGCGATGAGATTCATTTTCACGTTCACCATTCAACGATTATTATAAAAATATATATCACTAATAAGTATGTAATATATGAAATAATAATTCTACTATAGATATATATATATATATATATATATTTAGTTACATATATCTTATTCACTTAGTTTTATTCAATACGATATGAAAACAGAAACAGTGTTTATACGTACGTACAGTCTACCGTCTCCATAAACGATGTTTTCCATTTCATATATATTTCTCTTATACATATTCATATTCTAAATACACATGATATATAAAACATGTTTTATATTCTGGAAGTATATAAATCATGATCTAAGTGATATAATCAATAGTAACAAGTTAAAACACGTATGATAAGGAAAGCGATTATTACCCGAAATGTTAATTTAACATGGAAATTATTATTAAACAGGTAGTATAAAGTAATAAATGAATCTTGTATGATATCAAAAATATTAATATGGTTCTGGTATAATTTAATAACATACTATGGTCTTTATATAGGATGTTAAACATACCCTCGACTAAAAGAAAGTATCGGGTAAGGGTTAATTTCATAATCTCTTTATTATCTGAGGTTGTTTTTACATAAGTATCTTCTAGGAAATATTTATTTTCCATGTCCATGTTTTATAAAAGATTTTTCAAAAGTATTTTTTAAGAGATTTTTTTTACTAAAACATCATTTTAAATGTTTTAAGGATTTATTCTTCTAAACCATTCTCATTAATGTCTGTGTTTTCAAAATTGTTTTAAGGATTTATTTATATAGATAAGAATGTTTTAAAATGTTAATTCCTTTCAAATGTTTCAAGGTTTTATGGGTCAATTTTATTCACAAATATATTTTCAAATGACTTACTTTATAAATTACACGACTTTTAAATGATTTCATGAAAAATGGATATTTCTCTCAAATATTTTTATTGATCATTTTCAACTATATAAACATCATTTATAAGATATTATTCTTGATTGAGGATGATTTACTGTCATACAAATATTCCATATTGTATTGAAGGTTTTGTGATATGTTTGATTGTGGGTGTGTTATTTTTATACCATTCATGGTTTATGGATAATGTATTGAAATTTCATATGCTAGTTTTAATATGAATATTTATGTTATTTTTAATCCTTTTTATATGAGGAATGAATTTGACTTAGTAAGTGACCGGTGGAGCTCACTACAGCTCCTCGATGCATCGGTAGGTCTCATGAGACAAACTAGTGTCTTGGAACAAGGCCTTAACAAAATATTATTTGTAATATTTTCACAAGGCCTTGACTATGTGGTTATGATGTCTGGAATTATGCATTCCATCATTATGAAACTGGCTATTGATATTTCATGTGATTATTCGACTAGTATAATATCCATGTTAATAAGTAAATGGAATTATTTGATTTTATCTATTCCATATCATTCTGATTTTTAAGTTTAAAAGGATTTTGTTTTATTCTTATACATTTCCTTAAATGTTTATTCTTATTTATGAAAGTTTCTACTATATTGTTATCCTTACTGAGCATCTGATCTCACACCTTTTTGTGTAATATTTTTCCCAAGATTACAAGAAGTGTATTGTGATTGATATGCAGGGTTAAGATATGGGAATAATGGATTTCATAAAGGATAATTTTTGTTGTGTTATATGTTGTAAAGTGTAATGTAACATTCAAGTATGTAATTTATTTTCCAAGACTACTAAAACGATCGGTCCTTTGGGACATGATTCCTTGTATCATGCCAATGTTATGTAATAATGCACCGACTCTGGGTAACTAAGGTCGGGGCATTATAGTTGGTATCAAAGGAAGTGTAGAAATAACCTTGGAAATAGATTTAGATAAACTCTGATTAGAGAACATTACCCTAAGATAGACTTTGAGGATTAGTATAGAAGAACATCCTAGAATTTTGTTAATGTTGATATTTTTTGTATTTTTCAAGCAATACGTCCCTGTATCGATATGATTAGGTAGAGGTGGCTCTAGAACAGATGTACCTATGAGTGAAAACTCCTACAAGGAGTTTCGGGCTTGACCTATGGTATCCTAGTACACAAAAACGGGTCTTGTTGCACTCTTCATTACGACACTCCCAGGGGATATGCTTAGGATAATTAACATTTTTACTACAAGCCATTATGAATAATTTAGTAGTAAATATTTTTTCAAAGAAAACATTTTAAGATTATAGATTATAGGCATAATCTTTTCAATTTACGTTAGGTATTTTACAAGTTTATAATTATTAATTATGATTCATAAACTAACATAGGGTATTACATTGTTTATAAATGGTGCCTAGTATATGGAATAAGAATTCCATCAATACGCATGATCGAAAGATTAAGAAGGATCATATCCTTCATATTATTAATCCAACATTTAAAAAGGAAATAGTCTCCCACTTATTATCATCATATGAAGAAATAATATCATGTGTTAATCAGATAAGTAATGAATTCTATGTGTCCTATTTCTTCTAAGGGATGCAAGAGAATAAAATGATGGTAGAGAGAAAGGTGGATAAAGGGAAGAGGGGAATGAGGATTTTATTTTATGTGATAACTGTGGAATGAATCACCTTGGTAAATGAAGGAAGGGGATGGGAGTTTATTATAATTGTGGAGAGAAATGACACCAAGTACATGATTTCAAGGGTAATAAAAATGTTTCAAATGTACAATTCTTCATCTATAAGGAGTTGGGACACTATGAGAATCAATGTCCAATTCATCAGAGTATACCCCAAATACTGCTATTGGATAATAATCAAGTTATGATACTACCAAAGATGAAGAGGATTGATTAAGAGTTATTATGTTGTTATTAAATTATTATGTAATTTGTGTATTGTATTAATGATGTACATGTCCTAAGAATTATAGGGTATATAAGGATTGTACTGTAGTACTATTTCATTAAGGACTTGAGATTTTGTGGAACCAAGAAAAGTGACTCAATGGAAAGTTACACTTTCAGGAAAATACATGGTTGAAGGAAAGAAAAAAAACTTTAATATGGTCTTGATTCTGAGGTATTGATTTTGGAATAAGAGATGATTTATTTGGATAAATTATATTGGATACTATTGACGTCTTTGGAACTGGTTAATCATTTGTTTATTCCATCATTGTTGGAGTTTACAACATTTTTGGATATATGGATTATATCTAGTATTCTATAATGAATAATGGAGAATGAATGTAATTTGTACATTTATATGATAATTTAAGTTGTTACCATGTTTTAAAAGAATACATGATGAAGGAATTCACATGTTATTACATGGAAAAAAGGATCTTCATTGTGTTTACCTTCCTTAAAAATTTTGGAATGTGAGTTTAGACAGAAGTATTTTGGTTAAGTCAAAATGTTAGAATCGATTAAGTTGGAAATTGGATGTTATTGTTAATGTTAAATCATTTCTTGACATTATTTTTGGATTCTAATAAAAAGTACAGCCCGGAGTTTGGACGAAAACTCGTCGCGTCTGGCAAGGACGCAAGACTTGAACCCGTAGCCGAAGGTTGACAAGGGTGCATCACCTACCACTAGCTTAAGTGATTTCCTAGCTTGTAAAATGTAGTTTCTTTAAATAGTCCGACAAATGAATTATAAATTCATTATTTTTTGAACCCTATATGATTAGGATAAATAGAATACTTTTGAATTATATTATCTTTTGGAGAGAAAGATGAGTTTTTTGGTAGGAATTAGTTGAAGGATGAATCTCTACTTGTCAAGTATATTTTTTTTCCTCTTATTCTATGAATAAGTTAATTATTAAACAATAAGTAATGGATCTTAAAACCAAAAATTTCTTATCCTAACACCTTATCTTTTATTGAACTGGTGATATTCACATCATCTTAGATTGATGGATTTGATTCCCTCAATTTTACACTTATTTTTTATTGATGACCTCAATTTCTCCCAATAAATATTGATGTTTTGTCACCAATTATGTGTCTCTAACTTCCGCCAATTTTCCCCTAATAGAGATCATAATTTGGTGGTGACTTTTTTATTTCCCTTTCTCTTATTAATAGTAAATTTTATTAAACCAATTTCTGATGTGAGTTTTCTACAAAGGTATTTTTCTATTTTTAACCATTTCAAAGAACAATTTCAAATTGTGAGGATTCAATTTATTGAAGGAGGGGATAATTTAAAACCCCAATATTTCATAGTATGTTATCTCATTAAATTAATTCAATAACTTAAGCTATATGCAATAAAGAGTTTGAGCACAACACGACTTACCAAAGTAGCTATTCAAAAAGTTGTTATAAATAGTATTAACTGAATTTTGAAATTTTTATATATGCTATATAATTTTTAAATTTATATTTTGTGTTTCTAAGACAAAATATAAGGACAAATTCAATTTATCTGATAAAAGAACTATTTTTCAAAAATTGCAATTCTATTGCCTATTTAATGGAGAATCTTTTTTAAAACCAATATTTTACACTTTAATATATTAAATTTAATAAAATTAAATTTCTTATTTAGAATCATAACTAAAAATTTAGTTTGGATAAATTTTTGGTACTTTTTTAATAACTTTCATATTTTGATGAATACTGAAAAATACTAAATTTTAATTGAAAAAAACGTTTTAAATCAAAATAATTTATAGTGTTAAATTATAAATTTGAATGGTTTGGATTTATAATTAGATAATATTTTTATCATTTTTTATAATGTAGGTCATTATAACTAATTTCACATTCAAATTTGACACAAACACATGGAAATCTTTTGATAGTTTTTACTTTTTAAAAACCTACTTTTTTGGTTTTGACAACGGGAATTGATTTGAAATTAATAAATTCAACTTCTATGTTTTTAATTTTGTAAAATAGGATTTATTTTTAAATTTATAATATCAAAATTATCTTAGGGTGATTTTTTGGTATTTTGTTAAAAACATTCATTTTTTGATGAATAGTGAAAAATGCTGAGTTATAATTTAAAACCGACTTTTTTATTAAATAATTATTTATTTTATTTAAATTTATTTGAAGTAAAAATAGAAATATAATACCTATATAATCTTAATTTAATTCACTAGAGTAATTTTATTATAACAGTTTATGTATAAAGTTTTTTTGAACTTTTTAACGTTTTTTACCCACCTCCAAGGAGTATTTTAAATTTTGCATAAAACATAATTTTACAACTTCTGTGAGTTGAATTTCAATAAATTTAGAGACACGGTTAATATCAATAATTAAAATGTGGTTTAATAAGATGACAAAAATTCTTGGTGAATAGTACCTTTTGACTTTTATTTACCTCGGTTAAAAGTAAATAGGGTAATTATGGGTAAATTTTTTATTATAATTACCCTAACACTTGTCCTAATTCTATTGGATAATTGTAATTCGAACAAAAACAACCTTATTAATAATGTATGATCCTTTTTGGTTCACTTGGATTATATTAGGACATTTATTATTATTTTATTTAAAGAAGAGTTAAAAGTGTTAAATTCAATGTTTATTAACTAAACCATTTTTTATATAGTGTTAAACACAATATAAATTAAACTATAAATATTAATTATAAAGATAAAAATATTTCCTACATTATGGTATTTTATTTATAATTTTTATACATTAAATAATTTAATTCATTTATGACACAATGATGATGCAGTAATTAACTTATTAACGAAATATTAAAATAGTTGATATTGAAAATGTCCAAATAAATGTAAATTGAGAATTATAATGAATTAAAATAATTTTATTTGTTAATATGAAATGTTAGGGTTTATTAGATAATTTTTTTTCCGAAATGATAAGGTTTTTATGACTTTCAGAAAAACAAAATACCAAATAGTGTCCAAATTGACAAAAATTAATTTTTAATACATGTATTAAATTATGGGTTGATATAATATTCCTAAAAACCTAATATTCTTAAAAAATACATAAATAATATTATATATTTCATTAATTAAATAATTTGGTTTCTCTTTGAATTTTAGAGTAAGTTTATTAACCATATAGTTTAAAAATACAAGAAGACACGATAGAAGTTTAACTATTTAACTAAGAGTTAAATCTAAAAGATAATGTTAAAAGGGTAATATAAACTTGTATAAAACCTATTGTTTGAGGGGGTTTTTACTCATCCCCACTTAATCTTATAAATAAATTATTTTTGAGACATTAGAAACTGAAAATTATTTTATTATAAAATAATATTTCATACTTTTCCTAAAGTGACCATCACCTCTCTTATAAAAGGGTACTTCCCCTTCTCTTAATTTCAAACCTCCAAATCCATTTGGCTCGGCCGAAACCTACCCAAATATCCTCAAAAATTTCCTCCCTTCACCCTAGAGGCTTTACTTTGGTCATAAAGTCAACCTAATGATCTCTTTTGATCAAATCAAAAAGAAAGAACCCGAAGAAAATGTAAATATTTCATCACCTTTTCAAGTTCTTTTCTTCTTCCACTTCCTATTTCATTGTTGTTTCCATTATAAAATAATAACTCAAGTATATTATATATAATTTTATGTTATTATAAAAATTGTACAACCATTTTCATTACTCTATCCATCCTATAAATGAAAAAGTCACCATACATGTGTACGTACAGATCATTGTCTCCACGTCGTGGTGTAGTTTGTTATTCAAACACTTCATTGTTTGGATGGGTATAATAATGAGTATAACATATGTAAATAATAAATATAACATGTTAATTATTATTTATATATGATGTACCATCAAATTACATATGATTTCACCATCAAAATAATGATATTGTCGCTCCTGCGTACATAAGGATTACCATCTCCATGACGCGATGAGAATCATTTCCATGTTCACCATTCAACAATGATTATAAAAATATATATCCATAATATGTATGTAATATATGAAATAATAATTCTATAGGAGATATATATATATATATATATATATATTTTTGTTTGTGTCTGTACTTACATATATATTATTCACTTAATTCCATTCAATGCGATATGAAAATAAAAATAGTGTTTATGCGTACGTACGACCTACCGTCTACATAAACTATGTTTTCCATTTCATATACATTTCTATTTTACATATTTATATTCTAAATATATATGATATATAAATAATGTTTTATATTCTGGAAGTATTTAAATCATGATATAAGTGATACAATCAAGAGTAAAAAATAAAAACACGTACGATTAAGAAATCGATTATTACCTGAAATGTAAATTTAACATGGAAATTATTAATAAATGGGTATTATAAAGTCATAAATGAATCACGTATGATATAATAAATATTAATTTGGTTCTTTTATAATTTAATAACATACTACGGTCTTTATACATGAGGTTAAATGTACCCTCGACTAAATGAAAGTACAAGGTAGGGATTAATTTCACAATATCTTTATTATCCAATGTTGTTTTTACGTAAGTATCTACTAGGACATATATTTTTTTATGAAAATTAGATTTTTATTTCAAAAACAATTTTGAGGAAAAATTAAGAAACCTGAATTACAGTCATACAAGAGTAAAACCAGATCAATGCTACAAGAAACCACTCCTCCCCAGCAATTACATCGATATGATCTACTAGAACATATTTATTATCCATGTCCTTGTTTCATAAAAGAGATTTCAAAGAGATTATTTTTAAGGGACTTTTTTTACTAAAAAAATATTTAAAATGTTTTAAAGATTTATTCATCTAAACCTTTCTCATTAATGTCCATGTTTTCAAAATGTTTTTAAGGATTTATTTATATGGATAAGAATTTTTTAAAATGTTAATTCCTTACAAAAGTTTCAAAGCGGTATGAGACACATTGATTAAAAACTATCTTTTAAAATGACTTACTTTATAAATTATGTGACTTTTAAATGATTTTATGAAAAGGGGATGTTTCTCTCCACTATTATTACTGATCATTTTCAACTATGTCAACATCCTTTACCGGATATTATTCTTGATCGAGGATGATTTATTATGATAAAAATATTCCATATTTTATTGAAGGGTTTGTGATATGTTTGATTGTAGATGTCTTATTTTTATACCATTCATGGTTTATGGATAATGTATTGAAATTTGGTATGCTAGTTTTAATATGAATGTTTTTGTTATGTTTAAACGTTTTCATTTGAGGAATTCATTGGACTTAGTAAGTGATGGGTGGAGCCCGCTATTGCTCCTCGATGCATCAGTAGGTCTCATGAGACAAACTAGTGTCTTGGAACAAGGCCTTTACAAAATCTTATTTGTAGTCTTGGAACAAGGCCTTGACTATGTGTTTATGAAGTCTAGAATTATGCATTCCATAATTATGAAAGTGGCTATTGATATTGCATGTGATTATTCGACTAGTAGAATATCCATGTGAACAAGTAAATGACATTATTTGATTTTATCTTTGCCATATCATGCTGAAGATTAAGTTTAAAAGGCTTTTGTTTCATTCTTATACATTGCCTTTAATGTTTATGCTTATTTATAAAGGTTTATTCTATATTTTTATCCTTACTAAGCATCTAAGCTCACCCCTTTTTATGATTTATTTTTCCCTAGTTTACAAGAAGTGTATTATGATTGATATGCAGGGTTATGCTAAGGGAATAATGGAATTAATAAAGGATTATTTATGTTGTGTTATATGTTATAAATTATAATGTAACATTCATTTGGGTAATCTATTTTCCATGACTTCTAAACCGATTGGTCGTTCGGGACATGATTCATTTTATCATGTCAATGTTATGTAATAATGCACTGACTATGGGTAATTGGGGTTGGGGCGTTACAAAAGATATAAATATTCTCTAGTGGTAATAAAATGTGTTTATTTCATAGGTTTATCAACTATAACTCAAATATTATTATTCCCTTTATATTCTTGGGGGATTCTGATGATGTAATTCATGGTAATGCTTTCTCATTTTTATATAGGTAAGGGTAATGGCTATAACATACTCTTCAAATTATATCTCTTATAATTAACTTTCAAAAGTACCAAACATCCATATACATACTCTTCAATATCTATTTTTATTATATCCTTCTATAACTACCCTTTTATAACTCTATACATATTTTTAAATCCATGATGAATAGATAATGATGAAATTTGACAATCATACAACAATTCCTTCCTTATTTCTAGTATTGATGGGTCGTATACTCAATTCCTAACCCTTATCCTTCCGTCATAATCATAGTTGAACTTATAAAAATTTCTCACATTATTCTATAGTTCAACATACTCATTTTACATTTATTTAGTCTGCATATGGATGGATGGTTGAACATTCATCTAAGAAAGATAAGATATATTCCATTTCCATAGGATTTCAGGATCCATTATTTTAAAATTCATAAATATTATATCTCTTCCAATCCTCTTCATGGAAAATATAACATAGTGATTTTTTCTCAAAGAACCATCCACATTGTTCACCCTTCCATAGTGGTAGTGTACTATGAATTCTTGATATTTAATGAATTATAACCATATCCTTTAGCACATATTCAAATATTTTTTTATTTAAAATATACATCAAGATTTCATAAAGAATATACCTTTATATTTTCAATGAAAAAAATATTAGTACAAGATCTAAATTATTAATCAGGTTATTTTCTCATGAATTTTCATTTTGTGAAAGAAATAAGATATCACCAAATCATTCTGCATGGGGAAACATCCAAGTCCCTTCTTATATGCATCCATAAAGATCAGAAAACCTTATCCACAATATGGTAGTGTCAACACTGATACATTGACCATCCATTTCGTTAGTTCCTTAAAATTATCCTAAAATTAATCTATCTAAAAGAACTTGACTCCCTTTAATGTCAACTTAGTCGGTAGATTTGATATCCATGAGTAATTTCTCACAAATCATTGGTAGTATCCTGAAAACCTAGATAAACTAAGGATCATGGTTATCATGATTTTTTTATCCATTTTTCAAAATCTTCCATCAATGAAGAATCCATTAATACCATAACTTGAATTTACCTTACCCAAATATGAGTCATTATGTTGTAAAAAATCAAACATGATAATTTTCACATATAGATTATCCTTCCTTAGGGTCATTATCAAAATCCTAAAATTTCATCATTCTCTTCTATTCTCTTAAAATATATAAGAGTATTGTCAATAAATACTACCCCAAAACTAATCAAAAAAATCTATGAATTTTTTTCATTAATTCTAATTAGATAAGAGTACCATTGGTATTATAAATAGTATAACTATAAGTTCATAATAACCATACATCTTATAAATTGTTGTCTTGGGTATATCCTTATCCATGAACATTTTGTGGTGATATCAAAATCACATATAAATATTTAAAAAATATTTAGTTCGTTTTAAATGAATAAACATGTCACTAATATGGGATAAAGATGATTTTTCATAATATATATCTTGTTATGTTCTGATAATTAATGAAATAGACTAAAAAAAATAACATGTACACCCTAGGGTGAAGCACTAGGATAAATGAATCTTATATCTCAATTCTTTTCGAGTTCTTTCATAAATGCATGAAAGTTAGTCAGGGTCATTCTATATAGAGTATTTTAAATTAGTCTTTCTCCATCTTTTAGTTCTATTCAAAACTCAACTTCATGATTCAATGTAAAATAGGAATTTCCTTGAGAAATACATTAGAAAAATCACAGAAAATAGACATATATTCAATGTTGAGTTTCTCCCCAAACATTTGAGATTAATATCTATCATGAATAGGTATTAAGACTCATATAACAAAATTAACTTCCATTGGATGTTCATATTCATCCACATATCGAAAGATATTCATAGGTTGATTCAAAATATAAAATCTGATTACCATTCTTTGAAAATTGATATTGACTCTATATATAGAGAGTCAATCCCTGCCTAAAATAACATAAAATTCAAGTAGAGGGAAAATCACAAGATTTAACGGAAGAACATTCCCATATAATTATATCATAGAGGATCTATAGACTTGATATCCAATCATTATACCATTGATATTTTTCATGTATAACTCAATATCTATTCCTTGAGGTGGTAATATGATACCTTTAGAAAATTACTTTGTTATAAAAGATTGGTTACTTTAAGAATCAAATAAAAAATTATTTTTTATAAAGTGTATGATAGGTTTACCATTCATAAAATCATTCTCATCACACACATTCGTAGTTAGGATCGTATGATATTTCCCTTTTTCCTATGACAAAAAAGTTTTTTAGGATTATTATCCACATTATCACATAGATTAGGGTTTTTATTCACATTATGCCTAAACTCATTTCATCTAAAGCACTAGATTATAGTTGGTGGATTTTTGATATCTCTCTCCATTCATTTAATTGACTATACTCTTCACATCAATTTGAATTTTTTTTATGGACAATAATATCACACTTGAAAACTCTTCTCAATCATTTCACAAAATTAGTTAAGTTCTGTCACGACCCGACCCAACGGGGCTCGAGCCGCGACTCCCCAAGCCCGCCTCCAATAGGCCAGGGGCTGGCGACCAGCGCCGAGTAGGCTATCACACACATGGGAGGCATTAGCCTAAGGTACCTGTACACACGCACCCACAAACACCTCCATGCAACAGTGCAGAGATATAGAAACTGAAAGGTAAATGCATGCATACAATCTATCCCAAACCAGAGTGCAACAGCAAAAGTACAAGGGCAAAACAGGGCCCACCAAAAGAAAACTACAAAGCGCGTCCAACCTGCTCCGAAGAAGGGGAACGCTGCCACAAACACCCGCCGGAAAACTCCCTCGGCACAGCTCCGGTAAACACCCCGGTCAACCCGCTCACTAAGCTCCGCCTGCTCCGGGTCCTCCTGGGACTCCGTCAAAAGGCCTGTGGTCTGCACAAGACACAAACATGTGCGGGCAAAGCCCGTGTAGGGGTGAGTATAAACATACTCAGTAGGCACCCCAAAAACCCAAAACCCAAGGGAGCAACTGAACGGCAACAGTCCACTCAACCCAGCCAGAGGGAACCCATACGAGAGAGAAACTCCATCTCGTGACCATCCTCGGCTAAACACAACAAGTCAGCTCAGCTCAGCTCAGGTGTATGCCCATACATACACCTTGAACAATCCAGATATACACAGCTCACGCCACAAAGCCACAAGAGGTACCGACCTCATCGCCAGCAACTGTCCACAACCAGGAGAGTACACCACGAACATTGTCATACCAGATGACACTCATCCGAGAGACACACTCCATCGGGTCCCAAACAAACATCTCAGACGCTCACCCGAGAGACCACGCTCGTCGGACAACATCACTGAGGAAACCTCACTGAAACAACATAACCACCAAACTCCTCGGAGAGGGGATCGCCGCTAGGGTCCGCTAGGGGATACCAAGACCCACTCCGGTATACGTAGCTCACAGATAGGGGATCACTCCCAGGGTCCGCTGGGGGATACCACGACCCGATCTGGCATATGTAGTTCCCACAGATGGGGGATCACACCCAGGATCCACTGGGGGATACCACAACCCGATCTGCACTCGACAGAAGCTTCACACTCAGATAGAGGATCATCGTCCATATAAAGATGGGCACGACGATACCGGAACCCTATCTGGTATAACTCGCGATGTAGGGGATCGAACCGACGATGCCACAACCCTACCGAAACCACGCGCTGAGTAGGGGATCCCCTAACCAACGATACCGCAACCCTACCGACACCAAGCGCTGAGTAGGGGATCGTATAACCAACGATGCCGCAACCCTACTATAAACATCATGCTGAGTAGGGGATCGTAAACCCGACGATGCCACAACCCTACTATGCACGACCCACCGCGTAGGGGATCATATTCCCGATGATGCCACAAACCCTACGAGATTAACCTGCTAGATAGGGGATCGCCGCCCGTGAAATAGGTGGTCACAGCGATACCAAGAACCCGATCTAGGGTAAAGATGCTAGAGGATCCACTTCGGGGCCACCGGAGGGATACCACAACTCTAACAGTTTAAACATCCCAACGAGAGGATCACAAACCCACACGAAGGTTGTGATGCCACACGAACCCTCGTGGGAACGAACCAAGGGAGAACCCTCAACCACTGCTGGTCCAAACGTCGCTAACCCGAGCGACCCGCCACAACGCCACACTGCGCACCTCCTAGGCCAAAACCGAAGCCACCATCGCGTTCCACGTGGAAAAACTCACAGGATAGGCTGCTTACTCGCCCGAAACGGAGCACCGGTGAAAAAGGCACTATTCACCATAGCTACCTCGTGCGGGGCCCACACAACGATCCCGAAACCCATCGAGCGGACCATACCACGATGATCCCCTCGGAAAAACAGGCGGAATCGACTACTCACTCGCCCAAAACGGACACCCGGTGAAAAAGGTACTATTCACCGAAGGCCGGCTCGGGTGGGGCCCACGCCTGGATTCCAAAACTCATCAAACGGATCGCACCATTGCGATCCTCTCGGAAAAACACACAGGATCGACTATTCATCTGCCAAAATCGGACTCCTGGTGCAAAAGCTGCGTTTCTCCGCAAACGCCAAAACCCGGCCTCGTGGGGCCCGCACCCCGTTCGCAAACCCAACACCCGGAAACCATCTCAAAAAGTCCGTCGTACCATCAGGGTCTCAACGCCACTGACGGCACGTCAATCGGACGCTCCGGGTAGAAGTTACAACGGCCCGAAGTCGTAAAATAATAAAATAATATTATTTTATACGACGTTTCTCGCTCCCGGGCCACGATCCCGAACCTTTAAACCCTCAAACCTATACCGGAGGGTTCGCCTCTTCGTCAGGGTCACGTCGCCGCAAACGGCACGCGAATCCGACTCCCGAGGTGCAAGATACGGGGGTTTAAAGACCCCCGTATGCGAAAAAAAGGCCGGACCGGCCCCGACCGGCCGGTCCGGCCGGCCTGGACCGGCCGCCGCCGCCGGCCCGCCCTGGCCGGCGGCGCTCCGCCGCGCGCCGCCGCGCTGGGCCGCCGGCCGCCGCGGCTCCTCCGCGCGCCGCCGCGCTGGGCCGCCGGCCGCCGCGGCTCCTCCGCGCGCCGCCGCGCTGGGCCGCCGGCCGCCGCGGCTCCGCCGCGGGCCGGCGGATCTTCCGCGGACCGCCGGGGGCACCCCGGTGGTCCGTTTTGCGATCCGGAGGCGCCTACGCGACCCTCGAGACCCAATCTACACTGCTACGGCTTCAATTTGCAGAAAAACGCAGCAAAAACGGGATCGGGGATTAAAACTCAAACCGCCTACATCGCGGGCGAAACGCCGACGTTCTGCCTCAGATCCGCGCTCCCGAGCTTCCGCTGCGCACTCCTGGAACGTCCGCCGTCGAATTCTGAGCTCGTAGGCGCTCCGTTTTCTCGATTCGGCAGAGTGGCGGCGAAGAAAGACGAAGAACGGCGAGGAACGATAAAAGGGGGGGGGGGCGCTGATATTTATATCAGCAGCCCGCCGGCGCCAAACCCGCCTCGGATCCAACGCCCGATGCGAACAAAAGTAAGGTCACCCCTAGGGTAAACGCGCCGTTCTGAACGCAACGGCGGTCTCAGATTTTCGATCCGAGACTCCGTTCAGAAGTTATTTGAGCCGACGCTCGCACACAAACTTGCCACTTATTTACGGAAACGCCCCTGGTGGCGTTTCCCACCGCTGGCCCGCGCCCGCAAAGTTTACACCCCGCCTAGGGTAAACGGCACGTTCCGGACGCAACCGTGCCCTCAGATTCCCGTTCTGAGCTACCGTTTAGGAGATACCACACCCCCTCCACGTGCATAGTATAAAAATACTTAATATTTTTATAAAATTAATTCCGGGCACACCGGGCCTCAGAATCGCACGCCGTCTTCGCGCCTAGCTCTGGAATTATCCATAGAAATATTCCGGAGTCTGACAGGGCCAAAAACCCGAGTCGCTACATCCTCCCCCCCTTAGAACTTTTCGTCCCCGAAAAGCCCCAAGCACAAGGAAAGCGACTGAACTCTCAACTGGGTCTCACACACCAGCGAGCTCACAAACAACAACCACTCAGGGTCTTACCAACGCCCTGAACAAAACTCGAGCAAGCAACAAAAGGAAAGAGTACCGCTAAACAGTGTCTGACAAACTACTGCAGTAAGTAGAAAAGACACAAGGCGTACCTCTATCCATCTGTGGTGCCTCTGGGTCGACTGCCTCCAGGGCATGCAACTGCCCTCGCCCTCGGCCACCAGCTCCCTGAGCTTGGCGTGAACCACCTGGGGGTGGGGGTGGTGGCAACTGGTACTGTCTACCACCACCTCCTGCTGCACCAGCTCCGACGCCACGTCCGACGCCCTGCGGACCTCCTTGCTCGAGACGCTGCCTCTGCCAAGGCGGTACATCGACCGGCTCCCTCTCAGCAGCACGTTGGGTCGGACAATCTCTAGCAAGATGTCCTCGACCATCGCAAGCGTAACACCGCCTCTCCTGTGGCTGGCCAAAACTGGCCTGCGAGCCCTGTGAGCCCCGAGGCTCAGATCCTCCATCCTGGGGTCGCCTCCTGAAACGTCAGCCACGTCCAGACCCCTGAGTCTGTCGTCGGCTACCAGATGCCGATCCGACCAACGAAGTCTCAGCTCTCGCGTGCCCAGCACCAACAGGAGAGATCTGCTCAGCCAGAAAACTCTCCACCACCAACGCTCGCTCCAGCACTCCAGCATAGGTGGGCAGACACAGGGAAACCACACCTGCTCAGATGTCCCTGCGTAAGCCCTGCTCGAAGGTCCGAGCCCGAAAGAACGGGTCTCGAACCATATCCAGGGAGTAGCGCGACAGGTCTGTAAACCTCGCTGAGTACTCCGACACAGTCATGCTCTCCTGACGAAGCTGCAGAAGCTCCTGGATCCGCACTGACCTCAGCGTCACCGGATAGAACTCCTCCCTGAAGAGCCGCTCAAACTCTGCCCACGTGAGCGTCTCCTCGTCATGGGACTTCATCACCAAACTCCACCATCGCCCGGCCGAACCATGCAGAAGGCTCGCCGCTAGGACCACCATCTGATCAGGCGGTGTCCTCACTAGGCGGAAAACTCGAGTAACTGCCTTGAGCCAGTCATCAGCTGCCTGGGGGTCTGGATCACCCCGAAACCTCAGAGGTCGCTGCCTCTGGAACTCGTGCAACGCACTCAACCTGCGTGCAACCTCGTCCTGCACCGCCGGCACAACCAGCTGCTCAACAGGTGGTGGCTCCACTGGCAGACCACCTGGAGGTGCAACCTCAGAACCTGCGCCCTGCTCCACAGCAACTACACGGGGCGGGTCATCAGCACAATCCTGCTGCGGAACCCTCGCTGGCTGTCGTCGTGGAGGCATCGTGAAATACATTCAAGACACACCACAGTCAAGAGTATATCTGGAGAGCTGACTCAAGAAGGACAAGGAAAAACCAAAAACCCAGTCCTATATGATGCATGTATCATGATGTCCCCGCGATCAGCGTACGAATGTCCCGAGTCGAAAGGCAGGTTATCAGAGTCCTGGTGTATGGATACGTCGGCCGCCGCACCAACACTGGAGTCCCTGGCCTGAAAGCCGAACTCGAAACACCCTAACACTGCCGCTATGCAACCCAAACCAAACTCACAGCTAGACCAGCTACGCTCTGAGATCCCAAGGTGGAACCTCCTCTGATACCACTCTGTCACGACCCGACCCAACGGGGCTCGAGCCGCGACTCCCCAAGCCCGCCTCCAATAGGCCAGGGGCTGGCGACCAGCGCCGAGTAGGCTATCACACACATGGGAGGCATTAGCCTAAGGTACCTGTACACACGCACCCACAAACACCTCTATGAAACAGTGCAGAGATATAGAAACTGAAAGGTAAATGCATGCATACAATCTATCCCAAACCAGAGTGCAACAGCAAAAGTACAAGGGCAAAACAGGGCCCACCAAAAGAAAACTACAAAGCGCGTCCAACCTGCTCCGAAGAATGGGAACGCTGCCACAAACACCCGCCGGAAAACTCCCTCGGCACAGCTCCGGTAAACACCCCGGTCAAACCGCTCACTAAGCTCGGCCTGCTCCGGGTCCTCCTGGGACTCCGTCAAAAGGCATGTGGTCTGCACAAGACACAAACATGTGCGGGCAAAGCCCGTGCAGGGGTGAGTATAAACATACTCAGTAGGCACCCCAAAAACCCAAAACCCAAGGGAGCAACTGAAAGGCAACAGTCCGCTCAACCCAGCCAGAGGGAACCCATACGAGAGAGAAACTCCATCTCGTGACAATCCTCGGCTAAACACAACAAGTCAGCTCAGCTCAGCTCAGGTGTATGCCCATACATACACCTTGAACAATCTAGATATACACAGCTCACGCCACAAAGCCACAAGAGGTACCGACCTCATCGCCAGCAACTGTCCACAACCAGGAGAGTACACCACGAACACTGTCATACCAGATGACACTCATCCGAGAGACACACTCCATCGGGTCCCAAACAAACATCTCAGACGCTCACCCGAGAGACCACGCTCGTCGGACAACATCACTGAGGAAACCTCACTGAAACAACATAACCACCAAACTCCTCGGAGAGGGGATCGCCGCTATGGTCCGCTAGGGGATACCAAGACCCACTCCGGTATACGTAGCTCACAAATAGGGGATCACTCCCAGGGTCCGCTGGGGGATACCACGACCCGATCTGGCATATGTAGTTCCCACAGATGGGGGATCACACCCAGGATCCACTGGGGGATACCACAACCCGATCTGCACTCGACAGAAGCTTCACACTCAGATAGAGGATCATCGTCCATATAAAGATGGGCACGACGATACCGGAACCCTATCTGGTATAACTCGCGATGTAGGGGATCGAACCGACGATGCCACAACCCTACCGAAACCACGCGCTGAGTAGGGGATCGCCTAACCAACGATACCGCAACCCTACCGACACCAAGCGCTGAGTAGGGGATCGTATAACCAACGATGCCGCAACCCTACTATAAACATCATGCTGAGTAGGGGATCGTAAACCCGACGATGCCACAACCCTACTATGCACGACCCACCGCGTAGGGGATCATATTCCCGATGATGCCACAAACCCTACGAGATTAACCTGCTAGATAGGGGATCGCCGCCCGTGAAATAGGTGGTCACAGCGATACCAAGAACCCGATCTAGGGTAAAGATGCTAGAGGATCCACTTCGGGGCCACCGGAGGGATACCACAACTCTAACAGTTTAAACATCCCAACGAGAGGATCACAAACCCACACGAAGGTTGTGATGCCACACGAACCCTCGTGGGAACGAACCAAGGGAGAACCCTCAACCACTGCTGGTCCAAACGTCGCTAACCCGAGCGACCCGCCACAACGCCACACTGCGCACCTCCTAGGCCAAAACCGAAGCCACCATCGCGTTCCACGCGGAAAAACTCGCAGGATAGGCTGCTTACTCGCCCGAAACGGAGCACCGGTGAAAAAGGCACTATTCACCATAGCTAGCTCGTGCGGGGCCCACACAACGATCCCGAAACCCATCGAGCGGACCATACCACGATGATCCCCTCGGAAAAACAGGCGGAATCGACTACTCACTCGCCCAAAACGGACACCCGGTGAAAAAGGTACTATTCACCGAAGGCCGGCTCGGGTGGGGCCCACGCCTGGATTCCGAAACTCATCGAACGGATCGCACCATTGCGATCCTCTCGGAAAAACTCACAGGATCGACTATTCATCTGCCAAAATCGGACTCCTGGTGCAAAAGCTGCGTTTCTCCGCAAACGCCAAAACCCGGCCTCGTGGGGCCCGCACCCCGTTCGCAAACCCAACACCCGGAAACCATCTCAAAAAGTCTGTCGTACCATCAGGGTCTCAACGCCACTGACGGCACGTCAATCGGACGCTCCGGGTAGAAGTTACAACGGCCCGAAGTCGTAAAATAATAAAATAATATTATTTTATACAACGTTTCTCGCTCCCGGGCCACGATCCCGAACCTTTAAACCCTCGAACCCATACCGGAGGGTTCGCCTCGTCGTCAGGGTCACGTCGCCGCAAACGGCACGTGAATCCGACTCCCGAGGTGCAAGATACGGGGGTTTAAAGACCCCCGTATGCGAAAAAAAGGCCGGACCGGCCCCGACCGGCCGATCCGGCCGGCCTGGACCGGCCGCCGCCGCCGGCCCGCCCTGGCCGGCGGCGCTCCGCCGCGCGCCGCCGCGCTGGGCCGCCGGCCGCCGCGGCTCCTCCGCGCGCCGCCGCGCCGGTGTCGCGCCGACGGATCTTCCGCGGACCGCCGGGGGCACCCCGGTGGTCCGTTTTGCGATCCGGAGGCGCCTACGCGACCCTCGGGACCCGATCTACACTGCTACGGCTTCAATTTGCAGAAAAACGCAGCAAAAACGGGATCAGGGATTAAAACTCAAACCGCCTACCTCGCGGGCGAAACGCCGACGTTCTGCCTCAGATCCGCGCTCCCGAGCTTCCGCTGCGCACTCCTGGAACGTCCGCCGTCGAATTCTGAGCTCGTAGGCGCTCCGTTTGCTCGATTCGGCAGAGTGGCGGCGAAGAACGACGAAGAACGGCGAGGAACGATAAAAGGGGGGGGGGGGGGGCGCTGATATTTATATCAGCGGCCCGCCGGCGCCAAACCCGCCTCGGACCCGACGCCCGATGCGAACAAAAGTAAGGTCACCCCTAGGGTAAACGCGCCGTTCTGAACGCAACGGCGGTCTCTTATTTTCGATCCGAGACTCCGTTCAGAAGTTATTTGAGCCGACGCTCGCACACAAACTTGCCACTTATTTACTAAAACGCCCCTGGTGGCGTTTCCCACCGCTGGCCCGCGCCCGCAAAGTTTACACCCCGCCTAGGGTAAACGGCACGTTCCGGACGCAACCGTGCCCTCAGATTCCCGTTCTGAGCTACCGTTTAGGAGATACCACACCCCCGCCACGTGCATAGTATAAAAATACTTAATATTTTTATAAAATTAATTCCGGGCACACCGGGCCTCAGAATCGCACGCCGTCTTCACGCCTAGCTCTGGAATTATCCATAGAAATATTCCGGAGTCTGACAGGGCCAAAAACCCGAGTCGCTACAAGTTCTTATTACCACATTTTGGCATGTAAGTTGTTGAAAAAAAATCCCTCCATGCCAAAAACTACTAGATATTATTTGAAACACCATCTTTCTTTTAATATTACCAGAACCATTAAGGATTATGTCTTATATTTCCACATTGAGTTAAAATAAAATAATTTTTTCATATCTTCTAATGTTTTTATGGATAACTCATTTCTAATAGTTCATTTCAATCCACTAAATAATTTATTAATATCACATTTTGAGTTGATGATAAAACTATAGGCATACCTCAGGGGTATTTTAATTTTTTCTTTACAAGTAAAAATGGATTCATCACCCTTATTATAATTGTATAAATTATATCTTCCTTTTAGTATAGAGATTTTCGGAAATTACTTTTTAAGAAATATAATCTTAATCTTCTCCCATTCCATGGAGTCTATTTCTTCTTCTTTACTAGTATTATTGATAGACATACACCATTAATCATCTTCTCCTTCTATGTGAAATATTGATAAGAAAACTTTATCATTGTCTGAGCATTAAAGAACAAAAAATTTATTTTCCATCACATTGATCCATTTCATGAGAACTATTATATCATAAGGCCTAAAACATTATGGCGGATGTTGTCAAATAAAAGATTCAATGGCATGGAAATCCATTCTAGTAACATTCCTATGCTATTTGGTTTCTCGTGATGATATTTGTTTCCTTATAAACACACTATTTCTTCAAGTGATTCCTACTAGTTCAATCCATTGAATAAAAACAAAAATAGAGTGCAATAATAAAGTTACAAAAAATAGAGTGAATAATTGTATATTCATGAAAATCAGTCCGTAGATTCCCAAAATTATGTCATATTCTAATCAATCATGAAACCAAAGTTTTAACCTATTTTATTCATGTCCATAATATATTTAAATCCTTAATAACTATTAACTAATAAAATGTTAATTAACCCATGAATATTCCTCAAGAGTGTATATCCAAGTGTGTAGTCTTAGTCCCACTCATCAAGAAACAGTTGCAATCAAGTTAGTACCTAATCTTACCATTTTAGTGTTGTTACTGTTAAGTTCATCAATTATATAGAAACATCCACATTACAATATCTATAAAGGGATGTATTTTATAATAAAACCAAAAAAACCCCACATTAAACAAGCTTTGGGATATTATCCTATACATAGAATTATATGTAGGGTTTTTAACAAAGACCTATATTCATAATCTAGAAAAACAATTCTCATTCAGTTGCATATTAAGGTGACCTAATTATAAAATAAATAAATATTAAAACATTTTTTGATGAATATAAAATATATAACATAGTTATATATGTCATATGACTATAAATGATTAGTGTCTTTATATAATAGATACAAAAACATCTTATTTCATAAATTATCTTCAACAAATCCCCTAAATATATTCATATTATTACCCTTATGAACATATCAAATGTATAACCTTCAACAAAAACCTGGGGAAGGTAAACATAAGAATGACTGGGCTCAAATTCTTAGTGAGGGTAAAAATAGGAGATATTAGTCAATTATCATGCATTATCATAAGGTAATGAAGACATGATAATAAAAAGGTCATACCTAATAAATTAAATATCATTAATCATGAGACATTGATTTCCTAACAAAATAAAAAACTATTAATAGTTCAGAATCAAAAATAATCAATCATGGTCCATGGAGGAATTTAAAAAACATATAAATGTGGCATGAACTTATGCTTATAAGATGGATAAAATATTTAAAAAGTAATAGGTTCACTCAATAAATTAAGGATAGGAAATCAGGTCTGCATAAAAAGTTATAGACATGAAACAAGGTGCACATATTAACTTATAAACATGAAAATAGGTTGACACATCAACTTATGGAAATTAATCTAGGTCCAAAAATAATATTTTGAACAAGAATTTAGGATCATTCATAACATATTTATCTTGACATTTATCCAACATTACCTAATTCATTATAAGGCTGTATAATTTCAACCCCCCAATCACATAATGAAAACCATACATATTTCTTCCACAATATCCTAAAATATTCTATCAAATCATAATATGATATCTCAAGTAAAGGAAATGGGTTGCATAAAAATTTCATTATTTCATCATAAGATGTCCCAAGGAAAAAAATGGGGTTCATAAACATTCCATCATAACTTAATTAACTCCTGGGAAATAAACGAGTTTCATATAATCATCCCTAAATCATAATAATCATAATAAATATAGAGAAATAAAGTAGATGATATCATAATATCATTTCTATAGTTCATTAAAATAGTCCTTAAACTGTGTTTACATAGATAAAAAATAAGTTCCAAATATCATTCAAACCTTTCTTTGAAAACATGAGAAAATAACATTTTTTCTTATAACATATTAACATAAAATTCACATAATATTAAGAAAATAATTTCATTTTAAAATAAAAATGGAAACCTATAAATCAATCATCATATTAGATAATTTTTGTGGTTATGGGAAAATAAAATCATATTGTATATATTAAATGAAAACATTCCCTTTGTAACTTTGTAAAAAGTCAAAAAATTCTAGTCTAGAAAACACATAGAATATTCGTTTTTAAAACATTGTAAATAAATTATGTGGTACTAGAAATTACCTTATAAAAAATAAAGTATAGGTAAAAAGTTTCATAAAATATTTTTTAAGAGTACGCACATGGAAGAAATAGTATGTCGACTAAAGAGGAAATAATGTCTACTTTCCATTAAAAATATTTTCTCATTCATTTTAGGTACCAAAGCTGGATAAATGGTACTAATGAATAAAAATTATTGGAATATTCTAATAATAATAAAATATATTAATTTTAAAGTATATTATCTATAAATTTCCCTTCAATATAAATTTAGCATAAATAATCTTGAAATTAAGTTAGATTGTAACGTAAACCACTTTCATCATATCTTATCTTTCATCATACGTGTTAAAATATGTTGTATAAAAGATATATTTATTATAAATATATTAAAATACTAAATAAATACATAACATAATATTTATAATCCCTTTAAAAATTTTAATTATATATTTATTAAAAATTTATTCATTAAAATGTACATTCGTGGAAAAACAAGCCATATTTCATGCATGTTTCAATTCAATGGTCCATATAAATTAACCTTGGTATTGGTTTCATGATATCTATGACCTTAATCATGAAATAATTTTCATATTTATTTAACTTATACACTTTTATAATCATTCTAATAAAGAGGTTATATGAAATGAATTACATCACTTTGTAGAGATGATAATGTGTACGTATGCATGAGTGATGTTTTGACTTTTGGAAAAAATGAGATGAGACAAATGTAAATAATGATTAATGTTTTAAAAAATATTTTATCTTAAATTTAATACAATTTTATTTAATCTAATATTGTTACCATACATGTAAAGCATAAATGAAAAACTAATTGCATCACTTCATTTAAGTTGTTGTCCATACATACACACAACGAAAGTTAAAGATTTCTAATGGATAAAAAGGTAAGAATGTATATAAGATATTATAACTCAAAATGAATAAATATTTCAAAAATATAGTATAAAATATCTAAATATATCATAATAACAATACATAAATTATCTTTTTGAAAAATGAAATGCATCGCTTCGTAAGGCAATAGTCTACAAGTATGCATGAATAATGCTTCTATTTCCCATTTTAGGGAGAAGAAGATGAATATAGGTTGTGAATAAAACATATTAAGATCTTATTAAATTTAATATAAGGTATTTATCATTTGGTTATAGAAAAACATTTTAAGATAATGTGTATGGGTAAATTAAATTTAAATTGCTCAATTAAGAGTTATACTGTAAGAACCTGGTTATTCTTTTGAGGTATAATTTTCTTTTTTTCTCTTTTCTTGAGTTATTTTTGAGAAAACAAGGGAAAATTGGAGAAATTGTTGTTTTAGGGTTACACGCTTTGTAATCCTATATACACACCATGTATTATGGCCATTTAAGTTTGGGATATATGGTGTGTGAGAATGTTCAAATGGGAGATAAAAAAATCCATTACACGTTCTGTACTTCCTGATACAAATTGTGTAGTCACATCGGCAGGTCGGTGCAAGATGTGTAAAGTAAGTCAGATAAATTATGAATAGTAAAATGATATACACACCATGTATATGGAATTACACGCCCTGTACTCATAATTTTTAGCTTAAAATAGGCAGTGGCCTCATTTCATCCTCTTCTGGACAAGGGAGCTAGTGGGTGAAAAACAAGGAGCATCAAGAGTTCCTTCTCGTTCAGTTTCATCATCTAGAACCCAATTCGAACGTTTTCAATCTCATTGTGATCCCATCAATAAAATATTCCTTATTTTAAATTATTTCTTCCTAATTTTTATTCATGATGAAGTTATTTAAGGTTAAATGATTATCCTTGTTTCATATATGTATACCATTCTAGCTTGAATTAGAATTCAAGGATGGATGAGGAGAGTCATACTATGTCGAGGTAAGTGGTATCATGGAAATTTCTTAATGTAAAGTTGTTAATATGTTTTGTTGTGTTGTGTTCCCATGTTTAGGGTGTCTCTTGATTGAGAAATTGATTGTGGTGATACCTAATTACATTAGGTAATTGAATAAATTGAACAAAGAAAGCTTATAATTCATTTGTTTGATTAAGGGCCACCGCATGTGTGTGTTTTCCATGGGATGACCATTAATTAGCCATTTTTCCTAAGATGTTGATGGGATTTCTTTTATTTCCCTTTTGAATGGTTGTTTTAGAATGAAATTGGTTAAATGAATGTTTCTATGTGAATAAGATTGTTAAAGCTTTGTGATAGTTTAATTCACATGTTAGTATTGTTATATAATCGTTTCTACAAGAGTTGATTATTTAAAACCATGTAAATGTGTAATTTACAAGTATTATTACTATGATGAAATTTTGATACACTGGGATAGTCCCGGATAGATACTGAAATGTTGATACACCAGGCTTGTCCCTGATTAGAATATGATAAAATGCTGATACATTAGGCTTGTCCCTGATTAGAATATGCTGAAATGCTGATAAACTGGGCTTGTCCCAGATTAGAATATGCTAAAATGATTGTACATCAATCTTAACCCTAAGACATTGAAATGGAATGACTGAGGACGTGTTTTCCAAGATAAATAAATAATATTGGATTCTGTCTACACTTCTTGTTTAGATAACATGTTGAGGTATCTGTCGTGTTTACTTTATATAGAGTCAATGTAAATTAATGACAGTACTTTTAGGTTTGATTACTTTGGAGTACATGTTATTTTATTTCCTTTCGCTATTGTACACTACTTTTTCATATATCTAATGAAATATTGGAACCAAACATTGGTGTTTTCCTTTATGGATTTATTTCTCACACCCTATCTGGGTCATGTTTTAGGCACAAATAGACTATATTTTTGTAGGGGTCGATAGGGGAAAGGCTCCCTATACAGGTACATGGTTACTTCTTAGGAGTAGGAGAGTGTGGGACCAAGCCAAGGCTTGCGATGATGCTGAGTATCATTTTGTTTTACCTTACTTTGTTATTTTATTATATTTGACTTTAGTGTATCTTGTTTCACTGTTTCCTTAGAACATGTGACCTGATCCATCATTTTGATAACATATGCATTCTGGTTAACATTATCCTTCAATATTCAATTGCACACTTCAGTTTCATGTTGTTTATTGTTTCAACTATTTGTTAATATTTATTCCATTGTGTTACACTCTACCAATGAGGGTATAGTTTCCCCACTATAACACTCTAGGACCTCACTACTAGTCAGCATCTTCAAGTGGTTGGGGAAATGATCTTGAGGACATGTGGACAACCGGGTATGGATCACCTTTTAGTGGCTCTCGGATCAAGGACATCACAAAGTGGTATCAAAGCGCTTCTTTTCTACTTTATCTTACTATATGGAGCCTATAAAAGGGATAGGAAAGAATATGTATTTGGTTATTAGTTGTGCCCGAGAGTATCCACCTCGTGTATAGGGAAAATCCAAATTGTCTCAAATTAAATTGTGCTTTTTGATTTTGAGCTATTATAGTAGATTTTATTTAACTATTCAGTGACACACTTTTTTTGTGTTGTTATTATTGAGATTCTTGTGGTTCTATTTTTTTCACCCGATGAGATGAGGGTATTCCATTTCATGCATCATTTAGACACTTTTTAGGATCACATGAAATTATATATAGGATGCATTAGATATTGTATGTTTTTGAGATTAATGTCGTGCTAGAGATGCATGTTGATGTTATAGTACCTTGATAGATATGCCTATTTTTTTATAGTTGTATTGGTACGTGATATGGTTCGAATTGGATATATGCCTAACATTGATCTCTGAAGTGTATAGGCCCTCATGGATTGTAATTTAGTGGAACATGATTCGGCCTTTGTATAGAATTGTTCTATAATATGCTATGTGTAGGTGCCAAACATTGATTCGCGGGGATTATGGGCCCTCATGGATCGAAATTTGGCATCATGTGGGTTTTCTTTTCTACATGTCAAGGGTTGTCTAGGAAATTTGGTGTTTCTATTCAAAAACACCCAGTATACACAGCATGTATTCTAGCCTAACACGCCATGTATTCTTCCTTCTCATGTAGGAAGGTGTTCTAAGTTTTAAAAATAACATGTTGTGTACCCTGTGTACACACTATGTAGCCTCTTGACCGTGTATCCTGTCATTTGAAATGGTAAAATGGGTTGTTGAGCTTTGATCCGGACATGTTGTGTAATGGTAGTACACGTCGTGTGGAATTAAACTATGTATCCGACCATGTTACTAATGACACTTATGGATGAAAACTTAGTTGTACATGTCGTGTCGAGAGTGAACATGATGTGTAGTCTTACACTGGAAGAACAGTGTAGTTTTAGCCATGTAGAAGGGAGTAAAATTTAAGTGCACACCATGTATCAGGAAGAACACACCGTGTGTGAGGTGTGTTACACAGCCATGTTGGGAAGAAATACACGCCCATATAAATCCCTAGGATAACAGGTTATTTATGGGTATATACACATTGTGGTCCCCTATTTTCAAAAACATGAATGATTTCCATTACTTGTTCCATTATTTCACTTCTGAGTAACAGTTTCCTTTTTTGTTAAGTCGGTACTGAGGCGTGTGCGCTTGACCTTGTATAGGCATGCCTCCATGATCACCAAAAGTTTTGTGCCAGGAGAGTAACGATGAGCGTACTCTATGAATGGTGGGCTATGGGCTAAACATGGAGCCTCTAGTTATTCCAGTTGTGGCACTAGCCGTTATACTGGATGCAGGTGCAGACTCACAGTTCTAAGAAGGCTTTGTGAGCTTCATCCAAACCTTTCAGGGAGCACCATAGGCTACCACATCTATGGAAGAGTTGATGCGTATATTCCAGCAGTATCATCCGACTACTATTTTAGGGGATGGTGGGCCACAGGATGCGGAATCATGGCTGGAATCATTGCGGATTATCTTCACGCATCTAAAGACACCTCTTGAGAGGCGGGTCAAGATCACAACATTTATGTACCATGATTATACCAAAAAATAGAGGGATATTATCATTCAAGCAGTTCATCATCGGGATATGACATAGGAATACTTTTAGGAAGCCTTCTATGATTATTATTTTCCTAAGACACTAAGGTTCCACTAGTCCCAAGTGTTCATGCACCTGGATCAAGGCACACTATTAGTTAGGGAGTATTCTGCCTATTTTACTGAGCTTCAGTGATTCAAACCTATTCTGATGGGTGATGATGTATCAAAAGTTAGATGATTCGAGGATGGTCTCAGGTTTCACATCTGATCACATGTGAATGTCTTTCGGTTTCCTTTGGTCTCAACTATTTTGAATTTGGTATTGCTTACCGAATTAAAACTATCGGAATTAGGGTGTGAAAGCCATGGTGGTTTGGCACTGAGATATGGTATTGTCTCACCCGGAAGCAAGAAGCATCATATGGAGATTTCTCATAGGGATACGAGCTGTCAGAATATTTCTTCTGGTACCCAAGCAAGGTGCTACCAGTGTAGAAGTATTGGGCTTGTTAAGCCTCAGTTCCTGATAGACCCAGTCAAATGTTGATCTTGTGCTAAGATGGTCCATTTATGGCGGTTCTGTAGGAAATTTTCACCAAAATCTAGTGAGAGGGGGTTTGTACAAACTCCACATTCAGAAATGGGGATAGTAGCTTCTCATCAGTCACGGAACTGGAATATGTCATGTCATTTAGGCCGAGGAGGTTGTCATGGCCACGGTATCTAGACCCTAGGACCTCAGCAACAATAGGGTAGGTCAGACAAAGGTATCCAGGATTTTTCATAGGGCCACAGTGTAGGTCAGACATAGGTAGTGAAACAGACCCAAGTAGAACAAGATCTCTAACCTTCTAAGGTATGAGGTAATATTCTAGTATCCTCTATTTTATCTTCTCCGCGTTTTGATACTGGTTGTACACATAATTTTATATTTTTATCTATTTTGGAGATCCTTGGGCTCTGTATCATTACTTATTCTGATGTTATGACACTAGACACTCTGTTATGGATTACAATGGTAGTTGAGCATCAGTGCAAGGAGTGCCCACTTGAGGTTGGTATGTGTCACTTTTTAGGGGACCTCTATGTCTTAGAGAGGACAGTCTTTAATGTAATTCTCGAAATGGACTGGATGGTTTCTTTTTGGGGATTTTTCGATTTCTATCGTCGTATGGTGAGTTTCACATCACTAGATGGTATAGTGTTTTTACATAAGGCTGAATGGGATGTTTAAGTGAGCTGAGATGGACCCGAGCATCATGGGTTGGGCAGGATGATATCCTAGATTACAGGTTTATATATGGATAACCAAGGAACATTTCTTAAAGACTTTCATATAGTGTTTAATCATTTAAGGGAGGTTTTCCTAGATGAATTATCAAGCATACCTCCGGTTAGATAGGTGGAGTTCACTATCGATCTAGTGCCAGGAGCTGTACTAGAATCTGTTCCTCCTTACAATATGTCTACGACGGAGTTGTAGGAGATCAAGAAGAAGTTTGGAGATTAGGAAGCTAAGGGCTTTATCTGACCCAGTACTTCTCATTGGGTTTTACTGGTCCTTTTTGCAAAAAAGGTGGATGGTACCCTTTGGATATGCGTAGACTATCATAAAATGAACCTATTGACGGTTATAAATTGATATCCCTTACCACGGATAGATGACCTTTTTGATCAAATTTGAGGAGCACAAGTTTTCTCAAAAATTGACCTTTGGTTAGGTTATCACCAGTTACGTTTTGATTGGCATACATACCTTGTGCATCCGTTCGTAGTAGGTATGGTCTCTATGAGTACTTGGTTATTCTATTTCGTATAATGAAGGTGCCATCAGTTTTCAAGGCAGAGATGAACCGAGTGTTCCATCCCTACTTTGATTCTTTTTTTATGGTTTCGTGGATGGTATCATGGTGTATTCTCATAATTTACATTCCTAATGCAACCACCTTGATATCATTTTGAATACAGTGAGATAGAATCAGTTATATTCTATGATCTCAAAATGAAACATCTGGATGGATCATATTCACTTCTTGGGTTATCACATCTTAGAGACTGAAGTATCAGTGGACCTAGAGAAGGTGAGAGTAGTAGTTACCTAGGAGAATCATAATAAATATTTTGACATACAAAGTTTGATGGGGTTATCTGGTTATCACAGGTGTTTTTATAGGAATTGTCAAGCATATCATTACAAATGACAGGCTTCACTAGAAAAGGTGTGATGTTTGAGTGGTCATATTCTTATGATGCAGCCTTTTAGGAGTTGAAGGTACATTTTAATTCAGCACCCATACAGATATTTCCAGATTTGAGAAAGAGTTGCATTATTTTCTAGGATGCATAAAGTATTGGGTTTGGAGAAGTTCTTATCCATGGGGGTTCGATTTATTGCTTATGGGTCTCAGAATTTGAGGCCACATGAGAGGAATTACCAGACGCATGATCTCAAGTTAGTAGAAGTTGTCCATGCTTTAAACTGTTGGAGACATTATTTATTGGGAGAACATATTGTGGTGTACACGGACCAGAAAAGTCTCCAATACATCTTTACTCATCGTGATTTGAATATGATATTGCAAAGGTGGGTGGAATACCTTCAGTCGTTTGATTTTGAGCTTACCTACATTTCTAGAAAATGCAATGCAGTGGCAGACACACTATGCATGGGGACTTAGATACATGCAGTGTAGGAGGCCAGTGGTGAGTGGTATCTTATTGCTTTGTTCTCTAAGATGCATTTAGAGGTGCACAGAATTCATGGATAGACATATATTTCATATTTGGCAGTTACCTCTACCCTATCAGAAAAAGTGAGGATGATGCAGCTATCATATTATGATGTCCTAGTTCTATAGAAGACTGTGGCAGGTAAAGACCCTCCTCCTTTATAGATGATAGGAAAGGATGAAGTTCTGTGTATCCCCGGACATGTGTGGGTTCCAGTGGATATAACTGAGGAGCTTATGTGAGATTTTTATGCTTCATCTTGGGCAGTGCATCCAAGAGTAACCGAGATGTACTGTGACTTATGTTATTAGTACTGGTGGCCAGGCATGAAATGAGAAGTCTCTGGTATTATTACGAAGTGTTCCACCTATCAGCAGGTGAAGGCGGAACAGTAGTGGTCATCTGGGCTTTTACAGCATCTACCCAAACCTGATTGAAAGTGAGATGTTGTCATGATGGATTTCATAGCGGTGTTACTGAGGTCTCCTAGAGGCAATGATGATGTGGGGGTCGTAGTTGACTGGAATATGAATGTCACTCACTTCTTGTTGTTCAAGGAGACCTTTGGTGTGGATGAGCTCAAAAAAGTGTATATCTGAGAGGTGGTATGACTTCATGGGGTCCCTTTCTTTACCGTTTCAGATAGGGACACTTGCTTTACATCTCTTTTCTGGCAGAGTTTTCAGAGGGTGTTGGGTATACAGGTGTTATTGAGAACAACATACCATCCTCAGACTGATAGCTAGTCAGAGGGTACGATACAGGTTATAGAGGACATGTTGTGTGTGTGTGTACTAGAAATTGTGTGATATAGGTAGAAGCATATACCCCTGGTTGTGTTCTCCTATAATAATAGCTTTCAGGATGCTATTCAGATGGCTCCATACGAAGCATTGTATGGTAGTCCATGTCGATCACCCCTGTGTTGGATGGAGGCAGGAGAGGTAGCTATAGTGGTACATCATCTTGTCTAGAAGACTACTGAGTATGTTCATTTGATTCAGAAGTGGATGACTACTACCCAATCTCTTCAGAAATCTTATGTCGATCACTATAGACATCCATTAGAGTTCGAGGTTGGGGATCAAGTTTGACAAAGTATCGCACTTAGATTGGGGAACAAGAGGATCAGGAGACGGAGTAAGCTTTCACTGAGATATTTTGGACCTTTTGAGATTCTAGAATGATTCGGGTCAATTTCATATTGGTTAAAGATACCTCAAAAGCACTGATCCATGAACGACGTTTTCCATGTATCGCAGCTAAAACTCAATCATTCAGACTATTATCACTTTTTTCATCCTAAGGAGGTTGAACTTCAAGTTGATGCATCCTTTGAGGAGAATCCAGTCCGTATAGTTGATAAGATCACACAATTTCTCTATGGTCGATCATTTCCTCTCGTATGGGTGCTATGGCCACATGAATGATTGTTGGATGATACTTGGTATAGGGAGTCTGAAGTACGTACTCAGGGGCCACAGTGATTCTATGATATTCCATCACCACCCTTAGAAGGGAAATTCTGGTATGAATTTCTTTAATGGGGGGAGTTTGTAAGAACATGGTTATTATATTGAGGTATAATTTTCTTATATTTTTTCCCATGAGTTATTTTTGATAAAACAAGGGAAAATAGGTAAAATGGTTATTTTAGGGTTACACGCCGTGTAATCCTATATACACACCATGTAGTATGGCCATGTAAGATAGGGATACATAGAGTGTGATCATGTTGTCATGGGAGAGAAGAAAAATCCACAACACACTGTGTACTTCCTGATACACATCGTGTAGTTATGTTGGCAGGTCTGTGGAAGACAGATAAAGTAAGTCGAAGAAATTATGAACATTAAAACAATATACACTCTATGTATTGGACTTACACACCATGTACTCAAAATTTTCGTATTAAAATAGGTAGTATCCCCATTTATTCTTATTTTGGATAGTGGAGTCACCTAGTGAAGAATAAGTAGTGTTGAGAGTTCCTTCTCCTTCTGTTTCTTCATTCGAAACCCGATTCGAACACCGTCTATCTAGTGGGGATCCTATCAGTAAGAGATACCTTCCTCTAAATATGTTCTTGATAATTTCTATTCTTGAGGAAATTATTTATGGTTGAATTATTATACTTTTTTCTATAGATTTATATTGTTCTAGATTGAATTGGAAATTGAGGCTGGATGAGGAGAGTCATACTACGTTGAGGTTGGTGGTCTCGTGCTAATTGCTTAATGTAAAGTTGTTTATATGTTTTATTGTGCTATGAAACCATGTTTAGGTTGTCTCTTGATTGATAATTTGACCATTGTAATATCTAATGACATTAGGTAATTGAATAAATTAATTGAAGCAGGTTTAGGCTTAATTGGTTTGATTAAGCCCCCCCTGTGGGTGCGTTTTCCCTCGGATGACCATTGTTCAGTCGTTTGACCCCAGATGCTGATGGGCTTGCCTTTGTCTACCATTTTAAGGGTTTTTTAGAATAAATTTGGTTAAATAGATGTTTCTATGTGAATATTATTGTTAATACTTTGTGATAGATTAATTTACAAGTAAGTCTTGTCATATAATTTTTCCCAAGGGAGTTAATTATTGAAAATCATATAATAGTATAATTTATATGTGTTGTTACTATAACTAAATAATTATACATTGGGATAGTTTTTGATACATGGTGAAATGATGATACACTAGGGCTGTCCCTGATTAGAATATTCAGAAATTATGATACATTGAGCTTTTCCTTGATTAGAATATACTGAAATGTTGATACACTAGGCTTGTCCCTGATAAAATATGTTGAAATGCTTATACATGAGGCTTGGCCCTGAGACTTATTGAAATTTAATTACTGAAAAAATGTTTTCCAAGCCAATGCAAAACATTGGATTCGGTCTAATCTTCTTTTTTAGATAGCTAATTGGGGTATCTTTTCTGTTTACTTTATATTAAGGATTGACGGGCTCAAGCCGGATCATGAGACCTATTTAATATAATGAATTTGAATTGATTAAATAACATGAAATGAATGTAAATTAATTCTATTACTTGAAGGATTGTATAATTTTGAGTACCTATTTGTTTATTTCCTTTCGCGATTGTACACAACTGTTGCATATATCCACTGACATATTGGCACCGACTTTTGGTGGCTGCCTACCGGGATTTATTTCTACCAACGAATTTGGGTCATGTTTTGGGACCAAATAGACTATATTGATATAGGGGTCAATAGAGTAAAGGCTTCCAAAATAGTTACTTGATTGCTGCTTATGAGCATGAGAGCATGGGACCAAACTAAGGCTTGTAATGCTTCTTAGTTTCATTTTGTTTTACCGTACATTGGTATTGTGTTGTACTTGACTACAGTGTATCATGTTTCACTGTTTCCTTGGAACATCTGACATGCTAACACATTTGGATATTATATTTCTTCTATTTAACTTTTTTCCTTCAGTCTTTAGTTTTATTCCTCAGTTGCATGTTGTTTACAATTTCTGTTGTTTGTTAATATTTATTTCGTTGTGTTACACTCTGCCAATGAGGGCATAGTATCCCCAGGATCACATCCCATTCCTTTTCTACTAGTCAGAAACCTTTGGAATTTGGGGAAATGTTCTTGACGCGATTGACCAACTGGGTATATGTCACCTTTTCGTGGCTCGTGGATCCAGGACGTTACATATACATCTTCTTTTAGAAACCTCATTTTTCTTACACATTAACCCTTGAAAAGATTTTATAATGAAAAAAAGGGACTCTGGAAATTTGGTAAGTATTATTATAAGGTTTTATGATCGTTTTTTTCAAAGATATAATACTTTTCAAGTGTGAGGAAGATGGAATTGGTGGTATCCTTTTATTAGGGAGGGAGAGGACACACTTGTAATTTTTTAAAATATTATAATATATTAATTTTTTACTCAATTGAAGTGGATCCAAAATGAAAAATATTAAATTAATGGAAGGATATATTGAAAATACAATCAATAAATAATGTTAATGTTTTTTTGTGATATTTTAAACCTTATCACTAAGGATAACCCTCTATTAAACCTGTTTTAATCTTAACCGTGGTAAAAGAATTACTATTTTTTACTATTCATTATAACCAGATTTTTAATTAAACTTTTTACATAATATTTACTATTATAGTTAAAAATATAAAATCAAATATTTATATTCAATTTCTAAAATTGAAGAAATATAATATTAAAATATGGGTTGAAAACACAATAAAACTATTTTAAGTAATATGTTTTTTAAGAATAAAATTAAATATACCTTCAATACTTTCCATGTAAAAATTATTATATTAATGTTGAAATAATTTATTGAATTTATAATATATGAATTTTATTAGAATAAATAATAATTATATATTAATTTAAATTATTAAAATAAAAACACTTTACGTGCATGGAAATTGTTTAATGAAAAAAAAAATTCTTTTTACATTCAAAAACATTTATTTTCTTTTATAACCAATTCAAAATAAATGAATTCATTTTATACCTATATAAGAAATAATTTATCTTAATTTAGTTTTTCTTATTTATACAAACCAATTCGAGGTCTAGGTGATTATAATCAAATTATATAGTAATAATTCTATATTTTTTCATGGTTATTTTAAACTCAATGTAACGTGTAAAAAAATTTGTTAAAGAAATATAATTTTTTGGTATAAAAAAATAAACACCATGAGCCCAATAATCTGGACTCATCACATATAAATATTTCATATTTTTTATAAAATTAATGTAAAAATTATGCAACACTTAAATAAAATAATGGACCTTTTATTGGTCTAGGTTTTAGAGGTTTAGAAAACACCTTACATTATTCAGAGTTGAACAAAAAATAAAACACTTGCCTACTACACTTCCACAAAAACTAAATCAAAAATTGATTCCATATGAACTGGAACTTCTAAGATACCTATGAAAAATCATTTAAAAAAAATGATGAGCATTCAATTGACCAGTGAGTGGTTTTGAAATTATTGTAATACTTTTTAGAAAACTTTTCCTTGAAAATCACTTCGAGAAATGCTTTCAAAAATTCTTTGGATAATATCATAAAAATAATTTCAGAAATACCTTTAAAATAATATTTAGATTATTTACATATTGAAAAAAATTAAATATTTTGAAAACACTTATGCTCAATATGTATTAAAAATAATCCAGTGATATTTCTAAAAAAATGATACGCAAGCTTTTGGAAACAGAAATAATGGGTCATCTTGTATTGTGGAAGTCTATCTTAGTTTTACCCACCTAATGAAGAATTGTATTCACTGTCCAATTCCATACCATATTTACTACATTCAAGTGTATTGTTTTCTGAAAACATTTTAAGTTTTCTTTATTTATATGTATATTTTTCACTATGCTTTCTTACATTAAAACTTGTAAGAATTTTTAGTACATTTGTACACATATATAAATATACTTTCATAATAAAATTTTTGTTGGATTAAAAATAATAAAATCTCATGTTGACTTCTCTTTACAAGATATGAGAGTAATTGTCATATATATTTTTCTTTTAATGAAACATTATTTAAAAAATAATTTACAGAAATGAATATTTAATTCATACAACATGCATATATATATATATATTATTCATAAAACATACATAAATATTCTTCATACAACATACATATATATAAATATCTATGGGAATAATAAAACTGATGCATATAAATGCATGACATGTCAATGATTAAGATTATGGTCATACCTTATAAATGAAATCCATGATTCTTTATTCACTTTCCATGAATTTAATGCTAGTTTTTTTATTTAAAAATATATTGGTGATATAAGATCATTATTTTTCTACCAAGATAATTAATATTAATTTTATAACATCGAAAATGATAATATCATGTCAAAACCAAAATGGCATGTCCTTGAAATTAAGGGTATAAAAATAAATAGAAAATCCCTTTTGAAAAACCGTAAGATAGAAAATTAAAAAAATTATCCCTTATGAAAAACTACTGAATTATAATAATAATTTTTGAAATATACAAATTATTTAAATCTTACTAAATTTTTGGAAAACTTGATTGAAAATAGATAAATTCCCATACAACTAAATTCTTAAAGAAGGAAAATATTTAAAATTAAAATTAAAAATCTCTTAAAAATTAAAAATTGAATTTTATTGTAAGTATTTGAAAATAAATTGTCCCTTAAATATACTTGAAGTCTCTTGGTTGATGTTGGAAGAAGACTCAAACTCGTCGTCTCATATTCCTTAAAGAAGAAGCACATACTCTTTCTCTCTCTTTTACTCTCCACTTAGATAGTCTCAGCCTAGCCACCCATATGAAGACCAATGTACATCAATAAATAGTAGTTTTATCTCCTATTAATAGAATTAATATATTTATATATATATTATTTTATCTCTTATAGATACATTTTAGAAACACATAATCGACGAAACACAACCTATAATAATTTCCAAGCAAGATGTAGTATAGGTGAATATTTTAAATTCATGATGTTTATAAGTTTTTTTATAATGAATTGGTAGATAAGAATATCTGTCAATTGAAATTATCAAATACCTAAAAATGACACATCATTCCATAACCATAAACTCCATAAATTGAATTAGGATGAAATTGTTGACAAGAAAATACAACATCACTACCACATTAATTTACACATTTTTAATGAAAAAAATATTGTCCTGAGTAAGATGAAGAAAGGGGATACACCAACAGGGACATCCTAAAATGATGGAAGAAAAAAATTGATGAAACTGAAAAAATATGACATTGTTTATCCAATTCTAGTAGATTCGTTTGTTAATAACATACGTACTCATAGATCTGGATCCCAAAAACCAGATAAACCTACCTTACCAATGAACGAATCCCTAAATTTGATCTTGAATTGACATAAAACATATTTGATATCTCTTAGTTCCTCGATGAATATCCTCACACTCGATATACCCTCCCTCAAACTCATATCTAGATATAGTCATTGAACCATCGAATATCACTCGATATCATCTCCTTCGACCTCGACTCCAATGAAGACGATCAATCTTGGCCTAAACCTCAATCTCCATCATCGATTACTAGTAAAAGCCTTGACCCACTAAAATTCTCTCTATGAAGAACTCTCTTTACTTCAGCCTTAGTTTGTGAAGATAAACCTGAACCCTACTACTCGCCTCCCTCGACTGCACCCTTCCTACAACGTGACTTGAAAAGGACCCCATTAAACCCTTCCCTATTCAACCTCTAATTTTCATTTTTTAATATTGAATTTCACCTTTTTTTCATTTTTTTAATAAACTAAAATACATAAATATCATCATTTATATATATATAGTAAAACAATACTAAAATTAAATTTTTTTAAAAAAATTATTAATACTCGTATTATTTATTTAATTTAGTATCTTTGATTTTTATAAAAAAAGTTAATCATAATATATATATATATATATATTGTATACATTTTATAATTTGAAAAAATACATATTTTTATATAATTATCATATCCATCGTAATTATAAAATATATTACGATTAAATGATATGATATAATTATTTATAATAATTTTATAAAATATTAATTTCTTGTAAAAATAATCAATTAAAAATAATACTCTAATATCCATGAAACCCAATTTATATACATATATTGATATATATGTATATATATATTAATTTCTTTTGATATAAAGGTAAATTGTTACATTTTTATTTAGAAAATATTATGATTATTGAAAAATAAATAAAATATTAAGTCATTATATAGTTTTAATGTATAAAAAAATTAGTAAATAATTAATTAATATTTGAAATTTTCCTAGGGTGTTAAATTATCCCATCCCCCTAAATGAATTTCACCCTCGCAATTTTTTCGTCAAACATCAGAAAATTATAATTTTCCATCTTCAGAATTAAGGAATTCCTATGGGGACATAACTATCCAAAGAAAATTATAACACCTAGATTTTGTTTTCCTCAAGAGACAATATAAAATATACTGAGTTTTCATGACCATTAATTTGATACCAATTATAAATTCCCTAATCATGTTCTTCCAAAATTAGTACATATAAATGTTGTGTAATTTTTTTATAAAAGTAACTGAACAATGGCCCAACACTTAAATACAATAGAGGACCTTTTACCGGTCTAGGTTTTGCATGATTAGACGAAACCATACATTTATCAGAGTTGACTAAAAATAAAACACAATCCTACTATGCTTCTAAGTGCACTAACCCCAAAAGAAATGACATCTGAATTTGAACTTCTATGATACGTGTGAAAAAACATTTTAAAACAAGGGGTGAGCATTAAGTTTTCTAGTAAGGGGTTTTAAAATCATTGTAATACTTTTTAGGAAATCCTTCCTATAAAATAACTTTAAGAAATGATTCAAAAACACTTTTGATAATATCATAAATATACTTTCATAAATACCTTTAAAAATAATATTGAAATTATTTACATATTGAAAATACATCAATATTTTCAAAATACTTATGCTCAACTTACATTAAAAATAATAAGGTAATATTTCAGAAACATTTTTATGTAAGCTTTCTAAAAACAAAATATTGGGGAAACTAGTAGCATTTAAGGCTATCTTGGTACTACCCACATCATGAAGGATTGTGTTCACTCCCAAATTCCCTACCATATTTACAACACTCAAGTGCCTAATTTTTGGAAAACATTTTAATCTTTCTTTATGTATATGTACATTTTTCACTGGGATTTCTTACTTTAAAACATGTAAACATTTCTAATAAATTTATATACATATATAAATATATATATATATATATATATTTCATAAGAATAAATATTCAAGATTCAAAATAATCAAATCTCACATTGACTAGTCTTTGCATGATCTGAGAGTAATTGTCATACATATTTTTGTTTTAACGAAATATTATTTAAAAAATCATTCATACGAAATCATTTTTTCCAGAAAACATGTATATATATATTATTTATACAACATTCATAAATAATCTTCATAAAACAGACATATTTATATATATATTTATGCGAATAATAAAACTAATGCATATAAATTCATGGCATGTCATTGATTAAGATGATGGTTGTACCTTATAAATGACATCCATGATTCTATATTAACTTTGCCCACATGTAATGCTATTTTTATTTATTTAAAAATATATTGGTGGTATATGAACATTATTTTTCTTCCAAAAAAATAATTATAATCTTATAACATCTAAATTGATAATATCATGTCAACACCAAAATGGTATGTCCATGAAATTAAGCATATCAAAATAAATATAAAATATGTTTTGAAAATCCCTTACGCAAAAACCATAGAATTAAAATCATAATTTTTGAAATAAATAAATTATATATCTCTTAATAATAATTTTGAAAACTTTATTAAAAATATATAAATTCTCATACAACTAAATTCTTAAAGAATGAAAATATTGGAATTTAATATTGAAATATCCTTTACAAAAGTAAAATATAATTTCATTGTTATTATTTGAAAATAAATATTCTCTTAAATATACTTGAAGACTCTTGTTCGATGTTGTATGAAGACTCAAACTAATCATCTCATACTCCTCAAATAAGAAACACAAAATATTTTCTCTCCCTTACTCTCCCCTTAGGCAGTCTGCCTTGCCACCCTTATAATGACTAGAGTACTCCCTAAAATAGGATTTTTATCTCCTATTGATAAGAATAAAATATATATATATATATATATATTTATAATTTTTATCTCTTACACTATCATTTTAGAAATTGAAAAGTGAGGCAACACAATCTATAATATATACATTCTATTTAAGTTTTAGTATAGGCCTATATTTTAAATTCATAATGTTTATAGGTTTGCTTTTTTATAATCAATTGATAGATAAGTATATCTTTTGATTTAAATTTTCAAATACTTTTATAGGATTCATAAAATCACAACCATGAACTCCAAAATTCGAATCAGGGTGGAATCATTGAAAAACGATATTGAATATGGCTGCCACATTATTTTATGCAATTTGAACAAAAAAATTGTGCTAAGTAAGATTAAGAAAGGTGATACACCAATAGTGACATCAAAAAATGATTTAAGAAACAAGTTGATGAAATTGATAAAATATGACACTATTTAGCAGATTCAATGAGATTGGGTCATTAATCAGATACGTACTCGCAGATCTGGACTGCAAAAACAGCAAAAAAACTACCTTATCTAAGATTTAATCCCTAACCACAATATTGAATTCACTCAAAACATATTCAACATAGATCAATTCATTGGTGACTAAACTCGCACTCAATCTACCCTCCCATAAACTTAGATCTAGATCTGGTGGTTGAACCATCTAATAGCTCTCGATCTCATTTCCTTCAGCATTGGCTCCTCCAAAGATGACTAATCTCGGCCCGAACCTCAATCTCCTTCATCAAAGACTTATAAAACCCTTAGCCCACTTGACTTATCTCTATGAAAAACACTTTCAAACTTAGCCTTCACTCATGAGGATAAACCTGAGACATAATGTTCGCCTCCCTCGACTTCTCTCTTCTTACAGCATGACTCAAAAAGGACCCCCTGAAACCCTTCCTGATTCAACCTCTTATTTTCATTTTTTAATATTATATTACACCATTTTTTTCTTTTTTTTATAATTCAGAATACATATATATCATTATATATATATATATAGTAAAACAATACTACAATCATTTTATAAAAAATTAACTATCATATTATTTGTTTAATTTAGTATATTTAATTTTCATAAAAAAATCAATTATAATATATATATATATATATTGTAAAAAATTTATAATTCAAAACCATAAAAAATTTTATATAATTATCATATAATTCATTGTTATAACATATTTTTTTATATTTAACGAAATAATTATTTATAATAATTTTATAAAATATTTATTTTCATTAAAAAGAATCAATTAAAATTAATACTCGTATATCCTATCAACTCAATTTATATAAATATATTAATATATATATATATTAATTTCCTTAGATATAAAAATAAAGGATATGTTTTGATTCAAAACGTATTTTTATTATTTAAAAACAATAAAACCTTTTTATGAAGTCATTTCTTAGTTTTAATTTTTAAAAACATTATTAAATAATTAAATACTATTTAAATTTTTCTCGGTGTGTTGCAAGAAAATTTTTATAAAATCTCGGGTGTTGTAAAGATAACCTAAAATTATATTCTTAATTAATTAAATAATCTTCTGATTTCATTAATGGATTAATATGTTTTAATATAGTAGCTTTGATAAAATGATGGAAGTCTAACTTTCTTCACCATGTTTTGTTAAAACAAAATTAAAACAAATTATGTATCTAATTACATATTAAAATAACTCTTTCATAATAAAATTATGAGTTTCTGAAGGTTGATACACCCACTATTTACATTTAAGTACCCAAGTATTAGGTATTCATACCATTTTCACCTATTATAAAACATTGAACTCCTTATTATTCATTACTTTATTACTAAACTCAAAAAATAAATATAAGCTAAACTATATAATTTTGATCATGAATAAATGGAATAACACATTTCCAAAAAACCCATGTGTATAACTCTAGGAAACAAATGGAGGTGATGTCATCATTTATATAGTCTATGCAATGGTATATTCACATGTTAAATATAGTTAGTCTATTAAAATTTTCAAAAACCAGAATTCATTTAAAAAATAATATTTTTCAATGAACCCCAAGTATAAGAGGTCATCCAATGAAAGGTAAATTTGGTTTCAAATTGAAAAACCCATTGAAATCCTTGATTTATACATTATACAATATAAAGGATCATGTTTATTAATTTTCAAATAATAGCGGTATATGAATCGAAAGAATGTCTTAAATAATTTCATATTGTTCAAAACCCTGTACTATTGATGAATCCTTGAAATTTATTTCTACACACTCTAATAACAACTTATTTCTCCCTAAAAACACATAAAAATCCAATTATGATCAATTATTGAGTAAATAATAACTACTATATAGGAAACCCAAATTTAACCTATCCCAAACCTTGGTAGAGCCCCATAATAATTATACTATCCATAAACCAGAAGAAAGTCACAATTAAAGAAGATAAAAAAGAGCCCTAAATCCATGACACAAATATATAATTACTCTTAACATCAGTACATTATGTATTATCATTAATTATGTTAAAAAAATTTATATACCACCCACTTAGGTCTTTTATAACTCAGACTAAAAGGAACCCATGCATTAGAATTAAATATACCCTGGCATTAGTGAAATAACTGATTAACAAACTTAATCATAATAGGGGAATATGAATAATATAATGAGAAGTATAAGGGATAAGAAAAATAAATAATAGATGATTTTGAATGAGTTACCATGGATTTTTATTATAAATTCCAATAAAAGACCATGAATAAAGAGGCATAAAGAGGGGGAGAGGTAAATCAATGAATTTAATAGAAATTTTCATGATACCTGGAAGAGAAATGATATATAAGGCCCAATTAATTAGTGATAAAATAATAATAATAAATTCTTAAATGTTTATATTTAATGTAAAATTATGGTTGATCCTTTCAAAAACCCATTGGAGGTCCATTATATGGCATCCATCCTTCTAATTACATAACTTTTCATTACATTACAAACAAAATATCTTTAAAGTTTAGTGTCCTGGAAAAAAGGTACATAATACATGAAAACATAAAAAAAATCTTTTAATCTCTATTAAAAGATTCTGGAAATGATTTTCCTATGTATAATTACTACATCTCATAACTTGGATGCATACATCAATGGAAAGGGTGAGTAGGAGGCCCTGAATAGAAAATAAGTGAAACCGTTTACATGTGAACTTGAGAGATATCAATAAGAACATGGAGATAAGGAAGAATATAATAATATTAATAATAACTTGAAACATAACTTGAAAATTAGGCTACCACATTTAATTTAAACATTTATAAGCATATCACCAAGGCCCATCCCCAAGGTGTCATAAAAATTACTAAGGTTATTCACCATGGTATCATAAAACATGTAATCTCTATAGATTAATTTATATACCCAATGCATTGAAGATATATCTGGTAAAACCCATAATATTAATTTATTTTCATGTGATCCACATAGATCATAATAAAAAATTCCATAAATAACCCATATATAATAAAAAATAGGTTTTATTTCAAAATCGTGACATTTTAAAAGTGCATAAAAACATGATCGTTATGTCATTTATAACCCATGCAAAAGGAAGGAAGGTTTCATGTATATAAATTCGAGGGTCAAATATATGATTTTTATTTCTTTATGAATACCCCTATAAACGAAATCATTTTAGGTATTCACATAACTAAAATAAGATAATTTCATGAGAAAAAGAGAGAGAGATTTTGAGACGAAATTTCTACAGCATAACGACTATAGAACATGGTTTTTGAAAACATTTAAAAGAAAGAGGAAAAGGTTAATCCACTCATAAATAAATCATCATATAGTATATGGGATGTATAAAATTGAAATAAGATCATGGTATTAATATTTTAATGACATACCACATGAAAACAAAACTTGAAATAAAAGAGAATATGTGATTTCTTTTATGAAAATTTGGCAGCCTAATAGCGTCACTTAAAAATTCAGAGAATGAATTGATGAGAGGAAAAAGGGAATCTAATCATATCTACATAAAAAGGATGGTAATAGGGATACATAATATCATACCACAACAGATGAAAATGGAAATTCAAGGACATAATATAAAAGAAGTGTTGACTGAAAAAGAGGGTGAAAGGTTCCCTTACCTTGAAGAGTAACTTAAAAAACGTGATGTTTTGGACCATGGGAGATTTAGGTTACCTTGGGAGGACTCTGTGGAGGGAAAAAATACTAGAGATTAATCGAGGAGGAATTTGGAATGAACGGAATGAAGGAATGGGTTGGTATTTATAGTAAAAGTGAGGTAATATTTTATTAATTTCCTAGTGACACCTCATTAGTGGTATTTGAAAAACCATGGGCTTTCCCATGGTATTAGACACTTGGGACACCATATACCATATTTTATGATACATAAGTCTTCCTAGATTGTTACATTGTTATTACATCATTAATTATTTCATTAAACAAACCAAAACATAAAACTGTATTTTTATTATTCACAAAAAAAACTAAAACATTTTATAAAAATCTCATAAATTCACCCTAACCTAATATAGATGCACTGAATTCAAAAATGAACTACATTTTATAAAAGTAATTATCTAATTATGAGAAATTTAATTCTTAAGTAAAAATACTATTTACCCGAAATAAAATACTAATACTTAACTAATAATTTCTAAAATAGTTATTTACTAATGATATTATATCACATTACAAATAAAGATGCCTAAATTATATTTATACTTTATTAAGTGAGGTTACTATCCCATTGGTCACATTACTATTCATAAGGCTAATATTATTACTCATAATTTACTATTCACCAAATATTAATTTCAACTTATTAGATTCTAAATTTCTTAATGATCCCAGCTATTGAAGACTATTTGTTGAAAATGATTTCACATTATTAATTATTTAAATTCTAAAAAATAGTTTAAAGTACCTTTTTCTTCCAATATTCTTCATTAAAATGGAATTTCTATAAATCCATCCTATATTTATTTTAACATTTTAAATTCCCAAATTTTACCATAATAAGAAATAACATTTTTATTTATTAAAAGGGATTATACAATGTAACTAAGGTCTTATTACATAGCCCCTTATAGCACTTTCATTGGACCTAAGAGTAAGGTGTGCAATGGTGATAGAATCTTGGGGTGGCTGGGACAACATTTCCTAAGTGGTCATTTATATCAGCTTGAACTTCTCCCAAATGAGATTACGTTCAAGATTAATATATTTAAGCTTTATTTGGCTTGGTCCAGAGAAAAGCCCAGTGATTCTACCTCCTTCCCAATCTCTTATAGATGGGCTTCGTACAACCCGAGTCTACTGGATGAGGGAATTGACTCATCTTTCTAAATTAATTAACCATGATCATTTATATTTAAAAACAACAATCATAATGTTAAGAGTTTAGTTTCCAATGGTAATACTGACTAATAATAATATAATAGTCAAAACTGAACGGTCTTATTTTAATTACACTCACTTCATTAATTAAAGGATATAGTTTTGAAGAAAAAATATAATAACTCAAAAAATTAGGGAAAAAATTGTTCAAAATTTCAGGTTGTTACACATTGGGAACCCTAACTATCTACCATAGCCACCACATACTTCCTAACTCTATTAGGCATCATGTATACCACACTCGCTACCCAGTGGAAGCTATAGTTTTTAAACTATTGGATTTTCAACTTTTTTACAAACTAAGCCTCATAATTTACCACTGAACGATAATATGCACCCTAAAACACTTAAAAATTATTCATAAAACAAATAATTTCAACAATGAATCCTATAAAAAACTTCTCAACTAGAGAAAAATCATACAATCCTTCACATTTCCATCACCTAAACTTCTCAGAATTGACCACAATCAAAATTGTGTGCACATGGTATATTACTATTTAAATATGATTTTTTGGAATTTTTCATTTCATGGTTTATTATTTTTGAATATTTATGTATTTAGTGGTTGAATACTCCAACTAGTTAACTTTATTTTACATATCATTTTATTCTTGATCTATTTTATTTATTCATTTTGACTTTTATTATTTTCTTTCACTGGGAGTTTCGTTTAGTTTTGTTTTAATCATTAAATTCCATTCTTTGGGTAATATTCAATTATTTTTTGTCATTATTCTAATGTGGTAGTATTTTTTCAATATTTTTATATTTTTCGGATTTAGTCATACCTAATTTTTTGTTAACTATATAGGTAATAATATATGGATTATCAAGGTTTTGGAAATATTTATGGATCGTCATTGAATATGGGTATATATTTGATTATTCAGTTTTGTGTGGATTTTGATCTTTTTTTATTTGTGTGGTGGTCTTAGAGGATGATTTATCTTTCTTTCTTATCCTTAAAGATATATATTGTATTTTAGAGATAATAAGGTTTTTTGGAATATTGTATGTGAATTATTCGAACTATGAATTTCGGTGATGGGTCTCGAGGATTGAAGTCCAAGGTGGGATGATGAAGTGACAAATATTTGTTATAATCTTATTGTTTTGGGTTATTTTTATATAATTATTTCTTTTTTAAATTTTATGTTATTTATTATTTTTCTATCAATAATTTTTTTTCATGGTTTGGATTCTAATTAACTAATTATTGAGGCTTCATTAGTATATTCACCCAGGTTTATTGAAAATTAAAAAATATCTAGTTCAGGGATTTGACAACCACAAAATGATTGTGGTTGGTGGTTCAAGGAAGGTCTGTTATATGGTATTTTTGGTCACCCATGCCTACTAGTAATTTATTTTTCTTATGACTACTTTTGAAATTTTGATTTGTTTGGTTTCTGTTATTAGGGGCTCAAGTTTATGTTCTTAGGTGGTGTAAGAGGATGAATGGTTCTTTCTCATATCCCTATATTAGTTGTGGGTATAGTATCTGTTGGTTTTTTGGATGGAATGTGTGTGTCGGTTCTTGGTTGTGTTCATGTTTCATGGAAGGTTTTATTTTATGGTGTTTCCTGGTTTGGAATGAGCTCTATGAACGAGACTTATAGTTCTTGAAGAGTTTTTTCATGTTAAAAAAATATTTAGAAATAGATAAATGATATTGTAAGCCCATTTTGAAGGGATTTTCGCCTTGGAAAAATTGAATTTTGTTTGATACTCATAGTTTTGTTTTTGGTTCGGTAACGGTACATATAACATTCATCACTTTTCAAAATAATTTTGTTTGATTTTTTAAAAAATGAAAAAAAATTGATGGGATATTCTACTATTTTAAGATCTCAATTTAAGTTTAAGTAGGATAAATATATGTTTTATTTTTTAATTAAAACCATTTAATGTGTGGTTTATATTTTAGAACTTGTTAATAGATCCTTTCCTATTTGAGGAGTTCTTAGGGTGCAGAATAAGTTTTTTTCATCAAACTATATGTGTTCCCCACTAGGTTGAAATGATTCATTTTTTGTATCAAATACCACGATATATATTTATATAGATACAATATTTTTATGACATGAATGGATCCAAGGAATTTTCATAGTCAGGATCTATACATGACCTATTAGAAATGATAAAGTAGAAAAAGGATGTAAATGACTAATGTGGTCCCATAAAAGGAAAATAATACCCTTTCATGATTCAATGGGTGCTTATTGTTCTATATGTTAAGTAGATTTATAGAGGTATAATGTACCATATTTTAATATTATCAACCATGATTTTATTTTATATTTCTATTTTTTATGTATATAAACATATGGTGATATAAATAAAAGTTTAGTATCCTCATGTATCTCATATACATATATATATAATAAAAAAAATTCATTCATTATATATATTTCTCTATAATTCCATATTTGAACATCATAAGGATATAATGGTATATATATTGTCTACAGGTTATCTTATGAAACATAAATAATTTATTTCCACTAATTTTGGATCTAAGGATAGAAATAAACCCTAAAATATTATAACATTGAGAGGTCTATTAAATAGATATGATAAGGATAATGCTAGTGTTGTATAGGTATCACTTAAATATTTTAAAAACCTATGGATACTGAGGTATTTAGGTGATCCAGAACATTCAGAGTTTATATTAATTTCTCAATTTCATGGCTTTTATCTTAAATTTAATTACAATATTGTTGTGTAAGAGATTAAATACATGATTTATTTTTTGAAGTGTCTTATCATTTTCTTAGTAGGTTATTTCCATTGTAAAACTGACATCACTTATATTTCATGGATAACTTATAATAATTTGTTTTATGGATAGTATTATACCATGTATATTCAAATTTATTTAATGTAATGTTTGATTGTGTTAGGAAATAGTAATAAATTAACGCATAACATTACTACTAGTTTTACCAATTTTACTACCTTTTCCTCTAAGATATTAATGAATGATCTATCTTATTCTAAAAAGTATGAGAGAGGTTTTTTCCAAGATATTTAGTGTAACAACCCCTATTATATTTTTTTGATTATTTATTTAATATTAATTTAGATGATTTTAGTCATCATGGGGTTTCTGGTGTTTTGGGATGGAATTTTCAAATTTTGGAAATTTTCAAAGGGTCGTACAGTTAGCATGAATGGTTTGTAAGTTTTGTGGTATCCATGCACATCAGTGCGGTATTGGTACAATTCCATTTGTAATGGTTAATGAAAAGTTTGTTAAGAAATTTGGGGTCTTATGAGTTATAGTGTGAAGCATGTTTTGGGTGTCTAGTGTAGATCTCATGGTCACAAAATGATTTGTTAAACATTGTGGATATATTATTCATTATTCCAAATAAATTTAATTTCAATTATTTATAAAAATACCCTTTTATTATTTTAGATCTTCTGAATCCATCTCTCTCCCTACCAATGTCTCCCCCTCCCCATCCAATCCCTCTCCCTAACAAATATCTTCCTCTTCTAATCTCTCCTCTCTATTGTAATTTAACTCTATATATTGATGCTTGTTGGAAGAATCTACAAGTTAGAGTCCCCTTTTTATAACATTCTTGGTTTCCACATGTTTTCTTATTCCAACATCCTATGTTTTGGTTTTTCTAAATGATATAGTATTGGTTTAACCTAATTTTTTTATTCAATTGGTAGTAGGTCATTCAACGTCTTCCTTGGATTCTATTTAACCCACCATTAAGAATCTGATCTATTCTAAATTGATTCTAATTCATTTTTTCCCATGTATAAAATTTTAATTATGGAACTATTGATTTCATGTGTGTTAAATTGATGTAGTATTTATTTATTGATAACAGTAATTGTGCTTATTTAATCTTCATAAATAAATTTGTTCCTTATTTTTTGTTTCTTTGGAAATGAATTTTTTATCTTATTCTAAAGGTTTAGATAAAATTAGGGTTTTTATGAATGGCACTTGAAAGATTATATAAAAGTCAATATAAATTTCCTTGTATTTTAAATTTAATTTCCAAAAAAAATTTATGTGAGTTTCAATCTTTCACAAAGGCTTACTTTTAATTTCAAGTGATAGATGAAATTACAGGTAAGTATAAAATGATTTTAACATTATACCAAATGAAATAAGGGGTTTTAAATTGTTTTGACCCTATTTGGGTCATGGGAGAAATTAAATAATAATGTCTTAGTACTTAATTATAATTTATAAAAGAAATTTAAGATGATATATTATCTTTATTTTAAGGGATATTTCTAGTGAATTTATATAATAAAATATTTGTTAATTTATTTTAAAATTGGTGAAGTTCAAATAAATAGAAAACGAATCGTTAACCTGAGTATTCTTTTTTAAATGACTATTTGGAATTTTAAATATGGTATTAACTTGTGAGAAACACTTTGGTTTTGCCTTTATAATTTTTATTCTCATGATGGGTTTTTATGACTATTAACATTATGATGGATGTGTGATGTGGTTCGTGAAACTCTATGTGAGGGTATTAGAGGTGTTGTGTGAGATGTTGATTATATTTCTATGTTTGTTATATTTCATTTTATTACTCAATCCCTTCATGGATACTATCCATAGGATTTCTAGGTCCCTATGTAGATTCCTGGATGAGTGAAAAATCTAAGAGAGAATGTGTATTTATAAGGAGATATTTGGTTATTGAGGTATCCAGATGGTTCCTTATGGTTTTTAAGCTCCTTGGTTGAGGGTCTTAGTGCCTAACTAGTTCAATGGGAAATCCAGATGAATAGGTTCTTATAGGTATACCTAAGGATATTTTTTTATTTTGGAATATTATTACTTGAGAATCAATTTTAGTATCCCATGATACATGTATTCTGATTATTGGTGGTTGTGTATGAATCCCCCTTGTGATTTTTTGTTTTTATTGATTGTGTCACCCTTCATCATGTATACTTTAATTATTTTATTTTTGAACAAAAGGAGTTTATTTATTGTGATCTTCTTACTATGGGAGGGTATTTTTTTAAATTGTTTAAAATGTTTACATGGAAGTATTTTTTGGACATGAAAATGTTACTTTTTAATAAGGTTTTTCAAATGGATTTCCAAAAATAAATTTTAAGACTTATTATTCTAAATGAAATATGTGGGATTTATAATATAGTAAATTATAATATTTGAAATGATCACTTTTATTGGTTTTGGTAATTAATTATAAAAGTGGAAAATATTTTATTTATTAATATATTTCATTCTATATTGAAATGGTATTATAATTAAAAGTTAGACATATATCAAGGTGGGTGGTGACCAACTGAGAATGTGTTTTTTCACTACTATTATCATATTTATATTTTAGGCCAATGTTTAGTTATTTCTAACCCATGGTTACTATCAAACATCATGTATGGTTAGTTACTTGTGGGGATTTGAGGTCATTAGTTCATTTCCATTTATATATTTTTCTTTAATTGTCCAAGAAGACCTGTACAACTTTCATTTTTGGTTATTGGTTTATTGTACTATACATGTGGAGACTGAGGATATTGGAAGAGTTTGATAATTTATATTTATTTGGGGTGTGTTAAGGGATTAAATTTATTTCAAATTGTTAAATATTTATATCTTCCTAGACTTCTTTGTAAGTCTTATTTATGCATGGATGTCCGTCATACAAATAGGTCTTTATAGATTATCATGAGAAAGGATATTATCCATTAACTCTTATTTAAAGGTGGAATCATTCCGAGTATTACTATTTGATTCCATATAGATGGTATCTATCCTATGGGATCATAAATTATCATTGGGTTAGTGGCAGACCATTTCGAGTTTCGGTTGAGGTGGCAGCATGGGTCGGTATGCTACAAATGGTATCAAAATCTAGGCCCTTCAAAGGGAAATTATCTTCATGACTATCCCTCTTTTTATTTTGTTTTTTTATGGAAATATAGATTAATAATTTGTTAAAGAGACCTATAAGGTTGGTTGTGGGTGGGTACTTGATTACCACCCATCATTATGACACTTTAGTGACCGTATATAGTTGAGATTTGAATTTTGAATCCAGGATTATTTTTTGAATGTTGTCAATGGTTTATTGATCCTAATTGTTATAATGAAGTGAATTATAGATATTCTTATATTTGGGGATGAAAATGGATACTATTTCAGTGGAATGGGTTTGGTTTTTATAGCTTGATGAACTTGGTAGTGACCAAACACTCAATCTTGTGATGTGTTTGGAGTTATTGTATGGATTTCATGAGGTCCCTAAAAAAATTTGGTTCATGCATGATTATGTATATATTTTTTATATTTAGGCTACACATAAGGGATTCTCAATGATTGGAAATCAATAAATTGGGTTTGTGACATGCTGATTGTGTGGATTTTATTTTGGTGTGTTGTTTCTTATTTTCCTTTGTGATTTTTTGGGGATAAAAAAGGATTACATAAAGTTTTATAATTTAAAATAATGGAGGATTTTTTTTAAAAAATATTTTCACTCTTATTGAAAAAGTTTTTTATAAAATTGAATGATTTAGGAAAAACTTGTTTGAAGAAAGTGTATTCGAAAAAAATGGATGTTGTTTACATATTTTTTAGGGGATATTTTGAGTGTGAAATGGGGTGTTTTATTAAAATTTATTTAAAGTAATTTCTTTTGATAAAATGGATTTTAAAATCCATTATTTGAAATTTTTAATTTTTTTTTAAAAAAAGTGGTTTTTTGATGTTTGATTAATGTCCCATGTTTCATTGGATTTTTTGTTTTCTACATTTCTCCAAGTTAAAGAGATACTCTTTGGTTAGAAAAATGTGATACGAAATAGTTGAGTTCATGTATTATGTTATTTAAATTATTCGCTTTACCTGGGTGCTAATTTATTGAGCGGTCATATTATTTAATCAACTCCAGCCATCTTCTCAAGAACATATTCAACTTTCATTTAGTGAATATATACATTAAAATTTAATGATAATATATATATATATATATCATACTTTTCTAAATAAAGATAATATCTCCATATCTTTAATTTAAAAAATATCACAGGTAACTCTAAATCATGAAATAGGTAATTTTTCTCATAAATCATCAATTAGTGTTAAATATAAAATATTACCACATTATTATACTTGAGGATAACTATAGCTCCATTATTTTATACCTACCTAATGTTGAAACCCACTTATCCACTGTAAATTATTTTAATTATAAGTTAATTGGCTAAAATTATTATCAGTTACTTGAAATTTATTTCATATTCATTTACCAAATGGAGCATGGATCCCTTATGAGTTAGCATGGTGAATGGATTTGACATCCATGAGAAATCCTTTACAAAGGGTTGATAATATCTAGGAAAACCAAGAAAACTATGAATCTCAGTTACAATGGTTTATCTGATCTAACATTCAATAACTTATATCTTTGATGAATCCCCAGATAAACCCTCTCTTAAGATTATATAACTCAAAAATGAAACTTTTGGTATCCAAAAGTCGCACTTGGTTTATTTATCAAACAAATTAGCCTTTATTAGGGTATTCATTAAAATCCTTAAATGAAATTCCTACTCTTCCTTTCTCATCGAATATATAGAAACATTTTCTATAAATAATACCACAAACTGATCAAGGTAATATCTAAAGAATCTATTTATTAAATAAATGAATATATCATGGGAATTAGTAATAAAAAATGGAATCACAATATATTCATAGTTTTCATTCCCTATATGGAATGATATCTTGGGAATATCCCCTTTCTTGACCCTCAATTAATGGTATCTAAAATTAAGTTAAATGTTGGGAAAGTCTTGAGATGTGTGAATTTTATAAAACAAGACATAAATATGATGTAAATGATACTTTTTCTTTATAATGATATTGTTAATTTTTTTATAGTCAATGCGAATTTACATTAACAAATCTTTAACATTTAAAAAAAAAGAACATGTACCCCCTGAGTTTACACATGTAACTGAATGAATCCATTTTTATGATTCTCCCAAAGTTACTTATTTAATTCCTACAAATCAATCGAGATTATTCTATGTGGAATATTATAAATAGTCATGGAATCAGGTATGATTTATTTTGAAAGATAAACTTCATTATTTCATCGAAATATAGGAAAATCTTCCTAAAATATATCAAAAACTCCCATAAATTAGGAATATATTTGATATTGATCTTAACCTCAACCATCTATGATAAAAACCCCTTTTAAATTGGTATAAAGACACATATAATTGATTTAATTTCCTTTATGAGTAGATATTTATTATCAAACCAATAGAAGATCATATGTTGATTTCAAATATCAAATTTGGCTTCATTTCTACATTAATTTCTTGTGTTATTTTTGTAAATAAATATAATATATTCCAAAGAAAACATCATATTCAACTAGAGGGATAATAACATGATTTTTAAGAAGTGCATTTCCAAAAAATCAATTGAAGATAAATAGTATTCATGAGGTGAAATAATCCAAACAATATGGGTTTTCTATACGAATTAAGCATATAATTATTTAGGATATATTGTGATACCCTTGGAAAATTCATTAGATGTGAAAGAGGGATTAGATCATAAATCAAATAAGACATTTATATTTCAAGTGAGGATGGTTAGAGTACCATTAACCATGTCATTATCTATATAAATAATAGTAATCCAAATTGATTTCCCTTTATCTATTGTCTTAATCGGTTATTGACATTGATCATCATTATAAATGTTCGTATTTGAGCATTGGTTAGTATAATTCACATGCTTCTTGAATTTGATACACCAGATTATGGGTGGTGAATTATAAATTGATTTTTCTCCATCATTAGCTAACATATTCTTCCCATTGATTCAACATTATATTTATTGAGGAACTTACTTTCACACATAAAACATTTACCAATCCCCTTAATAAAATTTACTCCATGTTTCCTTACACCATTTGAGAAAAAGAGGAAAAATCATCATCATCTCTGCATGGTTTTTTATAATTTATTTTTAATTAAATATTTCATTTCTTATAAAAACATGATATTTATGGGTAACTCAAATCTTGATCTCCACCATGATTACATATAAAATTATTTGTTCATATATTCTAATGTACCTTGTGGTTAATACTATTTGAAAAAAAATTAATCTTCTTAAGAATCGATCAACCATGATTTCATGTTGGATGAAAATACCAAAATGTTACCTCTCATGTCTTGAAAATGTTTCCTCATATGTAAAAATATATCCACCATCCTAATTCTTTAGCACAAGTAATTCCTTATATATTTTCAAATAATGAATATATGGAATGTACTTATTGAAAAATAATCTCTTAAACTCATCCAAATCTATGGAGTCAATTTCTTCCCATTGGCTTCTATTCTTGATATGTTTCTACCATTGATTTTATTCTCATTCCAAATGATAAACACCTAAAACAATATTTTCACGTTCCAAAAAATGGAGAATAGAAAATATCTTTTTAGTGGTACTGATTATTTTCTCAAAAACAAGTGGATCAATAGACCCACTAAAGGAAGGCCGATTTTTCCTCATGAAGACTCAAAATAATAGTATTCACTCATTTTTTTCATTTGGATGCTTTGTATGATTCATAGCTTAAGAATGATTCATATAAACAATAATAAGATCTTTTATTCAAAATATCATAAGATTTGGTTTCTCAGGAGGATAATATTTCACTTTCTATCACACTCACATTAACAAGGCCCCTTCAGGTTCCATCCATTTACTAAAACCAAAACGTAGTGGGATGAACAATAATTTTAGTTAGAAACTACATAATCAAGAAAAATAATTTATAGTATTTCAATGTCATGAGGCATTTTTCAATATATGACACCTTAGGATTAACCTAGTTCATTTATAATTATAACCTATTTAAATCCATTATAATGGGTTGTAAATAAATGTGAACTTACCCAAACATATCCCCAGGAGTGTCAAATCAGGTGCATAGTAAGGGCATACTCATCATGCACCATAATTATTGTTGAGTTATACTCGACCAAATCATTTCAAGTTTATTACCCCTAGATGAATCTATTATAAAATTGGATCCAATTATAAAATCTGAATATGTATGTTTTTCAAGGAAAACCACACTCCTTTTTTACCATAACATGGGATGTTATCCTATAAGTAGGATTATGTGAATTTTTCTCACTAAATTTTTATCATCCTAGTTTTCAACGGTAGATAAATTTAACTATGATACCAACTATAGTGACCCATAATTTTCATTCATAAATATCACATCTTATTTGATGAATGTCAAATACATATTAGTAAAATCCATTCTAGATTCGTATATGTCTAGTGACTTTGGAAACATAGATATATAAAAAAAACTTATTCATAAGATATCTACATTATCTCCCACTTGATTCATCAGAAATAGAAACCTTCTTATACATATCATAAATAAAATAATTCTTCAAAAATTTGGGCAAGCGAGTATAATAAAATAGAATATCATATGTTCAGTAATAGTAAACAAGGGGGATATCAATGACCACATAAGTATAACATGATCAAAACTGTAAGATAACATGATCTTAACATTTTAAAACGATGCCCATAATATCATAGATCATAATCTTGAGTTAATTTATAAATCATATATTTTCATAAGAAATTAATCTTAAGGGAATCAAAGAACATGATCCATGAGGGAATAAAATCAGCATAAGACATATGTTTATGGAAAACTCAAAAACATAAAAAATCATTTTCTTTTTCTAAGATCCCTACCAAGATTGTTATATTTAATTATTTTCACTCCCCATTCCATCATATCCTTAGTTAGGGTTCACTCCCAAGACTATCATAGTGGATAGAGTCCATTACTAAACTGGAATAACTCTTAATTCTATCCCTTTTTATCTAATGTGATACTCATATTTACCCAATGCATTAGAGGGGTATATAATTCTTGGACCACTAATTACACAATGAAAATAATATATATATCTGTGTGTGTGTGTGTGCCAAAAGATCATAAAAATCATTATTTCATAACCCATGAAAATTAAATGAGTTTTATAAATATTTCATCATAGTGTCATATTATATAAACCATATAAAAGAAGTGGGTTTTCTTAAATTTTTTATCATAACTTAACTACCCCATGAGAAAGAAATATGTTTCATAGAATAAACCTTAAATCATCATTATAAGCCATAAAAAATGAAATTTAGTGGCATAATTGGATCATATCCCTAGTAAACCATATATAATATAAAATAAAGTTATCATAGCTGGAAAATTCCATTAAAATATCACCATAAAATTTCTTGAGGTAAATACACTTTTCAAATTGAAATAACTTATTTAAAATATAAATATTTCAAAAATATTAAAGAAATATTTTATTTGAATAAAATGTGAATAATTTTAATGGAAACATCAAAAAATTGAGGGGTCATTATGGTAGGAAATTATTTCAGGTCGTGTATGTTAAAATAATAATTCCTTTCATGTTTTTGTTATAAATTCCAAAGTACCCCCTTCAAAAAATAAAAATAATATTAGATTTAAACTATTTTCTAAAAATTAAATCATAGTAAAGTTGACTTTAAAAAATCATTATATAATAGTAATAACATTTTTGAAAATAATTTTAGGCAACATGGATATAGAATAAAATTGATTTTTGACTAAATTGATAGATATAGTAAGTTTTACTTAAAAACATCATTTGATATTGTTGAGCACTTAATGTGAGAAACAATGATAGGAAAACATCTATTCTCAACAAATCACCAAAGTTGAATAAAATTCATGAGATTATTGAAATATATATCTTGAAATTTTATCATCTAAAACATAATCATAAACAATCTCCATAAATAATGTGATTGTAGCACAAATTCCTTAACTCGAGTTAAAATTGATTTGAAAGAACTCTAACCTCCAATATAATAAATTTAAATTTATTATAATTCTATAAAAAATATATTTAAATAATTCAAATATATATTTATAATATTTACACAATAATTTATTAATAATTATTTTTTAAAAGAATCATTTCTAAGTGTTAATTGTTTCTTTTTTTTAAGAATATCAGTTCTGCAGTTCAAGTCCTTTTACATTCATCATGGATACAACATATCAAAGATTTTAATAATGATATCAATATCATATATATTAATTATATATATATGTATATATATTCATCCATAAAATTTATAGATGGAAAAATAAATTGATTTTTTCATAGAGATGTTAATTCGTACGTTTTTCATAAACATTGTTTTCACATTTTGACAGATGGAAAAAAGGTAAATATGAATTCATATTTATAAAATAATTATTATATCATATATATTCAATATATATATCCTTATTATCATCCATTTAATGTGTAAACTAAAAACTAATCGCATCGCTTTTTGGAGGTTGTAATCCACATGTACACACATGTGAGGTTATCATTTTCTAAATAATTGAAAGGTAACAGAAAGATATGATATTTTAATTTTAGAAAAATAACTATTTAATTAATATTATATATAATATTTATGTCCATAATAATAAACATCCATGAAATTTTGTGACAAAATATGAATTGTATCACTATGTGGGTGTGGTAGTCCACATGTATGCAGAAATGATACTTTCACTTCCCATTTGCTGGATTAAAGGGTGTAAATTTCGTTTCACATAATAATAATAACATTTTAGTATTTTTAGGATACATAATTAATTATTTTATGGTAAATACCATATATTTGGATGAGGTAAATGAATAAAAAAATTGAAAGTGGTTGGGTAAGACGATTACCTATTTTTTGGTTGACCTCCTTTAGATACATTCTTAATGATCCCTTCAATAAAGTTTTAAGATGTTAAAAACTTCTAATTAAATGATAGAGAAGTTTATGAGATAATTCAGAAGGTTTTTTCAATATATAATTCTAAAAGTGTTTTAAATAAGAAAAATGAGGGGTTTCCTTCTATAAGTGTGGTATAGGACATAATTGGAATTTATTAAAAGATTAAAACATAATAAAGTAATTCTCAAGCCATCTAATTTCAAATGGATATATATTAGAAGTTATGATAGGATAAGGTATATATATGGAAAAATTATTATTTATACAAGTTTAATTGGTATATTTAAACTTATATATTTGTTTAATCACCCTCCCCACCCCTTCCCAAAAAACATGTTTTAACCTTAATCACACTGACAAATTTTTACTTTTTTATTATTCATTTAAAAAAATATGAAATTAGAATCAGTAAAATATTTTAAATTTTTGACTACTAATATGTAACACATTTTATCAAATTCAATTCACATAAGTGGAAGAATTTATTTTGAAATGAAATAGAGAAAATGCAATGAAAATAAGTTTTCTTAAAAAATTGTTTTCTTAAGTACAAAACGTTTCTATACCAAAACTAAAAAACTAATCAATTCCAACGCCCAAAATTTAATAATTCATAATATAAAATAAATAATTTTACTTTTAGAAATATTGTAAAATAAAATGTAACTTTTTAAAATTCATTATACAAAAAGGTATTTTTCAATAAAAATTGGTATTTTTCAATATTTATCAAAAAAGTTAGTCTTCTCAAAAAAATTAAAATAAAACCTTCTAAGATAATATCCACATATTTATTTTTAAAATGTATTATATTTTTCAAAAAAGTTTAATTTTTTAGAAAATTAGTTAAATTATTTTCTCATAAAACCAATAAAAACATTTTTTATGAATAATATATTTTTAAAATATATAACGACTTTATTAAAAATTGAGTGATTATTTAACAAAATATTTGATTTTTGTAAAACACTTATAAGTATTTTATAATATTTATTTATTATTATTTATACAACCAATTTAATGGCTAGGTTGTAACTGTATATTATATTATTGTTTATTTAGACTCAGGTTGTGTATATCGCAGTCTATCAAAGAAATAAAATTTATTAATATATATATATATCATAAAATATCAAGGTATTATTGATAATATTAATTTTTTTATTTTAATAAATATAATATTAAATAGATTAATAGTAATTAATTCTCTAAATACCCCGAACAATATTTAAATCTTTCTTGCATTGATTAATAACTAATGTCATGCCATCCACACCTCAAGTTGGAACTAGGTTCGACACCTAAAATAACTTCACACACCCACCATTACTGGATATTCCACAACCTTGCATGATCCTTGAAGCATCCTCCTATAATCTCTATGCACAAACACATGTGTGAACCCTTTAGGAACTATGCTCGACCAGTACCATTCCATCCCTTTCCAGAACTCTCATCTGGATCCATGGCTACCAATCCATGGGATAGCTCAACATGGTATAACATAGCTCGCATGTGTTTTTAAAATGAACCTCATTGAATTTTTTTAGTTGGTTTGTTTTATTAATAAATTCCTCAAAAATAATTATTCATTTACAAAATATAGAATTTTCAAGAACCAAACTCTTTCTTCATTATGAAAAAATACTAATTTTTTTCCTTTTTTGCATATCCTTAAAATTTCTTCATGAAAATAATTTTTTTAAGATCTTCCAAAAAACATCAAAAAAAGAAATATTGATATGAGGCCATCATTAGATAATTTATCTTAACTTATTATTGTTTTTTAAACAATGTTTAACACATTATCACGTGTTCTTAAATCAATTTCCACCAGTAAAATAGTCATCATAAATTAAATTTACTGCACCCAAAATATAATATGTGACCCCTAACTTTTATGGATGTATCTTATTCAAAACATCAGCTAATTACAATACTTTTTGAGGAAACGTTTATCCTCATAAAAGTATTGAAAATTAAAGGAAAATAATTTCATGGGAACTTCAATAATCACCCATTACCCAGCTTGTGAACACCAAAAAACACTTCCAAGATAGGCTTCTTCTTCAATACATATAGAAATTAAGTGCTTTATCCCACAGTAACTCAACAAAAAAAGTAAAACATAACCCCAAAGTTGGACCATAAATATCCCCTTCTACATTTTTTTCAACACCAATGTGGAAAACAAGTTTTCAATATTTTATTTTTAATTTTTATCTATTATATATTTTATTTTGTTTCGCATTTTGATAAAAAAATGAAAAGTATCTAATAGAGGATGGTGTCATTTATTTATTAAGAAATTTTCCATTTATTACTATACTCTAAATATACTTAGTCTTAAAATGTTTTGAAAATAATATAGAATAATTTATACATCAATATTATGAATTCTCAATTCTGAATATGATACCAACAAATATGAAGGTACTAGGGTGCCCAATAGAATATGGTGGGTAGGGGATTTAAAATTATTCATCAATGATCAATGTAACTATGTAATCACTAGTGAATCATATCCCTAGTAATGGTTTGAGGATCACACATGATTAATTTTATGCCTAAAAACATAAACTAAAAAATACCATTTTTGATCGAAAGTTGTGTAGACATCTTGTTTTCCTTATTGATTGTTGCTTGAAGGAACCAAAATCGATCCCCTCTAGATCATCCACAAATGATTAAATGGTCTGATGGGACATCAATCATTTAATTATGGGTACTATTTTGGTGATTTGATGATGCATTCGAGGTTATTAAGATCACGGTATCAACATCCCTTAGATGGGAGAAGAAAAACCTGATCCCATCACATGGATCGAGAGATTCTCTCTCTACGAAGTGGGAGATAAGAAAGATGATCTCACAAACTCATAGTGAACTATTACCATACAAGATTATATCTCCTCCTAAATATATTTAGTTATGAAATTAACTAGAAAAGTCTCCCCAACCCATGAATATTTTTTACCCACTAATAAATCATAAAGAAATTCTTATGAATTATTTACAGAGTCATAAATATCATCTTTGTTTTTACCACATTACTATGATATAATAAATATATTATGTGATAAAATAGAGCCATTAACTCATCTCATAATTCCCAGAAATATTAGAACATCCTTGAATATTAATATAATATTCATTCATATTATATTTTCCATGTATTTACTTTAATACATGAATATAAATTTAATAAATAAATTCAATACCAATTACTATAAAATTGAATAACATAAATATATTTATTTATTGGTGATTTATAATTCATGGACATCACTCAGACCCCAGTGGTGAGACCCACTATGTATTATATTTATATTCATAATAATAAATAATACATTTGAATGCACTATTTTGTGTGATGCTGTAGGAATTTATCTAGATAGTAAAAAATTATATTCATTGATGGGGAGAAGAGTCTAGAATCTCATTAATGCCACTAAAAAGATAAGAAGTATTAATTTCAATGACAACCTTAATACAAACACATATTGTGTAATATAATCTCTTTGTCTCAAGATATCTCATAAAGAAGGATACACACTTCATGTCCACATCCTTTCAAGATTTACTACTCATTTACTTTACTAGATGGATATAATTTATTATAACATGTCCATGGATTTAGTAAAGTTACTAAATTTCTGATAAACTAGGGTCAATATAACTCTACTTATCAGAAGAGAAAAATTACTTCTTGATTATTCAATCAATTTCATACAACCAATGACACTCCCATCACAATATACCACACTATGAACTCATTTCCATTGTTTTCCCCTTAGATCAATTTTTTTGATAAAAATAGTATACACTGATAATAATCAAAATTTAGGAGACCATTACATGTGTTGACAAATAAGAAATACCAATGAACCTGAAAAATGTGTTGTTCCTAATGGATATTCATTCCTTGTGATCTCATGTACTCGATATGGCCAAGTGTGAATGTCATGAGGAGAAGTCTTAATTCTTATGAGACCATAAAACCTAATATTTAGACATCATATATTTTTAGTCAAAATGATGAATCTAGACCATACAATATTTTTTTTAAGATTAATTTCATTGTATATCAAGGTTCTCATTATATCATGGTAACTAATTTAACATTTTAATATGATATGTAATCTATATAAATTACCATATAGATAGTGGATGTCAAAATATAAACACTATTATAGTAATTTTTTATTATGAATAACTCATTGTATATATCATATGGTAATATAAAAGTAATGTTTAAGATGGATCATGGGAACCCACTATTTCAATATGATATAGAACAACTTGTTTCTTAACATGGAGAATGTTTAACTATTTCTAGGTTGATAGTAATCGGTTGATTCCAATTGATACAATAAAAATGGAAATTATCTATTTCCACCTGTATAGAAAATTATCCAAGATAAACTCAACCTAGAATTCGTGCACTCATCTTGACACACAGATTAAAACCATTCAGTTATAATAGGAATGGAGTTCTTATAAAATTAGTCCTAGAACATTTTCAAGATTCTTTGTTAAGTTCGTTTATTCATTTATGTTCTCTCCATTGCAATCAGAATTTTTATCATAATTTGAATAAGGAAAAGATAGTTTTGCAACATACCTCATCTATGAGTTCTGGAATAAGTAAATTTTAGAGATTAATAACTTTTATAGAGGTATAATGCAATGGTAAGTACATTGGATACTACCCCTCAAGGGATGATCTCCATTTTCACTTCATCAAGATGGATCTTGTAATTCGTTAATCTTCTGAATGAAAATTGATGTGAATTCCTATTGTTTTTGTAACATCCATGATGGTGACTCCAAATGTTCTCTTTAGTGAATATGAATCCCACCTTTTCTTAAGATATCTTTCTTCCTCAACCCTATGGAAAAATATCATTAATATTTTGATATCACTCGCTAAAATGAAACATTTATTGTTAGAATTCTATTTAATATAACTTAATTGTAGATGTCTTCTCAACTATTCAACATTTTTTAGGATATTGTGATGGAAATAATTCACATCATCTTGAGAAGATGAAATTTTATTTCCACTACCAATCCCATTTCAATATTCACACCTCACTGTAAAATATTTTATCTGTTAATAGGGATAATAACTCTATTCATATATGTTGTTGCAATAAAACCATTAATGATTTTATTATTTCAAAATTTCTAGTCATACCTAATAATTCTAGCCTCACTATAGGAACATTTGAAGTTGTTTTCAAACCACCCTTCCTTGGTTAGAATAATGTTGATATAAATGTTTCTTATAAGGGTATTCATGGGATCTTGGGAAGGGTTTTGTATCTTTAGATTTCACAAAGGAGGCCTCCATAGTTTCTTTTATAGTTCTCATTGTGCCACATCCTTACTTGAATCTAAGATGCTTGGAGTCATTAGTGTAGTGAATATTTGTAGACAATTTCAAAGATATGGTTTGAGAGTGACTTTGGGAGTATAGTTCCTGAAATAAAAAAACTAGCAATCATATAACATGGATATTTATAGTAAAATGGATGGATTTAATTAAGTTCATAGAACCCATTTATTATATTATCACTCATACATATTTAAAATAAAACATAGTAGAACATGATCTATACATCAAATGTGTGTGCAGCACCAGCCTCATCTTGATAGATAACCTCCCCTCAAACCGGTTAAATCTCTCTAAAAGATATCATTGTAAAATATCCCATTTTAGACTTATGTAATCTTATGTTTTTCATTAAAGGAAACTTTTAACTAACTAGACCTCACTTATCAAGAAAATATTTAGGATAACATCAGTTATATCACACCAATATGGTTACTTTTATAAATATGAGAATGAATATTCAGTCATACAAGTATGGAAATATGAATTCTTCAACTCAATTCTCAACCTAAATATGTGCACCACATTAAATTAACTATAAGTAATGAAGAAACAAAATGTATATGGGAATAAAGTGGGCCTCATTTTATTTAATATGATATGAACAAGGATAAGAATTGTTTCACTCCAATGAAACTCCCTTTTTTCTCCTCCTTGTGAGGGTGAACTCTTCATGATGACTTTTATTAATTACTTAGCAGTTTTGGGAATCATGGAATCTTTACTTTATTTGGAAACAACGTTTTTTTTCTAATTTTCTTCTTAACATTTTCAATCAATGAAAACTCATCAATTAATTCTTTCTAGATATTTTTTCACATCTATTTTTTAGTTGAATTTTTGAATAAATAATTATCTAAGATTCATTCTTACTATTTGTACCATACACATCATACTTATAATATTTATTATCATTTGTTGAAAACCACTCATGAAACTAAACTTCATCATGTGGAACATCCTATTTTAATTTAGAGTATAATTTCTCATTCTCTTAATGTATATTTTTTATCTTTCTGCATCATGTAAGGATATTATAGGTATGACGTTTGAAATGTGAATATAATTATTTTTAGATCTACATGGATTCTCAAGTGTACTCTATACCACATCAGTCCTTTTATATTTATCTTATATTCTTTTAACATTTTGTTTCATAAAATATATTTCAATCACTATTTTTTCCATAACCTAATTATAATGATCCATAGTGTGACGTCTTTTTCTAAAAAATAAGAATTTTATTATCTTCAGTGCCGCACCCATATTTATTTTCTTGATTTTATTTGAACATTTGTCATATAATTATTGTTATCCAAGTTTTAATTGCCATCATTCTATAACATAGTTTGTCTTTTAATGTGAATTTTTTTAGTTTCTGATTCAATGATTTTCAATTAATTGTCTCATAAATGTCACCACATTCATTGTAAATACCATATAGGTTTGTTAAAATTTAGAATATATATGTAATACGAAGATTATTTTATTTATTCCATGGTTTTTATTATTTACTTATTTATTCCCTGTTGGTATATGGATGATTTTATTTTATGATAAAGACCTATTATACCAATAATTGTATTCCATGTGCCCAAATCATTCATAGAAATAATAGTAGCCAACACATATTTATATTATCACTAGGATTAAAATATGAATAAATTAGTATGTTTTCTAATTTTGATTCTTTTCATTCTTCATCTAGGATTATTTAGAGGGAAAATCATTTTAGGATTATATTTATACACTAAAAATGTGGTTTTCATCTCTTCATCATTTTTATTCATCCACCTTTTTATAGATTTTGATTTTGGTCCTACACTTTTATAATACCAGAGATAATATAGGTTTTTTCATATAGAGGTGTATGGTACCTTTTTCTTAGAGATTATTTTATATTATTCAATAGACGACTTAAATATATTATTTCTACTAGATGAATGTTTTTTCAGATAATAATACTTCTTATAAGATTATGTTATTATGTCTCTTATAGTAAAAATTGTTCTTTAAACATTTTATGAAGACTTATGTTGATTATTTATATAATTTTAATATTTTACATTGAGCTCAAGACATTAAATATTTAGGATATTTTTCCTTTCCTCCACTGACATCAATCTCTATTCATATTCTCTCTTGATCTTTATAGAATAATCATCATGAATTTTTTCTACCCCAATATAAAATTTTCTCTCTTTTTTATTTTGTTTTCTTTTATTTCAATTTTGGAACACTTTAAATTAATGATATTCTTCATATTTGCTTCTAAAGAATAGTACTTATCTTTAATCCTCTCAATGGATTCATCTTTATTATGGATTTATTCATACCAATCCTACCCAAATATAAGACATTATTTATCAAGAATATTAATTATTTCACCTTTGGAATTTCATTATTTGGTGAGATATACACATATAATTACATTTTTTAATTTCTATTTCTCTTATTTTATATTCTTTTTCAATTTAGGTGATCTTATTCTATAAATTATCTTATGAACTTATACAATTAAATATCCCTTTTCTTTTTAGTTATACTATTGAAAAGTCTTGAAAAAACATATATAGAACCACTTTATCAATTTATATTGTAGAAATTGTTTCTATTTTTTTGTTATTAGTTTGAACTACAAGGCCATATTCTTCCAAACAGGAGATATCAAAGATTGGGTAAAATGTTTTTCTTGCTCTTTTCATAAGAGGGACACTTTCTTTATGTTTCTCACTTATTTCATCATTCATATCTTCAAATTCTTGGGTGAGATAGAATTATGATATTAAATAGATACAACTCCTCAAATTTTTCACTCCATTGTTAATTAAGAAGATAAATCAAATCTTCAACGATCTTAAAATAATAGAATCAAGACAAAGGTGTGGTTATCTCTTTGATACTAGTTTTTGGGATAAATTTGGGATGAATACCATGATATTAGGCGTGAATTAGTGTGGGATGACTATTTATCAATTTAAAACTTTTATCATTTTTATACCACATTCACTTATTCATTTAATGGTTCTATTTTCTTCTTCACTTTTAGTGAATAAGCATAAACATAAAGTAATAAACCAAAAAGAAAATTATGATTTATTAATGATTTTTTCCTCCAATTTGGATGAATACATCCCTAGTGTATGGTGGTTATTATCCCACTCACACATATCTTTACACTTACTATCAAGAAAAGAATAGTCAAGGGTATGACCTTAAACTTCTTCCTTGGTCACCGACCAGGTATAATAAATGTTATTCATTATAGCACACATATAGGATATCAAAATAATCTACATTAAGTGATAAATAGTGTAGAACAAGTCTGTTTCTCTCAAATACAATGAATATGATAAACTTCCTTGAAATGCATAATTCAAAAATGGATTCCTAAAATACAGTAATCATTGGGTTATCTCATGTTTCTAACCTAAATTATAATCAATTTATAACTGGGAAATCTATTTTTCTTCATCATTATCATTGATATGAGTATTACTATTGATTATAGTATCATACATCCACAATAAAAAATATCAATAATTTTAATTGTATCAATTATATTATATTATGTTGGTGTATTAACTATTTATTCAATAGAATCACACTGAAAATTCAATATATTTTTTATACAAGATAAAAAAAATTTATACTTAGTGAAACTCGTTTCAAAATATTTTGATATTAAATCAATGTTACATGTTTTATGGATCTTATTTGTAAAGTTTCTCAATTATATTTTTGGGTTTGTGCACATATACTACGTGGATTTATGAATGTTTCATTTTTATAATATGATTCATGAAAGTGTTAATATCCACCCTCAGTTCTCTTCCTTCATACAATGGTTTTTATAAAGGACCCAGTTCCTCACCATATACCTAATTTTGTGACATAATAGTGAATTAATGAAACCATAGAGGGATTCATGGAACTTTTATATAATTTTTTATTTCTATATCAGTTTAAATACATAGATATAGTATTTTTTTCCTCATGTAACTGATGAGAATTTTTCAAACTAGATAGAGGATATAGTGCTTTATTCACACAAAATTTGTGTGTAGAAAATCTTCTTTATATAGCCAAGTGGATCATAAAACCTTCTTCTTTCTTCATGTACACTATGAGGCTCATGGAACTTCCATTTCATGTAAATAAAATATTAATGGTTCCCTGTTTTCTGAAAATGCTAGCTCTAAAATAAAAATTTAAATTAAATTATCTTGATATTAGTTGGGAGAATCGATATTTAGTGATGATGTTCTTCTCTAATATCTATTTAATTTAACTACATCATATCTTAAATTCATTTTTTTATAAAATATTGATTATATATATTGAAAAATATGTTGATTCATCGATTTATAATAATATTACTGAAGATTTAGTTATTTAAAACTTCATATGATTTCCATCACATGAGACTAAAAATCATAGTGTCTTCTTGTAGTTGGATTCTTATATCATGATTTTGGGCTCGTGCATTTGTGATAATATCACATGCATAATAATATTCCTATATATCACTAGGTGCCTTTATTTATTCCTTGATAGAAGATATATCATGTAACCACATACATGCATGTCATAGAATCATTTAGAACATCATATAAAACATTTTGACATTTTAAGGACACTTAATATCTCATGCAGTCATCAGAATCACCGAATCAAGCTTAGTTTTATCATCAAAGGTTCAACTATAAAAAAAAAATGAATAGAAACCCTCGAAGAGGTTGGAGTCCTCATTAAATGTTGTGTATGTGTACCAGTGTGTCATTTATTACCCACATAAGGGTAATCTAGGTAAGGGTAGATTAGGTAAGGTTAATTGAAGGTTGAATAAATATCATTGTGAGAATTGGAAGGTTTCTATTGATCAAATTTAATGGTGTATATTATATTTTTGTAACTTTAAATGGATTAATAGTAATGCACACTCATGAGTCTCATTCTAGTCTTGAAATACATACCTCACTACTTAATAAGTATGTTTTTTCCATCCAACCCTTGATCTAGTAGTCAATTTGGAACAAGGAACACCTTTACACACTCACCCCTCATAGGTTTCCCCATAACCATATGCACACCCTTAGGCATCCTCTTGCGCAAACAGATGTGTGCTTCCGATGGGTACTATGATCACACACTACAATTAATGTTCTTAACTGTACTCTCTTCTACCTCTATAGATTATCATGAATGGGATAGATTTAATGTGGTAGATCTTACCCCCACCCCATATGTGGTTGCGATGGACATCCTTGTATGAATTTGTATAATTTTTTTTAATAAAGGCTTTAATGGTGCTTAAATTTTTTCCAAATGAATAATCTTCAAAAAAATCTAAATATTTCTTCATCATGCAAAAAATATTAATGTATTCTTCTACTTACTACATTCCCTTTAAAGTTATTCATAAAATTAATTTTTTTCATGATCTTTCAAAATTTATCAATATAATAAATTTTCAAATGAAATCCTAAATTAATAATTTATATTCACTAATTAAAATATTGTAAATAATGTGTAACACAATAGAACACATATATAAATCAATGAAGACAATTTCATCATTCAACGTACATCAAATTTACTTCATAAAAAATATAATTTTTGACATTTGAAATTATTTTTAATTGATATTATTCAAGAAATAAACTATTTCAAAACCTTATTGATGAAAATTTGATCATAATGTAAGCATTCACAATGAAATTCCCGTAATTTCTTAGAAACATTAATCATATCACATTACCAAACATGGGAGCACCAAAAAAGATCTAAAATTTACTTATTCTTTAATTCATATTAACATTAACATCTTCATCACTTAATTACTCATTGATAACAAATATAACACAAACACAAATTAAGATCATCAGTGACCACAAGAACTTATTCTTTGGAAACAATTAACACTGTGTGGAAATGTATATTTTATTTTCTAAAGTGTTTCTTATTTATCTAAAAAACTCAATAAAAAATATCCTGGAAATGTAAGAAAGAAAAACCTTATTATAAATCATGTAATAATGGGTAATTGATGTTAAATAGTGTTACAAAATCATAAGGGTCCATTAATTGATCCTCTTGTATAGTTCCTACCTAAATATTGTAGGGGAGAAACAACCTTGGCATGTGGATATTGATCTAAGATTGGTTAAGGAAAAGGATCATAGGCACTAAATCACTAGGTTTGATGAAAACATTTATGAAGTAAGAGTACCTAGAAGATTCAAATGTCACATGGATGAACCAAAATTAAGGGGTCATGTACAAATGCTAGAGAAAAAAAACCCATATTGTGATATGCATTCCCATAAAATAAATAAATGGGTTGTGGGAAGTGGTCAAAAGTATGCCTCCTTAGATATAGTTTGTATTATATCTATTTATAAATATAATTTCATCTCATTGTTCCATTTATTTCCCTTTCATTTTTTGTACTATATTCCAATAGAGGGATAACCACAAGTGGTCAGTCTAAGCGAGGTGTTAATTTAGTTCTTGAGTTTTTTCAATAATTTTTCTTTGTTTTAACTTCTATTTTCTTATTTTTACTTTTCAAAATGAGGTTTGATAGTGTTCGGTGATCGTTTCCCACCAATGAACTCCGTGATGTTTTCTTTTTTATATAATTAATTCATTAAGGATCACCCTTTATTAAATATCAAGTATACTATTAAGGAATTTCGTTCTTATAGATGAATAATTTTATAACGGTCGTATGTAATCTAGGATATACTACCTGGGATTTTTTTGTAAATGATACGTACCTTGAAGGATGATGTTTCAGGTATCTAGTAATATGGTATTAACATTACCTCTTTGATTTTTTAGATTACTCCATATAAGAAAATGATATTAATGTGTTTATGAAAGAAATATAATCATTTTCACATTACAATAATAGAGATTTTCTTAAAATAGGATTTCATTGAGAAGGAATATATTTATAATAATCTATCAAAGAATATTGTTAGGATGAAATTCGGAATTTATAAATAATAATGGATATTTATAATTAAATTAATATGTGTTAACATTATCTATAATTTTTCTATTTTATTCAAAAAAAACTTCACATAGTCATTCATTATTATATAACAAAGTCAGTGAAAATATAATAAGTACAACTGAGGAACATTGTGTAACATCGATATTTTTTAGAGTTAATATGGAGTTTACCCCTATTATACATTCTTACAAGTTTGTAAATATAATATGATAAGTACTATAAAAATCATTTGACTAGTTCCATTTCAAAATAAATAAAAAAATAAATATTTTTTATCGGTCTATTTCCTTTTCTTTATTTAATATTTTATTGATTTCAATCAATTTCATTAATCCAAATATAAAATTTTATATTCAAGAATATGTACAATGTTTCCATGTTTATTATGGAGAGTGTTATTACTACCCAAGGTATTGAGGGTAAAATGATCATAAGTAGATAATATATTTCAAAGATGAGAAAGACCATTCTTTTTCAAACAATGTAACTAATAATGTCTTTAAAAATAGAGAAAATATTGAACAAAGATAAGATAATATGATTAAAGAAATGGAAGAGGATTTCCAATGGATAAAAAATAATGATTCAACAATTAATGATATTATAATTTTTGGGAATATGGTAATACCTATTAATATTATGGATCTAAAGAGAACTAAAGAGAGTTAAATGAGATGTTTTCACCACATGATTCTCCCTGATGTATATTCCCAGAGGTAGTTCTAAAGGTTAAAGAGATTCGCTTTAAAGTTTATAAAGGGGATATTTATTTTTTTCAATAATTTTATTCTTTATTTTTTTGTAATTAAACTATCTTAAAATTTTCATTACATTGATATTTTTTATTCTATATAAATAATGATTACCCTGGGAAAATTTAAAGAAGATACTGTAATTTATGTGTCATGTTTTAATGAGAGTATGAAAGTTACATCATTTATTATCATTGACATTTGTAAGGGAGATAATATATAGATAAAATTTCCTGAAAATCACTACTAATCCATGAAAAAAATTATCCAATAATTTATTTGAGAATATATAAGTTAGTTGACACCATAACACCTCCAGAAAAAGTGAAGGAGGACCCTTAACTTATAAAACCTCGATCATATAAACCATTCATCCTAGGATAGGGGTTGTGTTGGAACCATGGTCTTTTATGCATGATTTGGAGTATGGTTTGTGTTTGTTCTCATTCCTCAGTGTAAGTTTAGAATGTGTACCAGTAAAGAGATCATACAGTTCAAGCAGACAACAGTTTTGAAGGTGGTGGCATTTCCCAGTGTTTGCCATATTTTTGGGCCTGAAAATCAAAAAATGGATAAAAGTTTTTTTGGAAAATAGACTTTTGCGACGTGTACTTGAAGAAGAGGAAACATGCGCGCCATATGTTTTTCAAGATCATAACATGGGGAAATGGAAAAGGGATAAGGGTTGCGCAAGTTATGGGTTGGTCTCACAAGTGACATGCACGTCGTAAAGAGACTTTTGCGCTGATGCCTATGAGGATTGGAAACTTTTGTGTATATTGTTTTTTAATATTATAACTTCAAAATATGGGAAAGGAAATAAGGTCGCGTAAGTATTTGTGTGGTCGTGCAAGTGAGTAGCGCGACAGAGGCTAGGGAGGATGAGTTGCGCACCGGAACCTGCGCGCTAAGGGAAGACTTGGGCACCACCGCGCAGGAGGTCCAGTTTTCCTATAAATAGAGGACCACCCCTCCTCATTTGCAATGAAGTTCGAGACATAGAGATTTTTCGAGCCCTCGTCGCGGAAGTGGTTGAGTCACGCAAGTGGTTGTTGGGTCGCGCAAGTAGAGTTTGCGCGCTGGTTGTTGGATGCGCGTCCAAAGTGGTTTTGGATTTAGAGGCACTGAGTCGCGCAAGTTTGGAGTTCAAAAAGGTAGTGTCGTGCAAGTTTTTTAGAGTCACCTGTGCGCTGAGTTTGTACTATGCAATTGACTTTCACTCCATTCCTGAAACATTCACGTCGGATCTTGGAGAAGCGCACCAGGGTTGTTAAAGTTCATCCGTCCTTCTTAAGCTGCACGAAAGCTGGAGGGTCATCCGGTACCCTCAGCGCAAAGTTAGATTCGTCTTCAGGAAAGATTTGGACTTCAACAGAGCATCTACATACAACAGAGGATGCATTCTTATGCAATGATGAAGATACCTTCACATCTATAAACTGAGTGTGACTTCACCAAGGGCAGTGATCCAGGGGGAGTCAACGGGAGTGACCCGAGGGAAGTAGTGAGCTATCCCTGAACATTTGTAAAGGCAGTGAGTCTGGGACAGAGTGATTGTTCCCAAACCTTTGTAATCCACAACTAGTGAAGATTAGTGTAATTTTTTACGACCGACAACTTGTCGGCGTATGCTCCTTGGACGTAGCCCTTAGTGGTGAACCATGTAAAAAGTGTTGTCTCTTCTCTGTGCATGTGAATGTTTGCTTTCTGATCATATTCATTATACAGGTTCAACAAGTTCCTACCAATGTGGGAACAAGATCCATCACATTAAAAGAAAAAATTTTCAACCTGATTCACCCCTCCTCTCTCAGGGTGTCCCGGGGTCCTTCAAGTTGTATCAGAGGGTAAAGTTTGCTGGTGTTGAATATGTCCTTTTTCGTCATGGAGAATGCAATCAATGTCAGGGGAGTCCCTCACTTTGATGGAAGTAATTTCCAGATCTGGAAGAACAGAATGAGATCTCATCTAAGATCTCTTGGAATGGAAGTTATATTTTCCACTATTCAAGGAATACAAGTCACTGATCCAACAGGCCTTGCTATGACTGAAACAGATAGGAAAATTCTTGATGGAGATGCTAAAGCACAAAATGCACTCACTACAGCCCATTCTGATCAAATCTACCTAAAGGTGATAAATTTTACCTCAGAAAAATCCATGTGGGATAAACTAGAGAATATTTATGAAGGAGATAGCAAAGTGAAGGCGGCGAAACTGCAAGTTCTTTACAATCGGTTTGATGATCTGAAGATACATCCAGACGAGAATGCAGACTCATTCTTCAATCTAATTACTGAAGTGGTTGGATCAATTCGGGGTCTAGGCGAAGAAATCAAAGACATTGATATTGTAAAGAAAATATTAAGAAGACTTCCACCTCTATACAATGCAAAGGTGTCAGCCCTTGAGGAAATATATCTTTCCAAACATTCTCTGGATGATCTACTGAGCAGCTTGGTAGCATATGAAATGAGAGTCAAACCCGAAGATGCTAAGACTCATGTGAGCAAGGAAATGGAATTCAAGGCCATGTATAAACTAAAAATATCAAAAAATAGTAGTGGTGAAGATGACGAAGAAAAATAAATTCTTTCTCTCATTGCAAAGAAGTTCTAGATGGGAGAAGGGAAACTCAAAGGGAAGTTAACTCTCGCATGTTTTCATTGTGGAAAAGTAGGGCACATTGCCTCTCAGTGCTTGAGAAATATCAATGATGAAGATAGTGAAGATGAAATCTTCGAGAAGCCTCAGAAAAGGTTCTTCAAAAAGGGAGACTTCAAATCAATAAAGAAAATGAAAAGGAAGAGTTTTTTTGGGAAGAGGAAGAAGATGATAAAGAATTCTGTGAAGAAGAAGAAGAAGAAGAATTCAAAACTGGGAACCATGCTTCCATGATGGCCACTATTGAAAAGTCAGAAGATACTGGTGGATAAAAACAACTGAGAATTTTTGAAGATCTCAAGATGCAACTTATGGATGCGGTTAGTAAGCTTAAGATTAAATGTAATAGTTGCAATAAGTGGAAATCAATTTTAGAAGAATCAACTGAATACGTTGATCAAAATGAAGCTGAAATTTAACTAATGGAAGAATTTTTGAAGGTACAGTCTAAAATAATTGAACGAAATGATGATGTAGTGGATCTAAAGATGATAATTGAAGAGAAGGAAAAGTTCATTAATGACCTCACCTCCAGACTAGATGAAAAATCCAAGACTGCTAAGGGTCTTAAGGAGGAAGTTGTTACTCTAAGGAGTAAACTTGATACTGAATCATTTCCAAAATAATTGATGAAGAAAATATAGTTTGGAAGATTCTCATATGCTGAATTAGTAGTAAGAGCCAAGTGTGGTTCAGATGGGGATGGAAAAATCTTGAGTGATTAAAGACCCACTAGCATGGGAAACAGTGGAATTGGCTATGAGGCTGAGACATCAACTACTAGAAGTGAAAAGATCCAAAAGAAATATAAGATGAAATTTGAACATGTTGAAATGTTTCCTAAAGTGCTGAAAAAGGAACCCTCAATCCAAACTAAAAAGAGAACTGAAAATTATCCTCAAACATTCAGAAATGACAGACAGTCTAACTATTCTCCCAAGGAAGAAGGTATGAGGAGAAATTCAAGTGAGAAGACATTTCCTCTCATGAAGTGTCATTTATGTGGCTATCTCGGCCATACCATGTCTTATTGCGAAGAGGAAAGAAGTTATCTGAATGGAGAAGATATAGAAGTTCAACAAAAGAGAACAAATTCATATCTTAATTGTTATAGAAGAAACAATTTCTATGTATATTTTTATAGTTGTTCTAAATTTGGTCATAAGGATACTAATTGCAGGAAGAGAAGGGACATGGACACCTCATACCGATGTTCAAGACAAGTCAAGTCTCGTCAGCAAGACAATGTTGCTCTTTCAAACAGGTTTTCTCCTCTTAGAGAAGATTTCGATTATTAAGAACCTGGGTATGAGGATGAGATAATTGAAAGGCCATCAGTACTATATACTCAATCTAATGTCTCATTGAATGAAAGGAAGAATATTGAGAAATCTAACCTTGTAGAGGTGGCCCTCATAGCTACAAAGAACAAAAGTACCTGGATTTTGGATAGTGGTTGTTCATCTCATATGACAAGTAGTGCCGGCCTGCTAATAGATATCAAAAGGAAGGTTGATGGTACAGTAATATTTGGTAATGATGGATCTCTAAAAATCAATGGTAGTGTAAGTAATGAATTTGATAATGGAGAACTAAAGAATAATTAAGTCCTTTAAGTAGATGGCCTACGTCATAATCTCCTCAGCGTGAGTCAACTCTGTGAGTCGGGACTTATAGTTACTTTTAATCAGAAAGGCTGCACTATCAAGGGAATGATAGGAAATTCACTTATGAAGGGATGTAAAACAAAAGGCAACTTGTATCTGGTTGATAGTGAAGAAAATGTCTATTACATGACTGTTGAAGAAGAAATCAATTTGTGGCATCGGAGACTGGGACACATCAATCAACAAGACATGGAGAAAATATCAAAATTGAGAATTTTCATGGACATTCCCAACCTGAAGTGTGAACGTGAAAAATCTTGTGATGCTTGCATTCGTGGGAAGCTGGTCTGCAGTTCATATCGGCCAAAGAATAAAAGGGAATCTCTCCTTCTTGATCTGATTCATATAGATGTATGTGGGCCGATAAATGTTGCTGGAACTCCTAGAGAAAGGTATTTTGTCCTTTTTATAGATCATTACAGTAGAATGGCATGTGTGATGGTCATTCACAGGAAACGACAAGTCCTTGACTGCATGAAAACATATCGGTGAATCGCCGAAAATGATACTAGACGAACAATCAAAGTGTTGAGATCTAACAATGGAGGAGAATAAATGTCCATTGAATTTGAAAATTATCTGTAGAAGCATGGGATACGGCATGAGGAAGCTGTTGTGAGAAATCCACAACAAAATGGATTTGTTGAACATAGTAATCGATAGGTGAACAACATGGCACGAACTATGCTGATTGAGAGTCATATTCCACGACATTACTGGAAAGCAGCTGTTCAAGCTGCAGTGTACATTCAGAATCAAATAGGACATTATATGGGTGAGATAAAGACACCATATGAATTTTGGCATGGACGGAATGCCTCTTTAAAATAATTTCATGTCTTTGGAAGTAAATGATACATTAAGATCAAAGAAGGAAATCAAGGGAAGTATGGCAACAATGCAGATAAAGGAATTTTCCTCGGTTACTCAATGAATAGAAAAGACTACAAGTGTTTCAACAAGCGCTTAGGAATGATTATGGAAAGTAGTGATGTTAAGATAATTGAAGAGAAAACCAAAAATACATCAAGGATGTCACATGATGATGTGATAGAAAGTCAGGAAGAAAGTGAACGAGAAGAAAATACAAATGTAGAAATAAAGGAAGTTTTACAAAACACTCAGTAGTCACATCATGATGTTGAGTCAAAAAGAAGAATCTAAAGAATAAACTGTGGCTAAGGAGAATGCAACTAAACATCCCAGGAGAAATCTAGGATCTGAGATTGATCCATCCAACATAATTGGGGACAGGAGTGCATCCACCCAATCAGGAAGGATGAGGAATAACATGTAATCTACATTTCTGTCAGTTGTAGAGCCATCCTCATTCGAAGAATCTGCAAATGATGAATCTTGGGTGAAATCCATGAATTATGAATTAGATCAGATTGACAAGAATCAGACCTGGGAACTTTTCCAGAGACCGGAAGGTCACAATGTTATTGGTACCAAATGGATCTTCAAAAATATGTTTGATGAGCATGGAAGTGTCATCAGAAACAAGGAACGACTGGCATGTAAAGGATACTCCCAGATTGAAGGCATTGATGTCGAAGAAACCTTTTCACCAGTGGCTAGACTTGATTGAATCAGGATTTTCCTTTCCATGGCACTCCAAAGAGGATATAAAGTATATAAAATGGATGTCAAGACATCATTCTTGAATGGTTTACTTGAAGAAGAAGTCTACATTGAACAACCAGTGGGCTTTGTTTTAGGTACTGATGAAACAAAAGTATGCAAACTGAAGAATGATCTATATGGTTTAAAGCAGGCACCACAGGCATGGTACTCACGGCTGGATTCATATCTCAGGAAGCTGTAATTCAAAAGAGGTGGAGTAGATCACAATATCTATGTGAATAATTCTCCAAAAGATCAATTCATGGTTATAGTCTACGTTGATGATATCATATTTGGTGCTAGCAGAAAAAAAATAAATGTAAGACTTTGCCAACCACATGAAATCATAATTTGAAATATCTATGATTGGGGAGCTCACATATTTCTTGGGGCTGCAGGTGATTCAAAAGAAGGAATACACTTTCATTTCTCAGGAAAATTATGCATGAGAGCTGCTGAAGAAGTTTAATATGAAAGACTCCAAACTAATGTCAATTCCGATTGTAGTTGGAACTGAACTTGGAAAGCATGAGTATGGGGCCTCTGTTGATCCCACCATGTATAAGAGGATCATTGAGAGCCTACTGTACCTGATAGCGACACGGCTAGATATTGTCTTTGCCACATGCCTTTCGTCCCGCTTTTAGAGTAATCCAAAGGAGGAACATATGGCGGCAGTAAAAAGATCATGAGGTACATTCAACGTACACATAACATCGGGTTATTATTTTCTGTAGGCAAGGACAGTGAATTATCATCATTTTTTGATGTTGACTGGGCTGGTGATGTAGTAGACAGAAAGTCCACTAGTGGTGGAGCCTTTTGTATTGGGCAGAAATGTGTTGGCTGGTTGAGCAAGAAACAAGAATGTACTTCTCTTAGTACTTCTGAAGTTGATTATATCTCTGCCACAAAGGCATGCACTCAACTACTATGGATGAAGCAATAATTAACAGATATTGGTGATGAGGTAAAGCAACCAATGGTGATTTACTGTGATAACAAGAGCGCAATTGATCTTACGAAGAATCCTGTTCAGCATTCCCATACGAAACATATTTAAATCAGGGATCACATTATCAAAGAAAAATTTGAACAATGGGTAATTAGAACGGATCATGTGGGAACTGATGAGCAAGTGGCTGCTATCCTGACCAAGCCACTGTCAACAGCTGTGTTTGAGAAGCATCGGTTGAACCTCGGTGTTCAGCCACCTCCCAATGCATAAGGAGGTTATGCAATACCCCTCTCCCCGATTGTGATAACTCTTTTTATCTATTTATGGATGTGATGCAGGTTTGTGGGGGAGATACTATCAAGGGGGAGTATGGTTTGAGCTGAACGTTGAAAAAATTACCAGGCTTTGGGTTTATTGTCAATGGGGGAGAAAGGAATAAATTCAGGCATGTCCAGATAGGATGAGAAGGATAAGAAGGAATTCATCAGTCATGTAATGATTCTTGGGAATCATTGATAATTCTAGAACACTATAACCCAATTCCAGCCTCCTCTCTTGTTTTCTACACTGAGCATTGCTCACGTAGACTTAGAGTGTTGGATGAGTTGATTCTTGTGTTTTTTTTTGCACATGGATGGAGATCTATTGAATTTATTTTCTGCTTTCCAACAAACCCAAAGGGGGATATTGTTGGAACCATGGTCTTCTATGCATGATTTGGAGTATGGTTTGTGTTTGTTGTCAATCCTTAGTGGATGTTCAGAATGTGTACCAGCAAGGAGATCATACAGTTCAAGCAGACAACAGTATTGAAGGTGGGGCCATTTCGTAGTGTTTGCCAAATTTTTGGGCCTGAAAATAAACAAATGGAGAAAAGTTTTTTTGTCAAAGAGACTTGTGCGCCGTGTACTTGAAGAAGAGGAAACTTTCATGCCATATGCTTTTCAAGATCAGAACATGAGAAAATGGCAAAGGGATAAGGGCCGCGCAATTTTTGGGCTGGTCGCGAAAGTGACATGAGGGCCGTAAAGAGACTTGCGCGCCGATGCCTAGGAGGATTGGAAACTTGCGCGTCTATTGTTTTTCAAGTTTATAACTTCAAAATATGGAAAAGTAAAGATGGTCACGCAAGTATTTTTTTGGCCACTCAAGTGAGTAGCGCGACAGAGGATAGGGAGGATGAGCTGTGCGCAAGAACCTGCGCGCCGAGGGAAGAATTGTGCACCACCGCGCAGGGGGTCTAGTTTTCCAATAAATAGAGGACCACCCCTCCTCATTTGTAAAAAAGTTCGAGACTTAGAGATTTTTCTAGATCTCGTCGCGCAAGTGGTTGAGTCGCGCAAGTGGTTGTTGGGTCGTGCAAGTAGAGACTGCACGCTGGCTGTTGGCAGCGTGTCCAAAGTGGTTTGGGATTTAGAGGCGCTGAGTCACGCAAGTTTGGAGTTCAAAAAGGTAGTGTCACGCAAGTTGTTTGGATTCACCTGCACGCCGAGTTTGTACCATGCAAGTGAGTTGTGCGCCATTCCTAAAACTTGCGCGTCGGAGATTGGAGAAGCGCGCCAGGGTTGTTAAAGTTCATCCGTCCTTCTGAAGCTGCACGAAAGCTGGAGGATCATCTGGTACCCTCAGTGCAAAGTGTGATTCATCTTCAGGCGAGAGTTGGACTTCAACAGAGCATCTACATACAATAGAGGATGCATTCTTATGCAATGATGAAGAGACCTTCACGTCTATAAACTGAGTGTGACTTCACCAAGGGTAGTGAGCTAGGGGGAGTCAATGGGAATGACCCGAGGGAAGCAGTGAGCTATCCCTGAACCTTTGAAAAGGAAGTGATCTTGGGACAGAGTGATTTTTCCCGAACCTTTGTAATCCACAACAAGTGAAGATTAGTGTAATTTGGTACGACTGACAACTTGTTGGCGTATGCTCCTTGGACGTAGCCCTTAGTGGTGAACCAAGTAAAAAGTTCTATTTCTTCTCTGTGCATGTGAATTTTTGGTTTCTGATCATATTCATCATACAGGTTCAACAAGTTCCTACCAACATGGGAACAAGATCCATCACATTAAAAGAAAATTTTGTCACCTTGATTCACCCCTCCCCTCTCAGGGTGTCTCGGGGTCCTTCAGGTTGGACACACCATATATTTTAAAATGGTGTCTAAACATCTAGGTACTTATGATGATTACTGGAAAAACTATGATTCGATAGTTCCAATCACATAAACTACGTCATCTATTAGATAAATTATGAAAAATGAAAATATCTTATTGTATACTATTAAAAATAACACCCATTTGGGGTCAAACAAAATAATTATTTAACCACAATTTTTTCCTTATATCTGAGTTTTAGAAAATTTATTATATCGTTTTTATATGGGTTGTAGAAAACAAGTGGAAAAGAAGTTTACATATTGGCTATTTGAGAATAACCAGGTATTATCAATCATTGTTATTAATCAGTTTAATTAAATATTTTTTTATCATACTTCCTTATATTGAATGAGGTGTGGTAATAAATATATATAAGTTATGGTTATATAATTGTTCAGGTAATTGTTCATCTGGTTTATATTTTTTTATTTTAGATCACTTTTTTGAAAAATATACATATATAAAAAATATTAATGGAATACCAAAGTTTATTTAATTTATTTAGTTTCAAATTTTATTATCTTGAGAGGTTTATATTCCTTTTTGTGTTTTTTATATTATTTTATTGCTTAATGGAACTTTAATCATAACATGTTAAATAACAATTATCTTTTTTCTATTTTGATTATTATTAAAAAATTATGGACTATCTCAAAATGATTAAGGGGGAACATTAAAATCCTTTTTATAACTCTTTTGAAGTTAAAACTATAACCGTAATTTTTTCCCCTTGAATACATGTATATAATAATTGAGAGCCACATAAATATCTATATATCCAAACCTACCATAATTTCAATCATTTTTTCATAATTAACATTGAAAACAAGCTTGGTTAAGGGCTATGTCATGTGAATCATTTGAGGATTATTTCCCTTTTGGTGAGTTAGTGGGGAGTGACATCTGTTGAAGGGAATAAGTGTTAAAAATAAATATATTTTATGATTCTATCGATTATTCAATAAAATATAAAATACATTGTATAGAAATAAAAACTATTTGATGAAGAATAAAGGTATTATAATTTACTATTATCATTGTTGTGTCGACCTTTATTAGAAAATGAGAAGTGGGGTGACGTTAGAATCATATGAAAGGGAATTATTAAGGTTATGGAACTTAGAGAAAGACATATGAATAATGTAATATACATTAAATATACAAAAAAACATATTATTCATTTTTTTATAATAAACCCACCCACATTCACCAAGAGAGAATCATTTTCAAGTCTATAAGACTGACATAGAACCTTGAATCCATGGTGGAGTAACAAGTGGATCATTAGGACTATTTTGATTCATGCATGAGCATAAGGATGATAAAAATTTATAAATTCAAATACGACTGATGAGGGAAAATTATTCTAGGAACATTGGTGCAAGTGTGTTTGTGAAGAAATTTTTGGTTTGAATAAACAATTTTGGGAATAAATGAAGATTAAGTATTTGAATATCATATAATAAGCATGATGAATATGAGGGTTATTAGAGATGAAAAGGTCAGTTTATCTTTGTTAATGGAATCAAAACAAGATATGGAGCCATAATTATTTATTAATTCATTAAAAATTACACTAGAGTTAGATTATTTAATTATATATGAATTAATTGAGGAAAAGTTGAACACATTTTTTAATCTTAATTTCCATAAAAATAAGGCCACTTATGTTCTAAAACATGGGAATATATTTTATTTTTATTAAATTTTTAAATTTTTTCCCTTAAATATAAAAAATATTTAAATTCTGTAAAAAATATTTTATTAAACAATTTTTATTTTAAATGTGATGGAAATACATTTATTGCGTGTTTTTAGTGAAACGGGTGGAAATGATGTGACACCATCAAGATATTGAAAATTAGAAAAATTATAAAGGAAATGTAATATTGAATTTATTTATTAGAGGATCCCATAGCTCCTAATAAACCATGGTATAAAGGAATCAAGTGTAATGGGTAGTGATAATGTAATATCACTTCCCCAAGTCCCAATCTTTTAATATGATATCACTATTTTTGTACTTGTGATGGATTTTTTCTCTTATGATGTTCATATGTCAAGAGTCTGAGATAAAAATAATATATTAGGGATGATATATCATGTATTATGATATCCTTATGTTATTTTATTGATAATTTCATGCCCTATAAAATCTGTATATTATGAAACAACTATACCACTTTATTTTTTGTGAGTGATAACCAATTTCTATACATGGAAATTTTTCTTACTACATGTCTATATAGACATATAAAATGATGGATACATAAAATATTAGGGCTTCCAAAATCATCTAAAAATAAAAAATGATGTCTTTGGATTATAAAAATAATGAATAAGAATATATCAAAGCTGATAACAAGTGACATCAGTTGATGTGGTGTATAAATATAAGGAATAATGGTAAGTGATTGGTTGACTTCATAACATGTGACTCACTGGTTAAAATAAAGATACTCCATTTTTTCATATATATATATATATATATATATATTATAAAATAAATAATTTCATCATAAATCATCCATATCATCACATACTTATTCTAAATTTTAATCCATGGAACCAAACATAATGGTTTATGATCATTCTTAATAATGTTGAAAGAACCATGAAATGGGTAAATTAATGACTCTTAATGAGGATGTGGACCAACATAGATTCTATAAAAGATCAAGGGTTGTTTTATGGGATTTCATAAATATTTCTTAACTAAATATTATAATGAGAAGAAACATGGAAATTTGGTTCGTAATATAAGATTGTGGAGAGAGAAGGATCATAAGAACTAAATCTCATTCTTTCCTAAAACATATATTTGAAATATGAGTGCCAAAAAGAATATACTAACACATATATTATTCATAAATAAGAACTCATATCCAAATTTATGTGATCAAAACATTTTATTATGATGTGCATGCCTATAAAATAAGGGGACTCTAACATATTGTTAGGTTTTTCCCACTTTTTTATTTCATTTCATTTTATAGTTACCTATGCTTTCTTCCTCCCACACCCCTTTTTACACCATTATCAAAGAGTTACTATATAATTTGGTTATTCAAAGATAGGATCTAGTTTTATTTTTTTATTTCAATTTCTAATATATTTTTATACTTTGGTTTTTATATTCTTAGTTTTAATAGTGAGGTATAATGAGGGTCTTTGGTAGTTTCCCACCATAATAATTTCTTATATATACTATTGGTTCATTTAATATTTACTTAATGATTCTATCCAACATAAAAGATCATAACTAGGTGGATATGGATATATTTTTTCATTATGGTTATTATGTGAGTTGGGAGACAGTACCCAAGATTAGTTACTTCAATGATACATGCCTTCAAAGAGGATTTATGTAACAACCCATTGTTAATGTATATATTTTCATTAATTAAATTATATGTTATAGATTTATTACTTCACTTTAAACACAAAAAGAAAATGAACCATGATATATTTTATTAAGATAAAATATTACAACTCAAGACAAATATTAATATAATATGATAATATAATGTGAAACATCCTTTAAAAATGTATAAGAGGAAAAAAATAAGTAAATAAAAAACCAAAAAAATAAATCTTTATCCTAATGGTTTCCCATGAAGATCATAAACCAAATCTAAACTATATAAAAAAACATCAGATAAACATTTTTAGGAAGAATAAAATGAATTAATTTTAGTAAAGAATATAAGGATATATATTGTATTTTAATATAACTTTCATATATGGTCTTTAGAAATATAGTCATTAGACATATGGCCATTGGAAATATTTCCATTGTATATACATGAATCCAGCTGGTATATTTTGGTTGTGTAATTTTGCAAAAAAATTAAAACACATTTAATAGGTAATCGATATGAAATAATATTAAGAACATTTAATGTTAAAACAGTTATTTTTATATAAAAACATCATTCATTATTTTTTATATTTTCATTTAAAATTTAATTTTATATATTTTAGAATTTTAATTGGAAAAAATGATCTTTATATTTTGATTTAGTGTTTCAATTTTAGTGAAGGGTAAATATTATTTATTTTTATATAAAATTTGATTAAAATGTTTTTTTGGGGGGAATAGTAAAAAAATACAGTATTTCTAGACATCATAACTTTTATTAAATATAAATGATATAACGTGGACATAAAATTTTATAAAACCATTTTCCAGACCAAAAAAGTTTTTATTGAGTAAAATAAATCATTTAAAAATAAAAATTGGAATTTAGGAAATTTTTATTGAAATTTTTGAACCTAAGTTATATTTTATTCTAATTAAAAACTATTTTTAATCATTTTCTTTTTATTACATATTCATGATATTCCATTTAGTTTAAACATGGTTTTAAATTCAAATAAACATACTTTTTATTTAATAAATCCATACATTACATGGGAATATATATTAATAATAGTCTTTCTCCTAAAAGAAAAAATAATATAAACTTTATTAAAAAATAATGCCTCTATCACCTATAAATGAATCCACCTATACCCACCTAGATCCACAACATTACATATAATTTATATTTAAAGAATAAAAAAATATCTTTTTTAAAAACACTCAAATTTTTTGGAAACCCTAGTTACAAAAAGAAATCCCAAATCACTCATTTCTAATAGGCTCTGTAGGAGGGTATTCAATCCTTCAACGTATGTGTTATCTTCTATATAATCATTATTATATATCCTCTTCAACCACCTACACTGAAATATAATATAACATTTTTATAACATGTTTCTAAATAATTAATATTACGTAAAAATGAAATTATTAAAATACCATAGTATGTTCTTATTCATTCAGTTACAATAAATTTTTCTTTTTTGGGTCAATTTTAACACCAATATAAACAATGATATAATTTTTATTTCATGAATTATTAAGAAAATATAAATTATGGTAATATCATATAATAAAAATTAATTTATTATTATTTCAGAATTTTATAATGTTAGTATATATAAGTACATTCCCTAATAAAATAATTTCTCTCATTGAACCAAATTCAAAAAAAAATATTTTTAAACATTATATGTGAACCATCACCCCAAGTTCCATGAACTGACCTTGGAGCCATAAAACTATAAAAAAATATAGATACTATATTTCCTTTAAAATTGTAATGGTGATTAACCTCTGGTCATATTTAATGGACTATGATAATCGAACTGAAACATGCATGAAAACTAGAACAATCCACACGATAATATTAATTCCAACTATGAATGATTGTTAAATGGTTAATAAAAAATTATAAATTAAGGGTATAAAAAATTAAATATAAATATTTTGATGATAAATATTTATAATATATCTAAATTACTTTTGTAGGATCATATATCATGTTTGACCGAGAAATAATCCAATGTATTGTTTTCATTCAAATAATATGTCAAATCAGTATTATCTCTAATGGAATTAATATTTAGATAAATAAGTTCTTTATATAATAATGTAAATATATATATATCTCATCTGGTTATTAATTTGTTTTACATGTATTATTACCGTTTCAACTCCCTTTGGTTTGAAAATCAATATAATGGTTTCATATAATTGGAGTTAACCTCATTTCTTCTTTTCTATCTTGAATATTTTTCCCTCCATGTACATATTCTATATATTATTTTATAGTTTTATTTCCCAATAATTAAATTAAAAATTAATTTCATTTTAAATCATATTTTATTTTATTTTATATAGAGGTTTGAAAATATTCATTTTAAGATTTCTCATTAGATTCATTTTATGTTGACATTGTTTACAGAAGTGTTAAAGTAATCTTACCTTTTAATACTTTCAACAATAATACATTTTACCACAATTATATCCATTTTTCATAAGTAATATTACTGTAAAAGTTTTCATATTCTTTCAAAATAAATTCATATAACTCATTTTTAATAAAAAATTACTTTTAAAATAAATGTTATCAAAAAGTAAAGGATATTCCATCATATTTTTCAAAGCTTATAAATTATTTTTCATCTATACCATCATAATTTAATGTATATTATTATTAAATGTGTATATTCTCTAATGATACCATCCACCATTTTTCTATGGATGTCTTATGATCATGTATTGTGTAAATTTTCTTAAATCCCATTTCAATCTCTTGAGTTACTTGAGCTATGATAGAATTTTGAATGTTTTTGTGTTCTTATGGAATGCATATGTATGGCATATCATTATGCGATGGTTTGGTCTATTATATCTCTAAATTTAATTGGTTATTGTTTTATATCTCTTGATATCATGAATGGGTCATAGGTTAATATCACATTTCTATTATGTTATGGGATATACTTTGTCAGCCCAAATCCACTATGTTATGGGATATGAGTGGTTAGCCTAATTCCACTATGTTATAGGATGGTGGTTATCCTAGTCAATTATGATATGATAATATTTTTGGTTAACATGAAAATAGTCTATTATTTATATTATTATGTTTTTTATATATTCTTAATTTCTTCAACATACCTATGTCATAAAGGATAATGATTATTGACTAATATTTTCACACTTTCATGGATCATGTCTTATGTTATACTCAATACCTTATGTGATGATTCCTAATATTTGATCTATGTTTAATTGGGTATGGATTATTTATATTAGGTTTATGTATCTGACTTCGGTTCGCATTTCCAAATGTTTATCTTATGCTCACTTATGATCTAAAATTTAAAAATCCTATATTCAACCTTACTGAGTGTCTAAGCTCAACCTTTCTTATGTACATATTTCCTAAAATAATGAAGTTTAGTATTATGTATGAAATGTGTAGAAGGTTATATTGTGTGAAGAACCTTTTTTAATATTCTATATAATTTTAATGTTATAATGTAATTTATGTACATCAATATCCAAAGACACTAAGCCTAAAGTTTATGGGGTTTGATTTATTGGTAGTTGTAATGAAAATCCAGGATAAGTTATGTAATATGTACATATACTATGATTATTTTATCTCAATATTTCAGTTATATAAGTGTAGGTCAATAATATGAGTTAAATGTGTCTATTTAATCAATACATTGATCATAAAATTAAAAAATTTTAGATTGTATTATGATGTAATTATATTGATAATGAATAGTTTTTGTATACTATATTATATAATAATAATATATTAGAATTAAAAATTACTAAATACCATACCACAATTATTTCAAAAATCATCTTCATTTTCATTAAATGTATATTATTTTATATCATTAAAATTGAAACCCCCATATTTTCTTCATTATTTATATAAAACTAAAAAACTATAAATAAAAAAATGACAACTAAAGACCAATATGTAACATGTTTCCTCCATGATCGATAACCCTATGTTCAACCCTGTTTTTCATTCCTAAAATATTAGAAATATAATTTTATGAGGTGTATAATAATATTATAATCAAAATTCTTGGTACTATTTTTAGAAATATATTTAAATTAATATTATTTTTAGAATGATTTCGTCCAAGGTATAAAAAGGATGTTGAAAATTGGTTGTGAGGTTTAGTATTTGTTATTAGATAGCACAAAAATGATTAAAAATCATGTTACCAATATATTTTTTAATATGTTAGTATACACTATGGTTTAAGTGAGGAATAGGTTTGAATGTTTCCAATAATGTAATGGAATAATTTTTGGGAAAGGTGACATAGGTCACATCAAGGACCCCTTTTTGACATTGTTCATGCATTATTTAAAACCATATACATGTAGGTACACGTGTATGTGGGTTTTATTTTCTAAAAAACGTATCTCCGAATAAGAGAAAACTATAATTTTATATTTCTTTGATTTTTTTTGGAACAAAATACATAATAACAAAGGCGTGTACAATTTCTTAAGTTCCATTTTGAATTGTTTCATTTTTGGGAAATGGAAAATATTTGGGGTAATGTAAATAATTTGAAATTTTTATTTTTTTTTATTTCCTTTAAAAAATATATTTTTTGAAAACCAAAGTATGTATTTTGTAAAGAATATATTTATCTTGGATTCCATGTGTTGAGAAGTTTAATTATTTTGAAAGATTTAAAAAATTAATGGTTTTGTAAAATCTAGAGATATTTTATTTTCATTTTTGATTTTTAATGTGAAATGGGTATATTCATTTGTTTGTTTTGGTTTAAATATATTTAGAGAGATTGGAGTTTCATTAAAAACAATAGGATTTCTATAATTTTTATAAAAAAATGTTTAGATTAGGTTTATTTAAATAAATAAAAAAATTACAAGCCAGTGAGGGACTCAATGTTATTTTTTTAGATCATGCTTTTCATTATGGTGGGTATCACCATAAGTTGAGATAGAAGTGTTCTGGTGTTAAATTTCATTATGATGGGAGTTTGTCCAAACACCATTTAGATTATTTGGTTATTCTTTTTGTATGGATTACTATATATGTTCTATGGTAGGGATATATGATATTATGTTAAATTCATGGATTTTAAATGGATGGTGATTTGTCTTTGATGATTTAAGAACCTTTGATAGAGAAAAAAATAGATAGTGATGGATTGGATATAATGATTTATGAAATGACCTTAGTTTGGGGTTATAAATGTGACTATAAATGGTAGGGTTATATAATCCTTTTACATAGTTTGTTTTTTTATGTTTAATAATTTTATAGTTGGCTCAATTATATCACACATTTTTTTAATTCTAAGTAAAATGGATTTTTTTTAAGAAAAACTAATATGAAAGTTTTCTTATTTGATTTATGATCAGGGGATGGATTCTTGATAGGGTTTTGGAGATTGGAAAACGCCTAAAATGACCTTAATTACTGGTATTTTTAAATTGATTATAATTTATAAGGATAAAGATATCCATATATAGGTTTTAGTTATATCAATACTTAGGGTGCATGGTTCCCCAAACTATGAGGAAATGTGATTAAACTAAAAAACGTCCCATGTTTTGGATAGTGTATAAGCAAGATTTTCCAATTATATTTATAAATCAATCAAATTAAATTCTTATCCTATTAAAATTTTGTTTTATATTTTTTCCCTCCCACATTCTCTCTGATTTTCATTACCCTTTTTTTATCTTTGACTCATGAAACACCTCGGTAGCTTTCACATTGATGAAAACCCATGGGTGGCTGAATTAATCAATCTTTTATCATATTGTAAGATAATACATTCATAACACCCCATATATATGACCTTTATATAATTAGATGACTTAAATAATATATTTCATTATATAAATTTCCAAAACCTTTTGTGTTTATATTTTTAGATAATTATGAAAAATCATAAAGTATCAATACCTATGTATTTTTCAATTAATGGATATTTTTTCACTATATAAGAAACTTAATCCATTGAAATCCATCAAAGTCTCTCATATATACTCTAAACAATATAATATTCTAGATAAATCATACATATTAATTTTCTTTATTACCTGTAGTAATGGAAACATACAAAGGGGTGAGCTCAAATGCTCGGTAAGGGTAAACATAAGTGATAAAAATCAAAGATCATAAGTTATCATCGGATTCCCATGTATATATGATAATATAATCAAGATATAAAAACTAATTAAATATGAATCATACCGACTAAAACATGGAATACAAGACAAGAGTCGTCAAATTAATCTTTTGACTTAAGATAATAGTTATCATGAGATCTTGGATTCAAAATATTGTGACTATAATGTAAAAGAAGACATAATAATCATATCACCAAATTTTACCACTAATTTTTCATAAAATAATTTTACCAATGATTTTCTACAAGGTATCATAGAACAATGTCAAGGAATACTTCTAAGGTATCATAAATTTTCCCTCTCTAGAGATTAATTCTTTACCTAATTCATTGGAGCACTATCGTGGAGCACCCTTCCAAATAGTACATGTTCATGGTATATTTATGTCAAATAAAGAAATTATTCATCATTCCATCAACAATAATAATATGAAAACCACATTGAAAATAATTTGGTATCTGATGTTATTAAGTAGATTTCAAGGTGAATACCTTCTAATCATATAAATTGTATTTACACTGTATTGATAAAGGTAATATGGTTTAGTCAATAATTTCCCAAATCAATCTATGTATGGAATCTAGGTGAAAAAAATTAAGTTAAAACAATTAAAAATAATGTATTCTAAAAAATTTATTGGAATAGAAGTTATGCCTATTCATAGTTGATGGTTAGGAAAAAACCTGTGATGGGTTAGTACTCTAATAGAGAAGAAAATTTCCAAATAAATGTAGATGAATAATTAGGATGGTATCATTTGAATAATATCATTGATTAGTTATAAAATATATCAAAATATGTTGACATAGATTAAAAACACTTTTTAGGATCTTTAAAAAAATTAATTTGGTGAAAGTAATATCTTTGAGACTTTTATAAATATTTATTTTGAAAAAATAAGAAGTATTTTATAAAACATAGAGGAATATAATTTTCAATAGGAACCAATAAATTTCAGGGAGGAACATTCATGTAAAAGGAAAATTTCTGTAAATATGTGTTTACACAAAAAATGTTGAAAAGGGATTATTTTCCCACATTGATGAAAATGACCCATACAGAAAGTGTTAAAAATTTAAATAAAACTTTTTATTGAAATTAAATCAAGCATTAAATTATACAAATAAATTATTTATGAATATATTATAATTTTATAAATATAATTGAATGAATAATTTCGTGGAAGAGGAGGATTCCTGGCTGAAAAGAAGAAGTATGGTTGGTTTCCTTACAATGGGTAAATAATTAGCCAATGAGGGAAATGAAATAGTGAGGAGACCTATAAAACAAAAAAAATATATGAGTAAAAAATTATATATCCATTTTATAAAAAAATACTATACAAATTTCTATGATGTATTATCTTCCCAAATTAATCCCGATTTGAAATTGAGATTGAAGAAGGAAACCTTATGGTAATAGTAACATAAGAATCAAAAGAAAATAAGTTGGTCACCATGGAGTGGACATAGAAATATCATGAAATAAAATATATTAATAATATTTAAATTAAATTTTCCATTTAATACACAATAAAAAGTAAATTAATGTGCATGCTATTAAGCATGTCCCATGGAATTGAAAATTGAGATAAATAACCCTTACCTTAATTTGTGAATCTCACTAAAGCGGTTTAATATCTTCTATAAAAAAATAAATATCATTATTAACTATTTAAGAAACTTTTTCATATCTATAACCATTTATAAAATTAATTTATAATTATTTTATATATGTATATCAGTTAATTATTATATATTTTAAATATTGTGTGTGAATAATCATGATTGTTTTGAACTATTTTCATAGTAGTGGTGTTGTTATTAAATCTTCTTTAAAAGTTGACAATACCTAGACAAAATAATGTTTTTTAATTGATGGTTTTAATTATTTAGGATTTTATAATTTCATCCTGTAATAGTTTTGGTTGTTATCCATAATGATAAAATCAGAGATGACCATGTTTTGGTGATTTTAACAAAAGTATATTGGTGTCCTAATTTGTGGTTTTAATATTAATTTTAAAATTAAAGATGCAAAATAAAATCATTATTTTATTTGTTTAAAATATTTTTTCAATAATTAATTTCTCATAGTCATCCATTATATCATTTTATATCATTTTCGATGAAGGTGGTGGGACCAACCCATACATGAAAATACCATCATTAATGGATGATTATGGTTATAATGGTGGTTTATTTTGTTAAAATATAATTATTATATTATTTTAGATATATTATTTAGATATAATCATGATTTTAAATCATATTTTAAGATATTTTAATAAATAATATATACACTATATGAAAAATTAGATATGTTACTTCATGGAGGTGGTAGTCCGCATGTATGCATGGTTAACATTTTCATTTCTTACTGAATGAGGGTGAATGATGGTGGATTATACTTTTTTTCTTAAAATGAAATTGTATAACATATTTCACATGTATAATATTTTGCATCCTTATATTTTTCTATGAGAGGGGATGGTGAATAATGGAAGATGATGTTTTGTGGATTAGTTAGTCCACACAAACTCATGTGTTTTTGTTTTTCTTAATGGAAAAGGGGAAAGTTGGTTAATGATTGTTAAATAATAATAATAAAATTTAGTATAAAAAATAATTATTTCATTATATATTGATATAAAATTATATTTGTAAAATTAATATATAAAGGAAAATAAATTATGGAATATTAGTACCGATGTTGAGAACAAGAGTTTTCCCTTGGCGGACACCTTGGAAAGGGATGAAATCAGGAAAAAATTATTTTGCAAAAAAAGTATTAAGGAAGTGAAATTATATTTCAGGTGAATGGAATAGGGTAGGGTTTTAGTTTAAAACCAAACTTATGGAGTGGCTTTGAAGGGGTGGTGATATTCCCCTTTTATAAGTGATGTGAATGACATTTTTCTAATTATTTCATCTTAATATAAAAAGTGAACATGTTTCACATGTCAAGAAGTTTCAAAAGTAAAAAATAATGGATTTTATATAAGTTATATTTATACAAACCTCATACAATTATTTATAAAAATAATTATAACCTATTTGGATTTTCACCCCATTAGTTCACCTTTTTTTACCCTTTATACTTTTACCACATAAACTTGTTTTTACCGAAGTAATTAATTGTCTATGCATAAAAATATAACAGGCCATATTAAATTTTTCTGAAATAATGATTCAAAATATTAAATATATTTTATCAAATAATATTTATATGTGTATTAAAAATAATTTAAAAAATATCGCATGTAACGTGTAAGAACCCAATTTTAGAAAAGGTGTATTTTTCAGGCGTATAATTTCTATATAATATAAAATTAAAAACATAATTTATTTAAATGAAATAAATTAATTTATTATAAAAAATAAATTTTATTTGGAATTCAAATAAATATATAACTAAATTTTACCGAAGTAATATTTAATTTAAATAAAAGAAAAAACACTTTCTTTTATTGAAAAATATCAATTATGTTCTTAAAAAGTTAAACATTTTTTTCAAAAATTAAGGATATTATTTTGAAATTTTATTTTTTTAATAATTAAATAAATATATGACAAATTAAAACATTTTGTAAAATTATATGTCTTCCATATATAATGGAATGTTCACATAAATATAACGTATTGATAAAAACTGTATTTTTTCAGTTATTCACCTAAAATCAATTATTTCATAAAAATAAAAAAATCAACTTAAGATAATAATTAAATTATTTATCTCATAATGAAGTTTATTTTTTTCAAATAAAAATTCAAAATTTTTATAATTGACCTTTTAAATAAAAACATAAAAATATAATTCAAACGGTTTTCATAGGAAATTTACCTTTTCAAAAATATTAGCTCTTATTATTGTTATTTACTATAAATTAATAATCAAATTGTTTTTAATATATCATTCATATAAAAGTTATATTTTATTGATAATATCATTATGTTAATAAAAATACATAAAAACCAATTTTATAATGGATTCATTTTAAATAATAAATTAGTCATATTATTTATTTAGCTTCTCTAATTTAAATATTATCCAAGCCTCAGTATTTATAATGAGAATTATTTTTATTTCTACATATAATTCTTAATTAGGTTACCTCTATTTTTCTCGGAAAATTATATGGATACATTTTAATGGTCAAATAATTCTCCATAGTTTTTATTTGATTTAGTTTTTTGTGTGAAACAATAAATTGAAAAAAATTTGTTTTAATGAAATATATGTCAAAATATTAATTTTTTACATTCTCCCCAATTAAATAAATTGTTTCATCACAATTTTAATTATCACTCAATAATAAAATTATTCAATGGTATATATAATATAGGCATATAACATTATATATTTTCCAATGATGTGTGTACCTTAATATATTACTTATGACTAGTAAACAAACATTGTCACCTCATAGTGTTAATAGATTGCTTCAGTTTTCTTCATAAAATGGTTTCTTCCACCACTACTTTTTCCACATATTAAACACCTACTATTTTCATTAAGACAATATACTGGTTGATTCTTACAATTCATTACACAAATAAGGTTGAATATTATTTCCTTTATCATCTTCATTAACTGAGCATCCCTGAGACTCCATCCTTATCTTCTTTACTGTGTTTGGAAATTGAACTAAGTTCATCTTGTTAATCATAATTTATTAAATATCATTAATCTTATCAGAAGGATTCTCACTATAGATCTTATCATGTTAAGTTACTCATTGGTAAAATCACCACAATATCCATAAAATCTATTGTTAACTTTGTTACTCTGATCTTCAGTCATTACCAAAACAAAGATTTAATTGTGAGTGGTGAACAAGTTAGACATTAAGAAAACTTTTATAAGATTAAAAATTCAGCCTCAAGATTTATTACTCTTTGTTGTTATTACATTAACATTCTATTTAACCAAAAACACTCTCAATTAAATCTAGGTTTCTTTAGGTGGGTATCTCTCATATTCCACAACCAAATTACTCAACATAACATATCCTTAATAATATATTGTAAATAAAATATCATTGCAAAAGTATATCCCAAAGGAGTGTCTATCTAGGTGTGCAGTTTTAGGCCCACTCATCGTGCACCAAAGTAAAGATTATGTTGATACTCAACAAGACTATTTTACAAGTGATTACCCCTGGTGAATTTGTGCCACAACCTCATCCACTTTCCAGTATCCCAATGGGGATTTAATTTCTTTGATAACCATAAAATCTCTATTTTAACAAGGAATTATGATTTTATCTTATAAATTGACATCTCCCTTGTGTTTTCAATAAATTTATCTTACAATTATCCCTAAAATATTCAATATTACCTAAACTAGCCGATAGTGTTATCTATTCCTTTTGAATTATGATCAACCTTAACTTATAAACCATAAATTATAATTAAATAACATCAAAAAATCTCAAGTTTACAAAAATCGTCATTGATAACAACTATGATACTCCACAGACATGATCCTCTGATAATTACATGTCATGAAGAAAATATTACATTATATACATTCACAATGCCTTTGAGGTTTAATATTTTTATAATTAAGAAAGTTCATAAACTAGAAATCCCAATTTCTTTTCTAAATAATAAAAGACCATTTCTTTTTCAACCAATAAATTTCTTCCTCACAATGTAATCAACATCTTAATCCATTAATATCCTTCAATATCTCCCACAAATACTCTACATAACATACTCTTCTAGACCCATCATACATATTACATTTATTCATAACTTAGGGAAGTTGAAAAATAATAAGGGTTGATCTCAAATGATTGGTAAGGGTAAACATAATAAATAGAAATCAAATATCCTAAGTGATCATTAGATGTAAATGTGGGTATAATAAAATAATCAATGTAAAAGAACACATAATCAAGGAATCATACCCAATAAAAGATGTATCGTAGGTTAAGAGTCATCAAATGAATATTTTAGAGTAATGAAATAGTTATCATAGGATCTTGGTATGAAAATATTTAAATTACCACAAAAAAATATAATATTAAGCATATAACCAATGTTAATCTCTAAGGTGTGAAACCATCATATTACCAAGGTTGTTCACCAACGTATCATAAACATTACCACTGAATACTGTCAAGGTATCATAAACATGAAATCTCTAGTGATTAGTTATTTACCGAATATATTTGAGTTTTATTAATTCTCACCCTTAAATAAAATAATTATAAATTATATCTGGGTTTAACATAAATAAAATATTCCTGAATTTAGTAGTAATCATTGCATGATAATTCCATTGAAAATAAAGGTTTATCCAATGATATTAAGTACATTTCAAAGTAAATACCACTAAATGGAGTGTATGGTATTTAAATCATATATATAAATGGTATATTTATGTGAAAATAATTTCCCCAATCCATTGAGTTATTATTTCTAGGTGAACACCATTCAATCAAAGAAATAGAAAACATGGTATTAATACAAGAAATACATTGGAATAAAACTTAATCATTTTTATAGTTTATGTATTGGGAAGTTATTGACAATGATGGATCACTCCTATGATAGTGAAAGACATTTCATAATTAATTAAGAGGAAAAATTATAATATTATCATTTGGAGAATATAATCAACCAAGAATAAAATATGTTGAAAGGTATTGGAATGGATGAAAAAATATTTCAAGAGAATTAGTAAAATCGCATTAGAAATAATGAATTTCATTGAACCTTTTTAAAATATTTATTTATAAAGAAATAAATATTTTATAAAACATAGTGGATTAGAATTTATTTTAGTAACCAACAAAACTTTGGGATATTGTTTCATGTTAAGAGATAAAATGAAATAAAGGTATCTTCACATGGAAAATTTTTAAAATAGACTGTTTCACATTTTAATGAAATAAACCCATGATGAAAATGTGAAAAACTTATTTAAAATATTTTAATAAAATTAAAATTACTATAAAATTATCTTAATAAATTATTATTTTATATATTAGGACATTCACAAAATTATCTATTGAATATGGTCATGGAGAGGAGCATTTCCAACTAAAAAGAAGATTTAGGGTTGCTTTTCTTTACAGTGGGAGAATAACAAGAAAAGTGGGGAAATTAAATAGATAAGAGACATATAAAACCCCAAAAATAATAAGGGTAGGATTAAATTATTAAGTATCTTACCAAAAAAAGAGCATAAAAATTCCCCATATGTATTATCATTCAAAATTATCCGGATTTGAACATGATATTGAAAAATATTCCCTTGCATTAATGGTAATATAAGAATAAAAATAATATAATGGGGTTTCCATTAAGTGAAATTTAAATATAATAAAATGAAATATATTCATTATACTTGAATATAATTGGGAATTGAATACAACATATAAAGGAAATTATGGAGTGCAATATCAAACAATTTTTATAGACATTAAAATAGATACAAATTACTATTACCATAATTCTCCACTCCCACTAAGATGTGTGAATCTTATGTATAGAAAAATAACTATATTAGTCACTTATTTATGAAACTTTTAAATATATATAACCCTTTATAAAATTTATTTATAATTATATTCTACATGCATATTAGTTAGTTATTATCTATTTTCAATATCGAGTATAAGTAATTTTGATCATTATGAAATAGATTTATAATAGTAGTGTTGTTTATTATTAGAATCTCAAAGTTCATCATTCCCATATCATTAAAGGTTGTGTAATTAATGAAATATAATTATTTGTAATTTTAAAATTTTATTCTATCATAGTTTTGATCATTATCCATAACGATGAAATCGGTGATTTCCTTATTTTAGTGATTTTTAACGAACGAACGTTGTATCTTTATTGATGAGTTTAATATTATTGATACAATTTCATAAAAATTAAATTTATTATTCTAATATTATATCATTAATTAAAATTTTTTAAGTTATCATAGTCATAAATGATATTATTTTATAATATTGTTCAAGTGGTTTGTTAGACTAACCCAAAAATGAACATACCATAATTAATGGATGAGTATGGTTATGATGATGGTTTATTTTTATAATATTTTCATTATTAAATTATAATAATTTTATATTGTAGATATTATTAAGGTTAAAACTCTTAATAAAATTTATTTTATTAAATAATAAAGGAAATATATGAAAAATGTGATATGTTACTCTTTGGGGACAGCAGTTCACATGTATGGACAATTATAAGTGAATGAGAGGGAATGAATGTGGATTATAATTTTTATCACCATAATCATAGTAATATTATATATGTTATATTTATTCATTAATTACATTATTATAACCAGGTAGAGACCTAGAAATTCCAAGGAAATTTTTTTCTTTAATTTCTTTGGAATTTTACGAGTCATTGGCTTCTGACAGCACATGATTCTGAGGCCCAGTGTGCCCGGAATCAATTTCCAAAGATTATCTCATGTACGTTCAGTGAACGAATGAGCGGGTTTTTCTATCTTTTGAACTGGTATGTGGAATTGAAAATTGAGGGCACTGATGAACTCGTAGCGCTGACAAATTCTTAAGGGGACCTTTACCACAGTTGCGTTTGAAGCATGTTGAGAATTGTTTTTAATTTGGAGTTTAGTTAAGAAGTTAAATAAATTTGTTAAAACAAATTTATATCTAAGGAAGTTAAATTTTACCATGTGTGGATATATGAGAGGTGGGTCCCACATGAACCCCAACCTCTCATCTTCCCATAACTCTATCCAACCCCCTTTAACACCCCTTCAATTTAATATGACAACCCCTTTAATAAAGAGACCATCTCTCTCCCTCTTTAATGGTGCGAACACTTTAATTAATTAAGTGTTTTGAATTTGAGAAGGCATGGCATGTTTATTAATAGGGGAAGCCACTTTTTAATATGGGTTGGAAAATATTTTGGACAAACTTGAGGAACCTCTAGAGGATTGGAAAGAAATGTGTTTTTCCTCCTGAGGAAGAGTGCCTTCGACGAAGAAAGCTCTACGATTCGAAGAACGTGAAGTCACCGACGACGTACCTTTTCTTTTTCTTCCTCCATGTCAAGGAAGGAGACACTGCCATGGGGGAATGTTTCCAACAACAATGTTCTTTCTTCTTCTGATGTTGACGGGATCGATACCGTTCTCCTGTGATGTCGTTCTATCACGACGCTTGCCTCTTTCCGCGGCCCGACGACGTGCAACGTCATGACCGAGGTAGGGGAATTTTGTTTATTTCTCTTTTGAGTGGTTTTATCTCATTATCATGAGAGTTTATTTATATTATTTTAGTATAATTTATTCTTGAATAAATTATACCCTTATCATTGTTGAAATCATGTGTTTGACTATTGCCAATTGATAATCCTAAACGTGGAGGGCGTGGGATGAAAACACACAGCCCGACGACCCTCCGTTGGTTGTTTTTTTGTGCGCGGGATGACGGGTGACGATGAAACGGGACCGCAACGGTGTTTGGAAGTCATCACAGTGAAGAGAGGATCCCAGGAGAGCCGTAGGTGCAAGCGGTGGGCGAATCGGAGCACTGGAGTGCGTCCGGTGGTCCGCGGAAGGTGGCGGCAGTGCGTCGCGCCGGCGCGGCAGCGCCGGTGACTAGAGGTGTCGGCCGGAGCCGTCTGGCCGCCTGGAGGTGGCAGCACCCCAGCGCGCCATTGGAGAAGATCGGCCACGGCTGTGCCGCGATTGCGATGCAGTAGATCCCACGCGGTCGCGGGATCTGGGATGACCCGAGGTGGCGCTTTGCGCCACTGGTACCAATTAGCTAACCCCCCCCCCCCTGCTCCACATACCAGCTCGGTCGGGCAGGCCGAGCCGCGGCCGTGCCGGTCAGGCCAGACCTTGGCCTACCGGGTCAGACCCGGACACGGGTCAGGTCGACCCGGTTCGAGCAGACCCATGGGGTGTTGTGCCGGGTCGGACTGGGCTCAAACCCCCTATTTTCAGACCATTTTCGGTTAAACAAACATATCCTGAGTTATGGACATTCGATCGATGCACCGTCAGTTGCGTAGGATTTCCTGGATCGAGATGGTTTCTTTTCAAATTACACTCAAGGTTTAGGCGAAGTTTGGATACAGACGGGTTGGTTCGAACCCGAAACCAACCAGGCCCTTGGAGCGGAAACACTTATAACATGAGCTACGGACATCTGATTGACGTCCTATCAACTTTGTTGGATTCTTCTTGGTGAGAAGGTTCTTTTTGTATACTTCACCTGAGGTTTAGACGTAGTTGGAGTAAGGCCAAGTTGGATTGTACCCAAAATCCAACCAGGCCCCTAGAACGGAAAAGCTAATAACTCTCAGACCAGACGTTCGTTTGAAGAACCATCAGCGGCGTTGGTAATCACGTTGAGAAACTGTTCTTTTGAGTATACCCCATGAGAGTTTGAGGTACAATTGGGTTACAGTCGGGTTGGTTCATACACGAAACCAATCGGGCCCCCGAGACTAAATGGCTAATAACTCACAGACCGAGCATCTAATTGACGTGATGTCTGTTGTGATGAGACCCCTTTGACGAGGAGGTCCTTTGAGATACTTCCAAGTGAGATTATGTGACACTTGGAAGTATCAACTAGTAGATAATGGAGCAGACCCTCCTGGAGACGAGCATACAGAGTACGAAAAGTTTATAGCTAGCTGAGACCTGATGACTGCTTGTTTGTTTCGAGTCGGAGTGACTTGTATAGCCCGTTGGGGAGCACTACTGTTTTTTCATTGAATACCCATGGCGAGGAGCACTACTGTGTTTAGGTGGCAGACACGTGGTACTCAATAGAAGGATTACCTCTATAGGCTATGAGGGGGGAGCACTACTTAGTGAGGTGGCATACCCATGGCGGGGATCACTACTGTGTTTGGGTGGAAGACCCGCAGTAATCGACATGAGGAGTACCTCAGCAGTCTAAGGTTAGTGAGCAGTGCCTTGGAGTTGCGATAGGATCACAGTACTCGACAGAGGAGAATCTCTTCAGCAGTTTTGGTTTCGATATCTTTAATAAAAATCCTGGTTTGAGCTGAGTCAATGACCTTTTTGTTTGCCTCATAATTAAGATGGGTCACTTGATAACTTAGGTATATGTATGGGAATATACCTAAGTAGTGTTTATCTGTTAATTTCATAACCTTTTTTTTCATCATGATTGAGATGGGTTACTTGATAACTTAGGTATAAGTATGAGATTTCACCTAAGTAAGGGTTATCTGTTTAAATCCTTATTTATGGTTATCCTTGTTGGATTTAGTGATACCTTAAGGCTCCCGGGGTCCCTACTAAGTATCGTTATAATCACCCCTTCATGGGCTATGCCCGCACCTCATTGTGTTGGATGCAGACGACAGACAGCGTTGAGAGAGACCGAGTGTACGAGCACCGGACGGTACCCAGAGGTGGACCTCACAACGAGTCAGTACCCAGAGGTGGACCTCACGACGAGACAGTACCCAGAGGTGGAATTCATGATGAGACGGTACTCGGAGGAGGTTGGCGGGAAAGAGAATTGAGGAGGCTATCTATACCTACCCTTTAGGTAGGATCCGAGGTGGATGACCCAGGAGCTATTTCTATCTTCCAGGTGTTTGCCTTTTCCGTTGTACTTTCGTTCAATTGTAGCTGTATATTTCTGTTGGGTTTGTATTCTGGCCCATTTACTTTTCAGAACTTTCTTTTGTACTTAGTGTATTACTTCCGCTTCTACTCTGGTTGGATGTGTCTATGTTTTATAAAGGCAATGCCTTCCCAGTTATCAGGATATTCACCTTTGGTGCTAGTCGCCAGCCCCTGGCCTATGGAAGGCAGGCTTGGGGTAGTCATAACACGGGCCCCGAGGATGGGTCGTGAGAAATTGGTATCAGAGGAGTCGGTTCTACCGCAGAACTCAGGACTCTGATCATTCTTTTCTATGAAGCAATAGTCTTAAGGGTACCGAGTGTGGTCTTCAGTTCAGGTAGTCCAGTGTTGGTGTCGCGGCCGACGTATCCATACACCAGGATCCTAAATACTAATTTCCAACTTAGTGCATGAAAACACTGATTGCGTGTGTGTTTCCAATGTTTTAAAGTCAGCTCAAACCAGGTCAACTCACAAGGTTTAAATTGTTTGGCCATGTCGCATCTGTTCAGGATGTCTCCATGCAGACAGTCAGTTGGAGTTCCGATAGAGTACACAATGACGGCCCACCGAGTGATGAGACTCTGGTGCAGGGCCCTCTCTCTATGTTGGAACCTTCAGGTGGTGTACTAGCAGCACCACCACTCGTTAGGTAGCAGATTCCACCAGCCGTACTAGCTGACGGTGCATGCTGGCAGAGCACATTTCATGAGTTCTAGCAGCACAGGCCTCCGAGGTTTCAAGGAAAGATAGATTCCCAGGAAGCAGTGGACTGGATGGAGGCAATTTCTAGAGTTCTACACCTATTTTAGACACTAGTAGAGTAGATGGTGATCTTAGATACTAGTGTTTCCCAGTGAGTGACCGTAAGGATGGTCGACATAGTGATGTTACTTCAGTACGTGGATCGATGCCTGAGATAGTACCTTCGGGTAGTGTTCCAGTTATATCACTAGCTGTTGGTCAGCAGTTTCAACTGGTGGTACTGGTATATGACACAAGTAGGTTCAGTTCCATACACATGTTTCAGCATCAGATTCCCCTCAGGTTCCGAGGTGAGCCCAGCTCACAGGTGGCTGAGGAATGGCTTGAGGAGGTGGCTAAGAGTTTTCTATAGCTTATAAAAATTCGGGTGGATGACATGTCGGTAGATGAGTAATCATTAAGGCATACAGATCATTCCTAGTAGTAGATGACTACAATACGATCAGTGCTTTAGAGCTCGGGCATCATAGCGAGGTGTGTTTAAGGACATCCGAGCCAGCACCTTTCCTTTATGCATTCCTACTTATGTTAGGGTGCTAAAGAGAACCTTTGTGGTTGAGAATTCTTGGGCTGAGTGGATACAGCTAGTGATGGCTAGCATGGGAGAAGCAGGAAATCAGCACCAGTCTTGGATACATGGGCGTGTAAAATGTTTTAAAGAAGAGGAAGTGTTAAGGATAGATGAATCTGAAAGAAGCAGTTGTGGAAGCAGAGCTTGGAGGAAAGCATGTGGTGAGGTGCATTTCAACATGTTAAAACCAACTGCCTTTGTATTCCCCACCAGGCTCAATGACCAGGAGGGCAGGGGAAGAGAGTAGCTACATTCAGTCAAGGAGTGTGACCCAAGGGCTCTAGGAATGATTTGAGGTACGGTCTGTGTCTACTACTAGATTCTGTAACAATAGACATTTATATGAATCATCCCTTCCTTCCATGAATCTTGTCCCAGACCTAGAGTTTCCGGTTAAGCCATTGACTTGACCCTCACGTCTGGAGATACCTTTGGGAGGAGACTCGATAATCACACTTACGCCGATGGTGTGATCTAACCCTTGAGGTAAGAGTTTCTGTTGGAACCTCTTGGTGGTAGCGTTGAGGCCTTACAATGTTAGTTTGGGTATGAACTGGGCAACCACAGTTCATACATAGATTGACTATATTAAGAAAAAAGGTTGTGGTTTACCTACAATGTAGGGATGGGTTTTCCTTGGTCGGTGAAAAGGAAACCTTAGGCAGCACATGATGGAATCATGCATAGGAGGTTGCGGCCGGTCACTCTTGATTTGGCCAACCATAACCTCGTGGCATCATGATTTTTGATTTTTCAGTTCCAAACAGGAAACAGAGGCCTCTAGAGTTCAAGGATGTCGATCACATCTTTATATGGGTCTCACCTCTATGAGGTCTATGGAGAAGTGGCTGAAGCGTCAATTTATCTCTGAGGTTCAATGGACCTTTCAAGGTCATTGGCAGGGTAGTAGAGGTGGTTTACAACTTGACCTTTCCACCTCAGTCGCACTGGGTGCACAATTTCATCCACGTATCTCAGCTAAGGAGCTACGTGCACGACCCTTCACACATCATCGATTACGGGGAGCAGGACATCAATGATAGGGCGACCTTCATGGAGGTCCTAGTGGAGATTGAGGATTTATGGGAGTGGGTCCTACGTTGTTGATCGATTCCTCTGGTGCACTTTCGCTAGCAGCACATGAACCTCCATGAAAGCACATGGGATTAGGAGGATTAGATGTGTGCTCACCCCTTTAGTTTCCCTAGTGTGTGTTGAAGCTTTACGGGGAAGTAAATCCCTGAGGTGGGAGTAATGTAGAGACTTGGAAACTTCAAGGAAATTTTTTTCTTAATTTCATTGGAATTTTATGAGTCTGTGGTTTCTGACAGCACCTGATTCCGAGGTCCGGTGTGCCCGAAATCAATTTCTGAAGTTTATCTCAGGTACGTTCAGTGAACGAACGAGCGGGTTTATATATCTTTTGAACCGGTGCTCAGAATTGAAAATTGAGGGCACCGATGAACTCACAGTGCCTACAATTTCTTAAGCGGACCTTTACCACAATTGCGTTTGAAGCAGGATGAGAATTTTTTTTAATTTGGAGTTTAGTTAAGAAGTTAAATAAATTTGTTAAAATAAATTTATATCTAAGGAAGTTAAATTATCCCATGTGTTTATATATGAGAGGTGAGGCCCACACGAGCCCCAACCTCTCATCTTCCCATAACTCTATCCAAACCCCTTTAACACCCCATAAATTCAATGTGAAAACCCCTTTAATAAAGAGACCATCTCTCTCCCTCTTTAATGGTGCCAACACTTTAATTAATTAAGTGTTTTGAATTTGAGAGGGCATGGCATGTTTATTAATAGTGGAATCCTCTTTTTAATATGGGTTGGAAAATATTTTGGGAAACCTTCAAGAACCTCTGGAGGATTGTAAAGAAATGTGTTTTCCCTCCTGATGAAGAGCGCCTTCGATGAAGAATGCTCTATGATTCGAAGAACGCGAAGTCACTGACGACGTGCCTTTTCTTCTTCTTCATCCATGTCAAGGAAGGAGACACTGGAATGGGGGAACGTCACCAACAAAAACGTTCTTTCTTCCCCATATGTTGACGGGATCGATACCGTTCTCCCACAACGTCATTCTATCATGACGCATGCCTCTTTCCGCGGCCCGACGGTGTGCAACGTCATGATCGAGGTAGGGGAATTTTGTTTATTTCTCTTTTGAGTGGTTTTATCTCATGAGCATGAGAATTTATTTATATTATGTTAGTATAACTTCTTCTTGAATAAATTATACCCTTATCATTGTTGAAATCGTGTGTTTTATTATTTCCAATTGATAATGCCTAACGCGGAGGGCGCGGGCCGAAAAAACATGGCCTGACGACCCTCCGTTGGTTGTTCGTTTTTGCGCGGGATGACGGGCGATGATGAAACGGGACCACAATGGAATTTTCAAGTCGTCGTAGTGAAGAGCGGATCCTGGGAGAGCCATAGGTGCAAGCGGTGGGTGAATCGGACCACTGGAGCGTGTCTGGTGGTCCGCGGAAGGTGGCGGCGGTGCGCCTCGCAGGCGCGGCGGCGCCGGCGACCGGAGGTGGTGGTCGGAGCCGTCCGGCAGCCTGGAGGCGGCGGCGCCCCAGCGCGTCACAGGAGAAGATATTCCCCGGTTGTGCTGCGGCGGCGACGCGGTAGATCTCGTGCGACCGCAGGATCTGGGACGACCCGGGGGGGCGCTTTGCGCCACCGGTACCAATTAGCTGCGGGTCGCACCCCCCTACTCCGCGTACCCCCTCGGTCGGGCAGGTAGAGCCGCGACCGCGCCAGTTGGGCCGGACCATGCCGTTCGGGCTGGGCTGCACCCTACCGTGCTGGACTCGGACCCGGGTAAGGTCAACCTGGTTCGAGCCAACCCAGGGGGTGCTGGGTCAGGTCTGACCGGGCCCAGACCCCCTATTTTCAGACCGTTTCGGTTAAAAGGACATATCTTGAGCTACGAACCTCTGATAGACACACTGTCTATTGATTAGGATTCCTTGGATCGAAACGGTTGTTTTGGTATATTACACTCAAGGTTTAGGCAAAGTTTGGATACGGCCGGGTTGGTTCGAACTCGAAACCCACAAGGCCCTCAGAGCGGAAACGCTTATAACTTGAGCTCCAGACATCCTATTGTCATGCTGCCAACTTTGATGGATTCTTCTTGGTGTGAAAGTCCTTTTGGTATAATTCACCTGAGGTTTGGACGAAGTTGGTCTAAGGCCGGGTTGGATTGTACCCAAAATCCAACCGGGTGCCTGGAACAAAAAAGCTAATAACTCTCAGACCAGACGTTCGTTTGAAGAACCGTCAGCGGCCTTGGTAATCACGTTGAGAAATGGTTCCTTTGAGTATACCCCATGAGATTTTGGGGTATAGTTGAGATATGGTCGGATTGTTTTGTACACAAAACCTACCGGGCCCCCGGGACTAAATGGCTAATAACTCACAGACCGGGCGTCTGATTGACATGCCATCTGTTGTGATGAGACCCCTTTGATGAGGCAGTCCTTTGATATACTTCCACATGATATTACTTGACACTTGGAAGTATCGACTAGTAGCTCGGGGAGCGGACCCTCCCAGAGACGAGCGTACGGAGTACGGAATCTTTGTAGCTAGCTGAGACCTGATGACTGCTTGTCTGATTCGAGTCAGAGTGACATGTATAGCCCACTGGGGATCACTACTGTGTTTCGATGGCAGACCCACAGCGGGGATCACTACTGTGTTTGGGTGGAAGACCCGCATTACTCGACAGAATTAGTACCTTTGTAGGCAATGAGGGGGAGCACTACTTTGTGAGGTGGCATACGCATGGCGGGGAGCACTACTATGTTTGGGTGGCAGACCCGTAGTAATCGAAAAGAGGATTATCTTAGCAGTCTAAGGATAGTGAGCAGTGCCTCGGAGTCGTGACAGGATCATAGTACTCTATAGAGGAGGAGCTCTTCAGCAGTTTTGGTTTCGATATCTTTAATGAAAATCCTGGTTTGAGCTAAGTCAATGACCTTTGGGTTTACCTCATGATTGATATGGGTCCCTTGATAACTGAGTTATATGTATGGGAATATACCTATGTAGTCGTTATAATGACCAATACTTTACATAAATTGTTATTACTTCAGAATTGAAGCACACTTATTACAACATATAACAAAACCAGGAAAGGACCGTATATGTATAGAGACTTTAGAAACTGGGAAACATAAACAACTGGTTTATAAATCATCTACTCTGTCTCCCTTTTATTTTATCATATCTACAGTCCCTTTTGGAATATCTTACGTAATGTCTTTATTCCTGACCTGGGGAAAAGAAAACATACAAAAGGGTGTTCTCAAATGCTCAGTAAGGGTAAACAAAAGAAATATCAATCACATCATATCCATAAGAACATATCATTTTGTAAATCTTAACCTGTAAAAGAGATCATAATTTCATAACATGGGATAAATCATAGTATTGAATTATAATCCCAATAATCATAACATAAAACATGAAACTTTGTGGCATACACACATAATCATAGAGAATCATTTCTTACTAGTCAATACTCATAGCCAAGACAATCTTAGCAGACAAAGTCCATTTCGGAACCGAGTTCACTCCTCGTTTCAGTCTTGTTTCACAGAATCGGTTTAACCTTACATTCCAACCATGTCTATCTCATAAGATATAAATCTTTACACAATGCATTGAAGGGAGATATAGGTCACACCCATCTCATAATGAAACCATTCTTATGTGTGCCACAAAATCATAAATCATACATCATAGCATAACCCATGTAATAAAAATGGGATTCTTAAACATCATGCCATCATAACATAATCCATATAAGATAAAAGGACATCATAAAAATAAATCCATCATAACATAATCAAATAAATGTAAAAATAGGGATAGAAACAGAACCCTATATTGTCTTAGATGGAAAATATTTTTAATAAAATGCTTGTACTCCATTCTTGAGGAAAGTATCCTTTCTACTTCAAAAGCATTTTTCCTTTCTGAACATGTCATCAAATTTTAAACTAAAAGAAGTTGATTAAAAATAAACTAGAAAACTTGTAAATTAAGCTTCATGGAAATAATGTTCTAAAAATCCATTCATGCCATATAAGTTAAAGAAAAACATTCTTCTCATACTTTGGCCGGAAAAGTCAAAAAATTACCTCATACTAAAAATGACAAAATATTCCTTTCATATCTTTTACTAAGAACTCACCAATAGGTAAAATTGGATTAAAAAAATTGTAGGTGGATGGAAATAATATTACATATTGACGAAACATGGATGTGGATGATAAATATTCCACAATAAATTATGAAGTATAAACAATCTCGGATAAAAATGAGTTTGTGAGATTTTCCCTTACCTTAGGTTTGATTTGCTTCGTAAGTGTCTGAACCTCGTGTATAATGATTTAAATAATGTCATTGAATTAATGCAGAATCATAATTATTTTTATGATATCATATATGGTCATATTCTTAGCTTCTTATTAGTAATATTTCATTTCTACTTGTTATTCGGGTGTTTATTACTTTTTGTTCTTATGCGTGTTTTGTCGAATAAATTCTTATTATTAATTTTAGGTTATAGATACCTCATTTACAGAATGGTATTAGTGTAATATATATCATATTCATTCATTCAATTCATTTATATAATCATTATGCAATGACTATCATGTAGAACGAGTCGCATCACATCGTGGAGACGGTATTCCGTACGTACGCACGAGCGATGATATCATTCCCATGATCGTGGAATTGTATTGGAGTGTATTTATACTATTTCAAAATCAATATCACTTTAAAATAATCATATATAGTTATTCTTTACACCATTATACCAATCCAAGTAAGGTGGTGGTGGAAAATAGATTACACCACGGTGTGGAGACGGTATTCCGTACGTACGAACGTGCGGTAATTTCGTTTTCCGTAGGATGGATAGATGGTGAAATAGGGTTGTTTCATACTTATAATAACATATAATTATATGATTGATACTAATGTTATTACTTAATAATAAAACAACTAAAGAAGAAGAAGTATTAGAAGAAATAAAGTTGAAAGAATTGGTAACGGACATTACCTCTTCTTTGAAGCGCCTCTTCTTAACCTCCTCTTAGGGCACTAAAGATGGTCTTTGAAGAAGACCAGGACCTCTAGGATGTTTCTAGGGAAGTGTAGAGGAGAAATTGGTAGGGTTTGGCCGAGCATGAAGGCTGAATGTGGTGTGAGGAAGAGAGGGAGGAGGTTCCCTTTTTATACGGGAGGAGAGGGGTACCTTAGGAAAAACTAAAAATATTATTTTATTATAAAGTCATATTCGGTTTTTAATCTCTCCAAATTGATTTATTTCGAAGATAAGGTGGGGATGGGTCGAAATCATCTCATCCATTAGAATTTAGGCAAGTTTAGGTTTCTATTTTAACCTTATCAGTTAGATTTAACTTTAAGTTAGATAATTTAGCTTTTACCATGTCTTCTTGTTTTCTTACACTATAATGTTAATAAACTTACTATAACAAGACAAACGAACCTCAAATTGTTTATTATTAATATATATAACCTTATCTAAGTAATTTGTCCGAACCTTAGATTTTTATGAATAAAATAACAATTAATAATATAATATTTGTTTTAAAAACTATTTTATGTCAATTTTGACACTATTTGGTAATTGATTTTTGTGAAAATCATAACAGAATGATTTGTTCTAAAAAAGTTAATTAAATCAATACTAACATGTAATATTAACCTGGAAAATTATTTTAATTCATAAAAAGTCTCAAATTACATTTATTTGGGTATTTATAACATCAATTATTTCAATATTACATTAATAAGATAATTACTGCATCATCATTGTGTCATAAATAAATTAGATTATTTAAAGTCTAAAAATTATAAATAAAATACCATTATGTATGAAATATTTTTATATTTCTAATGAATATTTATAGTCTAATTTATCTTATGTATAACCCTATATTAATAATGATTTAGTTATTAAACTCTGATTTTAACCCTTCTTTAAATAAATTAATAATAAGTCCTAATCTAATCCAAGTGGACCTAAATGGTCATAATTTATTTCTAAGGTTGTTTTTGGTCGAACTAAACTTATCCATTAGAATTAGGACATGTTTTAGGGTAACAATAATATCATTTTTAGCCTTAATTACCCTATTTACTTTCAACCGTGGTAACAAAAAGTAAAAAGTTACTATTCACCAAAAATTATTTTCATCTCATTGAACCACATTTTAGTCCTTGATATTAATCGTGTCTCTCGGATTTTTGAAATTCCAGTCACAGAAGTAGTAAAATTATGTTTTATGTAAATTTGGAAATTCTCCTAGGAGGTGGGTAAAAGACGGTGAAAAGTTTAATAAAATTTTTATATATCTAAAATTATTATAAAATGACTCAAATGAATTGCATTGAACATATATAGGTATTATGTATCAATTATGACCTAAAATAAATTTATATAAATTAAATAATTATTTAAATAAAAAAGTCGGTTTTTAAATAGTAACCCAGTGTTTTCACTATTCATCAAAAATTGAAAGTTTTCAGAAAAATACCAAAATTTCACCCTATGCTAATTTCGATATTCCGAATCCAAAAATGAAGTTCATTTTGAAAATTAAAATTTACTAAATTTTAAAAAGTGGGTATTACTGTTCATAACGGCTAGTTTTAATCATATTTTAATAGCATATTGTTGTTTAGGGAAACTCGATATTGCGTACAACGCAAGCTATCGAGGAAGGTCACGATTGCATGTAAAGAAATCCAAGCTAGTTTTGTGTGTAGTGAAGGATTCTTTTGATGATGTATATAACATAAAAACAAAACATTTCTCAAAAAAGCCTCGGGTGTTACATTCTACCCCCCTTAAAATGAATTTCGCCCTTGAAATTCGTCACTTTGTAACAAACAGATAAGGATAACTCTCACTCATCATATCCTCAAGCTCCCATGTAGATTTTTCTAATTAGTGGTTCCTCCATAAAACATTCACCAAGTGAGTGGTCTTGTTCCGTAGGACTTTTTCGCTACGATCCAGAATCTCTATCGGCTGTTCTTCATAAGAATGATCTTGATCCAGTGGTACAACTTCTGAGCATAGTACAAGTAAAGGAGTAGGTATGTATATTCTCAGGAGCGATACATGGAACACATCATGAACTTGGGAGAGATTCGGTGGAAGCGCCAATCGGTATGCTACCTTCCCAACACGATCCAATATTTCGAAAGGACCGATATATCTAGGGCTCAGATTTCCCTTCTTTCCAAATCTCATTACTCTCTTCTAAGGAGATATTTGTAAGAACACTTTATCACCCAATTCAAACTCTATGTCTTTTCTTCAGTTATTGGCATAACTTTTTTGTCGACTCTGAGCTGCTCTAATGTGTTGTTGAATAGATGTGACCTTTTCTGCCATCTCATCAACAAGATCAGGTCCTAATAGCTTTCTTTCCCCCACGTCATCCCAGCAAGTTGGAGTCCTGCATTTCTTTCCATAGAGAGCTTCATAAAAAGCCATCTGAATACTAGAGTGAAAGCTATTATTATAAGAAAAATCCACCAAAGTAAGGTGTTGATCCCATCCACCATTGAAATCCATTGAGCAAGATCTTAACATATCTTCTAGAGTTTGAATTGTTCTCTCAGACTGACCGTCTGTCTGAGGATGATAAGTAGTGCTGAAACTCAACTCTGTATCCAGAGTATTCTAAAGACTTCGCCAGAACATTGAGGTAATCCTCGGATCCCGATCAGATAAAATGGAAAGTGGTACTCCATGAAATCTTACCACTTCCTTCACATATATCCTTTCAAGCTGATCCAGAGAGAAATCTTCTCTAATAGTAATGAAGTGTGCTGAATTTGTAAGATGATCAAGTATGACCCAGATAGCATTATTTCCTTTGGATGTTTTAGGAAGTCTAGTGACAAAGTCCATAGTGATGTTTTCCCATTTCCCTTAAGGTATGGGTAATAGTTTTAACATCCCCTTAGACTTCAGTCTCTCAACTATAACTTACTGACAAACTAAGCATTGAGAGACATATTCAGCAACATCTCTTTTCATGTCATCCCAAGGGAAGTACTCTTTCAGGTCCATATGCATCTTCATGCTTCTAGGATGAATAGATAATGAAGAACTATGAGCCTCATCCAGCAGCTCCTTCTTTAATTTTGGGATGGGAGGAACACAAACCCGATTCCTGAACCTTATTATCCCATCACAATCAAGGTTGAATTCAGGAATATTTCTTGCCTTCTTTTGTAACTCTACATCTTCTTTCTGTGCCTCTTTAATATTAAAATTTATATATGGTTGAACATTAATTTTAGAAAGATAAGATTTCTCCCCTTCCATTATAATTCCAAGATCCATCCTTTGTAAATCCATAAATATTGGATCTCTTGTGATCCTCATCATGGATAATCTAGCATGGTCTTGTCGACTTAATGCATCTGCCACCTTGTTTTCTTTCCCAGGGTGGTAATGAATTCAGCATTCGTAATCCTTAATCAGCTCCAACCATCTTCTTTGGCACATATTCAGATCCTTTTGTGTGAAAATATACTTTAAACTTTTATGATCAGTATAAATATCACACATTTCTCCATAAAGATAATGCCTCCAAATCTTTAATGCAAAGATTACCGCAGCTAACTCCAAATCATGAGTTGGGTAATTTTGCTCATGGATTTTCAACTGTCGTGAGGCATAAGCTATCACCATATCGTTTTTCATGAGAACACACCCCAATACCTTCTTAGATGTATCACTGTAGATCACAAACCTTTCTCCACTACAAAGAAGTGTTAGTACAGGTGCACTGAATAACCTTCTTTTCAACTCCTTGAAATTCTCTTCACATTCCTCCATCCACACGAACTTAAATCCTTTTCAAGTCAACCTGGTGAGTGGATTAGGTAATCATGAAAAATCTTTCAAAAAATATCGATAATATCCAGCCAAACCAAGAAAACATCAGATCTTAGTTACTGTTGTTGGTCTCGACCATCTTTTGATAACCTATGTTTTTTCTGGATCCACAGATATCCCCTCTTTTGAGATTATGTGACCCAAAAATGAAACTTTTAGAAGCCAAAATTCACACTTGGTAAATTTGGCATAAAGCTTATCCTTTCTCATGGTCTTCAATACAATTATCAAGTGATCTTCATGTTCTTCCTTTCTCTTTGAATAGACAAGAATATAATCTATAAAGACTACCACAAACTAATCAAGATTGTCTCTAAAGACTCTATTCATCATATCCATGAATATAGCAGGGGAATTAGTAAGACCAAATGGCATCACTATAAATTCATTGTGTCCATACCTTGTACGAAAAGCCGTCTTTGGTATATCCTCCCTTTTGACCCTTAATTGATGATACCCTGAATGAAGTTCAATCTTGGAAAAGTATTGAGCTCCGCATAGTTGGTCAAATAAGTCATCAATGCATGGGAGAGGATATTTTTTCTTGATCTTGATCTTGTTAAGTTCTCGATAATCAATGTAGAGTCTCGTTGATCCATCTTTCATCTTAACAAATAGAACAGGTGCTCCCCAAGGTGACGCACTAAGAAGTATGAATCCTTTATCAAGATTCTCTTGGAGTTGCTTCTTTAATTCCTTCAACTCAATTGGGTCCATTCTATAAGGTGTGTTTGAAATAGGAAAATCACCCGTTACGAGTTCTATTGAAAAGTCAACATCACGATTTGGTGGAAGACCCGGAAATTCCTCAGAAAATACATCTTCAAACTCCCGTACAATGGGAATAATCTTAATCGTGAGTTTCTCACCAACCATTTGAGATAAATAACCTTCATTTAGTGGAATCAATACCCATAATATGGAAGAAATTTCCAATGGAAGGTTATGTTCATCCTTCCATCGATAGACGATCGTAGATTGATCTGGAATATGAAATGTTACTTCCCTTCTTTGGCAATTGATATGATCTCCATATAAAGAAATCCAATCCATGCCAAGAATCACATCAAATTCCACTATTGGAAGGATCACAAGATTTTCAGGAATCACTTTCCCACAAAATTCAATCGGAGAAGAATTATAAACTTTTGATGCGACTATTGTGCCATTAGGAGTTGTCACAGCTAACTCAACATCTAATTGTTGAGGTAATACAGATATACCATTAGAAAATTCTTCAGAAATATGAGACTGGGTGGATCCAGAATCAAATAAAACATTTTCTACTTTAGAGTGGATGGTATGTGTACCTTTCATCACTTCGTTATCATACTCCACATCGCTGATAGAAATTGCATTTGACTTTCCTTTGTCTTTAGCCTTAAGAGTTTGTTGACATAGATCATCATCAACAACCCTTAGATTGGGGCATTGATTAGCATAATTCCCCATTTCCTTGCACATGTAACATTGAAGTGTATGAGGTGCACTCTGTGTAGCCTTTTCTTTGTTCGCATCACTAGACATCTTCTTCCCATCATTGCGGCATTCAAATGCCTGATGACCTTCCTTTCCACATTTGAAACATTTACTTGTCCCTTTAAGACAACTCCCTCCATGTTTCTTTCCACACATTGAACATAAGGGAAAACTCATCTTCTTTTCAGTGTGCTGTTTAGATTTTCCTTTGAATTTCATTTTCCTCTTCTTATCAAACCCATATGACTGATGGGTTACTCCAATATCCATCTCAACCTTGAGAGCACATCGAACGATTTCCTCATAGCTATTGAAGTCCCTTATGGATAACGCCCTTCGAAGGCTTGGATTTAAGCCACTAAATAATCGATCAATATTACTCTCAGGTTGGATAATAATCCCAAAAGCGTACCTTGAAAGTCTTGTAAAATTTGCTTCGTAGGTACCAACTGATTCATCATCCTTTTTCTTCAGTTCAAGAAACTCCTTCTCTATCTTTGTTCAAAGAATACGAGGGAAGTACTTATTGAAAAATAAGTTCTTGGACTCGTCCCATTCCATGGACTCAATTTCACCTCTTTGCCTCGTATTCTTGATAACATTCCACCATTTATCAGCATCACCTTCCAAACGATACACTGCTAAGATGAGTTTGTCATGTTCAAAACATTGAAGAACTGAAAATATCTTTTCAGTAGTATTGATCCATTGTTCAGAAACTAATGGATCAGTAGACCCAGTGAATGAAGGTGGACGCTACCTCATGAAGGATTCAACAGAATGTTGCTCCTTCATTTGCTAGTTTGTAAGTCCTACATGATTCATAGCTTGAGAAAGTTATGTGAGCATGGCTACAATATTTTTCATTCCAGCTCCTATAACGTTTGGTTTCTCAGGGGGACAATCATTGCATTGCTCATCGCATTTTGCATTAACACGGTTCCTTCGAGTTCCAACCATTGACTAAAACCAAGAAGAATAATGTGATAAACACTAATTATAATAGGAAGACCACATAATCAAGAATAAAATTTCACACTTAAGGTCTTATCATAGATTTTTAATGGACATTTTTAAAACACTAAGATTGTTTTCTATGCTCAGACTTATCCTTAGGGTTCTTACTAAGGCTTTCACATCCTAGTTTCCAAAGGTTTACTATTACCTCCCTCTGATACCAAATATAACGACCCATACTTTACATACATTGTTATTACTTCAGAATTGAAGAACACTTATTACAACATATAAAAAAACCAAGAAATGGCCGTATATGTATAGAGTCTTTAGAAAATGGGAAACATCAACAACTGGTTCATAAATCATCTACACTGTCTCCCTTTTATTTTATCATATCTAGAGTCCCTTTTGGAATATCATACTTAATATCCTTCTTCCTGACCTGGGGAAAAGAAAACATACAAAAGGGTGAGCTCAAATTCTCAGTAAGGGTAAATAAAAGAAATATCAATCACATCATATTCATAAGAACATATCATTTTGGAAATCTTAACCTGCAAAAGAGATCATAATTTCATAACATGGGATAATTAAATATAGTGAAATGTAATCCCAATAATCATAACATAAAACATGAAACTTTTTGGCATACACACATAATCATAGATAGTAATTTCTTAGTATTCAAGACTCATATCCAAGACTTTCTTAGCGGAAAAAGTCCATTTCTGAACCGAGTTCACTCCTCGTTTCAGTCGTGTTTCACTGAACCGGTTTAACCTGCCGTTCCAGCCATGTCTATCTCATGAGATATAAATCATTACCCAATGCATTGGAGGGAGATATAGGTCTCACCCATTTCATAATAAAACCATTCTTATGTGTGCCCCAAAATCATAAATCATACATCATAGCATAACCCATGTAATAAAAATGGGATTCCTAAACATCATGCCATCATAAAATAATCCATATAAGATAAAAGGATATCATAAAAATAATTCCATCATAACATAATCAAATCAATGTAAAAAATATGGATAGAAATAGAACCCTATATTATCTTAGATGGAAAATAATTTTGATAAAATGCTTGAACTCCATTCTTGAGGAAAATATCCTTTCTACTTCAAAAACATTTTTCCTTTCTGAACATGTCATAAAATTTTAAACTAAATGAAGTTGATTAAAAATAAACTTTAAAACTTGTAAAGTAAGCTTCATGGAAATAATGTTCTAAAAATCCATTCATGCCGTATAAGTTAAATAAAAACCTTCTTCTCATACATTGGCCAGAAAAGTCAAAAAAGTACCTCATACTAAAAATGAAAAAAAGATTCCTTTCATTTATTTTACTAAAAACTCGCCAATGGGTAAAACTGGATTTAAACAATTATATGTGGATGTAAATAATATTACATATTTAGGAAACATGGATGTTGATGATAAATATTCCCTAGTAAATTATGAAGTTTAAACAATGTTGGATAAAAATGAGATTGTGAGATTTTCCCATACCTTAGGACCGATTTGCTTTGTAAGTGTACGAAACTCCTGTATAATGATTTAAATAATGTAATTGACTTATTATATAATCATACTTATTTTTATGATACCATATATTTCCATATTCATAGCTTCTTATTAGTAATATTTCATTGCAACTTGTTATTTGGGTGTTTATTACTTTTTGTTCTTATGCATGTTTTGTCGAATAAATTCTTATTCTTATTTTTAGGTTATATATACCTCTTTTCTAGAATTCTATTAGTGTTATATATATCATATTCATTCATTAAATTCATTTATATAATCATTATGCAATGAAGATCATGTAGAACGAGTCGCATCACATCGTGGAGATGGTATTCCGTACGTACGCATGAGCGATGATATCGTTCCCATGATCATGGAATTGTATTGGAGTGTATGTATACTATTTCAGAATCAATATAAATTTACAATAATCATATATAGTTATTATTTACACCATTATACCCATCCAAATAAGGTGGTGGTGGAAAATAGATTACACCACGGCGTGGAGACGGTATTCCGTACGTACGCACATGCTATGATTTCATTTTCCGTAGAACGGATAGATGGTGAAATAGTGTTGTTTCATACTTATAATAACATATCAGTATATTAGTGATACTAATGTTATTACTTCATAATGAAAAAACTAAATAAGAGAAATTAGAAGAAGAAATAATGTTGAAAGAATCGGTAATGGACATTACCTCTTTTTTGAAGTACCTCTTCTTAACCTCCTCTTAGGGCACTAAAGATGGTATTTGAAGAAGACCAGGACCTCTAGGATGTTTCTAGGGAAGTGGAGAGGAGATTTTGGTAGGTTTTGGTTGAGCTTGAAGGCTCAAAGTGGTGTGAGGAAGAGAGGGAGGAGGTGCCCTTTTTATAAGGGAGGAGAGGGGCACCTTAGGAAAAACTAAAAATATTATTTTATTATAAAGTCATATTCGGTTTTTAATAGCTCAAATTTGATTTATTTAAATGATAAGATGGGGATGGGTCGAAATAATCTCATTAAATAGAATTTAGGCAAGTTTAGGTTTCTATTTTAACCTTATCATTTAGATTTAACTTTATGTTAAATAATTTAACTTTTACCATGTCTTCTTGTTTTCTTACACTATAAGGTTAATAAACTTACTATAACAAGCCAAAAGAACCCCAAGTTGTACATTATTAATATATATAAACTTATCTAAGTCATTTTTCTGAACCATAGATTTTTAGGAATAAAATAACAATTAATAATATAATATTTGTTTTAAAAACTATTTTATGTCAATTTTGGTACTATTTGGTAATTGATTTTTGTGAAAATCATACCAGAATTATTAGTTATAAAAAAGATAATTAAATCAATACTAACATGTAATATTAACCTTTAAAATTATTTTAATTCATAAAAATTCTCAAATTATATTTATTTGGGTATTTATAACACAATTATGTCAATATTTCATTAATAAGATAATTACTGCATCATCATTGTGTCATAAATCCATTAGATTATCTAAAGTCTAAAAATTATAAATAAAATTCCATTATGTATTAAATCTTTTTATCTTTCTAATTAATATTTATAGTCTAATTTATCTTATGTATAACCCTATATTAAAAATGATTTAGTTATTAAACATTGATTTTAACTATTTGAACCCTTCTTTAAATAAATTAATAATAAAACTCTTAATCTAATACAAGTTGACCTAAATGGTCATAATTTATTTATATGGTTTTTTTTGGTCTAATTACACATATCCAATAGAATTAGGACGTGTGTTAGGGTAATAATAATATGATTTTTACCCTTAATTACCCTATTTACTTTCAACCATGGTAAAAAAAGTAAAAAGTTGCTATTCACCAAAAATTATTTTCATCTCAGTTAACCACATTTTAGTCCTTGATATTAACCATTTCTCTCAAATTTTTGAAATTCCAGTCACAAAAGTGGTAAAATAATGTTTTATGTAAATTTGCAAATTCTCCTAAGAGGTGGGTAAAAGCCGGTGAAAAGTTCAATAAAATTTTTATATATCTAAAATTATTATAAATTGACTCAAATGAATTGAATTGAACTTATATAAGTATTATTTATCAATTATGACCTAAAATAAATTTAAATTTAATAAATAATTATTTAAATAAAAAGACGGTTTTTAAATAGTAACCTAGTGTTTTCACTATTCATAAAAAATTGAATATTTTCAGAAAAATACCAAAATTTCACCCTAGGATAATTTCGATATTCCAAATCCAAAAATGAAGTTCATTTTGAAAAACAAAATTTAAAAATTTTTAAAAAGTGGGTATTAATATTCATAACGGTTAGTTTTAATAATATTTTAATAGAATATCATTGTTTGGTGAAACTCGATATTTCATACAACGCAAGCTATCAAGGAAGGTCGTGATTGCGTGTAAAGAAAGCCAAGCTAGTGTTGTGTGTAGTGAAAGATTCCTTTGATGATGTATATAACATAAAAAAATATTTCTCAAAAATTTCTCATGTGTTACAGTGGTTATCCGTTGATTTCAGAACCTTTGTGTTTCCTCATGATTGAGATGGGTTACTTGATAACTTACGTATAAGTATGAGCTTACACCTAAGTAAGGGTTATCTGTTGATATCATTCTTTGTGGTTATCCTTGTTGGATTTAGTGAGACCATGAGGTTCTCGGGGTCCCTACTAAGTATCATTATACTCACCCCTTCACGGGCTATGCCCGCACCTCGTTGTGTTGGATGCTGACGACGAACAGCACTGACAGAGACCGAGTGTATGAGGACATGACAGTACCCAGCGGTGGAACTCACAATGAGTCAGTACCCGGAGGTGGACATCATGACGAGATAGTACCCGGAGGTGGACTTCACGACGAGACGGTACTCAGAAAAGGTTGGCGTGCGAGAGCATTGAGGAGGCTATCTGTACCTACCCTTCAGGTAGGATTCGAGGTGGATGACCCAGGAGCTGCTTCAATCTTCCAACTATTTTTCTTTTCTGTTGTACTTTCGTTCAGTTGTAGCTGTACATTTCAGTTGGGTTTGTATTCTGGCCCAATTACTTTTCAGCACTTTATTTTGTACTTAGTGTATTTCTTCCGCTTGTACTCTGGTTGGATGTGTCTATGTTTTATAAAGGCAATGCCTTCCCAGTTATCTGGATTTTCACCTTTGGTGCTAGTCGCCAGCCCCTGGCCTATGGATGGCGGGCATGGGGTAGTCACGGAACAGGCACCGAGGACGGGTCATGACAAACCATCTATGAGTGGTAGTGGTGAAAATTATAAGACGTCGTTTCATGGAGGTGGTAGTCCACATAAATGAATGAATGTCATTTTTTGTTTTTCTTAATGGAAAATGGGGAAGGTGGTTAATGATTTTTAACATTTCATAATAATATTAATTATAAAAATAATACTTCATTGATTATATAGTATATTATTCTAACTTAAGAGCCACTAGAAGGGTGGTCTAAGCCGGTTAGTCACATGGCCTCAAGCACAACCCCTTATTCACCAAAGGCATTAAACAAGAATTAAAATTATAATGATGGATTAAAAAGATAAAATTCTGTATGGATCAATAAAAAAATAATCATAAATAACTAATAGAAGAAGCTGATGAACAATATAGTAGTGGAATATAATAACTGAAAATCAATAAATAATGAATAAATAACTATGAATGAACATGCAATAATGCAAAAGATGCCTACATATAGTAGGCATAAAGTAAAAAAGACTAAAATGAAAAAAATGAATAAATAAATAAAATACTGCAACTCCTAAAGGGAATCTTATGTACATTCTCAACTATAACTCCAAAGATCCCATGTCCATAAGGAAAACATCACGAATCGTGAACCATGATCCTGAACCTAAAACCATGAAATCTAATCAGTTACCAAGAAGTGTCCCAAATAGGGTGTAAGATATAACCAATAGGCCAACACAAATGGTTTCTAATTTTAATCTGGTCCATGAATAAAAAATAAACCAATGTGAAATTAATATGAGTAAGCAGTGAATAAATAAATGTAATCCAGTTGGAGTCAATTTCCACAAGGAAACCTGGATGACCATACTTGCTTCATCCTAAAATGAAATATCTCATAACACGTACCATAATATATATATATATGTATGTATGTATGTATATATATACATGAACAATATATATGATAACATATATATTCATGTATATACATATGTATTACTGGACAGGACCCGAGTAGTAACTTAGGCATCCATGCATACTCATAAGTGTCTCATGTTGTAATAAGGGATGGTATAGCTGGGTGTCATGAATAATATTGGATTCCATTATGACTATCATAAATAATATAGGACACCATGCCGAGTATCATGAATTGTAATGAGAAGGGTCCTTCCAAACATCCTAATCGAGGAGGCATATAAAGTCATATCCAACAAACCAAGTGACATGAATCATTGTGTACAACATCCATTTCCAAGGAGGTTTGAAACACAATGTCATATAACCTAACCAAGGTCTAACTTTAATAATATAGTATCAGGTAATCCATCCTTCCCCTATAATCCCTTATCATAAGAATTTTATAAATAAAAACTAGCCAACGCTCAAGGCACTATGTACCTTCATTAATATGTCACATTTATTATTTAAGAATAGGAAAATGGAATATTCATACGAGTATATAAATTATGGAATATTTATATAATACATATCATTATCAATTTAACAATTTAATCATCCATTAAATTTCTATGAGACATAAATTCCATCATAAATACACATTCCATAATACAATTCAATAAAACACATTTTATTGAAAAGATTCCAATTCAATTAAATTAATAAGATTGAATAATTGAAAAAATTAAAGCATAAAGAAATGTATCTAGGACCAAGGGGTTCCTCAAAAAAATATAAATTTATTAAAGAATTTATAATGTTCCCTAGCATTTAAATAACACACTTATGGGGTTCTTTAATCACTGTTCAAGTATGGAATAAACAACATGTAATCAAACTCAAATTAATATGTAGTTTGAGTTGATGTCCCTAACAAAAAACTATGTAAGAGGGTTCTAGGTCATTTCCTATGCATTTAATTTAATTAATTTCATGTTTAAGAATTGATGCATGGAAGGTCCAACGTAGGGAAAAATTGAAAATGATTTAAACAGTGATATTTTTAAGGGAAATCATAAAGACCACCTACCATATACCAAGAACACTTCACTCATCCAATATAAAGATTTTATCTATTCCAGAATTAGTGAAATCATAATATTTGAGAAATTCCATAAAAATAGGGTAAATGAGCGTGCATGGATTTAATATTCTATATGGAAAGATAAATTATGAAAGGAATTGAGTGGGTTGAAGATATTTCTGATATTATTACTATTCACCTAACATTTGTGGACTCAAACCAATAATGGAGGGAGATCCATGGAGTGCTCAGGAGGAAACCAAAGGCAAAATCCATGTGAGGCATCTGTGAAAGTAGAGGAGAAAAAAAGTGGCGAGGAAGTGATAAATAAAGAAAAGGGAAATGTGAATTCAGTCATTTTAATAAGAATCACAGTTTGGATAACAATGCACCAACCATATAGTACTACTACCCCAAGTGGCACCATGAATGTGGGTGAGGCTCATGGTTTTCTAAACCAAGCCCAGTGTGTGTGCTCCCCTTTGTAGTTTTCTATAGATATCTCACATGGTTATGCGGCCTTGAGAACATAGTTAAAAGAACTGGGAGAAACCCTCTTCATATCTATAATAGGCCACATAGTTTACCCTATAGGATAACATAGTTTCATTAAACTATGTCCCTATAGAAATAGGTTGCATGGTTTGGGCCTCACAATTAGATCAAATTGTGTGCCAACCATGCACCACTATCTATTTCTCTTGAAACTAATTTTTTAGAGCGTTATACTTCTTACACTCATAAAATCACTTGAGAAACCTCTCATTCCCTAAATTCCATCCAAATAATAACTTTTAAGTGTTCCAATACTCAGATTTACATTTCTGGACTAAGTTAAAGATTCATCCCATTCACTAAATGAAAATTTCAAAATTTCTATGAATTTTTAACCAATTAAAAACACATGATGTTACAATCTCTAAATTGTAGTTATTCATGTCCTGAATAAGCATTGTGGAAAAAATTAAACATCACCTGGTTTGATTGGGTCATAAATTCCATCTCAAACAGTCGTGTTGTGTTTTCCACATGCAATTCACTTGCATGTGCTACCTTAAACACAAGGAACCTGAGACTCTAAAATCAAACCAATGCTCATATTAAAAACTAAAACATAAATTCAATTAATAATTGATCCCATATAACATGATAAATTATCATGTTGTCATTTTTTCCTCATTTGTTCTATAGTGTTTTCCACCATAGGTTCTAGATTCCCAACTATCAATTTACAGTTATGGTGCTCCCACCATTGTAATTTCTTATTAAATCATTCCATTAGTGTCCAAAAGACTCTTAGCATGTTTAGGAATTTTTAAAGATTATTTTAATTCCAATCAATCCATATTATACTGTTCACAGTAGCTTTTCTATGAAAATCCCAATCCAACACTTTAACATGCACCTGTCTCATCCTAATGGCATTCCTAGTGTTATTCATTGTCAACCAAATATAACTATTTAAGAGAAGTCAAGTGTAAATACATGTGGTTGAATATTTATAAAATAATAAAATATTATGGTCAATGTATCCCCAAAACCAGATTATGAAGCCTTATCCCGAGGAAAATTGAGGATGTTCAGAAAACACGCATTGAATCATGTACCCAACTTCTTATGACATCTCCTGGTCAAAAAAATTGTTGATCAAAACTACCATTGTGATGTATCATAATCACTAGTATATTCCCAATCTAGCATCGATGGATCTTCATAATCCTTCTTGGTCCTAACTCCCATATTATAAATCCATTACTTCTATATTTTAAACTATACAAGATATTTGGTGAGAAAAGTTGTAATGCATTGATTCTCTTTAGTTAAAAACATATGAGTTTCAAAATTAACATCACACAATTGGTCACAAGGTCCCATGACCCTTCTCACATGAGAGTAATCCTCCCACGTCCTATGGTGACCCCTTACACCATATTCTCATATGCTCCTTGAGTTCAAATTGAAATAACTTCCTTCTAATAAACCAAAAAAGCCCCTTAGTTAGCTCACCGTAAGGCCAACGTTGTCTGAGTGCACTCAATAATATGTTATTATAGGGAACATTATCCTCATTAAACTGGGATTAAAATACGATATTATTGAGTATTGACATCAATAAGACTTTTTATCTCTCCTAATACACGCTTCATCAAAAAAATATTGTACTTACTATGAGATAACCACTAAAACCATGTCTTCTGATGATGTGTGACCAGTACTACTATGGGTCAACCAACTCTATGATCAAACCGCATACGATATAGTTGTTTGGTCAATTTCCCATAATTTGTTTATTTACAGAATGAAATGCACCATCAATGGACTCATACCTATATTAAGATTTAATTATCAATGCATCAGTCGATCCACTCCAGATGGACCTATTATGAAACAGATATCTTAACAACCAATACAGTATTTGAAGGCCCAATCACTTGACCTAAAAAACTAAGGTTCCCATGATCATTTTAAATAACCACCATAGTCTCATCCCAACTCTTGATGTTTTTAAATGGTTGGGTAATCAACCAAACACCCCACCATTGTGTTAACCTGAAATCATATATGTCTTACTGACCCATCAAACTCCTATATCACACATTCCTTCTTAGCCTAAATATAGAATCTAGGTTATATTTAAACTAAAACCATAGTTTTAAAACTCATCACCAAGAATGAGTCTTTAAGGATAAAAAATCTAAATTCAACATCTTCTATAATCTATTACGACCATTTCAGATTCGCCATTTATGGTCATGCTTCCTCAATCAGGAGGGACACACTTCTCACAATTGGTGTGGTGCTCCCCACTTTATGAGTTTTCAGGGAGTAATTTTTTGAAAATTCAAACTCAACCTATGGAATACAATATATCCACCATTGAACACATGTTATAGATATGGCCAAAAAATTATTACAAAGTTCTAAATGAATATAAAAGTAAAATAATCCTCTTAAAATAACACTAGATCATACATAAAATCCAAGGCCAAATCCAATTAGTGGTGTTACAACACCAACTAATTTATCAAATTTCATCACCCATTTGTGGGATAACTCATTTAACTAACACTCTGGTCACTATACTCTAGATATGACCCCTGAATGTAGACTTTTCTTACTCACAACACTATCCAAGAAATTTTGAAATCGCATGGTTTAATATATACATGAACTTGTCACTCAAACAGTATACTTTTTAACACACTACTCATCTCAATAAATACCATGTGTAAAAACATGTTCTACTTTGATATTGAATTAGTTTAATGGGTGATCCACGTTCTTGGAAGGAACATGGATAAATTAAATGTTTTTTTATCGATATGACTTTTATTGGGATGATGAATCTCAAGTTTTACTCAATCAGAAAATAATAAATGTCACATGAACAAAAAAATTACCGAACATACCTGAGGTATGTCTAACCTATTGAACTAGATAACTACATGATTCTCATGATTCCATTAAATTTTAACTAGAATATGACTACCCACCTTCCCAAGTGTTTTTTAGATTATGATTCATACCTAACTGAAATGGAACCCTCTAATCTAAAACCTAATAGAATTTTTTTTAAACATAATTTACCACATAGGGTGATACCTCCACATGAATATCCCCTTACTAAAGCATATAGTGTCGACCCTATAACTATTTCATTACAAAGAGGACACTATTTTTATTGGCCTAACTTCTAAACTTATTGTAAGAGAAAAAGTTCAACTTAGGCCTATTGGAAATTTCCATGTTATCATCCAAGGTAACGTTTTATGTTAACCCTTAGTTAGAGTATTTAGCTAAGAACACCATGTTATGTTTTTTATTTAAACCATTACACTAGTTCACACTTACTATAATTTTTAAAAAGAATCAGATATATCCAAATGGAATGTACAAGTTATAACAAAAAATGTTTTTTTAATTGTACTTAGAACATTATTTAGCTAAATCCATGAACCATAAAAAGTATCATCCCACATGGAATTAGTATACCCCCATGGGGTTAAGTATTAAGTAATAAAAATAATAAATGTAACCTACTAAGTTCCCATCAATAAAATGTGGTTTCAGTTAATTTTAACCCATAATAGTAAAATTATTACAATTTCAAATCCTCTTTAATGGGTTCATATAATAATAAAAATTCCTCAACAGACATACTTGGGTCTATTTGTACATTTAGGTATTCAATAATATATTTCATCATACCAAACTTTTATAGGTACCAGCCTTCATAAAGAAAAAAAATTCAGTAAGAAATTAAATTCAACATATATATATATATATATAAGAATCATGGTTCAGTTAGAATAATTACTCTTTCTATGTTATAATAGTGATTTCCTTTATATGTTATAATTGGTATTCATGTAACTGCTACTAGATTATAATATTAGTCTCAAAATATAATAAGCTCATAGGTGATGGTTTGATTATATGGGTTACCCTTCCCAATTTATAAAGGATCATAAACTTTAAAAATTGTTATTGGAACCCATATAATCATAACCATAAATTCATAATCTCATGACACCAATGTTCCATTGATAAACACTATCATAATTGGTTAGTAAAATATAATTCAACCATCATGATATGTGGGAATAACCCATCTAGGATGATGCATACACTTTATTTAATAGATTGTGTAACATAATCATAACAAGGAATGCTAACACACAGTAAGGAAAATAGGTAAACATTATAAATTTCCACACAAGCATGGAATATAGATGAGCATTCAAATTATCACAAAAACATGTTATATAACTATTAATAGCACTAGTTGCATAATAATGTTATACATGCAGTTGTGTAATGGAATCTACAGATCATGGAATATGCATGGAATTTGAATCTCTATATGCATAAAATGACTCATGTAGTAACACTTCTTTATCATACCAAGCCAACGGAAAAAAATCCATAAATCATTTAGTTTCATAAATACACTAAACACTCAAGGTGAAATATTAATCAACTATAATGAAAACAACATAAACAACCCCATCAATGATAATTTGATCATTTCTTTTTATGTGGGTTGGATGGACACAAACACAGGCTATTTACCAAGGGAAAACACACTGTTAATCTCTTATCTACCATCCCAAAATAGTAATAAAAATAATGTTAATAAATATTTAATACCACTTGGTAATATCTTGACCATAGAGATACTAGATCAGTACATAGAGTTGGTCAGTCATAGGGCCTCAAGCGCACCTCTCCTTATGCCAGAGGCTGATAACTAGTAGTGATGGTCTAATAATGGAATATTGGGGATACTACACCCTCTAGATTAGTATAGTACATAGTAAAATCATAAATAAAGAATAGTGAAAGTATATGAATAATAAATAAGTGGAAGATAATAACTGAAAATCAATAAATAATGAATGATTAACATTGTGTGAACATGCTATAATGCACAAGAAGGAAAAATATAGTCGGTGCATAACAAACAAGACTAAAAAGAAAAAAAGAAAAATAAATAAATAAAAGACTCCAACTCTAGAAGGGAAGCTTGAGTATAATCCAAGCCACTAAAACCAAGATCCCATGTCCATAAGGAAAACAACATAGAGAACAATACATGATCATGAACCTATAACCATGAGGTCTGTTTAGGTACCAAACGGTGGTCCGAATAGGGTGGGTGATATACTTAGTAGGCCACAACCAACAGTATCTAATGTAACCCTATATGTGAATATAAAATAAATTTGTGTGTAGGTAATATGAGTAAGCAATGAATAAATAAATGTAATGAAGTTGAGCTCAGGTTCCTCAAGGATACCTGGACAACTATACCTACTTCGGCCTAAGATGTAATATCTTAGAACCTTTATCACCATGTATTATGGTATATATATTGGTATATATGTTTACATATGAAATATATACATGATAACATATATATTCATATATATATATATATACATATTACTATCTAGGAAACGAGGCATAACATAAGAATACATGCATAATCGTAACAATATTTTAAAGTAATAAGAGACCCCATGCCTAATAATAATGAATAATTTAGAACATCATGCTGAAAATAATAAATAATATAGGAAACCTTACTGAGTATCATGAATAATATGGAGAAGGTTCATGATCAACATCAAAATCGAGGGGGCGTGGAACGTCGTATCTAACAACCCAAGCGATGTGAATCACCGTGTCCAAAATCCTTAACCAAGGGGGTTTAAACACCATGTCCACAAACCTATCCAAGGTCCCTCTATAATAATCTTGTAAAAATTAATCCCACTTTCCCTATGATCCCTTAGCCTATGATTTTTGTAAAGAGAAACCCAACATCTCTTATGGTGTAGTGGAAAATCCTTAATATGTCGTATTTATTTTTAAAAAATAGGCCATGGTAATATCCATGCAATAATATAAATAATGGAAAAGGTATATAATCTATATTATTATCAATTTAACCAGGAAATTATCCATTAAATTTATAATACACATAAATTTTAGGAGAAATACTCATTCTATAATGCAATTCATCAAACACATTTTATTAAATAGATTCTAATTCAATTCAATTAATAATATTGACCAACTTATAAACATCTAGAATAAAGCAAGACACCAAGGACCAAGAGGTTCATCAAAACCAATTATATTAATTAAATAGTTTACAATGTGCCAAGGAATTTAAAGAACACACCCAATGGTTGGTTTAATCAGTAGTCAAAAATGGTACTAGAATCATATAATCTAAATCACCTTAAGAGGTGATTCAAGTCGATTTCACCTACCTCTAACCATATAATATGGTTTTAGGTAATTTCCAAGGAATTTAATCTAATTAATTTCAGGTTGAAGAAGTGATGGATGGAACTTTTGCTGTGAATCCCAATAATGTATGTTATAAATGATGAGACATTTAAAGTAAATAACATAGACCGAAAACCTTATATTATGGATGCTTAACGGATCAATTATAGGTCATTGATAGGAGTTATAATGAGAGAAGTAATAATATTTAACAAATTACCTGAAACTAGGGTAAATAAGCTTGAAAGGAATTACCATTACATATGGTGAGATAAATGAATAAAGTAATAAATATGATCAAATATATTTTTGATATGATTACAAAACACTTGGAAACATTTTATTAATACCGAGAATTATTGATATCTAAGTAAAGATGTGGAATAATCTAAAGGGTGAACCCATGGAAGGATATTGTTCATAAGTAGGAGAATAAAATTAGGGAGGAATAGATATTGGAGGCATGAGAAAATGGTAAATTCCATCCCTTTATTGAGTTTCATAGTTTGGAAACATGGTTTAGATAACTATGAACCAACATAGTGGTAATACTACCTAAGTGGAACTAATCACGTGGGCTAGGCATATTTTTTTCCAAGCCATGTGCAGCTCATGTGTTCCCCTCTGCAATTTTCTTCAAACATCTTGCACGATCATGCAACCTCGATTGCGCAGTTAAATAAACCATGTGACACCCTTTTTACCCATACCCTAGGCTTCATGGTTTTCCATAGAGTGCTACATGGTTTCATCAAACTTTGTCTCTATGAAAATAAGTTGTGTTGTTTGGTCTGCATAGTCCGCACAAACCATGTGCCAACTGTGTTCCTCTATTTGCTTCTAACGTAACTAATTCTTTGAAGATCAGTGCTTATAAAACTCATATAATCACTTGAGACACCTCTTGGGCCTCAAAACCCATCCAAAAAGCATCAATTAAATGTTTTCCAATGCTCAGATTTACATTTTTAGGCTCAGTTAAATATTCTCCCAATCCACCAAATGAAAAGTTAAAATTATCTATAAATTATTAACTGGTTTAAAACATGGGATGTTTCATATATTAATGAGAAAATTAGGTTTGTAAAATTATTCTACCAAAGATAATAAATTAGATAAATATTATTAATCATATAGATAATGTGTTTTCTCTATCTAGGACTCCTTGGAAAGGTATTACATAGGCTAAACTCTTATGTCAAGAAGCTTATGTGGCTAATTTAATTTTTTTATAGTGGGTGAATATTTATCTCTTTCCATTATTTTTTATTATTATTCTATTTTATCAAAAAAATTAAATGGGAATGGAATTTTTGGTTATTATATTAGATCATGATGAAATATCATAACTCCAATAAGGCATAATGCGTGGTGGATAAAGGAAGATTGATAGTGATGAGCACACAACATTACACACCATTTTGGTGAAGGTGTATTTCTCGATGATTTTTCTTAGTGATTTAATTGATTTTGAAAATATTAACATTTGATTGGGTTTAAGTAATTAGGTATTTTTATTTTTGGGTGATCATTATACATCAAGAGTGGAATACAATTCATTACTATGGATTTCAATAACATATCACCACTTAGTGGGTTTTATTGAGTTTCTGAAAATTACGGGGTTTTAATTTAAATTTAATGGTATATGTCATTTTGGTATTCCGTGGTGAGATAAAAACTCAATGGAATCAAATTTGGTCAGTAAGAACACGGTATTTTTTAATAGACTTGGTAAAAGTTACGTTTTCTTTATTCATAGAGGTTTTGATTGTATAAACTGTTTGTACATTCCTACTAGTTATTTTATACTTGTATACTATTTTTATTTTGATAAGAATTATTATATGATATGGTATTTCATCCCAACAAATATAGGGTGGGATAATGTTAGATTAAAAATCACTAAAGGATCATATTTCTTGTCAAATATTTAATTTTCTGTTTCCACGGTCGAACAACTATTAGTGTGCCATTATATGGATTTTATAGTGGTGTACATAGTTTGTGGCTTGATTTTTCTAAAATAAACTTGTTTTAATTATAAAATTGAATTTAAATTGAATGTTTATTTTGGTATTTGGATTTTAAACGAAATACTGTGTTTTAAAAATATTGTTTTGAAAAAGTATTTCAAATGAAAATAATGAAGTTTCAAAATATTCAATGGTGTTTTTAAAAGAGCGTTGTGTAGGTAAAAATTAGCATGTTATTCCCTTTGTGTTATTTATAAAATTAATTTTTTTAGAAATGGTATGTTTTAGATAACCTCTTTAGATTAATTCCATGTTTTCCAAAGGATTTTTTTTATTTTATATTCTTAAATTAATACTTACCTAGTATATTTTCTCCAAATAATTATGGATGCATGATAGAATAGAAACCATATATTGAAAATTCTCTTAGGTGATTGGTTGGTTATACTAGAATATAATTTCTTGGAAATAATTTATGGTTGTTGTACATGGGACCTTAGGATATGCCCTATGATAATTTTAATATAATTTAGAAATATTGACTAGCCTCTGATTCTTTAACTGATTCATAGGGTTCAATGTTAAGTTAATTGATTTTTTCACATTTGTATTATGATCAAGGAATAGGTTAACCAACAGGATTGTGTGAGAAACCAAACATTGATCAATTGATTCCTGATATCAATCACTATTAGCATTTAGGTAAGGGATTCAAATTCTTATTGACCATTTGGAATCCTTATCTCTTTATTAGAGTTATCTCTTGATTAAAATTAGTGGTTTATGTGGTATATTGTCTTTGGTTTGTGATAAATTTATGAAATGGACTAATGTTTGTGAATATAATGAGAGTGAGTTCCCTCCTTAGTGATGTTGGTTAGAAGGAAAGTGGATAACCTCATTAATAATGATGGAATTGGATTAGTGTGAGATTGAGAGACTGAGAATGTAGCCTTTGATGTAGTGATATTGTGTTATTGACCTTTTAATCAAGATTCACCCCCATGAGATGTAATATTTCAGATGGACTAAGAGTTGTATATTAGGATTTATGATCATTACTTATATTTACATGTGAGGTCATGTGCACTTACTATTTCTTATAATTTGGATTTATAATCACACTAGTTTTTATAATATTTCTTGATTTTTGATTGTGGAATGATGGTGTATGAGGATCTAGAAGAGTAAGTTGGAGATGTTTGGAAAGATTCACCACTTACACGTGATAGTAAATACTAGATTCCTCCAACTTTCCACCTAACGAAAAACTATGTCAATGGTAAAAAAAATTTATTATGATATAGATTTATGATATAAGAGATCGATATGTAGTTATAGTGTCCTTTGATATTGTGATTGTATCTGAACCCGTGGATGGATCATGATATATAGTAAAAATTGTTGGTTCTCTAAGGGTATTCAAGAGGATGACTCCATATAGGACCACTAAGATGACATGGACATGGAATGAGAGCTGGGTGTTTGTTTTATATGGTTTAGCATCGTTATTTTTTCCAAAGTCACATCATTGGATTTTTTTTCTTATTTTTATGGAACCTATTTGATTTTACTTGTTGTTTTTATTATTATTATAAATTTTCCATTGATGGTTGGGCCTGATTTGATACATGTCTTTTGTTTTATTAACATAATTATTATTTTCCAAGAAATTTTGGTTTGGTTTCTTGTGATCCACGAGAAGGATAATGGATCTAGTGAGAATATAATGAGTAAAAATATTTGGATATTAAGTGATACATATCGTGTATAGAATCTGATGTGATAAGAGTGACTGTGAGTTAAACCTCATTTTATATGAGGGTATACGAGTCATAAATTAAAGGTAGGTGGTACTTGGCCCTTGTTGGGTGGTAATAGTTAAATCTTTGGGGGTGTATTATTCTTTATGATTTTATGTGGTTATGGATTTTTATAAGAATTTATTAGTTATGTTTCTAGGTGGGTTAAGTGACACTCACCACTGACATACACATTTATCCACTTGATCACCATCACATATTGAGTTGAGGTTAGTGGGATGGTCCTACTGGGTTATTGGACTCACCTCCTACCTGTATACATGATATGGTTTCCTTTGTTCATAATAGATCTTCATATTTTTTGATAGGTGTAGGTATAACCTTATAGTTAGATTTATGTCTCGAGATGATTTGGATTTTGGAAGTTGATGATTCAGTGGGATATTGTTTATTTATTTGGGTTAGGGCCAATTATATTATATTTATTTATTTATCTAGCATATGTATCATCCATGGGGTGATCGTAGTTATTTATTTTATCTTTTATGTTATTTATATCTGTTTTATAGATTGTATTTTGTAGATGGTTCATCATATCAACATTTTTTTATTTTCTAATAAAGAACTATAGGACAACCTTATACTTGAATGTTTGATGTATATGGTTTTTTGGAATGTACAATGTACAAAAGATTCATGTTTAATTTTTTGATAGATTTAGGCATAACCCTTATAGGATATATTTGAGATCATAGTATCCCTATAAATTTTTCAATCCCTCAACACTAGTCTAAAACCTTTGACATATGGAGAGTTATTACTATGTTCTTATGATGGTCTAACTCGTATGACATTCAGGTGTGTGGGATGGAATGTTAAAAATTATATTAAAGTGTGCGTTTAGTTGAGAAAAAGTTAGTTGGAGTTGTAGATAGGATGTAGGGACTTGGGTGGTTGGTCATGAGAATGCCTAAACATCAGTGATTTGGTTGTAACCCATGTTTCTAGGGGATATATCTTGTATTGGGAATGGGCTCCAATGCTTGATTGGGGCCATGGTTTGGGTAGTTCAAGATGGGAAGTACACAAAATGTTTTATGGGGCTTAGTTAGAACTACTAGAAAATTGGTTATTTATGATGAGTGAATTGTGAGACGCAATTAACCCATCACAAATAGTCCTTGAAAAGGGATAATTTGTGATGAATGATTTCATACTCTTAAAAAATAATCATTTACAATGGACTAAATCATCTATCACAAACAATATTGGTGGGAATTCCTACCTCAGAATGTAAAAATATGTAGTGATAGGAAATTGTGACGGAATACAATATTTGTCAAAAATAGACGTTATATAGGAATTATTTTTAACAGAATTAATTTTTCATTATTAATATGTTGTAATTAATAATTAATTAAAACCCAATGTCCCATCTTCTTACACTTCCTTATATTCCTCTCCTTCTCGAAAATAGTTCATAACACATGACTGAGATCCCCCCCCCCCCTCGATGTAATCCGTTGATTCTATTTTTTACAGATCTTCATTGGAAAAGCAAAGGTATAGATTTATCTTATCTCCTTTTTCATTCATTATATTTTTTTCATTTTATCATATATAATTTAGTTTTTAAAAACCCTTGGTTAATAAATTTATTGTATTTTTATGGGTATTTTTTATTTATGATTATTGTATGTTTATTATTCCATATTTTCATGGTAATCCAGTCTGTATGAGTTATTTCAATTGAATTTTAGGTCTTTTTCTCATTGCTTAATTTGGATATATATGTGTGTGTATTAACATGTTAATATGTACATATTTAAACTCTTTTAAAAAACATGTGATATTATATGTGTGTGTGTGTGTTTATATCTATGTTTATATAAATTTGATATGTATTTTTTTTTAAAAGTGTAATAATATATTTGATGTATTTATATTAATTAATAAATATTGTAATATATATATAATACATTCTAAATATAAATTAATAAACTTTAAAAAAACATATATGCTTTTTAATATATATATATATATATATATATATAATACCATGTAATGTTTTTAATATACATATATATTTTTGTGTGTGTGTGTGTTAACAAGTGAATATATGTATATATATAAGTTTTTAAAAAACATGTAAGGTTTTTTATACACACACACACACAAACATATATATATATATATATATAAATGTTTCAAAAAAATATATAATGTTTTATTAAAATATATTTATATATATTTATTAGATATCTATATTTGTTTAAAAAACTGGTAAAAATATATATGATTAAAAAAATTTGTAATATATATATATAAATATATATATATATATTAACATAGGAATATGTATATATAAACATTTTAAAAAAACATGTAAGGTCTATTATATATATATGTGTGTCTGTCTGTGTGTGTTTATATATATTTGATATGTATATTTATTTATAAAATAGTCAGAATATATTTGATGTATTAATATTAATTAAGGAATTATGATATATATATATAGTAATTATTAAAAATAAAATCATAATTAGAATAATTAGTAATAATCATTAAATAATTTTTAATAATTTATAATTAATTATTTAATATTATTACTAAATAGTAAATAATAATGTTAATTACAAAATACTATTAATAATTTTAAAATTAGAGGAAATTATGATAAATTTTAATAATTTATAAAGGAAAAAAATATGAAATACTAGTAATTGTTAAAAATTAGTAATATTAATTTTACATTTAGTTATAAATAAGAATTACATAGTATTACTTAATATATAATTTTATCAACTAGTAAAAATTAAAAAAAAAGTAATAAATAATAACAATTTTGTCATACCTAGAAAACAAATATATAAAATAATATCTATTATAAATTCACAATAACTCAAAGAAATGTTTTATTAATTAAAATAATTTGAATTAGTAATTTTTATAAATGTTGTAATATATATATATATTAATAAAATATTAAAAAGTTTACCCTCACATTCGATGTTACCAAATAATAGATAGGAACAAATGTGGTGTCATGCAAAAGGTAAACCCGCCATGTCTAATCTTACAATGGTCTTAGATTTCTGGTATGATACACTGTTATTGAGATACATAGATTTTTTTTTAAAAAAATACAATAAAATATTAAATTATTTACTATCAAGTGTCATGATTCCAAACTCTTAACGCACATAAATTTTATTTCATGTCTAGGGTACACCTTATATCCCAGACCTAATAGTGGTCTCTGATTTTTCATACAATATAGAGTTTGAGAGATACATAAATTTTTTTAAAAAGATTATAATAAAAATATTAAAATAATTACCCACATGTGCAATGTAACCAAACACCCAACACACACATATGTTATGTAGCACCTAGGGTAACCTCATCATCTCATACCTAACAATGGTTTCGATTTCCCATATGATACACTATTCGGGAGATACTACATTTTTTGTACCAAATTATAATAAAAAAATAAATTAATTTCCTTTTTGTGTGATGTTACAAAACTCTCTAATTGAAAAGATTTTATGTTTTTTCTTGTATAAATGGAATATCTTGAATTTAAAAGTGGTCACTAATTTTTCATATGATACATAGTTTGGGAGATATTTAAATTTTTTATAAAAAATTATAATAAAAAATTAAATTAGTTACCCTCATGTGTCACGTAACCAAACACCTAAGTTACACAAATGTTATGTCACACCTCAGGAAAAATCAGTGTCCCCGATATAATGGTGATCTCCAGTTTCTGATATGATATACTATTTTAGAGATACATTTTTTTAAATCATATAATTAAAAATTAAATGAATTTTTATCATGTGTGATGTTAACAAACTCTTGACACAAACAATTGTTATGTCATTAATATGGTAAACCACACATCCGAGACCTAATGGGGATCTCCTATTTTTTATATGATACATAGTTTTAGAGATACTTAAATTTTTTTATAAAAAAATATAATAAAACTATTAAATGAATTATTGTCATCTATAGTGTAACCAAACAACCAACAAACACAAATTTAATGTCATTCCTAGGGTAACCCTCATATCCCAGACCTAATGATGGTCTCAAATTTCCCATATGATACCCCATTACAGATATTATAAATTGTTTTAGGAAAATATAATTTGTCTAATATAAAATATTTATCATTTTTATTCTACCTATGTCGAGCCTCTACGGACCATAGAATCCAGTGCAAAGCCATCACCTCACTCCGATCATATTCCATAGAATATTTCAAGGTGTTGAGATATAATAATAATTTAAAATTATTCACAATGATTTGTAATAATAATTATTATTTATGTTTTTTAGATAAATAAGGGCTTGGGAAGTAGACACTAGTTTCTATTATGTGATCATGATTGGGTAAATCATCGGAAAAATCCCAACAGATATGGTATAAGTCCTTTCTATATTTAAGGAATTGAAACATATATATCATTTGAATCATTGAATTCAAATTTTATTTCTGATGTAATGATTAAATTTACATGTATGAAATGTGATCTTAGGAGATTCAAAATGTGTAATAATATTGGACTTCATCTATTTTGTTTTTATTTTTTGAAATATTGTATATGTTGGTATTAACATGGTGAAAAAAATTAAGTAGAAAATAAAAAAAATGTATCCAGATCAATTATTTAAAAATTTAGTAAGCAAGGTTATTGTCCCATCAATTCATGATACAATAACTCTGGATGATATTCCAAATCCTAATTCATAACCTTATAGGTTTTACAATTTTTATAAATTTGCTGAGGATGACCTATATTTGGGAGACCAAATGATAAAATGAATCCCTTATAAAATATATTGTTATTAAATTATATTTTGGAATATTAAATAGTTTTTTTCTCATATATTATTATGGGTTAAAGTTTTGTTGCCTCACAGTGATACATTACTAGTAGGTTTAAATGAATGTAAGAGGTTGGTCCATAATTTCAATTTTTAGTTATCAAAAGGTTAATGCATGTTCAAATGAGTTCATATTATATTATAGTGATTATGAATCCTTATTTAATATTTTAATATGTTGATAATAGAGTAATAAAGAGGCACAATAAGGAATTTCAGGATTTCCCATGAACCAATTTAGGTATTTTCTATTACACCTCATTTAAATCATTTATTTATGTCTTGAAACACATCTACATTGATGGAGTGGAATAAATAAAATATTTCCATCAGTAAAAGATCAAATAAACCATGTTATGGTGATTCTTTGAAACACATAGATCTGATGCAACCTTATTTTTCATCAGAACCTCATAACATACAATTGGGTCTTTCTATGGATGATTTTTATCCAATTGGTACCTATAGAAATAAATATTCTTATTAGCCTATTTTCACAACTATGTATAACTAACACCCTTAGATGCTAATGAAGGAAAAATATATATATATTAGGAATTATTAATTCCAAGACATACAAATAATAATATTTATGTTTATTTAAGTCCATTAATTGATGAATTAATTTCATTATGGAACAATAGTGTGACTATGTTTCATATAATTTTATATCATAATTTTAAAATGACGGTTACATTAATTGTGTGATCAGTAAATTTGTGGTGTCTGGTATGTTATTTTGATAGATTTAAAATGGTCTAAAATCATGTACATATTTAAAAAATTAGAAGAAAATAATTTATTCTTGGTAATGGGAGAAAGACTAGTTACTTTGACTATTGTCAAATATTTATTCCTAGGAGACACCCTTTTTGAAGGAATAGAAATAATTTTAAAAAAAATTAAAATTGAAAGAGATTAACCTTCTATAGTGCTTTCAGGTATTTATATAAAACCAATCATCACTATATTACCTCATATTACTTTTGGACCAACCATTAATGAACAATAAATAAACGGTTTTGGGAGAGATCATAATTGGATAATGAGGAGTATTTTTTAGGACCTTCCATATGGGTCTGATTTGTTGGTAAATCACATGTTAAATGTAATGTATACTGAGAATATTGTTTTTGAAAACATATTTCCAACCATTTTTGAAATATCCAGTAATACCAAACATAATGTAAAGGAATAGTTAGATTTTTCTAAGATTTACAGACATCCTAAACATTAATTATTAAATATAAAATATAACACAATTTAATTAATCCAAAAATAGATTGTGCACATTATAATGAAAGTCATTTGTTATTATTTTAATGAATTTGAGATTTGAGGTTACCATATGGTTCTGATTCTAATTTTTCAAACTGCATCCAAAATGGGCATATTAATGGGTTAAAAATTCATGACAGCCATGTCATAATTGTAAGATTATTGAATGTTAGTGTTAGAGGATTGTATAATTATTTATTCTAGTACATGTGTACTAAAATTTCATATTTCTTATAAGATATTTTTATATCAGCATCAGTTTATAATTATTCGAGTATGCTGCAAAAGGATTTTTTTTATTTTATGTAAATTGTAGAAAATATTTCTACTATAATTATTTGACTCAATGAAACATTTAATATTATATATGTCATATGAATATAAACGTGGAGGAATGGTAAAATTATGATAGATTTACCCATTTGAGACTTGTATTAAAAATTTAAAGAATAAAGTACCTAAAAATCATCATTTGAAAGGTCAATTGTAGAAATGTACTTGAATGAGGATGTTTCAAATTTATGCTTGTTTTATTTTCAATTCTAATATCCTTCAAAACATAAATGGATGGGTCATAGTGGGAAAATTTTAAATAGTGTCATAGACCATCAATTGTTGTTTTTTAATCATACTAATCATTATTTATGTTATAATCAGTAATGATGGATTTCATATGAATAACTTCATAGAACTCATATATATGTTATACTAAATTATGATGAAATTGTATGATTTTTATTTTAAGTACTACTTTTATTATTTTTTTAAAATTTTTATAAAAGATGAATTTGTTTACATTAATTTTTTTAGAATATATGATGACTATATCGAAAAAAATTATAAAATTTACATTTACTGCCATTAAATAAAATTATCAACAAAATTTTTAATATAAGTTTCAAAGAATGGTAAGATAAGTTTATTTTGATGAAAAAATAAATAAAATTTTCAATCATAACTATTATAAGTAATTTTTTATTTTTATGAAATGTTACGCACGCTTATGTTAGGGAATCATAGAATAAAATTACTTCCCTAGTATAGCCTAGTGGCTGACAAAGGTTGTCTCACTTGGGGTTCTTCTCAGTTAAATCACTCGCTTAATCTAATTCAACCAAATTTATTGTTTTTGTTGTATTTATTATTATTTTTATTTAAATTGAAAAATGGTTGTTTTTTTACTTTCTAATATATTTAAATGTCAAGAATAATTAAAATTTAAACATGCAATAACATTTAAATCTAAATAGAATAAAATTATAAAGAAAGATCTTTGTCTTAGGATCAGCTTTGGTTCAATAATTATTCTTCTTTATTTGTTTAATTTTATTTTGATAATCCAAAAATAAAATCTCATGATGAATAAATATACTTTTATTTATAAATTTTTTATTCTCGAATTCCTTTAAGAAATCTAAATTCCAACTCCTCCTGTAATCAAGGTTGATGACACACTTTGGTCGAGGGAGTGTAATCTTCCAGAACATGGATATATTGATATCGTTTCATCCATTAATTAGAAAAATATGCATCATGTGAAGAGATAACCAATAGAGGTAGGGAAATGAGATTAAAAAAATAGAATTAGATTATGTTTCATGGAATGGGGGAATTCTCCACACCATTCTTGTTATTAATTTCAACCACAAATATAAATATAATTTAAGCAAGAATTTAAGATCACCTTGACCTCCCTCAGGCCAAGCCTCAGGTCAACCTTCAATTATTGGTAGTAAGAGATCAATTTTTTTGATAGAATGTGGAGAATAAAAAATAAAAAATAAAAAAATAAAAAAAAAAGATTTAGAATAAAATAAACAAAAAGAATGGGTAATAAGAGAGAAAGTAGAGAGATAGATAAAGAAGAATAAAAATAGTGTAAGATAATAGAATTACATAATAATAAGAATAAAATAAAATAAATTAAATAATATAAATTTATATAAATTTTTTAAAATGAAATGAAAATAAAATAAAATAACTAGAAGAATAGAAAGAATAAGAAGAAGAAGAAGAATTTTTGTTGCGTTATGGGGAAAGTAAATATTACATGAATGAATTGCTATTAATTTAAGGAACCCAAATTTAAATTATAATTAAAATTAAAACATAAAAAATAAATGAAAAATTAAATGTAAAACATAAGAGAATATAACAGTATTATAGCACATCAACCTCTGCATCCTCCTCCATCACAGTGTGGAATCCCCTTTCCAAATGGATGAGGTCTCTTTTTATAGGTATGGAGGAGTGGATATCAAAGTCATGTTCTTTATAAATTATACCTAAAAGATCTTCTATTCTATTAAATATTTTGAATTCTACATGAGACCTACTGTTTTCATTGAAAACACCTGATAAAATTGAGTGTTTGATTTTTTTTCTATGGATTGGAAGGTGAAAATCATTCTTTGAATTTTTCATGGGATGTGTGAGTTTTTTCATGTCCTTGATAGAAATATAGAAACTCCTTTGGTGGCATAGAAGCGGTGCACTGGTGGTGAGAAGTGGAATAGTGGAGCTGCAGTGGAGCTCCTCTTCTCCTCTGTCCTTAAAAGTGGTTGAAAGGATTGAAAAATACATCAAGGTGATCAGTAGAGGCTTCAAAGAGGATCAATGGTGATGTAATTCCTCAGTTGTGCTGATTATCTTAGTCCCTATCTTTAGTAGCAGTGGAAATTTAAGTTATTTTTTGATATAAGTGGTTCCTGAAGAGTGTAGGTGGGGTAATCATGGTTGCGAGTGGAGGAGAAAGGGGAGAGATTTATTCGATCACACATGATGTGAGTTTGAGTCAAGCAATATAATTTTGGTCTACAACTATTTAATTTTATGTTCCACATAAAAATAGGAAAATAGGGGAGTGTCTAAATGAAAACCCTAGATCTTCCTCTATAATTATGTCACATAGGAGCTATAGGACCAATGCTTGATGCCGCAGACCACCCCATCCTAATGAGGTCTTCCTCCCAACGTTGTAGGGATATTCCCTTGGCTATAGCCCACCAGGGATACAGCCTAGCACTAATCCCCATAAGATTGATGACCTATGGTCTACCTATCCACAAGAATTGATCCCTCATGTACATGTCAACATGAACTGGACTTCCCATTGGCCCACCATGGTTGACTAGCACTACATGGGCTTTCTAGGTAACTTGGTGCTTCTGGTTGAGTGCTGGCCAGTCGTGGATAATTTTTTTAGATAATGACCTGGAAGGAAAATCAAACATATGTAATGTTTTAAAGACCTAACAATCAAAAATTAATTAATTAATTATAAAAATGTTAAGTCACTGAAAATATTCATTTATGTTCATTTCAATTATAGATTAAAATATTCTCATAAATTCATAAAACAATCAATTTCTTGGGAATTATTTACTAAAATCAATAAAAAAAATTCAGAAAATTGGTTAAAAATATCCACAAAAAATGAGTCTGTAAAATACCACCACACTTAAACCATGCATATCCTCAAGTATAAAATTTCATCAAGGAATTTAGAGGGTTTCAATGCAATCAATATTGAAATTTTAAAGTAATATAATCAAATAATTTTCAATGTAAAATCAAAATTTCAAAATTCACATAAAATATCAATTCAATTTCTCAATTTTCAAAGGAAAAACCAAATCAAGTATTTTAATTTATACCTTTTGAAAAAATATGGTAATTATCTTATCATCCATTCAAGTTATTTAATAAATTGTTATTAAACATTCCAAATCATTATTTACCTCTCATTTTGAATATTTTCACTCATCATTCATGATATTAATTCCATTGGAGTTATACTTATGTCATGAGAACATGAAGCATATCAATTTTCTTGAAAATGAACTAATTTTATCCATACTATAATGGAAAAAGGGATATAATATCACGAATTATTTTCAAATAATGTTTAAATGACTCTGAGGCTTAATGTCGGTATGAATTTATGTTTAAAAATTAAGGATCATATAGGAGGATTATCTCTTCAGCATAGTGCATGACATAAAAATTAAAATTTCAATGACATTATCGATTTAAATGTAGAATATCCCACTTCCCCCAATACTGAAAGTAAATTTTATGACTAGAATAAACAATAATGAGTGATTTGTGCACCCTCTTGAATTTTTCTCACCTTTTGTACTTTTTTTCAAAGAAATTTTTCATTATTTATCCTTTTCAAAATTTATTATTAAAATAAACCATGCATCCATCACAAAACCACATATGATAAAAATCATAGGTATTGTAATGGTGATTTTTTATTTCCCCAAATAATTACCCTTTTTTCCAATTTTGGGTTCTTTTTACATGTTTTCTTCTTTTTTTATTCAACAAGAGAAAACCATGAAGTGTCATGTATGAAAAAATACCCTAATTTATTCCGAAAACAAGAACCCCACACTCATTACTTATAACTAATTTCATCCCTTTTTCCTAGAATCCCTTCTCCCAAAAACATTTAATTAGAAATATAATGAAAATACTAAAAGTAATTTAAGAATGGTTAAAAATGGCTTGAAACAATTCTCATCCTTAACAATTTAATTCATTATTTATACTTGATAAACGAGGAATGATATAAAGGTGGTATTTAAGGAAAAAATCTTTTTAAAATATTCAGAAATAATTTTAAATTTGTGTTTTCTCAATCATATCTTAGAAAAGTTTCAATGCATGTTCAGATAGTTGGCACGTCCAAATATCATTCAAGAAATATTCTCAAGAATAAATAAGAATTACTTGTTCCAGAAATCCACTCAATAAAGGAAATATAATTTTATAAAATCCCTCAAGGCAGATTATTAATAACAATTCAATTCACATGAAATTTATAAATTCAATGAATGAACAATGTTTCTGTAAATTTCATTTACATTAATTAACTAATTCCATTAAATCATGTGTCTTAATTTTAATATCCATTATTTATATTAATTATTGAATTCTAAATTTTTATCATTCAATATTATTAACATTTAAATCTAAATCATGGAATAATATGATTCTTAAGTATAAAATTTCTCCAATATATGTTAAGTAAAGCATATATTCAATCATGGGCTTTCAAGCTTTAGTTTAACTCTAAAAAAAATTGTTAGAAAAAAATAAAGATATTTTGAAAGATAAACATTAAAATATAACTCCATTTTCATGAATATTATTCCTATTTCCTCCTTTACTATTTGGGTCTTCCATATTCCATCGTGAACCTATAAATAACATTTCACAATTAAGCTTAAGGATCCTGTCATCTAAGATCAAAAAATATAAGAGTGACTTAGCTACATGTTGGAATACTCTTAATAATGAAATTGAAATCTAAATTCAAGAATAAAAATAGAAATATAATTATTGGTATGACCCCCAATGTGGGACATGATTTTTTACTTCCTCAAGAGGGAAGTATCTACTATTATCCAAATTTTGGTGGTGAATGAACCTTCTTTGAATTGAGCCACCACATGTGGTTTTTCTAAGCTTACGTCTCTTATTTATTGGGGAGGAATGATCCTTGGATAGATTATACCAGATCATCCCCCTTCACAATTAAGTTAAACTTACATCACGGGGGTATAATGAAGTATGAATAATCCTATTATTTTGTTTCTACTTATGAAACACCCTTTCTTATAGTTCTTTCTCAACATGGGCTACCTAGAATATATAACAAAATGGAAAGTAAGTAGGTATTCTCATTTGAAAAAAATTGAAATTTGAGTTTTTAATAAATAATTTTTCTATTTAAGGATGATAATCCTTGGTCTTGATTTACTCAGGCTCATATACCTAGACTTCATAATTGTATTCTTCAAATGTATGTTTATCAAAATTAGGGAGCTCCATGTGTTCCATTATTAGTTCATGACTAATTTCAACATCTTCTTATAAGGAAAAATATGGATTGACCAAATATGAAAATTAAAATATTATAGGAGTGATACTTATATCATATTAAATAAAATTATAAATGAAAATTTTTAATGAAATATCATATCCTTGAGTTGGTTTTGGTTCAATATCTTATTTAGTGGTGAGTTAATCTTGGAGTTGGATGGTGGAAAGTGGAGGTATGTAGTCGATATCATCTATCTTTTCTTCAAAATATTCTACTTGGGTAGTGTAATCCTCCATGGGTATAAAATTATGAAATAGTGATTCCTCTTATACTTTTTATGGATTGGGGAGACAATTTGTACCTCATTATCATTCTAGAACTCATTAAGATCTTGTATATCTCCCACAATTAGCTCGTTCGGAAAGTTTTCCACATCATGGATTAACTCTAGCATATCATGGTCATCTTGGATTTCATTATTTATAGGGTTGGGGTATGGAGTCCCAAGTATCGGCCTCCACTTATTCTATTTCCACAAAAAAATCAAGAAAGACTAGTGGTTCTTCCTCATTTTTCTTCAGTTTAGGTTAAGGAAAATTTAATGATGCTTGGAGATATGAAGTTATCAATTCATTTTTTTCTGAAATTTCATTCCCCATAACTTATGTTGGAGAACATATTTTATTTTTTGTTTAACCACTTTTTCCTAGAATTGTTCCATGGGAACTTCTTCTAGAATTATGGGAGAAATCAAGGATGGATCCATTAGTGTCTTCTCCATTACTAGAAAAAATTCTATCTAGTACTATTATAATCTAGTTAAATATCTTGATAATCCATCAAACATTAGTTACTAAAGGGTCTCTTTAATCTCTTGGATAAGGTCCTTGAATTTATATATTATGATGATTTTTCTTCAAGATCCCCTAATCTCTCTAGAAAATAATGCGACATTATCTTATGAAGACCATGTTTGTTTTTATATGGGTTCCTACACCTATCTGTAGTTGTTATTATTATAAAAATGGATGTTTTTATACATCATAGAAAAGGAATTTTTTATTATTTTTTTTATTTTCAAAAATATTAAAAGCATTATACCATGTGTAAAAAGAAAAATTAAAGTAAATTATTGATTGGATCTCATACAATGGCACTATTTTTGACACATGCTTATCATAGGGAGTGAAAAAAGATAATTATTTTTCTAGTGTAGAACAATGACTAACCAGGGTCGCCTCACTTGAGGATCTTCTCATTTGGTTCACTCAGAGGATCTAATTCTCCTACACTAATTGTTTTTTTATGAAAGTAATGGAAAAAATATTGGATATTTTTTATATTCTAATATATTGAAATGACATACAGAATGATAATTTAAACTTAAATAAACATGTAAAGATTAAAAAATGAAATTATAAATAAATAACATTTTCCTAGGTTTGGTTTTAGTTCAATAATTATTCTTATTTATTTGTTTGATTTTATATTCATATTACAAACATGAAATCTTGTGATGAATTATTATCATTTTATTTAGAAATTGTGGAATCTAGAATGCATTTAATAAATATAAATTCCACCACATCATGCAATCAATTTTTATTAGACACTTTTGTTGAGGCTTTGTCATCTTCTAGGACATGGTTATATCAATGTCATTTCATATATTGATTAGATCAGCTTAATCATGTGAACATCTAACTAATGGAAAGTGAGAAAATATATTAAAACAACAATAGAAATATATTGAGTCCAAGCCATTGGGTAAATTCGCGACAACCATGCATGCTACTCATTTCTACCAAAAATATGAATAAACATTAAGAAATCATTCAATAACACCTTAACATACCCAGGTCAGGCCTCAGGTCTACCTCTTATTATCGTGAGTAATATATCACTTTTGGGATATAAATAAGAGAATAAAAAATGATAAAAACAAGAAAATAAAAAACATGAATGGGGAATGAGAGAGTATGTAGAGAGATGGAGAGAGAGAGAGAGAAAGAATAATAAATATAAAATAAGAAAAGGAAATGTGATAAGAATAATAATAAAATATATTAAATAATATGATATATATATAAATATATTTATAAATTTTGAAAGAATAAGAAAATTAATGAGAAGAAGAATAATAATAAAAATTTTGGGTGGGTGGTAGAGAACATAAAGAAAAAATGAATAGATTCGTAATAATTTATGAAACCTAAATTGAAATTACAATTAAAAATAAAACATACAAAAAAATATAAAAGAAAAATATAAATAAAAACATAAGAGAATATGGGAGAATCATAGATCATTTTCCTAGGTAGCCTCCTCCCTTGTGGTGTGGGCTCACGTTTCATCATGGATGGGGTCTATTTTTATTGGCAGAGAGAGTGGGTATCTTGGATGTCGTCTTCATAACATCTCCTTATAAGATATCATATTCCTTCAATGATTTTTATTGTCGTGTGACACTGACATTTTTCCTTGAAAACACATGATAAAATTGAGTGTTTGTATTTTTTTTCATGGACTAGATGGGGAGTGGATCCTATTTCTGATAATTCATAGCATTGTTAGTTTTGTAAGAAATCAGTAGCAATGTTACAATTCCTATGGTGGAATGGAAGAGGTTCACTAATGGTTAACTCTGGCATGGTGGAGTGGTAGAAGATCTCATATTCCGCTCTAGCCTCCGAAGTGACCAAATGGATCAAAAAATCCTTTGGGGTGGTTGGATGAAGATTTTAAGATGATTAATGGTGATGGAATTAATTTTTAAAAATGGATAGATTGATCCCAATATTTGTAAGTGGTAGACATGGAGTTTCCTATTTGAGACCTGGGGTGACTGGAGTGTGTAGTTGGTGGAGCCATTGTTATGAGAAGTGGAGAACACAAAGAGATCTTTCTGAGCATGTGGGATATGATTATGAGCGGAACAATGATGTTTTAGTTAAAACCAATTTAATTTTGGGTCCCACATCGAAATGGAAACACATTGGGAGTGTTTAAATAACAATTCGCCACTCCTCCCCTACAATGAAGTTTCACGGGGTTCGGAGGACCCCCGCCCGTCATTGTGGACCACCGCTTCCAAATGAGGCCTTTATCCATCGCCACAGGGATATGCCCTCTGTGTTAACACTCTAGGGTTTCAAACCCGCTCTACTCCCCTGGACTTGACCACTTACATGCTACATATTCATGGTAACTGATCACTCATTTTCTAGTCAACTGGTGTTGACCATCCCATGGGTCTACCATGGTTGGTTGGCCCTCTATAGGCTAGCTAGGTGACTTTATGCTAGTGGTTGAAGGATTTCCTAGTTTGGATTATTTTTTATATAATGTTTTGAAAAAAAATCAAACATACAAAATGTTACAAATACATCATGCTCCAAAAACCATTAATTAATTCTTAAAAAGATAATTTATTGAAAATCTTCATTTTAGTTCACTTAAATTATACATTAAAAAACTCTTATAAATCCTTAAAAATCACTTTCATGGGCATTATTCACTAAAATCATTCAAAAATGGAATTTTTATAAAAAATTACACACTAAAAATGAGTCTGTCATAACACAACATAAAAATAAAATTGAGAGTTGATTATATGTGATGAAAAACCCTACATCAAAATTAGTAAAATCTTATAATGTGTATGTGGTTAATGGATTTTGATTCCATACACTTAAATATGGTTACTTAAAGAAATTGATCAATAGTCTTTTGTATGAAAGGATATCATCATAATTAATGTGATGTTTACTTTTATTGTATAATGGATGAAATAATTGAGTTATGTTATCTGGGACCAAATTATGTAACAGTGATTAAATGTAATTGGTTTGATACTTATCTTGGGTTGTGAGTTCAATTTTGGAATAGATTTTTTGACATTAAATAGAACAATCTTCTTGCATAAAATGAACCATTTATGTTATCACATCAACCACATCATGTTTATTATGAAAATTACTATGATGTTTTTAGAGATTTGATTGACTGGTGGACTGTAATAAAAATGAAATCATGTGACAATTACTTTATTGAAAATGAAAGTGTTTCTACAAAATTGAAAAATATTTAAATTTTTCAAGAAGCATACCAAAATATATATCTTCCATAACAATATATAAATCTCAATGATGAACCTCCCCCCCCCCCCTACTATTAAGGGCCGAAGATATAGAAAATATTGATGATGTAATAAGGGATGATGAAACTAAAATTTGTGTGGAAGTTGATAATGCTAAAGATGAGGATAAAGACATTTTCATGGATGAAAATGATTATAAAGATGATGATTGATGTATTATATTAATTTTTTCATTTTTTTATTCTATATATGTGTTAACAGTGATTTACTAGTAAGATTGTTTGTTTTAGATGGATAGACTCGATGATCAATTATAATCCTTCACAAATGCTAGTAATAATTGGTTTTACATATTTTATATTAATATTAACTTTTATTGACATGTAATAATATTATATTCAGTGTGATATTTATTAGTTTTATAAATTTTATATTTATACTAATAAATATTTACAGGTCAAATTATTATATTCTAGTATTTATTTATATGTAATTATTATATTATAGCATTTATTAGTTTTTTTTATTTGATATCTATATTAACTATTTATAGTAGTTAAGATTAATATATTTTGATATTTATTAGTTTTTAATATTTTATATTTTTATTAAAAATTTATTAAAAGTAATATTATTAATTTCATATGGTTGGTGATTCTACCAAAGATCTATTTAATTTTGACATTGCTGTTGGACTTCATATTTATGATCCTGATTCATATGATCTGTGGAATGTTGCACCTATTGGGTGGGGGAATCTCCTTACTCAATTGAAGACTCTAGACCATGTTCTAGAGAGATGCATGTCTATTGGTTTTGATCCTAATTTATGGAGGTATGTTTAATTGTTTAAGATATTTTTTTTATATAATCAAATTGTATTAAAGTTTTTAATAATGTTTTTGTTTTTTTTTGTTTTCATAGTTTTTCACATTTAGTTATTGGGAAGGCTGGTGAGATTCAAAGAAATTATTCTTCTGAGACATGGGTGTCATGGGACCAGGTTCCCGTCATCGTGAGTTAGTAGATGTTCAACCACTGGATTGTAGATTATTAAATAATATATAATTTTTAAAATTTATTTAATTACTAACATATTTTTCTTAATTATTATGAAAAAATTATTTTCTCTGGTTTCTGATAGCTTAAGAGATCCTATCTAGGAGGCATGGAAGATTTGTATACATGGGAACTTTCATCAGTTTTTATACAACCTCAGAAAGAGAGCTATGGATAAAGTTTTTACTACAGTACTGACCAGCCTTGTGTACCCCATAGACCTGACTATATATCATCTCAAGTATGGGATTGATTGTGATCCTACTAGATAAGAGATACTTTTAGTAGGAGGTCATCATCTAAACATCAGAATCAAGTGGGGGAAGGTGGTCACACATTAGGTTGTGAGTCATGAATTTGGAATACATTGAAGACATATGGTATGTGATATTATTTATTAATGTATATATACTTTAAGTGTAAATTTTTTGTTATATTATATAAGAAACTACTTACCCATATATTACAGAGTTTTAATTTTATAAGTTGATGTATATTGATCCCTATACAATATACCTTATAGGAAATCGACAACACCATATTTTTTTCGTAATGTTTTTTTAAATTTTAAGAATATAAATTTTTTAATTCTAATTTATAATTAATTTTAAAAGGAACATATGTTTTTGTTTCTTTTTATTACCAAGAGAATCATGGCAATAGAAAATAATAAGTCACAGGTGATTCAGTTTTTATGGACGGGTATGGATACAAGTAAATTTTCATGGTGTAGAGAAAGGCCAGGTGATCGGTATTGGTTCCGGAATTAAACCAAATATTTATTATGGGACTTCTACAATGTCATTGGTGAGCTCTAAGGGAGATCTTGGAGAGTAATAATCGATGTTTTCATCCACTTCACCATATGAGGAGAGGTTGATAGAAAAGGATGAGATAATATAGTTTATGTTGAGATAGAGGGAGGAGGAGCGTGAGAAATAACATAATAGAGATGAGCAGATGCTGGAGTATATGTGATAGCTTGCGTATGGTGTTGTTATAGAGTTTCATCCCACCTAATCTTTCAAGTGATCCACCTCCACCCGACATTAGGGGATGATTTTTGGAGTTCTATTACTGTTTTATAATTTTGGGTGATAACATATTATATTTAAAATGATGTATTACATTTATGTTTGTTTTAATTTTTTTAGTTATTTTTAAATTGTATTTTTTCAAATTATATTTAAGTATTTGTAATTTTTTAATTATTTTTTATTATTTTGATTTATTTAAGTATTTTTATTTTCCAAATTATTTTTAATTATTGAGAAAAAAACTATTTAAAATTATGGTAATTTATTTTAAAAAAACATTATTTTAAATGGATTTTTATTATGTCTTAAAAAATCAATTGCAATGGTCCATCGTAATTGAGTATTTAAAAAAATTGTGAGTCTCATTTGCGATAGATATTTCATCTATTAGAGTTATTAACTATTTGAGATAGACTATCAGAAATAATCATAATTATGATTCCATTTTTTTAATGGCGCATTAGCGACAAACTCCCATCACAAATTACTTTTTGTGACGGGACTCCATCACTAATGCACCGTTGCAAAAAACAAAAACTCCAGTAGTGTTGGAGTAATATTAATTTTTCATGAATCATGATAGTGTCATGATTAGGTAATGGAGTTCATGAGAAGTGTTTTTCAATATAATTTCCCAGTAGATGTTATTATTTATTAAAAGTGGCTAATAATTTATTTGATTTTTTCCCAACTATATTATTAGGGGTTACAAGATTAAAATGGTTCATATGGGTCATTTGATTGAATGATTTCATTTTTTTTCTTTTTTTTCTCCTATATAGAAATAGTTTTTTGGTGTTTTAGATTTTTTTAAAAACATATTTTTGTAATGAAAAGCTATATGGTTTCATGAGGCATGAATAAAGTGTTTTATCAAGTCAATTTAAATTGACATTAGTAAAGGATATGGTGGTTTTGAAATAATATGTATTTTTTAGAAAAATATGGTTTTTGGGATGGTGGTTTTTGTGTGATTTCTTAGAATATGTAAAAAATAGTTTTACAAGATGATTTTCAAAAAAATAACAAAATGTACAAGAATTTAAAAGTTTTATAGATTTAATAAAATTGTTGAAAACATTTGAATATGGGTTTAAAAATAAGTTTTCAAAATAGAATTGGCTTTCAAGTTAAAAACTAACTAGGCAATAGATATGAAATTTTATAGTTTTGATATAAAACCTGTAAATTACAGGGAGTATTTGAAAGGTCATGTTAGTTTTACATGTGTAAAAAAATTTGAATGTATTTTAAAATTTCAATTGGTTTTATATAACTAGGTTTTAGTGATTTATGGTTAAAAACAAAAGTCAACCTAGATATTTAAATTATTTTGGAGATATATGATCCATGATTGGTTTTATATAGTCATGAATTTAGGCTCTATGGATATGTATTTGGAGTAGTCTTGAGTAACTAGGTATAAAATGGGTTGTTTAATGATTTTTACTATATAGGATGTTTGTTATGTAATTTATTACTTTTGTGAGGATTACCACTAAGATATACTGGTTTTTATTATTCACTCCTTATAATGGGGAGCACCATAATTCCCGACATTGATTAGCCTTTTTTTTGGGATCATTTGGTGTAATCGTGTAGTGTCTTGGTGTTATGATAGAAAAAATGAGGAGACTGCTCAGTGATCAAGATAGTGATGTGACAATTTTCATTCATGATTTAAAGTAAATGTGAAATTGGTGTTGTGATATTGATAGTCAAGAAATAAATGGGAATATCAGTGAGTTCGTGGCATAGATTTTTGTTAATATTTAACTTAGTTATTAGGAGTTTTGGAATTAAATCATGAAAAGATTATTTGTCTAGAACATGGTAGCTTAGTAATTAAATAATGATCAAAATATTTTATGATATATGGGTGAAAATATTTTGATTATTTATTGGGACGAAAAGTACTATGTTATGAATATTTTAATTCCCACACCTTTTCATATTGGTGCAATAAAAGGAAGGTTAAACTTTAAATGATTTAATGTATAGTTTATTTTGAATTTTTTGAAAAAAAATTGAGTTGGAATCCTTTTTAGTAACTTTGGGAGTTTAAATGGATGTTTTGTACATTGATGGGATCATAATAATGTCTAGGGGTTGTCATCACGATGGGAAGTGGCTTGAATTTAGTGGGTGGTTATAGTCCCCATAAGAAACATGATGGAAGAACATCAATAATTCAATGGGTAGTGTGGTGGGATAATCCCACTACCTCTTCCACCGAGAATGTAATGTCCCAATTCTGAGTGACACCCAAAGGTGCCCCATACCTGGTTGGTCACATGGCCTCAAGAATATTTCCCCAAATTCTAGAGGCTTCCTACTAGCACTGATAGCCTTCGGTGTGATAGTGGGGAAAATGTGCACTCATTAGCAGAGTAACACAATGGAATAACAATAATATACAATAGTAGAAGCAGTAATACCATTCAATATGAAAGTAGGGGAAGACTGAAAGTAAATAATCAGCTAGAGTACATATATAAATGATGCATGTCACATATATCTTGTAAACTAGTCCAAGAAGTCACAATGCTGGAATATAGTACTAAAACAAAGTAAAAAAAAAATAAAACAAGTAAAATCCAGCAGCATCGCAAGCCTCAGCTTGGTCACATGCTCTCTAGTACCACATCAATCATGTGCCTGAAGTAGAAGGGTGTATTCCCATATCTATTCTGGTAACAATATAATCTATTTAGGCCCAAAAGTATAACCCAAATAGGGTGTGAGACAAATCCTAGTAGGAAACCACCCAATGAACTGTGACTAACAATCAATGAATATATATAGCAGGAAAATGAAAAATTATGTAATAAACAGGGAAGTACTCAAAAGTAAACAACCTACAGTTTCAAACTACATTTATTTACATTTATCAAATCATTAACCTATTATTAAAAATTAACCCTATGGTAATGTTCACATAGCCTAACCCCTCTTGTCCAACTTATCATTTAAAAAAATATTGACCCCCCCCCTCCGGGATAGCTCACACAGTCTAACCCCTTTGGTCTCATGAAAAAAAGATTCTCTGAGGAAGAACTCACCAGCAATTCCTAATGAGGTATGTTAATGATAAACTAAAGACTCAATGAGTAAACACGAAACAACAATTCCCCATGTGGTCTCGTAATGGTAAAATATAATCACTCTGAGGGAGCACTCGATGTCAATCTCCACTATGGTCTCACAACGTGAAAAGTATAACAAACACTCTGGTGAATTCCTTAACGTTAATTCCACCTATAGTCTCCCTACACCATGTTCCCATATCCCTATGTATTTAAATCAAAAACAAATGATATCCAGTATCGAAATTAATCTTAACTACTACACGGATAAGAAACTAAAATGCATATCACAAGCTTGTCATATAAAATCAACTACATCCTAGCAGCACTAGGCATGGAAACAAAACATCCTAATAGACAGTTCTAGACCTAATGGCCAATATCAAACAAACATGGTAAAACACATATATATCAAGTAAATAAACTATATTCATAATCAAGAACCCTTACTTAAGAAAGATAACCATAGGAGGCATCAACATGGTTAAATATCCAAAACACGCAATACCTTAAACTAGGGTATTCAGAACTTTTTGCACATATAATCCAAACACAACTACAAAAAAGAAAAAACCCACATACCTTGACATTGTGTGATTGATATATTTGAACCTCAACCTTTTAATTGACCTAGAACATCATAGATCCACAAAAACATTACAAAGTGTTCAACCTCTAATAATTCACCAAAGAGGGGAAATCAAGAGGAGGCGATCTTGGAGAAGGAAAAACTCACTGAGGATATTCCAACACAATCAACCCTGTTTGATTCAGAGAATGGAAAGTGGGTCAGTGGATCGATGAAGATTTTGTGATTCATGTCACTCCTAGATGAGTCAGGGCTAGAAGAAGATGTTTCTGTGAATGAGACGTGACACCAAACTGTTTAATTAAATAAAATAAAATGTACACAATGTGTACTATTAATGAACATGTTGTGTATTCACCTCAGCCGGCCCCTAACATTAGCGGTCTACCACATCACTCAAAAAGGCCATGTCTTGGATGTTATGTGGCCAGCACACGACTACCCACAGAAACCTGGCACATGGTGTGTACTCTCATGTACATGGCGTGTAATCCTAAAATTCCCAAAACATATATTTTTCTAAAAAAACACCCAAAAACAAGCTTCATACTTGAAAAGTAGATTTGGGTTCATACAAACATCTACCCTTAGAGAAATTTTCCCCTAAATTTCACTATGAAGGTGGTGAAGAAGAATCCTAGAATAGCTCTGTCCACTACGATCGCACATCGGTCACCCTCTACCAAGTTTTGTCCTGTACTCACCCGTACTTCCATAGAACCTGTACCAGAGGGACAGACCAGCCATGGAGAACCATAGTACTTCGATCAACAATTCAGATAGGATGCTCCTTGAATGAGGCATCGAACTCTAACCCAACCTCCTCGGGTTGGAAAACAATATAAGGGTCTGAGAAGTAACATCAGAGATGATAAACGTAAAAGATGTTGTGTATAGCTTGGTACCTCTAAGGTGACGTCAATCGACAGGAAAACAAACTGACTCTCTCTAAAACCTCAAATGGCATGGCGTATCTTGGTGAAAGATTTCTCTATCTCTTAATCCTTATGTGTCCCAACCTCAGTGTGACATGGAGGAAAACCTGATCTCTGACCTTGAACTCCATAGGTTGCCTCCATCTATTAGCATAAGACTTAGATCATGACTGTATAGTTCCCATCACCATCTGAATCAACTACACCTTCTCTATGGTCTCCTGGACAGGATGACGCACCAGCATAGATTCCTCTCCTACCTCCAGCCAACATAGGGGTGATCGGAATGGCCTACCATAAAAATCCTCATAAGGTTCCATCTGAATATTTTCGTGGAAACTATTATTTTTTTGGAAAACTCCACTATAGGTATGTGCTTCTACCAAGAACATACAAAATCTAGGATGCATGCTCGAAGCATGTCCTCTAACACCAAAATCATATTCTCGGACTGGCCATCTGTTTGGGGATGGTAAGCTGTACTCAGAAGTACCTATGTACCCAAATCCCTCTGTAGTCCCTGCAGGACCCAAGAAGTAAGACGTGTGTCCCTGTCTAAAATAATGGAGTTTTTAAGCCCATGTAAACAAATAATCTCTTAGATGTAAAAACTTCCCATCTCATTGACACTAATGGTCTCTTTGATCATCCAGAAGTGTGAAACCTTTGTGAGTCTCTCAATTACAACCCAAAATGCACCATTCCCATGAGGTGACCTCGGTAACCCTATCACGAATTCCATCACAACATAATTCCACTTCTACTGGGGAATGGTTAACTAATGAAAATATATACCAGTCATTGATGCTCCACCTTCACCTACTGATAGGTTAAACACCTCATCACAAAACCATAAACATCTCTCTTCATACCAAGACACCAATACTGACATTGTTGATCTCAATACATCCTGGTGAAACTGGGATGAACTGCCCAAACTGGGTAGTGAAAATCCCCCAAAATATCCTCTCATATGTCTACTAACACCCACACAAGCCCATGAAAACACAAAATCTAATCCTCACCTACATTCCATCCTAGAATAGGGTCCCCTACTGACACACTCTCCCGTAGAAATAGGCCTTCAAAATCTGATAGTTTTCTCATTCACACTTGATCAAGTATAGTAGAGGTAATAGATAAATAATAAAGAAATGTCTGCCCCTGTCTGTTGGGAACCTCCAAATAAATCATAGATAAGAGAGCGATAAGTTTTCAATCACTACTGGACTCTTGAACTACCTATATCTGAGTCCTCTTTCTCAACGCATCATCTACTATGTTGCCCTTCCCAGGAGCGTAGGCAAGCTCAATTTCAAAGGACTGAAGGTACTCAACCCACCTTTATTATCTCAAATTCAGATCGCGCTGAGTGAAGATATGCTTGAGACATCTGTGGTCAGTGAAAACCAGAAAATTCTCTCCCAACAGATAATGTATCCAATAGCATAAATCATGAACAATTGTAGCCAACTCAAGATCATGCATCAGGTAATTCCTCTCATTGTGGCCCCAACTGCCGAGACCCATACGCAATGACTCTTTACCCCTACATAAGCATTGTTCCTAGCCCAATACCTGATGCATCACATTAAATAGTATTTTTATTACCTAGATCAGGAAAAAGTAGTATCAGTGCTGAATTCAACCTCCCTTCTGGCTCTTGGAAGGCTGAATCATAGGAATCTGTCCACAAGTACTTTTCACCCTTCTTAATTAGGCCCATTAGTGGCGCTGATAAGTGTGAAAAGTCTTTTATAAAACATATATATTAACCATCCAGCCCTATAAAACTCTATAAATCAAAGTCGTTCTTCAGTTGCTCCCAAGAAACTATTGATCTCACTTTCTCTAGGTCTACTGATACTTTTTCCTTTGATATAACATGACCAAAGAAGTGAATCTAGTCCATCCAAAAGTGTAATATTGAGAGCATAGAATCAAAATGATGCTCTCTCAGTGTACTCAAAATAATCTCAAGATGGGTAGCATGGTCTTGTTGTGTGTGAGATTACACAAAAATATCATCAACAAAAACCACTACAAAGGAGTCCAAATATGAATGGAACACTCAATTCATCAGTTCCATAAAGATCGTCAGTGTGTTCCTGAGACCGAATGGCATAACCACATACTCTTATAGACTATACCTACTCCGAAAGGCTATAAGAGGTATATTAGATGGTCTAATGTGAAACTAATGATAACTAGACCTCAAGTAGATATTCGAGAACACCTAGGATCTTCAAAGATGATCAAAGAGATCATCAATCCTTGGCAAGGGATATCTATTATTGGCCATCAACTGGTTCAGCTTTTGATAATCCTCACAAAGTCTGAGGGTACCATCCACCTTCTTTTCAAACAACATAGGCGAACCCCATGGATAAGTACTAGGTCAGATGAAACCCTTTTCCTGTAACTCCTATAACTGATTCTTGAGCTCCTATAACTCTGGTGTTTCAATCCTATAAAGAGGAATGGACACAAGTTCCACTCCTAGAATAAGATCAATAGAAAAGTCTACCTCTCACTCTGAAGTAAAACCCAAAAAGTACTCTGGAAATACATCCTTGAAACAATTCAACACTAGAGGAAAGTATATCTGTGAAGTCCCCTGGTCATCCGGATACAAACTAGAAATTTGGGCTATAACTCCTCCCAACCCTTGATGCATGGGTCCTGATCTTCTTTCCTAAACATCCCATTCACCCTCATATAGAAATGATCCACCCTCTAGTGATGTAAAACTCACCCTTCGGTGATAGAAATCGAGAACAGCCTAAAAGGGAACCAACCAGTCTATTCCAAGAATGACATAATATCCCATCATTTCTAATACATATAGTTCCCATAAGAAGTGACACCCACCAACCTCAAGATGTAACTCCCTGCACTGATGTACACTAGCCATTCTAGTCCCCAATGGTGTTTCCAGCATCAAGATATCAGCAGAAGTAAAGATATAGATCTGAAGGCTCTCCAAAACTATAACCGATATAAAACTATGGGAAGCCTCTGTATCAAAAACTATAGAATCTAAAACTAAGGAAACCAAAATCATACCTCTAACCGTATAGGGTTCGAGATCTTGGTCCTGTTGGGTATTCTATAATGTAAAATTATAACCTGCGATGTGGACCTATGAAGCTGTATGTGATCCCTGAGCTGATCCACCCTGTGGTTGTCAGAAACCCTACGTCTGCCCACTATGTCAACGACCTCCACCTCGATCTGAATGGCCGAATGAACTCCATCTCCTTGAAAGATGAGAAACTGGTTTTCCTACTCCTAAATGTGGAGTCATAAGAGAACCCTTCTCACCAACTGCTAGTGAGAAGACTAACAGAAACACTTAAGATGGATCATCTTGCCTCAAGATCGAAACTCGACTAGGACTCTTGGGTAATGTGGCCTCATATTCCTTCTCTTCCTGCACTGGTATCATACCACCTAGCTACCAGAGTGTGTATCTTTCCTACTCGGATCTCCGTGGGTAGACTCCCTATGGCGCTTCCTACTATTAGTCGGAAGAATACCAACTCCAGATGTCGGGCCGCCCTAGATCACATCTCCAGAATCCCTCAGGTTGCGCTCTATGATCATCTCCTAGTTAACTATAAAAGATATGGAAGTCAACCAAAATATGTTCACCTAATATTGGATGTCATGCCTGTGACCATCCACAAACTTCCTCTCCAAAAATAACTCATCACCCCCTGAATGGGTGTGAATCACTACAGCTATGTGAAGCGAGAAGAATCCTCCATGACTGAGAGAGTACCCTACTCCAAGCTCATGAACTCTCGGGTGTAGTCGGCCCTCAAATTCTCCATGTAGAATTAATCATAGAAATTCCACTCGAACTCATCCCAAGCCATAACCTGTTGGCATCCTGCCTGTGATATCACATCCCACCCTCTCTTGGAGGAATCCTGAAGCATGTACATAGAAATCTTTAACCCCCTCTCTAGAGGAATCTCCAAGTGCTCTAAGATATATATCATGGATTCTAACCATGACTCTACTGCCTGAGTTCCTCCATCCCCTGATAATGTGGAAGTATGTTGCTTCTAAAAATATCGTGTCTACTCTACCATAGATGGGGTAGGATGCAGTGCTCTCTGGAAGTTTTTTGGAAACCTCGTGAATCCTTCTCGTAACTGTGCATCGTCGCCTATTTTAAAAATAACAGTTGGTTCTAAGACATGCACAATGGGAGTATCTACTGTTATTCCTTGATCTACCTTGTCTGGTGTCTGATCGTTACCCGTTATCTAGTGTACAACTGAAGGATGTCATGGTGGAATGACTCTGCAAGGTCAAGCACACACGTTAGTTCAAGATTATAGAAGACTAAAAATTATAAATAAAATAAATAAAAAAAAAGAAATAAAACATTCAAGTTCTTCAAAACATGGATACAAGGTGTGCATGACCCCTACACAGTGTGTTCCCTTAAGCATTTACAAGGGATGTACTTCTGCCGACCTTGTTCGTGTAACACCCCATAGACACGGCATATTCTCATTTGACATGGAGTGTACATGAATCTTTATCATTTTTGAATTTCCTCTACCCTGCTAAACCTTACAGTTCTCTTAGAAAAAAACTACAAGGTGTGTTTATACAAGACATGGCATGTAATAGAAGGATTTCATTGACACGTGTCATTGGTCACATGGCCGAAAACACGGTCAACTCCACATGGCATGTTCAAGATGGACACGGGCTGTACTACCTAAGATTCATCCATCTGTGTTGTTAGTCACATGGATGGATACATGATCCTATAACACGGTGTGTATTCCCATTACACGGCATGTTCCACCAAACAAAACCCAAACCCGTGTCTCTACCAAAACAGTCAGTCACACGATTGAGTACTACACAACATGTACTTAAGAAAAGTTGTTACTTCCAAAAAAGAAGGATAAATGGAGTGTATTCATCATTACATGCTGTTTATTCTAGGTTTTTCAGAACATTAAGCCTTAGAAACTACTCTAAAACCCCATAAAACACTGAAACAAACATTAACGTTTCAAATCCTGATATGTGGGGGCCTATACTCCCTCGCGAATCAAATCTTGGCATCGTATTCATGCATATCACAATGTATAATAGTGTAATCAATCACATGGTCTACCAAATTCTGATTCATGAGGGCCCATAACTCCTTAGTGACCAATGTTTGGTGCCCATTCAAAAGAATCATTATTTTTTAAATACCCTATAAAAATAGTAGGTATTCTATCACGACATCTATCACAACAGCAAGCATACACTAGTAGAATACTAACCTATACCAACGGTTTGGAACCGTTGGTATAGGCCTCCAAACCGTTGGTATAGCCTATACCAACGGTTTGGAGAACCGTTGCGAAGTAAGCCGTTGGGATAGGTCTATACCAACGGTTTTCCCAAAACCATTGGTATAGACCTATCCCAACGGTTTACAAAACCGTTGGTATAAGTAATATGAAAATCTATTCCAACGGATATAAAACCGTTGGTAAATGTATTTAAAAAAAAAACATGTGCTGGGATTTGATCCCACGACCCCTTGTTCATAATCGAACGACTTAACCACTAAGCTAACGTCACTTTTGTAAACATAATTTCATAAATATATATATGTATTATCATAATTATTTAAAATTTAGATTTATATAATGTTCTCGGGTAGCAGAGCTGGAAGAAATGAAAGAATCTATCCCAACGGTTCTCAAAACCATTGGGATAGACCTATCCCAACGGTTCTCAAAACTGTTGGGATAGGTGGAAATTTCCTGGAGGGTGAAGGTTGGTTTTGGGGTGAGTTTTCCCAACGGTTCTCCCAAACCGTTGGGAAAGACCCCCCCTTTCCCAACGGTTTGGGAGAACCGTTGGGAAAGGGTCCTCAAAACCCACCTTTCCCAACGGTTCTCTCAAAACCGTTGGGAAAGGGGGGGTCTTTCCCAACGGTTTGGGAGAACCGTTGGGAAAGGTGGGTTTTGAGGACCCTTTCCCAACGGTTCTCCCAAACCGTTGGGAAAGACCCCCCCCTTTCCCAACGGTTTGAGAGAACCGTTGGGAAAGGTGGGTTTTGAGGACCCTTTCCCAACGGTTCTCCCAAACCGTTGGGAAAGACCCCCCTTTCCCAACGGTTTGGGAGAACCGTTGGGAAAGGGTATATATAAGTGTTGGGAAAGATCCGATTTCCAGTAGTGATATATAACAAAATAGCAAGAAATCAGTAATGCATCCTAATTGGGGTAACAAAATGCCTAACATGTGATATCTAGAAGGTGCATATATGATGAATGAGATATAATACCCTCATCTCATCGATTTGCAACATAATTAGAACCGCAATGGTATAAATCATAACAGTACAAATCATGTGAATCACCCAACAGTGAGATGAAATCAACTTTAACAATTTCAAAACACCAAAAAATTGAAATTATCGAGATAAATTAGCTTTTCCCTATACACGAGTTAGCTACTTCGGGGCACAAAGTATTACCTACTACCCATTACATCATATCCATGCCTATAAGATCCAAATATTAAGTCAAAGAAGAAGATAATTCCTTTGATACCACTTTGTAACATCCTAGTTTCGGGTGTCGCTAAAAGGTTCCCCGTACCTGGTTTGTCACATGGCCTCAAGCGCATTTCCCCAAATGCCATAGGCTACCAACTAGTAGAAAGGGCCTTGGGAGTGATAGTGGATAAACTATGCCCTCATTAGAAGAGTAACATAGCGTAATAATAATAATATACAACAAAAGAAGTAGTAATACCATACAATAAAAAATATCAGAATACTAAAAGTAAATAAACAACTGGAAAAAATATATAAATGATGAATGTCACATATATCTAGAAAACATCCAAACAGCCACAATGTTGGAATACAGAACTAAAACATTGTACAAAATAAAACAAGTAAACTATTGCAGCATCGCAAGCCTCATCTTCATCCCATGCTCTCTAGCTCCACAAAAATCAAGTACCTAAAGTTGATGGGTGTTTTCCCATATCTATTCCTACAACAATATAATCTATTTGAGCCAAAAATCATGACCCAAACTGGGTTTGAGATGAATCCCAGTATGTGACCACACAATGATTTGTGCCTAACTATCAGTGAATGTATATAGCTAGCGAAATGAAAAATTAAGTAATTAAGAAGGAATTACTCAAAAGTAAACAATCCTATAGTTTCAAACTATATTCATTTATATTTATCAAATCATCAACCAATCATTCACAAGAAACCCTTTGGAAAATTCTCATAGCCTAACCCCTATAGTTCAACATATCATTTAACAAAAAGATATAACGACCCCCTGGGATAGCTCACACAGTCTAACCCATTTGGTATCATGCCAACAAAGACTCTCTGATGAAGCACTCATCATTAATTCCTCTTATGGTCTTTTAATAATAAACTACAGACTCTATGAGGAAGCACTCGACATTAATTCCCCCTTGTGGTCTCGTAATGGTAAACTATAGACACTCCGAGGGAGAACTCACATCAATCACCCTTAAGGTATTGAAACATTAAAAGTATAATAGATACTCTGGTAAAGTGAAATTAGTGTTGTGATAGTGATAGTCAAGAAATAAATGGGAAAATCAGTGAGTTCGTGGAATAGATTTTTGTTAATATTTAACTTAGTTATTAGGAGTGGTGGAATTAAATCATGAAAATATTATTGGTCTAGAACATGGTAGCTTAGTAATTAAATAATGATCAAAATATTTTATGATTTATGGGTGAAAATATTTTGAGTATTTTTTGGGACGAAAAGTACTATGTTATGAATATTTCAATTCCCACACCTTTTCATATTGTTACAATAAAAGGAAGGTTAAACTTTAAATGATTTAATGTATAGTTTATTTTGAATTTTTTGGAAAAAATTGAGTTGGAATCCTTTTTAGTAACTTTGGGAGTTTAAATGGATGTTTTGTACATTGATGGGCTCATAATAATGTCTAGGGGTTGTCATCACGATGGGAAGTGGCTTGAATTTAGTGGGTGGTTATAGTCCCCATAAGAAACATGATGGTAGAACATCAATAATTCAATGGGTAGTGTGGTGGGATAATCCCACTACCTCTGCCACCGAGAATGTAATGTCCCAATTCTGAGTGACACCCAAAGGTTCCCCATAACCAGTTGGTCACACGGCCTCAAGCATATTTCCCCAAATTCTAGAGGCTTCCTACTAGCACTGATAGCCTTTGGTGTGATAGTGGGGAAAATGTGCACTCATTAGCAGAGTAACACAATGGAATAACAATAATATACAATAGTAGAAGCAGTAATACCATTCAATATGCAAGTAGGGGAAGACTGAAATTAAATAATCAACTTGAGTACATATATAAATGATGCATGTCACATATATCTTGTAAACTAGTCAAAGAAGTCACAATGCTGGAATATAGTACTAAAACAAAGTAAAAAAAATAAAACAAGTAAAATCCAACAGTATCGCAAGCCTTTGCTTGGTCACATGCTCTCCAGCTCCACATGAATCATGTGCCTAAAGTAGAAGGGTGTTTCCCCATATCTATTCTGGTAACAATATAATCTATTTAGGCCCAAAAGTATAACCCTAATAGGGTGTGAGACAAATCCTAGTAGGAAACCACCCAATGATATATGACTAACAATCAATGAATATATATAGTAGGAAAATGAAAAATTATGTAATAATTAGGGAAGTACTGAAAAGTAAACAACCTACAGTTTCAAACTACATTTATTTACATTTATCAAATCATTAACTTTTTATTAAAAAGTAACCATATGTTAATGTTCACATAGCCTAACCCCTCTAGTGCAACTTATCATTTAAAAAAAATATTGACCCCCCCCCCCCCCCGGGATAGCTCACACAGTCTAACCCCTTTGGTCTCATGAAAAAAATAAGACTCTCTGAGGAATCACTCACCATCAATTCCTAATGAGGTATGTTAATGATAAACTAAAGACTCTTTGAGGAAACACAAAAAATCAATTCCCCATGTGGTCTCGTAATGGTAAAATATAGACACTCTAAGGGAGAACTCAATGTCAATCTCCACTATGGTCTCACAATGTAAAAAGTATAACAAACACTCTGGTGAATTCCTTAATGTCAATTGCACCTATAGTCTCACTACACCATGTTCCCATATCCCTATGTATTTAAATCATGCACAAATGATATCCAGTATCCAAATTAATCTTAAATACTATAAAGATAAGAAACTAAAATTCATATCACAAGATTGTCATATAAAATCAACTCCATCCTAACAGCACTAGGCATGGAAACAAAACATCCTAATAGACAGTTCTAGACCTAACGGACAATATCAAACAAACATGGGAAAACACATCTATATCAAGTAAATAAACCTTATTCATAATCAATAACCCTTACTTAAGAAAGCGAACCATAGGAGGCATCAACAGGGTTAAATATCCAAAACACGCAATACCATAAACTTGGGTATTCGTAACATTTTACACATATAATCCAAAGACAACTACAGAAAGGAAAAAACCACATACCTTGACATTGTGTGATTGATATATTTGAACCTCAACCTTTGAATTGACCTAGAACATCATATATCCACAAAAACATTAAAAATTGTTCAACCTCTAATAATTCACCAAAGAGGGGAAATCAAGAGGAGACGATCTTGGAGAAGGAAAAACTCGTCGAGGATATTCCAACACAATCGACCGTGTTTTATTCAGAGAATGGAAAGTGGGTCAGTGGCTCGAAGAAGATTTGGTGATTCATGTTGGTCCTGGATGATTTAGGGCTAGAAGAATATTATTCTGTGAATGAGACGTGACACAAAACTGTTTAATTAAATAAAATAAAATGTACACAATGTGTACTATTAATGAACATGTTGTGTATTCACCTCAGCCGGCCCCTAACATTAGCGGTCTACCACATCACTCAAAAAGGCCATGTCTTGGATGTTATGTGGCCAGCACACGGCTACCCGCAGAGACCTGGCACATGGTGTGTACTCTCATGTACATTGCGTGTACTCCTAAAATTTCCAAAACTTCCATTTTTCTAAAAAACACCCAAAAACAAGATTCATACCTGAAAAGTAGATTTTGGTTCTTACGAACTTCTACCCTTAGAGAAATTTTCCCCCAAATTTCACTAAGAAGGTGGTGAAGAAGAATCCTAGAAGAGCTCTGTCTACTATGATCGCACATCGGTCTCCCTATACCATGTTTTATCCTATACTCACCCATGCTTCCATAGAACATGTACCAGAGGGACCGACCAGCCATGGAGAACCATAGTACTTCAATCAACAATTTGGATAGGATGCTCCTTGAATGAGGCATCCAACTCCAACCAAACCTCCTCGGGTTGGAAAACAATATACGGGTCTGAGAAGTAACATCAGAGCTGATAAATGTGAAAGATGTTGTGTATAGCTATGTACCACTAAGGTGACTTCAATCGATAGGCAAACAAACTGACTCTCTCTAAAACCTCAAATGGCATGACGTATCTCGGTGAAAGAATTCTCTATCTGTTAATCCTTATGTGTCCCAACCTCAGTGTGACATGGAGGAAAACCCGATCTCCGACCTTGAACTTCGTAGGTTGTCTCCATCTATTAGCATTAGACTTAGGTCATGACTGTATAGTTCCCATCATCATCTAAATCAACTCCACCTTTTCTATGGTCTCCTGGACAGGATGACGTACCAGCATAGCTGCCTCTCCTACCTCCATCCAACATAGGGGTGATCGGAACGGCCTACCATAAAAATCCACATTAGGTTCCATCTAAATATTTTCGTGGAAACTATTATTTTTTTGGAAAACTCCACTAGAGGTATGTGCTTCTACCAAGAACATACAAAATCTAGGATGCATGCTCGAAGCATATCCTCTAACACCAAAATCATATTCTCGGACTGGCCATCTGTCTGGGGATGGTAAGTTGTACTCAGAAGTACCTATGTACCCAAATCCCTCTGTAGTCCCTGCAGGACCCAAGAAGTAAGATGTGTGTCCCTGTCTAAAATAATGGAGTATTTCAGCCCATGTAAACATATAATCTCTTAGATGTAAAAACTCCCCATCTCATTGACAGTAATGGTATCTTTGATCATCCAGAAGTGTGAAACCTTTGTGTGTCTCTTAATTACAACCCAAAATGCACCATTCCCATGAGGTGACCTCGGTAAACCTATCAAGAATTCCATCACAACATAATTCCACTTCCACTAGGGAATGGTTAACTAATGAAAATATATACCAGTCATTGATGCTCCGCCTTCACCTAATGATAGGTTAAACACCTCATCACAAAACCAGAAACATCTCTCTTCATACCAAGACACCAATACTGACGTTGTTGATCTCGATAAATCTTGGTGACACTGGGATGAACTTCGCAAACTGGGTAATGAAAATACCTCAAAATCTCCTCTCATATGTCTACTAACACACACACAAGCCCATGAAAAAACAAGATCTAATCCTCTCCTACAGTCCATCCCAGAATAGGGTCCCCTACTGACACACTCTCTCGTAGAACTAGGCCTTCAAAATCTGATAGTTTCCTCATTCACACTTGATCAAGTAGAGTTGAGGTAATAGATATAGAATAAAGAAATGTCTGCCCCTGTCTGTTGGGAACCTCCAAATACATCTTAGAGAAGAGAGCGATAAGTTTTCACTCACTACTGGACTCCTGAACTGCCTATATCTGAGTCCTCTTTCTCAACGCATCATCTACTATGTTGCCCTTCCCAGGAGCGTAGGAAAGCTCAATTTCAAAGGACTGAAGGTACTCAACCCACCTTTATTATCTAAAATTCAGATCGCGCTGAGTGAAGATATGCTTGAGACATCTGTGGTCAGTGAAAACCACAAAATTCTCTCCCAACAGATAATGCATCCAATATCATAAATCATGAACAACTGTAGCCAACTCAAGATCGTGTATCGGGTAATTCCTCCCATTGTGGCCTCAACTACCGAGACCCATACGCAATGACTCTTTACCCCTACATAAGCATTGTTCCTATCCCAATACCTGATGCATCACATTAAATATTATTGTTATTACCTAGATTAGGAAAAACTAGTATTAGTGCTGAAGTCAACCTCCCTTGTAGCTCTTGGAAGGCTGAATAATAGGAATGTGTCCACAAGTACTTTTCACCCTTCTTAATCAGGCTCGTTAGTGTCACTGATAAGTGTGAAAAGTCTTTTATAAAACATATATAGTAACTATCCAACCCTATAAAACTCTATAAATCAAAGTCGTTCTTCAGTTTCTCCCAAGAAACTATTGATCTCACTTTCTCTTGGTCTACTGATACTTTTTCCTCTGATATAACATGACCAAAGAAGTGAATCTAGTCCATCTAAAAGTGGAATATTGGGAGCTTAGCATAAAACTAATGCTCTCTCAGTGTACTCAAAATGATCTCAAGATGGGTAGCATGGTCTTGTTGTGTGTGAGATTACCCCAAAATATCATCCACAAAAACCACTACAAAGGATTCCAAATATGGATGGAACACTCAATTCATCAGTTCCATAAAGATCGTCGGTGTGTTTGTGAGACCGAATGGCATAACCACATACTCGTATAGACTATACCAACTCTGAAAGGATATAAGAGGTATATTAGATGGTCTAATGTGAAACTGATGATAACCAAACCTCAAGTAGATCTTCGAGAACACCTAGGATCTTCAAAGATTGTCAAAGAGATCATCAATCCTTGGCAAGGGATTTCTGTTATTGTCCATCAACTGGTTCAGCTTTCGATAATCCTCACAAAGTATGAGGGTACCATCCACCTTCTTTGCAAACAACGTAGGAGAACCCCATGGATAAGTACTGGGTCAGATGAAACCCTTTTCCTGTAACTCCTATAACTGCTTCTTGAGCTCCTATAACTCTAGTGTAGCAATCCTATAAGGAGGAATGGACACAAGTTCCACTCCTAGAATAAGATCAATAGAAAATTCTACCTCTCGCTCTGAAGGAAAACCCAAAAAGTACTCTGGAAAGACATCGTTGAAACAATTCACCGCTAGAGGAAAGTCTATCTGTGAAGTCCCCTGGTCATCCAGATACAAACTAGAAATTTGGGCTATAACTCCTCCCAACCCATGATGTTTGGGTCCTTCTCTGCTTTCCTAAACATCCCATTCACCCTCAGATAGAAATGATCCACCCTCTAGTGATGTAAAACTCACCCTTTGATGATAGAAATCGAGAACAACCTAAAAGGGAACTAACCAGTATATTCCAAGAATGACATAATATCCCATCATTTCTAAGACGTATAGTTCCCATAAGAAGTGACACCCACCAACATCACGATGTAACTCCCTGCACTGATGTACACTAGCCGTTCTAGTCCCCAATGGTGTTTCCAGCATCAAGATATCAGCAGAAGTAAAGATATAGATCTGGAGGCTCTCCAAAACTATAACCGATATGAAACTATGGGAAGCCTCTGTATCAAAAACTATAGAATCTAAAACTAAGGAAACCAAAATCATACCTCTAACCATAGAGGGTTCAAGATCCTGCTCCTGCTGGGTCTTCTATAATGTAAAATTCTAAACTGTGATGTGGACCTGTGAAGCTGTATGTGATCCCTGAGCTGATCCACCCTATGGTTGTCAGAAACCCTGTGTCTGCCCACTATGGCAACGACCTCCACCTCGATCTGAATGGTCGGATGAACTCCAGCTCCTTGAAAGATGAGAAACTGGTTTTCCTACTCCTAAATGTGGAGTCATAAGAGAAACCTTCTCACCAACTGCTAGTGAGAAAACTAACAGAAACACTTAAGATGGATCATCTTGCCTCAAGATCGGCACTCGACTAGGACTCTTGGGTAATGTGGCCTCATATTCCTTCTCTTCCTGCACTGGTATCATACCACCTAGCTACCAGAGTGAGTATCTTTCCTACTCGTATCTCCGTGTGTAGACTCCCTATGGCGCTTCCTACTATTAGTCGGAAGAATACCAACTCTAGATGTCGGGACGCCCTAGATCACATCTCCAGAATCCCTCAGTTTGCGCTCTATGATCAGATCCTAGTTGACTATAGAAGATATAGAAGTCAACCAAAATATGTTCACCTAATATTGGATGGCATTCCTGAGACCATCCACAAACTTCCTCTCCAAAAATAACTCATCACACCCCCCCCCCCCCCGAATGGGTGTGAAGCACTACAGCTCTGTGAAGTGAGAAGAATACTCCATGACTGAGAGAGTACCCTACTCCAAGCTCATGAACTCTTGGGTGCAGTTGGCCCTCAAAGTCTCCATGTAGAATTAATCATATAAATTCCACTCGAACTCATCCCAAGCCATAACCTGTTGGCATCCCACCTGTGATATCACATCCCACCCTCTCTTGGAGGAATCTTGAAGCATGTACGTAGAAATCTTTAACCCCCTCTCTAGAGGCATCTCCAGGTGCTCGAAGATATATATCATGGATTCTAACCATGACTCTGCTACCTGAGTTCCTCCATCCCCTGATAATGTGGAAGTATGTTGCTGCTAAAAATCTCATGTCAACTCTACCATAGATGGGGTAGGATGCGGTGCTCTCTAGAAGTTTTTTATAAACCTCATGAATCCTTCTCGGAACTTTGCATCGTCACCTATTTTCAAAATAACAGTTGGTGCTAAGACATTCACAATGGGAGGATCTACTGGTAGTCCCTGATCTACCTTGTCTGGTGTCTGATTGTTACCCTTTATCTAGCATACAAGCGAAGGATTTCATGGTGGCATGACTCTGCAAGGTCAAGAACACACCTTAGTTCAAGATTATAGAAGACTAAAACTTATAAATAAAATAAAGAAACAAAAGAAATAAAACATTCAAGTTCTTCAAAACATGGATAGAAGGTGTGTATGACCCCTACACAGTGTGTTCCCTTAAGCCTTTATAAGGGCATGTACTTCTGCCTACCTTGGTCGTGTAACACCCCATAGACACGGCATATTCTCATTTGACATGGAGTGTACATGAATCTTTATCATTTTTGAATTTCCTCTACCCTACTAAACCATACGGTTCTCTTAGAAAAAACTACAAGGTGTGTTTATACCAGACATGGCATGTAATAGAAGGATTTCATTGACTCGTGTCATTGGTCACATGGCCGAAAACACGATCAACTCCACACAGCATGTTCAAGATGGACATGGTGTGTACTACCTAAGATTCATCCATCCGTGTTGTTAGTCACATGGATGGATACATGATCCTATAACACGGTGTGTATTCCCATTACACGGCATGTTCCACCAAATGAAACCCAACCCCGTGTCTCTACCAAAACAGTCAGTCACACGATTGAGGACTACACAACATGTACATAAGAAAAGTTGTCACTTCCAAAAAAGAAGGATACATGGAGTGTATTCATCATTACAAGTTGTGTATTCTATGTTTTTCAGGACATTAAGCCTTAGAAACTACTCTAGAACCCCAAAAAACATTGAAACAAACATTAACGTTTCAAATCCTGATCTGTGGGGGCCTATACTCCCTCGCGAATCAAATCATGGCATGGTAATCATGCATATCACAATGTATAATAGTGTAATCAATCACATGGTCTACCAAATTCAGATTCATGAGGTCCCATAACTCCTCAGTTACCAATGTTTTGTGCCCATTCAAAAGAATATTTAATTTTTTTAATACCCTATAAAAATAGTAGGTATTCAATCACGACATCTATCACAACAGCAAGTATATATAGAAAAATAGCATGCAATCAGTAATGCATCCTAATTAGCGTAACAAAATGCCTGACATGTGATATCTAGAAAGTGCATATATGATGAATGAGATATAATACCCTCATCTCATTAAGTTGCAACATAGTTAGAACCGAAATGGTATAAATCATAACAGTACAAATCATGTGAATCACCCAACAGCGAGATCAAATCAACTTTAACAATTTCAAAACACCAAAAAATTGAAATTATCGTGATAAATTAGCTTTTCCCTATACACGAGTTAGCTACTTCAGGGCACAACTTATTACCTACTACCCATTACTTTCTATCCATGTCTATAAGATCCAAATATTAAGTCAAGGAAGAAAATAATTCCTTTGATGCCACTTTGTAACATCCTAGTTTTGGGTGTCGCTAAAAGGTTCCACGTACCTAGTTGGTCACATGGCCTCAAGCGCATGTCCCCAAATGCCAGAGGCTACCAACTAGCAGAAAGGGCCTTGGGAGTGATAGTGGTTAAACTATGCCCTCATTATCAGAGTAACATAGCGTAATAATAATAATATACAACAACAGAAGCAGTAATACCATACAATAAAAAAATATTAGAATACTAAAAGTAAATAAACAACTGGAAAAAATATATAAATGATGAATGTCACATATATCTAGAAAACATCCAAATAGCCACAATGTTGGAATAAAAAACTAAAACATTGTTCAAAATAAAATAGGTAAACTATAGCAGCACCACAAGCCTCATCTTCGTCCCTTTCTCTCTAGATCCACAAAAATCAAGTACCTGAAGTTGAAGGGTGCTTTCCCATATCTATTCCTACAACAATATAATCTATTTGAGCCAAAAATCATAACCCAAACAGGGTTTGAGATGAGTCCCAGTATGTGACAACCCAAAGATCTGTGCCTAACTATCAGTGAATGTATATAGCTAGCTAAATGAAAAATGAAGTAATTAAGAAGGAATTACTCAAAAGTAAACAATCCTATAGTTTCCAACTATATTCATTTATATTTATCAAATCATCAACCAATCATTCACAAGCAACCCTTCGGAAAATTCGCATAGCCTAACCCCTATAGTTCAACATATCATTTAACAAAAAGATATAACGACCCCCTGGGATAGCTCACACAGTCTAACCCATTTGGTATCATGCCAACAAAGACTCTCTGACAAAGAACTCATCGTTAATTCCTCTTATGGTCTTTTAATAATAAACTACAGACTCTACGAGGAAGCACTCGACATTAATTCCCCCATGTGGTCTCGTAATGGTAAACTATAGACACTCCGAGGGAGAACTCAACATCAATCACCCTTAAGGTCTTGAAATGTTAAAAGTATAATAGATAATTTGGGGAAGCCCTCAACTTCAATTCCCCCTATGGTCTCATTACACCAGGTTCTCACAGCCTTGTGTATTTCAATCATGCACTAACGATATCCAGCAGCCAAAGTAATCTTAACTACTACAAGGCTAAGAAACTACCATTAATATCATAGTCATGTCATATAAAATCAACTCCATCCTAACAACATTAGGCATGGAAACAAAATAGCCTAACAGAAAGTTCAAGACCCAATGAACAATATCAAAGAAACATGGGATAACACATCCCAAGTAGGACAATAATCCATATTCAGAACTTTTTGCACATATAATACAAAGACAACTACGGAATCGCACAAACAACTTATCTCGAAATTTTGTGATCGATATAGTTGAACCTTGACCTTTAAATTAACCTAGATCATCATAGATCTACCAAAACGTAAAACATTTCAACCTATAATAACTCACGAAAGAGGATAAATCAATAGGGGAGGATCTGGGAGAAGGAAGAAATCACTGAGGCGATTCTAACTCAATCAACGGTATTTGATTCGGGGAAAGGATGGTAGGTTGGTGTCTCGGATAAGATTCAGAAATTCATATCACTCTTGGACCATTCGGGGCTAGAAGAAGTTGTTTTTATGAATGATATGTGACCTCAGTCTATTTAATGAAATAAAATAAAAACTACACAATGTGTACTATTAATGAAAACGTCATGTATTCACCTCAACTAACCTTGACATTAGCGGTATTCCATGTCACCCCACACATCCATGTCTTGGACATTACACGGCCAGTACACAGTTACCCGTAGAAACCCGGTACTTGGTGTGTACCCTCAAGTACATGGTGTGTACTCCTGAAATTTCCCAAACTCCCATTTTTCTCAGAAACACCTAAAAAAATATTCATACCTGAAAAGGGGATTCATGTTCTTACATAGAACATGGCGGATGACCATCAGGGTCTTCTGAAGCTACTAAACCCCTACAATAATTTGGGGTGGGTTATTTATTTCAAGGGGCTATTTTATATTTGAACCAAGGGTATGATTAATGTGTTTTGATTGTGCTTATTAACAATCGATGTTGGGATTTTTAGATGGCTTGAAGCTTCCTATATACAATTTTATAAATATAGTTTGTCTTAATTATTAATTCAGTAAATTATGTTTCTTCATGTTTTATATGGATTTAGAAGATTACTAATTTTACATGGCTTGAGATATTTCTAGTTTGATGTGAAATTCATATTTAATGAATGTTGGATGAATATTAATGAGCTTATTCAATTATATTCTACCTTGGGAAAGATTTTAAAAATACATGAAGATATTTAGATATGGATAAAGAAAAAACATGAAAAATATAGGTCTTAGTAAGATTAAATAGATTTTTTCAACAGATATTTCAGATTAAAATGACATCCCTTCTACTTTAGTAGTATTAACACTTTATTTTTGAAGGATACAAAATATTAAATTGATTCAAGGGATGATATATAAGATTATATCCAAATTTCTTATAGTGAATTTGTTATTAACTCAGTGAAATAGAGGTTGTGTGGGATTAAACCAAATACGAATTTGAGTAGCTTTATGTTTCTAACGACTATGTCATATTTTATCACGTTTCATAGAGTTTTTCATGTATAATATCAGTAAAGGTTGTACTTAAAAGTAAACTATAGTTATTTAAGGACATATAAGTGTTCATTGGATCTATATAAGAGTAATTTTAAGAATTTAAACACCTGAAAAAGTAATGCATTGACAAAAAATTGTTATCTCTGAGTTTGAAATGTCATGTTTGAGTAGAATGAAGATTGTGTAAGATTAAACCTAGGATTCCACAACTCCCAAAAAAGTAACTCAACTGTTTTAAAACTCATATAGAAAAACCCTGAATGAGTTTCACTGTTAATCTGTATGAAGAAATAATTGTATATATTATTTTATATATTCAAGGCTGATTTTAATGTATAATTAAATAGAGATTTATTTGGAAAGTTTAAATAACACTTTCCTTGTATAATTAAATATAGAAAATCGTAATGTTTTAAATATAATTTAATGTAAGAAATTTTCTGAAATAAATATAAGGATTTTTTTAGTTTATAATATTGAATGGTTTTGTATTGTGGAATATTGAATGAGAATATTGTCTAATTTATTTAAATAAAAGTATATGTTATTATTTTACAAGGAACTGAATGTTTAAAAATTTGTTTTTATTTTTTTGGAAAAATATTCAACACTTATTTTATATACCATGTTTTTTGTATATGAAAAGGGTGTATTATTGATATATTTATATAAAAGAAGAACTATTACAAAATGTGGGATACACTACACTAAGAAAATATAGGATAATTTTATTAAAAAAACATTGGAGAAATGAGAGAGTAGTATAAGATGTGGTGTTAACAAATTATTATGAAACCTAAATTGAGAAGAAGGGGAAAATTATTGAAAACCAAAAATAAAATAAGAGATTTTTTTTAAAAAAACAACATTGAAGAACTAAAGTTTATGGAAATAAAAAAACAATAAAAATACTCTTGATGTTTTGTGTTTATATCTTGTAAATATTTCATACGATCAACCATGAAATTTTATATATTTTTTATGACTCGCTTTTAAAGTAGTGAATGGATTGGTAAAAAGAGGGTTTGTATCTTTTATCAATAGTAGGTATTTAAAAACCCATGTAATTATCTATAGTTATTAGTTATACCCCCTGGTATATCGAAAAATTGTTAGTGTGTGGTCATTGGAGTATCTCTTATTGTTGAACCACCTAAAATTTTCATGTCCTTTTATTTATTTTCAATATTTGGATATTGTGTGTGAATTATATTGATAAGTTAGAAGGGTTCTTTATAAATTGGAAAAATATATTATTATAGAAGGAAAAAAACATGACAACCTAACCCCCCCCCCCCCACACACACATTGGGTGTATTGGGGTATTTTGTTGCAGTAATTGATATCAAAGTCACAAGGTTCAATATTTTTTCATATTTCAGTTACATATTTCTATAATTGTTAAATTTTATTCAGTAATAATGCATAGAATTAATATAAGTTATGATACGAAGTTTTCACCAACTTAAATATTTGAGATTATTCTCAATGTTCATGTAAAGGCTTTAAATTCCTTTTCTAATTCATTTTCAAATAATATTTATATAAAAGTGGTGAATTGTACATTAAGGGTAAAATTGGAATAAATTTTAAAACATATTTGAAGGAGATACCAAACTAAAATAAACAAAGCTTCAATTGTTTCAAAATATGTTTGACGATATAAATATGATCCCCAATAAGAACATTGATGGTTTATTCAAACATCTCATTGTATTTTTGGGGGTTATTCATAGAAGTGGATATCAAATGAATGATATTGAAATTAATAATAAAATAATTAAAATATTTCAACCTTATACAATGTAATTTCTTTGGAAGTTGAAGGATGGAACCACGCAAAATTTTCTCTTAACTGTCTATACATAAAGTTAATATCATATTGAATGTGGGTGAATCTTGAGATCCCATAAATTCAATCATCAAAGGATATCATATTTAAATAAATGGATGTCCTTAATATACATGATACTATAAATATTGAAGGATATTTTAGTGATGAGTTATTATCACTGGTAGTAAGAAGGTTTAAGAGAGGAAAAGGGAGGTATGAAGGTAGCATGTTATTATATTTATTTAATTATAGAAAATTTTGGTATATAGTAGAAAGTTATTCAAAAAAGTATAATGAAAAAATTGAATATAAATTTTCACTAAAATATAGATGAAAATTCACCTAAAATAAACATTAAATCTTGAAATACATCTAGAAAATGTTTTCAATGAAAAATATTAGGGAGAAAAGGGAAATTTGAAGATGAGGCATGTTTTAAGGATAAAAAAGGATAATTTATGTTAGATGGTAAATATTTAATTATTTTAATTATTGATAAATAGAGTGTGATAGTCATTCTGGATGTACTTTTTATTATACGGAGAAATATGGGTAATATTTTGATAAGATTGATGATCAAGGAAATAAAAATTCAAATATTGGTGGGTTTTTTCAAGAATATTTTAAATATGTGGTTCAAATCAAATTTGAGTTTAACTAGGTAGAAAATGAAGTTGAAGATCAAACTTCTAGTCAGTTAAACTTGAAAAAAATAGTTTAATTTATGATTTACATTTAAAAATAATGTAAAGTGATTGATGATCTTAACTATTATATAAAGGAGGGAATAGAGAGGGATGAATAACATGAATAAGGGGTGGTTTCCCTGTGAAGGTAATATGAATTTGAAATAAAATACAGAGAACTATAGAAGTAGTTAGATTTTGGGAAGTTCTCATATAATAAATTATTAAAAAGGGACAAATTTGGCTTAGGAGGTGCTAAATAAATATTGAATGGTAAAATATACAATTACATGGGTAAAAGTGGTATTGTATATGATGATGAGACATAAAAATCATATATGATTTCATATCAAAAAAAAATGGAAACAAAAGTTTGAATTAATTCTCAAACATCAAAAACCTATTGAAAAAAACGATTTACCCAGAGGCTTGAAATATATACACAGATGGTGAGAATATCATTCTCTTAATGAAGTGTCATTTTTTTGGTTATCATAGTCATGTTATGGATTATTGAAAATATTTTAAAATCATCTTTATAATATAATAACCAAAAATTATACAAAGGTTGATGAGAATGTATCTTGCATCACATCAAAGGAACACTTTCTATGTATATTGTTACCATTTCTGTAAATTTGGTGAAAGGGCTATGAATTATAGGGATTGTAGGAATAAAAACTATTCCAAAAAAATTTAAGGAAATGGGAGTATCAAAATAAAACATGATCCTTTTAAATAATGATTTTTACCCATCATGAGAAGAATAATAGAACCACACAATCTATAATTAATGAAATGAGGGGATATTATCCAATGTGTCAACCTAATCAAACATCACTTGGAAGGAAAAGAATACTAATGAGAAAGAAATATTTTTTGAAATTTATCACAGAGAAATAAATAATATAAATACCTAGATTATTATTAGAGGTTTTTTAAAAACCTGAGATTTTGTGAATTTTTTTCTATTTAATTTAACCTTTTTGATATTTTTCATTTCACGAAACACTGAAAATACTTTATTATATATTAAATAACTATGTTTAGATTGCGTTATACGCAAAACCAAGTTAATTATACACTACAACAAAACATAAATTTATATTTCTCTATTTGAAACACCAAGGTTATCTTTTATTGCACACAACATCGAATTTCTTCGATGGCATGCGTAACACGCATGACCGATTTTTACCGAACAATATTACATCACTAAAATGGTATTGTTTAAAATAATAAGATATAAATTATCCAATAAATTAATGGTTATATATAGTATTAACTAATTTATTAAAATATATGGTTTTCACAAATATCAGATGAATTTTTTCGTTACCGATTAATTGTAAATGAATATGAATACTGATTGAATATAAAAGAAAATATTATTATTTTTATGCTCACAAAACGATTTTACCACAAAACATTAAATTAGGTACATTTATTGAGTTATATTAATGTGATATATACGTTATAATTTTAATAAAATATTTTTTTATATCTATTCTAAATATTTTATAGACATAAGATATGGAACAAACCCAATTTTATGCTTAAAACCCAATATTTTTATTAAAGCAATTTTACCAGCTTTTAAAGGGGAAATCATTTTATGTACAATTTTTGGAACTTTAATAGATTTAATTTTTCAAAATAAACTTAATATTTTAAATAAAAACCTAAAAATTGTGTAAGGATAAATTTTCATTATTTTTCTGTAAAGTTTCATTTTTTAATGAATAGCTAAAAATACTAGATTTTAATTCAAAACTAATTTTTCATATAATTTTTTTATAAGGATAAATTATATTTTTAATTTTTTTTAAACATATAATAATATAATATTTTATAATTAATAAAATTTAGGCTATTGAGATCAATTTCACATTGAAATTGGACAAAGAACATAGCAAAATATTGAATGTTTTTACTTTAAAAACCTGCTAAGTCGACTAGACTGTGGGATTAATTTAAAATTAATTTCTAATAATTCTATGATTATAATATGGGAAATGGATTAAATATTTGGAATAATAATAATTTATAATGTATAATAAGGTCAAATTTTTTTTTACCAAAACAACTTGTGAATGTAGTTAAATTTAACTACATCAATTAAGGTAAAATTATGCTTAATAATGGATTGAACCTTAAATTTAAGACCCAAAACAACTAAGAAGATTCTTAAAAACCAATTTAATGGAACTTATTCGGAAATTAACCGTAAATTATTTATTTTGGTAGGTTTTTTCTGGATTTTTTTGGTAAAAATGTTGGTACAACTAAGTTGTTTTTAAAAATACCAAGTCAATACTTTCTGTTTAGTATAAAAGGCCACCAACTATATCTCTACTACACTCCTATAAAACCCCTTATATTTAGAAAATATATGCATAATAAACTTCCCAAAATCACTTATTTCTATCTTTAATCCTCCACTTGGCCAGAAGGAAATCCAAGGAAGCCTTTTGGCACAAACCAAAAGGAGTTACCTGATTTAGTGGTAACACCTTCTCTCAAACTTCTTTATTTTATTTTCTTTCTCCACTCTATCCACAATATTTATTAAAATATTTTATAAAAACCAATATCATAAATATACTATGATGTTTCTATTCTAAGGGTTATACCTACACTTACATACATCTCCATCTAATGGGTAATGAACATACTATTTTTGTGTACGGCGAACTATTGCTTCATTAAATGATGATTGTTCATTTTTCCTTAACCACATCTCATAATGGAAATTATGATGGAAAAAATGTATATATATGACATATATTATATTTATTATGTATTTAATCTTATTTATTCCTTTTCTCAATACATATCTTTTTACCTTTAATTTTGTTTTAATACGATAATTTCGTTTGATAAAGTGTGGACTACTACCCTTTAACGCGGTATGATTCATTAATAAACTACATGGAATGTATTAAGGATAATTTTATTTAATATATATGATATATATGATATAATAAATATATTTTAATGATTATATATATACATATATTTCATTTACATTATTATTTTCAATAAGAAAATAAAATGGAAATAGCGTTCATGTATACGTACGACTTACCATCACTATGAACGGTATATTCTATTTCATACTTATATATTATATGGATTATTATAATACATATAAAATTAATATAAATTATATTTAAATCATTTTTTACATTCTATAAATCAGGATATAATTATAATGAGCAAATATATATCAAATGAAGACATACATAAAAACAATGTTGATATTACCCAAAGTGAAACCTTAACATAGAATTGTTAAAAAAAGAGTAATATAAAGCCATAATATAAAAATATATTGTATTATAAGTAAAAATATTTTTCTTTTATATATTTATAATAAATTTATATTTATTATACAGGAGGATTTAATGTGTACGATGAGATTCAAGACACAAGGTAATCAAATTTCATATCACTTTTTATTTCTGTAAGATATATTGTTTATTCACCACCCCTTCCTTTTGTATGGTGTATATAATACCCATTAATGTATTATATGTCTCTTATAATCCAATTTAAGGGTATTAAAATATCTATTAGATGGTCTTTAATTCATGGGGTTTAAGTTTAAAAAGTTACCAAATCGGTAAAAATAGTTTTCTCTCAATTTTCCTTCTTTGAAACTCATGTTTTTTATACACCTAAATTATTTTTATGATTTATATAAATCCATTTTATATGATATATTTTGGATCTCCATATTTTCATGATATTATTAGATTCATTTAATTTCTTTTTCTTACATGGAGAGTGTGATCCCAAGTTACCAAGTGATAAGAGTTTAAAGAAACAATCGTGTTTCTTTTCAAGATTATTTATGTTTATGCTTCCTTTGATGAGATATTATAACCTATATCTCAATAAAATTTATAAAAAAATTATACTATGTTTATTCATGATATATTCATGTATTTGTACCATTTTTCCCACTCTTTGGTACATAATATATTTAAGAAGTGTTTTTAAGAAAGTATGACCTTACCATCTCTTCGGTTGGAAATATGTATTCCCTAAAAAAGTTTTTCATAAAAACTTTTTACATGAATATTATATTATTATCCTAAAATTAATAAAATAATTTTTTTCATTTTCTTATTTCACCAAAATTTTCAAATTAATCTTATTTTCTCTTTCTAAATTAGGCATTTTTATAACGTTTTTACTTATAAAAAGGAATGTTCTTTTTACCTTGTACAACACGTATGAATCTACCAATTATTATTTATTTAAAGATTTATTTTCATGTATAGAAGGTTAATATTTAAGAAAATGGTTTTAAAAGGAATTTTAGAGGAAATTGTTTTCAAAAAAATCATGCTTCTTTTATAATCTTTTAAGTAAAATGATTTTCAAAATATTTTATGTTTTAAAAAGACTTTTTCAATGAAGAAATGATATTTACCTTATGATATGTTTTCAAAATATCCTTCCAAGTTATTTTACATATAATATAACATACGTTGATTTTACTCATTCCCTTATAGTAATTGATCAAAAGGTATAATCAATATTATTTTTTAAAAGGTTTATGGTTTGAAGGAAAAATGCATAAGACACATATTTCTCTTCTACGGGTTATATAATTTTGAAACCCACTTATTTTTATGGGTTATGGTTCGATGTAATGGTTATTAAACATATCTATTTTCCATAGGTTATGATGTGATGAAATATTAATTACTCTCATTTCATTTTATGGGTTAGTATTTTATTCTTATAAAACCTATGTCTTTTTTGGGTTATGATATAATGAATTTTTTATTATCTTCTGTAACAGGTATGAATGATTTTACTATGAGATGTTTGGTACCTATATCTCCCTATAATGAATTGGGTAATGATGGATGACTCGTGATTATAAATGTTATGTGTAAACCTGATTACATGTTCACAATATTATGCATGGATCTGGTTTCATGTCTGTATATTTATACATAAACCTGATTACATATTCACAATGTTAAGAGTGAACATTATTATATGTTCACAATTTTATGCATGGACTTGGTTACATGTACATAAGATTATGCATGAACCTGATTACATGTTCTCAATTTATGTGTGTACCTGATTACAAGCTCACAATGTTATGCATGGACTTGGTTTCATGTCCATAAGCATGAACCTGATTACATGATGACAATGTTATTCATGTAACTTGTTCTTTGTCTATTAGTTGATGTGAGGGCCTGATTTGACGTCATTAACTTAATGATTGAACCTGTTTCTACTTATACATGATCAAAATGTTATCAAAAAAATGTTCATACACTAAATTCCATTTATTATTTCTATAATATGATTTTATGACTTATTCTCTTAATTACATTATGATCTATGTCTCAGGAACTGCCAATCCTTGTTATAATCTCTAATATGTAGGGTATGATCTTCAAATGTTATGATCAAGTTCCATACCCTTTTGTTTATTTTATAATTATTCATTTCCTTTATTTACCCATTACTAAGCATCTAAGGTCACCCCTTTCTCATGTTTCCCTTCCCTAGGTTCTGAAGAAAGGCTTTAGATAGAAGTACTAAAGGTGGAGATCTTTATGGGAGATGTTTAAGATATATCATAAAGATAGAATATTTTGTTTACAAGTTTCCAAATACACTAAACTATTTAGTTCCTCGGTCATGCATTTTTTTAATGTACTGAATATTCATCTAAAATTATATAATATCCATATACGTTAAGCCTGGGCCATTATAGTTGGTATCAAAGGTAGGTTTAGTCAATTTTTAGAAACTAGTATGAGAAAACTTTACTAAGATCCCAAGGTATATTCCTAAGGATATGTATAGGGATTTATCTAAGGATAAGTATAAGGATGAGTTAATGTTTAAGAAGAATGTCATGGAATTTTGGTAAAGGATAGAGGGAGTGGTTTCCTAGTAGTATATCCATTTCTAGATACTAAAAGTGGGTGTGGATCTGGCATAGATATACCTAAGGGTAAAAACTCTAAAAATATGTTCTAATCCTGACTTGAGGTAATCTTGTAAACAAAAATGAGCCCTGTTACACACCTAATTTGACACACCTGGGGGACATGATTTGGGAATTCAAAAAAAAATCATGAACCATAATGAGGGATTGAAATAATATTTTCCTATGAATAACCAAGGATAAACCTAAGGTTTTATAAATTAAGGAATTTTTCATACTATAGATATTCTATCAGTGACTATCCATGATTATGTGGTTTCTCATTATGATAACTATTTCTAACACTATGCTTTGGGTCTTAGTCAATTTTTGGAACCCAAAAGGAACCGCGTTAATGGTGATGGTAACAGATAATGAAATGAATTTCTTCTTAAATATTTTAATGTTATAGGGGTTGGAATTCAAAACCTCATTGCTATACACTCATGGATTTCTCAATCCATGACTCAAAATGATTTTCCAAATGAGAAAAGGAGAGAAAATTATTCTGTTGAGTCCTTCATGAGTAATTTTCCATCTTCTTTCAGCAGGTCAAATGATCCACTTGTTTCTAAACACTAGATGAGTGCCACTGAAAAGATATTCTCTATTATCAAGTGTTCAGATAAGGATAAATTAATTCTGGTTGTTTATCAGTTAGATGATGTGGCAGACCAGTGGTGGAATCTAATCAAGAATATGAGGAAGAAATAAGAAATTGAATCCATGGATTTAGATGAGTTCAAGAACATATTATTCAACAATTACATTCCTCATGTTCTTTGTACGACGATAGAAAAGTATTTCCATGATTTGAAGTAAAAGGGGGTGAACCTTTCGGTACATGTGAGGATAATTTCACAAGACATGTGAGGTACACTTATAGTATTATCTTCCAACCCAAATGTAAAGGTGATAGGTTCTTGAGTGGCTTAAAGACAAGTCTCAAAAGGGTTTTTTCCATAAGAAACTTTAGTATCTTCAAAGATATTGTGCATCATTCAATCAAAGTATAAATAGAGTTAGGATTTATATTTCAAAATAGTGGTTTTAATAAGAAGAGGAAGATGGAGTTCAAAGGGGAATCTAAAAACCATGGAGAGAAGAAAATTTTTAAAACTATTACATGCCAAAATAGAGGGAAAGTGCACTTAAGATAGCACCTAAAAGAAACAAGAAGGTGTTTCAAGTATGGTAAGCCTATTAAACAAGAAAAAAAATTATAGTTGATGAGAATAAGAAATTAAATGAAATTATTGGAGAGAAATCTCAATAGAATGAACCACCCACACTTCAGTGTTTCAAGTGCATGGAGTTTGGGCATTATAAGAATCAATTCCCCAATACAAGGGATAATATGGATGATTAGATAAAAAAACCTCTGAGGAAAAGGTAAAAAGGGAAGGATTATACAATCATAATAGATGAATTGAATAATGAAAATTTGGTAAAAACTTATCATTTCCCCCATTAGTTGAGAATTTCATGTTTGATTTTTTATTAATAATCCCTATGATAATATTGTTGTAGCTCCTTTAGTTGGGTTTCATGTGATTATATCCATCTATATATATTTTGGAATAATAAAATCACTTTTAATGTTCTATAAGTACAATTATGAACCCAAGTATCCAATAAAAAATTTTTGGTATCAGTTAAGAGCTTATTTAAGGAAGAAAGAGTGAATTATATTTTGGATGATTTATAAGGTTAACCATTTATTGAAAGTTTAAGTTAATATTCGAATAATGTTTTTGAGATTATTGTACTATCTCGCCATGTAAGGACATATTTATATTGGATAAAATATTTTTGTTGATTGTAACTAAATATAAATGTGTTGACTTATCATGGATTTCATGATCTGTTAGTACTTTAAAAATAAAAAAATAATAATTCTCATTCCTTTATTAGGATAAGAGATGAAGTGAAAATATATCAAGGCATAACCAAAGGTTGGTATTGTGCTAATAATGGTAAAAACATTAAGTAAGTATATTTAATTATATTATTGGACAATAAAAAGAATTAATCAATTATGGAATAATGATTCAATTTTTTTTGTTCTAATACATTAATTTTGGTTGAACTGATGGCCATAAAAATCATCACATATTTATGAATTTGAGGCCCTTGAATTTTCTTTGATCATTCTCTTATTTGTGATTGATGAAATAAGTCACTCCCTATAAATATTTATGTTTTTCCTCCATATCTATTCCTCACCCCCAACCTATGTTCTCCTGTGATGAAACCTAGTTATATGTTACTTTAGGTAACTGTTATGGTTACAAAATTTCTTTCTAAGGGAAGTTTTAGTATTCATTTTGACGATGTGTGTTTATATGAATGAACCTCTCAAGTGTTAAACCCTTGATATCCCAAAATGAATTTCATTGGAAATTGTCATTTTAAGGGGGGTAGAAAGTAACATCGTGATATTTTTTGAATTTTTTTCGATTTAATTTTAAAAAAATTATATTTTTCATTTCACGCAACACTGAAAATAGTTTATTTTATATTAAAGGGTTATGTTTGGATTGAGTTATATACAAAAACCAAGTTAATTTTGCACTACACACAACATAAATTTTATCTTTCTCTATACAAAACATTGAGGTTAGCTTATGTTACAAGAAATACTGACTTTCCTTGATGGCTTGTGTAACACGCATGACATATTTTTACTGAACAACAGTATATCATTAAAATGTTATCATGTAAAATAATAAGATATAACCAAGAAAGTAAATTAGTGGTTATAAATAGTATTAAATAATTTATAAAAATATAATATTTACACTAATATAATATGAATTCATTCATTACCAATTAATTAAAAATTAATATTCAAAGTGACTGAATATAAATGAAAATATTATTAATTTTATGGTCATAAAACAGTTTTACCATAATAAATTAAATTAATTAAATTTTGTAAGTGATATTAATGTAATACATATGTTATATATTAAATAAATTATTTTTATATACATTCAAAATAATTCATATACATAATATAAGATACAAACCCAATTTTATGCTTAAAACCTATATTTTTATTTAAGTCATTTTTACCATTTTTAATGGAGAACCCATTTTGAACCAATGTTTTGGAGATTTTATAGAATTTTTATGTAAAAAAAATTAATCTTTTAAATAGAAAAAAAATTATGTTAGGATAATTTTTTTCTATTTTTCTATAAGTTTTAATTTTTATTAAATAGATAAAAATATGGGATTCTAATTCAAAATTGATTTGTTCCTTTAACTTATTTATAAGTTTAAATTTTATTTTAAATTGATTTAAAAGTTTAAATAGATAATATTTTAATAATTTAATATAATTTAAGTCATTGAGATCAATTACACATTGAAATTGGATATGAAGACTTAGAAAACTTTTGAATGTTTTTACTCTAAAAACCTGCATTATCGACCCGGCAATAGGATTAATTTTATATAAATTTCTTCCACTTCCATGATTAGAATATGAAAAATTGATTACATATTTGGAATTATAAAAATTACAATTTATAATATGTTCAACATAGTTTTTGACCAAAAATATTAGTGAATGTAATTAAAATTAATTACATTGATTAAGGTAAATTTAAGCTTAATAAGGGACTAAAACATAAATTTAAGACACAAGACAACTTATAAAATTGTCCAAAACCCATTTTATGGTCATTATCAATCAATGAACCTTACATTATTGAGTTTTTTTTGTTTTTATGCCTTTATTAAGTTAAATAAATGGGTGTAACTAACTTGTTTTCATAAAAAACAAGTGAGTCCATTCCCTTCCATATAAAAGGCCACCAAATCTCCCTCTTCTTCACACATCTCAAACATCTTAGGTTGAAAAAATATATTCCCAATACACATCACAAAATCCATACCTTCCTCATATAATCCTCCCCTATGGAAGAAAGAAATCTAATGTTTTTTTTGTACAAATGAAAAGGATTTACCTGATTTTTAGGTAGCACCTTCTCTCAAGATCATTTCTTTTATTTTCATTATTCACCCGATCAACTCTATTTATTCAATAATTTTATAACAAGAACTAGTATCCTTAATATACTAGGATATTTTTATTCTAATTTATTTACATACACTTACACACACCTTCATATAATAGGTAACAAACATGCTTTTTATGTGTATAGAGAACCATTGTCTCACAAAATAATGATTGTTCATTTTTCCTTTACCATATATCATAGTGAAAATTATGATATAAAATATATTTATATATTTAATATATTATATTTTTATGTATTTAAACATCTTTATTCCTTTTTACAATGCATATATTTTTACTCTCCATTTTTTGTTAATATAATAATTTTGTTTGAGGAAGTGTGAACTACCACCCCCTCAACACGATATGATTCATTCATACACTACATGGAATGTATTAAGGATGGGTTTAGTGAATATATATAATATATATAAAGTCATAAATATAATTTAATAATTATATATATATATATTACTTTATTTTTCCAACACGACAAGTGGAAATAGAGTTCATTCGTATATACGGATTACCATCTCCACGAATGGTGTATACCATTTCATACTAATATATTCTATGGATTATTTTAATGTACACATAAATAATATAAATTATATTTAAATAATGGTTTAAATTATTTATATCATGATATAAGTATAAGGACCAAATATATAAAAAATTAAGACATATACAAAAAACAATGCGGATATTAACCGAAGCGAAACCTTAACATATAATTGTAAACAAGTGGGTGATATAAATCGATAATAAAACCCTATATAGTATTATAAGTAAGAATATGGTTATGTTATATATTTATATTAAATTTATATCTATTATACATGAGTTTTAATGAGTATGATGAGAGTCGATACATAAGGGAAGGGGATTTCATCTCAGTTTTTATATACATGGGATACATTCTTTATTCACCACATATTCATTTTTTGTGGGGTATGTAATTCACAATAATGTATTATATTTCTCTTATACTTAATTTTTTTTATTCATATATCCATTTTATTATCATTATTTTATAGTGTTTAAGTTTCAAAAGATACCAAATCTTTAAAAATAGTTTTGTCTCAATTTTCCTTCTTTGAGACTCTTTTTTTGTTATGAACCTAATTCATTTTGATCTATATATACATAAATTTTATATGATAAATCATAAATATAAATAATTTTATGATATTATAATATTCATTTAATTTATTCCTCTTATATGGAGAGTATGATCCAAAGTTAGAAAGTGATAAGAGTTTAATGAAATGATCTCATTGCTTCTTATTACTTTTCGAGATTATTTATGTTTATGATTCCTTTGATGAAATATTATAGCACGTCTATAAAAAAAATTCATGAACTTTTTTTATCCTTTATTTATTCATAATATATTCATGTATTGGTACCATTTTTTCAATCTTTGGTATATAATATAGTTAATAAAGTGTTTTTATGAGAACCTGATTCTTCCCTATGTTAGTTTGGAAATATATGTTCCTTAAAAACATTTTTTTCTAAAAAGGTTTTCCAAGAATACTATTCTCTTTTCTTAAAATAATTAAGTGAAATTTTTACCCTTTTTTAGCAATTTTTTCAAAGATATCTTATTATTTATTTATGAATGAGGAATTTTTATAACATTTTTACCATGACAAAATAATGTTCATTATACCTCATAGGATAGGACATGTATGGATTTACAAACCATAAATTCTTTAAATATTTCTTTCCATGTTGAAAAGGATGATTTTTAAGAAATTTTCTTTAAAATGTATTTTAGAAGAAATGGTTTTTAGAAAAATCGATATTTTTTTATATGTATTTAAGGAAAATGGTATTAAAAAAGGTTTTATGTTTTAAAGAGGATTTTTCAAAGAAGAAAGGATGTTTATATCAAGAAATGTTTTCCAAATATCCTTACAAGTTATTTTCCATCTAAGATAATGTCTGTTAATGTTACTCATTCCCTTCTAGGATATGATCCAATGGTTCCATTCATATTCATTCCTGAATGGTTTAGGTTTTGAAAGAATAATGATTATGACACCTGTTTATCTTCCACATGTTAAATGCTTTTGAAACTCACTTCTTTTCACGAGATACGATTTGATGAAATGGTTATGAAACCTATCTATTTTCTATAGGTTATGATGCGAAGAAATGTTAATGATACCCATTTTATTTCATGGGTTTTGATTTAATGCTTATAAAACCTATGTCTTTTTATGGGTCATGATATGATGAATGATTTATTATATTGTGGCACATGTATGAATGATTTTATTATGAGATGGTTGGGACATATATCTCCCTCTAATGAATTGGATAACGATGGATGACTCGTGAGTATAAATGATATGTATGAAGCTGATTAAATGTTTACAATGTTATGCATGGACCTGGTTTGATGTTTACAAGTTTATACGTGAACCTGATTTCATGTTCAAAATGTTCTGAGTGAACCTCATTATGTGTTCACAATATTATTCATGGACCTGGTTAAATTTATATAAATTTATGTGTAAACCTGATTACATTTTCATAATGTTATGCATGAACCTAATTACATGTTCACAATTTTATGCATAGACCGGGTTTCATGTCCATAAGGTTATACGTTAACCTAATTACATGTTCACAATGTTATTAATAGACCTATTTTAATGTTCATAAGATGATTTGGGGACCTGATTTCATGTCCTTATCTTAATAAGGGAGCATGTTTCTACTTATACATGTTCATAATGTTATAAAAAATTGTTCATGCCAAAAATTCCATGTCGTATTTCTATGTTATTTCATGACTTATGATCTTAATTCTATTATGATCTATGTCTCATGAACATACAATATTTATTATGATCTCTAATAATAAGGGTATTATTTTCAAATGTTGTGATCAAGTTCTATACATTTTTTCCCTGGAATTCCTATGTACTTCCTTTATTTACCATTTACTAAGAATCTGATCTCATCCATTTCTTATGTTTCCTTTCCCTAGGTTCTGAACAAATACATTAGGTAGGATTACTAATGGTGGATATCATTTTGGAATATGTTGAAGATATTTCACTAGGATATAAGATTTTTTTTCTATGTTTCCAAAGTCACTAAATTATTATGGTCCTCATACTTGTATTTTTGTAATGTAGTGAATTTGTATCTAAAATGATTTAATATCAATGTATGTTAAACCTAGGTCGCTATAGATTTATTATCCAACACGACCAAAAACATGAACCTCTTGAAAAATTTGAAGGGGTATATTAATTATATGATCCTTTTTAAAAATAAGGGAGAATTAAAAATAAAAGTAGAAATAAAAGTATTTCATAAAATGAATTGAATAGTATGAAATTTCATTATGTGGATATCCTATGAAACAATAATTTGAGTATAAGTAAACATTATGACTTGATACTTGAATTTAAATTCAATCAAAATGTATGAATGATCGAAGAAAAGGCTGAAAATTAATTAATAAAATGTTAGATATATAATGGAAACATATATAATGTGGAAATTATAGAGAACATATGTCTCATTATGGAAAAATAATAAAATTAACTTTAGCATAGAATGATCAAGAATATCCATCAACAAAGTATTGAGAAACTTTAGAAATTAAAGTATTCAGGTGACATACCATATTTGATATGTGATTAAGAGAATACTTGTGATACATGTCTGAGAGAGAAAATGGTGAGAAATATCTATTGGATGAAGAAGAGAACTGTTTCAAATCTATTGGACCAAATTCACAATGACGTGTGTGGTCTCATGAAGGTTCCTCGAACATGTGGTGTGAGATAAAATATCCTATTTATTAATATTTATAGTTTAATGGGTTGTATCATATTCATGTAAACTAAAATAGAGGTAATTGAAAGTATCATGTGTTTTGAAGGTGTGATAAAAATAAAAACATAATAATGATCCAATTTTTCAGTCAAACAATAATAAATATTACACCACCAATGGGGTAGATAGTTATATCAAGAATCATTGAATCAAACACAAATTACCAATGATGAAAACTATTTAACAAAATAATTTCTTTAAAAGGTAGAACTTGATGGTGAACAACATGGGAAAATCATTTCTCTTGGAGTTTGGAATCCCTCAAAACTATTATATGGAAGTGGTATATTTGGTTTGGAATATTAAAAATCGTGATTTATTGAACCCAGGAGAGAATAAGAAATCATTAGAAATTTTTAATGGGATGGGGATAATAGTAATACACTTTAAATGGTTCGAAAGCAAGTGCTACTTAAAAAAATAAATATTTAAATCAATGAAAATATATAGATTTAGAGGGTGAAGGGATATTATTATATTACTCAATCAGTGGTAAATCCAAAAGTTCTTTAATAAGAAGATAAACAATATTTTAGAGAGAAACAATGTAAATGTTAATAAATAAAAATTTGTAAGTAAATATATAATTCCATATTTTTGTGAATCTTGTGAATAAGAGGATGAAACTATTAAAAATTCTAGTTTATTGAATAATATAACGTGTGAAAATTATTCTAAGATTAATTCAATAGATGAAAAAGATGCTGAATAGGAATGAACAAAAACAAAATACAGAAATATACTAGTATAAATTGAGGAATCACATATAATTTGTAATAACATTACTCCTACAAAATCTCAGATAATAAATAATATGGTTCGAATTGAATTCTTATCACAGGTGAACTCATCATCATTTTAGGAATTAGAAAAATATAAATCATGGGTCAAGGACATGAATAATGTGGTAGATAAAATAAATTAGAATTAAACATTGGATTTTATTAGCAGACCAATGAATCAAAACATCATATAAATGAAATGGGTGTATAAAAATCAACATGATGAGCATAGAGAATTTATTCATAACATAGAAGGGTTGGAGTGAAGAGGACATGCACAAGTAAAATGTGTTTATATGGAAGAAATTCTCACACCGTTTGAAATAATCGAATAAATAAGATACTTCCTAGCTATATTTATTCAAATAAATGTCATAATTTATCCAATATATATCATGATAGAAAATCTAAATGGAGTAATAAACTAATAGGTATATATAGAACAACCAATGGTTTTTCTGATTGTTGATCAAGTATAAAAGTTGTTCATGTTGATAAAGTCATTCTTTGAATTGAATGGACTTCCTAAAGCTTAGTACACTTAATTATATGCCTTCCTAAAGAAGATAAAATTTAGAAAAGGTGGTGTGGATCATAATATGTATACATAATCAGTTAAAGAAGAACAGTTCATGGATCCTATTTACATTGAAAACATCCTATTTAGTGGTAGTAAATTGAAATAATTGGAATATTTTTCATATTTAATGAGATTTTAGGTTTAAATTTCAACAATAAAAGAGATAAAATATTTTCTAATTCAATAATTTATTTAAAATAAGGGATACACTTTTACTTCATAAGATAAATATGAAAAGAAACTACTTAGAAATATTAAAATACATGATAAAAAACCAATTTCCACACCTGTTGTAGTTTACACCAATATTGGGAAGTAAGAATATATAAATATAGCTGATCTCATAATTTACTGGAAGGTGATGATAAACTTATTGTGCCTCATGTTGATAAGTACAAATATAGTCTATGGTGTGTTCCTAGTTTCTTGTTTCAAAGTTCTTACATAGAGGAATATCCCTTATCTATGAAACGAATCATGAGGTACATTCATGGAATAATAAATTATATTTTAGTGTTTTGTGATGGAAATAATCAGAGCATGTATACCTATTCAGATGTAGATTGAGTTGGAGATGTTGTGGATATAAAATCCATAGGCATAGGATAATTATTTATTAGGATAAGGGTATTGGTTAGATAAGAAAGAAGAAGAAAAATCACTTCTATAAGCATGGATAAAGTGGAATATATTCTATCCACAATGTTTTAAAACCAATTAAAATGGATAAAACAACGACTAGAGTATCTAGGATAAGAATTGAATCTTCCCGTAGTGATCTACTGTGACAAAAATGGTCAAATTAAGCTAAGGAAGAAATTGGTGCAACACTTCAGCATGAATAATATTGATATTTGATATCATTTTATTAAATAGAATATATTGCAAGGAAATATCAAGATGAATAATTTATGTATGAATCAACAAGTATCATATATATATCCATAAAACATTTATCCCTTCCAAAATTTTAGATTCATTAGTTGAACCTCATTGTTCAACCATATCCCTCTCTATAAGGAGGTTCGGAAAAAACCTTCCCACGATTTATATCTAATGCATAACTTATTTTCTTCTATTATTTACGATATTACCCTCTCGATAGTGTTGTGTATGATTGGTTTAAACTGACTATGGACACCAGTTTAAACTAACCTATTTGAAGTGATTGTCTTAATAAAAAATCAAAACCAAACTGATGATCAGCTTAAAATGGTATTAAACCAACCCATTATTTTATATCATTTTACACTATCTTTGAATGGTTAATAAAATTAAATGCATAAAAAACTATTCATATGAATATTCCATTAGTAAAGAAAAATAAAATATTAAACTAAAGGATAATAATAATATCAATGAAAATTTGATAATAAAATCATAATCATAATAATGAACAAGATTATATTTTGTTAATATGTAATTAATAGTGAAAAATATTTAAAATTTATATTTTATATTAAAAAATATTAATGATTAAATAAAAAATTATATTTTTTTATATTTCTTTTAAATCTATAATGAGTATAACAAAATATAATGAACACACCTTTTACCAAAAAAGAAAAATAACGATAGGAAACAATCAGTCTCATTCATCCTCATCTATAATTTGTTCCCTGAAAATATTCACAATATCCTAGAGGAGCATTCAGGCCTCATGATGTTGATTCCATATTGTATAGCATTTCATGCCTCTTTTTTAATACCCTTAATCCTAAAAACCAATAAAATTTTAGGTATTTCTTAGAACTCCTAGTATAAAAAAGGATGTTTGAGAATAATATAAGTCTTGAAGGAGTCAATAGGCTCTTAGAATGACATATTTTCTACATAAGAGGATTATTAAGGTTTGTCAACACATTCACTCACTAATCTCCCAAACCTCATCATGCCACTATCAAACTAAAGGGAGTGGAACAATGATGTAACATGGTAAAAAAGAAATATAATTTTTCTCTATATTTTCCTCCATGTACAGACAACATCTTGAAAGTAATCCACTGGTATCTAGAGAGATTAAGGATAACATAATATGTGAAAGTATTTTTGACATAAGAACTATAGTTATATCATATTTTATACATTCCACCTTATCCCTATAAAACTATATGGGAAATTTTAATTTTAGGGCACTACCATATAGGAATTCATGTTCGAAGAATACATGAGTATTCCAAGGATTCCATAAATCAATATAAATTTATCATAGCATATCAATATCTTATTTTCTTAACACCAGTTTATTTAAAACCATTATTTTCATGAAATCTAGATAGATCTAGAAAATTTAGAAAAAATTTACGACATTCAAAATCCTATAATATTTTAAAACCCAATATTTTTAATATCAATCATCAATTTAAAATAAACATTTTAGGTTTTTGTTTCATTAAATTTTCTATTGGAATAATTAAGAAAAAAATTGAATCATTAAGTGAAATGTTATAGATGATACGTTTTATGATAAATGATGGGTGTATAAAATTACATAGAGGGGTAGCAATATTACAAGAATTGAGTGCAATTTAATTATGGGAAATCAAATACATGATATCATTTATTAAAGAATGATGGGGAATATATATCCACAACTATTTATTCCACCATGGTCTTTTATTTCATACATATCAATAGAGAGTAGGTTGGGTGGGATAGTAAAGAAACTGGTTTAACACATGCATGGTGTGGTGGGTCATTTATGACCTAAGGATAAACACGTAATGAGATGCGGATAGATTTTTTAATTACCTAGATTGTATTAATTCATTTTTTTCACTATAGAAGATGAGTCTGGTGGGATAGTTGTTGGGAAGGTGAGTGGGGATTTTTAGTTTCAATTTTATTTAGTAATCAATATCTTTTTTTGGGAAAAGTGGAAATATTGGATTGAATTTTACTTTTTTTATTTATTTTTACAATAAAAACAGCACCCATCAGGGTGGATTTAAATGGATACCCCTTTTTCGATTCAAATTTTATATCATGATAGTCTCTTATTTTTAGTTAATTATAGGTTAATCCATAAAAAATAAACTAAAAAAGATAAATATTAATATTATAAACTAAATCAAACTACTTTTAGTCTTAAATTGGTCATTTATCAATTTATTTCTAATATTAGCATTCAATTTCCGTTGATTTTACAAAATCTATACACCCCAACATTTGGGTTTATTATCATGAGTGGTAATGGTATGAAAAGTAATGTTATCATGTTAAAGAAGATCTAACCTCTAAGGGGGATTATTTGTCCTCAACATGGGTTTTTTTGCTGTAGGTTTCAACAATTTGATTTTTCAAAATAATTCTTATGATGTGGAGTGGCATGTCATGCACGGTTAGAATGGATTTATCTATTAATATTTTTTTATATACTGATAATTTCTAACATATACTATGAATAATGGACGAGTAATTACATCATTTTTGGGATGTTTTTCACTATTTAGTGCTTTAAGTTCACCTAAAATACCATGGAATTCCAACAAACCCAATTGGAAGAATTTTGCAACCCATGGTATGCTTGAAGTGTTATGGTTGTCCTTGTTGAAAATCAAGGATAATATTTTCAATTAGTTTTGTTCTTATAAGAAAAAATTATATAAATAAAGTTTTTTAAAATGATTCATGAGGTAAATTATGTTTCTTCTAATTTTACAAGGCTTTGTAAGATCATGTACAGTATATAGAATGAGGAGTTGGAAGTGAGATTTGAAATATAACTTCAGTAAATGTTTGATGATCATTCATGAGATCATTCATGATTATTATATATTTATAATGACTATGAGTATAATAAAATTAATTTGGAGATACTGAAGTGAAATATAGAAAAATTGGGATCCATCAAAGATTATGTAGGTTTTTTCAATAGCCATGTCATATTAAACTATAATTCCTTCTACTTGAATGGGAGTAAGTTTGAATTTATAAATACTACATGATATCGACTCAGTGAAAGGGAGGTTTTTTAGTATTAGATATAAATTTATAAATGGATTCAAGATTTTTACTCATCATAAAAGAGGTTTTGTAACATCAAATTGATGTTGTGTTAAAGTAACACTGTTTTTCTTATGTATACATTAGATTAATTAGACTTTATTGGAGTTGTGTGATAATATAATTTTTTAAAAGGAGGTAAATAATAGTATAATAGATTTCTTGAAGGTCATGTAAAATTACCCTAAATCAATATAAGATTAATATGAACTTTCTAAACTCATATAAGAATAATCTAGACACATGTAAAAGTTAACTCATAGTTTTAAATTCCATGTGTGTCTTGAATAGATCTCATGTAATATTAAATCATGTTTCCAAAACTCAGGTAAGAGTAACTCAAATTTTTTAAAACTCACATAGGAGAAAAATGAAGGAGTTTTACTATGAATTTTTTGGATGAGAGATTTACAGAAATTATTTTAAATATCAAGTGCTTATTTTTAGGGATAATTAAATAGATATTTACATCAATGACTTAAATAAATATTTTCATAGAGAATTAAATGGAGAAGATTTTAGATTCCTAAGGATATCACCCCATGATAAATTTAGGGGTTAATTAAATGATTTGTTTATAGTTTTTATGATTGAATGTACAGGTATAATAGAAGTTGAATGATAAAATTATCTCATTTATTCAAATATTAAAATATAAAATTTTTGTAGAAGGGGTTAAATTTCCCAAAAAAATATAGTTCTATTTTCTGGAAAAATATTCAAAAAATTATTTGACATGATAGATTTATGAAAGAATGTAAGAGAATAATTTTTGATATATTTTTCTAAAGGGATAACTACTACAAAACTAGTGAACTGTTACACAAAAAATAAAATAATTTTATAGATATAAATAATTGAATTGAGAATGTATAAATTGCTTTCATGTTAACATTTCATTTATTAGATAGAATTTAGAATAAAGATAATATTTTTAATAGTCCTAATAAAATTTATAGATATATTTTTGTAAAAAATTACATTATAGAACTAGAGTTGATGAGAAAAATAGAATCATAATGAAAATAAAATAGATGGAATTATGTTTATCTCATGTAAAGATTTATTGTGAGTGAAAATAGAATTTCGTAATCTTTTTAAACTTTCCATTGAAATAGTGAGTATAAATGTACAAAGAGTGAGTGTCCCATGGATCAATAATTAATCTTTCATGTACCTAGTAATCATCTATATTAACTAATGATTTCATTTATTACATCAACACAACATTGGTGTATTCTACATTGATTAGACCAGGGTAGTAAAACAAGTAAATTATTTATGTTACTAAAATTATTTTCAATATGTGGATATTGTATGTTAATGATATTGAAATATTTGAAGTGTTATTTCCAACACAAGAACAAGATCTGCTCGAATATGAGAAAACAATTACACCATTATTCACCACACCATCCCCCCCCCCAAGGTGTATTCAGGCTTGTGGTTGAAATATTTTAAATGCCCTTAGGAGAACATGACTCAAGAAGACTAAATGGAAGTATGTAATTTCCTATTACTCTCCCTCTCTCCCCCTTTATTCTCCCATGGTCTAAGTTACTCAAGGTTATTTTTTTACATCTATTATAGTGAATATCTCTCACTTATTTCTACTTTTTCTTCTTCCTATAATTTCCCTTAATCATGTGAGATGGGTTCAAGGTTTGATAGGGTGATTCCATAAAATCTTAGTGTAATCATGTAAATCTGAAAGAGATTTTATAAATAATTCTTAAAGAAATCTTAATAATAATGAAATAAAACCATTTCACATCATTCTAGTGAATATATGTTCCGTAATAATTTTTACTAGGTACTTCAATAATTTTTTAACCAATTGATGGTTAATAAGGTTTAGAGAATAATATATTTTACTTGTTAGAGGATTAGGTGAATGTTATGAGGTGTACAAACCTTGTTTCTATATATTTCAATTTCATATCTATGTTTTCTGAGTTTTATTGGGTTTATTCTTATTATTTTTTTAAATTTAATGGTAATAGCTTATATAATTTTTGTGATTCTTTGGTAAGATAGGTGTGCTCATTACAGTCAATCGTAATCAGTGTGATCATGTTGTTATGAAATATATGTGATATAATTTATGTGGTCTATATTCATTTATTATTTTGATCATATTGATTTAATTGAAATAACTTATAGTGAATTTATAATTGTGTGAAATTATTATTATTAGGAACATGATTTTATGACATCACATAGCATATCTCCATAAATTAGATATGCTTGGGTAAACATAATATTCAAAAATGTACCATATACCTTTCTAAATGGTTTATTTTGTGGTTACTTATTTGACTGAGTTTCAGTGTCCCATTCTATATTTTTTTTTGGGTGATCTGGAGTGTGATTCTGTTTTTCTAAAACAAAATAGTTTTACCATTAAAATGGAATTTGAATAGAAAGATCATTTTGGTATTGGGATTTAAAATGATATATGTTATTATAAAAATAATGTTTTTAAATATCATTTCAAAATGAAATAAAGGTATTTTACAAAGATGTTTCAATAGTATTTAGATAAGGTATTTGTGTGGGTAAAATATGGTACAAGATGTTTTTTAAGTGTTTTTAAAAAGAGAACTTTTTTTTGAGAAATAGTTTGGATTATTTAATTTCCTGAGGGAAATTACCCATTTTCAAAGCATATGTGAATATAGGATCTTCTTGATTTTATATTTTCCTTGTATGTTATGTTCTTTTCACTTAGTAATGCATGATAGCATATGAAATATATGTAGAACCATACCTTGGGTGATGGGTTAGTTAGACTATGTAGGAATGTATAAGGGATTATTTATTATTGTTTATATATGGGACCTTGGGAGGTACTATTTTAGAATTATAATTGATCTTAATACTCTTATGTAACCTTATATACTTCGAGTGATTTATTGGTTTCATTGAGTCCTTAATTTAGTATTTACACATAGGTTGGGATCTAGTCAAGGGGTGACCCCCCAAAATGGTGTGATACACCTAGCATTGATCATGTGATGTATGAGATTATTAAATGTCTTCCATTGGGTAAAATATTGATATTTCATATGATCATTTGGCCTTTTTATCCCCTTATGGGAGTTCCCTATTATTTAAACATAGTTTTTATGTTATAAATAGTAATTGGGTTATGATAAATATAAGATATAATCCATAATCTTGGATTTGGAGAAGAGCATGTTACCTCCTTGGAAATTTTGGTTAGGAGGATATTGACTTCCCTTATTAATGATATTTTACATTATCCAGTATGAGACATAGTGTCTAGGAACATGGCATATGAGGCGGTGATATCGCATGCGTGATCACTTGACCTTGATATGACCCCATGGGAGGTTTCACTAAAGACGACCTCAAGGTTTGATATTATTCTCAATAATCATGATCTATATTTACTTGTGAGGCATCATTTATTTTTTTCAGTTAGGAGTTTTACTCATGATATTTGTGATCTTCCCCATGGGATTCCAAACATGGTATGATAGAAAATGATTCCCTATGTGAGATACTAGAAGATTCTTGGGAGGTAACAATGGATAAATGTGATAGGGAATACTACCTCCTTTAAGGTTTTGTAAATGGTAAGACCATTACCATGACACAAACTTATTTATTATGGTTTTAGTATAATATTTGTGGGATCAGTGTGTAGCCATAGTGCTATAAAAACATAGAGTGGGTGGTAGACTCTATGAAGACTCAGGATATATGGGATAACATCAAAGGAGCATCATGAGTAGTCTATTGGATAGCTTCAAAAAGGATCATTCTGATGAGTTAGGGAATGTCATTAGATATGGGTTCTAATTTCACACATTTGACCCTTTTTAATTATTTTTATGTTGTTTAATCTTTATATTGTTTTTATATAATTATTATTTTTTGAACATTTTAACAATCCTTATTTATATTTCATTTTAATGTTTATCATTAAATTTGGTTATTTACATCATTGATCATTGATTTTTTTCTTAACATGAATATAATTTTCCATTATATTTCAATTTTGGTTAATCAAGTTATTCTTATTGAGAATATATTCTGATGTTATGAGATTGATTCTGAGGAATAACTCATTATGAAAATAGAGTATATGAGGATTCAATCACAAGTAGGTGGGACTAGGATTTTTTTGGGAAGTACTGGTAATATCATTGTTGTGGGACCACATTGGGATATTCTCAACACTAAAAGGGGGTGAATTGGTTTTGGGGTCTTTTATTCAATTAATATATGTATCCCTTTATTTAACTTTTCACTATAAAGTGAATGTATCTCTATTATATCACCTTAAATTTATTCTATCAGCCTAACCAAACACCCACACACAAAAGTGGAAAATATATTTAGAGGTTTCACCTTTCAAAACAAAAGGATAATACTTGGTGTGACCTGGGAACAATCATGATAACAAAATCCACTAGTAAAAAACTTACAAGCTACAAATGAGTAGGGAGTATTTTGTATCTTATGTTACACATATTCTAATAGTATATAGTGTATACTGCAATTATAATTATATAAAATTTGGAAATAACCAAAATATTTCTTCAAAAAATTAGATTTTAGTTGGATTTTTAATAAGATAACTTATTTCTTCTTCTCCTTACCTTTCATAGATTAATGTTTTTTTGTATACACAACAAAAAAAATACTTCTTTTATTCTCTTTAACAGAAGCATTCAACTTTATCTTCTCATATTCTAGGTGCATACATAGATTCTTATGCTTCTTTATAGTAGAAACCTTGAAGGGTACTTTAATATCATCTTATTTTTGTTCACTTTCATAGTATAAAGCCGCTTCTTCCTATGTGAATTGTATTACAAACCAATCTTCCTTATTCTCTCTTCATCTTATTTAGATAAACAAAGATGCACTATTTCTCATATTTACATTATCTTTGACACATGTAACTTATTAAATGAATTGGTAGTGTCACTTATTTGGTATTATTTGATATTAAAAGGTTTCACTATTCGATGGAATATCAAATCTTTTCAAATATCTTACACTTCTTCTTCAACACACAATAATCGAACTAGATATATCTATATGTTTTATTCAACTTACAGGGAATGTATATTATTATTAAAGTATCAGTTCTCCTCATGAAAAAAGATCGACGACTCAAAACAAATATAATAGTGTAGCACTAGCTCTTCTCTATTCTTTTGATTATCACCTTAAATATTTAAAAAATCATGTAAATGTCATTTCTTTATACATTTTATGGAAACCTCATAATCTTTAACTTTATTTAATCTAAAAAATGTTATATAAAATTCCTTAAAACTAATGTTCCTTTAAGCCTCCCAAAAACCCACTTCTCATAAGTACTTACAAAAACCCTCTCATTGAATGAAATATACATATTCATGAGTCCCAATATATTTTATTTCCAATTTATCCTTGATTTATGGACAAAAGTTTTGGTGGATTATTTGTATCCTTCCATCGTATACTAGGATCATGATTAACCAAATCATGATGTACTTATTAGAAATCCTGGTAAAGAATCACCAAATTTAATCTAATATTTCTCTCTATTTACTCAAAACATATTTCAATCAGAAATCAAGAAGTAAAAATATTTAAACATATATCATCCTTATGAAAAACTCAACTGATTTTTATAATGTTTATCACCCATCCTATGATCCTTATGTAGATCTTAAATTGTACAATGATTCTTGAAAATTCTTGAAGATTATAACAAATTAAGGAAATTTTCATCAGTAAAATGATAATTGGTGATCCTTGTAATAATATTAACATAAAGATAACTTATCCTTTAAATCTTCCAGTTATTCCATATGAAGTTTTTTGTTTAATCATACAAACTCCTAAATCTTTATGTATCTACTTCATTCGATGTTCTTATCCTCAAATCATTTCCATATGCTTTCATTACTCTAATAGAACATCAAGTTTCCTAAAATCATAATTCCTAAATTCATGACCATCAGATTCACTTCCCAAATTTTTTTAATGGAAAAACATGATATAAAAATTACACCCTTAGTGAGTATTAATTTTCATGAGTAAAAGGTACATGGTTTCATTTCTAACCAAATAACACATAGATTTGAAATAATTAATATTTTTCTATATACATTGATACCATATTTGGAATTGATATGATCTACCCATATTATATTATTCAAGGTGAATTGTTTCCATTCGTTAAAATCATTGAGGGACAACTTGCCTGGTGAGTCCACCATGACTCCCCACATAATGGTTCTGACCTTCAGTCAATGTATTCAAATATGTCATCTTCTCCTCCTCCATGATAATATTAGTTGTATCACCTTTGAGCTTGGTAATTTGTCTCTAAAATATAGCTTAGATGCTCAGGTACTTGGTTTTCCTTGAGTTGGCCATATTTTCTTGGCTAACACTTCTCTTCACTTTTCCAAAATGACACTGAAATCTCAAAACACACAAACCAACTTCATTTATTCCATATACTTATTTTTTTAATATCCTTAAACTTATCCATGTTTATTTTGTATTAATAATAAACCACATGGATTAAACTTACTAAACAAATTCATCATACTTCTCATAAACAACTGGGATATAACTTCTTAAACATATTTATAATTGTAAGACAATATTCATCTTTATAAATTCTCCATGAAACTAAAATTCTTTAAACATATTTTTCCTTCAATATGAAGGGATCTATAAAACTTAAAATAAAAAGATATTATCTTTTCATATGATAAATGACAGAAATATTAAAAAACATCCAAGATGTGTCTTTGAATATTTATTTAATTAATATAAAGTGACACACGACCGGGTAATTCTTATTGAATAAAATTATTCTTCATTCCATTTTTGACTTTAAACTTTATTGGATCCCCAATATCATTTACAACAAATAAAAAACACACAAAGTGGGCAGAAAAAAATCTATATTTTTATTTCATATCAATACCCAATAAAATAATATTTTTATGTGTGTTACTCATTTCTCACTTATTTCTAAAAATTAATTTTTTTATCTACCCATTTATTATAAAATTCTCATTTTATTTTCTCACCATTATTTAAAATTAAATACAATGTAATTGAGGTATGATGGAAACAATTTATAATTAATAAATACACAAACAAACAGTCCTCTATAATTTTAATTTATCCATGGTTAGTGTATAATATAATATGGTATGATTTAGACATAAAATATATCCATGATAAAAGAATATAATACCAATGTGAAACTCATCACCTTTCTATGGACCTTTTTACTAGTTTTTTAGGCTATGACAATTGATTGATATCCAATTTTAATAGATATTATCAAGGAATACTTCAAGATTAATTCTTGAACTCATTTTAGCACGTAAGTCAAAATAATAGAAGAACAAAAGGAAGAATTTGTTCTTCAAAAAAAACCATGAACTGCCACCAATATTTCCTTTTTAATGTCATTGATAACTAAATATCTTCACCATAATTTTAGGATTTTATTTTTCCATCAAAGGATTGAAGAATAAAATTTATTTTCTTTTTAATGAATCCTTTTAAAGAATATTAAAGAATTTATATTTTAATGGAGTGGTAATTCTATTAGCTTCTCAATCATTCTTCTCTTTTATATCCTTCAAGGGGATAGTTCAAATAATCTTTATCATATTGGGTCTATTCCATGGATAGATTCTAATATGTATCAAGTGGATAATGCACCAAATTTTATCATTTCAAGTGTATTTCTAGATTTTATAGATTTTAATTATCCATAAAGGACAATATTTTTTAACACATATTCTATAGAATTTTAATTAGTGAATCATTTCAGGATGGTGGCTTATTCATTTATCTATCCAAATTTTGATAGCTTACACACCAACTCTATTTCTTACTCTGAGAACCAATTTCACATTAAATTCCCAAAATGGTTATCAAACAAAAAAATTAGATAATAATTAAATAATGTAGAACTAATTATTCCTCAATTTGAACAAAAAGTTTAGCGGGTTTCTTAATCAATTTATTTCATTCTTTATGTTTAAAAATATAGTTTTTAGATTATATTTCTCATTTTTAAATGTAAAATTATTCTCTTCTTCAACTTATTTGTGTGAAATACATCTCTTATATTTACCCATTAATATAGAACTTTCATGTGTCTTCATATTATTTAGAAATTATTCTTATATTGGAATCATAGTTAAGAAATATTTAGTAATGTGTTCATCCTTATTACAACTCCCACATAAATCTTCTAAAGCTCTTAGGTTTTCATTTGTTGAAAACCTCTCATGAAACTTGATCTCTTCATGTCAAAATCTATTTCTTACCATTATCACAAGAATTCACTTATTCTTCTTCAATATTTTGTTAATTTCTCTGAATCTTCTGGTCAAATTACTATACACCCTTTAGGTACATTGGAAGCCATCTTGGAATCCCCGCATGGCTTCTTCTGTTCAAACTACCATACACCCTTTTCCTCTATCATGGAATAGTATTACCTTTTTTCTTGATTCCATCAATAAAAACATTCATGAATTGTTTTCCTGAGTCTATGGTATGTCCACTATTTCTATAGTTGAAGAAACAGATCTACTTTGGTTAATTACCCTTCTTGTAATTATTTTGTTACTTATAATAGTATTCTTTCCCTAATTAATATCTAAGGATGACTCACTCTCTTTTTGAAACTTCTTAGGATTATTTTGGTTTGAAATTTTATTCATCTTCTTTCCCAATGTTTTCTATCATTTCTATTTTATCTTTTATGGTCTTATTTCTGCATTTATACACATGATTAGTTTATAATGACCTATATTTTTTATCACTTCTATTTAAAATTCATTATATATTTCATGAGTTTTCAAAAACATGTATAGTATATAGTTTTTTCCTCTTGATATATTGATATTTAATTATCTCAAAATCTCTCCACATAAATGTAGTCTTTACTTGAACATAATGAATTTACAGATTGTTCCAAAAATATAATTCATTGTTTCAAAACATGTTATAACACTAAAAAATATCCAAAAATCATGATCTCTTTATATTAATTTCATGTTTTCTATTCTTGAAAACAAGCTATTTTGGGGCTATATTCAACACTAGTTAGGCCTTATTTGGGGAACTAGATCTCATACTCATTATTTAATTCATACTTGATATGGTTGTAGGCTTCTCATAATTCTTTATCATTCAATTTTTGTACATGTTTTTATTTTAAATTTTCATCATTTCTGAAATCAGATTTAGTAAAAACATTATATTTTGATATATATAGTTCCTCTTCCTTTTTTGATAAATAAGGATGATCCTTAAATGATCTAAATATTATTTCTCACCATTTTTAAGTATTTAAACATAATAATCTACCTTATAACTATGTGTGTCAATAAAAATTATTTTATCAGCTTCTTGTGAATATAAAACTTGAGTTGTTTCCAAATTTTCCAATTTAATAATGAGCTCAATATTATTCATATTGAGAATGGATTTATAATTATACATTATATATAATTTTTCAATACACTCCATTATTCTTCTAAATTTATCCTTATGCATTTTACTCATTTCTAGAATAAGTTATTAATGTTCATTGATCCTCTTGGATTTAGCCTCTACTTGGGCATTCTTGATATCAACATTATACTTCTTAGTTGTTCCAAAATCTTGGAACTTATCTTTAATGGTTTTAATAAATTCTTCCTTATATTGATTTATTTGATCCCTTTACCCCTAATATTTGGAGTATCTCACATCAAGATCTATATTTATAGCTTCTTTGGATCTAACTTGTTTGGAGAGAGTTATGAATTTTAGTTATCTTTTCTCCAAAAGCCTTATCTATATTATCTAACTCTTCATAATGTGGAGTCATTTCTTCCTACATTCATTCAAAAATACAAAAAATATATAAGGGATTGTTTATTTTGAAAAACTATGCATATTATATCATAATACATCATGTTATATAGCTTTTGAACCTTTAGGTATGTGATCACTCTAATTTATCCCTGGTTATTCTTATGAGAAATCTTTACAAGAACTTTCTCTTAACTCTTTATCATTAGAATTACTTTAATATTATAAGGTATAAATTTTATCCTTCACCTTGGAGTTATATTAAACCACATTTTCTTCTACTTTAAATTCAGTTACAACTTCTTTAATACTCTAGTATAGAGAGACTGAATATTTTTCATAAATGAGGTATAGGGATGCCTTATTAATCCATTTATTATCTTTAGTTTTTTTATGTTCATAATAGTCTTGTTAGAGATATAATTTTGATCAGAAAAGAAATTTATCTTATTTAGATGTAAAATTAATTGAAAATTCATAATGTTATTTAAATATTCAAAAAACCAACTTAAAAATAGAATCTAATAAGAGGTGGACCTTTCTGTGATACCAATTATAGGGTCTACTTGGGATATTCTCAATACTGAGAGGGGGTGAATCCATATTGATGTATTTTTATTTAATTTATTTTATAATCCCTTTAATTACCTCTACACTATTTGGTGAATAGATCACTCTTTCACTTACCTTACCTCCATTTTCTCAGCATAACAAAACATGTAAACAGTCAAGGGAACAAAATATTTATAAGTTTCACCTTTAGAAAAGGTTAATCCTTGGTTCGATCCAACAAAATCTTGGATCATATAACCTAATAGTAACAAAATTATGAGCTGTAAATGAGTAGGGAGTATCATGGAATTCATGATACATATCTTTTAATATTATATGGGGCATCCTGAACTCTAGTACATACTTCACTTAACATGATATGAAATGGGGTAAACAAACAAAATTTTCCTTCACCAATATAGAATACAGTAAGGTTATTCACGTTTTTAGTTCTTTCTTTTTCTTCTTCCCTTACACAAATGTAAGTCCCTTATTCTTTATATATGAATAGAACTACATAAAAATTATTATTGTTATTCACCTTCATAGATGTAATCAAATTCTTCTCACATTAAAGGTGAATTCACTAAATCTTATTCTTCATCATAGAAGCAAAAATAAAGATTTATTTAACCACTTCCTCTTAATATTCTCTTTCATGATAACATACCACTTCATCTTCCTATATTAAATGGATTTTATAATACTCTCCCTTCTTCCCTATTCTTATTTTTTCATTTTAATAGAAATATATTGTATCTCCACTTTCATTTATCTATGATGCTCAAAACATTTTCATAGAACAAGAAGTTTCATGTATTTAGTCTTCAATGATACTAAAAGGATTCACTATTGGCTGCAGTATTTGATCTCTTTAACTAAATCCCAATTATTCATTTGTGTACAAAAATGGAACTAAATATCTCTATATATTTTCCTTCACATAAATTATGTGTATATTGTTTTTTCAATTTTGGTTCTCTTGAGAAAATTTCTATTTGACTGAAACAAAATATATATAATAGTGGAAAATAAAAAATTATCTATTCTTCATATTTTAACCTTTGATATATGTAGAATCATGTAAATATAAATTAAAAATAATATTTACGAAAATTACATGATCATCATATTTACTCAATCCTCCATTAATTATTTAAAATTTCAGAAGAATTGAGTTGCTTCAAACCTCCCGTAGAAATATCTCCTCATAATAACATCCAAAAAACCCCACTTATTTAAAAAAAATCCATATATTCATGAGTCTATGTTTATTTTAGTCACATTTTCTCTTTACAATATAGAATAAAGAGCTCATAGATTCTTATTCTACTTCTGTCATATGCTAGGATCATGATTAACCAAATCCTGATGTATGAATTTCAAATCACAGTTAATAATCATCAGATTTAATCTGATATTTTTTATTCTTCACTCAGAACTTATTTCAACAAAAACTCATAAATTAATAATATTTGGTCATATATCATCCTTATGAAAAAAACATCTGATCCTTATGTTTTATCACTTTGTTAATGATATTTATAGAGATCCTCAACCTTATAATGATCCTTGTGAATTCTCAAAGATGCTACCATCATAAGGATAATTTCATCCTTAAAAAGAGGGTTGGTTATCCTTGTGATAATACTTATATAAGGATAATTTATCCTTATGATCTAATAGTTCTTTCTTATGATGTTCCTAATGATATCATATGAACTCCAAAATCTTCATTTGTCAACTTCAACCAATTATTTTCTCCTAAAATCATTTTTTAATTCACAAATAGAACATTAAGCTTCATAAATTCACAGATCATGCCTGAATGACCTTTGATTTCTCTTTAAAAATTATATTCTGATGAAGGAACATGGAATAATAAATAAACTCTAGAGGTTTATTCTTTGGAGTGAGTAATATGCACTTGTAATCGTTTATATCTCGATAACACATGGATTTCAAATGGTGAATAGTATCCCATATACATTGATATAATATCATAAATTGATTTGTGTTGTCACTTATAAATCATGAAAGTCATGCAGTAGACAGATATTCAAATACCTTAGGGCTAACCAGTCTAGATGGTTAGTCATGTTTCCCTACATAGTGGTTTTAACTTTTACTAAAAACCAATTCATTCTGACTTTATGCCTCCTCAATGCATATATTATCTAGATCTCCTTTGTGATTGGTCAATTATCTCTCTGAGATAGCCTTGATGCTTGGGTACTTGGCTAGACTTTAGATGGATATTTTTATCTAAACCATATTTTCACTATTCTAAAATAACATTGTAATTCCAAAACTCACAAACCAGCTTTCAGCCTTCTATATTATCTTTATTTGTTTTAATATCCTTTAAAATCATCCATGTTTAAATTGTAAATCTCATAAAGAATCAGGATAGAACTTCCCAAATATGTTTATCATAGAGAAATGAGATTCATCGTTTTAAATTCTCCATGGAACCCAAATTATTTAAACAAATTTTTCATTCAATATGAATTGATCTAAATAATTTCAAATAGAAATATATTCTCTATGTCATCTAAGAAATGAAAAACATATTCAATGAAGAGAATTCCAAGATGTATCTTCCAATATTCATTTAATTAATCCAAAATGACACACTACTTGGGAATATTTCATTATAATAATTCTTCTTTTTTCCATATTTAAATCAAGTTTCATTGGTTCACCGTGACCATTTAAAACAAATAAAACCAAAAAGTGTGATCAACCTTTAGGGTATTTGTGACTTCATTTATAAAATCGAATAAATTTATGGATTTGAATAAGCAATCCCAATTGTTTTTTTATTGGGTGATATGAAACACACTAACTATTTTCACAAGAATCCAATTGGTTACTATAACTCATTGAGTTATGGGGATTAGGGGAGTTCTATTGGGTCATTGGACTCACCCCTAGGAATATACACAACATGGGTTCCACTATTCATGGGTAAACATTATTTTTCTATAAAATTTATTAATTTAAACTTAGAGATAAATTTATTCCTCTGGATGAGTTAGATAATGGACGTTGATGATTCAGTAAGAGATTATCAAGTGAGTGGGGTTTTAGGTGATTGGAATTTAATTATTTATTTGTATTACATATGTATCATCCAATGGGTCATCTTGGTTATTTCTTTTATATTAATTATTATTTATATTTTATATACTAATCCTATATTTTTTATGTTTCATCATACAAAATATTTTTTATTTTAGTATACTAGACTTGGAAACCCTATTGGATCCTCATATGATGTATACGGGTTTTCAATATGTTCGATGCATTGAAGGATCCTGCTAAATTTTTAGTACATTCAAGTATGACACTTAAAAGTTATCTTTGTGGGAATTGTCTCCCCAAAAATTTATTAGACCCTCACTGATAATTAGAAATATTATTTATATGGGGAGGTGATCTTGATTCAAGTTATGGTTCGTCTTGAAGACTGTTTCGGTGAGTTAGGAAAATATGTAACATAAAAAAAATTATAAATGGAATTTATTCGAACATGTGTATATTATATAATATAAATGTTTTAGAATTTGAATAGTAATTATAATGTTTGAAATTTTTAATGGTATATTTATAAATTGATGAAATATTATTAGAGTTACAATATCCAATTTGATGATACAATCAAATATATTTCATTAATTACTAACATGGATGATCATTGTATATATAAGCATATTTATCAGAATATTTTAGTGTTTCTAGAATTGTATGTTGATTAAATTCTACTCATTAGAAATGATATACCAGTTTTATATTCTATAAAGGTATTTTTGAGAATTATTCTCAATTAAAAACATATTTGAAGTAGACAACATACTTGGTATGAATAACTATAAAGGTTAATCAAATAGGTTTATTAGTCTGATTTATAATACATATAAGGTTGAATTTATAAACGAGTTTAGCATAGAGAACTCCAAGAAGTGGTCCATTAATAGTGTCACATAGTGAGATCATTATGAATTTTAAATATCATTCTAAGGATTTAGAAAGGATATCTAGGGATGTGATTCTATATACTTCAACAATAATATCTCTAATGTATATTGTGTTGTATACTCATTTTTTACCTTTTATACTCTGATAATTACATATAAACACTAGTCTTATTCAATTCATAGTCACTATATTTTAATTAAGAATATTCTTAAATTATTATTAAGAACAAATGATGTGTTCTTGGGTTTTTGAAGACAGTAAATGCACATTATAGTAGAGTTTATTGATTATAGATTACAAGATGTCAAATGATTCAAGATCTAGATTTCATTTTTTTTCATTATCTATAATGTTATTAGCTATAAAAGTTCTAAACAACCCACCATGGAAGACATGACAATAGAAGTCATGTGCATCACTATAATAGATGATTTAAATGAAACAACTTTGATCTAGAATATCATTAATTAACATTGGGTGTTTCCATGAACATTGGGAGTAATGAAGTTATAATATGATAATAATGGATTTATTGATTAATAAAAGAACCTAAATATCACATAAGGATAGAAATAAACCTTCCCATGTAGTATCTCACTAGAGGAATCATTAAGAAGGATGATGTAATTATTTATTATATAATGACTATTACTCCTTAAATTTAATATTATATCATTCTTAACATAAGTATTCATAAATAGTACCTATAAATATAGAGGTCTAGTATATTTTGGGAATTTAAGAACATAATGAAACACTTTCTAGATAAACTATATAACCTTATAACTTCCTAATATACCTTTAGAGATCATTTTACTCCTATCACTACATGGTATATCATAGAGACCCATACATTTCATGCATATATATCACACAATAATATATGAATATTCATTATATGACAAAATGATCCATTCCAAAATCGTATAGGTTGAGTTAATTTGGAATCATGGAAACATAAAAATATGGTTCATAAAAGATCTATATTTTCTCCAGTTGAGTTATTAATAACAATAAACCTTCTTAGAAATATCATACTTAGTAACTTTCTTCCTAATCTATGGAAAATGAACCTATGAAAGGGTGATCTCATATGCATAGTAAGGGTAAACAAGGGAGGTATCAATGATCACATGATAATAATACAAACATAAGGATACAATAACATGAGAATAACATTTGAAAATCATACCCTACAAATCATAGATAATAATATTTATTCATGGAGAAAATCTTGGAAGTATAAGACATGAATCATAAAAGAATCAAATAACATGATCTATGATAGAATAACTTTAACATAAGACATGACTTTATGGAATACACATAATCATATAAATTCATTTCCTTAGTATTGAAGGTTCATTTAAAAGACTATCATAGTTGAATTTGTTTACTCCCTAAACCATTGTAGTGGTCAATGTTAACTCCCAAGACTATCAGAGTGGATGGTGTCCCTTACTAAACTAGTTTCACTCCCCATTCTAGTCCTATTTATCTGATGAGATGTTAATATTTACCCAATACATCATAGGTAGATATAGGTATCACCCATAACATAATAAAAATCAAATTTATTTTTTATACATGATTATAATTCATTCATCATATCAGAACCAATGAAAATAAATGTGTTTTATAAACATTTCTTCATAACATCATCCATGTAAAGGAAATGAGTTTCATAAACATTTCATCAATTTATCACAGTATAACCTATAAAAAAGTAATATATTTTAAAAAAACATTGTCATCATATTAATAAAAAATATAGAAAAATAATAAGGTTTGTATACATAGGTCATATCCCCAGTAAATCATAGGTTAAATCATGTATTTTGGTCTTTGATGACTATATATACCATTAAAATATCATTAAAATTTATTATGAAAAATAACCTTACCATTTTTAAATAACTTAAAAACTATTAAAATATAAAGGAAAAAATTTTATTTGATGATAACCATGTAAACTTATCAGCTAATATTCCAATAAAAATTTATTCACGATGGTGGGAAAATCCATTCATTTCATATAAGTTAAAAAATATTCCTTCCATAATTTTATCAAAAAAGTAACAAAGTACATCATTTGGAAAATGATAAAAATATTCCTTTCAAACTAATTTGTAAAAATTAAAACTTGGTTAAAAATTACCGAAAAAATAACAGGATAATGGTAAAACCCTTCCTTAAAACACTTTTATAAAACATAGATATGGAATAAAAAGTTTTTTCAATCGAAAAGAGAAATGAAATTGGTTTTACAAACAAACATATTTTAAATATATTCAGTATAAAGGATGAGTAAAATGAAAATAAAACATATATTTTCAAGAAATAACTATAGTATAATAAAATTAATTAGTTTATTGTGAATTATATCATAAGATTTAATCATTGGAAACATAATAATAAACAATCTCGTTAAATAATTATATTGTGACATAAAACCCCTTACAACTTTGGTAACTTTTAAATCGTAAGCCCTATGAGAGAAATATATATATGGATATGTATATAAAATAATTATCTTCATAATAATCATAAAATACATTAATTGGAAATATATATATCATACCAAATAAACAAGAGGTTTATAAAGCATGTGTCCCACAAAAATAAAATTAGATGAAAATCCTTTACCACGAGTTACCCTTATTTTAAAAATACTCAATATTTATGTATAATAAATTTAAAATTCGTTATAATTATATAAAATAATCATAATCATGCATTTAATATCATATATTATCCATTTATATAATTTTAATTTCCCTTTTATCAATATTTCCTTAACATCATCATTTTCATTTGTGAATTGTTTTGTTTCTCTGGAGTATTTTAGTTTCAAAGTTACACTGCATGTACATTGATAATAGCTAAATAATGTTAAATATTTTAACCATTATATAAATATCATATATATTCATTATATATATATATATATATTCATCCATAAATATTAGAGATAGAAAAAGAATTACATTGTTCATAGAGATGGTAGGTCATACGTACGCATGAACACTGTTTTCATTTTCTCACAGATGGACCGAAATTAAGGTAAATATTAATTAAAATGTATAGAATCATTATTATATCATATATATAATATTATATTGTTTAAATATATCCTTATTACATTCCGATTAATATTTAAATGAAAAATGAATCACATTACATCGTGGAGGTGGTAGTCCACATGTACGTACGAGCGACGTTATCATTTTCTAACAGATTGTAAGGTATATATGTAGATGATATATTATAATTAAATAATTATAATTATTTAATCAATATAATATATATACATTAATCACATCATTATACTCATCCATAAAATATGGTGATGAAAAATGAATTGTATCACTATGTGGAGATGGTAAGTCGTATATATGCACGAGCAATACTTTCATTTCTAATTTGATTAGAAATAGAGTGTAAATTTATATTTTAATAATTATAATAACATTTAATAATATTTATTATACTTAATTTATTATTTTACAATTTATTATATACATTTATAGGAGGATAATTGGATTAGAAAAGAAAGTGATCGGTTAAGGCGGTTACCTCTTATTTGAAATGACTCCTTTAGATCTCCTCTAAATGGATCTAGGTTTGGTATTTAGGAAATATTGTAACCTTTATAATGTGTATATTTAATTCTATAAGATAAATTGGTAGAGTTTGGTCGATATAGAATGATCAATGTGGTGTGAAAATGTGACAGAGGAGATTCCCTTTTATAATTGAGGTGAGGGGCACTTTTGGAATTTCAAAAAAGATAAAATTATCTAAAGAAAAATTCCTAAAAATGGATAGTGATTTGAAGATAAATTATGATAGGGTTTTAATCCTATCAAAAAATATGATATAGACATGTTTTGGTATAATTTTAAACATTATCATTTTGATTAAACGTTAGCTAACCAATTTTAATTTTAACTGCCGTAAAAACTTCTTCAGTGTTAAAGGGTATAATTTTTATTTATAAGATGAAAAATGGAACATAAATGGATAATTTATTAATTTTTAGACAATATAATTTCTACCTTTCTTATTTCAAGTTTTCTAATATTTTTAAATAATTTAATAAAATATTACTTTGATAAAATATCATTATTATCAATTTTGACACTATTCATTTAATTTCATTGAAAATACATAAATAAAAAAGTTGTAATTAAAATATAATATTTTAAAACAACACTAATATTTTTTATTAACTTTAAAAATCCATTTAACACTATAAATTACTTAAAATATATCAAATCTAATATTTATAATATCATTTATTTTATTTTTCCATTAATTGAATAAATATTTTATTGGCATTTCCTAGTAATTTAACGTAATTATATAATCCCTAAATATTATAAGTAAGTTACCATCATAAATAAAATTTCATTATAAAAAAAATTACTACTTTTATTTATTCATAACTATATTTTTTATATGTGAACACATTAAGGATATTTAAAACTAAATGACTGACATTTTGTAACTTACATTGACTTAAATAATATATAAATCATTTTGGATGTCAATTGTCGATTAAACTAATAAATTATGTGCCTAATATGATAATTTTTGAATTTGATTCATTAATTAAGAATTATTATGAAAAAAATATGTTCTTATCACTTGTTTTTAATATAGTTTAACTTGATTTACCATTTACTGAGGTGAAAAAATTTAGCATGGTTAATATTCATGTTGACTAAAACTAAAATGGGAATAATTAATAAATTTGAAACTCCTAATTATAAATATTTTATTAATTTTATATAATTCAATACCTATAAATGGAAGAAATTAATTTTAAAGTTATTACGCAAAATGTGACAAAAAGTGATGTTTAAAAAAATAAATTTTTAAGAATAAAACTATATTTATTATTATTTCATGAATTGTTAAAAAAATTGATGGATGCTAAAAAATTTTAAGGAATATAAAATTTATAAATTTAATTAAAATTATTCACAATTATTTTTTAATTTAATTTATAAATGTAAAATTTCATTCCGCTCATAAAAATAGTTTATAAAAAAATGACTTTTTTAGATATAAAAATGGTTTTATGACCAACTAAAAAAGTAACGGGTTCCAATTAAATTAATTGGGTTTTTTAAATTTTTAATAAAATTAATTCTACTTTGAAAGCATTTTATTAAAATATGTATCTTTTTACATGCTTTAAATTCAAAAATAGTTTTCAATAAAAATCAGTATTTTTTACTACTCATTGAAAAATCATACTTTTTAAAAAAAAATCTCTAAAGTTCATCCAATGATAATTTTTACATGATGAATTTATAAATTATAACCTTCTTATAAAATATAATTTCTAAACTTTATAAAAATTAATAATAATATTTTTCTCACAAAATGTAATAAAAATCATTTTCAAGAAAACATGTTTTTTAGGAAAAAATGGATTTAATAAAAACTAATTGGATATTTCTTAATAATTAATAAATAAATTTATATTTACTTGGTCCTTTTTATTTATTTCATAATTTAGTCAATACTATTATTAACTTCCAATTTTAATGACTAACTTATTATAATCACATAACATTTTAATAGTATATCATAGTTCATTTAAACTTGGTGTTATGTGAAGCGCAAGGTGTCGAAGAAATAAAGTTATTTAAAGAGTAATATTTTCGAAAATATTTTTTTGTTGTAGATATCCTAGGTACATTCTTAAAATAAAGGTGGATTATTAAATCACTATAATGGTGTAAATAGATTAATTTTGGGATGAGATATTATAATTTTCAATAATCTTGTCATGGAATAATAAAGGAAGGATCATAAAACATTACTTAAAATATAGAATAAGAGTCAAAATATCATATAAGAATGGTGAATATGATATTCATAAAAATTTTCACAAATATATGGAGTTTCATCATAATCATAGGTAATGGATCACTACCAAAACTTCATAACATTATGGATGAGGATAACTACACTTAGTTCAAGCATAACATTGTGGATGATGATAACTATACATGGCCCACACATAAGGATCTGATGAAATATAAAACATTTTCTAATAGATTGTGGGGATATATAATTTTATTCCCAAAATTATCATCAAAATACATCATGATTATGTGTTCCACATAGAAAATAAACATACATAAATCCTCAATATGAAAACCCCCAACATAAATAAATGGATGTCATAATAAGTACATAAATCATTAAATATAATGGTATCACATTGGATCCCATGAAAATAATTGATTAATAAAACTTGGAAAAAATCAAATAATATATCATTGGGTATTAAAATAGATCTTAAATTGAAGTGAAATTCATAAGAGAATATGACTATGAAATTGTGAAATCAAACTCTTTTGTTAGACTTTTAAGAAAATGGAAAATAGTCTTTGGGATAAGAGGTTAGAGTTTCAATAAAAAAATCTAAAATATTTTATTTTAATATAAGGAGGTTTCTTATTTGAAATACATAATGAATAAATAACCTTTATAATAGTATAATAATATAAAAATAATTTTGGAAAATGAGAGAAATTGGAAAAGGTTCCCTTATAATCTTTTTTATGTTTAAATTAAGGAAGCAATAAAAATGGAAACATAATGGGATAAAAATACCAAAAAATGTAAGAAATTGGAAAAGAAATTTATATAAATTAATCACACTTGAATGGAATAAATATGGAGAGAGGGAGATATATATAGTTAAAGAGAATATATCATCAAGAATGTGAAAGAGTGGGAGGTATATGGTGATGACGATCTATCGGTGACGACGAGGTTTGGTACGTTTCTGGTGATGATGATGATGGGTTCGGCGATAAGGGTTGTAGACAAGGCACTATGGTTAATGACTGCTCGATGCAATGAGGGATTTGTCGATGGTGTGGGTGTGCGGTGGTGGGATATTCTCCGGTGATTGGTTCTCGCCGGTGGGGTGGTGATTCATGTGATGATGGATTGACGTTTGGTAGGGATGATGATGGTGTGATGATGACTACTGGTTGTGATGTTGGCAATGTCAGCGTAATATTTGATGGTGCGTGATTTTCCGGATTTGGTTGTCATGGCAGTAACCTTCTATTTGAATTTTTATTTTGGGTCTTTTTTTTAATTTTGAATATGTATGGTGTATGAGTCTGGCACGGTTCCCACTTTTCCCTTAAAGTGGCCTTTTATAAAAATAAAAAAAATGATTTAGTGAAAGAGTGTGAAAGAACTATTACATTGAGTTATGGATTTATTTGGATATTCTACTAAAAACATGAGTAAAAAAATTCCATTCATTAATTACATGATATAGAAACAATTTCATATTTATTTCATCTCTTATAATACATTTTTCTCCGATTTTATTCATTTACTAAGTAAATATTTTCCATGTAAAACGTTCTGATGTTGTTCTATTCATAGTTCCAAAATCACTTTAATATAGTATTAATGATCGAAGTTCACTATTCCATAATCTCTATAAGTTCTATTTAATATAGTTAATATATTTTAAATATTTATTTAGTTCAATAAATTATTCAAATAGTTATAATTCATGGAATCTTAATTAGTGGTCGTGTCTTTGACATTTAAAAATTACATGAATTTTTTAACTTTAAATTCATTATTAACCTGCATATTTTATCCTTCTAGAATATTAAAAATTATTTTATTTAGTTATTATGTTATATTAAATTATTAAATAACTTTTTAAGAATATAATTCAAATTTATAAGTGAAAATTAAGATATCAACATTCAGTTAGGTAGCATCAAACTTCAATGGGTGAAACAATGTTTTTAAATGAGTTTTAAAGAGAAATGGTAAACTAGTTGATATTAGAGTTTTATAAAAAAATAAATTATATAAAATAATTACTATTAAATTTTATTTATTACATCATGTTATAGAATGTGTAATGTAAGAATTGATATGTAAACATTGGTTTTGAAACTCTTACCTCACACCTTGATTCGCCTCATCTGGATTGATACTAAAGACTTAAAAAGAGAGACTTTTGGTTACACAACGGGATTAGGGGAGTTTGGAGATGTATTTGGGTATATATCTGGAAACAATATTGAGTATTAAAACTACAGAGAAAGGGGTGGATGAAGGTTTTATATAACTAGGGGTATTTTAGAATAAAGTATTGGTTATTTTATTATTCTAGCCAAAGAATATAAATAATGTTGATCTATATGACTTTTATTAGTGTATGATTTAATAAAATCAGTTTATTTGACATTAAAATTTATAATGAACTAAATAGAATCTTGGAAATAATCTATTAAAGATAAAGGATCAAAAATAGTTTTTCATTAAAATAAAATATTTCTTAGGATTTAAAATTTCAAATATAGACAATATATTATTTTTAAATGGATTATTTTATTTCTTAAATTCATATTATGTTTATAAAATATATTTATAAATTTTTATGTCAATTATATATCATGATGATGTTATAAAACTTTTGGAATTTATAAAAAAATGTATTTTCTATAATTCAGCAAAAAACATATCTTCTTATAAAATTATCCAAAATTCACCCTAAGATAATTTTGATTTGATGATTCAAAAAATGAAGTTATTTTTATCAAATTAAAATTATAAATATAATAAAATAAAATAAAATTATATAATGCATGTAAATAATAATTTTATCTTGAATAAGTAATGTTTTTTCATGTGTGATTACAATTTAGTTTATTAATATTCCAATTAGTATATGATTGATAGTTAATTATTATATATAACTTAACTATAATACTTTACAAAATTATATAATAAATTTTTAATAGAAAAATGAATATTTTACAAAATAAGTTAAAACAATTATTTTTAAAGGGCATAATTATTTTCCTTTATAAAGTCATATGATTTGAGAAATCATTATAAAGAATCATAGTATTTATATTCATTTATTTTACACTTTTTTAATATTAATTTTTTTGGAATTTTACTATTCTTATCTATTTCATTACCTTTTCAATTGAAATTTATTATTTCTAATAGTCGGTTGGTATTACAAAATTCAGATAATTATTATACTTAATATAAATACCACATATTTACTTAATTATCCATTCACTCATTTTTTATCAAAATTACTTCTAATGATAATATTGTTTCTAATTTTTTGTTTTATATTTATAGTATTATTCGTATCTATGATGGTTTTAGGGGATCATAATTCAATATTATATCATGTTCTAATTTTCTTGTTTACATTTTATTATTGTCTCATTTTACTATTTTTTATTTTTTAGAGTATATTTCAACATCCCTTGTAATGCATCATGTTGATGATATAAAATTATGTTTATTTCATTATGTAATGTGTGATATTTAAAAACATATTATATTACACATATATTTATGGGTGTAAAGTTTTCATATCTAAAAATTGTCAGGCATTAAATTCTTCCTCCCTTAAAAAATTAAGTCCTCAAAAATTTTACTCTAACCCTAGGAATGAAATAAATAAGGGTACTTTTGTTTCATAAAATACTCAATTTACCGTGTTCCCTCTTCATACTTTTTATTTCAACATAGAATTTTTATAGGATGTCTAGTCTGGTTTAATAGCACTTTATCTCGACAATTTAATAATTTTACAAGATTATCTTCTTAAGATAGGTCATGCTCTTACTATACCACATATGGAATCAATATATGTGAAGATGTGGTATGTAATTATTTAAGAGAGATGTATGTTACACATCATTAACTAGAGGAAAGTTTAATGTAAGGGAAGTTTAATTAGTTATAGCCTCAACACGATCAAAAATCTCATAAGGGCTAATGTAAAATGAAATTATCTTTCCATTATTCCAAAATATTATAAGTATACTATATGGAAATATTTTGAGGAAAAATTTATCCCAAATATCAAACTCTAGGTATCCATGATTATTATTATCATTTCTCTTCAGTTGACTCATAGTTACTATGATGGGTTGTCAAATGAATTGAACATTCCCTCTTTTATCTACAACTAGTTATGTTCCTAATAACTTCCTTTATATAACTTTATACAAACATGTTGGAGTTATATATTTCATCCCATGTAAGAATTCATTTAGTTCCATATAACTTCTTGAGTGAAAGATATTTCTGTATGAGAACACTACAAAAATAAGGCATCGATCCTATATTCATTTAAAGTATATAATGTAATATTTGGGAATGTTCAATAGTGTTTGGATGGTCCTTTTAGATTGACCATATTTCTAAGGCTGGTATATCATTATAAATTTCAACCATGTGTTTAGTGACTTCTAAAGTATCTTTTAAAACATTGAGGTGAACCATGGATGTCAATCAGATAAAATCAATAGTGGTGTTCCATGAGGCCATACCATTATTTTAGTATATATCATGTAAATTATATTGAGTGGGCGTGATTCATAAATAATGATTAAATGTTTTGTCTTTGTAAGATGATCCACCACAACCCTTATAGAATTATTTCCCTTAGATGCCTTTATAATACCTATGACAAAGTCCATGGTGATGTTCTCCTATTTCTAAATCAGTATGGGTAATATTTTTATCATCCCCTTATACTTTTTTCATTTTTAATTAACTTGTTAGATCACCAACACATGGATATATATTCATTAATATCCTTCTTCATATTATACCAATAGAAGTTCTCTTAGAGATCTATATAAATATTTGTGCTTCAGGGGTAGATAAAGAATTTTTGGTTATGAGAATCATCTAATAGATCCTTCTTTATCTCTGTCTTGGATGCTATATATAATCATGTCACATATCTTTCAACTCTATCTTTATCGATGTTGAACTATGATATTTTCCCTTTCATTATTTCTTCCACCTTATTTTTAATCTCTGTTTCATCTTTTTTAACCTCATTATCCTTCTCTTGGATAAATAGTTGAGTAATAATTTATGCAAGGAATAACATTGTACCTTCCATTATGATTCCTAGGTTCATACTTTGTATTTATGAAAATATTATATCTCTTTTAATACTCATCATCAATAAGGTTTTATGATCCTTTCTACATAGAGAATATTCTATATTATTTGCTTTTCCAAGATGGTAATGGAATGAACAAATTTTCTCAAACCATCATTGTCAACACATGTTAATCTCTTTCTGTGTGAATATATACATTATTGTTTTATATTCATTATACATGTCACACTTTTATCTATACAGATAATGCATCCATATATTCTAGTAAAATATTTTTGTTATCAACTTTGAATCATTAGTTTGATAATTTTTCTTATTCACCTTCAACTCTCTTGAGTCATAGGCTATAACTTTATAATTTTTTCATGAGTACACAGCTCAAGACATTTTTTGGATCATTACAGTATATTAAAAACCCATCCCCCCGTGATGGTAGTGTGAGTTTAGGTGTTGTTACTACCCTTTTATTCAACTCCTTAAATCTCTCTTCACATTATTATTTCTATACAATCATTACTCCATTTGAGTAAACTTTGTTAGTGGGTTTGACAATCATGATAATTTTCTCAAAAATCATTGATAGTACCCATATAATCTAAAATTTTAAGATATATATCATTATTATTAGTCAGTTACATTCATCAGATGCTTTATTGGTTGAGGGATCTACATATATCCCTTTAATTATGATAACATATCTTAATAAGGTGAATCTATCAATCCAAAATTCACATTCACGGAACTTTTTATAAAACTTCTCCATGTAAAAAGTATTTAACATAATGAAAAGTGTTCTTTATGTATTACATTTATTTTGGAATATATTAGAATATCATCTACATATATCAATAAATTTCTTTATGTTAATCTATAAAGACTCTATTCGCCATGTAGAGGAATATTATTAGAGAAATAGTGAGTCTGAATGCAATCACTACGAACACATAGTGTCCATATTTTGTATAAAAGTTCATCTTGGGAATATCCACCTTTTTACTTTTAATTGGGGATATAATAATCAAAGATCCACCTTAGTGAATTATTGAGACACAAGTAGTTAGTTGAATAAGTTTTCAATTCTTGGTAGATGATACTTACATTGTATCGTGATCTTGTTAAGTTCAATATAATCACTGCATAGATGCATTGAACCATCATTATCTTGATAAAGAGGATCGATCCACCCTATAGATAGGCACTAAGGTGTATAAAAATATTTTCCATGATTTCATATAGGTGTTTATTCAAATGTTCTAGTTCAATGGGGTTCATTATGTAAGGACTCGTTGATATTTTCAAAGATCTGAGAATAAGATCTATAGAGATATCAACCTCTTAGTCATGAGAAAGATAAATAAACCATTCAGGGAATAAATTATCATATTCTTATACAACGGGAATTTATTTAATGACAAATAATTCCTTTGACTCATTTATTGGAGATAGATATTCTTCCTCATAAAGAATAAATATACAGTATTGAGATGTATCTTCCAAAGGTGTTTCTTAATTATCCTTGAAATCATATAGAATCTAAGTATGGTTTGGGATATTGAAATTTATTTCTCTACCTCTCGAAAGTTGATATTTTATCTATATAAATAAAATAATTACATTACCAATATATAATCAAATTCTAAAAAAGGTAGGATAACATGGTTTGTTGGAAGATTCATCCCAGAAATGTTAATTATGGAGTACTTGTATAATTGATATGTGTTGCTTTCACTACTAGCTCGACCTCAATGTCTCAAGGTGTTTTTTAATATTTTTAGAGAACTTTTATAATAAGAATATATTTTTTAGATCCAGAGTAAAATATGAAATTTTATATTCTTTAGTGAATAATAAGTTTACTTTTTTATAATATAATGTTTACTCCACCTCAGTAGTAGTCATAACATAAACCCTTCCCAGTTCCCTTGTGTTTATAGATTTTGGTTGTTGGTTATCCTCAGTGAGCCTTATATTAGTCAATTGAGTTACATAATGTCTATGTTACTTATATTTGAAACATTAGATCATGGGGGGTTGAAATATTTTTTCTCATCCATCATATTTATTATCTTCTTTAGATCCATTTATCACTCATTAACATCATTCCATTATTTTCTACACTTATAGTATCTTCTGATTCCTTTTTGGTAGGTTCCAGTGTACTATTTACCACAATTTTTACACATGGGTAAATGAATATTATATCTTTAGTGAGGAAGTCAGTTGAACCCCTATAGATAAATTCCATTATTCATTTATTATCTCTAGTCCCATGAGACCAATGGGGTTCTCCAATGTCCATATTCACCTTAAGGGAACATTGAAATTTTTCATTGTATATATCAAATTATCGAATAGCTAAGGATTTTTGAAGACTTGGTTTTATCCCACTAATGATGTAATCAACCAAGATTTTAGGTTCAATGACCAATCCAGAGGCGTGCCCTAAAATCCCTGTAAAATTTTTATTATTTTTCCAAATAAACTCATCATCCCTTTTACTTTCACATAATTAATTCTATTTCTATTTTAATATAGAGAGTGTGAGGAAAAATATTTATTGAAAAATATTCTCTTTAATTCATCTCATTCCGTAGAGTCGATTCCTTCATTGGGCATGGTATTATTTTCCAATGCCCACCACTGATAGAATTATCCATATAAACAATAAATACCCAATAACAATTTCTCTTGATTAGAACAATGTTGCATGAAAAATATTTTCTCAATTGGGTTTATCCATTTCTCCATAATTAAATGATCATAGTATTTTTCAAAAGAGGTTAATCTATATTGAATAAAGGAATTGATTGAAATTTTTTCCTTATTTAGAGGATTTAGGCACTCCACATGGTTCATGTTATTTTTAATAGATTGAATCGACTGAGTAATCACTATAATGACGGTTTCATGTTCTTATTCCATTATATTAAGAATCTTATTTGGAAAATCATCACATTGCCTGTTGAATTTTTTATTGACATGATTCCACATATTTCCATCAATTTACTAAAATGAAGTATAGTTATAGATTACAATAATTAAATTAATAGTCCTAGAAAAATTATGATCATAAAAATAATATATCATAATTAAAAATTAAATCCTATCTTATAACTTTCAAAGTATCAATCTATATTATGTAGCATTCATTTCCTATTAGATTATCTAAATTTATCCATGAAAATAACTAGAGATTTCTATCATACAATCTATAATGACATAAATTTATTATACTGAACATTAAATCTTTATTAATATAAATATCCATAAATAACACATAGAAATCCAGTTTTTTTGTATCTTTGGGAAATTAGGGAGATAATAAAAAAATTTCTGGATAAAATATATAATATTTTAATTTAAACCTTCATTTCTTGATCCAATATATCACCATACTCATATCATTTTATTTGATATCTAGGGGAAATATATAAAAGAATTACTGATCCATAAAGCCTAGTAAGGGTTTAAATAGGACAAAAAATTGATGAGATATCATATGAATCAACAATCATTGAATGAAACAATAAATTACGGACAATAAAACATCACATAAAACATATAATAAGATAGAAAATATCATAGGACCATTTTAATCATAATATTCATAATAATAATAAGTCAAGGATCACTACCAAAACATCGTAACAATATGGAAAAGGATAACTACACCTTTTCCACACATAACATTATTGATGAGGCTAATTGCACATGGACATTTCATAGTGATCTCCTGAGATATAAATCATTACCCAATCTATTGAGGGGTTATATAACACTACGGTCACCCATTTAATCACAATACCTTATGTGTATGTTTTAACATCTCTATTTTTTTCATGTAATGCTTTGGAATATATATAACAATATTTATTTATACAGGAATTGAGATGTGGTGAGATTATAAGGCCTAGTGATCCTCGATGTTGATATAATAAAAATATTAAATATATTATACCATGCATGAATAGTTTTTCTAAAATAATGTAATAACTTTTGAATGGAGTCTCAGATGAAAATATGATACCACCATTCAATCTAAAACAAGGATTTTACCCTTGATGTGACATAACCATTTTCATAATTAGGTTTCTAATTTAAATGTGGTTGTAGGATGATTAGTAAAGTGAATAATTAATTAATTAATTTCACAATACCTAATATCCTCTATAAATATATAGTTATTCCAAATTCATATGGTTAGCCACATAACCCTAAGATTTTTATAGGTGATCATAGAATAGTATTGATGGACGTTGGAATCATGTGATCATCGATTAGAGTACCATAAGGATTGCCAACTATAGCAGAGTTCGTGGATCACCCCAATGATGAAAATATAGAACTGTTCTTCTCCAAAAATTGAGCCAAACTCATGGTTGGATTATTTTTATTTCATTCTTCTTCTATTATCCCATGTCCAATGAAAATAAATTATTCTAACATTTTAATTTTTAGGTCAATAGATGATTTTTGTTTGATTATTTATCTTCATATGGTTTAGGAATTGATTTTATTTTATTTTCATTACTCCTCATTCATCATTATAGTTGAAACAAATTTATTTATACATAAAAATCCATGTTTCATTCTAATTTTTTGAATCATGGATTTGTTCCCTTGTTCTTCGCATGTTTCATCATCAGTATTTATATGGTAAAAGGTCTGACCAACATCCCATATTATATCATTGTATGATAGTTCCTCATCTCAAAGGATTGATACCATGGGTTTTCATTCATGATTTAGGGGCCAATTGAAGTTTAGAAATGATGAAGGATGATTAATGTTGATAAGTATTAGTTCATAGGTTCCTTGTTTCATGTATGGTGTTCATAGATAGATGGAAATAATGGGAGGTGATTCCCAAGCAAGGGATATGGAGGGAATCTATCCACTAGTGATGGAAGGGCTAGTCAACCCTAGATCTAAAATATCCAAGAATGGTTTTTGGTGTAGGAGGCATGAGAAGACCACATAAATAACCTATAGGTTCTAGAAAATTCCATGTTACATATATTATAGTCTTAAGAACACATTCTATGTGGGAGCCTACTCTGGTGACTAGTGTTTACATGTGAAATAAAATATCACATGTCGTGTGACCTGGTTCTCACATCTCAGTGTGTACCCCATGGGTACACAGGAATAGAAATAGCTCGGAACATGGGCATGACCAAAGTACATGGGAAACACTTGGTAATCAAACTTGGATAGGTACACAAAAATAGATAGGTACGCTATCATGGACTAAAGTACATGGAAATGGGTAGAGGAACACAGGAACAGACACGGGAATGTTAGGGTCTATAAATACAAACATTTTACCCTATATACAAATCATATACTTCCTCTAAAGTATCTTGGATCCATTTATCTCTTTAGTATAGACCGATATTAATTGAGTGTGGTTACTTTGTCCATTAACATGTGGGTATAGTGTGGTATTACATCCTAATAATTCGATTATGATCTCCTCTATGGGCTTTGTCTCGTATTGATTTTGATGTATCCCTATGTGTGACTAGAGTGTGATATTATATCTTTCTTTCTTCATTTCTGGTAGGTATCATTGTATTTACGAGACAACTATACATAGGTAATTGATCCCCTATCTAGAAATATAATCTAATAATAATTGTGGTATCACCCGGTGTCCTTTGATGTGATCCCCTATTTGGGTGTTGAGATCATTGGAGATCCAATGGGAACTTCTTTAGAGAAACCCAATGATCATGACCTCTCAGATGAGCACCATCAATGATAGCATGGATCATGGAGAGAGTTCTCTAAGATGATTGTTACCTTGAAGCATCAAATAAAATCGTATTGCTACTACTATGGCTAAAACCTCCTTGAGACATGGATCATATTATTAGTATATCTAGGTTTTATTGTTCTTATTGCTATGTATCATATCCTGATTGACATGACTTTGAGTTGATGAGTTGACGAATCTTGATGCTTTATGTTTATTTATTTTTGGGTGTCCTACTATGTATTTTCAAACTCACCCCTGCATGGGCTCTTCCTGCACATGTCATGTTCTATCCAGATGATAGGCCTTTTGACAGAGTCCTGGGAGTACCAAGAGATGGTAAACCATAGTTTGGGCTAGATAAACTGAGGTTCTTATTAGTGTTTTGTTTTATGTCAATCTGCACCATCTAATTAGGTTAGACTCTATTTTCAGTTTTAGTGGGATTGTATTTGGCCTTTATGTTTTCTAGAACTTTTTCATACATAAATTGTGGGATATATATGTATGCATAAATTTGGTATCAATTGTACCATAATTTAAGCATTGTATGGGCTTGTATATTTGTGTGTTTCTAGGTACCTTAGGCTAAGGCCTTCATTTCTTTGATATTCCTTCTCACCATTATTCACCACCCTCTGGCCAATTGGATGTGTTCTCGAGATTTGTACGTTTAGCTAACTATAGGATAGGTTGTCCCCAATTGGTCATGTCATGATATAGTGGTATTAAATAAGTTGGTTATACATTAGTATAGGTGTATCAATTTTTTTTCCAACTATGAGGTTTGGTTTGGGATTTATGAAAACAATGTTAAATTTTTTCGAGTTCATATTTCTAGCAAAAGACTCTAGTATAAGTGCAGTGGCTGGCATATCCATTCACCAGGACTCTAAAAACCAGCTTTTTGAATCAATAAATGTAGGAACAAGTTATAGGGAAAACATTCTTACATGTTTCATATTGGAATGGGTTGTGGTTTTCATGTCCTTATTGATTCATCACCTTAGATATAATCTTTGATCGTGGTACATCTAAATTTGATTTCAGGATACCTCTATGAAGATGGATAGCCTGGATTATTCTACAAGATCCTAAGGATAATATGCCATGTGATGGGGATTTAGTAGAGGTTCTTGTATAGAAAGTGGTAACTCAAGGTGGTTTTTTAGTTTTTCTACCACCTTTTGAGTAGAAGGTTATATTAGAAATACTATCTAAGGATTTTTTCAAGCTAAACACACTCTATGAGTTTTAGAGATAATGAGATCCAATTTTTCAAGGTTATCTAAACCCCCAGGAACCTTAGCAATGGATAGAGGGAGCCACCAAGGTTTTACACCTTTTCAGTACACCTTAATATTAGATGGTTGTCATAGAAGTGAGTCTTCTTCATATCTCCATTAGTTTAAGGTGGGTTTTTGTGACTCAAAAATGAAATGATACATCTCTGACTTGGTAAAATTTTGACCACCTCTTCAAGGAGGATTTTTAACTAGCCATGTTGTAATTATTGTGAATCCCATATATTTTTTAGTTTTATTAGGGTAGATTGACCATGGTATAGAATTCAATGAGGTTCACTGAACTCTCTAGATAGTAATTGGATATGGTTTAATATCCATTCTTTAGAGACCATAATTTCAAACAATTCCTATTCCGAGATTTTAGGTTTGACTTGATATCTCTTTTCATTCTCACAAATGATGGATTACATGAGTGATCCTTAATGGTAGAGATGTTTATGGGCGATAAGATGTTGATAGTTGACGGCATTAGTGGTCACGCTAGAGCTTATACCTTGGTAGCTAGAATCTGACATCATTCTTAGGGTTATGGGATTGCAAGACGCATCAGGATACGATCCCATGGAAGAGGGTCAGTAGTTAAGGGCTATCAATATGGTTATTCACATCATGGAGAGAGGTGATTCTTCTCTTTTGATGGTTAGGGATATCTCAGGTGGGATTGTCTGACCCATCGTACATAAGATAGTGATAGGGTTGATGGACCACCCAAAAAGAGATAGTGATAGGAGTAGGGAGGTACATAGATTGTCTTACATGTAAGTGGAGTGGGTATAGAAGCATGAGGTGGTAGTCAATTTTACCTATTACCACCACCATCCCAAGGTGGTCTACGCCAAGCTCATAGAGATAGTGGATATGGGTGAGGACAATTACAGGACAGGGAGGCTGATGAACCTGAGTCTCCATGGATGATTATAGGTATGATCTATTTCTTCTCCAATTTTTTTTAGTACTCATAGACATGAGTTTAATCCACTATTTTCTTTCCACTTATTTATTTTGAGACTTAGATATTTTGATTGATCCCTTGGTTTAACCCATGTACTTGGAGACCCATACTAGCGATTACTCAGTGATTACACACTTATTACAATAGTGTGACTTGAAACTCATATAATATAGATTATTAGGGGATATCTTTTTAGAAATAATTAGTTCTTATGATTTCATCTTAGGTTTGGAATGCTTATCCATAGTTCATTTGTATATATTCTATTTTAGGTGGAAGATGTAGTGTGTTCACAGAGATGGGATGAGGTTTTACTTTTTCTGTGAAAAGGAAACCTAGGCAGAGTAGGATGGGATTATACATAGGAGGATACAACTAATTACTAACCATTTGGATTGTATTACCCTTGTATTAGTAGACGATATGGGCTTCCCACTTCTTGTAGTGGTGGTAGAGTATGAGAGTGTTTTTATTTTTTTGAGGATTTGTTGGTCTTACCTCCCATCCAAGAGATAGAATTATTCATATAATTGCACTCATGTATTTCTTTTGTATCTATGTCATCGTATTAGATGTATCCTATAGAGCTTTGTGAGATAAAGGTGAAGTTTTAGGACTTTCATAGGAAGGGAATTGTTAGAACTAGTGTTTCCCCATGGGAAGTCCTAATTTTGAACACCAAGAAGGTGAACGGGAGCTTGAGGATGTGTGTGTATTACTGTCACCTTAACCAGGTGGCTATGAAGAATAAGTATCCACTACTAAGGATTGATAACCTCTCCTATCATCTTATATGGGTGATATGGTTCCCAAAGATTTACCTCGGATCATGCTACCACCATCTTCAAGTACGGGATGAGGATATACTAAATATGGAATTAAATGTCTCTATGGTCATTATGAGTAATTGGTGATTCCGTTTGGTGTGAATAATTCCCCAGCAGTGTTCATGGGGCTCATGAACCTGATCTTTCATCCTTTATTACAGTGGTTTGTGGTGGTCTTCATCGATGATATCCTAGTGTGATCTGAATATAAAGTGGATCACACAATACACTTCTGGATGGTTCTAGACATGATCAGAGAGTACTAGATTTATAGGAATCTCTCGAGGTTTATGTTCTATATTTTAGAGTTCCACTTTTGTGGAAATGTCATCTCAGAAGAGAGTGTGGAATTGAAACTTGCAATGGTTATGGTAGTGATGTCTTAGGATAAACCTAAAATAATGGTGGACATATAAAGATTCCTTGGGTTGGTTAGATACTACAAGAGATTAATCCCTGATTTCTCCAATATATTAGAACCTTTGACTGCTTTAACCTGGAAAGGGTATCATTTTATGTGGATGGAAAGGTACTAGTTGGATTTTCAACAGTTCCAAGAGCGGTTGGCAAGATCTAGATGTGTGTGTCGAGTACATAGTCTTTGGTGATGTCTTAGGGATAGGTCATTTTTTTTAGTGATGTAGAGGCAGGAGGTAATAGTCTCATCATTTGAGACAATATGAGAATAACTATGTGACCCATGATCTAGAGTTGGTAGTGGTAGTTTTTTCCTATAAGATGTAGTGACCCTACCTTATGGGTGAGAACTTTATCATATATTCTAACCATAAAAGAATCAATTATATATTCTCATAGAAGGATATTAAATTGAGATAATTTAGATGGATATAGTTCCTTACAAATTATGACTTTGAGATATTCCATTCTCTTGGTAAGGGGAACGTGGTTCCAAATTCTCTCATTCGGAGATCTTATTCATTGTTTTTTACTAAGACTCAAGAGTTTTTAGTCCTGTTGCAGTTGTCCTTAGTGAACAAGGATGGTACAAATTACCTCTAGGAAATGGTTTTCTTCCCACCACTTCTACAATGTGTTAGGGTGATTCATCATGGAGATACCAACTATTAGACCTTACATGCTCATATATCCACTAGATGTTCTCCTTATAAATTTTATGAATATATTAAGCGCATCATACTTTTCAGAGCATAAATGATGGTACTAGTGACTTTTCATGAGGATTTTAAGAGGAAGTTTCACACATTCCCATTGGAAATACATCCATGTCTGACAATGATATACCAAAACATTTGACATTAGTTTTGGAGGCTAGGTATAAAGAATTATGTAGAAAATTATATTTCTTGATACCTCACTTGTCTACAAGTGAATATTGAAAACCAGGTTATAGAAAAAATATATCAACCAATTAGAGTTCTGTATATTATGTGATATTATATAACTATGGACTTCATGATGGGGTTTCCCTGAATTTCAATATTACATGATTCCATCTGGGTGATCATAGACTGACTCCCCAAGTCATCCCACTTCCTAATAATCTAAAAGTAGAGTTCAGTGGAGAATTTAGGATGCCTTTATGCGGTTGATAAAGTCTGGATTCATATATTTCCCTTGAATATCACTTCATATTTTGATTTTTGTGTCACATCATGATTATAGAGAGGATTTTATGTGGCCTTTGGTACTCAGTTTCATTTAATCATGATATTTATCACCCAGACTAACGGTCAGACCTAGTGGACCATTCAGGTTGTTGAGGGCATGTTGTGAGCTTTCATGTTAGACTTTTTTCATAGTTGTGAGGATCACCTAACCTTGGTGGAGTTTGCATACGACAACCACAATTCCACCATCAGTATGGAACCATTTCAGGCCCTGTATGGTATACCCTATAGGTCACTATGTGTTGGACTAACCTAGGAGAGTCTACCATCATGGTCCCATAGTTGGTATGAGGGAAGAAAAATAATTTCCATATTGTATAAGAGTGGATGAAGACTGCCCAGATCCATCAGAAGTCCTATAAAGACAGACAAATAAGGCATTTTGAGCTCAAGTATGGAGACCATGTGTTCCTGAAGGTCTCGCCTCAATAAGTATTGGGGATATTTTTCTAGGGTAGAAAGTTATCTCTAAGATTAAATATCACATTAAATATGCTTCATAGGGTTGGTGAGTTGATGTACCACTTGGCCCTACCACCATATTTAGACTGGGCACATGACTTCTTCTACATATCACAACTGAGGAGGTATGTGCACGACGTGTCACATGTGATCTACTATGGTGAGCTGAACATTGAGGATGAAGATAACTTTAAAAACTACCCGTAAAATATCAATGATTGATATCATCTATTGTCAAGTTATTATCTTAGTGTATGACTAGTGGATTCATGAGAATCTTTAGGGGACCACCTAGGAGTTGGAGACCGAGATGCGAGCTGAGTACCCTCATCTTTTTTAGTATGATTTTTTATTTTTGAGAAAACAATATCTAAGGTGGAAATAATGTAACATATAGATTTTTTCTATGTAAATATTTGGAATATATATAATTATATTTTAGATCTAGGAACTGAGACGACGTATGATTTTGAGGTTTGGAGATCCTCAAAGTTGATATGATAAAAATATTAAATATATTATATCACCCATGCACATTTTTCTTAAAATAGTAGAGTAACTTGTGAACAGAGTATCAGATAAGAAATATAAGACCACTATTTAATCCATAACATATATTTTTTCCTAGGTGTGATATAACCCTTACCATTATCTGGATTCTTCTTAAAAATTAGTCATTTTTTGATATATAAATTAATTTATTTATTTCATCAGACATAATATACTCTATAAATATAAGGTTATAAAAATTCCTATGACTAGTTGGATAACCCTATAATTTTGAGAGGAGAGCATGGAGAAGAATTTGAGAATCTCAATATCATGGGATTATTTATCAGAGTACCATAAGTATCACAAATGAGAGTGGAGTTTCTAGATCTCACCAAAAACAATGGCATGGAACCATTCTTCACTAATGATTCATCCAAACTTGAGGTAGGAATTTTTTTGTGGATTTAATCTGATTTTATATTATTCCTCACCAAATTGAAAATCAATTATTTTAATAGTTTGATTTTCATTTTGATAGATGATTTTTGGTTGATGGTTTATCTTCTTGTGGTTTAGGAATTGATTTTATTTTATTATTGTTTCACTTCGTTCATTATTCTAACGGCAAGAAATCAAGTCCAACCTGAATAACAATAGAGGTTCATTCTTCTTTGGCGTTTCATGGATTTATCCCCCTATTATTAAAATGATTTATCATATATATTTCTTCAGCTAGTAGTTTGACCAATACCCATCATTAAATTATTGTGCGATTGTTCTTTGTCACAATTGTTTGATATTTCTAGTTTGGGTTTTCAATTAATGCATGATAATTACAATGGATGATTTGAGGTAATTAGGATCAATTTTTAGGTTCTTTACTTAATTTTTTTTGGTTTTGTGATGGAATGGAGGGATAGGAGGTGATTTTCGAGCAAGGAATGTGGCTAGAATTCGAACGCTGGAAATGTAAAGGCTGATAAACCCCAGATTTTCATTATCCGGGATTTATTTTTCATAGAGGCGGTGTGAGCGGACCACATAAAGAACCAATGTCTTATATAAAATCTTGTGTTACATGGTGTTTAGTCCAAAGAACACACTTTTGTGGGACCCTACCATGTTGTATAGGATTTACATGTGAAATAAAATACAACACACCCTATGACATGTATCACATGATGGTGACCGGGTGTTGGTAGCTTGGCCATGTAACCTAGGGGTACTTGGGCATGGACACAAACCAGAACACAGTAATAGATGAAGTATACATGCATGACTCGATACTCATATATGGAAAGGTACATGTGTAAGGGTATGTACATGGATATGGATTGAAGTACATAGGCATGGGAAACAAAACATGTCCATGAACCCAGGAAGGTCTAGGATTAGAAGTACACTCTATTTACTTCTTCTGAGGTATCTTGGATTCCTTCATATATTTATTATAGACCAGGATTAGTTGAGTGTGATTCCTTGGTCTATTCCCATTAGGTTAAAGTGTGTCATTACATCATGAGCATATTATTGTGATTCCCTCTGTGTTTTCTGTCTCAGATAGAGATAATTATATCCCCCTGTGTTACCATATTAGAATCTTCTATCATTCCTTATTCATTTTAGGTAGGGTTCATGGTATCAATGTAACCAATATGCCTACGGAATTGAACCCCTATCTTGTAGGAAAATATAGTAGGGTTTGTGGTATCCCCTAGTGGCCGAGAGTGTGATCCCCCATCTAGGTGTTGATATTTTATAGATCTATTGGCTACTTATTTGGTGATATCAAATGATCACGACCTATCGGATGGGTTCCATTAGTGATAGCATGGTTCATGGAGTGAGTTCTCCCAGATGATCATTACCTTCAAGCCTTTATTAAAATCATATGAATTTAAGTATTATTTATACCTATTTGAAACATAGATTCTATTATGAGTGTATTTGGGTTTTACTATACATATTTCTATATCTCATATCTTTATTAATATGCCTTTGAGTTAATGAGATGAATACTCATGATGATTTATGTGTAGTGATTTCATTGTGTCCTATTATGTATTGTTATACTCACCTATTCAGGGGATATTTCCACACATGTCATGTCATATGCAGACAACATACATTTTAAAGAGTCATATGAGGATAAGGAATAGGTGGATCATAGTTTGGGATAGACTAACTGAGGTTCTAATCAGTGTTTCATTTGATGGTATCCCCCTCCTTCTATGTTGGTTGGACTCTATTTTTAGTTTTACTGGGATTTTATTTGGCCTTTATTATTTACATTACTTTATCATATTCTGATTATGGGATATAGATGTATTCACGCATTTGGTATCAGTTGTAATTTACATTTATCATTGTATAGTCTTGAAGATGTGTGTGTATGTGTGTACAGGTACCCTAGGATAATTAAGACCTCCTAGGTTTGTGAAAATCCTTCTCAATGATGCTTTCCATCCCATGTCCAACTAGAGGTAGGCTTAGGTTGTCACATTCAGCTTATCATTGTACATGAGGACCCCTGTGGTTCGGGTCAGGAAATATGTGTTCTACATAGAAAACAAACAAACATAAAGTATAAAAATCAAATAAATCCATGAAAAAGAAATGGGTATCATAATAAGCCGATAAACCTTTATCCATCAAGGCCTCATGTAGGATCCCAATAAAATATGTAGTAAGCATAACGAACTAGCCCGGGTTAACCCAACACATCACCTAACCTCACTCACCATTAGGTCCTATGGATGTTTCTGATTCCCATGGTCTAGAAAATAGTTCTTGGGCATCTTGAACGTACATTTAGTAATAGATTTCACCCTCAAACAATAATAATAAACATGTAGTGGGAATAAACTAAAACAAATAATCAAATGAGGAATACATAATAAATATCCTTCCAAAATATTAAACTAAATAAAATATAGAGGGATTATGGGGAAAAATAAAATACCCTAGATTGGATTGTCCAATACAAAATCTCAAAATAAAAACAATGTTGGGCCCTGAATAACTGTATCATCCCCATTGGTGGCCCCAAAAAACTCACAATGTTCCACTCATCCATTGATGGACCACTAAGTGTATGTGAAATGAAACTAGGATCTGGGAACCTAATAAGAACCAAAGAAACTAGATACACACTTTCACACAGGTGTATATGAAGGGTTTGAGCTAGACATTCCTAGTAGGATCTCGCTAATGATTCTAAGAAATTCCCCTCATAAAACATTACATAAAAAACTAGTTTGAACATAAGATACAAAATATGTTTTTGTATGAACAAATAAAATATACCAAATATAAAGATAATGTCACACCCTAAAAAACATTCCCCATTTAAAGTAAAAGGTTGGTGGCTAAACACTTTGGTTAAAAAAATTCAAAACCATGGAAATAATGCCATTAAAATTATTGAAACAAATATAATTCAAATATATTTCCCCTATTTCCAAAATATTTCATAAATATGCCAACTTTTGTAAACAACCATGGTTTTATTTTAAAAACAATCTTTATAAACCGTTTTAGATGACAGTTTAAAAATAACCTAAAAGCACACTCATTGTGAAAAGAAAATAAGGTACTGAGGTATGAAGAGAACAAAAAAATAAACTAAACCAATAGTTTTTTCCAAGAAATAAAGAACTAGGGTATATTAAAATTATATTATAGGATCCCATAAAATATATTAAATGGTCTTTTACCTAATTATAGAAATCCTTGGGCATATACGTGTCTCCTTATAAGATATCTCATCCATCATTTTTTTTTAGCGAGTGTTCGGGACCTACCAATACTAACCCCTACAAGGGTGCAACTCTCTTGCAGAACTAGCTAGATTACACACACTACAAAAGTACAACACACATCTAGGGATTCTATTAGCTACCCAAAGATCCCATGATAAGTTAATATCTAGAAGTGAGAAAAACCTATCAAATTCTCATCAACTTTAATGTAATAAAAAATAAACCTCTCCTCACCTCTAGTACCATCAGAAGTAATAGCCCCTTTCTCATTCATGCATAATCATCACACAAAGATACATCCACAAAAAAATTCTCTAAATGTATCATAACCCACAATGGGAATACAATCAATAATGGGGGTCACTTGACGACTCACATATCTTATAAAACAACTTCCTTAAAAGTAACAACCATGATTTCAAAATAAAAAACATAATTCAAATCCTTCACACTCTATTTAAAATTTATATTCAAACCATCTTTTAAATTTAATTTTCCAACTCACACTTGGAAATTCATTTTTGGAAATCTGACTATCTTCCACAATTACCTTTTTAAATGATAAAATTAAATCTTTAAAAATCAATTAATTATAGGAACCACTTTAAAATCATTTAGATTAACTTAAAATTAACACTAATTTATTTATTAAAACAATTATCATGGGGTTAAAACCTTTAAAAATAAAACATAGGAAATTCATGAAAACCCAATACATGAAAGATACTTAAAATCCTTTGAAACCCATTTCAACCCACTGTAGTTATACCATATTTTTGTAATTTCATAAGAAAATATTTCAAAATATCCATGGAATTAATGACATGAAATACAAAATAATAATATATAAACACCTACATTTTTTAAGTGGAAACACAACGAAAACATGTCACATTTACTGGAGAAAACATAACTGGGAAAAGAGAATCCCTCCAAAACCCAAGAATACCAAAATACCCTTTATTTGAACCATCATATACCATAACCTCAACCTGAATTTTGGTTACGATTTTTGGAATATAGAAAACTAAATAAAGATGGAAAGGGAAGGTGAGGCGAAAAAGAATGAGGGTAGGTAGCTTTAGAAATATACTTGGAACTCAAATATGATTCCATAAATCGGAAGAGTAAGAAGAAGACGAAGGAAGGGTAGAAGCTCCCCAGGTACACTCATGGCTGGAAAATGAGGGGAGGAAAATAGGGAGGATTAGGACATAAAAATCTGACAAGGTTATTTATATAATTTCTAGCTTTAATGAAACTATGAATAGTGTATAGTTTTCCAAACCATGTGTTAGTCATTTCCCAATTTTGTTGATGGAACTACCTAACCACAAAACATGTTCAATTTTTAGTTTCATAGAATATCAAACAATGATCCAACTATTAAAACATTATTTTAAAAACTATAGACCCCATTCACATTATCATCTTATGGTTTTCAAAATTTTATTTAATCCATGTGCTAGAAAACCCCCATGGGAAGGTAGGCCAAAATATTTCCTTATGAATCACACGATTCAAACTTAAGAAAAAGTTTCTGATGCTGAAAAAATCCTTCACATTCAAAATAAACTAAAAATATCCATGTTTAAGGGTAACCAAATGGTTTTCCCCTAAAATATATCTACAATTCCTAAACAGAAAAAAAACCCCTATATAAGGTCAATTTGAATGGTTTACCAAACTATGTAGTATCCCTAAGTGAACCATTATATAGAGGAAAAATTCCAAAAACATTTGGAAATCTACAAAATTATAAATTAACCAAAAATATGGTACAATAATATAAAATTAAGCAATAATGACATGTGGTAATCATAATTCTTCCCACCATTCACGTTCCCTTCCCAAAAACATCTTCATAGAAACAAATTTAACATAAAAATAGAAAAACACAAGGAACATCTAAGACCATGGAAACACCAAAAAATATTTGTCATCCAAAAACCATTAAATTATTCAATAATAAGTAAAAACATCAAGAAATATTTATCCATAATCATCCCAAAAGCACTAAATGATGGGATACTAAACGTGGCTACCCCCACTATTTAGAATTGATCTATATTCGTGAAGCAACAATGACCTCTCTTACAATGAGAGTATCACTAAGACAACTAGAACCCCATAAATCAACAAGGAAAGAAACTAGATTTCATCAATTGTGGAAATCCACAAGGGCTACCTCAACTCTAAAAAGTAATCACCATAAAATAAACAAAAAATATCACAAGATCAGATCACCTAGTATAAACTATAAAGACCTGGGTTTTTTGGGAGTACTATTTTGAGTAAAAATTTAAAAAAAAAATTGGATGTTTGTAAAGGGGTAAAATGGTCTTTTACCTTAATAGATGATCTTGGATAATTTTTATAACCACTATGTTGGTCCTAGAATATGGTGTTTACCTTAGGACGATAGTTTGGTAGGAATATTAGCCATTCAAATTTTGGGGAAATATTTAATATTTAATATTTATTAAATTAAATATTAAATTATTCATGTATGTTCGTTCGGTCGTAACCTTCTAACAGAGTGTCAGATTGATATTTTATCTCCTTTCTTAAATCTGTAATGGGTATTTTAGCCTATGGGAGGCATAAACTTGAGTCGGGCATCGGGACCAGCCTGGGTCCCTTTTTCTTGTTTTTCTTTTCTTCATTTTCTCTTCTATTTTCTTTTTTTTCACTTCATCCTTATTGCGGACGCCTCAGCTCATCCTACTAAACCAATATACTAAGGTATAAATAGGAGATGGAGAAATAGAGAGAGAGATGGAAGGGAAGAGAGGTGCTGCTGTGAATCCCTTGACGCACTCGATTGGATTGCGGCGTCCATGGACCATGAAATTGACCCATGCTTTTGTGGTTTCCGCTAGAAGGTAGGCATGTTTTTAGATTTTCTGAAAACCCATTTTAAATTTATTTTTTCATGTTTTTATATCCCTATTATCCTTGTATGTGGTCCCTAGTGGCCTGATCTGCTAATTTTTTCGTTTAAATGGGGGTTTCCGGTGATCAGGAGGGTTTTTTGTTTAGGAAAACCCGACAACATGGAATGTGGTTCAAGTGGACACACCGTGAGTTCTTCCCATATGGGGAAGATGAAGTCTCAAGGGGTACATGCCATGTATAGTATTTACACACCGTTTACCGGTACTCTATCATGTAGCCTAGTACTCGAGCATGTCTACCTGCGTAGTGGTATACGACCATGTGGAGTACAAGGCAAGACCTTGCGTGGGTGACATACCTTATAGACATACACGGCTTATCCAGATAAATAGCCAAGATGGTTTAGGGACATTGTCATATATCCCATGTTGGGTACACTTCGTATACCTGTGTTACACTCTGTGTACATGGGGTGTTTACACTCCCAATCCGGTGAGAATGCACGCCCATGTGGTGAGTTAGGGGTACATGTTGTGTATAGTCTCTACACGCCGTGTACTATCCCCTTGTAACTCTTTGAGGTTTTTCATGTTTTCTTTCCCCGATGTCATAATTATACCTAAGAGTAGTCTATTATGAGTAGTTTTCCATGTATATCACAATTTTAAAACACGTGGAGTGATATGAGGACTCCTAATTGGTGTTTTGGAGTTTCTATCTAAATGGAGGGGTTCTTCCTCCAGTTATCAAATCAAGCTATCTCCTGAAATTGAGAGTTGGCATGAATGATTGGTTGGGTGTTTATAGCATCCTATTTTAGACCACTGATCTAATATTAGCTATGAGATATCTCTCATGACCTTTTCTTTTGATGAATTTCCCCTTGTGCTATGTTCCTCTTGGCCTATGAGGTCGTGAGACCTATTTCATATAAGGATCCCCTCAGGGATGTCTTTTCTTATATGATGATATATGGAGTCCCTTGTATGATCCCTATATCTATCTTTAATTTCGCAGATCCCTTGTAGGATGCCTCTTACTTCTTGATTCAAGGGACCTAGAGGGTGCCAGTTGCTTGACCAACACTGAGTTGTTATGTTAGGTTTGGGTAGAGATGGTATTCAGGTGTCACCTAGAACCCATGCCAAACTTTTAAGATCATGGGGATATGGCTGTAGTGTTGGGTTGGGCGTTCGGGCCTCCCTCACTCCTTTTTTATACATTACATGTTTATTTTTGATGCAGTTATGTTACTAGATGTGAATTCTGGTAGGTGGATTTTGAGCCTGATGTCAGGCGTCTTTATCCCTGTTGGGATTCTTGCATGTTCTTCTTGGGATTTATTTTTCTTATTGGGATGCCTAAATGTTCTTACCTAGGATCCGGCTTTTAAGGCATGTTATTTCTAATATTTACTGTATACCTAGAGTTACTAGTTGGGACTTGGCTGTTGAGCCTAAATGTATATATATATATATATATATATTATAATATATATTTTTGGGATGTCCATAGATGTTTTCTAGTATCTAACTATTGAGCCTTACGTATTGACTTGTATTCCTTGAGGGATACTTGGATTACTATATTATGAATGGCTTGGATGGACTCATAGGTTGGACGATATATGATAAGGATGTTTATGATATCCTCAATTTTGGGTATGGCGACCCAAGACTCGTGGTAGATTATGCACTCCAGAGTGGTGGGGATGATTATGATCTCTTTTTCCTTTGATCGGGATGATTACACTCTTTAGTATCTGTTAAGAGACTCGGGGGTGTATCATGACAACTCATCAGTGATTTATCTCTTGGTATGGGCATGATGACCCAAGGCTCATGATAGATTTTTTACTCCTTAGTGTTGGGGATGATTACGATCTCCTCGGATTTTGATCAGAACGATTACGCTCTTCTGTATTAGTTACGAGACTCGAGGGGTAGATCATGGAATCTCATTAATGATATCTCTCTTTATAGATCACCTAAGGGTAATCCAATTAGGGTTCATCCGAGTTTAAAATTTCAAGACCACCTACAAACCAAGACCTAGGGATCAGACATTGGACTAAATTTATAGGCATGGGCATAATTACAACTAACTCAGTAACCTTTTATAGGATTTCTGGATGTACTCCTTGGAATCCTTCTTTACAGGATTGAACATTGGTATATGATATACTTCTTAGAGGATTGATTGTCCGTAAACGTTATCCTTGTTCTAGTGATTAGAGGCATGTAAGGGTGATCCCAATTGTAGGAAGAGCATCCCCCTATGGTGACATAGCTTGCTTGGAGATATAGTTCTAGCATTGGATGAAGTAGGTACATGTCGATGGAATTTCAGAAACAACGATAAACTTAATGATACACTACTTGAGTATCATGACATCCATCTCAATGACCTTTAATAGGATGTCAAGGCCATTAGGATTACAGACCCAAGGATCGACTATTGTTGGATTTTATGTTATTTGTTACACTTACAGATGGATGTAATATCAATGTATGTATGTATAGGTATGGGACTATATATGAATTCTCCTATAGATATGTACATCCATGATGGAACTTTCCTAATTGATATGGATTGCAGACCTTGGGTTTGACTATGGTTTCACTTTGGGTTTACTTCCTTTTAGTTGTTTCTTAGTGAGGCTAACCAGATTCCTTTTTCATACAATTATAGTAGCACATTTACAGGTTTCCTATCTGGGTGGCCTAATAAGATTCTTTCTCACCCATGCATGTGCACTTCGGTGTATGTGTAGACCTCATGTCTTATTTTCAGGTTGATCACAAGTTTCATGGTAGATAGGGATGAGGTCGAGTGTTTCTGATCGAGAAAAGCTACTCAAGTGGTTCTACTGATTGGGCTGGGGCAGTTTGACATTGTCTGGAGATTAGGTATGTGGTTTGGATCAGAGTTAGTAGTAGAGCCCCATACTTTGAATTTTAGATTCTATTATACTTGTATCTATATGGTCATCCTAGTGGGTGAACATTGTTGTGTTATATTTCATAGTTGTTTAGGATTTTACATCTTTTCATTTATTAATACAGCATGTTCTATTTCAGTTATTTACTACTTCCACACTCTTTTTTACTTTACTATTGTGTATGATACTTAGTTATTTTTTCATTGTTTCTTACTCTAATATAATTTATTAGTCTCCCCACTATCACACCCTAGGCCCTTATTTCTAGTTTTCAGCCTCTGAAGTATGGGGAGGCACTCTTGAGGGCCTATAACCTATCGTCTTAGAGCACCGATTTAGTGGCATCTAGTTCGAGATGTTACAAAGTTGTATCAGAGGTTTTTTCTTCACCCGGTCTTTACTGTTTGGGATATGGTATAAAAGAGTATTAGAAATTTTTTGGAACCTATGATGTATATCAGATTGGTGCGTTGAGAACACTTGTTCTGGTAAGAATTCATGGTTTCCATGATTTTGGGATTGTTGTTATTATTTGCGATGTTAATATTTTACATGATTTATCCTTGAGCTATGCACATGTTGTGTGGATGTTATGATTTACTATGGATCTCTAGATCTTGTCCATTGGCAAGGGGTGATAGATAGATTTTGACTCTTGGCCAGAAAAGTCAAGAGGTGTCTCATGCATTATTTTTGGCATAGAGGATTAATAGAATATAGGCCTAATAGTGTGTGATTTTTATTGACAATTGAGGTATTTGGGCATTCTTATGCATATATTTCACTCTGATGGAAAGTTATGTGTATCTAAGTTGAGAATTTTGGTTTGAGACAGATGAATCAATCATCATGCATAGGCGGTGTAGTGATCCAATATTCCATTATGGCATGTGATTCCTTTATGTTGTGACCTTTGAAGGGTGGTGTTTCTCAGGTTTTTGGTTATCTAATCTTAACATTGATTACGATGCAGATAAATACTAGGACTTTTCTTGGGAACTAGACCTTCAAGGGGTGTTTCCATGTACGGATCCCAGATGAGTTTGAGTTCAATTTCTCTTATTCTTTGGTTGTAACCTCCAGGGAGTAGTTCCTTCTGAGGATGACTAGAGAGGATCAGGTCCCTTTTAGGTCGTCCTTTTAGTTTTTACCTTTGTGGGTCATTGTTATCTTTACCTTCTTTTGAGATTTTTGATATTTTGGGCTTGGTGGTTGGACCTTGTGACCCTATTGTGAGGATTTTTCTGTAAGGATTGGTGGGATACCTAGAGGGCCTTAGTTTATACTCTGATCCTTGTAGGTCGACATTTGTTTTTTTCAATGGAAACATGTGTGATAGGTTCACCCAAGTTTTTTTATGATTTCTTTTTAGGTAGTGAGATTTTTTTTATGCTCATCTTATGATCAAGGAATGGTAGGTGCTCGAGTTTTTCCTTATAGGAATGTGGATGCCTTCAGTTTTAACGAAGCACCTGGCGTGTTTTCTTTTCAAGACCGGTGTGATGGGAAGGATTATTTGGGTTCTTGGCCTGGTCAACCAGTATTTACATTGTTTCCAATTTAGTTAGAGCATGGGTAGACACTTCTGACCGGAATGAAACCTTGTGTACAGGTCAGGTGGTACAGATACACATTGGTTATTTGTGGTAACGTTTTAATCTAAATCATTGAGTGGCTAGGTGCGAGCTAATGGCCAATGTTTCAATATTTATCGTGGGTTTGGATCCCAGAAGATTTGTTTTAAATGTACCTATGTGGTAGAGGTTACATCATGAATGTTGGGGTACTGTGAGACAGCTGGCCTATGGCTGAATCTTGGTCTGGTTTTGATAGGATGTGAGCTTGTCTTGGAAATAGTTGTACACACCTTTAATAGAATCTCAGTGTACTCCTCTTAGAGATTACCATGCTCTATCATGATTCTTCTTTAGTATGTTGAGTGAGTTTTGGTCGTACACCAAGCTCCTTTTTTCTTTCAAGATGTTCTTCCATGTTAAGAAAGAGTACTTATTGAGGTTGGACTCTATGAATAGTGTAAGATAATCCATATGGTGGGGACTGCACCATTGGCCATTTGATAGTGGTGACCCTCATTTTTAGTTGAACTCTAGAATGGAGTTAGTTTGTTCATGTCTTGTTGGGCTCAGTGTTTGTTTGAGATGAAGATAAGGGTATTCCTATGGTGGGGAGTAACAAATCTTTCGCAATTAAATGTATTCCGAGTAGTAGATAGTGGTTAATGCTTTAAGGCTAGTCGTTGGGCTATCTAAATAGCTTGGTTGTGCATATTCAGGTTGAGAACATGGTTTCTAGTCCTTTCACTGAGCTTCTCATATAAGAGAAGTTTTATGGGGGGAGTTTGTAAACATGCATGTTTTTCTAGACTGAAGTTTTGAGAAAAAAATTAAATTTTTTCTTTCAGATACTTTTAACGGGGTAAAATGGTCTTTTCCCAGACCAGATGATCTCGTATAATTTTTAGGAACACTTTGTTGGTCCCAGAATAAGGTTTTTACCCTATTACAAAAGTTTGGTAAGAATTTGATCCTTTCAAATTTTGGCAGAATGATTAATAATTAAAATTTATTAAGTTAAATATTATATTATTTGTGTATGTTCATTTGGCTGTAACATTTAAATGGAGTGTTATATTGAGATTATGTCTTTTTGTTGATTCCAAAATGGGTATTTTAACCTAGATGAGGCATAAAATCGATTCGGGCATTGGGGCTGGGTTAGGCCCCTTTTTCTTCTTTTTCATTTCTTTTTCTTTTCATCCCATTCTGGTTTCTTTTATTATTATTTTTCCTTTATTCCTTCTTTCATACGCCTTAGATCTTCATCATATGCTGCTCGACCAAGGGGGAAATGGGATAGGTAGAAATATAGAGAGAGGGAATGGAAGAGAGGTGCCGCTGTGAAGCCCTTGACATGGTGGATCGGCATGCGGTGTTTGTGGATGGTGAAATCCACCCAAGCTTCGGCGGTTTCCTCCTAAAGGTAGGACCCTTTTATATTTTCTACAAACCTCATTTTAATTCATTGTTTCAAATTTTTATAGCCCTATTATGCTTGTATGTGGTCCCTAGGGGCCCGATCTGCTGATTTGGGGGTTTAAACAGGGGTTTCTGTCTATCTGAATGGTTTTCTAGTCTGGAAAACCTGACAACGTTGCCTATTATTAAGGGGGACATGTTGTGTGTTATTCCTATCTATGGAAGATGATTTTTCAAGGAGTACACTCATTGTATGGGGTATAAATGTCATGTATTGGTACTATACCTTATAGTCGAGTACCTAGGCATGTCTACCCATGTAGGGGTACACAGCCATGTGGAATATATGGCCAGACCACATGTGAGTGAAACACCATGTATACATACACAACATAGCCAGGTAAACCACCAATTCAGTGGAGGGACACAAGCATGTATCCTGTGTTTGGTACACGTTGTGTGCTCGTGATACACGCTATGTACCTAGGGTGTTTACACGACTAGGATAATAAGAATACATGCATGTGTGGTGAGTTTGGGGTACATGTCATTCATGGTCTATACACATCGTGTACTATCCCCTTATAACCCTTTGAGGGTTTTTCAGGTTTTCTTTCCCCGAAGTCCAAATTGGACCCGAGTTTAGTCTATTATGAGTAGTTTTATATATAGATCACAATGGTGAAATCCGTGGAGAAATCTGAGGACTCCTAATAGGTGTTTTGGTATTTATATCTAAATGGTGGGGTTCTTCCTATAGTGATCAAATCCAATTGTCTCCTAAAAGTTAAGAATGGAATTAATGATTGGTGTGATGTTCGGACCAACCTATTTGAGACCTTTGATCTGAGTTGAGCTATGAGCTATCTCTCGTGACCTTTGATTTTGAGGGTGTTTCCCTTGTGAGACGTTCCCTTTTAGCATATGAGGCCATCTGACATGTTGCTTCTAAGGATCCCTTAAGGGATGTATTTTCTTACATACTGATCTAGGGAGTCTCTTGTAGGATCCATGTATTTGTGTATCGTTTTAAGGATCCCTTGAAGGATGCCTCTCAGTTCGTGACTTAAGGAACCTAGTGGGTGCCCATTGCATGACCAACCCTGAGATGTTACATAGGGTTTGGGTAGAGATGGTGATTGGTGTCACTTAGTACCCATGCCAAACTGGTAATCACATGGGGTTGTGGTTATAGTGTTGGGTTGGGTGTTTGCGCATCACTCACTCCTTTGTTTATACTTAACATGTTTATTGCTGATGCAGTGATGTTACCATAGGTGCTCCCTGGTTGGTGGATATTGAGCTTAACATGAGGCGTCTTTCTCCCTATTGGGATTCCTAGATGTTCTTCTTGGGATCTGTTTTTCTTATTGGGATGCCCATCCATGCTTACCTCGGATCCGGCTTCAGACCCATGTTGTTTTTGATATTTACTAAATACCCAAAGGTACTACCTAGGTCTTTTCTATTGATCTTGGATGTATATATGTATATATATATATATATATATTGTGATATATATTTTTTTTGGATGTCCAGATGTGTTTCATGGTATCTGATTGCTGAGCCTTACCTATTGACTTGTATTCCTTGAGTGATACTTGGATTCCCGTAGTAGGAATTCCTTGTACAGACTCATAATCTGGATTATGTATGATTCGTATGATTACGCTCTCCTCGATTTCAATCATGGAGATTCAATACTGGTGGTAGATTATGCACTCACAAGTGGTGAGGATGATTATGATCTCCTCATCCTTCGATCTGAATGATTATAGTCTTCTGTATTAGTTACAAGACTCGAGGGAGTATCATGATGACTTACTAGTGAGTTATCTATTTATATGGGAATGAATACCCAAGACTTTTGGTAGATTATGCACTCCCGAGTGGTGGGTTTGATTACGATCTCCTCGACCTTTGATCTAAATGATTATTCTCTTCAGTATCAGTTATGAGACTCGAGGGGTGGAGTATGGCATCTCACGGATGAGTTATCTCTTTAAAAATCACCTAAGGTTAATCCTGTTAGGGTTCATCTAAGTTCCAAATGTTGTGACAGCCTACAGACTGAGACCTAGGGCTTAGAAATTGGACTGGATTTACAGTATTGGGTACCATGATGACTGACATAGTTACCTTTTACATGATGTACGGACGTACTCCTTGGAATCCTTTTTTACAAGATTGACAATTGGTATATAGTATCCTTCTTATAGTATTTACTATCAGTTTACAGTATCCTTGTTTCAATGATTTGAGGTGAGTATGGGTGAACCCAAGTGTAGGACGAGCATCCCCCTGTGATGATGTAGCTTTCTCAAAGATATAATTTTGGTTTTGGCCGAAGTAGGTACATGCAGATGGGATTATGGACCCAGAGATCTACTTAATGATACATGTCTTGAGTGGAATGACGTCCAACTCAATTCCCTTGAATATGATTTCTAGGTGATCAAGATTATGGACCCAAGGATCGACTGTTGTTGGTATTTATGTTTTTTGTAACACTTATGAATTTTTTCATTTCTTTGTATGTATGTATAGGCATGGGACTATACATGTATATTACTATGTATATAGACATCCATGGTGGAACTTTTATAGTTGACATGGATTATAGACCCTTGGTTAGACTATGGTTTCACGTAGTGTTTACTTCCTTTTAGTCATGTCTCAACGAGGATGACAAATTTCATTTTGTATACACTTATTGCAGAACTTTATAGGTTTCTTATTAGGGTGGCCTACTGAGATTCTTTATCACCCCTACACGTGCACCTAGGTGTAATTGTAGTCCTCGTATCTACATTTTAGGTTGAGAATGAGTTGCATTGTGGATAGGGTTGAGGCACAGTGTTGCTAATCAATCAGAATTGCTCAAGTGGATATACAGATCTGGATGGTGCAGTTTGATAGTGTCTGGAGATCAGGTACATGGTTTGTCTTGAAGTTAGTAGTAGATCCCTATTATTTTACATTCAGTTTCCCTTCTACTTGTATCTATATGGTCGTCCCATTGGGTGACCAGTGTTTTATTGTATTTCATTGTTGTTCGAGCTTTTACAACTTATCATTTATTATTACAACATGTTCTATTTGAGTCGTTTACTACTTTTATACTCTGTTTACTTTACTGTTGTGTATGATACATAGCTATTTTTCCATTATTTATTACTCTTATATGAATGAATAGTCTCCCCACTATCACACCCTAGGCCCTTACTGCTATTCATAAGACTCTGGCATATGGGGTGGCACACTTTAGGACTTGTAACCCACCAGCTCAGAGCACCAGTTTAGTGGAATCCGGGTTGGTACATTACATGAACCACAATTATCACCCCCAAAATATCAACAACATGTCGTAGTTGAAAACATTCCTCAATTAAGGAAAAAACTTAAGATCCTACCTGGGCTCTCAAATCAAGTGTGTGGGGAAAACATGGACCTCACAATTTTGTCATTATCTCATAGAGGACCCATCAATATGTAAACCTACAATAGCCACCACATAATCTCAACTAGTATCACACCCATCATAGTCACCCAATACATATTTCTAAGGCCTACCCTCACCCTAAATAGTAACCGAACATCTTTCCTATATCTCACCATAAGCTACAATCACTAGTCCAAAACATAAAGGAACAACAAATAATAAGTCATCAAAATCTCAAAGAAACTATTTATCACCTGATATCAAAAAAAAATATACCCAAAGAATACACCCAAAAAAATCCACCCCATGTCCAAAATTCTCTAAAATTTTCGATCACCAACCCCAAAATATACTTACACTCAAGATTATAAGAAGTTAAATTGTCCTAAATAATTTAACCATCCAACCAAGTCTCACCAGCCTAATCTTGTAAAAATATAAATGATATATAACCCTCAAAACAACACCAAAATGTTGAAAAATACCTTAAGAACCTTTCAAAGTATGGAAAGATCCAAGGATAAGAAATATATTTCCCTTAAGTATAGACACTCCACCTTTACACAAGACCATTCTTAGTGGATTGCATTAATAAAATGAATTTTGAACCCAACTCAACCATGTTTCCCAAAAAATAGTCCCAAATTAAACTAAGGGATAAAATATATAAACACTCCATCAAATAAGAAAAATTATTTTGAAAACATTTCATTTAAAATCCATGAACTCTTTGCGAGGAGTCCCAAAACAAATTTCAAAGGAAAAAAATCATTGAAAAATAGCCTAAACTTTTAAAAATCCAACCTTGTTTTTAAAACCAATCAATAATATATTTTACCAATCGATATAAATTAAAATCCTTATTTTATTAAATTAAAACACATTCATGTTTTCATTTTAAAATTGGCTTCTCTTGGAAACACATTAAAAGGGATCCAAAATAATTTAGAAATAATTTATCAACCGATTTTAAAATTATCAGAGCCTATGAAATCCAAATCTAATTTACAATAAATACGTAAGTATTAGGACCCAACCTTATAAAATTACATATTATTGAGTTTAAAATAAATAATTCATTTTATTAAATTTTTAATACATTTGTGGCTAAATGTTTTATATAACTTGTCCATAACTCTCATATAATGAATGCATACATTACAAAGCACAAGCTTTTACTCATTATCGATTTTTTCCACAATGCAGAACTTTTAAAATAAAAACATGTATTCTTTTCATAAAAATATTCATGATTTTAAACTGAAATTAATAATTGTTCAGAATAATCCATAAACACTATGAAAAATATTTCAAAATATGGTATGAGAAAAAAAATATAAATAAGGTAGATATAAAAAGATGAAAAAAATCTCATTATCCCATTTCAAATAATAAGATCATATAAGAAAATTTTCCATTAATATAATAAACTTTGAGCTGAAATTATAATTTACTTACACATGAAATAATATTTACTAACAAATTTTTTAATAAAATACTTTATAAAAAAACATGAAGGGAAAATCATATTTATGAGGGTTTCTTATAAAACATAAGAACTAATGAAAAAAATTCCTCAAAAACATACCTTTTTACTTGTAAAGGGAATAATAATTTCTTAAAATCAAAGATAAATAGATTAACTTATGAAATAAAAAAATACATGATTAATATTTTAAATAATAGATAATTCATGTAGGATCATTAGGAAATCATCTTTATATAACCCTTATAAGAACCCATACAAATAGAATAACATATTATGTTCAATCCAACATAATTATCTAGAGAACAAAATCATTAACCAATGAATTGGAGGGATATATAGACCTAAACCATCATCATAAAAAATTTCAAATAACAATAATATACATTAAACACATAAAATATTTCATTTCCATCATCATACTAAGAAAAATATAGTTTTGAACACATAAGTAATACATTATTGGATATTGATATATCCCTTTCATTTAAAAAAAATTTCAAAACTAAAATACCAATAAAAAATGGAGAAGGGTTTTCATTTGAATAAAACATGGATTATTATAATGGAATCCAAACATCAAATAATTTATTTTGTAGAGGTAAAATTTTTTAACATCAGATTCCTTAAAATAGAACATTCTTATGATTTTTGTAAATAAATTTCTAATGTCCTTTATAAAATACATAAAAAGATTCCTTTCAAAAACAACTGAAATAAAATAAAAAATTTCATAAAATGTCCATTGTTATTTATTTATGAATATATAAATACATCTATATGTTAATTTTATGAATATTTACATAGAGGTAAAATATTTAGAAAATAAATCTTTAAAACATTTAAAATGAGGTTTTAAGGTAATGTTTCCCTTACCTTGAGTTTAAATTTTCACATACATTATTTAAATTCATAAATAATAAACTTATGTTTATTATTTTATTTCTTAATAAACATTTTGAAGATTATTATTCCTTTTTTTCACTTATATCTATGTTATGAATAATTCTTTAATTGATTAATTACAGGTCAAATATTTTGAGAATATTCAGCTTATAAGTCAGAAATGGCTTGGGTAGGTTGATGATGGAAAAATGGGTCGTTATTCCATTATATCGATAATATAAATCATTATATAATTATAATTATTATACATTAAAAACAATTTTATAACCACCCATGAGAGTTGTACATGAAAAATTAATCGTATCATTTTGTAGATGTGGTAGTCCACACGTATGCATGAACAACATTATCATTTTCCAATGGGTGGAGAGATAAAGTAATAGATTATATATTATCTTTAAAAAATAATAATTATATTATATATATCATATATATCCATTTTATTCATTTTTTAATCATCCATGTAATCCGATAATGAAAAAGGAAACACATTGCTCTATGGAGGTGGTAAATGACATGTATGCATGACCGATTTTTTCAATTTTCATATGATGGAATAAAATATGAAAAATGGTTGTACCGTAATCTTAATAACATTTACATATATTTAATATAATTTTTTTAATACTTCATCATGGTTAACCTATATTTTAATGATTTGGAAGAATTAATAAACTTGACATTTTTAGATTATGACTTATACCTTCTCATCAGATAACCTCTGTAGATTATACCTTAATCCTTATAAGTTTGATGTTTTGGTGACACCGGTAACTATATTAAGTGGGGAGGTATTTTGGTGAGATATTTGGGGATGCATCGGATGAACTAGACTACTAAAAATGTGTACGGAAGATAATATATGAATTTCCCTTTTATAAGTGAAGGGAGGGGAACCCTTGGAAATACATAAAGTTTTTAATTAATATAAAATAATTTTTATATTCATGTGGATAAAAAATAAAATATTTAGAATATAGGGTTTTTTTAGAGACAAAATACCTTAATAAATTAATATTTTTGTAAGTCTGGATGATATTCTTGCACTTATCTCTTAATTTTAACAACCCTTTAACCATTTTGATGATTACAATGATATCAATGTTTTTTACTCTTTAGGGGTCAATAAATTAACAATAAATTAAAAAGTGACCCATATGTGGAAGATGGCTGATATTAAAGACTATATCACAATAATTGTTTTTAATATATAAATTTAATGAATTTTAAATCATTAAATAAAATATTATTTAACTTGATATACCAATAATGTTGTTTTTGAGACTATTCATATAATTTGACTTTAATTACATCAAGATAGTAATGTATTTTAAATATAAACTTTTAAAACATCACAAATATTTAATATTTATTTGAACAATTCATGTGACACAAAAAATCATCCAAATTATATTTCTTTTAATTTTTTTAAAAACATTTACATGATTTTTCTATTACTTGAACGTGCTTTGTGTCAGCATTGTGTAAGCATTTAAGTTAATTATTCCATCACAAAAAATTAAAAATAAATTACCATGCTAAAAAAATAATAAAAATTTATAATAAAAATTTATAATTGAACAAAAATTTCTTTTATCACTATCAAAAAAGTATTATAGATATTTGAAAAAAGGAGTGACATTTTGAGTTTATCCTTTACATAAAATTATATAAATGATATAATTAAACGAGATTTGAAATAAATTGATAAATATTAAAATTTAATATTTTTATGGACAAAAAATAAACATAAAATGAAATTAATAAATATTTTTGAGTTATTTTAAGGTCTTATCTCATAGTTTTTTTCTTTTTTTATCGGTTTTACCCTTTCTACAGTGACTAATATTCACTACAGTTACTATTCACAATGACATAAAATAAAATGGACCAATTTAAAACATTTTAACCAATGGTTTTCAAATATAGAATCTATTTTTCAAGATTCAATTTCTATAATTTAAAGAAATCACTTTTAACATAAATGTGAAAAATGGTTTTTAAAATAAATGTGTTTTTAAGCCAAAAAATAACTTATAAAAACATAATGTATAATTTTTATTCTTAAATAATTAATTATATTATTTTTAAATTAATAATTATTTTGCTAATTTCAGATTAAATTAAAATCATAATGACACTTTTTGATTAAATGAAATGATAGTTTTACACAAAATGGAATTTTTACTATTTATTGAAAAATCAACCTTCTTAGAAAAATACCGAGATTACACCCTAATATAATTATGATATGATGATTTAAGAATTATAATCTTTTGGAAAAATAAAAAATTTAAAAATGTTAGAAATTAATTATAATATTTTTTCATGAAAAAAAAAATTCTTAGGAAAATGTATTTTTAAATAATAAAATGACTTTACTAAAAATTGAGTACTTGTTTATTATGAATTAATCATTAAATTATATAACACATTTTTAAGTATTTTTCATAATTTTATTGTTACTATTTACACCACTAAATTAACAACAATGTTATAATGGCCACATTTAAATATTAATATTTTTATGGTATATCGCAACTCACATAAATCTCAGTGTTATATATTAATAAATCTATCGAGCATAGTCTTATATTAAAATAAATTTATATGGTTTGTCATTATAACCCATTAATTAAAATTCATCCTTAAAAATGATTCTTTTTCCATATCAAAAAGGGGTTAAATTATTTTTTTTATAAAAAAAATTATTCCATGAAGTGAAAGATAAAACATACAATCATGAAAGGAAAACGCTTTTTTAATATTAAAAAACAAATTTATTGGAAACCCACATATTAAAAAGGTATAATATAGATCCTTTTGAAAATTAGAAAAGGGAAATATAAATTTCACCTTGAATGACACCTGATGAAGTACCCAGATAAAGAGAATATTGGCAGGAAATGAAAATATTGACAAGGAGGGAAAAAATAAAATCCAAGGAATAATAGAGAGTAATAAATAAATAGATCATTATAACTTTAGTAACCACAAAACTATAAATATATAGGGGTAAATAATTATGTGATTATCACCATTATTTATTTTAATAATCATAAAAAATCTTAAAAGTGCATAATATTTCAATTTAAGTGTCATGCATCTTACCTTGATAACATCATATTGGAACTCTTAAAGGATCCTAGAACCTATCTTAATAGAATTTTTGTTGACTTAAAATAAGGATATATGAATCATGGAAGATAATGGGAGGAATTAGGGAAGCCACTTAATTAATCTTGAGACTACATATAGCATATTCCAAGCCTGCCCAGGAGTTTCCCAAACCAAGAGGAGCCCACTGGATACCCAGTGGAGGAGCACCAGCTAGCCGGCACTGATAGAAAAAACTAGTGAAGACTCTAAGAGAACATATTTCATCTTATTGATCTACATTATCTATAAAGTTGTATCACACAATTAGGATTATGTAGTAGGATCCCCACTAGATACTAGGTGGAGGCTACCAGGTACCCATTGGCGTCGGACCAACAGCTCTGAGCCCAACATTTATGGTCACCAAAATACATCGAATATGTAATTAAATAGATTAAATACCCTTGATTAAATCTATAAAATTACTGAATCATTTAGATCCTATAAATAAAACTTCTAGTGACCTTTTAAACATACACGAGTATTTAACGTTCTACACCAATACACTATAATCATCAATTGCTCTTAGAGTGACATCATTCTAAATGTTCCTTCAACTTTCAAAAGTGTGTGTAAAATTATTTATTTTTTAAAAATATTATATTATTCTTATTACCTCATATAATTCATTATATTCTTTGAGATAATTGAGATCAAGCTACTAATCCATTTATTCATATAAATTCTATCAACTTCCCCTTTTCAACAAAATTTTCTTTCTCACTACTGTTAAAGTGAGGGACTTGGGTTTTCTTTCCATTTCCTTTACAAATTAAAGTGACCATTATTCATGATGTTTCTATATTTATTATTAAAGATATATTATCTATTATATTTTAGGTTTTTTATTATAACCAAAAAATCAAGGGGATGTTTTGGTATCTTGGATACCATTAAAGCAAATTGACTAATATATTAAATCCTCAAGCGATTGGGGTGGTAGACATAGAGAATCAGTTAGAGATATTTATAAAATTCCTTAAAAATTGTTATATCTTATTTACTTTCCAATATATAATTAATTTATCACTTTTAGTCATTATTTTATTCAATTGATTAATCTATCAAACATGATTAATTAATTTATTCTCAAATCACTATTTTTTTATTCTTTGAATTTTATATTTTTCACTTTCAACATTGATTCCTTTCTATTCAAATGGTTTTAATTTATTAAATCTCTTTTAAATAAGTCTATAAACTTGGATTTCTTCCATTAATATTTTAAATGGAAATCCCCCCTCATTTTTTACTCTACTAAAACCAACATTTGGTATTAAAAGAGTTTTGAATTTCATAATTTCGTTTTTTTTCAAATTATTTAAATGATTATTTTATTTTCAAAATATTTTAATAGATTTTCAAGGAAATATCTATTTTAAAATTTATTTTTCAAACACCCATGGAAGTCCTGAAGGAAATTACATAAGTTATGCACTGATTTTTTATAGTTATTCTTAATAAAAATCAAGAATATATAATTTTTATATATCTGTGGGTTATTCTGTTTTTAAGATTATAATATATTTCCACACTCTTTCTAATAATAACGAATAAAAATGGACCCCTGGTGATATTTATATGTTTAACTTTATTGTAATTCTTTGAATTCATTAAATTTTTGTTTATATATAAATGAGTTCAATGGAGTTTATTTATGTAAAATTTCACATGAAATATTATAATTATTAGAAGTTCTTCCTGAATTTACAGGTAAAGTTAAGGGTATAAGACATTACTTGTATAGGAAAGACTTTTAGAGTTTCTCTATGAATCCTAAGGATTCTATCACTAGTATGTTTACTATATTTACTAATATTTTTAATATTCAAAAATTTCTTAGAGACTCTCTTTATATAGAAACATTGTTCACAAAATCCTTTGGGTTTTATAGAGTATTTGATCACTAAAAGTCATCATTATCCAAGAAACTAATGATGTTAAAAATATATTGGTTCAGGAACTCATGATCTCTTTCATGTTCTATGAGATAACTATAATGAGAAAAATTGAAAAGGGCGATAAAGATTTTAAGGAAATTAAAAAAATAATTTCAAGGAAGATAATGAAAAATAATTTGGGTGTGACTCTAACATTTCCAACACTACCAAGATGATGGAAAAATATAATAAAAATAAGAGATCCTCTTGACAGTTCAACAAGAAAAATTAAGAATTTTTGTTAACTTTATTTATTTTCAAAAATAAATGACACATCAAACCATATTGGACATTGAATATGAAAAATTAAATATACAATAAGTAAGGTAATAAATATCTAATAGTGTCCACTTAGAGTGCTAGTGAGGACTCTATTTTAATATATGAATCAGGTAATATAGGTCATAAGTGTCCCGTGACACATGTTGAGCTAGGAATATAGGGTAGTTTTAAGATTTATCACTCTCCTTCTCATTATACTTCTTACACTACTACAACTTCAACTTCCTTAAATTATGAAGATATTATCCATGATATAAATTATCTTTAAAATGGTTTTTGTAATATTATTTCAAAATTAAAAGATATTAAAAATAAACACAATATTTTGGTTTCTTAAAATGTTAAAGTTCTAAAAAAAATAGAATTTTGTTTTAATGTTTAAATAACAACCAAATGTTGTAAATTTGTAATTTAAAATTATAGATATTAAAAATAATCTTTCACATTTTACCAAAGTGGAAGAAAATTTGAATAATATTTTGGGTTCTTAATAACCTGTTAAAAACATGATGGTTTTGGTTTTTCAAAATAATCCAATTTTCCCAATAATTATAAAAAGATTAATATTTTATAGAGAATTTCTAAAAGTAAATTTTTTAATTATTTCAAAAAAAATAATATTTTTTTGAATTGAATTATAAATATCCTAGATATGTGAGACCTAAAATCATTCCCCTTTCTTCTCATATTTAAATTAGAAAAACTTTCTCTAAACAAGTGTAAATTCCAAAATATTTATTGAATATGTTAAGTGGACCCAATATATGGGTACCAAAATCAATGTTTTCTTAATATTTTATTAAAAAAGACAAAAAATTCTATAATATAAATGGTTTATGGATAGTGGGTGTTAACATCATATATGTGGTGATCATTCGAAATTCAATCATCTTGAATACTTTGAGAAATGACATGTCACTTTTGGAGAAAATGTAACATTAAAAATTATGAATATATTTATCATTGATTGATCAAACTCTACTATAATTAATTATTTTTTATTTTTTAAATGATTTAACCATGACATAATAAGTATTGGGCAGTTATGTGAGAGTTGTTTTAAATTTATATTTAAAAATAAATTTTTTAATTTATTTAATTTTAAATTAATGGTTTTATTGACCACTCCCCATTTCCATTTATATTATAGATTTAAAAAAATTATCTATTTAAAATTTTAAGTTTTTAAGTTTATAAGATAATTATTCTTGTCTTTATCATCATCAACTAAGTCATTATAATTTACATTCTATGACTAAGATATACCAAAATTTACTAGTATGAGATTTAATAAAATTGTATTTTAATGATAACATAGTTTGTTAACCTTTTATGCTCGGACAAAAACACTAGTCTTCTATCAAACCTAACAACTATGTTTCATATTCTAAATCAATATAACTAGTCCATATAGATCTTTATGGACCAACTCAAGTCTCTATTATCAAAGGTAAAAATTACACCTTTTTAATTGTTTATGAATTTACTAGATTTATATGGGATTTATTATTAGCTCATGTGATTAAGGATTTTAATGGATTTATCAACTTTTCAAGGAAATTCAAAAATTAAAAGTCAAGAAAAATATTTTCCCTTTAAAGTGATCATTTTGTATAATTTTATAAAAAGGATTTGATGACTTTTTTTCCAATCTTGGTTATCATCACTCATTTTCTTATATTATAAAACCTCAAAAAATAGGGTTGAAAAAATTGAAAAATAGGATCCTACAAGAAATGTTTACATATCTAAAAAATTACTTCTCACTTCCTCAAAACTTTTGGATCAAGGTAGTAAATATGTATTTCTTTATCCTTGACTATGTCCTCATGAGACCCATATTTAGGAAAAACCCTTATGAACATTCGATGTGTAAAATTTTACATGTTGTTTTTTTAATCTTTAGTAGTAAATATTTTATCCTTAATTCCAAGGATAATATAGGAATTTTTAACCATAAATTTTATGAAACAGTATTTTTTGGGAACTCAAAATCAATTAAAACCTTCTAGGTTGTCAACAAAAGGTCCCAGAACCTAGATTATTATATTCACGTAACATTTGAGGATAATCTTACTAGATCACATTACCAAAGTGATTGTGATTTTGGGAAACCAAGTTTAACCTTTCAGAAACCTCAATATTCTAAATATATTGATTATGACCAATAATACATGTCCAATAATTTAAATAATTATTGGATTCAATCTACTATCCATCATATTGATAATGTTATCTTTGAATTACAATCCAAAACTCATATTGGAAATTTGGTCTCAGATGAGGATGAACATAAAGATTTTCTCTCCCACGATTAACTTCATTACCTTGATGAATATATTAAGAATGATAATTGTATACTTTCAATTTAATATTATTTGAATCAATTTCAAAAGAACAACATTTTAAATCTCATGGAACATCTTCATAATCATCTTATTATTTAAACTAAGTCAGTTATTGAAAAAATAAAATATAAAAAATGAAATATTATCAATAACAATCCTCAACTTATTACTTAAGTCTATAATCAATAAGAATGCATTGATTGTGGTGAAAAATTTTCACCCATTTCTTGACTGGAATTCATTATAATCTTGTTTATATTCACTACTCATTTTAATTTAAAAATATTTTCAGTGGATGTCGATAGTTCTTTCCTAAATGGTTTAATTTCAAAAAATGTTTATATTGACCAACCACCCATTTTTTGAAATCATAGTCTTTCAAATAAATTTTTTAAGTTAACCAAATATAAAGATGGTTTAAAATCCTCCCAGAATTTGTATGAGTGGTTAACTAAATTTACTTTATCAAATTATCTTAAAATGGGAAAATTCAATTACGCCATTTTTCTAAAAACATTTTCAAATGATTTATTAATTGTTAAAATATTTTTTGATGATATAATTTTTAGATGAACTAAATAAATAAATTTCATTTAATTTTATGATTTGATTAAAAAAGATTTTGAAATACATTTTATATGAGAAATCAAATTATTCATCAGTATTAAAATTACCCCAAATTCTAAAAGAAACTTTTTAAACCAAAGTAAATACACTAATTAAATTTTTAAGAAGTTTGGAATAGATTATTATATAAACCTTAAAACACCCATGAGTAAAAGTTGTAATCTAACATTGGAAGAAGTCAATCCATCGGCTGGAAATAAGATTTATCAAAGTATGATTCAAAGTATACCATACCTTAGTATGACTCTTAAAAACATCATGTTCAATGTATTACTTTATATTAATATTCAATCCAATCCAAAATAATCACATTTAAAATTCCTAAAAAAATTATATAATATCGTTCTTGAATTGTTTTTTACTACCCTTCAAATTTTCAATGTATTCACTAAACCTTGTCCTCTTGATCAATTTGACTTCATCAAAGGAGTTTTGAGTATGATTATCTTGTGATAATTACCTTTAAAAACTATCAATCTTGAAATGTTTTTTAATTTTTATTTTTTTTCAGAAAGAATTTCAAAAAATTATTTCATAATAAAAAAATTAAAACATTTCATAATTTTAGAATATTTAAGGGATTATGATACTCCATGAAAGACATTCTTGTTTGAATACAAAAAAGGTGTATGTTTTTCTAGCATATATGCTTCTAAGTATTTTTTTGGAAAATAGTGTATTGTGTGTTTAACCCTTTCTCATCTTGGGCATGGTGATTGAGCCTTTATTGCACACCTCGTTTGACACTCCCAAATAAATTTCTATATTTTATTAATATATTATTTTTAAACCTTAATGATGAAATGATTTTTCAAAATATTTATTATCAAATTATTTTATTTTAGGCTTACTTAAATGTATATGATCTATTTAAACTTTCTTGATTTATTAGTTTAGGGGGATCTAATCTTAATAAAACTGAGATGATCCTAGAATGGACATTTTATTTTTGAAAATTAATTTCCAAAAATAATTTTTTTTTTAAATATATATTTACTTTTTTTAAAAAAAATATTATTCAATGTTGTATTTCACTCTTGAACTATTTTTTTGAAAAATATTTGTTTTCTATTATCTTGATCTCTATTGAATATATCAATTTGAAATATTATAAAATATTTTAAATTATTTTCAAAATTTTATTTTTTTTCTCTCTCTAAATATCATTAATGATGATAAACCAGTTTTTAAAATATTTTTTTTTAGTTCTATAACCTTGTTTTTATCTTTTACTGGTAATACTAAAGGGGTATAAGTTTTATGTTTTATAAAAGTTAAGTTATTTTCTCTTAAAAATGAGAACTGTTATATTTATGATAAAATATTATGTTTTGTAAAATGAGGGAGAAAATATATGTTTCCTAGTAATTATTTATCTTTATCTTATTATATTTTTATTTTTTTCAGTTTTTATATAAGTGTTTCTAATCATAAGAAATGGGGAGTTTTTTAAACTTATCACCATTATTTGATTTTAATGGTCACAAAAACTCATTAAAGTGTAAAATATTTTCATTTATATGATGTACATCTTAACTTGATGAACTCAGGTAAAACCCTTAAAGGATCCTAGAACCTCTCTTAATATAAGTTTCCAAGACTTATAAGAATGATAGAATAATCATGGAGGATCGTGGAAGGAATTAGAGAATAAAATTCTTGAAACCTAAGGATACATGGTGTACTGACTAATTGGTGAAATTCTCAAGAATTTCCTAAGCTAGCAGAAGCCCACCAGCTACCCAGTGGAGGACCACTAACCAGTTAGTGCTATTGGACAGAATCAATGAAGTCTATTGCATAAAATCATCCTAATAGTTGATGTTCATAGGATATTCATGGTTATAACACAGTTAGGATCAAGTAGAAGAAACCCCATCAGCTACTTGGTTGAGGCTATAGGGTAATCATTGCCTTCGGGCCAGAATCTCCAAGTCCAGAATTTATAGTGGTCAAAATACATCAAATGTGGACTTCAAGGGATTAAAAACCACAAAATAATCGCAAAATATTACTTAATATTTTAGATCCTATAAATAGACCACTTTTTGGACTTAAAAAACTTACTTGATCATCCAATATCTCTTTTCAATGATCTACGATCTCCAATTTCTCCCAAATTGATCTCATTCTAACTCTTCCTTCTCTTTTATAGAGTGTGTAAAAATTTATTTATAGTTTCACTGTAACAGCCCGAGATTTTATGAAAAATATTCTTTTTAATGTTATTAATGTCTTGTGTTGTACGCTACACCAAAAGGAGATTGCACAACACGCATCCTTGACTTGCCTTGCATTACACGCAATCGCAACCTTCCTCGATAGCGTGTGTAGTACGCAATACTGAGTTTCACGAAACAACGATATGCTATTAAAATATTATTAAAACTAGTCATTATGAATAGTAATAACCACTTTTTAAATTTTAGAAATTTTATCTCTCAAAATGGACTTCATTTTTGGATTCGAAGTATCGAATTTAGCCTAAGGTGAAATTTTGGTACTTTTCGAATAACTTTCATATTCTGATTAATAGTGAAAATTACTAAATTATAATTAAAAACAACTTTTTTAATCGAAATAATTAATAGTGATAAATCATTAATTTGAGTGGTTTAAAAGTATATTTAGAATATATTTTTACAATTTAATACAATGTTGGTCATTGGATGTAATTTTACATTTAAACCATACATAATCAAGTGTCAATCTTTTGATAGATATTGTTTCTTAAAAACACGCTATTTGTTTTAACAGCTGGATTTAATTATAAAATTAATTAATGAAACTTCTATGTTATGAATTTGGTAAAATAGACTTCATTTTTGAATTCGGAATATGAAATATAGCTTAGGATGAAATTTTTCCATTGTTCTGAAAAACATCAATTTTTGATGAATAGTGAAACTACTAAGTGGTAGTTAAAAAACTGAATTTTTCATAAAACATAATTTTACCTCTTCTGTGAATGGAATTTCAAAAATCCGAGAGACACGGTTGATGTCAGTAAGTAAAATGTGGTTCAATGAGATGAAAATAATTTTTGGTGAATAGTAACTTTTTACTTTTATTTACCACGGTTAAAAGTAAATAGGGTAATTAAGGGTAAGAATGATATTAATATTACCCTAACACATGTCCTAATTCTATTGGAAAAGTGTATCTCGACCAAAAACAACCTTAAGTGTAAAATATTATCATTTAGGCCCACTTGGATTAGATTAGGACATTTATTATTATTTAATTCAAAGAAGAGTTAAAAGAGTTAAAATCAAAGTTTATTTACTAAAACATTTTTAATAGGGTTTTACATAAGATAAATTCAATTGTAAATATTAATTAGAAAGCTAAAAAGATTTCCTACATAATGGTATTTTATTTGTAATTTTTAGACATCAAATAATTTAATTTATTTATGACACAAAGATGATGCAGTAATTATCTTATTAATAAAATATTGACATAATTGATATTATAAATACCAAAATAAATGTAATTTAAGACTTTTTATGAATTACAATAATTTTTTTGGTTACTATGATATATTAGTGTTGATTTAATCAACTTGGTTAGAACATATAATTCTGTTATGACTTTCAAAAAATCATATATCAAATAGTGTCAAAATTAACACAAAATAGTTTTTAAATCTAATATTATATTATTAATTGTTATTTTATTCCTAAAAAACTAAGGTTCGTCCAACTGACTTAGATAAGGATATATATATTAATAATAAACAATTTGGGGTTCGTTTGGCATGTTATAGTAATTGTATTAACCATATAGTGAAAGAAAACAAAAAGACACGGTAAAAGTTAAATTATTTTACTGAGAGTTAAATCTAATTGATAAGGTTAAAATAATACCCTAAACTTGTCTAAATCCTATTGGTTGATAGTATTTCGACCCATCCCCACTTTAGCTTCGAAATAAGACCCTTTGGAACCATTATAAACCGATTTTGACTTTAATATAAAATAATATTTTGAGATATTCCTAAGGTGCCCCTCTCCTCCCTTATGAAAGGACACCTCCTCCCCCTCCTCCTCACACCAATTTGAGCACTCAAGCTCGGCCAACCCCTGCTATTTTCTCCTCTCCACTTCCCTAGAATAATCCTAGAGGTCCTGCTCTTCTTCAAAGACCAATCATAGTTCCCTAAGTGGAGGATTCAAAGAGGCGTTCCAAAGAAGAGGTAATATCCATTACCGATCTTTTCAATTTCTTTCTTCTTAAACTTATTATTCTTTATTTGTTTCATGATAAATTAATAACATCAGTATTACTTACATACTGATATGTTATTATAAATATGAAACAACCCTAATTCACCTTCTATCCATCCTACGGAAAAATGAAATCACCGCGCGTGCGTACGTACGGAATATCGTCTCCACGCCGTGGTGTAATCTATTTTCCACCATCACCTTACAAGGATGGGTATAATGGTATAATGAGTAACTATTTATGATTATTATAAAGTAATATTGATACTGAAATAATATATATAACCTCTAATACAATTCCACGATCATAGGAACGATATCATCACTCGTGCGTACGTACGGAATACCGTCTCCACGATGTGATGCGACTCGTTCTACATGATCTTCATTTCATAATGATTATATAAATGGATTGAATGAATGAATATGGTATATACTACACTAATACCATTCTTTAAATGAAGTATCTATAAACTAAAGATAAGAATAAGAATTTATTCGACAAAACACGCATAAGAACAAAAAGTTATAAAGACCCGAGTAACAAGTAACAATGAAATATTACTAACAAGAAGCTAAGAATATGAACCTATATGATATCATATCAATATGTATGATTCTGGAATAAGTCAATAACATTATTTAAACCATTATACAGGAGCTTCGGACACGTACAAATCAAATTGGACCTAAGGTAAGGGAAATATCACAATCTCATTTTTATCCGAGATTGTTTATAATTTGGTATTTACTGGGGTGTATTTTATCATCCACATCCATGTTTCCTCAATATGTATTATTTATATCCTTCTAAAATTTTTTAAATCCAATTTTACCCTTCGGTGAGTTTTTAGTAAAGAATATGAAGGAATCTTTTGTCGTTTTTCGTACGAGGTACTTTTTGACTTTTCCGACAAAAGTACAAGAAGAATGTTTTTTTAAATTATACGGCATGAATGGATTTTTAAAACATTATTTCCAAGAAGATTCCTTTAAAAGTTTTCAAGTTTATTTTTAATCAACTTCTTTTAGTTTAAAATTGTATGACATGTTAAGAAAGGAAAAGTGTTTTTGATGTAGAAAGGATATTTTCCTCAAGAATGAAGTTCAAGTGTTTTATCAAAATTATTTTCCATCTAAGAGAATAAAGGGTTCTGTTTTTATCCCTATTATTACATTGATTTGATTATGTTGTAATGGAATTATTTTTATGAATTCCTTTATCGTATATTAATTGTTTTATGATGTCATGATGTTTAAGATTCCCATTTTTATTACATGGGTTATATAATGATGTATGATTTATGATTTTGTGGCACACATAATAATGGTATCATTATGAGATGGGTGGGACCTATATCTCCCTCCAATGCATTGGGTATAGATTTTATATCTCATGAGATAGACATGGCTGAAATGGTAGGTCTTACCGGTTCAGTGAAACAGGACTGAAACGAGGGTTACTCGATTCAGAAAGGGACTTTGTCCACTAAGATAGTCTTGGCATTAAGTCTTGACTAACAAGAAATGATTCTCTATGATTATGTGTGTATGCCACAAAGTTTCATGTTTTAAGTTATGATTATTGTGATTACATTTCACTGCCATGATTTATCCCATGTTATGAAATTATGCTCTCTTTTGTAGGTTTAGATTTCCAAAAGTTATGTTCTTATGAATTTGATGTGATTGATTTTTCTTTTGTTTACCCTTACTAAGAATTTGAGCTCACCCTTTTATGTTTTCTTTTCCCCAGGATATAAAGAACGGTTTTAGGTAAAAAAAATAGAAGATCTTTATGGGAGATATTGAAGATCTTTCAACACGATTAGAAGATTACGTTCCGAGTTTCCAAAGACACTAAACTATTACGATCCTTGTGTGTGTGTTTTTGTTATGTACTAAGTATTCCGCAAATGTAATGTAATGTTCATGTACATCAAACTTCAGGTCTCTACAGTTGGTATCAGAGGAAAGGTTTAGTCAACCTTTGGAAACTAGGATGCGAAAACGTTAGTGAGATCCCTAGAGATATTTCTAAGGTATGTCTAGGGATGTCCCTAAGGTTAAGTATACGTATAGGTTATAGTACTAGAATTACGCTAACGATCATAGAATTAAACCTAAGATGTTAGATATTGAAGGTACTCCCCCTTTATTATGTTGTTTTCCCTAGCATGATTTTTGCCTCTCACACTATTCTTTTTGGATTTTAGACGATGGCTGGAACCCGAAGAAACCGTGTTGATCAATGCAATGGACAATGCAATTATTTCCCTCCTGAATAAATAAATGTTATGGGAGATGGAGTGCAAAATCTTATTGCTATCCTTACACAAGCTATGAATCATTCTGGACTTCCAAATGAGCAGAGAAGGGAACAATATTCTATTGAGTCCTTCATGAGGCAACGTCCACCTTCTTTCAGTGGGACTTCCGATCCACTTGTTGCTGAACAATGGATCAGTACCCCTGAAAAGATATTTTCAGTTCTTCAATGTTCTGAACATGATAATGTCATCTTAGCAGTATATCGTTTGGAAGGTGAAGCTGATCAATGGTGGAATCTTATCAAGAATACGAGGCCAAGAGATGAAATTGAGTCCATGGAATTGGACGAGTTCAAGAACTTGTTTTTCAGTAATTACTTCCCTCGTATTCTTCGAACAAAGATGGAAAAGGAGTTTCTTCAGCTGAAGCAGAAGGATGATGAATCCGTTGGTATATACGAAGCAAATTTTACAAGACTTGCAAGGTACGCTTCTGGTATTATCATCCAACCTGAAAGTAAAGTTGATCAATTTTTCAGTGGATTAAAACCAAGTCTTCGAAGGGCATTAGCTATAAGAGACTTCGGTAGCTATGAAGAAATTGTGCGTTGTGCTATCTAGGTAGAAATGGAAGTTGGTGTTACATATCCATCTCATGGTTTTGACAAGAAACGAAAGATGGAGTTCAAGGAAAAATCTCAGAATAATGGTGAAAAGAAGATGAATGTTTCCTTATGCACAAAGTGTGTAAAAAAGAATGGTGGAGATTGTCTTAAAGGGACTAGAAAATGTTTTAAGTTTGGAAAAGAAGGTCATCGAGCAGCTGAGTGTCAAAGTAATGGAAAAAGGTTTTCTAATGATGTGAATAAAGCAAACACTGCAGAGAACGCACCACCAACACTTCAATGCTTCAAGTGCAAGGAAATGGGGCATTATGCTAATAAATGCCCTAATCCAAGGGTTAGTGATGATCGACATGAGCAACTGCTGAAGGCAAAGGACAGAGGGAAGTCACATGCGATCACTATTGGCGATGTTGAATATAACAACAATGTGGTGGAATGATTAAGTGTTTATGTAATGGGATTCGAAAATAATATTGTATCATGGAGTATTGGAATATTTATGTATTGGTCTAATATGGTATTCAAAGTGATTGAGATATTATGCGCATAATGAAGGTAAAATGAGAAAATGAAATGTTTAACAGTATTCATGGGCTCATGATTGATATAAGGACTAAGTGATATCATGGTTTGAGTATATAGAATTTTGAGGATTTTGGTATGTGAAAAGTGTTAACTTTTAACTGCATTCAAGTTTTCACTATGGTTCAATGGGTATTCAAGAGAATACATTATTAAGGACTTTGAATGTTTGGAATGTGACCAACAAAACATATGTTATGATATATGGGGATCGAAAATGGTGTTAAATCTCTGGTAATCGTTTTCCCTATGTTATGAGAGTGGACTACAGTATTATGGATAAGCCTAAATATTGGAATGGATTATGTTGGACATAAGTTAGTATTGTTTAAGGATCGATGTTTTCTTGATATTATTGATGGGATGTTATAGTATTATAGTTTTAGAAAAAGGACAACCTGCAGAACGGGCGACAACCCATCGCGTCGGACAAGGATGTGGGAATCGAACCCACAACCGAAGTGCGACTGGCCTTTATCGCCTACCACTGGCCTACAGGAAGTCACTGTTTATTAGAAACTAGTTTTATTATATTAAGCAATATGATATATGAAGTATAAAGTCCATTTTAGGAACCATATATGATTAATCTCACTATAGATCGACTTATGTATATAATTTTTGCTAACCTTTTGTTTGAGACAGATGGAATGACCCGTCATTCTATCACATGATCTGCTAACACTTCACGAATAACAAATTCAACTTCATTTATTTAAGAGATGAAGTGGAAATTTTTAAAGGCACGAACATCAGTGAGATTGTACCAAAATAAAGTAAGTATTTATTCTAATTCAAATTCTTTAACTTTAGGGAAACGATCTTGAAAACCAAAAATGTTGTCCTAGTGATCTTATATATGATGAATCAGATGGTACCTTAGATCGTCACAAATTTATGGCTTTGTGATTTCTGGCTTTTCCATAGCCATGTTCTCTACCACTCTCCATCAGAACATGATGGTTAGATTTCTCTTCCATATCCATACTTTCACCTATGTGGAAACCCAGTGATTAGTTTATTTGGGTAACTGTTACGTTTCATACTTTTGTTTTTAAAGATTGGTTTTGATATTCCTTTTTACGATGTGGGTTTCTATTAAAGAAACTTTCGAATAGTAAACCATTTATAACCCTGACGAATTTCGAGGGCGAAATTCATTTTAAGGGGGGTAGAATGTAACAGGCCGAGATTTTATGAAAAATATTCTTCTTAATTTTATTAATGACTTGTGTTGTATGCTACACAAAAAGGATCTTTCACAACACGCATCCTTGACTTTCCTTGCATTACACGCAATCACAACCTTCCTCGATAGCCTGTGTAGTACGCAATACTGAGTTTCACGAAACAACGATATGCTGTTAAAATATTATTAAAACTAGCCGTTATGAATAGTAATAACCACTTTTTAAATTTTAGAAATTTTAGCTCTCAAAATGGACTTCATTTTTGGATTCGGAGTATCGAAGCCTAAGGTGAATTTTTGGTACTTTTCAGATAACTTTCATATTCTGATGAATAGTGAAAATTACTAAATTATAATTAAAAACAACTTTTTTAATCGAAATAATTAATAGTGATAAATCATTAATTTGAGTGGTTTTAAAGTATATTTAGAATATATTTTTACAATTTAATACAATGTTGGTCATTGGATGTAATTTCACATTTAAACCAGACATAATCAAGTGTCAATCTTTTGATAGATATTGTTTCTTAAAAACACGCTATTTGTTTTAACAGCGGGATTTAATTATAAAATTAATTAATGAAACTTCTATGTTATGAATTTGGTAAAATAGACTTCATTTTTGAATTTGGAATATGAAATATATCTTAGGATGAAATTTTGGCATTGTTCTGAAAAACATCAATTTTTGATGAATAGTGAAACTACTAAGTGGTAGTTAAAAAACTGAATTTTTCATAAAACTTAATTTTACCGCTTCTGTGAATGGAATTTTAAAAATCCGAGAGACACGGTTGATGTCAGTAAGTAAAATGTGGTTCAATGAGATGAAAATATTTTTTTTTGAATAGTAACTTTTTACTTTTATTTACCACGGTTAAAAGTAAATAGGGTAATTAAGGGTAAGAATGATATTAATATTACCCTAACACATGTCCTAATTCTATTGGACAAGTGTATCTCGACCAAAAACAACCTTAAGTGTAAAATATTATCATTTAGGCCCACTTGGATTAGATTAGGACATTTATTATTATTTAATTCAAAGAAGAGTTAAAAGAGTTAAAATCAAAGTTTATTTAATAAAACATTTTTAATAGGGTTGTACATAAGATAAATTCGATTTTAAATATTCATTAGAAAGCTAAAAAGATTTCCTACATAATGGTATTTTATTTGTAATTTTTAGACATCAAATAATTTAATTTTTTTATGACACAAAGATGATGCAGTAATTATCTTATTAATGAAATATTGACATAATTGATATTATAAATACCAAAATAAATGTAATTTAAGACTTTTTATGAATTCCACTAATTTTCTAGGTTACTATGATATATTAGTGTTGATTTAATCAACTTGGTTCGAACATATAATTCTGTTATGACTTTCACAAAAATCATATATCAAATAGTGTCAAAATTGACACAAAATAGTTTTTAAATCTAATAATATATTATTAATTGTTATTTTATTCATAAAAATCTAAGGTTCGGCCAAATGACTTAGATAAGGATATATATATTAATAATAAACAATTTGGGGTTCTTTTGGCATGTTATAGTAAGTGTATTAACCATATAGTGAAAGAAAACAAAAAGACACGGTAAAAGTTAAATTATTTAACTCAGAGTTAAATCTAATTGATAAGGTTAACATAATACCCTAAACTTGTCTAAATCCTATTGGTTGATAGGATTTAGACCCATCCACACTTTAGCTTAGAAATAAGACATTTTGAAACCATTATAAACCGATTTTGACTTTAATATAAAATAATATTTTGAGATATTCCTAAGGTGCCCCTCTCCTCCCTTATAAAAGGACACCTCCTCCCCCTCCTCCTCACACCAATTTGAGCACTCAAGCTCGGACAACCCCTGCCATTTTCTCCTCTCAATTTCTCTATAATAATACTAGAGGTCCTGGTCTTCTTCAAAGACCAATCTTAGTTCCCTAAGTGGAGGATTCAAAGAGGCGTTCCAAAGAAGAGGTAATATCCATTACCGATCTTTTCAATTTCTTTCTTCTTCAACTTCTTCTTCTTTAGTTGTTTCATGATAAAGTAATAACATCAGTATTAATTACATACTTATATGTTATTATAAATATTAAACAACCCTAATTCACCTTCTATCCATCCTACGGAAAAATGAAATCATCGCGCGTGCGTACGTACGGAATACCGTCTCCACGCCGTGGTGTAATCTATTTTCCACCATCACCTTACAAGGATGGGTATAATGGTGTAATGAGTAACTATTTATGATTATTATAAAGTAATATTGATACTGAAATAATATATATATACTCCAATACAATTCCACGATCATAGGAACGATATCATCACTCGTGCGTACGTACGGAATACCGTCTCCACAATGTGATGCGACTCGTTCTACATGATCTTCATTTCATAATGATTATATAAATGGATTGAATGAATGAATATGGTATATACTACACTAATACCATTCTGGAAATGAAGTATCTATAACGTAAAGATAAGAATAAGAATTTATTCGACAAAACACGCATAAGAACAAAAAGTTATAAAGACCCGAGTAACAAGTAACAATGAAATATTACTAACAAGAAGCTAAGAATATGACCATATATGATATCATATCAACATGTATGATTCTGGAATAAGTCAATAACATTATTTAAACCATTATACAGGAGCTTCGAACACGTACAAAGCAAATCAGACCTAAGGTAAGGGAAATATCACAATCTCATTTTTATCTGAGATTGTTTATACTTTGGTATTTACTGGGGTGTATTTTATCATCCACATCCATGTTTCATCAATATGTAATATTTATATCCTTCTACAATTTTTTAAATCCAATTTTACCCTTCGGTGAGTTTTTATAAAGAATATTAAAGGAATCTTTTGTCGTTTTTCGTACGAGGTACTTTTTGACTTTTCCGACAAAAGTACAAGAAGAATGTTTTTTTAACTTATACGGCATGAATGGATTTTTAAAACATTATTTCCAAGAAGATTAATTTAAAAGTTTTCAAGTATATTTTTAATAAACTTCTTTTAGTTTAAAATTTTATGACATGTTAAGAAAGGAAAAGTGTTTTTGAAGTAGAAAGGATATTTTCCTCGAGAATGATGTTCAAGTGTTTTATCAAAATTATTTTCCATATAAGATAATAAAGGGTTCTGTTTTTATCCCTATTATTACATTGATTTGATTATGTTGTAATGGAATTATTTTTATGAATTCATTTATCGTATATGAGTTGTTTTATGATGTCATGATGTTTACGATTCCCATTTTTATTACATGGGTTATGTAATGATGTATGATTTATGATTTTGTGGCACACATAAGAATGGTATCATTATGAGATGGGTGGGACCTATATATCCCTCCAATGCATTGGGTAAAGATTTTATATCTCATGAGATAGACATGGCTGAAATGGTAGGTTATACCGGTTCAGTGAAACAGGACTGAAACGAGGGTTACTAGATTCAGAAAGGGACTTTATCCACTAAGATAGTCTTGGCAATGAGTCTTGACTAATAAGAAATGATTCTCTATGATTATGTGTGTATGCCACAAAGTTTCATGTTTTATGTTATGATTATTGTGATTACATTTCACTGCCATGATTTATCCCATGTTATGAAATTATGCTCTCTTTTGCAGGTTTAGATTTCCAAAAGTTATGTTCTTATGAATATGATGTGATTGATTTTTCTTTTGTTTACCCTTACTAAGCATTTGAGCTCAACCTTTTATGTTTTCTTTTCCCCAGGATATAAAGAAAGGTTTTAGGTAAGAAAAAACAGAAGATCTTTATGGGAGATATTGAAGATCTTTCAACACGATTAGAAGATTACGTTCCGAGTTTCCAAAGACACTAAACTATTACGATCCTTTTGTGTGTGTTTTTGTTATGTACTAAGTATTCTGCAAATGTAATGTAATATTCATGTAAATCAAGCTTCGGGTCTCTACATTCACTATCTTCAATTATTATCAATACTTCCTTAGTTATTTTATATTATTTGATAGAATTGAGACTAATAATTATTTTAATTTCTTCCTTGAAATCTTATAATTGTCCAAATTTCTACTAAATTTGGTGCTCACTCCCATTAAATTGAGTGGATATTATTTTCTTTCCATTTCATTTAAAAAGAAACGGAATATTCTTCTTAAGGCTTCTATCTTTCCAATTAAATATCTAGTGCCTATTTTATCATCCATTTCTAGTTATAACCTAAAAAAGGGAATGTTCTTCTACGTTGGATGTTGTTAAAGATAAGGGACTAATATAATAAATCATCAATTGATTGGGTGATAGGAAAAACTATTTTTAGAGTTATTTCTAAACTTTCTTACCAGATAATTTTTCTTATTTACTTTCAAGAAAATATTTTATTTATATATTCCAATCATTATTTTATTCAATTATTTAATCTAAAAAACAATTGTAACCATTTATTCTCAAATAGCCCTTTATTTTATTCTTTCTCTTCTATATCGTTGTGGTTTCAACATTGATTATTTTATATTTAAAAGGTTCAAATTTTTTAAATATATTTTAATGAATTTTTTATAATTGGATTATTTTTATTAATTTTTAAAGTGAAATTCATCACACTATTTACATTTCACTCTACTTAAGTCTACAAAGAATACAATCAATTTTTCATATATAAAGTTAATGTAATATAATTTTTATTTCAATATAATTTTACAATAGTTGAGTGATTATTTTACTATTATTGTAGATAACATAAGGAAATATACATAAATGATTTCTTTTAATTGCAAAAGAAAATTTTCATCCTTTGGTTTTTCTTTGAGAAATTTTCTTTACTTAAATCTCGTTTATTTCTCAATGAAATTAATATTAAAGATATATATTTTTCATCCATAGAGCACTAAAATTAAATTTTAACATATAAAAATATCTACAAAAGGATATAAAGTTATTAAACATTCCTTTGTACATTAACAAAATCAAAAATAGATACTAAAAGATAAGATAATATCTTATATGAATAAACATCAATCTCAAAAATATCAATAATGACATCCAAAGTTAAACTTACAACATTCATTAAATAACTAACCATAAAAATCTCAAAAATATGCTCAACCAAGATTAAAATAAAAAATATTATAATAATTTGATAACATATTCTTTGATGATCAACTAATAATTTTTTCTCCAAATAACATCAATCACTTATAAATCCATATACAAAAAAAATTAATTATCTAATCATATAATGTTTCCAATAATATAGTGAACTTATTTCAAAATAACATTAAACACTTAGTCACCATATAACGTTTCAATATCATGGTTATCTATATGATAAAACTTATGTTCCCAAAATGTAATAACCATTTTATATCAATTAAAAATATTTATCTTAACATCAAATATCATCTTAACCCCAAAGGTTAATAATATATTTTAACATATGTAGATAAAATATAAAAGTATTATTCTTAAAATAACTTTTTCACTAAAAAATTTAAACATAATGGTTATATATACCAAAAACATTTATTAGAAATAAATATATGTCTCATAAAGTACTCTCATCACATAACAAATCCAAAAAATATTAATAACATTAAACTCATGATAATCCTTATATTTATCACTACAACATAACTCATGAATCATTATGGGTAGATACCTAAATCTTTCAATGTACTTCATAATCTAATAACCATGCTTTTTCATATTATTCATCACTAATTCCATCCTAAAATCACAAATATGAATCATGTATTAATATTTATCAATATCAAACCATAATCCAATATATAATCCATACATTTAAATTTCATTCTTAGTTTCCTCACCTTTAACAGTAATGGATTTAGATATTACAAAACCTTTATATGTATGATCTTGTTAATCCCATTTTTAAGGTTTCAACCTAGAACATATATTATAATAATTATTATACTCTCCACATTTAAAACAAAGAATTTATACCTTTGTAATAACTTCATTATCATTTATAGTGTTAAATAAACTCTTCCATTTTCCTAGGAAGTTTATTGATTTATTCCTATCTTTACTATATACAAAACATATTCTCGTTAATTTTAGGGTACCTAGAAATTATATAATTTGATCTAATGTCCAAAGGTGCTTAAAATCTCAAATCAAATGGTTGGACAGTGGTGAGAGGTCCAAGGTCCATCTATGGATTTAAGGAAGAGATAAAAACAAAACCAAGGATGTTTGGACCCTATATTTATTAAGGAATCATAGAAGGTCTTGTCTATAGTGTAGTGACTTCAACTATACTTTTGGAACCTACGGTCATAGTGAGATCCTATTTTAAAGATTTTCAACACCCAAAATCACATGGATTCAAAAACACATTAAAAAACATCGATTAGCACCATGACATGCACTGCAACATCGTGTATGGAATTTCATATGCCCAACAGGCCACCATGGCCTCTCACTAGGGCATAAAGAAATTTTTCTAACCATTTTGAAAGTGGTAACAACCTGAGATATTAATGATTATTTTCTTTTAATATTTTTTTTGAGTATCTTATCTGACATGGAATAAAAAACTAATAAAAAACAATGAAACCTTAATAATATTAAATTATTCAAGAAGATGGTTACAGTTGTTATACAAGCAGGAATAGATGGTAGTAACTATATTTTGAATTCCAATATATATAATAATTTTATAATTTAAATTTAAAAAATATATCTTCATTTTTTTAATTTATATAATTTATATTATCTTATGTTTATTTTTTGGGTTTTTCTAAATTAATTGACTTCTAAGAGAATAGTAAAAATATTTATTTTGCAAAAAAAATACCTTTTATAATAAAATAATGATATCATATTTTATGAAACCATTTTTATATATTAAATATATATTTTATTAGTAATATAAATTGTTTAAAAATACTATTTTTATTTTATAAAACACATGTTTAATATTTTTAAACTCGAGTATTATTTCACACTAAAAAACTTTTTACATATTTATAATAAAAACTAGAATTTATCACATTTAATAATTAAATTTAATAAAATATATTTCCTATTTTATTTAAAAAATTATATTTTATCTAAAAATATGAATTTAATTTTTAGTCATAAATATAATATTAGTAATATCAATGTTAATTATAGTGATATTGGTAAAATAGTTTTTTTATATATTATTTTATTAATATCATTTACTATGTTTTTAATAAATAAAATTGGTATAAATTAAATTATGAATATATTATTATTTTTAAACATATATATCACTATATTAATACTCATTAAATTGGTAATAAATACTAAATAATATTAAAGAACACATATTGCTTAAATGTCATTTTCTACAAAAACTATTTTAATATTTTATATATTATAATTTACTAGTTAATGTTATCATATATATAAATTGAATTATATTAAATTAAGATTATATTTAGTTCTGAATCATTATGATTTTCTATATAGGTTACCTTAAATTTTAAATAAAATATAAATTACTAAGTTTAAAATTTTTAACCAAGGTAAAAATTTAAAATGTAAAAATGTAAGAACCTATGGTAAAAGACATGAAAAATTATTAAGACGTGTGTGGAAAGATTTTTATGAGGTTTTTTATAAAACAAAATCACCGCAAAAACAATTATTATGAAATTTTTGAGTCATTTACCATGGAATGGTATATTGATATCATGTAAGTGTAAAGGGTATTCCCAAAAGTGCTCTTTTCTTCACTTATAAAAGGGGATCACTCCAACCCCTATATAGTAACACCTAACATTATAATTTATTTTGAAAATATATTAAAATTTCCTCTCATGAGATTATTTTTATTATAATTAACACCCTTGTCTCTATAAGTTATCTTAAGTCCTTTATTTTTAAGAAAATCTCGAAGATAAGGTCATGTCTTAAACGTAAGTATTAACACCTTTGTAACTTTTTCTACTTAATATTTATCATCCAAATATATTTTATCCATAAAAATATAATGGAATAAAAATCATTATTATATTTATATGTCATTATATTAATGTAATAACCATTATTGTTTCTTACCCATCTGATAAGAAAAACAAAAGTGGTGTTTGTATGTTGTACAGACTTTCACCTCCACAAAGCGATGTATTCCATATTTCATCACTGCCACTCATGTATAATTAAAAAGATGTTATGTATTAGTAAATATTATATATATAATATAAATATTATTATAAAATTTCAAAATTATCATTTACCATTTTTTCCTCTACTTTATTGATAAATGTAGACTTTAATCAAGGACGTGCGGACTATCACTTCCACAAGAAATGGGTTTCCTTTTTCATTACCACTCATCACAGTTGGCTATAAAAATATATTAAATATATAAAAATTATCTAAATAACACTATTAATTTTCCAGATATTATTAAACTGTTTATTTATTCTTTCTACCATGGTCTACATACAAAAGGAGTTATGAAAAAATTGATGGAACAACCTTAAGTGACCAATGTAGGAAAGAAAACTACATTATAAATAAATAAAATTTGATAGTTAAAGGACCTTGTAATATGAAATATTGTTGAATTGTTTTTTTATTTAATTATTTAATAAACATTTTTTTATTCATTAATTTAATCACACGTGTAGAATGATTCTAAAACCTGAGGTAAGGGATCTTTCATACCTCTTTTGTGACTTGTCGTCTACAATTTATCTTTATTTTTTTACATTTATTAAATATTATTCTCATGTAACTCTTACATTTTTAATATATTTCTTTTAAATATATACCTAGTTAAATATATCGTACATTTTTTGGTTTATTCTTACTTTATTTCCTTTTAAAGTTTCCACTTTTAAGTAAACCTAGTTTAAGTGAAATTTCCAATTTCTTATCCCATGTCATGAATTATCCCCATGAAATTTTTTTAAACAATAAATCGCTTCTAAATTACTCATTATTTTATGGAAACCTTACTTTGTTCAATTTTTACATTATGGAAAAAAATACGTTCTTTCCTTATATAAAAATATCCTTTACTTATTTCATAAAGATTCAACCAATTCTTGTGTTTTTATTATTTCTTCTTCAAGATATTCCTATTAAATTTTATACCTTGGAACTCTATATTAAATAACTATGTACCCTTTTCAATTATGAAAGTGAAAAAAATTTATTAATTTTTCTTTTGGTAATCCTTATGATTTATTCTTCAGTTACTCTTTGAATTTGAATTATGAAACCCACTTCCTTCTCATGGCTTCGATTGTACTTATGATTTGTGTAAGGTTTATTTTCATCATTTGACATACATATGTATGATTTAAATTTATGTAGCTGGTGGAAAGAAACTATATATTCACCAAATTTATTAGGTAAAGAATTATATATCATGATATTTTATGTAAGGGGTTAGGGATTGAACCTAATACACCATGGGACTTTATCCAATTTATGATGATGGTATTTAGAGTGACCCTTTCCTTATGTTTATGGAATCATGTTTTATATTATTTTGACATAATTATGATCTTATAACATCATTTATTTATTCCATGTCATTATTATAATAATAATAATACCCTTTATTATATCATGTTATGCCTCTTGACTCTCACATTATTCTTATTTTCATGTTTATCCCCTTACTGGGGTTTCTAGATAACACTTTTCCTTATGTATTTTCCCTAAGATATCCTATAAAGTTTTATAATATCTATGGAATTTATAATAAATATGTGGAGTTTTAAATAAATTTAATGTTTTTAGGCCTAATATGATGTATCTATATGTCTAGTCTTCTTAATACACTAGACCTCAAATCATCATCCTTTATTTATTGGAATTTTTTTAAAAATTGTTAAATAATATGTGTTTAAGGTGTGGCTCACCATATTTGGTATCAAAGGAAAGTCTAGTTATTTTTATTTATTAAGAAGGAATAACCTTAGTGAAAACCATAAGGATAAGAAGAATATATAAGATTAATTATTTGATAACATCCTAAAATTTTAGTAAAGTATATATTGTGTGGTTTTCCTTGAAATAAAATCTCTATCTCGATATTAGAATGTGGATGAAATCTCTAGAATATATGTACATAGGGGTAATAATCCTTAATAGGGCGTGTTTGGTATTAACTCAACCATGAACAGGTGCCTAAAAAAGAGGCCTAATTACACACATAAATAAACACTTATGAGGGATATAATTTAATTAATTCACATTATCATTAAAAACCATTATGAATGATTTGAACATATTTATATGAAAATTAATTAGGTTAGAGAACCTAATTGTAAAATATCCAAGGATATCATAAATTGATTCTTATAACATAATAATTTATTTTCTTCACATCATTTATAAGTTACTGCTTCTAATTTTATAGTTTATATTTTATAAATTTATTAATCAAGGTGTTCCTATTCTGAACTATATTTTATTTTAGAATGTGTTTTTACGTAAGAAGAATCATGTTAAAAACATGTGAAATGGTTAGTGTTTTGACTTCCATATTTAAATTAATAACATGATTGTATGATATAACAACCACATGTATGTAATGGAATAACTAACTCATGTTATCAATAATAACTTGAATTACATGGAACTCCCTCTAATTGAGTAATAAATAGTTGAGTCCTTTATGTGTCACATGCCTACAAATTTTAGTGTATGGTCTGATCTAATAATCGATGAACAATGGATTATCTCAATTGAGAAGATATTTTTTTTTCTTAAATTATCTGGGTAAGTGGAGGTCATACTTGTTGTTTACTGCACTGAGAGGTAATTTTTTTAGTGGTGGAAACTGATCTAGAATAGAAAACCCATGAAATACATAGAATCTGTTGAGTTTTATGAGTTCAATAGGTAGTTTATCAATAAATAGTTACCTTATACTCTTAATATTAAAATATATTGGGATTTCATTGAACTCAATAAAAAGGATGGTGAATCTGTTAGATCTTATAAGGTGAACTTCACAAGGCTTGAATGATACACCTCCGGTTTTATCATTAACACCAAAATTAAAACTGGATACTTAATTAGTGGTTTAAATCCATGCCTATGAAGTGATTTGAAAATTTGGTACTTTGAATTCTATGAGGAAATAATATGATGTTACCACAAAGCTGAGATGGAAATGGGTGATTCTCAGTGGTCTCACGGAACTGGATATAATAAATAAAGAATATATTTTAACTCGGGGGGGTCACTGGATAAAACATATAGTGGTAAGAAAATAAAACAATCAAATGTCAAATGTGTGGAAAGAAATATCTTGGAAAATATTTCAAGGGGTTAGAAAAATATTCAATTGTTCAAATAAGAGATATAAATCCAACACATTTAAATGAAATATGAATAATCCCATTAATGTGATCGAAGATGAAAATTTCCTCATCTATCATCAATTAGTTTTCTAATATTTCAACTGTAATTAATGTGGGCACTATGAAAACCAATTCACTTATACAAGGTTTTTTGAATATAACCAACTACAAAAAATACCAATGTTAAGAGAGAAAGTTTGTTCTTATTCTATTATTACTGTAAATATAGATCAAGGTAATGATGTGGTGATAGGTATACTAGTTATACATTCAATAAAAGTTAATATACTATATTATTATAGTTCTGTGTGCTCTTTTTTATCAATAAGGTTTAGTATAAATATTCCAACATCACCAAAAAAACATAGAGTTGTCAATGAAAACTATTAATGTGGTGATTTTTATATCTCAAGTACATAAATCTTCCCCAGTTGATATATATGGGATGAATCTCCCAGTGAAACTTGTCATAATTCATTTTTGGGTAATTTTATGTTATTAAAAAAATGTACACGTTGTATTTATATACAGCCCACATCAAATGTCGGGGGAAGAAAACTAGCTTCTATATCATAAATTACCCTTTTATTATATTCAAGTGTAAGGAGGAGGATTAATCTCCATTGGAATATTCTTTAGAAGCAAGTATAATGTTTCCTTATGATCAAAAATATCTAGATCAAATGATTGGATCAAAGTATATGAAATATCTTGAGTACATTCCCATTGTATAGGATATAATGATGTATTCTATAAATAACTTTCCAGCCTTCCTTCTGAATGAGAGGTTGAGGTCTCAATTGACCTTATACCTACATCTCGATTTATTTCCATGACATCATATATAATGGTCCCCATATTTCTATATTATCTTTAAAAACATTACTATAACATATAAACACAAGTTTCATATTCCCGAGTGGTTCACTATAGGGTGCATTGGCCCTCTTTTCAAAGAATAAGGATTGGTGTATGTGTCTCTGTATCGATTATCATGAACTCAAAAAGTTCATGAAAAAATAAAAATTTTCTTCTTCCACATATTGATGACTTCATTGATCAGTTATGTGGAGTGAAATAATTCTCAAAAGTATACCTATGGTCAGGATTTCGTCATTGAAATATAAAGGAGGATATTACTAAGTATACCTTTTGTACAAGGTATGAGAACTACGAGTTCATATCATTCCATTTGGGATCATAAATTCTACAGAAATATTTATGGACATAATTAATATAGTATTTAGTGATTACCTTGATAAATTTTTGAAATTATTTATAGATGATATTCTTATATACTCTAAAATAAATGAGGTATATGATAATCATTTGAATTTTGTGTTGAAGACTTTGAGTAAGGGTATGTTATATGAAATATATTGTAAATGTGATTTTTATATGGAGTAAGTAGCATTCTTAGGTCGTGTTATCACATTAATGGTGATATATGTTTATACTTTGAAGACTAAGGTGATTTAGTATTATCCTAGACCATCATCTATGATGTAGATCCATAATTTCCTTAGGTTAACTGGGTACTATCAGTGATTTGTGTAAAAATTATCAAGATTGAAAAATCCATCTTACTAATATTACTGAGAAGGGAATAAAGTATATTTGGATATATGAGTGTGAAAATAGTTTCAAGGAGATAAATAATAGGTTTACCATATCACCTATAATCACTATACCCAAAATAGGGAAAGGATTTTTTATATAAAGTGATGCATCAAAAAAGTATTGGGATGTGTGCTCATGCATAATGATAAATTTATATCTTATGCCTCAAGGAAGTTGAAGGTGCACGAAAGAAATTATCTAATCCATGATAATGAGTTGGAAAAATAATCTTTACATTGAAATATTATAGGCATTTCCTCTATGGAGATAAGTTTGATATATATATATTGACTAAAAGAACCTGAAATATATATTTACACAAAAGGAGACCAATATAAACCAATAAAGATGTTTTGAGTTAATAAAGTATTATGATTTCTCAATACACTACTATATATGGAATGAAAATAAATTGTTAGATGATATAAGAAAAAAAAATATTGAAAACTTATCTATGATGATGATTGAGAAGCATCCAATATTCTTGTATAAGAAAAAGATGGAAATGGGAATTGCGAAGAAAGGAACATCATACAACTTTTCTCAAATGATTACTCATCCATTATTACTTGGGAATATTATAAATGATCAAAGGGGTGATGTGGAGATATTGAAGAAGGTGGATGTATTAAGGAAAGGAAACCTAATAAGTTAAAGGTTGGTGATGAAGGTGTTGTGAAATTTGGGAAATGACTTTGTGTTCCATAAGATATAGCGATAATGAAGGCGTACAAAATGATTCCCATATCTCAAAATTCCCCATCCAACCAAGAAAGATGAAAATTTATAGATATCTCTAAGAAAATTATTAGTGGGATAATATGAATAAGGATATTACTAAATGTACAACAATTTTCCTGGTGTTCCAGTAAGTGATAGATGAGATGTAAATTTACAAAGGGAAGATAAAACCATTTCTTATACCTATATGGAAATGGAAAAACATCACTATGGATTTTTTCACAGGTCATCCAAATACATCCAAAGGGAATAATTATATATGGATTATAGTGAACTATTTTATAAATAATTATTGCTTAATTTTCATTCAACAGGACATATTACTTAATAAAATTGAAAATATACACATTAAAGAAATGTTAAGGATACATGGAACGCCACTATCAATTGTATCTGATTGAGATCTAATGTTCACCTCAAGGTTCTAGAGGAATCCTTAGCGTGATTTAAACACAAAGTTTAACTATAGTGAATCCTGTCATCCCCATACTGATGGCCAATCTGAACTAAAAATTTGGATAATTGAGAATATATTGAGAGATTACTCTATAGACTTCAAGGTGGGATGGGACTGACATATTCCTATTTTAGAGTTCTCTTACAACAAAAATTTCCATTCAATCATCCAAATTTCCTCATAATAAGACCTCTATCGGAAGAGATATAGAACAACAATTTTTGGGAGAATGGAAGTAGAAAAAAAATCTAGGACCTAAGATGGTTGGAGAAATGATAGAAAAGGTATTGAACATTCAACAATACATCAAAGTAGCATAGAGATAAAAGAAGAGTTATGTTGATAACCATTAATGAGACATAGAGTTTGAGGTTGGTGATAATTTATTGTTATGTATATCTTTATGGAGGAGATTTAGGAGATTCAGGAAGAAGAGGTAGCTAAGTCCAAGATATATTGAGCCCTTCATGATTCTTGATCGCATCAGAGTAGTATATTATCGACTAGGACTCTTACCGAACCTATCTAAATTACATGATGTGTTCCACATATCTCTATTATATAGGGACAAACCAGATTCGTCACATGTACTGAATTCATAGGTGGTATAGTTTTATAATGATCACTCTTACAAGGAGTATATGGTGAAGATCTTGGATATTATAGACAAAGTTCTATGAAACTAGAAAACTAATCTTGTAAAATTAATTAGAGAAAAAATATTCATTAAGATGAAATATAGGAACCTGAAGAGTCTATAAAAGAAAATTACCCTCGTTTTTCACCTTAGTGTATGAAATCAAATTTTGACAGTGAATTTTGTTAATGAGGAAGAATGTAATGTCCTAATATATTAATGATAATTTCCCCTAAATAAGTAATATTTTTATTATCGTATGTTACATGTAATAATAGACTAAAACAAAAAAATATAAACCTTAATAAAATTAAAGTATACAAGATGATAGTTATAACCATTAAACTAGCGGGAATAGATATAAGTAACTACATTTTAAATCCCTATATTTATAATTAATTATGAATCTAAATTTAAAAAAATTAAATTCATTTTTTTATTTATAGTATCAATACTATCTTAATATTAATTTTTGTATTTTTTTCCAAAATAATTGATTTTTAGAAAAATAGTAAAAAAACTGATTTTTCTAAAAACTATCACTTTTATAATAAAGTAATGAATTAAAATTTTATGAAATAATTTGTATATATAAAATATAAATTTAATATGTAATTTACATCACTTGAAAATACTATTCTGAATTTATAAAACACATGTTTCACATTTTTGAAACTCAAGTAATATTTCACACTAAAAACTGTTTTTATGCACATATAATTACAATTATACTTTCTAATTTCTTGAAATTAAATATAAAAAAATCTCTTTCCTTTATGTGATAAAATTTAAATATTATAAAACAAGTTAAATTTCATTTTAATTAATAAATATATTATTAGTATGATTAGTGTTAATTAACATGATAATGGTAAAATAGTTTTTTTAGTGAATTATTGTATTAATATCTTGTAATTATTTTTTAACCAATAAAATTGATGTAAATTAAGTTATGGGTCTAATATTATATTTAAAACTATATATAACAATATTAACACTCATTTAATTAAAAATCAATGATAAATAATATTAAAAACACATAATGATTAAAAGTCATTTTTCTACAAAAACTATTTTTATATATATTATATGTTTTAATTTAAATGTTGATATTATCATAATTATAGATTTAATTATATTAAATAGAGATTAAATTTAGGTTAAACCCTAAAAAATTTATAATAGTGGTTACCTAATATTTTTAAATAAAATATAAATTACTTAGTTGAAAACTTATTACCAAGGTAAAAATCAAAATGTAAAAATGTAACAACATATGATAAATGACTTGAAACATATTTAAATCTTATGGGAAAATTATTTGATGAGGATTTATAGACCCAATATCACCCCACACACCATTATTATGAAATTTTGGACTAATTGACCATGTAATAGAGTAATGATATCAAGGAAGTGTAAAAGGTATTCCCAAAAGTTTCATTTTATTCCCTCATAAAAGGTGATCACTTACACCTATCTATGGTAACACTTAAAATTATAATTTCCATTGAAACTATACTAAATATAAATATCCTTGAATTAAATTATTCACCCATAAGTCCCTATTCTACTGAATTTATCTTAAGGACTTCGCTTATATGGAAATCTCTAAGAGAAGATCAAGTCTCCAAAGTGATTATTACGTTCTTCGTAACTTATTCTCCTTAATATTTATCTAAATATATATTATATCCATAAAAATATAATTAAATTATTATAATTATTATACTTATATTTTATTATATTAATTAAATAACCATTATTAATTCCTCTCTATCAAATAAAAAAATAAAAGTTTCGTTAGTGCATTGCATGAACTACAACCTCAACAAAGAAACATCTTCTTTTTATCATCACTATCATTAATGGATTCTCCAAAGAATGTAAATTATAAATAAATATGAATTATATAAGATTAATGTGATTCTAAAATATCGAAATTATCATTTACCTTCTTTCCCTATTATTCATTGAGAAATGGAAACATTGATCGTGTGTATGTGCGGATTACTGCTTCAATGAGCAATGACTTTCATTTTTCATCACCACCCATCATGGTTAGATTTAAAAACATATTTAATATATAAAATTAATTCCATAACATTATTAATATTATATATATTATAAAACTATTTTACAATTATTTCTACAATGGTAATCATACATATGAAGTTATGAAATAATTGACCAATCAACCACAAGTAACCAACATATGCAAGGAAACTATATTAAGAATAAATAATACATGATATTTAAAGGTAATTGGTATGTGAAATATAGTTTAATAAGGTTTATATTGATGTATTTAATAAAAATAATTATTTAATTTAGGATATAAATTTCACGCAAAGAATGATTCCATAACCTGAGGTAAGAGATCTTTTATATGTTCTTTATGACTTATCGGTTACAAGTTATCTTTTTTTTCTCTGTTCAATGAAATATTATTATAATATACCTATTATATATTTTTAATATGTCCATTAAATGTATAATTATTTAAATATCACTTTTATTATTGGGGTTATACTTGTTTTAGTCCCCATTAAAACTACCACTTTTAAGTAAACCCGGTTTATGGAAACTTTCTTATTTATTGTCTCGGGTTAGGAATCACCCCCATGAAATTTTTTTAAACCATGAATAGATTATAAAAATCCTTATTAATTTATATAAAACACTATTGGTTTAATTTTTGTTTTATTTAAAATAATATGTTCTTTACTACTTTAAACTTATCTTTTATTTTCCATAAAGCTTCACCCAAGTTGTATGTTTTTATAATTTCTTCTCCTAGTAATTTCTCAAGGATTTTATATAATATAACTCTATGCTTAGGAATTTTGTAACATTTTCAATAATGAAATTACAAAAAAAAATCTTATTCTATTTTGAATTCTTCTTATTTAGCCTTTGTTTATTCCACGTATCATAATTACAAAACCCACATCCTTCTCATGGGTTTGATCATACTTATGGTTTATATATGATATATTTTCCTCATTTGGCATGCATATGTTTGATTTTAATTTATTTGAAAGGTGGTACCATAATTATATATCCATTAAATGCATTGGGTAAATATTTATATCTCAAGATATGTTATTTAAGGGATTAAAGAGTTAACGTAATCAAATATGTGATTTTGTCCGCTTTATGATGATGGTATTGGGAGTGACCTACGGCTTATGTTTAAGATATCATATTTTATTTTTAGTATATTTTCATGATCTTATGAAATTATTTCCATAATAAATTTCTCCCTTATTATGAGCATATTATTTATGATATCATGGGATAGCTCTTAACTCTAATTTTATGTTTTATTTCCATGTTTATTCCCTTCCTAGGATTTTTAGCTCATCCTTTTACTTATATATTTTCCCCAGGATGTCCTATGAAGTTTTAGAAAAATATATAGATATTAGGAGAATTTTCTAGTGTTATAAATATAGATGATGTTTTTATGCTTAATATGGTGTATTTTTATGTATGGTATTTCTAAGACACTCAAACTCTAGATCATCAACATGTATTTGTTTTAAAAGTGTATTAAGAAATATGAAATAATTTGTGTTTAAGTATTGGGTCACCATAAACACCACTCTAAGGAATTTGAAATGGTGGGCTCCAACTCATCAATTTCACCCTTCCTCACATGCCCAATCTTTTCTCCACTTTACACACCACCACACCTAGTGAAATTAATTCCAGCGGTTCTTGTTTTATACTTGTGACCTCCCACTTGTGTCATTCCCAAAAATACCCCAATATAATTGGGTATGGTGTTACTTTCTCCAAAGGGAAACTTCGTCAGTATACTTTTAATAACTATTCCGAACTCCTGTGGCATATTAATCCTCTCTATTTATCATAAGATGACTTTTCAATGGAAATCTCCCTACATCGTGGCTACTTTGGGAGTTTCACTTCTTTATTACACCAATAACCACATAATCAACTCGAAAATTCAAACTCTATGGCCAAACCTAAAATATCTAGCTCTACATGTCCAAAAATCCATGTGATATTCACCAAAAACGCCCCAAAGCCCATAATTAAGGAGTATTGGACCTTAGAAAGGCTGAAACGTACCTCTGTCCACTTAAACAGAGCTAAAAATTATAGTGATTCCACTAAGCCCCTAGAAAACAAAAAGGGATGGATTTATAAATCTAGGAATTTAAATTATATAGTTATAAAATAATTATTATCCTAAATAATTAAAAAGAAAACCAAATAAGGGAATAAAATGGGTCTAAAAAACCACCCCATTATATACCTATCAATGATCTTTCTATAAAAATAATACAGCCATCAAATAAGAATAAAAGGGCCTATAAACACACAACACCATCAATCATCCCATTAGTCAACTTTGGTCTGATCATATATTCGAAAATTATATCTACAAATTATAATATGGAAAAATTCTATATATTTATCATGAATCTATGACTCTCACTCCCACTTAATCTCTTCTAGTTTATTTTTTACTATAGGACATAGACTAAGGAAATAACATGTTTATACAACACCTTCTCAGGGTTTTCCTAAATCTCAAAGGGCCACTCCTTGAAAATTTCATCATCATCAACCTACAACTCACCCTAAAAATGATGTGGGAATATTTATCAAGATACTGATAAATTTGTGACATATGGAAAATTTCATGGATATGAATCTTCTAGGTGGGAAGCACTAATTGATTTGATATAGCTTCAGCATGTTCTAAAACCTCAAAAATCCTACCAAACCAAGGAGAAAGCATACTCCCATGATAAATAAAATTATTTTTTAGGATAAATATATATCTTAATGAGAAAAATATATAATTTTTCACTCTTGGGGAAACTATCTATGATCATAATAAGAGTCATGGTAATCCTATATTTCCTTCATTTGATCATGGATCACCTACACATTCTCTCTACTTCTCTACTCCAATTCCAATATAAGAATAGATTACTCTCCAAAATCGGTCCAAAAAAATAAAGAGTGGCATGGTCATATAGATAATTCTTTAAACAAATACATACCAATAATGTAGTGATAATTATTGTTGTAAGTGAACTTCACTAAGGTTAGGTGTCTCGCCCATAAACCTCTAAAATCCAAAATTAATTCATAAAGCATGGACTCAAAAGTCTGGATAGTCCACTCTGTTTTATCAACCATAAATGGATAAAAATAGTGATGAGTAATAGATGAGAACCCAAATAATTCTATATACCTCTCTAAAAACTATAGGTAATGCAAGGATCATGGTCATAAATGATCATTTTTAGTACCCCATGAAGTCTCACCTCTGGCTCTAAATAATGCCTCAAAAAAACTCCATTGATCTTGACTCTTTAATCACTAATAAGTTATCTAACTTTGTAAAGTGGTCTATAATCACCCATATCGAATCACATCCACCCCGTACATGAGGCAACCCAATGATTAAGACCATCAAGATATCCTCCCACTTTTATTGGGGAACATCTAATGGCTAAAGAAAACCAACAGGAACAGGATACTCAGCCATTAGCATCTAGAAAACCAAATATTGAGGAAGAATCTCCAAAAATAATCTACTTATACCAGACCACTAAAACTAAACTCACAATTCATAACACATTATATCCATAATAGGAAGTACCAAAAAAAGGAGAACTTTGAAACTCATAGAGAACTATATCAAACATCACTAAAGTAATGAAGAACCTCCCTAAAAAATATAATGGTGATCATCATCATACCATCCCTAAGTGGAATCATTGTCAAGATCCAACTCCAAAACCCCATTAACTAGGCACAATATTTTCCTATGACATGGATTAAGGAGAATTCCTTGTCACCCGGAGATTAAAACTAGTATTAGGGAATCAAATAAGAGCATATGGAAAAAATCCCAATAAATAAGATTTGATAACTAGTGGAATTATTCGAGAAAATATGGTGTGACCAATCGATACATTGGACACCCCATCTGAAAAAAAATATTAATATAAGAAAAAAATAGAAAAAAAATCCAAAATATGAAAATAATAATAATAATAATTCCAAATAATATATAATTAAATAAAAAAGGACAATATCTAGATACGTACAACTGAAATTTCTAAAACATCCAAGATTTAAAACAAAACCAAAATACCCAACACAATATCCATGTGACCTCTTGGCCACCATCCAGTCATAAAACCAACTCAATCAATGTGTGATCCTAAACTAAACATATACCTTCAAAATAGCTTGTTTTTATTGACACTAGGAAATATAAGTAGGGTGTGATAATAAAACATCTCAGTAGGTAAGCACCATATAGTTCATACATTTCCTTTCCCAAAATAGACTATAAATACAAGTTTTGAATACACTAATAAAAATAGATCATTTATCACTTCCAAAAAAAATCATCTCTTTCTCCAAGACACTTTAAAAACCCATTTAAATAACTCTTTATAAATTCACAATTCTATAAAAACACCTTTTAAAATCATATCCAAGAAAATGGTTCCATAATCCAAAAGAAACATCATCTAGGTAATTACATAAGCTAGAATAACCAAATATAGTATATAGTCAATAGATCATGTCACAATGTAAGAAAATAAATAAAAATAAAATAAAACATAAAAACAAAGTACTTATAAATAGCAGGAAAAACTAAATCTGTAATCATGTAAATTCATAAACATCCCATGAATACACCCTTTACATACTTGAGCTGGACCCATCTACAAGAATATTGATGCATTCCTGATATTATAACCAACCAGTCTTACTCAACTGGACTCACTAGTGGCACTCTCTTATGGCCTTCTAATACTATAGTGGATATAGTCCATGTCATTGGGATAAGATAGAAACATCACTCATCCCTCTCTAAGACACCTATTACCCCCATTATAATGATAATGAGAGGTGAAATATCCATTACATGGACATCATCCTTGGATCAAAATAGGACATAAAAAACTTCTCAACACACCACTCTACACCCATCTACGAAAAAACCCCTCCTTATAATCAAACAATAACATCTCAACATAACAGGTTGGGAGGGGATTCTATAATGGGTTCTCAATTTCTATGAAAACCATTTCAAGGAACCAACTAGGCTTAAACATTTGATAGCAGTAATATTTTTTCGAGGAAAAAATCCACTTTCAAAAATCCATTTTAAAACATATATGATCATAAGAATATTTTTATCAAATTTCCAAACAATTCAATAAATAATTATTTAAAAAAACTTTAAAACCTCCATTTAAAATCATTTTGGGGACCAGGTGACAATTTCATAACCCAATATTTATTAAAGAAAACCTATAAAAACTTTATATATATATATATATACATAACCACACACATATATATACCCCATAATAATGTGTAGGGGACCACACTTTAGATCAGTATTGTATATAAGATAAAACACAACAATTAGTACCTCATTAAAGTGGAGAATATGTGTATCATTCATCACCATACACTGCAAGGACTAGCTACTCTTGTTGAGAAGTGAACCTTGTAAAAACCCCATGGTACATCATATACTTACTTAAATCTACACACATACTAAATGTAAGATAAAATATGAGAATCGTGATACTAATATGTCTAAGGGGTAAAATTATACAATTTATTAAATTGAGTAAAATGGTAACAACACTAATTCACCCCCCCCCCTCCAATGTTGATTGTATCCCAATTAGTCCTAAAAATGATCACTACAAATAATAGAATGGTATTCCAACCAAAATAACTAAAACTAACCACCTGATAAAAAAACAATATAAAATTCCACAATGTTGTTATCTATCTAATCTAGCATGGGATATGAAATTACCCCAAAAATAAAACCACAGATAAAATATAAGAACGAAGTAGAATAAAAGAAATAATGCAAGTAAAGGATAATAAGGGTTATATCAAAAAATCAATAGGAACTGTTGTCGATAATATAGAGTCAGTAAGGACATATTTTTAATCTATTGGGATCCCAACCAATATAATTTATTAATTTTTTCCAGTTGACCACAATAATGACTCGTCCAAAGAACACTAGAGAAAGAGAGCTTGGAATGCTCAAACTGACCACAATGAAAGCAGACAATGGAATTATTTCATTTGGAAGAAGATATAATAGAAAAGATTTCCTCAAATTAGGTTCATCCAGTTTCCACTTCTAACTATATTATAAACCTTCATTACAACTGATAGAAATAGGGTTTTCACCCATCATGAGTCTCCCTTTGAAAAACAAGTCATCTAGATAATCCCCATTCATTAATTCATTCAATGAAATTTTCCCAAATAAAAGTAATCTCTATCTATGGTATATATGAGGAACCTTCATATATATATGATCCTTTAACAAATATAAAGTAACCATCCTTATAGAAAATGGAATCATCTCATTGATTTGTCCATTGTACTCCTTTATCATTCATTGTACCTACAAAATAACTATAATCTCTTCCATCTTTTTTACCTTCACATTCTTAGGAGAAAACCGCTGAACAGAACTATTCTTAAAGAATTCCCATATCATTCCATCTTAACGAGTGAATGGAATGACAAACTTACACAAATATAGACCTAGTAGTTTAAATAAACCCCCAATAGTTCCAAGTCTCAAGGGTTTAGGAGTTCCCAAGGACCTGAATATTCCTTAAATTTTCTCTGGCCAGAAAAAATATTCTAGAGGTCCTCGATCGCTATAAAGACATAAAACAACTAAGAAGAATCTTGCCCAAACATTCTACTGAGAGTCTAGGTAGAGTTAACCACTAAAAAAAGACATCAAAACACTATGAGATAGATCACTTATGATTCTTTAGGACTTTTGGGGTAGAATACTGTAAATATCATGAAAACCTAAACTCGATCAATAAAAAACCAATCCTCAAACCACATCCGGTATAAAAAGTATCTAAATTAAAAATAAGACCCCATAAAAGAAAGTTACAAAAACTACTCAAGAAATACCTATCATAATAATAAAAAATGAAAATATTTCTTTTCAAACCACCTCAATATTACTCAATTAGATTTTAAAACCTCAAAATCCCACACAAAAAACCATTTTAAAAATTCAAAACAATTCTTTAATAAAATAATCCACTTTAAAACCAATTTCTCTTCACAAAATTCCTTCATTGGTTTTCAAAATCCAAACCATTTTTCCTTTGAAATCAAATTTATTTTTTCCAAACATCAACCAATCATAATAAATAACATCACATAACACAAAATCATCCTTATGATGGACTAGTGGTTGTACATGACATATTCACATGGTATAGTAGACCATGTTCTAATCATGTAACTACCACTATAATTCATTCCAAATCATGCACTCAACTTCTACATGGCTTTCTGTGTCATGTGATCTCATCATGTTATGTTTATTCAACTCCCATTTTAATCCACTAAAACATATAAACCCTTCAAAAAATCCATAATTCCAATAGTATAAACTAAAATACACCAAAAATTATGATCCAAGACTCAAAACTTTACTTCCCATGGAAAATCAAGGCTTAGTATGAGAAAGAGTTAGTTAAAATCTTCCCATACCTACCTCTCAAGTTGTAAAATTTCTAACTTCATTCTACCAGAAACACCCATGTAATAAAAAGGGAACTTCCAAAACAAAGTCCCTCTTAAAAACCCAGTCTTTGATACTAATTTTTCATGAACCAACTCTAGATTACCCCTGAATTGGGCACCATAGCTGACCCAAGATAAGGCTCGAGGCATATTTCTGGTCTCCTTTGGCAAGAAACTACTACTAGATCATCAAATAAGAGATTGTGGGGGTGATTATTCCTAATAAATAATATTTAATAAGTAAAAAAATTATTCTAATAATTATAACATGACTTATTCATACGTTAGACGTACCAACTAAAATAGATACACATATACAAGGAATGGATAAAATAAAAATGGAATAAGTAGAAAAAATATCGATAACAACTCAAAATAATATACAGCCATGGTGAAAGGAAAAAATTTAGATATAGATGGTCTACATTTTTGGAACATTCAAGACACAAAATGAACACAAAATACTCGACGCAATCTCTTTAAGATATCTTAGTCACCATACATCTATAAAACCAAATCACACCACGAGCGATCCTAAACTAAACCTGAACTTGAAAAAAATATTAGGTATATCGACACCCAGTGGAACAATTAAGGTGTGAGAATAAAACACCTTATAATGAAATAACAATAGACTACATACATTTCCTTTCCAAAAACAGATGATAAATAATAGTTTAAAATACACTTATAAAAATAGAGCATCCATAACTTCTGAAATAAAATCATCCCTTTCTCAAAGACTCTTTAAAATAATAATTAATGAATTATTTACACATTCTCTTTCCTATAAAAAACAACTTTTAAAATTATACCCAATATGAGGGTTTAGTAATGATCAAAAGAGATAAAAGCTTGGTAATAACCTAATAAATAATCACTAAATATAGTATATAAGAAATAGTGTAGGTCATAATAGAAGATAATAAATAAAAGTAAAATAGAATAGAGAAACAAAGTTAATAAAAATACTAGTAAATAAATAATATGTAATCATAGTAAATTATTAAAAATCCCACAAGGACACCAAATATGTACTTTATTTGGAATTATCTATAGGCATATTGATTCATTCATAAGTCTATACCCAAAAGGTTTCCCTCAAATAGCCTCATTAGTGGAACTCCCCTATGGAATTCAAGTATAATTTTGGATTTATTCCATATCATTGGGACTAAATAGAAACATATATCATCCCTCACTAAGATGCATAGGACCCTCGTGATGATAATAATGTGAGGTGGGGTAGCCTTTATGTAAACATATTAACCATGGATCACTATAAGTTGAACACAATTTCTCAACCCACCTACCTACTATGGTTCATGTGAAATCCCTATTTAAAATAAAAAAAATAACATCTTAACATAACTAAATGGGATCATATTCCATGGATGGTTCTCACATTCTATAGAAACAACTTCAAGGTACCAACCCATAGCATTTTATGATGGTGACTATTTTTCTAGGAAAACATCCCCTTTCCAAATACCATTTTAAGACTTGTATGATCATAAAACCCTATTTCCCAAATTTCTAAATGGGAATATATATCATGATTTAGAAAACACACATTAAAACCTCCTTCATAAATATTTTTAGGGACCAAGATACAATTTGAGAAACCAAGAATTTTTAAAGGAATCCTATGAAATTTATATATGTATATACAAATACAGATAAGTAATTATATATATAAATACATATGCATATATATATATGTAAATCTACATTTCCACACACATATATATATATCAGTGTGCATTCATAGGTAATAATATGGAAATAAATAAAGATATATAATTGAAGTCACTTACCAAAGTGCAATAGTCCTCAAATAAAACGACTAAAACCTCAAAATAGAAATAATCTAATCAAACCAAAATTCACCCTCCCAATTATATAAAATATCAAATAAAAAACATAATTTAAAACACCAAAATTATTTATAAAAGTTATTTTATTCATTTTATCAAGCACATAGCTTGTAAATATTTTTAATAAAAATTCATAACCATGGAAAACCTTATTGAATATCCTTTTTAAATAAACCTATAGATCAAAATTATTTTAAAAACAATTAAAATATTTAACAATAAGATAAATTAAATTGAAATTAATTTATAATTCTTCAATTATCTCATAAATTTCTTTAGAAAATAAAAAAATTTAATGCCTACCTCAGTTGCGAGTGGATGTAATGAAACTCTTAATTACGAAAGGAATAAGGCCGAACAAACCAACCACACACCCTAATATTAAGATACACAATGGATTTAGTTCATAGTCTCATCTTATAGTTCATCTAATAAGAATACAATGAAATTAATTTAGATAAACCTAGGATAAAGGGAGAAATGGAGGAATAAGAATCCTTGCTTTTGAAGGAACCACTAAGAAATCAAAGAAGATTCATTTAAAATAGAGGAGAAAGTAAATATAATACCTCCCCTGGTGTGACTTGGATAACTCATGTGATTATAAGGAGAGGATGGGTGAGGAGATTAAATATCCATAAGTAAAAAATAGTCTTTTCACTAAAATTAAAATCCTAGGCAGGCCACATAGTTCCCCAAACTTTTCACCAACTATGTGCCTCCTACTAAATATGCAAAAAGATGTTTTATAGTTTGGTCATACTATTTACAAAAAAATTCACCAATAATGTGAACCTGATTGGAAACACCTAGGTTGACACATGTTTGGACCACATTATTTGAGAAAACACGCAAAAAAACCATTAAAAATGTATTTTTTTTTAAAAATAGTGGCCTTTTCATGGTTTACCATATGATTTTTATTAACCATGTCCCTGTTCTGAAACATTAAAAGTTTCAAATTTCACACTGGTTCAACCCAAAAATAAATATAAATCTAAAATACTAATAAATAAATAAATAATGGGGAAATCAATTTTTGGGGTGTGACAATAACCATAAACAACTCATTCCCTTTAGACCTCCACCTTGGAATCCCACAGCTGAGATTATTCTACATTCTGTATTAGATATTATTACATTGTTATCAGATAATTACACAATCTACTATAAACTTCTACCAAATCAAGTTGAAATATTTCCAATTACTCCATCATTGTCCATGAATCTTCAAATTCATGCATAACACTACCTTTCAGCTTCCTACTCAACACATAAACAACAATATTTCCTTTCCCCAATGGAAAAGAAATATCAATGTCATAATCTTGTAAGAGTTATATCCCATTCCATTATAATGAATTAGAATTGTGTTGGTTAAAAAAATATTTGATGTTATTTTTATCTATTATGAATAAATATTACTCACCAAGAAAATAATATGTCCACAACAACAATGAAAAAACTACCATATGAAGTTTGAAATCAAGGGTAGCATAGTTACTTTCATGAGGTTATAATTACTATGACCAATAAGAGATAACCAATATCTAATATATCATAAAACGATATAATATAATATTAAATTAATTTAAATAAACTCTAAATGCAATTCCCTCCTTCAAAAAATAATGAATTAGAGCACTAACCAACTCCTCCTTCAAATACTCGAAATAATACTAGAACTAGTTGATCCACAAAAATTTATAATACTTCATAGATAAAGATTAAATTGGAGTTATAATTCAAGAGAGATCAAGTATAAACCTCCTATAATAGCCTACAATACCAAGGAAACGTCACACCTCTACAATGTTTGTGGGTTCACCCAAGAAACAACTACCATGATCTTAAAAGGATCCATGGATACTCCATATTGATACACAACATTACCACAATAAATTGACATCAATGAACCATAAATTGAACTTTTACCACTTATCAAATAGATTATAAAGTTGAAGAACTCCCAAAACAGCTCATAGATACACATTAGGATCCTCCTATGACTCTGGATACACAAGGATGGAATCTATAAATATCATCATGAACTAATATAAAAATTCATTGAAAAAATAATTCATCAATACCATAAAATTTGGTAGTGAATTTGGAAAACCTAACAAATTTTAAATGAAATCATACTTCCCATAGTGACATTTTAAAGTAGTCTATGGGATATCCTCATACTTCACATGAATATGATGATATAATGGCTATAAATAGATCCTTGAGAAACTTAAATCCATTCAAATGGTCGAATAATCCCTCAATATTTGAAATATGGAAGTGATTATTCACTAGAGCATGATTAAAGCAATACTAATTGATATATAGTCGTAGATTACCATCTTCCTTATTGAAAAACAAGAACATATTACCCCAGGAAGATACATCGGGTTGAATAAAACTTCACTATAGAGGATCATAAATATGAATTTTTAAATCTTGTAACTCAAAATTTGATAACCTATACAAATACATTGATATCACAAGAGAACATGGAAATAAATCTATTTGAAACTTGATTCCATGTCGAGAAGGTATCATTGCAACCAATTACAAAAAGGCATCAGTATATCCTTTTATAAACCTATGAAATACCAATGGTTGAACCCTCACTGAATTCAAAATAAACTAAACCACCAAGTAAGATAAGAACTAAATGAACCACTAACCTATCCAAGGGTATCATTTTATAATAAAAATAGGGTTCTCTATTTAAATGTCATAGAATATAACATTCCTCTCAATTAAATCCATAGTATGATACACAGGATATTTCTGTTCCATGATAAGGATGATTTTGTATAGATTTATCTACAAACATAGGAAATTTACCTAATAGTGAAGATGCCTGGTCACCAACTCAAAATCTGTACATGCATCACACAAGTTAGAATAATGTCTAACTAGAATAGTCAACTCCAAGGTCACTGGAAGTATCTCTCCCTTATATCCCTAACAATGGACTATGGTAGTTGAAATTAAGGATTGTATAGATACAAAATTAGATAATTCATACACCCAAGTAGAATATAAGTATATAGTACCTTACATGATGTCTGACTTATATGGCACTGAAAACTCTATGGAATGCATCTTTCAACATCTAGCTTCATGGAATCTCTTTCCATGATAGAGACCACCTCTATGGACATGGTCTACTTTCTACCCCAAGGATGAGGGGGCTCATCCCCTATCATATAATTATATGCTAAAGCACCCAGTTGTTGTTGTTACCTTTGAGGATATCTCTATAATGTATGATCCTGAAAAGATTCCTTAGCTCCACACTAACTACCAAATAAGGTCAGGAACTCAAGATTTGGGTGACCAAAACCACCACAAGAATAAAAACCCATGTCTGGTCTATTAGTAGGGGTCTAAGAACTACCATACCTCATGAAAATGGTGACTAAGACTAGAACTGAGTCCTTATTGTATACATTTTTATATAACTAATAAATTGATAACTTATGGCACAAAAGTTTTTGCAAGAAGACTCGTAACTGCAACCCTCCCAAGAAAATTTAATCTTATGAAGAATCCTCTTAATGACCTCCAAACTCACCATTATCTCAAGATATGTCAATAATATAAATTAAGAAAATGTAACTAGATATCTAGATGAAAAGCTTCCTCAAAATGTCTAACCTTATCCTCATCGTATGGATGAAGTTCCAAAGAATAACGCAATAGGTTATTACACTGGATACTGAACTCTCACACACTAGAATTCCCCTAGCGATAGGTGATAATATCATGTCAGAAAGAAACATTCATGATCAAATAAAGAAACTCATCTTGAGAATAATTATAAAACTTCTCCCACATAACACTTGATTGCTTACTATCCCTGAGGAACTAGAACCACCACTACTAAACTTCCCCACATAGCATCTTCATATCCAATGAAACCTAGTGTCCCCTCTATTCATGAATAAAACTAAAGGAAATATCTACCTCCTCTAACTAATCCTTTGTATCCTGTTCCAAAATAGATCCCTAACAATTCTATAGGTTATGGAACTAAAAATTTTAAAGTGCCATCCTCAAAGCATTGTTATTTACTTCTACTCGATGGTGATATACTAGAAAATGTTTTTTAATATCTTTGTCATGTACTTGATGGGGTCATTAACCTATATCTATACCTGCTAGATAGAAAACGAATAGGGACTCTTAAAATCATATCGTGGGTTACATAAGATTAATTTATAATTATCATTCTTTACCCAAATTTAAGCATAGGAATAAAAAATCATGATGCATGATCCTTGGATAGGTTCTCTACCCTATGAGAAGCATTTCTCTTCATAACATGTTTAGTAAGTTTAAGGTCCTTTTATTGAATAATATGCGGGGCTTAAATCTTATTTCTCGGTCAGTCTATATAACACCCCGAGATTTTATGAGATATATTATTTTTTAATTTCTTTGATTTCTTCTATTATACTCTACACCAAGATTAGCTTGTACTACACGCAACACCGTATTAGCTTGCAGTATACACAACACTATTCTTGGCTCGTGTTACTCACAATTTCAGGTTCGTTTTGTGGAAATTATTTTACACAACATTAAGTATAGATTTTGTTTAATGTATAAATGAAATAAGTTTTCATTATGTTATACGCAACACAAAACAGAGCTTTCACTGCACAGAGCCCTGACTTGGCTTTCATTACATGTAATAAAGACCTTCTCTGATAGCGTGTGTAGTACGAAATACCGAGTTTCACTAAATGATATATTATTATAATATTATTATGAACTACCAGTTATGAATAGTAATACCCACTTTTTGAAATTTTATAAATTTTATCTTTCAATATGGACTTAATTTTTGGATTTGGAATATCGAAATTACCCTAGGGTGAATTTTTAGTATTTTTCTGAAAACTTTCAATTTTTGATGAATAGTGAAAACACTAGGTTACTATTTAAAAACTGACTTTTTTTTATTTAGATAATTATTTATTTTATTTAAATTTATTTAATGTAAAAATTGATACATAATACCTATATAAGTTCAATGTGATTCATTTTATTCATTTTATTATAATTTTAGATATATAAAAAATTTATTGAACTTTCCACCGTCTTTTAACTACCTCCGAGGAGCTTTTTGAAAATTAACATAAAACATAATTTTACCGCTTCTATGAGTGGAATTTCGAAAATCCGAGAGACATGGTTAATATGAAGGAGTAAAATGTGGTTTAATAAGATAAAAATAATTTTTGGTGAATAGTAACTTTTTATTTTTATTTACCACGGTTAAAAGTAAATAGGGTAATTAAGGGTAAAAATGATATTATTACTACCCTAACACATGTCCTAATTCTATTGGATAAGTGTAATTAGACAAAAAAACCTTATAAATAACATATTATCATTTAGGTCCACTTGGATTAGATTAGGACATTTATTATTATTTTATTTAAAGGAGAATTAAAATAGTTAAAATTAAAGTTTAATATCTAAAACATTTTTAATATAGTGTTATACAAAAGATAAATTAGACTATAAATATTCATTAGAAAGATAAAAATATTTCCTACATAATGGTATTTTATTCATAATTTTTAGACATTCAATAAATTTATTTATTTATGACACAATGATGATATAGTAATTACCTTATTAATGAAATATTAACATAATTGATGTTATAAATACCCATATAAATTTAATTTTAGACTTTTTATGAATTAAACTAATTTTATAGGTTAATATGACATTTTATTATTGATTTAATTAACTTTTTTCTAACTAACCATGCTGTTATGATTTTCAAAAAAATCAAATACCAAATAGTGTCAAAATTGGCATAAAATAGTTTTTAAAAAACATATTATTTTATTAATTGTTATTTCATTCCTAAAAAAACATGGTTCAGCCAAATGACTTAGATAAGGATATATATATTAATAATTAACAACTTGTTGTTCGTTTGTCTTGTTATATTAAGTTTATTACCCATATAGTGTAAGAAAACAAGAAGACACGGTAAAAGTTAAATTATTTAACTTAGAGTTAAATCTAAATAATAAGGTTAAAATAGTAACCTAAATTTGTATAAAATCTATTTTTTGAGAGTATTTATACCCATACCCACCTTATATTTGAAATAATTTAATTTCTAGCTATTTAAAACCGAATTTGACTTTATAATAAAATAATATTTTAAGTTTTTCCAAAGGTGCCCCTCTCCTCCCTTATAAAAAGGTCACCCCTTCCCTCTTCTCTTCACACCCTTTTGAGCCTTGAAGCTTGGACAAACCCTGCTCATTTCTCTTCTCCACTTCCCTAGAAACATTCTGGAGGTTATGTTCTTCTCAAAAGACCAACTCTACTTCCTGAAGAGGAATCTTAAACGAGGTGCGTCGAAGAAGAGGTAATCTCTTCTTCCGATTCTTTCAAGATTATTTCTTCTTCTACTTATTCTGCTTTATTTTTCTCATTATAAAGTAATAACATAAGTATTAATTATATACTTATATGTTATTATAAATATTAAACAACCCTATTTCACCTTTTATACATCCTACGGAAAATGAAATCACCCTGCGTACGTACGTACAGAATACCGTCTCCACGCCGTGGTGTAATCTGTTTTCGACCACCACCTTACTTGGATGGGTATAATGGTGTAAATAAATAACTATATACGATTATTTTAAAGTGATATTGATTCTGAAATATTATACTTACACTTCAACACAATTCCACAATCATGAGAATGATATCATCGCTCGTGCGTACGTACGGACTACCGTCTCCACGACGCGATGAGATTTATTCTCCATGTTAATCATTCATAAATTATTATAAAGTATATATAATAAAATATATGACATAATAATGATACTGGATTTATGTATATATATTTATGTCATCTACTTAATTCCATTCAATTCAATAAGGAAACGAAAATAGCGTTCATGCGTACGTACGGCCTACCGTCTCCATGAACGGTGTATTTCATTCCATTTATCGAGCTATCATATATATATGTATATGATGAATCTATATTGTATATAAATCATGTTTTACATTTTTGAATTAAGTAAATCAGGATATAAGTAAAAATATCAAGAACAACAAGTCAAAACACGTACAATAAATGAAACGATTTTACCCAAATCGCTTATTTTACATTGAATTTACAAAAGAACAGGTAATATAAAGTCATAAGTAAACTATATATGATATCATAACAATGAATATGATTCTATAATAAGTCAATGACATTATTTAAATCATTATACAGGAGTTTTGGATACATACTAAGCATATCAGACATAAGGTAACGGATAACTTTTCCAATCTTGTTTTTATCCGAGATTGTTTATTCGTAAGTATTTAATGGGGTTATATTTATCATCCATGTCCATGTTTTCTAAAAATGGTTTCATGTATGTTTAAAGTCATTTTTACCCATTTTTGACTTTTACTACATGGTATGTAAGGAATCTTTCTTTTGATAACCATATGAGGTACTTTTTGACTTTTCTAGCAAAAGTACGAGAAGAATGTTTTTTAACTTATACTGAATGAACGGATTTTTACGGTTTCATAACACCTCATTTTCATGAAGATTCATCTATAATATTTCATGATTATTTTCAAAAAAACCCTTTTATTTTAAAACTACATGGCATTTTTTGAAAATAAAATGATTTTTAAGAAGAAAGGTTATTTTCCTCAAGACTTCATTTCAAGTGTTTTATCAAAACTATTTTCCATCTAAAATGACATTATTTAATATGTTTATGTTTCAATTATAATGTCTCTATTATTTATAGGGTTTGATTCTTCTTATGATGAAATGATATCCATATTTTTATATATGGATTATTTTATGATGGCATGATGTCGAAGAATCACATTCTATTGCATGGGATATGCTATGATGTATGATTTATGATTTTGTGGCACACAAAATATTGTTTTCATTATGAGATGGGTGGGACCAATATCTCCCTCAAATGAATTGGGTAAAGATTTATATCTCATGAGATAGACATGGCTGGAACGGTAAGTTAATCCAGTTCAGTGATATAGGACTGGAACGAGGAGTGAACTCGATTCAGAAAGGGACTTTGTCCTCTAAAATGGTCTTGACGGCAATGCCTTGGATACTATGGAAATCATATCATGTGCTTAATGGTTTTCCACAATTACATGTTTTCTTCCCATGCTATTTTATCATGATTGATGTTCCATTATTATATATGCCTTACGTACTTCCAAGATTTATGTCTTTGCTCAATATTCTGATGTTTAGATTTTATGTTCAAGTTTTTGTGTTAAAATGTTTATGAATTGTTTTATGTTCGCTATGTTCACCCTTACTGAGCGTTTGAGATCACCCTTTTTATGTTTTCTTTTCCCCAGGATATAAAAAAATGTTTTAGGTAAGAAAAACTAAAGGGGAAGATATTTATGGGTGATTTTGAAGATCATTAACCATGATTATAAGATTACGTTCCGAGTTTCCAAAAACACTAAACTAATAAGATCTTTGGGCGTCTGTTTTTGTCATGTATTAAGTATTCTGAAAAAGTAATATAATGTCCATGTACGTCAAAATTTGGGTCTCTACAATTGGTATCAGAGTGAAGGTTTAGTTAACCTTTGGAAACTAGGATGTGAAAACTTTAGTAAAATCCCTAGAGATATTTCTAAGGTATGTGTAGGGATGTATCTAAGGATAAGTATACGTATAGGTTAGAGTCCTAGAATTATGTTGACGATCATGAATAACCTAGGGTGAACCTAAGGTGTCATGGATTAAAGAATTTTTGATAAGTTAGACATCCCATAAGTTACTTTTTATGATTATGTGGTTCCTCGCTATTTTAACTATTTCTTACACTATGGTTTCTGGTCATAGTCAATAGAGGGAACGAGAATTAATTCAGTTAACATTGATTCCAATGGAAAAATTGGTGACTATGATCAAGAAAATTATGTAACACCTAGAGAGAAAGATATTGTGATTATGCCGAATCATTCATCTCGATATATGATTAACAAGGTGAACTTTAGTTGTATTCCTAAGTCATCAAATAAGAGGAAGACAGAATTTTATGCATGTTCACATGGTGAGGAGAATAGAGAAAGGAATATTGAGATTTCTAAAGAAGGGAAGAAGAACCTTGAGTAATACCTCAAATGGAGGGGAAGATGTTATCTATGTGGAGAAAAGGGTCATAGAGTGACAGACTGTTATGGAGTCCAATGTCTGATCTGTGGAGAACATGGGCATTACCCAACTCAATGCCCTGACATAAGAAGTTACTTCTAAATCAAGGAAGGACCTATTTCATGCTAATAATTGAAGAGGATGTATTGAAGGGATTATGTATTGGGATTCAATAATAATATTGTTGACGTACTTTTATAGAATATTGAAATATATGTGTATTGGTCCATTGTGGTTTTCTATAAGAATATGGTACCGGTAACCATGAAAAGTAATTCAAATATTTTGGAAAGTAGATGATATGCGCATAATGAAGGGATAAAAAGAAAATAAATTGTTTGATAGTATTCATGAGCTCCTGATTGATATAAGGACTAAGTGATATCATGGTTTGACTATATAGAATTTTTGGGATTTTTGTATGTGGAAAGAGTTAACTTTTGATAGCACTCATGTTTTCACTAAGGTTTTATAGTAATTCATTTTTCACGAGAATACATGATTAAGGTATTCACATGTTTGTAATGTGACCAACAAGATATATCGTATGATAAATGATGGTATTCACATGCTCAGTAGATGACATTTCAAGTAATCATTATCTTTATACAATGAGATTGGACAGAAGTATTTTGGATAAACCTAAAGATTGGAATATATTAAGTTAGATATCAGATAATATTGTTTAAGGCTAGAACTTTTGTTATGTTATAATAGTATAGTTTTAGAAAAAGTACAACTCGTAGGACAGATGACAACCTATCGTGTCGGACAAGGCTGTGGGAATCGAACCCACAACTGAAGTACGACAGGCCTTTATCGCATACCACTGGCCTACAGGAAGTCCCTGGTTAGTAGAAACTAGTTTTATTTTATTAAGCGCTATGATAGATGAAGTATAAGTCCATTTTAGCAACCATATATGATTAATCTCAAGACATATGGACTTATGTATATTTAATAAATTTTGATAAACTTTTTGCGATAGAAACAGATGGAATGACTTATCAGTCTATCGCATGATCTGCTAACACTTCATGAATGAAAAATTCAGCTTCATTCCTTTAAATAGAGATGAAGTGTAAATTGTTCATGGAATGACCAACGATGATATTACACTAAAATCAAGTAAGTATTTCTCCTTATGTAAAAGATCATCAATGTTAGGGAAATGATCTTGGAAACCAAAAATGTTGTCCTAGTGCCCTTATATATGATGAATCAGATGGTAACTTAGATCATCACAATTTTATGGCTTTGTGACTGTTGGATTTTTCATAGCTCTGTTCTCTACCACTCTCCATCAGAACTTGATGGTTAGATTTCTCTTCCATATCCATATTTTCACCTATATAATCCTATGTGGGAACCCAAGTGATGAGTTACTTTGGGTATCTATTTTGTTTCTAACTTTCCTTTTTAAAATGATGATTCAATATTCCTTTTTACAATGTGGGTTCCTATGATTGAAACAGTCAAGTAGTAAACGATTTATAACCCCGAAGAATTTTGAGGGCGAAATTCATTTCAAGGGGGGTAGAATGTAAAACCCTGAGATTTTATGATATATATTATTTTCTAATTTCTTTGATGTCTTCTATTATACACTAATCCAAGATTAGCTTGTACTATACACAACACCGTATTAGCTTGAAGTATACACAACACTATTCTTCGCTCGTGTTACACACAATTTCAAGTTCAATTTGTGGAAATTATTTTACGCAACATTAAGTATAGATTTTGTTTAATGTATAAATGAGATATGTTTTGATTATGTTATACGCAACACCAAACGGATATTTCACTACACGCAGCCTTGACTTGGCTTGCATTACACGCAATAAAGACCTTCTTTGATAGCGTGTGTAGTGCACAGTACCGAGTTTCACTAAACGATATATTATTATAATATTATTATGAACTACCCGTTATGAATAGTAATGCCCACTTTTTGAAATTTTATAAATTTTATCTTTCCAAATGGACTTCATTTTTGGATTAGGAATATCAAAATTATCCTAGGGTGAATTTTTGATATTTTTCTGAAAAATTTAAATTTTTGATGAATAGTGAAAACCCTGGGTGACTATTTAAAAACCGACTTTTTTTTATTTAAATAATTATTTATTTTATTTAAATTTATTTTAGGTAAAAATTGATACATAATACCTATATAAGTTCAATGTAATTCATTGGAGTCATTTTATAATAATTTTAGATATATAAAAATTTTATTGAACTTTCCACCGTCTTTTGCCTACCTCCTAGGAGCTTTTTGCTAATTTACATAAAACATAATTTTACCGCTTCTGTGAGTGAAATTTCGAAAATCCGAGAGACACGGTTAATATCTAGGATTAAAATGTGGTTCAATAAGATAAAAATAATTTTTGGTGAATAGTAACTTTTTACTTTTATTTATCACGGTTAACAGTAAATAGGGTAATTAAGGGTAAAAATGATATTATTATTACCCTAACACATGTTCTAATTCTATTGTATAAGTGTAATTCGACAAAAAACAATCTTAGAAATAAAATATTATCATTTAGGTCCACTTGGATTAGATTAGGACATTTATTATTATTTTATTTCAAGAAGAATTAAAATAGTTAAAATCAAAGTTTAATAACTAAAACATTTTTAATATAGGGTTATACATAAGATAAATTCGACAATAAATATTCATGATAACGATAAAAATATTTCCTCCATAATGGTATTTTATTTATAATTTTTAGACATTAAATAAATTAATTTATTTATGACACAATGATGATGCAGTAATTACCTTATTAATGAGATATTAACATAATTGATGTTATAAATACCAAAATAAATGTAATTTTAGACTTTTTATGAATTACAATAATTTTATAGATTAATATTACATGTTATTATTTATTTAATTATCTTTGTTAGAACTAAAAATGTTGTTATGATTTTCACAAAAATCAAATACCAAATAGTGTCAAAATTGACATAAAATAGTTTTTAAAACAAATATTATATTATTAATTGTTATTTTATTCATAAAAATCTAATGTTCAGCCAAATGAATTATATAAGGATATATATATTAATAATGAACAACTTGGGGTTCGTTTGGCTTGTTATAGTAAATTTCTTAACCATATAGTGTAAGAAAACAAGAAGACACGGTAAAAGTTAAATTATTTAACTTAAAGTTTATTCAAAATGATAAGGTTAAAATAGTAACCTAAACTTGTCTAAAATCTATTGGTTGAGATTATTTAGACCCATTCCTACCTTATCTTCGAAATAAATCAATTTGTAACTATTGAAAACCGAATATAACTTTATAATAAAATAATATTTTATGTTTTTCCAAAGGTGCCCCTCTCCTCCCATATAAAAAGGGAACCCCTTACCTCTTCTATTCACACCCTTTTGAGCCTTGAAACTCGACCAACCCCAGCCCATTTCTCCTCTCCACTTCCCTAGAAACATTCTGGAGGTTCTGGTCTTCTCAAAAGACCAACTCTACTTCCTTAAGAGGAAGCTTAAAGGAGGTGCGTCGAAGAAGATGTAATCTCTTCTTCCGATTCTCTCAAGTTTATTTCTTCTTCTACTTATTATTCTTTAGTTGTCTCATTATAAACTAATAACATAATTATTACTTATATAATTATATGTTTTTATAAATATGAAACAACCCTATTTCATCTTCTATCCATCCTATGGAAAACTAAATCAATGCGCGTGCGTACGAACGGAATATTGTCTCCACGTCGTGGTGTAATCTATTTTCGACCACCACCTTACTTGGATGGGTATAATGGTGTAAATAAATAACTATATATTATTATTTTAATGTGATATTGATTCTGAAATATTATACTTACACTTCAATACAATTCCATGATCATGAGAATGATATCATCGCTCGTGCGTACGTACGGACTACCATCTCCATGACGCGATTAGATTCATTCTCCATGTTAACCATTAATGAATGATTATAAAGTATATATAATTAATAATAATTAAATATATGACATAATAATGATACTGGATTTATGTATATATATATGTATGTCATCTACTTAATTCCATTCAATTTAATAAGGAAACCAAAACAGCGTTCATGCGTATGTACGACCTACCGTCTCCATGAACGGTGTATTTCATTCCATTTATCGATCTATCATATATATATATATATATGTATATGATTAATATATATTATATATAAATCATGTTTTAAATTATTCAATTAAGTAAATCAGGATATAAGTTATAATATCAAGAACAACAAGTCGAAACACGTACAATAAATGTAATGATTTTACCCAAAATCGTTGTTTTTACATTGAATTTTCAAAAGAACGGGTAATATAAAGTCATAAGTAAACTATATATGATATCACAAAAAATGAATATGATTATTTAATAAGTCATTGACATTATTTAAATCATTATACAGGAGGTTCAGACACATACAAAGCATATCAGACATAAGGTAAGGGATAACTTTTCCAATCTCGTTTTTATCCGAGATTGTTTATTCGTAAGTATTTACTGGGGTTATATTTATCATCCATGTCCCTATTTTCTAAAAATTGTTTCATGTATTTTTAAAGTCCTTTTTACCCATTTTTTGACTTTTACTACATGGTATGTAAGTAATCTTTCTTTTGATTACCATACGAGGTACTTTTTGACTTTTCCGACAAAAGTAAGTGAAGAATGTTTTTTTAACTTATACGGCATGAACGAATTTTTACGGTTTCATAACACCTATTTTTCATGAATCTTCCTCTACAATATTGCATTATTATTTTCAAAAAAACCCTTTTATTTTAAAATTTCATGTCATTTTGTGAAAAGAAAATTATTTTGAAGAAGAAAGGATATTTTCCTCAAGAATTCATTTCAAGTGTTTTATCAAAACTATTTTCCATCTAAAATGAAATTATTTAATATGTTTATGTTTCAATTATAATGTATCCATTATTTACATGGATTTATTCTTCTTATGATGAAATTATATCCATTTTTTATTTATGTATTATGTTATGAAGGCATGATGTTTAAGAATCCCATTCTATTACATGGGTTATCCTATGATGTATGATTTATGATTTTGTGGAACATGAAAGAATAATTTCATTATGACTTGGGTGGGACCTATATATCCCTCCAATGAATTGGGTAAATATTTATGTCTCATGATATAGGCATGGATGGAATGGTACGTTAATCATGTTCGGTGATACAGGAATGAACGGGGAGTGAACTCGATTCAGAAAGGGACTTTGTCCACTAAGATGGTCTTGGTAGCAATGCCTTGGATACTATGGAAATCATATCATGTGCATAATGGTTTTCCACAATTACATGTTTTCTTCCCATGATATTTTATCATGATTGATGTTCCATTATTATATATGCCTTACGTACTTCCAAGATTTATGTCTTTGCTCAAGATTTTGATGTTTAGATTTTATGTTCAAGTTTCTGCATTCAAATGTTTATGGATTGTTTTATGTTCTCTATGTTTACCCTTACTCAGCATTTGAGCTCACCCTTATTATGTTTTCTTTTCCCCGGGATATAAAGAAATGTTTTAGGTAATAAAAACAAAAGGGGAAGATCTTTATGGGTGATGTTGAAGAACTTTCACCATGATTAGAAGATTATGTTCTGAGTTTCCAAAGACACTAAACTAATACGATCTTTGGGTGTCTGTTTTTGTCATGTAATAAGTATCCTGAAAAAGTAATGTAATGTACATGTATGTCAAGATTTGGGTCTTTATAGTCTACCTTTCTTATATCACATACTAAGTTTAGATGATACCATTTCCATACCAATCCATGAAATTTTTACCATCTTGTATCTCAAATATTTATCTTATCTCTTAATCATTTTCTCTAATATGACTCGTTCATGACCTACCCTCTATAAGTTCCCCTCATAGTCTAGCAGTGAAGGTGGGGATGACCTCTAAAATTAGGAGATATAAATAAAACCAATTAACTATCTAGAGGGTTGTGAGAGACCTAAGGGTTTGATAGGGTTTAAATGAAGAGATAAAAATCAAACCAAGGAAGTCCATAACCTCTATTTATATATCAATCCAGGAAGGCCTCCACCATGATGTAGTGTCTTCCACTGCACCTGTGGAACCTATAGTCAAATGGATATCTTATTTTCAAGCATTTGAACCCCCTAAACTCACACACATTAAAAAATATTTAAATAAATTTTACCAGTACAACTCCATGCACTAAAACATGGTCCATAGTAGTAAATATGACTAGCAGGCCACCATGTTTCATCACCATAGTATAGGACAATATCCATCATCATTTTGACCCAACACACCAATTAATTTAGTATGTATATCTCCAACTCATCATTTCCTTCCTCCCTTGCGTTCTTGGACTTACATCAACCTCACACTCCACTACACCTACTGTAATAAGTTTTAGGGGTCCCTTCTTTAAATAGGTGACACTCCACATGTATCAAACAGGGAAAAACATTTTCAATTTTGGGAATGGTGTTCCTTGTGCTAAAGGGAGACCTCACATGGCTTCCCAAAAAAACTACATCCACCTCTTATGGCACAATTATCATCCCCATTTCTCATGGGACGACTAGTCTAAGGAAAACACCTTCCACTATGGCTAATAGGGGTGCTTCACTCCCTATAGTGAACTAATAACTAAAGAATAAACTCAAAACATCAAATTATATAACCAATCCGACAAAATGAATAATCACCACTATCACAACTCCAAGTGAGATTCTCTATGGCCACCACTATTCATAGGACTATGGTTTGGTTAACCTGAGAAAGGATAAAACTCACCTCTATCCTTCTGAACACATCTAAACTCCCTCATGATGCCTCAAATCCCTAAGAAAACATAAAGGGATAGTTTACTATATTTATTCACTTACAATATTATTCCTTCCACATGTAATTTAAAATATCACAACTACTTCTCCATAAAAACCACATGATTCAAATAATTTAAAATTCCCTCCATGTGTGCATTAATTCATGTGTTATGACATGGAACTTTCCCATTATGGTGTGGACCTCTTCTCAACTCATCTTTAATAATGATCCACATTAGTGATAGTAATGTTTAAAAACATGATCATTGTCTTTGAATCATTTTATAATTTATTTGAAGGAAATATATGACAAATCATGGGAATTTTTTAGTTTTATGATGTTACTATAAATTCCACCCCTTTATCAAAATTTCAATCTCATGCAGCCACATTTATTATGCATTTCACATATTATGTAGAAATAATATTACTTGGGAAAAAAATTACATGATCCAAGTATAATACAAAATAACCACTTTTATCTTATGATCCCCACACATCATATGTACTCCATGTATCATACATTGTAGATATATTATAAAAATCTATCTTATGAGAGTGAAATATCTTCTAAAAATCTGTTATCTTTCAAAGCACTTATATCTTATGATACGAAGAATCTTATTAATTTTCCTCATCTTTCATGGAGGTTATTATTTTATAATCACCACATGAATCTTATGAACTCATTATATTATATGAAAACATTACTAGAAAAACTCTTTAAAACTGATATTTCATTCCTTCGGAATTATTTGTGTGTTCCTGATCACTATTATCATTCTTCTATATCATGACACTTAGTTCTCAATGATTCATACATGGCTTCTAAATAACTCATATGTTCATGTCTTTGTTTTACAAACTTCAAACATGTAATTCGATACTTCACGCAATTTGGACCACTATTTCAATCCATCTTTAAGACTTCTCAGTTAACTTTAGAAATATATTTTTTGAATATTGAAACATTAATCTCTTCATTTTTCAGCTTCCTTTAAACTTATTTAAAACTATTTTAGATATTATTTCCTCTACTTTAACATGTATTTAAATTGAGGAATAGTGAGTCACGTATCAAATTTGAAAAGTGTTTAAAAATTTACAAAATCATCTATAATTGGGTTTAGCAATATCCCTATTTTAATTTTTTATCAATGTTATACATTCCTATTACCCTTATTTATAATAAAACCAAAGTGAAAAAAAATACCAAGGATCTTTTCAACATTCTTTAAAGAAAAGATTCATGAATTAGTCATATATAATTCTATGTGATAAAACTATATATAGAAAATAAATTGATCAAATCAGAAATCAATATTGACCCAAAAAACAACTCAACTCAAAAATTTAAACCTCATTCTCATACAAAATCAAAAAAAATTAATAGATTTTATAGGCTTTTCCATGCATAACTCTATACATAAATTATAATATTTCACAAACTATGAGACCAATTTTATCCCCAACAGACTAAATCTCCTCAAGAGTTTAAGCATAAAAAAGGTAGAGGTGGAAACTCAAATATTATCATACCTTAGTAGTGATATGTGGGATAAACTTCCATTAATAGCCTTAACATATCAAATAACTCATTTATGAGGGTCTTTCATAAGATATCAATAATGTGTTCCCTTGATGAAAAAAAAATCCAACTTCAATATTTCATCATCCACTTTATCCTACAAAATGTGATACTCTATATCTATATGATTCAAACAAGAATGATGAAGTATATTATTTGATAGAATAATTATTTTTTGATAATTTTAGTCAATAATTAGTTGGTATCCAGTTTGGATATCTATATGATCAAGCTGATTCATTATCCTCATAATCAAAGTAGCTACCTAGGATACATCCATATATTACTCCTTAGTTGAACTCAAAGTATCCTATGTTTATTTCTTTGAGTTCCATGTAACACACTTTTCACCAATAAATAATACTCCACCTAAAATTTATTTTCATTCATCAGTATATCTTACCCAATATGTATCTATAGATACTTTTCAGTTTAATTATACATTATTTTTGTATAGAAGACCATAGTTGGAAGTATTTGAAATATATATATGAATTATCTTGAATGTAATAATATGAAAATCTTTCAATATTGAATGAAATATAGCATAAAGAGTAATAAAGTAAACTATGTTTGGTCTAGTGGTAGTCAGGTACAAAATACTTCCAATTTTCTATCTGAATTCTCTTCTATTAAACAAATTACCTTCATCATATTTTATTAGCTTTATCCCTACTGGAATATGAGTAGATATTCCTATTTCATCCACCATTCACTTTTTTGGAATCCCTTTGTCAAATTTTTCTTATGAAATGAAAACATGATTATTATCTTGATTAATTTTTTGACCCAAGAAGAATTTTATTTCTCTAAGTAGTGAAATATCAAATTTCATCTTCATCTATGAGGAAAAATTTCCACAATTATTTTCATCATCACTACTCATCAACATAAATAGTCACAATAAGTTATGTGGTGTTGTTCTTCTTAATTTACATATTATTGTAAACTTGTTCCTTCTTGAACTCCATACTTATCATGCATTCATCCAACATAAAATACCAATCCCTTAGAGATTACATCAATCCATAAAGTGTCTTATTTGACTTAAAAACTTTACTTCCATCACCATAAAATATAAATCTCTTAGTATGTTCCATATAAACTTAGACATTTTGTTCACCATTAATAAATGCAGAATTTAAATCCATATAAAATTTTTTAACTCCTTTGAGTACCAATTTCAAGAACTATTCTGACAGTTTTAACCCTAGAAATTAGATAAAATGTATCATAAAAATAAATAATATATACTTGTGAGTATCCTTTGTATAAAATTATGGATTTATTTCTTATAAAAAATCCAAACTCATTTATTTTATTCCCAAATACCCATTTTTATATGATATTTTTCTTCATAGGGCTTGGAACAAGTTATCATGTCTCATTCATATCTACTTGATCCAGATCCTAATTCATATCTTAGATCCAATCCTAATGTAAAAAAATACTTTAATATTCTTGGGTTCAATCTTGTAATGTAGGTTGGTATGACTGATTCTCATAATTCATATTTGGGTCTAAACACTAAAATTATGGTCACCAATTATATTTTCAATATCCACATGCTTTATCTAAATTAAAACTGCACCTATAAACTTTTATTTCCCTCATTTATCACTAGTGTATAAAAATTATTATCATATTCCTAAATTTATATAGTTTCTTTTTTTACTTTTTTTAATATAGTATCAAATATATCATCTTCACTTTATATCATAACTAAACTCTAAACAAATTATTCAATTTTAAAAACTGAAACATCATCATAATAAATAATATTTTCCAAAATTTTTTTATAACATATTTAGGATTTTTTTTTAGTGTATAACCATGGAATATTACTTTATATTATTTTTCATTAAACTTACTTCCAGATCTTCCTTTCCTTTTGATTAATAATGAACTCCCAAACACTCCAAAAAATGATCACACTTTGATTCTTCTTAAACAACATTTCATAGGAAGACATGTCTAAATTGGGCATCAAGAAGCACATGTTTTGAATAATCCTAGTTGTAGTAATATCATATAACCAATTCAACCATGAAGTATCATGATCAAAAATCAAAGTTTTGGACATATAAACAAGACTCCTATTTTTTATTTCAACTACCCTATTTCACTGTGGAGTATATGGATCATAGAACATGTGCTTAATATCATTATTATCAAGATATATAAATAACTATCTATTTTAATACTCAGTTTAATTATCTAACATTGACCTAAACATATTTTTTTATAAAACCTCCTAAAACATTTAAATTAATCTATGTCTTGTCAATTTTGAGACATGAACATGATACAAGTCATCATGGAAAAATCATTGATGAAAATAATGAATTGTTTATCTCAAAATGATGGTTTTATTATCATTTGATCACACACATAAGTATATATTGGCCCCAATGGATTCATAGTTTTAATGTAAACTCCTTCATTATTTTTATTCATCATCTTTCCTTTATTGAATATTTTATAAACTATGATAAAATTCTCTTTCAAAATGAGAATATTTCACAATACTTATTCTTTGATTGACATTCCCTTTTTTGGGGGGAAATATGACTTAGATTTCTATGATGTAAAATATTTTTAACTGGTAAAATCATATAATAGTTTTATTTTTTTTTTCTCTAACATGAAATATATTTCCTTGGGTCCTTACTACCTTTGATGTAATACATCCATATTTTAACATCTTCACAAGACATCTATTTTTCCTAAATATTATATTGTTTACATCATGAAAATGTTGTGACACACTCAACATGTTATGCTTTATCCCATCAAAAAATAATACATTATTAATACTAATATAATTCTTTCCATGTTTCCCATACCAAATCCTTTAATTATTAGAGTGATATCATTACCAAAAGTAACAGAACCTCCCTCGTACCTCTCTATATTTTTCAGATTGATCAGATACCCTATCATGTGGGAAGATCAACCACTATCCATAATCCATGGTTCCTCTATTTATAATGGTTTTGAATAAACTTATACAAAATTATTTTACTAACTTTGGTTTTGTATCTTTATAATTTTTTTATGATGATTGAATTTTAATGGTGTAATTATAAAAAAGCCATTTAATATATGTCCATCTTCACTACATTACCCATTGGTTTTTTTGATGACATTCAAAAAAACATATCAATTTTCTTTATAGGATGTGGATGACTAAAATGGTTTTTCACTTGTTGTTATTATTTCCTAATTGATGTGTTCTATGTCCTTAGAACAATAAGATAAATATTATACTAGTAATTGTATAATTTATCACCATGTAGACAAAAACACCAACAATATCCCTGAAAATATATTCTTTGGTATAAATTATATATCTATACATGATTCGATCTATAATAATTTTCAGACCCATGTGGAGTTTATTCATCAAAACTTCTTGTGTACTCCTATAGATATTGGAGTCTGGTATAGAAATTTTATTAGATTTTTTTTATCTTTATATAAGTGAGTATATATTCATTTTTATTCTAGTTTTATGGTTTAAATCTATTGTTTTTAATTTGAACGATATCTTGTGATATCGTGAATTAATTTTAATAGTGATTGAATGTAGTTTCCTTATGTTTGGGTTCACAATTTTTAACATAATAGATGGTATATTTATACTAATTAGTATATTCAACTCTTCCTTAAATATAAATTTTGTAACTGCATTTTTCTTTCTCATTTAGTTTATCTAACTCAACTATTTTGGTTTCAAGTTATCAATATCCTTATTCCTAAGGATAGTAGTATGAATAATATCATAAATAATCTTTTTATTCATTGTATTCTCAAGTTTAAGTGTTTTTATTTCCTTAACAAGATGTTATTTCTCAGTTTGATCTTGTTTATACATATTAAAAGTATCATTGAGATATCAATTCTCATCTCTAAACCATCCAATTTATTTCATATACATCTTAATTTCCATTATCATGGTATATTCATTGTATTAATCACCTTATTAGATATAATATTTATTATAAACCTGTGAATATTCATCTAATGAATCATTTACTTCTATTTTTTGATCCAAGAGAACCATTTGAGAAATATCTATATTTTTTATTTATCATCATTGAAATTATCACTGTCTGACACACCTTCTTCAAATGATAGTAAATTTGATTTGAAAAACATTAGTGACGTCATATTATTCTCTTATAACCGATCTCGACTCTTCTTCTGATATTTTCCATAGAAAGTAGGTGTTTAAAAAACTTCATTATCTTCACCCTCATTTTTAATTTTCATTTTATATTTAGGATTAGAAATGACCAAATTTCATATAATTAATGAATTTATAGTTAAACTTACATTTATCCTTAAATATTTCTATGGTAAAATTTCTTGACATGAGAGTAAGGGTTTTTTTATAATATTTTATATTTTTTTCTTCACTCAAAAAGATTTTCTATTCTATAATTTTTAATTCCATGAAGTCTTTGAATAAAATTTTCTTATCTTTTTTCTCTTTACCTTTAGTAACAACTCCTATTATCATCCCATAGTTAATAAGAGTGTTATGAAATTCATCAATAGTGAATTCATCAAAATATATGTCCTTTGATGCTAAGATATTAACACCAAATTTATTATGGAGAATTCTCATAATATTTTTTACAAATGTAAGATTAATGGGTCTCTCTCTATAGCCACTAATAGATCTTAAAATAACATTATACTTGTAAAAAAATAATCAACAGATTCATATTCCTACATCCATATATATTTAAACTTCTATCTAAAAATTATATGTTTTTTTCCTTCGCCTACTTATTTTCTTCATAAATGCTCTGGAGTTTTTTTCAAATTTTATTTGATGTTTTATATCCTATAACATTGGTTAACTCTTTATTAGATAATGAAAAGAGTATTTCATTCATGGATTTTCCATAATTTTCAACATTATTCTTGTCATTTAGAGACTACATAGAAATATCATTTGGAACTATGAATCCTTCAAGAGTATCATCAAGACCATCCCATCCTAGGGATAATAAATAAGTCATCATTATATCCTTCCATAAATGAAACCCATTTCCATCAAAGATTTTAACTCATTTTTTATTAATTAAGTTATGGTACAATATAGTAAAAACAAGATATCCTCAATGGAAAGCCTATATCTTATACCAATTGAAAATGACCAAACATATAATGATGAGCACATATTGTGGGATAAATTAGTGTTTATATTATTTTTTTTTTTAAAGTATTCCCTTATACTAATTCAACAATTGTCTCTTCAAATTAAATAATGACAAATAAAATATAGAGTTTATTGTATTTGTTAATGAGGTTCCACAGGGATACTAATGTTCACTATGTATAGTTAGTAGTGTCCTGTGTTTTTTGACCATGTAAGTTCTCTAAGGAGATTAAATTTTTTGAATTTAGTGTATGGGCCATTTTTTTGGTTTAAATTCCTTTTTTCCGCTAATAATTATTCCTAAGAGAGAAGAGGAGGTTCTAAAGGTTTCTAGGGATCATTCAGAGCCTGAATCCCCAAACATAGGCAAGGAAAAATAGGTTGTATGGTTAAGATAAATTGTGAAACCCAGCCTGGACGGTTTCCCTAAAACATGTTTTATGGGACAATGGGGTGTTAGGGGCTGGATGGTTTGTCTACAAATATGAAACCTCGGGTGCATGGTCGTTTGGTGTTGTAGGACTCTTAGACAGTGTTTCTTCCCATAGTTGGCACATGGTTTGTCCAACCATGAAGACAAACCTTTCACCCCAATTTGTGTGGGTGAAAATCCACTTTTACCCTTGAAATTTTTTAACCCTAAAATTTCTAATCTTCCAATTTTTCTCACCAGCAATAGCTTCCTGAGAAGTTTCCCCCTTTTATCCACAGGGATTTTGATCCCTCCTTTATATGAGATCCAGATCCTTCATCGTACAAAGCATAGGAAAGCTGTAGGAAAGCTCTATACTCCACATCCATCCATTATTTATTGCTTCCCTCCATTATTGTGAAACTTTGGTGTGACCTGATTCACCCTATTTTTAGGTAGATTGTCAGTTTATTCAATTTCTCTCAAACTAGACTGAATCAAACCACAATATTGGATATATGAGTCATCTATGGTATAAGGTAGGTGGTCTATAGATTTCCCCCCAAATTTTCATTTCTTTATAGAATAATTCCATTATGTTGCATTCCCGGCCATCTGAGTGTTACTCCAAAATTATTAAATAATTAAGGTAAAGTAGATAGAACATTATTTGATGTGTTTTATAACCCTTGGATATAGTTGTATTTCATGACCTCAACCCAAACTACCCCTTAGGGTTCATTTTCAAAATTACTCCTATGTAATGTTGTTATATGCCATGTGAATAAACAATCCATGGGGTGTATGAATTAAATGAAATTGATGAGATGGTATTCTTAGGATTAAAATTGACTTTTTGGTATATTAGTTTGTTTCATTTTAAAGAGGTTAAAATGTGGAATTAAATGAATTTCTTGATAAATTTCATGTTTTTTAATAAAACTTCTCGATGATGTTTATTGTCTTCAAATTGGAAAATTGATGTATGTTTTATTCCTTACTTGGACTTATGGTGGGTGTTTTAATATCCTTCTTAGTGTTCTTACTTTTTAAGTGAATTTCCTATGTATGTAGAACCTTTTAATTCTAAATTAAATGAAAATGAGTCTAGAACTCTTGGGGAACCCTTGTTTTTATTAAGGAATGATAACTAGAATTCCATTTTTTTAAAATTTAATTGATTAAATGAATTATAAATTTGATTAGTTATTCTTGGGTTTCCTTCAATATAATTCTAAGTGCAGGATAATTGTTCTTATAATAAATTATATTAATGGATCTTTTTTATGTCGAGGTAATAAGGGTATGACAAGATGGTCTCACCGTGCATTCTTTTTACATCATCTTGAAAGACATCGGTTCCCTAGGGGAGACACCTTGGATTGGATTGGTGGTGAGATGGTTATACCAGGACACAAGTGAGACTTTTTCCCCTAAATGTGATACTAGGAATGTTCTTGTAGTTAGGTATCTCACTTAGGTCAGTAGTGATACTTGCGAGGTCATTCAGGAATCGCATTGTATGGACTCTTACATTAGTGACCTTTCAAGGAGATCCTTGTTAAATACATGGGATACTTATTAAGGTTCTCCTAGGAAGGGATCAGGATGATACTTTTTAGGCCTTGGTGGTTATTTTTAAATTAAATACTAATTATATAAAAATTTATCCATTATCTAAGGGATATATCTCCCAAGAAAAATCGTATTCTTCAGGTCGGTCCATCTCATGAAACCTACTTTTTGGAGTTTTGTTATCATTATTCCCATTACTAAATTGTGTATGTTTCCCATGGTTTAGACACTTACACCTTAGGCTGAACCAAGTATGGTCAGTCCATGTGTCCCTGATCCCAATTGGGTTATTTATTTATTTTTCATTGCTTATTTATTTTTGATTTACATTCACACTACTAATTTTACATGTACGGGCTGTAATATGCTTTATACACCATCAGTGGTGGACTACTGAGTATATATCACACCCTACTCCAGCCACCATTACATAGGGGTAACTGAGGAAGTCCTCTTGTTCACAGGCCCATGATTTATTTCTTCTGTTGTTATGATTATAGCTAGGAGTTAGGATCATGGGACTCAGTTGATACTCATGATGCTTATAGATACTGCCCTCACAGAATTGTTCTATCTTCAATTTATTTTTTTGTATTGTTTTTTACTACCTGGTATAATTTCCCGTTATATTTTAGAATCATATGACATGCATGCATATATGTACATTTGGCATTGTCCACTATTATTAAGTTATTACATTATTCTTCTGTTTCTCTATATTTCATTTATTACTGCTTTTGATGTTTTATTTTATTTATTTTATATTATAATATTGAACTACTCTAATCATGAGGATATAGTCTCTCCACCATAACATCATTTGACCTTCGATGCTATTCAGCAACCTCTGGAATACGAGGAGGCACGTTTGAGTCCATGTGGCGACTGGTCCATATACCAGTTTAGTAATCAGTCAGGGTGGGATATTACAAAGTGGCATAAAATGCCCTTTTCATTATCTTACTATTTTGGGCTGGTATATAAGATATTGGGAAAGTGTCAGTTCTTGCTAAATAGTCTTACCTGGGAGTGATCAAACCATGTGTGTAGAAAAGTTCAAGTGGGCTGGGATGGGATTATTGTTCTTATTGATTGTTATTACAGTTGATTCTTATTTCCCCTTGAGTGATTGTGTAATTTCTTCTTCTTACTAATTTATGAGATTTTTCATTGACCCTTGTCCTGGTATGGAAATGAGGAAGTACTACATGCATCATTTTAGGAATGTAATGATTCACTATCCATGCATGTTAGGAAGTTCAATAACATATTTAGTTTTAACCTTCTTAGGCATTTGATTAGAATGAAACTACAATTTAAATTATCATGCTTTCCTTATATTCTATGTTGACTGTTTTCTGATCGCATGGTATCTTTCCATGATTATTTTATATGATTATGCTTATTTATCTTGGCTAGTGATTCATTTATCATATTTGATTGCTTACCGTGTTTAGGGGACTAATAAAAAATCTTGTTTCTAATTTACATGATTTTATTCTTATTTAACATGGGCTAAAACATGTTGGTTGTAATTAAATGGGATTAACATTTCAATTTGAAGTTGTACGGGCACTTTATAAATTGGAAACTGAGGACCCATATATTACAACAATTCTTGATTCTTTTATATACTTAAATACTATTGTATATATTATAAAGATGTTAAATTTTCTTTTTAAACCTATATAAAATGGTTGTAATTAGAATGGAGTTGACTACAATTTTTAATGTGTATGGACACTTTATAAATTGAGATAAAACACCCCAAAATTTTAAAGAAAAAACCTTATATTCAATAGCATACAGGACACGAGACACAAACCGCATAAGGAGATATAATACACTGATACATTAAAATATATTTACTAATTTAAATACATTATATATATTCTATATTTTTCAATTCATGTGACACTGAGTTATCTTGCGTTACACAAAAGACAGACTTTCTTCAAAATCTTACATTACACGCAAGACTAAGTTTTAACCGAAACAATAATATATTATTAAAATATTATTATTTAATATAATAAGACTTAATAAAGCCATTAAATTAGTTTTTATTAATATAATTCACTATATTATGAAAATATATGGTTTAAACAAATATAAAATGAATTTTTAGGTTTAGAAATAATTAGAAATGAATATAAGAACCGATTGAATATAAAAGAAAATATTTTTTTCTCAAAAAGTTGTTTTACCCAAATAATTTAAATTAATTACAATTACTAAGTAATATTAATTTGATATATATATTATATATTCAATAAAAAAAATTTATATTCATACAATATATTTCATTGGCTTAATATAAGAACAAACACAATATTACATATAAAATTCTATATTTTTATAAAAGAAGTTTTGCCTCAATTTAAGGGAGAACTCTTTTTAAATACAAAAATTATCCTTTTATAAATTTAATATTACAAAATAAACTTTATATTTTTAATATAAATATAATAATTAGGTTGTGGTAAACATTTTTTTATTTTTTCATGATGATTCATTTTTAAGGAATTGTTAAAAACACTTAATTTTAGTTCAAAGTTGTTTTTCATATAATTTATTTATAAGGTTAAATTATAGTTTTAATTTCTTTTAAAGTTTAATTAGATATTTTTTTTATCATTTAATACAATTTATATCATAGGAATAAATTTCACTTTGAAATTGATTATAAAAACATAACAAACATTCAGACATTTTTACGTTAAAAACTCACATTGTCATCCCACCAGCGGGATGAATTTTAAATTAATTTATGCCCCTAATATGATTAGAATTTTGAAAAATGGATTCAATATTTTGAATAATCATTATGTATAATTTATAATAATAAAAACTTTTTTTACCAAAAATATTTGTGAAAATAATTAAAATTAAATACAATTATTAAGGTAAAATTATGTTTAATAAAGGACTAAACCTTTAACTTAAGGGCCCAAATGACTTATCCACTTCTAAAAAACCCATTTTATTTACATAATTCTACCATAAACCTTCCATTATTGAGTTTTTTTTGGTTTTTTAAGACTTTTTAGGTAAACATGTGGGTACACCTAACTGCTTTTCAAAAATAAAATGTGAGTCATTTTCCTCCGTTATAAAAGGCCACCACATCTCACCATAAATCACACATCTCAGACCACTTAGTTTTAGCCAAGAACTACCCATATATATTCCTAACAATCCATCCCCTCAACCTTGAATCCTCCTTTTCAACTTAAATCCTTCCAATAAATCCTTTTGGTACAAACCAAAAGTAGTTACTCGATTAAGTGGAAACATCTTCTCTCAAGCTCTTTTGTTTTATTTCCATTATCCACCCCCCCTAAAATGTTATTATTCCATGATAATGTAGCAAAAAATTATCCTAAATATACTAATATGTATTTATGATATGTTTTTTACCTACAATTACACACACCTCTATATAATGGGTAATGAACATATTATTTCTGTGTACGGTGAACTATTGGCTCACGAAATAATGATTGTGCATTTTTCCTTTACCACATATCACCATGGAAATTATGATGGAAACTATGTTCATATATGATATATATTATATTTGTAATATCTTTATGTTTATGTATTTTTTATTTAAAACATACCTTTATTCTTTCCATCTTGTGTAAACACAATAATTTCATTTGAGGCAGTGTGGACTATCACCTCCTTAAAGCGATGTGAAACGTTCACACTATACATAGAATATAAAAAGAATTGTTTTAATAAACCTATATAACATATATAAAATATATATGATACTGGGATTATAATAAACATATGTATCATTTTCTTTTCATTCTTTTAATACAACAATGAAAATAATGTAGTGTTCATGCGTACGTACGGCCTACCATCTCTATGAACGATGCATTTCATTTCTTATCTCCAAACATTATAGATTATAATAAATACATATAATATATATATGTGATAATTATTTCATGTTATACATTCTGTAGATTATTAAATCATGATCTAATTAATAGTAACAACAATTGAATGTCCAAAACATACTTGAGAAAACTAGGCGATTAACACCCGAAATAGTTAAAATAATGAAAGAGTGTTAACAAACGGGTAATAAAATATTATAATAATTTAATATATGATATTATAAACATGAGTATTATTATGTTATAAGTTCTTAAAATATTTTTATCTACTATAAAAGAGGATAAATACCACACCAAAAAATGATGTTTAAGGTAAGGGAATTTCATCTCAATTTACATTTTATTGAGAATTGTTTGTTATTTTGAACCAATTCACTTTTATTAGGTGTATATACTGACTTTTTCATGTTATATGATGAATTACATTATTATCATGATATTATAAGTTTCATTTAATTTCATACCTTTCTATATATTATGATTCAAAAGTTTTAAAGTGGTATGGGACACTTTGGAATGTTTAAAGATTATTATACTCAAGATTCTTCTTAATGGTTATATTTACAATCTCACTTCCATTTTTTATTATTAAAATTATCTTGAAACAATAACATTATTATAATAATTTTCATTGTAAATTTACTTGAATATCCATATTCTCATACAATGGATATTAGTATTCCCTAAACCATATACCATTTTACACACGGTGTCTACTTTATCATTTATATGATTATTTGGGGGAAAATTTGTAATTACGTATTATTTTTTAAATATGGATATTTGATAAGGGGTATTATTTATTTTGACTATTTTTTATGAGTAATGATTTGGATTGTAAATTAAAGGAGGATTTTGGACTTTATATAGATCCTTGAGGCACCTACAGGTTCTCATGATATAAATAATTTTTCCAATTTGAATAGGTTTTTATCCATAGTTTTAAACCATCTTGTGAAAGGTCTTGATAGAAACGGTTTTCAAGTTCCTAATAAATGATGTCCATTAAGAAATAATTTCTATCATTATTTTAGTAATTATTCAACCATGATATTTTTCATTGAAAACATTATGCATGCATTTTATTTTCAGTTCATTTATTAAATGAAATTTGATTCAGTTTCTTACCGTTCCATATTGATTTTTCCTTATCTAGTAATTTAATGTCATGTTTTTTTAGTTAATAACCTTTACAAGATAATTTATTCTCACTGATTAATTATTTATTAAACTTTACTTACCCTTACTGAGAATTTGAGCTCACCCTTATTATGTTTTATTCTGTAGGTTATGAATAAGAAATATTTGAATAATCGTTCACAGATGTTGTTTATTTCAGTTTACAGTGTAGTGCGTTTTATTTTATTTTCCCAATGTATTATGGTTATCATGTATATAATTTGGCTTTCCAAGACTGCTAAACTAGTCAGTCCTTTGGGATTCATTTCCTTGTAAACATGATAATGTAATAAGGTAATTCATCGGCTCTGGGTTTTTGTGGTCGGGGAATTATAGTTTTTATCAAAGGGATTTTTATCAAAATCTTTGGAAACTAGATTTAGATAACATAGATTAGAGAAAATAACCCTAATATTAAATTTTAGGATGATTATATAAGAACATCATATAATTTTGATAAGTTAGATATTATGTTGTTATTCATAGGGTCAAGTGGATGTGGTTTTAGAACAGATGTACCTTGGAGTAATAAATCTAACATGGTGTTCTGGTCCAAACTCAACATAACCAGGTATAGGAAAATAGGCCTTACTACACACATAGTTTTACACTCCTAAGGGATATTCTTAGGATAATTCACATTTTATTTATCTTGTATTATGAAGGATTTAAAAGTAAAGATTCCCCCAAAGTAACCAATGTATATTATTATAATATTTATGATGCATAAATTTAAATTATGTTCTATAACATGTTTAGAGTTATAAAATGTTATTAACATTAGGAGATAATCAATTATATTCCATTTTTTATAAATGGAATCTGGAAGGAAGAATGGTATCAATACTCATGGCCAATGTAGAGGTTTCCCTGCTAATAAATTCAGTGTAGATGGTATTAGAACTCAGTAAGTTATATATATATTAGGTAATATTAGTCAGGTTATGACAAATAACCTTTCCTGAATGGAGAAGCATATTCCAATGAGAGAATCCCCTATGTTGGATATCTTTATACAGCAGAATGCCCCATTATTTAGTGGGACTACTAATCCAATTGAAGTTGAGAAATGGATTAAATATTTAGAGAATATATGTATGGTCTTATAATGGAGTGAAAATGAAAAGGTTAAACTTTCATTCTTTTGTCTCCAAGGTGATTCTAATCAGTGGTGGTCTCTGATCTAGAATATAAGGGATGATGAAGAAATATAACTGATTGAATGGAAGAATTTTATGGAGACATTGTTTGATAAAAACATCCCTTATGATAAAAAAATGAGATTAAGATACAGTTTATTAACTTAAAGAAAAAGGAAGAAGAGAGTGTTTCAGATTATGAAGCTACCATTATAAGGTTTGATAGATATGATATTGATTATATATGTAACACGGAGTACAAGATTTTCAACCTCTTTGAAGGTATTGAGAAAAATATTATAAGGGTGTTGGTTTCTCAAAATTTCACATCATATAAAGAGATAGTTTTATGTTCCATCAAAACATAGAAGGAATTATGATGATCCTATGTATTCAAAGGGAACTAAGATAATAAGTACTCTTCTGAACACAATGAAAAAAGTAATGATTCAAAGAAGATTAAGGGAAATAAGAATTTTCAAACATGTTATAAATGTGGAAATAATCACCCTGGTAAATGCTTGAAAGGATTGGGAGTTTGTTATCAGTGTAGAGAAAAGGGCCACCAGGAAAAACAATGAAAGAGAAGAAGTAAAATACTGATATTCAGTGTTAAAACTGTAAGGATATGGGGTGTTATTCATATGAATTTCCTAAGTATCAAGGAAATATACCTCAAAAGAATATAAGAGATCAAGGTTAATCATATGTTATGGACCCAAACGAATTGGAATGGTTAATGTACTTATGAGTTTGGATCTAATAAATATGTTGAAATTTTATTTTTTTTCATGATGTCCTCATCATATGAATTATGAAATATTTAAGGATTGTATTTCAGTACTTTTTCTATTAAGTATTTGAGATCATATGATTAATATTACTAAGAAAGTTTATTTAGTTGAAAGTTAATTTTTTTTAAACACATTATTGAGGGAAAAAACTATTAATATTTTATTTATGTTGAGATAATGATGAAGAAATTATTTATTTGGATAAGTCATGAACACCTTCGAACTGATTAATGATCTTTCAATAATTGGTCTATACAATCATTTATCGAGTTTAAAACATATTTGTATTTAACTAATATATCCACTAACTTCTGTCTTACTTAAGGAATAAGGAATAATGCAAGTTTCTAATAAGTTTTTGTGGTGATTTGATTTATTACCATATTTCAAGAGGCTACATGATAAAGATAATCATGTGTTTGGAATGTGAAAATTTAGAGTTGCTTCATGTTGATTAAAGGATAATGATAATTTCGTTTGGTAAATTTAGTTACCTTCTTTCTAATGTGTTGGATCATAATATTTTGGAAAATTTAACCATTTATGAAATAGTTTAATTTGATCTTTGGACAAGGTTTTTGTATTACTTCACCATGTGCTACAAAATATTCTAAGAGATGAAGTAGAAATATTTCAAGTTATAATCAAAGGAAAATATTTTTTTTATAAAAAAATATATTTACTTATATTATTATATATTGATAGAATTTCGAAAGTATAGAAAAAATGTGACTTTAGGTAAAAATGTTTTCATATTATCATCATGTTTATGATATCTATGACCTTAATTCATACTTATGATTTATGGTTTTGTTTCAACAACTTTCATCTAAACATGTTCTCTAGAACAATTCATCATAACGTGATTGTTTGATTTTTTATTTTATATCCATGTTTCCATTTTTCACCTATGTTCTCTTATAAGGAAACCTAGTTACGTGACCGTCATACTTTCTTTCTCTCTTATTTATAATATGTGAAATTAACCCTTTCTACAATGTGGTTATTTAAAAAATAATATATTTTGAATCCTTTTATCATATAGATCAAGTTTAAATTGTGAGGATGAAATTTATTTAAGGTGGGGATAATGTAACACCATGAAATTCTAAATTAAGAACCTTATATTTGATAGGGTGCATGACACGCAATACCAAGCACGTAAGTGGATATAATAACCTAATACATTAAAATATATTTATTAATTTAAATATATTACATATATTTGATATTTTTCAATTCTTGTAACACTGAGTTAGCTTGCGTTACACGCAAGAGATTTTTTCTTCGAAATTTTACATTACACACAAGACAAAGTTTTAACCGAACAATAATATATTATTAAAATATTATTATTCAACATAAAAAGAATTAACCTATCCATTAAATTAGTGTTTATGAATAGAGTTAACTATTTTATAAAAATCTATGACTTAAAAAAATTTAAAATTAATTCATAGGTTATAAATTAATTAGAAATGAATATAAGAACCGATTCAATATAAAGGAAAATATTATTATTATTTTGCTCACAAAGTTGTTTTACCCTAATAAATTAAATTAATTATAATTATTGAGTGATATTAATTTAATTTATATATTATATATCCAATAAAACATTTTTTATAATTATCCAATGTATTTTATATGCTTAAGATAAGAACAAACCCAATATTATATATAATATACTATATTTTTATAAAGGTAGTTTTATCACCTTCTAATGGAGAACCCATTCTAAATATAATTTTTGACCCTTTAATAATTTTAATATTTCAAAATAAACTTCATATTTTTAATTCAAACATATAAATTAAGTTAAGGTAAATTTTTTGTATTTTTTGTGATGATTCATTTTTTAATGAATAGTTAAAAATGCTGAATTCTAGTTCAAAACTTCTTTCCATATAATTTAATTTTAAGGTTAAAATATAAATTAATTTTTTTTAAAGTTTAATTAGATAATATTTTTACAAATTATTACAAATTATTTCATTGGAATCAATTTCACTTTGAAATTGATTATAAAAACACTGAAAAATTTCCGACGTTTTTACTTTAAAAACCCACATTGTCGTCACATCTGCGGGATGAATTTGAAATTAATTTATTCGACTTATATAATTTTAATTTTTAAAAATGGATTCCATATTTGGAATAATAATAATTTCTAATTTCTAATAATACCAAAAAAAAATTTACCAAAAATATTAGTGAAATTAATTAAAATTAATTACAATTATTAAGGTAAAATTAAGCATAATTAAAAACTAAACCTTTAACATAAGGGCCCAAATGGCCTATAAACTTGTAGAAAAGCAATTATATAGACATATATCATCCATGAAACTTCCATTATTAATATTTTTTGATTTTTTAATACTTTATTTTGGCAAAATATTTGGTACACCTAACTTGTTTTTGAAAATACAAAGTGAGTCCCTTTCCTCCCTTTTAAAAGGACACCACCTCTCCCCATTCCTTACTCTCCAAACCACTTAAGTTTTACCAATGCCTGACCATATATATTCCCATAATCTCTCACCTTGACCTTCAATCTTCTCTTTGGTCACAAATCCTTCCAAGTAAGCCTTTTTATACAAACCAAAAGTAGTTTCCCAATTAAGAGGTAACGTCTTCTCTCAAGCTCTTTAGTTTTATTTCTATTATCCACCCCCTAAAATATTATTATTCCATGATAATGTAACAAAAAATATAATAAATATACTTATATGTTTTTATTATAAGTTTTATACCTACACCTACACATAACTCCATATAATTGATAATTAACATATTGTTTCTGTGTACGGTGAACTACTGCCCCATGAAATGATGATTGATCATTTTTCCTTTACCACCTCTCATAGTGTCCATTAGGATAAAAGATATATATATATATATATAATATATATGATATATATGATATCTATAATGTATTTTTTCTTCTATAATTTTTATTTATAACATACTTTTATGCTTTCCATCTTGTGTAAATATAATAATTTCATTTCTAGTAGTGTGGACTACCACCCCCTTAAAGCGATGTGATTCATTCACACTATACATAAAATGTATGAAGAATTGTTTTAATAAACCTATATAACATATATAACATATATATAATAATTAAATTATAATATACATATGTATAATTTTCTTTTCATTCTTTTAATATGATAATGAAAGGAAAGTATCAATCATGCGTACGTACGGCCTACCGTCTCCATAAACGGTGCATTTTATTTCTTATCTCCAAATATTTAAGATTATTATAAATACATATATACTATATATATATATATTTTAATTATATCAAGGTTTAAATTATTTTTATGTATAAATCATAATCTAATTAATAGGAATAGCAACTGACAATTCAAAAACATACTTGAAAAAATCGGCAATTAACACCCGAAATAGTTAAAATAATGAATGAGTGTTAAAAAACGTGTAATAAAATATTTTAAGAAGTTAATATATGATATTATAAACATGATTATGGTTCTTTCAATGAAATAGTGTTAAAAAACGGGTAACAATCCCTTATACTTTCTAAGCATTTGAGCTCACCCTTATTTTTCATCATTCCACAGGTTATAAAGAAGAAATATTTTAATAAGAGTTTGTGGATGAAGTTTTTTTCATTTTATTATGTAGAATGTTTTATTTTGTTTTCCCAATGTATTATGGGTATCATGTATGTAATTTGTCATTCCAAGACTGCTAAATTTATTGTTCCATCCGTATTTCCTTCCTTGTAATCATTCCAATGTAATAAGATAATGCACCGGCTTCGGGCTTCTGGGGTCGGGGCATTACATGAGAGGTGGTGACCCATATAACTAAACCATCTATTGTGAGACTTATATATTTAGAAACTATTGTAAATTTAAATTTTTTCTAATTTTGACCTTGAATGAAATGGTTTTCTTATAAGGGATTGTTCCTTTATTACTTGGGCTTGAGGAGTTGTGTGACTAAGTTCCAAAATGCACAATTGGACCCAAGTAGATAAATTGGGTCATATTTCTTATGTGATAACCCTAAAAATATTTTTTAAAAATTTAAACGTTTTAAAAAAACCAGTTTCATTTAATTTAACTCAAAATTTATTAACGAGACCCGCGTAGGTTTTATTTTCTTTTGACATTCCTTATTTCTTATCCCCATGGGGGTGTGATTCAATTTTGTAGTAACAGTCATTTAAATTTCCCATTGACACCTATATGGTTTTTTAATGTAAACTTAATATGGAATTCCTTTTTTCTAGTACCTCTTTAATTAATAGAATACCCTTCTGTCTTCTTGATTTTTAATTGTGTGAGAATTTAGAAATAAATGAATGGTGTTTAAAATGGGGTTTATGAGATGAAATGACCTGATTGTGATGGTATTTCAATAAGTAATAAATTTTAAAAAGTAAGATAATATAAATTTCATGTTCTTCCTTATGGACTTATCTAAATAGATTACCAACTCATGTTTTTTTATGACTGGTACCTAATATTTTAAAACCAATCCTTTAAATTGTTTTGATTTCAAATATAAATAAATGAATTGAATCAATGAAACATAAAAGTTTTTTAGCTTTAACCCTTATGTATGGTTAGTTTAAATACTTTATACATTTTTCCTTGAGTACGTTCCTTGAAATAGGAATGTGATCTTTACCTATAGGCCTCTTTCCTTATCACATGAACTTAAACGATTGGATTTTAATCCTACTAAATTTTCATAATTGTGACCTCATTTTGGGTCAACACTTTGAGTTTTGGTATGTGGCTAGACCATTGTTGGCTTCACCCTCCAATCCTTAAAATCCTTTCTAAATACTATGATCTTTATAAAAAGTGCTATTGTTCAAGTTTCATTGTCCATGTAGGTATCTTAGTTTCCAAAACCACACCCTTTTATTGATGGGTGGTCATGTACTTTTTTTACCTTTTATATGAGTGTGATATTTATGAAATGCTTAGTTCTAGCATTATAGACATTCTAAGGGCATGGTAAGATGTTTAGAAGGTCATCTGACCCTTATTTTCCATTCGATTTAGTTTTGGATGACTTGGGTGGTCATCATCCTATTTTATAGTCATATAGATTAATGTGACTCTAGGTTAATTCTTTTGAATAGGACATAATATACTTGAATTCATAAGGCTAAAAAACCTATGGATAGTATCAAGGATGTGATGTTTTTCTTGTGAACTCTTGGGGTAGGATGAATTGGTAAAGGTGATGCCCACCGGGTTGTTAAATCATGTAGTGAAGCATTTAAGTTTGGTAGGAGTCATATGATCCTTCAGTGGTTCTTCTTTTAACACTAGTTGAATCCTAACTATAGTGAATTGAGTGTTATAAATGATTCAAACTCATCCCAATTCTTGGTATGATATCCTAAGAGGACTGGGTGTCGTGAAACTGTTTCACAGGGTGTTTTGTCTCTTATTCCTAATGATATGGCATGTGTGGATGGAAATCAAGAAGAGTGTTACGCATACATCTAAATTAAATAGAGTCTAGTTCTCTTGTAAGTAATTGGTTAATCTTTCCTTTCAATTTAACACTTGTTAAATTGTGATGGCCACCTCTAGGACCCACGGTTAGTGGTTGATGGAGCATGTACCATGAGATGAGTCTCATTCCAAGGTAAATCTGGAGAAAATGACACTCCTAATGTGGGGAGTATTACATAAATATAGGTAATACATGTCCTTACAAGAAGAAGGAACACAACCAAAAAGGGCCACCTTGAAATAGTTAGTGCTGCTCTTGGATTCCCCTAAGGCTGGTATGTTTTGAACCATGTCAGTGCTTCTATAGTAACACGACTATAAAGGGTTGGATATTGAGAAACCATAGTAGACCTCATTGGTCATGGATGTAATTCATCGGTTATGCTTGAGTGACCATGGGGTGCCTCGAGTGGTGAAATCAACATGGTCGGGTAATAGAAATGTGTTGGTGGGTGTAGCTGAGATCTTCTACGGAAGTCAACATGTGGTGGATGGACTATCCTTCTCCTTGTGTTGTCAGTTTTGGAAGGTTTGGATCCTTATAGAGCACTTAGACTGTGCTTTATTAGAAAGTTTTTAGGTCATTTCTGGAAATTGTTTAAAACCTCTTAGTGTAATATCAGATAAAATATAGTAATTTTCCCTATATTGACATCATTTGGGAACAAAAATAGATCTTTGGTTATATGTTGCGCTAAATTTAAATTTCAATGGGCCGGTTAAGTGGACTCTATCTGAGTACACTTAAAAATCATGGTTACCCTTAGAGTTCTAGACACTCCTGAGTAATAATTGGGTTCCCATGTAGGAACTACATGGTCAGACTCATGGACACCAATTTTTTCCTTTCACCTGATCACCAATAGGATTCCAATTTGAGATCAGTCTACATTCTTGGTATGTGGGCATTCATCTTTGTAATGATGTCACTCTTGTAAGAATCTTTTAAGGTTTTCCTTGGATGGGATACTTGGACTCATATCGATGATTCCAATACTTACTTGAATTTCATTCAGGCTTTGATGAATCATATAAAAGGTGTATCAATCCAAGCATGTTGGATCGGGTATACTTTAACAATCCAAACTGTTATAAATAAAATTTCCATTGTAATTTAATTAAATGTATTTTTATAAAATATGGTTATAGAAAACACGTGCACTTATTTGGTTTTATTATATCTTATCATATTTGAATGAGTGTTAATCATCTTTACCATTTATAAAATAGTCATTGAACATTGATAAAGTTATTACTATAAATATAGGGTTTTAACAAGTCCAATTGACATAGACAAAGGAAGTGATGGCCTCAACCAATAGGATCATACCCTATGAGGCCCATTTATCAAAGATTCCAAGGAATATTGTATCAATAGGATTTTCCCTTGACCAATATCAAGCTATGATCCAAAAACTGAAGCATTATTGGAACCGTTTATAGGATAAGTTCAAGCTAATCGCGATCACAACCCAAACCATGTACGCTAAACCACCCCATGAAAGTTTCACGGTTGTGTAACTTACTTTTAAGATGTTTTATGGTGTATTAAAGGGATACATATCAGGAAACTATAAATATTATTGTGTATATTATTTTTTATAAATTAATTAATATATTTTCATCCTATTATTATTACTTTATAAATGATTTTTTTATACAATAAAACACAAATACTATTTTTGGGAAATATTCAAATTAAATTTTGGAATTTATTTTGATGAATTAATGTATTCTCAAAATCAATAAAATTTAATAAAATATTATTGTTAAATAATTTTTATTAAATAAAAATGATCAAATAATTTTTATAATTCAAATGTAATTTTTATAAGGGTTTGAAAACTGTTATTGTCAAAAAAATACAGCATTTTTAATAAATGTTGGTTTTTTTTCAAAGTTTAAATTAACATATTTAGAAAATTATTTAGGTAAAATGATTATTATTTTTGGAATTGGAATTTTAAAATTATCCAGTGGTGGATTTTTTATAATTTTCTAAGGCAGAAAACTTTTCGGGTAAAAATTAAATATCATATAAATATACTTTGTAAATTAAGACATCATAATGACCTAAAAGTGATGTAATAAATTCTATAAATGGGATAGACGATAAAATATATATTTTTCCTCTGAAATAATTTTATTTTATGTTTATTTTCTTAATTTTATAAAATGTTTATGAATCCTTCAAAACCATTAATATGTTTTAAGGTTTTAGAAGCATTTCTTTAAGAGTATGACTCACTTACAGATAAGTAAGGGTTTTATTTTATTATTTTCACACCTTTCTCTTATAAAATAATTAAAACCACACTCATTTTGTTGAATGAATTGGAAAATAACATTGAAAGGTTTTAGATTTTGGTTATTTTATTATATATAGTCTAAAACCGATGTTTGAGAAATAATAAGGACATCCCCGCTCATTTCCTATATAAATCCACCCAAGCTCCAAATTATCCTCACTAAAGATACTTATATTACATCATTACTTATACCTTCCCTCTCTAGAGAACTCCCAAATTTCTCCCAAGCTTTTAATAAACTTATACTAAGCATTTGGAGTCACACACTCATGTAAGGGACCCTCACCTTCTCTTCTTTATTCAAGTTTCTTTATTATATTATGCCTTCTATTTTCAATTACTAATATTTGGATGTATATTTACATGTCCCTATTACTACCCATTTTAATCCCAAATTATGATATATGAATTTATCTCTCTTTAACCGATTTTATGAATTTTTAAGTGACATCGTTATGATGCCAAAATTTCACTGTGATTTTTCCATGCCAATACAATTGTATAATGAATAACATACCCATTTATTATTAAGTTTGTTTTCCTTTATTCAATTATACCACTTTTAATTGGTATTTACATTTATTTATTCGACACTCTTTTACTTTTTAAGTAAATATTATGGTGAATGAATCCATCTTGTATGATCTCTGTGGAACACTTAAGCATGAGAATGAAATGAAAGTGACGGGTGTGCCTAAAATTATACAGTGATCCAATGCATTAGGTAATATTTATTTTCATAAGATATCATATTGAGATAAGTAGTGGAAAAAATTACTTTATGGTACCTTTTCCATCATAATTTCTTGGAATTTAATTTTTGACATATGTTTATTATACAAAATTTTACGTTGTTTTCACATTTCCCATGTTTCCTTTATGATTATCAGAGAGTATATCATCCCTCCTTATTCATGTTTAAAATTCTTAATCCTTTTTATGATATGTCTATTTTCTAAATTTTATTAACTTAAACCATTATTATTCACTTACTGGGATTTGTAGATTTCCCCTTTCTTATGTATATCCCCATGTTATCCCGTGCAGTTTTAAATGCCATGGAATTTTAGAAGTATGTTAAATAAGTTTTCAATAATGTTGTTATATACCATGTTCAAGATGTTATAAAATGTAACTAATTACCATTGAATCTATAATTCTCTATCTTACAAGTTTTATTAATTGTAAACTTATGTAATAAATCATATATTAATGTGAAATAAATAATAGGGTTGTTGTAGTTTGTATCAATGGAATATTTTATTTATTTTTGTCATTTGGATTAGAAAACTCTATTGAAAAACTCTGGAATAAAACTATATATAAGAAATATCACTAGATTTTGGTAAGTATATAGTATGTTTTTATCAATAATATGCCTCCATCTCTGGATACCACAAGTGGATGTGGCTCCGCACAGATGTACATAGGGGTAAAACCTGAAAACACCACGTTGAGCTAGACTCAACCAGGAAATGGGGCAGAACAAAAGTAATTTATACACACATAATTTGACACTCACAGGGGATATTATTTGGTAAATTTATAAGATCATTATAAACCATTATTAAGGGAACAAAAAAAGATCCATAATAATTCATATTAGGAAATTCATCAAGGATAATATAAATTGAATCCTAGAAATTCATAAGTTAAGAAAATACATGTAATTTATAAGTTATATCCAAAATTTCATTAGATTCCCTTTTATGTGTTTAATAGTTTAAATATAATAATCCTTAATTTTCCCTTTATCCTTGATAATGGTCAGGAATATGAAGAACCAGGTAAACAATCAATGTTATGGGAAATGTGATGAATGCCCCCAATGAGATACCCAACCTGATGAGAGAAAACATTGAAAACATTGTAATGATATTGTCTTAGATTACTCAAGTTTTGAATAGATTCTAGGAACAATAGTTGCAACCAAATCCCCCTAATAAATAACAAGCAGTAATTGTGTCTTTTATATGACAAATCCCTTCAGCCTTCAATGGATCATTTGATCCCTTAATCACAGAACAATGGATCAACTCCATTGAGATGATATTCTCCATCCTTAAATGTTCCGAACAAGGGAAGGTTCTACTTGATGTATATCATATATAGGGAGAAGATGATCAGTGGTGTAAATCGATCAATAATACAAAGCGTGAGGTAGATATCGAATTGTCTGGGTAGAAGGAATTCTGGAAAAAAATCGATTAATATTTTCTTTACACACTATGATTTAAAATGAAAATGGATTTTCTTTCAATCAAGTAGAAAGGTGACGAATCTATCAAGGTGTTCAACGAAAAATTCATAAGACATGAACAATACACCTTTGACTTTTTATTACCCATGAATGCAAGGATTACTACTTCTTTGGTGGGTTAAAACCTAGTCTAAAAAATTCCTATCAATCTATGAATTTGATAGCTATAAAGAAATTATTTGATGTACCATCAAAATTAAAATTGATATTGGAAAATCTCAACAGTATCATAGGGATAAGAATAAGAAAGTGGAGTTTAATATTTTTAATCTGACGGAGAAATCTAATAGTGCTAAGAAATTTCAACGTCCCACTGGTCAATGGTGTAGAAAGAAGCACCCTAGAAATTTCCTGAGGGGGTAAGAAAATTCATTAGGTGTGGGAAGGAAGGGAACCTAGCTAGCGATTTTTTATAGGGGAGACCCACTAATTTTATGAAGGAAAGAAATTCTCTAGTAAACCTTCAATGAAATGTTCATTGCTTCAACTACAAGGAACCATGTAACTTTGAAAATAAATTCTCTAATCCAAGTTTTTTTAGAGACAACCAATGTCTTCCAAGGTGGTATAGGGAAGCTTTTTTCCATCAAAACTACTAAGGTGGATCCGGATAATGAAGTGGTGACAGGTTTTCTAGTAATTCATTTCAGGGTAGAAAAAGTCCTTTTTTATTCATGTTCTATGCATTCCTTCATATCACAAAAGTTTAGTAGAACTATTCAAACACCACCACAAAACATTGATGTGAAGATATAGGTGAAAATAAAAATGGGGAAAGTATTGCATCCCAAGTATATAAATCCACCCTATCAAAATTTTAATCCTGAAATTCCAAAAAAAACTTTTCATACTCCCTTTTGTGGAATTCGATTCCATTCTGGGCATGGATTGGAATTCCCTATATATAGCCAACATAAATTTTTGTGAGAAGGAAATCACTCTCTGTATTGTAAATAGACCCATGATTCATTAAAAGTGATTGGATGAGGATGAATCTTCCTTAACACCAACATCTCAAGCATGGATATTATTTTCTTATTATAAAGAATATCTAGCTCAAATGATTGAGTCTAAGGAAATAATCATCTTTTAAGACATGCCCATTATGAGGGAATATGTAGATGTGTTTCCCAATAAATTTCTTGGTCTTCCTCCTAGATGATAGGTTGAATTTTTAATCGATCTTATACTTGGAGATTTACCATTATCCATAAATCCATATAAAATGGTTTTTTAGAACTTGAGGAGATTAAGAAACAACTATGGGAGAATATGTATAAAGGATTGATGTTCCAAAGTGCTTCATGAGGCGGTGCACCAACCCTCTTTATCAAAAAAAATGTTGGGTCACTTTACCATTTCATTGATTATAGCGATCTCAAAATTATCACAATAAAGAACATATATCCTATGACACAAATTGATGACCTGTTCGCTCATATACATGGAGGAAAATACTTCTCTATGGAGATTCTACAGTCAGTATATTACCATATTAGGGTGAAGAAGGAGGATATTTCCAAGACAAATTTTCATTTGAGGTGCTGGCACTATGAGTTCATAGTGATGCCTTCAGGGCTCACTAATACTCAACAAATATTCATGAACATGATGAATAGATTATATATAGATTACATTGAAAATAATTTAGAAACCTTTGTATATGATATTCTAATATATTCCAAAATAAAGGAGGGGCATGGGAAGCATCTAATCACTATTCTAAAGACCTTATGAAAGGAGAATCTTTATTCCAAGTACATAAAATGTGAGTTATGGTTGAAGGAATTATCATTCTGGGGGAATATTATCACAACTAATAGGATATCTTTGGACCCTTCAATGAAAAAATCAATTTAACAATGGTTGAGTCCAACATCTGTGACAGATATCCTTAGTTTCCTTATATTTTCTGGGTATTATTGTCAATTTGTGAGCAATTTCTCATGACTTTCAAACCCCCAAATCAAGATAACTCGGAAGGGAGTGATGTTTTCCAAGAATGGTGAACGTGAGGAGATCTGAAAGAGTTGAAAAGGAGGATTATCACTCCCATTTTTTCACACTACCGAAAAGTGGAGAGTTTCCATGGTATTCAGTGATTATTTGAAGAAGGTATTGGGTTGTATGTTAATGTAGAATGAAAAATTCATAGCCTATGCTTCAAGTAATTTTAATGTTCATGAACAGAACTTCCCAATGTATGATCTCGAGTTGGCTATAGTAATATTTTCTTTGAAAATATAGTAGAGTTATCTTTTTGGGGAGAAGTTTGAAATACATACGGATTATAAAAGTATCAAATATATAATCATAGATAAATAGATGATTATGCACCAACAAATATTGTTTGATTTGACTAATTACAATGAATAATCAATTCACTACCATCCTGGTAGGTCAAATAAAGTGGTGAATTCTCTAAGTAGAAAGGATCTGGAAATTCTATCATTGATGAGAATTGAGAGGGATCCGATATTATTATATTTGAAAAGGAAGGAAATGGGAATCATAAAGAAAGGAATATCATAAATCCTTTCAAAAATTATTTCTCAATGGTCTCTTATAGAAAAGATAAAGGATGTTTAGGGAAATGATGTGGGAATTTAGAAAAAAGTGAAAACTAAAAGAAAAGGTAAATCCTCATAGATTAATTTTAATAAATAAATAGTTTTGAGATTTTGGTCAAGACTATCTGTAACACCCTAAGAATTTTCAAATATATTTATTATAGAATTCATAGATCACTAAGTCTATACAAACACCACTTTGTTGTAACCTAGATTGTAAACCTAATTTTTTCACTTCTATGATGTGAATTTTGAAAATATGACATGCATGGTTGTCTTCAGGGTGATATTTAGAGTCTGATAGAATTAACTTAATTTTTGGTGAATAGTAACCTACCCTTATGAATAGTAACCTACCATTATGAATAGTAACTTACCCTTATGAATAGAAATATGACTCTTATGAATGGTATCCATGCCCTTGAATGTATAAATGAATTTAGGCACCTTAAAAATGAAGATGAATATTTTAAGTGTTTATATATTTCAATTAGATAATGATTTAATTAAATATTTAATTGATCATATTTAGAAAATTATTTTTGAAAAATGGACTTCATTTTTGGATTCAACACATTGAAAAATGGTTAGGGTGAATTTTTGGGATTTTTCTGAAATACTTGAATTTATTGATGAATAGTAAAATCTGATAATTCACAATAAATGCTAAATAATGGATTTATTGAGTCATTGATGATGATATGCTGATGTAATCCAAATTGGTTCGAATTCACATGAATATATTACTATTTTTGGTCATGGAATACTCAATTTTGGTTGTCTTGAGAGGAAATAATAAATTAATGAGTTTTATATTAAGAAAACCCCTCTCTCCTCCACTATAAAAACCCCCTCTCACCCCCTTCCATTCACTCCTCTCAAGCCCTGTTCCCTCTCCAAAATCTGTCCAAATATCTTCCCAACCTCATCCCCCACGTCCATAAATCTTTGATCTCATAAAAAGACCAAAACCTCTCTCCTTAAGAGGTTCTCAAAGGAGGAAGTCTCAAGAGGTAAATTCCTCTTTCAAATCCCTTCTTTTCTTTTTATGTTCTTTTAGTTTTGTTTCTTTTCTCACCTCCCTTCACCAAAATAGTATGATAAATCCAGTAACATACATGTACTGGAATTTTTTCATGCTAATGTTATATATTACATTATCTTCTCCCCTTTCCCCACCATATATTTGAAAAAAATGAAAGCACCGTTTGAGATGTGCTAATTTAGCACATTCAAGGACAACGGTTTATCAATTTCTATTATAATCTTTAATTCTGGTTAGGACACCATTCATGTTATGGTTGAACCAGATTATTATATATTTAATATATCCTATTTTTTAGTTTTTTAATCCTTTTGTACAAATGGTATAATGTTATAAAGCAAAACATGTTCATTGTAATCAAACCCACCATTTAGACAAAACGGTCGTCACTAAGGTTATATATATAATAATTCAACTTCCCTTCAAGTAACCAAATTAAATTTAAAACCATTTAATCTTACGTATTTTCACTAATTGAATATAACTTCATTTCTGGAAAACCACATCCATCTTATATATTTATCTAAACTTGAATATAAGTGAACCGATCATTTAAAACCAAGTAAGAAAATGCTCCCAAAACAATAAAATTGAATCTCTTAAACCCATAAAAAAGGATATTAATGAACTTAATAAGGTTATACCATATCAATTACATGTTTATTAGGTTCTGGACTTATTAATTAATGAAGCTAAATTTGATTATTCAGGTCGTTAAGAATGAACAAGAACACCTTCGAGTGTAAGGTAAGGGATTTCTTAACTCATTTTTCATTCATTGAGTTAAACATCTATTTCATTGGTTATATTGTTCCAAGATTATGTGTGAATGACCTATTATTGTTTTATACTATATATCCACTTATGTTTTGTGGATTTTTATTTGTCACACATAAATATTTCATTGATTCATCGTCACTCTAATGACACAATCCTTGTAAGGGATTCTCTCTCTCACTTTTGTTCAAGAATCTCCCCTATGTTGTTCCCTTTTTATTTTTAATTCCTAATTATGGGGTTTTCTTTTTCACCTCTCCCATACTTACATTGTGACATATAAATAATGTAATACCCCTTTACCTCTCATTAAGACCTTTCAATAACACTCTTTACCATGCCAAAATATTTGTAAGAGGTTTTTCTCATCTCACTTCCACGGTTCACCTCTTATTTCTTATATGTGGTATAGGTGTACTTACATTTGACATATTTTATCGTGGTTATCATTATATTCATTGTATTCTATGAATATTTTTGTGGTAATTAACTCTTTTTCATATGACTCAATTTAATACAACATGGTAACAAGCTTTGTCTTAATTTTCACTTCATTGTGACTTGCTTCGTAATTGTGAACCTACTCTTTCTTATGTGGTGTACCTACTGCCCATTTTATATCACTTTTGAATTGAAAGTATATTAAATTTAAATATCCATATTCTCATAGAATGGATATTATTATTGTCTGATTCTTACACCATTTTACATATGGTATTTATTTTGAATGTTATTTTGACTGTGGAAATGTTGATGAATTTGTATCCTCTATTCTATACGGATAATGTAAATACAAATTGCTCTTGTATTGAATATATTTATAAATAATTCTTTGATTTAGAGGTGTGTGGGGCCCACTAAATCCCCTCGATGCATCGTTAGGTCTCATGAGACAAAACATTTTGGCGACAGACCCTTCGAGTTTGTTTCCAAAAAATCAGACGGGTTTCTACCCATAGAACTAAACCGTTTTTACGGTATTATGGTTCATGTGCCAGATACATGACGTCCAATTAATAATCATTATATTTATTCGTTATCAGTTATTATTAATATTTATTCTATTCTCACTATGACAAAATCTATGGATGCAGTTTCATTCACAGTTTATTAATGGCATTAGTTGTTCATTTATTCACTATGCCATTTTTATTATATCAGATTGATTATGATTCACTTATTATTGAACTCATGCTTCCGCTATTTGTAACCCTTACTGATCATTTGAGCTCACCCCTTTCATTTTTTTTTACCTTCAACAGGTTATGAAGAGGAGGTCGTTTATTGAGTGTGTGTGCATGCAGTTTTTGTTTTTTTTTCATTATGTATTGTATCTTGTAACATTGTCCAATGTAATTTGTGTTAAATCTATGTATCTAGTTTCTTAAAGACTACTAAACTGATCTTTCCTTCAGGATTTTCATTCCTTCTAACCATGCCAATATCACAAGTAATGCATCGGCTCCTGTCTAGAGGGTACGGGGTGTTACACTATCTGTACCATAAAATCTTGAGTTAAAGAAGGTGATGTTGGATCATAAACATAGCTCAAACATCTCTGTCTAAACAAGAAGCACAAAGATGTATCAAGATTTTAAAGAACATAATTTGTGAAAAAATATGAATAATGAGATCGTGGAATATTCATCAATATGTCTTGTATGTCATCAAGTGAAAGTGGAAAGGAAAAAATCCAAGGGTATGATGCAACCATTACACATACCTACATTGAAATGGGAAAACATAATCATGGAATTTATCACTATTCTTACAAGGAAATCAATAAAGAATAATGATATATGGGGTGTGGTGGACTATCTTAAAAAGTTTTCACTTTATTGTGATTTTATAGGATTTATCACTCGATCATTTTTCAATGATATATATTAGATAAGTGTTAAGGGTGCATGGAACACCACTATTGATTGTATCTGATAGAGATCTAAGATTAACCTCTAAGTTCTAGAAGATTCTCTAAAATGTTTTGAATACTGAGTTAAACTTCATCATGGATTATCACAATCAAACTGATGTCTAATATGATAAGACTATCATAAACATGATGTCATGTTGAGATAATGCTCAATTAACTTAAAATGAGGATAGGACCAACATCTTCTTCTAGTGGAGTTATCTTAAACAATAGTTTCTACTCGAGCATCCAAATGTATCCCTATTAAGCCCCTTATATAATGTGGTGTACAACACATAAATGTTTGGATGAATTTGGGGAACAAAAAATGTTAAGTCTTGAAATGTTCAAAGAAATTATAGACAAGGTTAAGACCATTTAAAAACACAAAAAGGCTACTCATATTCGACATAAGATTTATACTGAAAATCTTCAACAAGACCTAGAGATTGATGTTTGATACATGGTAGTCCTCTGTATATCTCCTTGGAATAAAGTGATGGGATTTTTAATGAAGTAAATCTTAGTCCAAGATAAATCGGCCCATTTGATATCCATGATCGTATCAGAGCGGTGGCATGTTGACTAGCACTCCCACATAACCTATCTTAATTACATGATGTCTTCCATGTATCCCACTTGAGATAGGTAAATACCAAATCACTCACATATACTCAACCCAGTGCTGTTACCATTGGATAATGATCATTCCTATGAAGAGAAGCTGATGATGATCTTAGACCGTAGAGACAAAGTTCTACAAAATAAGATAATGCACCTGGTAAAAGTGTTGTGGAGAAAGAAAAAGTTTGAAGAAGTGACATGGTAACTAGAGGAGGTGATGAAACGGAGTTGCCCTTATATTTTTTAGCATGTGAAATAAAAATTTTGAGGGTTAAATCTCTTAAGGGGGAAATATTGTAACGAAATAAACTGTTATAAATAAAATTTCCCTTGTGATTTAATTAAATGTAATATTATGTAATATGGTTATAGAAAACACATCTAATTATTTGGTTTTATTATATAATATTAGGATTAAATGGTTGTAAAGAATATTTACCATTGGTAAAATAGTTTTTGAATAGTGATACGATGATAAATATAAATATATGGTTTTAACAAATCCAATTGACACTGACAAAGAAAGTGATAGCCTCAACCAGTAGAATCATACCCTATGAAGCCCATTTATCAGAGATTCTAAGGTAGATAGAATTTCTAGTCTTTTCCCTTGACCAATCTCATGTTGATATCTAATAACTTATGTATGAGAGAAATTTTTTATGCTAGATGTTCAAGATCATCGAGATCACAACCCAAGCCATGCATGTTGAACCACCCCATGAATTTCTCACTGTAGCAAACCTAACTCTTAGGGTGTTCGTTGGTATATTAAAGGGATATGTATCAATACCCTAGTAATATGAGATTGTGCATTATTTTTTATATAACAATGAATATATTTTAATCCTATTATTGTCACTTTAAAATGATTTTTATTTCAATGCGATAAAACACAAATAGTATGCTTGGGTAATATTCAAATTCAATTAGGAAATTTATTTTGAGGAATTAATGGAATTTTGAAATAATTAAAATTTTAATAAAATATTATTAGTAAATAATTTTTATTAAATATAAATGGTCATATAATTTTTATGAATTCAAATGTTATTTTTATAAGGGTTTGAAAACTTTTATTGTAAAAAAACACAGTATTTTCAATAAATGTTGGTTATTATTTTAAAAGTGGACATTCAAATATTTATAAAATTATTTAGATAAAATGAAAATTATTTTTGTAATCATTAATTCAAAATTATCTAACGGTGAATTTTTCATAATTTTCTAAGACAGTCGAATTTTTAGGTAAAAATTAAATATCTTATAAATATAATTTGTGTATTATGAAATAGTAATGACCCAAAAGTGATTTAATAAATACTATAAATGTATCCATGACCAAATATATTTTTTACCTTTAAAATAGTTTTTTCATATTTTTATTTGGTTTCTTTTATAAATCCTTTATGAATCCTCCGAAACCATTAATAAATTTTATGGTTTTAAAATCAATTCATTAAGAGTATGACTCGCTTGCACAAAATCAAGGGTATTATTGTATTAATTCCATAAATTTACCTTATAAAATAATTAAAGCCACTCTAATTTTGTAGAAACCATGGGAAAAATCATATATTTTTTTTGGTTTTGGTTATTTTATTATATAGTGTCTATAACCTAAGTTTGAGAAATAGTAAAGATATCCCCACTCATTTCCTATATAAACCCACCCAAGATCCCAATTATCTTCACTCAATATACTTGGAGCATGTCCATACTATTATCAAACCTCTCTAGAGACCTCCTAAGGTGCACCCAAACTCTCAAGAAGCTTCTCCCAGGCATTTGGAGTCGTACACTCATGTATGGGATCCTCACCATCTCTTCTTTATTGAAGTTTTTTTAATATCGTATACCTTCTATTTTCAATTCTTAATATTGGTATATGCCTTTCCATGTTCGTATTAATTCCCATTTTACTTTAAAATGATGAGAGACCCATTTCTCTCTCATCAACCCATTTTATGAATTTCTAAATAATGTTGTTATGCTACAAAAATTCACTGTGATTTTTCCATGATAATACAATTGTATAGTGAATAACATACCCATTTCCTATCAATAATTTTCACTTTTATACACTTATACCTATTTTACCTAAGAATTACATGTATTTCTTACACACTCCTTGATCATGAAATGTAATATGATGACAAATGAATACATGTTGTATGATCTATGTGACACCCTTAAGAACTAAAATTAAATGAAAATGATGGGTGTTCCTTGATTTAAATAGTGATTCAATGAATTGGGGAATATATAGTCTCATGAGATGTCGGGTTGAGATAGGGAGTTAACCTAATTCCTTTATGAAACATTTTCCATCATGATGTCTTGGTAGTTATCCTTGACCTATATTTATGATGCAATGCTTTAAGTTGTTGTCGCATTCCCCATGTTTCTTTTATTACTATCATGTTATACCATGTATCCTTTTTCATGTTTATGATTCTTAATACATTTTATATAACTATTTTCTAAAATTTATTACCTTATTCTAGGTTTATTCACTTACTGGGCTTTATAGATGACCCCTTTCTTATGTATGTCCCTAGGTTATCCCATGCAGTTTTAAAAGCCATGAAATTTTAAAAGCATGTTAAGAAAGTTTTCAATAATGTAGTCGTATTCCATGTTCAATATGTTATGCTGTATAAATAATTCCAAAATACACTAGAAAAATAAATCACATGGGTTTTATTAATTGTAAAAATATGTAATAAATCATGTATTAATGTGAAATAAATAATAGGTTTATTATATATACGACCATGGTCATGTCAAGGAACAATAAATTAAATGGGTGTTTTGGCTAGAGACATCACTGGAATCTAGTTACAAGCTTTAGTGAGACTTCTTGGAGGAGCCTAAATGTTCCTTTGTCTATAGAAACTAGTCTTATATTTTGAAAAGTGTTATCCATATAAGTAGAGAGTCTTAGGGTTAGTTGTCCAGGAATGGTATGACTTGATATATATATATATATATATATATATATATATATATATCTTGTCATATGTGGTTGGTGAGGAACTGCTTAATGGCATGTTGTAGGGCTGAGGAAAGTGTGTTGAGTATCATCTGAGACTTTTCAAGAAACTTTTTCTTGACTAAGCCTCTATGGTTGATTGGGGGTCACCCGATCATTTATGCTGATAATCATTCCAAGAGCTCCATCAAAGAACTATGAGAATGATTAAATCGGTAGTTCCATTAGTGGAACTATGTGACTCAGTTTTGCACATAAAAATTATTGAACCTAGTGTTAAAGTAGATGATGATGTAATCATGTCTCAGGTAAGACGAACTTGGGGGGTACCATCTCATCATTTTAGTTCAAAAAATCAAGTGTTAGCTTGATATTATATGTCTTATGTACCGTGTGTTAAGGTGACACTCGATGGTGTGTTTGGAACTTGGAAACACAACATAACTATTTGAACAAAACCTTCTGACCTGAGTAGGTTGAGTGATGTTCTCTTCATTTCCCCAAAGATTCTTGGGGATGAGACATTTTTATGTGGGGAGAATGTAGCGTCCCTCATTTTTGTACTGGGTGAGTTTTCTAAGGAAATTTGAATTTGGTAATTTGGTGTATAGACCATTTTTTGTTTAAATTATATTGTTTGGGACTAATAATGATGCCTAAGGGATTCAAGGAGGTTATAAGGGTGTCTGGGGATCATTAAAAGCATGAAGATCCAAACATTAAAAAGGAATATGGGCTTCACGATGAAGATAAATCATGTATATGAACCCACACAGTTTCCCTAAGTTATGCACCATGTGGAAGTGGGGTGTTGGGGGGATGAACATTTTGTCTCCAACCATGTAACCCTAGCCACATGGCCATGCAGTGTTTTGGTCTCTTGGATAGAGGTCATTCACACAGTTGGTGCACGGTCTGGTCAACTGTGCAACCAAACCATGTTCTCTTGTCTGTGTGGGTGAAATTACACTTTTTCCCAGGAAATGTTTTAACCCTAAAATTTATTATCCTCTTATGTTTTTCTGCAGCTGTAGCCAATAAAGAATTTTCCTTATCCTCTCCATAATTATTTTGATCCCTCATTCATACGAGCTCCAAATCCTTCACCATCAGAAGCATTAGAAATATTGAGGTAAGCTCTATGCTCTTAATCCTTTGATTCTTCATTTCTACAATCCTCTATTGCACTATTTTGGTGAGGAAAAATTCACCCTATTTTTAGTTCATTCATCCATTTCATCAATTTCACTTGAACTGGACCGAATCAAACCTTGATATAGGATGTATAAGTCTTTCATTGTATAAGGTATTTGGTCTATAGCTTTTCCCTCGAATTTTTATTGCTTTATAGAATAACATCATTGTGATGTGTGCCCTACCTTCTAGGTGTCACACCTAAATTATTTAATTACTAATTTCAAGTACCAAATACCACCATGTGATGTGTTTTAGAACCCTTGGATATGGTTGGGAGTCATGACCTCATCCCAAAATACCCCTTATGGTGTGTTTGAATAATTACTCCTAAGTAATGTTTTTATCTTCCATATAAATAGACCACACATGGGGTGTATGAATTAATTGAAATTCTTGATATAGTATTCTCATGATTGAAATTTTCATTTTGTTGTATTTTTTTTTCATTTGAATGAGATTCATAATGTAAAATTAAATGAACTCACTGATAAATGTCATGTTTTATAATAAAAAACCTCAATGAGGTGCAGTGTCTTTAAATTGGGAAAGTTATATATATTCTATTACATTATTGGAATTATGTTGGGTGTTTTAATATCCCTATTATTTTTCTTTATTTTTAAGTGGCTTGCTTATGTATGTGTCCCATTTTTATTCTAAATGAAATTAAAATGGACATGGCCCTCTTTGGGTACCCATGTTCATGTTATGGAATGATTTTTAGCATTCCCTTTTATCTTGCTTAATTTAATTGATTAAATTAGTTATGAATTCTGTGAGTGAAACTTGTGTTTCTTTCCATGTAAATCCAAGGATGGTCTCATCACGCGTTCCTTTTACCATATCATGAGTGACATAGTATCCCTAGGGGAGACACATTGGATGGGATCAGGGGTGAGATGGTTGTACCAGGCCACGAGTGAGACTTGGCCCCCTATTTCAGATACTAGGAATGGGATCAGAGGTAGTTATGTCACTTTGTATGGAATTGATACTTGTGAGGCCATTCATAGTGTCACGACCCACCCTCGGGGTCCGTGCCGTGACTACCCCAAGCCCGCCTTCCATAGGCCAGGGGCTGGCGACTAGCACCAAGGCGTAAATCCCGGTAAAAAGGGAAGGCATTGCCTTTGTAAAGTAAACAAACACCACAGAGTAAGCAAGCGGAAAGTAAACACTAAACAAAAGTAGAGTACAACTGAAAGTGCGGAAAAGTAAATGGGCCAGTATACAAACCCAAACTGAAAGTAAAGTACAACTCGAAAGGGGAAAACAGCAACTAAAAAGTAAAAGCCGCTACACCGAGCTGTCCACTGGAAATCCCACCTGAAGGGTGGGTACAGATAGCTCCACTGCTCCACGGGTCCCGCTGTCCGCTCCGAGCACGTCCCGCCGTCCGCTCCGAGCACGTCCCGCCCAGTGGTCCACCTCCAGGTACTGTCCTGCTCTGCAAGCCTCAGCTAAGGTCAACGTTGTCCGTCGTCTGCAACCAACACAACGTAGTGCGTGCAAAGCCCGTGCAGGGGTGAGTATGAGCTACTCAGTAGGGACCCCGAGACCCCTGAAGGTCTCTCAAATCCACAAAGGATAAACCACGAAGAAAGGTACAATCACGAAGTATCAACCGACACTGCTTAGGTATATGCCCATACATATACCTAAGTCATAAATTTCAATACGTACCAACCTCCGAGCCCAAGTACAACTCAATCCACACAGGAAATTAAACGTATTCCACACAGGAAAGAAAAACGTAATCCACACAGGATTGCACAACACAATCCACACAGGAAAGCAATAGGATTCAGCTCACACTGGTATACTTCTTCGAAAGACGATAAAGATGATCTCTGATCCATCTAAGTCGTCGGACCCACGAAGGATCGATAGGTAACTAACCCCCGCAAAAGACCCACACAGGATCGGGCCCACATAGGACCTGTAGGCGCTGGTTCACACAGGACCGCTGAGCGCAAGGACCCACACAGGATCAGACCCACACAGGATCGGGCCCACACAGGACCTGTAGCACTGATCCACGTAGGATCGCTGAGTGCTGTAGTCGTCGTCGTCGAATCCACACAGGATCTTTGTACTGTCGTCGTCGCAGTCACAGCAGCAGTAGCAGAAGCAGTCACAGTAACAGTCGCAGCCAGCACTAGGGTTCCCGCACACAGCAAGCTCGTTCGGAGGGTCCGCTCCACGAGCCGAGAGGCTGATACATCAACTGTCACAAAGTCCAGAGTTGATGTATCCAAAAGTTCCGTATCGTCAACAGGAACTCAACGCAACAGACGGCGCATCAATCGGACGCCCGGTCTGAGAGTTATTGGCGTTTCTGTCTCCGGGGCCCGGTTGGTTTTTAAGGCAAAACCAACCCGACTGTACTCCACCTGCGTCCAAACCTCGGGCGGAGTATGCCAAAAGATCCGTCTCACTAAGAGGAACACAAAAAAGCTGACGGTACGTCAATCGGACGCCCGTAGCTCAAGATATGAGCGTTTCCGCTCCGAGGGCCCGGTTGGTTTCGTGAACGAACCAACCCGGCCGAACTCAAAGTATTCCGAAACCCTGAGTGAGATATACCGAAAAGACTGTCTCGATCCAAGGATCGCGTTGCCGCAGACGGTTCATCGATCGGAGGTCCGTGGCTCAAGATATGGCCAAAATACCGAAACTGATTCGAAACGGGGGGGTCCGGGTCCGGGCCGACCCGGCCCGGCCGGCCGGCGGCACGACGGCGCGGCGGCGCGGCGGCGCGGCGGCCTGGCGCCGCACGGAGGCGGCACGCGGGGGGAATCAATCCCCCGCTTGATTGATGAGGCGGCGCAGCTATATGCCGCACCCTTTGAAAAAAAACGGCCCCCACGTGGGGGCCGGCTTGAAGAAAAACTGGGGGGCCTCCTGCCCCCCCTCAAGGGAACCTCCCTCCCCAATTAAATGGGGGGGGCTTTATTGCTGGCCGGGGGATTAATTTCCCCGGGATTTGACCATCCGGCCGGCCAGCTGGCCGGCCGGTTTTCTCCAACGGGACCGGAAAAATCCGGTCCCCTTTTCGGTTTCCGACGCCGGCGGCCCGGCCGCCGGTCTCCTCGTTCCGCCGCGGCCCGGAACCGGCCGCGGTGTTCATCGTCCGGCGCGGTGCGACGGCACCGCGCCCCTCCGCCGCACCTTGATTTCTTCAACGCGGCGCGACGGCGTCGCGTTCTTGATGATTCTTCCATGGCGCGGCGCGACGGCGTCGCGTAATAAGAATTGGGCGAATATTCGCGTGGTGCGACGGCACCACGCCACCTTGATTCATCCGCAAAATTAAACACCAAGAACGAAGGAGGGGGTTCGGCCGTGTTCATGCGGTCCGGCCCCCTCACGTTAAAACACAACTTAAATATTCAATCCTCACGTTAGTCATGTGAACCACGAGCAAGAATAAAATAATTAAACAATAATCAACAACCCCTACCTTGGGTATAGGTTCGAAGATTTGTCAACGTCCCGTGGAAGACAACGTCGCGGAGGTCGGGCGTCGCGGTAGTCGTTCGTCAAATCCGTTGACGAAGAGATACGCCCGAAGATATACGTCGTTGGCGAATCTTCATATGCCGACGAAGTAAGTCCGAGGAGGAAGCGGTGTTCCCTCTCGTTGACACGGAAGACGAAGAAGAGAGGAGTGGCGTTCTTCGTCGGAGCTTGAGCGTTCTTCGTCAAGTTGAGCGTTCTTCGTCAAGTTGAGCATTCTTCGTCAAGTTGAGCGTTCTTCGTCAAGTTGAAGAAGAAGGAGGAGGAGCTCTCAAAAATCCTCACAAGTTGGCTAAACAAAACTAACCAAATAAAATAAGGTTCCTCCTTATTTTATTTACCAAGCCAAGGAATTCAAAACTTCAAATTCAAAAACATAACACTTAATTAATTATACATGTCATGTGTAATTAATTAGATGTTAAGTTAACAAACTTTCAAATGTGACAACCGGGTCCCGGTGACTGCACAACCACTCCGCCTTAACATGGCCGTCGGGTCATATCCCACCAGGTACCACCAGTTACCCCACATACATGTGGTCCCCACCCAGGGGCCCACCCACATGCATGAACGGGTCATCTGACTAATGATTGTCCCCACAGGCCAACACATGTCCTTTCCAGTGTGTTTTGTCCTCACTCACACACACCTTGGGAATCTTCCCAGAAGGTCACCCATCCTGATCACTACTTCAGACCAAGCACACTTAACTCTAGAGTTCTAACCAGATAGGCTCCTGAAAAGGAAGGTGCACCTTGTTGACATGAGTCATATCATTTAGTCATTTTAACCCATTATCATTCATGGGTGTTACAATCACCCCCCTTTAGAGAACAACGTCCTCATTGTGGGACCTACATCTCAACCCAGGCAGTGCACCACACTTAAGGCTGGGTACCACCTCTGATACCAATTTGTCACGACCCGCCCTCGGGGTCCGTGCCGTGACTACCCCAAGCCCGCCTTCCATAGGCCAGGGGCTGGCGACTAGCACCAAGGCGTAAATCCCGGTAAAAAGGGAAGGCATTGCCTTTGTAAAGTAAACAAACACCACAGAGTAAGCTAGCGGAAAGTAAACACTAAACAAAAGTAGAGTACAACTGAAAGTGCGGAAAAGTAAATGGGCCAGTATACAAACCCAAACTGAAAGTAAAGTACAACTCGAAAGGGGAAAACAGAAACTAAAAAGTAAAAGCCGCTACACCGAGATGTCCACTGGAAATCCCACCTGAAGGGTGGGTACAGATAGCTCCACTGCTCCACGGGTCCCGCCGTCCGCTCCGAGCACGTCCCGCCCAGTGGTCCACCTCCAGGTACCGTCCTGCTCTGCAAGCCTCAGCTAAGGTCAACGTTGTCCGTCGTCTGCAACCAACACAACATAGTGCGGGCAAAGCCCGTGCAGGGGTGAGTATAAGCTACTCAGTAGGGACCCCGAGACCCCTGAAGGTCTCTCAAATCCACAAAGGATAAACCACAAAGAAAGGTACAATCACGAAGTATCAACCGACACTGCTTAGGTATATGCCCATACATATACCTAAGTCATAAATTTCAATACGTACCAACCTCCGAGCCCAAGTACAACTCAATCCACACAGGAAAGTAAACGTATTCCACACAGGAAAGCAAAACGTAATCCACACAGGATTGCACAACACAATCCACACAGGAAAGAAATAGGATTCAGCTCACACAGGTATACTTCTTCGAAAGACGATAAAGATGATCTCTGATCCATCTAAGTCGTCGGACCCACGAAGGATCGATAGGTAACTAACCCCCGCAAAAGACCCACACAGGATCGGGCCCACATAGGACCTGTAGGCGCTGGTTCACACAGGACCGCTGAGTGCAAGGACCCACACAGGATCGGACCCACACAGGATCGGGCCCACACAGGACCTGTAGCACTGATCCACGTAGGATCGCTGAGTGCTGTAGTCGTCGTCGTCGAATCCACACAGGATCTTTGTACTGTCGTCGTCGCAGTCACAGCAGCAGTAGCAGAAGCAGTCACAGTAACAGTCGCAGCCAGCACTAGGGTTCCCGCACACAGCAAGCTCGTTCGGAGGGTCCGCTCCACAAGCCGAGAGGCTGATACATCAACTGTCACAAAGTCCAGAGTTGATGTATCCAAAAGTTCCGTATCGTCAACAGGAACTCAACGCAACAGACGGCGCGTCAATCGGACGCCCGGTCTGAGAGTTATTGGCGTTTCCGTCTCCGGGGCCCGGTTGGTTTTTAAGGCAAAACCAACCCGAGTGTACTCCACCTGCGTCCAAACCTCGGCCGGAGTATGCCAAAAGATCCGTCTCACTAATAGGAACACAACAAAGCTGACGGCACGTCAATCGGACGTCCGTAGCTCAAGATATGAGTGTTTCCGCTCCGAGGGCCCGGTTGGTTTCGTGAACGAACCAACCCGGCCGAACTCAAAGTATTCTGAAACCCTGAGTGCAATATACCGAAACGACCGTCTCGATCCAAGGATCGTGTTGCCGCAGACGGTTCGTCGATCGGAGGTCAGTGGCTCAAGATATGGCCAAAAGACCGAAACTGATTCGAAACGGGGGGGTCCGGCCCGACCCCCCCCCCCCCCCTGGGTCGACCAGAACCGGGTCGACCCGACCCAGGTCCGACCCGGCCCGCCCGGCCGGCGGCGCGGCGGCCTGGCGCCGCACGGAGGCGGCACACGGGGGGAATCAATCCCCCGCTTGATTGATGAGGCGGCGCGGCTATATGCCGTGCCCTTTGAAAAAAAACGGCCCCCACGTGGGGGCCGTCTTGAAGAAAAACCGGGGGGCCTCCTGCCCCCCCTCAAGGGAACCTCCCTCCCCAATTAAATGGGGGGGCTTTATTGCTGGCCGGGGGATTAATTTCCCCCGGATTTGACCATCCGGCCGGCCAGCTAGCCGGCCGGTTTTCTCCAACGGGACCGGAAAAATCCGGTCCCCTTTTCAGTTTCCGACGCCGGCGGCCCGGCCGCCGGTCTCCTCGTTCGGCCGCGGCCCGGAACCAGCCGCGGTGTTCGTCATCCGGCGCGGTGCGACGGCACCGCACCCCTCCGCCGCACCTTGATTTCTTCAACGCGACACGACGGCGTCGCGTTCTTGATGATTCTTCCATGGCGCGGCGCGACGGCGTCGCGTAATAAGAATTGGGCGAATATCTGCGTGGTGCGACGGCACCACGCCACCTTGATTCATCCGCAAAATTAAACACCAAGAACGAAGGAGGGGGTTCGGCCGTGTTCATGCGGTCCGGCCCCCTCACGTTAAAACACAACTTAAATATTCAATCCTCACGTTAGTCATGCGAACCACGAGCAAGAATAAAATAATTAAACAATAATCAACAACCCCTACCTTGGGTATAGGTTCGAAGATTTGTCAACGTCCCACGGAAGACAACGTCGCGGAGGTCGGGCGTCGTGGTAGTCATTCGTCAAATCTATTTACGAAGAGATACGCCCGAAGAGATACGTCGTTGACGAATCTTCGTATGCCGACGAAGTAGGTCCGAGGAGGAAGCGGCGTTCCCTCTCGTTGACACGGAAGACGAAGAAGAGAGGAGTGGCGTTCTTCGTCAGAGCTTGAGCGTTCTTCGTCAAGTTGAGCATTCTTCGTCAAGTTGAGCGTTCTTCGTCAAGTTGAAGAAGAAGGAGGAGGAGCTCTCAAAAATCCTCACAAGTTGGCTAAACAAAACTACCCAAATAAAATAAGGTTCCTCCTTATTTTATTTACCAAGCCAAGGAATTCAAAACTTCAAATTCAAAAACATAACACTTAATTAATTATACATGTCATGTGTAATTAATTAGATGTTAAGTTAACAAACTTTTAAGAGGGAGAGAGGGGAGTTTAAGGGAGAAGATGAGAGGTTTAGGTTCATGTGGGTCCCACCACACTTAATCCTCTCAAGGGAGGTTAAGTGGGTGTGGGTCCCACCCCTAACTCCCTTTGAGAGGGGTTAACCTACAAAAGTAAAATAAAAAGAATTCCACATTTTTTTATTCAACTTTTTATAATTCTCTCAAAAACTAACTTTCGTCCCGCAACAAACGCAACTTTCAAAAAGGTCTCTTTAAGCGAATATTGGCGCTGCGAGTTCATCGGTGCCCTCGGATTTCAATTCCGAGCACCAGATCAAAAGTTAGGAATTCCCGCTCGTTCGTTCACTGAACGTACCCGAGCCAAACTTTGGAAATTGATTCCGGGCACTCCGGGCCTCGGAATCAGGTGCCGTCTAAAACCGCGCTCTTGTAAAATTCCAAAGAAAATTAAGAAAAAAATTCCCTTGAATTTTACGGGTCTTTACACATAGATCACATTGAAAAAACTCCAATGGTAGTGGTATTTCATGGTATTCATGGTGCAGAATATGGGATCCTTGTTAAGGCTTTCATAGGATGGTACCAGGATGATACTTTCTAGACTTTGGTGGTTTGTTATGTAAATTATAGTTCTATAAAAATCTATTCATTATCTAAGGGATGTGTCTACCAAGAAAAATAATATTCGTGGGTTCAGTCCATCTCATGAAATATGTTTTATGTAGTTTTATTATCATTATTCCCATAACTCAATTGTGAAAGTTTCCCATGGTTCAGACACTTCCCACTTATACCAACTAGTTATAGTCAGGCTAGGTGTCCTTGAGGAACCAGAGACTGATTTGGTAATTTATTTATTTTTCATTTCTTCTTTAATTTTGATTTACGTGCACACTTCTTATCTTATATGTATGATCAATATTAAACTTTAGACAATGTTGGTGGTGGCCTACTAAGTTTGTATTACACCCTGTTCAGGCCTCTGTTGCACTAGGGTACCCGAGTAGATCCTATTGTCCATAGGTTCATGATTTATTACTTTTGTTGTAATGCTTATAGCTAAGAGTTAGAATCATGGGACTAAGCTGGCACTCAGGATGCTCATGAAGACTACCCTTAGGGAATTATTCTATCTTTTATTTATTTTATAAAATTTTAATGTTTAGCCTTCTGTGCTTTCCCATTATATTTTATCATCATCTAACATGTATTCATTGATGTACATTTGGAATTACTCACTGTCATTCAGTTATTACATTATTCTTCTATTCGTCTGTTTTTCATTTATTACTACTTTTGATATTTTATATTGTTTATTTTCTATTATAATGATTTTCTACACTGATCATGAGTGTATAATCTCCCCATCATATAATCATTAGACCCTAACTGCTAGTTAGCAGCCTCTATCATATAGGGTGCACTTGAGGCCATGTAGTGACCAGTCTGGTTATCATTTTAGTTGTCATTCGGTTCGAGATATTATATAGTGGTTGTTATCCCACTCACACACAATTATTCTTTTATTTTCAAGATGTAGCTATAGGAAATGGTATGAACTTAAACCTAATACAAGATGTAGGAACCAACAAACATAGTAAAATCACTTTCTTATCAAATAGAAACAATGAAAAAACTCTAAAGATGGATCATAAATGGAATCATGAGCTTCTATAGACTTGAAAGATCAAGATATTCTAATTTATATCATAATAGATCCTCTCATTGATTTTATATTATTCCCAGTGATCATTTTTTATCCTTTTTTTACTTCTTAATATTTTTCCAGATTTGTCACACACAATGTCTAAGGTTTTCTCAACTCTTTTTCTTTCTTTTTTCTTCTCATTATATTCATTGAATATTATGTGAATATTATTTCCATAATATTTATGGAAACTTCATTATTATCAGTGTCGAGTTTCTTCTCATTAAAATTCATTTAATACTGAGATAATTTCCCCATTTAAATCTCATTAAAACTCAAATTCATTCCTTTCTCATGCAATTTAAAATATCACAAAAACTTCTCCAAAGAATCACCATTCAAAACATTTAAAACTCCCAACACATGTGCCTTAATTCATGTGTTATGACATGTAAATTTACCTCTATAGTGTATAAATCTACTAAACTAGTCTTATATCATGATGCACTTACATGATTATGATGTTTGAATCCATGAAAATTATTTTTTAAGGATCATCAAATTTCTTTAAGGGAAATAGATGATAAATCTTAGGACTTTATTAGTCTTATTATGTTTTTAAAAATTCCTCCCCTTCATCAAAATTTCAATATCACACAGTCACCTTTATTATTTATTTCACAAATTATGTGTAACTCATCTTACATGACATAAATATTATGTGATATAATTGTCATACAAAACAGCCACTAATATCTTATGATCTTAGAAAATATTACATGCTCCATATATCTTACATAGAAAATATCTTGTGAAAAAGGTATCTTATTATATTGTAATATCTAACATGAAACTACTATCTTAAAAAGAATTTGTATATTATTAGATGTATAATATTTTACATTCTATTTACCTTATATAGATATTATTTTTACATAATAACCATAAGAATATTACAAACTCATTATATAATACAAAACTTTTACACTAGAAAATTGTTTAACCTGATATTTCATTCCTTTGGAATTACTTATGGTTTCCTAGTCATTTTTATATTCCTTATTTATCATTAAAATATTCTGAATGCATCATACTTATATTAATTTTCCTCGAAAACATCAAAACTATAATTCCAAATTTCACTTAATTTGGACCACTCCTTCAATCCATCTCTAAGAATTCTTAATAATCCTTAGTAATACCTTCATTAAATATTGAAACCATAATCTCTTTATCATATGACATCCTTAAAATATCTTATAAACTTTTTTATATAGTGTTTCTTCAATTTAGATAAGTCATTAACTTGAATATATGTATATAAATTATCATATTTGAAAAGTATTGATAACAAATACTACATCATATGTAAGAGGGTTTAACATCATCGAATGTAACATTGAATTCAATCTTTTAAAAGGTGAAACTTAATGTAAGATACTATTTAGACTGATAACTTAAGAAAAGTTATTATGTAATATAAATTATATGTGTTAGAGAAAACATTTATAACTAACTGAGTGTTGAAGTTGTTCAGAAAGAAAATAAATATGATTATATTAATAAGATAAATATTCACTTAAGGTATGAGAGGAATTAGATAAAAAATAACCTATGGAACTTTAGTCTCTGCTTTAATACTCAATATGATTGAGTGTGTTAAAGGCTTGGTAAGACAAAAAATATACTTTGATGAATATTTTGGTAAAGTATTTCATCATATTTTCATTTATAGTATTTTTTTGGAAATATGAATGAATTCCATAAATCTTTACCATATTATTCTCAAAAATGATGAGGATAGATGAATTGGAAATATGATTCTCAAGTTATGGAGTTGAGTAAATAGTATAAGTGGGTAAAATTTCAAACTGAAAGAAGAAAAGTTTTTTGGAAGGTCTACAAAGGTTTCTTTGAGAATCAAGTCAAGGTCATCGAAACCAAAAGGTATTAAAATAAATGAAGGGTAATTATTTTTTGGGATCGAATTATTTTGAAATACCTAAAGGGGTTTCTTAAACTCCATTGAATTTCCATTCCAGGTATTAGTGTTATAAAAATAAATTATTCAATTTTTAATTATTTATAATACCAAGTGTATACTTTGTAAATTTTTTAAATATAAGTGAGTTCAAAATCAAGGGAATAATTAATATATCTTATAGTTTTTATTCAAGTGATGAAGCAAAGAGTTGTTATATATAATATTTGAATGTAATGGAGTATATGAGGATTAGATGGATCTAAGAAAAATATATGTATAGTTGTCTCATTTCTATTATATGATAAGATTATTTTTTTATCAACAATGTTTTTTAATGAAAAATATGAGATAATTTATTCTACACAGAAGTTTTATGATTCAATAAATTCTATAACATGTTTTTAGAAGAATATGTGGATAAAAATATCTTATCTAAGATAAAATTGTTTATCCATATGTTGGTTAAAATATAAGATTTAAATATTCCACCACCACCAGTGGTATATTTTAAAGAATAAAGTATTCTTTGAAGAAAATACTTCAATACATATAATACCATATAAGATATGGATAAAATAAGTTTGTTTGTTAAATATCCCCAGTTAATAAAATAATTGTTATTTCCTAACACAAAGGACCTTGTGTATCTTAAAATAAAATTATGAAGATAATACAGTGTTTAAGTGGCTAGTATTTGACACCCCTAGATTTTATGAGATATATTCGTTTTAATTTCTTTGATGTCTTCTATTTTACACTAAACCAAGATTATCTTGTTCTATATGCAACACCGTATTATCTTGTAGTATACGCAACACTATTCTTGGCTCGTGTTACACAAAATTTCAAGTTCGTTTTGTAGAAATTATTCTATGGAACATTAAGTATAGATTTTGTTTAATGAATAAATGAAATAAGTTTTGAATATGTTATAAAAAACACCAAAGGTAGTTTTCACTACATGCAGCCCTGACTTGGATTTCATTACATGCAATCACGGCCTTCCTAGATAGCACGTGTATTATGCAATACCGTGTTTCACTAAACAACGATATATTGTAATAGTATTATTATGAACTATCCGTTATGAATAGTATTAACTAAATTTTGAATTTTATAACATTATTATTCATCTTACACATTTTCTAGAACATGGTATGAGAATAAAATAAATTTTTCGGGTAAAATAAGTATTTTTCAAAAAATGCAGTTTTGCTACCTTTTAATGGCGAACCCACTTTAAATTTAGTTTTTGACATGTTTATAAGTTCAATTTGACAAAATAAAATTCTTATTTGAAATTAGGATATAAAATTTTACTTTGGATAAATTTTTCATATTATTATGATAACTTTCATATTTTAATGAATAGTAAAAACACGCTATATTTTAATTAAAAACAAATTTTTTCATCGTAATAATTTATATGGTTAAATTATAATATTTAATGGTTTTAAAGTATAAATAGAATATATTTTTATCATTTAAAATAATTTATTTCAATAGCATTGATTTTACATTGAATTCATAGGTAAAATCATTTCAATCTTTTGTAATGATTTAACTTTTAAAACTCATTTTCTTAACAATGGGATTAATTTTAAATTAATTTCTGCAACTTCTGTGATTTTAATTTGGAAAAAATTGATTCCATATTTGTAATCATTAGGTCCAAATTATGTTAATAGGCTACTTTTTATTTTTGGGCACTATGAATAGTAACTACGGTAAATTTTATTTACCATAGTTAAATGTAAATCGGGTAATTAAGGGTAAATATTATATTATAAAATTACCCTAAAACTTGTCTTAATATAATTGGATGATTATATTTCGTCCTAAGGAATATTTTGGTCTAATTGGAATCCATTAAAACCCAATTTGATGTGATTAAGACCATTAATTTATTTTATTTTAAAGAAAGTGAAATATGTCTCACTCAAACTTTAATAATTAAAGTATTTTTAATATAATGTTATACAGAATATAAATTCAATTATAACTTCTAATTTTAAAGATAAAATGCATATCTTTTTTATGGTAATTTATTTTTAATTTTTAGGATATATTTAATTACATTAATATCTTATACATTAATGATCCAGAAATTATTTATTTAGTGAAAAATCAATAATATAGTTTTTATTAAAATAATAATATCTATTAAAATTCCCAAAAACCTGACCAAAACTTATTGGTCGTATATATATAAAACATAACCATCAAATGGTCGAATGTTTGACCATTTGGAGCTTTATAAAATCGATTATGACACTTATATTATTTTATTTTAAATGATGTCAAAGTTGGCACCTTCATAATTTAATAAATATGACAATTTAAATATTGTTATTTTAAGATGATAAATTCTATTAAAAGTATTATTTGAAATATATTATATTTATCATCATCATAATATTTTATTTTTAATTTTTATTCAACTAATAAGTATATATAATGATTATAGAAAAATGATGTAGTAATTGTTTTATTAAGAGAAATATCAAATAAATGGTTTTATAAATATTAAAATAAACATTATATAAACTAATTAATGTTCTCCAAAAAATTTCTAGATTAATATGAAATATTAGGAATCTATTAAACATTTTTTTCGAATATATACTCTGTTTGGATTTTATTTAAATTCAAATAAATGAATAGCGTCAAAATTACCACTATTGTTATTTTATAAAAATAACATATTATTAAATTGTTTAAAAATCACAAAAATACTTAAAAATTATAAATTCGAATTTATATGGTTTAAAATGTCATAAATTATCCAATTATGGATAATTAAAAACACATAAGTAATTATTTATAACAATTTAAAATTTAGAATATTATTACCACAAATAAAATAAAATAGATTAAATAAGGATAAATCATGTTGATAATGTTTAAAATAAATTTCCAGCATGTCTAAATTTTATTGGTTGATGCTATTACAACCCTATATCATCTAATATTCGTATTTGAGTCATTTTTGAAGTTTGTATGTGCGGTTTAAATTTATATTAAATTAATATTTTTGAGGTTTCCAAAGGTGTCCCTCTCCTCCCTTATAAAAGGGCACATCCTCCCTCTCCTCTTCACACAAATTTGAGCCTTAAATCTCGGCCAAACCCTACCCATTTCACTTCTCCACTTCTATAGAAACCTACTAGAGGTCCTGGTCTTCTTCAAAGACCATCTTTAGTGCCCTAAGAGGAGGTTAAGAGGAGGCGTGTCGAAGAAGAGGTAATCTCTTCTACCGATTCTTTAAAGTTTATTTACTCTTCTACTTCCTCTTATTTAGTTGTTTCATTATAAAGTAATAACATAAGTATAAATAATATACTTATATGTTATTATAAATATTAAATAACCCCATTTCATGTTCTATCCATCCTACAGAAAATGAAATTACCGCGCGTGCGTACGTACGGAATACCGTCTCCACGCTGTGGTGTAACCTATTTTTCCACCACCACCTTACTTGGATGGGTATAATGATGTAAAAAATAACTATATATGGTTATTATAACATCATACTAATTCTAAGATATTATATCATCCACTCCAATTCCATTCAATAATTATGGTAATGATATCATCACCCATGCGTACGTATAGATAACCATCTCTACGACGCGATGAGATTCATTCTCCATGTTAACCATTCAAGAATGATTATAAAGTATATATAATGAATAATAATGATATATATTACATAATAATGATACTGGAATTATTTGTGTGTGTGTGTGTATATATAAATATATATATGTGTGTGTGTGTCATCTACTTACTTCCATTCAAGTAAATAAGGAAAGAAAACAGCGTCCATGCGTACGTACGACCTACCGTCTCCATGAACGGTGTGTTTCATTTCATTTATCTGTCTATTATATATATATATACTGAATATATATGATATATAAATCATTTTTTACATTCTGGAAGTAAGTAAATCATGATATAAGTAATAATAATATCAAGAACAACAAGTCCAAACAAGTACGATAAATGAAACGATTTTACTTAAAACGCTGCTTTAACATGGAATTTACAAAAGAATGGGTAATATAAAGTCGTAAGTGAATCATATATGATATCATAAATATTATTATGGTTATTTTACAAGTTAATAATATGTTTAAACCCACTATACTAGATTTTTGGACACGTACGAAAGAAATTGGACCTAAGGTAAGGGGTAATTTTGCAATCTCATTTTTATCTGAGATTGCTTATACGTAAGTATTTACTAGGGTTATGTTTATCATCAATGTCCATGTTTTCTAAAAATGTTTTCATAAAATGTTTACTATTCTTTCATGTATGTTTAAATTCATTTTTACCCTTTTTTTACTTTTACCACATTGTATGGAAGGAATCTTTCCTATGTTTACCATATAAGGTACTTTTTTACTTTTCCAGCAAAAGTGCAAGAAGAATGTTTTTTAACTTATACGGTGTGAATGGATTTTTATAGTATCATAACGCCTTTTATTCATGAAGATTACTCTACAAGATTTCATGATTATTTTCAACAAAGTTATTTTCTTTTAAAATCACACGACATTTTGAGAAAAGAAAATGGTTTTGAAGAAGAAAGGATATTTTCCTCAAGAATTCATTTCAAATGTTTATTCAAAACTATTTCCCATATAAGATGACATTATTTAGTATGATTATGTTTCAAGTATAATGTCTCTATTATTTTCATGGTTTTATTTTTCTTATGATGAAATTTTATTTATTTGTTTTATATGGATTCTGTTAAGATGGGATGATTTTTATGAAACCCATTTTATTCTTTGGGTTCTGATGCATGATTTACGATTGTGTTGTGGCACACGGAAGAATAATTTTAATATGAGATGTTTGGGACCTATATCTACCTCCAATTCATTGGGTAAAGATTTATATCTCATGAGATAAACATGGCTGCAATGGAAAGTAAAATCTGGTTCAGTAATACAGGGGTGGAACGACAAGTAAACCCGGTTCAGTAATGGACTTTGTCCACTATGATGGTCTTGGAAGCAATGCCTTGGATACTATAGAAATCAGACCATCTGCTTAATGGATTCCAAAATTACATGTTTTATTCCCATTCTAGTTTATCATGATTAATGTTACTTTATGATCTATGCCTTATGTACTACCATGTTTTATGTCATTGCTCAAGATTTTGATGTTTAGATTTTATGGTCATGTTTTTTATGTTCAAATGTTTATGGATTGTTTTATGTTCTCCATGTTTACCCTTACTGAGTATTTGAGCTCGCCATTTTTGTGTTTTCTTTTTCCTTGGATATAAATAAAGGATTTAGGTTAAAAAAAGGGGAAGAACTTTATGGGAGATGTTGAAGATCTTTCACCATGATTAGAAGATTTTGTTCCAAATTTCCAAAGACACTAAACTAATACAGTCTTCAGGAATTTTCTTTGTTATGTATTAAGTATTTTGAAAAAGTAATGTAATATCCATGTACGTAAAGCTTTGAGTCTCTACAGTTGGTATCAGAGTGAAGGTTTAGTCAACCTTTGGAAACTTGGATGTGAAAACTTTAAGTGAGATCCTTAGAGATATTTCTAAGGTATGTCTGGGGATGTCCCTAAGGGTATGTATAAGTATAGGTTACAGTCCTAGAATTATGATAACGATCATGAATAAACTAGGATTAAAACTAAGATTTTATATATTTAAAGTACTCCCATTGATTATGTTGTTTTCCTAGTATGGTTTTTTCCTCTCACACTATTCTTTTTGGGTTTTAGAAAATGGCTGGCAATGGGAAGATTAACGATAATAGAGGATATGATGGAAAATGGAATGATATTCTTAATGAGAAAACAAATGAAATAGGATTTGTAAGTCTAAAAATCGTTATTATGCCTAATTAGAAATCTCATAATATGATCAATAATCTCAACTTTGGTATGTTTCATGACTCAACTAATAAGAGAAATATGGAGTTTCATGATGATCATAGAGGAAAGAAAGTTCATTTTCCATCATGTAAATCATGTGGTAAGAGGCATAGGGAGAATGATTCAAAGGAACTGGAAGATGCTTTGGGTGAGAAAAAGGACACAAAGCCAGTAATTGAAAAGGAAAAGGTTTAGTTAACATCATGGAAAAAGATAATAGTATAGCTAAGACATCAACAACGGTTAAATGTTTTAAATGTGGAATGTACGGGCATTATGAAAACCAATTCCCAAAGGGAAAATCTCATGAAGAGAGTCAGTATGGTCGTATGAATAGTATTTATGTGGATGATGATGAAGAGACTACAAATGATATATGAGATGAAAGAATTGTTTATGAATAAATTGATGAAGCTCAGTCAATGGTTTAAGAAGGAAGTGGAATGGTTTTATGTTTATCAAGAGTTATGCTGTCTTGGTAATTTAATGGTACTATGGAATAAACAATCATCTAAGGATTGTTACACTATTTGTTTCCTGAAGTATTTGAATGTATATGTTTAATGGCACCGGTAACCATGAAAGGTCATTTAGATATTTTTGGAAAGAATATGATATGTGCATAATGAAGGGGTAAAGAGAAAATGAAATGTTTGATAGTATTAATGAGCTCATGATTGATATAAGGATAAAGTGATATCATGGTTTGAGTATATGAAAATTTTGGGATTTTGGTATGTGGAAAGAGTTGACTTTTGAAAGCATTCATGTTTTCACAAATATTCCATGGTAATTCATGTTTCAAGAGAATAAATGATTAAGGTATCCACATTTTTGGAATGTGACCAACAAGATATATCTTATGATATATGGGGGATAAATGAGGGTATTCACATACTTGGTTGATGACATTTCTAGTAATCATTTTCTTTATACTATGATCTTGGATAGAAGTATTTTGGATAAGTATAAAGATTTGAAATGGATTATGTTGGACATAAGATAATATTATTTATGGATAGAAACTTGTTTTCGATATTATTTCTGGAATGTTATAATAGTGTAGTTTTAGAAAAAGGAAAACTTGTTGGATGGGAGACAACCCATCACGTCATACAGGGTTGCGGGAATCAAAACCACAACCAAAGTCTGATAGTCCTTTATCACCTACCACTGGCCTACAAGAAGTCTCTAGTTTGTAGAAACTAGTTTTATTTTATTAAGTGGTATGATAGATGAAGTATAAGTCCATTTTTTGAACCATATATGATTAATCTCACCATAGATGGACTTATGTTTATAAATTTTGCTAACCTTATGTTTGAGAAAGATGGAATGACCTATAATTCTATCACAAGATCTTCTAACACTTCGCAAAAGAAAAATTCAACTTCATTTCTTTAAGAGATGAAGTGGAAATTGTTCAAGGCACGAGAAACGGTAAGATTGTACCAAAATCAAGTAAGTATTTATTTTAATTCAAAAATTATTCAACATTTCAGAAATGATCTTGAAAACCAAAAATTTTGTCCTATTTTCCTCATATCTGATGAATCAGATGGTGCCTTAGATCATCACAAATTCATGGCTTTGTGATTGTTGGCTTTTTCATAGCCATTTCCTCTACCACTCATCATCAGAAGTTGATGGTTATATTTCTCTTCCATATCCATATTTTCATCTATGTTCTCCTATGTGGAAACCCAGTGATGAGTTAATGTGGTAACCATTACGTTTCTTACTTCACTTTTTAAAATTAAGTTTTAGTATTCTTTTTTACGATGTGGGTTTCTATGAAAGAAACTATCAAGTAATAAACAATTTATATCCCCGATGAATTTTGAGGGTGAAATTCATTTTAAGGGAGCTAGAATGTAACACCTCGAGATTTTATGAGATATATTCTTTTTAATTTCTTTGATCTATTCTATTGTACACTACACCAAGATTATCTTGTACTATATTCAACACTGTATTAGCTTGCAGTATACGCAACACTGTTCTTGGCTCGTGTTACACACAATTTCAAGTTCGTTTTGTAGAAATTATTCTAAGCAACATTATGTATAGATTTTTTTAATGAATAAATGAAATAAGTTTTTATTATGTTATACAAAACACCAAATGGATATTTCACTACATGCAGCCCTGACTTGGCTTTCATTACACGGAATCGCGACCTTCCTCGATACCGTGTGTAGTACGCAATACCGGGTTTCACTAAACAACGATATATTGTTATAATATTATTATGAACTAGACGTTATGAGTAATATTAACTAAATTTTTAATTTTATAACATTATTATTCATCATACACATTTCCAATAACATGGTATGAGAACAAAATAAATTTTTCGGGTAAAATAAGTATTATTTAAAAAATGCAGTTTTGTCGCCTTTTGATGGCGCACCCACTTTAAATCTAGTTTTTGAAATTTTTATAAGTTCAATTTGAAAAAATAAAATTCTTCTTTGGAATCAGGATATAAAAATTTACTTTGGATAAATTTTTCTTATTATTCTGATAACTTTCATATTTTAATGAATAGTAAAAACACGCTATATTTTAATTAAAAACAACTTTTTTCATCGTAATAATTTATATGGTTAAATTATAATATTGAATGGTTTTAAAGTATAAATATAATATATTTTTACCATTTAATATAATTTATGTCACTATCATTGATTTTATATTGAATTCATAGGCAAAATCATTTCAATTTTTGTAATGTTTTAACTTTTAAAACTCGTTTTCTTAGCAACGGGATTAATTTTAAATTAATTTCTGAAACTTCTATGATTTGAATTTGGAAAAAATGGATTACATATTTGGAATCAGTGGGTCCAAATTATGTTAATAAGCTACTTTTTATTTTTGGGCACTATAAATAGTAACTACGTTAAATTTTATTTACCATAGTTAAAGGTAAATTGGGTAATTAATGGTAAATATAATGTTATAAAATTACCCTAAAACTTGTATTAATATAATTGGATTATTATATTTCGTTCTAAGTCATATTTGGGTCGAAATGGAATCCATTGGAACCCACTTGTATGTGATTAAGACCTTTAATTTGTTTTATTTTAAAGAAAGTGAAATATGTCTCACTCAAACTTTAATAATTAAAGTATTTTTAATATAAGGTTATACAAAATATAAATTAGATTATAACTACTCATTTTAAATCTAAATTTTTTTTATTTGTTATGGTTACTTATTTGTAATTTTTAGGATATATTTAATTACATTAATAGCTTATACATTAATGATGCATAAATTATTTATTTAGTGAAAAAACAGTAATATTGTTTTTATTAAAATAATAATATCTATTAAAAGGATTTAAAACATGACCAAAACTTTTTTTTAGTATATATATAGACCATAACCATCCTTTGGCCGAATTTTTGACCATTTGGAGATTTATAATTGTGATTATGACACTTATATTATTTTATTTTAAATGATGTCAAAGTTGTCACCTTCATAATTTAATAAATATAACAATTTAAATATTGTGATTTTAAGATGATAAATTAGATTAAAAGTATTATTTTAAAATATATTAGATTTATCATAATCATAGTATTTTATTTTTATTTTATATGCAACTAATAAGTATATTAAATTATTATACAAAAATAATCTAGTAATTGTTTTAGTAAGAGAAATATCACATAAATGGTTTTATAAATATTAAAATAAACATTATATGAACTAATTAACGTTCTACACAAATTTTCTAGATGAATATTACGTGTTATGAATCTATTAAAGATTTTGGTTCGAATATATCCTCTGTGTGGATTTTATTTTCTATTCAAATAAATGAATAGTGTCAAAATTAACACTATTGTTATTTTATAAAAATAACATATTATTAAATAGTTTAAAAATCAAAAAAAATATTTAAAAATTATAAATTAAAATTTATATGGTCTATAATGTCATAAATTACCCAATTATGGATAATTCACAACACATAAGTAATTATTTATACCAATTTAAAATTTATAATATTATTACCATAAATAAAATTAAATAGATTAAATAAGGATAAATCACGTTGATAAGGTTTAAAATAAATTTCCCACATGTATAAATTTTATTGGTTGATAATATTACAACCCTATCTCATCTAAGATTATATTTTTAGTCATTTTGGAATTTTTTATGTGGTGTTTGAATTTATATTAAATTAATATTTTTGAGGTTTCCAAAGGTGCCCCTCTCCTCCCTTATAAAAGGGAACCTCCTCCCTCTCCTCTTCACACAACTTTGATCCCTAAAGCTCATCCAAAACCTATCCATTTAACTTATCCACTTCCATAGAAACCTACTAGAGGTCCTGGCCTTCTTCAAAGACCAAATTTAGTGCCCTAAGAGGAGGTTAAGAGGAGGCGCGTCGAAGAAGAGGTAATCTCTTCTACCAATTCTTTCAAGTTTATTTATTCTTATACTTCCTATTATTTAGTTATTTAATTATAAAGTAATAACATAAGTATAACTAATATACGTATATGTTGTTATAAATATGAAACAACCCCATTTCACCTTCTATCCATCCTACGGAAAATGAAATCACTGCGCGTGCGTACGTACAGAATACCGTCTCCTCACCGTGGTGTAATCTATTTTTCGACCACCACCTTACTTGGATGGGTATAATGGTGTAAATAATAACTATATATGGTTATTATAACATAATACTGATTCTGAGATATTATATCATCCACTCCAATTCCATTCAATAATTATGGGAACAATATCATCGCTCGTGCGTACGTACGGATTACCGTCTCCACGACGTGGTGAGATTCATTCTCCATGTTAACCATTAAAGAATGATTATAAAGTATATATAATGAATAATAATGATATATATGACATAATAATGCTACTTTATTTATTTATATATATATATATATTTCATCTACTTACTTCCATTCAAGTAAATAAGGAAATGAAAACAGTGTTCATGCGTACGTACGGCCTACCGTCTCCATGAATGGTGTGTTTCATTTCATTTATCTGTATATTATATATATATATACTGAATATATATGATATATAAATAATGTTTTACATTTTTGGAGTAATTAAATCATTATATAAGTAATAATAATATCAATAACAACAAGTCCAAACACGTACAATAAATGAAACGATTTTACCCAAAACTCTACTTTAACATGGAATTGAAAAAAGAATGGGTAATATAATGTCATAAGTGAATCATATATGATATCATAAATATTATTATGGTTTTGTTAAAAGTTAATAATATGTTTAAACCCACTATACATGAGTTTATAACACATACAAAAGAAATTCAACCTAAGGTAAGGGATAATTTTGCAATCTCATTTATATCTGAGATTTCTTATACGTAAGTATTTACTGGGGTTATGTTTATCATCCATGTCCATATTTTCTAAAAATGTTTTCATGAAATGTTTATTATTCTTACATGTATTTTTATATTCATTTTTACCCTTTTTTACTTTTATCACATTGTATGGAAGGAATATTTCCTATGTTAACCATATAAGATACTTTTTGACTTTTCTGGAAAAAGTACAAGAAGAATATTTTTTTAACTTATACGGAGGATTTTTATGGTTTAATAATGCCTTTTATTCATGAAACTTACTCTACAAGATTTCATGATTATTTTCAACAAAATTCTTTTCTTTTAAAATTGCACGGCATTTTGAGAAAAGAAATTGGTTTTGAAGAAGAAAGGATATTTTCCTCAATAATTCATTTCAAGTGTTTATTCAAAAATATTTCCCATCTAAGATGACATTATTTAGTATGATTATGTTTCAAGTATAATGTCTCAATTATTTTCATGGTTTTATTTTTCTTATGATGAAATGATATCCAATTGTTTTATATGGATTATGTTAAGATGGGATGATTTTTATGAAACCCATTTTATTCTTTGGGTTATGATGCATGATTTATGATTGTGTTGTGGAACATGTAATAATGATTTAAATATAAGATGGGTGGGACCTATATCTCCCTCCAATGCATTGGGTAAAGATTTATATCTCATGAGATAAACATGGCTGGAACGACAAGTAAAATCTGGTTCAGTAATACAGGGCTGGAACAGCAAGTAAACCCGGTTCAGTAATGGACTTTGTCCACTATGATGGTCTTGGCAGCAATGCCTTAGCTAATATGGAAATCATACCATGTTCTTAATCGATGCCACAATTACATGTTTTATTCCCATGCTATTTTATCATGATTAATGTTCCTTTATGATCAATTCCTTATGTATTTCCATGTTTTATATCATTGCTCAAGATTTTGATGTTTAGATTTTATGCTCATGTTTTTTACGTTCAAATGTTTATGGATTGTTTTATGTTATCCATGTTTACCCTTACTGAGCATTTGAGCTCACCCTTTTTATGTTTTATTTTCCCCAAGATATAAATAATGGTTTTAGGTAAAAAATGGGTAACAACTTTATGGGAGATGTTGAAGATCTTTCACCATGATTAGAAGATTTTGTTCGGAGTTTCCAAAGACACTAAACTAATATGTTCTTTGGGTGTTTTTTTGTTATGTATTAAGTATTCTGCAAAAGTAATGTAATATCCATGTACTTCAAGATCTGGTTCTCTACATAGTTGAAGTGTGTTTGGACTTATAGATCTTCAAAGTAATAAATTAAAGATAAATCCAATCAAAAATAAAAGTTAATTTTACTTAATATCTGAATGAGTTTAGGGTATGATAGTAAAGAGAAATATAAAGAGTTTCATTTAGTTACCATGATGAGGTGAATATAACTGTATCCTATAGGGTTTTAGGATGTGTTGGTAATGTAATAATGTAAATAGTTACCTTAGTTACCAAAATATTTCAATAAGAAAATTAATGGAAAGGTTTCCAAATAAAATTATGATAAACTTATAAATATTTATATGTAGATATTATATGTTATTAACATTTTAATATTATAAGTTATAGTATTAAGGAGTTGAAATATTTTTAAGTAGTTGAACATCAGAAATATGATTCCTATGTTTCACTGTTATTCAAACTGGATTACTTCATAAGTGTTACACACTAAAGAGTTTAGTGGGAAGGTTTTATCAAGTGGTCAGATAAATACATGGAAAGGATTACATAAAGATGTAATGAGTTAACAAAACCCCAAAAAGTATATCAAACATAAGGCTATTTATATAATATTTAATATACGATATGTTAGATAAGCGCTTATGTATAGTTTTGATAAGTATTCTTAAAGGATTTTATAAATGTATCATGTATCATGTTATAAAAAAAATAAACCACTAATTTATAATTAATTCACATTGGATACATATATTTTATGAAGTGAAATTATAAGTATATCTTTAAAGTATGACTTTATGTTATCCTTAATCAATTATCATAAATGAGTATTACTGGTTGTGATGATATGTTAATATCAGCATGAGTATAATCTTATAATTGATAAAAAAAGTTATATATGATATAAAAATAATATATTCATGAGATAATAAATTGGGCCTTACTATCTAGACTGACCCACTAAAGTATATCACATGGAGTGTTAAATAGTCATTGATATACTTAAGAGTTTATTATTATTATGAATCCTCATTTTCCAAGGTTGGTGAGATACCTAGCATGATAACCTTTATACTATGATGTATTTATTATGCAAACCTTGAGGATTAGATAATCAGGAGGTGGTTGGGTGTGTTATTCATTATGGCATTGGTTGGAGCCCAAAAAAGAGAACATGTGTCCAATTATATGATAAGTTAAAGACATATGGGCCCTTGAATTGATTATATTAAGGAAATTCATGGTCATGCTTACTTGAGTGACATGTGATGTTCTAAAATACTTGTATGAGGTATATGTGACAAGATCATATATAAAATGAATGACTTGTGATGTATTCATCAACCTATCCAGTTTTTTTCAAAGAATCATGAATAATTGAGTTGGTATATACTTGATTTAAATGTGACATGTCTAGTGGTAACACCATTTCATAGAGAATAAGATTATATAGGTATACATACCATGTATATGATATATTTTATGGTGGACAAGTTCATATAATATATGTGTATTTTTTATCAAGATCACACGACAACCCTTTGTAGCTTAAGTGCCACTGATGTTTTACTAGAGGTTTCTCTTTGCTTACATCTATGAAATAAGGATTTCATGATTTTTTCAATTCGACACAGGTTCATAGGGTCACTTTAAAACCATAGTTTTTAGGACCAATTATCATTCATTAAAATATATGTCTATAATTTTGAATAATTCCTTATAAATTAAGTCATATAAGATATAAATCAAAATAAAAATACTTTATTCATTCATAGTGTAACATTAAATAAAGGTTCAAGAAACCATGTATTAAATACCATGTAATATTATATAAAATGGATGATTAGATCCATTAAAATTTTATAAATTAAAATGGGAAAACAAATAAAAAATAATGATATCTTTAAATCAAGGAGATCACATGTATCATCTTCACCCTTGAGAATCACAATTAAAAGAACTAAACTTATAATGAAAAAAACATCATTAAATTATAAAACATTAAGAAAAATAATATAATTCAAAAATGAAAAACAATGAAAGGAAAGGGGTAAGAATAAATTATAATATTTTATTATTAAAATATATTTTTATGCTTTACATGTTGTTATTATTTTTACTAAAGAGTGATTTCAGTCAAATAGATTAATTAAATTATAGTAATTAATAAAAATATTAAATAAAATTCAATAAATAATAAATTAATTATAAATAATCAAAATTTAATAATTTATATTCATTGAAATATGTTTCAGTTTAAAAATATTGTTTTATTATACAATATTTGTTTTTTTTAAACATTAAATTTCTCATATTTATATTATTAATTAAAATTAATTGTTTATAAATATAATAAACTTAATAATAATTTATGAATTGATTATAAATTTCCTATAAATAACGATAAATTCATTTAATAGTAAAAATACCTATTTTTTGAGGAATTGTATTTTTCTGTATGTTAAGTATTTTTATCTTAATAAATTAAATTGGTCAATTTTAAAGACTTTTTAAAATGTTACAATGTTGAATATATATATATATATATAAACACTAATTTCAAATTATTAATTAATATGAAAAAAAAAAATTAAGAACACTTATAGATTCTTAAGAATCTATTCTTTATAGAAACAACTTCTTTTTCATATAAATTATTTTTTTATTTAAAAATTAAATTAATAATATTTATAAAAATATTTTAATTGAATTGATGACATTTTTGGATTCATCATATTATAATTATCATATAGTGAAGTTAATAAATTTTCTATGAAGTCCGGTTTTTTATGAATAGTATAAAATATTGTTTTTAAAAATACTATGACTTTTATGATGTCATTATGATATAATAAGAACTTAAAAATTAATGAAAACCATTTCAGTCACCAAAAAAATATTTAGTTAATAAAATTATACATTTACAAATATTAATTTTAAATTAAAAACCTCTAATTGACATTTTATAACCTAAGTAATATTTTTTACAAAACAATTTTTCTTCATTATACATTATTATTTTAGAATTTGTTTTTTTATCACTTTTATAAATTTAATAATATAAAATGGTTTTTATTTTTTTAATAAAATTATCCAAATTAAGTAATATAGAAAATTTATCTTTTATTCATAAAAATAATTTTTCGGGGTTAAAAAATGAGTTATTATGGAAAAAGTAAATTATTGTAAAAAACATAAATTAAGGTTAAATGCCAAAAATATCTCAAAACATATCCTTTATTTTGTTATTTCAGAGGTGGATTGACCAAGACTCATCACCACCCCATTATTTTTTACTTTTAATCCACTTTACTTTGAAAGTGACTTGCCTTTAATATAAAGATATGGGTGTTTAAAAAGTGTCACCCCGCTCACATATAAAAGGAGCCTTTCATCACCCCACTTATCCTAACACCGCGAGTCTTTTATCTCAACTAAATTCTAACCAAAACTCTCCACAACTATATATCTTAAGTTATAGATGTTTTATTCTCACCAAAAGACCATTCTAGGAAACATCAATGAGTTGTTCCCAAGAGTAAGGTAAGAACTTATAATCACTCCTTTTTCAATTATATTCCTTTCTGTCTTCTTCCACAACCTCTAAATTTATTATTCCCAAAATAAAATAATTACATCAGTATCATTAGTATACTGAAATTTTATTATTTCTATGTAATTTTCATTATTTAACTTCCTCCCACTCACTCAAAATTAACTTTTTATTCCAACTTCAAAGAAATATTTGACATCAAGGAGGTCTATAGTGGTGAAAAACAAGTGCATATACACTTATAATAATATTACAATCATGGGGTAGGGATCCTATTCTCTGGTAAATGATGATATTGTCACTATGGATATATTTTATATTAAGTCTATTAGTAGAAATGCCCCCCCCCCCAAGTGTGATAGATCTTGGTTTTATTTCTAATGAGAGATTTACATGTCCTGATAAAATAATTTAGCTACCATGGAATTTTTTTATCCTAAATAAATCCAAACATGAGCTTAGAGTTTTATTCCACCACCACAATATTGATGTTTTAAATCATGCACAAGGAAAGTCCTATGAGTAGTGCTCTAGTCTCTATCTCAATTGAATTATTATTTATATAAAATATGTTGAAACCAATTATCATTGATCCTTAGGTGTCTTGAAAAATTCCTCCTCCTATTTTAGTTCCATTTATACATGACCCATCCACATTTAATTTATATCCTTACTTAGTGGTCCACTTGTTCCATGTACCTTGTGAATTTGTGCTGCCATAATTTTAACCTCAAGAGATAAGGCAGCTGTCGAAAGGCCAATCCAATCCACCATGAATTAAATCACCTAGATCAACCACCCATGAAAACACTTGAATCTTCAAAAGATGTTGGGGGATATGAATTCCTTCATGATATTTATTCTTCAAGTCCTATATCACCCAAAAAACATGAAAAAAACCAATCTATATAACATAATTTTAAGTGCATGTGTTTCATCCCCCTAAGACATGAACAGTAGAAAATCATGTTGTAACATCTCATCTTTTTAGAGTGGTGCGTATTCTTTTTATTTTTGGTTAAACCTATAAATCACAACCAATGGTGGGTTGGTTTTCTTTTAGAAATAAAATGGAGGGAGGGATGGAACCTGGATACATACTAGATACATAACTTTTATCTAAATACATGTTGTGTAGTACATACATGATGTGTATTTGGATGGAAAGATATCATTCATAATGTGTAGAGGATTTCCCTAGGAGGGAAGGCCCAAAAATTACAGGAATCATAAATAAATTACACACTATATAAATTCCCATGTGTGTTTTTATAAAATGGGTTGGGGCTCATTTTAATAGATCCCTTTTTTTCTTCCCACATAGAAGCACTGATGTGTGAGGAGGTCCCCCCATTCCTACCCTAGGTTCCATGAGATATCCTCCATCCTAGATCTGTTCTCTTCATTATCAGGTGTGTGGGATTCCTCTCGGTAAGCTCTAAACTCCTCTTCCTTTCGGTCCTAGTTTATCTTCCTATCTCTTGTACTATTTTGGAGTTTGATCATATTACCTATTTTTTAGGGTTTTTCATTCTTCTAATTTCTCTCATTCTAGCTCGATTCAAGGGCCGACAGTAGGTGAGGAGAGTTCTATAGGCTTCAGGTAGGTGGTCTAACTTATTTCCCTCAAGTTTAGTTGCTTTTATTTTATGTGTCATTATGCCACATGTGGGAACATTCTATAAATTCCTCTAAAATGATTAATAAATTAAAGTAAATGATTTTCTATACGTAATATGATTCTTGCTAGTGGTAAATCAACCCGTTGTTGATACCCTTGATATAAGCCACCCAAAATGGTTGTTCCATCCATAATGGCCTAATTTCCCTTAACCATTAATTTTTAAAACACCTTTTTGGTGTTTGATGCCTTATATTCGATGATTCCTTGAAATTTTAATTGAATTATTGAAAAAAGTGTACATGGGTTAGGTCATCCCTTATTCCTTATTCCCTAACTTGAATTATATGTTTTTCCCACTTATTTTAAAATTCTCAAAATTTAATACCTTTATGAATGGTTCAAATCATGATCGTTAAGGCATAAATCATACCCAAGTTGAGAGAAATGATTGGATCCTTATAGTATTATTGGATGGGATCTTCAAGCTTTATAATTTGAACTTTTATATGCATTATACATACCCCATGAGTGATAATTGGTATGTATTTGATGGGATTATTGTGTGTTTACCTTACCTCCATGTGAGTGATACTGGTTCCCTATGGGAGAAACTATGGACAATCTCAATGGATGGATGGTAATACCAGGTCATGAGTGATACCTAGTCCTCTATATGAGATACCCGGGACAGGCTTAGCAGGTTTGTTTCATTCCATGCTAATAGTGATACTTGGGATTCCATTTATGGATTTCCTAGGATGGACTCTTATTGTATTGGGAATTTATAGTTCCCCTATAGAGATACATGGGATTCCTTACAAATCAACTTGGACGAGCTCAGGGTGCCTCTCCTTAAATTCTAAATATAACATTTAAATTTAATAATAAGAATGCGTAATTGAAATTCTAGGGATGTGACTTATAATCCAAATCACATTATTAGGGATGGTCTACCCTTTTTATATCTTAATGTTAACATCCCTTTATACTTTACATAATTCTTGCATAGGTCACCTCATTCAGATACATATAGCTTAGGCTAAAGTAGGTAGTATCATCTGGTTATCCCATGAGGAAGCTAGTCTGATGTATCTTATCATTTTATATGCACTAGAGGGATTGATCTAGACACCATTGGTGGTGGAATACTGAATATTTCTCACACCTAATTGATCCACCCTTCTAACCCAAGAAGACATTAATATTGCAGGTATAGATAAAGGGAAGTCGCCATCTTTTGATGCTTGATTCTGGGATCTAGGACAGAGTACTAGAAAAAAGTATCAAGCCTATGATCATGATGATAGTAGTGAAACATTTTTACTTTATTATTTTTTTATATCATATGGTATATTCTTGTTTCCCCTATATCCTGTGTATTTTTTTTAAATATACATGACATCATCAACATCAATTTCTATGTATTTTTTATTCAACTTCCACTTGTTTATTTATATTGGATGATTTATTATTATGTTTCACTACTTATATTACTATTTACCATTGTGTTTTACCCTGAATCAGGAGGGAATAGTCTCCATATGTACACACCCTAGGACCTCGCTACTAGTCGGCAGCCTCTGCCATACGGGGAGCCACACTTGAGGTCATGTAGCTAATCATCGCGGGGCACCAATAAGTGGATTCCAAGGTGAGATGTTAAAAAATGGTATTATAGCCTATTTATTCCTTTTTTATTACTATTTGGGTGTTATAAAAGATACCAGGATGTAATAGAATTTGGTAATGAGCATGTGACTGGGAATAGCTAACCCATGTACAAGGAAACCCCAAATTACCTTAGATGGGTTATTGTTGTTCTGGTTTTTTCCTGTTATAATTGATTTCGTTTCACCATTGGGTGGCCCACATGTTTTGTGATGTTATTATTATTTGTATTATTCTTATTATTATTATTATTATGGATTTATTTATTTTTTTTGGTATCGAAATGAAGTATCATCTCATGCGTCATACTAGGTACTTTAGGACTTATATGCCATGCATTTTTTCATGCCACATTTACTTTCTATGTGCATTGCCTATAATTGCATGTTATTTTTTTGGGTTCATTTTTTGATATATATATATATATAACTATTCTAATTTTTCTTATATGGATAACATAATCGGATTAATTAGAGTACCTACATCAATGTAAACGGTGTTTTCCCACATAGATTGATAATGAAACCTTAATTAACCAATTATACCATTTTTATCCCAAGAACCTTCGGTTCTATGGGATGAAATATTAATTGATTTGATTGATGAGTGCCAATGAAAATTTACAAGGAAAGTAATTATATAAATTTATAATGGTATACATTCATTCAAATAACTATGCATGACCTGTTACATCCTGATACCGAATGTACAGGTTAGGCCGTGGTTACTTGATGTGCCAATTACAATTTATAAAGAGTATGTGCCTTTATAAATTTAGAGTTAGTGACATAATTAACTAGATTGAAATGTTTATATGAAAATAAATAAGAATAAATTTCAATAAATTAAAATTTTAAATTGAAAAGGTTATCACTAGATGGGGATTCTAATTGCAAAGTAAAGGGTTTTTTCTTATATACCTTGCAATTGACATTCAATATACCAGAACCTCTACTTTGTTGTATGAGACTGTGACCCTAAAAAGACCTTTTTAGTGGGAACTAGTATGTGTATCTTGAGACTCCTATGACCTTACTTATCACATAGACGTGTCTTTCATATCATAAAGAGAGGTGTGACTTGTTATAGGAAGTTTGTGTATCTATCTTTTTTTACTTTCATTGTTTCTTAACTATTTTATATCTTATCTGAGGCATATGCTTGTAAATTATTGAACTATGAAACCTCAACGTCCTCAATTCATACACCATGATGGTGGCGACGACCATGCTCTTTAGGTGGTGGGCCATGAGCCACCCATATTACCTCCTGTAGTGCCACATGAGGCACCTCCTACAGATATTCTACTGGGGGTTGATGATCGATTTTTTGATAGCTTCTTCTACTTCATGAAATCTATATAGGGTACTTGGTGACCTGTTCCTACTATGGTAGAGATGATGTGAGAATTATAGTAGAAGCATCATCCCAACTTTTTAGGGATAGAGGTCCTCAGGCTACTGGGTCTTGGATAGGGTCCATGATTTTGATCTTTGAGAATCTAGACATTACTTCAGATTGGAGAGTCAAGATTATTTCCTATATGTTATGCAATTCTATTAAAAGTTGGTGGGATGTCATTACCCAGGTCAAATGTCATTAGGGTATGGTCTGGGTGGGATTTCAAATAGACTTTTATGAATACTTTTTCCCCATACATTACGAGCAGACCATGCCTAAGAGTTTATTCACCTATAGTAGGGTTTCATGTTTGTGATGGAGTATTCAACTCATTTCAACAAGCTTTAGTGTTTTCCACTGACTTTTACTAGTGAAAAGTTAACCACTGTGATACACTTTGCGGATAGTCTTTCATATGCCACCTAATCACATGTGAACATCTTCTAGTTGACTACTATTTCATAGATAGTAAACTAGGACCTCATTATAGAGTAAAACCTAAGGGAAGGTGGAAATGTGAGCCAGGGTGGTTTAGTTTCCAACCAGGAATACTATCTATCTAGTAGCATGAAGCATTATTTTGAGGGTGAAATAAAGGAAGAACAAGCCAGATGATCTTTACCAAAATTTATTTGATGTGTCACCAGTGTAGTGGGATAGGCCACAGGAAGCCCAAGTGTATGATGAACCTTATCGAGTATTGAAATTGTTGAAGGATGGTTCACCTTCATTGATTCTGCTAAAGTTTAACACATATATCTAGTGAGAAGGTATCTATAATGAAAACAATTTCAAGTAGAATGTCAGTAGATCAACGTCAGGATGGGAATTTTTATACTACTAGTCAATCAGACTGAAGAGGTGGTCATGGATGAGGTAGTCAGACCTTAGAGGTTCAGCGCCAGTAGAGCAGGCCTACCTTGGTCAATCATGTTGCATCTCAGTGCTACGGTTCATTCCATATCTATGTAGTGTATCCTACACCTGAGGAGCAGAGTCTAGGGCCTTCAATGGTTAGAGTTACTATTTTGGTGTCATCTTATTTTGATTCCAAACTATTTGAAATAGGTGCATTGTACTTTTTTATATCTTCTACAATTATTGAATATATGGGCCTATCGATATAGTACTTTAGTGGTGTCATGGCTCTTAACACATCATTGTGGGTTTGATTGAATAATTCATGCCAGTGCAAGGAGTTCCCCATTGAGATAGGCAAGTACAGATACCTAAAAAATTTCTTTTTCCTCGAGATGGTAGGCTTTTAATCTAATTATTAGAATAGATTATATTATGCCTTATCATACCCATGTTGATTTATACTACAAGAGGTTGTTCCTTACCTCACCTAAGGGTATCATGTATATTCATAAAAGTGAATGGGATATCTAGGTGATTCAAGATAGACCCAAGCATACTAGGTTGGGTAGGGTGACATCCTAGATGGTCAGTCTTTTTATGATGGATCATGGGATGTGTCTTGTGGAATTCCCTTTTGTGGTAGATCGATTCAGAGATGTCTTCCCTAAGGACTTCTCTAGTTTACCTCCTATGAGAGAGGTGGATTTCACTATTGATCTAGTTCTAGTTGCATCACTAGTGTCCATTCCTCCCTATAGGATAGAAAAAACTAAGCTATAGAAACTCAAGAAGTATTTAGTATACTTAGAGGAAAATGGTTTCATATAAACCATTACATCACCTTAGGGTTCACCTATCCTTTTCTTCAAGAAGGTGGATCTTACCCTCATGTTGTACATGTATTATCGGTAGTTGAACAAGATTATAGTGAAGAACTGGTATCCACTTCCACATATAGATGAATTCTTCGACCAGCTCTGAGGAGTGAAAGCTTTCTCTAAGATGGATTTGAGGTTGGGATACCATCATATGCATGTGAGACCATTTGACATACCACATATAGTGTTATGAAGTAGTTACAGATTGTAGGAGTATCTAGTTATGTCATTTGTCCTTACTAATTCACTAGAGGTTTTCATGGATTTGATGAATTAGATTTTCCACCCATATCTAGATTCATTTGTGGTAGTATTTGTGGATGACATCTTGGTGTATTCTCTCACAACATATGACCATGTCAACCATCTTGAGATCTTGATGAATACACTAAGAGACCATCATATATATGATAAGAATAGTAAATTCCACTTTTGGATCAATAAGGTTCATTTCTTGGGTTTTATCATTTCATAGGAAGGTGTATCTGTTAACCTATAGGAGATGGGAAATATGTTTCCTAAGAGAATCCCAATAATGTATTTGATATAATAGTTTCTTAGGGAAGTATTTCTACTATAGGTGATTCATCTAATATTTATCATGCTTAGAAGTGCCTCTTATGGGTCTGAGTAAGAATGGTGTGAAGTTCATATGGTCATAATCTTATAATAAATACTTTTATAAGTTTAAAGGTATACTAACTTTAGTGTTGATCCTAATTCTTTTAGAGCTGGGAAAAATCAATATTATTTATTGTAATGGTTCAAGAATCAGTATGGGGGTAGTTCTAATGTAGGGAGATCAAGTTTTGGAATATGGGTCTATCCATCAGAGGCCTCATGAGTGGAATTACCCTATTTATGACCTCGATATAGTAGTTATGTTTCATGATTTAAGCTATTGGAGGCACTACTTATTGGGATAGAGGTTCATTGTTTACACTAGTCATAAAATTCTCAAATACATCTCTATATAGTATGATTTGAATATGAGGCAATGCAATAGGGTTGAATACCTATAGTTGTTTTTTATCTCACTTATATACCCGAGAAGGGTAACGTAGTGGTTGATTCCTTGATCCTGAAGACTCAGACATAGGTTATCTGAGAGGCCAGCAGTGAGTGGAAGTTGATGGATTTTTTTTCTGAGATGCACCTGTAGGTTCAAGAGTAGAACGTAATATCTATTTTATCCAATATATAAGTGACATACTCTCTTATAGAGCGGGTTAGGATGATACAAATATCAGATCCCAAGGTTTTTTCCCTTAGGGAGAGTGTCTCATGTGGGAACATGTCACCTGGTTCAGTTATTGATGAAAATAAGATCTAGCTCTACAGCGGGCATGTATATGTGTCTGAGAACATATGGTAATATTTTATGTGGGGATATCATGCCTCTGTTTGGGAAGTTCACCCTAGGATTAACAAGATTTACTGAGACATAAATCAACAGTATTGTTGGCCAGGTATGAAGAGGTATATTGTAGGTTTCATTATGAGGTGTTCCACCTGACAGTAGGTGCAGGCAGAGTACGAGTGACCTCTAGGACTTCTACAACCTCTATCCATTTTTGAGTAGAAATGGAATGATGTCACCAATGATTTCATTATGGTATTTTAGATATCCCCTTGAGTAAATGACTTAGTTTTGGTGGTCATTGATAGGTTTTCTAAGGTCACACGCTTCCTATCAATCTGAGATACCTTCTCAGTTGATGAGATTATGAGGATTTATATATAAGAGATTGTACACCTTCATGGTGTTCCTGATTCCATCGTATCAAACTGAGATTTTCAATTTACATCAAGGATCTGAAGAGGGTTATAGAAGGACATGGGTTCACAGGTGATCTTGAGTACATTATATCACCCTCAGACTGATGGACGGTCAGAGATGAGGACATAGGTGTTAGAGGACATGCTCCGAGCACAAATCTTTGATTTTTGAGGTTCATGGGAGAAACATATAACTCTCATTGAGTTTTACAACATTAATATATTTCAAGAAACAATTCAGATGGCTATGTGTGTGGCCCTTTATGTTAGGTCATTTAATTCACCTCTATATTGGTTAGTGGCAGGTGAGGCATCATTACTAGGTCCTTATCTTGTTTAGGAGACTTCAGGTCAAGTTTATTTGATTCAGAAGCATATGGTTATAGCTTAGTCTATGAGGAAGACTTATAACAATATCCATCGCTGACCTCTAGAGTTTGAGGTGGGACATTGGGTCTTTCTGCGAGTTTCTCCTAGACTGGTTCATAGTTGGATATGAACATAGTGAAAGTTACACCATAATATATCAGGCCCTTAAAGATCATGGAGAGAGTCAGTTTGGTAGCCTATCAGTTGTTTCTACCTCGGAGGTATCCCACTATGCATGAGATCTTCTACGTATAACAAATTTTGTGGTATTATGTTGACCTGTCGTAGTTGATTGACTCCAAGGATATTGATATGGAGGTAAATGTACCCTTTCAGGAGCATCTGATATGTATCACTGATCAGATCACGAAGGCCCTCCAAGGAAGGATAGTTCCTCTTGTCCAGATGTTGTGGGAGAACTTCCATTTACATGACAAAACCTGAGAGAGAGAGGAATATGTACATTCCATGTGGCTAGAACTCTTCAGATACAATGTTTTACCACACTCGGAAGGGAAACTCAGGGACAAGTTGTTTTTAAGAGGGGAGGTTTCAATGCCTTTTCTTTTCAGTGAGGTATGTTTTCTTTTTAGTTTTGGTTAATCTAGAAAACCACACCAATGGTCTAGTTGGTTTACTTCTAAGAAGAAAATGGTATGAGGTTTGGAACCTAGTTACATACCGGATACATAGCATGTATCTAAATACACAGCACGTAGTAAATATACAATGTGTATTTGATGGGTCAGATATTATTCATGATGTGTAGAGTCTTTTCCATTATAGATAAGTCCTAAAAATTAAATGATGTGTACTGCACTTACATTACATGTAAATTCCCAAGCATATTTTTTTAAATGGGTAGGGGACAATTTTAATAAATCCCTTCTTTCCTCAATTAAATCTCCATTATATTAATCATCAAGTGTGTTGGGTTCCTCTCGATAAGATCTACACTCCTATTCCTTTCATTCTTAGTTTATCTTCCTACCTATTTCTTTATTTTGGTGTGAGCTCATATGCCCTATTTTTAGGGTTTTGTTCCATTATTCTGATTTCTCATGTTTTATCTCGATTCAAGGGTCGACACTAAATTAGGAGAGTGATACATGATTAAGTTAGGTTATATGGATTCTTTCCCTTATGTTTAGTTGTTATTATATCATGTGTCATTGTGTCGCATTCCATACCTTTCCATAGATGCCTCCAAAATGATTAAAAAATTAATTTAAATGGTTTTCCATACCCACTATGGTCCTAGATAGTGGAAAATAATCTCGTGGTTGATCACCTTGACGTGAGCCACCCCAAATGGGTGTGCCTTCCATAAATACCTAATTTCCCTTAAACATAAATTATTAAATCACCTTTTTAGGTGTGCAATGCCTTGAATAATATTATTCCTTAAAATGTGAATTGAATTTGTAAAAGGAGTGTCTATGGGATAGTTCCTCCATTATTCCTTATATTGTGACTTTAATTATATATTTTTTCCCCAGTTGTTTTAAAATTATTCAAATTAAATGCCTTGATGAATGGTTTGAATCATGGTTGTTAATACATACCTCATATCCAAGGTGATAGGGATACTTGGATCCTTATTGGATGCCTTGGATGGACTCGTTGAACTTTGTAGTCAGAATTTTTACCTAGATTGTACATATTTTGGGACAGATTCATGGTATTACTTGTATGGGATCACTATACATTTGCTTTACCTCTATGTGAGTGATACTAGTTCCCAATGGAAGACATTGTAGACATGCTCATTGGCTAGATAATAATACCAGGTCATGAGTGATACATAGTCCCCTATGTGACATATTAGGGATAGGATCAGAGGGTTTGTTTCACACCATTCTGAGAGTGATACTTTGTATTCCATTTATAGATCAACATGGAAGGACCACTAATACAAAATAGTCCATTAATAGCGCTAAAATGGCCTTTATCAGTGCTAGAGAAGCGTTGACTACTAGAGTAATTTTAAAATCCCAAGTCTTATATCAGTGCTAAAAAAGAACTAATAAAGGGGCTTACTGCAGTGTGCTGTAATTGAACACCGCATCACAAAAAACACCACGAAATTAGAGAAATAAAGTACTAATAAATAATATAAATGAAACAAAAATTACTACACAAATATAAGAAAAATTTTATATTATAGACATTTAAAACATTGGTTTATACAATTACATAAGTACAAAGTATTAAATACATTTAAAAGCAGCATTATTCATTTGTCTTTTGATGCTAACCCCTAATCAAGAAAAAAAGCACCTATATAAGAAAAAAATTCTTATGTTTGTAATAATATAAAGAAATAAATTAAAAGAAAGTGTTAATTTTTAACTAAACTTTGAGCCATACAATGAAATTTGTGTATCAGACTGAGTTGTGGTTGATTCTTGCATGTCACACTATTTATTATTCATCTTCAAGAATTATATCTGTGAAAAATAACTAAATAAGTATGAGATAAAAATGGTAAATAAATTAATTAAGTAATAGCAGATAGAATGATGATAAAACAATATAGGATCATTTGCTCAGTTTTGGTGATGTGATGCATGTTTTAAAATAAAATAATACTTATATTTTGAAAAGACACACTTGGATTCATATTGATCACACCATTCGTCATATTGAGGGTATGATGATTATTAAACATTTATAGTTACTTATGGATTGTTTTCCTAAAGTATCAAAACAATCTGAATGTGTTTTCTTAATTTTGAGTATGTCGCTTGTCTTTTTTTACTAAAATGTCATTTTAAACTGGATCCACACACTTTGAATCATACTGGTCATATCTTGTGTTTTTTTATGTGATACTGACTCCTACACATCAAAACTAACTTATAAATCATTATCTTAAATTATAAAGACAATCAGAGCGTGTTTTCTTGGTTTTCAGTGAGTGACACTTTTTGAAATAAAATGTTAATTTTAAACTAATAACAAACACATCATGTATAATATTAAGGTGAGGATGATTCTTACATGTCAAAAATGAATTATATATCATTTTCCTAAATCTCCAAAAAAATATGAATGCATTTTATCAGATTTTAGTTTATGTGTCTCGAGGTGAATTTTGGTGTTCAATTCCAGCATGTTACATGGTTCTAATTTAGATGAAGTTCAGAGCACAAGTTTGTCACTTCTTCAAGGAACTATAAGAGGATGGATGAGAGGGTATGGCTTGGCCCTCGGTTCTAAGCCTGTGCATCTTTGCATGAGACTGTTTGTCGAGTTCCCATGCTTTGGTGGAGGCCTTTTTAATGATGAGTTGTTGGAGAGAGGTAGGACGAGTATTTTTCTTGGGGTCCTCTTGTGCTATTTTATTTGGCTGTTTTTATGGACTTGTGGTTTCTCACTTCTCCTCAAAAAGTGATTTGATAATAAAATAAAAAATAATTTCCAGTCAGCTATCCTTTTTACTAAAATTGATGTATATTTTAAATAAAAAAATGCACTTGGAGTCATATCGGTCACAATATGGTTAGGATTGAGGTTTGGTTCATTATTTTATGTCCCAAATGGATTATAGATCTTTTTTTAATAAATTATTAAATCAATCGGAAAGCATTTTTTCAGTTTTGAGTATGTAACTTGTCTGTTTTACTAAAATGCCATTTTAAACTGGAAACACTCACTTCAACCCATACCAATCACATAATGTATTAGTTTGATGTGATAATGACTCCAAAAAATCAAAAATAACTTATGAATAGATTTACTAAAGTATCAAGAAAATATATGTGTGTTTTCTCAATTTTTAGTTAGTGGCATTTTTTGATCTGAACTATCGGTTTTAAACTGATAATGGACACATTGAGACATATTGGGCACATCATGTATCGGTTTGAGGTATGGCTGATTCATACACATCAAAAATGACTTATGGATCATTTTTATAGAGTATTAAAACAATATGGATTATTTTTCTCATTTTTGAGTTGTTCATCTGTACTTTTTACTAAAATTTATGTCAATTTTAAATAAAAAGACACACTTTGAGTCATACTAGTCGAATTGGGTGTCCAATTGTGGTGTGGTTGATTCCTGCACATCTAAAATGACTTATGGATCATTTTCCTAAAGTATTAAAAAAATTTAAAGGTTTTTCTTAACTTTAAGTACATCACTTGTTTTTTACTAATATTTCATTTTAAACTGAAAAAACACACTTTGACTCATATCGACCACATCATGTATAAATTTGATGTGATACTGATTGCAATACATTAAAAATGACTTATTAATTGGTTTCCTAAATTATTAATAAAATCTGATTGTGTTTGATCAATTTTCAATGAGTGGCATTCTTTGAACTGAATTGTTGATTTTAAACTGATAACAGACACATTAATTCATATCGGTCATGTCGTGCGTCTAATTGAGGTATGAATTATTATAACATGTCTCAAATGACTTATGGATTATTTAACTTAAGTATAAAAACAATAATTATATGTTTTCTCAATTTTTATCATGTCAGTTTTCCATTTTACTAGAATTAATGCCAATTTTAAATAAAAATAATCACTTTGAGTCATACTGATCACACTGTGTATCGAATTGAGGTGTTTCGGATTCTTATGTGTCCCAAAGTCTCAAAAAAATCCTAACTGCCAATGTTACCACATTTCCATTATCCTTTTATGTCTAAATACCAACACTACAAATTGACTCAATGTTCTTAGCCAAAAAACCTTTCTTATTGTTGAAAGTAAGAAGAGCAGTGGAAGTTCATGTGCCTATTATTCAAGAGAAGTACCCACAATGATCACATGAGCTTCTTCTACTCTTATTCATTTCAATAATGTGAATTTTTTTTCAGATAATAATATCAAATAAATATGAAGTGTTGGAATTTCGACAAATAAAAGCAATGAAAATGGAAACCACGGTAACATGGTAGAAAGAATCATTTTATCCCTTTTGTGTATTTTTGTAAATAGTAGAAAGCAATATATGACTTCACAAAATATCTCTGAAAAAAATTAAATAATTATTAGATAAAAATTATATGGAAATTAATTTACAAATAGTAGATAAAATGATGAAAAAATTAATTAAATAAGTAGTAGGAATTAACCTTTTTCCTTATGGTTGTATGCATTCTTGATGCATTTCATTATTTTCATTATTTTAGTTGCAGTCTTGAAATACAATATCTAATAGACATGAACAACTACAAACATACCACCCCAACTCAAAAAAAATAATCCACTTGTACACGAAGACAATTATTATTTTATTAATACTAGAAATAAATAAATTAAACATAAATATGAAACAATGCATTAATTCTATTGATAATAATTTTACGATGAAAAAATTATTTAAAGTGGAAATTGATTTGTGGTAGTGAAAATTTAGTCATTTTAGATAATGAGACAATTAAATACTGACTTAAAATGGTGGGTTAAGATTTTTTTATAATGAAAAGATAAAATTGATAGATATTTTTTACTAATTATAATGGGGAGATTCTTAATAATTAAAATAATGATGAAACATTCGAGGAACTTAATTTTGAATTGAGTAGAATATGGGGGAGAACATTGTGAAATGGTAGACTAAAAATAAGACATTTATGGTGAGGAAAATGAAGAGGGATTATCAACATTATGAAATAAAAGCAATAGTAAAATCAATTAATAAAATTTCATGGTTGATCAGGTAGTTTTGGTGAAAACTTTAAAGAGTAAGACTCTATAAAAACCCTCATTTTTACCAATTAAATCCTAAATAATTTCGGTAGGCATGACAAGGATGATAATTGGATAAAATATATGCAATATAAGATTGATCTGAATAAGAACAATGTGACATGAGAAAATGTTCCAAGGCCAGAGGATATAAATTTTATCAGAACCAAGTGGGTGTTAAATAATAAATAACTCATTGACTATAGAAAAGTGAATCAGAATAAAGACTGGATAGTGTTTAAGGGGAACTCTTAGATCAAAGAAATTTATATTTATTACAAAATTTACTCTCTAATATCTAGGTTGGAAACAATTAGAATTTTTTCTATTTCAGTGAAAATGTAGTTAAAATTATATCAAATGGATGTAAAATCTTTGTTCCCAAATGGATTTATTAAGGGGGAGTATACATTGAGAAATTGGATGGTTTTATTATGGATGAAAATGAGAGAAAGGTGTTCCATCTAAAGAATTATTTCTATAAGATAAATAAATCACTGAGAATCAAGTATTTAAGGTTGGACTATTACCTAAGAAAGCTTGTTTTTAGTAAGTTAGAGTTGATGACACCCTCTATATCAATAAAGAGAATGATCAAAGGATGTTAGTACATAAATATATCAAAGAAATAATATTTTAGGATTAGATAAATAATAATTAAATTTTTTTTGGATCATATGATGTATGATATCAAGATTTATATGATTGGTGAAACATTTTCCTTGATTTATAGGTGAATCAAGAAAATTTTAGCATGTTAATTTATCAATCAAAATATGAAAAAGAGGTTCCCAAGTTATTTTCAATGGAATATTCCAAATTATGGACAACACCGAATGTTATATTGATTAATTTTTAAAAAGTTGACGATTGAAAAGAGGTAGATGTTATGGAATATAGTAATTAGTAGCCTATTATACCTCACAAAATCTTGAATAATAAAACTAGTGCATGAATAATAACATTATGGAATGAAGGGATGATTCATTCAAAACACATACATGTACATGAATAATAAAATTAGTCCATGCATGTTATGTCATGAGTTAATGTGATGACCATATCTTATATTAAAAATGATATTCATTATTTTATATTAACATTGCACACATGACATGATAGTTTTAATTATTTAAAACTTACTATCAATAATAAAAATCAGATGATAATAACTTTTATTTATTGTAGAGGCATAAAATAATAAATTTTTTATTTTAAATATAATGATATATTTTGGTAAAATCAAATCCACTTAACAATAACAATCAAGACTTTGTTATTGTTTTATATTATATTTTAAAAATAAAAATACTTGAATGAATATAAAACATGATTTAAAAATTTGAATAACTTGAAAATAATTTCATACACATATATCCATATAATATACATATATTTATATGATATTGTAATTTTTGTTGAAAAATATAAATATTTGCATAATGAAAAAATAATCACTTGTAATAACATAATTTGAATAAATAAATTATTAAAGATATTTTTTATAATTTGACAGAAATGTAAATTTTATAAGAAAAATTATTAAAATAAAAATTTAATAGATGAAAATAAATTCCATTCTAAAAAAATAAATCATGTTAAAATAAATAAACAATTAATATATTTCAAAGATTATAATTCAAGAAAAATATCATGTTCAAGATAAATCCTTATAATAAAAATAAATTTCCTTATAATTAAAATATAAACATAAAAAATGGATAATATCCCTTACTTGATTGCAGAATACGTATTCTTCTTCTTCTAGGAAGAAAAAATAACTAGAATAACTCACTTGCTCTCACAGATATTTGTGTGAATCATACCTGTAAGATGAAAGTTGAAAATGCATCACTTCAAAGAATGAGGAAGGCCAAGCCGAACTATTGAGAAAGACTCTAATTTATAGCCTACTGATAAAAAATGATTGTATTTTATTCATTCATTCCACATGTATCTTGCTGAGAAAGTTGTTATTGGGTACACATATTTGCATTTTTATTTTTCATTAATGTTTATAGAATAGAAAAAAATAAGAAAACTACATAGATATCAAATCTGATACAGATATCGATTGAAACTGTAAATATTTTCTACTTTGTTTTAATCTAAACAATAGAGGATTCTTCAAGAATATAGGACCTCATTAAAAATAAAAAATAGTGAATGTTGGGTTGTTTAATTATAGGATAGTGCAACAAGACTTGTTCAGATATACATATGTGGGATGATAAGGTTTAGTGGATAACTGAGGGAAATTAGAGATATCTAAAAACATAGATTTCATTCAATCGTTAATTTCATTCAACCTCTGAATCACTTGAGCCTTGTATTTGAGCCTTGGAATAGTTGGAGCCTTGATTCTAGGTTAGATTTGATCTTCGATTCAACAATGAGGAGCACTGGCAGCAGGTCTCTTCCACAGATAGCTTCAGATATCACAAGATGCTTTGTAATGGTTAGGGTTCTTAAAATACATCATGACACTTTTATCAGTACTTCCAAAAAATGATGAGAAAGATACCTTTTATCAATGATAACTTAATAAGCATTGATAAAATGAATCTTTATCAGAGATTTGTTTTGTGATAATAAAGATTCATTTTAAAAGTTCTCAAAAATCATTGATAGATATATATTTTAATTAGTGCTAAAATAAATAAATACTTATAGTACTTTTTTTAAAAATATTTTTTAAAAATATAATTATTATATTTAATTATAATACTTATAATACTGATTATTATAAAATAATAATTTTATAATTCTTTGAATATATAGTTATTTATTTATAATTATATAAATAATTTTTAAAAAGTAATATTTATATCATTATATAATTATATAATTATATTTATATATATAAAAATATACTAAATATATTCATTATTTATATAAATTTATTATAATTTTATAATTATTTGTTTTTAATTATACCATTACTTTTTTAAAAATATTATTTATTTATTTATAATTATAAATGTATAAAATAGTAAATATACATTTATGAATATATTTATTTATAAATATTTTTTAACAAATTTATTTTTAACATTATTCATGAATATTTAATCTTAAGTTCATGCATATTAAAAATGAGTAAAATTGATTAATTAAAAATGAGTACAATATTAAAAATTTGGATAAGTTTGATTGATATAAATCATTGAAAATGGATATATATTGACATAATGATGAATACATATTGAAAATATTAAAACATAGAAAATAAATATATATAAAATAATCAATATAAATCGATTGAATTCCCAAAAAAATATTTATGTGGGTGCATGTATATATAAAAATTCATTGATTATGTATATGTGAAATCAATATAATACATTATTTTAAATTTAAAAATCAAAATATGTTCAATTATATCCATTACTTGATGTAATTAGTCAGTATTTTGAATTCATATTAATTTTTAATTATAAACCATTATTCACTAAGTATATTACTATTTAATGTAAAGCATAAATAATATTTTTTATTATATAAATCATATTTATATAAATTAATATATATCTATATATTTAATATATTATATGTATTAACATTATCAATAATTATTTAATTAATAAAATGTTTGATATTTTCCTCAATTACTTGTCTTTAATTTTTATTTGTATAATTCTTATTTTATGTATATCTATATATTTAATATATACTATTTCAAATTTATATATAGTGTAATCAATTTATTCATTTTTATCAATAATCATTTAATTAATAAATTTTTTAATCATATTTTAATAAAATCATTTTTGTTTTTTATTTATTTCATTATTTCATTTTCTTCGTACTTTTATTAGTGTTAAAAAATCACTAATAAAGGATTCCTTTATGGGTGCCTAAAATAAAGCACTGATAAAGCGTGTCCTTTATCAGTTCTAAACATAATGAACTGATAAAAGACACACTTTAAGAGAGAAAAAAAGTGCTAACAAAGGTTTCCTTTTATCATCACTAAAAACTAAATTGATAAAGCGTGCATTTTATCAGTGCTAGAAAAAAAATGCTGATAAAAGGTACCCTTCATCTGCACTTGTTTCAGCACTAATAAAGGGTACCTTTATAACCACTTTTTTCTAGCACTGAAAAAGGATAGCACTATTAAAGGAATGTTTTTTAGTAGTGGAATCTTACAGTACTGGGAATTTATAGTTCCTCTAGATTGGTACTTCGGATTCCTTCTAAATATCCTTGGATAGGATTAGGTTTCCTCTCCATAAATTATAAATATAGATTTTAAATTAAAGAATAAAAATGTGTAATTGAAATTCCTGGGATGAACCCACGAAGAAAAATCACCTACTTGGAGACGATCCACACTTTTGATACCTTAATGTTAATATTCCATTGTACTTTACATCATGCTTGTACAGGTCACCTAGTTCGGTGAAATCTATCTTTGGCTGAAGCAGGTAGTATCGGTCATGTATCACATGAGGAACTTGGTCTGATGTATCTTATTTTTTTACTTCCTTGAATTTATTATTTTGGCACACTACTCATTTGATATGCATTGACTATATTGATCTAGACATTGTTGGTGGTGGACTTCTTAGTATATCTCTAACCATACTTGGCCCACCCTTGGTACCCAAGAAAACTTCATGATTGTAGGTATAGATAAAGGGAAGGGATTAGCTATTAATGCTTGATTCTGGGTTCTATGATGAATTATAGGAGAAGAAGACCGAGGATATGCTCACGATGCTAGTTGTGGTAGATTTTGGATTTTTTGAATTTTTGCATAGCATATTGTATATTCTTGTTTCCCCTGTATCATGTGTACTACTTTTTGTATAGCTACATGAAATCATCATCATCATTATATATATATATTTTATTCATATTTCATGTGTTTATTTATATGTGATGATTTTTTATTCTGTTATTCTACATATACTACTCTTTACCATTAAGATACACTCTGAACCATTAGGAAATAGTCTCCCCACATACACACCCAAGCTAGTTGGTAGCCTCTGGCGTATGGGGAGACACACTTGAGTTCATGTGGCTGACCATCTTGGGACACCACTAAGTTACTTTAGATGTGGGACAATACACATTTATATCACCCACCTACACACAAACTCTCAGTTTTGGAGAAACTATATCCTAGTTAAAGATTTTTCACTCACTTTGAAAAAATAACTACCAGACAGATTCAGATTTCAGATTCTTGCAGTTCCAACACCGTAAGGCCATGTTGATCCCCTAATTTTGAATGTTATCATCCATTGGCACTAATTTTTCTCATAATCTCCAAATTAGTAAGATAATAATCATCAGGATTTCTTTTCACCATATATTTTTAGCCTACACATCTGACTACTAGTTCTATCACAAGTATCTTCAAATATAATAGGTACTAAAAGCTCCAGATGTTGAATACATAAAAACCCATTTTTCAAGTTCCTCGAAAATAATTATCCTTTCATGCATAATTTTTTTATCTATCCATTATTGCTGAAATACACCATAGTTGTGAGTTGGTAAGATTAAGTGAGATATCTGGGATTGAGAATCCTGGAAAGAAGAGTGTTTGTCCAACCTAGTTATCTTTCTAATATCTGATGTTATCATGACCAACCACCAATTGAACCTCATCCTCCATCCAACCAATATGGTTACTCATAAACCATGCCAAACTTGAGAGGCTTCCCAATCACATATCCCATCTATTTCAATCCTCTCTGTATTTTTACCTCATGAAACAATTCCACATATAAATTCCCTCAATAATCTCTCAACAAAAAATCTTTCATGTCATGAATAGAGTCTGATACACTCTTTATATTAACCCATCCCTCTGATAGGGGTATCATCATCCATTTCCATGATTCTCAATATAACTTTCCCTCTTACTTTTTGTCCCAAATAATAGTGTCAATTATTTTTTTAATGCCATTTATGATTCCCTTCAACAGTTTGATAATAGAGAACAAATGCATGGGTATGGAAGTTAGCACGTTTTTCACCAGCGTAATCCTTCCACCAAATGAGAGTAGCTTTTTTTCAGTTAAAAATTTGAGATTTTATCTCACTGACTTGATTATCAACCATCGATTTTTTATATACCCATTCAAGATGGGATCACCCAGATACTCTAATGCGATGCTTCTCCTTTAAATTCTTATCTTGGCCTAAATTATTCTTCCATGATGAATCGAGTGGGATTTTAAAAGGTAAACACATATTTTTGTGAAATTGATATGTTTTTTGCTCCAAAAGATGTATGTATTCATTATTCTATTAAAACCATCTATATTTTTCCCTTAAAATTACGAAAAATAAAATATCATCAACATACATCAGATAAGACACTGAAACCATCCATGTTATGTTCCTAAAATATTTTATGAATCCTCTTAAAAAGTATTTTTTTTAATATCTCGTATAAGGGCCTCTTGCACAAGTATTAACAAGCTAGAAAAAATAGGATCCCTCTCCCTCATTCCTTATAATTATTTAAAGAAACTAAAAATTCTCCTCATTAACAACATCAAGATCCATGGGGAAGAAAATCATTTAAAGATAAGTTCATGGACCAATCTATTAAATCCATACTTCTCTATAACCATCAAAATGTACCACCATTCCATAAAATTGAATCATTTATCCATGTCCACCTTGATCATCATATTGGATCCTCTAAACTTTTTTTTGATATCATTTTCCCTCTCAATCACTATTCTAATCACCCCTAGATATTCTTCCATTTCATAAAACTATTCTGTTCGGCAGAAATGATCCATAGAAACACTCAATTATGCAATTTATTGATGATTATAGTGAGAATATTATATGAGAAGTTTCATAAATATATTGGTCTGAACTGAATTAATGAGTTTCTCACCCTCACTTTTGGGATCAGGACAATCTTAGAGGTTATAATGGATCTGGTTATGGATCCTCCTTGAAAAAAGTCATTAATTTCAATAATGACCTGTGTTTTGATAATATCACATGTAAAAATGTAAAATGTGCTCAGAAAACCATCTAGTTGGGGATAAATTTCATCATTCAACGAAAACACAACATCCTTGATCTCTTTTTTATAAGAGTTGGCCTCCATATCATTCTTTTCATGATCTACCACCAGTATTGGGATGTTTTCATGAAGTCATCATTTATTCCTTTCCTCGATTTTATTTCATCACATGCTAATATCATCCCCACAAGAAGGTTCTAAAAATATTTCTTTGCATGGTTTCCAACCACCTCCAAGTCCCCCATGAATGATCCCTCCTCTAGCCTAAAGTTTATTGTCATGGTTTCCTTCTTCTCTTTCAAACAGTCATGGAAGAAGCTGGTATTTCTATTACCCTCCTTTGCCCAGAGTTCCCTCAACTTCTCACCTTCCACTCTTTCTATCTCCATGAGTTTTCATGCCAATATATTTTTATTACGAGCCGTTATATAAAACACCTAATCATTCCATATTTCTTGAAGGATTATTTCAAAATCACTATTATCATTCTTTAGATCATCAAGAAACATGTCACTATTTGGTTTATTTTCTTTCCATTCCTAGAGGTGTTTTCTTGACCTCTTAAGTCAATCAGTAAGATTAGATTATGCATTACTCCTAACTGGTTGATCCCAAAAATCATTAACCAATTCCAAGAAACCTTTTGTCCAAGTTCATCTCTTTATGAAAAAAACGCGTGATTGCCTTTTTTTCTTCTCTTTTGAGTTTTAATATTAGTGGGGATTTATCAGATAGAACTCAAGGTAAATGAGTAATCTTATCCTAGGGGTAATATTCGACTCCTTAGACTTTAGATAAATTTTTATCAAGATTACTCTATATTCTATTTCTCTTCTTTTTATTGTTGTAAAAAGTAAATTCATCCCCCATGAATCCCATCATGTCATTCATCACCCTTGGAGAGTACGTTATCCCACCCTTCTTCTCCAATGTGTTTGTTATCATGTTGAGATCCCCCCCCCATGAACCTAGGAAGGTTTCTCAGTTGGAATACGGATAATTATTCACACAACTCGTTCTTCTCAGGAACTTCATATTCCATATATAAAAATGTAAAAATAAAATTAGATCCTCTAATAAATGCCTTTGTGGTAATATATTGATCTGAAATATACACTTTTTTTATAGTAATATTATGCCTACAAAATAACTAAATATGGTTGTTATCCAAAATCCATGCATCATGTTAGAAACCTAGTTTTTCTTATTGAGAAACTAATTAGATTATTCTTTTCTATACTCAAGAATAGCTAAAATTTATGTCTATTGTTTTCAATCTTTAGATGAGATAAAATTACACTTAGCATGGGTCATATTCCCATGGCATTCCATAGGATTATTTTAATCATTAAATCATTGTGATACAGGATTTCAAGCCCTCTAATTTATATAAGGATATTACTAAATTCAAGAATTTTATGGCCTCTTTACCCTTTGATTTATTTACCCCACCTCCAAAAGATGGGGTCGATCAGAACTACACTTTGACATCTTTTTATATCATCAAAGTGTAAATATCCTCCTCTTCTCTATCTAGGATCATGAGAACCACAAAACAATTTGGTGATTTTAGGAATAGAATAGGGGAGTCTCTCTCTCTTATTAAAAAGTATTCACAAGTATACTGATCATTATCTGTGATGACCTCTCCCCCATTAGATGATGGCTCATCCACTAGATACCCATTCTTATGATCGTTAACCAAATCCACTTCATGTGAGACCTCTTTGTAGGGGGAAGTTTTTTCCCTAACTATCTCTAGTTTTATTCCGTCTTGAGCACATGAAACTACCATTATTTTTTCCATTGGACCTAGAGATAGGGATGAAGAATATCTTTTAAGTATCTTTTACTCCCTCTGAATAAGACAATGATCGGTATTACAAGATTTGGGAGCTTTCTCTAAAGGAGCATGAGGTAACCCAACACAAATGGGAGGCACTAAAAAGTAGCCCAAGAAGTATCCAAATAAGAATATTGTGAACATTTTTTTCATGTAGGAAATATTCTTTCAAAACCACTCCTATGATGTGATTTCCATTGGTAGAAGACTTTCACTTTCACATAGACATTGAGTGCCCTTAAATATAACATACCACATAGAGCCTCGGAAGAGATTGTAAAATAATATACTGCCACCAAGAGAGATTTTCACCTCCCCAAATAAGAACATGAGATGGGAGGTGAGCCAATATATTAACTTCCACACAGATATGAGCCTTCAATGAGGATTGAAGGCTCTTTGTCTCATATACTATGAAGAGAAACACGTCCAAGGATTCCCCCACACTCAGAAGGAATGAAGTGTTGAAAACGGAAAAGGAATACCTGGGAGTACATCCCAAACTACAGCTGAGGTGGAATATTTTCCAAAGTGGATGTCCCAAGACCACCAAAACAAGAAAAACTATCATTTCCCACATATCCAAGCCTCCCGAAACCAATAACGAACAAAACCTTAATTGGAAAAGAAATGAATTCATTAGTCATACCTAGAGATGGATGACACTGCCTATAGATGAGAAAGACCCCAATAGCCCATGAATTCTCAAAAAAATGCTAGTAGCGGGCAATCCCAGCTGAACTTAGCCACCATAGACCATCGATGATAAGATTCCGCCTCCATGAATGAAATATTTCATTTTTTATCTATGAATTACATGGATGGTTATAAAATATATTTTATTAATATGTAAGATATTGAGGAGTAACATATATCATGAATATCGTTATGAATGTATGACACAAAAATTAATGATGATTATAAAATAATGTGTTGATATTAGAAAATTATACGAAACAAGCTCATCATAGATCCCATTATCACAAACCATACTCATAGTTTCCATAAAATGAAAATGGGGATGAATAAATAATTATAAAAAAAATTATTTAAATACTTTTTAAACTGTAGTAATTTTAACAACCCATGGTTTAAGTAAATACTTTTTCCTAATTAAATACCATTTTAGTATCTTGTCTTGCATATGACACTAAACTAAAATGAAACTATGTTTCCTTAATAATTTTTTTAAAATTTAACTTTAAATTATAACCATTAAATTGGTGGGTATGAATAGAAGTAAACAATTTATAAAAACTATATAATATTTATAATAAAATAAATTTAATCTTATGCTTGGAGATACACTTTTTCTACAAATTATTTTTACCTATTAAGCGTGATACCATGAAAATTAAATTTTTATCTCCTTTAGAAATTTTATTTGGTGAAATGGATTCAAAATTTGGAATCAGAAGTTCAAAATTATATTAAAATTTTCATTTTATTTTTTGTCATAAAAATAATATTACTATGATATAAGTTAATTACTACAATAACAGTGAAACTATTATTTTCAAAGTTTTATTTTATTAATATTTTCTAGTTTTTATCTAATAATTTAAATTAATGCATTTTAAATAATGAATCTAATGAGATTTTTAAACATATGTATAATTATATTAACATAGATTTAATTGGAAACCAATCATAAATAAGTCTAAGCACACATAATGGTTGAAAACACTTTTTTATATAAAAAATAGTTTTCCTATATATATAAAGTTTTTATTTAAAAGTTAATTTTCTATTATTTAGAAATTATATTATATTAAATGGAGATTACATTTAGTTTTAGAACACTCAAATTTGGTAAGATGGGTTATTTTACATTTTTAGTAGAATAAATTTTATTTGGGTAAAAAAACTAGTCACCTCGGTTAAAACAAAAATGGTAAATGGTGTTGCTAGTGTAGTAGTTGAGTGGTTAAAATTTTACCTCTATATCAATGGGGTTCATGATCGAATCCTAGATATAGTTTTCTTGGATCCTGATTAAGTGCGCAACTTTCTTAGCCCATGTGAAATTCATATGGGTATGTTTATGGTCTAGTGTTCCCACATGTGGGGTGCTGGATAACGTTTAACGGCACTAAGCACTCGTGGAAAGGTAGAACATCAAACAATGGAAGGCGTGTGCATAGTGATGGAAGGATGTTATGCAGTGATGTACAGGGACCAACGACCAGTTTCCAATTAGTGGGGATGGAATGGTGGTCGGTCATCTAGAAGGATCTAGGCAGTAGGGCGGTGACACCCGAGGGGGCTGATGACGATCACTAATCGGTGGGGTGGTGTTGGATAGATTTTCTATGTGGGCTAAGATGTAGAGGATAAGTCAGGCATGATACTAATGGGACTTTTGGATTAATTTGATTGGGCCTATAATTCCATTTAAATTGGTGGACTACATGCTATGTACTAAGGGTCTATGAGACTATATATATATATGTATGTATGTATGTATGTATGTATACATATAATATATAAAAAATGATTGGTGGGTAAGATATCCCTTGGAGGGATATAACCTTACTTTATAGCCTTTTCATGTGTGGTGTGTGTTTATTTAGTAGTAATTGTACCCCCAAGAAACTAATATATATAAAATGTTGAAATGTAAAAAACCTAAGGGTAAAGTTATTGAAACATGTTTAAAACATGTTTTCAATTGTGTGGTTGAGGCGTGCTCTAAAAAATCTCACCTCACACTCCAATTTTTTCCAATATTGGAACCAATGACACTCAAATAGTCTTTTTTAATTTTTATTATTACAAAAGTTCCCCTTTTCTCCATTATAAAATTAACCCTTCGAACATTCACTTATCAACTCTTTCCAAAGGATTTGAATTGACCAAAACACTACCAAAGACACTCCTAGACACCATCCCCATAACCTAAAAGTATTTTACTTTGAAAAAGGAAAAGATTAGGTTCATTAAAGTGTTACTCAAGGGATATCATCCAAAGAAGATAAGTAATATTCTCTACCAATATCTCATAAATCATTCATTTAATTTATAACCTCTTGAACATATCTTTTTAAATTATATTTTAATTAAATATGTATTACCACTAAAAAATAGGGTTATTATAAGGGGTTATTATTTCATTTAAAGGGGTTTATATCCCCTATAAATACTTTACCAATAGTTACCTATAATCATCGCTAAATTGACCACCTACTTTGATTAGGGGTGGTTTTGTATAACCACTGGTAAAGTGACATGAATTTAGAGGTGGTTAATTTAGAGGGGGTTTTAACCCCTATAAATTATAAAGAAAAATAAAACTTCTCACTTTAAATTATCATTAAAATATATATTTTGAAATTATTTAGAGGTAGTTATTTTGACAACCACCACTAAATGGACTCTATTTGGTGTGGTTGAGAACCGCCCCAAATATTCAGGCAATTGAATACCCACTATAATATAACCACATATTCATCATATTTAGGGTGGTTGACAACTAACCTACATTTTATTATTATTATTTTTGAAATATCACCATAGACACACCAGCTGCCTCTTGTGCAACACATGATGGCCACTTTTCCCACTAGAGGGACACACACCCCACCCCTACCCTATTACTCCATATACATAGCCTATAAATTTACCCCCAATGTACCCATGAAGGCTGACAAGATATATCGATGGGTAAGTGGCTTGGATACAGAGGGTACATGCTCATGCACGCATGGCATAGGGTGGGTCGAGGGTCGGCAGGACAGGGTCCATTACAGGCACGGGAAGGGGTCAGCAGATGTAGGGGAAAACTTGGTACTCACTTATGGAAGTAAAGGGGTATGAATTTTTTTATTAAGAAAGGAAATGGAATCCCTCCATTTTGATGTGGGAATATAAGTACCCATTACAATTCATATGTGCCTTAGGAAAAGGCACTACCTCGCAGATGCATACACCTAGCGTAATTCGATCCTGCAATCTCCATATTAAAACTGCGAGGGCCTTTAACTGTGAGAGATTGTATTTTAGTTAATATAATATACATGTTAGTATTTATATATATCAAATTATTTATATAATTAATATTATTTCCAAAATATATATTATAGAAATATATATATATATATATCATAGAAATTCAAAAACATATTATATTATATAATAACATAAACATAAACATAAATATAGTATATTTATATTTATTTATTTGTTATATTTATATGTATACAAACGTATATTATATATTATATAGTACATATTATATATCATATATTATATATTATATATTTTATATTATATATTATATATTATATATTATATATTTTATATTATATATTATATATTATATATTATATATTATATATTATATATTATATATTATATATTATATATTATATATTATATATTATATATTATATATTATATATTATATATTATATATTATATATTATATATTATATATTATATATTTATACGTTAAATGATTATATATTTATATATTATAGAAATATGTATTATATTATACCGATCGGTAGAAATATATATTTATATATTTTATATTTATATGTATACAACTCAAAAATACAAATATATATATCATATACTATTTATATGTATACAATTATATATACTGGGAATGTTTATGCACCGATCATGCTCAGACCAAAAAAATTATTGATGAAAATGAATGTACAACAAAGTCAACTTATGTGACACAAGAGTGCCACTGAAACATGAACATGGTCAAAACCTACATTACACAACCATATGACACCATCAAACACCTGTTAACATGTGGTAAATATCCCACCCACCAAATAAGAAAAACACCCAAATAATGACCAAAAAATGGCCCAAATCTGAAAAGAAAAACCCAACCCCTCAATGAAAAACAACATGATAAAAGTAAGTAGGTATTATTTGTGACTCATCCACCATATTTCATCATTAATTGGCCAACAAACCAAGAAAAACTTGTGCTAGCCTGTAACCCACCCACATCCCCCAACTGAGGTCAAATCGAAAGTGATCGTGGAGGATAGCTCATCACCATCATCAACCTACGCACCACCGCCTGAATTCGCTTCACCATGTTCGAATGCCTTTGGAATCCCACATCTCCATACAAGGCCACTTCCACCATGTATCCCATAATCATCACCATCCCATCAATAGATATCCCTCGCAACCCAGTGGTCGTCATCAACCATAGCTGTAAACAATCATCAACCCGCCCCATAACCTGAATTTGAAAAAAATCTCACCTGACACGACCATGTGCCACCATCATCACTAGATCCAAGATCCCCCACTATCGTCAGGCGTACACACTAACACTGGGACACATCATTTATCAATGCCCCACCTGCATCCCATCACCGGCAGCGCACTCGTTAGCTTGTGCCCACCTGAAAAAATCATTGTAGATCCATCGGCTTCGAAGAACCCTCCACTAAGGTTGACCCTCCTACCAGGATCTCACACCCACCTCCAGCAATGATCGTTCAACACTCTCACTAAGATCGCTCCACCATGAAGCCTCTGCACAAGAAGTCATCGGCCACCAGCCAACACCAGCTGCTAAGATCGACGCATCACAGGACAACTCAGTATCCCCATGCCATCTGACACTACATCCCAAGAAATTCGCCCTCCATTGGATGACCCCATCCATATCTTTATGTCATCGCCATCTCCACGTCAAGGTTGAACCATCTGCGTGGCTTCACCAGGGTTACCATTCTTATGAGGTAGTATATGCCCTAATTTTTCAACTTCAATCAGATCTTCACCATTTCTATCACAATCACCCCTAGGTTAGGGCACTTCTATTGTGTTTGTAGCATAGGGAAAAGAGCTCCATATAACCAACAACATCCAAACACCTTCAATCATCCTCAGAGAGGCATAAAATTGAGATATCACAATGACGATCTCCAATAGAATCTACAGAGAGAGGCTCTTCCATCTCTCTCCAATATGTATACAATTATATATATATATATATATATATTCTGTATTATATATTTATATATTACCTAGATATATTATATATATATATATTATTTATATATACACAGTTCAAATATATATATATATATACTATTTATTATTTATATGAATACAAATATATATTATATATTTTTTAAATACATTCATATGTATACAAATATATATATTATATATTTATATATTTATAAAATTTAATATATTGATATATTTTTATATTTAATACACACACACACATATATATATATATATTATACTATATTATATATTTATAATATTATATTATATATTTACATATAATATAATAAAATATTTCTATTTGATAAAATTTTATGTATATTTATATATAAATATATTTTACATATATTATATTTATATATATAGTTATATTATATATAAAAATATATATTTAATATATTAATTAAAATACTTATCCATATATTAATATAAATTTATTTATTTATTTGAAAATATATACTTATATATTTATTTGTATATATATTTTATGTATTTACATATTTATTTATAAATTTATTTGTGTATATATATAATGTTTATTTATTTATTTATTTATATGTTTATTTGTGTGTGTGTGTATACAATGTATTTATATATATATATATATAATTTATTTTTATATATATAATGTATTTATATATATAATGTATTTATATATATAATTTATTTATATATAATGTATATATATGTATAATTTATTTATATATATATAATTTATTAATATATTTATTTGTATATATGTATGTATGCAATATATTGCATATTTATGTATACAGCTAAATGAATTTATATAATATGTTATGTATACAAATATATATAATATACAAACAATAAAATATACATTATTTATATAAAAAATATATTTGTTTATTTATATGCATATGTGTGTGACTATCTGTGTAATCTATTATTATTAATATTATATAAATTTTAATAACTACAAGTGTTTTTATGTGATACTTTTTTTAAATAAATTATATTTATGTATATATTTATATAATATTTTTATGCTTTTATATTATGATTAATATTATATTTAATACGTATTTTATAAAAAAAATAGATATTAAGGTACACATTATACAAATATATTTATGTATACATATAAATATGATTAAATACAATAATATAAATTATTTATGTAAATATATTTATATAATATGTTTATATAATGTATTTAAATACATTTATATATTGTTTATTAATTATATTTATATATATTATAGAATTTTAAAAAAAAATAGTGGGGGTTTAAAACCCCCTCTAATCTCTTAAAATGGGTGGGGGGGGTTTGAACCCCCTCTAATATCTTAAATTAGATATTATAGATTTGAGGGGGTTGTGAACCCCCACTATTTTCATACAAAAAATCCATATATATATATATATATTATAATTATTAAATTAATAATTTTTATTTCATAACCACCATTAAAATCCAATTGAATGTTAAAAAAATAATGATAGAAAAATAGAGGGGTTTGTGAACCCCCAATAATTTCAATGACTAGTGTGGATTTTGCATAACACCCTATAATATTATAGAAAATGAATTTAGAGGGGTTTGTGCATAGCCCCCAATACATAATCGTCACTAATATTTTTTTATAGTTTTCTAATATAATTAAATTTTTTATGATTATGGAATATTCAAAATTAGCATATCCCTTTCACTTAAAAAAATGAAAACATTTTCATGCATACATAGGGACTACCACCTCCATGACCGACGTGTTTGATTGTTTCTCCATTGCCTTCCATGGATGGTTTAATGGCGGTAATTAATGGTTTAATATTATTTTTATAACATCATTAATACTTTTATATCATAATACCATTTTGAACATTCTTTATATTATATGGGAAATGAAAGTGTGAGTTGTGTGTATGTGTAGACTACCGCTTCCATGAGAAGACGTACTCTGATTTTCATAACCACCTAACTTAGTTAACTTTAAAAGTATATTTAAATTATAAAAATAATGTTTATGAAAATATTGATATTCTTTAAAAGTAATACTAGATATTCTATAAGTTATACTAACACTAAACTATCATATAAATTTAATCGGCTAAGATAAACATATTAGGGTAAATTTCATTCTCTGGGTTTGTTTTATAAAAACTTATATCACTATATAAATTTTATAAAAATAGAATAATAAAATAAATATACCTATATAATTATGGAGACTATGAATCTATTCTATATCACCTTTTACCATGGTAAATATATATAAAAAGTGTTAAAAAAAAGTTCACAAAACCACCTCAAGAAAGAGATATAAACAAAACATATATAATAAATAAATAGATTATGTGAATAAATGAACCATATAAAATTAAATATATATTAATAATATTAATAATAAGTTTTTTAATAAAAATAATTTGGTTATTCATGATTTTCAATGCATGTTAAGAACAAATTGGGACCAACGTAAGGGTTTCATCAACTCAATTACTAATTCATTGAGTTGTAGTTATTGTTACTTAATATATAATTTTCCAAGATATATTTGATCCTGAAATTTCCATATTTTTTTATGGAATTTCCTCCTTTTATCTGGGTAAATTAATTCTCATCATCAATTAATAATTCTTTTTTAAAATTTATTATGAATTAAAATCGCAATGTTGGTAAGAATAACTCTTATTCTTACCAATGAATCATTCCTACCATGTCCATGTTTTCATTACCACCAATGTTCTCCTCTATTTTTGGGAAATATAATATGGATTATTTTATATGATTCTCATCATTATATTTACCCATTTTCAAAATTAAAATTTAATATTATTTTTTTATGATGTGGGTTTTAAAACTAATGTATTTCAATATATTTAAAAAAAGGGATTTTCATCCTTTCATAGTCAAATGTTTTATCTTCCACTCCAAAATTTTTTATAAGATTTATATATGTATAAGAATATTTTATTTTTAACTATATGTAATAAGGTTTTAAAAAAATCTTTCCCTTCACAATTTTTTTTTGAAATTAATTTGTACTTCATCTTTTATAATAATGTTTAAAATGTTTTGTGAAAACTTTTTTATTTTCACTTATATTTTTCAACCAATGTCTATATTTAATTAAGTTATTTTTTATTAAAATATATATGTTATTATGATATTATTCCTTTTGAAAATTACATTTTTTTTGTATCCAATGATTTCTTAAGTTGATTTTATGTGATAATTTTAAGAAGCCCAATCTTTGGCCATGGGTTCATTAAGATATGTCTATGATTGATTTTAAGTGGCATGCTTACGTATGAATGATGAAGGGTGTGTTTATATATTTACCTCAAATTAATTGGTTTAAGTATATATCTTATGATATAGTCAAGTATGGACATAATGAGTTTGTTTACACAAGTGGGGGAAAATAGGTTTGATCACATTTTCAGGGGAGAGCATAATGAGTTTACTCACAAAGGATTTCATATGCTTATGGTTATGCCAAAATCCAAAAATATTTATCATGTTATTTCACATATCTAGGATACTTTTCATGATATTTCATGTTTTAATGATTTCTATTTACTTTTAAAAGAAAACCAGACTATTATATCATGATCAAATGTTTTATGATTATTGATATGTATTTTCAATCACTTCATAAATTTTACACTTCATTAATGATCTTATTATGATTTTATGTTTTGATATAATGTTTTATGATTATTTTTGGGTCCAAAAGTGGCCTAGATACCCTGATAGGGGGTGAATCAGGGTATGGATGTTCATTAATAAATTCTTCTCGCTCCACTAGATATTGACCTCTTTATTATAAGGGTAACTTTGTTTCATTTAAGTGTTAATACTGATCTTGTTATTTTTTTTCTTTAGATGATGAAGATTATTTGAATTTAATTCATGAAATTAAGCACAAAGGCATGGTGATTTTTACTTGGTTCACCCTCACTGGGAAATATCTAAGGGGCATACAATAGCGATGTGTGGATTGTACCAAATTCACTAAGGCACACTTCCAATAATGATGGTTCGAGCAAGATCTGATATATACCCAGTATTACTTCCTTTACAAGGTTTAGGGTATTCTCACTAAATTTTCAAGGGTTCCTCCCTATGTCTCTTTCTCTGACTCATTGTCGGTGGAAAGGATAATTTTCTTCCTCTTACTTTTCTAACTACTCTTAGAAGCAATTCAAACACAGTTTTTGGACTTTTAGGTTCATTAATTATATCTAATGAATACATAATAAGTTATAGATAGATGCTTTATTGATGTACCACTATCATCCACTAATTAATACCACTTTACCGTAGATTTTAAGGGTAATGACTTCTGAAAATCTTTCATGATGTCGACTACCTTCACGAAGCTCCTCTTTCATAAAGCTCGAATATATCTGTAACACCCTAGGTAAATAAAGAGTATTAAATTTTCACATTTATCCATATTTGTGAATAAAATATTAATATGACTTTAAATGGGATGCTATGCTCGATAGCCTACCCAACACGCAACAACGAGTTTCTTGGGAATCTTACGTTGCACTCTAATAATAAAATAATATTATTTTAAATAGTAGTTAACGCATGGTTGTTGTAATGGTGGGAATGAATAGAACTAACTAAAAAATGATTATATATGTTTTTCAAATATTTTTTACTTTTTGCAATAAATGTTAGAGGATTAAAAATGCGAATGAATCCAATCTTAAGCGTAAACATTCTAATATTCTTTAAAAGGTCGATTAACCGCCTTTTGATGGCGAACCTATTTTAAATCCACTTTTTAACAATTTTATGTGTTATATTTGAAAAAATAAAATTCTTCTTTATAATCGGGACATCAAAATTTACTTTGTGTAAATTTTTGGTATTTTTCCGAAGAAGTTCAATTTTTAATGAATAGTGAAAAATGTTGTATTTTAATTCAAAACCTCTTTTTAATCTAATTTATTTATATGATTAGATTATCTTTTGAATTGATTTTAAATTTAAATTAGAATATATTTTTACCATTTAATCTAATAGTGTTTGTTGGAATTAATTTCACTTTGAAATCGGACTTAAACTAGTGTCAATCTTTTGATACATTTTGTTTCATAAAAATACGCTATTTGTTTTGACAGCGGGATTTAATTATTAAATTAATTAATGCAACTTATATTTTTTGAATTTTTTAAAATAGACATAATTTTTGAATTCGGAATATAAAATATAGCTTAGGGTGAATTTTTGGTAATTTTCTGAAAAACTTCAATTTTTGATGAATAGTGAACCACTAAGTGGTACTTATAAAAACTGATTTTCCGTTTAAATGAAATTTTTCCATCTTCGTGTTTTGAATTTCAAAAATCTGACATAAATGGTTTTAATTAAGAATTAAAATGTGGTTCAATGGGATTAAAATAATTTTTTGGTGAATAGTAACTTATTAAGTTTTTAATAGCGATTAGAGGTAATTAGTGTAGTTTAAGGTAAAAATAATGTTTTAATAAAATGAAATGACCTATACACATGTCCTACCCTAATTGGATGTATCATGGCCGACCAAGAAAATCCATGGGTCAACTTGGGGACCCCATGGAGCCACTTTGGTTGGAAAATGACATAAATACCTTTTTATTTAATGTTAAAGTAAAAATGACACAAACATGATATGTTTTACTAAAACAATTTTTACACAGGGTTATACAAGTTAGATTTTTGACTATAAATAGTCATTTTAAATCTAAAAATATTTCCTACATCATAGTATTTTTTTTATAATTTTTATACATTAAATAAATTAAATTATTTATGACATCATGATGATGCATCGATGACCTCATTATTTAACGATTTAAATAAAATGGAAAGATAATGTAAAATCTAAGACCTAAACATGTCCAAAACCAATTGGATGGGTGTATTTAGACCCCTTATCACCATATCCTCTAAAAACATCAATGTGGGACCATTAAAATCCGAAACTCATTCTAAAATAAAGTAACATTTCTTTACTTTCCAAGAGTGCCCCTCCTCTCCTCTTATAAAAGGCCCCCACCTATACCTCCTTACCCACACTTCCAAAGCCTTTGGCTCGTCCAAAACCTGCCCATTTTGTCTCTCCACATCCCTATATAACTTCTTGAAGCCTCACTTTGGGCAGAAGTCTTCCCAAGGAAGCCTTTTAGCTCAAACCAAAGGGAGTTACCCGATTTTAAGGTAATGTCTTCACTTGAGTCCTTTTGTTTTATTTTGCTTCTCCAACCCCCTAAACTCTTTTTATTCATTTATTTTGTAACAACTCCAGTATCTTCAATATACTAGTATCTTTTTATAAGAATGATTCTATCTACACTTACACACACCTTCGTCTAATGGTTAAAGAACATACTGTTTCTGTGCTTGGCGATTTTCTGCCTCACGAAATGATGATTGTTCAACATTCTTCTAACAACTTCAAAGGTGGACCTTAAGATGACACTATATTTATATATGATATATAATATGTTTATTTTTTACTTAGTCTTCTTTATTTTTCATTTATGGAATACCGTTATGGTTTCCATTATGGGTAAACGCGATATCTTCATTTAAGGAAGTGTGGACTACCGCCCCCTCAAAGTGATTTGATTCGTTAATACCATATGTGGTACGTGTAAAGGATATATTTAATGATATTATATATGATATCATAATGGAATTAAAATACTATTATGTATAATTATGTTTTAATTCCATTAAATATGAAATAGAAATGTAATTAGTGTTCATGCGGCGTACGTACGGCTTACCATCTCCATGAACGGTACATTTCATTTCTTATCTCAAAATGTTATGTACTATTATAAGTACATATATATAATGGATATATATGTAATATATTAAATATAAATTATGGATATCATTCTAGAATTATAACACATATATATATATATATATCTCATTTTGTTTTAATTCAATTAATATGACAAAGAAAAAATGAAAGTAGCGTTCATGCGTACGTACGACCTACCGTCTCCATGAACGGTGTTGTTCATTTTTTATCTCCAAATGATATGGAATAGTATAAAATGAATATGTACTGGATATATATGATATTATAATCATTAATAATATTCTGGAAATTATTTACTTATAACTACATGGACAATCATTTTTTCAAACAAGTTCATTTTTTACTCATGTACCAAACATCGACAAAAACGTCTGATATGAAATCATATTATTAACCAATTATTATAACATTAAAATATGAAATATGAACTGAAAAATAATCTTTATATTAGGTCCTTAAGAAATTATAAATTGACCAAAGTTTATTATTCAGGAATATAAAGAAACGAACAATACAAGTTGGACTTGAGGTAAGGGATCCTACTCCTCTCTTTCTTTTTAAGTACACTCTTTTATGTCGCTCGTTTTAAAGATCATATTTCTTGTTATTGGGATGTTCTTTTATATTAAAATTACTTTAATTTTTATGTTAATATGATGAGAGACCCTATTCTCTCTCATCAATCCATTTTGGAAGTTTTGAGTGGCACCGTTAGGCTACCGAATTTTCGTAAGAGATCCAATCTCTCTCTTTGTTTTTAAGTACTCTCTTTTATGTAATTTCTTTTAAGCTCATATTTATTATGTTTGGGGATGTTATTTTATATTCCGAATACTGTACTTTTTATGTTCATATTATTAGAGACCTTATTTGATCTCATAAATCCATTTTTGGAAGTTTTAAGTGGCGCCGTTAGGCTGTCGAGTTTTCGTAAGGGATTTTTCATCTCACTTTTATTCTCGTGACATTTATGGTACGTTTGACACTATTTCCTTTGAGTGGTTTATGTACTAAACAATATTATAAAATTTGTTTATTATAATTTCATTTATGGGTATTTACATCTTCATTGTATGACCCTTCTTCCATGGGGTGTACGTTTCGAAAGTTACCCAACTCAGTACGAGGACCTTTCACCCTCCTCATTTTAAAATGCTTATTTTGTTATGTATTTTAATTTACATCTTATTATGTTGGGATATGTTCTTATATATCCTTATTGATGTAAAGTGTATTTCCATGTGATGAGATACCATTTACTCTCTCATCGACTAATTTTCTGAATTTTGAAGTGACGCCGTTAGGCTGTCAAATTTTTACAAGGGAACGTCTTAACCCAATTTCGATTTCTTTGGGTTCAACTTGTACTTCTTGAACATGTCATCCTATGAATATGTGTGAATGACCTCTGATTGTTTCACACTTAATATCCACTTATATTGTGTGTATTTATATTTCTCATACATAATTATGTGATAGATTTATCCTTAATTTAAGGATACCATCTTTATAATGGATTTCATCTCAATTTACATTTCGATTGAGACTTCAGTGTTGTTATGCACCAATTCACCTTTATATGGTGTTTATACTGTCCTTTGACATATTATATCATGAATCCCTTTATTCTCATGATATTATAAAGTTCAGATTAAATGTTATTCCGCAATTATTGGTATTCAAGAGTCTCTCATTTTGTTAAAAACCCTTTAACAAAAATATCGTTTTAAATGTTTTAAAGATTTATTATTCTAAATCATTATCTTTAATGTCCATGTTTTCAATATGGTTTTCAGTATTTATTTATATGGACATTATTGTTTTAAAATTATAATTCCATTAAAATCTTCAAAGTGGTATGGTACACTTTGATTCAAATATCTCTTTTAAATGGTTTTTGAAAATGGATTGATTAATTCAATATCTTGGAATTACTTATTGTGTTTAAAAATGAAATATTGTTATTAAAATGTTTATATTTTCAATATTTTATGTGTAATTATGGTACTTGGACATTTTACGGGTGGTCACGTGATAAACCATATGACGGGTGGTGCCGTGAATACCAGGACGGGTGGTTACGTTATCACCTCCAATGCATTGGGTATGGAAGTCGGTCGTATGGCTATTCCATTAAGTATGTGTGGAAGTCGACCATATGGTTATTCCATTTAAGTATGTTTATGTCCCAAGTTACCTTTATATGTTATGTGTTCTTTACATGGGTTTTATGGTAATCTTTTGGTTACAAAAGGGTAAGTAATGGTCTTTTATTCAGTGAAGAGTTTTTACTACTTCATAAAGGTGAAAAGTATTAATTTGGTAAATTACTCATGGTTTACTTGTTGTTTTGGAAAAAATAACAGTTTTCCTTCTTTGTGTATCCTTTACTGGGCTTTTTATGCTCATCCCAAGTTTTTGAACTATTTTCCACAGGACTTAAAGATGAATAGGGTCAAGGATGGGATCAAGGAAAGACATGCTATCTAAAACATGGAACTAGACATGTTTCTTTTTAAGTATTTTTTATGTTATGGAAACTTAGTAGAAGTGTCTACTATGTAATATTTTGAGATGTAATAGTTTTGACCTAATTCTCTAAAACTCTAAACCGGAAAAGATTTTCAATGTAAATTATTCATTTAATTCAATAATTAAGTAAGGTTTAAGGTTGGGGCCTTATAATATCCTTCGTGAAGATCCTACCTTTTAGGAAGCTCAGTTATCCTTTAAAAATATCCTCTTTTTTAAAGATAAAAAATCCTTCACATAGATACTACCTTTCGTGAAACTTACTTAACCTTTTCTAAGCACATTTATTTCATGAATCTTACTTATCCTTCATGAATTTCATTACTTTCACGATGCTCAAAACATTTGGTTGGATGTTATAGCCTTCGAGGACTTCTTCACATGAAACTCCTTCGCAAACCACCTTTGAGAACCACCTTTTCATTTTTAAATCCTTAAGATCTTCATTAAGTCTCATTGCTTTTCTGAAGGGGGTAGAGGCCTATTTAGAGGTGTCTCCACCGATTCCAGAACCTTCCAGTCACTTAATCATCATTTCTCAGTGCTATCTCTTTTCCTTTGTGATGTTTCCTATTTCGCAATGCTATAGTAAAACTTTCCATTCATGATGATCATTTTAATTGAGAATATCACCCTCAAACTCTTTGCGCCACTGCAATGCTCCACTCACAAAGCTCCTCACCTTTGTTATTTGCGATGCTCCTCATTATCATGTAGATCACCATCAACATTCTTTGATCCTTCACAAAACACCCTCCGTGACACCCATTCTTAATGAAATTCATGCCTTTTCCATATTTTCATAATGAATTTAAGGAAATACACTTTTCATGATTCAAACCAAACTCAAAATTTCGGACCCCAAAAATTTGAAAAACACTGGAAAACGGCATCACCTTGTGTATGATATTTTCTTTACCTATTCTAAGGAATTAATTCCTTCATCATAGATATTTTTCAACATACCATGTTAACAATATCTCTAGTGTTCCACAACATACCTTGGAAACCCACTTTTCCAATAAACATGATCAACCTAAAAATGCTACAATGTTACCTTGAGGGATGTTTTCAAACTATATCCCCCCTGGATTTGTTTAAAACTCTTCACATTTTGATACTTAATTGAAGATTACTTAATTTCCTATCAGTATTCTCTTATTAAGATTTAGATAGAGATAAATTATTTACTACACACATAATCTATGCCCACAGGATCCATGATCAGTGTGAGAAACAAGAGTATTATGAAAAGTTCATCAATGAATCACTTCATTCCAAAACCTCTCAACTGTTTTCATTAAGAACCCCATATTTAATGATATATGTACTTTGATTGATCATTATTAGCATCATCAGATTTAATACTCCCCCTATCTCACTACTCCACCTATCATCTTCTCCCCCTTTCTTCATTAAGACATTTTCTCCCTTCTTATAGCCACAATTTCTCCCCCTTTTTCAATGAACCTGAAGTTCACTCCATTATGGTCTACAACAGGGTAAAGAATATAGATCAACACATTTGGGAAAAACACATCACACCTTAGGGAGAGTGGGTCCCACATCTACACTTTCTTAAGTGTGGGTATTCAACTGAACTCCAAAATCCAGTCGATGTAGTTCAAATGCTTCTTTGGGTAAGGCCTTTGTTAGAATGTTTGAATACTATTATTCTATGGACACATACTCTAAATTCGCAATCCCCTACTCCACCTTCTCTTTGATAAAATGATACTTGATTTCAATTTACTTTTTCTTTGAGTGATGGAATAGATTTTTTCTAATATTTATAGCACTTAAATTTTCATAATGGATTCTAATCAGAGACTTCACTTCTACTCCCATATCATCAAGCTACTGCTTTACCCACAATAATTGCATGCATGCTTGAGTAGTCATAATATATTCATATTTTGTTGTCCTCAAAGAAATTCAATCTTTTTTCTCTCATATATAATAAATACATAAACCTCTAAGATGGAATTCACCACCCTATTTTTATTTTATATGCTCTACTGAACCAGATCAATCTGTATCTATATATCCCAATAACTCTTACTGATATTTATCGTTGTACATCAAACTGAAATGCACTATTCCATTTATATACCAAATTATTCCTTTTTACTTCAAGAATTTGTTGTTCCTTGGGATTTATTTAATATTTTTCTTCTTGAAATGTGTAAAAAATAATATCTTGTCATGTCACTATCAAGTACAATAGGCTTGCAATGATCTTTCTATATTCAGTGGAATTAACCTCTTTGACTTCATTATATTGTAAAATTTTCATCCGAGTATCCATCAGAGTCATCATCTCCTTTGAATTATCAATTCTAAATCTTTTAAATACCTCCTTGGAACATTTACATTGAGAAATTAATGTTCCATTATTTCCTTTTATTAATTATAAACCAAGTAAAAACATTAGTTCACTAATTATTAACATTTTGTACTCACTTTTCATGAATTTAAAAAACTATCTGCACAACACTTTATCTGATCCACTAAAGATTATGTCATCGACATATACTAGCACTATCATCATTTGAATACTATCATTATTGACATAGATATTGTAATAAACTCCACCATTCTAAAAACCAATCTTCTTCAAAAATGGATCGATCCTTAAATACCATCCTCTTGGTGCTTGCTTCAACCCATATAATGCCTTCTTCAGCCAAAAAACTTTTTTCTAAAATACATGAATTAGAAAATCATTTCGATTCTAAATGTAAACTTATTCTCCAAGAACCCCATTCATAAATGCTGACTTGACATCCATCTAGAGAACTTTGAACTTTCTTTTTATTTTTATGGCCAAGAGTAATCTGATTGCCTCTAGCATAGAAATAGGTTAAAATGTTTCATCAACATCGATACCTTCTATCTAAGAGTACCATTTCCACAATAGTTGTGCTTTGTTTTGAATCACCACATCATCCTCATTCATCTTGATAAAAAAAACCCATTTAGTCCTAATGAAATTTATGTCTGATGGTCTTGAAACAATCTCCCAAGTCTTATTCTTTTCTATTTTCTCATGCTCTTTGTTGATAGCCTAATCCCAGTTTTCATCTTCGGCTGCTTCCTCCTACTCATCATTAGTATATTCTAATGAAACATAATTTTCCACTTCAACTTCCCCTGAGTTTCTTATCGCATTATAACTATTATTAGGAAGTTGTTCACCAACCTTTTGTTGAACCATTTCTAATATTCTCTCACAGATTCTTGGTATCCTAAAAATAGTCAGCTAATACCATATTGTAAGAAAAAAAAATATAATCATGAAATACATGAGTTTTGATGCTTCTACACCAATTTGTATTCTTGATGTCAGAAAACATAAATATCCATCCTTTATATCCCATTGATATCTTTTGTGTGATTAGAAGATAGAGTGATCCCCCTATGATGTGAAACACTTCCTATTGTTGGGCCCAATGGTTAGACCCACAAAAATTATTCTTCTCCGGCATCATTTATTCTCATGTGGAATTTTTTAATGAGACATCAACAAATCCTCTAATCCTACTGAGTCAGAACTCGGTGTAGAAAATAAGGGATAAAGTTAATAACATAATCATTATCCATTATTCTCAATTACTTCCATACATTTCAAGAATCCATAAACTATTAACTCCTTTCAAGGAATTATTTTAGATTAATTCTTCTTCTCTTGTGAATAATTTAAATTAGTTGGTATTATGTAGTATATCACATCACCAATTTTCGTCTTTTGATGATAGTTCCCCTTGGATCATATTTCCCCTTAAACCAGAAACACTTGAACATCCGTTAATAGAATTTTTATAGATAGAGACAAGTATACATCTGTAATCCTCAATAAGATGATTTTGGTTGATCTTGATGGTTTAACCCTTTTATACTTTCTTATAAATCATTGTAATATTCTTGTACATGTTCCAACTTCTCGAACAACTTCAACTGCTCTGAACATATGACTAAGAATTATTTACGCACATGTTGTGTCTTCTTATGATATGTGGGTTGTTTTGGTTCGTCCTTTATCACAATTTGGTTTTTAATAATACTTTTAACAATTTCCTTATTTTATGATCTACCTGAATTTAATTTTTCATTATTCTTTCTCTGAGTATAAATCTCTCCACTGGTCTTCATCTCTTGTTTATTATCCCATTGAAGGTCTCTTTCTCTTCCCTTTACTTTTTTCCTTGTATCATGACATGTGACTTTCTTGAGATATTATTTACTAATTTTTCTTTTATTATTTACCATATTCAAAATACTTAGATGTACTCGGACTGATTATTTCACTGAACACACATTCTTATATCTCACAACTGGAGAAGCTCCTCCCTATTTCTTCCATGTTTGTTCACATTCATTCAAATAGTGTTATTGTGAATAAAACCTAAGAGTTTATTGATATATATTTCATTGATATTATTGAGTGTCCCTCGAGATATTAAATTTATTTTTTCCTTATAAATATAGTATTTTTTATTATACACCACTGGAGTTGGGGATCCACTTTCGAGTTCCAATTCCTTAACTACTTTCTTCATACTGCAATATCTTGTTGAATTCCCTTGATTAGAACATATAAAACATCTCTCATTAAAAACATACCTAGTGTCATTGTTTATTGATTGAGATGTTGATATTGCATGAGTATTTGTTCTAACATTGAGCTCATTCTATTCTTGACACATACTCATGGTGTTTCCCATTATTCCACAATAGTATAATTTTATGGATAATTTCTTCTGAGATACTCTTCTTTCAGATTTCCCATGGCTCTTATTCTTATTCTCATATTTAGAAATATTTCTATCTTCACAACCTGAAATATATTCCAAATACTTGGAACAAAAACTTGGCGTATGATCATGAATCCCATAAAAATAGCACATACTATTATAAATTCTTGTAAATGTCTTTTTAGCATTATTTTCAGTATCTATAGGATTTTTTCAATTTCTAGATAAGTTCACAACTCTCATCTTTTCATGCATTGGAGAGGGTTCTTAATATCAAATAATAGTTTTTCTCAAATAGTATGACATTTGAAATGAGAAAATATTTTCTTGTTTCTCCTCAAAAATAGCATATTTTCTTTTCATTTCATCATCAAATGTCGATGGATAATCAAATAGTAAGTGTAAATAATCTTTCAATTTATGATTACCTTTGGCATTATATTTTTTCACTTATTTCTTCAATAATTATAGATCTTCTACCACTTGTTATATCTTTATATCCCTTGATTCAAGTTAATCATTAACTTCTCTCTTGATATTCTTCACACTACTCATCTTATCTTCCAATACTCGGGTGAGCTTATCCACAATGTTAGTTTTATCCTTTATTTTAAATTTTTCCTGAGCAATAGAATCATCACATCTTGAATTCTCTTGTTATAGCCTTTGTTTCTCCTAAACTAGTTCATATAGCTATGTAGAAAGATCATCATTCATGTATTTGAGATTCTTAATTTCTTTTGAGTTTATATTCTTCCACTTTTCATCATCTTTGAGTTTTTCTATCTTTATTGACATATTTTTTAGTTATTCATCTTGGGAATCATTCTTCTCCCTCGGATCAAGAGCCACTTCTAGAAGTCTTTTATTTAAACCTTTTAACTTTTTGACTTCAATTTCCTACACTTGGATTTAGATATATTTAGTTTTATTTTATTTAGATAGATTATAATAGAATTCATTTATTTTTTTTTGAAAACTTCCACTTTTGGCCTTCTTCCAATTTCTTTATCATCATTAGTGCCAACATCACTTGGAATATCAGGTTATTCGCTCATTCCTTCATCATTATTGAATGAGTGAATATTTTCACTGTCTGATTTGTCCGATTATTTTCTAGTACGTTGTTTGTTTCCTTCAACTGAATCACTCTATTTCCGTAGACACTTCCACATTGAGAAATTCCACCAGACTTATTCTTCTTCTTTGAAGTTCTTCCCTTTTCCATGGAACACCAAGATAATACTATAATAAATCTTTAACATTAATAATTGACTGAACGAATTTAGAAAAAACAAATCTGATAAAAGAAACCTACCTTTGATACTAATTGTTAGGTCCAAAAGAGTCCTAGATACATTGAGAGGGGGGTGAATCAGGGTATAGATATTCTTTAATAAATTCTTCATTCCCTAATAAATCTTGACCAATTTATTATATGGGTCACTTTTTTACAATTAATTGGTAATGATGATTTTATTATTTTCTTCCTTATCTAATGAAGATTCATTGAATATAATGAAGGAAAGAAAGTACAAAGACGCAGTGGTTTTTATGTGGTTCACCTTCATTGGGATACATCCAAGGAGCATATAATGGTGATGTTCCGATTGTACAAAACTCAATAAGGCTCACTTTCAATAATTATGGTTCGTCCTAGATCTTTTCTATACCCCAGATCACTTCCTTTACAAGGTTTATAGTCTGCTCACTAAATTTCCAAGGGTCCCTCCCTATGTCTCTTTCTCTAGCTCACTGTCAATAGGAAGGATCATAATATTCCTCTTCCTTTTCTCACTTCTCTTGGAAGGTATTCAATCATAGTTCATGGATGTGTATGTCCCTTAATTATCTCTAATGAATACATCCATAGTTATTGATAGATGCTCTATTGATTCACCACTTTCATCCACTGATGAATACCACTTTACCATAGATTTACTGTGTAATTCCTTCTGAATAACTTTTGCGATGATTAATTCCTTCATAAAGATCTTATTTCATGAATATCAAATATCTTTCATAAAGATCCTACCTTTTGTGATGCTCACTTATCCTTAACGAAGCTCCTACCTTTCACAAATCTTACTTAGCCTTCATGAAAGACCTTTTTGTCATAAAGATTACTTGTCCTTCCCAAATTCCCTTACTTTCACAATGCTCAGAATATTCAGTTGGTTTTTATAGAATTAAAAAACTTCTTTACATGATACACCTTCTCACACCACCTTTGTAAAATGCCATTATGATTATGAAGCCTTAAGATAATTGTTAATCCTCACTTCTTTTCCGAACATCTCCTCTGATTCTAGAACCTTAAGCTACATCATCATAATTTCATGACACTCCCTATTTTCCTTCATGATGATCCTTATTTCACGATGATCCAAAAAAAATTCCATTTGTTATGCTCATCATAATCATGGAGATCACTGCAAAACTCTTCACGCCACCGCGATGCTCTACTCGTGAAGCCCCTCACCTTAATCGTTCGTGATGCTCGTCGTTGACATGTAGATCACCATCAGCATTCATTTATCCTTCGTGAAACACCCTTCACAAAGCTCATTTATTGAAAAAATAAATCCTTTTATATATTTTCATAAGTCCTTCAATGAAATACACTTTTCATGATGCAATCCAAACTCCAAATTTTTAACCCCAAAAAATTTGGTAAACACTGGGAAATGACATGACCTTATGTACGAAAGCTTCTTTACCACTTCAATGGAATTCATTCTTTCTTCTTGGAACATTGTTAACAGACCATATTAACAATCTCTCTAGAGTTCTATAACATACCTTGGAAACTCTATTTGTTAAAAAACATAATCAAATGAAAAATAATACAATGTTACCATGAGGTATTTTTTTCCAACAATTATCACATATGGTTTTATGATATTGATGTCTTCCTCATGTTATCTTTCATGTTTACGATCACATACATTATGATATGTTTTTACATTATTGAACGTCTAAGCTCCCCCATTTCTTATGTTTCCATACCCCGTGTTATAAAGATGGTTATATCACATGAGATGTATAAAAGGGTTTAGAGCGGTGTATTTATGGAGTAGAGTTTGCAAAAATTATAAAATAAGTTACTTATATAGCTAATCTTAAAGATTCTAAATCTTTCGGTCCTCAAGTTGTGTGACTATTCATGAGAAGTATTATCTTAATCATGAAATTAATGTATTCTTTAAGTTACTTTTAGATTGGGTAGATTTAGATGGTCTCAAAAAAAAGGAATAGTTATTAATAAATTTAATGAAAACCCTAGGGATAATTCTAAGGGATAATTCTATGTATAGGATAACATCCTAAAATACTAGTAAAGTTAATATTGTATGATTCTCCTAAAAATTAAATCTATGTCTGGATACTAAAAGTGGGTGTAGTCACTTGAAAAAAATGAAATTGTGGGTAATTACTACAAAAATGGAGGATTGTATATTAACTTGATCATTACATAGTGCACAACAAATATTCCTTATTGCACACTTGGTTTGACACTCCAGAGGGATATTATTTTTTTAATCACGTTATATTTACAAAACATAATGCAGGATTTGAGTATGATGTTAACTAATTATGTTAGAGAATCTAATAGTAATATGACCATGGATAACCTATATTAAAACCTAGATATTCATATGATAATTTATACACATCATTTATAAAATCATCCTTCTAAATTAATAGATTCATTATATGTACATTCATTAATTTAAGTATAATCATTTGATTTTGAATTAGTAAAGTCAATGGTAGGAACCCAAAATAATGAAGTTACTATTGGGTTAAATGAACAATATGGTGTTTATCTCAATGGGTAACCTAATGATATTGGGGTTGGAATGAAAAACCTCATGGTAATGCACACCCAGTTGTCTCAAGTTTTAGGAAATAACCCAAATCATTTTGATCTCTTAAGGTAACCAAGGAAGGAGAAACTCTCTATCGATTCATCTATGTGGAAACATCCACCCTATTTTATTTGGTCTTCTAATCCAATATTTTTTGAGTAATGGTTCAATGCATTGGAAAATATATTTTTTGTTCTCTAGTGATTAGACCATGAGAAGGATGTTTTGGAATTATATTATCTAGAAGGTGATACAAACTAATAGTGGAGTCCCATTAAGAATAATATATAAAAATAGGAAGTGTAACCTATGGAATTGGAAGTGTTCAAGAATATATTTTTCACTAAGTATTTTTCTAAAACTCTTCATATAAGGCCCTGAACCCAAATCCTAGATTCCGTCCTTACAAATTTTGTGTAAACTTTTTTTATAAAAGAAACTTGAATAAATACACAGCATTAAATAAAAAAGAGGACCCTTCACAGGTCTAGGTTTTGGAGGATTAGATACAAAAAATTTACATTAATCAGAGTTGCAAAAAAAATAGAATAAAACAATAAACAAACTATGCTTATACACATACTAACACGAAATATGATTTCATCCATCTTAGGACTTCAAAGTGACCTGTAAATATAATTTTAAAATAATGGGTTCATGTTAAATTTCCCATTAAAGGGTTTTAGAACCTTTGATGAGTCCTTATAAAATATAATTTTAAAAATAATATGAAAAAATATTTAGAAATACCATTCTTTATTATTATTTGAAAATTACTTGCGGCTTAAAAATACTAGATCAACTTAGAAAATAATTAAGTTTAAAATTTTCTTAAACATAATCCAATATTTTTATAAAAACAGTATGCAAGATTCAGAATACCAAACACTGTTATTAGACCACTTGAAATGTTGAAGGCTTTCTTGGGCCTACCCACTTAGTAAAGGTCGGGTTCACTCTGAAATGAACTTCCATATTTACAATGTATAAGACATGGATTTTTGGAAAACATTTTAAGCTTTCATTACTTTTATATTCATTTTCCACTGTATTTTTTTATATTTAAAAACATGTTTATGTACTAAAATACATATTCATACTTGTATATATATATATAAGTATGTATATAAATATATGAACTTATATTACATCTCCTTCATGTTTGGTTTCCACCAAAACTTTTACCACATATAATTTTCATGAATTATCCATGTATTTCTTCATCCTTTCAGGAAGAAAATTTATTGCACGTATTAGTAGTTTGGTCTTCTTAAATTAATAAAAATAATTAATTAAGTTCTGCATATAAAATTTTAAAATTAACATAAAAAAACTTGCAATGATATCCATGTACTTGTTAATTTTGTAATTAAACCTTTAAATTGAAACAATGAATTTATTATTATTCCATGAGTGTTGATGATATGCATAATTGCATGGACACATTTATATGTAGATGAGATGACCTTAATGTTAATAAAATGTGATGACATGTTATGCGCACTTTTTAAAAACAAGGCGATAAAATTATAAATGTGACAAGAGTGTTGTCATGATTTCATTTTATCAAAAACCTATTCACATTAATATAAATAATAATCAATGATTTATTAATGATTATTTATGTACTTAAGTAAATTCTTATAAATGTATGAATAAATTATATACACATATGATATGTGTTTGAATAAATTATTTACATATACATGTATGTACCCATCGTGTATCCTGTAACAATAAAGCTTAATGAATTCCTTCAGCAAGAAAAATTTGATAAATAAATATATCTGCGTTTAATAATTATTAAAAAATAAAATTTATAAATAAATATAAGATAAGTTGATAGGATAAATTAAAATCTTTCAAAATAAAAATTAACATAAACAACACTTAATTTAATTTGTTCATAACACAAAATATATATTCATACACAATACATAAATTAATGAATCAAGAGTATGGAAAATATAACATATGTATGTATATACTTGAAAAAATGTTATACACATATATTAAAATTAAAGTGATTATATAATGGAATTTAAAGAAGAAAAATCTGGAAATAAATTAAGATTTCCCTTGAATTTCAGTGGATAAGAGAAGAAAATTTTTATTGAAAGTATTTGAAAAACAAAACAGAAGAGTTTCCCTTAACTTATTTGTAAAATCAGTTCCTTGTTCAGACTCTCTTAAAAAATGTGAACTGAAATTGGGTTCACCCATTAATTTTTATACTAACATAAGTACTTTATAGAACTTATCATCACTATTTATATAGTGACACACACAAAGAATACTTCCCAGCAAGCTGAATTGACACAAACAAAAATATAATCTTAAAAAAATTAATATTACCACTATAGCTTACCGGATGATCCCAAACCAAAAGTAGAGAAAAAAATTTAAGGATTAAATTTAATATTTCAACAACAAGGAAGAAAAAATATTCATCTATAGACAAAGGAAAATCATGATATGTTCATTATCCAAAAGAAGAATAAAAAAACAGATCACAACATAGACCAAAAACTAAATGCAAACCAGATTGAAAGGGAATAGAAATATTGATGAAGAAAATGATGCCTAGATCCAAGATTGACAATTATTTTGGACAAAAACACCTAAAAACAAAAACATGAGACATACCTCAAATATCTAGACCAAATGAAACCCTAACCCAGATTGGTGCTAGGATCCGACTTCACCGGAATCCACCTCATCTGTAGACGATGCTGCTTAGCCTCCATCCACTACGCGACTCAGCTTGACTCTCAGCGCTCAGAATCAATCGTAGGTCACGACTCCTGCTATTCGAACCCAACGACACCTCATGATGCCTCTACCTCAGCTGTCACTCACCCTCAACTTGAATTCGCCATCCCGGATCGACCCCAAGCCTAGTTGCAGTGCACCGTGACTCGACGATGCCCCCACAAGAGAAGCATGATCCATTTCTCTGCACTGCTCTCCCAATGATCCCCCTAGACCCCTTAACCCATTTATAATTATTATCACTATTATTATTATTATTATTATTTTCTTTATTTGTTTACATTTTTTAATCATTTATTAATACTTTTTATTATATGTATACGAAATTTCATTAAAATATAAAAAGTAATTATAAATTAAACTAATTATAAATTTACACATTTATATATATATATATCATATCATAATTTTTTTTAAAACAAAATTATTTTTAATTAATGAATTAAAATTATCACATTTTATAAATTCTCAAAATTTTATAAAACAAATTATATCTTAATTTTATAACATTCATATATATATTTTTAAGGTAGTTATATTATATACTTATAAATTTATTAAAATAAATTCATAATATTAAAAATATTATAAAATGTTATTCTAATCAAAGTTTATAATTTAAAACCAATATTTACAATTTCATATATAAAATCAAATTAATTATTTTCAATGTGTAGTATTTATTATTTCGTATTAAATTTAGTTATTTAAAATATTTTATCAAATAACCCTTTGATAAAAATCAGTTTTTTTATTGAAATTCATTTTATAAGAATAAATATATTCATACTATAATATTTCATAAAACAAAATAATGCTAAAAAAATAATTTAAAAATTATTTGTAAGCATACTTATGATCAATTTAATTAAAATAATTAATTTAAATTATTATTTTTTTAAAAAAAATAAACAAAAAAAATTATTAGTTTGTTTTTATTATAAATAAATCCATTTAATAAAATATATTTTTAATAAATTTAAGTTTAGAATGTCCTGGGTTGTTACATTATTCCCCCTAAACAGAATTTCATCCTCGTAATTCGTTTCGTCATACTAAAAAGAATTATGAATTTCCATCTTTAGAATTATGAAACACTAAGACCGCTAGACTCTACCTATTAGATGAAAAAAAAATAATCTCCATAATTGTCTAGACCATTCCTCTAACACGAATTATAAGTCCCAGAAGCCAAATTCTAGGTTTAGCCCTTACAAATGCTATGAAATGTTTTTTATAAAAGAAACTTGAATAACTACACAGCATTAAATACAACAGATGGCCTTTTACCAGTCTAGGTTCTGGAGGATTAGATACAAACATCTTATATTTTCATAGTTTAAAAAAAATGGAATAAAATAATAAACCAACTATGCTTCCATGCACGCTAACAAGAAAAATGATTTCATCCATCTTAGGACTTCAAAGTCACCTCTGAAAATAATTTTATAATAAGGGGTGAGTGTTAAATTACCTAGTAAGGGGTTTTAAAACCTTAGATGAGTCCTTATAAAATATAATTTTGAAAATAATGTTCAAACAAATTTTGAAATACTATTATTTATTATTATTTGAAAATTACTTATGGATTAAAAATACTAGATCATTTCAGAAAAAACATTCATTCGAAATTTGCGTAAACATAATCAAGTGTTTTCCTGAAAACAATACGGAAGATTCTGAAAAAAAAAACTATTCTGAGGCCACTTGAAATTTTTAAGGCTATCTTGGGACTACCTACTTAGAAAAGGTTGCATTCACTCCCCAGTGACCTTCCATATTTACAACGTACAAGAGACAAATTTTCTGAAAACATTTTAATCTTGCTTTACTTATATATGTGTTTTAAACTGCTGTTTTTTTATTTTGAAAATAATTTCATTGAATTAAAGTACATATTCATACTTTTATGTATATATATAAGTATGTATATAAATATATGAATATTTATTACATTTATTCCAAGTTTGGCCTCCACCAAAACTTATACCGCATAGACTTTTCAGGGACTATCCATGTATTCATTCATCCTTTCATGAAGAACATTTATTTCACATATGATTAGTTTTGTCTTCGTAAATTAATCATAATAATTAATTAAGTTCCGCACATAAAATTTTAAAGTTAATATAAAAACGCTTCCAATGATATCCATATACTTTTTAATTTTTAAATTAATCTTTTAAATCAGAACCATAAATTTATTATAATACAATGAGTGTCGATGATATGAATAATCGCATGTCCATGTTTATATGCAAATCTGATGACATTAATGTTAATAAAACATGATGACATGTTATGTGCACTTTTTAGAAATATGGAGATAAAATTATAAATGTGAAAAGAGTGTTTCTATTATTTTATTTTATGAAAAACCCATTCAGATTAATATAAATAATCATCAATTATTTATTTATGATTAGTTATATACTTAAATAAATTATTATAAATTTATGAATAAATTATATACATAGAAGATATGTGTCTGAATAAATTATTTACATATACATGTATTCACCCATCGTGTATCATGTAACAATAAAGATAAATGAATTCATTCTACGAATAAACATTAATAAATATATATATCCATGCTTAAAAATAATTAAAATATAAAAATTATAAAGGTATATAAGATAATTTGATAGGATAAATTAATATCTTTCCAAATAAAATTTAATATAATCAACTCATAATTGAATTTGTTCATAACAAAAAATATATATTCATACACATTACATAATTTAACAAATCAAGAGTAAGGGAAAAATTATATATGTATGTATATCCTTGACGAAATTTTATACACATATATGTAAATAAAATTAATTCCATAATGGAATTTACAAAAAAAATATGGAAATAAATTAATATTTACCTTTAATTACAGTGGAGAAGAGAAGAAAAATTTTATTGTAAGTATTTGAAAAACAAAACAGAATAGTTTCCCTTACCTTATTTGAAAAATCAGTTCCTTGTTCGGACTCTCTCAAAAACTAAAAACTAAAATTGGTTTCACCCATTCATTTGAAAATTGGAATAAGAATTTTATAGCACTTATCATCACTATTTATATAGTGACACCCACAAAGAATCTTGCCCAACAAGCTGAATCGACACAAACAAAAAGATAATCTTAAAAAAATTAATATTACCACTACAACATAATGGATGATCACAAACCAAAAGTAGAGAAAAATAGTGACAGATTCAATTTTATATTACAATAATAGGGCAGTGGAAACAATCATCTACGGACAAAGGAAAATCATTCAATGTTCATTATCTAAAAGTATAACATAAAAACAAATGGATCGCAACATATACCAAAAACGAAACAACAAACCAAATTGACAAGAAATTGATACATTGATGAATAAAATGACGTATAGATCTAAGATCGACAATCAGTTCAGACAAAAACACCTAAAAATGAAAATGGGAGACCTACCTCGTAGATATGGACCAAACAAAACCTTAACCTTGATCGGTGCTAGGATCTAACTTCACTGGACTCTACCTCGTCCGTGGACGAAGCTGTTCGGCCTCTATCCATTGTGTATCTCAGTTTAACTCTCAGCGCTCGGACTCAACCACATGCTGCAACTCCTACTGTTGGAACCCGACGGTACCTCACGATGCCTCTGCCTTGGTCACTGCTCGCCCTCTTCTAGAATTTTCGATCATGGATGGACCTTGATGCCTAGTCGTGGCGCACCCTGAATCGAAGATGCCCCCATATGAGAAGACGGATCCCTTTCTCCACACTACTCACGCACGGATCCCCTAGAACCCTCAATGCATTTATTATTATTGTTATTATTATTTCTTTATTCATTTTCATTTTTTTAATTGTTTATGGTTACTTTATATTATATATATATATATATGAAATCTTATTAATATATAAAAATTAATTATAAATTAAACTAATTATAACTTTATACATTTATATATATGTATATATCATATTTTTTATAAAAAAATTATATTTATTTAATGAATTAAAATTATCACAATTTATAAATTCCCAAATTTATATAAAAAAAATTATATATTAATTTTATAAAATTCATATATGTATATTTAAAGTAGTTATATTATATACTTATATCTTTATTAAATGAAATTCATAATATTAATAATCTTATAAAATGATATTCTAATAAAAGATTATAATTTAAAACCAATATTTACAATTTCATATATAAAATCAAAATAATTATTTTCAATGTGTATTATTTATTGTTTAATGTTAAATTTATTTATTTAAAATATTTTATCCAACACCCCTTTGATAAAAATAATTTTTTTATTCAAATTCAGTTTACAATAATAAATATATTCATATTAAAATATTTCATAAAACAAAATAATGCTATAAAATTAGTTTGAAAATTATCTATTAGCATACTTATGATCAATTTAGTTAAAATAGTTAATTTAAATTATTATGTTTTAAATTAAATCAACTAAAAATATTATTAGTTTTTTTATTATAGCGAAATCCATTTAAAAAATATATTTTTAATAAATTTAAGTTTAGAATTTTTTAGGTTGTTACACTTCACCCAAAAATAAAGCATGAATTATTTGAATTATATAAAAAAAATATGATGAATCTATTGGATCATATGAATAAATCTCATAAGACTTACAAGGTATGGTTTTGGTTTCATCTCTGGTACAAAGAGAAAAATCGATTACTTATTTATTGGATTAAATCCTAGTCTTTTAAGGGATTTTTCCATAAGAGACCTCAATATCTATGAAGTGATTGTTTGACATTCTCTTAAAGTAGAGATAGAAACTAGAACATCTCAATTTTTGGGGAAAAGAAATTTAAAGTGAAGTATCATGGAAGCATTGATGATAAGACACGTGGTTCTAAGAAATTACAATTTCATACAAGTAATAAATGTGGGAGAAATAACTCATGTAATTTCCTCAAGGGATTAGGGAAGTGTTTTAATTGTGGTAATGTAGGACAAAAATCCTATAACTATCAAATTAAGGATAAGAGGTTGATTAAAAAACATAAGAGAAGAATTTCCCAGCTAATTATTCAACCACACTATAATGATTCCAGGTTAAGGAGTTTAGGAATTGTGAGAAGAAATGCTCTAACCCTCTGGATAACAAAGAAAATAGGCTCCACCAACCTCCTAAATCAAGGGGAAGAGGAAGGGAATTCATGATCACTACCACTGAGGTAGATTATAATAATGAAGTAATTTGAGGTCCACTTGATCTCTTTTCTATATCTGTTAATACCTTATTTGATTTTGGTTCGTCATGTTCTTTTATATCACACAATTTTTATAAGAATATGGAATCACCACCCCAATCAATGGATATTAAACTATCGATTAAAATCACTAGTGGCATAATGATCAAGTCTATGATCTATAAATCTACTATTATTGAGTTTATTTGGGGGATACATCCCATATAAAGTTCATATAAACCATTGATATAAGGAAAAATCTTTTCATGTCTCAAATTATCCTTTTATAAAGTATTGATGTAAATATTATTATAGACTCTCCATGGAATAACATTCTATAATATAGTTTATAATACCCAACAATGAGAGACTCTTGACTCAAATGATCAGGGAGGAACTCAACATTGATGACATGCCTATTATATGGGAATATATTGAAATATTTCCAAATAAAGTATTTGTTCTTCCCACAAATCATGTGTTTTAATTTTCAATAAAACTCATACCTATATCAATTTCCATCTCAAAAAGTCTACATAGAATGTCTCTCATTGAATTTGAGGGTTTAAAGAAGCTACAATACAATTTAGAAAAAAGGTTTTATAATCCCCAGTGCATGACCATGGGTTAAGCCAGTCCTCTTTATAAAATATAATGATGGATCAATGCACCTTAAAATTGATTATCTTTAGCTTAATAAAATCCTGATCAAGAAAAGTATCCTCTTCCCTGTATCAATGATGTATTCGATCAATATGGAAACTCTGCTCTTTATTAAACATTAATTCATGATTTATTACATAATATTACACATAATAAAACCTAGAAGATTGATAATTATAGAATATTTGGAAATTAGGTACATTAAATAACAACTTAAAATAGGAAATACATCATATTTTTTGAAAAATTCATTATTATGATCATACTTAAAACTATATGGTATAACTTTTGGACATACATAAGAAAGGGGTCAACTATGAATTCGAGTAAGGGAATAAACATGGAATAACATGAATAAAGTAATACATGTTAGAAAATAGTAATATTAATGGGGAATAAAAGGAGTGATAATCATAAACATGAATAATAAGGACTGATATAGCATGATACTCATAAAGGTGACATGGGAAATGTGGCAACAACTTAAAACACTACATCATAAACATAGGTCAAGGATAACTGCCAAGAAATCATGATGGAAAAATATTGTGATGGATTAGGTTCACTCCCTAATATCTTGTATGAAGTATCATGAGACTAAAATATTACCCAATGCATTAGAGTGCTATATAATTCCAGGCACACCTATCACATTCATTTCATTATCATGCTTAAGTGTTCCACATAGATCATGAATAAGGGAATAATTTATCATCACATTTTATTCCATGATCACGGAGTACGGAATAAATACATGTGATTCCCCAATATAAGAAGTATAATTTCATAAAGTTTAACACCTTTTATAGGAAAAAGTGTATTGTTATTCACTATACAATTGTTTGTCATGGAAAGTCAAGGTGAAATTTCTCCAGCATAAAGGCATTACATAAAATTTCATAAAATGGTTTGATGAAAGAGAAATGGTTATATCATATATTTTTTTAAATAAAATTGGATGTAATAGGGAAATGTAAAAACATCTCTAAACATTAGTAATTGGAAATATAACGCATAATATAATGAAGAATATTGAATAAAGAAGAGATGAAAAGTTTCCCTTAACTTGAGAGTGTGATTCCAAATGCTTGGTATGAGATTATTGAGATATTAGGGAAACTTGGGGGATGATATAGAAGTAATAAAATATTAAATATTTTCTCCAATGATTTTGAGTGAAGATAAATGGGAGCTTGTGTGGGATTATATAGGAAATGAGTGGGATTTTTTGTATTATTTATTAAACTTAGGTTTTAGACTCTATATAATAAAATTAACAAAACCAGAAAACTTCCCATGGTTCCTATGAGTGATATTTATTATTTTATAAGGCCAGGGTCTGAACTTAGTAAAATAATACCCCTTCGGATTTGGAAGTGATTCATACTCTTAAATAAACGGTTTTAAAACCTCAAAATATATTAATAGTTTTGGAGGATTCACAAATTATTTATAAAATTAATAAAATAAACATAAAAACATTTTATTATAAATGGAAACATATATTTTTTTATAGATATCATTTATAGTATTTATTACATAATTTTGGGTAATTGTGATGTCAAAATACAAAATGTATATTTATACCATATTTAATTTTTACCCAAAAAATTGACTGTCTCAGAAAATTATGAAAAATTAACCATTGGATAATTTCTACATTTTTATTACAAAAATAATAGTAATTTTATCTAAATAATTTTCTAAATATGATCATTTACACTTTTAAATTAAGAATTGATATTTATTGAAAAATGTTGGATTTTTTGACAATAACAGCTTTCAAACCCTTATAAAAATTACATTTGAATTCATAAAAATTATATGATAATTTATATTTGATAAAAATTATTTAATAATAATATTTTAATAAAATATTTTTTATTTCAAAAATCCATTAATTTGTCGAAATAAATTCCTTAATTGAATCTGAATATTACCAAAAAATATAATTTGTGTTTTATTGTATCAAAATAAAAAACATTTATAAAGTAACAATAATAAGATGAAAACATAATAATTATTTTATAAAAAATAATGTACATAAACATATTTCTAGGTTCTTGATACATGTCTCTTTAATACACTACCAAACTCCCTAATAGTAAGGTGTGAGATGGTGTGACTTTCATGGCGTGGTTCGAGATACATGGTTTGGTCCATGATTTTTATGAGATTAAAATTATCCTATAAATAGTTTTTCTCATGCTTAAGTTGTTGGATATCAGCGTGGGATTAATGGTTCTGAGAACAAAAAAATTATACAAAGTTTAAAGGTATATTAAAAATTATTTTAATAATTGTTTCCCAAAACCAAGAGTTAGGATCTTGCACCTAAAATTTATAATTAAATTATTTAATATTTAAAAAATAAATACATGGGATTAGAAACATTATTCATTGGTGAATGTGGATTATCCAAAAATACCCTTTTGGATTACCTTCTTTATACTGTGAGGATCCAAAGATAGAATCCCTCTCGTAGTGATCCCTGTGTTCTTCTATGATCTTCGAACAACACTACTCGATCTCCGGGTACTAGTGTATCGAGTTGAATGTATTTCATTGTTCATTATTGATTTCTCATTCTTTGGTATTGAATAACTATCTCTTTAACTTCTCTTTCTTGAGAGGGAGAGAGAAGGAGGAGTTGGGAGAGAATTTATTGTGTGCAAAAAATCTCTACTCTTGGTTTTGGATTCTCTACACAATAGCCATAACCGCCAATTTATAGAGTTGGGATTTAAGTTAAAATATTATTTAATTTTATACATGCCATTAAATAACATTTTTTCCATTAATTAATCCCAAGACACATTATAATAATTATATAATTATTATTTTGTGGCATGCGCCAAATTATGCAATAAAAAATATTATACAACAGTCTTTTTCATTAATATTTTTCATCGGACTCAGTCTTATTCTGTTTAAACTCCTCTAGAATTTATTGAACAGCCAAATAAATATTTTATTCCTAAAAAAATATTTTATTCACAATCGAGTGAAAAAATATTTATTAAAATATTCAATAAATAAAATAAATATTTTATTCACAAGTTGAAGAATAAATATTTATTTAATTTAAGTGATCAATATAACATGAAAAAATTATTCCTCAGACTTGAGAACTTATTCCATTATTTAAAATCAAATATAATTTAATTTAGATCAACAGAAACACTTACTATTTGACCCTCTATGATTCTTTCTCATTGGAATTAGGCTAGCTTGCCTAAATTAGAATATTACTGTCTAACAACGGGTTAAGGAACCCAAAAAAATAACTTAATTTCAAAACATCAAAAACCACATATAAATGCTCACTATGTAATATAATCCCTTTTTTATAATATCTCATCAAGCATGTTTCACATTCGTTTCACCAACTTATATGCTTGATATGTATTTCTTTGGCTATCTGAAATAAACATATCATTACACTATGGCCATGGAATTTAATGTGACGGTTATATTCCAATCAAAGGATCGGGATATTAGATTCCATGGATATGGGATGGAAAAATACTGCATCTACTTATTCATTAATGACATGTCACTCATGATTCACCCATGTATCCAACTTTACCCTGAACTATTTATGAAATACATCTAATTACACAAGTTTTAAAATGCATTAATAACTCTAAGGATCATTACACATGCTCATAGATTGCAGTATATGATGACACCAAAATATACAGAAATCCTACTGGATGTTCTATTCTCATAATCTCCCATCTTGGAGACTACCAAGTGTGAACTTCATGAGAAGAAGCCTCACCTTATTATGAGTACTCGCACCTAATAGTCTATGTATTTAATGTCCCATTACATTATGTTATCCAACCACAAAACATTATTTGAGAATATCATCATAGCACATCAAGGTTCTCATCATAGTGGGGAACTTATATGAACTTATAAATATGACATATACTCTAGGATATTCTTACATTAGAGTCATGTAGAGAAACAAACAATTTGTAATAATATGTTTTATTAATATTCAATAAATTGAATATAAAAGTAATCAAAGTTCAAACAATTGTTACTAGGACACCAACTCCAACAAACTCCCATTTAGACTAGACCCAATTGCCTCCAACCTTCATTCCACTATAGCTCACATGATTGTATTATTTCTGCAGAGTCAAGGATTTAGTCAAGGGGTCCACCACATTATCTTATGTAGAAACATTTCTCACTACAACTTCACCTCTCTAATAAAAATACCATAAGAGATGATACTTTTGAAGTATGTGATTCTCCCCTTGATGTGACCTTGTCCCTTTTGCAAGAGCCACTACTGCTGTATTATCACAATAGTGTGTGATAGGATCTTCATTGATATATATCACATAAATCTCTTGAAAAACGTTTTGCATCTATATTGCTTCTTTAGCTAACTCAAAACCCACAATATACTCAGAATCTACTATATAATATTCAAACACAACCTGTGTGTAGCTCTTCAATATCACAGCACCTCCATTCAAAGTGAAGATGTATCCAGTTTGTGACTTCATGTCATCTTGATCAGTTTGGGAACTAGCATCTTCATATCCTCTCATTACTAGTTTTTAATCTCCTCCATAAACCAGGAACATATCCTTAGTATGCCTCAAATACTTAAGGATAGTCTTGAATGTCACCCAATGGTGTTCACCTGAATTATCTTGACATCTTCTTACAACACTTAATGTGTAGGTGAAATCTATCCTAGTACATATCATAGAAAACATAATTTTCCCCATCACTGATGCGTATGTAATCCTTGTTATTCTATTTATTCACTTATATTTCTGAGAACAAATTTTCATAGAAAGATGAATGTCATATGAAATTGGAAACAATCCCTTATTAGATTTTTTCATACTGAATCTCTTCAGTATTTTTTCAATGTATGTATTTTTACTTAAGTTGAGAAACCTATTAGATCTATCAAGATGGATCTTGATCTTAATAATATGTGTTTCCTTGCCCAATTCCTTCATATAGAATCATTTATTAGACTATTCCTTAACAGACTATAAGACTAGTGTTTCATTTTTAGTGAGTAATATGTCATCAGCATATACTATTAAGAAAATGAATGCACTCCCACTAAACTGTTTATAGACACATGGCTCATATTATTTATTTATGAAACTAAATTCTATTATGGACTCATCAAAACATATGTTCTATGACCTATATGCTTTCTTAAATCCATAACTATATCTTTGTAGCTTTTATACCTTGTTGGAATCCTTTGGAGTCACAAACCCTTTAGGTTCAATCATATAGACATCTTTTTGAAGGTTCTATTTAAGGAAGGCTATTTTGAAATCCATTTTCATAATCTCATAATCAAGTAAAGATACAATAGAAAGTATAATTATGATGTATTTCAACATTGAAACTGGTGAAAAAGTTTAATTGTAGTCAATACCTTGATGTTATTTAATCCCTTTTGCAGCTAGTATCACCCTATAGGTACTGAATTTTTCTTCCATGTCCAGTTTATTTTTGAATACCCATTTGAAACCAGAAGGCTTTACATCTACTAGAGGGTCTACCAAAATACAGACTTGGTTTTGGTATATGGAATCCATTTTAGAATTCATGGATTCCTTTCACTTGGAAACATCTACACCACGTACTACTTCCTTGTAGGTTAGAGGATTATTATTATCAACTAATAATGAGTCACCATAATTAGTGACTAAAAAATCATATTGTTCTATTTTTATAACCTCTCAAGTACTCTTATGTAGTAATTGTGTCTTTGGAACAACTTCTTCTTCTATAAGGCTTTATGGAATTTTTTGTTCCAAATCTTGTTTATCTTGATCCTAGACTTCATCAACGTATATCTCTCTCCCACTATCTATGTTAGAGATAAAATCCACCTCAATAAATTTGGGACATCTATCAACCACAACCATTTTTTTGAAGTATTTTATAGGTAGTATACCTTTATTTCTTTGGGATATTCTATAAGGATTCACTTTGTGGCTCAGGGTGAAATCTAGTTTCGTAAATGGACCTTAAAAAATTTTTAAAAACCCACACATGTGCCTCAGTTTAGTATGTATGATGTTTTTTGTAACCTGTATACCCAAAAGGATAATGGAAGACTCACATGACTCATTATTTATCTCATCATGTCCAATAATGTTCAGTTCTACCTTTCAATTACACCATTCCATTGAGGCGTATAAGGAGAAGTGAGTTGAGATAAAATCCCTAACTGCCTTAAATAATCAATAAACACTTGATTAATATATTAACCATTATGTTCTAAGAAAAGTTTTTTAATATTCTTACTAAGATGGTTCTCAACTTCATTCTTTCATTCCTTTAATTTTTCAAATGATTCTGACTCATACCTCATTAAATAAACATATCCATATCTACTAAAATAATTAGTAAAAGTTATTAAGTATGAGTACCCACCCCTTTCTTCGATAGGAAATGGTCAACACACATCTGTATGAACTAATTAAAGAAGATCTATATCCCTTTCACTCTTCCCACTAAATGGGGTTTTGGCCATTTTTCTTATAAACATTCATAACATACAGCAAGTGGTTTTAGGTCAAAATAATCTAAATATCCATCTTGATGTAATTTAGTCAATTGATTTTAATTTACATGACCTAGCAAGTGATTCCAAATTTGTGTGTGGAGTTATTCATGTGAAGTAAATTCATTATTGATTTCCATTATTTGGTTCATGTAATCAAACACAAAAAAATATGATTTTAAATGTACCTTACCAAAATAAATTCTATCTTTATAAAAAAAGAAACATTTATTTCCAAATTTGAAAATAATTCCATCCATATCAATTTGGATACAGAAATAGTGTTTTTGGTAACTGAAGGCACATTATTAGAACCCTTTAAAACCAAGATCATTCTGGTCGGCAATGTGAGGTGGTAATCCCTGATAGCTACTGCATTAAGTTTAGCTCTATTGGTTACTCGATGATCTACCTCTCCATAGTAAATCTTTCTAAATCTACTAGGTTTATATATTTTAATACATATGTGATTGCCACAAGAAATATCTAATAACCAATTTGTAAAAGTAGGTAAATTTCACTTGATAAAAAATGAACCTGAAGCTTTCCCTTGCTTCATTGGATGGGTGTAGTTTTTCTTCTAGTGGCCCTTCTTGACACATTTGAAATATAAATCATATTGTTCCCTTTATTAACCCTTGATCTTCTTCTTCTTCAAAGAGTGTTAAGAAGCTTTGGGATTAAATCACATTGATTTCCCTTTCCTCTTCTTCACTATAAGAACATAATTTTTTTCACGCTTCAAATCCTTATCTACTTAGTCAAGAAGAGTAAGAAGATCTGTAAGATGCTTATCAATGTTTTTCATATTAAAATTCATAAAAAATATAGAGAAGATTTAAGGGAGTGATGTCTGAATGAGGTCAGTGCCCAGTTATTTGGGGATTTTAGACCCTAGAACCTCTAAGCTCTCAATGTATCCAATGATCTCGACTACATGAGGTTCATATGGGTCACCCACTCCAAGATTTATCTAAATAGAGCCTTGGAAATCTCAAATTGTTCCTATCATGATATCTCCTAGTAAAGACCATAAACATACTCAAGCATGTTATACACATCCTTATTTTCGTGTGAATTAATTAGTGCACTAGATATTGATGAAATCATCACTCAAATATTTTTCATAGACAAGAAACTCTTCATCACTCATCTCTTTAGTAGTTGGATCAGGCATTGAGGATTCTAGAACGTAAGATTACTATTAATGGCGTAGAAGAACCCGAAGGAATCTAAATCACTCATGGAAGTTAGTTATAATTACAGGGTTATATTCCTCCAATATTGATCATAGGGATAGTGTGGATGATGAACTTTTCATTTTATTCAAAAATTAAATGGATAATATTATTAGTAATTTACTTTATAAAATAAGTGAGATAAAGTAAATTAAATATTGTTTATTGTTTATTTATTAAATCTCCCACTCTGTTATCATGCCTCGATAGCCATAACCATTGAACTCGAAATGACTAGTTTCTATAACATTATAGGGGAAATTATACCCATTAATTTTCTTAATGATCTAGACAATGGACATGAAAACTATAATAAAGTAATTAGGTGGGCGATCTTTCCAACTACGGACTTTCATCTCCTTGATCCATTGAGTGGATTCCGCTATCCTGAAATCTTGACTTGGATATCCTCAAAACTTTCATCCAAATTTGTGTTGAACATACTTTTTTTATTAAAGTTGATACAATTTTGGTTAAGTCAACCCAAAACTCTCATGAGAACTAACTGATAAAAGTAAGTGTCTAGACTTTGGCTATATACTACACTTAGTTTTGTTGTTTCATTCCCAATAAAGTAATGCAAGGTTTAGTCTAACTAAATATTTAACTGAGGGATTTTAATTTATTTTGCATAAATTTTATCTTGTTTTATCCTTTACACATATCATTCATATTAAGTGAATGTTAATTAATTAACCATGTTGGATAAAACATTTATATATAATTCATTTATTTAATTTCTGTTTTTTCACATTAATTAATTTATTTATGTGATCACATCCTTGCATCCATAAAATAAATAATCTCATAGACAGAAATAATTAATTAATTAAATGGACCATTCATGAGATTTATCTAATGGTTGATATAATTATCGGACATTAAATCAACCTTTGACCTATGGTAAATAACCCTTATTACCAGTCTTGGCATAAGTTATAGAATTCCAGCAATCCACTTCTATATCACTTGGGTTGGAATCATTATGGTTCCATCTTGAACTGCCTCCATTTTCCTTAGTATGCGTCATTAATTACAAATATTTATTACTCACACGTAGGTGGGGAGAACCAAAGAATTTGTTAAATAGAATTACATAAATATCCTAGGACACACATTTCCTATATAATAATAGAGGGTGGGAAGAATCGTAGTCCATCATTTAAGTTAATATTAAATAATTAAAATCTCATTCTATAAATTTAATTAAAAAATCCAACGCATACACAAGTCTTAATCAAGATCATGAATAGTCATACATGCAACGAATATGAAAAATTAAATGGACAGTATTCATTTCATTATTCGTTCTCTAATTATTTAAGATAAACACTCTTTCATTAATTAATTAATTTCCTTTCATCTTTAATGATCATACAATGTTATTTTGAGATACTCATCATTAATGTAATTCATGTAAAATAAATGGCAGAACCAATGATGACATATTAATTACAATAAATTAATTTATCATTTAAAATTATTTAAAACCATTATTAAATTTCCAAACACACAATGGTGTACTAATCAATTAAATAAGGTTTTAATACTATAATTTTCAAATTTAATGTAATTTCAATTTTTTTCATTAATGGGATAATACATAGATTGTACATGATACTACATTCCATATACCTCAGTTTCAATATATATAAGTCACACTCATCAGTATTCTGTGTGTTAAAGCAACTGGACTACACAGTGTGTACATGCCAGCTATACACCCTGTATCCACATATTGTGTACAAGGTTGGCCAATTAAACATGTGGTGTGTAATAAAATCACCATGTGTAATTAATTTCTCACTGCATCTACATACAATGTTCATGGGTATATAGTGTGTGCTCTGGCTGCACGCCGTGTAACCTAGTCTTACCATCCAATGATTTGGAACTTCCTGATGGAATCTCTGGACATTCTTCATTTTTTCTTAATCCTTTAAGAAAATGAAACACCGAATGAAAATAATTAATATGTTAATAAAAAGTTAATTCAAATAAAATTAATTAATGAATAACATAAAATGAAAAATCTAACCACAATTGAGCATAGATCAGTAATAAAATAAATAATTATAAATTTAAACGTGACCACTATGATACCACTTGATGGTTCTGAGCACAGTGGAAGCATGCAGAGGTGGGTGATATATTAAAATTTCTTTTAATAGTCATTTCCCAAAACCAAGAGTGAGGATCTTGCACGTCTAATTTATAATTAACTTATTTAATATTTAATAAATAAATACCTAGGATTAGGAACTTTATTCATTGGTGAATGTTGATCGTCTGAAAATACCCCTATGGATTACCTTCATCATTATGTGAGGATCCAAGGATAGAATCCCTCTAGCAGTGATCCACACATTCTCTTCTGATCTTTGAGTAACACCACTCGATCTCTGGGTTCTATCATGGTGAGTCGAATATCATGTGTTGTTCATTCTTGATCACTCGTTCTTCGATCTTGAATAAACATTTCTTGAACTTATTGTTATTGAGAGGGATATATAAGGAGGCGTTGATAGAAAATTCATTGTGTGAAACAATTATATATTCTCAAGTTTGGTTTCTCTACACCATAGACATAGTCGCATATTTATAGAGTTGGGATTTATGTTAAAATATTATATAATTTCATACAAACCATTAAATAATATTTATTAGATTTAATAAATCACATGATTCATAATAATAATTATATAATTATTATTTTGTGGTGCACAAAAACTTTCACAATTACAAATATTATATAAGAGTCTTGTCAGTTAATATTTGTTACCAGACTTGGTCTTGGCCCATTCAAAATCCTCTAAAATTTATTGAAAAACTGAAAAAATATTTTATTCATAAATAAATATTTTATTCAAAATATAGTGAATAAATATTTATTAAATATTAAATAAATAAAATAAATATTTTATTTACAAGTCAGTTAATTAATATTTATTTAATTTATGTGATCCATATAACTGGAATAAAATTATTCCTCAAAATTGAGAAAAATAGTTATTCCATTAATTAAAATAAAATATAATTTAATTGATATCAATGAAAATTGTTAGTGTGTGACCCTCTAGGGTTCTTTCTAGTTTTCATTAGGCATAGTTACCTGAAGTCAAATATTTCTATCCATAAATGGTTCGCGGTACCCAAGAGAAAGAACTTATTTTTGCAATATTGGAAACCACATGAGAACACTCACTGTGTAATATAATCCATTTGTCACAATATCTCATCAAACATGTTGCATATCCATGTCACCAAACCTATACGCTCGATATGTCTTTCATTAACTATATAAAATAAAAGAATTATTACACCATATCCATATAATTTAATGTGATGGATCTATTCCAAGCAAAGGGTTAGTATATTAGCTTCCATAAATATGGAAGGGAAAATCCTTCCTCAACTTATTCATTAATGATATGTCACTCATGGTGTTCCAAATGTATCCAACTTCTACATGAACTATTATCATAATGGTTTGTGAAATACATCTAAGTATGTGAGTTGTAACAAGCATTAATATTAATATTAAAGTCTAAGGACTATCACACTTGCTCGTAGATAAGAATATACAATAACACCAAAACATGTAAAAAAATTATTGGTGGGTCCATTATCACAATCTCCCATATTGGATATTACCAAGTGTGAACTTCATGAGAAGAATCCACATCTTCTTACAAGTAATCTCACCTAATATTCTATGTACTATTTTTCCCATTATAGTACGTTATCCAATCATGGAACATTATTTGAGAATATATGTATAGAACATCAAGGTTCTCATCATAATGAGGAACTATTATGACTTTATTAATGAGATGTATAATCTATGATATTATTATATTAGATTCATAAAAAACAAAAAAAAATGTAATAATAAGTTTCATTAATATTAAATATATCAAATATACATGTAATAAAAGTATAAGAAGTTGGTCTGAGGACACAAAATCCCATAGGTCTTGGTCAAGGAAAAATTCCAGTGATGTTATCTCCCTTACAGGATCCAATAAATGGGTTTCATAGGGTATGATCCTACTAGTTTAGGCCATCACTTCCTTTTTCAATTGGATTTGTTAAAACCCTATATTTATACTAATCATATTATCACTGTTCAGTGGCTATATTATCAAAGTTATGATGCTTAATAATATTTAAAATTTGATAAGGTATAATAAAACCAAATAAGTGAATGTATTTTTTTTAATCATATTACATAATAATACATTTAATTAAATCACAAGGAGAATTTTATTTATAATAGTTTGGTTCATTACAATATTCCTCATCCATGAAATTTTCCATTGAAATTGTCATTTCCCATAGTAAAATAGATAAGGGTAATTGTGTTTCGTCACCACCTCTAGTTCCCATGTTTCTTCTTCAAACATGTGTTTTCTCCATAGAACTTTAACTAGGTGAATTGTCTTATTTTGTAGAACTATATCTCTACAATCTAAGATATTCAACGGATGATCCTTATAGAAAAGACTGTTCCCCAATAGTATTATCTCTGGATTGAGTACATGTGAGGGGTCTAGTATGTAATTCCTCAATAGGTATACATATAATGCATCATGTAATTTAGAGATGTTAGGTGGGAGTGCTAGTCGATAGTCCACCGCTCCAATGCGATCAAGGATCTCAATGGGATTGATGTATCTTAGACTAAGATTCCCTTTATTTCCAAATATCATTACTTTCTTCCATGGAAATATGATAAGGAATACCATGTATCCAACATAAAACACTAGGTCTCATAGATGATTGTCAACAAATCTCTTTTATTGATTTTATGAAACCTTGATGTGTTGTTTAATGGTCATAACCTTTTACGCCATTTCCTCGACCATTTTAAGACCTATTAGTTTGTATTCCCTATACTTATCTTAACATGTAGGTGTTCTACATCTCTTTTAAAAAAGGGATTCATAGGGAGTCATTTGGATTCTTGAGTGGAAACTTTTATTGTATAAGAACTCAACCAAAAGAATATGTTGATCCCATCCTCCTTTGAAGTCAATTGAGCATGCTCTCAATATGTCCTCCAATGTATAGATTGTCCACTCTAATTGAATATCATTTTTAGGGTGATAATCCATGCTGATGTTCAGGTTTATATTTAGAGCATGTTAGAGACTCTTCAAGAACTTAGAGGTAAATATTGGATTTTGATCGGATACAATTGATAGTGTTATTCCATACAGCCTCACCACTTCTCTAAGGTATATCCTTACAAGTTGATCAAGTGAAAAATCCTCTTGAATTTCAATGAAGTGAGAAGTCTTCATAAGATGATTCACCACAACCCATATAGAATTATTTTATCTTGATGTATTTGGAAGACCAATGAAGAATTACATGGTGCTGCTTTCTCATTTCCATATAGGTATGGGTAACGGTTGCATCATCCCCTTGAATTTTTTCCTTTACACCTTTACTTTCTGAAATACAAAAAAAAATTGATTTGTATTTTGTGATATCCTTATTCATATTGTCTCACTAATAGTGCTCTTAGAAATATCGATACATATTTGTGCTTCCTGGATGGGTAGAGAAAGTTGAACTATGTGCATCATCCCACATCTTCTTTAACTCAATATTTGATGGTAAAAATAGTCCTGACCCAAATCTCACAACACATTATTAATTAACATTGATCTCCAAGGATTTACCTTTTTTATTGCTTCCACTTTCTTCAAAATTCTCAAATAATCTATTTGAGAACCCTTTATCTTTTCCAATACAGATGGTTAAGCAATAATTTTTGAAATGATTAATGATGTTTCATCCTTTATGATTCTCATGTCCATCATCTTTAAGTATAATAATATTGGATCCTTCTCAATTATCATCAATGATAAAATTATTGGATCCTTTCTACTTAGAGTGTTTTCCAGTTTATTCCCTTTAACATGATGGTACTGGATTGAGTAGTCATAGTCCTTGATCAGATCTAACCATATTCTTTGTATCATATTCATCTCTTTCTATGTAAATGTATACTTGAGGCTTCTGTGATCTTTATATATTTCACACTTCTTCCCAAATATATCGTACCTCTATATTTTCAAAGCAAAGATCACTCCAGCTAACTCCAAATCATGATTTGGGTAGTTTTGTTTGTGAAATTTCAACTGCCTTAAAGTATTGGCTATCACTTTTTTATTTTTCATTAACAAACAACCAAACCCCTTATTCAAGGCATTACTAAATACCATGAAAAGATATCCATTTGTGGATAGTGAGAGTATGAGTGTTGTGATAAGCCTTTTTTCAACTCCTTGAATCTCTCTTCGCATTCATCATTCTAAGAAAACTTTACTCCCTTCCAAGTTACCTTGGTTAGATGGGATAAAAATCATGAGAATTTTCTCACAAATTGATGAAAGTACCCAGCTAATCTAAGGAAACGATGGATATCTGTCATAGATATTTGATTCATGCATCCTTTAATTGCTTATATCTTTAAAGGGTCCATAGATATCCCATTTCTTAGGATAATATGCCCCAATAATAAGAATTCATTCAACCAAAACTCACATTTTTTTACTTTACATATAGATTCTCCTTTGATAAGGTCTTTTGCATAGTGCTCATATTCTCATCATGCTCCTCCTTGTTTTTAGAGTATATTATAATTTTTTATATAAATATTACAAAAAAAATTTGAGGTAATATCTAAAGTATCTATTCATAAAGTATATGAATATTTCTATAAAATTATTGAGTTTAAATGGAATTACTATGAACTTTTAGTGCTTGTACCTTATATAAAAAGAAGTAATGGGGATATCCTCCTTCTTCACACTAACTTAGTAATATTCTGACTGTAGATCCACCTTAGAGAATTATTTTAATCTACATAGATGATTCAAAAAGTCATCAATCTATGACAGAGGATACTTTCTCTTTATTATGATCTTATTGAGCACATGATAATCAATGAAAAGATACATTGACACATCCTTCTTCTTGATGAAGAGGGTTGTTGCACCCTAAGGTAGATAACTTAGGCATATGAACCCTCTATCCAGATTCTCATATATTTGTTTCTTTATCTCATAAAGTTCCACAATATAGATTTTATATGGAGTCTTGGATAATGGTATTTCCCCAGGTATAAGCATTATTGAAAATTCAACCTCTCAGTTGGGAGGAAGGCCAAGAAATTCTTCAGGAAACACTTCGTCATATTACCTTATAATGGGAATGTCTTCAAGGATAATCCTTTACATATACTGAATAATTTGAGATATATATTCTTAGTCATAGGGTAATAATATCTATTCTTGATATTTTGGTGCTAAATAGGATTATTCCATCTCCTTGAATTTGTACATAATTGGAGGAAGATTCGTGATACAGAGAGTGATTTCCTTCCCATGAAAATTTGTGTTTCCTCTATATAAGGAAAGTCAATATATACCCATAATTGAATAAAATTACACTAAAGGGAGTATGAAATGGTGTTTTAGGAAGTTCAATCCATAAACTTTGATAGGGGAGGTGTTATATACTTGTGATTCAATAATTTCCTCATTTTCCATTTTCACTAAAAACTCTACTTACATCCATTATGGTGGTGTTTGAATAGTTATACTAAATATTCATGATATGAAAGAATGTGTAGAACCAAAATAAAATAGCATATTATCTATTCATTATTGAATAACTATAATAATTGTTACCACTTCATTTTCAGAATCCACCTCAGCTATTATGATGGAAAAATCCCACCCTTTCTGTCTTGGAGGATTTTGGTTGACTCCAAAAACCCTTGTCTTAGTGAATTGGTTTGCAAAGTGCTCTGGTTCCATACAGTTTAAGCAATGAACAATGTACTAAGGGTTTATCAAATCATTTCTTTCCTTTAATGAATTAGTGGTTTTCCCCTATCATAAATCTCTATCAAGGTGCCCTTCCTTCCCACTCCTAAATCATTTACTCACCCCCTTAGGCAATTTTTAGGGTGCTTCTTTCCATACTTTTGACATGTGCTATGTTGAAATTTCTTAGCACTATTAGATTTCTCCATCAGACCACCATAATTAAACTCCACTTTACTATTCTTATCCCCGTGATACCATTCATATTTTCCAATCTTAATTTCAACTTTTAGGGCACATCAGATAATTTTCTAATATATATCAAAGTCTCATATTTCCATTTCTTTTCATAGACTAGGTTTCTTCCCACTAAAGGTGTTGTAACCTTGCATTTGGGGGTAAAGGAAAATATGGAGGTGTATCATGAAAGTATTATGAAGTTTTACTAATACACCCTGATAGATTTATCTTCCTTTTTATTTAGGTAAAGGGAATACCTTTCCATTTTAAGTTAAGAGTGTGGGAAAAATACTAATTGAATTTTTTTTCTAAAATTCCTTCTACCCCATCAACTTGATCTCTTCCTTAGGATTCATATTCTTGATCAATGTCCACCACTGACCGTCTTATCCCTATATATGATAAACTTCTATTAGAGCCTTATCTTGTTCATAACATTTAAGGATGGAGAAGATATTCTCAATGGAGTTAATCTATTCTTCCATGATTAAGGGATTAGATGATCCATTAAAATCCGGAGGCCTTTTTTAAATAAAGGTCGCAATTGTAGTTTGTTCTTTATTATGGGGGTTTGGTCACTTCTCATGATCCAGGTTTCAATTCAAAACCTAATTTATCTAATAGAGTGTCATCAAAAATTTCAAGATTCCCACTCTTATCAATTTGTTCATCTCATTGGGGTGGTCATCACATTGGTTGTTTACCAGATTCCTCCTATTTTCAGACATTGGATAAAATAAAGGGAAAATTAAGGGTGAGTATTTTTAAACTATTAAAAACATAAATGGTAATCCAGTGAAATTGTAGGTTTGACTTATAAATTACATGTATTTCTTTAATGTATGAATTTATAGGCTTTAATCTAGGTTATCAATGATTTATTTCCCAACATATATTATTATAGGTGTTTTTTATTCCATTAATAATGTTTTATAATGAGATTATGAATTTACCAAATCATATCCCCTAGAGTGTCAAACCAAGTGTACAATAAGTTATATTGTTGTGCACTAATTCATGTCCAAGTCTATCTCAACGCGATGTTTTCAAGTTTTAGCTATATATACATCTGTGCTAAATCCACATCCATGTGTAGTATCCATAAATGGATATATTGATTTATAAACCACTTAATATATACTTAACAAAATTGAGGGATATTTTATTATAGTAGTCTTATCCCTAAATATTTCTCTATAGTTTTATAATATTAATCTCAAAAAATAACTAAACTTTTCCTTTGATACTAGATATGGAAACCCTACTCTTTGTTAAAAATTAATTATAGAATTATTACATAATATTACAAATAATACAACCCAAAAGATTGATAATTCTAGTGAATTTTTTAATTTTTTATATTACATAACAACTTAAAATAGAAAATATTTCATTGTTATTGAAAACTCCCTTAACATGCTCGTATTTAAAACTATATGGGATAACCAGGGGACATTCCAAAGAAAAGGGTGATCTATAAAGACTAATAAGGGAATAAAAAATAAATAACATGAAGAAAGTAATACATGATATAAAATAGACATATAAATGGGTAATAAAAGGACTGATAATCATAAATATGAATAATAATTCATTATATAGCATGATAATCATAAAGCCAACTTGGGAAATGTGTAAATAACTTAAAACACTGCATGATAAATATAGGTAAAGGATAACTACCAAGAAATAATGAGGTAAAAAGTATCATGATAGATTATGTTCACTAAATAATCCTTTTCATGAAATCTCATGAGACTAAAACATTAAAAATTGCATTATATCACTATATAATTCTGGGTGCACCCAACACATTCATTTCATTCTCATGCTTAAGTGTGCCACAGAGACCATGAAACATGGAATCATTTATCATCACATTTTATTCCATGGACATGGTGTGTTGAATAAATAAATGTATTTCCCAAATCAAATAAGTATAATTTCATAATATTGAACACCCTTGATAGTGAAAATGGTATGGGTAGTCACTACACATTTGTTGGGCATGGAAAATTGCGGTAAAATTCCATCAGCAAAACGGCGTTATTTAAAAACTCATAAAATGGTTTCATGAGATAAAAATTGGTATATAATAATTTTTAAATAAAATTGACAGTAATAGGGACATGAAAAAACATATCCCAACATTAGGATTTGGAACTATAAGGCATAAGATAATGAAGAATCTTGAATAAATAAGAGAATGAAAGGATCCCTTTCCATGAGAGTGTGATTCCAAATGCTTTAGAGGAGATTTTTGAGGGATTGGGGCACCTTGGAAGGACTCTATAGAGTGGAAGTAATATTATGGATGTGATAAAATAATTTTTAATAAATATAAATGGAATCTTGGGTGGGTTTATATAGGAAATGAGTAGGGATTTCTTTATTATTTATCAAACTTAGGTTTTGGAATCTATATAAAAAATAACCAAAACCAAAAACCTCAACATGGTTTTTAACAAGGTTTATAGGAGTGGTTTTCATTGTTTTATAAGTCCAAATACTGAACATAATAAAATAATACCATTTATGATGTGGAATTTAGTTATACTCTTAAAGAAATGATTTTAAAACATTATAATATTTTAATGGTTTTGAAGGATTTATAAAGTCTTTATAAAATTATTCAAATAAACTTAAAATCACATTATTTTAAAATTAAAACATATATATTGTCATAGATACTATTTATAATATTTTTTACATCATTTTTTGTGTTTATGATGTCATAATAAACACCGTATATTTATATAGTATTTAAATTTTTACCCAAAATTTTAATACTCAGAAAATTATGAAAAATTAACTATTTGAAAATTTCATCATTCTAAATCCAAAAATAATATTCATTTTATCTAAATTATTTTCCATGTATGTGAATTTACATTTTTAAAATGATAATTTACATTTATTTATAAATTATTATTTTTGGAAAAAACATTTTTCAAAACCCTTATAAAAATTACATTTGAATTCATAAAAATTATATAATATTTTATATTTTATAAAATAATATTTATTTAAAAAATCCATTAATTCATCAAAATTAATTCCTTAATCTAATTTAGATATTACCCCAAAATAAAATTTGTGGTTTATTGTATTGAAATAAAAAACAATTAAAAAGTAACAGTAATTGGATGAAAATATATTCATTATTATATAAAAAATAATGTACATACTCATATTGAAAGGTTATTGATGCATATCCCTTTAATACACTAGAAAACACCCTAAGAGTAAGGTGTGTGATGGTGAGACTATTATGGAAAGGTTCGGCACACATGGTTTGGGCTGTAATCTTAATGAGCCTGAACTTCTCCCATAAATAGTTTTTCTCATGCTTAAATTATTGGATCTCATCTTGGGCTTGGTCAAGGAAAAATAGCAATGATACTATATCCCTTTGAATAAATGATAAATGGGATTAATATGGTAAAATGATATTGTTTGAGGTCATTACATCCTTTGTCTATTTCAATTGGTTTTGTTAAAACCCTATATTTATACTAATCTTATGATCACTATTTAAAATTTGTATTATAAATAGTTGTGATTCCTAACGATCTTTTAAATACAATTGGATATAATAAAACCAAAGAAGTGCATGTACTTTATATAACCATGTTACATAATAATTAATTCAATTAAATCATAAGGGGAATTTTATTTATAATAGTTCTAGTCATTACAATCAACTCATAAGACCTCAATACTTCTCAAAGATTGACCTTCGATCTGGATATCCTCATTCAAGGATTAAAAGGAAGTATATTTCCAATACATTGTTCCATACAATGTATGGGCCCTTTGAATTTATAGTTATTCCATTTAGACTTATTAATGATCCATGTATCTTTATAGATCTAATGAATATAGTCTTTAAATACTACTTTGATAAATTTTTGGTTGTATTTATAGATAATATTATTATATATTCAAAGATAAAGGAAGAGAATGAAGATCATTTTTAGATTGTGTTTATGACATTGAGAAATGAGAATATATGTGTAAAATTTATAAATTTTGAATTATGGCAGTAGAAAGTATCATTATTGGGTCATGTAATCACAATAAAGAGAATATTAGTAGATCTATAAAAGAAGGAATTTATCAAGCATTATCCCAAATTGACCACTATAAGCGAGATATGTAGTTTTCTTGGGATAGTAGGATATTACTGATGCTTTATGATAAATTTCTCATGAATATAAAATCCATTATCCAAGTTAACATAGAAGGGAGTGAAGTTTCTATGGAAATGATATTGTAAATAAAGTTTCAATGAACTAAAAAATTTATTGGTCACTATTATTGTACATACATTATCCGTCAGTGGCGAATGGTTTGAAATATGAATTGATGATTCAAAAAAGTTTTTGAGTTGATTTTTTCATGAAAAAATGATATGCTAATTCATTATAACTCATTCTAATTAGATACTCATCCGAAAAATTACCCTACACATGATTTAAACTCGACAGCAATGTTCATTGCATTAAATATTTGGTGACATTATCTATATGAAGAAAAGTGTAATATATATATCGATCATAAGAACTTAAAATATATATTCACACAAAATTAATTGAATATGTTTTGAAGGAGATGGTTGGAAATGATAAAATATTATGACTACTAAATAAATTACCATACTAGGAAGGTAAATAAGATGGTTGATGCTCTAAGTAAGAAATATTATGCTACTCTATCCATGATGATGATTGAAAAAGACCCAATACTCATGGATTTGTAGAGGATGAATATAAAATTCATAATTATAAAAGATAAATCCTATCTTTACCAACTAAATTTTTAATATTACATTTACATAAAGAACAAATAATCTAATAAGGATGATGTAGATATATAGAAAAATGTAGTGAATATTCTAGAGTTAAACTTTGATAGAGATGGATCTATAAGGTTTGGAACCCAAATATGTGTCCTATTAAAATAAAAAATGAATATGTAACCTTTGGATGATACACATAGTTAATCCTTATTTATTCATCTAGGAAGTATGAAGATTTGTAGAGATCTAAAAAAACTTCTCATGGGATTAAATGAACAGAAAAAATGTATAATATGTATCTTGATACTTAGTATTCCCAAAATTTAGGTTTGAGTGATGAAATTTTGAGGTTATGTTTTAACCACTACCCATACCAATATGGAAAGAGAAAATGTCACCATGGATATTTTTCATAGGACTCCCCAAAATGTCTAAAGGTTATAATTCTTTTTGGGTTATAGTTAATCATCTTACAAATTTAGTGAATTTTATTTCCAATAAATAAGATTTATACCTTGAAAAACTCACCAAGATATATATAATGGAAGTGGTGATGCTTCATGGAATACCATTATCCATTGTATCTAAGAGGAATCATAGGTTTACCTCAATATTTTAGAGAATTATTCCAAAATAATTGGAAATAGATATGAGTTTTATCATGGATTATCATCCTCAGATGGATGGTTAGTCTAAAAAAACCATTCAAACTTTATAGGATATATTGTTATCTTGTTTGTTGGATTTCCAAGGATGTTGGGATCAACACATACCCCTAGTAGAGTTCTAATATAACAATAGTTTTCATTCAATAACTCAGATGGAACCATATGTGGATCTTTTTGGGAAGATATGTAGGAATCCAAAATGTTAGGATGAAGTCAGATAAAATAAGTTGATAGGTTCTGACCTTCTCAAATAAATGATGAAAAATGATCAAACCATTTTGCAGCATATGATAATAGCATGAAGTCGATATAATAGTTATATATATAATAATCAATGATATCTAGAGTTTAAAATTTGTGGTATGGTGTTCCTTAACTCCATGGAAGTGGGTTATGAGATTTTGGGAGAAAAAGAAGTTGATGCCTAGATACAGCAGTCTCTTTGAGATCCTTGATCAATTCAGGGTCATAGTCTATCTCTTAGCACTCCCTCCACACCTCTATCAAGTGCATGATATGTTCCACGTATTTTTTTTGATAAAGTGCATACCAAATCCATCACATGTACTTAGATCAGAATCTATGAAACTAGAACATGACCTTTCATATGAAAATCAATCTTTATAAATCTTGTATCTAAGAGACAAGGTTATAAGAAACAAGGCAGCCCATCTAGTCAAATTTTTATGTTGGAATCGTAAGTTTGAGGAGTTTATATGGGAACTTGAGGATGTGATGAGAGAAAAGTACCCTCACTTTTTTCCATAATATAATAAAATTTGGAGGATGTAATTATTTTTAAGTGGGGTAGAATGTAATGACCCAAGATTTTATTACATACTTTTCATTAATTAAATAATATGTGAGTAGCTTATCTAGCATATGATATTGGACTAAAACAAAATCATGTTACCTTAATAAAATTATTAAATATTAAGTTTATATTATAACTATTAAATAAGAGGGTATGAATAGAAGTAATAAATTTATAAAAACTATATAAAAGGTATAATAAAATAAGGTCATTTTATGCTTAGATATACACTTTTTCAAAAAATGTAACTTACACATTATGTACTGTAATATGAAAATTAAATTTTTCTTGCCTTTAGAAATTTCATTTGGTGAAAAAGATTCAAAATTTTCATTCAATTAGTTTAAATTATATAAAAAGTATCATTTTATTTTTATGCATAAAAATAAGAAAACTAATATTAAAGTTGATTATAGTGATAATGTTGAAACTTTTATTTTTAAAGATTTATTAATATTGTGTAATTTTTATCTAATCAATAAAATTAAAATATTTTAAATAATTATTATAATTTACTATTTAAAGACATATATAATTATATTAAGACGTAATTAATTGGAAATAAATTCCAAATAATATTATGATCACCTAATAGTTAAAACACATTTTTCTACAAAAAAAAATTCTATATATAAAATGATTCAATTTAAAAGTTAATATTTTCTTAATTGGAAATTAAATTATATTAAGTTGAGATTAAATTTAGGTTTATCATACCCAAATTTGGTAAGAGGTTTTATTTTATATTTTTATTAAAAAATATATTATTTGGTTGAAAAAACTAGTCACCTAAGTTAAAACTAAAATGGTAAAATGTAAAAACCAAATGGTAAAGGTCATGAGACATGTTTAAAACATTTGTTAAATTGTGTGGTTGAGACTTTAATAAAAAAAATCACACAATTATCTAATTTATTCCAATATTATAAACATTTAACATTGAATAGTATTTTTTTCTTTTTATTATTACAAAACTGGCCCTCATCTCAATTAAAAAAGGAACACTTCATCCCTTTACTTAACCACGATTTAAAAATACTTATGCTTGACCAAAACTATACCCAAGACTCTCATTAATACCCTTACCACATCCTATAATCCTGTTCCTTTCCCAAATTACAATATTAGGTTCCCTAATTTGTTACTCGCGGGATATCATCCAAATGAGAAAGGTAATATTCTCTACTGATCACTCATAAATCATTCATTTCTTTTCCCACATATTTAAGATATATTTTTTACAATATATTTTAATTACATTAGTATTAATAGTCTAATGATTTTTTTATTATTATGGAATATCCATTAACTACAATGTCCCTTTCACTTAGAAAATCAAAAACATTTTTATATGTACGCATGGACTACCAACTCCATGGATGACGTGTTTTATTTTTTACTTAACTAACTTTCATAGTGGGTTTAGGTGGGATAATTAATGGTTTAATATGATATTTAAAACATCATTAATACTCTTAAATCATAATACCATTTACTAATTTCTTTATGTTATGTGAGAAATGAACATGTCACTTGTGCGTACGTGCGGATTACCGCCTTCATGAGATGATGTGCTTTGATTTCCATAACCACCTAACTTATTTAACAATAAAAGTTTATTTAAAATATAAAAAATATTTTTATAATGGTATTAATATTATGTAAAGGTAATATTATACATCATATAAGTGATATTAACACTAATCTGTCATAAAAAAATTGATCACCCAAGATGAACATATCAGGGTACATTTTCTAATCTAGTTTTGTTTTATAAAACCTCTATAATTATTTAAGTTTTATACAAATATAATAATAAAATATATCCACCTCTATAATTTCTGATATTATGAAGTTATTACGCAACACTTGTTACCATGTTCAATATACCAAAAGTGTTACAGAGAAGTTAACTGAACCACCTCAAGTAACCGATATAAATAAAAATCTATATAATAAATAAATATAATATGTAATATTTTTCACATATGACCATCCATATGGTTATATTTTCTATTTATTTTATAAATTAATGCTTTTTTTCTTTTGGTTTTAGTGGGTAAAATGGGTCAAGGGTGTGTCTTGAGGAGTTGGTGAGGTGTGGACCAACACCTACAGCTAGTGAAGTAGTAAGTAGTCAACTATCTCTCCAGTAAGGGTCACTAACTAGCTGGTAGTCCATAATTTCACTTATAAATATATTCATTAGCCACTATTTGACTATTGGGATAGGAAGGGCCTCCTACCTATGTATAAAAACCACCATTTAACCCGTGGAAATGATCTAGGTTGGAAAAACATGGACTGTATCCTAATTTTCTAACCCAAAAATATATTTTATTTCTTAATCTGCCTCCCTAATTCCTAAATATACTTATTAAAACCTGGATTCTCCCTTGTAATATATTTGTCACTCCCAACCCAATTACTTGGTAGATTCAAATTTCAACTATAGTTGTGGTCCTCTCTTAGTAAGTCAATATCTATTTTGGTCTTGGATCCCCTTACTCTTCAAATTCATCTTTTTTTTATCTATGGACCAGCTTTTTAAAATATGGTAATTATTGAATTCATGTTCCTAATATTATTATATTTAAAAAAGATTTCAAATTTAGGGGTTTAGTTTGGATCATTAACCCTCTTGGTGTGTCATTCTGTGATTGTAATAGTAAGTGATTCCTTTGGATTTATTCATTATAAAACTTGTAATTTTTGAGATTTATAATTGGTATTATTGATTTAGTATCCTTCCTTGATTCCTTGGATCCTTAATAATCTTTTCTTCTGGTTTCCACATGGTTTTAAATATTCCATGTGTTTCAATATGGGTGGTTTCATGACTTGGATTTATCTTATGAATATTACTTTATTTCTCTTTGAATTTTTTTTATAAATTTTTTTAAAGGAATGAAATAGGTCTTGATAAAATATGGAGGTTTTGTGGTTTTAAAAATGGATTTATCCATATATTTTTGTTAACAAAAATAGTTTTTAAGAATGAATTTCATGGTTTTGAAAATTAAATTCACTTTGAATTATTTTCATATGGTAAACTCAATTGTGATCAATGATGAGGAATGGATCCATCCTAAAGGATAAAATTTTACCCCTATACCTATTATTATAGGATAATGTACTCATTTAGTGGCCTAATTTGTGGTAGAGACCCGCTCCCACGAGTGAACTTTTACCCCCTAGACCTATTCTGTTAGGGTAATGTGTACACCAAGTGGCCTAATGATCACTTGATCCATATGATTATCCTCACTAAAATGGGTAAGTATTAACCCAAAGGAAATTTTATCAATTTTATCCATGAAATATATGTTTGGAATGTTTATGTAAGTGCTTTAAAAACTGAGTTTGTTGGTATGTTTTATAAATTTGGAAAAGGGTGATTTATCCTTGTTTTTCATTATACTACATCTCATGCCTTATATTTATTTACTTGGATATAATTGTTTTATTTTATAAATTATACTTGTGAAAAACTTGGTGGGATCGTTGTGAGATGTTTTCCTCACATCCTATATACACATTTGGGAGTATGTAGATCTTGTTTTTTCTAATGTGGGTAAGGGAAAGGTAGAATATGGTGGTGGTGGGTTTTTTCATCCATGGGGTGTGGGAGTATATAGGTTAAATTACATCACATAGAGCTACTAATTTTTTGTTCTCATTTTATTTCAATGTTTTTAAGGATCTTGTCACTCATTTTACCTAATGATTGTATCTTTTCTAATGTTGTTTTGTTTTTTCATACTAACATATTCAATATATATATCATAATTTTCTTAGGTTCTTATTGGAAAAAAAATTCCCAAAGGTAGTTATTGATTCTTATGATCTTTTCACCAACCTATGGGAATCATAACGCTCTTTGGTCCATGTTGTGAACCAACTTGGGTTGTGTTTTATTGGTTAATCTAGGTTAGTTAGTGAAAAATTGGCATTAAAGGGTGGTTTCACTACTTCTGGTATCAATATTTATTTTGGTATGTCTTGGTAGATAAGAGATAAGAATGTGGAAACTTGGTGGGTAGGTTATGAGTTAGCTCTTAGCCATAACTCACCATGATTATCCTTATTTTACCATGGGTGGTCGAGAAACATGTCTTTGGGTTTTATAGTGTTTTTACCCCCATATTGTTTTTACTATATTTCTTGATAAGTTTTGAATTAATTTTTTTATTTTAACTCAAAATTGATTTATGGATCTCATTTTTTTATGTTTCTTTGTATTTTGATGTGTATAACCATTCCCCCCACCCATAAGGCTTCTAGTGAATCCTTGTGAGGGTGTTGTAGATGAACTATGGAAAAGAAACCCTATAATTGACCAGTATTTGTTTAAATTGGTTGTTTTCATTGTCTGATCTATCGATTAAGGTGTGGAACCAACCCATGTTCAGTTTAGAGAGGTTGAATCTCACAAGGATAAGGATAAGAATAATTCCTTTGAATTTATTTTCCAAAACCCATCATTTTTCCATGGGACAAACGATCCATAATGAGGATAAAGATTTTTAGGAAAGATCAAATTGATCTTTGAATTCCTAGAAACTTCTGACTCTTTAAAGGTAAGGTGTGTTGTTTCCAAGAATGAAGGCATGATTATAAGGGAGTGATACTTGGTTTTTTGGATAAGAAACATGCGGGATCAGAATATAAGGACTTCAAGTCCATTTTCACCAATAAATTATACCCATATTCTATGACCATGGGGAAATAAATAGATTTCCTCACCAGTGATCAAGGTAATTATTCAGTAATAGATTATTCTAATCATTTCTTCAAGATAACTCTTTTTCTCATGATGTTTTGTTTAAGGAGAAGATAAAGGATCATAGGTTTCATATGGGACATTGATATGATATCACGTCTCCAATATTTTTGTTAAAATTAAACACTTATTTTAAGGTGTCTGATAAAGAATTTATGGTAGAGATTGACTTGGAAGGAAATTCAAGGCAGACTGGAGTTCCTTTTAACTCTGGTTATAGATCCAGTGGTTCTTACAAGAGGAAGAGGAAGAGAAATGAGTTCAATAGATGAAACATTGATGTTTCTTCTCAGAGGTCTCTTCCTAAACCATTATTAGTGGTTAGTGGTTTGACTTAATACCAGTGTGGCCACACATGACACATGAAGAACTTTTTTCATGTGCCTAAAAAGTTTTGTAACTTGTTTGGGTGTCACAGCAACTTGAAATTTTTTTTAGATCTATCTTTTCCTTTCTCTAGAATAACACCATTAACACCTAGAGGATCTGTGATGTAATAATATTCTTCATGGACTATATTTTTCTAGATAAAGTCATCTATAATGAAGTAGTTATACACATTAGATAAATATCTAGTAGAATTTTATGTGGGTCATTCTACTATAAGAGGTTCCATTTTTGTTGTTTCAACCTTAGTGACTACTTTATTTGATACAGGTTCTTCTCACTCTTTCATGTCAACTTGTAAGGTGTATCTTATAAAAATTCTAATTTAACTCATTCCATTAATTATAGAATTTTTTTTCTATATAGGGGAGAAGAAGGATTTGATTTTTTGATGTCCCACGTTCTCTTTCTATATGTGAAATATAGATCCAGTTTGGGATTTTTTGTTCCTCGATGTGGACCTCTTTGATGTTATCATTAGGATAGATTCATTGATTTCTTATAAGGTTCAGATTGATTATTATCTTTAACAAGTGTCCATAACTACTCCTAATAGGAGTACCCATGTGTTTAAAGGTGATTGGGTGTCAAGGTCCAATCATACTGGACCACCTCTTCTAGTGAATTTTAATTTTATTCTTTTCTATAATCAAACTGGGATAAGAATCTTGTAGTAGTGGTCTTCCTTTGATAGTCAACAAGTTTCCTAAAGTTTTTTTTTTGATGAATTTTATGGATTTCCTCTAGAAAGGTAAGTTGAGTTATCTATTTAATTAGTATTGAGAACCCAATTGATATCTATGTCATCTTACTGTATAGATATAGAAAAGTTTAAAGAGTTGAAAATTCAGTTTGACAATTTGAGACCCAAGGAATTTATATATCTAAGTACGTCACGTTGGACATCCTTTATAATATTTTCCAATAATTTTTATGGAACTCTTCACTTGTTCATAGATTATCAGAAGATCAATCGATTAATGATCAAGAACAAATATAATTTTCCTTACATTTACGATTTGTTTGATTAGTTGAAAGAGTAAAAGTAGTTTTCTAAAATTGATCTTTGGTCTATTTATCCGTAACTCAAAATCAAAGAGTCAAATATTCAAAATGTTTTATTAAGAAGTGGGTATGGTTATTTTGAGAACCTCACGATTCTATTTGGCCAAAATAACCTTTTATTATATTTATGGATTTGATTAACTAGATTATCCACTAGTATCTTGACACTTTATTTTGGTATTTTTGGATGATATTATGGTATATTCTAAGACCTAATAAGATCATGTGCATTACTTGAGATATGTTTTGGTAATTCTAAGGGATCCCGGCTTGTTTGATAAATTATTAAAATTCCAATTCTGAATCCGAGAGGTTAAATTATTAGTACATATGATCTTGTAACATGGTATCTTAGTTGATCCTAAAAATTTATGTTTGTCATGTCATGGGAAAATCCATGGAATGCCTTTGATATTTATAGTTTATTAGGTTTGTAAAGATATTATCATTGGTTCATAAAGTATTTTTCAAATATTTCTTCACCTTTAACTACTCCCACCTGGAAGGGTGTAAAGTTCTTGTGGGATTCAAAATTTCAAGCATTATTCAATGAGCATAAGCATCATTTGATCTTAGAACCAATTCAGACTCTACTAGACAGGGCTACATGATTTACTATAATGCTTTTAGTTCTATTTTGGTATGTGTCCTTATACAAGGGTATCATGTGGTGGATTATATATTACATCAATTTCAACCTTGCAAGAGTAATTATACCACTCATGATTTGAAACTCACATTTATTTCTCATTCCCTTAAAAGTTAGTATTTCTATCTTTTTGGGAAGAAGTTTACTATTTACTCTGACCATAAAATTTTGGGTTACATATTTTCTAAAAAATATTTAAACATCTAGCAGAGATGCTGGATGAAATACTTGTATTCGTTTGATTCTACATTTCTTATACATTGGGAAAGGTTAATGTGGTGTATAATGCTCTAAGTAATAATATTCATTCTTATACTATAAACGAAGCATAGTAGATAGAACTTGATGGGTCTGTTTGATCATATACACTTGGGATTTAGGAAAGATGAGTCTGGTTTTGTTTTGGAAAGTGTTAATTTGATATACTATATCCTTGATATGATTACTTAAGATAAATAGAAATAGTAGTAGTTCTAGAATATCAAGTATTATTTATATGGTGGGGAGACTATTAGTGATTGGTCTCTCTCCTCGGTGGGTATTATTTATTTTATGAATTAATTTATCATCCCTTCGTCTGTAAGGATGGTCATGTTGAGAGATTTTTATAATTATTTTTGGGTTGTCCACCCTAGAGATACAAATATGTTTTATGACATGAAGAATCAATTTTGGTGGCCTATTGTAAAATTATATAGAGCCATATTTATATCTCAATGTTATACTTTCCAAAATATTATTGTTGAACGCCAATAGACTTATGATTTGATTCATCCTCTTCTTATGCCAAAATGGAAGAAAAAATATATTTTAATGGATTTCATTGTTGGTATAACTTAGAATCTATGAGTTAATAATTCCATTGGGGTCACAGTAAATATATTAACCAAGTTATCTCATTTTATATAGATCTATGATACCACTAAAGTATAAGACTTGAGAAAGTTAAAAGTACAAGAGATTTCCTGGTTTCATGGAATTACTATAGTCATTATCTCAGATAAAGACCCTTACTTTATCTCATTATTTTGAAAGGGCCTCTAGGTGTCAATGGGAGCTCAGGTAATATTGAGAATGACATATCATCCCCATATTGATGGGCCAATAGAAAGGGATAATTAAATTATAGAAATATGATTCATTTTTGTGTCTTTTTCTTCAGAGGTTCTTGGTATAGTCATTTGGTTCTGGTTAAATTTTCCAATAATAATTATTACCAATCATCTATCATAATGACACATTTAAAATATTTATATAGCCTCCATTTCATCCCTATCTTGGTTGGTCTGATGTTGGAAAAGCTTCCTTGGTTGGACCGAGTTTAGTTTAAGAGATAAAGGAAATGATATAGCTTATTATTTAGTGTTTTGTATCATTTCAAAGTCATTACAAGTATTATGTAGACTTGTATAATCATTAATTGGAGTTTTCAATTGGTGACCAAGTTTTCTTGAAATTATTACCCTATTAGGGTAATTGAAGGCTTTGAAAACATGTGAATATCTCTCCTAGGTATGTGGGGGTATTTTTTATCATTTAATGATAGGTAAATATAAAGTATCACTTGGATTTACTAGTTCATTTTTCTTTTATCCAAAAAATATTCCATGTGTATCAACTCAAAAATTATCAGTTAGACTCATCGCATGTTCTGAATTGGGAAGACCTCAATATAGAACCTGATATTTCTGTGACTTGGAAACTACTTAGAGTTGTTAATTCATAAGTGAATATTTTACTTGGGAATTATATACCTTTGGTTTGAGTTCTGTGGAAGCTTGGTTCTGATACTCATGAGACTTGGGAGTATGATTCTTAAATGATGGAGAAATGGGATCAGCTATTTAGAGACTAACCTTACTTGACTTAGCTTTTTGGGGGGATTAATAAAATGGGGATAATTGTAACATCCCTGTATTTTTTTCAAGTATGACCATCTTTATTTTTTTCATCTTTATTTTAAATATACCTACTTGTTTCTTATGGTTTTAGATGGTAAAATGGGTATGAGGGTTATATAAAATAATTAACATGGTATCGATAAACACCTATAGCTAGTAAATTTATTGGTGGCCCACTAGCTGGGATGTGAGGGCTACTGGATAGTTGGTGTATAAAGTAATATGTTGTAGCAATATTCTAGTCGATAGGTCAGCTGGTGAATCCTACATTTCTGTAGTAGCCACAATCCTGCTAGTGGGTTGCGCAAGGTATTATTCCTATCTACAGAAGACACCTACTAGCTAGTTGTATTGATCTGGGTTGGTAAAACATGGTTTTTATCATAATTTTCTTACTAAAAGCCTCTATTTTGTTTCTTAATCAAACTCCCATGATACTAATTTGAAACAATACCGACCCCAATATCCCAACATTGGTGGTTATTTTATTACAATGGAATAGATACAAGAGCCCACATCACTAAGTATCAATCAATTTAGTAGTCTTTAAGAACTAGATACATACATGATTCCCTTATTACATTGGTAATTATACAAAGAACATAACAAAGGAAAATAAACTTCTTCCTTGATACTTATCCAAATATTTCATCTTCATAGCCAGGGGAAGGAAAAAAATAAAAGGGTGAGATCAAATTCTTAGTAAGGGTTACATATAGTATAAACATGAATCAATAATAATTAAATCATAATTAATAAAAAATAATAAATATGGGAAGTTAAATTTTTAAAAACACATGCCAATCAATAAAGTAATAATTAAAATGCATCCATAGATTTTTTTCGTAGTGAAAATCCTCTCGATAATAATAATTAGATTATAAATATAGAAAATTATTAGTTATTGGACACCATGTATCTGGAACATGAACCATTATACCATAAATACCTTTCATGAGACTATTTAAGTATGTGGGTAGAAACTTGTCTGATTCTTCTTGGAAAAAAATGAAAAGGGTTTTCTACCAACTAATTTCATCTCATGAGGCTACTGATACATTGAGGTGCTTGCATTAAGTGATACCAAACACATAGGGATTGCATTAAATGGTCCATAACCCATGTCATACAATTACAAAGCATTCCACATATCTCAATTTATTTATTATATAATGTTTCTTATCGTCAAATATCAATATTAAATAAAAAATATATATTTATCAAAATTTCACCAATTAACCAAACAACTATCAAGTTAAACACCATTTGTAAAAATGGTATACAGCTTAGACAATAATAATATACATGAAATAATGGATTAAAATGGTAAAATATGAATATATCATGATGAATAATGTCCAATTAAAGTGAAAACATGTAAAAATATTTTTTAATAAACTTTAGAAATGATCCACTTTAGTACGATTTAATGGAAAATATTAAGGAGTCTTTAAAGAGTATAAAGATATAATTGTTTGTATAAAACCATAAATGAACTAAGTTATTTTTTCATGATAAAATGAGTGATTTTATAAAAATAATGGGGGATTAAAACAAATTATTTAGTATAATTTATAATGGGTAAGAAATTAAACAGTTTCCTTTAATTGGATTTGCTTGTCTAGATAAATTGGGAAGGAAACCTTATAAAGCATGTATTCCCCCATAAAATAAAGAAAAATTAATCTAGTTAACTATTTTTTGAACATGAAAATAGAATTTAGGAATATTAAATAAGAATAATTAATAATTAAATTGGTTCAAGGATAGATAAAGCGTAACCTGAAGGAAAAAATGGAGGTTTAGAAAGAATCTCTTACAACTTTGTAATCAATCGAATCGTATGCCCCATAAAATTAATAATTATAAAGTGTAGAATTTAATCCCATGAATATGAATAGATTAAATATATGATATATCAAATTTCATTATACATAAACCATAATCAAGAAACAATTGGTGAATATGGTATATCTCACGGAAATAAATGTGAGATGAGAAACCCATTTCCATATGTTCAAAAGCATTTTGAACTTATAATTAATGTCCTGGATAATAAAATAAGATTCATTAATAACTTAATTTAGAAACTATTAAACATATATTTGATTTATAATAATTTTATTAAATTATTTTATGACTATTATGATGAGATAAATTTTTTAATTTTGTTGTTCTGGGAGCATTTGTTTTATGGTTTTATGGGCGGTTCCATTGCATATAATTATGGTAATTCTTGTAAAAAGGAATAAAAACTATAGAAGTGAATTATTTAGTATTTATGAAATTATTTAATATTAAATGGTCTCATATATTATTTTTTATATTATATGATGATGATTAATTAGATAAAATACTAATGAAAATGTTTTAATTTATTTTGGTATTTTTTACGATCATCACAAACTTGTATCATTTTTTTAATATTATGTTTATATATTGGTTCCATAACATGATATAGATTATAATATGTATATTAAAATATTATTTAACCATAATAATGGTTTTATGACCATAATTTAAGGCGATAATGGAAAATGAAAACTTGTCATCCATGAAGGTGGTGAATCAACACCTCACAGATGATGTTTTCATTTTTAGAATTAATGGGGAAGAGGAGATATTTGAGGATCAATATTACATTATTTTAATTTTTAGAATTAAAGTGGAAAAGGAGAGATTTGAGGATCAATATTACATTAACACAATAAACATAAAGTATAAATATGATACTAGAGTTATCATTCCTCTTTTGATAAGGGTAGGTGACAAGAGAATAAGAAAAGAAAAGTAATTAAAGGAGAAGGATTGAAGGTTTTACCTCTTGAGTATCGTCTCCTTGAGAACCTCCTTAGGGCACTTGGAATTGGTATTTGGTTGAGACCAAAATCTTTTGGACATGGGGAAGAGGTTTGGAAGTGTAATTGGGAAGAATTTTAGAAACATCCAAGGCTTAGAAGGTGTGAGTATAAGGGGTGGTGAGGGGTGGTATTTATAGTGGAGGAGGGGTGTTTTTTGATTATTTTATTCATTAGTTTATTATTTTGGATCAAGACTATCAATAGTGAAGATTTTTGTAACTATGTGAAGTAACTAGTGAATGGTAGTTTGAAATAATGGGTTATTACATTGGAAATGGCTCAAAAATCATGTAGTTAACTTATAATGTTAAATAACAAAAATTATTATATTTCACTATTTACCAAAAATTCAACTATTTTAGAAAAATCCCAAAAAAAATCACCATAACTATTTTTTGACATATATATTTAAAAAATGGACTCCATTTTATAAAAGTAATTTTATAAATATGATAAATTTAATTTTTAATTAAAGTAAGCATTTATTCTAAAAATGTTGATTTTAATATTATAAAAGATTTTACAACACTTTGAAAAATTAATTATCGTCTCATAAAATTATCTTATAATTATAATTAAATAAAATATTAATTTATTAATTTATTAATCTATTTTATTAAAATAAATTTTCCTTTAAATCATTATATTAATTATAAAATTGTAAATAAACTTTTACATTTCACAAAACAAAAACACTTAATTTATCATTTTTAAAACATTTATTTACTTATTCCATGATATAAATATATCATATTTTCATTTATGAAATACCTAAATTTTATTTATACTTTTATAGGTGAGTTAATTATTTTAATGGACACATTACTATTCCTAATCGTTAGATTATTATTCTTAATGGTCACATTACTATTTCAATGTTCATGTTAACATTTAATAGTATATCATTATTCATTTAAGATAGGTTTTGTGTGTAAAGTAATAAATCAAATGAATTGATTTTATTTAATAAGATACATAGAATAAAATTTGGGGGTGGTATATTTTCCCCTCATTTGATAAATTTCATTCTCGCAGTTTTTAAATTGCACTTCAAAAATCAAAGGTTGATACATGAAAATTTCTTTGTGGGAAACCCACATCATAAATTGGAATAATAATACATACTCTTAATAATATGGAAAGGGAAATGTGAAGGTCACCACAAAATTAAGCATTTGAATAGGATAAAATTACCATAAAGTAAAAATGATGTCATGGAAGAAAATCTAACTATCATGTTTTGATCGAGAGTAATAGAGAACACGATCATTAGAAAATTAATTATCACAAAACTATAAATATGATCTTGGTTAAAAGAACATTTATTTCTTAGAAAGAAAAGTAAAAATAATAGTGTTTTTGTTCCAAAACCCTTTTCCTACAGTTAAGGGTTTCTTTTACTATACTAATATGAATTTGATAAAATAAACTTACTTAATTCCTTTCTATGTCATAATATTATCCTTTTGTTGTGCTTCAATATATATCCACATAATTTTTTAAATATATAGATGGATAATCAAGACTAATTTTTACTCCTGAAGTATTTTTATGAATCATAAGATCCACAAGTCATTCATTCATCCTTTAAATGTTTATTGAAACCAAAATGGTTAGCATAGGTTATCCAATATGATAAATAATACTTTAATATTAATCAATAATATCCTTAATATATTCTATAAGTATTTAACATTAAGACTCATCCAAAATATTTCTTCCTGAATTCAAAGACCAAAAAATTATAATGAAGGTCACTAAATTTACAAAATCAACTTAACACAAGATTTACCCAAATAATTTAGCAGTTATTTTCCTATACTGAATAGATGAATACCTTAATATCATTTAAAACTTTATGAAAACATGAATTCTTCAAAGAGGAAAAAATCTCAATTTGTTGAATATATTCCTTAAATCAAAACATCTAATAGTTCCAGCATAACATAAACTGTTAGATCACTAACACCCTTCATGGTCATCAATATTATCCGATAAACATCTATTTATTATTCTATCAATATAAAGAATATATTTAGGGTTATATTTCCCAAGTCATGTGGTTTTAATAAGATAAACTTACAATAGAATCACTTCTCTTGATTACTGGTTCTATTTATCACATGCTTCCAATTTCTTAAAGAAGAAGTATTGTAGTACAATCCTTATATATTTTATGATGCTTATAACCAGATTATTATTGATAAAATACTCAAAACACATAATTATTGATTCCAAAAACATTCATATTAATCATTCCTCTTCATCAATGATAGTGGAATAAGCTTGACCATGATCCATTATCCTCTTTTGGGGTATATTCTTTTGATACTTGAGAAATTAATTTTCATAGTTTCACATCTCTTTTCAATTGAAGCATTGTAAATTGGAAAAAAAATTCTTACACATTCAATAAAAAGTATGGTGAAATTTATCTCTACACTGGTATAAAACTATCATTCCTTTTAAGCAAGTACTGGAGTGATTCTTTCCACAATTATCACCTGTGGGAAAATACTTCTTTCTCTTCTTTCCTTTATCCAACTTTTTCCTAGATGTATTATTATTCTCATGCTTACCTATAAAGCCATAATACTTAAAGAATTATTTATTTGTCTAATTAGTAGATGATATTATATCTTCATATGATGAGAAATTTTAGAAAACTTGTTCCCTTAAAAATATTGGAATAATACCATAAAATATTTCAACCTCCTCACTCTTTGGATTATTTGTATTGGTGAGGTTCTGATATCAATATTTCATGAATATATTTTATGGTATTTTAATGTGTTCAATTATGTATTTAAATGATTAATATTTACAATTTTGTTAAATAATTAATTTTTTTTGTGTTTTATGTTGCGATATAATAGATTTATAGAAAATAAGAAAAATGACACTTCGCACTGCGAGCGAAGCGCAGCGGCATAGAAATGGATTTTTTAGGATGCAGAAAAGCTAGAAAACTACAGTAGACTAATTTAAACATAATGTATACCATTTACACAATGTGAGTTTTTTCAGGATGAGTTTTTGGAAGAGATACACCAAAAGTCATGATGCCATGAAATTAAAAGTTTATATGTCATGTAACCACATTAGGCATCGTGTAAATTATCGAGATAGAATTAAAACACCCATATTTCAGAATATCTCAATTTTTGACAAACTTTTCAACATGGGACCCACCCATGACCACCTTTGGTGAAATTTTTAATTATCCTAATTGATATTAGATCCCATTTAGAGCCTATAAAAGGATATTCACCCTGCTATTGTTGGTGGCATTCAGAGATCCGGAGATCAAAGCTTGGAGCGAGAAGTTGTGTTGTGCAGAGACCTCCCAGAATTTATCTCACTTATCCTTATATTTTCCTTTTAATTTCTCATTCCATATTATTCTCTCATCACTAAGATGAGGTGGTAAACCCACCTTATTCTAGGGTAATTTAACAAATGGGGGAGGTGTTTTTAGATTAATTTATTTTCTTCTATTCATGTATTTGGTTTTCCCCAATTTAATCTTAAACTTCCAATCCATTTATTTTTCTTTTATCATAACCATTGATATTTGAATCTAAAAGGATCTTTAAATTTTCACAACTGAAAACCCTAAATAAGGAATGAACATTGTCATGTTTATGGGATATCGGGTTTAAATTATGTATTGAGACAAACTTGATTCATTGAAACCCTAAATTACTGAACCAAGGAAAATAGGGGATTGTCACGTCAAGGAGGTGATACCATGTCCATTGAATATTCCTAGTATCGACTCTAACACCAATCATGAATTAATAAACATATTTTATAAAATTTATTTTCACCTAAACATTAAAATTATAAAACCATGGCATGCCTTTCAAATTTGTTTACAAATAAAGCAATCAATCTACTTCATTTTCATTATGATTCATCAAAATAAAATCAAAACAATTTTCTCTCACCACTTTCACCAAATTAATAAAATTAAATATTTTTTAAAACTTAATCAAAATAATTTCACTGTAACTTTAGATCAACCTATAACTTTCCTAATAGTATGTTTAAATTAATCAAGTAGCATTGTTTTAGTTTTATAAAAAACATAGACTTATATGGAATTAATGATGTCCTCTAGTCCTATTAGATTATAATTCCTTCTATGAGGTTCCATTTCTAAATGAATAAATACACTATATTTGATAATATCAATATGATATATAATGTATAATCCAAAACTCGTAAAATAATTAACATAAATTGACAAATTTATGCGTATCTAATCTCATAAACATGGTTTCTATGGAATGTTCTTCAATACTTATCCTCAAAGTCTATCATAGGGATATGTTCTATAATCAAATTTTTCCTAAATATAGTTCTCATGGTTTTTACTAATCTTTCTCTGATACAAACTATAACAACCCCGACCCATGTATCTAGTAGTCAGTGGATATTTTATTACAATTGGATAGATACAAGAGATAACATCACCAAGGATTGATCAGTTTAATAATATTGAAGAACTAGATGCATAAATGGTTCCCTTATTACAATGCTAATTATACATAGAACATAACAATGGAAAATAACCTACTTCCTTGAAAATTATTCAAATATTTCAACTTCATAACCTGGGGAAGGAAAACAAATAAAAGGGTGAGATCAAATGCTCAGTAAGGGTTAAATACAACTAAAACATGAATCAATAATATGTGAATCATGAAAAATAAGGAATAATAAATATGTCAAGGTAAATAACTAAAAAAATCATGCCAATCAATAAACTAAAAATGAAAATGCATCCATATATTTTTTTCATAGTGAAAATCCTCCGGATTGTAATAATTTAATTATAAATACAAGAAATAATTAATTAATGTAAATCATGTATCTGGAACATAAACCATTATACTATAAATACCTTTAACAATATTGTTTAAGTATTTGTGTAGAACCCTATCTGATTCTTCTTGGAAATAAACGTGAAAGGTTTGTCGCCAACTGATTTTGTCTCATGAGACTATCGATGCATCGAGGAGCTTGCATTAACTAGACCCCAACCAATAGGTATTTCATTAAATGGTCCCTAAAATATGTCATTCCAATATAAATAATTCCTCATATATTTATTTATTTAATAAATAATATTTCATATCATCAAATATCTATATCAAATAAGAGATATTGTTTTATCAATATTTTCATAGTTAATCAAATAACTATCAAGGTAAACATTGTTTTTAAAAATGGTATATGGATTGGAAAATAATAATACCCATGAAAGAATGGATTAAAAGGGGGAAATAAGTATAGATCATGATAAATGATTTCCAACTAAAATAAAAACATATAAAAAAGTGTAATTAAGAAACTTTAGAAATGATCCAGTTTAGTGTGGTTTAAGGGAAAATATTAAAGAGTCCTTAAAGAGGACAAACACATGATTATTTAAGTAAAACCAGAAATTAACTAAGATATTTTTTCATGATAAAATGATTTATTTTATAAAATTAATGGTGTATTAAAATAGATTGTAGATTATACTTGAAAATTAGTAAAAAATTGGAAAATTCCCTTTAATCGGGCTTGCTTGTTGGGATAAATTGAGAAGGAAACCTTATAAAACATGTATTTACCCATTATATAAAGAATAATTGAGATAGGTAAATATTTTTTGAATATACACATGTAAAATAGAAGTAAATAAAAATAATTAAAAATTAAATTAGGGTAAGGAGTGAGAAAGCATAACTCGAAGGAAAAATGGAGGTTCAGAAAGAATCCCTTATCACTTTGTAATCAATCGAATCATGTTCTCTATAAAATTAGTAATTATCAAGTGAAAAATTTAATAACATGAAGATAAAAATATTCATGATATGATATATAAAATGTAATTATATATACAACATAATCAATAAATAAGTGGTGAATATGGCATATCTCATTGAAATAAAAGTGAGATGAGAAACCCATTACCTTATGTCTGAAATCATTCTTCACTTGTACTTAATGTCCTATATAATAAAATTATATTCATTAATTAGTTAATTAATAAAATTTTAAATGTATATTTTATTTATTATAATTTTATTAAGTTCATTTATTTCCATTCTAATTAGTTATAATGTTTAATTTTGTTGTTCCGAGAGCGTTCATTTCATGGTTTTATGATTGGTTCCCTTGTGTATAATTAAGGTAATTCTTGTAAAATGGAAGAAAACTATAGAAGTGAAATTATTTAGTATTAATTAACTTCTATAAGGTTAAATGGTCTCATATATAATTTGGTTATATGATATGAGGATGATTCATTAGATAAAATGTTGATGAAACTGTCTTAATTTATTTTGGTAGTTTTTTCGACCATCACGAACATGTATCATTTTATTTAACATTATGTTTATATTTTGGTTATAGAACATAATATGGATTATAATATGTATATTAAAATCTTATTTAAATATAATAATTTTTTTATGACCATTATTGAATGAAGTAATAGAAAAACTCATTATATATAAAGGCGGTGAATCGACACCTCGTAGATGATGTATTCATTTTTAGAATAAATGGAGAAGAGGGTGGATTTGATGATGGATATTACATTAACACAATAAAATTATAGTATATATATGATAATATATTTATCATGCCTCTTTTGATAAGTGTTTTATGAGATAATAAGAAATGAAAAGGAATTGAAAGAGAGGGATTAAGGGTTTTACCTCTTGAATGTCGTCTCCTTGAGAACCTACTTAAGGCACTTGGAATTGGACATTTGTTGATACCAAAATCTCATGGAAATGGGGAAGAGGATTTGGAGATTAATTTATAAGAATATTATAAATATCCAAGGCTTAGAATATATGGGGATAAGGGGTGGTATTTATACTGGAGGAAAGGGGTGTTTCTTGATTATTTTATTAATTAGTTTATTATTTTGGATCAAGACTATCAATAGAGATGATTATTATGAATAATTAAAGTAAATTGTTAATGTGAGTTCTAAATAATGGGTTCTTACATCATAAATGACTCAAAAAATCATGTATTTAACTTATAATGTTAAATAATGTAAATTGATGTATTTCCCTATTCACAAAAAATTCAACTATTTCAGAAAAATCACAAAAATTCACCCTAACCATTTTTTAATGTGTAGATTTTAAAAATGGATTCCATTTTATGAAAATAAATTTCTAAATTTTAGATATTTAATTTTTAATTAAAATCATCATTTATTCAAAAAATACATATTTTAAACTATACCTAATTTTACAACACTTTGAAAAATTAATTATTATCTCATAAAATTATCTTATAATTATAATGAAACAAAATATTAAGTTATGAATATATTTTATGTAAATAAATTTTCTTTTAGATCATTATGTTAATTATAAAATTATAAATAAACTTTTATGTTTCACAAAATACCAACACTTAATTTATCATTTTTAAAACATTTATTTACTCATTCCATGATATAAATAAATCATATTTTCATTTATGATATACCTAAGTTTTATTTATACTTTCACAGGTGATGTTTTTATCCTAATGGACACATTACTATTCTTAATGGTCACATTACAAATCTTAATAGTCGCATTACTATTCCAATGATCATGTTAATATTTAATAGTATATTACAGTTCATTTAAGCCTAGTGTTGTATGAAACATAATCTGTAAAATGAATTGAATTTATTTAAGAATATACATACCATAAAATCTTGGGTTGTTATATAATTTTACCCTTTTGAACCTAGAGGCTCTGTTAGAATATATTTGGCTCTTCCAACCCAATTCCTTGGTGGATTAAAGTTCTTATCGAATCCATGGTCCTCTCTTGGTAAGTAAATCCCTATTTTGGTCTTGGATCTTCGTATTCTTAAAATTCCTCTCATTTTTCTCTATATATTAGCTTTTTTAATGATGTGGATTATTGGATCTGAGATTCTAATTGTATTCTTTTTATATCCTTTGTGTAATCGAGGATTTTGGTTTGGATCTTCATCCCTCTCAGTGCGCCATTCGAGTGTTATAGGGTTAATTTCATCATTTTGATTTCTTCCTTATAGAAATTTTCTATTTATATATTTATTATTTGACATTATAGACTTATGATCCTTACTTGATTCCTAGGATCCTTGGAATGTGTTTTCTTATGGTTTTAATGTGGGTGTTGATATTCCATGTTTTTCAAGGTGGGTAGTTTCATATATTTTCTGTATCTTATAAAGCTTGGTTGCATGATATTTGAAATTGTTCTTTAAAATTAGTTAAAATAAAGAAAAAAATTGAAGAAATATGGATTTTTTTGTTATGTTTTTGAAAATGAATTTCTCCCTTTGGTATTTTAAAAGATTATTTTGAAGCATAAATTATATGGTTTTGAAAATTAAATTCAATTTGAATTATTTGGTTGTGGTAAACCCTTATTGTGATTAATGATGAGGAGGGGATACATACTCCAAATTAACTCTTACCACCTGGACATGTTATTCTAGGGTAATGTGTGCACCGAAAGACCTAATTTGTGGTAGGTATCTACTCTTGTGAGTAAACTCTTACCCCCTATACCTATTCTGCTATATCAATGTGCACACTAGGTGGCATACTGATCACTTGATCTATATGAGGATCCTCTCTATCCTGGATTAATATTAACCAAAGGTTAATTTTATTAATTGTTATCCTTGAAATTTATGTTTGGAATATTTATGGAAGTTCTATGAAAATTGGTTTATTGATGTGTTTTATAAACAAGGAAAAGAATGGTTTACCTATTTTTTATCATACTATATCTCATGCCTTATCTTTATTTACTTGAGCATAATTGGTTTATTTTAAAAAGTCTCCTTGTGAAACACCTGGTGGGATCCTACTATTCTCTTTCTCCCACACCTTTCCCACACCTTTGAATATATATAGATATTTTTTTTGTTTGATGAAATTAAGGTTATAGTGTTGTAAGGCGGTGGTGGATTTTTTTTTGTTAACAGGTTTTGGTAGTTTAAAAGTGATGTTACATCACATGGAGCTGGGAAATTATAGTTCTTATGTTATTTGGATGGATTTATGGATATTGGCACCTGTTTTTTCTAATGATTGTATCTTTTCCATTCTTTTTTTGTATAACAACATTTTATCTATATATATCACTATGATATTATGTTTTTTTTGAAAAATCATTCCTAAAAGTAGTTCTTGATGTCCATGAGCTCGTCATCGGCCTATGGGGATCGGGACCGCCCTTTGGGTCATGTTGTGGTACAGCTTCGGTTGTGGTTTATTGGGTAATATATGTCAGTTTGTGATAAAATATAATAATAAATTAACCTTATCAAATTAAATACAGAATAATAATATTCCTAGGATTTTTTTTTAATAGACATAATTTGGTTTTTCAAGAAGTTAGGTGAAAGTTTAGAGTGAATTAAGACCAAGGTAAGGGTTTCATTGACTCAATTTATTATTTGTTAAGTCAGGGTCTTTCGTACTTGATTATACTTTACCGAGTAATATTTTATCCTACCATTACATTATTTTATGTGGTATTTCCTATTATTTTATGGGGAAATTACTTCTCATCATCAATGTTATCCTCGTATTTTGGGAAAAATAATATGGATTATTTTATATAATCCTCATAATTATCATTTCCCATTTTTTAAATGAAATTTTAATTCTCTTTTTTTACGATGTGGGATTTCAAACAAAGGTATTTCAATATATTTTAAAAAAGGTTTTACATCCTTTAAAAATAAAATGTTTTATCTTCCAATCCATATTTTTTTTATAAAATTTATATATTTTCAAGGATATTTTATTTAAAAATATTTATAATAGGGTTTTCAAAAGTCTTCTCTTTCCCTTCATAAAAATGATTTTGAAATTAATTTTTACTTAATCTTTTATAAAAATGTTTAAAAGGGTTTGTGAAAAAAATTTTATTTTCACTTTGATTTTCCCTCAAAGGTGAATCATTCATGAAGTGATTTTTATCAACCTCAATATTTTATTATGATATGATTCATTTTTTAAAATAATATTTTTAATATTAAATGATTTCTTAGGTTCGTGTTATGTGAGAAGTTTAAGAAACTCAATATTTTTCCATGGGTTCATTAAGATATGTTTATGTTTGATTTTAAGTGGAACGCATATATATGGATGATGAAGGGTGGGGTTATATATTTCCATATAATTCATTGGTATAATTATATATCTCATGAGAAAGTAATATATTAAAATAATAAGTTTGTTTACACAGGAATAGGAATAACGTGTTTTCTCACATTTTTGGGTGCAAGCATAATGATTTTTTCACATAGGAGTGAGCATGATATGTTTTCATGATTACACTATATTTTCCTGATTATGCCTTATTTTTTAAGTAATATTCACTTTTATATAATGCTCACATGTTTTATGATTAATGATATGTATTTTTAGCCATTGCATAAAATTTATTGTTTCTTAATGATATTTTTATGATCTTATTTTTCTGTATCAAGTTTCATGATTATCATATATGGTTTTATGATCTTTTAATAAGATAGTGTTGTCTTCCTCATGTTATCATTCATGTTTATGATCTAACAAATTATTATTTGTTCTTACATTATTTAGCATCTAAAATCAACTCTTTATTATATCATGTGAAATTTATAAAAGGGTCTATAGGAGCAAAAATATTTAATTGAGTTTGAAGTTGTTGTAAAATAATTTATTCGTGTAGTTAATATTCCAGACACTAAAACTTTTGGTCCTTGGGTTGTGAAATTTTTTGTTAGATTTATTATTTGAATCATAAAATTAATTTACTATTTATGTTGATATTATCTTGGGTCTATTTAGTAATGATGAACATGGTATTAAACTTTGGAGTTCAACATTTCCATTATGAAACATGTGCAAAAAAATAAAAATTGATAACATTTGACAATGAAAATAAACATTAACCGGATAATGAATGTATAATGAATGGTTTTAATTTAAAAGTAGAAAATGTAATATATATGAATAATATTATTAAATAATTTATTAATATTTTTATTTTTATTATACAAGATGTTAAATAACTTTTGTGGAAACTGGAGTAAAGGTAAGGGTTTCTCATCTCAATTTTCATTCTTATAGAAATAAGTTATATTCACCACATATTTTATTTTATGTGGTGTATATACTACCCAATAATTTATTTATATCATAATTCTCATGTAATTAAATGTATTTTTAGATCCATATAATGTTTTCCCATTCAATTTCTTTGGATTCAAAGTTTTCTTATCGAAATTTTTTTCTTTGAGGAATATTCTATATTCACCACTTGTTTTATTTTTGTGATTTATATATTTCTCATTGATTTATTTATATAATAATTCTCATTAAATTTAATATATTTTAAGAACCATATATGGTGTACACATTTAAAAGATTTTGATTCAAAAGTTACCGAATTTGTAAGGGTTTCTCATCTCAATTTTCCTTTTTTGAGACATATTCCATATTCACAACTTGTTTTATTTTGTACGGTGTATGAAATTTCCATTTATGTATTTATATAATAATTATAATGAAATTAAATATATTTTAATATTCAACTATGGTTTTCTCATTGAAATTATTTTCATTTAAAGTTACCAAATTCGTAAGGATTTCTCATTTCAATTTTCATTCTTTGAAACATATGTCATATTCACCACTTATTTTATTTTATGTGGTGTGTATACTACCCATTGATGTATTTATATCATAAATTTCATTAAATTCAATAAATTTTAAAATACATCTAATATTTCCTCATTAAAAGGCTTTTGATTCAAAATATACCAAATTCATAAGGATTACTCATCTCAATTTTCCTTTTTTGAGACATATTCCATATTCACAAATTGTATTATTTTTTGTGGTTTATATAATACCAATTGATGTATTTATATGATTATTTTCATGAAATTCAGTGTATTTTTTATCCGTTTAATATTTTTTTATTTAAATTCTTTTTATTCAAAAGTTACCAAAGTCATAATAGTTTTCATCTCAATTTTCCTTTCATTGTGATGTGTTCAATATTTGTCGCCTTCTTTATTTATGTGGTGTATATAATATACCTTGAATTTATCATACCATATTTTTTATTTAATTCATGGTATTTAAAAATCCATAACATGTTTATTCTTGCATGGTCTTTTGATTTAAATTCTATCAAAGTTATAAGGGCTTTCTTTCTAATCTCATTTTAAATTATAGATTGATATAACTAAATTACCATCTCAGAAAATTGTGTGATATTACTCTCTAAAAATACCATTATTTTATTCTCCTATGGTTTTTAGTGAGGTTTACTGTAACAGCCCGAAATTTTGAATAAATCTTGTTTCCTAATTTCATGTGTTATTTTATTTTATTTTTATACTCAACAAAAAATTTTTATTTGATAAACATGATTATAATTAAAATGAGACCATTGGGTTTTGATTGTTATATGACCATCGGTCAATATGACCACTGTGAACAAAATGTTTTGATTGTTGTCTCTAAATACAAGTAATCTTGGTTAATTATTATAGAAAGAAGATTCAATGGCCTCACCTAGTAGTCTTGGACCGATCGAAGCCCATCTAACAGAGCTTGGGAAGGAGGTAGCACCATTGGGCTTTGCTCTGGATCAAATCCAAGACGAACTTCATCATGTGAAGCTAGAACGAAATCGCCTTCGTGAGAAGTTCAAACTGATAGAAATTACTACTCGGGCAATGTTGACAGAGCCGCCCCAAGATTCTATCACCCTAGCACACCTTACTCTTAGGTCCTATGCTGGTATTATAAGGGGCTATGTAACGAGACCGTAACTACCTTGTGTAATCCTTGTTTTAAATAAAAATTGGGATTTCTTATTATGATGAAGTTTATGAATTTTGAAATGACCGGATAAATATAGTATGCATATTTTTGATTAATTTTAGAAAAGGGATATTTTAAAAATGGTTGTGTAAACCTTAAATAATTAAAAATGTGTAATGATTTTCAAAAAATGGTCTTCTACAATTATGTCCAGTACGAAATTTAGAGTCTAATAAGATCAACTTGATTTTTGATGAATAGTAAATTGTGAATAGTGATTTTACGCTTAGAATTAGTAATGTTACCAAATGGATTAGTAATCTCACTTAAAGAAAGTTTTAAAATAATCTAGGCACCTTGATTAAGTAATGTGATTCAGTAAAATGGTTAAATAACCGTTTCATTAATTATTATTCAAGTATTAGTTTTTTTCGGGTGAATAGTGTTTTTTAATTAAAAAATTAATTAAAAATATTTAGAAAATTATTTTTAGAAAATGGATTTCATTTTTGAACTCAGAGCATCGATATTATGTTAAGGTAATTTTTGGGGATTTTTCTGAAAAAAATGAATTTTCGGTGAATAGTGAATTTATTTAAAAATTGAATTAAAAATATTTGGAAAATTATTTTTATAAAATGGATTTCATAAATGTAATTAGGGAATCAATATTTAGTTAAGGTGAAATTTTGGGATTTTTCTGAGAAAGATGAATTTTTCAGTGAATAGTAAAAATGCAGTTTTAGGGTTTCGGTATGTTTAATGACATCATAATTGTGTCATGATGATGTCATGAGATCTTTTAAGGGTTGTCCGGACAAGGGTGATGAATTATTGTTTTGGGGGGCCCATGTGGCCTAACTCCATGATAAATGCCAAGGGAGAGCACATGGGTTTGAGAAAAGCACATGTGAGGTGTCCCTTGGCCATTAATGCCTTGTCCCCTCACTTTCCCTATAAATACCAAGCCCTCCTCTCATCCATTCGACTCCCCACTCATTCCCAACAAATTTATGGTCTCATTACCTCCCTAGGAGTCCTCCCAAGGTGCCCCCAAGCCCTCAAGGTCCCAACCTTTGAGGTTTAAGAGTTACATTTTAAGGTAAGGGATCCGACCTCTCTCTTTCATTTCAAGTAATCTCTTTTATGTCATTACTTTTATGCTCCATGTTCTTATGTTGGAGGATGTTCTTTTATACTCCTCTTACTGACATTTTCATGTTAATATAATGAGAGATCCCCTCTTACTCTCATTATTTCATTTTAGGAAGTTTTAAGTGGCGCCGTTAGGCTGCCGAAATTTTTTGTAACGGATTCTTTCTCCCTTCTCATTTTTCAAGATCTATTTTCATGTAAAGTATTTCATGTTCCTTTTTTTATTATGTTGGGGTATGATCTCTGAATTTATCATACTGATCTTTTATGATAATATGATGAGAGACCCCATTTGATCGCTTCAATTCAGTATTTTGAAGTTTTAAGTGGCGCCGTTAGGCTGCCGAATTTTTAAGTGGTTCTTCACCCTTCTCGTTTTGAAGTTCTACTTTCATGTCAATTATTTCAAGTTCCTTTTTGTTATGTTGGGGTATGATCTCTATATCTATCATACTGGACTCTTATGTTCATATTATGAGAGACCCCATTTGATCTCTTCAATTCAGTATTTTGTTGAAGTTTAAGTGGTGTCGTTAGGCTGCCGAATTTTTAAGTGGTTCTTCACCCTTCTCGTTTTGAAGTTCTACTTTCATGTCAATTCTTTCAAGTTCCTTTTTTTATGTTGGGGTATGATCTCTATATCTATCATACTGGAATATTATGTTCATATAATGAGATACCCCATTTGATCTCTTCAATTCAGTATTTTTTTGAAGTTTAAGTGGCGCTGTTAGGCTGCCGAATTTTTAAGTGGTTCTTCACCATTCTCGTTTTGAAGTTCTACTCTCATGTCAATTCTTTCAAGTTCCTTTATATTATGTTGGGGTATTACCTCTATATCTATCATACGGTACTATTATGTTCATATGATGAGAGACCCTATTTGACCTTGTCAATTCAATTTTGTTGAAGTTTAAGTGACGTCGTTAGGCTGCCGAATTCTCACAAGAGAAATCTTTTTTTTTTCTTCCTTTCATGTTCTTCATTTCATATGGTATATTTTCAAATTTCATTACCATGTTCTTAAATCCCTTATATTTTGTCCCTCTACGGTTTGATGGGTCATTTATGAATGTTTGACCCATGTCCCCTCTCTTCTCAATGTTTTCTAAAACCTTGTAATATAGTCGTTATGCTGCAGAATTTTCCTCTCAAAATGCCTCTCTCTCTTTTCTAAAAATTATTTTATGTTATAAAGTGAATACTCAAAGCTCTTATTTCTACAGGGGTATTCACATATATATCAAAATGTTCTATTTTAAATTCTGGGAATTACATAAATGAAACGCTCTTTCCCTTTCCGTGGGTTTAAAGTGACGTAAAGATCATGTCTTTAAAGAAGTTTTTAAAATGCTATGATTATGAAATAAAACCCATTTATTTTATGCTATATGGGTTATTTATGAAATGTTTGATGATGATATATGTGGCTCACATGATAATAAAGGCAAATTTAAGGGTGCGCCCTGATAGCGCTCCAATGCATTGGGTAAAGACTTAATCTCTAGAGATGACCATTTTAACGACGCCTTGTTGAATAACCTTGGTAATTTTAACGACACCTTGGGGATGGACCTTGGTGAAACGAAACGATTGTCAATATTAAATGTTGCAGCCACATCTTCAAGTTATGAAAAATGTTATTTTTTTTATGATGTATCTCATTATTTCTTTCTCATGCCTTAAATTTCTTTTCATGTCCTTATTGAAGTATCTCAAGTTCACATGTAAAATGTTTCTCTTGTTTCCCTTAATGGGCTTTCTGCTCACCCTTTATTTTGATGTATGTCCCCAGGTTATGAGATGCAGTAATGAACCTAGGATGAACTTAAGGAGAATCCTTTCAAGTGTTTAAGAAGAGTGTTTTTGTTCTTTTAATGTTTTATGTTCCTGGTTTCCAAGACACTAAACCTTAAAGATCCTCGGTTTTGTAAAATGTAATGAAAGTTTATGTGATAAAAAGACGGGATGCTATAGTTGGTATCAAAGGATGGTTTAGTTATTTGTGGAAATTAGGATATGAAAACACTAGGAAGAACCCTATAGAAAAGTTTAAATATAGGAAATATTCCTGGTATTTTGGTGAATATTGAGTAAGGGGTTTCCAAGCAAATACATCCCTGCCTGGATACGAGCAGGTAGAGGTGGCTCTGGCACAGATGTACATAGGGGTAAAACCCGAAAACACTGCTTTGAGCTAAACTCGAACGGGAACTGGTACACGACAACGGGCCTTGCTGCACTCTTGGTTACGACACTCCCGGGGGATATGCTTTGGTAAATCCATAAGCTTAGTATGAACCATTGTTAAAGGAACAAAGATAAAATAAAATAAAGATTCACATAAGAATATATGATCATGGATAACCTATAAGGGAACCTAGGGGATCACAAGTTAGGGTATACTTTACTTCTACATGTTATCCTTAGATGCTTTAAGTTTCTTTTCATGATTATTGGCTAAGTATTTAAGCCCCTAACTATAGCTTCTTTTCTTAGTTAATGGCGGGAAATGGAAGAACATGTCCCAACAACCAATGTGATAGGAAATGCTACGATTGCCGTATTAATACGACAGAGATGATTAGGGGATTAAAAGATGATTATTATTTTGGAAGACGTTCACTATTTTGAGGACCATATATGATCAAGGTAAATAGATTACTACGATGTTTTCATTGAGGAGTAAGGTTGACTTATATTTTGAAGAATCAATGAATTTAAGTTGGCCTTATAGTAATTTAGGTTACTTACGGGAATTATTAACCTATCTTGGGTAAAATATGTTTAGGTTAGCTACTTTTGTTATAAGATGTTAGGAGTGGTTGATGTTGTTTGGAGTTGAACAATGAAGTTTATTTTGGAAGACTATGTTATCAAATCTTTCTTGTATTTGGGTTTCAATCTTAGTTTGGTTTATTTTGAGGAATCTTAAGGACCATTATTTACGGAATGGACTATGATGAACTTTGGGACGTACCATGGAACTTGAAGATTTAAAAGTAGTTTCCATTCCTATGGGATTATTTCTTTTTGAAGAGTTTTTTTTACCTTACTATTTCTGTTTTTGGGATAATGTTTAAAGATAGAAGAAATAGATAGTTGATCTTTTGTGGATTATGTGATTCTCTAGAAGATGATTCTTGTGTTTTGATGAGACCAAGTAGTTTTGAATGCTCATCGTTTGGAGAAAAGATTAGTTTTGGTAGAAACTTATTAAAGTATGAAACTCTACATGAAGGTAGATATATTTCCCTATGTTTTTGTTCTATGTTGTAAATGAATTCCTCAAAGTTATCAAAAGGAACTTAAAACAAAAACGTCGTTGGTTTACGTTTCCTACTAGTTAATCAAAGACCGCTTACACACATCATAAGTTTGGGATTTTCTTATGGTTAACTTTCTCCTAATCATGTTCTCTATCACTCTCCCTCAGAACGTGACCCTTTGTTTTCTCCTCCATGTCCATGTTTCCTACATGGAAACCTAGTATGAGTAAACTCGGGTGGCCTTTGTACTCCCTTTTATTTCTTTTAAAGTAATAGTGTTACTAACTCTTTTTCCGATGTGGGGCTTTCAATGAAATTTCAAAACCCAATTTTAAAAAATTGCGAGGACGCAATTTCTTAAGGGGGGAAGATTGTAACAGCCCGAAATTTTGAATAAATCTTGTTTCCTAATTTCATGTGTTATTTTATTTTATTTTTATACTCAAGAAAAATGTTTTATTTGATAAACATGATTATAATTAAAATGATACCATTGGGTTTTGATTGATATATGACCAACGGTCAATATGACCACTGTGAACAAAATGTTTTGATTATTGTCTCTAAATACAAGTAATCTTGGTTAATTATTATAGATAGAAGATTCGATGGCCTCACCTAGTAGTCTTGGACCGATCGAAGCTCATCTAACAGAGTTTGGGAAGGAGGTAGCACCATTGGGCTTTGCTCTGGATCAAATCCAAGCCGAACTTCATCATGTGAAGCTAGAACAGAATCGCCTTCGTGAGAAGTTCAAACTGATAGAAATTACTACTCGGGCAATGTTGACTGAGCCGCCCCAAGATTCTATCACCCTAGCACACCTTACTCTTAGGTCTTATGCAGGTATTATAAGGGGCTATGTAACGAGACCGTAACTGCCTTATGTAATCCTTGTTTTAAATAAAAATTGGGATTTCTTCTTATGATGAAGTTTATGAATTTTGAAATGACCGGATAAATATAGTATGCATATTTTTGATGAATTTTAGAAAAAGGATATTTTAAAAATGGTTGTGTAAACCTTAAATAATTAAAAATGTGTAATGATTTTCAAAAAATGGTCTTCTACAATTATGTTCAGTACGAAATTTAGAGTCTAATAAGATCAACTTGATTTTTGATGAATAGTAAATTGTGAATAGTGATTTTACGCTAGGGATTAGTAATGTGACCAAATGGATTAGTAATCTCACTTAAAGAAAGTTTTAAAATAATCTAGGCACCTTGATTAAGTAATGTGATTCAGTAAAATGGTTAAATAACGGTTTCATTAATTATTATTCAAGTATTAGTTTTTTTTGGGTGAATAGTATTTTTTAATTAAAAAATTAATTAAAAATATTTAGAAAATTATTTTTAGAAAATGGATTTCATTTTTGAACTCAGAGCATCGATATTATGTTAAGGTAATTTTTGGGGATTTTTCTGAAAAAAATGAATTTTCGGTGAATAGTGAATTTATTTAAAAATTGAATTAAAAATATTTGGAAAATTATTTCTATAAAATGGAGTTCATAAATTTAATTAGGGAATCGATATTTAGTTAAGGTGAAAGTTTGGGATTTTTCTGAGAAAGATGAATTTTTCAGTGAATAGTAAAAATGCAGTTTTAGGGTTTCGGTATGTTTAATGACATCATAATTGTGTCATGATGATGTCATGAGATCTTTTAATGGTTGGCCGGCCAAGGGTGATTAATTATTGTTTTGGGGGCCCCATGTGGCCTAACTCCATGATAAATGCCAAGGGAGAGCACATGGGTTTGAGAAAAGCACATGTGAGGTGTCCCTTGGCCATTAATGCCTTGTCCCCTCACTTTCCCTATAAATACCAAGCCCTCCTCTCATCCATTCGACTCCCCACTCATTCCCAACGAATTTATGGTCTCATTACCTCCCAAGGAGTCCTCCCAAGGTGCCCCCAATCCCTCAAGGTCCCAACCTTTGAGGTTTAAGAGTTACATTTTAAGGTAAGGGATCCGACCTCTCTCTTTCATTTCAAGTAATCTCTTTTATGTCATTCCTTTTATGCTCCATGTTCTTATGTTGTAGGATGTTCTTTTATACTCCTATTACTGCCCTTTTAATGTTAATATAATGAGAGATCCCCTCTTACTCTCATTATTTCATTTTAGGAAGTTTTAAGTGGCGCCGTTAGGCTGCCGAAATTTTTTGTAACGGATTCTTTCTCCCTTCTCATTTTTCAAAATCTATTTTCGTGTAAAGTATTTCATGTTCCTTTTTTTATTATGTTGGGGTATGATCTCTAAATTTATCATACTGATATTTTATGATCATATGATGAGAGACCCCATTTGATCGCTTCAATTCAGTATTTTGAAGTTTTAAGTGCCATCGTTAGGCTGCCGAATTTTTAAGTGGTTCTTCACCCTTCTCGTTTTGAAGTTCTACTTTCATGTCAATTCTTTCAAGTTCCTTTTTTTTATGTTGGGGTATGATCTCTATATCTATCATACTGGACTCTTATGTTCATATGATGAGAGACCCCATTTGATCTCTTCAATTCTGTATTTTATTGAAGTTTAAGTGGCGCCGTTAGGCTGCCGAATTTTTAAGTGGTTCTTCACCCTTCTCGTTTTGAAGTTCTACTTTCATGTCAATTCTTTCAAGTTCCTTTTTTTTATGTTGGGGTATGATCTATATATCTATAATACTGGAATCTTATGTTCATATGATGAGAGACCCCATTTGATCTCTTCAATTCAGTATTTTGTTGAAGTTTAAGCGGCGCCGTTAGGCTGCCGAATTTTTAAGTGGTTCTTCACCATTCTCGTTTTCAAGTTCTACTCTCATGTCAATTCTTTCAAGTTCCTTTCTATTATTTTGGGGTATGACCTCTATATCTATCATACTGGACTCTTATGTTCATATGATGAGAGACCCTATTTGACCTTGTCAATTCAATTTTGTTGAAGTTTAAGTGACGCCGTTAGGCTGCCGAATTCTCACAAGAGAAATCTTTTTTTTTCTTCCTTTCATGTTCTTCATTTCATATGGTATATTTTCAAATTTCATTACCATGTTCTTAAATCCCTTATATTTTGTCCCTCTACGGTTTTATGGGTCATTTATGAATGTTTTACCCATGTCCCCTCTCTTCTCAATGTTTTCTAAAACCTTGTAATATAGCCGTTATACTGCAGAATTTTCGTCTCAAAATGCCTCTCTCTCTTTTCTAAAAATTATTTTATGTTATAAAGTGAATACTCAAAGCTCTTATTTCTACAGGGGTATTCACATATATATCAAAATGTTCTATTTTAAATTCTTGGAATTACATAAATGAAACCCTCTTTCCCTTTCCGTGGGTTTAAAGTGACGTAAAGATCATGTCTTTAAAGCAGTTTTTAAAATGCTATGATTATGAAATGAAACCCATTTATTTTATGCTATATGGGTTATTTATGAAATTTTTGATGATGATATATGTGGCTCACATGATAATAAAGGCAAATTTAAGGGTGCGCCCTGATAGCGCTCCAATGCATTGGGTAAAGACTTAATCTCTAGAGATGACCATTTTAATGACGCCTTGGTGAATAACCTTGGTAATTTTAACGACACCTTGGGGATGGACCTTGGTGAAACGAAACGATTGTCAATATTAAATGTTGCAGCCACATCTTCAAGTTATGAAAAATGTTATTTTTTTTATGATGTATCTCATTATTTCTTTCTCATGCCTTAAATTTCTTTTCACGTCCTTATTGAAGTATCTCAAGTTCACATGTAAAATGTTTCTCTTGTTTCCCTTACTGGGCTTTCTGCTCACCCTTTCTTTTGATGTATGTCCCCAGGTTATGAGATGCAGTAATGAACCTAGTATGAACTTAAGGAGAAACCTTTCAAGTGTTTAAGAAGAGTGTTTTTGTTCTTTTCATGTTTTATGTTCCTGGTTTCCAAGACACTAAACCTTAAAGATCCTCGGTTTTGTAAAATGTAATGAAAGTTTATGTGATAAAAAGACGGGATGCTATAGTTGGTATCAAAGGATGGTTTAGTTATTTGTGGAAATTAGGATATGAAAACACTAGGAAGAACCCTATAGAAAAGTTTAAATATAGGAAATATTCCAGGTATTTTGGTGAGTATTGAGTAAGGGGTTTCCAAGCAAATACATCCCTGTCTGGATACGAGCAGGTAGAGGTGGCTCTGGCACAGATGTACATAGGGGTAAAACCCGAAAACACCGCTTTGAGCTAGACTCGAACGGGAACTGGTACACGACAACGGGCCTTGCTGCACTCTTGGTTACGACACTCCTGGGGGATATGCTTTGGTAAATCCATAAGCTTAGTATGAACCATTGTTAAAGGAACAAAGATAAAATAAAATAAAGATTCACATAAGAATATATGATCATGGATAACCTATAAGGTAACCTAGGGGATCACAAGTTAGGGTATACTTTACTTCTACATGTTATCCTTAGATGCTTTAAGTTTCTTTTCATGATTATTGGCTAAGTATTTAAGCCCCTAACTATAGCTTCTTTTCTTAGTTAATGGCGGGAAATGGAAGAACATGTCCCAACAACCAATGTGATAGGAAATGCTACGATTGCCGTATTAATACGACAGAGATGATTAGGGGATTAAAAGATGATTATTATTTTGGAATACGTTCACTATTTTGAGGACCATATATGATCAAGGTAAATAGATTACTACGGTGTTTTCATTGAGGAGTAAGGTTGACTTATATTTTGAAGAATCAATGAATTTAAGGTGGCCTTATAGTAATTTAGGTTACTTACGAAAATGATTAACCTATCTTGGGTAAAATATGTTTTGGTTAGCTACTTTTGTTATAAGATGTTAGGAGTGGTTGATGTTGTATGGAGTTTAACAATGAAGTTTATTTTGGAAGACTATGTTATCAAATCTTTCTTGTATTTGGGTTTCAATCTTAGTTTGGTTTATTTTTAGGAATCTTAAGGACCATTATTTACAGAATGGACTATGATGAACTTTGGGACGTACCATGGAACTTGAATATTTAAAAGTAGTTTCCATTCCTATGGGATTATTTCTTTTTGAAGAGTTTTTTTTACCTTACTATTTCTGTTTTTGGGATAATGTTTAAAGATAGAAGAAATAGATAGTTGATCTTTTGTGGATTATGTGATTCTCTAGAAGATGATTCTTGTGTTTTGATGAGACCAAGTAGTTTTGAATTCTCATCGTTTGGAGAAAAGATTAGTTTTGGTAGAAACTTATTAAAGTATGAAACTCTACATGAAGGTAGATATATTTCCTTATGTTTTTGTTCTATGTTGTAAATGAATTCCTCAAAGTTATCAAAAGGAACATAAAGCAAAAACGTTGTTGGTTTACGTTTCCTACTAGTTAATCAAAGACCGCTTACACACATCATAAGTTTGGGATTTTCTTATGGTTAACTTTCTCCTAATCATGTTCTCTATCACTCTCCCTTAGAACGTGACCCTTTGTTTTCTCCTCCATGTCCATGTTTCCTACATGGAATCCTAGTATGAGTAAACTCGGGTGGCCTTTGTAGTCCCTTTTATTTCTTTTAAAGTAATAGTGTTACTGACTCTTTTTCCGATGTGGGACTTTAAATGAAATTTCAAAACCCAATTTTAAAAAATTGCGAGGACGCAATTTCTTAAGGGGGGAAGATTGTAACAGCCCGAAATTTTGAATAAATCTTGTTTCCTAATTTCATGTGTTATTTTATTTTATTTTTATACTCAACAAAAATGTTTTATTTGATAAACATGATTATAATTAAAATGAGACCATTGGGTTTTGATTGTTATATGACCATCGGTCAATATGACCACTGTGAACAAAATGTTTTGATTATTGTCTCTAAATACAAGTAATCTTGGTTAATTATTATAGAAAGAAGATTCGATGGCCTCACCTAGTAGTCTTGGACCGATCGAAGCCCATCTAATAGAGCTTGGGAAGGAGGTAGCACCATTGGGCTTTGCTCTGGATCAAATCCAAGCTGAACTTCATCATGTGAAGCTAGAACGGAATCGCCTTCGTGAGAAGTTCAAACTGATAGAAATTACTACTCGGGCAATGTTGACTGAGCCGCCCCAAGATTTTATCACCCTAGCACACCTTACTCTTCGGTCCTATGCTGGTATTATAAGGGGCTATGTAACGAGACCGTAACTGCCATATGTAATCGTTGTTTTAAATAAAAATTGGGATTTCTTCTTATGATGAAGTTTATGAATTTTGAAATGACCGGATAAATATAGTATGCATATTTTTGATGAATTTTAGAAAAAGGATACTTTAAAAATGGTTGTGTAAACCTTAAATAATTAAAAATGTGTAATGATTTTCAAAAAATGGTCTTCTACAATTATGTCCAGTACGAAATTTAGAGTCTAATAAGATCAACTTGATTTTTGATGAATAGTAAATTGTGAATAGTGATTTTACGCTTAGGATTAGTAATGTGACCAAATGGATTAGTAATCTCACTTAAAGAAAGTTTTAAAATAATCTAGGCACCTTGATTAAGTAATGTGATTCAGTAAAATGGTTAAATAACGGTTTCATTAATTATTATTCAAGTATTAGTTTTTTTTGGGTGAATAGTGTTTTTTAATTAAAAAATTAATTAAAAATATTTAGAAAATTATTTTTAGAAAATGGATTTCATTTTTGAACTCAGAGCATCGATATTATGTTAAGGTAATTTTTGGGGATTTTTCCGAAAAAAATGAATTTTCGGTGAATAGTGAATTTATTTAAAAATTGAATTAAAAATATTTGGAAAATTCTTTTTATAAAATGGAGTTCATAAATGTAATTAGGGAATCAATATTTAGTTAAGGTGAAGGTTTGGGATTTTTCTAAGAAAGATGAATTTTTCAGTGAATAGTAAAAATGCAGTTTTAGGGTTTCGGTATGTTTAATGACATCATAATTGTGTCATGATGATGTCATGAGATCTTTTAAGGGTTGGCCAGCCAAGGCTGATGAATTATTGTTTTGGGGGCCCCATGTGGCCTAACTGCATGATAAATGCCAAGGGAGAGCACATGGGTTTGAGAAAAGAACATGTGAGGTGTCCCTTGGCCATTAATGCCTTGTCCCCTCACTTTCCCTATAAATACCAAGCCCTCCTCTCATCCATTCGACTCCCCACTCATTCCCAACGAATTTATGGTCTCATTACCTCCCAAGGAGTCCTCCCAAGGTGCCCCCAAGCCCTCAAGGTCCCAACCTTTGAGGTTTAAGAGTTACATTTTAAGGTAAGGGATCCGACCTCTCTCCTTCATTTCAAGTAATCTCTTTTATGTCGTTCCTTTTATGCTCCATGTTCTTATGTTGGAGGATGTTCTTTTATACTCCTCTTACTGCCCTTTTCATGTTAATATAATGAGATATCCCCTCTTACTCTCATTATTTCATTTTAGGATGTTTTAAGTGGCGTCGTTAGGCTGCCGAAATATTTGTAACGGATTCTTTCTCCCTTCTCATTTTTCAAGATCTATTTTCATGTAAAGTATTTCATGTTCCTTTTTTTATTATGTTGGGGTATGATCTCTAAATTTATCATACTGATCTTTTATGATCATATGATGATAGACCCCATTTTATCGCTTCAATTCAGTATTTTGAAGTTTTAAGTGGCACCGTTAGGCTGCCGAATTTTTAAGTGGTTCTTCACCCTTCTCGTTTTGAAGTTCTACTTTCATGTCAATTCTTTCAAGTTCCTTTTTGTTATGTTGGGGTATGATCTCTATATCTATCATACTGGACTCTTATGTTCATATGATGAGAGACCCCATTTGATCTCTTCAATTCAGTATTTTTTTGAAGTTTAAGTGGCGCCGTTAGGCTGCCGAATTTTTAAGTGGTTCTTCACCCTTCTCGTTTTGAAGTTCTACTTTCATGTCAATTCTTTCAAGTACCTTTTTGTTATGTTGGGTTATGATCTCTATATCTGTCATACTGGAATCTTATGTTCATATGATGAGAGACCCCATTTGATCTCTTCAATTCAGTATTTTGTTGAAGTTTAAGTGGCGCCGTTAGGCTGCCGAATTTTTAAGTGGTTCTTCACCATTCTCGTTTTGAAGTTCTACTCTCATGTCAATTCTTTCAAGTTCCTTTCTATTATGTTGGGGTATGAACTCTATATCTATCATACTGTACTCTTATGTTCATATGATGAGAGACCCTATTTGACCTTGTCAATTCAATTTTGTTGAAGTTTAAGTGACGTCGTTAGGCTGCCGAATTCTCACAAGAGAAATATTTTTTTTCTTCCTTTCATGTTCTTCATTTCATATGGTATATTTTCAAATTTCATTACCATGTTCTTAAATCCCTTATATTTTGTCCCTCTATGGTTTGATGGGTCATTTATGAATGTTTGACCCATGTCCCCTCTCTTCTCAATGTTTTCTAAAACCTTGTAATATAGCCGTTATGCTGCAGAATTTTCGTCTCAAAATGCCTCTCTCTCTTTTCTAAAAATTATTTTATGTTATAAAGTGAATACTCAAAGCTCTTATTTCTACAGGGGTATTCACATATATATCAAAATTTTCTATTTTAAATTTTGGGAATTACATAAATGAAACCCTCTTTCCCTTTCTGTGGGTTTAAAGTGACGTAAAGATCATGTCTTTAAAGCAGTTTTTAAAATGCTATGATTATGAGATGAAACCCATTTATTTTATGCTATATGGGTTATTTATGAAATGTTTGATGATGATATATGTGGCTCACATGATAATAAAGGAAAATTTAAGGGTGCGCCCTGATAGCGCTCCAATGCATTGGGTAAAGACTTAATCTCTAGAGATGACCATTTTAACGACGCATTGGTGAATAACCTTGGTAATTTTAACGACACCTTGGGGATGGACCTTGATGAAACGAAATGATTGTCAATATTAAATGTTGCAGCCACATCTTCAAGTTATGAAAAATGTTATTTTTTTTATGATGTATCTCATTATTTCTTTCTCATGCCTTAAATTTCTTTTCATGTCCTTATTGAAGTATCTCAAGTTCACATGTAAAATGTTTCTCTTGTTTCCCTTACTGGGCTTTCTAATCACCCTTTCTTTTGATGTATGTCCCCAGGTTATGAGATGCAGTAATGAACCTAGGATGAACTTAAGGAGAAGCCTTTCAAGTTTTTAAGAAGATTGTTTTTGTTCTTTTCATGTTTTATGTTCCTGGTTTCCAAGACACTAAACCTTAAAGATCCTCAGTTTTGTAAAATGTAATGAAAGTTTATGTGATAAAAAGACGGGATGCTATATTTGCATTCCCTCCTAATATACCACTTTCCCTTTGGTTCATAATTCACTCGAAGTAATTTTTGTGAGAGAAAACATTCTTACCTCTTATTTTCATTTGGGAACCTTTCTCCTTCATGTCCATATTATTTTTTCCAATATTATCCTTTCTTATTGTAAAATATATGTATTTTTCATTATGATATTCATATTTATATTTACCTATTTTCAAAAGGAATATTTATTACTATTTTAATAATGTGGGTTTCAGAAAACATATATTGAAATATTATTCACATTTATATATTTTATATTCCACTACACATTTATTGACTTCGACTTTATTTATTTTAAAGGTAAAATTGTTAAATTTTTATTTTTAAAATAATTTTTTAAAAATATTTCATTTCATCACCTTTAAAATTATATTTTAAAGTGACTTATGAATTCATTTTTTATTAACATTTACTTTCTTTACAATAGTGTGAAAGGATTCCACTTTTTAAATGTTTTAAATACTAACACGTTTTACTACCACCTTTATTTATTTTATTTTAAAAATTATCCTAAAATTTTTCATGGACTTATAAAAAAAATTATTCCATTTGTTTTATATAATTTTTTCATAAAAGATGTCAATAAACATAAAGAGTTTCTCTTCTTATTGCTCCAATAAAATTTTAATGCTCCTATAAAAGTGTTTATGTCTATGTCAATGTCCTTTAATGTTTCTTATGCTTGAATAGAGAATATTCTATGATGGTACCATCTAGTTTCTTTATCTATATGGATTATTATTATGTATTATGGATACTTTAAATGAAGACTATTTCTTTTCATGGATTAATCAAGCTTTGATGAATTATGAATGTTTCCATGTTCTTATGGCACTATATGCATGGTTTATCATTATGTAATTTTTAGACCCTATATATCCCTCCAATTTATTGGTTAATATATATATATATATATCATGATATTACATGTTTATGGGAATGGGATAGAACCCAATCCACTATAGGACTTTGTTCACTGTGTTTTTCGTAAGGGGTAGGGAACTCAATCCCCTTATGAGACTCTGTCTACTATGTTTTTTGGGAATGGGAGTGAACCCAATCCCCTATTGGACTCTATCCACTATGTGATTATGGGTTTGGAAATGATCCTCAACATAGGAAATTATTTTTCTATACTTATTTATATGTCATACTTCTATATCACATTCTTATTCCTATTTTATGTTTTCATATCTCATTACTATAGAATAATGTTATCTCACTCTTATTTCTCATGTATTATATTATTCTTAAAGATTCATTCCATGAATCATGTTTAATGATATATTTTTGTGTGTGATTATATCATGTTATTCCATGAACATTAATTATGTTCCCATACCATTATTTTCATATTATGTTCACTTATGATCATTGATCGATGACTGTTATGTTTACCCTTATTACGCATCTGAGTTCACCCTTTCTTATGTTTCCATTCTCTATGTTATAAATGTGAGTATTATGTATTATGTGGAAAATAGGTTATCATGTGAGAATATTATTTATGGGGGATATTGAAAATTTTATTGAATGATTTTTTATATATCTAGTCTCTGTAAATACTAAACCTTTAGGTTTTGGATATGATTTAATCATGATGTTTAATGTTTAAATATTGATATGATATGGAAAATGATGAACATATTTTTGGTTCATCTCAGTTAGTATCAACGATGGTATGTAAATTATGTGTTTCTATAACCAGACCTGTGAGTTTAGATATAGGGAGCCTTAGTTGGTATCAGAGTGGGGTTTAGTTCTGTAGGGGGTATCAGTAGAGAAAATTAGTGAAAACACTAGGGATTCACCTAAATATACGAAAACATCTTAAAATTTTGGTAATGTGTAGAGTGTTTGAATTTTTATAAATAACATACATGTATATATACAAAAAAAAAGTGGATATCTGATCTAAAACATATGCACCTAATGGTAATTACTTAGAAAATGGTTGGTTGAGTATTAACTCGATATCCAATTGATGTATAATAAGTGGACATAACTTCACTCATGGTTTGAAACTCGTGGTGGATATGATTTGTTTTATTCAATTACTCTTTATGAACAATTATAAATTATTTAAATTGAACTGGATGATGTAATATATCACTAAAGAACCTAATAAGAAAATTATTGTGGATATCCTAGGTTAAACTTAATGAGTTTTAGGTTGATCCAATTGTGTCATAGTTGAAATGAAAGTATCATAGGTTGAAATTAATGTGTTATAATATATGAAATATTAAAATTGAGTTTTCATATTAATATGATCAATCACTTTTATTTTATAAGATGTTATCATAACCATTTTGGTTTTATTAAATTTTTAGAAACAACATCATGAAAATTATGTTTTTAAAGTTATGTCTCTATAAAATCATAATAATTATAAATATATAAGGTGGAATATTTAGAAAAAGTGGTTAAGAATATAAATATATTCCTATTATAAATTAAAATATGAGTTATATAGTCATTCCTAAATTGGTAAGCTTTATATATCAATAAAATTTATATCATTAGTCATGTCTATCTTTTAGATATCCTTAGATATTTTTATTAGTGATTGATAATTTAAATTTTAAGGTTGAAATTTATTTAAGGGTGGATAATGTAACTTTCTAGATTTTAGGACCCATTATATTTACTTAAATTATATGTCTAACTCTAAATAATTATTTGACAAATGATTCATAATAGATATGAATCAAACTAACAACACTTTATTCATTCATAATGGAACATTATAAAAAAGTTGTATAAATCCAAGTATTACATACCATGTAATATTATATACAATATACAATTACATCTATTAAAAGTTTATAAATTAAAAAGGGACAATAAATAGAAAATAATAATATATTTAAAAATAGAAGATCCCATGGATCATATTTACCCTTTATAATCTCCATTTTTATAACTAAACCTATAATAAAAAATCATGAAAGGATAAAACATTATGAAAAATACTTAATGTAAACTTATGGAATGAGAAGTGTTTTATGAAAAGTTATAATGAAATAAATTTATATTAAGTAATAGGGTATATAGTTATTGGATATATAGTCATCGAAAATATGTTCATTGGATATAAATTTATCCAATAGTTATATTAAAGATGTCTAATTTCTATTAATAAATATAAAATATTATAATTCAAAAATGATAAACAATTAAAAAAAGATGAATTTCAAGTAGAATATTTTATTATAAAAATATATTGCTATGCTTTCCATGTTTTTATTATTAATAATAAAGAGTGATTTCAGTAAAATGGATTAATTAAATTATATTAGTTAGTCAAAAACTAGTAAATAACATTAAATATATAAAAAAGTTATTATAAGTAGTAATAATTTAACGATCCATATTTAATGAAATATGTTTTAGTTTAAAAATATTATTTAATTATACATTATATGTTTTTTAAATTAAATTTATCATATTTAGGTTATTAAAAAATTATTTTTTATAAATATAAATAAACAAATAATCATTTATACATTTATAATCAATTGGTTAGAAATGAAGATAAAATCATTTAATGGTAAAAACCCTATTTTTAAAAGAATTTCATTTTTCTATAGATTGTGTATTTTTATATAAATAAAATAAATTGATCACTTTTAAAGGATTATATTAAATTTTAAAATGTAATAAAAAATATATAAATACTCATTTCAAATTATTAATTGATATGAAATAAGATTAAGAACACTTAATGATTATTAAAGATCAAATTTCTATAAAAATGGTTTCTTTTCCATATAAATTATGTTTATATTTACAAGTTAGATTCATAATATTTATAAAATTATTTTGATAAAATGGATACAATTTTTGGATTCAAAATAACAAAATTATATAAGGTTCAATTTTTGGGATTTTTCTAAAATGTTTTATTTATAGGTGAATTAAACAAAATATTGTTTTTATAAATACCGTAACATTTATGAAATCATTAGGATATAATAAATAATTTAAATTTTATTAAAACAATTTTCATAAAAAAAATATTTATTTTAAAATTAAAATTATACATTTTAAATTATTATTATTTTAATTAGAAACCTATGCTTGATATTTTGGAATCTAGGTTATATGTTTTGTAAAACAGTTTTTATGTGTTATTTATTATTATTTTAGAATTAATTTTTCTCAATTTTTGAAATTTAATAATATATAATGGTTTTAATATTTGTAATAAACATATACAAATTAGTTAATATGGTTAATTTCTTTTTTAGTCATAAAAATAAGTTACTGAGGTTAAAAAAATGAGTTACCATCGTGAAAGTAAATTGTGGTAAAAAGATAAATTAATGGGAAAAGGCATAAAATGTCTAAAAACTTATCCTTTATTTGATTTCATGGGATATTTATCAATAAATACACATACCCTATCCATTATTATCCACTTTTAGATCCACTTTACTTTGAAATTGTCATTCCTTTAATATAAAGTTATGGGTATTTATAAAAGTACCACCCCTCTCTTTTATAAAATGAGCCTTTCCCCACCCCACTTATCCTCACACCACAATCCTTTTAGATCAAAATAAATATAGAAAATTATCTCCCAAACTCTATATTATATGATTTATAGGTTTTTGTATCACCGAAATACTATTCTAAGAAGGCTCAAGGAGTTGTTTTCAGGACTACGGTAAGAACTCTTAATCATTCCTTTTTTATTTTCATTCCATTATTTATTCTTCCACCACCTAAAAATGTATTATAACCATAAAAAATAACTAAATATATATCATTATTATACTTAAATTCTATTATTTTTATGAAATAACCATTATCTACCTTCCTCACATTCATTAGAAAATGAAAATGTTGTGCGAGTTGCATGCGAACTACCGCCTCCATGAATGATATATTTTATTTTTCATCACTAACATACATACATGGTTATAAAATATATTTTATGAATATATATTATATAAATGATTACTATATGTAATAAATATGTATTTTAAAGTATTTAAAAAAATTAATAATCATTATAATGTAATTTAATGATACTAGTAAATTAATTAAAACGAGCTCATCATGGATCCCATTCTTGCGAACCATCCCTATAATTTCCATAACATTAATATGGGAATAAAGATGTCGTTAAAACACAATGAATAAAATACCTTTTATAATATTTAATTGATGAAATTTTTATCAAATAATGGGTTTTTAATTCTTCATTATGAAACATGCATGAAATAATCGAAATTACTAAAATCTGATGATGAAAATAAACATTAACTAACTAATGAATTATTATAATTAAAGAGTAGAAAAGTTAATATATATCAATAATGTTACAAGATAATTTATAAATATATTTATGTTTATTAAATAATATTTTAAAGTGAATTCATGGAATCTTGAGTAAATTTAAGGGTTTCTCATCTCAATTTTCCTTCTTTGAGACCTTTTTCATATTCACCACTTGTTTTATTTTGTGTGGTGCATATACTGTCCATTGATGTATTTTTATTATAATTATAATTAAATCCAATGGATTTTTGGATCCATATATATTTTTCTCATTCAAAGTCTTTTCATTCAAAAGTTACCAAAGTCGTAAGGGTTTCTCATCTCAATTTTCCTTCTTTGAGACATATGTCATATTCACCACTAGTTTTATTTTATTTTTTGGTTATATATTGACCATTGATGTATTTATATCACATCTCATTAAATTAATTGTATTTTAATAACCATATATTTTTTCTCATTCAAAGTATTTTTACTTAAAATTTACCAAATTCATAAGGGTTTCTCATCTCAATTTTCCTTCTTGAGACATTTATCATATTCACCACTTGATTTCTTTTTTGTGGTGTATATGCAACCCATTGATGTATTTATATCATAATTATCATAAAATTAAAGTAATTTTTATATCTAAATATTGTTTTCTCATTCAAAATCTTTTGATTCCAAAGTTACCAAATTAGTAAGGGTTTCTCATCTCAATTTTCCTACTTTGAGACATATAGCATATTCCCCACTTGTTATCTTTTAGGTAGTATATTTCTGACCATTGATGTATTTATATAATACAAATCATTCCATTAAAGGTATTTTTAAATCCATAAAATATTTTATCATTTAAAGGATTTTTATTCAAAAGTTACCAAATCCATAAGGGTTTCTCATGTCAATTTTAATTTTTTTAAGACATATGTCACATTCACCATTTAATTTATTTTGTATGGTATATATAATTCCCATTGTTTTATTTATATCATAATTCTCAAGAAATTAATGTTATTATAAAACTAATATAATTTTTTCTCATTAAAAGTGTTTTTAATGTAATTTATGGTATTTAAAAATACATATCATTTTACTTATTCTATTATCTTTTAATTTAAAATTTACTAAAGTTATAAGGATTTTCTTTCCAATCTCATTTTAAATTCAAGATTGATATGGATAAATTACCATCTTGGAAAATTCTTTGATCTTATTGTCTAAAAAAACCTTTTTTTTTCTTCTATTATGGTTATTCATGAGATTTTTACATCCCCTAACATGAAACTTCCCCATTCTTTCTTAATTCAAATGAAGTGATGATTGTAATTGAACTTGCCTCTTATTTTTGGTCAATAACCATTCTCCTTCATATCCATATTATTTCTTCCAATGTACTCTTTTATTATTTTGAAATATAAATATTTATTATCTATTATTATATTTATATTTATATTTATATTTATATCGTTTAAAAATTAATCTTTATTACTCTTTTAACAATGTTGGTTTCAATAAAGTTTATTTAGAAAAGTATTCATGTTCGTATCATTTATCTCCCACTTCACATTTGTGGATTTAGTCTTTATTTATTTTCAAGGTTACATTATTTAAATTTATCTTATAAAATATTATTTTAAAAATTATTCATTTTATATCCTTGAAAATTTAATTTAAAAGTGAATTGTGACTTCAATTTCAATTATCATTGACTTTCTTTATAATAGTATGAAATGAATATACTTTTTTTAAAAAGGTACTAATGTATTTTCCTGCCTCCTTCATCATTTTTCTTTAAGAAACCCCCTCCAAGTTATCATGGTTTTCCAAATAAATTTTTATTCCCTTTTTTTATTAAAAAATCCTCAATGGATATCGCAAAAAAAAAAGAGTATCTCTTCCTCTTTCTCCAAGAAAATTTTAATTCTCTTATAAAAGTGTTTTTAATCTATGTCTGTATACATTAATGTTTATTTTACTTTAATAGAGAATATTATCTAATAATACATTCCAATTTATTTCTATGTATATCTTAGTATTGTTTTTTATGGGTGTTTTTCAGGAAAACCATTTATTTTCATGGGTTAATTAAGTTATGATGAATTGTGAATGTTTCTATGTTTTTGTGGAATATATATGTAAATTTTATCATTATGTGATGGTTGGACCCTATATTAGCCTTAAATACATTGGGTAAAAATTTATATCTCATGAAATTATATTTTTAATGGAATGGGAGGGAACCAAATCCCCTTTAAACTGTAGAAAAAAATTAATTTCATGATGGGTTTTTAGCGGCCGTTTTTAAAACTGCCTCTAAATGTTTCGCGAAAAAAGTTTCACGGTGGTTTTTAAAACCACTGTAGAAAAATTTATATTTTTTATTTCTTTATTTTTTAGAGGTATATTTTATAAAATTGTATAAAAATCAAAAAAAAATATATTTTTTAAAAAAATTATTTATTTTTAGGGAAATTCTACAAAAATCATCACGAATTAGGGGAGGTTTTTACAAAACTACCACTGAATTAATGGAAGAAATATTTAATATTACATATTTAATTATGATATATTATTAATAATAATCATTTATTAATTATAATAATTTTTTATTATTTAAAATTTTTATTAATTATAATGTTTTAATTATTAATTATTTATAATAATTAATTATTAATTATTTGAAACTTAAATTAATTCTTGGATAAGTTAAAAATCATACTTCAACATCAAATGACCATAACTATTGATTCCAGCGTCCTTTTTAGCGCTAAACCCAATCAAATTTAAGATTATAAAATGATAGAAAAAGATATTAGATAATAATTAATAAAATAAAATTCATTACAGTTTTAAGACAAATTGGAAAGTCAAACTTTAACTTTAAATGACCATAACTTTTGATTAGGGTGTCCATTTGGACTCTACCATATATTAAATCAGATATTATGATGATCTCTATACCATATTTCCCAATTGGGGATTAGGTTACTATTTTCCAAGGTTAAAAAGTCCCATAAGGCCTCTAAAACAGAGTTTTTTATTCTGATGCCATGATTTTTGAACATTTGATAAGATTTTATCTTCATTTAAGAGTGTATTAATGTGCTTGTTAGGTCGTCTATGATTTTATTCCCAGTATTTACATTCCTATTGATTTTATGTTGTTGCAATTTTTTTATATTTTACTCTTTTGGTGATTTATTATCTATTACACACACACACATATATATATTTATATGTATTTCTATACATTTTTGTGTATTTATTTATTACTTAAGAATTTTTATTAATTATTATTCATTTATTATTTACAATTTATTATTATATTATTTATTATTTATTTATTTATTTATTTATCATTTATTTGTTAATTATTAATTATTAATTATTAATTATTAATTATTAATTATTAATTATTAATTATTAATTATTAATTATTTAGTGCATATTTATTTGTTATGTATTTTTTGTTTTTTCTTTTGTATTACTTATTATTATTCTTTAATATAATTATTTGTTTTTTATCTATATATATATATAAGTATGTTAAATTTTGTTTACTCGCCACATTAAGAGTTTGTTAGAGTGGTAAAGACTTCATAGAATAACCAAGAGGTAAGGGGTTCAAATATCATACAACATAGATATATTCTGAATTTCTACCTGAAATATATGGCATATGCATTCGTGACATATGCATAGTAATAAATAAAAAATAACCAATAAGAAATAAACAATAAATAATAAGTGGTAATAGTAATAAATAATACAATTATTATATATTGGGGGGACAATTACTACAAATCACACACACATGCACACTCGAATATATTCTTATACAGGTATCCCAGTACCCCCCCCCCCAGGGATGAGTACCTAGTATTTGGAATTTATTTATATATAATATAGGTCTGAAAACCCCACCCATTTTTTTATGTGGCCCAAAGATCCAGAATTCATGGCTTTTAGGATCGTCTATATACCATTGGGAAGGCCCCCCATACAATATATCCCATATTCCCTCCTATTATAGTTTAAAGGCTCATCTATAATATCCCACAAGCCCCCTATAATACTTTCCTATAGGCCCTTTTTAAGCTGACTAGCCTATAGGCCCACCTGAAGCCAGCGCCTTCTCTTCCTTTGTGTCTCTTTTGCATGCATAAATTTTAAAAAAACACCCCCTACATTAAGAGGGGGTCCACCAGAATTTCCCACATCTGTCGTCATGGTCCCTTCACCATTCACATTTTCCATATGTGGGGTCTTGGGTGATTTCCCATATGTGTGCCCTATGTTCATTGGACACTATCCTCTCACCTATGTGCACCATGCGTCCACCATCATCTTCAATTACTACCATGATTTCTATCATGATGCACCCCTCTTAGCCTCCCCTCTATTGGTCAATCCTCACAGTGAATATCCAAGCCATCGGTGAGCTTTACCTCTATCGATACCGCAAACCTACCTGTGTTCATGCATCATCAACTGCCTTCCCCCACACCTAACTAACTTGGAAACTTTCCCCACATATAAACATAAATAATGTTTCAACCACCGCCCATCCATGAAAACTATCTCCTAAAGAGCCACCATGTCCATGTGATCTTCCCCCTGAAGTACCCGCCCTAAAATAAACCACACCCGTAAAGTGGTCCAAATTAATTCAAGGCTGGGATTTGATCCCTCACCCTACCACATGCGGTTCTCTACTGAGTAATACTCATTTGTGACCTTTTCCACATAATATATAATCATAATAAACAAATAATTATTAATTATTTAATTTCAAAAATATAAATGAAATAAATATTTCAAAATGATTTATCGGCGGTTTAAACCATCACTAAATGATTTTACTAGTTTTTAAAAACCACTGTAAAATCATTTCTTATTTGTTTGTAAAATCACCTATAAATCATTATTGATGCATAATTTATAGATAGTTACCAAAAACCTTCACTAATTGCTTATTTTGAAATAGTTATGGGACTTTTTACACTATGTTTCTATGAATGGGAAGTGAACTCAATCCCCACTAAGAATTTATCCATTTTGTATCTAGGAATAGGAGTGAACTCAATCCCCAATGGGAAACTATACACAATGCGATGATTGTCTTGGAAATTATCCTTAACATAGGAAATTATTTTTCTATGAGTACACTTTTATGTCACACTATTATGCATATATTATGTTTTCATAGCTCATGAATATCGACTCATGTTATCTAATTCTTATTAGTCATGTCTTATGTTATGATCTAATCCTTTTTTATTAATTGTGTTTTATAATATATGCTTTTGGGTTTGATTATCTCATTTTATTCCATGCTCTATAATTATGTTATCATACCTTTACGTTCCTCTTATGATTACTAGTGATCTTTGATTGATGAATCTTATGTTTACACTTGATGAGAACTTGATTTCAAACTTTCTTATGTTTTAATTCTCTAGGTTATGAAGGAGAGTATTATGTTTTATGTGTCAAATAGGTTATCATGTGGGATGACTATTTGTAGGAGATATTAAAAATGTTTTAAAATATATTATTTATATATCTATTATTTGAATACACAAAACCTTTATGTTTTGAATGTGATTTAATTATGAGATCTAATATTTAAATATCAGTATTTTTTGTAAAATGATGCAAGTATTTTTTGTTTATCTTAGTTGGTATCAAATTATATATTTAAAGCCTGTTTTTTAGTACCGAAACTAGGATTATAGGTTTGGGGAACCTCAATATCACATTTATACCTTAGAATAAAGATTTTTTTGGAATAAGTTTTTGTTACCAAATAAAGATAGTTTGATAATTAATATCCAATATTTTTGATTTATCAAAAAAGAGTTATGGTGTTTTTAAAAAGTACATTATTTTATTTTTGTGTCAGTGGAAGATTATTTTAAATGAACTAAAATTTAGGTCAAAGATAGGTAAAATGGAAATATGGGGGATTTACCTTTAAAAAATTAAAGTAAAATAATGTAATTTTAAAATTTTATTTATAAAATTATTAAGAAACTAAAAAAATGAAAAAAAATAATCAATGTTTAAAGGGAAAATGATATAATTACATAGAATAAATTAAGTGGAAGAATAAAATAAAGAGTGATTCAATTAAGTTATTTGAAAATGAAACATTTAAACGATTATAAGAATAAAAATGATTAAGTGTTAATTTATGGATTAAAAAATTTAATAAAATAATGATTTAAAGTGATGAATAATTAAAAAAAATTCAAAATAAATGAGACAAAATATTTAGTAAGCAAGTTCAACAATACTACCCAAAGGTACCCCTACATCTCCCACCTCAATCACTTATATAATTTCATGTATTAGTCAATTGGATTTAATGGTACCCAAGATACCAAAACTATCCCACGATTTTTAGGTAATAATAAATACTATATACAATAAAAACTAGCTCTTTTAATGGTGAATCCATAAACCATAAAAGAACAGTCCCTTTCCTTTTAAAAGTAAATTTAAAGAAATCAATTATCACTTAAACACAAAATTTAGAAGAGAGAGGAGGAAGATGATATTTGTAGCTTATTCTTCAATATTCCAAATAATATGATGAAAACACTAGGAGATATTGATAAAATAATGAGAGTGAGAAAGATATATAATTTGGAACACACCCTTGAGATAAGAAATAAGATTTAGATAGATATAGCTTTGATAACATGAAAATATTTGAATATCATTGAGAAATTGAGAAAATTGGTGATTGGATTAGGAAATTGTTGTTGATAGTCAAGGCCTAAAAAGGTCTCAATTTATAGCCTCCAAATCCTTTGGTATAGTTATGGAATCTTTCAATAGTCATTAATCCAAATACGTCCAAGTTCAATTTATTTTGATCAATATTTAAATCATTAAGAATTTCTACCTTTTGAATCATAGAACGGATCACTACACCATGGTGGAGAGCTTTGCGGAGTAGGCTTTAGAGTTGCAGTGTAGAGTCTAGAAGGAAAAAAAATTGGTTTTGATATTTTGAGGTAGTTATGGCATAGCCTTTGGGCTGCAGTTTGAAGTCTTTTGTGGTTATGAAAAATTTTAGGTCATTGTGATGTAGCATCAGGGTTTTAGTGTGGAAAACATCTATAATGAAATCATTATGGCATATACCATACCTTTAGTGTGGAGCTAACTAGGTCTCTTAAATATGTGGTTTTTAATGTAGTGTGAATTTAAGAACTTTCATCAGAAATATTGAAAAGGTATTTGACCAATCTAGGTTATCACATGGCCCTGAGGATTGTGTCTTAATCACATTTATTATATCTTTATGTGTTGTGGTTCTTAAGGTTGTGTTGTAATACTTGTGTAGTAGTGTGGTATTATGTGATGTGTCATAGTACTTGTTCAAGGAGTCTAATATGAATTCAATAATAACTCTTCAAAGAATTATATCATTATGACATAAAGCTAGCTAAACATCACTTAAGAGAAAATATTACACCCTTTAAGAGTGTTTGTGATCATTAAAATCAAAGTCTAGTAAGAAAAAGAACAATATACCCTCTTTGATGATCACAAACACTTGATGAAACATTATAAACCTCTTACTTGTCTTGAAGACAGATGAGGGAGCTACTAGGACTTAGGTGACCTATCCAAGAAACTAAAGGCTATAAATAAATGTTAAGGGGGGTTGATTTTCCCTTTTGAAATAATACAATCAACCAACGTAAACAATAAACAACCAATATTCTATATGATGCATGAATAAAAATATAACTAAATTTATAACCAACAATAAAAAAATATTTGAGTTATAATATAAATGAAAAAATAATAATCCAAAAAACACAATACTCAAGACATCAAGACAACCAGCTGCCAAATATATCCATGCTCTAGCTCCACATGTCATTCCCAGTCTCAAGAAGCATCACTAAAGAAATGAGATACCTTTACTTTACCTGTTTCCCAATTTATGACATATTAAAATGCACAAAATTTACCAAGAATTGGGTGACTATAAACTTAGTAGAATTCCCCTAATGACTTTCCAACTCATTCCACTAGCACCAAACTTGTTAGAACAATTTTTTAAAAATTGTTTTAAGAAGTAAAACCGTTTATAACAAAGACATAAACAATTTTTCAAAGTAAATAATAAATAAATTCTTTATTTATCATTTGATTTGGAATATTATATTCCATGTCCACACACACATGTTGGATCGTAATGTATATTTAGATGACACAATATAATAGGGGGTGAATTTTTGGTTTAAAAACTATCATTTTTATTCATTTAAAATGATTTAGTTTAAAATATATTAAACTAATTCAATTCACAAAGCCTCTTATGATATTAAAATAATTAATTGGACTATCCCTAGGTCCGGTAATACAAGAATCATAATCAGGTTAATTCTAATGATATATTCCATAGGTTAATTGTAATCATGATAAAAACAAAGAGTGTAAAAGATCATAATCACAATGGTTATGATAATAACAGTAAAACAAAATAATGATTCAACCATAAAGCATATTGAATCATAATGAGTAATTGAAATGATTGTAATAACAAAAGATTATAATCAGAGTATTACTAAAGTGTTGTAATCATATTGGTTATGATAAAAAAAGTATATAATAGAAATATGAATTACTAATATAATTATATTTCTATTATAATGCAATAAAAATGTAAAAGAATACAATTATTTTAACCCAAAGAGAAGGGTATCCAATAACCTTGGATAGAGGTCCCTTGATTTATAATATCAAGAAAGTTTGTTTACCCACACCAAGGTAATCCCTTGATATGATGATCATATTATGTCTTAGTATTCCTATAACCCCTTAACTAAAAAGGTAATCAACACCTTTGTCTTCCTAGTCTCAGAATCCCTTCATCCACAAATGATCAGCATGTCTGTCTTCCTATCATTAGAAGCCCTCGATTGTAATCACCAACAATCGGTGTCGTAATAAGAAAAAAAACTCTTAAAATTCAAAAGTATGTAGAACAAGAATTTTACAACTTGACTTCGTGGTTCTTCATACAAATTAGATATTTTATAGAGCTCTTTCAAGAAGTCTTTAATTCATCAAAATTCTAGAGCTCATCCAAATGACTTGTTATTTATAGGCCTCATCCCAGCGATCATATTTTGGCTCCAATGATTGGATTTATTCCTAAAATATCAGAAGGACTAGGACACCTGGCACTCCAATGGTCTTCTTGTAACTGAAATAGTGACACCATTTTATCATGAATATTAAAAAATAATACACGACATCATTTTTACTTAAAAGTTTTCTTTTCGATAAAAATATTATTTTCTGGTAATGAAAAAGTGAGTATAAAAAGAATATGTATCTTCCGATAAAATAAAAAAGTGAAAATTAAATGATTATGATGATTTATGTTAAGATAGTGAATATGATTTATCTCGTTAGTACGATAATGATCGGTGTGTACGATGAAAATCATAATCTGTGTGACTGATATAAACTGTGTTCAGTGAGTATGATATAAATCATATTCATCTACATTACGATAAACATGGAAATAGTCAAAATTGTATTTATTTATGTGTATGATATTGAACATAAGTAGTATAAAAACATAATGATGGATTTTTAAAATAAAATCCTTAAAATAAAAACAATAAAACAACGTATGGATTTATTTGAAATAAAATTTTGTGATTTTCAAAACAAAAAGGAATAGAAAAGTAAAAAGGTAAATTTTGACTCAATAACCTCCCCCTTTTTGGAAACCACAACCTAAGATTAATAACCAAGTCGAGGATTACAAAATTAGATAGATTTAATATTCAAAAGTGAAACACTTATACTTATCTCCTTTTGAGTTTAAAAACTATTCTGAATAGAATTTGAATACGACTAACCTCCCCCTTAAGATTTCAAAATCCCTAAGGATCATATTATAAAAAATGATCCTACTTAATAAAAGTATTCTAATTTTTATAATTTATCTCCTTTATGAATTTTTCTCTCCATATTCTCACCCTTTTATAAAATATTCTCACCCTTTGTGATTTACAAAAAATAAAATGGGAGTTCTTCTAAGACCTATAAAAGGGTTATAGAGATAAACAATATGACGTAATAAAGTATTTGATCAACTAAAATAAGTGAAATAACATTCATCCAAAAATAATGGAAAACATTCAATCAAAAAATGTATGGATTTCAAACACATTCATTAAAAGTTTCAAAATCAATGGTACAATAAGAGTTCAAATAAGTCATTTATTTTCGTTTTTCTTTCTACTACTTTATAAGATCCAAAACAATTATTTTCATCTTCTTGAAATATTTTCTATCCTCCATGATATTTTCAATAGATTCCTTCTGAGACCACATATGTTTCTCCTAATCTTCAAACAACTAGTCTTAGGTATGATTCAAATCTTTCTGAGATATCATTTTCTCTTCGAGAGACTAAATTCTTTCTTTTTTAGCCTTAATCTTTCCTTCTTGAGCCTAATATTTTCTACCTGAACTCTGGTTACCTTTTCTAGGATTTAAACTCTATTGTAGAAAAAAGTATTTTGATTATTAAAGTTAATGATATAATCTTGATAAATAAATATCATTGATTGAATAACATCCATCCTTTTTTCAATTACTTTAAAATCACTGGACTGACTTTCATCTGGACCTCTAATCATTTTCAATTTTTGAGTAGTATTACTTTTTAAATTGTTAAAAGAATTCATGAGTTCATTCATAGGATTTATAAGATCTTCTATTTTGTCTTCATGAATCTTGATAGTCTCATTAGTCTTATTTGAAAACTTTACCACTTTATTACATGATTTCATATTCTTCTTATATCTTTTATCAGACACCTTAAAATCAGCTTCTAGATTCATCATTCTTTTTCTTTGGAGCTTGATTAAGTTTGATCTTTTGTTTTGATTCTATGCCACAAAATCAGTTTTACCTTCTATTCTTGGTAATAAATGAAGATATTTTTCAATTATTATAATGCCTTGAACAAGATATTGATCTATTTTCAAATAGATTTTCTGATCTGAATTTGTGCCTTCTTCATAACTGGGAAGTATAGAACTATGGCTTCTAACATCTTCATCATCTGAATTCTGATTCTGATTGATATTGGATCTAGTTTATTCATGTCACAAACCGAATCTGGTTGCCACCAAACTCGGCCCCAAACCCAGCCCATGACAAGGCCTGAAGGGTATTCCCGATCCCCACAGGCTAGCACAAGTTACCGGGTATCATATAAGGAGAAATTGGAATGATTTACCCGATTTTATAAACATTAAAAAACAAACAAACTCAATAAAACAAATCTGGATTTTTCAACTAAAACCGTCTGTTACAAAATTTCAGAACTGAATTACATAAGTTAAAACTATGTTTAAATACCATTAAAAAGTTACAAAAACAAATAAGGACAGCCCAATAACCTCCACATGGAAAGAGGCACCTCCCTCAAGCCCTCCCCACAAGACTTCACCACCAAGGACCTGCTAGAAACATGAACCACTGGCACTAAAAATTGTACCCAACCTGTGACAACAAAAATAACCAAGTCTACATACACCCAAGGGTGTAAGTAGGGAGTGAGCCAATGCCCAGTAGGATACCACCACTAAAATATTCCATGTGATAAACATTTAAAGGTGAAAAGCATGCAAGTTTTCAAAAACATGAAATGCTAGTTATAATTTCTAAAAGATGAAACATTAAATAAAAATAGTTTTCATGTGGGATAATTTAAAGAATAAACACTTTTAAAATAAATACCAAAGCTACTGATTTTTCCAGCCACTCATACCGTATGCCGACGGTAAGAACAAAATATCTAGTGAGCACAAGCAATGGGAAATAACCCATAGGCACTAGCTAGTTGTGGGTGTAACACCCCGAGATTTTATGAGATATATTCTTTTTAATTTCTTCCATATCTTCTGTTGTATGCTACACCAATATTATATTGTGCTATACGCAACACCATATTAGCTTGCAGTATACGCAACACTATTCTTGGATCGTGTTACACACAATTTCAAGTTTGTTTGATAGTAGTTATTCTATGCAACATTGAGTATGTATATATATATATATATATTCAATGTATAAATGAAATATGGTTGGATTTTTTTATACGAAACAAAAAAAGAAGTCTTTCACTACACGCAACCCTGACTTGGCTTGCATTACAAGAAATCACAACCTTCCTCGATAGCGTGTGTTGTACGCAATACCGGGTTTCACTAAACAATGATATATTATTATAATATTATTATAAACTAGCTGTTATGAATAGTATTAAATACATTTTGAATTTTATGAAATTATAATTCATCTTACACATTTTATAGAACATGGTATGAGAACAAAATAAATTTTTCGGGTAAAACAAGTATTTTTCAAAAAATACAGTTTTGTCCCCTTTTGATGGCACACCCATTTTAAATATAATTTTTGACAAGTTTATAAGTTAAATTTTACAAAATAAACTTCTTCTTTTGAATCAGGATATAAAAATTTACATTGGATTAGGTTTTTATATTTTTCTGATAACTTTTATATTTTAATGAATAGTAAAAACATGCTATATTTTAATTAAAAACAACTGTTTTCATCATAATAATTTATATCATTAAATTATAATATTGAATGGTTTTAAAGTATAAATAGAATATATTTTTAACATTTAATATAATTTATGTCAATAGCATTGATTTTACATTGAATTCATAGGTAAAATCATTTCAATCTTTTGCAATGTTTTAACTTTTAAAACTCGTTTTCTTAACAATGAGATTAATTTTAAATTAATTTATGAAACTTTTGTGTATTAAATTTAGAAAAATGGATTCCATATTTGGAATCATTGGGTCCAAATTATGTTAATAGGCTACTTTTTATTTTTGGGCATTATGAATAGTAACTACGGTAAATTTTATTTACCGTAGTAAAAGGTAAATCGGGTAATTAAGGGTAAATATAATATTATAAAATTTTACTAACACTTTTATTAATATAATTGGATGCTTATATTTCGTCCTAAGGCATATTTGGGTCGAAATGTAATCCATTGGAACCCACTTGGAAGTGATTAAGACCTTTAGATTATTTTATTTAAAAAAAGTGAAATATGTCTCAGTCAACATTAATAATTAAATTATTTTTAATATAAGGTTATACAGAATATAAATTCAGTTATAAATACTCATTTGAAATCTAAAATGTTTTTCCTTATCATGGTAATTTATTTTTAATTTTTAAGAGTTATTTAATTACCTTATTAGTTTATACATTAATGATGCAGAAATTATTTATTTAGTAAAAAATCAATAATATTGTTTTTATTGAAATAGTAATACATATTAAAGGGATCACAAACCTGACCAAAACTTATTGGTATTGTATATATACACCATAATCATCCAATGACCGAATATATGACCGTTTAGAGTCTTATAAAAGTGATTATGACATTTAAATTATTTTATTTTAAATGATGTCAAAGTTTTCACCTTCACAATTTAATAAATATAACATTTTAAAAGATGGGTGTTTTAGAACATAAATCCGACTAAAAGTATTCTTATGAAATATATAATATTTATCTTCATATTAGTATTTTATTTTTAATTTTTATGCATCAAATAAGTATATTTAATAATTATAAAAAAAATTGTAGTAATTATTTTATTGAGAGAAATATCAAATAAATGGTTTTACAAATAGTAAAATAAATATTATATGAACTATTTAATATGCTCCACTAATTTTCTAGATTACTATGACATGTTAGGAACCTATTAAATATTTTATTTTGAAATATCCTCTGTGTGGATTTAATTTAAATTCAAATAAATGAATAGTGTCAAAATTGACACTATTGTTATTTTATAAAAATAACATATTATTAAATTGTTTAAAAATCACAAAACATTTAAAAATTATAAATTGAAATTTATATAGTAGAAAATGTCATAAAGTATCTAATTATGGATAATTCATTTCACATAAGTAATTATCTATAAAAATTTACAATTTAGAATCTTATTACCACAAATAAAATTTAATAGATTAAATAAGAATAAGTCAAGTTGATAATGTTTAAAATAAATTCCCTACATGTCTAAAATTTATTGGTTGATGAGATTACAACCCTATCTCATATAATATTATAATATGAGTCATTTTTTGAGGTTTTTAAGTGGGGTTAGATTTATTATAAATTAATATTTTTAAGTTTTCCTAAGGTGCCCCTCTCCTCCCTTATAAAAGGTCACCTCCTCCCTCTCTTCCACACACCACTTTGAGCCTTCAATATCGGCCAACCCCTGCCAATTTCTCTTATGAACTTCCCTAGAAACATCCTAGAGGTTCTGGTATTCTTTAAAGACCATCTTTAGTGCCCTAAGAGGAGGTTAAGAAGAGGCGCTTCAAAGAAGAGGTAATATCCGTTACCGATTCTTTCAAATTTATTTCTTCTTACACTTCCTCTTATTTAGTTGTTTCATTATGAAGTAATAACATCAGTATCACTCATATAATGGTATGTTATTATAAATATTAAACAACCCTATTTCACCTTCTATCCATCCTACGGAAAACGAAATCACCGCGAGTGCGTACGTACGGAATACCATCTCCACGACGCGATGAGATTCATTATCCATGTTAACCATTCATGAATGATTATAAAGTATATATAATGAATAATAATGAAATATATGACATAATAATGATACTGTATTTATGTGTATATATATATATATATGTATGTCATCTACTTAATTCCATTCAATTCAATAAGGAAACGAAAATAGTGTTCATGCGTACGTACGACCTACCGTCTCCATGAACGGTGTATTTCTATCCATTTATCGATCTATTATATATATGTATATTCTGAATATATATTATATATAAATCATGTTTTACATTCTGGATGTAATTAATCATGATCTAAGTAATCATATGAATAATTACAAGTTAAAACATGAACGACAAATGAAACGATTTTACCCAAAATGCTACTTTAACATGAATTTACAAAAGAATAGGTAATATAAAGTCATAAGTGAACCATATATGATATAATAACAATGAAAATGATTCTATAATAAGTCAATGACATTATTTAAATCATTATACAAGAGGTTCGGATACATACGAAGCATATCAGACATAAGGTAAGGGATAATTATTCCAATCTCATTCTTATCCGAGATTGTTTATTTGTAAGTATTTACTGGGATTATGATTATTATCCATGTCCTTTTGTTCTCAAAATGTTTTCATAAAATGTTTACTTTTCTTCCATGTATGTTTAAAGTCATTTTTACCCTTTTCTACTTTTACCACATCGTATGGAAGGAATCTTTTTTTTGTTTACCATACGAGGTACTTTTTGACTTTTCCGATAAAAGTATGAGAAGAATGTTATTTTTAACTTATACGGCGTGAATGGATTTTTAAGGTTTTATAAAGCCTTATTTTCATGAATCTTCCTCCAAAATATTTCATGATTATTTTCAAAAAAATCTCTTTCTTTTAAAATTGCATGACGTTTTGTGAAAAAAAAAATTGATTTTGAAGAATAAAGGATATTTTCCTCAAGAATTCTTTTCAAATGTTTTATCAAAACCATTTTTTCATATAAGATGACATTATTTCATATGCATATGTTTCAAGTATAATGTCTCTATGATTTACATGGTTTTACTTCTCTTATGATGAAATTATATCCATTTGTTTTATATGGATTATGTTATGATGGGATGATGTTTATGAAACCCATTTTATTCTTTGGGTTATGATGAATGTTTTAAGTTTATGTTGTGGCACATGTATGAATGATTTCATTATGGATGGGTGGGACATATATCTCTCTCCAATTCATTGGGTAAAGATTTATATCTCATGATATATACATGGATAGAATGGTAAGTTAATCTGGTTCAGTAATACAGGACTGGAACAAGGAGTAAACTCGATTCAGAAAGGGAATTTGTCCACTAAGATGGCCTTGGCAGCAATTCCTTGGCTACTATGGAAATAATATCATGTTATTAATGTTTTTCCACTATTACAAGTTTTATTTACAATCTATTTTATCATGATTGATGTTCTATTTTGATTTATGCCTTACGTACTGCCATGTTTTATGTCATTGCACAAGATTTCGATGATTAAACATTATGTACACGTTTTTATGTTCAAATGTATATGGTTTGTTTTATTTTATCCATTCTTACCCTTATTGAGCATTTGAGCTCACCCTTTTTTATGTTTTCTTTTCCCCAGGATATAAAGAAAGGTTTTAGGTAAGAAAAAAAATGGGAAGATCTTTATGGGAGATGTTGAAGATCATTCACCACGATTAGAAGATTACGTTCCAAGTTTCCAAAGACACTAAACTATTATGGTCCTTGTGTGTCTGTTTTTGTTATGTATTAAGTATTTTGAAAATGTAATGTAATGTCCATGTACGTCAAGATTCGGGTCTCTACAGTTGTTATCAGAGGAAAGGTTTAGTCAACCTTTGGAAACTAGGATGAGAAAACATTAGTGAGATCCCTAGAGATATTTCTAAGGTATGTCTACGGATGTCCCTAAGATCAAGTATAAGTATAGGTTATAGTTATAGAATTACCGTAACGATATTAGAATTAAACCTAAGATGTTAGATATTGAAGGTACTCCCCAGTTATTATGTTGTTTTCCCTAGCATGGTATTTGCCTCTCACACTATTATTTTTGGGTTTTAGACGATGGATGGAACCCGAAAGAACCGTGTTGATCAATGTAATGGAAAATGCAATGATTGTCCTCCTGACCAAACCAATGTCATGGGATATGGAGTGCACAATCTTATTTCTATACATAAACATTCTATGAATCATTATGGACTTCAAAATGAGCAGAGAAAGGAGCAACATTCTGTTGAATCCTTCATGAGGCAGCGTCCACCTTCATTCAGCGGGTCTTCTGATCCCTTGGTGGCTGAACAATGGATCAGTACCACTAAAAAGATATTTTCAGTTCTATAATGTTCTGAGCATGATAAAGTCATCTTAGCAGTATATCATTTGGAAGGTGATGTTGATCAATGGTGGAATCTTATCAAGAATACGAGGCAAAGAGATGAAATTGAGTCCATAGAATGGGATGAGTTCAAGAGCTTGTTTTCAGTAATTACTTCCCTCGTATTCTTCGAACAAGGATGGGAAAGGAGTTTCTTGAGCTTAAGAAGAAGTATTATGAATCTGTTGCTATATACGAAGCGAATTTTACAAGACTTGCAAGGTATGCATCTAGAATTATCATCCAACCTGAAAGTAAAGTTGATCGATTTTTCAGTGGATTAAAACAAAATCTTCAAAGGGCATTAGATATAAGAGACTTCAGTAGATATGAAGGAATTTTGTGTTGTGCTATCAAGGTAGAACTGGAATTTGGTTTAACATATACATCTCATGGTTTTGACAAGAAACGAAAGATGGAGTTCAAGGAGAAATCTCAGAACAATGGTGAAAAGAAGATTAATGTTTCTTTATGCTCAAGGTGTGGAATGAAGCATGGTGGAGATTGCCTAAAAGGTACTATAAAATGTTTTAAGTGTGGAAAAGAATGTCATTGAGCAGTTGATTGTCGAAGTAATGGGAAAAAGTTTGCTAATGATGTGAATAGAGAAAAGACTACAAAGAAATCTCTACCAACACTTCAATGCTTCAAGTTCAAGTAAATGGGGCATTATACTAATAAATGCCCTAATCCACGGGTTAATGATGATCAACGTGAGAAACCTCTTAAGTAAAAGGATAAAGGGAAGTATCATGCGATCACTATTTGTGATGTTGAGTATGAAAATGATGTTGTGTAATGATTAAGTGTTTATGTGATGGGATTTCAAAATAGTATCATGGAATCTCATTTATGGTATTGTGGAATTTTGGAATATCTATGTATTGGTTTTCAATAATTATATGGTATTGGTAACCATGAAAAAGTGATTGAAATATTTTTGGTCTATGGAAAGAGTTAACTTTTGAAAGGATTCATGTTTTCACTAAGGTTAAATGGGTATTCATTTTTTTCAAGATAATATATGATTAAGTTATTCACATGATTGGAATGTGATCAACAAGATATATCAGTGATAAATTATGGTATTCACGTGCTCGGAAAATGACATTTCTAGTAATTGTTTTCTTTATACTATAAGCTTGGACAGAAATATTTTGGATAAGCCTAAAGATTTGAAATGGATTATGTTGAACATAAGTTAGTTTAAGGCTAGAACTATTTTCAATATTATCGATGGAATGTCCTAATGATGTAATTTTAGAAAAAGAACAACCTGCAAGACAGGAGACAACCCATCACGTCGGACAAGGCTGTGGGAATCGAACCCACAACCGAAGTGCGGCTGGCCTTTATCGCATACCACTGGCCTACAGGAAGTCCCTGGTTAGTAGAAACTAGTTTTATTTTATTAAGTGGTATGATATATGAAGTATAATTTCATTTTTGGAATCGTATATGATTAAACTCACCCTAGATGGACTTATGTATATTTGATAACTTTTTATAACCTTTTGTTTGAGATAGATGGAATGACCCATCATTCTATCACATGATCTGCTAACACTTCACGAATGACAAATTCAACTCCATTTCTTTAAGAGATGAAGTGGAAATTGTCCATGGAACGACCAACGGTGAGACTGTACCAAAATCACGAAAGTATTTCTTCTAATTACAATTTCTTCAACTTTAGGGAAATGATCTTGAAAACTAAAATTTTTTTCCTAGTGCCCTTATATCCGATGAATCAGATGGTACCTTAGATCATCACAAATCTATGGCTTTGTGATTGTTGGATTTTTCATAGCCATGTTCTCTACCACTCTCCATCAGAAATTGATGGTCAGATTTCTCTTCCATATCCATATTTTCACCTATGTTATCCTATGTGGAAACCCAGTGATTAGTTAATTTGGGTAACCGTTACGTTTCATACTTTATTTTTTAAAGAAAAGTTTTGGTATTCCTTTTTACGATGTGGGTTTCTATGAAAGAAACTCTCATGTAATAAACCATTTATAACCCCGATGAATTTTGAGGGCGAAATTCATCTTAAGGGGGGTAGAATGTAACACCCCGAGATTTTATGAGATATATTCTTTTTAATTTCTTTCATATCTTCTATTGTACGCTACACCAATATTATCTTGCGCTATACACAACACCATATTATCTTGCAGTTTACGCAACACTATTCTTGGATTGTGTTACACACAATTTCAAGTTTGTTTGATAATAGTTATTCTACGCAACATTGAGTATGTATATATATATATATATATATATTCAATGTATAAATGAAATATGGTTGGATTTTTTTTATACGCAACAACAAAGAAGTCTTGCACTACACGCAACCCTGACTTGGCTTGCATTACACGCAATCACGACCTTCCTCGATATCGTGTGTTGTATGCAATACCGGGTCTCACTAAACAACGATATATTATTATAATATTATTATAAACTAGCCATTATGAATAGTATTAAATACATTTTGAATTTTATGACATTATAATTCATCTTACACATTTTATAGAACATGGTATGAAACAAAATAAATTTTTCGGGTAAAAAAAGTATTTTTCAAAAAATGCAGTTTTGCCGCCTTTTGATGGCGCACCCATTTTAAATATAATTTTTGACAAGTTTATAAGTTAAATTTTACAAAATAAACTTCTTATTTTGAATCAGGATATAAAATTTTACATTGGATAAAGTTCTGATATTTTTCTGATAACTATCATATTTTAATGAATAGTAAAAACACGCTATATTTTAATTAAAAAAAACTTTTTTCATCGTAATAATTTATATCATTAAATTATAATATTGAATGGTTTTAAAGTATTAATAGAATATATTTTTACCATTTAATACAATTTATGTCATTGGAATTGATTTTACATTGAATTCATAGGTAAAATCATTTCAATCTTTTGCAATGTTTTAACTTTTAAAACTTGTTTTCTTAACAACGAGATTAATTTTAAATTAATTTCTAAAACTTTTGTGTATTGAATTTATAAAAATAGATTCCATATTTGGAATTACTGGGTCCAAATTATGTTAATAGATGAATTTTTATTTTTGGGGATTATGAATAGTAACTACGGTAAATTTTATTTACCATAGTAAAAGCTAAATCGGGTAATTAAGGGTAAATATAATATTATAAAATAACCCTAACACTTGTCATAATATAATTGGATGCTTATATTTTGTCCTAAGGAATATTTGGGTCGAAATGGAATCCATTGGAACCCACTTGGAAGTGATTAAGACCTTTAGATTATTTTATTTAAAAGAAAGTGAAATATGTCTCACTCAACTTTAATAATTAAAGTATTTTTAATATAAGGTTATACATAATATAAATTCGGTTATAAATACTCATTTTAAAGCTAAATTTTTTTTCCTTATCATGGTAATTAATTTGTAATTTTTAAGAGTTATTTAATTACCTTATTAGTTTATACAATAATGATGCATAAATTATTTATTTAGTAAAAAATCAATAATATTGTTTTTATTTAAATAATAATACATATTAAAGGGCTCAAAAACCTGACCAAAATTTATTGGTAGTATAAATATACACTATAATCATCCAATGACCGAATATATGACCGTTTTGAGTCTTATAAAAGTGATTATGACACTTATATTATTTTATTTTAAATGATGTCAAAGTTTGCACCTTCATAATTTAATAAATATAACATTTTAAAAGTTGGTTTTTTAGAATATAAATACGACTAAAAGTATTATTATGAAATCTATAAGATATATCTTCATCCTAGTATTTTATTTTTAATTTTTATGCAACAAATATGTATATTTAATAATTATACAAAAATGTTGTAGTAATTATTTTATTGAGAGAAATATCAAATAAATGGTTTTAAAAATAGTAAAATAAATATTATATGATCTATTTAATGTGCTACCATAATTTTATAGATTACTATGACATGTTATAAACCTATTAAATATTTTAGTTTGAATATATCCTCTGTTTGTATTTAATTTAAATTCAAATAAATGAATAGTGTCAAAATTGACACTATTGCTATTTTATAAAAATAACATATTATTAAATTGTTTAAAAATCACAAAACCATTTAAAAATCATAAATTAAACTTTATATAGTCTAAGACGTCATAAATTATCTAATTGTGGATAATTCATATCACATAAGTAATTATTTATATCAATTTAAAATTTAGAATCTTATTACCACAAATAAAATTTAATAGATTAAATAAGGATAAATCACATTGATAATGTTTAAAATAAATTCCATACATGTCTAAATTTTATTGGTTGATGATATTACAACCCTATCTCATCCAATATTCGAATACGAGTCATTTATTGAGGTTTTTAAGTGGGGTTAGATTTATTATAAATTAATATTTTTAAGTTTTCCTAAGGTGCCCCTCTCCTCCCTTATAAAAAGGCACATCCTCCCTCTCTTACACACACCACTTTGAGCCTTCAAGATCATCCAAACCCTGCCAATTTATCTTCTAAACTTCCCTATAAACATCCTATAGGTCTTGGTCTTCTTCAAAGACCATATTTAGTGCCCTAAGAGGAGGTTAAGAAGAGGCGCTTCAAAGAAGAGGTAATATCCATTACCGATTCTTTCAAATTTATTTCTTCTTCTACTTACTATTCTTTAGTTGTTTAATTATGAAGTAATAACATCAGTATCACTAATTTACTGGTATGTTATTATAAATATGAAACAATCCTATTTCACCTTCTATCCATCCTACAGAAAATGAAATCACCGCGCGTGCGTACGTACAGAATACCGTCTCCACGACGCGATGAGATTCATTCTCCATGTTAACCATTCATGAATGATTATAAAGTATATATAATGAATAATAATGAAATATATGACATAATAATGATACTGGATTTATGTATATATATATATATATGTGTATTTCATCTACTTAATTCTATTCAATTCAATAAGGAAACGAAAACAGCGTTCATGTGTACGTACGGCCTACCGTCTCCATGAACGGTGTATTTCTTTCCATTTATTGATCTGTTATATATATGTATATTATGAATATATATTATATATAAATCATGTTTTACATTCTAGATGTAATTAATCATGATCTAAGTAATCATATGAATAATTACAAGTTAAAACACGAACGAAAACTGAAACGATTTTACCCAAAACGCTACTTTAACATTAATTTACAAAAGAACGGGTAATATAAAGTTATAAGTGAACCATATATGATATCATAACAATTAATATTATTCTTTAATAATTCAATGACATTATTTAAATCATTATACAAAAGTTTCAGATACATACAAAGCATATTGGACATAAGGTAAGGGATAATTATTCCAATCTCATTCTTATCCAAGATTGTTTATTTGTAAGTATTTGCTGGGGTTATGATTATTATCCATGTTCTTTTGTTCTCAAAATGTTTTCATAAAATGTTTACTTTTCTTCCGTGTATTTTTAAAGTCATTTTTACCCTTTTCTAATTTTACCACATCGTATGGAAGGAATCTTTCTTTTGTTTACCATACGAGGTACTTTTTTACTTTTCCGACAAAAGTATGAGAAGAATGTTGTTTTTAACTTATACGGCGTGAATGGATTTTTATGATTTTATAAAGCCTTATTTTCATGAAGCTTTCTCCAAAATATTTCATGACTATTTTCAACAAAATCTCTTTCTTTTAAAATTGGATGACGTTTTGTGAAAAGAAATTTATTTTTAAGAAAAAGGATATTTTCCTCAAGAATTCATTTCAAATGTTTTATCAAAACCATTTTTCCATATAAGATGACATTATTTCATATGTGTATGTTTCAGGTATAATGTCTCTATGATTTACGTGGTTTTACTTCTCTTATGATGAAATTATATCTATTTTTTTGATATGAATTATGTTATGATGGGATGATGTTTATGAAACCCATTTTATTCTTTGGGTTATGATGAATATTTTAAGTTTATGTTGTGGAACAAGTAAGAATGATTTAATTATGAGATGGGTGGGACCTATATCTCCCTCCAATGCATTGGGTAAAGATTTATATCTCATGAGATATACATGGCTGGAACGGTAAGTTAATCTGGTTCAGTAATACAGGACTGGAACGAGGAGTGAACTCGATTCAGAAAAGAAAATTTGTCCGCTAAGATGGTCTTGGTAGCAAAGCATTTCCTACTATAGAAATCATATCCTGTGCTTAATGTTTTTCCACAATTACAAGTTTTATTTACAAGCTATTTTATCATGATTGATGTTCTATTTTGATCTATGCCATACGTACTGCCATGTTTTATGTCATTGCACAAGATTTCGATGTTTAAACATTATGTACATGTTTTTATGTTCAAATGTATATGGTTTTTTTTATTTTATCCATGCTTACCCTTACTGAGAATTTGAGCTCACCCTTTTTTATGATTTCTTTTCCGCAGGATATAAAAAAGGATTTAAGTAAGAAAAAAAAGGGTAAGATCTTTATGGGAGATGTTGAAGATCTTTCACCGCGATTAGAAGATTACGTTCCAAGTTTCTGAAGACACTAAACTATTATGGTCCTTTTGTGTCTGTTTTTGTTATGTATTAAGTATTCTACAAATGTAATGTAATGTCCTTGTACGTCAAGATTCGGGTCTCTACAGTGGGTCCCAGGTACCTTGTATCTCGGTGAGAGTAACCATCACAAATATCTGTTCTTGTGAATGATCCTATAGTAGGTATCATACCCATAACCTAGTGGTCCCCAATAATAATCATAATCATAGTTTAGTTAGAGTTGTAAGCATCAATATTTCTAAGTGAAATTGAGGCCAAACCCCATGGATTCACTAGCATACTAGTACAGGTCCACCCACCTAGATACCCAGGTTTTCCCTTTGTGCTCAAAGAAGTTCAAAAAGTCAATGAATATACTTTTCACATTAAAATATCATTTCCATATCATAAATTCACAAAACAGACCACATGTATACAACACAAGTCACAAAAGACCACTTCATTCAAATTGATTTTGAAATCCGACTCACACAAAAATAGCCCACAGCACTTTTCACATTTATTTAACACTTCAAAAAATCCATAAAACAATTTTATAAAACCATTAAAATATATTAAAACTATCATAACATCCCAATCACATGTTACATAATACCCTTTTTACCTTCAAAATAATTTTGTCATCAAACCTACACGAAACAGCCCAGAAACAAGTTTCGCTCCAACATCACAATTTAATAAAACATTTTAGAAATTTACAAAACATTATAAAAATGTTTTACAACTTAAAACATCACTTCACCTTTCAAAACCCCATAATAGGTGAACACACATACCAAACAGTAAATATTCACCCTTTCCCACTTTGTTTAACCAACTAAAACATTTACAATTTTCATAAAAAGAACCCAAGTGTTGTAAATATGTCTTCCACACAAAACTCATTTAAAAACCCCAATTTAAGACCAAAAACCATACCGATTCCTATCCAAAATAGAATTGTAATCCCTAGATATATTTATAAAACCACTTTCAAGTTTTATAAAATCACCTTGAATAATAGTACAAATGATCCAAATGAAAACACACATTTTCATAAAATACTCTCAAGAAGTATAACAATGTTTTACACATAAAACCTATTCAAAAACCCTCTTTTTAGGCCCAGATGACACTAATACATTACCAAACCAGAATTGGAAGGCAAAAAAATATTTAGTAAACCAATTCCATATGTTATAAAATACACCCAAATAATACCCCATGAGTTACACACGAAAATACCCAATTTCAAGTTAAAATGCAACTATAAAATTAAACACTTATCCAAATTAATCATAAAAAGTTTTCACACCACACCTAACATATGAGTAATATGAAAAATTAATAAATACAGCAATATAACTCATCGATAATTGTTTACACATGGAACCACCTACTGAAAGTGTCGAATCCCTCAAAACTTGGTGCGAAACATCAACTGCGCCATCGCCGCACCACAAGGAAGATAAATCCAGCAATAGAACACAATATTTGACCAAAAATACACCAAATCAAACCCTAGGTTCGAACTTTAACTTCTGTACATTCTATAAATTCATGAAATAGGGAGGAAACCCTAAGGAGAAGGGAGGAATTGGAGAGAGAAACACTTACCTAAAACAATCTTGAAGTAAACGACCCAAAATCCACCAGTATGTGAATTTGAAAACATCCAAACATTCATGGGAGTTTAAGACAAGTAATAAGATATCATTTAGGAACTAGAATGGGGGAAAAGAGTAAAAATAGAAGGAGTGGTGAAAGGATTACTTTACCTCCCCAAATCTGGGCGATTTGTGAAATCCAGAGAAGTTTAGACCATTGTTTCAACACTATTGAGCTCCAAATTGTGGGAGGAGAGAATGGGGTATAGCCTTAGGTATGTGGTCTCAGGTGAGAGTTGGAATCACCAAAACAACGCAAATATTTAAGGATATATTAAAGAATTAAAATTTATTTTTAATGCAGAAAATGAGCTTTCGGGCAGGCCCAATCCCTTAAATAAAAACTCATATCCACCATGATTATGGATTTCTAAATGATCCAAAATAATATGGTGGTGTTAATAGGTCAGGGGATGACAATTAGGAATTTGAATGGATGAAAAATGTTGAAAAATTAAAGAGTTATAAAGGAATAAAAATTTAATTTTAAATCTGGAATTGGGCTCACGGTTTGGCCCAATTCATGAAAACTCGCCCATTCCTCTATAAAAGCTTGGGAAACCCTAAAAACAAAGCATGAATAGAAATTAAATGGAATTTAACTTTAAAATAAGTCATTTATGTGATAATTCTCCCCACCATGAAAACTTTCCGCCTTGAAAAGTCACATCAAGGCCAAAGTAACAACCAAACCCAACTGAGAAACCAAGAGGTACTCCCTTGTAAGGTTTCACCCCCAAAGGCCAAAACACCTTCAGTGATCAATTAATGAAGGATTAATCTCACAACCAAAACTTACACCACTTTCTGGAAATGATTAATCACATTCAACCTTTTTCCCAAATAAAACTCCTTAAACACTATCCAAACAAGACTCAAGCAATTCACCCAAACGAACAACAACATCGAACAAGGTTACACTTACCTTGCTATAACTAAACCATTGGGCACTCTCCAATATCAACGTTTACCCAAGGAAGATATAGGTAGCTTTATGGCTCCAAATGAGAATACCTACCTCCAATCCATGATCATGGATAAATCTGAGTTACTGGTATGGGGGAACAAAAATAGGCTCCCCACCATAAGAGAGAACATATATTTTTCCCGAGACAGAATCAGGACACTAATAGGGGGAGGCATGAACGGACTCCCCAGTAAAATGTGTATACTTCCATAAGACCTTTACTAAAGAACTTATATAAGACTCATAGTGGGTCTACCCACCATAAGAACCAACCATATTAACCGACCAGCATGGGCCAGTACAGAAAGACCCCAAAATTTGAAGAGGTGGGAAGGTCACATTGTTAGTCTGCATGATTTGGGAAACCATGCGCTAACAGTGTGGATCCTTCTATCCACATGGTTTTCTAGGGAACGGTCACTATTAACCAAGTGAAAACCGTGTTCTCAAGCAGTGTATCCAAACTTCAAACCTTTCTCCAAAGATTCAGTGGAAACCAAAGGGGGAGGGAATAACATTGGGCGATGACATGGGTACACGGCCCTCTACCTATTTCCACCGAACATGAACAACAGAAGAAAGATGATGAAACCATAGGTTTAAACACTTCCTAACTTTCATACTGAGTATAGGACTTTGTACAAAGGTTTAAACGACCCTGTGATTTCCCCTGACTATGATCCAGCTTCTCTCCGAGACCTATGGCTGGAGCTCAAATGATTGAAGCATCTTCGGCCTCACAGTAAGGCTTTGGAAACCCCATGAATGAGAATTATTCTTTCGGTTCAACCAACAACTACAATGAAATCCCTAATAAGTTTTCCAAGACATAACACATTCCAAACTCACTTTACCCTAACTCGATATTTCACTGAAACAAGGGCTTAGAAGATGCACACACATCACACCTTGTTTGTTCGGGTGAGAAACAATAGAAGTAAAGAAAACCTATAATCACCTTCCTCTAAAATGGAATATTTTTATGTTTTTTCAAGGGATACATTCTCCCAACATAATAGAGACTCTCAGATGATTGCCCAACTTTCACCATTATGGTCAATCGAGAACAGGACATCATATGGCATCACCAAACATGACCATTATGACTGATATAAACAATGCATGGAGAGGGACCTTATACAACATCCCCAAACAACACACAATTCTAGAAAGTGGCCATAATATCCTATCATTACCATATTTCCGACACTTGTAGTTTAACATGAACTCATGCTTCAAAGAAACTGTGAAGAAACCAGAGGCCCTCTTAGACACCATTGAGAAACTCATCCCCACTAACAACCCTAGACCACTTCCAGCTTCGACGAATTAGGAAACTTAAGAAAATAAGGTATCTTTAAACCTTCCACGAGAACTCTCACGCTACAAGAGGATCCAAAACTCAAAGACAGGAATGGGTGTAGACTCAATCAACAAAGATTGATAAAATATTCCTTATATTGATCAACTTGAGGATTTTTGAATGGAGAAACAATCCGGGTTGCACTTCAGTTATGCATTAACCCTTAATGGGGGAATACCTCATCCAATGAAAGAACCCAAAGACCCAACCAAGCTGGTCCATTGGTCAAAAAATCCATAAAACAGATCCAAACACATGAAGGGAACCACCATAAAGGTGTCCCGAAACATATCTCATAGGATACTACTAACTGGACCTTCTACCCAGCTTACCAACCAAACATAAACCCAAAACACAGTTCAAATAAGAGGGGTTCTTGGACTCAAAACATCCCACAACATCAACATTTTCCAAAAACACATAATATAATCCAGCCCAAATAATTCATCAAGACATCATGTTTTTATTTAAAAACATTTCTTGAAAACAAACGGTTCAGCGGTTAGCATATCCACCAATGGTACCCCATGGGCCTTACACATGCATGTTTCTGTGCCACATCGGGCACCCTCCTCATATCCATCCCAACACTCATCCAGTCATGCCATCAACCATCCTTCATCCCATATAACCTCATGCATGTGGTTTATCATGGAAATACCAAAGTTTAAAAAAATATTTCCACTTTTCAAAACCAAAACGGTAAACCAACACATCCTTTTTCTTAAAACCGCTAAACACAAGATCAAAATACCAACTCACATCTTAAAAAAATTTCATAAATACACAACCATTTTTAAAAGAACTCACTTCCAATATATTCAAATCAAATTAAAAACATATAATCCCATTAAAACACCCTTTGATTGTTTAGTAAACTCTATTGGAAACACTTTCCAAAACCAACATCAATATAGTTCCTACTTTCAAAAGAGGTGTAAGCACACCATTTTCCATTTAAAAAAAATATGAAAATTCATTTCCACCATTTCATTAACCAAACCATTCCCTCATTATTTTAAAATCATAAAAAAGAACTTTACGCTTATTAAAATTAAGTCACTTTAAAACCAAAGTTTGAAGATTTCAAAACTAAAGAACAAAAGACAATGCGAGAGGAAACTAGTTTCAGTGGTTGAATTGGACATATGGTTGGTGACCATATTCCAATCACTTCACTGTCACAAAGAGTGCTCTAGGGAAGATCCCCGGATCCACATGGATTGCCAGGCCATGCGAGCTCACTGAGACCATTAACCCAACTCTATTTTCATTTCCCCTAACCATCATCAAACCAAGAAAACCAAAGGACTTAGATAAATCCTGACTTCCCCTGGAAACTTGAATATTTTCATGAGGTGTGGTGATCATGCACACTACCCATAACTAGAATACCAAGTCCCTAAAATCCTAACTCCACACTATCCTGACTCTTCCCCAAATAACATGACCCAAAGAGTTAACCTAAACGTCCTCTGATACCATTTTGTCACAAATCGAATCTGGTCGCCACCAAACCCGGCCCCAAACCCAGACCGTGACAAGGCCCGAAGGGCATTCCCAATCCCCATGGTTGGGCACAAGTTCCTGGGTATCATATAATGAGAAATGGGAACGATTTACCTGATTTTATAAACATTAAACAACAAACAAACTCAATAAAACAAATCTGGATTTTTCAACTAAAACTGTCTTTTACAACATTTCACAATTGAATTACATAAGTTAAAACTATGTTTAAAGACCATTAAAAAGTTAAAAAACCAAATAAGGACATCCCAAGAACCTCCACATGGCAAGAGGTACCTCCCTCAAGCCATCCCCACAAGACTTCACCACCAAGGACCTGCCAGAAACCCGAACCACTGGCACTAAAAACTGTACCCAACATGCGACAAAAAAAATAACCAACTCTACTTACACATAAGGGTGTAAGTAGGGTGTGATACAATCCCTAGCAGGATACCACCACTAAAATACTCCATGTGATAAACATTTAAAGATGAAAAGCATGAAAGTTTTCAAAAACATGAAATGCTAGTTATAATTTCTAAAAGATGCAATATTAAATAAAAACATTTTTCATGTGGGATAATTTAAAGAATAAACACTTTTAAAATAAATACCAATGATACTGAATTTTACAGCCACTCATACTATATGCCGACGGTAAGAAAAAAATATCTAGTGAGCACAAGCAATGGGAAATAACCCCTAGGCACTAGCTAGTTGTGGGTCTCAGGTACCTCGTATCTCAGTGAGAGTAACCATCACAAATATCTGTTCTCATGAATGAGCCACTAGTAGGAAACATACCGATAACCTAGTGGTCCCAAATCATCATCATAATCATAGTTTAGTTAAAGTTTTAAGCGTCAATCTTTCTAAGTGAAACTAAGGCAAAACCCCACGGATTCACTAGCATACTAGTACACGTCCACCCACCTAGATACCCAGGTTTTCCCTTTGTGCTCAAACAAGTTCAACAAGTCAATGAATATACTTTTCACATGAAAATATCATTTCCATATTATAAATTCACCAAAAATCCCAAATGTATACAACACAAGTCACAAAAGACCACTTTTCATTCAAATTGATTTTGAAATCCGACTCACACCAAAATAGCCCACAACACTTTTCACATTTCATTAACACTTCCACAAATCCATAAAACAATTTCATAAAACCATTAAAATATATTAAAACTATCATAACAGAACACACGCTTGTTACATAATACCCTTTTTACCTTCAAAATCATTTTATCATCAACCTACATGAAACAGCCCACAAACAAGTTTCGCTCCACATCACAATTTAATAAAACATTTCAGAAATTTACAAAACATTCTAAAAATTTTTGACATCTTAAAACATCACTTCAAATTTCAAAACCCCATAATAGGTGAAAAAACATACCAAACAGTACATATTCACCCTTTTCCCACTTTTTTTAACCAACTAAAACATTTACAATTTTCATAAAAAGAACCCAAGTGTTGTAAATATGTCTTTCACACAAAACTCATTTCAAAACCCCAATTTAAGAAAAAAAACCATACCAATTCCTATCCAAAACAGAATTGGAATCCCTATAGATATTTATACAACCACTTTCAGGTTTTATAAAATCACCTTGAATAATAATACAAATGATCCAAATGAAAACACACATTTTCATAAAATACTCTCAAGAAGTATAACAATGTTTTACACATAAAACCTATTCAAAACCCATATTTTTAGGCCTAAATGACACTAATACATTACCAAACCATAATTGGAAGGCCAAAAAATATTTGGTAAACCAATTCCATATGTTATAAAATACGCCCAAATAATACCCCATGAGTTACACACGAAAACACCCAATTTCAAGTTAAAATGCAACTATAAAATTAAACACTTATCCAAATTAATCATAAATATTTTTTCCACCACACCTAACATATGAGGTATATAAAAAATTAATAAATATAGCAATCTAACTCATCAATAATTGTTTACACATGGAACCACCTACCGAAAGTGTCGAATCCCTCAAAACTTGGTGTGAAACATCAACCGCACCACCACTGCACCACAAGGAAGATAAATCCAGCCCTAGAACACAATATTTGACCAAAAATACACCAAATCAAACCATAGGTTAGAACCCTAACTTTTTTACATTCTATAAATTCATGAAATATGGAGGAAACCCTAAGGATAAGGGAGGAATTGAAGAGAGAAACACTTACCTAAAACAATCTTGACGTAAACGACCCAAAGTCCACCAGTATCTGAATTTTAAAACATTGAACAATTCATGGGAGGTTAGAACAAGTAATAAGAGATCATTTAGGAACTGGAATGGGGTAAAAGAGTAAAAATAGAATGATTTATGAAAGTATTACTTTACCTCTCTAAATCTGGGCGATTTCTAAAATCCAGAGAAGTTTCGACCATTTTCGCGACACTATTGAGCTCCAAATTGTGGGAGGAGGGCATGGGGGCACGCCTTAGGTAAGTGGTATCAGGTGAGAGTTGTAATCACCAAAAAACGAAAATATTGAAGGATATATTAAATAAGTAATATTTATTTTTAGTGGAGAAAATGGGCTTTCGGGCAGGCCCAATCCCTTAAATAAAAACTCATATCCACCATGATTATGGATTCATAAATGGTCCAAATTAATATGGTGGTGTTAATAGGTTAGGGGATAAAAATTAGGAATTAGAATGGATGAAAAATTTTGAAAAATGAAGGAGTTATAAAGGAATAAAAATTTAATTTTAAATCTGGAATTGGGCTCACGGTTTGGCCCAATTCATGAAAACTCACCCATTCTTCTATAAAATCTTGGGAAACCCTCAAAACAAAGCATGAATGGAAATTAAATGGAATTTAACTTTAAAATAAGTCATGTATGTGACAGTTCATCCTTATTATAAATTTTAATAACTTTCTGATATTTAGATCCCTGACAATCTTTCTTTTATGTTTGAATTTCTGGGGATGGAAATTTTCTAGATGTTGCTAGAAAGGATCTAATAGGAATTGTATCTAACTCAAAATTTTGATCCTGACTATTCTTTTTTTCACCTTAATCATTTTCTATTTTTTCTTATTTTTCACTCTTCTATTCACGTTTCTCTTATTAATTTATTTATTCATCTATCTAACACAACTCAGAATTATCTCATGAGACTTTAGGTGGTGTTGATTCTTCACAAACTTTATGTTTCTTCTTTCCCTTATCTTGGACAGAGGGAGTAATAGTGATTCCGACACTTTTTTTCTACTCCTTTCATTGGTATTTCAATATCAAAGGTTTCGGACTTTCTCTTCATTGGTTTATTTTTCTTCTTACTTTATTTATAATTTCATCAGCCCTAATCTTTTCAGTAAGGGCTTTAGCATGATTGAGACTGAATTGTGAGTCTCCTTCTTTCCTTTCTTCTTGTTCCTTTTTCCAATTGGTCATTATTTCTGAACTATAAACACTTTTATTCTTTCACATTATAATATAATCGGATTTTTATTTCTTTTATTTTTATAAAACAATTGGTACAAAATTTTTTGGTATTCCTTAGCTTCCTTCAACTATCTCTTTTAGAGTTTTAGATTCAACATCCTTAAATGAATTTTTTTATTCTGGCTAGAAATTAATTTTCATTCTTCTTACAATATCATCACTAATTCAAATAACACTTAAATTTCTCATAACTGGCTAAAGAGGAATTTTGAAAAACTTAAAACATTCATAAATGAACTTACTAAGGTTGGATGGAAACATAATTAGATGGGATTTGATTACACCAAAATTAAGATTATTGATGGTATTGAAAACATAACCCATCAAGTTAATCTTCCTCATGTTGACAAGATAGTCAAGAGTAAAAACATATGAAAATTTTACAGTTTCTCTATCACCACTTCTATGAATTTAAAATCCTTACATACAAAATGAAATAAGTCTATTATTGGCTTACAAATGGGTATCTTTCCTTATTTCCTCATAAATCTCAAATAGTGATTGTTCTTTATTTTATTTAACAAATGATGGCTTTTACTTTAACAATTTATGCAATGGAAAAAATGCATCTCCCTTTGATGTAACATTTAAGTAATGTGTTTCTTTATTGGCTGACATACTTATCCCACTATCATAGATATGAAAGGATATCTTAAAATTCAATTCATAAACCTTCACAAATTTGTAAAACTGAATGACTTCTTCCACAATGATTGGATATTGAGTATTGGTTTTTTCAACACAAACTGATTCCCATCCTTGTAATTGAATGATTCTCTTCATAGATGAATCATACTTATCATGGAATTATTTTGTAAGAAATATTTCATGGATTAATTTCATTTTGGAAAAATATTTCTGTTCCATTTATTTTGGAGACTCTGATAATGACTGAGACATGAGTACGACTGAAATACTTTGAAGCCAAAAAACTTAGGACTCATATATTTGAAGAGGATAAAATATGAACCGTATATTGGAGGGTAATAAATATGGGACGAGAAGGGGGTCCCTTTATATAGGTGAGGAGAAGTGACCATTGGGACTCAATGGTTCAGATTAGATCAATGGGTCTAACAGTTGAAAAAAAATTGAACTCTTGAGGTTTTTTTAAAAAAAATATCATATTCAGAATGAATTTGATAAAGGTTTTAAAAAAAATACCAACAAACATAAATGTATATAAAAACTTAAAAGGAATTTTACCTTTCGAAATCTCAAGATAAATGTGTTGGTTTCAATAAATTGTTTTCCAAATGAAAATAAAAATTTGAAAACAAAAATAAAATTTATTACTAAAATTTTGAGTATGAAAATTTTTTATACCAATTTATTATTATTATTATTATTATTATTTTTCGATAAAAAAATTTGGTGCCGATAAAAAAATTTAAATAAAATATTTATAAAAGATTAAAACATATGTACTTACCCTTAGAAAATTAGTATCTTAATGTAAGGATATGTTTTAAATGAGAAGTATATATTAATGATTACTATATAGTGATTATTCCTAGCTTCTATTTAATGTATTCAAATCTATAAAAAGATAATGGTCTTGTAAATATACCTGAAATTTGTTCTTGAATTTAAGTAAATTGTAAAATGATATCTCATTTTAGTGTGTGATCCCTAAGAAAATGATGCCTAATGTATATGTGTTTTTCTCATGAGTGGTGTATAGGGTTTTTACTTAGAGATATGGCACTAGTGTTATCACATAGTATTTGATTTTTTGTAAAAATCTTGCCATAATTAGTGATTTTGTGTTGAATACACAACACTTGACCACAATAACTTCAAGTTGACACATATTTGACTTTAGTAGTGGAAAGTGATACTGAGTGTTTTTTTCTTAAAAGACCAAGAAATTAATAAATCACCTAAGAAATGACAAGTTCTAGATTTTCTTTTTATATCCATTCTATAGCCTCCAAAATCAACATTCGAAAAACTTTTCAATTCAAAATCATTTCCAGAAGAATAAAAAAGTCCCAAATCCATAGTTCCCTTTAAATAGTGAGAAATTATTTTCACATCTTTTAAATGATATTGTTTTGGATTTGATTGATATCTTTCACATAATCATACTGAAAACATCAAGTCTATACAACTAGATGTTATGTATAGTAGACTTCCTATCATTCCTCTAAAAGTTGTTTGATTTATTGTTCATCTAGCTTCATTAATTTCAAGAGTATTTGAGGTACCTATTGTAGTAATAATACTTTTAGTATTGTCATACCCGTACTTTTTATAAAGGTATTTAATATACTTATGTTGGGATATATGAGTTCCTTCTGGTTTTTAAGAAATTTGAAAACCAAGAAAGAATGTTCACTCACCAATCATACTCATCTCAAACTCAGATTTCATAAGATTCGCAAAAAGAATATGTTAAATATTTATCAATTGATCTGAATATAATGTCATAAACATAAATTTTAATGATCAAAAAAATCTTTATAAAAAGTGTTGGATTAGCGGTTCCCTTAAGAAAAATTTTTTGAAGCAAAAATATTATTAATCTATCATTCCAGGGTCTAGGGTCTTGTTTAAGTCCATATAAATCCTTGTTAAGTTTTAAAACATTTTCAGGATTTTTTGTATCTTCAAAACTAGGAGAATTTTCAACAAAAACTTACTCTTGATCATATCCATTAAGAAAAGAACACTTCACATCCATTTGAAATATTTTGATATTGAAGAATGATGCAAAGGATAATAGAATATGAATAGATTCAAGTTTATCTACCATAGTATATGTTTCTTCATAATCTATTCATTTTTGTTGGTAATGTCCTTTAGCAACTAGTCTTACTTTATTTCTAATAATTATTCCATTTTCATCACAATTGTCTCTGAAGACCAATTTTACTCTAATTACATAGTTTTCTTTAGGTCTTTCAACCAAGGTCCAGAATTTATTCCTTTAGAATTCATTTAGTTCATCTTTCATTGCTTTTATTAAATATTCATAACCTAAAACCTCATAAAATAAAAATAGGATTCAGATTTCTTGGCTATAAAATAGACCCATGTATATCTAGTGTAATTATAAACTATAAAAATATATAATACTTGTCTCTAATATTTCTAGTTTTTGTAGGACCAAAAATTTACATGTTCCCCAACTGTAAAGTGTCAAAATTTGAAACTTCACTAATTGATTTAAAACATGAATTATGTTGTTTTCCATATTGAAAAGGGTCACAGACTTTTGAAGAATCAAATCTTAGTTCTGGTAAATCCTTAAAAAGTATTTTCTTAGACAATTTATATAAGTTACTAAGGTTACAGTGTCTTAACATTTTATACCATAACCAAGATTTATCTTCAATTTCACTAAGGCAGGGTAATTCTTGGCTCTTAGGCTCTTCGACATTTAGTGTATAAACATTCTCATGCTGATGCGAAGAAATAATGAATACACCCTTAGAATTGTGTACTATAAATTTATCATTTCTAAAATTTAAAAAGTAACCACATCATATAATTTACTTATGCTTATAAGGTTGTTCTTAAGAACCTTAACAAATAAAACATTTAGAATCAAAGATTTTCCAAGAAGAACAATATTAATTATACCAACTATCTTTCCTTGAGCATTTTCTCTGAAGGTAACACTTACAACTTTCATTTAAATAATATTTTAAAAGAATCCTTTATTACCATTCATATGTAGGTAACATCCACTATCCATGTACCATATATTTTTTCTGTTGGTACTTCTTTTTTTACTAAAAATAAAACAATAAGTTTTTTGGAATCCAAACTTTCTTGGATCCAGAAATGTTAGAAAGAAAAATTTTGGGAACCCACATTTTTTTGAAAAATGGGATTTGTGAAATCCCAAAGATTGAAATTCTTTTAAGGAAATTTTTTATTCCAATGACCACCACATTGACACTTAGTGAAAAGGGGTTCATTTTAGAAACTAAATAATTGTTACTAAAAAAAATTTAGAATGATTATATCTCATTCCTAAACTATTAACATGTGGATGAAGTTGTTTACAAATTTTTTTTAAACCTTATTTACCAGTGGTAAATTTTGTAAAAAGTTTCTTTAAAAGAAAAGATTTCAGTTATTAGTCTTATAACTAAATTCTTATCTATATTAGTATTAGATTCAGAAGTGAGTTTTTATTCTAAAACATTTTTCTCTCAAATAACTTTTTCAAAATATTTTGAAATCATATCCTTCTCATAATTATCTTCCCCAACATTTTTTGAAATATAGTTAATTTAAAAAAATTCTTACTAATATCTTAAGAAATTTATGACACTTGTTTTTAAAAAACATTTATTCTATCATTTTCCTCCATAAGTTTCTTACTAACTTTGTAATTTTCATTTTCAAGTAATTTATTGAACCTAGAGACCTTTTCAAATAAAGGTAAATAATTATCTTTTTCTAAGGAATTCTCTTCATTGAAATAAATATAACCATTATCATCGGTATAATTTCCATTTAAAGACATATTAGTTAAATATTCACAAGTGTGTACATTTTTCATGAAAAAATGATTTTTAATATGTATTCTGAAAATAAGACCAATATTCTTTTGTCTAGAGTTTTCATTGTCTGGGGATTCGTCTCAATAATCTTCACCACTAGCACTCCAGGAGTCATTATCCATTAAGACTTTCTTAATTTTTGACTTATAGTTCATTTTCTGATTCCTATTAGAATTTCTTTCCTTTTTATCCTTTCTTTTCAAATTTGGAAAATCAGGTCTAATGTGTCCATATTCTTACATTCCTAACAAGTAACTTCAGTATATTTCTTATCTTTATTGGTTTTATTATATTTTTACTAAAAATCCTTATTTCCAACAATCTTATTCATCCTTCAAGAAAGATTGGCTAATTCATTCTCTGAATGTTCTGATTCACTTGAATCTGATTGAATCACAACTTTCATTGACTTTAAAGACTTAACGGTCTTCTCAAGAGTCTTGGATTTATTATGATTTATAGTAGTAGTAAAAGAAACTACAAAATTGTTTTTCTACATCTCTTTTCAATCTATTTTCATGTTTCAAAAGATTTCCAAAAAATTCACCAAGAGTAAAAGTTGTAACCTTTCTTTATTCATCAACATCACTTCTTTTTTATTCTCAATCGTTTTAAATGATGTCTATGATCTTTTAAATAAGGGTTTCATCATCTATTCCTTTCTCTCCCATATATTGTAAACTGTTCAAAATTTTCATAAATATTTTTTCTACCTTAAAAATAAGTTATCTAAAAAGAAACTCAAAATCTTGATAGTTTTCTCTTAGTATAGCTCTTCTAGTCTCAACCAATTTAGATATACCTAAATGAGTAATCTCTAGTTTCTTAAAAATATTATTTACTACTTCATCAGAAGAAATCTGGATATATATATTTCTAGTCATAGAAAAATGTAAAGTATTTTTCACATTATAATTCAATTGATACTCTTTCTTCTCTTGATTGGTAAAAGTTCTGACTTCCTTGGAAAGAATTTTTTAATCCCCAGTAATCATAAAAACTTTTTCAACACTAGTATTGACAAAAAAATATTTATTTGTTCTCTCCAGTATTCATAGTCATTCCCATAGAAAATAGGTGGTCTTGTAGGATTAAAATTGTCTATTGATCCTAAATTTAAACCTACCATATTTAAAATAATAAAAAATTTCTTTTTCCACAATACATGTTAGTGTAAAATATATTTATAAACAAAAATATTATAAAATAAATATAATCAACTTGAAAATGTAAAGTTTCAAATATATGAGTAGTGGAAATATGATCTGATACCAATTGTTGGATTGTAATTTATATGGATATGACACAATACAAGAGGGGGTGAATTGTGGGTTTAAATAATTTTCATTATTATTCCTTTAAAAGGATTTAGTTTAAATTATATTAAACTAATTCAATTCACAAAGCCTCTTAAGATATTAAAACAATTAATCGAACTATCCCTAGGTCCGGTAATACAAGAATCGTAGTCAGGTTGATATTGATGATGTATTCCACATCTTAATCGTAATCATGATAAAAACATATTAAGCATGTAAAAGATCATAATCACAATGGTTATGATAGGCAGAGTAAAACAAAACAGCAATTCTATCATAGAGTGTATAGAATCGTAATGAGTAATTGAAATTATCATAATAACAAAAGATAGTAATCAGAGTATTACTAAAGTATCGTAATCATATTATCTATCAAAAACAAAGTATTGAATGGAAATATGAATAACTAATACAATTCTCTTACTATTATAAAAAAAATAGAAATGTAAAAGAAAACAATTATTTTAACCCAAAGATAAGGGTATCCAATAACCTTGGATAGAGGTCCATTGATTTATACTTTCAAGATATTATATCATACTGACACAAGGGTAAGCCCTCGATACGGTGATCAGATTGTGTCTTGATATCCCTGCAAGCCCTCGATTAAGAAGGTAATTGGCACTTATGTCTTCCTAGTTTCAGAAGACCTCGATCTGCAAATAATAAGCACGTCTGTATTCCTATCCTCGGAAGCCCTTGATTGTAATCACCAACGATCAATATCACACTAAGAAAAAAACTCTTGAAATTCACAAGTATATAGAACGAGAAGTTCACAACTTGACTTTAGGGTTTTTCGCATGAAGTAGAGATTTGACAGATCTCTCAAAGGAAGTCTCGAATTCATAAAAAGTCTTGAGCTCATTAAAATGACTTGGTATTTATAGACCTCATCCTAACGGTCATATTTTGTCTCCAATGATCGGATTTCTTCCTGAAATATCATAGGGACTTGGACACTTGGCACTCTAATGGTCATCTTGTAACTGAAACAATGACATCATTTTATCATGAATATCAAAATAGAATACATGAAATCGTTTTGATTAAAAAAATTGTTATAATATTGTTTTCTAGTTAATATAAAGTGAGTATGAAAATAATATATATATTATGATAAAATAAAAAAGTGAATAGTAAATGAGTATGATGATTTATGTTAAGATAGTGAATATGATATATCCAGTCAGTACGATACTGATCAGTGTGTATGATGAAAGTCGTAATTGGCATGACTAATATAAATTGTGTTTGTTGAGTATGATATAAATCATATTCATCCTAATTATGATAAACATGGAAATAGTTGAAACTATATTTATTTGTGTGTAGGATATTTAACGTAAGTAGTATAAAAAATGTAATGAAGTATTTTGAAAATAAATTTCTTAAAATAAAAATAATAAAACAACGTAGGGGTTTATTTGAAAACAAATTTTTTGATTTCTAAAACAAAAAGGAATATAAAATTCAAAAGAGTAATTTTGACTTAACAACACAACCACACACACACACAACCTTGGTGTTACCATTGACGGTGTAACTTCACATCCAAACTCTATCCCAATATTGATGGTGATACTTTGAAAGTGTAATTCATCCCACTTAATACACATCAACCCAATTATGTTAATATCATACCAATCCATTATAACAAAATAAATTTCCTTTTTTGAATCATTTCAAAAACCACTTTACATGAATCAAAACCAAACTATAATTTTAAAACCATCATTTTAAAATTATAAAAAATGGGGTTTCCCAAAAACTAATCAACTTTCCATAATTTCTAAGCCAATACCAAAAAGATATTTCCATCAAGAATCACAAAATTATTTCACAACCATTTCCAAAAAAATAATTTAATTAAATATAATCCTTTAAGTTCTAAATAAATTGGATTTGAGAGAGAAGGTAGCTACCTCACAACAGTTTGCGAAAATAGAGAACGACACCACAAAACATTAAGATCTGATCACAACCCACGTTCTCTTCACTAGATACAACAAAATTTCATCATAAAACCATTCATAACACATAAATATATCCATAATAGACTATATATATGGTTCTAAAGGATATTAAAACCTTAGATCTAATATGAATTAGGATGGATGAGAACTTATCAACAAATCTATTCCTCCAATGCACTTTGACTCACCTAATAATCACTCTCAAGTCAAAGGGGTTGTTTCTAAATCCTAGGGAAAAAAGTAATTTGGTTTATGGTGGTATTAGGGGGGGAAGAATCAAAAGTATTATTTTAGATTAGATACACAGTTTAAGGAGGACCAACTGTGTGTATCATGGTTAAGCTGCTCATTTTGGAAAACGGCATGCCAACCATGCAGTGCTACTGTCTTAAGGACACACCATGCACTGTTTGATCACATAGATAGAAAAACTGTGCGATAACCATTCTTTTCCAACTAATTCAAGATTCATGGTTTCTCCTAGAAATTTTAAATTTTGGATAAACCATGCGATAATAGTGCACTTTCCTAGTACTCACTACCTTCCCTTTCACGATTTCTTGGAGATACTTCATAGTTTCTACTAACCATACACAAGACATGCACCTTCAGAAAAGCCTCTAAAATATTCAAAAACCTCACAGAACCTCCCAAAACTTAACCTTAACATTATATAGACTCAAAATACATTAATAAATGGTAATTTACCTAAAACTAGGAGTGATAAATTCTCCCCAACATTGGCCTTTACATTTTCATAAAGTAGAAAACCCTTGTTTTCCTAGAAGACTTTGAGCCATTTCTCTACCGTTTCCTTCTCATGCTCCTAAATTTCTTCCTAAATCTAACCATGTTTTCATAAGATATGAACTAGACCAATGCTTTTCCCATGAAATATATTTTCTTGCCTATCCACAATTCGAACTTGAACATGAATCAACATAGAATATTGCACTAGGTCAATGTGATCCCTTCAAATCCCATGGTCAGGATCAGGTTGGAACTTCTTCAACTGAGATACATGAAACACATTATGCATTGAAATAAACCATAGTGACAATGCCAACTGATATTCCACCTCACCAACTCATTCATGTATCTCAAAAGAGACTATGTATCGAGGAAACAACTTGCCCTACTTGCCAAAATGATGATTCCCAAGCCTTTTAGAGAGTATAAAAAAACATGGTCACTCACCTCAAACATCAAAGGTCATAAATGATTAACCATATAGTATTTATGATAAATCTGATCTATATTCATCCTCTTTATACTCAAATAAATCTTTTTCATTGTCTCTAGAACAAAGTTGGGTCCAATTAGAAAATTATTGTCTATTTCTGCCCATGAAAGTGGAGAATGACAAGTAATATCTTAAAATGATTCAAAAGGATCCATGTTTATTGAGGCCTGATAACTATTATTGTATGAAAACTTCACTAAATGTATATTATTCTCCCAAGAGCCACCAAAATCTATCACACGATCCCTAAGAATGTCTTTAAACATTTTGATTTTCCATTCAGGTTTCCCATCCGTTTGTGGATAATAATCCACAACCATAGTCAACTATGTTCCAAAGGATTCTGTAAGGATTTTCATAAATAATACGTAAAATTTGGGTCTTATTCAGATACAATTGAGACCAGAATGTGTTTCATATTTACAATTTTCTAAATATATATTTTGGACAAGTTATAAGATCCCTGATTTCTCTATAAAGTATTTTCTTGTTTATGTTTCATTTTTAGTTCCCTTATGTGGTTAATTAAATGTTTTATCAAGTCCTTAAGAAGGATCAGGGGTGTTCTAGGGGTTTGGGACACAAAAAAGGGGAAAATGGTTTTTTATGGGCAATCTGCACGGTTTGTGCACAGTTTGGAAAAACGTGCAAGGGGAGACCGTGTAAGAAATAGAAATCCACACTTTTTTGTACATGGTCTGGAAAACTATGCGATAGAAAGGGAATATGGGCGGTAGACTCTGCATAGTTTTTTTACAATTTAGCAAACCGTGTGGGTAAACTGTGCATCCTGGAAACTTCAAAAAAATTACAAAAAATCCAATATGGGATTTCTTATACCAACTCGGGATTTCTCCCCCTTCTCCCTCCTTCAACCCTAGTGATAATCCAAGATTCCAAGATCTTCCAAGAGGTGTTTCTCCTTCAATCCTAGGTCATTTGGAGTTATGTCAGTAGTGTATTGAAGATCCGGGTAAGGCTAATCATCCTCTTGCTTTTATTTTTTGTTTAGGGTTTGTATCTCTTCCTTATATACATATGAAGATCTCAACCCCTACTTTTTCAATGATATTTAGGGTAAAAATTCAAGGGTTGGTTGAATTGAGATCTAATGCTTCAGTTGGGAGTGAGTTTTCCAAGGGATTCAAGGTAGGTGTTCAACAAGTTATATCCCTCGGTTTTTGTGCATATTTGTGCATGTAGGGTTTTTATTCTTTCCCTATTTTGATGAGTTCTTGGTGAATTTGTCATGATGTGAAGTATTGGATGTCTAAACAACTTAATGAGACCCTTATGATCCATGTGGGATGCATGGATGACGATGTGACCTATTTTAGGGCCACTCAAGAGGTGCGTCAAACCTCCCAAATGGCTAACGGAAACCTAGGGTGTGAAATGGATTAATGTTCATATAGTGCCTTACCGAATGTGTTAATTGGTTGATTTAATGGGTTATAAGGGTTTTTGATAGTTTTTTCTAATGTGTTTAAAGGCTAATGGATTGGTTGGTTGTAATTTAAATGGGTTAAGTGGGAATATTTTGAATAAGATAAATGATTATGTTTACACTTGAATATGATTAGTGAATTAGACATGGGAAATGGGAAATGGAAATAATGGGGTAAGTATTATAAATTATGAGTGTGTTAATGGATTGAGGAATAATTTTAATTTCCCATTTAATGATATTGTTTTGATGTAGTAAATGATATTGGCTATGTTTTTCGTGATATGGTTAATTGTGGTGAATGATAAATAATCGTATGCACATGGCTTGGTTGAGTGTGGTATTGACTTGAGGTTCTACACCCATGGGTTGAGTTGGACCGAGGCTCTAGATCTTCCCCCAAATGAACGGGTTAGGGAAGGGGATGAAGTTCTATTCCCCAAATGGTTTCATTCCCCCTAGACTGAGGCTTTGAGGTGGGTATTATGAGATTGTTATAATGTGATGCCTAGTGATATAGGGCCTGATTTTATTCCCATATGTGTGAGAACATTGAATATGCCTAATCCATTGAACACATGAAAAAGGTAGATTAAATTATGAATTGCCTAAGTAGTGAACTCAGTTTCAATGGTAGTATAAATTAAATGTACATAGTCTAGAATAGCCCAATGAACTGTTTATCCTTACTTGTCATCATTTATCACTTGCATGCACTATCTTCCTTCACTGAATATTTTTTAGACACCATTAGTGGTGTCCTATTGAGTTATACTCACACCCTTCTTAGGCCATCATTGGGTACCCATGTAGATTTCATGCTTGCAGGTCAGGACAAGGGAAAGGTCCCTATGCTAGAGAGTTGAGTTGGAAATGGGACATGTTGAGTGACGTTCCAAACTTGGAGCCTAGACTATTTTGGGGATCCTACAGTTTTCTTTCTTTTGGGGTTTTGTTCACTTGACATAATAGCATGAAATGATGGATTTTCTATTTTATATGGTTGTACCCAATTTTTGGAATTGGTTAATTATGCATGTTATTGATTATTCTCTTTTGTTTTTATTTATTTAAGTTATTATCTATTTTTTATTACTCTGGTGATGAGGTTATAGTCTCCCCATGGGACCTATTAGACCCTTTCTACTAGTCGGCAACCTGTGACATATGGGGAGGTGTGCTTGAGATCATGTAACTACCCGGCTCGGGGAACTGGTTTAGTGGCTCCTGGGTCTGGGACATTACAAAGTGGTATTAAAGGAGTTATTTTCTCTTTCCTACTATTTAGGGATGGTAGATAGGAGGTTAGAAATGTGTTGGGCCTTGGTATTGAGATCATTCTTGCGAGTATTTAACCCATGTATGGGGGAAAACCCAAGTCACCCTGGGAAGGGGTTATTATTGTGTGTTGTTATATTTGATGATATTTCACCATTGGGTGATACACTTATTGTGTGATTTGATGGTTTTGTGATATTTATCTCATGACCATAAAGGCATGTGTTTGTGCATTCAAGCATCCTTCTAGAAACCTATGCAGTTAAGTGACATGCATCCTGATAGGCACACACATGGGATGGGTGTGTAAGACATAAAGGTTAGGATGCATATTTTTTCATAAAAGTAATGAAAAATTGTTCCTAATGAGATGGTATAAATGAATAAAAAGGTAAGTGGAAATTTTAAATCATAATTAAAAAATAGTGCTTAAAAAGAAGAAAAAGAGGACCAACTTATGGTAAGAGTAAATTGGAATAGGGAAACTGTTTTGAATTGGGTAAAATATAAGGCTTGTGACCATGTGAATGAGATACCGTGTTATCCATGGCCTTATGAGAGATGGATGAGGACAGTGATCCTGTTGTGAGTGGGATATTTTGGGTAGTGTATGCGGATTGGTTTAGTTGTGGAATGTGATGAGCCTACCTGTATCTCTTTCCTTCTCATAAAAGTGTTATGGTTGTGTTTTAAAGCTCATGTTAGGCATTGTAAAGAAATGCCACCTCGAAGACATGTGTTGATTGAGAGATATGAGGACATTACTGAGAACACTCCTCTAGTAGTGTATCAGGAGAACATGCTGATCTAGGAAAATGGGTAGGAGCAGTTCTTGGAGAACTTTTCTTATTTTATGCAGATGATGGAACGAGACCCAGGGTAGGTGGAACCGAGTATGTTGGAGATGACCAGAGAGTTTTAGTTGTAACACCCTCCAACCTTTACCAAAGAGGGTGGGATAGAGGTAGAGGAGATTTAGATTGAGTCTATCTAAACGATCCTTGAACAACTAGAGACTCCCCACGATAAGCGAGTCAATTTGGTGACCTATATGATGGAGGGTTAGGCAAAACGTTGGTGGGACATCAAGGTCCAAATGGTGCAGGATGAAGGGATGATGTGGAAGGATTTCCAAGAGATGTTCCTTGAGAACTTCTACCTAGAAACCTTAAGGAAGGAGAAGGCTACATATTTTATGAGTTTTACTTAGGGGACAATGTTGGTGATAGACTATGCTAGTCGTTTCACTGATTTTAGGTGCTTCAGTCCGACATTGTTGGGATATGTGGAATCTGTGATAAAATGCTTCCAAGATAGGATGAGACACTAAATCAGATCTCAGGTGAATATCTTTCGTCTAAAAATGATTTCTGAAGTGGTGGATCAAGCCCTTATCTTAAAGGGAAACTTGAAGGTAGCTTCATGTAGTTAACTTGTGGCACCAACTGGGTGATAAATTGGTACGAATTCTAATAGTAGGAAGTGCTGCTTCGGAACCTTTCAGCAAGGTGGAAGCACATAGAGAAGTTAGAAGAGAGGGTCAACTTCTTAGGGTGGTGACCTATTCTTCTATTATAGGTGTGGTTGACCGGGGCACAAGCATGACCAGTGTCCCCGGCCACCTGTTGAGTGTTGAGCGTGTGCCAGGTTAGGCCACATGCAAAGGTTCTTCAAGCACCCGTAACAGTCAAATAATGATGAAGGTTAGAGGCAGATGTCAAGTGTAGGCAAGGTTCGGTTACCTCGTATTAGGCAGGTAGTTGGAGCTCCATGGGTCGTACTGGTAGGAGCGGTGGGAGTGGAACTCTTAGGAGAGATCACCCTTACCAAAAGATTAGTGTAGTGAAAGGTACTCAGGATGGAGCCTAGGGTAAAGGGGAATGTCATCTCTATGTAGTTCAGGTTGCACCTGAAAGTAGTGAGGTAGGACCATCTATTGTTTGAGGTACAATTCTTGTATCATCTAAATTTTCTAGTGCTTTATTTGATACAGGTGTTACACATTCATTTGTTTCTTCTTAGTTGGTACTTGTATTGGGATTAATGATAGAAACTATGTGTGGGGTAATGTATCTTGATAATCTTCTAGAGGTATAAGTTAGAAACATCAGGCAGTGTAAGGGTTGTGCTCTGGAGGTTGGTGGGTATCATTTTCTATGGGATTTGTTTATCCTAGAGATGTCAAGTTTTGACCTAATCTTGGGGATGGATTGGTTAGTGTTATATCAAGCCCATATCCACTGTTACCGACATCAGGTAAAATTCACATCTCTCAATGGGATCACTTATGTCCTTTGTGGTGAGTGGGATACTCCAGCGGGCAACGTAGGGCCACTACGCCAAAAGTTGGGAGAACTAATAGCCCAAGTGGCATGCCTTATGTTTGATGATGGGGAGAAAGGACAACCAGTCTTTCCTTTTGTTGTGTACCAGTTTTAGGATGTGTTTCCTAAGGACTTATTGAGGTTACCACCTAAGATATATGTTGATTTCATGATCGAATTGTTGTTAGGAGTGGATCCAGATTCTATTCCACCTTATCGAATAACGCCAGCAGAGCTCCAAGAACTGAAGTTTTAGTTATAGGAACTAAATCATAAGGGGTTTATACGTCCTAGTAGATCACCTTGGGGATCTCTATTGTTTTTTTCTAAGAATTCCGACAGATCACTTAGGCTATGTGTCGATTATAAGAAGCTGAACCAGATGACAGTTAAGAACTGATACCCTATTCCTAGAATCGATGACCTCTTTAATAAGCTCATAGGTGCCTCAGTGTTTTCTAATATCAATTTGAGATCGGGATACCACCAGTTGAGGGTGAGACCTTCTGACATACCCCAAATAGCTTTTTAAATTAGGTACGGGCTCTATGAATTTCTGGTGATGTTTTTTGATTTGACCAATGCAGCAGTGTTTATGGCCTTGATAAACCAGATATTCCACCCATATCTAGATTAGTTTTTAGTTTTATTCATTAATGACATCTTGGTGTACTTTATAACTCCTAAAGATCATGCCAAACATCTTGACATCTTCTTGAGTCCACTAAGGGAGCATAGGCTTTACGCTAAGCTATCAAAATGTCAGTTTTGGATTGATGAGGTGCACTTTTTAGGAAAAATCATTTCTAAGTCAAGTGTGTTGGTGGATCCAGAAAAGGTGCAGGTTGTGGTGCCTTGGGAGAATCCCAAGAACATCTCTGATATTTAGAGTTTTCTTGGTTTGTTCAATTATTATCGATGGTTTATTATAGATTTATCTCATTTGGCAGCGCCAATCATAGGGCTAACCAAGAAGGGGTTATGTTCAATTAGTCAGAGGATTTTGAGAATGCTTTCTAGGAGGTGAAAATGTGGTTGAACACCGAACTGATTCTAATCTTTCCCAAACCAGGTAAGAAGTACGCCTTGATCTATGATGTGTCTGGTGTTGATGAAAAATTATTGGGTTGTATCTTGTGGTTCGAGACAATTGAGGCCACATGAAATAAATTATCCTACTCATAACCTTGAGCTAGCTATTTTGGTTTATGCCTTAAAGTGTTGGAGGCATTAATTTTTGGGAGAACCTTTCATGGTGTTCACCGGCCATAAAAGTCTCAAATACATCTTCTCTCGGATAGATTTGAATATTTGATAGCGATGGTGGTCTGAGTGCCTACAATATTTTTATTTCAAGTTGATGTACACACCGTGGAAATGGAATAGTGTTTCCAATGATCTGAGTCGGAAGACTCAAAATCGGGTAGTTCAGGAATCCAGTTCAGAGTGGGTGATGATGGCCTTGTTTGCAGAGATGCATTTGGAGGTATAGGATGTGCACGGGTAGATGATATTTTCATCTGTAGAATTTTAATCTACACTTTTGAGCTGATTTAAAGAGATTCATTTAGTGGATCTAGAGTTTTTGTATATGATAGAAAGTATTAAAGGTGGGGAGTCACCTTATTTTTGGACTTTTAGTGTTGAGGGAGTTTCTTTTATTGATGTTTGTGTTGTGGTGTCGGTAGATTTATGGGAGGAGTTGATGTGTGAGTTCCACGTGTCAAAGTGGACAGTGAATCCGGGCTTGACTAAGATGAACCATGATCTTCGTAGGTAGTTTTGGTGGCTGGGAATAAAGAAAGAAGTTGCAAGTTTTGTGGTGCGATGCCTTTCCTGTCAGTAGGTGAAGGCATAACATTAGTGTCCAGGTGGGTTGTTGCGATCATTGTCTATTACAAAGTGGAAGTGGAATGACATAACAATGGAATTTGTGGTGGGTCTTATAAGGACACCTCGGAATAATGATGCAATTTTGGTGTTGGTTGATCATCTGACCAAATTGGCCCATTTATTGTTGATTCAGGAGACATATATAGTCAACCAACTGGGGGAATTGTATGTTCAAGAAATATTAAGGTTTCATGGCATGCTGATAACCATAGTTTCAAATCATGATCTACGTTTCACCTCATGCATTTGTAAGGGACTATAGATGGCACTTGGTACCCAGGTGTTTTTGTGTACGACTTTCCACCCACAGACTGACAGGAAGTCAGATCGTACAATTCAAGTATTAGAAGACATGTTGAGGTAATGTGTTATGAATTTTGGTGGTTCGTGGGAAGAGCACTTTTCACTTCTTGAGTTTTCTTACAAAAATAGCTTTTAGGATACAGTTCAAATGGTACCTTTTGGGGAACTTTATGGGAGACTGTGTAGATCTATGTTGTGTTTGTTAGAGGCCAAAGAGTCTGACCTGCTAGGACTGAGTCTTGTGTAGAAGACGTCATAGAAGGTTCACTTGATTCGAAATTATATGGAAATAGCTCAGAGTATGAAGAAGTATTATGTAGATCAACATCATAGATCTCTTTAGTTCATCGTGGTTGATAGTTTTTTTCTTCGGGTGTCACCAAGGTTGGGTCACCATCGAATTCAGAAGTAGGGAAAGTTGGTGCCTAGATATGTGGGTCCATTTCAGATTGTAGAGAGGGTCTGACCTAGGACATACTAATTGGCTCTTCAACAATGGTATAGTATAATTCATGATGTTTTCCACATTTCACAACTCTGATAGTATCATCGTGGTCCATATCATGTGATAAATCTCGAGTATGTCAAGATTTCGGTTGATGCATCCTTCAAGGAGCACTTGGTTCGTATTATAGATCACGGTGAGAAAGTCTTTCCCAAGTAGGTTCTATTAGATTGGATTATACCAAATATATACAAGAGGGGGTGAATTGTGTCTTTTAAAAATTATTTACAAAATCGTGTTCTACCCTTTTACTTTAATCAGATGGATTAATGCAGCGGAAATTCAAATAGTAGGGACACATGATGTATAGTGGTTCGGGGAACAGAAGGCCCCTATTCCAATCCACCAATGCTCTACTCCAAGAGCTTGGTGATTTTCACTATCTTTTCCTCTTGTCAACAGACCGTTCCACAATTGAGTACAGGCAGTTGACACCTTTACAATCTAAGGAATAACAAAGCCTTCTGGTTCAATCACAGAACCTACACAGCTTAGTACGAGAAGTCGGTCACTCAAGATAAAAATGATGTTCTTTGAAAATAATTTACCATTTTTCTTCACAATTGCAACAGAATGCAATTGATTGTAGATGGATCATCACCTTCAGAAATAATGATCTTCAAGTAAGAGTCATTCTGAGTTGATCCTGTTGCAGTAGATATAGAAATATAATTTTCAACTTCAACAGTAGTAGATTCACAATAGATCTTCGATGTTGAATGGGTGAATCTTCTATCGTGATTCTTCTTCTTAAATAAACAGAGATTTTTTTCTCTACATAATCAGCAGATCTGTGTTCTTGATAGTCTCTATTTTTCTCCATTTATATATATATATTCGTCATTGTTGTTTGGAAAATATTGTATATGTATTCTCTGTGTATAATGATGAGCACTTATCCTGCAAATTTAGATCCATAAAAGTCTCCTTCTAACTCATGATATTCAAACATTTGAATTAAAAGAGAAGTCATAACTCCCCTTGAAATTTAGCATGAAAATATCCTTTTAAAATGATCCTCTGAATCATAGATAAAACGGATTTGAATTAGTCAAATACGAGCTTTAAAAAACTTTTAATCTATCTTGAAATCATCATAATAATCCACTTGCAGACCATTGCAAAATAATATCATCTTTAATTCTCCGACACCGAACATAAGGTTGAACTGTATAGCATGCATCTTTCAAATGTAAGGTTGAATACAAACGTAGGGTTGATGAACCATACTTTTTCTTTTAAACATTTAAATATAAGGTTAAATACAAACTTAGGGTTGATGAACCATACTTTTCTTTTCAATATTAAAACATAAGGTTAAATACAAACATAGGTTTGATGTCACATCCTTCAAACATAAGGTTGTTTACAAAAGTAAGGTTGATGAACCATACTTTTCAATATCCCAAATGTAGGGTTCCTTCCTAATGTAGGGTTCCTCTTTCATACTTTTCTGATAATGTATGGTTGATTAACCATACTTTTCTGATAACTCATAAATTATACACCGTATTCCATCCTTACGCTACGTTTCTCCATGTAGGGTATGAATAGTGATTCCAAAACCCGTATTCCATCCTTACGCTACGTTTCTCCACCTAGGGTATGAATAGCGATTCCAGAACACGCTTAAGCAATTCCTGAATATGTAATGCATGAACAGTGTTTCCATAACACACTAATGTGAATACTTTAGCAATTAGATCTCGTTGTTCAACAACTTAAATATTTCTTCCAGAAATAAAAATATAATGAATAATTAATTCCTGCAATATACTTAAAAATAAAATCATTAGAAAATAATTAATGGTATTTGTGAGCATAAAAATCATCATAGAGATAGATTATTGTTCTCAACAATATCCCCCTCTTTAAATAAAAATATTATGTATTGTTGAAAACAACACTTGCTCAACAATATCCCCCTTTTTGATGATCAAGAAACCCATAAAATAACCAATGAAATTAACTTACAAAATTAATTACATATAGTTTTGAATTTTACAAAGATAAATACAATATTTTAATAATATATTTAACTTAATTTCTCCCCCTTAAATCAAATTTCTCCCTAAAAATGTTGTGTTTATCCAAATTTCTCCCCCTTTTATGATATCAAAAAGAATTTTAGAAGATGGAATAGAACACATATAATCTAGCACTGAACTTAAGTAAATTCTATTATTAAATGTTTGTAATAATTAAATATGGATTACTGGCATATCAAAACAAAGACAGTAAAACAAATAAAAACACACAAATATAGAATGAATCAGAATTTTCATTGATAAAATGGAATAGGTACAATCAGGATGAACATAGGAATCAAGGTGTGCTAAGGCTATGAGATAGGGTCTATCTCCGCTAAATTACTGCCATTATTTCTGTCAACTCCTCCTTCAGCCTTTTCATCATTCCATCTCCCAGTTTGATAATAAGATCTCTATTTTTCTGAGTCATATGAATATATTCTATCAAGTTGACTCTAAAAAACTCATGAAGTCTCTCTTCCTTCTCCATAAATAGGGTTATCTTTTCTGTGAATTGAGTCGGTATAGTTCTAATGCTTGGTTCACTTGAGGTTAAATGGTCAACCAAAAACTTATGATTATTTAATAAAACTGATAGTGGAGCACTATTACATTGAAAATCATTCAATCTAGCATTCATATTGCTCATTGCTGCTATGATAGCCTGAAATATTCTGATTAAATCAAGTGAAGTGCCTAATCCACTAGCTTCACCATTCCTGACAGATGCAAACTATGTCTCCATGTAGTCTTTAAACTCTGACAGATCTGACTTCATTATCATTTCTGATTTCAACTTGTATACATATGTTAACATCTCTTTCTTAAAAGTTTAAACTTCTATGCCTTGAAACTGTACTTCCTTTAAGTCTCTGAAATTTTAATTGTTCCTTTTCTAAGGCATTCCTCAGAGAAACATTTTCAGATTCCAAAATAGACAGATTCATGTACAGTTCTTCTACTTCCTTATTCATTGAATCAGAGGCACCATGTGCTTGATTATCATATTCATCTTGTACTTGATGAAGTAGTACTAATCTAAAATATTCGGCATCAGATTTTTCTTTTGCTTCCTCCTAAGCTAGTTGGTCCACAGACCTTTCCCCGTATTCTTTTACAGACTCTTCCATAGAAAAATCCTCATGAATTACCTCTGTTTGAACTTCAGAAACATTCTCATCAGGCTCTAACTCCTTTTCCTTTTCAATTGTAACTTCAGATTCAACTAAAATTTGAGGTTCAATTTCCGTTACAACAACAGCCTGTTCCTGAGTCTCAGTTTCAGCTTCTGCTTGGGTTTCAGATTGTACTTGAGGAGTCACCTTAATTTTAGCAGTATCCCTTTCTTGTGGCTTCTCAACAACTGCTTCTCTGACAAAACTGTAAGTGAGTAAATCTCTTGATGTTAAATCATGTAAACCAGTTTCCTCATGAGCAATAGAATTTATTTTCCTTTGAATCTAACGTCCCTCCTGAATTTCTTCTTCTTGGGCCTCTTCAGTTTCAAATCTTATTCTTCTCACAGTAGTGCTCACTCTTGATTCAGCATGTCCTTCCTTGAACCTAGCAGACTGAGCCTGAGCACTCTCTTCATCTTCTTCAGCTCCTACTAGAAAAATTTTACCTTTAAATGTGCTCCAGAAGTAACCAATATTTCTCAGGGTTCCAGCACAAAAAGTGTTACTATAATGGCATTTAACTCTGGCTTCTACCTGCCTTAACATATCCTTTTTGAACAAAATTTTTGAGATGAATCTACCAAACGGATAAAAATTCATACGAGCTTCTATTTGACAACAATAATGAAGGTACCTTACCATGTACCTTGTAAAATTAAGTCTTATATCACTCATCAACAGATACATTATATACATATCTGGATACAAGATTTTCTCCAACTCAGACATCCTCAGTGCAATCCCTGTTTGCACAAACTTCACTAGGATTTTATGACCCGACTCTACGTCCTTTATAAACATCTTCATTATAGATATAGAACTAAAAAGAAAAGACATAATATCTTCTGAATTATGTAATGAATCTCCTGTATTCTTCAAATCAAAATGAAAGACTCCCTCATGAGGGTAGTCCAGTATCTGACCGATCTCCACAGAGGATATCGAAATATATCGATCTTCAATCTTAGCTACCATAGTATCCTCATCATCTCCCAGACTAAATTGTACAGACTTAAAGAAATATCTCATCTCTACCTCATATAAAAACTCCTACTTCTCACAATTTAAGGTCTGGTATAGATTTTGAAAAGGGATATCTTGTTTCAATAGAATATTTTTCTAAAATACATATTCCTGGTCTATGACCTTTCCATGAAAAAATTTCCTTCTTTTGGAGCACTGTCTCTTAGCACTGCTGGTCTCAGCCTCATCGGTTCTCTTGGTCTTTTCCATTTCTATCGAAAAAATCTATGAAGGTTCAAAAGAGGATTAGGGTTTTTAAGGTTCAAGTTCAAATAGACAAAGAGCGGTAAAGCATCATGGGTTCGAAAGGGATTTTGGTAGAAATGAAATGATTCAGAATTCGAAAGGTTTCCGACAGCCTTGATTCCCGTGTCATCAATAATTATTACATAGATTTTAAAAACAAGTAAGATTGATTGCATGAGGAAAAAAGAAAAAACTTATTCTGTTTGAAAAACAAATACCTATTTTCTTTTAAACAGTATTAACATAAAGAAACAGTATAATGAAATAAAGCATTATTTAAAATTAAATAAACCTATCTCCCTTTTAATAAAATCAAACCTTTCATTGGGAAGTGGTTTGATAAAAATATGTGTTAGTTGAATTTTAGTACTTACAAATTCTAAAAATATATCATTTCTAAGAACATGGTCTCTTAGAAAATGATGTCTGATATCAATATGCTTACTCCTGGAAGGATTAATATGATTATTTGAAATATTTATAGCACTAATATTATCACATAAAATATTTTTACTATTAAAACTTAGTCCAAAATCCATAAGAGTGTTTTTCATCCACAAAACTTGTGCACAGAAACTGCCAGCAGATACATATTCTGCCTCGGTTGTTGACAGGGAAACAGAGTGTTGTTTCTTACATGACCATGATACTAATGATTTTCCTAAAAAATTACAAGTACTCAAAGTGATTTTCCTATCTAATCTAAAACTTCCAAAGTCTGCATCTGAATATGAAATTAAATTAAAATCATATGTTTTGGGATAAAGAAGAGATTGAAAAACAGATCCTTTTAAATATCTAAAAATTCTTTTAACAGCAATTAAATGGGATTCTTTAGGATTTGATTGAAATCTTGCACAAAGTAATACTGAATACATTATATCTAGTCTACTAGCAGTAAGATATAATAAACTACCAATCATACCTCTATATAAATTTTTGTCCACTGATTTTCCAGTTCCATCCAAATCAAGTTTTATATTAGTACACATAGGATTTGTATATGTCTTGTTGTTTTCAAGTCCAAATTTCTTAAGTAAATAAGTAATGTATTTTCTTTTATTTAAAACATTGCCAAAATCTTTTTGATAAATTTGAAGTCCTAAAAAGAAATTTAATTCTCCCATCATACTCATTTCAAATTCTTTTTGCATTAGATTTGAAAACTCATGACAAAGAGATTTATTAGTTGATCCAAAAATTACATCATCAACATAAATTTGAACCAATAAATATTAGAATTTATAGTTTTCTTAAATAGTGTTGGATCTGCCATTCCAATAGTAAAATCATTTTTTAAAATAAAAAAGTTTTATCTTTCATACCAAGATCTAGGTTCTTGTTTAAGGCCATAAAGAGCTTTAGTAAGTTTGAAAATAGAATCTGGTTTTTATGAATTTTCAAAACCAGGAGGTTGATCAACATAAACTTCATCCATTAAATAACCATTTAAAAAGGCAGACTTAACATCCATCTAGAATAATTTAATGTTCATATGAGATGCATAGGCTAAAAGGATTATAATGGCTTCTAATCTAGCTACAGTTACAATGGTCTCATCATAATCTATACCTTCTTCTTGATTATATCCTTTAGCTACTAGTCTTGCTTTATTTCTAGTTATTATTCCTTGATCATCTAGTTTATTTCAAAAGACCCATTTGGTTCCAATAACTGGATAATTTTGTGGTCTTTCAACTAATTTCCAAAATTCATTTCTCTTGAACTGGTTTAATTCTTATTGTATTGCTATCATCCATCTTTCATCATCTAGAGCTTCTTCTATAGACTTAGGTTCTAGTTGGGATAGAAAGGATGAAAACTCAACAAGATTTCCTATATTCCTTCTAGTTTTTATTCCTACTTCTAAGTCTTCTATTATAGTTTCTAAAGGGTGATTCTGTAGGGTCTTTAACTGTCTAGGTATTACACTTATAGGTTCTTCAGTGTCATGTTCTTCTGGAAAGGACTAAGTTTTATTTATATCATTCCCAAAATCATCTTTCAGGTTCTCTAGTCTCATGTTATCATTAGAATCAAGCTCATCCATTTTATCTGTCCTTTTCTCAAAAGGATCGATTTTATCAAATTTCACATGAACTGATTCTTCAACAATCCTTGAATTTTTATTAAAAACTCTATAAGTTTTGGAAGTAACAGAATATCCTAATAAAATTCCTTCATCAGATTTTGGATCAAACTTACCAAGATTGTCTTTGGTCTTTAAGGTGTAAACCTTGCATACAAAAACTTTAAAGTAGTTTACTTTAGGTTTTCTGTTATTCCAGAGTGCATAGGGTGTCTTTTTCAAAATTGGTCTAATTAAAACTCTATTCATTGTATAGAAGGTTGCTCTTACAGCTTCTGCCCAAATAGGTAGGAAGACTGTATTCATTTAGCATAGTCCTAGCCATTTATTGAATAGTCTTATTTCTTCTTTTAACAATTCTGTTTTGTTGAGGTGTTCTTGGTGCATAGAAGGTGTGTTTAATACCCATATTTGAGAAAAAGGAATTGAATTCCAGATTCTCAAATTCTCTACCATGATCACTTCTTAATGAAATTATTCTAAAACCTTTTTCATTTTAAACATCTTTACAAAAACCTTTAAATAATGTAAAAGATTTATTTTTAAATTTTAAAAAGAAAATCCATGTAAATAATGAATAGTCATCAACCAAAACATATACATATAATTTACCATCCAAGATTGATACTCTTTAAGGTCAAAAAAATCCATATGAATAAGTTCTAGAGGTTTAGATGTAGCAATTTTGTTAACAGATTTGAAGGATGATTTGTGATGCTTGCCAAGTTGACATGCATCACAGAATCTATCACTTTAAAACTTGAGACTGGGAAAATCAGAAACCAATTTTTTCTTGGACAATTTATGTAAAGCATATATATTTCAATGTCTAAGTATTCTATGTCAGATCTAGGATTCATTTATCTTAGCAGTTAAGAAGTTTACTTGTTGTTTACACAAGGAAATTAAATCCAGGGTATACACATTGTCAGTTCTAGGTGCTCTAAATTTAAGCAGTTTATTTTTGAAAACATAACAAAAATTGTTAGAAAAATATACAGCATAACCATTATCACATAGTTGAGAGATACTTATCATATTGTGTTTCAATCCTTGTACATAAAGTACTTTTTTGATTGATAAAACTTCTGGATCTCCAACTATTCTAATACCAATGATTTTCCCTTTGGCATTATCACCAAAAGTGACAAGTCCACCATCTTTTTGAGTGATTGTAGAGAAATTCAATGTGCTTCTACTCATATGCCTTGAGAAGCCAATATCCATATATCATATGGACTTTTTGCTTATGTGACCTGCTTCCTGCAAAGGCATTTAAACAAGTTGCTTTGGTACCCATATTCTATTGGGTCCAGTTGTTTTATCCAGCAATGATCTGGGAATCTAGACTTGCTTCATTTTTCTAAAATAAACAGAATCAAATAAATTATTTGAAACAAAATCTTTCTAAATACCACTTATTTGAGGTTATCTTAAGAAATAGTTTTTAGAAATATTTCATCTTGTTCTATAGTAATTACAATTTAATCTTTTTGTGCTTGGAACAAAGTAATTATTGTACAGCTTAGGTTTTTCACCTTTACTGCCAATTCCAAATCTTTATTTCTTAATGACAGTGTTCCCAAGAATTTCATTCAAGGAGTTTTCTCCTTTAGTAAAAATGAGGTCTGAACTTTTATATGTTTCTACTTCATTTTGCAGTGTTTTTATTTTAGATTCATGATCTATATAGTCAATGTTAATTGAATTATACTTATAAGTTAACTCCTTAAATTTCCTTAGTATTGTATCTCTTTCATCTGAAATAGCCTTGTGAATGTTCTTTAATGACTTATGATTCTTAAAAGGAGAATCATACTTTTCCTCAAGCATGTTGCAGTAGGCTATAAGTTTTTCATTAGAATAGCTTGTTTCAGAATTAGAGTCTGCATTAGAATCAGAAGAAGGGTATGATTTTACCTCATCTGTTTTTTCCATAAAGAACATGTTGGCTTTCAGATTTACTTCCTTCTTCTCTGATTCTGATTCTGAAGGACTTCTGGAGTCTTCAGACACACTCCATGTTGCTTTCATTTCTTTCTTATCTTTTTGCTCATAATCATTCCTTTTGAATAACTTATTTTTCTTGTCTTCTTTCAACTGAGGAAAGTCAGGTCTGATATGAACCATCTTCTTGCACTCATAACATCTGACTTCCTTTTCATCCTTTTTGAAGGTTTTTCTGAATCCTTTCTTCTTTTTGTATAATTTTCTAAACTTTCTGGCTAGCTGATCCTATTCTATATCAGAACTTGATGAATCAAAACTTTTTGATTTCACCTTTACTTCTTTTTTCTTTATATTTTTTCTTTTTCCTTGAGATAACACTTTTAAGGCATTGTCTTCTCTCTTGATCAAAACCTTATGCTCATTTTCTTCATCTTGCATCTTAGATTCATACATAATAAGTGTTCCAATCCATTATCTCATGGTTAAGTCTTTGATAGGTGTTGATTTTCTTGTTGTAGTAGAGATTCCATTCCATTTAGTAGGCAGTACACTCAGAACTTTTAGAGCTTGATCAGCTTGTTTGAGTGGGTCTCCCAAAGTTGTTATATTATTGACAATCTCTGTCAATATTCCATTCATTTGAGTAATGCTTTCACCTTCAAACATTATGAATGTGTTGAATTTAAGCTTAGCAGTATAATATCTCATTTTCCTAACATCTTCAGTTCCTTCATAAGAAATAGCAGTAGTTTTCCACATCTCATATGTTTTTGGGCATTGAGATACTCTGTTGAATTCATCAGGTCCTAGACCACATATAATTGCATTCATTTCCTTTGAGTTCATATCATATTATTCTTCAGTAGCTGCACTCCATGTCTCAGGTTTTTTAGGTATTTCATAAGGAGTCATAATCTTTGAATATACTTTGTATCCAAGGTTTTATATATATATTATCATTCTTGATTTATAGCGTCCATAATTTTCTCTATTGAAGTACGGTGCTCTGACTATAGACATTCCCTCTTTTGTATCAGTCATCTTGCTCTGTGTATAATCACTTTCATCTTGTTAAGGCTTAATCAGAAATCTCAACCTCTGATACCAATTGTTGGATTGGATTATACCAAATATACATAAGAGGGGGGTGAATTGCGTCTTTTACAAATTCTTCACAAAATTGTGTTCTACCCTTTTACTTTAATCAGATGGATTAATGCAACGAAAATTCAAATATAAGGGACACATGATGTATAGTGGTCCGGCGAACAGAAGTCCCCTATTCCACTCCACCAATGCTCTACTCCACGAGCTTGGTGATTTTCACTATCTGGTCCTCTTGTCAACACACCGTTCCACAACTGAGTACAGGAAGTTGACACGTTTATAATCTAAGGCAGAACAAATCCTTTTGGTTCAATCACAGAACCTACACAACATAGTACGAGAAGTCGGTCACTCAAGATAAAAAAAATGTTATTTGAAAATACATTCTCATTGTTCTTCACAATTGAAACAGAATGCAGTTGATTGTATATGGATCATCGCCTTCAGAAATGATGATCTTCAAGTAAGAGTCATTCTGAGTCGATCCTTTTGTAGTAGATATAGAAATATAATTCGCAACTTCAACAGTATTAGATTCACAACAGATTTTCGATGTCTAATGAGTGAATCTTCTATTGTTATTCTTCTTCTTCAATAAATAGAGCTTTTTCACTATTTGTAATCAGCAGATATGTATTCTTGATAGTATCTATTTTCTACCTTTATATATATATATATATTCGTCATTGTTGTTCGGAAAATCATGTATATGTATTCTCTATGTATAATGATGAGTACTTCTCCTGAAAATTTAGATCCATAAAAGTCGCCTTCTGACTCGCGATATTCAAACATTTGAATTAACATAGTATTCATAACTCCACTTGAAATTCAGCATGAAAATATCCTTTTAAACCGATCCTATGAATCATAGATAAACTGGCTTTGAATTAGTCAAATATGCACTTTAAAAAAACTTTTAATCTGGCTTGAAATCAGCCTAATAATCGTCTTGCAGACCGTTGCAAAATAATATCATCTTTAATTCTCCAACGCCAAACATAAGGTTCAACTGTATAGCATGCATCTTTCAAACGTAAGGTTGAATACAAACGTAGGGTTGATGAACCATACTTTTATTTTCAACATTCAAATGTAAGGTTAAATACAAACTTAGGGTTGATGAACCATACTTTTCTTTTCAATATTTAAATGTAAGGTTAAATACAAATGTAGGGTTGATGTCCCATCCTTCAAATGTATGGTTGTTTACTAAAGTAAGGTTGATGAACCATACTTTTCAATATCCCAAACGTAGGGTTCCTTCCTAAGGTAGGGTTTCTCTTTCATACTTTTCCGAAAATGTATGGTTGATTAACCATACTTTTCTGATAACTCATAAATTATACACCATATTCCGTCCTTACGCTAAGTTTCTCCACGTAGGGTATGAATAGTGATTCCAGAACAAGCTTAAGAAATTATTGAATATGTAAAGCATGAACAGTGTTTCCAGAACACGCTAATACGGATACTTTAGCAATTAAATCTCATTGTTAAATAACTTAAATTTTTCTTCCAGAAATAAAAATATAATGAATAATAAATTACTGTAATATACTTAAAAATAAAATCATTAGAAAACAATTAAGGGTATTTGTGAGCATCAAAATCATCATAGAGATAGAGTATTGTTCTTAAAAATCTCTCCCTCTTTAAATAAAAATATTATGTATTGTTGAAAACAACACTTGATTAATAAGGTTTTGCCCTTGGTTCATAATCTATGGCAACATGGAAATGTTCACGAAGAAACTTGGGAGAGAGAATCGGATATTCGGGCCCAGTGGCCTGATCTATTTTCTTTGGGAACTCAATAATGCTCAAAAGAACGGTTCAACGAAGAGTCGTTATAAGGTGGGTATGTTATAAGATCCTTGATTTCTATATAAGGTATTTTATTGTTTATGTTTCAGTTTTAGTCCCCTTTTTGGTTAACTAAATGGTTTCCCAAGTACTTAAGAAATATCGGGGGTGTTCCCGGGGTTTGGGACACAAAAAAGGGGAAAAGGGGGATTTCTAGGAAATCTGCATGGTTTGCACACAGTTTGGAAAACTGTTCAAGGGGAGACCATGCAGGAAGTAGAAATATTCATGGTTTTCACATGGTTTGGAAAACTGTGCAAGAGAAAGGGAGTGTGGGCAGTAGCCTCTGCACGGTTTGTGCACAGTTTAGAAAATCGTGCGGGTAAACCACGCAGCCAATAAACTTCTAAAAAATTACAAAAAATGCCATTATGGTATTTCTTATACCAACTAATTATTTCTCCACCTTCTCCCTCCTTCAACCCTAGTGATGATCCAAGATTCCAAGATCTCTTAAGAGGTGTTTCTTCTTCAATCCTAGTCCTTTTGGAGTGTCGTTAGTAGCGAATCAAAGATCCGAGTAAGGTTAATCATCCTCTTGCTTTTCTTTTTGGTTTAGAGTTTGTATATCTTCCTTATCTCTATCTGAAGCTATCAAAATGTACTTTTTCAGTGATATTTAGGGTAAATCTTTAAGGTTTGGTTGAATCGAGATCTAAGGATTTGGTTGGGAGTGCGTTCTCTAACGTATTCAAAGTAGGTGGTCTATAAGTTATATCCCTTGGTTTTTGTGTAGATGTATGCATGTACGGTTTTTATGTTTTCCCTCTTTTGATGAGTTCTTAGTGCCTTTGTCATGATGTGATGTATTGGGTGTCTAAACAACCTAATGAGACCCTCATGATCCCCATGGGATGCATGTTGGAGGATGTGACCTATTTAGGGCCACCCAAGGGGTGCGCCGACCCTCTCAGATGGATAACAGAAACCTAGGGTGTGAAATGGATTCATGTTGATATAGAGCCTTAGAGAATATGTTAATTGGTTGATGTAATGGGTTATAAGGGTTGTGGATAGTTTTAACTAATGTGTTTAAAGGCTAAGAGATTAGTTGGTTGGCATTTAAATGGGTTAAGTTGGAATAATGGGAATAAGATAATGGATTATGTTTACACTTGAATATTCTTAGTGAGTTAGGAATGGGAAATAGGAAATTGAACTAAAGGGGTAAGTATTATAAATGATGATTTTGTTAATGGATTGAGGCATAATGTTAATTTCCCATTTAATGATATTGTTGTGATTTTGTAAATGATATTGGCTATGTTTGTTCTAATATGGTTAATTATGGTGAATGATAAATAAGCATGTGCACGTGGCTTGGTTAAGTGGGGTATCTGTAACACCCTAAGATTTCATAGTATATTATCTCTTCAAAGTAATTCAAAAACTTGCGTTACACGCAACACCGAGTTCGTGCACACCACAACTAATCAAACTAGTCGTTCAAAAAGAGGTTATAAATATTATTAACTGAATTTTGAATTTATATACTCCATATAATTTTAGAATCCATATTATTAGCTTCTTAGACATAATATAAGAAAAAAATCATTTTTTCGGATAAAAGAAGTATTTTTCAAAAAATGGAATTTTACCACCTTTTAATGGAGAACCATTTTTAAAAACAATATTTAACACTTTTATATATTAAATTTAATGAAATTAAATTCTTCTTTATAAGTGAGACATAAAAATTTATTTTGGATAAAGTTTTGGTACTTTTCTGATAAATTTCATATTTTGATAAATAGTGAAACAAAACTAAATTTTAATTGAAAACAACTTTTTTAATCGAAATAATTTATATATTTAAATTATGAATTTTAATGGTTTATAAGTATAATTAGATTATATTTTTATCATTTAATACAATTTAGGTCATTATAAGTAATTTCACATTTAAATTTGACATAAACACATGTCAATCTTTTGATACTTTTTACTTCTTAAAAACCCGCTTTTTGGTTTTGACAACGGGAATTAATTTTAAATTAATTAATGAAACTTATATGTTTTGAATTTGGTAAACTATAATTAATTTTTTAATTCATAATATCAAAATTATCTTAGGGTTAATTTTTGGTATTTTTCTGAAAAAAAAATTGATTTTTGATGAATAGTGAAAAACACTATGTTATTGTTTAAAACCGACTTTTTATTTAAATAATTATTTATTTTATTTAAAATTATTTTAAGTCAAAATAGATATATAATACCTATATAAGTTCAATATAATTCATTTGAGTTATTTTATAATAAAAATAGATATATAAAACTTTATTAAACTTTTTAACGTCTTTTACCCACCTTCTAGGCACAGTTGCAAATTTCCATAAAACATAATTTTACCGCTTCTGTAAATTGAATTTAAAAAATACATGAGACGTGGTTAACATCATTAAGTAAAATTTGATTCAATAAGATTAAAATAATTTTTATTGAATAGTAACTTTTGACTTTTATTTACCACGGTTAAAAGTAAATAGGGTAATTAAAGGTAAAATGATATTATAATTACCTTAAAACATGTCCTAATTATATTTGAAAAGTGTATTTCAACAAAAACCAACCTTAGGAACAAAATATGATCCTTTTGGTCCACTTGTATTAGATTAGGAAATTTATTATTATTTTATTTAAAGAAGCGTTAAAAGTGTTAAATTCAAAGTTTAATAACTAAACCATTTTGAATATAGTGTTATACATAAGATAAATTCAACTATAAATATTAATTATAAATATAAAAGGATTTCCTACATAATTTTATTTTATTTATAATTTTTAGAGTTTAAATAAGTAAATTAATTTATGACACAATGATGATTCCGTAATTACTTTGTCAATGAAATATTAAAATAATAGATATTATAAATATAAAAAATGTAAATTGAGGATTTTGATGACATACAAGAATTTTATATATTAATATTACATGTTAAGGTTGATTCAATGAATTTTTTTCTAAGTAATAATGTTGTTATGACTTTCACAAAAACCAAATACTAAATAGTGTCAAAATTGACATAAATGAGTTTTTAAAACAAATACTACATTCTTAAATGATATAATACTCGTAAAAATCTTAGGTTCGTCCAAAGTAATTATATAATGATAAATATGTCATTAATGAACCACTTGGGATTATCTTGGCTTTTTATATTAAATTTATTAACTATTTATTATAATAAAACAAGAGGACATGGTAAAAGTTAAACTATTTAACAAGAGTTAAATCTAAAGGATAGGGTTAATACGGTGACCTAAACTTGTCTAAAACCTATTGTTTGAGAGTATTTAGACCCATACTCACCTTATCTTAGAAATAAATCAATTTGGGTCCATTATAAACCGAATATAATTTTATAACAAAATAATATTTCAAGCTTTTTCTAAAATGACCCTCACCTCTCTTATAAAAGGGTACTTCCCCTTCCCTAAAAATTGCACCTCCAAATCCATTTGTCTTGGAAAACACCTACCCAAATCTCCTCCAAACTTCCCTCACTTCAACCTAGATGCATTCCCTTGAGCATAAATTTAATCTAAGGATCTCATTTGTTCAAATCAAAAGGAAACACCCAAAGAAGTGGTAATTATTTTATCACCTCTTTCAAAGTTATTTTCTTCTTCCACTTTCTATTTATTTTTTATTTCCATACCAAAATAATAACTCCAATACCTTATACATACTATGATTTTATTATAAATATGGTACAACCATACTCCTTATTTTATCCATTCTATGAATGATAATGTCCTCATGCGTGTGTACGTACGGCTTACTTTCTCCACGTCGTGGTGTAATTTTTTATTCAACACTATGTTATTTGGATGGATATAATGATGAGTAATATGTATATAAATAATAAAAAATCATGATATTTTTTCTGTAAAATTAATATACCATCTGATTCCACACCTTTTAATCGTTAAATAAATGATATCATCGCTCGTGTGTATATAAGGCTTACCGTCTCCACGACGCGATGAGATTTATTTCCACATTCACCATTCAACGATGACTATAAAAATATATATAATTAATAAGTATGTAATATATCAAATAATAATGCTACATGAGATGTATATATATATATATATACTTACATATATCTTATTTACTTACTTCTGTTCAATACGATATGAAAACGGAAACAGCGTTTATGCGTACGTACGGCCTACCGTCTCCATAAACCATGTTTTCCATTTCATATATCTATATATTATACATATTTATATTCTAAATATATATGATATATAAATAATGTTTTATATTCTATAAGTATTTAAATTATGATCTAAATGATACGATCAAGAATAACAAGTTAAAACATGTACGATAAAAGAAGAGATTATTACCCTAAATGTTAATTTAACATGGAAATCATTATTAAATGGGTAGTATAAAGTCATAAATGAATCATTTATGACATAATAAATATGAATATGGTTCTTGTATAATTTAATAACATACTATAGTCATTATATAGGAGGTTAAACGTACCCTCAACCAAAGGAAAGTGCAAGGTAAGGGTTAATTCCTCAATCTCATTATTATTCGAGATTGTTTATGTGTAAATATTTTCTGGGACATATTTATTATACAAGTCCATGTTTCATAAAATAAATTTCAAAATGATTCTTTTAAGGTAATCTTTAACTAAAACATCATTTTAAATATTTTAAATATTTATTCTTCTAAATCTATCTCATTAATGTGCATGTTTTCAAAATGGTTTTAAGGATTTTTTTATATGGACATGATTGTTTTAAAATGTTAATTCCTTTCAAAAGCATCAAATTGGTATGAGAAAATTTTATTCAAATTTTTTTTAAACGAATTCCTTTATAAATGTGTAACTTTTAAATGATTTCACAAAAAGGGATATTTCTCCCAAAAAGTTTTACTGGTCATTTTCAACTATGTCAACATCCTTTACTGGATATTATTCTTGATTAAGGTTGATTTATTATAATACAATCTTCCATATTGTATTGAATGAGTTATGATATTTTTGACTATAGATGTGATATTTTTATACCCTTCATGGTTTATGGTTGAAGTTTTGAAATTTCTTATGCTAGTTTTAATATGAATGTTTTTGTTATGTTTCAAAATTTTCATATGAGGAATGCAGTGGACTTAGTAAGTGATGGGTGGAGCCTGCTATAGCTCCTCGATACATCGGTAGGTCTCATGAGACAAACTAGTTTCTTGGCATAAGGCCTTTACAAAAAAATTTATTTTTAGTCTTGGTACGAAGCCTTGACTATGTGGTAATGATGTTCGGCATTAGGAATTCCTTCATTATGAAATGAATTATAACATGTGATTATTCTACTAGTAGAATATCCATGTGCATGTTTATATGGTAATGTTTGATTTATTTTCTCTATATTATGTTCAATTTTATGTTTAAAAGGTTTTTGTTTTTATTACACATCTTTCCTTAAAATTGTATAGCTTCCGCTAAATTGTTTACCCTTACTGAGCATCTGATCTCACCCCTTTCTTATGTTTTGTTTTCCCAGGATTCCAGGAAGTGTATTATGTTTGATATGTAGGGTTAATCTAGGGGAATAATGGCATTCTCAATGAATTAATTTTGTTTTGTTTGATGTTTTAATGTGTAACATAACGTTCATGTATGTAATCTATTTTCCAAGACTACTAAACTGACCGGTCTTTCAGGTCTTGATTCCTTGTAATCATGCCAATGTATTAAAATAATGCACCAGCTCTGGGATTCTGGGGTCGGGATATTATAGTTGGTATCAGAGGAAGTTTAGTTCAAACCTTGGAAACTATATTTAGATAAACTCTGATTAGAGAACATTACCCTAAGATAGACTTTGAGGATTAGTATATAAGAACTTCCTAGAATTTTGTTAATGTAGAGATTTTGTGAATTTTCCAAGAAATACATCCATGTTTGGCTATGATCAGGTAGAGGCTGCTCGGGCATAGATGTACCTAGGAGTGAAAACTCCGACAAGGAGTATCAGGCTTGACTCGGGGTATCCTGGTACACGACAATAGGTCTTTTTGTACTCTTGGTTATGAAACTCTTGGGGGATATGCTTAGGATAAATTTACATTTTATTTAAAAACCATTATAAAGGATTTATGAGTAAATACTTCCTCAAAGAAAACATTTTTATGATTATGGATTATACGCATAAATTGTTCAATTTATGTTAGGTATTTTACAAGTTTGGAATTATGCATTGTGATTCATAAACTAACAAAGTGTACGCCATTGTTTATAAATGGTGCCCAGTAGAAGGAATGAGAACTCAATCAAAACACATGATACAAAGAGTAAGAAGGATCATATATTTCATGGTATTAAGCCAAAATTTAGAAAGGAAATAGTCTCCCACATATTCTCATCATATGAAGAAATAATATCATGTGTTAATAAGATAAGTAAATAATTCTCTGAGACTTGTGGCTTTGAAGGGAAGCAAGATAATAAAAGTATGGTAGGGAGAAAGGTGGATAAAGGGAAGAGGGGAAAGAAGGATTTTCCCATATGTGATAAATGTGGAAATAATCACCTTGGTAAATGATTGAAGGGAATGGGAATTTTTTGTAAGTGTAGAGAGAAAGGACACCAAGTACGTGATTTCAAGGGTAAGAAAAAGGTTTAAAATGTAAAATGCTTCATCTTCAAGGAGTTGAGACACTACACGAATCAATGTCGAAATCATCAGAGTATGCCCCAAATGATGTTATTGGATAATAATCAAGTTATGATACTACCACAGATGAAGAGAAATGACTAGTGTTCTTATGTTATTATTAAAGAATTATTTCATTTGAGTGTTATATCAATGATATATTGGTTATATGAATTATATAAATAAATAAGGATTATACTGCAGTACTATTTCATTGAGGATTTGAGATTATATGGTTCTAAGAAAAGTGACTCGATAGAAAGTTATTTTTTTTGGAAAATACATGGTTGAAGGAAAGATAAACCTTAATATGGTTCTGATATTGAGGTACTGATTCTGGAATAAGATATGATTGATTTGGATAAATTATATTCGATATTCTTGACTACTTTGAAACTAATTAATTGATTATTTATTCCATTATTGTTGGAATTTACAACATTTTTTTATATAAGAAGTATATCCAGTATTCTATAAGGAATATGGGAGCATGAATGTAATAAATAAAGTTTTATGGTAATTTAGGGTGTTACCGTGTTTTAAAAGAATACATGATGAAGGTATTCACATGATATTACATGGAAAAAAAATATCTTCATTGTGTTTACCTTTCTTATAAATTTTGGACTTTGAGTTTGGACATAAGTATTTTGGATAAGTTTAAAGGTTATAATGGATTAACTTTGACATTGGATACTATTTTTAATGTTAAATCATTTCTTAATATTGTTTTTGGATTGTTATAAAAAGGGCAATCTGAAGGTCGGGCGACAACCCGTCGCGTCCAGTAAGGCCGCGAGACTTGAACCCGCAATAGAAGGGCGAAAAAGGTGCATCACCTACCACTGGCCTACGTGATGTCCTAGTTTGTATAATGTAGTTTTTTTAAATAGTCTGACAAATGAATTATAAATTCATTATTTTTGGAGCCCTATATGATTATAATAAATAGAATATTTTTTTATTATATTATTTTTTGGAGTGAAAGATGAGTTTGTGGTAAGAATTAGTTGAAGGATGAAACTCTACTTGTAAAGTATATTTTTACCTCTTATTCTATGAATAAATTAATTCTTAAACTTTAGGGAAGGGATATTAAACCAAAAATGTGTTATCCTAATACATTATGTTTTGTTGAACCGATTATATTTTAAATCATCATAGATCGATGGTTTTGAGGCCCTCAATTTTACACTTGTTTGTGATTGATAACCTCAATCACTCCCTATAAATATTTACATTTTTCGTCTAATTATTTGTCTCCAATTTCCACCAATTTTCTCCTAATCGAGATCATAATTTGGTGTTCACTTTTTCATTTCCATTTCCCTCTTATTAAAACTAAATCTTATTAACCCAATTTCTGATGTGGGTTTTCCACAAAGGTATTTTTCTATTTTTAACCTTTTATTTTCGAAGAAAATTTTCAAATTGAGAGGAAACAGTTTATTGAAGGAGGGTAGAATGTAACCCCATAATATTTCATAGTAGGATATCTCTACAAAGTAATTCAATAACTTGTGCTACACGCAACACCGAGTTTGAGCACACCACGAGTTACCAAACTAGTCATTCAAAAAGAGGTTATGAATATTATTAATTGAATTTTGAATTTTATATACTCCATATAATTTTAGAATCCATATTATGTGTTTCTTAGATATAATATAAGAACAAATTTATTTTTTCAGATAAAAGAAGTATTTTTCAAAAAATGCATTTTTACCGCCTTTTAATGGCGAACCCTTTTGAAAAACCAATATTTGACACTTTTATATATTCAATTTAATGAAATTAAATTCTTCTTTAGAAACTGGACATAAAAATTTAGTTTGGATAAATTTTTGGTACTTTTCTGCTAACTTTCATATTTTGATGAATAGTGAAAATACTAAATTTTAATTGAAAACAACTTTTTTAACAGAAATAATTCAGTGTGAAATTATGCATCTGAATGGTTTGGAAGTATAATTAGATTATATTTTTATCATTTAATAAAATTTAGGTCATTATAAGTAATTTCACTTTTAAATTTGACATAAACACAAGCCAATCTTTTGATAGTTTTTACTTTTTAAAAACCCGCTTTTTGGTTTTGACAACGGGAATTAATTTTAAATTAATTAATGGAACTTATATGTTTTGAATTTGGTAAAATATAATTCATTTTTAAATTCATAATATCAAAATTATCTTAGGGTAAAATTTTGGTATTTTTTTGAAAACTTTCAATTTTTTATGAATAGTAAAAAACACTGCGTTATGGTTTAAAACCGACTTTTTATTTAAATAATTATTTATTTAATTTAAATTTATTTTAGGTCAAAATAGATATATAATACCTATATAAGTTCAATTTAATTAATTTTAGTAATTTTATAATAAAATTAGATGTATAAAACTTTATTGAACTTTTTAACGTTTTTACCCACCCTCCAGACACATTTGCAAATTTGCATAAAATTTAATTTTACCGCTTCTGTGAATTGAATTTAAAAAATCCGAGGGAAATAGTTGACATCAGTTAGTAAAATTTGATTCAATAAGATGAAAATAATTATTGGTGAATAGTAACTTTTGATTTTTATTTACCACGGTTAAAAGTAAATATGGTAATTAAAGGTACAAATGATATTATAATTACCCTAACACATGTCCTAATTCTATTAAAAAAGTGTATTTCGACTAAAACCTACCTTAAGAATAAAATATGATCCTTTTGGTCCACTTGGATTAGATTAGGACATTTATTATTATTTTATTTAAAGAAGAGTTAAAATGTTAAATTAAAAGTCTAATAACTAAATCATTTTTAATATAGTGTTATACATAAGATAAATTAGACTATAAATATTCATTAGAAAGCTAAAAATATTTCCTAAATAATTTTATTTTATTTATAATTTTTATATATTAAATAATTAAATTTATTTATGTCCCAATGATGATGCAGTAATTAAATTATCAATGAAGGATTAAAATAATTGATATTATAAATATAAAAATAGATGTAAATTGAGTCTTTTGATGACATCCACGAATTTTATAGATTAATGTGACATTTTCAGGTTGAATCAATAAAAAAATTCGAAGTAATCATGCGGTTATGACTTTCACAAAAAACCAAATAATAAATAGTGTCAAAATTGACATAAATGAGTTTTTAAAACAAATACTACATTATTAAATGATATAATATTATTAAAAATATTTGGTTCATCAAAAGGACTTATATAATGATAAATATGTCATTAATGAACCACTTTGGGTTCTCTTGTATTTTTATAGTAAGTTTATTAACCATTTATTATAATAATACAAGAGTACATGGTAAAATTTAAACTATTTAACTAAGAGTTAAATCTAAAAGATGGGGTTAATATGGTGACCTAAACTTGTCTAAAATATATTTGTTGAGAGTATTTCGACCCATACTCACCTTATATTATAAATAAATCAATTTGGATCCATTAGAAACTGAATATATGATTTTATAACAAAATAATATTTCAAACTTTTCCTAAAATGAACCTCACCTCTCTTATAAAAGGGTACTTCCCCTTCCCTCAAAATCACACCTCTAAAGCCATTTTTCTGGGACAAACCCTACCCAAATCTCATCTCAAATTCCCTCACTTCAACCTATAGGAATTCCCTTGAGCATAAAGACAACCTAAGGAGCCCTTTTGTTCAAATCAAAAGGAAACACTCAAAGAATAGATAATTATTTTATCACCTCTTTCAAAGTTCTTTTCTTCTTCCACTTTCTCTTTCTTTGTTATTTCCATACCAAAATAATAACTCCAGTACCTTCTACATACTGAGATGTTATTATAAATATTGTACAACCATACTCATTATTATATCTATCCTATTAATGATAATTTCCCCATGTGTGTGTGTACGGGTTGTCGTCTCCATGTCGTGGTGTAATTTGTTATTCAACACTATGTTATTTGGATGGATATAATGATGAGTAATATGTATATAAATAATTAAAATAACATGCTTATTTCACCATAAAATTAATATAATATCCAATTTCACACCTTTTAATCATTAAGTAAATGATATCATCGCTCGTGTGTAAGTACGGCTTACCATCTCCACGACGCGATGAGATTCATTTCCATGTTCACCATTCAACGATGATTATAAAAATATATATTTTTACTAAGTATGTAATATATGATATAATAATTCTAATTGATATATTTATGTATGTATGTATGTATTTATGTATGTATGTATGTATGTATGTATGTATGTATGTACTTACATATATCTTATTCACTTACTTCCGTTCAATACGATATGAAAACGAAAACAACATTTATGTGTACGTATGGCCTACCGTCTTCATAAACAGTGTTTTACTTTTGATATATATATATATATTATACATATTTATATTCTAAATATATATTATATATAAATCATGTTTTATATTATGTAATTATTTAAATTATGATCTAAATGATGTGATCAAGAATAACAAGTTAAAACACGTACAATAAAGAAAGTGATTATTACCCGAAATGTTAAATTAACATAGAAATAATTATTAAATGGGTAGTATAAAGTCATAAATGAATCATGTGTGATATAATAAATATGAATATTTTTATGTTATAATTTAATAACATACTATGGTCATTATACAGGAGGTTAAATGTACCCTCAACCAAAGGAAAGTGCAAGGTAAGGGTTAATTCCTCAATCTCATTATTATCTGAGATTGTTTATGTGTAAGTATTTTCTAGGAAATATTTTTTATCCATGTCCATGTTTCATAAAAGGAATTTCAAAATTATTCTTTCAAGGTACTCTTTAACTAAAAAATCATTTTAAATGTTTTACATATTTATTCTTCTAAATATTTCTCATTAATGTCCATGTTTTCAAAATGGTTTTAAGGATTTATTTATTTGGACATGATTTTTTGTAAATGTTAATTCATTTCAAAAGTTTCAAAGTGGTATGGGACACTTTTATTCAAAAATATATTTTGAATTACTTCCTTTATAAATTTTTAAATTTTAAATGATTTCACAAAAGGGGTATTTATCTCAAAAAGTTTTACTAGTCATTTTCAACTATGTCAACATCATTTACAGTATATCATTCTCGATTAAGGTTGATTTATTATAATAGAATATTCCATATTGTATTGAATGATTTATGATATGTTTTACTGTGGATGTACTATTTTTATACCCTTCATGGTTTATGGTTGAATTATTCACTTTTTGTATGCTAGTTTTAATATTAATGTTTATGTTATGTTTCAACATTTTCATATGAGGAATGCAGTGGACTTAGTAAGTGATAGGTGGATCCCTCTATATCTCCTTGATCCATCAGTAGGTCGCATGAGACAAACTAGTGTCTTGTCACAAGGCCTTGAAAAAAAATTATTTGTATTCTTGGTATGATGCCTTGATTATGTGGTAATGATGTCCGGCATTAGGCATTCCCTCATTATGAAATTAATTATTATATGTGATTATTAGATTAGTATAATATCCATATACATGTTTATATGGAAATTTTTGATTATTTTTTCCATATTATGTTTATGTTTATGTTTAAAAGGCTATTGTTTTTATTACACATCTTTCCTTAAAAGTTTATAGCTTCCACTAAATTATTTACCCTTACTGAGCATCTGAACTCACCCCTTTCTTATGTTTTGTTTTCCCAGGATTATAAGAAGTGTATTATGTTTGATATGTATGGTTAATCTAGAGGAATAATGGAATTGTCAATATATTTTTTTTTTATGTTTTAATGTGTAACGTAATGTTCAAGTATGTAATCTATTTTTCAAGACAACTAAACGGATCGGTCCTTCGGGACTTGATTCCTTGTAATCATGCCAATGTTTTAAAATAATCCACCAAGTCCAGGCTTTTGGGGTCGGGGCGATATAGTATCGACTTGAGGTTATATGCCCATGGGTTGAGTCGGACCAAGACCCTAGCTCCTCCCACAAATTCCCAGGTTATGAAAGGGGACGAAGTTTTATTCCCCTAATGGTTTCATTCCACATAGAATGAGGCTTCAATGTGAGGATTATGAGATTATTATAATGTGATTCCTAGTGATATAGGGATTGATTTTATTCCCATATGCATGAGAACATTGAATATTCCTAATCCATTAAACACATGAAAATGGAAGATTAAATCATGAAATGCCTAAGTAGTGATCCCAAATTAAATGGTAGTATAAATTAAATGAACATAGTCTAGAATGGCCCAATGAAATGTTTATCCTTAATTGTCATCATTTATCAGTTTCATGTACTATCTACCTTTTCTAGATATTTTTTAGACATCGTTGGTGGTGGCCTACTGAGTTATATTCACACCTTGCTTGGGTTTCCATTGGGTAACCGAGCATATTTCATTCTTGCAGGACTGGACAAGGGCAAGGGACCTATGCTAGGTAGTTGAGTAGGAAATGGGAAATGTTGGGTGAGGTTCTAAACTTATAATCTAGACCATTTTGGGGATCCTGTTGTTTTCCTTATTTTGGGTTTTTGTTCACTTGACATTGTAGTATGGCATGACATATTTACTATTGTATATGATTGTAGCCAGTTTTGGGAATTGGTTAATTATTCATGCTATTGATTGTTATATTTTTTTCCATTATTTATATTATTATATATTAAGGATTACTCTGGTAATGAGGGTATAGTCTCCCCACTTGACCTATTAGACCCTCTCTTCTAGTCGACAACCTCTAGTATATGGGGAGACGTGCTTGAGGTCATGTAACTACCCGGCTCGGGGCACCAATTTAGTGGCTCCCGTGTCAGGGACGTTACACAAGTCATCCACCATATTAGTTTCATGAATAGGGATAAAATGATCGGGCTTTATGATTCGATCCACTATCACCCATATGGAATCATGTTTCCTAACCATCCTTGGTATACCTATTAAAAAATCCAAGGCTATCTTCTCCCATTTACACATGGGAATTGGTAAAGACTACAACATACCAGCTGGCCATTTATTCTCTACCATGACCTTATAAAAAGTGAGGCATCTCGAAACATACTCTACTACAAATATTTTCATGAAAAGCCACCAAAACTGTGTTTTTAATGCTTTTTAAATTTTTTGAATCCCAAGTTGAACAACCATCTCAAGTGGTGGTAGGAACTAAGGAGTTGTTCTTGATAATCTAAATGTACAATCATGTGATCAATAAACAGCAACAATAAAATTATATCTAGATTCTATCCCTTAATGGTCTCCCCACCATTAATTTGTGACCTCATAGAAACACATTATGTATCATATATATGGTAATATTTAACTTTCTCAACCAAATAAAGAATAACAGAAACTAGAAAGAAAAAAACCACATAACCTTGGTCTAAGAAATATATATGCATATATACTATGACTTACATTATTTTCCACTAGTCTAAAACCTCTTTATACAATTGAGAATATTAATTCCTACTCAATAAAATCTTCCACAGATATTCTTTTTCCTTGTATATACATTAGGTTAAAGTCAAAAATATGCAGATACTTCATCCATATTATTTTCCTTTGATTCAAATCTCTATGTGAGAAAATATGTTTCAAACTATTATGATATGTAAACACTATAAATTTCTCACCAAATAAGTAATGATTCCAAATTCTCAATGTATGTACCATAGTATCCAATTCTAAATCCTGCATTGGGTAGTTCTTCTCATGAAACTGTGACTACTGTGAGAAATAATAGACAACATGGTTTCCCTACATGAGAACACATCCCAACCCAGATCCTAATGCATCACAATAGACTACATATATTTTTATAGAATCTGGGAATGTGATGATAGGAGTTGATTTAAGTCTAACCTTATGTTATTTAAAAAAAATTCTAGTATTACTTGTTCCATTGCAAAGGAATGCCCTTCCTCCTTAAATATGTCATCTGTGATGCCAAACATGAAATATACCATACAAAAGTTTTGTAGTATCCCACTAATCCAAGAAAACTAAATATCTCAAAGAAATTCTTTGGTGGTTTCCAAGATATAATAGCTTTCATATTTATGAGATCTATAGAAACCCTTTTTTTATAAATGACATGGAAAAGGAAACGCACCTCTTATATCCAAAAATCATGCTTTGATAACTTGGGATACAAATGATTCTCCCACAAGATATGAAATAATATATCAAATTATTGCTCATTATATGATTTTTTTTCCTAGAATACACTAGTGTATAATAAATAAACACCACCACAAAGGAATTCAAATACCTCTGAAAGATTAAATTTATCAATGCATAAAGATAGTTGATGCATTCATTATACCAAAAGGCATAATAAAAAATTCATAATGGACATATCTTATTATGAAATCTATATTTAGAATATACTCCTTCCAAACTCACAATTGGTGATGCCCCAAATGTAATTCAATTTTAGAGAACCATTGGGATCCCATCAATTGAACAAATATATCATCAATGCATGGAAGAGGATACTAGTTCTTTATCATAACTTAGTTGATTTTATAATAATCCAAAAAAAACTAAGAGTTCCATATAACTTTTCAAAAATATAATTAGTGTTTCCCATGGAGATATTTGTTAGATCCACTAGGTTGAATACCCTGAGAGGAGGTGAATCAGGGTATGGAGTAATGAAACTTTCTACCTTTCAGATCTTGTTTTTTTGTCAGATAAAACTCAATTATCTATTTCTCCTAGAGTAATATCTGAACATATATGAAATCGTGCATAGGACACAGTGATTTTTACTTGGTTCACCCTCACCAGGCTACGTCTAAGGAGCATACAATGGCAATATGTTGATGTACCAAATTAATTAAGGCTCATAGCCAATAATGAGTACAATGTTTGGGTTAGATCTTTTTTTCCCAGGATCACTGCCTTTACAAGGTTTAGGGTCTATTCACTACATTCCCAAGGGTTACTGCCTATGCCTCTTTCTCTGGCTCACTGTTGGTGGAAAGGGTCATCGACTTCCTCTTCCTTTGCACACTGCTCTTGGAAAAAAATCCACTCACAGTTTACAGACTTGTAGGTCAAACACAATTTATGGATAGGTAGGTCCCTTAATTTTCATAAATTTCTATATCCTCAACTATAGGTAGATGCTCTGTTGAAGTTCTATTTTCACATGTAGATGAATTCCACCTTTCTGAGTACTGTTAGGTACTGGAAAATACTTTCACAAACTGAATTGAAGCTTTCACAAGCTTCCTGTTCAAATCGTGAACCACCTTGTCTATCCTGCGTACAGAGTACCGGGTTTGGTATGTGAACCACCTTCTTTGTGTACTATTACCTCTTCCTCGAACCTCATATGTCCACATACTGCCTCTTTCGTGGACATCCTCTGTCTGCGGACAGCCTCCACCTTCGCTATCATGTACAGCTACCACGTACCGACTTCACAAACCTCCTCTGTGAAATCCCTCTTGTCCGTGAACTATTCTTTGTTCGTGGACTACCTTCTCTTATGCATACTGGACTTCTTTTGCAGGTTAAGAGACCTCACAAACACCTTTGGTGGAATTCCTTCCATGCAAACCATTTTAGCCTTCGCGAACCACTTCAGCCTTCGTGAACTTCCTTCAGACTTTGCCAAAATCCTAGAGAAAAATATTCTTTCTAATGATGTTTAATCTCCACATTAATCAGTAGGATTAGAAATTCTTATATAGTCAAATATATCCACAAAATATGCTAAATTGATATTTACATAATCTTCAATTCAACCTCCACCACTTGATGATTCTTCAGCCATTGCAAACCGCAAGCTATCCGCAAACTGTAAGCTATCCATGAACCATTTTCTTATCTGCTCCATGTACCGCCTTTTCTCTTACATGGTCAACTTCCTCCACCGACTTTAGCCCATTTATGTACTGCATTTTCGTTCATCTATGGACTATTTTTGGATCTGCAAACTGCATCCACGTACCATTTTTGTTTCCTGGTACGCGGCTGCGTACCCTTCTCGGACATAGTATGTGATCTATGTCCTAGGATCCTCATTCCTATTCCTTTACTAATTTCGTTCGCCATTATTCACACAAATTACCTATTTTGAGGCCCCAAAATTTGGCAAACATTGGGAAAATATGCCACCTCAAAAACCTATCTTCGACAAACACCAACCATTCTCATTTGCAGTCATCTGGCTTTATCAACAAACATAACCACACCCAAAACATATCAAGAGGATGCATTGAGGTATTTTTTCCAATAATATCCCCCTTTGGGTTTGTTGACAACTCTTCTTAAAACAACTCTCTGCATTTTGATATCTCATTAAAGCTCCTTCAAACGTCAACCACCATTCGCCTCATGCAATAAAGATAGTGATCAAGGATTTACTCAACACATACTCTAAGCCCACATGAGCAATGATCACTGTGAGAAGCAAGAGTAAATGAAAACATCGTCAATTAATCACTTCATTTCAGACACCAATTTTTGACACCAAACTAATACCAATTGCTTAAACTAATACCAATTGTTGATCGCTGGAAACCTTATCACACCATTCTAATGTAACTATTTTTATTTTATCATGATCCTTAGCTATCATGATATCTACTCTTTTATAGATCACTTCTAGAATCTCCAAATTTAATGCTCCCCCTATCTTATAGCTCTTCTAATAGCTTTATCTCAACTTCAACTCCCCCTATCTCGCTGGTCTACTTAACAGCATCTCCCTGCATCTTTTCTCCCCTAAGAAGTCACACTTTCTCCCCCTTTTTCAACAAACCCTAAGGGCACTTCAAGGTTGTCTGCAATAGGTTAAAGAACACATATCAGCACATTAGGGAATGGCACATCATACCTCAGGGAGATTGGGGACCCACATCCACACTTTTTCAAGTGAGGGAAGTCGAGTGGACTCTTAAATCCAGTTGATGCCTTTCAAATTCTTCTTTGGGTAACGCCTTTGTAATAATATCTACAACTTTTTGTTATGTAGGCACATACTCCAAATTCAAAATCCCTTGCTCCAATTTATCCTTGATAAAATGATATTGGATTTCAATGTGCTTTGTCCTTGAGTGATGGACTAGATTTTTTCTCATATTTATAGAACTTGAATTATCACAATGGATTCCAATTAGATATTTCTATTCAATTCCCATATCTTCAAGTTGATTCCTCATCCACAATAGCTTCATGCAAGCTTGAGTAGCTGCAATGTATTCAAATTCTGCGGTGCTCAATGAAATGCAGTCTTTTTTCTTGCTTAACCAAAAAATACACAACCCTCTATGATAAAAGGCACCTCCTGATGTTGATTTCCTATCATCTACTGAACTAGACCAGTCCACATTTGTATATCCTAATAACTCTAGCTGATATTTTTCATTATACATTATGCCAAAATCCATTATTCCCTTGATATACCAAAGAATTATTTTTACTGAAATCATTTGGCTCTCCATGGGATTAATTTGATACCTCACTTCTTTGAATGTGGAAAATACAATATCTATCCTTGTCACTGTCAGGTACAACAGACTTCCAATGATTTGCCTATATTCTGTGATATTAACTAGTCTGCCTTCATTATCTGATGACAATTTCAACTGGGTAGAAACCGGGGTCTTCATCTATTTGGAATTATTAATTCCAAACCTTCTCAAAATCTCATTGTCATATTTATTTTGAGAAATAAAAGTACCATCCATTCCTTGTGTCACTTGTAATCCAAGTAAAAAATGCCAGCTCTCCAATCATTGATATTTTGAACACACTTTTCAGGAATTCAGAAAATTTTCTGCATTATACTTCATCTGATCCACCAAAGATTATGTCATCGACATAAACCAGAACCATCATCCTTTGACTGTTTCCATTGTTGTAATACAAATTTTAATCTAATCCACCATGTCGAAAACCTATCTTCTTTATAAACTGATCAAGCCTTGAATACCATGCTCTTGGTGCTTGCTTCAAACCATATAAAGCCTTCTTCAGTAGAAAAACTCTATTCTCATCTTCATGAATGATAAAACCAACTGGTTGCTCAATGTAGACTTCTTCTTCTAGAACCCCATTCATAAATTTTGACCTGACATCCATCTGGAAAACTTTAAACTTTCGTTGTACAATTATAGCCAAGAATAATCTAATTGTCTCTATCTTTGCAACTGGTGAAAATGTCTCATCAAAATTTATACCCTCTATCTGGGATTACCCTTTGCACAAAAGACGTGCTTTGTTTCGAATCACAACACTGTCTTCATTCATTTTTTTTTTTTGAAAGACCCATTTTGTCCCTATGACATTTTTTTCTTCTGGTCTCGAAACAATCTACCATGTTTTATTCTTCTCAATTTGGTTAAGATCATCATTCATTTCCTGAACCCAATTCTCATCTTTATCATCTTCACCAAATCTTTTAGGCTCCAATTGTGATAAGTATGATGCTTATTGTAGAGACTTCATCCTTCTTGTCTGCACTAGTGCTATATGATCACCAATTATATTCTTACTATCAATTTCATCTCTTCTTGTTGTTCTCTAGGAAGACACTGATTTGTTCTCATCATCCGAGTCTTCTTCTAAATCAACATTTTCACATATTCTTCTCTTGATTATCTTACCACTTCATCAATTTTGATAAGTATCTTGTTTAAACATTTTTGATATTCTTTCACAGCTCCTTGGTATCCTAAAAACAATCACCTAATACCACATTGTTAGAACAAAATACATAATCATGAAGTTCATGATTGTTGATGCTTCACGGCAATCCATCTTCTCTCGGTGGATGACTAACACCTTAAATGGGGCATGATACCAATGGATATATATTCAATGCAACTCATAACCACTAGATATTCCATGTATAGCTTTCAAATATCTTTAGTTTCAACATATAATCTTCATAATGTCATCTCTTATTTCCATAGCACACATCCTTCTGATAATGATTTTGATAATAGAAATGTTGTGTTGAATCTGATTAGGAAGTAGAAAGATCTCCCTATGATGTCCAGCTCTTCCATTTATAAATTCTATTGTTTAGACCCACAAACATTCTCCTTCTCCTTCTCCAGCTCTGGTAACTAATTTGAATCAGTTGACATTATGGATCACATCACATAACTACTTTTCATCTTTTGATGCCAATTCTCCATGGATCGTATCTCCCTTTGAACCTGAAACACATTAACATCATTTAATAGAATTTATATACATATGGAGATGGGAACTTCTAGAATCCTCAACGTGAGGATTATGGTTGATCCTAATGGGTCAACCCTTTGATTCTTTCTTGTAGAGTATCACACTCATTCCTTGCTTCTTCTAGCTACCTATCCAACTTCAACTACTCTGGCCATACGACTAGGCATCCATTACCCACATGATGAGTCTTTTTCTGATATGTAGATTATGTAGTCTTGTCCTTTCTCACAATTTGGGGTTTAATCTCACTGGTACACATGTTTTTCTTTGATGTTCCACCAATATTCCACTTCCCTTGATTCCTTCTCTGAGTAGGAATCTCTCTGCTTGTCATCTTTCCTTGTTTCTTCCACCATTTCAAGGATATTACTCTTTCCTCCACTTCTCTTAATTGCACACGACAAGTAAATTTTTCAATAGATTATTTGTTCATATTTCTTTTATCAGATACCTGATCCACCACACTATTTTGCACTGGTGGTGATTCCTCCATTCAACGTGCATTCATCTTACTCATAGCTAGAGTAGATCTCCCCTTAATCTTCTAGGTTTTTTCACATTATCTCAATGAGAGCTATTGTGAGTGTGATAGAGAAGGTGATAGATACACCTTTTTTATCTCCTTGTGATTTCCTTGAGGTAGTAAACCAATTTTTCAATTTACCACTTTGTCTTCCAGTGTAGGATTTCTCATTATATACCACATGAGTCAAGAATCTCCTTTCGAGTTCCTTTTCCTTTCCTACTTTCTTCATGCTACAATGTATTTCTAAATTCCCTTAATTAGAACATATAAAACATTTTCCACAAGAGGCATACCCCATTTCATCATTTCTCAGTCGAGATATTGATGCAACTTGAGTTCTTCTTCTAACATTGAGCCCCTGAGCTTCCAGACACATACTCATGATGTGTCCCATTCTTCCATAGTAATAACATCTGAATAATGCTTTCTTCAGAGAGACTTCTCTTTTTGATTTCTCATGAAACTTACTCTTATTCTTAGATTTAGTAAAACATCTATCTTCAAAGAATGAAATGTATTATTGAGCTTCTGAACAAAATCTTGATGTATGACCATGAATTCCACAGAAATAGTACCTGTTGTCATTAATTCTTGTAAAATCCTTTCAAGGTCTATCTTCAGCACCTACAAGGTTTTTCTTATCTCTGGAACATTTCACTACTCTCTTCATATCATGCATAAGAGTGGGATCATCATATCTAATTCTATATTTTCCCAAAATGGATGGACTTTGAGATAACATTATCCTTTCATGCTTCTCCTCTGAAGTAGAATATTTGGATTTCATTTTATCATCACCTTCCGAAGGAAAATAAAATAATAAGTTTAATGGATTGTTTATCTTAGGTTTTCCTTTGTCATTTGATTTTTCCATTTCTTTCTTGACTAATTCTATATCTTCCTCTAGTTGCTGAATCTTCTTATCCCTTTATTCAAGATGAGCATTGAGCTCTCTTCTGATATTATTTCCTCTTCTAATATCATCTTCCAGTTCTCATGTGAGCTTGTCTACCATATCACTTTGATCCTTCATTTTAAATTTTTCTTGAGCAAAATAATTAGATAAGGACACATTCTCTTGTTGTAGCCTTTGATTCTTCTGATCTAGTTCAAATAGCTATGTAACAAGATCATTATTTCTGACTTTTAGATTCTCAATTTCTTCTGAGTTCATATTCTTTCCCTCTTCATCATCTTTCAGTTTTTCTATCATTAAAGAAAAATTTTGCAGCTCTTCACCTTGAGAATCATTCTTCTCCCTGAGGTCAGTAGCCACTTCAATGAGCCTTTGATTTAATCATATTAGCTTGTTGATCTCAATCTATAGTGCTTGGATTTGGATATCATTATATTTAATTTCTTCACCAAATTTTTAATCCAATTCCTTTGTTTCATGGAGATATTTCTCTTCAGTACTTCTGGAAGTTTTTTCATCATCATTAGTTTCATCATCACTTGGTATGTCAAGTTCATCACCCATTCCTACAACATCATTGATTGAGTCTATCTCTTTCATGTCTGATTCATCCAAACCTTTATTCAGTAAACTGTTGGATTCCTTAAACTCAATCACACATTTTTCGTAGAAACTTCCCCACTAAGAGATACCACATGACTTCTACTTCTTTTTTATACTTCTTCTCTTTATCATGGCTCACTAATATAAGAGAAGACTGAATCTTTAACTTTATAAATTGACTGAACCAAGTCGGTGCACACAAATCCAGATAAAATAAACCTTCGCTCTGATACCAATTGTTAGGTCCACTAGGTCGAATACCCTGAGAGGGGGGGGGGAATCAGGGTATGGTAGATTAAAACTTTATACTGTATCTTGTTTTGTTGTTAGACAAAACTCAATTATCTCTTCCTCCTATAGAAATATATGAATAGATATGAAATCATGAATTGGACAAATCGATTTTTACTTGGTTCACCCTCACTTGGATATGTCCAAGGTGCATACAATGTCAATGTGATGATGTACCAAATTCACTAAGGCTCATGGACAATAATGAGTACAATGTTTGGGCTAGATCTTTTATGCCCAGGATCACTTCCTTTACAAGATTTAGGGTCTGCTGACTGCATTCTCAAGGGTCACTCCCTATGCCTCTTTCTCTGGCTCATTACTGGTGGAAAGGGACACCGTCTTCCTCTTATTTCACTCGCTTCTCTTGGAAAGGAATCCACTCACATTTTATAGACTTTTAGATCAAAAAAAATTATGGACATGTACATCCCTTCATTTGAATGAATTTCTGCATCTTTAACTATAGGTAGATGCTCTGTTGAAGTTTTGTTTTCACCCACAGAGGAATTCCACCTTCCCGAATACTGTTAGGTACCGAAAAATACTTTCGCAAACTGAATTGAAGATTTCAAAAGCTTCATGTGAAAATCGTGAACCACCTTGTCTCTACCATGTACTAAGTACCGGGTTTGGTATGCAAACCACCTTCTCTGCATACTATTTACTCTTTCACGAACATTCTTCATCCACGTACTGCCTCCGCCTTTGCTATCACGTATAGCTACCACGTACCGACTTCACGAACCTCCTCTGTGAAACCCCTCTTGTCTGATAATTATTCTTTGTTCACGGACTACCTTTTCTTACACATACCAGACTTCCTTTGTGGGTTAAGAGACCCTGCAAACACCTTCGGTGGAATTCCTTCCATGTGCACCACTTCAGTCTTCGCAAACCACTTCAGCCTTCGCGAACTTCCTTCATCCTTTTCCAAAATCCCATAGAAAAATATTCTTTCTAATGATGTTCCAATATCTATAGTAATCAGTAAGATTAGTGATTCTTATATAAGAAAATATATCTGTAAAATCTGCTAAATCGATATTTACCAATTCTTTAATTCAGCCACCACCGTTTACTGATTCTTCAGTCACCGCAAACCGTAAGTCATTTGCAAACCACAAGCCATCGGTGGACCATTTTTGTATGCACTCCACGAACCAACTTTGCTCATATGAAATTCACTTCCTCCACTAACTTCATCCCATTCACATATCACACTTTCTCTCAGCTGTGAACTATTTTTGGTTCTACAAACCGCATCTGCGTACCGTTTCTACTGACTGGTACGCAGCTGCGTACTCTTCCCAGACATGGTACGTGATCCATGTCTCGAGCTCCTCATTCCTCTTCCTTTACCAATTTCATTCGCCATTATTCACACAAATTTCCAATTTTGAGGCCCCAAAATTTGGAAAACACTGAGAAATTGTGCCACCTCAAAAACCTATCTTCAGCAAACACCAACCATTCTCATTTGCAGTCATGTGGATTTTTTTAAAAACATAACCACACCCAAAACATACTAAGATGATGCATTGAGGGATTTTTTTCTTAACAATATTCTTTATTGAATAAAACATTTTCCTTTTAACCCTTCCAATAAAAGATTCAGTTTTATAAATTTTTTTGGTGTCATCCTATAGAAGTGAGATCGTACTGGTCCTTTGTAGGAGATCAATTGTAAACTCTACCTCTCTTTTCAGTTGAAACCCTAATATTTTTTTAGGAAAATCATTATTAAATTGGTAAAAAATAGTTATAAAATCTATGTTTTAAATTCCGTCCATGGATGTTTTCACTTACAACTAATAAGAGATGGTTCTAACCACTGATTCCAAATGTCCTACTCTACTTTCCTTTACATCCCAATCTTCTATAAAGAGATTCTTGACATCATTCAGATATGTGAAAATAAAATTTTGGGCATAATAGTTGATGTGGGATCTAAATTATGTTAGCCAATCTATATCTAAAATAAATTCATAAACATCTATCTCTAGCACACAAAAAATCACAAAGAAAATCAACCACATCGATAGGTGTACCTCTTCTAGTTATTTTTAACATTAGAGCTCCCACCTATTCACATATGAATAAACATGCTCCCAATAACTATATTTCCCAAGTTATCCCTTTCTACCATCATATCTCTATTGATCATTTTTGTATAATCTGTTATACAAAGAATTTAAATCTTTAAGAGAATATCCATCCTCAACCCTGACCCAAAATTCATGCCTTTAAGGATTTAATTGTAGAAACTTCCTAGGAAAAGTGGACTAAATTAATAAATTTAGATTCATACTCTATCCCTATGAGGTTCTCTTGATTTAACTAAAGAATTCCATTTTTTAGAAATCTGAAAGGTGTGAGGATAGAAATTATGTTAAAAAATTCCTCAAAATCCTCCCATGTCATGACTTGGTCAAATTTAGCTTGAACTATTAATTTCCACCATGTCTATTTCAAATATTCTAGTATATACATTTCCAACTTTACTCTCAACTCTATGGTGTCCCATGGAAAATGAATTCTTGATTCACCTAATTAAACCAAACATATTCTTTTCCCAAATTAGAATCCCCTAAAATATGGGTGGATTACACTTTTTGAACTGAATTGAATAGTCTACTTCTCAAGTTTCATCATTCTTATTACTTTTATACACGACCTGAAAATCTTGGAAAATGCATTGGACTAGCATTTGTTTCACCTATGGTTTAAGTGAAATCATATTTTTTTTAGTCTCCAATGGTTTATTTCTAAGATGCCTACTATGTTCCTTTTATTATAACTAGAAAAAAATCCATTTAGTCTCACTTATTAGTAATTAAAGGATTATAACTTTCAATTTACCACATCAACACAACTCACAACATAGCTTTCCAAAATTCAACCATCATCAACATTTCAACCGTTTTTTAAAATACTACAACCGTTCTTTTCAAAATAAACCAATTTCACTATTTAAAAAAACAACACTTTTTGTCTATTTTATAAACCATTAAACCAAAAATGAATAATTCAATCCTATTAGGAAGTCTTCCTATCAATGCATGTAATGCAATTATCATCGGCTAAACCCCGGATGATTATATGACAAACATGTGGAAGTGTCTCCAAACACTTTTTTACCCAACTACACTAGTAACAAGATTTTTAGCATAAAAAGGTTACCTAATTATTTTTATTCTCTACATTTCAGGTTTTAAAAATCTTATCTCCTTAGTATAATCCCAAGAGATAGACTGATGCCATTTCCAACTCTAGGACCAAACAAAACTTATAGCATTTGTCCCAAAAAAATTGATGGACTGGCTAAAGTTGATACCATTTCCTATGTCAATGAGCGAACAATCTGATACTATTTACTATGTTAAGGACTGAACAAGATGATACCATTTTTAACATATCAACCCTATTCATTGTCTTGAGGAGTTATGGGGGATCTACAAGGCCTTAGGTGACATTCCTAAGACACTAAAGGCTGGAAATAAATACCACGGGCTTTAGTGAACATTTGGGGATGATTTTCCCATTTAAAATAAAACAACCAACCAACATAAACAATAAACAACCAATCCTTTACATGATTCATGGTCAAAAATACAAACAAATTCATAACCAATAATAAACCAAAATATTAGAGTTATAACAAAAATGGGAAACAATAATCCAAAAAACCACATGACTCAATACATCAAGACAAACATCTCACAAATAACTCTAAGATCCAACTCCACATGTTATGCCCAGTCTCAAGAAGAATCACTAATGAAATGAAATACATTACCTTTACCCATGTCCTGATAGATGACATCTATAAATGCACTGAAATTCTCAAGAAGGGGGTGAGTATAAACTTAGTATGATTTCCCCAAAGACTTCTCATCTCACACCATTTAGACCAAACTTATTAAAAAAATTTATATAAAATAATTTCAAGTAGTGAAAATAGTTTGTATCAAATCCATAAACAATTTTTCCAATGAGAGAATAAAAAATCCATTAAACCATTTATCATCTAATTTGTCATATTATTTTCTATTTCCATACACACAGGAAACCTTGGTGTTTCAATTGATAGTGGAACTTCAAGTCCATATTTCATCACAACATTGATGGTGGTACTTCATTATAACATATTGTTACTATTTACAGGTACTCCTTAACCCTCCTTTTTTTATGATTTGGTTGGGGTTCATCTTGGGTTGTTTTAGGAATAAATATGAAAATTTTGGAACTTTCTAGGCAGTTCACAGTTGGCGCACAGTTTTCCCAAACTGTTCCCCCACCCAGGGTAAACTATGAAAACCCAAATAGTGTGGGTTTACATGGTTGGCACATTATTTTAAAAAAATATGTTCCCATCTAGTATAAACCATGAACCTCGTTAGAGGGGTGTGTGATTATGGTGCATGGTTTTATAAACCATGTGGCTATACTCAACTAACTATGTATACGGAAATTTTTAATTCTGAAAAAAAAAAAATTAAAATCCTGAAACCCCCAATTTAAGTTCTATATGATCCCATTCAACCCTAACTAAAATTATTATTCCTTATATTATCCCTATAGGTGATTTTGTATCCTCTAAACCTATTCTTAGGTAGATAAAAACTTTTCAAATGATGATTTATTCCCCTCAGGTAATAGTTCTTCTTATTTTCTTCCTCTCTCACTCTCTTTTTCTATCATCCTTAGGGTTTGTTAGATCTTTTGTTGTAGATGGATCTAAACTTCTTTTTTTGGATCTTGGATCTAGGTTTTCTTCCTTGATCTCCATTTTCAACATTATTCTTTAGTTATTCCCATTGTGGTTGTTGTGGGTGTTGTGATATGAGATCTTTGTATTATGGTAAGTGGTTCCGTCTAAGTTTAGCTAATTGAATCACCCTTGATTTAATTGATTTAAATTAAATTTATTTTAGTTGTATTGTGAAAATATTATTTGATGTGAATTTTGATCTAAATTAAAATGGTATAGATTTTTGGGAAAACCCCCAATTCTAATAAATTAGGTTTTGATTTTAATTTGATGAAAATTTTGGAATTTGACTTGTGGAATTGATTTATGAAATTAGTTTTTTAGAAAATGGATTAAAATTATTTCATAAGAAACACATATTGGTTTTATCTTGAAAAAGGTATGAATTTATTAAAAACTCATGTTTTGGTTTTAAAATATAAATTGGAATATTTAAATGGGAAATGGTCTAATTTTATTTTAAACTATTTTGAAATTAATTTACCATTATTGATTGTTGTTTGAGCGCATGTAAACCTGGGTAGTTAGTGAGTTATTAGGGATAAACATGCTAGGTTGGTATTTCTATATAAATGTATTAATTATTTATAACTCTAACAGACGATTAATGGAAGATATTATCCCTAATGGGATGTTGGTCAGTCCTCGTTGGCCAGTGTTGGAGGGACTTGTGTGAAAATTGTCGTTATCACTATATGAGTGCATGAGGATCCCATAAACTGGAACTATCATAACCCTTGATAGATGAACATGTTTCTAATTTTTTGTTATTTTTATATGTATTCCATTGTTTTTAAAATTCCTTTACACATGCCTATGGATTTAAATAAACTATTTTATATAAAAATTTTACATAAGTCATTGTTTGAAATGTTTCCATCAACCGAAATGAAAAGAATGTTTTGTTTTAAATATGTTATTATATCTATATGACTTGTTTTATTAAAATTTAAAGCATTTACTATTTTTTTATTATTGGAATATTATTATGAAAAAATTGTTGAGACCCTACTATAATTCTATCTCACACCCTACCTTTTCCTTTTGGTGTTTGTATATTTCCTTCTGTCAGGTTCGAGAAAGGGGGAAGCACCACTAAGAGGTGGTTGTTGTTAATCTTCTGGTCTTGGAGTGTTGTGTCCATTTGGACTTGGGATATTTTATCATGCTCTTTTTGGTACTTTGTGATTGTAATTTGGGTTTATATACCTATTTAACTTATGTTATTGTTCTCCCTATGGATTTTTCTTTTGATCATACTGACTTATATATATTTCTTATAGGGTTTATGTGGAAAATTTGTTCCCACTTTTACCTTGTATGATGTTAGTTGATAATCACTAACATGTAGGGATCGAGAATTACCCTTGGACTATGTCAAGATCATATCGATTATCAGGGTACCAGGGTATCCATATCGGTTCATTAAAAAGTGGTAACATAGGTAGGTTAAGAATATTTCCTTTATATTAGTATATAGTTGAGTAATATTTTTGGGACTTAGGAGGTAGTTTCGAGTGAGTGTCTCGACAAATATCATCATAATGAGACATAATTCCCCAGGGGTGGTTTGGGAAAGGTTTATTGAGGATTATTTCTAGTATTTTTCTTGCTTTTTATTTGTATATATTTAAATCCAAATCTTTTTTATATATCTATCAGGATTAAATTCCTTATTTATCTTGTTTGAGTGTTGATATGTGTAATTTTTTGTTGTATTTAATGTTTTATATTGATGTTGTGTAGAATCATGCATTTGAGAAGACATGTGAATCTCATCCAGGAGGAAGCTACTGATGAACCATAATGGTAAAATCATCACGTGGACCAGATTCTGGTTGAGGTTGTTGTGTGTGTTTCCCAAGCTCTGGGATAGGAACCAACACTCATTCTTATTCAAGATACAGTTTTGGAACCTCATAAGGATGAATCTAGGAATAATTCTTAGGGATTCCTTATCTAGAATCCACTGGTCTTCTAAGGCTCAAATTATCCTTTAGAGGCTAAGTATTATTTGAGTATTTTTGAAATTTTATTTGAGTTCTTGGGAACTCATAATTCTATTAAGGTTAAATGTGCCACATTCATGCTAGAGGGTTCTAGAAGGAGATGGTGGGACACGATGGTGATAGATAATAAGAATGAGGTCTTATAGTAGAATCAATTTAAAGTTCTTTTCCCTAACTAGTTATATTTATAGTTTATGGTGTTTGTTAAGGCTATAGTGTTTTTCAAACTTGAGTAGTCTGACAAGACCATGAATGAGAATGAAAATTGCTTTATTGAGCTTGTGTAGTTTTGACCTAATATTTTATCGAAGGAGAAGATAAAGAATCAATGGTTTGAGATGTGACTTCAATCTATTATTCATTCTTAGTTTATCTTACTGAATCTCCCTTATACGAATGTTCTAGACAGAGTGTTAGTGGTTGAGATGGACCTAGATGGAAAGTTGGGGTTGATGGGAGTTTCCTTTTCTCCCAGTGGAATCTCTGTGAGTTCATTCAAAGGAAATAGGAAGTATGATGAATTTCATGATGGTTCTCGATAGAAAGTTTCTTTTAGACCTCTTAAATTTTCTATAATAATCCCTTTGATTTGATACTAGTGTGGAAAGCATGGGAACTTGAAATGGGTTTTCACTGAGGAACCCAAGATATGTGGTTCATGTGGATGATCAGGTCACCTTCATAAGTTATTTCATGTCTATTCTAGTCCGCATAGTGGGATAGGATCATCATCTCCTAAAAGTACTGTGATGTAATCATATTCTTCATAAAAAAGGGGTTTGAGCTACAAACATCCAGAATAAAGATTCTTCATGCAATAGAAGAGTCTCCAGAGGAAGAATATATGGGTCCAATAACTGTGAGAGGTACCATCACTATTTATTCATATTTAGTGACTAATTTATTTGATAGTGGTGCATCTCATTCATTCATTTCAACTTGTATTTTAAATAGTATAAATCTTCCCCTTGAGATTTTATCTTATGTGATGGATATTACTACACCACTTTGAATGAAGAGAGGGTTGGGTCTCCATTGTCCTTCTTGTGTTTTCTCATTATATGATATTGAGACTACTTGGGATATTATATTTCTCAACATGAAACCTCTTGATGTTATATTCCTGATGGATTATCTCATTTTTAATAAAGCTCGAATTGATTACTATATTTGGCAGGTCTCTTATACTACACCTGGTGGGGTGTGTCGTATCTTTTAGAGAGAATGGGACCCAAGGTGAATTAGAGTTAGGCCTTCTTATCTAAATATGGGGAAATTAATATCAGTGTTATCTTTTGATCTAGAGTGGGAATCATTGATTATTGATCTCACTCCACTTTTCATCGAGTTTCCTGATGTTTTCCCATATGACTTCTCCAGTTTTCCACTGGTAAGGGAAGTATATTTTTCTATTGATTTAATACTTGGTACTTAGCCGGTATTTATTCCCCCTTACCACATGGAACCATCTAAATTGATAGAGTTGAAGACTCAGTTGGATGATATTTTATAGAAATTGTTCATATTCCTGAGTGTGTCACCTTGGGAGGTGTCTATTCTATTTGATAAGAAAGTTGGTGGAACAATTATCCTTTGGGTTGATTTCCAAAAACTCAACTAAGTTATGGTAAAGAACAAGTATTTGTTTCCACATATTGATGATATATTTGAATATTTGAAAAGGTAGAAGTGGTTATTGAAGATTGATCTTTGATCTGGTTATCATCAGTTGAGAATAAAAGAATATCACATTCATAAAACTGCCTTTAGGGGTAGTTATGGCCATTATGAATACCTTGTTATTCCATTTTTTAACCAATTATCCTATAATCTTCATGGACTTGATGAATGGGATCTTCCATAAGTATCTTTACATGTTCTTGGTTGTCTTTTTTGGATGATATCCTTGTTTTTCCTAAGTCTGAGGAGGATCATGTGCGTCATATGAGAGCAGTTCTGTAATTGTTGAGAAAACACTGACTTTATTCCAATATATCGAATTGTGAATTTTGGATTTTGGAATTGAATTTCTTGGGACATTTGGTATTGGAACATGGAATTTCAGTTGATCATGAAAAGGTGGAAGTTGTTATGACATGGGAGCAACCATGGAATGTTTTCAAGATTAAGGGATTCTTGTTTTTAGCTATATACTATCACCGGTTTGTAAATTATTTCTCAAAGTTGTCTTCTCTGATTAAACATCTTTTGACTAATGTTCTGATGTTGACTCTTACAGAGGCCAGGTAGGGCTATGTGGTCTTTTTTGATGCATTAGGTTTGGGCTTGGGATGTGTTATTATGTAGGTTTATCATGTTGTTGCCTATGGCTCTTGGCAGCTTAGGTAACATGAGAAGAATTATCTTACCCGTGACCTTGAACGTGCAGTTGTGATGCATGGACATAAGAGTTGGTGGTGTTACCATTTTGGAGGAATGTTTACCATGTATTCTAACCACAAAATCATATGTTATATCTTCACTAAAAAATATTTGAATCTATACTAGAGTCATTGGGTGGGGTACCTATAATATTTTGAATTTGAAATTTCCTATACCCTGGGGAAATGGAATTTCATTTTTGATGCTTTAAGTAGAAAATTTCATACCCATATCGATAAAGAATCATCAGAAGAGTGGAATCTAATGGATCGCTTTGCATAGTTTCATATTGGAGTTTAGAAATTAGGGTTTGAGGTTGTCTTGGACGTTGTTTAGTTGACCTCCACTCTTCTCAAGATGATTATTCAGGAACAACAGCTTGATGATTAATTCCATGGAATTAGGAACTCTCTTTATGATGGGGAGACCATTGTTGAGTGGTCTTCCTCCACATAGTATATCCTATGTTTCTAGAACTAATACGTTGTACCATTACTAGTGATGAAATATGAGATGGTGGATTTCTATAGTTCCTATTGGACAGTATAACCAGGAACCATGAAGGTGTCCTATGACATATGGTGATGATTCTGGTGACTAGGTATGATACATGGCATTGTTGATTTTGTTTCTCATTGTTATACATTCCAGCAGGTCATGGTCGAGCACCCAAGACCTTTGGGTTTTATTCATCCACTTCCAGTTCCAACTTGGAAGTGGGATGTGATCTCAATGGAATTTGTTGTTGGGTTTCCACTTACCTAGAGAAAGAATAAAGTGATATGGGTTGAGATCAATAGGCTGAAAAAAATGGCTCACTTTACACCCATACAAGATACAAACAAAGTTGATGAGTTTGAAAATATCTATATAAAAGAGATTTCTCTTTTTTATGGGGTTACATTAGATATAGTCTCTAATAGGGACCTTTATTTACTTCTCACTTTTGGAGAGCCCTTTAGAAGGAACTGGGATCTCTTGTTTTTTTATTACGGCTTACCATCCATAGCTAGATGACCAAATTGAGAGACAAATTCTTTAAGATATGATTCATGCCTATGTCCTCTATTTTTGTGAGTCTTGGGATGATCATTTGAGGATGGATGGGTTTTCTTATAACAATAGTTACCAGTATGAAATCAGAATGTCTCCTTTTAAGGTCTAGTATGGATAACCTTGTAAATATTCATTTTTTTGGTCAAAGATCAGTGAAAGTTACTTGTTTGGACTAACCTTGGTTCAAGAGATGACCGTGAATATTTAATTGATTTTTTAGATAATTTTAACAACATATATCTAGAATAAATCTTATCCCGATTATCATTATAGATAGTTATAATTTTCAGTTAGTGACCAGGTGTTCTTGAAATTTTCACCCCGTTTGGGTCATTGATGACTTGGAAGTAAAGGGAAGATTGCTTCCCCTTTTGTGGGACCTTTTTAGTTTGTTGAGTAGGTGGGGAAATTGGCTTACCATTTATCACTTCCTCTATATCTAACATTGATACATAATTTGTTCCTTATATCGTAATTGTGAAAGTATCTTTCTAAACCATCTCACGTTCTGAGCTAGAGTGATCACAATGTTAAGCTCGATTTATCCATGATTGGGAATCTATTCAGGATAATTTATTCTCAAATAAAATTACATTGGGGTAGGATTATACCTTTCGTTTGAGTCCTATGAGAGCATGGTTATGATACTCAAGAGATGTGGAAGAGAGAGGCATTGATAAGAGAGTAGTGACCTCACTTTTTTGACATAGAGACTTTTTGATAGGCTTTATGGGGATAGAAATCTTCTATGGTGGGGAGGTTTTAAAATCTTGTTACTATTTTTAAGTACTCATTGACCCTTATTTTTGTTTATTATTTGGTTGGGATTAATATTGGGTTGTTTTAGGAAGAAATCTATAAATTTTGGAACGTTCTGGGTAGTGCATGGTTGGCACACAGTTTTCCCAAACCATGTACCCACCTAGGGTAAACTGTGAAAAACCACATAGTGGGGGTTTGCAAGGCTAGAACACAGTTTGAAAAACCATTCACCCACATAGTAAAAACCAACCACCCCATTATAGGGGTGCATTGTTTGACAAACTATAAATCCTTCCCCAACTAATCATTGTGGGTGTTGTGATACGAGATCTTTGTATTAGGTTAGGTGATTCTATATATGTTCAAACAATTGAATAAAAACTAAATTTATTTATTTAAATTAAATTGATTTCAATTATATTGTGAAAATACTATTTGATGTGAATTGGTATTTAAATTAATATGGTATGTATTTTGGGGAAACCCACCAATTCCAATGAATTGGGGTGTGATTTGAATTTGATGAAAATTTTGTAATTTGATTGGTGAAATTGATTTTTGAAAAATTGGATTAAAATGATTTGATAAGAACCACTATTTTCTTTTATCATGAAAAAGAAAATTAATTGATTAAAAACTAATGTTTTTGTTTTTAAAAGAGAAATTGGCATATTGAAGTGGTAAATGGTCTAATTGTATTTTAATCTATTTTGAAATAAATTTCCCATTATTTATTGTTATTTGAGAACATGCAAGCCTGGGTAGTTAGTGGCTTATTAGGAACAAACATGCTAGGTTGGGATTTCCCAAGAAATGGATTGACACTTTACAACTCTAACATAAACCTATTGGTAGATCTTATCCCCAGTGGAATTTTGGTTAATCCTCTTTGTCCAGTGTTAGAGGGAATTGTGTGCGCATTGTCATTACCACTATATGAGTGTGTAAGGATCTTATAACCTAGAACTATCATACCTCTTGGAAGATAACCATGTTCCCCATTTGTGGTTATTTTGATATGTATTCCATTGTTTTTAAAATTTCTTTACACACGCCTATTAATTTATATAAACGGTTTTATATAAAATGTTTGCTTAATCCATTGTTTGAAATATATCTATCAACTTAATTGAAAAGCGTGTTTTTTTTAAATATGTGAATGTATCTTCATGCCTTAATTTATTAAAATTTAAAGAATTTACTTGTTTATTATTATTGGAATATTATTATGGAACACTTTGTGAGACCCTACTGGGCTTTTAGCTCACACCCTACCTTTTCCTTTGGGTGTTTGTATAGTTCTTTCTGCCAAGATCGAGAAAGGGGAAAGTACCACTAGGAGGTGTTGGTTATTAATCTTATGGTCTTAGAGTTTTGTGTCCATTGGGACTTCGGGTGTTTTATATTATCCTTTCTAGTAATTTTTTGTTGTACTTTGGGTTTATATACCAGTTTGACTTTAGGTATTATTCTCCTTGTAGAGTTTTCTTTTGATCATTCTAACTTGTATATATTTGTTCCACTGTTTATGTGGAAAAACAGTTCCCACCTTTATCTTGTATGATCCCAGGTTATAGTAATCATCCTATGGGGATTAGGAACACCACTAGGGCTATGTCGGGATCAGATCAATTATCAGGGTACCAGGTTATCTAGGTTGGTTCAAGACATTCACAACCATAATCTATCCCACTTAACACATACCAACCCAGTTATTTCAATATCATACCAATCCATTCTAACCAAAAACATTTCTTACTTTGAATCATTTCAATAAACACATTAAATGAGTTAAAACCAAAATATAATTTTAAAACCATCATTTTAAAAATATTAACAAAGGTGTTTTCTGAAAATCAATCAATATTCCACAATTTCCAAGACAATACTAAATTGAGATTTCTATCAAGAATCACACAATGATTTCACAACCATTTCAAGAAAAAAGTTAAAACTAATCCTTCAAGTTATAAATTAAACAGAGTTGATAGAGAATCCATCTACCTCACAACGGTTGTCAAAAATGAAGAATTATGCACAAAAATTTTAAGATGTGATCACAACTTATGTTTCATTCACTAGATACAACAAAATTTCATCATAAAACCATTTATAACGCATAGATATATCCATAATAGACTAGATATATGTTTCTAAGAGAAGGAATAACCTTGGATATAAGAATAACTAGGAATAAATGGTATTTATCGATAAATACAGGCCACCAACGCAGTTTGATTCACCTAAGATTCACTCTCAGATTGAAGGGGATCATCTATAAATCCTAGAGAGAAAAAGGATTTAATATTATAGAGATATTAGGGTAAAAAGGGTAAAAATGATTAATTTATATTAGATCAACAATTTAAGGAGGTCCAACTGTACGCCACATGGTTAGGCCGCACGGTTTGTAAAATCTTGCAACCATCATGTGGTGTTGTAGTCTTAACACCACACCATGCATGGTTGGCTCACACAGTTAGACTAACCAAGAAACAACCATTCTTTTCCCTATGTTTAAAGATGCACAGTTTCTCTTTGGAATTCACATGGTTTGACCAAACTATGCACCTACTTTGTGCGTTCCCAATACCCACTTCCATCCCTTTCATAGTTTCTTAGATATGTTTCATGGTTTCTACAAACTATGAACAAACCATGAACCTTCATAAAAACCACCAAACCAAGTAAAAATCATTTTGAACCTCCAAAAACTTAATTAAAACATTATATATACTCAAAATACATGAATAAAGGTCCATGTACCAAAAATCAAGGGTGCTACACTTGAATAATAATTAAACTAAACAATAGTATAAAAATAAATAGTTACCATGATACTAAGATAAAGAAACTTCTCCCCCATTATTTCAAATAATAACATTTTATAAAACATAAAACTTCTCCCCAAAAACCAGACTCCACCCCCTTGAAAAACTTATCCCCATTTTATACCCCTTTGGGATGGGATAGGATTTGAAAACTTCTCCCCCTTTGGTATTATCAAAAATTAGTAAAAAACAAGGACATGGAACAAAGAGATAAAATTTATATTTGTGTTTATCAACATAAATGATATTTTTAGAGATATGAAAATATTGTTTTGAAAATGGTTTGAAAATTTTATATTTTGAAAATAAATATTTTTTTAAATAGATTTTAAAATTTAAAATAAAACTTTGAAAGATATTTTATTTTGAACAAGTTAAATATATTTTTTTGAAAAACTAAACAAAATTTTAATTTTGAAAAGGGAAAATGTATCTTCTGGTAAATGGATTGGTAAATATTTTTTTTAAATATTGTATTAATAAATCATAGAAAATTATCTAGGATTTCCAAACTAGGTGTGTAGTAAGGCTCACTCACCATTCCCAGGATAGAGAAAGGGTTAAAAACCCAATCAACACTTTTCAAGATTAATCTGTAGGATAATATGTACTAGAACCACATCTACTTATTTGTATCTATAAAGTTTTTTTATGGAGTATGATACTCACTTTACTTTTCCAAAATTATGAAAAAAAATTGAATAAAAATTAAAATAATTTGAAATCCATTTTGGAAAAAAAATTGAAAAGAAAAATGAAATAAATGAAAAAAAACATCTCAAGCATTCCAATATATTAAGATAATTTAAATAAATGAAATTTTAAAAGAAAAGAAAATTTGAAAAATATAAGAAAAGAAAATTTTAAAATAGATTTTAATTTCTATAAGTCCCCAAAAAATATAATAATTATAGAGTGAGAGTGGAAAGTTAAAAAAAAAGAAAATAGGAAAAAAAAGAAAAATAATTAAAAATAAGAGAAAATATAAAAATATATCCTATCTTATTTTAATAAATAAAGAAAATATTAGAAAATATATTTTAAAAAAATAATTAATAGATGATATAAAATAAAAATAAAAAAGAACCTTGTCCCCACATAGATCAAGGTTGATGTCCAAATATTCTTTGATAAGGAAAGAGCTACGATCCCCTAAAATTAAAGTAAAAACATTAATCTTGAGGTGGGAAATATTTGATCAATCACTTAAAGACATAAACACCTCAATTATTTAGAAGCCACTATAGGATATATCAATGAGGTCTAGTGGTAAATCCCTATAAGAAATAATTTAAAAGAGCCTTTTGGTGCCCTTTAGAGTTTAACAATGTCAGTTATTTATCCACTTAAAGAGGATAATATTAATTATATTTATTATAATATTTATGTTCTTCATTATTCATAAACAACATTTTTTGTGCATTTTATAATTTGAACATTATTTTACAACACGATTGCAATTCTTTTTTAAATTTCACTATTTCTTGGGGTGTTTTGAGACACATTATTAATCCCCTGTGGATCTTGATTTGGATTTAATATTTCATTTTAAGTTTTCACATTCCATTTTAAATATTTCATTCTTCTATATCACTTGAATAATCATATTGGAAGATGACTACAGTGGGATTTCATGCCAACACATTCTGGAAATTGTGAACTATAGAGCATCCCAAAAACATGACTTTAGCGTCAAAGATACAAGCCCAATGATTCTAAAATTTCTAATGGAGATATAGGATATACTGGGTAACATTTAATTAAAAAATTTAACAATATAATTATGATGTTTTAATGGAGTTCCAAGCATCCCAAGTTGAAGATGAAATTCTGGTCTGGATTCTGTGGCCCAGAAAAACATCCCACCTTTTCAATAATATCTTGAAAAAACAACATATATTTGGGATAATATTTTACATTATTTCAAGGTAAATCTAAATATTCATATTATTCTTATATAGACCACCCAAATTCGGCTATCCAGAAGCTTGTTTTGGCACATCTTTTTGTGGATGCAAGTTGGCTTGGATTTTTGTCAAGGGTGGAAAAGTCTTCTCTATTAACATTCCACACACCTAGGCATACGACCATTAATTGGGGTGACTTTAATTATTGTTAGATCTACCCAAGGATTCCAAAATTCCTATTTATGGTATTATTGTTGGAAGACTTAGAGATTTTTGAGTTATTTTTTCATTTTAATGTTATGCTGCCGATTTTATGTTGTTATCACGTTTCTTTAATTGTAAGTTTCTCGAATCACCTTATTTTATTAATTAAACTTCTTATTATTATCATTTTTTATTATTATTAACACATTTATACTGTTTCATCAAGGTGTTAATTTATTCACACAACTAATAGATAAATCTTTCGCAAAATACTGGATTGTTTGTTATTTTATTGTTTTTCACTTATTTAATTTTAACCTCATGAGTATACTTCCTACTTCTATTGAGAGAATAGAATCAATGTAAAGATAGACATATTATTTTTTAATCCAAGGTAGTATCAAGGGTCTATATAAGATTTTATTTATCACTATAATAATGTTTAATCGCTTCTTTTAATTTTTAATTTCATTTGATGATCGTAAAACTTCTTCATCCTTATTGAATTTAAGGCCACACACTTCAAGTGATAATAAGAAACATTACCTTGTAGTGCTCATAAAAATGATAATACAAGGTTATATGTTATTATCATAAGGTTTTTGTTGTTATTTAAACAATAAGTGATGAATTTTATTTTATCTCCTTAAATTAATCACTCTTGAGTCTAAGAAATTGAAATCATTAAAAAGTAATTTAATCCAATTAATACCTTGTAATAACCTATAATCATCCTTTTTTCATAAATTTCATTCACTTAGGTCTCTTAGTGTTAATTTAAAAAATATAAAATCAAACCCTATTTTTCCACTTCATAGCCAAAACAATTCATATAATGCACTTTTCTGTAGGTTTCTTCTTAGGTATATGAGGATTTGAAAACCCAAACTACACTACAAGAGACCACTTAACCCTAAAAAAACTTGGGTAAATTTGGAAGAGAAAAAATTTTGGATTTGTTTTTGTGGACATAAGTAAGTTATCTTAGACACTCATATCTTATTCTCACCTCAGTTCTCTATTCTTACCCCTGATTTCACTCCTATGGAAGGCCGTTTTGAAAAAATCCAAACATGGGGAACCTCTCCCTACTCTGACTACCCCACACCAATTGTGATGTACAATGACCATCCTAGTTTCTATTGTTTGTATAATTAAAAGATAATGAACAAAAAAAATTAACTCCTATTCTCTAAAAAACATTCTAACCTATAATGAGTTATAATCCTAACAAGGTCAATCTGAACATCCTCCTATGCAATTACAACAGTATAATTATCCTTTAGGAATATACCATTTGGATCAACCCCTTGTCCAACCCAATCCACAAACATTACTTGATAAACTATTTCAAAAAATGGAGAGAATAAATTATGATGTTTCATCATTAATATTAGAACTAAAAATTATTGAAATGTTATATAACTCATTCCCACTCAGTCTGTCTCTTGCTCATCATTTATAGAATAATATTGTTACACACAAACCTATTATGAACAACACCAAGGTCTAAATATTTCCATGAGTGTAAAAAATAATGAAAAACCTAAATATATGATTCTTGAACCATCATAGGGTTCAAAATTAGAGAAAAATGTTGAATAATACACTTTAGAATCTGAGAAATCACAGTTGGATAATGAGGTGAACTGGTTAGGGAATACTGAAAGTCAACACAATGAACATGATGGGACTATTAATAAGTATTTAAAACATGAGGAAATTTATTTTCTATATTCAAAAGAAGAGAATTTGACATCGTGGATTAAGGTTCTTGAATATATCTACATTGATGATTTTTTAAAAACATCAATCACTGAACCATTAGGAGAAATAAAAAACAATTAGTCCATACCCATTCATGACACTGATCTAGCCAATTTGGGGGATAAAACATCTATTCAAAAGGAACCAATTATGTCAAGAAATTTAGAAAAAGAAACCGAGTTCAATACAAAGTCTCATCCATATTTTGAAAGTATTAACTAATATGACCTCGAATTTAAGGTTCTACCTTTATCACTTGAGTATGCATTCTTAGGGGACAATCAAAATTTTCATTTTTTTATTTCTTCCTCTCTTGAATAAAATCAAGGGAGGGTTCTTATGGATGTCCAAGGAAATCATAAAAAAGTAATTGGATGGACCCTTTATGATATTCTTGGGATTATACCACTCATTGGAACTCATAGTATTATTCTAGAATCTGACTTAAAACTGTGTCATTAACCTCAATAGAGACTCAATCCTGATCTTATGGATGTGGTAAGGAAATAACTTCTTAAGTTGTTGAAAGTGGGTATCATCTACCCCATTAATGAGAGAGAGTGGGTAAGACCAATTCATGTTGTTCCAAATAATGCTAGAATCACTGTGATCACTAATGAGGATGGTTATCTTCTCCCTAAAAGGGTCAGTAGTGGATGTAGAGTGTACATTTACTATAGGAATTAAAACTCATGAAAAAAGAATGACCATTACCTTACCCTTCATTGATCAAGTCCTCGACTGAGTGGCGAGTCCTCAGTTCTATTAATTACTAGATGGATTCTCAGGGCACAATCAAATTATGGTCTCCTTATAAGATCAATGAAAAACATATGTCATCTATCCATTTATCACTTTTTCCATCAAATTAATTCCCTTTCGGTTACGTAATTCCCCTAGTACCTTCCATCAGTGCATGATGAGAATCTTCTCTAACATGGTGGGTGATTGTTTATAGGTCTTTATAGAAGAATTCTCCATATTTGGGGATACATTTGAGTGATGAATTCTAAATTTTGAAAGGGTTTTTTCTAGATGTGAGGATAATAATATCATCATAAATTGGGAAAATTGTAATTTCGTGGTAAATAAAGGACTTGTTCTAGGCCATCTAGTCTCTAGTAGATGGATTGAAGTTGATAAAGATAAGGTTGATATCATTCTTCACATTAACTCTCTAAAAACTATCAAGGAAATGAGGTCCTTTTTAGGACTTGTTGGTTTCTATAGAAGGATCATTAGGAATTTCAGGTCTATTTAATGACCACTTTGTGCTATTTTGGAAAAAGATGCTCCATTTAAATAGAGGGAAAGCTATGAGGAATCGTTCTCGACATTCAATTAATATCTTATCTCTCCACCTACCATGAAAGCTCTAAATTAGAAACTTCCATTTGAACTCATGTGTGATACGAGTTACTTAATTGTATGGTCTATCTTAGGAAAACGTTGGGATAAAACTCCATGTTTCATTTCTTACACAAGTAAATATTTAAATGATATGCAAATAAACTACACCACCACTGAGAAATATTTGCTTGATATTTTATTTTCCTTATATAAATTCAGGTCTTATATCTTTGGGTCCCCCATCATTGTCTTCACTAATCACATTCGGTTCTAAAATAATTTTTCCAAAAACAAGATTCCAAGGCTAGATTGATTAGGTGGGTATTTCTTCTTCAAGAGTTTTATTTAACCATTAAGGATAAAAAGGTTGTTGAAAATGTTATAGTTGATCACCTCTCTGGGATGAAATTCAAAAATTAATCACATTACCTTTCCTTGTCTAGTTCATTTCCCAATGAAAACCTCTATTATGTGAGTGATTAACCATGGTATGATTACATATATAAATTCTTGGTTATGGGTGAAATTACAAAATTACATGGGACTCAATATGATAGAAAATTTCTTTCTATTGTTAAACACTATGAGTTTGATGATCCATACCTCTTCAAGTTCTATCCTAGTCAAATAATTTGGATATGTGTTCCCAAATCTAAGAAAGAGTCCATTAGAATATTATTCCATGGAGAGTCATGTGGAGGCCACTATTGAAAAAATAATACAACTGAAAAGGTCATCCAATGTGGTTTCTACTGGCCTAACCTCACTAAGGATTCCTAAAAAATCCAAATTTTTCCTCAGTATCAACAATTGGGATCCATAACCAAAATGAATCAAATTCCTCTTATACCCATTATGGTTGTTGAAATATTTTATTATTGGGGAATTGATTTCATGGGACCCTTCCCAATATCTAGGGGATATCTCTATATCCTCTTAGCTGTTGATTATGTCTCAAAATGGGTTGAGACTATTCACACAAAATCTAATGACCATCAAGTTGTGATCTAATTCATGAAAGGGAATATATTTTCTAGATTTGAAATTTCTAGGGCTATCATCAGTTATCATGGAACATATTTCTCCAACCAGACCTTCTAAAAACTCATGTCTATGTATGATATTTTTTACAAAGTTTCTATTGACTACTATCCTCAAACAAATGGTTAGCATGAGTTGGAAAATAGGTAAATTAACTAAATTATTGAAAAAAATCAATCCCTCTAGGAAATATTGGTATGAGAAACTCTTTTATTCCTTTTGTTCATAATGTACTACATTCAAAAAAATCCTAGGAATATCACAATATTAGTTGTTTTATGGAAAATAATTCCATTTACCAGTTTAAATTGAACATAAGGCCTTTTGGGCAAGAAAAAAAATGAAACTTGACATTTCTTTGGCTGAAATATAGAGAAAATTCTATCTTAATGAACTTGAGGAACTTAGTATATAGGCTTATGAAAATTAAAGGATCAATAAAGCTAGAGTCCAATCCTGCCAATCTAGTAATCTCAAAGTCAAATACATTGAACCAGTAAAATTTGTTCTCTTGTATAGTTCCAAACTTAATTTACACCTGATAAATTTAAGGTCAAGATGGTTAGGGAAATACATAGTACATCATGTGTACCTTCATGGGGTAGTGGAAATTCCAGATCCCTCTAGTGGTTAGATCTTCAAATTCAATGTTCATAGATTAAAACTATTCATTGAATCAATCAATAAACAAGAAAAATAGGAGGATATAACTAATCCAACCTATGAACAAAACAAAATTTGATAGAGTTAGGGTCTATGTAGAGCTAACAGCATTAAACAAAGTTCTTTTTAGGAGGAAAACTATCCTTTACCTGTACATTAAATCAAGATTTTGAGTTTCAAAATAAACAGGTAATTTTTTTCCTTTCTTTTTTTCTTTTCTTGTTTTTAATTAATGGAACCTCTTATGGTTTCCATGGTTTCTAATTTTATTTGTTTGTGAGAAGAACTGTTTCTTGAGGTCGAAGTTTTTTTCAAGGAAATCACATACATCCAAAAATTTCACATCACTCTACCATCCACTACAGGGAGTCCATGAGTGATATAGGGATCGAAGGATCAATTTTTTGCGGCATGTCCTTCATCAGTATACCACCATATTACATTGTTACATAAATAATTTTCAAATTTTAATTTTGGAACTCCTCTCCCATACCTCTACCCCTTATAATTTTTATTTTATTTAAACACTGGGGATAGTGTTATTCTATGTTGGGGGATGTAAAAAAATATATATTTTTGTGTTAAAAAAAACAAAAAACAAAAAAGATATTTGAAATGAAAAATAACGTGTGTTAATGGAAGGAAAATTTTATTTAATCTTGAACATGATAATACACATTATAAACTTTAAAAATAAATATAAAATAATTTTTCATTCCTTTATTTTGATTTTAAGGAAAGTTTAAGTTCATGAGCATAAATTTTGGAAAGTGTGGTTATCCCAGGTGATTTTTCACTATTTAAATTTACATCCCATTAATAAAAAAAATCACAATGCATGCCCTCTGGATTGCGGTGTATTAATTTGAGTTCTTGTGGTCCCATAATAAATTTCATAGGTTTGGTGATCATTTTAATTTTAACATGATTATTCAAAAAAAACAAAAAAAAAATCATCAAAAAATACAAAAAAAAATACAATTGCGCATAGAGAAATGGATTGATCTAATGTGTGGCTTTCGGCACTTGGAGATTATGAATCCATATATTTATGGCACATATTTTGTAATTTTATATCTATTTTTGGTAATTTGAATTTTGTTTATTGATTTAACTTGAGGTGATACCTGAGTATGTGAGATTCACTTGGTTCCCTAAGGTCTTTGAGCCTAGAATTCATCAGAAATGTCTCACCACAGGGGTTGAATTTATTTAGTGAAATTTCAATTACCATTGAAAAATTGAAAAAAAAATTAATACTCAAATTAATATTAAAATTATATTCCACCTATCACTTTTATATTTTTCCCCTAGAATAAAAATGAACCCCCATGTCTATTATGATGCACAACACTTCATCATGCTTAATTAAAATTGGATGAAATGTGGTGATGGATTTGAATAAAGTAATAGGCTTGGGATTGGGACATTATTTTGTACCTATCTTGTTTTTAATGATTTTTATGGGTTTCATAATTTTTTGGTATGGGGTATTTTTGTGATCATTATATATTAAAAAAATTGTAAAGGGGAATTTGAATTTCATATATTTGAGATACATTTTCCTTGGGACTAGAAAAACTCAAGTTGGGGAGGGGGGTTTGATTATCCACTTAAAGAGGATAATATTAACTTTATTTATTATAATATTTATGTTCTTAATTATTTATTAACACCATATTTAGTACATTTTACAATTTGAACATTATTTCATATCGTGTTGGGAATTCTTTCTTAAAGTGAACTATTACAGGGTATGTTTTGAGACACATTATTAATCCCCCGTGGATATTGATTTATATTTAATATTTCATTTTTAGTTTTCCTATCCCATTTTTAATATTTCATTATTCTGCATCACATGAAGAATCACATTGGAAGATTCACAAATTAGTATTTCATGCCAACACATTCTAGGCGAAGTGAACAAGACAACAACCCAAAAAAATGACTGTAGAGGAAAAGATCCAAGCCGAATGATTCTAAAATTTAAATTTGACATATATTAAATCCTGGGGAATATTTAATTCAAAATTTTACCAATACAATTATGATGTTTGAATTGAGTTCCAGGTGGACCAATATAAAGATGAAATTCTGGGCCAGATTCTATGGCCTAGAAAAACAACCCACCTTTTCAATCATATTTGAAAATCCAAACATCCATTTGGGATAAAATTTTATATTATTTTGGGGTAAATCTGTAGATTAATTTTATTTTTCTATGTCATACCCAAATTCTGTCATCTATAAGCTCGTTTTGGAACATATGTTTAGTAGATGCATGTTGGCTCGGATTTTTTTCAAGGGTGGAAAAGTCTTCTTTCCATTAACTTTACACCCACCTGGTCCTACCACCGTTAATTTTTGTGACTTCCATAGTTGGAGGCTCGACCCAAGGATTCCAAAATTCCTATTTAAGGTATTTTTTATTATTATTTAGGGATATTTGATTTATGTTTTCATTTTAATGTTATGATTCCAATTTGATGTTGTAATCAAATTTATTCAATTATAAGTTTCTGAATCATCTTAGCTTCTTAATTAAACTTATTGTTATTATAATTTTATGTTCTTATTTTTAAAATGTTGATACTATTTCATCAAGTTTTGAATTTATTCACACATATAAGAGATAAATCCTTCACAAAACGGTGGAGTCTTCATTATTTTATTGTTTTTCACTTCTTCAATTCTACCCCTGTAAGTGTAATTCCAACTTCCATTGAGATCATAGAATCAATAAAGGTCTTAACCTCTTATGGTTTGATCCAAGGGAATAGAAAGTGTCTGTATTGGATGTTAATTATCACTATAATAATTTTTAATCAATTAATTTAAGTGATAATTTCATTTAATGATCGTAAAACTTCTTCGTACTTATTGAATTTTAAGGTCACACACTTCAAGTTATAATAAGAAAAGTTGCCTTGGATTTCTAATAAAAATGATCCTCTAAGTGTATAGGTTATTATCATTAGTTTTTTATTTTTATTAAACCAAAAAGTGAAGAATTTATTTTGATCTCCTTAAATGAATCACTCTTGAGTCTAAGAAATTGAAATCATTAAAAATAAATTTCATCCAATACATCACCTATAATAACCTAGGATCAACCTTTTTTTATAAATTAAATTCGCTTAGGTCTCTTATTGTTAATTTAAACTATCTCAAATCAAACCCAAGTTGGCCACTTCATATCCAAAAAAAATCCATAGAATTTACATGTCTATAGGTTTCTTATTAGGTATATAAGGATTCTACAACCCAAGATACTCTAAAAGTGATCGCTTAACCCTAAAAAACTTGGGTAAATTTGATCAAGACCATAAGCAGAAGATGATTTTGTCATGGTAATAAATTTTGGTGCAAAATCATTGTAAAATTAATATTTAGGGACCTAAACATGCTTATATTTTTTATATATATTAGAAAAAATATGGATCAGTTTAATCCTTCCATATCTAGTGTTTTTGTAATTAAACTCATTGATAATATGAACATATTTATGAATATTCTTATAGAATTTATTTTGATAAATACCATTTACAAAAGAAGTTTTTTTTAAATAAGTTGAGTTATCTTTTGAAAATATAAAACCATGATTATTTCTTTTAATGAATTGAGAACAAAGAATAATATAATATATTGTACACCTTGGGTTAATTTTTAAATAGATATTTTAAGATCCTTGATTTTGTTTTTGAAAACATAAACATCATGTTATTCTTTTAATTTCAAAATTAAATCATCCTTTTCCTTTAAAATATAATACTTTTCATTAGAAATAATATTTTATCATTAATAACACATTTAAATTTATCAAAAATATTTTCATATTTTGAAATTAGTTCTTGACAAAAATATTCAATTCTATTATCATAATAATAAACGCATGAAAAAGAGGATTGAGAAGGAGAATGAGAACTAACCTCTTCACCTACTTTAATTTGATCCATGATTCATTTTGGATTTGAGTTTCTAGTTTCAATGTTGACATTTAATCTTCACTATCACTCCATGTTGATACTTTAATATCCTTCTTACCTTACTTATTATATTTGGACTTTTTTTAAGAGATAATATGACTTGATGTAGCCCTTCTTTTTTCAACTGAAGCATGTAACTTCTGGAACATCAATTTAATATTTATTTTTATATCATCATAACAATTTCTTATTTTTAATTATCTTGTCTAGTTTGGTCAATGTCATCATCAATTTTTTAATTTCACTTTCATTGTCAGAGTCTCTTTCATAAGAGTCGTCATTTTTTTTCCTTCAAAGTAATTGTTCTTTTAGTTTTTTTGACCTCCATAGCCTAATTTTAATCTTTTATCTTCATGTTTATCTCATATTTCATGATATAACCTATGAGTTCCTCGATCATAATATTTATAACATATTTATCTTCTTATATCACAATGAATTTTGGTGCCCAGTTACTTAGTAAAACAAGTATTTTCTTGAACAAATTTTATATATAAATATATTTACAAAGAAATATTTTTCTATTACAAATATTTATAAATATAGTAAACATACCAATGATAGTCTTTTATGAAGCATAGATAAACTTTAAAATTATTATCAAAACATATCTAATGGGTGTGTTTGAATTTGTTAGTTCTTTCATGAGTTGCTTCTAAAAGTCTCTAAATTTTATGAGTTATTTTTCATGTAGAAATATGATTATTTTCATTTTGATCTAAACCATAATTCAAGTAATTCATAGATTTTACATCTAATTAAAAATCATAAAAATCATCTGGGGTTCATTTTTCTTCGTTTTTAGTTTTAGAAGTATAGACTTATAAAAAAATATTATAAATAGGATAGCCAATAGATCTAAGAAAAGTAATCATGAGTGTTTTCCAATATCCATAATTAATTCCATAAGAAATAGAGAACAAACCAAGTATTTTCCTTAGGGTCCACCATGAGTGTTTAAAAATTCCCTTTTAAAAGTGGTATTTATTTGAAAAACCAGTTAATTAATTTGAAAATTAAAACTTTGAAATAATTTGAAAATAAATAAATTAAATAAATTTAAAACCCAATTTAATACCAAATATATATTGGAGATATGTAAAATGAAAAGATGGTGTGAATATCCCTTTATAAAATTAAAATAAAATAATCTCATTTAAAAAAATTATTTATAAAATAATAAAGGAATTAAAACCTTTTGAAAATAAAAAAAAATCAATGTTTGAAATCATATAAATATAATTAAATAGAATAAAATAAGTTTAAGAATAAAAAAAATAATGATTTTATTAATCAATTTAAAAATAAAAGGTTTAAGAAATAAAATAGTTAAAATTATTAAGTGTTAAATGATGGATTAAACAATTTAATAAAAGAATGGTTAAAAGTGATAAATAATTGAAACTATTTCAAATAAATGAGGCAATATATTTGGTGAGGAAGTTTTGAAATAGTACCTAAAGGTAGCCTTATGTACCCCACCTAAATTACTTGAGCATTTAATGTATTAATACCTTCTATTTAATTGTATCCAATATACCAAAAACTATATTTTTATTTTTAGGTTATAGAATGAAAATGGATATAAAAAATAGTTCTTTAATAGTGAAGATAAAAACCTCAAATGAATTGTATCATTCCTTTTTTAAGGAAATATAAAGAAAACCATGGTCCCTTGATTTATTTTTAGTAAGAACCAAAATTAGAAGAAATAAGAGGAAGGGAATCTTTGAATCTTATCCTTTAATCTCCCAAAGAATATGATGAACACACTAGAAGAGATTGAGAAAATAATGAGAGTAAGAAATATATAAAATTTGAAACACACTCTTGAGAGAAGAAATAGTATTTAGAAAGAGAGATATTTGGGAGCTTGAAACTATTTTAATATAATATATCAATTGAGAACATTGGTGATTAGATGAGAAAGTTGTTTTTGAAATCCAAGGCCTCTGAAGGTATCTATTTATTGGCTTCAAATACCTTGGTAAAGTCTAGAATCCATCAGGAGTCTTCAAGATGAATTCATTCAAATTCGATGTATTTTTGACCAACATTTAAATCATTGATAACCACAACCGTTTTCATCATGAAAGGGATCACTACATCATGTAGGAGAGATTTGTAGTGTAGGATTTAGAGTTACAACATGGGGTATTGAAGTAACAATTTTGTTGTTCTACTATTTATGAGGTAGCTAAGTCGTAGCCTTTGGGATGTGTTGTGGAGTCCTTTTGTGGTTATACCAAATTTGAGGTCATTGTAGTGTAGCATCTAGGCTACAACGTTGGAAAATCCTATAATGAAATCACTACGGTGTATAGGTGTGGAGCATACCAAGTTTCTCTGATATGCAGTTTTCATTAAGAGGTGAATTTTGAGATTTGCATTGTAAACCTCATAAAGGGATTTTACCATGCTAAGTTATGGTGTGGTCCTGATGTCTATACCATAATCATAGTTCTTGTAGATTTCTACAGTGTGGTTCTTAGAGCTATTTTTTAATACTTATTTTGTGGTTTGGTTCTATGTGTTTTATGGCAATACCTTTTCAAGGAGTTTAATAAGACTTTAAGAAGGAATATTTAAATAGTTTTATCATTATGACATAAATATATTTTTACATCAATTAAGAGAAAATATTACACACTTTAAGAGTATTTTTTATCATTAAAATCAAATACTAGCGAGAAACACAATATAAAATGGGTATATCATATTGTATAATATACCCTGAATTGTAGAATAAGATTTTAATGTGATGCATAACATGGATTATAATATATCTGTACCATAAGAGGCATAGGGATTCTATTATAATACTCTATCATATTATACGATGGAATTATAATATAATATGGGAGTGAATGTCCACTACCACATCTTCTTAACAGTATATCTTCAATTATGAATCAATAACATGATTCATTTATGGAATATAAATTCATTTAAAATGTTCAAATATTATAAACCCCACTTTATATAACCTCCATTAGTTAAATAAAGGTTTTGTTTAAAGTATTTTATAGGTGATTAAGTGAAGATCTCCACTTAGAAGCTTCATTGTGATGGAAAGAGTTGTGTTATAAAAAATTAACTTTAGGTATTTTTTATTGAGTTTATTGAAAAGCCTAGTGGAGTAATATCTAGAGAAAATTTTAAAGGTTTGAAGTTGGTTAAAAGTGTTTTGAAATAAGTTATAAGTAGTTATTTCTAAATAAAATATACCTTAAACGCCATAGGTAATGCTATGGTATGCATTGGGAAAAATATGATCTCCCTACTATATTAAGTGTGTCCATTCTGTAATAGAGGACCTTACTATAGAGATTCAATATATAGGAATTGGTATTTTTACTACCTAGGTGTTCACACTATGGAGGAACTCACCACACTTTAAAATGAGTTGGAATAGATTCCAATGATCTTTCTATTTTAAAGGGGACCACATTAAAAGATCTATCCATATCATAGTAGGAGTGAGAAATAGACTTGACACACCACAAATTAAATTCCAAGCCACATATTAAGAACTAGATAAGTTAATTGGTTCACGTTATTTAAATGTATCTACGTTGTGGGGAACATGTTGAGTTATAATACGCCTCAATTAGTATTTTTTTTCTCTTCCAATTCTGACATAGATATACCATATAGAGCTGTACACACCATGGTCAATTGTAGAACTCTGAAGGTTTTACCCAAGATTAAGACACTACACCATGGAACTATAGGATATTCATAAAATAGATTGAAGATCGAGGAATTTTGAGAAAATCGCATGAGATCATGGAAGAAATAAAAATATAATATATTTAGAGTATTTTGTGGATCTAGTTATGACCAATCACCACACCACAAGAGATGATATCATGCTACAAAAGTGAGAAAGTTGATATATTCCACACTATGGTAAAGGGTGATACGTTGTGGTCAAATTATTTTTTAGTTATAGTTGAAATTCATAATTAATGAGTTGGTATGAAATTCTAGGGGTTGACTCAATGGGATTGGAATTCTATGAACAAATTAAAAATACGGGGTACAATTGGAATAATCTTAGTGTATAAAATAAAGGATAATTAATCCTAAATATTGGATTAAGGGTTTTATGAGTCGAATAATATGAAAACTTTTTAAATAAGTTTTGGAAGAAAATAGAAAAAAGAAAAAAAATATAGAACTCAAAAAAATATAAAATACGGAGAATGGATGGAGGTGTTCCATACTGGTGTTGTAAAGTTAGAGGATAATGAAGATGAGATCCATGAGATGTTCTTGCTGGAAGATTTTTGTACTTTATTAAGAGGAAGAAAGTATAGTATATTTACATTATCTTGTAGGTTTAACCATACTTATCTATTCATGAGGATTAAAGTTAAAATTCTTAAAGGAGTATAGAAATCCTTGAGAATTTGAGAGTAGTGATCTTTCATATTTTAAGGGTTGTAAACCAAGTGGTTCAGTTTATTCACTCTGAAATTATAACTAAAGTAGTGAGATTAGTGTTTTAGGTGGATATGCACATTTCTATGCCTAATAATTTTGAGTCAACTTATTAAAAATCCATGTGTCCCTTCTATAATATTTTATTACATTATAAATATTGAGGTGAATATATATATATTTTCCTTATAAAAGGGAATAAGATCATTGGAAAGGATTCAGAAAATGATTTATAATACTTTGATTCACCCCCCCCCCCCCCTCGGTATTCACCCTAGTTTGGGACTAACAAGTGGTATTAGAGCCTAAGGTTCTCAATATATTTTTCTCTCTCTCAAAGTAAGGATGAAATTTTTCAATCATAAAGGAATACCCATCTTTCAAGGAATCAATTTCTAGATATAGAAAAAAAATGTAATACTAATTTTATTAATGGGGAATGGATGTATAAAAAACATGTTATTTCTTCTAGTATGGAGAGTGGATCCCTATCAGATAGGGATCATAAGAAATTGGATGTAAATTACAAGTTGATTAATGCTTTAGGAGGATCTTTGGATAACTTTACTTACATAAAGGTGAATCCTTGAAAAACCTCTCATGCTATGTGGGATAAACTTCTCAATATTTATGAAGGTGATTCAAAAGTTCAAGATTCAAAGTTTCAAGTGTTTTGGAATAAGTATGAAGATTTAATAATTAGCACAGATGAGACAATTGATGTATTCTTCAATTAGTTGAACATTCTTGTGTAATATATTTGTATACTTTGAGAGTTACTCGATGATGTAAAAATTGATAAAAGGATTTTGATAAGATTACCTCTATGATTCAATTCAAAATTATTATTTCTTAAAGATAAATATCAAAATTAGGTGATGTTGGAAAACCTATATAGTGATTTAATCAAACAAGAGATGAGGAATAATGGTAATTCATCTAGGTCAAAAGAAAATTCTTAGAATTTGGAATTCAATGAAATTAAGAAACTCTCATTGTAATAGGATCCTAAATAGGAATAAGTTGATAAATTATTGTATTTTCTATCATCTAAACTAAAATTAGGAAATTGTAAATTCAAATACAATCTTCCACTTTCTTTCTTTAGGTGTGGGAAAGTTTTTTATCTCATTTCTAGATGTCCCAAGAAGTTCAAAGACAACAATGAAGATGAATCCTCTATAAATAAATTTTCAAAGGATGTGAAAGGTAATAGGATTTAATCGTGGAAATTATTCAAAAGAAAGAAATTACTTTCATAAGAATATGATAACTTTGAGAAAATAGAAGTAACAAGGTTGGGGATTATAAATACCTCAATGAAGAAGTTCATGTGGTTTTTATATAAATTCCACAAGTAGATTATGTTGATTATAAATATACTAAAGTTGAGGGTGTATTTGAACATAAATCTTAAATAGATGCTTCTCTTGAGGAAATAGTCATTTAAATTTCCAAAACCAAGAAGGATAATAGTGTTTTATGTGGCTCCAACATTTACATATAGTAATAATAAGAAAATCATTAAAAATTAATAGTGGATATTTAATGACTTAGATATGTAAATTTGGAAAATTTAGAGAAGGAAGTTGAGCTTCAGCACAAAAATTGAAGAATAATCCTGAATCATAGATGGATTGACTAATAAAAATAAAGAAAGGGTTAAAAGAATTGAGGAACTATAAGGTGAGGTCGTGATGTTATAATTAAAGTCTTATGATATAGAAATACATATTACTACCATTATGACATCTGGAAGTTTGAGTGTATTGGCCTTTAAAAAGGCTAAAGGACTTCTTCTAGAATATTTTGAGGAGGGTGTGGCTTTTCCACAAGTGTAGAAATTCAGTGATAAAGGAAAATAAGTGGTAGTTAATACAAACCCCCAAGAACCCACACCCCAAAATAAATTCTATTTTCATATAACACAAAAAATAATTAGAAAACTATTGTTGGTGTATCAAATTCATACAATAAGACACTAATAATTTTTCGTTATTGTTTTGGGAAAATGGGGAATATCTAATATGTGTGCTCCATTAAAAAAAATATTTTAATGGAGAAAGATCAAAAAACACATAATAAAATTTTTTTAACCTTGATATGATTTTAATGTTTAACGCTTTAGTTTTAGAGATTTTGGGCATGAGGAAATTAATTGTGCTTCAATGGAGAAAATAAAGGTTTCAATGGAGACTTGGAGAAGTAGAACTGGGTATAAAGAAGAATCGTCAAGAAATATGAAAATAAAAAATAGATTTTCAGCCTTGAAGATGAGGAATAAGTAATAAAATTATAGGTAAAACAATTTTAATCACCACCAATGAAAACAAAGTAGTGGACATGGGATAGGAAAGTAAATTATGAGGAATTAAATGTCACTAGAATTTCCTTTAAAGAAATAGATTGATCCAAAACATGGATTCAAGATACTGGTTTCACTTATCAAATTACAGGAAATAAATATCTTGTCATGAGAATAAAATATAAAAAAGATGGAGTTTTTTTATTTAGAAATAATTAGGGGATAAATATCATTAGCTCTGGGAAGGCCACGATGAGTGTAAAAGACTTCAGGCACATAGACATCTTGCTGGTTAAAGGTATCAGTCACAATCTACTTAGTGTGAGTTAATTACGTGTCTTAATACATACGGTGATGTTAAACAAAAAGACATGTATTATCCAAGTTATAAATTTATTAATTTTGTTTCAAGGAAAGTTAACCACGAGGAATATTTACCTCATTGGTGAAGAAGATAAGTGTTTTTTTCCAAATAATAAGAAATATGATTATGGCACAAGAGATGTGGCTATTTGATCCAAAAATCCTTAGAGGTATTGGTGAAGCATATAGTGGCTCAAGACATCTCGATTCTCACTCATAATCATACTCACATGTGTGATACTTGTCAAAAAGTGGAATATTATTCAAAAGGATTACAATCCAAATAAGGAAAAATCAACAAAGAAAAGGTTCTGAGTGTAGTGAAAGTCGATTGATCCTATGCTCAATAATGGTTTTTCATTTAATACAAAAAATAAATCTTAAGGACATGATGATAAATTTCACATCTCATGATTATATCTAAATAACCATAATGAAATAATCATGGAACTCTAGAGAAGATCCTTTAACATTGAATTTATAATTAATTTAATGATAAAAAATACCTCAATCATGGGTTATTTATTTGATTTTAGTGTTGATCGTTTGAAACCCCATTCATTTTTACCATTATTTCATTGAAAGTATCCAAAGTAGAATCCCTATATTGGTAATTTTCACATACTCCTTTGATATTGAAGCATAATTTATGGTACTATGGGTGATAGCATGATGGTACCTATTGTCAAGTGTCACTCGCCTCTTGATCGAAACACAATCTTTAAGGTTTGAAGGAATTATTATTGATCTCTCATTCTTGAGAGGGAGGAGGTGGTTGAAAGGGGTTATCTCGACCTTGAGAGAAAAATCTTGAGAATTTCTTGATGGATATAATTCTCTAGATATTAAAATCTTGTGAATACCTTTCATATAAACATAAGAAATAATATAAATATGTATTTATAGGGATATATTAGAGAATAAATAATTACACATATTTAATAATAATATTATTATTATTATTATTATTATATTATTATTTATGTGTGAATAACTTACAGATAAAATAATTATCAATTATTTATATAAATAAATTAATATTTATTTAAATGATATTTAATATATCATTCCCACCAGATATGTTAACTCGGTTCACATTTCCTCCTCCTCATTTATTGAAACTCGAATAATAAATATTATTCATTTGATAAATAAATAAATATAATGTTCATGGTATTGAGAATAAAAGTTTATTATAATACTCAACTCGCATAAAATAGTTATTGGATACATGCAATCAATGAATCCTGAAAAAATATTATTTCTTAGTATTAAGAATAATATATATTCCAATAATTAAATTCAAATAGAATTTAAATGATATCAGTTGAAGTACTCAGTGTGTGACCCCCTAGGTCTCTTCCTTTATATCATTAAATGAGTTTCATTGAAGTCTAACATCAACATCTAGTAACATGTAAAGGAACCCATAGAACAATAATTTACTGCTACAACATCAATAATCATATAATAATGATTATGGTGTAATATAATTCCTTTTTCATGATATCTCTTCAAGCAAGTTGCATACTCATGTCATCATCCTGTATGCTTGATACATATTTCATTAACTTTCTGAAATGAACCCATCAATACACTATGACCATGGAATTTAGTTCCATAGTTCCATTTTAATTAAATGGTAGTGATATCAAATTTCATAATGATGGAAGAGACAAATCCTTCCTCGACTTATTCATTAATAATATATCATTCATGACACACCCAATATACCCAACTCTATTGTGAACATATGTCATAATGGTTTAATAAAATAAATCTAAGTACACTACTCATGATATATTTTAATAACAATATTAAAGTCTAAATAACATTACACACATTCACAGATAGGAATATCCAATAACACATAAATGTATATATTTCTTACTAGAGGATAATTCCTCATAATTTTTAATCTTAGAGATTAAAAAGTGTTAACTTCATGAGATGATGTATCATCCTCTTATAAGCACTTTCACCTGATAGTCAACATACTATGTGTGCCATCATAGAATGTTATCCTGGTCATATGAAATAAGTTAAATAATATCATTATTGCACTTCAATGTTCTCATCATAGTAGGTAATTGATATGACCATTTCAATGTGACAGATACTCAATCAAATTAAATTAATTAAAAAAAATCAGCATGTGATAATAAATTTATTAATATTAAATTATATGAATATATAGTTAAGATAAAGTATAAAGTAATTGGTTCTAGGGAAATAACTTAAACAGACACCCACTAACACTGAATAAAAATACTAACCATCTTGTTAGTTCCCACATGTTAAACATACTTATACTAAGAATGGTTATATATGTTAGGCCTACAACATTCTTCTATGTCTAGGGTATGCCTTACTACTTGTCTTTATAGAAAATTTTATTACTGTGACCTTACTAACCTTAGAGAATATCTAAAGTAGTAACATCCCTGAGTATCCACCTTATTATTACCTTATCAGAAAATTAACATCTTAGCTAAATCCATAATTAAATATTATCATAATAATTATTATAATCTTTCTATTGGTATAACTCAATATTTGGAATAGGTCATTGCTAAAGTGCTTAGCTACATCCAAAGACATAACGTACTCAATTAATGTAGATATGGAAAACATAAGTTATAATACATTTATCTTATATATTACCTTATCCTTTTTGAAATAAAAAAAATTCTTAAGGAATACTGGTGTTATATTCCACTTAAAAACTAGTATTCTTATTTTTTTCATTAACTGGAAACTCATCCAGTTCTACTTTTCAGGTACAATCAGATAGTTCTAACTAAAAATATAAACAATTAATTTGGTTTTGTTTGATATTTATCCATTATTATTTATGCATAAGAAATATCAAACACATGCACATATCATGGAATATTATATATATTAGTAGCACTTGATATTTTGAAATATTATTCATAATATCCTCCTATGCCCTTGCACATTATTCTATATATATTTCATACAATATGATATAGGAAACAATTTGGTTGAGAATTGGTCCTTCTGGTATTTCTTTAATAACTTTAAACATATGTACCATGACTAGGTTTAGCAACCCCATATATCTATGTGTATATATCTTATTCCCTAGAACTTTGTTTTTATTTTATGTCATTCATAGAGAAATTAATTCCTTATTCTTACAAATTGGTAAGTCTAAAATATATTTTTCATATGTTATAAACATATCTATCTTTGAGAATTAAGGTGTTCCTAATAATATTTTATAAACACATACCACTCCATCATTCCAAATGAATATTCTATTATTTCTATTCTTACTTTATATATAAATATATATCATTAATTTCTATATATTTGTAGGTATTCATTAGTGCCACCAACCATTTTGGTTTTTCTTTATAGACATTCTCTATAGGGTCTTCATTAAGGAATTCAACCTTGACATTCAATTTCTGAACATAATGATCATATAAAATATATGACAAGTAGAATTAAAATGGATATATCATGATGAATATGTTAAAGTAATTTGTATATGATATTTCAAGACATTGTATAATCCTTTTCAATAATTAAACATGATTTATTGGTACCATCTTGTACCCTCCATGTCTGGTTTCTCTTGAATACTCACAATTAGTATCAAGTCTATAAACATCCAAAATACGGTACCCTTGAGTTTTTATAGATGGAATCCATTATTTAATTATAGTCAAACTTTTCAATTTCATCTTATTTCTAATTATTGTGTCTTTGTATGATTTATTATTCTTTAGAATAACATATCACCCACCATGGTGAATATCAACACCACCTTTTGGTTTTAACTTTTATATGAAGTATGTATCTCTAGAACAAATCCTCCCACTAAGCATAGTGGGGTCTGGTATTCCTATGAAAAATATTGTACATCATGATTCTCAACTTCATCGAATTATATTATGATCCTAATATCACTTTTGGAGATGTTTTCCCTCTCAAGAAAAGTGGGTTATCTATTAACCATGATTATTTTATAAGAATGGGTCGTATAAGTTATACCCTTTTATTTTATATAGGGTAACCTATAAAGATACACTTAGTACCTTAGAGTGAAATTTAATTTCTAAATATATCAATAAAAATGATTCAATACTTGAAAATTGTATATATAAAAACATAAAATTATTTACATATAAAAATTTATATGAAATACCATTTTCTACTTTAGTTGGAATTTTTTTATATGTTTCACTTTTATTTTTGAAAAAATTTCTTTTAAGAAATCATAAAATATTTATAATACATATATGAATTTTCATTTATCCCTTTCATTACCATTAGTACATTGATTTATAAGGTAATGTGAGTTTTAGAATACCTTCACTCCATATATAAATGTTTTATGAATACTTGGTTAAGATATACTCCAACAATCCCACCATGAGGAATCTATATCCTTTACCAAGTGTATTCATTACTCCACTAAGAATTTATAATATTTCTTAAAGGAATCTATTGAAGTATATATGAATTTTCCTCTATATTAACCTTGGAATAGTTCATGTGGTATTTCTAAACTAATTTAAGAATATTTTTTGTTTAACTTTATTTCTACAGTATTATTTTTATAATACATGTTAATATAGTTTGTTAATATTACTTTTATCTTTGCTTAAAATAGAGAATAAAACATAATTTTGGATATAAACTTGTCAGCTATTAGAAATTTTATTTTATAAAGGATTATCTTTCTACAATTAGATACTCTTAGTCTTATATTTATATTTATCATTAACCTCTAATTTTGGGCATGTTATTCAAGAATTATTTAACTATTAATTAAGTATTAAGTACCAAAACAACATTTATTAAAAATAAAATAATATCTCATTATGTCAAAATGGATACTGAGATAAAGTTTTTGGAAATTATTATAACTCCCCGAGCCCGCTCTTCTGGACTCGGTGTTTAAAAATGATGTGTAATTTTTTTTTAAAAGAAACAATTAAACAACACTTTATACAAATGAGGACCTTTTATCAGTATAGGTTCTCGAGGATTAGAAAAAACCTTAAATTTATCAGAGTTCAACAAAAATAAAATGATTTTCTACTATGCTTCTGCGCGCGCTACACCAATAGCATCGAATTCTGATTTAGAACTTCTATGATTCCAGTGAAAAACATTTAAAAACAAAGGGATGAGCATTCGATTTCCCAGTTAAGAGTTTTTTTAAACCTTTGATAAATATAATTAAAATATTCCCTTGATTATACATTTGGAAAATTCATTTAGAAATACATTTATAGAAAAACCTTTACAAAATACTATAATGATTTGAAAATTAATTATATTTTGAAAATGATTTTAAAACTAATCCATTGATTCAGTTGAAAATATTAAGAAAGCTCTTGAAAACAAAACAAATGGGGCCACTCAAAACTTTGAAGGCTATCTTGGGCCTACCCACTTGAGGGATGGATTCACTATCCAATTCCCTATCGTATTTACAAATTTCGAGTACTAGTTTTTATAAAAAAAATTGTATTAGCTTTCCTTATATACATATAATTTTCACTGGTGTTTTAGTTTTGAAAATATAATCATAATAATGTTTAGAACAAATAAATACTAATATTTACTAAAAATTATATATTTGAATTTGTATGATTAGATCTCATGATACGTGACTTTTCATAATCACATGGAAGTTGAATCAACATCCACACACTTGAAATTTTGAAGAAATATTTATTAAATCTCTTTTATGCATGAATTTATAAATTAATTACATTAGTGAAAATATAATTCTATCTTCTTAAAATCAATCAACAACAATAGATAATTATGTGTTGTGCACAAAAAAATCATCAAAGTAAAATTTCTTTATTAAATACAATCATCCTTTTATATATACTTATGTTTTAAGGAACATGACTTTAAGTACACATATATATTAATGTATAAATGTCATGATAACAAAATCATTGATGTATAGTTATAATCTTAACTTTTATATGTCATGCACATGATAAAATTATGACATTCTTAATTTATAAATTCATACTACAGAAAATATTTGGTTAAATCATAATTTTATTTAAGATAGTTATATACATGAAGATTATACAAGTACATATATATACATAAATATATCACATAATAAGAGGATGAATCCATTTTGATATGAAATGTCAATCAATAAAAATATCCTTGGTAGAATTAACATGAAACCAAATTAGATTATAAAATTTGATATTCATATATATATACCAATCACATGTAATAATATGATCCTTAAAAAATAAGTTTGAATTATAAAAAATAATTAAAAAAACTGTCTAAAAGATTCAAAATAGCAGCTTACTAAAATTTTATCATAATTTTCAGAACTTCAAAACATGTTGGATTTTTTATTTCAAGAAAACCACAATAAAACGCTTGAAAAATAATTTTCCCTTATGAAAAATCATAAAATAAAAAAATAAATAAAAACTTCCATTACACCAAACTATATTTAAACATCATTTTTATAAATATAAACTTTATATATTTAATTGATGAAATTCCTTACACATAACCAAGAAATTAAAATAAATAAACTATCTACCTCTTACTAACAATTTTGAAATAGATAATTTGTAAAAATAAAATAAAACTATCCCTTACCTCTAATGAAACCTTAACATGCCATTGATGGAGTTAAGAAAGGAATTTCAAGAAGATTTGTTTCGATCTTAATTTTCTCACATGGAACAGAAACAAGAACCACTCAAAGATAGAGTGCAACATCTCAAAAATTATCCCCCCCCCCCGATGAACAAAAATTATGTGTTTATAGACTCCATAAATTGTAATTTATAATATTATATAAGGGATTTGGTTTATATCATTTAAGAGGAAGGTGTGATTGATAACCGAATTTTGAAAAAAAAAATCAAAACACTGTCATAAATTTGATTTCAACATTTTGTTTGGTTTATATATTTTTATATACAGTTTATGGATACAGATAAAAATGGCCAATGAAAAGTGTAGAAATGGATTTCAATGGGTAGGTGCTTCTTTAAAATGAAACTGACTATAACCACACACAAATCAGTCCAAAACGAAATCGTTATGGAAGGATGTGGATCTCACTTTCCAATGAAAATGCCACAAAATTGATGGATTAGAGACAAGACAACCAGAATCAAAATAATTCACACTGACACCAAGTTCAAGAAATATAAAAATCAATAGGGTCATTTCAAGTGGTTGATATAGACAAGACAAGCCAGTAAAAAACATGGACTATTGATGCAAGAATTATTGATAAACTATGGAAATTAAGACAGATTGATGAAAATTATAACAAAAATGGGATCCATGTGTTATTGATATGATTTTTCAGATAAATAAATCAATTAAAATCACTTAAATGTTAAGGGGAACTTGACATCGGATAAGAAAATCATAGCATACGTCAATTTCCAAAAAAAATTGAAGAAGTTGACAAATCAGAACTTATTACACCCTAAAATGAATCTGAAATGATATTTGGATAAACATAAATTGAATATACAAAACCTACTTTCGATTTCAGACAAAACTGGGGTCGATTTCCCCAAATCCCATTTCGTAACATCAACGCGATGAAGATAATATGTAGAAAATATTAATCATGACTCGAACATTGAGATTTGAAACTTTCACCTAAACTCAAACTCTAGATCTAGACTCAATCCATCATCCGTAGTCGACTTATGAACCTCGGATGCTTCACCTTCGGATTCGACTCTCATCGTTCTCTTACCAGCGATCAGATCTTGGTCGAACCCTCGGCGACGACTCCATCCATGGCCTAGAGTCCCCCGATCGACGCGACCCATGCCCGAAGACTCCACTCGGCTCGGTAAAACCGGACCTAAAAGAACCCTACTACTCCTCTTTGCCTCAACGAACCTGCCCAACTTCTCATCCCGATTTTTTTTCTTTACATTATTATTTCATTATTTTTTATTCAATCATTATATAATCTATTTTTTTTATTTTATATAAGTATAGTGTAATAATAATTACTTTACATATATACATATATACATATTATATATGATTTCATTTATTCATTTTTTATAAATAAGTATAGTATTATAATAACTTAAAATTTTAGTTTTTTTCATAAAATTTTAAGATTTTATAAAAATAATAAAATATTAAATAAAACTTTTTTTATAAAAACATCATTAATTTCTTCCAAATTTTATTATTATTAAATCCTAAATGTTTTATTCTTTAATCCTTTAAACACAAATAATGTTTTAAATTTCTCAAATTTAAAAATAGTATTTCTCAAAAATTAAAACAATTATATTAAAATATTTTATTATTTTAATTATAACATATATTAATACTAAATTTCATATCTCAAAAATAATACCATGTTTAGAAAATTATTATTTAATCAAAACATATATACATAAATTTTATTTATAATAATTTCACATTTATTTAAAAAATTTCTTTCTTAAATTAAAATTAACACTAAATTAATAAAAATATTAATAAAATAAATAAATATTTTATATCAAACTCGGGATGTTACATTTATCAATACAAAACAATAGTTTAACTTGAATCCAAATGAAATCCTGAAGTCATTAACTTCTTTATACTAATATAGGAGTCACCCATTTTTTAACTCTTTAGAGAGCACACCTTACTTCTTATAATATTTTTATACTTACTTGGTTCTTTTATTTTGAATACATATATGTGAAAATATATAACCAAGAATTATATTAATGTAATCTCGCATTTTGAAAGCATTATCACTAGATAATCACTCATCCTCCAATTTACACTAATATAGTGAAGTGAAAATCACATTTATCTTATGCCTTTCCTTATACATTTTAAAGTGATATGAGATGAGATAACATGGTAGAAGTATATAAGTCCTTAAATTTATCCTTCATCTCTCCATATATAACTGATAGTGTAATATAATAGACATAATAAGTATCCACTATGAATCTCATATAGTTATCTATGTAACAATCAAATTCTCACTAAGGTACCTGAACATGAATAGGGATTTCAAAACATATAGAAAATTTTCCCATGACTATTCTGTGTATAAACATTTATGCCAACTATGGGAAATTTATGCCTATGTGGACATACCCTAGTTCAAGTAATGGTTATAGTGTTCTTGGGGTTTTCTACCATTTATTCTATAATAGTTAAATCAGATTATTAGTACTTTATTTTGTTACCAAAATATGTGAGATAAAATAAATTTAATTGACTTATTAGTCACCCACTATTTTATTAAGTCCCAATAGACCACTCCATTATACATTGAATGTCATGTCATGTGGATATTCTATTAGAAAGGATCCATATTTCCCTTTTCATAATCTAAATGATGGACATGAAAATTATAAGAAGGTGTTTAGATAGGCAGTCTTTCCAATTGCTAGCTTGAAACTCCTTAATCTATTTTGTGGACTCCCCAATCCTAAAATCCTAACTTGGATCCACTATTGGAAATTTGATCTATACCAACTATTTTATACCAATGGTTTGAAAAAATATTGGTACAGGCACCCTATACCAAAAGTTTAGGGAAATTTTTGGTATATGTATTGTATATGGAACTTATACCAATGGTTTGGTCAAATAATTTGTATAGGTATTGTTTCTGGACACCTATACTAATGGTTTCACCAATTAGTTGATATAGGTATTGATTATGGAAACCTCTACCAATGGTTTTCCTAAACCATTGGTATAGTTATGGTATATGTAACTTATACAATGGTTCGACCAAACGGTTGGTATATGTATTGATTTTTGATAACTATACTAATGGTTTGACCAAACTGTTGGTATAGGTATTATTTCTAAACACCTATACCAATGGTTTGACCAAACCATTGGTATAATAGGTGTCATTATTTATGCATATTAGTAACAATAATAATAAATACTTTAATATAAATATTATTTTCTATACATACATACATATATATATATATAAGAACATAAAACATGTTTTAGGATAGTGGTAAAGTGCTTGGAATGTAAATGGTAGGTTGTGGGATCAATACCCTGCTCTGAAGTTTTTTTCAACAAAATACTTATACCAATGGTTTGACCAAATTGATTGTATAGGTATTTCCATTTAAATTGCTTATACCAATGGTTTGAGAACTATTGGTATAAGTTTTCTATACCAATAGTTTGTTCAAACCATTATTATATGTCTATACCAACGGTATATCACCCAACAATCCCTAAAAATGTTGGTATAGGCTATACCAATTATTTTAGGATCTATACCAATGGTTCTAAACTATTAGCATCACCTTTTTTGAGTAGTTATTTTCTCAAAACTTGCCTCAAAATTTGTATTAAATAGACTATGTATATTAAATTCAATTTAAATTCAGTTAAGAAAACACACTATCTTTTTTTATACTTCCTATTAATTAAAATTTTCCTCAATTATGGCATGAACTAACATTTTAACTATGTTTATTAAGGGATTTTATTTATTATGAATAAATTTCCTTATTTAATTTTTTCATGATTTGTTAATATTATATGGATTTCAAATAATAAATTAACTGTTTTATGATAAAACAATATATACATAATCTATTTATTTTAATCCCATCTTACTTTCTTGTTAATTTATTTATTTATTTTATTATAATAAATCATCCATAAAAATTTTACATGAAATAAAAATAAATAAAATAACTTGATCATGAGTCTTCTAATGGTTTATTTATTGATAATACAATAAATCAACCTATAAACCTAGAGGAATAAACTTTTTGAGTCGGTTTTGCCTCAAGTTATAGCATTCCATCAAACATGTTTTTATCTTATGGGTTGATTTCACCTCATCTTGGGTCCTAAATTGCCTCCTCTCCATAGAGATATATCCTTTACATATGTTTCTACTCACACACAGAAGAGGGGAAACAATGGAACGGTTATGGAGTTTATATGAAATAAGTCATGGAAATGTAGGTCCTACATAATAAAAGACAATAGATGATGTGTGGGCCATCATTTTTTTAAGAATAATAAAACTCATGAAATTAAATTTAAATAAATACAAAAAATACATTGGTTGATCAATCTTAGGATCAGTAATAGACATGAAATGAATATTCATTTAATAAACTATCCTTTATTTCAATTTTTATTAATTAAGATAAATAACCCAAAATTAATAAATAAATTCATTCATTTATTTATCTTAATATTCATCCAAACAGTCTTAGAGATTCTCATCCACTATAATTTTAAACAAATTAATTTTACTTAAAATTAATTATGTTCAAAGTGTATACATGGAGGCAACATGGAATATACCCATTCAAATTATGTGTTATTTGGTCATCATTGTGTACTGTGCACTCACAAGACATGTAGCATACATGATATATCATGTAAATTGCATATTATGTAATGTCAATTTATGGAACATGGACACATGTTAATTTACATGGTGTGTACCCTTTTTAATGCATGTGGGGTACATAGTGTATAATAATGATTACACATAGCGTGTCGTTCTAAATTTGACATAGAAATTAATTAAGTATTTAATATTTTTTAAACCTTATCACACAGTGTTTACTATCAATTTATGACTCATAGAACATGTGTTAATTTTGTTTAATGGAATAGCTAATTTTATTTCCTTATAAAATAATTTATGCGATGTGTAACCTGGTTAGGTTTGTACTCCACATAAATGGGTATAAGATAATGTGTGTGTTGATTAATTATACACTGCATGTGTATTAATTATACATCATGTGTGTATTAATTAATTAGAAATTATGGGTGTATTAATTACATATCATGTGTGTATTAATTATACACTACATGTATATTAATTAATTATAGATCACATGTGAATTAATTATACACTGCATGTGTGTTAATTAATTACACATTGTGTGTATATTAATTACACACCATGTGTGTATTAATTATACACTTCATGTGTATTAATTAATCACACTTTGTCTTTTTATTAATTAAACATCATGTGTATATTAATTAATTGCACATGCGGTCTATTAATTACACATTACTTCTATTGAACACACAACCACCATGTCATGTCGGGTTACATAGCATGTGGCAATGCAAATCATGTGTCACCCTGAGTTGGAATCTCCATGCATTCTTCATTTTTTATTGGATTTAAGAAGGCGAATAAAGAAGTTATCTAGACTTTTGGATTAATAAACAAAAATTAAAGTGAAAAACTAACATTAAATATGTAAATCAATCAATAGTTAATAAATAATTATAAATTGAAATGTGACCACTCTTATACCACTTAAAGGTATGGATGTAGTGGAATATGGTCGAGCCTATTCCCGATGATAGTTTTTCATTGAATCCAACAAATAAATCATAATAACATGATGAAAAATGACACATATCATGATTATATTTGAAAAAAATAATGAAATAATCCTAGAACTCTAAATAGGATCTTTTCGCATTAAATTTATAATTAATTTAATAATAATAAATTACCTTAGTCATGAGTTCTTTCCTTGATGTAAGTTTTGACCGCTAGAACCTTTTTTTGGTTGTACTATTTTTGATTGAGTGGATTCAAATTAGAATCCCTATAATGGTAATATTTATATTCTCCTTCAATATCAAAGTTTCACCAATGGAACTCCAGGTGCTAGTGTGGTGGTATCAATCATCTTGCATTGATCACCTTTCAATTGCAACATAATCGTTCAAGTTGGAAGGATCTATTCTTTATCTATCATTATTTAGAGTAAGAAGGGAGGTGAAATAGACTATCTCGGTCTTAAGAGAAAACTCTAAAGAAGTTCTTCATGGAGATAATTCTCTAGATAGTAAAATGTTGTTAGCACATTTTATCTAACCCTTAAAATGATATAAGTGAGTATTTATAGATTTGGGTTAGAGAAAAAATAATTGAACATGGGACCTTAACATTATATTAATCCTTAGTGAAACTCGTGTATAATATTATTATTATGTGTGTGATGTGAAAAAAAAATTATGGATAAAATAAATATCATTTTTAATTAAATTAATTAATATTTATTTAAGTGATTTTTAGTATATCATTCTCACTGAAACTGTTTAATCAGTTCAAATTTCCTCCTCCACATTTACTGAACCTAGAATAATAAATATTATTCATTCGATGGATAAATAAATATAATATAATATTCATGTCTTTATGAATAAATATTTATTTTAATATTAAACTCATATAAAATAGTGATTGAACATATGTGATTAATAAATCCTAAATAAATATTATTCCTCGGTTTGGAGAATAATATTTATTCCAATAATTAAATTCAAATAACATTTTAATTTAGATCACTGAAAACACTTAGTGTGTGACCCTCTGGGACTCTTACTTAGTTACATTAGAAGTGTTTTCTAAAATTCCAATATAAGCATCTAGCAATACATAAAGGAACCCATGGAGAAAGAAGTTAATGTTGCAATGTCAACAACCACATACTGAAGTGCCCGAATATGGTTATATCGCTGAGAGGGGGTGAATTAGTGATCCATTTTTATGTATTATTTTATTTTTAATTCAAAATTTATGATTAGTTATGATCTCAATCCACTCAATGTGTGTCTCTCATCCTTTTGACCGGATGCGCCCGTAAAGGGATCTCGTTCTAGGTTTCTCCCCTCACTGTCATTGCTCCTTCACAGCAGAAGATACGGCGTTTCTCCTCACACTTAGTGGGTTTTTGGTGGTTCTCTACGGTCGGCGTCATGCAGGTTGTCTTCTATCTTGCTGTGGAGTTTCTCTATGGGCTTCAATGGTTGCTGGTTCAGATCTGAGGGGGTAAGACTGGTCTGCGTCGATGACATACTCTTCGGAGCGCTCCGGGTTCTGCTCTCGGTTTCTCGCTGTTGTTCGGTGGTGAGATTTATTCAGTATTAGGGGTTGAGCCCATTTATCGGCGGTTTACGGGGTTCCTCATCTTCTCTAGTGAGTTCGTTGGGGTTTGTTGTGTCTGATGTGCTCGTTGGATCTGGTGACGGCGGGATCTTCCGAGACAGGGTGATGTTGTGGTGCCGCTTCTTGCGCGGTTTGTTTCGGTTTTTGGTTTTTTACCTTTTGATCTCGTTGATTTTTGCTGTTCGTGATGGTTGTTGGCTGGAGGTTTTTTTTCTCCGATGGTGTTGGTATTGTTCGTCGCTGGTGAAGCTCGCCAGTGTTCTAGTTTGATGTGGTTTGGTTTGTTGCTCCTTTCTGTGGCATGTGAAGAGTCGACGTTGAGGTGAAGTGATGAGCATTCCAGTTCGATTCCGGCGACGTCGAGGTGATGTGAAGAGCGGCTCCGACGATGATTCCACAAAGCATAGTAGCGCGTGGTGACCCGGTGAGTGGATGAGTGGTTGGTTTCGGTACGCTTCTCGAGGTGTGCGGACTGGGTGATCACGTGATTTGATGTAGCCCGAGGCGGTGCATGGCTTGAGGTGTTGAAGGAGGTGTTTTTAAAAAATTTGAAGTATCTCGTTTGAATTTTGAATTTCCTACTGTGGTGATGTGGTTTGTGTTTCGGGTACTGGAAACCCTTAAACCGGTTTCATGGGAACCGACTACCCTCAAACCAGCCATTAGAAAATCAAAAAATGATTTGCAGGCAGTGTGTCTCTCATCCTTACCCAAAAATTGTATAATGTAAATGGAATAAGGCATAATAGTTTTTATAAGATTTGGTCTTAAAATTATACTCCTTGTTGTTATTGGTTAGATGACCCAATAACATATTCTTCACTATATAAACAAGTGGTTAAACTATAAACCTTATTAATCAAATAAGTATAGAGTGTTGCTGGAAATTACAGTTTCTCACTACCTGCTAAAAAATGTTCAAACCAAAATAAGAAAGATCACCTTCTACTCCTGGTTTCTTCTAAACCACTTGATATAGATCTTCCTCCATGATCTTCTTCAATCAACTAATTTTAACCTTCTCACTTATTCAATAACTTTGATGTATGATAAACAATTGGTCTCACTTAGTCACTTATAATCTTCAATGATCATATTCTTTCTCAGTTTATCAAATGATTGGGAACATAAGTCTTCTGTTACTTTGAAAGCTTCCCAACACCATCTTCTACTCAACTTATGATTCATATATTTTTATCTATATTGAGCTCAACTCAACTCTTGTTATCAACTATTTCATGTAATAGCTTTTCACAATTTTTTCTCACTTCTATTAAAGTCACTTATTCTGGTTCACTTACATTACTGATTTTACTAATTTATTGAGTTCCTTTAATGAAACATCACTACTTATGGAAATCACAAATAAATATATTATTTCCTATTATATTTAAATTCTTTTTTGTGAAAGATTCAACTCACATAACTCAATAAAATTTCACTCTACTACTTCTAAAATATTAACTCAACATCCTCATTACTTTTTCTTTTGATAAACCCACTAATGCTCTGTACACAACTACTTATGGTGACTTCTACTTCTCAAAACTTATCAACTCTTTATGCAACCATGAAGCTACATGGTGTTCTCAAATTCTCTACACTAGTATCAGCATTACTTCACATTAATCACTTCATGCACATAATATTTACTACATGAAATTTATATAAGAGTAACTTATGGTTCAACAGTATGAAAAACCTTCAAATCACAAAATAAAACTTCACTCAACATAATGATTTATATACATCTCATTGAATCCAATAAAATTCCACTTCATAGAACAAATGTTTCATGATATCTCACTTCATGTAAGTTTATTTCATGCACTTTTGTAAGTTCATCTCTTACATGCTTCACACAAGTATGTGTACCTGAGTTCTCCTACTTCTTTGTATAAGTTAAACAATCACACGGATTTTTCTTCATGAAAATAAGAGTGTGTGGATTATCCTCCTTCACACAAGATGAAGATTGTGGGTTCTTCTTCTTTATGAAACTATGTGTGTGGATTATTCTATATTCTCTTAGAAATAAATTCTTCTCAACTTATACTCCTTCTCAGTATTTGTCGCTTCCTTTTTATTTTTTTCTTGCCTTGATCTTGATATTAATTGGCAGTTCTACTCCCTTAGCTCATCCAAAAATCATAGAAAACTAGTAATTATTTTAAATTACTAAAAATTATATTATCATGCCTTTGCAATATAATCATTTTGGTGTCTTAGTTATCATAGATATCGATGTCATTAATGGATTCAAGAAACTCACATGCATGCGATTATAACTGTATGCATTAACTCATTTAAAATTTATGAACTTGCATAACTATTTAACCCTGAAGCATCATGCACTTTAATAGATTAATGACTCATTATAAATTCATCATGAATCTCTTATTTAAAGTAAGAACACATCAACAATATCATTCCATCCTTATCAAACACATTATGATCCCTTTTGATGAATCATATAACAATTGTGAGCCTGACATGATCACAGTAATCATGGTGAAGTTTTTCTATGCATGATCAAAACCCTATGAGATGAAGTTGAAGATTATGTAGTGTGACATCATTCCAATTAGTTTATGTGTCTATGTGTTTTAAGTATATGAAAAGTGACTTATTTAATCTTACCCCGCATCAGATAATAAAATGGAATGCACTTCACTTTATTAGTCTAAGCACTTTCTAGGACCTCTAATGAAGACTGATGGAAGTTGGTGCTCTCTCATGACCCATCATGTCGACTCTCATAGGTGGATGCTAAGAAACCTTCACCATGTGCTCCTTCCTATAATTATATCTTATAGCTTAAAAAATCATCAAATACCATTAAATATCAACATGACCATTAGGAAGAGTAATGTGGCTATTAGAATAGTAACCTCACCTATGAAAGTATAAATAAAATTTAAGTATCTTATGACTGAAAATATAATATATTTATATCATGGAATAAGTAAATAAATATTTTTAAAATGATAAACTAAGTAATGATATTTTTTTGAAATGTAAATGTTTATTTAAAATTAAATAATTAATATAGTAATTTAAAATAAATTTTATTTTCATAAAATATATTCATAAATTAATATTTTGTTATCTTGTGATTATAAGATAATTTTATGAGACCTTAATTAATTTTTCAAAATGTCATAAAATAAATTAAAATTTTAAAATTCGTATTTTTTGAATAAATGATGGTTTTAATTAGAAATTTAATTTCACATATTTATAAAATTGTTTTCATAAAATGGAGTTTATTTTTTAATTCTACACATCAAAAAAATTTAGGGTGATTTTTTGGAATTTTTCTAAAATAGTTGAATTTTTTTATGAATAGTGAAATATGATAATTTGAGATATTTGCTAAATAAAAGAATTATTGATTCATAGATGTTGTATATATGATTTAAGCACCATTATTTCAAACTCACATGCACTAATTATTATACTTGGTCACAAGAATCATCACTATTGATAGTCTTGATCCAAAAATAATAAACAAATGAATAAAATAATCCAAAAACACCCCTTTTATCTACTATAAATATCACCCCTCACCACCTATTATCATCACATATTATAATCCTTGTATCTTTCTAATATTCTTCCCAATTCCTCTCTCAATCCTTTTCCCCACGTTCTGGTATTTTTGGTCTCACCAAAAGACCAATCCCATATGCCTTAAGGAGGTTCTCAAGGAGACCCTATCTAAAAATGCATGATAACTATAGTATCTTATATATACTGTAATTTTATTATGTAAATGGAATATCCATCATCAACCCCCTTATCCTCTCCATTTTATTCTAAAAAAGAAAACATTGTCTGTGATGTGTCAGTTTACCATCATCATGGATGATGTGTTTTCATTTTCTATAACCGCCTTCAAGGCTGGTCATGAAAATATTAATATGGTTAAATCAGATTTTATTATTCATATTATAAGTTATATAATATTCTAGAACCAATATATATAAGAATTATATTAAGTAAATTATATAAGTTCATAATTGTCATAAAAATTGCCAAAATAAATTAAATCATTTTCATTAACGTTTTATCTAATGAATCATTATCATACCATATAACCAAATGATATATAAAATCGTTTAAATTTTTGGAAGTTCATTAATAACCTATAATTTCATTTCTATAGAACTATTCCCATTTTACATGAACTTTCATACTTTTATAAAAGTTAATCGATCATAAAAATCCAAGAAAACGAACACTCACTGAATGATGAAATTGAATCTTATAACTCATAAAAAAGGACATACATGAACTTAATAAAATTATAATAAATCAAATACATGTAGAAAATTTTCTGGATTAGGTAATTACTGAATATAATTTTATGATTGAGGATATTAAGTATAAGTGTAGAATGCTTTGGGACATAAGGTAAGGGACTTCGTCTAAATTTCCATTTCATTGAGACTCACTTGGTACTATGCACCTAATCATTTTTATGTGGTGTTCCTAATACTACTTTAAGATCATTTTTTATTTGATATTATATTACTCTTAAATATCTATATTCCTTATATCATGGATATGATTTTTATCTAAGTCGTATACTATTTTTACATACGTTGTTTACTTTGAATGTTATTTTAACTGGGGGAAATATTGATATTTTTGTATCCTCTAATGAATATGGATATTTTGATAAGTCATGTTGTTCTTGAATTAAATCTATATATGAATAATTATTTGGAATTGCAGTGATGGGTGGGTCCCAACATTATATATCCCCTCGATGTATTGATAGGTCTCATGAGACAAAACAGTTGGTGACAAACCCTTTATGTTTGTTTCCAAGAAGAATCAAACGGGTTTCTACCCACAAACCTAAATCATTTTAATGGTATAATGGTTCATATTCCAGATACATGATTTCTAATAATTAAGCATTTTATTCATTTTTTATTCAGTTATAACTTTCCATTATATTTTCACTGTGAAAAAATCTATGGATGCATTTCATTCTCAATTTATTGATGGTGTGTGTTTTTCAGTTATTTACTTTTCCATAATGATTATTCCTTATTTAATTTGATTCAATTATTATTGATTCATGTAACCCTTACTGATCATTTCATCTTAGCCTTTTATTTTTTTCCCTTACCTAGTTTATGAAGATGAAATTTTTGAATAAGTGTTAAGGAAGCAGTTTATCTTTCTTTTGTTATGTTATATATTTGATTACCAATGTAATAAGGGAACCATGTATCTATCTAGTTCTTCAAGACTATTAAACTGGTTAATACTTGGTGATATAATCTCTTATATCTACTCCATTATAATAAAATAACCACCAACTTTGGGTTACTAGGTTTGGGTTTTTTACAGTTTGATCAGATCAAGTTTAGTATAAACCTTGGGAATAAGATGTTAAATAAACATGATAATTATAATAATTCATTATAGTGAATTTTTTTCTCAATAATAATTATTATTATGATCTAACTTAGTTTATTCCATTATTTAGTGATTTTGACTAATGGAATAAAGGTAAACAATACCTACAGACAATGTAGGGATTTCTCTACTGAGCAAGTCAACAGAGTTAGTGTTGGAGCTGAGCAGATCATGATCATATTAGGACATCTTACTCATATTATAAAGAATAATCATTCTACACTTATGTTGGATCTTTAATGTGGAATAATCCCCCATCTTTTAGTGGTACTACTAATCCATTGGTAGATGAGTAGTGGATAAAGTCCCTTGAAAATATATTTTTGGCATTGGAATGAAATAAAAATGAAAAGGTGGTACTGGTAGTATATTTTATCAAGGGATATGTTGATCAATGGTAGTAATTGATCTATAATAATAAGTATGAAGATGAAATATAATACATGGAATGGAAATTCTTTAGAGAAATATTCTTCGAAAAATATTTCCCTCATGAGCAAAGGACTGAAATTAATATAAAATCCTCTAACCTAAAGCAAAAGGAAAATAATAAAGTGTTGTAAAGTATGAGTTTTCCTTCTTAAGACTATCTATTTATGCTACTAATTACATACATGATTCATAAAACAAGATTTATCATTTATTTTATGGTCTTAATCCAAGTCTTTAAAGGGCACTAACTTATCAAACATTTTCATCATATGATGAAATAGTAATGAGTTCCATCAAAACGGAGAAGGAATTTTCTAGATCCTATATGTTTAAAGTAAAACAATATAATAATAGGTATTTTGATAACCATGTAAAATTTTAAGCATCAAATAAAAATAGGGGAATGAATCAACTCCCATTATGCAAAAATTGTGAAAAGAATCATTCAGATAAATGCTTGAAAGGTATGGGAGTTTTTTATAAGTGTGGAGAAAAGGTTCATAGATCTAATTAATGAAAGGGGAAGAAACAAATCAATGATTTTCAATTATTTAACTATAATTAAATGGGTCATTATTCAAATCAATATCTCAACCATCAAGGTAATCTACCGTATAAGATGCAAAGTGGATACGGACATGATTATATGATCACCATAGCTGAAGTAAAAGTACCCAATGATGTGGGGGAAGGTACATTAATCCTATGTTAAAATTTATCCAATGATTTATTTGATTATAGATCATCACACTCTTTTATATCTACCTAGTTTTCTATGAAATTTTGATATCTCCCTTTTGATTTAATAAGGGAGTTGTCAATCAAAACTCCTAAGGGAAGTCTAATTGTAACGAAAATTCATCTGACAGTTCCCATTATGGCATATAAACATGATTTATTTACTGACATTATCATCATACATATGGTTTAATTTGATATAATCCTTAGTATGGAGTATATTTCAAAATATGATGTAAAAATTTATTGTAAGAATAAGGAAATTACGATTTATAAGGAATATGTAGAGTTCCTTATCTTTTGAGAATAAATGCCATCATCTAACTATTATATAGATCCCCGCCAGTAGCTCTACTGAATTAGATTCTTAGGGAAGAAGAGAAAATAATGTCTAGGCACTGTCTGGTCCTGGTCCACCTAGGAATTCGTCAAGAGGTCACTCATCTGTACAAGACACAACACGTGAAGGGGTGAGTATAACAATACTCAGTAGGACACCACAAAACTACAAAGAAATACAAAAAGGAAAGTATAGTATACTATACAAAGTATATGTCTACAAAACATATAACAATAATATCTAGATATAATCAAATCATACCACACGGTTTGGGGTAATTTATAACCACTGCATACCAACACTAGGGATTAAACTCAAATATTCCACAGATCACTCATCTAGAAGAACACACTCTTGAGTCTGATAGAACTGATGACATCTATCCAAGAAGTATTGTTCATCAGGAATCTTCAAGAGAGAGATACATAGAAAGATCTGAAGATAAAAAGATATGATACAACATATAAGGATCATAGCCAGGGCCATGGGGTGATACCAACAACTCCATCTATATTTACCTACTAAGAATAGGGTCGACACTTGGTGAATTTGGTCACATCAATACCAAAGACTCTATCTAGGTCATGAATAATTAATATAGAATCCTACTCTAGGACTCTCAGTGGATTCCAACAACTCTATCCAAGAAGTCACGTTGAAGGGGTCATACTCCTATGTGTAGGAAACGATATGCACCAACCTTCAGGGAAACAGTCAAGGGAATGAAACCAAATAAAACTTGTCTAAGATATGCTAGACAAGAGATTCAATATTTATAGAAAGGTATACACATTGTGTAGTAGGGTCACATGTCATGTTCCTTGACCCCGAGTACTACCCGTGTACAACTTCCCATGTTATTCAAAAATGTGTTGTATAGAATATGGGCACATAATGTTTAGAATAATTTACACATTGTTTCCTTTCATCTAGGGTCCATCCATGTACTTCGGCCAAGTTCCAGTACATGTTGTCCACCCATGTCTGTCTACTCGTGTACCAATGCATGGGGTAGTCTTTGTACTTGGACTAGTCCAAGTCATATGGTGGGGAACACGCTATGTAGACAACCTGTGTAGTCCACCCTGTGTCCGTGTATATCCTGAGATACACGTCGATTCTCTGGTACGGTCTTACATGTCGTGTGACTGTGTCACATTCCATTTGACATTTAACTATCTTTTGACACCCTAGTCATCACTCAGTGGGGTCCACATGTTGTGTAACCTCGGGTTACATGTCGTGTTCATTGATATTTTCCATAAATTATGGTTCTTCCTCCGCACACTTCAGCCGATCTTCTGGGATCCCCTCTAGTGGTCTGTTCACCTCAAAACTCAAGATCGAGGATCTTTCAATCACCCTAACATAGAATCAAGGTATTTTGGGCCTTCAATCGAATCATAAAACAACATTAAATCCATCTGAAGAAAACCGCGTGAAGAAATATATCTCCCAAATCACTTTGATTCGTCCATTTTCATCACTTCCAAACCTCTTCTAGGTCATCTTAGTGTTGGATATTCAATTTCAGATTGTTGCTTCGTGAAAAAAAGGTGTAGTGATTATTCTTTCATAACCCCATGAAGAACGAAGAGCACATATAGAAATAATAGGGGGGAAATCACATGTAAAAATATGAGGAACGAACCTAGACCATTTTTCATTCCAACCTTGTTTTTTTCCATAAGAAATATCAATAATCAAATCAATTCTCAAATAAGAAAACCACTTAAATCCCATAATTTAAAACATGTCCTACAAGAACAATCGATCTATGGATCAACTTGTTCATTGGTTGGTCCGCGTTCATCGCTGAATTCAAGAATCAGGAATTAAATCCAAAATAATGCATCCTAACTTTGATTTGGATTGCTCGCTGATGAATATTGGTTGTTGTGTCATTGTATTTGGAGAGATCCATCAATAATGGAATTCATAAATCATTAATCTGTGATTCTATCACTGTTTTCTTGAGAGGTTTATTTAGGGTTCTCTCTAGAGGCTCTAAGTAATTCCTGGGTTATGATACTAACCCTGGATCCCTTCCTAAAGGATCATTTTTTTAAAAATAATCCTCTCCACATCACGGTATCGACGAAACATAGAAAATAAAATAATTCTTCAATTTATTTTATTCATTAAAAATACCCAAAACTAATTTTCACATTCGGCCCACATCGGTTGATGTTAATTCACTCCTAGGGTAAAGCCGCTACTCTGAATGCAACAGTTCCATTAGATTTCTGATACGGGAACTTATTTAGAAGTTATTCTACTTTTTTAGGAAAAATGTGTGCGCATTCTATTTAATATTTTAATATTATTCAAACATTTATTCCTGACAAACTGGGTATCTGAATCGCACACTGTATTAGTTCTTAGTCCTTAATTTAATCCATATCATATTTAAAAATAATATCTAGAAAATATCTGACATTACATTCTCCCCACATTGGGGCTTTACATCCCCAAAAGGCCAAAACAAAGGCTACTCAAAAAGATGTTGGTACTGAGTACGAATCTATGCCTCCCACTCCCCAGTTCTCTCGTAGAGATTCTCATGCTTCCACCGGACACACACTAAAGGAATCGCTCACCCAGAAAGTGTCCTCTTTTTCATATCCTTAATATCCACTAGGTACTATACAAATGTTTCTTCATCCTCAACATCTAGCTCACCCTAGTCGATGACATGCGATGGGTCATACATGTACCTCCTCAGCTACGACATGTGGAATACATCATGTACCTGATCTAACTACAGAGGTAGAATTAAGTAGTATGAAACCTATCCAACTCTACACAGTATCTAAAAAGTACCAATAAACCTTGGAGATAACTTACCACCCCGTCCAAATATCTATTATCCTCATCGAGGTGAAACCTATTGGAAAACATGGTATTAGTACTCTAACTCCAAAGTACTTTGCCTCCTATCATCATAATACTTTTGATGGATCTAGGCAGTCTTCATCTGCCTCTAGATGATCTGCACCTTCTTTGTAGTAGCTCACACCAACTCCAGGCCCATGAGTGCTGACGCTTCTAGTTCAGTCCTCCATAGTGGTGACCTACAGAGTCACCCATAAAAATCCTAGAATGGTTTCATACCAATGTTTGAATGGTAGCTATTGTTTTATGTGAACTCCACCAGTGGTAGGTGATCCTCCCAACTATGGCTGAAGTCCAACATCCAAGCTCATAGCATTTCCTCTAGAACCTGAATGGTTCGCTCTATCTGGTTGTCCGTCTATGGGTGAAACATCATGATCAATAGTAAATGGGTCCCAAAAGACTCATGTAATCCCTTACACAACCAGTATGTAAAATGAAAATCAATATCTGAAACAATCATCGATTAAATTCCATGGATTTGAACTATCTCCAACACGTAGAGGCTTCCCAAGCTCTCTATTGAACTCTACTCTCAGATAGCTAGGAAGTGGTCTGACTTGGTGAATTGGTCAACAATGACCTATATTTCATCATGTCCCCTAGAATTATGTGATATACTAGTCACAAAGTCCATATATATCTTATCCCACTTCCACTCTGTAACCTCAAGGGGTTGATCTAAACTCATTGGAACCTGGTGCTCAGCCTTCACTTGCTGACAAGGCACCAAGAAACAAACTATATCACCCCTTTCTTCATTCATAACCACCAAAACTGATGTTATAGGTCCTGGTTCATATTCTCCACACCTAGATTTACCACCAAAGGGGACGTATTAAACTACCTCAAAACCTCCTCCCGTAACACCACTAGTACTACTGTGCATCCTCTGAAACTAAAGATGTGCTCCACACCTTTCAAATTTCTATCAGAATCATGCCATGTGGATATCTGAGCATTTAGAGTCTCAAAGTTATCATCCCCATTGTTTTCCTCCCTGAATCACTATAAGAGTGTAGGGGTAACATCTATCGACTGGAGGTAAGCTGATCCATCTCCATCAACAAAGGATAACTGCAAAAATCCCAACTACTCTAATGCCTCGTTCATCAACTGTGAACTAAATCTCATACTGATAGAAACTGCCACCACATTCCCCTTCCTAAGAGTATAGAAAATATCAAAGTCATAGTCTTAGAGTAACTCTATCCATCACCTCTACCTCAAGTTCAGATCCTTCTAAGATAAAATATACTTGATACTCTTATGATCGGAGTAGATGATAAATCACTCGCCCATCAGGTAGTGTTGCCACATCTTTAATGTGAAGACTACCACTGCTAACTCAAGATTTTGGTTCATGTAGTTGTGCTCATGTGGTATCAACTAGAATGAACCATAAGAAATCACTGCATGCCTCTGCATCAGGACATAGCCAATCATGGTTCCTGATGCATCACAAAAAACTATGTACTTGATACCCTCCTCCAGTAATCTCAAGATCAGATCACTTGTCAAACTCTTCCTCAACTACTAAAAATCCTATTGGAAGTTCTCTATCCACACAAAGGGCTTCCCCATTTGAGTCAAAGTTGTCATCAGTGATGATACCTTAGAGAAATCGAGTATTAATTTTTGTTAATATCCTACTAGCCCAAGGAAGCTTCACACCTCCACCACGCTCCTAGGTGGATCCCATGCTAACACTGCCTCAACCTTGGATGGGTCCATAGCCACTCCATCTACTGAGATAACATGTCCCAGAAAGTGGAACTATTGAATCCAAAACTGGAACTTCAAGAGTTTTTCATAAAGCTAGTGCTCTCAAAGTACATCCTGAACCATCCTTTAGTTTCTCACATGCTCCTTCTCAGATGTAGAGTACACAAGGATATTGTCGATGAAGACTACCAAAAACTGGTCTACATAAGGCTATAAGATCCATTTTATGAGTCCCAAGAACATTTTTGGGGAATTCGCTATGCCAAAGGGCATCACCAAGTACTCATAGTGACCGTAACAACATCTGAAATCCATCTTTGGTATATTCTTATCCCATACTTGCAGCTGGTGATAACCTGATCGGAGGCAACCTTCGAAATCCATCATTCCCTTCTAAAAAAGTCCAAGAGGTCATTGGTCCTCGGTAGTGGATACTAGTTTTTCATGGTCACCTGGTTCAAGTGTCGGTAGTCTACACACAACCTCAATCTTTCGTCTTCCATTTTGGAAAACAAAACAAGGGTCTCCCAGGGTGAAACATTGGGTCTCACGAAGCCCTTATTATTCAATTCCTCCAATTTCACCCTCATCTCATGAATCACTACAATAGACATCTGATATTATATTGCATATATTAGTGTCTTCCCATGGTGTAAATCAATGCATAATTCTATCTACTGATGAGGAGGTAATCTTGAAACATCTTTAGGAAATACGTCCTCGTACTCCGCCACTACTGCAGAGAACAGAAAACTCACAACATATACTGCACTGAGGGTCAGGCTATCCAATTGATGAGTAATTGGATACACCCTCTTATGCATGAGTCCATCCTATGATGCCTGGGTTTTCTTTTCACTGAAAAAGGAAAAACTCATTCCATCATTGTGGATGCACTACATCCTTCACCTAAAATAGTCAATCTGGGCATATATTGTGGATAACCAATCCATACTAGGAATAACGTCATAAGGCCTCAACGATGTCACCAATATATTCCAATCAAAACTCTCACCTCCAAGGTCCAAGTCACACTTTCAACATAGATGTGTGATCACTGAGTCTTATCCAGTAGGTATCTCCAAGCATAAGGGTCAAGTCAATAGTTCAACTAGAATCTCTAGGTCTTGAATAAGATATGTGGAAAGAAAGGAATTACTAAAACTTATGTCTATGAGTATTTCATCTAAAGTAGAAAAATATATATATGGTACCTCGAATCATTTCTAGATCCCCTAGGTCATATGCATTGACCACATGCAGCTTTCCCCGCCCCTATTCTCCAACTCCCTGAGCCTGGCATGGACCTCCAGGGGGTGCTGGTGGTAACATATAGAAATGCCAACCACCTCCTTGTACTCTCCCAAATCATCTTCCACATCCTCCGCCCTGAAGATTTTCCTAATCCTATCGCTATCTCTTCCTTTGTGGCCCATCCACTGTCTCCATGTCAGCAGCACGGTGGTTCAGACAATCTCGACTGAGATTTCCTCTTCGGTCACATGAATAGACCCACCTCTCCTTTAGATGATTAGACCCACCCTATGATCCCTGAACTGTATATCCTCTATCCTGGGACCTCCTCCTAAAACTTCTCCCATGTTCATATCCCTGAGACTAACATTGTCTCCCTACTACTGAGGTCTATGTACCTTCTCATCTGCTGCTAACTATCCTTGGTTGTATCTGCTCAGCCAAGAAGCTTTCGGCCACCAAATCTCACTCAAGCACCCCAACATATGCTGGAACGCATAGAGGGATAATGTTGGCTCAGATGTCACTACATAGACCTCACTTGAAGGTTTGATCCCTGAAGTACTAATTTCTAACCATATCCATCAAGTACCTAGAAAGGTTAGTGAACCTCAATGAATAATAAGCCACTATCATGCTACCCTGCTGGAGCTAAAAAAAATCTCATGAATGTGCACATATCTTATCATAACTAATGAGAAATACTCTCTATAGATATTCTCAAACTCTATCCATGAAAGAGTCACCTCATCATGAGTCTAGATTTCCAAATTCCACCATCACCCTACTAAACCCTGTAAAAGGCTCGGTATTAGGACCTACATCTAATCTGATGTTGTTCTGACTAGATAGAAAACTTAGGTCACCACCTCAAGCCAATCCTCATCTACCTGAGGGTTGGACTCACCTTAGAACCTAAGGGATATCTATCTCTGAAACTCATGGACACGCTCAACCTATGATCCTCATCTGTTGGTACCACGTGATGCTCCATAGGTGGTGGCATGGATGTTGCACCACCTGAAGGTGACATCTAAGAAACTGGTCCCTATATCAAAGCCTCATCGCTGATGGGTTCATCCTCAAGATCAAGTTGTTTAATCCTAGATGGTATGTATCTTAGAGGCATACTATAAGGAAATAATATGTACCATGGTCAATGAGTATATATGGAGAGCTAAATCAAGAAGGACATGGAACAAAAACCCATTCCTATATGATGCAAGTATCATTATTTTCCCTTTAACCAATGTTCTTGTGTACTGATTTGAAAGGTAGGTTTTTAGAGTCATGGTGTATGGATATGTTGGCCACCGCACCAACACTAGAGTCCATGGCCTAAAATCAAAACTCGAAACACTTAACATTGTTTCCCCAAACCAATCTCACAGACTCCTAGTCCTGAAGTAGAACTGACCACCTCTAATACCACTCTATCATGACCCATACCAGTGGGTCCCATGCTGCAACTCCCCAAGCCCGCCTCTAATAATACATGGTCTAGTGACTAACACCGAGTAGGAATATCACTAACATGGGAGGCATTGCCTATGTACCTGTATGCACGCACACATCTCCAAGCTCGCAAAATGCTAAAATGTAAAAAACACTAAAAAATGAATGCATACCACTATATCTCAACCAACAGAGTATGACAGAAAAGTAAAGTAAAGTGAAACTAGGCCAAAAACAAGACCACCAAAATAATTCTATAACCACAAGTCCAATCTGTAAGCAAAGGTACTGGGACTATTGTCTATAGACAGAGGAACACACCTCAGCCTGCCTGATCTCATAAGGCACCATCTGGTCCTGGTCTTCCTAGGACTCCGTTAAGAGGCCACTCATCTGCACACGACACAGCATGTGTGGGAAAATCCCATGTAGGGTTTAGTATAGCAATACTCAATGTGACACCCTGAAATCACAAATCAATACAAAAAGGAAAGTACAATCAACCCTATACAGTATATGTCTATAGAACATATAAAAATAATATCCAGATATACTCAAATCATGCCACACAGTCTCGGGTAATTCATAACCACTGCATACCAACACTAGGGATTCATCTTGAAGATTCTACAAAGCACTCATCTGGGAGAACATATTCTTGAGTACAGTAGCATTGATGGAATTCGTTTGACAAGTACTATTCATCATGAACCATAATGAGAGAGATATGTTGATAGATCTGAAGAGATGGAGACATGATACAACAGATGAGGATCACATCCAGGGACATGGGGTGATACCAACAACTCCATCTGGATTAACCTACTAAGTAGAGTATCGATGCCCAGTGAAGTTAATAATGTCAATACCAAAGACTCTACCTAGGTTATGAAGAATGAATAGAGGATCCTACTTTAGGCCTCTCAAGGGATTCCAAAAACTCTATCTGAGAAGTCCTATTGAAGGGGTCATACTCCTATGAGTAGGAAACAATACGCACCAACCTTCAGGGAGATGATCAAGGGAAATAACCCTAACAAAACTTGTCCAAGATATGGTGGAAAAGATATTCAATCCATATAGAAAGGGATACATGATGTGTAGTAGGGTCACACATTGTGTTCCTTGACCTCGGGTACTACCGGTATGCAATGGCCCATGTCATTCCAAATTGTGTTGTATAGAAGATGTGTATATAGAATATAGAATAAGTTACATTTTGTGTCCTTCCATCTGGGGTTCACCCATGTACTCCGGTTGTGTGCCAGTACATGGTGTCAACCCGTGTTTGTCTTCCCATGTACCAGTACATGGGGTATTCCATGTACTTGGACCAGGCCAAGTCATGTCGTGGGTTACAATCTATGTAGAAAACCCATGTACTCCACCCTATGCCTGTGTATCTAATGAGATACACATCAAGTCTTTGGGAAGTTCCTACATGTTGTGTGAAAATGTCACACAGCGTGTGACATTTAACAATATCCTAAAACCTTAACCACCACTCAGTGAGGAGAACACGTTGTGTAACCTCAAGTTACACGCCGTGTTCATTGGAATTTTCTAGAAATTATAGTTCTTCCTCTACATGCTTCGACCGATCTTTCGGGTTCCCCTTCAGTAGTCTATTCAACTCGAAACTCAAGATTGAGGGTTATCCAACCACCCAAACATCTAATAGAGGTGTTTTAGGCCTTCAATAATCTTGTAAAAAAACTTTAAATACATACAATGAAAACTTTACAAAGAACAATATCTCTTGAATTGCTTTTATTCATCCATATCTGTCACTGTAGTACCTCTTCTAGGTCATCTCATTGTTATATCTTCAATTTCATATCATTTCATCATGAAACAAAGGTGTAAAAATCATTCATTCATAAGACAATCAAGAACGAAGAACACATTTATAAATAATAGGGGAGAAAATAATATGGAACAAATCCGAGGAACGAACCTTGATCATTGTTTATTCTAGCCTCGATTCATTCCTATAAGAATGATCAACAATCAAATCAATTCTCAAATAATCAAACCCCTTAAATCCTTTAATTTAAAACCCATCCCACAAGAATGATCGATCTACAGATCAACTTGTTTGTTGGTTGGTTCGTATTCATCATTGAACTCAATAATGGGAAATTGAATCCAAAATTTTATTTGGATCAATAACTGATGAATATCAGCTGCTGTTTCACTTTCATTGGTGAGATCCGTCAAGAAAGGTGTTAATCGATCCTCGATCTATGATTCTGTCACCGTTTTCTTGAGAGTTTTCCTCAAGGTTCTCTCTAGATCCTCCAAGAAATTCTAGGGTTATGAGCCTAACCCTAGATCCTTGCCTAAAGGGTCATTTAAAAAAAGAATCATCACCACATCACTACGTCGATGAAAGAGAGAAAATAAAATAAATATTCAGTTTATTTTATTCATTAAAAATGCCCAAAAATACTTTTCATAACTGACTCATGCCATCCATTGTTAAGTCATGCCTACGGTAAATCTGCTACTCTGAACACAACAGTTCCCTCATATTTATGATTTGGGCACCTGTTTAGAAGTTATTCTACTTTTTTAGGAAAACTACACATGCGTACTATTTAATATTTTAATATTATTCAAACATTTATTTTGGACACACTGGGTCTCATAATCGCACACTATCTTAGCTCCTAGTCTCAAATTTAATCCATATAATATTTAAAAATAATATATAGGAAATACAGGACATTACAAAAAATAAATCCTTTTTCAAATGATTGTGAAAACGTATTTATTATAAAAGATAAAAATATATCAATCTGGTGATGAGAATTTTAAAAGGAAAATTAAAGTCATTAAGGATAGAAGATTGGAAGACTTTGTGTATGAGGATGAAATTATAAACTTTGAAAAGGTCTTATGTTTTCCATCAATACCTGAGCTAAAAAGGGAAATATTATATGATTCTCATTGCATATATTTCTCTATAAACCCTGGTAGTACCAAGATGTGTAGAGATATGATGGAACATTTTTTGTGGGATAATATGAATCGGGAAATTGCTAACTATGTGTAAATATATATAGTTTTCCAACAAGTGGAGGTTAAGATACAGAATACTACCTATGTGGAATTGGGATGAAATTACTATGGAATTTATAAATAGATTACCAAATACCCTCGGAAATAATGAATCAATATGGGTTATGGTTGATCACCTTCAAAATCAGAACATTTTATTCCTATAACAGAAGATTTACCTCTTGATCACAAAGAAAGACACTATATTAATGAAGTTGTAAGCCTTAGTAGTGCACCTCTATTAATTGTGTCTGATTGAGATCCCCATTTTACATTAAGATTTTGGAATGGGTTTCATAAGTATTTGGATATTTAGCTTTATTTGAGTATGGATTATCACCCTCAAACCAATGGAAAATTTGAAAGGACTATTCAGACATTAAAAAATATTTTGATATCATGATAACTTGACTTTCATGGTATTTGGGATCAATATTTATCTTTGGTATAATTTTCCTACAATAATAGTTTCCATTCTAGTATTTATAGGGTGTGAGGTCCTGCTCTAATTTTTCGGGGTGAAGTTAGTGAGAGGAAACTTATAGGACCAAAACTTATTAAAGAGACAAGGAAAAAAGTTAAATACTATTCAATCTCATATTAAAGAAAATCAAATTAGAAAAAATATTTATTTTGACAACCAGATAAAGGATTTGGAATTTTAAGTGGGAGATCATGTATTTCTAAAATTATCTCCATGGAAGTATGTTATAAGGTTCAGTAAGAAAGGGAAAATGATACCCATGTACATCGGGCCATTTGAAATTCTAGAAATAATTGGAGCTATATCTTACCAATTAGAAATTCCACCAAGTATCTCCAAAGTTCATGATGTGTTCCACATATCATTGTTAAATAATTATGTGTAATACCCAAAATATTTACTCACCCATGAAGAAATGGGACTGGAACCTGATTTGTCTTACTACGAAGAGCCTATCAAGATTATTGAAACAAGAGATAAAGTATTGAAAAATTAGACAACTTGATTGGTAAAAGTTATTTGGAGAAACCATAAAATGAAATAAGCAAATTGGGAACATGAGGATGTTATGAAGAAGAACCACCCTCATCTGTTTAGAAGGCAATATTCATGAAAAATTTTGAGGACGAAATTTTGAGAGGGAAGAATATAACACCCTAAGATTTTATGGTACATATATTCATAAATAAATTCAATTTATAGATTATATCTTATAACACCACAGAATGATAGATGGTTTAATGTCTAAATGATATGACTCATGTCAATAAGGTGCACCTTTCTTTTATAGAGCCTACCTAATTAGAACTCTATAGTTAAGCATGCTTGGAAGTAGTGATCGGGATGGGTGGCCTTTTGGGAAGTTTCCTAGGGTGTGTGAGAGTGTTGATAAAGATCACTGGAAAGAATATGTGTTGGCCTGTGGGGACATTCATTAGTTATATGACTCGTTCGGGCACGAGGGTGGGACCCATGGTGGGGACCATGAGTCTGCGGGACAATTGGTGGTACCTGGTGAGCCATGACCCGATGGACATGTTAAGGCAGGGTGCATGTGCTATCAGTGAGCTCAAATGTTACATTGGTATCAGATCAGGAACCCAATCTTAAGTGTAGTGGCACTGCCTGGGTTGAGATGTAGGGTCCACAATAAGGATGTCGGGCTCTAAAGGGGAGGTGAATGTAACACCCCAAAAAGATAAAGGGTTAAATGAAAAAATGATATGACTCATGTCAACAAGGTGCACCTTTATTTTTAGAAGACTACCTAATTAAAACTCCATAGTTGAGCATGTTTTTACAAGAGTAGTGATCGGGATGGGTGACCTTCTGGGAATTTTTCTTGGTTGTGTGCGAGTGAGGACAAAGCACACCGAAAAGAACATATGTTGGCCTATCGGGATAGTCATTAATCAGATAACCCGTTCTAGCATGTGGGTGGACCCCAGGGTGGGACTACATGTCTTCTAGGTAACCGGTAGTACCTGGAGGTCCAGGACCCAATGACCATATTAAGGTAGGGTGTTTATGCTATGAGTGGGGCCCAGATTTTACTTAGCTAAACCAAACTGTGATATACTGTTAAATATAAACATGAAAATTAAGAATAATAATGTGACCATTAGAGTAGTAACCACACCTATGAAAGTATAAATAAAATTTAGGTATCTTATTAATGAGAATATAATATATTTATGTCATGGAATATGTAAATAAATGTTTTAAAAATGATAAATTAAGTATTGATATTTTTGTGAAATGTAAATGTTTATTTACAATTTTATAATTATTATAATAATTTAAAAGAAAATTTATTTTCATAAAATATATTGAAAAATTAATTTTTTATTGTCTTATTATTATAATATAATTTTATGAGACCTTAATTAATTTCTCAAAGTTTCATAAAATAAGTTATAATTTTAAAATTAGTATTATTCGAATAAATGATGATTTTAATTAAAAATTGAATTTCTTATATTTATAAAAAAACTGATAAATGGAGTCTATTTTTGAATTCTACATGTCAAAAAATAGTTATAGTGAATTTTTGGGATTTTTCTAAAATAGTTGAATTTTTTATGAATAGTGAAATATGGTAATTTAAGATATTAGCTAAATACATGAATTATTGAGTCATGGATGATGTGTGGATGATTTAAGCATCGTTATTTTGAAATAAAATACACTAGTTGCTATACTTGGTAAAAATAATCATCACTATTGATATTCTTAATACAAAATAATAAACAAATGAATAAAATAATAAAAAAAACATCCCTCTCCTTCACTATAAATACCCCCCACCTCTTCTCCTCACACCTTATAAGCCTTTTAGATTATTAATATTCTACCCAGTTCCCCTATCAAGTCGTTTCCCCAAATTCTGGTCTTATTAGTCTCACCAAAAGACCAAACCCAAGTGCCTTAAGGATGTTCTCAAGGAGATGTTATAAAAGAGGTAAAATCCTCTTTCGTTCTCTTTTAATTTCTTTTAATTTATTTTATTTTATTATCCTCTCCTTAACACCTCTATAAAAACATGAATTATAACTGTATTATCTTATATATATACTATAATGTTATTATTTTAATGTAATATCCATCATCAAACCCCTTCTCCTCTCCCTTTTATTCTAAAAATGAAAACATCGTCTGTGATATGTCGATTTACCGCCATCGTGGATGATGCGTTTTCATTTTTCATAACCCCCTTCAAGGCTAGTAATGAAAAAATTATTATGGTTAAATCATATTTCATTATACATATTATAAGTTATATAATGTTCTAGAACCAATATATATAAACATGATATTAAATAAAAATGATATAAGTTTGTGGTGGTTATAAAAATCGTCCAAATAATTTAAATCATTTTTATTAATGTTTTATCTAATGAATCATTCTCATAACATATAAAAAATAATATATAAGATCATTTAAAATTTTTTAAGTTCATTAATAACATAAAATTTCAATTCTGAATAACTATTATCATTTTACATGAACTTCCATACTTGTATACAGGCAAACTGATCTAGAAAACCCAAGAAAATGGACACTCCTGGAATGACGAAATTGAATCTTATAACTCAAAAAAAAGGCCATACATGAAATTAATAAAATTATAATAAATAATATACATGCATAAAAGGTTATTAATTATGTAATTAATGAATCTAATTGTATTATCCAGAACATTAAGTACAAGTTTAGAACACTTTCGGACATCCGGTAAGGGACTTCGTCTCAATTTCCTTTTCATTGAGACTTACTTGGTAGTATGCGCCTAATCATTTTTATGTAGTGTATATACTACCCCTTTGAGATAATTTTTCATTTGAAATTATATTACTCTTAAATATCCATATTTCTTGAATCATGGATATGATTATTATCTAAGTCGTAAACCATTTTTACATATGGTGTTTACTTTCAATGTTATTTTAACTAGGGAAATATTGATAAATCCATATCCTTTACTAAAATACAAATATTTTGATAATACATATTGTTCTTGAATTATATATATATATATATAAATAATGCTTTTTTACTTGAAATAATGAGTGGGTCCTAACATTATATTGCCCCTTGATACATCAACAGGTCTCATGAGACAAAAAAGTTGGTGATAAACCCTTCATGTTTGTTTCCAAGCAGAATCAGATGGGTTTCTACCCACAGACATAAACCATATTGACAATATAATGGTTCATGTTCTAGATTCATGATGTCTAATAATTAATCATTTTCTTTATTTAGTATTTAGTTATTACTTTTCATGAGATTTTCACTATGAAAAAATATATGGATGCATTTTCATTCTCAATTTATTGATGTCATGTGTTTTTAGTTATTTTTCTTAGAATAATGATTATTCATTATTTACTCTTCTTCACTTTTTATTAATTTATGTTACCCTTACTGATAATTTGATCTCACCCTTTTATTTTTTTCCCTTCCCCAGGTTATGAAGATGAAATCTTTGAATAAGTTTTAAGAAAGTAGTTTATTTTCCTTTATTACATTCTATGTTTAATTACCAATGTAATAAGGGAACCATGTATATATCTAGTTATTATAGTATATTAAAATGTTTGATCCTTGGTGATGTTATCTCTTGTATCTATGACATTGTAATAAAATAACCATTGACTCTAGGCTACTGGGGTTGGGGTTGTTACATTGATTGTAGCTATAGGTGGCCTATAGCCATGAGATCGTTCTACCTGTGTCCATAGGTTACCTATAGCCGTGGTCAAATTGGATTATGTCCATATGGTGGTGTGTGAATTTTTTTTCAAATTAAGGTGCGTGAAATGGTCTATATCCATGGTTAGGACCTGACCGTGTCTATAGGTTAACAAGTGATTTTTTTTTTCAGTGTAAAGAGCCTATAGCCACGGTTAGATCCCAACCATTGTTATAGGGTACCTATATTCATGGGTAGGATAGCTCATGGGTATATGTGGTAGGTAAGAAATATTATTATTAATTTTATAATAGTAATAAAATATATTTATAAATTTTTTTCACAAACACACACACACACATATATGTTACATATATATTTAAAATTAACATGTTAATGGTATGGTAAGGTTTCCTAGTCTATAGAAGGCAGATACAGGTTTGAAACCCATTTTTGTTGTATTTTTGTTAGTCTATGGCCATATAAATGGATCCCATATCAATATTAACATCCACATGGATAATCTATAGCCATGGGAATTTCTTGTGGATATAACACTTTTTCCTGTGGCTATAGATAATATACTATAGCCGTACCAATAGTGTTTTTGGGCCACCTGTCCATGGTTATATCCTATATCCCAACTTTCCATTAGTGATTCTTACTTTTCTAAAATCATTCAAGATATGTTATTCACATGTATAGAAACATTCATGTCAATTCATCATTTAATGGATTCACTATTGTTGAAAATAATGTGTTATCTTCAAATATCATCATCACATGTCTTAAACATTAATACTAGCTCAAAAATCATCACATGTATAAACTACCTTGTTGAATAAACAACACATTAATCCTTCATCATTCATATTCTATATACATTGACATTATTCCTAATGATACATTGATAACAAATAAAATATTCATTATTAAACCATTCACTTAGGTTGTTCAATCTCTCCCTTTAAACCTTTTTTCAATACTAATTCACTTTATAAATTCAATGTTCTTCTCCCAATTATTAAAAATAAAGGCAAAGGAAACATAAGGTAAGGTATTATCATCTATAAACATCTTCTAAGACTTTCAATACACCTTCTTGTACCATTTTTGTTCTAAATTATAGCTTAATCCAGTACATTGAGAGAATATGACATCACATGTGTCTTATAAATGAGTCATTAATCATTCAAATATAAGTCTACATGGACAATCCTTGTGTAGAAAGGAATAGTTAATTAACTTAGACATCAAAGTTTTCCATTTATATGTTCACCATGTGATACCACTATAACTTTCTTATTTTAGGGCCTATAAACATAGATTTATTATGACAAGTAAAGATTTCATGCATATTAAATAAATTCATTAGAAACATTCAAGTGAAATAATGATTCCTTTCCTCTTCAATAAACCCCCTTTTCTGCATATCAATTACTCCCCCTTTAAGGCATCAATGTTTATATAATAATACCAAAATTGGAAATTGATCTTCATACCTCAGTTCTGCTATAGTTGTCTAGAATTACATATACCATCAAAAGTATTCAAATAAAATTATAAAACTTTAATATTCTTCACTTATAAGACTGCACTCAAAGGATGAACTCCATTCTTCACTATGGGAGTTAGAGAATTTCATGACGATCTCCTCTTCTTGTTGTATAACTACTACAACCATCATCTAGATCCCCCTTTAATTAAACTCTTCCAATTCCCTATATATTAGTATAAATAAAATAAACAAGGTAATAAAGAATAACCTATTAGTTCCTTAGTAGAAACGGTAAGACTAGAAGTTACCTCTCAACTAATATCCTCCATTCGTTTCAATCTCAACATGAGAGTAATTATCCATACTTCCTTTCTTTTTATGATCCTTAATTGGTTGCATGACAATTATATTCATTATGTGGAGTTTACTTCTTCACATCAACCATCAAGGAAAATTAATTATACAGTTCTATCATCATCTTTCTCATCAACTATTCTTGATCCAGTAGGATATTCATACAATCTTTCATAACATATCCAGTTTGTTCACACATTCCACACAGTTTCACTTGATTCTTTGAGTTATCATTTTTAGAAATTATATCATGACATTTGACCCTTTAATTTAAAATAACTTTCTTCCCTTATCACTAGAATTTTCTTATTCTTTCTTCATTTTTCTAGATTTTTTCAATTAGGTAGACCAAATGGTTAATCGCTTCTTTTTACCATGCTTAACTTTATTGGGTTTTTCACATGGTTTATTATCAGTAACATCAAAACATGACTTTTCTTCATTCACCTTCTAAATTATCTTCCCTTTCAGGACAAAAAGAATCTATATGAGCAGGCTAGTCATGCATTTCTCAGCACTATGGCCCTATTGATCACACCTGTTAAAAAAATTCAAAGTAGTAAAATATGTTTTTTGTTAGAATATTGGATGAATTTCTATTCATAACTTTTTTCTTTGAAAATATATTATCATTTTCTAGGAATAATTAACCCTTGGTTCATGCCTCTTCCTTGATAATGACATATTAGACCAGCATGAGCAATATTTTTTCTCAAACACTCCACAACACAAGGAATATCCTTTGAAACTTGATCTTCTATACTGATAATAATTTTTTCCTAATGATTTTTGTTGTTGTCATCCTATAAATTGTGATTGTATTTTACTCATGGGAAGTGGTTTTTTGAGATATTCCTATATTCCTTCAATATAGAGTAGGATTTATCACTAGTACTCTTGGTATAGACTAGTATAGGTTTAGTTTCAAGACCTGCACTGCTATAGATATCAAGATTATTTGAGATTTATTATGAGTAGAATGAACCCTATTCTTTGGACCACTATTTTCTACTTTTGATGAATTGGATTTAAACTCAACTATATTATTGAAATATTATCTGATATTTCATATCATATACATCTTTAAGAAACATTGATTATGTCTTAGATAATTATTTTTCTCTCACAACCAATTTTTCCTCAATATCTATTAGAATATTTTATTTCTTCACATCTTTCATTTTATATTTCTTGGTCTCATCAATATACATTACTTCTTTCTAAACATTCCCTTGTTTTCCTTCATCCATCTTTTACTTTCCTTTTACCAACTTTCTATTCTCCTTCTTGAGTTATTTGTTTTACTCAAAACTATCTTCTAACACATTTTCAACATGTATTCTAATTAAGCTCTTTATTCTTCATCATTATCACTTATTGAGGTATAAAAAACCTTTTCAATATGATCCATAAAATTAGTTTTATCTTCTAATTGGTTTCTTGATGATGATCCATATTATCTCTTATTACCCAACTAATTATTTCCCTTGTTTCTGTAATACTTCATTCTCTTACCCCATTTCTGCTTTTGGGGCTTCTCATATTCTTCATATAGTTCAGACCCAACAAAAAAATTCAATAAATTTATGGATAATTGTAAAATTTCATTACAGTTATAAAAACTTGGTGGATACTTGGAATTTACTTTCCAATTTCCATTTTTTAATCTCTTTAGTATAAGGGAAATAATTACACCAAATTCCTCATCATCTTACTCATTATCAAGATCACCTGATTCTTCTTCTTCATCATCCTTGAGTGTTTTCATAGCCTAAAAGGTCATATCATCATTTTCTTTATTCATGAATTTTGGAGCCTTTTTAATTTTATAAGAAATGAGTATATTATTCAATTCATCTAGAGAGAGGTATTATCTATCTTTCAAGGATAAAACTTTAGGATTAAACCTATCTGGAATGTTTCTTGGCAACTCTTTGACAATAATAGAATCATCAAGTCTCTCACAAAATCTTCAAATATTGATGAAAATTTCATTAAATACTGTAAATTAGTCACCAATATTTACATAATTTATTATCTTAATGTATTCAAATATAATCCTCTAAATTTTTAATTTGGATTACTTGACTTTAATGTTTCCTTTATAATTGATCTTCAATTTATCCCAAATTTCCTTTACAGTTATAAGTCTCATGAATTTTGTATAAAAATTTTATGAAAGTGACATAATGATATCATTTTGAGATTTCCCATAAAATTATAATTTTATATTTTCATACAAATTCATAGGAGAACCCTCAGTAATGAGTAAAAATCCTATTGTTATTTCATCTCTTAGTTCCAGAATAAGTGATAGAAGGCAGGGCAACATCACATTCTTTCAACTATGATAGTTATTTCCATAAAATTTGGGAACATCCCTTCTATTTAATAAATTATATTATCCATTATTAATAACTCTTAGATCCAATAGAGGGAACTTGGATTTTCTCTGATACCAATTTAAGTGCCTAGATATGGTTATATCACTAAGGGGTGATTATGTGATCCTTTTATAGATTATTTTATTTTTAATTCAAACTCTGTGATCAGATAAGATCTTGAACCACTCAATATTTTTCTTTCAGACTTACCCAAATATTTTATAAAGTAAATGTCATATGTAATGATAATTTTCTTAATCTTATATCTTAAAATCCTACTCCTTTTTGTGATTGGTTAAACAACCTAATCCTAAATTCTTTACTATATTTTCAAGTTATTACACCATAAAATTTCTTGATCCCGTCAACATAGATTCATATTGTGCACCTTTGAGAGTCCCATTTAAAATTACATCTTCTCAATACCTATTAGAAAATTTTTCAAATAAAAACAAGAAATAATGTCTTCTTATCTCAATTTCTTCTACACCACTTGATGTAGATCTTACCCATAATCCTCCTAGGTCAACTGATAAACACCTACTAACTTCTTCAATAACTTAAATGTCTGATAAAAAAATCATTCTTGATAAATATATTATTATATTCAATGATCAATTTCTTTATTAGTTCATCAAATTACCAGGCACACAAGTCTTATACTACTTTGAAATATTAATGGACTTAGCTTCTATTTAGCTAATAGTTTTATTATTTTGAGCTCTGGTATACTCAAATCGGCTCAAATATTCAACTATTTAATGAAAAAACATTGCACTTCTATTTCTCACTTCTAGTAAACTCACTTATTTTGGTCCACTTACATTATTTCTTATAGTAATCTTATCAATTTTTATTAATGAAATATAACTGATTCAAGAAATCTCAACTGAATGTCTTATTTATTCAATTATTTCAATTCTTATTTTTGCATGAGTAAACTCTCACAACTCAATGCAACTTCACTTTATTTATTTTGGAATATCAACTAAACAACTTTATTACTTCTACTTATGATAAACCTATTGATTATTCATGCAAAAATACTTATAATTACTTTTACTTATCAATATTTCTCAACCCTTCATGAAAACTGTAAGTTTCATGGCTTATTAAATTCATCAAACTAATCACTTCGTGCACATAATATGTATTATAAAAACTTCATTAAAGAGTGGTTCATGGTATAGTGGTATAAAAACCCTAAAACTCACAAAATCAAAACCCACTCAACATAATTCTTCACATATATACATAACAAATGAGTTATAGTATCTCAATTCAAGCAAATGTATTTCATGGAATTTTCATGTTCATCTATTAGTAATTTTCACAAGTTTGTGTACTTGGGTTCTCCTCCTCTATGTATGTTAAACAAAATTGAAGATATTTATTTTTGTAAATATGAGTGTTCGTGTGAGGTCATGAATTATGAAAATACTCCCTTTATGTTTTTATAGGGTTTGGTGGTTCCAAGAGGGATTTTAAAGGTGTTTCAATGGTTAGGGGAGAGTTCTATCCATTCATAGGGTTGCCACACCATGATGTTGGGTGTGGTTCTAGTTTTTTTGGCCTTGGGAAATTGTAGGATGGTTGTGGGGATGGTCGTGTGGTGTGGGGATGTGCCACGACAAGCAAAATGGCTTGGTAGGCTATGTTGGTGGGTGTGGTGCTTAGATGGTCACCTTGTGAGACATAGGTATTTGGGAAACACCCAGTGAAAAATACGGTGTTGGGAATAGTATTTTAGAGGACCACCTGTGTAATAAGGGGAGATGGAGATCATTGCGCCATGGTCCTATGAAGGTGAGGAGAAAATGACCAAGAACATGGCACTACACCATAGTGGTTGGTCGTGGAAGATGTTATAGGATCCAACATTCCTTAGAATACATTGTGGAAAAGGTCATGGAAATGGTAAAAATAGTTAGTAAAGTGTGAGAGAATCAAGGGGGTTAGTCTTGATTTCTGGATCTCTATTTGACCAAAGTCACATGAGAGTTTTGGTTTTCACCATGGTATGGTGGAGTATAATAGATTACACATATAAAGGGGAGGTTGAATCTACCTTGGTTTGATTTCTCTATTTCCCCTTCAATCCCTAGACAACATCTTGGACTCCTTGGTCCTATCTAGTCGTTACTTTGATAATCCTAACCCCTTAAATCATTGTAATGAAGTTTTTTGGATTGAGGTACGATATCCTATATCATTTTCCCCATTTTCTCAACTTCTTCCAATTTTAGAGGATCGCAACAATGGGAGTATTGGTTTCAGTAATTAATTGGATATAAACTAATAGTGGATGTTTTGGATATATTTTTATGGGTTTCCCTTCAATCTTGGTGAATTATGATCCCTTGATTCTTTCTTTGTGGGTACAATTATCTTTGAAGCTCCAATTGAGGGTGGTGATCCTTGTTCTCTCCTTCTTTTATGTGCATCTATGTAAATTTCATGCTTTTATCTTCTTTTGGATGGATATTATGGGTTATATAATCAGATAAATATTTTTATTAATCAAAAATTTAAGGGGATGAGTATTCTCATATGTTTTTACTTGTTTTGTGATATTTCTTAAAGGATTGTCCATGTTTTCCTCCTTGCTAAAAATTATGACTATTAGGATCCCAATTTGTGTTATGGTTGGTGTGATTTGTGAAACCCTTATTATGTTGATTGTATGATCTCAACATGTATAAAAGTCTAAATAACTTATACATGGATAATGAACTAGTTTCCCATAAAATTCTGGAATTTTGCAAGAATATCTATGAAATTGATGAAGTAAAATGATGAAGTATTGTTATATGAATTTGAAAATGTAATGCTTGTGGAAGCTGGATTTGATTCTAAGGGATTGTGTGCTTGTTGTGTTTTCCTTTTGTGTTGTGGGGATATATTCTGGAAAATATTCTGGTGATGGTGGTGACTGGGTTTGGATACATATTGTATTGGGTGGTGAAGTTATATTCATATAAAAATCCTCCAACTCACAAAATCAAAATCCACTCAACATAATACTTCGCGTACATACATAACAAATGATTCATAGTATCTCACTTTATGAAAGTGTATTTTATAGAATTTTCATGTTCATCACTTAGTAATTTTTTACAAGTTTGTTTACTTGGGTTCTCCTCCTTCTCTATATAAGTTAAACAAAATTGAAGATTTTTATTTGTATAAATATGAGTGTGCATGTGAGGTCCTAAATTCTAAAAATCCTCCCTTTATGTTTATATAGAGTTCGGTGGTTCCGAGATGGAGTTTAAAGGTGTTTCATTGGTTAGGTAGAGTTCTATCCATTCATAGGGTTGCCACGCCAAGGTAGTGGTTGTGGCTCTGGTTGTTTTAGCCATGGGTGCTTGTAGGATGGTAATGTGGTGCTGGAATGTGCCATAATAAGAAAAATGGCTTGGTTGGATATTTTGGTGGGTGCGGTGCTTGGATGGTCACCCTGTAAGATACAGGTAGTTTGGAAATGCCCAATCGAGGGTATGGTGTTGGGAATAGTGTTTTAGAGGACCACCTATGTAACAATGGGAGCTAGATCTCACCGCACCATGGTCCTAGGAATGTGAGGAGAAAATGACCAAACACTTGGCACTACACCATAGTAGTTGGTCATGGAAGACATCAGAGGATCCAACATGCCTTAGACTGCATTGTGGCCAAGGTCATGAAAATGGTCAAAATAGTTAGTAAAAATGTGATAGAATTAGGGGGTCAATCTTGAATTCTATATATCTATTTGAAAAAATTCACATGAGAGTTTGGGTGGTCACCATGTTATGGTGGAGTATAGAAGATTACACATATAAAGGGGAGGTCGAATCTACCTTGGTTTGATTTCTCTACTTCCCCTTCAATCCCTATACATCTTTTAGGACTCCCTAGTCATATCTAATCATTCCTTTGATAAGCCTAGCCCATTTAATCATTTTAATGAAGTTTTTTGGATTGATGTATGATATCCTATCTCATTTTCCTCATTTTCTCGACTTCTTCTTGTTTTAGAGGATCACAATAATGGGAGGATTGGTTTCAATCATTAATTGTATATAAACTAATAGTGGATTGTTGTGGATATATTTTGATGGGTTTTCCTTCGATATCAGTGAATTATGATCCCTTGATTCTTTATTTATGAGTGTGGTTCTCTTTGAAGCTCCAATTGAGGTAGGTGATCCTTATTCTCTCCTTCTTTTATGTGCATCTATGGAAATTTCATGAATTTATCTTTCTTTGGGTGGATAGTATGGGTGACATAATCAGATAAATAATTTTATTAATAAAAAATTTAAGGTTATGAGAGTTATCATATGTTTTTACTTGTTTTGTGATATTTCATAAAGGATTATCCATGTTTGTTGCCATGATAAAAATCATGAGTATTGGGATCCCTATTTTTGTTACGGTTGGTGTGATTTGTGAAACCATTATTATGTTGATTTCTTGATTTCACCATGCATAAAGTTTAAATAACTTATATATGGATAATGAAATATTTTATCATAAAATTATGGAATTGTGCAAGAATATATATGAAAGTGATGAAGTAAAATGATGAAATATTGTTATATGAATTTGAAAAGGGAATGCTTGTGGAAGATGAATTTGATGTTAAGGGATTGTGTGCTTGTTGCGTTTTCCTTTTGTGTTGTGTGGAGATATTCTGGAAAATAGTTTGGGGATGGTGGTGAGTGGGTTTGGATACATATTCTATTGGGTGGTGAAGTTATGGTTGGTTGTAATGAGATGTGGTGTGTAATTATGTTTAGTTGTTGTGACACATGGCTTTGTGGTGATTTGGTTTGGTTTTGGTTATAGTTTGTCTTGAGATGATGTTTTTTGGTGCAAGGTATATTAGTTGTTTATATTTTGTGTATATGTAGTTTACTAATAGAAATGAAATGGAATTCTAATGATGAAATTGAAATGCATGTGTTAGAAATTAAATAAGTTCATAATGAAATCAATGTGTGACAATTGTATTAATAAATGGGATTTTTTTGGTAACTTGAAAATTTTGGAATTGGTTAACTTGGAAATAGGGAAATGAAATTTGGATTCTTTGTGTAGTGTGTTGAATTAGCAGTGGTAGAAGTTTATGGTAGAGGTTCTGATATGTTTTAGTAGTTTTGTGGGGTTTTTTAGTGTATTTGGATGTGATAAACTAGGTTTAGTGTTGTGTGATATCTATTTATATTGTATTTTCATGTTATTTTTTGTACACACCCCACCTGATTTGGATAACCTTATAAAATTCCAAAAAAATTGGGTTCTGGGTGTTTACCCAACATCCAGGATGGTAGTGAAATGGATGGATGACTACCCCCATCTTCTTTGCTCTTCATTTTGCAGTAGTTATGATGATATCTAGTGTTGGAGATGCCTTATGATGATGATGGGTGGTGTTAGAGATGTCTTTTTATAATAAAAGTTGGAAATGGAGAAGCCTAGTGATGACGATGACTGATGCTGGATATGCTTTATAATGATGTCTATTGGTGTTGGAGATGCCTTGTGATGATTATAGTTGTTGTTAGAGATACCTTGGTATGATTATGGTGGGTGTTAGGGATGCCTTTATATAATGGAAACTAGTGTTATAGATGCCTTGGGATAATGAGGATATGATATGTGACTAAGGCCATGTGTGGTAAGAAGATAGAATGAGGTTCATGCCCTTCACATTCATGATACCCTACTAACCTAGTTTATGGTGAGGTTGTGATGTGGATGTTGATTGATGCTAACACATGATGTTGGTCCCTACAGGTGGCTGGGGCAGGTAGTGATGCATCTTAACCCACTTCAAAGATTGGTAGAAATGAGATGCGATGAAGTAAAAGGGATATAGGCAAATGGCATTTGAATTTGGGGCATGAGAGTGGAATATTAGTAGAGAATTGGTTTTGGGGAACCTTTTCTTATATTTTTTAATGATATGTTATTATAATTGGGTGTGTTATTTGTTGAGAGTGTCATGGTGAGGTTGGTAATGGATAGGTGACCCATTTACATGCTTTTTGGTTATGTTGTTCATTCATTGGTGCATTAGTATACTATTTTCACTTATGCAAGAGAGACCTTGGGTATGATCCTACTAGTTATAACTATTATACTCACCCTACATAAACATAAAATATATTTTTTAAGTTTCTAGGAGGACTTTGGTAATAATATGAACATTACTAGCTTGGGTGTTGGAGCTTTTATTGAGCTTCTTCCATAGGATTTTCTTTTTATTCTTTACTTAGAGACTTTTATTTTTATTAATTTTATATTTTCCATTCATTGTGAGATGGTTTGGTTTTATTTTTCCTATTATATGAAGGATTTGATTAGTGGTTGGTATCTTATCTTCTTATCCAACCATTCTTTCGAGGATAATTTATCCCATATGTGTGACTTTCTTATACCCTTGGTGCTAATCACCAACCCAGGGCTTACTAAAGGTGAGACTCAGGGGTCATTATCTCTCTTCCTTCACTATTATTCTATAAGGGGTACCTTTGAAGGGAGGGGTGAGAAAAAGTGGTATCATAGGTTTAGGTTGAGAGATAGAATAGAGCATTAAGTTAAGAAATTATGAGGACCACATGGTTTGGTAGGTAAATGGTATTAGTAGATCTTGATGCATGATATCGGCCATAGATATCAGCTAGGGAATGTGATTTTAAGGGCCCCTATGATCCAATGTAAAGAATATGATCCTATTGAATTTCCATGTGAATTTGTGTCACTTTTAGGGTAGATAAATAAGAGAGGTACATGCATCATGCTTGATTGTGTTTTTGATTGAAATAGGTTATTTTGGGAAATCAAAATGAATCAAATTAAATAAATCTCAAAATTCCATGCTACCTGGTTTAGGTATAACATTGTGTTTTCAAAAATGGATCATATCCATCATCCATATTCAATGTAGGCAATGGAGTTTCATAAATATGATCCATTTGATCATTTTAGGGTTGATCCAATAGAGGATGGTTAATCGTGGTAGAGGGCCTTGCATGCCTTACAATGGTAGATCCTAGTGAAGTATGAGGGGAGCATCTCTGATCTAGATATAGAGCATTAGCTAGAGGATATTGAGATCACCGTTTGTCTTATTTAATCCTCAGATGGGTTCTGGGTTCTATTGGAAGTTGATCATATGTAAGGGGAGGCATGTCAATGGTGGATGATATATCTCATGGATCAGCAGGAGGCATATGTCTTTTAGGTTGACTTTAAAAGGGAGTTTCGTCTAGAGGTCTTGCCATTGATTATGAAGGTATAGAATAGGTAGGTGATACTCTCTATTTGGTAGGGGATACTAAGCATGTGAGATGTAATAATTAATTTTAAGTACCTTTTTCATTTTTATCTCGACTCCCTTCCAGTTGAGGAGTCTAGATCTCAGCGTCTGGAGAAGGCACTGCACCCAATGACCAGATATACAGTCACCTCATTTAAACTATCTATTTACTTGGTGGTGTATAAGAAATCAAATGTGATTAAGAATATACACTCTCAGGGAGGTAATCCTTAAGAATTTTTTTATCAAGGATTCTTGAGGATTCGAGTTTCAAGTAATGGAACATGAATTTTATAGCAGTTGAGGTTCTGATTAGTAGAGAGTCAATTTCAGCAACTTGATTTACACTTTTTTAGGGCTAGTGGTTTATGAGTGTCTATCGGGGGCTTCTCATATGCATATTATGTTTTTAAGGGTTAAGTTTGTCATTAGGATCGATTATCAATGACATAGGGAGGTCATTATGGTATGGACATCCATACCCCTTTCCAATGACAGCAGCAGTTTCCCCTATGATAGTATCAGTAACAAGGGCCACTGTCTTTTTTTCAGCAACTAGGTCAGTAGGTTTATGATCATTATAGGGGAGATAGATATAGTATAATTTGGACCTATATTGGTCCTCATAATTAGGTACCTAAACCATAGAATGGTTATGGAGGACATCAATAGTGAGGAAAAGGATCTAGGTATGGGAAAATGCATGTTATGGAGGTGTCTAATCTAGAGGGGCTAGTTGTTATTAGATGTATGATCATTTTATTTCCTACCTTAGTTTATAACTTTTTTGATTCTGAATCTTCACACTCCTTAATTTCTTCTACTTCGGTCCATGTGTTAGGACTAAGGGTGTAGAGGATTCCAATACCTCTAGTGTTATAAATGCTAGTTGGAGGTCAAACATGATTTTTTGATGTGTGCCAGGGATATAAAATGATGATGGGGAATCACCAGTCAGTGGGGGTCTTCTTATTATTTTATATATAGGTATAATATGTTATCCTTATCATGTTTTGGTTTTATTTTGTGTATTCCTTTGTGAACTACTATCATAGGATAGTTTTATTCTCTGACATGGGAAGTTGATGAGTGGTGCTTATTGGAGAGTAGAGTTATCGAATGGGTGACATGAGATTAGAACCTATTTTATCTCAGCTTGTGGGAATTTAAATGGAATCCTAAGTGGTGTATGTTCCTGATATTTTTTAGGAGTTTATATATGTCTTCACAGATGAGGTCATAACACTACCCCCTCAACGCGACGTTGAGTTTTAGATAGAGTTAAATCTGGGAGCATCTCTAATTTTGATGGATCTTTATCAGATGACACATATAGAGTTGTGGGATTTGAGGCTCTAAGTTGATGATTTGATTAAAATGGGATTCATCCAACCTCGTGTGGCCCCTTGGGGTTCTCTAGTATTGTTCTTCAATAAGGTGAATGGTAGTATGAAGTTTTATATAAACTATAAGAGGTTGAATCAAGTAATTGTCAAGAACCACTACCCTCTTCTAAGGATAGAAAATATGTTCGATCAGATGAAGGGATCCAACTTTTTTTTAAGATCTACATACAATCTGGGTATCATCAGGTGATGGTACAGGATAAGGATATCCCAAATACTACCTTCATATGAATGTATGGGCACTTTGAGTTTGTGGTAATGTCGTTTAGTGTCACGAACAAACCAACAGTTTTCATGGGAATCATGAACTCCATGTTTCAAGAGTTTCTATACCAATTCATAGTTGTGTTTATTGATGAAATCCTTATATACTCGAGATCAAAGGAGGATCATTTTGAGCATATCAGAGTTTTCCTATAACTTCTTTTACACCACTAAATATATGGAAAATTATCCAAGATCAAATTTTGTATGTTGGAAGTTCATTTCCTTGGAAACATGGTGTCCCAGGAATGTGTGGTTGTAGACCTGTTAAATATATAGGTAGTTTTTTCTTGGGAAGCACCCAAGAATGTGGCATAGGTTCACAACTTTCCTAGTCTTGCAGGATATTATCAGTGGTTTGTGTCTTAATTCTTTCAAATTGTGGCTTTGTTAACTACCTTGACCAGTAAGGACCAACCTTTTATTAATATAATTAGTTTTAGATAGCTTTTTAATATCTAAAATAGAGGTTGTTCAATGCCTCAGTGCTTCAATTACTAGAGGAATGGGTGATGCTTGAGGTTTTTTATGATTCTTATCATATGGGTTTGGGATGTTTCTTGATGAAAAAAAGGGATTTAATCACATATGGGTCTATGAAGTTTCATCCCCACGAGTATAGTTCTGCCACCCATGATCTAGAGTTGGCAGAAATAGTGTTTTCCATAAATTTGTGGTGACATTACCTCATCAGCAAGCATTTTATGGTCTTTAGGGACCATAAGATCCTGAGATACATCTTCTCTCAGTAATATTTGAATCTTTAGTAGTGGATGTGGATGAATTTTCTACAAGATTATTATTTCAATATCTTCTAAACCCTTGAGAAATGAAATGTTTTGGATGGTGTGTTGAGTAGTTATTCATGAGGGAATGTCATTTTGGAGTCCTATGATGCTTTGAAAGGGATTTAAGAGCTTGCAGCAATGCATCTCGATGTAGAGGAGGTCAGTGGTAGAGTTTATCCTTATCATATGAATGTGTAATCATCTTTTATTTGTTAGTTATAGTAGTATAAATTGGGATAATTATATATGGAGGTGATGTGGGATTGTGTCAAACATAGTGACACTCTAGAGGGGTTGTCAGAGGATAGTTGGAACCAGATAATGTTTTAGGGGAGGTTTTTCATTTAATTGGAAATACATAAGGAATTAATCCATTATTTTCATGTATCTTCCTTATAGTTTCATCAATGTGTGTCTAAGATGTATCATGGAATGAGGAGGTAACTTTGGTGTCCTGGGATGAAGCGATCAATGGCAGATTTCATGGCATAGTGTCTGGTTTTTCAACAAATGAAAATTGAGAACCATGTTCCTAGAGGGTTTTTATATCCCTTGGATGTACCCAAATGGAAATGATAGAATATTTCAATGTATTTTATCACTATATTACCCTAGTCCAAGATAGTATTTGATTTTTTTTGGGTGATCATGGGACAAATGATGAAGTCAGCTCATTTTCTGGGGATTTGGGAGTTGAGTGTCAGGGATGCTCTTACAAGGTGGTATATGGACAAAGTTTTTCATCTTAAAAGGGTGTCAAGGACCATAATTTTTTATCAAGATAATCATTTTACCTCATGAGTTTATAGGTGGTTATAGTATGTTTTTTTTTCCGGTTACGCCTTAGTACTGCTTTCCACCCCCAGATAGATAGGCAAATCAATTGAACCATCTAAACACTAGAGGATATATTGTGGGAATGCCTCTTATATTTATGTGGGTTTTGGGTGAATCACTTACCCTTGTTTGATTTTACCTATAATAATATTTATCACTCATCCATTATAATAACACTATTTGAGGAATTGTATGGATGATTGTTTCATTCTCTCTTGTATTGGACCAAGGTTGGGGAGTCATAAATTCTTATTTTTGATGTGGTGTAGTGCACAATAGATAAGATCCAAATGGTTCAAGATAATATGAAGTTGTCACAGGACCACTAAAAGGCCTATAATGATCATAGGCGGAGTCTCTTCGAGTTTTAAGTTAGAGAACATGTGTTCTTGTGGGTTTAATATCATTGTATCTAGTGGAGGTTTGGTTGAGTGAGTAAGCTTCATCTCTAGTTCATTGGGACTTTCTTGGTGTTGGAGTGCATTGGTGAGGTAGTGTATCAGTTTGTGCTCCCATCATGGCTAAATAGTATCTATAAAGTCTTCCACATGTCTTATCTATATCAGTTTCTTAAAGATCACACATGTCATTGATTGGGGAGAGATGGATATCAAGGATTATGTGATGTTCATAGAGAAACCAATTGAGATCCAAGATTGATAGGAGAAGGTTCTGTATAGACGATCCATACATTGGGTTTGTGTGTTGGGGAGGAATTATTTCTTGGAGGAGAGTACCTAGGAATATGATACATAGAAGTGACCTTAGTATCCTGGGTTTTTTTGAGTTTTGTTTTGTTTTGTTTTCCTTAAGTGATGTAACACTTGGTTTGTTACTAGTTTATTAAATATTATTTTTTCTTATTATAGACTGTTCTTAGTTGATGGTTGTGTTTTGGATATAACAAGACCCATGAGAGGTATCTCATGGGATAGTTTTTTAGAAATTTACCTTTCTCAACTTACTTTCTAGGTTTTATTTTGATTCTTGAGGATGAGAATTATTTTTAGAGTTATCTAATGCGAGGGACCAAATTTCCGAAAAACCCTCCCTTTATGTTTTTTCAATCCTTGGTGGCATTGATAGGGAGTTTTAAGGTGTTATGAAGGATAAGGGAGAGTCCTTTCTATTTAAAGGGCCACCATTTCATGCTAGTTGGCGTGGTGTTGGTTGTTTTGGACTTAGGTACTTATAGGTTAGCTATGGGGATAGTCATGTGGTGATGGGATGAACCATGGAGATAAAAATAGTTTGGTTGTCCATGTTATTAGGTGTGGTACTTGGATGGTTTCATAATGAGACACAGGTAGTTTGGAAACTCCCAATGAAGGGCATGGTATTTTGTGTGGTGTTTTTGAGGACCGCCTATGTAACACGAAGAGCATGAGCTCACCATGTTTTGGTCCTACTTGAGTTGAAGAGAAAACTGATAAGTTATTTATGTTAAACCATAGTGGCTAGTCTGTTGGACATTGGAGGAGCCAACATTCCTTAGACCACATAGTGGTTGAGGTTATGGTGAAGGTCAAAATAGTTTTTAAAACACATGAGAATCAGGGGGTTCAAGATTGAATTCTAGATATCTCTTTGGAAAAATATAACATGGTCATTTTGAGTGTTCACTATGTTGTGGTGGAGTCCATCAAATTTCACCTATAAAGGGCAGTCAGATCCACCTTGATTCGATTTCTTTGTTTTCCCTTTGAGTCCTAATTAACTTCTAGGCCTCCCTAATCCTCTTCAAACATTCCTTTGAGAATTTTAACCACTTTAATCATTGGAATGAATTATTTAATATTGAGTTATGGTCTCCTATCTTATTTTCCCTATTTTCATGACTTCTTCCCTTCAGGTGGATCATAATAGCAAGAGGCTCTATTTTGTTAATTTATCCAATATATACTAATAGTGGAATGTTTTGGATATATTCTGATGGTTTTCCCCTTGATCTTGGTGAATTTTGATCCCTTGATTCTTCCATTGTGAGTGTGTCTCTCTTTGATGCTCTAATCAAGGTAAGGAATACTTATTCTCTCCTACTTTTATGTGAATTAGTGGAAATTTCATGTTTTCCCTTCCTTTGGGTGGATAGTATGGGTTGAAATAACCAAATGAATAATTGGATTAATCTAAAACTGAATGGGATGGGGTTCTTACATGTTTTTACTTGTTTTATGATATTTCTTAAAGGATTGTACATGTTTTTTTACTTACTAAAAATCACGACTATTGGGAGCCTTGTTTGTATTTTAGTTGATGTTATGTGTGAAACCATTTATGTATTAATTGCTTGATCTCAACATGAATAAAATTCCAAATAACATATATATGGATAATGAATCGGTTGCTCATGAAATTATGGAATTGTGAAAGAATATCCATGCAAGTGATGATGTAATATATTGAAATACCTATATATAAATCTGAAAATGAAATGATTATAGAATCCAAATTTTATGTTAAGGTATTGTGTTATTTTTATATTTTCCTTATGTGTTGTGTGGATATCTTTTGTGAAATATTTCAATGATTGTGGTGACTGATTTTGAATGAAGATTATGTTGAGTAGTGAAGATATGGTTGGTTGGAATGAAATGTGATGTGGGATGATGTGTGGTGGTTGTGATGTGTGGTTATTATGGTAATATATATTTGTTGTGGTGATATCTTTACTTGAGATAATGATTGTTGGTGCAAGTTGGATGGGATGTTTATGTGTTGTGTTGATGTTGCTTCTAGGTGGTGATAGAATGGAATGATAATAATGAAATTTAAAAGACATGGATTAGAAATTAAATAATTTTGGATTCAAATAATTTTATGATTATTAGATTAAAAAGTGGGAGTTTTTTGGTAGTTAATAAATATGGGAATTTTTTAAATTTAAAAGGTAAAATTAAATGTGGATTATGTGTGGATTATTTGTGTGGTGTGTTGCATTAGAAGTTGATGCCAGAGGTCGTGAGATATTGTGGTGGTGTTGTGGGATGTGATAGTGTGAACCCATAGGTTAGTTTTTATGTGGTATATATCTATATTGTATTTTTATGTTAATTTTATATTCACCCCACCTGAGTTAGATAACCTTAATAACACCCAATGTTTTAGGGTTCCAAGTGTTTTACCCACTATCCAAGAGAGTGGTGAAACAGATGGATGGCTACCCCCTCTTCCCCACTCTTCCTTTGATAGTAGTGATGATCAGGTATAGTTTTGGAGATTCCTTGTGATGATGACAGATAGTGTTAGAGATTCCTTGTGATAATTGTGGTTGGTGTTAGATATGTCTAGTGATAGTGATGTATAGTGTTGGAGATGCATTGTGATAATGAAATCTGGTATTAGAGATGCCTTGTGATGATAAAGGATAGTGTTGGAGATGCCTTGAGATCATGATGGATGGTGTCGGATATTTCTTGTGATCATGACAGATGGTGTTGGAGATACCTTTCGATGATAAGGATATGATATGTGGTGGGGGTCATATGTGGTAGGAGGAGGGCACGAGGTTGATTCCTTCACGTTCATGATACTCTATTACACTTCTTTGTGAGGAGGTCGTGATGTGGATGTTGATTGATGCTAACATAGGATGTTGGAACCTATGGGAAGTTGGGGTAGGTGGGGATGTGTCCCAACCCACATCAAAGATGTATGGATATGTGATTCAAAGACACGAAAGGGATGGGAGCATAGGATGTTTGATGTTGGGGTGTGAGAGAGGTATATCAGTGGGGAAATGGTTGTGGAGAAACTTTTATTATATTATTTTGATGATATGTTATTATACTTGGATGTGTTATTTGGAAAGAGTGTCATAGTGAGGTTGGTAATGGATAAATGAATTGTTTGGGTTCATCTTGGTTCTTTTTTTCATTCACCAGTGTATAAGTATTCTCTTTTTACATTTTCATTAGAGACCTTGTGTAAGTACCTACTAAATATACATGTTATTCTTGCCCTATGTATACATAAACTATTTTTTTAGGTTTCCCAAATGACTTTAGTGATTGATATGGATATTACCAGCTTGGGTGTTGGAGTTGTTGTTGAGTTTTACCAATAATATTGTCTTTTGGTACTTCACTTGGAGACTTTTATTTGTATTCATCTAACATTATTCATGAATTGTGAGATGGATTGGTTTTATTTTTCCTATTATGTGATGAAGTTTCTTGTTGGTTGATATCCTATCTATCAATCATACTTTTCTTTTAATATTAATGCCTCCCATATTTGTGACTTTATTTACAACCTTGGTGTTAGTCACCAACTTGGGTCCTATTAAATTTGGGACTTGGGAGTCATTATCTCTCTTCCTACATTATTCCTAGGAGTGTAATTTTGGATGGATGGGTCATAAAAATGTGACATCACCTCCTTTATGCAAGATTAATCTTGTATATTCCCCTTCTTTACAAAACTAAGTGCAAGGATTCTTCTCTATTCATGTGGAAATAGAGATTTCTCAACTTCTACTCTCTCTCAATATCAATCTCTTCATCTGTATTTTTTTTTGCCTCAGTATTGATATTTATATGAAATTCCATCACCTTAGATCATATGAAAATCATGGTGAGCTGTCCATCCACTTGTTCTTATGAGACACCAAGAATCATGGATTCAAGTCTTTAAAATCTCATCTTTGAGACATATTCTTTATCATAGTTATCATTTCATTCATAGCTTCAAGAAACTCACATGCATGAGATCACAACTACATGAATCAACTCATTTAAAATTCTCGAATGTGTTTAACTATTTAACCTCGCAACATCATGAAACTGAACGCATGAATGCCTCACTATAAATTCATTTTTAAGTTCTTATTTCATGTCAAAATACATCAAAAATCTTATTCCAATATTATACATATTCTTATGATCCCTCGGGATGAATCATATAACTTTCATCAGGTCGATATGATCATAGTAGTCACAATAATGGTCTTCAATTCATATTTAAAACCCTATGAGTCGAGGTTAAAGGTGATATACTATGATTTCATTCAAATAAGTTTTTGTGCCCATATGTTTTAAGAAGATGAATAGTGACCACTTTAATTTTATCCCACATCAGATAACACTATGTAATGTGTTTCTCTTTATTAGTCCAAGTGCTTCCTAGGACCACTGATGAAGTCCTATGGGAGTGAATGATATCCCACAGCATGCCAACCCACGTATGTGGATTCTAAGAACCCTTTAACCTACACTCTCTCATGTACCTATGCTCTCTATTCATGCCTAATCTGCCTCTATGTTCTTAACCTACTACCACCATGGAAGACTAGAATTGAACCAGGTTTCTTGGTATGCACCCATTTTTTATACTAAGAAAAATATAATGCCTTCACCAAAAATAAAATTATCATATTAAAATATAAATTCATCTCAAAAACTTTTTTATTTACCACCATATAAAATACTCAAATTAGAGTATTTAACTATCTCTTTTAACTCATACCTAAATTATTACTTTTCTAGCATCATCTAAGAAATTTTATTCACATATATAGATACCTTCATGTAGAATCATCTTTGAGTGGATTCACATATATTGAAAATAATGTGTTATATTCAAATATCATCAACACATGTCTTAAACATTAAGACCAACTCAAAAATAATCACATTTAAAGGATGAATTATTGAATCGGTAGCTCATTAATCATTCATCATCATTTTCTTTATACATTGACTTTTTTCCTTGTGATACATTGACAAAAAAATACAACATTCATTCTCTAACCATTCATTTAGACTATTTACATACAAATGCTCATAGTGTAATATAATCTATTTTTCATGATATCTAATCATAAAATTTTCTTACTCTTTTCATCAACCTATATGCTAGATACATCTTTCTTTGACTTCCTAAAATAAACCTGTTAATACACCATGGACATGGAATTTAGGTCTGTAGTTACATTTCAATCAAGGGGATAAGATATCAAATTCCATAAAGATAAAATAGATAAATAATTCATCAAATTATTTATTAATAACATGTAATTCAATACTCACCCAACGTACCCAAATTTTCAATAAAAATATTTCATCATGGTTTATGATAATACATCTAAGTAAAAGAATCATGATATATATTAATAATAATTTTAAAGTCTAATTATCATTACACACATTTTAAAATAGTAATATATAATGACATGTAAACATGTGTATTTCCTATTGACGAGTTTATCTCATAATCTCCAATCTTAGAGATTACCTAATGTGAAATTCATAAGATAAAGTCTTTTCCACTTAAAAGTAATCACATATTCTAGTTAAAATATTATGTGTCACTTAATAGAATGATATCATGACCATATTACATAAATTTAAGAATATAATCACAACACTTTGAGGCTCTTATCATAACAAGGAACTATTATGATCTTTTCAATGTGACATATACTCTAGGAAATTATCACATTAAACTCACATATAAGAACAATTAATATGTTCTAAGAAGCTTATTAATATTAAAGTCTATGAATATATAAGTAATATAAAGTACAAAGTAGTAGGTTCTAGGGAACCAACTCTAACACAAGATTCCTAAAGATAGTGAATTTTGATGTATGTGGGCCTATGATACCCAAATTTATAGATATAAATGGGTATTATGTCTTTTTTAATGATTATTATAGCATGAAGGTATGGTCGATGGTAATTACCCATAAATCCTAGGTGATGGAATGCATTTACTGGTATTAGAGGTTAGTATATAATATGATTAGTGTGGAAATTTAAAATTTCTAGACTGATAATGGTATGTAATTCTCTAATAACTAGGTGAAAGAGTATCTTAAAAAGCATGGAATTCAACATCATGTTTTAGTAGTGAGGATAGTTTAATAAAATAGAGTCATTGAGAGGAGGAACCAAATATCAAAAACATGGATCATAAAATTATGATAAAAAATAATCTACCATATACTTATTAGAAGAAAGTTATTATTACATCTATATAAATTTATAATGAATATTTTCTATATTTGAGTAAAGAAAATACCCCCAATGAATTGTGGTATGGGAATAAGTTGACACTAAAATACATTTGATTGTTTGGAAGAAAATTATTTATTCTCAACAATGAGAAGAATCAAAAGTTTTAGGATTATGGAGATGAAATTATATTCATCAGATATTTTTACAAAATTAAGGCATACAAATTCTTTAATGAAATTCATGGAAATATTATTGAAATTTTAGATGCATTGTCATTGAGAATTAGAAATTTTCACAACCTAGGGATCATCTTTCACAAAAAAACTAGTAGTGAAATTATGGAGGATAGTGAAGATGATGTATAAATATTAGGGGGGCCTGGATCTATATAATAATCTAAATAACACACAATAATGTGGAAAATGTATCGGATTCAGCTGTTGGAAAATAGTAAGCATTGGGGTTGAAATCCCTGAGAAGAACATTATTGGTGACCTAAAAACTCTAATCTAAATTATAAGTACGAAGTCTCAACATAAAAACGCACTTTTATCTCAATTTAAACCTAAAAAATTTGAAGAGGATACTAGATATGAGAGTTGGGACTAGGCTTCGCATGAAAAGCTTGAGTAAATAGAAAAAAACCATACAAGGGAAGGTGTTCTAAGGCCAGAGGACAAAAACACCATCGGGACCAAGTGGGTGTTCTGGAATAAACATAATAAATAATATAAGGTTAAATGGGAAAAATAATGATTGTTGTGTAAGGGATATTCCCATATTGAATGCATTTATTCTAATGAGATAATTATACTCATAGCTTTGTTGGAGATTATATGGTTATTCTTAGATATGATAGTGTAAAGAGGCTTTGAAGCCTATAAAATGGATTCTAAACCATATTTCCTAAATTGATTACTTGAGGAGAAATAATACATTAAAAACTCAGATGGGTTTCTTATGGATAAAGAAAATAATAAGGTTTTTCACTTAAATAAGGCTTTATATGGTCTAAAACAAGCATTAAGATCTTGGTATTATTAACTTGATCAATATCTAAAGAATATCAGTTTTCAAATAGTTGGAGATAATCATAAACATTACATAAATAATGAAAATGATCAAATAATGTTAGTTCTCATCTATATCAATGACATAATTTTAGGATTCTTGGATGATACACAATGCAAACAGTTTTTAGAATTTATTCAGTGAGAATTCAAAATGTCCATGGTTGGAGAATTGAAAATTTTACTTGTATTTAAAGTGATCTAGATAAATTATGGTACATTTATTTCTCAAAATTAGTATGTTAAGGTAGCACTCAAAGGTTTTTAAATGGTAAATTCAAATATATCGGTAACTCTTGTGACTACTTGAATTAAGTTAACAAAGGATGAGGATGGAAAGAAGGTCAGTGTGATGGAGTACATAAAAATTATTGGGAACTTGTTGTACCTAATAGTCACATGACCTAATATAGTTTTTTCCACATATCAATATTCTTGATAACAAATCTATTATTATGTCTCAAACCTAGTTCACTCAACATTACCCAAACCCGGTTGGCCACATGGCCTCAAGCATTCCTCCCCGTACGTCAAAGGTTTTCAACTAACAGCAAGAGTCCATGGGAAGACTATACCCTCAGGATTAGAGTGTAGCACAGTGGTATAATCATGTCAATCAATAGTGAAAGCATATAAGATAATTGAACAAGTGAATAATAAACATATATTATACAAATAACCAAGTAATCTCATCAAAAAAAATCATATAAAAATGATGAACATAGAATGAAATACAAAAGATAATAAATATATGGAAACAGTCATCCAATACAATACATGTATCAAAAGTATAAAAAGACCAAAAAGAAACTATCACTAGATAGAATCACGATTCATATCCCAATCATGTTCCCCCATTATCCTATGGAATATCCAATCAAGAATCACCAAGTGAGTGATTTCCCCTCTCCCTACCTACATCCATGAAGTTTTTTTAGGTGCCAAATGGTGGAATGAATAGGGTGTGAGAATAACACTCAGTAGGCCGCCACCAATGGTTCCTATAACAAGTCTAGTATGTGCATATAATATAAATAAGAGTGCGTGTATATCAAGAATAAAAATTATAGAAGTAAAGTGGAACTGTTTATTTTATCAAGACTCGTTGTAATTAAGAAACTAAATCATAAGGGCTATTTGTAATCCTAGAAAGCATCAACAACATCCTACACTGTGTAAACTAGTATCATGCCTACATGGTATAGGATCCAATGAGTAATAATTTCCTAGTAATCTAAACAAGCTAAGTTAAAAAAGTAATCTAAATCCAAGGAGTAGAAATTTCCAAGGAATCCTAGTGGTATAGATGCAAGGAGTATAATTAAATAAGGCATCATAATAAGTTAAATAAACCAGATCCAAGGAGTAAAAATGTCCAAGGAATCCTAATGGGTCATATCCAAGGAGAAGAAACTCCCAATGAATCTAATTAAGTCAAATAAACCAGATCCAAGGAGTATAAATGTCTAAGTCATCCTTGTATGTTGGATCCTTGGAGCATCATAATAGGTCAAATAAATAGGACCCAAGGAGTAGAAATATACAAGGAATCCTAATAGTCCAAATAAATGGGATCTAATGAGTATAAATTTCCAATGAATCCAAGTGGGTTGTTGGTACTATACCGTGAACCCTCTATTTTCATCATAACCAATTCATTAATAATTTTATAAACCATTTCATAAACCATTTAATTAATCCTTTCATTAATCCCTTTATAATCATATACAAACCAAGGGATTAACCATTTCATACCTTTCATATAAAAATAACAAGGTGTTATAAGGTGATTACAACCTTTAATAATTCAATTTATAACCATATTCAATTCCCCTTAATTTAAATAAAGATCAACACACCCCAATGGTGTAATAATCATGATCAAAGGGAATAACCCTCCCCATGGGTGGTTTAGGTTGAGTTCAATTACCTCCAACCTTATATAAGGGTTCCACAGCATGTCTTAAACATGGATTTAAAATTTAAATCAAGGTTTTATTAATTTAGGAAGCATTTCTCAGAAATTTCACTGTGTGGCACAATTTTAATAGGTTATAAACAACCAGACTTTGAGGTAAAAGGTATAGAACACCAACCTTAATCTCGTAGAACAATACTCATCTAGTCTCAACCTTTGATTTGATCCAAATCAGAAGAAAACATATGAATAGATGAATACCCTAAAAATAGGTCACATCATCTTATGCCAAAATAGTTTCGTCAATATAAAGATAAATGAAGAAAGGATCCTAAGGAATGAATAACTCACCAGTGGCTATCCAACGAGATAAACTTCTATTGATTCAGATTTTGGATGGTGAAACGGGATCAAATCCTAGGTTTAAGACTTGAGGAAGAAGGATCCAACCTGTGCAAGGGGTGGTCACTGTTAGAGAAATAATAAAATGGGAGAGGGATTTAGGTTATAACAATTTTAATGGAAAAATGGTCATTTCATATAGACTTAAGAGTTTGCATGGTTGGGCTACACGGTGGGTCAAACCATGCACCAATCGTACATCGTGCACTGCCTGCAAACCCCCCTCACATGGTCATGGTGCACAATTAGACAAACTGTGCACATACCATGCATTTTACCTCTATTAATAATTTTTCATCACACACATGGGCATGCAGCCTAGGTCACACTATTAAGTCAAATAGTGCACCCTTTTTGTGCACAGAAACACCCCACATGATTTACTCTAACTATTAGTAATGGGCCATATGGTTTCTACTAACCATGTGGCCCAGCTTCCTCCTACGGAATTTCAGGATCTGGGATCCATTCAATCCTCAGAGACCCTTTATAAGATCCTAGGTTTTTTTAAGGTACATATCCTTTACATTTATGGTTAAATGCTTGTTTTCTTTCTTTTTTGGATTAGACCCTATGTTGGGTCGTGGGCCGATTGGGTTTTTGTTGGGAAATAAGAGGCATGAAGGTTGCGTACTGGATATAGGCCACTTACACGATGTGTAATGGGATTTCACATTTTGTGATCATATTACATGACATGTAATGGTCTATCTAGGATCATTCACAGTGTGAAATTATTTTTCCCTAAGAAGGGAAAACCAGGCATTACATGTCGTGTAAGGAAATTAAACATCATTTAATTTTCTGACTGTGTTTTTCTAAAATGAGGCAGTGGCCTCTTATTTTTTTAAAACAGAATCCCTCCCCTCTTTTCACCTGTAGGAATCTCCTTTGAATCCTAAAGATAGGATTTTCTCCCATTTATAGATTTGGTCTACATTTCTTTTTCCATCAGTCTCTTTGGAATTACATCGGTAAGATCTTAATTCCTTTTTATCCATTCTTGATTCTCTGGAACAATATTTGCGATTTTTGGGTTTACACTCATATGCCCTAATTTCTCATTCATCATTCATTCTTTAGATTTCTCCTAAACCAAGGAGAATTAGGACTCGATACTGTATGGGAACTCCACTGCAGAGCTAAGGTAGGTGGTTTATACCTTTCTTTCAAATTTTGATGCTTTATTGAGATATTTTCCTTTTTTTGCCCACTGAACTTTTCAGTACAGGCCTAGTTTTGAAATATTTAACTGAAATAGGTGAATTAGGACCCATTAGGGATTCCCTTAGGTTCTTTGAGATGCGTTGGTGGTTGTTTCCACAACCAAAGGCCAACCACCAGGTGCACCATGACTTTTATTTGGTTTTGACCTTTGATAAACTACCCAAGGGGTGTGTTCTTGTGTTTTCCTAGCTTAAGAAAGCTAAATTTTAATTAATGAGGTTGTTTTACATGATTAGGATATTTTCTCCCTCCTTGCCCTATGTTATCATATTATGACATGCCTAACTTGATTAAATGCTTAAATGGAATTTTTTAAATGAGTGGGTATACTCATTTGTTGTTTTTAGATTGCTTAAATGGATCTTTGTGATTAATGGGTGGGTATTACCATGTGATGTGTTAAATTGATACTTGTGATAAATGGGTGGGTATACCCATGTGACTTGATTAAATGGAGGCAGTTTATATGAGTGTGTATACTCATTGAATAGAATTTGAATTGTTAAATGGTATGAGATACATGTATATTTGTATAGATTTCATGGATGGATCTCCATAGATCTAGAACACAGTAGTGGATTCCTTGGATAGAGTATGCTCTTAGGGTATTTATTTTGTGGTATGCCTCAGGGATTGCTACCCCTTGGATCCGGCTTTCTTGAACTCGCATAGGACATGTTGGTACAGATGCTCCTAGGACTCCAACCAGTGCTTATATCGAGTTTCCATCGATGTGATCCTAGGAATCGACAAGGATTCCTTTGTTTTATACACCTTGGATCCAGACCTTTGTGGTCTACACTTAATTATATGGTAAGGTCGTGGGTTTCTTTTGTTGCTTCATTATACGACAAGGTCATGGGTTTCTTTTGTGGCTTCATTATATGGAAAGGTTATGGTAATTGTGATATACTTCATTATATTGAAAGGTTGTGGTATATATATGACTTTGGTTGTATGATAAGGATGTGGGTTTTTTATATAGATTTTATATATGGAAAGGTCATGGGGATAGGATATGGGTGGATGTATGGCTAAGTTGTGATACTTGTTTACTTTTCTTATAGTTTCCTTGTTAGGAGCTAACACTTATTACAGGGAGCCTTGAGGGGTTTTTTTGAATTACTTGTTGCAGTAGACATATTCCATGGGAATTCACACTTACATTATGACTCACTTACACTTGTTTAGAATATTACACCGTGCTAGTTAAAACTATATAGATCTTTGGGTGGTTACCTACTGAGATGTTATCTCACACCTCATTTGGGCCTCCTTGGGGACCCAAACAGATTATATAGTTACAGGTGATAATAGGGGAATTTCCCTAACACTAGTCTAGGATATTAAAAAGTGGTACTAGAGGTGGTTCTTTTTTATTTTAATTTACTTTTTGGCGATAATAGGTGGGTATAGGAAGGAAATTTAATTCGGTAATGAGTTGTGCTCAACTGTAGCCAACCCATGTATAGTTAAAATCTAAATTTCTCCAAATGAAATTGTTATTTTTGGTTTTGACTATTACAGTTGATTTAATTTCACCATTGGGTGACACACATTATTTATGTTGTTACTATTGATATGATTGGGTTTTATTTCCATTACAACCCAATGAGATGAGGGTATGTTATCTCATGCATCATATATAAACTTGTTAGAAATCGCATTTCATGCATTATTCCATTCCATTTAAGGTGTATTATCTGAAACATGCCATTGTGATAGGTGATGTGATAGTTTTACCTACTGTTGTGATTGACCTTGTGTAGAGGATAGAGGATTGACATCATCTTTCAATTCATAAGTTCTATGGGCCCTTATGAAATGGAAAATAATGCACCTTTTTAATTCAATTATTAAAGTGAATTTGATATGTATGGATGATATGGGCATCAAATTTTGGTTCATGAGGTGTTATGGTCCCTCATGGATCAGAACTTGGTGGACCATGGGTTAAATCATTTGGAAAATTTAATGTTAAAAGAAAATTTAATGGAAAGTAGAGACTTGACCTAGACTTGAATTTTGAGTGGGAAAGAGGCAGAGTTTCTAGTGGTTTGGTGAATGTTCTTTATATATTCCTAGCTTTAGTAGCAAACTTTGGGTTATGAATTTCTTTTAGGAGGGTTTTGACTTATCCTACACTTTTGAGTTATGACTTTGATAACGTTATTTTTTGAGGCATGTGTTTGGAATTGTACAGACATTCCACCACGAAAAACTCCAATGGTATACCGCGAAGGAGGCGATGACCATACTCCAGAGTCGATAGTCCATGGGCTACCTTTTGATTATATTTTAGTTCTGGTTGTGGCACCGATAGCTATTTCAGATATAGGTTCTGAGTCACAATTCCACGAGGGGTTCTTTCTCTATATACAATCTTTTTAGGGGGCACTGCAGCGTGCCTTGACTATGGATGAGCTCACACTGGTACTACAACAGTAGATTCCTCCTACATTTTTGGGAAGTGGAGTTCCACGGGTTGGTGAGTTGTGGCTTGATACCACACTAGATATCTTTTATCATTTAGAGATTCCTCCTGATATGAGGATAAATCTAACAACTTATATGTTATGTGGAGTAGCAAAGTACTGGTGGTATGTTATGAACCAGGATGACGAGCTACGAGATATGGGTTGGACTGATTTCAAGACCCACTTCTATAACTAATTTTACCCCAAGACTCTGCAAGTAGAGTGGACTAGTGATTTTATACATCTGTAGTAGGGCACGATGTCAGTTATGGAGTACTTGGAATGCTTTACAAAGTTTCATCATTTTGCACTAATGTACCTTACTGATTATCTTAGAGCGATATGCTTCGAGGAAGGTCACCAACATGATATCAAATATTATTTCAACATGTTTATATTGAATTATATCACTGATATTGTGAATTAGGAACTGATTACAAAGAAAAACCTAAGAGAATATGGGGTGTAGAACAGGGTAGTATTGTCTCTCAACCTAGTGGTTCTATGTCTTCAGGAAGGAAGTGTCGTGTTGAGACTTCCCATAAGATGAATACTAGTCAGGTTGTGAGTACTAGTAGCTCAGTGTTTTTTCACTAGTGTGGAAAGCGATTCCACATGAATAATTAGTGTGAAAATAACCCAGTCGAGTGTCAATATTATGGTAGGATAGGTCACATGTAGCAGTTTTGCAGTACCTTCTCTCCAATTGTGAGTGGTAGGGGGTCAACTCTAATTCCTGGTTTTAGAGTAGGTTCCTCAACTCCATGTTAGGTAGGGATTTGGAGTAGTGTTGTTTGGTCAGGTCGGGGTAGTGGTGGTCGTGGAAGAGGTAGTTATACACTAGTTACACTAAGACATCGGAGTGGGCCTACTCTGGGTAGTGAGGTTGTGTCACAGGGTCATGGTGCAGGCTATTTATATTCTCTATAGCCTACCTCCAAGGAGAAGGGTGTCGAACTATCTATGGTGAGAGGTACGATCTTAGTAGCCTCTAATATTACATCAACTCTTTTTGATATAGGTGCATCTCATAGTTTTATATATGCACATGTGGTGAAAATACTTTGGATTTTTGTGTGGTCTTCTGAGAGAATTTTGACACTAGAAACACCATTGGGAATTAGAGTGGATAATGTGCACCCGTATAAGGAGTGACCCCTTGAGGTTAGTGGGTGTCACTTTGTCTGGGATCTTTATGTCCTTGAGATGATAGGTTTTGACTTCATTCTCGGTATGGAATGGTTAGTATATTATCAATTGTACATTGATTTCTATCACTGGAGGGTGACTTTCACATCACCATAGGGTGAAATGTTTACTCACAAGGGTGAATGGGATGTCCAAGTGAGTTTAGTTGGACCAGTGCATCATGGGTTGGGCGGGATGATAGCCCAGATTGCTAGTTTATTTCGGGATGATTAAGGAGTGAGTTGGGTGGAATTTCCTTCAATGGTTGAGTGATTTGGCTACATGTTCCCAGATGACTTTTCTAGGTTCTCTTATGAGAAATAGGTTTATTTATCCATTGAACTAGTTACAGGATCTACACTGGTATCCATTCCACCTTATAGGATGGCTACGATGGAGTTGTAGGAGCTCAAGAGACAACTATAGGATTTGCAGGTGAAGGGGTTTATCTGACCCAGTACTTCTTCATGGGGTTCGCTGATCCTTTTTGTGAAAAAGGTAGACATAACCCTTAGGATATGTGTGGATTATCATAATTTGAATCATTTCACGGTTAAAAACTAATATCCCTTACCATGAATAGATGACCTATTTGATCAGCTTCGAGGAGCATGAGTGTTCTCGAAAATTGACTTGAGGTCAGGATACCACCAGTTATGTGTTCGACCTACAGACATACCTTATATAGCCTTTCCTAGTAGGTATGGTCTATACAAGTATCTGTTTATGCCGTTTGGTCTCACAAATGTGCCAGTAGTTTTTATGGGGCTGATGAACTGAGTATTCCATCCTTACTTGAATTCTTTTGTGGTGGTTTTTGAGGAAGATATCTTGGTGTATTCCCATAATCGACATGACCATGAAAACCATCTTGATATCATTTTGAATACACTAAGAGAGAATCGGTTATATGTTAATCTCAAAAAGTTCCACTTTTGGATGGATTATATTCACTTCATGGGTCACATCATCTTAGTGACAGAAGTATCAGTCGACCCAGAGAAGGTGAGAGTTGTAGCTTCCTAGAAATATCCCAAAAAAAATTATGAAATATAGAGTTTCTTAGGGATAACTGGTTACTATAGTCATTTCATACAAGACTTCTCATGCTTATAAGCACCATTGATGCGCTTGAATAATAAAGGTGTGAATTTTTTATGGTCAGACTCTTGCGAGACAGCCTTTCATGAGCTAAAAGAAAGGTTGACATCAATACTAGTCCTGATACTTCTAGATCAGGGCAGGATCTACACTATGTATTATGACACATCAAGTATCATGTTGGGGGTAGTTCAAATGTATGGGAATAGATTCGTGGCATACAGGTCTTGGCATATGAGGCCACATTGGAGAAATTACCTGATGCACAAACTCGAGTTAGATGCATTTGTTCATGCATTATGCTGTTAGAGGCACAATTTACTGGGAGATGTTTTGTGGTGGGCATGGACCACAAAATCCTCAAGTATATTTTTGCAAAGCGTGATCTGAATCTGAGGCAGCGGGGGTGTGTGGAGTACCTACAGTCATTTGACTTTGATCTACAGTGATCAATGCACTGAGCAAGACTTAGATACATGCAGTGTAGTAGGCCAGTAGAGAGTGTATGCTTATGGAATTGTTCTATGAGATGCATCTGGAGGTTCACAATAGTCAAGTACAAACATATCGGTCATCCTTAGTTGTGACCTATACCCTACTAGATAGATTACGAATAATGAAGCTATCAGATTCATAGATCCTAGTCCTACAGAAGTGTGTGGAAGGTAAGGATCCACCTCCTGGTTGGATGGTAGGCAGGGATAAGATCCTATATATCCATGGAATAATTTGGGTTCTGGTGAATATAAGTGAGGAGATAATGAGGGAGTTTTATGTTTCATCTGGGGAAGTGCACCCTGGAGTCACCAAGATGTACTGTGACTTGCGACGTCAGTACTGGCGTCCGGGTATGATGCGAGCGGTAGCTGGTTTTGTTATGAGGTGTTCCACCTATTAGCAGGTGAAGGAAAAAAATTAGTGATCATCCATGATTTTATAATAGTTACCTATTCTGAAGTGGAAATGGGATGATGTCATGATGGATTTCATGACTGGTTTACCAAGTTCACCTAAAGGCAATGATGATGTGTGGGTTGTTATTGGCAGGCTCACTAAGGTTTCTCATTTCTTACCAATCAAGGATACCATTAGTATTGATGATCTTGGAAGGTTTTATATCCGTGATATAGTATGACTTCATGGGGTTCCACACATTATCATTTCGAATGGGGATTCTAGGTTTACATCAAATTTTTATAAATGTTTCTAGAGGGTGTTGGGTCCACAAGAGCTTCTGAGCACAACATACCACCCTAAAACAGATGGAAAGTCATAGCATACAATACAAGTGCTAGAGGACATGTTGTGAGTATGCATCAAATATTTTGGGGGCTCTTGGGAAAGACACATTCCCCTGGTTGAGTTCACCTATAATAATAGTTATCAAGTGAATATACATATGGAACCTTACGATGGTTTATATGGTAGGCCATGTCGATCACCCCTGTGCTGGTTAGAGGTATGAGAGACAACTTTATTAGGATTGTGTCTCATGCAGCAGACTTCTAAGAAAGTTTGGTTGATTCAAAATCTGATGGATACTGCACAGTCTCGACAGAAATCTTACGTTGATCATTGTATATAACCCCTATATTTTGAGGTTGAGTATTGGGTTTTCTTGCATGTTTCACCAGGGCTGGAACACAGATGAATCATGAGACAAGGTAAGATTTCACCATGATATGTCAGGTCATTTGAGATTTTGGGGAGATTTGGATCAGTATCCTATCAGTTGCAGTTACCTTAGAGGTACCGAACCATGCACGATCTCTTCCATGTATCTTAGTTATGCCATTATCATTTGGACTCATCTCAAATTTTTCAACCCGAGGAGGTTGAGTTGCAAGTTGATGCATCCTTTGAGGAGCATCTGATTCGTATCCTTGATAGGAGTACAAAGTTTTTCTAAGGCTAGTCAATTCCTCTAGTATGGGTGCTATGGTAGCATGGACATTTATAATATGAGACATGGGAGAAGGATACCGATGTAAATTCTCAGTGGTTGGAGTTGTTTCAGACAAATCTTGACCACCCTTGAGAGATAAATTTGGGGAAAAATTGCTTTAAGGGGGAGATTATAAGATCCCAGTTTTTTATTAAGGTACAGATCTTTTACTTTTATGGTTAAATTCTTATTTACTTTCTTTTTTGGCTTATACCCTAAGCCAGGCCAAGGGCCGATTGGGTTGTTGTTGGGAAAGAAGAGGCAGGAAGACTGTATACTGGTTGTAGGCCAATTACACAATGTGTAATGGGATTTCACGCCATGTGATCTGATTACATGATGTGTAATGGTCTGGCCAAGACCATTCACTGTATGAAATGGTTTTTCCCTACTAAGGGAAAACTGGGCATTACACACCATATAAGGCAATTACACATCATGTAATTTCCCAACTATGTTTTTTTAAAATGTGGCAGTGACCTCTTATTTTTTTAAAACAAAATCACTCACTTCTCTTCATGCACATGAAGATCCATTGAGACCTAAAGGTAGGATTTTCTCCCAATTTTAGATTGATACATTGTTCCTTTCACCATCAATCTCGTTGGAACCATACTGGTAAGATCTTGATTCCTTTTTATCCATTCTTGATTCTTCGGAACAACAGATGTGTTGTTTGAGTTTAGGCTCATATTCCCTAATTTCTTGTTCTTCTTCTATTCTCCATATTTCTCCTAAACCAAGGAAAATCAGGACTTGATACTAGATGATAACTCTACTACATAGATAAGGTAGGTTTTCAATACTTTTCTTTTGGATTTTGATGCTTTGTAGAGCTATCGGCATTTTTGTCGCCCGCTGAGATTTTCGGTGCGGGCCCGATTTTGAAATGTTTAACTAAAATAGATGAAGTATGACCTATTAGGAATTCCCTTGGGTTCTTTGATATTTTTTGGTGGTTGTTTCCCCAATCTAAGGCCACCCATAGGGTGTGCCATGCGTTTTCTTTGGTTTTGACCTTTGATAAACTACCCAAGGGGTGTGTTCTCGAGTTTTCCTATCTTAAGGAAGATCAGTTATAATTAATGAGGTTTTTTTACATTATTAGAAGATATTATGCCTCCTTGTCTTGTGTTATCATATTATTTCATTCCTAACTTGATTAAATGATTAAATGGAATTTATTAAACAAGTGGGTATTCTCGTTGGTTGTTTTTAGATTGCTTAAATGGATCTTCGTGATTAATGGGTGGGTATACACTTGTGATGTGTTAAATGGAAACTTGTGATAAATGTTGGAACTAAGGTTGTTCTTTTCTAAGAATGGAGTATGATTTGTTTTTGTTTCCAATCCTCTAATGGATAATCAGGGATATTATAAGGAAATGGATCATACAGTTTAATCTATAAGTAGTATTAAAGGTGGTGTAGTTTAACAGTGTTTGCCAAATTTTTGGGCCTCAAAATCGAGAGTTTGATGTTGGAAAACAAAGGATTTTTACATAGAATGGAATGGTATGAAAAACGACAAAAAAATAGACAAAATAAGGGAACTGCATACCTTGGAACATGGAATGTATACCATGTTTTGGGAATGGTTTGCAGTTGCGCACCTAGCAGTGGGAACGGTAATTGGAGTGGTTTGCAGAACTGAAAATGGTTTTAAGTGATGGTTTGTGGTGAAGGACGGTGGTACACAGAATGATGAAGGTTCATGGGATTGTTGTGGTTTGAGAAACAGGAGAGGTATGTGGTGGAGGATTATAGTATGCGTATGGAGTTTAGTATGCAGTGAATATTGTCCCACATTGAAAATTTGGGTAAATCGGATTAGCAAAATTTGTGGAGTTATGTTCCTATTTAAGGTGCAGTAATTCCCTTCATTGAGGAATGAGATTGGAGATTAAAATTTTGGGAAGAAATCTGGTGAAGTATGAAGTGGCTCATAGAGGAGAAGACGGTAAGTGGATAGAACCATCCATCTAAGGAAAAATAGTCTATGGAAGAGAGTGTGGTTCATATAGGAAGCACTTGCAGTATGCAGTGGAGCAAGGCAGTATGCAGAGCAGAACAGTATGCGAAGGAGAAAAGAAGTATGTGGAGTAAGGTAGTTCACAGAGTATGGCAATTTTCAGAGGAGATGGATGGTACGCGGAAACAACAATAGTACAAAGAGGATGTGATCTACAAACCATACCCACTACTCAGTACGCAGAGGAGGTGAAGTGGTACACAGAACACCCAAGGAAGCCTGAAAAGTGACTAAATCAGTTTAAAAAATTAATTACCATAACCTATTAGTGTGTGGGAAAGTAAATTACATCTATGGGTGATAACATTACTTCAACAGAGCATCCATTTACATTTTAGGATGCATGATTTAATGATAAACCATTGAAGCGACCTTCAAGTCAATAAATTGAGTGAATATTCTTCCAACGTAGTGAGAAAGGGGGGGGTCAGTGGAAGTGATCTGAGGGACACTGTGACCTATCCCTAAATCATTTTAAAGGTAGTGATCCTGGCATAGAGTGACTATAATAAACTCTTGTAATCCACAACATGTAAATATTAGTGGTTTTTTGGTACGACCGACACATTATCGGTGTATTCTCTTTGGATGTATCCCTTAGTGGTGAACCAAGTAAAATTGTGGTGTCATTGCTTTGCATGTAATTATTTGTTTTCTGCACTTCTTCTTCAGATAGGTTTAACAGATTCCTACCAACATGGGAATAAGATCCATCCATTTAAAAGAAAAATTTGACACCCTAATTCACCCCTCCCCTCTCAGGGTATTCTAGGGTACTGCAATAAATAGGTGGGTATACCCATGTGACTTTATTAAATAGAAGTGGGTATACTCATTGAATGGAATTTGAATTGTTAAATGGTACAAGATAAATGTATGTTTTTATATATGGATCTGGAATGTGGTAGTGGAATCCTTGGATAATTTATGCTCCTAAGATCTTGATTTCATGGGATTCCTCAGGCCTTGCTACCCCTTAGATCCATCTTTCTTAGACTCTCATAGGACATATTGGTACACATGCTCCTAGGACTCCAATCAGTGCCTATACTGAGTTTTCATTGAGATGCTTCTCAGACTCGATGAGGATTCCTTAGTTTTCTACACATTGGATCCAACCCTTCATGGTCTACACTTCATTATATAGTAAGGCCATGGGTTTCTTTTGTCACTTCATTATATAGAAAGGTCAGGGGTTTCTTTTTTTGACTTTATTATATGGAAAGGTCGTGATAATTGTGATACACTTCATTATAAAACAAGGTCATGGTATATATATGACTTTGGTTGTACGTTAAGGCCATGTGTTTTTTATATGGCTTTTCTATAAGGCAAGGACATGGGGATAGGATATGGGTGGATGTATGGATAGGCCATGATAATTGTTTAATTTTATTATAGCTTCCTTGTTATGAGCTAACACTTATAGCAAGGAGCCTTGAGGGGTTGTTTGGTACTACTTTTTACAGTAGAAATATGTCATGGGCATTCACACTTACATTATTTCTCACTTACACTTGTTTAGAATATTGCATCATTCTTCTTATAAATGTATAGATCTTTGGGTGTTTACTTACTGGGATGTTATATCACACCCATTTTGGGCCTCTTGGGGGACCCAAACAGATTATATGGTTGTTGGTGATAATAGGGGAAAGCACCCTAACACTGGTTGTTGATCATTACTTTGGAGCAATGGAGCATAGGACCAAGCTGAGGCTTACGATACTACAGGAACTTTTTGGTATTTTTTCATTTTGGATACTTGTATTATATTGTATTACCATGTACTTTTTTTTGTTGTTTTCTAGATACATGTATCCTCTGCATCATTGTATATGAGGCATCTTTTGAGATTGCAATCTTTTCTTACTATGTATCTATTTTATGCTTGTTTTATTGCTTCCACTATATATATGTTATTGAATTCCACTGTGATAAACTCTGGTAATGAGGGAATAGTATCCCTAGTGGCTCACTACTATTCAGCAGCCTCTGGATTTCGGGGAGATGCGCTTGAGGCCATATAGCCAACCGAGATTGAGGAACTGTTGAGTGGAATCTGGGTCCAGGATGTTACACCCTTGTTTCTTCTCTGACCCCATTAGGCACTCTCATAAGGATAAAATTAAATAAATAAATAAAAATAAAAATGTTTTTTACCTCATAGAAAAATTGGGTTCTAACATTTCTCCCAAATAAAGTCATATACTAGTTGTGAAATAGATACTTCACTATATCAACCACATGGAGGACTATGAGCAGTTTTATCACAATAATAGTTATTAACACAGATGTTGTATGGGAAGTTTCAGACGATGATGGAAATTCGACATCAAGATATTTTTTTTATCTTGGAATTTATTTCATTTAATGGATCAGTAAGAATCATTATTTTATTTCCTTGATCACCCCAAAGGTTTAATACATAGCACCCACACAAGTATGTACTCAGTTGATTTTGATAAAGCAACAAGTTGAGGACATTAGATTGGATATGTAATATCTTATTACTATAAAGTGTAAATATTCAAGTTCTATCAATATTATAAAAAACATCATTCATCATTTAAGGATGAATAACATAGAAATCAAATACCATTACATCAAGGAGAAGGTTGAACAAGGGATGGTAAAATTGGATTACGTGTCAACAGAAGATCAATTTGGGGATATCATGACTAAGGTACTACCCAAAGAAAATTATGAGAGGCATAATTTAGATCTTGGAGTCCAATTAACCCCATCTACCTAGATAGTGTGAAAAGGGGACCCCCACTCCCTTGTGGGAAATGATTTTGTTTCAAATATTAGTAACTCTATCTCTTATTTTCAATGTTTAAATATTTAAATCTCTTTTGTTAACTTTCATAGAAGTGGTATTTGTTTTTATTAACAAGTACTATGAAGATGTTTATGTGTTAAGGGAGAGAAAATTTTTATACAGTGTTCCTTCATGTTGACAATAGGGGTAGAAATTTTGTTTTAGAAAGGGGGATGGGTGATTTAATGCTTTATTAGGGGGGAAATTTTTTGGAAATAAAACCAATGAGGTGGTCATGGGGATCTTTTCATACAAATATTATTTCTCACACTAATCATGACTCGTGTGGAATTAGATATAGTTATTAGTGAGTCATCAGTGCACTCCTTTAAAAGTGGGAGGTTCAGTTTGATATTCTTTGATCAAATTTGGTTTACTTTTGAAGTTTTTTAAAGATGGGTAATAGCTAATCTATTTTAGAGATTTCAAAAAACCTAAAGGGGAATGTTATTAGAAAAAATAAACTTTAGGAATTTTTGGGTTGTGTTTGTTGAAAAAATAGGTGGAGGGTCTTTTATTGAGGCTTTCAAAGGTGTGGAATAGGTTAAAGGAGGTTTGAAAGAAGTTGGAAGGAGTTTTGTTAGTATGATAGACACCACATTACAACACCCAGGGTTACACTATGGAATGTGTTGGGAAATTTTTTTGTCTCTATTCCATATTAAGGGTGTCTACACTATAACGTAGGACCACACCATAGATATTTGATATGCATGAATTGATTTTTCTACTGGTTAGGTGTCTACACTGTGGAGGAACTCGCTGTGACACAAAGGGAACTGAGAAGGATTCCTATGGCCCTGCCATTTTGGATAGGACCACATCACTAAATTCATCCATGGAATAGTAGTAGAAAGCAACATAATTCTCACACTAAAAGTTGAATTCTACATCGTAGGAGAGGAACTGGTGAGTTTAATTGGTTTAGGTTATTTTAAGGTCTCCATATCATGGATAATGGGTTGTTCCACAATATGTATAACATAGGGTTTTATGGCTCTAACAATTTGGACATGGACACACATACACATTATGTTCAATTGAAACACTATAAAGAATGTACTCGGGTTAAATACACTAAACTATGGAACTATAGGCCACACCGGAAACAAATTAATGGTTTAGGGATATTGAGAAAATCACAAGATATCATTGAAAAATTAAAATAGAAGATATTCAGTAGATTTTTTGGATTTGTTTCTTGACCAATCAAAACTCTACAGAAGAGGAGGCCATACCATAGAATTATTGAAGTCAATATATTATATGTCATGGCGAAGGGTGGCATGTCATGGTAAGAGTATTTTATGGTTATAGTTAGAATATGATATTAATGAGTAGGTACAAAATTCCAGGGGATGACTCAGCTTGATTGGCATGTTATAGCCACATTAAAAATATTTGGGGAACTTGGAATAATTATAGTGGATAAGAGAAAGTAGAATTTATCATAATCATTGGATTAAGGGTTTGATGCTTGGAATAATGTAAATATTGCTTATAGTAGTTTTGGAAGAAAAGAGAAAGACACACAACAAAGGGAAAATGCACAACAAAGAGAGAATACATAGAACAAAATGAGTTCCACACTAGTGCTGGAAGGTTGGAGAAAAAGGAATAAGATATACAAGAGTAGTTATCATGGAAAGATTTGTGTAATTATTCAAGTGGAAGAAAGTGAGGTAAAATGACACATTGTGGTAGGTGTAACCATACTTCTCTATTCGTTATAATTGAAGAAGAAATGTTTAAAGGGTAGTGTGTTCCTTCATAATTTAATAGAAATGAGATTTAATATAATAAGGTTTGTAAACTAGTAGATTCAATGCATCCACTACAAAATTATAATTGAAGTAGTGAGATCAGTGTTTCAGGTGCATAGGCACATTGCCATGCATGTTCCTTGGATTACCTTGTTTGTTTGAACTGAGTAAAAACCTGTGTGTCACTTATTTTCTATTTTATTTCTTCATAATTACCAAGGGGAAAATATAGACATTTTTCTAAAAGGAAACATGATCACTGGAAAAGGTTTAGAAAAAATTTACAATACCCTAATTATCCCTGAAGTTATTTACCCTAGTTTGAGAATAACAAGTTTCATTCCTAATTATTTAGGGTAATAAATTACTTTGATATGTTCATATGGATGTCATGTTGGATGTTTCCATGTGGGAGAGGTGTTTTAACCCTATCAGTTAACAAAGTACGTTGAATGTGAACCTTCCTACTTTAATACCTTTCTTATGCCAGTCATAAGGTTGAGTTAATTCATGGGCAATTAGGTATGTTGTCAATTATCCAATAGGTTTTTCTTAACCAAGATGGTATTTTTCCCTCATGTATAAAAAGTATAAAATATAGGCTTCTGGTTGAGTAAGACTTAAGGAAATTCATGGACATTCTTAGATAATTGATATATGATATGATTATCTACATGGACAGTTTACATGTGATGTATTCATCCAAATTGGTCAATTTACTTAGAGAATTGAGAATGTATGAGTTAACTATGCTAGATTGACATATTCCATGTCGAGTAATTGGACTTGATTTCATTGGAAAAGGGACTATATGCGTATTCATATGATGTGTGGAGACACATTTGATAAAAATGTTCATATAGATATATGTTTATATTTTATGGGGATCATGCCAAATGTCTTTATAACTTGAGTATTAATGATGTTTTTCAAGTGACTACTATTTTTTTGTTATTAGTGGGGGATTCATAATCATTTTTAATGATATAAAATCCCATAGATTCATGTATAAGACTATGTAATAAGGATTAATTTTGTCACTAAGATTTTTTCTAAAAATAAGAGACTTTGCATGATAGCAAATTCAAAGGATTTTGGATTTGATTTCACAAGGTTTTTGTTAAAAAAATCATTAAATTATATGATGATTTAGTGTAAATGAGAGAATTAAAGTTATTTATATCTATATTAAAGACATAATATGACCAATATTATGATGATAATTACACCCACATTATTATCTCAATATTATATATTAATTCATTTTTTCCATATGATTCTTCTATATTGGGTATCATATTTGGTTTGGTTTATACACAATTAGATGATTTTTTTATTATGTTTAACATATAAATGAATTTTTTAAGAGTTCAACAATCATTTTTGATAAATGAATTTATTATTATAAAGTATAATATAAAAGGTTGACCATTGAATGATTATTTATGAAACTCTTGAACTCAAAGGATGCACCTTTATTTATGATTTAAGGTATATAAAATGAGTTCATAAATTCAATGTTTGTGACACATATTTGAGATACATAATATTTAAAATTATATTATTTTTGATTAATTTTTTTGCATCATGTACTAACATATTGTGGAAGAAAGAGACTGTCTCCACACAATGTTGGTGATTTTATAGCTATCTAGCTAGCTTTAGAGGCAAAAGTGTGTTGGTGATAGCCCACAGGGCATTGTTAAATTCCTATGACGCTGCATAAATTTAAAAATTTATAAAACTTATACAACCTAACAAAAAACATATTATTTATAAATCCCAAGTATCAAACCTATAGGGATGATCCATATATTCTAAATTAATTAAAATAATTGAAATCAAAATTGTTTGATTGTTTTAAGAAAGAAAGAAAATTTAGCAAATATTAGGTTTGATTTCATGAGAAAATCATGCTAGGTTTAGTGATTTTTAGGTTTGTGCACTATGTACTCAATTTATAATGGACTTACTTAGGTTTGGTGTTGAGATTGGGTCAGAAAGGATCCTTGATCTGAGTATCCTTCCATAATCATGTGATTGTATCGTTGAAATGGTCGTCTACTTGATCCAATAAAAACTAGGAAACCTAAAACCCTATTTAAATATAACTAGCCTATATTTCATAATGGTAATACACAAAATAGGCCAATTAATTAATGTAATAAAATAAGCATCCTCAAATTTCATGAATCGCTTTTATAAATCATAAGATCTACAAGTCATTCCTTCATCCTTTAAATGTCTATTGAAACCAAAATGGTTATCATAGGTTATCAAATATGATAAATCATACTTTAATATCAATCAATAATATCCTTAATCTATTACATAATTATTTACCTTAAGACACATCTAAAATATGTATTACCGAATTTAAAGACCAAAAAATTAGAATGAAGGTCACTAAATTTACAAAATCAACTTAACATAAGATTTACCCAAATAATTTAGCACGTATTTTCACATACTGAATAGATTAATACCTTAATCTCATTTAAAACTTTATGAAAACATGCATGATTCCAAGAGGAAAAAAACTCAGGTTGTTGAATATATTCTTTAAATCAAAACATCTAATAGTTCTAGCATAACATAAACCATCAGATCACTAACCCCCTTCATGGTCATCAATACTATCACATAAACATCTATTTATTATTATATCAATATCAAGAATATATTTAGGGTTATATTTCCCAAGTCATGTGTTTTTAATAAGATAAACTTACAATAAAATCACTTCTCTTGATTACTGGTTCTATTTATCACATGCTTCCAATTCCTTATAGAAGAAGTATTATAGTACAATCCTTATATATCTCATGATGCTTATAACCATAGTATTATTGATAAAATAATCAAACAACATAATTATTTAATCCAAAAACATTCATATTAATCATTTCTCTTCATCTATGGTAGTGGAATAAACATTACCATGACCCATTATCCTCTTTTGGGGTATATTCCTTTGATACTTGAGACATTGATTTTCATAGTTTCTCATATCCTTACAGTTAAAGCATTGTAAATTGGAAACCTTTTTCTTACCCTTTCAATAAAAAGTATGGTTTAATTTCTCTCCACACTTATATAAAACTGTCATTACTTTTAAGAAAGTACTGGGGTGTTTCTTTCGACAATTATCACATGTAGGAAAATACTTCTTTCTCTTCTTTCCTTTATCCAACTTTTTCTTAGATGTACTATTATTCTCATGCATACCTCTAAAGCCATAATACTTAGAGAATTATTTATTTGTCTCATTAGTACATGATATTATATCTTCATATGATGATAAAGTTTATCAAACTTGTTCCCTTCAAAATATTGGCATAATACCATAAAATATTCCATCCTCCTCACTCTTTGGATTATGTGCATTGGTGAGGTTCTGATATCTGTATTTCATGTATATATTTTTGGTATTTTAATGGGTTGATTTATGTATTTAAATGATTAATCTTTACAATTTTGTGAAATAATTTATTTTTTTGTGTTTTATGACAGGATACAATACATTTAAAAAAAATGAGAAAAATGACACTTCATGCCACAAGTGAAGCAAATCGGCATGACACTGGGTTTTTTAGGATGAAGCGGAGCTGGAAAACTGGAGTAGACCAATTTAAACATCATTTATACCATTAAAATGATGTGAGTTTTTTCAGGATGAGTTTTTTAAAGAGATTCACTAAAATTCACAACTCCTGGAAATTAAAATTTTACACATCAATTAACCACATTACGCGCCATGTAAATTATTAGGACATAATTAAAACACCCATATTTCAGTGTATCTCGATTTTTTACCAAATTTTCAACATGGGACCCACCCAGGACCACCTTTGGTGAAATTTTTAATTATACTAATCAATAATAGAGCCCATATAGATCCTATAAAAGGAGATCTATCCTATTGTTGTTAGTGGCATTCAGATATCTGGAGACCAAAGCTTGGAGCGAGAATCTGTGTTGTACAGGGCCCTCCTTGAATTCATTGCACTTTTATTTATGTTTTATTTGTAATTTATCATTCCCTATTATTCTCTCATCACTATGATTAGGGGTTAAACCTGCCTTGTTCTAGGGTAATGTAATAAAGGGGAACAGTATTGTTGGATTGATTTATTTTCTTCGATTCATGTATTTAGTTTTTCTCAATTTAATCTTAAACTTCCAATACCTTTATTTTTCTTTTATCATGACCATTTATATTTGAATCTAAAAGAAAATTTAAAATTTAACAACTGAAACCCCTAAATAAAGAATTACCATTGTAAACTTTAGGAGATATCAAGTTTAAATAAAGTATCGAGACAAACTTGATTTAGTGAAACCCTAAATTACCGGACCAAGGGAAATGGTGGATTGTCACATCAAGAAGATGATACCATGACCATTGGATCTTCCTCATATTGACTCCAACACCAATCATGAATGAATAAACCTATTTTCTTAAATTTAATTTCACTTTAACGCTGAAATTATAAAACCATGGTATGACTTTCAAATCTGTTTACAAATAAACCAATCAATCTGCTTTATTTTCATTCTGCTTTCTCAAAATCAAATCAAACCTATTTTCTCTAACCACTTTCACCAAATTAATAAAATTAAATATTTTCTAAACCCTAATAAAAATAATTTCACCATAACTTTAGATTGACCTTGAACTTTTCTAATAGTAAGTTTTAATTAATCAAGTAGCATAGTTTTAGTTTTATAAAAAAATCATAAACCTATAGGGAATTAATGATGTCCTTTAGGCCTATCAGTTTCTCATTCCTTCTACGAGGTTCCATTTCTAAATGAATAAATACACTATATTAGATCATAGCATTATGAGATATAATGTATAATCCCAAACTTGTTAATTACTTAACATAAACTGAAAATTTTATACGTATATAATCTCATAAACATAGTTTCTTTGGAATGTTCGTCAATACTTATCCTCAAAGTAAATCATAGGATTATGTTCTCTAATCAATGTTTTCCTAAATCTAGTTACCATGATTTATATTGAACATTATATGATACCAACTGTAACAACCCTGGCCCTGGTAGCTCAGAGTTTGTGGTTATTTTATTACAATGGGATAGATACAAGAGATCACATCACCAAGGATTGATCGATTTAGTAGTATTGAAGAACTAGATTCATACACGGTTCCCTTATTAAATTGGTGATTATACATAGAATATAATAATGTAAAATAAACTACTTCCTTGACACTTATTCAAATATTTCATCTTCATAACCTGGGGAAGAAAAACAAATAAAAGGGTGATCTCAAATGCTCGGTAAGGGTTATGTACAGCTGAAACATGAATCAATAATACATGAAGCATGATCAATAAGGAATAATAAATATGGAAAGTTAAATAACTGAAAAACACATACCAATCAATAAACTAAAAATTAAAATGCATCCATAGATTTTGTCATAGTGAAAATCCTCTAGATAATAATAATTTAATTCAAAATAAAAGAAATAATTAATTATTGTACATCATGTATCTGGAATATGAACCATTATACCGTCAAGAACCTTTAAAATATGGTTTAATAATTTGGGTATAATCCCATATAATTATTCTTGGAAATAAATGTGAAAGGTTTTTCGCCAACTGATTTCATTTCATGAGACTATCGATGCATTGAGGAGCTTGCATTAACCGGTCCCTAACCCATAGGGATTGCATTAAATGGTCCCTAAACCATTTCATGCTAATATAAATCATTCATAATATATTTATTTATTTAATAAATAATGTTTCATAACATCAAATATCTGTATTAAATAAAATATGTTGATTTATCAATATTTCCACAGTTAATCAGATAACTATCAAGGTAAACACTCTATGTAAAAATGGTATCTTGCTTAGAAAATAATAATATCCATTAAATAATTCATTATAAAGTTAAAATAAGTATAGATCATGATAAATTACTTCCAACTGAAATGAAAACATGTAAAAAGAGTGTTTAAGAAACTTTAAAAATGATCCACTTTAGTGTGGTTTAAGGGAAAATATTAAGGAGTCCTTAAAGAGTATAAAGACATGATTGTTTGCATAAAACCAGAAATAAAATAAGATATTATTTCATGATAAAATGAGTTATTTTATAAAAATAATGGTGTATTAAAATATATTATGGAGTATACTTGAAAATGGGTAAAAAATTGGAAAATGCCCTTTAATTGGGCTTGCTTATTGGGATAAATTGAGAAGGAAACCTTATAAAAATGTATTTACCCATAATATAAAGAATAATTAATATATGTGAATATTTTTGGAATATACACATATAATTTAGGATTAAATAATTATAATTAAGAATTAAATTGGGGTAAGGAGAGAGAAAGCGTAACACGAAGGAAAAAATGGAGGTTTGGAAAGAATCCCTTACCACTTTGTAATCAATCAAATAGTATGCTCTATAAAATTAATAATTATCAAGTGAAACATTTAATAAAATGAAGATAAATATATTCATCATATGATATATAAAATAGAATTATATATACACCATAATCAAGAAATAATTGGTGAATAAGGCATATCTCACAGAAATAAAAGTGAGATGAGAAACCCATTACCTTATGTCTAAAACCATTATGCACTTGTACTTAATGTCTTGGATAATAAAATTATATTCATTAATTAGTTAATTAATAACCTATTAAATGTATATTTTATTTATTATAATTTAATTAAGTTCATTTATTTCCATTCTGATGAGCTATAATGTTTAATTTCGTTGTTTGGGAGCATTCATTTCATGGTTTTATGGTCGGTTCCCTTGCATATAATTATGGTAATTCCTATAAAATGGAAGAAAAATCTAGAAGTGAAATTATTTAGTTTTAATTAACTTTTATAAGGTTAAATTTTCTCATATATAATTTTTTTATATGATATAAGGATGATTCATTAGATAAAATGTTGATGAAAATGTTTTAATTTATTTTGGTAGTTTTTATGACTATCAAAACTTGTATCATTTTATTTAATATTATGTTTATATGTTAGTTACAGATTATAATATATATTATAATAGGTATATTAAAATATGATTTAAATATAATAATGTTTTTATGACTATCCTTGAAGGTAGTAATAAAAAAACTCATCATCCATGAAGGCAGTGAATCGACACCTCATAGATGATGTATCCATTTTTTATAATAAATAGAGAAGAAGAGGGATTTGATTATTGATATTACATTAACACAATAACCTTATAGTATATATATGATACTTTATTTATCATTCCTCTATTGATAAGGGGGTTAGTAGATAATGAGAAATGAAAAAGAACTGAAAGAAAAGGATTGAGAGTTTTACCTCTTGAATATCATCTCCTTGAGAACCTACTTAAGGCACTTGAAAATGGCCTTTTGTTGAGACCAAAATATCCTAGATTTAGGGAAGAGGTTTTGTAGATGAATTGATAAAAATATTAGAAATATACAAGGATTATAATGTGTGAGGATAAGGGGTGGTATTTATAGTGGGGGAGAGGGGTGTTTTTTGATTATTTTATTCATTAGTTTATTATTTTTTATCAAGAATATCAATAGTGATAATTATTGTGAATAAGTACATCAAATAGTGAATGTGAGTTCTAAATAATGGGTCCTTACATCATAAATGACTCCAAAAATCATGTATTTAACTTATAATGTTAAATAATATAAATCATTGTATTTCCCTATTCACCAAAAATTCAATTATTTCAGAAAAATCCCAAAAATTAATTAACCCTAACCATTTTTCAATGTGTAGATTTAAAAAATGGATTTAATTTTATGAAAATAATTTTCTAAATTTGAGATATATAATTTTTAATTAAAATCATCATTTATTCAAAAAATACATATTTTAATACTAAAACTAATTTTACGACACTTTGAAAAATTAATTATTGTCTCCTAAAATTATATTATAATTTTAATAAAAAAAATATTAATTTATGGATCTATTTTATGAAAATAAATTTTCTTTTAGATCATTATATTAATTATAAAATTGTAAATAAAATTTTATGTTTCAAAAAAAATACCAATACTTAATTTATTATTTTTTGAAAAAATTATTTACTTATTCCACAATATAAATATATCATATTTTCATTTATCAGATACCTAAGTTTTATTTATAATTTAATAGGTGGTGTTTTTATCCAAATGGACACATTAATATTTCTAATGTTAACATTACTATTCTTAATAGTCACATTACTATTTCAACGATTGTGTTAATATTTAATAGTATATCACAACTCATTTAAGCTCGGTGTTATGCGCAACATAAGCTATTAAATGAATTGAATTTATATAAGAAGATACATACCATAAAATCTTGGGGTGTTATATAATTTGACCCAATTAAACCCAGAGGCTCTCTTGGAATATACTTTACTCTTCTAACCCAATTCCTTGGTGGATTAAAGTTATGATTGAATCCATGGTCCTCTCTTGGTAAGCCAATCCCTATTTTGGTCTTGGATATCCTTCTTCTTAAAATTCCTCTTATTTTTCTCTATGGATCATCTTTTTCAATGATGGGGATTGTTGGATCTAGGATTCTAATTTTATTATTTTTATATTCTTTGTGGAATCAAGGAGTTTGATTTGGATATTCAACACTCTTTGTGCATCATTTAGGTGTTATAGTGGTAAGTTCTTCCTTTTGATTTCTTCCTTATAGAACTTTTTAATTTATAGATTTTTTATTGGGAATTATAGACTTAAGGTCCTTCCTAGATTCCTAGGATCCTTGGAATGTGTTATATTATGGTTTCCATGTGGGTGTTGATATTCCAAGTTTTTCAAGGTGGGTAGTTTCATGACTTTTATTTATCTTATGAACCTTGGTAGCATAATATTTGAAATTATTTTCTAAAATTGATTAAAATAATGAAAAAAATTGATGAAATATGTAATTTTTTGTTATGGTTTTGAAAATGGATTTCTCCCTTTGGTATTGTTAAAAAATTATTTTGAAGCATGAATTGTATGGTTTTGAAAATTAAATTCCATTTGAATGATTTTGTTGTGGTAAACCTGGTTGGGATGAATGAAGAGGCAGGGATACATCCTCAAAGATTAACTCTTACCACCTATACCTATTATTCTAGGGTAATGTGCACACCGAACGACCTAATTTGTGTTAGGGATCTACTCTTGGGAGTAAACTCTTTCCCCATAGACCTGTTCTAATAGAGAAATGTGCACACCAGGTGGCCTACTGATCACTTGATATATATAAGGATCCTTGCTATCCTGGAGTAATATTAACCAAATGGTAAGTTTGTCTATTGTTATCCTTGAAATTTATGTTTGGAATATTTATGGAAGTTCTTTTAAAATGGGTTTATTGGTATGTTTTATAAACTATAAAAAGAATAATTTATCTATGTTTTTTTATTATACTGTATCTCATGCCTTGTATTTATTTAATTTAGTATAATTGGTTTATTTTATAAAGGTTGCTTGTGAAACACTTGGTGGGATCCTACTGGGCTCTTTCTCTCACACCCTTCTTACACCTTTGGGTGTATATAGATATTTTTTTGTCTGATGTAAGTAAGGGTATGGTGTTGTAAGGTGGTGGTAGGTTTTCTTTTTAGTAGGTTTTGGGAGTTTAAAAGTGAAGTTATGTCACATGGAGATAAGACTTTGTAGTTTTTATATTCTTTGGATGTATTTATGGATCTTAGCACCTGTTTTTCCTAATGATTGTATCTTTTCCATTGTTTCTTTTTTTATACCAATATTTTATCAATATATATCACTATGATCTTATGTTTTTTGTTGAAAAACCATTCCCAAAAGTAGTTCTTGATGCTCAGGAGATTGTCGTTGGCCTGTGGGAATTGGGAATGCCCTTTGGGTCATGTTGAGGGCCGGCTTCGGTTGTGGTTTATTGGGTAATATGAGTAATTTTGTGATAGAATATGATAATAAATTAACCTTATCAAATTACATACATATGAATAAAATTACTAGGAAGTTTTTTAATAAAATTAATTTGGTTATTCAGGAAGTTAGGTGCAAGTGTATAGTGAATTAAGACCAAGGTAAGGGTTTCATTGACTCAATTTATGATTTGTTAAGTCATGGTCTTTCTTACTTGAATATACTTTACCAAGTAATATTTGATCCTACCATTACACTATTTTATATGGTATTTCCTATTTTTCTCTAGGGAAATTACTTCTCATCATCAATAATTAATTCTTTGATAAATTTTCTTCTGATTTAAAAGGGTAACATTAGTAAGAATAACTCTCATTCTTACCAATGAATACTTCCTTCCATGTCCATGTTTTCATTCCTGCCAATTTTATCCTTTTATTTTGGGAAATATAATATGGATTATTTTCTATAATCCTCATAATTATATTTTCCCTTTTTTAAAATGATTTTTTAATCCTCTTTTTTTATGATGTGGGTTTTCAAACAAAGGTATTTCAATATATCTAAAAAAGGTTTTACATCCTTTCAAAATAAAATATTTTATCTTCCACTCCATATTTTTTTGATAACATTTATATATTTTCAAGGATGTTTTATTTTAAAATATTTATAATAAATTTTTCAAAAGTATTTTATTTCCCTTTATAAAAATGATTTTGAAATTAATTTGTACTTCATATTTTATAATAATTTTTAAATGGTTTTGTGAAAACTTTTGTATTTTCACTTTTATTTTCCCTCCAAAGTGCATCATTCATGAATAGATTTTTTAATCACCCTATATTTGTTATTATGATATGATTCATTTTGGAAAATTATATTTTTTAATATCCAATGATTTATTAAGTTCATGTTATGTGATAAGTTCAAGAAACTCAATATTTTTCCATGGGTTAATTAAGATATGTTTATGATTGATTTTAAGTGGAACACATATATATGGATGATGAAGGGTGGGGTTCTATATTTTCATCTAATGCATTGGTATAATTCTATATCTCATGAGATATCCAAATGTGGATATAATGAGTTTGTTCACATAGGCATAGGAATAATGAGTTTACTCACATTTCCAGGGGTGGGCATAATGAGTTTTTTCACATAGGAGTGAGCATGATGTGTTTTCATGATTACACCATGTTTTCATGATTACACCTTATTTTAAAATTAATATGCACTGTTATATAATTCTCACATGTTTTATGATTATTGATAAGTATTTTGAGCCATTCCATAAACTTTATGCTTTCTTGACAATATTTTTATGATCTTATGTTTCTTTATCATGTTTTATGATTACCATATATGGTTTTATGATCTTTTATTAAGATTTGGTTGTCTTCTTCACATTATCCTTCATTTTTATGATCTAAGAAATTATTATATGTTATTACCTTATTGAGCATCTGAACTAAAATATTTCTTAAATTTCTATCCCCTAGGTTATGAATATGATTATATCGTGTGAAATTTATAAAATGGTCTATAGGATCACAATTATTGAATTGAGTTTGAAAGTGTTTTAAAATAAGTTATTTGTGTGGCTAATATTCAAGGCACTAAAAACTTTGGTCCTAGAGTAGTGAAACTTTTTGTGAGATGTATTATTTGAATCATGAAATGAATTTATTATTTATGTTGATTTTATCTTGGGTATATTTAGTAATGATGAACCTGGTATCAAATATTGGGTTTCAACATTTCCATTATGAAACATGTGCAAAATAATCAAAATTGATAACATTTGACAATGAAAATAAACATTAACCTGCTAATTAATGTATAATGAATGGTTTTAATTTAAGAGTAGAAAATGTAATATATATGAATAATTTTATTAAATAATTTATTAATATTTTTATTCTTATTATAAAATATGTTAAATCACTTTTGTGGAAACCAGAGTAAAGTTAAGGGTTTCTGGTCTCAATTTTCCTTATTTTATACATATGTTATATTCACCAATTATTTTATGTGGTGTATATACTACCCAATGATTTATTTATATCACACTTCTCATGTAATTAAATGGATTTTTAGATCTGACTAATGTTTTCCCATTCAATTTCTTTTGATTCAAAGGTTTCTTGTCTCAATTTTTATTCTTTGATGTATATTCTATATTCATCGCTTGTTTTATTTTTTTTATTTATATAATTCCCATTGATTTATTTAAATAATAATTCTTATTAAATTTCATATATTTTAAGAACCATATATGGTGTACACATTCAAAGTCTTTTGATTCAAAAGTTACCGAATTTGTAAGGGTTTCTCATCTCAATTTTCCTTCTTTGAGACATACTCTATATTCACCACTTGTTTTATTTTTTGTGGTGTATGAAATTTCCATTTATGTATTAATATAATAATTATCATGAAATTAAATGGATTTTAATATTTATCTATCGTTTTCTCATTCAAAGGATTTTCATTCAAAAGTTACCAAATTCGTAAGGATTTCTCGTCTCAACTTTCCTTCTTTGAAACATATGTCATATTCACCACTTATTTTATTTTATGTGGTGTTTATACTACCTATTAATTTATTTATATCATAATTATCATTAAATTTAATGAATTTTAAAATCCATCTAAAGTTTTATCATTAAAATTCTTTTGATTCAAAAGTTACCAAAGTCGTAAGGATTTATCATCTCAATTTTCTTTCATTAAGACGTATTTCATATTCACCACTTGTTTTATTTTTTGTAGTGTATATAATACCCATTGATGTATTTATATAATTATTTTCATGAAATTCAGTGTATTTTTGTATCCATGTAATATTTTTTTATTCAAATTCTTTCGATTCAAAAGTTACCAAAGTCATAAGGGTTTTTATCTCAATTTTCCTTTCATTATTATGTATTCTATATTCTCTGCCTTCTTTATTTATGTGGTTTATATACTATACCATGAATTTATCATACCATATTTTTCATTTAATTCATGGAATTTAAAAATCAGTAACATGTTTATTCTTGCGTGGTCTTTCGATTTAAATTTTATCAAAGTCGTAAGGGTTTTCTTTCCAATATAATTTTGAATTCTAGATTGATATAACTAAATTACCATATGATAAAATTTTGTGATATTCCTCTCTAAAAATACCATTATTTTATTCTCCTATAGTTTTTAGTGAGGTTTACATTCCCTCTTACTATATCACTTTCCCTTTGGTTCATAATTCACTCGAAGTGATGCTTGTGATAGAAACCAAGCTTACCTATTATTTTAATTTGGGAACATTTCTCCTTCATGTCCATATAAATTTTTCCAATATTATACTTTATTATTTTAAAATATAAATATGTATTATTCATTGTGATATTCATATTTATATTTACCTCTTTTCAAAAGTAATATTTATTACTCTTTTAATAATGTGGGTTTCAATAAAGATATATTGAAATTTTATTCACATTCATATATTTTATCTTCCACTCCACATTTATGGACTTATACTTTACTTATTTTCAAGGTTAAATTGTTAAAATTTATCTTTTTTAAATAAATTTTAAAAAAAAATATTGTCATCGCCTTTAAAATTATATTTAAAAGTGACTTGAGACTTCATTTTTTATTAACATTGACTCTCTTTATAATATTGTGAAAGGAGACTTATTTTTAAATGTTTTCCATACTAATATATTTTACCACCACATTTATTTATTTTATTTTAAAAACTTCTCCTAAAAATTTTCATGGACTTCTAACAAAATTATTCCATTTGTTTTATAAAATTTTTTCACAAAAGATGTCAAGAAACATAAAGAGTATCTCTTCTTCTTTCTCTTAGAAAATTTTAATGCTCTTATAAAAGTGTTTTTTATCTATGTCAATGTCCTTTAATGTTTCTTATTCTTGAATAGAGAATATTCTCTGATGTTACCATCTATTTTTTTATCTATATGGATTATTATTATGTCTTATGAATACTTTTTATCAAGAATATTTATTTTCATGGATTAATCAAGATATGATGAATTATTAATGTTTCCATGTTCTTATGGAACACATATTCACAGTTTATCATTATGTAATTGTTGAACCCTATATATCTCTCCAATTCATTGGTTAATATATATATCTCATGATATTACATGTTTCTGGGAATGGGAGGGAACCCAATCCACTATGGGACTCTGTTCACTATGTTTTTTTAAGGGGTAGGAAACTCTATCCCCTTACAAGACTCTATACACTATGTTTTTTGGAAATGGGAGTGAACCCAATCCCCTATGGGACTCTATCAACTATGTGATTATGGGTTTGGAAATGAGCCTCAATATAGGAAATTATTTTTCTATACTTATTTATATTCCATAATTCTATATCACATTCTTGTTTCTATTTTATGTTTTCATAGCCTATTACTATCAAATCATGTTATCTCACTCTTATTTCTCATGTCTTATGTTATTCTCAAAGATTTATTCCATGAATCATGTTTTATGATTTATTTTTTTTGGTTTTATTATATCATGTTATTCCATGAACTTTAATTATGTTCACATACCCTTATTTTCATCTTATGTTCACTTATGATCATCGAATGATGACTCTTATGTTTACCCTTATTGTTCACCATTTCTTATGTTTCCATTCTCCATGTTATAAAGGTGATTATTATGTTTTATGTGTCAAATAGGTTATCATGTGAGAATATTGTTTATGGGGGATATTGAAAATATTATAGAATGAGTTTTTTTCATATCTAGTCTCTATAAATACTAAACCTTTAGGTTTTGGATATTATTTAATTGTGATATTTAAAGTTTAAATATTGATATGATATGTAAAATTATGTAAATATTTTTGGGTAATATCATTTAGTATCAAAGATTATATGTAAAGTGTGTGTTTCTAAAACCAAACCTGGGAGTTTAGGTATAGGGAGCTTCAATTGGTGTCAAAGTGGGGTTTAGTTTTGTAGGGGGATACGACTAGAGAAAATTAGTGAAAACACTAGGGATTGGCCTAAATCTAGGAAAATGTATTAAAATTTTGGTAATGTATCGAGTGTTTGTATTTTTATAAATAACATACAAGTCTATATACAAATAATTGGATATAGGATCTAAAACATATGCACCTATGGGTAATAACCCAGAAAACAGTTGGTTGAGTATTAACTCAATCTCCACTTGATGCATAACACGTGCACCTAACTGCACTCATGGTTTGACACTCATGGGGGATATGATTTGGTTGATTCACATACTCTTTAAGAACCATTATAAATTATTTAAATGGAATTGGATGATGTAATATATCACTAAATAACCTAATAGGAAAATGATCATGGACAACCTAGGTTAAACTGAAGGAGTTTTAGGTTGATCCAATCATGTAATAGATGAACTTAAAGTATCATAGGTTTAAATGAAGGTGTTATAATAGATGACATATTAGTATTGAGTTTTCATATTAATATGATAAATCAATTTGATTTTATAAGATATTCTCATAACCATTTTTTTTAGTATTTGGTTAGAAATAGGATCATGAAAATTAAGTTTTTAAAGGTATGTCTCTAGAAAATCATAAGACTTATAAACATATAAGGTGTCATATTTGGAACAAGTGGTTAAGAATATAAATATATGTCTATTATAAAGTAAAATATGAGTTATATAGTTTTTAATAATTTAGTAAGGTTGATATCTCACTAAAATTTATATCTTGAGTCATGTTGATCTTTTAGATATCCTTAGATATTTTTATTAGTGATTGATAATTCAAATTGCAAGGATATAATTTATTTAAGGGTGGATAATGTAACACACCAGGTTTTAGGACCCATTATCTTTCCTTAAATTATATGTATAACTCTAAATAATTCCTTAGAAAATAATTCATAAGAGATATGAATCAAACTAACAACACATTATTCATTCATAATGGAACATTACAACAAAGGTACATGAAACCAAGTATTACATACCATGTAATATTATATAAAATAGAAAATTACATCCATTAAACGTTTATAAATTAAAATGGAACAATAAATAGAAAATAATAATATCTTTAAAAATATGAGATCTCATAGATCATATTTACCCTTTATAATCACCATTAGTAGAACTAAACCTAAAATAAAAAAACATTATAAAAGGATAAAAAATTATGAAAAATACTTAATGTAAACTTATGGAATGAGAAGTGTATTATGAAAAATTAGAATGAAATGAGTTTATATTAGGTAATGGGGTATATAGCAATTGGATATATAGTCATTGGAAATATAGTCATTGGATATACATTTATCCAATAGGTATATTGAAGATGTGTAATTTCTATTAATAAATAGAAAATAATATAATTCAAAAATGATAAACAATTAAATAAAAAGATAAAATTTAATTAGAATATTTTATTATAAAAATATATTTTTATGATTTACAAGTTTTTATTATTAATAATAAATAGTTATTTCAATAAAATGGATTAATTAAATTATATTAGTTAGTAAAAACAAGTAAATAACATTAAATAAATAAAAAAATTATTATAATTCATAATTATTTAACGATCCATATTCAATGAAATATGTTTCACTTTTATAATATTGTTTAATTATACATTATATGTTTTTTTAAAATTAAATTTATCATATTTATATTATTAAAAAATAATTATTTATAAATATAAATAAATGAATAATAATTCATACATTTATTATCAGTTGGTTAGAAATGAAGATAAAATCATTTAATGTTAAAAACCATGTGTAACATCCTACCTCATCCCATTGGCTTGAGAGGGTGGAGGAATTCTACTTGGCTTTAAACGATGTTCCTAGGGCGCCAAAGGCTGGACATAAATGCCAAGGGATTCAAGAATCATTGGAGAATGATTTTCCATTAAGATAAAATCAATCAACCAAACAAGCCATTATCAAAAAAACTACATGATGCATGTCAACAAAGCAACCCAACCCATACATTACTAAAAGACAACCAAATTGTTCCATAACAATTCCCAAATTCCAATGCAACCAAACCAAATATCAGAGTACCAAACGGAAAACTACACAACAAGACCCCCAAAGAACTAGGACACCATCCATAGCTCCACACCAATCTCTATACTCCAAGCACCACAACATCACAAAAACATCATGTTGAACTGCTAGCAAAATGAGAATCCTTTCCCTTACCTATGTCCCAGAACACAACATCTACAAAATCACCAAAGTGCCAAAGCAGGGGGTGAGTAATAATACTCAGTAGGATTTCCCCAAATTAATACCCTACACATGCCACTAGGATAAAGCTGTTATCTCAATTATATAAAACAATTTATATAAAACAACCAATAGGGAAACCATTACCACAATCCAAACATACCCTTACCAAGCCATGTCAAACAATGGAAAGCCACAACTATTCCATAATCTATATCACCATCACACATTATCACAACCAATTTCTATCTTGCATAGAAACACACAACAAACAAACAACCATGGAGGAACTTCTCGTCTAAACATGTTTACCTCATTCCCAAAATAGTGGTACTTTCCACCCACTTATCCTTTGATGGTGGACCTTCTGTCCACTATCCATCCTCTTTTTATAGTGGTACTCCCCACCCACTTCACACACAATTAACGAAAGCTAAAATTCTTAACCCATGACCAATCATATCACATCAAAGTCACCACATCATGCAAACAATTTATCTACAACTAAACAATACCTCAAGCACATCAATAATTCCAACACTTTCCCATTCAATAAATCACCCATTTATTGAAAATAGCCTTTAAACATTTTCCATTCCAAAATAAATTTCAATAAAACCACATTTTATTGAAAACCATTTTCACAACCATTTTCATAAATCAAACCAAGAAAAAAAATTAAAATATATATTTTAAAATCACCTAACAAAGCCCCTTTTTACAACTTTACCTCATTTCAACCAAAATCCAAAAATCATCTCCAAAAGAGTTTCCACCATGATTTTCACATCAAATAAACAATTAATTTCAAGAAAAGAAAACTAATTGTAACCAAGTCCTCACATTATAACAATGTGGAGCTGAGAGAGAAGCCAATTACCTTTAGGATTTCAGAAAAATTGACCCACAAGAAACCGCACTGCCAATCCGAGAAAATGCTTCATTAAAACCACTCTAGATCTCCTTCCCCAAGAGAAACCACCTTTAAAACACCTTTAAAGCCCTTAAAATATCTTCCAAATAGAGTGGGAGAGCCCCTCCAACCCTTGAGAACTAAAAATCATGAGTGAGGCTCGAGTGGGAGGAAGCTTGGAGTGAAATAGGTCAAGCCCGAGTGAACCCGGATTTAAAAATCCCCTTTTATATTGGTTGCACGGTTTGCCCACACAGTTTGGAAAATTGTGCACTAACCATGTGCATTCCACTGAATCAAGATAAGGGGTCCTGCACGGTTTTCTCACACAGTTTGGCAAACCTTGCGCAGACCATGCGAAGCCCACTATCTCCCCATGCACGGTTACCTAGAGAACCTGTACAGTTTTCCCTAATCATGCTCAAACTATAAACCCTTAGAAAAGCCTCTAAACTTATTCAAAACCTTTCCAAACTCTCCCAACCTCTTCCCAACTCATTCCAAGCACTTTAAACACATAAAAAGGCATAAAAAGGCTATATACCTCGAACTAGGGGTGTTATGCACTATTTTTTAAAGAATTTCATTTTCTATAGATTATGTATTTTTAAATAAATAAAATAAATTGATCACTTTTAAAGGATTATTTTAAATTTTCCAATGTAATAAAAAATATATAAATACTCATTTCAAATTAATAATTAATATGAAATAATATTAATAACACTTAATGATTATTAAAAATCAAATTTCTATAAAAAACGATTTCTTTTCCATATAAATTATGTTTATATTTAAAAGTTAGATTAATAATATTAATCAAATTATTTTGATAAAATGGATGCTATTTTTGGATTCAAAATAACAAAATTATATGAGGTTGAATTTTTGGGATTTTTCTATAAATATTTATTTTTAGTTGAATTAAACAAAATATGGTTTGTATAAATATCATAACATTTATGAAATAATTAGTATATAATTATTTCTTAAAAATTTATTAAAACAATTTTTATAACCAAATATTTATTTAAAAATTAAAATTATACATTTTAAATTATTATTTTTAAATTAGAAACCTAAGTTTGATATTTTGGAACCTAGGTTATATTTTTTCTAAAATAGTTTTTATGTGCTATACATTATTTTTTTAGAATTAATTTTTCTCAATTTTAGTAATTTAATACTATAAAATTGTTTTTATATTTGTAATAAACATATAAAAATTAGTTAATAAGATTAATTTATTTTTTAGTCATAAAAAAAGTTAGTGAGGTTAAAAAATGAGTTACCGTTGTAAAAGTAAATTATGATAAAAAGTTAAATTAAAGGGGAAATGCCTAAAATATCTAAAACCTTATCCCTTATTTTAGTGTATGTGATATTAATAAACCAATACACATAACATGTCCATTATTATCCACTTTTTTATCCACTTTATTTTGAAATTGTCATTCCTTTAATATAAAGTTATGGGTATTTACAAAAGTACCACCCCTCTCATTTATAAAATGAGCCTTTCACCACCCCACTTCCACTCACACCAAAATAATTTTAGATAAAAAAAATATAAAAACATATCTCCATAACTCTCTATTCTAAATTTTATAGGTTTTGGTATCACCAAAATATAATTCTAAGAAGGCTTAAGGAGTTGTTTTAGGGACTATGGTAAGAACTCTTAATCATTCCTTTTTCATTTTTATTTCATTATTTATTCTTCCACCACCTAAAAATTTATTCTAAAAATAAAAAAAATACTAAATATGTATCATTATTATACTTAAATTCTATTTTTTTATGAAATAACCATTATCCACCTTCCTCCCATTCATTAGAAAATGAAAACATTGTGCGAGTTGCGTGCGGACTACCGCCTCCATAAATGATGTATTTTATTTTTTATCACTAACTTACATAGATGGTTATAAAATATATTTTATGAATATATATGATTTAAATGAGTAATATATGTAATAAATATGGTTTTTAAATTATTTAAAAATAATTAATAATCATTATAATTTAATTTATTGATACTAGTAAATTAATTGAAAGTAGCTCATCATGGATCACGTTCTTGCGAACCATCCCCATAGTTTCCATCAAATTAACATGGGAATGAATAATTAATTAAAAAAACAATGAATAAAATAAATTTTATAATATTTTAATGATGAAAGTTTTATCAAATAATGGGGTTTGGCATCTTCATTATGAAATATGCATGAAACAATCGAAATTACTAACATCTGATGATGAAAATAAACATTAACTAGCTAATGAATGTATAATGAATGATTATAATTAAAGAGTAGAAAATTTAATAGATATTAATAAGGTTAAAAGATAATTTATTAAGATATTTATGTTTATTAAATATGATGTTAAAGTGAATTCATGGAATTTGGAGTAAAGGTAAGGGTTTCTCATCTCGATTTTCTTTCTTTGAGACATTTTCCATATTCACCACTTATTTTATTTTGTGTGGTGAATATACTATCCATTGATGTATTTTTATCATAATTATAATTCAATCCAATGGATTTTTGGATCCATATAAGTTTTTCTCATTCAAAGGCTTTTGATTCAAAAGTTACCAAGGTCATAAGGGTTTCTCATCTCAATTTTTCTTCTTTAAGACATATGTCATATTCACCACTTGTTTTATTTTTTTTGGATTATATACTGAACATTGATGTATTTATATCATAATTATCATTAAATTAAATTTATTTTCATAACCATTTATTTTTTCTCATTCAAAGTCTTTTTATTCAAAATTTACCAAAATCATAAGGGTTTCTCGTCTCAATTTTCCTTCTTGATACATATGTCATATTCACCACTTGGTTTCTTTTTGTGGTGTATATACAATCCATTGATGTATTTATATCATAATTATCATAAAATTAAAAGAATTTTCATATCCATATATGGTTTTATCATTCAAAGTCTTTTGATTCAAATGTTACCAAAGTCTTAAGGGGTTCTCGTCTCAATTTTCTTTCTTTGAGACATATATCATATTCACCACTTGTTTTCTTTTATATAGTATATTTTATGACCATAAATTTATTTATATAACACATACCATTCCATTAAAGGGATTTTTAAATCCATAAAATATTTTATCATTTAAAGGCTTTTTATTCAAAATTTACCAAATCCATAAGGGTTTTTCATCTCAATTTTAATTTTTTTAAGACATGTGTCATATTCACCACTTAATTTATTTTTTATGGTATATATACCTCCCATTGAATTATTTATATCCTAATTCTCAATAAATTCATGGTATTATAAAATTCATATAAGTTCTTCTCATTCAAAGGATTTTGGTTCAAAAGTTAAAAAAGACATAAGGGTTTTCATCTCAATATTCCTTTCATTGAAATATGTTCTATATTCATCGCCTTCTTTATTTTTGTTGAATATATACTGCCCATTAAATGTATTATACCATATTTTTTATTTAATTCATGTTATTTAAAAAACCATATCTTGTTTCTTCTTCCATTATCTTTTAATTTAAAAGTTACTGAAGCCATAAGGATTTTATATCCAATCTCATTTCAAATTCAAGATAGATATGACTAAATTACCATCTTGGGAAATTCTTTGATCTTATTATCTAAAAAGACCTTTGTTTTATTCTATTATGTTTGTAAATGTGATTTTTGCATCCCCTAACATGAAACGTCCCCTTTGTTTCTTAATTCAAATGATGTGATTCTTGTAATTGAACTTACCTCTTCTTTTCGGTTGATAACCTTTCTATTCTATATCCATATTATTTCTTACAATGTTCTCCTTTATTATTTTGAAATCTAAATATGTATTATCTCTTATGATATTAATATTTCTCTTTATATATTTTCAAAATTAATCTTTATTACTCTTTTAACAATGTTGGTTTCAATAAAGATTATTTGAAATATTATTCATGTTCGTATAATTTATCTCCCAATTCATGTTTGTGGATTTAGCCTTTATTTCTTTTCAAGGTTATATTATTTATATTTGTCTTCTAAAATAGTACTTTAAAAATTATTCTTTTCATATAATTGAAAATTTAATTTAAAAGTGACTTATGACTTCAATTTTAATTGACATTGACTTTATTTACAATAGTATTAAAGGAATATACTTTTTAAAAAAAATTACTAACGCATTTTCCCACCGCCTTCATCTATTTTCTTTAATAAATACCCCTCCAAGTTTTCATGGTTTTCCAAATAAATTTTTATTCCTTTTTTTTATAAAAAAATCTCAATGGATATCGAAAACAAAAAGAGTATCTCTTCTTCTTTCTCCAAGAAAATTTTAATTCTCTTATAAAAGTATTTTTAATCTATGTCCACATCCTTTAATGTTTATTTTACTTTAATAGAGAATATGATCTAAAAATACAATCCACTTTATTTCTATTTATGTATTAGGATTTTTTCTTATGGATGTTTTTCGTGAAAACCATTTATTTTCATGGTTTAATTAATCTGAGATGAATTATGAATGTTTCCAAGTTCTTGTGGCACATATATGAATAGTTTATCATTATATGATGGTTGGACCCTATATTGGCCTTGAATACATTGGGTAAAAATTTATATCTCATGAAATTACATGTTTAAGGGAATGGGAGGGAACCAAATCCTCTATAAACTATAGAAAAAAAATGAATTTCATGATGGGTTTTTATCCGCTGTTTTCAAAATCACCACTAAATATTTCACAAAAAAAAGTTTCATGATGTTTTTAAAAACCACTGCCCAATTTGTTTTTTATTTTTTATATATTTATTTTTTTAGAGGTGGTTTTTGGAAAATTGCAGAAAAATCAGATTTTAAAAAAAAAATAAGTTATTTTTATAGAAATTTTATAAAAATCATCATGAATTAGGGGAGGTTTTTACAAAACTACCACTGAATTAATGGAAAAAATATTAAATATTACATATTTAATTGTGATTTATTATTAATAATTATTATTTAGTAATTATAATAATTTTTTTATTATTTAAAATTTTCATTAATTATAATATGTTAATTATTAATTATTTATAATTATTAATTATTTATAATTATTAATTAGTAATTATTTGAAACTTAAATTAATTTTTGGATAAGTTAAAAATAATACTTCAACATCAAATGACCATAACTTTTTATTCGAGTGTCATTTTTAGCTTTACAACCATCCAAATTGATGATTATGAAATGATCTATAATGATATTAGATAATAATTTGATAATAATTAGTAAAATAAAATTTATTATAGTTTTAAGAGAAGTTATAAATCAAACTTTAACTTTCAATGACCATAACTTTTGATTCGAGTCTCCATTTAGACTCTACCAGATATTAAATCAAATATTATAATGAGATCTACATCGTGTTTCCTATGTGGGGCTTGGGTCACTATTTTTCCAAGGTTAAAAGGTCTCATAAGGTCTCTTTCACTGAGTTTTTATTCTGATGCCATAATTTTTGAACATTCGATAAGATTTCAGCTTCATTTAAGAGGGTCTTCATGTCCTTGTTAGGTTATCTATGATTTTATTCCCTGTATTTACATTCCTATTGATTTTATTCTTTTTCAATTTTTTTGGATTTCCCTCTTTTGGTGATTTATTATCTATTACACACACACATATATATTTATATGTATTTCTATATATTTATGTGTATTTATTTATAACTAATATATATTTATCAACATTTATTTAAAATTATATATAAGGGTATATATGAATTAATATTTATATGCATTTATGAATTTTTATCTATGTTTATATAAATTTGTAAATATTTATACGTATTTATGTTTATATATTTATATATATATATATATATACAATTATATATGGGTGTGTTTATATATATTTACATCATATAAATGTATGTTTATATATATTTATGTAAATTTTATTATATGCATATATTTATTGATATTTAAATCCATTTATTATGTATTATTTATTATTTATTATTTATTATTTACTATTTGCTATTTATTATTTATTATTTATTATTTATTATTTATTATTTGTTTATTAATTATTTATTATATAGTGATTTATTATTTATTATTAAATAATTGTTAAATTATTATTTAATTTTTATTATATGTTTTTACATATAATTTATTATTTATTATTAATTTTTTATGTATTATTAATTTTTTATTTTTTATTATTTATTATTAATTTATTATTAACATATAATTTATTATTTCTTTATTATTTATTTATTTTTTATTTTTTATTTTTTATTTTTTATTTTTTATTTATTATTTTTTATTTATTATTTATTATTTATTATTTATTTATTTATTTATTTACTAAATGTTTATTATATATTATATATTAATTTATTATTTATTTACTAAACATTTATTTTATATTGATTTATTTTCATTGTTAATTTATTATTTATTTATTGTTTTTTGTTTTTTTTGTATATTTATTATTAATTTATTTTTAATTTATTATTATTTCATTGATAATTTATTATTAACATGTTATTTATTATTTATTTATTACTTATTTATTATGTATTCATTATATATTAATTTATTATTTATTATTTATTATTTATTATTTACTATTAATTTTCTATTATTTATTAATTTATTAATTTATTATTTATTTATCATATATTAAATTATTATTTATTATTAATTCATTTTTTATTCATTAATTATTTATTATTTGTTTATTTATTACTTAATAATTTTTATTAATTATTTATTATTTATTATTTACCATTTATTACTATATTATTTATTTATTATTTGTTTGTTTGTTAATCATTTATATGTTAGTTATTAATTATTGATTATTCATTATTAATTATTCATTATTCATTATTCATTGCATATTTATTTGTTATGTATTATTTGTTTTTTTATTACTTATTATTATTCTTTAATATAATTATTATTTTTATCTGTATATATATAAGTATATTAAATTCTGTTTACTCACCACATTAAGAGTTTGTTAGAGTGGTAAAGACTTCGTAGAATAACCAAGAGGTAAGGTGTTCATATCTCACACAACACGGATATATGCTGAAATTCTATATGGAATAAATGGCATATGTATGCATGACATATGCATAGTAACAAATAAAAAATAAACAATAAAAAATAAACAATAAGAGGTAATAGTAATAAATAATGCATATATTAGATATTGGGTGTATAATTACAACAAATCACACACACATGCACACTCGACACAATTATTATACAAGTATCCCAATAACACCCCACCCCCTACGGATGAGTACCTAGTATTTGGACTTTATTTATATATAATATAGGTCTGTAAACCCCACCCATTTTTTTATGCGGCCTAAAGACCCACAATTCATGGCTCATAGTGCAACACCCAAAGCTTCCACGGTACGTTTCCCTTTGAATAACGCAATAGCTTGCATTGTACGCAACTTTGAGATTTTAACACACCGCGACCAACCAAACTAGTCGTTATGAATAGTAATACCCACTTTTTGAAATTTTATAAATTTTATTTTTAAAAATGGACTTCATTTTTGAATTTGGAATATCGAAATTAGCTTAGGGTGAATTTTTGGTATTTTTCTGAAAACTTTAAATTTTTGATGAATAGTGAAAAACACTGTGTTATTGGTTAAAACTGAATTTTTATTTAAATAATTATTTATTTTATTTAAATTTATTTTAGGTAAAAATATATACATAATACCTATATAAGTTCAATGTAATTCATTGGATTCATTTTATAATAATCTTAGATATATAAAATTTTTATTGAACTTTTTATCGTCTTTTACCCACCTCCTAAGAGCATTTGCAAATTTGCATAAAACTTAATTTTACCGATTCTGTGAGTTGAATTTAAAAAATTATAGAGACATGGTTAATATCAATAAGTAAAATTTGGTTCAATAAAATGAAATTAATTTTTGGTGAATAGTATCTTTTTGCTTTTATTCACCACAGTCAAAAGTAAATAAGGTAATTAAGGGTAAAAATGATATCATAATTACCTCAAAACATGTCCTAATTCTATTGGATAATTTTAATTCGACCAAAAACAAACTTAGGAATAAAATATGATCCCCTTTGGTCCACTTGGATTAAATTAGGACATTTATTATTATTTTATTTAAAGAAGAGTTAAAAGAGTTAAATTCAAAGTTTAATAACTAAACCATTTTTAATATATTGTTACACACAATATAAATTCGACTAAAAATATTCATTATAAATATAAAAATATTTCCTACATAATGTTATTTTATTTATAATTTTTAGAGATTATATAATTTAATTTATTTATGACACAATGATGATGCAGTAATTACCTTATTAATGAAATATTAAAATAATTGATATTATAAATATCCAAATAAATGTAAATTGATACTTCTGATGAATTACACTAATTTTATAGGTTAATATGACATTTTAGGGTTGGTTAAAAAAAATCTAAGTGATAGAGTTTTTATGGCTTTAAAAAAAATCAAATGTTAAATAGTGTCAAAATTGACATAATTGAGTTTTTAAAACAAATACTATATTATTAATTGATATAATATTCCTAAAAATATAAGGTCCCAAAAAAGGACTTAGATAAGGTTGTACATATTAATAATGAACCACATGGGGTTCTCTTGGCTTGTTTTAGTAAGTTTATTAACCATATAATATAAAAATACAAAGAGACATGGTAAATGTCAAACTATTTAACTAAGAGTTAAATCTAAAAGATAAGGTTATTATGGTGACCTAAAACTATTTAAAACCTATTGGTTGAGATGTTTTCGACTCATCATCACCTTATCCTCTAAATAAATCATTTTTTGTGCCATTATAAACCAAAAATGATTTTATTATAAAATAATATTTCAAGATTTTCCTAAAGTGACCATCACCTCTCTTATAAAAGGGTACTTCCTATTATCTTAATTTCACACCTCCAAAGCCATTTGGGTCGGCCAAAACATGTCCAAATATCCTCTCAACTTTCCTCTATTTATCCTAGAGGCCTTCCTTTGGTCATAAATCCAACCTAAGAAGCCATTTGGATCAAATCAAGATGAAGAACCCGAAGAAGAGGTAAATATTTTATCACCTCTTTCTAGTTCTTTTCTTCTTCCACTTCCTATTTCTTTGTTGTTTCCATTCTAAAATAATAAATCTAGTATATTCTATATACCTTTATGTTATTATAAAAATTTTACAACCATATTCATTATTCTATCCATCCTATAAATGACAAAGTCATCATACGTGTGTACGTAAGGATTACCATCTCCACGTCGTGGTGTAGTTTGTTATTCAAACACTTCATTATTTGGATGGGTATAATAATTAGTATAACTGATGTAAATAATAAATATAACATATTAATTATTTTTTATATATGATATACCATCCAATTAAATACGATTTTGCCTTCAATATAATGATATTGTCGTTCGTGCGTACGTACGGATTACCGTCTCCATGAACGCGATGAGATTCATTCCCCATTTTAATCATTCAAGAATAATTTTCATTTTATGATTAAAATTAATGTTTATAAACATAATATCATTCTGTATATGAATCAAATACATCCTATCCATAACAAACATGTCTTACGTAACCAACCATATAATGGAAAACGACTTAGTTAACACCCAAAATAATGATACTACTAATATATTATTAACAAAGCAATATTAGAGGATCATATATGATATCATATTTATGTATAAATTTATTATATAATTTAAAAACAATGTTTTAACTATTATAAAAGAGGTTAAAATACCGTTGACTAAGGAAAAGTACAAGGTAAGGGCTAATTTCACAATCTCTTTATTATCCAAGGTTGTTTTTACGTAAGTATCTACTGGGACCTCTTTATCATCCACATCCGTGTTTCTTAAAAATATACTTCAAAAAAAATTTACTATTTCATATAATATGGGTTAATATCATTTATACACTTTTTTTACTTTTTATAAAATCTCTCAAAATAATTCTTTCCGTTATTTTCCAAACAAGGTACTTTATGACCTTTTCGACGAATTAAGGTAAGAATGTATTTTTTTAACTTATACGGTGGGTGCGGCTATTTTTTATCATTATAATATCGTTGAATATTACCATACAATCTTATAAGAATATTTTCAAAATAAATTTTTTCTTTTATAATTATATGAAGTTTAAATGATTTCAAAATAGAAAGAGATATTTCTCTAAAAAGTTTTGATTTCATATGATGTCAACATACTTTGATGGATTTTACGATTGTTTGAAGTTGATTTATTATGATAAAAAATTTCCATATTTTATTGAAGGTTTTGTGATATGTTTGACTTTGTATGTTTTATTTTTACACCATTCATGGTTTATGGATAAAGTATTGACATTTCATATGCTAGTTTTAATACGAATGTTTATGTTATGTTTAAACCTTTTCATATAAGGAATGCATTGGACTTAGTAAGTGGCGGGGGGAGCCTGCTATATCTCCTCGATGCATCGGTAGGTATCATGAGACAAAATAGTTTCTTGGTATAAGGGCTTGAAAAAATCTTATTTGTAGTCTTGGCACAAGGCCTTGACTATGTGGTTATGAAGTCTGGCATTATGCATTCCATCATTATGAAAATGGATATTGATATTGCATGTAATTATTCGACTAGTAGAATATCCATGTGAATAAGTAAATAGATTTATTTGATTTTATCTTTTACATGTTATTCTGAATTTTAAGTTTAAAAGGATTTTGTTTTAGTCTTATACATTGCCTTAAATGTTTATGCTTATTTACAAAAGTTTCCGCTATATTGTTATCCTTACTGAGCATCTGAGTTCACCCCTTTCTATGTTTTATTTTTCTCAGGATGTGAAGAAGTATTTTATGGTTGACCTATAGGGATAGTATAAGGATATAAGTGTGTTCAAAAGGGGATAAAATTTTGTTGATTTTTTTATTTCATGATGTAATGTAAAACTTATTAATGTATCTAGTACTTCCAAGGCTACTAAACTGATTGGTCTTTTGGGACATGATTCCTTGTATCATGCTAATGTAATGTAATAATGAACCAACTCTGGGAAACTGTGGTTGGGGAATTACAGTTGGTATCATAGAAAGTTTAGTACAAACCTTGGAAACTAGATTTAGAAAAACTCTAATTAGATAACACTACCCTAAGATAGACTTTGAGGATTAGTATAGAAGAACTTCCTAGAATTTTGGTACTGTAGAGATTTTGTGAGTTTTCCAAGTAATACATCCCTATATAGATACGAGTAGGTAGAGGCGGCTTTGGCACAGATGTACCTAGGGGTAAAACCCGAAAACACCGCTTTGATATAGACTTGAACGGGAACTGGTGCACAACAATGGGATTTGTTGCACTCTTGGTTAAGACACTCCAGGGGGATATGCTTAGGATAATTGTCATTTTATTTACAAACTATTATGAATGGTTTATGAGTATATACTTCCTCAAAGAAAACATTTTTATGATTATGGATTATATCCATAAACTGTTCAATTTATGTTAACTGTTTTACAAGTTTGGAATTATGTATTGCGATTCATAAACTAATCTAGTGTACGAAATTTTTTAGAAATGGTGCCTAGTGGAAGGAATAGAAACCATATCAATGAAAATAATCCATGTAGGATTTCCCTCCTACTCAAGAAAATTATAGTGGAGCTCGTGAATCAACTGGTGCTGATCATCTTATCACCATACTGGGACAACTCACTCAGGTTATGAATAATAACCTTACCCGTATGGAGCACCCTGATGCACAACGCGGAGAATAAATGTTAGACCGCTTCATGAGGAAACAACCACCAACATTAAATGGGATTAAAAATCCATTAGTAGCTGAGAAATGGATAAGTTCCTTAGAGAAAATATTTCATGCTTTGGGGAGTAGTGAAAGTGAAAAAGTTGTCATGGCAGTTTATCACCTCACAGGAGATGCAGATCAGTGGTGGCCATTGATTCAAAACACAAAGAAAGATGATGAGGTATCAAATATGGAATGGAGGGAGTTTAAAGAGATTTTATTAGAAAAATACTTTCCTCATGACCATCGATTGGATATGGAAATGTAGTTTTTGAGTCTGAGACAAAAGGAGGATGAGAATGTATCAAAATATGAGGCTAACCTTACAAGGTTATCAAGGCATTCTGCAGATTATATACATAACCCAAGGAGTAATATTGATCAATTATTTTATGGGTTAAAACCATTTCTCCGGCGATCATTAGTTTTAAAATCCTTCTTATCATACGAAGATATTGTCTCATGTGCTATAAAGACTGAAAAAAGAATTCTCTAAGTCTTACAACATTAAAGCAAAGCAGGAGAAGAAGAGATATTTTGAACACCCTGGAAATGGAAATAAGGGTAAGAAGGGAAAATTTTAATATCCATCCTATGGTAAATGTGGGAAGAAACACCCCGGTACTTGTTTGAAGGGAATGGTATTCTGTTACAAGTGTGGTGAAAAAGGCCACAAAGCTCGTGATTACAAGGGGAAGAAAGAGGCTTCCAATGTTGAATACTACAATTGTATAGAAAAGGGGCATTATTAAAATTAATGTCCTAAGCGCCAAGGTAACTTACCTTAGAAAAGGCCAAGGGAGAAAGGCCAAGCTTATGTGATCACTACTACTGAGGTTGAAGCTCCAAAAGACGTGGTGGTAGGTAATTTAATGGTTTCCTCACGTTTAGTCAATGCTTTATTTGATTCTGGATCATCACATTATTTCATATCTTCCAAGTTTCCTAAGAAAATTAGATATTTTCAATTTTACTTAACAAGGGAGTTGTCAGTCAAAACACCTAAGGGAAGTATCATCATAACAAAGTTTTGTGAATCAGTTACCATTAGGGCATATAAGTGGTCTTTATCTGCTGATCTCATCGTCATACCCATGATTGAATTTGATATAATCCTAGAAATGGATTGGCTTTCGGACCATGATGGGAAAATTTATTGTAAGAAGAAGGAGGTTACAATTTTCAATGATGATAAAGAGTACATTATCTTTAGAACAGAAACGTCACCATCTGATTCTTATCTAGATCCACACCCAATAGCTCTACTAAATTCAATTATTGGTGAGGATGAGAATGAAATAATTATTGGTGAGGAAAAGAATGTTTGAATAGAGGACGTACCTATTGTGCAAGAATATGTTGATGTGTTTCCATAGGATTTACCTTGACATCCTCCAAAATGAGAAATTGAGTTTTCCATTGACTTAATTCCTGGTTCAAGACCCCACTACTAAAAATTCAGGCTATAGCGACCGCCATTGGCGGTCGCTTTAGCCTCGTCATAATAGACCAAAAGAGACCGCCAATGGCGGTCGCTATAGGTGGCCAAAATTCCGGCATACAGCGACCTCCTGGCGGTCGCTTTTCTGGGAAAATTTTTTTTTAAAAAATCGTAGTGCATATAAATGAAATATTTTTAAGATTACAAATGTGTTTTATTATAATAGAAAATAAATAAAATACATTTATTTAAATTTCTTAGTGAAAGAAATATATATCTATATATAATATTAAACAAAATATTTTTCTTATTCATCCAAAAGGTTTGTTAGGAATATGGTAATAATAAATCAAATTTTATGCTTAAAATTTGTATTTCTATAAAAAGGTAATTTTACTACCTCTTAATGGAGAGCCTATTTTAAATATAAATTCTAGCACATTTATAAATTTTTTAAGAAATGTTATCATTTCAGGATTTTTTTTCTTATTTGGTTTAGTTTGTGAAATTGTTTTGTTATCTAAAAAGGAATTTTCTCCACATGCATCGCACGTCCAATGGGTGTGTTGTATCCTCCTACACGTCACGAATAATATTCCTATTGTTTTTGTGTGGTTTCAGGTCATTCGGAGCATGTTTTCTCCGAATACGACCGTCTCACGCCGTTTTGGAGTTTTATGACTCTGGAAATGCGTTTCCAAACACCGCGGTCAAAAGACACCTCCTATTGATGTTCCGTCTACCCGACCATTTTAAAATTCATACAATAGCTATTGTCGTACGATTTCATGGCATTCCGAGGTTGTTCGGGTGGTTTTGACCCCCTAACGCGCCCTTTTAGCGCGCGCCGAGCTGCTGAAAACGACATAATCGGTCGTACCGCGCGCACCGCATGTCCGATGGGCATGCCTTATCCTCCAACACATCATGAATAATATTCATATTTTTTTTGTGTGGTTTCAGGTCATTCGAGCATGTTCGCTCTGAATACGACCGTCTCACGCCGTTTTGGCATTTTATGACTCCAGAAACGCATTTCCAGTCACTGCAGTCAAACGACACCTCCAATTGACGTGTCGTCTACCCGACCATTTCATAATTCACACAATAGATGTTTTCGTACGATTTCAAGGCATTCTGAGGTTGTTCGGGTGGTTTTGACCCCCCAATGCGCCCTTTTAGTGCGCGTCGAGCTGCTGAATACGACACAATCGGTTGTATCGTGCACACCGCATGTCTGATGGGCGTGTCGTCTCCTCCTACATGTCAAGAATAATATTCCTATTGTTTTCGTGTGGTTTTAGGTCATTCGGAGCACGTTCTCTCTGAATACGACAGTCTCACACCATTTTGGCGTTTTATGGCTCTGGAAACGCGTTTCCGGTCACCGCGGTCAAATGACACATCCGATTGATGTGTCGTCTGCCCGACCATTTCAAAATTCACACAACAGATGTTTTCGTACGATTTCATGGCATTCCAAGTCCGTTCGGGTGGTTTTGACCCCCCAACGCGCCCTTTTAGCACGCGTCGAGCTGCTGAAAATGACACAATCGGTCGTACCGCGCACACCGCATGTCTGATGGGTGTGTTGTCTCCAACTACACATCAAGAATAATATTCATATTGTTTTCGTGTGGTTTCAGGTCATTCGGAGCACGTTCGCTCCGAATACGACCGTCTCACGCTGTTTTGGCGTTTTATGACTCCTGAAACGCGTTTCTAGTCACCGCGGTCAAAAGACACCTATGATTGATGTGTTGTCTACCCGACCATTTCACAATTCACACAACAGCTGTTGTCGTACGATTTCATGGCATTCTGAGGTTGTTCGGGTGGTTTTGACCTCCCAACGCGCCCTTTTAGTGCGCGTCGAGCTGCTGAAAATGACACAATCGGTCGTACCACGTGCACCACACGTCCGATGGGCATGTCGTCTCCTTATACACATCACGAATAATATTCCTATTGTTTTTGGGTGGTTTCAGATCATTCGAAGCACGTTCGCTCCGAATTCGACCGTCTCACGCCGTTTTGGCGTTTTATGAATCCGGAAACGTGTTTCCGGTCACCGCGGTTAAACGACACCTCTGATTGATGTGTCGTCTACCCGACCATTTCACAATTTATACAAAGGATGTTTTCGTACGATTTCATGGCATTCTGAGGTCATTCGGATGGTTTTGACCCCCCAACGCACCCTTTTAGCGCACGCAGAGCTGTTGAAAATGACACAATCGGTCGTACCGCACGTCTGATTGGCATGTCGTCTCCTTCTACACGTCACAAATAATATTCCTATTATTTTCGTGTGGTTTCAGGTCATTCGGAGCACGTTCTCTCTGAATATGACCATCTCACGCCGTCTTGGCATTTTATGACTCCGGAAACGTGTTTCTGGTCATCGCGGTCAAACGACACCTCTGATTGATGTGCTATATACCTGGCCATTTCACAAGTCACACAACGGCTATTTTCGTACTATTTCATGGCATTCTGAGGTCGTTCAAGTGGTTTTGACCCCCCAACGTGCCCTTTTAGCGCATGTCGAGTTGCTGAAAATGACACAATAGGTCGTACCGCATGCACCGCACATCCGATGGGAGTTCCGTCTCCTCCTACACATCACGAATAATATTCCTATTGTTCTCGTGTGGTTTCAGGTCATTCGGAGCACGTTCGCTCTGAATACGACCATCTCACGCCGTTTTCGTGTTTTATGACTCCGGAAATGCGTTTATGATCACTGCGGTCAAACGACACCACTGATTCACGTTCCGTATGCTCGACCATTTCACAATTCACACAACAGCTATTTTCATACGATTTCAGGACATTCCGAGGCCGTTCGTGTAGTTTTGATCCCCCAATGTGCCCTTTTAGCGCGCGCCGAGGTGTTGAAAACGACACAATCGGTCGTACCGCACGCACCGCATGTCCGATGGGTGTGTCATCTCCTCTTACAAGTCATGAATAATATTCTTATTGTTTTCGTGTGGCTTCAGGTCATTCGGATCACGTTCTCTCCGAATACGACCGTCTCACGCCGTTTTGGCGTTTTATGAGTCCGGAAACGCGTTTCCGGTCACTGCGGTCAAAAAAAACCTTTGATTGACATGAATTCTACCCAAACATTTCACAATTCACACAATAGCTGTTGTCGTATGATTTCATGGCATTCCGAGGTCGTTCGGGTGGTTTTGACCCCCCAACGCGCCCTTTTAGCGTGCGCCGAGCTGCTGAAAACGACACAATCGGTCGTACCACGTGCACCGCACGTCCGATGAATATTTCGTCTCCTCCTACATGTCACGAATAATATTCCTATTTTTTTCGGGTGGTTTCAGGTCATTCGGAGCACGTTTGCTCCAAATTCGACCGTCTCACGCCGTTTTGGCGTTTTATGACTCCAGAAATGTGTTTCTGGTCACCGCGGTCAAACGACACCTCCGATTGACGTTCCGTCTACCCGACCATTTCACAATTTACACAAAGGCTGTTTTCGTACGATTTCATGGCATTCCGAGGTCGTTCTGGTGGTTTTGACCCCCCAACGCGCCCTTTTAACGCGCGCAGAGCTGTTGAAAACGACACAATCGGTCGTACCGTGCGCACCGCACATCTGATGGGCATTCCGTCTCCTCCTACAAGTCACGAATAATATTCCTATTGTTTTTGTGTGGTTTCATGTCATTCGGAATACGTTCGCTCCGAATACGACCGTCTCACGCCGTTTTGGTGTTTTATGACTCTGGAAACGCGTTTCCAGTCACCGCGTTCAAACGACACCTCCGATTGATGTGTCGTCCACTCGAACATTTCACAATTAACCCAACGGCTATTGTCGTACGATTTCATGTCATTCCAAGGTCAGTCGGGTGGTTTTGACCCCCCAACGCGCCCTTTTAGCGTGCGTCGAGCTGCTAAAAACGACACAATCAGTCGTACCGTGCGCACCGCACGTCCGATGGGAGTTCCGTCTCCTCTTACATATGACAAATAATATTCCTATTGTTTTTATGTGGTTTCAGATCATTCGGAGAACGTTCACTCCGAATACGACCGTCTCACGCTGTTTTGGCGTTTTATGACTCTGGAAACACATTTCCGGTCACTACGGTCAAACGACACCTCCGATTGATATTTCGTCTACCCGAACATTTCAAAATTCACACAACAGCTATTTTCGTATGATTTCATGGCATTCTGAGGTCATTCGGGTAGTTTTGACCCCTCAACGTGCCCTTTTAGCGTGCGTCGAGCTGCTGAAAACGACACAATTGGTCGTACCGCGCGCACCGCATGTCTGATGGGTGTGTCGTCTCCTCCTACACGTCACGAATAATATTCCTATTGTTTTTGTGTGGTTTCAGGTCATTCGGAGCACGTTCACTCCGAATACGACCGTCTCACGCCGTTTTGGCGTTTTATGACTCTGGAAATGCGTTTCTGATCACCGTGGTCAAATGACACCTACTATTGACATTCCGTCTACCCAAACATTTCACAATTCATACAACAGCTGTTGTCGTATGATTTTATGGCATTCTGATGTCGTTCATGTGGTTTTGACCCCCCAACGCGCCATTTTAGCGCGCGTCGAGCTGCTGAAAACGACACAATCAGTCGTACCATGTGCACCGCATATCCGATGGGTGTATCGTCTCATCCTACATGTCACGAATAATATTCCTATTTTTTCGGGTGATTTCAGGTCATTCGGAGCACGTTTTCTCCGAATTCGACCGTCTCATGCCGTTTTGGCGTTTTATGACTCCAAAAACGCGTTTTCGGTCACCGCGATCAAACGAAACCTACGATTGACATGTCGTCTACCAGACCAATTCACAATCCACACAAAGGCTATTTTCGTATGATTTCATGGAATTCTGAGATCGTTCGGGTGGTTTTGACCCCCCAACGCACCCTTTTAGCGCGCGCAGAGCTGCTGAAAATGACACAATCTGTCCTACCGCGCGCACCGCACGTCCTATGGGCATGTCGTCTCCTCCTAAACATCACGAATAATATTCCTATTGTTTTCGTGTGGTTTCAGGTAATTCGGAGCACGTTCGCTCTGAATACGACCATCTCACGCCGTTTTGGCATTTTATGACTCTGGAAACGTGTTTCCAGTCATCGCGGTCAAACGGCACCTCCGATTGACGTACCGTCTCCCCAAAAATTTCACAATTCACACAACGGCTATTTTTGTACAATTTCATGGAATTTCGAGGTCGTTCAGGTGGTTTTGACCCCCCAACGCGCCCTTTTAGCACGTGTCGAGCTGCTGAAAACGACACAATCGGTCGTACCACGCACACCGCATGTCTGATGGGCATGTAGTCTCCTACTAAACATAACGAATTATATTACTATTGTTTTAGTATGGTTTCAGGTCATTCTGAGCACGTTCGCTCTGAATACGACTGTCTCACGCCATTTTGGTGTTTTATGACTCCGGAAACGCGTTTCCGGTCACCGCGGTCAAACGACCCCTCCGATTGACGTGTTGTCTACCTAACCATTTCAAAATTCACACAAAGGCTGTTGTCGTATGATTTTATGGAATTCCAAGGTCGTTCGGGTGGTTTTGATCCCCCAACGCGCCCTTTTAGCGCGCGTCGAGCTGCTGAAAATGACACAATCGGTCGTACCACGCGCACCGCACTCCGATGGGAGTGTCGTCTCCTCCTATACGTCACGACTAATATTCCTATTTTTCGGGTGGTTTTAGGTCATTCGGAGCATGTTTTCTCCGAATTTGACCGTCTCACGCCGTTTTGGCGTTTTATGAATCCAGAAACGCGTTTCCGGTCACCGCGGTCAAACGACACCTCCGATTGACGTGTCGTATGCCTGACCATTTCACAATTCATACAAAGTCTGTTGTCGTATGATATCATGGCATTATGAGGTCGTTCGTGTGGTTTTGACCCCCCCCCCCCCCCCCCGGGGATTTCCGGGGTGCGGGGGGGTTGTCCGGAGTCGGGGGGGCTGTCCGGGGTGCGGGGAGGGCTATCCAGGGGTTCGGGGAGGGCTGTCTGGGGTGTGGGGGCAGGGGGGTTGTTGTTCGGGGTGTTGGGGGGCTGTCTGGGGTGCGGGGAAGGGGTTGTCCGGGGTGCTGGGGGGCTGTCTGGGGTGGGGGGGATGTCTGGGGTGCGGGGAGGGGCTGTCCGGGGTGCGGGGGGATGTCTCGGGTGCGGGGGGGCTGTCCGGGGTGCGGGGGGGTTGTCCGGGGTGCGGGGAGGGGCTGTCTGGGGTGCGGGGAGGGCTGTCCAGGTTGCGGGGAGGGCTGTTCGGGGTGTGGGGGCCTGTCCGGGGTGCGGGAGGGCTGTTCGGAGTGCGGGGAGGGATGTCGGGGGTGCGGGGGGCCTGTCCAGGGTGCTGGGGGGCCTATCCGAGGTGCGGGGAGGGCTGTATGGAGTGCGGGGAGGGCTGTCCGGGGTGCGGGGGGGATGTCCGGGGTGCGGGGGGGATGTTCGGGGTGCGGGGAGGGTTGTCCGCGGTGCGGGGAGAGCTGTCTGGGGTGGGTCGGGGACTACAAATAGTGAACCTCTGTTCATTCATCAAAAACAAGTTTAATGGTTTATATTAAGAATCACATGGTTTTTTCAAAAATATTACAGAACATGCAATTGAAAACATTGAAGAATTAAATGAAAAAAATATCCAAATCATTAATCAGTTTCATGGTTACTTCTCAATTCGTGCACACAAACATTGCATCAGGCCAAAACACACATGATACCCCCAAATCACAAAAAAATCTCACTAGAAACCCAACCTAAATATCAATAACAACCCCACCATTAAAAACAGAAACACACCTCATGAATATGATGCGTCATCCATGGTCATGACTACTACCTCCATCAGATGGGTCAGGGGCCTACAACAAAAAAACATTATGAATATTTTCATAACAAAAATAATATAAATTAAATAAATAAATATAGTATAAACCTGTGTCATCTGATCCCCTACACCATCACCAGGACGCACATATTGCCACAGTGCTCTAACCTCAGCGATCAATTGCGCATTTACCTCCTCAGAAGCACGCAGTCGTGCCTCGAAATCTGACAACTGCTATGTCATCTGAGCAACAGCAGGACCGACAACCATAGTGTGTGACACTACAGAATGAGGAATCCCTGTTCCATTGGTCAAACTATATCCATACCCATCCCGACCAATAATGCGATGAAAGATCTCATCCCTTCGCATGGGAAGCTGTCACTGGTCATCTGGCAGATGTTCTAACTCAGCTTCAAATTGAGCCTGTGAAATATTTAAATATATATACATATATTAATATACAGATTTTATGTAAGTATTGGTAATGAGTACAAGAACTTACTATCAATGCTGCAGCCTCTGGATCATTGTGATCATGAGTCCTCATCGGGACATACTTTCAAATTTTTCTATTAAATAAAAAATCACATATGTTATTATTGTTTATACATAGGGAATAAAATAAAATGGTCTTCTTACCTGAACCTCCATCCAAAGATGATCTAATGTGTCTTAAGGGATAGAAGCCCAGTCACGCATGGTCAATGGAAATCGATGTGGGTCACGTATGATATGACCCAGCTGGCGAATAAATGCAGGGTAATTATGTCCCACAGGATGAAATACCTCATCAAATGAAACATCAAATGTCGTGTCGGAATTCCACGATAATATGCCACGACTAGGGCCTCTCTTGCGAGAGGAAGAAGTAGTCGAGTCTAATCCTGTTGAAAACAATTTTATATATAAATTGACAGATGTTATAAATATATATATATATATATATATATGTTTATCAATTACATAAAAAATAGTGACAATGACATTAAAACATACCTCGACCCTAAGACATAGATGCCTCAGATGGATGATGTGGATCTACTGCATCCTCCCCTAACATGCCTGCAGTCATGGAAAACATTAGTAAGGGGACTATCCAAAGTGTCAAAATGATAAATTGGATTGTTTTTTAAAAAAATAAAACTTTTACAGTTGTTAATCAAACAAAAAGGGATTGAATAATTAGTTGTGAATGAATTTTAAAAAATCATAAAGTTAACAAAACAGATATACAAATTATGTACAAAACCAATCAATGCATAGCCAAATTTCAAATTGAATTAATAAAAATTCAAGCAGCACATGAACCAAAGGAAGAATACCTCAATGGGAAGATACGCCGAGGGTGGGACGATGAGGGAGGGGACCAAGGACAGGGGGATCCGGAGTGGATGGGAGGAAGCGGCGAGGGGACGAGTAGTAGCCGTGTGGGGAGGTAGGGGACCGGGCGACGGCGGTGCAGCAAGGGAGAGGACGGTGAGGGAGGGGACGGGTGGCGGTGGTGCGGAGAGTAAGGGGATGAAGACAGAGGGGACGGGGGTTGTCGGGGTGCGGGGGGGTGTCTAGGGTGCGGGGGGGGCAGAGGGCCGAGGGTGGAGGCCGGAGGGCAGAGGGGTTGGAGGACGGAGGTGCTGGAGGCTGGAGGTGGGTGGCGGGAGGCCAGAGGGCAGAGGGAGGCTGGAAGGCAGCCGGAGGGCTGCCGGAGGGCTGCCGGAGGGCTGCCGGAGGGCTGCCGGAGGGCTGCCGGAGGCGGGTGGCGGGAGGCCCGAGGGCAGAGGGAGGCCGGAGGGCAGCCGCAGGGCAGAGGGCGTCCAGAGTCGGAGGAAGGCCAGATGAGTGGAGGGCAGGGTGGAGGGCATACGGCGGAGGGAGGAGGCCGACAGGGCGATGGGGGATGGCGGCGAGGGAGGGCGCACGGTGATGGGGCAGGGCGCGCGGTGACGGGGGAGGGCGGCGGGGAGGGAGCATGGCGACGGGAGAGGTGTGCGGCGAGGCGAGGGAGGAGGGTTCGGGGGGGGCGCCGAAGCCCCCATTTTTTTTGGGAAAACCTAGCGACCTCCATTGGCAGTCGTTATAGGTAAGGGGGCTCCAAAGCCCAATTTTCTAGTAGTGCCCATATCAAAGACCCCTTATAGAATGGTCACTGTGAAATTAGTGGAACTAAAGAAACAACTAGAGGAATTAAGTAATAAGGGAATTATTAGCCCTAGTGTTTCTTCATGGTGTACCCCTATCTATTGTTTCTGATCGTGATCCCTGTTTTACATCAAGATTCTAGAAAAGTCTTCAGAAGGCCCTGGATACTGAACTTCGTTTGATCACTGCCTACCACCCTCAAACTGATGGACAATCAAAACGGACTATTCAAACCTTAGAAGACATGTTGAGATATTTCTCACTTGACTTTCAAGGTATGTGGGATCAATATTTACCTTTGGTATAATTTTCCTATAATAATAGCTTTCATTCAATTATTCAGATGGCACCATATGAAGCGTTATACGGAAAGAGATGTCGCACACCAACTTGTTGGGATGATGTTGGCGAAATAAAACTCATAGGCCCAGAACTTGTTGAGGAAACAATGGAAAAGGTGAAGGTTATCCAAACCCACATCAAAGCAGCTCAAAGTAGGCAAAAGAGCTATGCCGATAACCAAAGGAAGGATTTGGAATTTCAAGTAGGAGACCATGTTTTCTTGAAGGTATATCCATGGAAGGGTGTTATACATTTTGTTAAGAAGGTTAAATTGAGTCCCAGGTACATCAGACCTTTCGAAATTCTAGAATGAATTGGAGTTGTAGCTTATCGTTTGGCAATGCGTCAAAGTCTCTCCAAAGTTCATGATGTGTTCCATGTATCACTGTTGAGAAAATACATGCCTGACCCAATGCATGTACTCACCTATGAGGAAATTGAACTGGAACCTAATATGTCGTATTGTGAAGAGCCTGTCAAGATTCTTGATACAAGATAACAAGTGCTAAGAAACCAGACGACTCATTTGGTAAAAGTTCTATGGAGAAACCATAAGATGGAAGAGGCAACGTGGGAACCTGAGGAACTTCTGATGAAGAACCACCCGAATCTTTTTATGCAGTAATATTCTAGAAATTTTGAGGACAAAATTATTTTAAGGAGTGAAGAATGTAACACCCTGAGCTTCCATGGTATATTTCCCTTCGAATAATGCAATAGCTTGCATTGTACGCAACTTCGAGATTCTAACACACCACGACCAATCAAACTAGCAATTATGAATATTAATACCCAATTTTTGAAATTTTATAAATTTTATTTTTCAAAATGGACTTCATTTCTGAATTTGGAATATCGAAATTATCTTAGGTTTAATTTTTGGTATTTTTATGAAAACTTTCAATTTTTGATGAATAGTAAAAAACACTGTGTTATTGGTTAAAACCAACTTTTTATTTAAATATTTATTTATTTAATTTAATTTAATTTTAGGTAAAAATAGATACATAATATCTATATAAGTTCAATTTAATTCATTGGATTCATTTTATAATAAGCTTAGATATATAAAAATTTTATTGAACTTTTTTACCGTCTTTTACCCACCTCCTAGGAGCATTTGCAAATTTGCATAAAACTTAATTTTACCGCTTCTGTGAGTTGAATTTTAAAAATTAGAGAGACATAGTTAATATCAGTAAGTAAAATTTGGTTCAATAAAATAATTTTTGGTGAATAGTAACTTTTTCTTTTATTTACCACGATTAAAAGTAAATAGTATAATTAAGGGTAAAAATGATATCATAATTACCCTAAAACATGTTCTAATTCTATTGGATAATTTTAATTAGACCAAAAAAACCTTAGGAATAAAATATGATCCCCTTTGGTTCACTTGGATTAGATTAGGACATTTATTATTATTTTATTTAAAGAAGAGTTAAAAGAGTTAAATTCAAAGTTTAATAACTAAAACATTTTTAATATAGGGTTACACACAATATAAATTCAATTATAAATATTTATTAGAAATATAAAAATATTTCATACATAATGGTATTTTATTTATAATTTTTAGACATTATATAATTTAATTTATTTATGACACAATGATGATGTAGTAATTACCTTATTAATGAAATATTAAAATAATTGATATTATAAATATCCTAATAAATGTAAATTGAGACTTCTGATAAATTCCACTAATTTTATAGGTTAATATGAAATTTTAGGGTTTGTTAAATAAATTTTATTCTAATTGATAAAGTTTTTATGGCTTTCAAAAAACTCAAATTCTAAATAGTATCAAAATTGACATAACTGGGTTTTTAAAATAAATACTATATTATTAATTGATATAATATTCCCAAAAATCTAAGGTTTGGTAAAAGGACTTAGATAAGGCTATATATATTAATAATGAACTACATGGGGTTATCTTGGCTTGTTATAGTAATTTTATTAACCATATAATATAAAAATACAAAGAGACATGGTAAATGTCAAACTATTTAACTAAGAGTTAAATCTAAAAGATAAGGTTAATATGGTGACCTAAACTAGTCTAAAACCTATATGTTGAGAGTTTTTCGACCCATACCCACCTTAGACTCTAAAAAAATCATTTTTGAGCCATTAGAAACCAAAAATGATTTTATTATAAAATAATATTTCAAGCTTTTCCTAAAGTGACTCTCACCTCTCTTATAAAAGGGTACTTCCCATTCTCTTAATTTCACACCTCCAAAGCCATTTGGATCGACCAACCCCTGCCCAAATATCCTCCCAAATTTCCTCCCTTCATCCTATAGGCCTTAATTTGGTAAGAAATCCAACCCTAATGAGCCCTTTTGATCAAATCAAGAGGAAGAACCCGAAGAAGAGGTAAATATTTCATCACCTCTTTCAAGTTCTTTTCTTCTTCCACTTCCCCTTTATTTGTTGTTTCAATTATAAAATAATAAATCCAGTTTCTTATATATAATTTGATGTTATTATAAAAATGTTACAACCATATTCATTATTCTATCCATCCTATAAATGACAAAGTCACCATACGTGCGTACGTATGGATTACCGTCTCCACGTCATGGTGTAGTTTCTTATTCAAACACTTCATTATTTGGATGGGTATAATAATTAGTATAACTGATGTAAATAATAAATATAACGTGTTAATTATTCATTATATATGATATACCACCCAATTACATACTATTTCACTGTCAATATAATGATATTGTCGCTCGTGTGTACGTATGGATTACCGTCTCCAAGAACGCGATGAGATTCATTCCCCATCGTAATCATTCAAGAATAATTTTCATTTTATGATTAAAAATAATTTTTATGAACATAATATCATTATGTATATGAATCAAATACATCCTATCCATAACTAACATGGCTTACGTAACCAACCATATAATGGAAAACGAATCAGTTTACACCTGAAATGATGATACTGCTGAAATATTATTAACAAATCAATATTAGAGGATAATATATGATATCATATTTATGTATATAGTTCTTGTATAATTTAATAAAAATGTTTTAACTATTATACAAAAGTTTAACATACCATCTACTAAGTAAAATTACAAGGTAAGGGTTAATTTCACAATCTCTTTTTTATCCAAGGTTGTTTTTACGTAAGTATCTACCGGGTCCTCTATCATCCACATCCATGTTTCTTAAAAATGTATTTCAAAACATTTTTAATATTTAATATAATATTTTTTAAATTCATTTATATCCTTGTTTGAATTTTTATAAAATGTTTGTAAAGGAATCTTTCCGTCATTTTCCAAACAAGGTACTTTATGACCTTTTCGACGAATTAAGGTAAGAATGTCTTTTTTTTAACTTATACGATGGGTGTGGCTATTTTTCTCCATTATAACATTGTTGAAGCTTCCCATACAATATTATAAGAATATTTTCAAAATAAATGTTTTATTTTATAATTATATGAATTTTAAATGATTTCAAAATAGAAAGAGATATTTCTCTAAAAAGTTTTGATTTCATCTATGTCAACATACTTTGATGGATTTTAAGCTTATTTGAAGTTGATTTATTATGATACAAAACTTCCATATTGTATTTAAGGTTTTTTTATATGTTTGAATGTGGATGTGTTATTTTTACACCATTCATGGTTTATGGATAAAGTATTGACATTTCATATGCTAGTTTTAATATGTATATTTATGTTATATTTAAACCTTTTCATATGAGGAATGCATTGGACTTAGTAAGTGATGGGTGGAGCCTACTATAGATCATCGATGCATCGGTATGTCTCATGAGACAAACTAGTGTCTTGTAATAAGGCCTTGAAAAAATCTTATTTGTAGTCTTGGAACAAGGCCTTGACTATGTGGTTATGAAGTCTGGAATTATGCATTCCATCATTATGAAAGTGGCTATTGATATGGCATGTGATTATTAGACTAGTAAAATATCCATGTGAATATTTAAATGGAATTATTTTATTTTATCTTTCCCATATTATTCTTAAGTTTATGTTTAAAAGGCTTTTGTCTTAGTCTTATACATTGCCTTATATTTTTATTCTTATTTATGAAAGTTTCTTCTATATTTTTATCCTTACTGAGAATCTGAGCTCACCGCTTTCTATGTTTTATTTTTACCAGGATATAAAGAAGTATTTTATAGTTGACTTATAGAGATAGGCTTAGGATATAAGTGTGTTCAAAAGGGGACAAAATTTTTTTGATTTTTTTATTTCATGATGTAATGTAAAAATTATTAATGTATCTAGTACTTCCAAGGCTACTAAACTGATCAGTCTTTCAGGACATGATTCCTTGTATCATGCCAATGTTATGTAATAATGCACCGACTCTAGGTAACTGGGTTCGTGGAATTACACATAGGCATATCTATATACCATCCCAAAGGCCCCCCATACAATATAGACCATATGCCCTCCTATTATAGTCTAAAGGCTCATCTATAATGTCTAACAAGCCCCCCCATAATAATTTCCCATAGGCCCTTTTAAAGTTGACTAGCATATAGGCCCACCTAAAGCTAGTACCTTACCTTGATCTGTGTCGTATGTGGATGCCTCTCCTTCTAAACATCACCCACGTAATCAAGTGGGGGTCTTCCAGCATTTCCATCATCTATCAGCAGGGGCCCTTCGTCATTCACCCTTACCATAGATGGGGGGTGCCTGGGTGATTTCACCTATGTGTTTCCTAGTTTCATTGGCCACTATCCTCTCACCTATGTTTTCCTTACATCTACCACTATCTTCACTAACTATCATGCTTACCATCGTGATTTTCCCCTCTCAGCCTCCCCTCAATTGGTCGATCCACACAGTTAATATCCGAGCCATTGGTGAGCTTCACCTCTATCGATCTCGAAAACCTGTATGTGTTCACGTGTCGTCGACTGCCTTCCCCCACACCTGACCTACATGGAAACTTTTCCCACATATGCACATCAATCACAGGTCAACCACCACCCATACATGAAAACTATCTCCTAAAGAGACACCCCATTCATATGATTGGCCCCCTGAAGTACCCCACCCTGAAATAAACCACAACCACAAAGTAGTCCAAATTGACGCAGGGCCAGGATTTGATCCCTCACCCTACCACATGCAGTTCTTAGATGAGTAATACTCATTCATGACCATGGACACGTAATATATAATAATAATAAACAAATAATAATTATTAATAAATTATTAATTATTAATTATTTAATTTCATAAATATAAACAAAATAAATATTGAAAAATGATTTAGTGGCGGTTTAAACCACCCCTAAATGATTTTACCGGTTTTTAAAAACCACTTCTAAATTAATTCATATTTGTTTAGAAAATCATCTCTAAATCATTAGTGATTCATGATTGAGTGATGTTTTTCAAAAACTATCACTAATTTATTATTCTAGAATAGTGATGGGACTTTTTCCACTATGTTTCTATGAATGGGGAGTGAACTCAATCTCCTCTGGGGATTTATCCATTGTGTATTTGGGAATAGGATTAAACTCAATCCCCAATGGGACTCTATACACAATGTGATGATTGTCTTGGCAAAGAGCCTCAACATAGGAAATTATTTTTCTATGAGTACACTTTTATGTCACATCATTATGCATATGTTATGTTTCCATAGCTCATTACTATCGAATCATTTTATCTCATTATTATTACTCATATCTTATATAATCCTTTTTCCATTACTAGTGTTTTATAATATATGATTTTAGGTATGATTATCTCATTTTATTACATGTTTCTTAATTATGTTCTCATGCCTTTATGTTCTACTTATGATTACTTGTGATCTTTGATTAATGAATCTTATTTTTACACTTGTTGAGAATTTGATTTCAACCTTTCTTATGTTCTCATTCCCTAGCTTATGAAGGAGAATATTATGTTTTATTTGTAAAATAGGTTATCATGTGGGAAGACTATTTGTAGGAGATGTTAAAAATATTTTAAAATAAATTATTTATATATTTATTCTTTGAAGACGCTAAATCTTTAGGTTCTGAATGTGATTTAATTATGAGATGTTATATTTAAATACCGGGATTTTTTGTAAAGTGATAAAAGTATTTTTGGTTTATCTTAGTTGGTATCAAATTCTATATTTAAATCATGTGTTTTTAGAACCTAACTTAAGAGTATAGGTTTGTGTAACCTAAAGCACATACCGGAAAAGTCCAGTCAGAGGCTAAGCCACTGACCATTTATTAAAATAAAATAAAAGTGTACTAGCAAGCATTACAAGGCATAAAAACAACTAGATATCATAAAATTCATACCCTTCACCACATCCAAGATAGATTTCTGCCTCTAAAGTAGTCGACTCCCACTTAGAGCTCTCATAGTGTTTCAAGACCTTGGCATATTTTTTTCTAAGATTCAACTTCTCCAAAGAAATGAACTCCTTAGAAGACTGCATACCCTTTTTTAAGCCAGAGTCTGCCCCTCCTTTCCCAACAGTGGACCTGGTAGACACTGACTTTGGTAGATAGGAATAATCTTTCCTCAGCCTTGTTTGTTCTAGAACTGACATGGATCCCTTACTCCCAGACATCTTCTTCTTCCCATCCTTCACAATTTTTCTATAGGAGGGTTGGACCAAGCTGCCAACATTAATCTTGCCACTATCAGAGAGTTTCCCCCATTCTTCAGTGATGCGTACCTCTTGATACCCCTAATTTTCTCCCCGCTCCTTCTGAGAAATACTGTTAGCATCAATCATATCCAGACAATGTGGTTGTTCTGCAAATTGATAATCATTACAAGTCCCCTTCGCCCTTGCAGTTTCACTAGAAAATGCATTATTACTGCCACTTTCATTCCATGAAGTACTTCCCTTAGCATTATTGATCTTCTCATTCTCCAATTCTTGGAAGAAATTAGCAGTGGGAACATTGAAAACCACAACTCCAACACCATCCTCCTTCCCATTCAACTCCTCAACACAGTCATCCAAACCTCCCAGGATTGTGCCATCCCCTGAAGCAACGGGGTCCAAAGTATGTTCTGGCCGCAAAGATCAGCCAGATGCATCAACTGGAAGATCCTTCACAATACCAAGATCATGCCTTAGAGTACTGAATACCTGACTCACCAATGGATTTTATGACCTCCACTGCTTCTCCTTCTAAATAGCACCACCAATGTTCTTTGAGGGACCATGTTGCCCCTTTGCCTCAACTTCCTTCACCACGTGCTGCACCTCAGCCACTGTCTACCCGATAGACATCCCTTCCACACAAAAACCCTACTCCAGAGAGCGTTCCACAGAGCCCGGTCTTAAAGTCAAGCTACTCAGTGGAACCTTAAAAAATGGTACAGCCAAATCAGGTGAAACACTGCCACTATTGCCCATCCTCATCGCCCGTTGTGAAACCCCAGCTGCACCATTTCTACGAAAGACCGTTTCCACATGTCCAAAGCGACCACAATTAACACAATAAAGCATCCAGGATTCAAATATCACCTCCTGCTTCCAATGAAATTCCTTACCATCAGTGATCCAAACCCACTTCACCGGCGGCTGTGTGACATCAATCTCAACACACATCTGTAGACAGATAGGATGACAGACCGCCTCCGTTCAACGATCAGAGCACATATATATTTCTATCATGTTCCCAATAGCACAAAGAATGGCAGGATTTTGGAATTACAGAGGGAGGACAGGGAGACTCACCCACATTTCTATCATCGAGGTATCACGCCTCATGTGGAAATCGAGACTCCATCGAAATAAGAAAAACGAGTCCCCATTGCATTGTCGAGGGGTTTTGGACCAGGCAGTTATAAGATCGGCTTCCGTCGCAAACTGAATCATCAAATGACATCTGTCAACTAATCCAACTACCACACGCTCCTGAAGATCCCAAGAGTTGAAAACAAACCGATCAAATTCATCAACCGAAGGTCGTTTAAAACGAAATTAAGCCACCAGCATGAGACTACATAAACTCATGGCACGATTGAGCTCCGTTGGGGAAAGAAGGAGTTATGGCGCGCCCTAGAAAAGTTCCTGAACTTTCGGCGAAAGCTGGATCTTCGGAAAAGAAGGGAGATACTCAAAATTGGAGAACGGAAAGATTTTGGATTGATCAACAAAGAGTTATAGAGTTTTTAAAAATTACATTATGAAATTTTAGTGTGAGAGGAAGATTATTTGAAATGCACTAAAATTTAGGTCAAAGATAAGTAAAATGGAAATATGGGGAGATTTACCTTTAAAAATTAAAGGAAAACAATTTAATTTTAAAAATTCTTTATAAAATAATAAATACATTAAAAAATTGAAAAAAATCAAAGTTTGAAGGAAAAAAAATATAATTAAATAGAATAAATTAAGTGGAAGAATAAAATGAAGAGTGATTCAATTAAGTGATTTGAAAATAAAATGTTTAAGCGATTCTAAGAATAAAAATGATTAAGTTTCAATTGATGGATTAATAATTTTAAAATAAATAACGATTTAAAGTGATAAATAATTGAAAATATGGAAAATAAATGAGACAAAATATTTGGTAAGGAAGTTCAAAAATACTACCCAAAGGCACCCCTACGTCTCCCACCTCAATCGATTGAGGATTTTAATATATTAGTCCATTGTATTTGATGGTACCCAAGATACCAAAACTATCCCTTGATTTTTAGGTTATAATAAAAACTAGATATGATAAACACTGTCTCTTTAATGGTGAAGCTATAAACCTTAAAATAATATTCCCTTTCCTTTTAAAAGTAAATTTAAAGAAATCCATGGTCGCTTACTTTCATGGTGGTAAATACAAAATTTAGAAGAGAGAGGAGGAAGATTATATTTGTAGTTTAGTATTAAATATCCCAAAGAATATTATGAAAACACTAGGAGAGATTGATAAAATAATGAGAGTGATAAAGATATACAATTTGAAACGCACTCTTTTGAGAATAATGAAGATTTAGATAGATAGAGCTTTGAGAACTTGAAAAGATTTGAAGATCATAGAGAAATTGAGAACATTGGTGATTGGATGAGGAAGTTGTTTTTGATAATCAAGACCTACAAAGGTCTCTATTTATAGCCTCCAAATCCTTTGGTATAGTTATGCAATCCTTTGGGAGTCTTCAAGCCAAATATTTCCTAGTTCGATGTATTTTGATCAACATTTAGAGCATTCATAATTGAAACATTTTGCATCATAGAAGGGATCACTACAGCATGGTCGAGAGCGTTGCGGTGTAGGCTTTAGAGTTGTGGTGTGTAGTCTCAAATGAACAATTTTTTGGTTTTGATATTTTTTAGGTAGTTGTGGCATAACATTTGGGCTATAGTGTGGAGTATTTTGTGGTTATGCAAAATTTTATGCCACTGTGATGTAGCATTAGGGTTTCAGTTTGGAAAACACCTAAAATGAAATTATTGCGGCATAAATTGTACCTTATAGTGTGGAGATAACTAGGTTTATTATGGTCTTTAATTTGGTGTGGATTTAGGTATTTTAATCATAAATCATGAAAAGGTATTTGACCAATATATTTTATTACATGGCCCTGAGTATTGTATCTTAATCACATTTCTTTCATCTTTCTGTGTCGTGGTTCTTAGGGTTGTGTTTTAATACTTGTTTAGCAGTGTGGTATTATGTGATGTGTCATAGTCCTTGTTCAAGGAGTCTAATATAAATTCAATAATCAATCTTCAAATAATTCTATCATGATGACATCAAACTAGCTATACATCACTTAAGAGAAAATATTACACACTTTAAGAGTGTTTGTGATCATTAAAATAAAATGCAAGTGAGACAAAGAATAATCTCCCATCTTTGATGATCACAAACACTTGATGAAACATTATGCCCATCCTCATTGGCTTAAGGATCAATGGGGGTGATTCTAGGAATTAGGTGACATATCCAAGACACCAAAGGCTAGTAATAAATGTTAAGGGTTTTTGGGAACATTGGGGGATGATTTCCCCTTTTGAAATAATACAATCAACCAACATGAAAAATAAACAACCAATCCTCTATATGATTCATGAACAAAAATACAACCAAATGTATAACCAAAAATAGAAAAATATTTGAGTTATAAAAAAATGAAAAACAATAATCCAAAAATCACAAGACTCAAGATATCAATACAACCAACTCTCAAATAGCTCCAAGCTCTAGCTCCACATGTCATGCCCGTTCTCAAGAAGAATCACTAAAGAAATGAGATACCTTTCATTTACCTATGTCCTTATTGATTACATATTAAAATTCACTAAAGTTCCTAGGAAGAGGGGCGAGTATAAACTTAGTAGAATTTCCCCTAATGACTTCCCAACTCATGCCACTAGCACCAAACTTGTTAGAAGAATTTGTATAAAATAGTTTTAAGTAGTAAAACAATTTATAACAAATACATAAACAATTTTTCAAAGGAAATAATAAATAAATCCATCATTTATCATTTTATTTGGTATATTATATTCCATGTCCACACACACATGTTGGATTTTAATGTATATGTAGATGACACAATATAAGATGGGGTGAATTTTGGGTTTAAAAACTTTTTTTTTTATTCCTTTAAAAGGATTTAGTTTAAAATATATTAAAATAATTCAATTAAAAAATCCTATTGAGATATTAAAACAATTAATCGGACTGGACCTAGGTCTGGTAATATAAGAATCATAATCAGGTCAATTCTGATGGTGTATTCCATAGGTTAATTTTAATCATGATAAAAACAAATTAAGCGTGTAAAAGTTCATAATCACAATAGTTATGATAGGCAGAGTAAAACAAAACAATGATTATATCATAAAGCATATAGAATCATAAGGAGTAATTGAAATTATTGTAATAACAAAAGATAGTAATCATAGTATTAATAAATTATTGTAATCAGATTGGTTATGATAGCACAAGAGCCTCAGCCCAGTTAGCGAAGACTCGTCAATTGCATTCAAGAGACCTGAGTTCAAAACCAGGTGTAGACATATTTTCGGGGGGGTACTATAGTAGTACTATAGAGTAATGTAGAAGGTACTGTAGTAGGTACTGTATAAGACACTTTTCAGTACTATAGCATCCTAAACTATTCATCCATTTGAGCTTTCAGGCCACCGGTTTTGGGCTTGGGTCCTTTAAGGCCTTTGGGCCACCCAAGTCCTTCGGACCAATAAGGCTTTCGGGCCACGTCAAGGCCTTTGGGCCACCTGAAATTGTGCTTAAATGATCAGACAGACTCTATAAGGAGTAGACTCTAGATGGAGAATTAGAGCAGGCGCATTCACCAGAGAAAAAGCTAAGAGGATTTTTCAGAAAGAGAGGGTATGCAATTTCCATCAGGACCAGCTTGTGCTTGCACAAGAATCCTAGCCAAATATTCATGCGAAGGTGGAGAGTTAATATCACGATGAAGAATATGGGAGGAGGAGTTCCAAGTATAGTCTATATATTTACTAAGACCTATGGGTCGTGTAATCTCTAAACTTATGGGCCTTGTAAGGGTCCCCCCTCATCCCTTAAAATGGGGGTTATAAAAATAAATAAAAATGAAGGCCTTCGGGCCATTCAGGAAGATTGGTTATGATAAAAAAAAGTATAGAATAGAAATATGAATTACTAATACAGTTCTATTTCTATTATAACGAAGTATAAATATAAAGGAATGCAATTCTTTTAACCCAAAGAGAAGGGTATCCAATAACCTTGGATAGAGGTCTCGCGATTTATAATTTCAAGAAGGTTTGTCTTACCCACACCAGGGTAATCCCATGATTCGATGATCAGCTTCTGTCTTGATATCCCTGCAAGCCCTCGATTAAGAAGGTAATTGGCACCTATGTATTCCTATTCTCATATGATCCGCAAATTATTGGCACATATATCTTCCTATCCTTGGAATCCCTTGATTGTTATCACCGATGATTGGCATATCACTAAGAAAAAAAACTCATGAAAGTCACAAGTATGTAGAACAAGCAGTTCAGAACTTGACTTCAGGGCTTTTCGCACGAAGTAGATATTTGACAGAGATCTCGCAAGAAGTATCAAATTCATCAAAAGTCTAGATCTCATCCAAATGACTTGGTATTTATATTCCTCATCCAAAAGGTCATATTTTGGCTCCAAAAATTGGATTTATTCCTAAAATCTCAAAAGGACTAGGACACATAGCACTCTAACGGTCTTCTTTTCACTAAAACAATGACATCATTTTATCATGAATATAAAAAAATAATACACAACATTGTTTTGATTAAAAGGTTTTATTTTTTATACAATACTATTTTCTAGTAATGATAAAGTGATTATGAAAATAATATGTATCTTTCAATAAAATACAAAAGTTAATAGTAAATGAGTATGATGATTTATGTTATGATGGTGAATATGATTTATCTAGTCAGTACGATACTAATCGGTGTGTACGATGAAAATTGTAATTAGCATGACTGGTATAAATTGTGTTCGGTGAGTACGATATAAATCGTATTCATCCTCATTAATATAAACATGGAAATAGTCAAAGCCTTATTTCTTTATGTGTACAATATTTAACGTAAGTGGTATAAAAAACATAATGATGGATTTGTAAAATAAAATCCTTAAAATAAAAACAATAAAACAATGTATGGATTTATTTGAAAAGAAATTTTTTGATTTCCAAATCAAAAAGGAATAGAAAAGTCAAAATAGAACTTTTGACTCAACAATATCCCCCTTTTTGGAAAGCACAAACCACAAGTTAAAAACAAGTAGAGGATTACAACATTAGATAAATTTCATATTCAAAAGTGAAACACTTATACTTATCTACCTTTGAGTTTAAAAACTCTTCTAAATATAATTTTAATACTAATAACCTCCCCCTTAGAATATCAAAATCCCTTAGGATCGTATTCTAAAAAAAAAATCCCCTCCTTACTAAAAGTATTCTCCTTTTTAGAATTTCTCTCCTTGTAAAATATATTCTCTCCTTTAAGAATTATTCTATCCTTATTCTCTACCTTTATAAAATATTCTCCTCCTTTTTGATTTACAAAATGAAATAGGATAGTTATTTTAAGACCTTTAAAAGGGTTATAGAGACAAAAAATATGAGGTAATAAAGTATTTGATTATCTAAAATAAGTGAAATAAAATTCATCCAAAAATAATGGAAAACATTCAGTCAACAAATGTATGGATGTCAAACACATTCATTAAAAGTTTCAAAAACAAATGGTACAAAAAGAGTTCAAATAATTCATTTCTTTTCCTTTTCTTTCTCTTTCTTAATAACATCCAAAACGATTATTTTCATCTTCTTGAACTCTTTTATGTCCTCCATGATCTTGTCAAGAGATTCCTTCTAATACCAAATATGTTTCTCCTAATCCTCAAACAATTGGTCCTAGGTATGATTCAAATCTTCCAGAGATATCAGTTTCTCTTCCAGAGACCAAATTATTTCTTTTTGAGCCTTAATCTTTTCTTCTTGAGCCTGATACTTTTTTGACTTAACTCTAGTTACCCTTTCTAGGATTTCAACTCTATTTTAGAACAAAGTATTGTGATTATTTGGGTTAATGATCTCATCCTGATAAATAAATATCATTGATTGAATGACATCCAACCTTTTTACAATTACTTTGAAATCACCAGACTGAATTTCATCTGGACCTCTGACCATTTTCAATTTCTGATTAGTATTAATTTGTAAATTGTTGAAAGCATTTGAGAGTTCATTCACAAGATTTCAGAGATATTATATTTTTTCTTTATGAAGCTTGATAGTCTCATCAGTCTTGTGTGACCACTTTACCACTTTATTACATAATTTTCTGTTCTCCTTAGAGCTTTCATCAAACACCTTAATACCATCTTTGAGATTCATCATTCTTTTCATTGGGAGCTTGATTGAGTCTGATATTTTGTTTTGATTCTCAGCCACAAAATCATTTTTCCCTTCTATTATTGGTAATAAAGGAAGATATTTTTCAATTCTTCTAAAAGCTTGAACAAGATATTGATCTCTCTTCAAAGAGATAGTCTGATCTGAATTTGTGTATTCTTTAAAACCAAGAAGTCTAGCATTGTGGCTTCCAGAATCTTCATTATCTAAATTTTGATTCTGATTGATATTGAATCTGGTTTGTTCATCCTTATCAGAAATTTGAATAACTTTCTGAGATTTAGATCCTTGATAATATTACATTCAAGGTTGAATTCATGGGGATGGAAATTTTCTAGATGTTTCTAAAAAGTATTTGATAGGAATTGTATCTGACTCGGACTTTTGATCCTAACTATTTTGTTTTTTATCTTCATCATTTTTTTCTTTTTTCTTCTTTTTCACTCTTATCTTCTCTTCACTTTTCTCTTATTCATGGATATATTCATCTATCTGATGCAACTCAATATCATCTCCTAAGACTTAAGGTGGTGTTGATTCTTCTCCAAATTTATGTTTCTTCTTTCCCTTATCTTGGATAGAGGGAGTGATAATGATTTTCGCACTTTTTTTTCTACTCCATTCATCATCTTATAAATATAAAATGTTTCAGTCTTTCTATTCATAAATTTATTTTTATTATTACTTTATTTTATAATTTCATTAGCCCTAATCTTTTTAATAAGGGATTCAGCAGGATTGAGACTTAATTGAGGTTCTTCTTATTTTCTTTGTTCTTATTCCTTTATCCAATTGGTCTTTGTTTCTGCACTATAAACACTTTTCTTCTTCGTCTTTATAACAGAATTATATTTGGATTTCTTTTATTTTTCTAAAACAATTAGTACAGATTATTTCAGTATTCTTTGGCTTCCTCTAACTATCTCTTTTGAAGTTTCAGCTTCTACATCCTTAATGGACTTTTTTTATTTTAGCTCAAAATGAATTTTTATTCCTCTTACAGTATCATCGCTAATCCAAATAACTCTTAAAATCCTCAGAACTGACTGAAGAGGAATTTTGAAAAAATTCAAACTTTTATAAATGAACTTACTAAGTATGGACAGAAACATAATTAGATGAATTTTGATTGCACCAAACTTGATATTTTTGATGGTATTGAAAATATAACCTATCAAGTTAATCATCCTTATGTCGACAATATAGTCAGGAGTAAAAACATCTAAAACTTTTAGAGTTTCTCTATCACCCCTTCTGGGAATTCAAAAGCCTTGCATCCAAAGTGAAATAAGTATATTATGAGCTAACAAATGGGTAGTTTTCCTTTTGTCCTCTTGAATCTCAAATAGAGATTATTCATCCCTTTATTTAACAAATGATCCCTTTTAATTTGGAAATTTATGCGATGGAAAAACACATCTCCCTTCAATAGAAAATTTAAGAAATGTGATTATTGCTTGGCTGACATACTTATCTCACTGTCATAGATATGAAACGATATGTTCAAATTCTCTTCAAAAACCTTCAAAATTTTATAGAACTAAAAGACTTATTTCACAATTATTAGATCTTGAGTATTGGGTTTTTCAACACAAATCGATTCCCATCCTTGGAATTGAATGATTCTCTTCAGATATGAATCATACTTTTCATATAATTCTTTTGTAAGAAATATTTCATGGAAGAATTTGATTTTGGAAAAATCTTTCAGTGCCATTTATTTTGGAGACTTTGCTGATGACTGATACATGAGTACAATTGAAATACTTTGGAGCCAGAAAACTTCATACTCAGATATTTGAAGAGGAGAAAATCTTTGTTGTAGATTGGAGGATAATCAATGTGGGATAAGAAGGGGTACCTTTATATAGGCGAGGATAAGTGACCGTTGGGATTCTATGGTCTAGATCAAATCAAGGAGATCTAACTGTTGAAAAAAAATTGAACTATTGAGTTTTTTTAAATATCTTATTCAGAATGAATCTGATAAAGGTTTTAAAAACAAATACCAACAAACATAAATGTATATGAAAAATTAAAAGGAATTGTTCCTTTAGGAATCTCAAGATAGATTTGTTGGTTTCAAAAAATTGTTTTTTCAAATGAAAATAAAACTTTGAAAACACAAATAAAATTTATTACTAAAATTTTTAGTATGGAAAATTTTTATACCGATTTATTATTATTTTTGTTATTTTTTTGTGATAAAAAAAATTGGTGCTGATAAAAAAATGGAATAAAAGATTAAAACATATGTACTCCCCCTTATAAAAGGATTATCTTAATTTAAGGATACGTTTTAAAGGAGAATTAGATTTGAATGATTACTTTATAGTGATTATTCCTAGCTTCTGTTTAATTTATTCAAATCTATCAAAAGATAATGGTTTTATAAATATATCAAAAAGTTGTTCTTGAATTCAAATAAATTGTAAAATGATATCTCCTTTTAATGTATGATCCCTAAGAAAGTGATTCCCAATGTCTATGTGTTTTTCATTTGAGTGATGTGTAGGGTTTCTACTTAGAGCTATGACACTAGTGTTATCACATAGTATTTGAGTTTTTTGTAAAACTTATGCCATAATCAGTAAGTGTGTGTTACATCCACAACACTTGATCGCAACAAATTCCAGTTGCCACATATTCGTCTTTAGTAGTGGAAAGTGCTACTGAGTGTTTTTTATTACAAGACCAAGAAACTAATGAATCTCCTAATAAATGAAAAGTTCTAGATGTTCTTTTTCTATTCATTCAACAGCCTCCAAAATCAGCATTTGAAAAACTTTTCAATTTGAAATCATTTCCAGAAGAATAAAAAAGTCCAAAGTTCATAATTCCCTTTAAATAGTGAAAAATTATTTCCACAGCTTTTAAATGAGATTATTTTGGATTTTATTGCTATTTTTCACATAATCATACTAAAAACATAAAGTCTAAATTACTAGATGTTAAGTATAGTAGACTTCCTATCATCCCTGTAAAAGTTGTTTGATTTACTGGTTGTCTAGCTTCATCAATATCAATAGTATTTGAGGTGCTGATTGGAGTAATAATACTTTTATTATTATCATACCCATACATTTTAAGAAGTTATTTAATATAATTATGTTGGGATATATAATTTCCTTCTGGTTTTTGAGAAATTTAAAAACTAAGAAAGAATTTTAACTCACCCATCATACTCATATCGAACTCGGATTTCATAAGATTTTCAAAATAAACTATTAAATATTTCTAAGTTTATTTGAATATAAATTCATCAACATAAATTTTAATGATCAAAACATTTTTGTTTTCTTTCTTTATAAAAATATTTGGATAAGCAGTTCCCTTAACAAAATTTTTTTGAAGAAAAAATCTTATTAATCTATCATACCAAGCTCTAGGGGATTGTTAAGTCCATATAAAGCTTTGTTAAGTTTGAAAAAATATTTAGGATGTTTTGTATCTTAAAAACCAGAAGGTTGTTCAACAAAAACTTCCTCTTGATCATATCCATTAAGAAAATCACACTTCACATCCATTTGAAATAGTTTGAAGTTGAAGAATGATGCAAAGGCTAATAGAATATGAATAGATTCAAGTTTAGCTACTGTAGAATAGGTTTCTTCATAATATATTCCTTTTTATTGATTATAGCCTTTAGCAACTAGTCTTGATTTATTTCTAATAATTATTCCATTTTCATCACATTTGTTTTTGAAGACCCATTTTACTCCAATTATAGAGGTTTCTTTAGGCATTTCAACCAAGGTCTAGACTTTATTCCTTTCGAATTAATTTAGTTCATCTTGCATTTCTTTTATCCAATATTCATAACCTAAAGCCTCAAAAAATAACAATAGGCTTCAGATTTCTTTTTTAGAAAATAGACCCATGAATATCTAGTGTAGTCATAAACTAAAACAAGTACATGATACTTTCCTCCAATACTTACAGTTTGTATAGGAATAAAAAGATCCATGTTCCCCAACTATAAATCATCAGAAATTGAAACTTTACTAATTGATTTAAAGCTTGAATTATGTTGCTTTCCATATTGACAAGGGTCACAAACTTTTGAAGAATAAAATATTAGTTTTGGTAGATCCTTAACAACTATTTTATTAGACAATTTATATAAGTTCCTAAGGTTATAGTGTCCTAACCTTCTATTCCATAACCATGATTGATCTTCAATTCCACTAAATCAAGGTAATTCTTGTCTCCTAAGCTCTTCTAAGTTTAGTGTATAAACATTATCATGCCGATGGGTAGAAATAATGAATTCATCCTTGGAATTGTATACTGTGCATTTATCATTTCTAAAATTCACAAAGTAACCATCATCACATAATTTACTTATGATTATAAGGTTTTTATTAATATCCTTAACAAATAAAACATTTGAAATCAAATATTTTCCAAGAAGAACAATAATACTTATACCAACTGTCTTTCCTTGATCATTGTCTCAAAAGGTAACTCTTCTACCATTAATTTCGATAATCTTTTCAAAGAATTCATTGTTACTAGTCATATTCTAGGAACATCCACTATACATGTGCCATATATTTTTTCTGTCGGTACTTCCTTTATTTTTCTAAAAATAAAACAATTAGTTTTTTGGAATCTAAACTTTTTTGGATCCAAAAATGCTAGAAAAAAATTTTGGGAACCCACATTTGTTTTGAAAAATGGGCTTTATGAAATCCCAAAGATTTAATTTTATTTAAGGAAAATGTTTTATTCCAATGACCTCCACATTAACACTTAGTGAAAAGGGGGCATTTTTAGGAACAAAATAATTGTTACTAAAAAATAGTTTTGAATGAGAATAATCTATTCCTAAAATATTACCTTGTGGATGAAGTTGTTTATAAATTTTTTCAAAACCTTCTTTAACAATGGTAAATTTTATCAAAAGTTTATTTAAAGAAAATATTTCAGAATTTAGTTTTATAACTAAATTCTTATCCACATTAGTATTATATTTAGAAGTGAGTTTTGAATCTAAAAAATTTTTCTTTGAAAGAACTTTTTCAAAATCTTTAGAAATCTTATCCTTCTCAGAATTAGCATCCTCAAGGTTTTTTGAAATAAAGTTAATTTCAAAACATTTCTTATTAATATATTTAGAAATATATGATACTTATTTTGTTAAAACATTTATTCTTGAATTTTCCTTCTTGAGTTTCTTACTAACTTTGTAATTTTCATTTTCAAGCAATTTAGCGAATCTAGATAGTTTTTCATATGAATGTAAAGAATTATATTATACTGAGGAATTATCTTCATCAGAAGAAATATAACCATTATCATCAAGAAAATTTTCATTTAAAGACATATTAGTCAATGATTTAGCATTTTTTACATTTTCCATGAAATAATGATTTTCAATGGGTATTCTGGAAAGAAGACTAATATTATTTTGTCTGTAGTTTCCATTATCTAGGGATTCGTCTAAATAATCTTTACCACTAGAACTCTAGGAGTCATTAGCCTTTAAGAATTTCTTACTTTTTGACTTATAGTGCCTTTCTGATTCCTCTCGGAATTTCTGTCCTTTCTATCCTTTATTTTTATCTTTGGGAAATCAGGTCTAATGTTTCCAACTTTATTGCATTCATAAAAAGTAACGTCAGTATCTTTCTTATTTTTATTGCTTTTATTGTATCTGTATTAAAAATAATTATTTCCAACAATCTTGTTCATTCTTTGAGAAGGATTGGCTAATTAATTCTCTGAATGTTCTGATTTACTTGAATATTATTGAATCATAACTTTCATTGACTTTTAAGACTTGAAAATATTCTCCAGAGTCTTGGATTTTCTCTGATTTGTAGTAGTAGTAAAAGAAACTCTATAATTATTTTTCTATATCTCTTTTAAATATGTTTTCATATTGAAAAAGAGTTCCAAAGAATTCATAAAGAGTAAAAATTGTAACCTTTCTTGATTCATCAACAACAGTTCTTTTTTATTCCCACTCATTAGGCATGATTTCTATGATCTTTTCAACAAGGGTTTCATCATATATTTCTTTCTCTCTCATGGATTGTAAAATATTCACAATTTTCAAAAATCTTTGTTGTACCTTACAAATAGGTTCTCTATAAGGAAACTAAAAATATTTATAGTATGCTCTTAGAATAGCTCTTCTAGTCTCAACCACTTTAGATGTACCAAAATGAGTAATCTCTAGTTTCTTCCAAATATTATTTTCTACTTCACAAGAAGAAATCTAGATATATATATTTCTAGTCATATAACAAAGTAAATTATTTTGTACCTTGTAAATCTATTAATTCTCTTGCTTCTCTTGAATATTAAAATCTCTAACTTCCTTGTCAATAATTTTGTAATCCCTAGTAAGCATTAAAAAAATTTCAACACCAGTATTGATAAAGAAAAAGTCTTCATTCCATCTCTCTAGTATTCATAGTCATTACCATCAAAAACAGGTGGTCTTGTAGGATTCAAATTGTCTATTGATCCAGAATTTAAACCAACCATCTTTAAAATAATAAAAAAATTATTTTTCTACAACACATGTCAGTGTAACAGATATTTATAAACACAAATTTTATAAAATAAATATAAATAACTTGAAAAATTAAATTTGAAAATATATGAGCAGTGCAAACCAGCTCTGATACCAATTATTAGATTGTAATGTATATGCAGATGACACAATACAAGAGGGGTGAATTATGGGTTTAAAAACTTTCATTTTTATTCCTTTAAAAGGATTTAGTTTAAAATATATTAAACTAATTCAATTCAAAAACCCTCTTAAGATATTAAAAAAATTAATCAGACTGACCCTAGGCCCAGTAATACAAGAATCGTAATTAGGTTGATTCTGATGATGTATTCCACAGGTTAATCGTAATCATGATAAAAACATAGTAAGCGTGTAAAATATCGTAATCACAATGGTTATGATAGGTGGATTAAAAAAACAATAATTATATCATAAAGTGTATAGAATCATAAGGAGTAATTGAAATGATCATAATCATAGAAGATATTAATCAGAGTATTAATAAAGTATTGTAATCAGATTAGTTATGATAAATAAAGTATATAATAAAAAGATGAATAACTAATACAATTCTATTTCTATTATAATGTAGCAGAAATATAAAAGAATACAATTCTTTTGACCCGAAGAGAAGGGTATCCAATAACCTTGGATATAGGTCCCTGGATTTATACTTTCAAGAAATTTTGTCTTACCCACACCAGGATAAGCCCTCAATAAGATGATCGGATTATGTCTTTCTATCCTCACAAGCCCTTGATTAATAAGGTAATAGGCACCTCTGTCTTCCTAGTCTCGAAATCCCTTGATATGTAAATAATCGGCACGTCTGTCTTCCTATCCCCAGAAGCCCTCGATCGTAATAATCAACGATCGGCATCACACTAAGAAAAACAAAAACTCTTGAAAGTCACAATTGTGTAGAACGAGTAGTTCGCAACTTGACTTCATGGTTTTCTGTGTGAAACATAGATTTGATAGAGATATCGCAAGAAGTATCAAATTTTTAAAAAGTATTGACTCATCCAAATGACTTGGTATTTATATACCTCATCCCAACAGTTATATTTTGGCTCCAATGGTTGGATTTCTTCCTGAAATCTCAAAGGGACTTGGACACCTGGCACTCCAATGGTTATCTTGTAACTAAAACAATGACATCATTTTATCATGAATATCAAAATAGAATACATGAAATCATTTTGATTAAAAGGTTTTCTTTTCAATACAATACTATTTTTTGGTTACGATAAAGTGAGTATGAAAAGAATATGTATATTCTGATAAAATACAAAAGTGAATAGTAAATGAGTACTATGATTTATGTTAAGATAGTGAATATGATATATCTAGTCAGTAGGATACCGATCGGTGTGTACGATGAAATTCATAATTATCATGACTGGTATAAATTGTGATCAGTGAGTATGGTATAAATCATATTCATCCTTGTTAAGATAAACATGGAAATAGTCGAAACTATATTTCTTTGTGTGTACTATATTCAACGTAAGTAGTATAAAAATATAATGAAGGATTTTTAAAATAAAGTCCTTAAAATAAAAACAATAAAGAAACGTATCGATTTATTTGAAAAGAAAGTTTGTGATTTTAAAAACAAAAAGGAATAGAAAAGTCAAAAGAGGACTTTTGACTCAACAACACAACCACACACACACACACAACCTTGGTGTTACCATTGATGGTGGAACTTCACATCCAAACTTCATTCCAACTTTGATGGTGATACTTTACAACCATAATTCATCCCACTTAATGCACATAGACCTGATTATGTTAATATCATACCAATCCATTCTAAAAAAATACATTTCCTTTTTTGAATCATTTCAAAAACCACTTTACATGAGTCAAAACCAAACTATAATTTTAAAACCGTCATTTTAAAATTGTAAACAATGGTGTTTTTGAAAAACTAATAAACTTTCCATAATTTTTAAGACAATACCAAAAAAATATTTCCATCCAAAATCACAAAATAATTTCATAAACATTTAAAGAAAATAATTTAATTAAAACTAATCCTTTAAGTTCTAAATCAAGTGGATTTGAGAGAGAAGTTAACTACCTCACAAAAGTTTGCAAAAATGGAGAACGGTACAAAAAAAATTTAATATCTGATCACAACCCATGTTCTCTTCACTAGATACAAAAAAAATCATCATAAAACCATTCATAACACATATATCTATCCATAATAGAGTAGATATATGATTCTAAGGGAGAGTAAAACCTTGTATCAAATAAGAATTAGGATGTATGAGTACTTACCAATGAATCTGGTCCTCCAATTCACTTTGATTCACCTAATAATCATTCTCAGGTCGAAGGGGTAATTTATCAATCCTAGGGAGAAAAGGAATTTGGTTTATGGAGGTATTAGGGGGGAAAAGCGTCAAAAGAATTATTTCAGATTAGATCCACATTTTAAGGAAGACCAATTGTATACTGCATGGTTAAGCCTCATGGTTTGGAAAACTGAATTCCAACCTTGTAGTGCTACTATCTTAAGGACACACCTTGCACTATTTGATCACATAGATAGAAAAACTATGTGATAACCATTATTTTCCCTCTAATTCAAGATGCATGGTTTCTCCTAGTAATTTTCACGTTTCAGATAAACCATGCACTAATAGTGAACCTTCCTAGTACCCACTATCTTCCCTTTCATGATTTCTTGGAGATACTGTACAGTTTCTACTAACCATACACAAACCATGCACCTTTATAAAATCATCAAAAATATTCAAAAACCCCCTCATAACCTCACAAAACTTAACAATAACATTATATAGACTCAAAATAAATTAATAGATATTAATTTAACTGAAAATAGGGGTGCTAAATTCTCCCCACCATTGTCCTTTCCATTCTCATAAAGTAGAAAACCCTTATTGTCCTAGAAGAGTTTGTGCCATTTCTCTATTGTTTCCTTCTCATGTTCTCACATTTATTCCTAAATCAAACCCTGTTTCCATAAGATATGAACTAGAACAATGATTTTCCCATGAAAGATATTTTCATTCATATCCACAATTCGCACTAGAACATGAATCAACATAGCATCTAGCACTAGGTCAATGTGATTCCATCAAATCACATGGTCAGGATCAGGTTGGTACTTCTTCAACTGAGATACATGAAACACATTGTGAATTGAAATTAACCTTGGTGGTAATTCCAACTGATATTCCACCTCACCAAATTGTTCAAGTATCTCAAAAGGGCCTATATATTGAGGAGACAACTTTCCCTTCTTACCAAAATGATGATTCCATATCCTTTTAGAGATTCAAAAAAAACATGGTCACTCACCTCAAACATAAAAGGTCATCGAGATGATCCATATACGATTTATGATGACTCTAATCTGTATTCATCCTCTTTATACTCAAATAAATCTTTTTCATTGTCTCTAGAATAATTTTGGTCCCAATTAAGAAATTATTTTCTATTTCTTCCCAAAAAAGTGGAGAATGACATGTAATATCATAAAATGATTCAAAATGAGCCATGTGTATCAAGTCCTGATAACTATTATTGTATTAAAACTTCACTAAATGTATATTCTTCTCCCAAGAGCCACCAAAATCTATCACATGAGACCTAAGAATGTCCTCAAACATTTGGATTTTCCATTCAGGTTTTCCATCCATTTGAGTATAATAATCCATACTCATAGTCAACTACATTCCAAGGGATTTATATAAGGATTTTCATAAATGAGATGTAAACTTGGGGTCTTAGTCAGATACAATCGATACCAAAATGTGTTGCATATTTACAATTTCCTAAATATAGATTTTGGACAAGTATTCCACCATATTAGTTTCATAAATAGGGATTAAATGATCCTAATTTATGATTTTATCCACTATCACCCATATGGAATCATGTTTCCAAAACATCCTTGGTATACCTATTAAAGAATCCATGGCTATCTTCACCCATTTCTACATAGGAATCGGTAAAGACTACAACATACCAGCTATCCATTAATGCTCTTCCATGACCTTCTGACAAGTGAGGCAACTCGAGACATACTCCACTATAGCTCTTTTCATGTAAACCCACCAAAATTGTGTTTTCAATGCTTTGTACATTTTTTGAATCCCAATTTGAACAACCATCTCAAATGGAGGAAGGAACTAAGGAGTTGTTCCTAATAATCTAAAGTTATAATCATCTAATCTATAAACCACAACACTAAAATTATATCCAGCTTCTATCCCTTAATGGTATCCTCGCCATTAATTTTTGACCTCATAGAAACACATTATGTATCATATATCTGGGACTATTTAACTTTCTCAACCAAATCAAGATTAAATTAAACTGTAATGGAAAAAACCACATAACCTTGGTCCAATAAATATATATGCACATCTACTATGACTTACATTAGTTACCACGGGTCTAAATCCTCTTTATCCAATTGAGTATATTAATTCCTACTCAATAAATCTTCTACATAGATTCTTTTTCCTTATGTATACATGAGGTCAAAGTCAAAAATTTGAAGATACTTTGTCCATATTCTTTTCCTTATATTCAAATCTCTTTGTGAGAAAATGTGTTTCAAAATATTATGATATGTAAACACTGTAAATTTCTCACCAAATAGGTAATGATGCCAAATTATCAAAGTATGGACCATAACATACAATTCTAAATCATGAATTGGGTATTTCTTCTCATGAAACTGTAACTACTATGAGCCATAATAGGCAACATGATCTCCTTTCATGAGAACACATCGCTACTCAGATCCTAATGCATCACAATAGACTATATATCTTTGTATAGACTCTAGGAATGTGATTATTGGAGTTGATGTAAGTCTAACCTTAAGTTCTTAAAATAATTTCTAGCATTAATTTTTCCAATGTAAAGGAATTACCTTCCTCCTCAAAGATTTCATCAGTAGTGCCAAATATGAAAGATCCCATACAAAATTTCTGTAATATCCCACTAATACAAGGAAACTAAGTTTCTAAAGGACATTATTGGGTGGTTTCCAAGATATAATAGCTTATATATTTTTGAGATATATAGAAACACCTTTTTTATAAATGACATGGCCAAGGAAATTCACCTCTTATATCTAGAAATCACACTTTGATAACTTTTCATACATATGATTCTACCGCAAGATACCCAATAATATATCCAATTATTTCTCATGATCTGATTTTTTTCCTATAATACACTAATATATCATAAATAAACACCACTACAAAGGAATTCAAATACCTCTAAAAGATTCAATTCATCAATTCATAAATAGAGTCGATGCATTCATAAGATCAAAAGGCATAACGATAAATTCAAAATGGACATATCTTTTTATGAAAGCTATATTCAGAATATCCTCCTTCCAAAATCAAAATTTGAGATTCCCCAAATGTAATTAAATTTTAGAGAACCATTGGGATCCCCTCAATTTATAAAATAGAACATCAATGCATAGAAGAGGATACTGATTCTTTATCATAACTTGGTTAATCTTATAATAATTCAAACAAAGTCTAAGAGTTCCATACACCTTCTTCAAAAATGGAATTATTATTTCCCATGGAAATATTATTCATTGAAATAACCCTTTTCTTTATAACACTTCCAACAAAAAATTTATTTCCATAAAGTTTTTTGGTGTCATCCTATAAGATGGAAGTGAGATCATACTGGTCCTTTGTAGGATATCAATCGTAAACTCCACCTCTCTTTTTGGCAGAAACCCTAATAATTTTTTAGTAAAAAAATAGTAAATTGGTAAAAAATAGTAATGAAATCTATGTTTTCAATTTTATCCATAGAATTCATCACTTCCAACTGATAAGAGATGGTTCCAACAACCGGTTCCAAAAGTCCTACTCTACTTTCCTTTACATCCCAATCTCCTGTAAAGAGATTCTTAATGTCATTCAGAGATGTGAAAATAATATTTTAGGAATAAAATTTGATGTGAGATCTAAATGATGTAATACAATACATACCCAAAATGAAGTCATGGAAATCTATCTATATCACAGAAAAATCACAAAGAAACTCATCCACATCGATAGGTGTCCCTCTTTTTCTTATTTTCAACATTAGAGTTCCCACCTATTACCATAGGAATAAACATTCTCCCCACAACTGTATTTCAAAATTTATACCTTTATACCATCATATATCTATTGGTCATTTCTACATAATATATTATATAAAGATGTAAATATTTGAGAGAATATTTATCCTCAACCCTGACCCAAAAATTCATGCCTTCAAGGATGTACTTGTTGAAACTTCCTAGGAAAAGTGGACTAAATTCATAAATTTAGATGCATACTCTATCCCTATGAGGTTTTATTACTTTAACTGAAGAATTCCATTTTTAAGAAATTTGAAAGGTGTGAGGATAGAATTTCTATTAAAAAATTCCTCAAAATCCTCTAATGTCATGACTTGGTCCAATTTATCTTGAACTATTAATTCCCACCATTTCCACTCCAAATATTCCAGTATATACATTTCCAACTTTACTTTCAACTCTATGGTGTCCTAAAGAAAATGAAGGCTTAATTAACCTAATTCAACCAAACTTATTCTTTTCACAACTTAGAACCCCCCGAAATAAGGGTGGATTATACTTTTGGAACTTAACTGAATGGTCTACTTATCAGGTTTCATCATTATTGTAACTTTTATACACGGCTTGAAAATATTGGACAATACTTTGGACTAGCATTTTATTCACCTATGGTTTAGGTGCAACCGTATTTTTTGTAGTCTCCTCTAGTTGATTTCTACGATTCCTACTAAGTTTATTTTACTATAACTAGAACAAAAATCCATTTAGTCTCACTAATTATCAAATAAATAATTATAAATTTCAATTTACCACATCAACACAAATCACAACATAGCTTTCCACAATTCAACCATCGTCAACATTTTAACCATTTTTGAAAATACTACAACCATTCTTTTCAAAATAAACCAATTTCAATATTTTCAAAAAACAACACTTTTTGTATATTTCATAAACCATTAAACCTAGAATGAATAATTCAGTCCTATTAGAAAATCTTCTTGTCAATGCATGTCATGAAATTCTCATCAGCTAAACCCATGAAGATGAGATGAAAAACACTTAGAAGTGTCACCAAACACTTTTTTACCCAACTACCCTGGTAACAATAAGTTTAGCATAAAAATGTTATCTAATTATTTTTTATTCTCTGCATTTCAAGTTATGAAAATATTATCTCCTTACTACAATCCCAAGATATAGACTGATTCCATTTCCTACTCTATGACCCAAAAAAACTGACAGCATTTGTCCCAAAAAAATAGATGGACCGACCGAAGCTGATACCATTTCCTATGTCAATCAGCGAATAATATAATATTATTTCCTATGTCAATGACCTAACAAGGTGATACCATTTTTAACATCTCACCCCTCCTCATTGTCTTGAGGAGTGATAGGGGAGCTACTAGGCCTTAGGTGACATCCCCAAGACACCAAAGGCTAACAATAAATACCAAGGGCTTCAGGGAACATTGGGGGATGATTTTACCTTTTGAAATAAAACAACCAACCAATATAAACAATAAAAAACCAATCATTTACATGATTCATGATAAAAAATACAACCAAATTCATAACCAGCAATAAACCAAAATATCAGAGTTATAAAAAAAATGGGAAAAAATAATCCATAAAACCACATGACTCAATACATCAATAATACCATCTCACAAATATCTCTAAGATCCAAATCCACATGTTGTTCCCAGTCTCAAGAATCATCACTAATGAAATTAGATACCTTTCCTTTACCCATGTCCTGATATATGTTATCTATAAATGCACTGAAATTTCTAAGAAGGGGGTGAGTATAAACTTAGTAGGATTTCCACAAAAACATCTCAACTCACACCACTAGGACCAAACTTATTAGCACAATTTATATAAAATAATTTCAAGTAGTGAAAATAGTTTATATAAAATCCATAAAAAAAATTCCAATGAAAGAATAAATTAAGTCTTTAAACCATTTATCATATGATTTGGAATATTATTTTCCATTTACATACACACACACACAACCTTGGTGTTACCATTTATAGTGGAACTTCAATTCCATACTTTATCACAACATTGATGGTGGTACTTCCCAATAACATCCTGTTACTATTTTCAACTACTCCTTAACCCTTCTTTTTATTCATGATTTGGTTGGGGTTCATCTAGGGTTGTTTTAGGAAGAAATAAGAAATTTTTGGAACTTTCTGGGAAGTGAATAGTTGGCGCGCAGTTTTCCCAAAATTTGCACCCTCCCAGGGTAAATCGTGTGTAACACCCCAAGCTTCCATGGTACATTTTCCTTTTAATAATACAATAACTCGTGTTGTATGCAACTTTGAGTTCTAGCACACCAGGACAAATCAAACTAGCCATCTCAAAAGTATTTATGAATAGTAATACCCACTTTTTGAAATTTTATAAATTTTATTTTTCGAAATGGACTTTGTTTTTGGATTTAGAATATCAAAATTAGCTTAGAGTGAATTTTTGGTATTTTCTGAAAACTTTCAATTTTTGATGAATAGTGAAAAACATTGCGTTATTGTTTAAAATCGAATTTTATTTAAATAATTATTATTTTTATTTAAATTTATTTTAAATTCAAAATATATAAATAATTCTTATATTATTCCATTGTAATTTGTTGGAGTCATTTTATAATAAGATTAGATATATAAAAGTTTATTGAACTTTTTACCGTCTTTTACCCACCTTCTAGGCACATTAGCAAATTTCAATAAAATGTAATTTTACCACTTCTATGAATTGAATTTCAAAAATTCGAGAGACACAGTTGACATCAGTACGTAAAATGTGGTTCAATAGGATGAAAATAATTTTTGGTGAATAGTAACTTTTGAATTTTATTTACCACGGTTAAAAGTAAATAGGGTAATTAAAGGTAAAAATGATATTATAATTACCCTAACAAATGTACTAATTCTATTGGATAAATTTATTTTGAGAAAAATAAACCTTAGAAATAAAATATGATCCTTTTTTATCCACTTGTATTAGATTAGGACATTTATTATATTTTATTTAAAGAAGAGTTAAAAGTGTTAAATTCAAATTTTAATAACTAAAACATTTTTAATATAGGGTTATACATAAGATGAATTCGACTATAAATATTCATTAAAAATATAAAAATATTTCCTATATAATGGTATTTTATTTATAATTTTTAGACATTAAATAATTAAATTTATTTATGACACAATGATGATGTTGTAATTACCTTATTAATGAAAGATTAAAATAATTTATTTTTTAAATATTAAAATGAATTTAAATTGAGACTTTTGATGCATTCCACAAATTTTCTAGGTTAATATGACATGTTATGGTTGATTAAATAATTTTTTTTCGAAGTAATAAAGTTTTTATGACTTTCACAAAAACCAGATATTAAATAGTGTCAAAATTGACATCAATGAGTTTTTAAAACAAATACTATTTTATTAAATGATATAATATTCCTAAAAATATAAGGTTAGATATATCAATAATGAACCACTTTGGGTTCTCTTGTATTTTTTATAGTAATTTTTTTAACCATTTATTATAATAATACAAGAATACATGGTAAAAGTTAAACTATTTAACTAAGAGTTAAATCTAAAAGATAAGGTTAATATGATGACCTAAACCTATCTAAAACCTATTGTTTGAGAATTTTTCAACCCAAACCCACCTTATCCTCGAAATAAATCATTTGGGATCCATTATAAACCGAATATGATTGTATAATAAATTAATATTTCAAGCTTTTCCTAAAGTGACCCTCACCTCTCTTATAAAAGGGTACTCCCCCTTCTCTTAATATCACACCTACAAATCCATTTGGATCATCCAACCCCTGCTCAAATATCCTCCCAAATACCCTCACTTAAACCTAGAGGACTTACTTTGATCAGAATCCAACCTAAGGATCCCTTTTGATCAAATCAAAATGAAGCACCTGAAGAAGAGGTAATAATTTCATCACCTCTTTCAAAGTTCTTTTCTTATTCCACTTACTCTTTCATTGTTGTTTCAATACTAAAATAATAACTCCATTACCTTATACATACTGTGATTTTATTATAAATATGATACAACCATATTCATTATTCTATCCATCCTATGAATGACAAAGTCACCATACGTGCGTACGTACGGTTTACCGTCTCCACATCGTGGTGTAGTTTTTTATTCAACAATTCATTATTTTGATGGGTATAATAATAAGTATAATTGATGTAAATAATAAATATAACATTTTAATGATTCTTTATATATGATATACCATCCAATTACATACGATTTCACCATCAATAGAATTATATTGTCGCTCGTGCATACGTACGGATTACCGTCTCCACGAACGCGATGAGATTCATTCCCCATCGTAACCATTTAAGAATAATTTTCATTTTATGATTAAAAATAATATTTAAGAAATTAATATCATTATATATATGAATCAAATAAATTCTATCCATAATAAACATGACTTGCGTAAGAAAACATATAAAGGAAAACTAATCAGTTAACACCTGAAACAATGATACTACTGAAATATCATTAACAAAGAAATATTAGAATATCATATATGATATCATATTTATTTATGTGGTTCTTTTATAATTTAATAAAAATGATTTAACTATTATACAGGAGGTTAAAGTACCCTCAACTAAAGAAAAGTTCAAGGTAAGGGTTAATTCTACAATCTCTTCATTATCCGAGGTTGTTTATACGTAAGTATCTACTTGGACCTCTTTATCATCAACATCCATGTTTCTTAAAAATGTATTTCAAAAAAATTACTATTTACTAGACTATGGGTTAAACTCATTTATACCCTCATTTTACTTTTTATAAAATGGTTTCAAAGGAATCATTCCATCTCTTTCCAAACAAGTCATTTTATGACCTTTTCAACGAATTAAGGTAAGAATGTTTTTTTTTAACTTATACGGAGGGTGCGGCTATTTTCCACCATTATAACACCTTCAAAGTTTCCCATAAAATATTATAAGAATATTTTCAAAATAAATGTTTTCTTTTATAATTATGTGACTTTTAAATGATTTCACAATAGAAAGAGATATTTCTCTCAAATGGTTTTTATTTCATCTATGTCAACATCCTTTGATAGATTTTACACTTGTTTGAAGTTGATTTACTATGATAAAATATTCCATATTGTATTGAAGGTTTTGTGATATGTTTGATTGTGGATGTATTATTTTTATACCATCCATGGTTTGTGGTTAAAGTATTAACATTTCGTATGCTAGTTATAATACTAATATTTATGTTATGTTTCAACATTTTTCATATGAGGAATGTATTGGACTTAGTAAGTGATGGGTGGATCCCGCTATAGCTCCTTGATGCATTGGTATGTCTCATGAGACAAACTAGTGTCTTGGAACAAGGCCTTGACAAAATCTTATTTGTAGTCTTGGCACGAGGCCTTGACTATGTGATTATGATGTTTGGCCTTATGCATTCCATCATTATGAAATTGGTTATTGATATTACATGTGATTATTCGACTACTAGAATATCTATGTGAATAAGTAAATGGAATTATTTGATTTATCTTTGCCATATTATTTTTAATTTTATGTTTAAAATTATTGTGTTTAAGTTTTATACATTTCCTTAAATGTTTATTCTTATTTATGATAGTTTCCGCTATATTGTTATCCCTACTGAGCATCTGAGCTCACCCCTTTCTATATTTTATTTTTCCCAGGATGCAAATAATTATATTAAGATTAACCTCCAAGAATAGGCTAAGGGATTTTATTATGTTAAAAGGGGACACAATATTGTTGTTTTTCCATTTCATAATGTAATGTAAAACTTTTTTATATATCTAGTACTTCCAAGGCTACTAAACTAATTAGTATTTCGAGACATGATCACTTGTGATCATGCCAATGTTATGTAACAATGAACTGACTTAGGGTAACTAGGTCCAGGGCGTTACAGTTGGTATCATAGGAAGTTTATTACAAACCTTGGAAACTAGATTTAGAAAAACTCTGATTAGAGAACATTACCCTAGGATAGAATTTTAGGATTAGTATAGAAGAACATCCTAGAATTTTGGTAATGTATATATTTTGTGTATTTTATAAGAAATACATCTCTGTTTGGATACGATTAGGTAGAGGCGGCTCTAGCACAAATGCACTGAGGAGTGGAAACTCCTACAAGGAGTTTCGGGCTTGACCCGGGGTATCTTGGTACACAACAACGGGTCTTGCTGCACTCTTGGTTATGAAACTCCCATGGGATATGCTTAGGATAATTCACATTTTATTTAAAAACCATTACGAAGGATTTATGAGAAAATATCTCCTCAAAGAAGACATTTTTTTATGATTATGGATTATATGCATAAACTGTTCAATTCATGTTAGGAATTTTATTAGTTTGGAATTATGTATTGCGATTTATAAACCAATCTAGTGTATTCCATTGTTTAGAAATGGCACCTAGTGGAAGGAATGGAAATCGTATCAATGCATGTAATCCATGTAGGGATTTCCCTCCTACTCAAGATAATTATAGTGGAGATGGTGATGCAATCGATGTTGAAAAACTTATAACCATACTGGAACAACTCACTCAGGTTGTGAATAATAACATTACCCGTATGGAGCACCCTAATCCACAACGCGGAGGATCAATGTTAGACCACTACATGGGGAAACAACCACCAACATTCAATGGGACTAAAAATATATTTGTAGTTGAGAAATGGATAAGTTCCTTAAAGAAAATATTTCATGCTTTGGGGAGTAGTAAAAGGGAAAAAGTAGTCATGGCATTTTATCACCTCACGGGATATGCAGATCAATGGTGTTCATTAATTCAAAACAAAAATGAGGATAAAGAAGTATCAAATATGGAATGGAGGGAGTTTAAGGATATTTTCTTAAAAAAATACTTTCCTCGTGACCATCGAGCGGATATAAAAAGACAATTTCTGAGTCTGAGGAAAAAGGTGGATGAGAATGTCGCAAAGTATGAGGCTAACTTTACAAGGTTAGAAAAGCATGCAGCAGATTATATATATAACTCAATGAGTAAGATTGGTCAATTCTTTAAGGGGTTAAAACCATTTCTCTATCAATCATTAGTCTCACAATTCTTCTCATCGTATGAAGATATTGTCTCATGTGCTATCAAGACAGAAAATAAATTCTCTAAGTATTATGAATTTAAATAAAATAAAGATAAGAAAAGATCTGATGAACACTCTAGAAATGGAAATAAGGGTAAGAAGGGAAAGGTTGAATTTCCATCCTACAGTAAATGTGTGAAGAAACACCCTGGTACTTTCCTGAAGGGAATGGGAGTCTGTTATAAGTGTGGTGAAAAAGGCCACCAAGCTTGTGATTGTAAGGGAAAGAAAGGGGATGTCAATTTTGAATGATACAATTATAGAGAAATGGGGAATTATGCAAAAAAAATTCCTAAGCGCCAAGGAAACTTACCTTAGAAAAGGCCAAGAGAGAAAGGCCAAGCTTATGTGATCACTACTGTTGAGGTTGAAGCTCTGAATGATGTGGTGGAAGGTAATTTAATGTTTTCCTCAAATTTAGCCAATGATTTATTTGATTATGTATCATCCCATTGTTTCATATCTTCCCAGTTTGCTAAGAAAATTACATATTTCTGATTTTATTTAACAACAGAGTTGTCAGTAAAAACTCCTAAGGAAAGTATCATTACAAAAAAGTTTTGTGAATTAGTTCCCATTAGGGAATATAAACGTGATTTATCTGTTGATCTCATCATCATACCCATTATTGAATTTGATATAATCCTCGGTATGGATTGAATTTCAGACCATGATGTGAAAATTTATTTTAAGAAGAAGGAGTTTACAATTTTTGATGATGATAAAGAATACCTTATCTTTAGATCAGAAATGTAAACATCTTATTCTTATCAAGATCCACCCCCAAAAGCTCTACTAAATTCAATTATTGGGGAGGAATAGAGTGAAATAACTATGGGTTAGGAAAGTAATATTAAAATAGAGGGCATACCTATTGTTAAATAATATGTTGATGTGTTTCCATGGGATTTACTTAGACATCCTCCAGAATGATAAATTGATTTTATATTGATTTAATTCCTAGTTCAAGGCCTATATCGATCATCCCTTAAATAATGGACACTTTGGAATTAGTGGAACTAAATAAACAACTAGAGGGATTGAGTAATAAAGGATTTATTCTCCCTAGTATTTCTCTATGGGGAGCCCCTATCCTTTTCTTAAAGAAGAAAGATGGATCTATGAGGTTGTGCATTTACTACAGGGAGATCAATGCTATAAGAACAAAGAACAAGTATCCCCTACCTTGCATTGATGATATATTTCATAAACATCATGAAGCTAAATATTTTTAAAATATTGAACTTTGATCTGGATATCATCAGTTATGTGTGAAGAAGAAAGACATTCTGAAGACAGCATTTTTTACTAGGTATGGACATTACGAGTTTACAGTAATGCCTTTTGGACTGACTACTGCACTATATGTCTTCATGGATCTAATGAATAGAGTTTTAAAGGAAAATCTTGATGACTTTTTAGTGGTATTTATTGTTGATATCTTGGTATACTCCAAAATCTATAAAGATCATGAAAATCACTTGCACACTATTCTAAAGACTCTTAGAAGAAATGAATTATATGGGAAGTTTAGAAAGTGTGAATTCTGGCTTCAGGAGATTTCTTTTCTTGGCCATATTATCTCTAAGGATGGAATCTCTATTGATCCTTCAAAGAAAAACTCAATCCAAGAATGGTCAGCACCGATGAGTATAACCGAGGTACGTAGTTTTATTGGTTTAGCAGGTTATTATCAGTATTTCGTCTAGAATTTTACCTGATAGGCTAACCCATTAACCAAGCTCACAAGTAAAGGGGTTAAATTTTTTTTTACAAAAGAGTGTGAAGAATGATTTGAATAATTGAATAAAAGATTAGTTAATCCACCTATATTGACTCTACCATCATGAAATGAAGGGTTTGTTATTTATAGTGATGCTTTAAAGAAAGGATTGGGTTGTTTACTTATGTAGAATTATAGGGTTATTTCCTATGCATCACGGTAGCTAAAAATTCATGAACAAAACTATCCCACTCATGATCTTGAGTTAGCAGCTGTAATATTTTCTTTGAAGATATAGATACATTATCTCTATGGTGAAAAATGTGAGATATATACCGATCACAAGAGTTTGAAGTATATTTTCTCACATAAAGAACTCAACATGAGCCAAAGATGATGGCTTGAACTACTCAAATATTAGGATTTCACTATACACTACCACCTGAGGAAGGAAAATAAGGTGGCAGATGCTTTGAGCATAAAGGATCATGGAGTTTTGAATATGATGAGAGTTTAAAGGGATCCTATGTTCATGGATCTAGTAAATATGGATATGAGAATAATCATGGAAGGTGAAACATAAATAATTTTTCAAATGGTTTCCAAACCATCTTTACTAGAAAGGATAAAAAGTTCTCAGAATGATGATTAGGAGTTTCAAAAGAAAATTAAACCTGTGAATGATGGGAGATTGATTGATTTCATATATGAATATGGAATTTTAAAATTTGGGAGGAGGCTTTCTGTTCTTGATATACCTAATCTAAAAAGGGAATTGTTGGATGTTGCTCATACCTCCAATTTCTCTATACACCCTAGTAGCACAAAGATGTATAGATATTTGAAGGAACATTTTTGGTGGGACATCATGAAGAGGGAGATTTCTTATTATATGTCAAGATGTATGGTTTGTTAATAGGTTAAGGCTGGAATACAACATCCTAGAGGATTCATGCAACCTCTTCCCATACCTGAGTGGAAATGGGATGATATTATGATGTAATTTTTCATGGGACTACCAAAGACTTCTAGAAGGAATTGTGCAATATGGGTTATTATTGATCGTCTTACCAAGTCAGCACATTTTCTTGATATAAGAGAAGATTTACCACTTGAAAATTTAGCAAGACTATATATTAATAAAGTTGTAAAAGGTCATGGAGTACCCCTATCGATTGTTTCTGATCGTGATCCCCATTTTACATCAAGATTCTGGAAAAGTCTTCAGAAGGCCCTGGATATTGAACTTCATTTGAGCACTGCCTACCACCCTCAAACTGATGGAAAATAAAAACGGACTATTAAAGCCTTATAATATATTTTGAGATCTTTCTCACTTGACTTTAAAGGTATGTGGGATCAATATTTACCTCTGGTAGAATTTTCCTATAACAATAGCTTCCATTCAAGTATTCAGATGGCACCATATGAAGTGTTATATGGAAAGAGATGTTGCACACCAACTTTTTGGGATGATGTTGGTGAAATAAAACTTGTAGTCCTAGAACTTGTTGAAGAAATAATGGAAAAAATGAAGATTATCCAAACCCACTTCAAAGCATCTCAAAGTAGGCAAAAGAGTTATTCCGATAACCGAAGGAAGGATTTGTAATTTCAAGTAGGTGATCATGTTTTCTTGAAGGTATCTATATGGAAGGGTGTTATACGATTCGGTAAATAGGGAAAATTAATTCCCAAGTACATCGAACCTTTCGAAATTCTAAAACAAATTGGTTTTGTAGATTATTGTTTGGCAATGCATCCAAGTCTCTCCAAAGTTTATGATGTGTTCCACGTATCACTATTGAGAAAATATATGTATGACCCAACACATTTACTCACCTATGAAGAAATAGAACTAGAACCCGATCTATCTTATTGTGAAGAGCCTGTAAAGACTCTTGATACCAGAGAACAAGTGTTGAGAAATCATATGACTCATCTAGTAAAAGTTCTATGGAGAAACCATAAGATAGAAGAGGCAACGTGGGAACCCGAGTAACTTATGATGAAGAACCACCTGAATATTTTTATGTAGTAGTATTCTAGAAATTTTGAGGATGAAATTATTTGAAGGAGGGAAGAATATAACACCACAATCTTCCACAGTACGTTTCCCTTTGAATAATACAATAGCTTGCGTTGTACGCAACTATAAGTTCTAGCACACCACGACAAATCAAATTAGCCATTTTAAAAGCAGTTATGAATAGTAATACACACTTTTTGAAATTTTATAAATTTTATTTTTCAAAATGGACTTCATTTTTTATTCAAAATATCAAAATTATCTTAGAGTGAATTTTTGGTATTTTTTTGAAAACTTCCAATTTTTTATAAATAGTGAAAAACACTACGTTATTGTTTAAAATCGAATTTTATTTAAATAATTAATATTTTTATTTAAATTTATTTTAAATTCAAAATAGATACATAATTCCTATATTGGTCCAATGTAATTATTTGGAGTCATTTTATAATAATATTATATATATATAATTTTATTGAACTTCTTACCGTCTTTTACCCACATTCTAGGCACATTTGCAAATTTTCATAAAACTTAATTTTACCGCTTCTATGAATTGAATTTAAAAAATCTAAGAGACACGGTTGACATCAGTAAGTAAAAATGTGGTTCAATAGGATGAAAATAATTTTTGGTGAATAGTAACTTTTGAATTTTATTTACCACGGTTAAAAGTAAATATGGTAATTAAAGGTAAAAATGATATTAAAATTACCCTAACACATGTACAAATTTTATTGGATAAGTGTATTTAGACCAAAATCAGACTTAGGAATAAAATATTATCCTTTTTTATCCACTTGGATTAGATTAGGACATTTATTATATTTTATTTAAAGAAGAGTTAAAAATGTTAAATTCAAATTTTAATAATTAAAAAAATTAATATAGGGTTATACATAAGATAAATTAGACTATAAATATTCATTAGAAATATAAAAAACTTTCCAACATAATTTTATTTTATTTATAATTTTTATACATTAAATAATTAAATTTAATTATGACACAATGATGATGCAGTAATTACCTTATTAATGAAAGATTAAAATAATTGATATTTTAAATATTAAAATAAATGTAAATTGAGACTTTTGATGCATTAAATGAATTTTCTAGGTTAATATGACATGTTAGGGTTGATTAAATATATTTTTTTGAAGTAATAAAGTTGTTATGACTTTCACAAAAACCAAATACAAAATAGTGTCAGAATTGACATAAATTAGTTTTTAAAACAAATACTATTTTATTAAATGATATAATATTTATAAAAATATAAGGTTTATACAAATGATTTATATAAGTTTAGATATATCAATAATGAACCACTTGGGGTTCTCTTGTCTTTTTATAGTAATTTTATTAACCATTTATTATAATAATACAAGAATACATGGTAAAAGTTAAATCTATAAGATAAGGTTAATATGGTGACCTAAAACTGTATAAAACCTATTGGTTGAGATTTTTTCGACTCATCCCCACATTATCCTAGAAATAAATCCCTTTTGAGCCATTATAAACTGAATATTATTGTATAATAAATTAATATTTCAATCTTTTCCTAAAATGACTCTCACCTCTCTTATAAAAGGGCACCCCCTTCTCTTAATATCACACCTCCAAATCCATTTGGTTCATCCAAACCCTACTCAAATATCCTCTCAACTACCTTCACTTCAACCTAAAGGCCTTAGTTTGATCAGAAGCTAACCTAAGGATCTTTTTTGATCAAATCAAAAGGAATCACCCGAAGAAGAGGTAATAATTATATCACCTCTTTCAAAGTTATTTTCTTCTTCCACTTACTCTTTATTTGTTATTTCCATACTAAAATAATAACTCCAATAACTTATACATACTGTGATGTTATTAAAAATATTCTACAACCATATTCATTATTCTATCCATCCTATTAATGAAAAAGTCACCGTATGTGCGTACGTACAGATTACCGTCTCCACGTCGTGGTGTAGTTTGTTATTCAACACTTCATTATTTGGATGGGTATAATAATAAGTATAATTTATGTAAATAATAAATATAAAATTTTAATGATTAATTATATATTATATACCATCCAATTACATACAATTTCACTATCAATATAATGATATTGTCGCCCGTGCGTACGTACAGATTACCGTCTCCACGAACGTAATGAGATTCATTCCCCATCATAACCATTCAAAAATAATTTTCATTTTATGATTAAAAATAATTTTTTAGAACTTAATATCATTCTGTATATGAATAAAATACATTCTATCCATAAAAAACATGACTTACTTAACAAAACATATAAAGGAAAACAAATCAATTAACACCTGAAACAATGATACTACTGAAATATAATTAAAAAAGCAATATTAGAAGATCATATATGATATCATATTTATGTATGTTGTTATTTTATAATTTAATAACAATGATCTAACTATTATACAGGAGGTTAAAGTTCCCTTGACTAAGGAAAATTTCAAGGTAAGGGTTAATTCTACAATCTCTTCATTATCCCAGGTTGTTTATACGTAAGTATATACTGGGACCTCTTTATCATCCACATCTGTGTTTCTTAAAAATATATTTCAAAACATTTTTACTATTTACTAGACTATGGGTTAAATTAATTTATACCCTTATTTGAATTTTTATAAAATGGTTTGAAAGGAATCTTTTCATTAATTTCCAAACAAGGTACTTTATGACCTTTTCGATGAATTAAGGTAAGAATGTTTTTTAACTTATACGGTGGGTGCAGATATTTTCAACTGTTATAAAACCTTAGAAGTTTCCCTTACAAGATTATAATAATATTTTAAAAATAAATGTTTTATTTTATAATTATGTGACTTTTAAATGATTTCAAAATAGAAAGATATATTTCTCTCAAATGGTTTTGATTTCATCTATGTTAACATCCTTTGATGGATTTTACACTTGTTTGAAGTTGATTTATTATGATACAATATTCCATATTGTATTGAAGGTTTTGTGATATGTTTGACTGTGGATGTGTTATTCTTATACCATTCATGGTTTATGGTTAAAGTATTAACATTTCTTATGCTAGTTTTTATATGAATGTTTATGTTATGTTTCAAACTTTTCATATGAGGAATGCATTGGAATTAGTAAGTGACGGGTGGATCCCACTATAGCTTCTCGATGCATCGGTAGGTCTCAGGAGACAAACTAGTGTCTTGGCACAAGGCCTTGACAAAATCTTATTTTTAGTCTTGACACGAGGTATTGAATATGTGGTTATGATGTTTGACATTATGCATTTCATCATTATGAAATTGGATATTGATATTACATATGATTATTTGACTAGTATAATATCCATGTGAATAAGTAAATGGCATTATTTGATTTATCTTTGCCATATTATGATGAATTTTATGTTTAAAAGTCTTGTGTTTTATTCTTATACGTTTCCTTAAATGTTTATGCTTATTTATGATATTTTACGATATATTTTTATCCTTACTGAGCATCTGAGCTCACCCCTTTCTATGTTTTATTTTTTATAGGATGCAAAGAAGTATATTATGATTAACTTACAAAAATGGGATAAGGGATATGAGTGTTTTCAAAGGGGGCACAATGTTGTTGTTTTTTCATTTCATAATGTAATGTAAAACTTATGTATGTATCTAGTACTTCCAAGGCTACTAAACTAATCGGTCTTTCGAGACTTGATCTCTTGCGATCATTCCAATGTTATGTAATAATGCACCGACTCTAGGTAACTATGGTTGAGGTGTTACAATTGGTATCAGAGGAAGTTTAGTAGAAACCTTGGAAACTAGATTTAGAAAAAATCTGATTTGAGAATATTACCCTAAGATAGACTTTGAGGATTAGTATAGAATAACTTAATAGAATTTTGGTAATGTAGATATTTTTTGTATTTTCTAAACAATATATCCCTGTCTAGATATGAGTAGGTAGAGGAAGCTCTGGAACAGATGCACCTAGAAGTGAAAACTCTGACAAGGAGTTTCGGGCTTGACTCGGGGTATCCTGGTACACAACAATAGGCCTTGCTACACTCTTGGTTACGACACTCACGGGGGATATGTTTAGGATAATTCACATTTTCTTTACAAAACAATACAAAATATTTATGAGAAAATACCTCCTCAAAGAAAACATTTTTTTATGATTATGGATTATATGCATAAACTGTTCAATTTATGTTAGGTATTTTATTAGTTTGTAATTATGTATTGCGATTCATAAACTAATCTAGTGTATGTCATTTTTTAAAAATGGTGCCTAGTAGAAGGAATGGAAACTGTATCAATGCACATAATCCATGTAGGGATTTCCCTCCTAATCAAGATAATTAGAGTGGAGCTGATGATGCAACCAGTGTTGAAAAACTTATAACTATACTGGGACAACTCACTCAGGTTATGAACAATAACCTTACCCATATGAAGCACCCTAATCCACAATGTGGAGGATCAATGTTAGACCGCTTCATGAGGAAACAAACACCAATATTCAATGGGACTACAAATCCATTTTTATTTAAGCAATGGATAAATTCCTTGAGAAAATATTTCATGCTTTGGGGAGCAGTGAAAGGGAAAAAAATTCATTGATGTTTATCACCTCACGGGAGATGCATATCAATGGTGGTCATTAATTCAAAACACAAATGAGGATGAAAAGTATCAAATATGGAATGGAGGGAGTTTAAAGATATTTTCTTAGAAAATTAATTTCCTCGTGACCATCAAGCAGATATGGAAAGACAATTTCTAAGTCTAAGGCAAAAGAAGGATGAGAATGTTGCAAAGTATGAGGATAAATTTACAAGGTTAGAAAGGCATGCAGCAGATTATATACGTAACCCAAGTAGTAAGATTGATTGATTCTTTGATGCGTTAAAACCATTTCTCCTTCGATCATTAGTCTCACAATCCTTCTCATCATACGGAGGTATTGTCTCATGTTCTATAAAGATAGAAAGGGAATTATCTAAGCCTTATGACTTTAAAGAAAAGAAAGATAAGAAGATATATGTTGAACACTTTGAAAATGGAAATAAGGGGAAGAAGGGAAAAGTTGAATTTTCATCCTATAGTAAATGTGGGAAGAAACACCCCGGTACTTTTCTGAAGGGAATGGGAGTCTGTTACAAGTGTGGTGAAAAAGGCCACCAAGAACATGATTGCAAGGGAAAGAAAGAGGTTTTCAATGTTGAATGCTACAATTATAGAGAAATGGGGCATTATGAAAATGAATGTTCTAAGTGCCAAGGAAACTTACCTCAGAAAAGGCCAAGGGATCAAGTCTAAGCTTATGTGATCACTACTACTGAGGTTGAAGCTCCGAATGGCGTGGTGGCAGGTAATTTAATGGTTTCCTCAAATTAACCAATGATTTATTTGATTCTGGATAATTTAATTGTTTCATATATTCTCATTTTTCTAATAAAATTAGATATTTATAATTTTATTTAACAAGGGAGTTGTCAGTCAAAACTCCTAAGGGAATTATCATTACAACAAATTTTTGTGAATCAGTTCCCATTAGGGCATATAAATTTGCTTTATCTGCTTATCTCATTGTCATACTCATTATTGAATTTGATATAATCCTTGGTATGAATTGGATTTCAGACCATTATGCGAAAATTTATTGTAAGAAGAAGGAGGTTACAATTTTCAATGATGATAATGAATACCTTATCTTTATAGCAGAAACGTCACCATCTGATTCTTATCTAGATCCACCCCCCAATATCTCTACTAAATTCAATTATTGGGGAGGAAGAGAGTTAAATAACTATAGGTGAGGAAAGGAATTTTCAAATAGTGGATGTACCTATTGTGCGATAATATGTTGGTGTGTTTTTATAGCATTTACCTAGACATCCTCTAGAACGAGAAATTAAGTTTTCTATTGATTTAATTCCTAGTTCAAGGCCCATATCAAAGACCCCTTATAGAATGACCACTGTGTAACTAGTGTAACTAAAGAAAAAACTTGAGGAATTGAGTAATAAAGGATTTATTCACCCTAGTGTTTCTCCATGGGAAGCCCCTATCCTTTTTGTAAAGAAGAAAGATGGAACAATGAGGTTGTGCATCGACTACAGGGAGATCAATGCTATAACAATAAAGAACAAGTATCCCCTACCTCACATTGATGATTTATTTGATCAACTTCATGAAGCTAAATATTTTTCAAAGATTGACCTTGGATCTAGATATCATCAGTTGTGTGTAAAGAAGGAAGACATTCCAAAGACAGCATTTCGTACCAGGTATGGGCATTATGAGTTTACAGTAATGCCTTTTGGACTGAAAAATTCACCCTTTGTCTTCATAGATCTAATGAATAGAGTTTTCAAGGAATATCTTGATGACTTTGTAGTGGTATTTATTGATGATATCTTGGTATAATCCAAAAGCTACGAAGATCATGAAAATAACTTGTGCACTATTCTAAATACTCTTAGAAGAAATGAATTATATAGGAAGTTTAGCAAGTGTGAATTCTCACTTCAGGAGATTTATTTTCTTGTCCATATTGACTCTAAGGATGGAATATCTATAGATCCTTAAAAAACAAAGGAAATCCAAGAATTTCCATCACAGAAGAGAATAATCTAGGTATGTAGTTTTAATGGTTTAGTAGGTTATTATCAGCATTTCATCCAGAATTTTTCCCGATTGGCTAACCCATTAACCACGCTCACACGTAATGGGATTAAATTTGTTTGTACAAAAGAGTGTGAAAAATGTTTTGAATAATTGAAGAAAATATTATTCAATGCTCTTATATTGACTCTACCATCAAGGAATGATGAGTTCGTTATTTATAGTGATGCTTCAAAGAAAGGATTGGGTTGTGTCCATATGAAGAATGATAGGGTTATTGCCTATGCATCACAGCAGCTAAAAATTCATTAACAAAACTATCCCACTCATGATATTGAGTTAGTAGCTGTAATATTTACTTTGAAGATATTGAGACACTATCTCTATGGTAAAAAATGTGAGATATATACCGATCACAAGAGTTTGAAGTATATTTTCTCACAGAAAGAACTCAACATGAGGCAAAGATGATGGCTTGAACCACTCAAATATTATTATTGCACTATACACTACCACTTGGGGAAGGAAAATAAGGTGGAAGATGCTTTGAGTAGAAAGGATCATGGAGCTTTGAACAAGATGAGAGTTGAAAGGGATCCTTTGTTCACGGATCTAGTAAAGATGGATATAGGAATAATCATGGAAGGTGACACATCAATACTTTTTCAAATGGTTTCCAAACCATCTTTACTAGAATGGATAAAAAGTTCTCAGACTGATGATGAGGAGTTTCAAAAGAAGAATAAAGTTTTGAATGATGGGAGATTGATTGAATTTGTATATGAAGATGGAATTTTTAAATTTAGGAGGAGGCCTTGTATTACCGATATAACTGATCTAAAAAGGGAATTGTTGGATGATGCTCATAGCTTCAATTTCTCTATACACCCTAGTAGCACTAATATGTATAGATATTTGAAGAAACATTTTTGGTGGGATAACATGAAGAGGGATATTGCTGATTATGTGTCAATATGTATGGTTTTTCAATAGGTTAAGGCTAGAAGACAACATCCTGGAGGAGTCATGCAACCTCTTCCCATACCTGAGTGGAAATGGGGTGATGTTACGATGGAATTTTTCATGGGACTACCAAAGACTCCTAGAAGGAATGATGCAATATGGGTCATTGTTGATTGTCTTACCAAGTCAGTACATTTTCTTGTTAGAAGAGAAGATTTTCCACTTGAACATTTAGCAAGACTATATATTAATGAAGTTTTAAGACTTCATGGAGTACCCCTATCGATTGTTTCTGATCGTGATCCCCATTTTACATCAAGATTTTGGAAAAGTCTTCAGAAGGCCCTAGATACTGAACTTCGTTTGAGCACTGCCTACCACCCTCAAACTGATGGACAATCAAAATGTACTATTAAAACCTTAGAATACATGTTGAGATATTTCTCACTTGACTTTCAAGGTGTGTGGGGTCAATATTTACCTCTAATATAATTTTTCCTATAACAATAGCTTCTATTCAAGTATTCAGATGGCACCATATGAAGCGTTATATAGAAAGAGATGTCGCACACCAACTTGTTGGGATGATGTTAGTGAAAGAAAACACATAGGCCTAGAACTTGTTAAGGAAACAATGGAAATGTGGAGATTATCCAAACCCACATCAGAGCATATCAAAGTAGGAAAAAGAGCTATGCCGATAACTGAATAAAGGATTTGGAATTTCAAGTAGGTGATCATGTTTTCTTGAAGGTATCTCTATGGAAGGGTGTTATACGATTCGGTAAGAAGGGAAAATTAAGTCTCAAGTACATCAGACCTTTTGAAATTTTAGAATTAATTGGAGTTGTAGCTTACTATTTGGCAATGCCTCTAAGTCTCTCCAAAGTTCATGATGTGTTCTACGTATCACTGTTGAGAAAATACATTTCTGACCCAACGCATGTACTCAAATATGAAGAAATGGAACTGGAACCTGATCTGTCTTATTATGAAGAGTTTTTCAAGATTCTTGATACTAGAGAACAAGTGTTGAAAAATTGGATGACTCGTCTGGTAAAAGTTCTATGGAGAAACCATAAGATGGAAGAGGCAACGTGGGAACCCGAGGAACTTATGGTGAAGAACCACATGAATCTTTTTATGTTGTACTATTCAAGAAATTTTGAGGACGAAATTATTTGAATGAGGGAAGAATGTAACACCCCAAGCTTCCATGGTATGTTTTCCTTTGAATAATACAATAGCTTTTATTGTACACAACTTCAAATTCTAGCACACCGCGACAAATCAAACTAGCCATTTTAAAAGAAGTTATGAATAGTAATACCCAATTTTTGAAATTTTATATATTTTATTTTTCAAAGTGGAATTTATTTTTGGATTCAGAATATCAAAATTATCTTAGAGTGAATTTTTTTATTTTTCTAAAAACTTTCAATTTTTGATGAATAGTCAACAACACTACGTTATTGTTTAAAACCGAATTTTATTTAAATAATTATTATTTTTATTTAAATTTATATTTGAAGTAAAAATATATACATAATGCCTATATTAATCCAATGTAATTCATTCGAGTCATTTTATAATAATATTATATATATATATATAATTTTATTGAACTTTTTACCATCTTTTGCCCCCCTTCTAGGAACATTTACAAATTTGCATAAAACGTAATTTTAACACTTCTATTAATTGAATTTCAAAAATATGAGAGACATGGTTGACATCAGTAAGTAAAATGTGATTCAATATGATGAAAATAATTTTGGTGAAGAGTAACTTTTGAATTTTATTTACCATAGTTAAAAGTAAATATGGTAATTAAAGGTAAAAACGATATTATAATTACCCTAACACATGTCCTAATTCTATTAGATAAGTCTATTTCGACCAAAATCAACCTTATAAATAAAATATGATCCTTTTTTATCCACTTTTATTAGATTAGGACATTTATTATATTTTATTTAAAGAAGAGTTAAAAGTGTTAAATTCAAAGTTTAATAACTAAAACATTTTTAATATAGGGTTATACATAAGATAAATTCGACTATAAATATTAATTAGAAATATAAAAATATTTTCTACATAATGGTATTTTATTTATAATTTTTATACATAAAATAATTAAATTTATTTATGACACAATGATGATGCAGTAATTACCTTACTTATAAAATATTAAAATAATTGATATTTTAAATATTAAAATAAATGTAAATTGAGATTTTTGAAAAATTGCACGAATTTTCTAGGTTAATATGACATTTTAGGGTTTATTAAATAAATTTTTTCGAGGTAATAAAGGTTTTATGACTTTCACAAAAACCAAATACTAAATAGTGTCAAAATTGACATAAATGAGTTTTTTAAAAAATACTATTTTATTAAATTATATAATATTTTTAAAAATATAAGGGTTGATCAAAGGACTTAGATAAGGTTATATATATCAATAATTAACCACTTTGGGTTCTCTTGTCTTTTTATAGTAAGTTTATTAACCACTTATTATAATAATACAAGAATACATGGTAAAAGTTAAACTATTTAACTAAGAGTTGAATCTAAAAGATAAGGTTAATATGGTAACCTAAACCTATATAAAACCAATTGGTTGAGAGGTTTTATACCCATACCCACCTTAGCCTCAAAATAAATCATTTTTGAGCCATTATAAACCAAATATGATTGTATAATAAATTAATATTTCAAACTTTTTTCTAAAGTGACCCTCAACTCTCTTATAAAAGGGTACTCCCCCTTATCTTAATATCACACCTCCAAAGCCATTTGTCTTGTAAAAACCCTACTCAAATATCCTTATAACTACCATCACTTAAACCAAGAGTCCTTACTTTGATCATAATCCAACCTAAGGATCCCTTTTTATCAAATCAAAAGGAAGCACCCGAAGAAGAGGTAATAATTTCATCACCTCTTTCAAAGTTCTTTTCTTCTTCCACTTACTCTTTCTTTTTTGTTTACATAATAAAATAATAAATCCACTAACTTATACATAATATTATTTTATTATAAATATTCTACATCCATATTCATTATTATATCTATCCAATGAATGACAAAGTCATCATATGTGCGTACGTACGGCTTACCGTCTCCACGTCGTGGTGTAGTTTGTTATTCAACACTTCAATATTTGGATGGGTATAATAATGAGTATAATTTATGTAAATAATAAATATAAAATGTTAATGATTATTTATATATGACATACCATCCAATTACATATGATTTCACCATCAATATAATGATATTTTCGCTCGTGCATACGTACGGATTACCGTCTCCATAAACGCGATGAGATTCATTCCCCATCATAACCATTCAAGAATAATTTTCATTTTATGATTAAAAAAAATGTTTAAGAACTTAATATAATTCTGTATATGAGTAAAATACATCCTATCCATAACAAACATAACTTACGTAACAAAACATATAAAGTAAAATGAATCAGTTAGCACCCGAAACAATGATACTGCTGAAATATCATTAACAAAGTAATATTAGAAGATCATATATGATATCATATTTTTGTATGTGGTTATTTTATAATTTAATAACAGTTATTTAACTATTATATAGGATTTTAAAGTACCCTTGACTAATTAAAAGTTCAAGGTAAGGGTTAATTCTGCAATCTCTTCATTATCTGAGGTTGTTTATACGTAAGTATCTACTAGGACCTCTTTATCATCCACATCTGTGTTTCTTAAAAATGTATTTCAAAAAAAATTAATATTAACTAGACTATGGATTAAAGTCATTTATACCCTCATTTTACTTTTTATAAAATGGTTTTCAATGAATCTTTCCATCTCTTTCCAAACATGGTACTTTATGACCTTTTTGACGAATTAAGGTAAGATTTTTTTTTAACTTATACAGCGGGTGTGGCTATTTTCTATCATTATAACAACTTCAAAGTTTCCATTATAATATTATAATAATATTTTCAAAATAAATGTTTTCTTTTATAATTATGTGACTTTTAAATAATTTCAAAATAGAAATATATATTTCTCCCAAATGGTTTTGATTTCATATATGTCAACATCCTTTGATGGATTTTACACTTATTTGAAGTTGATTTATTATGATAAAATATTCCATATTTTATTGAAGTTTTTGTGATATGTTTGACTGTGGATGTGTTATTTTTATACCATTCATGGTTTATGGTTAAATTATTAACATTTCGTATTCTAGTTTTGATACGAATGTTTATGTTATGTTTCAAACTTTTCATATAAGGAATACATTGGACTTAGTAAGTGACAGGTGGAGTCTGCTATAGCTCCTCGATGCATCGGTAGGTATCATTAGACAAACTAGTTTCATGGCACAAGGCCTTGATAAAATATTATTTGTAGTCTCTGGAACGAGGCCTTGAATATGTGGTTATTATGTCCAGCATTATGCATTCCATCATTATGAAATTGGCTATTGATATTACATGTGATTATTCAACTAGTAGAATATCCATGTGAATAAGTAAATGGAATCATTTGATTTATCTTTTCCATATTATGCTAAATTTTATGTTTAAAAGGCTTGTATTTTAGTCTTATACATTGCCTTAAATGTTTATGCTTATTTATGATAGTTTCTGCTATATTGTTATCCTTAATGGGCATCTAAGCTCACCTCTTTCTATGTTTTATTTTTCCCAGGATGTGAAGAAGTATATTACGATTGACCTGCAAGAATAGGCTAAGGGATATGTGTGTGTTCAAAGGGGACACAATGTTGTTGTTTTTATATTTCATAATGTAATGTAAAACTTATGTATGTATCTAGGAATTCCAAGGCTACTAAACTAATTGGTCATTCGAGACATGATCTCTTGTGATCATGCCAATGTTATGTAATAATGCACCGACTCTGGGTAACTAGTGTCAGGGCGTTACACCGTGAAAACCCAAATAGTGGGGTTTTGCATGGTTGGCACATGGTTTGAAAAAATGTGTGCCCGTATAGTATAAACCATGAACCTCATTAGAGGGGTGTGTCATTAAGGTTCATGGTTTGAAAAACTATGTGGTCCTACCCAACTAACTATGCATACGAAAATTTTTAATTCTAAAAATTTATTTTAAAATCCTGAAACCTCCTATTTAAGTTCCCGATTATTCCATTCAACCCTAACTCAAAATATTATTTCTTATAGGGTCCCTATAGGTGATTTTAGATCCTATAAACCTATTCTTATGAAAATAGAAACTTTTCAAATGTTGATTTATTCCCCTCAGGTAAGAGATATTATCTTATTCTTCCTCTCCCACTCTCTTCCTATCTCATCCTAAGGGTTTGTTAGATCTTTTGTTGTAGATGGATCTAAACTCCTTTGTTTTGGATCCTGGATCTAGGTTTTATTCCTTGATCTCCATTTTCAATATTATTCATTGGTTCTTCTCATTTTTGGTGTTGTGATATAAGATCTATGTATTCAGGTAGGTGGTTCCGTCTAAGTTTGTCCAATTGAATAACCCTTTATTTAATTAATTTAAATTAAGTTGGTTTTAGTTATATTGTAAAAAATATGATTTTATGTGAATTGGGATCTAAATTAAAATGGTGTGGATTTTGGCGAAAACCCCCAATTATAATAAATTAGGTTGTGATTTTAATTTGATGAAAATTGTAGAATTTTACTTATGGAATTGATTTATGAAATTGGTTTTTGAGAAAATGGATTAAAATGATTTGATAATAACCACTTATTAGTTTTATCTTGAAAAGGGTATGAATATATTAAAAACTCATTTTTTGGTTTTTAAATAGAAATTTTCATATTTAAATGGGAATGGGATAATTTTATTTTAAACTCTTTTAAAATAAATTTTCCATTATTGATTATTTTTTTATCACATGAAAATTTGGGTAGTTAGTGAGTTATTATGTACAAACATGATGGGTTGGGATCTCTATAGAAATGGATTAATGCTTTATAACTATAACATAAGATTATTAGCATATATTCTCCATAGTGGGATGTTGGTCAGTCCTATTTGGATAGCATTGAAGGGACATGTGTGCACATTTTCATTATCACTATATGAGTGTGTGAGGATCCCATAAACTGGAACTATCATAACTCTCAGTAGATGAAAATTTCTCTCATTTATGGTTATTTTTATATGTGTTCCATTTTTTTTAAAATTTATTTACACAAGACTATGTAATTATATAAACTATTTTATATAAAATGTTTACTTAATCCATTGTTTGAAATTTTCCCATCAACTTAAATGAAAAGCATGTTTTGTTTTAAAAATATGACTACATATATATGCCTTGTTTTATTAAAATTGAAATCATTCACCGGTTTGTTATTATTGAAATATTATTATGAAACAATTGGTGGGACTCTATTAAGATTTTATATCACACCCTACCTTTTCCTTTTGGTGTTTGTATATTTTCTTCTTTCAGGTTTGAGAAAGGGGAAAGCACCACTGGGAGGTGGTGGTTCTTGATCTTCTGGTCTTGGATTGTTGTGCCCATTAGGACTTGGGATGTTTTATATTGTTCTTTATGGTACTTTTTGGTTTTAATTTGGGTTTATATACCTATTTAACTTATGGTATTGTTATCCCTATGGATTTTTTTTATTATACTAACTTGTATATGTTTCTTATATGGTTTATATTGAAAAATTGTTCCCACATTTACCTTGTATAATGTTAGGTGATAGTCTCTAACATGTGGGGATAGGGAATGCCCCTCAGACTATGTCAAGATTAGATCAGTTATCAAGGTACCAAGGTATCCATACTGGTTCATGAAAAAGTGGAAACATAGGCAGGTTAAGCATATTTCCTTGATATCAATATGCAGTTGAGTAATCTTTTTGGGACTTAGGAGGTAGTTGCGAGTGAGTGCCTAGATAGATCTCATCATAATGAGACTTAAGTCACCAGGGGTGGTTTGGGAAAGGTTTCTTGAGGATTATTTCTAGTATTTTTTTATTTTTATTTAGATAGACTGAAATCCAAATCTTGTTTATATATCTATCAGGATTAATTTCCCTATTTCTCTTGTTTGAGTGTTGATCTATGTAATGTTCTGATGTCTTCAATGTTGTCTACTGATGTTGTGTATAATTATTCCATTGAGAAGATATGTGAATCTCATCTAGGAGGAATCTGCTGATGAACCACAATGATAAAATCCTCACATGGACTAGAATATGGTTGAGGTTGTTGTGTGTGTTTTTCAAGCTCTGGGATAGGAACTGGCACCCATTATCATTCAAGCTTTAGTTTTGGAACCTCAGATGGATGAATCTAGGAATCATTCTTAGGTATTCCTTCTCCAGAATCCACTGGTGTTTTAAGGATCAAATGATCCTCAGGAGGATAAGGAATAGTTGAGGAGGGTTGAACTTTTATTTGAGTTCTTTGAAACTTATGATTCTATCAAGGTGAAATGTTCAACATTAATGCTAGAGGAATCTAGAAGAATGTGGTGGGATATGATAGTGACAGATAAGAATAATTATTTCTTATATTGGAAGGACTTTAATGTTATTTTCACTGACCAGTTCTATCTATATTTTATTGTGTTGGATAAGGCTATAGAGTTTTTCAAACTCGAGTAGTCTGACAAGACCATGAATGAATATGAAAATTGATTTTCTGAGATTTTGTAGTTTTCACCTAATATTGTATCGAATAAGAAGATAAAGACTCAATGGTTTGAGATGGGACTTCAATCTATTATTCATTCTTAGGTTTTCTTTTTGAATCTACCTTTTTATACTGATGTGCTGGACAAAGTGTTAGTGGTTGAGATAGAACTAGCTAGTAAGTTAGGGTTGATGGGAGTTTCCTTTTATCCTAGTGATAGCTCTGTGAGTTCCTTCAAATTAAAGAGGAAGCGTGATGAGTCTCATGATGGTTCTTGATAACAAGGTTCTTGTATACCTCCTACAATTTCTAGAATAATCCCTTTGATTTAATACTAGTGTGTTAGCATGGGCACTTGAAATGGGTTTTCACTAAGGCACCCAAGATATGTGGTTCATGTGGATGCTCAGGTCACCTACATAAGTTATATCATGTATATTATACTCCACATAGTAGAATAGGATCATCATATCCTAATATTATTGTGGTGTAATCATATACTTCATGAAAAAAGGGGTTCCAGCCATAGACATCCAGAACAAAGACTCTTCATGAAATGTAAGAGTATCCAGAGGAAACATAAATGGGTCCAGCAACTATGAGAGGTACCATCACTATTAGTTCATTTTTAGTGACTAATTTATTTGATACTGGTGAATCTCATTCATTCATTTCAACTCATATTTTAAATTGGATAAATATTCCCATGAAGCTTTTATCTTATGTTGTGGATATTATTACACCACATTAAGTGAAGAGAGGGTTAGGTCTCCATTGTCCTGCTTGTGTTTTTTCATTATCTAATATCGGGTCTACTTGGGATATTGTGGTTCTCAACATGAAAACTCTTGATGTTATATTCGTGATGGATTAGCTCATTTTTAATAAATCATGAATTGATTACTATCTTTGGCGGGTCTCTTTTACTGCACCTGATGGGGTTTGCTGTATCTTTCAGGGAGAATGGGACATAAGGTCAAGTAGAGTTGGACCTTCTTATCCAAAGATAGGGAAATTAACATCAGTGTTATATTTTGATATAGAGTATGAATCATTGAGCGTTGATCTCCCTCCGGTTTTCATCGAGTTTCCTAATGTTTTCCCATATGAATTCTCTAGTTTTTCACTAGTAAGGGAGGTGTGGTTTTCTATTGATTTAATACCTAGTAATCAGCAGGTATCTATTCCCTCTTACCAATTGGAACTAGCTAAAATGATAGAGTTGAAGACTAGGTTGGATTATCTTTTAGATAAAGGCTTTATATGCCTAAGTGTGTCACCTTGGGAGGTGTCTATTCTCTTTGATAAGAAATTTTATGGAACACTTTGCCTTTGTGTTGATTACCAAAAAATCAACTAAGTTATGGTAAAGAATAAGTATTTATTTCCAAAAATTGATGATATATTTGACTATTTAAAAGAGGAGAAGTGGTTATTTAAGATTGATCTCTGATTTGGTTATCATTAGTTGAGAATAAAATAATATCACATTCATAAAACCGCATTTCGGGGTAGTTATGGCCATTATGAGTACCTTTTCATGCCATTTGTTCTAAAAAATTCTTCTACAATCTTTATGGACTTGATGAATAGGATCTTCCAAAAGTATCTTAAAATGTTCATAGTTGTCTTTTTGATGATATCCTTGTTTACTCTAAGTCTTAGGAGTATCATGTGCGTCATATGAGAGCAGTTCTGTAATTGTTGAGAAATCACTGACTTTATGCCAAGCTATCGAATTGTGATTTCTAAATTCTGGGATTGAATTTATTGGGACATGTGGTGTTGGAACATGGTATTTCAGTTGATCATGAAACGGTGAAATCTATTATGACATGGTATCAACCATGGAATGCTTTCAAGATTCAAATATTCTTGGGTTTAGCTATATATTATCACTATATTGTAAAGGATTTCTCAAAGTTGGCTTATCTGATGACACGTATTTTGACTATTGTGCTGATGTTAACTCTTACAGAGGCCAGGTAGGGCTATGTAGTCTTCTATGATACATTAGGTTTGGGCTTGGGATGTTTTCTTATGTGGGGTGATCACATTTTTTCCTATGGCTCTCAATATCTTAGGTCACATGATAAGAATTATCTAATCCATGACCTTGAACTTGTAGTTATGATGCATGGGCTTAAGATTTGGCGGCATTACCATTTCAGAGGAAGTTTTACCATGTATTCTGACTATAAAACCATAAGTTATATCTTCACTCAAAAATATTTGAATCTATTCTAGAGGAATTGGGTAGAGTACCTATAATATTTTGAATTTGATATTTCTAATACCCTGGGGAAATGGAATTTCATCGCTGATGCTTTAATCTGGAAATTTATTACCCATATCGTGAAAGAATCATTAGAAGAGTGGAATCTGATAGATCTCTTTACATAGTTTCATATTGGATCTTAGTAATTAGGGTTTGAGGTTGTCTTGTACATTGTTTAGTTTACCTCCACTCTTCTCAAGATGATTATTTAGGAACAGCAGCTTGATGATGAATTCCATGGTATTAGGAACTCTCTTTATAGTGGGGAGACCATTGTTGAATGGTATTTCTCCACAGAGGATATCCTATGTTTCTAGAACCGATACATTGTATCTTTACTGGTGAGAAAAGATGTGATGGTATATTTCTATAGTTCCCAGTGGGTAGTGTAACCAGGAACCATGAAGATGTCATATGACATGTGGTGACGATTCTGGTGGCCAGGTATGAGATAGGGCATTGTTGATTTTGTTTCACATTGTTATACGTTCTAGTGGGTCAAGATCAAGCACCAAAGACCTTCAGGTTTTATTCATCCACTTACAATGCCAACTTGGAAGTGGGATGAGATATCAATGGAATTTGTGGTTGGGTTTCCACTTACCTAGAGAAAGAAGAATGTGACATGGATTGTGATCGATAGGCTGAAAAAATAGCTCACTTTACACCCATACATGATAAAACCAAATTTGAGGAGTTTGAAAATATATATGTAAAATAGATTGTTCGTTTTTATGGAGTTGCATCAGCTATAGTCTCTAATATGAATCCTATATTTACTTCTCTCTTTTTTTAGCCCTTTAGGAGGCACTAGGATCTCTGGTTTGTTTGATTACGGCATACCATCTGCAATCAGATTACCAAAATGAGAGACATATTCTTAAAGATATGCTTCATGTGTATGTCCCTTATTTTTTTGGGGCTCGAGATGATAATTTATATATGGTTGGGTTTTCTTATAACAATAGTTATCATTCCGTAATCAGAATGGCTCCTTTTGAGGCCTAGTATAGATAACCTTGTAAATATTTGTTGTGTTGGTCGAATATCAATGAAAGTTCCTTGGTTGGAACAACCTTGGTTCAAGAGACGATAGTGAAGATTCAATCGATTTGTCAGAGAATTTTAACAACATAGATCTAGTATAAATCTTATCTTGATCATTATCATAGACTGTTATAATTTTCAATTAGTGGCCAGGTGTTCTTGAAATTTTCACCCCGTTTGGGTCATCGATGACTTGGGAGGCAAGGGAAGATTACTCCCCCTTTTGTGGGACCTTTTGAGGTTGTTGAGTAGGTGGGGAAATTGTCTTACCATTTATCACTTCCTCCATATCTAACGTTGATACATAATTTGTTCCATGTATTGCAACTATGAAAGTATCTTTCTGAACCATCTCGTGTTCTGAGCTAGAGTGATCTCGATGTTGAGCTCGATTTATCCATGATTGAGTATCCATTTAGGATAATTTATTGTCAAATAAAAGTACATTGGGGGAGGATGATACCTTTGGTTTGAGACCTATAGGATCATATTTATGATACTCAAGATATGTGTGAGAGAGAGGCATTGATAAGAGAGAAGCGACCTCATTTTTTTAACATGGAGACTTCTTGATAAGATTTATGGGGAAAAAAATTTTATATGGTAGGGAGGTTTTAACATCTTGTTACTATTTTAAAGTACTCCTTGACCATAAATTTTTTTATTCTTTGGCTGGGGTTCATCTTGAGTTGTTTCAGGAAGAAATCTGAAAATTTTGAAACTTTATGGGTAGTGCATAGTAGGCACACGGTTTTTCCACACTGTGCAGCCGCCTAGGGTAAACTATGAAAACCCAAAAAGTGGAGGTTTGCAAGGTTGGAACATGGTTTGAAAAACTGTGCACCCACATAGTAAAAACCAATCACCCCATTAGAGGGGTTCATGGTTTGAAAAACTATGAATCCTCTCCTAGATAATTGTGCATGCGGAAATTTTTAATTTTAAAAATTTATTTTAAAAATCACGAAACCCCTAGTTTAAGTGCCTGATGAGACCATCCAACCCTAAATAGAATTCTTCTTCATTAGAGGCTCCCTATATGTAGTTTTGGATCCTCCAAACCTATTCTGAGGAGGATAGAACCTTGTAGAACGTCGATAGATTCCCCTCCAATAAGAGATATTCTCTTATTCTTCCTCTCTTAATCCATTCTTCTCTCCTCCTTAGAGTTTTTAAGATCTTATGTTGTAGTCTGATCTAAACTCATTCATTTTGGATCTTGGATCTAGTTTTGATTCCTTGATATTTGTTCTCAATGATCTTCTTTGGTTTTTCCCGTTGTGGGAGTTGTGATATGAGATCTCTGTATTAAGGTAGGTGGTTCTATCTATGTTTGGACAATTGAATAAACCTTTACTTTCCTTATTTAAATTAAATTGATTTCAATTATATTTTGAAAATACGATTTGATTTGAATTAGGATTTAAATTAAAATGTTATGGATTTTGGGGAAACCCACCAATTCCAATGAATTAGGGTGTGAATTGAATTTGATGTAAATTGTAGAATTTGATTTGTGAAATTTATTTTTTAGAAAAAGGATTAAAATGATTTTATAAGAACCTCTATTTAGTTTTATCTTGAAAAGGTAATGAATTGATTAAAAACCCATGTTTTGGTTTTTAAAATAGAAATTGGTATATTGAAATTTGAAATGGTCTAATTGTATTTTAATCTATTTTGAAATAAATTTCCCATTATTTATTATTATTTGAGCACATGCAAGCCTGGGTAGTTAGTGACTTATTAGGAATAAACATGATAGGTTGGGATTTCCCTAACAATGTATTGACACTTTAAAAATCTAATATAAACCTATTGTAAGATATTATCCCCAGTGTAATGTTGGTTAATCCTCTTTTTCTAGTGTCATAGGGACGTGTGTACACATTGTTTTTATCACTATATGAGTGTGTGAGGATCCTATAACCTGGAACTATCATACCTATTGAAAGATGAACATTTTACTAATTTGTGATTATTTTGATATGTATTCCATTATTTTTTAAATTTCTTTACACATTTCTATGAATTTATATAAAAAATTTTATATAAAATGTTTACTTAATCCATTGTTTGAAATGTTTCTATCAACTTAAATGAAAATCATGTTTTGTTTTAAATATGTGATTATATCTCAATGCCTTATTTTATTAAAATTGAAATCATGTACTGGTTTATTATTGTTGGAATATTATTATGAAATACTTGGTGAGACCTTACTGGAATTTTAGCTCACATCCTACCTTTTTCTTTGGGTGTTTGTAGATTTTCTTCTACCAGGTTTGAGCAAGGGGAAAGTACCGCTAGGAGGTGTTGGTTATTGATCTTATGGTCTTGGAGTGTAATTTCCATTGGGGCTTAGGGTTTTTTATATTATTATTTCTAGTACATTTTGGTTTTACTTTGGGTTTATATACCTGTTTGACTTTAGGTGTTGTTCTCCCTATGGAGTTTTCTTTTGAGCATAATGACTTGTATCTATTTGTTCCATTATTTATGTGGAAAAATAGTTCCCTATTTATCTTGTATGATTCTAGGTGCTAGTCATCAGCCCGTGGGAATCAGGAACACCCCTAGGGCTATGTCGATATTAGCTCAGTTATCAGGGTACTAGGTTATCTAGGACAGTTCAAGACATTAACGACTATAATCTATCCCACTTAACACATGCTAACCCAGTTACACCAATATCATACCAAAAATTCTAACCAAAAACAATTCTTACTTTGAATCATTTCAATAACCACTTTACATGAGTTAAAAACAAACTATAATTTTAAAACCATCATTTTAAAATTATAAACAAAGGGGTTTTCTAAAAATCAATAAACTTTCTACAATTTCCAATCCAATACCAAAATGAGATTTCTATCAAGAATCACACAATGATTTCACAATTGTTTCAAGAAAAACATTTAATTAAAACTAATACTTTAAGTTTTAAATCAATCATAATTGAGATAGAATCCATCTACCTCACAACGGTTAGAAAAAATGAAGAATGACCCAAAAAAACTTTAAGATATGATCATAACCCGTGTTCCATTCACTATATCCAACAAAATTTCATCATAAAACCATTCACAACACATAGATATATCCATAATAGACTAGATCTATGGTTCTAAGAGAGAGAATAACCTTGTATCTAAGAATAATGAGGAATAACGGGTACTTATAAATGAATCCAAGCCACCAACGTAGTTTGATTCACCTAAGAATCACTCTCAGATTGAAGGGGATCATATCTAAATCCTAGAGAGAAAAATGAATTCATGTTATGGGGGGATTAGGGGGAAAAAGGTTCAAAAGGCTTAATTCATATTAGATCAACAATTTAAGGAGGTCCAACTATAAACTACAGGGTTAGGTCGCACAATTTAGAAAATCATGCACTAATCATGTGGTGCTTCAGTCTTAACACCAAACCATGTATGGTTGGCTCACACAGTTAGACAAACCATGAAAAAACCATGATTTTCCCTGTGTTTTAAGATGCATGGTTTTTCTTAGGAATTCACATGTTTTTTCCAAACTAAGAACCTACTTTTCACCTACCTGATACCCACTACCTTCCCTTTCACAGTTTCTTAGAGATGTTTCATGGTTTCTACAAACTGTGAACAAACCATAAACCTTCATAAAAACCTCCAAAACATGTAAAAACCCCTTGCAACCTCCTGAAACTTAACGAAAACATTATATAGACTCAGAATACATGAATAAAGGTCTATGTACCAAAAATCAAGGGTGCTTCACTTGAATAATAATTAAACTAAACAAGATTATAAAAAGAAAGATTTACCATGTTACTATGATAAAGAAACTTCTCCCCCATAATTTCAAAACATATCCTTTTATGAAACATAAAACTTCTCCCCAAAAAATAAACTTCACCCCATTCAAATACTTCTCCCCATTTTCTACCCCTTTGGAATGGTATAGGATTTGAAAACATCTCCCCCTTTGGGATTATCAAAACATAGTAAAAAACAAGTTCATAGAACAAATATATAAAATTTAGATATTTTTTATCATCATAAAAGATATTTTGAGAGATATTAAAATATTTTTTTGAAAATGGTTTGAAAATTTTATAAGTTTTTTTAAAATAAATATTTTTTTAAATAGAGTTTAAAAGTTTAAATAAAACTATGAAAGATATATTATTTTGAACAAGTTAAATGTACTTTTTTGAAAAACTAAACAAAATTTTAATTTTGAAAATTGATTTTGAAAAATAAAAATGCATCTTCTAGTAAAGGGATTGGTAAAAAAATTTGTAAATATTTTATTAATAAATCATAGAAAATTCTCTAGTATTTTTAAATTGGGTGTGAAATAAGGCCCACTCACCATGAACAAGATGGAGAAAGGGTTAAAACCCCAATAAACTCTTTTCAAGATAAATCCCTAGGAGAATATGTTATATAACCACATCCACTTATTTGTATCTAGAAATTAATTTTTTTCATGGAGTATGATACTCACTTTACTTTCCCAAAATTATGAAAAAAATTTGAAAAAAAATCAAATAATTTGAAATCCATTTTGGAATAAAAATTGAAAAGAAAGATTTTAAAAATGAAAAAAAAACATCCCAATAATTCCAAGATATTAAGATAATTTAAAAAAATTAAATATAAAAATAAAAGAAAAGTTGAAAAAGATAAGAAAATAAAATTTTAAAAAACTTTTTAATTTATATAACTCCCCAAATAATTTAATAATTATAGAGATAGAGTGGGAAGTTAAAAGAAAAAAATAAAATAGGAACAAAATGGAAAAATAATTGAAAATAATAGAAAATATAAAAATATATCCTATACTCTTTTTATAAAGAAATAAAATATTAGAGAATATATTTTGAAAAAAGATTTAATATAAAATATAAAATAAAAATAACAAAGAACCTTATCCCCATGAAGATCAAGGTTGATGTCCAAATATTCTTTGAGAATAAAAGAGATAGGATCCCCCACACTTAAATCATAAACATTAAGCTCAAGGTGGGAAATATTTGATCAATAACTTAAAGACGTAAACATCACAATTATTTAGAATCCACCATAGGATAAATCAATGAGGTCTGGCGGTAAATCCCTATAAGAAATCATTTAAAAGAGCATTTTGGTAACCTTTAGGGTTTGACAATGTCATATGATTATAAACTTAAAGGGTATAATATTCATTGTATTTATTATAATATTTATGTGCTTCATTATTCATAAACACCATTTTTAGTGAATTTTACAATTTGAACATTATTTCACATCATGATTGAAATTCTTGCTTAAAGTGCACTATTACTTGGTGTGTTTTGAGACATATTATTAATCCCCCATGGATCTTTATTTGGATTTAATATTTCATTTTAAGGTTTTACATTCCATGTTGAATATTTCATTCTTCTGTTTCACTTTAAGAATCATATTGGAAGATGACCGAAGTGGGATTTCATGCCAACACGTTCTGAGAAATTTTAATTGTACAGAATCCCAAAAACATGACTATAGAAGCCAAGATACAAGACCAATTATTATAAAATTTGAAAGAAATATATATGAAATACTGTGGAATATTTAATTAAATAGTTTAATAATCTAATTCTGATGTTTTAATAGAGTTCCAAGAATCCCAATTTGAAGATGAAATTTTGGGCTGGATTCTGTGGCCCAAAAAAATCCCACCTTTTCAATAATATCTTGAAAACCCAAAATCAATTTGGGAAAAATATTTTACATGATTTCAATTTAAATCCATATATTCATTTTATTACTATATGGACCACCCAAATTTTTCATCCAGAAGCTTGTTTTGGCACGTCTGTTTGTGGATGCAAGCTGGATCGGATTTTTTTCAAGGGTGTAAAAGTCTTCTCTCTATTAATATTCCACACATCTAGTCCTACCACCATTAATTTGGGTGACTTTAATTATTTTATTATCTACCCAATTATTCCAAAATTCTTATTTAAGGTAGTGTTGTTGGCAGATTTATATATCTTTGAGTTATGTTTTAATTTTAATGTCATGCTGCCAATTTGATGTTGTAATTGAATTTATTCAATTGTAAGTTTCTAAAATAAACTTAGCTTCTTAATTAAACTTTATATTCATCTCTTTTTTTTCTTCTTATTAGTATGTTTATACCATTTCATTAAGGTGTGAATTTATTTACACAACTAATAGATAAATCCTTCACAAAATGGTGGAGTGTTTGTTATTTTATTATTTTTCACTTCTTAAATTATGACCTCATGAGTCTACTTCCTAATTATATTGAGATAATAGAATCAATGGGTGGATAACCCTCTTATTTTTTTATCTAATGGAGTATCAAGGGTATTTATTGGATGTTATTTATCACTATAATAATGTTTAATCGCTTATTTTAATTAATAATTTTATTTGATGATCGTAAAACTTATTCATACTTATTGAATTTAAGGCCATGCAATTCAAGTGATAATAAGAAATTTTACCTTGAATTTCTCATTAAAATGATCCTACAAGTGTATAAGTTATTATCATTAGGTTTGTGTTATTATTTAACCAATAAGTTATGAATTTTTTCTGATCTCCTTAAATGAATCACTCTTGAGTCTAATAAATTGAAATCATTAAAAATGAATTTCATTCAATCTATCCCTTGTAATAACCTAGGATCAACCCTTTTTCATAAATTAAATTCACTTAGGTCTCTTAGTGTTTATTTGAACAATATCAAATTAAACCCAAGTTTTCCACTTCATAGCAAAAAAAATTAATATAATGCATGTGTCTATAGGTTTCTTTTTAGGTCTCTGAGGATTTGACAACCCAAACTACACTACAAGAGACCACTTAACCCTAAAAAAACTTGGTTAAATCTGGAAGAGAAAAAATTTTAGTGTTGTTTCCAGGAACATAAGTAAGTTATCTTAGACACTCATATCTTACTCTCACCCCAATTCTCTATTACTACCCCTAATTTCACTCCTATGGAAGGCCATTTTGAAAAAATCTAAACATGGGGAACCTCTCCCTACTTTGACTACCCCACACCAATTGTGATGTAAAATGACCATCCTAGTCTCTATTATTTCTATAATCAACAACTTAATTAACCAAAATGTTTTAACCCATATGTTTCACAAAACATTCCAACCTATAATGAGTTCTAATCTCAACAAGGTAAATCTAAAAATCCTCCTATGCAATTACAATAGTATAATTATCCTCTTAGAATAGACCATTTGGATCAACCCCTTGTCTAGAAAAATCCACAACCATTGCTTGATAAACTATTTTAAAAAAATAGAGAGAATTAATTATGAGGTTTCATCATTGAGATTAGAACTAAAAATTATTGAAATTTTTATATAACCCATTCCTACTCAGTTTTTATCTTCCTCATATATGATTGAAGAATATTGTTACACACAAACCTCTTATGAACAACTCCAAGCTCTGACTATTTCCATGAGTGTGAAAAATAATTAAAAACCTAAATATATGATTCCCAAACCATCATAGGCTTAAAAATTAGAGGAAAATGTTAAAGAATACACTTTATAATATGATAAATTAGAGTTGGATAATAAGGTGAATTGGTTAAGAAATGTTGAAAGTCAACCCAAGGAACATGAGGGGACTATTAATGAGTGTTTAAAATGGGAGGAATTTATTTTTTATATTCAAAAGGGGATAATTTGACATCATGGATTGAGGTTCCTAAATATAGATACATTGATGATTTTTCAAAAACACCAATCACTAAACCATTAGGAGAAATCAAAAACAATTAGTCTATACCCATTCATGACACTGATCTAGCCAATTTGGGGGCTAAAACTTCTATTAAGAAGGAACCAATTCTGTCAATAAATTTAGAAAAAGAAACCAAGTTCAATAAAAATTCCCATCCTTATTTTGAAATTGTTAACCAATATGACCTTGAATTTAAGGTTCTACCTTCATCACTCGAATATGCATTCTTAGGGGATAATCAAACCTCTCATGTTTTCATTTCTTCCTCTCTTAAATCCAATCAAGGGAGGATGTTTATAGATGTCCTAGGAAATCATAAGAAAGTAATTAGATGGATCCTTTATGATATTCTTGGGATTATCCCACTCATTGGAACTCATAGGAATGTTCTATAATCTGACTCTAAACCATGTCGTCAACCTCAATGGAGACTCAATCCCAATCTTATGGATGTGGTAAGGAAATAACTTCTTAAGTTGTTGAAAGTGGGTATCATATACCCCATTACTGAGAGTGAGTGTCTAAGACCAATTCAAGTTGTTCCAAAGAAGAATGGAATCACTGTGATCACTAATGAGGATGGTTATCTTCTCCCCACAAGGGTCAGTAGTGGATGGAGAGTGTACATTTACTATAGGAAGTTAAAATCGTGGACCAAGAAAGACCATTTCCCCTTAACCTTCATTAATAAATTCCTCAACTGAGTGGTGGGTCATCAGTTTTACTACTTCCTAGATGGATTCTTAGGGTACAATCAAATTTAGGTCTCCTTATAAGGTCAAGTAAAAACAACCTTCATCTGTCCATTTGGAATTTTTTTTATCAAACACATTCCCTTTGGGTTATGTAATTCCCCCGATACCTTTCAGTAGTGCATGATGGTAATATTCTCTAACATGGTGGGTGATTGTTTAGAGTTATTTATAGAAAAATCCTCTATATTTGGGGATATATTTGAGGGATGAATTATAAATTTTGAAAGGGTTTTTTCTAGATGTGAGGATAAGAATCTCATCCAAAACTAGGAAAAATATCATTTCATGGTAAATGAAGGACTTTTTCTGGGCCATCTAGTATCTAGTCGAGGGATTGAAGTTGATAAAGATAAGGTTGATATCATTCTTCACCTTCAATCTCTAAAAACTATCAAGTAAATGAGGTCATTCTTAGGACTTACTAGTTTCTATAGAAGTTTCATTAAGAATTTCAACTCTATTTCCCAACCACTTTATACTATTTTGGTAAAAGATGCTCCATTTAAATGGATATAAATCCATGAGGAATCATTCTTGACACTAAAGTCATCTCTTATCTCTCCTCCTATCATGAAATCTCCTAATTAAAAACTTTCATTTAAACTCATGTGTGGTATGAGTTACTTCCTTGTATGATCTATCTTTGGACAATGTTGTGATAAAACTCCATGTGTCATTGATTATAAAAGTAAATATTTAAATGATATACAAATCAACTACACCACCACTATCAAATATTTTATTTCTATTTTCTTTTCCTTATATAAATTCAGGTTCTATATATTAGGGTCCCCCGTTATTGTCTTCACCGATCATTCAACTCTAAAATACCTTTTCCAAAAAAAAAGATGCCAAGGATAGATTTATTAGGTGGGTACTTCTTATTCAAGATTTTGATTTAACTATTAAGGATAAAAAGTGTGTTTAAAATTTTATATTTTATCACCTCTCTAGGATGGAATTCAAAGAAAAATCACATCACCTTTCTATGTCTAATTCATTTCCCAATGAACATCTATATTCTTTGATTGATTAAACATGGTATGATAACATAGAAAACCAATTAGCTATGGGTGAAATTAAAAAATTCCTTGGGACCCAATATAAGAGAAAATTCCTTTCTAATGTAAAACACTATGTATTTGATGATCCATACCTCTTCAAGTTTTATCCCGATCAAGTCATTAGGAGATGTGTTCCCGAGTCTAAGAAAGAGTCCATTATAAAATTCTCCCATGGAGATTCATGTGAAGGATAATTTTACACAAATAAAATCACTGAAAAGGTTATCTAAAGTGGTTTATACTGGCCTAACCTCTCTAAGGATTCCTATAAATTTTTCCAAAGTTGTCTTTGGTATCAACAATTGGGATCCATAACCAAAATGAATCAAATTCCCCTTACACCCATTCTGGTTGTTGAAATATTTTATTGTTGGGGAATTGATTTCATGGGACCCTTCCCAATCTCTAGTGGATATATATATATCCTCTTAGTTGTTTATTATGTCTAAAAATTGGTTGAGGCAATTCCCACCAAGTATAATGACCATCAAGTTGTGATCCGATTATTGAAAGGGAATATATTTTCTAGACTTGAAATTCCTAGGGCTATCATCAGTGATCATGGAACCTATTTCTTCAACTGTCCATTTTCGAAACTCATTTCTATGTATGATATTTATCACAAATTTTCCATTTCCTACCATCCTCAAACCAATAGTCAATGTGGGTTGGAAAATAGGGAAATTAAGAAAATTCTTAAAAAAACAACCAATCCCCCTAGGAAAGATTAGTCTGAGAAACTCTTGGATTCCCTTTGATCATAATGTACAGTATTCAAAACAATACTAGGCATGTCACAATATAGGTTGGTTTATATAAAATCATTCTATTTACTAGTTTAAATTGAACATAAGGCCTTTTGGGAAATCAAAAAATGAACTTTGACATTTCTTTGTCCAAAATAAAGAGGAAATTATATCTTAATGAACTTGAGTAACTTAGCATAGAGGCTTATGAAAAATAAAAGATCAATAAAGCTAGAGTTCAAACCTACCAATGTAGTAATCTCTAAGTCAAACACTTTAAACCAAGAAAATTTATGCTCTTGTATAGTTCCAAACTTCATTTACACCTGGTAAAGTTAAGGTCAACATAGTCAGGGCAATACACAATGCATCATGTGTACCCCCATGGGGAATTATAAATTCAAGATCCCACTGGTGGTAAAATCTTCAAAGTCAATGGTCAAAGGTTAAAAACATTCATTTAATTATTCAATAAACAAGAATATGGGGAGGATCTAACTAAGACAACCTAGGAACAAGAAAAAAGTTGATAGATTTAGGGTCCATGTCAAGCTAATGACATTAAACAAAGTTCTTTATAGGAGGAAAACTAGCCTTTACCTGTACTTTGAATCAAGGTTTGGAGTTTCAAAATAAACAATTAATTTTTTTCTTTATTTTTTATTTTCTTGTATTTAGTTAATGGAACCTATTGGGGTTTCTTTGGTTTCTAATTTTGTTTTTGTGTAAGAAGTAGGGTTTTTTGAGGTCGAAGTTTTTTTTCAATGAAATCACATACATCTATAAATTTTATATCATTCTACCATCCACTACAGGGAGTCCATGAGTGATATGGGGATCTAAGGATCAATTTTTTGTGGCATGTCCTTCATAAGTATACCAACAGGTGACATTATTACATAAATAATTTTCAAATTTTAATTTTTTAACTCCTCTCCTCTACCTATACCCTTTCTAAATTTTCTTTTCTTTAAACACTTGGGACAATGTTATTCTATGTTGGGGGTGAATTAAAAAAATGTTTTTGTGTGAAAAAAAACAAAAAAAATATATTTGAAATGAAAAATAATGTGTATTAATGGAAGGAAACTTTTATTTAACCTTGAACATGATAATACACATTGTAAACTTTAAAACTAAATATCAAATATTTTTTCATTTCTTTATTCTAATTTTGATAAAAGTTTAAGTTTATGAGCATATATTTTAGAAGGTACGGTTGTTCGATGTGATTTTTCATCATTTAAATTTTTATCTGATTAATAAAAAAACCATAATGCATGACCATTGGATTTTAGGGTATTAATTTGAGTTCTTATGGTCCCATAATAAATGTCATAGTTTTGGTGATCATTTTAATTTTAACATGACTTTTCAAAAAAAACAAAAAAACATCAAAAAAAAATACAATTGTGAATAGGGAAATGGATTGATTTAATGTGTTGCTTTTGGAACTTGGGGATCATGAATCCATAGAATTTTGGCCCAGATTTTTGAATTTTATCTCTATTTTCTATAATTTGAATTTATTTTTATTGATTTAACTTGACATGATGCCTAAGTGTGTGAGATTCACTTGGTGCCCTAAGGTCTTTGGGAGTAGGATTCATCGGCAATGTCTCGCTATAGGGGTTGAATTTATTGAGTGAAATTTCAAATACCATGGAAAAATTTCCAAAAAAATGAATAATCATATTAATATTAAAATTTCATTCCTCCTAGAACTACCATATTTTCCCCCTAGAATAAAAATTAACCCCCATGTCCATTGTGATGCACAACACATCATCATGATTAATTGAAATTAGATGAAATTTGGTTATGAATTTGAATAAATTAATATGCTTGGGATTGGGATATAATTTTTTACCTAGCTTGTTTTAAATTATTTTTATGGGTTTCATAATTTTTTGGTATGAGGTCTTTTGGTGAGCATTGTATATTAAAAGTTTTTTGGAAAGGGGGATTCGAATTTCATATATTTGAGATAAATTTTTTTTTGGGACTAGAAAAACTCAAGTTGGGGGTGTGATTATACAATTAAATAGGATAATATTCATTGTATTTATTATAATATTTATATAATTAATTATTCATAAACACTATTTTTAGTACATATTACAATTTGAACATTATTTTATATCGTGATTACAATTTTTTCTTAAAGTTCATTATTACTTGGTATATTTTGAGACACATTATTAATCCCCCAAGGATATTTATTTGGATTTAATATTTCATTTTTAGGTTTCCCATTCAATTTTTAATATTTCATTCTTCTGGATAACTATAATAATCACATTGGAAGATAACAAAAGTGGGCTTTCATGCCAACACATTCTGGGTGAAGTGAATAGAAGAACAGCCCAAAAAATGGCGGTAAAGGACAATATCCAATCTAAATGATTCTAAAATTTTATTTGGATATATATTAAATCCTAGGGAACATTTAACTCAAAATTTTACCAAGAAAATTTTGATGTTTGAATGGATTTCCAGGTGGACCAAGTTGAAGATGAAATTTTGGGCCAGATTTTGTGGCCCAGAAAGACAACCCACCTTTTTAATCATATATAAAAATCACGACATACATTTTGGATGAAATTTTATATTATTTCAGGTTAAATATAGATATTAATTTTATTATTCTATGTCACACCCAAATTATTCCATCTGAAAGCTCATTTTGGTATGCCTGTTTGGTGGATGCATGTTGGCTCGGATTTTTTTCAAGGGTTAAAAAGTATTCTCTCCATTATATTTACACACACCTAGGCTTAAAACCATTAATTTTGGTGACTTACACTATTTTAGGATCCACCCAAGGCTTAAAAATTTTCTATTTAAGGTAGTTTTTTTGGAGGATTTTGGGATATTCGAGTTATGTTTTCATTTTAATGTTATGTTTTTAATTTGATGTTGTAATCAAATTTATTCAATTATAAGTTTCTATAATCACCTTAGTTTCTTAATTAAACTTCTTATTCTTATGATTTTATGTTATTATTGTTAACACTTTGATAAAATTTCATCAAGGTGTGAATTTATTCACACGTTGAAGAGATAAATCCTTCACAAAATGGTGGAGTGTTCATTATTTTATTGTTTTTCACTTCTTCAATTCTACCCCCTTGAGTCTAATTCCCACTTATATTGAGATAATTGAATCAATGGAGGTATTACCCTCTTATTTTTTGATCCAAGGGAGTATTAAGTGCCTATATTAGATTTTATTTATCACTATAATAATGTTTAATCACTTCATTTAAGTGAAAATTTTGTTTGATGGTCTTAAAACTTCTTAATCCTTATTGAATTTTAAGGTCACACACTTCAACTGCTAATAAGAACCTTTACCTTTGATTTCTCATAAAATTATCCCCCAAGTTTATAGGTGATTATCATTATTTTTGTGTTTTTATTAAACTAATAAGTGATGAAGTTGTTTTGATCTCCTTAAATTAATCACTCTTGAGTCTAAGAAATTGAAATCATTAAAAATGAATTTCATCCGATAAATCACCTGTAATAACCTAAAATAAAACATTTTTAATAAATTAAATTCACTTAGGTATCTTAGTGTTAATTTAAACCATCTCAAATAAAACCCAATTTGGCCACTTCATAACCAAAACAATCCATATAATGCACGTTTCTATAGGTTTCTTCTTAGGTCTATGAGGATTCAACAACCCAAGATACACTACAAGTGACCGCTTAACCCTAAAAAACTTAGGTAAATTTGAGCAATACCATCAGCACAATATTATTTGTTCATGGTAACAAATTTTGGTACAAAAATATTGGAAAATAAAGATTTAGGGACCCAAACATGCTCATATTTTTTAGATATATTATAATAAATATGGATCCATTTAATCTTTCCATCTATTTTTTTTTTGTAATTACACTCATTGATTAGATGAACGTATTTATGAAAATTCTTATAGAATTTATTTTGATAAATACCTTTTACAAAAGAAGTGTTTTTTAAATAAATTTAATTATCTTTTGAAAATATAAAACCAGGATTATTTATTTTAATGAATTTGAAACCAATAATCATATAATATATTGTTCACCTTGGGTTAATTTTTAAAGAGATCTTTTGAGATCCTTGATTTTTTTTGAAAACTTAAACATCATATTGTTTTTTTAATTTCAAAATTAAATCGTCATTTTCCTTTAAAATATGATATTTTTCATTAGAAATAATATTTTTTTCATTAAGAAAACATTTAAATTTATCAAAAATATTTTCATATTTTGAAATTATTTCTTGACAAAAATATTCAATTCTATTATCATAACAATAAAAGCATGAAAAAGAGGATTGAGAAGGAGAATGAGAATTAACCTCTTTACATACTTCAATTTGATCCATGATTCATTTAGTAGTTGAGTTTCTAGTTTCAATTTTTACATTGAATCTTCAATATCACTCTATGTTGATACTTTTAGATCCTTCTTTCCTTACTTCTTGTATTTGGACTTTTTTTTCAAGAGACAATCTGACTTGGTGTGGCCCTTGTTTTTGCAACTAAAGCATGTAACTTATAGAACATCAATTTGATATTTATTTTTATATCATCATAATAATTTCTTATTTTTAATCATCTTGTTTAGTTTGTTCAATGTTATCATCAAGTTTTTAATTTTACTTTCATTGTCAGGGTCTCTTTCAGAAGAGTCGTCATTTTTTTCCTTTAAAGTAATTGTTATTTTATTTTCCTTAGCCTCATTATCCTGATCTTCCTCTTTTATCTTCATGGTTATCTCATATTTCATGAGAAAACCTATGAGTTCCTCAACCACCATATTTTTAACATATTTAGATTCTTATAGCACAATGACTTTTGGTTCCCAACTACTTGGTAAAACCCAAAGTATTTTCTTGAAAAAAAACTATAGAAATAAATTCAAAAACAGATATTTTTTCATTCTAGATATTAGTAAATATATTAAACATACCAGTGATAGACTTTTTAGGAGGCATATAGAAACTTTTAAAAGTCTTATCTAAACATATTTAAATGTGTATCTTTGAATTTTTTAGTTGTTTCATGAGTTACTTCTAAAAGTTTCCAAATTTTATGAGTTTCGTTTCATGTATAAATAAGATTAAATTCATTTTGATATAAACCATAATGTAATTAATTCATATATTTACTATCTAATTAAAAGAATAAACATCATATGGGGTTCATTTATCATCTTTTTTAGTTTTAGGAGTATAGACATATAAAACAATCTTATAAATAGGATAGAAAATAGATCTAAGAAAAGTAGTTATGCGAGTTTTCCAATAACCATAATTAATTCCCTAAAAAAATGGATAATGATCCAAGTATTTTCCTTTGGGACAAACATGAGTGTTTGAAAAATCCATTTTAAAAGAGATATTTATTTGAAAAATCGTTTAATGAATTTGAAAATAAAAACTTTGAAATAATTTGAAAACCAATAAATTAAATAAATCCAAAAAACCATTTAATACCAAATATAGATCAAAGATAGGTAAAATGGAAAAATGGTTTGAATTTACCTTTAAAAAATTAAAGGAAAACAATCTAATATTAAAAAGTTATTTATAAAATAATGAATAAATTAAAACCTCTTGAAAAAAAAAGAATCAATATTTGAAAGCATAAAAATATAATTAAATGGAATAAAATATGTAGAAGAATAAGAAAATAATTATTTGATTATGCAATTTGAAAATAAAAGGTTTAATAAATTTAAAGAAATAAAATTATTAAGCTTTAAATGATGGGTAAAAAAATTTAATAAAATAATGATTAAAAGTGATAAATAATTAAAAATATGTCAAATAAATGAGGCAGTATATTTGGTAAGGAAGTTTGGAAATAGTACCTGAAGGTAGTCCTATGTCTCCAATCTCAATCTCTTGACCATTTAATGTATTAGTCTCTTATATTTAATTGTATCCAAGATACCAAAACTAACCTTTTATTTTTAGGTTATAGCATGAAAATGGATAAAAATAGCTCTTTAATACTATAGATAAAAACCTCAAATGAATAGTCTCATTCATTTTTAAAGGAAATAAAAATAAAACCATGGTCCCCTACTTTAATGTTATTAAGCACAAAAATTATAAGAAATAAGAGGAAGATTATCTTTGTATCTTATCCTCCAATCTCCCAAATAATATGATGAACACGCTAGGAGATATTGAGAAAATAATGAGAGTAAAAAATATATACAATTTAGAACAAACTCTTGAGACAATGAATAAGATTTATAAAGAGAGATATTTGGTATCTTGAAACTATTTTAAGATCATAGAGCAATTGAGAATGTTGGTGATTAGATGACCAAGTTGTTGTCAATGTCCAAGGCCTCCAAAGATATCTATTTATAAGCTTAAAATACCTTGGTAAAGTCTGTAATCCATTAGGAGTCTTTAAGGTGAATTCATTCAAGTTTGATGTATTTTTTACCAACATTTAAATCATTCAGAATCGCAACATTTTGCATCATGGAAGGGATCACTACATCATTGAGGATAGATTTGTTGTGTAGAATTTAGAGCTACATCATGGGGTATTGAAGTAACAATTTTTTTGTTCTACTATTTTTGAGGTAGTTAAGTCGTAGCCTTTGGGATGTGTTGTGGAGTCCTTTTGAGGTTATACCAAATTTGAGGTCATTATAGTGTATCATCCAGGCTATAATATGGTTAAATCATGCAATGAAATCATTATGGCGTATAGGCGTGGATCTGACCAAGTTTCTCTTATTTGCAGTTTTGATTAAGATGTAAATGTCGGAATTTGCATTGTAAACCTCATAAAGATATTTGACCAATCTAATTTGTGGCGTGGTCCTGATTTATATTCCATAATCATAGTTCTTATGGATTTCTACAGTGTGGTGTTTAGCACTACATCATAATATGTGTTTTGTGGTTTGGTTCTATGTGTTGTGTTGCAGTACTTTTTCAAGGGGTTTAATATGAATTCAAGAAAGAATCATTAAATAGTTCTATAATTATGACATAAAGATAGTTGTACATCACTTAAGAGAAAATATTACACACTTTAAGAGTATTTTTTATCATTAAAATCAAATACTAGTGAGAAACACAATATAAAATGGGTATATCGTATTATATAATATACCCTGAATTATAGCATGTGATATGCATGTGATGCATAACATGGATTATGATGTATCCATACCATAAGAGGCATAGGGATTCCATTATCATACTCTATCATATTGTATGATGGTATTATAATATAGGATGGGAGTTAATAGCCACCACCACATCTTCCTAACGGTATATCTTCAATTATGAATCAATAACATGATTCATTTATGGAATATAAATTCATTTCAAATGTTCAAAAATTATAAACCCAATTTTCATATGTTATCATAATTTATATTGATTGTAAAGTGTTTCCATAATACATTCAACTACCTTCATTTAATTAATGGAGGTTATATAAAGGGATGAGATCCCCCTATTGAGTGTACTCGATATGATAAACCATATTTGATACTCCCTTTTTTCTAGTTATCTTTTTGTCTTTATGGAGAAGGTTCTAAAATATAACAGGAGAACATAGGGTCCTCTAGTTATGAAGAAGGATTATAATGGTCAGTGGAATCCCTTTAAAAGAGATATTTTGTTGGATATCACTAGGTTATTATGATCAAGAAAACTCCATCTAGTTTAATGGATATGAATCTTGTTTCATTTTAGGTATTTCTATTAATATTTTTTGTTATTTAATGCATGTTATTTCATTTATGATAGATCGAGAATATTTATGGGTTTCTTCTAATTTAATAATAATTTGAATAACCTTCAAAACCCATCGATGGTATTAGATAAAAGGTTAAATAGTTAACTAATTCATGGTAACTCTCGTGCATGAGAGGTGATGAAGTGAAGATCTCCACCCAGAAGCTTCATTGTGATGGAAAGAGTTGTGTTATAAAAAATAAACTTTAGTTATTTTTTGATTGATTTTATTGAAAACCCTAGTGGATTATATTCTAGAGAAAATTTTAAAGGTTTGAAGATGGTTAAAAGTTTTTTGAAAGAAGGTATAAGTAGTTATTTCTACATGAAGTATACCTAAAACACCATAGATTACGCTATGGTATGTATTGGGAAAAATATGATCTCCCTACAATATTAAGTGTGTCCATTCTACAATAAAGTACCTCACTATAGAGATTCAATATATAAAAATTAGTATTTTTAATACCTAGGTGCTCTCACTATGGAGGAACTAGTTGCACTTTGAAATGAGTTGGAATGGATTCCTATGATCTTTCTATTTTAGAGGGGACCACATCACAGGATCCATCCATGTCATAGTAGGAGTGATCAATAGACTTGCTACTCCAAAAATTAAATTCCAAGACATGTATGAGGAACTAGAGAAATTAAATGGTTCGGATTATTTTAAGGTATCTAGGTTGTGGAGAACATGTTGAGTTATAATACGCCTGAATTAGGATTTTTTTTTCTCTTCCAATTCTGACATGGATAAACCATATGGCTCTATACACACCATGGTCAATTGTAGAACTCTGAAGGTTTTACCCATGTGTAAGATACTACACCATGTAACTATAGTCTATGCATAAAATAGATTTAATATTGATAGAGATTGAGAAAATAACTTGAGATCATGGAAGAATTAAAATAGAACATATTTAGAGTATTTTTTAGATCTAGTTATGACCAGTCACCACACCACAGGAGATGATCCCATGATAAAAAAGTTCTGAAGTTGATATATTCTACACCGTGGTAAAGGGTGACAAGTTGTGGTCAAAGTATTTTATAATTATAGTTTAAATTCATAATTAATGAGTTGGTATGAAATTACAGGGGTTGAATCAACATGATTGGAATGTTATGAACATATTAAAAATATGGGGTAAAATTGGCACAATCTTAGTGTATAAAATAAAGGATAATTAATCATAACCATTGGATTAAGGGTTTGATGCATGGAAGAATATGAAAACTTCTTATAGAAGTTTTGGAAGAAAATAGAAAAAATCACACAAGAAAGGGAGAAATCACAACAAATAGAAAATATGAAGAATAGATATAGGAGTTTTAGACTGGTGTTGTAAGGTTAGAGGAGAATGAAGAGGATATCCATGAGATGTTCTTGCTAGAATATTTTTGGACTTTTTCAAGAGGAATAAAGTATAGTATATTGACATGATCTTATAGGTTTAACCATACTTATCTATTTATGAGGATTAAAGTGACAAATTTTATAGGATCATAGCATTCCTTGAGAATTTGAGAGTAGTTATCTTTCATCTTTTAAGGGTTGTAAACTAAGAGGTTCAGTTTGGTCACTCTGAAATTGTAACTAAAGTAGTTAGCTTAGTGTTTTAGGTGCATATGCACATTTCCATGACTAATACTTTTATTATACCATTTGAGTAAACTAATTAAAAACCCATGTGTCCCTTATCTAATATTTTATTACATTATAAAGATTGAGGAGAATATAGAGATTTTCCTTTTAAAAGGGGATAAGATCATTGGAAAGGATTGATAAAAGAATTTATAATACTCTGATTCACCCCCCTTCCCCCCTTCAGTGTATTCACCCTAGTTTGGGACCAAAAGGTGGTATTAGAGCCTAAGGTTCTTAATAGATTTTTCTCTCTCTCTCAAATTAATGATGAAATTTTTCAATCATAAATGAATAACCATCTTTGAAGATAGAAAATTCTGGATATAGAAAAACAAAATGCAATGCTAATTTTATTAATGGGGAATGGATGTATACACAACATGTTATTTCTTCTAGTATGGAGAGTAGAGCCCTGTTAGATAGAGATCAAAAGGAATTTGATGAAAATTATAAGGTGATTAATGCTTTTGGAGGATCTTTGGATAAATTTATTTACACAAAGGTGATGCCTTGAAAAACCTCTCATTCTATGTGGTATAAACTTCTCAATATTTATGTATGTGATTCAAAAGTTCAAGAGACAAAGTTGCAAGTGTTTTGGAATAAGTAAGAAGATTTAATAATTAGAAAAGATGAGACAAATGATGTATTATTCAATTATGTGAACATTCTTGTGAAAGATATTTGTGTAATTAGAGAGTTCCTCAATGATTTGAAAATTGTTAAAAGTATTTTGAGAAGATTACCTCATTGATTCAATGCAAAAGTATCAGTGCTTGAAGATAAATATCAAAATGAGGTGATTTTGGAAAACCTATATAGTGATTTCAACATACATGAGGTGAGGAATAATGGTAATTATTCTAGGTCAAAAGAAAATTCTTAGAAGGTGGAATTTAATGAAATTAATAAACTCTCATTTTAATAGGATCCTGAAGAGGAATAAGTTGATAAAGTATTTCTTTTCTATCCTCAAAACTAAAAATATAAAAATGTAAATTCAAATACAATCTTCCACTTACTTTTTTTAGGTGTGGGAAATTTTTTTATCTCATTTCTAGGTGTCCCAAGAAGTTATAAGACAATAATGAAGATGAATCCCCTATAAATAAATTTTCAAAGGATGTGAAAGGTAATAGGATTTCAGAGTGGAAATTATTCAAAATAAAGAACTTAATTTTATAAGAAGATGATTACTTTGAGGAAACAGAAGTAACAAGTTTGATGATTATAAATACCTTGATGAATAAGATCATGCGGTTGTTATATAAATTCCAAAAGTGGGTTACATTGATTATAAAGATACTAAATTTGAGGGTGGATCTAAACTTAAATCTAAAATTAAGGCTGCTCTTAAGGAAATAGTCAGTTAGAGGGCCAAACCTAAGAAGGGTAATAGTGTTTTATACATCTATAAGCTTTACATATAGTAGTAATAATAAGATAATTCAAAATTAATAGTGGATATTGAATGAATCATATATGTAAATTCATGCAATTCGGAGAAGGAAGTTGATCTTCGACATAAAATTGAAGAACAATCCTGGATCATAGATGGATTGAATAATACAAAGAAAGAAAGGTTGAAAAGAATTAAGGAACTATAAGGTGAGGTCATGATGCTATAATTGAAGTGTGATGATAAAAAATACATATTACTACTATTATGACATGAGTAAGTTCGATTGTATTATCCTTTAAAAAGGCTAAGGGACTTCTTCTGGAATTTTTTGAAGAGGGTGTTGCTTTCCCACAAGTGCAACAGTTCGGAGACAAAGGAAAATCAGTGGTGGTTAATAAATAACCCCAAGAACCCACACCCCAAAAGAAATTTTATTTTCATGGAACACAAAAAAACTCAAAAACTATTGTTAGTGCATCAAATTCATACAATAAGACACTAAGAATTTTTTGTTATTTTTTTGGGAAAATGGGGCATACCCAATATGTGTGCTCCATTACAAAAAAAATATTTAAGGGAGAAAGATCAACAAAAATAAATAATCAAAATTTTGTACCCTCGATATACTTTTAATGGTTAATTCTTTATTTATGAAGGTTTTGGGCATCTGAAAATTAATTGTGCTTCAATGGAGAAAAGAAATGTTTCAATGGAGACTTGGAGAAGTAGAACATAGTAGAAAGAAGCATCATTAAGAAAGATAAAAATAAAAAAAAATAGATTTTCATCCTTGAATATTAGGAATAAGTAATAAAATTATAGATAAAAAAATTTAGTCACCACAAATGAAAACAAAGTAGTGGACATGGGATAAGAAAGGAAATGATGGGGAAGTAAATGTCGCTAAAATTTCCTTGAAAGTAATAGATTGATCCAAAACATGGATTCTAGATAGTGGTTTCACTTATCAAATTATAGGAAATAAATATCTTGTCATGAGAATAAAATATAAAAAAGATGGAGTATTTTTATTTAGAAACAATTAGGGGATAAATATCATCAACTCTAGGAAGGCCATCATGAGTGTAAAAGACTTGAGGTTCATGGACATATTGCTGGTTAAAGGTCTCAGTCACAATCTACTTATTGTGAGTCAATTATGTGTCTCGATACATCGGTGATATTAAACAATAATACATGTATTATCTAAGGTAGAAATGGATTAATTTTTTTTCAAGGAAAGTGCACCAAGAGGAATATTTACCTCATTGATGAATAAGATAGGTGTTTTTGTCCAAATAATAAGAAAGATGATTATGGAATAAGAGATATGGATATCTGATCCAGAAATACTTAGAGGGCTTGTTGAATCATTTAGTAGCTCAATACATCTTGATTATCACTCATAATCATACTCACATGTGTGATACTTTTCAAAAAGGGGAAGATTGTTCAAAAGAATTACATTCCAAAGAAGGAAAATCAACAAAGAAAAGGTTCTGAGTGTAGTGTAAGTCAGTTGATCCTATGCTCAATAATGGTTTTTCATTTACTCCAAAAAATAAATCATAATAACATGATGATAAATGACACATCTCGTGATTATATCTAAATAATCATAATGAAATAATCATGGAACTCTAGAGAGTATCTTTTCACATTAAATTTATATTTAATTTAATGATAAAAAATTACCTCAATCATGGGTTATTTATTTGATTTAATTGTTGATCGTTCAAACCCCCATTAATTTTTACCATCATTTAATCAAGAGGATACAAATTATAATCCCTCTAGTGGTAATTTTCACATACTCCTTTAATATTGAAGCGTTATTGATGGTACTCTGGGTGATATCACGATGGTACCTATTGTCATGCATCACTCGCCTCTTAATCGAAACACAATCTTTAATGTTTGAAGGAATTATTCTTGATCTCTCATTCTTAAGAGGGAGGAGGGGGCTTAAAGAGATTCTCTCAATCTTGAGAGAAAACTATAGAGAATTTCTTTATGGAGATAATTATCTAGATATTAAAATGTTGTGCATACCTTTCATATAAATATAATAAATGATATAAATAAGTATTTATTGGGATAGATCATAGAATAAATAATTACACACTTTTAATAATAATAATATTATTATTATTATTATATTCTTTACATGTGAATAACTTACAGATAAAATAATTATCATTTATTTATATAAATAAATTAATATTTATTTAAATTATATTTAATATATCATTCCCACCAGATCTGTTAACTTGGTCTACATTTCCTCCTTCGCATTTACTAAAACTCAAATAATAAATATTATTTATTTGATAAATAAATAAATAAATATAATGTTCATGGTATTGTGAATAAAAGTTTATTTTAATACTCAACTCACATAAAATAGTGACTGAATACATGCGATCAATAAATCCTGAAATAAATATTATTTCTTAGTCTGAAGAATAAAACATATTCCAATAATTAAATTCAAATATAATTTAAATGATATCAGTTGAATTAATAAGTGTGTGACCCTCTAAGTCTTTTCCACTATATCATTAAATGGGTTTTCCTGAAGTCTAATATCAATTTCTAATAACATGTAAAGGAACCAATAGAGGAATAATTTAATGCCACAACATCGAAAACCATATACTAATGCTCACGGTGTAATATAATGTTTTTTTCATGATATATCATCAAGCAAGTTGCATACTCATGTCATCATCCTGTATACTTGATATATCTTTCTTTGACTTTCTAAAATGAACCCATCAATACACCATGACCATGGAATTTAGCTCCACAGTTCCATTTCAATCAAGTGGTAGTGATATCAAATTTCATAATGATGGAAGATACAAATCCTTACTCGACTTATTCATTAATAATATATCATTCATGACACACCCAATGTACCCAACTCCGTTGTGAACATAGGTCATCATGGTTTACTACAATAAATCTAAGTACACTACTCATGATATATATTAATAATAATCTTAAAGTATAAAGATCATTACACACATTCATAGATAGTAATATCCAATAACACATAAACGTATATATTTCCTATTGGCAGATAAGTCCTCATAATTTTCTATCTTAGAGATTACCAAGCGTTAACTTCATGAGATGATGTCTCATCCGCTTATAAGCACTTGCACCTAACAGTCAACATACTATGTGTGCCATCATAGAATGTTATATTTATCGTATGACATAAGTTTAAGAATATCATTATTTCACTTCAAGGTTCTCATCATAGTGGGAATTGATATGACCATTTCAATGTGATAGATACTCCATAAAATTAAAGTAATTAAAAATAAAAATCAACATGTGATAATAAAATTATTAATATTAAATTCTATGAATATATGGGTAATATGAAGTATAAAGTAATTGGTTCTAGGGAACTAACTCCAACAGACACCTACTAACACTGAATATAAATACTAACCATCTTGTTAGTTCGCACATTTTAAACATCCTTCTACTAAGAATGGTTATAGATGTTAGGCCAACAAAATTTTTATGTGTCTAGGGTTAGCCTTACTACTTATCTTTATAGAAAATGTTCTTACCATAACCTTACTAAATTAAGAAAATATCTAAAGTAGTAACATCCCTGAGTATCCACCTTATTATTAACTTATCAGAAACCTAACATCTTAGCTAATTCCATAGTTAAATCTTATCATAATAATGATAATAATCTTAATATTGGTATAACTCAATATTTGGAATAGGTCATTTCAAAACTGCTTAGCTGCATAAAAAGACATAACATACTCAATTAATGTATATATAGAAACCATAAGTTGTAATAATTTTATCTTATATATTACCTTATCATTATTGAAATAAAAATAATCTTAAGGAATGCTGGTGTTATATTCCACTTAAACACTAGTATTCTTATTTTTCCATTAACTAGGAACTCATCCAGTTCTACTTTTCAAGTACTATCGGATAGTTCTAACTGAAAGTATAAGCAGTTAATGTGGTTTTGTTTGATATTTACCCATTATTATTTATGAATAAGAAATATCAAACACACACACATATCATGGAATATGATATAGATTCATGGCACTTGATCTTTTGAAATATTATTCATAATCTCCTCTTATGCCCTTGCACATTATTATGGATAGATTTCATACCATGTGATATAGGAAAAAATTTGGTTAAAAATTGTTCCTTCTTGTATTTATTTAATACCTTGTCAATATATGTACCATGACTAGGTTTGGAAACCCCATAGATCTATGTGTATAGATCTTATTCTCTAGAACTTTGTTGTTATTTTATGTCATTCATAGGGAAATTAATTCCTCATTCTTACTAATTGGTAAGTCTAAAATCTATTTTTCATATGTTATCAACATATCTATCTTGGATAATTAAAGTGTTCCTACTAACCTTTTATAAACACATACCAATCCATCATTCCAAATAAATATTATATGATCATTGTACTTACTTTATATATAAATATATATCTTTAATTTTTATATATTTATAGGTATTCATGGGTGCCACCAACCATTTTGGTTTTTCTTTATAGACATCCTCTATAGGGTCTCCATTAAGGAATTCAACCTTGACATTCAATTTCCCAACATAATGATCATATAAAATATATGACAAGTAGAAATAAAATGGATTTATCACGATGAATATGTTCAAGGAATTTTCATATACTATGTATAGAAATTGTATAATCCTTTTCAATAATTAAACATGATTTATTGGTATCGTCTTGTACCCTCCATGTCTGGTTTCTCTTGAATACTCATAAGTAGTATCAAGTCTATAAACATCCAAAATATGGTAACCTTGAGTTTTTGATAGATGGAATTCATTATTTAATTATAGTCAAACTTTTCAATTTCATATTATTTCTAATTATTGCATCTTTTTAGGATTTATTATTATTTAGAATAATATATCACCCACTATGGTGAATATCAACACCACCGTTTGGTTTTAACTTTTCTATGCAGTATGTATCTTTGGAACAAATCTTCCCACTAAGCATAGTGGGGTCTAGAATTCCTATGCCAACTCTTGTACATCAAGATCCTCAACTTCATTGAATTCTATTATGCTACCAATATCACTTTTGGAGATTTTCTCTCTCTCAAGAAAAGTGGGTTATCTATTAACTATGATTATTTTATCTAAATGGGTCATATAATTTATACCCTTTTAGTTTATATAGGGTACCCTATAAAGATACACTTAGTGCCTTATGGTGAAATTTCATGGACTTTTAACCTAAATGAGGATTGATAAAGATCATATGTTCATGGATTTAGTAAAGATTGATATGTGAATTTTTAAGGAAGGAAAACATGTCATGACCCATCCTAGTGGGGCCCATGTTTCAACTCCACAAACCTACCTCTAATGGGCCAGGTGTTTGTGACTATCACTGAGTAAGAATATCACTAACATGGGAGACATTTCTTATGTACCTGTACACATGCACACATCTCCAAGACCACAAAATGCTGAAATGTAAAAACCACTAAGAAAAAAATGCATGCATACCACTATATCCCAACAAAAAGAGTACAATAGGAAAGTAAAGTAAAGTGAAATTGGGCCAAATAAAATCCCACCAAAAGAATTCTATAACAACAAGTCTAACCTATAAGTAAAGGTACTAGGACTACTGTATGTAGCTGTAAGAATGCACCTCAGCCTACCTAATCTCACAAGGCACCGTCTGGTCTTGGTCCACCTAGGAATCCATCAATAGGTCACTCATCTACATAAGACACAACACATACAGGGGTGAGTATAACAATACTCAGTAGGACACTCTGAAACTAAAAAGAAATACACAAAGTAAAGTAAATTTATCTCTATAAAGTATATTTCTACAATACATATAACAAGAATATCCAGATATACTCAAATCATAACATACGGTCTGGGGTAATTCATAACCACTACATACCAACACTAGGGATTCATCTCAAAGATTCCATGAAGCAGTCATCTGGAAGAACACACTCTTGAGTATGATAGCACTGATTACATCCATCTAATAAGCATTGTTCATCAAGAATCTTCATGAGAGAGATACGCTGACAGATCTGAAGAGAGGGTGATATAATAAAAAATATTAGGATCATAGCTAGGTCCATAGGGTGATACTAGAAACTCCATCTAGATTAACCTACTAAGTAGAGGGTTGACGCCTGGTGAAGTTGGTTATATCAATACTGAAGACCCTGCCTAGGGCATGAAGAATAAATAGTGGATCCTGCTCTGGGACTCTCATGGGATTCCAACAAGTCTATATGGGAAGTCCAGTTGAAGGTATCATACTTCTATGAGTAGTAAATGATATTCACTAACCTTTAGGGAAACGATCAAGGGCATGAACCCTAAATAAACTTGTACAAGATACATTGGACAAGAAATTAAAGCTTTGTAGAAAGGGATACACAACGTGTAGTAGGGTCACACGTTGTATTCCTTGACCCCAAGTACTTCCTGTGTACAACGACCTATGTCATTCCAAGCTATGTCATATAGAAGAAGGGTACATGGTGTTTAGAATAAGTTACACATTATGTCCTTACATTTGGGGTCCATCCGTGTACTCTGACCAAGTGCCAGTACATGGTGTCTACCCATGTTTGTCTGCTCGTGTACTAGTACATGGGTTAGTCCATATACTTGGACTAGGCCAGTCATGTGGTAGGGTACATGTTGTGTAGACAACCCGTGTACTCCACCCCGTGTCCATGTATATCCCGAGATACATGTCGAGTCTCTGAGAAGGTCCTACACACTGTGTGATCATGTCACATGCCATTTGACATTTAACTATCTCATGAAACCCTAGATGCCGCTCAGTGGGGGCCACATGTCGCGTAACCCTAGGTTACATGTCGTGTTCATCGAGATTTTCCAAAAAGTCTGGTTCTTCCTCTGCACTCTTTGGTCGATCTTTCGAGTTCCCCTATAGTGGTTTGTTCACCTCAAAAATCAATATTGAGGGTATTCCAATCACCCTAACACAGAATTGAGGTGTTTTGGGCCTTCAATCGGATTAGAAAACAATATTAAATCCATCCGATAAAAACAAAATGAAGAATAATATCTCTCAAATCACTTTGATTTGTCCATAATCATCATGGTCACACCTTCGCAAGGTCGTCTTGGTGTTGGATCTTCAATTTTGGCTCGTTGATCCATGAAATGAAGGCGTAGTGATCATTATTTAATAAACCCATGAAGAATGAAGAAAACATGTAGAAATAACGAGGGAGAAAAGCACATGGAACAAATTTGAGGAACAAACCTAGACCGTTGTTCATTCTAAACTCAATCTATTCCTGTAAGAACGATAAATAATCATATCAATTCTTAAATAAATAAACACCGTAAATCCCATAATTTAAAATCCATCCTGTAAGAACGATTGATCTGTGGATCAACTTGTTCATTGGTTGGTCTGTATTCATCTTTGAATTCAATAAGGGGGAAGGAAATCCAAAATAATGCATCTTACCTTTGATTTGGATCACTCGCTCACAAATATTGGTCATTACGTCGCCTTCTTTGGAAAGATCCACTAATAACAGTGTTTTCCAATCATCGATCTATGATTCTGTCACAATTTTATTGAGAGGTTTCTTTAGGGTTCTCTCTAGATCCTCTAGGAAATTATAGGGTTATGATCTTGACCCTAGATCCCTACCTAAAGGATCATTTAAAAAAAGTGTCGTCGCATTGTGGCGTCGACAAAACAGAGAAAATAAAAAAAATCATCAATTTATTTTATTCATTAAAAATTCCTAAAACTACTTTTCACTCCCAACCCACTCCGGACGATGTTAATCAACACCTAGGGTAAAGTCGTTGATCTGAACGTAATAGTGCACTTGAATTTCTAATCCAGGCACCTATTTAGAAGTTATTCCACTTTTTTAGAAAAAACATGTGCACATTCTATTTAATATTTTAATATTATTCAAACATTTATTCCGAACACATCGGGTCTTTGAATCACATGTTGTCTTAGTTCCTAGTCTCGAATTTAATCCATATAATATTTAAAAATAATACATAGAAAATATGGGACATTACATTCTCCCCAACTTGGGAATTTTTGTCCCTAAAAATCCAAAATAAAGGCTACTCAAAAAATGTGGGTACTAAGCACGAATCTGAGCCTCCCACTACCAAGTGCTCTCCTAAAAATTCTCATACTTCCAATGGACACACACTAAAGTAATCGCTCTCCCACAAAGGATCCTCTCTTGTTGATCCTCGATCTCCACTAGATACTCTGCAAAAGTTGCTTCATCCTCAATGTCTCACTCGCCCCAGTTGATGACATGTGATGGTTCATGCACGTACCTCCTCAACTGCGATAAGTGGAAGACATCATGTACCCAATATAACTATGGAGGTAGATGTAAGCAGTACACCACCTCACCAACTCTACGCAGTATCTAAAAAGGGTCGATAATCCTTAGAGATAACTTACCACCCTAGCCAAATCTCTGTAATACTCATTAAGGTGAAACATGTAGGAAAAAATGGTCTCCTTCCTTGAACTCCAAAGTCCTCCACCTCCTATTAGCATAAGACTTATGATGGATTTGGGCAATCTTCATTCACTGCTGGATGATCTGCGCCTTCTTTGTAGTAGTTCACACCAACTCTGGGCCCATGAGTGTTGACTCTTCTGGTTCAGTCCTCCATAGTGGTAACCTATAGGGTCACCCATACAAATCCTCGAGTGGTGTTAGACAATGTTGCAATGGTATCTATTGTTGTACGTGAACTCCACCAGTAGTAGGTGATCCTCCTAACTATAACTGATGTCCAACATGCAAGCTCACAACATGTCCTCCAGAACCTAAATGGTCCGCTCCGTCTGGTCGTCCATGTGTGGGTGAAATATCATGCTCAAGTGTAACTAGGTCCCAAACGACTATTGTAATCCCTTACACAACCGGGATGTAAAACTAGAATCATTATCTGAAACAATAATTGATGGAACTCTATGGAATCAAATTATCTCCTGCGCGTAGAGTCATCTCAAACTCTCTACTGAAATCTACTCTTGGATAGCTAATAAGTGGTCTGAATTGGTGATTCAGTCAATGATCACCTAGATTTCAACATTTCCCTTGGGCATACATGGTAAACCTATCACAAAATCCATAGATATCTCATCCCACTTACACTCTAGCACCTCAAGGTTTTGAGCTAAACCCATTGGAACCCGGTACTCAGCCTTCACTTACTGACAATTAAGGCACCGAGAAACAAAATCTATCACACCTTTCTTCATTCACATCCACCAAAACTGACATCAGAGGTCCTGGTACATATTCTCCACACCTAGATTTACTGCCAACGGGGGCATATAAAACTCCCTCATAACCTCCTCCCACAACACCACTGGTACTAATGTGCGTCCTCTGAAAAGGAAGATGTGTTCCCCACCTTTTGAATTTCCATCAAGAGCATGCCCTTTGGATATCTGAGCACATAGAGTCTTATAGTCAGTATCCCCAAGTTTTTCCTCCCTGACTCACTGTAAGATTGTAGGGGTAACAACCATCAACTAGAGGTAAGATGCTCCATATCCATCCACAAAGGATAACTAAAACAAGGCCAACTTCTCAAACACCTCATTCAGAAAATGTGAACTAGATCTCCTGCTAAGAACATCTTCCACCATGTTACCCTTCCCAAGAGTATAGACAATATCAAAGTCATAGTATTGAAGGAACTCTAGACATAACCTCTGCCTCAAGTTTAGATCCTTATGAGAGGAGATATACTTGATACTCTTATGATCGGAGTAGATGATAAATTGATCACCCATCAGGTAGTGTCGCCACATATTTAATGTGAATACTAACACTGATAACTCAATAACATGGGTTTTATAGTTCTGCTCATGTGGTCTCAACTGGCGTGAACCATAGGCAATCACCACTTTCCTCTAAATCAGGATAAAACCAAGCCCGATTCCTGATGCATCGCAAAACACTGCATACTCGACACCCTCCTCTAGAAATATCAAGATCAGATCACTCATCAAACTCTTCCTCAACTACTGAAAATCCTATTGGAAATTCTATTTCCACAAAAATGGTTTCCCCTTTTGAGTTTAAGTTGTCATTATTGCAGATACCCTAGAGAAATCGGGTATAAATCTTCAGTAAAATCCTTATAGCCTAAGGAAGCTCTGTCACGCTCCTAGGTGGATTCCATGCTAACACTGCCTTAGCCATGGTCAGGTCCAAAATCACTCCATCCACTGAGATAACATGTCCAAGAAAGTGGATTACTTGAATCTATAACTGGCACTTCGAGAGTTTCCCATAAAGCTGGTGTTCTTAGAGTATGTCAAGAACCATTCTTAAGTTTCTTGTGTTCTCCTCCCTAGATGTTGAGTAAACAATGATATCATTGATGAATACTACCACAAATTGGTCTAAGTAAGGCTATAAGATTCAGTTCATGAGTCTCATGAACACTGCTGGGGCATTTTTTATACCAAAGGGAATCACCAAGTACTCATAGTGACCATAACGACATCTGAAAGTCGTCTTTGGTATATCCTCATATCATACTTGTAGCTGGTGATAACTTGATCAAAGGTTAACATTTGAGAGCCATCATGCCCCTCTCAAATAGTGGAATAGGTCATCAATATTCAGTATTGGATATTTAATGTCTCATATTTTCTGTGTATTATTTTTAAAAATATTATATGGAATTATTACAAGACCAGGCGTGGATATGACACATCATTCTGAGGCCCAGTGAGCCCATAATGGTGGTTTGAACTTTTTAAGGTAAGTGAGCCGGCACATGTGCGTGGTTGTGCCAGTTTCCAAATGGATGCCCGGATTAAAAATCTGAGGGCATCGTTGCGTCCGGAACGATGACTTTACCTAAGAACGGGTCTAACCTTGACTGGCGCAGGTCGAGGGAAAAAGTTAATTTTCGGACGTTTTAGTAAAATAAAATAAAATAAAATTACGACGTTTATTTTATTTTTATTTTGGAAGCATCCGCTGCAGCGCAGTGATGGGGAATCTGTTTCAGTAATTAATGTCATGTCATAATGACTCAAAAACAGCAACGCTGACTCATTATTAACACAATATAATGGAATGCCAAACATGTTTCCCTTTTTATTATGATGTCGCTCATTGGCAAGGATTGAGAGGAAACTCTGGAGAATCCTTGGTGTTGTGGAGAAAACTCTCGGTAACGAACGATGATGAATCAAAGCTATGAATCGGTGCACCAACAAAGTTGAAGGATCTCGACGACAATGGCAGCATGACCCTTTCATCAATGATCGATCCTTAAAAGGTAGGGGTTGTTACTTTGATCATCTTTTCCCTGTTTCTGAATTTAAACGACGAACGTGGATCAACCACGAACAATTTGATCCGCGGATTCGTATGCTCTTATAGGAGGGTTTTATTGGGGTGATTTTGGGAATTGATCCATGATGAATTACTATTTGATTCTGATCTGTTTGATCCTACTAACTGGAGTGGATCAACTTCATGATGAACGACGGCGGAGGTTCGTTCCTAGATTTATTTTATTGGATTCTTCCCCTTTCTTTTCTCTGTGCGTTCTTCACGGGGCGAGGAAAAACAGATCGTTGCACATCTTTTTTGCGACATAATGATCCCAAATTGAAGATTCGACACCACAAAAACCTTGAGGAGGTGCAACGATGATAGCGGATGACGAGTCGAACTGGATTGGGAAGGATCGTTCTTCGAGCTTTCTTCATATAGGTGGATCGTTGCACATTTTCGGAGCCGATCGGAGGTCCAAAAACAACGAAATTAGCTTCGTGGTGTCAGGGTGACCAAAACCTGGGATTTTCATAGTGATCGGATAGCTGGATTGACAAACAGGATATCACAGAAGGTGCGACGGTGAAGGTTCACGTTTCTGGAAATTTCCATAATACACGACGTGTATCTCCGAAGAATACGCCGTGTGGACCAGCTTAGCGGCGGCTAGGGTTTCAGGCATCAGATGGGTATCACACAGCATGTGACCCTCGTCACATGGTGTGTTGGACCTTCCCCAAAGCTCGACGTGTATTTTGGGAAGTACACAAACACAGGATGAACTACACAGCTTCAAAACATGGCGTGTATATCCTGTGCAACATGGTAGAAGCGACTACGCGGGACTCGGTGTGTATCCAGATAATACATGGACATGGGATGGGGTACACGACCATGTACTCCACTACATGTCCAGGCGAGTCCAGTAACGCGGGTCACCCCGTGTACCGATTACATGGGTTGGCGTACATGGGTTGAAGCCATGTACGGGCACACGGCCACGTACACGGATCCAACCCTAGATGACTCGGACACGGCGTGTACTCCGTACCACACGTTGTGTACTGACTTTCCTACCCGATCATCCTTACGACATGGGTCATTGTACACGGACGGTACCCGGGGTCTGAAGACACGGCATGTGAAATTTCTACACGCCGTGTACTTTTTTGTAAAATGGATTAGTCTTCTTGTCCACCGTATCCTGTACATGTTTCGTTTGGGTTAGTGCCCCTACTTCTCATTCCCCTAAAGTTTAGGCATCATTTACTTCTACAATATTATGATCCCTTCAGTAGGACTTTCTGTGATAGAGTCAAGCATCCATTCGTGAGGCCCAGATTAAGATCCTCTATCCATTCTTGACCCTAGGTAGATTCAGGCATCGACGTGACCAACTCCACCGAGCATCGATCCTCTACCTATCATATGAATTCCGGATGAGTCGTGGTATCCACCATGGCCCTGGTAGTGATCCTTATCTGTGTATCATGATCTTTTCCCACTCAGAAGTGTGCCTCCCATAATGATTCTATCAATCTATCATGACCTTTCCCACTCAAAAGTGTGTCTCCCGTAATGAATGTGGCTATCTCTAGTGGCTTTTCCCGATGAACAACGCTTCTTGTATGAACATCATCATAGATATCAGACTCATGGAGTGAGTTCTCCCGAAATGAGTGCTTCATGGAATCTTCGAATTGAATCCCTAATGGGGGTATGCAGTTGTGAAACTTGTCTCTAGACCATGGGTCTGGGTTTTGAGTATATCTGGTTTGTGTTTCTCTTATTATATATTCTATAGACATATATCGTGCATAGCTGACTGTACCTTTACTTTGTGTACTGCTTTGTGGTTTTTTGGGGTCCTCTACTGAGTATTGTTATACTCACCCCTGCATGGGCTTTACCCACAATTGTCATGTCTTGTATAGACGAGCAGCCTTTTGACAGATTCCAGGGCAGACCAGGATAGGACTGAGCTTTCTGAGCTCCCTACAAGCCGAGGTGTTCCTATGGATACGATCAGCAGTCCCAGTACCTTTTTGTGTTTACAGTTTGGACTTTGCAGTTTTTAGACTCTTGTTTTAGTGGGCTTATATTTTGGCCCAGTTTACTTTCAGTACTTTACCTTCCGTTGTACTCTGTTGGTTGGGTTTAGTTGTATGCATGAATTTTGTTCCTTAGTGTTTTTACATTTCAGCATTTTTGGGCTTGGAGATGTGTGTGTGTGTACAGGTGCTTAGGCAATGCCTTCCATGTTAGTAATATGCCTACTCGGTGCTATTCATCAACCCCTGGCCTATTGGAGGTAGGCTTGGGGAGTCACGGTGTGGGACCCACTGGGACGGGTCGTGACAGAGTGGTATCAGAGGTGGTCGATTCTACCTTAAGAGCAAGAGTCTGTGAGATTGGTTTGGGGCAACAGTGTTAAGTGTTTCGAGTTCATCTTTTAGGCCAGAGACTCCAGTGTTGGTGCGGCGGCCGACGTATCCATACACCAGCACTCTGATAACCTACTTTTCGACTTGGTACATGAAAATACTAATTTCAAGGAAGTAAAAGAATGGTACATGCATCATATAGGAATGGGTTGTGTTTTCCATATCCTTTGTGTCAGCTATCCAGATATACTCATTGACCATGGTACATATTTTTTCATTACAGGATGCCTCTACGATGCATGCCCGCTAGGATTTAATAGCGCGATCACGAGGATGACCCCCTTAGTGACAAGGCTTCGATACAGGGACGAGTTCCCCAAGTGTTTCCACCAGGTGGTGCACCTGCTATGCCACCACCAGTGGAGCAGCTCATGGTACCTGCAGTACCGACTGACGAGGGGTGCAGGCTGAGCGCGCTCCATGAGTTCCAGAGATAGAGACCCCTCAGGTTCCAAGGTGAGCCCGACCCTCAGGCAGCTGAGGACTAGCTTGAGGTGGTGTACAGAGTTTTCCATCTAGTGAGGACACCAGCAGACCAGATGGTGATCCTAGGAACAAGCCTTCTTCAGGTTTCGGTGGGACAATGGTAGAGTCTGACCACACAGACTCACTACGAGGAGACTCTTTCGTGGATGGAGTTCGAGCGACTCTTTAGGTAAGAGTTCTCTATGGTTATGCTGAGAGTAGTGCGAATCCAGGATCTTTTTCAGCTCCAGCAGGGCAGTTTGACAGTAGATGACTATTCATCAAGGTTCACCAACCTTGCCCGATACTCGATCGATATGGTCAGGGTTCAGTACTTCCAAGATCGGACCTTCGAACGAGGTCTACGAAGGGACATCTGAGCTAGTGTCGTGCCTCTATGCATTTATACTTATGCTAGAGTGCTCGAGCGGGCCTTGGTGATCGAGAGATTCTTGGCAGAGCAGAGACATCTGATGACAGTCAGCAGCAAGCAGACAGGTGCGGAGACCCCGGCAGTAGGGAGACGATGTCAGGAACAGGGATTTGGATGTGAGAAACGTCATAGGAGGACCCAGGACAGAGGATCGACAGTCCAAGGCTCTCCGGATGGATCCAGTCAGCCTAGGGAGAAGCAGTGTTATGCCTGTGGCGGTAGGGGACATCTCACTAGAGACTGTCCGACCCGTCGAGCTACTGACAGGGAAGCGTTGGATGGACCACCGAGGCAGAGGCAGCGAATGGAGTAGGTGGACCCTCCAGGCGGTGGATGTGGCAGAGGAGCAGGGAGAGCAATAGGTGGTGGCAGACGCTTCGACTTACTTCCACCACCACCCCCAGGAGGTCCACACCAGGCTCAGGGAGCTGGGGGACAGGGATGAGGACAGCTGCATACAGTCAAGGTGTACGACCCAGGGCTCTAGGGATGATCCGAGGTACGATCTATGTCTTCTCTACCTTATTTGTCGTACCTATAGACATAGGTGTCAGTCATTCCTTCCTATCCACATGTCTTGTGCAAAACCTTGAGATTTCGGTAGAACCATTGACTTGATCCTTACGCTTTGAGACACCTACAGGAGGAGACTCAATGATCACACACCTTTGCAGACAGTGTGATCTTAAACTTAGAGATGATAGTTTAGGTCGAAACCTCTTGGTGGTAGTGTCGAGGCCTTACGATGTCATTCTCATTATGGATTGGTTATCTTCGATCCATGCCCAGATTGACTGTTTTAGGTGAAGAGTGCAGTGTGTCCATAGTGATGGGGTGAGGTTTTCCTTTCTAGGAGAAAGGGAAACCCAGACAGCACAGAATGGGCTCATGCATAGGAGGGTGCAGCCGATCACTCATGAATTGGATAGCCTTTCCCTCGGAGTAGTAGATGTGATGAGCTCCCAGTTCCTAGCAGTAGTGGTGAAGTATGAGGATGTCCTTCCCGAAGATGTTCCAGGACTACCTCCCTACTGGGAAATCGACTTCTGTATCAACTTACACCCCAGAACGACACCGATTTCCTCATAATCATATCGGATGGCTCCCTTAGAGCTTTGCGAGCTGAGGGTGCAGTTGGAGGATTTGTAGATCAAGGGTTTTCTGAGACCGAGTGCTTCACCCTAGGCATCCCCAGTATTATTTTCCAAGAAGGCAGATGGGAGTTTGAGGTTGTTCATGGATTACCGACGCCTAAACTAGGTGACAGTGAAGAACAGGTATCCACTACCGAGAATCGATGACCTCTTTGACCAGCTGATGGGGGCACCATTGTTCTCAAAGGTTGACCTTCGATCAGGTTATCACCAGTTACAAGTACGGGACGAGGATATACCGAAGATGGATTTCAGATGCCACTACGATCACTATGAGTACTTTGTGATGCCTTTTGGCATGACGGACACCCCCACAGTGTTCATGGGACTGATGAACCAGATCTTCTAGTCGTACTTGGACCAGTTCGTAGTGGTCTTCATCGACGACATCCTTGTGTACTCAGCGTCATAGGGGGAGCACGTGAGACACCTGTGGATGGTTCTAGACGTACTTAGAGATCACCAGCTTTATGGGAAGCTCTTAAAGTGCCAGTTATGGATTTAAGAGTTCCACTTTATGGGACATGTCATCTCATCATATGGAGTAGTCATAGACCCAGCCAAGGTAGAGGTTTTGTTATCATGGGAGCCACCTCGTAGCGTGACGGAGGTGCGGAGCTTCCTTGGGTTGGCAGGATATTACCGGAGATTCATTCCTGATTTCTTCCGGATATTAGCACCAATGATAGCCTTGACCAGAAAGGGGAAACCCTTCGTGTGGACAGGGAAGTGCCAGCAGGATTTTGAGCAGTTGAGACAGAGTTTGAAAAGCACCCTAGTTTTGAGAATGTCGGAGAAGGGAGTCAAGTACGTAGTTTTCTGCGACGCATTAGGGACCAGGCTTGGCTGTGTCCTAATGCAGAGGTAGCCAGTGATTTCTTATCATTCGCGCCAGCTTAGGCCACAAGAGAAGAACTATGAAACCCATGATCTCAAGTTGGCAGTGGTAGTCTTCACATTGAAGATGTGGCAACACTACCTTATAGGCGAGCGGTTTATCATCTACTATGACCACAAGAGCATCATGTACATCTTTTCATGGAAATATCTAAATTTGAGATAGAGTCATTGGCCAGAGTTCCTCCAGGACTATGATTTTGATATCATCTATACTCCTGGGAAGGGGAACAAGGTGGCGGGTGCTCTTAGCAGAAGTTCGAGCTTACAGTTGTTGAGTGATATGACAGAGCAGTTAGCCACGTTGCAGTTGTCCTTTATGGATAGAGAAGTTGTGTCTTACCTACAGTCGATGGTTGTCACCCATACACTCTTGCAATGAGTTAGGGAGGCAAATCTTGGGGATTTCCACTGTGAGGCTTTACGTGCTCAGTTGTCAATAGGACATGCTCCTGATGGATATTTGCAAAGTGGGGAGCACATACGTATTTTCATAGAATGCACTATTGTATCGGTGGCATTGTGGGAAGAGGTCCTAAAGGAGTTTCATACATGCCCTTTGATGGTACATCCTGGAGTTCCAAAGATGTACTAGGATCTCCGACAATAGTTCTGCTGGTCGAGCATGAAAAAGGCAGTAGTAGAGTTTGTTTCTCGATGTCTTACATGCTAGTAAATGAAGGCAGAGCACCAGGTTCCAAGCAAGATTATCTCACCCCCTAGAAGTTCCAAAGTGGAAGTGGGATGGAATATCTATGGACTTCATGAAAGGCTTACCACGGACATCCAAGGGGCATAATTCCATCTGGGTGATCATTGACCGACTCACCAAGTCGACCCACTTCCTAGCTATCAGGGAGCAGAGTTTCATAGAGAGCTTGGGATGCCTCTACGTGCAGGAGATAGTTTGGATTCATGGAATCCCCTCGACAATAGTCTCAGACCAAGATGCCCGTTTCACATCCTGGCTGTGGAAGGGATTGTAGGAGGCTTTTGGGACTCAGCTATTCTTGAGCACGGCATTCCATCCCCAGACTGATGGTCAGACAGAGAGGACTATTCAGGTTCTAGAGGATATGTTGCGAGATTGTATCTTGGACTTTGGTCGCAGTTGGGAGGACCACCTACCACTGGTGGAGTTTTCATACAACAATATCTACCACTCCACCATTGGTATGGCACCATTCGAAGCCTTGTATGGGAGACCCTGTTGGTCACCGCTTTATTGGACCGACCCCGGGGAGTCAGCATTCATGGGTCCAGAGTTGATGTGAGCCACCATCGAGAAGGTTCAAATCATCCGGGAGTGGATGAAGACTGCACAGAGCCGGTAGAAGTCTTATGCTGATAGACGATGGAGACCTCTAGAGTTCGAGAAGGGAGACAACGTCTTTCTTAGGGTCCCACCTCGATGAGAGTTATGGAGATTTGGTCGGGGCAGAAAGCTATCTCTGAGGTTCATCGGACCTTTCCAGATACTGTGCAAAGTCGGCGAGGTGGCATACTGCCTATCTCTACCACCACATTTGCATCAGGTACATGATTTCTTCCGCGTGTCGCAGCTAAGGAGGTATGCGCATGACCCATCGCACGTCATCGACTGGGGTGAGCTGAACATCGAAGATGGAGTGACCTTTGCTGAGTACCTGGTGGAGATCGAGGATCGGCAGGAGAGGATCCTTCGTGGGTGATTGATTCCATTGGTGTGCATCCAGTGGCAGCACGGGAATCTTCAAAAGAGCACGTGGGAGTGGGAGGCTCAGATCTGTGCCCAGTAACCCCATCTTTTTGAGTAGTCTTTTTTTGGCTTTTCGGGGATGTAAATCCCTAAGGTGTGGAGAATGTAATGTATCATATTTTCTATGTATTATTTTTTTTAAATATTATATGGAATTATAATGAGACTAGGCGTGAAGACGACACATCATTCTGAGGCCCAGTGAGCCCGGAATAGTGGTTTGAACTTTTTAAGGTAAGTGAGTCGGCACTTGTGTACGGTTGTGTCGGTTTCCAAAAGGATGCCCGGATTAAAAATCTAAGGGCACCGTTGATTCTGAAATGACGACTTTACCTAAGAACGGGTCTAACCTCGAATGACGCAGGTTGAGGGAAAAAGTTAATTTTCAGATGTTTTAGTAAAATAAAATAAAATAAATTATGATGTTTATTTTATTTTTATTTTGGAAGTATCCGCTGCAGCACAGCGATGGGGCAGTTGTTTCAGTAATTAATGTCATGTCATAATGACTCAGAAACAGTAACGCTGACTAATTATTACCGCAATGTAATGGAATTCCAAACATTTTTCCCTTCTTATTGGGATGTTGCTCTTTGGAAAGGATTGAGAGGAAACTCTGGAGAATTCATGGTGCTGCAGAGAAAACTCTCAGCGACAAATGATGACAAGTCGAAGCTGTGAATAGTCATGCCAATGAAGTTGAAGGATATCGACGATGATGGTAGCATGACCCTTTCTTCAATGATCAATCCTTTCTTAAAAGGTAGGGGTTGTTACTTTGATCATCCTTTCCCCGTTTCTGAATTTAAACGACGAACGCGGATCAACCACGAACAAGTTGATTCCCAGATTCATACGCTCTTACGGGAGGGTTTTATTGGGGTGATTCGGGGAATTGATCCATGATGAATTACTGTTTTATTCTGCTCTGTTTGATCCTACTAATGGGAGCAGATCAACGTTGTGACGAACAACGGCAGAGGTTTGTTCCTCGATTTGTTTTATTGGATTCCTTCCCCTTTATTTTCTCTGTGTGTTCTTCGCATTCTTCACGGGGCGAGGAAAAATGGATCGTTATGAATCCGTTTTGTGACACAACAATCCTAAATTAAAGATTCGACACCAAAATAACCTTGTGGAGGTGCGACGACGATAGTGGATGACGAATCGGACCGGATCGGGAAGGGATTTTCTTCGAGCATTCTTTGCACGGGTGGATTGTTACACGTTTTCGGAGCCGATCAGAGGTCTGAAAACAATGAAATCAGCTTTGTGGTGTCGAGGAAACCAAAACCTGGGAGTTTCATGGTGATTGGACGGCCGAATCAACGAATGGAACATCACGGAAGGCGTGACGACGGAGGTTCATGTTTCTGGAAATTTCTAGAATACACGGCGTGTATCTCCAAAGAACACGTTGTGTGGACCGGCTCAGTGGCGGCTAGGGTTTCAGGCATCAGATGGGTATCACACGGCTTGTGACCCTCATCACACGGCATGTTGTACCTTCTCCAAAGATCAGCATGTATTTTGGGAAGTACATGGACATGGGATGAACTACATGGCTTCAGAACACGGCGTGTATATCCTGCGCAACATGGCAGAAGCGACTACGTGGGACTAGGTGTGTATCCAGAGAATAAATGAACACGGGATGGGGTACACGACTGTGTACTCCACCACACAGCCAGGTGAGGCCAGTAATACGGGTCACCCCGTGTACCGATTACACGGGTTGGCGTACATGGGTAGAAGCTGTGTACGGGCACACGACCGCATACACGGAGCCGACCCTGGATGACTCGGACACGGCGTGTACTCTGTACCACATGATGTATACTAACTTTCCTACCCGATCAGCCTTACGACACGAGTTGTTGTACACGGCCAGTACCCAGGGTCTGAAGACACGACGTGTGAAATTTCTACACGCTGTGTACTTTTTGGAAAACGGCTTGGTCTTCTTTTCCACTGTATCCTGGACATGTTTTGTTTGGGTTAGTGCCCCTTATTCTCGTTCCCCTGAAGGTCAGGCATCATTTCCTTCTATAGGCGTATGATCCCTTCAGCAAGAATTTCTGTGATAGAGTCAGGCATCGATCCGTGAGCCTCATATCAAGATCCTCTATCCATTATTGACCCTAGGTAGAGTTAGGAATCTACGTGACCAACTCCACCGGTCGTTGGTCCTCTACCTAGAAGGTGAATTCAGGATGAGTCACGGTATCCACCATGGCTCTGGCAGTGATCCTCATCTGTGTATCATGATCTTTCCCCACTTAGGAGTGTGTCTCCCGTAATGAGTGTATCTATCTATCGCGACCTTTCCCACTCAGGAGTGTGTCTCCCATAATGAGTGTGGATATCTCTCGTGGCTTTTCCTGATGAACAATGCATCTCGGACGGATGTCATCAGAGCTATCAGACTCGTGGAGTGAGTTCTCCCAGAATGAGTGCTTCGTGGAATCTTTGAACTGAATCCCTAACGGTGGTATGTGGTTGTGCGACTTGTATTTAGACTGCAGGTATGGGTTTTGAGTATATATGGTTTATATTTCTCTTGTTATATGTTCTGTAGAAATATACCGTGCATAGCTGACTGTACCTTTACTTCATGTACTGCTTTGTGGTTTTCGGGGTCCTCTACTGAGTATTTTTATACTCACCCCTTCATGGGCTTTGCCCGCACGTGTCATGTCTTGTGCAGATGAGCATCCTTTTTACAGAGTCTAGGGAAGACCAGGATAGGACAGAGCTTTCTGATCTCCCTACAGGCTGAGGTGTTCCTATGAATACGAGCAGAATTCCTAGTAACTTTTTGTGTTTACAGGTTAGACTTTGCAGTTTTCAGACCCTTGTTTTGGTGGGCTTGTATTCTAGCCCAGTTTACTTTTAGTACTTTACCTTCCTTCTTACTCTGTTGGTTGGGTTTAGTTGTATGCATGCATTTTGTTCCTTAATGTTTTTATATTTCAGCATTTGTGGGCTTGGAGATGTGTACGTGTGTACAGGTGCTTAGGAAATGACTCCCATGTTAGTAATATGCCTACTTGGTGCTAGTCACCAGCCCGTGGCCTATTGGAGGCGAGGTTGGGGAGTCACGGTGCACGCCCCACTGGGACGGTTTGTGACAGGATACTTCTTTTTCACGGTCACCTAGTTCAATCATTGGTAGTCCACACACAACCTCAATCTCTCATATACCTTTTTGGAAAACAAAATCAGGGTCGCCCATGGTGAAACACTAGGTCTCATGAATCCATTCTTATGTAAGTCCTCCAACTATACCCTCAACTCACGAAGCTCTATAGGAGACATCTGATATGTTGGTGTAGATACTGGTGTTGTACCAGGGTGTAAATCAAAGCATAAGTCTATCTACCAATGGGGAGGTAATACGAGAACATCTTCAGGGAAGACATCCTCTTACTCCTCTAATATTGTCGGGAACAGGTAACTCACAACATATGTTGCATCAAGGGTCAGGCTAGACAATTTATGATTAATCAGATGCACCCTCTTATGCATGATTCCATCCTGTACGGCATGGTTTTTCTTTTCACCGACAAAGGAAAACCTCATTCCATCACTGTGGACACACCGCATCCTTCGCCTAAAATAGTCAATCTGGGCATAGACTGTGGATAACCAATCTATGCGGAGAATAATTTCATAAGGCCTCAATGCTGCCACCAAGAGGTTCTAATCAAAACTCTCACCTACAAGGGTCAGGTCACACTATGAAAACAGATTTGTGATCACTAAGTCTTCTCCAGTAGGTGTCTCCAAGCATAAGGGTCAAGTTAAAAGTTCAACCGAAATCTTTAGGTCTCAAAAAAGATATGTGGAAAGAAAGGAATGACTAGAACATGCTTCTATCAGTACTACATCTAAAGTAGAAAAGACATATATAGTACTTCAAATCATTCTTGGATCCCCTGGGTCATATGCCTCGACCACATGTAGCTTTCCCCACCCCTATCCTCTAGCTCCCTAAGCCTGGCATGGACCTCCTGGGGGTGGTGGTGGTAACATGTTGAAACATTAACCACCTCCTTCTACTCTCCCATATCCTCTTCCATGTCCTCCGTCCTATGAATCTGGCTTCTTCTGTCTCTATCTCTACCTCAGTAGTTCATCCACTATCTTTCTTTCAGCAGCACAGTGGTTTGGAAAATCTCAAACAAGATTCCCTCTTCTACCAAATGAATAGAACCTCCTCTACCTAGGCTAACTAGACCCGCCCTGTGATCCCTGAATTGGAGATCTTCTATCCCATGAAATCCTCCTAAAACATCTCCCATGTACAAATACCAGATACTAACATTGGATCCCTACTACTGAGGTCTATGTACCTACTCATCTACGGCTGACTATCGCTGTTTTTATATGCTCATCCAATAAGCTTTTGACCACCAAAGATCGCTCAAGAACCCCAGCATATATCAGAATTCATATAGAGATAACATTGGATCAGATGTCACTAAGTATACCTTTCTTGAAGGTCTGATCCATGAAGTAATGATCTCTAACCATATTCATCGAGTAGCTATAAAGGTTGGTGAACCTTGATGAATGACCAGCCACTATCATGCTACCCTACTGGAGTTGAAGAATATACTGTATATTCACATCTCTTAGCATAACTAATGGTAAATCCTCTCTGTAGAGATGCTCAAATTTTGTCCATGAAATGGTTGCCTCATCATGAGTCTGGATAGCCAAATTACACCATCACCCTACTGAACCCTATAGATGGCTCTCTATCAGGACCACCATCTGATCTGTTGGTGTCTTGACTAGATGGAAAACTCAGGTCACTACCTCAAGCTAATCCTCATCCACATGAGGGTCAGACTCACCTCGGAACCTAAGGTGTCTCTTTCTTTGAAACTCATAGAGCACGCTCATCCTATGATCCTCATCTGCTAGTACCACGTGCTACTCCACAGGTGGTGGCATGAATGTTACACCACCTAGAGGTGACATATGGGGAACCGGTCACTTTATCAAAGCCTCATCTCTAATGGTTTTATCCTCATGATCAATATGTTGAATCCTATATTGTATGCATCTCAAAGTCATCTTGTGAGGAAACAAGATATACCACGGTCAATGAGTATATCTATAGAGATGAATCAAGAAGTACATGGAACCACAACCCATTCCTATATGATGCATGTATCATTATTTTCCTTGCAACCAATGTTCTCGTGTACTGAGTTGAAAGGTAGGTTATCAGAGTCCAGGTGTATGGATATGTAGGTTTCCACACCAACACTATATTTCTTGGCCTAAAAGCGGAACTCAAAACACTTAACATTATTTTCCCAAACCAATCTCACAGACTCTCAGTCCTGAAGTAGAACCGACCACCTCTGATACCACTCTATCACGACCCATCCCAATGGGGCTCATGTTGTGACTCCCCAAACCCTCCACCAATAGGCCAAGGGCTGGTGACTAGCACTGAGTAGGCATATCACTAACATGAGAGTCATTTCCTATGTACCTTTATTTACACACACATATCCAAGCCCACAAAATGCTAAAATATAAAAACCACTAAGAAAACAATGCATGCATACCACTATATCCCAACCAATAGAGTATGATAGGAAAGTAAAGTGAAACTGGGCCAAATACAAGCCCACCAAAAGAAGTCTATAACCACAAGTCCAACCTATAAGAAGAGGTACTAGTACTATTGTCTGTAGCCGTAGGAACACACCTCAACCTTCCTAATCTCACAAGGCACCGTCTGGTCCTAGTCCACCTAGGACTCCATTAAGAGGCCACTCATCTGCACAAGACACAACACGTGTGGGAAAATACCATGCATGGGTGAGTATAACAATACTCAGTAGGACATCCTAAAATCACAAAGCAATACACAAAATAAAGTATAGTCAACCCTACATAGTATATGTTTACAACACATATAATAAGAATATCCAGATATACTCAAATCATACCACATAGTCTGGGGTAATTCATAACCACTGCATACCAACACTAGGGATTTAGCTCGAAGATTCCATAAAGCACTCATCTAGGAGAACACACTCTTGAGTCTGATAGCAATGATGACATCCATCCAAAAAGTATTATTCATTAGAAACCATCATGAGAGAGATATGTTGATAGATCTGAAGAGATAGAGATATGATAAAATAGATGAGGATCACATCCAGGGTCATGGGGTGATACCAACAACTCCATATTGATTAACTTGCTAAGTAGAGGATCAATGCCCGGTGAAGCTGGTCATGTCAATATTGAAGAATCTACCTAGGGTACAAATAATGAATAGAGGATCCTTATTCAGGACCCTAAATGGATTCCAAAAACTCTATTTGAGAAGTCCTGTTGAAGTGATCATACTCCTATGAGTAGGAACCAATATGCACCAACATTCAGGGCAATGATTAAGTGAACAAACCCTAATGAAACTTGTCCAAGATATGGTGGACAAGAGATTCAAGCCATGTAGAAAGGGATACATGATGTGTAGTAGAGTCACATGCTATGTTCCTTGACCCTGGGTACTACCCTTGTACAACGGCCCATGTCATTCCAAACTGTTTCGTGTAGAATATGGGTATATGGCATGTAGAATAAGTTACACGCCGTGTCCTTCCATATGGGGTTCACCCGTGTACTCTGGTCATGTGTCAGTACACGGTGTCAAACCTTGCTTGTCTTCCCATGTACCAATACATAGGGTAGCCTGTGTACTTAGACCATGCTAAGTTGTGTGGTGGGTTACACGTTATGTAGATAACCCATGTACTCCACCCCGTGTCCATGTATCAACCAAGATACACGTCAAGTCTCTAGGAAGGTCCTACACACCGTGTTACAATGTCACATGTTGTGTGACATTTAACTATATCCTGAAACCCTAGCTTCCACTCAGTGGGGGACACATGCCATGTAACCCCAGGTTACACACCGTGTTCATCAGGATTTTCTAGAAAGTCCAGTTCTTTATTCGCACGCTTCGACCGATCTCCCAAGTTCCCCTCCAGTGGTTTGTTTACCTAAAAACTCAAGATCGAGGGTCGTACAATCACCCTAACATCGAATTGAGGTGTTTCAGGCCTTCAATCATCTTGGAAAACAACTTTAAATACATCTAATGAAAACCGACCGATGAATGATATCTCTCAAATCACTTTGATTTGTCTATATCTATCATTGTAGCACCTCCGCTAGGTCGTCTTAGTGTTGGATCTTCAATTTTAGATTTTTGCGTCATGAAACAAAGGAACAACAATCATTCATTCATAACCACATGAAGAACGACGAACACACATAGAAATAATAGGGGAGAAAAGCACATGGAACAAATCCAAGGAACGAACCTTGATTATTTTTCATTCTGGCCTCAATACATTTCCATAAGAATGATCAACAATAAAATCAATTCTCAAATAATCAAACCCTGTAAATCTTGCAATTTAAAACCCATCCCACAAGAATGATCTATTTTCAGATCAACATGTTCATTGGTTGGACTGCATTCATTGTTGAATTCAATAATAGGGAAGGAAATCCAAAATAACTCATCCTAACTTTTATTTGGATTGCTCACTGATTAAAATCAACTATTGTGTCGTTGTCGTTGGTAAGATCCATCAAGAATGATGTTTATAGATCCTCAATCTATGATTTTGTCACCATTTTTTTTTGAGAGGTTTCCCTAGGGTTCTCTATAGAACCTTTAGGGAATTGTAGGGTTATGATCCTAAATATGGATCCCTGCCTAAAGGATCATTTAAAAAAATAAGCATCGTCACATTGCTGCATTGACAAAACAGAGAACATAAAATAAATATTCAATTTATTTTATTCATTAAAAATTCCCAAAACTACTTTTCATATCCAACCCACGCTAGCTGATGTTAAGTTGCGCCTAGAGTAAATTCACTACTCTAAACACAACGGTGCTCTCATATTTCTGATCTGGGCACCTGTTTAGAAGTTATTCCGCTTTTTCAGGAAAACTGCATGTGCATGCTATTTAATATTTTAATATTATTCAACCATTTATTTCGGACACACTGGGTCTCAGAATCACACGTCGTCTCAGCTCCTGGTCTCAAATTTAATCCATATAATATTTAAAAATAATATATAGAAAATATGGGACATTAAAAACATCAATCTTTTTTAAAATGATTGTGAAACCATATTTATTAAAGAAGATAAAAATATCTCAATCTAGTGATGAGAATTTTCAAAAGAAAATTAAAGACATTAAGGATAGAATATTGGAAGACTTTGTGAATGAGGATGAAACTATAAAATTTGAAAAGAGATTATGTGTTCCATCAATACTTGGGATAAAAAGGTAACTATTAGATGATACTCGTAGCTTTTATTTCTCTATACACCCTGGTAGTACCAAGATGTATAGAGATCTGACGTAACATTTTTGGTGGGATAACATGAATAGGGAAATTGATGACTATGTTTCAAGATATATAGTTTTTCAATAAGTGGAGGTTAAGATACAAAATCTTAGAGGAGTCATGAAACCTCTATCTATTCCTATATGGAAGTGTGATGAAATTACTATGGGCTTCATCATTGGATTGCCAAAGACCCCCAGAAATAATGACATGATATGGGTTATTATTGATCACCTTACAAAATAGAAACATTTTCTTCCTATGATAAAAGATTTACCTCTTGAGTGCCTAGGAAGACTCTATATTAATGAAGTTGTAAGACTTCATGGTGCACCTCTATCGATTGTGTCTGATTGAGATCCCCATTTTACATCAAGATTTTGGAACGATATTTAGAAGTCTTTGGATACTGATCTTAATTTGGGTATGGCTTATCACCCTCAAACCGAAAGATGTTCTGAGAGGACTATTAAATCATTAGAATGCATGTTGAGATCATGATCACTTGACTTTTAAGGTATTTGGAATCAGTATTTATCTTTAGTATAATTTTCCTATAATAATAGTTTTCATTCTAGTATTCAAAGGGTGCGATGTCCTGCTCTAAATTTTTGGGATGAAGTTGGTGAGAGGAAACTTATGGAACCAAAACTTATTTAATAAAAAAGGAAAAAGTTAAATATTATTCAAGATCATATCAAAGCAGCTCAGAGTAGGGAAAATAGTTATGTTGACAACCAGATAAAGGATTTGGAATTTCAAGTGGGAGATCGTGTATTTATAAAATTATCTCCATGGAAGGTTGTCGTAAGGTTCAGTAAGAAAGGGAAACTGAGACTGAGGTACATCAGACCATTTTAAAATTCTGGAAAGAATAGGAGTTGTAGCTTTCTGATTAGTAATGCCACCAAGTATCTCCAAAGTTCATGATGTGTTCCACATATCATTGTTAAATAAGTACATGGTTGTCCCAAAACATTTACTCACCCATGAAGAAATGGGACTAGAACCTGATTTGTCTTACTGGAAAGATCCTATCGAGATTCTTGACACAAGAGAGAAAGTATTGAGAAATTGGACGTCTTGATTGGTAAAAGTTATTTGGAGAAACCATAAAATTAAAGAAGAAACTTGGGAACCTGAGGATGTTATAAAGAAGAACCACTTACATCTGTTTAAAAGGAAATATTCATGAAAAATTTTGAGGATGAAATTTTCAGAGGGAAGAATATAAATATCCAAGATTTTATGGTACATATATTCATAAATAAATTCAATTTACAGATTATATCTTGTAACACCCTAGAATGATAAATGATTTAATGACTAGATGATATGAATCATGTCAATAAGGTGCACCTTTCTTTTCTAGAGACCACCTGATTAGAACTCCACAGTTAAGCATGATTGGTATGGAGTAGTGATCAGGATGGGTGACCTTTTGGGAAGTTTTCTAGGTTGTGTGCGAGTGATGATAAAGCACACTAGAAAGAACATGTGTTAGACTGCGGGGACAGTCATTAGTCAGATGACTCATTCGGGCACGTGGGTGGGACCCAGGGTGGGGACCATGTGTTTGTGAGGGAATTAGTAGTACCTGGAGAGCCAGGACCTGATGAACATGTTAAGTTAGGGTGCCTATGCTATCAGCAGGCCCAAATGTTACATTGGTATCAGAGCAGGAACCCAACCTTAGGTGTGGTGGCACTGCCTAGGTTGATATATAGGGTCCACAACAAGGATGTCATGCTCTAAAGGGGAGGTGAATGTAACACCCTAGAATGATAAAGGGTTAAATGACTAAATGGTATGACTCATGTCAACAAGGTGCACCTTTATTTTTGGGAGCCTACCTATTTAGAACTCCATAGTTGAGCATGTTTGTCTTGGATTAGTGATCAGGATGGGTGACCTTTTGGGAAGTTTCACAAGGTGTGTGCGAGTTAGAACAAAGCACACTAGAAAGAACATGTGTTGTATTGTGGGGATAGTCATTAATCGGATGACCCATTCGGGCATGTGGGTGGGCCCCAAGATGGGGACCACATTTCTATTAGGCAACTAGTGGTACATGGAGGTCTAGGACCCAACAACCATGTTAAGGTGGGGTGTTTGTGCTGTTAGTGGGGCCCAGATGTTACTTAGCTTAAACAAACGGTGATATAGTATTAAATATCAATATGGCTATTAGGAATAGTAACATGGACATTAGAGTAGTAACCTCACCTATGAAAGTATAAATAAAATTTAGGTATCTTATGAATGAAAATATAATATATTTATATCAAGGAATAGGTAATAAATGTTTGAAAAATGATAAATTAAGTATTGATATTTTTGTGAAATGTAAATGCTTATTTATGATTTTATAATTAATATAATAATTCAAAAGAAAATTTATTTTCATAAAATAGATTCATAAATTAATATGTTATTGTATTATTATTGTAATATAATTTTATGAGACCTTAATTAATTTCTCAAAGTGTCATAAAATAAGTTATAATTTTAAAATCCATATTATTCGAATAAATGGTAATTTTAATTAAAAATTAAATTTCTTATATTTATAAAAAAAAATCATAAAATGAAGTCTATTTTTTGAATTCTACATGTCAAAAAATAGTTATGGTGAATTTTTGAGATTTTTCTAAAATAGTTGAATTTTTTATGAATAGTGAAATATGGTAATTTAAGATATTAGCTAAGTACATGAATTATTGAGTCATGGATGATGTATGGATAATGTTAGCACCATTAGTTCAAACTAAAATTCACTAGTTATTGTACTTGGTTACAAGAATCATCACTATTGATATTCTCAATCCAAAATAATAAACAAATGAATAAAATAATCAAAAAACACCCCTCTCCTCCACTATAAATAACACCCATCACCACCTCTTCTCCTCACACCTTTTAAGACTTTGAAATTGTTAATATTCTACCCAATTAACCTCTCAATTCTCTTCCCCACATTTTGTTCGCATTGGTCTCACCAAAATACAAATCTCAAGTGCCTTAAGGATGTTCTCAAAGAGACGCTATACAGGAGGTAAAATCCTCTTTTGTTCTCTTTTAATTTCTTTTAATTTATTTTATTTTATTATCCTCTCCTTACCTCTTCTATTAAAACATGAATTATAACTCTATTATATTATATATACTATAATTTTATTATGTTAATGGAATATCCATCATCAAACCCCTTCTCCTCCCCCTTTTATTCTAAAAATGAAAACATCGTCTGTGATGTGTTGATTTACCTCCATTGTGGATAATGTGTTTTCATTTTCCATAACTGCCTTCAAGGCCGGTAATGAAACCATTATTATGGTTAAATAATTTTTTATTATACATATTATAAGTTATATTATGTTCTGGAACCAATATATATAAACATGATATTAAATAAAATGATATAAGTTTGTGATGGTCGTAGAAATAGCCAAAATAAATTAAATCATTTTCATTAATGTTTTATCTAATGAATAATTCATGTAAAATATAACCAAATGATATATAAGATCATTTAAACTTTTTTAAGTTCATTAATAACATGTAATATCAATTCTGAATAACTATTCTCATTTTACATGAACTTCCATACTTGTATAAAAGCAAACTGATCATGAAAAACCAAGAAAATAGACACTCCCAAAATGACAAAATTGAATCTTATAACTTATCGAAATGGTCATACATGAACTTGATAAAATTATAATAAATCATATACATGTATAAAAGGTTATGAATTAAGTAATTAATTAATCTAATTTGATTATCCAGGACATTAAGTTCAAGTGCAGAATGCTTTCAGACATATGGTAAGGGACTTCGTCTCAATTTCCTTTTTATTGAGACTTACTTGGTACTATGGACCTAATAATTTTTATGTGGTGTATATACTACCCCTTTGTGATAATTTTTCATTTGAAATTATATTACTCTTAAATATCCATATTTCTTGTATCATGGATATGATTATTATCTAAGTCATAAACCATTTTTACATACAGTGTTTACTTTGAATGTTATTTTAACTGGAGAAATATTGATAAATCCATATCCTCTAATCAATATGAATATTTTGATAATCCATATTGTTCTTTAATTAAATATATATATATGAATAATGATTTTTACTTGCAATGATGGGTGGGTCCTGGTATTATATAGCCCCTCAATGCATCGACGGGTCTCATGAGACAAAATAGTTGGCGACAAACCCTTCATGTTTCTTTCCAAGCAGAATCAGATAGGTTTCTACCCATAGACTTAAACCATCTTGACAGTATAATGGTTCATGTTTTAGAAACATGACATCCAATAATTAAGAATTTTCTTCATTCAGTATTCAGTTATTACTTTCCATGAGATTTTCACTATGACAAAATCTATGGATTCATTTTCATTCTCAATTTATTAATGTCATGTGTTTTCAGTTATTTTTCTTTCCATAATGATTATTCCTTATTGAATTTTCTTTACTTATTATTGATTCATGTTACCCTTAATGATCATTTGATATCACCCTTTTATTTGTTTTCCTTCCCCAGGTTATGAAGATGAAATCTTTGAATAAGTTTCAAGGAAGCGGTTTATTTTCCTTTATTATGTTTTATGTTTAATTACCAATGTAATAAGGGAACCATGTATATATCTAGTTATTCAAGTCTAATAAAATGTTTGATCCTTGGTGATGTGATCTCGTGTATCTATGCCATTTTAATAAAATAACCACTGACTTTGGGCTATTGAGTTCGGTGTTGTTACATTGATTGTAGCTATAGGTGGCCTATAGCCATGAGATTGTTCTAACTATGGCCATAGTTTACCTATAGCCATGGTAAAACTGGATTGTTTACATATGGGGGTGTGTGAATTTTTTTTCATAGGAAGGTGCGTGAAATGGCCTATAGCCATGGTCAGGACCCGACCATGGTTATAGGTTAACACGTTAATTTTTTTCATGGGAAATATCCTATAGCCATAGTCAGATCTCAATCATTATTATAGGGTACTTATATCCATGGGTAGGATAACTCATGGGTATATGTGGTAGGGAAGAAATGTTATTATTAATTTTATAATAGTGATAAAATATATTTATAAATTTTTTTCACAAACACACACACACACACATATATATATATTTTAAATTAACATATTAGTGATATGGTAAGGTTTTCTGGTCTATAGAAGGAAGATATAGGTTTGAAACCCATTATTTTTTTATTTTTTTTATTCTATAGCCATGGAAATAGATATCATATAAATAGTTACATCCACATGGATAATATATAACCATGGTAATTTCTTGTGGATATAACACTTTTTATTGTGGCTATAGCTAATAGACTATAGCCATGCCAATAGTGTTTTTGGGCCACATGTCCATGGATATATCCTATATTCCAACTTTCCATTAGTTATTATTACTTTTATAACATCATCCAAGAGATGTTCTTAACATGTATAGCAACATTCATGTTGATTAATCCTTGAATGGATTCACTATTATTGTAAAAAATGTGTTATCTCCAAATATCATCATCACATGTCTTAAAAATTAATACTATCTCAAAATTCATCACATTTATACACTAACTTCTTGGATAAACAATACATTAATCCTTCATCATTCATCTTCCTTATACATTGACTTTATTCCTCATGATAAATTGATAACAAATACAATAATCATTCTTCAACCATTCACTTAGGTTGTTCAGTATCTCCCTTTGAACTTTTTTTCAATACTACTTCACTTTATAAAGTCAATGTTATTCTCAACCTTATTAACAATAAATTCAAAGGAAACAAAAGGTAAGGTATTCTCATCTTTAACCATCTTCTAATACTTTAAAGAGACATTTTTATACCATTTTTGTTCTAAATTATAGCTTAATATAATACATTGAGAGAAGGATGACATCACATGTGCCTTAGAAATGAGTCATTAGTCATTTAACTATAAGTCTGCATGGGAAATCCTGGTTTATAAAGGAAGATTGAATTAACTTAGACATCAAAGTTTTACATTTATCTGTTCACCATGTGATACCACTATAAATTTATTATTTTAGGGCTTATACATATAGATTTATCATGAAAAGTAAATCTTTCACTCATATTCAATAAATTCATTAGAAACATTCAAGTGAAAGAATTATTCCTTTCCTCTTTAATAAACCCTCTTTTTATTGTAACAATTACTCCCCCTTTAAGGCGTCAATTTTGATATAATAATACCAAAATTAGAAAGTGATTTTCATACCTCAGTTCTGCAATAGTTGTCTAGAATTATATATACCACTATAATTATTCAAATAAAATGATAAAACTTTAATAGTTTACTCTTATAAGACCTCCCTCAAAGGATTCATGACATTATTCGATATGGGAGTTAGGGAATTCCATGATGATCTCCTCTTCTTTTTGTATAACTACTACAGCACTCATCTAGATCCCCCTTTAATTAAACTCCTCTAATTCCCTATATATTAGTATAAATAAAATAAACAAGGTAATAAAGAATAAACTCTTAGTTCCTTATTAGAAATGGTAAGTCTAGGATTTGACTCTCAACTAATATACTTCATGCTTTTAAATATCAACATGAGAAGAATTATCCATGCTTCCTTTATTTTTATGACCCTCTATTGGTTGCATGAAAAATCTCTTCCTTGTGTAGAGTTGACTTCTTCACATCAACCATCAAGGAAAATGAATTATACAGTACTTTCATCATCTTTCTTATTAATTATTATTGAGCTATTAGGATATTCATACAATCTTTCATAACATATCCAGTTTGTTCACACATTCCATACAGTTTCACTTGATTCTTTGAGTTATCATTTTTAGAAAATATATCATGACATTTGATCCTTTAATTTAAAATGTTATTATTCCATTATCACTAGAATTTTCTTTTTCTTTCTCTATTTTTCTTGATTTTTTCAATTAGGTAGACCAAATGGTTAATCACTCCTTTTTACCATGCTTAGATTTCTTGGGGTTTTCACATGATTTCTTATCAATAGAATCAAAACATGACTTTTCTTCATTCACCTTATGAATTATCTTCCCTTTTAGGACATAATGAATCTATGTGGGTAGGATAGTCATTCATTTCTCAGCATTGTGGCCCTGTTGATCACACCTGTTAAAAAGATTGAAAACAGTCCATTATGTATTATGTTAAAATGTTGGATGAATTTCTAGTAATAGCTTTTTTCTTTAAAAATATATTATCATTTTCTCAGAATAATTCACCCTTGGTTCATTCCTCTCCCCTGATAATGACATATTATACCGGCATGAGTAATATTTGTTCTCAAACACTCCAAAACACAAGGAATATCCTTTGAACCTTGATCTTCTATACCGATAACAGTTTTTTCCTAATGATTGTTATTGTTGTCATCCTACAAATTGTGATTGTATTTTACTCATGGAAAGTGGTTTTTTGAGATATTCTTTTATTCCTTCAATATAGAAGAGGATTTCTCGCTAGTACTCTTGGTCTAGACTAGTCTAGGTTTAGTTTAAGGACCTTCACTACTATAGATATCAGGTTTATTTGAGATTTATTATGATTATAATGAACCCTCTTTTTTGTACCTCTATTTTCTCCTTCTTGAGATGAATTAGCTTTAACCTCAACTATATTATTGAAATATCATATGATATTTCAAATCATCTCAATCTTAAAGAAACTCTGATTATGTCTTAGACAATTATTTTTCTCTCACAGCCAATTTTTTCTCAATATCTATTAGAATATTTTATTTCTTCCCAACTTTTAGTTTATATTTCTTGGTATCATCAATATACATTTATTCTTTCTTAAAATTCCCTTGTTTTCCATCATCCATATTTTATTTTTCTTTTACCAATTTTATTTTATCCTTCTTAAGCTATTTTTTTACTCAAAACTAGCTTCTAACTCATTTTTAAACATGTATTATAATTAATCTCTTTATCCTTCATCATCATCATTGTTTGAGATATTAAAACCCTTTTCAACATGAGCCATAAAATTAGTTTCATATTCTGATTTTTTTCTTGATGATAATCCATATTATCTCTTATTACCCAACTAATTCCTTCCCTTTTTGCTACAATACTTCTTTCTCTTACCCAATTTCTTCTTTTGGGGTGTCTCCTATTCTTCATATAGTTCATACCCAACAACCTTTTTTTCAGGAAATTTATGGAAAAATGTACAGTTTCATTACAATTGTAGAAACTTAGTGGATACTTGGAATTTACTTTCTACTTTAAATTTTTGAATCTCTTTAATATAAGGGAAATAATTCCATCAAATTCCTCATCATCTTCCTCGTTATCTGAATATCCTGATTCTACTTCTTCATCATCCTTGATTTTAAGTTTTCCCATAGCCTCAAAGGCCATATCATCTTTTTCTTCCTTCATGGACATTGGAACCTTTTTCATTTTATAAGTAATGATAATATTATTAAATTATTATAGAGAGAGGTATTCTCTATCTTCCAAGGATAAAACTTTAGGATTAAACCTATCTAGAATTTTTCTAATCAACTCTTTTATAATAATAGAATTATCTAGTCTCTCACAAAATCCTCAAATATTGATGAGAATTTCATTAACTAATATAAATTAGTCACCAATATTTACATCATTTATTATCTTGATGTCTTAAAATCTACTCCTATAAATTTATAATTTGGATTACTTTAATTTAATGTTTCCTTTATAATTGTTCTTAAATTTATCCCAAATTTCCTTTGTAGTTATAAGTCCCATGAATTTTATATAAACCTTTTATGAAAGTGAAATAATAATATCATTTTGATATTTCCCATAAAATTCCAACTTTCTATTTCCATACAAAGTCATAGGATCACCCTCAAGAATGAGTAAAAATCCTATTTTTATTTCATCTCTTAGTTTCAGACTAAGTGATAGAATGTAGGGAAACATCACATTCCTCCAACTATGATAGTTATTTCCATCAAATGTGGGAACACCCCTTGTATTTACTAAATTATATTATCCATTATTAATAACTCTTAGATCTGATAGAGAGAACTTGGGTTTGCTTTGATACCAATTGAAGTGCCTAGATATGGTTATATCATTGAGGGGGTGAATTTTTTATCCTTTTATAGATTGTTTTCTTTTTAAATCAAACTCTGTGATTATATAAGATCTTGAACCACTCAATATGTGTCTTTAAGACTTACCTAAATATTTTAGAAAGTAAACAGCATAGGGAATGATAATTTTCATAATCTTTGATCTTAAAATCCTACTCCTTTTGTGATTGGTTAAACAACCCAATCATGGATTCTTTACTATATACGCAAGTGGTTACATGAGGAAATTTCTTAATCCCATAAACATAGATTCATATTGTGCACCTTTGAGAGTCCCAATTAAAATTTCATCTTCTCAATACCTACTGGAAATTTTTTCAAATAACAAGAAATATTGTCTTCTTATCTCAATTTCTTCTACACCGCTTGATGTAGATCTTACCCATAATCATCCTAGGTCAACTGATATGCACCTTATCACCTCTTCAAGAACATAAATTTATGATAAAAAATCATTCTTGATTAATCTCTTATTATATTAAATGATCAAGTTATTTATTAGTTCATATAATTCCCAAGAACACAATTCTTATACTACTTTGAAATATTAATGGACTCAACTTCAATTTAGCTAATAGTTCTATTATTTTGAGCTCTGGTAAACTCAAATTAGCTCAAATATTCAACTATTTAATGAAAAAACATTGCACTTCTATTTATCACTTCTAGTAAACTCACTTATTTTGGTACACTTAAACTATTTATTATGGTAATATTATCAATTTTGATTAATTAAATAGAACTACTTTGAGAAATCTCAACTAAATGTCTTATTTATTAAATTATTTCAATTCTTATTTTTGTATGAGTAAACTCACACAACTCAATACAGCTTCACTTTATTTCTTTTGGAATATCAAATAACAACTTTATTTCTTTTAATTATGATAAACTCATTGATGATTCATGAAAAGATACTTCAAATTACTTTTACTTATCAACACTTATCAACCCTTCATGAAAACTGTAAGTTTCATGGATTATTAAATTCTTCACACTAGTATCACCACTACTTAACACTAATCACTTCATGCACATAATATGTATTATAAAAACCTCATGAAAGAGTGTTGCATGGTGTAGTGGTATAAAAACCCTCCAACTCACAAAATCAAAATCCACTCAACATAATTCTTCACGTATATACGTAAAAAATGATTCATAGTATCTCAATTCATGTAAGTGTATTTCATATAATTCTATTGTTCATCACTTATTAATTTTTCACAAGTTTGTGTACTTGGGTTCTCCTCCTTCTCTATGTAAGTTAAATAAAATTGAAGATTTTTATTTGTGTAAATATTAGTGTGCATTTGAGGTCCCGAATTCTAAAAATACTCCCTTAATGTTTTTATAGGATTTGGTGGTGCTGAGAGGGAGTTTAGAGGTGTTTCAGTGGTTAGGGGATAGTTCTATCCATTCATAGGGTTTCCACACCATGGTGGTGGGAGTGGTTCTAGCTGTTTTGGCCTTGGGTACTTGGAGGATGGTCGTGGGGCTGGTCGTGTGGTGTGGGGATGTGCCGCGATAATCAAAATGGATTGTTTGGCTATGTTGGTGGGTGTGGTGCTTGGATGGTCACCATGTGAGACACAGATAGTTTGGAAACACCCAGTGAAGGTTATGGTTTTGGGAATAGTGTTTTAGAGGACCACCTATGTAATAAGGGGAGTTGGAGCTCACCGCGCCATGGTCTTGGGAAGGTGAGGAGAAAATGACCAAGAACTTGGCACTACACCATAGTGGTTGGTCATGGAAGATATTAGAGGATCCAACATTCCTTAGACTACATTGTGTCCAAGGTCATGGAAATGGTCAAAATAGTTAGTAAAATGTGATAGAATCAGGGGGGAATCTTTATTTCTAGATATCTATTTGACCAAAGTCACATGAGATTTTTGGGTCTTCACCATGTTATGGTGGAGTATAGCGGATTACATATATAAAGGGGAGGTTGAATATCCCTTGGTTTTATTTCAATATTTCCCCTTCAATCCCTAGCCAACTTATTGGACTCCCTAGTCCTATCTAGTCATTATTTTTAGAATCCTAATCCCTTGAATCATTATAATGAAGTTTTTTGGATCGAGGTATGATATCCTATCTCATTTTTTCAATTTTCTCAACTTCTTCCTATTTTAGAGGATCACAACAATGGGAGGATTGGTTTCTGTCATTAATTGGATATAAACTAATAGTGGATGATTGTGGATATATTTTTATGGGGTTCCCTTCTATCTTGGTGAATTTTGATCCCTTGATTCTTTCTTTGTGGGTGTGGTTATCTTTGAAGATCCAATTGAGGTAGGTGATCCTTGTTCTCTCCTTATATTATGTGAATATATGGAAATTGTATGCTTTTATCTTCTTTTGGGTGGATAGTATGGGTTATATAATCAGATAAATATTTTTCTTAATCAAAAATTGAAGGGGATGAGTGTTCTCATATGTTTTTACTTGTTTTGTGATATTGCTTAAAGGATTATCCATGTTTTTTTCCTTGCTAAAAATTATGACTATTGGGATCCCTGTTTGTGTTATGGTTGGTGTGATTTGTGAAACCCTTATTGTGTTGATTTCTTGATCTCACCATGTATAAAATTCTAAATAAATTATACATGTATAATGAACTAGTTGCCCATAAAATTCTGGAATTTTGAAAGAATATCTATGAAAGTGATTAAGTAAAATGATTAAATATTGTTATATGAATTTGAAAATGTAATGCTTATGGAAGATGAATTTGATGCTAAGGGATTGTGTGATTTTTGTGTTTTCCTTTTGTGTTGTGTTGATATATTTTGGAAAATATTCTGGTGATGGTGGTGACTGGGTTTGGATACATATTGTATTGGGTGGTGAAGTTATGGTTGGTTGGAATGAGATGTGATGTGGAATGATTTGTGGTGGTTGTGACACATGGTTTTTTGTAGTGATTTGGTTTGGTTTTGGTTATGGTTTTTCTTGAGATGATGGTTGTTGGTGCAAGGTATATTGGTTGTTTATATGTCGTGTTTATGTAGTTTCCTGATAGTAATGAAATGGAATTATAATGATGAAATTGAAATGCATGGGTTAGAAATTAAATAAGTGTGGAATGAAATCGATGTGTGATAATTGTATTAATAAATGGTATTTGTTTAGTAACTAGAATATTTAGGAATTGGTTAACTTGAAAACAAGGAAATGAAATGTGGCTTCTTTGTGTGGTGTGTTGCATTAGCAGTGGTAGTAGTTGATGGTAGAGGTTTTGAGATGTTTTAGTAGTGTTGTGGGGGTTTTCTGGTGGATTTGGATGTGGCACCCTAGGTTTGGTGTTGTGTGATATCTATTTATATTTTATTTTCATCTTATATTTTGTACACTCCCCACCTGAGTTGGATAACCTTATAAAATTCCAAATTTTTTGGGTTCTGGATGTTTTACCCAACATCCAGGATGGTAGTGAAATGGATGGATGGCTACCCCCTCTTCCTTTCTCTTCATTTGGTAGTAGTTATGATGATATCTAGTGTTGGAGATGCATCATGATGATGATGGGTGGTGTTAGAGATGCCTTTTTATAATAATAGTTGGCATTGGATAAGCCTAGAGATGACGATGATTGGTGATAGATATGCCTTATAATGATTAATATTGGTGTTGGAGATGCCTTATGATGATTATGGTTGGTGTTGGAGATACCTTTTTATGATGAAAACTAGTGTTGGAGATGCCTTGGGATAATGGAAACTAGTGTGGGAGATGCCTTGTGATAATGAGGATATGATATGTGATTGAGGCCATGTGTGGTAAGAATATGGGATGAGGTTCATATCCTTTACATTCATGACACCCTACTAACCTGGTTTATGGTGAGGTTGTGATGTGGATGTTGATTGATGCTAACTCATGATGTTGGTACCTATAGGAGTTTGGGGTAGGTAGGGATGCATCTTAACCCACATCAAATATGGATATAGGGATATAAGAACATACGTTTGAAGTTGGGTCATGAGAGTGGAATATTAGTAGGTAAGTGGTTGTGGGGTGCCTTTTCTTATATTTTTTTAATGATATGTTATTATACTTGGGTGTGTTATTTGGTGAGAGTTTCATGGTGAGGTTTTTAATGGATAGATGACCCATTTAGGTGCTTTTTGGTTATGTTGTTCATTTATTGCTGCATTAGTATACTCTTTTCACTTATTCAAGATAGACCTTGGGTATGATCCTATTGGTTATAACTGTTATACTCACCCTACATATACATAAACTATTTTTTTAAGTTTCCACGAGGACTTTGGGGACTGATATGGACATTACTATCTTGGGTGTTGTAACTTTTGTTGAGTTGATTCCATAGGAATTTCTTTTTATTCTTTACTTAGAGTCTTTTATTTTTATTCATTTGATATTTTACATTCATTTTGAGATATTTTGGTTTTCTTTTTTCCTATTATATGAAGGTTTGTTTAGTGGTTGGTATCCTATCTTATTATCTGACTTTTCTTTTGAGGATAATGTCTCCCATATGTGTGACTTTCTTATACCCTTGGTGCTAGTCGCCAACCCAGGGCCTATTAGTGGTAGGACTCAGGGGTCATTATCTCTCTTCCTTCACTATCATCCTAGAAGGGGTAACTTTGGAGGGAGGGGTGTGAAAGAATGGTATCAGAGGTTTAGGTTGAGAGACAGAATGGAGCTTTAAGTTATGAAATTATGAGGACCACGTGGTTTGGTAGGGAAATGGTATTGGTGGATCTTGGTGCATGATACAGGCCATAGAGATCAGCTAGGGCATGATATTTTAAGGGCCCCTATGATTTGATGTAGGGAATATAATCCTATTGAATGACCATGTGAAGTTGTGTCACTTTTAGGGTAGATAAATAAGCAAGGTACATGCATCATGCTTGTTTGTGTTTTTGATTGAATGAGGTTGCTTTGGGAAATAAAAATGAATCAAATTAAATAAATCTCAAAATTCCATGCTACCTAGTTTAGGGTTGTCCTTGTGTTTTCATGAATGGATCCTAGCCATCATCCATATGTAATGTAGGCAATTGAGTTTAGAAAGTTGGTCCATTTGATCATTTTAGGGTTGATATACTAGAGGATGGTGAATCTTGGTAGAGGACCTTGCATTCATTCCAATGGTAGATCCTAGTGAAGTATGAGGGGAGCATCTCTGATCTAGAGATAGAGCATTGGCTGGAGAATCTTGAGATCACCTTTTGTCTTATTCGAGCCTGAGATGGGTTTTGGGTTCTATTGGAAGTTAATCAGATGTAAGGGGTGGCATGTCAATGGTGGATGTTGTATCTCATTGACTAGCAGGAGGAATATGTCTTTTGGGATGACTTTAAAAGGGGGTTTCATCTAGAGTTCTTGTCATTGATGATGAAGGTAGCAAAGAGTCAAGATCTACTCTTTCTTGAGTAGGGTATCCTAAGTGTTTGAGATCTCATAATTAAGTTTAAGTGCCTTTTTCATTTCGATTTTGACTTCCTTGTAGGTGAGGAATCTAGATCCCAACGTATGGAGGAGGCACTGCACCCAATGATCAGATATGCAGTCACCTCATTTAGACTTTCTATTTACTTGGTGGTGCAGAAGAAAGTAGAGGTGATTAAGCATATACACTCTTAGGTAGTGGATCCTTAAGAAGTAGTCTAGCAGGGAGTTTTTAGGAGTAGATTTTTAGGTAACTAATCATGAATTTCAGGGTATTTGAGGTTTTTATTAGTAGAGAGTTGATTACAGCAGCCTGATTTACACTTTTTTAGGTCCAGTGGTTTGTGAGTTTATATAATGGGATTCTCATATGCATATTATGTTTTCAAGATTAAAGGTTATCATTAGGATAATATGATCAATTATCAACCACACAGGTAGGTCAGTATGGTATGGGCAGTCATACCCCTTTCTAATGACAATAGAAATTGCCTCTGTGACAATATCAGTAACAGGGGCCACTGGCTTTTTTTCAGCAACTAGGTTAACAGGTTTATGCTCATCATAAGGGAGATAGAGATAGTATAATATTTCTATATAATGGTCCTCATCCTTAGGGACATAAACTAGAGAATGGTCATTGAGAACATCAATATTTAGGCAAAGGAGATGGGTATAGCATCCCACCTTTTTATAACATAAACTTTCATTACATTACACATAACTGAGGATCTTTAAGGTCTAGTGTCTTGGAAACAAGGAACATAGTACATGAAAACAACATAAAGCATTCTTCTTAAACACTTGAAAGGATTATCCTTTATTTCACCCTATGTTCATTATGCATCTCAAAACCTGGGGACATACATCAAAAGAAAGGGTGAGCAGAAGGCCCAGTAAGGTAAACAAGAGAAACATTTTACAAGTGAACTTGAGACACTTCAATAAGGACATGAAAAGAACTTTAAGGCATGATAAAGAAATCATGAGATACATCATAATAAAAATAACATTTTTCATAACTTGAAGATGTGGCTACAACATTTAATATTGACAATCGTTTCGTTTCACCAAGGTCCATCCCCAAGGTGTCGTTAAAAATTACCAAGGTTATTCACCAAGGCGTCGTTAAAATGGTCATCTCTAGAGATTAAGTCTTTACCCAATGCATTGGAGCGCTATCAAGGCGCACCCTTAAATTTTCCTTTATTATCATGTGAGCCACATATATCATCATCAAAAATTTCATAAATAACCCATATAGCATAAAATAAATGGGTTTCATTTCATAATCATAACGTTTTAAAAACTGCTTTAAAGACATGATCTTTACATTACTTTAAACCCACGGAAAGGGAAAGCGGGTATCATGTATGTAAATCCCAGAATTTAAAATAGAACATTTTCATATATATGTGAATAACCCTGTAGAAATAGGAGCTTTGAGTATTCACTTTATAACATAAAATAATTTTGAGAAAAGAGAGGCATTTTGAGACGAAAATTCTGCAGCATAACGGCTATGTTATAAGGTTTTAGAAAACTTTGAAAAGAGAGGGGACATGGGTCGAAAAATCAAAATTGACCCATAAAAAAGTAGAGGGACAGAATAAGAAGGATATATGGACATGGTGATGCAATTTTAAGGACATACCATTTGAAATGAAAAACATGGAAGGAAGACAAAAATTTGATTTCTCTTATGAAAATTCGGCGGCCTAACGGCGTCACTTAAACTTCAATAAAAATGAATTGAACAAATAAAATAGGGTCTCTCATCATATGATCATAAGAGATTAGTATGATAGATATAGAGATCATACCCCAACATAATAAAAAGGAAATTGAAAGATTTTACATGAAAATCGAACTTGGAAAATGAGAAGGGTGAAAGAATCACTTAAACATTCGGCAGCCTAACGGCGTCACTTAAACTTTCATAAAACGAAATGATGAGAGTAAGAGGGGATCTCTAATCATATAAACATGAAAGGGGAAGTAAGAGGAATATAAAAGAACATCCTCTCACATAATAACATGGAGAATAAAAGGAATGACATAAAAGAGATTACATGAAAAGAAAGAGAGGGGTCGGATCCCTTACCTTAAAACGTGACTCTTGAAACTCAAAGGATTGGACCTTGAGGGCTTGGGGGCACCTTGGGAGGACTCCTTGGAAGGTAAGAAGACCAGAACTTCGTTGGGGGGGAGTTGGGAGTGAAAAATAAAGGAGTAAAGGGTGGGTATTTATAGGGAAAGTGAGGGGACAAGGCATTAATGGCCAAGGGACACCTCACATGTGCTTTTCTCAAACCCATGTGCTCTCCCTTGGCATTTATCATGGAGTTAGGCCACATGGGGCCCCCAAAACAATAATTCATCACCCTTGGCCGGCCAACCCTCAAAATATCTCATGACATCATCATGACACCGTTATGATGTCATTAAACATACCGAAACCCTAAAACTGTAATTTTACTATTCACTGAAAAATCAACTTTCTCAGAATAATCCCAAAATTTCACCTTAACCAAATATCAATGCTCTGATTTCAAAAATGAAATCCATTTTATAAAAATATTTTTCTAAATATTTTTAATTTAATTTTTAAATAAAAACACTATTCATCGAAAATTCATTTTTTTCAGAAAAATCCCCAAAAATTACCTTAACATAATATCGATGCTTTGAGTTCAAAAATAAAGTCCTTTTTATAAAAATAATTTTCTAATTATTTTTAATTAAATTTTTAATTAAAAAACACTATTCATCCGAAAAAACTAATACTTGACTAATAATTTATGAAACCGTTATTTACCCATTTTATTGAATCACATTACTTAATCTAGGTGTCTGAATTATATTAAAACTTTCTTTGAGTGAAATTACTAATCCATTTGGTCACATTACTAATCCTAAGCGTAAAATCACTATTCATAATTTACTATTCATCAAAAATTAAGTTGATCTTATTAGACTCCAAATTCCTTACTGGACACTTTTGTAGAAGACCATTTTTTGAAAATCATTACACATCATTAGTTATTTAGGGTTTACATAAATGTTTTAAAATATCCCTTTTTCAAAAATTCATCAATAAAATACATTCTAAAATTATCTAGACATTTGAAATTTCACAAACATCACTAAAGGAAGAAATCTCAATTTATTCACCCGAAAGGATTACACAAGGAAGCTAGGGTCTCGTCACATATCCCCTTATAACACCGACATACGACCGAAGTGTAAGGTGTGTTATGGTGAGAGAATCTAAGGGAGGCTCAGATAACATTGCCCTAGTAGTAATCTCTACTAACTTGAACTTCTCCCGTAGGCGTTTCCGTTCAAGCTTGACACGCTGGAGTTCGGCTTGGGCTTGGTCCAAAGCGAAGCCCACAGATGCTACCTCCTTCCCAAGCTCTGATAAGTGGGCTTCATAAGGGTTGAGTCTACTGGATGAAGCCATCGACTCCTCTTTCTGCATTAACCATTAACATCTTATTAAATCAATAAGAGTAAGTTAATACACTACTCAAAAAGATTGGGTCGTTACATTCTTCCCCCCTTAAGAAATTTCGTCCCCGAAATTTATACTTGAGGCCTAGTCGAAAAGGTGAGGGTACTTTTGCTTCATTGTTTCCTCCGGCTCCCAAGTAGCCTCTTCATATTTATGATTCCTCCACAACACTTTCACAAGGTGGGTAGTCTTGTTTCGTAGGACCTTGTCTCTACGGTCCAAGATCTCCACTGGATGCTCCTCGTAAGAGAGGTCATGTTCCAGTTGTACCACCTCTGGGTTCAGTACATGCGAAGGGTCGGGTATGTACTTCCTCAAGAGAGATACATGGAAGACATCATGAACTTGAGCTAGGTTTGGTGGAAGTGCTAGACGATAGGCCACTGCTCCTATGCGATCAAGGATTTCATAGGGGCAAATGTACCTAGGGATGAGCTTCCCTTTCTTCCCAAACCGCATGACTCTCTTCCATGGAGAAATTCGAAGGAAGACTTTGTCACCAACACCAAACTCCAAGTCCCTTCGACGATTGTCAGCATAGATTTTCTGCCGACTCTGAGCAGCCTTTATGTGTTGTTGGATGGGATGAACCTGTTCCGTCATCTCTTGCACGAGATCAGGCCCAAGAAGCTTCCTCTCACCAGTTTCATCCCAACAAGTAGGAGTTCTACACCACTTTCCATATAGAGCTTCATAGGGTGCCATCTGAATACTCGAATGGAATCTGTTGTTATAGGAGAACTCCACTAATGGGAGTTGTTGATCCCATCCACCTTTAAATTCCATTGAGCATAATCTCAACATGTCTTCGAGTGTCTGAATAGTCCTTTCAGATTGGCCATCAGTTTGAGGATGATAGGCCGTACTAAAATTCAATTCAGTATTCAGAGCATGTTGAAGACTTCTCCAAAATTTTGATGTGAATCTTGGGTCACGATCAGATACGATGGATAGTGGTACCCCATGCAGCCTTACCACTTCCATCACGTATATCTTGGCAAGCTGATCCAGAGAAAAATCTTCCCGAATAGAGATAAAATGGGCTGTCTTGGTGAGACGGTCCACAATAACCCATATCGCATTGTTTCCTTTGGATGTTTTCGGGAGACCAGTTACAAAGTCCATAGTGTTATTATCCCACTTCCATACTGGTATGGGTAGCGGTTGTAATACCCCCTTAGGAAGTTGTCGTTCTGCCTTTACTTGCTGACACACCAGGCACCTTGTAGTGTAATCAGCGATCTCCCTCTTCATGTTATCCCACCAATAATGATCACGAAGGTCTCTATACATCTTAGTGCTTCCCGGATGTATAGAGAATGTAGAGCTATGAGCTTCATCCATCAGTTCTTTCTTTATCTCCGGAATAGATGGGACACATAGTCTTGTACGAAATTTCAATACACCTTCTTGATCAATATTGAAATCAGGGAACTTCCCATCTTTTACAGCCTCCAACTTCTCCTGCAGCAAAGGATATTCTTTTTTAGCCTTCTTTATCTTCTCTAGTAATGAAGGTTGAGAAATCATTTGGAATAGGGTTGATGATGTCCCTTTCCTTATAATTCCCATGTCCAGTTTTACTAGATCTTTAATCAAGGGATCTCCTACGATCCTCATTGTTTCTAGAACAACAGGATCTTTCCTGCTTAACGCATCTGCGACTTTGTTTGCTCTTCCAGGGTGATAATGAATTGAACAATCATAGTCTTTAATAAGATCCAACCATCTCCTTTGTCTCATGTTCAATTCTTTCTGTGTGAAAATATACTTTAGACTTTGGTGGTCAGTGTATATATCACATTTCTCCCCATAAAGATAGTGCCTCCATATCTTTAGAGCAAAAACAACTGCCGCCAGTTCTAGATCATGCGTAGGATAATTCTGCTCATGAATCTTCAACCGTCGAGATGCATAAGCAATTACTTTGTCATTTTTCATGAGGACGCACCCAAGCCCTTTCAGAGATGCATCGCTAAAAATAACGAATCCTTCTCCGATAGAGGGTAGTGTTAACACAGGTGCAGTAACCAATCTCTTCTTCAGCTCTTGGAAACTTTCCTCACATTCCTTTGTCTAGATAAACTTAACCCCTTTTCGAGTCAACTTGGTTAGTGGATTAGAAAGCCGTGAAAAGTTTTTCACAAACATCCTATAATATCCTGCTAAACCAAGGAAACTACGAATCTCAGTTACTGTTGTGGGTTGAGGCCACTCCTCCACAACCATTGTCTTTGCAGGGTCAACCGAGATTCCTTCATTGGTTACGATGTGCCCCAAGAAAGCCACCTGTTGTAACCAAAACTCACACTTGCTGAACTTCCCAAAGAGCCTCTCCTTCCGCAGAGTTTTCAATATAACCCTTAGATGATCTTCATGCTCCTCACGACCTTTTGAATATATCAAAATATCATCAATAAAAACTACCACAAAGTTATCAAGGTAGTCCTTAAAGACTCTATTCATCAAATCCATGAAAATAGCAGGAGAATTAGTCAAGCTGAAGGGCATAATAGTAAACTCATAATTCCCATATCTTGATCAGAAGGCAGTCTTTGGAATATCTTCCTTCTTCACCCTCAGTTGATGATAACCAGATCGAAGGTCAATCTTAAAGAAGAATTGAGCCCCGCGAAGTTGGTCAAATAAATCATCAATTCTTGGAAGAGGATATCTGTTCTTCACCGTGATCTCATTCAGTTCTCTATAATCGATGCATAGCCGCATTGATCCATCCTTCTTCTTCACAAAGAGAACTGGTGCTCTCTAAGGAGACACACTCGGTCGGATAAACCCCTTCTCCAACAAGTCTTGCAGTTGTTTCTTTAACTCCTCTAGCTCCACATTTTCCATTCTATACGGAGTCTTTGATATCGGTTGAGACCCAGGTACGAGTTCAATGGAGAACTCTAACTCTCTTTCTGGGGGAGGTCCAGGTAACTCCTCAGGAAATACATCCATGTATTCCTGAACAATCGGAACATCTTCTATTTTTATGCTCCCTTTTCCTTCTTCATCATCACCGATTAACTCCATAAAGAAAGCTATAGGAGGTGCTTCTAGATAGGGTTCAGTTCAGGATATCTCTCCTTGGAAGATAACTGTAGGTCGTTCATTCAAGACTACTGAGATTTCCTTACTTCTGCATTTGATCTTAGCATTATACTTTGAGAGTCAGTCCATCCCTAGTATAATGTCGAATTCCATCATGGGAATGACTACTAGATTTGCGATAAGATTGTGCTCACCAAAGAAAACACTAGAGTCTCTAAATACTGTTGATGCAAGGATAATCCCACTTGGAGTCTTGACAGTCAACTCTACCTCTAGCAGTTCGGGGATTGATTCTATATTCCTTGCAAACTTGGAGGAAATAAAGGAATGCGTAGAACCAGAATCAAATAAAGTACTTGCTAGTTTTGAGAGGACAACAAGATTACCTGTTACCACATCATCCGGGACTTTAACTTCAGCTGTTGTGATAGTAAAAGCACGACCTTGCTCTCTTGGCCTCTGCTGAGGTTGGTGGTGATTCCCCTCCACCGCCCTCGGATTTGGACATTGGTTAGCAAAGTGCCCAAGCTGTCCACACTTGAAGCATGTGACTTCGGGTAGGGCCAGAACCATCTTTCCTCTATCGTTAGTGTTGGGAAGCTGAGGCTTCACCTCACTATGACAATTCCGAGCAATATGGCCTCCTATTCCACACTTGTAGCACTTGCCACTTCCGTTCAAGCAGTTCCCTAGATGATTCTTCCCACATTTATTGCATGTGGTAAGTTGCATTTTCTTTCCACCTCTTCCCTGATCAAAAGACTTCCCTAAACTGGGCTCCAACGATCTCTTCTTCTCATTTGGTTTATGAGACCACTGTGTCTCACCAAACTCCAGCTCGACTTTCATAGCACTACGAACTATTTCTTCATAGCTATTGTAGTCCCTGTTGGCTATATTCTTCCGTAGATGAGGTCGTAGTCCACCAAAGAATCTATCAACCTTCCCATTAGGGTCCATGACAAAGCTTGAGGTATAACGGGAAAGCCTTGTGAAGTTCATCTCATAGCTTTCGACAGATTCATTCTCCTTCTGCTTCAGCTTGAGAAACTCTTTCTCCATTATCGTTCTCATGGAACGAGGGAAATACTTGTTAAGGAAAATTCCCCGAAATTCTTCCCACTCCAAAGCTTCTATCTCTCCTCGTGGCTTCGTTTTTTTGATCAGTGACCACCACTGATCAGCTTCTCCCTCTAGGCGGTAAACAGCAAGGGTGACTTTTTCTTGTTCCGAACAATGAAGTACAGAAAAGATCTTTTCAATGGAGCTTATCCATTGTTCCGCAACCAATGGGTCAGTAGATCCACTGAATGTTAGCGGTCGTTGATGCATGAAGGACTCAACAGAGTGTTGTTCCCTTCGTGGTGAGGTCGGCCTCTCAGCTTGATTCAAGTTATTACTCATAACTTGAGTCAGTTGGTTCATCATTCGCATGAATGTTTCCATTCCGGCTTCCATCGGAGCGCCGTCAGCACATGGTGCATTGCGGTCACCATCGGCATGGTTCCTCCTATTTCCCGCCATCTTCTAAAAGAATAAAACCTTAGTGAGAAACTTATTTCATTTATGAATCTTTTAACTAAGACTTCATGCTTAGACAATTACACTTTTCTATAATTCCTTCCTAATGATTCATAAAAAGCTTGTGATTAACCAAACATATCCCCCGGGAGTGTCGTAACCAAGAGTGTAGCAAGACCCGTTATCGTGCACCAGTTCCCGTTCGAGTCTAGCTCAAAGCGGTGTTTTTGGGTTTTACCCCTATGTACATCTGTGCCAGATCCGCCTCTACCTGCTCGTATCCAGACAGGGATGTATTTGTTTGATAAACCACTTACTCAATACTTACCAAAATACCAGGAAGTTTTCCTATATTTAAACTTTTCTATAGGGTTATTCCTAAAGTTTTTATATCCTAATTTCCACAAATAACTAAACCATCCTTTGATACCAACTATAGCATCCCGCCTTTTTATAACATAAACTTCCATTACATTACACATAACTGAGGATCTTTAAGGTCTAGTGTCTTGGAAACAAGGAACATAATACATGAAAACAACATAAAGCATTCTTCTTAAACACTTGAAAGGCTTATCCTTTATTTCACCCTATGTTCATTATGCATCTCAAAACCTGGGGACATACATCAAAAGAAAGGGTGAGCAGAAGGCCCAGTAAGGGAAACAAGAGAAACATTTTACAAGTGAACTTGAGACACTTCAATAAGGACATGAAAAGAACTTTAAGGCATGATAAAGAAATCATGAGATACATCATAATAAAAATAAAATTTTTCATAATTTGAATATGTGGCTACAACATTTAATATTGACAATCGTTTTGTTTCACCAAGGTCCATCCCCAAGGTGTCGTTAAAAATTACCAAGGTTATTCACCAAGGCGTCGTTAAAATGGTCATCTCTAGAGATTAAGTCTTTACCCAATGCATTGGAGCGCTATCAGGGCGCACCCTTAAATTTGCCTTTATTATCATGTGATCCACATATATCATCATCAAACATTTCATAAATAACCCATATAGCATAAAATAAATGGGTTTCATTTCATAATCATAACGTTTTAAAAACTGCTTTAAAGACATGATCTTTACATTACTTTAAACCCACGGAAAGGGAAAGCGGGTATCATGTATGTAAATCCCAGAATTTAAAATAGAACATTTTCATATATATGTGAATAACCTTGTAGAAATAGGAGCTTTGAGTATTCACTTTATAACATAAAATAATTTTGAGAAAAGAGAGGCATTTTGAGACGAAAATTCTGCAGCATAACGGCTATGTTATAAGGTTTTAGAAAACTTTGAAAAGAGAGGGGACATGGGTCGAAAAATCAAAATTGACCCATAAAAAAGTAGAGGGACAGAATAAGAAGGATATATGGACATGGTGATGCAATTTTAAGGACATACCATTTGAAATGAAAAACATGGAAGGAAGACAAAAATTTGATTTCTCTTATGAAAATTCGGCGGCCTAACGGCGTCACTTAAACTTCAATAAAAATGAATTGAATAAATAAAATAGGGTCTCTCATCATATGATCATAAGAGATCAGTATGATAGATATAGAGATCATACCCCAACATAATAAAAAGGAACTTGAAAGATTTGACATGAAAATCGAACTTGGAAAATGAGAAGGGTGAAAGAATCACTTAAACATTCGGCAGCCTAACGGCGTCACTTAAACTTTCATAAAACGAAATGATGAGAGTAAGAGGGGATCTCTAATCATATAAACATGAAAGGGGAAGTAAGAGGAATATAAAAGAACATCCTCTCACATAATAACATGGAGAATAAAAGGAATGACATAAAAGAGATTACATGAAAAGAAAGAGAGGGGTCGGATCCCTTACCTTAAAACGTGACTCTTGAAACTCAAAGGATTGGACCTTGAGGGCTTGGGGGCACCTTGGGAGGACTCCTTGGAAGGTAAGAAGACCAGAACTTCGTTGGGGGGAGTTGGGAGTGAAAAATAAAGGAGTAAAGGGTGGGTATTTATAGGGAAAGTGAGGGGACAAGGCATTAATGGCCAAGGGACACCTCACATGTGCTTTTCTCAAACCCATGTGCTCTCCCTTGACATTTATCATGGAGTTAGGCCACATGGGGCCCCCAAAACAATAATTCATCACCCTTGGCTGGCCAACCCTCAAAATATCTCATGACATCATCATGACACCGTTATGATGTCATTAAACATACCGAAACCCTAAAACTGTAATTTTACTATTCACTGAAAAATCAACTTTCTCAGAATAATCCCAAAATTTCACCTTAACCAAATATCAATGCTCTGATTTCAAAAATGAAATCCATTTTATAAAAATATTTTTCTAAATATTTTTAATTTAATTTTTAAATAAAAACACTATTCATCGAAAATTCATTTTTTTCAGAAAAATCCCCAAAAATCACCTTAACATAATATCGATGCTTTGAGTTCAAAAATAAAGTCCTTTTTATAAAAATAATTTTCTAATTATTTTTAATTAAATTTTTAATTAAAAAACACTATTCATCCGAAAAAACTAATACTTGACTAATAATTTATGAAACCGTTATTTACCCATTTTATTGAATCACATTACTTAATCTAGGTGTCTGAATTATATTAAAACTTTCTTTGAGTGAAATTACTAATCCATTTGGTCACATTACTAATCCTAAGCGTAAAATCACTATTCATAATTTACTATTCATCAAAAATTAAGTTGATCTTATTAGACTCCAAATTCCTTACTGAACACTTTTGTAGAAGACCATTTTTTGAAAATCATTACACATCATTAGTTATTTAGGGTTTACATAAATGTTTTAAAATATCCCTTTTTCAAAAATTCATCAATAAAATACATTCTAAAATTATCTAGACATTTGAAATTTCACAAACATCACTAAAGGAAGAAATCTCAATTTATTCACCCGAAAGGATTACACAAGGAAGCTAGGGTCTCGTCACATATCCCCTTATAACACCGACATACGACCGAAGTGTAAGGTGTGCTATGGTGAGAGAATCTAAGGGAGGCTCAGATAACATTGCCCTAGTAGTAATCTCTACTAACTTGAACTTCTCCCGTAGGCGTTTCCGTTCAAGCTTGACACGCTGGAGTTCGGCTTGGGCTTGGTCCAAAGCGAAGCCCACAGATGCTACCTCCTTCCCAAGCTCTGATAAGTGGGCTTCATAAGGGTTGAGTCTACTGGATGAAGCCATCGACTCCTCTTTCTGCATTAACCATTAACATCTTATTAAATCAATAAGAGTAAGTTAATACACTACTCAAAAAGATTGGGTCGTTACATTCTTCCCCCCTTAAGAAATTTCGTCCCCGAAATTTATACTTGAGGCCTAGTCGAAAAGGTGAGGGTACTTTTGCTTCATTGTTTCCTCCGGCTCCCAAGTAGCCTCTTCATATTTATGATTCCTCCACAACACTTTCACAAGGTGGGTAGTCTTGTTTCGTAGGACCTTGTCTCTACGGTCCAAGATCTCCACTAGATGCTCCTCGTAAGAGAGGTCATGTTCCAGTTGTACCACCTCTGGGTTCAGTACATGCGAAGGGTCGGGTATGTACTTCCTCAAAAGAGATACATGGAAGACATCATGAACTTGAGCTAGGTTTGGTGGAAGTGCTAGACGATAGGCCACTGCTCCTATGCGATCAAGGATTTCATAGGGGCCAATGTACCTAGGGCTGAGCTTCCCTTTCTTCCCAAACCGCATGACTCTCTTCCATGGAGAAATTCGAAGGAAGACTTTGTCACCAACACCAAACTCCAAGTCACTTCGACGATTGTCAGCATAGCTCTTCTGCCGACTCTGAGCAGCCTTTATGTGTTTTTGGATGGCATGAACCTGTTCCGTCATCTCTTACACGAGATCAGGCCCAAGAAGCTTCCTCTCACCAGTTTCATCCCAACAAGTAGGAGTTCTACACCGCTTTCCATATAGAGCTTCATAGGGTGCCATCTGAATACTCGAATGGAAGTTGTTGTTATAGGAGAACTCCACTAATGGGAGGTGTTGATCCCATCCACCTTTAAATTCCATTGAGCATAATCTCAACATGTCTTCGAGTGTCTGAATAGTCCTTTCAGATTGGCCATCAGTTTGAGGATGATAGGCCGTACTAAAATTCAATTCAGTATTCAGAGCATGTTGAAGACTTCTCCAAAATTTTGATGTGAATCTTGGGTCACGATCAGATACGATGGATAGTGGTACCCCATGCAGCCTTACCACTTCCTTCACGTATATCTTGGCAAGCTGATCCAGAGAAAAATCTTCCCGAATAGAGATAAAATGGGCTGTCTTGGTGAGACGGTCCACAATAACCCATATCGCATTGTTTCCTTTGGATGTTTTCGGGAGACCAGTTACAAAGTCCATAGTGTTATTATCCCACTTCCATACTGGTATGGGTAGCGGTTGTAATACCCCCTTAGGAAGTTGTCGTTCTACCTTTACTTGCTGACACACCAGGCACCTTGTAGTGTAATCAGCGATCTCCCTCTTCATGTTATCCCACCAATAATGATCACGAAGGTCTCTATACATCTTAGTGCTTCCCGGATGTATAGAGAATGTAGAGCTATGAGCTTCATCCATCAGTTCTTTCTTTATCTCCGGAATAGATGGGACACATAGTCTTGTACGAAATTTCAATACACCTTCTTGATCAATATTGAAATCAGGGAACTTCCCATCTTTTACAGCCTCCAACTTCTCCTGCAGCGAAGGATATTCTTTTTTAGCCTTCTTTATCTTCTCTAGTAATGAAGGTTGAGAAATCATTTGGAATAGGTTTGATGATGTCCCTTTCCTTATAATTTCCATGTCCAGTTTTACTAGATCTTTAATCAAGGGATCTCCTACGATCCTCATTGTTTCTAGAACAACAGGATCTTTCCTGCTTAACGCATCCACGACTTTGTTTGCTCTTCCAGGGTGATAATTAATTGAACAATCATAGTCTTTAATAAGATCCAACCATCTCCTTTGTCTCATGTTCAATTCTTTCTGTGTGAAAATATACTTTAGACTTTGGTGGTCAGTGTATATATCACATTTCTCCCCATAAAGATAGTGCCTCCATATCTTTAGAGCAAAAACAACTTCCGCTAGTTCTAGATCATGCGTAGGATAATTCTGCTCATGAATCTTCAACCGTCGAGATTCATAAGCAATTACTTTGTCATTTTTCATGAGGACGCACCCAAGCCCTTTCAGAGATGCATCGCTAAAAATAACGAATCCTTCTCCGATAGAGGGTAGTGTTAACACAGGTGCAGTAACCAATCTCTTCTTCAGCTCTTGGAAACTTTCCTCGCATTCCTTTGTCTAGATGAACTTAACCCCTTTTCGAGTCAACTTGGTTAGTGGATTAGAAAGCCGTGAAAAGTTTTTCACAAACATCCTATAATATCCTGCTAAACCAAGGAAACTACGAATCTCAGTTACTGTTGTGGGTTGAGGCCACTCCTCCACAACCATTGTCTTTGCAGGGTCAACCGAGATTCCTTCATTGGTTACGATGTGCCCCAAGAAAGCCACCTGTTGTAACCAAAACTCACACTTGCTGAACTTCCCAAAGAGCCTCTCCTTCCACAGAGTTTTCAATATAACCCTTAGATGATCTTCATGCTCCTCATGACCTTTTGAATATATCAAAATATCATCAATAAAAACTACCACAAATTTATCAAGGTAGTCCTTAAAGACTCTATTCATCAAATCCATGAAAATAGCAGGAGCATTAGTCAAGCTGAAGGGCATAATAGTAAACTCATAATTCCCATATCTTGATCAGAAGGCAGTCTTTGGAATATCTTCCTTCTTCACCCTCAGTTGATGATAACCAGATCGAAGGTCAATCTTAAAGAAGAATTGAGCCCCGCGAAGTTGGTCAAATAAATCATCAATTCTTGGAAGAGGATATCTGTTCTTCACCGTGATCCCATTCAGTTCTCTATAATCGATGCATAGCCGCATTGATCCATCCTTCTTCTTCACAAAGAGAACTGGTGCTCCCTAAGGAGACACACTCGGTCGGATAAACCCCTTCTCCAACAAGTCTTGGAGTTGTTTCTTTAACTCCTCTAGCTCCACTTTTTCCATTCTATACGGAGTCTTTGATATCGGTTGAGACCCAGGTACGAGTTCAATAGAGAACTCTAACTCTCTTTCTGGGGGAGGTCCAGGTAACTCCTCAGGAAATACATCCATGTATTCCTGAACAATCGGAACATATTCTATTTTTATGCTCCCTTTTCCTTCTTCATCATCACCGATTAACTCCATAAAGAAATCTATAGGAGGTGCTTCTAGATAGGGGTCAGTTCAGGATATATCTCCTTGGAAGATAACTGTAGGTCGTTCATTCAAGACTACTGAGATTTCCTTACTTCTGCATTTGATCTTAGCATTATACTTTGAGAGCCAGTCCATCCCTAGTATAATGTCGAATTCCATCATGGGAATGACTACTAGATTTGCGATAAGATTGTGCTCACCAAAGAAAACACTAGAGTCTCTAAATACTGTTGATGCAAGGATAATCCCACTTGGAGTCTTGACAGTCAACTCTACCTCTAGCAGTTCGGGGATTGATTCTATATTCCTTGCAAACTTGGAGGAAATAAAGGAATGCGTAGAACCAGAATCAAATAAAGTACTTGCTAGTTTTGAGAGGACAACAAGATTACCTGCTACCACATCGTCCGGGACTTCAACTTCAGCTGTTGTGATAGCAAAAGCACGACCTTTCTCTCTTGGCCTCTGCTGAGGTTGGTGGTGATTCCCCTCCACCGCCCTCGGATTTGGACATTGGTTAGCAAAGTGCCCAAGCTGTCCACACTTGAAGCATGTGACTTCGGGTAGGGCCAGAACCATCTTTCCTCTATCGTTAGTGTTGGGAAGCTGAGGCTTCACCTCACTATGACAATTTCGAGAAATATGGCCTCCTCTTCCACACTTGTAGCACTTTCCACTTCCGTTCAAGCAGTTCCCTAGATGATTCTTCCCACATTTATTGCATGTGGTAAGTTGCATTTTCTTTCCACCTCTTCCCTGATCAAAAGACTTCCCTAAACTGGGCTCCAACGATCTCTTCTTCTCATTTGGTTTATGAGACCACTGTGTCTCACCAAACTCCAGCTCGACTTTCATAGCACTACGAACTATTTCTTCATAGCTATTGTAGTCCTTGTTGGCTAGATTCTTCCGTAGATGAGGTCGTAGTCCACCAAAGAATCTATCAACCTTACCATTAGGGTCCATGACAAAGCTTGAGGTATAACGGGAAAGCCTTGTGAAGTTCATCTCATAGCTTTCGACAGATTCATTCTCCTTCTGCTTCAGCTCGAGAAACTCTTTCTCCATTCTCGTTCTCATGGAACGAGGGAAATACTTGTTAAGGAAAATTCCCCGAAATTCTTCCCACTCCAAAGCTTCTATCTCTCCTCGTGGCTTCGTTTTTTTGATCAGTGACCACCACTGATCAGCTTCTCCCTCTAGGCGGTAAACAGCAAGGGTGACTTTTTCTTGTTCCGAACAATGAAGTACAGAAAAGATCTTTTCAATGGATCTTATCCATTGTTCCGCAACCAATGGGTCAGTAGATCCACTGAATGTTGGCGGTCGTTGACGCATGAAGGACTCAACAGAGTGTTGTTCCCTTCGTGGTGAGGTCGGCCTCTCAGCTTGATTCAAGTTATTACTCATAACTTGAGTCAGTTGGTTCATCATTCGCATGAATGTTTCCATTCCGGCTTCCATCGGAGGGCCGTCAGCACATGGTGCATTGCGGTCACCATCGGCATGGTTCCTCCTATTTCCCGCCATCTTCTAAAAGAATAAAACCTTAGTGAGAAACTTATTTCATTTATGAATCTTTTAACTAAGACTTCATGCTTAGATAATTACACTTTTCTATAATTCCTTCGTAATGATTCATAAAAATCTTGTGATTAACCAAACATATCCCTCGGGAGTGTCGTAACCAAGAGTGCAGCAAGGCCCGTTATCATGCACCAGTTCTCGTTCGAGTCTAGCTCAAAGCGGTGTTTTTGGGTTTTACCCCTATGTACATCTGTGCCAGAGCCGCCTCTACCTGCTCGTATCCAGACAGGGATGTATTTGTTTGATAAACCACTTACTCAATACTTACCAAAATACCAGGAAGTTTTACTATATTTAAACTTTTCTATAGGGTTCTTCCTAAAGTTTTTATATCCTAATTTCCACAAATAACTAAACCATCCTTTGATACTAACTATAGCATCCCGCCTTTTTATAACATAAACTTTCATTACATTACACATAACTGAGGATCTTTAAGGTCTAGTGTCTTGGAAACAAGGAACATAATACATGAAAACAACATAAAGCATTCTTCTTAAACACTTTAAAGGCTTATCCTTTATTTCACCCTATGTTCATTATGCATCTCAAAACCTGGGGACATACATCAAAAGAAAGGGTGAGCAGAAGGTCCAGTAAGGGAAACAAGAGAAACATTTTACAAGTGAACTTGAGACACTTCAATAAGGACATGAAAAGAACTTTAAGGCATGATAAAGAAATCATGAGATACATCATAATAAAAATAACATTTTTCATAACTTGAATATGTGGCTACAACATTTAATATTGACAATCGTTTCGTTTCACCAAGGTCCATCCCCAAGGTGTCGTTAAAAATTACCAAGGTTATTCACCAAGGCGTCGTTAAAATGGTCATCTCTAGAGATTAAGTCTTTACCCAATGCATTGGAGCGCTATCAGGGTGCACCCTTAAATTTTCCTTTATTATCATGTGAGCCACATATATCATCATCAAACATTTCATAAATAACCCATATAGCATAAAATAAATGGGTTTCATTTCATAATCATAACGTTTTAAAAACTGCTTTAAAGACATGATCTTTACATTACTTTAAACCCACGGAAAGGGAAAGCGGGTATCATGTATGTAAATCCCAGAATTTAAAATAGAAAATTTTCATATATATGTGAATAAACCTATAGAAATAGGAGCTTTGAGTATTCACTTTATAACATAAAATAATTTTGAGAAAAGAGAGGCATTTTGAGACGAAAATTCTGCAGCATAACGGCTATGTTATAAGGTTTTAGAAAACTTTGAAAAGAGAGGGGACATGGGTCGAAAAATCAAAATTGACCCATAAAAAAGTAGAGGGACAGAATAAGAAGGATATATGGACATGGTGATGCAATTTTAAGGACATACCATTTGAAATGAAAAACATGGAAGGAAGACAAAAATTTGATTTCTCTTATGAAAATTCGGCGGCCTAACGGCGTCACTTAAACTTCAATAAAAATGAATTGAACAAATAAAATAGGGTCTCTCATCATATGATCATAAGAGATCAGTATGATAGATATAGAGATCATACCCCAACATAATAAAAAGGAACTTGAAAGATTTGACATGAAAATCGAACTTGGAAAATGAGAAGGGTGAAAGAATCACTTAAACATTCGGCAGCCTAACGACGTCACTTAAACTTTCATAAAACGAAATGATGAGAGTAAGAGGGGATCTCTAATCATATAAACATGAAATGGGAAGTAAGAGGAATATAAAAGAACATCCTCTCACATAATAACATGGAGAATAAAAGGAATGACATAAAAGAGATTACATGAAAAGAAAGAGAGGGGTCGGATCCCTTACCTTAAAACGTGACTCTTGAAACTCAAAGGATTGGACCTTGAGGGCTTGGGGGCACCTTGGGAGGACTCCTTGGAAGGTAAGAAGACCATAACTTCGTTGGGGGAGAGTTGGGAGTGAAAACTAAAGGAGTAAAGGGTAGGTATTTATAGGGAAAGTGAGGGGACAAGGCATTAATGGCCAAGGGACACCTCACATGTGCTTTTCTCAAACCCATGTGCTCTCCCTTGGCATTTATCATGGAGTTAGGCCACATGGGGCCCCCAAAACAATAATTCATCACCCTTGGCCGGCCAACCCTCAAAATATCTCATGACATCATCATGACACCGTTATGATGTCATTAAACATACCGAAACCCTAAAACTGTAATTTTACTATTCACTGAAAAATCAACTTTCTCAGAATAATCCCAAAATTTCACCTTAACCAAATATCAATGCTCTGATTTCAAAAATGAAATCCATTTTATAAAAATATTTTTCTAAATATTTTTAATTTAATTTTTAAATAAAAACACTATTCATCGAAAATTCATTTTTTTCAGAAAAATCCCCAAAAATTACCTTAACATAATATCGATGGTTTGAGTTCAAAAATAAAGTCCTTTTTATAAAAATAATTTTCTAATTATTTTTAATTAAATTTTTAATTAAAAAACACTATTCATCCGAAAAAACTAATACTTGACTAATAATTTATGAAACCGTTATTTACCCATTTTATTGAATCACATTACTTAATCTAGGTGTCTGAATTATATTAAAACTTTCTTTGAGTGAAATTACTAATCCATTTGGTCACATTACTAATCCTAAGCGTAAAATCACTATTCATAATTTACTATTCATCAAAAATTAAGTTGATCTTATTAGACTCCAAATTCCTTACTGAACACTTTTGTAGAAGACCATTTTTTGAAAATCATTACACATCATTAGTTATTTAGGGTTTACATAAATGTTTTAAAATATCCCTTTTTCAAAAATTCATCAATAAAATACATTCTAAAATTATCTAGACATTTGAAATTTCACAAACATCACTAAAGGAAGAAATCTCAATTTATTCACCCGAAAGGATTACACAAGGAAGCTAGGGTCTCGTCACATATCCCCTTATAACACCGACATACGACCGAAGTGTAAGGTGTGCTATGGTGAGAGAATCTAAGGGAGGCTCAGATAACATTGCCCTAGTAGTAATCTCTACTAACTTGAACTTCTCCCGTAGGCGTTTCCGTTCAAGCTTGACACGCTGGAGTTCGGCTTGGGCTTGGTCCAAAGCGAAGCCCACAGATGCTACCTCCTACCCAAGCTCTGATAAGTGGGCTTCATAAGGGTTGAGTCTACTGGATGAAGCCATCGACTCCTCTTTCTGCATTAACCATTAACATCTTATTAAATCAATAAGAGTAAGTTAATACACTACTCAAAAATATTGGGTCGTTACAATGGGCGTGGTCAAATGCATGTTATGGAGGTGTCGAATCCAGAGGGGCTAGTGATTATTTGAGGTATAATCATTTTATTTCCTACCTTAGTTTATGAATTTTTTGATTTTGAAGCTTCACACTCCTTAATTTCTCCTACTTTGGTCCATGTGTTAGGACTAAGGGTGGAGAGGATTCCAGTACCTATAGTGTTATCCATGCTAGTTAGAGGTCAAATGTGATTGTTTGATGTGTGTTAAGGATATTGACTGATGATGGTGAAGCACCAGTAAGTGGGGGACTTCTTATTGTTTTATATATAGCTATAATATTTTATCCTTATCATTTTTTTTGTTTTATTTTTTTCATTCCTTTGTGAACTTCTATCATAGGATAGTTGTATTTTCTGACATGGGAAGCTGATTAGTGGTGCTTATTAGAGAACAGAGCTATCGAATGGGTAAAATGTAATTAGAACCTATTTTATCTCACTTAGAAGGGATTTAAATGGAATCCCAAGTGTTATATGTTCCTAATATTGTTTAGTATTTTATAGATGTATTCCCAAATGAGGTAATCACACTACCCCTTAATGCGACGTTGAGCTTGGGATAAAGTTAAATCTGGGTACATCTCTAATTTTGATGGATCCTTATCAAATGAAATCCATAGACTTGCGGTATTTGAGGCTCTAAGTTGATGATTTGATGAAAAGGGGTTTCATCCAACCTGGTGTGTCCCCTTGGGGTGATCTAGTATTATTCTTCGAGAAGGTGAACGGTAGTATGAAGTTTTATATAGACTATAATAGGTTGAATCATTTAATGGTCAAGAACCATTTCCCTCTTATAAGGGTATAAAATCTGTTCTATCAGTTGAAGGGATCCAACTTGTTTTTTAAGATCTACCTACAATCTAGGTATCATCAAGTGAGGGTAAAGGATGTGAATATCCCAAAGACTACCTTCATATGAAGGTATGGGCACTTCAAGTTTGTGGTCATGTCATTCAGTGTCACGAACACACCAACCATTTTCATGGGACTCATGAAATCCATGTTTCAAGAGTCTCTAGACCAATTCATAGTTGTGTTTGTTGATGACATCCTTATATACTCGATATCAGAGGAGGATCATTTTGAGTATCCCAATTTTTTCTTGTAACTTCTTCTACACCACTAAATATATGGAAAGTTATCCAATTTCAAATTTTGTATGTTGTAAGTTCATTTCCTTGGGAATATGGTGTCCCAAGAATGTGTGTTTGTAGACTTGTTAAATATAGAGGTAGTTGTTTCTTGGGTAGCACCCAAGAATGTGGAAGAGGTTTGCAACTTTCTTAGTCTTGCAGGATATTATCAGAGGTTTGTGTCTGAATTATATCAAATTTTAGCTTTGTTAACTACCTTGAATAGGAAGGAATAGCCTTTTATTAGGATAATTAGTTTTAGGTAGATTTTGAATACTTGAAATAGAGGTTGTTTAATTCCTCAGTGCTTCAATTACTAGAGGAAGGGGTGATGCTCGAGGTATTTTATGATTCTTCTCATATAGGTTTGGGATGTGTATTGATGAAAAAAATGGAGGTAATAACATATGGTTTTATGAATTTGTATCCCCACGAGTATAGTTATGACACGCATGATCTAGAGTTGGCAGCAATAGTTTTTTCCATAAAGTTTTGGTGACATTACCTCATCAGCAAACACTTTATGGTATTCAAGGATCATAAGAGCCTAAGATACATCTTCTCTCAGTAATATTTGAATCTTTAGAAGTGTATGTGGATGAATTTTCTCCAAGATTATTATTTCAATATCTTCTACACCCTTGGGAAATGAAATGTTTTGGATGGTGTGTTGAGTAGGTATTTGTGAGGGGATGTTATTTGGGAGTCCTATGATGCCTGGAACGGGATTTAAGAGCTTGAGGCAATGCATTTCAATGTAGAGGAGGTCGATGGTAGATTTTTTCCTTGTCATATGACTATGTAATCATCTTTTATGTGGTAGGTAGAGTAGTCTCAATGGGGATAATTAGATATGGAGGTGATGTGGGATTATGTTAGACATAGTGATGCTCTAGAGGGGTTGTCAGAGGATAGTTGGAACTAGATAATGTTTCAAGGGAGGTTGTTAATTTCATTGGTGATTCGTGAGGAATTACTCCATTAGTTTCATATATAATCCCTATAGGTGTATCCATGTGTGCCTAAGATGTATCATGGAATGAGGAGGCAGCTTCGGTGTCCTAGGATGAAGCGGTTAATGGCATAGTTCATGGCATGGTGTCTGGTTTTTCAACAAGTGAAAACTAGTAACCATGTTCTTAGAGGTTTTTTATATCCCTTGGATCTCCCCAAGTGGAAATTATAGAATATTTTAATTTATTTTATTACTATCTTACCCCTGTCTCAGAGAGGATCTGATGTTGTTTGGGTGATCATGGGACAAATGATAAAGTCATCTCATTTTCTAGTGATTTGGGAGTTGAGTGTCATGGATTCTCTTTCAATGCGTTATATGGAAAAAGTTTTATAGCTTAAAAGGGTGGAAAGTACCATCATTTTTTATCAAGATACTCATTTTACCCCATGAGTTTTGAGGGGGTTACAATATGATTTTTTTCTCCCAATTACGCCTTAGCACTACTTTCCACCCCCATATAGACAGGCAGATAGAACGAACCATATAGAAACTAGAGGATATATTGGGGGAATGTGTCTTAGATTTATGTGGGTTTTGGGTGAATCACTTACCCTTGGTTGAGTTTACATATAAAAATAGTTACTCATCCATTGGAATAACACTATTTGAGGCCTTGTATGGATGATTGTATCATTATCTCTTGTATTGGACCAAGGTTGGGGAGTCATTAATTCTTATTTTTGATGTGGTGTAGAGCGTAATAGAGAATATCCAAATGGTTCAAGAGAAGATGAAGGTGGGAAATGACAACTAAAATGCTTATACTAATCATAAGTGTAGGCCCTTGGAGTTTGAAGTTAGAGACCATGTGTTCTTGTGGGTTTACCATCATCAGATACAGTGGAGGTTTGGTCAAGTGAGTAAGCTTTATCTCTAGTTCATTGGAACTTTCATGGTGTTGGGGTGCATTGGTGAGGTAGTGTATTAGTTGGTGCTCCCATCACGGGTAAATAGTATCTATGATGTCTTCCACATGTCTTATTTATACTAGTGTCTTCATGATCACACGTGTCATTGGTTGGGGAGAGATGGATATCAAGAATGATGTGATGTTTGTGAAGCAACCAGTTGAGATCCAAGACCAATGGGAGAAGTTTATTCATAGATGAGCCACCCCTTTGGTTCATGTGTGGGGGAGTCATGGTGTATTGTATGAGAATACCTAGGAACATGATACATAGATGTGAGCTCGGTATCCCAAGTTGTTTTGAGTTTTGGTTTTGTTTTGTTTTATTTAAGTGATGTAACACTTGGTTTGTTTCTAGTTTATTAAATGTGTTTTTTTCCTATTGTTGATCATTATTAGTTAATGGTTATTTTTGGTATATAACAAGACCCTTGGGAGGTATCTCATGGGATGGTTTTTTAGAAATTTCCCTTTCTCTACTTCCTTTCCAGGTTTTATTTTGATTCTCAAGGATGAGAATTATTTTGATAGGTATCTAATGTGGGGGCCCAAATTTCTAAAAAACCCTCCCTTAATGTTTTTTCAATCCTTGGTGGCATTAATATGGGTTTTGGAGGTGTTCAGAAGGATAGGGGAGAGTTCTGGCTATTTAGAGTTCCACCATGTCATGCTAGTGGGCATGGTGCTGGCTATTTTGGCCTTGGGTACTTGGAGGTTGGATATATGGCTAGTTGTGTGGTGCTGGGATGCACCATGAATATAAAAATAGTTTGGTTGTCTGTGTTGTTAGGTGTGGCACTTGTATGGTATCCCTATGAGACACAGGTAGTTTGTAAACTCCCAATAAAGGGCATGGTGTTGTGCGTGGTGTTTTAGAGGACCGCCTATGTAACACGAGGAGCAAGATCTCAATATGTTTTGGTCCTAGTTGGGGTGAAGAGAAAACTGAGAAGTTCTTTGTGTTACACCATAGTGGATAGTCTGTTAGATGTTTGAAGAGACAACATACCTTAGACCACATAGTGGCTGAGGTTGTGGTGATGGTAAAAATAGTTTTTAAAACACGCGTGAATCAGGGGTTTCAAGATTGAATTCTAGATATCTCTTCAACCAAATCTACCATGGTAATTTTGAGTGTTCACTATGTTGTGGTGGAGTCTAGAAAATCTCACCTATAAAGGGGGGTCAGATCCACCTTGGTTTGATTTATTTTTTTTTCTTTTGAGTCCTAATTAACTCCTAGGCCTCCCTGGTCCTCTCCAAATATTCCTTTTAGAAGTTTAACCACTTGAATCATTAGAATGAAGTCTTTCAGATTGAGGTATGATCTCCTATCTTATTTTACATGTTTTCTCAACTTATTCCATCCTAGTGTATCACAATAGCGGGATGATTTATTTTGTTCATTTATATAATATAGACTAATAGTTGCATGTTTTGGGTATATTCTGATGGTTTTCCCCTTGATCTTGGTTAATTTTGATCCCTTGATTCTTCCATTATGAGTGTGTCTTCCTTTGAAGCTCTAATCAAGGTAGGTAATACTTATTCTCTCCTTATTTTATGTGCATTTGTGGAAATTGTATGTTTTTTTCTTCCTTTGGGTGGATATTATGGGTTGACATCATCAAATAAATAATTGGATTAATCTTAAATTGAATGGTATGGGGTTTCTCACATGTTTTTATTTATTTTATGATAATTCTTAAAGGATTGTACATGTTTTTTGACTTACTGAAAATCATGGTTGTTGGGAGCCTTGTTTGTATTTTAGTTGGTGTTATATGTGAAACCATTGTTGTATTGATTGCTTGATCTCAGCATAAATAAAAGTCAAAAGAACTTATATATGGATAATGAATTGGTTTCCCATGAAATTATGGAATTTTGAAAGAATATCAATGGAAGTGATGAAGTAATATGATGAAATCTCTATATATGAATATGAAAATTCAATGCTTATAGAAGCCGAATTTTATTTTAAGGGATTTTATGCTTTTTGTATTTTCCTTATGTGTTGTGTGGAGATATTTTGGGAAATATTTCAATGATTGTGGTGACTGATTTTGAATGAGGATTTTGTTGAGTGGCGAAGCTATGGTTGGTTGGAATGATATGTGATGTGGGGTGATATGTGGTGGTTGTGATGTGTGGTTGTTGTGATAAGATGAATTTTTCGTGGTGATGTCTTGACTTTAGATAATTATTGTTGGTGCGAGTTGGATGGGATGTTTATGTGTTGTTTTGATGTATCTTCCAGGTGGTGATGGAATGGAATGATAATGATGAAATTTAAAAGACATGGGTTGGAAATTAAATAACTGTGGATTGAAATAAATTTATGATTATTAGATTAACAAATGGGAGTTGGTTGGTAGTTAAAAAAATAGGGAATTGGTTAACTTGAAAAGGTAAAATGAAATGTGTCTTATGTGTGGATTGTTTGTGTGGTGTGTTGCATTGGTAGTGGAAGTAGTTTATGGCAGAGACCGTGAGATATTATGGTGGTGTTGTGGGATGTACTAGTGTGAACCCCTAGGTTAGGTGTTATGTGGTATCTATCTATATTTTATTTTTATGTTAATTTTATATGCACCCCACCTGAGTTAGATAACCATACCAACACCCAGATTTTTTGGGTTCTGAGTGTTTTACCCAATATCCAGGATAGTGGTGAAATAGATGGCTGGCTACCCCCTTTTCCCCACTCTTCCTTCGACAGTAGTGATGATGAGGTATAGTGTTGTAGATTCCTTGTGATGATGATAGATAGTGTTGGAGATTCCTTGTGATGATTATGGTTGGTTTTAGAGATGTCTAATTATAATGGAGGATGGTGTTGGAGATGCCTTGTGATGATGAAATATGGTATTGGAGATGCCTTGTGATGATAAAGGCTGGTGTTGGATATGCCTTGTGATCATGATGGATGGTGTTGGAGATTTCTTGTGATCATGATAGATGGCATTGGAGATACCTTTTGATGATAAGTACATGATATGTGGTGGGGTCATGTGTGGTAGGAGGAGGGTGAGAGGTTGATTCCTTCACGTTCATGATACTCTACTACTCTGATCTGTGAGGATTTCATGATGTGGATGTTGATTGATGCCAACACAGGATGTCGGATCCTATGGGAAGTTTGGGTAGGCGGGGATGTGTTCCAACCCACATCAAAGATGTATGGATATGTGATGCGAAGACATGAAAGGGATGGGAGCATAGGATGTTTGACATTGGGGTGTGAGAGATGTATATCAATGGGGAAATGGTTGTGGGGAACCTTTTCTTATATTCTTTTGATGATATATTATTATACTTGGATGTGTTATTAGGAAAGAGTGGCATAGTGAGGTTGGTAATGGATAAATTACTTGTTTGGGTTGTTCTTGGTTCTTTTTTTCATTCACTATTGAATTAGTATTCTCTTTTTACATTTTCATTGGAAACCTTGTGTAAGAACCTGCTGAATATACATGTTATTCTCACCCTACGTATACATAAACTGTTTTTTTAGGTTTTATATATGACTTTAGGGATTGATATGGATATTACTAGCTTGGGTGTTGGAGTTTTTGTTGAGTTTTAGCCATAGGATTGTCTTTTGGTACTTCACTTAGAGACTTTTATTTGTATTTATCCGACATTGTTCTTGAATTGTGAGATGGATTGGTTTCCTTTTTCCTATTATGTGATGAATTTTCTTGTTGATTGATATCCTATCTCTCAATATTAATTTTCTTTTCATAGTAATGCCTCCCATATATGTGACTTTATTTACAAACTTAGTGTTAGTCACCAACCTGGGGCCTATTGGAGGTAGAACTTGGGATTCATTATCTCTCTTCCAGCATTGTTGGCCTAGGAGTATAATTTTGGAGGGAGGGGGTTATGAAAACGTGACACCACCTCCTTTGTGAAAGCTTGATATTATAGATTCCTTTTCTTCACAAAACTAAGCGTGAGACTTCTTTTATGTTCATGTGGAAATAGAGAGTTCTCAACTTCTACTCTCTCTCAATATCGATCTCTTCATCTATATTTTCTTCATGCCTCAGTATTGATATTTATAGGAAATTACATCACCTTATATCATATGAAAATCATGGTGATCTTCTCGTCTTCTCATTATATGAGACACCAAGAATCATGGAGTCGATTCTTTAACATCTCATCGTTGAGACATCTTCATTATCATAGTTATCAATTTCATTCATAGATTTAAGAAACTCACATTCATGTGATCACAACTACATGAATTAACTCATTTAAAATTCTCAAATGTGTGTAACTATTTAACCTCACAACATCATGCAGTTGAATGCATGAATGCCTCACTATAAATTCATTTTGAAGTTCTTCTTTCATGTCAAAAGACATCAACAATTTTAGTCCAGCCTTATACATTTTCTTATGATCCCCCATAATGAATCATATAACTGTCTTCAGGTCGATATTATCATATTAGTCACAACAAGGTTCTTTGATGCATATTTAAAACCCTATGAGTTGAGGTTAAAGGAGATGTACTATGATTTCATTCCAAGAAGTGTTTGTGTCTATATGTTTTAAGCAGATGAATAGTGACCAATTTAAGTTTATCCTATATCAGATAACAGCATGGCATGTGCTTCACTTTATTATCCCAAGTGCTTCCTAGGACCACCAATTAAGTCCTATGGGAGTCAATGATATCCCACGGAATGCCAACCCACATATGTGGATGCTAATCACTGTTTAACCTTCACTCTTTCCTAGACCTATGCTCTCTATGCATGCATGATCTGCCTCTATGTTCCTCACCTACTACCACCATGGGTATCTAGACTTGAACCAGGTTGCTTGGTATGCGCCCATTTTTTATACTAGCACACATTTAATTCCTTCACCAAAAATAAAATTATCATATAAACATATAAACTTATCTCAAAAACTTTTTTTAGTTACCACCATATAAAATACTCAAATTTGAGTATTTAACTATCACTTTTAACTCATACCTAAATTCTTGATTTTCTATCATCATATAAGAGATGTTCTTCACATATATAGAACCCTTCATGTCGAATCGTATTTGAGTGGAGTCACATCTATTGAAAATAATGTGTTATATCCAAATATCATCAACACATGTCTTAAACATTAAGACCAGCTCAACAATCATCACATTTAAAGGATGACTTCATAAATCAGTAGCTCATTAATCATTTATCATCGTCTTCTTTATACATTGACTTTATTCCTCATGATACATTAACAAAAAATATAACATTCATTATCCAACCATTAATTTGGAATCTTTACATACAAATGATCATAGTGTAATATAATCTCTTTGTCATGATATCACATCATGAAAGTTGGTTACTCTTGTCATCAACCTATATGCTGGATACATCTTTCTTTTACTTCCTAAAATGAACCGGTCAATATACCATGGCCATGAAATTTAGTTCTATAGTTCCATTTCAATCAAAGGGCTAAGATATCAACTTCAATAAAGATAAAAGAGATAAATCATTTGTCAAATTATTTATTAATAATATATAATTCATGACGCACCCAACATACCCAACTTCGCTATAAAAATATTTCGTTATGGTTTATGATAATACATCTAAGTAAAAGACTCATGATATGTATTAATAATAATTTTAAATTCTAAGGATCATTACACACATTTTAAAATAGGAATATCTAATGACATGTAAACATGTGGATTTTCTATTGGTGGGTTTGTCTCATAATATCCAATCTTAGAGATTACCAAATGTGAACTTCATAAGATGAAGTCTTGACCGCTTAAAAGTACTCACATATTCTAGTCAAAATATTATTTTTCACTTCATAGAATAATATCATGACTGTATTACATAAGTTTAAGAATATCATCACAACCCTTCGAGGCTCATATCATGGCAAGGAACTGTTATGACCTTTTCAATGTGACAGATACTCTAGGACATTATCACATTAAACTCACATAGGAGAATAATTAATATGTGATAAGAATTTTATTAATATTCAAGTATATTAATATACAAGTAATGTAAATTACAAAGTAGTTGGTTCTAGGGAACCAACTCTAACACAAGGTTTCTCAATCTAGTGAATTTTGATGTATGTGGGCCTATGATACCCAAATTTATAGATGTAACTGGGTATTATATCTTGTTTATTAATTATTATAGCATGATGTAATGATTGATGGTAATTACCCATAAATCAGAGGTGTTGTATTACATTACCTAGTATTAGAGGTTAGCGGAGAAGATGATCGATGTGGAAATTTAGAACTTCTAGACTGATAATGGTATGGGATTATCTAATAACTAGGTGAAAGTGTATCTTGAAAAGCATGGAATTCAACATAATGTTTTGGTAGTGAGGACCCTTTAATAAAACAGAGTCATTGAGAGGAGGAACCAAATTATCAATAACATGGATCATAAAATTATCATCAAAAAGAATCTACCGGATACTTATTGGAAGAAAGTTATACTTACATCTATATACATCTATAATAAGGATTTTATATGTCTGAGTGAAGAAAATAACCCCTATGAATTGTGGTATGGGAATAAGTTGACACAAAAATACTTTAGATTATTTAGAATAAAATGATTTATTCTCAACAATGAGAAGAATCAAAAGTTTTAGGATTATTGGGGTGAAAGTATATTCCTTAGATATTTTTCCAAAATTAAGGCATACAAATTCTTTAATGAAATTCTTGGAAATATTATTGAAAGTTGAGATACATTGGCATTGAGAATTAGAAATTTTCATAACATAGGGATCAGATTTCACAACAAACTAGTAGTGTGTAGGATAGTGAAGATGATGTATAAATATTGGGGGGTACCTAGATCTATAGAATACTCTAAAGAATACACAAACAATGAGGAAAATGTATCAGATTCAGCTGTTGGAAAATGAGTAAGCAGTAGGGTTGAAATCACCGAGAAGAAAATTATTGGTGACCAAACAGCTCTAATCTAAATTATAAGGATGAAGTATCAACATCAAAACACACTTTTATCTCAATTGGAACCTAAAAATTTTGAAGATGATATTAGGTATGAGAGTTAGGTCTAGGCTATGCATGAAAAACTTGACTAAATATAAAAAAACCATACAAGGGAAGGTGTTCTAAGTCCAGATGACAAAAACACCATTGAGACCAAGTGGGTGTTCTCGAATAAACATAATAAAGAATACGAGGTGATATAGGACAAATAATTATTGGTGTGTAAGGGATATTCCCATATTGAAGGCATTGATGATGATGAAATAATTATACCCTTAGCATGGTTGGAGATTATATAGTTATTATTAGATATGATAGCGCAAAGAGGCTCTAAAGCCTATAAAATGGATTCTAAACCATATTTCCTAAATGGATTAATTATAGAGAAAGTATACATTGAACACTTAGATGGTTTTCTTTTGGGTAAAGATAAGAATAAGGTGTGTTGGTTAAAGAAGAATTTATATGAACTAAAACAAGCATTAAGATCTTGGTATTCTTAATTTGATCAATATCTAAAGAAGATCAGTTTTCAAATAGGTGGAGATAATCATAAATTTTACATAAATAATTAAAATGATTAAATAATTTTGGTTCTCATATATATGGATGACATAATTTTAGGAGGCTTAGATGGCACATAATGCAAGAAATTTTCAGAATTTATGCGGTGAAAATTCAAGATGTCCGTGATTGGAGAATTGAAATTTTTCCTTGGCTTGTAGGTGATCTAGAGAAAGGATGATACATTTATTTCTCAAAATAAGTATGTTAAGGTAGCACTCAAAAGTTTTCTAATGGTAAATTCAAATTCAATGTTACTCTTATGACTACTCAGATGAAGTTAACGAAGGATGAGGATGGAAAGAAGGTCAATGTGATGGAGTACATGAAAATTATTGGGAACTTGTTGTACCTAATAGCCACATGACCTGATAAAGTTTTTTCAAATATAAATATTCTTGCTACCAAATCTATTATGATGTCACAAACTTAGTTCACTCAATAGTAACCAAACTCGGTTGGCCAGAGTTCTCAAGCATGCCTCCCCGTGCGTCAAAGGTTGTTGACTTAACAGCGAGAGTCCATGGGAAGACTATACCCTCATGATTAGAGTATAGCATAGTGGTATAATCATGTCAATCAATAGCGAAAGAATATAAGATAATTGAACAAGTAAAGAATATACATCCATCATATAAATAACCAAGTAATCTCATCAAACAATGTCATATACAAATGATGAACATGGCATGCAATACAAAAGTTGGGAAATATATGGAAACAATCATTCAATACAATACATGTATCAAAAGTACAAAAAGACCAAAAATAAACTATCCCTAGATAGAATCATGATTCATAGCCCAGTAACGTTTCCTCGTGATCCTATGGAATAGTCAATCAAGCATCACCAAGCGAGTGCTTTCCCCTATCCCTACCTACATCCATGAAGTTTGTTTAGGTGTCAAATAGTGGACTAAATAGGGTGTGAGATAACACTTAGTAGGCCACCACCATTCGGGCTAAGACTCATTGTAATCAAGTAACTAAATCATAAGGGTTATCTGTAAGCATAGAAAGCATCAACAACAGCCTACACCGTGTAAACTAGTATCATGCCTACATGGTCTAGGATCTAATGAGTGAGAATATCCTAGGAATCTAAATAATCTAAGTTAAACAAGTAATCTGGATCCCAAGGAGTAGAAATTTCCAAGGCATCCTAGTGGGTTATATCCAAGGAGTAGAAATGTACAAGGCATCCTAGTAAGTTAAATAAATCGGATCCAATGAGTAAAAATGTCTAAGGAATCCTAATGGGTCGGATCCAAGGAGAATAATTGCCTAAGGCATCCAAGTAAGTTAAATAAACCAGATCTAAGGAGTATAAATTTCCAATTCATCTTAGTATGATGGATCCTTGGAGTATTATAATAGGTAGAATAAATAGGATTCAATGAGTAGAAATATTCAAGGAATCATAATAGTTAAAATAAATAGGATCTGATGAGTATAAATGTCCAAGGAATCCAAGTGGGTTGTTGGTGCTATACTGCAAACCCTCTATTTTCATCTTAACCAATTCATTCTACATTTCATAAACCATTTCATTAATCCCTTTATAATCATATACAAACCAAGGGATTAACCATTTCATACCTTTCATATACAAATGACAAGGTGCTATAAGGTGATTACAACCTTTAACAATTCACTTTACAACCATATTCAATTCCTCTTAATTTAAAGTAAGATCAACACACCCCAATGGTGACATAATCAAGATCAAAGGGAAGAACCCTCCCCATGGGCGGTTCAAGTTGAGGTCAACTACCTCCAACCTTATATAAGGGTTCCACAACATATCTTAAACATGAATTTAAAATTTAACTCAAGGGTTTATTAATTTGGGAAGAATTACCCAGAAAGTTTGTTGTGTGGTACAATGGTAATAGGGTATAAACAACCAGACTTTGAGTTAAAAGGTATAGACCACCAACCTTAAGCCCATATAAGAACACCCATCTAGTATCAATCTTTGATTTGGTCCAAATTAGAAGAAAATAGAAGAATAGATGAATACCTTGAAAATAGATCACATCATTTTGCACCAAAATAGTGTTGTCGATATAAAGACAAACAACGAAAGGATCCTAAGGAATGAAGAACCCACCAGTGGCTATCCAATGAGATGAAATTCTCTTGATTCAGATGTCGGATGGTGAAACATGATCAAATCATAGGTTTAAGGCTTGAGGAAGAAGGCTCCAACGTGTACAAGGGGTGGTCACTACTAGAGAAATAAGAAAAGGGGATAGGGATTTATGTTATAAGAATTTTAAGTGAAAATGGTCATTTCATACAAACTTAAGAGGTTGTATGGTTGGGTTGCATGGTTGGACAAACCATGAACCAACCGTGCACTGTGCACTGCCTCCAAACCTCCCTCATATGGTCATGGTGCACAATTAGACAAACTGTGCTCAAACCATGCATTTTCACTCTATTAATAATTTTGCAGCACGCCCATGGGCATGCATCCTAGGTCACACGGTTAAGTCAAATCGTGCACCCTCTATTGTTCACTGAAATACCCCACATGATTTACTCTAACTATGTGAAATGGGATATATGGTTTCTACTAACCGTGTGGCCCAGTTTCCTCCTATAGAATTTTGGGATCCGGGATTTGTACAATCCCTAGAGACCCTTTGTAAGATATTGGGTTTTTATTTAGGTACAGATCTTTTACTTTTCATTTTAAATGCTTGTTTACTTTATTTTTTGTCTTAGACCCTAAGTTGGGTCGTGGGCCAGTTGGGTTGTTGTTGGTAAATAATAGGCAGGAAGGTTGTGTATTGGATATAATCCAATTACACGATGTGTAATGGGATTTCATGTTGTGTGATCTGATTACATGACATGTAATGGTCTGGCTAGGAGCGTTCAAAGCATGAAATGGTTTTTCCCTAGGAAGGGAAAACCAGGCATTACATGTCATATAAGGCAATTACACATTGTGTAATTTCTTAACTAAGTTTTTTTAAAATGAGGCAGTGGCCTCTTATGTAACGACCTGGACCCAAACAGCCACTCGAACAGTGATAAATGGTTCGGGTGCTACTACCTTAGGTGCACCTCCCCGAACACCAAAGGTTGCCGACTAACAGCGAGGGTCTGATAGGTATAGTGGGGAGGATATACCCTCTCAGAGGATAACTGTAACACCCCAGGTAAATAAAGAATATGAAATTTTCATATTTATCCATATTTTTGAATAAAATATTAATATGACTTTAAAGGGGACGCTATGCTCGATGGCGTACCCAACACGCAACAACGAGTTTCTTGGGAATCTTACGTTGCACTCTAATAATAAAATAATATTATTTTAAATGGTAGTTAACATGTAGCCGTTGTAATGGAGGGAATGGATAGAAATAACTAAAATATGATTATATATGTTCTTAAATGTTTTTACATTTATACAATAAAAGATAAAGGCTTAAAATACGGAAAGAATTCAATTTTAGGCGTATATGCCCTAGTTTTCACTAAAGGTTCACTTATCACCTTTTGATGGAGAACCGTCATTAAATATAGTTTTGTTAACTCTTAAACATTCTTTTGGACCAAATAAAACTCTTATTAAGAATCGGGACATCAAAATTTACTTTGTGTAAATTTTTGGTATCTTTCCGATAAAGTTCATTTTTTTTAATGAATAATGTAAAATGTTGTATTTTAATTCAAAACCACTTTTTAATCTAATTTATTTATATGATTAGATTATATTTTGAATTGGTTTTAAAGTGAAATTAGAAAATATTTTTACCATTAAATCCAATAGTGGTCGTTGGAATCAATTTCACTTTGAAATCAGACTTAAACTAGTGTCAATCTTTTGATACTTATTGTTTCATAAAACACGCTATTTGTCATGACAGCGGGAATTAATTATTAAATTAATTAATGTGACTTATATGTTTTGAATTTTGTAAAACGGACTTCATTTTTGAATTCAGAATATCAAATATAGCTTAGGGTTAATTTTTGGGATTTTTCTGAAAAACTTCAATTTTTGATGAATAGTGAAACCACTAAGTGGTACTTATAAAAACTGATTTTCCGTTTAAATGAAATTTTTCCATCATTGTGTTTTGATTTTCAAAAATCCGACATACATGGTTGTCATTAAGAAGTAAAATGTGGTTCAATGATATTAAAATAATTTTTTGGTGAATAGTAACTTATTAAGTTTTTAATCGTGATTAGTGGTAATTAGTGTAGTTTAAGGTATAAATAATGCTTTAATAATATGAAATGACCTAGACACATGTCCCAAACTTATTGGTTGTGTCATGGCCGACCAAGACAAGCCATGGGTCAACTTGGGGACCCCATGGAGACATTTTGGTTGGGAAATGACATAAATAACTTTTTATTTAATGTAAAAGTAAAAATGACACAAACATGATATGTTTTACTTAAATAATTTTTAAGTGGGGTTACACAAGTCCAAATTTTGATTATAAATAGTCATTGGAAATATAAAAAGATTTCCTACATCATAGTAATTTTTTTATAATTTTTATACATTAAATAAATTAAATTATTTATGACATCATAATGACGCAGTGATGACATCATTATTTAACGATTAAAATAAAATGGAAAGCTAATGTAAAATCTATGAACTACACATGTCCAAAACTTATTGGATGGGTGGATTTCGAACCTTTATAACCTTATCCACGAATTATATCAATTTGGGACCTTTTAAAACCGAAACACATTTTCAAATAAAGTAATATTTCCTTACTTTCCAAAAGTGCCCCTCCTCTCCTCTTATAAAAGGCCCCCACCTCTACCTCTTTTCACACACAATCCTCAAGCCTTTGGCTCAGCCAACCCCTGCCCATTTACTCTCTACACATCCCTCTACTCATCCTAGAGGATTCCCGTTGGGCATAATCCTTTCAAAGTAATCCTTTAGGCTCAAATCAAAAGGAGTTACACTTTTAAAGGTAATTCATTCTCTCATGTTCATTTGTTTTATTTTGATTCTCCAACCCCCTAAACTCTTTTTATTTACTTATTTTGTAACAACACAAGTATCTTCAATATACTAGGATGTTGTTATAATATTTATTAGACCTACACTCTCACACAACTACATCAAATGGTTAAAGAACATACGGTTTCCGTGGATGGCGAAATTCTGCCTCCCGAAACGATGATTGTTCAATACTCATTTAACACCTTCAAAGGTGGCCATTATGATGTCACTATTTTTATATATGATATATAATATGTTTATGTTTTACTTATGCTTCTGTATTTTTCATTTTTGTCTTACCTTTATGGCTTCCATTATGGGTATACGCGATATCTTCATTTTAGGAAGTGCGGACTACCGCCCCCTCAAAGTGATGTGATTCGTTAATGCCATACGTGGGACGTATAAAGGATGGATTTAATGTTATTATATATGATGTTATACTGGAATTATTATATACCTCTATATCATTATTATTTATTTCCATTAAAGTATGAGATAGAAATGAAAGTAGCGTTCATGCGTACGTACGGCTTACCGTCTCCATGAACGGTGCATTTCATTTCTTATCCCCAAATGTAATGTACTATTATAAGTACATTTATATAATGGATATATATGATGAATGATATATCTAAATTATGAATATAATTCTGTAATTAAAATATACATACCTCTCATTTAATTTTAATTCCATTAATATGACAAAGAAATGAAAGTAGCGTTCATGCGTACGTACGGCTTACCGTCTCCATGAACGGTGCATTTCATTTCTTACCTCTAAATGATTATGTAATATTATAAATACATGTATATGATGTATATATATGATATATATGATATCCAAATCATTAATTTCATTCTGGATATAAAGAACCTTTGACCACACGAACAACATGTAATTGTAAGAAGTCCACTTTCGACTTAAGAACCAAATATCGGCAAAACAAATATTATTAACTTAAATGATTAAATAATGTTTATGACATGGTAATAAGTGATATAAAAGGAATAATGAACTTTAAAAAGGTTCTTAAGGAAGTAGAAATTAACTCAAGTTTATTATTCAGGAGATTAAAGAACGATCGAGTCAAGTCAGACCCGAGGTAAGGGATCTTACTCCTCTCTTTCTTTTTAAGTACTCTCCTTTATGTCACTTATTTTAAGCTCCTCTTTGTAATGTTGGGGGGTGTTCTTTTATATTCCTCTTGCTGTAAATTTTATTGTAATGTGATGAGATACCCTATTTGATCTCATCAATCCATATTCGGAAGTTTTATGTGGCGCTGTTAGGCTGCCGAGTTTTCGTAAGGGATTTTTCATCTCACTTTTATTCCCGTGAGATTTATGCTACATTTGCCACAAATTCCATTTAGTGGTGTATGTATTGCCCATTATTCTACTCTTTGTGTAATATACTTTCGTTTATGAGTATTTACATCAATGATCTATTGTCCTTCTTTCATGGGGTGTATGTTTTGAAAGATACCCAAGTCGGTAAGGGAACCTTTCACCCTACTCTTTTTTAAAAGACTTATTTTGTTGGGTCTTTTAATTTACATATTGTTATGTTGGGATATGTTATCATATATCCTTATTGATTTAAATTTTATGTCCAAGTTATGAGATACACTTTTTATCTCTCATCAACTCTTTTTGATGTGATGCCGTTAGGCTGTCAAGGGAACTTTTTAACCCAATTTCGATTTCTTTGGGTTCAACTTGTAGTCATTGAATATGTCATCCATTGAATATGTGTGAATGACCTTTTATTGTTTTACACTTAATATCCACTTATATTGGGTGTATATATACTTGTCACACATATTTTTGAGATTTATTTGTCCTTAATTTAAGGATACCTTCTTTATAAGGGATTTCATCACATTTGACATTTCTATTGAGGGTTCATTGTTGTTATGCACCAATTCACTCTTATATGGTGTATATACTGTCCTTTGGAGTATTATATCATGAATCCTTTTATTCTCATGATATTATAAAGTTCTGACTAAATGTTATTCCTCGATTATTGTATTCAAGTGTCTCTAATTTTGGTAAAACCCCTTTAACCAAAATATCGTTTTAAATGTTTTGATTATTTGTTCTTATTAATATCCATGTTTTCAAAATGGTTTTAAGGATTTATTTATATGGATATTAATGGTTTAAAATGTTAAAAGCTTCAAGGTGGTATGGGACACTTTGATTCAAAAATCTCTTTATTAAATGTTTTAAATGGTTTTGGAAATGGTTTCTTTTTGAATGGATTCATTATTTCAATATCCTAAAATGTTATATTGTGATTGAAATGTGGAAATGTTATGTTTCCTTTATTCATGTTTTATGTGATACGATTATGTTATGGTTCTCGGGCATTGTTATGAAGAACGGGTGGTTCCGTGATAAACTAAGGGCGGGTGAGCCCGATATAGCTCTCCAATGCATTGGGTAACGCGAAGGAGTGAAACGTTAAGGTTTCTCCGAAGAGATTTAGGAAATATACTGTGATGGGTATTCCAAACGTAACCAAGAGGGTTACTCCCTACGTAAGAATGTTATGAATGCCTCAAGTTACCTTTATGTCTTATGTTTTATATGATTTATTCATGGTTTGATGAGGTATGTTAAAGTGCCTATGTTTTATGGGTAAAGTATGATTTCATTCTCATGTATATATGAACTCATGTTTCCTTTCCATATTTTTTGTAACCCTTACTGAGCTTTTTATGCTCATCCCAAGTTTTTGAAATGTTTTTCACAGGTCATGGGAAAGGTACATGATGTGATGATAGTGTCAAGGATGTGTCAAGAAAGAATCTGTGTTATATTTTAAATATGTTTCCGTGATGGGAAGAATGAATACTGTCTTTTATGTAACCAATTTGTTTAAATGTGGAATGTAATGCAAGTTTCATGATCTAATTCTCTAAAACTCTAAACCTGAAAAGATCATCAATGTGTAATCTTGTAATAACTCAAGATTAAGTAAGGTTTAAGGCTGGGGCCTTATAATAACAATGACGGTACTGGTCCAAGTATAGCAGTAAAGATGCAGTGGAATAAAAGACTCAACAGACTCAAACCAGACCCGTAGAGTGGAAGCACATTCAATATCAATAAACAGCGAAAGAAATAAATATAAACAACATCAGTAGAAAGTAAACACAACAGCATGCTAATCACTGGTAACCACTAAACAACCAAACATGCATCCATAGCAAGTCACTAAACAAAAGGGGCGCCAATGGATAACCAATAGTAGATACAAACAAGTAAGCATGATGATACAAGTAAAGAAAGAAAAACAAAGTAAACCCCACCTAGGTTAGACCTCAAGGTCCATACCATCTCCATGAAACAACTAACGCAGCCCAGCTCCTGAAGCTGGCCTCTTTCCTACACGTAAATCCATAAAGTCTACACGCGTCCCGGAGGGCCCGTACAGGGTGTGAGACAAATCTCAGTAGGATACCACCCAATGGTGCATACCTAATATAAGTGTTTAAGCAGGAATACATTTATAAGGAAAGCAGTAAATAGAAAAATGCACAAATATACACTAACTCCACTGGTGCTCAACAGCCACCATGGAGTGTCACCTGCTTCGGCCAACGCCGGAATCTCTGTCGTGTAACCCGGCACCATGTGCCACCTGACACCTCGTGTCTCAAGTACCGACGTCCCGAAGGCACGCCCAGAAAGTAACAACCTGGCACAATGTGCCACCTAACACCTCGTGTCTCAAGTATCGACGTCCCGAAGGCATGCCCAAGAAGTAGCTCGGAAGAACAGCGATGTGTGCCCTCAAATAACGGCGAGCCTCATCCCCCAACCTGATAGCCTTGATGATATCCTCTGAAGGCTCCTCACCTCCCACGTGGATTTCTATGAAAAGCACCCCCAACCAAAGTACCTAAATCGTATCTACGGGGGCCTCTACCCACATGAGTGGTCAAAACCACCTCATCATGGAGTATCTCTATGTTCACACTACTCATAGTTATGGGTGAGAGGTAATCACCAAAAAAGTACCTAATCCACCAACACATCTGACACCTCGTGTCCCTGTGACCATGTCGCTCAAGTCTGATGGACTCTCCATCCAAGTAACCCGAGCCATGCCCAACCTGATAGTCATACTGCCTCAAGCCGACGTCCATGACGCCCAATCCTGTGGTCAAAAACCACCCTAAGTAACCCGGGCCAATCCCAACACCACCCCAAAGGTCCAACATACGCAATTCATCACTTGCATATATATCAAATTTAAACAGAACACATAATCAGGCAAAACAACCTAAACAGTTGAATTGCACTATGCACGGTGTTGTCCCATACCATCACTGAGGTCTTGAATGCCTCTAACAATTTATATCAGGTTTAATAAATTAAACTCAACAGTTTATAGCAGTATAAATCAAATATAACCATTTTGGCATCCCCCGGCCAAAATGCCCTGATGAGCTACGGCCTCTCGCCCGGCCTCGCTCAAGCAAAACAGGTAACAGGGCATACCCAAAGGCATCCCATAGGTCCAACAATCAATTCAATATGAAACAGTAGATAAAACAGGTCCTGCTCAAAATACCCGAAAATGCGGCGAAGGCCGCGTTACCCAAAAGACCACAAAAACATGAAAAGTGGTATGCACCACCTACCTGAGACTCGTATGATGATACTCCTCCAGTAACAGCCTCTAATTCGGTCTAAAACGCGGTAGATCTACAAAAGAATCCAAACCTCTCAAAACCCTATAACTCATTCTAGAACAAAAATCAATCAAAACGGCTCAAGAGGAATCGAGGCCTTACCGAGGGGGTTCCAACGCATCAATCAATGTTTGAATCGGGTCTCGGACGGACGATTGGGAGAAGAAAGCAGCTTCGACCGGCTTGGTTCGCAAAACTGGGCGGAACATATGAGTTCTTCCTCAAAACAAGGCTACTGCCCATTTTAACGTAAAAAAAGAAACTAGAGGGCATGTACTTTAGGACTACACACCGTGTATATCATTTAACTGTTCATTTGATGGCTGGAATTCCGCCAACTTACTTTCCAGAACCTGCCGACATGAATACATGACGTGTACCTATGGGTACATGGCATGTACTTAGTTTCCCTTATCTTCCTCGCTGACTTACCCACATACCATGTATATCTCTTATACACGGCTAGACTACACAGCATGTCCAAAGTGAACACGGAGTATTCTTGGTTCAAACAAATCTACCCGACCAACAGGCCTACACGCCATGTGTGGCCTCCACACGGTCAAGGGTACACAGTGTGTCAAAAACTACATGTCGTGTTGTAAGAAATTTTCTACACAGTTATCACATGACATGTACTCGGCGAGCACACGGTCGGTACTCACTTAACAGATACACGGTGTGTAATTTAAGTACACGGCTTGTAGTCTGGAAATTTCTAGAAACTGTCCATTTTATCCAGTTTCTCAGAAACAAGTCAAAAATTCAAACAAGGTCGGGATTTTGACCCATTCCAAAAACTCGGGTTCTTACAATCTCCCCACCTTAACATAGCTCATCCCCGAGCTATCAAAATAAACCCATAGATGGTACCAAACATACCACCCCATTAAAAGTAACCCGGACTTCCCCAGTCTAAAAGGTCCTGGATAAATTCCTTAAGGGCTCCCCACCTTAGGATTTGCCTAACTCGGTCTCAACCCAAAAAAACTTAAAGCAAACAAGGTTTACTAACCTGTTTTTAGGACACATAGTCCTTCTGTGACGCATCATCACCCCTACACCTCATTGATGCTCCTGTGTCGCTCCCGACACCCAACGTATCTCGCACTGCATCGGTGTCCACCTCCACGAGGTCCCAATGCCTAGCACCTCAAGTAACATGCATCATTGATGCCCTAATGCCCAAGGCACCTCAAGTAACCCGCATCCTCAATGCCTCGATGCCCAAGGCACCTCAAGTAACCCGCATCCTCGATGCCCTGATGCTATGCATCTCATACATACATATATATATATATAGAATATATCACGCACCCGATATGGTGTCAATCCCACTGACTAGAATTTAGTCAGTCCACATAGATCATGTGCACCACGTGCACTCAAAACAGACATGCCTCTACAGGTCATGCCAAAAAGGAAACATGGAGATCACGGCCACACCACGGTGTACCTCTAACCGTCGTTGGCTCACAAGCCTGCTCAGCCTCTGGCAGCTCCATAGTGTGCACCTGGCCTGAAGTACGGTTGCCTGATGTCTGACCTCCCTGTGGTGTTTCTCCAGTCACCAGCCACGGACCCCTCAGCTGGATCTCGCTGTCTCTGTCACGTCCTCCGCATGCAGCTGAACCTCGTATACCCTCTCCTAGTACCGAACCCGAACCAACTTCGGATGCCACCATCTCTCCTAGTCCCTACCTGTCAGCTGTCTGAGAAGTCTGCCTGAAAAACCTCTCCAGATGCCCAACTTGTCCACATGCCTGGCACTCCTTTGGAGGCCTATCGCACTGAGTCCGAAAATGTCCCGGTTGTCTGCACTGAAAACAAATCACTGAAGAACTACCACGATGTGGTCTAGATAAGTCCTTGTCCTGACTGCCCTACTGAAACCCATCTCGTCTTCACTTCCTACTATCTGAACCGTCACCTGAAGCTATCGCCCGGCCAACCTGGGGCCTATCCCTCTGGTTGTCCTCTGCTATGAGCGCCTAGTTCACCGCCTCAGAGAAGGAACCCAGCCTGAAGATGTTCACTCGGACCTGAATGGCGTGTCGTAATCCATCCTTGAAGCGCCTCACCCTAGCCGCGTCATCGCTTACCATACCTGGTGCAAAGCAAGACAACTCTGTGAAGGTAGCTGCATAGTCCATGATGGACATGTCTCCCTGCTGAAGACTCAAGAACTCCCGAGCTCTCTCTGCCCTCAGTGTCTCTGGGTAAAAGTGTTCAAAGAACTTGTCCTTTAAGTCCTTCCATGCCAGTCCCTCGTGCCTACGAGCCTGAACCTGTACATCCCACCAACACTTCACTGGTCCTCTCAGCATGTACGTCGCCAGCTTGACCCTCCGCCCTGGAGGCATCTCGAGCTACTCAAAGATCATCTGTATAATCTCTATCTAGTTCTCAGCCGCCTGCGGACCACCCTCACCCTGAAAGTGGCAGGTGCTGTAACTGGAACTCCCACGTCAGATACTCCATAGATGGATCTATACCCTGTGCGCCTCTTTTGATCCCCTGCAAGATGTGTACCAGGCTCGCTCGGAGATGCTCGTCAAGCCACTCCCCGAACGATTCCAAACTCGGCTGTGGTCCTGCCTGCACTAGATCCTATCCCTGAGCCTGTACCTACAGCTCGTGCTCTGCCTGTACTGAATCCTGCACCTGATCCTGAACCAGTGGCACTGTATACTCACCTGTCTGAATCTCCATCGAGACGTGTAGGAGGAACCCGCTGAATACCATAAATGGTCAGACAACCCATATATATATATAACAACATATATTCAACGCAGATAAGAAAGCAGTAAAAGGCAGTGCATAACTACTACCCTTACTCTCCCCCACTGCAACCCACGCCCCATGGCATCCTGGCCTTATGGCCTCCTTACCCACCCTTAACAGATCCAAGTATCAAAATTACCTCAGGCCATGCCCGTCCCGACAACCAACGTTGCCTCAAACCAACGACCAATTCGCCTAATCCCGGTGATCAAAATCACCTCAACTGATAGTACCTGCCTGCTCTCATGAGAGCCAGACCCAAATATCCTACCACATGAAATTCTAAAAAAATATACAAAGAATGGCATAACACATTTTAATAAACAAGAAATTGTATCAAGAATTTCACCAATGCACATTTCAGATCATACAAAGCATGGCAATTGATTTTTATTCACATGGCATTATCACTTCACAAAGCATACGTGCAATTATGAAATTAAAATACCCTAAAAATGTGCCTATCAAAATCCAAACAAGCAAGCCTTGACATACTGGGCCAAGGTCCAATTCTACCTTACCACACCGGGTCAAGGGCTACATATCATAATCAATAACCTCACACACCAAGTGAGCCACCAAGGTGGAAATCATATAAACTGTAATCTAAGCAAAAGAAACCAGCAATTCCCACCCAAGGTAACTTGGTCCATCCCTCGTACTTGGGGCTGCAGGCACCCAAGCACAAGCTAGAAACCCAGTTCCAGTAACAACCTACATCTCCAATCTACCATATCCCAAATAGTAAAACCAGCAGGAATAAAAGAGAAGTCTCAATCTCATTAGTAGCCAGTAAAATGATGCTACTAAATCCCTGTCAAGAACTCCTCTGATACCACTTTGTAATGACCTGGACCCGAACAGCCACCCGAACAGTGCTAAACGGGTCGGGTGCTACTACATTAGGTGCACCTCCCCGAATTCCAAAGGCTACCGACTAGCAGCGAGGGTCTGATAGGTATAGTGGGGTGGCTATACCCTCTCAGAGGATAATAATGACGGTACTGGTCCAAGTATAACAGTAAAGATGCCGCAGAATAAAAGACTCAGCAGACTCGAACCAGACCCATAGAGCGGAAGCACATTCAATATCAATAAATAGCGAAAGCAATAAATATAAAAAATAGCAGCAGAAAGTAAACACAACAGCATGATAATCACTGGTAACCACTAAACAACCAAACATGCATCCATAGCAAGTCACTAAACAAAAGGGGCATCAATGGATAACCAACAGTAGCTACAAACAAGTAAGAATGCTGATACAAGTAAAGAAATTGAAACAAAGTAAACCCCATCTAGGTTAGACCTCAAGGTCCATACCATCTCCATGCAACAACTAACACAGCCCAGCTCCTGAAGCTGGCCTCTTTCCTGCACGTAAATCCATAAAGTCTGCACGCATCCTGGAGGGCCCGTGCAGGGTGTGAGACAAATCTCAGTAGGATGCCACCCAATTGTGAGTACCTAATATAAGTGTTTAAGCAGGCATGCATTTATAAGGAAATTAGTAAACAAAACAATGCACAAATATACACTAACTCCACTGGTGCTCAACAGCCACCATGGAGTGTCACCTGCTTTGGCCAACGTTGGAATCTCTTTCGTGTAACCCAGAACCATGTTCCACCTTACACCTCATGTCTCAAGTACCGACGTCCTGAAGGCACACCCAAAAAGTAACAACCTGGCACTATGTTCCACCTGACACCTCATGTCTCAAGTACCGACGTCCCGAAGGCACGCCCAAGAAGTAGCCTGGAGGAACATCGATGTATTCCCTCAAATAACGGCGAGCCTTAGCCCCCAACCCGATAGCCTCAATGCTATCCTATGAAGGCTCCTCACCTCTCACATGGATTTCTATGTCAAGCACCCCCAACCAAAGTACCTAAACCGCATCTATGGGGGCCTCTACCCACACAAGTGGTCAAAACCACCTCATCACGGAGTATCTCTATGTGCACACTACTCAAAGTTCCAGGTGAGCGGTAATCACCAAAAAAGTACCTAAGCCACCAACACATCTGACACCTCGTGTCCCTGCAACCATGCCACTCAAGTCTGATGGCCTCGCCATCCAAGTAACCCGAGTCATGCCCAACCTAACAGTCGTACTTCCTCAAGCCGACATCCATAACACCCAATCCTGTGGTCAAAACCACCCTAAGTAACCTAGGCCAAGCCCAACACCACCCCAAAGGTCCAACATATGCAATTCAACACTTTCTTATATATAAAATTTAAACAGAACACATAATCAGGAAAAACAACCTAAATAGTTGAATTGCACTATGCACGGTGTTGTCCCATACCAGCACTGAGGTCTTTAATGCCTCTAATAATTTATATCATGCTTAATAAATTAAACTCAACAGTTTATAGCAGTATAAATCAAATATACCATTTTGGAATCCATTGGCCAAAATGCCCCGATGAGATACGGCCTCTCTCCCGGCCCCGCTCAAGAAAAATAAGTAACAGGGCATACCCAAAGGCATCCCATAGGTCCAACAATCAATTCAATATGAAACAGCAGATAAAACGGGTCCCGCTCAAAATACCTGAAAATGCGCTGAAGGCCGCATTACCCAAAAGACCACGAAAACACAAAAAGAGGTATGCACCGCTTACCTGAGACTCTTACGATGCTACTCCTCCGATAATAGCCTCCAATTCAGTCTAAAACGAGGTAGATCTACAAAACAATACAAACTTCTCAAACCCCTATAACTCATTCTAGAACAAAAATCAATCAAAACGGCTCAAGAGGAATCGAGTCCTTACCGAGGGGGTTCCAACACATCAATCGGTGTTCAAATCGGGTCTCGGACGGACGATCAGGAGAAGAAAGAATCTTCGGCCAGCTTGGTTCGTGAAACTGGGCGGAACATATGAGTTCTACCTCAAAATGAGGCTACTGCTTGTTTTAACACAAAAAAAAAAAAGAAACTACACGGTGTGTACTTTAGGAATACCCGCCGTTTATATCATTTAACTGTTCATTTGACGGCTAAAATTCCACCAACTTACTTTCCAGAACCTGCTGACATGAGTACACAGCGTGTACCTATAGGTACACGACATGTACTTGGTTTCTCTTATCTTCCTCGCCAACTTACCCACATGCCATGTATATCTCTTTTACACGGCTAGACTACACGACATTTCCAAAGTGAACACGGCGTGTTCTTGGTTCAGACAAATCTACCCAGCCAACAGGCCTACATGCCATGTGTGGCCTCCACATGGTCAAGGGTACAAGGAGTGTCAAAAACTACACGTCGTGTAGTAAAAAAATTTCTACACGATCATCACACGGCATGTACTCAGAGAGTACACGAACGGTACTCGCTTAACATATACACAGCGTGTACTTAAAGTACACGACGTGTAGTCTAGAAATTTCCAAAAACTACCTATTTTATCCTGTTTCTCAGAAACAGGTCAAAAATTCAAACAAGGTCTGGATTTTGACCCGTTCCAAAAACCCGGGTTCTTACATATTATTTTTAAAAAATAGAACCCCTTCCCTCTCTTCATGCATAGGAAGCTCCTTTGAAGCCTAAAGGTAGGATTTTCTCCCATTTGCAGATCTAGACTCCGTTTCTTTCATTGTCAGTCTCATTGGAACCACACAGGTAATATATTAATTCTTTTTTAGATGTTCTTGATTCTTTATAAAAACGGTTTCACTATTTGGGTTTACACTCATATTCCCTAATTTCTCATTCTTCATTTGTTCTTTAGATTTATCCTAAACTGAGGTGAATCAGGACTCGATACTGGACGGGCACTCCACTACAGAGCTAAGGTAGGTGGTTTATACTTTTATTTCAGATTTTGAGGATTTATTGAGCTATCATACTTTTTTTCACCCACTGTAATTTTCGATGCAGTCTTGGTTTTGAAATGTTTAACTAAAATAGATGAAGTAGGACCTGTTAGGGATTCCCTTAGGTTCTTTGAGATATGTTGGTGGTTGTTGCCCCAACCAGAGGCCATCCATGGGGCGCGCTATGAATTTACTTTGGTTTTGACCTTTGATAAACTACCCAAGGGGTGTGTTATCAAGTTTTCCTATCTTAAGGAAGCTCATTTGTAATTAATGAGGTTTTTTTACATGCTTAGAAGATGTTCTACCTTCTTTCCTTGTGTTATCATATTATGACATGCCTAACTTGATTAAATTATTAAATGGAATTTGTTAAATGAGTGGTTATACTTGTTGGTTGTTTTTAGATTGCTTAAATGGATCTTTGTGATTAATGGGTGGGTATACCCATGTGATGTGTTAAATGGATACGTGTGATAAATGGGTGGGTATACCCATGTGACTTGATTAAATGGAAGTGGTTTATATGAGTGGGTATACTCATTGAATGGAATGTGAATTGTTAAATGGTATGTGATACATGTATGTTTTTATTGATGGCATGGAAGACTCTCCATAGATCTATAACATGGTAGTTCATGCCTTGAATAGAGTATTCTTCTAGGGTATTGATTTTGTGGGATGCCTCGGGGCTTGCTACCCCTTGGATCCAGCTTGCTTGGACTCGTATAGGACATGTTGGTACACATGCTCCTAGTACTCCAACCAGTGCATATACCAAGTTTTCATCGATATGATCCTGGGACTTGAAAATGATGACTTGGTTTTTTACACCTTGGATCCATCCCTTTGTGGTCTACACTTCATATACGGCAAGGTTATGGGTTTCTTTTGTCACTTCATTATATGACAAGGTCGTGGGTTTCTTTTGTGACTTAATTATACAGAAATTTCATGGTAATTGTGATACAATTCATTATATGGCAATGTTGTGGGATATATATGACTTTGGTTGTATGAAAAGGTCATGGGTTTTTTATATGAATTTTCTATATGGAAAGGTCGTGGGGACAAGACATGGGTGGTTGTATGGCTAGGTCGTGATACTTGTTTGATTTTCTTATAGATGACATGTTAGGATATAACACTTATTGCAAGGATCTTTAATGATTTGTTTGGTATTACTTGTTGTAGTAGACATATGCCATGGTCATTCATACTTACGTTATTGCTCAATTACACTTGTTTAGAATATTACATCGTGCTACTTAAAACTGTATAGATATTTGGGTGGTTACCTACTGGGATGTTATCTCACACCATGTTTGGGCCTCCTTAGGGACCCAAACAGATTATATGGTTGCAGGTGATAATAGGGACAAGCGCCCTAACACTATTTTTTCATCATTGCTTTGGATCAGGGGAGCATGGGACCAAGCCAAGGCTTGCGATGCTACATGCACTTTTTGGTCTTTTTTCATTTTGGATGCTTTTATTGTATTGTATTTCCATGTACTTATTTTTGGATATTTTCTAGATACATGTATAATCTGTATCATTGTATATAATCCATCTTTTGAGATTGTTATCTTTTCATGGTATGTATATGTTGTCTGCTTGTTTTACTACTTCTGCTATCTTTATGTTATTGACTTCCGCTATGATATACTCTAGTAATGAGGGAATAATATCCCCACCGGCACACCTAGGCCCTCACTACTAGTTGGTAGCCTCTTATATTTGGGTGATGCACTTGAGGCTATGTGGCCAACCGGGTTCGGGGCACTGTTGGGTGGCATCTAGGTCTAGAACATTACAAAGTGGTATCAAAGTTGGTTCTTTTCTGGTTTAATTTATTATTTGGAAATAATAGGTAGGGATAGGTAGGAAATGGAATTTGGTAATGAGTTATGCTCAGGCGTAGCTAACCCATGTATAGGAAAAATCCAAATTTCCCTGAATGAAATTTTTATTTCTAGTTTTGACTATTACAGTTGATTTGATTACACCGTTGGGTGATGCACATGATTTATGTTGTTACTATTGATATGATTGGGTTCTATTTCCATTACAGCCCGATGAGACAAGGGTATTCCATCTCATGCATCATATAGGAACTTGTTAGAAATCACATGTCATGCATTATTCCATGCCATTTAGGATGCATTATCTAACACATGCTATTGTGATAGGTGTTGTGATAGTTTTTCATGTTGTTGTGATTGACCTTGTGAAGAGGATAGAGGAGTGACGCCATATTTCAATTCATAAGGTGTATGGGCCCTTATGAAATGGAAAATAAAGCACCTTTTTAATTTAATTGTTAAAGTGAATTTGAGATGTATGGATGATATGGGCATCAAATTTTGTTTCATGAGGTGTTATGGTCCCTCATGGATCAGAACTTGGTGGGCCATGGGTTAAATATTTTGAAAAATTGTATGTTAAATGAAAATTTAATGGAAATTAGAGACTTGACATAAACCCGAATTTTGAGTGGGAAAGAGGCAAAGTTTCTAGTGGTTTAGTGACTGTTCTTTATACAATCCTAGCTTTAGGAGAAGGTTGTGGGTTATGACTTTGTTTTAGGAAGATTTTGACCTATCCTACACTTTTGAGCTATGACTTTGATATCGTTATTTTCTAAGGTGTGTGTTTGGAATTGTAGAGACATGCCACCATGATGACCTCTGGTGGTACGCTGTAAGGGAGGCGACGACCATACTTCAGAGGTGGTAGGCCATGGGCTACCGGTTGATCCTTTTTTAGTGCCAGTTGTGGAACTAGTGGCTATTTCATACATAGGTGTTGAGGCACAATTCCATGAGGGGTTATTTCTCTATATGAAGACTTTTTAGGGGGCATCGCAGCCTGCCTTGATTATGGTTGAGCTGACATGGGTGTTCCAATAGCAACATCCTTCTATGTTTTCAGGGGATGGCAGTCTAAAGGTTGGTGAGCTATGTCTTGAGACCACACTATCTATCTTTAATCATCTAGATATTCCTCCTGATATGGGGATAAATCTTGTGACTTATATTCTACGTTGAGTAGCAAAGTGTTGGTGGGATGTTCTAAACTGGGATGTCGGGCTACGAGATATGGGTTAGACTGATTTCCAAACCCACTTCTATGACTAATTTTACCTCGAGACTCTACGAGTAGAGAGGGCTAGTGAGTTTATACATCTAGAGTAGGGCACAATGTCAGTTATGGATTACTCAACACAATTTATAGAGTTGTAGCATTTTTCATCAATGTACCTCACTGATGAGATGTCTAGAGAAAGACGCTTCGAGGAAGGTCTCCTATATGCTATCAAATCTCAGGTAAATGTGTTTAGATTTACTTTTATCACTGATATTGTGAGCCAGGAACTGATTACATTGCAAAACCTGAGGGAATATGGGGGTGTAGAGTAGGGTAGTGTTGTCTCTCGACCCAGTGGTTCTACATCTTCAGGTAGGAAGCATCGTTTTGAGACTTCTTGTGAGATGAGTATCAGTGAAGTTGTGAGTACTAGTAGCTCAGTGTTTTGTCACCAGTGTGTCAAGAGAGGCCACTTGAAGAATCAGTGAGACTATAACCCATTCTAGTGTCGATATTGTGGTAGGATGGGGAATATGTAGCGGTTTTGTAGGACCTTCCCTCCAGTTATGAGTAGTAGGGGGTCAGCTCTGACACTAGGTTCGGGAGTAGGTTCCTCAGCTCCACGCCATGTAGGGAGTTGGAGTAGTGTTGGTCAGTCAGGTCAAGGTAGTGGTGGTCATGGAAGAGGTATCCAGAAACCATTTACACTGATACATCAGAGTGGGCCTACTCTGGGTAGTGAGGTTGTGTCATAGGGTCGTGGTGCAGGCTAGTTCTATTTTGTACATCCTACCTCCAAGGAGTAGGGTGTCAGACCGTCTACAGTGAGAGGTACGGTCTTAGTATCCTCTACTATTACATTTTCACTTTTTTATATAGGTGCATCTCATGGTTTCACATATTCACATGTGATGAAAATCCTTGGGATTTTTGTGTGGTCTTCTGAGAGAATTTTGACACTAAACACACTGTTGGGAATCAGAACAGATAATGTGTGCCAGTGCAAGGAGTTCCCCCTTGAGGTTGGTTGGTGTCACTTCATCTGGGATCTTTATGTCCTTGAGATGACAGGGTTTGACATCATTCTCAGGATGGAATTGTTAGTATATTATCAATTTTACATTGATTACTATCACCATAGGGTGACTTTCACATCACAAGAGGGTGTAGTGTTTACTTACAAGGTTGAATGAAATTTCTAGGTGATTTGAGCTAGACCAGCGCATCATGGGCTGGTCGGGATGATAACCCATATTGCTAGTTTATTTCTGGATGATGAGTGAGTGAGTTAGACAGAATTTCCTCTAGTGGTTGAGTGCTTCAGGGACGTGTTCCCAGATGACATTTTTGGGTTACCTTCTGAGAGAGAGGTTGAGTTATCCATCGAACTAGTTACAGAAGCTGCACCAGTATCCATTCATCCTTATAGGATATCTAAAATGGAGTTGCAGGAGCTCAAGTAGAAACTAGAGGATTTTTTGGCGAAGAGGTTTATCTAAACCAGTACTTCTTCATGGAGTTTGCTGGTCCTTTTGGAAAAAAGGTAGACATAACCCTTAGGATATGTGTGGATTGTCGTAAGTTAAATCATTTGATGATTAAAAACTGATATCCCTTACCATGGATATATACCTATTTGATCAACTTCGAGGAGCACGAGTGTTCTCAAAAATTGACCTGAGGTCAGGATAACATCAAGTGTGTGTTCAACCTACAGAAATACCTTGCACAACATTTCCTGGTAGGTATAGTCTATACGAGTATCTAGTTATTCTGTTTGGTCTCATGAATGTGCTAGAAGTTTTAATGGTGTTGATAAACCGAGTGCTCCATCCTTAATTGAATTCTTTTTGGTGGTTTTCATGGAAGATATATTGGTGTATTACCACAATCGATACGAACATTCCAACCATCTTGAGATCCTTTTTAATACACTAAGATAGAATCAGTTATATGATAAGCTCACTAAGTGACACTTTTGGATGAATTAGATTCACTTCCTAGGTCACATCTTCTCAGAGACAGAAGTATCAGTCAACCCAGAGAAGGTGAGAGCTGTAGTTTCCTAAGAACATCCCAAGAATGTTTATGACATAAAGAGTTTCTTAGGGCTATCTAGTTACTATAGGAATTTCATACAGTACTTCTGAGTCTTAACAACACTATTGATGGGCTTGACTAAGAAAGGTGTGAATTTTTTATGGTCAGACTCTTGTGAGTTATCCTTTTAGGAGCTGAAAGGAAGTTTGACATCAGCACCAGTCCTGATACTGCCAGAGCAGGGCAGGATCTACACTGTGTATTGTGACGCATCAGGTATCGGGTTGGGGGTAGTGCTGATGTAAGGGGATAGATTCGTGGTGTATGAGTCTTGGTATCTGAGGCCACATGAGATAAATTACCTGATGCACAATCTCTAGTAAGATGCAGTTGTTCACACATTACATTGTTAGAGACACAATTTACTGGTATAGCATTTTGTGGTGAACACATACCAAAAAATCCTCAAGTATATTTTTACACAGTGTGATCTGAATCTGAGGTAGTGGGCATGGGTGGAGTACCTACAGTCCTTTGACTTTGACCTTGCCTACACGCCTGATAAAGACAATGCAGTGGTCGATGCACTGAGCAGGAGGAATCAGATACAAGCAGTGCAGTAGGCCAGTAGCGAGTGGTAGATTATGGAATTTTTCTCTAAGTTGCATCTGGAGGTGCACAATAGTCAGGTACAAACATATTCATCATCCTTAATAGTGACCTATACCCTAATTAACATAGTACAGATGAGAAAATTATCTGATTCAGAGATCCTAGTCCTATGAGAGTGTGTGGAAGGTGAGGATCCACCTCCTGGTTGGATGGTAGGCAGGGATGAGATCCTACGTATCCATGGACGCATTTGGGTTTTGGTGGATATAAGTGAGGATCTGATGTGGGAGTTTCATGTTTTAGCTTGGGTAGTGCACCCTAGAGTCACCAAGATGTATTGTGACTTGTGACGTCAGTATTGGTGGCCGGGTATGAAGTGAGAGGTAGCTAGTTTTGTTACGAGGTGTTCCACCTGTCAGTAGATGAAGGCAAAGCATCAACAACCAGTCAGGCATTTATAGAAATTACCTATTCCAGAGTGGAAATGGGATGATGTCGCGATGGATTTCATGACTGGTTTACCGAGGTCACCTTGAGGCAAATATGTTGTGTGGGTTGTTGTTGGTAGACTCATGAAGGTTTCTCATTTATTACTAATCAAGGATACCTTCAGTGTTGATGATATTGGAAGGTTGTATATCCATGATATAGTACAACTTCATGGGGTTCTGCGTACTATCGTTTCAGATAGGGACGCCCGCTTTATGTCACATTTTTGGAAAATTTTCCTAAGTTTTTTGGGTACACAAGTGCTTCTGAGCATGACATACCACCCTCAAAAAGATAGTCAGTCAAATTGTATGATACAAGTGCTAGAGGACATGTTGCGAGTATGCATCCTAGATTTTGGGGGCTCTTGGGAGAGGCACATTCCCCTGGTTGAGTTCTCCTATAATAATAGTTATCATACAACAATATAGATGGAACCTTAAGAGGGTTTATATGGTAGGTCATGCCGATCACCCCTATGCTGGTTAGAGGAAGAAGAGACAACTTTATTGGGACTGCATCTCATGCATGAGACTTTTTAGTAGGTCCAGTTGATTCAGAAGTGGATGGATACTACACAGTCTCGATAGAAATCTTACGCCAATCATCGTAGATGACCCCTAGAGTTTGAGGTCAGGGATCGGGTTTTCTTGCGTGTTTCACTGAGGTTGTGACACAGACAGATCATGAGATAGGGTAAGATTTCACTATGATATTTCGGGCTATTCGAGATTTTGGGGAGAGTCGGGTTAGTAGTCTATCGATTGTAGTTACCTTATAGGTACCAAGCCATGCATGACATCTTCCATGTATCTCAACTGCGCCATTATCATTTGGGATCATCTCACGTTTTTCAACTCGTGGAGGTTGAGTTGCAGGTTGATGCATCCTTTGATGAGAATATGATTTGTATTGTCAATAGAAGCATAAAGGTTCTATAAGTCTGGTAAGTTCCTCTAGTATGGGTGATATGGTAGCATGACCATTTATAGGATGAGACATAGGAGCGGGATGCCGACGTACGTTTTCAGTGGCCAGAGTTGTTTCAGATGAATCTCGACCACCCTTAATAGGGAAGTTTAGGGACAAATTGCTTTAAGGGTGGATATTGTAAGATCCCAAGTTTTTTTAAGGTATGGATCTTTTACTTTTCTGGTTAAATTTTTATTTACTTTCTTTTTTGTCTTAGACCCTAAGTCGGGACGTGGGCCGGTTGGGTTGTTGTTGGGAAATAAGAGGCAGGAATACTATGTACTAGTTGCGGGCTAATTACGCAATGTGTAATGGGATTTCACATCATGTGATCCGATTACATGACGTGTAATGGTCTACCCAGGACCGTTCATTACGTGAAATGGTTTTTCCCCAGGAAAGGAAAACCGGGAATTACACGTCGTGTAAGGAAATTACACGTCGTGTAATTTCCTGACTGTGTTTTTTTAAAATGTGTCAATGGCATCTTTTTTTAAACAGAATCCCTCCCCTCTCTTCATGCACATGAAGATCCTTTGAGGCCTAAAGTAGGATTTTATCCCAGTTGCAGATCGAGACTCTGTTTCTTTCACCATCAGTCTCATTGGAACCACACTAGTAAGATCTTGATTCCTTTTTATCCATTATTGATTCTTCGGAACAACGGTTGTGTTGTTTGGGTTTAGGATCATATTCCCTAATTTCTTATTCTTCGTTCGTTCTTCATATTTCTCCTAAACCGAGGCAAATCAGGACATGATACTTGGATGAGCACTCCACTATAGAGCTAAGGTAGGTGTTCTATACTTTTCTTTTGGATTTTAATGCTTTATAAAGTTATCGATCTTTTTGTTACCTACTGAGATTTTAGGTGTGGGACCAATTTTGAAATTTTTAACTAAAATAGATGAAGTATAACCTATTAGGGATACCCTTAGGTTCTTTGAGATGTCTTGGTGGTTGTTTCCCCAACTGAAGGCCACCCATGGGGTGCGCCATGCCTTTGCTTTGGTTTTGACCTTTGATAAACTACCCAAGGGGTGTGTTCTTGAGTTTTCCTATCTTAAAGAAGCTTAGTTGTAATTAATGAGGTTGTTTTACATTCTTAGGATATGTTCTTCCTCATTGCCTTGTGGTAGCATATTATGTCATGCCTAACTTGATTAAATGCTTAAATGGAATTTGTTAAATGAGTGGGTATAATCGTTGGTTATTTTTAGATTTCTTAAATGGATATTCATGATTAATGGGTGGGTATACCCATGTGATGTGTTAAATGGATACTTGTGATAAATGGGTGGGTATACCCATGTGACTTGATTAAATGGAAGTGGTTTATATGAGTGGGTATACTCATTGAATGGAATGTGAATTGTTAAATGGTATGAGATAAATTTATTTTGTATATATTACATGGATGACTCTCCATGGATCTGTAACATGGTAGTAGATGACTTGGATAGAGTATGCTCCTAGGGTCTTGATTTTGTGGGATGCCCCGGGCCTTGTTACCCCTTGGATCCGTCTTGCTTAGAATCGCATATGACAAGTTGGTACACATGCTCCAAGGACTCCAACCAGTGACTATACTAAGTTTTCATTGAGATTCTCCTCAGAATCAATGAGGGTGCCTTGGTTTTCTACACCTTGGATCTAACCCTTCATGGTCTACACTTCATTATACGGTAAAGTTGTGGGTTTCTTTTGTCACTTCATTATATGGCAAGGTCATGGGTTTCTTTTGTGACTTCATTATACGAAAAGGTTGTGATAATTGTGATACACTTAATTATACAACAAGGTCATAGGATATATATGGATTTGGTTGTACGATAAGGCTGTGGGTTTTTTATATGGATTTTCTATACGGTAATGTCTTGGGGATGGGATATGGGTGGATGTACAGCTAGGTTATGATACTTGTTTACTTTTCTTATAGCTACCATGTTAAGAGCTAAAATTTATTGCAGGGATCCTTGAGGGGATGTTTGGTATTACTTTTTGTAGTAGAAATATGTCATGGGAATTCACACTTACAGTACTACTCACTTACACTTTTTATCATATTGCATCATGCTTTTTAGAACTGTATAGATCCTTGGGTGGTTACCTACTATGATGTTATCTCGCACCCAATTTGGGCATCCTTAGGGACCCAAAAAGAGTATATAGTTGTAGGTGATAATAGGGGAAAGCACCCTAACGCTGGTTATTGATCATTACTTTGGAGCAAGGGATCATGGGACCAAGTTGAAGCTTGCGATGCTACGGGCACTTTTTGGTATTTTTTTCATTTTGGATACCTATATTGTATTGTATTTCCATGTACTTTTTTTGGTTGTTTTATAGATACATGTATCATCTACATCATTGTATATGAGTCATCTTTTGAGATTGTAATCTTTTCCTACTGTGTATCTGTTGTCTTCTTATTTTACTACTTCTGCTATCTGTATTTTATTGACTTCCGTTGTGATATAATCTGGTAATGAGGGTATAGTTTCCCCACTGGCACACCTAGCCCCTAACTACTAGTCAATAGCCTCTGGCATTTGGGGATATGTTCTTGAGGCCATGTATCCAACTGGACTTAAGGAACTGTTGAGTGGAATCTGAGTCCGGGATGTTACACCCTTTTTTCCTCTGTGACCCCTCTAGGCACTCTCATAAAGATAAAATTAAATAAATCAATAAAAATAAAAATGTTTTTTACCTCATAGAAAAATTGGGTTCTAACATTTATCCCAAATAAATTCATATACTAGTTATGAAATAGATACTTCACTATATCAACCATATGGAGGACTATGAGAAGTTTTATCACAACTGATCACAACAAGAGTTATTTACGCAGATGTTGTATGGGTAGGTTCAGCCAATGATGGAAATTCAACATCAGGATGTTCTTTTTATCTTATAATTTATTTCATTGCATGGCTCAGTAATAAGCAATATTGTATTTCCTTGATCACCACAAAGGTTTAATACATAGCTCCCACACAAGTATGTACTTAGTTGATTTTGATGAAGCAAAAAGTTGAGGACATTATATTGGATATGGAATATCTTATTACTATAAAGTGTAAAGATTCAAGTTCTATAAATATCATCAAAAACATCATTCATCATTTAAGGATGAATCACAATGAAATAAAATACCATTACATCAAGGAGAAGGTTGAACAAGGGATGATAAAACTGGAGTACGTGTCAATAGAAGATCAAGTTGTGGATATCATGACTAAGGTACTACCCAAAGAAAATTATAAGAGGCATAATTTATATATTGGAGTAAAATTAACCTTATCTAACTAGATAGTGTGAAAATGGTACCCCCACTCCCTTGTGGGAAATTATTTTGTATCAAAGAGTAGTAACTCTCTCTCTTATTTTCAATGTTTAAATATTTAACTCTCTTTTGTTAACTTTCATAGAAGTGGTATTTGGGTTTATTGACAACTATTATGAAGATTTTTATGTGTTAAGGGAGAGAATATGTCCATATAGTGTTCCTTCATGTTGATAATAGGGGGATAAATTTTGTTTTGGAAAGGGGGATGGGTGCTTGAATGCTTTATCAGGGCAGAATTTTTTGGAAATAAAATCAATGAGGTGTTCATGGGGATATTTTAGTACAAATATTATTTATCACACTGATCATGACTCATGTGGTCTTAGATTTAGTGATTAGTGAGTTATTGATACACTCCTTTGAAGGTAGGAGGTTCAGTTTGATATTCTTTGATCAAATTTGGTTTACTTTTGAAGTTTTGTAAAGATGGGTAATGGTTAATCTATTTTAGAGATTTCAACAAGCCTAAAGGGGAATATTAGTAGAAAAAATAAACTCTAGTGATTTTTGGGTTGTGTTTGTTGAAAAAATAGGTGAAGGGTCTTTTATTGAGGATTTCAAAGTTGTGGATGAGGTTAAAGGAGTTTTGAAAGAAGTTGTAATGAGTTTTGTCAGTATGATAGACACCACGTTGCAACACCCAGGGTTACACTGTGGAATGTGTTGGGAAAATTTTGGTCACTCTTCCATATTAAGGGTGTACACACTATAACAGAGTACCACACCATAGAGATTCAATATGCATTAATTTATTTTTTTACTACCTAGGTGTCCACACCATGGAGGAACTCGTTGTGATGTAGAGGGAACCGGGAAGGATTCATATGGCCTTTCCATTTTGGATAGGTTCACATAAATAGATTAATCCATGCAGAAGTAGTAGCAAGACACATAATTTCCACACCGCAAGTTTAATTCCACATCACAGGAGAGGAACTGGTGAGGTTAAGCGGTTTAGGTTATTTGAAGGACTCCATATCATGGAGAATGTGTTGTTCCTCAATATGTATAATGTAGGGTTTTATGGATCTACCAATTTAGACATGGACATGCCTACACATTATGTTCAATTGAAACACTATAAAGAATCTACCTAGGTTAAATACACTACACTATGGAACTATAGGCCACGCCGGAAATAAATTAATGATTTAGGGAGATTGAGACAATCACGCGAGATCATGGAAAAATTAAAATAGAAGATATTCAGTAGGTTTTTTGGATCTGGTCATTGACCAATCACGACACTAGATAAGAGAAGTCCATACCATAGAATTACTGAATTCAATATATTCTATGCTATGGTGAAGGGTTTCATGTCATGGTAAGTGTGTTTTCCAGTTATAGTTAGAATATGAGATTGATGATATGGTACAAAATTCTAGGGGTTGACTCATCTTGATTGGCATTTTATAACCACATTAAAAATATTTGGGGAAATTGGAATAATCATAGTGGATATAAGAAAGTATAATTGATCTTAACCATTGTATTAAGGGTTTGATGTTTGGAATAATGTAAACATTGCTTATAGCAGTTTTGGAAGAAAAGAAAAAAACACACAACAAAGGGAAATGCACAACAAAGAGATAATACATAGAATAAAAGGAGTTACACACTGGTGCTTTAAGGTTGTAGAAAAATGAATAAGATATACAAGAGGCATTCTCATGGTAAGATTTGTGGAATTATTCAAGTGTAAGAAAGTGAGGCAAAATGACACATCGTTGTGGGTGTAACCATACTTCTCTATTCGTAATAATTGAAGAATCAATTATTAGAGGAGCAGTGTGTTACCTAATAATTTAATAGAAATGAGATTTCATCTCATAAGGGTTTTAAACTAGGAGAGTCAGTGCAGCCGCTCCAAAATTATAACCAAAGTAGTGAGATCAGTGTTTTAGGTGCATAGGCACACTGCCATGCATGTTCCTTAGATTAGCCCGTTTTTGTGAACCGATTAAAAACCTATGTGTATATTCTCTTCTATTTTATTTCTCTATAATTACCAAGTGTAAAAGATAAAAATTATTTATAAAAAGAAACATGATCATTGGAAAAGGTTTAGAAAAAAGTTTAAAATACCCTAATTCTCCCTGAGAGTATTCACCCTAGTTTGAGAATAACAAGTTTCATTCCTAAATATTTAGGGTAATAAATTACTCTAATAGGTTCATATGGATGTCATTTTGTACGTTTACATGTGTGGGGGGGGGTGTTTCCACCCCATTAGTTAACAAAGTACCTTTCATGTGAACCTTCCTACTTTAATACCTTTCTTATACCAGTCTTGAGGTTGAGTTAATTCATGGGAAATTGGGTATGTTATTAATTATCCAATAAGGTTTTCTTAACCAAGATGGGATTTTCCCTCATGTATAACAATTATGAAATATAGGCTTCTATTTGAGTAATACTTAATGAAATGCATGGAAATTCTTAGATAAGTGATATATGATATGCTTATCTACATGGATGGTTCACATGTGATGTATTCATCCAAATTGGTCAATTTACTTTGAGAATTGAGAATGTATGAGTTGCCTATGCTAGATTGACATATTCCATGTCTAGTAATTAGACTTGATGTATTTAGAAAAGTTATTATATGCGTATTCATATGATGTGCAGAGATACATTTGATAAATATGTTCATATAGATATATGTTTATATTTTATGGGGATCACGCCAAATGTCTTTGTAACTTGAGTATTAATGATGTTTTTTAAGTGACTGCTATTTGTTTTTGGTTATTACTGGGGGATTAATAATCATCGTTAATGCTATAAAATCCCATAGATTCACGCATAATACTATGTAATGAGGATTAATTTTCTCACTAAGAGTTTGTCCAAAATAAGATACTTTACATGATAGCCAATTCAAAGGATTTTGGATGTGATTTCACAAGGTTTTTTTAAAAAATACATTAAATTCTATGAGGATTTAGTGTAAATGATAGAATTAAAGTTATGTATATCTATATTAAAGACATAATATGACCAGTATTACGATGATAACACCACCCACATTATTGTCTCAATATTATATATTAATTCATGTTGTCCATATGATTCTTCTATATTGGGTATCATATTTGGTTTGTTTTATACACAATTAGATGATGTTTTTATAGTGTTTAACATATAAATGAATTTTTGAAGAGTTCAACTGTCATTTGTGATAAATCCAGTTATTGTTATAAAGTATAACATAAAAGGTTGACCATTGAACAAGCATTTATGAAACTCTTGAACTCAAAGGAGGAGCCTTCATTTATGATTGAAGCTCTATAAAATGAGTTCATAAATTCAATTTTTGTGACAAATATTTGAGATACGTCATATTTAAAATTATATTATTTTTCATTACTTTTTTGTTGCATCAGGTACTGACATATTGCGGTAGAAAGAGACTCTCACCACACAATGTTGGTGATTTCATAGCTAATTAACTAGATTTAGAGGCAAAAGTGTGTTGGTGACATCCCATAGGGCATTGTTAAATTTCTATGAGGCTACATAAATTTAATAATTTATAAAACTTATACAAACTAACTAAAAACATAGTATTTATAAATCCCAAGTATTGAATCTATAAGGATGATCAGTATGTTCTAAATAAATTAAAAGAATTAAAATCAAAATTGTTTGATTGTTTGAAGAAAGAAAGAAAATGTAGCAAAGATTAGGTTTGATGTCATGAGAGAATCATGCCAGGTTTAGTGATTTTTAGGTTTGTGCACTATGGACTCAATTGATAATGGACTTACTCAGGTTTGGTGTCGAAATTGGGTCAACAAGGATCCTTGATCTGGGTATCCTGCCTTAATCCTATGATTGCATCATTAAAATGGTCATCTACTTGCTCCAATCACAAAACCTGGCAACCCAAAACCCTATTTAAACATAACTGACCTAGATTTCATGATTTTCATACACAAAATAGGCCAATTTATTGATGCAATGAAATAAACATCCTCAAATTTCAAGCAATGGTCATGCAATTGCAAAAATAAAAAGATTGGAATTAATAAATAGTGCTGCAGTAATCCAAAATAAGAATAAAAGATAGAAATAATCCCTAACAAAACTTCCTCCTACAATCACGTCACCTAGTACAAAATAAAACTACTCACTCGTGATAGGCATGATGAGAATGAGCGGCATGGGTACCCGAGGAATAATGGCGGTGAAGTAGGGCTCTACGGTGTTACTCTGATCTCTACAGACATTCGTCGAGGCTCCTCTTATTCTTGCATGACCTTTGTTGTGCGGTCGAGGGGCTTATTTTAATAAGGGTTTGCATCAACCCTTAGTCATTGGCATCATTATTTTTTTGTTCATCGAAACTTACATGACGTGTAAAGCTTACACATCATGTAATCTTTTAATTTTCACCGCACAAGAAGGAATCACGAATTTCGGCGTATCTCTTTCATAGTAACTTTTCCCAAAAAAAAATTATATCGTGTAATGTGATACATGATGTGTAAATTCTCTACTCCAGTTTATGCATCTCCGCTGAATCCTCAAAAATCCGGTTTCGCGCCGGTTTTCTTCACTCGTGGTGCGAAGTGTCTTTGAGCTCCTATTTTCATCCCTTTTCAACCCTTTTCTAAAGATGGGTTGTATCCTCCCATAAAACATTAAACAAGTTAAACTGTTCAAAATTTTGCAAGAATAATCAATTAAATATAGAAATTAATACATTAAAATACCATAAAATATATGTGGGGAATACAGAGACCAGTTGGCCACCACTTGATGATCTTCATCAATCACACTAGTGATGATTTTTATTAACATTAAGGTATAAACTTTATTATGTTCTATATATTGTTCCTAATTATTCTTCTAGATGATCCTTTGTAAAGGTCCAGAATATTATTAAGCCTTACTTTGTCATTATGATATGTCTGGTAACTCAAAAAAGTTTTTCATATCTACATAAGTGGTTTTTAAATGCTTTTAAAAATCATGGAAGTAATTCCAAAGATTAAAAGTGATTGGGAAATTAAAGTGGGTGTTTTAAAAGTGATTTAATTATTTTTGGAAGTGTTTTAGAATTTTTGAAAGTAATAATAAAAACTTTTCTTAGTTATTTATAAATTAGGATAATTAGAAATTTAATATTTTCAATAAAATATTTAACCTTACACATGATTTTGAAGTTACGTAATGGTAAGGAGGTTTTTATAAGGGATGAGTAAGGTTAAGCCTTAGTTTTCTTACCATGTATAAAGATAAAACTGTTTTTGAACTATTTGTGTAAGGGTGAACATGATCTTTCATTTTTTATGTAAGGGTAAGTGATGTTTTTTGTTAGTCGCATAAATGTGGAGCTCATTTTTATGAGTTGTGTAAGGGTCAGCTAGCAGTTCCTTCTGTTACGTAAGGGTAGCCAAAAAATTTCATGCACTGTATAAAGGTACCCCCTAGATGCATAAATGTTGGGCCATAGTTACGTAAAGGTAACCCAACTCTACTTGATCTCACATAAGGGTTATTTGAGAATCCTTATGTTCGCGTAATGGTAAATCTTAACTCATTTAAGGGTCCTTCCCAGATCACATAATGGTAGTACAAGTTTTCTTAATCTCACGTAAAGGTCAGTTTCTTCATGTGTAAGGGTCAACCGCAAATTTTGAAGCTCACGTAAGGGTACTCTGAGATTCCTGAAGCCCGTGTAAAGGTGGTCAACCACATGAGGGTAAAACCCTATTACCCTTACACAGCATGTATATCTCGCATAGGGGTAGTAGTATTTTCTTAAAACCCCCAATTTTCCCCCTTTAGATCCGCAACACATTTTTAATGTAAATTAAGGAATTAAATTTGGAAATCATATGGTTTTGAATATGGTAAGGGTTTTAAATGTAATCTTTGACCTTCCTTGTATTTAGAAATCTTAAAATAATTGTGAGAAGAATTAAAATGGAAATGGTTTTAATATAAATTTGATATGAAATGAATACCCACTTAGAACTGTATTTGTGTATTTTAAAATACCAAATTTTCCCTGTTTAAGACTTTCTTCATTTCTTGACTCTAGGTGATATGAAATACTTCTCTTTGAGTCTTGTGATCCATCTGCAATTGATTTGAGTTTCCTCTTTGCATGTAAGACCTATTTTTTCCAAGCTGAAGATGTGTGTGTGTGTGTGTGTCCTCTGTTTTTCTGCAGCACGACATATAAAATTCCAAGTAGGGGATCTATGACTTTTCTTTGTTTTTGTGAAAGTGTGAATCAATCATGTTTTATATTCTTTATTTAAATGGACGTGATTAACCTTAAGAAGATAATAATTTGGTCATATTACATGAAGAATGGTTATTGAAGAATCTGAATTTTTTTCTATAAAATATAAAAAGAAGATGTCGCGTTCTTTAGAATGAATAGTTGTTGTTAAGGAAACGGGAGGATTATTATATGCATTAAACAAATACTCTTATTCAATAATCTTATAAATTGCATGCAGTAGATTGATAAAGTTATCCTTAATCTGAAATTTTCATATAGATAATTATTATTTGATAATCTGGAATTACTAAAGATAGAGGTGATTATCACATGCAAATTCTTATTATTTTTCATAATATGGAAATTCAATATAAATTTATTTGTCGCATGTTGATGAATGATAATTGTAGAGATTATTTAAGAAAGATAAGATAAATAATTATGTGTAGTGAAATATGATCGGTGCTTCACTATTATCATTAATTCAAGAATTGAATTAGAAATAATATTGCATGGTGTGGATAATCATGGCTATCTTAGAATTTGGAAATCCCATGTTACAATATATATATTTAATATTGTGGATGTTAATTTCAACAATGGAATTTAATGATTTATCACATGCGTTATATAATATTATTTGATAATTTGTATGATTATCGTAAGAGAGTGGATTTAAATAATTTCATGATGTATGATGATGATAATTATTCTAGAAATTGTTTAGGAAATAGAAAGAACTAACCACATGTCATTGTATAAATATTATTTGATAATATCAAAATGATAGCATGGAACAATGATAAACTACTTAAATAATGTTGATTAGAATTATATTATAATTTTGGAATTGGATAATTGAAATGGGGATTATCACATGTTAACGATGATTAATATTTCATGTTGTGGGAATTAAATGAATGGTCGGGTTTGTGAGAAAATGTGTTTTATGTTTCCTCTTGATATTTACTTGATAATGTGTTATCTACTTGACTGTATTTTGTTGTTGATGATGTTGTTTGGCATAGTTGAATGCTTAAAACAGTTAAACAACATAAATTCATGTGTTTTTAATTAATTAAATAGAGGCACAATAAAAATAATTATTGTTCATCATGGAATTATTTAAACATGGAAAAGATGCTTAAAGCATCTGATTTGATTTATATCTACTATTAGCTACAGCCTAATGTTGTCTTTTATGGAAAACATATGCCTATTAAACTGGTTAATTCAAGATAGAATAAAAAATTTTGTTTGTTAAAGATGAATTGATTAAGGTAGAGTGAGCTCATTCTTGACTATGAGAGGCTTGAATATCTTGATGTTATGACCTTAGTTGTCCTAAAAATTATGTGTGGAACAATACATTTTAGATGTATTTATACTCTATGGATTTAGATCCTTGATGTGAATGACTGATAAACTATTATGGTTGGTGTGATGATAAGTAATAGGTGTGGATGCCCGAGGCTATGGTGGTGTTGACGATTGTGGTGGCACGAGGTGCTGATTATGATGGTGGTGGTGTCATGGGGTGTTGAGTGTGAATATATTGGCATGAGATGTCAGATGTGGTATCATGTGCGATGGTGTGGGACATTGAGGCGGTCGAGACGAGTTCAGAATGGGGCTTGCTTGTTGATGCTTACTTCATGTCGATGCTTACTTTATTTTGATGCTTTCATGATAGCCAATGGCTGATTATTATTTATATGACTAGTTTCCAACCATGGGACGCAGTTTGATGTTATGCACTACGAGTGTATCTTTTAAGTGGTAACTTAGAAGAAGTCCTAGAGTACCCAGATGTTTATGAAATGATAATGAATTAATGAAAGAATGAGGTTAGTTCTTGATGCTTGCATATGATGATGGCATACATGAGAATACAAGAAAAGAATATATAGTGTCGTCGACACTTGGCTTGGAAGATTAAAATGTTAATCATGGAATGAAAATACAATAACATTAATTAATGGATAATGAATTAATTAATATTGAACTTGATATTTTCACCTTAGCAGTGGTAGTCGGGTGTCCTGGGAGATAATAAATGCAGATGAATCTAAGGCCATGTAGTCGCCCTTTGTGTGGTTGTGTGTGATATTGTTTTATATTTTCTGATTTCATACGCTATCTCACCCACGTCGGTAGGGAAACCGACACTCAAATATTTTGAGGGGTGTTTTCTCTAACATCCAGTATGATGAGGCAACAGATGGTTAACTTCTCCCTTTCTCCCACTCCCCCTTCGGATGTAGTATGAGTAGGCATATCTCGAACTATAATGACTTGCGGTATAGGGTGTGTTCCTACCTAGGCTGCGATGACCCACAGTTTCACTATACATTTATGTGGGAACTTTAATGGCTTGAGGTATAACACATACTTGTATCTGATCGCGGTGGTTACTGTTGGACCTGTAACGCTCCCGACAACGGACCATAACCCCCCTCTGCCCACTAACTCGTGGACCTGGGCTGGCCCTCCGCTCACCTAGCGGACTTGGGCCCTTGGGCCAACTTGGGTCGAGTTCTGGATATCTCCTCTAGCCAGCTGAAGGTTTATTTTGCCTCCATCGAGATTCGTACCCAGGGTTGACTGACATTTAACCAGCTAGGGAGCATCCTCGACTTCCACTAGTGTAGTGGTACTCGTGATGCTCTTTAGTGGCTGTTATGCCTCAGGTCCCAGGTTCGAATCATGGGGGAGGCAAGATTAAATCCTGGTATGGCCCGGGGACAGTACCTGCCACATGGAGGCGTAACTCCCCAGTGGCCCGGTCCACGAGTTAGCGGGCGCGGGGTGTGGCACGGACTACAACCCGGTTAGTGGTGTTTGCCAGTTAAAAAGGTGTATTTTTTGTTGGACCTGTGATGCTCCCGACAACAGACCATAACCCCCCTCTGTTCACTAACTCGTGGACTCGGGCTCTATGGGCCACTAACTGGGCTAGGTTATGGATATCTCCCATAGCCAGCTGGAGAATTATTTCGCCTCCGCAGAGAATCGAACCCGGGGCTGACTGACATTTAACCAATCAGGGGATGAGAGCTACAAACTAGTGGAGAAGTGGTTGTGGGGTACCCATATACATATAGACACACACACACACACACATTCTCAGTATTATGGTTATACTTCTGTGCGATATTTGGTGAGCGGACTATTATGAGGATGAGAAAAGAATAATATACCCATTTAAGCGATGAGTTAGTTTCATTTATTTACTCACTCGACTTTAGTATACTTCTTTTAAATTTTATATGAGAAGTTTCAGGAAGGATCCTATTGAGTATACATGTTATGATCACCCCATGTATATATAAACTAATTTTCAGGTCAGTAAAATCTGATTGGTGTTGTTTGGTGTTTGTTCTCATTTTATCCCTTTTCAAATTTTTGTGAAGGTAATGTTTCTTATTGTGTGTTTATACGCACTCATTGCCAGTCACCTATTAGAAGAATCATTGTAACTTTAGTTTTATCGGTCGCCGAGGAAGGATAAACTAGGACGGGGGCCGAGACATACTTAGATTTTGGATTAAAAAACACGAAATAGGAATCCAATGGAGTGACATCCCTTTATCAAATACATGGCGACGGCGGCTTCCTCCTGTCAGAAGCTAATCGATATCGGGACCAAGATCGTCGCCGTGGGTCGCAACTACGCCGCTCATGCCAAAGAGCTCCGAAATGCGATTCCGAAGGAGCCGGTGTTGTTCCTTAAGCCAACCTCTTCGTACTTGGCAAATGGCGGAACTGTCGAAATCCCTCGCCCCTTGCTGTCGCTGGATCATGAAGTGGAGCTCGCTGTCGTGATCAAACAGAAAGCTCGCGACGTTCCTGAAGCATGGGCCATGGAATATGTTGGAGGTTATGCACTAGCTCTTGATATGACTGCAAGGGAAATTCAATCTTCTGCCAAGTCTGCTGGTCTTCCATGGACTGTAGCCAAAGGGCAGGACACCTTCACACCAATCAGTTCTGTTCTGCCCAAGTCAGTGGTGGCAGACCCTGACAACCTGGAGCTCTGGTTAAAGGTGGACGGGGAGTTGCGACAGAAGGGGTGCACCAAGGACATGACATTTAAGATCCCGTTTCTCATTAGCCACATAAGTTCGATCATGACACTGCTTGAAGGTGATGTCGTCCTTACAGGCACCCCGCCGGGTGTTGGTCCGGTACGAGCAGGCCAAAAGATTACTGCTGGCATCACAGGCCTGCTGGATGTTGACTTCAATGTTGGAGAACGTCAGAGGCCTTGAAATCACGGTGCCCACTGCCTTTGTCACTTTTAGACGACATCTCGGCTTCTCCTCCACGCTGTCTGTTTAATGGCGGCACTCGCGGTGTACATAGGTGTACCCAGGACGTAGCCTTTTGCAGGTAAGCCCTACATTTCGTTGCTTAAACCTGTAATTCATAGGTAAACCCTTGCAGTAAGAATGCTAAGATAACATCCCTTTATCTTTATAAAACTATTAAAATTCCAAAATTTTAACTTTTGAATTTCCCACATAATGCATTTAATACTAACAGAACATGAGCATTTCTCAAAATTTAAATTTTTTTTGGAAGACGAGAAAAAATTCAATGTTCCTACAGATAACGTAATGATTTGTGAATATATAATTTTTTTGATATGCTAGAAAAGATATGTTATAGATAATTCAATACATACTATGTTAGTCTGACATGATACTTGTCCAGAAAAATAGAATGACTTTTCATCTACTCATATGTGAGAATCAATAGTTCAAAACAAGAGAGGTCGACGGATTCTATACAAATCTTTTGGCAACAAAGCAATTGCAACAACTGATTGCTCTTAGAATATGAGAGCCCAGTACATCCATGGTGGACGTGTCAATGTCAAATGGAATGTCTTTTACTTTATAAAAAATCACCGTTTAGGAGATACATATATAAGTTGCAACTATTGTTGTTCAATCATCCCCCACTCATGTTCCATAAATTCAAACCTCCTTGAATTCATGGGTTTAGTAAAAATATTAACAAGTTCAATGCTTGACCCAATGAATTATAGAGATTAGTCTTCTTTTTGTGCATAATCTCTAAGAAGCGATGTCTTTCATCTATGCATCTAATTTCTAACTAATGTTTTAAATTTTATGACATATTGATGGAACTTTTGCAATCATACATTATAGGAATGTGAGAATACATGAAACCGAAATTGGATAATGTTTGTTTAATCCACAATAATAGTGGAAAAAGTTTTATACATTCAACTTCAACAATGGAAAACGCCATATGGTATTATTTCTTACTTGACCAAAAAATTAAATACTTCCTTAACTCTCATGTAGGTTGAGATGAACAATCCAACATGTGTTTCAGACACTTTTTAACGTCTTTTCCTTATTCGTTCCTTGCGTACTTCATTAATTAAAAAGCACTTCGAGACGAGTTCCGTGAACTATGGCTTATTCCATGAACACCGACAGAGGTCATGACTCAACCCGACCAACTATGCTTCTTTTCTCTTCTTCATGGTCTGCCTCCTGAGTATGCCATCACAACGTTAGAGATTCTAGCAAGTCCATCATATGGCCATCTCTCGTGCCTATCATTGGCTCGGTAAGGCCCATTGTACCTTGCCTCCTTCTCCAGTTCCCCCTGTGGATGGATCACAGTGCCATGTCATCTTGTTGTGCTACTCCTCAGCCCTCTTCCTCGACTTCATTAGCTCAAAGGCGGACCCACATCCCGTGTCGGTTTTGGCACATCTATGCTTACATTAGAGATTGAACTTTCGCAAGTGGCAAATGCTCCTCAAAGCCCTTTTAATCTCATGTAAATCAGCATGCTTACTCGCGACCTGGAATGTGTTGCAATCTTTTCACCCAATGACAACGATTTGAGAGTTTGGTAGAGGATGGTTGCGAGACGGTGTACACATGTTCGATTGGACATCCCCTATTGCCTACTTCACCTCATTTGCTTGTGTGTCGGAGTATCACTCTCACTCTCGCTATGACCACCCCCCTATGTAGTCTTTGCAATAGTTATGTCTTGAGTTGGGCTTCTCTCCTTAAACTGTGAGGCCTATAGTTTGTGTAACGTCTTGGGTTTTTGGAGCGGGTTAAAATCCTCGTCCGTTTTGAATTTTGGAATTGGTGGGTATGTCAAATTCTTTTTCGATCATCGAAACTTAATTCTGAGAGTTTCCTCAATTCAATATCTTGTTTTTGGATAGGTTTAGAGGCTTGACAAGTGCCTCGGATGTTCGAAAGTTTCGGAGCATCGGAGGCCCGAACGCCCTGTTTTGGAAGTTGCAGGTTGAGGCGCACGGTTTGGGAAAACTGTGCGGCCTCTCACTATTAGCCGTGCAACCCAATTTTGTACTACCGCACGGTTTGGCAAACTGTGCGAGTTGGGGCGCACAACCGTGCGGTGAAGTCTGCAGTATTTACAGAGGGTTTCCGCACAGTTTGCGAATGGGTAGTGCCATTTAGGCAGTACCTCAACACCGGAGCCCGCACGGTTGTCACACAGTTTGACTAACCGTGCAGCCTCTTAAAGAGGTGATTTTACGTTTTTTCACCTCTTCTCGTTTTCTTTCTTTCCTCCTTTTTTCTTCCTTGGTTGCGTGTTGCACATGGAGCTCCTCCATTTTCTTACTCCCTTAGGGTGTGATCCCTCTCCTTCGTTCGAGCTTCGTTTTGATCGTCGTCGGGTGCGTGGAATTCTTAACGGTAAGACTCTCCTCACCCATGCTTCTCTTTTCTTTTTTCCTTCGCCTGACGGACCGCTAAATCCGTGCGAGTGATTTTGCCCTATTTTCAAGGCGTTTGTCGGAAACTCTGATTTCTTCCAAACCGGTCGGAGTTAGAGGCTAATATCGGTTGTGCCTACGTCTGCGATTCCAAGATAGGTGGTGCATACCTTTTTTCGTGTTTTCGCAGTTGTTTTGGTAGTGCGGCTTTTAGCGCACCGTTGGGTAGATGCGTAAGACCCTAATAAAATTGAACGCTTGATGTTAAATTAATTGTATGACCTTGTGGGATGCCGTCGGGCATGCCCAAACCTTATTCGCTCGTGCGAGGTTGGGTTAGAGGTCGTCGACCACTTGGGTAGTTAGGCCGGGGTGTGTTTCTTTAATTGAATTGAATTGTTTTATTTAAATTGAAGTGAATATATATATGTAATTGCTGTGACATACTGCTGAGATCCATGAGATCGTGACGGGCTCGGCCCGAGGTTTGAAACGGTGATGGCCATTTGGAAATTGAGGCAATGTGATCGTCAGGATGGGCTAGGCCCAATTTACTTGGGTGATGTGATCACCAGTTGGGCGAAATGGTCGTTGGTTAAGGCGGCAAGATCGTCAGGTTGAGGGCATGGCCTGTGATATTGGATGACAAGACCATCGGATTTGAGTGACATGGTTGCAGGGGCATGAGGTGCCGAAGTTGGTGCGGCTTAGGTACTAAATTGGTGATTTCCGTTCACTCGTGATGACCAAAGCGCTAATTGGAGTCGTGTGCATACAGGTTGACTCAGTGATGAGGTGGTTTTTGTTATGTAAAAATAATTGAGAGGGAGAAATGAGGAGAGGACTCTGTTTTTATTGAAGTAGTAGCTGAAAAACAGTAACGAAAATACAGCAAGAACACAACAGAAATATAGCAATTGCAGTAGGGAGGGAGAGAGAAGTAGAAGGAAGAAGATATAGGTAGAAGAAGAAGGTGCTGCTGGAGAAGACCACTCCTCGTAGCAGCTGGCTGACCTCCCAAGATCGGCCTCCTTTCTCAGCAACCGGCTGGAAATTCAAGAATGATTCCTCCCCCTTTCCTCTTACAGCCAACCCCTCCAATTTATAACCCAGCTATCAGCCAGCTAACAACTTGCTAACAACCTACTGCCAGCTGTCACCAGCCCCTAACAAACTGACAAACACAAACAAACAACCCAAAGACATCACTGCCCCTTGGCAGTTGTACACAGGCAGCCCCCACACCCCTTAACAAACTTTCCAGCCACTGCTGCTCTTCCCCCCTACACGGGCATCAACCCACTCAAACCAATTACATATATTCCTAACATTCACCCGTCCTTAAAAACCACCTTGTCCCCAAGGTGGACCACCAAAAACACAGCTCGACCTCTTCAACATTGGTTCTATAAGCCCCCTTTGAAGTCGGCAGCACATCTGATCCAGCACCTGCGAGTAGAAGGGCTGCTAAAGAATTCTGCAAGTAGAAGGGGTATCATATCTGGTAGAAACAGCTGCGGTTTCTACCAACGGAATTGCTGCATGTGGACGTGTGAAACCAAGGTCAAAAACCAAAACAAAGGTTGCCCCATGACCCTTAGAGGTTATTGCCAGTTGTGGCTGCAGCAGTGGCTTTGGAACATGATGAAATCCCTGCCGTTGTGGAGATTCTTGTTCCTCTTTATCTTCCACTTGGTCCCAAACAACAAGCCCGGCGAGCTTCCGCTGTGCTGCAGCACAACAAGTCTCCTGCCCAGCACAAATTCCAGCCAACCCATCGTCTTTAATTTCCATTTCTCGAAGCTGCTTTGGATGCCCAACAGTTAAAACATCCTGCCAAACACAAAGACCAGCATGTATTGCAAGCAGCTGGCAAAGTAAGACAGCTCTTAGCATCCCATGTGTTTGCAGATTTGAGTTCCTGATTTTGAATGTTATCTCGTCCAGCCGCTTACATCCCTTCAAATGTCTTCTATCCCCTTCAGCTGTTAGCTCTTCAAATGGGTGTTCTTGTTTCCCACAAGAATTTACCCAAAAACAAACCAAGTTGCATCTTGACCAGAATAATGTTGCCAAGACATCTTCACAAATAGTAGGAAGTGCCCCAAACATCTCCAAGCTCCACATTTGCGAAAAATTTTGTCCAAAAGCATGTGTAGCTGAAACTGTACTTCCAAGAAAGGAAATAAGTTGGCCAAAACCTCGTATGTCCTTAGCTACAATGCACTTAGGGGTATACCTCCCAGCTAGTCTATTTGATCCTAACCGTGCCCAAACCTGCTCCATTTTCCAGCAGCCATGAATCCTAGCAACATTCGGCATAACAAATTCTGGTTCAGCCAATATTTGTCTAGCTGGATCGGTGTGGAGTCCGAGAACAGAAATATGACTCTGGGGATCTCTTGCCTGCCTTTTCACGGGCATTACCTCCAGCAAAGAAGCTGCATTCGGAGGCGTGAAACCTGAATCATAGACCAAAATCAAGGTAGTTCCCCATCCTTTGGAGACTATAGCCAAGTATGTGCACTGCGTCTTAGGTGGAGGCCACAACATCAAATGTGCAATTCCTTTGAAAGTTTCTATGGCACCCTTGATGCCATCCAACTCACCCTTCAAAGTCTGGGAGACATCCTGTTTTCCCCCTGCTGTATTTTTCTCGATTTCCTCTTTCTCAGACTTCACTTCATTTTCACATAGCTGAGTCTTTACCTTGATTGACTTCTGATTTGTTCCCTTCAAAACTGTTGTGTAGTCCCCAACTTTTTCAGCTACAGCCCAAGCCTTCTGTTTAGCACCTTTCAAATTGTGAGATGTGGCCTGTTGAAATGCAATCGCTGCTAGCTTCTCAACCTTGGGTTCTGCAATGGCCAGCTCCTCGAGATACATTATGGCAGAAACATACTCTTGCTAATCAACTTCAGACTGAACCAACTTTATAAGCATTTGGTCTTTCTCTTTCCAATTGGCTTCATTTTCATCATTTTTTGGTACTTCACCCCTTGTACAATCGCCGTTCTCATGATCAACCATGCCCATAAACGTATCTCCGGAATCGTCCTGTGGAGAGTGCCCACGCGTCACTCGAGCAGGCTTTGGGTACCCTGCCACCACGCCCAGCTCCGAAGGGTACACAGAAGCTCTGCTGAACTCACCTTGTCCATTGTCGTCTTTTTTTTCTTCATTTCCAACTTTGCTAAAAAAATTGTGGCTGCTCCTCCAGCAATACCAGAACCTGTAACCTGCTCAATATAATTGTCCCGCCTTTCCACACTAGTACTCATGTTATCAATTACCTTTCTCTGTTGTCCCAGAGTGGAAACAAACTGTTCCTCCAAAGCATTAAGTTGTTGTAACGGTACCCTCTCCGTCGGTTGACCATACTTTTCCATTATAGCTGATTTAAACATTTCCCATGACAAGTTCGAAGTAGCTCTGTGCCAGGATAAAAACCAATATAGAGTGGTGCCAACCATGCTAAGTTGGGCCCAGTGTAATTTCATGTCATCTTTCGTCCGACAAAATTCGAAAAACCTTTCTGCTTTGATGATCCAATCATACGGATCCTCTCCCAAAAAATCTGGCAGTGTGACTCTTGTTGCCATTCTGCACCCCAACTCAGCTAAAGGAATGACAAACTGTGTCTTCCTCGTGATCCCTTATCACCGAAAAAAGAAATTTTCTGCACAGCTGAATTTTTACTTTTTTTTTTTTTTTACCGCGTCGGACTGCCTCTCCAGTAGCTCCCGTGTAAGAGCCTCTTCTCTTACCACGCGCGCCTCACTGCAGCGTGGAATATATTGAGCCCGTCCGTCAACGACTTTTGCGTCGGCCAAAAAGTTCTCCCAAATGCGACAGTCCTTCTCCGCTGCTCACTCAGTTGCCTCAGCATCGATCACTCCCAACTCGCACGCGTCACTTGCTGCGACACGTTTCCCTGTACTCGCGCTTCTCCTCCCGCAACCAGCGAGCTTGGATAGTAAACTTTGCCCACACGGATCTCCCCAGTTGGTTCCGTTTCTTCTAGAACGGTCGCGCCTCACAGTGTACGGAAGCACTGTTCGTATCTTCCGCAGCGGCAACCGCGTTCTTCACCTACGTTCACCTCCCTAGCAGCGATCCTCCACGATCTTTTCTGGTTTTCAACTTGCAACAACTACTGTTCTACGTCAGCAGCTTTTCTAGCGAATTTTTCCCAATAGCGAACGTCCTGCTACGTTCGGTTCTGCTCCCGCAAAGACTCGACTAGCTCCTGTGATTGGCTTGCTCCGATTGTATCTCTTTCCTTTTTTTTTTAACTTCCAACGTACAACGCCTCCAGGACAGTGTGGCAGAAAACAGTTCCTGAGCCTGAACTCCCTCTTCAATCTTCCCCAGCGGAGTCGCCAAATGTTATGTAAAAATAATTGAGAGGGAGAAATGAGGAGAGGACTCTGTTTTTATTGAAGTAGTAGCTGAAAAACAGTAACAAAAATACAGCAAGAACACAGCAGAAATATAGCAATTGCAGTAGGGAGGGAGAGAGAAGTAGAAGGAAGAAGATATAGGTAGAAGAAGAAGGTGCTGCTGGAGAAGACCACTCCTCGTAGCAGCTGGCTGACCTCCCAAGACCGGCCTCCTTTCTCAGCAACTGGCTGGAAATTCAAGAATGATTCCTCCCCCTTTCCTCTTACAGCCAACCCCTCCAATTTATAACCCAACTATCAGCCAGCTAACAACTTGCTAACAACCTACTGCCAGCTGTCACCAGCCCCTAACAAACTAACAAACACAAACAAACAACCCAAAGACATCACTGCCCCTTGGCAGTTGTACACAGGCAGCCCCCACACCCCTTAACAAACTTTCCAGCCACTGCTGCTCCTCCCCCCACACGGGCAGCAACCCACTCAAACCAATTACATATATTCCTAACAGTTTTGATCACTCGTGTGGGTAGAGGCGCCCGGTAGTGTGGCTTAGGTATTTGATTTGGGGGTGCTTGTTGTAGAAAGCCATGAGAAAGGCGAGGAGCCTTCGGATGACAGCGTTGAGGCTATCGGTTGGGGACTGAGACTCACCGTATTGAGGTCGTTGGGTCAGGACTATTTTGGGAGGACGGAGATCGTCGTTCCTCGGGACGTCGTGCTATGAGCCGACGATGATATTACTTTAGGAAAGGTATCGTTGTGCCTCCGGACGCCGGGCTCCGAGTCGACGGGTGCTTTTGAGTAGGGGGCCGAGGGACCAGGGTTCTATTTGCTTGGGCGTGCCTTCAGGACGTCAGTGACTTGATTTGGGGCACGAGGTGTCGGTTGGCACGAGGTGCCGAGTTACTTTATTGGAGGTGGAACCTGATGGTTCACCTGGGACTATTGACGTCATGGGATACCTTGGGCCATGGGCTAAGGATCCTCTCCTCTTCAGTGATTCCGACGTTGGCCGAAGCAGGTGACAGCTTCCTGGTAGCTGTTGAGCACCAGAGAAGCTTGTTTGTTTATTTAAATTGCATGAGCTGTTGTCCTTATTATATTACACATCTGTTTAAACACATATGTTGGGTATGCACACGTGGGTGGTACCCTAATGAGACTCATTCTTACACCCTACACGGGCTCTTCGGGACGCGTGTAGACTTTATGCTTTTACGTTCAGGTAAGGGTTTAGGCTCTGGAGCTGGATTCTAGTTTGAGTTGGCATGGATGGATGATGGAGGACCTTGAGGTTCCTGCATCAGACGAAGTTTCTGTTTTGTTTTCCTTTTGTACTAACATGCTGCTTGTATATGTATGTATTGTGGTACGCCATTGGCGACCCTCGTGTTTATTGATATGCATGACCTGATATGCATGCATGCTTTGTTTTAGTAGCTGCAAGTGGCATGTTTGGCTGTTATTTATTTCCACTGTTGTTGTTTATTATTTCGCTTTCGCTATTGCTTGTGATTGATTGTGCTTTCACCATTGGCTGGTCTGGTTCGAGTCTGCTGAGTCTTTCCTTCTGCCGCATGTTATTTATGTTTACTTGGACCATTATTATATCATCCCCTGAGGTTATAGTCTCCCCATTATTACTCTCTACACCCTTGCTGCTAGTCGACAACCTTTGACGTACGTGGAGGCGTGCCTAAGGCCAGTGACACCCGGCCCTATAGCACTGTTCGGGTGGCTAATCGGGTCGAGGGTGCTACAGTTTGTCAAGAACCATTGTGCATCCTACGCTTCTTGGTCATTGTCCTGCATTGTTGCATCTTTTGATTTGATTCATTCTGATGTTTGGGGCCTGTTCGATACCAAATACTTCCCAGTTTTCATTATTATGTTATTTTTATTGATGATTATTCGTGTATAACTTGGCTCCATCTCTTATATCAAAAGTCCGAAGTTCTTTAAGGTTTTCATGCCTTTTACATTGAAATTTAAACACATTTTTTTTAACAAATCAAATGTTTATGGACAGATAATGTTCGTCAGTATTTGTTTTCATCTTTCTCCTCTTTCCCTACCGATCATGGGATTATCCATCAAACATCTTGTCTAGACACCCCTCAGCAGAATGACACCGTAGAGAGAAAGTACCGTCATCTTCTCGAATGGCTCAAGATCTCTCATTTCACATGAATTTGCCCCTTCATTTTTATGCGATTTTGACAATAACTTATCTCGTGGTTCAGATCGTTGGTTGGGGCTGGGTCTCGGGATAAGAGTGGAGTGGATTCCGTGAGTGGATTCCCTCCTTGGCATGGTTAGCCTTTTCCAATGCGAGATAGAGCGATTGAGCGATTGAGCACGTTTCCTGCTTGGCAAAGATGCTTTTTTGATGAACGTATGCTACAAAGGTAACATTCAGGACAACCTCAGGGATTGCGACCAGCTAGTGGAGCGTAACTTATTTTATTGCATGGTTACATACATAGATGATGATATACTCTGTTGATAACAGTGCCTCCCTAGCAGTGTTCCTTTGTTGGTGACTAGATGCTATGCGATAATGAATTTGGCTCTAAGAGAGAGAGAATGACACCACTAGTGGACAAAACAGTACCTACCTTAGAGGAGGCTTGTCATCCTCCGGGTTGTACCATGGTAAGTTCATGGCCATGGAACATGAGATGATGATGTTGATGTTGATACTTGATGTTCGATCCGAGGGATCAGTCTATAGCCATAGTACTATGCCGTCGTACAATGGGTGTTCGCCCCTGCGACAACATACAACACATGGGATAAAACAAGTGTTGCTCTATGAGTATTTTGACAGATAACTCCTGCGAGGACCAGTGAGATGAGATCTTTGTTATTATATATGGTTGGGCCCCATTCTCTGATTGCTCTTGTTTTATCATGTGATTGTTGTTTAGTTGATATGAGGTGCTTGGCCCCTCTTTGACTGCCCTTTTTGTTTTTGTTGTTTAATGATTGGTTATTGACAGTTGAATCCTCTTTGATTGCTTGCTGTTGAATTTCTTGCCACTCGTTATTTCCCATGATATTTCAGGTTTTGGTTATTGACGGCTAGTGAGATGACCGATGGGTCAGGTGGGATGCTAATAAGGTGAGAAAGTCATTGTGGATGTGAGATGTAACCTCTTGATGTTAGTGTATGATGAGATGAGATATATGTATTCGGTTAGGTTACAGTCAGGCTGGGCTGGGGTTGGGTAGTATTAGTGTGTACCCTTGAGTGTGCCCGCATCTTCTATGCCACAATGGCATGTAGTTATTATATTGTATGTGCATGCATAGGATTTGTTTCAGGTGTGGGTTGAGTGACACCCACTGATAGAAATATGGGGGAGGATGCCGACCCATGCCTTACGAGACCCCTTGTGTGTTTCACTTACCAGTGAGGCAAGCTAAGAGGGGAGGATCGGGGGAGTGATTAATTACTTTTAAGGGGCAGTGTTGTAATTAGTCATATTAGTAGTCTAATTGGGCATGGGTTATAAGAGGGGAATAAGGGCGACCATATAGGGGGTCGATTATTCTGTTAGAAGGGAGGGCGCGCCGCCTTAGCTTGAGTAGAGAGAAGCTTCCGAGACTGTAGTCCTAGTCTAGTTCCGACAATTCGAGTAAGGAATTCTTGATTGATTCTTCTCATTTTCTCTCGTTGTGAATCTCCTACCCATTGGTGCTTTTATTGAGAGCAAAAACGTGTTGTGGATAGAGAGATTCAAGAGAATTTCAAGAAATCAATTTTTGAACAGAGAAAGTGAAGTTGCTACGGAAGTTTATGCCCACATGAATGGAGAATTGTGTTTCTATGTTGGAGGCGAGCCAACAACGTCGGGAGAACCTGGTGCAGGAGTTGACGACGTCCATGGCTTGCCAGGAGAACCTGACATTGCAAGTTGTTCATTCCTTTCTATCTGAGTTCTTGAGCATTTCTTTACACCATCTGTAAGGTACGTTTCAATCTCCGCATCAATCTCCCTTTTATCAGAGTGTTCACCGTTCATGTTCTCTCTTGCTTCTTTCCCTCTAGCACATTCAAGGTTATTGTAATTGTTAGAATATTTAGGCATTTATGATAAGAGTCAACGGTCAAAGTTTGACTGTTTAAATGGGTTGACTTGTATTTATGTTTCCATCTTTATTTCATCTATAAATAAAGAACCCTACCTCTTTATGAGGTATGAGATTTACCGTAACATGGTATCAAAGGTGTTGCGAAAACGTAGGGAGTTAGCAACGACATAAACGACGATACGAAAGGAAATGCAGAAAAGAAGAAAGCACACGGAACACACAAATTTACGTGGTTCGGGAATAGTTCCTACGTGCACAGAGAGACAGAATATTCACTATATCGGGAGCACAATTACAGAGTTTTTAGGTAAGAAACCCTAGCCCCAAATGGGCTACATATGAAGAAGACGATCCACTATTCCGAACAGGAAGTCCGCGTTGCTACAGTGAAAGATGACCACCTTTGTCAAAAGTGCTACAGTGCTGCCGGTTGGAAGTCAAAAGTGCAACAGTATAGTTGACTCCAAAGTCCGCACTGCTACAATGCCTGTCGGTGTCGGTCGGTCGGTCAGCTCTGCTACAGTAGTCAGAGTTGCTCAAGTCCCGAAAATTTGGGCCGGGACCTTCGGCCCCCGAACCCCCGGAGTAGGGGCGCGTTGCCCCCTGCAACCCCCAACGAGCTCACCACAGAGCTCGATCCGCGATAGTTGCGGGCCACAAACATTCGGCCCAACCGGATCGGGCTACACCAATCCAACAAAAGAAGGTTGCGTAACCCCCCTCCCGACGCTCCCCTCGTGACGCCCTCCACCATCGCGATTGTTACACTGAGATTTAAAAAGAAAATTATGTTTGTTAGCATATTCAACACGCAACACTAAGTTTAAACGACCTACGATATATATAACCGCTATAACCTAGCAGTTAAATTGGCGGGTATGGATACTATTAACTACTTTATGAATATATATATATATATATATATAAATGTCCTACTACATATAAAATTATTGATAAATGTTTAGTAAATAATCAATCAAATTTTTAGTAAAGTGATTTTATTTTTCAAAAATATGTTTTCTCCAAAAATAAAATTTTATTGCTTTTCATGAGAAGGATATTATAATTGATTTTTGGGACTTTTAGAAAATGTATTTGATAAAATTAACTTCATTTTTGGAACCGGGATATCAAAATTTACTTTGGGTGAAATTTTGAATTTTTTCTGAAAATATTAATTTTTCAGTGAATAGTGAAAAATACCGATTTTTGTAAAACTATCATTTATTTTTAATAAATTAAACAATTTAAGTCACATTATGTTTTAAATACGATTTCATGTAACTTAAGTATTATTTAGTTATATATAATCTACTTAATAACTTTGAATCAACTTTATATTGGTTTTTAGTATAAGTTTCGTTTTGGGTTTAAAAACAGGTTTTTTTTAAAAACTGTTTTAAAATACACAATGTTTCTCCAATTAAACTAATTAAAATAATCCCTAATGGGGAATATTTTAAATGAAATATATAGATGATATATCATTAAATATTAATTGAGTTTCATACAATGATTATTATTACTCATAGAGTTAATATAGAATCATCTTTTACCCAAAAAATATTTTTCTTAAAAATCCGCTGACCCGTCTCGTCCGTGTGATTAATTTTAAATTGAATTCTGCCACTTTTGTGAATTGAATTTAGCCAAATGGATTCCATATTTGGAATCAGAATAATATATATTATCTAATAAGGTCAACTTAACTTTTGACCATAATGATTAGCGAAAACAGTTTAAATTAATTACCGCGATTAAGATTAAAACAGGGTTTTGCGCATTACATGCGTTTGTATTAAAATTAATTTTACACACACATATGATTTTTATTTAATGAATTGGATTTCATATTTAGAATCAGTAGTTATAAATTATCTGATAAAACTCATTTTAATTGTAGCCTTGATAAATTACCTAGGTAAATAAAAAGATACAAGTTACCATGGTAAAAACTGAAAGGGTAAAATTGAGTAAACTTGAAGACTTAAGGAATAACATTATACAAATGTATTTCTTTTTGTGTGGTGGAGGTGTGTCTTGACCACATCAACCCACCCTCCATTATTGATCTATTTTAGGTATTTACAAGAATGTCACTCTTCAATTATAAAAGGGCACTCACTCTCTCCTCTTCTTCACACCTCTCAAGCCATTTGACCCCAACCTCCGCCTCACGAAACAATGTCATTCGTTTTTCCATTACCACCTCTCACGGTTGAGTATGATGATGAATTTAAAGTTTATATATGATATTTATAACATAATTATAAATTTGGAGTCATTATATCATATATACCATTTTACGTTCCATTCCATAAGGGATACGATAATGTCGTTCGTGTGTACGGCGAACTATCGCTTCACGAAGCGATGCGATTCGTTTTTCACTAACGCGTTACATGGAAGGTAGTAAGGGTAAAAATAATAAATATATGTGATATACATGACATATTTATGATATTCATGACATATTTGTAATTCTGTAAATATAATATATCATTTTCTTTTTACCTTTTCACTCACTGAAAAAATGAGAACGTCATTTGTGGATGTGTGGACTGCTGTCTCCTCGAATCGATTTTGATTCCTTTTTTCACCACCACATCACAAAAATGCTATATATAAGTATATATAATTAAATAATATGGTATTTTTGATAGTATGATCATCCTGGAACGATACAATATTATTTACCTTCTTTCCATAATGATCATTAAAAAATAGAAGCATTACTCATGTGTATGTACGACCCACCGTCTCCATGATCGCAACGTTAGTTCATTTTTCATAACCATATTTCATGATGAGTTTCAAAAGTATAATTGATGTATAAATATGATAATTATGTCATGATTATTATCTTGAAGATTTTTATATAATGCCCTCTTTGACCATAGTCAACCTACCAAAGTCATTTTAGACACATAAACCGAATATGGTCAAAACATCCGACGTAAACCTAATTGATTAAGTAATTGTATATAACATGATAATAAGTGAAATAAAAGTAATAATAATAAAAAAGTTCTCTAAGCAAGTAAATAATTAGCATAAGTTTATTATTCAAGAAGATAATGACACACGACAAGTGAGACTCAAGGGAAGAGTTTTTTTTTGGTCTCACTTTTATTTCTGTGAGATGTATGCCACATTCACCACTTATTTTCATTGTGTGGTGTATATACTTCCCATAAATGTATTGTATTATTTTTATACTTAAATTTATGGGGATTTACATATCCATTTGAGAATTTCTCTTTTATGGGGTTTACGGTTTCAAAGTTACCAAAGCGATGAGAGATTTTTGTCTCATTTTGCCTTCTTTGAGACGTTTGTTATTTTATACACCTATCTTCTTTTATGAGGTGTATATACTGCCTATTTGACGTGTTATATCATGAATCTTCTTATTTTTATGATATTTTAAATTTCATTTAATGTTGTTCTTTCATGAGGATTACGATTTAAAGTTACAAAAGTGGTAAGAGTCTTTTGTTACAATCTCATCATTTATCGGGATTGTGTATGATTAAGTCTTCGATGTTGAAATTTTATAAAACTCATGACTTTTTTTCTCCTCTGGTTATTCATGACATTTTCAAATAATTGTACATTTTCCCGCTATTTTGTACTTAAAATGTTTGAAAAAGTGTTTTAAAGAAAATCTGTTCATTTCTTTCTTCGGTCGGAAATCTATTTTCTTCCGCGTCGGAGGCGGGGCCGGGAAACGCCGAGGAGGGCGAGGGTCGGGAGATCGCGTCGGAGGCGGGGGTCGGGAGACTGCGAGGGAGGCGGGGGTCGAGAGACGCGACGAAGGCAGGGGTCGGGAAACGCCGAAGGAAGGCGGGCCGGGATATCGCACAGGGAGGTGGGGGGACGAAAAATTATTGGGAATTTTCTTTTGATACCATTTGTTCAGTGAATTCCCCTTACCTCAAGATGAGGTGGAAACATTCTTTTATAGATGGATAAAAATGATTACAAGTTGGAGTAATCCGATGTGGGACTCAGAAATACCCTTTACCCGGAAATACAATTAACCAGGTTCAACAATACCAATATGTTTTATTATGCTTGCTATGAGTTTATGATGTTTCATTTAATCAAGATTGATATCACATGGCTCATGATTATTGATTTTTATGACTATTTCCTTTATTAAAGCCTTATGCCATGTTTTCATGTTTGATGATCGAGGTATTGTTGGGTATGAATATTCTTATGCTATACTCATGCACTTTGATTATGTCATCACACCCTTATGTTCTTCTTATGTTCACTAATGACATTCATTTGTTAATTCTTACGTTTTTTCTTACTGAGCATTTGAGCTCACCCTTCTAATGTTTTCTTTTTCCTCAATGAGGTTAAACGAGTTATGTCTAGAAGAGATTTCCTATGGATGACGATGATGTCTTAATGTGAAAAAGAAAAACTGGGTTAAGTGAGAGAAATGCTCATTTAAAGTCATGTGAATAATTTATATAGGAGTTTTTTCTAATTCTCTAAAACTCTAAACCTAAAAGGTTTTCGAGAATGTAAGCGATCCAATTTTTTCTTTTGATGTTGTAAAGTTTGGATAAAAAAAAATTGGGTCACAATTATGGGCATCAAAACCAAAAATGAAAAATTTACGATTTCAACACCGAATTCGGGAGTGTGGGTTCTGAGCTGTTATAATTTGTATCAAAGGTTGGTTTAGATAACTTTGGAGATTAGAATGTTATCATGTGAGGTTATCTTAAGAGTTATGGATACCATCATAGGTTTATAAGATTAAGGTTGATCATAAGTTCAAAGTCTTAGACACATCATTTGAGGGTTTTAAGTAGTAAAAATTTTGAGGTTATTAATAACATTTTTGGAGACGTTTTTTTTGGGTTGAGGTATTTGTAACCCCTAGGATCAACATGAAGTGTTATTTAGGGAAGAATTATTTTTCATGTTTAAAGAAAAAAAGGAGACAACCCGTATGCTGGGTGAAAACCCGTCACATCCGGCAAGGCGGTGGGGCTTGAACCCTTGATCGAAGGACGATAAGGGTTTCGCGCCTATCATTGGCCTACGTGATGTCATGGTTAGTATGACATTTTTATAGGTAATGATTACGTTTATTTCGAAAACATATGAGATTTTATTTAAGGAATAAAGATTGATTTATCTTGGAAGAATATATGATCAAATCTTTCTAATCTTTGGGTTCCGAACTTAGTTAGGAAATGTTTGAAGAATTTTAAGGATAGTTATTTATGGAATGATTTGGTTTGAACTTTGGATATTACTGTTGAAATTTGGAGATTAATGTATGAAGGTTTATTTTTTTTATCTTACTACATGTTAACCATTTTGGTTTTGATTAATGTTTAAAGACAGGAGGAATAACTTGTTATCCCTTTTATGGTTATGCGGTCTTTAAAATTTGATTTTAGTGCTCCAGGTATGAAAAATCCATCTTAAATACTTATCGTTTGGAGGAAAAGATGAGATTCTGGTTGAAATTGGCTAAAGGATGAAATTCTACTTCACAAGTATATTTCACTATGTTTTCAGCCTATATGGTGAAATAATTTCTCGACTCTAGGAAAATGATCTTGAAACAAAGTATTATCGTGTACCTTCAATTCTGATGAACCGATGATCTTTTTGATCATCACAACTTTATGGTTTTGAGTCTCTTAACTTTCCATTGACCATTCACTTGATTGTGATCAATGTGCTCAGTCACTCTATAATTATTTACGCTTTTTCCTTCATTCCCACCTATGTTCTATTTGGAAACTTAATTATGTGTTATTCCATATGACCTTTGTAGTTCCCCTTCTCTAGCGGATGTTTTATTAATCCTTTTTGTGATGTGGGTTTACAATAAAAGTATTTTCAAATGTCCAATCTTTGATTACCAAGATAATGTTCAAAATGTGAGGACGCGATTTATTAAAAAGGGAAGATGTAACACCCCGAGATTTTAAAAGAAGAAAATTACGTTCGTTAGCATATTCAACACGCAACACCGAGCTTAAACCACCTATGATATATATAACCGTTATAACCTAGCTATTAAATTGGCGGGTAGAATAATATTAACTACTTTATGAAATATATATATATATATATATAAATGTCCATATAAAATTATTGATAAATGTTTAGTAAATAATCAATCAATTTTTTTAGTAAAGTGATTTTATTTTTCAAAAATATGTTTTATTTAAAAATGTTTTTTATTGCTTTTCATGAAAAAGATATTATAATCAATTTTTGAAACTTATAGAAAATGAATTTGATAAAATTTTCATTTTTTGAATCGGGATATCAAAACTTTGGGTGAAATTTGAGATTTTTTTTGGAAATATTGATTTTTTAGTGAATAGTGAAAAATGCCGATTTTTGTAAAAATATCATTTATTTTCAATAAATTAAGTATTTTAAAAGTTACATTATGTTTTAAATATGATTTCATGTAACATAAGTATTATTTAGTTATATTTAATCTACTTAATTACTTTAAATCAACTTTATATTAGTTTTAGTATAAGTTTTTTTTTGGGTTTAAAAACGGGTTTTTCTAAAAACTGTTTTAAAATGCATAATGTTTCGCCATTTAAAATAATTAAAATAATCCATAATGAGGAATGTTTGAAATGAAATATATAGATTATATATCAGTAAATATTAATTGAGTTTCATACAATGATTATTATTAGTCAGAGTTAATATAGAATCATCTTTTGCCCAAAAAATGCTCTTCTTAAAAACTCGTCTCGCTGCGTCTGTTGGATTATTTTTAAATTAAATTCTCACTTCTTTGAGTTGAATTTGGCTAAATGGATTTCATGTTTGGAATTAGAATAATGTATATTATCTAATAAGGTCAACTTAATTTTTGACCATAATGATTAGTGAAAACAATTAAAATTAATTACCGCGATTAAAGTTAAAACAGAGTTTTGCGCGTTACATGCGTTTGAATTAAAATTAATTTTACACATGATTTTTATTTAATGAATTGGAATTCATATTTAGAATGAGTAGGTATAAATTATCTAATAAAACTCATTTTAATTGTAGTCTTCAAGGATAAATTTCCTAGGTAAATAAAAAGATACAAGTTACCATGGCAAAAACTAGAAGGGTAAAATTGAGTAAACTTAAAGGCTATGAAATAACATTATAAAAATGTATTTCTTTTTGTGTGGTGGAGGTGTGTCTCGACCACATTAACCCTCCCTTCCATTATTGATCTATTTTGGAGGCACATGGGGTAAGAGAGACCTCTCAATAGTGAATACTTTTGGGTATTTATAAAAATGTCACTCCTCAATTATGAAAGGGCATTTACTCTCTCTCCTTCACACCTCTCAAGCCATTTGACTTAACCAACCCCTGCCAAAATCACTTCTCAACTTCCCTCCTCTCATCCTGGAAGCCTTACTTTGGGTAGATAACCAACCAAGGAAGACCTTTCGTGCAAACTAAAAGGAGTTACCTGAAGAAGAGGTAACGTTCATCAACAAGCTTTTTTGTTTTATTTCTTTCTCCATTCTCTTCAATTCTCCTTAAACCATACTTATATAACCCCAGTATCTTTCATATGTTGAGATGTTTATGCTAAGGGTACGACCTACAACTATACACTTTCATTAAATGAGTTACGAAATCATCATTCGTGGGTACGACGGACCACTGGCAGACTACCGCTTAGCGAAGCGATGTGATTCGTTTTTCACTAACGCGTTACATGGAAGGTGATAAGGGTAAAGATAATAAATATATGTGATATACATGACATATTTACGATAGTCATGACATATTTATCATTCTTTAAATATAATATATCATTTCCTTCTTATCTTTTCACTCACTGAAAAAAAATGATAACGTCGTTTGTGGATGTGTGGATTATCGCCTCTTCGTAGTGATCTGATTCCTTTTTTCACCACCAAATCACAAGAATGCTATATATAAGTATATATAATTAAATAATATGGTATTTATGATATTATGATCATTTTGGAAAGGTGAAATATTACTTATCTTCTTTCCATAATGATCATTAAAAAATGGAAACGTTATTCATACATACGATCTACCGTCTCCATGATCGTAACGTTAATTCATTTTTCATAACCATCTTTCATGATGAGTTTCAAAAGTATAACTAATGTATGAATATGATAATTATGTCATGATTATTATTCTAGAGATTTTTATGTAATGACTTCTTTGACCATAGTCAACATGTCAAAGTCATTTTTGACATATAAGCCGAATATGGTTAAAACATCCGATGTAAACCTAATTGATTAAATAATTGTATATAACATGATAATAAGTGAAATAAAAGTAATAATAAACTTGAAAAAGGTTCTCGAACAAAGAAATAATTAACATAAGTTTATTATTCAGGAAGATAAAGACACACGGCAAGTCCGACACAAGGTAAGAGTTTTTTCTCGTCTCATTTTTATTTCTGTGAGATGTATGCCATATTCACCATTTATTTTCGTTGTGTGATGTATATACTGCTAATGAATGTATTGTATGATTCTTATACTTAAATTTATGGGGATTTACATATTTATTTGAGGATCTCTCTTTCATAGGGTTTACAGTTTCAAAGTTACCAAACTTTAAGAGATTTTTGTCTCTGTTAGAGTCTGTATCCCACACCGGACTTGTGGTCCGATGTGGAGTTTATCAATCATTATAAAAGAACGCCTCCTCACTTTGAGGTAAGGAGGCAAGGGGAATTCACCCTCTACATGGTATCCGAGGGATTTACTCCCGACCCTCCCGACCCTCCCTCCTGAATTTTTTTCCCCCTTCCTTTAGGGTTTCCCCGTCCGGGGGGCGGCGGCTCCAATCCAAATAGCCGCCGCCCCCCCTCCCTCCGTTGCTCCTGCCGGCTCTCCCTCCCGGCGGCGCTCCCTCCCGGCGGCGCTCCCTCCCGGCGGCGCTCCCTCCCGGCGGCTCTCCCTCCCGGCGGCTCTCCCCACCGGCGGCCCTCTGCTTACGATGCGGCTTCCCGGCTCCCGCCGGCCCCGCCTTTCGCGTCGCCCTCCCGTGGCTCCCCGCGTCGACCTCCTGCTTGACGCGGCTCCCAGCTTCCCTCTGTCCCGCGACTTCCCGTCGCCGGCCCTCCTCAGCTCTTCCCGGCGGAGTCCAGTTCTGGCGCGGCTCCCGGCTCCCCGGCGTCTCCTTCGGCCGCGGGTCCCTCCGCGGGTCTCTCCCACGGCTCCAGTTCCCATCGTCGGCCCTCCGCGGTTCTTCCCGTCGGCGTCCAAGCCCCGACGGCCTCCCGCGCCTCCCGCTGCTCCCGCGTGCTCACGGCTCCCGGCGGACCTCCCTCCAGTCCGGCGACCCCTCTCCGGCGGCATCTCCCGTCCCGCTCCCCTTCCGGCGACCTCGCCTGCTGCTCTCCGGCGTCCAGATCCGACGACCCCTCTTTTTTCTGGCAGCTTCTCCTGCCCGGCGGTTCTACCCCCCCTGCCGACCATCCCTTCCTGGCGGCCTCCTTTCCTGCCGGCGCCTCCGACAGCCGGCCTCCAGCAACCGGCCTCCACCTTGCTGGCCCCTCCACACCGGCGGCCTCCTCCGGCTTCCAGCGCCGCCTCCGTCCGCTGCTCTCCCTCCTTGTCGGCCTCCTCCTGCAAGGCGGCCCTCCCTCCGACTGGATTCATCCGCTCCCTTTCAGCACCTCCTGCGGAATCCCCGCCTCGTCGGCATCTCCCGACATCTTTTCGGCAGCCGCATCTCTGTCCATCAGCACGCCCGTGCGCTTCCTCCACCGTGGCGCGACACTTTGCCCGACTCGGACCGGGCCCGTTGGCGCTGCCAGATCCCGCAACAATTCTGCGGAATCCCCGCCTCCCATCGCCGGCCCCGCAAATGCGGTTTTCCCGGTGCTAGATTGGATTTTCCGGCGTTTCATCGACCGACCCCACTAGTGCGGCATTCCTGGCGTTCCGTCAACCGGCCGGTCTGAGTGGTCATCTGCTGTGCCCGCAACATCATCCATCCATCATCCTGCGGGGGAGCTTTGATCGTGAGGGGGAGCATCAACAACTTAATATTTTATTTCGTCTTGTTTTGTCATCAAGCTGGGCATGTCCAGCTTGAGGGGGGGTGTTAGCGTCTGTTTTGTTGTTTTCTTTTCATTATGTGTCCAAGCTAGGTACACCTAGCTTGAGGGGGAGTGTTGGAGTCTGCATCCCACATCGGACTTGAGGTCCGGTGTGGTTTTTAATATTCATTATAAATACACCCCAAGGGCTCCTTTAGAGAGTACACCTTGGGGGTTCGGGTCTCCTATTTTCCTCACTCTACAGAGTGTTAGCGTCTGTTTTGTTGATTTCTTTTCATTATGTGTCTAAGCTAGGTACACTTAGCTTGAGGGGGAGTGTTAGAGTCTGTATCCCACATCGGACTTGTGGTCCGATGTGGAGTTTATCAATCATTATACAAGAACGCCTCCTCCTCACTTTGAGGTAAGGAGGCAAGGGGAATTCACCCTCTACAGTCTCAATTTGCCTTCTTTGAGACGTTTGTTATGTTATACACCTGTCTTTTTTTATGAGGTGTATATATCGCCTATTTGACGTTATATCACGAATCTTCTTATTTTCATGATATTTTAAGTTTTATTTAATGTTATTCTTTCATAGGGATTACGATTCAAAGTTACAAAAGTGGTAAGAGTCTTTTGTTACAATCTCATCATTTCTCGGGATTGTGTATGATTAAGTCTTCAATGTTGCAATCTTATAAAACTCATGACATTTCTTCTTCTCTGGTTATTCATGATATTTTCAAGTAATAGTACAACTTTTCCACCTTTTTGGTACTTAAAATGTTTGAGAAAGCGTTTTTAAGAAAATCCGACTTCATTTATCTCTTTAGTTGGAAATATATTTTCTTACAAAACCATGTTTTCTAAAAATATTTTCAAAAATGTTTTTAACATTTTCACAATGATTTATTAATTACATTTTTACCCATTTTGTCTTTTTTTTAAAAAATGTTCTCAAAGAAATCTTCTTGTCTCTTTCTAAACAAGACACTTTTCTAACTTTTTTACTGTGCAGAAGGAATGTTCTTTATGGCATGTACGAAATTACTCGCAGACATGACCGTCATTTCTTTGAAGCTTCCTTTGCAAGTTTACAAGATTATTTTTAAAGAAAATGTTTTCTTAATATTCGGGAAATTTTTAGTTTTTAAAAGTTGTTTTTAAAGAAAATGATTTTCAAAATGTTTTATGTTTTAAAAAGTGATTTTCAAAATGAAAATGATATTTTCCTCAAGAATATTTTTAATGATCATTTAATGGTATTTCCATTCATTGACGTTGACAACCCTTGTTGTTACTTATCCCCTCCACTGGGGATATTTTGTATTGATATTTTCCTCCACTGGGGATATTTTCCTCCATTGGGGATATTTTGTATTGTTACTTATCCTCCACTGGGGATATTTTGTAATGATATATTATATTTAGAGAATGCTTTTAATGATCATTTAATGGTATTTCCATTCATCAACGTTGACAACCCTTGTTGTTACTTATCCTCCACTGGGGATATTTTGGATGAATTATGATTGTTTCAAAGAGATTGTTATGTAATCCGTTTCTTTTCCAAGGGTTAATCATGTTTCAAAGAGATTGTTATGAACCCGTTTCTTTTCTATGGGTTAATCATGTTTTGAAAAGAATAAAGGTTGTTTCAATGAGTTATGATGAAATGAATTCTATATGTACTTTATTCATTATTCGGTTCTTGGACATTATATACGATGAGTGCGTCCAGATAGCGTCAGGTGAGTCCGTTATAGCTTATATGATGAGTGTGCTCAGATAGCGCTGCAATGCATTGGGTAATGATTATATTCTCTGGAAAATTATATTGGAAGTTAACCGTATGGTTATTTCAATCTGTAAAGGTTCTGTAAGGGTTTTGTAAGGGTTTCTATGAGATTATGTTTCAAGATACCAATATGTTTTTTATGCTTGCTATGAGTTTATGATGTTTCATTTGATCAAGATTGATATCGCATGACTCATGATTATTGATTATTATGACTATTTCCTTTGTTAAAGCCTTATGCCATGTTTTCATGTTTGATGATCCATGTATTGATGGGTATGAACATTCTTATGTTATACGCATGCACTTTGATTATGTCATTATACCCTTATGCTCACTGATGACATTCATTTGTTAATTCTTACGTTTTCCCTTACTGGACATTTGAACTCACCATTATGTTTCATTTTCTCCCGGTTATAAAGTGTTGGAGTATGTGTAACTTCCTGCCCCACTTCCTTTGTAACTTCCTGACCCACTTCCTTTGTAACTTCCTGCCCCACTTACTTTGTAACTTCTCTTTGTAACTTCCCTATCTTTTCTATAAATGAGGGCCCTCTCCTCACCTTGAGGTGGGTGTGGGGGATTTCTGATTTTACATGGTATCAGAGGAGGTTTCTTGAAACCCAATCCCTCCCTCCCTATTTTTTCCCCTTCCTTTAGGGTTTCCCGTCCGGGGGGGCGGCGGCTCCAATCCAAATAGCCGCCACCCCCCCTCCCTCCGTGGCTCCTGCCGGCTCTCCCTCCCGGCGGCTCTCCCCACCGGCGACCCTCTGCTTACGATGCGGCTTCCCGGCTCCCGCCGGCCCCGCCTTCCGCGTCGCCCTCCCGTGGTTCCCCGCGTCGACCTCCTGCCTGACGCGGCTCCCGGCTTCCCTCCGTCCCGCGGCTTCCCGTCGTCCGGCACTGCTCCGCTGCTCCGTTGACGACGTCCCCTCCTGCGGCTTCCCGGCTTCGCCTCCTTGTGACGACCGAGAACCCCCCCCCCGCGTCACCCCCTCCCTCCCGGCGGCTCTCCCCCTGCGGCTCCCCTCCCGGCGCCTCCCTTCCGCCTGGCGCGGCTCCCTAGCTCCCGGCTCCCCGGCGTCCAGGCTCCCCGGAGTGCGCTCCTCCTGCGCGCAAGCACGCTTCGCCGCGACTCCTCCTAATGGCGACCCTTCTGTCGGCGCTCCTCCTCAGCGGTTCCCGACGGCCTTCCCCGGCGGGTTTTCCGGCTCCTGTAACTGCGCGCAACAGCTCCCGCTTCTCCAGGCGGACGTTCCGGTCCGGCCCGCCTCTCCCGCTACGCACGAACCACCTTCTCCGGCGGTCCTCCTGCGCGCGCGGCACCTCCCGCGACGCTCTGTCCGGCGGCCCTCTCTCCCGAAGGCCCTCTCTCCCGACGACCCTCTCTCCCGACGGCCCTACCCTCTGCGCACGCCGGCCCGCTCGTCGCCGCCCCTTCCCGCAGCGCCTCTTGCCGGTCCTCCCCTCCGACGGCTCTCCCTACCGGCCTTCCCCCAGCGGCGCCTCGCCCTCTCGCCCTCCTTCCTGGCGCGCGCCTCCTGCGTGGATTGCCCTCCTTCCAGGCGCGACGCCCTCTCGCGGCTCCCGGCTCCCCGGCGTCCCGGCTCCCCATCGTCCGCGCCTCTGCTTCTGCGTGACGTCCGTCGGCAGCCTTCCCGCCCGCGCCTGCTTTCTGCGGGCTTCCTCCCCGCTGCGCACTGCCCCGACGGAAGCAGCGCCTCCCGGCGGCCCTCCCTACCGCCGACCCTCTCTTCCGGCAGCTCTCCCTACGGACGCAGCAGCATCCCGTCGCGACGCGCCTCCCGTCCAGATCCAGTGCGCCAGCCCTGCCGGCGATCCCTCCCGGCGGATTTCCCTCCTGGCGGCCCTCTCTCCCGCCAGCTCTCCCTGCCGACGCGGCTCCTTTCCCGACGACCCTTTCGGCTGGCCGGCTGCGCCTTTCCCGCCTTGTTCCGCGCCGGCGGCCTCCCTTCCCCGGCTTGCGGCTCTTTCCGGCAGCCCGCCTCCTGTGCGAGTCTCCCGCCGGCTCTGTTGACGACCGACCTCCACACCTGCCGGCTTCCACTCCTGCCGGCTCCTCCAGCAGCTGGCCTCCATTCCTGCCGGCTCCTCCAGCAGTCGGCCAACAGCCCTGCCGGCCTCCCGTGCCACCTCTGCTCAACTGCTCCCTCCATGCCGACCTCCTCCTGCATCCTGCGGAATCCCCGCCTCTCTGCCCGGTGCCTCCTGCGGAATCCCCGCCTCTCTGCCCGGCATCTCCTGCGGAATCACCGCATCTCATCGCCGGCCTCCTCCTGCGGATTTCCCGGCTCTTCGACGACCGGCACCCGCCATTGCGGATTTCCTTGGCACTTTGACGACCGGACCTCCCGAGCGGATTTCTCGGCGCTTTGACGATCGGCCCGACATTACGGTTTCCCGGTGCTCTAACGACCGGCCCGTAGTGCGGATTTTCCCGACGCTCTGACGACCGGCACCCGCCAGTGTGGATTTCCCGGCGCTCTGTTGTCCGGCCCCGCACTTTTCCGGCGATGACCCATCATTTTCAGCGGCATCACATTAGAATCTTGAGGGGGAGCGACATCATCAACGATTTTATTATTTCTGTTTCTTCTGTTTTCGTCTTGTTTTGTCATCAAGCTGGGTATGTCCAGCTTGAGGGGGAGTGTTGCGGTCTTTTTATTGATTTGTCTGTTTTTCATTATGTGTCCAAGCTAGGTACACCTAGCTTGAGGGGGAGTGTTGGAGTATGTGTAACTTCCTGCCCCACTTCCTTTGTAACTTCCTGACCCACTTCCTTTGTAACTTCCTGCCCCACTTACTTTGTAACTTCTCCTTGTAACTTCCCTATTTTTTCTATAAATGAGGGCCCTCTCCTCACCTTGAGGTGGGTGTGGGGGATTTCTGATTTTACATAAAGAATGAGGTTGAACGAGTTATGTCTAGAAGGGATTTCCTATGGATGATAATGATGTCTTAAGGTGAAAAAGAAAAGCTGGGTTAAGTGGAAAAAATGCTCATTTAAAGTCATATAAATAGTTTATGCAGGTGTCTTTCCTAATTCTCTAAAACTCTAAACCTAAAAGGTTCTCGAGGATGTAAATGATTCAATTTTTCCTTTTGATATTGTCAGGTTTGGATGAGAAAAAGTTGGGTCACAATTATCGGCATCAAAGCCGAAAATATAAAGTTTACGATTTCAGCACTGAATCTGGGAGTGCGGGTTTTGGGTTGTTGTGTCCTCCTCCACCCTCTCGACACCCCCGCCCTTCCCTATATTGGAGCTTTGACACCGGCGCTCACTCTCGCGACAACCCCCCTCCCTGTCCAGATTCCCGTGGGACCCTCACCTCCCCCCCTCTCGTCCACCATCAACACCCGCCTTCGCCACGGGGTTCCTAGGCGCTCACACCAGAAAGCCTCTGTCCCGACTTTATCTTCTCTACCACGATTGATCACAATATGTAAAGGTCGCGCAATTTCAACACCTATTGTCTAGCAATTGTGCACCTTCAACACCTTCTCAACGTGCATCTTTAGCACTCAACGACACTCTCGATACCCCACCACCCGTATCTCTTCCCAGTGATGTTGTTGGATCACGATTTAGCTAGGTATATACTCACAGACCTAGCACACCTGCCACCCCGACGGTTGATGTTGCTACCACACCTGATGATTCACCTGCTCTTGATCTTTCATCATTAGAGTTGCTTATTGTGCTTCGTAAAGGTTCACACTCACGCCAGTCTTTTCAAGGATTATCTGTGGTTATCTTACGAGTTATTGAGACACTAACTGCTCACTCGACACTGCGCACTGTTCCCGAGGCCAAATCTCATCCCGACTGGTTACAGACTATGCAGGATGAACTTCAGGCTCTAGACGCCAATCATACTTGAGATCTTGTCCCTCTCCCTTCGGGTAAGCTGGTGGTCGGTTGCAAATGGATCTATACAGTACGTGTTAACGTCGACAACTCTCTTGTCTCAAGACTCGCCTTGTTGCCAAAGGTTATCTGCAGACATATGAAGTTGTTGGAGTCTGCATCCCACATCGGACTTGAGGTCCGGTGTGGTCTTTAATATTCATTATAAATTAACCCCAATGGCTCCTTTAGAGAGCACACCTTGGAGGTTCGGGTTTCTCATTTCATCTTTCTACATGGTATTAGAGGGAACCTAATCCCGACCCCCCTTCCATCTATTTTTTTTTCCGTCGGCTTTAGGATTTCTCCCAGTTGGGGGGCGGTGGCCTCCATGGCCAGCAAGCCATAGGTATTCTCCGCCGCCCCCCTGCCGGCTATCTCCCTCGGCGACTCCCAGCCCGTCTCCTTCCTCCGGTGACTCCTCATCCCGGCGGATCTCCCCTCTGCCGGCTCCCCCACTCCTGGCGGAATCCCATCCCCGGCGGCTCCCTTCCCCGGCGGCTCCCTCCGGGCTCTTTTCCCCTCCCCGCTGTGCGCGAAGCCCGACCTCCCGATCTCGATCGGATCCAGCCGCGTCTGTGGCGATTCTTGCCGGCGATCTCCTGCGGCGTCTCCCGACCCTCCTTCCCGATGGTCGCGGCGTGATCATCTCCAGCCCTTCCGCCTCCGGATCGGAGCGGTGCATCCCGGCCGCCCTCCCGCTGCGCCCTCGTGACGGATCCAGTCGCCTCCTCCGCTGCGCCGCACTCCGGCGTCCCGATCTCGGCCCTGCCTTCCGCAGCGGCGCCCTTTCCCTCGGCGTACCGCGACCCCTCTTCCCGACGACTTTCCCTCCTGACGTCGCCCTCCTCCCGCTGTCTGCGCGACTCTCCGACGTCCAGATCTCGGCTCCCTCCGGTGCCCCTCTCCGTCGTGCTCGCCCCTGCCGTCGCGCTCGCCCGCTGCTCTCCGGTGTCCAGACCCGACGACCTCCCGCGCGGCTCCGGTGTCCAGATCCATCGGTTCCCTCCTGCTCGGTGAACAGCGGTGCGACCCCCCCCTCCTGCTCAGTGAACAGCGCCCCCCCTCCTTTCCTGGGCTCCCCTCCTGTCTGCCGACATCCCTCTTTCCCGGCGGATCTCTCCAGCAGCCGGTCTCCCTCCGCTGCGTGTCGGCCTCCCGTGCAACGGTCCTCCTGCACCGCTCCCGCGCGACAGCCCTTTTGTGCCGATCCCGGCCAGCAGATCCCCCTCGTCCGCTGCTCCTTCCATGCCGGCCACCTCCTGCGGAATCCCCGCCGCGCCGACATCTCCCGACGACTCCCGACAGCCGCATCTCTCTCTGCCGGCACGCCCTTGCGATGGCGCAACACTTTGATCGCCTTAGACCGGGCCATTTGGCACCGCCAGACCCCGCAACAATTCTGCGGAATCCCCGCCTCCCGTCGCCGGCCCCGCAAGTGCGGTTTTCCCGGTGCTAGTTTGGGTTTCCCGGCGTTTCATCGACCGGCCCCACTAGTGCGGCATTCCTGACATTCCGTCAACCAACCCGGTCTCTGTGTGGTTCTTCTGCTGCTCCCGCAACATCATCCATCCATCATTCTGAGGGGGCGCTGCGATCGTGAGGGGGAGCATCAGTCTTGCAGCTTTTTATTTTATTTTATTTCGTCTTGTTTTGTCATCAAGTTGGATATGTCCAGCTTGAAGGGGAGTGTTTGCAGCTTGTTGCTTGCTTTGTTTTTTCTTTGTGTGTCCAAGCTAGGTACACCTAGTTTGAGGGGGAGTGTTGGAGTCTGCATCCCACATCGGACTTGAGGTCCGGTATGGTCTTTAATATTCATTATAAATTAACTCCAAGGGCTCCTTTAGAGAGCACACCTTGGGGGTTCGGGTTTCTCATTTCATCTTTCTACAGAAGTGATAAGTGATTTTACTAGTGAGAGCGAGTTCTAACCAGAATTCAGCTTTCTTGAGATTATTCCGAACCATATTAGAGGGGGAAAGAGAAAAATACCGACTGACTTCCTGGGAGAAAATAATTCCGCAGGCCCTGGAACAGGCCAAATGTTCCAAACAGAAAATAACTGATGTCCCCCTGCTAGGTCCTCTCCCCTTATTTATTTAACAGACTTTACAAACTAATAACCAATGTATGGTTATTTACAACTCTGCCCCTGATTACAACTTTGCCCCCTTAGCAGTACGCCCCTTCCTCTTGTAAGTGTACCAGACAGGTGGCCTCTCTCGAACTGGGCCACCTCCAAACCTATCATTACCCCCTCCCTGAAGATTCACCTTGTCCTCAAGGTGTCAACGAGGGAACTGATTTTTCAGCAGGTTGACGTCCTCCCAAGTAGCCTCCTCCACTGATCTCCCACACCACTGTACTAACCACAACTAGGAAACGCTTTGTTTTTCTATTGCAAAGATGTTTTCAGGAATCTCTTCTGCTGTCAAAAATTCCTCCCGTAAATCTTCAGCCACTTGATGTTCTCATACTGCTGCCTTTAACTGCGATACATGGAAAACCGAATGCACTCTACTTGTCTCGGGCAGGTTCAACTGATAAGCCACTTTTCCCACCCTCTTAGCAACTTCAAACGGACCAAAATATCACGCAGCTAATTTCCCACTTAATTTGAGACTTCCTCCTGGAATATTTGGTCTCAACTTGACCCAAACAAGGTCCCCCACTTCAAAGGTCACATTTCGATGATGGCGGTTAGCAAATTTAACCATCAACTGCTGCGTGCGCTATAGATTTATTCGTAGCTGCTTTAGAGCTTCATCTCTATCCCCAGCGCATTGGCAACCGCCTGAACCGCTGCTTCCCCCCTTGAATAATGAATGATTTGTGGTGGCTTTCTCCCATACACTGCTTCAAATGGAGTCTGTCCAATTGAAGTATGGTATGAGGCCCATGATAACCAGGACACCCAACGTCGCGGCTGGTCAGCCGTAGAACACCTTAGATAAATCTCCAAACACCTATTTACCACCTCAGTTTGCCCGTCGCTCCAAGGATGATATGATTTAGATAAATCTCCAAACACCTATTTACCACCTCAGTTTGCCCGTCGCTCCAAGGATGATATGATGAACTCATTTTCAAGGCGGTTCCCTGTAATTTGAATAGTTCACGCCAAAATAAACTTGTAAATAGGGGATCTCGATCGCTTATTATTGCAGTAGGAATGCCATGTAGCTGCACAGTTTCCTTCATAAAAACATCAGCCACTGTTTTAGCTGTGTATGGGTGTTTAAGAGGGATGAAGTGTGTATATTTGCTCAACCTGTCAACTACTAGCACCACATCAAATCTTTGAGATTTTGGTAAACCTGAAACAAAATCCAGCGATACTTCTTACCATACCAATTCTGGAATTGATAATGGTTGTAGCAAACCATCCGGGTTAAGAGCTTCATATTTACTCTTCTGACAGATCTCACATTCCCGAACATACTGCTGAACAGAACGAGACATTCCCGCCCAATACACCCCATTTTCAATTCTTTTGTAGGTTTTTAGATACCCCAAGTGTCCTCCTACAAGTGAAAGAATGGAAAAACTGCATTAATTTTTTGATCAAAGAAGACTTTCGAGGTATAACCAATCTGTTCTTATAAAATAACATCCCCTCTCGGAATGAAAAACCAGATTTCCTGCTGTCTCCTTGCTGTATGGCTTCACTAATCGACTGTCTCTTTATCTTGATTTATTTCTGCCCGAACTACATGAATTTCTTCCCAACATGGTCCAGAAACTGCTACCTGGCAGAATTTTCCTTCAGGTATAACCCTGGATAAGGCCTGTGGTGCTTCATGCATTTTTCCTGACCGATATATGATCTCAAAATTATGCCCCATCAATTTTGTCTGCCAACGTTGCTGATTTGCTGTCACCACACACTGGCTTAACATATGTTTTAAACTTCGATGACCTGTTAATACTTTGAATCGTCTTCTTAACAAATATTGTCTCCAGTTTTGGATAGAAAAAACCATTGCCATCAACTCCTTTTCATAAACTGATTTAGCCAGGTTGTTTTCAGATAGTGCCTTGCTAAAGTCAGGGGGCGCCCCTCTTGTACCAATACTGCTCCAATTCCCAGCCCTGAAGCATCACATTCTACAACAAAGTCCTTTGAAAAATCTGGTAACCCAAGAACAGGTGCAGTTGTCATACTATTCTTAAGTTCTTCAAAGGAATTTTGTGCTTCTTTTCCCCACTTGAATTCCATTTTTTGGTTAATGCAGTCAATGGCCTAACAATCTTATCGTAATCTCTTATGAATTTTCGATTGTACCCAGTAAGCCCAAAGAGCCTCCTTGACATTTTTTGGTTCCCGCCATTCCACCACTGCTTCTAGCTTCTTAGGATCCAGGGAAACAACTTCTGCTGAAATAATGTGCCCCAAATATTCCACCTTCCGTCTTCTAAAAGTATTTTTTGTTGGCATGTAGAGCATTGTTTCTCATTAATTGTAACAGCTGCTGTAACTTTTCCAGATGCTCCTCCCATTCTCTGCTCCCATTCTCTGCTGTAAAGTAATATATCATCAAAGAACACTAAAACTCCCTTCCTCAACATTACCTGAAATATATTGTTCATCATTGTTTGGAAGGTTGCGGGCACATTCATCAATCCAAACGGCATGTCTACATACTCATAGTGCCCTTCATGAGTTTTGAACGCTGTTTTACCAATGTCCCCATCCCTCATCTGGACTTGGTGGAATCTCGACTTAAAATCCAATTTGGTGAAATAAGTTGCTCCATACAATTTGTCCATTAGCTCCTCAATCACGGGAATAGGATACCTATCAAGACATTGTAATTTTATTTAATGCTCGATAATCAATACACATTTTCCACCCTCCGTACCATTTTACCATTATTATTGGGCTCGAATAAGGATCGCGACTTGGACTGATGAATCCCATTTCCAGCAGCTCCTGCACTTGATTTTCTATTTCATTTTTCATGTGGTAAGCATGTTTGTAAGGCCTGATGTTGACTGGTTTAGACCCAACTATCAACTTAATGGCATGATCAGTCTCTCTACATGGTGGCAACTTCCTCAGAGATTCAAACACTGCATGATAATTTGCCAATTTCTCCTGCAGTTGTTGCTGTTGGATACAGTCCATCTGCATTTCTTTATACTGATTCTGTCCACTGCACCCCCTGCAAACACCTCCTTCCCTTTCCTAAGTATTCGTGCAAGCCCCCCCCCCCCCCCCCCCCCCCCCCCCCCGGTATTTTCAGCGGTGTCCTAACTCCCTCCAATGCCACTTGCTTCCCTTCCCAAACAAAACTCATTGTCATCTTTCCAATTGGTTGTCACAAACCCCAAAGTTTCTAGCCACAAGATTCCCAAAACCAAATCTGGCCCGGACATATTAAATATATAAGCATCAACAAAAAATTCTATTGCTCCGAGCACAATACGTAGTGACTTACATAGCCCACTATAAACATACTCATATACCACCCCTCTGTTAAATCCGGAATTTGTAATGCTACCTGCTCAAATTCATCCACATAAGCATCCACAATTCCTGTCTGTCGCAACCCCTTCAGGTACGCAACTGGATCCTCTTCCTCAGCACTCCCGTATCGCTCCAACATTTCTTCTTTTAGCTGTTTCCAGACAAGTGTTGGACGTACTAATCTCAAAGAAATAATCCAATACTAAGTCATTCCCTCCCTACTTAGTTGTGTCAAAGAAACCTTGAGCTCCTCTCGTGTCCGCTGGATTGAAAAATAAACTTCTACCCGTGTGATCCATACAATTGAATCCTCTTTAGAAAAAATTAGCATCTCCGTCTCCCTGGACATAATTCGCGTCTCTTCCTGGTCTGTTCCATGAAATCCAGGACTAGTCAAAGCTGCTACATTCTGATTTTCTGATATGACTCCAGCAGTCAAATTACTTCCTCCACCTTCCAGTTCTACTGTCTTTCCTTTGTCGACTATTCTACCGGTTCCTTCCTCCTGACTTGGCCTCAGGTGAGACATTGCGGCGATCAACTCCTGGAGGTGTTGTCCTTGACGACGATTGATATCCTCCTGACACTCGAAGGCATCTTCCAACCGCTGCAAACCGGCTTCTTGTCGTTGTATTCTTGATGTAAGGTCGGTCGCAGTAGTCTCCAGCAACGATATCCTATTTTCCATACGCGTGGACATGCAGAACTTACTTTCTTTTTCCTGTCCACTTCCTCTCTCTTCTAGTTTCTCTCTCTAGAATCACACTTTCCTCAGGTATCATAGCCCCTCTCAATGAAAGCACCGAGTTGACAAGTGATTTCAGAAGTGAGAGAGAGTTCTAACCAGAATTCAGCTTCCTTGAGATTATTCCGAACCGGATTAGAGTGGGAAAGAGAAAAATACTGACTGACCTCCTAGGGGAAAATAACTCCGTGGGCCCTGGAACAAACCAGATGCTCCAAACAGAAAATAATCGATGCCCCCCTTGCTAGGTCCTCTCCCCCTATTTATTTAACAGACAAACTAACAAACTAATAACCAATGTATGGTTATTTACAACTCTGCCTCTGATTACAACTCTGCCCCCTTAGCAGTATGCCCCTTCCTCTGGTAAGTGTACCGGACAAGTGGCCTCTCCCGAACTGGGCCACCTCCAAACCTATCATGAAGTTGATTACTTTGACACATTTTCTCCAGTGGTGATGATGATATTGGTTCGCTTACTTATCCCTATCGCTGCCTCTCATCACTAGCCTCTCCATCAGTTGGATGTTTAAAAATGCTTTTCTTAATGAAGAAGTTTATATGGAGCAACCACCCGGGTTTGTTGCCCAGGGGGGTCCTCCATGGTTTATCGTCTTCGTTGATCGTTGTATGGACTCAAGCAGCCACCTCGTGCTTGGTTCGACCGTTTTTGCACCGTTATGCTTAGCTTTGGTATGTGCCAAAACATAAAGGATTCTTTTGTTTTCTTTCATCAAGCTGCTTCAGATAGGATTCAAACTGCTCCTCACATTTCTATTGGAAAAATTCTAACCGATCCTTGTCGTTCCTTTATTTTTCCATCAGTGTTGGCTTCAGCTCTCCCATGACGAACCTGGATTCTCATTCTGCCATCTAAAGAACCAGAGTAAAACAGTGTATTCCATACTTATCTGCGCCCAAGACAGCTTCATGTCCTCTATGGTTCAACCTTTCAGGAAGTATCCCTTTGTTTTAGTGATTGAGCCCCAAGGATCCTCCCCTGAAAACATTCAGGCTGGCCAAACTCCAACGGTGACCTCCTGCTGCAACTAATGTTTCTTTAGCATTCACGGTTCCCCCAGCGGTGTCGCCAAATTGTTAGGACTCAGAGAATCCAAATAAAATGCTCAACAATCACACTAGGTATCTAATTCCAATTACAGTGCAAGAACAGAATCACGTGAAGTGTAAGGGAAAAGGTACAACAGGAGTGAAAAGAGAAGAGTATGGAGGAGAAGAGTATGGAGGAGAAGATTGAAGAAGAAAAAGATTCTCAAGGAAGAAGACCACTCTCCCGAGAGCCTGGCGTTACCTCCCAAGGCCGACACCTCCAGCAACCAGTTGTAATACCAAATGCATTCGTACCCCCCATTCACTGCCCGTTGACCCCTTATTTAATAATCCCAACAAAACCCCATCAATCTAGCCAACAAACCCCGATAACCCAGCCAACTAACTAATAGAAAAGTAAATGCCAACCATACAAAAGTAAATGCCACTATTGCCCCTTGCAGAGCCCCATTAACCATGCCCACACTAGGACAACCACTGCTAGCACACTTCCCTAACTTCTACTTGCTTCAATTTGATTGGCTTGGGCAGCTCATTCCGCGGTAATATGATTCTATCAAATGACCATACGATAAAGAATGTGTGGTTTGATACTATGGAGACAGTCTACATGCTGATCCAAAATTTGTTACAGACTAGTTGTGATAGAGTAAAAAGAGAAAAACATGAATTCTTACCTCAACTTTATAGCGGATTCGGCCAACTTCTCTCTAGAAGAGCATCTCTCTCTAGAGCCGAGGTTCTCAACCTCTAGGAAAATACCAGACTGACTCCCCATTCAACCCCCTATTAACATTTACACTACAACTTAACAGAACAAGGACTTATTACAAAACTACCACTGTCTGTTATAACTAACAGGAACAATTACATATCTGCCCCTAGTTAGTTATAACAACCTAACAGAAAGAAACAAACACAACAAACACTACTGCCTCCTCCTCCTTTGATACGTGTACAACAAGGGTGGTCGCTCAACATAGCTGTCCGGCCCTCTTGCTCTATCATTACCGTCCCCATGAGAAGACTCCTTGTCCTCAAGGTGGAAATCTGGAAATTGAAACTGAAAGACACTTGCATCTTCCCAAGTCGCTTCATCCAGAGAATGATCACGCCGGTGAATCAACCATTGTGGAAAGGTACCATGAAAACGTTCTGCAAGAACCGCTGCAGGGTAAAGGTCTTCCTCCACCTAATTAGTTGGAAGAGTTGGAGTAATAGGAAATGCTCCAACAACCGCCTTTAATTGTGAAACATGGAAGACCGGATGAACCTTACTATGATCCGGCAAAAGAAGTCTATAAGCTGTCTCTCCAACCCACCCTATAATTTGAAAAGGCCCATAATATTTGGATGTAAGTTTTTGATTAATTCGAGGAGCAACCGACGGTTGATTTGGTCGGAGTTTCACCCATACAAAGTCCCCTTCTGAAAAAACTATATCACGACGGTGTTGATTAGCTTGCTTAGTCATATGATGCTGCGCCCGGTGCAAAGAGTTGTCTGAGAGCTTCATCACGATCTACTAAGACATTAGCCATTACTTCTACAGCTGCCTCCTCTGTCAAACAACGAGTAATATCTGGGGGCTTACGACCATATACTATTTCAAAAGGGGTTGTTCCTGTAGGAGTGTGATAAGAAGTATTGTAACTATACTCGGCCCATGGTAACCAAATAACCCACTGTTTTGGTTGATCAGTCGCAAAACACCACAAATAAGCCTCCAAACAACGATTAACAACTTCGGTTTGATCGTCGGTTTGGAGATGGTAGGAGGAGCTCATTTTGAGAGTTGTGCCTTGTAATTTGAAAAGCTCCTTCCAAAACAAACTTGTGAACAGTGGATTGCGATCACTAACAATCGCACTTGGTAATCCATGTAACTGAACAACTTCCTTCACAAAAACATCTGCTACCGACTTGGCTGCATATGGGTGCTTTAAAGGGATGAAATGGGCATACTTAGTCGGTCGACCACAACAAAGACAATTTCACATCCCTGCGACTTTGGTAAACTGGATATAAAATCCATAGTGACTTCCTCCCAAATCAAAGATGGAAGTGGAAGAGGTTGAAGTAACCCAGCGGGCCGCAAGGTCTCATATTTGTTCTGTTGGCAAACAGAACATTCTCGCACAAACTGTAATACCCTTTTGGTCATGTCATTCCATACCACACCATTTGCAAGCTGCTTATAAGTTTTTAGATATCCCAGGTGGCCCCCGGTTGGTGGAGTGGTAATAATGGAGGAGTTTAAGAATCAAAGTAGAATGTCGCGACAATACCAGCCTACTATCTTTGAAAAGTAATCCATTGCGATAGGTGTACCTTGGTTTAGCAGGTGTACCAAGCTGCAAAGCAGCAATGATGGGTTGCAAATATGCATCCTACTGAACTTCTTGATGAATGATATGGAACTCTTCCCAAGTAGGATGAGACATTGCCATAACCATACAATGACCTTCTTCTACAACATGTGATAAGGCATCTGCTGCACTGTTTAATCGTCCGGGCTTAAATACAATCTCAAAATCATAACCTAACAATTTTGCATGCCAACACTGACGGTCCATAGAAACAACCCTTTGATTAAGTAAGTGTTTTAAACTTCTATGATCGGTACGGACTTCAAACTGCCGACCCAACAAGTATTGCTTCCAATGCTGAATGGACAGCACCAAAGCCATAAGTTCTTTTTCATAGGTAGACTTTGCTAAAGATGTGTCAGATAAAGCTTTGCTAAAATATGCAAGAGGTTGTTTTGCTTGCAAAAGTACAACTCCTATTCCATACCTTGATGCGTCACATTTAACAACAATTTTTTTTAGAAAAACCAGGCATCGCTAGAACAAGGGTTGTTGTCATATGCAATTTTAATTGGTCAAAGGCCTGCTGAGCTTATTCTGTCCATCAATAAGCCCCTTTCTTGGTCAGCATGGTCAAGGGCCGTGCTATTTTCCCATAATGCTGAATAAATTTCCCGTAATACCCTGTCAAACCCAAAAATCCCCTTGATATTCTTGGGTGTTTGCCACTGCTGGACTGCAATTAGTTTCTTGGTATCCATAGATACTCCCTGGGCAGAAATTATGTGACCCAAGTATTCGATAGAACTCTTTCCAAAGGAACATTTCTTTTTGTTGGCAAACAATATATTATCTATCATCAACTGCAGCATGATTCGTAGTAATTTTAAATGCTCATTCCAATGACTGTTATAAACCAATATATCGTCAAAAAATACTAATACTCCCTTCTGAAGTAAAGATCGAAAAACTGTATTCATTGTAGCTTGGAAAGTGGTTGGAGCATTCATCAATCTGAATGGCATTACCAAGTACTCGTAATGTCCTTCATGAGTCTTAAGCCGTTTTTTCAACATCTTCTCCCTTCATTCTAACCTGATAGAAACCGGATTTTAGATCTATCTTAGTAAAACAAGCGGCCCCATACAACTTATCCATCAACTCTTCAATCACAGGTATAGGATACCGATATGGTGTTGTTAATTTGTTCAAAGCCCTATAATCAACACACATCTGCCATCCACCATCTTTTTTCCTTACCATAACGATAGGACTTGAATAGGGGCTGTGGCTATGTCTTATGAACCCTTGTTCTAAAAGTTTCTGAACCTGTTTTTCCACTTCATTCTTCATGTGGAAGGCTAACTTATAGGGCCGAATGTTCACTGGATTTGCCCCATCCTTTAGCCGAATTGAACGGTCTGTTCCTCTGTGCGGGGGTATCTTCTTTGGTACCTCAAATACCCTGCTGTACTGCTGCAATAGTTTTTGCATTTGAGACATTTGATTCGAATTCAGTTCTGTCTGCTTGGAAACTGTTTGGCCCATTGCTTTCCACTGAATTCCCTGTACCACATAACTAGTTCTGCCCAAATATTCTTGCAAAGCTCTTGGAACTTCCATCTAACTGCTGCACCCCCTGTAATAATACATGTTTACCCTTCCAGACAAACTCCATTGTCATTTTTTTCCATTGTGTTGTGACATACCCCAAGGTTTCTAACCAAGATATGCCCAAGACCAAATCTGGACCAGATGTATCAAATATATAAGCGTCGATATCAAAATCTATCTCTCCCAAATTCAATTGTAGTGTCTTACACATATCCTTAGATTCAACCCGATGCCCATCCCCCATTCTGATATAATACGGTTTGGTCTTGCTGATCTGTACCATGAGGGACTTTAACAATTGCTTAGAGATGAAGTTGTGGCTAGCACCACTGTCCACTAATACTAATATTGGAACCCCTTCCAGTTTACCTTCCATAGTCATGGTCTTCTTGGAGGCAGTTTTGTTTGATTCTTGTTCACCAACAGTTCCCATCATTTTCATCTCTTTAAGCTCTCCTTCCAGCTCTACTGAACCTGCACCATGCCCTTCTTCTTCTTCATTGTCTTCTTGAGGTTCTATACATTCCCAGACCATGAGTTTATAGCCTCTTTCTGGACATCCATGTCCAGGTGTAAACCGCTGCCCACACGAAAAACAGAGGCCTCTGTTTCTTCTCTCCTCATATTCTTCTTTTGACAAATTCCGCACATCCTTCCATCATGTAACCGGACCTCCTCTCTGTTCCCGCTCATTACCTACTGTAGGTGGTAAAACACGCACCGTATTGGTGTTCCACCCTCTGCCTAGACCTCCCGTTGCTCCCTACGGCAAACGTGGTAAAGGTTGCTTGATAATCCTCTTCACCTCTAAGTCCCTCTCAACTCGTCGTGCTAAAGTCAATAATCGTGTTTTAGTCACGGGGTCATGTGTCATAATTGTGCTCCCAATCTCAGGCTTCAATCCCCCAATAAAAAGACTCATATACCAGCGTTCTTTCATTTCAGGAATCCTCAATGCAGCTCGTTCAAAATCATCATTGTACGTATCCACTGTATCCAATTGTTGCAACTCCTTTAGATACATGAGAGGATCTTCTTCAATAACACTCCTATATCTGCCAAGCAGCTCTTCCTTCAACTGTGACCAGGTTAACTTTGTTCTCATAGATTTTAACGAAGTCATCCAATATTGCACTAAACAATCCATACATAGTTGGATTTCCTGAGTTGAGGTATATTTCTCCTTACACCGAACACGAGAAGAGCTGCTTGGCAGGCCAATGCTCCTTCCTCCTGTATCCTTGCAATTTTCTCTTCATTTCCTTCCTGCCGTACTTCTTCAACTTTAGTGAATCGCATACCGCCTTCACCTTCTTCTTCCGCCTGACTTTTCTTAATTGCTTATGTCCGGAACTCTCGGTCTGGTTCCGAATACTCTGGTTTGGTTGACTCATAGCCACTGTCAAGCCTTGCAGTTGCTGTTGGAACTCTGTCCGCATTTCCAGTACTGTTTTCTCGAGGTTCACCTGATGTTGGACTCCACTCTTCATTTCATTCACAGTTGATTCCAGTTGTGTGACGCGATTCTCCATTCTCGTGGTCATAAACTTCTCGAATTGGACAGAGAAAAAAAAATTCACTCTATCCTTTTTCTTCTACTTTCTCTCTCTTCTAGTCTCTCACTATAATTCTCTCCTTTGGGAGCTCTCAATGAAAGCACCAAATGATAGAGTAGAAAGAGAAAAACAGGAATTCTTACCTCAACTTTATAGCAGATTCGACCAACTTCTCTCTAGAAGAGCATCTCTCTCTAGAGCCGAGGTTCTCAACCTCCAGGAAAATACCAGACTGACTCCCCATCTAGCCCCCTACTAACATTTATACTACAACTTAACAGAACAAAGACTTATTACAAAACTACCCCTTGACTGTTATAACTAACAAGAACAATTATATATCTGTCCCTAGTTAGTTATAATAGCCTAACAAAAAGAAACAAACACAACAAACATTACTGCCTCCTCCTCCTTTGATACGTGTACAACAGGGGTGGTTGCTCAACATAGCTCTCCGGCCCTCCTGCTTTATCAAGCTGTAGTTGCATTACCAAGTTGTCCATGGTCAATAGCATTTTGACGCAAATGTTGAGACATTCGCCGTTTCATGTGGCTGCAGTGGCACTAAAGGCAAATACAGTTGAAGTTTGTTTGAAGAAATCCATGTGTGACGACAAGTTTAATTTCTCTCCAAGATTTGCAAAATTGTTAATCCTTGACTGGGAGCAGAGTAATAAGTGGTGCTCCCAAAATGACAAGTGGAATGTGATATTTAAGGTGTAACAGTCCGGGTCCTTCTGGTCCGTTCCTTTATGTTTCCGAGTGTTTGGAGGCATCGTCAGGGAGTTTGGAGGTGTTCCGGAGGATAGAAGTGAGTCTGGCCATCTAGGGGTCCACCATGCCATAGGACAAGGCATGGTGGTGACCGTTTTGGAGCCGCATGGTGTAGTGGGCAAGCATTTTGGGAGATGGTGAACTTGGGGAGTGAAATGTCATGGTCTTGGGTGTGTCGGAGGTCGTGGCGGAGTGTTAATCGCAGGAGCTGGCCGTTTTGGTCGGGCGTTTTGGAGTCTGGGCGTAGTTGGTTGGTTGTGGTGGTGCTAGGATGCGCCACAGGCAGTGAAACGCCCAGGCTGGCCGTTTTGGTTGGCGTTTTGAGAGGTGCCCTCTTGTGAGAAATGAGGAGGGGCATCACACCATAGTCTTGGGTGCGGTGCTTTATGGGAGCTTGGAGAGATTTCCTTTGGCGTGAGGGACACCACACCCAGGCCTGCTGGCGTTTTGATGAGTGTTTTGCATGGGGCGATCCTCCTGTGTAAAATCGGGATGGTGAAACGCCTGAGATGCAAGGCGTGGTGGCATGTAGAGTCGTGGCGAGCTGAGCGCGTGAGGGAGGAGGAAAATGGCGAGTCGAGGTCTTCTATGCTGTGGCCTTTGGTGTGGCTGGTTGAAACAGCTAGGGACTCCTCCCTATGCCGTGGTGGCCTATTGGGCGTTGAAACGCCTTGCACCATGCCGCGGTGCAAGGCGTGGTGGCGGTCAAGATATTTAAATGCGGCTTTTAAAACGCGTGAGATTCGGGGGATGTGGGCGTTTCAAACCCGGGAGAACCAAATCTCCCTTTGACCAAAGACACTGCAGGCGTATTGGGAGTCACTACGCCGTGGTGGAGGCTAGTTGAGTTTCCTCTATAAACAGAGGGCCAAATCTTCTTTGGTTTGATTTCCTTTCTCTTCTTTCGAACCCTAGCCGACCTTAGATCCTCCCCTTGCTCTCCAGTCGCCCTTCTTGAGGATTTTAACTCCTTGGATCGTTGAGAATGATCTCTCTTGATTTAAAGTATTCTCCTTTCCTCTCCTCTTTTCCCTTGTCCTCTTTTCTTCCGGAGGACCATTGTGTTGAGGTTCCTCTGTGGAGCTGTGGTGGCGTTGGTGTTGGTGTTTGAGCTGGTGCTGGTGTTGGTGTTGCTATTGCCAGATTGTTGTTTGAGGTGTCATGATTTGCGAGGGCTTGGTAGCGGTTGTGGTGGTTGGCCGTCATGCTTGAGGGCTGTGATTTATGTGATTGTTGTTGAAATTGATTTCCAAATCACCCTTTCATAAAAGGCTAAACCACTTAAAGACGGTAATGAACCTGTTGTGTGAAATATGGATTGGCTAGGTTGTCACTCATGCTTGGGGTGTTGAATGAACATGATGGCTCGTGTTGTGGAAGTGGCTGTTGCCAGATTGTTTGTTGTTTGAGGTGTCATGATTTGTGAGGGCTTGGTAGTGTTTGTGGTGGTTGGCCCTCATGCTTGAGATGTTGAATGAACATGATGGCTCATGTTGTGGAAGCGGCTGTTGCCAGATTGTTGTTTGACTGTTGTGATGCTCGTTTGAGGTGTCATGATTTGCAAGGGCTTGGTAGCGGTTGTGGTGGTTGGCCTTGGATGTGGTGTGTGTTGGGTAGCAGGGCTGCAGTTGGTTTCTGTAGATGGCATGGGCTGTGTGGAGGTTGGTTTGATGGCTGATGGTGTGTTGTGAGGATGGTATTAGAATTGCTGGGTAGCTACAGAAGGTGTTGGAATGGTATGGAATGGTTTAAATCAATATGAAATCGGAATTTGGGCTGAAATGAAATACTGTTGGCTGCTTTAAAATCTGGAAATGCTTAAAATGAGCTAATACTGGTTGGAATGGGGAAGATGATCGATTTATGAAGGATTTGTTATTAAATATGATTAATGAACGGTCTATTGAACATAATACGGAAGTAAATGGTACATCAGAAATTGGTTGAATTAATGAATGAAACGGGAACTATGATGGTTGTTTTGTGTGGATCGTGGGATGGTTTGAGGTGTAGAAGCCGCAATGGCTGTTGATGGGTAGTGGTGTCATTGTAGTGGAAGATTATAGTTGTTATAGGGCTGTTTGTGTGCACCCTTTGGTTGAGATTGTGTGTGACTATCTATCATTTTATTTTTTTGTGATTTCTATACACACCTCACCCGAGTCGAGTATCTTATACTAGCACCCAAGTGTTTTGGGTTTCAAGCATTTTCTCCAACATCCATCCAGGTTGGTGAGGGCGGATGGGTGACTATCCCCTCTTCCCCGCTCTCCCTTCTGCAGTAGTATATGGCATAGTTGGGGGTGATGCCTGGTGATGATGACATAGATGGTGGTGAGGCCTGATGGTGATATCATTTAGTGGGGGCCGTGCATGGTAAGATGATAGAATGAGGTTGATGTCATTCGTGTTCACATACCCTGCACTTATGATGTGATGGATGTGGATGTGATGGGATCGTGACGATAATGGTATGATTGGCACGAGTTGAAAGACGGGCTTGCCTGTTATGATAATGTGATGGTGATAGGAAAGGGATTGAGATTCAGGACGTTTGATGTTGGGGCGTGGGAGTGGAAAACCAGTGGAGAAAGTGGTTGTGGGGTGTCTATGAGTATATACTTTTGATACAATGTTCTTACATTGTGTGCTATACTTGGTGAGGGAGCCTTGGTGAGTCTGGGAATGGGTAGTTGATCTTATAGGCACTTGTTGGTTTTATTACCTGTTCACTGGAGCATTAGTACGCTCTTCTCACATTTGCACGAGAGGTCTTGAAAAGGATCCTATTGAGTACACATGTTATGCTCACCCCTATATATATAAACTGCTTTTCAGGTAATCAGGATGGCTTTGGTGACCAAGTTAGACCGTACTAGCTTGGAGTGGAGAGTTACTATTGGTGTTGCTGCCTTAGAGTCTTTTGGGAGACTGCTTGTATTTAATTTCATGCATTGTGAGATTTTATTGTTGTGGGATTTTGGTTTACTTTTATATGATGTGGTGTTGATTGGTGGTTCCGTCTTATCTCTTGTCCTTAACTTATATTATGAGGGTAATGTCTCCTATTGAGTTCTCTTGTCCTTAACTTATATTATGAGGGTAATGTCTCCTATTGCGTGTTTATATCCTCGATGCTAGTTGCCAACCTTTGACCTACTGGAGGCGGGCTTCGGGGTTACTCCTCTTCACTGCCGACCCAGGAGGGGGGGGGGGGTTGTGACATAAGGTGCTTGAGCTGATGAAGAAATGCCTTGTGTCGTGCTCCCAGAACCCAGTAATACAAGCTGGTGTTGTTTGGGTACTCTCAATTTTTCTCATGTTAGCAGGTTATACACAACAATATTTATTTGCTAGTGCATGGTTCAGTGGAAAAGATAAATAGATGAAGACTTTCAAAAATTATCTTAATGATATTTTCCGTGTGCACTCACTTTTAGATGAAGATCTCCATCGTTTCTGTGAAACTGCTCACTCTTGCTGTGCTCAATATCAGCCAAATTTTCTCGTTCCCATTCTTGCTCTTGAAAATAGCACACCTGCTGCGCCTGGTAATATCTCTGGTTAATCTGCTGCATGCGCCTCATTGCCATGTTGAAAAATCCGGTGATCTTTTCAAAAACAACCCTCGTGTTCTGCTGTTTTTACTTGGCTTACTAAAGGGAATGTACTAGCTATGGCGGTCATATCGGCAAGAACTGGACTTGTACCACCCTTGTTGGAACTCAAGGGTTGTACAAGTTGCTGAGGAAAGGTAGCTTTGTTTTCGTAGTATTTCTCCATTGACCACCCAACTTCCAAAATGGACTCAAATTTATGATCCATAAAAAGGAATTGCTAGAGTAGCTACTTGTAAAGTGATCCTCAAAATCATCTGCTCAGTGATATATTATGCTGCAGTTGGAGATGCTGAATCCAGTGATGGGATGAATGCTAGATATGGTGACCACAGTTTATTATCACTTCTAGTTTCATTGATGAGTCTGAGTAAGAATGACGATCTAGGTGATTATATGGAAGCAGGCCACTGCAACCTCTCTCGAACTTTTATTGAAAGTTTGTTGAAAAGATTTGCTCAGATTGATTCTGGTTGCTTGAACAAACTGCTTGTGCTTGCACCTGAAGTGGTCTTACAAATTGGACCATCCATTCCAAAAAATAGTGCAGTTACTACAAGGTCAACTTCTGATGCCGATGAATGCAAGGCAAATGCTCGAGAGGCGGGCTACTATAATGAAACAGATGAAGACTCAACAGTTGAAATTTTTGGCAAGCACGGATGATCGATTAAAGTCTCCAGCATCTGATCAATGTGACTCTAATCTAGATGTTTGCTCCCTTTGTCATGAACTGAGTTCTGAATGTCCTCTGTCTTACCCTGTTTTTCTTCAGAAATCTAGCCTTTTAAGTTTTGCTCCCCACATACCTCACATTCTTTCCCTCTTAAATACCACCTTGTCCTCAAGGTGGAACTCCCAAAAGCTCGGGTCAGCTTCTTGTTTCATTGTGGTTTTCAAAACACTGTGTCTAGTGGACTCTTCAAAACTGTAGGTTGAACCCTCCTCCTTCCAACGATATCAGTGAACTGGTATGGATGTAATGTCTAAGAAACCAGGAGACCAGAACACGTGCTCCCAATTCAATCACAGAAGGTGCCATATACCTTGAATTTTCCATAACATCATAGCTGTCTCCAAGCTTTTTGTGTGCAACAACTATACCAGCCTTCAATCCATCTTCATGGAAGCTATAGCCTTGGGATGCCACGTAGAACCATACTCCTCTCTTCCCCTGAATGGCGTTGCATTCAACCTTAGGTGAATTCTAAGACCACTATGCCTCCCATATTGCATCCTTGAACTTAGCACACGTGAACAAGTTTCTATTCAGTTCACCAGGCAAGCTATCATGGCCTTTTGTAGCTGTAGACTCCAGCTGCTTCAATGGTGCCGACACCATATCCCACCAATCAGAATTTATCTTTTGTGAAGATATCTTATACCATTGCATACAATACCTTAGTGTAACATCTTTAGGACCAACAAAATTAACTTTTCTTTTGGGTCCCACCTTAGAAGATCATGCTTCTGGGAATCATTTGCCACTGGAGAAGCTACGAAATCCAACATCTTCAGCTTAACAGGAGAGGTCAAACTACTATTCTTTTTCATTGGAGACTCTTTTGAAGAAGTTGAAACTTGATTTGGTCTATGTACCATTAGAGTTGATGAGCTTAATAACCCTCCTGCTCTACTAGCACTTTGACTTTTTCTTTCAGATAATTTAGCTTATGGCTTTAGGGATACCACATCCAGAATGGACACAAACCCTCCTGGACACAAATGAGAATTGGTGTTTCCATGTGTTGTGTGTTGGATTCCTTGTCAACCTTATCATTGTCAACCTTGGTGAGTTGGTGTGTTGGATGCGGTGTTTCCATTAACATGGTGCGGTGAAGCATGTTGGATTTGCTATTCATCATGTCAACAATTGCATGAGACGGTGATGTTCCTGATAAAGGGAAAGTGGTGGAGTACATGCAGCAATGTGTGAGCCTAGAAAGTCGATCATGATAACACTGAGAGACGGGTTAAAGCTATAGAAGAAAGAGGAGTATCCAAACAGGGCCGCATCATGCAAATGTTAGTTGTGGAGTTCTAGCACGATTGTTGACTAGGTATGTTGACAAAGCTTCAAGACATAGGTATGAAAGGTTTGAAAGTGGTTCAAAAAGTTGCATGTACAAGGTGGTGGCGTTTCTCAGTGTCAAATTTTTGGGGTCCAAAATTTGAAGGAGCAAGCTTTGCGAAAGATAGATTTCCAAGACTGCCTTATGAAAATATGAAAAATGTCACGAATCAGCCTGGATACCCTGATATCCTGATAACTGAGCCGATCCCGACATAGCCTGAAAGGTGTTCCCGATCCTCACGGGTTGACGACTAGCACTTGACATCATGAAAAATAAACCTGGCAACGAATTTTCCATAAGCACAACAATAGAAAATAAATACATATCAGTATGCTCAAAAACTCCAAAGGGAGATAGTACCAGAAACCAAATAGGTATATCAAAAACCCAAACAGTACATCTTCAAGCACCAGAAAACATACAAGATAACTTAGCGTCCCAAAGGATACGTCACTCTAAGCCCCAAAGGATCAAGAATACCCACCTCCTCTAAGAGGCGCTTTCCCTTTACTCGGACGTGGCAGCAGAAAATCTACAAACGCTCGAAGGCTTAGGTAGAGTGTGAGCTAAAAAGCCCAGTAGGGTCTCACCAAATGTTCCATAATAAGATTCATAATGATAAACAAAACCATGCTTTCAATTTTAATCAAAACAGGCATGACATTACATTTGCATATTTAAAACAAAACATGCTTCATTTCAGATAGATGGAAAAATATTTCAACATGGCTTAAATAAACATTTTATATAAATCAATATGCATGAGTAAAACAGTTTCACAATCAATGACATATATATCAAACAATCACAACGAGAACCATGATCATATGCCCTGGTACGATTGTTTCTAGTTATAAGATCCCCACACATCTTATATCAGGGATCACGACATGTATGTGTTCACACGTCCCTCAGGCTCACGCCGAATAGGACCCATCAACATCCCATTGGGGATAAGATATGCCAAACGAGGTTTTTGTTAGAGTTGTAATCGTCAATCCGTTGTCAGGGAATTACCATCCCAACATGCTTTTTTAAAATAACCCAATAACTACTCAGACTCGCATGTGCTCAATCAATCAATCAACAATGGGCAAATTATTTCAAATCAGTTTAAAATACAATTGCCCCATTTTCAGTTTCAATATGCCAATTTCATTTCAAAACCAAAACATCAGTTTTTCATTATTTCACGCCTTCTCAAATCAAAACCAATCATAGGTTTTTATCAATTCAATTTAATCCATTTTCTCAAAATCTGTTCACATATCCATCAATTTCAAAATACACCCCAATTTCCAATTCTGTTGGAATTGGGGTTTTTTCCCAAAATCCATATCCATTCAAATTCAATCCCAATTCGCATTGAATTAGTTTTTTCACAAATCAATTGAAAACAATTCAAACAACAAGCTATTCAAGGTTTAATCAATTGACCAATCTTAAACGGAACCACACACCTTTCTCACAAAATCATAACGCCCGCAACAAGACTCGCCAACGAAGATCGAAGGTCTAGAAACTCAACCTAGAATCAAGATTCAACAACACAGAGTTTAGATCCATCAATTCCAAGATGATCTATCAAACTCTAAGGAGGGAAATAGAGAGACGAAAGCGACAGGGATACCACTTACCCAGAGAGATGAACCAAAACCAACACGGCAATCAATTGTCGAACAGATGATCCAGAGGGATTGGAGATCTCCAAAATCACCTAGAGATGGCTCCAGGTCGAGAGGGAAGAGTTGAAAATCAGATGGAATGAAAAATCAGCCGAGTAGCAAAATTAAAACTTCCTGCCCCAATAATTACACGGTGTGTAGCCCCATTACACGTCGTGTAGTTGTCGAGTCCCAATATGCCGAAAAACCCGTCGCCTTTTATTGAAAATCCAATTTTTAATATTTACACGGCGTGTAATTTTTCACGTTGTGTATTGATTTCACGGCATCTGCCAGGCGATGATTACCCCATTACACGGCGTGTAAATCCCCAGTAGACTGCAGAAACTGCAGGTTTTCTGCTGAAAATTCTAACAAATCTCTGACTTCACCATTACAGGTATCCCCCTAATTCCTTCTCGGCATTACCCAGCCAATGAAAAAGGAAAACCATAACAAAGGTTTAGAACATAACTAACAGACAGGTAACGGGGCGTTACAACCTCCCCATTATAAAAACTTTCTTTCCCCATAATGTCTGTCAAGAAGCTTTCATATAAAAAAGGTGAGGCACTGCTCTCTCATCAGTGCCTCACGCTCCCACGCCTCATGAGAACCAGAACCGTGCTTCCATAGCACATGGACCAAAGACATCGTTCTCCCACGAAGTACCTTGGTCTCAGAATCAACTATTTTGACTGGATGTTCAGTCACGGACAAATCAGGCTCAACATCAAGATCACTCCAGCTCAAAACATGAGATGGATCAAAACGATACTTCCGTAGCTGAGATACATGGGAGACGCTATGTATCAACGTCAACTGTGGCGGAAGTGCTAGACGGTAAGGCATTTTCCTCACCTACTCAACAACCTCAAAAGGTCCCACAAAACGAGGAGCAAACTTCCCTTGCCTCCCAAGCCGTCGATGACCCAAATGAGGTGAAACTTTCAAGAACATTTGGTCACCCACTGAAAACACCAAAGGTATACGCCGACGATCAACATAAGATTTATACCGGCTCTGTGCCGTCAACAACCTCTGACGAATCAACCGAATCTTTGTTGTCTATTGAACCAAGCTTGGTCCAACCAAGGAGCTTTCACCGATCTCCGACCAACATTTTGGAGATTTATAAGGCCGACCATACAAAACTTCAAAAGGAGCCATTCTAATCGGGGACTGGTAACTATTGTTATAGGCAAACTCAACCAGTTTCAAACGGTCATCCTAAGCTCCACCAAAATCAAAGACGTAGGCACGAAGCATATCCTCAAGAATCTGTATAGCCTTCTCTATCTGGCTATCCGTCTGCGGATGGTAAGCCGTACTCAAACGAACCTGAGATCCTAGTGCCTCAGCGAGAATTAAAACGAGGATCCCTATCAGTGAATATAGCAGATGGAACTCCGTGCAAACGAACAATATCTCTCACATAGAGATTTTTCAGTTCCTCAACTTTAGTTGTATCACGAATGAGTATAAAGTGAGCTGATTTGGTCATCCTATTTATCACCATAATTTTCAATCTCGGATCGTGGCGCGATGCGGCGGGGTCTCATAGCGGGATAGCGGCGATGCGGATCGCGTCGCGACCGCTTTTTTATCCAATCGCGGGACAGTTAAATTATAGAATTTTACAAACATATATGTTGAAAAATTAAACACAAAACATAAAAAGTAAAAACACATTCAAATTCATACTTAAAAACATTCATAAATTCATCATAATACATCAAACACATGTCTCATCCAATTATTCATAAACAACAACCATGAGAACATCCAAAGTTCAATTCAATCATCTTCTTCATTTTCAAGATCTTCCATTTCTTCTTCACCTTCACTTTCACTATCACCACTTTTATAAATCTCTTCTTCATTTGCTTCCCCATCATCATTATCATATGATTCATGTTCATCCTCTTCTTCTTCAATAACCATCCTTGTTTTTCCTTTAGAGCTTGAACTTGAAGCATGGGTAGCTCCTCTTGTTTTCCTCCTTGTATAATGAAAAGGTTCACCGACCCCTGTAGCTTCTTCAACTAATCTCCAAGTCATGGTGTTGTTATCCTCAAACACCAATTCATTTTCACCACCATCTTCATCACCATTCATTTGCCCTAAAAACCACTCACTACTATCATCATCAACATTCTTTAGGACAATGGGATCAGTGACATCTCTGGAATCAAACCGGTCCTTCAAAGTTTGGTTGTATTTGATAAACACTAAGTCTTGCAACCTTTGATGCTCTAGCCGACTTCTCTTTTTAGAATGAACCTGTTTTATGAAAATTTAAAAAATATTTGTATCACTAATGAAGTTTAAGCTTAAATGAAACTTGAAAGCGAGTTTAGAATTGATACTAAGTTACTTACATGCTCAAAGGCACTCCAATTCCTCTCGCATCCCGATGAGCTACATGTCAAGCTCAAAACTTTGATGGCAATTGTCATCAAAGTTGGTGTTCGTCCATAATTCTTCCACCATTCAGCTGCAATTATTATTTATTAGCATTGTTTTATAATGATCTAAAATTAAGGATCATGTAATGTAATTAAATAATCAAGACAAAAATAAACTCTTACCAGGAGTTATTGTACTCCGTTGTCGCATGCAACCTTTCCCACCAAAGAGGCCTTGTGCACTTCTATATGTTGCCAATTCTAAACAAGGCTTGTCTTCCTCATCAGGGCTAGGAGAAAATCTATCTATACAATCATATAAGTCTTTCATCACCTCTGCATCTCTTTCAATACTTGGATTTCCATAGAAAAATTGAGGATTCAAATAATAACCCGTCGCATGCAATGGATGATGCAATTGAGAATTCCATCTTTCATCAATTATCTCAAATATATTCTTATACTTGGTTTCATCATTCTTGAAAAGCTTCTGAATTGTCTCTTTTGCCTTGTCCATAGCCTTATAAATGAAACTCATTGCAGTTTTCTTCTCATTATCAACCAATCTAAGAACTTCTACAAGAGGTCCCATAGTCTTGAGGCTATAAACAACATCATTCCAAAATGATGGCATCAATACAGTGTCGACAACACGCTTTCTTTTTATTTCTTTTGAATTTTTGGATCTCAACCACTCTTCAGAAGTGAACATCTTTTTGAGATTATTTTTTTTGCAAATACTACCTTTGTAAAGTTAAAAAGGTTGGAGCAAACAGAGTAATTCCATATGTCACCAACTCAGTTTTGTTGGTGAACCTCCTCATAATGTTCAATGTCAATGAGTGGTTGTAGATAAAAGCCACAAGCTTAATGCCTCTTTCTATAACCCTCTTCACCCTACTAAACTTGCCAATGTTTTCCAAAATTAAATCAAGACAATGTGCGGCGCATGGAGTTCAAAATAAGTGTTGCCTCTTAGCCAACAACAACTTGCCTAAAATCATACAAAATCAATAACAAACAATTAAATGTTTAAGCTGTTAACTGAATTGATAATATTAAAATGAAATGGAATCACTTTTAAAAATTAAAAAAATAAAAGTTTTTTATTACCGGCTAACTTGAAATTGATTCCATTGTCCGTAACTACTTGCACAACCATTGATCCTCCGATCTCTTCCACAAAATCATCCAATAATTTAAAAACATTTTCTCCCATTTTCATATAACTTGATGCATCAACACTTTTTATAAACATTGAACTGGTTGGACAATTTACCAAGAAATTGATCAAGGTTCTTCCTTTCTTGTCCGTCCAACCATCGGACATGATTGAGCAACCATAGTTTTCTCGTTCAATTTCATGGCCCTTCAACAATTCCTTTGTATACTCTAACTCTTTTTTAAGAAGTGGAACTCAACACTCATGATAGCTTGAAACTTTCAAGTGTGGTCCATATTGTCAAATTGCTTCCACCATCATCTTAAAGCTTCTTGATCGAACAACATTAAAAGCAATTCAATTTGTGCAAAGGAATCACTCTATGTATTGCACCGTTCGATCTCTTAATTGCTTTCTATAAGCATTTTTAATGCTTGTTTGCTTTGCATCCTTGACTACTCTTGCCGGATCTTCCATGAACATTGCATCAAGTGGCCCTTTCACATTTTTCACTTTGTTGGGACATGATGAGACACTTGATGCATAACTTCTTTTTGTTCCTCTCTCAACATCATGGATTTCTTCAAGCTCTTCCTCCATATCCTCATCAATATCATGAACATCATTCATATATGCTGATTTGTCAGTTTTTTTCTTTTTTGTGCTGCAAGAAGCTTGTCTTTCACTTCTTGAGGAGTCTTCCTACACTTCTGGACATTTCCCGACAATCCCATTTGATGTTCTTTGGCTTGAGTGATGCCACCATTGGTCACCATCATGCAAAAGTCACATGTGACTTTCTTTTTATTGTTGATGTCTCTTAAAGAATTCCACTGCCAAGCAATATCTAAATTTTTTCCTTGAGGCTTAGCCAATGGTGGAAAAGATTGTACCGTTGTAGCATCACTTGGTGCAATAGATGAAGCCATAGTAGCTGCAAAGAAGGCAGGACATAAATAGTAGAAAGAAGGGTTTAAGATACTTGTTTGACACAAATAACAAACAAAAAATAGATGTTTGGATCACTGAAAAAAAGGTGGCTGAGCGTGCAACAATGATAGGAGGAAGGAAGAGGAGCAGCGCCTGGAAGAGGAGCCACGCTTGGAAGAAAAGGTGGTTGTTGCACACAGCAGTGACAGGAGGAAGAAGAGCCGTGCCTGGAAGAGGAGCAGTGAAGGAGCAGCACAGCAGTGACAGGGCCTGAAAAAAAAAACGGGTGTGTACAGCATGGGGGGCGGCGTCGCTGCACTAGGAGGAAAAAAACCCGGTGTACAGTAAAGGGGGGCGGCGTCGCTGCACTGGGAGGAGGAAACAAGAAGGGTTTCCATTAGGTGAGCTAGGTTGGACCGGTTACGAAGCAAAAAAAAAAAAACCCGACGCCAGAAGAAGTCGCGGCCGCGTCGGTCGGGATTGCAGTGGAAGCGTGGTGGTCGCGATAGCGGGTGGCGCGACGCGATCGCGTTCAACCCGCGATTAGCCCGCCTGAAGCGGCTGGGCGCCGCTCCGCACCGCGACAACGCGATCGTGGCCGCGACAACGCGATTTGAAAACTATGTTTATCACAACCCATATTGCATTCTTCTTTCCCTGGGTACGTGGCAACCCAACCACAAAGTCCATAGAAATCTCATCCCACTTACAAATTGACATCGAAAGTGGCTGAAACAAACCCAAAGGTATCTAATGCCCAGCTTTGACCTGTTGGCAAGTATAGCAACGCAAAATAATGTCAGCGATGTCTCATCTCATACCCGACCACCAAAATCGTCGCCGCATGTCATAAAACATTTTTGTGGTTCCTGGGTGCACTGCCCACCGGGAATTATGACAATGCCCCATCACAGCTTTCCTTATTGGCAAAGGTACAACGTACCGGTTCCGGAAACACAGGAATACCCTCCAGGAAGGACGACCACTCAACAACGATCTCTCCACCATAAAGAGAGTTCCTAATGCCACATAATTCATTATCAAGCTGCTGTTCCCGAAGAACCATCTCGAGAAGAGCGGAGGTTAACTGAACATTGGCCAAAACAACCTCGACCCTTGTTTCCCGAACTCTAATATGCAATTGTGCAAAAAGAGCCATTCCACTCTTCCAATGATTCTTTCATGGTCTGGGTCGAAAGTTTTCCGCTCAAAACATCGACAAAGACATTCTCTTTCCTTGGGGTTTAAGCAATATCGAAATAAAAAGATTGCAGGTACTTCACCCAACGCCTCTGACTGAGATTCAAATCTTTTTGAGAGAATATATAACTCAGGCTCTTGTAGTCGGAATACATGGTAAACCTTTTCCCAAAAAGGTAATGCTACTAACTCTAAAGTGTATGCATCACAACTGTAAGTTCAAGGTCATGGGTTGGATAATTCTTCTCGTGTGGCCTAAGCTGCTGAGAGTCATAGGCAACGACGTGATCACTCTGCATAAGAACACAACCCAAACCTGAACCTGATGCATCACAGAAGACCACATAGCCCCGCCCGACCTCTGGAAGATTCAACACCGGCGCAAAAGTCAAAAAATGTTTCAACTCAACAAAAGAACTCTTGACCTTTCTCATCTCAAACTTTACCCCCTTCTGAGTTAGAGCGGTAATCAGAGTAGCCAACTTAGAGAAATCCTTTACGAACCGACGATAATATCCAATTAAACCCAAGAAGCTCCGAATCTCGAAAACATTACACGGTTGCTCCATGTCATAACAGCTTTCATCTTCTTAGGATCAACTGAAATACCAGGTCCCGAGACCACGTGTCCTAAGAACTTCACTTCCCAAATCCAGAAATTAAATTTTGATAGCTTGACATAAAGTCGGTGATTTCTCAACAATTCCAGAACGGCTCTCAAATGACTCACATGATCCTCCTCGAACTTAGAGTAAACCAGGATGTCATCCACAAAGACCACCACGAACGTATCAAGATACTCTTGGAAAATCCTGTTCATCCAAGCCATAAAGACTACAGGAGCATTAGTTAGACCAAATGACATGACAAGATACTCATAATGGCCATACCTGCTTCGGAAGATGGTTTTTTGAATGTCAGATTCTTTTATTCTCAACTGGTGATAACCAGATCGAAGATCAATATTCGAAAACCACTTCGTCCTCTTCAACTGTTCAAAAAAATCATTAATTCGTGCCCACGGATACTTGTTTTTTACCGTGTATCAATTGAGCTTCCGGTAATCAACACATAGGCGGAGTGTTCCATCAGCTTTCTTAGCAAAGAGAACAGACGCCGCCCAAGGTGGCACACTCGAGCGTATAAAGCCTTTTCTCTAACAGATCATCCAACTGAGTCTTCAACTCTATCATTTCTGCTGGTGTCATGCGGTAAGAAGGAATAGATACTGGTTGAGTATCGGACACTAAATCAATAGAAAACTCTACCTCCCTTACCGGTGGCAAACTAGAGAAGTCAGAAGGAAAAATGTCGGGAAACTTGACGACAATTGGAGGGAGATCACCACTCAAGGATTCCTGCTCTAGATCAAAAGAGAACATTAATAATACTTTCCCCAACTCAGGATAAGAAGGTCCATCTCTACTCGACCTCGGGTCCCATTCTTCCTGAAAGACATGCCACCCCATCGAGCACCTTAAAGGAGACTCGTTGAAGATAACAATCAATTCGGGTTTTACTAACAATAAGCCAATCCACCCCGATGATGACATCAAGAGGTTTCATGTCGAGAACTAGAAAATCCCATGTAAGCTGGATATCTGATAACGAGAAAACACAAGCAAGACAACGAAGATCCTGCTCTCTCTTCGTTCCGATGGGTGTAGTAATATTGATCACATAAGATAAAAACTTCGTAGGAAGACTTAGCAGATTTATAATACGGGTTAGATATAAACAAGTGAGATGCACCAGTATCAAATAAAGCTGTCACTAACGATGAAACTATAGTGATGGTACCTCTCACAGTCGTTGGACCCATATCTGTTTTCTTTGGACTCTTTCACTATGCGAAAAAGCTTCCTTCTGGATGTCTTTGGGTGAAACCCTTTAGATATTAAAGCATCTGATTGCATCGCAATGCTTTTTGGTGCTGATGAGCCCGTGCCACTATGTGGAGCAGAATAAATATAACAAAATTTCTGCAAGTGTCCTGGACGACCGTAGGAACCACATAACTTGGGTGCCTTAGTGCAAACCTGTTTTGAATGCCCGAACTTGCCACATTGGAAGCAAGTCAAAGGGTCTCTGCCATGCACTGCAGGAGGTCTATAAGCACCCTGCCGTCGAGATCCACCACAAGACTCATCATTTCTCTTCCCTTTATGGGAACTCACATAACTGTCACCGAGAGAAAAAAGAACACCCATCAAACCTGACTTACCAACCAGATCAAGTTCGGCCATCAACGCCCTATCCCGCACGTCAGCATAAGAAGAGGGCTTCAGCAAGAAAACTTAAGAACGAATTTCAGATCGAAGTCTCATCTCGAACCGTCGAGTCTTCTTCTCATTTGATACAATCTCAGGTGCAAACTGCACAAGCTCAGCGAATCGGTTCACATATTTTGTCACGATTCTGTCAGCCTGCTCGAATTTGAAAAACTCTATATCCTTAGCCAACACCGTAGACTCTGGATAGAATTGGTCGATGAAAAGAGTTTTAAAGTCCTTCCACTCTAAACCCCCGCGCTTCTTCGCCGTAACCATGATATCCCACCATCTCATGCTAGGCCCCTCAAGCTTAAAGGTAACACACTTCACCTTAATAGCTTTGGGAGTTTCCAGAAAGTCAAAGAGAAGCTCTATCTTTCTCAGTCAGTCCTCAGCCGCTTAAGGATCATTGGAGCCTTGAAAGGCAGGTGGTTTTTGACGAAGGAACTCTCGGGCACGATTTTGGTATTCTTCCCTTTGAGGTTCTACAACTGGAGTCTGAACGGGAACAGGTGCAAGTGCCTGTCCCAGAGCTTGGACAACACGCGCAACAACCTCAACCAGATTCTGGTCCACAATAGGATTTGCTCACTGTGGTTCATCATCAACTTCCTCCTGGATTCTATTCAAACGTCTTCTCGGAGGCATGATGCTACACAACATCAACAAACAACATTGAAGACATCATAAGATTACTCAGATCAACACTCAAGCAAAAGCAACAGGGGTAATTAATTCAATCAGATAGATAAACAAGATTTGGATTTCAATCTATTCAAATCAAAAGCGGGGAAAAGACTAGATTCAATCCTCAAGAAGTCATTCCCAAACCACCCCTGGTGACTTAGGCTTATTATGATGAGAGCTGGCCAAACACTCACTTGCAACTATCTCCCAAGTCCCGACAAGATTTCTCAACTGCATACTGAGATAAAAAGTGCTTAACTTGTGCATCTCTGATATCACTTTGTCACGAACCAGTCCAGACACCATGGTACCCTGATAACCGAGCCGATCCCAACATTGCCCGAAGGGCGTTCCCGATCCCCACGGGTTGATGACTAGCACCTGACATCATGCAAAATAAATGCGGAAACGAATTTTCCACAAGCATAGCGGAAGAAAACATATACATATCAGTATGCTCAAAAACTTCAAAAGGGAGATAGTACTAGAAACCAAACAGGTATATAAAAAACCCAAATAGTACATCATCAAGTACCAGAAAACAGACAAGATAACGCAGTGTCCCAAAGGACACGTCACTCAATGCCCCAAATGATCAAGAACACCCACCTCCTCTAAGAGGCACTTTCCCTTTACTCATACCTGACAACAAAAATCTACAAACGCCCGAAGTCAAAGGTAGTGTGCGAGCTAAAAAGCCCAGTAGGGTCTCACCAAGTGTTCCATAATAAGATGCCATAATGATAAACAAAATCATGCTTTCAATTTTAATCAAAACAGGCATGACATTACATTTTCATATTGAAAACAAAACATGCTTCATTTTAGATTGATGGAAAAACATTTCAACATGGCTTAAATAAACATTTTATATAAAACAATTTATATAAATTATTTGGCATGAGTAAAACAGTTCCACAATCAATGACATATATATCAAACAATCACAATGAGCACCATGGTCATCTGCTCTGCGGTACGATAGTTTCTAATTACCGGGTCCTCACACATCTCATATCAGTGATCGTGACAAGTATGTGTACATACGTCCCTCAGGCTCACGCCGAATATGACCCATCAACATCCCATCGGGGATAAGTTATGCCGAACTAGGTTTTTGTTAGAGCTGTAATCGTCAATCCGTTGCCAGAGAATTACCACCCAGCGTGCTTGTCTAAAATAACCCAATAACTACCTAGACATGTGCTCAATCAATCAATAATTGGCAAATTATTTCAAATCAGTTTAAAATACAATTGCCCCATTTTCAGTTTCAATATGCTAATTTCATTTCAAAATCAAAACATAGGTTTTTCATCATTTCATGCCTTCTCAAATCAAAACCAATCATAGGTTTTTATCAATTCAATTTAAGCCATTTTCTCAAAATCAGTTCACATATCCATCAATTTCAAAATACACTTCAATCTCCAATTTTGTTGGAAAGGGAGAGACAAAGGGAGTGACCCTTAGGTAATAGTGAGCCAAACCCTAAATCTTGTAAAGGTCGTGAGTCTGGCGTGGAGTGATCGCAACTGAAACATTGTATCCATAAGGTTAGTGAAAATTAGTGGATTTTGGCATATCGATAATGTCGGTGTGTGCTTCTTGAACGTAGCCCGATATGAGTGAACCAAGTAAAATTCTTGTGTCTTGTGTGCATGTTTTACTTACATTCTGCAGGACGACAATCAATGCATGTGGATTGAGGGATCATCGATCTTATCTGAATAAGGCTTAGATAAGCGCTCAAGTTAATCGGATCATCGCTTGACATGTGAACACAAGAGTGACCCTACTAACAAGTGAGGTCCAGATCGGTTAGGATAGTGAGAGTTTCACAGGTACGTGGGGAAACGTGAACAAGTTTCATACCCCGATCCCCCCCCTCAGGGCATCTCTCACTAGAGTCCCCTGTGGGTCCAACAAACCCGCTTCTAAGATTTAGGGAACTGAATAGAGCCACAACCAATGCAGCAACCTCCAATGAAAACACTGCATGTGGAGGAGTAAAACCGGAATTATGAACCAATGTATATGCAGTTCCCCGCCCTTTGGAAACAACGTCCTGCTGAGGGCATTGCATACTGGGTGATAATGAAAAAAATTAGAAAACTTGAGAATCATTCACCAAAGCTTCCAAGAAGCTACTTCTGTTGGATTGGTGTAGCCCGATCTGTTTTGGATGATGTTGGGCCGAATGCTTGCGGCCCATACCACGCACCAGGCCGCAACTCTCACGGTTTGAGCTCTGTAGTGAGCTTGTTGGGGGTTGCAGGGGGCAACGCACCCCTACTCCGGGGGTCTTGAGGGTCGAAGGTCCTTGATCCAAATTTTGGGGCACTGTTGTAACTCTGACCGACTGTAGCAAAGTTGATCGGACGACACCGACAGAGCACTGTAGAAGTGTGGACTTTGACACCACTAGTGTAGCAGCTCGGACTTTGGAGACAACGGTATTATAGCTCCGCGGATTTCTTTCCATCGGCCATTGTAGCAGTTTGGATTTGGGTGGCCGCAACAATGTAGCAGTGCAGACTTCCAGTCACCTTTCACTGTAGTGCAACGGACTTTCTGTGCGGTTGGTGGAACAATGCTTCGTCATTTTTATTAGCTCATTTAGAGCTAGGGTTTCTGTGTGGGAAACTCGGAGATCTCCTTGTAACTGTGCTCCCGGATTTCATAGTGAAGTGATTCTGCCTCTCCGTGGATATAGAGATTTTTCCCGAACCACGTAAATCGCTATCTGTGTTTTTTTTTTCTTTTTTTGTTACCGTCTTTTTTTCATCTGCAAGCCTATTTGTCGCTGTGACTTCCGGCGTTTCCGCAACAACTTCCTTCACCAATGCCAACCACAGTTGGCTGAACACCGTACAAATCTAATCCAGCCCCTTCTAAAGGAAGTCCAGGAAACGCCTCACGTTTAACTGCAACAACCTTCCCCCCTGCTTTCCACAAATAAACCGCTGCTTGGCCATTTTCTTGAGATGCAAACCTGGCCACCCTATCATCACTAGAGGGGCAGAGCATCCTGAGAACTCAGCATAGGATACGCCCATGACAGTGAACGCAACAACAGTGCTTCTCCATTAGCTATAGAGATCCCTCCATTGGACAACTTGAAATCATTCGTTGCAACTTCGATAACACTAGGAACTTCTTTTAATATTAACACATCCGACCGGATAGGATTATTTTGCTCCTCAAGCTCCTCAAGCTCCCTTCCGCTAGACCTTTCCTGACCTTCCTGAAAATTTTCCAAGCTTACTGGTAATTTTCCCTTCACAATTTGATCCTCCTCTTCTTCAATAGGGTTTAGTATGTTCTGAATTAGTCTCAAATCTGTCCACGCATAATCGCTGTTTAGTTGGTATGACCTCCTCCTTTACGACTTCCAGAGGTTGCATGGATTGCTGCGTCTCACATGGCTGTTGGAAAAACTCCATCCACTCCTTGTCATTCCCATATTTCTCCAATAGCGCTAGCTTCAGATGCTGTCAATCCGATCCCGGATTTTCACTCAGCCATGGCAGGACCGAGTACTCCATAGAAATCTGTGCTAGAGGTAATTTCATATCTTCTGAAGTTCGAAAAATCTGGAAATACCTCTCTGCTTTTATGACTTAACCAAAAGGATCCTCTCCTGAAAAATAAGGCCACTCAACTTTCCCCGCCACACTCCCCATATTGTCAAAGTTCTGCACCCAGACAGTCAGTTTCTGAAAGCCAGCCACCTGTTTCAGTACCAACTGCTTCAACATCCCCAACCCGTATGTCAGCCAATCAGCAGCACCGACAACCTACAACTTTCGCCTCTCTCCGTCCACATTTTTTTTTGGACTGACATCTTCGTCTCAGCGATCCTGGTTCCCTGGTGTTTGCGTTCCTCAACAGTTGCGATCGCTCTCTCAATGAAAACAACTCATAGCGTTTGGCTTTCCCAGTGGTGTTGCACCAGCTGTAGCAGTGGACAGATAGCTGTTGTGTCAGCTTCTATTTATCACGATCAAGAATCTCTTTCTTGAGTTCATCAGTCAAGATTCTCCTTGATTTCCTCTTCAGAAGCTGCTGTCAATGAAAGCACCAAATTGTTGGGTAACAAGCCTAACAATGATTGCAAAATAGAAGAAGAGATCAATCAAGCTGCTATACACCTGTTCTGTACAGAAGAAATCGGAAAATACAGTAGGAAAGGTAGGTAGAAGAAGAATCTCTATCGGAGAAGACCACTCTCTTATAGAGCCAAGTTGAACCAAGCTGAATCCTCCCAAGGACTAGCTCCCAGCAGACCTGCTGTAATTGCTAATTCATTCGCCCCCCCCCCCCCCCTCCAACAGCTACTACCTTTTAATACTCAACCAAACTATTAACCCCCTTCCTGCTTCTACCCGCCCTAACAGCTTGTTAAACCCTATTTTTATTATTATTATTATTATGGGTATTTCCGAGTCCCACATCGGAATACTCCTTTGTACATTCCACCTTCTCATTCTATAAAAGAAGGGCCCCACCTCACCTTGAAGGTAAGGGGGTTTCTCAACCTACATGGTATCAGAGGGTACCTAATCCCGAACTCTCTTTTTTTCCCTCCCCGCTCTTATTTGCGGTTTTCCGCCTACGTCCAGCCCGCCTCCCCGGTGCATTTTTTGCACCCTCTTTCCCCGGTGCCTCCTGCCCGGTCCGGCTCCCCAGTGCGCCCTCCCTCACGGCGGCTGCTTCTCTTGCGCGCGATCCCTCCTCGTCGCGGCGCCTCCCCACTGCGACCCTCCCGTCACCTCGTCCGACTTCCACCCAAGCGCGACGCTACTCCGTCTGGCTCCCGTACACCCTACCGGTCCTTCCCGGTGCCTGTGGCCCCGCCACACCTCCCGTCGCTTCCCGTCGCCCGCCTCCTCAACAACTTCCACCTTCCCCGACGGTCGTTCCGGCTCCTGCACCTGCGCGCACAGGCTCCCGCATCTCCCGGCGACAGACCTGGTCCGCAGCGCCTCTCTCGCAACTGCTCGCACCGGCTCCCGCATCTCCCGGCGACTGAACCGGTCTGCAGCGCCTCTCCCGGCCGTCTTCCTGTGCGCGTAACACCTCCCGCGGCTTCCCCGGCGACCCTCCCCCCAGCCTGCGCCACTTCATCGAGCGCCCGCCCCACCCACCTCTGCGCGCAGTATTCCCGCCGGCCATCCCTCCTGCCTGTGCCGCTTCATCAAGCGCCGACCTCGCCCTCCTCTGCAAGCAGCACGCGTAGCCATCCCAACGGCCTCCTCTGTGCACGACTACCGCCCAGCCGCGACCCGGTCCACGAAGACCGGCCCCGGCTACTCCCTCCAACCGAACCGGCTCTCTCTAGGCACACCGGGCTCCTCCCGGCTCTTCTTCAGCCCCGCGTGCTCAGCTTCCCGGCACGCCCGACACCTTCCTAATTCCGGCGCTGCCCCCTACTGCGTCTTCGACCACTGCACGACGCCTCCATGACCGACTCCTCCCCTCTGCCTCAAATGATTACTGCTTCTACCCGCCTTGTGGATGACCGGTTGGACTCCACAAATTTTTCCATCTGGCGGAAGATTGCGGTGATGTCCCTGACTGGGATGGACCTCGATCATCACGTTGAGGATCCTCCCCCGGCTTCGACTGACCCCAAATATCATACCTGGAAGCTTGCTGACAGCAAGATCTTCGCTCTGCTGGTCAATTCCATGGAACGATCGGTCAAAGATGTCACCCGCACGACAAATACCGTCAAAGAGCTCTGGGACTCCTTGAATATCATGTATTTCGAGACCAACAACCTGGCTCGGGTGTCCGATCTCCTTCAGCGATTGTCCCATGTTGGACAGCAGGACCAGTCCTTTACCGCCTACTTCATGGAATGGAAAGGGCTTCGTGATGAATTGCAGGAGTTGTGACCCATTCCACAAACACCGACATAAGCTCAGACCCAGCGGGACCAACTCTGCATCTTCACTCTTCTCAGCGGCCTCGCTCCGGAGTTTGCCACCACGGCAACCGAGCTGCTCGCTAGCCCTTCGACGCTGGAGATCCCGCAGGTTTATCATAGGCTGAGCAAGGCCCAGCGGGCTCTTCGTTCTCCCGCCCCCATTATCGACCACTCAGCTCTCGTCGGTCATGGCGGTGGCCGCTCCTCGGGACCTCGTGGACGTGATCGTGTGGAAGGTCGTCCACGTCCCCTCTGTCAACATTGTGGCAAGGTTGGTCACTCGATTGACCGATGTTGGGTCCTACATGGACGTCCAGCTCAATGCCCGCGGCAGGGCCAGACAGCGGTCTAGGAAGCGCCGTCGGCAGTCGCCACTCTTCCTCATTCTCTGGACCTGTCTATGGACGACATCCGGCTGACTCATGATCCTCGGGCCTCTGCCGACCCTGGCCCATCCTCGGCTTCTCTGGCCCATTCTGCTCATTCCGCTGCCTTTGTCGGCCGTCGCTCCCTTGCATGGATGCTGGACTCAGGTGCCTCTGACCACCTCACCGGAGATGCTGGTATGTTGACCTCTTACTGCCCTTATGCCGGTTCCTCATCCATCACTGTCACTGATGGCTCCACTATCCCCATTGCGGGCTTCGGCGCATGCTCCCTGACTCCGTCGATTCACCTACCCTCTGTGGCACATGTGCCCCGCAGTCCATTTAATCTTCTTTCAATCAGTAAGCTGACAGAAGATTATAACTGTGCTGCCATATTTACCTCCTCTGGTGTTGTTTTTCAGGAGCAAACAACGAACCGAGAGCTTGGTAGAGGCCGACTTCGGGACGGGGTCTATATGTTCGATGGACCGACACCCATCGCTTGCTCGTCTACCTCTTCTCGAGCATTGGATCTTCATTCCCGGTTGGGACACCCGCCGACATCCACCATTCATCAGCTTTTTCCAGAATTTAGTCGGAGTCTTTCTTTTCATTGTGAGTCATGTACTTTTGCAAAACATCATCGCACTACATACATTCCTCGGGTGGATACACGGGCCTCAAACCCTTTTGATCTGGTTCATTCAGATGTTTGGGGTCCTTGTACCATTTCGAGTCATTTGGGATATAAATACTATATATCTTTCATCGATGATTATTCGCGAATGACTTGGCTTTACCTCCTTCGAGAACGCTCCGAAGTGTTTTCCACCTTCCAAACCTTTTACAATGAAATTCAGAACCAATTTTCCACATCTGTCAAATGTCTCTGCTCGGACAATGGGCGTGAGTATCTCTCCACTTCCTTTTGACAGTTTCTCCAGACGAAAGGCATTGTTCATCAGACCTCCTGTCCTGATACACCCCAGTAGAATGGCGTGACCGAGCGGAAACACAGACATATTCTGGAGACTGCTCGTGCACTCCTCTTTCACCGACAGGTGCCTCTGCATTTTTGGGGCGATGCCATTCTCACCGCCACCTATCTGATAAACCGTCTTCCTTCCTCTATCCTTCAGGGGGAGACTCCTTTTCGGACTCTGTTCTCCTCCCTCCCTCTTCACTCCCTTCCCATTCGCGTGTTTGGATGCCTCTGTTACATTCGCGACACACGTCCAGGTCTCTCTAAACTCGCTCCCAAATCTCTCTGCTGCATCTTTCTAGCTACTCCCGCACTCATCGCGGATATCGCTGTTTCTCCCCCAACCTACGGCGGTATGTCATCTCGGCCGACGTTGCTTTTGTTGAGAGTTCTCCGTTTTCCCTTTTTTCTCCTCATCCTGACCCTATCATCAATGATTGTCTTCCTCTCCTCATCCACTCTCCACCGGTGTCAACCCCTGTTGACACCCATTTTGGTCAGGTCTACTCCCGACGTCCATCGACTGTATCCCCCGACCCGGCCAATGACACCGATGCTCCCGCTTCGTCTGATGCTCCTGCTCCGCCACCCGAGGACGTGCCCATTGCCCTACGGAAAGGTACTCGCTCCTGCCAAAATACTCATCTATTTGTATCTTCATACAGGGGTCTGTTCGCTCTGGAGACAGTTTCTATACCTCACACAGTTGGTGATGCCAAATCTCACCCCGGGTGGCTAGCTGCAATGCGAGATGAATTGCAGGCTCTGGAGGAAAACCATACTTGGGATCTTGTACCTCTTCCAGCAGGCAAACAGGCAGTGGGCAGCAAATGAATTTACACCGTCAGGCTGAATCCCGATGGCACTCTCCATCGCCTCAAAGCCCGCCTTGTGGCCAAAGGCTTCGCACAGACTTACGGTATTGACTACTTTGATACCTTCTCACCGGTTGCCAAGACGGCCTTTGTCCGATTATTCATCTCTCTCGCCGCCCATCATCATTGGCCTCTTCATCAATTGGATGTCAAGAATGCCTTCCTCCATGGCTTTCTTGAGGAAGAAGTTTATTTGCAGCAGCCCCCCGGATTTTGTGCCTCCGGCGCTGAATCTCGAGTCTGCGGTCTACACCGCTCTCTTTACGGCCTCAAGCAGTCTCCCCGTGCTTGGTTCGGCCGCTTTAGCACGGTCGTCACCGACTTTGGGCTTTCTCGCAGTATGAAGGACCACACTGTCTTCTACAGGACGACCACCCATGGCTGCATATTATTGGTCGTATATGTGGATGATATCATCATCACCGGCAGCGACTCTGTGGGTATCACCCATCTCAAGGCCCATCTTCACCAGCACTTCCGCACTAAGGATCTCGGTCCTCTCACATACTTCCTAGGCATCGAGGTTTCCTATTGTTCGGACACTATCTCACTCTGCCAACGGAAGTATGCATTGGATATATTGCAGGATGCTGGGCTGACTCAGGCCACTGCGGTCGACACTCCTTTAGAGCCTGGGGAACGGTCTCTTTATGCCTCCTCGACACTGTATCCACACCCCGAGCGATACCGTCGATTGGTGGGCAAACTCAATTATCTCACCATGACTAGACCCGACATTTCCTGTGCGGTTGCCAAAGTGAGTCAATTTATGAAGCATCCGACCACCTCTTATTGGGATGCTGTCATCCGCATCGCCAAGTACATCAAGCGAGATCCTGCCCGTGGTCTTCGCTACTCCCAGCATCCTCATCAGCATATTGAGGCCTTTTGCGATGCTGATTATGCTGGTTGCCTTGCCACTCGGAAATCTACCTCTGGTTTTGCCATATTCTTGGCAGGCAACCTCATTTCTTGGCGCAGCAAGAAACAGACGGCCGTCTCTCGCTCCAGTGCCGAGTCTGAGTACCGTGCCATGACCACCGTCACTACAGAGATTCTTTGGCTTCGGCAACTCCTCCAGGAGCTTGGCTTCCCTCAGCAGACTTTTGCTCACATATGGTGCGATAATCAGGCAGCCACTAAAATTGCTTCGAATCCCGTCTTCCATGAACACACGAAGCATATTGAGGTGGACTGTCACTTTCTTCGCCACCACCTGGAGCATAATCATGTCAGCTTTAGCCATATTCCGACGGCGGACCAGCTTGCTAGCATCTTCACCAAAGGCCTCCCCAGTGCTCGCCTCACCTCGCTCAGTTCCAAGCTGGGAATCCACAGCATCTGACGCCCAACTTGAGGGGGAGTGTGTCTTGGTCTTGTATGATGTCATCTTTCTTTTTTGTGGGACTCGTTGTCCAAGCTGGGCATGTCCAGCTTGAGGGGGAGTGTTAAACCCTCTTTTTATTATTATTATGGGTATTTCCGAGTCCCATATCGGAATACTCCTTTGTACATTCCGCCTTCTCATTCTATAAAAGAAGGGCCCCACCTCACCTTGAAGGTAAGGGGGTTTCTCAACCTACACAGCTAATAAAGAATAAAATACCAAATTGCCCCCTAACAGCTAACACCAAAGCTCATGCACAGGTAGCCCTACCAGTCCCCACATACCTAACATCCATGAATCAGATTATTGTTCAGCCTGGCACGAGTGTTATTTTCTCAGGGTGTTCAGGAACATTTTAGGCATCTCACAATGTTGTGAATGAGTTCATTCAGAAGTTCATCAAGATTTTCACCTTGAGGAGTTGGTGAATTTTTTAAGACGACAGAAGTGATAAGAATGTGTGGTGGTGTTGATGATGCGTATGGGTGCCAGAGGGGGATACGTAAGGGTGTTGGGGTGCTGTTGATACATTGTTGGGACCGTAAATGATTGGCCTACCGGTGCAGTGATAATCACGAGATAAAATAAAGTGCAAAATGCAGAAAATTGGACACCAAATATAACGTGGAAAACCCCCCAAAATGAAAGGGGTAAAAAACCACGGGCAAATAAAATGATCACTATGGGTAAAAGTGGATACACTCTCTCACAATTACAAGGAGAAAACCCTCGTAAATATCTCTTTTGAATATGTGGGGAAACTTCCTCACAAAATACCGCTCGAACTTATGATGGGAGAAGATGCAATCGGTGGTGAAGTTAATGATCAAACTGTTGGGAGAGAGTCCCATTTATAGGCTGCCTCCCCCCCTCCTACTCATCCTCCACTGGTGGGTTTGGTGGGGTTGGCCACCCACCTCATCCTCCACCGCTAGCCCCCACTTTGACAAAGCAAGGGGCGACACCGTTCAACGAATGAAATGCTCTGACACATCTCCCACTTGGAGATTTGATTGAGAACCAATCTCATCTCCACACATCATTTCTATCTGCCAAATCATGCTGCTCATGTCTCTGCGAGACCACTCGAGGATTTGCACCATCTGAACTTATCAGAGTCGATCGCCTTCGTCAGGAAATCTGTCAGATTTTCTTTAGTGTGAATTTTCTGCATGTCCACAGTTCCTCCACCACATCTTGGACAAAATGATATTGTACCCCAATGTGCTTCGTCCTGGAATGAAAAGATAGATTCCTTGTAATGTGCAAGGCGCTCTGACTGTCACAAAACAATGGAATCTGCTCATGTCTGTGCCCAAGCTCCTCAAACAACCTTTTTATCCAAATCGCCTCTTTGCAAGCCAGTGCGGCTGCCATGTGTTCTGCCTCTATTGTGGATAAAGTCACAATTGACTGTAACTTTGAAATCCAACTCACAGCTCCTGTTGCAAGAGTAAACACATAATCAGTAGTGGATTTCCTCCGGTTAGAATCACCTGCAAAATCCGAATCAACATAGCATTTGATAGTGAAATCTGATCCTTCATAACATAATGCAACATCTGAGGTCTCCTTGATGTATCTCAGAATCCTATTTAATGTGCTCCAATGCTCCCGTTTTGGATTCACCATGTACCGAATAACTGCTCCCACTGCATTTGCAATGTCTGGTCTAGTACAAACCATAACGAACATCAGACTTCCCACTGCTAATGCATACAGTACTCGAGACATCTCTATCCTCTCTGCTTCACTGCTAGGACTCGTTGTAGAGGATAACTTGAAATTAATAGGAAGAGGGGTAGATATTGGGTTACAGTCTTGCATGTCGATGCGTTTGAAGACTTTTCGTAAGTTTTTTTTTCTGTGATAGCCAAATTTTTCCATTATTTCCGTCTCGGTAAATCTGCATCCCAAAAAACTTGTTTGCTGGTCCCAAGTCCTTCATATCAAACTCCCTAGCCAACTGTGCCTTCGTTTCCTGGATTTGACAATTGTTGGGGCCTGTAACCAACATGTCATCCACATACTACAGAAGAATGATGAAATCATTACTATATGAACCCCTGAAATATGCACAAGGATCTGAATGAAGTCTGTTGTATCCAAGGCTCATGATATAGGAATCAAATCTCTTGTACCGATACCTCGGCGCGTGCTTGAGACCGTACAGAGATTTGTTCAACCAGCAAACCAAGTTCTTTTTGTCTTCTTCTGAAAAACCTTTCGGTTGGAGCATATAAATCTCTTAATCAAGATCAACATGGAGAAAAACAGTCTTCACATCCAGCTGCTCTAGATGTAAACTTTATGTCGCACACATCGCCAGAACTATCCGAACAATCATCAGTCTAACAATAAGAGAAAAAATTTCATTGAAATCAATACCTTCTGAGCATATTTTTTAACCATTGTTCTTGCACGATATCTTTCCACCTGGTCTTTTTCATCCCGTTTGATCTTAAAGACCCATTTGTTGCTGATAGTCTTCCTTCCATGAGGTAATGAAACACGATCTCAAGTCTTGTTCTTGTGCAGAACTTCAAGTTCCTCCTACATCGCCGCCATCCATGAGGATACATCTGGACTCTGGGTCGCCTCTACAAAAGAAGATAACTCTACATCATTTGTCAATAAGCAGTACACAATATTGCTCTTAGTGATATAATTTGAGTGCCATACTAGTGCTCTTTTCTCCCGAGTTTACCGTTGTGGTCCTGACTCAACCCATACTTGATCATCGTGCTCTGGTAATGCCTCAGAGGAAACTGGTTTTTCCTGGGATTTATTCTTCAACTGTTTTAGTTTATGTATTCTCCTTCTCCATGTCTCGATCGGTTGTCATTTTCACTTTATCTTCTGCAAAAATGACATCTCTGCTGATGATAAGTTTGCGGGCATGGGGTCCCACAAATGATAGCCCTTCACACCACTGGCATACCCCAAGAAGATACAATTTTTAGATCTTGAATCCAATTTCGATCTTTCTTGGTCATTAAACATTGTATATACAGGACTTCCAAAAGTATATAACCGAGAATAGTCAGCGGATTTACCATTCTACATCTCCATCGGTGTCTTCAGATCAATTGCCAGTGAAGGAGATCATCACATAACAAGCAGTATTCACTGCTTTTGCCCAAAATGTTTTGGCAATTCCTGCGGTTTTCAACATCGCTCTTGTTCTATCCGATAGGGTTTTGTTCATCCTCTCTGCCACTCCATTCTGCTAAGGAGTGTACACCACCGTGAACTGTCTCTTGATTCCTTCCTGTTGACAAAAAGTATCAAACTGCTCGCTTGTATATTCTCCACCATTGTCAGTTCTCAGACACTTGATCTTCTTTCCAGATTCAAGCTCTTTCCGCACTTTGAATGTTTTGAAGACTTCAAAAACATCTGCTTTCCGCTTTCCTAGAATAATCATCAATGAAGGATACAAAGTACCTTGCTCCCTCAGGAATATAAGCGGTGCTTGCCAAACTTCAGAATTGTTCAACTCTAAGATCTCCTTGCTTCTTGTTTTTGACGTCCTGAATTTTAACCTGTGTTGCTTGCTTAAAACACAATGCTCACAAAATGGTAAGGATACCTTTGTAAGCCTAGACACCAACTTCTGATCTGCAAGAATCTTCAGGCCTCGTTCCGACATATGACCAAGCTTCCGATGCCATAACGTTGTCAACGCTTTCATCGGGGTAGTTGACGTGACAACTAACTCCGTCTCCTTGTACGTTTCACCCATAAGTACGTACGGGTTCTTTGAGATCTTCTCTGCCTTCATTACCACAAACGCGTCCTTCACAATTCTCATTACTCTATTCTCAGTGCGAGTCTTGCATCCGATATCATCAAATTGTCCCAAAGACAATATGTTCTTGCCCTTCACATGGCGTACTCCTTGGATGGTTCGAACAATACTGTCATGCATCTTTAATTTGATGGTACCGACTCCAATGATCTTCATGTTGTGATTGTTCCCCATGTACATAAGTCCTTTCGGGATAGTTCCATACTGGTCTAACCATTCCCGTCGAGACGTCATGTGCCATGTTGCTCATTAGTCGATAATCCATGCATCGTTGAGATGCTTCCTGTTTCCAGCGGTCATTGCCGCTTCGGTGACTAGTATATCTCCTTTTTCAGAAGTACTCGCCATATTTCCGTTGATGTCACGATTCTGACTCCCATTGGAACCACGTTCCATCACATCTGTCGGTCTTTCGTCAATTGCAAGTAGATTATTATCCTTCTGCAGCACTGTCTGCATCTTCATTTTTCACAACGAAAAATTATTCTCGTTGAATTTTTTGATCTCGAATTTCGCCGCCATTTGGATACGCCATAAGTCCAGAACTTCCTTTTTTTCATAATGGTGTATTTAATAATCTCAATAATTTTTTTTTGCGTGAAAGATCAACCAGAGTCGTGATCACAGTGCATACTCAAAATTATGAATATTATTAATAATCTCAATAAATTTTTTCAAAGGTGGATTTTAAGAGTGGATATGATAAAATCCAAATGAACCAATGCGATGAATGAAGAACAAGTTCTTAGACAATTCAAGGGTTCTATGAGTAGATTGTGATTAGATTTGTACACAGGTGAGATCTATCAAGTTTAGGTTGAGATGTTACCATTCGAATATGGATAAGTAATTGTTTGAAATTGTGGGGGCCACTCCCAATATGGGGTGGAGTTTTCAACGGGAGGAGAAATTGTCGGCAACAACTTCTTTGGTTGGCAGCCAACCCAGCCGACACAACAACTTTCGTGGACTGCAACAGGTGGCAGGAGGAAGTCTCAGGGGTAGATGAACCACCCCAACCTACCGGAGAACATTTAGTTTTGGTTCTTCTATAAAAACGGGATCAGTTCCCATGAATTGTGTGGCTGTAATCGTGTGTGTAAAATCTGTGTGATCCTCCGACGAGAATCAGAGAGAATAAACTGGCCCTCTTTCTCCTGTGGATGTAGGCAAATCGTCGAACCACGTTAAATTCTCGTGTTCTTCGTTTTACTTCTGTTTTGTGTGATTTGCGGTGCGACACACCTCCGCTGCGCCCCAACAAGTGGTATCAGAGGCGGGCCAGAGCGATCAGAGTAGAAATGGAGCAACGACAACGAGTTTTCCGGTGGTCGGAAAATTGAAGTTGGTCAGAAAATTTTTCCGAGGCCAGATCCGTGAAGAGGACGACGAGACGATTCCAACGGCACAAGCGGCGTTGAAAACAAAGTTAAAACGAAGGAGATAAACTCGGTCAAAGTTTGGTCAAACCCGCGGGTGAACAGTAACCCCGTGCCGGAGAAGACAGTACTGTTTACGTCGCCGGCGAAAATTCCGGCGAGTTTCCGGCAAGTGCTCCGGCGTGCCACGTCAGCAAGCAACCTGGACCTTTGAACTTGTTTTGTCGATATCTCGACCAATCGGTGTTCGATTTCGACGATCCAAGAGTCGATTTCGACTATTTCAACCGTTCCGGACACATCTGTACGGTTAGTTTTACAAAATTCGTACTCTATTAGGTGGTGTCAAAAGGGTGCGACATCGACGGTGGTGATCGTGTTTTGCGACAACGGCGATGGGTGGTGGCTGAGCACTACCAAAGTTTGAGATCGAGAAGTTCGATGGTCGAAACAATTTCAACTTGCAGCAAAGCACGGTGAAAGATCTTTTGGTGCAACATGGCCTGATCAAACCGTTGATCGGAGAAAAACCCGAGGCAACCGGTAAAGATGATTGGGAAGAGCTCGAGATGCGGGTCGTTAGTACAATTCGACTGTGTCTGACGAATGAGGAAAAATACTTGGTGTTGGACGAGACCTTACCGAAGGAGATCTGGAAGAAGTTGGAGCAGCGATATATGGCGAAATCGTTGACTAACAAATTGTTCTTAAAGAATAAATTGTACCAGTTGCGCATGGACGAGGGAACAAATTTGTTGGATCACACCAACGAATTCAACAAGATCCTAACACAATTATTGGGGCTTGGTGTGAAGGTTGGAGAGGATGATAAAACACCTTTTCTTTTGTTATCACTACCAAGTTCATTTGATAGACTTGTGACTGCATTGCTTGTAGGGAAGACAACATTGAAGTTGGATGAGGTGATGACGTCGCTTCAAGATTCGGTGGCATTCCGAAGACCCGTGACGCATTCAGGCAAGCAAATCATGGTGATGTGAGATGATCAACGTGGGAGGAGCTGAAATCGGAAGTCAGGAGGAAAAGAATGACGCCCAAAATCCAGGGGGCGTGATCCAAGAGAAATCACGTGTTTCTGGTGTGAGAAAAAAGGTCACTATAAAAATGAATGTGGAGAGCGTAAACGGTACGTTGTTGGGAAAGAGAAAGTTGAAGAGAAAGATGCAAACATCACAGAATTATCGGCAGATGATGAAGTTTATGTGACAACAGAAAGCTCGCAATGTGAGAGTTGAACGGAGAGAAGTGAAGTGTCATTACTGCAAAAGATACGAGCACATGAAGCGAGATTTTTAAGAAGGGAGAACGAGCAGACTCAAAATCCAAAGGAAGACGGATGAGTTTTGGATCCGGGAAGCTCGACACACATGTACGACGAGAGGTACATTTCATAATTTTCAGCAGGTGCGAGATTCGGTGAGACATGATGATGGGTCAACATGCGAGGCTCGAGGAGTCGGGACGGTGAAATTGAAGACACCCGATGGAGGAGTTCGAAAACTGGATGACGTGAAATCCGTTCCGAGGATGAGACGGAACCTGATATCATCAAGTATGCTCGATGTGAAAGGGTTCAAGATTTTCATAGCAGGTGGAGTGTTGGAAGTCTCACGTGAGGATGCAACAAAACTTACTGGGAAGGAGTTCCAAGGGTTGTATCATTTGATGGGGACCGTAGTCAACCCGAAATCGAGTGAAGATGGTGGAAGTGCTACATCATCTGACGTGAAGAAGCGTGTTTGATTTGCTGATGAAGTTTTCGACACCTGCAGGGAGACTACAGGTCAAGCTTCTACCCCAAATTGGTCGTGAGGGGGAGATTTGTGGGGGTCACTCCCAATATGAGGTGGAGTTTTCAGCGGGAGGAGAAACTGTCGACAGCAACTACTTTGGTTGGCAGCCAACCTAGCTGACACAACAACTTTCGTAGACAACAGGTGGCGGGAGGAAGTCTCAGGGGTAGATGAACCACCCCAACCTACCGGAGAACATTTAGTTTTGGTTTCTCTATAAAAACGGGATCAATTCTTATGAGATGTGTGGGTGTAATTGTGTGTGTAAAATCTGTGTGATCCTCCGACGAGAATCGGAGAGAATGAACTGGTCCTTTTTCTCCCGTGGATGTAGGCAAATCGCCGAACCACGTTAAATTCTTGTGTTCTTCGTTTTACTTTTGTTTTGTGTGATTTGCGGTGCGACGCACCTCTGCTGCGCTCCAACAGAAATATTCCAACCTAAAGACAATCCTAACGTCCAACTTGTTTTTCTTCACACTAAAAAATATGAGGACTTGTTTGGTTCAGGCCAAAAATTCATAAAGCATAAGACCCAAGAAAGCATAAAACTCAAGAAATAAATTAAAACATATTTAAAAAAATTGTATTCATATGAAAAAATGAAAAACTTTTATCAATTTTTTTAAATATTATATAAATAATATCTTGATTTCTAAAAATGTAACATCATATCATATTATGTTTGTGTCAACTGGTCACCATCCAAAAAATGTGAGGGCCCCAGGGTGGGTGGAGTGAGTCGACGCCACCTGCTTCAAATTTTTATCCCTTTTTAATATATTAAACCTTGTTTGGTATTGGATCATATATGAAGCAAGCACACTAGACATAGGATTTACTCTTATCTCCAATATGGAGGTGTGGTGATTTCACTACTCACACACACATAACACTAGATCATACAGATATAGTACGATATTTAGGGTACTCACTATACCCAGACTTCACTACCCGTGGCCTACTATCATTGGAGGGCATGCCCACTTACAAGAGATGACTCACTGCATGTATGTTGCAGGTACATGAATATCAACATGTAAACAAGAAAAAAAAACACCCTTCATGTATGCTTCTTGAATGAAAAGGCTCGACTCAACTTCAATAATGGCATAAAAAGCACATAAATTAGTGTAGGTCTGAATTGTATGATTTTATATGCCTGCGCTGAGGGAAAACTTTGCAAATAACCGTTGTCATATGGTGTGGTATACGTTTATCATTGTCTCTGATTTAGAGCACATCCTATGATATGCCAAGTTTTAATGTACAACTGGCATGGTCCCTTTGTCATTGCATTGCTTTTGACAATGTTATGTTCCCCTATGCGCTATAGCTAAAGCTTTGCTTATGCTCCACATCACACTTCATAACATCTCCTTACTCAATGAAATAACATCATATTTCCGCTTTTAGTTCCCTTGTCTTATAGTGGCTCGTAGATGTTGCTGCCTATAGTATGAACAGAGATCTACAGTATCTATAGTGTGTCCTGAAATATGTTGTTTCCTTCTTCGTTACCCTATGCTGTGACCCATGATGAGCCTATATCATCGCTTGTAATAGCCTCGTATCATCGTATGTGGTTTCGTTCATTAAGTAGAATTCTACTTTCTTATTGCTTTTCATGCAATATGACATCTCATGTCTTGGGTTCTAATATGTATGTGTAATAGTGTTTTCCTCTGAAATGTAGTATCACTGTGGGGGAAAAACAATAAGCCATATTTCATTTTTACGTTACCCGTGTTTATAAACATCCTTAACTTATTTACCTGTGTTTTTAATATATATGTGTAATAACGTTTCTTTGAAATGTTATTTCAGGAAAAAGACAATTAGCTGCGTTTATCTGCTTACTCGTGTTTCTTAAAAATTTAATTTTTTTTTAAAATGTGGAGAAACGAGGTGTATATAATTTAGCCATATTTAAGAGTGGCAATTTACCCATGTTTCTAAAAACTATGGATAAATTACCCACATCAAATTTACCCTAGTTTTAAAAAAATAAGGTAAATGATATTTCATGTGTTGCAACATTTGTTCACGTTCGTGAGCCAAGGGCTCATATTTGGATGCATTACCAGTACCACATTTACCGTATTTTAGATAAATGTGGGTAAATGTTTTTAAAAAAAAAAAATCATATGGTCAAGCCAAATTTTGTTAGTTTGGTGCAACGATGCGGATATTCAGCTGTCATTCACTGTAACTCATTGGACATTCAGCTGGTAGTCACTGTAGCGGTGCGGACTTCCAGCCGTCTTTCACTGTAGCGCAATAGACTTTCTGACAGTTGATGAAATAGCGCTTCGTCCTCCTTATTAGTCCATTTCAGGTTAGAGTTTCAGGTGTTAGAAGCTATGAGAAATCTCTTTAATTTGTGCTCTCGACATATAGTGAAATTCTACCTCTCTGTGGATGTAGGGATTATTCCTGAACCACGTAAATCCTTGTGTTCTTATTATGTTTCTTCCCTTTTTATTTTTTTATGAATCGTTTCTTTTTGTCGTTGCAACTCTTGACGTTTTCACATCAATTTTATGCACCTGTGACTTTCCCACCAAACGAGTTACATGTTCCCCTACACAACCTCACAACGAGGGCCCACCTAGATCCCCAACATATGCGCGCCTCACAATGAATACATACATACATACATATATGTGTTTTATTTTTGTGTGTATATATATATGTATATGCAAATATAAGTATATGTATGTATTCATGTATGTATGTCTGTATATTTGTACATGCTTAAAAAAAACTATGAATATACATACATACATATACATGCACTCACATTTGTATATATTTTTAAATATATTTGTGTGTATATATATATTTGTATATGTTTATATATATATTCGTGTATGTATATATATATTCATGTGTGTGAATGTATGTATGTATGCATGTATGCATGCAGACATACATACAAATGTTTGTGCATATATATATATATATATTTTATCTTTTCATGTGTGTGTATTTATATATATTTGAATATATATATGTATGTATGTATATATGTATATATATGTATATTTTATTTGTGTGTGCAGTCCATGTTTAGAAATGCAATTAAATTAAAAATTTATCCATGTTTTTAAAAGATGTGGCTAAATTAAAGATTTACTCATGTTTTTTAAAAAATGCTGCTAAATTACAAAATTAGCCTCGTTTTAAAATATAATTAAAAAATGCGGTTAAATTATAAAAAATAGTCGCATTTTTAAAAAAATTACAAGATTAACCATGTTTTAAGAAAGTGCACCCAATTGTTTTTTTATAGTGTATCATGCAATGTGATATACTCCAAGAACTCCTAGTGGTATTACTTACGCCTACGAGCCTTATAAGGGTTCCACCTCACCCTGGTGTATTATCAAAAATCAATAAAAAATGAAGGCCATCAGGCCATTGGAGGTATTCATTAAGACTACTTGTATTTCATTTTCCAATGCTCTAATCTTCTCCAAACCAATATAAAATTTCATAGATCAATACATCATCCAACCTCCTTGGGCTCAACATTTTCCCAACAAAAAGAAAGTCACTCGATATATATATTCAACATCACATGATTGAAATGAAATCAAGCATTAAATATTGAAAGGCTAGAATAGTTCCCTTGAGATTTTTTCAATGGCATAATAATCCAAAATTTCTCCCAATTATTGATAATAAATTCAAAGGGGTCTAAATTTTTATATTAATATTTTTTTACATATTCAAAGAAAATTGAAAATTATGGAATAAAACACTATCCAAGCCTTCCTGAACAAACTCTTTATAAGAAAAAATATGAATGAGTCGGTATTTTAATGGTGTCTATTAAACTCTCTTACTCACCACACTTTAATGACAACTTCTAATCTAAGAACTCCCCTTGGAACATATAACTTCCCCTGAATTTTATAGCCCCCACAATTCTTTTTAGAACCACATTCGACATAAAAATATAAACTTATATAAAATAAACATAAGGGGAAATGTAACATCATGACCTTGATGACCTGAAGCCCAAGTTGAGCATCATACGAGCACTAGTGCGCTTCTCAAAATCATTGGAGGTCGTCGACTAGTGGTGAGAGTAAACATATATAATTAAGGAATTTTTTCCCTTGATACGAAACTAATTCATCATGTATGGACTTTAGTGAAAATTCTATATGAAGTATTTGCAAGTCGGATAAATTCCATGATTTATTGCAAAAAAAAAAAAATAACATTCCTAAATGTTATTCAGGAGAACATAATAAGTTTTTCTTAGGGTACTTATTTTGACATGAAAGTAAACAACCCCACATTCTACATGTCATACATGTGATCACACATAAAATTAATACAAACCAATTGAATAATGACCAACAACATCCAATGATGTAATGTTTAACTATATTAAAAATAAAATAATAAAACAAATGTAAAAGAGATTGCCTAAATAACTAACCATTAGAACTTAAGTTGATCACGGGGGGGGGGGGGTTGAGTGTGATCAAAATTGTTTGTTGGTTGGTAATCTATTATTTATACTAAAGGGTGTCCCATTTCCTCCATGTGTCATCTCCACACTGGTTTGGGTAGGTGCCCTCCTCTTTGTCTTCCTGATTCCCTCAAAACGATTTCTCGTCTCCTCCCTGAGGACTGCTCTGTTTCCACAGATTCTGCCTCCGACATCTCCTCTATCTTCTCTGCATTCATCTCTGCCATCTTCCTATCCTCCTTTGTCTCGGTCTCCGCCTACACCTCTATCTCTGCCTCCTCCCCTCTTCCAAACCCTTCTCCTCCAAACCCTTCTCGCGATTCCTCCGCTTCCCTGCATCCCTGCCTTTGCCTCATTGTCGCCGCCTCTACCTCGTTGCCTGCTCCTTCTTGCCGTCGTTGCCTCCACTTGCGCTTGTGCTTGTACCTGCGCCTCACCACCTTCGCCTCCTTCCCTTCTCCCTCCCCTCCTACTGCCCGTCCCCTCCCCAATTCTGATTTCCCTCCCTGCTCTACCCCGACCTCTGATTTCCTCCCCAGCCTCAACCCCAACTCCCCCCACCCCGACTCTCCTCCCCCAACCCCATCTTGGCATCCCTTCCTCGAGGTTGTCGTCCCCACCTCAGCCTCCTACACCGCCTCTGCCTCAATCTCCTTCTCCTCCAACACCTCTGCCTAGGTCTACGCCTCCCACTAAGCCCCCGCCTCCGCCATCGCCTCCACCTCCACCGCCTCTGCTTAGGTCTCTGCCTCCGCCATCGCCTCCACCTTTGCCTTCGCCGCCTCTGCCTAGGTCTCCGCCTCCTACTATGCCTCCGCCTCTGCTGCCTCCCAATCCTTCATCCTCCTCCCGTTCCTGCCGATCTGTCATCGTGCATAGCAGCACCGCATTGCCAAACCCTAGCACAGATTCTTCATCCCTTCTGTGATTTCTATTTCAGTGTTTTCTGTGGACATCGAAGCGGGCTCAATACCCACTCCCACAACGAAGAAATCATTGTACATGCAATTGTAATAAAGCGAGACTTCATTCGAGCAAATGGTCGTCAAGATGCTTTCAATAAGGAAAAAAAGGCAAACTGAATGTCGAGCTCGGGGAGATCATCTCCGAGATGTTCCTGCAATTTGTCAGCCTTCGTCAGGTTCTCCCACGCCACCTCTGATGTTTTGGAATTTATGTTAATTATTGAATTAGGGTTTGGATGGTTCATGATATTTGTTGTTGGAGGTTTTGTTTTTGCCCATATTAATTTTAACATTATCTGTGAAATGACTCGTGCATCTCCACGAATAATGATTTCATATATGATTCGAGGTTTATGATTTGTGTATTTGATATGATATCTACTCTCTTTAGAAATTTGGAAGCTAAAATGTGTTTGTATTCTACATTTGTAGATAAACAGATCTATATTTCTTGAAGAAGATCGAGTGAAAGCGAAAACTGAACATGCCAAAGCACCTTTGGACTTCACAACCTTGCAACTTCACAATTTAATGTATGAGAAGAATCATTATGTGAAAGATATAAAGGCTAGGGACTTCAAGTTCGAGCTTGCACAAGAGGAAGTGTATTTCAGGGATGTATTGACTCTATGTTTTATATGTATTTTCTCTTTATGACAGGTCATGTTCACTATATGTTGCAATACCAACTCTATAATTTTTTCATTTTATGTTTTTTTAAAATATTTTCATTTTGTTTGTTATAACTTTTTTCAATATCACAAGCGTTAAGAGTGTTGGGGTGCATGGAGCCCGACGCCGCAACGGAAGTCGTCGTTGTAGAAAACACACATGAGAATTTTTCAACCGAATGCTTTTTATCACCCGAAGGAATTTTACACATCACCTGAAGGATTTTTACAGATCACACCCGAAGGCATTTTTACAACACAACACCGACACCATGAACATACCATTTTGTTGTATCGCCAATCATCACAACTGGGACACGCCGCTTGATCTTCGCAACCAAGAGAACTTTCGATACATGACACCTGCATGAATTTCTTTGCACGCCGTCGTCGACAATTCTCTCTGCATCGTCGCACGCCATTATCTACGCGCACACGCTTTCATTCGTCGTCGCTGACACGCCATCGTTGACGTAATCACTGTCTTCTCTTGGCACAAGTTACTGCAAATGCGACAACCCCTTCGTCGTTCTCTCTTGGCGGCTACATCTTTGCCAGCCCACCTTTCACACTGATTACCACAAACGCGAGGGCATGGTGCCCGACGCCGCAGCGGAAGTCGTTGTTGCAGAAAACACACAGAAGAAGATTTCACCCGAAGACTTCTTATCACCCGAAGGAATTTTACACATCAAATAGTTCATTTTATTTTTTAACCTAGCTTTTATAAATTAAATGTTAATATTTCATTCTAAATTTTTGAGTTATTCTTTCCAATAGCTTTGTTCAAATTAAAAGTCAATATACACTGTTAACATAGATAACTTCAACAACACTGTTCAAATATATGTAGTTTCCTCAATTATTCTTTTCAGGTAATCAACTTGGTATCCTTATCCATTGTGTAAAATTTATTTTGAATAATGCAGTTTTCATTTTGAAAGATGAATATTGTTTATGTTTATTTATATATTTCAGGAGATTCAGCCTTCATGGGGGAATCACTTTCACACACCACGTGATACGTCCTGTAGTTGTTTCACTCATGTGTGGGCGATATGTCCTACTTTAATCAATAGTGACAACCTCCTTTAGCTGTAACACCTTATTCATGCAACAACGACATCATCTCACCAAGAGGCAACCCATATGTGCCAACTCCTTCATATAGTAGCAGCGACATCACCTCCTTCAAGCATATCCAGTGAGAACATCACCTCCTTCAAGCGACATCCCATCGGGTTCACCTCCATGGCATCTTCACTCATTCAAGTGCGTGTGGTCAATAATCTATTATCTATATTAAAGCTTGTATTTTTCCTTCCACGTGTCTCCACAACATTCATTTTCTTAACGCGTTCGCCTCCCCACGTCTCCCGATACCTCCATACCCATGATTCCTCAGAATTGTTCTCCCCTTAATCTGGGTATGCTTCACCTACATCTCCTCCGCATCGGCCTCGGCCTCGACCTCCACCTCCACCTCCTCTATATTGGCCCCCGCCTCCGCCTCCTCCTTGCATCAGCCTCCACATCAGCCTTCGCCTCCTCCTCATCTGCATCGGCCTCTGCCTCCGCCTCCTCCTCCGCATCAGCCTCTGCCTCCTCCTACACATCGGCCTCCGCCTCCGCCTTTGCCTCCTCCTCCGCATCGGCTTCCACCCCCACCTCCTCCTCCACATCGGCCTCTGCCTCCTCCGCATCGGCCTCGGCCTCGGCCTCCTCCTCCACATCGGCCTTCGCCTATGTCTCCTTGAATTGATGCTTGATTTATCGCTTTAGGTAGGGTTTGTTTGATTTCTATAAAATTTTATGCCATTTCATCCCTGTGTTCTTTCCCTCCTCTTCGAGCCTATCATCACCCTCTATTCCCTCATGATAGAAGACCTCCATTACTCTTTGGTCTTTCATCGTTATCCTCTACAAAGCCCCGATCTCCTTCTATTCAATCAACTTTTTGATTACCAGTCTCGTCTCCACCGCCCTCTGATTTCTGCCATCAAGAAGGTTTTCTTTGAGTTCAGATCCCTAATCTCCACATCTGATTTGTGTTTGTCAGGGTTTCATTGTCTAAATTTGTTATTCGACACCGATTCTTTTGATTTCTCATCTAATTTTTATCGTTTTTCATTGTCTCACTCGTTTGATTTTTCCATAATCCCCTGCAACATTCCCCTTGTATTCTGAGTAAATCAATTGTAGATTTATCCATGTCACTAGAAGCAGTCTCCCAATTTCTCCCAATGTAATAACTTTTTCACTATTGAAAAATGTTCTACTATGCGTCTCTTTATATTATTTCACTTCTAAAATAAGTTACATAGAGGTATGTTATTGAATTTCATAGAGGTATGTTATTGAATTTCGTAGAGGTATGTTATTATTTCACTGATATATCACTGCTATACATAGAGGTATGCTATTGAATTTCATAGTTGTCAAGAGTAGAATTCATTCGATGTTTTTTCTTCACTATTATAGTTTTGGCTAGTAGGTTGGCGATTCAAATATACTGAAATCGTGTTCATTCATGTTGTGGCATGTTCTCCCCATGCCATTTAAGTAGTTTTTAACATATCTATTTGATCAGTAATGAAATGGTTGTTGCTACATCACTATGGATTTTATTGAAGTGGTTTCAGAGATCTATTTGTTCATATTTATTTTCTATATAGATTCATATTCTACTTCTTTGTTCGTTTATATTCGTATTTTTTAACTAAAATATATCAGTTCATATTTGTTAACAATATTTGTTCATTTTTTAATAGTAATTATTTATAATGCACAGGTCTGTAAATATGCAGGTTGGGATATTTTTTGTAACTTATATATATCTAGAACTACAATGAAATAACAATATTTTTTTACCAAATACTAATTTCTACTTATAGAAAATTAATACTAATTTCTACTTATATGTGTTATACATACCAACCAAATTTAATTGTTTTTTCCATCTCCTTATACTTTTACATTATTATGTATTGATTTTCTTATTTATCAATTATAATTCACTTAGATATTGGTGACACCACCCCCTCTGAAGATATTGTAGTGTGCATTTATGGTTCGATGAAAGAATTATGAAATATTTCATAAAACACAACCCACATTTTTAATTGTTCCAACATTATGTTTCCATATGAATTCTATATTCACTTAAATATATAGGTTCATATTTGTTACTTATTTTATAACAATAATTTTAATGTTTACAATAATTTTTATACAAATTCATATTTGTTCATATATTTTCAGGTAGGTTTATATTTGTTAACAAAATAATTGTTCCATTTAAATATGCAAGTTCATATTTTTTTCATATGTAGATTCATATTCTAATTATTTTGTTCTTATCTATTCATATCTGTTAACTAAAATATATAGGTTCATATTCTAATTATTTTGTTCTTAATTTATACATTGATGTTTTTTATATTGTTAGTATAATAAAATTTAGCAGTACATCATTAAACTCCATTTCACATAACAAACACCATTATTTTTGGGGTTTGACTATAAATTTCATTATCTTACAGGTTGTGCCTTCTGATCAACCTCTCGACACTCTGTTCCAAGTACTACAATAATGTCATCTTCTACTCAACGGTATGAACTATTTAATTTCCTTTTTTTTTCAAATTTATATTGAAAACACAATTTTTTATATGCATACCTTCACATTTTATATGCATACCTTCACATTTTATACAGTACCCCTCCTGTGATAATTACTGGTGTTATGTAAAGGTATGCATATTGGTGACATTACTGAACACAATAAAATAAATAAATAACTGGTAAACTATTTTTGGAGGACGTCATCTGAAACCCCTATGCATACGATACACATGATCTAAAGGAAGATGCAGATCGATCTGAACCTTCCTCCATACGCGGGACATATGAATGTCAAATGACGTGCAATCAAGTGTAATTAGTTTGTAGCTTAGTTGGCCTGGAAAATCAATTTACTGTCAATGAAACTACTCCTGTAGAATTAAATTCAAGGTTTTCATTCTACAGGAACACAATAACTTATCTATTACCAACGATGAAAACATGATATTTGATCCAATGTTATAAATTATCTAGGCTCTCAATTTGGGTTTATCATGGGCTTGCACTACAAATGAGTATTTATTTTACTATGTGCATTGATTAATCTGTCATTTTATATCATTTTCATCACATACCCTCCCAGGATCCATGTTCTGCCAGTTCCCTGGCTTATGCCTATGAGTCAAAGCGTCTCTTGTGAGTGAAACAGGTTGGGAGTGATTGCTGAATAAGAATTGGTTGGGTCTGAATCTATCGCCTTAAGAAAATCCTTATTTCTAGATATTTCATTCATAATTTATTGCGATATATTGAGGATATAATATTATGGATTGCCTTAGTATTATCTTGTTGTGGGAGATTTATGCTCCTATCCAAATACATTGTGGCCTCCTCTTTCACTATAAGCGAGTTTGTGGACATCCTTGAATGATGAAACATGGGCCATGACACTAGAAAAACATCAGAGTTACCATCCTTCTCTTTTTCATTCAGTTTGGTTGGTTTGATTTTGAAAGCCTTATAAATAGAATTGTAAATCAATTTGAGACTGCCATAGACTGAACACGATGCACAATAATATAACAGGCATCATTTTATTCAATTGTGGCTAGGATCTAACTATAGGCATCAATTTAAACACACTCTACACATACAATATGCATATAATTGTTTCAAAGTACTTACACTTATATGTATACAATATGAATCATTATGCATAGTTTAATAGTGCACACCAATATGCATACTTTTACTATATACAATAACAGCTTATCATATTTTTATAGTAGGAAATATCATTATGCATTTTTCAACTGTTTCAATCCTTGCTTTTGTTTCAATTCCACTTATTGTAGCATTTTCTACAGATTGGATTCTATTTGTAAAATAAATTTGTGTACATTAATGTGCATAAACCCTAAGATTACACATGTTCTTTGAACAACCAACTCAATTATTTAAATCAATGTACATGAGGAATCAACTGAAAATAGAAATTATTAGGAAAATTATAAAATAGTTGTTCCATATTGATTCCATTCGAAAATATCGATCCCTCACATCTGAAAATAGCGGTTCCTCACATACAATTTACATGTGATTGTCTATAGTTTGTGGATGGTGTTTCATGTTGATGCTTTTAATGATTCCATTTACTATTGGTACATCTGTAATAAATATGCCTTTTTTATGTTACTTTTTACACTACCGCTTCTTCCAGATGTCATTTTGCATATTATTTCCCATTTGATTGTTTCTATCTAGAAATCATGGTACCGAATAATTTTAATTTTGATTTCCAAGAGATCCCTCTTCTCAAATGATTTATGTTTGATTTTTAAATAACCGGACAACCATCTATGAAGTATGTTTCTTGGTGTTGACGTTGTTCTGGGACTGTTTTATAAGGATGGATGACTTGTAGTTTCCGTGGAAAACATGGTATTTATGCAAGTGTGGTGGTCTGTGTAAAAAATTTCAAAATTATTTTACATATTGCAGTGTTTTCATCATGATTGCAGGTCCTCTAATAAAGGTAATGAATTGAGGATTTTCATGAAATAGTTGTGCCATTTTGTATGTGATAATGTCTACATCTTTGACTATCACCCCACATGGTAATTTCCTTTTATCTATTAAATAACAATGATGGTTTTAATAATATATAGGCACATACATCCACTCATATACTTACATTTATCATGAAGAAATTTTTCTAATTAAGATAATTTTATTTAATTATTTTTGGAAGAGTGTTTAATTGATATCATAATATATAGGAAAATTTATAAAACAACTATCGTCTTTAAAAGTATTATAAATTTCTGTTTAATTTATCTACAAATTAATTAATCTCTCATGTTTAGTTTGTTTGTCCAAATTCATTGATAAAATATTTTTTTGTGCAACACGAAAATGCCATTAAACTAATTTTAAAGGAATGGAGAACTATCATCGAAATACTCAACAAGATTCTGTAAGTATTATATTGGGAGTCTCTCTAGGTAGAAGTTCTTCAACTATTTAATTTGAATTAATCAATTTCATTTTATGACATGTCTTGAAGAAGTAGTTATTTATTCCAGTAGGTTGTGCTTCATTTTTCACATTTCATTTTATGACTTTTCTTGAAGTAGTAGTTATTTATTCCAATAGGTTGTGTTTCATTTTTCACATTCTTTTTCAAACTTATCTTGAATTACACTAAAACATCCTTGGGAAATATCTTATAATAAGTAGTTATTTCTTAGTTCTTCGATTTACATCTCACATGGAATCTGTTATAATGTGAATTTCTACATAAGTGGCTTCAACAATAGATCATCACAGTGGGTTTACCAAATGGTATGAAAACACGTACTTATATACATGAGTATGCATTTTGTTATTATATTATTTTAAACATAATTACCACATTTATTTTAAAACATTAATATTTATTTCACATCTCTAATGTTTTATCCATATACATTTTTTTCAAATCTTATACACATCATTTTAAACACATATTCTACTTTATTTTGATTAAGAATGCATGAGTTCGTTTTTCTTCCTGAATTTTTTTAGTGAGTTTTTATTTGTATCATAACATGAAAAACATGCATCAAGGCTAGAAAACATGGACATTGATAGGTGTTATGAAAGCAAGGGGTGAGAATTTCATGAAAACTTATAAAATGGTTTGACACCACTTATTATAGTTTGTATAATTCCTTACCAAATTTTACCTTTTCAATATAATGATTTTATGTCACAGTTGGTTGGTTGTCTACCATGAAGGTTAAAGAGTGATATTGATAACATTTTATTAGTTATTTCATTCATAGTTTGAACACCAGGTAAGAAAATGTCTTTTCCATTTCTAGCCACAGTTTTTTTAATCTAGTTTACTAAATTTAAAATCATAAATGATTAGATGCAGTTTCAGTATGACATAATTTTGAGCTTTTACATTCCAATTAAAAGATTATTTCTAAATTGGAATGTTTTGGGAATGCCTTCATAGGTTGCAGGACTTTTCTTATCACTTTTCTCTTTATAACATAGTTATGGTGATGTTCTTATACATTTTATATATATATTGATTATATAAATAAATGTTTTATTTACATATGAGTTTTGTATATATATGTATGTGTTTTTTTTTCTCTCTCTTTTTAAATGCGAAAACATGACTACTACTTTCAAGTTTTTAACTCCTTTAGAAGGTTCATCACCTTTACCATTGTCTATTATTTAGTTTATATATTTATATTTTCTCCTTAAATAATCACCCTTTCTTCTTACCAGGTGCCTGCATAATACGTGTTTGACTTATAAGGTTGTGAAGAAATCTCTTCTTCACGTACAAGACTGTTGGAACTAGATTCTCAACAAGGCTTAGACCTGATTAGGTACATAATCCATTTTATACTATATTGTAAACCTTTAATATTAGAAATACATTAAAAAATGTCCTTCATTATTCATTTTTTTAGTAAATCATTCAAATTAGGAATTTTGAGGGTGTCAATCACTTGCGTCTATATGAGCATAATCAAAAGGAAGCCTGATTTTGGTTTTTGGTGTTTTAATAGTTTCCATTCTATTATGGTGGTGGGGATTCTTCAATAATGAATTGACCCATGATGATATGGGTTTTTCGTATTTCACAAACTTTTCATTTATAGTTTCAATACAATGTTTAGTATCAGTTGCTTGAATGGTGCATTGTTGACATGTGGATTGGACTGCGAATTTTTCTTCCTCATGGCTACAATCACCATTGTTGATGGTGGTTAGGATTTTCTATTCATGTTTGTTTGGCTGCCCCAAATTTTTATCCAAGTATCTAAAAGTGTGTTCTCACTTATCATTTCCCTATTCAGTTGAGAGAGGCAACTGAAGCTTTGGTGAATCTATGACCCATCCTATTATAGGAGTGTTTCCATTATCAATTTGAGATGAAAATAGTTATAGGTTTAAATAGGAATTGTGATTTATTCTTTCAATTCTTGTGGAGTTTTAAAATTATGAAGTCTTCCCTTCCATCCATTATAGTGGAGGAATATCAATGAAGATTGGTGCTTCCTGTTAGAGTTTGTGTCCTAAGAACCAACTATTTGTACTTTGATTACGTGAATGTACACTTATTATATATTGTTCATTGTTCTGCATGACTATAATATAATAATGTCATGAAATATTTGTTGCATTAATAAGGTCATGGAAGATCCCTACTATGATGAGAACCTTGAAATGCTATAACAATATTCTTAAATAAAGTTATATGGTTAGATGACATACTATGATAGGACACCTAGTATACAGACCGTCATGTGCGAGTACTCGTAATAAGACGAAACTCTCTCTCATGGAGTTCACACTTAGTAATCTCCAAGATGGGAGATTATGAGAACAGACCCGCCAGTAGTAATTCCTCATGTCTTGGTGTCATCAGACATTACCATCTACAAGCATGTGTAATGGTCCTTAGACTGGAAGATTATCATTAACTCATGTCATGATTCACGCACTTAGATTTGCTGACGAAAACCGTCATGAAGACAGTTGGCGGGAAGTAGAGTACGTTGGGTGCGTCACAAATGACATGTTATTAATGGATAAGTCAAGGAAGGATTTGTCCCTTCCATATTTATGGAAGTAGATATCTTGAGCCCTTTGATTGAAATAGAACTGTCGCCCAAATTCCATGGCCATGGTGTAATGACGAGTTTATTTCTGGAAGTCAAAAAATGTCAGATCAAGCATATAGGTTTATGACACTGCCATGAAACCTGCTTGATGAGATATTGAGATAAAGGGATTAAATTACACGGTAAGCGTTCATATAAGGTGACACGCCAATGCGGCGTCAACTTCTTTCTCTTGGGAGCCTTGACCTGTTGCTAGACAGTAATCTTGGACTTTAGGTAAGCCCGCCTAATGCCAACGAGAAAGAGGCCTAGAGGGTCACACACTAAGTGTATCCAAGTATCTCAAGTAGAATAAAGATTATTCCCGTATGTGGTTTAATAATTATTCAAGGAAGCCTAAATCATTTTTAATGATGGAGGAAGAATAAAATGAAAATAAGATATACACGTTGTGTATTAATGATTACACGCCGTGTAGTTTTCATTTTGGAAAGGAAATGAAAAACAAGTACATGCCGTGTATTAATGATTACACACTTTGTAGTTTTTTATGAAAAACAAGTACATGTCGTGTATTAATGATTACACACCGTGTAGTTTTTCCAGTCGGGATTTTGTGGATATAATATTGTTTTATTAAATGATATTTATTATAATCAGTGTGGGCGCATGTCAAGGAATTAATTATTCGGCATGGGGGTTTTCAATAAGAGTTAATGAAATAAATAAAATGCGTAACACGTTTATTTATTGTCATAACTCTATAACTCAAACCCAATTATAAATATCCTCACAACCCCAACACTTTTCCTCAATCGTTGTGCACAACAATTCTGGAGAATTCTTTCAAGGTCGAAAGAACTACTTCCTCCAAGAACACTCTCAAGACCGAGAGAGATTCTCCTCCATCGGATCAAGACGATCTAAGGCGGACAATACAAGCAAAGACTTCTCCACGCTAGCACCCGGAGATTCCTTTGGCAACGTCCAGAGATACGTGGTGCACATGTGGATCACCGCTAGAGGAAGACTACACTTGGCTTCTGCGACGCAACGACGAATCACATCAGAACGTGATCAGAAATATCAATGAAGAAAGAACGCCATAAAAGTTACTTCTTGTCAATTAATTAAATTAATTATATTCAACCTGTGACGATCCTCATTTGTGGTTCTGGGACTATTCTTCTTCTTTTTATTTCTGTTATTTGGTCCGTAGAGTCTGACGTTTATCGTCGTATTGATCCCGAATTGGTCATTGCTAATGACAAAAATCCAAGTGGGAACATCCACCCATGAGCTTCCACTATGCCCGGAACCTTCAAATGGTATTAGAGTGAGGTTACAATGTTGATTATAGTTATTTAATTTTCGTTGATAATTTACGCATTTATATTTGATTCAATTCAAGATAAATCGTTCTATAAATCTGAATGAACGAGATCTGTTCTTCCTCCTGTGTTTCTCGATTCACATCACAGAAACGGCCTTTTAATTTTAATTTTGATTAAAATAAAAACGAGGAACTCATCCGGAGGAGACGCTCTTTCTGTCTGTACAACACAAGAATACACGGTGTGTAGTGAAAACTACACACCGTGTACTTAGGTTCAACGAACTGGTACTGGTCCGCCAAACCACGCCGTGTGAATTGAATATACCTAAGTATTTATTACACCGTGTTGACCAGAAATGAACGGCGCGTGGAAACTGGAATACACGACATGTATGTTGAATCAACACGTCGTGTAGTCCGATCCGGCCCAGGTGAAACCGTGTACAAAGGAGAAGCCACGTACCACGTACACAGGATTGCCAGGCCGGTAACCGTGTAACAAGGAAGTACATGCCGTGTTAGATTACTCTACACGCCGCGTACTCCAAAAATTCCAAAGTACAGAAAACATGCCAAAGCCCCTGACGTGTACTTTGGATAAGGGGTGAAAACAAATACACGCCGTGTAAATATAGCCTACACGCCGTGTACTTTCCAGAAATGGAATTTCACCAGGTTTCCTCCAAAAGTACAAAGACAACATACATGGAATATGGATGAGAAGAATCTCAAGGAAATTCAGAAAGGAATTTAAGATAAAGAATTGATTAATTATAAGATCATAATTAATTGAATTCAAGCGCGACTTATCTTAAACAATAGAATGATTAAAAGAATTTGAATTCTAAATATGTGTAAATGTCATTGCATGCTATGGATGATCATGAGCTAGACCAAAGACCATTTGTGTGTGTATGGTTTCATTTACATTTATTTAAATTAATTGGCCTGCGATCCTTCTTCCAATAAAATGTAGGGCCTGCGTGCCCACATTACTAGAAATTCAGGCTATAGCCATGGAGCTATAGCCACGGTTCTATCGGTCCGTGGCTATAGCTTGTTTATATCCATGGTTTAATAGGATGACCGTGGCTATTTGTTGGAAACCCTTCCTCAAACCCTCCCATTCTCCGAAGAACCCCTCATGCCCTCGCGATTCCTCCTCCCCCGCGATCTCCTCCTCGTCGCGCCCTCCTCCTCGCCATGACCTCCTCCTCGCCGATCCCTCCTCCTCCACGACGCCTCCTCGCCGCGCCCTCCTCATCACCACGACCCTCCTTCCCGACGCCTCCTCGTCGCGCCCTCCTCATCGCCGCGACCCTCCTCCCCGACGCCTCCTCGCCGCGACCCTCCTCCTCACCGCGACCCTCCTCCCCGACGCCTCCTCCCCAACGCCTCTCTTCCGACGCCGAGGTCGACACCCCCATCGCCCTCCCGACACCTTTTCACCAGCAACCCTCAAAACCCTCAACCCCTCCTCGCCGTGACTCTCCTCACCCTGACCCTCCTCCAGCGAAGCTGCTCCGAGATGCCTCCCCTCCTCCTCCATTCCCGACGGTTCTCCCCCACAACCCTCAACACCAGAGGTAATCCCCTGTCTTTTCCTTCATCCCCATCCACCATTCTTGTTGAATTTTTTAAACCTTAAGTATTTTTAATATTATTTTGCACTTACTCCCATTTCCACACTGATATGCACTACTATAACCCCTCAATTTACCACACAGTAACCACTAATTTGGGACTTGACCACATCAACCTCCTATAATGTGACCGGTGCAGAGTTTTGAAAATGATCTTCTCCTTAGAGTCTCCAACTTCAGTGGGCTGTGTGTGAGGTTCTATAAAAAAGAACACAAAACCAACATGAATTGTCATGCTTAAGTTATAAACTAGATAACGACGACTTTGTATATTTTTATACAGCAGCTGTGAAGAATTGGAATTGCAGGAGGAGGAAGATAGAGAACAGGGGAAGAAGAGAGTGAGAAGAACATTCAAGCAGTCTCTCTTTTCTCCTTTCTATAGGTTTTACCTCTTTTAAATTATACCTTTGATATTAGTTTTCAATTTGATCATTATGTGTATTGTTTTATTTTGGATTCTTGTTATCTTTTACTCAGCGTCTGCTAATTTTCACCTTGAACACATATATTTGGAAATATGAATATACATGCCATATTACCACTATTAACATCTTCAAATTTACTATATTTTTTATCCTTAATTATTCATCACATGAATCAACTAAATTTGTGAATTTTATACCTTGTAATTAACCCATTAGATTCTTGAGAGAATATAATTGTAGTTATATAGTGGAAACACCAATAATAACTCATGGAAAGTGATAATAGACCATCATAATTTTTTACAAAGCATGAAGGACATTCTTAATGTAGTTGATAAATCCTATGGTGCTTTCTATTTTCTTTCCATGGACTATGAGTGTTCTAGATCATCAGCCCCACATAATTCTTTCCTTCAAGAAAAAAGGTTCATTCCCACCCCACCATTACTTTTAGAGAGGGATCTACAATATCATGATTAGGGACCATAACATATGATGCTTTTATGGAATTTTTAGGTTTTAAATTGATGTGTCAATTAAATTACACGATTTCATCCTTTGTATCTTAAATTGGAATCCTTCCATAATTTTCATTATTTTCCACTTTATTCTTCATAATTACAATGACTATCTAGAGTTTTGAATTTTTATATCAAAGAAACTATCACCAGTTCACCCATTTTAAAATTTACTCTTTCAATTATTTTAATTTTTTTATAGCCCACAAATTATTCCCTGTTTCAACCTCCAACTTTTCCAAAATGTCCATGAAGTTTTATTGATAAATATAACTCACTATTTTACTAGAGCTTGTATTATTTCTTAATTTATTTATGGGACTTACATGTTGTTTTCACCATTGATATATGGAATCATTAGAGGTATTTAGATAATAATAATTTTAACAATCTATTGATTGGTTTTAATTTGATAAATGTTATTCATCTTAAATTCATTATTCTGTTGGACAGTGACTAAAATGTTAATGAGTTAATAAATTATTTTATTAGAGAAAATAGCATGGAGAGCTCACAAATAGTAACATACATTTTTTTGAGTCAGCTAGTTTAAAGGAAGTTGTACTATTTTTTCATTAGTTGGAAAAAATAGGGAATGACCAAAGAAGGTGAGACCAAATTTTAAAAACTTATAAAATAACTATTCCATGATTTTGAATTTTTCTTCATTCATGTAAAATAATTTTTTTGAATTCATTAACATTAGGGTGGACTTTTTTTATGAATTGACTCACTGGGGCCCACCTGGCTAGTGGTAAGCTGAGTGTGACACCACAAGCCCACCTCTAATTGGTTAGGGGTTAGTGACCATCCCTGAGTAGGCATAACACACACAAGGTTGTCCTTAGCCTATGGTACCTGTACACATGAAAAGAATAAAGGGGAAAATAAAATCCTAAAAAAACAGATAAAAAAGACTAACTTGTTATGAGGGACGAGACTACTAACATATGCCACAACCTAGCATGAACCATGGTCTATCTAGATCACTATCTTATATCTGCTCTTGGTCCTCCTAGGATTCCTTCAAAAGGAATATTGTCTACATAAGACATGAAAAATATGGGTAGATCCCATGCAGTGATTAGTATAACAATGCTCAATAGGACACTCCAAAATCACTAAACAATGGGAATTTGGAGAGTAGTTATCTCATCATCACATAGACACATCATTACAAATATGAGATATAGCAATAGGAACAATAAACTAGATATACTCATAACATAAAACATGCCTCAATGGCATATTAACCATTATTTTATCCATAAGATTCTACTCAAGGATACAATTTAACACTCTTCTGGTTGCACTCACAACATGATCTATGCTTTCACTGATGGTGCATTCCCAAGAGGTCATGCTCATCAGACCTCACCAAATATGTACTCAATGTAACTCCGAAGATCTCGATACATAGACAGGGGATCTCTCCAAGGGCATCTAGGGTATACCATACCATACCTAGAATATCCCACTAAGTATGGGATTGTACACACAGATAAGTTGGTAATAATGATTCCACAAAACCCACCTAGGGAAATAGAAAAAATTACAGAGGATCACACCCCGGGTCACACAGAGGGATTCCCAAACACTATCTGAAACTAATCCCACAGAGGAGATCATAGTCCTATTATTATGATGTAGTACCAAAATTTACCCTCATGGGGATGACCATGGGGAACACACACAAGTTAAGATAGTCCATTGTTGTATCTCATCTTCATATAATTAATCTTCCTTCTAATTATATAATCTTAATATTCTAACAATAATGTAGAAATATATTCTTTCTTCTAGTTATTATTCTCATCTTCTTACCATTGTAATTCTCAGCCAATTCTTTAATATTAATGCTTGGTATATGATATGGTTTATATTTTCAAAATGTCTCTAAATTTCAATAAATCTTTGTAGATTTAATACAAAACATCACAACTCATTATGAATTTACCCAAACACTTTTGGGGATTGATTATTATTATCTATTAGATTTCATATAAAATCTTTTTACTATAATCAATCCTCATTCTTGGAACTTATGTATGACTATTTGTGAATTTTTATGATTTAAAACATTTATGAATTCCCTAAACCATAATTTTAATATATTTGTTATGATTTTTTTATTAACTTGTTATTGATGATTACTTAATATCTTATGAAACAATACATATAATGTTAAGTCATTTTCTAGATTATTTATTTAATGTATGTTTATCTGCCTCAGAATGGATAGATACTGGATGTACAACATTGATCGGATCACTGATGAATTTCAGGAGTTACAATATTTTTTGGACTTTGCATTCACTAATGATTCAGATGACGGATTGATTCGATACCTGTGTTTTGATTGTGTTGGAAGACCTTGGTTAGCTCGTGAGGAAGTGAGTTACCATATCACTAAAAGTGGTTTCTAAAAAAATTATCATGTGTGGTATCACAATGGAGAAAAAGCTCAAGTGTTGAATGACATCGATTCAGCAGAAAAGATTGGTATGAAAAATCTGATTTCTGATCGGTTTCCTTTTGTTTCTGAAGATAGCTCCTCATGTAGACTAGTGCAAGAGGAAATGAATACTGGAACACAGTTCTCATCTATTAATCAGGATGATGACGTTGAGAGTGTTAGAAAGCTGATGGAAGATTCAAATACCCCAGTATATCAAGCATGTGGAAAAATGAGAAAACTTGAGTTTTTAATGCGATTATATCATGGAAAAACAGTGTATGGATTTAGTAATACTATGGTTGACTATATACTTAAATTTATTAAGGATTTACTTCCTGATGATGCATGTATTCCAGAAAATGATTACATGGTATCAAAGTTGGTTGACAAATTTGGATTTTCATCTAGTAAGATTCATTCTTGTCTCAAAGACTGTTGTTTGTTCTGGAAGGAGAATGCAGACTTGAGTCAGTGCAAACAGTGTGACACATCAAGGTGGAAGACTGATAAAGACGGATCTCAATCTTGCATACCACAGAAAGTGATGTGGCACTTCCCTTTAATTCCCAAGATTCAAAATTTTTTTATGTCAAAACAAATGGCAAAGAATATGAGATGACATGCAGATGAAAGAAATAAGGATAATGATGAAATAGTGCATCCTGCAGATGGGTTGGCTTGGAAGAAATTTGATAGGTTACATCCTGATTTTGCAACCGACCCACGAAATGTTAGATTGGGATTATCCTGTGATGGTTTCAACCCATTTCGCCAAATGCATACTGCACACAGTACTTGACCTGTTTTCATTCACATTTATAACTTTCCTTCATGGATGTGTATGAAGAAGCCGTTCACTATCCTGAGTATATTGATATCTGGACCCAGTGATCCAGGAAATGATATTGATATATACTTGTAGCCATTAATAGAGGAGTTAAATGATCTTTGGATTGTTGGTGCACAAGCGTATGATGCATTCAGAAAGGATTACTTTATGTTTCATGTAGCTTTATTATGGACGATAAATGATTTCCCTGCCTACGGAATGATGTCTGGTTGGAGTACTAAAGGGAAATTATCCTGGCCTATTTGTATGAAAAATACACGTTTCTGAAGATTAAAGTTTCGACGAACTTTCAGCTTCATAGGGCATCGACATTTTCTACCAATGGATCATCCATACAGGAAAAATTGGAGGCAGTTCGATAATGTCATCGAGACAGATGAGACACCTCAACGAATGTCAGAGACTGATATTGTTAAAGAACTTGATGATTTGAATTATTTTATTGGAAAAAGTCAATCAAATATCAGAAAGCGAAAGCATGCTAATTCAAATTCCAATAGCAATTGGAGAAAGAAAAGCATATTCTTTGAGTTCCCGTATTGGTCATCAAATTTATTACGTCATTGTTTGGATGTAATGCATATTGAGAAAAACATTTGTGAGATATTACTTGCTACTATTTTAAATGTCAAAGGCAAAACAAAAGACGATTTGCGGTGCCATCGTGATTTGATGGATTAGGGTATAAGAGCAAGACTTCATCCTGAGTTAATTGGTCAAAATAAGTGGAAAGTCCCTGTTTCCTATTATTCGATGACAAATGTGGAAAAAAATAATTTCTTCAGGTCTTGAAAAGTTTGAAGGTTCCAGATGGTTATTCAAGTAATATTTCGAAAAGGGTGAATACACAAGATGTGAAACTCAAATATCTTAAAACCCATGATTACCATATCTTGTTACATGAGTTGATTCCCATTGCCATTTGCCATTTACTTTCACATAATGTTAGAGTTGCGGTGATTAAGTTATGTCAATTTTATCGAGATCTTTGTGCCAAAAGATTGAGCATAAGTGTTGTTCAAAAATTGCAGAGAGATGCACCGATTATTCTTTGCGACTTGGAGAAATTTTCCCACCGTCTTTTTTCATATGTATGTTACATTTGACTGTGCATCTTCCCACAGAAGTTCTCTTTGGTGGTCCTGTTTCGAGTCGGTGGATGTATCCAACCGAAAGAATGATGTTTACATTGAAATCTTATGTGAGAAATAAATATCATCCTGAAGGCTCTATTGTGAAATTCTATTTAGCACAAGAATGCATGGATTTCTGTTCATCCTACTTGGATAACATCTCTACGAGGTCTAATCGACTAATGAGAACTGAAGATGAGAAATATGATCCCATTGATCCTGCATTTCCTTCACTGCCCCAAATAGGGGGGTTATCTGGATCGTACTCGTTGTGTACTTTAAGCAGGGAAGAGTGAGAAATGACACATCGCACAGTATTATTCAACTGTGGTGTGCTTGATGATTATATCAAGTAAGTAAACTAATAAATATGTATTTTTTTTCATTGTGTGATTTCTTTATATCTTCTGACATTTTAATGCTTTCATATCTGTAGAGAACATTTAGAAATTATAAAAAAGAGACATCGCTCTCTATCTATTAAGAGGAAGGAACTGTTGCACAACAAAGAATTTGCTGCCTAGTTAAAGTCAAAGGTAATAGATTTCTTTTTCTTCTTCTCATAACATAATCACATGTCTCTGTTTAATATTCTATGTTGGTATCTTTTAGGTTTTAACTCTACCAATGGTTGAAGTATCAGATGAAATAAAAGCATTGTCCTTTGGTCCAAATGATGTGGTACATGATTGTAAGTCAATGGTTGTCAATGGATTTAAATTTTTTATAAATAGCTGTGCAAAAAAAAGGCAACACAGCATGACAATGTCATGATAAGCGCCACAACAGATTGTTATGCGAGTGCATCAGACATGTAGCCTCGATCAGAAAATATATCATATTACGGTGTTGTTGAAAGAATCATTTTATTAGATTACTGTGCACATGGTTGTGTCGCAATGATGAAATAAAAGTGGTTTGATTCAATGACACGACAAAGAATGCATATTGATAACTGTGGATTTAGAGTGATTGATATGAACCGCCAGCTTCGTACCGATGAACCTTATATTCTTGCGTCACAAGCTAAACAAGTGTTTTATGTAAGTGACCCGTTACAACCACAATTTGGTGTTATTGTTGATGTTATTCCTAGAAATATTTTTGATGAAGGCATGGATGACAATGATGTTGTGGATGAACCTATCGGTATTTATTAGAATGTTTCATTTGATGATACGGATGATGCAATTGTTAGAATAGATTGTGAACCAGAAATTGTCACAGACCCCACATAGCGTTGACACATTTGTAAGTATTTACCTGATATTATCGCAATATTGTATGTGTTTTTTAAACATCCATACATGATATCAAAATGACTAGTATATTTTATACCATTATCGAATATAAAACTATTAATAGCCTAACCAATTTATGTTTAAACACTTCTCTAGTAAATCTTGAACATAGAAAAGTCTTGATATTTTATCAATATAAATATCACACATGAAAATGTATCTCATTGTTTTATGATACAATTGTATTATTTAACATTTTGAATTATTTCTATTTATTTGAGAATATTATTTTAAATTTCTAGGTCAAAATGTCTGATTATGATGATACTAGAAGGAGTAGAAGAATACCGAGAAACGAACAACGTAGGTCTCCTCCTGGAAACAATGTAAGTACAAATTATGTTTGAATATTATGGTCTTTCATATTATTTATCTTGTTATCATTCATTTTATTTTATCATGTATGTTATTTTAGGCTGCATCATCGAGGAGATGCTTGGATTATGCCACTAAGGATGATATTGTGGCGGGGGGTACTGATTCTATAGGTCAGCCTACTACTACGCCTCTTGAGACACCAGGAGGTCATCCTCCCATTATGCCACCTCCATATTATCCATACCCACCTTTTCTGTATCCCTTTTTGCCCGCACCCACATCGGATGGTAGTTCTCAGACTCCCATCCCTCATTTTTCATTCCCACCATCCACTGTACAGGGTACTGTGCCCCCATATATCCCATCGCCATATTCATATCCATATCCACCCTTATCTGTACAGGGTTATCCATCGGTTTTTCTGCCTCCATCAGTACACTTTGCATCTACTATACATAGTAATCCTGTAGATATCTCACCTACCATAGAGGCTACCCCCTCCAGACGCAACACTTCAGGGGTCATCAGATCCCCCATCTACTGGTATTTGTTTAAACATTACTGTTACTGATTAATGATAAATTCATATATATTATTTTCTTTTATTTTTGGTTTCATGATTAGCTTCAGCCTCTACCAGACGACGAGGCCACACAAAAATGCGCGAGGTTTGGAATCGACACACGCAAATCATAGTTGATTACAATGAGGACAATGCTATAATTAATAAAAATGGCACGAAATGTAAAAGTTTTATGGGAACACTTGCTAGACACAACAATATCATTCCGATTCAACCGATAAGTTGGAAGGCAGTTGGACAACAAATAAAGGACAAATCCTGGGCAAAGATTTGGGTAAGTAATGTTAATCACCTTTTATATATATATAAATTTATAATATTTTCTTAACAAATATTTTGTCCATTGCAGCTTCGATATAATTTTCCTGATGGACAAAATGCAAAGGCTGCAAGGATAATGGATTTAAGTGAAATGTGGTGAGCCTACAAGTATGATTTATATCTTGGTTGGAAAAAGAGAGTTGGTACAAAGCTTGAAGAAGTATCGATGATTCAAGATTGCCCAATATCACAATATAAAGAGATGACCAGCTATTGGAAGAGTCCAACATTTAAGGTGTTTGTTAAATTTATATATATATTCATTTATTTATTTGAAAACGATTTTAAATTACTTGTTTTATTTATGTTAATGAATTTATATAATTATTTGTTTATAGGAGAAATCAAATAGAAATAAAACAAACAAGAGTGCAATGAAACACATTTATACTCGCAGACACACTTCATTACCAGATCATGAGCAGACGCAGGTAATTTAACATTTAAAATATATATCTTTGTTTAGTGTAATTTTTTAACTTCCAATTTTGATTTATTTCTTTGTTTTTTTCCAGAAAAAGGCATCGAATATCGAGGGTCGCGTTCCTCGCTCAACTTTGTTTTGTACAAGCCGGAGAAAGAAAGATGGTACTGTGCCAAATACCGACACTGAGAAGGAGATTGTAAGTATATTTCAATTTATTTGATTTTTACTGAATTTAATTCCTTATATTATTTTATCATTTTAATTTATGTTATATATCAATCAACAGAATTCTTTAGAGGCATTGGTAGAAAAAGAACCTGACAATTTGGGCCCAAATGATCATCTACATCAGGTATTAGGAGATGAGCATCAGGGTAGAGTGCGTTGTCGACCTGGGAAGAAGATTGTACCATCTCGATACTGGTCTACTAACGTTTCTTCGAGTACTGGTTCTAGTTTTGTCACAGTGGAAAAATGAATGCCGCAATCAAAGAAGCAAGTCAAAAATCAGAACAGGCGATAACTACAAATATGATGAAATTTATGTCTGCCCTTTCTTTTATACTTCCACCAGAATCAGCTACAAAGATTGATGCCTTTTTGATGTCATTGCGTTCTGCTAATGTAGATTCTTCTGTCGGAGCTGGAGCCGGACCTAGTGCTGGACCCGGTGCTGGTGCCAGTTCGGATGCAGATGCCGATGATGATGTTGGTGGTGTGAGAGGTGGTGATAGTGTTTCTGTAGGAGGTGTGGATGAGGGTTATCATGATTCTGATGATACTGATATTGAGACTCACTTTTGATGTAAATTGTATTTTTGGATTGGTAATGTATGACGAGTTCCTTAAGACATAGGATGGTGTGTTTCATGGCCATGTTATTGAATGGGTTTCTTTTCCTGGTAAGGGATTCATGCTTGAATTGTTGTTCTAGTATGATTGTTTCATCTTTATGACTTATCCCACACTAACTAGGTGAATCCTCTAGATGGACTAGAAAGGGAAGCTTCTGGGGAAATAGAATAGATTTATTATATAATATTTGTGCTGCTCAATGGAATAAGCAAGGTGGGTGGTGCTTCGATGTTCAATTAACGCTTCATGTTTGTCTCTCACTGACATGAAAATTTAAGCAGATTAACACTCACTATAGTCTAATCACAAATGTATTCTATGGAATCCTCATAGAGTCTCTAGATTGTGTTAATTAATCCTTTTTTTATAAACATTATCAATAAATTAATGTTCTAATCATTTCATATCTTTGTCCAGATTTATTTTATTTATGATGTACATTATAATTATTTGATCTAATGTTTCATAGATCATTAATGATACCAATCCATTCCATAATAGAAATTAAAACTGATTTTTTTTTGTATTTGAATGCTTAAATCTCAATATATTTTTCTTGAGAAACCCTAATGAATTCTCACTGACAAGATATTCTATACTAATGTATCTGCTACAGTTTTCATGTGATAAGGATATGAATTTGGATTTTTCTCAGGCATCCCAGTTATATAATATATGACTTGGTAATTTTTTTCTCCTTTTCTATTTATGAATAGTTGATATAGAATGGGGAATGAAAATTTCATGCCCATCATGAAGAGAATTTATTTTTTTCCCATGATTACCTTGTCAAATTTTCAACCTAGTGGGCATGGTGTATTTTTTATTTAGATATTATAATATCTTGAAAACATGACCATTCCTCTATTTTATTTCAAGGTCTTCCTACTTAGAACATATTCTCCAATCCATATTGAGGATTACATCAAAAAGGTTTATTTCCAGAACTAGGAAATCCCATTCCAGATTGACCCTTGAAAGAGTGAGAGTGTAGGACGGACACCTGAAACCCTGATCCTTCTCCTTATTGAGCAAGTTTAGTAACTACATCTCATAAGGGATGATATCAATCATAAATTTCAAAAAATCCAGAAGAAAGTAAGAAATAATGGAGTTAGATTCACTAGTATCAAACAATCCTAAAACAATAGATTATACCTTAAGAGTAGTACATCAAACTATCACATTCCATACACCTGATTACACTGATTTTTCGATCAATATCATTAATATTTACCATATCTTATTGGGAATGAGAATGACTACTAACCTGTAGATCTACCTTAAGCTAACTATGTCTAGTATTAGATATAGACCTACCGCCATGACTTCTCAATCGATAAGCTTCTTCCCTGATGGTTCTGACTGGGTCTTCATTCCCCTAGAGGTTGTAGAACCCAAACCACTCTGGTATGAGTCTACAACATTATATAACCACTAAAAATTCCCAATTAGTTCACAATGATGAAAAGGTTTAGGTGGGGTTGAAAATTCTCATCGCAAATTCTCAAACCTTCCAAACTGATGGCACAGGATTGATCCTACATCTGAAGCCTCAGAAGAAGATGGTCGAGAAGGATAGCCTAAGATAACACATACCCTCTTATCCTTTTTCCAGTCCTCCTCTTCTTTTCATATGAACCTCTTCCACCCTAGCACACTAATGATGACATTAGGGATCAAAAGTATTATAAAGACCTTTTTTCAGGGAAATGAAACATTTGGTTCAATACAATGAGTTCATATTAAGGAGACATATATGAAATCATTGGCTAGGAAATGAAAAAAACCTATGGTTGATGCCGATGGCTTCATCACACCGAACCCCAAAAAAACTAGGAAAATAAGGGACTACTCACAGGTAGAAAGAACCATTGTCACACGCTCGATCAATACGCCTAAGGAAAATACTGAAACTGTTCAAAATCCTATTGTTGATGTCCCTAAGGAGAAGGAAACCCAACACTGCATGGAACCAGTGCTTCAGGAATTTGATGCTCACAATGAACTACAAAGGCAAATTGCTTACCAGAAATTACAATGTAGGGAAATATCTGCGGAGACCTACCTTAAGGTTAAACAAGGTATATTTAAAAGGAGGGTCAGTTTAACTTTAACTTCTCCAAATGCCTGAATTCTGATTTATCACTGTTATCCTTGCATGGCCCATGGTTGTCTACTTTATGTGACTTCACTTTTTCTTCTTCAGTTCGATTTTGTCAAATTTTATCTGGGTTAAAGGCATTTTCAGGATGTCTACTTTTCTGCTCAGTTAGATTGTTTTTCTGAAAGTTTCTGGTTTTGTGATTTGGTTCTCTGCTGGTCTGGTTTGGTTCTTTACAGACCGAATGTTGGCTTTTCTTTCTCTCTCTTCCTGGACTCTACACTGCGTGCATTAGTCTCATTATTGACTACAGGTATTGAACAAAGCACTGAGGCTTTACCGTGTTGAATGTCTGCTGGAATCCAGAATGATTTCTCCATGTTAAGGCATGTTTTGAAGAAAGTGTAGGTCTGGAACTCACTTCCCTGTTTTGAATTGGATCTAATGGGAGAAGCTGACTGCATGAGTCCTATTTTCCTCCTCATGAGGGCTGTATTTCAAGGTTCATACTGCACCTATTGAAGATTTTGGGTGATCAGGTGGGGGGCAGGGGGCAGGGGGGTTGCTGGGGGGAGGGGTGTGCAGGTGGAGGGGGGGGGGCAAGGGGGTGTGCTGGGGGCAGGGGTGTGTGCAGGTGGGGGGGTAGGGGATAGGGGGGCAGGGAGAGGGGGTGTGCAGGTGGGGGGGTAGGGGGTGTGCTGGGACAGGGGGGGTGTGCAGGTGGGGGGGGGGGGGGCAGGGGAGGGGGCAGGGGGGTGTGTAGGTGGGGGGCAGGGGGCAGAAAGAGGGGGGTTTCTGGGGGGAGGGATGTGCAGGTGGGGGGGGGGGGGCAGGGGAGGGGGCAGGGGGGTGTGCAGGCGTGGTTTTTTTATTACAGATCGTTAGCCTCCTCTCATTTGAATTTGGTATGATTTATTGGTTTCAATTTATTGTCTTCTTTATTGTCAGATTTTCCTTGGTTATGGTTTAGTTGTGTTGACTTATTGAATATGATACAGTTTATTTGATTTGTTATTTATTCTAATTTTATACATTATATTTCTAATTTTTCAATTATTATGTATAGATATTGTTCAATGTGTCGGATGAACATTAGTACAAAGGTACAATGTGATTATCATTTATGTTTTCTACTATTTTAACTGTCTCCATATTTAATCCACTTTTATTGAAATATTTTGTACCACTAATTTATACATTCAATATATTCAATATAATCAATATTAATGCAATGTTTCGATCCAGCATACAAGGGTACATGGTGGAGTAACACTATATTTTGGAGAAATACACCATCGTGGAAGGTACAATGTGATTATCATTTAATAAACTGCAACTTTTGTAACCTCACACACCCTTCTTTTCAAAATTATTTTTTTTCTGTATAGATTTTGTTATATTTGATTGGTTTCCAAACTATCTCCATTATGTTGACATTCACAATCACAGTGTTTCGGTTTCAATGTTCATTACTATTAGTTATTATTTGAATAGTACGTTACATCATATATTTGATTTCTCAATGGTACAAATAAATCTTTATTCCTTTTCATATAAAATTAATGTTTACTAATATTGTGATGATGTCTTAGAAACTTCTACAACTATTAGTTATTATTTGAATAGTCTGTTCATTTATATGTTATTTGTTTTGATGAAAATTTAAAATTTGCACATATGATTAGAGCATTACAACTGCTTTAGAATGAGAATGGGTGATGAATCATTAGTAAACATTAACTGTGTTGGGATGTTATTGATCCTACATACAGGGTCACAGGGTGGAGTCACACTACAATTTAGAGAAATACACCATCATGGAAAGGGGAGTAGTGACTCATTTTGGAGCTGTGTATCTTTAAAAATTAGTTGCAGCACTGATGTTGGGTAAGTTTTTATTATTTCATCATGTTTCAAACAGAATTTTATTTTAGCATACCTGTTACATCTCCACTATGCACATATTAGTTTAACCAGTTATTTCCAATTTTTTTTGTACATTCAACATAAAAATCTTCAGCAGGGGGGGGCTGCTGTCCAGCAGGGGGTTGTCCAAGGGGCCCCAGTAGGGGGGGGGGGCTGTTCAGGGGGCTCCAGTAGGGGGGGTTCTGTTCGGGGGGGGGGGGGCGCTGTCCATGGGGGGTCCAGCAGGGGGGGTGGGGGGGCTGCTGTCCAGGGGGGTCCAACAGGGGGGGCTGCTGTCCAGCAGGGGGGGCTGTCCAGGGGGGTCCAGCAGGGGGGGATTCTGTCCAGGGGGCTGTCCAGGGGGGGCTTCTGTCCAGGGGGGGTGGGGGGGCTGCTGTCTAGGGGGGTCTAGCGGGGGGGGGGGACTTCTGTCCGGGGGGGGGGGGGCTTCTGTAAATTATCCTTTTAGAGTTCTTTCATATTTTTTATTTTCATTTATTGAGTCCACTTTTGTCTTTTCTTAATCTGTTATGTTAGAAGGTTCTTGTTCAATTGAATATTATTTTATAATGATTTGTTTCACATACAGGGATCTCTCATACAACTCAATGACGGGGAACTTACCTCACAGTTTCGGGTCACTTTCAAGCCTTGGTACATTGTAAGCAACTGAGACTTTAGTTACAAAAACTATCATTTTTTAATGTATTTATGGCTTTATTCAGGTATTTACAGATCAATCAATTCACTGGTCTAATTTATGCCCTTGCTGGCGTTCCCCTTGATTATTTGTAAGTTGATGGTATGTTTAAACAACACTTACTTGAATTGACATCTTTCTAGTTTACATAGTTTTTGTTACCATGTAATTAATCAGATTTCACTGCTTTAGTTTGTATGAATTCTGAGCATCCTTAGTGCAAAGTCTTTAATATTTTCTTTCTTTTACTGATTCTATCAGGAATGTTTCAAACAACCAATTTATTAGAGCTTATTTATGTATCGTTGTGACATTGTTAGAACTTGGTGGACCACCCTTGTTATTTGTATATAGATTGTTACTATTTTATTTATTTTAATTTATATTCACTGACCCAACATATTATGGGATATATTAAAGTAATTACTTTTAGTGAACAACTTAATTTTATGCTCATTGCCCACACATGTATACAAATTGTTACTATTTTATTTATTTTACAGGTCTTGTGTTTTTTTATTTTTAAGAGAATGATTTTTTTTCTACTTTTGTATTTGAATGTTTGCATTTTTTCAAGTTTTCTGGTTGCAGGTTTATAGGTTAAACTGTCTACTTTCATATGTATAATTCTTGTGTCATTTGTCATTTCTGTAATTTGATTAATATTGTTGGTTTTATTCATTTTATTTTTAAAAATTATTCAATTCCATTGGTTAGGCTATGTAAACCTTAGATGCGGTTATGAAAATTGATACATCATTAGGGGTGTGGTTAGAGGTTATTATACAATGTAAGGAGTTCACTCGTCAAATTGTTTTCTACCATTTTCTATGAGACATTTTTGTGCAGGGTAATTGACTTGTGAATTCTGAATTTAATTATGAATTCAATTCTGTATGTATTTAATTAACTTCTGAATTATGTGTTATACTTACAGGTAACTGCTGAATTATGCATTTGTATGAGATATGTGAGGGATACTTTGGAGAATTAGGTATGTTTTCATTTCATTAAGTAGGAAATTAATTGTACTTATGGTTTATTAAGTAGTGTCTAAAAGGGGAATAATTTTGAATTATACATTCTTCAAATGATATACTCAAGTTAAATTTGATCTAATGGTATAAGGATTTTTCATAGCATGTAGCATGAGAAGATCTCCCATGATCGATCTTTATATTGGCATGGGGAGGAACTCTATAACTGAAACTTATTTCACTTTCTAATGATGAGTTGATATATTCTTGGCCACTATCAAGAGCTATTGAATTTTCTTGATAACATTAACATTTATTAGACTAGGGATACAATCCTGGTCTTGGGTTGTGTTTTGACCATGGTGAGATTTCCTTTAGGATGTTCTCTATCATGCAGTTGGCATAATGGCATGATGGAATAAAATGATATAATGAAATGTGAAATGGTAATTAGGCTTATTAGGTATGTGAATATGAATTGTCATAATTGTTATGTGAATTAAAATATTCTTATGAAACTAATAAATGGAAATTGAACCTAATTGAAATGTAAAGGGGCCACATTGAAATTGTAGCTTTGAATTCTGTACATTTTATTGTCTGCAATGTAATTTCAATTTTAGGTTTGAATTCTGTACATTGTATTGTATAGAGGGCAGGCTGTTGGAGGCTATTGGAGGCTGTATTGCAGGCTGTCGGAGGCTGCATTGCAGGCTATTGGAGGCTGTTGGAGGCTGCATTGGAGGCTGTTGGAGGCTACATTGCAGGCTATTGGAGGCTATTGGAGGCTGCATTGGAGGCTGTTGGAGGCTGTTGGAGGCTGCATTACAGAGGGAAGGCTCCATTGTAGGTAATTGTAGATGGTCCAGCTTGTTCGTTCATGGGGGATGTAGTTTTTGATCCAAACTGTGATCAGTACAGTTCAAGGATCAGGAATGACTCATATTTTTATAAGGTTGAGGTAATGTAATGAATTCTTGACATTGACAATGTGTCTCTTATAATCCTGAATACTGCTACTAAAATGGAAAAGGTAAGATATTTTACTCCATATTCTCTATGTATTAGGAATAAGATACCAGTATACATGTTTGTTGCTTTTTTTATTGGGTGATTTGTTATTTTACAGGGCAGTACTGGTGCTGGAATCAGGTAGTACTGGTTCTGGAATTAGTGAGGGCAGCTGTGATTGGTATACTGGTTCTGGAATGCAGCTGTGATCGTTAGAGGGCAGGCTGTGCTATACCAACGGTTTGACAAACCGTTGGTAAAGGCATGTAAAAGTGACTCTACTTCAACGATTTTACTAAACCGTTTCTTAAAACATATTCCAACGATTTTATTGGAACCGTTGGAATAGGGTATGGGGGGTGATGGTGCAGGGTGGGGGAGCTGTGGGTGGGGGGAGGGGGGAGTTGGTAGTGTCCTCCCAACAGCCAACACAGTGAATCGTGCTGGTTTTTTTATGCAGTGGAAAGGCCTATAGCCATAGTTTTAAACCATGGCTAAATCCCTATATCCACGGTTTGAACCGTGGCTAAAGCCCTATAGCCACGGTTTTAAACCATGGCTATAGGCCTGTCCACTGCATAAAAAAAACCAGCACGGTTCACCGTGGCTCTAGGATCCGACCTATAGCCATGCAAATACCAGCCACGGTTCATGAAATCATGTCTATAACCTATAGCCATGGTTTTGGGCCTATAACCACGGTTTTAAACCGTGGCTATAGCCTAAATTTCTAGTAGTTCCATGATTTCTTTAATGTAAACCCCATGTAATGGAAGATCTCCCAAGCCAGAGGAGACGGTTAAAAATATGAAGCTGAGGCGAAACCAACTGAAGAAGATACAAAGGCAGACAGGTGGGAGCTGCAAAACATGAACCATCAGGTTCAAGGTGTTTTTCCCTAGGTCAGGGTTATCTTATCAAAACCGCTAGACAAGCTAACCAATAGAAGATCATGATCATGCCATCTTATTTTATTTCTGTCTGATTGCATGGTTTATTTATTATGTATGTGTTGTCACAATCACATAATTAATGAAATAAACAATCATGCAAAGATGGAATAAAATAAAAACTGGACTATGCATAAACATTATCAGAACATGGTTAATCACTTAAGCAAGCATCACTTAATATTAACAAGCATGTGATAATGAAAAACTACGCATAAAGAATAAAATCCCTCAAATACCATATTAAGTCAGACCAAGCCTTCCGTTACTTGATTAAGGGGAAGACTCAATAAAACTATGTGTTTGACCAACCCTTGTTGGGACACTTAATTTTATAAAGGAATCTCTTATGAAAGTTTCAGGTTGACTTAAAAATTTTACATCAAGAGGAGTAGCCCTTGCTAGACTTGTTGTAAAATGGAGGCAAGTGTTGAGGAAATCCAAGTCAGGATTTCAGGATTGGGGAGTCCACTCAACAGATCAAGGAACTGTAAGCTCATAGTTGGAAAATACCTACCTACCTAAATACCTTCTAATAGCTTGACCAACCCTTGTTGGGGTTATGCGAAGGGGAATATGGATCCTTGCCACTAGGATGTCAAAGAAACTGGACATTCTAAGTTCAATGGTGAGGGCCATTGGGACTTGATAAAATAGAGGGAGACTTAATAAAATTATTATTTCTCATAAAATGTAATCAAGAAAGTACTAATAAATCTACTCTTTTAATTTGTAGAATCAATATGACAAACTCGTCAACCACATTTTCTCTGCGATCAATTCTGGATAAAGACATTATCCTCACCAGCAGTAAATTTTAGGAATGGTTTAGGCACCTTTGGGTTATCCTATTCCATAAATGAAAGTTTTATGTGATGGAGTCCTCACTTCCTGATTTGCCTTCCCAAGGGGCAAGTGACGAATATTTCGTGGTCTATGATCAACATTTGAACGATGCACTCGATATTCAATGTTTGATGCTATCATCGATATCTAGTGAGCTCATGAAGTCTCATGAAGACATGGATGCCTATAGCATGCTCGATCACCTCCATGGTCTATACCAGGAGAGTGAAAGACAGGAAAAATTTGAGATCTCCAAGGTTCTATTCCAGAACAAGCTTGGAGAGGGTGCCCCAGCTGGGCCTCATGTAGTCAAGCTCATTGGCTACATTGAGCGCTTGGAGGTTCTAGTGTTTAAACTCCTCGAAGAACTGGGTACTGATCTCATTCTTGCATCACTCCCCCAGAGCTTCTCTAACTTTGTTGTAAATTTCAACATGAACAACATTGAGAAGTCTCTATCTGATCTTCTTATCCTCATTCGCCAAGTGGAAAATGATATGAAGCGTGAAAAGCCTTATGTACTTATGGTGAATAAAAGGAAAGGGAAGGCAAATAAATTTAAGCCCAAAGCTTCTTCAAGGCCTTCCAAGAAAAGGAAGATCAAATGGGAGGCAAGAGAACATGAGGCTGTTTGTTTCTCATGTAGCAAGAAGGGCCACTGGAAGAAAAACTACACCCAACCAAGGAAGCAAGGGGAAGATTCAGGTGTGTTTATTATCGAATAAAATCTATCTGTTTCTACTAATTGGGTATTAGATACTGCTTGTGGTTCTCAAATATTATCTAAATATAGGAACCAAGTAGATTTAGAAAGATTGACCAAGGTGAGGTGGATATGCGATTAGCCAACAGAGCCAGACTCGCTGCTGTAGTTGTCGGAGACTACCACCTCACATTTCCTACTGGTATGGTATTGGTATTGAAAGGATGTTATTATGTACCCTCTATAACCAAAAACATTATTTTAGTATCCATATTAGATACTGATGGATTCATCTTCAAGTTTGGAAATGAATGTTTCTACTTTTATAAAGATAACATTTGTTTTGGTAGGACATATTTATATAAAGGTATTTATGTGTTAGACTATACAAACCAAGTAATAGAAATCGATGACAAAGTTAATTCACATGAATCATACCAAACCCAAATTTGGTATCACCGGATAGGTCATGTCAATGAGAAACTTTTGAAAAAATTACATCAAGATGGGTATTTAGATTATTTTGAACTAAAACCACTTGGTGTATGTCATGCATGTCTATAAGGAAAAATGACCAAAGCCCCATTTAGTGGGAAAGGTGAAAGGGCTAAAGAGATTCTAGAATTAGTTCACACAGATGTGTGTGGACCATTTCCAGTTGAAGCAAGGGGTGGGTTCTTTTACTTCATAACTTTTACTGATGATTTTAGTAGATATGGATATATTTACTTAATGAGGTATAAGTCAGATTCTTTTGATCTGTTCAAAGAATACAAGAATGAAGTTGAGAACCAGATTGGTAAGAAGATTAAGAAACTCTGCTCTGATAGGGGAGGAGAATATCTTAATCAGGACTTCATTGATTTCTTATAGGAGTTTGGGATTCTATCTCAACTCACTCCTCCTTACACACCTTAGTGGAATAGTGTAAGTGAAAGGAGGAACCACACCCTGTTGGACATGATGAGATCAATGATGAGTCATGCGAGTATTCCATTATCATTTTGGGGATATGCATACAAACAGCATCACACATACCAAACCAGGTACCAACTAAATCGATAAATGGTATTCCATATGAATTATGGAGTGGACACAAAGCCATGTAATCAAATTTACATGTGTGGGGTAGTGAAGCATTTGTTAAGGCCTCTTCAGGTAACAAACTCACACCCTGAGGCACAAAGTGTATCTTTATAGGATATCCCAAGGAAATAAGGGGATATTACCTATACAACCCCTCAGATAAAAAGGTTACAATGGAAAGACACACCATATTCCTCGAGAGGGAGCACATCTCCAAAAGAGATAGTGGGAGAGAGATAAACTTCGATGAAGTCAAGGCTCAAGATACATAGGATTTGGTACAAGAATAGATTCCACAAAGCCCTGTGGAAGAAAAATCTGTTCCAAAGACATAAGAACTGCGTAGGAGCACGAGAGAGGTGAGAGAACCAGAACGATATGGTTTTCTTGTCACTGAGGATGGTGACTAATTATTGGTTGACAATGATGATCCTCTTACCTACAAGGAAGTAGTTGAAGGCACAAACGTTTCTAAGTGGCAAGAATCCATGAATTCTGAAATGGATTACATATACCAAAACCAACTCTGGATTTTGGTAGATCCTCCAGTTGATGTAAAGCCTATTGGTAATAAATGGGTATTCAAGAAGAAACTGGACATGGAGGGACAAGTCAACACCTATAAGGTACGAATGGTTGCAAAAGGTTTTAGACAATGTCAAGGAATTGCATATGATGAAACCTTTTCACCAGTTGTGATGCTGAAATCCATCAGAATCCTATTGGACATTTTTGCTTACTATGATTATGAAATTTGGAAAATGGATGTCAAAACAGCATTCCTTAACAGGATCCTCTAGGAATATGTCTACACGACACAACCTCAAGGGTTTGTGACTCCAAAGGATTCCAAAAAGATATGAAAGTTGTAGAAATCCATTTATGAATTAAAGAAAGCATCAAGGTCATGGAAAATTCGTTTTGATGAAGCTGTAACGAAATTTGGATTTGTTAAGAATGAATGTGAGCCTTGTGTCTAGAAAAGGTTTAGTGGAGGTGCAATCATTTTCCTAATAGTATATGTAGATGACATATTACTAATTGGAAATGAATTACCTGTCTTACAGTCAGTGAAGGCATGGTTGGATAAATGATTCTCTATGAAAGACTTGGGTGAGGCAACATATATTATTGGGATCAAGATCCATCATGATAGATCCAAGAGAATGTTGGGCCTGAGTCAAAGTACATACATTGACAAGATACTGAAGGGATTCAGTATGGAACAGTCCAAGAGGGGATTGTTGCCAGTGTCACATGGCATTCATCTTTCCAAGAAAATGTTTCCTCAGACACATGAGGAAAGAAAGAAAATGGAAAGGATCCCTTACGCATCCGTGATTGGGTCAGTCATGTATGCTATGCTATGTACAAGGCTAGATGTTGCTTACACATTAAGTGTGGTAGGCAGATATCAAGCTCATCTAGGAGACCGCCATTGGATGGCAGTCAAGACTATCCTTAAGTATCTGAGGCGTACTAAGGATATGTTCCTGGTTTATGGAGGAGATGAGGAACTAGTCATTAGAGGATATGTAGATGCTAGTTTCCAGACTGATCAAGATGACATGAAGTCACAGACTGGATACATCTTTAATTTGAATGGAGGTGCAGTGAGCTGGAAGAGCTCAAAGCAAGGTGTGGTCGCAAATTCAACAGTAGAGTCAGAGTATATCGCATCTTCTGAGGAAGCTAAAGAAGAAGTATGGATGCGAAGCTTCGTCCAACAGTTGGATGTAGTACCTAGCAGTAAAGATCCTATCACACTCTATTGTGATAATACTGCAGCGGTGGCACTTGCAAAAGAGCCAAGGTCACATCAGCGGGAAAAGCACATACTTCGGAAGTATCACCTCTTGAGAGATTATTCTCAGAGAGTTGAAGTTTCAGTGAGTAGTATTTCCATAGAAGACAACATGGCGGACCCCTTGACTAAATCCTTGACTCAGCAGAAACGTGATCATCATGCGAGGTCTAACGGACTAAAATTCATAGGCAATTGGCTCTAGTCCAAGTGAGAGTTTGTTAGAGTTGGTGTCATAAGAACCAACTATTTGTACTTTTATTACGTGAATGTACACTTATTATATATTGTTCATTGTTCTGCATAACTATAATATAATAATGTCGTGGAATATTTGTTGCATTAATAAGGTCATGGAAGATTCCCACTATGAGAGAACCTTGAAATTCTATAACAATATTCTAAATAAAGTTATATCGTTGGATGAAATACTATGATAGGAAACATAGTATACAGACCGTCATGTGCGAGTACTCGTAAGAAGACGAGACTCTCTCTCATGGAGTTCACACTTGGTAATGTCCAAGATGAGAGATTATGAGAACATACCCGCCAGTAGTAATTCTGCATGTCTTGGTGTCATTGGACATTACTATCTATGAGCGTGTGTAATGGTCCTTAGACTGGAATATTACCATTAACTCATGTCATGACTCGTGCACTTAGATTTGCTGACGAAAACCGTCACGAAGACAGTTGGCGGGAAGTAGGGTACGTTGGGTGCGTCACAAATGACATGTTGTTAATGGATAAGTCGAGGAAGGATTTTTCCCTTCCATATTTATAGAAGTAGATATCTTGGGCCCTTTAATTGAAATAGAACTGTCGCCCAAATTCCATGTCCATGGTGTAATGATGAGTTTATTTCTGGAAGTCAAAGAATGACAGATCAAACATATAGGTTTATGACACTACCATGAAACCTGTTTGATGAGATATTGAGACAAAGGGATTAAATTACACGGTAAGTATTCGTATGAGGTGACACATCAATGTGGCGTCAACTTCTTTCTCTTGGGTGCCTTGACTCATTGCTAGACAGTAATCTTGGACTTTAGGCAAGTCCGCCTAATGCCAACGAGAAAGAGGCCTAGAGGGTCACACACTAAGTGTATCCAAGTATCTCAAGTAGAATAAAGATTATTCCCATATGTGGTTTAATAATTATTCAAGTAAGCCTAAATAATTTTTAATGTTGGAGGAATAATAAAATGAAAACAAGATATACACGCCGTGTATTAATGATTACACACCGTGTAGTTTTTATTTTGGAAAGGAAATGAAAAACAATTACATGACGTGTATTAATGATTACACACCGTGTAGTTTCTTATGAAAACCAAGTACACACTGTGTATTAATGATTACACGCCATGTAGTTTTTCCAGTCGGGATTTTGAGGATATAATATTGTTTTATTAAATGATATTTATTATAATCAGCGTGGGTGCATGTCAAGGAATTAATTATTCGACATGAGGGTTTTGAATAAGAGTTAATGAAATAAATAAAATGCGTAACGTGTTTATTTATTTTCATAACTCTATAACCTCAAACCCGATTATAAATATCCTTACAACCCCAACACTTTTCCCCAATCGTTGTGCACAACAATTCTGGAGAATTCTTTCAAGGCCTAAAGAACTAATTCCTCCAAGAATGCTCTCAAGACCGAGAGAGATCCTCCTCCATCGGATCAAGATGATCTATGACAGACAACGCAAGCAAAGGATTCTCCACGCTATCACCCATAGATTCCTTTGGCGAAGTCCAGAGATACGTGGTGCACGTGTGGATCACCGCTAGAGGAAGTCTACACTTGGCTTCTGCGACGCAATGACGAATCACATTGGAATGCGATCAGAAATATCAAAGAAGAAAGAATTCCATAAAAGGAACTTCTTGTCAATTAATTAAATTAATTATAATCAACCTGTGATGATCCTCATTTGTGGTTCTGGGACTATTCTTCTTCTTTATCTATTTATGTGATTTGATCTATGGAGTCTGGCATTTATTGTCGTATTGATCCTGAATTGATCATTGCTAATGACAAAAAGCCAAGTGGGAACATCCACCCACGATCTTCCATTGTGCTCAGAACCTTCACTTCCTTAATATAATTTGACTGGAATCAAGGAACTTAACACATAGAGAGATAAAATATTTTGATGGATCCATTGATTAAAAAGTGATAACATGTTCATCACTTGATGATCGTTGGAAGAGCAGTAAAATCCACACAGACTCAGAACATTTTATAAAAAACATTCAAAAGGAACAACTTTTTTCCTTTCTTAATCCATATAGTAAAAGGAACTAGGATTATGTGACTTAAAAATCAATGGTATAGTCTTTTGTTCATCTTTATGTGAACACTCTCCATAATTTTGATTCACTTAGACCATCAAAATTTTTAGAGAGCTTACATCATCAATTTCATGATCAATAAGATGATTAACATGATTTGAAGATGTCCCCTATGCTTTTGCAATAAAAGACATAATAGACATAAAATAGTAATTAGATATAACATTTCTCATCATGAAAATTAACTATGTTGGAGTGGATTTAGGTTTACTAAATGTAGTTAAACAAATTAATTCTATTGTAACTAAAATCCTTAGTAGGGGAATAATCAGTATTATAAAGTGTTTCATAAACATCTCTAACATTCCATAGTGAATAAAAAAATCACATCTAAAGAAGGATAAATAAAATAATTGAAATTTAGTTGAGTGGTTATATTAGAGGAACATTTATGATTAATAAACCCTTTTAGTCTATCTAAAATATGGATTTCAGTCGATTCTATAGGAGGAGAAATGTGTTTTTCTTATAAAAAATATTTAATAGTATGCATCATATACAATTTATAATTTCAAATATACTATTTATATGATTTAATATAAACTATATTTGTGATTTCAATAGTTTATGATTTAAAATAGACTATATTAACATATAATTATAACATATATATAGTGTTAAAGGTATGTTCCAGCGTAAATTATTTCATTAAAGATTAATTCCTTCATTTTTTAAAGGTATGTTCGGCTGCATACACCAAAAATCTTGGGATCAATCTTAATCTTACTGATAAGGGGCTCTACATTTGTTCCTATAGGTTTAATGATCTCAAAGTGAAAGTGGTGAGTATCAAATCAGGTGGAGAGTTCATTGTGTCAAGTGCATATGAGATACTCAAAGCTTTGTGAGTTCCTTCTAGATCTTCCCCTATTCTCTATTAGAGCCTGTACTTTGTTTCTCATGGATATATGTATATGTGATCTTACTTCAACTTTGTTTCATGTTTTATTATAGAAGATATCTTTTGGTTATGTATAAGGCTTCACTTAGAGAAATTATATTATGCAATCTTCATTTGTTTAAATATTATTTAATTTACATATTATGAAACCAACCATCACATTCCAATAATATGAGGTTTGTTTCCTTAAAATCCTAAAACTTCTCTTTAATAAATATTAAACTATGATCACCATTATTTAAGCACACAAACATGTGGTTTAAGTATCTTATCATTAAATTTAATTGAGCTACTATACCTCTTAAATTTTAAATTTTCAACTTTATTATTTTATTTGAATTTAATTATATGTTCGTGTTTTATTGTTTATATGTTCATGTTTTATTTTTTATCATGCAAAAAACCAGTTCCATCGATTTGGTATTCCATGATTTCTATGACTCAGTTTATTCACATGAATTTTATTGGAGTTGAATGGAAAGCCTTTGAGAAATAGTTTTTTCAGGTTCTAAATCCTCAATTACATTACAATCTAAACTATACTGTTCTTCTCTTGTTTGTTACTTACAAAGTAAAAAAAATGATGCATCCATCAATTTCCAAGTCTTCTTCCTGATCAGCCACTATAAATGTCTCACATTCTCACCCTTCTAGAAATATTGAATTTTTCAATCATTTGTTACCATAATAGTTTACTCTATCACAATTATCTATTACTCTTTCTTCAATCATCTTTTCTAGGTTATGTTAGACATATTTCTATTTGTAAACATTTTATGCTATCTATATTATAGTACTTCATATTGGAATTATATATTTTTTGAAATTATGACTTTAGCAAACAATGAGATGAATGGATGAAAATCATTGGTTAATTTTCACTTGAATAGGTGTACAGACGATTTAATGCATACAAGTCTTTGGATAAAAGATAGATATTGGAAGATAGTATGATAGTCTTTAGTAGTTTAAAACTCACTAAAGATAAACATATGTTTTGGGGCATTGTAAGATAGATCCCTACATACAGTCCTCCAATAAGTATTGGTTCTCTTATAATGGATCATGTGGTTTCTCCTCAATCTCTTTCACTCATGATTATGAGATTTCCATAAACTTATTTCCAACAAGCATTGCTTCTCTTACAATGGATCATGTGGTTCCTCCTCAATCACATTAACTCATGATTATGATATTTCCATAAACTTATTCAACACTAAGATGACTTGTCTATAGTATGCATTCATTCTACTTGTAGTTTAGTATTCCTTTCATTTCTCTTCTAAATTAACAAATTCCATGCAATATTATGAATATAGTATGGATAAATTGTTTGAAATCACATAAATCTGTATGCATACTTCATTCATACATTGATTAAATTTATATACACCTATTCACCTAAATTCACATCTATAGTTATATAGAATGATTCCAGATACACATGTCACCACCAACCTTCACGCCATTTCCATGTATCACAGATGAACTTCATTTCTTCTTCCAATTTCCTCTGTCTCACAACAAGTGATATAGATTCCATAGATCACCACCACAATTTTTAATCATGTGTATGAAATTTTTTAATTAAATGATCATGCCGTGAAAATGCACGGGTTGAGTACTAGTTGGAGTTAAAAGGGTGATATAAAACTCTAGTAAAGGTTGGAAGAAATTTGGGGCTAGTTTAGCAAAGTTTGAAGAAGTTTTTAATGAAAGAGAAGTATCCACATCATGGTCATAGACGTTTTATAGGTCAGTCTTGAAAAAATATGTTGGAAGAAAAGTGGAAGCTACTGGATATCATGAAGAGTGAACCACACAATAGCTCACTAAACCATGTTGTGGTTTCCAAATCACCATTGTGGTCCATGAAATTTTTGATGAAGTTGGTTTGATAAAATCACTAGACACCATGGGATGTATATACCATGCCATGGTTGTAATTGTGGTTTCTATATAAGATGGGGAAAATGGGGAGCTATAATGGAAAACAATTAGAGGCTTGTAGGTGGTTTTGAAGCCTGAAGAAAAATGAGGAAGGCTGGAGAAACCATGTTGTAATACAAGCCATGGTGGAATTTATATTTTACACATTTCATGTTTGAAATAGTGTGTAAAGGAATTATGATCATCTTTTCAAGCTGTTTTTTTGGAAATTGTGGAATTGAATAATGTCAGTGAGCATGGTACTGATCGTTTTATTGAAGTAGATGAAACACTCAAAGCAAAACCATGATGTAGTGTGGAATCAACAATGTCATGGTGTGTGTCAGATTTGAATTTCAAAATATGGAAACATGTAATATTTTAGGAAGAGGGAGATATGGAGACCATGATTTTCAAAGTCAAATATTTGACCAAAGAACCACACCATAGTTTGGGAGGTCACACTATAGTTTTCATCATGGATCACAAATAATGGAGAGGAAATATATGAACTTTATCCCTTTGGAGAATAGATTTTCATGATTGAAAGAAGAGGAGTGTATCACTGCACATGTTTAAAGTAATGAGGAGAGACCTAGTTATGTCTTAACTCAATATGGAATTTCCTGGAATAAAAATAAGAAAATAGAGAAGGCTATCTTTTCCAAAATCACACTCAAGGATTGTAAGAACAACAACACATGGATACTCAACATTAAACATTCATCCCACATGATGGGAAATGCTATTTTGTTGAAGAACATGATTTTTTGTGTATGGAATAGTTTGTTTTGGAAATGATGAAACATTAAAGATTAAAGGGCCCCCAGGATGTAGCTCAGTTGGTAGCGGCCCTGCGGGGTCTCGACGAGGTCTCGGGTTCGAGTCTCACTGAGTTCTTCCTTGTCAATAGTGTAGGAATTTTCTTGTATTTATACCCCTTTACCGACCATTGTAATAATTAATGATTAAAGGAAATGGTAAGACAAGACCAACCAAAGAACTCCTTGGAGAAACGTTAAATTAAATACAGGATTCCATCAGTGAGGACACTAACAAAATAGAGTCGTTGAATGGAGAAACAACAAGTAAAAAACACCATCCATTGAAAGTGGTATCTCAAAGCACTATTATAAATAGGTTGTGAAAGTTTAAATGTACACATAATACGAATCTTGTTAAGTTTTAGAGAGAATATAGTGTTATATGAGACATGTTATAGAAGAAACTCTAAAATGGTTTAGATTCTTTGTGTCATGAATCATCCCCACTGGGAACCCCTCTTAGGCCCGTAGTGAAGATGATGATGACCCCTGAAGACCACCTCCAATAGGTCACAGGGTGGCGATTAACACTAAAGGTATAAGTCAAACAAATGGGAGGCATGACCCTCATAAATACTAGAAATGTAGAAATAAAACCACAAATCAACTCCATAATATAAATAAAACCCAAAATTACACAATAATCATAATGCATGAATTCCATATAAATATAAGGTCTCAAAAAAAAAAAAACCAAAATAAACTCCTAAGTAGATTCCCCAACCATAGCTCCCATATTTGAGATAATAAGGTCTATCTCGATATCCAATTCCCTCTTGGAAACATGTAAACCAGATTTATATATATGGGTGATCATACATGTATACCCAGTAGGATCCTCCTTAAATATTCTCATGAAAAAAGTGGAAGAAGCATATTAATGCCTCAGTGAGTAAGGATTAGAGATAACCCACACCTATATCAGGCCAAGTAACCCAACCCATTAAGACTCACTCATCAAGTATCACATCCAAATGTAATAAAGAAATACCAAGAATATAACAAAAAGGGTACCCCACACCACTTCCTCATTGGTTTTTCACTCTCACGCCCCAATGACAAACATCATGTGCTTTAATTCCTTATATATCCATGCAATCACAAAATATATATATCAAGTCATAGCTGATGTGGGTTGGATTGTGACCCTACCTACCCTAACCTGCATAGGGTTCAACACTCTCATTGGCACCAACCTAAGTCACAATATCTTATCCATATCCATCATAGTGGGTTATCGTGAACATGAAGGATATCAACTTCATACTCTAATCATACCATGAACTTCCCCAACCATGTATCATCACCACAACCACATAACTAAGTCATTTGGTATATCACATACTACAAGCTGTTACAACCTGTATGCTTATACCAACCTTGAGCCATCGTAACCTGTACTATGTCTAAAAGGAAAGTAGGGAAGTGGGAGTAGTCAGCCATCCCTTCTATCACCAACCTAGATATTTAGGGAAGACACCCAGAACCTAAAAAAATTGGGCTTAGGTAAGATTATCCAACTTGGGTGGGGAAATTATGAAATCATAATAAAATACATTGCATAATACAAGTAGACTAAAGCCCTACCTAAAGGGTTTTTAGTAAAAAAATAGTACCACAACCCCTAACCATCACCTCATCTTCAAATTCCTCCTCTAACAACTTCTCCCACTTATAAATCATCAATCAACCCCATCATACCTCACAAAATAACCACAAAAATACCCATAAATTATTTTTAACCAGTTAATCAAACAATTCCAGATTTATCATTTATCATCCATATTATATTCATTATATTTTTCATTGATCATATTTAATAAAAAACCATTCATTATTCATCACTTTATTCCTGCCTTTACCCATGCTTTTCATTCATAAATATTTTTATTAACAACTACCACTGATTTAATTCCACCCCACTGACCATCTTTCAATTAGTCATTCTCATCAAATTCCAATTCATTCCATACCACCAAACATCTATAAGTTCCAATTCACGTCGCACCTCTATCCACCACATCAGCCACCATACAAACCAACCCATTCACATCAAACACCACAATCATTTACATCAACCTTATCCAAAACCATCATCAAACACATAAAAAATCTAATTTTAAGTCTTTCTTTTTATGCAAATTATCTAGGCCACAATAATCAATAATTTTGTTCTCCAGTTTTTCCAAACACTCTATTCGTTACCTTTAAATTATTATCCAATGAAGAGGGGTGATTCTAAAAACTTAATCACAACAAAATTTCATAAACCACATTAGTTCATAAAACAAAGTAACAAAGATTTAATAATAGTGAATAGAACACACATCAATAACCACAACTTTATTTCACATGAAATAATGAAATATATAAAATATAGGCGAATCACTTTCACTTTAATCCCAATGTTACATCTTTTACCTTTCTTTTTGGTTAATTCATATCATCATCAAAGAGGAAAAAAATGATAATTTCCATGTTTTACAATGTAAAAGAGAGAGTTCTTGAATCCTACACATCGATAGATGCTTGAACAACCCACTACACACAAATAGGAAAAGGAAAAGATGATCGCATGACTGGACTCATGAGGGATAAATTGAGTTGACCGCAAAGGGGATTACTAAACTTAAAGGGTGGGTTTTTTATCATTTGAGTTCGAGAAGGGAAAATACTTGAATTAAAGAGACTTCCTAAATTAAAATAACATAATCCACATTGTACGACGATCTTCCATGGATTTTTTTTCTAAATACCTAGTCAACTTTCCCTAAATTTCCATTTAAATCAATTTTATAGATTTATTATCTTTGAAAATCATTTAAATTCCTTAAATAATGGTTCCAATATTATAGGGGAGAAAGGGTTTGAATTCTATTTTTTTGGTTTTCAAGATTTTATGATTTAAAATTCCATTTTAAATCATAAAATATGATTCCGACTTAAGTGAAGAAAAAGGAAATCTCGCAAAAGAAGATATATCACACGTCCCCTGATTAGGCATGCATAATATATTCTCCAAGATTGAGAATTAATTAAGGAAAGAATTTCCTTGTAATATGTAATATATATATATATATATATATATATATATATATATGGTACATAATACATTTTTGAGAAGTAATAGAAATGCAATAAAGGAATGGAAATTATAACACCTCGACCAGAATCATCGGGTTTGAGTCGGAGTTCCACATGACCCCAGGTGCAATTTACCATATATAAAAGGTTGTAAACTATTAGCAAGGGTCTAAGGTGGTTCATGGGGAGACTATATACTTAATCAGAGTGAATAATAACTAATAAATAACTAAACATATAATAATATATAACTAGAGTATGCAAAAACCAATAATCTTACCATCTGTAATGAATGAATATGGAAATAATAAACTCGAACAACCATGATTGAATACAAGGACAATGATCTCTCACTAGGATGATCACATATACCAATGAAGAAAATAATAAAAGTATAAAGAAACTCTGCACCTTACTCCATGCCTCACCTCCTCTCAGTCTCCAGACTCGTAATGCACTATCCCACTCAACGATCAAACTCAAGCCTCAACCCAACTTGCACCTGCAACTAGAAAGGGATGCTCGGGTATCCAAGTTCCATGACCACTTGATCAGGGTGTGAGTACAACTCAATAGGGAACCACCAATATAGTCCAATACATAACTGGTAAATATAGTGTGCATGCATGTGATAATCTCAATAGAAAGTAAACAGACAATACATAACTACACAAACATAACATATAATCACCAATGCATAAGAAAGAAACAAACACCCATGTGTTGAGAGGTTGTGTGCTTACCAAGCCACAATGAAGCCCTGACCATACTTGCTTCAGATCCATGCCAGAAACATTGTCATATTAGAGTTGTGAACTAGAGTCAACCATAAGGTCACCACATGTACTCTATAGTATCCACATGGCTAATGATTCTTAGGTTGATCTATAAGGCCACCATACCCCATATCTTTCCCAAATTAGGCCACAAGGATGATGAACATATATCTTGGTAGTTGTAAGGCATCGAGTCGGGTTGGGCCACAAGGTTGTCGTATCTTATCTCCATCACTGACCGAGATATAAGCTGTTGTAATCTGCGACATTCATAGGTCAAGCCTCAAGGCCATCGTATCATGGATGTGACTCAGGTTAGGCCATAAGGCCTTCATTCCTCTGCCTTGTGTCTAGGTCCATAGTCATCATTGTCTCAATTTATGCACACTCCCCCTCCAAGGGGTAGTCATATCATGACGGTCCACTTATCATCGAATACCAAAAAAATACCTACAAAGGAAATATGATATATCAAAAAATAGGGTAGAACATACATATAAACATATCATAACACATTGAATGACAGTAGTGTCATCACACATTTAGGCACAAGCATGGCATACCAAACATGAGTATCAATAGCCATACACACTCACATGTGATCAAACATCAAACATGGACTTACGAGCCACAAAAAAACACATGTGATTAAACGACAAACATGGTCTCACAAGATACACACACATGTGATCAAACATCAAACATGGTCTCATAGGCCACACACACACACATGTGATCAAGGCATCAAACATGGTCTAACAGGCTCTAAGTCTCATGTATCACAACCACACACCCAAGGGGGATCCATGTAATCTAAGGCACTCATTAGCGATCAAGCCTTGATTATTGTCAACCAACATCAAGCCAGTGCATACGGGTCTGTCATGGTTGTTGGCACTTTGTTCAGTTACTTTAGGCATGATTCATTTAATTAGTTAATATTTGAGGATCATTAACTAATTAAAGCATTGCACATTATTCACAGAACATTTATGAATTAAGGTTCATTCAACTTAGATGAAGAAACTCATATCCCATGCCAATAAACTATGCATAATACCATAGGGTAGATTATAGAGGACCACCTACCTTAAATTAAATAAACTCTAAACCAATAAAATCCCATTAGATTTTTATGAGTCGTCCAAGTCCATTCATCCTCCATTGATCACCATGAGGTTCTAACTCATGAAAAAGCATTCCAAATAAATTAATTATAATAAAATTATAATTAATTAAATTATTACAAGCAACTTATAACTAAGTATGAAATAAATACACGTTGAAAGACTTACTGGGTATCACTGCCTAGCCAGAACAATGACCAACCATCCAAGGAAGGTCCATAAGACACTCTGGACATTATTCTTGGAAAAAATCCCTATCGCGTGGCAACAAAAAAGGCCAATTTAATATAATTAAGTCAGAACCTTTAGAAGAATTCAAACAAATGATGTATCTTAGCCGCAACATCATCCAACAGAGTTTCCTCTACTCCTGGAACACTTCTGATTCTAAGGTGTGAAAAAGATCTAATTAAATTCCATGATCCGATAGATGATTCCACTCAAGGGGAACTCATGGTGGGAGAAAAGGATTTGAGAAGAGTATTCAAGGAGAATTGAGATATCACAGAATTTTAAAGTCCAAGAATTACCAAGAGAAATCATTCATGACAAACGACACAACGATTCACCAACATAAAAGGAATAATGAGGCCAAGATCAATGAATAATAAAGGATCTTGCCCTGATTCACCAATAGATATTTCCTAGATCCACCCAGATCAAGGGTAACTCACGGTGGGAGGATAGGAGGAGGGTACAATTGAATGGACCTAAAAAATTTGAGATAGGGAGGTTAAACCTGAGGGGGCCTTAGTGGAAAAAAGGACCAAAAATACCTTACTTAATTGCTTCCTAGTGTACCCCATCGGCCACTCGGTGTAGGTTCACCGACTAGTTAGTGCATATCACTAGGTAATAGGGATAATGACCGCTACACCGGTTAGCCAGTGGCTACAACATCAGTCCTAACTATTATGGGCCTCCTTTACTAAAAACCTGAGCTCTGAGTCACCCACTGATCACTGCAAATCATGCATTTATTTTTAAATGTAAAATACATTGGTTTTGGAATTAAACATTATTATTCTTTCCAATTTAATTATTTTTTTACTCATTTTTGGCAGGTTACATTTGAATAAAATTTTAAGGAAAATGAATAAAAAAATATGAATAAAGAAAGCCATAAAGACTTCACACTGAGACCTGAAGTGGCATAGCACAACATCAAGAAATTTATGTTAAGATAGCTGAGGAATTCAGAGAAATTCTGATTAAATTCATGAACATCATTCATATCATGATTAGGTTGAGGGATACATATATTGCAAATCAAGTTGACTATTCACGCTATGAGAAGAAAGATTTGTGCCATGTATAAGATGCTTTAAAGTTATTCGTGATGTCAAAATCCATTCTCATCATGAGTTGATCGGGAAAAAAAAGGTTATAATGATTCACATCTTACAAAATAATTCATGTTGTGAATTTTTGAGTAAAAGAAGTTTTAAAGATAGGAGACACACCATTCCCGCTGTAAAACCTCCATTCATGTCGTGAACCTAGAGACAACAACAGAATTGAAGATCTTATTTTTCAAAGTATTTAGGGAGTTTCAAAGTGGTTTGACCAAGGTCTCCTAATATTGACCCTAAAGAATTTAAAACATACTTTTGGGGGAATTGATTTTGACCCGGGTGATATCTATGCCTATAAATAAGTGGGTCAGGCTGCTGCTGCAAGGGGAATCAGAGACCAAAACTTAGGGTGAGGTGCTGTATTGTTGTAGATTCCTTCACCAGTTCTACTCTATCATTTTATTTCTTTAATTATTTTCTTTTCTTATACCTTCTCACCCCTCATGACTAGTATGATAGGTAACTCCCAAATTGTTCCAGGTGATGTAGATGAAGGGGGAGTGTGGTGTAAATTATTTTTCTTATTTTTTTCATGTTTGGGTTTCCACAATCATAATTAATTTTCAATTTCTTTCCTATTCCAATCTCATTACCATTGATATAGAATATGGAAAGTATTATTTTTAATTGTGAAACTAATTGCCTTGAACTAAACATGACTATTGAATAGTTTAGGGTAATTATGTTTAAAAATGGCATTGAGACACTTAATTCATCAAAAACCCCAGAGTACTTGACCATACTCACTCAAAATTCATTTTTTTATATTATAAAAAGTGCATAAAAACAAATACATATTTATGGGGGATAGAAATTGTGGATCCCAAGTTCACCCCTTGATAATAAGGCATTATTCAAAAGGTAAAGAACTAGTATAATGATAAATAGTGATACCTTCACTTGGATTTCCTTTACTAGCCAAAGAATAAGCCACATAATTCCATTATATCCATATGTGATTCACATTAATACCTAGCATAATGAACTTTATACACCTTCAAACTAAATAAATCAGATCCTATGGACAATTAGTTTTTTCCTTAAGGAAACTAATTAAAATGCTTAAAATTGATTCATCCTCTTCTAGATTAATATTATAGATCCTGTAAAGAGAAAGTATAGTGTTCATGGATCTAACCTCTACTCCCAATGAACTACCTAGACCTTAGTAAGTGATGAATCCCATAATCACTGAACCTTAGTTGTCCCACAAAATCTCTCCCCCATCATGCTTCCAAAAACAGCAGACCCATCCACATTCAACTTTAACTCTGAGAAAAGGGGATTAAATTTACCCATCTTCCTAGGTTCCCTTCACTCCTACTCCCCATGGTAAAAATAGATCTGGGGATAAAAATTCCAAGTAGCATTTAATATTCCCCACCCTTGATTAGAGGTTCTAATTATACAACACAATATTTCACATGAACCCTAAAGAAAAGAGATGAGCACTTTTTTCCTTCATCATCCCTATTCCTTGCCTCCCATAAGACCCATCACACCACAACAAAAAACATCATATGGACCTTGTTGTCCATACCCTGGTTATTTGATCCATGAAACTAGTTGGCCATGAACTGAGAAATGGAATCCCCACCTCCCCTTAAGCCCATCTCTTGTTCTAATAAATTCATGATCTTGATTTCCCAATAGATTTTGAAGAACAAGTTATAAATGGATTCTTGGCTGGGAGTTGTGCTTCATCTACAACATGATTCCATGGATATACCTTTCCTTTGCATGTTTTCATCGGTGAGTATTTCCTGATTTTTCAACATCCATACTAAAAAATTCATCTTAAAAAAAATATCCTTGCACCAAGTTTTAAACACCCATCTTTCATGCCCGTGATTGCTACTTATCGTTGCTTGAAAGTCCCACATGTTTAAGTTTTTGTCCGCTGATTTGGAAAAAACATACATATCGGGTTCTTCAGTAATGATGATACTATCATGGATGATTTTTTGTTGTTGAACTAGGGTGTCTTGGACCAAGGTAGGTAATTGACTCACTTCCTTGAAAGACAAACCTAAGAAAAATCATATTGAGAAGAAGAGATGTTTTCCTACCCAATTATCCTTCTAGTATCTGATCTCACTATGAACCACAACCCATCAGACCTCGTCTTATAGAACATAAAAATATTTTATCATATGTTTTTTCAGGATTGAGAATCCCCCGCTACCTTCTACCCACTGATTCCAGCTATCTCCGTACATATTCTTTATGAACTTGGCCTATAAAGTCTTCCCATCAATTATCTACCATTCCAATCTTGCCTTCATGGTGTTCATGGCATCCAAAAAATTTCTTAGATTAGCTCCACCTTTAGTGATTGACCTTGAAATTATCTTCCAAGATTCCCATTGAAACTTTATTTCTTTATTAGAATCCCATATTAAAGCAGTTAATATTTTTTCAATCCTTTTAATTATTCCCTTTGGGTCCTTGATTATGGATAAGACATGCATCGATATGGAAGATAAAACACTATTAACCAATGTTATTCTACATACAAAGGATATAAATACATTTTTCCAATTGCATATTCTTCTCACTATCCAACCAATAATGTCCTAAAAAGGTTCATTTTAATTCTGCCATTAGATATGGGTGCTCCTAGGTAAACCATAGGCAAGTAGATGCTCTTCATTCCCAACCTATCTTGGATAATTCTACTTCACCCGATTGAACATCTGTTAGATATATAAATGTTTCTTTTCATTTGATTGACCCTTTGACCACTCTATTTACCATAGTATTCCATGAACTTATTGAATCCGCTAATATATTTAATCTTACCATTGATGAAAAAGATCACATCATCCGTGAACATAAGACGATGGATGAAACCATTCCCAGATTTGTTTCTAAAAGGCATTATAGTGCCCTCATCTAGACTACACTTTATTTTATTTGAGAGAGAATCCTATGTCAGTATAAAAAGATTGGGTGACATGGGATCACCCTGTCTTATACCTCTAACAATTTTGAATAATCCGAAACCTCTCCCCATTAGTGAAATGGATAGCCATGGGGAAGCAAAACATCTGAAGCTCAAGTCACAAACCCATTCCTTGAAGCTGAACTCTCTTATAACACAAACCAAGAAGCTCCATTATAACGAGTCATATGCTTTATCCATATCCACTTTGACCATAATGTTGGATCCAAGGGTTTTTATATTGATTTCATTAACCATATCTTTGGATATAATAATCGATCCTTGGATGGTCTACCCCTTAATTAACCCATGCCGCTCCTCTGAGACTAACCTCAAAATAACCTAATTGAGACTTCGGTTGATCAATAAATAAAGGATTTTATAGGAAAACTTGCATAGGTAAATGGGCCTATATTGATTAATATAGTTGGGTTCATTGACTTTTGGAATGAGAACCACCTTAGATGCACACACTACCCTATTTAGGATACCACCTATGAAGTAGTCCCTCACTGCATCCCCCACCTGAGTTTTAATGATTTCCCAAGAATCTAGATAAAATGATCTAGGAAATCCATTAGGCCTGGATGCACTCTTCGAGTTCATACTGCATACTACCTCTTTGATCTCCCTATCATCTGGTAATGCCTCCATCATGGCATTTTCTGAGTCTTCAACCAGTCTCAGAATGCAAGCTACGATTCACTCCACCCTTCCTTCCCTAGGATGGATTCCTTGTCTCGACTCTGATAAAAAACATGAAAAATCAATTTTAATTATAAAATTATCTATCAACCAAACATGAAATATACAAACCCTAGAACAATTCTAAAATTGATTTCAGAATCCCATATGCATTATTCAATTTCTATTTATTAAACAACTTCAATCAATCACTTTTTAAATTCCTAAAAATCCACTTTTACTATCTCATGGGTTCGACCTTGAAATCACCACTTTCTACATTTATTTAGTTAGTCAAATTTGTTTGAGTCTTTTATAAATTATAAATTTTTTTTATCCCTGAAGGATTTAACGATGCCCATCGGAGCTATCAAATTTATAACACTGTTTTTGGGGATGGTTACCAAGTAGAATTAGGAACTTTCATGTTTTTTTAATTTACCTTTTTTACACTGGGTGTTTTCATGATGTAATTTCAAGACTGCATTATTAATGCATGATTACCACATTCATCCAAAAGGAAATGAAATCCTTGAGTTTGACCCCGAGTTGGAACAAACCTTGAGGATGCACAAAGAAGAAGCATCCATGGCTGGTACTAAACAAAATCAAGTTGCTGGAGGTGCACGGCCAAGAGATATTGGACTACAAGCACTAGTAGACTATGACAGATCATTAAACAATGTATCTTAACTGAGTATACTTATACCACTGGTGGACATCGCACACTTTGAGATTAATCTAGCTATTATTCATATGATCTCAAACACAATGTAATCCTATGGACTACCTCACAAAGATCTAAACATGCATATAGGGTTTTTCCTTGAGCATTGGGATACTATCCAATTTTCTAACATTTCAAGTGATGTGGTAAGACTTTTTCTTTTTTTATTTTCATTAAGAGAGTGAGCTTGATAATGGATCCAGAATTTTCTAGCCCATTCCATCACCACATGGGATGCATTGGAAAGACACATTTTTATCTAATTCTTTCCTCCCTCTAAATCTATGGAAATTCATGTCAACATACTAACTTTTAACCAATGTGAGGATGGATCACTATATAGCGCATGAGACCGTTTTAAATACTTGATCAAAAAATTCCTACATCATGACATTGAAATATGGTTGTTAATAAAAACATTATATAAAGGTCTTGTGTAGGAGAATAGGTCAATAATGAAAACTATCGTAGGAGGATCACTAATGAATAAATCGCCGAAGGGGATTTAAAATTTTCTTGATGATATGGAGAGAAACAACTTCCAATGAAAGATTGAAGGAATTTAATAAAGAGGCATGCACATGGTTGACAACACTAGATGGATTATGAAAACCCAATTTTTAATACACATTAATTTATGATTTATTACATAAAGGTACACATAATAAAATATAAGAATATCACGAGGCCTAGTGTCTTTGGGAAATTAGGTAATTTTCACAATAACTTGAAACATGGGTACAATAATATTATTTCAGTACTCTACAATATTCCCTTAAAATTTGATTGATCTTCTAAAACTGCATGGGATAACCTGAAGACATACATAAGAAAGGGATGAACTATAAAGCCCAGTAAGGGAATAATCAAAGTATAGAATAAAATAAAGCAATACATGTGAGTCAAGAGGCATATCAAGGTAACATTATAAGGGTGAGAATCATAAACTTGAACATCGAAGCATGGTATAAGACGATAACATAAAGGCAACATGGGAATGTGGAAACAACATAAAACATGACATCATAATCATAAGTCAAGGATAACCACCGAGACATCATAACATAGTGTGATTAGGATAAACTCATTTTCACCATACATGATATACCATGGGATAAAAAAATTACCCAATTCATTGGAGGGATATATAATTATGGATCCACCCATCATATTCATATCATGTACATGCATAACTGTTCCAGATAGACCATACAACATAAGGATGAATTTCATCATTTTTAATCCCATGATTAAGGATACAGGGTTAAATACATGAAATTACCCAATAAATGAAGGATAAATATATCTAGGTGAATAAAATTGAGTGTAAATGAGTATGGGTATTCACTACACAAATGTTTGGCATGGAAAATCATAGGATAATTTTAGAAGCATAAAAATGGCACATGAAGATTCATGGAAGAGTTTAATGAGAGTAAAAGGGGTATATAATCACTTGGAAATCATAAGTATAGTAATAGGTATGTGTGAAAACATATCCCAACATGAAAAATTAGAAATAAAAAAAACATAATATAAAGAAGGCTCTTGAATAAAGAGAAAGAGAGGATCCCTTACCTTGAGAGGGCACTTCTAAAAGCTTGGGAGGAGCTTCTTAAGAGCTTGGTAACACCTTGGGAGGGATCTAGAGAGGGGAATTAACAAAAAATTCATTCTAAAAGGGGTTTGAGTGAATAGTAATTAGATTTTGGGTGATTTTTTATAGAAAAAGAGAGGGGAATTATTTATTAATTTCTAAACTTAGGTTTTGGACTCTATATGATAAAATAATCAAAAACTAAAAACCTTCCCTTGGGGTTTACAATGGTTTCTACTAGAGGAGGAGTTTTAAATATTTTATAAGAATAAGAAATTAACTCATTAAAATAATACCCTTAGTGATGTTGAAATGATTCATGTTCATAAAGAATTAATTTTAAAACCTTAAAATATAACATAGGTTTTGGAGGATTCATTAAGGGTTTATAAAATTAATCAAATAACTTAAAAAACAAATTATTTTAAAGTGAAAAAATAATTATGTCAGTGGATACTCTTTATATAATTTTTAAAAATACATTATTTTATAATGTCATAATACATAACATATATTTATACCATATTTAAATTTTATTCAAAAATTCAAATTTTGGTGAAAAATTATAAAAAATTCACTGTTGGATAATTTTGATGTGCTGATTTTAAATATAATATTTATTTTATCAAAATAATTCTCTAAATATGAGAATTTACACTTTTAAATAAAAATCTACATTTATAAAAAATACTGGTTTTTATGATGACAATAATTTTCAAACCCATATGAAAACTACAACTGACTTCATAGAATTAAATTATAATTTATATTTAAATAAATATTATTTAATAAATTTTTTATTAAAATAAAATTTATTTAAAAAATTATTGAATTCATCAAAAAGAGTGGCTTGATTGAAACTATATATTTCCCAAAAATATAATTTGAGTTTCATCATATCAAAATCTAATTTTATCAAACTCATTATTTAATCATTTATAAATTAATAATAAAAATGGATAAATATAATCATTATTTTATTAAAAATAATGGTATAAAAAATTATACTGTTAGGGTCTAGATGAATAACCCCTTATTACACGAGCATATTCCCTAAGGGTAAGGTGTGTGATGGTGACACTTTCTTGAGGTGGTTCGACGAACATGGTTTGGGACATGATCTTGATAATCTTGAACTTCTCCCATAAATGGGTTCTCTTATGCTTTAATTGTTGAATAAAAAATTGGTATTGGTCAAGGGAAACTCCCAATGACACCATCTACCTCAAAAGATTTGATAAATGGACTCGATAGGGTATGATCTTACTAGTTGAGGCTGTCACTTCTTCCTTTCATGTAAATTGGACTTTATCAAAATCCTTAATATATAATAATCTTAAAAATCACTATACAATGACTATATTATCAATAGTTATGATGATTAATGATCTTTTAAATCTGATAGGCTATAATTTTCCAAAATAACCAAAGTAGTGTATGTGTTTTCTATACCTACATTACTTAATAAAGCATTTATTCATTTAAAAAGTGACTTTCACTTATAAATGTTCATGTATTTACATTTTCCCCCATTCATAATTTTTCCCTTAAAATTTAATTTTATACATTATTACAAATGAGGGTACTTTTGTTTCATCACTTCTTCCAATTCCCATGTTTCTTCCTCAAACTTGTGGTTTTGCCATAAGTATTTTGACTAGGTGAGTTTTCTTGTTTCATTAAACTTTGTCTCTAAAATGTAATATCTTCACCGACTTCTCCTCGTATGAAAGATCATCATCTAAAGGTACCACCTCTAGATTCAATATATGTGAGGGGTCTTGTATGTACTTCCTCAAGAGGGATACATGTAACACATCATGCACTTGAGATAAGTTAGGTGAGTGTGCTAGTCGATAAGCCACAAATATGATGCGATCAAGGATATAAAAGGGGCCAATGTATCTTGGAATAAGATTTCACTTTTACCAAAACCACATGAATTTATTCCCCAATGATATATGAAGGAAAAATTTATCTCCAATGCAACATCCCAGTTCTAATTCCCCAAAAAACTGGTGCACCGATCCGGTTCACCACAAGACCTCAAGAGAACATCCTTATACGCCAGAGGATTCCGACTAGCAGTGGGGGTATATGGTAAAACCATGAGGATACTATAACCTCACATCAGAATAAAAAACTAGAAGTAATAACCAAACATCATACAAATCTGAGAATGCTGAAGATTAAATAAATTGAAAATGAAACATTCTCTAATAAAATGAAATACAGTAAAGGCCCAAACAACCATGCCAAACATATAACATCGACTGCCCCTAGGTCGATTTTATATAAAAAATAAACTAAAAATTAAATACATTAGGACCTACTGCCAACATGAGGACATATCACAAACCTAGTCTCCAGTACCTTGTTAAGCTGCTCTAGTCTGACCAGTATACTCCACACAACCATCCCGATCAACCATGCAATCCGAGGCCTCGACCCAATCCCTCATGCATCCGTGCTCAACCTAAAAGAAAACATAAGGTCTTTATGAACACCAAGGTGAATATATAGGGGGTGAGAAATAAATATCAGTTGGCCACCCCCAATGATGAACATACAAAATACTTCCATTAGTGAATGATCATGCAATATGATCAACCTAGCCGATAAATAACTAAAAAAATACAAATAAAACAACCATCGATACTTAGGTATGAGACCTTGATCAACCATACTTTCTTTAACCAATTTTGGGGTGTCTTTGAGCATGTCTCAATAACCATGCATCCCAAACAACTTATGAATCCATACCCATGGCAGCCAAAACCAAACCTGAAAATTTCAGGGACCCATCATATGATAGTCCTATCATCAAGGATACTAATATAATTCATCCCCTACTATGTCCTCATGACCCAAACATCATATTATACTTGGAACCTTGAAAAATTTGTCCCAATTACCACACATAAGTATTTCCAAGCCTAGACCATTAGCCTGACATCTATCTCATTTATAATAAACAATAATGCCCAGAGCATCAGTCCAATACCAATACCATAAATCCAAACCATCAACAATGTAACTGAACATCGGCCTAAGAAACCCATCATAAAACATAAAGGTAGTGCCCAAAACCTTCGTCCAAAAACCATCAATACATAACATCAGTGGTGTCCAGAGCATCAGTTTGGACTAGCCCAAGGAGAAAAACCATTAGTAAAAATCCTATTCCACATGGCATGCCATCATCACCCAGAGTATCATTATGAAACTATAAACATGAAGTATACTATCATTGTCTAGATCCCCAATCCAACACCATATCTATGGTATACCCCCTGTGCCGAGAACATCAGTCCAACACCAAACCATATACATGTGACGTCACATCCACTATACACAACAATATAAAACAACATGCTAGGAACCATGGTCCAACACTCAAACCACAAACAAACTAAAAATACCGATATAGAGCCTTGATCCAACAATATCAAATATGGATATCCAAAACCATACTTATGGATCATCTCTCCAACTCTCTCATCCATTGTCACCCTTACTAATAAAATGGGTTCCAAAATGAGGCATCTCAACCATATAACCACAACATCATAGGCGTAAACCAAATCTCAACATCCACAACCCATAGAAAACATAACGAGGTCTGTTCAAACACCCATGCCCATAAAAAGACCCTAAAATGGCCACAAAGGCCACAAAAAGTGTAGGAAACCCTATGAGGGGTTCCTCTATCGCATCCAAGAACTTGGGCTAAGCTCATGATAAGAATATCCTCAAGTGGCCCTTAGTGGCCTCTGACTGATCCTCGATCAATAATGCTCCAAGAAAGGCATCCAAAGGAAAACCCATTCTATCCAGGAATTATCAATAGCCAACTACGACATCCAAAAATACTTTAACCAGAAACCATCCCACTAGGTAAATCCTCAAGAGTCCCTTATACTCAAATCAATTCCACAATGGTACCCAACCATAAATGTCATCCAATGATGTCAAACAAACCTAGAGGATCCATCCACACTAACCCTCCAACATAGGATCCAACCATCAACTCCTCTAACCTTGAATAACTAGTCCTGATACCCAGGTAAAAACTAAGATCTCCCCAGATATACTACTCAATCCCACCTTTCGAGATCCATCCAAGGAACCTCAAGAAAAATGACATGGCACGCCCAGGCCATGCCAATTACTGAGCTCACAACCTTCACCCGGGCCTCCTAGATCACAAACCAACCCACTTGAGGATTATGAAACCAAACCTTAAGGAAATCCTCTGACTAAAATATCATGGTCCAAAACACCATCCAAATGACCTCTATATGTTGAAAGGATCCCACCATTGCGATCTACGTGAAAAAATGCTCAGAATGGACTAATCCAAAGTCCAATTATGTCTCTGAGAAAAAAAAACACCCCAAACCCCTTAAAGTGTAACAAAAGAGCATCACACGACATGTATTCCCGAGTATATGATGTTTGTTCCCAAATCCTCACATGGGTGTGTACTCTAGACAAACTTGGCATGTAAAACCCAAGCACACGACGTGTAAGTTAGGTACATGGCATGTAACCTACATGGGATACCTACCCATGTACCTCACATGGCCTGTCCATGTGTCCCTATTTGGTCATTTACTCACACATGACATATCATCCACATGGGGTCTGGCTATGTAACCTACACAACCATGTTCTCTCTATACGGGTTATCTGGCCATGTACTCAAATACACTCTGGGGGACACTACACGGCATATCCTATGGACTATATGCCATGTATACATCTTCTTCTCTTATTCCCCGAATAGGAAGTACATAAGGCATATGCTCCTAAAACCACACACTATGTAATCGGGTTTTCCAAACTAGAAACCCAACAAACCTTCTAAAACCATCATTTTCCCCTGATTAGGTACAGATCGACCCCATTGGGGTATTTAGAAATCATAATAAATCTATAAAACTTTAAATCAATTAATATATGGGGTTTGGGTCATAAAAATAAAAAACTAGCCTACCTTGTGGCATAAACACCAAAGCTTTGGGTCCAAATCTGCTCCCAGAAGCTGCTGTACCTCGATTTGGTCTCGATCTATGCCATGGATGAAGTATGATGAAAGATACCTCCCCCTTACATCTTAGTTTAGACATTGCATGAAAGGGAGGCTCCCTACCCCTACTTCCATGCATAGGAACCCTAAACAGGGGGGGGGAGGTGGATGTTTTATTAATTAATTAATTAATTAACTGCCCATTTAACACTCATCCAGAGTCCCAGAACCTGACGCGAGTTTATACCTAACCTAGAAAAAACCCCCCATTCTAGACTCAACCGAGGAGTTAGAATCTCAATTCGACACTCCTCTCAAAATATACAGCCACTCGATACACCCAACTAATTTAATATTTAATTAATTAAATATTCTTCTAAAACTAAAACTGCTCAGAATTTCACCAAAATCCAGTCTTAGGGTAAACACCCTATTCTAGGACCAATAAAGTGTTCATAAAAATTATCTGAGATCATCTTCTAGGGTAAATGAAAATTTTATCCCTCATGGGAACCTAAAAACAAAAATTCAAATGTCTGCTCAAATTTTAAAACCCAGAAAGTCTTGGGTCTCTACAAAATCCACACTATAAACCTTATCATCCATGAGAAGCCTATGTGGTCTTCCAAACACACATCCTGACTCACTTTAGTTATCAACTCAAGCTTAATTAGTTTCATTCTACTTGGAGATGACAATCGAGTTTCTCTGCATAACTCCAAAGAGAGGGCGTACAACCCATAAAAGGACAATCCTTTACTTTCCATCATAAAAAAACACTAGGATAGTGCCTACGCACACTCGTACATCCCAATACATCACATAATCATTTAAAACTCATTATCAAACTCATGGTGCTCCCCACCATGGAACTTAACCAACATCTACCGATTCTGATCCATGCTGCTTCCTATTGTCAAATTCTCATTTCAAAACACATCCTTAACGATCCACTATCCTGCTTGACATGATCCTCACTGCATCCTAAACCATACCCACACAAGGGTCACATCATTAGACCCAATATGGTACTCCCCACCATAGAAGTATCCTTTCTACTGCCTCACAACCAAATATATTTTCCACAGACTGTTCCCCAATCAAAACCAAAACTTAGAACTGGATATAGCCATCTCACTCCCACTAGAGTGAAAAAAAACAACTACTATCACTCGTTATTAGCTTATGAGAATGAAACCTATGGTATTCATAAAATCTATTCTATCCCAAGTACCACACTTATAGAAAAGTGATGGTGATCTCTCCACCATACGACTTCACACACACTCCTTAATGAGCACAACCTCCCAAGAGGCCCCTTATCAACCCAAGGAAATATCTATACAACATAGAATATAGCCAAAACCCTCTTAGAATACTCAAGATAATGTCATGATATTGGGTATGACCATATTTACACCGTGAGTATACTAAGATGTTGTCGATGAATACCACCACAACCTCATCCATTCTAGAACATCACAGTTCCATCCCAAGGGCCTCAAGTCACCATGCCCACAAGCCTCTCATTACAACCCTAATGATTCTTATCCCACTCACGACTGCTTTCCCAACTCAAGCACCACAAAAATACACTCCCTTAACATCTGATCCACAATAAAAATGATACAATGCATCACTAGTTCTCATGTCTCTAATATTACACTATCACATAACCACTTTATACTCTTATGTAACCAAACCACAAAATATGCATTGACTTCAACGAGTCACATGTCATGAAAACTCATCTAAAAATCCCTAACCATGAAAACTCGAGCAATTCCTGTGCTCCTGATCCAACCCAAAGCCACCAGGATCAACTCTCTTGCATAACAATTCCCTGGGATAGGCACCTGAACGAACTTTCCCCTCTCGAAACAAAAAAATACGGAAACATTGGCACATAAGTGTTCCTCAAAAAACCAAAATACATCCAATGATACTAACCCTAAAACCTAGATTTACCCTTAATGCACCATTTCCAAAAGTCCCAAGAATCCATTTGTGCTTCACACACCCCAAAAATCACTCATAACTTTGTTGAACCCTCTCACAAGATACCCTCAAAAGTAAAATGTCTATGAATCCCAACTCTAGAGTCACATCAAAAAGGCCACTAGGATCTCCCACCTAGCCCTACCGACCAAGTCTCACATCAAGTCACTATGTCTAACCACCCAGGTCTACACCAACTCATGGGGCATCAACATGCACCTATATCACACTAAACAATGTTAATAGGTCAAAAAACCTATCTCTAGGGTCTCACATCCAAAAGGGTTCACACATCAAACCAACTGCCCACATCTAGGGCACCTGTCCTCTCTGAGCATCATCACATCAGACCGCTCCCTAAAGGACCAGTCCATATAACCATCCTTAAATGAAAATCATCCACAAGGTTCCAACTGTGATACAACCATACCATGCTAACCCACCCAGGTCAATGCACCTATTGTGCACAAGGATCAGAACAACGTCCTCATCGATAAGAATCTTAGTGTAGATCTACATAACCTTCCACTAGAAGGAAATCCATAAAATCACACACTAGAAGGATTATAATATATAGATCCTATATGCCTCACATGATGCATGATACACCTCTTACCTATGTAGAAAAATAGTCAAAAACAAATAATAGACATCTTGATAATAGGACAAGAGACTGAAATCCATTATAAACTATCAAATCCAAACAACATGCATGTTGCTCGAAATGAAAAAAAACATAAAACCATAACATCATAAATCCCTAACATTAATCCCAGCCACTGATAACCAAGACTTCCTACCAAATCAGGTGTTCATGATGCACCAGACTGATATCCATCATAATCTCCAACACATTCCTATATATCCTATATACCAAAACCCAAATAGTGAGATAATAGAAAAGTAACTACTATGATACCACTTTTTAATGTCCTAGCCTGGATGCCACTAAAAAATATTGCACTGAGCTGGTTCACCACACGACCTCAAGTGAACCTCCTTGTATTCCAGAGACTACTGACTAGCAGAGGTGGTATATGGTGAAACTGTGAAGAGAATATACCACCATATCAGAGCACACAACCAGAAGTAATAACCAAACATCATACAAATTAGAGAATGTGGAAGAATAGATAAACTGAAACTGAAACATGCTATAATAAAATGAAATTTAGTAAAGGACCAAACAACGATGCCAATCATAAAACATCAATCTCCCACTAGGAAGATCACATATACAAAAATAAACAACTAAAATATAAATACACCAGGTCCTACTACCAACACTAAGACATATCACATACCTGATCTTCAGTACCCTATCAAGGTGATCTAGCCTGACCAGTAGACTCCACATGAGTGTCCTGGTCAACCATGAAATCAAATTCCTCAACTCAATCCATCATGAATCTGTGCTCAACCTAAAAGAAAACATAAGGTCTTCACGCACACCGAGGTGCACATACTGGGGGTGAAAAATAAATCTCAGTAGGCCACTCCCAATGGGGAATCTATAAACTATTTCTATAAGTGAATGATCATGAAATATGCTCATCATAGCCAATACATAAGTGAAAACAAATAAAAATAAAATAACCATAGATCCTTAGGTTGATACCTTGATTGACCATAACTGCTTCAGCCAATGCCAGGGTGTCTTCGACCATGTCTCAATGACCGTGTATCCCAAACAACATATGGCTCCATTCCCATGGAAGCCACAACCAAACCTAAAAATTCTGGGGACCCATCCTATGATAGTCCTATCATTTAGGATACTAATATAAGTCATACACTACCATATACTCATGAACCAAACATTATATCATACTTGGAACCTCGACACATTTTTACCAATTACTACACATAAGTACTACTAAACGTAGACCATCAGCCTGGAAACTATCTCATTTATTATAAATAATAATTCCTAGAGCATCAGTCCAATACCAATACCATAAATTCAAACTATTAGTATCGATACTGAATATCATCCTAACAAAATCGTCACAAAAAATAAATATAGTTCCTGAAACCTCCATCCAAAAACCATCTATACATAACATCGGTGGTGCCCAGAGCATCAGTCTAGACTAGCTCAAGGAGAAGGAGCATCCGTCCAAAATTCTACTACACATGACATACCATCATCACCCAAAGCATTAGTCTAAAACTATAACCATGAAGTATACTATCAGTGTCCAGATCCTTTATTTGAAACCATATCCGTAGTATAACCCCTGTGACTAGAACATCAGTCGATCACCAAACCACATACCCATGACATCACATCTAATATACTCAATAGTATAAAACAACGCACCCAGAACCTTGGTCCAGTACTCAAACCATAAACAAACTATCAGTACTGATATAGAGCCTCAGTCCAACAATCTCAAATATGGATATTCGGAACCATACTTATAGATCATCTATCCAGATCTCTCAATCACTTCCTCCCTTACTAATAAATTGGGTTCCAAAATGAGGAAACCCAACCATATCACCACAGTTTCACTGGCGTAAAGAAAATCTCAACATCCACAACCTATAGAAAACATAACGATGGATGGTCGAAAACCCATTCCCATCAATATATCCTCAAATGGAAACAAAGTATACAACAAAAATAGGAAAAAATATAATGTGTTACTCTATCTCATCCAAGAACTCAGGTCAAGCCCATCGCAAAAAACATCCTAAAGCGACCCTCAGTGGCCTCCAACTGATCCTTGATCAATAATGCACCAACAAAGGCATCCAAAATCAAACCCATGCCACAGATGCATTCTCAATATCCAACTATGATATCCAACAATCTCTTAACCAGAAACCATACCACTAGGGGAATCTTCAAGAGTCCCACAAACTCAACTCAATACCACAACGACACTCGACCATAACTGTCATCCTATGATGTCAAGCAAACCCAAAGGATCCATCCACACTAAACCTCCAACATAGGATACAAAACTCAATTATTCTAACCTTGAACAACTAGTATTGATATATAGGGACAAATAAAGATCTCCCCAGAGATACTACTCAATTCCACTTTTTGGGACCCATCCAAGGAACCTAAAGAAAAACGCCATGGGATGCTCAGGCCAAGCCAATCACTAAACCCAAAACCCTCAACCAATCCTCCTAGCTCACAACCCAACCCACTAGAGGATTATAAATTTAAACATCAAGGAAATACTCCGACTAAACTATCATGGTTCAAAACACCATCCAAACAACCTCTATATGCTGAAAGGATCCCACCATCGCGATCGATGTGAAAAAATGCTCTGAATGGACTAATTCTAATTCCAATTATGTATCCGAGGCACAAAACACCCAAAACCTCATAAAGGGAAATAAAAGAGCATCACACGATGTGTATGCCCGAGTACACAGTGTGTTCTCCCATAGCCCTACATGGGCATGTACTCTAGCCGAACTTGGCATGCAAAACTCAAGTACATGGTGTGTAATTTAGGTACATGGAATGTAACCTACATGAGATACCTACTTGAGTACCTCACATGGCATGGTCAGGTGTCCTTGTCTGGCCGTGTACTCACACACAACATGTCATCCACATGGGGTTTGGCTGTGCACCCTATACGACCATGTCCCCCCTACACGTGCCATATGGCCATGTACTCAGCCACACACCAAGGGACAATAAATGACATGTACTCTAGACTACACACCATGTATTCATATCCTTCTCTTCTTCCCCAAACTTGAAGAACACATGACATATTTTCTTAAAACCATACACCTTGTAATTGGGTTTTCTGAACTAGAAACCCTGCAAACCTCCCGAAACCCCAATTTTTACCCGATTAGGTACAGATCAACCCCATTGGGGCCCTTAGAAATCATAACAAAGCTATAAAACTTGAAAAAAATTAATCTATGGGGTTATGGACATAAAAAAAAAACTAGCCTACCTTGTGGCATAAACGCTAAAGCGTCAGGTCTAAATCCACTCTTGGAAGTTGCTGCACCTCGATTTGGTCCCTATCTACACCATGGATAAAGTCTGGAGGCATCTACCTCCACCTTCCCTATTGGTTCGATCTTCATATGAAATGGAGGTTCCCTCCTGCTCCTACCATGTGTAGAAACCCCAAATAGTGGGGGAGATGTTTTATTAATTTTAATTAATTAATCAAATTCCCATTTAACACTCGTCCTGAGTCCCAAAATCCTATGTGGGTTTATAAATCACCTAGGGAAAACCACCCATTTCAGACTCAACCACAGAGTCAAAATATCAATCCGATGTTCTACTCAAAATATACATCCACTCGAAACCACCTAACTAATTTAATATTTATTTAATTAAATATTAGATATTCTATTGGAACTCAAACTGCTTGTAATTTCACCAAACTCCTATCTTAGGGTAAAAACCCTATTCTAGGACCAACGGAGTGGTCAAAAAAATTATATAAGATCATATTATAGGGTGAATGACCATTTTACCCCTCAAAAGAATTTGAAAACAAAAATTCAAATTTTTGCACAAATTTCAAAACCTATAAAGTTTTGGGTGTCTATATCTGATCTCAAAATCTAGATCATGTCAAACATTGTTTGTATAGATTTTATGTCAAATTTTTGCAAATTTCATATGATTTTGAATGGTTTGAAACTTCTTTATCATCTATTGGACAAGATCATATCCCATTATCTTCCACTCTCCAACTTCATCCCAACATGTAGGAGCTCAAAACCACTTCCTATACAGAGCCTCATAAGGTTCCATTTGCATGCTAGAATGGAAATTGTTATTACATGAGAACTCCACTAGGGGAAGGTGTTGATCCCAACATCCTTGGAAATTTATTAAACATGATCACAACATATCCTCTAGATTTTAAATGGTTCTCTCATACTGAACGTCCTTTTGAGTGTGATAAGAAATTTTAAAACTCAACTTCATATCCAACACTTGCTAAAGGCTTCTCCAGAACCTCAAGGTAAACCTCGAATCTCGATCATATACAATGGAGAGTGGTACTCCATGTAGTATTACCCCTACTATTATGTATATCTCATTGAGTTGGCCAAGAAATAAATCTTCCTTGATAGCAATGAAACACACTGAATTTGTAAGGTGATTGACTACCACCTAGATGGAATTATTACATTTAGATGTCCTGGGGAGTTCTATGATGAAATACATGGTTATGTTTTCCCATCCTTATACTAGTATAGAAATTGTTTCATCATACCATTATAATTTTTTCATTTATCCTTGACTTGTTTGCATGAAAAACATCTAGATAGAATTTCTATAATCTCTATCTTCATGTTATCCCATCCCAAATTTTTCTTCAGATCTATGTGCATCTTAGAGATTCCTGGATGAATAGAGATGGATGATCTATGCACATCATCCAGAAGTTCCATCTCCAATTATGGTTTTGATAAGACATGTATCCGAGTTCTGAACCTTATAAATTTATCTTTAGAAAATTTTAACTTGAAAATATTCACTACCATTTTTTGTAGCTGCACATCATCTTTTTGGACCTCCTTGATCCTCTCAAGAATGGATGGTTGAGAAGTTATTTGATCAATGTAGGAATAATATCATTTTATTTTTCACATTCCCATCCTTATCATGTCCAAGAATATTGGATCCATTTCAATCATCATCATGGATAGGGTTACAAGATCCTTTTTACTCAGAGCATATGCTACTTTGTTCACCTTCCCAGGATGGTAATGGATTAAACAATCATAATACTTGATCAGATATAACCACTTTCATTGGAACTTATTGATATCCTTTTGTGTGCATATATACTTGAGGATTTTATGATTCATATATATGTCATACTTCTCCCTGTATAGATAATTTAACCAAATATTCAATGCAAAGATCACTGTATCTTATTCCATATCACACATTAGGTAGTTATTCTCATGGATATTTAATTAGTTGGAGTAATTGGATATCAATTTGTAATATTGCATGAGTACACAACCTAATCCTTTTTTGGATGTGTTATTTTAGATCACAAATCCTTCCCCATTGGTGGGAAATGTGAGTACAAGTGCAATGATTAGCCTCTTATTTAACTCTTTAAATCCATCCTCATGTTCACCAGTCTAGAAACACCTCACTCCCTTCTAAGTAAGCTTGGTTAGTGGGATTTAAAATTGTGAGAAGTTTCTCAAAAATTGATGATTGTACCTAGGTAATCCAAGGAAACTACAAATCTCTATCATAGATGTTGGTATAATCCATCCTTCAATTACCTCTGTTTTTAAGGGTCTATAGATATCCCTTTTCCAGTGACAACATGTACTGGGAATGTTAGTTTTTTTATCTATAACTTTCATTTACTATACTTTTCAAAAAATTTTACTTTCATAAGGTCTCTAGTATAACATTAAAATGATCCTCATTTACCTCTTTTATTTTGGAGTAAATAAGAATATATTCTATAAATATTACCACAAATTTATCAAGGTAATCCCTAATGAATCTATTCATCAAGTACATGAATATTTCTGGAGTATTAGTGAGTCCAAATGAAATTTCTATGAACTCATAGTTCTAATAACATATACAAAAAGTAATCTTGGGGATATCCTCCTTCATTACCTTTACTCGATAATATCCCAACCAAAGATCTACTTTAGAGAAGTACTGGGCTCTACATAGCTGATTGAACAATTCATAAATTCATGGAATATGATACTTGATATTTATCAGGATAGTTTTGAGCTCATGATAATCAATTTTGAGGTGCATTAACCCATTGTAACACCCCAAGTTTTTATAAAAATAAATAGAAATGCATGGAACTTTTTTTTAAGTATAAATTTATAACTATCCTTTAAATATAATTTTTCCACTTCTATGTTTTGAATTTCAAGAAACTGTCATCTACAATTGTGTTAAGTATGTTATTTGGAGTCTATTGAAATCAACTTGTTTTTTGGTGAATAGTAATATACCCTTATGAATAGTAATATGGCCCTAATAAATAGTAAATTTTATTATTATTTTATTTTATTAAGTCTTTAATATAATAGAATCTGGGTTAATTTTTCATTGTGATATAGAAGTAGTTACAGAATTAGAATTGTTAATTTTTGAATTAAATATGCTTTTATTTAAAAATTAAATTAATAATATTTAGAAAATTATTTTCATAAAATGGACTTCATTTTTTAATTCCACACATTGATAAATGGTTAGGGTGAATTTTGATAATTTTCTGAAACACTTGATTTTTCAGTGAATAGTAAAAAAATACAATTTTTAGTTTTGGTGTGTTAATGACATCATTAATGATGTAATAATGATGTCATAAATCTGGTAGACTTTTTTATAGTTAAATAATATGTTAGGTTTCCCAATTGTCTTATATCATGGGAAAATACCATGGGAAAGCCCATGGTTTTGCAAATACCACTCATGAGGTGTCCCTTGAAAATTATTAAAATATTCCCTTACTTTTCCTATAAATACCAAACATTCCTTCATTAAATTCATTCCCAATTCCTCCTAAAAGAATCTCTGGCCTCCTTACCTTCATAGTAGTCCTCACAAGGTTTCCTCAATCCCCCAAGGTCCCAACCTTCAAGTTCTAAGGGTTACTCTACAAGGTAAGAAAATTCTCAATTTCTTTTTTTTCCATTCAAGTTCTCTTTTATGTGGTATAACCTACAAGTTTCCATACCATGTTATTATTTCCTTCTTATTCTTGATATAATCTATATTATGATTAATTTATGATGGGTGACCCTTTTCCCCTCTCTTTTTAATATTTTCTAAAACCATGTTACGTAGCCGTTAGGTTGCCGAATTTTTGTAAGAGATTTCTCACTTTTTCTTTTATTTTGAGTTCCTTCCTTATTATTTCTTCATATCTCCTTACCCAAGAGGCATGAAATCTCCATAAATCATGTATATAATGGATGTTATCATGTTTATGTAAAATTACTCATCATTATTCTTATCCTCTCCCACTTATTTAAGGAATACAAACATTGTCCGTCATGTGTCAAATTACCGACATTGTGGACGATGTGATTTCAATTTCCATTAATTATTTCAATTCTGGTCATGAAACCATTTATATGGTTGAACCAAGTTATAATATATGTTTTATCACTCACCCATGGTTCTGGAATTCTTTTTTACTCATGGTTCTAATTTATAAGACAAAATGAGGTTGTTATTATCAAAGAACCACTAAAATGATCTAAACGAACATCATAAATGTTTTAACTTATGAATCATCATCATATTAAAAATCAAAATGATAAATGGTATAAATTATGGTACTAGAAATATGTAAATACCTTTCCATTCAAATTTTGGAATTTCACTTCCAATAGACAAGAACATCCACCATGAACCAATCATGGAAATCATGTTAAGAACTCACCCAAAAAATTGCAAGGAGCAAAATACTAACAATTATAGGGTGAAATGATGTTATGAAATGATAATATAAGATGTTATAAACATGAAAATGTTTCATTAAACTACTAATAACACTATTTTAACCATTATAGAGGAAGTTTAAACAAGTTTTAAGTAAGACAGACCCGAGGTAAGGGAATTCTTAACACGATTTCCATTCTTTGGGCCAACCTTCTACTTCATTATTTATGTGCTATTTAATTTTTTTTTATGATGGGTTATGTTTATATTATGATTTATTATGTTTATTTATAGTATATATACATAATCTATCCACTCTATTAAGTCTCTCTTCAATTGTATGATATTTATAAGGGGATTTTCTTTTAAAAATCTTCTTTTTAAATTTGGTTTTACGAAATTCGAAAGCAATGTTTTTATGGAATTATTCATGTTGTATGATTATGTTTTGGTTCTTGAGAATTATTTATGATGAAGGTTGGGACCTATATATCCCTCCAATGCATTGGGTATGTGTATTTTGGAGGTCGGTTGTATGGTTACTCCAAGTGTAACTGTGATGGTTACACAAATTGTAAGGCAACTGTGAGGGTTACAAATTATAAGGTAGACGAGAGGGTTACAAGATTATGTAAGTAATTCCCCAAGATACATATATGATTATATTTATGTTCTCATGTTTTTTTGGATCTTGTGTAAATATCATGTTTCACAAAGTAAGTATATATGGGTGACAAGCATGTCTTTTGTAAATTTTTTCATATGTTTCGAGTATTCATGGTCTAATGTGCTCTTTCCTTCATTTCCATACCTTACTGAGATTTTTTACTCATTCTAAGTTTTTAAATGATTTTCACAGGTTAATGGATGTATAAAACAAGGAAGGAAGCCATGTTATATTTTGAAGAATTTTCAAGGAGTCATGTTTAAGTTTTAATGTTTTATATTTTGAAAAAAATGGAAACTGTTTTTATGGTATCCACTCTGTAATAAAGTGTAATGTTATGAATGTATTGTCCCAATTATCTAAAGATATAAACTTGAAAAGATTCTCAATATAAAAGTAAGTGTTTTCTTGACTAAATTCAAGATTATGTATGTAATAATGTCAGGTCCTTATAGTTGGTTTCAAAGGATGGTTTAGATAACTTTAGGGGTTAGGGTGATGTTAATAGAATACCATAAATGATTTTCACTCTATGTTTAATTTGAAATGTTATAGAATTTAAAGATTATGTTGTTGCTTCATCTAAAATATGTTTGTTCAGAATGGTTGTCCATAGAAGGAACAGAGATTCTGAAGAGGAGAGGCACCGACAAAATGACATCCTTTCGGAACTACAACCCTGAATGGTAGGGATTGGAATCGAGCAGTTTTTGACAGTAATGGATCAGCTAACGCAGAAAATAAATGGTGGTGGAATCCATACAAGATAACCAATAGAGTTACCACAACAGAACATGACAATAGTGGAATATTTTATGAGACAACATCCTTCTGCATTCAATGGATCTTTTGACCTAGTAGCAGCTGAAGGATGAATCAAAGCCCTTGAAAAGATATTTGATGTTATGAGATGTTCAGACAATCAAAAGGTAAGTCTTTCCATTTATTGTTTTGAAGGGGAAGCTGATCAGTGGTGGTCAATGGTAAGGAATATTAGGGGTAGATAGGAATTTGATGCATTAGAGTGGGATGAATTTAAAATTCTTTTCCTTGAAAAATATTTTCCTAAGGTGGTGCGACTTAGGATGGAGAAGAAATTACTTGAATTGAAATAGAAGGAGGAATATTCAGTGGTTGTGTATGAGGAAAACCTCACACGACCGGTGAGGTATGCTCCAAATCTTATTTTGGATCTTGATAGCAAAATAAACTGCTTTTACTTAGGACTAAAGCCAAGGTATCAAACGAAATTGGCCTCCCGTGAATTTAAAAGTTATGAGAAACTTGTATGATGTACTGAGAGGGTAGAGATGGAGTTTATTGATGATCATGTGCATTTTGGAAATAAGGAGAAGAAGAGGTCTAGTTGGCAAGTGATGGGTAAGAATCAACCAAAGAAATATGATGGTAAGAAAATCTAATTTCTAGTTTGTGAAAAGTGTGGAAAGAAACACCCTAGGGAATGTATTATCAAAACTGGGAAGTGTTTTAAATGTGGTAAGTTTGTACATATGGACCGAGATTGCAATGAAAATGATCCTAAGACTAATCCTGAAAAGAAGACTGTAAAGTGTTTTAAATGCGGCGAGATGGGTCATTATGAAAATGGCTACCCAAAGAGAGATTCAAATGATGCAAAGAATCCAGACTACAAGAAGAAATGTGTAGTGAGATCCTTTGCAACTACATCATCAGATGTCAGGCCATCCAATGAAGTTGTATCAGGTACATTGTTTGTTCACTCAGATTTTTCTAAAGTTTTATTTGATACGGGGTTTACACATTCCTTCATCTCTGAAAAATTTTCTGGTAAATTGGAAATATCACCTCAACAAATGAGACCTGAACTTGTTTTTAAAACACCAGGGGGAAATATTATTTCAAATAGGAATTATAAGAATATTTATATTGTGGTTTGTGGAAGGACTTTACCTGAAAACCTTGTTGTTTTACCCTTTGTCGAGTTTGATGTTATTCTGGGAATGGATTGGCTTTTTGTTTATCATGCAAAGATTGACTGTAGAGCTAAAGAAGTTGTTTTTCAGAAAGAGTTTCAGTTTGTATACAAGAATGAACCCATACAATTGATAACATATTAGGAATATGAGAAACTATTGAAAGATGGAAATGAAAGTTATCTTGCTCATATTTTTGAAAACAAGAGAACTATTCAGATTAATGATGTGCTAGTGGTAAATGAATACCTTGATGTTTTTCCTGATGAGTTACCTATTGTCATACCTGATCGAGAAGTATAATTCACAATTGACTTAGTTCCTGATGCTAATCCATTTTCAAAATCCCCATATCGTATGGTTTCAATAGAACTTCTTGAATTGAAAAATCAGTTGCAGGATTTGCTTGAAAAGGGATTCATTCATCCTAGCACTTCACCATGGGGAGCCCCTATTTTATTTGTTAAAACGAAATATGGTTCCATGAGACTTTTCATTGATTATAGAGCTTTGAATAACATCACTATTAAAAATGAGTATCCTTTGCCTCATATCATCGACTTTTTTGATCAGCTCCAGGAAGCTCAGTACTTTTCCAAGATTGACTTGAGATTTGGATACCATCAGCTGAAGGTGAAAGAGGATGACATCCTGAAAACAACCTTTCGTAATAGATATGGGAATTATGAATTTGTTGTTATACCGTTTGGATTAACTGATGTACCTACTGTATTCATGAATCTTATGAATAGAGTATTTCATGAGTTCTTGGATAAGTTTGTGGTTGTATTTATTAATGAAATTCTGGTATTTTCTAAAAATAAAGAGGAACATGAAAAACATCTAAGGGTTGTTTTAAAAACCTTAAAAGAAAATAAACTGTATGGAAAATTCAGCAAGTGTGATTTTTGGTGGAAACTAATTTATTTTCTTGGGAACATTGTAAATAAGAATGGAATAACAGTTGATCCTTCCAAAACAAATGTGGTTGATGAATGGACAAGAACCACAAATGTTACATAGATTCGTAGTTTTCTTGGGTTATCAGGTTATTACAGACGGTTTGTTAAGAACTTTTCATGGTTATCTAGACTGATAACTAAGTTAACATAAAAAGGTGTTAAATTTGTTTGGACGGAGGAATGTGATTTTTGTTTTCAGGAACTGAAGAGGAGATTGGTGAATGCTCCATTTTTGGCCTTAACTTCCCTAAATGGGGATTTTGTCATCTACAGTGATTCTTATTTAAAGGGACTTGGTTGTGTTTTGATGCAAAATGATCAGGTAATTGCCTATGCTTTGAGACAACTTAAACCTCATGAGCTAAATTATCCCACACATGATTTGGAATTGGAACCTATGGTTTTTTCTTTGAAAATTTGGAGGAAAAATTTATACGGAACCAAATATAAAATATATAAAGACCTTAAAGTCTGAAGTATATATTCACTCAGAAGGAATTAAACATGAGGCAGAGAAGATGGCTTAAACTGATAAAGGATTATGACTGCATGATCAATTACCATCCCGGAAAAGCAAAAAAATTAGCGGATGCCTTGAGTCAGAATCATCACGCATCATTAACCATGATACATTTGGAACATGATCCCTTAATTAATGATTTGATGATTTTTGGCATAGAGGTTGTTGGTGTAGAAAATACCTCTATTTTGTTTCAGGTTTTAGTGCAGTATTTTTTGTCAGACAGAATTAAGCGAGCGCAGAAGGAAGACCGTGAGTTACAGAAAAAGGTAGAATTGGTTAAAATGGGTAAGTTTCTAGAATTTAACCTTGATAAAGACTATGTTTTAATATTTGGAAAAAGGTTGTGTGTGCCTAGTGATTCTCAATTGAAGAAAGATTTGTTGTGCGAAGCTCATAGTTCTCCATTTTATATTCATCCTAGTAGTACTAAGATGTACAGAGACCTTCAGGAGTATTATTGGTTGGATGGAATAAAAAAATATATTGCTGATTTTACCATGAAATGTTTGACGTGTCGACATGTTAAAGCAGAGCGACAGTTACCGAAGGGGATGCTTCAACCTTTGCCAGTGCCATAGTAGAAATGGGAGAATGTATCCATGGACTTTGTGGTGGGACTACTAAAGACTTCTCGAGGTAACAATTCAATTTGGGTTATTGTTTATCGGATAACAAAGTCTGCACATTTTCTTTCTATTAGAGATACAATGACTTTGGATCCGATTTCTTGATTGTACCTCAAGGAGATTGTCAGGTTACATGGAGTTCCTATTTCCATTGTATCAGATTGAGATCCCAGGTTCACTTCTAACTTTTGGAAGGGACTTCAGAAGTCGTTGGGCACATAGTTAAATTTCAGTACAACTTTTCATCCTCAATCAGATGGGCAGTCAGAATGAATGATTCAAACTTTGGAGGATATGCTTTGATCTTGTTCAATGGACTATCAAGGAAGTTGGGATCAACATCTTTCTTTAGTTGATTTTTCTTATAATAACAGTTTTCATTCCAGTATTTAGATGTCACCTTTTGAGGCCTTGTATGGGAAGAGGTGTTGGACTCCAGCGTTTTGGGATGAAGTCGGTGAAATAAAGTTAATGGGGCTAGAATTAGTAGAAGAAGTGGCTGAGAAAGTGAGCATAATCCAGCAGCACATGAAGATAGCTCAGAGTAGGCAGAAAAGTTATACATATAATAGAAGGAAAGACTTCTCTTTTGAGGCGGGTGACCATGTTTTCCTTAAAATATCTCCTTGGAAAACTGTGATGCATTTCGGTAAGAAAGGGAAGCTAATTACATGGTTCATCAGTCCTTTTGAAATCTTGGAGAAAGTTGGAACAGTTGTATACCATGTAGATTTGCCTCTAAGTTTGTTTCAGGTACACAATGTTTTTCATGTTTTGATGTTGAGAAAGTATGTGCCAGATTCATCACATGTCTTGAGCCCAGAAGCAGTTCAGCTGGAAGAGAACCTTTCTTATGAAGAGAAACCAGTTCAGATTCTTGATTGAAGGGAATAGGTATTTCAGAATAAGGTAATCCACCAGGTAAAAGTTTTTTATAGAAACCACATGGTTGAATAAGTAACATGGGAGTTTAAAAATGCTATGAGGGAAAAGTACCCTCAGTTGTTTAATAAGTAAATAAAATTGCAAGGATGCAATTTCCAGAAGGTGGGGATAATATAACAACCCAAGTTTTTTGAAAAATAAATAGAAATGCATGGAACCTTTTTTTAAGTAGATATTTATAACTAGCCTTTAAACATAATTTTTCCACTTCTATGTTTTAAATTTCAAGAAATTGTCATCTACAATTGTGTTCAGTATGTTATTTGGAGTCTATTGAAACCAACTTGTTTTTTTGGTGAATAGTAACATACCCTTATGAATAGTAATATGAATAGTAATATGTCCCTAATAAATAGTAAATTTTATTATTATTTTATTTTATTAAGGCTTTAAGATAATAGCATCTAGGTTAATTTTTCATTGTGATATAGAAGTAGTTACAAAATTAGAATTGTTAAATTTTGAATTAAGTATGCTTTTATTTAAAAATTAAATTAATAATATTTATAAAATTATTTTTAAAAAATGGACTTCATTTTTGAATTTTGAACGTCGATAAATGGTTAGGGTGAATTTGGGAATTTTTTTGAAACAGTTGATTTTTCGATGAATAGTAAAAAAATACAATTTTTAATTTTGGTGTGTTAATGACATCATTAATGATGTAATAATGATGTCATAATTCTGGTATATTTTTGTATAGTTAAATAATATGTGAGGTGTCTCAAGTGGCTTATACCATGGACAAGCCCATGGTTTTGCAAATACCACTCATGAGGTGTCCCTTGAAAATTATTAAAATATTCTCTTACTTTTCCTATAAATACCAACCCATTACTTCATTAACGTCATTAAAAATTCCTCCTCAACGAAGCTCTGGCCTCCTTACCTTTATATTATTCCTCTCAAGGTTTTCTCAAGCCCCCAAGGTCCCAACCTTCAAGTTCTAAGGGTTACTCTACAAGGTAAGAAAATTCTCAATTTCTTTCTTTTTTCCATTCAAGTTCTCTTTTATGTGGTATAACTTACAAGTTTCCATAACATGTTCTTATTTCCTTATTATTCTTGATATAATATATATTATGATTCATTTTTGGATGGGTGAACCTTGTCCCCTCTCTTTTTAATATTTTCTAAAACCATGTTGCGTAGCCGTTAGGCTACCGAATATTTGTAAGAGATTTCTCACCTTTTCTTTTATTTTGAGTTCCTTATTATTTCTTCATATATCCTTACCCAAGAGGAATTAAATCTCAATAAATAATGTATATTATATATTTTATCATGTTTATGGAAAATTCCTCATCATTAGTCTTCTACTCTCCCACTTATTTAAGGAATAAAAACATTGTCCGTCATGTGTCGAATTACCGACATTGTGGACGATGTGATTTCAATTTCCATTAATTATTTAAAGTCTGGTCATGAAACCATTTATATGGTTGAACCAGGTTATAATATATGTGTTATGACTCACCCATGGTTCTGTAATTCTTTTGTACTCATGGTTCTAATTTATAAGACAAAATGAGGTTGTTATTATCAAAGAACCACTAAAATGATCTAAACGAACATCATAAATGTTTTAACTTATGAATCATCCTCATATTAAACATCAAAATGATAAATGGTATAAATTATGGTACTAGAAATATTTAAATAACTTTCCATTCTAATTCTGGAATTTCACTTCCAATCAACAAGAACATCCACCATGAACCAATCATGGAAATCATGTTAAGAACTCACCCAAAAAAGTGCAAGGAGAAAAATACTAACAGTTAAAGGGTGAAATGATGTTATGAAATGATAATATAAGATTTTATAAACATAATTTTTTTCTTTAAACTACTAATAACACTCTTTTAACCATTATACAGGAAGTTTAAACAAGTTTTAAGTAAGACAGACCTGAGGTAAGAGAATTCTTAACCCGATTTCCATTATTTGGGTTAACCTTCTACTTCATTATTTATGTACTATTTAAATTGTTTGTGTGATGGGTTCTATTTTTATTATGTTTTATTATGTTTATTTATAGTATATATACATACTCCATGCACTCTATTAAGTCTCTCTTTAATTTTATGATATTTATAAGGGGTTTTTCTTTAAAAATCCTCTTTTTAAATTCGATTTTACGAAATTCCAAAGAAATGTTTTTATGGAATTATTCATGTTGCATGATTATGTTTTGGTTCTTGGTAATTATTTATGATGAAGGGTGGGACATATATCTCCCTCCAATTCATTGGGTATGTGTATGTTGGAGGTCGGTCGTATGGTTACTCCAAGTGTAACTGTAATGGTTACACAAATTGTAATGTAGCCGTGAGGGTTACAAATTATAAGGTAGCCGAGAGGGTTACAAGATTATATAAGTAATACCCCAAGATATATCTACGATTATATTTATGTTCTAATGTTTTTTTGGATCTTTTTTAAATATCATGTTTCACAAAGTAAGTATATATGGGTGACAAGCATGTCTTTTGTAAATGCTTTCATATGTTTCGAGTATTCATGGTCTAATGTTATCTTTCCTTAATTTCCATATCTTACTGATATTTCATTCTCATTAAAAGTTTTTAAATGATTTTCATAGTTTAATTGATGTGTAAGACAAGGAATGAATCCATGTTAAATGTTGAATAATTGTCAAGGACTCATGTTTAAGTTTTAATGTTTTATATTTTGAAAAAAATGGAAACTATTTTTATGGTATCCACTCTATAATAATGTGTAATGTTATGAATTTATTGTCTCAATTATCTAAATATCTAAACTTGAAAATATCCTCAATGTAAAAGGAAGTGTTTTCTTTACTAAATTCAATATTATGTATGTAATAAGGTCGGGTCCTTATTCCCATAATTCTTCTTGATGAAGAGGACCGACACACCCCATGGTGAAGCACTTGGGTGTATAAAATCTTTATCTAGTTTATCCTATAGTTTCTTCTTCAGATATTTAAGTTTAACAGTGTCCACTCTATATAGAGTCTTGGATATTGTTAGAAATCTGAGTATAAGTTTAATTAAGAGCCCAACCTCATAGCTTGGAGGAAGACTAGGAAATTATTCAGGAAAAACATTATCATATTCCTTTAAAATGGGCATGTCATCATGGATGATATTTTCTTTAGTCACAGTTATTTGAGCTAGATAATCTTCCTCATAAGGTAATAATATCCATTCTTGAGATGATGACGCCAAAGGAGATTCATATTCCTACATACAATAGTATATAATCATAGGGTGATTTGTGATGCAAAGGTTTATTTCCTTATCTTAGAAATTTATGTTGGATCTATACAAGAAAGCCAATCCATACCCATAATTGCATCGAATTCTACTAAATTAAGTATCATAAGGTTCGTTGGGAAGTTCAACTTGCAAATATAGACAAGGGGGGAGTTATATACTTGGGATGCAATAATTTCCCCATTTTCAGTTTTCACCAATAACTCTACTTCCATATTTTTAGGTGGTGTTAGAATAGTTCTACTAAACTTGCTTGATATAAAAGAGTTCATATAAAAATAGTCACATAAGATATTTGAAGTTCATGAATGGACGATAAGCCTGCCTTTCACTATTTAATTTTGGTTCTAATCATTTACTTCATCTAAAATAGACTTAGCGATGAGAATTTTCAAAAAATTAAATGCATAAAAGTAAATTATAAACCTTGAAGGGATAACTCATAAATGATATACATTCCTTATATCATGAATCTCTAGGTTTCAATCTAAGTTATCCATGGTATATTTCCTAACATAAAATTTTATGGGAATCTCTTTCCCTTCATAATGGTTTGTAAAGAACTTGTGTATTTACTAAATAATATCCCTTGAGAATTTCAAAAAAGGTGTGCAATATGGAATCTTTTCTATGCACCAAGTGACATTTGAGTCAATACCCAATACACCCTTTTCAGGGTTATTACCCCTAGGTACAACTGTTCTATAACCAAATCCACTTGTAGTATCCAGACAAGAATTTTATTTCTTGGAAACCACTTACTCTATAATTTACCATAATTTAGAGATGTTTTCCTATATTTAGTTTTATCCCTAAGGCTTTAACTAATGTTTTATAATCCTAATCACCAAAAATAACCATACTTTCCTATGATACCAACTATGAAAACCCATATTTTAATACACCTTAATTCATGATTTATTACCAAAAGGCACACATAATACAATCCCAGAAGATCATGAGGCCCAGTGAATTTAAGAAATGAGGTACATAAAACAATAACCTGAAGCATGGGTATAAAAAAATTATTTAAAAACTCTACAACATTCCCTTAAAATTCCATTTCTCTTCTAAAACTGCATGAGATAACCTGGGGACATACATAAGGAATGAGTGAGATATAAATCCCATTAATAGAATAATAAAAAAATATCATAAGGTAAAGTGGTACATGTGAGTCAAGAGGCATATCAAAGTAATATAAGAGGGGTGATAATCCAAAAATTGAACATTAAAGAATGATATAAGAGGGGTATTCTTACAACTTAATCAAAAAAAAAAAAACAGTTCATAAAACACATCATTTCATAGAACACATTAAAAAAATTTCATAAAAGTTAATGGAACACACATCAATAACCAAAAATAGATTACACATGAAATAATATAGAATATAAAATATAGTAGAAACACATTCCATTTAATCCCATTATTCCATGTTTTCTTTATCTTTATTTTTGGTTAGTTCATACCATTTAATCATAGAGAAAAACAACATGATAATTTTCATGTTTTACAAAGTAAAAGAGAGATTTCATGAATCCCCCACCTCGATAGATGCTTCAAAAGCCCACTGCACATGAATAGGAAAAGGAAAAGATGATCATAGGTCTAGACTCATGAGGAAGAAATCAAGATGACCAAAAAGGGGCATGCTAAACTCAAAGGTCTGGGTTATGACCATCCCTTAGATGGGAATTCACAAGATGTTCTTTAGGACTAAGAACAAATAAAGGAAAGAATCTCCCTATAATATGTAATATATATATATATGATACAAAATATATTTTTGAGAAGTAATAGAAATATAGTAAAGGCATGGGATTTGTAACTCCTTGACCCAAATCACCAGGTTCAAGTCAGAGTATCACATGACCTATGGTGAACCTCCTCATATGCCAGAGGCTTCTAGCTAGTAGAAAGAGTATAAAGTGGATCATGGAGAGACTATACCCTCAATCATAGTTCAAAATAATAGATAAATATCTAAACTTGTAATAATATACAATCAGAGTATGCAAAAACCAATAATCATACCATTTGTAATGAATGAATGTGGAAACAACATATTTTAATGGTCATGCTTGAATATAAAGATAATGATCACCCACTAGGCCAATCACATATAATAAATGAGAAAAGAATAAAATTACCAAGTGGCTTTTCACCCAGGTCCACGCCTCACCTCCTCTCTGTATCCAAACTCATAGAAAGCTATCCCTCTCAATAATCAAACCTGAGCATTATCCCAACCTGTACCCACAATAAGTGAGGTATGCTCGGGTACCCAAGTTCCATGGTTTCCTGAGAAAGGTGTGTGTATAACTCAGTAGGGCACCACTAATGCAGTCCAGTGCATATCCGGTAAATGTAGTGTACATGCATGTGATATTCTAAACATAAAGTAAACAAAAAATACATAACTACTCAAACATAGAATATAATCACCATTGCATAAGTAAGAAACAAACACCCATGTGCCAAGAAGTCGTGCGCTTACCAAGCCTACACGAAGCTCTGATCATACCTTCTTTGGATCTATACTGAAAGCATCATCATATTAGAGTAGTGAACTAGATTCGAACACAAGGCCACCAAATGTAATTCATAGAATCCACAAGGCTAATGAGTCTCAGGTTAATCCATAAGGACATATTGATCTATCTCTCACACAGATTAGGCCACAAGGATAGTGAATATATCTCTCAATGGGTGTAAGACATTGAGTTAGATCATTCCACAAGGTCATCGTATCCTGGATCCATCAAATACAAAGCTGCAAGCTATAATAATTTGCGACATTCACAGGTCAATACTCAAGGTTTTCATATCTTGGTTGTGCCTCAGGTCAGGCCATAAGGCCTCCATGCCCCTACCTTGTGTCCAGATCCTTCATCATCATCATCGTAAGCTGCACACACTCCCCCTCCAAGGGGTATTCATATCAAGACAGTACACCTATCATCAAAAACAATAACATTACCTCCAAAGGAAATGTTATGTATCACAAAATTGGGTAGAGAACATATATAAATATATCATAGCACATTGTTAGATACATCACATGGAAACAGTGTTATCACACACATAGGCACAAGCAAGGCATACCTAGCATGAGTATTAGTATCCATATGCACACACATGGGATAAAAAAACTTGGTCTCATGGGTCACACACACACAAGTGATCAAGCATAAAAAATGGTCTCATGGGCCACACACACACACATGCGATCAAGAATTAAATGCGGTCTCACAGGTTACACACACACATGTGATCAAGGCATCAAACATGGTCTCATTGGCTCTAAGTCTCATTTAGCACAACCACACAACCAAGGGGGGTCCATGTAATCTAAGGCACTCATTAGTAATCAAGACTCAACTATTGGTGGTTGACATCAAGATAGTGCATACAAGTCCATCATGGATCTTGGCACGTTATTCAGTTATATTATACATGGTTCCTTTAATTAGTTAATACTTGAGGATCATTAACTAATTAAATCATTGCATGTTATTTATAGCACATTTATGAATTATGGTTCATTCACTTAAGTTTGGGAACCTCATATCACATGATAATAAAATATGCATAATACCACAGGGTAGAGTATATGGGACTACCTACCTCAAACAGAGTCAACTCCAAACCAAGCAAATCCCAACAACTTTTTCCAAGTCATCCAAGTCCATTCGACCTCCATCAATCACCACAAGGTTCTAAATCATGTAAAATCATTTCATATTAATTAATTATAATGAAATTATAATTAATTAAATGATTAAAAGAAACTTATAACCAAGTATGAAATTCATACTTTTTAAAAGACTTACTGGGTATCACTGCCTAGCCGAAACCACAACCAACCATCAAAGGAAGGTCCATAAGACACTTTTAAAATTATTCTAGGAAAAATCCATATCATGTAGAAAAAAGGCCAATTTAATATAATAAAATTATAACCCTTAGAATAATTCAACCAAATGATGTACCTTAGCCGCAATTTCATCCAATAGAGTTTTTCAACTCTCGAAACACTCCTGATTCTAATGCATGCAAAATCCATAATTCAATTACACGATCTAATAGAAAATTACACTCAATTTGACAAAAAAATCATATAAGGAAACACCATGGGATATACCTTCAATGAAACACCCATCAATGGTGTCATGATCCTCTCCCTAAAAAGATATTATAATGATGGAAGAGAGATAATAACCCCCTAAGTTCCACCTCTAGTAGGCCTCAGGTTGGAAACAAACACTAAAGGTATAAAAACATCACATATGGGAGTCATTATACTCTATAATATAAAAAAGTATCAGGATATAGGATAAAAAACCACGAAGAAAATCTAACGTATAATATAAAAGAAAACCTAGAACCACCCCACAATGAATGAATAATACAAATTAATCCTATAAAAGTTTCAAATAAAATGTACCAAAAGTTGATTCCTAAAGAAGAGACTTTACAACAGCTCCAACCCAAGATACCAATGTACATATTGGTTTCCATATTCCTCTTAGAAACCTAAAAAAAAATTTATATACATCGGGTGAGCATACAAATATACTTATTAGGATCATACCCAAGGTCTCAAGAGCACATGTGAAAAGGGAATGATCATATGCTAGTGAAAAAATAGTAAAACCAACAATAACCTACACATATCAATTAAATAAACCTAGCCTCACAATGGATCACTCAACCAATCATGCATCCAATATAATAATATAGTATCAATATTATAATAAATCAAGGTGAACCACTGCCATTTCCCCACTAATTTTACACTCTCACACACCATTGTCAAACGTCATATACTCCCATTCCTTCCACACACACACACACATATGACATCACATACCAACCATATCTGATGTGGGTTGGGATGCATCCTTACCTACCCACCATCACAAGGTCTGACATCCGATGCTAGCATCAGGCATCATCACATCACATCTCACCTGAAAACACCTGGGCCATTACTGCACATCTATATTGAAAACACCTGGGATGTAACCCCACATCTCATCACATAACTAGAGTATTAGGGTATCATGGATATGAAGGACATCAACCTCATTCCATCCTCCTACTATGCATGACCCCCAATACATGTCACATCTCATCACATCCTCATCGCATCACACCCTCATCACATAACACATTGTGTAACATCCCAAGTAAGTAATGAATAATAGATATTATTATCTATGCCTATTTATGAATTAGATAGTGTTTTAGAGGCTTAAAATGAGAATAAATTCAATCTTAAGCATAGAATTCTCTAATATTTTTAAAAGATTGTTTTACCGCCTTTTGATGGCGAACCATTTTTAAATATATATTTTGAAAATTTTATAATCTCTATTTGTCAAAATAAACTTATTCTTTATTATTGGGACATCAAAATTTACTTTGGATAATTTTTTGGTATTTTTCTGACAATGTTCATTTTTAATGAATAGTGAAAAATACTGCATTTTACATCAAAACTGCTTTTTCATCTAATTTAATTATATGGTTAGATTATATTTTTAATTGGTTTTAAAGTTTAATTAGAATATATTTTTACCATTTAATCCAATTGTGTTCATTAGAATTAATTTCACTTTGTAATTGGGCATAAACAAGTGCCAAACTTTTCATAGATATTGTTTCAAAAAAACCCGCTATTTGTTTTGACAACGGGAATTATTTTTAAATTCATTATTTCAATTTCTATGTTTGGAATTTGGTAAAATGGATTCCATATTTCAAATAATAAGGTCAAAATTATGTAATTAAGACTTTTTTTTGGACATTATGAATAGTAACGACGGTAATTATCTTTAATTATCTTGATTAATTAGTAATCGGGTAGTTAAGGATAATAAAATAATATCATAATAATAAAAAATGACCCCAAAATTTGTCCTAATGCTACTTGTTGTGTCATGGAAGACCATGAGATTCCTTTTTCCAAACTTAGGGACCCCATGAAATCACTTTTGGGTGAAAGTGACACTTAATCATTTTATTTTTAAAGAAAGGAGAATATCACTAAAGAATATATCACCCGAGTAATTTTTTTTTAATTTTGTCTACATAAATGATATCTTGGACTATAAATAGTCATTGGAAAGAAAAAAATATTTCATACATCATAGTAGTGTTTTATAATTTTCAGACGTTAAATAAAATAAATTATTTATGACATCATGATGATGCAGCGATTACCTCATTAATGAACGATTTAAATAAAATGAAAAGATAATGTAAAATATAAGACTTACACTTGTCAAAGACCCATTGGATGATTATATTTAGAACACTTATCAAATTATCCTAGAAATAAATCAATGTAGGACCTTTAAAATCTGAAACACATTTCAATATAAAGTAACATTTTATAACATTCCAAGAGTGCCCCTCCTCTCCTCTTATAAAAGGCCCCCACCTCTACCTCCTTACCCACACTTCTCAAGCCATTGGCTCAGCCAAGATCTGCTCATTTTATCTCTCCAAATCCCTCTCTTCATCCTAGAAGCCTTACCTTAGGCATTAAGCTCTTTAAGAAACCCTTTTGGTTCAAACTAAAGGGAGTTACCCGATTTAAAGGTAAAGACTTCTCTAAAGTTCTTTTGTTTTATTTTGCTTCTCCAACCCCCTAAACTCTTTTTATTCATTTATTTTGTAAAAACACCAGTATATTAAATATACTAGGATTTTTTTATAAGAAGTATTCGAGATACACTTACACACACCTACATCTAATGGTTAAAGAGCATACTGTTTCCGTGGATGGCGAATTTCTGCCTCACGAAATGATGATTGTTCAATATTCTTATAACACCATAAAATGTGGCCATTAAGATGTAACTATATTTATATATGATATATAATTTGTTTATTTTTTCCTTAAGCTTCTGTATTTTTACATTTATGGCATACCTTTATGGTTTCCATTATGGGTAAACGCGATATCTTCATTTTAGGAAGTGCGGACTACCGCCCCTTCAAAGTGATTTGATTCGTTAATGCCATATGTGGGATGTATAAAGGATGAAGTTAATGATATTATATATGATATTGTACTAGAATTATAATATACATTTATATCATTATGATTACATTCCATAAAATATGAAATAGAAATGAAAGTAGTGTTCATGCGTACGTACGACTTACCGTCTCCATGAACGGTGCATTTCATTTCTTACCTCTAAATGTTATGTAATATTATAAATGCATGTATATACTGGATATATATGATATATATGATATCTACATCATTAATATAATTTTGTATATAATTTATATTTTACCACATGAACAACTTGTAATTATAAAGAGTTTATTTTTGACTCAAGTACCAATGATCGACAAAACAACCATTATTAACTTAAATAATTACATAGTGTTTATAACATGGTAATAAGTGATATAAAAGGAACAATGAACTTGAAAAAGGTTCTTAATAAAGTATAAATTAACTCAAGTTTATTATTCAGGAGGTTAAAGAATTATCAAGTCAAGTTGGACCCGAGGTAAGGGACTTCGTCTCAATCTCCTTTCATTGAGGCATATTTTGTTTTATACACAAATTTCTTTTATACGGTGTATAAACCCCATTGAATTTTATTTCTATTCAAAAGGAATCTTTTTTATACGAAGTGTTTTACTAAACGACAAAAGGAATGTTTTTTTGTCGTACGTATGCGGCGACAACGACTTCTATGCCGCCGTGACCATTATTTGAGTTTCAGCTTCATCTACAAGCCATAACTTTTTTTAAAATGAAAAATAAATACCATGTTTTACTTTTCTTTTATTTTGGTATTGAAAATGGTTTTCATAATGTTTTTATCAATGTGTTGTATTGATATCTTGTGATTGAAATATGGAAATGTTATGTTTCCTTTTTGCATGTTTTATGTGATACGATTATGTTATGGTTCTTGGGAATTGTTATGAAGATGGGTGGTTCCATGATAAACTAAGGTGAGTGAGCCCGATATAGCTCTCCAATGCATTGGGTAACGTGAAGGGGTTAAACATTAAAGTTTCTCTGAAGAGATTTAGGGAATATACTGTGATCGGTATTCCAAACGTAACCATGAGGGTTACTCCCTACCTAAGAATGTTATGAATGCCTCAAGTTACCTTTATGTTTTATGATTTCTATGAGTTATTCATAAATATTATGATTTCATGAGGTATGTTAACGTGAATATGTTTTATGAGTAAAGTATGATTTCATTGATTCTTATGTATACATGTACTAATGTTTCCTTTCTGTATTTTTATATACCTTACTGAGCTTTTAATGCTCATCCCAAGTTTTTGAAATGTTTTTCAGAGGTTAAGGGAAAGGTACATGATGTGATGATATTATCAAGGAAGTGTCATGAAAGAAACCATGTTTTGTTTTAAATATGTTTCCGTTGATGGGAAAAAATGAATACTGTCTTTTATGTAACCACTTTGTTTAAATGTGGAATGTAATGCATGATTTATGATCTAATTCTCTAAAAATATAAACCTGAAAAGATCCTCAACACGTATTCTTGAAATAACTCAAGATTAATTAATGTTTAAGGATTGGGCCTTATAGTTGGTATCATAGGTCAATTTAGATAACTTTAGGAGTTAGAATTATGATAAATGATTATCCAAAAATATTTTTTTTATTGTCAAATTGAAATGATATATAATTTGAAGATTACCATGTTGCTTCATCTAAGACATGTTTTTTTAGAATGGTTTTCCGTAGAGGAAATAGGGAAGTAGTGCTAGGAAGTCATACAGAAGGAAATGACCATCCAAATTAGCATCCTAAGATGGTCGGAATTAGAACTGAGTAGTTTGTTGCAGTAATGGCATAGTTTAATCAAGTGATAAATGGTGGTGGTATCCATGCATGAGATCAGCCAGATCAACCGCAGAGGAACATGTCAGTGTTGGAATATTTCATGAGGCAACATCCCCCATCATTCAGAGGATCATCTGACCCTGTGCTAGCTGAATGGTGGATTAAAGAACTGGAGAATATTTTCGATGTCCTGGGGTGTTCAGACAATCAGAAGGTTAGTCTTGCAATTTACCGTTTGGAGGGTGAAGCCAATCAGTGGTGGTCGATGGTTAAAAATATCAGGGAAGCTGATGAGATTGATGCTCTCGACTGGGATGAATTCAAAGGTATGTTTCTTGAGAATTATTTTCCTAAGGATTTTCGACTTAGGATGGAAAAAAAATTCTTGGAATTTAGGCAAGAGGAAGACTCAGTGGTTACTTATGAAGAAAGGTTCACTCGATTGGAAAGGTATGATCCAAATTTTATCCGAAACCTTGATAGTAAAATCAATCGTTTTTACTCAGGATTAAAGCCAAAATATCGAAGGGCATTAGATTCTCGTGAGTTAAAAAGTTATTAAAAGCTTTTTAGATGTGCTGAGAAGGTGGAGATGGAGTTTTCCGATGAACAAGTTTTCTATAAAAACCAACAGAATAAGAGACCGAGGTGGTAGGAGAAAGGGAAGAATTATTCAAAAAGGTATGATGGTAAGAAAACTAAGTTTCCAGTTTGTGATAAATGTGGTAAAAGGCATGCTGGGGAATGTCTTCTGAATTCTTGAAAGTTCTACTGATGTGGTAAGATGGGACATAAGGCTCGTGATTGCACTGAAAAAGATTAGGGTGATGGTAAGACCAAATTTTATTTACAGTTAATGAAATGTTTTAAGTGCAATGAGATGGGTCACTATGCAAACGAGTGTCCGACAAATAGCTTGAGTGATGGTAAGCAGTTAGACTACAAGAAGAAAGGGGTGGTGAAATCCTTTTCAACTACTTCAGTAGATGTTGGGCCATCAAATGAAGTGGTATTAGGTACTTTGTTTGTTTTTTCAGATTATGCCAGTGTGTTGTTTGATTCGGGGTCTACACATTCTTTCATCTCTGAAAACTTTTCTAGTAAAATGGGAATACCATCTCAAGAAATGACTCTTGAACTTGTGGTAAAAACACCTGGGGGAAATGTTGAGGCAAAAATAATTTATAAGAATCTTCCTATCCTTATCCATGGAAAGAACCTACTTGCAAACCTTATTGTTTGACCTCTAGTAGAGTTTGATGTTATCCTAGGTATGGATTGGCTCTCTATTTACCATGCTAAGATTGACTGTAGAGCTAAAGAAGTTCATTTTCAGAAAGACTTTCAGTTTGTGCACAAGAATGAACCCTTCCTGTTGATAAAATATCAAGAGGCTGAGAAACTTGTAAAAGATAGAAATGAATGTTACCTTGCACATATTGTTGAAAACAAGGGAACTGTTCAGATTAATGATGTGCCAGTGGTAAATGAGTATCCTGATGTTTTTCCTGATGAGTTGCCTGGAATAATACCAGATCGGGAAGTTGAGTTTACTATTGACTTAGTTCCTAATGCTAATCCAATTTTAAAACCACCTTATCAAATGGATCAAATTGAACTTTTAGAGTTGAAGGAGTAATTGCAAGATTTATTAGAGAAAGGTTTCATTCGACCTAGCACATCACCATGGGGTGCTCCTGTTTTATTTGTTAAAAATAAAGATGGTTCAATGAGAATTTTCATTGATTATAGAGCCTTAAATAACATCACTGTTAAGAACAAATAACCTTTTCCTCATATCAATTATTTGTTTGATCAGCTCCAGGGAGCTCAGTTTTTTTCAAAGATTGACCTGAGATCAGGGTACCATCAGCTGAAGGTAAAAGAAGCATATATTCCAAAGACCGAGTTTTGTACAAGATATGGCCATTATGAATTTGTAGTTATGCCTTTTGGGCTAACCAATGCACCTGCTGTATTCATGGACCTTATGAATTGAATTTTACATGAGTTCTTGGATAAGTTTGTGGTTGTTTTCATTGATGATATTTTGGTGTTTTCTAAAAGTAAAGAGGAGCATGAAAGTCATTTAAGGGTTATTTTTCAAACCTTAAAAGAAAAAAAATTGTATGGGAAATTCAGCAAGTGTGAGTTTTGGTTGCAACAAATTTCTTTCCTTGGTCACATTGTTTCTAAATATGGGATAACTGTTGATCCTGAAAAAACAAAGTTTGTTGAAGAATGACCAAGACCCAAAAATGTAACCGAGATTCATAGTTTTCTTGAGTTGGCAGGATATTACCGAAGGTTTGTTAGAAATTTTTCCCAGTTATCTAGTCCAATGACTAAGCTAACTCAGAAGGGTGTTAAGTTTATCTGGAAAAAATAATGTGAAGATTGTTTTCAGGAACTGAAAAGAAGATTGGTGAATGCTCCAGTTTTGGAACTACCTTCCAGGAATGGTGAGTTTTTATCTACAGTGATGCTTCATTGAAAGGACTTGGTTGAATCCTAATGCAGAATGATCAGGTAATTGCTTATGCTTCACATAAGTTGAAAACTCATGAGGTAAATTACCCTACACATGATTTGAAATTAGCTGCTGTTGTTTTCGCTTTAAAAATTTGGAGGCATCATTTGTATGGTGTAAAGTGTGAAATATATACTGATCAAAAAAGTTTAAAGTATATATTCACTCAGAAAGAATTGAACATGAGACAGAGGAGATGGCTAGAATTAATCAAGGATTATGATTGTACAATTCATTACTATCCGGGAAAATCAAATAAAGTGGATGATGCTTTGAGTAGAAAAATTAATACTTCATTAACAATGTTGTGTTTGGAACGAGATCCTTTGGTTAAGGATTTGATGAACATTGGAATAGAATTTGTTGGTGTAGTATGTCCTTCTGTTTTGTTTTAGGTATTAGTGAAATCTTCTCTATCAGACAGAATTAAGCAAGCACAAAAGCAAGACAGTGAGTTGCAGAAAATGGTAGAGCTGGTTCAGAAAGGTAAGTTTCCTAAATTCAACATTGATAATGATTGTGTTTTGAGATTTTGGAAGAGATTGTGTGTGCATTATGATTCACAGTTGAAGAGAGAGTTGTTATGTGAAGCTTATAGTTCTCCGTTTTCAATTCATCCAGGCAGTACTAAGATGTATAGAGATCTTTGGGAGTATTACTGGTGGGATGGAATGAAAAGAGATATTTCTGATTTTACTGTGAAGTGTTTGGCTTGTCAACAGGTTAAAGAAGAGTGGTAGTTATTGAAAGGGATGCTTCAAACTTTACCAGTACCAGAGTGGAAATGGGAGAATATATCCATGGTCTTCGTTGTGGGATTGCCGAAGACACCTCGAGGTAATAATGCAATCTAGGTTATTGTTGATCGCTTGACTAAATCTGATCATTTCCTTGATATACGAGATACTTTTTCCCTAGATCAACTTTCCCGTTTGTATCTTAAAGATATAGTCAGGTTACATGGAGTTCTTCTCTCCACTGTATCTGATCGTGATCCCAGGTTTACTTCTAACTTTTGGAAAGGCCTTCGAAGTCATTGGGTACTGAATTAAATTTTACTACAACTTTTCATCCTCAATCATATGGGTAGTCAGAACGAACGATTCAGACTTTGGAGGATATGATACGTTCTTTTTCGATGGATTATCAGGGAAGTTGGGACCAACATCTTTATTTGGTTGAGTTTTCTTATAATAACAGTTTTTATTCCAGTATACAGATGGCACCATTTGAGGCATTATATGGGAAGCGGTGTCAAACTCCAACTTTCTGGGATGAAGTGGGTGAAAGGAAGTTGATGGGACCGGAATTGGTAGAAGAGTTGGCAAAAAAAGTTCAGCTGATACAGAGACACATGAGAACAGCTCAGAGCAGGAAGAAGACTTATGCAGACAACAGGAGGAAGGATCTCTCTTTGGAGGTAGGTGATCATGTTTTTATCAAAATATCACCATGGAAAAGTGTGATGCGATTTGGTAAGAAAGGAAATTTGAGTCCAAGGTTCATTAAACCATATGAAATTATGGAGAGAGTTGGGTAAGTTGCATACCAAGTGGATTTACCTCTGAGTTTATCTCAGGTACACAATGTTTTTCATGTTTCAATGTTAAGGAAGTACATGCCAGATCCATCTCATGTTTTGAGTCCACAGGTTGTTCAGCTGGAAGAGAATCTATCTTATGAGGAAAAACCGGTCCAGATTCTTAACCACATGGAGAAAGTGTTACGGAATAAGGTGATTCATCAAGTAAAGGTTTTGTGGAAAATCCACATGAGTGAAGATGCAAAATGGGAATCTGAAAATGCAATGAAGGATAAATACCCCCACTTATTCGATAAGTAAATAAATTGCGGGGACACAATTTTCTAAAGGGGGGAAGGATGTAAATTCCCAAGTAATTAATGAATAATATATATTCTTATCTATTTTTAGTTGTGAATTATATAGTGTTTTAGAGGCTTAAAATGAGAATAAATTCAATCTTAAGCATAGAATTCTCTAATATTTTAAGAGATTGTTTTACCGCCTTTTGATGGAGAACCATTTTTAAATATATCTTTTGACAATTTTATAAGCACTATTTGTAAAAATAAACTTATTCTTTATGATTGGGACATTGAAATTTACTTTGGATAAATTTTTGGTATTTTTCTGACAATGTTCATTTTTTAATGAATAGTGAAAAATACTGCATTTTACATCAAAACTGCTTTTTCATCTAATTTAATTATATGGTTAGATTATATTTTTAATTGGTTTTAAAGTGTAATTAGAATATATTTTTACCATTTAATCAAATTTTTTTCATTATAATTAATTTCACTTTGGAATTGGGCATAAACAAGTGCCAAAATTTTCACAGATATTGTTTCAAAAAAACCCGCTATTTGTTTTGACAACGGGAATTATTTTTAAATTCATTATTGAAATTTCTATTTTTGGAATTTGGTAAAATGGATTCCATATTTGGAATCATAAGGTCCAAATTATGTAATTAAGACTTTTTGTTTTTAGACATTATGAATAGTAACGACGGTAATTATCTTTAATTATCTTGATTAATTAGTAATCGGGTAGTTAAGGATAATAAAATAATATCATAATAACAAAAAATGACCCCAAAATGTGTACTAATGATACTGGTTGTGTCATGGCCAACCATGAGATGCCTTGTGCCAAACTTAGGGACCCCATGGAATCACTTTTGGGTGAAAGTGACACATTATCATTTTATTTTTAAAGAAAAGAGAATATCACTAAAGAATGTGTCACCCGAGTAAAACATTTTTAATTTTTTCTAAATAAATGATCTCTTGAACTATAAATAGTAATTGGAAAGATAAAAATATTTAATACATCATAGTATTTTTTTATAATTTTTATACATTAAATAAATTAAATTATTTATGACATCATGATGATGCAACCATTACCTCATTAATGAACGATTTAAATAAAATGAAAATATAATGTAAAATATAAGACTTAAACTTGTAAAAGACCCATTGGATGAGTATATTTCGAACCCTTATAACCTTATCCTCGAAATATATCAATGTGGGACCTTTAAAATCCAAAACACATTTCAATATAAAGTAACATTTTATAACATTCCAAGAGTGCCCCTCCTCTCCTCTTATAAAAGGCCCCCACCTCTACCTCCTTACCCACACTTCTCAAGCCATTGGATCGGCCAAGATCTACTCATTTTATCTCTCCACATACCTCTCTTCATCTGAGAAGCCTTACCTTAGGCATGAATCTCTTCAAGAAACCCTTTTGGTTCAAACCAAAGGGAGTTACCCGATTTAAAGGTAAAGACGTCTCTAATGTTCTTTTGTTTTATTTTGCTTCTTCAACCCCCTAAACTATTTTTATTCATTTCTTTTGTAACAAAACCAGTGTCTTAAATATACTAGGATGTTTCTATAATAAGTATTCGAGATACACTTAAACACACCTACATCTAATGGTTAAAGAGCATACTGTTTCCGTGGATGGCGAATTTCTGCCTCACGAAACGATGATTGTTCAATATTCTTCTAACACCTTCAAAGGTGGCCATTAATATGTCACTATATTTATATATGATATATAATATGTTTATTTTTTCCTTAATATTTTGTATTTTTACATTTATGGAATAACTTTATGGTTTCCATTATGGGTAAACATGATATCTTCATTTTAGGAAGTGCGGACTACCGCCCCCTCAAAGTGATTTGATTTGTTAATGCCATATGTGGGAATTATAAAGGATAGAGTTAATGATATTATATATGATATTTTAATGGAATTATAATATACCTTTATATCATTATGATTCCATTCCATAAAATATGAAATAGAAATGAAAGTAGCGTTCATGCGTACGTACGGCTTACCGCCTCCATGAACGGTGCATTTCATTTCTTACCTCTAAATGTTATGTAATATTATAAATGCATGTATATACTGGATATATATGATATATATGATATATACATCATGAATATAATTCTGGATATAATGGATATTTTAGCACATGAACAACTTGTAATTATAAAGAGTTTATTTTTGACTCAAGTACCAATGATCGAAAAAACGACCATTATTAACTTAAATAATTACATAGTCTTCATAACATGGTAATAAGTGATATAAAAGAAAAAATGAACTTGAAAAAGGTTCTTAAGAAAGTAGAAATTAACTCAAGTTTATTATTTAGGAGGTTAAAGAACGATCAAGTCATGTCGGACCCAAGGTAAGGGACTTCGTCTCAATCTCCTTTCATTGAGGCATATTTTGTTTTATACACAACTTTCTTTTATACGGTGTATAAACCCCATTGAATTTTATGTCTATTCAAAAGGATTATTTTTTATATGAAACGTTTTACTAAACGACAAAAGGAATGTTTTTTTTCATTTGTATGCGGCGATAATGACTTCTCCGCCGCCATGACCATTATTTGAGTTTCGGCTTCCTCTACAAGCGACATTTTTTTTAAAAATGAAAAAAATACCATGTTTTAATTTTGTTTTATTTTGGTATTTAAAATGGTTTTAATAATATTTTTATCAATGTGTTGTATTGATATCTTGTGATTGAAATGTGGAAATGTTATGTTTCCTTTATGCATGTTTTATGTGATACGATTATGTTATGGTTCTTGGGCATTGTTATAAAGATGGTTGGTTCCGTGATAAACTAAGGGCAGGTGAGCCCGATATAGCTCTCCAATGCATTGGGTAATGTGAAGGGGTTAAACGTTAAGGTTTCTCCGAAGAGATTTAAAGAATATACTATGATGGGTATTCCAAATGTAACCATGAGGGTTACTCCCTATGTAAGAATGTTATGAATGCCTCAAGTTACCTTTATGTCTTATGATTTCTATGAGTTATTCATAAATCTTATGATTTCATGAGGTATGTTAACATGCTTATGTTTTATGAGTAAAGTATAATTTCATTGAATCTTATGTATACATGTACTAATGTTTCCTTTCCATATTTTTATATCCCTTACTGAGATTTTTATGCTCATCCCAAGTTTTTGAAATGTTTTTCACAGGTCAAGGGAAAGGTACATGATGCAATGATAGTATCAAGGAAGTGTCATGAAAGAAACCATGTTTTGTTTTAAATATGTTTCCATTGATGGGAAAAAATGAATACTGTCTTTTATGTAACCACTTTGTTTAAATGTGGAATGTAATGCATGATTTATGATCTAATTCTCTAAAACTCTAAACCTAAAAAGATCCTCAACGTGTATTCTTGAAATAACTCAATATTAAGTAATGTTTAAGGCTGGGGCCTTATACCTTGCCTGAAAACACTTGGTCCATCACTCCACATCTCACTAGAAGACACATGGGCCATCGATATTGAAGGAAGAGTGGGGAAGATGGGGTAGCCATCCATCTGTATCACCATCAACCTAAATGTTGAGGAAAATACTCGAAAACCATAACCTCTAAGAGTTGGTAAGGTTATCCAACTTGGGTGGGGTGTGTATAGAAATAACATAAAAATACATGGTATATAGATAGCACACAAAGCCCAACCTATGGGTTCACATCAACTACACTAGAGTGCAATGTATCACTACTGTAACACATGTCAACCATCACAATCACTGCCACCACTATATAAAACCCACCACATGACCTCCATATGAGGCCACACAACATTTCCCACATTAATTTACAACCCACTTCATTCATATTTACATATACCATTCATTTATTCAATTATCAACCCATTCATTTATTCATTTCATTCAAAACCACCATTTATTCCATGGATAATAGAGAAAATAACACAACCATGCCACATAATAACTAGACCAACTCGCACAACCATTTCCACAACACCTTACATCCACCATCATCGCCTTTCTACACCATCTAAACCATCCTGCCACAATAACCACAAACAAAACCACATCACACCATGTAACCACAAGGAAAAACACCACCAAACATAACAAACACCATGCACCGCAACCATCACACACCACAACTATTGCGCACTACAACTATCGTGCACCACAACCTCACATCATAACCACTATGCACCACATCACACAACTTTCCATATCGTATCCATGCCAACCAACCACTACATCATATCCCCACACATCACACAACCTAGCTGGTCACCTCTATTACCACACAACAAACCAAAATAAATAAGGCAACACAACAAGCACAATCTCAATTCACAACAACAAATCCTGATTTCTACAATTATTCAATGGTTTTCATCACATTACTTATTTATTTAGAATGAGTTTTATCACACAAACTATATTCCATGGAAACAATTTTATTATCCATATATACATTTAGTAACCTTTTATTTAGGTTGTGATCACACAAAAAAATAAAAAGGTTTTCAACACATATCATCTATAACACAAAAAAGGATCCAAACAACCATTATTTTCAGTATTGGAAACAAACATGAATAATATCATCAATAACATATCTCAGATTAGTAAATCATGTGATATCTCCCTCATAACCATCAATTTTAGTTATGCCAATTAATTATCTATATTACGAAAACCCTCACCATCCACCTAAAAAAAATAAAAATCATGAAATCCACACACATAGCATGAAAAAATTGGAGAACACAGATCCCTTACCACAAAGAATATTTCTACTCTCACTGTGCACCATAGGGTGAAGAAGGAACAACCCACAACTCAAAACCACACAAGGAAACTTCAGATAACTCTAAACCACACTAGAGGGTTGTAAAAAACACAACCTAAACTCATCCCAAACAAAAGAAACATCACTGTAGTGAATCCCTTGGAAGAATAATGGATGAAAAATGATGGGGATTAGAGAAAAACTCAACAAGAATCACTAGAACATAACTACAAAAACTAGAAATCAGGGAAGGAGGAAGACGAGCTGGGAGTTCTTCTTATGGGGTCTAGGGTTAGCCACAAACAAGAGAGACAATGATCGAATAAGGGGAAAATCAGCCATGAAAGATATATAAATAGGATGTAACTCATCTGATTTATTCCATAAATTTCATATTTATGATGTAAATTCCATGATCTGTATAACTTACACCATAGAACCACTTTTTAGGGCATAAACCCCCTTTTCACTGAAAAACATGATGCCTTGGGATGAATTAAATTATGTCATAAATTCCTATTTTACAGCATAAAACCTTTTTTTAATAGACACCCCTCTACTATGTACAAAACATAAACCACTGAATTCTCAAGCCGAAAACAAATAATTACATCGTAAAATCCTCCTTTATGGTATAAAAGGATTGCTGCAGTTTTGTTGTTTCTCTAATCTCTATTGTGCCTCATCTAGCCTCCTTTTAGCACTCTCCAACCATAAAACCTACAAAGTAATGGATCAGGAAGGCACAAACTGTTACATTAGATACCCCTAAAATTATTATATTCCTCAAGAATCAAACCTAAAACCAAGAAAAAGAAATGGTTCTGAACAACCACCCCATGAGATACCTCTCAAGGATCCTGTTACACCTCAACACCACCACCATCCAAACAAGACAAACCAAAACACCCAAAAAACACCCCACACAACAACATCACTGCACAAACAGATCACACCCTCTCATTGGGAACAATACTACACATCTGGTACCAACCACAAGCCACCACATTTCCACACAACCAATCACCACCCAACCATCTCAACCTCCATACAACCCAACCAACCACTTCCACAACCAACACAAAACACTTCCCTCGAGCAAAAAAATTAGGGAATTCCATATTCCATGTCAGGATATTATCCACTTTGGGAGACACTAATTCACCCACATGGTTTTAAATCATGTTAGAGTATAACATGTCCTAATTAGGATTTCTTTCCTCCTCTTTTCATATACTGGAAGATTTATCACACATAAAACATCAAAAGGAAAAAAAACATCACATAAAATAGCAAGATCAAAACATCACATAATCCGAACAAAATAGATAAAAAACTCAAAACAACTCTAGGTACTAAGTATGAATATACGTCTCTCTCTCCCAAGTACTCTCCTCTAGGCCACCATGCCTCCACAACACATGAACCAAGGGGATGGATCATCCATACAACACCTTCTATAATGATCCTGGATCTATATTGGTTGATCCATGAACATAGTTCCATCCTAAATATCTAACAGTCCCCAGTCAATGATGTGGGACTCATTGTGAAGATACTGACAAAAATAGTGAATGTGGAAGAAGTCGTGGATCTTGTCCAACTACAGTGGAAGCACCTACTAATATTCCACCTCGAAAACTCATCCTAACACCTTAAATGGTCCAAAAAACTAGGGAGAAATATTACTCCCCAGCTTCCATCCAACACAATAGAGAATGACACAAATACCCATACAACGCCTCAAATAGATCCATACCAATGGAAGAGTGATAACTATTACTGTATACAAACTCTAATAGAGGCAAGTGCCTCACCCACGATCCACAAAGGTCCAAGACGCAAGCTCAAAACATATTCTTCAACATCTGGATGGTCCATATAATAACCCTGCTCTTTATTTCAAATTTAAACATTATTTAATACATAAAATTACACTTAATACAACCTGGAATATCAATAGGTCTAGTGTCTCTAGGAAATTAGTTACATTACATAACAACATAAAATATGAAAAACAACATCATTATTGAAAACTTATTTAACATGATCAAAACATTCCTTCATACTTAACACTTCATGGGATAACCTAAGGACATATATAAGAAAGGGGTGAGCTATAGAGTACATTAAGTGAATAAAAAGGGCATAACATGAATAAGAAAATAAATGTTAGACAATAGGCATATCAATAGATCATAAAAATAACATAAATAATAAGGAATGATATATCATAATAATCATAACATGGGAAATGTGGAAACAACTTAAAACACTACATCATAAATATAGGTCAAGGCTAAACCCACTAAGAAATCATGGTGGGAAAAGTCCCATAAATGAATCAGGTAAAACAACTATCCCAAAATGACATATCATGATACTAACCATTACCTAATGCATTGGAGGGATATATAATTACAGGAATACTTGTCACTTTCATTTCATTCTCATGCTTAAGTGTGACACACAGATCAATAAAAATGGATTCATTAATCATTATAATTTATTCCATGATCAAGGAGTGTGGAATAAATACATGTAAGTACCAAATAAAATAAGTATATGTGTATAAAGGTGAATACCCATGATATAAAATGGTCACGGTATTCACTTTACAATTATTTTGGAATGGAAAATCATGGTTCAATTTCGGCAGCATAAAAACATCACATAAAAATTTATAAAATGGGTTGATGAGAGATAAGGAGGGTATATCATAATTTATACCTTAAATGGAAAGTAATATGGACATGTAAATAAATGTCCCAACATATGGATTTGAAATAGAAGGTGTAACATAATAAATAAACTTGAAGAAATAGGGGAAAAGAAAGAACCCTTACGAAATTTCGGGATGGTAACAGGTGTGCATAAAGGTTTATGGGAGGGATTAATGAGAGTGAAAGAAGACTATAATAATTTAAAAATAAAATGGAAATTAAGGTTAATATGGAATAACATATCCCAACATGAACAAATGGTAATTACAAGGCATAACATAAAATAGATTCTTGAATAAAAAGGAGAGAGGGAGATCCCTTACTTGAATGTGTGACTCCAAAGGATTGGGAGAGGATTATTAAGAGCTTAGGTTAATCTATGGAGAACTATAATATGTGTAGAGAAGAATATAGATTTTATACAAGGAGTTTTAGCGAATATAAATGAGATCTTGGGTGGGTTTATATAAGAAATGAGGGCGATTTCTTTATTATTTTGGTTTTGGACTCTTCATAATAAAATATCCAAAACTAGAAACCATCCCATGATTTCACATGATTTCTAAAAAATGGGAGTGGTATAAATTATTTTATAAGGATAAGGTCCAAAAATATTAAAATATTACCTTTGGTGATGTGGAGGTGAGTCATACTTTTAAAGAAATGATTTTAAAACCTTTAAATATATTATAAGTCTTGGAGGATTCAAAATGGATTTAAAAAATAAATCAAATAAACTTAAAATAACATTATTTTAAATGGAGAACATATATTTGGTCTTTGATTCTTTTTATTTTACTTATTACATCACTTTTGGGTCATTGTAATGTCATAAAACACATGGTATATTTACACAGTATTTAATTTTTACCCAGAAATTCAACTATCTCAGAAAATTATGAAAAATTTACCATTGGATAAATTCAAAGTCCTGATTCCAAAAATAATATTCATTTTATCTAAATAATTTTCTAAATATGGTAATTTTCATTTTTAAAATAAAAAACAAGATTTATTGAAAATGATGAGTTTTTGATAATAACATTTTTTTAAACCCTTAGAAAAAATTACATTTAACTTCATAAAAATTATATGATCATTTATATTTGATAAAAATTATTTAATAAAATTATTTTATTAAAATATTATTTATTTAAAAAATCCATTAATTCATCAAAATAGATTCCTTAATTGAATTTTAATTAACTAAAAATATAATTTGTGTTTTATTAAGTCAAAATAAAAAATAATTTATAAAGTAACAATAATAGGATGAAAATATATTCATTATTTTAGATGAAATAATTCACATATTCCTTTTTCTAGGGTCTTGATACATATCCCTTTAATACACCAGAATACACCCTACGAGTATGGTGCATGATATTGGGGATTTTATGGGGCCGTTCGACGAACATGGTTTGAGCCGTGATCTCGATGAGCTTGAACTTATCCCATAAATAGTTTCCCTAATGATTAAGTTATTGGATATCATATTGGATTTGGTCAAGGGAAAAGCCCATAAATTATATCTTCCTATGAAGCTATAATAAATGGTCTTCATAGGGTACAATCCTACTAGTTGAGACCATCACTTCCTTTTTCTGTGTCAAATTGATTTGTTAAAACCCTATATTTATACTAGTCATGTGATCTCTATTCAAAAACTATATTATCAATAGTAATGATACATAACATTCATTTAAATTCAATTGGATATAATAAAACAAAATAATTTCATGTGTTTTATATAACCATATGAAATTTAATTAAATCCAAAATGGGAATTTTATTAATAACAATTAAGGTTATTACAATCTTCCCCCCTTTATAAATTTCACCCTCAAAATTTCCCTTTCCAATACTAAAACAGATGGGGGTAACTCTTCTTTATTAGCTCCTCTAGTTTCCACATTACTTCTTCAAACCTGTGGTTTCTCCACAACACTTTGACGAGGGGCATTGTATTATTTCATATAAATTTTTCTACAAAATATAAGATCTTCAACGACTTCTCTTCATAGGGAAGATAATTCTATAATGGAACTACCTATGGATTGAGTACATGTGAGGGGTTTGGTATGTACTCTATCAAGAGGGATACATGGAATAAATCATATACTTGATATAGGCTCGGTGGGAGTTCTAGTCAATATACCACTACTCTGATGTGATCAAGGATATCAAAAGGGATGAAGTACCTTGGAGTAAGCTTTCCCTTATTCCCAAATATCATCACTTTATTCCATGGAGATATGCAGAGGAATACCATCTCTCCAACATAAAACTCTAGGTCTCGTCAATGATTGTCATCATAGCTCTTCTGTCAACTCTAAGTATCCTTGATGTGCTTCTGAATCATTATAACCTTACCCACCATTTTCTAAACCATTTCAGGACCTATAAGTTTTCTTTCTCCAACTTCATCCCAACATGCTAGTGTTCTACACCTCTTCCCATAAAGATATTCACAGGGAGCCATTTGGATGCTCGAGTGTAGATTTTTGTTGTAAGAGAACTTGACTAGAGGAAGATATTGGTCCTATACTCCTTTGAAGTCAATCGATCATGCTCTTAACATTTCCTTAAGGTATTGGATAGTCCACTCATATTGGACATCAATTTGAGGGTGATAAGCCGTACTGAAGTTCAACTCAATGTTTAGAGCATGATGGAGACTTTTCCAAAACTTAGAGGTGAATCTTGGATCTTGATCAGATACAATTGATAGTGGTACTCCATTCAGCCTCACCACTTCTTTGAGGTGTATCTGTGAAAGTTGATCTAGTGTTAAATCCTCTCAAATAACAATGTAGTGTTAATTATTTATAAGATGGTCTATAACAACCCAGATAACATTGTTTACTTTGGATGTATTTGGAAGTACAGTGACAAAGTCCATGGTGATATTTTCCCATTTAAATTTCGGTATGGGTAATGGTTTCATCATCTCCTTAGACTTATACCTTTCAACCTTTATTTTTTCACATACCAAGAACTTTGATATATATTCAACAATGTACTTATTCACAATTTCCCACCAATAGTGCTCTCAGATATCTCAATACATATTTGTGTTTTCTGGGTTAATGGATAAAGTTGAACTATGTGAATCATCCAATAGTTCCTTATTTAACTTAGGATTTGATTGAACACATAGTCTTGACCCAAATCTTACAATTACTTCATCATTAACATTGAACTATGAGGATTTCACTTTTCTTATAGTTTTCACTTTCTTATGAATTCCCACATCATCTTTTTAAACATCCTTTAACCTTTCCAAAAGAGCTGGTAGAGAAATCATTTATGAAAGGATTTATTATGTTCCTTTATTTATGATTCCCATGTCCATGCTCTTTAAATCCAAGAAGATTTGATTCTTCTAAATTCTCATCAATGATATAATTACTAGGTCCTTTCTACTTAGAGAATATACTACCTTATTTGCTTTACCAGGATGGTAGTGGATTGATTAGTCATAATATTTGATGAGCTATAACCATATTCTCTGGTTTATATTAAGCTCTTTTTGTGTGAATATATATTTGAGGCTCTTGTGATTAGTATATATCTCAAAATTCTATCCATAGAGATAATCACACCATATTTTCAATGAAAACATCATAGATTCCAACTCCAGATCATGTGTGGGATATTTTTTTATCATGAATTTTCAATTGCCTTAAGGAGTAGACAATGAATTTTCATTTTTCATCAACACATATCCCAATCCATTCTTGAAGCATTGTTGAAAATTACAAAAAGTTTCCCACTTGGGGGTAGTGTGAGTAAAAGGGTAGTGATAATAATCCTTTTCAAATCCATGAATATTTCTTAAAATTCATCATTCCAAGAAAAATTTACTTCCTTCTGAGTTATCTTGTTAAGGGGGTTTGACAATCGTGAGAAATTTCTCACAAACCGGTGATAATATCCAGATAACCTAAGGAAAATATGGATATCTGTCATAAATGTTTTCCTTGTCCATCCTTCAATTGCTTTTCTCTTTTAAGGATCCACAGATATCCCATTTATTGTGAATATATGCCCTAAGAGTGAGACTTCCTTCAACCTTAACTCACACTTGTTGTACTTTTCATAAAGCTTATCCTTTCACAAGGTATTTAACATAGTTCTTAGATATTCCTCATGGTCATCCTTGGTTTTGGAATATATTATAATATCATCTATAAATAATAATTTTTTTTTGAATTAATCTCTAAAGACTCTATTCATTAAGTCCATAAAGATTTCTGGAGAATTAGTGAGTCCGAATGGCATCACTATGAACTCACAGTGCCGGTACCTTGTGTGAAATGCAGTCTTGGGGATATATTTCTTCTTCACCCTTAATTTATAATATCCTGACCTAATATCCACCTTGGAGAAGTATTTTGATCCATGTAACTGATAAAAAAAGTCATCAATAGAAGGTAGATGATACTTGTTCTTTATCGTGATCTTGTTGAGATCACAATAATTAAGGCAAATGTGCATTGACCTATCCTTATTCTTAATGAAGAGGACTGGTGAACCCTATGGTAAAGCACTTGGGCGTATGAACCTTTTATCTAGATTCTCCTATAGTTTTTTCTTCAGCTCCTCAATTTTCACAACAACCATTCTATAAGGATTCTTGTATAGTGTAAATTCCCCAGGTATAATATCGACAAAAAATTTAACCTCTTAGCTAGGAGAAAGACAAGAAAATTTCTCAGGAAACACATAATCATATTCCCTCACAATATGCATGTCTTTGAGTATGATTATTTTCTTAGAATCAATAATTTGTGCTAGATATGGTTGCTCATAGGGCAATAATATCATGATTTAGATAATGGTGCTAAAGTATATTCATCATCCTCCTTTCACTTGTATAGAATTGGGGGGTTGATTTGTAATATAGAGAGTGATTTTCATCTTGTGACAATTTATGTTGTCTCTATATAGGTAAATCCAATTCATGCCCATAATTTCATCAAATTCCACCAAAAGGAATATTACAAGGTTATTCAAGAAGTTCATCCCACAAACATTGAAAAGATATGAGTTATATAATTGGAATGATATAATTTCCCCATTTTCTGTTTTCACCAACATCTCTACTTCCATGCTTTGTGGTGGTGTTTGGATAATTCTACTAAACTTTCATGATATTAAGGAATGCATAGAAATATGGATGATAACCCTACTTTTCACTTTTTTTTTCTATTTATAACTATTTAATTCATCCCAAATTAACTTCGGGATGATAATTTTCAAACTATAAAACAAAAAAATGGGAATCCAATGAAATTAAAGGGATAACTTATAAATTAAAATTATCTCCAAAATTTATGAGTTTCTAGGATTCAATCTATGTTATTCATGATCTATTTATTAACATATATTCTTATGGGGATTTTTTTGTTCCCTTAATCATGGTTTGTAATGTGATTATGAATTTACCAAAGCATATCCCCCAAGCATGTTAATCTAGGTTCATATTAAGGACCATTTTTGTGTACCATATTACCCTGAGTCGGGCCCAAAACATTTTATCGAAGTTGTTACCCATAGGTACATCTGTGCTAGAACCATGTCCACTTTTAGTATCCATAAAGGGAGGTATTTTATTTATAAATCACTTACTTTTTACTAACCAAAATTTAGGGATTTTTTCTTATACTTAGTCTTATCCCTAAGGCTTTCTCTAGAGTTTTCTAATCCTAATCCCAAAAATAACTAAACACATCCTTTGATACCAACTATAATAACCCTACTCTTTATTTCACATTTAAAAATGATTTAATAAATAAATTTACACTTAATAAAAACTAGAAGATCAAGAGGTATAGTGTCTTTGAGAAATTAGGTACATTACATAACAACATACAACATGAAAAAACATCTTTATTGAAAACTTCTTTAACATGATCAAAATGTTCCTTCATACTTAACACTACATGTGATAACCTGAGGATATATATAAGAAATGGGTGAGATATAAATCCCATAAGGTAATAAACAATTCATGACATGAAGAATAAAATACATTTTAGACAATATGAATATCAATTGAGCTTAAAAGGAACATGAATAATAAGGCATGATATAACATGATAATCATAACATGGGAAATGTGGAAACAACTTAAAACACTGCATCATAAAGATAGGTCAAGGATAAACCCACCAAGACATCATGGTAGAAAAATTACCATAAATTAATAAGGTAAAACCCCTTTCCCAACATGACATATCATGATACTAACCATTATCTAATACATTGGAGTGCTATATAATTCCAGGCACACCCATCACTTTTATTTCATTCTCATGCTTAAGTGTTCCACATAGATCAATCAACACGGGTTCATTCATCATCATAATTTATTCCATGGTCAAGGAGTATGTAATAAATACATGCAAGTACCCAATAAATTAATTATATATTTATAAAGGTGAATACCCGTGATAGAAAATGGGCATGGTATTCACTACACAATTTTTTGGAATGGAAAATCACGGTGCAACTTTGGTAGTTAACGATGTCACGTAAAAATTCATAAAATGGGTTGATGAGAGTGAAGGGGGAATATCATAATTTAGATATGAAATTTACAATAATATGGACATGTAAATACATCTCCCAACATAATTAACTAGAAATATAAGGCATAACATAATAAAGAAACTTGAAGAAAGAGGATAAAGGAAAGAACCCTTACAAAATTTTGGCATGGTAATGGGTGTACATAAAGGTTCATGTGATTGATTAATGTGAGTAAAAGGGGAATATCATCATTTATAAATAAAATTTATAGTAAGGGGAATATGTAATAACATATCCCAACATGAACAAATTTTAATTAAAAGGCATAACATAAAATAGGTCCTTGAATAAAAAGAAGAGAGGGAGATCCCTTACTTGAATGTGTAACTCAAAAGGCTTGGGAGAGGATTATTGAGAGATTGGGGGAATCTTGGGAGAAATATAGAGTGTGGAGGGAAGAATGTGTATGTACTCAAAGGATTTTTAGTTAATATAAATGGGATCTTGGGTGGGTTTACATAGGAAATGAGGGGGATTTCTTTATTATTTTGGTTCTAGACTCTTCATAATAAAATATCCAAAACCACAAACCATACCATGGTTTTTGAACATGGTTTCTGAAAAGTGGGAGTGGTATACATTAATTTATAAGTCCATGTTCCTAAAATATTAAAATATTACCCTTTGTGATATGGAGGCGAGTCACACTCTTAATTGAATGATTTTAAAATCTTAAAATATATTATAAGTCTTGGAGGATTCATAATGGCTTTACAAAATAAAATTAAAATTACATTATTTTAAAGGAAAAAAATATATTTGGATGTGTATCCTATTTATATTACTTATTAAATAACTTTGGGGTTATTGTGATATCATAAAACACATGGTATATTTATACGATATTTAATTTTTACTCGAAAATTCGGCTATCTTAGAAAACTATGAAAAATTCACCATTGGATAATTTTGATGCCCCAATTTCAAAAATAATATCCATTTTATCTAAATATTTTTCTAAATATGTGAATTTTTTTACTTTAAAAATAAAAATCGGCATTTATTGAAAATGATGGGTTTTGGTCAATAACATTTTTTTGAACCCTTATAGAAAATTACATTTGACTTCATAAAAATTATATGATCATTTATATTTGATAAAAATTATTTAATAATAATATTTTATTGAAATATTATTTTTTTAAAAAATACATCAATTTGTTAAAATATATTCCTTAATTTAATTTGAATATTAACCAAAAATAAAATTCATGTATTATTGAGTCAAAATAAAAAATCATTTATAAAGTAACAATAATAGGATGAAAATATATTCATTATTTTATATGAAATAATATACATATTCCTATTTATAGGGTCTTGATAAATATCCCTTTAATACACCATAATAATTCCTAAGAGTAAGGTGCGTGATGGTGGAGCTTTCCTGGGGTCATTCGATGAACATGGTTTAGGCCATGATCTCGATGAACTTGAACTTCTCCTGTAAATAGTTTCGATCATGCTTATGTTGTTGGATGTCAGATTGGTCTTGGTCAAGGGAAAATCCTAGAAATGCTATCTCCCTTTGAAGCTCCAATAAATAGGCTTCATAGGGTACAATCCTACTATTTGAGGCCATCACTTCCTTTTTCTGTCTCAAATTGATTTATTAAAACAATATATTTATACTAGTCATGTGATCACTGTTCAACAGACATTCTATCAAAGGTAATGATACATAACGGTCATTTAAATCCAATTTGATATAATAAAATAAAATAAGCGCATGTGTTTTCTATAACCATAATAAATTTAATTAAATCAAAAATTTCAATTTTATTCAAAACAGTTTGGGTCGTTATAGCCCACTCTATCTTCCCATATATCTGATGGTGGAAAGTAGTGCTAAGGCACAATTTGGAGACAAAAGCATGATAAAATCCCCTCCAGAACCATGAGGTAAAAAAGATACTAATTATAGATGATGGTCCTTGGTACCCCATGAAGCCTAACCACATCATTTACATACAACTTTTCTAAAACATCCACAACACTCGACTCACAGATTTTGGGAAAATAAGCCGACTTCATCAGTTAGTCCACTATCACCCAAACTACATCAGATCCTCCCTAATCTCGGGGTAACCCGATGATGAAATCCATTGATATTTATTCCTATATTCACTTAGTAACATCCAAGGACCACAACAAACCTCCAAGAACATGATTCTATACTTTCTACTTCTGACAAACTAGACACATTGACACAAAATCTATCATTAATCGTTTCATCCCCAACCACCAAAGTTATCTCTTCGAGATGTGATACATATTTTTCACACTAGGATGTACTGCTAAATGTGAGTTGTGAAACTCATGAATAAATCCCTCATGCATCACCTGTAGAAAAAAAAATCTCCCCCAAAACAACATCTAGTTTTGACCATCCTCCAACCATCCCTTTGGAGAATAACTATGGACAACATGATCATGAATCACCTATTCCTCCATGTCTTCCCACTAAGACTCCTACACCAACCAAATAAAGGATAACTCCATAATCATATCATAAAGACAAGCTCAACTACCTCTCTCTCTAACATAAAGATTCATCACTACAAGTGTCAGGCCCTAAGGGTGTCATTATTTCCCAATGGGTCCAATCAAAATAAAAAATTTATAAATACTAAAGTTGTGATACATAATTAATTAAAATTTAGTATCAGAAAAGTTATAGGTTAAACCCCAAAATATGGTGAAATTAATTAATTTATGTTTTCAAAACAATTTATTTATTTAAATTGATGAAAGAGAATGAAACATACTTTGGTTTTGGGAATGGTTTTAGGAAAGCAAAAGAAAGAAACAACGAATGGTATATTGGTTATTTTGAAATTAGATTTAAAGGATTTATGAGGTTTTATAGTTTTAAAGTTTAGGTGAAATTGGTTTTTAGAAATTAAATTTATTAACCCATGTTTGGAATTAGATTAGAGATGAGGTGGATCTAATGGTCATGGTATCCCATCCTCAATACAGTGATTCTCCTTTTCCCATGGTCAAGTAATTATGGAATTTAAAAATCAAGTTTTTCTTGAAACCATATTTAAAACTGGTTTCCATGAATCTAACAATGGTCATGCCTTAATTTAAGGTAACTGGTTGCACAATTTTAAATGTTTTTTTAGATTCAATTATTAATGATATGATAGAAATAAAATAAATGGATTGGAATTTGATAATAAAATTGTAACAATACAAATACATGAATAAGAATAAGAGATAAATCCAACTTCACATTCCCCCTTCAGCTACATAACCCTATCACAAGAGATTTTTAACCCTCATCCTAGTGATGGGAGAGTAATAGGGAAGTTATGAAATAAAAGAAAACATGAATTAAAAACTGGAGAAGAAAGTGGTGGAGGACCCTACAGTAGTGCAACTTCTTACCCTGGACTTTAGTGTTCATATCTATGTCTTTAGAAACATTACATCAAATATATATTTATATACTTCCATGGGGGTTGTGTTGGATTTAATTCATCATAAATATGACCCATTATGAGTCTCAGGTCAATCCGAGGTGTTGACCGGCATTTTGGGTAGTTATTTCATCCAAAATACTGTAAAAATCCACTTTTACTTAGAAAATACTACAAATTGCACACCTTGTAATATTTTTAGGCCCTATAATGTTTTCACATCATGAACTAGATTCACTCCCTACAATTTTTTCATACCTTGTAATGTTTTCACATCATGCACTAGATTCACGCCCTATAATGTTTTCATGCCCAGTAATGTTTTCACACCCTATACTATTTTAACACCGTATAATGTTTATAGGCCATGTAATGTTTACAATCCCTATAATGTTTACATTCCCTGAATTTATAGTCAATAGAACTTCAATATATATTTCACCTTGATTCATCATTTTCAATCCCCAAAAGTATCCCATAGATATCTTTCATCATGGGAATCCATCTTTCAGTGGAAATCATGTTTGTTTTCACTCCTTTTGCTCATTTTCCTTAAATTGGAGTGTCCTTCCAAATATGAAAACTTACATTAAATAAATAGGCAATAATTAATTATATATATATTAAAAGTGATGTATTTATATATCAAAAATCATGCATGGAATGACTGTATCAAAATATTCCACACTCGAATTAAGGCTTTTCCTCAAGTATGGAATCTCAATATACTACAAGGGATTATCACCTTACCATTATTTAAATTCAATTTCAATAAAATAAATTGATTAAATGGGAAATAAAATGTTCGGTCATCACATAAAAAAATTATCGATGCCTCATTTTTCAAATAAAAAAATCGACCAAGTATTTTACATTTTCTCTTTTTAAATATCGAAGCCTTTTCATTCATCCATTTTTATTTTTCAATTAATTATTAATATTCAAGACATTTTTAATTTACCTCACTTTAAATTTTTACACTCATCATCAAGGTACAAAATTATGTAGAGTTCAACACATACCTTGAATTATGCTCCTTACTATAGGCTTGAATTGCATTTACTTTCTCCACCACATATACAAAAAATCACAAATAATCATGGGTGATCCACTATTTAGGATCAAATGACTATGAGGCTTAGGGTTGGCAGGTAAATTATATAAAATAAGTAAATATAGAAAAGGAGGTTATCTCAAAGGTACCTTTCATAATTGTCTAAAACTGCTCAATGAAAGTCTCCTCTCTCCCCAGTATCTCAAATAAGGCTTATATAGAAATGAAATGCAATAAATAAAACACTATTTATTATTATTTTACTACTACTATTATTTTTTATTTTTTTTCAATTTTTTTGGGGAAAAATCTCATAGCCACCACCCAACCCCAAATGTTCTCCCCATGAAACCATTTTTAGTAGTTATAACAAGATCACTAGTCAAGCAATGGTGATTTTTGAATTTCCAAATGCACAAACCATTTTTTTCAATTCTTTTTCAAGAGGGTGTGAAATAAATAAAATGAATTCACCTTTCCAAAATCCCAGGAAAATCCCCACCACTTATTCATTACAAAATATATATCCCTTACACTAGTCACCATCTCCCCCACTCTTATTTTTGATAATCATTAAAAATATTTAGAGGAAGGTAGGAAAGGATAAAATGGGCTTGTAACATGGTTCTTCCCTAACAAGGATATTAATGGATTCCATGGTCTTTGAAATGGATTAATGTAAGGTAGGTCTTAGGATAAGGGATAAAAAATCACCTCAATCATATTAAATGTAAATTTTGTGCAATCATAGATTCAACAAGAAGAAAAGAAAGTTCTTTAAGAGAACATGCCCAAGTTTCATACAAAATATATTGTAGAAAGAATTATAAATATTAGGCTCAGAGGATGTTTCATGAATGAGAATGAAGGGTTGGGATAACTACTCATGGAAATGAATATGGATAATTAAATCAGTTAATGAAAATATCTAAAATCAAATCATTAATAAATCTTAGAAACATTTCATTTACAAAGATCAACCAGTATCCTTAAATAATGGTTTTAAAAATCCTAATCCACATGATTATCCCTACTAATTTTTTCCATATTTCTCATTAAAATTAATTGGTGAAGAAACATAGAAAACATGACATGAAAAGTATCCTAGGAAGTTTATGTCTCTTAATTAGGCTGAGTGAAGAAATAATCAAGCGTGGGTATGCCATTGGTACTTAAATTTTTTTGAATAAATTAAATATGGGGAATACAATAGAAAAATTCAGAATTGAAATGCTTACTACCCTTTTGAATATTTCTTCAAAGTCGCCTGTATAGGTCTTTCCTACACCAGATTCACAACATGTATGGGTTTCACGATATGTAATCTTTGAATTTCATTATGTGAGTGGGGTTCACGATGTGTATTTTTCCTATAGAATATATATTATGCTTCCTTATATTTTCTACCTACTAGGGTCTTTATGGTCCTAAAAATTATAAATAAATAAGTGAAATCTCAGACCATAATCAATGAATTTTGAAAGAATTTGGGGTGAGTACATGCACACCTCTAAAAATAGAAAATAATAAAAAACTCAAAAAACTCAGGTTGCCTCCTAGAAGTGATTTTGTTTACCATTATTGGATAGACCATAACTTCTTCAACTTTAGATTAGGTGATAGATGAATGAAAATATTTTTCCCAGTCAAGGTCCATAAATGGTCTTAATTGTGACCTACCCACGTAGGTTAGACCCTATCCATATTATATAAACAACCTAATTCTTCTTCCCAGCAACACTTACTTGATTTCCATTGGGTTGATCCACCGTTTATTCCTTAGTCTTGAAAAAATAAATGGAATATCATCTACCATTCATACCTCTTAGCCCTTATCAAATTTGGTAGATTTAGTCTCTCTTATAGTATCAGTGGTCCGACTCTTCAGCTTCTCTTTCTTCATATCAATTATTTTAATTTGAATATGCTCTTGGAGAATATCAAATATCTCATATAATTATTCAATCTTAGAAAAATATTCAACTTTAAGTATTTTTTCTTCAAATTCATTATATTCTCTCACATCATATTTCTTCATCGCCTGGTGGATATTGAAACTCGCATGTTCACAACCAACTCTAAGACAAGTTTCTATGCTTTTTACATCTATCAGTGCATGGACAGTGGCTAAAAATGGTCTCCTCAGAATGAGTGGAGTCCTATAATCTTTCATATATAGCACTAAGAAGTTGATTGAAAAATATAATTTGTTGAATTTGATCAAAATAGATTTTATGACCCCTTGGGGATACTTCAGTGTTGAGTCTATTAATAAAAGTGAATCTCTTTTGGGATTCATTATCTCTAGTTCTAGGCTCTTATAAATGGTGTAGGACATGATATGGAAACTCACACTGAATTATTATAAATATTTTCCAAATTTATTATTTTTGATAAATATAGGAATCAAAAATATATTTGGATATTCCTGATTCTTAGGTAGGTCCTTTGATACCACCACTGAACACTCACATGTGGGTGGAATTATGCCAATTTTCTCCAGATTCTTCTTGTTGGTCACTAACTCTTTTATAAATTTTTCATAGGTTGACATGTTCAAAAGATCCTCTAGAAAAGGAATATTAATATGCATTTTTAAAGTGTTCAAGGGACTTAACTTTTTGCGCATCGATCTTCAATTGCACCATTTGTTCTAAAAAAGGTAGTCTCATCTTGAATTATGGTGGTTTTTATTTTTTATATTCTTCAGATAATTTTTACTTACTATTTTTTATCTCTAATTGCTTTTATTCTTGTAATTTTCTTGATTTGGGATGATACCTATTGAATTTTAACTTCTTAGAGAAATGAATTTCAAATCTTCATATGGGAGCACTTTTGGGAATCCAGGTAGTACTACTCTTGGTCTCTCCTTGAACTACTCAGAGATTTTTCCTACATGGAATTTGAGGTTTTAGTGTATCACCCTATGATATCTTGAGTCATCCTTAATCTTATTTATTGATTCACTATGATCTTTTTAATAATCCATAATTTATTTAATAACAGCCCATATGGAATTTATAAAAGTATCCAAGGAATCCTATATCATGTGGACCAAGCTTGTGAGTGAAGGTACTTAGGGTGATTGGGTCCTAGTTCTATCTGGTGATATCCTTATCCTTGGTTTTATTGTGGCCTCCAACCCTAAAAATTATTCCCATTATTATAATCAGCATAATTTACTTCTTCCATATATGTACCATGGGGTTGTTGTTGCTGGCCCATCATTGTGACCATCTTTATAGTTAAGGATTCCATCTACATCACTATCCAGTCATTAATATTATTGACAATGTGGATACCTCTCCATTTTTTCCCTTCACCTTTCCACTAGAAACCATTGCTTTCCATTTCTTCTAGTTGGTTTTATCTCTCCTCAGACAATTTCTTCACCAGAGATCCTCCAACTATAGCATCCAGAATCGACCTGTTTCCCTCCGTAAGTCCCTTATAGAAGATTTGGATTAGAATACATAGATCAATACCATGATGGGGAAATTTGTGAGTCATGTATTTATAATGTTCCCATACAGAGTATAAGAATTCATCTTAAAATTGAAAAAAGTTTATAATTTTTACCCATATGTCCATTGATTTGGACAGTGGGAAGAATTAGGTGAGAAAGTTCTTTGACAACTCATCCTATATAGTGATGGAATGTGCATGTAGGATTTAGATGCTATCCCAAGATCACTCTCATAATGAAAATTGAAACAAACAGAGCCTTACCACATCACTTGAATTGTTTAGGAAATGGAAGGTAATGTAGAGCTTAAGGAATCTTTCCAGATGCGTGTTCAGATCTTCATGTGGTAGATCAATGAATTGCACACTATTTGAGGTAATTTTTATAATGAATGTTTTGATCTCAAAGTGATTTTTAGTGATAGAAGGAACCAATATTCTCAGTATCAATCCCATATTTGATGGCTTCCTATAATCCGTGATAGTTCACATCCCCAAATATCTTTAAAGAACCCTAAAAACTTGGTTGATCTCTGCACCCGCCATGGTCATAGTTACTTTTTTTCTTAGGTGCGTTCAGTGTCAGGATTCAAATCAATGATCTATTTTTATTTTTATCAAGTATTCTAATTTTCCATTAATTATTTTAATCTGAAAATTATAGAATAAAATACATCGACATAAATAGGGAAAATAAAATAAAGAAAAAAAATTAAAATAAAAAACATAAAAACTAATTATCAACCATCCATGACAATAGTTCTAGTTTTGAAAGGCGCTAAGGGAATCCTTATTTTCCTATAGGTATAATAAAAATACAAAATTTATAAAAACTCAAACTATGCTACTTAATTAATTAAAATATAGTATTAGTAAAGTTCAAGTTCAAACCCATAGTTACAGTGAAATTAGTTAATTTAGGTTTTCAAAATAATCAATTTATGTAAATTGAGGAAAAAGGAAGAAATATACTTTGATTTTGGGAAAATTTTTAGGAAAGTGAAATAAATAAGAAAATCACAGTAGATTGGTTGTTTAGAAATCATATTTAAAGGCCTTTTAGAGTTTTATAGTTTCAGGTTTTAGGTGAAATTTGTTTTTAGAAATTAAATTTATTAATACATGTTTGGTGTTAGAGTCAAGATAAGGTGGATCTAATGGTCATGGTATCCCCTCCCCAATGAAGCGATTCCCCTTTTCCCATGGTCAGGTAATTAGGGCATTTCCGAATCAAGTTTTGATCAAATCCATATTTTAACATGGTTTCCCTGAATGAAATAATGGTTATGTCTCAATTCAGGGTAACCAATTTCATAATTTTAAATGTTATTTCAGATTCAATTATTAATGTTCATGATAAAAAAAATAAAGGTATTGGAAGTTGATAATCAAACCACAACAATCCAAACACATGAATAAGAATAAGAGATAAATCCAATGGCACCTTCCACCTCTAGATATATAACCATAGCATAAGGTGGGGTTTACCCTCTCATATGAGTGATGAGAGATTAAGAGTAAAGGAAAGAAATAAAATAAAACATGAATGAAGAACTGGAGAAGAAAGTGGCAGATGAACCTACAAAAACACAACTTATCACCCTGGACTTTGGTCTCTGGATCACCTTTCTCAGCAACAGTAGCTCAGATATCTATTTATAGACTTCTATGGGGAGCACGTTATCTTTAATTTTTCATAAATATTTCCCATTATGATTCTTGGGTCGATCTGGAGTATTGAGTGGTGTTCTGGGTCATTATTTCGTCAAAAATCCCATTAAAATCCACATTTATTGGGAAAATCCCACAAATTTCACACCCTGCAATGTTTTTACACCCTGTAATGTTTTTACATTGTGAACTGGATTCATACCCTATAATTTTTTCACATTATAAAATGGATTCACACCCTATAATGTTTTCACGCCTTATACTATTTTCACGCCCTATAATGTTTATAGGCCCTATATTCTTTATAGGCCCTTTAATGTTTATATGTCTTAAATTTATATTTTACAACATTTGAAGCTCCATTTTACCTTTATTCATCATTTTCAACCCTCAAAAGTATCCCATCGACATCCTTAAATGTGGGAAGCCATCTTTTAGTGGAAATCATGGTCATTTTCTCCCTTTTTATCATTTTCTAAAAATTGGAGCGTCCTTCAATATATAAACAATTCCATTAAATAAACAAGAAAAAATTAATAATTTATATATCAAAAGTGATTCATTTATATACCAAAAATCATTCATGAAATTATGATATTATCAAGATATTCAATCCCTTTCCAAAAATACATAGACTTCCAAGTCACTTCCCCTCGGGATTTCCAAATCAAAGTATCGGTATCCACATTCCCCTTTCCCAAGGTGTAAGAGATCTCAAAATTACAATCCTAATGAAAATCCATCCAACTCCACTATCATAGATTAAGATCTTGCTGAGAGAGAACATATTTAATCCTCTTGTGGTCTATGAGAACCAAAAAGATCTCACCAAAGAGGTAACATTTCCACAAATTCAGCACAAACACAACTAGCACTAACTCCAGATCATGGGTGGAATAATTATGCTTGTGGGGAAATAACTGCCTAGACCCATAAGATATCACCTCTCTTTACTGCATCAACACCCATCCCAATCCCATATGAGATGCATTACAGAAAACCTCAAATAAAACACCCTCTTCAGGTAAGCGAAGCACCATACCACTGACCAAATTCTACTCCAGGTAACCGAACACTTCTTGACATTGATCAGTCTACACAAAATCTAGTACTTCCTGGTAAAAATTATTATCAGAGTTGAAACTTGAGAGAAATAAAGAATGAACCTCTGCTAATAGCCTATGAGACCAAGAAAACTGTAAACCTCTTCCATATTGTTAGGTGATCCCAAAGAAAAAACTACGTAAACCTTTGATAGGTCAACTTCCAAACCCTACTGAGACAACACATGTATAAGGAAATGCATCTCTCATGTCTAGAACTTACACTTGGATAACTTTACATAGAGATAGTGGCATTAAATAAACTAAAAAATAGATCAGTGATTCTTATCATGCTCCTCATCTGACCTAGATTAGATCAAGATATCATCGATGGATATGATGAAGAACTAGTCCATGAATTCATGAAACATAGAGTTAATGATCCCCATGAACACGATTGATGCATTCTTAACACCAAATGACATGAATACAAACTTTAAGTTCCCATACTTTCACCTAAAGGTAGTAATTGATATATTCTCATCCTTCACCCAAAATTGGTGATATATAGACTATAGATCATTTTTTTAAAACCAAATAGCTCCTCTTAGTTGGTTGAAAAGATCATCAATCCTTGGAAGAGGGTAACAGTTATTGACTATTACCCAATTCAACCTTTGGTAGTCTACACACACCCTCATAACACCATCCACCTTCTTGGGAAAAAATACTGGAGTACCCCAAGGAGACACATTGTTTCATTTGAAACCCCTTTGCATCATATCATCCACCTATATCCTCAACTCACATAACTCCTTATGCACCATTTAATAGAGAGACATCAAAAATGAAGATTCTCTTTATTGAAAATCTATCCAAGACTTGGTGTTGTGTCAAAGAGGTAGGGTCATAATCTCATCTGGTAAAACATCGAGAAACTCCTCCACAACTTTGGGAACACACTCTTCCTGTTCATCCACCAACAACTTCATCAATAGAGAAAAAAGAGGCTTCAATTTCCTACCACCCATTCAAAAACCTCGCTCTCCAATGAATTCCACTCATTATACCTATACATTGGAAAAAAAAATACTCTCCTCCAAAAGCAATCAATGATTTCATGCACAAAATGTATTCAATCTATTCTAAGGATAACACTGTATGGTTGTATCTACTGGAAGAGAAAATATATTATAGAATAGTGATACCCCTTCACCAGTCTACATCCCTAACACACATCAAAGAAAATATCTTGACCACCAACTGGTGTAGATAACACTAAAGGCACTAGAAGTCTCTCCACATCCAGTCCCAAATCACGAACCAAAGTAGGTGAAATAAAGGAGTGCGAAACTCCTGAATAAAATAAAGCACAAACAACGGTAGATGATAAACCGATCATACCTCAAACAACTACTAAAAATGATGCTTCTAATGCATGTATCTGAAAATTACTAGCTCTTTTTAGTCTCTTATATCAGCCTCCATGACTATGCTATAGTCTGGGCTCCTATGGATGAGGACCATCATGGGGCTTCCCTCTACCAACACCATCTCCCCTCGACTGTTGAACAAGAACTGATAGTCCCTACCATTGAAAATCATGCAAGGCCCTCTGTCATGACTCGTCCTATTCTATGGGGTTGATCCTTTGATGATTTAATGGGCCAGTCCATAAACTTAAACTTCCTGATCCACTTAAGAATGATGAATATGATATATTATTGAAAATAAAGGAGAAGTCCTAAGCCTGGTAGCATGTAATTTTATCAAATATAATTTATTTATTTAATTATTATTCACAAACAAACCTAATTTATACATGAAAAAAATAAATTCAGATGCATGTACCTCTCCTAGGTATCTACCCTACAAATAGGCCCACCTCATTTGGTCATTCAATAAGCTTAGAGTCCCTGTACTTGATCATGGGTGGCCCTAAAATTCTGTGTCCTAGTCAGTCTCCCTGGCCCATGTCACACACCAAGATCAACTGGATTAGTTTCCCTACCAACCCATGAAAACCTCACAATGTATAACTCCAAACTTCATATTATCTCTCAACCCACCTTTAATACCACTTTGTCACGACCCCCTCCCTTTAAAGATACCATAATTAATGAAGAGAGATAATGACCCTCGAGTCCCACCTCTAGTAGGCCCTGGGTTGTCAATAAGAACCATGGGTATACAAATCTAAAATATGAGATCCATTAATCTATATAATATAAAATAGAACCAGTATACATGATAAAAAAACAAATCCATCATATAATATAAAAAAACCCAAAACCATCCCACAATGCATGAACAATGTAAAACAATACCATAAAATTCTCTAATATAAAGTACTGAAAGATGATTCGTACAACAATGACTCAATCGCAGCTCCAACTCATGCTAGTAATGTCCATGTCGATCCCCAAAGTTCTCCTAGAAACCTGAAAAATAGTTTTATATATGTTGGGTGAGAATATAAGTATACTTAGTAGGATCATACCCAATGTATCAAGTTAACATATGAATAGAGCATGATAATGCACCAGTGAAGAAACAATAGAACCAACAAGAACCAAAAAAGGTTAACTAACCAAACCCAACCTCACCATGTCTCATTCATCCTATCAAACATCAAATATAATAATACAACATTGGGATCATAACAAAGCAAGGTTCCCCATTGTTGATTCCACACTGATTTCTTGCTCTCACTCCCCAAATTAAAACATCCTATGTTCCCATACCTTATATATATATATATATATATATATATATATATCAAATCACATACCATCCATCTATAACATGGGTCAGGACACATCCCCACCAACCCCACTCACGCTAGGTCTAACATCTGGTGCTAGCATTAGGCATCATCACATCACATCTTGCTCGAAAACACTTGGTCCATCACTGCACATATCACCTAAAAACACCTAGGTTATCAAACCACATATCATCACATAACCAGAGTAGTAGGGTGTCATGAATGTGAAATAAATAAACCTTGTTCCTTGCTCCTACCATGAATGACCCCCACTATATGTCACATCTCATCATAGCCTCATCGCATCACACCTAACATGAAAACACTCGGGTCATCACTGCACATCTCATACAAAGACACTTAGACCATCACTATTGAAGGAAGAGTGGGGAAGAGGGGGTGGCCAATCATGTATATCACCACCAACCTGGATATTGAGGAAAAAACTCAAAACCCAGAACTTATGATCATTGGTAAGGTTATCTGAATCGGGTGATGCACACATAGAAATAACACATATATATATATATATATGGTATATATATAGAACACAAATCCCAAACTATGGGTTCACATAAAATACACTATCACTCACCACATCACCATTTCACCACATGTCAACCATCAAAACCGCTGCCATAACTATATACAACTCACCACATGACTACCACATGAGGCCACACAACATTTCCCACTTTCAGTTACAAGACACATAATTCACATTTATATTTCACATTCATTTATTGAATTATCAAACCATTCATTTATTCATTTTTTTAGCATCACCATTTATTCTATGGCTAACCAGACAACTAACACAACCACACCACATAACAACTAGCCTAACTCACACAACCATCACCATAAAACCTCGCATCCACCATCATATCCATGCTACACTAGCAAAACCATCATGCCACAATGACCACAACTACAACCACATCACATCACGCTGCCACAAGGAATAACACCACTACACATCGCAATCATCATGTACCACAACCATCATGCACCCCAACCATCGTACAACACAACCTCACATCACAACCACTACACACCACATCATACAACTTCCCACATCACATCCATGACAACTAACCATTGAATCATAGCCCCGCACATCACATAACCCAACTGGTCACCTCTATCACTGCACAACAACCCAAACCACACAAGGAAACACAAAAATCACAAGATCACTTCACAACAACACATCTCAAATTCTATAATTACTTAAGGGATTTTGTAACATTACTTATTTATTTATCATGATTATTATCTCACAAACTATATTCCATATGTAACCATTTTATTATCCATATATACATTCATTAAAATTTTATTCAGGGTGTGATCACACCATCCCTCCTTCACTGCTAGGGTTCCTATGATGCATCAACTTGGTAGGGGGATCTCATCTTCGACTCCTTCAACATCAGATACCATCTACCTTCTCTTTTCAGACCCCTATCTTGGTATTCCTACTCTTGTGGTCTCTTTTCATTTGGATAGAGTAGTTTTGATTTGATTCCCTTTGGAGGTTTTTTTCATTTTGGTTCACAGGGATTCATCTTACTGGAAGTATCTCAAATGATCCCATGGTTGTCCCCCTTCTCTCTAGAGTTTATACCCCCAACATTTCTTCTTATATATCTACTTCGGTCCCTTCTTCGATGACAGAGTCTGGTATCCTTGGTGGGACTTCAAATCCTTGGGTTTAAATGACTTTTCCTTAAAGCCTCGTGGAATTCAGTTTGTCGGTGGGGTTGCTCCTTCAGTGGTTTTAGGGTTTTAGAGGTTTCTTGCAAGAGTTTCTCCAATCATGGTTGGGTTGGATGTGAGTTTGTCTCATTGATTCTTTGACCAATTTTCTTTTATGAAATGATGATGTAGTTCAGAAGGGAAATGGTTCATGGTGGTGATTATAGCATTGGTTCTTATTAGATTTCTTCAACATCACTTTATCATGGCTATTGAAGTCAGTGGTTCATCATCCTAGCTGGTTGTCTTAGTCCATTATTCCTGGGAAATTCCGCATAGTGAGGTTTCAGAGGAAGAATGTGATGGTCCTGGTGTGGATCGTGTTTGTCTTGCTAGTGAGTCCAAGTCCACTTCGATATATGACCTTCCTTCAAGTACCTTCACTCCTCTCCCAATCAGTGTCATGTGATGGTTTCCAAGTTTTTTTCCTACTCGAGCGGGTGTCGGTGTTCCAGGCATCCCATACTACGCGACTCTATTTCTCCCTTTGGGATCACCCTGGCGTTACTTTTATATTTTTCATTCTAGTTCTTGTTCAAGCTTGGTCATTTATATATATTTTGTTATTATTTTTTGGTAGAGGGATGTTATGATATAATCTCACCGATGTTCAATTTTCTCCAGTGATAATGTTAATGATGTGATTTTGTTAGTCTCGATGGATTCCTTCAGTGGGCTATAATGGTGATGGTAACGGGAAAATTGGTTTTTTAGGCACTTGGTTTGAGTAAGTGATGTGCTATGTAAGGTCTATGTGATGGGATTGAGGCTCAATCATACACATGTGCTGATCTTAGATTTTGAAATTTAAATTCTATTTTTTGTTTGAACTTTTGAATTTGAGTCATTGTTTACTGTGTGAGTTCCCACTTAACCATTTAAAAGTGGTTGAAAATAACAAAAAAATAGATTATCTTATGGTGAGATCACACTACATCATAAAATGGTTATAAACACATATCATCTACCATGAAAAAAAGATACTAATTGCTTTTTTTTCATTATTGGCAACTAGCATGCATAATATCATAAAAAACATATCTCAAAGCAGTAAATCATGCGATATTCCCCCATAACCATAAATTTTAGTTATTCAAATTAATTATATTGATTATTATAACCCCTACCATCCGCCCAAAGGAAAGAAAAATCATTAAATCATTACACATATCATGAAAAAGGGAGAGAACGAAGATCCCCTACTTCAAAGAAGCTTTCCAATCTCACTGTGCACCACTAGGAGATGAATAAACATCCTGCAACTCACAAAAACACAAGGAAAATCTATATTTTCCTAAAACACACCAAAGTGTTGTAAAAAACATACCAAAACTCATCCCAATACAAAGTAACATCACCGTAGTGAATCCATCAGAAGAAAAGATGGAAAATAGTGGGGATTCGATAACAATTCACCGTGGATCAATAGAACGCAACCACTAGAACCAACGATCAAGGAAGGAGGTAGACGAGCCAGAAGGTATTACTTTGGTGTCTAGGGATATTCACAAATAGAAGATAATATATCCAAATGAGGATAAAATCACATGATAAAGATATATAAACATGTTGAAAATTTCCTGTTTTACATCATAAATTTCACGGGCTGCATAACTTACGTCGTAAAACCATTTTTTATGCCGTAAACATATTTTATGTCAAAAAACATGGTAACTCATGCTAAATTAACTTACGTTGTAAATTACTATCTTATAATGTAAAACCCTTTTTAATGGAAACCCCTATAATGAACTGACCTGGGCTACCCTTAGGAACTAGTGCCCAATCCAATCCCATACATACCCGAAGGGAATTCATGATTCCTATGGGTTTGAGACAGGTACCCATGCATAAAAAAAACAAAAGGTAATGATTCAACCAACTTGAACAAGATATATGGAATATATATACATATAAAAAAGAAACAACAAAAGAAAAACTAGAGGAAACACATGTCATAACTAAAATAAAACAACGGTAGCGATACAACTTGGAATCCAGAATAAAGAAAAAAGTTGCAGGTCTGAAAAAACAAAGGGACAACCAAAACAAAAGACAAATGATCCTATGATATGTGGGAAATCCCCCACTATCTCACCACCCTCTACCCAAATCCTACCAATAGAAACCTCACCACCACATTGTGGCGTCTTTCCTTTCCCTATATCAAAATTCATAACCAAGTCTACACACCGCCGAAGGGGCGTGCAGGGTGTGAGATAAATAGAATTAGTAGGATCATATACAGATGTTTCATATCAATTATCTATATAAATAATCCCTTTATTATCATTTTAAATAAAAAATGGCATGATAAGTGGTAAATATTTAAATTTTTCTATAGTTTTAAAACAAGCTGGGTAAAATAGTTTCAAGGTACATTTAAAATAATCAGTTCTTAAGTCAAAGAATGTATATAAAATCCAAAATAGTACAATATAAATCAAATGAAAATCATTACAAGGATCATAATAGGTGACTCTAGTATGATACTCCTACCATAATCAATGACTAGCATGCACCCAAGTCCTTAGAACACAAATCTAAGGAGCATATGAACACCCCACAAGTGAACCCCTCAATAATGTCAATATCAAGCCCCTAAAATAACAAGTTTATAGAGAATAGGAACACCCCATGAGTGAACTCCCCATTAATAAAATGGATGATGACCCTATGCAACACCTTACACCAAAGTACCCAAGGCTTCTCATGTTCTGCATTTCTCAAATCATTTCAAAGGATTTCACATTTTACAAACAATTCCACAACCCTTTATTACATCCAAACATGTTTTGAAAAACCCATTTCACAAACCTTTCATAGTGCTTTGAAAAAATATTTTATTTTAACAAATCAAGGGAAAACCATCTTTTATCACAAAAAAAATTATGCACACAAAACAATCATTAAAATTCATTTATGAAAACAATTCATAAAAACCATATAAATATGGTTCATCCAACATTGGCTAGAGATGGAACCACCTACCTTAAACTCGGGATAAACACTACCTGCAATGGGATCCACCAACATTGAAAAGAAATCATAGATTAAAATGTAGGCCCTATCAATAATTCCTATATCTAAAAATCACATTCCATAAAAAAATAGATCCAATAGATTGGTTAGTTCACACAAACCTTGATAAACACACCCACCACACCACAACCAAAATGAGGGCCATACTCTGGGAGAAGATCACACAAAAGATCTAGAAAGTATCAAAAAAACATCAACATAAGGTTGACGGATCCATAAATGTATTTCAACACCGTTTCTATGACCAATGGCGATGAAGAAGAAGAAAAGATGCTTACTAGAGATAAGCGGCACAACAACCATGAAGATCGAGTGTTGAATAGAGAAACATGATAGGAGTGGGGACAATTGAAATATCTTGGAAGGATACCTAGGGTTTGAATAGGGAGGAAAAATAGAATTAGAGTAGAGTTATACATGCATCCTGATAAAAACCTAATGGTATGAAGGGGTTTACATCATAAATTGGAAACTTCTGGCATAAAGTCCCCATAATGAATTTACATTGAAAAACAAGTAACCTTGGAATACATTTATCCCAATCAATGATTTTATGACATAAAAATAGGTTCTTTCAACGTAATAGGAATTTAAGATGTAAAATCTAATTTTATATCTTGAAATAATTTTATACCCTAAACCATTTTACGATTGGTGACCAATAAATAACTTACACTATAATCCAAAACTTATAATCTAAAAGTGTTTAGAAATCACTTCTAGATCTAGGTTCTATAAAAAATCCCTGAAAACAACTCTCACACCCTCTAAAACCTGAATACAAGCTCTTAAACATAAAAATAGTGTACCCTAAAATCTAGGATGTTATAATCTCTCCACCATAGAACTTTTTATCCCCATGAAGTCAAGAAGAAGAAGGGTTCTATGTAAAGAGGTGAAGCCACTACTCCCTCACCAATGATTTGTGATCCCAAGTATCATGAGAATCTGATATGTGTCATCATAACACCCTAACCAACAAAACAGACTTCCCACAAAATAATTTTACCTACGAATCCATGATCACCACTGGTTTCTACACAAGTGAAAAATCTAGCTCCAACTTGATCTCTTCCCAACTCAAAACACGAGAGGGATCATTATGGCAGTTCATGAGATGATTTATGTGTAAAAAATACTGTATACCTATCAACTGAGATGAAAAATACAACTCAAAAGAAACCCATCCAAGTTGTTCAGTGACCTAAAATGGTCCAATATATCTTGGATCCATCTTCCCCTATTTCTGAAGCTGATAGTGACCCAACCAAGGAGAAACATTAAAAAAACCTGATCACCTATGAAAAACTTTAAAGGATTAATTCAACAATCCACATATGATTTCTACATACTCTACACTATAACTATACACTAATGTACATCCTAAATCCTCACCAAAATGAGACTCAGTTCCATAAGAGTGGCCTTACCCACCTCTTTCCAACAAAGAGGTGATCTACATGGGTGACAATACAAAGCCCTGAAGGGTTCCATTCTAATAGATGACTAATAACTATTGCTATTCTAAAAATGAAATAGTATGAGATGGATATCCCATGATCCACCAAGATCCAAGACATAGGAAATGAGAATATCCTCTAGGATCTGAATATGATTCTCCTTCTGACTATCCATCTATGGATGGTAAGCTATACCCAACCTGACCGGAGTCCCCATCCACTCTTGGAGGCCCTCCAAATATAGGTGATAAACTTAGGATCCTAGTATGAACCAATGGTAGAGGAAACCCCATGTAACATCACAACCTTTTTCACATACAAATTACCATGATTCTTAATTATAGCGGTGTTTCTGATCAGAATTTAATGGGATAATTTCATCAAATAATCAACCACTCCCTAGATAGTGTTCTTCCCTCAAGGAATATATGTTAATCCAAAAAAAATCCATCGACACCTCATCCCATTTCCAAACTAGAACCAGAAGAGGCTAGAGAAAACCATAAGGTTTCAGATTCTCTACCTTTATCTATTGGAAGTTGTAATAGTGGGATATATAATCTTCCAAGTCAAGCTTCATACCTAACCACTATAATTTATATCTCATTTTATAATACTTATTTATAGTTCCTAGATAAAAAACCCATGATTAAATATGATAGTAATGCAACACTAAACTCCTCATAGATGCTGGGATGAAAAATCGACCCCCGAAGTGTAGAATACCATTAAAATGGAGAGGCCAACTAGAAATGGTCTTCCCACAATAAAGGGTTTCTGTGATTCCTTGAATCTAATCATCCTACAACTGAACCTGTAGAATAGACTTAAGGAGATATGATGATAACTGGATGCTATTCAGAACCACACCTGAAACATCCTCTTGAGCATGTAGATGCAACTGAGTAAAGAGTCCCATTAGTTTCCACTCTTCCCTCAATTCCAAAACAACTTGCAATGGTAATTTCCTACTAATAATATTTGTGATGACATTCCCCTTACCCGAGGTGTAGGTAATGTCAAAATTGAATATCTAAAGGTACTCCACCCACCACCTTTTTCTGAGATTCAATTCCTTTTAAGAAAAGATATTGTTGTTCAGAGTAGAGTACTCAAGAGGGGGGTGAATTGAGTATATATAAAAATTTCTATTAAAAAGGTATAATTTGAAGTTCCCCCAATATTTAAAATTTAATTGGCCAGTTATCCAGTAGTGAATTTATAAGAGATTAACTGTTTGATTAATTTCTAAAAGACTGATTAGTTCTTACTTGTATCAATTTGATAATTAATACAACTTTTGAAACTAACCTAATAAGTCAATATTTTTTATAAACACTTGCCAAGACTAACTATCAGATTTCAATTTAGTTTTATGAAATAGCACATGAGACTCATCCTAGTTGGTGAGGACTCCGTCAGTGCATCCAGACGACCTGAGATCAAATCCAGGTAGAGGCTAATTTCTGGGTACTATAGTAGTACTGTAGCAGGAACTATTCAGTACTGTAGCAGGTACTGTAGTGGACTGTAGCAGGCACTGTTTGGCACTATAGTAGCCAGGAATATTCTCCCGTTTGGGCCTTTGAGCCACCAATTTGGTCCCTGAGTCCTTTAAAGCCTTCGGACCACCTGAGCCTTCAGGTCAATAAGGCCTTCGGGCCACCTCAAGGCCTTTAGGCCACCTTTAGTGCTGATAAAAACCAGACAACCTATAAGGAACAAGCTTCAGAAGGAGGAAGGAGCAAGGATCTTTCACCAGTGTAGAAGCTATACAGATTGCAAGAATGAGAGGGTATGACACTTGCCATCAGGACAAGCCTATGGATGCACAGGAAAGCCTAGCCGAACAACCATGAAAAGGTGGAGAGATGATTTAATGATGAAAATGCTGGGGAGGAGCAGTTCCAAGTAGTTAGTCTAGGTTGTATGTAATGTTTGAAGCCTACGGTCAATGAATTCCTATAAGGCCTATGGGTCATGTAATACTTACGCCTACAGGCCTTGTAAGGGTTCCACCTTACCCCTTGAAAGGTGGATTATCAAAAATCAATAAAAAATGAAGGCCTTTGGTCCATTGGATGGATGGATGAAATATGTGATAAAACAGAGTAAAACTAAAAGGTAAAACATAGAGAAAATAAAACAAGAGGTTCAGTCTCAAGAAGAGACTTAATCCTCTCCACTTAGTGATCACCTACCACCAAGTAGTTTAAATTAATAAATAGTTTGATCCACACCCTATATTGGAGTTCACAATATCACACAAGGCTATCTTGGTCACCCTTGACATCTACCGTAGTTCTTCATGGGAAAAACAACAAATAAGTCACACACGAACTCTTCTATAGTTATACATGGGATACCAAATGGATAAATAGAGTGTGATATTGATGATATCAAGTATCCTCAAGTTATGAATAAGAGTCAGTGTGTGTAACAGACAGATACACACACTGCTCAAAAATGTAACTAAAATGAACATAACATAGATAAAGATGTAGAGTTAGGTTTAGAAGGCTACGTGTGTTATGTTGTGCATATGTGGACTTTTTTGATGAAGTGAATTTGAAGTTTAAGTCTTCTTATGGAAGTTGACTCCACAATAGAGTGTCAGAGCCTATGTGTTCTGGATTCCAGGAGTGAGTATGGTTCTACAGGTATATTCTTATCCTTATTTGATATGCCTAAGTCATTTTTCAAATCTATGTTCAACTTAGTTGGGATTTCCTTGAGTGTTCTTATTTTGTTATTGAGTTCATAGTGGCTGCATGAGAGTTTCACATGTTCTTCAGTATGTTTTACTCTTGTGCAAGCATGCACCACGTCCACATACACAGCTCTTCTATCTTTACGGATGCTTTTATTCTTGAGGGACAACAAAGAGCATGTACATTCCACGTGTATAGGTTCATCGTACCTCACACTGTCTTCTAAAATTACTACAAAGTATTATAAAATATGTCAATATCATTAAATGAAACAAATATTACTGTTAGAAATAATATTAATAAATCTAGATTTAAACAGCCTATCGGTGACTCGTCTGTCGGCGTCTCCTTCTGTAAGTGTCTCTTTCTATTGGTGTCTCTTTTTGTCAGTGTCTCAACCCATCGGTGACTTGTTCCTACTATCAGTGAGACAATTGAACTAACAGTGACTCATATCAATGGGGATTCCTTCCTTTTGTCGGTGAGATAGTTGATGTATTAGTGACTCATTTCAATTGATAGTGAGTCCTTACATTGGTAGCACCATGAAATGGTAGGTCAATTGAACTAACGGTAGTCCGTCTGCATCGATGAGTCATATGAAACGGTGAGTCATCTGTATCGGTGTCATGTGCAACAGTGAGTTTTTTGGGTCGATGTCATGTGAAATAGTGAGTCCTTTCAATGGTATCAGCTTCACATACTTAGAAAATATGACTGTCGATGAGTCATATGTCTGTCAGTGTCAGTGAATCATACTTAGATAATTTTATATGTTCTATCTGTCTTATAGTTCAGCAAAGTCAGAGAGTATTAATACCCATAATTACACATAGATAATCAGTTATAATCTTGTTTAGACTTAAACACACATAAATAGTTATATGATTAAAATGATTTGATATTCAAGATAATGCTTTGACATAGTTTAGGATCTTTGAAATAAGGTATGATATATGTCAATATATGACATGATTTGTGATAATTAAAACCATTATAGTCAGAGATAGTGGTCAACAATATCTATGGGCCAACAATCTCCCATTTTTGATGATCACAAATCATGGCATTATTAAGTACTATTAGAGAATGATTAAAGGAAGCAATCTAATTATGAGTTCCCATTATGGAAAGTGAAATGTGTCAGAGATAATAATACATAAACATATCATAATGATTAAACTCATAATAATTATTAATAATTTCTCCCCCTTTTAATAATGCTTAATAAAGTTATCCCTTTTTGGGATTAGCAAACAATAGAAGGTGAAAAGAACACTAAAACCAGAAAAGTAGAAATAGTGAAAGGTCATTCATTAGAAAAGTACACTGAATTAAAAAATGTTATTCATTTGAAACTTCATTCATTATCAAAGTAAAATGACTCAATCCCATCAAAAAAAGACCACTCCACACTACTAGGTAGGGTGAAGGGGTTTCTTTCCTTTATCTGAAGAATTAATGGATGGATCAACTGAAGGGTTAGGTTGAGAAGCAGGAGGGTCTGAATGGATTTTAAGAGAAGGTAGAGGCACTCCTTCAGGTACGGTAGAATCTAGGGCAGGTCTTTACTGAGAAATAAGATGAGGCTGAACAGTCTCTGTAATGATCGGTCTGATTTGAGATAAATCTTGAGAAACTGACATCTGATCTTGAGCAAGCACTGAACTAGCAGAGGAAACCGGTGCACCAGGAGTCACCACAATGGATTCAATTTGAACATGGATATGTGGTTTTAATAGCTTGATGAACTCTTAAATTATCTAGCCACCATAATTCATTGCCTTTTCAAAATCATATTTGTTTTCTATGAACTTGTCCAACAAGGGATTGAATTCTCTCAACTTCTGAATATGATCCCTAAAATCGTTTTTCATTGGTGGAAGAGTAATATTGGTGCTGAAATACTAAAATAGACTATTCATTTGATTCTTTTTGACAATTTTGGAGAAAAAATCATTAATCTTTTTGGTCATCTCTTCTTGAGTGTGTGAATAACTCCTTGTATAATACTTCACATGGTCATTCACCTTATCCTAAGTGTCATAAACCTTAGCCATACAGAAAATTAAAGCTTGAAGCTCTTCTTTCAAAACTGTACTGACAGTGGAAAGATCCACTAATTGTGAAGGTTGAATAGGTGGAGTAGAGGTTGAAGCAAGAGCAGAGGAGGAAAGTTACTTAACTTCTTTTTACAGTTTGGAAAAAATCAAGAGCTTTAAAATGATAAAAAAGATTCTTAAGTCCTTTTATGACACTTTCCATTGTATTCTTGTACTCAATGGGGAAATCATTGATACCAGTGGTTAACTTCTTAATCTCATTCATGAGATTGGTGTTTCTTGTCACATTTTTTTTTCTGCAGTTATAATCAAATGTGGCTGCATTTCTTTTATCACCATCTTGGAAACCGAAGCAGCATCATCTTGAGATACACTGGTTGAGTCAGGAGTAGAACTAAAAGCTCCAGCTTTCTTTACACCATTAACCATAGATCGAGTAGCTTTCAAATTTTCAGTTAGCTTAGTGTTCTCTCTTCTTGCTTCATCAATCTCATATCTCATTTGAGATTATACTGAGTGTCTTATGGAGGCACATATGACTTTCTTGAAGTTTTCAAAATCACACTTAGTGACATAGTCACTAGAAGAGATCTAAACCACTAGTTCACTTGCAGCAAGTGAAAAGACTTCATTATCAGAATATTCATAGTCCAATACTAGTGCCACATACCAAGGATTCCTCACCCATTCATCTATAATATCATAATCGAAAGGAGTAAGAGTATCAAGTCTTACTCTTCCAATTTGATTCTCTTCACCAGCTTGAGAAAATATTTCTTGAGGCTCTCCCTCAGTGTCAGATTTCTTGGCAGATTACTCCCCCCACTTAATGATTCCTTTATAAGTTACTTATCCTTATCTAGAGTTATTTTTCTAGTATATACAACTTGAGAAACTGGTTCGTCTAGAGCAACATTTTCATCTTGAACAACACCCTCAATAGATACACCAACATTAGCTTCAAAAACTTCCATACTAACATCATATGAATTTCCATCAGGATGATCAGACTCACTATCACTAGCAATTTCACTAATTTATTCATTAGCATCATCTTCATCCTTTTCACCATCATTTTCATCATCAAATTTCTCATCTCTTTATTACCTACCCGATTCTGGGTCACTTCTATCATCAACTGGTGATCCCACATCTCTGAAAGTAGCATCAGAAACCTCCTCCTCATCTAAATAATAAATTACTTGATCATCTGGACCAAATCTAGAATCCAATAGATCCCTTGGTCTAACTAGATGATCTATGGGATTGAAATTTTCATACAGTCTATCTTCATCACTAACCCATTCCTTTCTCCATGGGTTATAGTTAATCCTCATTCTCTTACAGATGTCAGAATTCAAGCATATTCCACTACATTCACTAACTACAACATCATTGACTTCACTTACACATCCTTTCGCTTTTAGCATTGCTGAAATAATTCTAGATTAGAAAAGAGAATTTGAATTATAATCTGGTTTTATCATCTTATTTATGTGCACCATCAGATATCTTCACAGATTCCATTTTATTCCTTTCTATAGAAAATACATTAAGTATACTTCCTGATACTTGAGAGAAGCAAAGTCCCCTTTACTGGGACAAATCTGGTACTAAATAAACTTAAATAAAATTTTACACTCACCATTTAATTATGAATAAATGGATCTCCTATGTTCATTATTTCCAGTTAGCTCTTTCAGAGTTTTCTCATAGAAAAAGAATTCACTTTATGGAGGAGAAGTGCCTTGATAATCATCAAACATTCCTTCACGAGGAACCTTAATACATTCAGCCAAATATATTAAATAGAAAGAAATTATCTTCCCTTTTATTATCGACTTGACCCAAGATACATCACTTCCTTCCAAGAAAAATTCCATATTCATGTAAAATTCATGTACCAACTTTGGGTAGAACACTCTGTCATTGTTTGAAAACTAGTAAAACCATCCTTGATCATGTAGCTCATTTAACAACAAAGACTTTATCTCTAAGAGACATTCCACAAGGAATTCTTTATATGAGTTTAAAAAATGGTTTTCTAGACCAGGATTTACCGGAGATGAAGATTTTCTCGATTCACCTTTATATTTCTTAGAAGCACGAGACTCACCACCTTCAAGATCTCACTTCACACATGATATTTTAATCTGTTCAGTCTGGAGGTTAAAATGTGAAAGGTAGAGGGTAAATAAATAGAGTAGTAGTTGAGAGAGATTAACGATAAATAAGTAGAGTGGATTGATTCAAATTTGTATCATTTAGGGATTTTAAAATTACGCAATCTCAAAATTGTAAAATTGTGAACTGGGTTCAACAAAATTAATGAAACAGTGTCATTTTGATAAAAACATAAAATGTAGAGAAACAATGAGTTATCAGTGTCGAAATAATAGACTTTATATAATACTAATAATATCTATATGAAAATGGTGTCAGCAAGAAAATAGTGTTGGCATGACAATGGTGTCGGTGTGACAACAATGTCATCTTAACAATAGTGTCGGCATAACAATGGTGTCAGTGTGACAACTGTATTAACATGACAACATCATAGAAAAAGATCAAAGGAAATGCAACACAAGGTCTTATTAATTTATCATTCCTAACTCATGTATGATGTAATTCATTCTTTCAGAGTTCAATGGATTAGTGAATATGTTAGCAAGATGATATTTAGTGCCAATAAATTCTAAAGTGATATCACCCTTTTGATAATGATCTCTCAAAAAGTGATGTATTACATCAATATGTTTTTTCTAGAATGATAAGCTAGATTCTTAGAAATGTTAATAACACTTGTATTTTCACAATTTATAGGTACATGTATAAATTGATATCCATAGTCTAGAAGAGTGTGTATCATCCAAAAAATCTCAGCACAACAACTACCAACAACTATGTATTCATCTTCGGCAGTAGATAATGCAATAGAATTTTTTTCTTGCTACACCATGAAACCAAAGACTTTCCCAAAAAGTGACATGTTTCAGAGGTGCCTTTTCTATATAATTTTCATCCTCCAAAATCAGCATTAGAATAACTCACTATATCAAATGATTTTCTTTTTGGGTAAAACAAACCTAAATTGATAGTATATTTGAGGTATTTGAAAATTATTTTAATAGTATTTAAGTGAGATTCTTTTGGATTAGCTTGAAAATGGGAACACATACACACACTAAACATTATATCTGGACTACTAGCAGTCAAGTAGAGTAAACATCCAACCATTCCTCTATAATTGGTTTGATCAATAGATTTACCATCTTCATCAAAATCCAACTTACAAGTAGTACTCATTGGAGTGTCACTACTTTTAATTCTATAAAATCCAAATATTTTTAAAAGATCTTTTGTGTATTTACTTTAATTTAAAATTACACCTTCTTTATTTTAAAAAATATGAAATCCAAGAAAGAATTTGAGTTCACCCATCAAACTCATTTCAAATTCATTTTGCATTATCTTTGAAAACTCAATACATAAATAATTTCTTGAAGATACAAAAATAATATCATCAAAATAGATTTTAACAACTAAAACATCTTTAGAAATTCATTTTATAAATAGAGTAGGATCAAAAATTACTTTTGTAAAACCTTCAGAAATAAGAAAACTATTTAATATATCATACTAAGCTCATGGAGCTTGTTTTAAACCATATAAAGATTTTGTTAATTTGAAAACATGATTTTGAAAATGAGGTTTTTTAAAACCATGGGTTGTTCAACAAAAACGTCCTCAACTCTATACCCATTTAGGAATACACTTTCGACATCCATTTGATAAAGTTTGAAATTAATATGGGTATAATAAGCAGGAAGAATTCTGATGGATTTAAGTTTAACAACATGTGAAAAAGTTTCTTCATAGTCAATGCCTTCTTCTTGACTATAACCTTGTGAAACCAATCTAGCTTTATTTATAACAATATTACTAGATTCATCTACTTTGTTCCTAAACACCCACTTAGTGCCTATGGTCAATGTGTATTTGGCTCTCTCCACAAGTTTCTAAACTTTATTTATTTCAAATTGATTAAATTATTCTTGCATAGACATCACCCAAAATTCATATTTAATTGCATAACTGATGTTTTTAGGTTCAAGATGTGACAATAAGGCTTGATGTTCAACTTTATTTCTAAGATAAGATCTAGTTTGTGTTCCTTTATCTATGTATCCAACAACAACATCTAAAGGATGGATCTTGAGGGTTTTAGTTAGTCTAGAAAAGGAGGGGCTAGTAACTTTAGGTTCATCTACAGGTTCGGGTTCATCATGTTCAGATTCTAAAGAATTTCTAGAACTGTTTGATTTAACAGATTACTTGATAAGAGGATTAGATGATTTTTCATTTATGTATAGGTTTGAAATATCATCTTTAAGGTTGTCCAGAGATATATTAGGTTCATGTGGATCTATTTCATCAAATTTGATATGCATAGATTCTTACACACACTTGGTTATTTTATTAAATACTCTATAGGCTTTACTAGATATTGAGTAACCTAGGAATATTCCTTCATCACTCTTGGATGAAAAAATTTCATGATTTTCCTTAGTATTAAGAATATAAACTTTGAAACCAAAAACTTTTAAATAAATAACATTGGGTTTTCTATTGTTTCAAAACTCATAGGGAGCCTTCTTAAATATAGGTCTAATTAAGACTCTATTAATTATGTAGAAAGATGTATTCACAACCTTATCCCAAAAGTAAATAGTTAAATCATATTCATTAATCATTTTTTGGGAAATTTCTTGTAAGGTTCTATTCATTATTTCTACAACTCCATTTTGTTGAGGTGTCCTAGGGGCAGAGAAGTTATGACTATAGCCATTGTGTGATCAAAATGATTCAAATTATTGATTTTAAAACTCACTACCATGATCACTTATTATGGATTTTATTCTAAGTCCATTAAGATTTTCCACTGTTTTAGCATACTTAGTGAAGTAAGTACATGATTCACTTTTGTGAGATAAGAAATAAGTCCAAGTATACCTAGAATAGTCATCCACAATAACATAGACATAGTGCTTCCCATTTAAACTAGAAACTCAAGAGGGTCCAAACAAGTCCATGCAAACCAACTCTAAAGGTTGAGAAGTTGAAACTTATTTCTTTGATTTGAAAGATATCTTGTGTTGTTTACCCTTTTGACAAGGATTATAGACTTTATCATTTGGAAACTCAAGTTTGGGTAGATCCTTGACTAAGACTTTTATATTAAGATTTCTAAGAGAGTGTACATTACAATGTCCTAATCTTCTATTCCACATCCAAGACTCTTTATGAAATACACTTAAGCAAGAAACATTTTGAGAAACTAAAGAATCCAAGTTAACATAATATACATTTTCATTTATAAAAGTAGAAAATACTAATTCATTTTTAGTGTTAAAAAAATTGAAATCATCATTTTTAAATTTAACATGAAATCCATCATCACATAATTTTTAAATACTAAACAGATTATATTTCAATCCATAAACAAAAATTACTTTAGAAATTAAAACTGAGTTAGAGTTACCAATATGTCCTAATACAATTATTTTTCCTTTATAATTGTCTCCAAAGGTGAAATATCCACCATCAATATTTATTAGATTATTGAATCTTGAATAATCTCCTATAATGTGTCTTGAACATCCACTATCCAAGTACCACTGACTCTTGTAGGATCTCTTCAAAAAAAATTCCTATAGAATAATCAAACAAAAATAGATTCTAGTACCCAGACTTGTTTAGGTCCAGTGACATTAGTAATCGATGATTTAGGTACCCATATTTTTCCTTTAGGTTTTATATAATAATTATGAAACATATTTGAAAAATACAGTCTATTTAGTCCAAAAAAACTAGTGGTGGTAAAGGATTTTTTAGAACTGGTGCTAACATCAGAATTTTGATTTTTAGGTAGAAGAACAGATTTGACAGATTTAGTTAAAAATGCATTTTAGATAGGTTTCTCTGTTCAGGCTGATATCCAATACCATAAGTGTACTTAGGAGCTATCTATTTACCAAGAATTTGAGTAAGAGTATATTTTACCATTGTTAAACTTTTATAGATCTTTTTTCAATTTCTCATTTGAAAATTTTAATTCATTTCTTTCCTTGAGCGGTTGAGAAGTCTTTTCCTTTTCATCGGTATGTTTAGACTTAATAGTTACAGTAAGAGAATACTATTTCTTTAATGATTTATATTTATCTTTTAGTTCATTACAAGTGTCTTCTAGTATGTTACAATATTCAAATAGTTCATCACTTGTCATATTTTCAGAATCACTCTCATTTTCAGAATAATAAGAATTGTGTGCAGGAGAATATAAGGTTACCTCAAATGTTCTTGTCATAAAACACATATTTTCCATGTTATCTTTATCATCATGAGACAATGCTGATTCACTGGGGATATCCTCAGAGGCACTCCAGGTGGCTTTCATAGCTTTCTTATACTTCTTCTCTTTGTTTTCATACTTATTTTTGTATTTTAATTTTGGATAGTCATCTTTGACATGTCCTCTCTTCTTGCATTCATAACAGAAAATCTCCTCTTATTTGTCATTTCTTTTCTAGTCCTTTTCCTGTTTCCCTTGTTATCATATTTTCCTTTGTAATTGGGCTTCCTTAAGAACTTCTTCTTTCTATAAAATTTCTTGAATCTTCTAGCTAGATGAGCCATCTATTCATCACTATATGATGTTGATTTATCATTACTAAAGCTTTCAACAGAGGCTAGCACCTGATCTTTTTCCTTATTCTTAGAGGTAGTAGTCTTGAAGGTTATAGATTTTCTCTTAGGTTCATCATACCCTTATTTATTAAATTTCATCTCTTCCTCATACATCATCAGTTTTCCAATGAGTTATTTGATAGGTAGTTTTCTGATGTCACATGATTCTCTAATTGATATAAAAGTTACTCTCCTTCTATCAAGTAAGCATATGAGAATCCTCATAATTTTTTTCTTTGGCAGTAACATCTCTTCACAGAGAGATCATAGTGTTCACAATTTCATTAAACATGAGATACATTCTAGAAATAGGATCATCAGGCTTCATATTAAAATTTTCATATTTAATAGTATATGTGTTAAGTCTCATTTCCCTAACACTAGAAGTTCCTTCATGTGAGACAGAAAAAGTATCCTAAATTTCATGGACTGTTTTACATGTAGAAATTCTGTTACATTCCAAATCTCCTATAGAAAAATATAAGGCATTCAGGGATTTCCAATTATTTTTATAAGTAGTCTTAGTTTAGTTATCCCAAGTAGTTATAGAAGTATCAAGAATCTTATATTAATCTACAATTGAAAACCAAATTTCAAAACCCATACTTTCTAAGTGAATTTTCATTTTAATTTTCCATTGTGCATAATTTGTTCCATTAAAGAATGGAGGTCTCTTGGTAGCATCACATTCAAGACTATTATCCATAATAAAAAGTTTAGAACAATAGATAAAAATTTAATATTAATAGAAATTTTAAGATATTTTAAATACAACTAAAATCACAATTGAAAAGGTTTGAAAAATCTTTGAAAACTAAAAATTCCCAACACCTCTGATACCAATTGTTGGTCAGAGTAGAGTACTCAAGAGGGGGGTGAATTGAGTATCTATAAAAATTTATATTAAAAAGGTATAATTTTAAATTCCCCCAATATTTAAAAATCAATTGCTCAATTATCCAGTATTGAATTTATAAGAGCTTAACTGTTCGATTTATTTTTCAAAAGATTGATTAGTTATCAGTTGTTTCAATTTGATAATTAATAATTTTTTTGAAACTAACCTAATAAGTCAATAATTTTATAAACACTTTATAAGACTAACTATTAGAGTTCAATTTAGTTTTATGAAATATGTGATAAAACAGAGTAAAACTAAAATGTAAAAACACAACGGAAATATAAAAAGAGGTTTAGTCTCAAGCAGAGACTTAATCCTCTCCACTTGGTGATCACCTGTCACCATGTATTTTAAATTAATAAATAGTTTGATCCACACCCTTGATCAGGGTTCACAATAGCACACAAGGCTATCCAGGTCACCCTTGACCTCTAACACCGTTCTTCATGGAAAAAACAACAAACAGCCACACATGACCTCTTCCATAGTTCTACATCAGATACCAAATAGATAAATAGAGTGTGATATTGAGGATATCAAGTATCCTCCAGTTATGGATAGGAGTTAGTGTGTGTGTAATAGACAGATACACACACTGCTTAGAAATGTAACTGAAATGAAAAGGGGGAGAACCCAAGTACCCAGGGTGAGATTGTTGTTATTGTTGTTTCCTATTACAGTTGAATATTATTTCACCTTTGGTTACACACTTGTTGTGTGATTTGATTATTATTTCAAATATTTTTTGGTATTTTAATTGTGTCCTAGTAAGGAATGAGAGTTGAGTTTTCATACATCATTCTAGGCACTCAGGATTATCTTATGACATGCATAATTTTAGGCATGCACGAGAAAAACAAGTTATGGGTAAGCTGTTAAACTTGAAGTGTTTTTCCTTACTTGTGAAATTGAATTGAAATTTTTCCTAATATGTGTTTGAGAATTATAAAATGATGCAATATGAGTATAATGGGTGTCTAATGAGATACTTGAATATGATAATGATTTTACCCTTTATTATCTATGAACTATATGTAGGATGGTTAAGGGTAGTGATAACGCCTTGGTTTTGACTATGTGGAGGGGTTTTTGGAAAGAATTGTTGTCCCTTGTTGTGTTTTCCTCTTATGTAAACATTATAAAGTAGTATAATGTGTCCTAATACTTCTATTTGTTATTGTAGATATATACCTCCACAATGAAGCTTGTTGAGAGGATGAAAGGAGGATATGGATGGAGATAACCTACAAGTAGTGGAACTCGAGGCACCGATAGTGCTGGGTGAGGAATAAGGGGAGGAGTTATGATAAAACTTTTATCACTTCATGAAATTTATGGAAAGTAACCTGGAGCAGGTTGTGAAGATCATGTTTGATTTGACATGGGAGTTTCAGCTTCAGCACCCTCTGAATTTTACTAGAGAGGGTGTACCTAAGGGAGATGAGTTCTATATTGAGTCCATCTATACTATACTTTAACATTTGGAGACATCTATAGAGAAGAGGGTCAATTTGGCTACTAATATGCTATGAGGATCAGCAAATTTCTAGTGGTTCATTTAGGTTCAGACTGGATAAGCTGATGGTATGTTATGGAATCACTTCTTGGAGAAGTTCCTAGTGAACTTTTATCCAAAGACTCTGAGGCAAGATATATCAGTTGAATTCATGTGGTTGACTTTGGGAAGTATGTCCGTGATAGACTATGTAGGTTTATTTACAGACTTACAACACTTTGCTCCAACACTATAAGGGGATGAGATAGATTGGAAAATATTTTTTAGGATGGAATTAAATGGGATATTAAGTCCCAAGTTAATCCATTTCAGCTAAATAATATTCATGAGCTGGTGGATCAGGCTTTCATAACTAAGGGAAATCTGAAGTAGGATTCTAATGAAAGAAATATGGTTGCTACTGGATAATAAATAGGTACAAATTTTTAGAGAAGGAAGCATCAACATGAGAATTTTAGACATGTAGATAGTAGTAAGAGTAACCATGGGGAAGGGTCAGTCACACAGGACCTTACCCAAATTGTATGTCACCATTGCAGTAGGCAGGTCCACTATCATAGTCACTATCCCCAACTACCAGTAGAGTGACAAAATTTTGGTAGGATTGGACATATGTAAAATTTATTAAAGAACCCATAACATATGGGTAGTGATGGGGGATCTATAAAGAATCAAGTTGTGGGAAGGGAATCTTCTACACCATATCAGGCTGGCAGCTGGAGCTCTACTGACATTAAAGGTAGAGGTAGTGGATGTGGTACTTCTGGGCAAGAGCGCTCATATCAGCATAGTTTTGCATCTTAGGGGACTCAGATTGTATCATAGGTAAGAGGGGTAGGATAGTTACATTCCATTAATCCTACACTTGTGAATAATGAGGTTGAACTATTGATAGTTATAGGTAATATTTTTGTAGCTTCCACATTATCTATTGCCTTGTTTGATACCGATGCCTCTCATTCATTTATTTCTATAAAACTTTTGAATAGTTTAAGCCTGGTGGTGGAGTTCATGAGTGGGGTATTGAAGATAGATACACCATTGGGAGTATGATCTAGATACGTATTCTTGTGCAAGGGATGTTCTCTTGATATTGGGGAGTATCATTTTCTATGTGATCTTTATAACCTTGACATGTCAATATTCGACCTAATTATGGGTGTGGAATGGTTAACATCATACCGAGACCACATATATTCTTATCGAAGTAGAGTGACATTTATGTCTCCTAAGGTTGACAGTTATATTCACCATGGAGAGTGAGATATCAAGGAGGGATGTGCAGGGCCAGTTCACCAAAAACTAAGGGAGATTACTGCCCAGGCTGCAAGTTTGTTGCTAGATGATGGAAGTGTAAACCAAGATGTCTTTCCACTCATTGTGGATATATTTTAGGATGTGTTTCTTGAAGAATTATTAGGATTTCCACCTAAGAGAGATGTGGAATTTACTATCAATATTATGCCAGGGTATGATATAATCTCTATTCTACCACAAATAATGGCATCGATAGAGGTTTAAGATCTCAAGACTCATCTGGAAGAGTTGGAGGTTAAAGGATTTATCCGACCGATTACATCACCTCGGGGCTCCCCAGTCTTGTTTTCTAAGAAGGATGGCGGGACTCTATGCTTGTGTGTCAATTATCAAAAGTTTAACTAAATGACAGTGATGAATCAATATCCTCTTCTTCATATCAGAGATCTTTTTGACAAGTTTAAAGATCTTGTGTTTTCATTAAGATCAACTTGATATTAGGGTATCATCAATTGAGATTTCTTCCTTCTGATACAAAGAGGACTATTTTCAGAAGTAGGTATGTCCTATATGGGTTCATTGTAACACCATTTGGATTGGATAATTCCCCAGCAATGTTTATAGACTTGATGAATAAAATATTCCATCCGTACTTAGATCATTTTGTGGTAGTGTTTGTGAATAACATCTTGGTGTACTAAAAGACTCATGATGATTATTCCCAACATCTTGACATCATCTTGAGTATACTAAGAGAGCATCAGCTATATGACAAGATATATAAGTGTCAATTTTGGATTGACCAGGTACACTTCTTGGGTCACATCATCTTGGAGGAAGGATTGTCAGTGGACCCAGAGAAAGTACAAGTAGTGGTTTTTTGGGAGCATCCCAAGAATGTTTTCTATATTTGTATCTTTATGGGGTTGGATAGATGTTATCAGAGGTTAATTCATGAATATTTCCATTTGGTAGTAGTGCTTTCGAGATTGACCAAAAAGGGAGAAAATTTTTATTGGTTAGAAGCATGTTATAATGTGTTACAGGAGATGAAAAAGCATTTGACATTATAGGGTCCCAAAAAATCCATAAAAGGAAAGAAAATACTCCCATAAAATTGATAAAGGAAAGGAATGCATGTGGGGATGAAAAATTAGAGGAAAATATTGAAGGAGTCCAATTTAGAAGAGGACCCAAAATAGTCCACGTACTAGTTTCCAGGAAAGGTACGTAGAAGGAACATAACATGGACCGAGTGATACGTGGGTGGCCTATGAAATGTTGGCCCTCAAAGTATTGGAAAGTGAATTAGGTAGTTTTTGGAATGAATGAGGAAAGGCACCAGTAATCCATGAACTATGTTGTTGGAAAAAATACGATAGAGAATTAAGTCCTCATGCACCACCTCCGCAGACTGAGCGGTTCGCGGATGAGACAAGGTTTACAGTGCCCCATGAACCACATTGTCTACTAAAGTGAGGTGTTTTTTTTCTGCTGTGAACTGCAACACTGAAAATATCAGTTTACTGAGTCATTCGCGAGCCGATCAATTTCCACATGGGTTTCCAAAAAAGGTGTTTTGTGCCTGTAGATACGACATACTAGGTACTCTATAAAAGGATCCTAATGGGATCCATGAAAAGGATAAGATTTTGGGGACATTTTGGAGTCTATATATAGAATACTTCAAAAGAAAAAATTTGGAAAATTATGGAACCAAGAACGGTTTTTAGTAGTTATAAACATGCCACAAACCATAAAAAGAATAAAGCATAATAATATGGGTAAACCGCAAACCTAAAAGGTGACCAAGAACCATACTCCCTTCATGGATGAACTTCCATCAAACTTCAAGATTAATTCCCCTTCTTCAATCCGAAATACCATGTAGTACATCTCTATATGGATGAAACCCTGCTTGATATAGCATTCCACTACATAGAGGGACTCCAGTGCTACATACCACCATGGTATGTGGACGGAGCCCAAGGCCATGTAAAACCATGATACGCAGACCACACAAAAATACTCATACCACCTCAGTATGCAGACAAACCTCCTACCCACACAAAAAAATGCTATGCAGAATGTACCCCACCCCACATGAACAAATGGTATGCAGAGTAGGGTACCTTTGGGATTTTCACCTTTCGGTAATGATCATGACCTTCCATTTCCATCCCATCCTCCAAATTACCTTCGTGAACCAGTCCATCAAAATTAGGACAAATCTCCTTCAAAATCCACTGGACCCATATAAATGGACCATCGGGTGCATCATCACGTCCTTCTGAGTCTACATACCCATAGTAAGAGGGGTCAGGAAGGTAATCCCCATATTGGTATGAACCCTAGTAATGTTCTCAAGTCTATATTCCCATGGTAAACCTAGAGACCAACCTTGTTATACTAATGTAGAGCTCCTAATTCTAGGGATCAAGGGTAATCACTTTCTTTTCCATTCAATGAGGGGCAGTGATAAGTCAAAGGGATTGTGCTTTCTTTTCCTTTTGACGAGAAGAAACATCCACCCCTTTCCTAGAACCCATTCTAGGGAATCTTTCCTGGATTAAACCCCAAGACTTTTGGGATAGACCTAATGACCTTTTCTTTCATTTCACATTGAAGGATTCATTTCTCCGCACCCTCATCCACAATTTCCCTAACAACTTCTGTCGTGGGATCCTCCTTTTCCCTCAGTAGAGAAGCAAAAGTGTGCCTTTGTTAAATCTTTCATGTCCTCTTATTTCTCACACCGATCTTGACTCACACAGACTTAAGGGTCTGTGATAATAAAAAATTAGAACAACCCACCATGAATTATGAGAACTTTGATTCCCACCATAACTGGGATACATATGAAGCCTTCATCTAGGCTCGAGTTCCAAATCACATCCTCTATGAAACGAGAGATCATGTCCCCTTTAAATGGGAAGATTCTATGCGTAAACCCCATCCACCATGAACTATGAGAACTCTAATTCCAACCATAACTAGGATACGTAGGAAGCCTTCAAATTGGATTGAGCTCCATATCATCTCCTCTATGAAATGAGAGATCATGTCCCCTTCAAATGGGAAGACCCCACAAGTAAGCCCCAATCAAGTCACAACTCGAACTGAACTACAAGGGATTTGATTCCTAATCATCTAGGATATGTAGAAATCCTACCTAAGGTCCAAACCCAATAACCAAAGAAACCTATAATTTTATGGGCCATATTACCTGTGGGGTTACATTCATCCATGAGACCATGTATTTTATGGGCATCCTGAGCCGCCTCAGCATAAGCCCCGCATTAGATCTAACTAGGCATATTTCACCTAGACATCCTTGCTGCATGAAGTTAAACTACACGGATGGGTCCCCATCACATGACCTTAAAATGTGATATGTCCAGTTAAGTGACACCAAACTATGTGGGTTCTGATTCCTCTCAAGAGGATATTTAGGAAACCAATCTCATGGGTTCGATCTTGATATCAAAGAAACTTCCATCCCCCCTGGATGATGATAAACTCTCGAACACCTCATCATGGGGCTTAAACTAGCATTGTCTTAGTAATTCCTAATCCATGCATATATATGATTTATTTTACAACCCAGGGGTAATATGTGGACACACTTTTTAGGTAAGAACCAAGGATCCACGAACATATGAACATTTCTTAAATCTATATGAGAGTAAAAGAGTAGGAAATAATTTCCCCCAAAAGGGTGTGATGAGCCCAACCTCTCATCCTCTTGACCAATGGAGTTATGAAGTGTTTTTGGCCAAATATTCATCCAAAAAGTGCCTTCCTTTGGAAAGAAGGTCCATTGATCATGGATAACAGGTCTGTTGGGTGTTTCTGGCTCCACGAATAAACCCATTGGAGACCATCCAAGGACATCGTACCCAACATAGGCCGATTTCATGAATGCATAACCCCCTTTTCAATCACTTGCTGGGATCATGCAAATGTGGTACTGACTTAATAACATAAAAACGATACACTGTACAATATTTATGGGACCATCTTTCCCTATCAATATGCGGTGCGACTCGAACTGGGTCGAAACAAAAATGGTGAACCTGATGTGAATACTTCACCAAGGTGGAAGATTACCCCACCTCAATCCCCTATCATATTCAAAATAAATATGGCCAAGAAAGATCATCGATTTCACATGTGATCATAAGATGCTACTTTGATAGGGTTTTTTGTCTGTATATATCATATATATATAATAAATATTTAGCAGATCTCTCTTCGATCTAAATGGAATCTCAACAAATTGATCAAAAACACATGTCAGTGACCACACGGGCGACCAGATCCCAATAGAAGAATATGAAAACCTCACCTACCCAGCATCTTCAATGCTGGGTTTCAAATGTGATGATCAAAGAGTACCATCAAAATGATACTCTCCCTACAGTTGAGGCTGCAAGGTAGGCCATCCAATCAACAAAATCTCACCAGCCACCTCTTCAACCGCAGCTGAAGATCCAACATAGGATGGCCCCACTGGTAATCTACAACTACTTAGAGAGTCTGTCCCTGGAGTGTGATAACAATTAACTCCCTTATCTTAGAGAGTTAGATGAATTCGACACCAATGAATTCATTCCAGATGCACAGAAACCCCACTCAAGGGATCCTGCTAGAGGACGTCACCATTAGTGGCGTATAACCTGATATTCTTACACTAAAGAGGATACCATGCTGATGGATCTTGCCAAAGTCCAAGGGATACAGGCCCCCCAGGCTACTCATCAAGGGAAGAAAATGCACAATCAGAAATAGGTTATCACCCTGGTTCCTGAGGAGGAGGTCCACCACACAAATGAGGTGGCATGTAATGGGAATGCATACAATTCTACCCATCATACTTAAACCTACTATGGAGATATGGTGGAAATATATGAGTATAAACAAATTCATGCATGCTCTTATGAATCCCACCATGGAAATAGGGGGCACGATACAAGAAAATGCAAATTCTTTCTAGTGCTCGCTGGTCCCACCGTGCAGATAGAGCGAAAAATTACAGGTAGATGCATTTTTTTTTCTAATGAGCAAGAAGCCCATATTCTAAATAGGAAAAAACCTAGCTATAAGAAGACACAAATCCCTTCTGATGCAAAACAATCCCACTATCTTAATAGGGAGTCAAATTATGGGTAGTCATACAACACTGCCAATGCATATGAAGCCCTCCAAACAAATACAGTGGCAATTAAATATGAGAAGAGTCAAGTTCCTGTAGATGAAAATAAATCATGTGATACAAATATAGTGGAAAATAAGAAGATAAAAATTCATGCTCACAAATACAAATCCCACCATCCAAATACAGTGGCAACTGGAGAAAATAGTCAGTGGAAAACTCATTCATTTTCCTCGATCTAGGAGAACCGCTAGTACCCACTAGCGACCCATGTAGGACCAGAGAAGGCACAAACTCTTAACCCAACATCGGAATGAGAATTCATACCCATTCTATCCAAATACATATCTCAGCACATCCTGGCCATGATGGAGGATCAAGCGTCGATTCTAGACTATATCCTTCAATCATGTAAAGATTTCATTTCGTTGGTGGTAAAAGTGAGGAGTCGGGCCCACGACCTGATCTCCAAGGGCAGGGTGATCTATCCACCAAATAAAATAATCACTATAGAGTAGATCAATATCCATGATCCAGTCTAGAAGGTTCGGAAACCATATTCTGCAATACAAGGACAACTAGACTAGGAGCAAATACCCATTCCAAATGGGGGACACTAGTCCAAAGTGGTGGCTACTCTAGGGCAGAAATATATCCCCTCCAGATCTCAAGTTTCTTATCAAAATATCCCAGTGAAATCATGGGAACCAATTAGATAGAGACTCATACATGAAGGCCACTACCAATAGTAGGTGGCCCTATTTGGCCACATGAGAGCACACAAAAACTAAAGGCACCAAATGCAACCAGAAAATGAAGAGCACATTCATGATTTTGCTCTACTGGAAGATGGAGTTCTTAGTTCCATACAACATTTATAAATAGAGGCTTAAGATCTTGTTAGTCCATTATAAAATTATATAAGTAATAGTAATAGTTACGAAGGTCCTCCCTGCAATGTCGCTACTAGCAACTCTGAAGGTTCTCCCCAGAGCACCCATGGGGACTTACTCTATGGGCCAGAAATGATCGATCATGAGAGCCTATCTTCTAATGCATGTCAGGGTATCCCTCCCCCTGACCAGAAGATCATATAGAAAGAAGGCCCTCCCCATTCTATAGTCTGGCATGATGGTCCTCCCTATGGTATATTCTACAGATACTCTTCTCCTTGTAGTAGGATGTTAAGCCATGATGGTATTCCTCTCCATGACAGTAGTCTCTACGAAGGTCCTCCCCATTGTGACATTAAGCAATGAGAGGGACCTCCCCTCATTACAGTATATTCTGAAGTCCCTCCCTAGAGTGTACACTATAGACACTCTCCCTATATCCATAGATATGATGGTAGTTCTAACCATAATAGTAGTCATTATGAAGGCCCTCCCCTCAATGACGCCAAGTAGTAAGAAGGTCCTCCCCTTATTGTGGTCCGCCTTGATGGTCCTCCCTAGGCTATACTCTTCATAAGTATTCTATATGGATGGACACTAAGTTGCAATGGTAGTCCTCTTTATCATAACACTAATTGCAAAGGTCCTCCCCACAGTCAAAATTTACACTAACAAGAAGGTCCTCCCCTCATCGGGTCCAATACGAGAAAACCCTCATATGCTGAGGTGCTTGAAAAAATGGAGTATGACATATGGGATAATATCTCCATGACTAAAGATATATTTTATCAACCGGAGGATGATCCAAGGCTACACTCATATTCTGAGCCACCCCCATACCATTAAAATGTTGACAAGACTTCTACCAACCACGATGCTTGGAACAAAATCATTAAGGAGCTATCAAACTGGGTGGATCAAGAAGAAGAGTCCCTGGAATAACAACAATAAGATGTGTTTCTTGTGAGAATATAACTAGGTAGTGATGACATACCAGTGATGTATTGGAGCACAACCACTTCTCAGTTCAACATACCCAAAGAGTTGTCATAAGAATGTATGCATAACATTCGCCTCAATATCTAGACAACTCTCCGCTAGTTAAAAGAATTGTTTTCCCTATAATGGGTATGCTAATCATTTTAATGTCTTGGAAGAGCTTCACCATCAAATAAACCTAGAACCCCTTCCGTCTACACGATGACTAGGATTAAAAAGGTGAAAGAAAGACCTTGGGATGGACTTCATCCATGCACTGCACAAGTGGTTGCGCCCAAATTTACCCTACGGGTAAAAGCGATCGATGTAGTACATGTAGGGGTCGAGTCCACAGGGACCGAAGAAGTAACATTGAGACGCTATGATTTGGTGAAGGATGGGCTATGAAGTAGCCAACTTTGGTTTTGATTTTGGATGGTTTAAATAACACTAATAAACCTACGTGAATTCAATTTAATGAAAATGGGTTGATCTAGGATTATGCTCGGGGTGGATTGAATGAATTTTACTTCTTTAAACAATTTTGGTTTTATTAATTCTTGATGAATCCATTCTTCAAAAATAACACTACCTTCATCATTTTCTGGTTTGGTGCTTACTAAACACAATTACTAATCCCTTATACACTTAGAGAACCAAATTCATGATCTCTCCGAGGTATATGGTCATTTAGTAATTGAATTTATTTTTCTCAAACACAGTAAAGATGAAGAGTAGAAATAACTGAAGAATGGATGTCTTAAATTAATTATCCAATTAACAACAATTCGTTCATAAAATAACATTCAATCCAGCCTTTGCATCCTCCTAAGATCAACCCATTAAGGGTTTAGCCCTCCATTGATGGTATACTCTCAATGGTGGGAGGAAGATGGCTAACAAGAATTGGATTGAAGAAATTAAAACCGCGGAAATAACGAGCACTCCTCCGTGTGTGTGAATGAAATTCACACCTATGTGTGAACTAATTCACAACAACACAGAGATATCATTGTGCTTTGTGATTATAAAGTTTTAATAAATGAAATGGAAAATATATAAGAGAAGAAGTTTATTAAGAACATAAAGATACAAAAAAAAAACTTACATGGAAATGGAAAACATTACAAAGGAAATTTGGAAGCAAAACATTACAATGAAACAAAGCATCCAAGATGATAAGAAAATTTTCCACCCCCATTCCATTCACCAATAGCTCCTTATATAGGCATATTAGGAGCCTTAGGTACATCCCCCAACAATTAATTCACCCCCCAACAATTTAATAGAGTCAAATGGAGGGTGAATAATCAAAAGGAAATTGATGTTTCGAATTTGACCCGGAAAACTGTCCAGATTCGTCCACCACATTGACGTGTGAATTCGATATTGAATAAGGCCGAATCCGGAGGGGCTGTAGAAGAGAAATATCTTCATCCATCTGTCATCTATGAGCTGTAAAAATTTCAGGAACTTTCGACCAGTCGTGTGGAAGTTATAGTCGAAATGGTAGGACAGATTTTTGAGAATTAATGACGAGTCCACCATTTAAATCTTAACTTCATATCCCTTTATCATCATGAAAACATCAGAACTAGCTCCGGCCACAGTTGAATAAAATGATCCTCATATTTTTATCTTTCTACTGTATAAATTTCAGCTTCATTGGGCTTGGTTTCTGGGCCCCACATTTGTTTGATGGGCCTTAGGCCCATTATGCTTTTTCCAGCATGTTTCTGCCTTCAGGCGCAAAATTCTCCATCTTCCTTTGGGATTCATCCATCGGACCTAAAAGATAAAATGTTACAAACAAAGTGATCAATCATATACCAAAATTTAAAATTAAAATGATGAATATTGTAATTTCCACAAGCAAATTATTGAGTGGGCCCAAATTGACATTTTAAGCATGAATTGCACAATGATGGGAAATGAAGTTCAATTTCTGAATTGGACTAAAATTGATGTTTATGAACTTTTAAATACATTAATATTAAGATCTTAACAATGAATATTAGCCACTTTCAGTGACTAATCACACCCCCCAACTTGAGTTTTGCTAGTCCCGAGCAAAATAAATTACAAATATGAAATTCAAATCCCCTTTTCCAGAAACATTTAAATACACATTGCTCACTCAAAAGATCTCATACCAAAAAAATTATGGAACCCATAAAAATCATTTAAAACAAGCTAGGTGCATAAGCATATCCCAAGCCCAAGCCCATTCCTTTGTTCAAATTCATTGCCACATTTCATCCAATTCCAATTAAGCATGATAAAGTGTTGTGCATCATAAAAGATATGAGGCCCATTTTATTGTTCAAGGGGAAAAAAATGGAAGCACTAGGTGGGAATCACATTAAACCTTAAGATGAGTATCCCTTTTATTTATTTATTTATTTTTTATTTTTTTAACCACAATAGATATGAAAAGACTAACTCTGGGCAAGACAACTATGGAGTCACGATCCCCAAGTGCCGGACGCCACACATATTGTCAATTTCATGCTCTACAATAGAGATATAAAGCCTAACTCTGGGCAAGACAACTATGGAGTCACAATCCCCAAGTGCCGGACGCCACGCATTTGGACAAAACATTGCTCTATGTGGTCTTTTTTTGTTTTTGTTTTTGTTTTTTTTTTGTTTTTTTTTTGGATACTCAAATTAAACTAAAAGTGACCCCAAAACCCTATGCTATAATGAAAGGGACCCAAGAACTCAAATTTACACCCACAATCCAAAAGATGTGCATTGTGGCATTTTTATTAAGAGGATGAAAATGTAAACTTTGAAAAATCACATTGGACAACCGCACTTTCCAAAAACTATGATCATGAACTTAAACTTGCATTAAAATCAGAATCAAGGCATGCAAAATTTATTTGATATCCAATTTTAGAGTTTGCAATGTGTCTTTATCATGTTTATGGTTAATGGATTTTTTTTTTCATGCATGTTCTTATTCAAAATAAAAATCATTTTTTATCCCCCCCCCAACTTAGAATAACACTGTCCCTAGTGTTTAAAGAAAAAAAAAAGCTAGAAGGGGGTAGCAGAGGAGTTCAAAGATAAAATTGAGAATGAAAAACATGGAACAAATTCACCTGGTTTTTAAAGTTGAGGTTCATGATGCTCCAAATTACTCCTTTGATCTCTTTGGGTATGTAGGCACCTCCTTGATTGAACATGTATCACCCAAAATAGTTCCTGAACCATAAAAAGAAGGACAAAGTAGACAAAACAAACAACACAATGATTTATTTAATTCCAAGTACCATCATTTTCATGTTTTTTTTAAATCAAACTAATGATACATTGTCTTCTTTTAAATTTCTGGGTAAGGTATTACTCAGGGATCACACCGCGTGACACAGATGAATACGGTGCTCCCCTTTCATACCCATCCATACTCATAAAAGAAGAACAGGTCAAGAGTCTAATAATAATTTTTTTTAAACCTACAAAAACATAAATAAAATAAACTGATGATACATTGTCTTCTTTAAATTTCTGGGTAAGGTATTACTCAGGGATCACACCGCGTGACACGGATGAATACGGTGCTCCCTTTTCATACCCATCCTTACTCATAAAAGAAGAACATGTCAACAGTCTATATATATAAAAAAAGTAACAAAATTAAGCAGAAGGAAACAAAAGATGATTCCCAGTGATTGGAAACATGAAAACCATGGGTTGCCTCCCGTGCAGCGCTTTTGTTTAACGTCGTTAGCCCGACTTGTACCCTAAATCTATCAATTTTTCTCTGGTTCATATGTTGGCTCAGTTAACTCCTCCTTGGTTTCTTGTTTATTGAATGATTCAATGAATGGTTTTAACCTATGACCATTTACTTTGAAGACATGACCACTTGTGGGATCCTGAATCTCTATTTCCCCATGAGGGTACACATGATGCACTAGGTATGGACCAGACCATCTGGACCTTAGCTTTCCTGGGTGTAGATGAAGTTTTGAACTATACAAGAGCACAAATTTTCCCAGCTCAAAGTGTTTGACTTTGAGATTCCTAGATTGGTAGGCTTGAACTTTAGATTTATTGATCCTTGAATTTTCATAAGCCTCCATCCTAAGTTCCTCGAGTTCATTAAGATATAATTTCCTTTTTGTTTCAGCCAAAGAAATGTCAAAGTTCTTTTTTTTATTGCCCAAAAGGCCTTATGTTCAATTTCAACAGGTAAATGAAATGATTTTCCATAAACCAATCTATACGGTGACATGCCTAGGATAGTTTTGAAAGCAGTTCGATATGCCCAAAGGGAATCTAAGAGTTTCTCGGTCCAATCTTTCCTAGAGGTATTGACAGTTTTTTCAAGAATTTGTTTAATTTCTCTATTTGCCAACTCAGCTTGACCGTTGGTTTGAGGATGGTATGCAGTGGAAACTTTATGAGTAATACCATACTTAGACATGAGTGAAGCGAATGGGCGGTTGCAGAAATGGGTTCCACGATCACTGATTATAGCCCTAGGAATTCCAAATCGAGAAAATATACGCTCTTTCAAAAATCAGATCACAACATGGTGGTCATTGGACTTGGTGGGAATGGCTTCAACCCATTTTGAGACATAATCAATAGCTAAGAGGATATAGAGGTATCCCTTAGAGTTTGGAAAGGGTCCCATGAAATAAATTCCCCAACAATCAAAGATTTCAACGACCAGAATGGGAGTGAGGGGCATTTGATTCCTTTTGGTAATGGATCCTAATTTCTGACACTGAGGACAACTTTTTCAGAATTGGAAGGAATCCTTAGTGAGTTTCGGCCAGTAGAAACCACTTTGGAGGACCTTTTCAGTGGTTTTCTTTGTAGAAAAGTGGCCTCCACATGCCTCTCCATGACAAAATTTTAGAATGGACTCTTGCTCAGACTCGGGAATACATCTCCTGATGATTTGATCAGGACAGAACTTGAAGAGGTAAGGATCATCAAACACATAGTGTTTTACGTCAGAAAGGAATTTCCTCTTAGCTTGGGTCCCCATGAATTTTGGAATGTCACCTGTCACCAAATGGTTTGCTATGTCAGCATACCAAGGGCAATCACTCACTGAATAGAAGTGCTCATCGGGAAATGAATCAGACACAGAGAGGTGGTGAGAGTTGTCTTTGAATTCCATCCTAGAGAGGTGATCAGCTACAATATTTTCAACACCCTTTTTATCCTTAATGGTTAAATCGAACTCTTGAAGAAGAAGGACCCACCTAATCAATCTAGCCTTGGCATCTTGTTTTTGGAAAAGGTATTTTAGGGCTGAATGATCAGTGAAGACAATGATGGGTGATCCTAAGAGATAAGACCTGAATTTATCTAAGGAAAAGACAACAACAAGCAACTCTTTCTCAGTGGTGGTGTAGTTTATTTGTGCATCATTTAAATATTTGCTTGCATAAGAAATGACATGTGGAGTTTTCTCACACCGTTGTCCTAAGACTGCTCCTACAGCGAAATCACTTGCATCACACATGAGATCAAAAGGAAGTTTCCAATTTGGAGATTGCATGATAGGTGGAGATATAAGAGTTGACTTGAGTGTAGAGAATGATTCCTCAGATCTTTCTGTCCATAAAAATGGAGCATCTTTTACCAATAGAGCACAAATTGGTCGAGAAATAGAGCTGAAATTCCTAATGAACCTTCTATAAAAACCAGCATGTCCTAAGAAGGACCTCACTGCCTTAACAGTTTTAGGAGAGGGAAGGTGACGAATGATGTCAACCTTAGCTTTATCAACTTCAATCCCTCTACCAGATACCAGATGACCTAGAACAAGTCCTTACCTTACCATGAAATGGCATTTTTCCCAATTTAGTATGAGATTCTTATCCTCGCACCTTGACAAAACCTTTTCAACATTTATAAGGCATCCCTCAAAAGTATCCCCAAAGATGGAGAAGTCATCCATGAAGACCTCTAAAAAATCCCCCACCATATCCGAGAATATTCCCATCATGCACCGCTGGAAGGTACCAGGGGCATTACATAACCCAAAGGGCATGCGTTTGAAGGCAAAAGTGCCAAATGGACAAGTGAAGGTTGTTTTTCCTTGATCCTATAAGGAGACTTCGATTTGATTATACCCTGAGAATCCATCTAGGAAGCAATAGAATTGATGACCCGCCACTCGCTCGAGGACTTGATCAATAAAGGGTAAGGGGAAATGGTCTTTCTTGGTACAAGAGTTGAGCTTCCTATAGTCAATACAAACTCTCCATCCACTATTGACCCTTGTTGGAAGCATCTCTCCATCCTTGTTGGTTATTACTGTGATTCCAGCCTTCTTTGGAACCACATGGATTGGGCTAACCCACTCACTCTCAACTATAGGATAGATGATACCAGCTTTTAACAATTTCAAAAGTTCTTTTCTCACTACTTCCATGAGATTAGGATTGAGTCGCCTCTGAGGTTGACGACATGGCTTTGACTCAGATTCAAGAATAATTCTATGAGTCCCGATAAGTGGGCTAATCCCAGGGATATCAGATAGGTTCCATCCAATGGCTTTCTTGTGTCTCCTAAGAACATCTAGAAGCATCCTCTCATGATCGGCTTCAAGGGAGGAAGAAATGACAACAGGAAAAGATTGATTGTCCCCTAAGTAAGCATACTTTAGTGATGAAGGTAAGACTTTTAATTCAAGATCAGATTGGTCATGACTTTCCAAGAATGGTTGAGACTTTGTATTGAACTTAGTTTCTTTGTTCAGATTTCTTGACAAAATTGGTTCCTTGTGAACAGAATTTTCATCCACTAAATTTTCCAGAGTAGTGTCATGAATGGCTATGGACTCAATGTTATTGATTTCAACCATGGTATCATTGATTGGTGATTCTAGAAATTCATCAATAGAGCTGTCTGAAAGGGATTCAATCCAAGGAGGCAAATTTCCCTCATGTGAATAAAGAAAATCAATCTCTTCTTGACTTAACCATCCTTCGGTAACTCCATGATGTTCATTGAGTTCATTATCAACACTACCAATCCAATTAACCTCATGGATCTCTTCATCATCCCCAATTTGAGAGTTTGCATTGTAGATGTTCAAGTCTAGACTCATGTTCCCAAAGGTGATGGTCATGTTCCCATTTCGGACTCGGATTACAGAGTTGATTGTTGCAAGGAAGGGACGACCAAGTATGATTGGGGTTTGCTCCCTAGGACCTAAGCTTGGGTGATTGTCCAGAACAATGAAGTCAGCTGGGTAAATGAAATTTTCAACTTTTACCAAAACATCTTTTAAGATCCCCTTTGGAACTCGAACACTACGATCAGCAAGTTGAAGAGTGACAGATGTGGGTTGGAGTTCTTCGAGCCCTAACTGACAGTACATGGCATAAGGAATGAGGTTCACACTAGCACCTAGATCACACAAGGCTTTGACAACTTTGTTCTCTCCTAGTTCAACATTTATGTAAGGGCATCCTGGGTCTTTCATCTTAGGAGGAATGGTCCCTTGAATGGTGGTACTCACATTAGCAGCCAAAAGGACTTGGTTTTTATGTGAAAATTTTCTTTTAAAAGTGCACAAGTACTTAAGATATTTTGAGTAGGAAGGTATGGTTTGGATGGCATCGAGAAGGGGAATGTTCAACTTGACTTTTGAGAAGATTTCCCTCAATGTTTCACTCAATTCAGGCTTGGTTTTCCCCCTCATGCATTGAGGAAATGGTGCAGATTGTGGAGTCGTTTGATGAAGTGTTGTTTCATTCACATTATTATCAGTTTCTTCAGTTTGATATTGTATTTCATTTGAATTTTCATTAGATTTTTAATCTTCACATGGTTTCTGACTTATCTGTTTAGGTTTTTCAATTGATTTCCCACTTCTTAAAACTGTCACAGCCTTTAGTTGTTCGTGAGTTGTTTGAGTGAAACTTGTCTCTCCCCTTGATGTTTGTTGTGGAATGGCTTGTGTGGGCATGGGTGCCTTTCCAGTTTTTATGGTTTGAAGTTCTTGTTTAATGGATGAGAATTCTGAGTTCATTTTGTCCATTTGTTTGCACAGTTGTTCTAGTAGGCTTTGTGGAACATTTTGGGTTGGTGCTTGAGATTGTGGGTTTATTCCAGGAGGATACTTTGGTTGTTGGATAGGTTGTTGATATTGGACATGAGGATTTTGGAATTGGACCGGTTGTGGTTGGAACTGATTATGAGTTTGAAAGTTTTGTTGAGGGTATGGGTTGATACATTGTTGTTGTGTTGGTTGTTGATTGTCCTTCCAACGAAAGCCCGGATGGTCGTTATACCTTGGATTGAAGGTGTTCGTGAATTGTGGCTTTTGAAAGTTCATTGCATTAACTTCTTCTGGAGGTCCTCCTAAAATAACATCCTTGATGGAAGGAATGGTTGGACAATTATCAGTCTTGTGGTCATTCTTGTCACAAATTGTACAAACAAGCTCAACAGTTTGGGTTTTGTGGACCTTCCTAAGATCAATCTCCTCAACTTTCCTCGTGAGTGCAGCAAGTTTTGCTCTGAGGTTTTATTCTTCTCCAAGATTGTACATTCCACCAGATTTGGGTGGCTTCTCATAGTATGGTGATGTTCCCCATGTTTGGTTTTGTTCAGCAAGATTTTCTAGATACTCGTAAGCATCATTTGGGGCTTTGTTTTTGAAGGTTCCATTACACATCATATCAATGAATTGTTTGTTTCCGGGACCCAACCCTTCGTAGAAAATTCTCACTTGTTCTGGGATTAAGAAACCATGGTGTGGTACCATGTTTAATGTGTCCTTGAACCTTTACCATGTTTCGTAGAATGTTTCTCCCTCTCTTTAAAAAAAGTTTTGTATGCTCTTTTTAAGTGCAATTGTTTTGTGATGGGGGAAGTATTTTTTATAAAATTCTCGTTGAAGTTGGTCCCAAGAGTGAATGGATGCTGGTCTAAAATTGTTTAACCAATTCTTTGCTCGGTCCTTAAGGGAAAAAGGGAAAAGTCTCATTTTAGCAGATTCAATTTGATTTGGTGGGCACATGGTTTCGACAATGTCATTAAATTCTTTAACATGAAGGTAAGGCATCTCAGACTCCATCCCATGAAAGGTTGGAAGGTGGTTCAGGACATGGGGTTTGAAAACATATTGGGAATATCCTATGTTATCATGCCTAATGCATGAGGGTGCATTGGTCCAGGTTGGTGTGAGGTAGTCATTCATGGTCGGGTCTGCAACAATTCCCAAGTTAGGGTCCTGCCCGTTATTTTGGTTCCCTCCCCGGTTTATGATTTGGTTTTGTGGGATATTCTCCATTGTATCGAACTCAACGTCTGAATTTGGAGTATTAGGAAGATTTGGATCTAAAGTAAATAGACCTCTTTTAGTGCTTGACTCCCCATCCCTAGGAGTATCCACCCTAACTAATCTGTTTGAGTTATCGCGGGTGTAGGCGGACATGCGCCAAAAGAAAAAAAAAAGCGAGAAAGGGAAAAGATAAGAGAATTGGGATGAGAATAGAAGAATGGGGGTAAGAAAAGAAGGTTTTTGGTCTAAGGAACTTACTTGGTCCCCGACAACGGCGCCAAAATTTGGTTGCGCCCAAATTTACCCTACGGGTAAAAGCGATCGATGTAGTACATGTAGGGGTCGAGTCCACAGGGACCGAAGAAGTAACCTTGAGACGCTATGATTTGGTGAAGGATGGGCTATGAAGTAGCCAACTTTGGTTTTGATTTTGGATGGTTTAAATAACACTAATAAACCTACGTGAATTCAATTTAATGAAAATGGGTTGATCTAGGATTATGCTCGGGGTGGATTGAATGAATTTTACTTCTTTAAACAATTTTGGTTTTATTAATTCTTGATGAATCCATTCTTCAAAAATAACACTACCTTCATCATTTTCTGGTTTGGTGCTTACTAAACACAATTACTAATCCCTTATACACTTAGAGAACCAAATTCATGATCTCTCCGAGGTATATGGTCATTTAGTAATTGAATTTATTTTTCTCAAACACAGTAAAGATGAAGAGTAGAAATAACTGAAGAATGGATGTCTTAAATTAATTATCCTATTAACAACAATTCGTTCATAAAATAACATTCAATCCAGCCTTTGCATCCTCCTAAGATCAACCCATTAAGGGTTTAGCCCTCCATTGATGGTATACTCTCAATGGTGGGAGGAAGATGGCTAACAAGAATTGGATTGAAGAAATTAAAACCGCGGAAATAACGAGCACTCCTCCGTGTGTGTGAATGAAATTCACACCTATGTGTGAACTAATTCACAACAACACAGAGATATCATTGTGCTTTGTGATTATAAAGTTTTAATAAATTAAATGGAAAATATATAAGAGAAGAAGTTGATTAAGAACATAAAGATACAAAAAAAAAACTTACATGGAAATGGAAAACATTACAAAGGAAATTTGGAAGCAAAACATTACAATGAAACAAAGCATCCAAGATGATAAGAAAATTTTCCACCCCCATTCCCTTCACCAATAGCTCCTTATATAGGCATATTAGAAGCCTTAGGTACATCCCCCAACAATTAATTCACCCCCCAACAATTTAATAGAGTCAAATGGAGGGTGAATAATCAAAAGGAAATTGATGTTTCGAATTTGACCCGGAAAACTGTCCAGATTCGTCCACCACATTGACGTGTGAATTCGATATTGAAGAAGGCCGAATCCGGAGGGGCTGTATAAGAGAAATATCTTCATCCATCTGTCCTCTATGAGCTGTAAAAATTTCAGGAACTTTAGCCCAGTCCTTTGGAAGTTATAGTCGAAATGGTAGGACGGATTTTTGAGCATTAATGACGAGTCCACCATTTAAATCTTAACTTCATATCCCTTTATCATCATGAAAACATCAGAATTAGCTCCGGCCACAGTTGAATAAAATGATCCTCATATTTTTATCTTTCTAATGTATAAATTTGAGCTTCATTGGGATTGGTGTCTGGGCCCCACATTTGTTTGATGGGCCTTAGGCCCATTATGCGTTTTCCAGCATGTTTCTGCCTTCAGGCACAAAATTCTCCATCTTCATTTGGGATTCATCCATCGGACCTAAAAGATAAAATGTTACAAACAAAGTGGTAAATCATATACCAAAATTTCAAATTAAAATGATGAATATTGTAATTTCCACAAGCAAATTATTGAGTGGGCCCAAATTGACATTTTAAGCATGAATTGCACAATGATGGGAAATGAAGTTCAATTTCTGAATTGGACTAAAATTGATGTTTATGAACTTTTAAATACATTAATATTAAGATCTTAACAATGAATATTAGCCACTTTCAGTGACTAATCAACAAGTTACATTGTCTTATCACCGACACCCAGTCTAGTGTTCATATCCATAGATAGAGAGAACATGAAGCCCTACACTTCACCACCTTACCATCCATCAGAATTCGATGGAAATGACATCCTGTAATGTCATTACCCAAAGACGATAGTCAAATGAAGTCCCTGCCCATGAAAGGTGGAACGCTCGATAAGAGCCAGTCTTAAGTAAGTCTCAAAAGCGTTAGTCCCGATGAGATAAAGCCATAGAGAAGATAATGAACCAGAAAACTGAGAACATCCATCAAGCTTATAGTTTAAGGGAATCCAATCAATAAGAAATTCTCATGTACTCAAAATAAAACAATTCTCATACATACCCAACACCATATCCATCTCCCATCCTCATCGGAATGGATGAGATTAATAAGAAGACAATAGTAGCAACATCCTATGCAAGATGGGGCCAGACCTATACCACAGAGATGTGGGATTTTTTAACTCAAAATTCCCCCATAAAACCAGTAAATTCGGGCCAAGGGACGTCAATAAAAGAATGGGAGCAACCCCATCCCATAGGTCTGGGGGATTTTTAGCTCAAATTCCCACCCAGTATATATCTGTCTTCTTCTTTCTAGGGAGAGAAATGGATAGAGGGGCCACCCATTCCATCCTATCTCTTGACTCTCATCCCCTAGAATGGAGGCATACCATAAGGTCATATTAGGGCTCCCTTTGAGTCACTCTCCACCAATAAACCCGAAGAGTATCATAGAATGGATGGAAAAGATCCAATAAAGGGTGTAAGAATCTCTCCCACCATTCAGCACCTGGTATGCCACCCCAAATGCGGTATGCATTAGTTAACATGATAGAAATCATCCCCAAAGAACTTTTTGAAAATAATATAAATAATGAGGAAACTGGAGAAGAGGGTTCCCTCTCGGAGACGGTCCACACCAAGCCTAGAGGCATGCACACCAGAAACCAAAGAGTTGTCTTAAAATTGGGTTCCCCCTCAGTCAATCTTCCATTACTTCCCACGTGAATCATCAATAAGAAGAATAATAATACTAAGGTCTATGACCCACCTCCTCCTCCTCGTGAAGACGATTCCACTACGCTTGAGGAGAGATTTTCTCGATAATAGGAAGAAATGAAAGATTTGAAGTAACTCAACGATGAGATGCTAAGAGAAAGCCATTATATTGGGTATGTTTCTTAGGTGGTGTGAAAACGAACACTCCCATTAGATGTACCTATACCTCACGGGCTCATCTCAATGAATGAAGCAAGGTTGGAAGGCTCATTCAGGGCAGCGCCAAGAACATTAGTCTACCTGAGCTGAATCCTGATAGGATATCAATATTTCCCTCCATTAGGGAAGCAACTAGAACAGATTCAGGTAAACCCATAAAGGATTCCCCTGGCTGGGTATCTGCCTCAAGGAACTATAGTGCTGGCACATCCAATATTTCCCCTTGCTGCACCTATTCATGCTTAGGTCCAACATGACATGCATCATGGTATCCTGAATACTATCAAGTTATTAACTACTCGAATGGAAGAAATATAAGGAAGACGTGCTCAAGTATAACCAAATCGGAGGGCTTACCCTGAATGGGTGAGCAACATCCTGCCTCCACCAAATTTCAGGAATCCCATATTCCCAGTGTTCAACGGCTCAGGGGACTCATAGTAGTATCTAATGCATTACTCTTGTTATTGTGATCCCATAATGGGAACTCCAGAGAAAAAATAGGCTATAAAACTCAGATGATTTGTGCAAAATCTATAAAGTTCATCCTTTATGTGGTACACCAGTTTTCAAGATAACTCAATAATGGGATGAGAGGATATATAGTGCTAGTTCTTATTCTAGTTCATCTCGACATTTCCCAAAACAACCGTCAGTGATCTCATGAACTGCAAACAACGAGAGAATAAGAGATTCTTGTACTTCATCGATAGATGGGAAGGTATGACTTACTCCTTAAACCAGCCACTCCCCTAAGATGAGATGATTTCCATATGAATTTATAATCTCCGAGATGAGTTAGGAATTCCACTCATTCATGTGAATTACACAAGTGGGTTCCGAGACTTCTCTAATATCTTTAATAGGATAGAGGATTCATTACAACATACCAATATCAAGTCTCAAGAAGCCCCATTAGCCCCAGTAAAAAAAGTAGGGAGAGCATAAGTGGCTTTTTTCATGCTTAAGACACCCCCTACACTGACCCCATCTCCAATCCCCCCACCAAACCATGTAGGCCCCTCTGAACATCAACAACCAACCCTACCCTGTCAAGACGAGCATATGGGAGGAAAAATAAATCAATTCAAGGAATGAAGAAATAACGCATACTCATTCTGGGATGACCAAGTCCATAGTTACTTCATATCCGCAATGAATTTCAACTTTATTTAGCTTCTGGAGCCAAATAGGGATGATGAAGTAGGTCTTGATGACCATATAAATTATTGTCCCTTCCATCGGATATTGGGACACAATATCCAAGAGTGTTATGTCTTTAAATACCTCCTTCAAAAGATGATAGATTCCAGACAGTTCAAGCTAGGACCACCACCAACACATGGATCATATGTTTCCACAAATGATCTGGATGAAGAAGGGATCTAGAAACAAGTTGTTAAGAAAAAGGAGAAAAAGTTTCATAGTTGGATGACTTGGAAGATAGTTGACAGAGATAATGGCATACTCTGGGCGTAGTTGAAGCAACTAACCATGCCTCCAATAGATCTTAATGAAACATAGTTGTTATCGTCAACTCTATAATCCTCTAGAGGACAACTGCCTGAACAACAGTCCAATTAGAAGGGTGGAAAGCGATTGTAGGAAGAAAAACTTGCACCAAATACAAGAATGGATTTTACACTCTTAGATTTCATGCTAGAAAATCTGAACCAATGGGAATTTCCCCACCAATGGTATAATGGGAACCTCCCCACCAAACGGAATGACCAGAAGTAGATGATTAGATAGAGACATCATCAGAAGAAGAGATGACTTTTTTTCTCCATAAATATCATCCATTTGATGTATCCTTTCTCCTATGAAGAGTATGGTTGTTAAACAGAATTCCCTGCACCCAACTAGGGAGATGGTGGAAAAATCCACAGAATCTAGGGATACTATGGGATACACAAACATGATATAAATCAAGCGTATGACCACAACTCTGCTCAAATCATCAGTGTTGTAGAAACCCATGGAAGGACCCTCTAACAGATATGATAGGGATTGGAAAATTCCCATGCCCCCACAGGAATCCACCTCAGTCCAATCATCTTGGAGTATCCATTATATAAAGAAAAAAATAACTAATTGCCCTGAGAATGTGAGCAGATCTACCTGTCCCAATCCACAAAGCACGAAATATCCTCCAACTATGGTACTAAGGGCTGACCCATCTTCATTAAATGATCAATCCCCTAAAGCACCTGTGAAATAGAATCCCCAAGTTGGGAAGCGCTAGATCAGAAATATGACATTATGAAATAGTTACCTTTAGTTATATCTAAGATCTCAATCATGGATTCATTAAATATATTACAATATCTCAAGGAAGATATCATAGAGTCTTTGCTGAGTTCCCAAGAGTTCGAAGCTGAAGTAACTGTCATTGAAATATACCAGATAGAGATAAATTCTATAGAATGTCATGAAGTATATCTCCTTCACAGAGCAAGATGAAGATGCCATCATGTAAGGACAAATCAAACCATTATATGTGTTTGGAATGATAAATGGTTTCGATATATGAAAATTCTTCATCGAAAATAGATTTTGGGTTAATCTCCTCCCACTGAAGACACTTCGTCGGATGGGCTATAATGAGGATAATCTGACTCCTTGCACCAAAACTATGTTGGGATACAACCAAAGTGATTAGAATCTATTAGGCCAAATCAAGCTTGAAACCTAATTCAATGACCTCATAACTCACCCATAATTTATGGTGTTCCGAAATAATATGGCCTTCAACACCCTGTTAGGGAGGCCCTAGCTACATAATCATGCAACAATCCCCTCCTCATACCATCAGTGCTTGAAATATAGTATTAATGGATAGAGTGGGACACTGCATGCTGACAAGGACCAGTTTGAGTCCTATGAGTCACACTACATTTATGCAGGGTTCTATGAACCAAAGGGGAAACAACCCGGAGCTAATGGAATTGATTAGGTCACTTCCCCAAACAGTTTGGAAATTTTTCCTATTGATCCCCTCAAGAATCTCGGGGAATAATACGTACTACCCATCAATAATATTGAAAGTGAAAGTCCAAATTTGGATGCATATTCATCCATCCTCATGATTTCAGTTATGTATACCAATCATACTAATGTTAAAAGGCTCACTAACTCCTAAGATAACGAGGAAGGTTTGGATGAAAATACCCCTAAACTGACATCAAAACTCCAGAAAATTTCCACCACACATGATGAGGTATGAATAAGTGACTCTTTATTCAAGGAAGACGAGTAAAATCTTTACCCCCTTGGTGCATCTTTTCCAAAGAAGCCCTCTCCAATTTTTGAGGTAGAAGAGACAACCTTACCTCACAGACACCAAAATTGAAACTCCTCCCTCAACTATGAAGTAATAGTTTCAAGGATTGTTTCCCCATCATAAGAATAATAGGAAGATGATGATGATGATGAGGGGGAAGAAGAAGAAGACCTAAGATTTTACCCTCTAGCATTTGAGGAAGGCATTCCCACCACTGTTGATGAACTCAAGGAAATCAACTTGGGTATGGAAGAAGACCCACAAACCACTCTGGTGTGTGTGTCCATGCCTCCCGAAGAGAAATAGATATACACCTATTTCCTAAAGTATAATCAATATGTATTCACCTATAATTATACGGAAATTCGAGGTATCAATCTAGAAGTGTCCACTCACCACATGGGCCTTCCAAAATATCTTTGTGGTTATAAGAAAGCCACCAAAAGGATGCACCCGACACATGCTGTCAAAATAGAGGATGATATCGACAAGCTCATTAATGCTAACTTTATTCAGGAGGACTAACACCCCATCTGGATAGAAAAAAATATCCCCATCAAGGAGAAAAATGGGTAGATAAGGATCTGTATCAATTTTAGGGACCTCAACTGACACTGCCTGAAAGATGATTTACAAGTCCCGATCACAGAATTGATGATCAACGCTACTACTGGATATGAGGCTCTCTCATTCATGGATGGTTATTTAGGTTATAAACATATCTAAATGGATAAATAATATGAATAATCCACTACCTTCAGGGCTCCCTATGGGGTGTTTTTCTATAAGGTGATGCCTTTTGTTTTGAAAAATGCTAGTACCACATATTAATGCACCATTTACCACATTTTCAAACCCTTCCTATGAACTTTTGTTGAATGTTATGTTGATGATATTTTAGTTAGACCATGATAATGCTCAAACCACCTAGATGAACTTGAAACCATATTCAATAAACTACGGTAGCACAATCTAAAAATGAACCCCTTGAAATGTGCTTTCGACATCACCTTAGGGAAGTTCCTCAAATTCATCGTATGATACCGTGGTATCAAAATTGACCCTGATAAGAAAAAGGAAATCATTGTAATTCATCACCTCACAACCTCACTGAGCTGAGAGGACTCCAAGGGAATCTAGATTACATTCGACACTTCATATATAACCTTACAGACAAATTTTTTCCATTAAATAGGTTGATGAAGAAAGGGGAATAATATCAATGTACTGAAGACTGTCAGAAAGAGTTTGAAAATATCAAGAATTATATCTTAAGTCCACCAGTGATAATGCCACATATCTAAGGAAGACCACTTATTATATACATAACCTCCTTGGAGCTATCCCTAGGCACCTTTCTCACATAGATAAATGATGCTGACAATAAGAATAGTCTCTATTATCTCAGCCGTACCATGATTGATACTGAGACTCGTTACTCAAATATCGATAATATCTTCCTTTCATTAATATTTGTGGTCCATAAACTGATAAATTACTTGCATCACCACAAAGTCCACTTGGTCTCACGTAGAAACCCACTCAAGTACATTCTCATCCATCCAATGTTAACTGGATTCCTGTCACGGTGGGCAGTCATCCTTTAGCAGTTCGATATATAGTTCATACCGAAAGAATCTATAAAAGTACAGAAATTAGAAGATTTCTTGGATGAGCATCCCCCAATAGGATTAGCCCCATCAGATTCTGAGCTACCTGATGAGTAAGTGTCCTCAATCCAAGATAACTCAAAGATGGGGGAAATTCATGTCGAAGATGCCTCTAGAAGCCCGATAAGAAGAAGAATGGAAGACCCCAAGTTCAAAAAAGTGGGTATGAGAGTCATACTCATATCCCTAGGAAAAGAAGTTCTTCCATATTCCTTCTTACTATCAGAAGGATGCACGAACAATGAAGTGGAGTAACATGCCCTCATTACAGGACTAGAACTAGCACTCCAAGTGCATTCCTAACGCTTGAAGATAAAAGGTGATTCTGAACTGGCCATCAAACAAGTCAATAGAGACTATGCTATCAGGAAAGAGGAGCTGATACCTCTGATGAACCATTTCCAAGAACTAATGGTAGAATTATTATCGGAACCGACATTGACTTATGTTATCAGGTCACAAAATGCACAAGCCTATGAATTGGAAAATGTAGCCACGGATCTGGCCGACCCAGATCGGAATGAAAAGGTCATCAGTATTTCCCATTGATGGATGGTCTTACCATTCGTTCATTCCAACATGGTAGAAATTAATGAGATCATTCCCATTTCCAAGCCTTATGGTCCTACCACCATATGGATGACTCCCATCATGGAATATATTTAAAAGGGATAAATCCCACCAGATAGGGTTGGAAGGGAACAAATCCAAAGAAGAGAAGTCAATTTCATGTTGTACGAGGGTGCAGACCAGCAAAAGGTCCTTTATAAGCGAGGCCTTGATGGATTCCTTCTCAGATGTATCGATAGAGAATAGACCACTGCTGTCATGAAAGAAGCACATGCCATAACTTGTGGGGCACACCAATAAACATTCAAACTCTCTCATTAAATTTGAATGATTGGGTACTATTGGCCCACCCTGATGTAGGATTATTCCAATTTCACCAAAACGTGTCATTCCTGCCAAGTCCATGCCAATTTAATCCATTAAACCCCATAGTTTATTCACAAAAATAAGTACTCTTAGCCATTTTATATATGGGGAATAGACATCGTAGGACCATACCCTCCTGCCTTGGCCATAAAATTTAAATATATTCTCATAGCCACTAAATTCTTTTCCAAATGGGTAGAAGCTGCACCCCTTAAAGAAGTTGGGGTGAAAAGCATTATCATCTTTGTAAAAGCTAATACCATCACTAGGTTTGGTGTCCCTCACACAATACTGATGGACAACAACACCAATTTATGCTCTGTTGAATTGAACAAACTCTACCAAGAGTATGGTATCAAATCCAACCATTCATCCCACTACCACACAACGACCAACAGATAGATATAGGATTTCAACAAGACCCTATCCATCATACTCCAAAATATGGAAGATATGGATAAGAAATTGTGACAAGAAAATATACTCCATGATATTTGGGCTTACCAGACCATAACCTGCACTGCCACTCAAGCAACCCCATACTTGTTAGTATACAGAACAGAGGTAGTTCTACCCATTGAAATTCAAATTCCATCGCTCCGCGTCACTATCTGTGATAAACTATCTGTAGATGATCCATCCCAAAAATAGTTTGATGAGATAGAGTACTTGTATGAGAAAAGATTTTACACTCTACACAATCTGGAATTCTACCAAAATCAGATTGCATGAGCCTTCAATAAGAAGGTTTGCCTCCGATCTTTCCTTGAAGGAGAAGTGGTGTTGGTCCTCAGAGCCTTGATGATACTCAGAAATAAACATCCAAAGTTGTATCTAAAATGGTAAGGATCATATGTTATACACAAATGTTACTCCAATGGATAATATTCCATAATTTCAATGGATAGATAGCTCACCATGACCCCCACCAATGAGAGGTTCCTAAAGAAGTAATTTTTGTAAACGTAATTGAATTCATCTTAGCTATAAGACATTAAAATGTATACCACTTCATAAGTCCTCTCCACATGTCATTAAACTGTATGGAATATGTCTTGATCACATGATGATAAACTACACAATGAAACCGTCTAGGATGCACGACATTAAATTGAATGACCCCAAAAATGTTCTCACCTGAGGGAACATTGTCTCTGGCATCGATCCTTACCATTTCATGATATAGAACTAAGTATGGAATAATTCCTATTCTTAAATGGGATGCATAGAGACACATTGACCATATGTCTTGGTCCAGCCACCACATTCCATGGAATGCATCTGTTTTACCCTATATCTCCCCTATAATACAAGGGAACTCCTCATCATTCCTCGTTTCTCACACTGAGTATAACTCACATGAGATTAGGAATGGAGGTCAGGATTTACCCCACATAGACAAAGCATAGAGGAGTATAATAAGATCATCATATTGAAAGCATGGTATAAACTTTCCCCCCTCTTCATGCATAGGTCAGACCGGCATGAGGGGGGGGGGGTCCTTATAACTATGCATGGATTGATTCCTACCCTCGCAAGATACGTAGTGACACTTAGATTCTACATCCTGGTCCAGCCACTAGTCAAAATCAATAATTCCCCCCTCTCTCTATATATAGGTCTGACTTGCGTGAGGAGAATTTTAATATTTACTGCACGATGTTAAACTACATGGAACCAAAAGTTTTCTCACCCAAGGATAAATTTCCTCTTGCATTGATCACCTAACAGGAAGCTCTAGAACTATGTGTGGCTTAATTCTTACCCTGTAGGATACATAGTGACACCCATATTCTTCATATTGGTCCAGCCACCAGTTAAAAAAATACCCTCCTTCCTAAGTATAAATCATACATTTTTAGGGAATTTATTTCAAGAACTATATGGATTTTGATTCCCAATTAACTGGGATACATAGGAAACCTCCATGAGGTTCAATCCTGACACTTCACTCGCCTCATCCTTTTCATGTCGGTTCACTTTGATCCTTGTTGTATAATGTTAAAATATACAGGATAGAAAAACTATGTGGGACTTGATTACCAACCACCAATGGGACACATAGTGATTCCTGGGCCTTTCTAGGTCCATCCATCATGAAACAAATGCCCCCATCTTCATATGATTCAGACTTGCATAGGGAAATTCACGAGTCCCCGTCGCATGACATTAAACTACATGAACAAAGAAATCCTAACCAAATAATATTAAACTATAAGATATCTCAAGAACTGCATATGGATTGTTTCTCATTATAATGAGATACATAGCGACACTCGAGTCAAAAATCTTGGGTCCAACCATGCAAAATAAAACAAATGGAAAAATCCTCCAACCCCCTACACGTAAAATGAAAATAGATTCAGGGGATTTCATGTATCGCCCCAACCCCAATTACCTAGAGTCGGTGAATTATTACATAACATTGGTATGATCACAAAAGATCAAGTCTCGAAAGACTGATTATTTTAGTAGCCTTGGAATAACTAGATACATTCATAAAGTTTACATTACATCATAAAGTGAAAAATACTACAACAAAATCTTGTCTTCATATCCCCTCATACCATCCCTACATGTCATTCATAAATTACTTCTTCACATCATGGGAAAAATAAAACATTGAAAGGGGTGATCTCAGATGCTCAGTAAGGATAAAAATATAGCGGAAACTTTCATAAATAAGCATAAAAATTTAAGGCAATGTATAACTAAAACAAAAGCCTTTTAAACTTGAACTTTAGCATAATATGGAAAAGATAAAATGAAATAATTCCATTTACTTATTCACATGGATATTCTACTAGTCAAATAATCACATGCAATATCAATAACCACTTTCATAATGATGAAATGCATAATGCCAGACTATCATAACCACATAGTCAAGGCCTTATTCCAAGAATACAAATAAGATTTTGTCAACGCCTTGTTCCAAGACACTAGTTTGTCTCATGTGACCTACCGATGCATCGAGGAGCTATAGAGGGCTCCACTCGTCACTTATTAAGTCCAATTCATTCCTCATATGAACAGGTTTAAGCATAACATAAAAATTCATATTAAAACTAGCATATAAAATGTCAATACTTTATCCATAAACCATGAATGGTATAAAAATAACACATCCACAGTCAAACATATCACAAAACCTTTAATACAATATGGAAGTTTTGTATCATAATAAATCCCATTCAAATAATCTTAAAATCCATCAAAGGATGTTGACATAGATGAAATCAAACTATTTGAGAGAAATATATCTTTTTTTAAATCATTTAAAAGTCACATAATTATAAAATAAAACATTTACTTTGAAAATATCCTTATAAGATTGTAAGGGAAGCTTAGAAGATTTTATAATGGCAGAAAATAGCCGCACCCACTGTATAAGTTAAAAAAATACATTCTTACCTTAATTTTTTCGAAAAGGTTAAAAAGGACTTGTTTGGAAAACGACAGAAAGATTCTTTTATAATATTATTATAAAAACTCAACAAGGGTATAAATGAATTTAACCCATAGTCTATAAAATAGTAAGAATGATTTGAAATACATTTTTAAGAAACATGGATGTGGATGATAAAAATGTCCCAGTAGATAATCACATATAAACAACCTCAGATAATGAAGAGATTGCGAAATAAATGCTTACCTTATACTTTTCCTTAGTCGAGGGTAGGTTAAACTCCTGTATAATGGTGAAATAATTTTTATTAAATTATACAAGAATCATTTAAATTAATATGATATCATATATTATCTTTTAACATTGCTTTGTTAATAATATCTTAGTATTATCGTTGTTTTGGATGTTAACTTACTCATTTTATTTTATATGTTTTGTTACATAATCCATGTTTGTTATGGATAGGTTTTATATTATTCATATGCAGAATGATATCAAGTCCTTAAAAATTATTTTTAATCATTAAATGAGAATTAATCTTGAATGGATACGATGGGGAATGAATCTCATTGCGTTTGTGGAGACGGTAGTTCGTACGTACGCACGAGCGACAATATCATTATTTTGATATTAAAATAATATATAATTGGATGGTATATCATATATACAGAATCATTATTATGTTATATTTATTATTTACATGAATTACACATCATTATTATACCCATCCAAATAATAATTTATTGAATAACAATTACACCGCGACATGGAGATGATAACACTACTGGAAATTTAGGCTATAGCCACAGTTTGAAACCGTGGCTATAAGCCCCAAAACCATGGCTATAGGTTATAGCCATGGTTCAATGAACCATGGATGGTGTTGGAATGGATATAGTCTAACTCCTATAGCCATGGTTTCAAACCATTTCTAAAGCCTTATATCCACAGTTTGAAACCGTGGCTAAAGGTAAAACACAAGCAATCCTTATAGCCATAGTTTCTAACTGTGGATATAGATCAAAGTTCAATAAAAAAAACACAGCAGGCCTGTATGCCTGCCTTACACCCCCTGCCCCTTCTAGTCCCCTGCCACCCCCTGCCAGTCCCCCTGCCCCCTGCTAGTCCCCCCTGCCAGTTCCCCCTGCCCCCTGCCAGCCCCCCAGCCCCTGCCAGTCCAACCCTGCCCCCTGCCACCCCCTTCCAGTCCCCCCTTCCCCCACTAGTCACCCTACCCCTTCTAGTCCCCCCCTTCCACCCCCTACAATTCCCCTTCTAGTCCCCCTGCCAGTCCCCCCTGCCCCCTACCACCCCCTTCCAGTCCCCCCTACCCCCTGCCACCCCCATCCAGTCCCCCCTGCCCCTGCTAGTCCCCCCTGCCAGTCCCCCCTGCCCCCTGCCAGTCCCCCCTTCCCCCTACCACCCCCTTCCAGTCCCCCCTACCCCCTACTAGTCACCCTGCCCCCTGATAGTCCCCCCTTCCACCCCCTGCCAGTCCCCTGCTAGTGCCCCTGCCAGTCCCCCCTGCCCCCTTCCACCCCCTGCCAGTCCTCCCTGCCCCTGCTAGTCCCCTACCTTCCACCCACCTGCCACCCCCTTGCCACCCCTGCCACCCCCACCCTGCATGTATCCCCCCTATTTTCCATCTGGCTCTGCCCCCTGCCAGTCCCCCCTACCTGTTTTCCCCTGGTTCCCCACCCCCTGCCAGTCCCCCCTGTCTGTCACCCCCCCTGGACACACCCCCACCCACTCCCCTGCACAGACACCCCCCCACCAAGGACAGACACCCCCCTGGATAGACAGACAACTCTAGACACCCCCCTCCCCTAGACAGACCCCCCCCAGACAGACAACCCTGGATACCCCCTCCCCTGTACAGACCCCCCCAGACAGAAACCCCCCCTAGATAGACAACCCCTGGACAGACCCCCCCCGGACAGACACCCCCCACCCTGGACAGACACCCCCCTGGACAAGCAACCTTGGACACCCCCCACCCTGCATGTCTCCCCCCTATCCACCCCTACCTATTTTCCCCTGGTTCCCCACCCCCGTGTCGCTACAGTGAACGATGGTCACCTTTGTCATAAGTGCTACAGTGACTCTGAAGTCCGCACTGCTACAGTAGCAAAAAATTGTGTCGGGGGCCTTCGGCCCCCGGACCCCTGGAGTAGGGACACGTTGCCCCCTGCAACCCCTAAAGAGCTCACTGCAGAGCTCGACCCACGACAGTTGTGGGACACAAGAATTCGGCCCAACTGGATCAGGAAACACCAATTCAACAATTTCTCTTATATAATTAACACATGCCCATGAATCTTGTTCTTGATTCCATATCCATGTGGACATCAGTTAATAATGTCTCTTTATTCCTTATCAATGTGACAACTTAATGATCAAAGTTTGATAGAATTTCAATTACATTGTATATTTAGACAATCCCATAAATATCTTTCTCATTTCTGGAAGTGAGGGAATCTTATGCTTGCCACATATAAGTAAAGGATGGATCTTCAGTTATGATCTGGGAAGAAAGGCTATTATATATTCTTTTTTCAAGCCATATAGACATCTTTGGAATACGCAGTCAGTGGACTACTTTGGAAGCTATTTGTGAGTACCCGATCAAGGAGAGAGACAACTGTGAGACCTTTGTTTGATGTTGGACAACACCAGCACAACTGCGACGCGATCGCAGCTGGAAAAAGCGAGCACTGGAGGATAGTGCATGCATTATTTATAACAATTCCAACAATATCCTTTGCTTTTCCAATACCCATTAACATAAACAAAGTCCTATTCCCATTTCATAAAAAAAAAACCAGCCCCCCCGGACAACAGCCACCCCCCCCCCCCACATCCCTTGCACCCCTTGCACACCCCTCGCCCCCCCTACTGGACCCCCTTGGACAACACCCCCCCTGCTAGACCCCCTGGATAGTAGCAACCCCCTACTGGACCCCCTTGGAAAACCCCCTAGACCCTGGACACCCCCCCCTTAGACCCTGGACACCCCCAGACCCAGAATAGACCCCCCTCCCCCTGGACAGATTCCCCCCAGACCCTGGATAGATTCCCCTCCCCCTTCCAGTCCTACCCCTATACCCTGGACAGATCCCCCTCCCCCTGGATAGATTCCCCCCAGACCCTAGACAGATTCCCCTCCCCCTGCCAGTCCTGCCCCCCCAGACCCTGGATAAATTGACTCGGTTTTAGTGGAAACTATACTTTAATAAGTTTATCTCTAAATGTTAGAGAGAAAGCTATGAAGTAATACCCATGGGTGAATCAAATAGCTGAATCGGTTTTAGTGGAAACTATAGTCAGAAAAATCCAGTCCATGATCTATATAGCCAATGTTGAACTGGAATGGCAGGTGGACCATGCTTTGGAATTCACTAAGAAACAACCATTGATCTTTTTTGGTGATAAGATAGTATAGGGATCATAATAATGGATTAAGATTATTTAGAAGTTTTTTACTTTTTTAACACTTCAAAAGTATCCAAGGTTGGTTTCTCTACTTATATGCTTTATGTATTGGGAATAAAGTGGTTAGGATCTATTGTGATATCCAAATTGCATGAATATCTCAAATAGACTACTTTTGATAAATCCTTTAATAAAAAATTTTATCCTAATACACTAAGAGTAGTGAAGGCATGATATTTTGTTACTATGGAGCCGGGATATCATTCTAACATGGTGTATGTTACTCAGTTTGCTATATAAATGAACTTATTTACAGATCTTGTTTATAATGTCTATATCAAGGAACAAATGTTTGAAATGGGTTTGAGGCATGATATTCAGTCTATGTTGATTATTATATTCCCACCCACCTTCATGAAGATTATAGGCAAGGTATCTATGGATGAGGATGATACAACTAGGAAGATAATACTCTTGAAAGCATCAGTGATAGTAGGAGGTAGCCAAAGTTTTTATTCTAGCTAGAATAGGAAGTTAGATGAACATTTTTGAGGTGGTTTTAGGAGTGTACAAAAGATATCAAGTCAAAATATAGTGTCATGTTACCAATGCAGGAAAAGGGGAAACTTCAAACCTGATTATATAGAATCACCCAAGGCATGCCACCTGTGTGGTAAATCTAATCATATTAATTATTTAGGTGAGAGATAATAATAGGTTAATAGAGTTATATATGATGTGTTAAAATTATTTTGATCTCAACCACTTTCCAATAGCGATGTTCAGGTCCTAAAGAAAGAGAAAAATGTGGCTGGATGTATCTATGCAGCAGAGTGTACACTAGAGCAGTCAGAGGCAGGACTAACTTCCATGGGAGGTATGTTTTTTATTTCATATTCTATGTTTATATTATTATTTAATATTGTTGTAACTAATTTATTTATATTATAAAATATTATTGATGCATTGGATTTATTCTTAGAGCTTATGCCTTGCTTGATTCCTATTTCCGATCCTTTGAGAAAGAGGTCAAAGAAGGGTTTCAAATGTCCTGAGTTTTGGGTGATGATTGTTGACCACACAACCATATGGTACTTTCTATTTCTTGATCTTGACATCTTTTATCACATCATTTTCATGGAATATATGATTAGTTATAAATCTAGAATCGATTACAATCATCATCGTGTCCAGTTTATTTCTTCCAATAGAGTCACTCATATCTTTCAGGTTGAGTGAGATACCAAATCTAAGAGATAAATACATGTTTCCCCAAGTTCTAGGATGATATAACACTATTTTTTGAATATGTTTCTAGATGTCTTTGATCCATGTCTTAGTGGTCCTCTTCCTGTGGTGCTGAGTGAATTTCTTGAAGTTTTTTCATATGACTTATCAGGGTTACTAAATCAGAGGGAAGTCCAGTTTTATATAGACTTTATCTTAGGGAAATGGACCATTTTATTACCTACATACCATATGGAACCCACTAAATTAAAATAATTAAAGGTTTATTTTGAGGATTTTGAAGATAATAGATTTATTTATCCCATCGTTTCACCTTGGAATCACCAATGCTCTTTAAAAAGAATGTGTATGGGAGTCTCTAGATTTCAATTGGTTATTGGAAACTCAACTAGGTGATAGTTAAGAATAAATTTACCTTTCATAGTATTGATGGAAATTTTTATTATCTCAGGTGATCCAAGTGGTTTTAAAAAATTAAACTGAGATTGGGATACCATTAGCTAAGGTTATGAGAGGAAGATATTCCTAAGACATTTTTAAAAATAAGATATGGTCATTATAATTATATGTTCATGTCATTTGGCCTTAATAACACTCTTATAGTGTTTATGGATTTCAAGAATCAAATATTTAATCAATTCTTGTATTCCTTCCTGATTGTTTTTATGGATCATAACCTTGCTTATTCAAGATTGGAGGAGGATCATGCTGAGAATTTAAATACCATCCTTGGAATATTGGAAAAGCATCACCGATATAGAAATATATCTAAATTTTAATTCTGGATTCAATAGGTGAAATTTATAAGTAATTTTATTTCTAAGAAGGGTGTATCAGTGGATGTTGAGAAGATTCAAGTGGTGATGTATTTGGAGTATCCAAGAAATGTGTTTAAAATCCATATTTTCTTACAATTATCTAGTTATTAAAGGAATTTTATTTGGGACTTCTCCAAGATTACATCTACCATAATAGATTTAACCCATAGAAGTGTGAAGTTTTTTGGGAGTGATCAATTCTAGAGATATTTTGAGGAGTTTAAAGGGATATTGACTTTAGCTCTAGTTTAGATCCTTCCTGATTCGAGTTTGGGATATAATGTTTACTAAGATGCCTCGTGTATGAGTTTGGGTTGTGTTTTGATGTAGGGGAGATAGGTATTAGCTTATGGATCTCTTTAGTTGTTGACTCGTGAGAATAAATACCCCATTAATTATCTTGAATTAGTATCTGTGATTCACACTCTAAAGACTTGGTACCACTACCACTTCAGGGAGTGGTTTATAGTGTATTCAAAGAATAAGAATCTAAATTATATATTATCTTAGAAGAATATGAACTTGAGATGGATATTCTAGGTGGAGTACAATTAGAACTTTGATTTTTAAGGTGGAAGGGGGCTGGTGTGGGCAGGATGTGGCTGGAGCAGGGCCAAATCACGACATTACCGCGGCGTGACTGCGGCATGACCACGACGTGTTGGCCCGTTCTAGCGACATCCGCGGGGCATCATCTTTCGGCCAGGAGAAAAGGGAGAGGGAGGAGGCTGGAATACTGGTGGAAGGGGGCTATTTGCAGGTGTTGGGAGGATGGTGCGGGCTGATTCGAAGGTGGAAGGGGGGGGGGGGGCTGTTGCGGGCTGGAATGCTAGTGGCAGCGGGCTGAAATGAAGGTGGAAGGGGGATGGTGTGGGCTGGATGTGGCTGGAGCAGGACCAAATCACGGCACTACTGCGGTGTGACCGCGACGTGACCGCGGTGTGTTGGCCCGATCCAGTGACATCTGCGGGGAAGCATCTTCTGGCCAGGAGTGAAGGGAGTGGGAGGAGGCTAGAATGCTGGTGGAAGGGGGATGGTTGCAGGTGTTGGGGGGATGGTGCGGGCTGATTTGAAGGTGGAAGGGGGGGGGGGCTGTTGTGGGCTGAAATGCTAGTGGCAGCGGGATGAAATGAAGGTGGAAGGGGGATGGTGTGGGATGGATGTGGCTGGAGCAGGGCTAAATCACGGCGTGACCGTGGCGTGTTGGCCCGATCCAGTGACATCCGCGGGGCAGCATCTTCCGGCCAGGAGCGAAGGGAGCGAGAGGAGGCTGAAATGCTATTGGAAGGGGGCTGGTTTCAGGTGTTGGGGGGATGGTGCAGGCTGATTCGAAGGTGGAAGGGGGGCTGTTGTGGGCTGGAATGCTGGTGGAAGCGGGATGAAATGAAGGTGGAAGGGGGCTGGTGTGGGATGGATGTGGCTGGAGCAGGGCCAAATCACAACGTGACCGCGGCGTGACCACGGTGTGACCGCGATGTGACCGCGGCATGACCGCGGCATGTTGGTCCGGTCCAGTGACATCCGCAGGGCAGGGGGGTTTGCGGGCTAGAATGCTAGTGGCAGCGGGCTGAAATGAAGGTGGAAGGGGGCTGGTGTGGGCTGGATGTGGCTGAAGCAGGGCCATATCACGACATTACCGCGGTGTGACCGTGGCGTGACTGCGGCGTGACCGCGGCGTGACCACGGCATGGCCGCGGCGTGTTGGCCCGGTCCAGCGACATCCACGGGGGAGCATCTTCACAGACAGCGCACCTCCATTGGAGGGGTTTTATTATAAAAAACATGACTTTATTTAACAAATGAAACAAGTATATTAAATAAAACTTATTAAAGATATGCAATTCAATATAATTAAACAAACCAAACCATTCAGCCATTTGAATCTTACCATAATTTCAATTAGCCTCGTTTTGGACATAACCTGCAAAATCTAAAAGCTAACTAAAGTAGTTCTAATTGTAGGAGCGGTAAAACACCAAGAAAAGAGATGTAATACACAAATCTAGCAATGAGTAAAAATGAAGGCAATGAAAAACCAGCTTAACCAAAAGTACCCATCCATCCATTAGATCTCTTCAGTTGCAATCCAGTGGTCTCCTACAATGGACCCACTTACAATAGGAGGGTGACTGTAAAATACCAAGCATGTTTTACTTCATTCTAAAAAAACAACCATTAATAAATCATAGCACTAAGAAATGAAAACACAATCAACAGTTGGGTAGAAAATTGAAAATAAATAATATTTTGAATGTGTAATATGAAATATACAATGGGAAATTATTATTAACATGAAATTAATGGTAGATTAATCTAGATGCATTACCAGTATGAAAAAGAGAGTTGGTATATCTTCTCCGAATTCATTTTCCTTGAAATGGAGGAAGACGCCCATCCCCATCCCCCACCAGCCCCTCCCCCCTACCCAGCCCCATCCCCCCTGTCCATCCCCATCCCCCCACCAGCCCCCTCCCCCCAGCCCAGTTTTTCCCCTCTCATCCCCTCCCCCCTGCCCAGCCCCTTCCCCCACCAGCCCCTACCCCCTGCCCAACCCCATCCCCCCTACCCAGCCCCATCCCCCACCAGCCCCCTCCCCTAGCCCAGTTCTTCCCCTCTCATCCCCTCCCCCCTGCCCAACCCCTTCCCCCACCAGCCCCTCCCCCCTACCCAACCCCATCCCCCTCCAGTCCCCTCCCCCCTGCCCAGTTCTTCCCCTCTCATCCCCTCCCCCTACCCAACCCCTCCCCTCCCAGCCCCTCCCCCTGCCCAACCCCATCCCCCTGCCCAGCCCCTCCCCCTTGCCCAGCCCCATCCCCCCTACCCAGCCCCATCCCCCTCCAGTTCCCTCCCCCCTGCCCAGTTCTTCCCCTATCATTTCCTCCCCCCTGCCCAGCCCCCTCCCCTCCCAGCCCCTCCCCCCCCCTACCCAACCCCATCCCCCCTGCCCAACCCCATCCCCCACCAGCCCCTCCCCCTACCCAGTTCTTCCAAATAAAAAAATGATGCATGGTAGTAAGCAGTAACAGAAATCACTCTAACAGTAATCACTCATTCTAAGGGATGTATTGATAATTAGATATATAAACACATACCCACCAATAACAGGTTCAACTAATGCATGGACACAATATCCTGCAACATTAAATTCAACCCCATCTAAATAACACATCCATTAAAATCATGATGACATGATATAGAAATATCAAACATACTAATTATGAGGCGTACACCAATGATCCAAAAATACCTGAAAAAGCTATAAACAATACGTTATAAAATGAAAATTGAAATATAATTCCATGATTAAGAAACTTGATTAATGATATTACCTTCAAAAAAAAGCATGCTTTACATGTCTTAATGACATTAAACATCTCCACCATGGGATATGCCATGGATGTTTTGAAGCCCAACCCCTTCCCCCACCAGCCCCTCCCCCTGCCCAGCCCCATCCCCCACCAGCCCCCTCCCCCACCAGCCCCCTCCCCCACCAGCCCCCTCCCCCATGCCCAGTTCTTCCCCTCTCATCCCCTCCCCCTGCCCAGCCCCTCCCCTCCCAGCCCCTCCCCCTGCCCAGCCCCTCTCCCCTACCCAACCCCATCCCCCCCTGCCTAGCCCCATCCCCCACCAGCCCCCTCCCCCCTGCCCTGTTCTTCCCCTCTCATCCCCTCCCCCTGCCCATCCCCTTCCCCCACCAGCACCTCCCCCTGCCCAGCCCCATCCCCCCTGCCTAGCCCCATCCCCCACCAGCCCCCCTGCCCAGTTCTTCCCCGCATGCTCCCTCCGCCCTACCCAGCCCCTCCCCTCCCCTCGCCCCTAACCAGATTCAACCATAATCGATTCCACCAGGCTATAGAGTACCCTGTAACCAAACTTAAATAGTTAAATATTTATGTCATAATTTTTTGTTACAAGTATTGCAAATATATGATAATCCAACTATAAAATATAAATTTAAACTTTATATGGATTTATATGAATTATAATCTTCAATAAACTAAAAATGGTTCAAAAAATGTACAGATTACATGATACACATGATTGTCAAAAAACACAATAATCAGTAGATTTCATGACCGACATGTTAAACATGTTTGCAAAAAAAAATACATATTTTGTGAGAAAATGTTAAAAAAAATTGTCAGAAAATGATAAAAATGTTAAGAATGTACAACTTATAGATCGCAGAAAGAGTTTTCATGCCTTTGAACAATGAGCAGTATCAACTGTAATAAGATGTGCCAAAAGAGTTAAATGTGTACATAATCTTCCTTTAACTGTCATCTCATTGCTTCCACCTACTGGAACATCCTTGTGTTCTCCTTCCATAATAGTTAAATCTATACATAAAGCTTAATAAATAATTTACAGAACATGAAGAAACTTAATTTAATGACCAATAAAAATGTATTATGTTGCCTTACGTGATTCATAGTCATTGTGACTAAATAAAATTAATCCATAGATAATGTTTCAATGAAAACCAGTTTATATGTACTGGGGAAAAATGTACCTGCAAATTTCAAAAAACCACCCATTATTTAGTTAATATAGATGAACTTCATGTAGAATAATTACCAGTTGAAAGTGGTGTTTTTTCATTCTAAATAATAGATCAATAAACATATTAAATTGAAAAGTCAAAACATATCGAATTCTGACAGATAGTTTCTTCAGTTGGTTAAAAAATATAACGACCATGTTTATTTATTTATTAGAATACATTCAACAGAAAAATAGATAGTTCATAATAAGGAAAAAAATATGAATAAATGAAGCATGAAACGAATATTGTATCATTATAAATAATTGTAAAATATTAAATAGTTTCCTTTATGAATGGATCAGTCCAGACTTAAGTGTCAACCATGGCATATGAATACTACTAATCCCTATAATACTGAAATATGAAAGCCTAAAAGTAATTTTTGTCATAATTAAAAGGCATAGATGAGTATTGATCATTAAATTTCCTATTGATATTATTCAAAATGAAGAAAACCTAATTCATTATAATTTTCAATTCATGATAATAAATATACAAATGAAACTGAACATTCAGCATGCATGAAAACCTAAACTGAGCCTTCGAAGCAGCTCAATAGTGTTGTGTTGGTTTTAAAGCTCGCCTAAATAGAGACATGTAATGGGGAAGCAGAAGGTCTTCCAGATTTGTTCTGACTAATTGTAGACATTCACTCATGTCAGGAACCTTCAACATAGAGCTTTCAACCACTTCAGAAGACCCAAGAACATGAAATTGAATTAAAAAATATATTTGAAGACTGTTGTTGTAGCGTGATAATGAACATCACCATTCAATTCAACTTTTAAGCCATATAAATAATAAGTGGTAGCAATTATGAAGGGTCATAACTACATGTGCATTAATTAAATGTAGTAGTTTAATTAATGTAGCAGTCCAGCACCATCGCTTCTCACCCAAAGAAAAATAGAATAGGCACATACATACTAATTTAGGTCATATAAGTAAGAATAAAAAAAATACAATTGACAGTGTAAGGTAATTAAAGAAATTCTGGATCTATGCTATGTTTAAAAAAACATTGAAAACTGTTTATCCTTTGAGCATGAACTGTATGAAACATTGGTGTAGGATTCAATACATTATACTATAATAAATATCAAGTATAAGCTATATGGATATAAACTTGAGCAATATTTCAATCCAAAATACAATCCCATAAACTATGGAGAAATAGAACCAAAACTCATTAGGTCGCAACTGAATTATAAAATCAAACACATTTCTAGATCATCCTATTGTATTCACATGCACTAAGGAAATAAATAAGATAGTAACAGTTTAAACATTAGTGGAGTTCACAAACCAAAGAGATATTTACCTCAATAGTCTTAGAAATATCCATTACAGAGATAACTAAATCACATCTTGGATATCATTAACCTGAAGCTTGCACATAGAATGTATTCTAGAGAAACCTGCAAATTAAATGGGCAATGTCTCGCAAACACTTTAAAGTGGAAGGTGGAAAACATCAAAAAAATTGAATAAAATGTAGAAACACAAACTTGGATGTCTGTTTATGCTTCTAACAACAGTATGATTTGATCTTCAACAGGCACATGAGGTGCTGTCCAGTTGTTTTCCTGCATGGAAAACACAAAAATAAATGTTATTAAATAGTAAAATAACACCTTATACATGTCATTAATAATCTAGGTGATCACATCATTCAAGGAATTGTCTTCACTAAGACTTTTAGTGTTAAAAAAAGATTCAAAACGGACTAAATCATTAGATATGATCCCCTCAACATTAAAAGTCTTTTCATTCACCTTAATGCTGGAGATATGTTTTTGGATCCTTCTCTCCTTCTTCATGATGTGGAAAAATAGAGTACTTAAAAATAGATGTGTTAACATAAATAATATAGAAACTTGGTTGAGAAAATATTCTCATCATTTATGTTCACATTTATGAACAAGAGGATTAACTATATTCCTTATCATCTATGTTGTATTTTCGTATTAACCATGTGGGGAGTTTTAAGATGAAACTGGTTATTGGGGGGAAACTATATAATATATGTTTTCAAAACTAGACAAAATAAGTGGAGTGAAGCAAACTTTCCAATATGTATAATAGTTTTAAAGATCCATTTTAGTGAATTATATACTTAAGACATTTTAAAATCAATATATAAAATATATGCACCTTAATGATAACAATATGGAGTATCTTCTTAAAGGGGAGACTAGAAGAGAATACTTTGAGAATATTCCAAAAATTATCAATATCATATAAATAAAGATATTCCATAAATTTAATGGAAAATATATAATTGATATGGTTTGATTTATTATTATCTCGTCCTTGGTTACAAAATTCCAAACCTAACATTAAGGGGGATAAATTATTCTTAATCAGGGAAAATAAATTGAAATTTTGAACAAGATTCTAGGATATTTTCCAATGTGTAAATTTAGATAATTTTATTTCTTATTAACATGAGTGTAGAAAATAGGGTTGAAATATTCCAAGATAATAATTATTACAATTGGTATTATATAATTATCTTAGATTTAATACATTTTCACATCTTATGAGAAAGGCTATGAGTATTTTTATTACAGATTGGTATCATGTTCTTTTATAAATAGACAAATTTATTATATAAATAAAACCATCTACCTTTTTGTATGAATCTCAGATCATAAATACTTATATTAGTACATTTATTGAGTATGAATTCATACCATTTTTTCTCTCATGTACTCAGTAATTATTATCATAAAGGAGGAGAGAACAAAATGTAATGAAAGGAATTATGAGAATTAGGAAGATAATAAAAATATGATTGAGAAATGAAGAGTATATATTGATATATCATTTTATTGGGTATTAGAAATAAATACAAAGGGGGTTTGTTGAGGCCACCTTATGTGTGATTTATTTTATTCAATGATATTGAATTGTCAATAAAATTTTATGTCAACATTTTGATGAATAAGATATAGATTGGATTTTTTAGAAATCCTAATCTTATTATTGAAGAATAAATTTTCCCAATAAGTTTTATGATTATATTAATTGAAAAAAGATTAAATAAATTATTCAATTTATTTTTTGGAGATTCTTATCATTATATTAATAAAAAGGGGTAACTTTTCATTTGGTGTTTTTTTATATCCACTCATATTAGAAAAAGAAATTTGAAGGTATTTGAATTTTCTATCCCTTTGGTTTATAAGAAGTATAAAAGAATCATTGGTGTTTTTTAAAGTTATAATAGAATAATAATAGTGGTTATATGGTTGGGAGTTTGGTTTCTAAGTAATTAGGTATTGAGGATATAACTATATTATCTATTTTGACAAATCATAGAGGAGTTAGAAAACAATAAGGCCTGCTAAAGGCTGTCTTAGAACCTGACAATCCAATACATATCATAAATATATTTGAACAATTTTAAAGGTAATATAATCAATATTGGAATGGTGGATGAATAGTTCTTTTTTAGTTCAGCACAGGCATAGAGAGTGTGGGTTGGTGCTTAGAGGAAGATCTACCATGTTGGGTTGCATGATAGACTGGCCACCCTAAGGGATCTAAATGACCAGCTACCTCACAACTTCTATGGTATAAAAGATTAAACCAAATCAATTTATAATATGGGGTCATGAAATGTGTTGTATTATTCACATTTAAAATCAAAGAAATTATTGGGAAAATTTGACATCATGTACATTGTCATATTCCTTTCTTGATAGTTTTCACTCTATTCTAGTAATTATCAGGTTGTGTACTACCATCAAAGCTAGAGGTAAGCTCAAGTTGAAATGTCATGATGCATGTGGGTGTTTTTAAAGATCATATAAATGTCATGGATAAAAATGTATATAATAACAAAGGATGGTGGAAATTATTTTAGGATAATATCATTATAAGAAGTGGACTCTAGGAAGAATAGGGTGATAATATGATACACTCTACATAAGATACTGTGATTGTGTAAGAAATCGATATAAATATGGTATTCCATTCTCATAAGATGTAATCTTGTGTATGATACTAAAATAAAATTTGATAATAGACTTCATAAGAAACAACCATTTCAAAAGATATTATTTGATTATATAAGGTACATAAAATTAATATAAATCAATGAGAAGCTCGGACTTTATGATGTACCTCCATGGGGTATATATAGATCATCATATGGTATAGATATATCATGAGGTTCAAGAAGATCATGAGGTATATGTGAAGTTCATAGAGTACATTTTAAGGTGTTATAGAATATTGTAGGGTTTATGAACCCAATGCAATAACTTCATAAGGTAAATATAATTATCAAATTTTGTGAAATTGAAACATCTAATAAATAATTGGATTAGGTGATGATACAAATACAGGGGATTACCTTTGGTGTTGAGGGTTGTGGGGGAGAACCGTCGGGAATGGAGGAGGAGGGGAGGCAGCTCGGATCAGCTTCGCTAAAGGAGGGTCGGGGTGAGGAGGGTCACCGTGAGGAGGGATATATGGTTTTGAGGGTTGCTGGTGAAGAGGTTTCAGAGAGGGCGATGGGGGTGTCGACCTCGGCGTTGAAAGAGAGGGGTCAGGGAGGAGGGTCACGACGAGGAGGCGTCAGAAGAGTGGCGTCGAGGAGGAGGGTCGCGGAGAGGAGGCATCGGGGAGGAGGGTCACGACGATGAGGAGGGCGCGACGAGGAGGATTCAGGAAGGAGGGTCGTGGTGATGAGGAGGGCGCGACGAGGAGGCATCGGGGAGGAGGAGGGCACGGGGAGGAGGAGGTCGTGGCGAGGAGGAGGGTGCGACGAGGAGGAGATCGCGGGGAGGAGGAATCACGAGGGCAAAAGGGTTTGAGGATTGAGTTTTCAACAAATAGCCATGGTCATTTTATTAAACCGTGTCTATAAACAAGCTATATCCACAGACCGATAGAATTGTGGCTATAGGTCTATGGCTATAGCCTGCATTTCTAGTAGTGTAAGCCGTACGTATGCACGTATAGTGACATGTCATTCAAAGGATAGATAGAATACTGAATATGGTTGTACCATATTTATAATAACATCAAAGTATATAGAATATACTGGAGTTATTATTTAAGAATGGGAATAATAAATAAAGAAGAAGTTGAAGAAGAAAGGAACTTGAAAGAGGGTGGTGAAAACATTAACTCTTCTTCGAGTTCTTCCTTTTGATTTGATCAAAAGGGCTCCTTAGGTTGGATTTATGACTAAAGGAAGGCCTCTAGGATTAAGATAGGATATTTGAGAGGGTATTTGGGCAGAGGTTGGATGATCCCAAAGGCTTTTAAGGTATGAATTTGAGAGAAGGGGGAGTTCCCTTTTATAAGAGGGGTGAGGGGCACCTTAGGAAAAACTAGAAATATTATTTTATAATAAATTAATATTAGGTTTATAATGGCTCCAAAGTGGATTATTTAAATTTTAAGGTGGGTATGGGTCGAAATCCTTTTAACCAATAGGTTTTAGACAGGTTTGGGTCACTTTATTAACCTTATCTTTTAGTTTTAACTCTTAGTTAATTAGTTTGACACTTACCATGTCTCTTTGTATTTTTATATTATATAGTCAATAAAATTACTATAAACATCCAAGAGACCCCAAAGTGGTCCATTAATGATACAAATATCATTATATAAGTCTCTTGGCCGAACCTTATATTTTTAGGAATAGAATATAAATTAATAATATAATATTTTTTTTCAAAACTCTTTTATGTCAATTTTGACACTATTGGGTATTTTGTTTTTTATAATTTTATAACAGAATTATTACTTCAAAAAAATTTTATATAACCAATTCTAATATGTCATATTAACCTATGAATTTATTTTAATTCATAAAAAGTCTCAAATTACATTTATTTTGATATTTATAATATAAATTATTTTAATATTTCATTAATTAGGTAATTACTACATCACCATTGTTTCACAAATAAATTAAATTATTTAATGTCTAAAAATTATAAATAAAATACCATTATGTAGGAAATCGTTTTATATTTCTAATGAATATTTATAATCTAATTTATATTATGTATAACCCTATATTAAAAATGTTTTAGTAATTAAACATTGATTTTAACTCTTTTAACTCTTATTTGAATTAAATAATAATAAATATCCTAATCTAATCCATGTGGACCTAAATGATAATATTTTATTCCTAAGGTTGTTTTTGGTCGAGATACACTTGTCCAATAGAATTAGGACATGTGTTAGGGTAATATTAATATCATTTTTACCCTCAATTACCCTATTTACTTTTAACTGTGGTAAATAAAGGTAAAAAGTTACTATTCACGAAAAATTATTTTTATCTTATTAAACCACATTTTACTCCTTGATATTAACCATGTCTCTCGGATATTCAAAATTCCACTCACAGAAGTGGTAAAATTAAGTTTTATGTGAATTTCCAAATTCTCCTAGGAGGCGGGTAAAAGACGGTGAAAAGTTCCATAAAATTTTTATATATCTAAAATAATTCTAAACTAACTTCAATGAATTACATTGAAATTATATAGGTATTATGTATCTATTTTTACCTTAATTAAATTTAAATAAAATAAACAATTATTTAAATAAAAATTCAGTTTTAAACCATGACTCAGTGTTTTTCACTATTCATCAATAATTGAAAGTTTTTAGAAAAATACCCAAATTTTACCCTAGGCTAATTTCGATATTCTGAATCCAAAAATGAAGTCCATTTTGAAAGATAAAATTTATAAAATTTCAAAAAGTGGGTATTAATATTCATAACGGATAGTTTGATTGGTTGTGGTGTGTGTTAGAACTCGAAGTTGCGTACAACACACGCTATTGTATTATTCAAAGAGAAGCGTACCATGGAAGCTTGGGGTGTTACATTCTCCCCTCCTTCAAATAATTTCGTCTTTGAAATTTCTAGAATACTACCGCATGAAAAGACTCGGGTGATTCTTCATCATAAGTTCCTCAGGTTTCCACGTTGCCTCTTCCATCTTATGGTTTCTCCATAGAACTTTTACCAGATGAGTCATCCGGTTTCTCATCACTTGTTCTCTTGTATCAAGAATCCTGATGGGCTCTTCGCAATAAGACTAATCGGGTTCAAGTTCTAATTCCTCGTAAGTGAGTACATGCGTTGGGTCAGGCATGTATTTTCTCAACATTGATACGTAGAACACATCGTGAACTTTGGAGAGACTTGGAGGCATTGCCAAACGGTAAGCTACAGCCTCAATTCACTCTAGAATTGCGAAAGGTCCAATGTACCTGGGACTCAATTTACCCTTCTTACCGAAATGTATAACTCCCTTCTATGGAGATACCTTCAAGAAAACATGATCTCCTACCTAAAATTCCAAATCCTTCCTTCAGTTATCGGCATAGCTCTTCTGCCTACTTTGAGATGCTTTGATGTGGTTTTGGATTACCTTTACCTTTTCCATTTTTTCCTCCACCAAATCTGGGCCTACAAGTTTTCTTTCACCAACGTCATCCCAACAGGTTGGTGTGCGACATCTCTTTCTATATAATGCTTCATATGGTGCCATCAGAATACTTGAATGAAAGCTATTGTTATAGGAAAACTCCACCAGAGGTAAATATTGATCCCACATACCCTGGAAGTTTAGTGAACATGATCTCAACATGCCTTCTAAGGTTTTAATAGTCTGTTCTGATTGTCCATCTGTTTGAGGGTGGTAGGCAGTGCTCAAACGAAGTTCAGTATCCAAGACCTTCTGAAGACTCTTCCAAAATCTTGAAGTAAAATGGGGATCACGATCAGAAACAATCGATAGAGGTACTCCATGAAGTTTCACAACTTTATTAATATATAGTCTTGTTAGACATTCCATTGGTAGATCTTCTCTTATAGCAAGAAAATGTGCTGACTTGGTAAGACGATAAAAAATAACCCATATTGCATCGTTCCTTCTAGGAGTATTTGGTATCCCCATGACAAAGTACATCGAAATATTGTCCCATTTCCACTCCGGTATGGGAAGAGGTTTCATGACTCCTCCAGGCTGTTGCCTTCCAGCTTTCACTTGTTGACAAACCATACATCTTGACACAAAATAATTAATCTCCCTCTTCATGTTGTCCCACCAAAAATGTTCCTTAAAATATCTATACATTTTGGTGCTCCCAGGGTGTATAGAGAAATTGGAGCTATGAGCATCATCTAACAATTCCCTTTTCAGATCAGGTATATCGGGAACACAAAGTCTCTTCCCAAATTTTAAAGTTCCTTCTTCATATACAAAGTCTCTCAATCTCCCATCATTCACAGCTTTAATCTTCTTTTGAAATTATTCATCATTGGTCTGAGAACTCTTAATCCTTTCTAGTAAAGATGTTTTGGAAACCATTTGAAAAAGAATTGATGTTTCACCTTCCATGGTTATTCCCATGTCCATCTTCACTAGATCCATGAAAATTGGATCCCTTTTAATTATCATATTATTCAAAACTCCATGATCTTTTCTGATCAAAGCATCTTCCACCTTATTTGCCTTCCCCGGGTGGTCGTGTATCATGAAATCATAATCCTTGAGTAATTCAAGCCATCTCCTTTTCCTCATGTTGAGTTCTTTTTGTGAGAAAATATACTTTAAACTCTTGTGATCAGTATAAATCTCACATTTTTCACCATAGAGGTAGTGTCTCTATATCTTCAAAGTAAAGATCATAGCTGCTAACTCGTGATCATGAGTAGGATAGTTTTGCTCATGAATTTTCAACTGTCGTGATGCATAGGCAATAACCCTATCATTCTGTATAATGACACAACCAAGTCCTTTCTTCTATGCATTACTATAAATAACGAACCCATCATTCCCTGATGGTAGAGTCAATATAGGAGAATTGACTAATCTTCTCTTCAGTTCTTCAAAACATTCTTCACACTCTTTTTTCCAAACAAATTTAACCCCTTTACATGTGAGCTTTGTTAATGGGTTAGCCAACCGGGAAAAATTCTGGATGAAACGTCGATAATAACTTGCTAAACCAATAAAATTGCGTACCTCAGTTATACTCGTCGGTGCAGGTCATTCTTGGATTGCCTTGGTCTTAGAAGGATCAACAGAGATTCCATCTTTAGAGACAATATGGCCAAGAAAAGAAATCTCCTGAAGCCAGAATTCACACTTGCTAAACTTCCCATATAATTTATGTCTTCTCAGAGTCTTCAGGATAATGCGCAAGTGATTTTCAATATCTTCGTAGCTTTTAGAGTATACCAAGATATCATTAATAAATACCACCACAAATTCATCGAGATATTACTTGAAAACTCTATTCACTAGATCCATGAATACAGAGGGTGCATTAGTCAATACAAAAGGCATTACTGTAAACTCATAATGCCCATACCTAGTTCGAAATACTGTCTTCAGAATGTCTTCCTTCTTAACACACAACTGATGATATCTAGATCGAAGGTCAATCTTTGAAAAGTATTTATCTACATGCAGTTGTTCAAATAAATCATTAATGCAAGGTAGGGGATACTTGTTATTTATTGTTATAGCATTGATCTCCCTGTAGTTGATACATAACCTCATAGATCCATCTTTATTTTTAACAAAAAGAATAGGGGCTCCCCATGGAGAAACACTAGGGAGAATAAATCCCTTATTACTCAATTCCTCTAGTTTTTTATTTAGTTCAACTAATTCCACAGTGGCCATTCTATAAGGGGTCTTTGATATAGGCCTTGATACAAGAATTAAATCAATAGAAAACTCAACTTCTCGTTCTGGAGGATGTCCAAGTAAATCTTCCGGAAACACATCTACATATTCTTTCACAATAAGTACATTCTCTATTTGAAAATTTTTTTCCTCACCCACACTCATTTTATTCTCTTTCTTCCCAATAATTGAATTTAGTTGAGCTACTAGGGGTGGATCTAGGTAAGAATTAGGTGGTGATGATTCCACTCTAAAAATAAGGTGTTCCTTATCATCATCATAAAATTTAGTAACCCCCTTCTTCTTATAATATATTTTGGTATCATGGTCCGAAATCCACTCCATACTGAGGATTATATCAAATTCAATCATAGGTATGACGATGATATCCATAGATAAAGAACATTTATGTGCTCTAATGGGGACTGATTTACAAAACTTTGTTTCAATGATACTTACGTTAGGAGTTTTAACTGACAACTCCCTTGTTAAATAAAATTGGAAATATCTAATTTTATTAGCAAACTAGGAAGATATGAAGCAATGTGATGATCCAGAATCAAAAAATGCATTTGCTAATCTTGAGGAAACCATTAAATTACCTGCCACCACATCTTTCGGAGCTTCTACTTTAACAGTAGTGATAACATAAGCTTGGTCTTGATCCCTCGGCCTTTTCTGAGGTAAGTTCCCCTGACTCTTAGGACATTCATTTTCATAATGTCCCATCTCCCTACAATTGTAGCATTGGACATCGACAACTTCCTTCTTCCCCTTACAATCACGATCTTGGTGGCCTTTTTCACCACAATTGTAACAGAATCCCATTACTTTTAAGAAAGTACGGAGGTGTTTCTTCCCACATTTACTACAGGATGGATATTAAACTTTTCCCTTCTTCCCCTTATTTCCATTCCAAGAGTGATCAGCAGATCTCTTCTTCTCCTTCTTTGATTTAAAGTTATAAGACTTAGAGAATTCCTTTTCTGTCTTGATAGCACATGAGACAATATCTTCGTACAACGTGAAGGTTTGTGAGACTAATGCTCGATGGAGAAACAGTTTTAACCCATCAAAGAAACAATAAATCTTACTTCTTGGGTTACATATATAATTTTCATCATACCTCACTAACCTTGTAAAGTTAGCCTCATACTTTGCGACATTCTCATCCTCCTTTTTCCTTAGACTCAAAAATTGCCTTTCCTTATCTACTCGATGGTCATGAGGAAAGTATTTTTCTAAGAAAATATCTTTGAACTCCATCTATTCCATATTTTATACTTCATCATCTTCCTTTGTGTTTTGTATCAATGACCACCATTGATCATCATCTCTAGTGAGGCGATAAAATACCATGATAACTTTTTCCCTTTCACTACTCCCTAAAGCCTGAAATATTTTCTCTAGGGAATTTATCCATTGCTCAGCTACTAAGATATTTTTACTCCCATTGAATGTTGGTGGTTGTTGCCTCATGAAGAGATCTAACATTGATCCTCCACATTGCGGATCGGTGTTCTCCATATGGGTAAGGTTATTATTCATAACCTGAGTGAGTTGTCCCAGTATGGTGATTAACTGATCAACACCAGTTGCATAACCAGCTCCACTATAATTATCTTGAGTAGTAGGGAAATCCCTATATGGAGTGCGTGCATTGATACGGTTTCCATTTCTTCCACTAGGCACCATTTATAAATAATATCATAAACTAGATCAGTTTATGAATCAAAATACATAATTCCATACTTGTAAAACACTTAACATAAATTGAACTATTTATGGATATAATCCATAATCATAAAAATGTTTTCTTTGAGGAAGTATATACTCATAAAACCTTCATAATGGTTTGTAAAGAAAATGAGAATTATCCTAAGCATATCCCCCGAGAGTGTCGTAACCAAGAGTGCAGCAAGGCCTGTTGTCGTGCACCAGTTCTCGTTCGAGTCTAGCTCAAAGCGGTGTTTTCGGGTTTTACCCCTAGGTACATCTGTGCCAGAGCCACCTCTACCCGCTCATATCCATATAGGGATGTATTTCTCAGAAAACTCACAAAATCTATACAATACCAAAATTCTAGGAAGTTCTTCTATATTAATCCTTAATGTCCATCTTAGGTCTATGTGCTCTAATAAGAGTTTATCTAAATCTAGCTCCCAAGGTTTGTACTAAAATTCCTCTGATACCAACTGTAACACCCCAAAACCAGTTACCCAGAGTCGGTGCATTATTAAATAACATTGGCATGATCACAAAAGATCAAGTCTCGAAAGACCGATTAGTTTAGTAGCCTTGGAAAAAATAGATACTTTCATAAAGTTTACATTACATCATAAAGTGAAAAATACTACAACAACATCTTTTCTTCATATCCCCTCATACTATCCCTACAGGTCATTCATACATTACTTCTTCACATCCTGGAAAAAATAAAACATTTAAAGGGGTGAGCTCAGATGCTCAGTAATGATAACAATATAGCAGAAACTTTCATAAATAAGCATAAACATTTAAGGCAATGTATAACTAAAACAAAAGCCTTTTCAACTTAAAATTCAGCATAATATGGAAAAGATAAAATGAAATAATTCCATTTACTTATTCACATGGATATTCTACTAGTCTAATAATCACATGCAATATCAATAACCACTTTCATAATGATGGAATGCATAAGGCCAGACCAACATAACCACATAGTCAAGGCCTTGTGCCAAGACTAAAAATAAGATTTTGTCAAGGCCTTGTGGCAAGACACTAGTTTGTCTCATGATACCTACCGATGCATCGAGGAGCTATATCAGGCTCCACCCGTCACTTATTAAGTCCAATTCATTCCTCATATGAATAGGTTTAAACATAACATAAACATTCATATTAAAACTAGCATACGAAATGTCAATACTTTATCCATAAACCATGAATGATATAAAAATAACACATCCATAGTCAAACATATCACAAAACCTTAAGTACAGTATTGAAGTTTTGTATCATAATAAATCACATTCAAATAAGCTTAAAATCCATCAAAGGATGTTGACATAGATGAAATCAAACTATTTGAGAGAAATATATCTTTTTTTTGAAATCATTTAAAAGTCACATAATTATAAAATAAAACATTTACTTTGAAAGTATTCTTATAATCTTGTAAAGGAAGCTTTGAACATTTTATAATGGTGGAAAATAGCCGCACCCACCGTATAAGTTAAAAAAAAGACATTCTTACCTTAATTTTTTTGAAAAGGTTAAAAAGACCTTGTTTGGAAAACAACAAAAAGATTCCTTTATAATCTTCTTATAAAAAGTCAAAAAGGGTATAAATGACTTTAACCCATAGTCTGTAAAACAGTAAGAATGATTTGAAATACATTTTTAAGAAACATGGATGCAGATGATAAAAAGGTCTCAGTAGATAATTACGTATAAACAACCTCGGATAATGAAGAGATTGTGAACTAAACCCTTACCTTGTAATTTTCCTTGGTAGAGGGTAGGTTAACCTCCTGTATAATTGTGAAATAATTGTTGTTAAATTATAAAAGAATCATTTAAATTAATATGATATCATAAATGATATTTTAACATTTCTTTGTCAATAATATCTTAGTAGTATCGTTGTTTCGGGTGTTAACTTACTCATTTTATTTTATATGTTTTGTTACATAAGCCATGTTTGTTATGGATAGGTTGTATATTATTAATATCCAGAATGATATAAAGTCCTTAAAAATTATTTTTAATCATTAAATGAGAATTATTCTTGAATGGATATGATGGGGAATGAATCTCATCACGTTTGTGGAGACGATAGTTCGTACGCACGCACGAGTGACAATATCATTATTTTGATATTAAAATAATATATAATTGGATGGTATATCATATATACATAATCATTATTATGTTATATTTATTATTTAAATGAATTAAACATCATTATTATACCCATCCAAATAATAATTTATTGAATAACAATTACACCATGACGTGGAGACGGTAAGCCGTATGTACTCACGTATGGTGACATGTCATTCAAAGGATGGATAGAATACTGAATATGGTTGTACCATATTTATAATAACATAAAAGTATATAGAATATACTGGAGTTATTATTTTATATTGGGAATAACAAAGAAATAAGAAGTTGAAGAAGAAAGGAACTTGAAAGGGGGTGGTGGAAACATTACCTCTTCTTCAGGATATTCCTTTTGATTTGATCAAAAGGGGTCCTTAGGTTGGATTTATGACTAAAGTAAGGCCTCTAGGATGAAGGTAGGATATTTGAGAGGGTATTTTGGAAGAGTTTGGCCGAGACCAAAGGCTTTGAAGGTGTGAATTTGAGAGAAGGGGGAGTGCCCTTTTATAAGAGGGGTGAGGGGCACCTTAGGAAAAGCTAGAAATATTATTTTATAATAAATTCATATTCACTTTATAATGTCTCCAAAGTGGATTATTTAAATTTTAAGGTGGGGATGAGTCGAAATAATCTCAACCAATAGGTTTTAGACAGGTTTGGGTCACTTTATTAACCTTATCTTTTAGTTTTAACTCTTAGTTAATTAGTTTGACACTTACCATGTCTTTTTGTATTTTTATATTATACAGTCAATAAACTTACTATAAACTTCCAAGAGACCCCAAAGTGGTCCATTAATGATAAAAATATCATTATCTAAGTATCTTGGCAGAACCTTATATTTTTAGGAATAGAATATAAATTAATAATAAAATATTTTTTTTAGAAACTCTTTTATGTCAATTTTGACACTATTGGGTATTTTGTTTTTGATAATTTCATAAAAGCATTATTACTTGAAAAAAAATTTATATAACCAATAATAATATGTAATATTAACCTATAAATTTATTTTAATTCGTAAAAAGTCTCAAATTACAATTATTGTTATATTTATAATATCAATTATTTTAATATTTCATTAATTAGGTAATTACTACATCACCATTGTGTCATAAATAAATTAAATTATTTAATGTATAAAAATTATAAATAAAATACCATTATGTAGGGAATATGTTTATATTTCTAATGAATATTTATAATCTAATTTATCTTATGTATAAACCTATATTAAAAATGTTTTAGTAATTAAACTTTGATTTTCACTCTTTTAACTCTTCTTTGAATTAAATAATAATAAATATCCTAATCTAATCCATGTGGACATAAATGATAATATTTTATTCCTAAGGTTGTTTTTAGTCGAGATAAACTTGTCCAATAGAATTAGTACATGTGTTAGGGTAATATTAATATCATTTTTACCCTTAATTACCCTATTTACTTTTAACTGGTTTAAATAAAGGTAAAAAGTTACTATTCACTAAAAATTATTTTTATCTTATTGAACCAAATTTTACTCCTTGATATTAACCGTGTCTCTCAAATTTTTGAAATTCCACTCACAGAAGCAGTAAAATTATGTTTTATGTGAATTTCCAAATTCTCCCAGGAGGTGGGTAAAAGACGGTGAAAAGTTCCATAAAATTTTTATATATAAAATTATTATAATATAACTCTAATTAATTACATTGAACTTATATAGGTATTATGTCTCCATTTTGAACTTAATTAAATTTAAATAAAATAAATAATTATTTAAATAAAAATTTGGTTTTAAACCATGACTCTGTGTTTTTTACTATTAATCAAAAATTGAAAGTTTTCAGAAAAATACCAAAATTTCACCCTAGGCTAATTTAAATATTCCAAATCCAAAAATGAAGTCCATTTTGAAAGATAAAATTTATAAAATTTCAAAAAGTGGGTATTACTATTCATAACGGTTAGTTTGATTGGTTGTGGTGTGTGTTAGAACTCGAAGTTGCGTACAACAAACACTACTGTATTATTCAAAGAGAAGCGTACCATGGAAGCTTGAGGTGTTACATTTTAGATATGAATCCTTACATCCTGAAAGTTTCAATAGACCATAATTCCCCTTACATATGAATCAAATATATTTAAAGGATCTCTTAAATCAAAACCAATCATAGTCTAGATATTTTCACATACCCAGACATCCCCTTTTCATCCATCAAACTCCATGCCCCAAGAAATATCAGATCACCACAATCACCCAAAACTATTGGAAATGGATGGATAGTGTCTTGTAGACACCTTTTTTTGACTACACGCATTATGCCCTGGAGGCTCTGCATACATTTCCCAAAAAAATTTCCTATAAACCAAAGGAAAATTCTTCCTCAAGAGAGGCTATTCCTACTTCCGTACGAACATTGGATCCTAAAACTCACACCATACCTCCTGACATGAGGGATCCCAGAATCATGGATTACACATTCCTCCCACACTCATGTATAGGGTGTACTAGGAATATCTTGGCCTAATTATCTCATATTTACACATGATCCCTTTGACATTTCATCCCTAAAACATGATGATTAAATTATTCTTTCAATGTCCTTTCCACATGATGTTAAACTATATAGAAGATGTCCTCACTATATGACGTTAAAAAAAATGGACCAAAGTCCTAACGTCATGACCTAAAAAACTACATGGTACCCAAAATATATCTAAAATTCCCCTACTCCTTATGCGCTGACCAAAATTTATGTAGGGAACCTAGTCTCGGGATGCCTGGATCTTCAAAACTGGGCCCCGATCTAACAAGGGAGTCAAAATATCTCACCTCACATACAGGGTAAATCTGTATAGAGAGAATATCAATTCTGTGAATAATCATGGAATTATCTGAATAATCACCGCCTAAGTGTTTCTAACATGTCCAAAAAACCATCTTCCTTCATCAAAATCTGTGCTTTGAGTGATCTTGGATCATCATAACCATTCATGGCCATCCGGAATGGAAGGTCAGTGTCCTGTGGACACCTTTGTTTGTCTATACATATTATTCCCTGGTGGCTCTTCTTATGTTTCCCATAAAAATGGCCCATCAACCAAAGGAAAATTCATCCCTAGGAGAGTATTTTTCTATTTTCATATGCCTAATGGATTTTAATCACCATTTCATTCCTCCTGATCCAAGAACCATTAAAACCATGGATTACACTTTCTTTCCTACTCACATCCTGGACATGTCAAAACACCCTAGATCGATTACCCTTGGTTACTCATGGATTGTACATAGATGTCCTGATTGAACGATGTTTAAACTGCATGATATTCGATACCCGATATTCACCCTTAGTATAGGTCACATCCAAGGGTATTTTACTTCATGAACTAATGTAAGAAATCAATCTATATAGGAAGGTTTGACATAAGCCCCCACCTCATTGGTGAATTTGTATCCAAAACAAAAATACCCCATCCATATACATGAATCATATCCACATAGGAATTAGCCTTACAAGAACTACATACAAATTGATTCTTGTCATCATAGGATATGTAGTGATATCCAAATATCATAATCAGATCCGTCTGTAAAACAAAAATGTCCCATCTCTACCCATGAAAGGTTCATATATGCATAAGAAAACAACTCACATGGATGGAATAGAAATTCCTTAACCAAAACCTGATATTTCTAATAAATTTCAACATGAAATTCCACCTTTCATGTTTAGGAAAACCCCTTTTAATGAGCTATACTCTGTGTCTAGAAAGGTTCAAATCTTCATAATATTCTATGGCCATTAGAAATAGAAGGCCAATGTCTTGCAGACACCTTTTTTTGAATATGAACATTATGCCCCAACGGTTCTACATACATAGCCCAAAAAAATTTCCTATCAACAAAAAGAAAATATGTCCTCAGGAGTGGCTCTTACTAACTCTGTATTCCCTTATGAAATCTATGTCCCACCTCATCCCTTGGATTTAGAAACCCCTCAGATTACAGTTTACATATTTTCCACTTTTAATGCCTAAAGGTAAAGGACATTCCTAGACAAACCATTGTGGAGGAATTGAATCATTTACCCTCCTCTAGTCAGAGTAATATTATTTCAAAAAACATGTCCCAAATGTACTAGTTGTATGACATTAAATTGAACCATACTTCAACCCTCCTTTACACAATACAAATTTGTGTGGGAACAGTGTTCCATCCAAAGTCGATACAAATAACCTTATTACATTCAAACATCATTCCTTTAAAGGTCCACCCACTGTGGAACTCATCAGAAAAATAAATCCAAAGTTCTATAAAAACTTCCTGGCCATCGAAAATGGAAGGCTAGTGTCTTGCAGACACATTTATTTGACTATGCACATTATTCTCCGACGACTCTGCATACGTTGCCCACAAAAATGGCCTGTCAACCAAAGGAAAATATGTCCTCAAGAGAGGCTTCTCGTATCTCTGTACTCTCTATGGATTCTATGCCCCATACCATATCCCATATTAAGAAATCACAAGTTAGGGTCAAGAAAAACCCCTCATACATGTATGAAAGTTCCTGAGACATTCTTGGTTTATGAATCCTAAATCAGGTCCCTTTCCCTGTAAGTCATGGTCAAAGCTATTCAAACTAAAACATTAGTAATGATAGTCTAGTTGGAAAGACTCTAAAATACCAATGAAAAACATGAAACACTTTCCAGGATGAAAACCCACAAAGGTAACCCTAGAAAAAAGATGAGTGTCAGCTTGCTAAACCTATACTACATGCGGTTTAGGGAAAAAAATGTTGAGCAATCACAAAAATCAAGAGACACAGAGCTTGTTTGTAGAGACCCAAATCTTGACATACATAGACATTACATTACTTTTGTGGAATACCTAATATATAACAAAAAGATACACCAAAGGACCATAATAGTTTAGTGTCTTTGGAAACTAGGAATATAATCTTCTAATCTTGGTGAAAGATCTTCAACATCTCTCATAATGATCTTTCCTTTTTATTCTTACCTAAAACCATTCTTTATATCCTGGGGAAAAGAAAACATATAAAGGGTGAACTCAAATTATCAATAAGGGTAAGCATGGATAAAATAAAACAAACCATAGATATTTGAACTTTAAAACATGAACATAAAGTTTACACATAAAAATCTTGAGTTGTGAAATAAATCTTGGAAGTACGTAAGGAATAAGTCATAAAGGATAATAAATCATGATAAAATAGCATGGGAATAAAATATTTAATTGTGGAAAACCATTAATCGCATGATATTATTTCCATAGTAGCCAAGGCATTGCTTCCAAGACTATCTTAGTGGACAAAGTCCCTTTCTGAATCGAGTTCACTCCTCGTTCCAGTCCTGTATCACTAAACCAGATTAACATACCGTTCCAACCATGTATATCTCATGAGATATAAATATTTACCCAATGCATTAGAGGGAGATATAGGTCCCACCCATCTCATAATGAAATCATTCTTACTTGTGCCACTATATAAACATAAATCATTCATCATAACCCAAAGAATAAAAATGGGTTTCATAAATATCATCCCATCATAACATAATCCATAAAAAAAATGGACGTCATTTCATCATAAGAAAAGTGAAACCATGTAAATCATAGAGAAATTATACTTGAAACATACACATATAAAATAATTCCATCTTATATGGAAAATGGTTTTGATAAAACACTTCAAATGAATTCTTGAGGAAAATATCCTTTCTTCTTCAAAATCATTTTATTTTCACAAAATTCCATGCAATTTCAAAATAAAGGATTTTGTTGAAAATAGTCATTAAATATTTTAGAGTAAGATTCATAAAAATAAGGCTTTATGAAATTGTAAAAATCCATTCATGCCGTATAAGTTAAAAAAACATTCTTCTCGTACTTTTGTTAGAAAAGTCAAAAAGTACCTTGTATGGTAAATAAAAGAAAGATTCCTTCCATACGATGTGGTAAAAGTTAAAAAGGGTAAAAATGAATTTAAACATACATGGAAGAAAATTAAACATTTTATGAAAACATTTTGAGAATATATGGATGTGGATAATAAACATAACCCCAGTAAATACTTTCAAATAACAATCTCGGATAAGAATGAGATTGGAATAATTATCCCTTACCTTAGGTCCGATAGGCTTCGTACGTATCCAAACCTCTTGTATAATGATTTAAATAATGTCATTTACTTTTTATAGAATCATATTCATTGTTATGATATCATATATGGTTCACTTATGACTTTATATTACCCGTTCTTTTGTAAGTTCCATGTTAAAGCAGCATTTTGGGTAAAATCGTTTTATTTATCGTACGTGTTTGGACTTGTTGTTATTGATATTATTATTATTTATATCTTGATTTAATTACTTAAAGAATTTAAATCATGATTTATATATCATATATATATTCAGTATATATATATATAATAGATATATAAATGAAATGAAATACACCATTCATGGAGACGGTAGACCGTACGTACACATGAACACTGTTTTCATTTCCTTATTGAATTAAATGGAATTAAGTAAATGAAACATATATGTACATAAATCCAGTATCATTATTATGTAATATATTTCATGATTATTTATTATATATACTTTATAATCATACTTTAATGGTTAATCAGGGAAAATGAATCACACCGCGTTCATGGAGACGGTAGTTCGTACGTACGCACGAGCGATGATATCATTACCATGATAGTGGAATTGTATTGAAGTGTATGTATAATATTTAAGAATCAATATCACTTTAAAATAATCATATATAGTTATTTATTTACACCATTATACCCATCCAAGTAAGGTGGTGGTGGAAAACAGATTACACCACGGCGTGGAGACGGTATTCTGTACGTACGCACGCACGGTGATTTCGTTTCTGTAGGATGGATAGAAGATGAAATTGGGTTGTTTCATATTTATAATAACATATCAGTATATGAGTGATACTTATTTTATTAATTTATGATGAAACAAATAAAGAAGAAGAAGTAGAAGAAGAAATAAATTGGAAAGAATTGGTAAAGGATATTACCTCTTCTTTGACGCGCCTCTTCTTAACCTCCTCTTAAGACACTAGGGTTGCTCTTTTGAGGAGACCAGAATCTCTATAATGTTTCTAGGGAAGATGATAAGGGAAATGGTCAGGGGTTGGCTGAGATTCAAGGCTCAAAAGGGTGTGAAGAGAAGAGGGAAGGGGTGCCCTTTTTATAAGGGAGGAGAGGGGCACTTTAGGAAAAACTTAAAATATTATTTTATAATAAAGTCATATTCGGTTTATAATAGCTAAAAAATGATTTATTTCAAAGATAAAGTGGTTATGGGTCTAAATCCTCTCAAAAAATAGGTTTTATACAAGTTTACATTACTATTTTAACCTTATCATTTAGATTTAACTCTAAGTTAAATAATTTAACTTTTACAGTGTCTTCTTGTTTTCTTACACTATATGGTTAATAAACTTACTATAACAAGCCAAACGAACCCCAAGTGGTTCATTATGAATATATGTAACCTTATCTAAGTAATTTGGATGAACCTTAGATTTTTAAGAATATAATAACAATTAATAATATAATATTTGTTTTAAAAAGTATTTTATGTCAATTTTGACACTATTTGGTAATTGATTTTTGTGAAAATCATAACTGAATGATTAGTTCTAAAAAAGTTAATTAAATCAATACTAACATGTCATATTAACCTAGAAAATTAGTGGAATTCATAAAAAGTCTAAAATTACATTTATTTGGGTATTTATAATATCAATTATTTTAATATTTCATTATTTAGGTAATTACTGCATCACCATTGTGTCATAAATAAATTAAATTATTTAATGTCTAAAAATTATGAATAAAATACCATTAGTTAGGAATTTTATTTATATTTCTAATGAATATTTATATTCGAATTTATCTTATGTATAACCCTATATTAACAATGTTTTAGTTATTAAACTTTGATTTTAACCATTTTAACTCTTCTTTAAATAAAATAATAATAAATGTCCTAATCCAATTCAAGTGTACCTAAAGGGTAATATTTTATTCCTAATATTGTTTTTTGTCGAATTACACTTATGCAATAGAATTAGGACATGTTTTAGGGTAATAGTAATATCATTTTTACCCTTAATTACCCTATTTACTTTTAACCGTGGTAAATAAAAGTAAAAAGTTACTATTCACCAAAAATTATTTTTATCTTATTGAACCAAATTTTACTCCTTGATATTAACCGTGTCTCTCGGATTTTCGAAATTCCACTCACAGAAGCAGTAAAATTAAGGTTTATATAAATTTTTAAATTCTCCTATGAGGTGGGTGAAAGACAGTGAAAAGTTCAATAAAATTTTTATATATCTAAAATTATTATAAAATGACTCAAATGAATTACATTAAACTTATATAGGTATTATGTATCAATTTTGACCTAAAATAAATTTAAATAAAATGAATAATTATTTAAATAAAAAGTCGGTTTTTAAATAGTAACCCAGTGTTTTCACTATTCATCAAAAATTGAATGTTTTCAAAAAAATACCAAAAATTCACCCTAGGCTAATTTCGATATTCCGAATCCAAAAATGAAGTCTATTTTGAAATATAAAATTTATAAAATTTGAAAAAGTGGGTATTAATATTCATAACAGCTAGTTTATATAATATTTTAATAACATATCGTTGTTTAGTGAAACTCAGTATTGCATACAACACACGCTATCGTGGAAGGTCACGATTGCGTGTAAAGAAAAGAAAGTCAGGGTTGCGTGTAGTGGAAGATTCATTTGTTGTTGTGTATAATAGAATCAAACCATATTTCATTTATACATTGAATATATATATATACACTCAATTTTTCGTAGAATAATTTCTATCAAACAAACTTGAAATTTTGTGTAACACGATTCAAGAATAGTGTTGCGTATACTGCAAGCTAATACGGTGTTGTGTATAGTGAAATATAATATTTGTGTAGCATACAACGCAAGACATCAAATAAATTAAAAAGAATACTTCTCATAAAATCTCGGGGTGTTATATTCTACCCCCCTTAAAATGAATTTCACCCTCAAAATTCATCGGGGTTATAAATGGTTTACTAATTGAAAGTTTCATTCATATAAACCCACATCGTAAAAAGGAATACTAAAACATCATTTTAAAAAGGGATGTTAGAATCATAATGGTCACCCAAAGTAACTCTGCACTGGGTTTCCACATAGGACAACATAGATGAAAATATGGATATGGAAGAGAAATATAACCATTAAGTTCTGATGGGGAGTGGTAGAGAACATGGATATGAAAAATCCATCAATCACAAAGCCATAAATTTGTGATGATTTAAGGTACCATCTAATTCATCGGGTATGGGGGTACTAGGACAACGTTTTTAATTCTCAAGATCATTTCCCTAATGTTGAAGAATTTTTGAATTAAAAGAAATACTTACTTGATTTTGGTATATTCTCACCATTGTTCGTGCCTTGAACAATTTTCACTTCAGTTGTGGGTTCAATTCCCACAACCTTGTCCGACGTGACGGGTTGTCGCCCATCCTGCAGGTTGTCCCTTTTTCTAAAACTACATTACATTCCTGTAATAATATCTAAAAAGTTCTAGCCTTAAACAATACTATCTTATGTCTAACTTAATTCATACCAATCTTTAGGCTTATCTAAAATACTTCTGTCCAAGCTCATAGTATAAAGAAAACAATTACTAGAAATGTCATCTACTGAGCATGTGAATACCATCATTTATCCCCCATATATTATACGATATATCTTTCTGATCACATTCCAAACACGTGAATACCTTAATCATGTATTCTCTTGAAAAATGAATACCCATTGAACCTTAGTGAAAACATGAATGCTGTCAAAAGTTAACTCTTTCCACATAAAAAAATCCCAAAATTTCTATATACTCAAACCATGATATAACTTTGTCCTTATATCAGTCATGATCTCATTTCATTTTTTTCTTTATCCCTTCATTATGTGCATATCATCTTCTTTCCAAAAATATTTCAATCACTTTTCATGGTTACCGGTACTGTATAATTATTGAAAACCAATACATAGATATTCCAAAATTCCATGATACCATAAATGAGATTCCATGATACTATTTTGAAATCCCATTACATAAACACTTAATCATTACACAACATCATTGTCATACTCAACATCACAAATAGTGATCGCATGTGACTTTCCTTTATCCTTTTACTTAAGAGGTTGCTCACGCTGATCATCATTAACCCTTGGATTAGGGCATTGATTAGCATAATGCCACATTTCCTTGCACTTGAAGCATTGAAGTGTTGGTGGTGCGTTCTCTACAGTATTTTCTTTATTCACATCATTAGAAATACTTTTTCCATTACTTTGACACTCAACTGCTCGATAACCTTCTTTTCCACACTTAAAACATTTTCTAGTCCCTTTAAGACAATCTCCACCATGCTTCTTTCCACACTTTGAGCATAATGAAACATTCATCTTCTTTTCACCATTATTCTGAGATTTCTCCTTGAACTCCATCTTTTGTTTCTTGTCAAAACTATGAGATGGATATGTAACACCAATTTCCATTTATACCTTGATAGTACAATGAACAATTTCTTCATGGCTACTGAAGTCTATTATAGCTAATGCCCTTCGAAGGCTTGGTTTTAAGCCACTGAAGAATCGATCAACTATACTTTCAGGTTGGATGATAAAACCAGATGCATACCTTGAAAGTCTTGTAAAATTTGCTTCGTATATACAAACATATTCATCATCCTTATACTTAAGCTCAAATAACTCCTTTTCCATCTTTGTTTTAAGAATACGAGGGAAGTACTTACTGAAAAACAAGTTCTTGAACTCATCCCATTCCATGGATTCAATTTCATCTTGGGACCTTGTATTATTAATTAGAGTCCACCACTGGTCTGCTTCACCTTCTAAACGGTAAACAGATAGAATGAATTTATCATGTTCAGAACAGCAAAGTATGGAAAATATATTTTCAATGGTACTGATCCATTGTTCCGCAACAAGTGGATCAGAAGACCCATTGAAAGAAGGTGGACGTTTCCTCATGAAAGACTCAATAGAATATTGTTCCTTTCTCTGATCATTTGGAAATACAGAATGATTCATAGCTTGTGTAAGTATAGCAATAATATTTTTCACTCCATCTCCCATCACATTTGGTTGTTTAGGAGGAAAATCATTGCATTTTCCATTACATTTATCAACACGGTTCCTTCGGGTTCCAGCTATCATCTAAAACCCCAAAAGAATAGTGTAAGAGGCACAAATCATGCTAGAGAAAACAACATAATAAAGGGAGAGTACCTTCAATATATAACATCTTAGGGTTAATTATAATATTGTTACCATAATTCTAGGACTATAACCTATACTTATACTTAACCTTAGGGACATCCCCAGACATACCTTAGAAATTTCTCTAGGGATTTCCCTAAAGTTTTCGCATCCTAGTTTCCAAAGGTTGACTAAACCTTTCCTCTGATACCAACTGTAGAGACCCAAAGCTTGACATACATAGACATTACATTACTTTTGTGGAATACCTACTTCATAAAAAAAACAGACACCAAAGGACCATAATAGTTTAGTGTCTTTGACACTCAAAATATAATCTTGTAATCTTGGTGAAAGATCTTCAACATCACCCATAATGATCTTCCCTTTTTTTTCTTACCTAAAACCTTTCTTTATATCCTGGGGAAAAGAAAACATATAAAGGGTGAGATCAAATGCTCAGTAAGGGTAAGCATGGAGAAAATAAAACAAACCATATACATTTGAACTTCAAAACATGAACATAAAGTTTATACATCAAAATATTGAGTTGTGACATAAATCTTGGAAGTACGTAAATAATAGGTCATAAAGGATCATCAATCATGATAAAATATCATGGGAATAAAAAATTTAATTATGGAAAACCATTAAGCACATGATATGATTTCTATAGTAGCCAAGGAATTTCTACCAAGACCATCTTAGTGGATAAAGTCCCTTTCTGAATCGAGTTCACTCCTCGTTCCAGTCCTGTATCACTAAACCAGATTAACTTACCATTCCAGCCATGTCTATATCATGAGATATAAATATTTACCCAATGAATTGAAGGGAGATATATGTCCCACACATCTCATAATGAAATCATTATTACTTGTTCCACAACATAAACATAAATCATTCATCATAACCCAAAGAATAAAAATGGGTTTCATAAACATCATCCCATCATAACATAATCCATATAAAAAATGGATATCATTTAATCATAAGAAAAGTGAAACCATGTAAATAATAGAGAAATTATACTTGAAACATACACATATGAAATAATTCCATCTTATATGGAAAATGGTTTTGATAAAACACTTGAAATGAATTCTTGAGGAAAATATCATTTCTTCTTCAAAATCATTTTCTTTTCACAAAATGCCATGCAATTTTAAAAGAAAAGGATTTTGTTGAAAATAGTCATTAAATCTTGTAGAGTAAGCTTCATGAAAATAAGGTGTTATGAAACTGTAAAAATCCATTCATTCCATATAAGTTAAAAAAAACATTCTTCTCGTACTTTTGTCGGAAAAGTCAAAAAAGTACCTTGTATGGTAAACAAAAGAAAGATTCCTTCCATACGATGTGGTAAAAGTAAAAAAGGGTAAAAATGACTTTAAACATACATGGAAGAAAATTAAACATTTTATGAAAACATTTTGAGAACATATGGATGTGGATGATAAACATAACCCCAGTAAATACTTACAAATAACAATCTCGGATAAGAATGAGATTGGAATAATTATCCCTTACCTTAGGTCAGATATACTTCATACGTATCCGAACCTTCTGTATAATGATTTAAATAATGTCATTGAATTATTATAGAATCATATTCATTGTTATGATATCATATATGGTTCACTTATGACTTTATATTACCCGTTCTTTTGTAAGTTCCATGTTAAAGCAGCGTTTTGGGTAAAATCGTTTTATTTATCGTACGTGTTTGGACTTGTTTTTCTTGATATTATTATTATTATTTATATCTTGATTTACATACTTCCAGAATGTAAATCATGATTTATATATCATATATATATTCAGTGTATATATATAATAGATATATAAATGAAATGAAATACACCATTCATGGAGACGGTAGGCCGTACGTATGCAAGAACGCTGTTTTTGTCTCCTTATTGAATTAAATGGAATTAAGTAAATGAAACATATATGTAAATAAATCCAGTATCATTATTATGTAATATATTTCATGATTATTTATTATATATACTTTATAATCATACTTTAATGGTTAATCATGGAAAATGAATCTCATCGCGTTCGTGGAGACGATAGTCCGTACGTACGCACGAGCGATGATATCATTCCCATGATTGTGGAATTGTATTGAAGTGTATGTATAATATTTCAGAATCAATATCACTTTACAATAATCATATATAGTTATTTATTTACACCATTATACCCATCCAAGTAAGGTGGTGGTGGAAAACAGATTACACCACAACGTGGAGACAGTATTCCGTACGTACGCACGCGCGGTGATTTTGTTTCTGTAGGATGGATAGAAGATGAAATTGGGTTGTTTCATATTTATAATAACATATCAGTATATTATTAATACTGATATAATTAATTTATTATGAAACAAATAAATAAGAAGAAGTAGAAGAAGAAATAAATTGGAAAGAATCGGTAAAGGATATTACCTCTTCTTTGACGCGCCTCTTCTTAACCTCCTCTTAAGGCACTAGGGTTGGTCTTTTTAGGAGACAAGAATATTTATAATGTTTCTAGGGAAGATGATAAAGAAAATGGGTAGGGGTTGGCCAAGCTTAAAGGCTCAAAAGGGTGTGAATAGAAGAGGGAAGTGGTGCCCTTTTTATAAGGGAGGAGAGGGGGTACTTTAGGAAAAACTTAAAATATTATTTTATAATAAAGTCATATTCGGTTTATAATAGATTCAAATTGATTTATTTAGAATCTAAAGTGGGGATGGGTCTAAATACTCTCAACCAATAGGTTTTAGACAAGTTTAGGTTACTATTTTAACCTTATCATTTAGATTTAACTCTAAGTTAAATAATTTAACTTTTACCGTGTCTTCTCGTTTTCTTACACTATATGGTTAATAAACTTACTATAACAAGCCAAAATAATCCCAAGTGGTTCATTATTAATATATATAACATTTTACAAGTCATTTTCCGAACCTTATATTTTTAGGAATATAATAACAATTAATAATATAATATTTGTTTTAAAAACTATTTTATATCAATTTTGACACTATTTGGTAATTGATTTTTGTGAAAATCATAACAGAATGATTAGTTCGAAAAAAGTTAATTAAATAAATACTAACATGTCATATTAACCAATAAAATTAGTGTAATTCATAAAAAGTCTCAAATTACATTTATTTGGGTATTTATAATATCAATTATTTTAATATTTCATTATTTAGGTAATTACTGCATCACCATTGTGTCATAAATAAATTAAATTATTTAATGTCTAAAAATTAAGAATAAAATACCATTAGTTGGGAAATATTTTTATCTTTATAATAAATATTTATAGTCTAATTTATCTTATGTATAACCCTATATTAATTTTTTTTTAGTTATTAAACTTTGATTTTAACCATTTTAACTGTTCTTTAAATAAAATAATAATAAATGTCCTAATCCAATAAAAGTGGACCTAAAGGGTAATATTTTATTCATAAGGTTGTTTTTGGTCGAATTAAACTTATCCAATAGAATTAGGACATGTGTTAGGGTAATAGTAATATCATTTTTACCCTTAATTACCCTATTTACTTTTAACTGTGGTAAATAAAAGTAAAAAGTTACTATTCACCAAAAATTATTTTTATCTTATTGAACCAAATTTTACTCCTTGATATTAACTGTGTCTCTCAAATTTTTGAAATTCCACTCATAGAAGCGGTAAAATTAAGTTTTATGTAAATTTTCAAATTCTCCTAGGAGGTGGGTAAAAGACGGTGAAAAGTTCAATAAAAATTTTATATATCTAAAATTATTATAGAATGACTCAAATGAATTACATAGAACTTAAATAGGTATTATGTATCAATTTTTACCTAAAATAAATTTAAATAAAATATATAATTATTTAAATAAAAAGTCGGTTTTTAAATAGTAACCCAGTGTTTTCACTATTCATCAAAAATTGAAAGTTTTCAGAAAAATACAAAAAATTCACCCTAGGCTAATTTCGATATTACGAATCCAAAAATGAAGTCTATTTTGAAAGATAAAATTTATAAAATTTTAAAAAGTGGGTATTACTATTCATAACGGCTAGTTTATATAATATTTTAATAACATATCGTTTTTTTGTGAAACTCGGTATTGCGTACAACACACGCTATCGTGGAAGGTCACGATTGTGTGTAAAGCAAGGCAAGTTAGGGTTGCGTGTAGTGCAAGATTCATCTGTTTTTGTGTATAATAGAATCCAACCATATTTCATTTATACATTGAATATATATATATATACACTCAGTGTTGCGTAGAATAACTTCTATCAAACGAACTTGAAATTTTGTGTAACATGATCCAAGAATAGTGTTGCGTATACTGCAAGATAATACGGTGTTGCGTATAGCGCAAGATAATCTTGGTGTAGCATACAACACAAGACATCAAATAAATTAAGAAGAATACTTCTCATAAAATCTCGGGGTGTTACATTGTTAGGTCGTAAACCTACAAAGGGTGTCCTAAGAAAAATTCAAGTTATACCCACTAGGCCCACACCATAATAGTATTAGGCAAAAATTAGGGTGATAATAAAAAATGAACAAAGTTTGTAGGATTCTCCATGTGACCCTATCAAGAGTCAAATTGCGCTCATTGAGCCACTTGGTTTAGGAAAAAATTAGAGAATAACTTGATTATTCGTTTATCCTGGATTATGATTCAAAATAATATATGTTAAATGCTATTTTTTAAAATATAGTTGATCACAAATTACTGAGATTTTAGGGAAAGGATAAAAAAGGATTATTGGAGGAAAAATATTTTCATCTCATTGAATAAAGATAAAGATGGAACCCACAATACAGAGCCTCTCCATATGGGTAGGACATGACTATTACAAAAGAAATTTGATAGATTCATAGAGTTTTATCAGTTTATGATTTGAGTCTTCAATGTCCTAACGCAAGCTTAGAAAAGTTGCGGTCTCATCCTCCACACCTTCCTGCAATGCCTCTACCTCCTATGCTATCTCAAGGAAATCACTTTCCCCTTCATCCACTTGTTGTTTCCCCTTGTCAACTTTGGCCTCAACCTAATCCCGTTACAATTTAAGTTTCTCTAATTCCCTACTAATATGTTACACTTCCGGGTGAAGATATATCACTAAAGACCTCTTCTTCATGAGATCTCTCTATAGCCTCACAATTTCCCCAACTTGATTGGCATCTTCATTCATAAGGATTTTCTTAACAGCAGCAAGGTGAGCTACAGACTCTGTAATAGAAAGATGATACTCGAGTGTTTTAGTCTCCTCCTTAACATCAACAACCTATTTAAATATTTTATAGATGTCATGATAGTCGAACCCTATGAACCCCAGAACCACAAACTGTCAGTGTAACCTCAACAGCTTCATCGGCATGCAAGAAAGTGGTGTTTGAGGAATTAACCTCCAGATTTTTCTCCATGCCCTTTGGCAGCCAGGTCAAAGGCTGACCAAGTTCTGTCGACTGGTCTCATAATCACTCCTCAATGAAGAAATATATTCAGGAAAAAATGTCACTAGGGGGTGGATGATTTAACAACTGCAGTGTGACTAGATCCCTCAACAACATCGTCTCTAATAGTTGTGATAGCAGTAAGGATTGAATCATCCACCACAATCACTGGTGCTTGTAGTTGCGATCCTGTAATCTGAAATAAAACCAATAAAAATCTTCCAATCCCTAAAAAAAGGGTGGGGAAGAAGGGATAAAGAGGTAGTATCACTGTAAAACTAACCTCCACCTACTGAAGAATCAATGGCTTCAACCTCCATGGAAACATCATCGCCCATTAAAGATCGTACTATATCTTCGATAAGAAGTTGAGGCCCAGAATCATTCAGAGGAATATGTGGATCAGGTCCATACCCAACTGGACCAAAAACCTCTAGGATAGCCTCCATAAGATCACTTACTAAGATCAAGCTTACAGGGATAATCAACAAAGGGAAAGGCGTGATGTATGGCCACAAAATTCTGGGGGCTGGGATCATAGTCTCTCTTATGATATGAAGAAATTGAACAATATGCCATTCTAAGTTCTAAAGAGTCAGTATAGAAGCCTTCTATATCTTTGCAAAAAATGAGGGAGTAGGATCAGCTTGCTCGGCTGAAGTATCTTCTTCCAAAGGTGTTCTCTTCGCAAGAGTGGTGCCCAGCTAGTTTGGACCAGTTGACTCCCCAAAACTGGAATTCCCTTCAATGTCCTATGAAAATCGTGATTCCTTACCCAGCTCAATTACTGTTTTTAGGGTCATACTATCTTCTTCCATCGTATTGAAATCCACATGTTTGATTGGGAATTCAACATCTAAATGCTCCTGCACTATTGGGATAGAAATCATCTGGTCTGGGGTAGCCACAATTGTTGGTAGTCCTTCTTCCACCACAAAAGGGATTGGAGCTATAAATGCCTGGGAAACTACCACTTGGATACTTATTGGTCCTATATCAAAATAGGCACGTGAACATGGGTTAGAAAGATAACAATTTATGGCATGATGACCAGATAAACAGGTGTAAGTTACATGTAATCCCCTTATTGATATGCTTCGACAATTGAGATGCCTTCCAACATTTCTTGGTATTCCATGAGGATAGATCTCTGGTAGGAATATCAAGTGAAGATGAGGGAACAAATGCCCCTGAATGGTCCATAATGAATTCCTCTATATGTTCGGTAGCACTAGGAGGAGGAAAAGTTTAGAATTTTCATAGAAAAGGGACTTAAAGTTAGGGATTTTGAATCAAATGACCTCTCCCTCGATATCCATCAGTCATAAGAGTATTGTCATCCATACCACCTTGTTGGACCAGCGAGGCCTGTTCTTGGGAGCATGGAGGCATTTTTTCATTTCACTTAGGTAAATAGCCACCTCATCTGGCTATTCTTCATTAGAAACAAATGAGGGGGTGATGGTTTTCCCCAAACCTAGAAGGTCAATGCGTCCTCCTCAAAGCATCCTCTAAATGTATTCATTAGAGGCATTCACCCTCAATTCATCCTAGACCCTCCAATAATCTAGAAAAATGGCTATAATAGGAATGGAAAACACTGGAGTATTATCCTAAGGAAATGAAGTGGGTTTCATTAGTTGCAGTTGCTTCCTGGGTTCCTCCACAGTCTTGAGACCCTTAGGAGTTGAATGCTTTTGAGGTTATGGGAGTGAGTAAGGATCTTCCCCTACCTTAGCTATAGCAGGAAAACCAATAGTACCATCACCCTCTTCATTGGAATCTGTTCAAAACATAGAAAGTACCTAATTAGATTATTTTCAGTGACCGTTCTGGGCATAGATTGAGATTTCAAGGTCCTAAAGGTAACATCCTACCCTCTCGGCATCCTCATCATAAGAGATGTCAGTAGGTGCTGACTCATGTGCAAGATTAGTAAGGGCGATCTCTCTCTCTTGGAGTAACTGCCACAAGGTGTGAGGGTACTGACTGTGAAAAGATTGAATATTATTCAAAATATCTCATTGATTCCAGGCCACTAGAAAATTGGCATCAAACGGGATGGGTGGTTGGTCTCTAATGAAAGTCTCAACAGCTGCTGAGGTCACACCCCATGGTCTCAAGAACTTCATTGGGAGGGGACCAGAAGGCTTCCTAAGAACTTTCCCTGGTTGGTAATGCTCAACATCTTCCTTCTCATTCCCCTTCCCCTTATCTTTAAATTTATTAGGAATTGTAATAATGGGAACTAAATTTAAAAAATGACCAAATAGATTTAATTGAATCTAAGAATCAGTGTAACCTTTCATAAGGAAGGACATATAACCCTAAATATCTAGGATCTTAAACTTACACCAGGCATCCTCCTGGTAAAATATTAACCATAATTGAAAGGAAATCATAAGATGTTTCTCCTGGAAGGTGCTGTTAAGAGTCAGGGGACACAACACTTGAACACAGTTAAACTGATAGCTAAATCTGCAAGGTGCTTATCCCTCATAGATAAGATCCCCATAAATACAGGTAATCAAGATACTATACCTCAATGAAAATAGTCACCCTCAGTTAAAAAAGTCTTCAGTTTGAACATTCATGATGGTGAAAGTGGTGGAATCATAAGGATGACCGGTGAAGCGATCATGGTAGTTGATTCGAGACATCATTTCTCGATCATTATTTTCAGCCTGGTCTTTCTATTTATCTTGTGCATCCCAGCCGACTGGCATAACCCCATTAGTGCTTTGAAGATATGGTTGGATAACAAAGTAAGGAATAAACAAGGAATTGATAAATTTTTAGCCTCCCATGTGGGCTCATATCCAACCTTAGAGGATTTTGAAGGGTCCAATAATACACTGAGGTGAATTTTCTTCACTGATTCGACCCATTAGGTGGCTAATTCTATCCAATACAAGAATGACCAGGTTGATACATTTTCTGGTGACCAGATTAGTTGCCATGAAAAAATCCATGACTCTTACACCGCCAGAATATCATTATGGTAAGATCCAACCACTAAAAAACATGGCCAAGAAGGCTGCCAACCAAAATAAATGGTCCACATTAGGGATGAGTTCCCACCCCCATTCACAGAACTGGCCCTCCTCCAAGATGGGCCAGTAGGTAACTTCTTTCCTTCAAGTTTCCTTGGATGTACATGACTTGGGTCTGCACACATTAGTCTCTAGGACGCTCTTCTTAGAAAATGCATTAATCCACTTCAAGTAGGAGATGTATTGTTTTGGGCAGAGGTCACCATCCTCCAAAAATTTCTTCACTTGAGAAATGAACATTTTAGCTAAAGGAGGAGTCCCCTCCTCGCCATCCCAAGTGGAAGTAGGGGGTAGAAACTCATCATACATATCCCCAGTGATGGGGACCCCCAAAATCAATCGAACATCCTAGAGGCTGATGCCAACCTCACCATGAGTTAAATGAAAAGTATTAGTTTATAGACTCCACATTTTCAAAATATGTGAGATAAGGGTGCTGGTTCGATGAGTATAAGTCTAGGATACCTAGACGACCTCATATAGCCCCAAAGTCTGTAATTCAACCCATAATTCTTCGCATCATTGATGAAACCAAAAGGGACACCCCCAATATAAACCTAATAAACCCCCAAAATAAATTCCTGGTTGGAGGAAAAACCATGTTATTTATTTTCTATGTCCCTTCAGGAAATGCTATGATAGCAATGGGCCATCTTTTCCAGATTTCATCATTCCCCCTCTAATGTTTTAGGGGCATAGTTGAACAAGGACAGAATAGAGGTATCCTTTGGTATGAATCATCCTATAGACAAGATGAGACCCTTAGGGATAGTGCCACTAAATATCCAAACGATGAATTGGTTGAGCACACATGGATCCAGGATAGGTGTGTCAGACAGCAGGCTAAATCCGTAAATGGGTAGCCTATATGAGATCATATATTCCTTTTTACCCATGGTAAGTAATTTAGATAAAGGATGATATAGTGGGGTGATAGGTATTTTTTCATATATAGCATTTTCTATAGCCTTATTCCTTTCATCGGTAGTCGAAAGCGGAGTGAAAAAAACATCAGAAACAATAGCATCGAAATCAGTAGCTTGAAGAAGAGACATCTCCTTCCTACAAAAAAAAGACCATTCAAAAGTTCCAGTATAATTAAAATGATTGAAAAAAGGGATAAAAATTCAAATGGACCAAAGAAGTCCTCCTAGTGAAAGGATCTGCATACTGAAGCCTAAGAATGGTTTGTAGAATGTATCCCCCATGAACCAGCATTACATGGAATTCCCTGCAAGATGTTGGCCCATGAAGCATTGGCCAGCGGCTTGATCAGTTCATGAAATGGGAAATCCACTTACCAATCCTTGCTATGAGGATATTCAAATTTCAGAATTAAAATATTTAAAATCCAATTTGAAAATTTAAATGTCAGTTTTCCAGTTTTAAAGTTAAGTCCACCAGATAGGGAGACCACATAGCATCTTACTACGCATAATTTCAGACTTACGTTTAAAAAATTTCACTGTTCAGTTTTTGGATTCAAAGGAAAATTCATGGATAATGCAACCGTGAAGAGTAAGCGATTCATGGAGTAAAAATCATAGTTTGAAGATGATGAATTTTTACGAAGGAGATGGTACACGGGAGCAAGGAATACCAATAGTTCTTGGCGGAGTACATTTTTCCAGGAAACCAGGTAAAAGAAAAACGACCTGGCCCCCTATATATAAGTGTGGTACTTTAATGAGTCCACCTATCTACCAAAAACCAGTTCAGTTCAGGACCATTTTCTATGATGAAATAGACTCATATTCATTCCGACCAGACCCCATTTTTATGGGGTTCATTTGTAGGGTCCCGAAAAATCTACAAAAGGAAAGAAAAATACTCCCATAAAATTGATAAAGGAAAGGAATGAATGTGGGGGTGAAAAATTGGAGGAAAATATTGAAGGATTCCAATTTGGAAGAGGACCCAAACTATTCTACGTACTAGTTATCAGGAAAGGTCTGCAGATGGCACAGACTGCAAACCGAGTGGTATGCAGGTGACCTACAAAATGTTGGCCCTGAAAGCATTGGCCAATGAATCAGGAAGTTCACCGAAAGAATGAGGAATGGGATCAGTCAACCATGAAACACATCATTATAAAAAACACGACAAATAATTAAGTCCTCATACACCACCTCTTCAGAATGAGCAGTTTTCTGGTGAGACAAGGCTGACATCGCCCCGCGAACTACATCATTTTTGAAAGTGAGGTAGTGATTTCTGCTACTGTGAACTGCAACATCAAAAATATTGGTTGACTAAGTCATCCATGGTCTGAGAAATTTCCTCATGGTATTACAAAAAAAGGTTCCATTTTCCCATAGATATGACCTCCTTGGAACTCTATAAAAGGACCATAGGGGGAGCTGTTGAAATGATCAGATTTTGGAGAGTTGGGCGTCTACTGATGGAAGACATAAAAGGTAAATAGTCGATGAAGTACGAAACCACAAACAGTTTCCAGTAGGTATAAACATGCCACAAACCATAAAAATAAGAAAGAATAATAATTTGCGTAAAACCATAACCTAAAAGGCAAACCACAAACCATACTCCCTTTACAGATGAACTCTCCATGAACTATGAGATTAATGCCCCTTCTTAAATCTGACATACTGCATAATACATCTTCATGAGGATGAAACCCTATCCGCCATAGAATTGCACCACATAGGACTCTAGCGCTGCATACCACCACGGTATGAGAATGGATTCCAAGGCCACTTACCACCACGATACACAGACCACACAGAGATCCGCATACCACCCCGGTATGTGGACAACCCTTCCAATCACATAGAAAAATGCTATGCAGAAGGTACCCCACCCCGTATGGACAAATGTTATGTGAAGTAGGGTACCTATTGGATTTCCACCTTCTAGTATCTATATTTTCCTTCCATTTCCATCCCATCCTCTTAATCCCCTCTGCGAAGTAGTCCATTGGAATTAGGACAAAGCCCCTTACAAAGCCACATGACCCGTATAGATGGACCATCGGGCGCATCAGTGTGTCCTTTTGAGTCTACATACCCATGTTAAGAGGAGTCATGAAGGTAATCCCCACATCAGTATAGACCCCACAAATTTTCTTAAGTCCACATTCCTATGGTAACTCAGAGTCCAACCTTGAGATACTAACATGGACCTACCCATTCTAGGGATCAAGGGTAATCACTTTCTTTTCCATTCAATGAGGGGAGTGTTAAGTAAAATGGATCATGCTCACTTTTCCTTTTGGTGAGAAGCAACATTCCCCCCTTTTCGAGAACCCATTATATGGAATCCATCATAGAGTAAGACACTAGCCTCTCAGGACAGACCTAATGACCTTCATTTTTATTTCACATTGAAGGGTTCATTGATCCACACCCTCATCCACCATCACCCCAACAACTTCTTCCATGGGATCCTCATTTTTCCTCAATAAATAAGAGAAAGTGTGACTTTGTTGAATATTTCATGTCCACTTATTTCTCACACCGAGCATGAATCACGTGGGATTAGGGGTCTGTGATAATAAAACATTGGCACAAACCACCATGAACTACAAGAACTCTAATTCCCACTATAACTAGGATATGTAGGAATCCTTCATCTAGGACCTATCTCCATATAATCTCCTCCATGAAATGATAGATAATTTCCCCTTTAAATTGGTATATTCTACGTGTAATCCCCACCCACCATGAACTATGGGAACTCCGATTCCCACCATAACTGGGATACATAGGAAGCCTTCATCTAGGACTGAGCTCCATATCATCTCCTCCATGAAATGAGAGATCAGGTCCCATTCAAATGGGTATCCCCCACACGTAATCCCTAATAAAGTCACAAATCGAAATTAACTATGAGGGATTTGATTCCTAATCAAATGGGATACATAGGAATCCTCCCTGAGGTCCAAACCCAATACTTGAAGCACCCTAGCATTCTCCGAGCCATATTCCCTGTGGGGTCACATTCATCCAAGAGACCATATCTTTCTTGGGAATCTCAGGATACCTCAACAAAAGCCTCATATTAGATCTTGACTAGGAATATTTCACCTAGAAATCCTTGCTGCATGACGTTGAACTACACGTATAGGTCCTCATCACATAACCTTAAAAGGTGATGCGTCCAGTTAAGTTACACCAAACTATGTGGGTTCTAATTACTGTCAAGAGTATACATAGAAAACCTATATCATGGGTTCAATATCAATATCAAAGAAACTTCTATACCCCCTGGATGAAGATAAACTCTAGTGTGCCTCATCATGGGGATTAAACTATCATTTTATCAGTAATTCTTAATCCATGCAAATCCATGATTGATATTGCAACCTAGGGGTAATATGTGGAAAAAATCCTATAGAAAGAACCAATTATTAATGAACATATGAACATTTATTAAATCTATAAGAGATTCCCAGAGTAAACAATGACCCCCCAAAGGGTGTGATGAGCTTGACCTCCTATCCTCTCAACCAATGGAGTCCTGAAGTGTCGTTGGCCAAATAGTCATCCAACGAGTGCATGCCTTTGGAAATAAAGTCCAGGAATCATGGATACTTTTGGATCAACAAATAAACCTGTTGGAAACCATATAAGGACATCACACCCAACATAGAATGATTTCACAAACACATAACCCCCATTGAAATCGCCTGCCAAGATCATGAAAATGTGGAACCTCCTTAATAACATAAAAATGATACACTGCCCAACCCTGATGGGACCATCTCACCCTATCAATATGTGGTGTGATTTGAATTGAGTTGAAATAGACATCAACACTAATCTTGATCCTACCTGAGTTTGGTGAGGAGTATATGGTGTATTATGATGCTTCATGGATAGGTATTGGAGCCTTTTGATGCATGGATATCAAGTTGTGGTGTATGGTTATTGAAATTTGTTTCCACATGATCATAATTACCCTACACACAACCTTGAGTTGGATATAGTGGTTTATGCCTTGAGTGTTGGTGACATTACCTGTTAGGTGAGAAGTTTACTGTGTATACTGATCCCAAGAGATTAAAGTATATCATTTCACAATGGGATTTGAATCTATGATAGTGGATGTGGGTTGAGTATATCCATTCATTTTATTTTGAGCTGGAATATATTCCTAGAAAGGGGAATAATGTTGCTGATGATTTAAGTAGGAAAAGTCAGACTCAGGTAGTTCAAAAGTCTAGTGTTGAGTAGAAGATGATGACCTTGCTTGATGAGAAGCATTTTGTGGTCCATGAGAGTCAATAAAAAATGAATATGGTGTCATTTTAAATGAATTATATACTTTTTAGATGGATTAGGGAAATAAAGTATGAGGATCTAAAGTGTTTGACTATGAGGTAAATCCTTGAAGGTAGGGAGTCACCTTCTGATTGGACCATAAATGGGGATAAGATCATCGATGTTAGGAATTAGGTAGTTGTGACTATGATAATGCAGGAGGAGCTAATGCATGAATTTCATTCCTCATAATGGGAATTGCATCCAGGTGTGTCCAAAATGTACCATGATCTATGATGATAGTTTTGGTAGCCGAGCATGAAAAAATGAGATAGCTGGTCTTATGACACGATGCTACACCTATCATTAGGTGAAGGTTGAGCATCAATGACTTGGTGGTTTTTTGGAGTCATTGACCTTTCCTAAATATAAGTGGGATGATCTGACCATGGAATTTATGGTGGGTCTCCTAGGAAGCCTCAAAATAAGGATGCTATTTAGATTATTGTGGGCCATTTGAAAAAAGTGGCACATTTCTTGCCTATACGGAAGACTTTCTCAATGGAGAAGTTGGGAGAGTTATATGTTCAGAAGATAGTTCATCTGCATGGGGTACCAAAGAATATTGTTTAAGACCACAAATCATGTTTAACTTTGTGCTTTTTGTAGGTATTTTAGAAGGTGCTTGGTATGAAAGTTTTATTGAGTATGGATTTCTACACATAGAAATATTAGTAGTCAGAGTGTACTATATAGGTGATTGAGGATATGCTGTGAGTGTGTGTTCTAGACTTAGGTGGGTCTTGGGAGAAGCAACTGGATTTAGTGTAGTTCACTTATAATAAAATTTTTCAGGAAAATATACATATCTAACAATACAAGTCTCTTTATAGTAGGCCATGCAGATCACCTCTATGTTGGATGGAGGCAGGTGAGTCTAAGCTATTAGGAAGAAGTCTCGTGCAGGAGGCATTGGAGTAGGTACAACTAATTTGAAAGCATATGGCTATGGCTTAAAGTATACACAATTCATACGATGATAGACATTGACAACCATTAGAGTTTATAGAGGGTGATCGTGTATTCCTTTGGGTGTCGCCAAGATTATGTCACTGCAGGATATAGAGGTAGGGAAAGATAGTGCCTAGGTTCATTGGACCATTTGAGATTGTGGAGAGAATTAGGCCGATGTTGTACTGAATGGCTCTTCCAAAGAGATACAGTGCTATGCATGACATTTTCTATGTGTCAAAACTTCAGTATTATCACCCCAACCCTTATCTTGTGATCGATATGGATGATGTTGATCTTAAGACTAACGTGTCCTTTGATGATCATCTAATATATGTGTTGGATCACAATAAGAAAGTGTTGTGGGGAAATATCATGCTTATAGTTCAAGTATTGTGGAAACATGGGTGTGGTCAGAAGGAAACATGGGTGTGTTCAAAAGGAAACATGGGAGATAGAAGTAGATATATGAGATCGATAACCAGATATTTTTGCCATGAATTATTAGATATGCTTCAGAGTATATCTCTAGGATGAGCTATTATAAGGTGGGGAGATCACAAGATCTCATTTTCTTGTCAGGTACATCCCTTTTGAGTTTTCTCCTTTCTTATAGGTTTGGAAAGTGTTTGATTTTGGTTTGGAAGGCTTTGAAGGTGGCTATATCTTTTATGAAAAATATTATTGGGATAAAAATAATGTCTATAGAAATTTTACACGCCGTTTAATGATATTACACGTTTTTTAATAGTTTAACTGGGAAGACATCACCTGAGGTGATGAGGTTTTTAGCATAAACCATTAAAAATAATTTCATGATGTGTAATGGAATTACACACCATGTAATTCTCTAAGAAGAAAATTAAAAAGTGTCGTGTGGTTTATTTTGGTTTATTTTTCTTTATGAAACCTTCCTCCCTCGACCCTAGGGTGAATCTTAGTGGATATGAAGAAATTTATTCATCTATGATCATTGAGAATTGGTGTTGGATACCTAACAAGCCTTTTTTCTTAGTTTCCCTTCCGTTCCTCCTTCTTCTGATGAAGCGATAAAACCTTTTATATTTGTGGGTTTTGGGATTGATATTGATCCTAGGTTTTGTTTAAAATCTCTTCTAATGTTGTCGATTCATCCATCTTACATCAATTGGGTTTTTTCATTGGAGAGCATTTTTCATAAATTTTGAGGTAGGTGGTCAATAATTCAAATATGAAAGTTATTATTTCAATTACGTGTATGTAATTGTAGAATTTCTATTGGATGATTAGAAATAGAGTTTCCTAATTTGGATTAATTAATTGGTAAAATTAATTAATTAAGGAATTGTGAAATTGGGGATATTGAATTAATTGAATTTAATAATTAATTGTTGAATTAATTATGTGATATTGAGATCGTTTTTTTGAGATAATTAATTACAGAATTAATTATGGGATGTTGAGATTGATGATTTGAGATAATTAATTTTTGAATTAATTATGGGATATTGAGATTGTTTATTTGAGATAATTAATTTTTGAATTAATTGTTGAGATATTTTGAATATGAAATTGGGATAATAAATTGTTGAATTAATTATTATTATATTTAAATTGTGAATTTAATAATTAATTATTGAATTAATTATGGTACATTTTGATTGTGGATTGATTAATTATTTTTTGAATTAATTAATATAAATAGTTGTGTTTTTATAATTGATGGAATGTGATTAATTAATTGTTTAATTAATTAATGGAATTAATGTGTTTAATTAATTATTGAATTAATTAATGTAATTGAGGTGATTAATTAATTATTGAATTAATTAATGAGATTGATGTGATTAATTAATTGTTAAATTAATTAATGAGATAACTGTGATTAATTAATTAGTGAATTAATTAATGGGTTATTATAGTATTTGTGAACTAAAATGATGAATGGACAAAATCAAATTCATACGTGAATTGAAATGATGAATGGTAATAATGGCACTCATATGTGAAGTGAAATGATAAATGGTAAAAATGGAATTAATATGTGAATTGAAACGATGAATGGTAATAATGACATTAATATGTGAATTTAAATTATGAATGGAAATAATGAAATTCATATGTGATTTGAAATGATGAATATTAATAATAGAATTCATATGGGATTTGAAATGATGAATGGTAACAATGGAATTCATGAGTAAATTGAAATGAAGAATGGTAACAATGGAATTCATGAGTAAACTGAAATGATGAATGGCAACAATGGAATTCATATGTGAATTGAGATTAAAAATGGTAATAATGGAATTATGAGATATGATATCTCTTAGGTACAGTTTAGACCCCAACATAGGCTAGAGTTGGTATTGAGAGTTAGGGTGTCCACGGGAACTCAGGGGTTTATGTGGTTAAATAAAGAATAATTAATAATGTGATAACTATTTACTTATGCATTGAATTTATTCCTTTGTACAACTGCATACACTATTTGATTGGATATTGTTTTACATGCTGTTGGTGGTGGCCTACTGAGTTATAATCACACCATACTTGATCTTGCTAATCGGTACCCAAATAGATTTCAGGGTTACAAGATAGGATAAGGAAAAATTACCTATGTTAGATGGATGATTTGGGATAGATAATGGATAAGGGAACCATATGTTGTTTGGGTCTTACTTGGGAGTTTCTAGTTTCTTTACTTTTGATTTGAATTTTGACACTTGGAATGTAATTTAGCATTGCATATCTACTATTTATTTTTGATGTTGTATTTACAGTTTTGGTCATCTTTTGATACTGGATTATTCAAGTTATATTGTATCATTCTTTGGTTATTGTTTATTTATTTTCTGATGGTGTATTACTCTGATAAAGAGGGTATAGTCTCCCCAAGATTGATATTAGAACCTTTCTACTAGTCAGAAGCCTCTGGAATATGATGATACATGCTTGAGGTTATGTGACTGACTGACTTGGGGAACTTGTGTGTGGAACACAAATTGGTAAATCACTGATAATAATATAAAATCATTGTAATGATGTATAAATAGAGGGCAATTGGGTTTATCTATTATATAAATTAAATTAATAAATTATTTAATTTATTTAATACTCCCACCAATGGTTTCCTTCAACCAAATACCCATTTCTAACCAACTTTATGTTGTTCCTAGAGAAAACCCCATGTTATAGAAATAACCACGGGCTTGGATTTTCCATTTGAGGTCCCAATAAATGGGAAACCATTTATTTTGAAGACATGAGTTTGTATAATTTAAAGTAAATTAATATTTTAATATAATAATTATAGGGCACTACAACACTAAAACATGTCACCTAATCTAAGGAAAAATCTAGATATTTATATAGAAATATTCAAAGGATCAAACTAAAGAAATAAGAGCTATTTATGCTAGGGTGTCTAACCAACTACTGGAGTCTTGTGATTGGTGAATCTAAATAATTAGAGAAGAGGAGTAGTTGAGGTGTCTAACTAGTTTTTGGAGAAGTGTAACTAGGGTGTATAACCTATTTTATTCATTTGTGGAGATATAAAAAATCTGTATTGTGGTGTCTGACCAAAATAGAAAGGAGAAATCCTTTATGAAAAACCTTTTAAATATTATGTGCTGCTCCCTCTCTTTATTACTACACATAAAGGTGAGTCTATGAGAAATAATTAAGTGGATTGATAACATTAACTAGTTTTATAGGATGGATTTAATAGGAGAATATTTTTAAAACTAAGGTACAAAAGATTCTCCCCACCTCTCATTAGAATCTAACTGATCCTGAAACTATACAAGTTCTAGCCATTATAATAGGGTATTAAATTAGATAATTCTCAATTTGACCACATATATTACATCAAATTACTTTTCAATTAATTTCTCTATTCAATTTATTACCATATAGAAAACATCTTTCCCTTACTTTGAGACATTCTCCTGGGTGCTTCTTCCCACATTCTTGACATGAAGGAAATAAAAATTTCATTCCTCCATGATCATTTCTACCCAAACTTACATAAAATTTCATTTATTTTTATTTTATGTGTTTGTAAACTAACCTATATTTATGTTGTTAATCATATATCATGTTATATTATTAGGTATAATCACATAGTTTCTCCTTCTAGGTCCTATCTCATTCAGTTTCACAAGAGGAAAATTAATAAATTTTCTTTTAAATCTAATGTTAACATGGTTCCTTTGGGTTCTATCCATTGACTGAAACAAAAATTCATAGTGAGGGAAACAATAATAATAGAGAGAAATCATATAATCATGGAGAAATCATTCATAGGATATCTAAATATTGACACCTAATTTTCAATCTATGAAACCTTAGTTTTAACCTACGTCATCCATGGTTATTATCTATTCAAATAATTCATAATTTATCTTAAATAAAATGTAAATTAACTTAATAATACCCCTCAAGAGTTTCAAACTAGGCATTTAGTAAGGTCCCATTCACTGTGCACTAGAATATTGATCGATATATAATCGACCAATTATTTTTCAGGTTATTACACCTATATGAATCTGTGCTAAAACCAAGTCCACTTATAGTATCTAGATAGGGATATATATATTTTTAGGGATAACACACCCCTTTATTTAATATAACTTGGTATGTTCTCCTACACTTAGGATTATCTTAAAACAGTGACTCTAAACTTTCATGCATAAATATTACATCATTTTAGATTAATATTCAATAATTTTCATAATAATAAATGCATGAGTACCATATATGTTTAGTGTATTTGGAAACATGGACACATAAACAACTGGTCCATAAAATATCTACATCATTTTATATTATGTTCTTCACAACTAGCACCCTTATTAGAAATATCATACTTAAAACATTTCTTTATAACCCAAGGAAGGTAATAATAAGAAATGGTTATATTAGATGATCAATAAGGGTAAAAATCTTAGATATCAATAAATTATCATAAGGTAGAATAATATAAGAATAAGGTAATGGGAATATGATCAAGACTTAAAATAACCATACCAAATCAGTCAAAGACCTTTATTCATGAAACATGGAATATGGTTTTGTTGAAAAAATGACACAATACATAAGATCATGGAATCATCAATAATTAATCATGAGTATGAAATAATGTCATAATAATAGGAAATAAGTTTGTGGAATATACATAAGGATTGAAAATCATTTCCTTATTCAAGTATCACTGCCAAGATTATCCTAGTGGACTTGGTTCACTCCCCAGTACATCATTTCCTTAGTCAAGGTTCACTCCCGAGACTATCTTATTAAACAAAGTTCTTTACAGAACTAGGTTGGATCTAATTTCATTTCTTATTATCTCATGAGATATTCATTTTTACCCAATTAATTATAAGGATATGTAATTTTTATCCCATCTATCACAAATTGAAAACCATACATATGTGCCCCACAAGATCATAAAACATTAATCATATCATCAAATCATAACCCATGGTTAAGATATGAGTTTAATAAAAATTTCATCCTAAAAATCATAAACCATAAAAATAAATAATAAATGTGGTAACTATGGATCATATCCCCAAAAAACCATAAGAAACAAAAAAAAGATTTTGTAATAAAAAAAATACCTTTAAAAGATCATTAGAAATTTTTTTGGAGAAAATAACCTTTTCATTTTGAGATCACTTACTTAAAATATAGAAAATATAAAATATTGAGTAAAAAATTTTCTTTTAAATTAATAAAGGAAAATTATCAATTAAAATTGTATTTATAATGGTTTAGAAAGTCATTCATGTGGTGTTTGTTAAAAAAATTCCTTTCACATTTTTGATAAAATTTTAGGAGAACCTTATTTGAAAAAATAAATAAGAGTCATTTAAACAATTTATAGTAATTAAAATATGGGTAAAAGTTAATTTAATAAATCTATTGATAATATTAAAGAAAATAGGGAAATAATTTTAAAAAAATATGGGTATGGAAGAAAAGATCCCTGGCTGAAAAGTAAAACATGGTTAATTCTCCATAAAAGCAATCTTTTAGTCTATTAAGTACTTGAAGAGAGGAAAATGAAAGGGAAAAATAAAATATATTTAAACAACAAAATAATAAGAAAATAAATAATACTTTTGATATATAGATCATATAATTTTATTATTATAAAATTTAATCATAAATAATCTTGGTAAAAATGAGATTGTAATATAAAACCCTCACCTCAAGTCCTTCTTCCTTCTTAAGCACTCTAAGATCCTATATAAATATTTTAAATTTATTATAATTATATTACAGAACCATAATAATACCTATAATACCATTAATGATTTATTTATAACATATTATTATCTGTTTAATAATAATCATTCATTATTATCATCATTTCAGGTGTTAATTGCTTCATTTTCTTGTATGTTTTGGTTTGTAAAATATTGTACACACACTTTTATCATGGTTATATCATATACATAATTTTAACCATGATATAAATATAATATATATTCATTATATACATATTTATAACCATTCATATAAAGTGTTTATGGAAAATGAATTACATAACTATGTGGAGACAGTAGGCTATACGTATACACAAGTGATGTTTCCATTTTTCGATGGATGGAATGAAAGAAAAGTAAATATTAATTATATTTTAAAGAATAATTATTATATAATAAATATAATATATATATATATATATATATATTTACACATAAAAACACACATTAAATATAATATAATCACCAACCATGGATAACGGTGGTGGAAAATGAGTAGTATCGCTACATGGAGGCGATAGTCCAGACGTACGCATGAGCAATACTTTCAACTCCCATTGGATAGTAAAGAGGTGGTAAATGGTTGTTACATCATATTAATAACATATAATTATATTTTTTATACTACATGTATTATGTTTTTATGGATAAATCAAATTTATAAGAAGTTGAAGAATAAATAAAATTGAAAGGGTTTGGTTAAGATCTATACCTCTTCTTTGAGAGACCTCCTTTGGGTTACTCCTTAAGCCTTGAAGGATTTATCTTAAGAGAAGAAAAAAATTTCTATTAAGAATATAAATATTATAGGAAGTATTTTTATTAGTTATTTTATAATATAGAATGATCAAATGGTGTTAATAAGGGAGGAGAAGAGGTTCCCTTTTATAAGTGAGGGGCGTGACACACATGAAATTTCTTAAAATATTTAAATGATTTAAGGTCACTTTTATAGGAATGTTGCTTCAAAAGTTCAGTTATTATATGGTATATAAGGTTTAAATATATTCATATAATAATAATTAGATATTTTTGGGTGGCAATCCAACCATAATCCCTTGGTTTAACCCCTGACCCTCCCCTGATAAACCAATTTTAACCTTAACTGTGGTTACACAATTTTAATGTTTTTACTATTCAATATGAGAAAAAATAATTTAGAATTATTATATTATTTACATTATGATTATTTAAAAAATTTAATCAATTTTACTAGATTCAATTTCTATAAGTGTTATAATTTATCTTTAAATAAGAACGCAACCCGAAATGAATATCCATTTTAAAAAAATGAATCTTTAAGCATAAAACATAATTTACTTACATCTAATTCCTTATAAAAACCATAAAATTAATGTTATAATATATTAATGAATATATAATATAAAAATTTAATTAAAAACATTAATTTATAAAAATTAATTTAATTTATCTCGATAAAAACTCATTAAGAGCATAAAAACAAATTTTTAGAAAAATGTGTTTTTTATCCCAAGAATAAACTTGTACCAAAATAAATTAAAATGATGATTATTATGTAATTAATTATATTATTTATAAATAAATAATTATTATCTTAATTTAATATCAAGTTCAAAACATAATGGGACTTTTACTAGAAAAGAAATAATGGTTTTAAAAAAAAAATCATCACTTTCACTATTCAATGAAAAATAAATCTTTTTAGAAGAATCATAAAAATTCAACCTAATAAAATATTTAAATTAATATTTAAAATATGATATTAATTTTATCAAATAAAATTTATAAAATGGTAAAATATAATTATAATGTTCTCGTGCAAAAATATGATAAAAACCACTTTTGAAGAAAACATATTTTTAAAGCATAAAATAACCTTACAAGAAATTTAGTGTCTATTTATTATGAATTAAGAAATAAATTTTATTTATTAAAAACTTTGAAAAATAATTTTAATAAATTGGTTATTAATATTAATACCTATTAATTTAATGGTTAGGTTATAATAGTGTACTATATTACGACTCATATAGACTTGGTGTTGTGTGTAAGGAAAGCTATCAAATTCTTAAAGTTTATTTCAAAATAAATATATATAAATTATTTGGGTTTTAAATTATATAAATATGTTTAGTATAGTTTTTTAATTGAAATAATAAGAATAAATTGATAAGGTTTAAGTAATACGCACTTTGGGACCTTTAACTTTCTCTTGAAAGTATCCTTAGAAATGAAGGGATTTGGATAAATAATTGTGACCAAAGTCTTATGAAAATGAGAGAGGATTGTATGAGGATAAAAATTTAGATTCTAGTTAATAAATTAAAAGTAATGAGTTTATAATAAATGGAAAAAATTGTCTCCTTTTATACAGGTAGAAAAGGTACTTTTGTAAACACACATTATTTTTCAATAATGAAATGAAACTATTCATGGGTTAATGGATACAGAAGTAATAAATAATAGATTTTAGGGTGATATTGGGTCTATAATTCCTCAAATAAATATTTCCACACATGTTTTAAATATTTTTGAAATCATTTTTTATTATATTTTGAATTTTACCTTTTTTTGTTTTATTAAAGTAACTAATTTTTACCCAAGTTACTTATGTTTTACTAAAAATATAATAAAAAATATAAAAAAATTGGGTGTGATGAACTTGAAATTACTCTCAATTTAATCAAATTAAAATTCTTATTAAGATAAAATTATTTTTTAAATTAATACCTTTTAAATACGGAAAAACTATTTTGTAAAAAAATTTTGTTTCCACAAATAAGTGTTCTTAATCTTATTTATCATTGATTACCAATTGAATGAGTGATATATTATTTAAATATATCATAAAAATTTATATTAAACTCACTATTTAGAAGTGATTAATTTATTTCATTAGATAAATATTATAAAATATTAGTAAAACAATTATTTGAAAATAATAGTTTTACCATTATCATGGTGTTTAACTTTAATCTTAGTAATAATAATTTTATAGAAAAAATTGAAATTTAACTTATTAAATAATATTATAATTTTGATTTAAATTATAAAATCATTTTTTTTGATTTAATTTATATAAGTGATGAAAATTAATTTTTTCAATATAAGCAAATAAATCATTTTTTAGAATAAAATATTTATTATGTTTCTAAAATGATATACATGGACTTTATAAATTCAACATAGTATTTTTAAATGATTTATTTTACTTCAAAAATATATAATTAATTATAAAAACATTTCAAATTTTTTTAAGACATTATTGTATTATGAAAATGTAATAAAAGTGATGGTATTAGAAAAATCAGTATTTATTCATTATTCACCAAAAAATTAACAATTTTATAAAAATAAAAAAATAATCTTAATATAATATTAGAATAATGAATCTAAAAATTATTTTTGTTTTACCAAATTAAAATTCTATAATTTTAGAATGTAACTTTTAAATAATAATATAAAAATATAATGAAAACTGTTTACATTAGGAAATAACATTTTATAAGAAAATATTAAGTATTATAATTATTATTTAATATCAGTTACTAATCAAATTTGTTTAAATATATTATTCATATAAACAATATATTTTATCCCTAATATATTTATATTCTCAAAAAATACATAAAAATCCAATTTTTAGAAAGGTTATGTTTTCAATAATAAATGAGAATTATTATTTATTTAGCTACAACTATTAAATTCTCATCAATGGATTTATTTTTATTCCTACATATATTTCATAATTTAGTTACATCTATTGTTACATAACAATTATACGACTATATTTTGATAGTTATACAACATTTTTTGGTTCATTTTGGTTCGATGTTGTGTGTGAAGAAAGCTATTGAACACATTAGGTTTTAAAGGAAAACATAATTTAAGATCTTGGACTGTTATATGAAGGTCAATATATGTAGTAAAACTCATATCAGTTGGTAACTAAGAAGAGAAGGAAGACTATAGAGGTTAGGTATGACACATATTAGGAGGCCTATATAGGATGCATGGGTTATAAAGTGGGTGAAAATAGAATATTGAGTGGGGCTTATAAATTGGGTCCCTGAGATGTCTGAACAAATAAATTACTTAAGAGAAAGTAGTAAGGGTTGAGTATTTTTATAAACCAACCTTCCCATGCTATGAACCTATTCATCTGACCCCACGAGTCTCCTATAATACCATGGTTGTCTTCCCATCACTCCACATGTGATTACCCACCATGATAACCTATTAGACTAATGAATATCCCCATAGGACAACACATGTTATTTCATTGTTATTTTTCATCACTCATTCATATCTTGGGAAACATCCAAGGAGATGACCCATCCTGACACTACTCTAGGCCAAAAAAAATCTTAACCATGGAGTTATTACCATACATGCACCCTAAAATAAAGGTGTGCCTTGTTAACGTGGGTAGTACAATCTATTTTTTTAGGAATCAATTTTCTATGGATGTTACACCCCCTAACCTTAATAAAAATGTCCTCCTTATGTAACACACCCTATAAACCTAGGAATTGTCACTTTAGTTTTAGATATTGGCTTTGGTAGAATTTTTCACTACCTGACGACTTCAGGCCATGAACCTAGTTATATTCCACCATGGGTCTCCTGAAATACCTTGGTTACCTTCATTAAACACCACAAGATATTACCCACTAGGATCACCTACCATTCTAATGGGAGTTGCTATAGGTTAATACATTTTCTTCCAGCGTGCCTTATCCTCACTCACACACACCCTAGGAAACTTACCAAGAGCTCACTATCCTTAAAGTACATTAAGCCAAGAATGTTTAACTATGGAGTTATTATTAGAAAGGATCCTGAAAATAAAGGTTTACCTTATTAACATGGATAATACCATTTAGTCTTTTAAGAATCAATTTTCTTAGGGTTTTACACGAATTATACCTAAAAATAGGCCCATATATGATAGGTGCTCATTGTTTGAGACCAAGGTGAAATGAGGCCCAAGTGTAGGACCTTGGTGAAATTGAGCCTAGGTTTGAATTCATGGGAAAATTAGCACTTAGGAAGGATGCATGGGAAAATGGGGTGCCCTAGTTATGGTACTTGGGTGAGGCAGAACCCTAGTCAAAACTAGAGTTAATGGGTGCCTAGGTATAAGGAATTAGGTTAGTATTCACATAGTCATGGGATTAGTGATAATTATCACCATAGTGTGGGGGTACATGGGAAAAGTGTCACCCAAATGGTGGTACTTGGGAAAAGTTTCACCATAATAGAGTTACCTAAGAAAAGTGTCTCCCTAATGGGGGTACATGGGTGAAGTGTCTCCCTATTAGGGGTACTTTGATTAAGTGTCACCTTAATAGGGAACTTGTGTGAAGTTTCACCCTAATGGGGGTACTTGGGTGAAGTGTATATCTAATGGGGTTACTTAGGTGAAGTGTCTCCCAAATACGGTTACCTTAGTTAGGTGTCTCCCTAATTAGGGTACCTAGGAAAAGTGACATTGTAATGGGGGTACCTGAGTGAAATATCTCCTTAATGGGGGTACTGGGTTAAAGTTTCACCATAATGGAAGTACCTGGGTGAATTTATACCCTAATGGGGGTACCTAGACAAATTTTCACCCTGATGGGGGTACCTAGGATAAGTGTTTCCATAATGTGGGTACCCTGATGAATTTTCACCCTAATGGGGGTACCTGGATAAAGTGTCTCCCTAATGGGGGTACCTATGAGAAGTATCTCCATAGTGGGGGTACCTAGGTGAAGTTTCATGCTTGGTTAGGAATCTATAAGGATGATTAGGGTGAATTAAACCCTATTATATGATCCTTGGGATGACTAGGGTGCATCATGCCCCGACAAGGGGCTCCAAAATAGGTATAAAGAACAAGTCTTGAACCTCATTTCATTTTCTATAAGTACACATGTGAAAAATTTGAGGCAAGGGATTTGTTTATATTTTGAGGTATACCAGGGCACAACACTTTGTAAAGGGGGCCTTATTGTATGAAATATTTATTCTAATAGTTTGTGTGAAGGGGATATTTGTGTGCAAGCTAGAACATGGGTAAACGACCCCTGGGTTCATGGACCTAGGCATGCAAGACTAGGGCACATTGACCTAGACGTGAAAACCCACACAGTGAAGACTATGGAATGAGACCCAAGATCCAGGTATCTATTTGGGATATAAAATGATTCAAATCAAAACCTACTAAATGAGTTAAACCTCTGGATACAACATGCCCCCATAGAATGTGTTTTTAAGGCTAAAAAGTGACTAAAATACCTTCAAAAATTGGTTTTATGGTTTTGACACCTCTTTTTGTCAGTAGCGGATAAAATACAAGGCCTACTCTCAATGGTAGGTTATCACCACCACATAACCATATTTGAAAACATTTTTGAAGAATATATATCCCTCGGTGTGTGAAAAATCATGTGGAATATGGAGATCCTACTTTCATCTTCTTAATGAATAGCGATACTTTTCTATCTAAACTTGAGATGTGTCATTTAAGCAAGGATTATATCATGTATTCCATAGAAAAGTGTGAGGCACACATTTTTTTAGTACTAAAAATTATTTTAAAGTCTTAAAGGACTTTATTTTTTGATAATTAGATGAATTTGATCTTATCCTTGGTACAGAAGAGATGATTAGCTCAAAAGATCATATTAATTTTTATTATCATTAGGCATTGTTCCTCTAACATGATAGGATGCTCACATTTTCCAGGGAAAGTAAAACTATGATCAGGTAGATAAGGAGGAAAATTATGGAGGTAAACTCCATACAGTGGTTGATATATATGAAATGATATTCTATGATTATTTCTTGAAATTTTCATTATAAAGTGAAGTTTAATTATAGATTAACATGATTTCAAGGATAGTTACCATTTATTAACACTCATATTATATGGGTCTTATAGAATTGAATGATTTGAAAATTTATTTATAAGATCTTAAAATCAAGGGTTTTATTCACATGATTGTGTCACCATAAGCATCTGCAATTATATTTTCAAATAATAAAAATGAAATACTTTGACTCTATATTGATTATCAAAAGTCCATTCAGGTGACTATATATAATAAATACCCTTTACCATAGATCAAAAAAATCTTTGATCATTTAAGAGAAGTGGGGAGGTTTTAAAAAATTAATCTAAGGTAAAGATATCATAATTAATGGAAAGTTTGTTTAACATTCTTAAAACTTATTTTAGGAGTGTATAAGGGAATTTTTAATATCTAGTGATTTTATTTGGGATTATAAATGATCTAATAGTTTTCATGGAATTTATTAATCATTTCTTTCATTGGTTCCTTAATATTTTTTTCAAGGTGTTTATAAAAGATATCGTGATAACCCATGTAATTTTAATAATAAATCATTTTCATGTCTTATTAGTGTTCATAACAGTATTTTTATGGATTCATATACAATATGATAATTTTTTATTATTTTTCAATCAGAAAGAAACAATTTTATTCTATAGAATTTTTTTCCATGAAATATATGTTTTTATTTAAAAGTTAAATTTATAAATTTTGGAGTTTTAAATTGATAAAATAAATTTTATTTTTTGTATTCATTATATTTAAATTACTTTAGAGTGATTTTTTGGGATTTTTTTTTAAAAAAATATTTTTGAGTTAATGGTGGAATATACTGATTTTTATAAAAGATGTTATTACTTTCTCAAGTAATTAAAAAGTAACATTTTTTTATTGGTTTTAAAGTTACATAAGTCCCATTTTATAAAACACAATTCAAATAATTCCATCTTAATCAGTATTATATTTTATTTTGGTATAAAATCATTTTTATGCTTAAAAATGACATTATTCAAAAAACCGTTTTTTCAATACATTTTGCGCACATATATTGAAATTAATTTCTTAAAAAAATCTAAAAATTGGATCTTGAAAAATGGATTTCATATTTGGAACCAGGAGGTTAATTTTTTTAATGCGTTCAATTTCATTTTTAGTCATAATGAATAGTTACCATGGATAAACATTTTCACCCCGGTAAATGTTAAAAGGGTAAATGGGGGGGTTAAACTAAGATATGAGGCATCATATATCTCTAAAACATGGATAAATGTGATTTTATAAGTGTATTTAATCATTTATCAATATTTTATTTTAATTTTTACTAAATTGGAGCTACTTTACTTGATAAATACATTTATATTAATTTAAATATTTAAGTATTTAAAAGGCTGCTACTCCCCTCATTTATAAAAGTGCACTTTCCATCCTTGATTATTCACACCTTTTGAGCCACTTAGATCGGTTAATAACTTCCAAAACACTTAAAATCTATCCCCATAGATTTCTAGAGGTATTGATATTCTTAAAAGTTCAATCCTTGAAGGCTTAATGTGTAATCCAAAGGGGGATATCTAAGGAGGAGGTATAAGCCCTAACTGACCTATTTTAACTTTATTTATTCTAATACATCCTTAAAATATATTTATAACCACTATAAAATAATAAAATAATTATCTTATCTACACATAAATTTTATTATGTTGTTGTAATTTTTTTTCTATCTCTTTTACATCCTATAGAAAATGGAAGAATCACTCATGCGTACATGTGGACTACCACCTCTATGAAGGAATGTGTATCATTTTCCATCCCCACATCAAACGGAGGGTTATAAAGATGGAATTGAAAAATATATAACATTTTTATGAAATTATTATTATATTGGGAATATAACATATCACTTACCTTATTACCCTTTCTGTTTTTTGGAAATTGATAACATCGCCCGTGCGTACATGTGGAATACCACCTCCATGAAGCAATGTGATTTGTTTTTCATTATTAACACATTTTGTTGGTCATAAGGATTGAAATAATGAATAAATATGAAATTTATAAAATAATAACTATTATAATAAACTAAAATATTATATACCTTATTTATTTTCAATTTATTAGAAAAATGGAAACGTGGTATGTGTGTACGTGCAGACTACAACCTCCATGATAAAATATGTTTCATTTTTGACCTCCACCTTCCATTGATAGTTATAAAAATGTATTTAATATGTAAAATTAATTATTTTTTATGATAAATATTATTTATATGATGGAACCATGATCCATTTTACCAAATTCAATCTACCGATTTCATATTGAACTTATAAACCAAGCCTCATCAAAATGTCCAATGTGAACTTAACCATTTTTGTAACTAAATAAAACATGGTAAAAAATGAAATAAAGAAAATAATGAAAATATAATTAACATGAACATTTTTCTTAAGAAATTAGAAAAATAATATAATTTTATTACTAATTAGGGTAAACATACAAATGAAATGGGCCAAGACTCGAGCTAGGGAACTTTCCTTTAAAAACTGTGTTTTGAATTTTTCCTTCCAAATATTTTTATTTTATGTATAGGTTTATTTAAATGTTTTAATAATGATATTATTTATTAATAAATTATTTATAAAGGTTATTTTAACTATTTTTTACATTATCTACAAAGTATTAAAAATGAACCTTTTCAACGTTTTTTGTATGAGTTATTTTTGACTTTTTAAAAAAGTAAAAAAATAATTTTTTTTAGCATGTACAGCTTGACAACCCTTTCATGTTATCATAGTAATTATTCATTATGAATATTAATATATAAGGTAACATGTTTTTTTAAATAATATTCTATTACTTCATTTTTGGTAATCTTTAGTTTTAATAATATATTTTAGGGAATGAAATTTTATTCTAATTTTTAACATATAATTTAATTTTTTTTTTCATGAGATTGAATTCAAAATTAAATGTTTTTTATGGTTAAAGTGAAATAAATATGTGTTTTATTCATGATATGGTTATTTTACATTTTATACAAGTGATGGGTGAGGTTGATATTACTTTGATGATGGGTGATCCTGTTATAGATCTCCAATGCATTTGGTAAAGTGAAATAGTTTATCAGAGATATGTTACTCTTAAGAGATGAGGGAATTATCCAGTTAGTCGATTATATTGTAAGGGTTATTTTAAGGTTTAATTTAAGGATAATGTACCAAGGTACTGACATGATATTATTTCAATGGTTTATAAATTAAATATTTTGATTTCAAAAGGTAAAAAAGTGAGATTATGTTTTGATGAAAATATATGAATTTATTTAAAACAAAAGGTGAAAGGATTTTTTTTTCAAGGAAAGGTATTCATGTGTTTTCATGATTCCCAAGAAAACATTATGATTATGAATTTTCCTTTATTATTTTATAATATTTTTTTATGAAAATTATTTGAGAAATTAGGTTGTTCTCATGGAAAACTAAATGGGTATTTAATATCAAATCTCTATTATGAACAAGGGAAAACTTTATTATGGATTTTTCAGGTTTAAAAATGGACTAATGATTTTTTATTTTATATTCCAAATTTAGATATTCTTTTTTCTTATTCCACATGTTTAAATATTTTTTACTAGGTTTAAGGATGAGTTGTAATGTTAATAAAGGTAGCGTTCTTATTATGGGAGTTACCTTGAATGAAGTAAGTGGGTCTTTATAAAGAGCATGTTTTGTGGGAAAATGAAAAATATATAGAAATTTACACTTTAAAATATAACATATTTCATAATTATCAAAAATAATAAACCTAAAATGTTATTTGTGATGTAATTGATTAAATAATATCCATAAATTATGTAATTTAAGGGACTGTGTTATGTTTGGATTGTTATAGTTAGTATTATAAAAGGGGTTTAGATGAATTTAGAGGTTAGAATGATGTTAAAATACACTATTAAGATATTATAATTTAAATTTATATTATCATGAGATATATTTTTAGTATTTTCATGCTTATTCAAATAATATATGTTTATTGAGAATTTTTTTCCATAGAGTAAATAGAGAAGTTGAGGTAAAAAGTCATCAGAGGGATAATATCCTATCGAACTAGCAACCTAAAAGGTTGGAATTGGAACATAAAAATTTTAGTTATGTTAACTCAGTTAACATGGGATATTAATGGAGGTTCCAATGTATGTGAGTAACTATATTCACTATAGAAAAATATATCAATAGTAAAATATTTTATAAAGTAGAACCCTTTGGATTTTAGTGGATGCTCAAACCTAGTGAAGGATGAAGGATAGATTAACAGTTTTTAGAAGATATTTAATTTTTTTATATTTTCAAAACATAAAATTCTTACCCTTTATATATATTATTTTTAATGTTAAGCTGATTAATGGTGGTATTTGGTTAACAACACTAATAAAAAAATAAATTGATGTCATCTAATGGAAATTATTTAATGATCTCTTCATTGAAAATTATTTTACTAAATTTTTTTTAATTGGGATTAAAATTAAATTTTTATAGTTGAAGAAAAATTATGAGGACTCTATTTTCTCATATAAATTTAATTTTACTAGATTATCTAGGTATATGTCAAATTTCATTCGTGACCATGATAGTAAAATTGATTGATTTTAATCAGGATTGAATCCATTTTTACAAGGGGATATGGTTACTCATGAGTTTGGAAGTTATGAGTAAATTTTTAAGTGTGTTGATAAAGTATTTATAGAGTTAGTGGAATTTTAAAACAATAGGGATAAGAAGAAATCTAGGTGGTTGGAAATGGGGAATCATTTATTAAAGAAACTTAAATGTAAGAAAATCCAATTACTCTCTTATAATAAGTGTGCAAAGAAGTGTTCTAGGGAATTACTTATGAGATTTGGGAACTTTTAGAGATGGAAAAAGTTATGATACATGGTTCATGACTGAAAGGAAAAGAGAAATGGTAATGGTTATACTGATAATGAAAATCTAGAAGTGAAATGTTTTAATTGTAATAATATGGTCTATTATGAAAATGCATGGCGAAATAGTTGTATGAAGGATAGTGATCATCGAGAATGTAAGTAGAAAGGTGTAGCAAAACCATTTTTTTAATTATTGGTCCCTAAAATAAAGTGGCGTTATGTACATTTTTTTTTACTCTAAGTATGCCAATGTCTTTTTTGGTTCTAGATCTACACATTATTTTATCTCTGAGAGATTTTATAGTAAAATAAAAATATCACCTCAGGAAATGAAGATAATGATTTTGATAATAAATCATGGAATAATTCATAAATAAATAAAGATTTATGGGATCCTTCCTATAATTATATGTGGAATAGTTTTTTCTTTGAAATCTAATTTTCTTACCCTTAGAAGAGTTTTATGTTATTATAAGCATGAATTAGCATTCAGTTTATTATGCTAAGATAGACTGAAGAGCTAAAGAAGTCATATTAAATCCTTAGAGTGAATTATAATTTGTATATAAGAATGATTTCATACCTTTAATATTATATCAATAAACCATGAAACTAATTAAATAAGTGAGTAAAATTTTTCTTTCACATATTATTGAAAATAAGGAAACCATTAAAATTAGTGATGGGCCAAGTGTAAATGAATATGGATATATTTTCAGATGATTTTCATGGTGTTATTTCTAATTGATTGGTTGATTTTATTTTCAAATTATTTACTGTTGGTAAAAAAATTTGAAAACCTCCCTATAAATGGATTCATTTGAGTTGTTAGATTTGAAAAATAAATTTCAATAATTCCTTAAAAACGGATTTATCTACCCTCTCACTTATCCTTGGGGTTATCCTATACCATTTTTTAAAAATAAGTATGGTTCAGTGAGACTCTTTATTGATTATAGATAAATAAATAACAATCCTGGCATGAAAAAGTGTCTTTTTCCTCATATTGATAACTTGTTTGATGAGCCCCAGGGAGTACAGTATTTATCAAAGATTTATATTAGGTTTCAGTACCATCAAATAAAGGTGAAGTTAGATTATATTCTAAGGATTTAATTGAGGACCAGTTATAAACATTATAAGTTTTTGGTTATTCTTTTCAGGTTAGAAAATGAACCCACTACATTTATGGATCAAATAAATAGAGTTTTCATGAATATTGGGATAAATCTGTGGTTATGTTTACTAAAGATATTATTATTTACTCTGAAATCTTTTAATATCATGAGAAATATCTATTGATTATTTTATAAACTTTAAAGGGAAATAATTTTTTTTGGAAAATTCATTAAATGTGAATTTTGGTTATTGAATATTGCATTCTTTGGGAATATTGTTTCTAAAGTTGGAAGGAAATTTGTATAAGGAACCATCCTTAAAAAATTAAATAATATTGAGGTTTTAGATAATACTTAAATTTCTTATAATTCAAGAATCATTATGTTTTATAGTTCTATATAATTAGTACATAATACTTACATAACAATCTAAAATATTAAAATTCTACACTTCCACTCAGTATCCATTTTTAATATTTTTTTAAAAAATAAACATGTATTCTTTTCATGAAAGATCTTTATAACTTTTGAATTTAATTATTCTTTATCCCCACTCTACCATAAACCCAATGAAAAAAGTTTGAAAATGTGAGATGAGAAAAAAAACTTAGTAAGGGATATAATAGAATGAAATTTGTTAGTCCAATGAAAAACATGTAAACCCATAAAATGTTTACCCTTTCCACATTATACTTAAAATGAATAAAATAAACCATATACATATAGGAAACACACATTTTCTTAAATAAAAACTTTAAAACCCATTAAAATAAAATTAAAAAACTTATAGGCATATTAAATTATTATATTCATAAATTATTTTCACTTGTTTTATAAATAACAAGAGCCTAGTTAAATCTTAGTATAAACTTTTATGGTTAATTCCCTCCTCATCTTTGAAGATAAGGAATGTTACCCAATGAATTAGAGAGATATATCATACTCACCCATCATATAAGTTGTACCAGGATCACCCATCATTGTATATAATACTCAATTACCATATCATGAATAAAATAGTTTCAAGCTTTCACCTTTCAACATAAATCCCTTCAAAACTCTTTTTAACCCATAAGTAATGCACTTTTCATTTTTTCATAAAAATAGGTAGAAATATCTCTTTCTTTTCAATAATTATTAAAATAAAAAATTCCCCAAAATATTTTGAAAATATTTTTTTAAATATAAAATTTTGTAAAATAATATTTAAATCAATGAAAATTTAAGATGGTGGGAATTTTTTTTCTTATCATTAAAGTTAAAATAGGGATTCCTTTCACAAATTTAGTAAAATTACCTCATTTAAAAAAATGAAAAGAAGATTCCTTTTAAAAAAATTTAAAGAAATTAAAAGGTAGTTGAAAATGACATTTGATAGCCTTTGAAGTGTGAATAATAACATTATTTAAGCACTTTAAATAAAATGGATATAGTGGAAAAATAAAATAAAAACTTTAAAACTTTTAAAATAAGGTTTTAAAAGAAAATATCTTACGACTTGTAAACTTTTGATCTAATGAAAAATTGAAGTAAATAAATTTAAATGGACTTTAAAAAAATCAAATTTTTATATAATAATTATAAAATAAATTCATAAGGGAGTTTATACATTTCACAAAATAAAACATTTAGTTAAAATAGCTCAATCCTTAAATAAATGATATTGAGACTAGAAATAACTTACCATAAATACCATATAACATCGTACATTATTTAACTCCTAAATAATAAAATTATATTAGATATTTACTTGATTAAGAATATTTTTCATGTTCATTCCATCAAAATTATCCCTTTTATATCATTTATGACCATGTTTTATTTAGTTACTTGATCAGTTATATTTACAAGAGATATTTTGGGGATGTTCAACCCATCTGTCCAAAATGACTCAGGTATGTTGACTATGCACAAAAGTTTCATTGTTACATAATATCCAGAATCTTAATAATGACATGATTATATTTTTTATATATTAAATAAAATTTTATAATCATCCATGGAAGGCATACATGAAAAACAAGTCACATCACTTCATGGAGGTGGTAGTCTACACATACACATGAATAACATTATTATTTTTCAATGGATGTATAGGTAAGAAAATATATGCTATATTATCCTTAAATAAGGATAATTATGTCATGGATATCATATATATTAATTAATTCATCCTAAGAACCATCTATGTGATTTGGTGTTGAAAAATTAAACACATTGCTTTGTGGAGGTGTTAATTAACACATACTTCTAAGCATTATTTTCATTTCCCACAAAATGAATAAGGATATGATAATTGGTTGTAAAACAATCATAATAATATTTAAGTATATTTAAGATACTAATTTTATTATTTAACCATGTTTAATGAATATTTTATGGAGGTATAAGAAGAAATAATCTTGAACTAGGTTAGTTAGGACTTATACCATCTTCTCGGATAATCTCTTTGGATTACACATTAATAATTATTGATTTAGTATTTTTGTTAGACCAATACCTCTAGGATGTGGGTAGGAATTTTGGGGAGATACTTGGGTATATATTTTCTAAAATAGAGTTCTCAAAATTTTCGATAAAGAGATTTAAGGGGATAAACTTTTATAAGTAAGGGGATGTGCACCATTAGAATTACTTAATGTATTAAATTAATATAACTTAATTTTCAGATTTTGGTGAAATAAAATTGAAATATTTATAATATAATATGAGGAAGATTCTAAATACTATCACACAGTAAACTTTGGACAAGTATTGGATATTTTTTCACACTTATCTCTTAGTTTTAATCCCTGTTAACCCATTTGATGATTACCACAATATCAATTTTTTTTACTCTATAAGAGTCAAGAAATTTACTATAAAATAAAAATTAACCCATAAATGGATAATAGTTGATATTCTTGACCATATTACATTCAATTTTCAAAATATAATAATAGTTTTAATTTAATGATATCAATATAGGAATAAAATTAAAATATAAAATCTTAACACATCAATAATATGTTATATTTATGTAATTTTTTTAACCTAACAATTCATTCAAATTGTATTACCTTTAATGTTTTTAAAATCATTTTCTTGATTTTTCTATTAATTGAAAAAGAACTGGGCCGACATTGCATAAGAAATTAAGCTAATTATTCCATCACCAAAGATTAAAAATAAATTAAAATGATAAAAAATTACATTAATATTTAAAATAACCATTTATAACTGAATATAAACTATTTTTATCCATATGAAAAAAATATTACAGATATTAAAACAAAGTGAGTGACAATTTTTATTCTTTATATAAAATCATATTAAAATCATTATCAAATAAAAGTGAAAATAACTACCACATTTTAAAAATTGTATGGTTTTGGTAGAAAAAAATTTACACAATAAAATAAATAAAAGTTTTAGGCGTATTTTTAGGCATTATCTTGTAGTTTTAACAATATTTTATCAATTTTACCCTTATTGAGGCGACAAATATTTACTACGATTACTATTCATAATGAAAAAATATAAACGGGGCCTATTTAAAAAATTTGAACCTCTTGATTCAAAATATTGAATTCATTTTTCAATATTCAATTTAAAAAAGTGGAAGAAATCAATTTTAATATAAATGCATAAAATTAAAATAAAAATAGTTTTTAGAAAAATGCATTTTTCATCCCGAAAATGAACTTATACTAGGATGTAATATAATGTTAATTCTTATGTAAATAATTAAATTATTTATAATTTACATTGGCTTATGTTGCTTTTATATAAAATTAAAAACACAATGGTACTTTTAAACTACTTTATTTATTGAAAATGAATGACCCTTTTACAAAAAACAGTATTTTCACTATTCACTTAAAACTAAATGTTTTCATAAAAATAAAAAATATTAATTCTAATATAATCTTGAATTTATGATTTAAAAAATTAAGTTCATTTTTTTAAATTCAAATTCTAAAATTTATAAATTAATCTCTTAAATAAAAAAATATAATATATGAAAATAAATTTAATAAGAATGAAAATATTTCCTTTTTGGTTGAAAATTTTCTTAGTATTATTATAATGAATATAATTATATAAAATCAAATTCAGAAATATTAATAAAGTATGTGATTTATTTAATTTTAAATAGGTTTTTAAATTATTTCCCTTTTTTTAAATTTTATCCTCTCAATTTTATAAAGTGATTAACCAAGTACGAATTTTTTTTCTTTCATAACATTTTCTTATTCCAATGTTACTTATTCAATAATATGGTTTTTTCCATAAAAACTTAACTTGATAAGTTACCTTATTCTATAAAACCCACTCCATGTGATCAAGAATATGAACTATTTATTCCTCACATAAAACTATCTCTTCCAACTATACTTCTTTAGGGATAAAAAATGCGATGCATTTGGCATATATTTATTTAATAATCAATTATGAAACACATAAAATACCCAAGATAAATTTAGAGGAAAGGCTAATTAGTAATAAATTGATCAAAATTTCATATTTTATAATGAAATTTGGACTTAACTTTCACTTTTTACCAAAATTCATAACACTTTTCTAGGGATATACATTAGAAAAACATGATCGTCTACAGCAAATGAAAGATATTTCCTATGGTTGTCTGCATAAATCATTTATCTGATATGATCTACCCTCATATGTTATTGAATAATATTTACCTTTCTAGACATCTCTTCCACCAAATCTGGTCCCAAAAACTTCCTTTCACACACTTCATCCTAATAAGTTGGATTCTGACACCACTTTCCATATAATTCCTAAAAAGGTTCCATCTGTATACTAGAATGAGAACTGTTATTATAATAAAATTAAAAAAATGAAATATTTTGACCCCAAATTTCTTGATAATCCATTAAAAAATCTTGAAGCATATCTTTCAAGGTATGAATCATTCACTATGACTATCCATAAGATTTATGATGAAAAGTTATATTGAAATTTAATTCAATACCCAAAGAAATCTAAAGGCCTTTCTAAAAATTAGAAATAAACTTGGGATCATAATTAGATATAATGGAGAGAAAATATCTATATAACCTAATTATCTCCTTAAGATACAATCAAGAAATATAATCTAAAGACATTGTATCTTTATTATGAAAGAAATGTGTAGATTTATTCAATCAATAAAAAACGAACAAAATTGAATTATTAACTTGATATGTATTTGGTAATCTCATGAAGAAATCCATTGATATATTTTCCATTTACACTCTAGAATTGGAAAATAATAAGGTATCCCTTTCAATAATTTTAATTTCAATTTAACATGTTGAAAAGTCAAAATTTTTATGGTAAACTCTGCAATATATTTCTTCATTCCATCAAATAAATAATACTCCTGAAGGTATATGTACATCTTAACTTTACTAGGATGAATTTAAAATGGAGAAATATAACTGGTAGATAGCTGGAACACATAACCTTTTTCTAAATATCAAAACTCTTTTGTTGTCAATGTTAAATTTAGATAATTTACCTTTCTTTATCAGTTCCACCTTTTCTTAAAATTCACGGTCTCCCTTATGAAATGTCTTAATTTTCTCTAAAAATTATGATGACACTAAAACCAAAAATAACATAGAGGAAGTTCCTGTAAGAACCCGAATATTCTTTTCAGGTATGTTTTACTTTTTTGGTTGTTTTTGAGAAAAAGAGGAGTTTCTGGAAATTTCAGGAGTATACGCTGTGTACTTTAAGTACACGCCGTGTACCCGGTTGCCACAAGTGACCGTGTACTAGCTGTGTAACGGCTAAGTACACGGCCGTGTGTGGTGACCTAGAGATATCCTAAAGCAAAGTTCAAAAAGTCAAGTACACACCGTGTACTTTCTTTTTTTATTAAATGGACCGGGGTCACGTCTGATGGAAAAAACCACCTTCTTCTTTTCCCGTCTCATCCAAGAGTGTCCGTACAACCAAAAATCTTCTCTGAGCCCCTGACTCGTCATTCGTTCTCCAAATAAACTACCGTTGATTGCGTTGGAATCGCATTGGTGAGTTCTATTTTCTTCTTGAACATCATCTCTTGATTTCTCCTCTCTCACTAGTTATCCTCGGTTGAATGTTTTTAAAATTTTTGTAGATCTATGGAGGTCTAGGTAGATTAAAGGCCCGAGGTTCACATATATCGATCTCATGATGCCAAGGTAGGTGGTTTGTGCCTTTTCTAAGATAGTCTTTGATTTATATGTGCAAAAGTGCCCAATACCCTCATTCGGAGTATTTCATGTTTATGTTTTTTAGCCATGTTTTTCTTGTTATACCTTGTTGTCTAGATAGAGGTTAATTATTTATTAATGGGGTTAACTTTTCCATGCGATGGATGTTTTTCCCTAATTTTATTGTTTTTGACCTTTTGGTATAGCTTTGCCTATTAGGATACTGCTTTGTTTCCCATACCTAGTATTGTTAGGATGGAGTGATTATTATCTAACATGATATAATATACTGTAGATTGTTTATCCAAGTAGTTCTTGAGGTTTAACTTGGTTTCCATGTATCTTTGTGCACGATTGACTTACACAGGGTCATGAGAACTTGGTGTAGTAGACCATAGGGATAATGGACGTTGAGGGCTTCTCTAGAGCGTCTATTTACTGTTACATTGCGAGACCATAGGGGGGATGGACCTAAGTTCTCCCTCAGAGTGTCTATAGTTACTCAATGCAAGACACATGATGAATTGGACATTGAGTTCTTCCTCAGAGTGCCTATTAGTTTCCAATACGAGACTAAAGGGGTAATTGACGGTTAGTGCTTTCGCAGAGAGTCTGTGTTAAAGTTGAACCACAGGGGTTAGACTGTGTGTACTTTCCAGAGGGTTGCTTGTTTTTGTTTAGTTGAACCAGAGGGGTAGGGCTATGAGTACTTCCTAGAGGGTTACCTACTTTTTATTAACTAATTACTTGATATATAAAAATGAATGCAATTGAATTTGTAGGATTGTTACTATGTGTACTTCGTTGTTTACTACTTCATTTTTTTTATTCCCTTCCATATATATTCAATAACTGTTAAGAACATATCTTTGGGTGGTTTCCTACTGGGATTCATCTCACACCATGTTTGGGTCATGCTTTTGGGCCCAAAAAGATTATATTGTTACAGCTCTAGATAAGGGAAAACACCCTTCTACTTCAGGTACTTGATTGCTATGGAGCTGGGAAGCATGGGACCAAGCTGAGGCTTGCAATGCTATGAAGTTGTTTACTTGATTTTCTTTTGTACTTGGGATTAGTACTGTATTCCAACATTGTGATTTCTTTGGATGCTTTCCTAGACATACGTATCATGCATCATTTATATATGTGTGACCCGGTTATTACTTCTAGTCTTCCACTAATTACTATTTTTGGTGTTATTACTGCTTCCACTATTTATTTTTGTTTTAATTCCACTATGTTACTCTACCAATGAGGTAATAGTTTCCCCAGTAACACGCCCAAGGCCCTCACTACTAGTCGGCAGCCTCTGGCGTTTAGGGAAATGTGCTTGAGTCCATGTGACCAATCAGGTACAAGGCGTCTCTGGGCTGCTTCCAGAACCAGGACATTACAAAGTGGTATCAAAGGGATTATTTTCTTCTTGAATTACTATTTAGAGCCTATATCTAGGGATAGAAAAGAATAGGTACTTGGTAATAAGCTGTTCCCAGGAGTAGCTAACCAGTGTACATGGAAAATCCAATTTACCTCATTATTGCTTTTTTTATTCTTCTCATTTTGTGAAATTACTGTTGATTGATTTCACCTTGAGTGATTCACATGTTTTGTGCTGTTATTATTGATATTATTGAGGTTTTATTCTATTGTAACCTGATGAGATAAGGGTATTCCATCTCATGTATCATATATGTACTTTCTAGAAATCACATGTCATGAATTCTTGCTATTCCATTTAGGGTGCATTAGCAATTGCATGTTGTTGTGATAGATGTTGTGCTATATATGCATGCCTTTGTGATAAATGACTTGATATAATACCTTCTATTTGATAGGGTATTGGATTGTGTAAGGTTTTGTTTGAATGGATGCCAAAATTTGGTTATTGAGGTGTTATGGGCCCTCATGAATTGGAAATTTGGTGGATCATTATACTATTATACTTGTATATGACATGTATAAGATGCCAATCATTGATTTGCGAGGAGTATAGGCCATCACGAATTGGAATTTGGAACTTTAATGTTCGTTTCAGTGTTTCTTGGGTTCCAGAGTAGTTTTTAAGGTTTATTTTCTAGAAGAACACAGAATACACGACATGTAATGATAAATACACACCATGTATCCTTCTATTCGGGAAGGAACTATTTTTCTTAAGTACACAATGTGTATTGAATATACACGTTTTTTAGTCTCAAACTGTGTCACTGGCTATGTGGGTAGAGACACGGGGTTGATAAATCTTTTTTGGAACACGCCGTGTTCCTAATATACACATTGTGTTGTGAATACCATGTGTCCACCCATGTGACTAACGACATAGATGGATAAAAATTAAGTTATACACACCATGTCAATCTTCAACATGCCATGTAGTGTAACCCTTGTATCCGACTGTGTAATGAACAACATGGGGTGGTGGAATCCTTCTAGTACACACCGTGTCTATCATAAAAACGCCGTGTAGAGTCAGTCATGTAACTGTCCATGTAACTAACAACACGGGTCATTGAAGTTCGTCTAGTACATTCCCTGTCTGGCACTAACACACCATGTAGTCTAGTTCTAGGAGAACCGTGTGGCTTAGCCATGTAGAAGAACTTGGATAGGGTAATAGGATTCAAGTACATGTCGTGTGTTAGGACAACACGCTGTGTGTATGGGGTGTTACACGACCTGGGTTAGCAGAAGTACACACCCATGTGAAGGCTTAAAGGAACACGCCGTGTAGATATTATACACGTCGTGTATCCATGTTTTGAAAAACTTGAATGCTTTCTTTCTCTTGTTCCCTTATTATACTTCTAAGTTTCAGTCGCTTTTAATCTTGATCTAAGGTGTGCACTTGACCTTACATATCATGCCATCGAGACGTCCTCCGGTTGTTTGCCATTTATAGGGAAGTGATCAGACACTGGATATGACTGATTAGGGACTACTAGTAGATCCTACAATTGTGCTAGTCTTGACACCATCCATCATTCTGGACACAGGTGCTGACAAATAGTTCTGAGAGGGATTTATGAGGTTTATGTAGACCTTCCGAGGAGTATCACATCCTGCCCCTTCTATGGAAGAGTTGACATGGGTTTTACAGCAGCAACATCCTCCCACCTTCATAGGGGAATAAGGACCTCTGGTTGCAGAGTCATGGTTATAAGCCATGCTTTCTCTCTTCGAGCATCTGGAGACGCCTCCAGAGAGTAGGTTGAAGCTCGCTATGTATATGCTTCAGAATTATACCAAGATATGGTGGGATGTGATCTCACAGGTGGTACACTAGTAGGTTATGTCTTGGGATGAGTTCCACCATACCTTTTATGAATACTTCTACTCGGAGACTTTAAAGGCTGATCAAGCCCGAGAGTTCATGATTCTGGAGCAAGATACTTTTTCTGTTATGGAGTATTCTTCTCACTTCACTGAGCTGCAACGCTTCACACCTATTCGAGGAGGTGATGAGTTATTTATGGAAATGAAGTTTGAGGATGGTATTAAGCATGACATCTGATCCTAGGTGAACATCTTCAGGTTGGCTTCCATCACTTCTATAGCCAACCAGGTGCTAATCACAGAGCACAATATGAGGGATTCTGGAGTGGTGAGCCAGGGAGGCTCGACATCTGGAGTTGGTATCCCTTTTAATGATTGTAGGAACCACCGTAGAGAGTCTACACATGGAGATCATAGTAGGCGGGACACTTCTTCTGGTGGCCAAGTGGTGTGCTACCAGTGCGGGAAGAGCAGGCATACGAGGCCAAATTGCCCAAGAGACCTAGTGGAGTGCTGATCTTGCAGAAAAAGGGTCATATTCATCGTTTTTGTCAGTTTTTCTCACCATCAGCTGGTGATAGGAGTTATTTTATGACACTGAATTCAAGAAAAGAACCAAAAATTTCTCATCAATCAGGGAACTAGAGTTCTTCCAGCCGTTCAGGACAAGGTAGAGGTCGTGGCCATGGTATCCAGACGCCAGGATTTCAGTGACAACAGGGTGGATCTGCTCAGGGTGGTCAAGCGGGGTCACAGGGTCGTAGTACAGGTCAGACTTTTGTAGTGGAGTAGACCCAATAGGAGTAGGATCCTAGACCCTCTACAGTTCGAGGTACAATCCTAGTTGCCTCAGTTTTAGTTTCTTCTCTTTTTGATATAGGGGCTTACCATAGATTTATATCTGTTGTTGTTGTGGATATCCTTGGGATATGAATATTTTCTTATGCTAATATCTTGATGTTAGACACTCCGTTGGGGAAAATAATGGCTAGTGTACAATAGTGCAAGGAGTGTCCTCTAGAGGTTTGTGGGTGTCACTTCTTTTGGGACCTCTATGTCTTAGAGATGACGAGCTATGATTTCATTCTCAGAATGGACTGGTTAGTTCTCTTCCAGGATGTTTTTGATTTTTATAGCTATAGGGTGAGTTTGACATCACCAGAGGGAAAATTGTTTCTTCATAGGGTGAGCGGGATGTCCAGGTGAGTAGAGCAGGACCCAAGCATCATGGGTTATGAAGAGTTACAACCCAAATTTATAGTCTATATTTGGATGACCAGGGGACTTCACAAATTTACTTTACTCCAGTGGTGGATTGTTTTAGAGATGTCTTTCTAGAGGAATTTTTAGGGTTTCCTCTAGAGGGAGGTGTAATTTTCTATTAATCTTGTGCCAGGAGCAGCACCAATGTCCATTAATCCTTATAGGATGGATACACCAGAGTTACAAGAGATCAAGAAGCAGTTGGAGGAGTTACAGACAAAGGGTTTCATCCAACCTAATGCTTCTCCTTGGGGTTCTTCTATCCTATTTGTGAGGAAAGAAGAAAGTACCCTCAGAATTTGTGTGTATTATCGAAAGTTGAACCAGTTGACGATCAAGAACCGATATCACTTTCCAAGTATTGATGATCTGTTTGATCAGCTTTGAGGAGCTCAGGTGTTCTCAAATATTTTCTTGAGATCCGGCTAGTTTCAAGCGTTAGGGTTTCGAGAGTTAGGGTTTCAAGTGTTAGGGTTTCAACCAAGGCTTCTCTCCCTTCCCTCCTCTGACCTCAGTCAACTAGGCATCGATTTCCCCTTCCTCAGCGATCCTCGGTCGCTCGGTTATCGTCATTGTCTCGTCTTGGCGGGAGATAGCTTCGGTCTGGTGGGCGGAGGTGTCTTGGTGGCGGATTAGGGCTTGGTTGCTGCGGGTGAAGGCTTTGATCCTGAGAGGCTTTGAGTCGGTCCCGGTATGGCATAGAGGGGGTAGGAGCTTTGATGGTTTTGTTTTCCCGTTTTTTTGTAGTTTTTTGTGTGATGCTCTATTGGGTTCTTGCGTTGGATTCATCTTCGGTGTGCCCTTATGCATCGTCGGTTACTCTTACTATCCATGGATCATTCACTGAGGAATCTGTTAAGGGTTCTTCTATGGTAGGGATTTGTCTATATCCATCCCAGAGAGGCATTGTAGGATCTGATGTGCTCAGATCCCTTCAATGTAGACTTTCCCTCTAGGTGATGTCGGTTCTCCTAGTCCTAGGTGATGGAGACCAGACTTATTTCTCCTTGGACTGTCTTCTTCATTGGGTTGTTGTGGATGCAGATGGAGGATTTTGTGGTTGCAGTGGGGGTGTTTCCTGTTTTGGTTTTGGTGCTTGGGCTCTTAGCTGTTGATGGCTTGCTTGTTCGAGCTCGTGAAGTGGATGGTTGGCCTGTGAGGCGCGATGAAGATTTGGTGAGCTCGTTTGTCTTGGTGGTCACTAGTTTTCCGTGGGACGAAGACGACTTGGTATTCAGTTTGTTGACGATCACCGATGATGATGGTGGTTAAGGATGCTGGTGTAACTCTCCAGCGGCCTGGTTGATGCAGATTTTCTGTGTTGTGTCTGTCGAGGCAGGCCTTGGATAGTTTTGAATGGACAATGACGAAGTGATGATTAAGGAAATTTGATGATGACGACGATGATGTAGATGAGGTAGATGATACAGTGGACTTGATGTTCGTTGCAGGTTTCTTGGGCAATCACGTGACATGGTGGTTCCCGGAACACGATCTGAATTTTGATTATGTTTTTGGGTCTTGTTCCCCTGGAATTTGAATTTTTAATTTCCCTCCCTCCCTCTATAGGGTGTAATTTGGTCGGTTCCCACTCTACCCTCAAAGTGTATTTTATGAAAATACCAAAAAAATGATTTGGTTTGAGATCTGGTTATCATCAGTTGTGCGTTAGACCATCAGTTGTACCTATTATAGCCTTTCAGAGCAGGTATGGTCTATACGAGTATGTGGTTATGCCGTTCGGTCTCATGAATGCGCATGCAGTTTTCATGGCACTGATAAAACGAGTGTTCCATCCATATTTGGATTCTTTCGTGGTGGTCTTTATGGACGATATCTTGGTGTACTCTCATACTCGACACGACCATGCCACACATCTTGAGATCATTTTGAGTACACTGAGAGAGCATCAATTATATGCTAAGATATCAAAATTCTACTTTTTGATGGACCAGATTCGCTTCCTGGGTCATGTTATCTCAGATATAGGAGTATCATTAGATCCAGAGAAAGTGAGAGTAGTAGTTTCGTGGGAGCATCCAAAAAATGTCTTTAAGGTATGGAGTTTTCTAGGGATGGCTGGTTACTACATATGTTTTATACATGACTTTTCATGCTTAGCAGCACCACTGATGGGCCTAACTAAGAAAGGTGCGAAGTACTTGGGGTCAGATTCTTACGAGTCATCCTTTTAGGAGATGAAAGGGAGGTTGACTTCAACACCGATACTAGTATTGATAGATCCGGGAAAGATCTATACCATTTACTGTGATGCATCAAGTATCTAGATGGGAGTAGTGCTTATTCAGGGAGAAGGATTCCTTGCGTACATGACTCAGTAGTTGAGGCCACATGAGAGAAATTACCCGACGCATAGTCTTGAGCTGGCTGTAGTTGTTCATGATTTACACTGTTGGATACACTACCTGTTGGGAGATAATTTTGTGGTTTTAACCAACCACAAAAGTCTCAAGTATATCTTCACTCAGTGTGACCTGAATTTGAGACAATGAAGGTGGGTTGAGTACCTTTAGTCTTTTGACTTTGATCTTGCCTACACGCATGAGAAGGGCAACATAGTGGCTGATGGGTCGAGCAGGAAGACTCAGATACATGTAGTTTAGGAGGCCAACAATGAGTGGAATCTTATGGATCTATTCTTTGAGATGCATTTTAAGGTGCATGAAATTCAGGGGAAGACGTTTCTTTCTTCTATGGCTGTTACCTCTACTCTACTTGATCGAGTGTGAATGAGGCATCTATCAGATTCAGAAGGCCTAGTCCTATGGGAGAGTGTGTCAGGAGAGGACCCTATTTTTATATGGACAGTAGGTGAGGATGAGATCTTACATTTTTATGGATGCATGTGGGTTCCAGAAGACACACATGAGGAGTTAATATGAGACTTTCATTCCTCAGTATGGGATGTTCATCCTGGTGTCACCAAGATGTATTGAGATCTGCACCATTAGAATTGGTGGTCAGGTATGAAGGAAGATATTGCTGGTTTTTTCATGAGGTGTTCCACCTGTTAGTAGGTGAAGGTGGAGAATCAATGACCAGTATGGATTTTACAGTAGTTACCCATTCTTGAGTGGAAGTTGAATGATGTCACGATGGATTTCGTGATAGGTTTTCCAAGGTCTCCTTGAGGGAATGATGTAGTTTGGGTTGTCATTGACAAACTCACAAAGGATGCTCACTTATTTCCGATCAAGGAGACCTTTAGTTTTGATGAGCTAGGATGGTTGTACATCTGATAGATTGTAATTCTACATGGGGTTCTACACACCATTATTTCAGATAGGGACACATGTTTTACTTCTCAGGTATAACAAGGACTTCATAGGGCTTTGGGTATAGAGGTACTTCTGAGTACAACTTACCATACCCAAACAGATGGCCAGTCTGAGCGTACGATTCAAGTTCTTGAGGACATTCTTCGAGCATGCATCCTGGATTTTAGAGGTTCTTGGGAGAAGAATATACCTCTTGTGGAGTTTTCCTATAATAATAGTTTTCAAGAAACTATTCAGATGGCACCTTATGATGATTTGTACGATAGGCCATGATGATCACCCTTATGTTGAATGGAGGAAGGAGAGGCAGCTATGTTGGGACCTTGTCTTGTCCAAGAGACAACAGAACATATAGAGTTTATTCGGAAGAGGATGGATATGGCATAGTCAAGAAAGAAGTCTTATGCTGATCGATGGAGACGACCTCTGGAGTTTGAGGTCGGTGATCAGGTTTTTCAACATGTCACACCGAGGTTGGGACACATGAGGATTGGAAGGTAGGGTAATCTTTCACCGAGGTATGTCAGACCGTTTGAGGTGTTGGAGAGAGTCAGGCTAGATGTGTATCGATTGAAGTTACCTCAGAGGTACCAGGCTACACATGATGTCTTCCATGTTTCTCAGCTTAGACGTTACTTCTCAGACCCGTCTCATGTTTTTCATCCCAAAGAGGTTGATATCGAGGTGGATGCCTCATTTGAAGAGAATTATATCTGGATTGTTGATCATAGTGTGAAGGTTCTTTGTGGCTAGTTTGTTCCTCTGGTATGAGTGCTATGATAGGATGTGAAAGTACAGGACAAGACGTGGGAGAGGGATGCCAATGTACGATCACAGTGGCCGAAGCTGTTTGAGGTTCCTTCTTCTACGCTGCCTTTCTAGGGAAATTCAGGGATGAATTTATTTAAAGGGGGAAGTTTTTAAGAACTTGGATATTCTTTTCAGGTATGTTTTAATTTTCTCGTTGTTTTTGAGAAAAAGAGGAGTTTTTGTAAATTTTAGGAGTACACACCATGTACTTTAAGTACACACTGTGTACTTTAAGTACACATCGTGTACCTGGTTTCCATGGGTGACTATGTACTGGATGTGTAACGGTCAAAGACATGGCCGTGTGTGGTGAGATGGAGACCTTTTAAAGTGGAGGCTAGAAAAGGAAAGTACATGCCATGTACTTTTAAATAACACAAGATGTACTTTCTTTTTAATTAAATGGACCGGGGTCACGTCAGATGGACAAAACAATATTCTTCTTCGCCTATATCATCCAAGAGAATCTGTATGGCTGCAGATCTTCTCTGAGCCCTCGAATCACTGTCCGTTCTTCTAATCGACCACTGTCGAATGCGTTAGAATTGCATATGTGAGCTATCTTTTCTTCTTGAACATCATCTCTTGATTTCTCTTCTCTCGCGAGTTATCCTCGGTTGAATGTTTTTATCATTTTTGTAGATCTATAGAGTTCTAGGGAGATTCAAGGCCTGAGGTTCATGTATATAGATCTCATGACACCAAGGTAAGTGGTTTGTGCCTTTCCGTAGATAGACTTTCAGTTATATGTGCAAAAGTTCCCAATACCCTTGTTCGGGGTATTGCATGTTTATGTTTTTAGCCATGTTTTGCATGCTATGCCTTGTTGTTTAGATTGAGGTTAATTTTTTTATGAATGGGGTTAACTTTTCCATGCTATGAATGTTTTGCCCATGTTTTCTTGTTTTTGACCGTTTGGTCTAGCTTTGACTGTTAGGCTGCTGCTTTGTTTCCCAGGACTAGTATTGTTAGGATGGAGTGATTTTTATCTGACATGCTATGATATGTTGTAGATTGTTTAGCCAAGTAGTTCTTGAGGTTTAATTTGGATACCATGTATTTTTGTGCACGATTGACTTACACTGGGCTTTGAGAACCTGGTGTAGTAAACCATAGGGAGAATGGACATTGAGGGCTTCTCCAGAGTGTCTATTTATTATTACATTGTGAGACCATAGGGGGGATGGAAATATGTGCTCCCTCAGAGTGTTTGTAGTTCCTCAATGCGGGTCACAAGGGAAATTGGATGTTGAGTGTTTCCTCAGAGTGCCTATTATTTACCGATACGAGACTAAAGGGGGAATTGATAGTGAGTGATTCCTAAGAGAGTCTGTGCTAAAGCTGAACCAGAAAGATTAGACTGTGTGTACTTTCCAGAGGGTTGCTTGTGTTTATTTGGTTGAACCAGAGGGGTTAAGCTATGAGTAATTCCTAGAGGGTTACCTGTTTTTGATTATCTACTTACTTGATATATGAAAATTAATGCAATTGAATTTTTAGTATTTTTACTATGTAAACTTCCTTGTCTACTACTTCATTTTTTTATTTCCTGTCATATATATTCACTAAATATTAGGGACAGATATTTGGGTGGTTGCCTACTAGGATTAGTCTCACACCCTGTTTGGGTCATGCTTTTGGGACCAAACATATTATATTTCTGCAGGTCTAGATAAGGGAAATCTCCCTTCTACTTCAGGTACTTGATTGCTGTGGAGCTGGGGAGCATGGGACCAAGTTGAGGATTGCGATGCTGTGAAGCTGTTTACTTTCTTTTCTATTGTACTTGGGTTTAGTACTATATTCCATCATTGTGATTTTTTTGGCTACTTTCCTAGACATATGTATCATGCATCATTTATATATGTGTGCTCCAATTATTACTTCTAGTCTTCCATTGATTACTATTGTATGGTGTTATTACTGATTCTGCTATTGATTTCTATTTTACTTCCACTGTGTTACTCTGCCAATGAGGGTATAGTTTTCCCACTAAAACACCCAAGGCCCTTTCTACTATTTGGTAGCCTCTGGCATTCTAGTAAATGCACTTGAGGCCATGTGACCAACCAGGTATGGGTCATCTATGGGCAGATTCCGAAACCAGTACGTTACAGTTCCTATATGAAAAAATTATAGATCATTATTAATTAAATAATTTACTAAAGGATCATGTCCCAAATGTATCTTGGTTAATGATTAATTATCTTTTCAACTCAAAAATAAAATACTTTTTTTCTTTTCATGGATGACAATGAATTGTGCAATCATAATCCTTTATGAATTCAAGACATCTCCTCTAAATCATGTTCAAATCACTCTGAGAGAATATATAATTCAAAATTTTATGATTAATATATATTTCACAATTTACTCCATATAATTTATGTCTCCAAATTTTTATAGAAAAATACCACATAAGAATGTTCCGAAACATGTGTAGGATAATTCAGCTCATAAGGTTTCAATTGATGTGAAGCATAATAAATTTCCCGGTCATTCTACATCATAATAAAACCATATAACTTAAAATAAGAATTAATAAAGATAAAGAATTTATTATTTCTAGAGACCAGGGAAAAAAATGGATCATTAACCAATCTTATTTTTAGTTCTTGGAACATTCATCAGACTCTTTCATCCAAATTAATTTAACTCCTTTTTGAGTTAACTTAGTAGTAGGATAGATAATTGCGAAAGTTTTTCAAAAATCCACTGGTAGTAACCCACTAATCCAAGAAAACTATAAATCTCTATAAAATTTTTAGGTCTTGGAAATTCTTCAACCACTTTAGTTTTAGTAAGGTTAATAATCATTACATATTTAGAAATAAAATTATAGAGGAATAAAAACTACTGCAACCAAAATTCACATTTAATAAAATTTCCATATAGATTATTTTCTTTCAAGGATTGAAAAAAAATCCTTTTTTGTATTTTATGATCCTCACAAGTCTTAGAATATACAAAAATATCATCAATAAACACCACAAAAACCTATCCAATAGTCATGAAAAACTCTATTGATAAGATCTAGAAATAAATTTGGTGCATTAAATAACCCAAAAGGCATAACCACAACTCATAATGCCCATATATAGTCTAAAATACCATATTTGGAATATATTACTCATTCACCATCAAATAATGGTACTATGACCTGATTTTATATTCAAAAAACACTACGCTCCCTAGATATGAACAAACAAACCATTGATATGAGGAAAATGAAACTTTTTATTAACACTAATGTTATTCAAGGATGTATAATCAATAAAAATACTCATTGAACCATATTTATTTTTAACAAATAAAATAATAGAATACTAAGGTGAAGTGATTGAATGAATGGAACTTTTATCAAGAAACTCTTGTAACTACTTTTTCAATTCCAAAAGTTCTATTTGAGACATTTGATAAGAGGTTTTGGAAATTGTCTTAGAAATAAGCACTAATTCAATAGTAAATTCAACCTCTAAAACAAGAATAGTATTGGAAAAATCATTAGGAAATACATCCATATATTCATTTACAATTATCACATCACTAATCTAAACAATTATCTTTTCTTCAATAACATGTTCTAACTAACTTTAACTTCCATATTTAATCATTTTCTTAGTTTCTCATTATGTTATAAAAGTTATTAAATCATTGAATAAAACTTTATTAGATCTTAAATCTATATTTTCATGATAAGATAAAATTAAATTTATACAAAGAATAATATAAAACTATATTATGGGAAGTTCAACAATATTTCTTGAAAAAACCACTCCATTGATAATAATAGGAAGATTAATGTAAATCATAGTTGCTTTAATAATTATAATATATTTTTTCTAAAAAAGTTCTATCTTATTTTCAGGAGGTTACATTCCTATTTTTATTTAAAATTTATAAATAATAAATAATGTGAAGATATAGGGTTAAACAAGGCATCAACATAATTCAAATAAACAAGTAACCTACCTTTCATGACTTCATTAGACATCCCAACATCAACCGTCATAGTAGAAAATTATTTTTAACAACTTTTTGATTTTATATTAATGATTTACACCCTAAGTAACAAACTTTAGACACATGTTAGAATAATTACCCTACTCATTAAAATTTAAACATCTCATCATTGTTTGGATAAATATTACCCAATTCATGGATTGATCATGAATATTTTATTTATATTCATGATCCATATGACCAAACTTACCACACCGCCAAAAATTTTCATAACCTGTCAAACATTCCCTAAAATGTATATTACCAAACTTGGAACATGTTTTGGGATTACCTCCAAATCTCTTAGTTGACAGCTTATCCAATTTTTTCTACCTTGACCAATTCTTACTCATTTCATCATAAGGCATATAAGTGTCAAAAAAATATCTCTATAACCTATTAGAATAATGAAAAAATTTATCAAAACATTTAAATTTACACGAGTTCAATACTCTTCATAAAATTTGTTTCAATCCTGAGTAAACTCTATTTATTTTTCTATCAAGGTCCTGAAAAAAATTCTGTGCGCACCAAACCAATATTGTAAAATTTTCTTCATATAAAACTATTGAATCATATCTATTTTACCTCAATTATAAGAATTATTTCTTCATTATGATTTGAACATCCTTAGGGAAATATTTCTCTGGGAAATGATTCTTAAATGTATCACATTCTATGACCTCAATCTCTTCTCTTTAAGGTATTCTTAAATAATGGCCACCATCGACCAGTTTCACCTTCAAAATAATAAATATATGGAGTTAACTTTTGATGTTTGAAACATCCCATGAATTATAATATCTTTTCCATAGAATTGATCAATCCTTATTCTACCACCAAATATAAGGTTTTTCCAAAGGCTGGTGGGCATTATTTTATAAAATTCTAAACTATCAACATGTTTCTTTGTGGTAATATTGTTTCTCTCTAATATAGATTATGCCAGTATTTATAACATGTTTCAACAGATACATCACTATAGAAAAAAATAATTTACAATTACAACAATTCAGAGTTTCTAAGTTTGAAGAATAATTTACTATTTATAACATCTTACCTTAGTTTCCCTGTTTCCTCTATGGAAAACCATTATAAATACACAAAGATTATATGATGTTACATGGTATTATTTAAATTATATATCATTTCAAAAAAACCATAAGTTATAATCTCTCAAGAGTATTATATTAATTTTATTATAATCTATAAATTTATCTAAAATGTTCTTCTAATACCAAATATAAAGAACCAACCTTAAAACATTATATAATCTTGAGTTTTTTTATAAGAATTAAAATTCATAAATTTCAAGGATATTTATGGATTAGTGCTTTAGATAATTATTTAACAATTATTATATAACAATCCTAAATATTTCAAAGTGTACACTTCCACTCATTATATATTTTTCTATCTACATAAAACTTAAAAAAAATATGTTTTCTTTTCAGGAAAAATATTTATGACTTATAAATAAACTTTTTCTTTATTCCCAACCATTCTTAAAACCTATAAAATTTATTGAAATAATGGGATGAGAATAAAATTGTTAGTAAGGGGTATAAAGAAAATAAATCTGTTAATACATTGAAAAACATAAAAACCCACAAAAGTTTTTCCCTTTTCACATTATTATTTGAGTGAATAAAACAAATCATATAAAAGTGGAAAATATATTTTTCTCTCAAAGAAACCTTTTAAACTCATAGTAAGAAAATAGAAACCCTTGTAGGCATATTAGAGTATCATATTCATAACCCTTGTCCACTCATGTCAGAAATAATTGGAGCTTAGTTAAATCCATAGGAGAAAAATTTATAGTTAACTCCCTCTTTCTTAACTTTAAAGACAAGAAACATTGCCCAATGTATTTAAGATCTATAGTGGTATCACCCATCATATAAGTTATATCAGGATCACTCGTCATCATATATAATGGTAAAATACCATATCATGAAAAAACAATTAATCTTGCAACATTTCATCATAAATCTCTTGAAAAAATATTTTGATCACATAAGCAAAGTACATTCTATTTAAACATGAAAATAGAGAGAAATAGTCATTTATTTTAAAAATAATTAAAATAAAAAACTCATGAAATATTGTGGAAATTATTTTAGTTAAAAATTACAATAGAAAATTGTAATTTTTTTAATGAAATGAAAATACTTGATGTTTGGAAATTCTATTCATGCTTTAAAAGTTAAAAAATTATTCTTTTCACACCATTGATAAAAGTAACTCATTTAGAAAATGAAAAAAAGATTACTTTTTTAATATTTTATAGAAATTAAAAGGTATTTAAAAATGAAGTTTTATGATATTTTATTTTTAAATAATAATATACTTAAAAAATTTTAATGAACATGGATATAAAGGAAATGGAATAAAAACTTTAAAAGTTTTAAAATAATGTTTTAAAGAAAAATACCTTACAACTTGATAGCTTCTGAAATAATGAAACATTGAAGAAAAGAACTTTGAATGAATTAAAAAATAATAATTTTTAGATAATATTGATAAAATAAATCATTATAGTGGTTTATACACCATACAATGGGAAACCTGTGGTGAAAATAATTTTACTCTCAGTGAAAGGAAATTGATACTAAAAATATCTTACCTTAAATAACGTCTAGTGTTGTGCATTATTTAAATCATTAATAATCAAATTATAATAGATATTTAATTTCTTGAGATCATTTTTCATGATCATTATATTATCACTATATCTTTTATATCATTTATGACTATGTTTAATTTATTTACTTAATTAGTTAAGTTTATATTAGACGTTTTGAGGATGTTTGCCTCATATGTCCCAAATGAATCAGGTAGGTTGACTATGGTCAAAGGGGTAATTGTTACATCATCTAAAAAATATTAATAATGAAATTATAATTATTTTTATAGATTAAATAAAATTTTTATAACCATCCACGAAATGTGTACATGAAAAAAACTATATCTCTTCATGGAGGTGGTAGTCCATATGTATGCATGAACTACATTATCAATTTTCAATGGATAGAAATATAAGAAAATATATTATATATTATATTTAAATAATTATGGTTATGTCATTGATATAATATATACTAATTAAACCCATAATAATAACCATCATTGTAATGTGGTAATGAAAAATGAAACACATCACTTCGTGGAGGTGGTAGTCAACAATTACACACGAGGGATATTTTCATTTCCCATAATATGGAAAAAGAGATGAAAAATGGTTATACCATAATCATAATAAAATTTAAGTAATTTTTATATAATAATTTTATTATCTCATCATGTTTAAAGAATATTTTAAGGAGTTAGAATAATAAATAAACCTAAAACAGGTCAATTAAGACTTATAACTTCTCCTTAGATAACCTCATGAATTTCACATAAATCCTTATAGATTTGGTATTTTTGTGAGACTAGGACCTATAATATGCGCGTAGGTATATTTAATAGATAATTATTTAGGTATTTTTCAAACATTATAACTCAAAGTATGTGAGTAGGAGAGTACATGAGATATAATTTTATTATTTATGGGAGGGGAACCCTTGAAATTACCTAAAGTATTAAATTAATATAAATTAATGTTAATGTTAAAGTAAAACAATTGACATATTTACAATATAGGATGATAATGATCGTAAATTCTCTCATCCAATAAAATTTGGACAAGTTTAGGTGATTTTTTCACCCTTACCTCGTAGTTATAATCTCCCATTAACCCTTTTGATGATTATCGCGATATCAAAGTTTTTTACTATATAAGAGTCAAGATAGTTTATATAAAATTAAAATTGACCAAAAAGTGGAAAATGGTTGATATTAGTGAATATATCTAATTAAATTGTCTAAATATAATATTTTTAAAAATTTTAAACCACTAAATAAAATTTTATTTAACATATTATACCACTAAATACATTATCGGGACTATTCACATAGTTTGAATTTAATGATATCAGGATAGTAATGTAATTTAAATATACACTTTTAAAACATTAATAATATGTTATATATATCTAAAAAAATCATTAAATACAATAATTCATCCAAATTTTATTACCTTTAATGTTTTTAAAATAATTTTATTTTTATTTTTTTTATTATTTGAACATGTAATGTGTTGGCATTGTGTAAGAACTTAAGTTTATTATTCCATCACTAAAAATTAAAAATAAATTAACATGATAAAAAACTATTCATATTTAAAATAAAAATTTATAACTGAAAATCAAATATTTTCATCCCTGTAAATAAATATTAGATATATTAAAACAAAGAGAGTGAGATTTTGTTTTTATTCTTTACTGAAACTCATATTAAGGTCATTATCAAAGTAAAGTGGAAATAAATTTACATATTTTAGAAAATTTGATTGTTATAGTTTAAAAATACTTATAAAATAAAATAAATAAAAGTTTTAGGGATATTTTTAGGCCTTATCTCATAGTTTTAACCTTGTTTTACTCATTTTACCCTTACCAAAGTGAAAAATACTTACTAGAGTTACTATCCATAATGACAAAAAATATAGGGTAATAATTACCAAATTTAAACCTATTGATTCCAAATATGGAATAAATTTTATAATATTAAATTTATAGAATTTTAATAAATTAATTTTAATATAAATTCATAAAACACAATGAAAAATATTATATTACAAAATGTGTTCTTAAGCCAAAAAATGAACATATACCAAGATTAGGTATAATTATGATTTATATGTAATTAATTAGATTATTTTTTATTAAATAAGTCATATATTAACTTAATATCAAATTAAATACATAATGGTACTTTTAAAATAATTTATTTAATGAAAATAAATGATAGTTTTACAAAAATCACAATTCTCACTTTTCACTTAAAAATAAATCTTCTTAGAAAAATAAAAAAAATCATTGTAATGTAATTTTGAATTGATGATTTGAAAAATGATGTTAGTTTTTTAAAATTAAAATTATGTAATTTTTAAACTAATATTTTAAATAAAACCATACAATACATGAAAAATAATTTAGTAATGATGAAACTATTTCCTTTTTAATTGGAAAATTTATTTATATTCTTTTAATGAATAAAAATATATGAATATAATTCATTAATATTAATAGAGTATGAAATTGATTTACTATTACTAGTTTTTTAATAATTTAATCCTGTAAAAAATTTGGTGGTGGAAGAATTTCCAAGACCTACCAATGTTACTGAGATTCAAAGTTTCCCTGGGTTAACAGGTTACTAGCGATGCTTTTTTGAAAACTTCATTTGGTTAATTGACCCACTAACCAAGTCAACTTTAAGAGGAGTTAAATTCATATAGATAAAGTAATGTGATGAATGTTATTAGGAATTTAAAATAAGACTGGTTAATTGTCATGTATAAGATTTTATATTTATAAATGAGAAGTTTTTTATTTATAGTGATGTTTCTTTGAAGGGATTTGGTTATGACTTGATATATAATGGTCAGGTTGTCGTTTATGAATATCATTAATTGAAACCCCATGAGTGGAATTATTCTACACATGGTATTAAGACATATAAAATATTCTTTTAATTTAAATATAGAGGCATTATCTATATGAGGTGAGATGTTGAATATATATTAATCTAAAAGTTTAAAGTATATTTTAAATAAAAAATAATTGAACTTGAGATAGAGAATATGGATAAATATGATTAAGGATTAAGATCACACAATCCACTATCATCTTGGTAAAGAAAACTAGGTAACTTATGTAACACCCCAACTCTAGTAACCTAGAGTAGATGTTTATCTTACTACATTGGCATAAGATAAAAGAGATCGCATCTCGAATGATCAAATTGATTATTAGTCTTGGGAGACTAGATATATGGAAGATTCTCATATTACATTTGAAAAAATGAAATACAACTTAAAATTATTGTGAAAAATTTATTATTTATTCTACTATATCCATGAAATAATTAATAGATCCCTTCTTGGTATCCTCGGGAAAAAACATAATAACGGGTGAGCACAAATTCTTAGTAATAAAAAGCGCACAATATGAGCTAACATAGAATAAACAAAGCATGATTATTATGAAAGAGATAAACAATAATCAAATATTTCATATAAATAATACCATAAAAGGGGAATATAAAAATATATAACCTTGTGACATAAATAATCACACTGATAATAATAAATAGTTTTATAATGATAGAATGTATAATGTTAAATGACATAATATTATCATCATGACTCTGTTCCAAGACATCATACATAAATAGGTAAGGTATATACTAAATAACCAAAATAGTTTTTCTTATGATAGCTAACGATGAATCTAGGATCTATAACAAGCCCTGTGCATCACTTACCAAGTCTAATTCATTCATCATATGATATCAATTAATAAAAATTTAATACATAATCAAAATAAACATTCTTATGGAAATATTTTTATAATAAAGGTTAGTAATTTCCCCAACCAATAAATAAAACAACATTATCATAAGTCATCCATAGAAATATAGTGGATGGTATTATTATATTATATCCTTAAAAAATCAAAATAATCATTAAATCATGTTGAAATATATGAAGATACCATTAAAAGAACATTTTATCCTTTTTTGAAAAATGATAAAAATATCATTTTCTTTTGATAAAATTTTAAATAAAAATTTCCAAGATATTGAGAAAATGTACTTATTTGAAAATAACCATGGAAAATTATAAAGAAATATTCAATTAAAATAATAGTTATGAGAGTGAAAAAAAACTATTCATTAGGTAAATGTTAAAAAAAATATTTCATTCACAATTTTGACAAAAAGTCATAAAGTTTCTCATTTGGAAAATGACAGGAATATTTCTTTAAAAAATTTGAAAATAAATTAAAATATGGTTGAAAATGAATTGAAATAATCTATTTATAGTAGAAAAAAAATTCTTGAAAACATTTTAAGAAATATAGAAATAGAATAAAATGTATTTTGATTTAAGAGAAAATAAGGTCATCTATTCTTAAAAAAACATTTTCTTGATCTTATTAAGTACCAAAGAGATAAAAATAAAATAGAAACATATAAAATCAATAGATAACAAGAGGAGAAGAAAATAAATGGAATTTAAAATAGAAATACCTTATAATTTACTTCACTGTAAATTTAAACATAATCAATCTCAAATAAAAATGAGATGTAGAATAAACCCTTATATTGAATTTCCTCTTTATTGGACGTATTACAATACACTTTATAATACATTTATATTAATTATTTAATTTATTAATAACCATTTCTTGATTTTTCTATAATCAAAATCCTTTTTATTTAATTTATTAACATTTCATATATAGTTACCATTGATACCCAAATTTACCATACATGTAAAAGCGGTTGTTGTAGTACATATAGGGATTGAATACGTAGGAGCAAAAGAAGTAACCTTGAGACACTTAGATTTGGTATGATTGGCTATGAAGTGGCCAATTGTGGGGTTTATTGTAATTGGTAAAATAGAATACTAAACTACCTAAGAGAGTGGATTGAATTAATTAATAAAACACCTAAATTTTTTAATGGAAACAAATAAAGAAGATGAGTTGATCCTATGTTGCTAATAGGGTTATATTGGATGTATTTTCTTTATTATAAAGTTTCAGACCACTAATTCAATATGTATCCACAAAATGAGATAATTCTATAACATCATTCACTAATTTAATACCTACACAGTTCCAAGGTTAATCACCAATTCACTTAGAGGATCACTTTAATGAGAACTCTAAGGAACTGGATCATACTAGTACTGAAAACATTTCATCATTAAAGTTGGTGAAAATGAAGAAGAAAATAACCCATCTAATGGGAATCTTAAAACAGCAAACTAATTAAAAAATTAAAGAATAAAAAATAACATCCAATCCATCCCCTTTATACTCCCTTGGATGAACCCATAATAGGTTTATCCCTCCATTGATGCAATTATCTCAATGTAAGTGGGAAGTAGGCTCATGAGGGATTAATTGAAAAAGAGAGACAATGAGAAAAACTAATACTTCACTATTGTGATGAATTAAAAAATTATTTTTGTGAATAAATTCACACCTTGATTCAATTGTATCAATGTGATAATGAAAATTAAATAAAAAATTAATAATAATAAGAATAATAACTTTTATTAAGAAACAAATGCAAAGAAAAAATACATGAGAAAAATTGAGGATAAAATTACCAAATGAAAGCATAAAATTAAAATTTAAAGAATAAAACTTCTAACTCTCAATTACTTCAACAACAAACCAAAATTAGTATTTTTTGGATCTTAGGGTCGATCTTCCATTATTTAAATTCATACAAATTTATTACAACAGTAAAAGGTGGATGGGAAAAAAGAAAGATAACATTTCAACTTTGACCACAAAAATAGGATGAGATTCATCCCCTCTTTTGGCATGCCATTATGTCATTGAATATGTAAAAATATGAAGAGATTATATAAGAGACATATGATCTTCCATTTTTCCAATAATTGATGTATAAATTTCATCACAATTGGATATTCCATTCGGAATTTATGACAAAATTGGTGGGATGATTTTAGGGGCCTTTAAATTTGGCACATAATTTAATTCTCAACTTGGGAATCATGGATCTCATTTAAGACTTGAAAATTATCTCTGGACACAATTTAATGAAATTATCCCCATACTTTTTTCTATCTACAGTTGAAATTTTAGATTCATTGGGCATGAATTGTGGGCTCAGCTTTTATTTGATGGGCCTAAGTCCCATTTTGCTTTCTCCATAAATTTATGCATTCATAGAAATGTCCATCTTTCTTTGTGATTCACCCATTGATCCTAAAAGAAAAAAGTTCCATACAAAGTTAAAAATCATAACCCAAAATATCAAATTAAAATAATTAAAATAATTAATTTCACAATCTAAGGATTAATTGGGCACAAATTGACACATTTTAAATAGGAATTTCACAATGATTTGAAATGAGGTTCAAAAATTAAAATGCACTAAACTTTATGTTTATGTACTTTGAAACACATGAATATTAAATTATAATCAATCAAAATTAACCTCTTTCACTAGATAATCACACCACCAACTTTATTTTTTCTATTCCCGAGAAAAAAGTATCTCAAAAATATGAAACTAAATTCTGTTTTTCAAAAACATTTTAACATAAAATTATCAGCAAATGACTTCATGAAACACAATCACGAAATATATCAAAGTCATTTAAAACAACATAGGTTCACAAGAATATCCCAATCCCAAAAACATTCCTTTGTTCAAATTAATTGACACATTTCATCCAATTTTAATTAAGCATGATGATGTGTTGTCAATCATAAAAGAAATGGATCCCATTTTCATGTTCAAGGAAAAAACATAGAAGAGATAGTTGGGAATCACATTAAGACTTAATATAAGTATCCAATTTTTTTATTTTCGTTTTTCTTTATATTTTTTTGGTTTTTTTGTTTTTTAACTATAATAGAGATGAAAAAACTAACTCTGGGAAAGAAAACTATGGATACATGATCCAAAAGTGCCAAAAACCATACATATTTTCAATTACATACTCTATAATAGAGATTTAAAGTCTAACTATGGGAAATAAAAATATGGAGTCATGATCCCCAAGTGTCGAACCCCATACATTTGGAAAAAATATTTCTCTATGCAATTATTATTTTCATTTTTTTTGTTAGATACTCAAATTAAACTAAAAGTGACCCCAAAACCCAAGATTTAAAAAATAAATCCCAAGAAGTAAAACTCACACCCCACAATCAAATGTGAGTACATTTTTTCATTTTGATTAAAATTATGAAAATGTTAATAGTGAAAAATCACATTGGACAACCACACTTTCCAAAAATTATGCTTATGAACTTAAACTTTCATTGAAATCAAATTCAAGGTATGAAAAATTATTTTATATTGAGTTTTCATGTTTCAAAATGTACATTAATTCATGCAAGTATAATGAATTGATGTTTTCTAAAAAAAGACCATTTTTTTTAAAATATCATATTTTCACTCCCCCCAATTTATAATGACACTTCCCTTAGTATTGAAAGAGAAGATAAGAGAGAGTTAATAATTGGGAATAAAGGGGGGGGGGGATGCAATTTTAAATGAAATCATGGAATAAAATCACTTGGTTTGAATTCAATGACCCATTAATAAGAAGTTGGTCACTTTTTCTTCATGTCATAAGTAGACTCCTCAGGGATAATTGTAGGTTAAGTTTAAAATCTGGAAGGTACGTGTTCCATTTAAAAATACTAAACTTCTTCAATTGTTAAACATCACAAACAAGAAAAAATATATCACATTCTAAACCCCAATGGGGTTCCCTTGAAAATAAAAACACACAAAATAAAAATAAATTCAATGTAGAAGCTGGGTTTCCTCTCATAAATCACTTTTTTTAAATTCGTTAACTCGAATTGGACCCCCCAACTTAACCAATACTGACTTTAAAAATTTTAAGGATTAAATTATTCACCACTTCTACAATATTGAGATTAATACTTTTTTTATAATCTTTTCTAAGAACAAATATATGTTGTCCAATGATTGGGAAAATAAAGGGAATACCAGAAATGATAAATCCAGTTGCTTCTATAGTCTTTCCTATGACATCAAGGTTTAGTCCCCCACTGTGGGGTTCAAGAGAATAATGAATGAAAACCACAAGGTATTGTTTACCACCTATAAAAGGATACTTGATCAGGGAAGGCGGGACTATAATTATGAGTTTGGTTTGATTGAAATTTCATAATAAAGATTAAAAAATTTGAATTAAAATAAGTTTCTTCTCCATTTTTTTAGAAAAAATTGGTTATTTATGAAAGTAAGATTCATACCCAAAATTTTCCTATTGAATGTCAAGAATGGGTATGGACTCAATTTTTTTGATCTCTCCTAATGGTTCAGAGATCAGTGTCCTAAAAAATTATCATTGGGGGATATATTGAGAATATTTAATCTATGAAGAAACATTTTCCTTTTGTAAATATTAAAAATCACTTTCCACTAGATTTAACAACCCTTAAAAAATTTCTTGATCCTATTCAGATATAAAAAATCCTAATTTTGGTTCTTTAGTAAATGCATGAGGGTTTTTTGTGTAACAATATTCTTCTATAAATATTGAACAAGGTATAATATGAGTGGGAATGATGTCCATAACCATTTCAATTACTTTTAGTTTTGATCTCAATGATGAAACTTATGAATTCATTTTCTCTATTTTTTCACATAATTGTTCAAGTAATGTTTTAGTAATATCTTGGATAATAGTTTGAACATCCTTTACTTCCCTAATATTGATCTCTTAAACCATCCTTAAGATAGATGGGAATTTTTTCTTTAAACTTTTATCATCCCAGTGATTATACATCTAACTAGGTGTGAAGTAATAATTCAAGGTTAGATCAATGAAATTTCCTTTATTAGGGGATTCCCAATGTTGATTTCCAATTTTATTCCATTATTGGATTCTGCTAGGGTATTGTTGAAGATACTCTATTAGAGTAGATAGATATTTAGATATAATATTTTTAGGACACACAAAAATAGATAGGGAAAGAGAAAAGAGAAATGGGGGTGGGAATTGAGGGTGAGTGTCTAATATGACTTACTTAGGTCCCTGAAAATGGTTCCAAAATTTGGTGATTCAAAAATTTACCCTACAAGTAGAAGAATTTGTTATAGTACATGTACGGATCAAATCCATAGGGACCAAATAAGTAACCTTGAGACACTCAAATTTGGGAGGATTGAATATGAAGTGGCTAAATGTGGGGTTGATTGTAATTGGGAAAATAAAATAATAAAGTACCGAAGAGAATAGATTGAATTAAATAATGAATCATCTAAATATTTTATTTTAAATAACTAAATAATATGATTTGATCTCAAGTTGTCTCTAGGGGATGGACTGGATTTTATTTTATTTTATTTTATTTTTCTTTAATTTTTTAATCAGTTCATTTTTTTAAATTGGAATAAACTATAATAGTTTTATCCCTCCATTTATGTAATTATCTCAATGGAAGTGGTAATTAGACTCATAAGGGTGTATTTGAAGAAGAAAAATGAAGAAAGAAATGAACAATCCCCCATAGTTTGAGGAATTACAAATTTTTTTTATGTGAATAAATTCACACCTTGATTCAAAGGTATAGATGTGTCATGGAAAATGAAATAATAAATTAATAAGAATAATAATAATGATTTTTATTAAGAAACTAAGGTGAATGAAAAACTTACATGGAAAAAATTGAAGATGTGATTACGAAATGAAAGTGTAAAATTAAAATTAAAAGAATAAAACTTATACCTAAAACATAAATTCACCACCACACCCTAAATAGGAATTTTTTGGGTCCTAGGGTCTATCCCCCATAATTTAATTTTGATACAAATTAATTATGATTGTAAAAGGTTGGTGGGAGAAAAAGGAAGAATATTTGTCAACTTTGACAACAAAAATAGAAACAAAATTGTCCCTATTTTTGGCATACCAGTATGACATTTAAGTTGGATTAATATAAAGGTATATTAGAAGATAAATATTATATTATATTTTCCTCTAATTTATGTATAAATTTCTTCCCAATTAGATACTATATTTTTAATTTATGATGAAATTTGTGGGCTAATTTTACAGGCCTTCAAATTTGGCACATAATTTAATCCTCAAATTAGGATCGATGGATCTCATTGAAGAATTAAAAATAATCTATATCCACAGTTTAATGAAATGATTCTCATAATTTTATATAACTATAGTTAAAATTTTAACTTCATTGAGCTTGAATTGTGGGCTCTTCTATTATTTGATGCTCCTAAGGTTCATTCTGCTCTGTCCATAACTTTCTACATTCATGGAAATTTCCATATTCCATTTTTGATTAATACATTAATACTAAAAAACAATTTTACAAACAAAGTGATCAATCATATCCCAAAATATCAAATTCAAATAATTAAAATAATGAATTCCACAAGATGATGATTAATTGGGCCCAAATTTACACACTTTAAACATGAATTGTACAATGATGTAAAATGAGGATCAAAATAAAACATTAACTAAAATAAATGTTCATATAAATTGAAATACATTAAATATTTAAATATAATCAATTAATATTATCCTATTTCATGGGCTAAATAGTTACTAAATCAATTAAGTTCATGTTATATATTTTGAGGAAGCTCGGTTTATAATACCAAAACATCTTCAGTAGGTTTAATATGGTCAAAGGGTTTAGTGTTCCATATTATAGTTTTTTTATTCATGAAATATTAATAATTTTTATAAATTAAATAGATTTTTATAACCAACCATTATGGGTGGTCATGAAAAATGAAACATTCCTCTTCATGAAGATGGTAGTCCGTACATGCACATGAACATTTTCATTTTTTCTAATGGATGAAATAGAAATTAAATAAATAAAGGTTTACTTTTAAATAATAATAATAATATTATTATTATAAATATAATATTTATTAATTAAATAAATCCTTATTAAAATCCATGTAAATTGAAAGTAAAAAACAAATTACATCGCTTCATGGAAGTGGTAATCCATACACACACACCAGCGACATTATCATTTTCCAATGGGAGAAAGTGTAACATGGTAAATTATATATTAAAATTCCAAAATAATAAATATATCATATAAATCATATATAAACATTATATCAATCATAATAAAAATTCTTGAATGGTGGTTATGAAAAACGAAATACAGCGCTTTGTGGAGGCGGTGGTCCACATGTACACACGAGTGAGGATTTCATTTCTAATTTGATAGAAAGGATATGGATAAAGATAATTACATAAACATAATAAAAATTGAGTTAATTTATGATACTTATTTTATTATATTAGAAATTATAGGATAAAATTAAAAGATATATAAGAATAAATAAAGTGAAATAACTCTATTATGAGTTATACCTACTCTTTGGAAATCCTCCTTTGGCTTACACCTTAATACTTCTTAGAGTGGTCGTAGGGGAATAAAAGAAGCTCTATGATGTGTATAAGAAATATAATTATGTATTTTTATATGTATGTTCTGAGATAAGTGGCTCAAATGGTGATAATAAGAGTGGAGAGTGGGTTCCCTTTTATAAGTGAGGTGGGTGGAAATCTTTTTAATACTTGAAATATTATATTATATGTTACTCAATTAAAGTAACTAAAAATTGTTAAAATTTATAATATTATAGGGGGAATTTATAAATATGATCAAAAATTAAAATTTAGACAAGTTTTTAGGTCATTATAACCATTTTCTTCTCAGTTTAACCCCCCATTAACGCATTTTAACCATTACCTAAGTGATAATTTTTTTACCATGGTTACTTTTCATTATGACAAAAAAATAAGTTAATATTTTTACCTAACATAAATTATTATTATTAAAAATATTTAATCAATTTTAAATAGTTTAATTTACATAAGTGGTAAAAATTTAATTTAATATATGTTTTTAAAAATCTATGAAACCCGTTTTCAGAAAAATTCTTGTTTTAAGTATAAAAATGATTTTACAAAAAATCATGTATAATGTTGATTCTAATGAAATTAATTGGATAATGTTAAATAAAATCGGAATTATTTTTATTTCAAACAAAAAAAATTATATGAACCTTGAGATTACTTTATTAAGAGAGAAGAACCAAAAATGGTTTTTATTTGAATAAAAAAATTACTTAGATTTCTAAAATGTTAGGAATTGATTTCTATGTTCTAAATAATATTTTCAAATACATTATATTAGTTATTTAACATAAATTTGATATAGTAACAATATTTAATAATCTTTCATGTCATTATTATATTATTATAAATTCATAAAAGAAATAGTATTTTCAAAATTGGTATTTTTAACTATTCATAAAAAAAATCATCATTTTAATAAAAATACCAAAATTTCACTATTAGATAATTTTGGTATAGTAATTTCAAAAATGAAGTTCATTTTGTAAATTATTATTTCTATAAATTTGTAAAATTAATCCTAATTATTCACACATGAAACAATTAAAAATCATTTTTATGAAGAATGTATTTTTATGGCATAAAATGAATTTATTCTTGCTGTTTTCCTTATAACAAAAATTAGATGAATGTAAGCTTTTTTTATTTTAATACATTATTTATATTAAAAAAAATACTATTTACATATATTTACTGATTTGGCTATTCTATTCATACCTTTCTAACCCAATTTTTAATTTATAACAATCATATTTAAATAATATTATATTGTGGGTTGTTTAAAATTAGGGTTGCTTGTGGTGAATGATATCAAAAGTAGTATTAATTTATAGAAATCTTAAATAATGGGGTATTACATTCTCTCCTACTTACAAAAATTTCATCATCATAATTTTAATTCATTTTGAGAATATACTGAAATTTTAATATATTTTATCATGAATTTTAATTTCTATGTTAATACAAGGGAAATTATTATTTAATAAATTAAAAACATATATAACTTTATAAGGATTCCACTTGTGAATGTGTTTCCATAATATTACCTTGATAATTAATTAATACTTTCCACACAAGACTTTATAGATTTATCTTCCATTTATTGAGCTTTAGTAATTATAATAAAATATACTTACTTGATTCCTTTCAAATTTTTATGTAATTTATTTTCTATTGATTAATTATTTTAATTAGTTTCCACTTTTGATTCTAAAAATTAATAGATAAGAGAAAATTTTCATGACTAAAGCACAAAAATAACCCTTTAATAGATCAAAAAATCCATAAAATAATAAAAATTTATTTCACCTATCTAAAAAATTATTAAAAGAAGTTAAGATAAAACTCAATATGAATAAACCTTCTCATTTAGTAATAAATTTATGCCTAAAACATAAATAGTAACACCCATAAAAATGCTATAATACTTTAACCCTTAATTTATAATTCCATTAGTTCAAGATAGATTATTTTAAGATTTATCTATTAATTAATAAATCCTCAAAAAATAATTAAACACCCAAAATAAGGATTTTTCCAAAGACAAACATAGGTATACCAACAATGTTTTCAAATAGGGTATATATATTGATCTTAACAAAAAATTCTTGATATATTCTCATTATAACCAGATTCCCACCTGGTATCTTGATTGAAAATTTATTCCTTAGAGTTTTAAGGGATGATTCGATATCCATACAAAATATAAAAGAGTATATAGTTCTAGAATCAAATAAAGTGATATTTCTATCAAATTACCTCATATAATAAATTATGGGGTTTCAACTATAACTGTAATAATTTCATAAGCTATAACATTATCCCTTATCCTTTTTTGAGGTAAATTCCTTTAAAATTGGGGTCATTATTTTGATTAGTGACTCATGTCCATATAGTTGAAACACTAGACTTTGTATGATTTTTTCTTTCTCATACATTTACGTTTCTAGTGGCCTTTCACTCCACATATCAAGTAAAATTACATTCCCTTCAAGAAATTACCAGGGTGTTTCTTTGCAGAATTATCACATGTGGTATGTTTCATCCTTCCCTTATTTTCATTGTCTTTGTTTTTATTTTCTCGGTGCTTAGTTATACTCTTTTTCTATTGATTTTATCTGAAAATATATGAATTGGATAATTATTTCTCCATCCCAATGGAACATGGTACCATATAATCATATGATGAAAATGTTTGAGAGGCTAGTTCCCTTCAGAGTCTTGTCTTAATCCAATCAAATAAATAGTCTATATTACTTTACAAATTACAAAAATAGTCTATACTGACTCTAATTATTATAAATAAAATTTCACATTTTGATTCATTTAAATGTCTTATTATATAATATGGTTATAGAAAACACATGCACTTATTTGGTTTTATTATATTCCATTGCATTTAAAATAACTTCAAGTATCATTACCATTGATAATATAGTCATTTAATATTTATCACATGATTAGTATAAATATATGGTTTTAATAAATATAATTGACACAAACAAAGGAAGTGATGGTCTCAACCATCAAGATCATACCCTATAAATCCCATTTATCAGAGCTTACGAGAGAGATAGAATCTCTAGAATTTTCCCTAGACCAATCACAATACTAAATCCAACAATTTAAGCTTGAGAGAAACCATTTATTGGAGATGTTCAATCTCATCAAGATCATGGACCAAACCATGTATGCTGAACCACCCCATGCAAGTATCACCATTTTGTACCTTAAACTTAGGGTATTTACTAGTGTATTAAATGGATATGTATCATGACCCTATAAATATGTTTATGTTCATTATTGTTTTATATAATAATGAATATATTTTCATTATAATATTTTTACTTTACAAATTATTTTTATTTTGATACAATAAAACATAAACAATATTTTTGGGTAATATTAAAATTCAACTAAGGAATTTATTTTGATGAATTAATTAATTTTTTAAATAAATAATATTTTAATAAAATATTTTTATTAAATAATTTTTATTAAATATTAACTATTATGTAATTTTTATGAAGTCAAATTTAATTTTTATAAGGGTTCGAAAACCGTTATTGTCAAAAAACCCAACATTTATTAATAAATATCGATTTTATTTTATAAATATAAATTCATAAATTTAGAAAATTATTTGGATAAAATGAATATTATTTTTTGACTCAAAACATAAAAATCCTCCAATGGGGAATTTTTCATAATTTTCTGAGACAGATAAATTTTCAGGTAAAAATTAAATACCATATAAATATAGTTTGTGTATTATGACATCATAGTGACCCCAAAAGTGATGTAATAAATAATATAAAAGTTATAAACGACTAAATATATGTTTTATATTTAAAATAATTATATTTTATGTTTATTTTATTAATTTTATAAAGCCATTATGAACCCTCCAAAATGATTAATATATTTTAAAGTTCTAAAATCATTTCTTTAAGATTCTGACTCACCACCACATAAGCAAGGGAATTATTTTATTAAGTTTGGAACTTGGACTTATAAAATAATTAAAACTACTCCAATTTGTTAGAAACCATGTTAAGGTTTTTGGTTTTGGTTAGTTTATTATATAGAGTTCAAAACCTAAGTTTGAGAAATGATAAAGAAATCCCCACTCATTTCCTATATAAACCCAAAAAATATCCTATTTATCTGTACTAAAAATCCTTGTAGAAAGTCCATACTATTTCCTAGACTCGTCATTGTCTTCCCAAGGTTCTCCCAAGCTCTCAATAAGCTCCTCCCAATCATTTTGAGTTACACACTCAAGTAAGAGATCCCTACCTTCTTTTTTTATTCAAGTTTCTTTATTATCTTATGACTTCTATTTCAAATTACTATTATTGGTATATATATTTGGATCATCTTTCTATAATTTATCTTAAATATATATTCAATTTACATAGAGTTCCACTCTCTATTTCATGTAATTATGATCCAAGATTTACATTTAATTTTTGAAATATACTTTAGAAGTTTATGGATACTAGATTACATTTTAGTATAACTTTTCATCCTCAGTTTGATGGAGGTTCATAGTGTAAAATTATGATTTTGGGGGATATGATTTTAGATTTACCATTAGATTATGAGTAAAGTTAAGATAATCATTTTTATTTAGTTTAATTTTATTCTAATAATATATTTCTTTCCAGTATTCAGATATCACCTTTTGATCCATTATGTGAAAACCAGTGTCTCACTCTTATATATTGGGGTGAAGGTAGTGAGAGGATATTATTTGGATTGGAATTGGTATAACACATGGTTTAGAGGTTAAAAATTATTAATCACCACATGAGGGTAGTAAAGACCAATAAAAAGAGTTATGTAGATAACCAGAGGAAAGACCTTTCATTTGAGGTAGAAGACCACATCTTTCTTAAAATATCTCATTAGAAAGTTGTAATACATTTTAAAAAAAAGGTAGTTGATTCCATGGTTCATTAGACCCTATGAAATTTTGGAAAAAGTGGGTTCATTTGTTTATTGGGTATAATTACCTCTAATTTTATCTTAGTCACATGATGTGATTCCTATTTCTTTGTAAAGAAACTATATACCTGATGCATCATATATGTTGAGCACTGGAGTTTTACAATTAGAGGATAATATCTATTATGAATAAATACCAATTAAGAATTTGGATCATAGAAAACATGTACTATGAAAAAATTATATTCTCTAGGTTAAGGTTTTATGGAAGAATCACTTGATTTAGGAAGCAACATAGAAATAAAAAAATCTATGAGGAAAAAATACCCTCAAATGTTTAAGTAATGAATAAAATTACAAGGAAAAAATTTATAAAAGGGGATAGAATGTGAAAACCGAGGTAGTGTTAATAATAAATCAATTTAAATTTTTATTAAGTTACATAAATATATTTTTCTCGATTCATATATAATATGATAATTTAATATGAGTATTCAATCAGAAAAGAAATAGTTTTATTCAAGAAGAATTTGGTTCCATGAAATATATAGTTTTATTTAAAAATTAAATTTAAAAATTTTACATTTTAAAATTTATAAAATGAACCTATTTTTTTATTCAAAATGTTGAAATTATCTTAAAGTGATTTTTTATATTTTTTTGATATGATTTATTTATGAGTGAACAATAAAAAATAAGAATTTTTATAAACTGTAATTTCTTTTCCAATAATAAAAAAGTACCATTTGGTTTTGGATTTGTTTTAAAGTTAAATAAGTCAAATTTTATTAAAAATAATAAAAATAATTCTATAGTAATTAATATTATATTTTTTTGGTATAAAATCATTTTTATGCTTAAAAATGAAATTTTTCAAAAAACTATTTTTTGTTGGGTTTTGTGCACATGTATTGAAACTAATTTCTTCGAATATTAAAAATATAGTCTTGAAAAATGAATATAAAATTTTGAATCAAGTGGTTTGAAGTTGTTGATTTTGTCAATTTAATATTTGGTCATAATGAATAGTTAACATGGTAAAGGTTTTTTAACTTGGTAATGGTTAAAAGGGTTAATGGTGGGTAAACTCAAAGTTAAGAAATAAAATATTTCTAAAACTTAGAGAAATGTGATTTTTCTAATTTTATTTAAGACTTAAACCATATTTCCTTATAAATGTGACTAAATTGGATACACTTTTCTTTTATAATAACATTTATATTAATTTAATGTTTTAAGTTTTTAAAAGTGTCACTCCCCTCACTTATAATAGTTCACCTCCTTGCCTTACTTATTCACACCTTTTGAGACACTTAGCACATCCAATAACTAAAAAAAATCTTCCCAAATATCCCCCCTCCAATGGCACGAAGGCCTTTATTTTTTATTGATTTTTGACAATCCACCTTTCAAGGGGTGTGGTGGAACCCTTACAAGGCTCATAGGCGTAAGTATTACATGGCCCATAGGACTTAGAGGAATTCATTTCCCATAGGCTTCATACATTACATACAACCCAGACTAGCTACTTGGAACTTTCTTTTCCCTAGCATCTTCATCATGAAATAAACTCTCCACCTTCGCATGGCTGTTCGACTAGGATTTCCGGTGCATACACAGGCTTGTCCCGATGGCAGGTGCCATACCCTCTCATTCTTACAATCCATTGAGGTTCTGCTATGGTGAAAGCTCCTTTCTCCTCCTCCTTCTGAAGTTTGTTCCTTTGTAGGTTGTCTGGTTTGCATCTGCATTTAAGGTGGCCCGAAGGACTTGAGGTGAACCAAAGGCCTTACTGAACTGAAGGCCTGGGTGGCTCGAAGGCCTTAAAGGACTCAGGGACCAAATCGGTGGCCTGAAGGCCCAAACAGGGGAATATTCCCAACTACTAAAGTTCTAAACAGTGCCTGCTACAGTTCCCGCTATAGTACCTACTACAGTTCTGCACAGTACCTACTACAGTACCTGCTATAGTACTGTTACTGTACTGCTACAGTACTGAAAATTTGCCTCTATCTGGATTTGATCTCAGGTCTCTTGGATGCACTTAAGGAGTCCTCACCAACTAGGATGAGGCTCATGTGCTCCCAAATATCCCCCCTTTTCTTATAATTTCTGTTATTCTCCTAAGATCAATCCTATAAGGTTTAAGGTGTAATCCCAAGTGAGATATTTGAGGAGGAGGTATTAGCAATAAGCTAACTATTTCAAGTTTATTTCTTATTCTACCTCCTTAAAATTTATTTTTGACTATTATAACATAATAAAATTATTATATTATATATACTAAAATTTGATTATGTTTAGGGAATATCTATTTTCTATCACTTTTCCAACTGAAGATAAATGAATACATCGCTCGTACATACGTGTGGACCCCACCATCACGAAGAGATGCGTTTCATTTTCCAATAGCGCCCAACATGGATATTTCTAAATATTGAATTAAATAATATATAATATTTTTATGACATTATTATGAATATTTAAAGGTAATATATTACTTACTTTTTACCCTTTATGTTTGTTATAAATTGAAAACATTGCTCGTGTGTATGTGTGGAACACCACCTCCATGAAGCGATGTGAGTTGTTTTTCTTTACCGCCTCACATGATTGGTCATAAGGATACAAAAATTAATAAGTATGAAATTTATAACATAATATAATTATTTCATAGTAAAATATTATTTACCTTATTTTTTTCATATAGTATAAAAATGTAAACATCACTCATGTGTACGTGCAAACTACCAAATACACGATAAAACCTATTTATTTTTTCATGGGAATATTCCACGGATGTTTATAAAAGAATTAATATATAAAAATAATAATTTTTTCATGATTAATATTATAGAGATTATGGAACCATGATACATTTGATGATATTCAACCTATCAATGTCATTTTTAAACTTATAAACCAAACATCCTTAAAACATCGAATGCAAACTTAACTATTTTAGTGACTAAATAAAACATGGTAATGAATGAAGTAAATAGAAAAATTATAATGGAATTAACATGAAAAATTTTCTTAATAAATTTGAAAACTAATATAATTTTATCACTCATGAGAGTAGACATATTAATGAAATGATTTAGGACTCGAGGCATGAGACTTTCATTAAAAAATATTGTTTAAAAGTTTTCTTTTAAACACTTTTTATTTCATGTTGAGGTTATTTTAAATGTTTCAAAAATTATCTTATTTATAATTCAAAGGTTTATAAAGGTTATTTTAAATTATTTTTTAATTTTTTTGAAAATGATTAGAATTGGATTTTTCAATGTTTTCCGTATAAGTTATTCTTAAATTTTTACAAAAGTATAAAAAGAATATTTTTTAATGCATGAAACTTGACCGCCATTTCCAACAAGAATAGATGTTATTCATTATAAAGATTAATATAAATGTTAACATGTTTTTTTAAATAATATTATATTACATATCTACTAGTAATTTTTAGTTTGTAAAATATTTCCCAAGGAAATGGAAATTTCTTTTCATTTTTATGAGTTAACTTAAAGTGTTATTGAGTATGGTCTTGAATGAAAAATTAAATGATTTTTATAGTTATATTGAATTATATATGTGTTTTATTCATGATATAGTTCCAATATATTTTATATTAATTATGTGTGAGGTAAATATAGCTCTGATGATGGGTGATCCCGTTACTTGACTCCAATGCATTGGGTAAAATGATGGTATTTACCAGGGATAGGTTACTCCTAAGATATATAATAATTATCCCATTATATAATTCTATTTTAAGGTTTCTTATTAAGGGTTAAGGTACGGATAATGTCCCAAGGTACCAATATGATATTATTGAAATGGTTTACAAATGTAATATTTTTATTTAAAAAGTTAAGAAAATGAGTTTATGTTTTTAAAGAAAGTACAAATCTTTTTTAAAAAGAAAAGGTGAAAGTATTATTTTTTTAAGGAAATGTATTCATGAAATTTCATAATTTACAAGAAAAAGTTATGATTATTAATTTTATTTTTTAATTTAATATGAAATGTTTTATGAATTATATTGATAAATTAATTTGTTTTCATGGAAAATTAAATAGGTATTTTAGATCAAATCATTATTATAAAAAGGGAAAACTTTCTTATGGATATTTTAGGTTTGAAAAAGGAATATTGGTTTTTTTTTATTTTATGTACCATATATAGATTTATTTTTCTAATAACAAATTTTATTATGTTTTTCACATAGATTAAAGATTAATATAAATGTTAATAATTTCAATGTTTTAATCATAGGAATTACCTTTAATGAAACAAACGTGTCTTTATAGAGAATATGTTTTGTAGAAAAAATAGACACTATGTGGAAATTTCCACTCTATAATGTAATGGATTTCCTCATTCAATAAAAATATAAACCTAAAAATGGATTTGGGATGTAATTGATAAAATATATTCCAAAAATAAAGTAATTTATTAGATTGTTATGTTTGGGTTGTTCTAGATATTCTCGTTAGTTCCTTGTTTAAGGAAGATCATGAGGAATATCTTGAAGTTTTTTTTGAGGATTCTTAAGGAACATCACTATTATGTAAATATTTATAAATAATAATTTTGGGTTAAATAATTCAAACTATTTTTTTATATTGTCTATTATAAAGGAATATATATATATATAGATTATAAAAAAATTTAGGTTGTAATGTCTTAGGAAAATCCTAAGAATGTCTTTGAAATAATGAGTTTCTTGTGTTACATAAGTTATTATAGGTGATTCATTTATGATTTAAAAACACTAATGGAAATTACGCATTTACCAGTAGTTTCAAACCGTTGGTAAAGGCTGTCAAACCATTGGTATACTATATACCAATAGTTTGGCAAACTATTGTCAAGTAAGGTGTGGCAGTAGCCCATTACCAATGGTTTTTGTAAAACCATTGGGAAAGGCTGTTTGTAAAGAGAATTGCCAACAGTTTTATAAACTGTTGACATTACTGGAGGAATACAACACTATACCAATGGTTTACTAAAACCATTGAGAAAGGAGATTTGTAAAGAGTATTGCCAACAGTTTTACAAACTGTTGGCATTGCTGGAGTAATTCAATGTTTTACCAACGGTTTACTAAAACCGTTGGTAAAAATATGTACAACACTATACCAACAGTTTAGTAAACCATTGGTATAGTGTATTACCAGAATTTGACAGCACCTAAAATCCTCCACTGCACAACTACACACCTGTATACACTCTTAAGAGCAACAAAAACACCTGATATAGCACACAAAAGCACATAAAAACATGATACTACTATAACCATGGAATGTACCACAATTATAATCATGTATATGAATCCAATTACCCTATGCAATATAGAATTCATAATTGAATTCTCAATTGAATACATGAAGAAAGAATTATGTAATGAATTCTGAATTATGAATCAATAACACAAATAGAATTAATTATGTTGCATACAAAATTATGAATTATATATAACACATATAAAATATGACATATAAGGGGTTGGGGGTGTCTCGGGGGGTGGGGGTGTCCAGGTGTGAGAGAAAAAACCTACATGTTATAGGAAGCACATGGGATGTTCAGTCATGGTATTGGGTTGAGTATCTTAAAACCAAAAGAAAAACATGGGTAGAGTGACAAGGATCATGATACCCATAAGATAGACAATGGTAGTGCTCATGTGCTTAGACCTAGGATGAGTTATAGGAAGCACATGTGATGTTTATATTCCTCTAATGATTATGTATCCATGTATAAATGGTTCCTAATGTGTTAGTGGGAAACATTGGCCAATCTAGACATATGAGATGGGTTTCCGGAATAGCTTACATGATTTTTTATAGATTTTTCAATTAGAATAAGGGGGTATGTGGATAATTGTAATTTTCTCTCCTAGGTGTGATGTGAGATGAATCCCCATCTTGGGTAGTGGGTATGAATATTCAATTAAGTCTTTAGTATTGGGTTCCCAAAGGGACTTTGGTTTGGACCTAGAACCCACTTTTTGAGGATGGGATTGAGGTGATCCATGGGGATATGGTGTCACCATATGTATTCCTAACCCTTGGGGTATTTTTATGAGACTTTGAAACTTATTTTTAAAGAATCTATGTGTAGTCTTGTTGACCAATTTGTTATATGTTATTCTTGAGTGTTCATAGGTTTCATATAAAATCACTATATGATATTTATTTGTTGTATGTTATTGTATAGAATGAATGACCCGTGATTGAGAATTAGAACATGAGTGTTGGTGCATGTTCGTGATGGGATGTCGAGACTCATTCATAATATAATTCATGTTTTTCTATATATACTATGACCCATTGTGTTTCAATCTATGCCTTTTGAATATTTTCTTCTAATAACTTATGACCAATAGACCATATTTTATTTTTTATCCCTTAATTTCAAGAATATATGTGTAGCCTTGTGAAGATTTTCCATATGTCAGTTGTTGTTTTCACTTAAAATGTTGTCTCTTTCAAACAAAAGTGAGACACTTTGAGTGATACCAGTCACACTGTGCCTTGGATTGAGGTGAGGTTGACTCGTACCCATCACAAATGATCCATGGATTGTTCAGCATGCATTTGACTGTTAAATGCATGTTTTGGCCATTTACGACACGCGAAGTGTGTTTTTGTCTAGCATGGTAACACGACACCTCCGATTGACGTGTCGTCTGGCCGACCATTTCAAAATTCACCCACCATTTTTTGTTGTCCGATTTCATGGCATTCCGTGGTCGTTCGGCCAGTTTCGACCACCCCACGCATCCTTTTTAAGTGCGCCGAACACCTAAAAAACACATATTCAGCTGTGCCACGCAAACCGTGCTTTAGAATGACATGTCGTCTCCTATTACACCTCAAATATAATAATTAGGGTGTTTTGTGTGATTTCAAGTCATTCTGATGTCGTTCGTTATGCATTAGACTGTTAAACGCATGTTTTGGCCATTTACGACATGCAGAGTGTGTTTTCGGCCTGTGCGGTCACACGACACCTCCGATTGACATGCCGTCTGGCCGAACATTTCACAATTCACCCACCCTTTGTTGTCGTCCAATTTCATGGCATTCCGAGGTCATTCAGCCGATTTCGACCACCCCACGCATGCTTTTCAAGCGCGCTGAACACCAAAAAAACACATATTCAGCTATATCGTGCAAACCGCGAATCTGAATGATGTTCCATCTCCTAGTACACTTCAAGAATAATAATTAGGGCGTTTTAGTGTGATTTCAAGTCATTCCTATGTTGTTCAGCATGCATTTGACCGTTAAACGCATGTTTTGGCCATTTACGACACACTGAGTGCGTTTTTGGCCACCACAGTCACACGACACCTCCGATTGACGTACCGTTTGGCCAACCATTTCACAATTCACCCACCCTTTGTTGTCGACCGATTTCATGGCATTCCGAGGTTGTTCGGCCGGTTTCGATCACCCCATGCATGCTTTTCAAGCACGCCGAACACCTAAAAAACACATATTCAGTCGTGCCGTAAAAACCGCGCGTCTGAATGATGTGTCGTCTCCTCTTACACCTCAAGAATAATAATTATGTTGTTTTCGTGTGATTTAAAGTCATTCCAATGTCGTTCGGCATGCATTTGACCATTGAACACATGTTTTGGCCATTTACGACACGCGAAGTGCCTTTTCGGCCAGCGCGGTCACACGAAACCTCTGATTGACGTGCCATCTAGAAGACCATTTCACAATTCACCCACCCTTTGTTGTCGTCCAATTTCATAGCATTTCGAGATCGTTCGGCTGGTTTCGACCACCCTACACACACTTTTAAAGCGCGTCGAACTCCTAAAAAACACATATTCAGCCGTGCTGTGCAAACCGCACGTCCGAATGATGTGCCGTCTCCTCATACACCTCACGAATAATAATTAGGGTTTTTAGTGTGATTTCAAGTCATTACGATGTTGTTCGGCATGCATTTGACCGTTAAACGCATGTTTTGGCTATTTACGACATGCCAAGTGCTTTTTTGGCCAGTGCGGTCACAAGACATCTCTAATTGACGTGCCGTCTAGCCGACCATTTCAAAATCCATCCACCCTTTGTTGTCGTCCGATTTCATGGAATTTTGAAGTCGTTCGGCCAGTTTCGACCACCCCCCACACACTTTTTGAGCACGCCAAACACCTAAAAAACACATATTCAGCCGTGCACCGCAAACCGCGCATCCGAATGATGTGTTGTCTCCTCATACAGCTCACGAATAATAATTATGGTGTTTTTGTGTGATTTCACATCATTATGATGTTGTTCAGTATGCATTTGACCGTTAAACGCATGTTTTGGCCATTTACAACATGTAGAGTGCGTTTTTGGCCATCACGGTCACACGACACCTCCGATTGACATGTCGTCTACCCGAAAATTTCTTAATTCACCAACCCTTTGTTGTCAACCGATTTCATGGCATTCCGAGGTCGTTAGGCCGATTTCGACCACCCCATGCATGCTTTTCGAGCGCGCCAAACACCTAAAAAACACATATTCAGCCATGCCACACAAACCGCACATCCGAATGACATGTCGTATCCTCATACACCTCAAGAATAATAAATAGGGTGTTTTCTTGTAATTCCAAGTCATTTTGATGTCTTTTGGAATGCATTTGATCATTAAACGCATGTTTTGGCCATTTACGACACGCGGAGTGCGTTTTCAGCCAGCGCGGTCACACGACACCTCTGATTGACGTTCCTTCTAGCCGAACATTTTACAATTCACCCACCCTTTGTTGTCGCCCGAGTTCATGGCATTCTGAGGTCATTTGGCCGGTTTCAACCACCCCACACACGCTTTTCAAGCACGCTGAACACCTAAAAAACACATATTCAGCCATACCGTGCAAACCGCATGTCCGAATGATGTGAAGTCTCCTCATACACCTAAAAAATAATAATTAGGGTGTTTTTGTGTAATTTAAAGTCATTCCGATGTCGTTAGGCATGCATTTGACTGTTAAACACATATTTTGCCCATTTACGACACGCTGAGTTCCTTTTCGGCCACCGCGGTCACACGACACCTCCGATTGATGTGCCGTCTAGTCGATCATTTCAAAATTCACTCACCCTTTGTTGTCATCCGATTTCATGGAATTACGAGGTCGTACGGCCAGTTTCAACTACCCCACACACGCTTTTCAAGTGGGCCAAACACCTTAAAAAAAACATATTCAGACGTGCCGCACAAATCGCGCATCCGAATGACGTCATATCTCCTCTAACACCTCAAGAATAATAATTAGGGTGTTTTAGTGTGATTTAAAGTAATTACGATGTCGTTTGGCATGCCTTTGATCGTTAAATGCATGTTTGGGCCATTTACAACACGCCGAGTGCATTTTCGACCAGTGCGGTAACACAACACCTCCGATTGACATTCTGTATAGCCAACAATTTCCCAATTCACCCACAATTTGTTGTCGTCTGATTTCATGGCATTCTGAGGTCGTTTGGTCGGTTTCGACCACCCCACACATTCTTTTTAAGCACGCCAAACACCTAAAAAGCACATATTCTATCGTGCCACACAAACCGCGGGTCTGAATGACATGCTGTCTCCTCGTACACCTCATGAATAATAATTTGGGTGTTTTCGTGTGATTTAAAGTCATTCTGATGTTGTTCGGCAAACATTTGACTGTTAGACACATGTTTTGGCCATTTACGACACATGGAGTACGTTTTCGGCTAGCGCGATCACACGACACTTCTGATTGATGTTCTGTCTGGCTGACCATTTCAAAATTCACCCACCCTTTATTTTTTCTGATTTCATGGAATTCTGAGGTTGTTCGGCTGGTTATGACCACCCCACACACGCTTTTCAAGCACGCCGAACACCTAAAAAACACATATTCATCCATGCCGCCCAAACCGCGCATCCGAATGATGTGTCATCTCCTCGTACACCTCAAAAATAATAATTAGGGCGTTTTAGTGTGATTTCAAGTCATTTTGATGTCGTTCGGCATGCATTTGACCGTTAAACACATGTTTTGGCCATTTATGACACGCAGAGTGCGAGCCACCACGGTCACACGACACTTCCGATTGATGTGCCGTCTAGCCGACCATTTCAAAATTCACCCACCCTTTGTTCCGAGTTTGTTCGACCAGTTTCAACCACCCCACGCATGCTTTTCAAGCGCGCTAAACACCTAAAAAAAATATTCAGCCATGTCGTGCAAACCACACGTCTTAATGACATTCTGTCTCCTCATACACCTCACAAATAATAATTAGGGTGTTTTTGTGTGATTTCAAGTCATTCCGATGTCGTTCGGCACGCATTAGACCATTAAACACATGTTTTGTCCATTTAAGACATGTGAAGTACGTTTTCAGCCACCGAGGTCACACGACACCTCCGATTGACGTTCCGTCTGACCAAATATTTCAAAACTAACTCACCCTTTGTTGTTGTCCGATTTCATGGAATTATGTGGTCGTTCGGCCGGTTTCGACCACCCCACGCATGCTTTTCAAGCACGCCAAACACCTAAAAACACATATTTAGCCGTGACGCGAAAACCGTGCATATGAATGATGTTCTGTATCCTCGTACACCTCATGAATAATAATTAGGGTGTTTTTGGTGTGATTTCAAGTCATTTTGATGTCGTTTGACATGCATTTGACCGTTAAATGAATGTTTTGGCCATTTACGACACGTCGAGTGCATTTTCGGCCAGCGCGGTCACACGACACCTCCGATTGACGTGTCGTCTTTCCAACCATTTCAAAATTAACCCACCCTTCGTTTTCGTCCGATTTCATTGCATTATGAGGTCATTTGGATGGTTATGACCACCCCACGTGCGCTTTTCAAGCACGCCAAACATCTAAAAAACACATATTCAGTCATACCGTGCAAACTGTGAATCTGAATGACGTTCCGTCTCCTCGTAAACCTCACAAATAATAATTAGGGTGTTTTTGTGGGATTCAAAGTCATTAAGATGTTGTTCGGAATGCATTTGACTGTTAAAAACATGTTTTGGCCATTTACGACACGTGATGTGCATTTTCGGCCAGCGCAGTCACACGAAACCTCCGATTGACGTTCTGTCTGGCCAAACATTTCACAATTCACCCACCCTTTGTTGTCGTCCAATTTCATGTCATTACGAGGTCATTCGGCCGGTTTCGACAACACCATGAATGTTTTTCAAGCACACCGAACACCTAAAAAACACATATTCAGCCGTGCCACGCAAACCGCACGTCCGAATGATGTGCCGTATCCTCGTACACCTTATGAATAATAATTAGGGTGTTTTCATGTGATTTCAAGTCATTCTGATGTCACTTGAAATGCATTTGACCGTTAAACGCATGTTTTGGCCATTTACGACAGGCCGGGTGCGTTTTCGGCCAACACGGTCACACGACACCTCCGATTGATGTTCCGTCTGGCTGACCATTTCACAATTCATCCACCCTTTGTTGTCATCCGATATCATGGAATTCTGAGGTCATTCAGCTGGTTTTGACCACCCCATGCACGCATTTCAAGCACGCCAAGCACCTAAAAACACATATTCAGTAGTGCCGCACAAATCGCGCGTCCAAATGATGTTTTTTCTCCTCGTACACCTCAAGAATAATAATTAGGGTGTTTTCGTGTGATTTCAAGTCATTACGATGTCGTTAGGCATGCATTTGACCGTTAAAATCTAGTTTTGGCCATTTACGATACACAGAGTGCGTTTTTGGCCAGCGCAGTCACACGACACCTTCGATTGACGTGCCGTCTGGCTGAACATTTTACAATTCACCCACCCTTTGTTGTCATCCGATTTCATTGCATTCTAAGGTCGTTCGGCTGGTTTCAACCACCCCACGCACGCTTTTCAAGCATGCCTAACACCTAAAAAACACATATTCTCTCGTTCCACGCAAACCGCACGTCCGAATGATGTTCCATCTCCTCATACACCTAATTAATAACCATTAGGGTGATTTCTTGTGATTTCAAGTCATTCCGATGTCGTTCGGCATGCAGTTGACCGTTAAACGCATGTTTTGGCCATTTACGACACGGGGAGTGCCTTTTTGGCCAGCGCGGTCACACAACACCTCTGATTGACGTGCCGTCTAGAAGAACATTTCAAAATTCACCCACCCTTTGTTTTCGTCTGATTTCATGGTATTCCGAGGTTGTTCGGCCGGTTTCGACCACCCCACGCATGCTTTTCAAGCGCGCCGAACACCTAAACAACACATATTCAGCCGTACCACACAAAAAGCACATCCAAATGACGTGTCGTCTCCTTTTACACCTCAATAATAATAATTAGGGTTTTTTGGGGAAATTTCAAGTCATTTCGATGTCATTTGGCATGCATTTGACCGTTAAACGTATGTTTTGGCCATTTACGACATGCAGAGTGCGTTTTCGGCCACCGTGGTCACACAACACCTCCGATTGATGTACCATCTGGCCGACCATTTCACAATTCACTCAACTTTTGTTATCTTCCAATTTCATGGCATTCCAAGGTCGTTCGGATGGTTTCGACCACCCCACGAATGCTTTTCAAGCGCTAAAAATACCTAAAAAACACATATTCAGCCGTGCTACACAAACCACACATCCTAATGACGTGTCGTCTCCTCTTACACCTCAAAAATAACAATTAGGGTGTTTTCGTATGATTTCAAGTCATTCTGATGTCTTTTGGCATGCATTTGACCGTTAAACGCATGTTTTGGCCATTTACGACACGCCGAGTGCGTTTTTGGCCAGTGCGGTCGCACAACACCTCCGATTGATCTTCCGTCAAGCTGGCCATTTCCCAATTCACCCACCCTTTGTTGTCGTCCGATTTAATGGCATTCCGAGGTCGTTCGGCCAGTTTCGACCACCCCACGCACGCTTTTCAAGCATGCCAAACACCTAAAAAACACATATTCAATCGTGTCATGAAAAACGTGCATTTGAATGATGTTATGTCTCCTCTTACACCTCACGAATAATAATTAGGGTGTTTTCGTGTGATTTCAGGTTATTCCGATGTCGTTCGGTATGCATTTGACCGTTAAACACATGTTTTGGCCATTTACAACACACAGAGTGCCTTTTCAACTAGCACGGTCAGACGACACCTTTGATTGACATACCATCTGGCCGAACATTTCACAATTCATCCACCCTTTATTGTTGTCTGATTTCAGAGTATTCTGAGGTCGTTCGGCCGGTTTCGAGCACCCCACGCACGCTTTTCAAGCGTGTCGACACCTAAAAAACTCATATTCAGCTGTGCTGCACAAACCATGAGTCCGAATGATGTTCCTTCTCCCCATACATCTCAAAAATAATAATTAGTGTGTTTTCGTGTGATTTCAAGTCATTCTGATGTCGTTCGACATGCATTTGACCGTTAAACACATGTTTTGGCTATTTACGACATGCAGAGTGCGTTTTCAGCCACCGCTGTGACACGACACCTCCGATTGACGTGCCGCCTGGCTGACCATTTCAAAATTTACACACCCTTTGTTTTCGTCTTATTTCATGGCATTATGAGGTCATTCGGCCGGTTTCGACCACCCCACGCACACTTTTCAAGCACGCCGAACACCTAGAAAACACATATTCAGCCGTACCGTGCAAACTGCACATCTGAATGACATGTCATCTCCTAGTACACCTCAAAAATAATAATTAGGGTGTTTTCATGTGATTTCAAGTCATTATGATGTCGTTCGACATGCATTTGACCGCTAAATGCATGTTTTGGCCATTTACGACACGCGTAGTGCGTTTTCGGCCACCGTGGTCACACAACACCTCCAATTGATGTACCATCTGGCCGACCATTTCACAATTCACTCAACTTTTGTTATCTTCCAATTTCATGGCATTCCAAGGTCGTTCGGATGGTTTCGACAACCCCACGCATGCTTTTCAAGCGCTAAAAATACCTAAAAAACACATATTCAGCCGTGCTACACAAACCACACATCCTAATGACGTGTCGTCTCCTCTTACACCTCAAAAATAACAATTAGGGTGTTTTCGTATGATTTCAAGTCATTCTGATGTCTTTTGGCATGCATTTGACCGTTAAACGCATGTTTTGGCCATTTACGACACGCCGAGTGCGTTTTTGGCCAGTGCGGTCGCACAACACCTCCGATTGATCTTCCGTCAAGCTGACCATTTCCCAATTCACCCACCCTTTGTTGTCGTCCGATTTAATGGCATTCCGAGGTCGTTCGGCCAGTTTCGACCACCCCACGCACGCTTTTCAAGCACGCCAAACACCTAAAAAACACATATTCAGTTGTGTCATGCAAAACGTGCATTTGAATGATGTTATGTCTCCTCTTACACCTCACGAATAATAATTAGGGTGTTTTCGTGTGATTTAAGGTTATTCCGATGTCGTTCGGTATGCATTTGACCGTTAAACACATGTTTTGGCCATTTACGACACACAGAGTGCCTTTTCAACTAGCACGGTCACACGACACCTTTGATTGACATACCATCTGGCCGAACATTTCACAATTCATCCACCCTTTATTTTTGTCTGATTTCAGAGTATTCTAAGGTCGTTCGGCCGGTTTCGAGCACCCCACGCACGCTTTTCAAGCGTGCCGACACCTAAAAAACTCATATTCAGCTGTGCTGCGCAAAATATGAGTCCGAATGATGTTCCTTCTCCCCATACATCTCAAAAATAATAATTAGTGTGTTTTCGTGTGATTTCAAGTCATTCTGATGTCGTTCGACATGCATTTGACCGTTAAACACATGTTTTTGCTATTTACGACATGCAGAGTGCGTTTTCAGCCACCGCTGTGACACGACACCTCCGATTGACGTGCCGCCTGGCTGACCATTTCAAAATTTACACACCCTTTGTTTTCGTCTTATTTCATGGCATTATGAGGTCATTCGGCCGGTTTCGACCACCCCACGCACACTTTTCAAGCACGCCGAACACCTAGAAAACACATATTCAGTTGTACCGCGCAAACTGCACATCTGAATGACATGTCATCTCCTAGTACACCTAAAAAATAATAATTAGGGTGTTTTCATGTGATTTCAAGTCATTATGATGTCGTTCGACATGCATTTGACCGCTAAATGCATGTTTTGGCCATTTACGACACGCGTAGTGCGTTTTCAGCCACCGTGGTCACACAACACCTCCGATTGACGTGACGTCTGGCCGACCATTTCAAAATTCACTCACCCTTTGTTGTCATCCAATTTCATGGAATTTTGAGATCGTTCGGCCGATTTCGACCACTCCATGCACACTTTTCAAGTGCGCCAAACACCTAAAAAACACATATTCAGCTGTGCCATGCAAACTGTGCGTCTGAATGACATGTCATCTCCTCGTACACCTCAAGAATAATAATTAGGGTGTTTTCGTGTGATTTTATGTCATTTCTATGTCGTTCGACATGCATTTGACCGTTAAACACATGTTTTGGCCATTTACGACACACCGAGTGCGTTTTCCGCCATCGCGGTCACACGACACTTCCGATTGATGTGCCGTCTAGCTGGACATTTTACAATTCACCCACCCTTTGTTTTTGTACGATTTGATGACATTCTGAGGTTGTTCGGCTAGTTTCAACCACCCCACACACACTTTTCAAAAGAGCCAAACACCTAAAAAACACATATTCAGTCGTGCCATGAAAAACGTGCGTCTGAATGATATGTCGCCTCCTCATACACCTCAAGAATAATAATTCGGGTGTTTTAGTGTGATTTAAAGTCATTCCAATATCATTCGGCATGCAATTGGCCGGTAAACGCGTGTTTTGGCCATTTACGACACGCGGAGTGCATTTTTAGCTAGCTTGGTCACACGACACCTCCGATTGACGTGAATTCTGGCCAACCATTTCACAATTTACCCACTCTTTGTTTTCATCCGATTTCATGGCATTCTGTGGTCGTTCGACCGATTTCAACCACCCCATGCATGCTTTTCAAGCGCATCGAACACCTAAATAACACATATTCAGCCGTGCCGTGCAAAACGCACGTCCTAATGATGTGTCGTCTCCTTGTGCACCTCACGAATAATAATTAGGGTGTTTTCGTGTGATTTCAAGTCATTCTGATGTCGTTCGGCATGCATTTGACCGTTAAATGCATGTTTTGGCCATTTATGACATGCGAAGTGCATTTTCGGCCAGCGCGGTCACAAGACACGTCCGATTAACATTCTGTCTAGACGACCATTTCACAATTCACCCACCCTTTGTTTTCGTCCGATTTTATGGCATTCTGAGGTTGTTCGACTGGTTTCGACCACCCCACGCACGCTTTTCAAGCACGCTGAACACCTAAAAAACACATATTTAGCCTTTTCTTACAAACTGTGCGTCTGAATGATGTTTCATCTCCTTTTACACCTCATGAATAATAATTAGAGTGTTTTCGTGTGATTTAAAGTTATTCTGATGTCTTTGGGTATGCATTTGACCGTTATACGCATGTTTTTCCCTTTTACGACATGGAGAGTGCATTTTCGGCCACTGCGGTCAAACGACACCTCCGATTGGCATGCCGTCTAGCTGACCATTTCACAATTCATCCACCCTTTGTTTTAATCATATTTCATGGAATTTCAAGGTCATTTGGTTGGTTTTATGTTTGCTAGTTGTTTTTACTTAAAAGCGTATCCATTTTAAACAAAAGAAAGACACTTTGAGTGGTACTGGCCACACTGTTCCTCAAATTGATACGGGGTTGAATCATACATGTCAGAAATGACCCATGGATCCTTGTCCTAAAGAATCAACAGATTCTGAATGTGTTTGTTTTTTTTCCTTATGTCAGTTGTTGTTTTAACTTAAAATGTTGTCCATTTCAAAGAAAAGTGAGATACTTTGAGTGGTGTCGGCCACACCGCACCTCGGATTGAGGCGAGGTTGACTCGTACACGTTAAAAATGACCCATTAAGCATTTTACTAAAGTTTCAATAGAATCCTAATGCGTTTGGTTGGTTTTCTGTATGTCAGTTGTTGTTTTCACTTAAAATGAGGTCCATTTTAAACAAAAGAGTAACATTCTGAGGGGTTTCAGCCACACCACGCCTCAGATTGAGGCAGGGTTGACTCGTACATGTCAAAAATGACCCATGGATCCTTTTCCTAAAGCATCAACACTATCTGAATGTGTTTGGTCAGTTTTATGTATGCCAGTTGTTATTTTCACTTAAAATCCTCTCCATTTCAAATAAATGTGAGACAGTTTGAGTGGTGATAGCCACACCGGCTCTCGTATTGAGGCGGGGTTGACTTGTACATGTCACATATGAACCATGGATCTTTGTCCTAAAGTTTCAATAGAATCCGAATGCCTTTGGTCAGTTTTCCGTATGTCAGTTGTTGTATTCACTTAAAATGATGTCCTTTTGAAACAAAAGAGAGACACTTTGAGTGGTGTCAGCCACAATGTGCCTCATATTGAGGCCGAGTTGACTTTTACACGTTACATATGACCCATGGATCATTTTCCTAAAGTATCAACAGAATCCGAATTCGTTTGGTCAGTTTTCCGTATGCCAATTGTTTTTACTTAAAAGTGTATCAATTTTAAAAAAGAAAGACACTTTGAGTGGTACCGGCCACACTGTACCTCATATTGAGGTGGGGTTGAATCGTACAAGTCACAAGTAACCCATGTATCCTTTTCCTAAAGTATCAATAGAATCTAAATGCATTTGGTTGGTTTTCCGTATGTCAGTTGTTGTTTTCTTTTAAAATGTTGTCCATTTCAAAGAAAAGTGAGACACTTTGAGTGGTGATGGCCACACCATGACTCAGATTGAGGTAGAGTTGACTCGTACACATCACATGGGCATTTTGAGTGCCGTCAAGTGTGGATTGAATATTCGGGTGAGTCTAATCCTCTCCTTGATTCCTCTTTTCGATTAGGGTTTGCACTCGTCTCTCATCTTCTTCTGAAGCTCTAAAACCCTCTTTTTCATAGGGATTTAGGGTGAATCTTGAAGAGAGATTAGATTGGGATCCGGGGTCTAGGGAGGAGGGTTGGGGGGCTATCCTAGGGGCTGTTCGGGGTCCAAGGAGGATGGTGGGGGGGCTGTCTGGGTGGCTATCCAGGGTCCAGGGAGGAGGGTGGGGGGGGGGGGGAGGGGGCTGTCCGGGGTCTAGGGATGAGGGTGAGTAATGTATCTAAAACTCTATCTAGGTATCATACATATAATTTTAACAGGACTGCGAACCGCTGTAGAGTGTCATCCTAGAGAAGGGCCAAATCATGACATTACCGCGATGTGAACGCGGCGTGACCACGACGTGACCTCAGTGTGACCATGGCGTGACTGCGGCGTGACTGCGGCGTGATCACGTTGTGATTGGGGCATGACCACGACATGTTTTCCTGGTCCAACGACATCTGCAGGGAAGCATCTTCCGGACAGGATTCTAAATAAATCCTTTGTAATTGTCCTACACATTATAGAAACTGATCTTATGTTATAAAAAACAGACTCTTGATTTGGGATTGTGGTATAATAAAGATATATATTTTATATTCATTGTTTTTAAAAGTGGTACTAGGTAGTTGAAGCTACTGATTGAGAGTCAAATTATCACACCCTAAACTATCACTGTGAGTTTTCACAGACATCGCACCTCTGTTGGAGGGGTTTTATCATAAAAACATGAATTTATTTATCAAATGAAACAATTATATTAAAGAAAACTTATTCAAGATATGCAATTCAATATAATTAATCAGAATTAATAAAGAAGATAAATTCAATTTAAAGCATTCTTAAATTAAAGAGGCTACGAGAGGAACTCTACCTCAAGGGGTATCTCCTATGGGTGTCTTGTGGTGTGTAGTGTCTATCTATGAATTTTGTGGTGCTTCTGTATTGTGTGAAATGTGTATTGCATGTTCAGTTTAATAAATACATTAGTCAAATAGAAAATACTCACATATTCCATAGAGATATACCAACTTTTGATAGAGAATACCATCCAAATAACCAACTTGGAAATCTGAGACCAAAATTTTACTTTACAAATTCTAATTACATAATATATGCATCACCAACTTATGTTTTATGAACCAATCAGTTAAAGGGAAAGAAACTCCTCACAATAACCCATAAAATCTCATATAGCATCACTCACCTCCAAAGCATTATAACATCATTGGATTGTACGGTTAAGTATTTATTATTTCTTCTGTGAAAAATAATTAGGGACCAAATACTATTTTTCAAAGTTGAATAAGATACTCCATATGTTATATTGTGAAAAGGATAAGTGAACAATGTGTCATTTCATATATATAAAGATTTTGATAGAAACATGATACATACTTGTTATGTAACACACATAGAGTACAAAAATGAAGATGAATAAGATCTTTATGTTTGAAATGATCTTAATGAAAGGAGTGATTTTCATGAAATACTATGAATAAATATTAGAGACAATTTCTTATGAGTTCATATACATGAAGCTGTAATATTTGGAGCATTGAGATTAAAAAAAGAACTATGAATCTTTAAAATTAGAACACAATAAAGAGACCATGACCTTATAAATGTATATGTGTAATGAAAACATTAACTGGACAATGTGTACATTGATGTAGTGATTTGAGTACACAATTTGTGAAGGGAGTAGTGAATCATAAAATTTTTCAAAATCCCTAGAAATAGGGCAAAACGACGCGATCTTTCTAAATAGTGAAATAAATGAATAAATGTAGAAAATAGAAGGATATCCTTAGCTAATATGAGAAGAGGTTGAAGGATTCTAACCTGAATGGGGGATTTGCAGCTGATTGGATGGAAGAGGTTCACCTGGGCGGCTGCTTCTGGGAGTCCGGAATGTGCTTCTGTAAATGGAGCGTGTCTGGGAGTCGGGGGTTTTGTCCGTGTGAATTGGGGGGGGGGGGTTCCCAACAGTTTTTAATAACCGTTGGTAAAACCATAGATGTACCAATGGTTATTAAAAACCATTGGGAAATACCTCCCTAACCATAGATTTCCCAACGGTTTTTGATAACCGTTGGGAAATCCATCCCTAACCACACCTTTACCAACAATTTTAATAAACTATTGGTAAAAAGAATATATACCAACGGTTCTTTTGAACCATTGGTATAGAAGTGTTGGGAAATATGGGCTTTCTAGTAGTGAAAGGTTATCCTCCCCCTTTAATATGTTGATATGTAATGGTGTAAAGTTTGAATGGAGTGAAGAATTTTAACAAAAATATTTAATTGTATAAGTGATTGAATACAACTATTATATTGATTCTTCTCAAAAAAAGTGAATATTATATATTTTATTATGATGCCTCAAGTATGTGTTTTGGATAAGTTATTATAAAAAATAATTATATAGTGGCATATTGTTCTTGCCTATTGTGTCAACTTAAAAAGAATTATCCCACCCATTAACTTCATTTTGTGTATGTAATACATGCTTTTAAGTGTTCATGATATCTTTTATTTGGAGATAAGATTTATATTTATATATATCACTAAAGTATAAAGTTTATTTCTTCTTAGTAGGATCTAAAAATCATGTTATTATATTGGGTAAAATAACTGTAAACCTTTGATTTTGATCTAGTATATACCCATAGAAAATGAAATTGGTTTTAAAAGCTCTTAGTAATAAATTAACAATGTGGGTGGTAAAATAATCTTAGGAGGAATATCAGTTAATGATACTTTTTAGGGAATTTAATTTAGATGTAAAATTATAGGATAGTTGGGTGATTTTTATCTTAAGTTCATATTATTATTAATTGATTTAATTTATGAGGAGTTGAAGTCTAATTTTTAATTCCAATGCATAAGGATAATTTTAAATGGTGTAGAGGATAAAATTTAATATCCTTAGTCTTCCAAAGGATAACTTTTTTACACAAGAGGCTAGTGGTTCCCCTCTTCTTAAGATAATAGGTTATGAAAGATAGTAATAATTCTAGTTGGGATGTACACGCAAGATCTACCATGTATTAAGTTATCAAACATAAATATTTGTGGACTTGTATGAGATATAAATTTTTCTAATTTGTATATTATTACCTTAATTTTTAACAAGTGAAGGTTGAGAATCAAAATCCATTGGTTTGTTATATCCCCTATATATTCTTACTTAGAAATTGGATAAGGTATCCAAGGATACAGTAAATAGATTAATGAAATATCCTCATATAAATAATTTTATATATTTGATTATAAATTTATTTAATAAATCAACTCATTTCCTCTACACCAATTACAACTTGAAAGTGGAATATTTTGGAAAATTATATGTATAAGTGTTTTTGAAAGTTAACTAAGTGTTATCATTATTTATTTCTAACTAAGATATACGATTTATATCTCTATTTTTGAAGTGTATTAAAGAAGATATGGTCAATCATTTTAAGTTCAACATGATGTATCATTCATAATTTGATGGTCGTATAGATCAAGATATTATATTTATTGAATATGTGGTCAATACTTGTGTTATTGATGTTGGAGGTTCATAAAAGGACCACTTTGATTGAGTTTTTATTTCATAAAATTTATCATTATTTGATCAATATTGATCATTTTAAACATATTTATAGTTAGTTATATCAATCTCCTTTGTGTTGATTTAAAGCAGGTGGAAGTTTATTATGGGGACTGAGAATTGTACAAGAAATGAAAAATAAGATCAATTTGACTTGAAAATGATTGAAGATGGATCAAAGTATATATATCATATACAAATCAACATAATATACTTTTTAATTTTTTAATTTATTATTATTTATTCTTTAAAGTTTATCATTAAATATGAAATATGATATTTTGAAAACAAGGTAAGATTATACTACAATAAGTTGATCCATTTGAGGTCATAGAGTGATTGGAAAGGTGGAATACCTAAAATATTTACCACCCCATTTTACATATATTTATAATTATTTTAATATATCCTAGTTAAAAAAGTATCAACTTAACTCATATCATGTTATTTATTATAAATATATGGATTTTAATCATGATACAACATTTTTGTGGAAACCTATTCAGATTATTAATTATTAGAATAAGTTGTTGTGGGGTAAATTGATTCTGCTTTTTAATGTTCCATGGATACATGTAATATATATATAAAATTATTAGGAATTATAATCTATGATGAGGGAATAATGGCCTTATCTATTCTAAAATAAGGATAATCGATGGTTTTTTGAGAAGAAAGTGTCATGGGGGAGATAATTTTTACACCCATAATGTCACCAATAAATATTTATTTTATAAATTATTTACTTCTTTGACTTTTATAGAGTTTGGGTTAGAAAATTTGAAATCCTAGAAAATTTTCAAAAATAAATAGTTGGTATGCATGGTTGAGGAGACAATGCATGGTCAAAATTTTAAGACAATTTTTTTCATGGTTGGATGCACGATCCAGGAGTCCGTGTAATCGAGTCATGGATTTTCATTAAGATGGATAAATATTGATTTTAAAGAATTTTTCTCAAATTTTTTATCTTCCATATTGACATATAATCTTTATTTATAATCTAGGGTATTCTTCATCCCCATTCCCCCTTCCTTCATTTCTATTAGCATATTCTTGGGAGTTATTTGGTGATCCTTGATAAATATCAAAGGTCAATTTCAATCTTCCCATTTTCTCTCCCCAATCTTACTTATCTTGATTCTTTATGTTGTAACCATCAATGATGGGTAAAATCCATGGTTATATAATGTCTAAGGTTTAAGTGTTTTTATGTTTAGGATGTGAAGAGAAACACCCTCACCATGATTATTTTAAATATATCAATTATTTATGTAATTTATATTAAAATTTTGATTTTTTTAAAAAAAATTATAAGTAGTGTGGTTAGACACAAGGTACAAGAGACCATGTAACAAAAATGTGCATTTTCATTTTAGGAGACATTATCTCTATATGGTTTGAAGCATGGTTATCTAACCATGCCTACTAACCATGAATTCCTTTAAAAACTATCCAAAACTCTAATTTTCATAATTGAAATTATCAATACATGTTATAATAACCAATTGAATTATTGTTACAGTATAAATAAGTGATTTATATGGTTATGTAAATTAGGAATTTTAATTTATATTTTTGAATTAATTTTTATAAAATATATGTGTGTATTTTTTTCATGTGTATTTCATAAATTTTATTATTATAAGTATTTTAATTTTTAATTTTTTACAAAAATAAATGATGACTTGATTACTCATATGTGTAGATTAATATTATATGTGGTAATTAAAATGGTTTGATGATTCTAGAATAGTATTTAGATATTATTATAATTGTAATTGTTATAATTCATTTATTATTATTAGTTTTACATTTTAAAAGGTTGTAAACTCTTTTCCCTTTTCATTTTTCAACCGAATGTGGAGGGGGAGGCTATGGAGATGTTGGAGTTGGTTCCCTAGAACCAACTTATAAGTACCTTATGGTTACTTTTATTCATGAGTTTGAATATTTATAAAATATTTTATCACATCATGATTATTCTTCTATCTGATATTGTATGTAATAATGTCTTGAGTGTACTTGTAACACTGAATGTTCATATTAGTTCTTCACTATGATAGGATCCTAGAAGTTCCTTGAAAATATTCTTAAATATAAGTCATGTAGTAAGATGATATCATTTTATGGGATATAAATGATATAAGAAATAATAGGTAGAGACTCATAGGACTTTGAAACACACTCTCATGGAGTACACCCTTAGTAATCTCTAGTGTAGAATATTATGAGAACATAATCCTCTATTAGAAAATCTATATTTAAATATTTCATTATATATTCCTATATCACGACATGTGTAATGATCCTTGGACTTTAATATTATTATTAATACATTTCATTAGTTGAATACCTAGATCTATTGATAAAAAACCTAAAGACATATGTTCATAGTGATGCAGCATGTATCATGTGTGTCACAAGTGATGTAGTATTAATGAATAATTTGAGAATGGATCTATCCCTTCCATTCATTAATGAAAGTGGATATCTCAGGACCTTTGATTAGAAATGAACTACCTAATTAATTCCATGTCCATAGTTGTGTTATTAGCATGTTTATTTATAAAAATTCAAAGAAAGATACATTAACCATATATGTTGATGACTCTATCATGCAACCGGCTTGATTGGAGATATCAAGATAAAGAGATTATATTATATGGTGTATGTTTTTAAGAGGTTATTTTTAATTATGATGTTAAAAACTTTCTTTATGAGAGTCATGGAATGTTTCTAGACGTTAACATTGTACTTTAGGTAATGTAGCCTATTTCCACTTAAAATGGGTCTAGTGGATCACACACTAAGTGTATTTGGAGCCTCATTTAAATTCTATATTAATTTAATATGTTGATAAATATTATTCTCATACGGGGTTAAATAATTATTCACGATGGTTTGATTGTAAATATTTAATCACCAATTATTCAAGAGAATATATATGTGAGGTGAATATTTAATAAATATTTATTTACCAAGTAATTATTTATTTTATTACATTAATGGGAAAATATTTATTCAATCTAGTTTATTAACAAGTTAAAAAAATATTTATTTATTTAGCTATGATAATATTTAATAAATATTTATTCATTAGTTTCGGTGAATATAATATTTATATATCTATTAGAGAATAATGGTATTTATTTAATTAAATAAATAGTAATTATTCAAGGAAAAATAAATATTATGGATGATTGGAAACTTGAGTTTAATGGTCTAGTAATAAATTTCCTATTTAATATTTTTAAATAAATTTTAATTTATTTATTCAAGAAAAATAATATATATTTTATTTATGAGTTTAGCGCATGTTAAGTAAATAATAATAATAATATTATTATTTTTATATAGGGTTCACTGGGAATTAATAAAATAATAAGGACCCCTGCACAATTATTTATTTTCTAACCCTAGCATTATATAAACCCAATTATGACATTTTGTGCAAGACCTAGAGCTATATTCTTTATTTGTGAAAAACGAGTTCTATTGAGAATCCACTCAAACTCTAGAGAGGTCCCTCCTTAGAACACCCTAAAGAATGTATATCAATTATCATACTCCACCAAACTAAATTCTTTATCCCTTGAAGGATTATTTGTGATCAATATTGATCATCATAAGTGATATATTCTTCCATGTTATAACCCAGAGAATTCCATGGTGATGATCAGAGGTCATGAAGCATATGTGGATCACTAATAGATGGAATATATACTTTATTTCTTTGATGTAATGATGGTAATACAATATTGGTCTATTGATTCACCGATAAAGAAAGAATTCAATGAATAGTAATTATTTAATTAAATAAATTAATTATAAATTATATGTGATAAGATCCTATCTTTATGGATTTTGGGAATGTATTTTTATCTAGTTATGAGGAAAAATTCAAATAATTTGATGAAAAAATATTATGAGGAACATGACCAAATACTTCCACTACACCTTGAAACCTTCAATTTGTATCATAGTGGTCATATAGTAATTTAGAATTATTTATTATTCATTTATCTATTATAAAAAAATTGTTTGTTGTTTTCTTCTAGTTCATCTGTTATTTAATTCAGAGTTTTATTAATGTTTTTTTGGCATAATGATTCTCTCTATTCAAGTTTCATATCATCTTAAATAGATTAATAATAGATTGAGAACATTCAAAGATTCCATCAAGAGGTGCTGAGGATTCTAGTCGGAAGACACAAATACATGGCATGTGATTGAATATACATATCATGTACCCAAGTTCACTATACTTGAATGTGTCACAAGATACATGACACACTGGGAAGTAATGACACACAAATAATTTAATGCACACCATGTGTTAATTGGTTCATCCTGAAACATGGTATACCGGGCCACATGGTGTGTATCTTGCATACACATTGTGTCGTATACATAGTTTAACAGTGAAATTCACACTAACTATATGGTTAAATGCCCAGTATAACACCATGAGAAACTAAAATTCTACATCATTAATGAGACACATAATTTTTAGCTAGCATACAAAGTTTGTGACTCATTAATCCTCTCATCTGAAGAACATGTAGAGTCAACTGATGAGTTACACATACACATGGAAAGCAGAACACATGGCACATAACTCATTGTTAAACATTATGTAATCAAGCTGAGCTATAAGATGAGTCCCTATATGTTTATCTAGGATATATATCAAGTGAGTAACATGATTTATAGGTCATTATTATACACCATTTAGTATCCCATTAAAGAACATAATTAAATTACATAATTAATAATTAATTATAGCATTAAAAACCTAATTACATTGTTCAAATTAGATGTGTTGACTACGTAATAAGGTTTATAGAATCAATAAATTCTCAATTAATTCCATATAATTATATTTAATTATTGATCATGTATTTTTTTCATATTTCATTAATGATAAGTATCAACAAGAGACTTCAAATGCTCATTAAGATAAAGGAAATTAATTATTTAATTGATTTAATTAATTCAAGATCATTTATCTGAATAATAAATAATGAATTGAAGTGAAGGATGGAAAGTGTACTTTCCATATTCATTGAATTTATGTGGATGACCATGAGCTCATAACAACCTATGTATGTGATTGGTTTATTTAATTTATTATTGTGTGGCCTGTGTAATAATTTATTAAATTAAATAATGGCCTATCAGTCATTCCTCTCCTCTCATTATATAATAGAATTAATTCCCTCAGTTTATTTTATATAAACTACATTAAAAAATCCTTTAGTTCCCCTCACCAATGTCTGAGTAATATTTTATAATGGATGGATCTCCTAGGTGTGTCGAGATAGTTCATGTTTGGAGATGAGGAAAAACCAATCCGGAAGGTACACATTAGTATGAGTGGAATGCTACAAATCAAACCATGCTTCATTTTAGGAGTTAATTACCATGGATTAGGGGTTGGTTTTCATCCTCTATACAAACAAACCATTAAAGAAACTCACAGTCATTCCACTTTATTTATTTTATTTCAGTTGGTTTTATGGTTAATTTTTTATGGGTATTTAAATAATTAAATAAACTAATTAAAAAGCATTCAATATGGAAGTGAAATATATATTATAATATGTCTAAACATTATCTAGACATGGTTAATCACTTAAGTGAAATACAATTAATATTAACAGGCATGTGATAATATAAAATGGGAAGTTTACACATAAAGATAAAAAACACTCAAATAAAATATTATATTGGTTTAACCTTCCACTACTTGGGTAGAAATTGATCCATTGTTTGAAGTTATTGAACAACATACATTGGGGTGATTTTAATTATCCAAGAATCTATAAGTTTATTTTTGGGTAAAATTAACCTAGATTTATTTAAGGGTCGATAGCATCTATGAGACTTATTGAAACAAGTAGAAAAATTGTTAAAGAAATCCTAACATAGGATTTCAAGATTGGTTAGTCCACTTAATGGATCACAGAGCTGCAAATTAATGCACTTGGAAAGTTGCACCTACCTAAATACCTTTGAGTAGATTTTTAGACCACTGTCTGGGTTATGAAAATGGATATTTGGATCATTACCACTAGGATATTCGTGCGATGGGATATTATGAAACGAATAGTGAGGGTTATTATGTTACGATAAAACCGTGGGATATTAACAAATTAAATTAAATTAATTGTCTAAATCATAATATGGATAAAGTACTATAATTCTACTCTTATTTGTTGTAGAAATGTGAACTCACGTGACTTAAACAATATCACTTTAATCCCTTCTTGAGAAGGATAGCCTTATCCCTATCTCTGATTTGAAAGAATAGTATAGATTCCTATGTGTTATACTATGAAATGAATGGAAATTATATATTCCAAAAAACACTATTACTAAGGTGCCTATACAAGAGTCCAATTAAGAATAATTGTCTATCTAAATGAAACATTTTAATGATGCCAATGATGTCAAATTTTTCATTATATCTTCAAAATCCAATGAGATTTTAAAGCAACATGAGGATATGTATGCATATAGAATAATGTCTTGAATTCAAGATCTAAATCAATATAATGTGAGGAAAAAGAGATATGAGGTCTCCAATGAACTTTTTGTTGGGACCACTTTGTATATGAAGATTTAATTTGTTGTCAATGAGTTTCAATGATGATCAAAATGAATAAAGGAACTCTCCTATTTGAAATGGAGAATGGAATTTAGAGTGCACTTATCCTAAGAGTTCTTTGGAAGAAGGTCAGAAAAGAAGAAGAATAGGTTGTGGAGGAGGTTTGGAATGGTGGTTTGGAATTTTATATTTTTAAACACTTACTTTTACATTATGTAGTTATTTTATTTATATTCTTTTACCAAAAAGAAAGGGGCCATAAATGGAGGCCAGCTAAGGTCCTCACCTCAAGCACATGTGAGACCCGAGAGGTAAACTGTGCTCAAGGGAAGTCCTCAAGGCTAGCCCCGCTTGAGGCAGGGTGTGCGTGGGCCATGTATAAGCCTGCAGGTGCCGCAAGGTGGTGAATCCATGTAGCATGGGTGCTAGGAATGTGGCCGAGGAGAAGAGTGGGCGCTAAGAGTGTTCCCAAAGGATGAACACGGTATGGGGAAGTACTGTGGAGGGAGGAGGAGAATTATGAGCCGCTTCTTCCATAGCTTGATTGATAAATTGCAAGAAAAAATCACAACGTTTCGATATGGGATGACTTTTTAAAAATACGGATGCGATCCGCATCATACATATGATCTTATGACTGATCTCAGCCATATGCTACATCCCACATCCCGCATTCTAATCAAGGCCATCCATCTGATCACAATGTTTGGGATTCAACTAGATTAGTTCGATCTCTCCACTGAGGTTGTCTTAAACCTCTAGACATCTGCAAGCACCCACGAACCAGTGTTCGAGATGAACAATGATCTCACCACTCTGGTCATCAATTGAGCTCAGTTCAAGCCCATAGTGATCATATGGATTCTATAATCAAATGCATGAAATTACATTTTCATGCATGCGAATGAAACGAAGGACGAGTGAATGGCCAAGGAAAACAAAATTTCCAAGGCCACATGGATTTGAGAAGGGATTCAAAAAATGATACATGCCATCTTGAATGAATGAATGATCAGTGATAAGGATGTGAGTTTCAAAAAGGAAATATCCAAGATATGTGGAATATCTCCACATGGGTTTGAAGATATTAAAGAACCGAAGAGATCGATTATTCAAGAAATAATATTAAAGATCGTATCATGCATATTTGGACATGTAAAAGATCTGATCTATACTGATAAAAATAGACATTCTGATTCAAGAATAGGTAGCTACTACCAAGACTTCGAGAGCTCCTGTTTTTGAGAAATAGATTCTCCTAATTCTTCCAGTTCAAAAGGTGAAAGAGCAAACCGAAAACCATTCTAAGTTCATTAAGTGAATCACGTACCATTCTGGTTCGTGAGGAAGATAAGACTCACCTACTACTCTGGTTCATGAATAAGTGATGTCTCACATAACACTGTGGTTGGTGAAGAAGAGAATTGCGTACCTCTCAGTTTGCAAAGAGAAGTCCCATGTACCACTTAGTTCTCAGAGGTGAACTGCGTACTGTTCAGTTCCACAAAGAAGAATCATGCACTACTAAAGATAATTGAGAACCATTCTGGGAAACCGAGAACCACTTGGTACACGAAGGAATCCCACACATTTCATGCATAAGGAGGATCCATGAACTGACTCTATTTTGGTGAAGTGTAGAGCCGTGTACCATTTGGGTATGCAAAGGAGGCCCATACCTTCTGTGCATAGAAGTTACACACATACCGTGAGTGAGGAGGAGCCAAAAACCATCATGGTTCGCGAAGGAGGCTTACATACTTGTGCATAAAATAACTCTATACCTATAGTGTGTAAAAGGAAAACAAGAAACTCCATGATATACTGAAATTCACACATTGATGTTTGACTAAAATAACATACATATAAATATAAGAAAATCAAAGTGAACAAGTGTGTGTTGAGGAAAGGAGAAGGAAGATTGTTCACAATGATGGAAATGTATGTATATATTTTTATGCATGATTTAAAGAATCACATACATAAGGTGTAAGCACATCCGAACCAAGTGGTAATAAAAGAAAAAGAAGAGAAGGGGAAAGAAAGTCGTGTGTGTTCTTAACAAAACCTTATTTATTTGAGGCTTCACACAAGAAAGTAGAAGAGTTAGTGCATGCATTCATGCATGCACATGCATACGAGAATACTTTGAAGAGAGGCATCCTAAACCAAGGGTGTACATGTGTAAAGAAGTGAAGAAAAAGATAAAATCCATATTGTCACATGCATGGTCACATGCATACATGGAATAAGAAGAGTTGATTTTCATAATACCTAGTGAGATACTTTTCAGTGTTTGAACAATCACAATGGAATTTGTGATTCTAGTTGAGAAGAATAAAAATCCTTAGTAAATCTGATTATTGCACTGGAGAAGAACATTTAACTTTAAAGAGAATGAAATCTGGACCTTGATGCAAGTAAAGTGTCATGCTAAATAGGAGACGAAGACTTTCATGCCTATCCATTTAAGGGATCTTCACATCCATAAACTGAGTGTGACCTCTCCAAGGAAGTGAGCCAGGGGAATTCAACAGAAGTGATCTGAGGGAAGTTGTGAGCTATCCCTGAAATTTTGTAAAGGAAGTGTGCATGGGATAGAGTGACTATACCTAAACCTTGTAATCCACAAATTGTAAAGTTTAGTGGAATTAGGTATGACCGAAAACCTGTTGGTGTATGATCCTTGGATATAGCCCTCATTGGTGAACCAAGTAAAAGTGTTGTGTTGTCCTTCTGCATGTGAATGTTTTAATTACTACACATATCCATCATATAGGTTTAATTGAGTTCCTACCAATGTGGGAGTAAGATCCAATAAAAAGGAGAAAAAGTTGACACCCTGATTTACCCCCCCCCCCCTCAGGGTGGCCTAGGGTCCTTTAATTGGTATCAGAGCACAAATGTTTATGTATATTGGACACACCTAAACAATTACATTCAGAAGAGGATTTTAATTTTGTTTCCTGAGTCAAAAAATGAAGATAAGTCTTGATGAAAATTCAGTTATCTCAGAGAAGAAATCTATACCCAACAGGACCATGATTAACATAAAAAGGAAATAGAAAAAGCAGTTGAAGAAGTATCTCATGTCCAAAGAAGATGCAGTGTCTTGTTATCTATGCCCTTCCAATAATGAAGAAATATCAGGCTTGGGAAGTAGAGAGAAGGTGGATTAGGTTTCAACTAGAGAAAAAGAAGACTCTTATATCTCATTTTCATATGATCATGAGAAATTAAGAACCTGTCTAGATGATATTCCTGAAGAAATAGTTTTTGCTATTTTTATAATATTTCAATGTATGTAGGATGAGATAACCCGACTAGGAATAAAAGCTAATAATATGGAGGAAGGCTTATAAAATAAAGTGTTAGAATGTTATAAGCTCTCCAGACAAATTGAAGCCTTTGAATATAATGATGGAGTCGGTAAGGATATAGAAGAAAAGATCCATGCATTCAAGTATGAGTTTAAATAGATCACTGAAGTCAAGGTTTTAAATTTGGAAGAAAATTCCAAGAAATTCAAGGAACTTGACTCATTGTTATAAACCAAAGTTAAGTTTTATGAAGATGGGGTTGAAAGATTTAAAAAGGATTGTGATGAGAAGATGATAATGATTGAAGATCAAAAGATCATCCTCAATATGGAATGTCTAAAATTGGAAACCCAGTTGACCAATATTGACAAGACACACATTGAGACTTCACGAAAGAATGAAAAAGTTACTGTTGATACTCAATGTTCACTGGAGGATTCTAATGAAAAAAGACCTCCAACATGTGATAATAAGATCAGTACTTCACTCATTGATCTATCACAATAAGATGAGAAAGTGAAGGTACCATCCATACCAACTTGTACTACTATTTCTAAATATGTTTCTTCTAAAAGTTAAGGTTGGAAGAAAAATACTAAACAAGTATGGATGAGGAAAGATGAGGAGAAGAAACCTATTACCATGGCTAGGGTGGATAGGAAAACGAGTCTAAAAGATGGTTCCAAAGGTAGAGCAAAACACATTAATAAAAAGTTCCAACAACATTATACTGAAGATATCAAGAAGAAAAGATTTGTGGGTCAATTATGGTGTTGCAATAGATTTGGGAATTGTGCACTGGATTGTTGGTACAATACTTTAAATGAAAAAGCATAGAGAAAGCCTATGTCAAAAGGGATAAAGCTAGAGAAGAAGAAACAACATCGACTGATCCAGAATAATCTATATACTGAAAATAGATTTGGAATTATAGACAATATCTGTGATGTATGCAATGGGAGTGGTCACAAGAATAGAGCATTCTTATCTCAACACATATCCAGAGCTGATAATAATAGAAGACCAAGGAAGCTAGCTAAGAGAGAAGAAGCTACCTTGGGAAGAAATCAAAAGAATATTTCAAAAGAAAATTTTCCCAATAAGACTCCAAGAAGGAAAGGTGAGAAGTCCTTGGATTCAAAATCCATGAATTTTAAGATTGTTATATCCCAAAAAATTTCAAAAAAAATGACACTTTGAAGAGTTCCTGTGGAAAATCCAAACTTACTACAATTGTTCCCAGAGACATATTGGTTATCTGAACTGAAGATTTGGAAATAATGAGAATAAAATGAGATGAACAGGCTAAGGCTGTTGTAACAGGAAATAAGAAGATTCCACATGATGATAGAAAAGTCCCATGTGAGAGGTACAAGGATGGTTACACTGTTAAGAATTGCAGTGAATTTATTCTAGCCCAAGAAAAATTCCTCAATAGGATGAAAGTTTCACTAAGAGATTCTAGTGATTTGAAATCTCTTGAAGAAATAAGACTCACACACAAAGAAATTGAATAAATATTGAGATCCACACAAATAAAGTCAGAACTGATGATTGAATGTGAATGTGTGAGGAGTGGAGAAAACAAAGCATCTTGGTTGAGAAAATAATCTCAGACTTCCAGATCATATTAAAGAAGCAAGGAGGATCCAACTTATTCTTTTAACACTTTGTGTATTATACTAATATTATTAAGAATTTAATGTGAATAAAGCACTCATGGGGAGAACTTGAGAAGTGTTCCCTTGAGGGGGAGATACATGAAGAAGCTATCACGTTTATTATCTCAATAAGTATCAACTTCAGTTTGTATTAAATTAAACTACTCTGATGGTTGTCTGAGGATCATGTGATTGGCAATAGTATGTCATATCACAACCTTGGTCACTCAAAATAAAATTATTTTACAAAGGGGGAATAATAATGTTAATCAGTGACATAAGAAGAATGGAAGTGCCCAAAGGCCACTTATCCTTCCCATTTCACTTGAATGTTTTTGATCTGTTTGTTTAAGTGAGTGCATGAGTTTCAGGTTGATAATCTCATATCACATTTATTATCCTCATCCTCAAATGAATGTGGAAGTTCCTTTAAGACAATTACATGAGTTCTCATCACATGAGGTGTCATTATTAGGGTATAATGGACAACTTTGTTGTCTAGATCAAATCCTATTGTTTTCTACATCAAACATTGCTCATGTAGACATAGAGAGAAATGATTGATGGAACAATTGCTTAAGTATGGACTGATACCCTCTCTACCATGAAATTTTATTTCTTTCTAATAAGGGGGAGAAGAAGTGAAATGAAAGTTGAAAATTGAAATGGAGAGAGCATATCATTTTGACATTGACATGATCATTTTATATAACGTTGAAGTATTGAAAACAAACACATAGTGGGAGATTATTGGGATCAATTTGTGTATGAAGATTTTATTTGTTTTTTAATTAGTGTCAATGAAGATAAAAATGGAGAAATGAAATCTTCTATGTGAAATGGAGAATGGAATTTAGAATGCACTGATCCTAAGAGTTCTTTGGTAGAAGGTAAGAAAAAGAGAAGAAGAGTTGTGGAGGAGGTTTGGAATGGTGGTTTGAAATTTTATATTTGTAAACACTTAGTTTTACACTAAGTATTTATTTTATTTATATGAATTTACCAAAAATAAAGGGGCCATCCATAGAGGCCAGCTAAGGTCCTCACCTCAAGCACATGCGGGACCCGAGGGGTCAACCACACTCGAGGGAAGTCCTCAAGGCCACCCCTCATGAGGCAGGGTGTGCATGGGAAATGTATAAGACCACAGGTGCCACACAGTGGTGAACCCATGAAGCATGGCCACTAAGAGCACGCCTGAGGAACAGAGTGGGTGCTAAGAGGGTACCCGCAAGGTGAACATGGTACAGGGAGGTACCGTGGAGGAAGGAGGGGAATTATGAGCCTCCTCTATTGTGTCTTGATTGATAAACCATGAGAAAACATCACAAATTTTCGATGTGGGATAGATTTTTAATAGCAGGAACGCGATCCACACTATCCATCAGATCTGGAAACTGATCTCTGCCACATGACCCATCCCGCGTCCTATGTTCTAATCAAGGTCGTCCATCTGATAACACGCTTCAGGATTCAACAAGCGATGTACGATATCTCCACCAAGGTTTTCTTCAACCTCCAAACACCCACATGCACCCATGAACTAGTGTTCAATATGAACAATGATCTCACCACTCCGGTCATCAATTGAGATCAGTTCAATCCCAACAGTGATCTTCTGAATGCTATGATCACATGCTTGCAATTACATTTTCATGCATGAGAATGAAACAAAGAATGAGTGAATAGATGAGGAAAACAAAGCTTCCAAAGCCACGTGAATTTGAGAAGGGATTCAAAAAATGATACAAGCCATCTTGAATGCATGAATGATCAGTGAGAAGGCCGCGAGTTTGAAAAAGGAAACATCCAATATTTGTGACATATATCCAAATGGGTTCAAAGATATTAAAGAACCAAAGATCTTAGTTCTTCAAGATAGAATCTTGAAGAGCGTATCATGCATATTTTGGACATGGAAAAGATTTGATCTATACTTATAAAAAGAGACCTGGTGATTCGAGAATAGGAAGCTTCTACCAAGACTTCGATAGATCATGTTCTTGAGAAATAGAGTCTCCTCATTCTTCCAATATGAAAGGGGAAAGCACAAAACACGAACCATTATGGGTTTGTGAAGTAACCTGTGTACCATTCTAGTTTTCTAGGAAGAAAATACTCGCATAACATTCCAGTTCGTGAAGAAGAGAAGTATCGCATAACACTTTGGTTGGTGAAGAAGAGAACCACGTACCTCTCAGTTGGCGAAGAGAAGTCCCACATACCACTCGATTCACGGAGGTGAACTGCGTACCATTCAATTCCACAAAGAAGAACCACACACTACTAAATATAATCAAGAACCATTCAGGGGAACCACAAACCATTTGGTACGCGAAGGAAGACCATGCATACCTTTCTCAAGGAGGATCCATGAACTAAATCTACTTTGGTGAAGTGGGGAACCGCGTACCATTTGGGTACGCAAAGGAGGCCCACACCTTTTGTGCATAGGAGTTACACACATCCCGTGCGTGAGGAGATGCGAACCATGCTGGTTCACAAAGGAGGCTTTCACACTTGTGCATAAAATAACTCTATACCTATGTTGTGTAAAAGGAAAACAAGAAACTCCATTCCATACTAAAATGCACACATTGATGTTTGAATAAAATCACATACATATAAATATCATCAAATCAAAGTGAAAAAATCTATGTTAAGTAAAGGAGAAGGAAGATTGTGCACGGTGATGGAAAGTGCATGTATATATTCTTATGCATGATTTGAAGAATTATATACATAAGGTGTAAGAACATATGAACCAAGTGGTAAGAAAAGAAAAGAAAGATAAGGGGAAAGGAAGTCACATGTGTGCTTAACAAAACCATATCTATTTGGGAATTCACATAAGTATAAGGGGAAGTGAATGCATTTATGCATAAACATGCATACAAGAATAATTTGAAAAGAGGAATGTTAAACTGAGGGTGTACGTGTGTAAAGAAGTGAAGAGGAATAGCACATATATATTGCCACATGCATGGTCACATGCATACATGAAATAAGAAGAGTTGATTCTGATGATGCCAATTGAGCTACTTTTCTATGTTTGAACAATCACAAGAGAATTTTTGATTCTGGATGAAAGGAATAGGAACCTTAGTAAATATGTTTTATACACTAGAGAAGAAGATTGAACGTTAAAGAGAATCAACATTGGAACTTGATGCAATCAAAGTCTCATGCTGAATATGAGATGAAGACTTTCATGCCTATCTATTGAAGGGACCTTCACATCTATAAACTAAGTGTGAACTCTCAAATACAGTGAGCTCGGGGGAGTCAACAGAAGTGATCTAAGGGAAGCAGTGAGCTATCCTTGAACTTTTTTAAAGGCAGTGTGCCTGGGACATAGTGACTGTACCCGAACCTTGTTCTCTACAACTTGTAAAGATTAGTGGAATTAGGTACGACTGAAAACCTGTTGGTATATGCTACTTGGATGTATCCCTTAGTGGTGAACCAAGTAAAAGTGATGTGTTGTAATTCTACATGTGAATGATTTAATTACTTCACATATCCATCATACAAGTTTAATTTAGTTCTTACCAACATGGGAACAAGATCTAATAAAAGGGTGAAAAAGTTGACACCCCCGATTCCCCCCCTCTCAGGGTGACCTAGGGTCCTTCAATTGGTATCAGAGCACAAAGGTTTACATATATTTGTTACACCAGAGTAATTTTATTCAGAAGAGGATTTGAATTTTGTTTCATGAGTCAAAAATAAAGATAAGTCTTGATGAAAGTTCAGTTATCTCCGAGTAGAAATCTATACCAAAAAATACCATGATGAACATGAAAAAGAAAGAGAATAAGTATTTGAAGAAGTATCTCATGTATAAACAAGATTTAGTGTCTGGTTCTCTATTCCCTTCCAATAATGAAGAAATATCATTCTTAGTAAGTATAGAGATGGGGGATCAGGTTTCAACCAGAGAAAAGGAAGACACTTATATCTCATTTTCAGGTGATCATGAGAAATTAAGAACCTATCTGCATGATATTCCTGAATAAAGAGATTATGATATTTGTAGAATATTTAAATGAATGTAGGCTGAGATCACCTGACTAGGAAGATAAAATTATAATATGGAGGAAGGCTTGGAAAAGAAAGTTTCAGAATGTTATAATCTCTCCAAAAAAATTTAATCCTTTTAAGAGAAAGAGGTAGTCAATAAGACTGTAGAAGAAAAGATCCATGCATTTAAGGATGATCTAAAAAAGAGCACTGAAGTCAAGGTTCTAAATTTGGAAGAAACTTCCAAGAAATTCAAGGAACTTGAATCATTGTTACAAAAAAAAGTTAATTTTCATGAAGATGGGGTTGAAAGATTGAAAAGACTTGTGATGAGAAGATGATCATGATTGAATATCAGAAGATTATCCTTAATATGGAATGTCTAAAATTGGAAACCCAGTTGACCAATCTTGAGAAGACACATTGAGACTTCACAAAATAATGAAACAGTTGTTGTTGGTACTCAATGATCACTGGAGAATTCTAAAGCCAAAAGACCTCAAACATGTGATAAGAATATCATGACTTCACTCATTGATCTATCACAAGTTGCTAATAAAGTGAAGGTACCATCCATACCAACTTGTAATATTGTTTCTAAATATGTTTCTTCTAAACATGATGGTTGGAAGAAAAATTCTAAACAAGTATGGATGAGGAAAGATGAGGAGAACAAACGTACCACCATGGCTAGGGTGGATAGGAAGAAGATTCTAGAAGATGGTTCCCCTAATAGAGACAACACATTAAGAAAAATTCCCAACAACATTATACCTAAGATATCCAGGAGACAAGATTTGTGGGTCAATTATGGTGCTATAACAGATTTGGGAATTGTGCACTGGATTTTTGATACAATCCTTTAAATGAAAAAGCACAGAGAAAGACTATTTCAAAAGGGAGAAAGATAGAGAAGAAAAAGCTACATCAATAGATCCAGAATCATATGTATACTGCAAATAGATTTTAATTCTATAAAAAATTTGTGATGTATGCAATGGGAGTGGTCACAAGAATGGAGCATGCTTATCTCAACACATATCCAGAGCTGATAAGAATATAAGACCACAGAATCCAACTATGAAAGAATAATATACCTTGGAATAAAATTAGAAGAATATTGAAAAATAAAATTCTCCTAAGAATACTCCAAGAAGTAAAGGTGAGAATACATTGGATTAAAAATCCAAGAAGTTGAAGAGTGGTAGATCCAAAAGAATTTCTAAAAATGATGACACTATAAAGAGTTCATGTGGAAAATCTAATCTTACTGCCATTGTTCCCAGAGACATATTAGTTATTTGGAATGAATATTTGGAAAGAATGAGAATGAATGGAGATGCACATGCTAAGGCTAGTGTAATAAGAAATAAGAAGATTCCACATGATGATAGAAAAGTCCCATGTGAGAGGTGCAAGGCTAGTCACACTATTAAGAATTGCAGTGCATTTATTCCATCCCAAGAATAATTCCTCAAGAATATGAATGTTTCACTAGGAGATTCTAGTGTTTTGAAAGATCTTGAAGAAAGAAGACTCACACACAAACAAATGGAAGAAATATTGAGATCCACACAACCAAAGCCAAACTGAAGATCGAATGTGCAAGTGTGACTAATGGATAAAATAGAGCATCTTGGTTGAGAAAATCATCTTAGCCTTCCATCTCATATTAAAGAAACAAGGAGGATCCACATTATTCCCTTAAAACTTTTTGAATTGTACTAATCTTACTAGGAATTGAAGGTAAAGAAAGCACTCATGGGGAGAACCTGATAAGTCTTCCCTTGATAGAGAGATATATGAAGATGATGTCAGAGTTATTATGCTAATAAGAATCAACTTCAGTTGGTATTAAATTTATCTACTCTAAAGATTGTTTGAGGATCATGTCATTGGAAATGTTATATCATCTCTCAACATTGGTTACTCAAAATAAAATTATTTTACAAAGGGGAGTAACATTGTTTATTAGTGACATAAGAAGAATGGAAGTTCCCCAAGGCCACTTATCCTGCCCATTGCACTTGAATTTTTTTGATTTGTTTGTTGAAGTGAGAATAGGAGTTTCAGGTTGATACTCTAACATCACATTTATTATCCTCATCCTAGAATGAAAGGGGAAAGGGCCTTGGAGACAATTACACGAGTTTTCATCACATGAGGTATCATGATCAGTGGATAATGGACAACTTTTTTTTCTAGATCAAATCTTCTTATTTTCTACATTGAGCATTGCTCAAGTAGACTTTGAGAGAAATGATTTATAGCACAGTTTCTTAAGTATGGACTGATACCCTCTCTACCAATAACTATGTATTTCTTGTTAATAAGGGGGAGAAGAAGTGAAATGAAAGTTGAAAAATGAAAGGGATAGAGCATATCATTTTGAAATTTATATGCTCATTTTAGAGAACATTGAAGTATTGACAACAAAAACAAAGGGGGTGATTGTTGGGATCACTTTGTGTATAATGATTTTATTTATTGTAAATGAGTGACAATGATGATCAACATAAAGAAATGAACTATCCTAGGTGAAATGGATAATGGAATTTAGAATGCACCAATCCTAAGAATTATTTAGAAGAAGGTAAGAAAATCAGAAGAAGAGGTTGTGGAGGAGGTTTGGAATGTGGGTTTGGAATTTTATATTTGTAAACACTTAGTTTTATACTAGTTCGTTATTTTATTTATATGCCTTTACCAAAAATAAAGGGGACATCCATGGAGGCCATCAGAGGTCCTCACCTCAAGCACATGAGGGACCCGAGGGGTCAACCGTGCTCGAGGGAAGTCCTCAAGGCCAACCCCACATGAGGCAGGGTGTGCGCAGGCCATGTATAAGCCTGTAGGTTCCACACAGTGGTGAACCCATGCAGTGTGGGTTCTAGGAGTTCGGTTGAGCAGTAGAGTGGGCACTAAGAGTGCACCCACATGGTGAACACAGTACGTGGTGGTACCATGGAGGGAGGAGGAGAATTCTGAGCCACTACTTTCGTAGATTGATCGATAAACCACGAGAAATCATCATAATGTTTTTATGTTAGACGACTTTTTAAAAACAAGGATGTGATCCACACCATCCATATAATATCATGAAAGATCTCATTTGAATGATACATCCTATGTCTTGCATTCTAATCAAGGTCGTCCATATGATTGCACAGTTCGGGATTCAACCAGCACCGTCCGGTCTCCCCACCGAGGTTGTCTTCAACCTCAGGACACCCACATGCATCTGCGAACCAGTGTTCGAGATGAAAAACAATCTCAAAACTTCATTCATCAGTTGATATTAGTTCAATATCACATTGATCGTCTGGATTCTATGATCACATGCATGCAATTACATTTTCATGCATGCTAATGAAAAAAAGAACGAGTGAATGGCCAAGGAAAATGAATTTACCAAGGTCATGTGTATTCAAGAAGGGATTCAAAAAATGATACATTCCATCTTGAATGCATGAATGATCAGTGAGAAGACCGCAAGTTTGAAAAAGGAAACATCCAAGATATACAGAATATCTTTATGTAGGTTTTTAGATATTAAAGAACTAAAGTGATCAGTTATTCAAGAAATAATCTTGAAAAGTGTATCATGCATATTTTAGACACGAAAAAGATCTGTTCTATACTTATAGAAATAGACCTACCAATTCAAGAATAGGAAGATACTCCCAAGCCTTCAAGAGCTCCTGTTTTTGAGAAATAGAGTCTCCTCATTCTTCAAGTCCGAAAGGGGAAAGCACGAACCATGAACGATTTTGGGTTCGTGAAGTGGACCTCGTACCATTTTAGTTTAAGAGGAAGAGAAGACTCGCATACAATTCTGGTTAGTGAAGAAGACAAGTCTTGCGTAATGTTGTGGTTGGAAAAGAAGAGAACCACATACCTCTTGGTTCACGAAGAGAAGTCTTGCGTACCACTTAATTCATGGAGATGAACTGCGTAATGTTCAATTCCAAAAAGAAGAACAACACACTACTAAAGAGAACTAATAATTGTTTGGGGGAACCGCGAACCACTTGGTATGTGAAGGAAGCCCATATATACCTTGTGTAAGGAGGATCCATGAACCGACTCTGTTTCGGTGAAGTGGATAACTTCATACCATTTGGGTACACAAAGGAGGCCCACACCTTCTGTGTGTAGTATTTACACGCATCCCATGCGTGAGGAGGAGTCGCGAATCATCCTGGTTCGCGAAGGAGGCTTGTACACTTGTGCATCAAATAACTCTATACCAATGGTGTGTAAAAGTAAAACAATAAACTCCATGTCATACTGAAATGCACAAATTGATGTTTGAATAAAATCACATATATATAAATATAATCAAATCAATGTAAACAAGTGTGTGTTGAGGAAAGGAGAAGGAAGATTGTTCATGGTGAGGGAAAGTGAATTTATATATTCTTATGCATAATTTGAAGAAGTACATACATAAGTTATAATCATATCCAAACAAAGTGGTAAGAAAAGAAAATAAAGAGAAGGGGAAATGAGGTTTCATGTGTGCTTAACAAACCATATCCATTTGGGGATTCACACAAGAAAGTACAAGAGGAAGTGCATGCATTCATGCATGCACATGCATACAAGAATACTTTTAAGAGAGGCATCCTAAACCGAGGGTGTACATGTGTAATGAAGTGAAGAGGAAGAGCACATCTATATTGTCACATGTATGGTCACATGCATACATGGAATAAGAAGAGTTGATTCTGATGATACCTAGTGAGATGATTTTCAGTGTTTGAACAATCATAACAAAACTTGTGATTCTAGATGAGAAGAATAAGAAGCCTTATTAAATATGGTTGTTTCACTAGTGAAAAAGTTTGAACGTTAAAGAGAATAAACTCTGGAACTTGATGAAAGAAAAGTCTCATGATTAACAGGAGATGAAGACTTTCATGCCAAACATTGAAGGGAACTTCACGTCCATAAACTGAGTGTGACCTCTCTAAGGGAGTGCACCAGGGGTAGTCAATGGAAGTGATCCGAGGGAAGTAGTGAGCTATGCCTGAACTTTTGAAAAGGAAGTGTGCATGGGATATAGTGACTGTACCCAAACCTTGTTATCCACAACTTGTGAAGATTAGTGTAATTAGGTACGACCGACAACCTATCGGTGTATGCTCCTTGGACGTATCCCTTAGTGGTGGACCAAGTAAAAGTGATGTGTTGTCCTTCTGCATGTGAATGTTTTAATTACTACACATATCCATCATACAGGTTTAATTTAGTTCCCCTAACATGGGAACAAGATCCAATAAAAGTGAGAAAAAGTTGACACCCTGATTCACCCCCTTTATCAAGGTGACCTAGGGTCCATCACTTTTCAAAAAAATATTGGAGATTTAGTACTAATTGGGCCTTACGTAGTCAATATGATTGGATATATTGAGTGCTTTGAAATCTTGGGATTTATAATCCTTGATGCAATATGAATAAATCTCATCTCATCCTCATTGAATAAGAGTTTATCTAGTTTTATTGTTAATTATAATTTAAAAAATGGTAGGAATAATCTTATATAAATCCTTACTCTTATTATTTAATTTGATAATGACATGGGGCATGAAAATAATGGGTTCCTTATAGTGAATAATAAAAATAAGAACATGGAAAAGGGGCCCAAGACTCATATAAATTCTAAGGATCGTAAGTACCATTCTCCCAAGAAAATAAATATCTATAGATAGAAAAATGAAAATGACGAAGTAGTTTTTTCATGTGGTAAGTTGGGCTACTTGAAGGACAACTGTAACCGGTTAAAGAAGGAAGGGGAAGCTTTAGATGAATTCATTATCAAGTGAAATATTTATATATATATACATAGTGGGTATTTGATACAGCTTATGGTTCTTGCATCTTTATTCAAATGTTGTAACCAAGAAGATTTTAAAAGATTTAGATATGATATGTGGATTTATGGGATTCCAATGGTGAGTGTCTCGCTACTCTAGTCATTGGAAACAACGAACTTTTGTTTCCTACTAGAATGTTGTTGATTAAAAAGATTGTTATTATATACTAACTATTAACAAAAAATAATTTATATATCCTACCTAAATATAGATGGTTTTATTTTTAAGTTAAAAAGTAAAAGATATTTATTTTATAAGGACAATACATCTTTTGGAATCATTCATTTATAAAATGGTCTTTGTATATAAAATTATGAAAACAAAGTATTATAAATTGATAACGAATCAAGTTCACATGACTAATTTCACACCCAGTTATATAATCATTGTATTTTTCATGGAAATGATAATCATATGAAAATTCTATATCAAAATAGTTAATTCTAATATTTTGATCTAAAACCACTTGACAAATCTCATGATTGTTCACAAGGTAAAATGACTAAGACATTTTTCGATGGAAAATGTGAAAGAGCTATAGAGATTCTAGAATTTGAATAAAATGACGTGTGCATATCATTTCTAGTAGAATCTAGAGGTTGTTATTAATACTTCCTTAATTTAATGGATGAATTAAATGTATATGGATATGTCTACTTATTGAGGTATAAGTTACAAACTTTTGAGAAATTAAAAGTATTCAATAATGAATTAGAGAATCAACTTGGTAAGAATATAACGAAAATTTTATATGATTGTGGTGGTGAATATATTAACTAAAAATTAAGTAACTTTATATAGGAACATGGGATCCTATCCCAACTCACTTCTCCTTATACACCACATTGTAATGGTTTTAGTGAAAGGATGAACCGTAACCTATTTGACGTGGTAAGGTTGATGGTGAGCCACACAAGTCTTCCATTATCCTTTTAGGGGTATGAATTACACAATGCATGACACATTATAAATTTAGTACCAACTATGGGGGATGATGGGAAACCATTTGAGTTAATGTATGGAAACAAGTTTGTGATGACACATACTCATGTATAGGGTTGTGAGGTGTTTATTAAGTCCAAATATGAAAAAATATATCTCCCTAATGTTCAAAGTGTATCTGTATAGGGTATCCTAAGGAAATGAGGGGATACTATCTATAAAACCCCTCAGAAAAGAAGGTGGTTGTCGCAAGAAAGTCCATTTTTGTTGATAGGGAGAACATACTCAAGAATTATAGTTGGGGAAAGATTTAATTTGATAAATTTTATTCTCAATATACATAAGAGTTGGCACAAGAATAGGTTCTTGAGGTCCCTATGGAAGATGTTGTTCCTCAAAAATAAGTACTATAAAGGAGAACTAGATATGTTAGAGAACAAGAATGGTATGGTTTTCTAGTACTGAAGATTGTGACTCATTATTAGTTAACAAAAATGATCCTCTTTCCTATAAGGAGGAAATGAGAGATCATAATCTGCAAGATGGAAAAAGAGTTGAATTTTGAGAAGGATTCTATGTATTAAAACTATATCTAGGTTTCAGAAGGGTTTGTGACTCTAGAAAATGATAATAAGATATGCATTTTCAGAGCTCGATTTAGGGGTTAAAGAAGGCATCTATGTCATGGAACATTTGATTTGATGATTCTATATGATAATTTGGTTTCATAAATAATTATTACGATTCATGTATTTAAAATTATTTTAGTGGGAGTGTGGTCATTTTTATTGTAGTATATGTTGATGACATATTAATTATTGGAAATAAAATTCTAATCTTATAGTTAGTTAAGGAATTGTTAAACAAGTTCTTCTCAATGAAGGAATTAGGTGAAGTAGTATATATCCTTGGAATCAACATCATTCATGATACATCCAAAAGGATTATTAGAATAAGTCAACGTACATAAATTGAATAGATACAAAAGATATTTATTATGAGAAAATCCAAGAGGGGATTGGTTATAGTTTCACATGGTATACATCTCTCTAAAAAAATGTGTCCTTAGATATAATAAGAGAGAGAATGAGTATGACCTCATATGAATATTCTATAGGAGTTACCATACATTCTATGTTATAAAGTATGTTTTATTCTTCCTATGATTTAAGTATGGTATGCAGATATAAAGATGATCCAAGATAACATAATTGGTCTATTATTAAGGATATACTTAAGTATCTGAGGCCTACTAATGATATGTTCTCAGTATATGGAGGAGACAAGGAACTAGTCATTAGAGGATATATCGATGCTAGTTTCCAAATAGATCGAAAAGATATGAAGTCACAATCATGATATATCTTCAGTCTCAATGGAGGATTTATGAACTAGAAGAGTTCAAATAATTCAGTTGATAATAATTTTATAGTGAATTTTGAGTATATAATGACTCTAATAAATCCAAAGAAGCTATTTGGATTTAGGGATTTTTCTAAGAGCTTGATGTTATACTAAGAAGTAGAGATCCTATCACATTGTATTGGGATAATACTGAAGCGGTGGATTTTGAAATGGATCTAATGTCACATAAATGGATGGACCAAATACTCCAAAATATCAAATATTGATTTATTTTTCTAAAATGAGTGAAGTTATTGTAAAAATAGTCTCCAGAAAAGAAAATTTGGTGGACCCCTTCACTAAAGCCTTATCCCAATAGAAGCATGAACATCACATAGGAGCTTGGGAACTAACGGTCTTTATTAATCAGATCTAGTGTAAGTGGGATTCTATTGGAATTGGTGCCATTGAACTAACATATAAGTACTTTATGGTCACATTTATTTATTTATTTTAATATTTATAAAATATCATATCACATCATGTTTTTTCTTTTGTGTAGCATAGTATGTGATAACGTCTTAAGTGTGATTCCCACTCTGAAAGGTCATAGCAGCTCCCCATTGTGATGATAAAATATAAGTTACATGATAGTACTTTTAAATATATTTTTTATATCTAAGAGATATCATTTGATGGTAAAAAATGTTACAGTATATTAGAGGTGGAAACTCATATCACTTTGAGACACTTTCTTATGGTGTACTCCCTTATTAATCTATAGTACAGGAGATTATGAGAACATGAATCACCAATAAGAAAATCACATTTATATATTTAATTGGATATTTCTGTCTATGGGCTTGTGTAATGATCTTTGTTATTTAATATTATTATTAATACATGTCATAAGTCATTAACTTTGATGTGTTGATGAAAACTATGACGATGTATGCTCGCAGTGAGGTATGATATATTGGTTCTGACATGAGTGATGTTAAAATAATAAATAACGAGGGAAATGAATTTTCCATTATATTATTTAACTCTATTGGATATATTAGCCCCTTTAAAGAGAGTTAAATAGCCTAATTAAGTCCATGGTCATGGTAGTTTTGTTAGCAAGTTAATTTATGGAAATTCAAATAAAGAGACATCGAGCATATAGTTTGATGACTCTAGCATGAAACCCGCTTGATTGAAGATATCAAGATAAATAAATTATATTACATGGTGTAAATTCAAATGAGGTTACACGTAATTTTGAAATTAACTTCTTTCTCTATAGGGGCCTTGGTGTGTTTCTAGATTCTAACCTTAGACTTTACATAGTGTAGTCTAATGTCACTGAGAAAGGGGCATAGGGGGTTACACACTAAGTGTAATCAGAACCTTATTTAAAATATATATAAATATAAAATGTTATTTAAATATTTTTCTTGATTTTTTTATTGAAAATATTCAATCACTATATAACACCTCAGAATTCTAAAATAAGGACATTGTATTTGATAGCGTGTATGACATGCAACACCAAGCATAGAAAGGAATATAACATCGCGATGCATTATTATTTATTTATATTTAGAAAAATTAAATCTCTACAATTGAATATATTATATGAAACACAAATTTTAGTTTTATTTACTCATAATACCATGTTTATCTCACGTTACATTCAACAACAAGTTCCCTCGAAGGCATGCGTTACCCGCAAGATCGAGTTTTACCAAATAATAATATTAATATTATTTATAATAAAAATCACATCCTGGAAATTAAATTTGAAGTCATAAATAGGTTTAAATAAATTATCAAAATATATGGTTGAATTCATTGGTTTCAAATTAAATATAAATTATTATAAAAACTAATTTAATATAAAGGAAATGTTTTTATAAACACTATTTTTATGCACTAAAGTCATTTTATATTAATAAATTAAATTAATTAATTTTAGTGGGTTATATTAATGAAAATTATATATTATATATTAAATAATTTTTTTTTACATTCATCCAATATATTTTAAAGGCATAAGATAAGAATAAATCTAATTTTACACTTAAAATGCAGTATTTTTCTTAAGACGGTTTTGCACCTTTAAATGAAACAATTATTTTAAAACTAAATTTTGAAACTTTTATAAATTTTATTTTATAAAATATACTTAAATTTTGAAAGTATAATGTCAAAAATAATTTTAGGTTAATTTTTTAGTATTTTTCTAAGAAGTTTCATTTTTTGACGAATAGTGAAAAATACTGAATTTTAATTGAAAATTTACTTTTCATATCAATAATTTATATTGTAAAATTATATTTTGAATTTTATTTAAAGTAATAATAGTTAAATTATAAATATATTAATCCAATTTAGGTCATTTAAATCATTTTTATATTGAATTTAGATATAAAAACTTAGTAAAATTTTGAACATTTTCACTTTAAAAACTCACTTTCTCAGTCCGTTTACGAGATTAATTTTAAATTAATTTATGCCACTTATGTGATTTAAATTTAGAAAAATATATTCCATAGTTGGAATAAGAATAATTTATAAAATATTATAATCTCACCTGAATTTTATACTGAAGTGATTAGTGAAAATATTTAAAATTAATTATAGTGATTAAGAGAAACACGAGTTTACCAAGGGACTAAAATTTAAATTTAAGGGGTAAAATGACCTAGAAACTTGTACAACACCAATTTTTGGACTCAATCGGATCCTTATAAATTTATTATATAATTTTATGAGTTTTTGGGACAAATGTACATGAAAGTGACCCATATAATATGTTAAGAAAAGAAAAAGACAAAAAGATTCTTTTATTACTTTTAATTTATATAATGATTTGGTAAAGGAAGAAAAAATTCATAGGTTCTATTATAAATATTATTTTGAAATATTAATAATTTTTTATATAATAATAATTTAAATTCCATTTTTATAGATGAATTAGTTACCTAAAATTCTTATGAAACTCCAACAAAATAATTATTTAGTTAATAATAAAATAAAATAAATGATACTAAAAATATTAAAAGTGTAGTAAATTGAATGGATTATTGTGTTGAATTATTATTTTTATATAAATATATCATGTTAAAATTGTTTTAATCTAATATATTTTAATTAAATAATCTTATTGGTATTTTTAAATTCAAATTAAATTAATAATGTCCAAATTGACATTAATGCTATATTATAATAAATGATATTTTATTAATTGATTTAAAATTACTAAAATTATTTTCTTCTTTAAATTTATTTTTAAATGTTACTAAATATCAAATATGTTACATTAATGGACCAATTTTCCTTTTATAATGACTATATTGACCGTTAAATAGTATAAAACTATGTTAGCGCGATTACAATTTCAGCTGTGTTTTTGCATGTTACTTGCACTTGTGTTAAAATTAATTTACAACACAAATAGTTTTTTATTTTAGAAATTAGATATGAATATTAGAATAATTATATTCATATTATATATAAATAGTCATTTTATTTTAGTCTTAATGGATAAAATACTTAGGTTAGAAAACTAGTTACCATAAAGAATAACTAAAATGATAAAATAAAGAAACTTATGGTTTAAAGAAAAAAATGTTTAAAACACGTACTATATTGTAGGTTTGAGGTTTTCATCGATTAAACCATATATAACCACCATTAAATTTTAAAATTTCGATCTACCTTAGGTAATATTGACCTCTCAACATTGAATACTTTTGAGTATTTACAAGAATGTCACTCCTCCTCAACTATAAAGGGGAGCTCACTCCCCCACTTCATTATGACAATCAAGCCATTTTGATTGACCAAGATCATAAAAAATAACTCAAATAACTTCCTAACCTCATATTATAAGACTTATTTTTGGAAGAAGGAAAACCATTGATGTTTTTTTGTGCAAACCTAAGATGGATACTCGGAGAAGAGGTAATGTTCTTCTAAAAGTATTTTTATTTTATTTCATTCTCCAACTCATTAAATTATTATTATATAATTATTATATAATAACCTCATTATCTTCAATATAATAATTTATTTATGTTATGGGTATTAACAACACCAATACAATTTTTCAATAAATGAGATACACAATCATCGTTCTTGTGTACGACATACTACCATCTCGCAAACTGATGTTGTTTGTTATTCCATTACCACATATCAAGGTTTATAATAAGGATGAATTTATAGTTTATATATGATATATATAATATTTATGACATTATTAATCTTATTTAATTATTATATAACAAATCTCTTCATGCTTTTCATTTTGTGGTAATATGATAACTTTGTTTGTGTGTATTGAGAACTACTGCCTCACGAAGCGATGTGATTCATTAAAACTTTACATGAAGTGTATAAAGGATGGGTTTAATAAAAATATGTCATATATATGACATAAATATGATAATATAATTATAATATAAATATATATCATTCTATTTTATTTCTTTTAATATGATAAGAAAATGGAAGCAACATTTATGTATACGTACGACCAACTGTCTCCATGAATGATTTATTTCATTTCTCGTCACCAAATTTTATAGATTACTATAAATAAATTTATAATGAACATTTATGATATTTAAATAATGTTTTAAATTCTAGATATTATGAAATCATGATCTAAGTAATAGGAATAATAAATAACAAGTCAAAACATACTCGAAAAACATGGTAATTAACACAAGAAACAATGAAAATAATGAAAGATTATTAACAAATGGGTGATAAAATAATATAAAAGGATCATATATGATATTATAAATATAAATATTTTTATTTTATAAGTTAATAACATGATTAAAATTATTAAAAATTAGGTTAAAGAGTGTTCAACCATAAGGAAACATAATGTAAGTGATTTCATCTCAATTTACATTCCATTGAGACTTATTATTATGCACCAATTAAGTTTTATGTGGTTTATATAATACCATTTTTAATATCATAACTCATTCATAATTCATGGTATTTTATGTTTCAATTTGAATTATCCCATCCAAGGGGATTTTACTTGAAAATTACCAAGTGGTAAAAGTTATCGTGGAATCTCAATTCTTTTTGTGATTGTTAACTTTGTCTTGAAATAATCACTTTATTGTAATTATTTTTCCTTAGAAATTATATATTTTTTAATATAAATATTATTGTATAATGGATATGACTATTCCATAAATGGTATAAGATTTTTACATATAATGTTTACTTTGAAAGTGATATGATTTTTTTGAGGGAATACTTATAAATCTTTATCCTTTACTCAATACAAATATTTGATAAGGTACATTGTTTATGATTTAAATTGATTATTTGATATATTAGGAATGATTTGTACATATAGTACATGGGTTGGGTACTAGTTAATTCATTCCCCTCGATGCATCAATAGTCTCATGAGATGAATCAGTTAGCTAAATCAGACAGGTTTCTACCCATAGAGTTAAACTATCTTGAGGATAGATCATGATAATAACTATCTTGGGGATACATATTAATAGTTCATAAATATAAAATTATTTATTCAATAATTATTGTTATTCCATTTTATTATTCAATTAGTTATAATATTAATGGTCAATGTTAAATCTCATGTGATTATTTATATGGCATTATTTGATCATATTTTATTCCTTCTATATTATTATCAAGTTATTGATTAATTATCATTTATTTCAATAATTTACCTTGGAATGATGTTTATTATTTATTAATTTATGATATATTCCACTATTCTTATCCCTTATTGAGCATTTGAGATCACCTTTATTTTTTTTCCTTTCCCCAGGTTATGAAGAATAAATATTTGAATGAGTTTTCAAGGATGCAGTTTATTAGATTTTGTTATGTATTATGTTTTTTTCTGTTATTAATGTAAAATTGGTATCATGTATGTATCTATTTTTCAAAAAAAAAAAAAACTAAACTGATCAGTCCTTTGGGATTATAATATTCTATCTATTCCAATGTAATAATTTAAGGCACCAGTTCCAGGATATTGGGGTCGGGGTCATTACTATTGGTATCAGAGAAAGTTTAGTAGAAACCTTGGAAACTATATTTAAGAAAATGTAGATTAGGGAACATAACCCTAGGATATATTTTTAGGATATGTATATAATAAAATCCTAAAGAAACCAATTTTTTAATTATCATATTAGATACATATAAAATTTTCAATGTAAGTTAATTATTTCACTAGTTTTCGTATTATACATTATGTTTCATAATGATATGATCTAATATAGTGTATGACATTATTTAGAAATGAAACCTATAAGAAATAATATGAACCTCACCAATGAATGTGGTCTAGAGAGTAATAATTATCATGCCTTTTATGGAATTAATACAATTTTTCTAAGGGAAATAGTATCCATAACATCTTCATCATATGTGGACTTAATATCATGTGATAACGAGGCAAAGAAATATTTATCTATGTATTATGGTTTTAGAGGGAAGCACAAGAATAAGAAGACATTTGTGAAAAATATGGATAAAGGAAATAAATGAAAGAAGTATTTTCCTACATATGATAATTGTGGAAAGAAACACCCTCGTACTTGATTAAAAGGATTGAGAGTCTTCTATAGGTGTTGAGATAATGGCCACCATGATTTTTATTTCAAGGGAAATAAAAAAGTTTCTAATATACAATGACTTAATTGTAGATATATGGGTCACTACAGAAATGGTTTTACCAAGAATAAAGGGAATATACCTTAGAATAATCTAAGGTATAAATTTCATGATTATGCTATTGATACAACAAGAAGATAAATGATTAATGTTGTTGTTCTTGGATTCAATAATTATTCCATTTTATTATTTTATAAATGATGTAATTTTTATGATAATCATGAAATATATAAGTATTTTACTATAGTAATATTTCATTAAGGATTTGAAAGCATGTGTTGAATGATACAGATCACAAAAAAATGATTCAGTAACAAGTTCAAATTCTTAGAAAACATGTGATTTAAGGAAATAAAACCCTTAATATGTTTCCAATGTTTAGATAATGATTATTAGATAAAGATATGATTGATATGGAAAAATTAAATTAGATATCATTGAATACCTTGGAATTAATTAATGATTTACTGGAAAAGTGGTCCTTCTATCATTGATTGAGTCTATAACATCTTTAAATTTAAGGAATATATCCAATAAACTATGTTTTATGTAAGTAATAAATAAGAAGTAATTTTTTCAATAAATATATATAGTAATTCAGGTTATTAACATGTTTTAATAGAATACAAGGTTAAGGTATTCACAAGTTTGGTACATGATGATTAAGATCCACTTTATTTTTTTTTTGGAATAGTTTATTTAGTAACCTTACTTACAAATCTAGTTAGACATATTTTAGAAAATATTTAAGTATAAACACTTATGAAGTGGTTTAAGTTGAACTTTGGATGAGGTTTTAGATATTATTCTATTACTTCACCATATGATGAAACCTGTAATAAGAGACGAAGTATGAATATTTGATGACACAATTAAAGAATAAGATTATTCTTATGAAAACGAAACTTATCAAGTAAGTATATTTCATTGTATTCTTAAAGAGTGAAATAATTCCTGAACTCTAAGAAAATGGTCATGAATTTGTTTTGGTCTCATCATCATCTTTTTTTATTATATCAGTGACCTTTTTCACACCTCTAGTTTATGGATTTTTGGCCGTTATATTTCTCCTAAACAAGTTCTCTATCACTCTCCCCCAATATTTGAGGGGTATTTTTATCATCCATGCCCATGTTTTCATTTCACAAATATTTTCTCATATCTGGAAACCTAGTTATCTGATTATTCCAAATGACTTTTGTACTTCCCACTCTCTCTTATTAAGAGGATGTTTTACCAACCCTTCTCATGATGTGAGATTACAATAATTTTTTTTTCATATATCAAAACCTTTTTTATATATATCAGTTTTAAATTTTGAGGATGAAATTTATTTAAGGTGGGGAGAATGTAACACCCCAAAATTAAAAAATAAGGACATTGTATTTGACAACGTGTATGATACGCAACACCAAGCGTAGAAGGGAATATAACATCCCAAATATTTATGGTATATTTATATTTAGAAAAATTTAATCTCTTAAATAGTTTATATTAAATGAAACAAAAAATTTATCTTCCTTTACATGAAACACTAAGTTTATATCGCATTTCATTCAACAATAAGTTCCCTTGAAAGACTGCATTCCACGTAACACCAAGTTTTACCGAATAATAACAATATTATTATTTAAAATAAAAATTATAATATATAAATTAAATTGAAAGTTATAAATAAGATTAAATAAATTATGAAAATATATGTTTTAATTAATTGGTTACCAATGAATTATAAATGAATTTAAAAACTAAATGAATATACAAGATTTTTTTTATAAAAACTATTTTTATGCACTAAAAGAATTTTTTATTAACAAATTATATAAATTAATATTAGTGGATTATATTAATTAAACTTATAAATTATATATTAAATAATTTTTTTACATTCATCCAATAGATTTTATTGTAATATGATAAGAACAAATCTAACTTCACGCTTAAAAAGAAGTATTTTTATAAAGGAAGTTTTGAATTCTTTTAATGACAAACTTGCTTTGAAACTAAATTTTGACAATTTTATGAATTTTATTTGAAAAAATAAACTTCATTTTTAAAATTTTAGTGTCATAATTATCTTAGGGTGAGTTTTTAGTATTTTCTGAGAAGTTTCATTTTTTTGATGAATAATGAAAAATACTGAATTTTAATTGAAAACTAACTTTTCATTGAAATAATTTATCATGTTAAATTATATTTTGAATTTGTTTTAAACAAAAAATAGTTCCATTATACATATATTAATCCAATTTAGGTCATTTAAATCATTTTTATATTGAATTTAGATATAAAAACTTAGTAAAGTTTTGAACATTTTCACTTTAAAACCTCGCTTTCTCATTCCGTCCGGGGGATTAATTTTAAATTAATTTCTTCCACTTATGCTATTTTAATTTGAAAAAAATGGATTCCATATTTTTAATAATAATAATAATATATAATTTCCAATAATGTCAAATTAATTTCTAACCAAAGTTATTAGTGGAAACAGTTAAAAGTAATTACAATGATTAAGAGGAAAACGAGTTTATCGAGGGACTAAACTTTAAACAAAAGGAACAAAATTACTTATAAACTTGTCCAAAACCATTTTATGGAATAATTTATAAGCTTATGAAATTATTATATAATTTTATGAGTTTTTGGGACACATATACATGAAAGTTACCCATATAATAAGTTATGTAATGAAAAAGGCAAAAAAGATTCTTTTATAACCTTTAATTTGTATAATGTTGTGGAATAAGAATAAATATTATACAGGATTAGTTAAAAACATTATTTTTAAATATAATTTTTTTTTTCATAATGATAATTTAACTTTAATTTTTAGAGAAGAATTAATTGCTTAAAATTATTATGAAATGCCAACACAATAATTAATTAATTAACAATAAAATAAAATAAATGATACTAAAATGTTTAAAAAGTGAAGTAAATTGGATGAATTATTTTGTTTCATTATTTTTAGATGAATATATAATGTTAAAAATATTTTAAATGAATATATTTGAATTCAATCATTCTATTTATATTTTTAAATTCAAATTAAAATAATAATGAAAAAATTAACAGTAATGCTATTTTATAACAAATGATATTTTATTAATTGATTTAAAATTACTAAAAATAATATCTTATTTAAAGTTACATTTACATGTTACTAAATATATCAATATGTTACATTAATAGACCAATTATTCTATTATTATGAAAATATTGATCGTTAAATAGTAAAAAAACTTGGTTAGCATGGTTACATTTTAAGTAGTGTTTTTTCACGTTACTTGTTCTTGTGTTAACATTAATTTCAAACACACAAAAGTTTTCTATTTTATAAATTTGATATTATACTTATAATCATTGAGTAAAAATTATATATAAAGGATCATTTTATTTTAGTCTTAATAGATAAAATAATTAGGTTAGAAAACTTGTTACCATAATGAAAAACTAAAATGATAAAATAAGGAAACTTAGGGGTTAAGGAACAAAATGTTTAAAAAATATGTTATATTGTTTTCTTGAGGTGTTTATTGAACAAATAATCCCTATAAACCATTAAATATAAATATTTTATCCACCTTAGGTAATATTGACCTCCTAATAGTGAATACTTTTGAGTATTTACAAGAATATCACTCCTCCTCAACTTTAAAAGGGAACCCACTCCCCCTAATTTTTAACACCTATAAAGCCATGTTTATCAAAAAAATATATACCCCAATCACTTCCCAAATTCTATAACCTCATCATATAAGAATTATTTTGGTCAGAAATAAAACCATTGAATGTTTTAGTGAAAACCCAATGAGGTAACCCGAAGAAGAGCTAATGTTCTTCTAAAAGTGTTTTTATTTTATTTCCTTCTTCATATCCTTAAATTATTCTAATATCATGAGCATATAATAACCTCAGTATATTAAATATAATAATATGTTGTTATTTTATGTTTATAACCCACTCAAATACAAAATCCCTTCAAATGGGAAACATAATCATCATTCGTGTGTACGAATAACTATCGTCTCACGAATCGATATCATCCATTATTCCATTAACACCTTTCAAGGTTGGAAATAATGATGAATTTATAGTTTATATATTATATATATAATATTTATTATGTTTTTAATCTTTATTAATTATTATATAACACACAAATTCATGCTTTCTATTTTGTGGGAATATGATAACTACGTTCATGTGTACAACAGACTACTGCCTTACGAAGCGATGTGATTCATTCACACTTAACATAGAATGTATTATAGATGAGTTTAATAAAAATATGTGATAAATATAACATAAATATAATAATGGAATGATATTTTACATATATTTTATTTTATTTTCTTTCTTTCAATACAGAAAGAAAATGGAAGCATCATTTATGTGTACGTAGCACCGTCTCTATGATTGGTGTATTTCATTTCCTGTTACCAAATTTTATGGGTTAATCTAAATAAATATATAATGAATATATATATCATATTTAAGTCATGTTTTACATTCTTTATATGGTTAACTCATGATCTAAGTAAGAGTAAAAAGAAAAAAAAAATTCAAAACTCACTCGAAAAACAAGGTAATTAACACCAAAAACAATGAAAATAATGAATTATTTTTAACAAATGGGAAATAAAATATTATAAATGGATCATAAATGATATTATAAATATTAATATGGTTCTTTTATAATTTAATAACATGATTAAAATGATTATATATGAGGTTAAATATCATTCAACCAAAAAGAAGCGTAAGGTAAGGGATTTCAACTCAATTTACATTCCCTTGAGATTTATTTGTTATTATGCACTAATTAAATTTTATGTGGTGTATATACTACCCATTTTAATATCTTGACTCATTAAAAATTAATGGTAATTTAAGTATCATTTTTAATTATCCCATCCATGGGTATTAGACTTGAAAATTACCAAGTGGTAAAAGTTATCGTGCAATCTCAATTCCTTTTGTGATTATTACCTTTTTATTAAAAAAATCAATTTGTTATAATAAAATTTAATTGGAAATTTTTTTTATTTTTAATATAAATATTCTTGTATGATGGATATTATTATTTCCTAAACTATATACCATTTTTACATATGGTGTTTACTTTGAAATTTATATGATTTATTAGGGAAATATTGATAAATCTATATGCTTTACTCAGTAATAATATTTGATAAGATACATTATTTATGACTTAAATTGATTATTATACACATGAGGAATGATTTGGACATATAGTACATGGGTTGGGGACTGGTTAATGAAATCCCCTTGATGTATTGGTACTCATGAGACGAATTAGTTGGCCATATCAAAAAAGTTTTTACCCAGAGACTTAAACCATCTTGAGGATATATATTGATAGAAACTATATTGAGGATAGATCTTGATAGTTTAGATGTAAAAAATTATGCATTCCATCATTATTTTTATTCCCTGAGATTATTAAATTTGTTATAATATTCATGGTCAAGGATTAAGCTAATGTATAATGAATTATTTCATTATATTTTATTCCTATCATATTATGCTCAAGTTATTGATTAATTGGTATGTGTCTCATCCATTTACCTTGAAATTATTATTTATTTATTTATGATATATTCTGTTGTACTTAACCCTTAACAAGCCTTTGAGATAATTCTTATTTTGTTTCCTTTACCTAGGTCATGAAGAAGAAATCTCTGAATGATTTTTCAAGGATAAAATTTATTATCTTTTGTTATGTATTATGTTTTATTTTCTATTCCCAATGTAAAATGAGTATCATGTATGTATCTAGTTTCTAAAAATACTAAACTAATCGGTCCTTTGGGATTCAAATATTTTATCTATGCCAATTTAATAAACTAATTCATCGGCTTTGAGCTATTGGGTTTGGGGTTGTTACACACCAGTTATTTGAGAGAATATATTTGTGAGTTGAATATTTAATAATTATTCATTTAATTATGTGAATATACAAATATTTATTTATTTTGTTACATGAAAATTTAAAAAATATTTCTTCACTAGTTTTAGTGAATATAATATTTATTTATTTCTTAGTGAATAATAAAATGGTATTTATTTATTTATTAATTAACCATTTCTTCAAGGACCAATAAATATTGAGGAGTATTAGTGGAATGAGTTTAAGGGTCCAATGAGAAATTTCATATCAAATATTATTCAAATAATTTTTTTATCGAATAAAATTAATATTTATTTTCTATGCGAGTTTAGCACATGTCATATAAATAATAATATTATTATTATTATTTGGACATGGGGTTCGATGAAAATTAGGAAAATAATAAGGGACCATGCATAATTATTTATTTTTTAACCCTATTATAATATAAACCCGGTTATGACATTCTGTGTAATCCCTAGAGTCATATTCATTTTTGTACACAATCATTTATAGAGAAAATACACTCAAGCCCTAGTGAGCATCCTCTTAGAATGCTATGAATAACAACAATCAATTATCCTCCTCCACCAGAGGGAGTTCCTTCTACTTTTAAGAATTCATCTATGATCGACATTGATCATTTCAAGTGATAAATTCATCCGTTCTAGCACCCAAAAAATTCTTTAGTGATGATCAGAGGTTCTCAGAGCACATGTGGTTCATTGCTATAGAGAATTTACACTTGATTCATTTAACTCAATGAAAAATGATAACAGTGTTATGATTATTTATCGATGAATAAATAATATAAATACATTTTAATATTTAATTAAATAAATTAATTATAAATTATATGTGAATGGATCCTATCATTTTGGATTTTGAAAATTAATTTTTTTGAGGAGAAATATGAAGAATTTGATAGATTTTTTTTGTTGGGAATGGGACCAACCACTTCCATTGGGCCCTATAACCTTTAGGATAGAGCTTATCCTCTTTCTATCTCTATCAATTCTTATACTAATCTCTATAGAATATTTATAAGGGGAGATCCTAATTATGTGTTCCCTTATCATTCTCTTCTTCTTATCTATTCCCCTCACCCTATATTTTTCTCTCTAACCTAGGGTTCTTAGGCTTAGAGGGGTTAATCCATGTTAAGTATAAAGACCTAAAACCTATATTTATTTTTCATTTTAGGTAATAGGAGGTATTTATAGATTTCTTTCACTCTATTATATGCATCATTATTTCTCGATAGGTCACCAATAAGTAATTATATCTTCAATACCTTTTCAAATTGTATGATTATAGATTTATTACATTTCTAAATTATTCTTTGTGGTTTAATAGTTTGTTAAAGTTGGATTTATAATCATAAATTCCACTTGAAAATGTTTTATTAGAACTAAAGGTATGTGTCTCAATGTAATTTACTTTACTAATTAAACCATGATTTCCATATATTTTTAATTATAGTTTTGATTAATATAAAAGTTATATATGATATTTATAAGGATGTTGGATAAAAATATAATTTTTATTAGTTGTTTAATAATTTATATGGAAATTAGATCTCTTATAGGGTATAAAACCTTAACTTTTAATTAGAAACCCATGGGATGTTTGTGAAAATGTCTATGAGGTTTTATAAAGAAACAAAATGAAAATTTTTACATGTAATTTTTTTATGCATTAGAAAAGAATTTTTTATGTTTTATTTATTTTATTTCCATTGATAAATGAGAATTTTTTTTATTAAGGATTTTTTATCAATGGTTTCATGTTTATTTCAATAATTCCATTGTGATTACAAAAGTCCACATATATGAATTTATTCTGATAAAACATGATTGGTTAAAATGAAAAAATGGTTTCTTAAATACTGTTTAAATTAGTTGAATCCCTTGATTTTGGTTATGTATCATGGGAAACTTTGGTACTAAGGTGGTAAACTAGGAAACTTACCATGATAACTATAGGGGTATTCCTCCCTGGTGGATACCACCTATGTTATCCTGTTATAGGCCCATGCTGGTGCATGATAAAACTATGTTTAGAAGATGTAATTATATTAATCCCTATTGGAGGAATAATTATAGGAAATGATGAGGATATTCCTAATGGATATATCACATAGCCTCATTCTTTATTCCTTGTTTATACTTTCATGAATCATTAGTATTTTTAATACATACCTTTCCTTGGGATACTACCTTCACATGAGATTTTTAGTTTCTGTATCATGTGACCACCATTCTTATTCTAAAATGTTTTTATTATATTTCTTGGATAATTTTTTCTTAATAGTATATTTATAACATATCTTGAATCATATTTATATAAGGTTATCCTCACCAACCATCCTATGAATTCTATTTCTTATGGGAATAGATTAGTCATCGTTTGTGCCATGTTTTCTCATTTCATAACAACTAAACTCCTCCTAATTTTTTTAATAGAGACACCAATAACATGAGAATAATTTTTATAATATAATCCATACCTCTTTTGTTGAGGTTGGTAACCCAATTTTCTATAAATTCCCTCAACTTTTCAAAAAGATATATATTTCAATGCTTTATAAAAAAACTACGAATATGTATCTAAATTCCACCACAAAAGAAAATGTCTCCATACCTTCCTTTAGAAATCATCCATTTTTTCTTATCTTTTATAGGAACCTTCATGACTGTGTTTCTAGTACATTTATTATTTTTTATTTTTTTAGTAACTTAAACGGTTCTCTTTTTTTCAAGCTCTGTAGGGGTTCTATTATAGCCAAGGTTTGATTTTACCATGGAATATGACCTTTGTGGCATACAAATTCTTTTAAACTTCCCCTAAGATATGAAATAATTATTCTTTCATTATCACCTAAAAAATTATAATCAAATAAAAAATTTAAATCATCATTTAGAATTGGATTACCCTTAACCCTTGACAGTTCCACAATCTTCTTAGCTAATATTAACTCATCTTCCAATTATATTTTTTACTTATTGTATCGATATGAGTATTCATAACTTCCTTGAGTGCATACCCATTAGACATATAATATTATAGTGTATGGAAAATTTTATCATGTATGTCACTTTCCTGATTCATATTTCTATTCATCTAAGTAATGGAATACATAAGTATTAACTTCTGATATTTCATCCTTTAAACCTCATCAACTGACTATTCCAAGTGTGTAACAAGTTTTTTCCATCTTGGACATTATGTTTTGAAATTATTTTTAATCAAGAACCTTTACCTTGGATCCATATTTGAGATAATTCACTTTTGAATACATATAATCTTATTTCACAACATGAGAAAAATTATTTCCCATAGATTAGTATCCACTTTGGAGTTCCCTTGAAATTATTAAAGAAATTTTCTTTATTTTCAACTATGCGTGGGATTATTTTAGAATATTTTTTAGGGTATTTTTGAGTTATTGAAGGAGGATGAATATGGATTGTAAAGGATCTAATTTAGTTTTAGTAATTTTAGAATTTAAATGTTAAGGCTATAAATATGGATAATCCTAGTTTCACATAAGGGTGGAAAATGTAAAGTGATGAGCAATCATGTAAAGGGATGATCCACCACATGAGGGGATTCACTTCTATGCTACCAAGTAAAGGGATCCAAACATAAGGTGATTCATGTAAGGGGATTCAAATATGGGTCATTGACAAAAGGGTATCCACTCCATAGTGATTAATATAATGATATTCATATAAGGGGATCATTCATCCTTATATGGGTATTGATATTATAAATATATTCTATAGAATTTAGAGATTTAAATCACTAATTTTTTTTGTTTTATTAATTAAAAAATAATACTGGATTAGTCAAAAACCATGATTTAAGATGATTTTTTGGGGGATTTAACAAAGGAAATTGGATAACATACTTAGTGGAATTTGAACTCAAATTCAATTTCAATATGGATGATTAACATTATTCTTTGAAAAATATATTCTTGGTTTTTACTATTATTTTTTAGGTAATTGAAATGCATCCAAACATCATGGAAATTCCATAATGAATTATTGAAATATTATTTCTCAAATATTGTGGAAGTATAAAAGGTAAAGATTATGATAAATGAATTGTTCAATAATTGAAAGAATTTTTAATACATTGTTGCACTGGTGACTTATTATATTGAGGTGAGAGAAAATTTGTAGGACCATGACATAAAATACATCTGAAAATTTTAAAGAGGTTAGGGAAATATGATTCAATAGACACTAATACAGATTCTTAATATTGAAGAGGAAGGATACCATCCTATATATGCATGATCCCATACATAATTTGTTCATTCTAAATAGGTGATAGGAAGGATGATCTACTAATAATATAATTATATTGATTTAGAAGTTAAATTATTTCTTTAAGAATATCTAATCCCTGATTCTACGGAATCTTGTGGTGATTTGAATATCTAATTCAAACCTAAGAGTGAAGAAGAATACTAAATAACAAGTGGTTCCAATATAAATGATTCCATACATTATTGGGGAAGTGGATGATATCTACCCCTCACAGAGAAGTGGAAAATACCAACTCAAACCTTATATAAAAATTTCTAGGAATTTGTGATCAATAAAAATATATAATGATAATAAAATATGTAACTCAAATGAAGATTGATTATGGAAAGGAGTAAGCCCTAACACTGAGGCCAAACCTAGTAAAATTTTCTTATGTGTTGTGCCTTCTTCAATGTTTTTGAATATGGGTAAGGAGGTAAGTTAATGAACAATTTAACTAGTCACAAGTTTTAAATTCAAAATCAAATTTTAAAATAAATATGTACAACTAATTCACCCTCCCCCTAGTGGTACCCTAACGAGATCTTAGATCTATAATTAGTATCATAGAAAACCAGGTTCCCCTAAGACTCTACTATTTATAATGTGATTCATGGATAAAATAAGTTTTATGAATAATACTGGTGTTTTTATTTTTGAGATGAATCATTTTAATGAGTGTAAGAACAAAATGTTACCATATCTAATCTTACAAGGACTGTAAGTGAGTGGTGTTTTCATTGTGGGGTTTCATCCTCTTATAAGACATGTTTTGATGGAATTTTTCAGTAAGATAAATTTAAAGGTAAATGGGAATTCAAGGTATGAAATAATTTAATATATTTTAGAAAGTGTGTACACAAATTTAATGGGTCTATATAAAATTAAAGAAATTTAGGATAAACATGAGAATATTCCCGAGGGAAACATCAATATCAAAGAAGCAAAACAAAAAAATTAAATGGAAAATTTTAATGACCTCAGAATGGATTAATGAGAGAATGTTGATAACTATTTCATAAGGGTGGATGAGATAGTTAGTCACATTATAAGAATTTTAGATAAGTTGGATGATTCTACTATGGTAAAGAAATTAATGATAAATTTTCCAGATAGGTTTGACCCAAATCTCATCTTGGGAATAATTAAATGATATTTCCCTAGACGAGAGAAACAATACCCTTTTGAACTCTGGAATAATAAAATCACTAATTCTTAAGAATAATTCAAAATTAGTGATGGAATTAAAATAAATCAATAAATTAATGATCAAGAATAAGGAAACATAATTATCTAGTGATTCACAGGAAGAAGATGAGAGTGATAAAAAATATAGAATTATTATGGCCTTTATCTTTAAAAAATAAAAATTTGTAAGGGTGAATATAAAGGAAAACTATCACTAAATGTTTCTAAGTGTGGATTAGTTGGGAAATTTGTAGACAATTTTTTTAAGGATAAAGAAGAGTATGCAGTGTGATGAGAAAAAAGATGAAGAAAATCCATAGAGAAGATTTGAAGGTAGATCTACTAAATTATATAAGAAGTATAACGAAAAAAATAAGGATTCTGAAAAGAAAGAATAGAATCATATTGATTCTACTAGGGTATGGATATTAATGTTCAATAAATGGATTTTAATAGGATAGTTTCATATAAGTAACAATATTTTACCACATATTAAAAGAATAAAGTTCATGAAGATTCTATAATATAATAATAAAGACTTTGATAGTATTTTTTAAGTGAAGGGTGAAACATCGCAAGCTATTGAAGATATAGTAATTGAGTTTAGGTTAAATACAAACCTATAATTATTGATAAAAAATACGTTTCAGTTAAAAATGATGCTTTAAAATAAAAATATGATAAATCTTAGGTTGATAAGAATCCTTAAAATAAGAAACCTACTTTGGAGAAATTTTATAATATTAAAAAATGGGATATGCGTCAAAAGTTAATAAAAATAAGGTCACTGCTATATAAAAACATCATGTAGAATTACTATGTCAAACACAATAGTTTCATTAGAGAAATTAATTAAAGGGTTTCTATTGGTATTGTACTATATATTATTATAAGGAATATAGATATTGGTATAATATTTCACTTCCATAGAACCAAATAAGTATTAAGCTAAGGTGGAGTTACAAAAAAAATTGAAAAAAAAATCAGGAAAGGATTAGACCAAATATGGAAGGAAAGATTGCGTACCTATGAAAAACAAGTTTGATTTTCTAGAGGTATTTGTAATATATTACTTTTAAGTTCAATATTAGTAAGATTATATGAACATGATTCAAGAAAAAAATATTTCAAAAGGAAATAAGGCACAAGATTGGAAAATACAAAAAAGTAATTAATTTTGGAATCATCTCTCAAAGATAGTAATAGGAGAAAGACATGGATACATGACAATGGTATATCATCACACATAAAAATTCATCTCATGATTCTAAAAAATATTAAAAAAACATGATGGTTTCAATGTAACATTTGGAAATGATATCTATTTGAAAATTAATGTCACTAGTTAACTGAAACAAACTCAACAAATTATCGTCAGAATATATTCTATTTATTGATAGGATCAAGAATTATATTTTGAATGTATGAAACATTTATGATGAGGGATATTTGTTAATATTAAAGGAAAATTATTTCTTCATTTAAACCATCAAATTTCATAGAATTTTCAAAATAGGAGAAATAACAAATGGGAATTTTTTTCAAATTAGAGATCCTAGCAATTCTAGTTATCTTAGTGCTAAGGAAGAGAAAAATATTTATCACAGAAGAATTGTCCATATTAGTCAAAATAATTTGAGCAAAATATTAAAAAATTATGAAATTAGGGATCTAAATTAGTTTATTAGTGATATATATATCATTTTAATAGCCTATTAGAAATGAAATATGGTTTAAGGAAAGAATAAATGAGTAGAGAGTTAATCAAATAGACTTCTAGAATTTATTCACTCATATTTTTATGGACCCATTACAAACAAATACAATTAGGTGTAATTATATTTTATAAAATTTATTTATGAACATTAAAAATAATAAGAGAGTTATTCATGAAAAACTCATCATAAGAATTGTAAATGTTTAAACACATTGTATTAGAGGTTGAGAGATAACTTAGTGTTCACAATAAGAAACTGAGAACTGAAAATGGTTATGAATTCACTCAAATTTAATTTTAATCATATATTTATTTTTATGGGATTATACATCATTATAGTACTCACTACAAACCCCATTAAAATTGAGTTTCTAAAATAATGTATAAGATCATTATGGAAATGGGAAGAATAATGTTGGAAGTGTTTGAGAGGATTAAGTTTTTCTAGAGAGATGTTATGTCCACAAGTGTACACATTTAGAATAGTCATTTACTATGAAAAAATTAAAATAAAAATTTATATGATATGTGTTATAAGAGGAATCCAACATTGTGTTACTTTAAATACTTTTTCATCCCTTTCATCATTAAAATTAAAGACTCAAATATGTGAAAATTCAATGAGAAAGTTGAGGAAGGTATCTTTCTTGGATACTTATCCATTTATAAATAGATTTATATGGATTAAAACAGGCCCCAAGGGCTAGGTATTCAATGTTGGACAACATTCTTAAACATCTATGTTTTATAAATGAAAAATTGGATAGCAATGTATACATAAAATAAATTAAGGTAGGTAAACTTATTATAATTGTGTATGTTGATAACATCATATTTACATGTTATCAAGAGTGTTATAATCATTATTTTTCCAATAAAATGAAGAAATGGTATGATATGGACATTCTTGGTGAGCTGAGATACTTCTAGGTATTTCAATTCATGTAAGAATAAAACTTTATATTTTTTTACTAAGAGAAGTATGTTATATTATTATTAAATAAGTTTGAGATGGAGGACTCAAATTCAATTTCTAAACTTATTCAATTCAGGTTGAAATTTTTAAAAGAACCTAAAGGTGTGTTTTTTAAATCAAAGATAATTTATAAAATTTATTTGTATCTTTATTTATTTCATATATTTTAGGCAAGATATTCTCTATTTTTGTGAGTCTCTGTGCTATATATTAATGTGATCCAAAAGAATCACATCTTATTAATGCTAAAATATTTATTAAATAAATCAATGGGATATTAAATTATGGGATTTTTTTACATGATAATGAATAATTTAAATCTGTCAGAATATACAAATACATACCATTAAGGTGATTTTGATGATAGAAGGTCCACTTTGGGTAGAATTTTTCTCTTGGGACACAGTTGTGAAATTTTTCACTCTAATAATAAAAACTCATTCAATTCAATTTCTTGAGAAGATAATATATGGTTATTACAAGTTATTATACATAAATAATCTGGATAAAGGACATGTTAGATAATTTTCAGTGAAAGTTAACAGACCTCTTAGAATACATTGAGATAATAAAAGTTCTATTTAACTTTAAAAAAATACCATTCAACACTAAAGATCTAAAAATATTGATATACAAATTGATTTCATTATAGATTGGTTTTCCAATAAACACATTAAGATGGAATTTATTCCTAATCAAGATCAGTTGGTTGATATTTTCACTAAAGTTTTCTTTAAAGATAGATTTGAGAATTTGAGGATAAAAATGAATATTCAGCCTATCCCACATTATTAAAAATCATTTAGATGTCCCCGAATAAACCTTATATTATATTTTCAAAGGGGGAGAATAAAATTCACAAATATTTTTTTTGGAAAATACACAAAGGGAGGGAAATGTCTTATAAAAGGGTTAATTTCCATCATTATCTAATTTTATATTAGTGTTATATTTTATTATGAATAGGGGTAGTTATTTGAAGAGGCGAGTTCCCTCATTGATTAAGAATATCTTATCATTAGGCCAAAATAATTTGTCACCAAAAGATGGAGTTCCCTTAAAAATGATAGTCTAACATACGGTATTATATCAAGATGATTATCAGATGAAAAATGATGTTATTTGGTGTCTCTTAAATGAGATTTTGAGTATGAAGAATTAGATTAAATAAATAGTTTCATGGGGTTGACAATAAATCCAAAGGGGGATTGAAGTTCATATGAAATTATTGAAGAAGTTTTCATTATTATCAACCATGTGTCATATTTTTTTGAGAATTATTTTAAGAGTATTTTGGAGTTATTCAAGGTATATGAAGATAGTTTGTAATGGTTATGATTAAATTTTAGGATTAATTAAATTTTGATGTTGAGGATAGAAATATGGATAAGTGTAGTTTCTTATAAGAGTAGAAGATGTAAAGGGATGAGCTGCCACAAAAGAAGACAAGCCACTATATAGGGGGATGAAGATCTAATCCATTTCATAAAAGGATAAAAAAAATAAAGAGATCCATGTATAGGTATTCACTCATGGTTCATATATGTTTGGGGATCCACATCAGAATGATTGATATAAGGATATTCACACAAGGGGGATATTTATCCTTATATGGATATTGAGATTTCAAAAAAAAATATTATAGATAATTTTTAGATTTAAATTAGTTAATTATTTGTTGTTCTATTAATTAAAAAATAACACAGATTCAGTCAACAAAAAATAGTATAGATATTTTTTTAGAGGATTTAATGAAGGAAATTGGGATATATAGGGGAATTTGAATTCAAATCTAAATTCATTATTTCTATTTCAACATAAATCTTAGTAAAATCTATTTCAAGTTTTTAATGTTATTATTTAAGGAATTTAAATGTGTTTAAACATAATTAAAATTCCATAATAAGTTATGGGAATATAATTTTTCATATATTTAGAAAATATAAAAGAAGTAAATGATAAGAAATAATTTTTTTGAGAATTGAGAGAAATTTTCAAAACCTTGATACAATGGATACTTGTTGTATCAAAGTGAGCTAATGTTTTAAATAACTTAAGATAAACTACTTTTAAGAATTATTAAGAGTTCAAGGAAATATAATTCTACTACCATTGATTAAAGATCTTGTTTTTGGCGAGAAATAAGACAATATTTTTCATGTATGCTCACATGAATGAGTGATTTTGTTGCAACTCAAGACACCCTGATAAGGGAGGGGTGAATCATAGTGTCAATTTTTAATTTTTAATTATTTTTATCTTATACTCATTTTGGTATGAGATTATTTATCCTACCATTGTAAAAATCAAATCCACCACAAAAAAATGTAGAGATTAAAAGTGAGTCACAATAGTTTTTACTTGGATCACCACTAAGGGCTAGCCCAACAATCAAACACATGACATTGTAATGGTGTAATATAATCCAATAATATTCACTATTTTAGTGGATATAATGTTTTTTCATGGTAACTTCATTCTAATCGAACTTTCTTTATAAATTAATTCAAGTATAGTGCATCGATTCCCACAGATCAATTTTGTTGACTCCTCCTATATTCACTACTTTAAATGAATTATTCAATGGTTTAACAACTTTATGGTAACTTTAATATCATCAAGAATGTACAATTTTATTTTCATCATGATTCGTAAAATATGATGCGCCAATATAATTCTTAATCGCGTCTAAATATTGTCTTTTATATAGACATTTCTCATGAAACTCCCTTCGCTAAGGTCAGATTTCCTAAGTATGTCTCACAAAACTCAATTTCGCCACCCTATTCATGGAAAAAAGTTTATGCCACTACCTTCACACAACATTATTTTCCTATTTATGCTCACATAGATTTTTTTATTAAACTCCCTTTCACGCAAATTCCTTTCCCTATATATTTTATTCAATTCTAGTCGGTGCAAGTGACACTTATGTGAAAAGATAACCCTTAATCCACCTTTAAACTTTATTAGTTACAAATGATAGGGGTTATCTAGTATTTATTAGGAAAACCCAGCCTTAATACATCTCATCCACACTCTTACTTGTGTGGAGGAAAACCTATCACTATTCACATTCAACTCCATCAACGCACCATGTTCGTGTAACTCCCATTTACCAGAGTTCCTAAACATTGAACATATTATTCCTAGACTTGTGTGAAACCTATATATTATCATAAAATCCCATAGACTTTCATGAATCTATTTCCTTTACACCAAAATCAATTTTTTTACTTTGAAAATTTGTACCCAAATATTTTTAAAACACTAGGAAACAATAAAATATTTAAAAACATTTCAATTCCCCTCTAATTCTTCAACTAAATATAAAACATATCCCTCAGTATTCATGATCATTGATCAAACAGAAAATATATTGACAAAAAACACCAAAACTATACCTAGAAACATATAAGTTCCAACATTATCCACTTTGAGTTTGTTTGCAAACGAAAGTGAAATTCAATTCTGTACGAACTGTGTACTTATGAATAGAAATGAAATAACTCATACATCACTCTAAATATATGTAATAAATTCTCATTGTAGAAAACCAGATTTGAAGAGATCATTCTATACCTCATTCCATTCCTCACTCTAGAAACCCTGACTGACTTTCATACCATGATCTCACCCTTGATGAGATAATCTCAACACTAAATACCAATTTCTTGAAAAAAACTATTTGATACCATATAAATTCATACTTCCTCTTTAATCCCTATTTTATATTTTTTGAAATTAATATATTCCACTAAATTAAACTATCCTTTCTCCACCTTTTCTAATAAATCCATAGAGATAGAGTTTGTATTATTTTTTCAAACTATACTCCATGGATCACATCTACCCATGAGTTTTGTACTAATTTACAAATATTTAGATATAATTAAATTCATGGGGATAAGGGTACTTATGAACCTAATTGATCTGAGGTACATGGTTGAACACTGAGGTATAATTGATATTTATTTAATTTTAGAGTAGATAATTATTTTTTCATGATATCGAAAACTCTCTCATTAGTTCCTACATAATCTATATAATCATTCCTTACTCAAATCTTTTATTTGATAAATTAATACCTAATTTATATATATTTTGGTACAAGTTTGTTGTATGGGAATATTAATGAGTTTTATCTCAGAATTTTTTTATATAAAATCACCAAAGGTTGCTTCACCTATTCACTAATATCTTTCAGTTGCCAATTCATCTATAAAAGTTGAGTGCATTCTTTGGTTACTGATATGTATTTTTCTTATTTTATACTCAATAAGGTAATTTCATACTTCTTATACACCCATTATATACATTTTCTCATGATATACAATACACCACCTCTTTTTGACTTATGGTTCACCCCATCTCATACCCACTTTGCATCAAAGAATGCAGAAATTTAGTAACATTTCCCAATTCAAATAGAAATACAAAATTGATAGTACCTCAGATGTACATCATAATTAATTTAAATACTATGAGACTCTCTTCCTTTACATTACTCTAGAATTGTTCCACCAAATATTTTTTAAATTTTTTTGATCATGTTGAAGTCAGTAAAATAAACTTATAATTATCCTCTTGTAAATGGTGAAATCCACCAATTTCCCATGCTCATGCTTTGTAAGCTTAGTTCCAACAATATTCAAAGATGATATTGATTTCTAATCATACAAAAAAAATTTATTCTAAAATCATATTGCATACTTAACCTACTAGATAATGGTATATTTTTCTTTCTGAATAACTCATGATCCTAGAAAATAATTGAACTCATCAATCATGGAAATTTAACATTCGGATCTCATTTGTTTTGAAAGCTATTCTTCAAATTTATGTTTGTTATCATTAGATATGATGTCATCCAAATGGAAGAGTTCCATTAATTATTATTACTTTTATAATTTCACACACAATTTTTGGTCAAAACTACCCATTTTTAAATCCATATTCTTCCAGTATGATTATAGATAGCATACCATTCTCATGGTGTTTACTTTTGACAATACAAGGCCTTATTTATCCTAATCACTTTAGTTTCATCATTTCTAATCAAGTATACCATAGGTTGTTTAGTATATAACTCTTATTAAAGCACCCAATAAAAAGTTTTATTTTAACACCCATATAATAAATCTTGAAGTCTCTTCAAATAATCATCACCAAGAAAATATTGATCAGATCTTATCATACCACATGAACTAATTTTTATTCAACATTGACACCTTCAATCTATGTATAGAATTTGTACACTAGAAAATCCTTATTTCAAATCATATTTCCATGTTCTTCAAACTTATTTTTGAATATCCACTTCATGTTGATCATATTATGATGCCCAAGATTCTTCAAAATTTATCATTTTTTATTCTTCTCTATTTGATCCAAATCATCATTAATGGAGAAAAAATATGATTAATCACTTTCATGTCCTTCAAATAATGTTGGATCCACCATTCATGCTTCACATTTCTCACCCATTGTGTCTATGTTGGAGTACTTTTATATCTAATTATATTGAATAGATCAACCTCTGTTATCCTATTTCTCTAATGATGTGAAAGCTTAATTTTATAATGTTTAAATAACTCTTCTAATTTATCCTCATATTGTTTATAATTCAGGGAAACTTGTTCAATCATGGGATTTGTTTCAAGTTAATCATTTTCTTTATATAATTCTTCATATTTTGAAATTAAAATAATATTTCCATCTTTTTCTTCAATTAATTATACATAATTAATTTACACTATTTTATTTATCTTTTTGTTGAATAATTATAGGCTTCAATCCTTGTTTAGTATCCTAAAAATAATTCTTTATTTTCAACATTGTCATACTTTATTGGACTTTCATCTTTGTTTTGAATTTAGAATATTATTCTGAAGACCTGAAAATGTTTTAGTGAGGGATTCATTCCACACCACATTTAATAAGGTGTTCTATATTTTTTAAAAACTAATACTTCCCAGTTTTGAGTGTACATTGTAACTTGTACACCATCCTTATAATAATGGTGAGAGACACCACATTCAACAATCATTTTATTACGTAATATTCAGCTTCTAACTTCATAAATCAATAGCTCTATTTTATTGAGGAGTCTTAATAAAGGACACCTCATGCTTAATGTTGTGCTTCTCATGGTATATTTTAAATTAAATGTATGTTTATTATATTCCATTACTGAATAAAAAGATTCCGATTATGCATCTAGTCTCATTTTCAACCCTCTAATAATACCACTCCATGCATTCCATGAATTATATTTTTCTGTACATAAAAATGACACAACAAAAATAATAAAATACCTTTACCTATATATTCAAAATATATTCATTGGTTCATGAACAAGTCAATGAGATTACATTCCCTATTCTTCATTTTTCTGATATGGATTTTAGACTATCTATCCTTACATATAAGCATCACATGTTTTCTCATGATCATGCTTTAAAATTGGAATATCCATAGCATATTTTTTCTTGGATAAGTTCTCCTTGATCAATTTTTTAATGTTTCCAAGCATTTATTTGACAAGATATTCTACTCTACAACTATTAGGAGATATTTATTCTATTTTATATCCAAATAAAAGAATTTTCCATTCATATTACATCATTTCATGTGTGAGTTCTTTTTCTTTACTTTGTTAACATAACCCTATTGATTAATTTTACTCACAAGTATAGAGTTACAAAGCTGAGTTATGCTCAATAGGTTGTGTCATAATTCATCCACATAGAGAAATAATATATTATTTAACTCATCACCTATTAGGCATGTTTTTTCAAAAACATTGATCTTCAAATATCATTCATTTATAAAACATATTTTCATATTAAATCTTCCCTTAAAATATTTCTATAGGTTAATATTTCCTATCATATGAGATGAGAACCCACTATCAAGGATCTTAGTGCTTCAATTATTTATATCATTGAGATCTATCTCATTAAAAATTTCCTTTATATGAAACTAAGAGCTTTATAGAGTCATATGAATGCCTCTCCTCTTTCTCTTTAGCATTTGTAGTGAAATCAAACTTTTTTCTTCTTTCATTATAGATTATATTTTTTTCAGTAGAATTTTTATTTTTTGAATTGTATTCATTTTCCTTTGACTTTTATATTTATAGTTTACACTTCCCCATTACCTACAATCAATGTATTTATGCCAAAAGTTAGATTAATGAAAAAAATAATGATATAAATTATTTATTTCTATGTGATGAAGGATATGCTCTCATCTACCTTTTTTAATTATTGGGTGATTATCCATTCAAATTGGTCCTTGAAACATCATAGTAAGATGTGGTGTGTCTAATAAATCCACAAAATTGATATTTCATCATATAGAGAATGTATTTTCATCACATGATCAGTTGGTTAAGATTGGTCAGGTCATCTCAATATATTTCTTTCAGACTATCCATCAATCCACCTTTTGAATCCGAAGCACCGTATTTCTTTATAGGAAGTTCATTCATAGTTCAACACTGCCACTCAAATAAACTCTATATTTTTTATAATACTATGAATATCAATCACAACCAACCCCTTCATTTATTTACATGCCCCCAATATTCATAAAACATCATAACTATCATTCATAAACCACATGGTTTGATGATTATTTCCAAATCTATAATTTTCATTGATAGGATACATCACACCCCAGTATGTAGAAACTATTATTGATAACTTTTTTTCTTATATTTTAAATTTGGGTCATACATGTCTTGGGAGATATTTTTTGAGCAATTTATGGAAACAGGAGGCCACCGACTAGACGGTAGAGTGCACCAACTATCCAGTTGTAGCCGATAGAACATTTATATGTTTGTAGGTTCCACTAGCCATTCGGTGGAAGGCATCTAGGTGTATAAATTCTACCCACAAACCTTGATATTCCATTAGAGTGCTTATAGGTATATTTATTTCTTATCCACCCATTGGCTAGTCATTAATGCCTATAGGCTAGTTGGTTATACTGCTAAGAGTGCTGTTTAATAAGGGTGGAAATATAATTTTCACCCAAATTAGTGTTTTAATCACACCTAATTCAACTCTTTGACTATAATTCAAATTTTCTTGGTTTATAGGCTCTAAAGAGACATTATTGTCTCTCTCAAACTTTTCATTCATGAGACTTCATTATGGTTGAATGATTAACTCTCCATCGAGTTAAATCTGGTAAGTAGATCTGTTAAAACCTTTTTTCTTCTGTTCTTCTCCATGAATTTGATTTCTATTGAGAATAGATCACTGGATATATCACATACAATGGAAAATTGACCATGTTTTCCTCAAATATAGATTCTTTAGGTTTTAATATCCTTCCCTCTCATCACCATCTAAGGAGGAAATTTTATTTTCATCGATCCTAAGGTAGGTGTCTCTATCCTATGGTGTATCCCTTAGAGATCATAGAGTTATTATGATGTTTTCCATTGGGTTGATTTATGAAATTAAATATTTATATTGTTTTTTATCTTTAGTGAAAAAATATGTTTCAAAATTGGTTTTCTTTGAAAACTTGGTTTATGCACATTGTGGGTTTATTAAAATTCCTCAATGATTAATTTAAAAAGAAATTAGGATTTCAAGTACAAAATTAGAGTATATCACTATATAAAATGTTTTATAAAAATTTTTACATGGATTTGAAATGGATTTTCCATTAAAAATGTTTTATGAAACATGAATTTAGTTTTCTTAATGTAATCATGATATAAATTAAATTAGAAGACCTTAGGGTATGGATATAAAATAAACCTGTACATGCTATAATAGAGTAAGATATCACTAGGGGAGGTTCTCTTGATTCTTTAGAGTCTAAGTAGTAGAATTTATAAGGGACCAAGGTTCCTTTAATTTACAAGTCACATATTTCAACTAGTTCTCTTTTACCGGTCTTAGTGTTTTAGTTGTGTATACCTCATGTCATGGATTTCCCTTTTAGATGATTTGATATTTCATTACGTGTTTGGATATTTATTATGATTATTTTCCTATTTGATCATGATATAAATATTTACTATTAGATTTTTTTTATATATTTACGTCTTTTGATATGAGGTATGTCATATTACTTTTCTTATTTGAACATGGAATAATTTATAAATGAATGGAATGTTATTAAAATAAAACCAATTAAATATTTTTATTTGGGAAATTATTTATTTTAAAGTGTTTTAGAAATATATTTTTAAATAGGAACTAATAGATTCATGTGGATAAACATTGTATAGATTATCTGGTGGTACCCTACTAAGTTTTAGTTCTCACAACCTGATTTTTCCTTTGGGAATTTATAGCCTTGGTTTTTTAGGGTATAGGTAAAGGGAAGAGTGTCATGTAAATGAAAGATCTCCTGATTTGTTTTTCCTTTCTAGTGGGTTGGGATAATGGTGACATATAGTCATGAGGATATGGAACCATGAGTTTATTTTGGTTCCATGTTTATAGACATTCAATTGTTTGTTTTGACCCTGTTATCCCATTATTCGATTTTACCTTTTGTTTGGATATTTAACATATGATGTATTATGGATAATCTCTATAATAATTTGTTGATATCTTATCAAATGTCTGTTGGAGGGTGAAATCATTCAAATATTTATTTTTTTTATACATTGGTTCTTATATCTAGCCCATGGTGATTAGGAATTCACTTTGAGCCTTATAGAGGTCTAATTCAGGTGAAATTGTGGGTAAACCTAGGCCGGACAGTTACAAGATCTATCTATGTCTGTATAACTGGTGTTTTAGTTTTCATAATAAAATCACCAACCTTATGCTTCACTTTTTTGATCCTTTTATACTTATTCTTTTAATGTATCAACGTCACAATCGATTCCACTTTTACCCATAGAAGTAGATATTTTTTCACTCAAAATTTTATCAACACCTCTTAATATTTGCTTAAACCTGTCTAGAAATTCTCCATTTGTGAACCTCCTAAAATATAGATTCTTCTTTGAATCTAGAGCTTTCATTTATAATTCCAATTTGTTTCTTAGGGTAACAATCTTATCATCCCAGGATTATACCTTATTCATTTTCTCTTTACACATGCATTAAGTTCATTGATCACCATAGTAAGTTCATTAATAATCACCATAAAATTGAAATATTATTCTAAATTCAAATATTTCGATAGCGTATTATCTAAATATTATTAGATCAATTCATTCTCTTGTTTGAGCTGATCCACATATTCATATAATTTTTTCAGCGGTCCATTAATCTTTCAATTTTTATTTCATTGAGGACCAATATCTTCGAGATCTCACTCAAGTTCTACTTTGAGATCAAAAAAACCTTATGACTGATTTTCTTCCTCCTTTTAAGGTTATTATATTTAAACTATATCCATCATAGAATTTTCAACATCAAACTTACATTTTATTTCCACTTCCACAAGGTAGTGTCCATCATCATCATCTTTTTGTCTTACAAATATCTTCTTTTGAAATTTATTTCCTAAGGTGTTTCCTACTTCAAAATCAATTTTTATGGGTAAACCCATTTATGGGTTTTATATGATTTCCACTTTTATTTATTTAACATAAAATTATATTGGACACTTTTGCATAATTTTCCCAACTTTTCCACATTTGAATAATTCAAGAGGAAGCTTTCTTTTAAAACCTCCCCTTTTCTCCCTTGAATTTTCTAGCCACTAGATATAGAAATTCATCATACATATACTCTTATCCATAACTTACTTTATAGATATAATTTTTTTATCTAATTATTTAAAATAAATAAATTTATTTTAATGAAATTACACTCATTTAGTCTTATCTCTCATTTCATAGTCCATTAAACTACTTAATTGTTCATTAATATACAATTTTGATTGATCCCTCTCTTCAATAGTTAGTAATTTTAGATTAAAAAGACAAGGTAGACACCATGATATCTTATTTAAAATATCAACATCTTTAATTTATTTACTAATTACTTGAATAGATCCCACAAATTTAGTGATGTAGTTGAATAAGCTATCAAAATTTTCATTAGGGTGCATTTTGAGATCATCAAAATTATTAGGCAGCACTTGATGATTAGATTTCTTAACCTTACTTTCACCTTCATAAATGCTGGAATTTTTTTAACAAATATCCTTAGTACTAACATATCTCATCACATTTTTATAAATATGATTCATTTTTTCTCTGGATAAGGAATTATGTGCCATGTCATCAATATCGTGTGGCTTCATGTCTTCTTCATTCATGGAAAATTCTAATACATCACTAATTTTTATCCTAAGTATAGTAGTTGAGAAAACTTCTAATTCAAGATATCATAGGTGAGAACTATTTATATTCTTCTAAATCTAACAAATGATTCCATCAAATAGAGAAACCTATTTAGCATTAACTATTTTATTTATAATTAAATCCAAATGAAATATTTAATTCCTATAAACTAAGATCCAATACCACTTTTTGAAACCTTAGACACCCCAAGAGGGGACAGATGAATCAAGGTTTCAAAATTTTCTTTTATATTATTTGGACCTTCTACCCATCATTATAGGAACACATTAAACCTAAAATTGTTAGATGAAAATCCCCCACAAAAATACTAAAATTTAATAAAACGTACAAGATTTTTTACTTGGTTCACCACTAAGGTATATTCCAAGGAGTATACACACATCATTTTTCCAGTGTATCAGAATACTCTAATTTTCACTTGTAAGATGGATTTATTTTTTGATCATGGTTACTATATTTCAGAAATAATTACTTTATAAATAATGTCAGGTATTACATGATTATTCGCATATATCACTTCCACCAAATCCTCTTATAAAATATAATTTATATGAATTCATCCTCAATTTAATAAATTAAAGGTCACTTCTATATCATTAATATTGTATTCTTTGATTTTCATCATGATTTCATAAAAAAAATGCTCCAATATAATTCCCAACCTCTTCAAAATACTATCTTTCATGAAACTATTTCTCACACAACTCCCTTAACTAAGACTAGTTCTCCTAAGTATGTTTCACACAACTTATTCACTCATCCCTATTTGTAGAACAAATTTTATGCTAATTCCTTTAACTAACTTTCTTTTCTTAGGTAAGTTAATGGAGATCCTATAATGAAAATAAAATTTATGTAACTTACTCCAAATATATATTTTTCTCAATTATAGTTCACACTAGTTACTCTTACATGAATATAAATCCCTGAATCCTCCCCTTATCCTCATTAGTTCCAAATGAGAGGGGTTGGCTGCTACTTATAGGAAAACCCCAACCTTAGTATGTATCTTACACACTCTAACTTGAACAGTAAATACCCTTTTACTATTAGTGTGTAACTATATCATCACACCATGTTCCCACAAATATACTTTATATGAGTTCCTAGACTTATCATAAGTCACACTAAGACTTTTGAAAAACTGCTAGACTAGTATAAAATCTTTTAGACATGAATGAATCTCATTCCTTTGATCTAGAATCAACCTTTCACTTCCTCTAAAAATTTTCACTAAAAAATTTGTAAAAAATTAGGAAACAATGATATTTTTAAAACCTATATAATTATTTTTTAATCCTATAAATTTTTACTAAACATTTTCATTTTTATCAAAAATCAATTATCATCCTGGAAAAGGATAGAAAAAAATACAACACCAAAAATACAGCTTGAAACACCTTAGTTCCAACATGGTAATTTTGAACTAGTGAGAATAAGGTTGATATGAAACTATTTTATTTTTATTAATATAGAAAGTCTTAATTGAATGAGATATATTTATTAATTCTAAGTAATCTAGTATTGATGTGAATATCTGATTAAAACTCAAGAGAGAAGGAGATATCTTAAATAATTATTGGTTTTATATAAAATAAATCCCATAATTACTGAGGAAGTGGGTGATCCTATCCCCTCATAGAGAAGTGTATTATACATTTTCAAACCTTATATACCAATTTCTATGTATTTTTGGTCACTAAAATTATATAGTGATTATAAAATCTATGACTCAACCAAATATTGATCATGGAAAATAGTTGGCTCTCACAGAGAGGCCAAACCTTGTAAAAATTTCTTATATATTGGGACCTATTTTATATTCTTGAATATGGGTTTATAGGATAATTTCATTGAGATAATAAATACTTTAACTAGACATATTGGTAAATTCAAAAGAAATTTTTAAAAGATAATGGTAACATCGAACCCTCCCTTAGTGAAAACCTAATAAGATATGAGATCCACACACTTCAACCAATATCTTATTTAGGATTTTTAGTTTTTAAACTTTATTTCCCAATAATCTAACATTAATCTAAATAAAATTATTCTCCTCTTTAAAATATATGTTTTCTTCTTAAGGCTTTCCATCTATCTCTTTGAACAAGGGGATAAATTCCACCTTTTCACTACTTGATATCTCATTATCATTAGCGGATCTGATATAAGATGAAATATTAGGATCCTCAAATAATATGGTAGTAAAATTAAAGTAATTAATAGATTCAACTTAAAAATTATCCATATATATATTTCAAATGATATTTTAATCATCCATATAAATCACAGTTTTTATATAAATTATTCAATTCTATGGAATCCCAACATATTTCGGTTTCTTCTCCTCTAAATTATTTTTTTAGCCATGGAACAAACATAATGTAATGGAATAAAATAATTAAACTCAAAAAACTAATCAGATTAATTTTCAATACAATAAATACAATGAAAAGAAACATAGGATCTAATACCACTTTTTAGGTATGTAAGGGACATTAGTTAGAGATACCTTGAGAGAGGAGGTGAATAAGGGTATAAAAAAATTCCTATTAAACCACATTTTCTTCAAAATATCAATTTATTAGATGATATTTATCTCATTATTTATAGGGTAACACTTAAGTTGTTCTTTAGCTGATGATAAGATTGTTATCCTTATTACATTTATCCCTAAATTAATTTGTTAAATTATTATTTCACCCACACTCAAAAAATCACATCATGATAATTATAAACAAGCATACACTCATGACACAACTAATTTACTTTGTTCACCATATCTAAGATAATCTAAGGAGTATGAAATCAGTGATGTGTCGATTCATAATAATCCACTAACCATATTGATTAGTGGTGGTTTTAGGCTATCTCACTCTTCTGAATAACGTTACTCATCTTAAAATGTTTATTTTTTTGTCTTACTACCACAAGAATATCACTTCATAGAACTTATATTATTCACTAACTACTCCATAAATAAAGATAAGTTGGAATGAATTCCAAAACCAAGTAGTTTCACCAATATTTTGGTGTAGCAGATATAGAGAGGTGAATGTTTATCTTCACACAAATCCTTCAAAATATGACTTTGAACTTCTTAATGAATAGCTTCATCACTTTCCCATGATTTATCATTGAAAGACACATTCATATTAATCATTGTAAGGATCTTCAAGAAGATCTAACACTCTCTCTAATTATTTCTAGCACCAAGAACTAGAATGATATATGTGACAACATGTGCATAGTTTTCTCATAATTACATGATTTATGTAAAAAAATTAATTACATGCATTCCCATGATCTTTTAGGTTAAAACCTGTAGATAATTATGAATACTCATTAATAAAAAAATACTATTTCTTTCTCATTCAATGGATATTTTTAAAACTAAATAGGAAACTAATTAATCCATAATAAATCTTCAACATATCTCACATATTCTCTACACTTGATATTATTCTATATATATCATGTTTAATACTTTTATTCATAACTTTGGGAAAATTAAACATAAGAATGTTGATCTAAAATTATCAATAAGTGAAAGTTTATACCATAAGATATCATAGAATAAATAATAAATGAATAATATGGTAGGAAAAAATGGTAATAAAATAATTTTATATGGACGATTACATGAAGTTGAAACAAATACATGGTTAACAATATAAATAAACTCCTGGAAAATAATAATCGATTTAATGGTTATGAAATGCATAATTATAGACTAGTAAAGTACTTATGTTGAGACCTTACATACCATCAAGGATTGTGTCAAGACTTCTACTTTTTAGAAATACTATATCCCATACATCTAAATAAACAGACAGTCATTCACAAAATACCCATGCTAGTTTGTCTCTTGAGACCTATCAATGCATTAAAAGGATATTAAAAACCCCACACATCACTAATTATGTCAAATTAATTTATCATATAAAGGAATAAAAAAATATAATACATAATCAACATGATTTATTAATCACTAAACATCCATATTAAAATAAAAGTATACAAATCATCAATATTTACCCAATCAATTAATGGAATATATTTCTATATAAGAAACCATCAAAACAACTCCACATACAGTAATTGTATATAGTTAAGTCAATAATTTTTCCAATTAATCAGAATATAGAATCTATGTGAACATCCTTCAATCAAAGGAATAAAATATATAGTATTCATAGAGGAAAGGCATTAAAATAAAACATATATTTATACATAGTGAATGATTAGAAAAGAAAAAGGAAGTGATTAGTCATTCATATAATATAAAATGACACTATATAATCCACTCTAAAAAATAATTTAGATGGTATTATTTGAATAAATTCCTTAAACAAGCATAAAATATGTCAATATATGTAGATATAGATGAACAATACATTTTAGAAGTATGTAGAAATTTTTTTTAGAAATAGGAAATAACCTTGAACTTTTGAAAAAATTTATTAAAATGGAAATATTTATAAAATATGGATAATAAGGATTCTATTTAGAAACCATGAAATTTATATATGAAGTTTCATAGAAAAAGATAAAATGCTCAAAAGATGTTTTCACAAGAAATAATTTGGAATATATTCTTCTCACACTCATTGAATAATACCCATATAGATATAATTAAAAAATAATTTAATTTTTTTAATTAATTAAAAAATAATATAAAACAACCTTGATAAATAATTGAGGCATAAATAAAGACAAATGGAAATTCATATAATGATGAAGGACATGGAAGGAAATGATACTCAACAAAAAAGAAGAGGATGGTTCAGTTTCTCTTACAATGGGTAAAATATGATCCAAGGGGAAAATATAACAATGCGGAGAAATTTAAAACCCTAATAAAACTATAGGATTAATAAATTATAGTTTTATTTATAAATAAATATAATAAAAATTCCCTATAAGTATTATCTGCCAAAGAAAATATTGATTTGAAGAAAAAAACCTTACGGTAATGGTAACCTAAGAATAAAAAGAATATAAGGGGGTTTACATGGAATAAACATTCCAAAATAATGAAATTAAATATATTAATTATACTTGAAGTCAATATATAATTGAATCCACCATATAAAAGGAATGACAATGTTTGATTTTAAACACATCTCATGGAAATGAAAATAGAGACAAGTGCCACTTACAACTTGGGTATTTTTTGAATCAAAAGACATTGGAAGAAATAAAATGATATGGATATTAAAACCCCATGAATTAATTCAATAAAATAGAATAAATTCATTAGGAATTAATGAAACTCTATTAATGATATCATGGTGCATAATAATAATTCTTTCTCAAGAAATTAATTTTGAGGCAAATAACCTCTTACCCTAATTCTTACCTTCCATTAAACAAATTGATTCTCATGTAAAATAAATTAAAAATCATAATCACTTATTTAATATAATTATTAATAGATATAAACTTTTATGAAATTAATTTATATTTATTCTATATATTTTTATTATTTAGTTATAATCTATTTTCAATATCAGGTGTGAGTAATATTAATCATTCTAAACAAGTTTCATATTAGTGGTGTTATTCTTAAATATTCTACTAATTTTAATAATTAAAAGACAATAAAAAGTACTAGAGTTTTTGATTTATAAATATTTATAATTTTATAATTTCATTATATGGGAGTTCTGGTTATGATCTCTAAATATGAAATCGGTGATGACCATGTTTCAATGATTTTTAACAAACTGATAGAAAAATCTTAATTAATGAGTTTCATATTAATGTTACCACTAAAAAACCAAAATAAAATAATTATTTACTTATGAATATCATATATTACCATAAATTAATTTCTCATATTCATCCATGGTATTTATTTATAGCACTGTTTAGGAGGGTGGTTAGACCGACTCAAATGTGAACATAACATGATTAATGGATGAGTATGGTTATGAAAGTGGTTTCTTGTTGAAAAAATATCATTATTATAGAATAATAATGATATTATTTAGATATTTTTAATTTTTTGAATCATATTTTAATAAATTTAATAAATAATAAAAAAAAGATGAAAAATGAAGTACATTACTTTATGTGGGTGGTAGTCCGTACAAACACACAAATGAAATTTTAGTTTTTTATTAATGGAAAAGGGAAAAGGTGGTTAATTATTATTAAAAAAAATATAATAAAATTTATTATATTATAAATATTAATTCCATTATATAATATTGAAAAAAATATACTTCAGTGGGAAATATTGAAAAGAAGTAATGTTAAGGAAAAATAATAACTTATATTGAGAACATTGGGCTTCTGTTAGAGAATTTCTTGGAAAGAGAGGATATAGTAATCACTCTTGTGTACAAAAGATAAATTAAGAGAAATGGGATTATAGGGGGATGAAAATTATAGAGTTTCAAGGGGAGATATAAAGTTTTAGTGTTAATTAAGGGGTGGTGGAAAAACGATTTTATAAGTGGTGAGAATGACATTCTTTTAAATATTTCATCTTAATATAAAGATAGCACGTCCCACATTTTTCAAGAATAAAAAATAGAAAATAATAGATTATGGATAATTTTTGGTTGATCCACACCTAAAAAATTAATTTTAAACACGCTTTTAAAATGTTAGTCATTTTACCCCTTTGGTTAACTTATTTTACCATTTTAGATCTTTCCACGATAACAAGTTTTTACATAAGAAATTCATTTTTTATGCATAAAAATAAAACATACCTTATTAATTAATTTATAACTCATAATAAAAATTATGAAATATAATTTTTTATAATTTTTTTATAAAATTGATGAAAAATAATTTTAAAATAATTAATTTATATCATATTAAAAAAATGATTTTTTCTTTTTAAAGTTTTAGAGTTCCAAATATTGGTTTGTAAATTAAACATGATATTTTAAAATATATAATTTTACTTATATAAAACATATTTGGTTAATAAAAAGGATTAAAAAATTTCTATGTTATCATTATATCCTGATAATTTTATAAGTCATGTTTTTTATTAAAATCATATTTTTCACTATTTACCAAAAGATTAATCTTTTTAGAAAAATTACCAAAATAAAAATAAGATAAGGTTGATATATTGTATTCAAAAATAAATTCATTATAAAAATTAAAAATTAAAAATTTAGAAATTTAAAAATTTATCTTTTAAATGAGGAATCAAAATATAATGAAAAACTAATTTTATTGAAAAAATGACATTTTTAAAAATTAATTGTTCTTAATATTATTTCATATAAAATTATAATTTAAATAATATTATCATATTAGTTAATATATAATAATTTTTTAAAATTTTCTAATTTAATTTATTAGGATAAAATATATAACACTTTTAAAATTTGATTTTTTTTGAAAAATATTACTTTTATATTGAAAAATATTTACCAAATACTATTAATTATTAATTATTCTAAAACATTAATCCAACTAATCCATTAATATTTTTTTGTGTTTTATAAATTCATTATATCATATTTTAATTATAACAGCTCAAAACCTGCACTCTCAGATCCAGTGCTGAAGTCATAAACTTTAAATTTATGGCATTGATATCGATGAAGGTGACCCAATTTTCACCATCCAAAACCTAAAAGATAAAGGGGAATATTGGATCACTTAAATTCTCAAGGGAATTTTAGGTTTGGAGTTTTAGATAACTAGGAAAAATTCTTACATAAATAATACCCATGTCATTAAATGATAATTTCTCTTACTTAACCCAACTTTTCTTATTTCACATTTAGTATTCATAATCATCCATATGAAACCCTTATAGACATAAATATTTCAACATCATTCTTGATAACATGGGGAAAAGGGAACACAAGAATGGTGAGATACAATGAACAATAAGGTTAAATAGAATCAATAAAAATTGAATGCCATCAATGAGTATAAGAAAAGCATAAGGGTATGATAACCTAATCAGAGTGCATGATAAAATAATAAAATAAACTCATACCCATGAATACCTAGATCATTAAACTTGAAAACATGGATTAAGGCTTTAAAAAGGGGAATATTCATTAGAATAAATAATTATGATCCATGTGATATTAATCTTAATGAAAAGAAAAATTTATAACCAATAGAAATCATAACTAATATGTATTAGTATCTTAGGACATTATCTTTAAATAACACTTATAAAACCCATACATAACCCATAAAAACCCCTAAAATTAGAAAAAATATATAGTCGACTTCAATTATAATTCTTTATAGAACATAATCATTACCCAATTCATTATAGTGATATATAGGCATACCCATCACTTAAGATGTATGGGGATAAACTAACACTATCTGGGAACACCCATTATTTAAGCTATAGCAGGCTTACTCGGTGCTATATGGGTGCACCCATCGTATAAGCAATGTCCTGGAACAAAAAAATTATTAAAGTAAAAATATCCTAAATTTCATTAAAAACACATAAAACAACCATTATCCATTTTATAACATGATTAACCTATATAAAATAAATAGGTTCCATAACAAAATCTTTGAAACATGATTAACCCATAGAAAATAAATGGGTTCCATGAAAAAATCATCTACACATGATTAACCCATGAAAAATAAATGGGTTCTATAACATTTTATTTGAAACATGAGTAACTCATAGAAAAGAAATGTGTTCCATAACAATATCTATGAAATATTCTTAATCCATCCAGATAAAGAATAAGTTTGGTATTAGAGCATAAGTAATAATAAGGGTTGTGCACGTTGATGAATTGGAATACCATAAAAATATAATTAAATAAATTTTTAAAAAATAATATTTATATTTTGAAAAATAACTTCTAAAAAACTAAAAATACTAAAAATATAGTGAAAATAATTTTATTTAAAAATAACCTCGTAAAAATATAAAGTAAGCTTTAGAAATCACTTAAAACATTTAATGTGGAAAATATGATTTTCATTTAAAAAAAACTTTTAAAAAATTTAAAAAATTATCAAATTTGAAAATAAAATTGAAATATTATAAAGTAATATTCAAATAAAATAATGGTCATGATGGTGGAAAATCTCGTTCATACAAGACACTTTAAAACGAAATACTTGTTTCACATTTTCAGTAATTTCCAAATATAAATTGTTTGGAAAATGAAATGAATATTTATTTCAAAGAAATTTTTTAAAAAGTAAAAAATCTTTCAAGATTTATTTAATAAACCATATTAATAAATATAAAACATTTTTGAAGATTTTTTTTAAAAAATTTGGGTTTTGAAGAAAAATAGTTTTCGACCGAAGGAAAAAATACATATGAATTTTCATTAAAAATACTTTATAATTATTTTATATACCAAATAGTGGGAAAGTGGTAATATTACTTAAAAATATCATGAATAACTATATTTTAATAATATTAATGATAATTCATGAGTGATAGATCAAAATATTTCATCATTGGAAACATATTTATAAATAATCCTGATAAACAATGAGATTGTAACAGAAATCCTTTGACACTTTGTGAAATCTTCAATCGTAAGAACCATTTAAGAATAACATTAAATGAAACTAAAAATATCATGAGAATGAAAAAATTCATGATATTTCATGTCATAGGGGCTGAATATACACCTCATAAAATAATATTGGTTCATAACATGAAACAAGTCTCAAAGAAGGAAAATTGAGACAAAAATACCTTACCAGTTTAGTAATTATTTGGATCATAATCCCAAATAAAGCATAAAATAAAATGAAATTTTAAATAACAATAAAATAATTGGATTCATGATATTAAATGTCAAACTTTCATTATATACACCACACAAAATAAACCAGTTGTGAATTTGAATATGTCTCCCAGAAATAAAAGAACAACTAGAAATCCATTACATTAAGTCTCAACTATATTCCTACATGTTAAAAACTCATGTAAAATAAATATAAGTTTATTATACATATATTATATAACCATAAATATATATCATACCATATGTGATTTACTTATGACCATTTATTACCTATTTATTAATAATTCCTTGTTAAAATCACATTTTAGGTGATAACCTCTTCGTTTTTCATATATGTTTTGATTTTCTTATTCTTGGCCCTCTTAAGATCAATATTCCATCCTCTACAGAATAATAATAATGATATAATCATAATATTTACATATAAATTATACTTTTAAGACCAATCATTAAATATGTTTTTGAGAAATGAAGTATGTTACGATCATGGATACAATAGGTCGTACGTATGCATGGGTTACATTTCCATTTTTCAATGATCATTATGTAAATGAGGTAAAAAATATTTTATCATTACATAATGATAATAATAAATTAATAAAATTTAGTTTCTTTATATATAATTATACATATCATCCATGTGGTCTGGTAATAAAAATATAGATTCACATCGCTTCATGAAGACAGTAGTCCACACATACGTGAACAACATTATCATATTTCAATGAGTGAAAAGGTAAGAAATAAAATGATATATTATATTTTATTAATGATAAATATGTATTTAATGTCATAATTATTTCATTAATATAACATATATTCATTAAAATTATCCTTATTATCTTCAATTTGAAGCATTAGTGAAAAATGAATCGCATCGCTTTGTGAGGCAGCAGTCTGTTATACACACGAGCGACGTTATTATATACCCTGTAAAATGGAAAGTAAAAAAGGTGTATATTATATAATTAATAAATAAGTATAAATATATTATATATATTATATATATACTTTATATCAATCATCATACCCAATCATGAGAGGTGGTAATTCAAAAAAATGAATAACATCGATTTGTGAGGCGATAGTCCGCCGTACACACGAATGATGATTTCATAATCCATTTGAGAGAATAAGAGAAGTATTTAGGTTATGAAATTAAAATGATAACATATGATACCATATAATTATATAATAATGTTTTAATATTAATTTAAGGAGGTGGAGGAAGAAATAAAATAAAAACACTTGTTGAAGAACATTGCCTCTTCTTCGAGTAACTTTTTTGGATTGCGCAAAAGGATTTATTTGATTGGATTTATGCCCAAAATAAGGATTATAGTATTATATAAGGTATTTATAGAATTAATTTTGGTATATAATGTCTGAACCAATGGGTTTTAAATGTATGAAGAGAGGAGGAGAGTGGGTGACCTTTTATAAGTGAGGTGAGTGGCACACTTGTAATTTTTTAAAAGAATGAATTCCACCCATGTCTTTTTCATGTAAAAAGGCTCCAATAATGGACCATTATATACAATATAATTTATAAGGTCAGTATATTTCCATATAATATATTCCATACAGGAATTTAGGTTATTTTAACTCTTATGTTTTTATTTTAACCTCCTATAGAAACCCATTTTTACCTTAACCGTAATTATTAATTTTTACCTTTTTCACTATTAATTTTGGCCAAAAATTACATTAAAATTTTTAAATAACATTAATTATTATGAATAAAAATATTTAATCCATATTTCCAAATTCAATTCACATAAGTAGAAAATTTTAATTTAAAATTAATCCTGCAGATGCGATGAGAAAGAGGGCTTTTAAAGAGAAAATGTCCAAATGTTTACAAAGTTTTTATATCCAATTTCAATATGAATATGATTAAAATGAACTAAATTGGATATATATATATATATATATAATTGAAATAATTTCACTTTATAACTATTTTTAAACATAATTTAAGTTTATAAATATTTTAAATGAAAAGTCAGTTTTCAATTAAAATTCAGAATCCTTCACTATTCATCAAAAAATAAATCTTTTCATAGAATTATAAAAAATTAACCCCAATATAATTTTTATTGATGATTTAAAAAATTAAAATTATTTTTTCTTATAAATTTTCTAAAATTTGGAAAAATTAAATTTAAAACAAAACCCACAGACGCGATGAAAAGGTGGGTTATTAAGAATTGTTTGTTTTTCAAGAAAAAGACGACTTTATATTAAATATATGTCTAATAATAATCATTATGGGATTATAAATTAGAATTTACTGATATTTGATATATATATTTCATTTAAAAAATTACCCATTAGGTGTTACTTTAATTAATTAAAATGGATAAACATTATGCACTTTAAAACAGTTTTCAGAAAACCCCATTTTAAACCCAAAAACAAACTTATAATAAAATAAAATATAATGATGATTATAATTTAATTAAGTGGATTAATTACAAGTAAATATTACTTATATTACTTCAAATAATATTCTAAACATAATGTGAATTTTACATTAATTAATTTATTGAAATAAAATTACATTTTTTCAAAAATTAGTATTTTCACTATTCAGTGAAAATGAACATTTTTTGAAAAATACAAAAATTTCACCAAAAATAAATTTTGATATTATGATTTCAAAAATGAAGTTAATTTTTTCAAATAAAATTTGTAATTTTTCCAAATATTAATGACAATATCATTTTTCATGAAAATAAATTAAAATCATTTTTAAAGAAGACATATTTTTAAAGAATAAAATTACTTTACAAAAAATTGACTAATTATTTACTATAAATTTATCAATAATTTATTTTGACTATGATATATATATATATCATAAATTAGTTAATACTCTTCATACCTTCCAATTTAATGGTTATCTTATAATAGTTATATTTATTATGGGTCATTAAGCTAAGTGTTGTGTATTGAATACATTATCGAACATAAAAATATAAAGGTTTCATATACATAAATCTATAGAAGAGATTAAATTTATTTAAAAAATAAATACATCTTAAAGTATCGGGGAGTTACAGTCTCGTCTAAGCTCAGTGTTGCATGTCATTTACACTACCAAACATAATTTTATTGTTATAAAATCTTGGGGTGTTACATACCCCCTAATAAATTTTGTTCTCACAATTTGGACTTTATCTCATTACTCAAAGGATGGACATCTAAAAATAATTTTCTTATAAAACCACATCATAAAAAGGGTTAAAAAACATTTTTTTATAAAAATAATAGGGAATTATGAGGGTTATCTATAATAACACATACTATGTTTCCAAATATGATAACATAGGTGGGAATTAAAGATTTGGACATGGAAGAAAAGAAGAAATAATTATAGAGTGATTGAGGTCTTTGATCAAAAACAAGTGAATAATCAATATAAAGTTAAGGTCCTCAAAACTATAAGTCTATGATGATTTAAAAGTCTATATGATTCATCATATTTGAATGTAATATGAAATTTTTTTGTTTCAAGATACATTTCCTAAACTTGAGGAATTATTTCACCATCTAGATTGAAAACATTGTGAAATATACTCAATAAGCATAATTTCACACATTATCTAATTTGAACCTAAATCTCATATTTTTCTTCAAACGATGTGTATTGAAGATGAATTTCTCATTCCAGAAGCACTAAAAATAAACTTTTAAAGGATCATATAACCATAAAAGGGATATAAATATATTCAATAAATCTTTTGAAATTAAAATTCCCAAAATGGTTATCATATTGTATGATAATTCCCAAATCAGTATACCTTCATATGATGAAATAATACAATAATCTCCAAAATTTAATGGTAGTACCCAAAGTTAAAATTAAATAATTCCTAAAAAACATTAACATTGAAGTGTATTTTAACAAAAAATGTTATCTCATACCTTTCAGTTTTCAAGACCAAAATATAGAGATCTTTTTTTAATTAAATAACATTAATCACTTAGTCACCAACTCACTTTTCAGTATTGTGGTTATCTACATAATAAAACTTGTGTTCTCAAAATTACCTTAATATCCAAGATCATATAAACCCTAAAGGTTATCAATACCTTAAATATCATTTATACAAAATATAAATTTATACTTTACTATAAACCAAAGTTTTATATATAATTCAACCTAATAAAAAATCTCCAAAATTGTCATTAATCACTTTAAGATCTCATCACTATAAACTTAAAAAGGGGTGTTTATGTATTTGAACTTGTGATCATCCATAATCTTATAAACCTATGATAGTATCTATAAATTTTAAGATAACATCACATGTTAACATCTTAATCACTAAAGTTATCTAAACCGACCTCTGATACCAACTATAATAGCCTAGAAACCACACTCCCAGATCCAGTGTTGAAGTCATAAACTTTACATTTATAGATTTCATACTGATGAAGGTGACTAAATTTTCACCATCCAAGACCTCAAACATCAAAGGGGAATACATGAACACATAAATTCTCAAAAACCTTTTAGGTTTAGAGATTAAGAGAATTAGAAAAAACTCTTACATTAATAATACCCATGTATTTAAATAATCATTTCACCTACTTAACCCAACTTTTCTTATTTTGAATTTGGTCTTCATCATTATCCTTATAAAACCCTTCTAGACATAAATCATTCAACATCATTATTGATAACCTGGGAAAAATTAAACATAATAAGGGTGAGATAAAATTATTAATAAAGGTAAACATAATCATTAACAATTAAATGTCATCAATGAGCATAAGAAGAGAATAAGGGTTTGGCGACATAATCAGAGTGCATGATAAAATCATAAAATAAACTCATACCCTTTAATAAATGGATCATAAAATATTAAAGAACATATTAATTATTTTAAAAAAGGACATATATATCAAAATAAATAACTGTGAGCCATGCGATGTCAGTCTCTATCAAACAAAACAATTATAACTCATAACAAGAATAAATAAATTTATTGGTATCCAATGACATCATATTTATAGAACACTTACAGAACACTGATAAATAGAATAACCATATGTCCAACATCCAATATAATTCTATATAGAAAATAATATTTTCCAAATTCATTGGATTTCTATTTCGATTCACCCATAATTTAATATATATCGGTCTCACCTAATATTATTTGGGTACACCCATCATTTAATCTATATCTAAATCACTTGGGGCCATCTGGGTTCACCCATCATATAATTAATGTCCAAGAACTATAACATGAATAAAATATATAGATATTTTATTTCATAAAAAACTCATAAAAAAACCATTATCATATTTATAACACTATTAACCCCTAAAAAAGAAATGAGTTCTATACAATCTCTTTGAAACATGATTAACCCATGGGAAAAAATGAGTTTCATAATAATATTTTTGAAACATGATTAACCCTTGGAAAATAAATGGTTTCCATAATAATCTAATTGAAACATGATTAACCCATTGAATAGAAATAGGTTCCATAAAAATCTATTTGAAACAATATTAATCAATCCAGAGAGAATGAGTATGGTATCATTAAAAAATACCCATATTGGAGAATAATTAACAAAAGGGTTATTAATATTGATGAATGTGAATGCCATTAAAAAATAATTAAATTCATTTTGATGAAAATAACCTTTTCATTTTAAAAAATTACTTTTAAAAAAATAAAAATTCATAAAATATATCAAAAATCATTTTATTTAAAACATCTTTGGAAATATATAAAGGATTCTTTAAAAATCATTTAAAAAATTTCATGAGGAAAATATCCTTTCCATTTTGAAAAATAACTTTTAAAACATTTTGGAAATAATTTTTTTAAAATAACCTTGAAAATTCATAGAGGAATATTCAAAGAAGATAATGGTCATCACGATGGAAAATTCTGTTCATTCTGTATACATTAAAACAAATATTCCTTTAACATTTTTAGTAAATTCCAAACATGCAGTGTTTAGAAAATGAAATGAATATTCCTTTCAAAAAATTTTATAAAAAATTTAAAAATGGTTAAATATATATTTATTAAAACATTTTAATAATCCGAAAAACATTTTTGAAAACATTTTTAGAAAACATGGTTTTGGTAGAAAAAGGGTTTTCGACGAAAGAGAGAAAAAGATAATTTTTCCTAAAAAATTATCAATTAGTTTAAGTACCAAATAGTGGAAAAATGTTACTATTTCTTGAAAATATAATTAATAACTTGAGGATAATAAAATTAATGAGAATTATTGAGATATATATCAAAATATCACATTATTAGAAACATATTTATAAACAATCCTAAAAAACGATGATATTGTAACATAAAGCCTTTGCCACTTCGGTAACTCTTCAATCAGAAGGATTATGAAAGAATATCATTAAATAAAACATAAAATATCTTGATAATTAATATAATTCATGATATTATATGTAAAAGTGTCTTTATACACACCTCATAAAATAATATAGGCACGTAACATGACATAAGTCTCAAATAAGGAAAATCATGAAAAAAATACCTTACCACTTTAGTAATTCTTTGGATACTAATACCTAATAATGTATTACATAAAAACATATTTTAAATATTATGAAAATAATTGTATTCATGATATTAAATGTAAAAGGGGAAGTATATACACTACATAATAGAAATGAGTAGTGAGTTTTCATATATCTCCCAAAAATAAAAGTGATATTAGAAACACTAACCTTAAGTATTGACTTTCTTAATACACATTATAACCGACTGCATAAGAAATATAAGTTTATTATAAATCTATTATATATCCATAATTATAAATCATACCATATTTAATTTTCATATAACCATTATTTCCTGTTTATTCACAATTCCATATTAAAATCTCATTTTGGGAAACAAACTCTTTTTTCACTACTTGAAAATTAGGCTATAGCCACCAAAACCATGACTATAAGATATACCCATGGTTTGGATATTTTTGGTTCCTATTGGCGTGTAAATAGTGTAGAGACTATAGCCACACAGAACTATTTCCATGCTTTATAACTATGGAAACAGACCTATAACCACATTTTATATCCATGGAAGTTGATCTATTACCATGGTTACAAACTGTGTCTATAGCCCGACAATATCCACAGATCATAAACATGGAAATATAATAATATAAATATTAAAAAAAATATGGAAATAGTTCAATTTACATGGTTATAAATTACATCCACTTCCTCAACTTTCCTGAAAAAAATTCTACCTTATAACCTGTCAGAACAAATATCCTCCCTAGCTTCCCCAAAGAAAAACATATAAGAAATTTAAATCAATTTAAAAGTCACAAAAAAATATATTTATCACCAATTCGACTAATTAACAATAAAATAAACTCATATAATCAATTTAAATCAACAACAATTCCATAATTTTCATATGAACATATACCAAGGCCATGAGAAATTGATTGGTCATCTAACTCAATGTGGACAAGGAATACTCTTAGGGGATTATACATGACTTTGACAAAGACACAATGGCCACAAATAGGTGAAAAAATAGAGGTATGGTTAAGATCTATTGAGCGTTTATGATAGGTCAAGCAAGGAAATACATGGGAAACAATGATGGAAAATATATATTTAAAGGAGGAAGCATGAGTCACAACACATGAATAAAGAAGCTGGATAGTTTTGGAAAACTCAACTACACATCTTATAATCCTCTAAATCAGATTTCATATTTCCTATAACCCTAAGACACTAGGATTTTTTTTATTAGAAATATAAAATAGGTTATTATCATGGGTTACTGTCCATGTATATCGGAATTGCATACCTCAATATGTACCCTAGTGTACACCAAGTAAAATATTTATCCCCACGTGCTATTTAGGACAACTAACCCACCATGTATTTTAGTAACCAATATGAGTTTTATCCTTGATAGTTGTTCCTAAATATTGGATGAGCATGGATAAGGAGTAGAGATGATAATGTGATTAAAGAACTCATTGGGAGTTGTGCTCAATGGGGGATGTAATAAAATATCTATGTGGGGATCACACCATAGATGATTTAATCATGTGTTGCTTTTTTGGTGGATATTTATAAAATGTTGGGAGTGTCAAGTTAGGGATCTCAACCAAGAAGAGATTATGGTTTTTTGGTGTTTTGGAGACTGGGTTACTTGTGGAAAACATTATTCACATGGATATGGGTATTGGATTATGAGATTTATACTAGGTTAGTCTATTCTGTATGTGGAATCTACTAGATATGGGATGACGTTTGGGTGGTACAACCATATCTATTTTCCATAAATGGGCTTGTAGGGTGACTAGGTCTATCACATATTGGTGCTTATAGATGGTATCTCGACATGAATAATAATTTGAGGATTTATGTTAAAAGTATATTCCCATTAGTGAGACTATGATTTTCAATGAAAATACTTAGGTTTCACATGGTGTGACACCCATTTGGTGAAACAAATTCATGGATGAGTTTTATTAACCAATGAGGTGTGATTTATGTAAAATTTTAATTCATAAATACCACTATAAGAAAGTAATTATTGTGGATTTTTTGGGAATTAATAGGGTCATAATTTGTGGGTTGGCACCATTATGATTAATAATGCTAGTTTTAGTCTCATTAAAACATGGACATGACCAGTGAGAGACATTGGAATTTGTTTTTGCATCATGTTTGAATAACAGAGATTGTTTATTCATGATACATGAGAAGAATTATCTTTTATGTGAAATAATATGGTTGTGGGTTGTAATAAACAATACTTTAATGGGTTAGAAAAATCAAAGTAAAATTGATTTTTTTTTGTTTTATAAAAGGAGATGTTTTGAGAATTATTAGTTGACCAAACCCATTATGACCCAATATGTGTATTATATGTTTTGTAAAATGTTTTTAATTTTGTTTTGAGAGGTATTCCAGGGTTCAGGTTAGATATTATTCTTATCTTAAGCCTATAGCCATGTTTAGGGAGGTGATAAAGGTACTATATAGTGATTATAATCTAAAAAATAATTCCTCAAATTTAAAAAAGAAATTATCTTAGTTTAAACATACATTAAAACATTTTAAACAAATGGATATTTTGTAGCATTATAAATCAAGTAGTCAAATAATTATGAACCTTCCATTAGCATCTCTCCTGCCTAACCCTCCAATCTCTTCTTGATCTCTTTTCAGGTTATCTTTTAGCTCCAGAATCTCTTAATTAGATCTATTCTAGTCTTCCATGGTTTCTTTCTAAGACTACAGTCTCAAAACTTTCTTATGTATAAGCAGCTTCTCTAGTTTATTTATTGATTCTTATAGAATTGATTACATTATCTCTATAATTTTTTCGAGTTGCTATAAAAGGTCCCCATTACTATAAAAATACCAAGAGAAACCAATAATGAAGAGTACCTTTCCCTTCATAAAATATAGAAATATATTGATGGACTCAAACATTAGAGAAACAAAAAAACATATCCAAAATACAAAACTCTTCACTTACATAAAAAAAAACTCAAACAGAATATAATATACATCACTAGAGCTCAAACTCAATCCAATATAAACAATATAAAATCTCAATATCAATATCATCAGAATAAAACGAAACATGATAGAATTCAATGTATAAAAAAACAATAAAATTTATATAAATTTTTTTCCTCAATATCAGTATTACCAAAACCATCGCGATCACCATTATCTCCAATAGAAACACCAACATCATTATCATATCCTCTCAGACCACCAACATTATCATTATCATGAGTATCAATATCAACATTGGTATATACACCCAAATCACTGGAAGGAGCAGAAAAAACTTCATAAAATGAACACATATAAATTAAAACAAACTTAATTAATGAAAAAACGTGTTTTATACACATATTTGATATAATTCATTTTATTTACATGAATTTTTATTGAAAAAAATATTTTATATAAATCATTTTTAAATTTAATGTTATATTTATAATCCATTATGTCACACTCTACCAATTTGATATGACAAATAGAACATTAAAAATGGGGTCATCAAATAAGTCACCATGAGAAAAAACTTCTTAAAAAAATACACATGGTATGAAATGTTCATAAGGAATGAGCTCGTAAACTACAATAGAAATTTAAAATGGAAGGTGAACCCAATTAAAACTCAGCCTGCATCACCAATTTCTCATGAAAATGAGAAATTCAAGTCTATACAAAGAAAGTATAGAAATTAGTGAAACTTGAATTTAATGGTTAAATATAAATCCTATTCCACATATCCAAATAAAACCTACACATGACAATGAGAAAAAGTATGTTATGGTTAGCCAATGTCATATTTAATTTGAAAAATGGGAATATCGTTCACCTACTACCTGTTTAGTCTATAAACTAATATAAATAGAATTGAAATGATTATTATTTTTAGAAAACATAAATATTAATTTTATTTACTAGATGTATAGGAATATGAAACATTCAACTTTTTCGCATTATAAAGAATATCATTTCCCCATGGTCATCACAAAGTAGATTTAATTATGGGAACTTATTTTGAATTGTTGAAAATGTTAAAAGGATTCTGATAATGATTAACCACCAAATAATAGTCATATTTTAAAGCATTATTTTTTTACTATGTGAAAGATCCTAAGAGTTAATTATCTCACCTTTATATTGGGATGACTTTGGAACATTTAATTTTTTAAATTTAAAACCAACATCTGGTCATGATACATCTAGGTTTTTTAAAAACTTATATAGAGTGTTAGTTACAAATATATTTATCACAAATTATATTTATGATATTGTTTCTTCTACAAGAGTTATAAATGTGTCACATAATTAAGAATTCAATATAGAATGTAGTATGCCTTTTATATTCAGTGGTTAGCTACTTGAGGATTGCTGTACTACACTAAAAACAACAAAAAACAAAATCTATAAACATAAAATTACAAAATGGTCATCAAAACTCTAACTAAATGTGAATAAAAAAATTAGCAGCAAGACTAATAAATAATAATAATTAAGGATAGACTTCACCTGAATAAAAATATATTAGGTGACATAAGAGTAATAAGAGGCTATTGATTATTGAGTTAAATTCAAATCCACTTACATGAAGGAGACATATAATAAGACCATGGATTAGAATATAATTGACCCTTTAAATTTCACACAAAATTAGGAAAATCAACAACCCAAATCTAAAAAAAATTAGTAATAATCATTCCACCCAACACCAAACAAATAACAATGCCATTTTCTAAGAATTAGACATCCAATTAATATTTTTTTGTACAAAATAAATTTAAAATTAAGAAATTTGCATATAAATGATAATTTTATTAATGAATTTAGACTCTAGAATTGTGAATGTATTGACATCCAAATTAAAAAATCAACAAACTAACAAATTTTGTAAAAATGTCTCGATTTTCACTAGAATGAATATAAAAACATTAATATACTAGTTTGGAAAGTATACCCTATCATAAAAATTCCACAAGAATATAATGGAAAGTGATATAATGAATTAAATGGTGGTGATGATGTTTTATCACTAAAACCCCAATCTCAATAAACGTTTCTATTCATCATTTTAGAAAAATATATCCTCCATATAAACATATACTACTAATAATTTATATGTATAAAGTATATAATGGAAAATATAGATTAAAAACAATAGTACAACAACTATGTCAGATAGTCATCCTCTTGAGAAGATATTTCATCCACAAAAACTGTTAAGTTAAAGCTTATAATTGAAAATATGAAATACAAAAATGATAGTACTTAGATTAAATTGAGGGTGAAGAAATCTAATTACATAGAAGGAAATATGAAAACACCTTTTTTTCAACACATGGGGATTAAGTACTTTCATTGGTGCCCAAAAATCACATAGACTGCTAACACCTAAGAATAAGACTGAATTATCACCTAGAGGTCACATATATTGATATCATGTGAGAGAAATAATGGATGAATAGGAACATGAGGACTGTTTGGGAATTATTGATGGATAATTTTTTAGAAAAATAATTATAATTGAGGTTCCCAAGAGAATTGAAGTCATGAACGCTGAGATACCGACAGATTTTGATTACCACTGAGGTTAATAACTATTGGTACATGAACAAAACTTCACCACCCTTCAACAAGAATACATAAGCCACTACAACTTGAGGTTTTCTAAGTGATGAGTCAAAATCCACCCTCTTATTCATAGGTTCACCCTTGCAAGAGTTTAGGGATGAAATATGATCCACCAGGGGGAATTCCCCAAAAGGAACCTCAACTTGGTCAAAGCTGTTGGCTGACATAGATAATAATAACAAAAATATAGGCGGTAAACATAAAATCAATAAATTGTAATCAAAACATTAAAAAAATGATAATGAAAAAAATTAGTAGTAAGAATAATAAAAAAATGAGAATGAATGATGGACTTCATAACTTTGGTGACATATAAGGAATAAGAGTCTACCAAATTTTGAGTTAACTTCAAATCCACCTGCATGAAGGATAAATAATAATATGATGAATCAAAATATCATTGAGCCCTTAAATTTTAAAAAAACAATTAGGATAGTCAACAATACAAATCTAGAGAATAATCAGTAATAAGAATTCCACTTAACACTAAAAATAGACAATGATATTTTCAACAAATCAGACATCCAATTCATAATTTTTTTTTGCAAAAAATGAATTTTAAATTAACAAATTTTATTAAAAATTCAAATTTTATCAATGAATTTAAACTCTTGAATTTTTAAAGAATCAAAATCAAAATTAAATAATAATAAAATAAGAAATTTGATACAAATGTTGCCAATTTCACTGGAATGAATTTTGAAATATTAAGATTCTCTTTTGGAAAGTATAACTTGTCATAAAAATATCACAGGAAAATAATAGAAAGTTTCATAAATAATTTAATGATGGTGATGATGTTTTTTTGACTAAAACCACAATATTAGAAAGTGTTTCTACTCAAAATATTTGAAAAAATTATAATCCACATAGTTCGATATTACCATGAATTGATAAGTATGAATTATATAATAGAAAATATGAATTAAAAACAATATCACAACAACTATGTCATATGGTCCTCCTTATGAGAATATATCTCACCTGCAAAAATGGTTTTGTTAAATCTTATAATTCAAAATATGAAATAAAAAAATGATTGTACTTAGATGAAACTAAGGTTAAATAAAACTGAGTACATATAAGGAAATATTTTTTTAAAGGAAATAAATTCATCTTAATAATTTTCACCTTATTTAATTTAAATAAAAACATAGAAACATTCAAAAAAGTTGATGTGTTCAATGAGAAGAAAATTTAAAAAAATTATGAGATTTATTTTATGAATAAACCATATGAAGAAAAAAAGTTCATCGGATAAGAAAAAAAAGGTTATAACTCTCCCAACTTTACCCAGAACCAAACATCTAGCTTTAACCTGAACCAAACCAAGTATAGTATTACAAATTACAAACACAAAATATAAAAGCATTAAAAATATAAAATAATTTATAACATTTTAAAAATAAAATTCAAATAATCTACTCACTAAAAACACAGTAGAAAATTAAAAATATAATTGTTAAGGGAAAATCACTTTTCATACCCAAAACCAAGTATAATTAGTTTCATTTCTTATGAATTAATAATTTATGAAACAATTATTGCATTTCTAAACTATATAAAGGTAAAATATTTAGTTGAGAAACTCATACAAAAAGAAAATAATATTAAAGTTATGGAGACTACTATATTAGTGTGTCATTTCATTAAATTTTTTCCAAGTCCTTATAATGTAACAAATAATTAATTCTTCATATCAAATGAGTTGATAATCACAAGTAGAAAATTCAACATAGAGAGTAATTCCTAGAACCAAAAGGAAACTCTCATTATGGTTATATATAACCCAAAATCCCAATCTAATTTATCCATGGAAGAATATTACAAATGAATGGACATTTTTAATTTTTTAAAATTATATAATAAGAACGATATAAGTTCAAAAAATGATGAAAAGAAGATAAAGAATAAAAAAGTTAGAAATACATTTATTAAGGGAATCTCACTTTCCATGCTTGAAACCAAATAGAAGTAGTTTCACTTATTTTGAATGCATAATTTCCCAAGAAATTGTCACCTTTTTGAATTTTCGGAAGTTGAAATATTTAATTGATAAAAAATAATACAAACATAAAATAATATTAAAGTATGTTCCAACACACATAGAATATATAATGCTGCTTTATAGGTAAACCAATGTTCAATGAAATAAACTGCAATCATTTCATCTCTAAATTAAATAATATAAAATATTAATTTAGCTCAAAAATCACTCTTTGAAGCATAAATCCACAGTGTCCATGCTTATACATTTTATTTTTTGTATTGATAGAAGGGAACCAATGTAGAGACCCAAATCTTGACATACATGGAAATTAAATTAATTTTGGAGAAAACTTAATACATAACAAAAACAGACGCCTAGTGATCGTATTAGTTTAGGGTCATTGGAAACTCAGAACAAAATTTTCTAATCATGGTGAAATATCTTCAAAATCTCTCATAAATTTATTCGCCTTTTATTTCTTACCTATAAATTTAATTTATATCTTGGGGAAAAGAAAACATAAAAAAGTGTTAGCTCAAATGCTCAGTAACGACAAACATGGAGAACATAAAACAACCCATAAACATTTGAACGTAAAAACATGAACATAAAACATCAAAATCATGAGTAATGAAATAAATCTTGGCAGTAAATAAGGTATACATCATAAAGGAAAATTAATCATGATAAAATAGCATGGGAATAAAACATGTAATTTTGGAAAACCATTAATCACATGATATGATTTCCATAGTATCCAATGCATTGCGACCAATGCCATCAGAGTGGACAAAGTCCATTACTGAACCAGGTTTACTTGATGTTCCAGCCCTGTATTACTGAACCAGATTTACTTTCCATTCCATCCATTCTATATCATGAGATATAAATCTTTTCCCAATTCATTGGAGGGAGATATAGGTCTCACCCATCTCATAATGAAGTCATTCTTACGTGTGCCACAAAATAAACATAAATCATTCATCATAACCCAACGAATAAAATGAGTTTCATAAACATCATCCCATCATAATATAATCCATATAAAACAACAGATATCATTTAATCATAAAAAAAATAAAACCATGTAAATAATAAGAACATTATACTTGAAATATAACTATATTAAAGAATGTAATCTTATATGGAAAATAGTTCGGAATAAACACTTGAAATGAATTCTTGAGGAAAATATCCTTTCTTCTTCAAAATCATTTTCTTTTTTCAAAATGCCATGTAATTTTAAAAGAAAATAATTTTGTTGAAAATAATCATGAAATATTATAGAGTAATCTTCAGGAAAATAAGGCATTATGAAACTGTAAAAATCCATTCTTTGCATATAAGTTAAAAAAACATTCTTCTCGTACTTTTGCCGGAAAATTAAAAAATTTCCTTGTACGGTAAACAAAAGAAATATTCCTTCCGTACCATGTGGTAAAAGTCAAAAATAGGTAAACATGGATTTAAAAATATATGGAAGAATAGTAAAAACTTTATGAAAACATTTTTTATAAAACATGGACATGGATGATAAATATAACCCTAGAAAATACTTACGAATAAATAATCTCATATAAGAATGAGATTAGAATAATTTTCCCTTAACTTATGTCCAATTTCTTTCATATGTGTCTAAGACTCATGTATAGTGGGTTTAAACATATTTTTAACTTTTAACAAAAACATAATAATATTTATGATATCATATATGATTCACTTATGACTTTATATTAATCGTTCATTTGTCAATTCCATGTTAAAGCAACATTTTGGGTAAAATCGTTTCATTTATCGTACGTGTTTTGACTTATAATTATTCATATGATTACTTAGATCATGATTACTTACTTACATAATGTAAAACATGATTTATCTATAATATATATTCAGAATAATATATATATATATAATAGATTGATAAATTGAATGAAATACGCCGTTCATGGAGATGGTATGTCGTACGTACGCATGAACGCTGTTTTCGTTTCCTTATTAAATTGAATTGAATGGAAGTAAATAACATATAAATAAATACAGTATCATTATTATGTCATATATTTCATGATTATTTATTATATATACTTTATAATCATTCTGTAATGGTTAACATGGAGAATGTATCCCATCGCGTTGCGGAGATGGTAATTCATACATACGCACGAGCAATGATATCGTTTCCATAATTATTGATTGGAATTAGAGTGGATGATATAATATCTCATAACGGGTATGATGTTATAATAATCATATATAGTTATTATTTATACCATTATACCCATCCAAGTATGGTGGCAGTGGAAAAACAGATTACACCACGCCGTGGAGACGGTAAGCCATACGTATGCACACATAGTGATTTCATTTTTCGTAGGATGGATAGAAGGTGAAATAGGGTTGTTTCATATTTATAATAAAATATCAGTATATTATTGATACTTATGTTATTACTTTATAATTAAACAACTAAATAAGAGGAAGTATAAGAAGAAATAAACTTGAAAGAATCAGTAGAAGAGATTACCACTTCCTCGACGTGCCCCTTTTAAACTTCCTCTTAGGGAACTAGAGTTGGTCTTTTGAGAAAAACCTAACCTATATAATGTAACTAAAGAGGTTTAAAAGAAGAACTTGCAGGGGTTGTCTGATCTTGAAGGCTCAAAATGGAGTGAATAGAAGAGGGAGGAGGCGCCCTTTTATAAGAGAGTAGAGGGGCACTTTTGGAAACCTCCAAAATATTAATTTATAATAAACTAAAACCCCACTTAAAACTTCCAAAATTACTCAACTTAGAATATTATATGTGATAGGGTTTTAATCTCATCATCCAATAAAATTTCGACATGTTTTGATTTTATTTTAAACCTTTTCATTTTTATTTATTCTTTTTTAATATATTTAATTTTATTTGTGGTAATAATATTCTAATTTTTAAATTGTTATAAATACATACTTATGTGTTTTTAATTTTCCATAATTAGATAAATTATTACATTTTCGACCATAAAATTTTCAATTTGTAATTGTTAAATATTTTTTTTTAAACAATTTAATAATATGTTATTTTTATAAAATATCAATAGTGTCAATTTTGACACTATTCATTTATTTAAATTTAAATAAAATCCACACAGAGGATATATTCAAACCAAAATATTTAATATATTCCTAAAATATCATATTCATCTATAAAATTCTTGGAAAACATTAATTAGTTCATATAATATTTATTTTAATATTTTTAAAACCATTTATTTGATATTTCTCTTAATAAAATAATTACTACAACATTTTTATATACTTACTTAATATACTTATTTGTTTCATAAAAATTAAAAATAAAACACTATGATGAATGTAAGTCTAATATATTTCATAATAATACTTTTATTCGAATTTATCTTCTAAAACACCCAACTTATAAAATGATATGTTTATGAAATTTCGAAGGTGACAACTTTGACATTATTTAAAATAAAATAATATAAGTGTCATAATTGCTTTTATAAGGCTCCAAATGGTCAACAATTAAACAATTGGATGATTATGGTCTAGATATACATGACACGACCAATAAGTTTTGGTTTGGTGTTTGGGCCTTTTATGGGTATTATTATTTGAATAAAAACTATATTATTGATTTTTCACTAAATAAATAATTTCTGCATCATTAATGTATAAGCTATTAAGGTAATTAAATATTTCTTAAAAATAACAATTAAATTACCATAATAAAGAAAAACATTTTATCTTTCAAATTAGTATTTATAATAGAGTTTATATTCTGTATAACCTTAAATTAAAATTACTTTAATTATTAAAGTTTGAGTGGGACATATTTCAATTTCTTTAAATAAAATAAATTAAAAGTCTTAATCACATCCAAGTGGGTTCCAAAAGATACAATTTCGACCCAAGTAAATTTTAGGACAAAATATAATCATCCAATTATATTAATACATCTGTTAGGGTAATTTAATAATATTATTTTTACCCTTAATTACCTGATTTACCTTTAACTGTAGTAAATAAAATTTACCGTAGTTACTATTCATAATGTATAAAGTAGCCTATTAACATAATTTGGACTAATGATTCCAAATATGGAATCCATTTTTCCAAATTCAAAATACATATGTTGCAGTATTTAATTTAAAATTAATCTCACTGTTGAGAAAACAGGTTCTAAAAGTTAAAACATTGAAAAAGATTGAAATGTTTTTACCAAGGAATCCAATGTAAAATTAATGATAATGACATAAATAATATTAAATGGTAAAAACATATTCTATTTATAATTTAAAACCATTCAATATTATAATTTAACCATATAAATTATCTTGATGAAAAAATTTCTTTTAATTAAAACTTAGCATATTTTTACTATTCATCAAAATATGAAAGTTAACAAAAAAATATTAAAAAATTATCCAAAGTTAATTTTTATATTATTATTGATATGAATAAGTTTATTTTGTCAAATTTAACTTATAAACATGTCAAAAACTAGATTTAAAGTGGGTGTGCCATCAAAAGGTGGCAAAACTGCATTTTTTGAAAAATACTTATTTTACCCGAAATATGTATTTTGTTCTCATAACATGTTATGTATTATGTGTAAGATGAATTATATTGTTATAAAATTCAAAATTTAGTTAATAATATTCATTACAGCTAGTTAATAATAATTTTATAACAATATATCATTGTTTAGTGGAAATCGGTATTGCGTACAACAAACGCTATTGAGGAAGGTCACTCTTGCGTGCAACACAAGCCAAGAATAGTGTTTGCGTATAATACAAGCTAATAAGGTGTTGCATAAAGTGTAATCTAATTTTGGTGTAGCGTATAACAAAAGACATCAATGAAATTAAAAAGAATATTTCTCATAAAATCTCGGGGTGTTACATTCTACCCCCACTTAAAATGAATTTCACCCTTGAAATTCGTCAGGGTTATAAATAGTTTACTACTTGAAAGTATCTTTCATAGAAAACTACATTGTAAAAAGGAATAATAAAACTTAATTTTTAAAACTAAAGTATGAAACATAATGGTTACCCAAATTAACTCATCACTGGGTTTCCACATAGGAGAATATAGGTGAAAATACGGATATAGAAGAGAAATCTAACCATCAAGTTATGATGGAGAGTGGTAGAGACCATGGCTATAAAAAAGCCGAAAATAACAAAGCCATAAATTTTTGATGATCTAAGGTACCATCTAATTCATCGGATATGAGGGTACTAGGACAACATTTTTTGTTTTCAATATCATTTTCCTAAAGTTGAAAATTTTGAATTAGATGAAATACTTACTTGATTTTGGTACAATCTCGTCATTGGTCATTCCTTGAACAATTTCCACTTCATATCTTAAAGAAATGAAGTTGAATTTTTCATTCATAAAGAGTTATAAAATCATGTGATAAAATGATGATTTATTCCATCTGTCTCAAACAAAATGTTAACAAAAGTTATTAAATATACATAGGTCCATATATGGTGATATTAATTCTATATGGTTCTAAAATGGAATTATAATTTCTATATCATACCACTTAATAAAATAAAACTAATTTCTACTAACTAGGGACATCCTGTAGGCTAGTGGTAGGTGATAATTTCTTGTTTCACTTCGGTTGTGGGTTTGATTCCCGTAGCCTTGTCTAATGCGACTGGTTGTCGCCCATTCTACAGGTTGTCCTTTTTCTAAAACCATACTATTATAAAATTCCATAAATAATATCAAAAAAAATTATAGCCTTAAACAATACTACCTGATGTCTAACTTAATCCATTCCAACCTTTAGGATTATCCAAAATACTTCTGTCCAATCTCACAGTATGAAGAAAACAATTACCAGAAAGGTCATATAATAAGCATGTGAATACCATCATTTATCCCCCATATATCATAACATATATCTTGTTGGTCACATTAGAAACATGTGAATAACTTAATAGTGTATTATTAGTAAATTAATCACTATAGAACCTTAGTGAAAACATGAATATTGTCAAAAGTTAACTATTTCCACATACCAAAATCCCAAAATTTCTATATACTCAAACCATGATGTCACTTTGTCCTTATATCAGTCATGAGCTCATTAATACTATCAAAAATATTATTTTCTCTTTATCCCTTCTTTTTGTGCATATCATATTCTTTCCAAAAATATTTCAGTCACTTTTCAGGGTTACCAGTACCATATAATTATTGAAAACCACAATAAACCAATACATAGATATTCCAAAATTCCATGATACTATAAATGAGATTCCACAACACTATTTTCTAATCCCATTACATAAACACTTAATCATTCCACCACTTCATTTTCATATTCAAAATCACAAATAGTGATCGCATGTGAATTTCCTTTCTCCTTTGTCTTAAGAGGTTGTTGATGTTGATCATCATTAACCCTTGTATTAGGGAATTGGTTAGCATAATGCCTCATTTCCTTGCACTCGTAGCCTTGAAGTGTTGGTGGTGCGTTCTATATAGTCTTTTCTCTATTCACATCATTAGCTACCTTTTTCCCATTACATCAGAAATCTGCTACTTGATGACCTTCTTTTCCACACTTAAAACATTTTCTAGTCCCTTTAAGACAATCTCCACCATGCTTCTTTCCACACTTTGAGCATAATGAAACATTTGTATTCTTTTCACCATAGTTTTGAAATTTTTCCTTGAACTCAATCTTTCATTTCTTGTCAAAACCATGACATGGATATATAACACCGAATTTCAGTTCCACCTTGATAGCACAACGCACAATCTCCTCATAGCTACTGAAGTCTCTTATAGCTAATGCCTTTCAAAGACTTGGTTTTAAGCCACTAAAGAATGGATCAACTTTACTTTTAGGTTAGATGATAAACACATATGCATTCCTTGAAAGCCTTGTAAAAGTTTCCTCATATATACCAACAGATTCATAATCCTTTTCCTTAAGATCAAGGAACTCCTTTTCCATCTTTGTTTGAAGAATACGAGGGAAGTACTTATTGAAAAATAATTTCTTGAACTCATCCCATTCCATGGATTCAATTTCATCTTGGGGACTTATATTCTTAATTAGAGTCCACCACTGGTTGGCTTCACATTCTAAACGGTAAACATCCAAAATGAATTTTTCATGTTCTGAACAATAAAGTATGGAAAATATCTTTTCAATAGTACTGGTCCATTGTTCAATAATAAGTTCATTAGAAGACCCATTGAAAGAAGGTATACATTTCTTCATGAAGGAATCAATAGAATATTGTTCCCTTCTCTGCTCATTTGGAAGTCCAGAATGATTCATAGATTTTTTAAGTATAGCAATAAGATTTTTCACTCCATCTCCTATAACATTGGTTTGTTCAGGAGGAAAATCATTGCATTGTCCATTACATTGATAAACACGATTCCTTCAGGTTCTAGCCATCATCTAAAACCCAAAAAGAATAGTGTGAGCAAAAAAAATCATGCTAGGAAACCAACATAATAAATGGGGAGTACCTTCAATATCTAACATCTTAGGTTTAATTCTAATATCGTTACTATAATTTTAGGACTATAACCTATACTTATACATAACCTTAGGGACATCCCTAGATAGGCCTTAGAAATATCTATAGGGATCTCACTAAATTTTTTCATTCCTAGTTTCGAAAGGTTAACTAAACCTTGACACTAATACCAACTGTGGAGACACAAATATTGATGTACATGTACATTACATTACTTTTATGGAAAACTTAATACATAACAAAAAAAGATGCCCAAATACCATATTAGTTTAGGGTCTTTGGAAACTCGGAAAAAAATCTTATAATCATAGTGAAAGATCTTTAACATCCCCCATAAAGTTCTTCCCCTTTTCTTCTTACCTAAAAAATTTATTTATCTCTTGGGGAAAAGAAAACTTAAAAAAGGGTGAGCTCAAAATCGCAGTAAGGTCAAACATGGAGAATATAAAACAAACCATAAACATTTGAATGTAAAAACATGAACATAAAACATCAAAATCATGAGTAATGACATAAATCTTGGTAGTACATAAGGAATAGATCATAAAGGTACATTAATAATGATAAAATAGCATGGGAATAAAACATGTAATTGTGGAAAACCATTAAGGACATGATATTATTTCCATAGTATCCAAGACATTGGTACCAACACCATCATAGTGGACAAAGTCCTTTACTGAACCGGGTTTACGTGCCTTTCCTGCCCTGTATTACTGAACCAGATTTATTTTCCTTTCCATCCATGTCTATCTCTTGAGATATAAATATTTACCCAATGAATTGGAGGGAGATAAAGTTTCCACCCATCTCATAATGAAATCATTCTTATGTGTGCCACAAAATAAACATAAATCATTCATCATAACCCAACGAATAAAATGGGTTTCATAAACATCATTCCATCATAACATAATCCATATTAAACAATGGATATCATTTCATCATAAACAAAATCAAACCATGTAAATAATAGGAAAATTATACTTGAAACATAACCATATTAAATAATGTAATCTTAGATGAAAAATATTTTTGAATAAACACTTGAAATGATTTCTTGAGGGAAATATCCCTTCTTCTTCAAAATCATTTTATTTTCTCAAAATGCCATGAAATTTTAAAAGAAAATAATTTCATTGAAAATAATCATGAAATATTATAGAGGAAGATTCATGTAAATAAGGAGTTATGAAATGGTAAAAATCCATTCATGCTGTATAAGTTTAAAAAAACATTCTTCATGTACTTTTGCTGGAAAAGTCAAAAATTACCTCGTATGGTAAAAAAAGAAAGATTCCTTCCATACCATGTGGTAAAAGTCATAAAGAGGTAAAAACAACTTTAAACATACATGTAAGAATAGTAAAAACTTTATGAAAACATTTTTTATAAAACATAGACATGGATGATAAATATAACCCCAGTAAATACTTACTAATAAACAATCTCGTATATGAATGAGATTGGAATAATTATTCCTTAACTTATGTCCAATTTCTTCCATATGTGTCTGAGACTCATATATAGTGGGTTTAAACATATTATTAACTTTTAAAAGAACCATAATAATATTTATGATATCATATATGATTCACTTATGACTTTATATTACCCGTTCATTTGTCAATTCCATGTTTAAGCAGCGTTTTGGGTAAAATCGTTTCATTTATCGTACGTGTTTAGACTTATAATTATTCATATAATTACTTAGATCATGATTACTTACTTAAATAATGTAAAACAAAAATTATATATAATATATATTTAGAATATAATATATATATATTTAATAGACCGATAAATGGAATGAAATACACCATTCATGGAGACGGTATACCGTACGTATGCATGAACGTTGTTTTTGTTTCCGTATTAAATTGAATTGAATGGAAGTAAATAACATATAAATAATTAATGTATCATTATTATTTCATATATTTCATGATTATTTATTATATATACATTATAATCATTCTGTAATGGTTAACATGGAGAATGAATCTCATCGCGTTGTGGATACGGTAATCCATACGTACGCACGAGGAATGATATTGTTCCCATAATTATTGAATGGAATTAGAGTGGAAGATATAATATATCAGAATCAGTATGATTTATAACAATTATATATATTTATTATTTCCACCATTATAACCATCCAAGTATGGTGGTGGTGGAAAAACAGATTACAACCCAGCATGGAGACGGTAAGCCGTACGTACGCACACACGGTGATTTTATTTTTCGTTGGATGGATAGAAGGTGAAATAGGTTTGTTTCATATTTATAATAACCTATCATTATATTATTGACTCTGATGTTATTAATTTATAATGAAACAACTAAATAAGAGGAAGTAGAAGAATAAAGAAACTTGAATGAATCGGTAGAAGAGATTACCTCTTCCTCAACGTGCCCCTTTTAAACTTCATATTAGGGCACTAGAGTTGGTGTTTTGAGAAGAACCGAACCTATATAATGTAACTATATAGGTTTAGAAGAATAATTGTCAGGGGATGTCCGAGATTTAATGCTCATAATGGAGTGAATAGAAGAGGGAGGAGGTACCCATTTATATGAGAGTAGAGGGGCACTTTAAGAAACCTTCAAAATATTAATTTATAATAAACTCCAAACCCACTTAAAAACTTCTAAAATTACTCAAACTAAAATATGAGATGATATAGGGTTGTAATATCATCAAAAAATAAAATTTAAAAATGTTTTAATTTTATTTTAAACCTTATCATTTTGATTTATTCTTTTTTAATATATTTAATTTTATTTTTGGTAATAATATTTTAATTTTTAAATTGTTATAAATACATACTTATGTGTTGTTAATTTTCCATAATTAGATACATTATTACATTTTAGACCATAAAATTTTCAATTTTTAATTTTTAAATATTTCTGTGATTTTTAAAAAATTTAATAATATGTTATTTTTATAAAATATCAACAGTGTCAATTTTAACACTATTCATTTATTTGAATTTAAATAAAATCCACACAGAGGATATATTTGAACCAAAATATTTAATAGATTCTAAACATGTCATATTAATCTATAAAATTCTTGGAGAACATTAATTAGTTCATATAATATTTATTTTAATATTTTTAAACCATTTATTTGATATTTCTCTTAATAAAATAATTACTACAACATTTCTATATATTTATTTAATATACATATTTTTTCATAAAAATTAAAAATAAAATACAATGATGAAGATAAATATATTATATTTCATAATAATGCTTTTAGTCTAATTTATCTTCTGAAACACCCAACTTCTAAAATGATATGTTTATTAAATTATGAAGGTGACAACTATGAAATTATTTAAAATAAAATAATATAAGTGTCATAATAACTTTTATAAGGCTCCAAATGGAAAAAAATTATACTATTGGATGATTATGGTCTAGGTATACACGACCAATAAGTTTTGGTCAGGTGTTTGGGCCTTTTATGGGAATTATTATTTTAATAAAAACTATATTATTGTTTTTTCACTAAATAAATAATTTCTGTATTATTAATGTATAAGCTATTAAGTTAATTAAATATTTCTTAAAAATTACAAATAAATTACCATAATAAAGAAAAAAAATTATCTTTCAAATGAGTATTTATAATCTAATTTATTTTCTATATAACCTTATATTAAAAATACTTTAATTATTAAAGTTTTAGTGAGACATATTTCACTTTCTTTAAATAAAATAAATTAAAGGTCTTAATGACATCCAAGTGGGTTCAAAAAGATACCATTTCGACCCTAGTATATTTTAGTAAGAAATATAATCATCCAATTATATTACTACATATGTTAGTGTAATTTTATAATATTATTTTTACCCTTAATTACCTGATTTACCTTTAACTGTAGTAAATAAAATTTACTGTAGTTACTATTCATAATGTAAAAAACTAAAAAGTAGCCTATAAACATAATTTGGACCTTCTGATTCCAAATATGGAATCTATTTTTTCAAATTCAAAATGTAACACTCCCAAATGATAAAGGGTTAAATGACTAATTGATATGACTCATGTCAACAAGGTGCACCTTCCTTTTCGGGAGCCTACCTAATTAGAACTCCACAGATAAGCGTGCTTGGCCTGGAGTAGTGATCAGGATGGGTGACCTCCTGGGAAGTTCCACAGGGTGTGTGTGAGTGAGGATAAAGCATACTGGAAAGGACATGTGTTGGCCTGTGGGGACTATCATTAGTCAGATGACCCGTTCAGGCTTGTGGGTGGACCCTAGGGTGGGCCCCACATGTCTGCGGGGAAACTGGTGGTACCTGGTGGGTCAGGACCCAACAGCCTTGTTAAGGCGGGGTGTCTGTGCTGTCACCAGGGCCTAGTTTTCACATTTGGTATCAGAGGAGGAACCCAGCCTTAAGTGTGGTGCACTTCCTAGGTTGAGATGTAGGGCCCACAATGAGGACGTTGTGCTCTAAAGGGGGGGTGATTGTAACACCCCCAAATGATAAAGGGTTAAATGACTAATTGATATGACTCATGTCAACAAGGTGCACTTTCCTTTTCGGGAGCCTACCTGATTAGAACTTGATAGTTAAGCATGCTTGGCCTGGAGTAGTGATCAGGATGGGTGACCTCCTGGGAAGTTCCACAGGGTGTGTGTGAGTGAGGACAAAGCACATTGGAAAGGACATGTGTTGGCCTGTGGAGACTATATCACTAGTGAAAAAAACGTTTTTTAAGTCGGTTATTTTTAATTTTTTACGTCGGTTTCTAGCCGACGTTAATACGTGCGACGTTATAAATAAGGTTTTTGACATCGGTTACTTAACAACTGACGTCAAAAACATAAAATCGCGATGTTTATCACATCGGTTATTTTAGAACCGACGTGATAAAGGTCCTGGAGAATGGTTTATCACGTCGGTTATTGAATAACCGACGTGATAAACGTCTTGGACAATGGTTTATCACGTCGGTTCCTAAACAACTGACGTGATAAATAGGGGCGAGGGGGTTTATCACGTCGGTTCATATAGAACCGACGTGATAAACTGGGGGTGATGGGGGTTTATCACGTCGGTTCTATAATAAACGACGTGATAAACTGGGGTGAACATGGTTTATCACGTCGGTTCATATAAAACCGACGTGAAAAACTGGGGGAGGGGGGTTTATCACGTCGGTTATTGAATAACCGACGTGATAAACCATTCTCCAGGACCTTTATCACGTCGGTTATTAAATAACCGACGTTATAAACCATTCTCCAGGCCTTTTATCACGTCAGTTATTAAATAACCGACGTGATAAACTATTTTCCAGGCATTTTATCACGTCGGTTATTTAATAACCGACATGATAAACCCAATTTTTTTTAAGAGAATGCAGTCATCTTCTCTCCACCAAAATCAACCAGAAAAGAAATCAAGAGATGTACATCAAAATTAAGCATGTACATAGATAACATATAAAACTTACCCCTAGACAGCATCCACCCTCATTTATACCCCATGGACAACCCTCCCCCACCCCGTTGGAGCCCTCACCCTCATGTATACCCCCTGGACAGCCCTCCCCCACCCCATTGGAGCTCCCACCCTCATGTATACCTCATTGGACAACCCCCCCACCCCTGGACAGCACTCCCACACCCCCAGACCGGCTTCCCACACCCCTGGACATCCCTGCCACCCAGCAGGACTGTCCCCCCACCCCACCGGACAGCCCTCCCAAACCACTGGACACCCCCAACCCCACTGAACACACCCCCACACCCCTGGACATCCCTGCCACCCCCCCCAGGACTGTCCCCACCCCACCGGACAACCCTCCCAAACCGCTGGACACCCCCAACCCCACTGAACACACCCCCACACCCTTGGAACTCCTCCCCCACAGACCCAAATCCATACTAGAAAAACCATCAAAAGTAGACCAAAATAAGAAGTTGAGAAAAATTAAAAATTCACTTATATAACATTCAAAAATTACACTGTCAACTTCAAAAAAAACTAAATCCAACCTAAACAACTACCAAATACACAATGAAAACGAAAATATTCACAATTACATTTTACATTACAAACAACTAAAATTCAATCAAACCTGTAAAATAATTTGACCACTCCACTTGTACGTGTTTGATGTCTTCAGCAGTACAGGGTTGAGGGTCATCAAAAAGCTACAAATGAAAAAGAAGATAGTTAACATGTATAATGAATAAATCAAATTGAAATATTATGGCAAAGTTTAAGAGAAAATCGTACCAGGTCAAAATTCACAACTGTCCCAGTTGTTATTATTTCATACATAAATCTTAACATATAATATCCGCATTCGATGAGGCCTTTTTGTTCATGACAATTCTGTTTTGAATGAGTGTAAATTCAATATATTATTTTTATGTAATAAATCAAAAAGTACAAATTATAAATGGAAATTTACCTTCGCATTTACATATTTGATCTTTGCATTTCTTTTCTTTGTGTTTTTTCGAAAGTAGACCCATGAACTGTTAGAAAATAATACGAATGGGGTAAATTTAAAATTCATTATAATATATAAAACTATTTATAAATTGAAACTTACTTTTCCAATATATTCTTAAAACTTTCCCGCACATCACCATGAACAGAGCATATCCAATAAAGAGCTTTCTCCCTTGGGCAAAAAATCCCTAACATCCAATGATCACTGATAAAAGGAAATTTAATGTTAGTGGTTTTTTATGTTAAAAGATAATTATCTCTTTGAGAGAATTGTGTTTCATACCTCTCACAAAAAGGCATCATCCAACATTGTCTGATTATATTCTTTTCAAATCTTTTAGCAATATAAACCATTCTTTGTTCCTCAGTAAATGCACATGCTTCAGGGGAAATCAATTGCAGGTCCATGAATCCATATACTTCTGTCAGTTCATTCCTCTCACAAATTTTATAAAGATACCTAATAAAAAACATACATAAGTATACATTTTTAATAAATATAACGCAGGGAAAAGGTGTTAAGACTTACATGGAAAAAATTTGCACCACGTTGATGACCAACTTATCTCCAGTAACAAGCTCCATGATATCAGATTTTGTAATCCCCACACTTATTTCATGTCCACAAACATGAGATTCCATTTGAAACTCATAAAAACCCAACAATAAATGTGAATATCTTGACAATCTGTCAAGACCACTGGAATCTGTATCTGATGTCATAGCATGTTATCTTTGTTGTTGTCTATACAGTATTTCTTTACCTTTGAAGTATTCCTGTGAAAAAAAAATTGAGAAATATAGTAGTTTTAAAATGATAAAACAACTTTAATAAAAAAATAAAATAAAAGATATAACATTCATACCTCTATGGTAATGAGTCGAAGAAGTCTGGATGGCCAAAATAAAAAATGGCCGATACTCTGTCCAACTGTCGCCACCTCATATGTAGGTATTGGTACCCTAGCTGATCTATCTATAATATCTTGTACAGTGACCCTCTGATTCTCTACCTCTAATTATTGATGATGAACTGTATCTCCTATACAATATACCAACCCGTATGCTACTATATGATGTTGAGAATCATCAACATACAACTCTTAATATGTAGGAAGCTGCGACAGAGGCGTAGGATAAAAAATGGGGTTCGCAGGCTGAGGTAGGGGAGTGGGAGCTACTGGCGGAGGTGGAGGATAAATAATGGGGTCTGCAGGGGGAGGTGGAGGAGTGGGAGCTGCATTCTGAAATTGTCTTTGCATTTCTGCAAACATAGACTGCACCAACTCTCTAATCTTGTCTTCCATCGTTGCATTAATATTTTGAACTTCAGCCTCCAATGATTCTATTTTTTTTATAAACCCCCTCAATGTTAGAAGTTGAAGAACGTGGAAACACTTTTCTTACCGATACACCTGCCAGATATCCTCTTACACGACCAGGATGTTCGGGCCTTCCCAATGCTACAAATAAAATATCTTCCCTCCCAGTAGCTGTAAATGTCCCCTCTGAACTCTGCTCCTCAAGAGAGTCCTGTATTAATTAATTGAACATTTCTGTAATGATTGAAACTTATATGAAGAAAAAAGTTAACTTAAATAAATTAAATAGATATCTTACAATCCTCTCAGCTACGATTCTCGATTCTTCCGAAAGATATTGCCCTTTTTTTCCCTTCCGAGCTCTCTTCCATTTTTCATGTCTAGATGGAGGGGATGGAGGGGCCACCTCTCCAGAGCTTGAAGACTCAGCTCTTAGTTGTTGAAATTTTTCCGCCATCATTTTTTCTTCCAATAATGTATACCCTCCCCGAGATAAACTATGAGGGTATAAATTTTTAGATTGGATCTCCTGATGAGCTTTCCTTGTTTTCTGTAATTTAAGAATAAGAAATCATTAACAAAACATTAATAAAATCATTTATATAAGAAAGTTTATAAAAGTTTACATTGCCCTTATTAGAAATGACTCTTTTTTTCTACTTTTGAAAAACTATCTCCATGTGTCTTCATCTATAAAAGGATATATACGACATGGATTGTCATGAATCCTATGAACATAAATGAAATCAGATGAGAGGGTTGATTTGAAATCCCTCCATCTCCTGGCAGCCAACGATAAGCATTTCTTCCTGACTCCTCCAATGTCAGGAATATCAAATGTCATCTGATAAAGAAGAGGTTAAACATATTATATATACTAGAAACATTAAAATAATGGTCAAACAATGACAAAAGATCTTACCAAAATCGTCTCCCACAACTGAGAGATAATCGCTTTATCCAAACCTCTCTAATCATCATACAGAATGCTTACTTTGGTTTTATCCTGAGTTGCAACAAAACTCTTAAAATCTTTGGCATTCGGACCTCTAAGAATATCATCATCATCAAACTCAACTACTATCCTCTGATCCTGCGTACGGGCAAGTGATAATTTTGGTAAACGTGTGCACCCATGCTTACCAACCTTTGAACTCTTTGTCGTAATAGGAGCATGTGAATGTTCATCCCTAGAGGTATGACCAGCAATATGCTCCTCTCCAGAATCATGTGGTTGATCATCTGAATGATCTGTCATTATCCTTCAAATCAAAAAAACAAATTTCAGTTCACAAATATACATATTCAAATATTTTAATACTACTGTAATCAGAAAATAGAAAAGTGTACTAAGTTACATAATAGTAAACATTGGTAAAATGGTAAGTATGTTAATCAATGGTAAAGATGGAAAAGATGGTCAAGATGGTCTAGATGGTAAAAATGGTAAAAATGGTAAACCTGGTAAACATGGTAAAGTAATTTTCAGTGAACAAAAATAAGCATTTTAAAATTCATGTAATGGTTATAAACATGATAAAGTAAACTAAACAAACTTAAAACAAACAAAAAAATATACTTATTTTATTTTAAAACATGTTTTAATAAATAAAAAACTTACAATATCTAACATTTATGGAAAAAATAAATGTAAACAAGAAATAAACACATGTTACCTGTAATTTTATGAATGTACAAATGGATTGTTTTTCCAAATTCCTTCGTCGTGATCGTTCCTTATGGCACAAACTATGTCTTCAACATGATCGTCATTATGTTCTGTTAATATTTCTATGGAAGTAGGGATCTCACATAAATCAGCATATTCATCAAGTTCATCCTCACCATCATATTGTTTTTTCCCTTGTAAAACAACAACCCACTGCATATCTGATTGATCTACTACATAAAAATTTTTTTTTGCATGTGTTGCCATTATGAAAGAATCAGTTGTGTCTTCCAATCTATTCAGATTAACAAGTGTCATTCCAAATTCATCGTGTTTGACGTTGTTGTTACCGTTAAACAATTTACAGTTAAAACGGGAACTTTAATTTTAAAGTAATCAACCTCCCATATGTCTTCAATCACTCCATAATATGCATTTGATGCAGAAATTGGGTTTTTGTCCTTAGCACTCGAAAAATGCATTTCTTCTGCAAACACCAATACACCACTATTCTGAACTGCACTTTTGTTGTCCTGAGCTTTTGAATAAAATGTATAACCATTAATGTCATAACTGGACCATGTTATCACATTTAAACATGGACCACCCACTATCCATTTTAATGTCTCTGATACATCTGATCTACCAAGCAAAGTCTTTTTAATCCATGACAAAAAAATTTTGTTGTGCTCATTCAAAATCCACATTTCTTTCTTCTTTGGATGACATTGTTTCAACTCATTAATATGCAATGTGATATACGGTTGAGCATCAGCTATGTTATTAAATATGTATGATTATAACTTCTTTATCTGTTCAGCTGACAATGATTTGACTTTCAAGCCGCGAATCCCCTTTCCCTCATTATTAACTCGTTCATGGAAAGATGGAGGCAAACCTATATGTTGCGCCGCAGCCAAGTAGCTCGTACAAAACTCTGCTACCTCCTCAGAAATATACTTTTCAATAATGGAGGCTTCAGGTCGATATATATTTTTAACATACCCCTTTAATATTTTCATATACCTTTCAAAAGTATACATCCAACGAAGATATACAGGTCCACAAAGCTTTATTTCTCGAACCAGATGAATCATTAAATGCACCATTATATCAAAAAAAAGTTGGAGGAAAATACATTTCCAATTGACAAAGTATAAAAATTGAATCCTTTTCCAAAATGTTCAAAGCATTCACATCAATCGCCTTGTTACAAATTGAATTGAAAAAATAACACAACTTCATTATAGTCTTTCTGACACGAATGGGAAATATTCCACGCAATGAAACTGGTAGAATTTGTTGCATCATGACGTGACAATCATGTGATTTCATACCTATCAACTTCAAGTCCTTCAATGAAACAAAATTTTTTACATTATAAGAATAACCTTGAGGCACTTTGGTATCATGAAGACACTGACAGAATCTAATTTTCTCCCTCTTCGATAATGTATGACAAGCCGGGGGAAGAAATGTTCGTCTTCCTTTAGGAGTGGGAGCTAACTCCAAACGTATTCTCATTGATAGTAAGTCTAATCTTGCATTCAACCCATCTTTAGTCTTTCCTTTAATATCTAACAATGTTCCAATCAAAGAATCACATATATTCTTCTCCACGTGCATGAAATCAATATTATGTTTAACTTCATGATACCTCCAATATGGTAGCTCAAAAAAAATTGACCTTTTCTTCCAAATATGTCTATCATTACCAGATTTCTGTGTCTTTCCCAATGTCACGTCAAGGTTTTTCACCCTCTCAAAATACAGATCAGGGGATAAAGGTTTTGGAGTAGTATCAAATTCTTGTGAGCCATTGAATGCCTTTTTTAGTCTTCTATAAGGGTGTTCCATAGGCAAAAACTTTCGATGACCCATGTACACTATTTTCCTCCCATGATGCAATTGACAATAGGACGTCTGTTGTTCGCAAATTGGACATGCTTTATGCCCTTTAACACTATATCCAGAAAAATTTCCATATGCTGGGAAGTCATTTATAGTGAACAGAATCACTGCATGCAGTTGAAAATATTCCATTTTATAAGAATCATACACCCTAATACCATCAGCCCAGAACAGTTTCAAATCATCAATCAATGGTGACAAGTAAACATCAATATCATTACCGGGTTGCTTTGGACCAGAGATCATTGTACTCAACATGACATATTTGCGATTCATACAAACTTCAGGAGAGAGGTTGTAAATTACCAATAAAACAGGCCATGAACTATGTGTGCTACTGAGTGTTTGGTATGGATTCATTCCATCTGTGCACAACCCTAGTCTGAGATTTCTAATTTCATTTCCAAATGTAGAATATTGCGCATCAATTTTCTTCCATTGTGGACAATCAGCTGGATGACGTATTTTTCCATCACATACCCACTCTTCAGCATGTCATCTTAACCTTTTTGCATCATGTGAATTAACAAATAAACGTTTGAAATGATTAATTATAGGAAGATACCAAAATACCTTTGAATGGAGCTTTGTAATCTCTACATCAGCCTGTGATTTTTCTTTCACCTTATACCGTGATGTCCCACATTTAGGACACTCTGACAGAAATTCATATTCCTTCCTATATATAATGCAGTCATTCGGACAGGCTTGTATTTTCTTGTATCCCAATCCCATTGGGCATAATATTTTCTTTGCTTTGTAATGTGAATCTGGAAGATCGTTATCTTTTGGAAGAATGTATTTCATCAATTGTAGCAGCTCTGTAAAAATTCTGTCACTCCATCCATGCTTCGCCTTCAGGTTAATCAATCTTAACACCGCCGACAAAACCGTAAAATCTTTACAACTGGGATATAATGGTTTTTCAGCATCACCATATAGACGCGCAACTGTCGGTTCTATCTCAATTTTTTCTGCTACAATATCGCGAATCATTTCTTCAATTCCATCGGAGTTACCATCTTGCGAATCATCATCATCAGTGACATTCCGTCCAGTTTCACCATGCCAAATCCAAGGGCTATAACTCGGATTAAAACCATGACAAATCAGATGATCTTTTATCTCTCTACTTTTGAACTTCTTCATATTCAAACATTTCAGGCATGGACAAGAAAAAAATGTCACTACTTGGAACATTTCGTTTTGAAAATTCCAAAATGGCATCAACACCTTCCTCAAATTCATTGCTCATTCGATGTGCCGTAATCCAACTTCGACTCATTATTACCTATAACAAATATCAACAAAAAATATATATTTTTAAGATAAGATAAATATATGTTTATATGAAAAAAATCATAATTTGAATGTAAAACAATTTAAAATATAAAACAAATCTATAGGTATTTAAAAAAATATGCTTGAATATTATTTTTAAACAAAATATAGTTAGATATAACAGTTTTAAATTTCATTGAATCAAAGAAAACCATGACGCCTACATAGTTTAATATTGATTGTGGTTTTGATGTTTTAATATATTAGATAAACTACCTATTTAACATGTTATTAATGGTTTCTGTAGACCCTAAATCCATTTGGTAAATATTTTCACACAATTATAAAAAACAATGGAAGTGTTTTTGGGAGGAATATGTTCAATCAATTGATTTTGATGTCCCATATTCTATAACAAAAGGAAATGTGGATACCAAAGCCCTTAGTTTGGTTTTTTATTCTCAAAGGGTTTGTGATGAAAAAGAAGAGTATAAGTTGATGTATATGATAAATAAAATACAAGTATATTTTATTTATGGTTATGATAGAATGAATTCATACCATATCATTTAGGATATGCTCCCACCAAAAGTAACCCTCCTCAGTTCGAAATGAATAAATTTAGATAATTATGCATGAATTCATACAAGTATTGTTGTACATAAACCAAAAAAAAAGATTATTAGCACTAAAAGTAAAACTAGGAAGAAACAATAAACTCTATATACTCATGAAAGCTACTCCACAACACTTCCATGCTACTAACATCTATAAAAAACTACAAATTTCTTTTAAAAACTAAAAAAACTGTTTATATTTATGTATGGTGGGCATAACATGTATACATAGTAAGATCCTCCCTAAAACATCTCATGAAAATGTTGAGGAAGCACACTAAAGCCCTATGAAAAAAGGAATCTAAATAATTAATCTATAAAAATTATCATTTCAATAGTAGGAATAGAATAGTATATAATATAATGGTAAAAAAATCATTTACAGAAATCTGTATACATGATATGGTAATAAAAAACATTACATAGTTGGTTCGAGATCACCCACTATTTCAAAAATTCATTGGTTGAATGATGATTTTTGGTATACGGATTTCAATAAATAGTTTGTGATTTTGAAGATAATTTTTTTATTACTCATTTATCATTTTAATAAAAATTTATTGAGGCCAACATGTTCAATTATTGAGGTTTGTTCCCAGTCTACATTCTTTGTTCATTTCATCCCTCCTTTATTAGACATGTTTCACAAATTTTTTTTAATAGTTTTTCAAAAAATAAAAAATGAATGATCTCTATGAAACTCATAATCAATTAAACAAATTGATACATTGAGTTTTAAATAAGGATCATTGGGGTGATCTAAGTTTTACAATGATGATGTACAATCACGTGATATATCTGATGATGATGGTTCATAGGAATGGATTTTGGTGATGCGGTGCAATGAGGATATATGCCCCAGTAGATTGGATGTATATAATATAGAAACTACTGAAAAAGTCATAGTCAAAATAAGATATATGATTCATTGGAAATATTGGTAGCCGGATAGTATGCATCGGTAGTATGAGTGGAACCGTGTGGGAAACCAGATGTTCTATCAAAATCCTACTATACATGACGTGTATTCCAATGAAGATAGGTTGTGTAGTCCCCTCTATGGATAAGATAGGGTGTCTATATGGAGTTAAATACCATATTTCGTGTGATGAATCCACATGCCTTTTGAACCGTAGTTGGTTAGTTCGGTGGGTACATGGTGTAATTGCCATTGGATCTATATGGAACTACACACAGGTGTGTATCTTTTTTGATACCATGTACACCAGGGTAGATAGATCCAAAAGTATTTTCAATACATGCCTCGCATATTATGTGCCCCACAGACTAGTATTTCAAGGCACATGTCATATAATTTATAAGGTACACATTCTCGACCTAATGGTGCACATCAAAAATCGTAAAACATAATTATAGAATATCCGTGAAAAAAAAACGAACTAAATAAATTCATGGAAGGCTTACTTGAATGTTGCGAGTTGAGATGATAGATCCGAAAGGAGTGAAGAAGATAAATGATGAAGCCAAAATGAGTTTAACGCAGGTCGATCGACGAGTCGATTAGGGTTTACCGCGCGAGAGAGACGAGCCGGCGGACTATCAATCGAAAAATCGTAAATGACAGTCAACGGGGCTTTAATTTCTTTAATAGTTTTATAATGTCGGTTATTATATAACCGACATTATAAAATATTTTTTAAATTTATAATGTCAGTTATTTTAAAACAGACGTAAAAAACCCCCCGCTCTTTGGTTTTTTACGTCGGTTATTTTGTAACTGACGTAAAAAACGAGTTATTTACGGGTTTTTTACGTCGGTTATTTTAAAACCGACGTAAAAAACCCCCCCGTGCTTTGGTTTTTTACATCGGTTTTTTTATAACCGACATAAAAAACGCGTAGATATGTCGTTTTTTACGTCGGTTATAAGATAACCGACGTAAAAAACCAATGCGTGGGAGGTTTTTTACGTCTTTTATTTGGAAACCGACGTAAAAAACCCGATATTTACGCATTTTTTAAGTCGGTTATCCCTATAACCGACGTAAAAAACCAAAGCCCGTGGGGATTTTTTACGTCGGTTATCACATAGCCGAGGTAAAAAATGCGTAGATATCGGTTTTTTTACGTCGGTTTCCAAATAACGGACGTAAAAAACCCCACGCGCATTGGTTTTTTACGTCGGTTATTTGGAAACCGACGTAAAAAACCCGATATGTACGCGTTTTTTACGTCGGTTATCCCTATAACTGACGTAAAAAACCAAAACCCGGGGGGCTTTTTTACGTAGGTTATAAAATAACCAATGTAAAAAACGCGTAGATATCAGGTTTTTTACGTCGGTTTCCAAATAACCGACGTAAAAAACCCCACGCGCATTGTTTTTTTACGTCGGTTATAGGATAACCGACGTAAAAAATGAACAGGCGCCATTTGTAACGTCGGTTATGAAAATAACCGATGTGAAAAATCTACTCGCCGCATGTTTTACAGCTAGTTAATAATAATTTTATAACAATATATCATTGTTTAGTGGAAATCGGTATTGCGTACAACAAACACTATTGAGGAAGGTCGCTCTTGCGTGCAACACAAGCCAAGAATAGTGTTTGCGTATAATACAAGCTAATAAGGTGTTGCATAAAGTGTAATCTAATTTTGGTGTAGCGTATAACAAAATACATCAATGAAATTAAAAGGAATATTTCTCATAAAATCTCGGGGTGTTACATTCTACCCCCACTTAAAATGAATTTCACCCTTGAAATTCGTCGGGGTTATAAATAGTTTACTACTTGAAAGTATCTTTCATAGAAACCTACATTGTAAAAAGGAATATTAAAACTTAATTTTTAAAACTAAAGTATGAAACATAATGGTTACCCAAATTAACTCATCACTGGGTTTTCACATAGGAGAATATAGGTGAAAATAAGGATATAGAAGAGAAATCTAAACATCAATTTATGATGGAGAGTGGTAGAGACCATGGCTATAAAAAATCCAAAAATAACAAAGCCATAAATTTTTGATGATCGAAGGTACCATCTGATTCATCGGATATGAGGGTAGTAGGACAACATTTTTTGTTTTAAATATCATTTTCCTAAAGTTGAAAATTTTGAATTAGATGAAATACTTACTTGATTTTGGTACAATCTCGTCATTGGTCGTTCCTTGAACAATTTCCACTTCATATCTTAAATAAATGAAGTTGAATTTGTCATTCATAAAGTGTTAGCAAATCATGTGATAAAATGATGATTTATTCCATCTGTCTCAAACAAAATGTTAACAAAAGTTATTAAATATACATAGGTCTATATATAGTGATATTAATTCTATATGGTTCTAAAATGGACTTATAATTTCTATATCATACCACTTAATAAAATAAAACTAATTTCTACTAACTAGGGACATCCTGTAGGCCAGTGGTAGGTGATAATTTCTTGTTTCACTTCGGTTGTGGGTTTGATTCCCGTAGCCTTGTCTAATGCGACTGGTTGTCGCCCATTCTACAGGTTTTCCTTTTTCTAAAACCATATTATTATGAAATTCCATAAATAATATCGAAAAAAATATAGCCTTAAACAATACTACCTGATGCCTAACCTAATCCATTCCAACCTTTAGGATTATCCAAAACACTTTTGTCCAATCTCACAGTATGAAGAAAACAATTACCAGAAAGGTCATATAATAAGCATGTGAATACCATCATTTATCCCCCATATATCATAACATATATCTTGTTGGTCACATTAGAAACATGTGTATAACTTAATAGTGTATTATTGGTAAATTAATCACTATAGAACCTTAGTGAAAACATGAATATTGTCAAAATTTAACTATTTCCACATACCAAAATCCCAAAATTTCTATATACTCAAACCATGATGTCAATTTGTCCTTATATCAGTCATGAGCTCATTAATACTATCAAACATATTATTTTCTCTTTATCCCTTCTTTTTGTGCATATCATATTATTTCCAAAAATATTTCAGTCACTTTTTAGGGTTACCAGTACCATATAATTATTGAAAACCACAATAAACCAATACATAGATATTCTAAAATTCAATGATACTATAAATGAGATTCCACAAAAATATTTTCTAATACCATTACATAAACACTTAATCATTCCACCACTTCATTTTCATATTCAAAATCACAAATAGTGATTGCATGTGAATTTCCTTTGTCCTTTGTCTTAAGAGGTTGTTGATGTTGATCATCATTAACCCTTGGATTAGGGAATTGGTTATCATAATGCCTCATTTCCTTGCACTCGTAGCATTGAAGTGTTGGTGGTGTGTTCTATATAGTCTTTTCTCTATTCACATCATTAGCTACCATTTTCCCATTACATCAGAAATCAGCTACTTGATGACCTTCTTTTCCACACTTAAAACATTTTCTAGTCCCTTTAAGATAATCTCCACCATACTTCTTTCTACACTTTGAGCATAATGAAACATTTTTATTCTTTTCACCATAGTTTTGAAATTTTTCCTTGAACTCAATCTTTCATTTCTTGTCAAAACCATGACATGGATATATAACACCAAATTTCAGTTCCACCTTGATAGCACAACGCACAATCTCCTCATAGCTACTGAAGTCTCTTATAGCTAATGCCTTTCAAAGACTTGGTTTTAAGCCACTAAAGAATGGATCAACTTTACTTTCAGGTTAGATGATAAACACATATGCATTCCTTGAAAGCCTTTTAAAAGTTTCCTCATATATACCAAAAAATTCATAATCCTTTTCCTTAAGATCAAGGAACTCCTTTTCCGTCTTTGTTTGAAGAATACAAGGGAAGTACTTATTGAAAAATAATTTCTTGAACTCATCCCATTCCATGGATTCAATTTCATCTTGGGGACTTGTATTCTTAATTAGAGTCCACCACTGGTTGGCTTCACATTCTAAATGGTAAACATCCAAAATGAATTTTTCATGTTCTGAACAATGAAGTATGGAAAATATCTTTTCAATAGTACTGATCCATTGTTCAATAATAAGTTGATTAGAAGACCCATTGAAAGAAGGTGGACATTTCTTCTTGAAGGAATCAATAGAATATTGTTCCCTTCTCTTCTCATTTGGAAGTCCAGAATGATTCATAGATTTTGTAAGTATAGCAATAATATTTTTCACTCCATCTCCTATAACATTGGTTTGTTCAGGAGGACAATCATTGCATTGTCCATTACATTCATCAATACAATTCCTTCGGGTTCTAGCCATCATCTAAAACCCAAAAAGAATAGTGTGAGCGAAAAAAATCATGCTAGGAAACCAACATAATAAATGGGGAGTACCTTCAATATATAAAATCTTAGGTTTAATTCTAATATCGTTACTGTAATTTTAGGACTATAACCTATACTTATACATAACCTTAGGGACATCCCTAGACAGACTATAAAAATATCTATAGGGATCTCACTAATTTTTTTCATTCCTAGTTTCCAAAGGTTAACTAAACCTTCACAGTAATACCAACTGTGGAGACACACATATTGATGTACATGGACATTACATTACTTTTATGGAAAACTTAATACATAACAAAAACAGATGCCCAAAGACAATATTAGTTTAGGGTCTTTGGAAACTCGGAAAAAAATCTTCTAATCATAGTGAAAGATCTTTAACATCTCCCATAAATTTCTTCCCCTTTTCTTCTTACCTAAAAAATTTATTTATCTCTTGGGGAAAAGAAAACATAAAAAAGGGTGAGCTCAAAATCACAGTAAGGTCAAACATGGAGAATATAAAACAACCCATAAACATTTGAACGTAAAAACATGAACATAAAACATCAAAATCATGAGTAATGACATAAATCTTGGTAGTGCATAAGGCATAGATCATAAAGGTACATTAATAATGATAAAATAGCATGGGAATAAAACATGTAATTGTGGAAAACCATTATGGACATGATATTATTTACATAGTATCCAAGACATTGGTACCAAGACCATCATAGTGGACAAAGTCCTTTACTGAACCGGGTTTACTTGCCTTTCCAGCCCTGTATTACTAAACCCGATTTATTTGCCTTTCCATCCATGTCTATCTCTTGAGATATAAATCTGTACCCAATGAATTGGAGGGAGATAAAGTTTCCACCCATCTCATAATGAAATAATTATTATGTGTGCCACAAAATAAACATAAATCATTCATCATAACCCAATGAATAAAATGGGTTTCATAAACATCATCCCATCATAACATAATCCATATTAAACAATGGATATCATTTCATCATAAACAAAATCAAACCATGTAAATAATAGGAACATTATACTTGAAACATAACCATATTAAATAATGTAATCTTAGATGAAAAATATTTTTGAATAAACACTTGAAATGATTTCTTGAGGGAAATATCCCTTCTTCTTCAAAATCATTTTATTTTCTCAAAATGCCATGCAATTTTAAAAGAAAATAATTTCATTGAAAATAATCATGAAATATTATAGAGGAAGATTCATGTAAATAAGGAGTTATGAAATGGTAAAAATCCATTCATGCTGTATATGTTTAAAAAAACATTCTTCATGTACTTTTGTTGGAAAAGTCAAAAATTACCTCGTATGGTAAAAAAAGAAAGATTCCTTCCATACCATGTGGTAGAAGTCATAAAGAGGTAAAAACGACTTTAAACATACATGTAAGAATAGTAAAAACTTTATGAAAACATTTTTTATAAAACATGGACATGGATGATAAATATAACCCCAGTAAATACTTACGAATAAACAATCTCGTATAAGAACGAGATTGGAATAATTATTCCTTAACTTATGTACAATTTCTTCCATATGTGTCTGAGACTCATATATAGTGGGTTTAAACATATTATTAACTTGTAACAGAACCATAATAATATTTATGATATCATATATGATTCACTTATGACTTTATATTACCCGTTCATTTGTCAATTCCATGTTTAAGCAGCGTTTTGGGTAAAATCGTTTCATTTATCGTACGTGTTTAGACTTATAATTATTCATATAATTACTTAGATCATGATTACTTACTTAAATAATGTAAAACACAAATTATATATAATATATATTCAGAATATAATATATATATATTTAATAGATCGATAAATGGAATGAAATACACCATTCATGGAGACAGTATACCGTACGTACGCATGAATGTTGTTTTTGTTTTCGTATTAAATTGAATTGAATGGAAGTAAATAACATATAAATAATTAATGTATCATTATTATGTCATATATTTCATGATTATTTATTATATATACTTTATAATCATTCTGGAATGGTTAACATGGAGAATGAATCTCATCGCGTTGTGGAGACGGTAATCCATACGTACGCACGAGGAATGATATTGTTCCCATAATTATTGAATGGAATTAGAGTGGAAGATATAATATCTCAGAATCAGTATGATTTATAATAATCATATATAGTTATTATTTCCACCATTATAACCATCCAAGTATGGTGGTGGTGGAAAAATAGATTACACCCCAGCGTGGAGACGGTAAGCCGTACGTACGCACACACGGTGATTTTATTTTTCGTTGGATGGATAGAAGGTGAAATAGTTTTGTTTCATATTTATAATAATCTATCCTTATATTATTGACTCTGATGTTATTAATTTATAATGAAACAACTAAATAAGAGGAAGTAGAAGAATAAATAAACTTGAAAGAATCGGTAGAAGAGATTACCTCTTCCTCAACGTTCCCCTTTTAAACTTCATATTAGGGCACTAGAGTTGGTGTTTTGAGAAGAACCGAACCTATATAATGTAACTATATAGGTTTAGAAGAATAATTGGTAGGGGATGTCCGAGATTTAAGGCTCAAAATGGAGTGAAGAGAAGAGGGAGGAGGTACCCATTTATATGAGAGTAGAGGGGCACTTTCAGAAACCTCCAAAATATTAATTTATAATAAACTCCAAACCCACTTAAAAACTTCCAAAATTACTCAAATTAAAATATGAGATGATATAGGGTTTTAATATCATCAAAAATTAAAATTTAAACATGTTTTAATTTTATTTTAAACCTTATCATTTTGATTTATTCTTTTTAAATATATTTAATTTTATTTTTGGTAATAATATTTTAATTTTTAAATTGTTATAAATACATACTTATGTGTTGTTAATTTTCCATAATTAGATACATTATTACATTTTAGACCATAAAATTTTCAATTTTTAATTTTTAAATATTTCTGTGATTTTTAAAAAATTTAATAATATGTTATTTTTATAAAATATCAACAGTGTCAATTTTGACACTATTCATTTATTTGAATTTAAATAAAATCCACAGAGAGGATATATTCGAACCAAAATATTTAATAGATTCTAAACATGTCATATTAATATATAAAATTCTTGTAGAACATTAATTAGTTCATATAATATTTATTTTAATATTTTTAAACCATTTATTTGATATTTCTCTTAATAAAATAATTACTACAACATTTCTATATATTTATTTAATATACATATTTTTGCATAAAAATTAAAAATAAAATACAATGATGAAGATAAATCTATTATCTTTCATAATAATACTTTTAGTCTAATTTATCTTCTGAAACACCCAACTTCTAAAATGATATGTTTATTAAATTATGAAGGTGACAACTATGACATTATTTAAAATAAAATAATATAAGTGTCATAATAACTTTTATAAGGCTCCAAATGGCCAAAAATTCTACTATTGGATGATTATGGTCTAGGTATACACGACCAATAAGTTTTGGTCAGGTGTTTGGGCCTTTTATGGGAATTATTGTTTTAATAAAAACTATATTATTGTTTTTTCACTAAATAAATAATTTCTGTATTATTAATGTATAAGCTATTAAGTTAATTAAATATTTCTTAAAAATTATAAATAAAATACCATAATAAAGAAAAAAAAAATATCTTTCAAATGAGTATTTATAATCTAATTTATTTTCTATATAACCTTATATTAAAAATACTTTAATTATTAAAGTTTTAGTGAGACATATTTCACTTTCTTTAAATAAAATAAATTAAAGGTCTTAATCACATCCAAGTGGGTTCAAAAAGATACCATTTCGACCCTAGTATATTTTAGTAAGAAATATAATCATCCAATGATATTACTACATATGTTAGTGTAATTTTATAATATTATTTTTACCCTTAATTACCTGATTTTCCTTTAACTGTAGTAAATAAAATTTACTGTAGTTAATATTCATAATGTAAAAAACTAAAAAGTAGCCTATAAACATAATTTGGACCTTCTGATTCCAAATATGGAATCTATTTTTTCAAATTCAAAATGTAACACTCCCAAATGATAAAGGGTTAAATGACTAATTGATATGACTCATGTCAACAAGGTGCACCTTCCTTTTCGGGAGCCTACCTGATTAGAACTCCACAGATAAGCATGCTTGGCCTGGAGTAGTGATCAGGATGGGTGACCTCCTGGGAAGTTCCACAGGGTGTGTGTGAGTGAGGATAAAGAACACTAGAAAGGACATGTGTTGGCCTGTGGGGACTATCATTAGTCAGATGACCCATTCAGGCTTGTGGGTGGACCCTAGGGTGGGCCCTATGTGTCTGCGGGGCAACTGGTGGTACCTGGTGGGTCAGGACCTGACGGCCTTGTTAAGGCGGGGTGTCTGTGCTGTCTCCGGGGCCCAGTTGTCACATTTGGTATCAGAGGAGGAACTCAGCCTTAAGTGTGGTGCACTTCCTGGGTTGAGATGTAGGGCCCACAATGAGGACGTTGTGCTCTAAAGGGGGGGGGGTGATTGTAACACCCCCAAATGATAAAGGGTTAAATGACTAATTGATATGACTCATGTCAACAAGGTGCACTTTCCTTTTTGAGAGCCTACCTGATTAGAACTTCATAGTTAATCATGCTTGGCCTGAAGTAGTGATCAGGATGGGTGACCTCCTGGGAAGTTCCACAAGGTGTGTGTGAGTGAGGACAAAGCACACTGGAAAGGACATGTGTTGGCCTGTGGGGACTATCATTAGTCAGATGACCCGTTCAGGCATGTGGGTGGACCCTAGGGTGGTTCCCACATGTCTGCGGGGCAACTGGTGGTACCTGGTGGGTCAGGACCCGACGACCTTGTTAAGGCAGGGTGTGTGTGCTGTCACTGGGGCCCAGTTGTCACACAAAATACATAAGTTGCAGTATTTAATTTAAAATTAATCCTGCTGTTGAGAAAACGAGTTCTTAAAGTTAAAACATTTAAGGCGGGGTGTCTGTGCTGTCACCGAGGCCCAGTTTTCACAAAAAATACATAAGTTGCAGTATTTAATTTAAAATTAATCCTGCTGTTGAGAAAACGAGTTCTTAAAGTTAAAACTTTGAAAAAGATTGAAATGTTTTTACCTATGAATTCAATGTAAAATTAATGATAATGACATATATAATATTAAATGGTAAAAATATATTCTATTTATACTTTAAAACTATTAAATATTATAACTTAATCATATAAATTATCTTGATGAAAAAAGTTATTTTTAATTAAAATTTAGCGTATTTTTACTTTTCATCAAAATATAAAAGTTAATAAAAAAATATTAAAAAATCATTCAAAGTTAATTTTTATATCATTATTGAAATAGATAAGTTTATTTTGTCAAATTGAACTTATAAACATGTCAAAAACTAGATTTAAATTGGGTGCGTCATTAAAAGGCGGCAAAACTATATTTTTTGAAAAATACTTATTTTACCCGAAACATTAATTTTGTTCTCATACCATGTTATAGAATATGTGTAAGATGAATGATATTGTTATAAAATTAAAAATTTGGTTAATTCAATTCATAATGTCTAGTTCATAATAATTTTATAATAATATATCATTGTTTAGTGAAACTCAGTATTGCGTACAACACACGCTATTGAGGAAGGTCGCTCTTGCGTGCAACACAAGCCAAGAATAGTGTTTGCGTATAATACAAGCTAATACGGTGTTGCATATAGTGAAAGATAATTTTGGTGTAGCATACAACACAAGACATCAATGAAATTAAAAAGAATATTTCTCATAAAATCTTGGGGTGTTGCACCAAAAATGATGGAAGGGAAGAAAATATTCACAATTAGAAGATTATGATCCCTATAATAACAAATGCATTAGTATTTCTGATATATATTTGTTTCATGTTTAATGGAATTTTGATGAAAAATCTATTTTTTCCGAATAATTAATTTTATTTAAATATAATAAATATATTGTAATTTTTATAAGATTTAGAAGAATCACCGACTTTTAAAACTATAATATTCTCACATAATTCTATAGATTTTTTTTGTATGGAATATGGAATCTCAATACTAACATGAACGAACAAATATTTAGGTACCAAGAAGGAGTTGAAGGAAAGTATAGAAGTTAGTGATATATTTTTTAATGAGAAAATAGTGTACATAATTATGTAAAAATGATCCATAAATGAGTTAAATGATGAATATTGATAATCTTCAATGAACATAATTTAATAAAAAATGAAAAAATATTTATAGATATGTAAAAATGGAGAAAAATGACTTTATTTTCAACTCATAAAAAAGACTACAGTGTATAGAAAATATTATCATTTTGTTGGAAGTTTCATTTTGTATAACTTACCAGTGGGAATGAAAATAAATAAGATTCATTTGTTAATGTAATTTAGTGTATTTAAATTTTCTAGATGAATAAATCGATTTATAAAAAATAAAAAATAATATGAAATGCCAATTTTAATTCATAATGTGTGTAAATGAATAAAAATTTAAATGACCCATTTCTTAAATAATGGGTCAAAAAACTATTTTCATTTTAATTTAGTTGCTAATATATATAAATTAAAACAATTAGACCTGCATATTTGAAAATTTTTATTTTAAAAAAATAATATTAGAAAAATAAATAGATATGAAAAAATAATTAGAATATGAATATTTATATTTGAGTTAAAAAAATATGAATAGATATGATCAATTAATTAGAATATGAATATGTTATTGAAAAAATATGAAAAAAATATGAACCTACTTATATAAGAAATAAGTATTGGTTCATTATATTTATAACTTAACAAAGAAATAAAGAAAGTGAAATGAATATTGGAAAACCAATTGTAGTTTCAGTTTCATAACCTCAAGGTTGGTACCTCTGAAGTTATTTGAACTGTCCAAATTTGGCCAGTATTGAAAATATTGAGATAAAAAAAATAAAAAAAGTGACTTTTTTAACCAATATAGAGAAGGGATATGGGATGATGAGTTTTTTGAGGTTGTATGATAGAAAAATTTAAAGTATTGTAACCTCACCTGATTATCCCAGTTGCTGAGTTTCCTAATCTATGAGGAATACCAATGTTGGAAGATGCGACCAATAGTTGGACATGATGAGGCGTCCAATGAGGTCTTGCAGAGTACTAATGGATTATGGAATATTGAATGGGGGATTATGAGTAAGTCTTCTTCTAAGATTAGGAGATATGTTTCTTCAAGTAAATAGTGTAAAACCCTAAAAATATTTTAAAAAAAGGCATTCATAGTTTAGTGTATTCATGATAAAAGAGATGGAGAGATTTGTCTGGGATACAAAGGGTGGGAAGTAGGGAACCAAGGAATAGGAACCAAAGGAGTGGAGGGATGCTCAGAAGAGGTCAAGAAAGTGATATAAAGAGTAGGAGGAAGAGTCAAGAACTATAAGAGATGAGGGGAGACCAATCAAAAGAGAAGGCATGGAATGGAAAAAGGGGAGGGGAAATGGGGTATGGAGGGAGTGATAGGTGTACTTAGAGCCATGCACTTTAGAATAAATAATATATATATATATATATACTAAACAAATATCAAAAAATATATTTATTTTGAGAATACACATACACATTTTATACATAAAAACCTGTAAGGTAACCCAATCTTACACTTTAGTAAGCTTAATCATATGTCCAATGCCCCAAGAACTCTGTGATTTTTATAAGATTATTCACCAATTTATGCTCTTAAAATAATTTTCATAGCTTTTTATAATACACTAAATATTGAATAATAATTCCTATACATCTTTCAATATTGAGTTTAATTCACTAAAGTATGGTTGACATGCTTATCTATCTTAAACACTAATATCCACATGCATAAATGACCATTTTAGTAGCAACTGTACCCCTTAAAACCACCTAGATATATTTAACTTATCATAAGGACAAAATGGAACTTATAATTCCTTCATATGAAATTAAAAAACACCACTCGACACCTAATATACCATTATTATAATTATTTCATTATTTTTTATACTTACCTATCTAAAATCATCACATTATTGTGCATTTATCTTATGTATTTCATATTCACCATTCTATGACAAGTTTATTAGTTTAAATATGTCCAAACTTAATCCGAACCCTACATCCCCAGTTTTCAGGTAATGATCACCATTCTACAAATCACAAAGAAATTTATTTATTACCAATTATACTAATTACTAATCAAAGAAACACATAGAATAAATTTAAACAAATAACTAGTCCATAATTCACATATGAATGCATACCAAGCCCATAAAAAAGTGATAGGTCATATAACTCAAAGTGGACAAGGAATCCTCTTATGGTATAAACCCGTAGCTTCTCTAAGTTCATAAGGATTCAATAATATGAAGAAATGAAAAGAGAATTATAAATATACAATGTTCAAGGCCACCATAATTTAAAAATGTATTAGAACAACAAAGTTAAAAGAAAATTACTCAAGTGATAATTTTGAAATTTGTGGCAGCAAGTGACCATTGATTGATTTATTGCTTTAGGTAAAAGGTCATGAAACCTAATTACTCAATTAATAATTTTAAATCTTGTTATAAAAAAATAATAAAAAAATAATATAATTTATTTTGAAATTATATGTCAAAGTAGATTTTATTTAACCCAATTTATTATCAATTAATATATTTATTTAAGTAAATCATTTCACTATTTAAAACATTGAAATTCAAAGGGTGTAGATATCCATTAAAATTATAATTAATGATTTTGGGAAGTTTCCAAGCACATTATAAAATAATAGAAGATATAATCTAGAAGAATGTAGATTAGAAGAAATTAAATATAAATTAGAACCTGAATAGAATAATTTAAGCAACGTGCAATAGAGGAATGATATTTGGGGTTTGAGGGAAGGCCTTGGTTATGGGAAATTACACAGGAGTGGGGTGGGGGAATGACTAGTAGGTAGGGGAACTTCCAAAAATGGATGACAGAGGCTGGGAGGGGTTAGGAGAAGAGGTGGGGAATAACTTCAGGTAGAGGAGGAGGAAGATGGGTTGAGGTCACAAAGGGTTTGAGGTGTCTAGGGTGGAATTAGGTAGGGAAGAAACGAGGAGGGAATCATCATTAGTGTTTGGGGTGTTGAGGGTGGTGGGTGGGGATTCATCAGGGGAGACATGGGAGAGGGTGTTAGAGAGCATAGTTAGGGGGAGGAGAGCTGGATGTGTCAGTAGATAAGGTTTATAAAGATGAGATTTAGCATCATCAGGGAAGGAGGGTCTTGTGATGGTTATTGGAGGAGGGTTATGGGCATTAGGAGAGCCGTGTGAGGGTATAGTAAAAAAAGAAACATCATTTCCATTTTTTTGTAAAACCATGGATTTAAGTACACATATAGCCACAGTTCTAATTAAAATGAGGATATAAATAAACTTATATTGAAAAACCTATAAAATAGTGGATATAGGTCCATGTGCATAGATCATTTTTCTAGTAGTGTTTTCATATATGTTTTTATTTTTAATTTTCAATCCTATTACTTTGTTCATGGTTCCATCATCTCCATAATAATATTCAAGAAATTATTATTATATTTATATATAAATTATACTATTAAAACCAATTATTAAAGTTAATTTTTAGAAATGAAGTATGTTACGATCATGAAGACGATAGGTTGTACATATACATGAGTAACATTTTCATTTTTCAATAATCATTATGGAAATGAGATAAATAATATGTAACACACAAAAATTCTAAAAGAATAACTTTTTATTCAATAGTGTATTTGCTAAGAAACGACTATCTTAGAAGAGAATATAACACCCCAAGACTATAATGTACATTTATTCTGGAATAAATTTAATTTCTTCAATATCTTATAATACTTGCAATAATGAGTTTCTTCAATAGCTTTCATTACACGCACGACCAAGTTTTACCGAACAACAACATAGTATTAATATTATTATTTAATATGATAGTTATATCCTAACCATTGGAATAAAGAGTATGAATAGGATTAAATAACTTATTAAAATATATAGTTTACACATGTTTATTTTATATCTACTTATTATAAATTGAATAAAAACCATTTAAAATAAAAAAGAAACATTTTCTAAAAAAACAATATTTTTTTAAATATAGTTTAATCATGCATTGCACACATAATTTAAAATTTATTTTCAAATTTTTAGAAAAATTATATAAAAAAATAAAATAAATTTTCTAAACCAGGATACCAAAATTATCTTAAGTTAAATTATTGGGATTTTTCTTAAATATTTCATTTTTAATGAATAGTGAAAAATATTAGAATTTAATTGAAAATTAAATTTTAATCTAAATATTTTATAATGTTAAATTATATTTTTAATTGGATTTAAAGTAAAAAATTTTAAAATATACATCTTATAATATAATTTAGTTCATTGGAATCATTTGCATATTGAATTTTGATATAAGAAAAATTGTAAACTTTTCAACATTTTCACTTTAAAACCCCGCTTTCCGATCTCGTCCACAAGATTAATTTAAAATTAATTTTCCCCATTATATGGATTGAATTTGGAAAAATGGATTCCATATTTTTAATCATAATAATTTATATTATCTAATAAGTTTAAATTAATTTTTTTTCATAATAATTAGTGAAAAATGTTAAAATCATTTACATTGATTAAGGTAAAAACGAGTTTACTTTATGATTAAACTTTGAATATAAGGTGTAAAAATGACCCAAAATTGTCTAAAACTAATTTAATAGAAATAATTTCAACTTATAACTTCTATTATTGATAATGGACTAATGTTTTTTCCTAGTTACATGAAAACAATGTTGGTGAAATTCACTCTTTTAAAAAATTAAAAGTGTGCCACTCACCCCACTTATAAAAGGCCACCCCCTATCCTCTCAAATTCACACATTAAAACCACTTTTATTTGGAAAATACCTACCAAAATTACCAAAAATTTTACCTACCCTCATATTATAATCCCTTTTTTAAATAAATCTATTATTTTATAGCTTTAGTGCAAACCTAAAGAGGATATCTGAAGAAGAGGTAATGTTATTCAACGAACATCTTTATAAACCTCCATAAATTTTTATTAAACCATTTTAATATAATTAAATCTGTATATTTTATATTTTAAGAGGTTTTTATAATAATTTAATGACCTAAAAAACTTCACTTACATCAAATGGGTTTCAAAATCATCATTCGTGTGTACGATGAACTACCTCCTCACAAACTGATGTCGTTCATTTTTCAATTTCCACATCTCGAGGTTGTGTATGATGATGTATATAATGTATATATATAATATTTATGACATATTTATTTCTATGGATTCAAAATATACATATATATTTTTACCTTCCATTCTAAAGGATACACGATTACGTTGCTCATGTGTACGTCAGACTACGACCTCACGAAGCGATGTAACTCATCTTTCAATAACGCTTCACATAGAAGTTGATAAAGATAATTTCAGTGATTATATGCAATATAAATGGAATAATTATGATATTAATGAAATATTTATAATTATATAAAGGTAATATACATAATTTTTTTCTTTTCACTCATGTAAAGATGATAACATCGTTCGTGTGCGTGTGGACGACCGCCTCCTGGAAGCCATTTGACTCTATTTTCATCACCAAACCACAAGGATAAGATATATTAGTATATAATATTATATTTATGATATTATTATCATTATAAAAATTAAAAATATTACTTACCTCCTTTCCATAATGACTGGTAAAAAATATAAATGTTACTCTTATGTACGTACGACCCACTGTCTCTATTATCAAAACGTACTTCAATTTTCATAACCATCATTAATGATTTTTTTTAAAATAACACTTTATATAAAAATATGATAATTATTTCAGGATTATTATTATATATTTTATATAAATATATAATATGGGAAATAATTAGAACTTTCATAACAAAACATGCATGAGAAAATAAGTCAATTAACACCTAAAACAATGAAAATAATGAAATATTATAAATTAATGGGTAATAATATGTTATAAAAGTATCATATATGATATAATAAATATTAACGTGTTTATGGAATAAGTTAATAACATGTTTAAAACCACTATACAGTTGGTTAAATCACATTCAACTAAATGGAAGCATAAGGTAAGGGATTTAAAGTTGATACACATAATAACTTTTGACTATATATTGTTGTATTTCCACTTTTTTATGTGGATTTAAAGTTGATACAAATAATTGATTCATTTATAAATTATCACTTCAATTTTATGATCATTTAAGGGTTTATTTTACAATCCCATTATAATAGATATTTTTTATTCTTGAATTTCCATTAAAGGAAATTATATGACCATTTTTTTAATAAACCCTTTAATTTTATTCTCCTCTAGTCAATCATGATATTTTTCAATTAGTAGTATAATTATTCCATTATTTGTTACTTAAAATTATTGAGAAAATGTTTTAATAAACCTGAATTCATTTCTCTTTTTCTGTTGGAAATCCATTTTCTTAAAAAATAATGTTTTCTAAAAATGTTTTTAAAAATGTTTTATTTAACCTTTTCAAAATGATTTATTAAATGATTTTTTTCCCATATGTACTTTTTAAAAAATTTCTTTATTGGAACCTTATTTCCTATTTCCAAACAAGGAACATTTCTAACCTTTTAACTGTGCAAAAGGAATTTTATTTATGACATGTACGGAATTACCCACTAACATGACCATCATTTTTTTGAAGCATAGTTTGAATGTTTATGAGGATAATTTTTAAGAATTTTTTTATAAAATTGATTTTTAAAGAAAATTATTTTAATTAATAATATTAATGAAAAGTATATTTTCCTCATGAATTTTTTTAAATATCTTTTTATGGTATTACTATTCATTAATACCAACAACCCTTTATTATTAATCCAATAGATATATGTTATATTGATACCATACTTATTATTCCTCTTAATGGTTTATGATAATTTTGACTAAGGAATATATTAAAATTCACTTCCTTAATTCAATTTTTATAGTTTATAACTTTACCTTGAAATGTTCACTATCGAGTGATCATTAGACATTAAATTTACCCTAAATATCCACACTATTTATCATGGATATGATTATTGACTAAATCGTATATCATATTTTCATATGATGTTCACTTAGATGGTTATTTGATTAATTGGGGAAATATTGAGAATTATGTATTATTTAATCAATATGGGTATTATGAAGGCACAATATTTATGAATTAAATTGATTATTCAACATATGAGGAATTATTTAGATAGGTATTTTATATGTGGGGCCTGGTTATAGTTACCCCCTTGATGAATTAGTAGTGAAATGGGACAAATCAATTGGATATCCTTAGTTAAATAAGTTTCTATTCAGTATGATTTAAACCTTATTGTGAATGGTCTTGAAATTAAAGGAACCATGTACCTGGGAAACATAACATCCAAAAATTAAGCATTTCCTTCATTCAGTATTCAACTATTTCTATCCTGGAGATATTCACTATGACATTATCTATGGATCCATTTAATTATCAGTTATTTAAATTACATGTGTTTTAGTTATTTACATTACAATATTGATTTTTCCTTATCAAGTTATGATAGTCATGTTATTGATTAAATTTCATGTGTTTTCAATTATTTAACTTTCTATATTTTTTACACACTTCCTCATAGTTTATCTAGTACATGGAATGTGTGTTCAGTTATTTACATTTCCATATTAATTATTTTCATTGATTTAATATTACTTTCACTGTATTTAACCCTTACTAAGTATTTGATCTCACCCTTATTTTGTTTCATTTACCCAGTATTCCTTGAAGTTTATTATGACTAATATTCTAGGATATTCTATTCGTAATAAATTTATTCTCAAAAAATATATTGTAATTTGTGTATTCCAATGTAATATGAGACTCATGTATCTATCTAGTTTACCAAGAGTACTAAACTATTCAACCCTTCAAGATGTGATTCCTTGTATCTTATTAGAATGTAATGGTAGTAGGAATCGACTTCGGGCTACTGGGGTCGGAGTCACTAGAGTTGGTGTCAAAGGAAGTTTAGTAGAAACCTTGTGAACTAGATATAAGAAAACATATATTAGAGAACAAAACCATATGATAGAATTTGAGGATAAGTATAGATGAACAACTGAAAGTTCTATTAAGGTAGAGATTATGTGATATTTTATGAAAATAAATCCTTGTCTAGATATTACAAGTGGATGGGATTATGGAACAGATGTAATTAGAGGTAATAACTTGGAAAAAGGCACATCAGGATCGACTCAAGTTTCACATGATACATGTTAATATTCCTTACTGCACACCTGGTTTGATACTCACAAGGGATATGCTTAGGATAATTCACATTTTCTTTATAGAACATTACGAATGATTTTAATTGTTGACAAATGGCCTATGTTAAACCTAAGATATCTTATATTGAAAATAATGTGTCAAGATTTATACATCCTATAAATGATTATATGGTTTTATTAGTATAATTATTGTCTCCCACACTATGGTTTTGGGTTTTAGTCAATGACTAGAACCCAAAGGAATCATGTTAGCATTGATTATGAAGAAAAATATGGTGACTATGAGAAATAAAATAAGATGAAGATTTGAGTGATAAATATAATGTTTATACCTAATAACTTTTCTTGAAATATAATTAACAACATATACCATAACCAACTCCTAGACTCACCAAAGAAGATAAATATAGAGTTTGCTAAGAGATCGAGTGGTGGAGACCATAGAAAAAAGGATCTATTTACATCAATTAAGAAATGTGGAAGGAGACACCCAAGAAAGTGTACCAATGGAACAATGAAATGCTTTATGTGAAAAAAATAAGGGCATAAAGAAAATAATTTTTGAGGAAAAATGAAGAGTACATTGGAAGGAAATAAATCTCATCCTATGGACCCATTTATAGTTCATTCTCTTAAATGTGGGGAACTTAGACATTACCCGATTCAATTCCCTCATCTAAAGTTTAACCCCTAGACCAATTAAACACCTATGTGGAAATAAAATGAATGAAGTATTTATGTATTGTGATTAAGGAATTAAATTGTTGAATTATTTTACAAATGGTATTTTGGTTACAATAATCATGAAACATCTAAGGATTCTGTTAAATTTTAGAATAAAATGTGTATTCATTAACATAAGAGTTATGGATTTTATCACAGGTTAATAAGTTTAATATTGATAAAAAGTTAAAATTATTAAACACAACTTATTTAGGAATTTGTGGTAGGAATATCACAAGATTAAGGGTATTTTGGGAGAAATTTAAGGAAATAATATGTTTTAGTCAAAAATTTATTTTAATAAGATCAACTTTAAATTTTATTGAAATTAGTTTAAAGTTATTGATAAACATTAGGGTTGATATAATCATTAATGACATTGAAATAATAGTCAAATATGATTATTATACTATAAAAAACTGCGTTAAAAACATTTGTAAAACACTTATTTAATGAATAACTTTATTTAAATGATGTCCATCATATTTTTGGGATCTTTATAGGAATTATATTAATATATTTTATAAAAATGACAACCCATATGAAGGGAGAAAACCTTTCACATCCAAAAAGGTGGTGGGGCTTGAACCCATGACTAGAGGACGATAAGGGTTTCTTACCTACCATTTTCCTACATGATGTTCTGGTTAATGTGTCATTGCTTTTAACAAAATGATTTGAAAAATAGATATCAATGAAGAACCAACAATGGTTCTTTTGATGTTTATATATTAATTTATTATATTGGAAAACTTTTTCTAACCATATTGGTTTTGGAAAAAAGTTAAAGATGAATATAAAGACTTGTTTTATGGATCTTCTGATCCTTTAAAAGTAAATTTTAGTTCATAATTCCTAAAAAACATTTTTGGATATTTATTTCTTCAAATATTTGATGAATTGATAATTTATCGAAGCACAACTAAAGGATGAAATTTTTTATATGAGATAGAAAATATCAAGTAAGTATATTTCCTCTTATTCTTAGGTTGTAAAAAATTTCTCAACTTTAGAAAAAAGTTCTTAAAATAAAATTATATCTTATTACCATACTTTTTTATGATATCAATGAACTTTTAAAACCTATTAGATTTATAGATTTAAGACCCTAAAAATGAAATTGATCTTTCACTTTATTATGATAAAAAACCTCAATTACTCTTAATAAATATTTATCCTTTTCCTCTATATCCATATCTTGACTTGCCACCAATGTTCTCCTACTTAGAAACTGAGATATCTATTATTCCATATGACCTTTGTATCTTCCTTTCTCTCTTATTAAGAGGATATTTTATTAAATATTTTACGATGTGAATTTTTTAAAAAATAATTTTCAAATATCAAACCCTTGGTTTCTAGGATCAAGTTTAAATTGCGAGGGAAAAGTTTATTTAAGTGGGAGAATGTAACACCCTGAAATTCTATAAGAATAACATTTTATTTAATAACATATATGACAAAAAAATCCTATATTAGAAGAGAATATAAGACCCCAAGAATATAAAATATATTTATTTTAAAATAAATTTAATTTCCTTGATATCTTAAGATACACTCAACGATGAGTTTCATCGATAGCCTACGTTACACACAAGACAGAGTTTTACCGAACAATAATATACTATTAATATTATTATTTAATATGATAGTTATTACCTTTTCATTGTAATAGTGAATATAAATAAGATTTAAGAAATTATTAAAAAATATATTTTACACATTTTTATTAGGTATATATTTATTATAAATAAAATAATACTTATTTAAAAGAAAAAGAAGCACATTCTAAAAAACAACATTTCTTTCTAAAAACAGTTTAATAAAGCTTTGTTCTGATAATTTAAAATATATTTTTAACACTTTTAGAAAATTTATATGAAAAAATAAACTTAATTTTTGAAATCAGGATATCAATATTATCATAGAGTTTATTATGGGGATTTTTATGAAATATTTCATTTTTTGATGAATAGTGAAAAATACTGGATTTTGATTGAAAAATGCCTTTTCATCTAAATAATTTATAATGTTAAATTATATTTTGAATTGGTTTTGAAGTTAAAATAGGTAAATTATACATATATTAATACAATTTATTTCATTTTAATCAATTTAATGTTGATTTTTTTATATAAAACACTGTAACCTTTTGTACATTTTCACATTAAAAACCTGTTTTCTCGTTATGTCTGTGAGATTAATTTTAAATAAATTTTCACCACTTATGTGGATTTAATTTGAAAAAATAGATTCCATTTTTAGAATAATAATAATTTATATTATCGAATAAGTTTAACATATTTTTTCCATAATGATCAGTGAGAATATTTAAGATTAATTACAGTGATTAAAGTAAAAATGAGTTTATATAGTGGTTAAAATTAGAATATAAGGTGTAAAAATGATCCAATACTTGTAAAAAACCATTTTATGGCCATATATGTACCTTATTAAGTATATTATGGATAATTAACCATTATTGGGTACTAGTTACATGGAAAAAACATGGTTGGCATTCACTCTTTCAAATAATTATAAGTGTGACACTCACCCTTCTTATAAAAGGCCTCCCCCACTACTCTCCACATCACACCTTAAAACCACTATTGTTTGGAAAATAACTACCCAAATAAATCTCAAAATTCCATAACCTAATCATAAAATACTTATTTTGATCATAAATCCACCCTTTTAAGTCTTTATTTCAATCCTAAGAAGGATACCTAAAGAAGAGGTAATGTTCTTTAATGAGTGTCTTTATTTTACTTAATTATCCACCTACTGAAATTTCTATTAAACCATTATGATCTAATAACCTCAGCATATTAAAAATAATTTTATGTTTTCATAATAATGGAATTACCTGAAAAAATATCCACTTACATCAAATGGGATATGAAATCATCATTTGTGTGTACGACAGACTTCAGCCTCGTGAACCTATGTCGTTCGTCTTTCTATTTCTACCTCCCATGGTAGGGTATGATGATGGATATAAAGTATATATATATATATATAATATTTATAACATATTTATATCTATGGAGTCACTATATCACATATGTATCTTTACCTTCCATTCCTTACGAGGCACAATAATGTCGCTCATGTGTACAGTGGACTACCACATCACGAATCAATGCGAATCATCTTTATCTAACACTTCACATAGAAGGTGATAAAGATAAAGTTAATGATATTATGTTATATAAACGACATAATTATTATATAAATGAAATATGTACCATTTTTGAAAGATAATATACATCAATTTATTTTTTTCCTTTTCACTCACGTAAAGATGATAACAACATTCGTGTATGTGTGGAGTACCGCCTTCACGAAGTGATGTGACTCTATTTTCATCATCACACCACATGGATGAAATATAAAAGTAAAAAATATTATATTAATTATATTATTATCATTTTTAAAGTTAAAATATTACTTACCCATTTTTCATAATGATCGGGGAAAATGGAAACATTACTCATGCATACGTATGACCTGCCATCTCCATGATTGTAATGTACTTCATTTTTCATAAACATCATTAATGATTGGTTTTAAAAGTAAAATTAGTGTAAAAATATGATAATTATGAAATTATTATTATTACGGAGATTATAGAACTATATACTATAGGAAGTAATCAAAACTTCCATAACAAAACACACATGAGAAAACAAGGAAATTAATAACCGAAACAATGAAAATAATGTAAGATTATTAAATAACACATAATAATATGTTATAAAAAGATAAAATATGATATAATAAATATTAATATGGTTCTATAATAAGTTAATAACTTGTTTAAAACCACTGTATATAAGTTTAAATCATGTTCAACCAAAATGAAGAATAGGGTAAGGGATTTCAGCTCAATTTTATTTCCATGAGTCATATTGTAATGTTATCAACCTAATTACTTCTATATGGTGTATATAATATCCCTTTACATGTAATATCATGAATAATTAATTATTCACGGTATTATAAGTTTCAATTTGAATTATTTCATCTAAGGGGGTCGAATTTAAAGCTATTATGTGGTAAAGAATCTCATAACTCAATTATTTTTCATTGGGTTATATTACTTCCTCATTATTTTTTACATTATATGATTATGTGTGTAATGAATTTTGAATATATATTATTTTATTTAAACTTGTTTTATGTGTATTTATATTTTATACACATAATCTATTAATTTATTAATTCTCAATTCAATGCTATGATCATTTTAACGGCTTTTTTCCTAATCTCATTCTAATTGAGATTGTTTATTATTTAATTTACATTAATAGAAGTTATAATATATTTTAAGAATCCATTTAATTTAATTATCATATGTTTATTTGGGATATTTTTCAAGTGGTTGTACCATTTTAAACTCTTTGTTTCTTAAAAGTATTGAGAAAATGTATTAATAAAATATGACTACATTTTTCTCTTCAGTCAAAAATCTGTTTTCTTAATAAACCATGTTTTATAAAAATGTTTTAAAAAATGATCTATTTAACCTTTTAAAAATTATTTATTAAAATAAATTTTTAATCATTTTGTATTTTTATAATTTTTTTTTCAAATTAATCTTCTTGTCTCTTTCTGAACAAAGAATTTTTCTATCCTTTTTATCGTGAAAAGTGAACGTTCTTTACAACATATATGAAATTACTTGCAAACATGACCATAATTTCATTGGATCTTACTTTGAAATTTTATGAGGATATTTTTAAGTATTTTTTTAAAGTTATTTTCAAATAAAAGGACTTCTAAAAATAATTTCAATATGAAAATGATATTTTCCTCTAGAACATTTTTTTAAAGATATTTTTTAGGTATTTATATTTATTAATGAAAACAACCTTTATTCTTAATAAAATGGGTATATGTTATATTGATACCATAATTATTCTTCCTATGGATAGTTTATAATAATTTTGAATAATGAAAGTATTGAAATTAAATTCCTTTATTCATTTTTTATCCTCGGAATCCATTTTTTTCATTTTCTAAATAAACCACTTTTTGGGTTAGTGGGAACCTCCTATCAAAATTCAAAAAAAAAACCATTCCAAAAAAAAAATTCAAATTTCAAACACATATACCAAAATAAAACCTCCAAACAAAAAGATCTGGCCACATACCACCATCCAAGATTCAAATTTTCAAATTGCAGATATCAAACAAACCACTGTCACACTACCTCGGTTGGCAGAAGATAATGAACAGTTCAAGTAGATGGAACCTTGCAATAGAAACTCTAGAACATCTTCAAAGAACCTAGTTATGTTACCACTGTTTGCATCACCAAAGAAAAACTGAAAACATATTGACATATAAATTAGAATTGGAAGAAGAACCACCTCCAGGAACACCTCTTAAAGCCTCCTCAAATCCATCTCACCCTACCGACCTGGGAAGGATCAATGGATATGGTGGCCATAGCATAGTAGGAGTAGTAAAACCTCTATAGAGATCCACGACATGACCAGAACTAGAAACCCCATGAAAAAATTATCGTCTAACCATAGAAGACGCCGTCTTCAATGGGATAAAACAACAAAAAATACAACATTAGGCTATCCAGTTGAACCAGAAACCGAATCATGAAAAAACCAAAATGTCATAGCAGAACCAGAAAACAAAAAACCTAATAGAAATGAGAAAAATTCAAATAATTATTTGAAAAGGATAAAGCCAAGAACACCGTGAGTGCCGTCGTAGAGTGGATGGAAAGGAGAACCGTAAAATGAGATTGAGAAGAAGGCAAAAAAGGGGGAAACTTAGATTGCCGAAGGAGAATAAAACTGAGAAAGAAAAAAATGAACAAATCGGTTGTAGAAGGATAAAAATGAAAATACAAGAAGAGATAATATGGTCTCTATCACTAGGTGAAATAAATCTATATGGGGTAGAGGATGGGGTTGGAGAACCCGAGCCATGAAGAAGGGAACCCTAGAATGGAGGGGCTGATAAGAAGAAGGGAAATCAAAGGAAGAGAACCTGGAGTGAAGAAGGCCGAAGAAGCATGGGAATGAGATGAAGAAGTATGAGAAGGATCCATCACCGCTCGGAGACTCTCGAAACCCTAGATGGAGGGTGAGAGTGGAGGACTGGAGTAAGATCTAGGTGAATGGGGGAGCCATCTCATTTCATTTTTTATTGTTGATAACTTTCCATTGAAATGTTAACTTTCCTGTGATCATTTGAAATTAAATTTCCCCAAAATATCTATATTATTTATCATTGATATGATTATTTCCTAAATAAAAAACAATTTTGACATATGGTGTTCACATTGAAAGTTATTTGACTAACTAGGGAAATATTGAAGAATCATTATTCTTTACTCAATATAGATATTGATAAGGCACATTGTTTTTTAATTAAATCTATTATTAAATATATATATATATATAAGGAATGCTTTGGACATGTATGACATTGGTTAGGCCCAATTACTGATAGCCCCTCATTGCATATTTAGTCTCATGGGAAAAATAAGTTGGATATAATTTGTTAAGTTGGTTTTTACTTAGTATGTTTTAAATTTTATTATGAAATGTCTTGATGGTAATGGTACCATATACCTTGGAATCATGTCATCCAATAATTAGGCATTACCTTCATTCATAATTTAGTAATTTATATCCATGATATTTTCATAATGATGTTATCTATGTATACATTTCATTCTCAATTATTTAAATGGAATAAAATTTATCTATTTACCTTGTCATGTCGATTATTCCTTAACTAGCCATGATTTTCATTTTATTGATTGAATAACACGTGTTTCCAGTAATTTAACATTCCATATTTTTACACACTTACTTCTAAGTTTATTGATTAAATAGAATGTGTGTTTAGTTATTTACCTTTCCATAGTGATTATTATCATTGATTTATTATTGATTCCACTATATTTAACCCTTACTGATCATTTGTTCTCACCCTTATTTTTTTTCCTTTTCTCAGGATTCCATAAAGTTTACTATGACTGAAATGTAGAGATATATCATATGAAATAAAGTTATTCTTGAAAAAATATTGTGTTATAATTTTTTTATTCTAATGTAACGATAGGATCATGTATGTATCTATTTTACCAATACTAATAAACTATTTAGTACTTCACGGTGCTATTCCTTATTTCTTATGCCAATGTAATGGTAGCAGACACTAGCTTCGGGCTACTAGGTTTGAGGTCACTACATAATATTTTATCATTAAATAATAATAATAATATCATAAATAATAGTTAATTTATTTAAGAATAATTATATAGATCATCCATGTGGTGTGGTGATGAAAATAGAGAGTCACATCATTTCATGAAGGTGGTAGTCCATAGATACATGAACGGTGTTATCATATTTTAGTGAGTAAAAATGTAAGAAATAAAATGATATATTATATTTTTAGAATGATAAATATTTCATTAATATCATAATTATTTCATGTATATAACATATTTTCATTAAAATTATAATTATTATCTCCTATGCAAACCATTAGTGAAAAACATTCCACATCGCTTCGCGAGGCGGTTGTCCGCCACACACACAAGCGACGTTATCGTATCCTCATAGGAATAGAATATTAAAAAATAAATTTAGGATATAATGATTATAGAGAGATAATTATATTATAAATATCATATATATACTTTATATTCACTATCATACCCAACTGAGATAGGTGGTAATGGAGAAACGGATAATATCGGTTCACGAGGCGGTAGTCTACCATACACACGGATGATGATTTCGTAAACCTTTTGATGGAAGAATAGAAGAATTTAGGTTATTACATTAAAATAATAACATATAAATATATGTAATATACTCCTTTTATTATATAATAATGTCTTAATAATAATTTGAGGAGGTGGATGAAGAAATACAATAAAAACACTCATTGAAGAACGCTACCTATTCTTCAGGTAACTTCATTTGGTTTTCACCAAAGGCCTTACTTGGTTGGATCTTTTCATAGAATAAGGATTATAGGATGAGATAAAATAATTATAGAATTTATTTGGGTTGTTATTATAAAAAATGGGTTTTTATGTTTTTATGAGAGGAAAAGAGTGGGTGACCATTTATATGTAAGGTGAGTGGCATGTTAGTAATTTTTGAAAAGAATGAATTACAACCATGTATTTTACATGTAACAAACATAAAATAATATAAAATTATAGATAATAGAATGTATAAGGTCTAAATATTTCTAGAAAATATTTTTAATACAAAAATTTAGGCCATTTTAACCCTTATATTTTTAGTTTAACCCTCGAAAAACCCATTTTTACCTAAACTCTGGTAATTAATTTATAGTGTTTTCAGTATTAATTTTAGTAAAAAAATATGTAAAACTTGTTAAATAATATTAATTATTATTATTTTTAATATGAAATCTATTTTTATAAATTATATTCAAATAATTTGAATATTTTAAATGAAAATTAATCCGGCAAATGCGATGAGAAAGTGGGTTTTTAGAGAAAATGTTCAAATGTTTACAAAGTTTCTATATCCAATTTCAATATGATGTTGGTTAAAATTAACTAAAATATATTAGTATATATTTATATGAAATAATTTTAATTTTAAACTAATTTAAAATATAATTTAGATTTATAAATAATTTAAATGAAACAACAGTTTTCAATTAAAATTTAGTATTTTTCACTATTCATCCAAAAATTAATCTTTTCAAAAAATTATCAAAATTTACCCTAATTTAATTTTTAAATTTTTATTTTAAAAATTAATTTTATTTTTTTGAAATAAATTTTAATTTTTTTGGAAATTAAATTTAAAACAAAATCCGAATATTTGATGAAAAAGCATGGTTTTGATAAGGGTGTTATTTTTCAAGCATAAGGTGGTTTTATATTAACTCTATATCTAATAATAATCATTATATGAATATAAATTAAAATTTTCTGATATATAATATATAAATTTATTTATAACATTCCTCATTAGGGATCATTTTATTTAATTAAAATAGAGAAACACTATGTACATTAAAGAAAATTTAAAAATACCCTTTCAAACCAAAAAAATAAACTTATACTAAAATACAATATAATGATGATTAAAATGTAATTAATTGGATTAAATATAACTAAATAATATTTTTTTAATTTAAATAATATCCAAAAAATAATTTGACTTCTATGTTACTTAATTTATTGAAAATAAATGACATTTTTACAAAAAATATTTATTTTTTCTCAGTTCACTAAAAATCAATATTTTCCAAAAAATCCCAAAATATCACCCAAAAGAAATTTTGATTTTTTTTTTCAAAAATGAAGTTAATTTTATCAAATATATTTTTTAAATGTTCCAAAAATTAATTATAATATATTTTTTTCATGAAAATCAATAAAAATAATTTTTGAAGAAAACATATTTTTAAAGAATAAAATTACTTTAAAAATTGAATGATTAATTACTAAAAATTTAACAATAATTTATATTGATTATGATATATATATATATATTTCATAAATTATTTAATACTATTTATACCCACCAATTCAACAGTTAAGTTATAACGATTATATACATCCGAGGTTGTTTAAGCTCAGTGTTATGTGTTGAGTATGCTATCAAACATAAAAATATCAGGGTTGTGTGTATAGAAAACAATTGAAGAGATTACATTAATTTAAAAATAAATATATTATAAATTCTTTAGGAGTTACATTCTCACCTATGTTTAGTGTTTAATGTCTTTTATGCTATCGAACATTATTTACTTCTTTTAAAATATTGGGGTGTTACATTAATAATATTAATGTTAATACATAATGAATATATATATATATATTATTTTAATATTATATTTTTACTTCATTATTTATTATTCATGAATTATATTATTTTAAAATTAATAATTAAAATACAAGACATTAGTATACCTATTGGATACATTTATATCCAATGACCATATTTTCAATGACTATATTTATAACAGCCAGATTTCATTCCTATATATAACACTTCTTATGGAACAATTTTCATTTCCATAGTTTTTATTTTATATCTCAAAATTTAATTTCTTTTTTCAGGATGTTCTTCCTCATTATAAGTTTTCCTTAGATATTGGTGATTCTCAAGCGTGAAGATGGTCAAGGAGATATCCTAGTGTTGAAGATTTTATTATTTTATATTAACTATAACAACCCATGTAATGATAGAATAAATCATTTTCATGATTATTAATATGAATTAGATAGTTAAATTTATTATCAAAATATTATGCAATTTTTACTAAAAATAGAAATAGTTTTAATTAAACTCTTTTATTATAAGATTTTATTTAAAATATTAATATCTAAATTATAGAATGTGAATTTTACTAAATGATTTTACCTTTTGAAATCAGAATATATGTAACTTATGAGCTTTTTGATAAGGTATTAATACCTTAAATATTGTTCAAAACCTACCATTTTATGTTAGTAATGTTCTTAAGAAGCTAATGAGTGGATTGGGAGAGTCCGAGACTCATTCAAAGATCAGAGATCTGTAAATTGGAGAGGTATATTGAGTCATACCGTTAGTGCACAATTAGTGATAACCATCAGACTAAATCGTGAGGGGTGCTCAGTGCATAGTAGGGGACCACATGGTTTGACTGAACCATGAAACCTAGGTTGCATGGCCATGCAATTTTTTTAGTTGGGTGACTGATCCATTTTTCATGGGCTATACATGGTTAGGAAATCCACGCACCTAGCCCCTCTGAGGGGTGTCTTTGGGAAGTGTATGGATAAAAGTTTGTGTGTGGCTTGGGAAAACATAAAAACAATTTGTGTGACCACTTAAAAAGTGGGAAAAATTTACATTTTCCCTTTTCTCTTAAAAAAATCAACTTCTTCCTACTACATATTATTTCTAGCAAACTGCACACAAGAAGAAGCTCTCATCCCTTATAAGGTTAGAATTTTATGCCTTTTAATGACCTAGCCTCTATTTTATTCTCCTCTAGGTGTTTTGGATCTGAAATGGTAAGTTATCTACTCTAACTAATTCTATTATTCATTTATATTCTCATCTATTATGCTATTTTAAAGAATAAACATATTCTTTTTTTATGATTTTTTTTGTTTCATCCAATTTATCCCATTCCATCTCAATTACAAGGTTAAAACTACATGAGGAGAGTGCTACAAACCTAAGGATGGTATTCTATTCCATTTGCTTAAAATTTTTATGGTTTTATATTATGCGTTAATGTGATTCACGCCAAACTTCTCCAGCGATGCATCTAAAATGTTTAATAAACTAAATTGGATGGTTTCACATGATTAGTGTGGTCCTAACTACATAGTAATCAATGTCATGGTTGATTACATTGACATGATCCACACCCATGGGTGTGATTTTCCTTAAAGTATTAAGATCCTTATTCTTTGGAACTAAATTATTTGGCTATTACATCTAAGGTGTATAAATTACCTTGTGATATTTGCATTGGAATGATAATTTAATAAAAAATGAGGATATTCCATTTGGTTAAGCCCTTATTCTTTATTTCATAACTTGAATTACTTGAATTAAATAAATTGTACAACTTGGATAAAGTGTTTTTATTTTTATGCTTGTTAAATGTTATGAGCAGTTGATAGCCATCCCTTTTCTCATACCAAGATAAGGAAAAAACAAGGGTACTAATTTAACAACACCTTGGATGAGACCTTCATGATATATAATTAAAAAAATTTACGCATTGTAAATATTTCATGAGAGATACATGGATTCCTTATATAATACCTTTGATGGGAAGAAATATAATATTACTTACCTACCTATGAGTGATATTGGTTCCAAAGGGGAGTCACCATGGATTAGATCATTTGAAAGATTTTTATACCATGCCACTAATGATACTCAGCCCCATACACGAGATACCTAGTGGGTATCAGAGGGTCATTATCTACACCATGACGAGAGTGATACGTGGGATACCTTTATGTATCACCTTTTATAGACTCTTATGGTGTTGGGTGTCTATAATGATCCTATAGGGACACTTGGGATTCCTTTTATGGATCATCTTGTATTTAATTAGGATTCCATTATCTAAATTCTATGAATACCTTTTATTAAATTCTAAGAATTACAGGGACGCATCTTCCATGGAAAATAACATGCTTGGTTTTGGTCCTTTCTTGATACCTATTTTATGATGACCCATTTACTACAACCACATCATATCTGTACAGTTTGACCTTATTTAATACATATCTAGATTAGGTTGAATTAGGTGGTGTCAGTTTAGTACCCCCTGGGGATCCTGATTCGATGTATTTATTTATTTCCTTTCATTTATTATATACCTACATAGTACCTATTTTATATGAACATACTGAATTGTTTTATACATCATTGGTGGTGGCCTACTGAGTATATCTCACTCCGTACTTAGGATACCCATGGCACATGAGTAGAATTCATGACTATAGGTATAGATAAATGGAAGCATCCAACTTTCTATGTTTGATTCTTTCTAATAGAATGGATCATAGGAGTAGAGGATTGATCCTATAATCATGATGCTAGTAGTGGAATATATGTTATTTTTTATTTTTTTATATAATGTTTTATATGCATGTTTCCCCTTGATCCTTTGTACTTATTTTTTTGTTTAGTATTAGGACATGAGAATCATCATTTTTTATATATTTATGATTCATCTTCTACCTGTTTATTCATCTGGATGATTTATTATTACTATTCTAATGCTACCTGATTTATGATTTCCACTGTTTCTAATTATTATCTAAAAAAATGATTCACTATGATCAAAAGGTAATAATCTCTCCCATACAATCACCCTAGGAGCTTGATGCTATTTATCAGCTTTGGTGTATGGAGAGGCACACTTGAGGTTATTTGGCCAATTGTCTTAGGGAACCACTTAGTGGATTTCGGGTTGAGATGTGAAATATTGGTATCAGAGCCTTTTTCCTTTTGTCCTACTATTTGGGTGTTAGATATGAGAATAGGATGTATCATAATTTTATAATGAGGCTATGCCTAGGAGTAACTAACCCATGTATAGGGGAAACCCAAATTACCTGGGATGGGTCATTGTTGTTTTGGTTTGTTCCAGTTACAGTTGTACTAATTTCATTATTAGGTGACACACATGTTGTGTGATGTTATTATTATTGATATTATTATCATGAATTTTATTTTTACTTGTCCTACTATGAAAATTTGGTATAATCTCATGCATTATAATATGTAATTTAGGACTTATCTTCCATGCATTTTACCATTCTACATTTAATTTCCGCGTGTATTGCCTACTCCATATTATTAGTTATTTTATTATTATATATGGAAATGTGATGATGTCTCTTTAAGGGTAACATAATTATATTAATTATAGTGAATGTGTCAATCTAAATGGCCTTTTACCTTATATATTTGTGATGAAATCTTAATCAACTAATTATTCCATTTTTGATCCATGAACAATTAGTTCTATGGACTAAAACATTAGTTGATTTTATTGTTGAATGCCAATTGTAATTTATGAAGCATGTAATTTTATAAAATGGAAATGACTTTTCATTCAATAAAAACATTACACATGACCTGTTATATCCTGATATAGGATGTAAAGGTTAGGCTGCAGTTACTGGACACACCAATTTCAATTTATAAAGAGTATTGGTCTTTATAAATTTGGAATGGTGAAGCATCTAACTACACTATGATATATATATATACATATAAATAAAAATTAACTAAATTAATTTTAAAATTATGGGTTACTATTAAATGGGTATTCTGATTGAAAAGTAAATGGGTTTTTCCTCTATACCTTGAATTTAAAACTCCATATTCTGAAACCTCTTCTATTTATGAGACCTTGAACTTGACCCGACCGTAGTAGTGCGTAGTTGTAAGTATTTCTTATGATCTTTTGTGACTTTTATTATCACCTAGAACTAGATTTAGGTGTAGGAAAAGAGGTGTGAATCATTCATTGGAAGTTTAAATACCTATATTTTCTTAAATTCATTGTTTCCTATCTAATAGTAAATTTTATCACAAGTATACACTCGAGAATTATAGAACTATGCCTCAACAATATCCTCGATTAGTATGCTAGGAGGGTGGTGATGACCTTGCACTAGAGATGGTGGTACCCAATCCACCAGTATTATATCTTGTAATGACACCAAATTTACCTCTTATTGATCTTCTACTGGGTGTCGATGCTCATTTTTGAGATAACTTCTTAAACTTTATGCAGTCCATATAGGGAGCTCCATGACCTTCCCTTGCTATGGTAGAGTTGACGTGAGAATTCCCACAGTAGCATCCTCCAAACTTTTCAGGGGATGGATATACTTAGGCTAAAAATCTTGGCTAGAGGCCATGTTATTAATATTTGATCAATGGATATGAATCCAAAGCGTAGGTTCAAGGTCACCACCTATACGCTTGATGAAATTCCAAAGAATTATTGGGATGTCATCTCTTAAGATGATTGTCATCAAGGTATGGTCTAGGAGGACTTACATAAAACCTTGTATAACCACTTATTTCTACAAACCATGAGATTAGAATACTCTAGAGTGTTTTTAAACCTTCAATAGAAATCTATATCTCAGATCAAGTATTCATCTCTTTTCATCAAGCTTCAGTATTTTTCATTAACACTAACTTGTGACGAGGTGATGATTGTGAGATGGTTTGAGGATGGTCTTCCTTATGTCATCTGATTACAAATAGATTTTTTTTAGATGAACACTATTTCATAGATAGTGAACTAGTCTCTCATTATAGAGAAAAATTTGAGGGATGCTGGTAGGGTGATCCAGGTTAGTTTAACATTGAGATAGGGGAAATTTGTCTATTGATAGGAAATGCCTTTTTGAGTCTTCTTATAGGGGAATTTCTGGACATGTGACCTGCATCGAAAGTTATGTGGGGTGTCACCAGTGTAGTAGGGTAAGACACAATAAGCTCCAGTGTATGAGGAACCTAATAAAGTTACAAGATTGTGGATGGATGGTTCACATTCAGTGTTTCTATCAATTTTAATCTCTAGTACTTAGTGAGAATGGATCCTTAATGATGTTGCATTCAAGTATGGGATCAGTAATTCCACATTAGGTTAAGATATGGTCTACAATCAATCAATTTAGGTGTGGTGGGGTTTGAGGACAAGGTATTAAAAAATCATAGGTTTAACACCAGTAGAGTAGACCTTCCCTAGTTAGTCAGGTTGCATCTTAGGGATATAAATCTATCTATATCTATATAGTGAAACCAAAAACCAAAGAAAAGATTCAAGGTACTTATAGTTATAGGTACCATTATAGTATCATATGAATTAGTTTCTATTGTATTTGATATAGATTTTTATAATCTTTTATATCCAAAATTATTATGGAATGTTTTGGCCCCGAAATAGAGTAGTTCTATGGCATGATGACTCTCAACACACCATTAAGGGTTAAATTAGAGAGTATATGCTAGTGTAAGAATTCCCCTCTTGAGAAAGGTGGGTAGTGATTCTTGTGAGATTTCATTGTCCTAGATATGAGAAGCTTTGACCTCAAGCTCAGAATGGGATGAATAGTACCTTACCATTTCAATGTTGACTGTTATCTCTGTAAGGTGTCTTTTACACCACCTAAGGGTATTACATATATTCATAAGGGAGAATGGGATGTCTGGGTGGGTCTAAATGGACTAGAGAAACATAGGATGGGAGTAGTAGCATCCCAAATGGCTAGTCTCTTTATGAGTGATCAGGGAACACAACCCACAGAATTCCATAATATGGTGTATTATTTTAAGGAAATGACCCCTGACAATTTCTTTGGTTTACCTCTTATAAGAGGGGTGGAGTTTACTATTGATCTAGTTTTAGGCACGACACTAGCATCCCTTCATACCTATATGAAGACACCTACAGAACTCTAGGAAATCAAGAATAATTTTGAATACCTTGAAGAAAAGGGTTTTATACAATCCAATAGTTCACCATTAGTTTCAACTATCCTTTTTAGAAAAGGAGGTGGATGGTAAACTTTGTTTGTATGTGGATTATTGAAAGTTGAATCAGGTTACGGTGAAGAACCGATATCCAATGCCCCAAATAGAAGACCTATTCATCCATCTCCAGGGAGTGCATGTTTTCCCTATGATCTATTTGAGGTCAGCCTACCATCAAGTGCATATGAGAACATCAGACATACCACGTATGACCTTATATAGAAGATATTTTTTGTACGAGTATCTGGTTATGTCATTTGGCCTTATGAAAGTGCCAAAAATAATTATTACTATAATGTATCATGTTTTACACCCATATATGGATTCATTTGTGTTATTCTTTGTGTATGAAATCTTGGTGTATTCTCATACTCAACACATCCATGCCAAACATCTTGAGATGATGTTGAATACATTGTGAGAGCATTAAATATATGATAAAATCACTAAATTCAACTTTTGGTTTGTTAATTTTCACTTCTTGGGTCACATTATCTAATATGATGGAGTGTCTATTGAACTAGATAATGTAATCATTGTGGTTTCCTGGAAGCCTCATAAGAATTTCATTGAAAAATGAAGTTTCTTGGGGATAGTTGGTTATTATAGGCATTTAATTCAGAACTTATAATTCCTAGAAGATCCTCTTACATGATTGAATAAAATGGGTGTGAAGTTCTTATGTTCATACACTTATGAGAAAGACTTTAAGGAGTTTAAATGGAGACTGAATTTAGTGTCGATCCTAATTCATCTAGATTTGGTCAAAATCTATACTATTTGTTGTGATTCGTAATGAATTGGGCTAGGATCAATTATGATGTAGGGAGACTGGGTTATAGTGCATGGGTCCCAATAGATAATACCTGATGATTGGAAATATCTACAAACAACCTCGATCTATCAATCGTGGTTCATGGATTACACTATTAGAGGAACTATTTATTTGAAGAGTGGTTCATTATTTAAACAGACCACAAAAGTCTCAAATACATTTCCACCCAATGTGAATTTAATATCAAGAAATGTAGATGGGTAAAGAACCTATATTTGTTCAAAATTGATATATCTTATACATTTGTAAAGTTAAGTGAAATAGATGATTCCCTAAGCTATAATACTCTGACATAGGTTGTCCAATAGGCTAGCAGTGAGTGGTGATTTATGTCTCTATTTTATGAGATACACCTAGAGGTTTTGGAATATCACATGCAGTCAGTTTTAGCAGCTCTAGTAGTGAAATACTACCTTCTAAAATGATTAAGGATGATACTACTTTATTATCCCAAGGGATTATTCCTAATGGAGAGTGTCTCAAGTAAGGACCCACCTTCTAGTTGGGTTATTGGTGAGGATGAGATTCTTCACTTCCATGAACATATTTGGGTTCCTTATGACATTTGGAAAGAGTTGATGTGGGAATATCACACCTATGTTTATAAATTTCACCCTAGGTTTAACAATATGTACCAATACATACTTTTTCAGTATTGGTGTCCATGTATGAAGAGGTTTATTGAAAGTTTTATCACTCGGTTCTCTACCTGTCAGTAGATGAAAGCTGAGCACTAGCGAATTGGTTGAATTTTATACCCTCTCTTCATTCTTGAGTGGATGTGGGAAAATGTCACTATGTATTTGATTACAATATTGCTTATATCTTCTCTAGGTAGTGATGCAGTATGGGTGATCATCAGTAGGTAGACTTAGGTTACACACTTCCTACCTATTTGAGATACCATCTCTGTTGATGATCTTGGGTTGATTTACATTTGGGAGATTGTATGACTCCATGGTATTCCCTATTCTGTCATATCATTTCAAGATACCCATTTTACATCATGGTTCTAAAAGGGGTTATAGAAATCACTAGGATCATGAGTGCTATTGAGTATATCATATCACCCTTAGACCGACATGTAGTCCAATAGTATGATCTATGTGTTAGAGGATATGTTCTGAGAATGTGTCCTTGATTTTGGAGGTTCATGGGAGAAACAAATACTTCTAGTTCAATTTTATTACAATAATGGATTTCAGAAAATTATTTATATGAATCCTTATAAGGTGCTTTATGATAGGACGTGTCGTTCACCTCTCTACTAATTAGAGGTGGGTAAGGCAACACTACAAGGTCCCCGTCTCTTTGAAGAGACTTCAAAGTAGGTATAACTAATTCAAAAACACATGTCTACAAATCAGTCTAGGCAGAAATATTATAAAAATAATCATTGAATGCCTCTAGAGTTTGAGGTGGGACATCATGTCTTTATGCGAGTTTCACCTAGATTGGGTCATAGATAGATTTAGAGACAGGTAAAGCTATTACCTAATTATGTTGGTCCTTTTGACATCATAGAGATAGTCAATACAGATTCATATTGATTTTAGTTACCTTAGAGGGACCATTCCATGTATTATGTCTTTCATGTATTGCATATTATCTTGTATTAATTTACCCATATAATGTGTTTGATCTCTAGGATATTGAGCTGGAGGATGATGTGTCCTTTAAAGAGAATCTGATACATATTATTGATCAAATAATGAAGGCTCTCTGATGAAGGTTAGATCCACTAGTCTGGGAGCTATGGTTAAACTACCATGTAAAAGATGAGAGTTGGGATCAAGAACCTAATGTACATGCTCAGTATCTAGAACTATTCTCAGATGATGCTTTACCACCCTCATAAGGGAAACTATTGTAAACATTTTTTAAAGAGGGAGGTTGTAACATCCTATATTTTGAATGGGATAAAAATACTTTAAATAATATTAATAACCTCTTGTTTTATGTCAGTAAAGTTATTAATAGTCTAAGGAGTGGTTTAGGAGAGTTCAAGGCTCATTCATATCCTAGAGATTTATGAATTGGAGAGGTATATTGATCCGTAAGGTTTTCACATGATTAGTGATAACCACGCAATTCAACCATGTGGAGTGATCAGTGCCTAGTAGTGTGATGTATGGTTTAAATAAACCATGATACTCGGGCTTCATGGATATGTGATTTGTATCATATTCTTAATAAAGCCATTTTTCATCGATTGCACATGGTTAGACAAATTTTTCACCTAGCCCATTCAAGGGGTGTCATTGGGCAGCTCTTGGAGCATGGTTGGTGCATGTTCTAGGTAATCATGTGGCCAAACCATACACCCCTTTAAAAATTGGGTGAAATGAAAAAAAATTGTTTTCACTTTAAAAATTATCTCATTCCTCCCCCTCTTATTTCTAGTAAAGCACATGCCTGGAGAAGCTCTCCTCTCTTAAAAAGTTTGGCTTTGAAGCCTTTCACTCAACCAATCTCTATTTTCATTGTTCTTGGGTGTGTTGAATCCAGAATGGTAAGATATCCAATCCACTTGATTTTTATCTTCATTTATATTCTCATATCCTACACTATTTTGGTGTGAACTCATATACCATATTTTTAGGTCTTTTTCATTTCTTCTGATTTTTACTATTATAGCTCAATTGAAAAGCCAACACTGGTTGAGGGTAGTGCTATGAACATGAGGTAGGTGGTCTAGTCATTTTCCCTAAATGTATTATCATTTTATATTATGAATTGATGAGTCAAGCATCGAGATTATCCAATGAGACCTCTAAAATGTTTAATAAATTAAATTTAATGGTTTCCTATGATTAGTGTGGTCCTACTACATGAGAATTAATTTTTTAGGAGATTACTTTGATATGATCCACCCACATTGTAACGTCCCGACACCGGATCACCCCTGAAACGGTGACCAGACTAGTCACCACATGACCTCAAGCACGTCTCCCCATAATCCAGAGGCTACCGACTAGTAGCGACGGTCTAAGAATAGTCATTGGGGATACTATACCCTATTATCAGAGTTGTACAGCAGTATATCAGAGTAAATAAGAAATAATAGCAGAAGCAGCAGTACATAATTGACAAAACAATAGAATACAAATAATACTCATTTTATAAAAGTGTCCAATTCCAATTATACAGTAGATAAATTCATGACATGTTATGTATACATAATTGAAATCAATAAACAATACAACATGATTTACACATTATGTTCAATTCAAATAAAAGATAACCAAGCCCTATGGGTTTTCAACTCGAGCATCCCGAGCTCCTGTTCGGTCCTCTGCTCCAATCTCCCAAGAATTTTCTAATAACACAATCTTACAACCAAAAATAATCTATTAGGGTACCCAAGTGCAATGGAGGCCTGAGTTGGGTGTGAGATATAAATCTCATTAGGCCGAGACCATATGTGTCTACCCTAAATCTAGACATTCGATAAATAATTTAAACAGTTTGAAAGCATGCATAATTAAAGTAAGTAGTACAATGTAACTATATACCCAAGTACCTGCTTCAGCTCTCAGCTGGTGTCTGAACTTGCATTATACATTTTTCATGTATACCCAACAGTCATCACACATTTAATTTCATTTTCCATTTATTCAAACCTTGATAAATTACATAATACTTATCATCCGGCCTAAGTCTGACATCCCTCGTATAAGTCACTCACCCCAGATGTCTCTAAAGACCATCTAAGTAAACAAATAAAATAATGAATCCAAGCTTGTGCTTTGGCTTGGATAACGCATCAAAATACATTTTATTTAATCTTTCATATAAAAAGTCTGAGACCATCCACTAGATATAGTGATCCGATCCTGGGTTCGTCCACTAATAGTGGTTCACCCAATTCATTGATAAGTCAGAACCCTTTCTCATAGTCAATTCACAAATCATTATGTCACAACAGTTTTCATTGACCAATTAATTCATTTCATGTATGACCAATTGGCCCCATAGTCCAATGTTAAATTATGGGTGTAGAACATCATTTATAACACCCTCATGAGTATTGGGAGCATTAGACCTTGTCTCACAACCCATGGGTATTTGGAGCATCAGTCCCTATCCCATAAAAGAATGTTTGCATACAAACTTAGTGTAGAATGCCACGTATAGTACCCCATGAGTATTTGGAGCATCAGTCCCTATCTCACAACCCGTTCATCAATCAAACATATATATTAATCATTGGTGTGGAATTCCATGTCTAACACCCCAAAACCATTAATTAATTAATTCATAAATTAATTAATCCAATTCGTTAATTAATTTAACAACTAATTAGCAATATAAATCACTCGTCAAATAAGTCAACAATTAATTAACCATTCAATATCCCAATAGTTAATAATTAATTAAAAATTAATTATTCTTAGAAATCCAACAAAATAATTAACTCAATATTTAATTATCCAAATTCTTTAACAAGTCTGAACCCATCCACTCAAATAGTGATTCGTCCAAGACTTTAATAATTTACACGCATGTCATAAAAATCTCAAGTCAAACATGCTAAACAAGGACAAAATATTTAGCGATCATCACACACAGTATATCATATTTTTAAACCACTCCATCCAAAACAAATTAAGGCATGGAAAGAAAACACACATCAAAAGGTACCCTTGGCCAAAATTCATAACAAAAAATCAATTCACAATCTTAAATTAATGCATGAAAATTAATTAATTCAAAAAATAATTAATTAAATCATATCTCTTTAACAAGTTCATCAATTAATTATCCATTTTCCATTTATCATGTAATAATTAATCCATCCATTAATTATTACAAATTTCTAATTTATATTCTGAACATGTCAAAATTTTCAATATTCTCAATGTTCAGAAAATGCCACAATTTTTCCAAAATGTAAATTGATAATTAATTACTCAATTAATTACCCTATTACCCATCATACCCCATTTAAATCATTTAACTATTTAATCATATCACTTTAGACAAATTAGAAATACATGATTAAAACCAACAAATGATCAAGTCTTCATTTATCTCACATGGCGACATCATTTAATAACATAAAAAATGTCATGCATCGACATATCATATATCAGCACCAGTAAGAAGACATATAAAAAGCCAAACCACATCAATAATGATATGACATTACCATTAACTAGTAGTTTATCTTTAATTAGACTTTCAAGAAAAATTAGCAGTTTCATAATAAAAAAACTCACAATATAAATTTATTTAAAGAATATATAATTCTTAAATAAATTGATAGAGATTTGGGACCCTACCTCGGGGTGGAACCATTTTTATTCTGTAATGCTTCAATGTACTTGGCAGAAACCAGTGCATTACTGGTCCACAGTCGCACGTGAACACACCTTCACACACACATATATTCATATGTGCATGTTGTTTACATTGATCAATAAAAATTAAATATATTAAACTGGTACCCAGAATCAATGTAGTAAAGAACAACGCAACTCTAACTTGGTACCAATGACTCATAAAAAATTAACAGACATTAATTTAATAGGAGTAAAACCAAAGGGTGGGTTTAAAAGCCTACCCAAACCAACAACTCCAAAGAAAATCAAGCCCATCTACCTCGCCCTTGGAGTTTGATGCTAGAACATGGACCTACGGGTCCCTAATAAACATTAGCATATCCAAAAAATTAAAAGAACGCAACGACTAGATAAAATCAAACCTTAGGGTTTAAATCGAGCAAACAAGGTGAGAGATTGGAGTAAAATGGCTGATGAAAATCACAAGTTAAATGCAGACAGACTCACCTTGATGAGGCAGACAAGATTTGTGAAGAGTCTGAGAGGAATCGTCACACGCAAAGTGGAGTCTAAGAGAGGGGGTGGTGCGCTACAGGTTCTTCTCGGGAGTGTCATGTGTTGGTACGAGGGGGTCCGGCCAAGGGTTAAATGCTAGGGATAAGGGGCCATGCATTGCTAGAGGTTACACTGCATTGAAGGACCAGGAGTAGCTGGAGTGCAAAGGCGCTGCGCACCTAGTGAATCACCTAAGGAGGAAGAAAACATGGGGGTCGTGCGCCTCACCTGCAGGTCACACCTCTCCATTTTCTTTTCTTTTTCCACTAAAATTAATCTATTTAACTGAATGTAATAATTAAAATAATAATACTCATTTTATTATTATTATTATTATACATATTAAAAACTTATATAATAAGTGAAAAACTCCCCATTTAATTAAAAACACTTCTTCATTTACTATTCTCTTAATAAACATTTTATAATTAATTATAAAACTCCCTATTAATCAAATAATTAAATTATTTTGACATTTATTTAACTAAATAATCACAATAATAATAATATCATCATTATTATTATTATTATTCCAACTTTCATTTATTTAAAACCCAAACACCCAATTTATTACAATATCATTAATATGATAAAAACTCCAACCCATAACCCCTAATTTAATTTCCATAATAACAATAATTATTACCTTTATAAAACTAAAATAATAATAGTCTCATTATTATTATTTTTCAAACCTTTGATAAACCGAACACCTCTATTTAATATCAATAATTCTTTAAATCTAAAACCCCTAATTTAATTAAACATTTCTTTGAGAAGCTCAAAATCCAAATTAAATTCTTTTAACATTTATGTAATTAAGTAAACAAAATAATAATAATAACATCATCATTATTATTATTTCAACGTTCATTTAATTAAAACCAAAAAACCCAAATTTATTATAATGTAATTAATATGTTATTAATGATAAAAACTCCAACCCATAACCTAAATTTAATAATAAATGGTCCTTTGATAATTTTGAAACTCTTCATTTAATTAAAACGGTTCTTCAATAAACCCCAAAGACACATTAATTTCTTTAACCATCATTTAATTAATTTTTTATCATTCATTTAATTAAACAACCATAATAATAATAATAAATTCATTATTATTATTATTAAAAATTTATTTTAATTAATCACATTCTCTCATATAATCTTATTTAATTAAATTAAATAATATATTAAGAAGTATAAACTACACGGTTTGGACTGCTACCTTGCACTGCTCATGTAGATCCATTAAAGTGAAATTTTCCAGATCCGATGCTCTCGAGACTCATCGAGACACCCACTAAAATTATCATATAAATATAGAAGTTCAAAAATGACACCTTTAGGTGTTACAACACTCAGAATAAAATTCCGGGGCTCGGTTTAAAAAAACGACTCATTGATAAATTGAAAAATATTCGAAAACCTTCATATTTTAACCCGGTTAAAATACATGGGACTTTAAAAACTTGGTTGTTGTTTTACATAATGGATTGATATTTTTATGATTTGGAACTAAATTATTTTTCCATTACATATAAGTCACATGAATTACCTTGTGATAGATGTATTGCAATGATAATTTCAGAAAAGTGAGGAGAGGCCATGTGTTTATCCCATTATGAAAAATTTTATGTCTTAAATTACATGAATTAAATGAATTGGAAAACTTAGATAAAGAGTTTTTATTTGAATACTTAATAAATGTTAGGAGTGGTTTACAACCAACCCTTTTCTCATACCAAAACGAGGGAGAAATAAGGGTCTTGATTTAAGGGTTCCTTGGATGGGCCCATCATGATATATAATTAAGACTTGTTATGGATTGTAAATACATCATGATAGATACTTGGATTACTTATATAATTCTTGGATAGGCTCGTCGAGAAAATTACATACCTACCCATGAGCTATACCAGTTCCCTAGGGGATTCACCATGGGCAGACTCAATGGAATGATGGTTATACCATGCCATGAGCGATACTTGGTCCATTACATGAGATAATTGAGACGAGATTATGGGGTATTTCTCTACACCATGATGAGATTAATAATTTGAATTCCTTTACAGATCACCTCGGATAGACTCTACAATTATTGGGTATTTATAGAGCTCCTGGAGTGTCACTTGGGATTCTTTTTATGAATCACATTGGATAGGCTCATAATTCCATTTGTTAAATTATAAGAATGTATTTTATTAAATTTTAAGAATGCATAAATATTATCCCAAGGATCCATCAAACAAGCCAAATAAAATGCTTGGTTTTTGTCCATTCTTGATACTTATATTATTATAACCCATTTATCACACGCACATCATATCTATACAAGTTCTCCTTAGTTCAAAAGTACCCATCTTAAGCTGAAGTAGGTGGTATTGGTTGGGTACCCCGTGAGGATGCCAGTACAATGTATTTATCAATTTATTACCTTGAATTTATTATTTACCTACACACTATTAATTTTATATTCACAGATTGTCTTTCTAGAGGCACAATTGGTGGCGGACGACTGAGTATATCTCACACCCTTGTCGGGCCGCCCATGGTACCTGAGCAGACTTCATGACTATATGTATAGATAAAGAGAAGAGTCCTACTTTTGATGTTTGATTCTTAATAGTAGGATGGATCATGGGAGTATTGAACCAAGAATATGCTAATAATTCTAGTAGTTTTATATTTTGGTTTTATTTTTGTATATTTTATAGCATGTTATATAATCATGTTTCCAATATATCTAATGTACCTCATTCTTGTCTAGATACAGGACATGATCATCATCATTTTTGTATCTACTTTGATTCAACTTATTCCCATTTATTCATATGGATGGATTTTTATTAATATTTTTTTCTTTATGATTTAATTTATTTATCTTTATAATTATTATCTACTATTTTTCTCCACTCCGACTAAGAGGGCATAGTCTCCCCCCGGACTCACCCTAGTCCGTCACTTCTAATCGGCAACCTCTAGCATATGGGGAGGCACGCTTGAGGTCATGTGGAAAATAATCTTGGGAAAATTATTATTGACTAAAAGTTTAGGGTTATATAATATCAACATTAACTTAGGGTGAAATTTTGAGATTTTTTAAGAGCATAGTGATTTTTAGGGGAATAGTGAAAAATATCATTTTTTATAAAAATGTCATTTATTTTCAATAAATTAAGTAGTTTAAAAGTATAATTATGTTTTGAATATAATTTCATATAAAATAATTATTCCATAGTTATATTTTATCCTCTTAATTTATTTTAAATCAACTTCATACTATATTTTAGTATAATTTTATATTTGGGTTTAAAAACAGAATTTTCTGGAAAATTGTTATAAAGTGAATAATGGTTATCAATATTAATTAATTAAAATAATTTATAATGAGAAATGATATCATGAAATTTTATATTATATATATATTAATATTAATTTAAATCCATTTAATTATTATTAAATTTCATAGAGTTAATATACAATCATCCTTTTCGTTAAAAATACAATTCTTGAAAACCCGTTTTTTGTCATGTATGCGGGTTTTGTTTAAATTAGAATTTTCCAATTATATGAGATGAATTTTAAAAAATAGATTCCATATTTTGAATCACAAAAATTTGTATTATCTAATAATTTCAACTTAATTTCTGACCATAATGAATAGTGAAAACAATAAAAATTAATTACTGCAGTTAAGGTAAAAACACATTTATCCGGGCTTAAACTAAAGAGATAAGGGATAAAATGACCTAATAACTTGTATAAAATATATTATATGGATATATATATACCTTATAATGTATAATGGTTTATAATTGTCTATTTTTTATCCTTTTTTCACGTGAAAAATGTGGGGATATATTTTTTTTAAAAAAATTACAAGTGTGCCACCCAACTCACTTATAATAGGCCACCCCCTATCATCCTCTCTTCACACTTCAATAACCCATTGATTAAGACAATTAATACCCAAATAATTTCCTAAATCCCCTCCCCTAATCCTCGAATCCTTATTTTTATCATAAATACATTACAGAAAGACTTTAGGTATAATCCTAAATAGGTGTTTCAAGAAGAGGTAAAGTTCCTAACTATGTGTTTTGGATTTATTTATTATTTCACATCCTTTAAATATTATTAAAATATTTTTAAATAATAAAAATATTATTTTATTATGCTAATTTAATAATCTAAATCTATTTACTCTTCTATCAAATGAGATGAAAAATCATCATTCATGTGTACGACGGACTACCGCCTCACGAACTGATGCCATTTGTTTTATATCATCACTTATCATGGATTGATATCATTATGTATTTAAAGTATATATATATTATATTTATAGAATATTTATACTTATGGATATATTATATCACATATACCTTCTTAATTTATAATCTATGGGGAATATGATAACATCGATCGTGTGTACGGAAAAGTACCACTTCTCAAATCGATGTGATTGATTTTTTTAATGATTTCATAAAAGTTAATAAGGTTTAATTTAATAAATATATGAGATATAAATTAAAAAATAAATAAATAAATTATATATTTATTATTATTAAAAAATAATATATCATTTTCTTTCTTACACTGAAAAATGATAATGTCACTCATGTATGTGTGGACTACTGCCTCCACGAAGCGATGTGATTATTATTTTTTCATAACCAAAACACATGGATTTTATTTATAATATATTTAATGATATAATATTTTCTTTATTATATTATTATCATTATTTAATGATAAAATATTAATTTATTTATTTATATAATGATCATTGAAAAATGGAAATGTTACACATGCGTACGTATGACCTACCATCTCCATGATTGTAACATAATTCATTTTTCATAACCTTCTTTCATGATTGGTTTTAAGAAGTATAATTGATGCATAAATATGTGAATTATGTAATTATTATTATTTTAAAGATATTGAATAATGAAATATTTGACCAATAATCAACCAACCAAATAATTTTTTGGCACATAAGCCAAATATCATCGAAACACCCAACATAAATTTAATTGATTATGTAATTGTATATAACATGGTTAATAAACATGAAAATTTTATCAAACAAGTAAATAATTAAAATAATAATAATATTATATAATATAAATAACATATTTGACAAGTCATACTCAATGTATGGGACTTCGTATCAATTTCTATACGTTTAGGCATATTTTGATGTTATGCACCTATATTCCTTTATAAGGTGTATATATAACCCCTTTGACATGTTATATCATGAATTTATCTATTCTCAAGATATTTATTATTTTTTAATGTTGTTTTTCATGAGGCTTATGATTCAAGTGTTTCCCAACTGATAAAGGAATTTTCTTTAAAAAAATCATCTTTTAAAGTTTTCCTTTTAACTCTTTCACTTCCAAATACATGTTTTTAAAATTATTTTATGAATGTTTTTATATGGGAATAAAATATTTATAAATTAAATTTTTTTCCTATTTTTAATTTATTTTAGACAAAATCAAAAGGAATCTTTTTATTTGTTTTATATTGTGACACCCTAAGTTTTAAAAATATGAATATCATATTTGATAAAGTGTATGAAACACCACACCAAGATTAGAAGAAAATATAACACCCCGAAACTTTATGATATATTTGTTTTTTAAAATAAACTAATTCTATTCAATAGTTTTAATTACATGAAAAACTGAGTTTATATTAGGTTAAATTTAACACTGAGTTTATCTTGTATTATATGCAATCCTTTATTTAACTCACGTTACACATAATATTGAGTTTACATGAAATGTGACATTTTATTAAAATATTAATTTTTAATATTATATTTATCCTAGAGATGATAAATTTGTAGGTATTAATATTAATAACTAAATTATGAAAATTATGTTAATCTATTAATTAGAAATAAAATAAAATAATTTAAAAGAAAAAGAAATGTCTTCTGAAAATCTGTATTTTTCTAAAAGACAGTTTAGTCTCACAGTACACACTTAATTTAAAATTATTTTTTAATAATTTCAGAAAATTTATTTTAAAATATAAACTTTATTTTTTAAATCATCCTAATAAAATTATCTTAGGTTGAATTTTTGGGTTTTTCTTAAAATATTTTGTTCTTTAATGAATAGTAAAAAATGCATAATTTTAATTAAAAACTGCCTTTGTGTTTAAATTATTTATAATTTTTGATTATATTTTAATTTTTTTTAAATTAAAATTATTTCAATTATATATATATATATATTAATCCAATTTAGGTCATTGTAATCATTTTCATATTGAATTTTGATATAGAAACTTTTTAAACTTTTGAACATATTCTCTTTAAAAAACATGATTTCTCATAGTGTCTACAAGATTAATTTTGAATTAAAATTTCATAATTATTTGAATTTAATTTTCAAAGAATAATTCTATAATTGGAATAATTTTTTTATTATATAATGATTCCAAAATAAATATTGACCAAAATTATTAGTTAAAATAGTAAAAATTATTTACCACACTTAAGGTAAAAATGGATTTACTAGGTTTAAACCAAGCAGATAAGGGTTAAAATGACCTAACAATTTTTCCAAGACCCATTGGATGGAAAAAAGTCAACCCTTATAAAATTATTCTATATTTTATGATTTTTTGGTTCTCTTTTCCATGAAAGTGACCTATATAATAAGTTAAGTAATGAAAAATAGAAGAAAATAACCTTTCTTACTTTTAATATCTATAAAGATTTAGGATAGTGAACAAATTATGTCCAGTTATAAATATTATTTTAAAATTTAAATGAGTTTTTTTATCATGATAATTTATTTTTAATTTTTATAGCTTAAATAATTACTTAAAATGCTTAAGAAACACCAACCTGGTAATTAGTTAGTTAATAGAAAAATAAAATAAATAATACTAAAAATATTAAAATAAAGTAAATTGAATGAATTATTGTGTTACATTGATTTTTTAGATAAATATATCATTTTTTATTGGTTTTAACACAATATATTATAATTCCATATTTTTCTTTATTTTTTTTAATTCAAATTAAATGACTAATGTCAAAATTAAAATTAATGTTATTTAAAAAAATGATATTTTATTAAATGATTCAAAATTCATAAAAATTCTATATTGTTCCAAGTGACATATAAATTTTAAAAAATATAAAATATGGTTCATTTATGGATCAATTATTCTTTTATGGGGACTATATTGGACCTTAAATTGTAAAAATGTTGTTAGAGTTGTTAAGGTTAAAATGATGTTTTTTCACGTTATATACAATAGTTTTGAAATTAATTTTCAGCACAAATAGGATTTTTATTTTAAAAATTGGTATTAATATTTAAAATCCTTGGGTCCAAATTATCTAACAAGGGTCATTTTATTTTAATCTTAAATGATAAATTACCAATTCTAAAAGACTAGTTACTATAGTGAAAAACCAAAATGGTAAAAGAAAGGAAACTTAAAAGTTAAGGAGAAACATGTTTAAAACATTTTTTTGGGATGGAGGTGTGTGTCAACCATATAATACCAATAGAACTTTAATTATAAATTTTTTAGAAACTTGGGTTGAGTGTGACTTTACGTTATTGAATGGTTTTTGGAATTTACAGAAATACCACTCCTCCACAATTATAAAAGGGTGATCACTTCCCTCACCAATTTACACCTATAAATCAATTTTTATAGAACAAAATATTCCAAAATCACATAAAAACTTCCATAATCTCATACTATAGACCTAATTTTTGGTGCTAAATAAAGGAGGATATCCAAAGAAGATGTAACATTCTTCAACGAGCGTCTTTATTTTATATCTTCCTCAACCTAATTTGTTTATTATTAAACCATGCTGATATAATAACCAAAATATATTACATATAATTATATTTTTTTTATTTTAATTTCATGTCCTACAATCGTACTCACTTCTATAAAATGGGCTTTTAAATCATCATTCATGTGTATAGCGGACTACCATCCCACAAACTAATGTCATTCATTTTTCCATTACCACCTCTCATTATTGGTTATGATGACTGAAATGATATATATATATATATGATATTTATAACATAGTTATACCTATAGATTCATTATATCATATATAATTTTATTTACTTTCCGTTTCATATGGGATACAATAATATCGCTCGTGTGTACGGCGGACTACCACCTCGCGAAGCGATGTGATTCGTCTTTCACTAACGCTTTACATGGAAGGAAAAAAGGACAAACTTAATGATGATATGTGAAATAAATTAAATAATAATGATATTAAAGGAATATTTATCATTATAAAAATATAATATATATCATTTTATTTAATACCTTTTCACTCAATAAATGATGATAACGTCATTCATGTATGTGTGGACTATCACTTTCACGAAATGATATGGGTATCTTTTTTATCACCACACCAAATGGATAATACATATAAGTATATTTAAAGAAATATTATTGTATTTATGATATTATTATAATTATATAAAGTTAAAATATCACATATCTCCTTTTTATAATGATATTTGAAAAATTGAAACATTACTCATGCATATGTATGGATTACCGTCTCTATGATCATAACATATTTCATTTATCAAAACCATATTTCATGATTTAATTAAAAGTATAATTTCTATGAAAATATTATAATTATTTAATGATTATTATTTTGTATATAATGAAACTATATAATATGCACACGAACCACAAATTTCAAGACAAATCATGAATGAGAACACAGGACAATTAACATCTGAAACAATGAAAACAATAAAATATTATTAGAAAAATATTGATAAGATGTAATAAAAGGATAATATTTGATATTATAAATATTAATGTGGTTATATTAAAAGTTAATAACATGTTTCAAACCTCTATAAATAAGTTTATATCATGTTCAACCTAAAGGAAACTTGAGGTAAGGGGATTTATCTCAATTTAACTTCATTGAGGTATATTGAAATGTTATACACCCAATTTTATATATGTGGATTATATACTTAACCTTTTAAATGTAATATAATGATTCATAAATAATTCATGGTATTTTAATTTTCAGTTTGAATCAAGTCATCCAAGGGTATTTGACTTGAAAATTACAAAGTGGTAAATGTTATTGTGTAATTTCACTTTCTTTTGTGATTGTTAACTTTATATTGAAAAAATTACTTTATTTTGATCATTTTTCATTTAAAGTTAAATTTATCTTAAATATACACATTTTTCATGATTTATATGATTATTTCTTAAATCATATACCATTCTACATAAAAAATTTTACTTTGAATATTATTTAATTAAGTGAGGAAATATTGATAAATATGCATCCTTTACTCAATACTGATATTTGATGATAAAGAATATTGAGTCTTGAATTAAATCAATCATTAGATATATGAGGAATGATTTAAACCTACAGTGATAAGTGGGGCCTTGTATAATATATCCCATTGATGAATCTGTAGGTCTCATAATACAAATTATGTTGGCCAAAGTAAATGAGTTTCTACCTATTTTCTTTAAATTGTCTTATGAAAGGTCTTGATAGTATACGTATCATGATTCCTAAGATAATAGAATAAAATAATTAAGAAATTCCTTCATTAATAATTTAGTTATTATTGTTCATATAATTTTCACAATGATATCATCTCTGAATGCATTTTATTCTCAGTTTGTTGATTAAATGACATGTATTTTTAGTTATTTACCTTTACATATTGATTATGATTTATCTATTCATGCAATATAGTTATTTAAATGGAATATGTGTTTAGTTATTTAACTTTACATATTTATTATTCTTTATTGATTCATGCTAGATTCTACTCTATTAAAACCTCACTCAGCATTTTAGAGCACCCTTATTTTGTTTCATTTTCATAGGATATGAAGAAGAATTCTTGGAATTAGTTTTCAAGGATGAAATTAATTTTATTTTGATATGTATTATTTTTTATTTTCTATTAATGGAAGATGGGTATCATATATGTATCTAGTTCTAAAAAAAACTTATAAACAGAGCAATCCTTTTGTATTTAACCCTCCGTATCTATACTAATGTAAAAAACCAAACACTAACTTTGGGATACTGGGGTCGAGGTCATTACATATAAATAATGTTTTAAAAAAATTAACAAAAAGAAGTTCTATTTTAATTTATATAGTAAAAATGACTTTTATGACTCCATAATAATTATTTAAAATTTGGATTCCTTTACAAGATTTTATGTTTTATTCAAAGAAAAAAATTTCTTCCATTTTTTGGTGTTTTGTTATTATAAATGTTTCTCTAAAAATAAAAGTATACGTTGGTATTGAAAATGGGTTTTAAAAAGAAAGTATTATTTTGGTATTAAAAATGGATTTTTAAAATAAAATGGTATTTTGATATCCAAAAGTGATTTGCATACAAGTTTAAAAGATTTTTTTAGAAATTTTTTATGATGAAAAAGTTAAAAAAAAAATTATTTATCCTATGGTACTTGAGTATTATATATAAGATAATGGTGCTCCTAGATAGCATCTGGTGAGACCATTATAGAGTATAGAATGGGTGTGCCCAAATAGCATCAGGTGAGCCCAATATAGATTATACAATGGGAGCACTTAGATATTACTCTAATACATTGGGTAATGTTCCTTGTCTTAATTAGAAATACGGGGAAGTTACCAAAGGGTTTCTCTGATATATTTAACTGGGACCCAATTACTTCTGACATGGGTTTAAAATGGGTTATAAATGTAATGATTTAAGTTTCCCAAAAGTGTTTTTAATTGCATGATTTGGGTTTAAATGGTATTATTTGAGAAAAATGTGTGTGTCTTCATATAAAAATAATTTATTTATTTTTATAAAAGAATATTGATTTAAAGTTAAAAAAATTCATTGATTTTTATGTTTTTAATTAGATTAAAAATTTTCTTTCTTTTTTATATCAATTACTTATATTATAATTCCCATCCAACATTTCATAATGTTTTTAATAGGGTTTAAGGATGGGTAAGGGAAATGAATAAGTCATGTTGAAATTCATGAAGATTTACCATATAAAGAAATCATGCTTTATCTTAACTGTTTTATATTATAGAAAAAATGGATACTAATCAGAAGTGTACATTTGTATTATAAAATTTTTTATGCATGAGTTATGACTTAATACTCCAAAGATACAAACCTAAAAATATCCTATAATGTAAGAGAATATAATATTTGTTTAAAACTAAAGATTATGTAATGTTTAAGGTTAGGTCCTTATAGTTGGTACCAAAGTATGGTTTATTTAAATTTAGAGGTTAAGATAAAGTTAATATTATTCCCTTGAAAGATTTTACATTATAGTTAAGAGGAAATGATATATCATTTTAAGATTACTATGTTGGTTCATCTAATCTATGTTTTTTCATAATGATTTTATATATGTTTGTTCAGAATGATTTTATATAGAGGAAGTTGGGAAGTTGTAGTGGGAGGTTACTGAGAGTGAAATATTCTTCCAAATCAGCATCACAAGATGGTTAGAAATAGAATTGAACTGTTTTTTTTTTGTAGTGATGGATTAGTTGATACAAGATATAAATGGTGGTAGAATCCATTCTAGAGAGAAAACCAGTCTACAATGAAGGAACATATCTATAATGTATAATTTCATGATATAGTATGCCCCATAATTCAATGGATTATCTGGACCAATGTTAGATAAATAATGGATTAATTTCATATAGAATATATTCAAATTGATGCAATGTTTAGAACATCAAAAGGTAACTCTTTTAATTTATCATTTTGAAGATAAAGCTAATAGATGGTGGTTATGAATAAGAATACTATAGAGAAATGTGATTTTTATGCCATGGAATGAGAAATATTGAAGGATATTTAACATGAGATATATTTCCCTAAGGTTATTTAGCTAAGTATAGAAAAAATATTCCTTGAATTGAGGCAAAAAGATAAATATTTTGTAGCTTTATATTAAGAAAATATCACAATATTCACCTGGTATGTGCCAGATTTTATTCAGAAAACTAATAGTAAATTTAATAGATTTTACTTAGGATTGAAACAAAGTTTACTAATACAATTTTACACACTAGAATTTAAATGTCACAAGAAAGTGGTTTGTTGTGCTGAGAAAGTTGAAATGGAGTTTGCTATCATGTATGTTCCTGAAGACGACAACAGTAAGAAAAGGTCAAAGTCATATATAATGGATAAGAAACAAGATTATAATTCCAAATTTAAGACCCCAAAATGTTCTAAGTGTGGTAAATGATATTAAAATTAATGTTAAATAGTATATGGAAAGTGTTTTAGGTGTGGTAGGTTTTTTCTCAAGGCTCATGACTTTAAAAAAAAGATTCATGAATAACCAAAGAATTGGGTAATTGATAGCCATCAAATAGTGAGTTGTTTTAGTTTCAATGATTTGGATCATTATGGTAACATGTTTCAAAATACAGTTTTACAGGATAAAAATCATCCAGATTGGAAACTAAAATTTTTAGCAAAGTCATTTTCTACTTCTACAGTTGATGTTGGGTCGTTGAATAAAGTTACAACAAATATGATACTAATTTATTCAAATTATACCGATGCCCTATTTTAATATGGATATTCACATTCTTTTTTGTTTATGAAATTTGAATATTAATTGGGAATATCACCATAAGTAACAAAGATATAAATTTTAGTAAAAGTACTGGTGGAAATATTAAAGAAACCAAGACATATTGGAGTCTTCCTATTGTTATTAGTGGAATGGTCTTTCTAAAAAATATAGTTGAATTTTCCACAGTGGAGTTTGATTTTATTCTTGGTATGGATTGGATTTTAGTTTATCATGCTAATAAATATTTTAAAGCTAATAAATTTATATTCAATGATTTTATTCCATTGATAAATTTCAAATATGCTAAGAAATTTTTTAGAGTGGGAAGTGAAATTTTCTTAGTTTATATTGCTAAAAAGAAATAAAATGTTAATATTATTGACGATATTGTAGTGAATGAATTTATGGTTGTATTTACTGTTGATTTTCCTAGTTCTATTATTGATATAGAGGTCGATTTCACTATTTACTTAGTGCCTGATGATAATCCTATTTCAAAAATCCTATATCGAATGGCTCAAGTTGAACTTATAGAATTTAAAAATAAATTATATGAGTTGTTAGATAAAATATTTATTCCACCTAGAACTTCACAATGGGGTGATCCTATTTTTTTTAAAATAAATATTGTTCAATGAGACTTTTAATTGACTATAGAGCTATGAATAACACTACGGTTGAGAAAAAGTATACAACTCCTCACATCAATGATTTTTTCAATCAGGTCCAGGGAGCTCAATATTTTTTAAAGGATGATCTAAGGTTTGAGTACCATAATCTAATGGTGAATGAGGATGAAATTCAAAATACACCATTTTGAAGTTAATATGAGCATTATGAGTTTGTAGTTATGTCATCTGGGTTGTCTAATATACCTACTGTATTTATGGACATAATGAATAGAGTTTTCCACGAATTCTTGGATATGTTTGTTTTTTGTGTTTATTGATGACATTTTCTGTATTATAAAATTAAAGAGGATCATTAAAGAAACCTATGTATTGTTTTTCAAATATAACAGAAAAAACTATATGGTAAATTTATTAAATTTTAATTTTGGTTGTAGTAAATTTCTTTCCCTGGACATATTATTTCGAATTATGGAATAACTATTGACCCTAATAAAACAAAATTTGTTGAAGAATGGACAATGCCTAAAAATATCATATAGACTCAATGTTTTTGGGGATTAATTGGTTACTACCAGTAGTTTGTTGAAAAATTTTCTCGGTTTTCTAGCCCACCGACTAAATAAAGTAAAAAAGAATTTAAATACATATGGAAAAAATAATGTGATGAATGATTTTAGGAACTAAGAAAATATTAGTGAATTATCTATTTTTATCCCATACTTATAGAAATTTAAAATTCATTACCTAAAATAATTATTAATTTAATTGATTTGGTTGTGTCCAAATGAAAATGATTAGGTAATTTCTTATGATTATTGTCAGTTGAAACATCAAGAGATAAATTACCCTAAACATGATCATAGTTATCTATTTTTTGTTCATCTGGGCAATAATAAGATGTACAAATACATTCAAGAGTATTAATGGTGGGACAAAATAAAAAGTGATACTACTACCTTTACTATGAAGTGTTTAAATTTCCAGTAGGTTAAATAAAAATGAAAATTATCAAAGGGAATGCCTCAACCTTTTCTAGTGTCGAAGTGGAAATAGGAAAATATATCAATGGATTTCATGTTGGGATTACCAATGACTTATTGAGGTAACAATGTGATTTGAGTTATTGTTAATGGATTAACTAAATCTACACATCTCCTTCCAATTTTAGATACTACGTATTTGGATCATATTTATAAACCATATATAAAGAAGATAGTTAGGTTACATGGATTTCCTCTCTCCATTTTATTAGATTGTAAAGGACTTCAAAAAATCTATGGGTACTGAATTAAATTTTAGTACAACTTTTAATCGTCAAACCGGTGGTCAGTCTAAGTAGATGTTTTAGACCATAGAAGATATGATTCACTCTTGTTCATTGGATTATAGGGGATGTTGGGACCAAAATCTTTGTTTAGTTTAGTTTTATTATAACAATTGTATTCATTCTAGTATATAGATGGATTTATTTGAAAAATTATACGGAAAACGGTTCCAAACACTAAATTTTTGTGATGAATTTGGGTAAAGAAAGTTGATAGGATCATAGTTGGTAGAAGAAATGGATGATATGATTTAGTTGAATTAGAAAAATATGAGGATAGCTTAGATTAGGTTGAAAAGTTATGTAAATAGCCGATGAAAAGATATTTCTTTCAAGGTAGGTGATCATTTCTTTCTCAAAGTATCTCCATAGAAAAGTGTTATGCATTTTGGTAAAAAGGGAAAAGTAGGTCCTTAGTTCATTGGACTGTATGAAATCTTGGATAGTTTTTTATTAGTTTCCTATAAAGTGGATTTTCCTCTGACCTTATGCTAGGTACAGAATGTTTTTTAAGTCTTGATGTTAAGGAAATATGTCCCAGATTCATTACATGTTTTGAGCAAGGAAGTAGTTCAGTTTGAAGAAAAATTTTATTATAAGGAACGACATGTTTGAGTTCTTGACAATAGATAGAATATTCTACAAAATAAGGTGATTCACCTGGTTAAGGATTTATAAAAAAACTATATTGTTGAAGAGACAACATGGGAATCTAAAAATGCTATGGGTGAAAGATATCTCCAATTGTTTAATAAGTGAATAAAATTAAGAGGATATAATTTATAAAATGGGGAATAATGTAACAACCCATGTAATGATATAATAATTAATTTGCATGATTATTAATTCTAATTAGTTATTTATATTAATTATCGAAGCATTTATTAATTTTAAATGAAAATGGGAATATCTTTAATTAAACTCATTTCTTATAAGGTTTTATTTAAAATATTAATTTCTAAATTATGGAATATTAATTTTAAAAAGTGTTTTTAATTTTTTATATCATCGTATTAAATCTAACTTAGGGATAAATTTTTGGATTTTTAGAAAATATTTATTTATTTTTGAATAGTAAAAAATATAGAGTTTTGTAAAAATTTTATTTCTTTTCATTAAATTAAGTAATTTAAAATTTCCATTATGTTTTGAATATGATTTCAATTAACATAAGTATTTTTTAGTTATATTTAATATACTTAATTTATACTAAAACAAATTTATATTGGATTTTAGTGTATGTTTATTTTTGGATTAAAAAATGGGATTTTTAGGAAAACTATTATAAAGTGAATAATGTTTCTCAATTTTAATTAATTAAAAAAAATATAATTAGTAACTATTTAAATTAATTTTTTTATTATATATCAATTAATATTTATTTAAATTAATTTAATTATTGTTACCTATCATAGAGTTAATATAAAATCATCATTTTCTTGAAAAATATATTTTTGGAAAACCTGCTTTTTGGTTGGGTCGGTGGGTTTTATTTTTAATTAATATTTATAACTTATATGAGTTGAATTTGTAAAAATGTAATAAATGTTTTAAAAAATTAAAATTTTATTATGTAATAAGTTCAATTTAATTTTTTTATGATAATTAATAGTGAAAATATGAAAAATTAATTATCGTGGTTAAGGTGAAAATAAGTCTATTAGGGGGTTAAACAAAAAAAAGATAAGGGTTAAAATGACCTAAAAATTGTATAAAATATATTTTATGGATATATTTTGACCTTATAATGTATAAGGTTCGATAATGGTTAATTTTGGATCCTTTGTTCATTTTAAAAATTTAGGTACACCTTTATATTTTGAAAAATTACAAGGGTGACAACCACCTCACTTATAGAAGTCCACCCCTCTCCTCTCATCTTCAAACTTAAAGAACACATTGGATCAATCATTACATTAAAAAATCACATCCTAAATTTTATCCCCTAATAATATAGGACTTATTTTTATCATAAATACATTAAATGTAGATTTTTCTTATAACCCTAAAAAGGTGTTTTGAGAAGAGGTAAAGTTCCTAACTATTAATTTTTTATATATTTATTATTACACCTCCTTCGAATTATCTAAATTATTTTTATATAATAAAAAATTAATATACTATATACTAAGATGTTATTATGATAATTGAATAACCTAATTCTATATCATATTCCATCAAATGGGATTTGTAATCATCATTCGTGTATACGGCTGACTACTACCTCACAAAATGATGTTATTCCTTTTCCATAATTTTATCTCACAGATTTATATAATGATATATTTAAAGTATATATATACGATATTTATAACAAATTTATACTTTATGAATTATTATATCACATATAATTTCTTACTTTACATTTTGAGGGGGATATGATAACATGGCTCATGTGTACGACAGACTATTTCATAGCAAATTGATGTGATTCATTTTTCACTAACATTTTCATGGAAGGTATTAATGATATAGTTAATGAATATATGTGATATAGATAAAATAATAATGATAATAATGACATATTTATTATTCTTAAAATATAATATATCATTTTATTATACACTGAAAAATGATAACGCCTTCCATGTACGTGTGGACTACCATCTCCACAGAGTGATGTGACTCTTTTTTTCCTCACCACAACACATGGATTACATATATAAGTATATTTAATGAAATAATATGATATTTATGATATTATGATCATTATTGAAAGATAAAATATTATTTACCTTTTTTCAATAATCATCAATGAAAGATAGGAACGTTACATGTGTGTATGTACAATCTACCATCTCTGTGATTGGAACATAGTTCATTTTCCATAACAATATTTCATGATTGGTTTTAAAAATTATAAATGATATATAAATAAGATAATTATGACATTATTATTATTATATATATATATTTAATAATTACCTCTTTGAATAATAGTGAACCAATCAAAGAAAATTTGGACACATATTAAAAATATCATCGAAACAACCGATGTAAGATTAATTGATTAAGTAATTGTATAAAACATGTTAATAAGTGAAATAAAAGGAATAATAAAATTTAAAAGTTTATCAATAAATTAAATTATAAAAAAAAGTTATTATTAAAGAAGATAATGAATATACATGACAATTCAGACTCAAGGTAAGAGACTTTGTCTCAAATTCCTTTCTTTGAGACATATTTTGATATTATTCACCTATAATAAATTATAAGTTGTATATACAACCCCATTGATTTTTTATGTCATGAATTTATATATTCTAATGATATTTAAAGTTTTTTAATGTTATTATTTCATGGGGATTATGATTTAAGTGTTTCCCAAGTGATAAGGTACTTTTCTTTTAAAAAATACTCTTATAAAGTTTTCATTCCAACTATTTATCTTCCATGTCCATGTTTTTAAAATTATTCTATGAATATTTTTATATGAAAATAAAATATCTATAAAATAATTTTTTTTCTATTTTAAATTTATTTAATTTTTTTTTTAAAAGAAATGTTTTTACGTGTTTTATATAGAACTTTTTGACCAACGACAAAAGGGATGATCTATCTTAATATATACGTTGATAATGGATTTTCCACCTCCATAATAATTATTTTAAGTTTGTTTTCCTTTAAATTATTTTATATTTTATTCAAAGATAAACATTATACACTTTTTAAAGGATTTTTATAATTGGAAAAGGTTCTTTTAAAAAGGAAAGTGTATTTTTGTATAAAATATGGGTTTTCAAAAAAAATGGTATTTTGGTATTGAAAATGGGTTTTTAAAAGAAAAGTGTAATTTTTTATCCAAAATTGATTCTCATATGAGTTCAAATGATATTTTTAATTTTTTTTATGATAAAAAATCACAATAAAATATCTTTTACTAATAACATGGTACTTGATCATTATACATAAGAAATGGGTGTGCCCAGCGAGCCTATTACAGCTTATAAAATGGGCGCACACAGATAGTGTTCTGTGATCCTCATGTAGCTTAAATAATTTGTGCACTGGGATAAAACTCAAATTTATTGGGTAACATTCCTTTCATTAACAAGAAATAAGTAGAGATTTACCCAATGGTTTCTCCTATAGATTGAATTGGTTTCTAGTTACTTCTAACACAGGTTTAAAATTGGTTATAAATGTGATGTTATATTTCTCGAAAAAGGTTTTTTTAATTTATTAATTTAGGTTTTGATGTTTTTTGAGAAAAAAGTGTGTGTTTTTTATGTGAAAATAATTTATTTCTTCTAATCAAATAACAATGAAATAAAGTTAAATTATTTCTTGGGGTTTCATGTTTTTCATTGAACTAACTATTTTCATTCTTTTTTATGTACCTTACTAATATTTTTATGCTCATATCATGTTTTAAAATGTTTTTCCTAGGGTTTAAGGATGTTTAAGGGAAAGGATGAAGTCATATTGAATTTATTTAAATATTTTCAATGAAAATAAATCATGCATTATTTTAAAAGTTTTATATTATTGGGAAAATTGATACTAATCAAAAGTTTCCAATATGTATTATATTGTATTATTATGTATGAGTTATGAACTAATTATTTAAAACTCTAAATGTAAAAAGATCATCAAGTGTAAGAGAATGAAATATTGGCTCAAAACACAATATTATGCAATGTTTATGGCTGAGTACTTATATTTGGTATCAAAGGGATGTTTAGATAAATTTAGAGGTTTGAATAAAGTTAATATCATTCCCTCAAAAGATTTTACTTTATGATTAACATGAAATGATATATAATTTTAATAATACTATGTCGCATCATCTAAACTAAATATTTTTGGAATTTTTTCCACATATGAAATAGGGAAGTTGTAGTGGGAAGTAACTAATAGGAATATATCCTTCCAAATTAGCATACTAATATTTTTGGAATTTAAATAGAATAGTTTTTTACAGTGAAGGATTAGTTTAGAGAATCAATAAATGGTGGTGGTATCCATGCTAAAGAAAAAACCAATCTACCATGAAGGAACATGTCTATATTGGAGAATTTTATGGGACAACATGGACCATCATTTAGTGGATCATCTGACTCTATGGTAGCTGAAGAATGGATTAATTTTCTATAGAAGATATTTGAAGTTGTGGGGGTGTTCATAAAATCAAAAGATAACTCTTATCATCTATCATTCTGATGGTGATGGTGATCAGTGGTGGGATTTGGTTAAGAATACTAGAGAGAAAGATGATATTTATTCCTTAGAATGGGAAACATGTAAGGATATTTTCCTTGAAAAATATTTCACTAAGTTTTTTTGAATAAGGATGGAAAAAAATTCTTACAATTGGGGAAAAAATGAAGATTATATTGCTTTATATGAAGTAAACTTCACAATATTATCCAGGTATATTCTATATTTTATTCTGGACAAAAGGATAAAACCATGTTTTTGAAGAGAATTGGACATATCATAATTTAAAAGTTTTGATAAAGTGGTTTGTTGTAATGAGAAAATTTAGATGGAGTTTTGTAACACATATGATCCTAGATATGAAAATAGTGAGAAAATGTCAAAGCGGAAGGCAATGGGGAAGAAACTCTCTATGAAGTCCGAAGGTAAGCCCCCAAAAATTTTTCTAGTGTGGTAAATGAAATTTCAAGAAATGCTTGATAGGATATGGAATGTGTTTCTAGTGTGGTCTATTTGGTCTTAGGGCTTGTGACATTAAAGAAAATAGTCATGAACAACTAAGAATAGGGTAATCAATAGTCATCCAATGGTGATTTGTTTTAGTTTAAATTAGTTTGTTCATTATTCTAACAAGTTACCAAAGTTAGTTTCATATGATAAAAATCAATATTATTAGAAACAAAAATATGTAGAAAATTTATTTTCTACCACTATAGTTAATGTTGGACTGTCAAATGAAGTGGTGATAGTTATAATACTTGTTTATTTGAATTATGCTAATGCCCAGTTTGAATCTAAATCTTTTCATTCTTTCATTTTAGAAAAATTTTCAAGTAAAATGATAATATAACCAAAATAAAATAAGATATAAAATTTGGTAAAAAATTTGGGTGGAAATATTAAAGTAACCAAGATTTATAGGAAACTTCCTATTGTTATCAGTGGAATGGTCTTTCCTAAAAATTTAGATGAATTTTCCATAATGGATTTTGATGTTATTATTGGTATGGATTGGATTTTAGTTTATCATGTTATGATAGATTACACAGATAAAAAAGTAATGTTCAATAATTTCATGCCTTTGATAACTTACAAAGAAGTTATGAAATTGATTAGAGATGGAATTGAATGTTACCAAGATTATATTTTTTAGAAGAAGAAAATGTTCAGATTAGTGATGTTCCTGTAGTAAATGAATTTATAGATATTTTTCCAGATGATTTTCCTAGTGTTATTTATAATCTGGAGGTTGACTTTACTTTTTAATAGGTTCTTGATGATAAACCTATTTTAAAACCCCCTTATCAAATTACTCAAGTAAAATTGTTAGAATTGAAAAATAAACTGTAGGAGTTATTAGATAAATTTTTCATTCATCTTAGCACTTCACCATTGGGTGATCTTATTTTATTTGTTTAAAATAAATATGGTTAAATGAGAATTTTCATTTACTCTATAAATTTGAATAACATCACTTTTAAGAACAAGTATCCTTTTCCTCGTATTGATGTTTTACTTGATCAACTCCAAGGAGATCAATATTTTTCAATGGTTGATCTATGGTTTTGCTACCATTAGCTATAGGTAAACTAAGATGAAATTCTAATGATTCCATTTTAGACTAGATATAGACATTATGGGGTTTTAATTATTCCATTTGTGTTTTCTAATAAATATACTATATTTACACACCACATGAATAGATTTATTTAGGAATTATTAAATATGTTTGTGTTTATTTTTATTAATGAAATTTTTATATATTCTAAAAGTCAAGAGGAACATAATAGACGCGTAATGATTTTTTTGAAAACCATAAAGGAAAATAGAAGGCATGGTAAATATAGTATGTGTGAATTTTGGCTACATAAAATTTCTTTCCTTGGACATATTTTTTTCTAAAGATGGTATAACCATTGACCTTGATAAAAAAAAGTTGTTAACCAACGTATAAGACCCAAAAATATCATATATATTCACATTTTTCTAAGATTGGAAGGTTAGTGTCTGTGGTTTTTTGAAAAATTTAATTTTTTTCTAACCCACTGACTAAGTTAACTCAAAAATGAGTTATATCCATATGGTTAAAAGAATAAGATTATTTTTTCAGGAACTAAAAAGAATATTGGTCAATAATGAATTTTTAGACCTACCTTCAAAAAATAAATAATTTTTCATCCATAGTGATGCTTCCTTGAATGTAGTTTGTTATGTACTGATGCAAAATAATCATTTAATTTTATATGATTAAATTCTGTTGAAACCTCATGATTTAAATTACCCTACACATGATATGGAATTATCTACTGTATTTTTTTATTTAAAAATTTGGAGGCATCATTTTTATGGAGTAAAGCGTCAATTTATACAGATAAAAAAAATTTGAAGTTTATATTCAATAAGAAATAATTGAACATGATATAGGGAAGATATATTTAACTGATCAAGTATTATGAATGTATGATTCATTGCCATCCTAAAAATGAAAATAAATATGTTGATACTTTATGCTGGAAAAATAATGATGCACTAACCATGTTACATTTAGAGCATGAACCTAGTGATTTGATGAATTGTTTCCATGAAGTTATAGATGGAAGGATATCCTCTATTTTGTTTTAGGTTTTAGTAAAATTTATTTTTTCAAAAATAATTATGAAATATTAGAAGCATGATCATGAAAGAAAAGAAAATGAAGAGTACATTAATAATGGTAAGTTTCCTAAATTTAATATTGATTAAGAATGTGTTTTATGATTTAAAAAAAGAGATTGTGTTAATTTTGATTCCTAGTTTAAGAAATATCTATTGAGTGGATGCCATAGTTCTTTATTTTCTATTCACCCAAACAAGACTATGATGTACAAACACCCTCAGGAGTATTACTGGTGGAATGGAATGAAAAGAGATATTGTTGGATTTATCATGAAGTGTTTGACTTGTCATTAGGTTAAAGTAGAATGAAAATTACCAAAGGGAATGATTTTACCTTTTCTAGTGCTGGAGTTAAAATTGAAAAATATATCAATTGACTTTGTGGCAAGATTAACAAAGACTTCTAAAGGTAACAATTTGATTTGTGTTATTACTAAATAATTAACTAAATTTTTACATCTACATCCAATTTGAGATACTATGTCTTTGGATAAAAGTTATTGACAATAACTAAAGAAGATAGTATGGTTACATGGAGTTACTCTCTCCATTGTATCAGACCATGATCCTAGATTCAAATATAATTTTTGTAAAGGAATTAAAAAATCATTGGGAACCAAATTAAATTTTAGTATAGATTTTCATCCTTAAACTATTGGTTAATCTGATCAGAAGATTCAATCCATGGAAGATACTATTTTCTATTTTTAATTAATTATAAGAGAATTCGGGAATAACATGTTTATTTGGTCGAGTTCTCTTATAACAATTTTTTTTATTCCAGTATATAGATGACACTAATTGAGAAATTATATAAAAAGCGGTGTTAGACACCAACTTTTTAGGATGCATTTGGAGAAATGAAGTTGATGGGAATATATTTGGTAGAAGAAATAGATGACAAGGTTCATTTTATTTAGAAATACATGAGGATGGTTTGGAGTAGGTAGAAAAGTTATGTAGATAACCATAGGGAAAATATTTCTTTCAGGGTAGGAGATCTTGTATTTCTCAAAGTATCTCTATCAAAAGGTGTTATAAAATTTGGTAAAAAAGGAAATATATTTCAGAATTTCATTGGGCCATATGAAATCCTAGATAAATTTGTAATAGTTTCTTATTGAGTGAATTTTCCTCTAAGCTTATCCCATGTACACAACATTTTTTAGGATGTTAAGGAAATGTATGCCGGATTTTTCTCTTTTTTTTAGCCTAGAAGTATTTAAATTAAATAGAACCTTTATTATGAGGAATAACCTTATCATATTTTATAACATATAGAAAAATTTCAATGAAATAAGGTGATTCACCGGGTTAAGTTTTTATGAAAAAACAATATAGTAAAAGAGGCAACATGGGAATCTGAAAATTCTATGAGGGGATGATATCCCCACTTGTTTAATAAGTGAATAAAATTGGTAGGAAATAATTTAAAAAAGGGGGAATAATGTATGAACCCAATTAATTATATAATATACCATTTTCATGATTAAAAATATGAATTATATAGTTATATTCATTTTAAAAAAATTATGTGATTTTAAATTATAATGGAAGTATTTTTAATTAAAATATTTTCATACAATTTTTTTAAAATAATAATCTATAATTTTATAATTTTAATTTTAAAAAAAATAATTAATTTATTGAAATCATCATATAAGAATTTATTTAGGGTGAAATTCTGGGATTTATAAAGTGAATAGATAAATACCTATTTTTGTAAAAATTTTATTTATTAATACATTGAATAATAATCATTTATATTATCTAACAAGTTAAACTTAAATTTTCACCATAATTAATTGTGAAAACAGTAAAAAATAACTATCGCGGTTAAGGTGAAAACGGGTTTACTAGGGAGTTAAACTAAAAAGATAAGGGTTAAAAAGGCCACCACCTCTCCTCCCATCATCACACTTTAGAACCCTAGTGGGTACACCTTTTTCTTCAAAAAAAATTACTAGTGTGCCAAAAAACTCACTTAAAAAGGCCACCACCTCTCCTCCCATCATCACACTTTAGAACCCTATTGGATCAAATAATACCTGAAAAAATAAATTCCTAAATTCCCTCCTCTAATCCTTGTATCCTTATTTTGATTATAAATTCATTATAGTAAGACTTTATTTATAATCCTAAAGAGGTGGTCTTAGAAGAGGTAAAATTTATAACTATGTGTTTTTGTTTTATTTCTTCTTACACCTCATTGAAATAATATTAATATATGATTACATAATAAAAAAATATATCTTGAATACTTATATTTTATTATGTTAATTTAATAACATAATTCTATCTCTTATTCTATCAAATGGGATACAAAATCAGCATTCATGTGTATGGTGGACAACTGCCTTACGAACTGATATCATTAAATTTTTCAATATCACCTCTCAAAGGTTGATATAATGGTGGAATTAGAGTATATATTGGATATCTATAAAATATTTATACTCATTTGGTTATTATATCACATATATATTCTCAATTTACTTTTCTTAGGGGATACAATAATGACGCTCATGTGTACGACGGACTACCGACTCGCGATGCAATGTGATTCATTTTTCACTAAAGATTTAAATGGAAGGTAATAATGATATAGTTAATGAATATATGTGATATAAATGAAATAATAATTATATTCATGACATATTTATCATTCTTAAAATATAATATATAATTTTATTTCATACACTAAAAAATGAAATCGTCATTCGCATACGTGTGGACTACCACCTCCACAAAGTGATGTGACTATTGTTTTCATTACCAAAACACATATATTAAATATATAAGTATATTTAATGAAATAATATATTATTTATGGTATTATTATCATTAATATAAGTTTAAATATTATTTACCTTCATTCTATAATTATCACTAAAAATTGGAAACACTACCCATGTGTACGTATAACCTACCACCTCTATTATTGTATTATGGTCCATTTTCCATAACCCTATTTGATAGTTTGTTTTAAAAGGTATAATTGATTTATAAATATTATAATTATGTAATTATTATTATTCTGGTGATGTTGAATAATGACCACTTTGACTAGTATTCAACCTACCAATGTAATTTTTGACAGATATGCCAAATATCATCAAAACACCCGACATAAACATAATTAATTATTTAACTATATATAAAATGGTAACAATTTAAATAAAATGAATAATAAACTTGAAAAAAGACCTCAAGAAAGTTAATAATTAACATGAGTTTATTATTCATGAAGATAAATAATGTAAGTGATAATTCATCCTCAATGTAAGGGACTTCGTCTCAATTTCTTATCGTTGAGGCATATTTTGATTTTATGCACCTATATTATTTTATAGGGTGTATATACAGAAACTTTTACATTTTATGTCACAAATTTATCCATTCTCATGATAATTAAAAAAATAATGTTATTTTTTCATTGGGATTATGATTCAAGTGTTTCTCAAGTGATAAGGGGATTTTCTTAAAAAATAATATTTTAATGTTTTCCTTCCAACTCTTTATTTTCCATGAACAAGTTTATAAAATGATTTTATAAAGTTTTTATATGAAAATAGAATATTTTTAAATTACATTTTATATATCATTTTACTTTATTTCAAATATTTTTAAAAGGAATCTTTTTACATGTTTTATACAGAACGTTTTGACAAATGTCAAAAAGAATTTTCTATTTTAATTTATATGGTGAAAATGAATTTTCCACCATTGTAACCATTATTTGAAGTTTGTATTCATTTACTAGATTATATTTCTTTATTAAAATAAAAACCCACTTCCCATTTTTTGGATATTTTGGTATTGGAAATGGGTTTTTTCAAATCAATGGTTTTTATGTATTGAAAATGTTTTTTTCAAAATAAAATGGTATTTTGTTATTGAAAATGAGTTTTTAAAAGAAAATGATTCTTTGATATTTCAAATTTATTTTTATATGTGTCTAAAAGAGTTTTAAAATGTTTTATGATCCAAAAATTTAAGAAAAAGATATTTTATTAATGATATGGTACTTGAGCATTATGCATAAGAAATGGGTGTGACCAGATAGCACTGGGTTAGCCCGTTAAAACTTATATGATGTGTGTGCCCATATAGCATCATGTGAGATAGAAATATGTTATACGATTGGTGTTCTCAAAAATCACTCCAATGTATTAGGTAATTTTCCTTTTCTTAATGTACAAGAAGTAGGGAGTTACAAATGAGTTTTTATATAGATTTAATTAGGATCCAGTAACTTCTCACATGTGTTTAAAATGGGATATAAATGTGATTATCTATGTTTTCAAAAGGGGGTTTTAATTGATTACTATGGGTTTTAATGATTTTTTTGAGAAAAAAGTGTATGTTTTTCATGTGAAAATAATTTATTTATTTCTCTCAATGAACATTGAGAAGAAGGTAAAATATTTCATGGGTTTTCATGTTTTCCAATAGGCTAACCATTTTCTTAATTTTTTTCCCTTACTGAGGTTTTTTTGTTTATCCCATATTCTAAAATGTTTTTTACAGGGTTTAAGGATGATTGAGGGAAATTAATAATTCATGTCTAAAGTTTGGAATATATTCCATGAAAATAAATCATGTTTTATATTAAAATGTTTATATTATGTATAAAATGGATACTAATTAGAAGTGTCCACTTTGTATTATATGGTTTTGTTATATATGAGTTATGAACTAATTATACAGAACTCTAAACCTAAAAAGATCCTAAAATGTAAAATAATGAAATATATACTTAAAACAAAAGATTATGTAATGTTTAACGTCATGTACTTATATTTATCATTCACTTTTAATTTATTCACTTTTAAAGAATGTAATAGTCTATAGTGAATAATAATCCATGGTGTGTAATACTTAGTTTCATGTGATTTGTTAATGTTTTACTATGAATTATTAATGAATAGTTAGTTTAATTCCTATCATATATAACTTATTTCCTAATTTTTATCAATTTCTTCAAATAAATATAAAAAATAGTTTCGAATTATAAACATATTTTTCATTGAAATAATATTCTTCCTAAAAACTTTGGGAATTGCACCCCCCCTAAAAGAATCATTTCTTTTCAATCTTAATTATCACTTACTACTAATAATACTTAAGGATATTTCAATATAATCATGACTATAGATATATATTCTAACAGATAAAAACCTTTTAATCTTAGGGAATATTATGTATCATATCTTTTCCCTTATAATAATAATATATTGAGATTCTCAAAAATTTATTCCAAATATGCCTCTATAGCTAAGACCTAAGAGTTTATAAGGATATACCTTCAATATATTTATTTTCAAGATAATATTTTCAGACAAATATTAAAACAAAAATAATTATGGTAATATCCAATGGAATCCGAGTAAATGACCATATTAGTTTGAAATCTCAATCTTAAGATGTCTTCTTTACTGAATCCTTTATTTTAACCTATAATACTTTCATTTTAATTATGTCACACTTGGTTTATAATATAAATATCTTGGTTTAACCTATATCAATATAAGTTTTTCTCTATCATAAATCAAAACATAATCACTTAAATTAATTTGGAAATAAAACATTTATATTTTCTTGTAAATATAAATTTATTAACTAAAGAATATCCCCTAATAGTGCCTATCCAGCTGTGTAGTCATAGTCTTACTCATTATGCACCATAATTAATATTTATTTGATACTCAACCATACATTTTTAGGGTGACTACCCCTAGGGGTATATATTACATAGAAATATCCACCTATCAGTATCCATACATGGATGAAATTTCTTGTAAAACCAAACAATCTCTACTTTACCCAAGCTTCAAGATGTTATCCAACCCTAGACATGTTCCTTAGACTTATGCCTAGGATATTTCACTAATGGTATATTATACTAATCACTAAAATATTCAATATTGCCTCAAAAATCATAAATGGTTATTCACAAACAATACCATAAACTCTAAAGTTAACTTAACCCATCTATGACACCAACTATGATTTATGGTATATAGCTATCGGATTATTACTTTATTTATAGAAAAAATTTCATTATATACAATCAAATGACCATTTAGGTTTATTTTTTTTGAGAATTAGGAAAATTAATTATCTAATAAATCCCAAGTATTTCTCTTCCAATGGACATTTTTACCAATAAATAAAAAACCAATTAATCAATATTAAGTCTTGAATATCTCCCCCAAATTCTCTACACATACTATTCTTCTAGACATATCATATATTATACTTTTCATCATAAAATAATGATATTTAAACATAATAAGGGTAATATAAAATGATTAATAAGGTAATGAATATACCAACAGATTTTATTGAATAAAAAAGTCATGAAAAATATGGATGGAAAGAAATGATAATCAAATAATTCCATATAACTAATCACATGATATTGAAAAAAATTCATGGTTAAAAAAATAAATAAACACATGGATAATATTAATTGATTTTATGGTGATGAAATAAATAATGTTGGACTAGTAAATTTTTTATGGAAAGATATTATATACCATCAAGGTTTCTACAAAAAACATCTAATTTTTTCAAGACCACAACCAAGACATCTAAAAACGGGCAAGCGTACACCAAATACCTAGCCTAGTTTGTCTCATTAGACCTATATATGCTTCAAGGGGATATTATAAGTCCCAAAAATCACAAATTACATCTAATTAATTTATCTTATTAATTAATAAAAAATGTTTTCAATATATAACCATCATTCCTTAGTAATCACTTAACATACATACTAAAATATTAAGTATTTAGATTCCCAATATTTTCCTAATTAATAAATTGAATAATATTCATGGTAATCATCCCTCAAACTTATTTAATATAGATTAATGGTATATATTTAATCCAATAATTTCCCAAATCAATTGATGTATGGAATCCAAGTGAACACTCTTCAATTAAAGGAATAAAACATATATTGTTTATAGTGGAAAGACCTTGGAAGAAAACTCTTATTTACCCATAGTGGATGATTAAGAAAAACAAAGAAACTAACAGATCATTCCACTGATATAGAGAAACACTACATAATTAATCCCAATAAAGAAGTTTGGTGGTATAATTTAAATAATGTACTTGATTAAATATATAATATATCAAAATATGTTTAATTAAATGAAAAAACATATTTTAGATCATTTAGAACATTATTTCTGAAATAAGAAATAACCTTCAAATTTTGAAAACATTTCATAAAATATAAATATTTAAAAAACTAGGATAATAAAGATTCTATTTAGAATCCATAAAACATATAGATAATGTTTCATAAGAAAATAAAAAAACACTAGAAATATGTATTCACACAAAAACATTTTAAAAATATTATTCTCACACTTTTCAAAAAACACTCATTCACAAAGAATTAAAAATTCCATTAATTTAAAAAAATAGGATAAAATTACCTTTATCAATAATTGAGTCTTAAATAACGATATCTATAAAATAATCCAATGAATAAGGACATGGATGGGAAATATAGTCAGCCAAAAAGTATACATGGGGTTAGTTTCTCTTACAATAGGAAAACTATGATCCAAGGGTAAAATGGAATAGTTAGAACTTATGTAAAAATATAACAATGTTATTGAAGATAATTATTGAAGTGTTTAGAAATAAATATAAAACAAATTCCCTAGATGGATTTTATTTCAAAAACAATCCCGAATTGAAATTGGGGTCGGATTAGAAACCCTTAGGGTAATGGTAATGTAAGAATCAAAATAACATAAGAGGGTTTACATGAAATAGAAATTAAAAAATCATGAAATAAAAGATATTATTTATGCTTAAAGTCAATAAGATAGTGAATACACCATATAAAAGGAAGTATGATGTGTGGTACCAAAAATATGTCATGTAATTGAAAAAAAAGAGATGGATATCCCTTAAAACTTTGGTATATTTTGAATTGAAATCCATTTGTAAAAAGAAAGTGATATGGCCTTCAAAACCCCAATAATTTTATGAATATGTTAAAATAAATTCATTATTATGTCATAAAACCATATTAAATATATCATGATTCACAATAAGAATCATGTCTCAAGAAATTAAAGTTGAGACAAAGAACCTCTTACCTTAATTACTAAATTACACTAAAGTTTTTGAATCTCTAATAAAAAAATGAACATTTTAATAAACTATTTTAGAAAATTATTAATATATATATAAACTTTTATAATATTAATTTATAATTATTTTCTAATTTATGTTAGTTAGTGATTATCTATTATCAATATTGGGTGTGAGTAATCTTAATTGTTTTGAACTAGTTTCGTAATTGCAGTGTTATTATTTTTTCATATCCAAAATTTAATAATTAAATTATCATACAAGGTATTGTAATTTACTCTTTAAAATTATTTATAATATTATAATTCCATTCTATGGGATTTTTTTGATGATCCTTACATATGAAATCGAAGATGAGTATGTTTTAGTGATTTTTAAAGAACAAAAATTAGTATATTAATTAACGCATTTAATATTAATATTACCATTAAATAACCAAAAAAATCAATATTTGATTATTTATATCATAAATTATAATTAATTAAGTTTCAATTTTCATCCATGATATTATTTTATATCATTTTCCAAGTAGGTGGTTATACCAACCTAAACATGAACATACCATAATTAATGGATGGGTAAGGTTATAAAAGTGGGTTCTTTTAGAATAAAATCATTACTTCAGAATAATAATGATATTATTTATATATTTTTATGGTTTTGGATCATATTTGAATATATTTTAATAAATATGTAATAAACTAAAAGAAAAATGAAATACTTTACTTTGTGGAGGCAGTAGACCGCACAAACACATGAATGATGTTTTCAGTTTTCTTAATGGAAAGGGGGAAAGGTGGTTAATTATTATTCCAATAATATAAAATTATTAAGTATACTATATATAAATAAATAATAATATAATATTGGAAAAATATACTTGAAATGGAAAGATGAAAAATAAATAATGTTAACGAAAATTTATCACTTACGTTGAGGAATTTGGACTTCCCTCGAAGGATTCCATATAAGGGAGGACTTTGGACAAACTCTTGTGTACAAAATCTAAATCAAGTGAAAGATGATTTTAGTGGTCGGATAATGGTATAATTTCATTAGAAACACAAAATTTATAGTGTTTTTAATGGGTGGTGGAAATATCATTTTATAAGTGGTGATAATGGAATTCTTGTAATTATTTCATCTTAATATAAAGAGAGTACATGTTTTACATGTAAAGATGACTCCAAAATAGAAAATGATAGAGTGGGGATACTTTTTATTCGATCCATTCCTAAAAAACTCAATTATAAACCTTTTTTTATCATTTTAGGCCCTTTACCCCTTTTTTTAGCCCATTTTACCCTTTTTAGATTTTATATGGTTTCTAGTTTTTACCTTAGTAATTAATTTTTTATCTATAGAAATAAAATTGTCATTATTACAAAATTTCATCCTTATAATTAAAATTATGAAATAAATTTTTGTTAGATTAACTTTCTAAAAGTTTTTAAATTCAATTTTAAAATAATAAATTTATAAAATATTAAAATCATTTTGATATTTATACTAATTAAGTTCTAAAATGCATAATATAGGCTTTTAAATTAAACTTAATATTTTAAAATATATAAGTTTAATTATAAAACACATATTTGGTCCAAGAAATGCCTCTTTGGGCCTAGAATTGGGGATTTTATGCCCCATGGCCTTATAGGGCATATTGTAATGGAATTTAATACCCTATGGGTCTACAGGCCATGTAATGAGTCTATTCTACCTTAAAAATGAGGTCATTCATTTTAATAAAAATTTGGATTTTCCCCAACTTTAATATTTTCATAAAATCCAAAAAAATATATAATATAGTAATTTGAGCATACTGAATTAAAAAATGTATTTCATTTTATAAAATTCGAATTCTAAAATTTAAAAATTTATATTTAAAATGAAAATTAAAAATATAAATAAAATATTCTTTTATTAAAAAAATCACATTTTTAAATATTAAGTATTATTAATATTATTTCATATCAATTTATAATTTAGAGAATATAAATATATTAGTTCATGTATAGTAATATTTTAAAATTGGTCAATTTAATTTATTAGGATAAAATATAAAGCACATTAAAAAATATATTTTGAAAAATAATAATTTTATATTAAGTAATCTTTATCAAATACCATTAATTATTTATTATTAAAAAAATTAATATTAAAAATACTTTAAAATAAATTTTTTATTTTATAAATACACTATATCATACTTAAATAATAATAATTTCAATACACAACATAAATATATATTTATAATATTCACATATTATATTTTTATTTCATTATCAATTATTCATGAATTTTATTATTTTAAATTTACTACTAAAAATACAAAACTTTTTTCTACCTATTGGATAAATTTATATCCATAAACCATATTTCAAATGTCTATATTTATAATGGACATATTTCATTATTGTATATAGAGTTACTAAACTCATTTATTACATTTAAAATCTTTATGCCACACTTCTCATTTTAACAATATTATTTCCCCTATCAAAATATTCGTCCTCATTATATGATTTATTTGTCTATTAGTGATCCTCAAGTGTGAAGATGATCTAGGAGATCTTCTAGTGTTGAACATTTTATTCCTTTCTATTTATTATACCCTTTTAATTTATGCACTTTTAAAGGATGTAGTAATCCATGGGGGTAATAATTCATTATGAGTAATATTTAGTTTCATGTGATTTTTTTGGAATATTTTACTATGAGTTAATAATTTATTTATTTTAATTTGTATATTGAATGAATTAATACCTAATATATTTATATTACTTTTAACAAATAGAAAAAAAAAACTTGTTTAGAATTATAAACATATTATTTATGGGAATTATATAATTCATATAAACCTAGATAATTACATTCTCCCCCCTTTAAATAAATTCCATCCTCATAATTTTAACTTGAACATACTAATAAAAACAATTAAGGGTATCTAAAGATAATATTGACTCAATATATAACTTATAAGAGATACACAACTTTTTAAATTAAGGAATACATAGTAATATATATTTTCCCAAATTATATACATGTATTATGATTCTCAAACATTTATTCCATATATGACTCTATAGTAAAGTCATAGGATTTTTCTGGAGACATGTCTTTCATATCTTCATTTTCAAGATCTTGTTTCAAACCAAATATTAAAACCAAAATGATTATGATAATATCTAATAGAATCAACATAAATGATCATATGAATATTAAATATCAACCATAAAATGTCTTCTCTGATGACACCTTAATTTCAAATTATGATACTTTCATTTCAACTATGACACACTTGGTTTATCCTGTTACTTTATTGGTTCAACCTAGGTTACTTTAAGTTATATTCTCTCATACCTATTAACCAAATTTATTAAATTAATTAGAAAATAAACCCTTCATAATGGCATGTAAGGATAATTTTATTAACTAAAGCATATCCCCCATGAGTGTTTACAAAGGTGTGTGGTCTTAGGCCCAATCATCGTACACTGAAGTGAAGAGTGAGTTAATAATCAACCATCTGTTTTAGGGTGATTATCCTTATGTGCATCTCTATCACATCCACATCCACTTTCTAGTATCTATATAGGGATGAAATTTCTTATAGAACCATAAAATCTATAATTTTGAAAAAATTTAGGATTTTATACCATACTTAAACTTATCCCAAAGACTTATGCCTAGGTGTTTTCACTAATGTTATATTATCCTAATCAATAAAATTTTCAATATTTACATAATTAACCTAAAGGTTTATCCTCAAATAACATCCTAACCTCTAAAGTTATCCAAACCCTACTATGATACCAATTGTGAGACCCTAGATATAACTGTCCCATAATTACATGATTTATAGAAAAAATTCAGTATATACACTCCCATGAAATTTCAGGAAATAATATACTAGGATATATCATAAAATAAACAAGGCATGAATAATATGGAAATAATTAAATGATAATAAAATTACTCATTATAACTAATCAATTGAGCTTTAAAAAATCCTTGGTTGACAATATAAATAAACACATGGACAATAATAACTAATTTCATAGTGATTAAATTCATAATACTAGAATATTCAAGGCCTTGTGTCAATAAAATACACACCATCAATTCTTGTTCCAAGACATATTCTTGTTTACTAGACCATATCCAAGATATCTAAATAAATGGTAAGGCATACACCAAATACCTGGGATAGTTTTTCTCATGAGACATACTAATGCATATAGGGGTTATGAAGGGCCCCATACACCACTAATTAAGTCCAATTAAGTCTTCATTTGAAGGAATTAAAAAACTATACAATACATAACAAACATTATTTATAAATCCCTAAGAATCAATATAGAAATAACAAGTTTATATATTTTTAACTTCTATATCTCTTCAATTGGATGATGGGTTAATTAATAATCCCTTTATAATGGTATATGACCTTTAAGTAAATGTAGGGAATCTTTAACTCCCCACTAATTTTCTTGATCTAGAAATGGAATATGATAATAAGGGACTTATCATGTTAGGTAGATTATTCTTAGCTACAGGTGGGGTTGTCATTGTTGTTTCAAGGGGAATCTGACCCTCTATATTAGTGATGATCAAGAGGAATTCCATCTTTTTAAGTATTTTTAACATTAGTTGAGTTATAAGATGATTGATATGGCTGGATAGGTATTTAAGGATAATAATATGAGGGATTTTCATGACCATTTTGAAAAAATAATTCAATATTTAATTAATGAACACTTTAGAGTCAATTATGTTGAATCATATTATACACAGGAACTTGAATGATTGGGTAGGAATTATAAAAGTCCTAGGAAATCCATTGAAATAAAACAAGAAGTGGTTAAACTTCAACAACAATTCTACATAAAAAGTATCACTCAAGATGTTGTTCCACACTCGTAGCTATATTTTTGTGAAGAAATTTCTCCCCAATAGCCTGATTTGGAGTCAAGGTCACAAATAATTATTCCAAAATTTTTAGATTCTTTTTATTATATTTTTTAATAGGAGATTGATTGTTTGTATGTATTAAATTTTAGGGAGATTTATGGGTTAAAACCTACTGAGAAACTTTATATTTTTCAGTTTAAACAAGCCAATTTTCTTAACAAGGACTCACTAACTGTGCTTGAAACTTTGTTTGATTATCATCAAACTATTTTTGAAAAATTAACTTCATTTGAGTCAACTGAGGAGTATGGAGATTATTTCACGAGAGTTGAGTTTGATCAATATAAGTGGGTGTATTCTAAGATATTTTTTTATAGGAAATTTTATGAGAATTTTGAGTAGGTTACAATTATTCTTACACCTGTTTTTGAGTCATTGGTTACCTCTAGCATAGGTGAGAACTTTTATTTTTATTATGGTTGTTTTAGTGATATTTCTGGGCTACTATATTCAATTTTTGTTCCTATTTGTAAGATTTTATGCATAAAATCAGTAGTGGAAAAAAACCTTAGTCTTAAAGCCTTGAGATATTTAGGGATAATACTACATTAATTTGGTGTTCAATAAATTTTTTGAGAACAAAATAACATTTACAATCAAAATGCTAAAATCACAATCATCAATAAATCTGTCCAATTGAATGATCATGGTAAATTTTTAGGTGTTAATTTGTATGAAGACTGTAAACTTAACAATGCATGTGAGACAACCTATTATTTTTCAAGTTGTTTTTTTTAAAATAAATATCTCTCACAGTATTTCATTCCAATCCTTAACCAACCACATAAAGGGATGAAGTAATCAAATCATATGAGAATTGAATGTATGTTGAATCTTTTTATAAGTCTCTAACTGAACATAAGAATCAAGAGTCAATCGATCATGTGACAACATAACCATCTATATGAAAGAAGGACTGAGTGTGTATGTCCCTGATCAACTATAAGGAAAATAGATGATAGGTTGTGTTGTAAAGTCAATGTATCACTACTGAAAACCAAAGATATACCAATTCCATTTTCCCAAGGGTTTCAAGAAACCATTGGGATAGGTTCCTTATACCAACAATTCAATGAAACCATTAGTATATGTCTATTAAAAGATGATTGTCCCAAAGTTTCTATAAAATTGTTGGTATATGGATGTTTAGAGAGGATTTTACCAATGGTTGTATGAAACTGTTGGTATATGTGTATTTAGAGAGGATTTTCTCAATGGTTGTATGAAACTGTTGGGATTTTTCTCCTCTATCCCAATGGTTTTTAAAAACCATTGAGATAGAAAACTGCAAATACCCCATCCACGAGCCACCTACTTCTAGAAACGAGATTTGTCCACATTTTCTCCTAGGTGCGACCCTCATTCTTCTAGAAGCGAGAATTGTCCAAATTTTCCCCTAAATGAGAGACCTCTTCCACTTTAAATTCGTAAGTTGTTACTGATTTATATATTTTTCATCCATTTATTTTGGCTTTTTTTATTTTTTTTCACTACAATCTTCATTCAAGTCTCTCATTTGGGTGCTCATCCTTGAAGGTGAAATATTTTGAAAGGTTTTAAGTTAATTTACACCTCTTTAAGGTGTGTGTTTCAATGAAATAATTTCATTTTGAATTAAATGTTTTTTATTTCATTATAAATAGATTTTTATTGAATATATAGATATATATAATATCCATATAATGATTTTAAATCATTTAAATGTGTTTATAGATTATAAGAAAGGGTTTATCTTTTTAATTTCATGTTTTCATATTTGAAATAAAATATATTTTCTGTAAGAATGTATTAAATACCATTGAGACTTTTTGAAATGTATTTAATAGTGTGTGATATATTTTGATCTAATTTAATTTTTCATTGAGTGAAAACTATGTTTTAAATAGAAAATAGATTTTATGGGAGGTGTTAAACTTGACATGTTTTAAAAAAAAAATTCTAATTAATTAGAAATAGTTTGATTGAAATGAGTGTGTGGTTTTTACCTTGAGACAATGAATTAATTGATATTTTAAAATTGGTTTGATAGAAAATGAATGCATTGGGAAAGTTTAATGATTTCAAATATGAAGATTCACGTTTTTTGTGGTGGCTTTGTAATGTTTTAAATTTTAGGTGAGATTTATATCAGTTTTTTAAGAATTTTTGAAGTCATATTTTATAAAAAGTAAAATAAATTAGGATTATAAACCATGTTTTAACATTAAATACCTATTTAGAACTTCGTTTTTAAATTTTCAAGTTGTGAAATAACATGTTAATTATCCCATTGAGTTGTTTACCCATTATGTGGGTTTTTTTGTGACTATATGATGCTTATTTCTCATCTTGTGTGGTAATATGATTCTCTACATCATATATAGTCAACATATATGGGATTATTCATTTTGATGGTGTTACAAGTGAGGTAATGTTATTTCTTATGTCTTTTTGTTAATACTTTCTTACTTATTCATCATCATCACTTCTTTATTGGTCATTGGAGCCTAGGTACTAAGCATGAGTTCTATATTTATATTTCTCTTGATGGTTCACTTGACACTAGTGGAACTCCATTAATACAAGGAACTAGTGTATGGTGGGGTGTGTCATCACAATGAGGATTGTGTAGGCTAGTTGGATGACATGTGGATTGGGCATAACATATTCTGACAATTGATTAATTAGAGGAAAATACTATATAAATATATGTGTCTCGTATTTAGGATCCCATGATAGATCCCATGAAATATTATATTATTTGATTTGGGGTTAACAAAGAAGATTTTAATCTATTATTGGATTTTATCATCCCCCAATTATTATTTTGTTGCATATCACCTATATTATAATCTATTGTTGGATTTTATCATCCCCCATTTATCTATTATGGATATTTTTTTCACTTATTACCTCTTCCAATGTCATTGCCCTTTACAGATAGAGGAATGATCGATTTTTTTCCTATTTTAACTCATGCATATTCATTATATCTACCCTTATGTTTTGTTATATTTTATCTTGACTTTAACCCCTTTATTATATACTCCATGGGAGTTTAGGTAATATGTTATGAATCATCTGCTACTCTATTTTAATTTTTCCTCACACCTACGGGATCCTTCGGTTGAGTAAGGATCTTATCATGTAAACTGTATTTAATTTTACCCATATGTTTTATTAATTTTTTTGCTTAGAATTTTGGGATAATAATTATACATGATCTCCATATATATGTTATATATATATATATATGTGAATATATTGTAGGTATATATATTTCTATTCCCACTGTTGGATAAATTAGATAAATATAAACCTATATTTTTTGCTTAAATTAATCACATTTTACTTTCAGGATAGTGATGATAGATTGAGAGATGGTGGATTCCCCATTAAAGTAGGTGAATTTTTTTTAGGTCTATAAGTTAAATAAAAAATATTTTAGAGTATATTTGAGTATGGTGTAATAACCTTTACATCCGTATGTAAAATTGGAAAAAACGTAAACTGAGAAAATAGAGAGAACCGCAGGAGAAGCCAAAATTTACCTTGCCCGAGCCAAAAAGGTCATTACTAACAGAAAAATATTCACACCCCTTCCCTTTTCCCCCAAACCCCACTTAAAATTAGGGATAATTTTAATCTTTCACCATGTATAAAAAATCTATGGTCGTTGGATTCATTATTTCAATGTTGTGGACCTCTATGAAATTTATATTTATTATCCTGGGGAGGAACTCTAACATTCAGGTTCTTATCCCTTCATCTATCTTGTAGGTTGATTATTTTCTTTATGCTATAATGAATTTATTCCTTCACTAATACACTCAAAATCTAGTGATATATGTTTTTCATCTAGAAAAATTTATTTTAAGGTAAAAAAGATGCGATGATTTTAGACAAAATCAATAACCTTGTTGGTGCATTAAAATACAACCTAATTATTTTTTATTTTAATTATTTTAACTTATATTTATTTTGTTACCAATGAATTATATTTTTTATAGAAAATTTTATTTTTAGAAAATTTATCAACTTACACAATGTATAGTGTCGACATGAATAGTGAATGTATTACTATTTAAGGAATATCTTACCATTTAATACATTAAAAAAGACTATCAATATGATTAATAAACTATGATTTTTCCTAAGTGGGTAATTTTTTATTATTTGAGTATAAATTTGATAAAGCCTCAAATGAAATGGTTGTATGGAACATATGATGGTACTATGTTACCTACTTCTCCACATAACATTTTGTTTTCGAAGATTTATTACCAAACCAAATAGAAGTATTCATTGGATCATTTAATCTTATATTAGGTATATAATTAAATATAATTCATAAACTAAAGTTCATTTAATACTGATTTGCATCAAAAACTCAAAACACTATTCACCCTCTATGTGTTATTTTATATATGAGTTGTGCCTGTGTTTAATGTATATTCACTTATCACTTATCTTTTTATTTAAAATGATTTACTTTGATACTTTTTATTTCTTCTTTTTACATATTTTTCACATGAATAACTATAATAGAGTCCAGTTGTATCAAGGACTTCCTAGTGTGTATTTATTGCATGTAAAACCTGATCCATGTTATGGTTCATTTTATTTTTTTTAAATAAATGTGCTTAGTAGTGGGTTACTATCATTTAAAGGGGACTATGTTCTATATTAGAACTAAACATCCTATTTTTTTAATTCCACTAGGTGTCATTTTGTTTTCTCTTACACAATATAAAATAGATATTGATACAGTATTATAATTTCCAATTCTATGTTCCAACATGTATCTTCATATTGTGTCAGTTATGGTTTTATATAAAGTGAAAAATTATCATTTACCTACATATATTTTCGATTCAAATTAAATATTATTTAATTGATTTCATGAAATGACTGATTACAATTTTTTTACAAAATGGATAGAAGTTGGATGTATGAAACTGATCAGATCTCAATCAGTTTTTAAAACAATTTGGAGATCCTTTTTGATTTATCTTTTGAAAATGATTTATAGAGTGGTCATATACACTTCCCATGTTATAATTTTGTTGGAATATCTTGGTTGATTCATGAAGAAGTTAGCTACCATATAACCAAATATATTTTTCAAACAAACTATTATGTGTGGTATCACAATTGAGAGAAAATGGAATCTCAAAATGCTAATGATCCAAATGAGAGGATTGGATTAGAGAATTTGATATATAACTGGTTTCTCTTTATTTTTAATCATGAGAATAAAAGGATGTTGAACCAAGAAGACTCTGATATGGGCACACATGATGCATCCAATGAAAATGATGATGTTGACAGAGTGAAAAAAATTGAATGATGCTATGACGACTACAATATATTTGTAATGTGGGAAAATGAAAAGGCTGGAATTTTTAATTTGATTGTTTCATGGAAAAAACATGTATGGGATTTCTAATACTACCATTAATTACATTATTATCTTCTTGAAGCACTTACTTATTGATGATGCAGATATTCCCTCAAACCAATATATGGCATTGAAGATAGTTAATGAACTTGGATTTTCAAAAAACAAAATTTATGGTTTCCTAAAATATTGTAGCTTATTCTGGGAGGAAACTACTAAAAGAAATGATTGTATCAAATCTAGAACATCCTGATAGAATCCAAAATCTAAGGGAACACCATTCTGTGTGCCAAAAAAAGTAACATGGAACTTTCAATTGATCCCTCGACTCCATGATCTTTCCATGTTTGATGAAATATCAATAAAAATATGATGGAATGATACTAAGAAAAAGAAGAATAATGAAGAGTTGGTTCACCCTGCAGATGGAATTTAATGGTAGAGATTTGATGATTGATATCCTAATTTTTCACTTAACATATGTAATGTGAGGTTGGGTCTTTAATGTCACATTTTTAATTGGTTTGGTAAAATTCTTACTTCATATATCACATGGCTGGTTTTCATACACATTTATAACCTTCCTCTATGGTTTTGTATGAAAAAACCTTTCACTTTCATGAGTATAGTTATATCTGGACCTTCTGATCCTAAAAATGATATAGATGTATACATGAAAACTTTAATAAAATTGTTAAAACTTATTTGGGATGTGGGTGTGTGCACATATGATTCATTTTTGAAAGACATATTTTAGATGCATGTTATCATTATGTGGACGATAAAGGATTTTCCGACTTATGCAATGATGTCTGGCTGGGGAATGAAGTGAAAATTGTCATGTCCGATTTGTATTAAGAATAATTGATCCAGATGATTGAAATATCATTGTAGTTTTAGTTTTATGGGACATCACCAATTCATTCTAATGGAACATCTATATAGAATCAATTGTTAATGATTTCACAATACAAAGGAGACTGATGATGAACCTCAATGTATATTTGGAACTGATGTTCTTAATGAATTGAAGGATTTTAGTTCTTTTATTTGGGAAGTGTCAAATGAAAACTATAAAGATAAAGAATGTTTCTAATGATACTGTTAGGACCAATAGAGGCCTATATACCCTGAGAGGGGGGGGGGTGAATCAGGGTATGGATATTCTTTTTCAAAGTTCTTCCTACCCCACTGGATCTTGACCTCTTTATTACAAGGGTCACTTTGTTTGCTCTTGTGTGTAAACTATGATCACTTCTTTACTTCTTTATCTAATGATGATTCTTTTAATGCAATGCAGGGAAGAAAATAGGCATACACAGAGATTTTTACTTGGTTCACCCTCACTGGGCTACGTCGAAGGAGCATACATCGACAAGTTCCTGGTTGTACCAAATTCTACTATTCTTCACTAGATGTGGATACAAAGTTCGGGCTTGATCACTTCTATGCCCAGGCTCACAGCCTTTACAATGTTTAGGGTCATCTCACTGCTTCCCCAAGGGTCACTCCCTATTTCTATCTCTCTGGCTCACTGCTAGTGGAGAGGATCACCTTTTTTCTCTTCCTTTTCTCACTGCTCTTGGAAGGAATCCACTCACAGTTTATATACCTATAGGTCTCTTCATGTTCATGAAAGAATGAATCTTTCTATTTATGTAGATTCTCTATTGAAGTACAAATTTCTTCCATAGATGAATATCTCTTTGCACTGAAGGTATCGGGAAAACTTCCAGCTTCCACGCAGCCCGAAAAACACTACTAGAAATAAACCTTACTTGGCGCACAAGTCAATCTCAGCGCACAAGTATTGGCGCGCAAGTCACAACTGGCGCACAAGTCCTCCTTAGACACTTGCGTGACTCAAGCTTCCGCAACACTAAACCTGCGCGACTCACATACTTTTACGCCCAATCCAATATTGGCGCACAACTCCACACTGGCGTGCAACTTCAAACACTGGCACGCAACTATCACCCTGGCGCGCAAGTCGCACCTGCGCGACCACACACACCACTTGCACGACCACCACACCTGGGCAACAGGAGCTCTGATTTATAAAAGTGTTGAACTCCGGGTGAGAATTAAGAGGTGTGGTCCAGTATTTATAGGCAAATTGACCACCCAGCGTGATGGCGCGCAAGTCACCTCCGCAACCCGGTCTCAGCGCCCAAGTCTTCTGTCCTTTTAGACACTTGCGCGACCAACTCCAAAACTTACGCGAACCTATTTCCTTAGCCATATTTTGATTTTCTGATCTTGAAAAAACATATGGCGTGAAAGTTTCCTATAATCCAAGTCCTCGGCGCGCAAGTCCCTTTGCCAAAAACACTTTTATTCATTTTTTGATTTTCAGGCCCAAAAATTTGGCAAACACTAGAAAATGGCGCCATCTTGTATCTGTTCTTTTGTACCGCCTCCAGATCGTCCATTCCATTATCGACATTCTTGAATAAAACATGGATCATTGACCTCAGCTCTTGAACTCAACATTCCATCATGAAATCCTCTTTGTCAACAAATTTGTATGTCATTGTTTTTCTTTGTCAACAATCACCACTCAGATGTCCACTTTGTCAACAAACACAATCACCTCAAAAATGATTCAATGATTCCTTGAGGGATTTTTTTCCAACAGATACCTATTATAATTGGAAGAGTAGGAGTATCTTCTTTGATTTACCGTATTGTTCAACCAATTTGTTATATCATTTCTTAGACTTAATTCACATTGAAAATAATATATGTGAAATATTTCTTTTAATTCTTCTAAATGTCAAGGGAAAGACAAAAAATGATTTACGATCTCAGAGTGAATTGGTGGATTGGAGCATGAGACTAAAATTGCATCCTATGTGTATTAGTGAAAATAAATTGAAAGTTCTATGTTCTTCTTATGTGATGAAAGCTACAAAAAATCAATTTCTGGAAGTACTAGAGACTATTAAAGTTCCTTGTGGCTATTCAAGTAATATATCAAAAATGGTTCAACATAAGAGAGTTGAAGTGGAAATCTTTGAAGACTACTAATTATCATGTCCTTCTATATGAGTTGATTCCAATAGAAATATGTCATCTTTTATCCAATAATGTAAGGGTGTCAATTATTTTGTGGTGCCATTTGTTTAGAGATCTTTGTGTTAAGAATTTGTCCAATTCTTTCTTGCAAAAAATACTGGCAGAGACACCATTAATTTGGTGTAAGTTAGATAAAATATTTCCTCCATAATTTTTCAAATTCATGTTACATCTGACTATACATATTCCAACCAAAATACTTCTCGGAGGACCTATTTCTTTCCATTGTATTTATCCAATTGAATAAAATATATACACATTGAAATCTTTTGTCTGAAATAAGAATCATCTCAAAGGTTCTATCTTGAATGGTTACTTAGATCAATAATGTATGGATTTATGCTAATTGTATTTTTCTAACCTTACTATGAGAATGAACAGACCAATGAGAAATAAAGAAGAATAGTATGAGAAAATTGGTCCCAGTTTTCCATTAGTTCCTCAAATAGGAGGAATTCCTGGATCATATACATTGAATAAATTAAGCCTTGAAGATTGGGAGATGGAACATAACACAATGTTGTTAAATTGTGATCTGTTTGATGACTATATCAAGAAAGTAAATTGAACATGTATATCTTATCTACTCTCTTGTAATTTTACATATCTGTTAAACTATTTCAGTTTTTATCTACAGGGAACATATAGAAATGATAAATAGAAAGCATAATTATTTATCTTTGATTAGGAGAGATACTTTTCATAGAAAAGAGTTTTCTACATGGTTAAAATTGAAGGTATAAATTTTGGTGTAATAAATAAACTTAATCAATATTTAATTAAATTTAAATAAATATATATATATATATATCTAGTATCAATTTTTCTTGCAGACTCTATTTTTGAAGAAATAAGAGCTTTAGATTTTTGTCCTAATACTGTGGTTCATGAATGTAAATAAATTTTTATCAATGGGTGCATATTTATTATCACTAAAAAAGTAAATACCATGAGAAGACAACAAGATGGTGTTATTATAATTACCACAACATATTGTTATGTCAGTGCATCAGATATTATACCTTCCTTTGAAAGTGTAGCTTATTATAGAGTCTTTGAGAAAATAACAATATTGGATTATTACTCTCATGGTCGAGTCACGATGATGAAATTACAGTGGTTTGATTCAATAAAGATGTATAGAACCTTTATTAATGATTGTGGATTTCAAGTTATTTACATGACTCACACTCTTCCTACTGATGAACCATATGTATTGGCATCAATGAAGAAAAATGTTTTTATGTCAAAGATCATCTAAAAACTAAATTTGGTGTCATTATTGAAGTAAATACAAGACATGTTTTTTATTATGGTGATGATGGAATTGACACCATCCCTACTACCGTTGGAACCAATCCATTTATTACTTATGATGACTCTAATATCACAATTGTCAGAGTTGATTGTTAATCAAAAGTTTTTGTGGGAAATATATAGAATCATTCACCCATATTCTCAATTATTTTTGGTTTAGCTAAACTTGTGTTTTTAAGTTTAGTACTATTAAAATTGATTTAATATTTGTTACAAATATGTTATATTCAACTTTAACTTGATGTGAATTTTCAATGTTTATTTGTGGCTGTTTTATTTGAGTTGCATTTTCTAATTTGGAATTGAACTTTATTCAAACATATGAAACCAACATTTCTATCTTGGTGAACATTTCAATAATTTATGGACCAATTATAAAATTAGTATAAATTTAAGAGCCCATTAACATTTCAATTCTTTATTGACCATGGATCCTTGACCCCAGAACCCATGAATCCCCCTATCCCCTCTAATATATTCTATTTTTTGGGTTAAACATTAGTTATCCTTTTCTAATTAATTCCATATTTATTTTCAAATGTAGGAAATAAAACATATTGAAGAGATGAAATGAAAAAGGATGAAAGAAAACAATCATCACATGTATGAGATGGGAATTCCTCTACTAGTGCCTCTTGTGATTATTTTATTATATATATATATATATATTTAAATTACATATAATGTCATGTGAGAAATTTTGTTTTAAACATTTTTATTGGATCCACCACTTAGGCAAAAATTATTTTACTAGCAGCCTGGTAGTGATCCCAGTACTCATGTTGGTGGTATGAGAGCTAGGAGATCCAGTCGGCATACTCGATTAGACCCTTCCCCTCCCACTAATGCACCATCTATCCCATATTCCAATCACGGTCTGTCTTTAGGGACACATGGGATATTTAGGCCTCCCATGATTTCACAAACCTTTACATCTAAGTCTCCTCACCTATCTTTACAATATCTAATGATGATTCCCACTCCTCATCCATATCATACATTTGGCCAACCATCCATGCCATATTCGTTTACTTCTACTTTCCTTCTCTATGAGCTTCTATATTCCATCTTCTTCGATTCCTGATCTTCCATAGTCTATGCCTATAGAGAATACACTGGGACCCACTCTACATGTACAGGGTGTTCCTTTAGTTTTTTCAGATCCATCGATGCCCATTTATCATACTGCTACAGGTATATTTATAGAACCCTAACAAATTTTTATACCATAATTTATTTTCATTACAACATGTATTGATATAATATATTTTTTCTTTAATAATAGATACATATACTGATAGGAGATAAGGTCGGGGGCATACACGCATGCGTGCAGTGTCGAACCGCCACATGCAGTTGATGGTGGACTACAACTATGACAATCAAATGATTGAAAAAAACAGGGCAACAATGTTGGAGTTTTTTGTAAATGCTTTCCAAATACTCTGACATCATTCTCATCAGCCCGCTCTCATGGAGACAGTTTCCAAACAAAGTCAAATATAATTCTTGGGAACATATATATGTAAAAATATATGCTGGATTTAATGTAATATATTATTTTTTATTTATATAAATTAATATTTTTGTTCCATCTTTGGAATAATTTTCCTGATAGTGAGGGTGTACAGTTATCATGTCTACAGGAATTTGGTTAGCTTTGGAGAGGCTAAAAAATGAATTTCAATTGGATGATTTAAAATTTTAATATCTATTTTGTTAATTAATAATATATTTAAATTTTTAATGGGATTCTTTGGAGGCCCTTGAAGCCCAGAAACCTCACAAATTTGGGTCAAATGATCACTTGCATCAGGTGTTGGGAGATGCAGACCCTAGAAGAGTATGTTACCGACTTGGGAAGATTATAGTCCCAACAAGGTATTGGACATATTTAGGTACTAGTTGTACTTCCACCAAGTTGGAAAAGGTTAATTCATGGGAATAACAGTCTAAAAAAGTGGTCACACAAGTGGAAGAAGGAGTTGAGATAAAAACCACTGAATTTATGAAATTGATGCAATTTTTATTTCCATCACTTCTACTAGAGACCAGGGTAGATTTTGATAAATATATATCATTGATTAATTCATTATATAGTGAACCAGGTGGAAGTTCTAGTGGCGGTCGAGATGATTTGGTTCCTAGCATTGGTGATGGTAATGGAGATGGCGATGAAGAGGTCGAGGGTGAGGATGATGTCAATGATGAGGGAAAAGATGAGGATGAGGCGGAGGATGGGGGTGAGGTGGAGGCTGAGGAGGAGGCCAAGGATGAGGATGGGGATGAGGATGGGAATGAGGATGTATATGAGGGAAGGGATGATGATGGGTACATGGATGGGGATGAGGATGAGGCTGATGATGACGGTGATGATAGTGATGGTGATGAGGTACATATTGATCTGTTACATTTTTTACTGATATTACTGAGATTTTATGTTTGATGATTTTTTTTTCTAAATATATGTGTGATTAGGTAGGTCAAATTATATTTATTTATTTATCTATAAATAATAAAACATGACTTGAATTTGAGGTATGGTTTTAATGAATTCCCTTTTTACATGGTATCAAATATATTTCACAATTATCTTTTTTTATACACACTCAAATTCTTGGATGAAGAACTTGAGTTTATTTGTTTTCATTATACCACTTCTTAGTCATATTTATATTAATATTTGTCTTTTTATGCTTTAAATTATAAGACACCATTTTTTTCTAGTCTCATTCACAGATCATGTTGTACTTGATACTTTTTTTTGTTGTATTTGTTACCAAAAATATTTTTATTTGTTAAAAATTTATGAATATTATTGATCTAATTTGTATGGATACATCATGGTATAGTGTTTCATGATCCTAGAAGGTGTTTTTGAGGTTGTCTAGAAGTCATCTAGAGATTCTATGTGTGAATTAGAGTGAAATATATAATTTTCTATATTCAAGTAAAAATTTCCAGTACATGGGAATTTCATGTAGCCAAATATATCACGTAACTAGATCTTGTAATTGATACCATAACATATTCTATTTAAATCTTAACCCCATCATTCATCACACAACTCTGGGAATCTTTAAAAAAATCTACCACTGATTTATCAATCATAAAATTTAAACCTATTAACTATCACATTTCTTTCAAGTAAAACGAATCCACATGAATCTATATTTTCCTCCTAAGACCTTATTCATAAATTATATTTTTTATATGTCACCTTCATGTAGGTCAAATCACCCAAATACCTCACCCATGATTGTATAAATGGATTTAAATATATATCATTTCACCTCACAGTATTCTAACCCCTTTAGGTTAGATTCTTTAACCCATAGGCTTTCTTACATCAATGTTTTACATTAGAATCAAGGAATCCCATCCACCAAGATAATCCCATATCTTACTTCATGGTTAAATATTTCCAAGGTCTATAAGTCCACACTAGAATCCTTACTCACCACTATCCCCTTAGGCCCTAGTCCATTAACTTGAAAATAGATCCATATGTATATAAATTACATTATAAAATCCTTTTAATCTACCCATAGAGTAATGATATCATCACTATCAACCCACTATATGTAACTTGAGGTATTTACTCTATCTAAAGAATTAATAAACCTTAAGTATTCATCATCATAATGATTCCACAATAAATCTCTAAAATAATCCCCATCCTCTTTTATTGATTTCACTATGTTTTGGTGGAATGTTCATATAGTTCCTAAATCCACAACCACTGAATCAAAGGGATGTTTGGGGAGAGTGAAATTGAGGGAGGTGAGGAGGAATCATACCTAAAAATTCCTTATACACACCACTAAAATCAGCCTTAATCATGGAGGATTTAATGGAGAAAGAGGGATACGAGGAGATATCCAAATGAACTTCCACGTTTTCCCATAACTTCATAAAATTAAAGGTGGGATAAATATAAAATTTTGTCCATGCACCTATTTATAAAAAAATTCTTAAATCACATTGGGTACCATGTATGCTACCCTCGAGTACCGAATGGATAGACATGAAATGTCACCAAATGGTTCAAAATATCAATTACTTGATACCACACCATTATATTCCAGATGTAAGATAAAGGAAATTTAGGAACACCTAGACCTCAATAGGTACCAGGTCAATTAACTCTAGGTACTTGGTGATGTATCTTACACTTAGAAAAAACACCACCCTACTCCAAACCCTGGTCAAATTTATAAAACTTATCTTTAACCAATGATCATGAAAAAATAATTCTTGTTTTCATGTAAAATAATTATGTATTACATTAGAATCTAAAATTCAAACACACTCTGGTTATGAATCTAGAAAATACAATGGTTCTTCAGTTATACTAACCTATAAAAATGTGAGTAGTAACAAAATATTAACCATATAAAAATATAATCCTTGATAAGCATGTATAATAATATCTCAATCTATATCCCATCTACTAAAATCCAATATCTTCATTTTCTCGTGACTATAAATGAGGGATAATTGGTTTATCAGCAAAATCCATCCCATTAAACTAATTTTTCAATGAAAAGTCGAGATTCAATCCCCATTATGAATCCACCATTTTTGAAAATAAAAATTTTCAAGTCATTTATCTATTTACATATCTCATTACATGTGAAAAGTATTAGTAAATATTAAATCACACTGAATTTATCAAAAATAACCCAAGCCTATGAACAACAATGCCATATTCAAAACTTGAAACTTGATTTCCTTATATATGGGTTATCATGATTCATTTTAACATTTATATAATATCTATATTAATGACCCTATTTTTATATTATTATTTTAGAACATGTATATCTAAATCTTGATTCTTACTTGATCCATTCATTAAAATATATACCTCATTTGTTACCCTATAACACAAATCGTATCCAATTAACACAGATGAATAATAAAATTTAGTATTTTCAATGAATTAGATATATACCATCCTTACACATCCATCCCCAACATCAAAACTACAATCACTCACTGGATGGGTTAGATATATAGGTCAATCAACACAGTCATCACCACTTATCTGACATTAGGGCCATACTCAAACATTTAATAGCCCATGAAGATCAGCATTCCATATACATGCCTGAAGGATCCTATGATAACTATCCTAATAACCTTACTTTAAGGTATAAATAAAAAAATCATTTACTAAAACATATCAATCTATTATCATCCTCATCTCATTACCCATTAGTATGGTTCACAATACCAATCAAATTTCTAGAATATGCATCTAGTAGGATTCTAAATTTATTAACATGGCATGAATCACCTATGATGACTTAGGAAATAAAATAAAACCATAATAATTATTTGGTTTTATCTATAAACTATGCCTAAATCAATGTTCACCACATATATTCTAAACCATGGGTCATACACTATCATTTTATGGTGAGATCCCCACAATTTGACTACACTCACCAAATATCCTTGAGCACCAACCAGTACAGATTTCTATCATCACCCAAGCATTTTCAACCAATGAATATTCTAATTTCATACTCATAGATTCATCCCAAAATCCATAATTGTGTCTAAAATTCATGATATACCAAGCATATTATACCCCATACTATTAAAAGTTTATCACCCATGCCCCATACCACTTCCCACTATATAACCACACTATCCCATAGGATGTCTTGCAATTCCTTTGATTTTCTATTCCACACCTAAGGGTAAGACATTCCCCAATTCACATTTTTACCTAGTTCCACCTATTCTATTGATATTGAAAAATGTATATAAGCTCATCCTAATGAATTTCAATGAGAAAACTCCAGGCTATTGGGAAACTAAGAATCATGAATCCAAGTCCAATCCTAATGTATTTTACTAGTTCTCAATGCCATAAATTGTTCTTTGACAAGCACATGACATTGATCAAATCCACCAACCTATCATAGTGGTAATGAGTAGAACTGACATTCACTAATGAATTATGTACAATGTATTTCAATTTCACAGGTATTTGCAGGTAATTGAATTCTTAATTCTGAATTCTGTATGTGTTATACATGCAGGTAATTGCACAGGGGGAGGTAGGCCGCTACCTGCTATTGGAATTTTAGGAAGTTTATACCAATGGTTCAAAAACCATTGGTATATATGTGAAAACCTACTCTATACCAATGATTTCATGAAAAAATTAGTAAAAGTATATACCAATGGTTTTAAACAGATGGTATAGTCCTTTGAACTAAATCTTTACCAACAGTTTTCATCAAACTCTTGGTAAAAGTCTATTTTAATGGTTTGAAAACCATTGCAGTAGACCTGATAATTTTACTGTTGTAACAGTATCAAACCATTGGTAAAAATTTATACCAATGTTTACTATAAAATATTGGTATAATGTGATTTCTGGTGCCATATTCCAACAATTATTGAATAACCGTTGGTATATTTCTCTCCCAATGCCTCATTAGCCAATAGTTTGGACAACCGTTGGCATATATTATACCAACAATTGTCCAGCCTTTACCAACAGTTTAAAACCGTTAGTATAGAATAAGTTTCCAGTAGTGATTCAACTGACAATGTAGAAATATCAGGTAACTGCAAAAAGAATTTCTAGTGAGTGTACAAAAGATCATGACATTTCAAGAAGAGGGTAAATTTACCATGATTCACAAACAGATAGAGCAACCGACCCCAAGATAAATTGACTGCAACACAAAGGAAATTTATCGTATAATAGATCAACCAAACATTCAAAGGGATGAGGTGACTGTAAGAGTAATCCAACTATAAGAAGAGTCAATCTGCTACAAGAATATAAAATTGACCACATTGTTAGTCAAGTGAAAATGCATATCCACAACTAGTTGTAAAGATAGTCAACTGACTATAAGAATCCAGATGAACTGACTGTGATAGTTGATCTCCCACAAGATATTTTAATTGATCTTCAAGGATCTACAAGCTTGTATTACCAAGACCAAACAATCTTTCACTAAAACATTAGTTTCTATTTATTTTAGATTAACTATTTTATGTCGAATGTTAATATATGTTATATGTGTAAAAACTTCAATAGATAAATGAGGTAGATTTTTCAAAGACAAGAAGGGAGGATACATTTGGTTATACATAAATAGATAGATCTTCTATAATAAGTTAGAAGTTTTTTTAATTTTTTTAATGTATCTCATATAGTTGAAAACTATTGGTGGTGGTTTTATGAAGTTTAATGCTTAGAATTACTTTTGTGAGGGTTGTGTTACATGTTATAAATTTAGTAAAATCTATTAGACACTACTACTATCTTGTTTTTTATGAATTTATATTCTTTCATGATTATTTTTATACTCTTTTGAATATCATTTTTGAACTCAGATTCAGCATGCATATTTTCAAAAAAAAAAGTCTACACATAAATGTTTAATTAGTGGTAATTAAAAACCTTGATCATGTCCTAAGTTGTTTGAAATTTTTTTGAGCTTATTTATGACTCTTTGTAGGATTTTTCATTGTTTAATTTGAAAATTATTTTAAACCAAACCATTTTTTATATTTCTCCCACTTAGGATTCAAAGTTAAGGAAAATGATAGGGTTTAAGTGTGGTGGAGGGGTTTTTCAATGTGCTGAAAAATGATTCAATGTTAATCTCATAAGAAATGCATCAAAAGTCTCTAAAATTGATTTTCATTAAGATTAAATGTACACTTTCAGTGGATGATAATTTTTATAAAGTTTATAGGGTTTTTTCACTTTGTAGGGTTTAATTTATCTATTACCTTATCGATTTAATTGGGTATAACATTTTATTTTTCTCTTATAAAAAATTTATTTTGGTAAAATTATGGGAGTATTCTTTACAATTATCATTGAATTTGAAATTTTTTATTTGAATTAAACTCATAAGATATGCATCTAAATGGGATATGAAATAAAATCTTAATCAAGGATGAAATTTTTATTATTTATTACTTTAATTTTCTTTACATGGGGTTATTTAATGCATTAATTATTCAATATTGACAATACAATGGTGCGTATAAATTAGTTTTAGCTACTAAATTATGTGAGTTTATTCATTAATAGAAAATTAAATGTTTGGAAGATTCAATTAGATGGAAATAAAAGTGTGTTCAAATATTATCAAATTTTAATATCAATAATTTTTGAATAAAAAATGAATCTAATTTTCACTAAAACCATTTAATTATTAGAGGGAAATATCATTGTCATCTTGAGAGGGTTCATTGAAGAAATTCATTTTAAAATCAATTCTTTATGAAATTTCAATTTTTCAAAGTTGAGATTACTTTTCTGCCACTGAACTTGATAAATGAATTGCACAAGGAAACAAATTCATGTGTTTGGGGGAATTTGATGTCACCTATTTTGAATCTATTTTTCAACATTTATTTTAGAGGCTTGTTGAGTTTTTATTGTCAAATTGTTCTTTAAATGATAAATTAATAAATATTTGTTTATTCTATTATTGAAAATAAAATTCATAGAATCTCTTGATAAAATAGGTATTTTAGTTATTTAATGATAAAAATTCCTTTTGTTTAATTTTTATTTCATTAAATAATTTTTTTCTGGTTTTATTAGTGTTAAATATTGTTAAAGTAATTTAAGTTTCTATTTATTAGAATGTTTTAAGGTTTTATAATTTACTTCTTTTAACATATGTGTTTTAATTTTGAATATTTTTTATTGGAATATATTTTTATTTTTATTATGAATTTTTAAAAACATTAGTAAATAATTTTATTTTGAAAATTTAATTTCTCAAATTAACACAACAAAAATCATATGGAGAGACTAAATTTATAAAGCTGAGCATTGGAATGATTCTATATGTTTCTATAACTACATGTATATTGAACCAAGCAGGGGAATTTTCATGTTTAATCGCACATAAAGATGAAAAAAGTGTTATGTGGGGATAATTTTTAATTAGAGGGGTTCCGCTCATGTAATGTGAAGTGGATAATGAAGAATAAATGTGACCATGTATAGGTTGTAGAGCCAAAGACCAGTGTTGATGTCATTGTTTCTGGTTGTGATGATGGAATTGGTGCATTACTTAAGGGGGACTCTCTCATCATTCAAAAATGAGTGGTAGGAGACAGTGAAAAATATGTGATTGAGAGGAGCTGGACCTAAAGGCTACTGTGATCTCAATGTATGAGTTCAGGGGATATCAGGTTGGAGGAAAGAGGTGATATCACTAGAGAATATTTCTTTTATCTTTCTCGTTAAATTTTTCATTTTAGTATCGATTTGATTTTATTTAATTTTTAATTATTGTTGTTATCATGAGTAACTGGGTATTTTAGAGGAATTATATAGGATGAATTGAAATATCTTTTACCTATTCATGATTCATTTTTAATCATAGATGTATCTTGTTCTTTTTGTTAGAGTTTAATTTTTCTCTTTTTTATGAACATATTTTCCACTATACTCCATGAACTAATAGGTGAGGAGTATAGTCTTGTTTTACTGTTATGATAGAAATCTATGTAATTTAATGGAATGTTTTGAGTTTTAATTTTCTCCATGTAAAAGAATCCTAATCATTATTTTTGTTTGATATAGAAGTTGTTATGAGAGTTCTCTAGAAGGATTGTTCATCTAATTATAGTTAGGATTTTCAACTATATTTTTACATAACTTCAACAATTATATAGTAAATCCTATATAGAAGTAGTATTATTTTCTATCAATTATAACCAGTCTAGTTTCCCAAACTCTATCCATTATTTATCCTTCTTATGTCTTGTTTTAATCACACCATTTCTCACATTTTATCAATAAATTTTCATCACTTGTTACTTTTCACTTTCCACCAAACATTACTCGAACACTTTTGTTATTTTCAATTTTTTTCTTGTTTGGTCACACACATAGGCCTTATCTATGGTCTGAATCCACCTACCACAATATTAGTAGTTAGTAGGATTATAAATAGTAAATATGATCTTATTAAATAACTTATATTTATCAATGACCTGCATTCATTGCATGAATTATTGGGTTTCATTACATTCATCATATGCATGTAATCTTTAGAAAACATATACATGTTTTATATGTTCATTGTATAAATATACTATATACAAACTTTATATTCTCATTCAAAAAATATGATTCATCATTATATATATACCGATTCTATATGTATCATATACATGTATTAAATGTACATTCATCATATTATTTTATATTTTAATTCACTTCTAATACTCTCCCACTTGAATTAAAATATCATTATGAATTTATGCTAAAATTAACAACTTTTTTTGAATCAATCAAGACTCTTTTGAAAATGGTTCCATCAAGATCTCTTCATTATAAAACAAAAACCTTCTCTAAAATTTTATCCTTATCCAAGGGACTAACTGTATAACCCCATGAGATTTATCAGTGTTTACAGTAAATATGAAATACCTATTTTATTAATGTAAGAAAAAATTGGCCTCTATAAAATCATCAGTTCTAATAATGCTACTAAGGTATCTAGTGTGTTCTCTATCAAACAAAATCATATATCTATAAAAAATTATCCCAATAAAAGATGTTTTATATACATTTTCAATATATAATATCTTTTTAAATAACATCTAATCAACTATAGACATAGAACATGTTAATCTAGTATAGTCTATCTTATCATTTCACGATTCTCTAAAAAATATGAACCAAGTTGATAAATAAATAACATGTGATTCATCTAACATATGATCACAATACATGTCCTTTATCTAAATAGTTGAACAAATCACATGGGGATCAATAAATAATGGCTATTAATTTATTCATTGTAATTAAATTAATAAATATATGTCCTTACTTGTTATACAAGTGGTTAAATAATTTCTTGGTTTCACTCCAATGATGACATGATCAATAACACACACAACCACCCCTTGATTAGTTATGTTCATATTTTTACTTTTATAAGTAGGGTATCATGTTATAAAGGTTCTCATCCTATGTAACTTTTCAACCTCAGTTAAGAAGGATTAATAATAAGTATACACCCCTAAGTATATCGATGATTGTAGGACATTCCATGGGATATATTTTATTGAGTCATCCCAAGTAATAAGTCTCTACTTATTACCTCATCAATTTTTTATTTTCATATCTTATAAAACAAGTTTAAATGAGTAAAATAATCTATTAAAGTTAAAATTTAAATATAATCATATTCCATTGTACTCTATGATGATTGATAACTCAAAGTTCTATACTTTGAGGGGATTTATCATTCAAACATTCATGAAAAATAAATTGTATCACACATGAATGAATGATAAATAGATACATACTTAATATAAATATCATGAAATATTATAAAACCATTACATAAATATCTAATATATCATATACCAAGAGATTATACATGACCCTCATGCTTCAACTGTGATAATGATTTCTTCAGTTCATATTATGTCACATCTTTATGTGACCACTAGATAAAATACTTGCACTAAAACATTTTATTGAGTAACACTTATGAAATGAGCATGTTTTAATAATGGTGAGAATTTTGGTTCATATTCCAAATTTTAAAGTACATAAACATATTCAAACTCCTTAACCTCATAACATCAAATGCTATGATGTCCAATTTTTTCCACTTAGAATTATTTTTAAATTATATCAACATTATTCTTGGAACCATTTCCATAAAAAAATTTCCTTGAAGCCATATGGTAAATAATGTAACTATTTACATTATTACATTACCATCACATCTTAAACATATTTTGGGATAAAGTGATGTCTACTTTATTATGATAAACTAAATGTAACTATTTATAATTATTTTATCATTATACCCTAAATCTCTTATAAGAATATAATGTGTAATTTACTTGGTAATTTGATTGGTATAGACCATCAAGAAATAGTGATGTATATTTTTTCAAAATAATTAAATATAACTCTATAAAATTTTATTTATCATCACATATCCTTAACTCTTTAAGAATATTGATTAAAAAATCACTTTAATATTATACTAGACTAATCATTTATTTTTCATATTTTAAATTCAAAAAGTTCAATCATTCTCATTAAAATCTCTTAGACACTATATATTCTATTCATAATATCGTTATATGATTAAACAAAAACTAATTTTTGTTTTATAAAATAAAACTTATTTCATTTATGTAGGGATATTTAACAAATAAACTAGGTGTTTCATTCAGATATGATATTAAATGTCTTTGGAGTATTTTATTTAAAATAATATTTTCTTAGTAAAATACACCACTACTAGATTGGAATATTATTCTATCATATTTTAACAAATATATAGATAAAAAAATTATCTTTGATAAAACAAATTTATCAATTTATTCTTTTCAAAACATATTATAGAATATAGAGGAATGAAATGTGCATCAACATCATAATCTCATTTATTAAAAACAACCAATTTTTTTACAAATTAAAATGGAAAAAATCCATACCCAAAATAAAAAATTCCTCTCAACTTGAAGTTTTCCACTTCATCAATGCATCTACCACTTGCTCCATCACTTCAATATTTATTCTCTAGTTATTATTATATGCTTCTGAAGTCCTATATATTTATAAATTTTGTAAATATATATTTGGTATAAAATACCATTAAAAATATAAGAATTGAATTCTATAACATTCATACCTAGAGTATACAAACTTACAAGATTATTAAGACCTTTTAGGTATTCAGGAAAATTCATTCTCTAATGGCCAACATGGCCACAATTATAGCATTTTACTTGCATCTTTTTTAGCATTATTGGTGGTGTTAACTCTTAATAGCCTATTTTCTTGATGAAACATTTTTATTTATTCTTAAATACCATAAACTTGGTATTAAGGAAATGACCGCACAAGTACTACTAAGTAATCTTCAAAAATATTGAGGATATCAAGAATGGGTTTATAGAATCCATTTATATTGTAGTTGACAATTAATTTTCTGGACGTTTCCAACAGTGACTGTGGAATGAAATCTAGCACAAGATCTAGTTTAATATGTGAACCTAACCTTTCTAAATCATATAAATACCTAAAAATATTGAGAACATGAGTAGATAATAATATTTCTTCAACCTTTTTATTTCGAATAAGATACTTTGAAACTTTATAGCTTTTATGCCTTTCTTGTTCTTGATAAAATTATTTAGGTTGTTTTTCTTGTGGTAAGAACCCATACTCTCATGTTTATTTTCCAACTTATATTCCATGTAAATAATAATAAGTGTTTAAACATCTAGTGATTCCTTTCATTGCTTATCACAAGCATCTAACTCCTTTTGTAGAATATTTTCCTCAGTTGGTTTCTTTGGAAGTGGTTGTTTTAGTACATAGAAGTTTTCCTTATTATTTAGAATGATTCTCATGTTTTTACAGTAGTACATAAAGTTAAATTTATTTAGTTTTTATTTTTAATTAGTCAATATAAATTTCAAACTCATTAACGATGATATTATTATATACAAAAATAATTTTTCCAAATGAGTATCATGTTTTATATCTTTCTATTAAAAATAATTAATGATAGTTCTCCCACTAAAATTGATGACCTCATACATAAAATTCCTTTGATGATCCGAGATCCATATTTCCCTAAATAATTAATATAATTTAACATTTATCTCACTACTTATTTATTTAAGTAGGGAATACTCCTAATTAAAATAATTGTGATTCTTGGGTCATTGAGTGGATAACTATTTTTCCAAATCCATTGTATGTATAAACATAATATAATTCATCAAGTATATTTGATAACGTTTTCCCACCTAAGAGTGACCTAATGAAAACTATAATAATATGCTAATAAAGAATAACCCAGGGAACCCTACTCTAGTAGAACTTACCCAAGGATGAGTCGATGTCATCCATTTCTTTATTTCCTTACATATGATAATTTAGAGGCATTATTATGTAGTATAACCTACCCAGTTAGATGATTGGGGTCTTGAAAAGTTTCATTTTGGACGTAATATTTCACTTAGTATTAGAAGGGTTTTATTTTTAAAGTCTCACAAATTTAATATAAATCATATACATATTACATTCATAACTATTGCATCTTACACAATATTTATCTTCTCACATTTTATTCCTTTTTGTGCATTAAGGATTTTAAGGATTTAGTTTGTGTAATCCATATTCCATCTACCAAATTACTCCAATACCCCAAAACCTGGTAGAAACTGGTCCCAAGAGAATTTATTAAATAAAAATATAAATGAGTCAGACAAACAGGGGATCATTACAAAACTGAGAGTGCACGACACCCATCATATCTGCCTCTACCATCGAAGCACAATAATAGGGGGCCGTAAAGGATCACATCATATCCCTCTCCAAAATCTCTTGATTGGAAAAATCATCTGCCACCTCATTGGCTTCCCTATAAGCATGTGAGACCACCACTTGTTTATTAGCTACCTTGTGGAGACATTCAACCCAGTGAGGTAACACTCTCGAGGGGAAATTTTGCATTCTTGATTCCAAGGCATGAACCAAAAGATGAGAATCCGATTCAATCCATAACATGTTCTAGATATATTGGATAACATAACTAATAGCATGAATTATCGCCCATAATTCAGCCTCGTAGGAAACCCCGATATCAGTAACGTGATAGAAGCACCCCTTAACAAAGCCACAGTATGTTCGAAAGATGCCACCGCATCCTGATAGTCCTGGAGCACCAGAAGAAACACCATCCACATTGACCTTGAGGCATGGGATTATCGGAGGTATCCATCGTATGTATTTAAGAACTCAAGGCTTCTGAGGCCGTTCAGAAACTCCAAGCAGTCTAAAATTCTGCAACTCAGAAAAAAAATTATGCATTGTACCTATTTGAATCCGTGAAGCAGCATGGACCTCCGAATGTATTGCGGCCATGCCGCATTGAATAGGGACACACATGCCATCGAAGATTAGGTTGTTTCGAGTAGCCCATGTGTCCATGATCACAGCTGCAATGTCCACAAGAAGAATATTCCCAAGCTGTGTGCTGCAACGCACCTTCTACAACCCAGTTAACAAATCATGTAGCCACATATTTTTATCTACAAAAAGTCCAAAAAGGGTTCCAATATAATCTCACAGCCTCCTAACATAGCTGCAATCCACAAATAGATGCTGGGCAGTCTCCTCAGCAGCCATGAATATATGACAAGCCGACAGAAATTGAAAACCAGCCTTTTTGAGCTGATCATGAGTAGGCGGTTGATTTTTTCTGTAATCTACAGATTAAAATAAATATCGAAGGCTGGATAAAATTAGTCCAAAATTTTAAAATATAGGAAGGTGAATGGAAGGACCCTCCACAAATCATCTGATAAAAATCCGTGTTCATGAACCACGCATCGCAGTTGTGCTTCTATATCACTGTATCACGGTCCATGAAAGTGTAATTTTGAACTTCCATCTCCACTTTCTATAGAACAATGCTATTAGAACATTGAAAGTATAAAAGAAAATCACTTATGGAAGAATGACCTGCACGAGGGGGAACATCCATGCTTTCTTGCAACGGCCTCTCAAGCCATGTTGTACTCCAGCAATTGAGGTAAGAGTCCCTAAAAACCATCCATTTAGTGTCATGACTGAGTTTCATGAAATATTGCTTGAGAGATGCCCAAGAAGATGATGCAATATAGTTCTTATAACCATTAAGTAGCCTTCCTCTGAATCTATTTGCTAGAAAGCCACTCAACCCATCCTTATAGATCAGGCCCCATGTGAACTTCCCAATAAGACCATCGTTGAATGTCCGGAGGTCCTTGACTTCAAGGCCTTCCAATTCAACCTAATTGATACAATCTTTCCAGGAAACAATGAAAATTTTCCTCTCATGAACTGAACCTGTCCAAATGAAGTTTTGTATCATACGTTGTAGGTCCTTGATGAGGCCCCTAGGCCATCGATAAAGAGAAAAGGAGTAAACAAACTTAGAGGTGATCACTGAGTTGATAATGCATACCCTCCCAGCCATGGACATCACCTTCCCTTTCCAGCTAGCAAGTTGGTTCACAATGTTAGAGGTTATTCCTTCCATATGCTTCCTCCTCACCCTTCCCCAGAATAAAGGTACCCCTAGATAATTGAAGGGTAAAGATCCCTTTTTGACACCAAGACGTTTAACAATCCTATTTTTCATACCAATCATGACTCCATTACCAAACACAATGAAAGATTTATCCCAGCTTATTGCTTGTCCATCCACCTCTTCATAATGTTCAAAGAGGGCCTTAATAGAAGAGATGGTTCTCCTTGAGGCTTAACCAAGCAAGAGGATTTCATCAGCATATAACAAATGATATGGGGAAAAGTCATTAATCCCAGCCTTGATTTTCTTGAATAAGATAATTTGAGCAAGATCATTGATGCATTGACTGAGGTATTCTCCAGCAATAGCAAAGAGGATGCCAGAGAGTGGGTCACCTTTCCGTACACCCCAGGTGCAGGGAAAAAATTCTCTGAGTGTGCCATTGATAAGAATAGACAGCCTTGATGAGCATAGGATAGTATTAATCATCTTGATAAACTCATTGTAAAAGCCATACCTTTTGAGGACATCAATGAGTAAAATCCATTTTAACGTGTCAAAGGCCTTTGAGATGTCGATCTTCATTGCAAAGTTTCCTACCTTCGTCTTGTTCCTCATAAGATTAATGCTCTATGAAGCAGTGAAGAGATAGTGCTGGACATTTCTCCCATGAGCAAAGCCAAATTGGTTGGTAGTAATCATGTCACTAACCATTGGGACCATTCTATTCATGATGATATTGCTTATGAGTTTAGGGATAGCGTTTCCAAGAGAAACTAGCCTAAAGTCCTTGATATCAAGGGCGTAATTCTTATTAGGAAATAAAAAATGAAGCATGAGTTTATCCCATATGGTAGGTAATAATGAGTGAAGAAGTCATTAATAGTTTAGGTAATATCATCCTACAAAACATCCCAGTAATGTATGAAGAACTTGTTAGTGAATCCATCCGGGCCCGGAGCGCTGTCCACATTGAGAGAGAGAAGAGCTACTCGAATTTTCTCTTTAGGGGGGGGGTAACGAGGTACTGATTATCATTCTCTTCAATGCCTGAAATTTTATTCCCAACCATTTTGTGAGTGTTGACATTCCCATCATCAGAATACAGTCCTTTAAAGTGATCCACGACCGCCACATAAATATCACTATTAAACATATAAAGATGACCATTGATGCTAATTTCTTTCACCCTATATTGAGCTCTTTTCTCTTTATGAAATCTGTTAAAAAAATTAGAGTTCATATCTCCTTCTTTTAGCCATATGACATTCAATTGATTTCTGACTAACATTTCTTGGGTTATAATTAAGTCATCCAGCTTGTTATGCACCAGAATTTCATCCCGAGATGGAGCATACTACTACTGGTTCTGAATATGAATGCGAGAGAGCTCCACCTTATAATCCTTGATGTTACATTTCTGGTTAGAAAAAGATTTTCTACTCCTGTCCTTGAGAAATGCCTTCAGATACTTTAGCTTCTCAGCCAACCTCTGAAGAGGACTTCCAATAGGCTCAAGCTTCCAAGATTCCAGCACAAGTTCCCTGCATCCATGATCCATAACCCATCCATTTTTTAATAAGAATGGGATGGGTTCTGACCATTCCAGTTGAGTATCAAGCTCCACAACAAACGGATTGTGGTCAGAGTGATGCATGGGTAATGTAAATCCAGAAATTCTAGGAGAAGGACCTTGATCAGCCATTTGAATGAAACATATAACAAGTTTACTTGCTTTTTTCCCATTCCATGTGTATCGACACCATGTGAATTCATCTCCAGCAAGTGGGACTTCAATAAGATTGCAGTGATCAAGGCAGACAGAAAATTTTGAGGCCGCGGTTCTATTGAAATTACATCCAGTTTTTTCCTCAGGTTTCAGCACCACATTGAAATCTCCAAGAGTGATCCATTTCTGTTCCATATACCCAGAAGACTCTTTGAGTTCCTCCCATAACTCCCTTCTCTTTATGTAGATATTAGATGCATACAAAAAAGATACTGAAAATTCATACGCAGTAATGCTGCAAGAAATCAGCACACTCTGAGATCTATTAACACAAGACTTCATTTGAATGGATTCACGTCGTAGCACCCACAAATGATCCATTTCAAAATCATGAAAATCACTGGACACAACCTAATACCCAATGTATCCCCAATTGAAACCATTCCCTTAGCTAAAAAGAATCTTTGGTTCAACATTTCCAAAATGCAAAGGCTTTTGGTCCATGATAAAATGTCTAAAGGCTTTGGCTGTTCGGAAATTTCCCAGCCCTTTACAGTTCCAATAGTAGATCTTCATTTCATATGGGTCATTACCCATGTCTGGGGACCACCCTTTATTTCCATTACCACTTTCCCCTTCCCTTTCTTCCCTTTACCCTTCTTCCCTTTCCCTTTTCTGCTACTGTCAACCCCAGAGATCATGGGTGAGGCCACAAGATCCTTCCCCTCAGAGGCTTGTTGTGTGATGTCCACAGCATTCTTGACATTCTGATCATGAGATGAGAAGGCCTGTTCAAGGGGGAAAACCCCTGTAGGAATAAATTTCACCCAATTAGGAGATTTATCAGTGAGAAAGCCTACACTAGTCTCAGGAGTACCAGCTGAATCAGGTGGTTGGGGGTCCTTAATGTCATCTGACCAGAAAACACCACTCAAGGGTAAAAATTTGTTCTGTGATTTTATGTGAGAAGGGTCACTACTCAGTTGTGTTGCTCTTCAAGCAGCCTTGGAAGGGCGTGTCTACATGAATTTTCCCCTGGATCAGTAGCAGCCATGGCCTCGTCACTCATGATTCCACCTGCATCATCATGAAGAGTCAGCACATGTGATTCATCTTGCGCTAGTGGCCGGAGTGAGACCTTCTCTACAGTATCCTTTCCATAGCGGATAGAAACCACAGGTGATTTCACCACAGTTTCATCTGCACAAACAGGAATAATAGCCCCCTGCTGGGAACCTTCCACACCATTAAAAACCATGACCCTTGATCTAGTAGCTTCTTTAGCAAAGTCCATTTTTGGCACAATGCATTCCACCAGTGCATCCATCACGAGATCACAGTAGGTTGGAAGCACATGTGTTGCCACTACAGGGTCATCAGCACAGCCCAAATTCTTAGATCCCAGATGAGAACCTGCCTCACCATTAAGAACCTCAACCCCTGAGCCAGTGACTTTCTGAGCATAAACTACTTTTGACATATTAAAATCCTCCTTCATCAATGCCTACCCTTCAACCAGAGGCTGCCAAGAAGTATCTCCCTCCTGATATCCAGAGGGGGCAGGCCCATCCAGCACCATGGTAGCAGCCACATTCCCCACCTGAGTACCATTGGGGGTTTGATCCTTTCCCTTCCTCCTTCGACATGCAGCATCATCGTGGCCTTTCACTTTTCATACACTGCATTCCTTGTCCCTTCTACACTCAAAAGAAAGATGACCAAAAAGAATGCACTTCAAGAAGAATTTCATATTTCTTTCCTAAACAATATCCAACTTCATACTATCATCCCATGTTGTTAGAACAATTTCCTCAACAAGGGTTATTTCCATATCCACTTCCACGAGTATCCGGGCAAAGTGCCCAAACCTCGGATTAGTTGTCTGCCGGTCCAATCGAATGGGATTTCCAATAGCTGAGGCAATGTCCCATAATATCCTTGGGTGCCAATAAAGCTAGTTCATACTATATATTCGGATACATATCTGATCATGAGTGTTTCAAACCTTTATAGGATCAAAATTCCAGTCCCATTCTTGAATGTTCAAAAAACCAGGTTTCAGAGGGATGGTTCCCTTGCTTCAGGCCCTTCTCTTGTGCTCATCCGATGGGAAGACGAAATGGCAGTATCACCTTCCCATTGAATTCATTGTACAATCATCAAATCCCCATACTTCAGCGATCCTTTTAGTCAAGTCATTGAATTTCCATAGGTTCACACCTTTGGGGATCATCACACGAGCAATAATAAAGAATCGACATAAACTAACATGTTTCTCAACCGCCTCCTGATTTTCTGACACATGGGCGATCCTCCCCGTCTTTATCACTAAGCCAGGTGGGTGTGCATCAAAGAAGAAGGAGGGCTCAGAGATCGCTTTGACCACATCAGCAAAATTATGCTTCAGACCACCGTCTTCAGTGATGAAAGATCCCAACTCTCTAATGGGATTTTTTGAAAATGCAAACATTTATGAGTGACCAATACATTCAACAAGGTATCCCGAACGAACATCCTCTTTTTAATTTAACGCCAATTCATTCACCGCATGATCATCGAAATCTCCTGGTTTAGGGTTTCCGACCACGTCCCCTTGGGATGCCATCTCCTACTCCATCTACCAAATTAATGTGTTCACACCACAATAATGTCTAACTTTTACAAAACCCACAATTTTTGTTACTCACCCAAAAAAAGAATCCAAACATATTCATACATATCTGAATTCATCATATGCATAATTTATATGAACTTTTCATGTGAATTTATAGGGTTATATGTGATTGATAATCTCTACCTGGGTAATGTTGGAGCAATAGATATTAAACTTTTTTCCTTTCTAGAATATGGCATAAGCCTCTAGGTTTGTGGGTAGTCCAACCCCAATTCCCTCACCCTGTAGAGACATTAATCAAGAAAGAATATGGTTCATGATAATTCTAAAACCTAATATATACAAACTATTCCCAATAACTAAATTCATTCTAATAATTTTTTTTAAAAACTATGTTCAAGGTAAAATAAAACAAGATCTTTTAGATTTTCACCTATCATTTCATGAAGGAATATATTTTCTATAAGTATTTTATCACATAAATTTTTCATAAAAAATATTAATAATATAAACACTTTTACATTTATTAATAAAGAAAGTAATATCTCTAAATAAATGTACATTTCATAAATTTAATACATAATAATAATTTATGAATGATTCATAAATAAAAAATTACTACAAACCATTTATTATTAAGCTAAACATTATGATATTCCATAATCATATACATAAACACTTATATATATAATTTCTATATGAACTCTTTTATATTTTCTATTATATGTAATTGAAATTCAAATAATTGAAATTTTATGAATTATAAACCATTTAGAATTCAATTTCTATGATATAAATTATTTAAATAATCTTAATTTCATTTATTAAACATTATTTAAATATTTTTAAAAAATATTTGTCCAAAAGCTTTTTATTTTTTATAAATAATCCGATTAAATAAGGCCCTCTTTAATTTGAACAATTTCAAATTTAATTAATTATGAAAAATTTATATTTATAAATATAAATCATTTTATATTTTGAAATTATTTATGTATTTTGTTTCTACAGATTACCCTTTTTATATCTAAAATAACTATTTATTTTATAATCATAAATAATGCCATTATAATTTGATAAATGGTATTTTAAATATTAAAATTTAAAATTAAAGAATTTTAATAATAAATGTTTCATAAGAATTTATTTAATTTATAATAAAATCTTTTGTATGTATTTAATTTATAAACTATTTAAAAATAAAAATATTTTAAAATACCTTTTATTATGATTTATAAATATTTTTTAAACCATATGAAAAAATTAACAAAATTAATTTTTAAAAACATTCATTTATTGTTACACATGAATCATCTCTTGCATGAAGATAGCCTAGGTGACCCTTATACAGAAGTGTTATGTGTAAGGGTAACCCGTAAAAATTCTATATTGTATAAGGGTGGATATTTTTAACCTGTATGCAACATCTTCTACATAAACGTAAAAAATGGTTACCTTTACATGAATTGCATGGGAGACTATATAAAGGTAACTTATATAGTGATGAACTTTATATAGAACCTCTATATAATGGTAAAATAAAATAACCTTTACATAACCCCATCTGCCTAAGAGTACTTCAGAAGAACCCTTACATAGACTAACCAATATAAGTGTAATATGAGATTGCCTTTATGTGAATACAAACATATAGGTAATTTCATCATAATTTTATGGTTTTGGTTTTCTTTAAAACCAAGTATTTAAACACAATTATTCTATGAAGAAACTCACTCCAATATTACAGGTGGGTTTTTTTGGACCATCATATGATCTTTTTCTATGAAAGAAAAACCCAAACACAAGATGATCAGTCATTATGAAACCAAAGTTCTTAATATATCATGAAACATAGAGGAATAGAGTACATATATCACGTGGGTAGTAGCCTTCAATAGGTTGTTTTATTAATGAAGTATGTTTTAAAATGATCAACATAGCATTAAACATGGGTTTCATACCTCTAAAGGAATACACCATCCACTAGATCCCAATCTCCATTAGAGGACACCTGAAGCTCTCAAATGGGTGCAAGTTTCTTATTAGGAGAGATGAACATGAATTAGGAATAACTAATCCTCAATAAAATTCTAGGAATCTGATGATCAAAGTAGCATCAAACAAACATGATACTCTACATATAAAAAAAGTGAACCATTTTTTCTTTTATAGGTAATATCTGACATTTCTTAATAAACTAAGAATATGTATGTTTTACTTGGTTATTATTTAATAATACTAATGATTTGGGACTCATTTATAAATGTAATCAATGATCTTAATAAAAATACTTAAATCCATTCTATATGGATTAAAAAAATGGAAACTATGTGAGGATAAATGTGATGAATAGGTTTCATCTTGATGGATTTGCTACATGTATTGGGGGTTCACATTCCTCATATAAATATACACTACATGTATGCATTAAATTCCTCGTTATCTTGAGTTACATTAATCATATTAATTTAATATTCATGAATTGTATGTATATTTTATATGTGCACTATATATATATACACACACATATTCAGTATCACAAAGTGTTTATTATCGTTCAACATATATTCTTCATTGGTATATATATAATAATTCTACATTTATAATATAAGTGTAATAAATTTATAGGCATCATATGAATGTATATTTTAGTTTGTTTCCAATCATCTATGATTCCTCGACACTCAAGATATCTTTGTTTAAGTATTTTTTATGTTGTACTATACTTTTATATCCTTCACGTGATTATGATTTATGGTTCCTTTTTATGAATTCAAAAGTAGGACCTTAGTGTCAGGTTATACTACCCATATAAAGGTATGACTTAGGTTGTGCCTCTAGGGAGAAAAGGGATGACCTTGGGTTCTTCCTCTAAGTTAAAAAATTCATGAACTATTTAGGTTGTTTATCTAGGTATAAAAATGTATATGTAATTATGTTATGACTCCAGGTGTGAAAAAGTCAGTTGTAATTGGGTTATGGCTCCAAGTGTGAAAAAAGCCTTATATAAGGGTTATGACTCCCCTCAAAAGTTAGGTCACTTTTATAGTAAGTATCATACTCTCAGGTTTAGAGTGTGAAGAGTAGATGTATGATAACTTTGGTCTAAAGTATTATAAAAATACTTGTGTTCATATTTTTATTTTTCAACTAAAAATGAACTTAACTCTAATAAATATTAAAAAAATTATAAATTGGTTAATTCATACTCCTGATCATTAATCCATTCTCATATCAGGACTTAAAATTTCTTATTAGTGAAGGTCCTTGAGAGGATTGTTAGATCTGTTATATATCTATTTTTTTAACCATATCTTAGACATAAACATTTAACGAAAATATAAATTTGAGATGGAAAAAAATCTCTAATTATGGTTGGATTCCTTAGAGAGTACAATTTTTTATGGTACTGACTATGGTTATTAGAAAGTGAGGATGAAATATTACCATAAAAATCTTTTTATAGATCATCATAAACTTATGGTAAAACCTTACAACTTATGTGAAACAAAGATAAAGATTTTGATTAGTAATAATGTTCTTACTTATGTTTTAAACAAGAAGGTAATTAATATTTTATAAAATGAAATTGGAATAAATGTATTCATTCATTTATCTTATTCAAAGATTACACATGAAATTTAGAGAATATTACAAGTAACTCATTATGGAAATAATAAAATAAATTTGAATAAAATTGGCATGCTTGGAGTAAAATATAAATACCTTAAAATGGGTCAAGATGAGTTAGTTAATAAAACTTTTCACAGATTTACAAGTATTTTAAATTTCATTAATACCTTAAGAGAATCACTATATAATACATTTATGGTTTAATGAGTTCTTAGGTATTGACCAAAGAAGTTTCATGCTAAAAATTTGGATATTAATGAAAGTAATAACTTTAAAGAATATACACTTGATGAAAATATTGTCTCCATACTTAAATATGAAAGAGAACACAAAAATAGAGTTGAAGAAGAATTTTAAAAAATAAAAATAATTACTCTTAAGAAAATAAATATAACTTCTTATTATATTTTAAGTTATAAATAAAAAAATTTATGAGGTTGATCAAGTTTCCAAAGGAGTTAATGTAATAAATAAGGGAAGCTCAAGAATAATTAAAAAGGATTATCATCAAGATGGTTAAAATAGAAGTAGAAAAGGCAATGTTATCTCAAACGATTCTTTTGAAGTTATCTATTATGAATTAGAAATGAGAGGAATATAAATATTGAATGCCTAAAGATGAAAGAAAATAATAGGAGGATAGAAAAAAATTAAAATAGGGATCTTGAAGCTAGATGGGTCTCTGTTGAGGACTAAAATTCTAGTGAAGAATTTTATTCTATAAAGGAATTGTAAAATATATTCTTGATAGATTATTAAAATAAGGTTATTTAATATAGTTCCTGCTCTTATAAATATAATTCATAAAAACCATTGATTTATGAATTCTATAATTAAATTTAGAGGTTATAGAATTATATTTTTAATAAATCATAAATTTAAAAATAAATCAACAATAATAATAATAATCATGTTGAAGAAAATAAGATCACTTTGGAAGAAAATAAAAAACTAAGGAATTTTACTTTGGATATAAGTATAATTATTTTTGAAAAATGTAAAGATTTAAAATGGAAAACCTTAAAATTAAGGATAATCTTTATAAAAATGATGAATCTAAAAAAGAATATTTAAAATTGTTTTGAATGAAAATGACAAGATAAAATATGATGTTGAAATCGTAAAAAACATTCCATATTTGTTTAAGGTAAATTTATGATAAAATAATGTTTATGAATAAATTTAAAAAATAATACTAGAGTTGGTAATGATAATTAATAACCTACAATGTGAAAATCATTTTTTATTAAAATCTCAAAATGATGTGTATTTGTATCTACTTTTTTTTGATAAAGGTGAAAGAAAATTATGAAAGTAAGTGTTCTTTGAGTTTTCAAAAATCTCACGGCCACATAAAGTACTTTATACATAAATCATTATTCTCAATATTACCTAGGAATAAATTTTTTAAATACATCAATATTCCAAAAAACTATTATTTTAACAAAATTGGAATCAAGTTTTCATGTGTAACAAAAATATCCTAAATCTAAATTTATAGGATATATGTCATGGGAGTATGATAAAGGAAACATGGTACACTAATTTTGGATGTTATAGAAACATGATAGATGATGTTTTAAATTTTATATCATTAAAAAATGTGAAGGAGGTAATGTTACTTTTGGTGATAATTCCAATGGTAAAGTTAACAGTTTTAGAGAGATTAGTATTTCAAAATGTATTATCAATTCAAAAGTTTTACATATTAAAATTTTAAAATATGGTTTTTTAATTATTTATCTATTATATGATGATAGAATTCAATTAAATTTTTTACAATGTAAAATAAATAGTTTTTAAATATGAATATTCCTTATTTTTTGTAAACCAAAAATATAATACATATTTTATCAATGTAGCAGAACTAACTCACCAAAATGTTAAGTGTTTAAGTGTTATACCATCAGTTAACATTTTACAAAATATGAGACTTGGGAATGATAATTTTAGGATACTTTACAAGATATCCACACATTGTAATGTTTTTAAAATTCATGAATTAAATTTGGACAACACCTATTTTTTTAATATTGCATGAAAGGTAAACAACATAAAGATATTTTTAGATCTATCATGGGAGCCCAAATTATAAGATCTCTAAAAACCAATCATCTATATTTATTTGTACATATACATACTACTAGTTTTAGTTTTAAAAGGTATGTTTTTAATTGTTATTGAGTTTAGTAGATTTTCCTAGTTTTATTTTCTATCTCATAAATTTAAAACTATTTTAAAGTCTTCTTCTTATTGTAAGTTTGTTCAAAATGAAATTTTTTTATAATTTTATACATTATAAGAGATATGTGATTTTAAAAAAAAAATTTAAAAAATTATATTTAGATAATATTTTCTCTCATAATTTATCAACCCCTAGGAAAAAACAACAAAATAAAATTGTTAGGATGAAAAATAAAACAATATAATATATTTTTAGAACCATGATAGATGAGTTTAAAACACCTAGATATTTTTAGATAGAATATATGAATGTAGTGTACTATGTGTCTAATATAAATATTTTATAACCTTTATCAAAGAAGAAACTTTATGATATTTTTAATAGAATAAAACCCAAAGTTAGATATTTTAGAGTATTTGGATGCAATGTTTATATTCCTAATTATAATGCACTATTACATTAAAAACCATAAATATGAGTTTAATAGAAATGATTCCAAATTTCTATATTGTCATGATATTTTAGGTTTATAGTTTTAGAGAATTATGAAAACCATTATATTATATAGGGATCATTAACACATGCTGTCAATTTTCTCACAAAAACAAGGTTCTTGAGTTCACAACCATGTTTCATTCATGAAAAGCATTGTTTGTTCAAGGATAATTTTCTTTATTTATATCTAGAATTAATAATAGTTATTTATCATCCTTATTCCCTATGAAAAATTTAAAATATGGTATGGGAATAGAAATCATTATAAGGTATATAAAAATAATAGAAACCCATTAAAGTAGTTGAAAACATTAAAACCCATGAAAAATGTTTCCCCCCTTTTCACAATAAGACATTGAGAACATAAATAAAACATCTACACTATATAAAATTAAAATTTTCTTAAATAAAATATTTGAAACCCATTAGAAAGTATAAGAAAATCCTAAATTCATCATGGGAACATAAGAAACCTTGAAATTAATCCTTTGAAAAATAAATTATTCACATTTATAAATTTATAAACTTTCCTTACCATGTGAAATTAAAATATTTCCATAAAAACCATTTATAGAAATAAAATTGGTATCAAGGAGAACCATATTCAGAACACATGTTCACTATATTTTTTCCAATTTTAAAAATAATTGAGGGTCGGTTAATTCCATAGGAGAAACCTTTAAGGTTATATCCCTCATTTTTCACCTTCAAAACTATTTATTATCCCATACATTGGAGATCTATATCAGGATCACCCATCATCATGAACTATATCAGACTCACTTATCATCATATATAGTTATCAAGTAACATATCATGAATAATAAATTTTTAATTTTTCTCTTTTTTATAATAAAACCCTTGAAAAAATCATTTGAACCCATAAGCAAAGGCACCTTCCATTTTCACATAAAATTAATGAAGTGTGTGTATTTATTATAAAAACTCTTTAAAATGGAAAAGTATGTGAAGAGATGGAATAATATATTTGATTAAAAAACCATTAAAACTTTTAGAATTTAATTTATAATGAATAAAATCTATAATAGTGGGAAAAGGTGGTCAATCCATATATATTTAAAAATGTTCTTTTCCACATTGGTAAAAATAAGTCCAAATGACATGTACGTTAAATGTTAAAAAGACACCACTCTAAATATTTTTAAATAAATAAAAAAATATGTTTAAAATGAACATTAAAAATATTTGATATATAATTAAGGTATTTTTTAATAGTATAGATATGAAGGAGAAAATTTTGAAAGTAATACTTTAAAACAAGCCTTTAAAGAAAAATATCTTATGAATTCTATAACATTTGAAGCAAAGGAACATTAAAAAAGATAACTTTACATAGATTTTTACACCAATTTAATTTTAATAAAAGGTTAATAAAAAAATATAAAAGGCATTTAATACACTACACAAAATAAAATATGTGTTGAAAATTTAATAAGTATCAATGCAAGGAAATTGAAATGAGAAATCCCTTACCTCTAGTACCATCTACCTACGTACATTCTCAAAATATAGAATAATAAAATTATATTAGTTCTGTAATTTATTCTAAAATATTTTCATGTTTATTAAATTAATATTATTTCCTTTATTTAATTTATTACCATGTTTCTTTTAATTACGGAATCAGTTAAGTTTACATCGAACATTTTGAGTTCGTTCGGTTCAAAATATCCAAAATAACTTTGGTAGGTTGACCATGTTCAAAGGGTTCAAAGTTCCATAATCTATAGAATCTTACAAATAATATAATTTTCATTAATTTACATTCACAATTATTTTAAAAAAATCCATGTAAAGTAGTCATGAAAAATGAATTACATCATTTCATAAAGATGATCGTCTATATATATGCATGAGTGATGTTTACACTTATTTAATAGATGAAAAGGAAATGAAATAGATAAAGTTTTACTTTTAAATAATCATAATAATATTATAAATATCATATTTATTCATTAAATCCATTATTTTGACCATCCACATAAAGATGAAATGAAAAATGACTCGCATCACTTCATGGAGGCTGCAGTCCTCATGTATGTAGGAGCGAAATTATCTTTTTCAAATGGATTAAAGGGTAATAAATTAAGTAATATATTAAATTAATGGAAGTATAATACTTTTATAAATATCATATATATTTATTAAATATATCATAATAACCAACAATATAATGTGGTGATGAAAAACGAATTACATCTCTATAAAGAGACGATAGTCCATACATGTGAATGAGCGATGATTTAATTTTACATTAGATATAAATGATGATGAAAAAGGGTTATAACATAAAAATAATAATATTTATTTATATTTTATATTCTTATGTTATTATATAATCATGTTTAAATAATAATTTATGGAGTTAGAATAAAAAATAAAATTGAAACACTCAGTAAATAATTACGGCAATTCTTTAGAAAACCTCCCTTAGATTACACCTTAAGCCCTATTAGGTTGGCCTTTTAGTGATAAAGGACCCTATAGGATTTGGTATGGATATTGGGAAGTTATTGGAATATGAATTTGTAGGGATATATGTCCCAAATTGTGGGAATAATTAAAAAGAGGAGATAACCTTTTATAAGCGAGGGGATTGGCACACTTGTAAATAATTAAAACTTTTAAATATATTATATGTATTTCTCAAAAAAAAATTGGTGAAATATTGAAATAATTAGAATATAATAAAATCATTAGTTGAAAAAAACTTGTAAAATAAAAGTTAATTTTGTTTTATAATATTTTAAACTTTATCTCTTAGTTTTAACATCCTCATAAACTCTTTTAACCATTACCACAGTGACAAAGTTTTACTAATGTTATTATTCATAAAGAACAAAAATGAAATTGAGATTATTTAGAAAATAAACACATGATTCCAAATATTAAATCCATTTTACCATATTAAATTTCTATAATTGTTAAAAATTAATTTTAATATAAGTTTGCAAAACCGAAAAAAAAAACAATTTTTAGAAAAATGTTGTACTTAAGTATAAAAACAATTTTATACAAAAATAAAGTATATTGTTTGTTAATATGAAATTAATTGAATTAATTTAAATTAATAGAGGATTATTTCACTTTCGAACCAATCCAAAAAATATTAAATAATCTTGTTAAACTTTATTAAAGTAGTGGAACAAAAATAGTTTTTTATTTGAATAAAAACATTACTTAAATTTCCAAAATGTTAAACATTGATTTCTAATCTCAAAAATTTGTTTTAAAATTATTTATATTAATTATAAAATATAAATTTGTTCTATAAAATATGCTTCATAAATTTCAAAGTCACTACTATTTTATGATAATGCCATAAAAATGACAATACTAGCAAAATCAGTATTTTCACTATTCACTTAAAAATTATGTATTTCTGAAAAATCAAAAAAACTCAACCCAAGTTAATTTTTAAAAATAATATCATAAAAGAATTTAATTTTATTAAATTAAACTAATAATGGTTATAAAATATGATTTTAGATATAAGTGTGCATGATGCACACATTTCTTAGAAAAATTAACTTTTAAACATAATAATACATTTATTCTTATTTCTTTCCTGGTAATAACCATCAAATGAATGTAAATATACTATTTCCTATATTTTAATATGATATATAATCATAATGATATTTTAAAAATGATCAATTAAATAAAATACACAATAATATATAAATATATATTCATAAAAAAAATCTTTTTTAACATTAAATCATATTAAGTATTTATCCTCTTAATGTAAGCATTTTAATCGATTTCAATATTTTTATTTTATATAGGTTTCATTATTCATATAATTTCATATTAATTTTTATCTAATATTTCATTGATCATTTTAATTTTGTGTTTCATGTATAACACGATATCCAACATGCTATATTAATTAAAGAAAATAATGTATTAAAATCTTAGGGGTGTTACATCCCTACTAATGAAACTATGCCTTCGAAATATTATATTGATCTTAGTAATAAAGGGATTATGAAGTGAACAAATTAAAAAAATTTCAAAAACCATTTTAATGGGTGTAATATGACTTTCAACATTATAATTTTTAAAAGAAACCCTAATAAAGGAACCTTGAAAAGGATAGAAGTGTTATCTAGAGGAAATGTGGAGTGGAAGTTAAAACATATGATCAAGAATGGAAAAAACTTTTTAATATTTAAAAACAATTTTTCTATAATCCCAAATTATAAAAATTTATAATAAAAATACTTCTTAAAAAGATAATGTTATAAATATAAAGGTCAAATGGGATAACATGTATTGGACAAAATTTCCTCAATGTAACATTGCATTGTTTTTGTTTTGATTGTGTTTTTTGAAAAAGTAGTGCTTCAGGGTCATTTGTAGAGTTCCAAAATGGTTTCTGACAAGTTATTTTGATATATATACAAGAAAAATAAATAAATTCTTTGTATTTGGTCCCAAAAGTTCCATATAAAAGGTGCCATCATTTCCCAACGTTTGGAAAAATTTTAAGTTCCAAAGTTTAGAGGATGAATCAAGATTTACAAAAGATGGATTTATAGGACTAACTATTCAAATATATGGTAATGGAATGTTTTTTTAAAATATTGGTGTTTATTAAAAATTTTGAGATTCATGGGGACATTAGGTGTCATGAAGGTTTGAAGATTCGTGAATGCGTAATGGAAAGATAGTATTTTAGTGACTACGAGAAGCTTCAAAAATGAATAATTTCACGGGTGCTTCATGAAGATAGTAAGGTCCATGGAAAATAATAGAGAGCTTCATAAAAATTTTACTGTGAGGTTTAAACCATAATGAAAGGGATAAAACATCTATAAATAGGCGTCTACCCCCCCCCCCATTTGAAAGAGGAAGCCTCAATGAAAATACAAAGGCTCTAAATTCATGAAGGTGATTAATGAAGGATTTTCCAGGAATGAAGGTTTTGATAAGATCATTTGTTTCATAGATAAATGGAATTCAAAAAGGCTATATAATCTTTCTAAAAGCTGTGAGAATCATAAAAGTAGTTATTTTCATAAAGGCTAATCGAGCTTTGTGAAAGGTTTGAGCTTCACAAAGGCTAAGAATGATTTAGGAAATGAGAGAGAATCACGAAGGATATGTGTGATTCATAAAATCAGTGAGCTTCATAAATGTTGGTATCATTGTGAAATAAATATATTCTTGGGAATAATTGGGTAGTTTCATGAATGTTAGAAATATGATTTTTTTTAAAAGAAAATCTCATGTAAACCAGAAGGTATTTCCTAGTAAATCTATGGTAAAGACGTATTCATTAAGTGTGTGAATGTGGAACTAAATTGTGCACCAAATAATGTGTAAAAAATATTGATTCAAGTGATTAATATAATATTAATAAAAAGTAACAGTGAGCACACTTTAGTTGAGTGAGCATCGAGTATACAAATTTTGATTGGTTGTAAACTAGGTGGGATAGTGAGTTTTCCCCCAAATTGTTATCAATAGTGAACTTTAGTGGATTTGGGTACATAGTCACATTTCATTTGAATTTTCCTTGGACATAGATCAGTGTGGGTGAACCAAGTAAAAATATTGTGTCTCATGCATGCTTTCATTTCTGTTCATACATTGCTATGGGAAAGGGTGATAAGAGTAGTTTGTTTTATGAAAAAATAAGATTCAAAAGGGATGTTGTATTAATATATCATACCTTGATTCAACCCCATTTGGATATTTAACCTAGTTGGGATAACAATTGGTACTAGAGACAGTGTTTAATTTCAGCACTTCTCTCTAAAGGGTTTCAATGGAGTTTGTCAATCATAAAGGGATTCTTATCTTTGATGGAAACAATTTTCAATTATAAAAGAATCAGATGAAAAATTAAATCCATATAAATGTATTTATAGCTAAATTAAATGGTATTTCAGCCTTTTTGGATAGTGGTGCTTTCTCATAAGTATACCTAATGGAATTAGATAGTTATACCGATTGAATTAATGCTTTAGGTGGAGGCATATCCAATAAAATATTTATGAAGGTGATGTCATTTAAGTCATCACATTCCATGTGGGAAAAGTTTCTAAATATTTATGAGGGGACTCAAAGTTAAGAGAAGAAAAATTTAGGTTCTATGGAATAATTATTATTATCTGAGAAAGCTCCCTAATGAGCATGTGGATGCGATATTTGATTGGGTGAATGTTTTCATGGAATATATGTATGTTATTGGAGAAATTATTGAATATGTAAAGATTGATAAGAATATATTGAGAATTATTCCACATCAATTCAATTCAAAAGTATATATACTAGAAGATAAAGAAACAAAAGAGATGACATTGGATAGCATGTATAGTACACTTATCACATACAAGATGAGAAATAAATATATTGAGTTTATGGAAAAAATTATGTCCAAAGAGGTGAAATTAGAGTCTATGAAGAATCTCACTATTGATGATGGCCAAGAAGAAGAGAAGATATATTAGGTGAGGTCATTACTTTCCTAAAATCTAAAATGAGAAAAATAAATGTTCGAAGGGAAACTTCCACTTGCATGATTTCTATGTAGAAAGGTTGGAAATCTTACATCAAGGTTCCCTAAGAATTTTCAAGACATTGACAAGGATAAAGTCGAAATTCCATTGAAGAAGTAATAATCTAATATAAAAGGTAAGAAAATGTTTCAGATAAATTTCTTCAAAAAGAATAATATTTTTTCATAAGAAAATTGCATCTCAAAAGAATCTAAGGTTGAAGAGATAAAGAACTACAAGGATCATGGAGAAAATACTATGGTGGAATTTATAGATATCTAATAGAAAATGTTATAAATAAACACATATGAATAAGAATTCAAAGTAATATTTGATCTCTATGATGAAATATAATATTTTATTGAGGATATAGATAATTGGAGATCCAAAAAGCAGAAACTAAATAGAGAGGTTCATGATACCAAAATATATATACAGTAGCGCGAAAAATATATGTCTAAGTTGGAAGAAGAAATTGAAAATCATAAGTCTTCAATTCCAAAGCAGTCAGTAGTTTTTTTAGTATAACTTCAAATTTGAAGAACTATAAAGAGTCATTGATTGTTTTACAATCATATAAAAAGATAAAATAAAATGTATCGAAGAACTGGAAAATGAATTTTTTGAACTGTGAAGTAAATTAGAAGACAAGAAGAGAATCTTGACTCCCTATATAACATCAAGAAATCAGGTCACTCAAGAAACCAAAAATATAGAAGTGGATCATACAGATCTAGAAATATAGAAGCAATAGTCATATTCAAATGGCATGGGTGGTATGGGTATTGATTGAAAATAGAAATACATGGTGATTGATTTTATACCGTAAGTTCCCACTCTGAGGATGAAAATTGATTTGGTTACAAATGAAAACCAAAAAAATCATACAATAAAATAAATAACCATACCTACAATAATATATAGGCATACACCTTCAATTGGGTGTTATTTTTGTGTAAAGATGGGACATTATAAAAATGTATTTTTCATAAACAAAAGGTACTGAATGAAATAAAGGAAAAAAGGCGGCCACATAGAGTTCAGTACTCTGGGAATGATTTAAATATTCATTGTTTCTAGTGTAGAGGACTAGAAAACATGTCTAGATATTTCTCAACAACAATGTAGAGGAATACGTCCAAATAGACTGAATGTGGTTATAAGATATAGCTCAATGAATCATAAAATGGGTTGAAAACGTAAAATAGATTTGCATCTTTACAAGATGAAGATTTTCAGTAATACTCCAAGGAAGATAAATATTATCAATACATAATAGGTATGAAGTCAAATACATTGATTAAAAACTAAATACATGATCATGTAGTGGTTGTAGAGATTTACCTTAAAGAATCAGATTGTGATGGTGTATGGATCCATGAAAGTAGATGCACATCCCATAAGACGGGAAATGTGGATATTGTAATAGGCATCAAATATGATAATGATGGTGTTTTCAAATTTGGAAATTATTATGTTATGAAGATTTTTGGATCATAAAATTCTAAATTTGGGGGAAAAGATATGAGACAAGATAAAGTCTTGGTTTTTGATGGTCTTAGTCACAACTTGCCAAGTGTAAGTTAACTATGTGACTTGGGTCATGATACAAGAATTTCCAAGAAGTTTTGTATCATCAAGGGAAAATATGGTACAACTTCTTTATGGTGAAAGCACATAAGGGGGAATCTCGAACTTGTGAGTGGTGAAGAATATATTCTCTTTATAACTAGAGAGGAAGAAAATAGGTTGTGGAATGAATGAATTTTCCATATATTTCAACCATCCCTAGAAGATCGGGTCAAATGTGATGCATCTCGTGATCACCCCAAGTTTTCATGTGATCATACTCACACATGATATGCTTTTCAAAAAAGTAATATTATCGGGAAGGCATATAAGGTGAAAGAATAAAAGTTATCCGGCGTTCAGGAATATAAAAGGAGGATTGGACAGAAGATTCTGATATTTTTTTACTGAAAATGGTATGAAATACATAAACATACAAGTGAAATATTATCTTGAGAAACATAGGATAAGGCATCAAGTCTGAATAGAAAGAACCCCTCAAAAAATGTAGTGGTTGAGTGGAGAAATCAGAACACAAACAACATGTCCAGAATAATGTTTATTGAAAAGGAAATATAAGAGGAATTCTTAAAGGATTTAGACTTGACATAAGTCTACATATCTAATAGGGCTATGTTTTGTTTGAAGGAATAAAATACTCTGAACAATATATGGTACAAAAAAATCCAAAATTTAACTACTTTCAAATATTTGGAAGTAAGTGTTTTATCCTTAATAAGTATAAACATATAAAAATTGAATCTCATGGAGACAAAGAGACATTCCTTGCATATTATAGAAAAATAAAAGTTTATAAATGTTTCAATAAGAGGTTGGTAAAAGTAGTTGATAAAAATGGTGTCACTATAGTAGAGAGTGAACAGAATATTCAACAATACAATGAAAAATTACCTAATGACAGTGATGAGGGGGTAAGAAAATAAAGGGGAGTATAAGTAGTTAATTTTGAATCATAAGAAGAAACTGATGATGGGAAAGAGTAACTCAAATCTATATCTACATGGTAGATATCTTTCCTATCTTAGGTGGATCTTAAATGTTTTGAGGAAGTAGTTGGAGATGAAAATTGGGTTCAGGCTATGAATGATAACATTGACCAAATTTAGAAGAATTAAACATGGAAGATTTTTTTGATACCAAAAGATAATAATTTCATTGGGACCAAATGGGTCTTTCATAACAAGATGAATAAAGATGTTATAGTTATTTGACATAAAGAATGACTAGTGTGAAAAGGAAAGTCCTAGATTGAGGGTATCGATGTTGATGAAACATTTTCAACTATTGTGAGGAAAAATATGATCATATTATTCTTGTCCATAGCAATGAAAATAAGGTTCAAAATTTCCATATGGACGTCAAGTCAGCATTTCTAAATCTAGTTCTGGAAGAATAAGTGTTTATCGAGAATCCTTATGGGTTTCTCATTCATGAAGATGAAAAAATAGTTTGTCGGCTGAGAAGGGTGCTATATGGGTTGAAGCAAGCACCAAGAGCATGGAATTCAATACTGGATTTTTTTAATAATCTTGTTTTTCAGTGTGATGGAGTTGATTATAACATCTATGCCAAAAATGATAGTAATCAAACGATGATAGTGCTTGTGTATGTCTATGACATAATCTTTGGTGGATCAAATGAATCATAGTGAAAATATATCACAGAATTCATGAAAAGTGAGTTTAAAATATTAATGATTGGTAAAATGGAATTTTTATTTGGTTTATAGGAGACATAAGTAAGAAACTACACATTCATTTCTCAATATAAATATTCCAAGGAGGTTTAGATAATATTTAGATTGGATAATTCTAAGGAGATGATGAATCTAGTGGCTAATCGGATGAAACTATCATGAAAGGATGAAGGTAAAGTGGTTAATTCCCTATAATACTGGAAAATAATTGTGAGTATGTTTTAATTAATAGAAACATGACCATATGTCTTTTTTTAATTATAATAATCACAGTGTCAAAGTAATCCTAACTAAATCCACTTCAGTTCACAATAGAATGAAATAATATCAACAACAGTTATTAGGCTATATATATGTAGTTTTGAAAAGATTAGAATATGATATAAAATCAATGTTAAGTGGTGCATTCTATCTTGGTGGATTTTGAATTTATTTCCTAATAAATAAACAATATTGTATTTCATTGGGAACTGAGGAATCTGAATATATTGTAGCTACTCAATCTTGCATGTAGTTGTTGTGGTTGAAGCAACAACTTGATGATATGGGATTTGAATTGAAGTATTCAATAAAAATCCATTGATATAATTCAAATTATATTAATATTATATAAAATATAGTCTATCACTCATGAATGAATAAAATTTAAATCATATGTCTTTTTATCAAGGATAAGGTAGAGCATGGGATTTTGAAATTGAATTATGTGCCTCCAAAGCTACAGGTTGTCGACAATCTGATGAAGGCCTTACTCAAAGAAGAGTTTGAATGGATTGACTATATGTTGTAGTTAAGTTGACTCCACGCACTTGAAAAATTATATATGTGGGATCTGCTATCCCCAATTTATGGTGTGTTTTTTCCTTATGTATTAATATGTGTTCTTTCCAATATTATGGCTAAAAAGGAGTGACATTTTGGATAATTGAAAAAGGGTGGGAAAAGATATAAGAGAAGATAATATGAGGTGAAACAAAGTAGGGGGAGTTTTAAATCTAATGATACTAATGATGACCGATCAAAAATTACATATCAAGATAGATGTGGTTTGTGGTGAAAGTAGTTGAGTGGTTTTTGGACTGAATTGTTTTATAGATGAACATTTCATTTTACTCTTGTTTCTTGTGCTAAGAATAGTTCATATGTGCTTAGAGTGTGTGTTGGATAAATATTTGATTTCTATCTAGAATCACAAAATCCAAATTTTTGTTGAAGATGGAAGAATCATTAATGTTCTATCAAAGAGTCAAGAGTTGTCAACAAATCCAAATGGGGGATTGTTGGGCAAAAATCACTCAAGGTAAAATTGAGGCGTTTTGGGTTGATTGTGTTTATTAAAAAATTAGGTTTCCATGGTTATTTGTGGTGTTCTAGGAAATAATTTACTATGTATATTGAAAAATATACAATACAAATGAATGGATGCTCTAGAGGAGTTTTAGAAAGTTTCTTATACAAGGTGGCATTGTTTCCCATAGTTTGCCAAATTTTTTGGTCCAATATATTGAGGATGACACAAGCTTCATAAAAGTTGGATTTATAGGAATGGATCTTAATATATATAATAAATTCATGGTTTTTTATAATATTATAGTCTTACAAAGATTTTGAGATTCACAAAGACATATGGTGTCATGAAGGATTGAAGGTTTATGAATCCACAATAGAAAGATAGTATCTACATGACTACAAGAAGCTTCGCGAATGAAAAATTTCTCTGGTGCTTCATGATGATAAGAAGTTTCATGATAAATAATATGCATCTTCATGAAAAGGTTATAGTGAAGTTGAATACACTGTGAAAGTGAGGCAAAGTCTATAAATAGGCATCTACCCTCCCCCCCCCACTGATAGAGGAAGAATTAATGAAAATACAAATGATATGAATTCATAAAGGAGATTTAGGAATGATTTTTCTTGTCTTTGGGTCTTCATAATATCATATATTTCCTGAAGAAAGGGATTGATAAAAGGTTATGTAAGATTCACAAAATCTATGAGCATTATGAAAGTTGTGAGATTTATGGAGTCTAAGAGAGCTTCATTAAAGAAGATAGATTCTTGAAGGTTATGTGAGCTTTGTGAATGCAGTGAGCTTCATGAGTGTTGGGATAATCATGAAAGGGGGTTATTCGTGGGGAGAATTGGGTAGTTTTTTGAAGGTTAGAAAGAGAGTTTTTTTAAATGTAAATCTTGTGTGAACCAGAAGGTATTTCCCTATAAATATGTGGTAAAGAGGTACTCATCAAATGGATGAATTTGGAACTTAATGAAGCAAAAAATAAGGTATAAAATATATTCATTCAAGTGATAGAAATAAGAATAATCTTAATGAGTAGTGAGAACCAATTATTTGATAGAGTAATGAGCTTTCAAATTGTGTTTGGTTATAAACTAGGAGGGATAGTGAGTCCACTTAGAACATTATAACAGCAGTGTGCTTTAGTGGATTTGGTACATAGGAACATTTCCTTTGTATGATACTTGGACATAGACCAGAGTGGGTGAACCAAATAAAATTCATGTGTCTCATTCATTCTTTCAAATCTATTCATACATTGCTACAGGAAGTGAGAGAAGAGTGTTTTTTTACAATGAAACAAGATATTAATGAGAAGTTGTTTTAACTTTTCATACCCTGATTCACCCCCCTTTCAAGGTATTTAACCTAGATGGTCTAAAAATGTAAATATAGTTTCTAAATAAAAATTAGAACATTAGATGGATGTGGAAATATACAATTGAAAATAATATCCATTTAAGAGGTAACATTATTCTTTTAAGAGGAGAAAAAAACCATTTTACCTAGAAAGAGAGAAGACCATCAATTCCTTTGAAATGATCATAAAAGGATAACATTTAATTTCAAGATCCTTTTGTTTAAGTTGAGGTATTCATTTTCCATCAAGTCATAGATCACAAGAAAACATACTTACCTGATTTTTTTGATTCTATAAATTCAATTTCATAATTTTTTACATACTTTGATTATTTTCTACCTCTTTTTCACCTCAAATTATAAATAGTGAGTGACCAATATTATTTTTTTGTTCAGAGCTCCAAAAAAACTTAATGGATAATAAGATATATAAAATGATGAAAAATTATTCTTATTATATTTAAAAAATCCAAAAAGGTTTTAATAAGACAATATAATACCCAAAATGAATACACCTTTATAAATATCGATGATTTTACCAATAATATCTAAATTTTGATATAAATCATTATATAAATAACTAACCCTAAAAATATTTAAAATATATCTAACTAAATTTATAAAATCAAAATTTAGAAATATTTAATCAAAAATTATTCCAAAATCTACTTAAAATTTATCACCAAACATAATTATTTACACATAAAGTCACATACCCAAAAGAATATACATTATAAAAAACCATTTCATTACATGTGGAAATTATTAAGGAAATTTTATCTTTTTAAACTGTGTTTGGATCCTTGGTTATTTGGAAGAAGTTTCAGATTAATTCAAGTTTTTTGGAGGATTTATAGGCCTTTTTAAAAAGTGGAACATTTGTGCATAACTGGAGGAAAATATACAACTTCCTAAGGGTAACCATGAAACCTCAAGGTATATCCTCTTATGTATACATTTTTAGGAACATATTTTTATGAGTCCTGTGACCTTTACTAGGAACTCTTCAAACAAAATACAGAATCAAAAATCAAGGTTAGAACATGCTTTGAAAAACCTTGTGGGTTCCCAAGGGAGGAAGTAGACCATGCATGTTTAGTGTCTAACCATGTGACAAAATTATGAGCATGTGTATTTTATGATATGAATCTACATTAATTTCCCATTAATTCTATACATTCAATGGTTATTCCCCATATTCTCTAAGCCTCTCAAACCTTGGGACACTAAAATATTTTCTAAGTAAATTCCACCCCTTCTTAGTGGGTTTCAATACATTTAGTGAGATCAGATATTGTAAATTCAAGGTTAGTTATTGTTTGAATTTTATTCATTGTGTTGATATCAAATTCACTCATCTTATTGGAATGAAAACTTAGATTCAGGTTGTGATATTCAGATACATGTTCTTGTACTTGATCTGAAGAGATATTCTTAGTTTAGTGTTATATTTTCGTTGGATATATCATGATGGTGGTTCTAAATTTGGTTGAATTATATATTTTCCATCAGTAGAGGGCCTTTGAATGAATATTTTATAACATACTGAGTTTTTTTAAAAGAAACACTATGTTCAATAACATACATGATATTCCACATCTATCTTATATAAACTATTAAGTATTATATTTTAAAGGTTTTCATTATATCCTAGTCAAAAGAATGATGTAAATTAATAGTATTAACTGAATTATGAAAATATGGTTTACACATGTTTATATAATTTACTTTTTAGTGATAAATTAATTATAAATGAATGTAAAATCCTTTTTAAAATAAATGAAAATGTTTTTCAGAAAAACTATTTAAATATGCATGGGTATTTTATACTAATAAATAAAAAAAGTACACTTTTGGGGTTATATTAATGATATATATATATATAATATACATTCTAAGGTTTATTATTCATTTTTTTTATTTCTAGACAAGATATAAGAACAAATACAATTTTAAATATAAAATAAGTATTTTTCTAAAAAGGCAGTTTTGACGCCTTTTGATGGTGCACTTTTTTAAATCTATTTTTTTCACTATTGTAAATTATATTTGAAAAAAAAATTCTTATTTGGAAGTAGGACATTAAAATTTACTTTGGTAATTTTTTTTTAATTTTATGATAAATTTAATATTTTAATGAATGGTTAAAAATATTACATTTTAAGTTAAAACTAGTTTTTTGACTAAGTTATTTATATAGTTAAATTATAATTATAATTTTTTTTAAAGAAAAACTAGATTTATTTTTTATCATTTAATCCAATTTAGTTCATTGTAATCAATTTCACATTGAAATATGCTATAAAAACTTCATGAACTTTTGAATGTTTTTATTTTAAAAACGTGTTTCCCAGATCATTCAATGAGATTAATTTTAAATTAATTTTACCACTTTTGTGAAATGAATTTTAATAAATGTAAATAAAATTTTGTAATCAGTATGAAATTTTTGGTCTAATAGGATCAACTTAATTTTTGGTGAGTATTAACTTTGGTGTTTTCTTTACTATATTTAAGGGTAAATCAGGTAATTAAAGGTAAAAATAATATTATAAAATTATAAAATTAGAATAATACTTATCCTAATTTCATTGGATGAGTTGGTTTTGACCAAAGTCATCCTTAATATGAAATTTTAAACTTTTTAATCCACTTTGGTATGAATATGACATTTATTATATTTTATTTAAAGATAGGTTAAAAATGTCAAAATCATATTTTTAGTAAGTAAATATTTTTTAATATAGGGTTATATAAAAGATAAATTGGAAAATAAATATTCATTTAATTATAAAATGTTTATATACATTATAATAATTTGTTTATAATTTTTATAAATTAAATAATTAAATTTAATCGTGACACAATGATGATGAATTATTAGTGGAAGAATCAAATAAATGATATTAATAATATTACAAGAAATATAATTTGAATAATTTGATGCCATAAACAAATTTTATCGATGAATATGGCATTTTAGGTATGATTTAATGTATTTTTTTAGAAGTAATCACGTTTTTATGATTGTTTAAAAAATTCAAGTACTGAATAGTGTCAAAATTGACATAATTTAGATATCAAAATATAAGATAATTAATTAAATGATATAAAATTTCTAAAAATATAATATTTGGGAAAAAAGATTTTATAAGTTAATAAATTTCATTAATAAATCATTCATTGGTCATTTTACATGTTATGGTAATTATATTAACCCTCAAAGTGTAAATTAATTGAAAAATAGTACGAGTTAAAAGGGATAAAACAAAAAGATAAAGATTAAAAAAAACTTGTATAATTTTATTTGGATGAATTTATTTAAACAAAAAATAATCCTATAATTTAAATAATTTAGTTTTTATACATTTCAAATAGAAAATGAATTTATATTAATATAATACTTTTAATAATTCCAAGAGTTCCCCTCCCGACTACTATAAAAGAAAACCCATTTATCTCTATTCCGTACACTTAAAAAAATATTTTTCTAAAGAAATATGACCAAAACCCTTCCTATAATACCTTAACATGTTCTAGAGGCCTTATTTTAGGTATAACACCCTCCTTAGAGGTGTTAAGGTGTTAATAAAAGGTGATCATCTGAAGGAAAAGTAACATTTTTAATTAAGTGTTTCCATTTTATTTCTTCTTCATATTCCTTAAAATATCCTTCAACGATGATAAAATAACAAATCCATTATAATAAATATAATGAGATGTTATTATGTTAATATAATAATCTAAAGCCATATCTGATTTCTTTAAATGGGAAATGAATTAATCGTTTGTGCGTATGTGTGAATTTTCATCGCCACGAAATGATATAATTCATTTTCCATAACTGTCTCTCAAGACTAGTTATAATTATGTAATTAATGTTAATATGTGATATTAATGACATATTTATCATTATAATAGAAAAATATATCAATTATTTTCTTACTTTCCATTCACATAAAATGAGAACGTCGTTCGTGCATACGTGTGAACTATCATCTCCACAAAGCGATGTGATTTGTTTTTAATCACCACGTCACATGGATAATATATATAGGTATATAAAAATTATTATTATGATTTTTATTATATTATTATCATTCTGTAAATATAAAATTACAATTAACTTCTTTCCATAATGATCATTGAAAAATGGAAATGTTATACGTGTGTACGTATGGGCTACCGTCTCCATGATTATCACATTGATCATTTTTCATAAACATAAATAAATGGTTTGATTTAAAAGTATAATTGATGTATAAAAGATATTATTATTTTGTTAATATTATTATTGAGATGATGTAATTATGACCATTTTGACTATATACATCCTTACAAAGTCATTTTGGACTCGAGTACCGAATATCGACAAAGCGATCGATGTGAATATAAATAATTAAGTAATTGTTATAATAAGATAATAAGTAATATAAAAGAAATAATAAATTTTAAAAATGTTATCACTCAAGAAAATAATTAACAAAAGTTTATTATCCAAGAATATAATGATTGTACGAGATGATTTTGAATTAAGGTAAGGGACTTTCTAACTAAAAACTTCATTTTTATATTTTGAGGATTTATTCTTATAAATATTTCTATTTGATGTCCATTTTGTCAAAATGGTATTTATAAATGTATTTCTATGGAAAATAATTTTTTTAAATGGGAAAAGTTTAATTTATATCAAATGTTTTCATTAAGGGATCCTTATAAGGGACTTTCTTTTAAATACCACTTTCAAAGTTACTCCTTCAACTATTTTTATAAAATCCAGAATGAATATTTTTTCAATATATAGAATAAATGGGTTTCCCAATTATATTTTGATTTAATTGTTTTATGATTTTTTTACAAGATTACATTTTTATTTTGAAATAATGAGTTTTCATTTATGAGTGCATGGATTTGTAAAAATGAATTTTAATTTCAAAGTGGAAATGTTATTCTTCCTTGATGATTATTTTATGTGTTATGATTATGTTATGGTTTCTAGGAAGAGTTTATGAATATGGTTGGTTAAGAGATAAATCAAGGGAGGGTGTGCCCATGATACATCTTCAATTCATTGTCTAATGAGTCAAAGTTAACTGATTGGGTTTATCTTAAGATATTAAGAGAATATACTTTGATGTCTATTCCAAATGTAACCATGAAGGTCGCTCCTTATGTATCTATGAAAGCTACAATTTAATAATTTTATGGATCCCTAAAATTAACTTAATTTTTTTTTATTTCTTTGTATTTTTACAATAATATTATAATTTAATAAGTTAAACTAAAGAGTTTATGTTTTATGGGTGAAAAGTATAACTTTGTAGAAATGTTTTCATGAGTTTATAAGTATTTAAGGACATGTGGTTTTTTTATTTCTCTTATGTCCATTATGAAAGATTTTATCCTTATCCAAAGTTTTAGAATTTTTTTCCCATGTCTTAACATTAGTCATGAAAAAGATGATGTTAAGATGAATGTATTGAATATCTGTCATGAGAAGAAATCATGTTTGATTTTAACATGGTTTCCTTTGGGGGAAAAATTAATACCGAGTATAAGTTTCCATATTTAATTTATGGGTATAATTTGTAAGATTTTTTTACTAATAATATAAAACTATAAACTGAAAAGATCATCGATTGTGAATTCTAGTTAGAAACCACTAGAATAAGTTAGGTTTAAGGTTGGGACCTTACATAGTTGGTGCCAACCGTCTTGTTCGAGGATGTGTGTATCTTGGATGATGATTTTAAATGCTCGGAAAAGTATTTTGCGGACTCTATTTCATGGGTTACTTCTTTGAGTCAGTTTTCCCTTTCAATACTCAATCACATATGCATATATATATTGAATTGATTGTATGTTTTTATATCTCTAGTATATTTTCATATTTCTTGTATGACTCTATTTTTATGGTGTGTAACATTATGATTTATTGGGTCCAGGTAGAATGAGGATAGACCAAGAAACCCTTAAACTAAAATATTAGGTGATTGTGAGGCTATTGGACCATGAATAGTGTAGTTGTACACATAGGGTATACTAGTATCATTTGGAAACTAGGCCTCCATGAGGCAATTATGCCAGCTTACCTGATGAGAGACCATGATAGGTCCTTATGTGAGTAATGATATTTGGATATCCTAGATGGTGTGCCTTAAATTGTGACTTGGTGCGTAGGATTAAGAGAAGTAACCCCATGTTTTGTTTGAGTGTTCTCCCTCACGAGATATGTGAGGTAACAGGTTAGAAAAGTGCCTTGTCTGGAAAGTGATAAAATGATTCCATTAAAATATTTTTTAAGATAAAAAATGGTAAAATTGTCTTTAATAAATAATTTTTGAAATGTTAAAATATTTTTGAAGACCATTTTAGAAACTATGGGTTTTAATAGAAAATAGGTTATCTGACTAAAGAGATAAATTAGGTAAGGTTTTCTTAAAAATATTTCTTTAAAAATTTTGAGTGCCAAAGAGTGGGAAAATGGTACTATTATATTAAAAAGTTCAATAATAACCATTTTATAAGAAAATTAAAGGATTTATAAATTAATTATCAAATAATTTCCTCTGATGGGAGTTCAAGTGTAAATAATCCCAAATAAAATGAGACAGCAAAATAAAGAATTCAAAAGACCATAACATTGATGTGCGAATCAATAAATAAATATATTATATGTGTCAAGTGTAAATACACATAAAAAAATTGTAAAAACGGCAATATATATTAATAATTTATTGCACACATAATCTTATAATATTAATGATAGAAAATAAATAATATAACCCAAAGAAAGAAATTGGGTTATGAAATTATTTTTAACATTGTAACGCTTAATTCAAAACACCTTAAAATAAATAATTCAAATTAAAACTACAAATATCATTTATAATGACTGAATAATTATGGAATAATTCAAAGTGGTACTATGTACACCGTATATAATAAATTAAGTGAAAAATAATAAAGTATGCCACCAAAAATGGAAATTGAGATGAAGTCCCTTGTTACTTGGTATCTTTTAAAGTAAAATGCCCATGAAAGAAATAATTTCAAATGAAAATCTAAATATATTTAATAAAAAATTTTCATGATATAAAATACAATAGGGTATATAAGGACCCGGCCTTAAACCTTACATAATATTGAATTAAATGAATAGTTCACATTGAGGATCTTTTCAGGTTTAGAGTTTTAGAGAATTAGTCCATAACTATTACATAACAACTTGAATATTAAAAGTAAACACTACTACTCAGTATCAATTTTTTTCATAAAATAAAAACTCTTAAAAAGAAACATGTCTAGTTCCATATTTTAGAGAGCATGACTTTTCCATGATCCTATCCTTGACCTTATTCATCTTTAAGTCCTGTGGAAAATATTTCAAAAACATGGGATTAGCATAAAAAGCTCAGTAAGGGTTATAAAATAAGAAAGGAAAACTTTATCCCATAAATAAATACAAATCAATGAAACCATACTTTTCAATCATAACATACTTTACGAAATCATAATATTTATGAATAACACACACAAATAATAAATCATAAAGGTTAATCGTGGCATCCATATTGAACTTACATTGTAGCTATCACAACTACATAGAGAGTTACACTTAGAATACCCATCACGGTATATTCCCTAAATCTCTTAGGAGAAACATCACGTTCATCTCTGTCACGTTACCCAATGCATTGGAGAGCTATCTCAGGCTCACCCTCCCAAGGTTTATCACGGAACCACCCGTATAAGTAAAACATGACCAATAACCATAAAATATTAATAACACATAACACAAGAATAAAGTAAATATAACATTTCCACATTCCAATCACAATATATCAAATCAAGATATTGAAATAAACAATGTTTTATCAAATCATTTTCAAAACCATTTAAAAAGAGATTTTTGAATCAAAGTTTCCTATACCAGTTTGAAGCTTTTAAATGAAATATCATTTGAAAACATTAATGTCCATATAAATTAATCCTAAAACACATTTTTAAAACATGGAAATTAATGAGAAATATTTAAAATAACAAATCTTTAAACCATTTAAAATGATATTTTAGTTAAAGAGTTTTTTAACAAAAAGAGAGACACTTGAATACAAATAATTGAAGAATAACATTTAATCAGAACATTATAATTTCATGAGAATAAAGGGATTCATGATATAAAATGTCAAAGTACATTATATACACCATATAAGATTAAATTGGTGCATAACTACAATGAAGTCTCAATGGAAATGTAAATTGAGATAAAATCCCTTATAAAGATGGTATCCTTAAATTAAGGATAAATCAATCACATAATTATGTGTGAAAAATATAAATACAGCCAATATAAGTGGATATTAAGTGTAAAACAATCATAGGTCATTAACTCATATTCATTGTATGACATATTCAATAAGTACAAGTTGAACCCAAATAATTTCAATTGGGTTAAGAAGTTCCCTTGTAAAAATTCGACAACCTAACGACGTCACTTTAAAATTCAGAAAATGATTTGATAATATAAAAAAGGGTATCTCATCAATTGGACATAAATTTTACATCATTGAGGATATAAAATAACATATCCCAATATAATAACATATAAATTAAAAGACATAACAAAAATAAGTCTTTTATAAAGAGGAGGGTGAATAGTTCCCTTACTGATTTGGTAACTTACAAAACATACGCCACATGAATGAAGAATCATACAATGAAGATGTAAATACTCATAAATAAAAGTATATTATATAAATATTACAATCATGGGCAGTACATACACCACACAAAAAGAAATAGTGGAAAATATAGCATGAATCTCAAGGGAATAAAAAGTGAGACGAAACCCTTTACCACATTGTAATCAACTGAGTCGTATGAACACAAGTTAATAACCACCAAATGAATCAAATAATACCATGAATATAATTATAATCATGATAATATATATCAAATGGTATTACACAATACACCACATGCAATGAATAAGTCGCAAACAATGGAAATATCATGGTATTAAAAATGAGATAAGAAAATCTTTTACCTTGTGTCCGACTTGACTCGATCGTTCTTTAATCTCTTGAATAATAAACTAAAGTTAATTTATACTCTCTTAAGAACCTTTTTCAAGTTTATTATTCCTTTTATATCACTTATTACCATGTTATAAATATTATGTTATCATTTAAGTTAATAACGTCAATTTTGTCGATATTTGGTACTTGAGTAAAAAATGAACACCTTATATTTACAAGTTGTCCATGTGGTCAATAGTTCATTATATACAGAATGAAAATAATTATTTAGAAATCATATATATCATATATATCCAGTATATAAATGTATTTATAATAGTACATAACATTTGGAGGTAAGAAATGAAATGCACCATTCATGGAGACGGTAAGTCGTACGTATGCATGAACGCTACTTCCATTTCAATTTATTATTTTAATGGTATTAAAAACATAATGATACATAGTTATATTATAATTCCAGTATAATATAATATATATTATTATTAACTCTATCCTTTATACGTCCCACAAAAGGCATTAACGAGTCATATCACTTTGGGAAGTACAGAATCATAAGGAAATCATAAACATAATATATATCATATATAAATATAGTTCCATCATAATGGACATCGTGAGATGTGGTAAGATGTATTTGAACAATCATCATTTCGTGAGGCGTTAGTTTTCCATCCACAGAAACATTATGTTCTTCATCCATTAGATGGAGGTGTGTGTAAGTGTAGTTCGAATCCTTCTCATAAAAACATCCTATTATATTGAGGATACTGGTGTTGTTACAAAATAAAGGAATAAAAATTGTTTTGGGGTTGGAAATTTAAAATAAAATTAAACAATTTAAGAGAAACTGTTAGCTTTAATTTGGGTAATTCTTTTTGGTTTGAACCAAAGGACTTCTTGAAGTGCCTTCTCCCTAAAGTACGGCTTCTAGGAGGAGGATAGGGATGTAGGTAGCTTAATTGGGTAGAGTTTGGATGATCCAAATTGCTTGAGTGTTGTGAGGAATTGGATAGAAATGGTCTCCTTTTATAAGGGAGAAGAGGGAATCTTTAGGAAAGGGTGAAAATATTATTTTATTATATAATGATATTCGGTTTCTAAAGGTCCAAGAATCATTAAGGTCAAAGATAAGATGACTCATATTTGAAATAAAATCATCCAATCATAATTGGACATGTTTTGGATAATATTTTAATCATTATAATCTTATTTATTTAAATCCTTTATTAATGAGGTAAACACTGCATCATTATTGTGTCATATATAATTTAAATTATTTGATGTCTAAAAATTATAAAAAAAATACCAGGTAGTAGGAAATATTTTTAGATTTCTAATTAATATTTATAGTCAAAAATGATTACTTATATAACACCATATAAAAATTCATTTACAAAAATATATTTGTTTTTATCATTTTTTCCTTTACTTTAATTTAATTAATCTAAATTGTCATTATCACTCCCAAGTGGCTCAATGGGGTCAAAAAATCGACCCAAAGATGATCATGGTCGTACATGTCTCAACCAATAAAGGTTGGACAAGTTTTAAGATAATTTTTAATTATTATAATATTATTTTTACCTTGAATTACCCTATTTACCTTTAACCGCGGTATATAAAAGTCAAAAGTTACTATTCACCAAAAATTATTTTCATTTTAATGAACCAGATTTTACTTATTAATAACAACCATATATGTTGAATTTTTGAAATCCAATTCCCATAAGTTGTAAATTTTCATTTAAATGAAAAATTCAGTTTTTTTAACAACCACTAAGTGGTTTCACTATTTATCAAAATATGAAGTTTTTTAGTAAAATACCAAAAAATCAGACTAAGATATATTTGATATTCCGAATTCAAAAATGATGTCTATTTTTCCAAATTAAAAACACATAAGTGGCATTAATTAATTTTAAAATTAATTCATGTCGTTAAAACAAATAGCGTGTTTTTAAGAAACAATAACTATCAAAAGATTGATACTTGTTTGTGTCCAATTTCAAAGTGAAATTAATTCCAATGACCAACATTGGATTAAATGGTAAAAATATATTTTAATTTCAATTTAAAAACAATTATAAAGATAATATAACCATATAAATAAATTAGATGAAAAGGAACTTTTGAATTAAAATACAATATTTTTCACTATTCATTAAAAAAATGAACTTTATCAGAAAAATACTAAAAATTTACCCAAAGTAAAATTTGATTTCACCATTCTAAATAAGTATTTTATTTGTTCAATTATAAAGTATTAAAGTGACCAAAACTATATTTAAAGAGGGTTTTCCATTAAAAGGCGATAAATCGGCCGTTTAATGTAAATTATGCTTAAAATTAGATTCATTCACATTTTAAGCCTCTAACATTTATTGGATAAATGTAAATACATTTAACAAACATGTATAATCATATTGTAGTTAGTTTTATTCATTTCTACCAATACAACGACAAGGAGTTAACTACCATTTAAAATAATAATACTATATTATTAGTGTGCAACGTAAGATTTCAAAGAAACCCGTTGTTACATATCGGGTATGCTATCGAACATAGAAACCCCTTTAAAGTAAAATTAATATTTAATTCACAAATATTATTAAATATAAATTAAGTCTTATTCTTTACTTACCTGGGACGTTACATCCTTCCCCCCTTTTAGGAATTACATCCTCGGAATTTTAAAACTGGGCTTGGAAACTTCATTAAAAGTCCCACATCTGAAAAGAATCAGTAAAACTATCACTTTAAAAGAAAGAAAGAGAAGTACAATGGCCAACTGAGACAACAGATACTAGGATTTCATGAAAACATGGATATAGAAGAGAAAACAAACAGTCAAGTTCTGATGGAGAGTGGTAGAAAACGTGATTAGGATAAAGTTAACCACTAGAAAATCAAAAACATGTGATGGGTTAAATAGTCTTTGATTACCCAGTAAGAAAAGTTAACAGAAAAAGTTTTTGTTTTAAGTTACTTTCCATAAAGTTGAGGAATTTATTTATGAGATTAAATAAAAACATAAGGAAACATACTTACTTGTCATGTAGACATTCATCCTTTACTAAATTCCTACCACATACTCATATTTTCTCCAAATGATGAGTATTAAAACTGACTTAGTCACATTAAAAGTGATAAAATCAACTTCTAGAGTATCACATAATCCACAAAAAAGATCTATATATTTACCCTGTATTTAGACATTAACCAAAACCAAAAATGGTTAGTACGAGATCATGTAATCCCTAGAAAGGATAATCCTTTATAAAAATAAATACTACTCTTAATCTCCAAAATTCAATAGAAAGTACCCAAAGTTCAATAAAGACCATTCAATATACCATTGTCCTTAAAATTCTTCAAAATAACCCAAACTAATATTGTAACCCAAAACTAAGAAGGATTTAGTCACATATACTTCCACTGTAAATATTAAAATTTATCTTCAAATAAAAAATAAAATACTCTTAAAGTATCATACTAAAGTGTAATTAACAAAATCACATATTCTCTATGATAGGTTAATCATTTCCATAAAAACCAAATCACCATATGTCCATAATAAAAACATAGATTCTCCCAAAATAAAATTCCACCATTACTCATCAAAGGAAATGATAATTATTCCCTTGAATAACATTTTAAAATATCAAACTTCACGGTTACACATACTATACAAAATCTTCTAATGTAATCCCATCATCAAAAGTGTCCTAAAACTTTTAAGCATTTAACTATCCTAAAATCTATCATAACACTTGAATCCCTTATATGTTCACTTGTTACTCATTAAAAGTTCTTTATGATCCATTAACCATTTTTTACTACTTATTCAGAAAAAATTCTTTCCTAAAAACAAAACCATGAATCATATCCTAAGATTAAATAGTGTAAAAATAGAGGTTAAGAAATAATTCATAACTTTAATTGGTCATTTTTAGTTTCTTCATCCTCAATTGGAATAGAATTAGGTATTGGTAAACAAATATTTTTACGATCCTGGTGATCCCATTCCCGAAACTTCTTCATAGGACATGTGTTTGTATAATGGCCATGCACACCACATTTAAGACATTTAATTGATCCCTTAAAAAGAACTTTTTTCCCTTTCCTAGATTCAACTGGATGGTTCCTTTTTCCATGGCAGGTTATTGCTTTATGACCTTCATTTCCACATCTATAGCATCTTCCCATCCCTTCGAAACATTTTCCTAGGTGTTTCTTTCCACATCCTTGACACATAGGTTTATTAACATACATACCTTTTTTTATTATTACCTGGAATTCCATGTGGATTTGTTTCCAACATATACGATACCTTATAAAAATAACCAAGGTTCAAGTGGTCAATCATGACTCCAGATAGTTGGTTGAGAATAACCACAAGAGTTCTCATTGCAGCTCCAAATTTCATTCAATTTCTCGTCATAGTTTTCTTCACTTCCATTTTTACTTTGATGTCTTCTAGATCCAACCATTGGCTAAAACCGGAATGGTAAGTGTGAGTATATCAAAAAAATCATCATATAATATCTTCTTGAGGAGGGTAAATACTAAGATATAATTAGTCATGTTATCTTAAACTAATTCACTTTATCTAAAAAACTATGACTCCTTTTGAAATCCTAACCATTATGGTAATTTCACTTATTCTTAAAGAATACCCTAACCTCTAAAGTTATCTAAATCGACCTTTGATACCAACTATAATGACCCAGCCTTAAACCTTACATAATATTGAATTAAATGAATAATTCACATTGATAATATTTTCAAATTTATATATTTAGAGAATTAGTCCATAACTATTACATAACAACTTGAATATTACAAGTAGACACTACTACTCAATATCAATTTTTTTCCTAAAATAAAAACTCTTAAAAAGAAACATGTCTAGTTCCATATTTTAGACAGCATGACTTTTCCATGATCCCATCCTTGACCTTATTCATCTTTAAGCCCTGTGGAAAATATTTCAAAAACATGGGATTAGCATAAAAAGCTCAGTAAGCATTATAAAATAAGAAAGGAAAACATTATCCCATAAATAAATACATATCAATGAAACCGTACTTTTTAATCATAACATTCTTTATGAAATCATAATATTTATGAATAAAACACACAAATCATAAATCAAAAAGGTTAATTATGGAATCCATATCGAACTTACATTGTAGCTATCACAACTACATAGAGAGTTACACTTGGAATACCCATCATGGTATATTCCCTAAATATCTTAGGAGAAACATCACGTTCATCTCTTTCATGTTACCCAATGCATTGGAGAGCTATCTCAAGCTCGCCCACCCTAGGTTTATCACGGAACCACCCATATACGTAAAACATGCCCAATAACCATAAAATATTAATAACACATAACACAAGAATAAAGGAAATATAACATTTCCACATTCCAATCACAATATATCAAATCAATATATTGAAATAAACAATGTTTTATCAAATCATTTTCAAAACCATTTAAAAAGAGATTTTTGAATCAAAGTGTCTCATACCACTTTGAATCTTTTAAATGAATTATCATTTGAAAACATTAATGCCCATATAAATTAATCCTAAAACCCATTTTGAAAACATGGAAATTAATGAGAAATATTTAGAATAATAAATCTTTAAAACATTTAAAATGATATTTTAGTTAAAGAGTTTTTTAACAAAAAGAGAGACACTTGAATACAAATAATTGAGGAATAACATTTAATCAGAACATTATAATTTCATGAGAATAAAGGGATTCATGATATAATATGTCAAAGTACAGTATATACACCATATAAGAGTGAATTGGTGCATAACAACAATGAAGTCTCAATGGAATGTAAATTGAGATTAAATCCCTTATAAAGATGGAATCCTTAAATTAAGGATAAATCAATCACATAATTATGTAGAAAAAATATAAATACACCCAATATAAGTGGATATTAAGTGTAAAACAATAAGAGGTCATTAACACATATTAATTGGATGACATATTCAATAAGTACAAGTTGAACCCAAAGAATTGCAATTGGGTTAAGAAGTCCCCTTGTAAAAATTCGACAACCTAATGACGTCAATTTAAAATTCAGAAAATGAGTTGATAATATAAAAAGGGTATCTCATCAATTGGACATAAATTTTGGATCATTGAGGATATAAAATAACATATCCCAATATAATAACATGTAAATTAAAAGACTTAACAAAAATAAGTCTTTTATAAAGAGGAGAGTGAATAGTTCCCTTACTGATTTGGTAACTTACAAAACATACACCACATGAATGAAGAATCATACAATGAAGATGTAAATACTCATAAATAAAATTATATTATATAAATATTACAATCATGGTCAGTACGTACACCACACAAAAGGAAATAGTGGAAAATATAGCATGAATATCAAGGGAATAAAAAGTGAGACGAAACCCTTTACTATATTGTAATCAACTGAGTCGTATGAACAAAAGTTAATAACCAACAAATGAATCAAATAATACAATGAATATAATTAGAATCATGATAATATATATCAAATGGTAGTACACAATACACCACATGCAATGAATAAGTGGCGAATAATAGAAATATCACGGTATTAAAAATGAGATAAGAAAATCCCTTACCTTGTGTCCGATTTGACTCGATCATTCTTTCATCTCTTGAATAATAAACTAAAGTTAATTTCTACTTGCTTAAGAACCTTTTTCAAGTTTATTATTCCTTTTATATCACTTATTACCATGTTATAAATATTATGTTATCATTTAAGTTAATAACGTCAATTTTGTCGATATTTGGTACTTGAGTAAAAAATGAACACCTTATATTTATAAGTTGTCCATGTGGTCAATTTTTCATTATATGCAGAATGAAATTAATTATTTAGAAATCATATATATCATATATATCTAGTATATAAATGTATTTATAATAGTACATAACATTTGGAGGTAAGAAATGAAATACACCATTCATGGAGACGGTAAGCCGTACGTATGCATGAAGGCTACTTCCATTTCTATTTCTTATTTTAATGGTATTAAAAACATAATTATACATAGTTATATTATAATTCCAGTATAATATAATATATAATATTATTCACTCTATCCTTTATACGTGCCACAAAAGGCATTAACGAGTCATATCACTTTGGGAAGTACAGAAGCATAAGGAAATCATAAACATAATATATATCATATATAAATATAGTTCCATTATAATGGCCACCGTGTGAGGCGGTAAGATGTATTTGAACAATCATCATTTTGTGAGGCGTTAGTTTTCCATCCATAGAAACATTATGTTCTTCATCCATTAGATAGAGGTGTGTGTAAGTGTAGTTCGAATCCTTCTCAAAACAACATCCTATTATATTGAGGATACTAGTGTTGTTACAAAATAAAGGAATAAAAATTGTTTAGGGGTTGGAAATGTAAAATAAAATTAAACAATTTAAGAGAAACTGTTAGCTTTAATTTGGGTAATTCCCTTTGGTTTGAACCAAAGGAATTCTTGAAGTGCCTTCTGACTAAAGTATGGCTTCAAGGAGAAGCATAAGGATGTAGGTAGCTTAATTGGGCAGAGTTTGGACGAGCCAAATGGCTTGAGTGTTGTGAGGAATTGGATAGAAATGGTCTCCTTTTATAAGGGAGAAGAGGGGCTCTTTAGGAAAGGGTGAAAATATTATTTTATTATATAATGATATTCGGTTTCTAAAGGTCCAAAAATCATTAAGGTTGAAGATAAGATGACTCATATTTGAAATAAAATCATCCAATCAGAATTGGACATGTTTTGGATAATATTTTAATCATTATAATATTATTTATTTAAATCCTTTATTAATGAGGTAAACACTGCATCATTATTGTGTCATATATAATATAAATTATTTGATGTATAAAAATTATAAAAAAATAACAGGTAGTAGGAAATATTTTTAGATTTATAATTAATTTTTATAGTCAAAATTATTACTTATATAACACCATATAAAAATTAATTTACAAAAAATATTTGTTTTTGTCATTTTTGCCTTTACTTTAAGTTAATTAATCTATATTGTCATTATCACTCCCAAGGGGATCAATGGGGTCCCAAAATCGACCCAAAGATGACCATGGTCGTAAATGGCTCAACCAATAAAGCTTGGAAAAGTTTTAAGATAATTTTGAATCATTATAATATTATTTTTACCTTGAATTATCCTATTTACCTTTAACCTCAGTAAATAAAAGTCAAAAGTTACTATTCACCAAAAATTATTTTCATCTTAATGAACCACATTTTACTTTTTGATAACAACCATATATGTCGCATTTTTGAAATACAATTCCCATAAGTTGTAAAATTTCATTTAAATGAAAAAGTCAGTTTTCTTAACTACCACTAAGTGGTTTCACTATTCATCAAAATTTGAAGTTTTTTAGAAAAATACAAAAAATTCAGCCTAATCTATATTTGATATTACGAATTCAAAAATGATGTCTATTTTTTCAAATTAAAAACATATATGTGGCATTAATTAATTTTAAAATTAATTCATGTCGTTAAAACAAATAGCGTGTTTTTAAGAAACAATAACTATCAAAAGATTGATACTTGTTTATGTCCAATTTCAAAGTGAAATTAATTCCAATGACCAACATTGGTTTAAATGGTTAAAATATATTTTAATTTCACTTTAAAAACAATTATAAATATAATCTAACCATATAAATAAATTTGATTAAAAGGCACTTTTCAATTAAAATACAATATTTTTCACTATTCATTAAAAAATGAACTTTATGAGAAAAATACCAAAAAATTACCCAAAGTAAAATTTGATGTCCCCATTTTCAATAAGTATTTTATTTGGTCAATTAGAAAGTATTAAAGTGACCAAAACTATATTTAAAGAGGGTTTTCCATTAAAATGCGATAAATCGTCCTTTTAATGTAAATTATGCTTAAAATTAGATTCATTCACATTTTAAGCCTCTAAAATTTATTGGATAAATGTAAATACATTTAACAAACATGTATAATCATATTGTAGTTAGTTATATTCATTCCCACAAATACAACGACAAGGAGTTAACTACCATTTAAAATAATAATACTATATTATTAGTGTGCAACATAAGATTTCAAAGAAACCCGTTGTTGCGTATCGGGTACGCTATCGAACATATCAACCCCTTTAAAGTAAAATTAATATTTAATTAAAAAATATTATTGAATATGAATTATGTCTTATTCTTTATTTACCTGGGATGTTACATCCTTCTCCCCTTTTAGGAATTACGTCCTCACAATTTTAAAATTGGGCTTGGAAACTTCATTAAAAGTCCCATATCTGAAAAGAGTCAGTAAAACTATCACTTTAAAAGAAAGAAAGAGAAGTACAATGGCCACCTGAGACAACAGATACTAGGATTCCATGAAAACATGGATATGGAAGAGAAAAAAACCATCAAGTTCTAATGGAGAGCGGTAGAAAACATGATTAGGATAAAGTTAACCACCAAAAAATCAAAAACATGTGATGGGTTAAACAGTCTTTGATTACCCAGCAAGAAAAGTTAACAGAAAAAGTTTTTGTTTTAAGTTACTTTCCATAAAGTTGAGGAATTTATTTATGATCTTAAATGAAAACATAAGGAAACATACTTACTTGTCATGTAGAATTTAATCCTTTACTAAATTCCTACCACATACTCATCTTTTCTCCAAATGATGAGTATTCAAACTCACTTAGTCACATTAAAAGTGATAAAATAAACTTCTAGAGTATCACATAATCCACAAAAAAGAGCTATATATTTCCCCTATCTTTAGACATTAACCAAAACCAAAAATTGTTAGTACGAGATCATATAATCCCCAGAAAGGATAATCCTTTATAAAAATAAATTCTACTCTTAATCATCAAAATTCAACAGAAAGTACCCAAAGTTCAATAAATACAATTCAATATACCATTGTCCTTAAAATTCTTCAAAATAACCCCAACTAATATTGTAACCCAAAACTCAGAAGGATTTAGCCACATAGCCTTCCACTGTAAATATTAAAATTTATCTCCAAATAAAAAAACAACTACTCTTAAAGTCTCATACTAAAGTGTAATTAAAAAAATCACATATTCTCTATGATAGGTTAATCATTTATATAAAAACAAAATCACCATATTTCCATAATAAAAACATAGATTCTCCCAAAATAAAATTTCACCATTACTTATCAAAGTAAATGATAATTATTCCCTTGAATAACATTTTAATATATCAAACTTCACGGTTACACATACTATAAAAAGTCTTCTAATGTAATCCCATCATCAAAAGTGCCCTAACACTTTTAAGCATTTCACTATCCTAAAATCTATCATAACACTTGAATCCCTTATATGTTGACTTGTTACTCATTAAAAGTTCTTCATGATCCATTAAACATTTTTTACAACATATTCTGAAATAATTATTTCCTACAAACAAAACCATGAATCATATCCTAAGATTCAATAATGTCAAAACAGAGGTTAAGAAATAATCCATACCTTTAATTGGTCATTTTCAGTTTCTTCATCCTCAATTGGAATAGAATTACGTATTGGTAAACAAATATTTTTACGATCCTGGTGATCCCATTCCCGAAACTTCTTCATAGGACATGTGTTTGTATAATGACCATGCACACCACATTTAAAACATTTAATTGATCCCTAAAAAAGAACTTCTTTCCCTTTCCTAGATTCAACTGGATGGTTCCTTTTTCCATGGTAGGTTATTACTTTATGACCTTCATTTCCACATCTATAGAATCTTCCTGTCCCTTCGAAACATTTTCCTAGGTGTTTCTTTCCACATCCTTGACACATAGGTTTTTAACATACATACCCTTTTTATTATTACCTGGACTTCCGTGGGGATTTGTTTTCCACATATATGATACCTTATAAAAATAACCCAGGTCCAAGTGGTAAATCATGACTCCAGATAGTTGGTTGAGAATAACTATAAGATTTATCATTGCAGATCCCATTTCATTCAATTGCTCATCATAGTTTTCTTCACTTTTATTGTTACTTTGATGTCTTCTAGATCCAACCATTGACTAAAACTGGAATGGTAAGTGTGCGTATATCAGTAAAATCATCATATAATATCTTCTTGAGGAGGGTAAATACTAAGATATAATTAGTCATGCTATCTTAAACTAATTCACTTTATCTAAAAAACTATGTCTCTTTTTGAAATCCTAACCATTATGGTAATTTCACTTATTCTTAAAGAATAACCTAACCTCTAAAGTTATCTAAACTGACCTTTGATAACAACTATAATGACCTGGCCTTAAACCTTACATAATATTGAATTAAATTAATAATTCACATTGAGGATATTTTCAAATTTATATATTTAGAGAATTATTCCATAACTATTACATAACAACTTGAATATTACCAGTAGACACTACTACTCAGTATCCATTTTTTTCATAAAATAAAAACTCTTAAAAAGAAACATGTCTAATTCCATATTTTAGACAGCATGACTTTTCCATGATCCCATCCTTCACCCTATTCATCTTTAAGTCCTGTGGAAAACATTTAAAACACTTGGGATGGGAATAAAACGCTCAGTAAGGGTTATAAAATAAGAAAGTAAAACATTGTCCCATCAATAAATACAAATCAATGAAACCATACTTTTCATTCATAACATACCTTATGAAATCATAAGATTTATGAATAACACACACAAATCATAAATCATAAAGCTTGCTTTTGGCATCCATATAAAACTTACATTGTAGCTATCAGATCTACATAGAGAGTTACACTTGAAATACCCATCACGGTATATTCCTTAAATCTCTTAGGATAAACATCACGTTCATCTCCGTCACATTACCCAATGCATTAGAGAGCTATCTCGGACTCACATGCCCTATGTTTATCACAGAACCACCCGTATACGTAAACAATGTCCAATAACCATTACATATTAAAAACACATAACACAAGAATAAAGGAAATATAACATTTCCACATTCCAATCACAATCTATCAAATCAAGATACTGAAATAAACAATGCTTTATCAAATCATTTTCAAAACCATTTAAAAATAGATTTTTGAATCAAAGTGTCCCATACCACTTTAAAGATTTTAAATTAATTATCATTTGAAAACATTAATGTCTATATAAATAAATCCTAAAACCCATTTTGAAAACATGGAAATTAATGAGAAATATTTATAATAATAAATCTTTAAAATATTTAAAATGATATTTTAGTTAAAGAATTTTTTAACAAAAAGAGAGACTCTTAAATATAGATAATTGAGGAATAACATTTAATTATAAAATTATAATGTCATGGTAATAAAGGGATTCATGATATAATATGTCAAAGTAGAGTATATACACCATATAAGAGTGAATTGGTGCATAACAACAATGAAGTCTCAATGGAAATTTAAATTGAGATAAAATCCCTTATAAAGAGGGTATCCTTAAATTAAGGATAAATCAATCACATAATTATGTGTGAAAAATATAAATACAACAAATATAGGTTTATATTAAGTGTAAAACAATCAGATTTCATTCACACATATTCATTTTATGACATATTCAATAAGTACAAGTTGAACCCAAAGAATTCAAATTGGGTTAAGAAGTTACCTTGTAAAAATTTGACAGCCTAACAGCGTCACTTTAAAATTCAGAAAATGAGTTGATAAGATAAAAAGGGTATATCATCACTTGTACATAAATATTACATCAATGAGGATATAAAAGAACATATCCCAACATAATAACATGTAAATTAAAATACATAACAAAAAATAAGTCTTTTATAAAGAGGAGAGTGAATAGTTCCCTTACTGATTTGGTAACTTACAAAACATATGCCAAATGAATGAATAATCATACAATGAAGATGTAAATACTCATAAAAATAATTATATTACATAAATATTACAATCATGGGCAGTACATACACCACATAAAATGAAATAGTGGCAAATATAGCATAAATCTCACGGAAATAAACAGTGAGACGAAACACTTTACCACATTGTAATCAACTAAGTCGTATGACTAAAAGTTAATAACCACAAAATGAATCATATAATACCATGAATATAATTATAATAATGATAATATATATCAAATGGCAGTACACAATACACCACATGCAATGAATAAGTGGTGAACAATGGAAATCTCACAGAATTAAAAATGAGATAAGAAAATCCCTTACCTTGTGTCAGACTTGACTCTATCGTTCTTTAATCTCCTGAATAATAAACTAAAGTTAATTTATACTTTCTTAAGAACCTTTTTCAAGCTTATTATTCTTTTTACATCACTTATTATGATGTTATAAATATTATGTTATCATTTAAGTTAATAACATTCATTTTGTCGATATTTGGTACTTGAGTAAAAAATGAACATCTTTTATTTACAAGTTGTCCATGTGGTCAATAGTTCATTATATACAGAATGAAATTAATTATTTAGATATCATATATATCATATACATCCATTATATACATGTATTTATAATAGTACATAACATTTGGAGGTAAGAAATGAAATGCACCGTTCAGGGAGACGGTAAGCCGTACGTACGCATGAACGCTACTTCCATTTCTATTTCTTATTTTAATGGAATTAAAAAAATAATGATACATAGTTATATTATAATTATAGTATAATATCATATAAAATATTATTAACTCTATCCTTTATATGTCCCACATAAGGCATTAACGAGTCATATCACTTTGAGGGGGCGGTAGTCTGCACTTCCTCTAATGAGATTATCGTATTTACCCACAATGGACACCATAAAGGCTTGATATAATTGGGAAGTACAGAAGTATAAAGAAATCATAAACATAATATATATCATATATAAAAAAGTTCCATCATAATTTCCACTACGAGAGGCTGTAAGATGCATTTGAACAATCATCGTTTCGTGAGGCGTTATTTTTCCATCCAGAGAAACATTATGTTCTTTATCCATTAGATAGAGGTGTGTGTAAGTGTAGTTCAAATACTTCTCATAAAACATACTAGTATATTTAGGATACTGGTGTTGTTACAAAAGAATGGAATAAAAATATTTTAGGGGTCGGAGAAGTAAAATAAAAGAAAACAATTTAAGAGAAACTATTGCCTTAAATTTGGGTAACTCCCTTTGGTTTGAACCAAAGGACTTCTTGAAGTTCCTTCTTCCAAAGGTAATGCTTCTAGGATGAGGAGAGGGATGTAGGGAGATTAATGGGGAAGAGTTTGGATGACAAAAATGGCTTGAGAGGTGTTGGAGTTGGTGGTCTAGAACCAACTACTTTGTACTTTATTCATTAAATAAAAGCCTTATCACATCTTGATTGTTCTTCTGCATGACATGTCATGTGATAATGTCCTAAGGATAGATGTTGCATTAAAGGTTCTTAGTGGATCCCTACTATGATGAGAACCTGGAAGTGCCATAACACTGTTCTTGAATGTATGTTCTATGGCCGGATGATATTATTTGAGGGACACAAATAATACAGGTCATTAGGGGTGAGGACTCATAAAACTTTGAGGCACCTTCTCATGGTGTGCGCCCTTGGTAATATCCAAGAGGATATTATGAGAACGAGATCTGCCAGTAGGAAATCCCCATTTCATAGTTTCATTGGATGTTCCTATCTACGGACGTGTGTATTGATCATTAGACTTTAAGATTATTATTAATGGGTATTACAACTCACACACTTAGATGTATTGACGAAAACTATGAAGACACACTGTTCGCAGCAAGGTAGGATACGTTGGGTGCGTCATGAGTAATACCGCATTAATAGATAATGCGAGAAAGGATTTGTCCCTTCCGTTCCATAATGGAAGTAGATATCTCAGGCCCTTTGATGGAATTGATATAGCCTAAATAAATCCATGGCCATGGTGATGTATGGGCAAGTTCAATTCCAGGAAGTCAAAGAAAGAATAATCAAGCACATTGGTTGATGGCACTAGCATGCAACCCGCTTGATTGGAGATATTGCAACAAAGAGATTATATTACACGGTAAGTGTTTGTAGGAGGTAACACGTCATTGCGGCATTAACTTCTTTCTCTATGGGTGACTTGCCATGTTGCTAGACGCTAACCTTGGACTTTAGGCAGGCTCAGCCTAATGCCACTGAGAAAGAGGCCTAGAGGGTCACACACTAAGTGTGTCCATGTATCTCAGTTAAATATTAATTTAACATGTTAAATAAATATTATTCCCGAATGTGGTTTAATAATTATTTAAGGATGTCTGATCACATTTATTTTGACACTAGTTATTCGAGAGAATATATTGTTGACGAAATAATATATTTATTAGCGAGTAATTCAGTTAAATTTATATAAGAAATAAATAGTCATTACTCAAGGTCTAATAAATGTGGTGGAGAAAAATGGAAAATAAAAGTACACACCATGTATTAATTATTACACGCCGTGTAGTTTTTCCAATTGGGATTTTGAGGATTTAATATTGTTTTATTAAATGATATTTATTATAATCAGCGTGGGCGCATGTCAAGGAATTAATAATTCGACATGGGGGGGTTTTCAATAAGAGTTAATGAAATAAATAAAATGCGTAATGCATTTATTTATTGTCATAACTCTATTAACCTCAAACATGATTATAAATATCCTCACAGCCCCAATATTTTGGAGAGCAATTGGTTGTGCACAACGGATTTGGAAGTACTCTCAAGCCAAGAGAGAATTCCCTTTCCACCAAGAACGCCCTCAAGTTACGAGAGCAAGATCCTCCACCGGATCAAGGCGGTCAAAGGCAGATATCGCAAGTGAAGGTTCTTCCGCACTAGCACTCAGAGATCCCTTCGGCGACGTCCATAGATACGTGACACACGTGTGGATCACCGCTAGAGGAATCCTACACTTGGATTCTACAACGCAATGATAGATAACCGAATCGTGACCGAGCACATCAAAGAAGAATGAATTACAACAAGGTAATTCTTATGCATTAATTAAATTAATTATAATCAACATATGATGATCCTCCTCAAGGGTTCCGAGACTCTCCCTTTTTCTTTTCATTCTTCGTTCTATTCCGAAGATTCGGCGTTTTATATCGTGACGGATCTTGGATTGAACGTTGTTTAACGAAAAATTAAGTTGGGAAAACCCACCAATGCCCTTTCGCTTCACCCAGAACCTTCAAGAGGTGTGAGGAATTGGATAGAAATGGTCTCATTTTATAAGGGAGAAGAGGGGCTCTTTAGGAAAGGGTGAAAATATTATTTTATTATATAATGATATTCGGTTTATAAAGGTCCAAAAATCATTAAGGTCGAATATAATATGACTCATATTCGAAATAAAATAATCCAATCAGAATTGGAAATGTTTTCGATAATATTTTAATCATTATAATCTTATTTATTTAAATCATTTATTAATGAGGTAAACACTTCATCATTATTTTGTCATATATAATTTTAATTATTTGATGTCTATAAATTATAAACAAAATACCATGTAGTAGGAAATATTTTTATCTTTCCAATTAATATTTATAGTCAAAAATATTACTTATATAACACCATATAAAAATTAATTTACTAAAAGATATTTGTTTTTTTTCATTTTTGCCATTACTTTAAGTTAATTAATCTAAATTGTCATTATCACTCCCATGTGGCTCAAGGGGGTCCCAAAATCGACCCAAAGATGAATATGGTCGTAAATGACTCAACCAATAAATTTTTTACAAGTTTTAAGGTAATTTTGAATTATTATAATATTATTTTTATCTTCAATTACCATATTTACCTTTAACCACGGTAAATAAAAGTCAAAAGTTACTATTCACCAAAAATTATTTTCATCTTAATGAACCATGTTTTACTTATTGATAACATCCATGTATGTCAGATTTTTAAAATTCAATTCCCAAAAGTGGTAAAATTTCATTTAATGAAAAAGTCAGTTTTTTTAAGTACCACATAGTGGTTTCACTATTCATCGAAATTTGAAGTTTTTCAGAAAAATACCAAAAATTAAGCCTAAGCTATATTTGATATTCCGAATTCATAAATGATGTCTATATTTCCAAATTCAAAACATATAAGTGGAATTAATTATATTTAAAATTAATTTCCATCGTTAAAACAAATAGCGTGTTTTTAAGAAACAATAACCATCAAAAGATTGATACTTGTTTATGTCCAATTTCAAAGTGAAATTAATTAAAAGGACCAACATTGGATTAAATGGTAAAAATATATTTTCATTTCTCTTTAAAACCAATTATAAATATAATCTAACCATATAAATAAATTATATTAAAAGGAACTTTTGAATTAAAATACAATATTTTTCACTATTCATTAAAAAATGAACTTTATTAGAAAAATACCAAAAAATTACCCAAAGTAAAATTTGATGTCCCCATTCTAAAGAAGTATTTTATTTGGTCAATTAGAAAGTATTAAAGTGAAAAAAACTATATTTAAAGAGGTTTTTCCATTAAAAGGTGATAAATTGGCATTTTAATGTAAATTATGCTTAAAATTAGATTCATTCACATTTTAAGACTCTAACATTTATTGGATAAATGTCAATACATTTAACAAATAAGTATAATCATATTGTAGTTAGTTTTGTTCATTCCCGCCAATACAACGACTAGGAGTTAACTACCATTTAAAATAAAAATACTATATTATTAGTGTGCAATGTAAGATTTGAAAGAAACTCGTTGTTTCTTATCGGGTACGCTATCGAACATAGAAACCCCTTTAAAGTAAAATTAATATTTAATTCACAAATATTAATAAATATGAATTATGTCATATTCTTTTTTTACTAGGGATGTTACATCCTTCCACCCTTTTAGGAATTGCGTCCTCTTAATTTTAAAACTGGGCTTGGAAACATCATTAAAATTCCCACATCCAAAAAGAGACAGTAAAACTATCACTTTAAAACAAAGAAAGAGAAGTACAATGGCCACCTGAGACAACAGATACTATAATTTCATGAAAACATGGATATAGAAGAGAAAAAAACTGTCAAGTTCTGATGGAGAGTGGTAGAAAACATGATTAGGATAAAGTTAACCATCAAGAAATCACAGACATGTGATGGGTTAAATGGTCTTTGATTACCCAGTAAGAAAAGTTAACAGACAAAGTTTTTGTTTTAATTTACTTTCCAAAAAGTTGGGGAATTTATTTATGAGCTTAAATAAAAACATAAGGAAACATACTTACTTGTCTTGTAGACTTTCATCCTTTACTAAATTCCTACCAAAAAACCATCATTTCTCCAAACGATGAGTATTCAAACTGACTTGGTCACATTAAAAGTGCTAAAATCAACTTCTAGAGTATCACATAATCCACAAAAAAAAGATATATATTTCCCTTGTCTTTAGAACTGAACAAAAACCAAAAATGGTTACTATGAGATCATATAATCCCCAGAAAGTATAATCCTTTACAAAAAGAAATACTACTCTTAATCTCCAAAATTCCACCAAAAGTACCCAAAGTTCAATAAATACCATTCAATATAATATTGTCCTTAAAATTCTTCAAAATAACCCAAACTAAGATTGTATCCCAAAACTCAGAAGGATTTAGTCACAGAGTCTTCCACTGTAAATATTAACATCTATCTTCAAATAAAAAATCAACTACTCTTAAAGCCTCATACTGAAGTGTAATTAACCAAATCACATATTCTCTATGATAGGTTAATCATTTCCATAAAAACAAAATCACCATTTGTCCCTAATAAAAACATAGATTCTCCCAAAATATAATTCCACCATTACTCATCAAAGGAAAAGATAATTATTCCCTTGAATAACATTTATATATATCAAACTTAGGGGTTATACATACTATAAAAAGACTTCTAATGTAATCCCATCATTAAAAGATCCCAAATACTTTTAAGCACTTCACCATCCTAAAATTTATCATAACTATTGAATCCCATATATGTTGAATTATTACTCATTCAACATTATTCATGATCCATTAACTATTTTTTCCAACTTATTCTGAAATACTTCTTTCCTAAAAACAAAACCATAAATCATATCCTAGGATTCAATAATGTCAAAACAGAGGTTAAGAAATAATCCATACCATTCATTAGTCATTGTCAGTTTCTTCATCCTCAATTGGAATGGAATTAGGTATTGGTAAAAAAATATTTGTACGATCCTGGTGATCCCATTCTCGAAACTTTTTCATAGTACATGTGTTTGTATAATGACCATGCACACCACATTTAACACATTTAATTGATCCCTCAGAAAGAGCTTCTTTCCCTTTCCTAGAGTCAACTATATGGTTCCTATTTCCATGGTAGGTTATTGCTTTATGACCTCCATTTCCACATCTATAGAATCTACTCATCCCTTCGAAACATTTTCCTAGGTGTTTCTTTCCACATCCTTGACACATAGGTTTTTTAACATACATACCTTTTTTATTATTACCTGGACTTCCGTGGGGATTTGTTTCCCGCATATACGATACCTTATAAAAATCACCAAGGTTCAAGTGGTCAATCATGACCGCATATATTTAGTTGAGAATAACCACAAGAGTTCTCATTGCAGCTCCCATTTCATTCAATTGCTCATTCAAAAAACCATCATAGTTTTCTTCACTTACATTGTTACTTTGATGTCTTCTAAATCCAACCATTGACTAAAACCAGAATGGTAAGTGTGATTATATCAGTAAAATCATCATATAATATCTTCTTGAGGAGGGTAAATACTAATATATAATTAGTCATGTTATCTTAAACTAATTCACTTTATCTAAAAAACTATGACTCCTTTTGAAATCCTAACTATTATGGTAATTTCACTTATTCTTAATGAATACCCTAACCTATAAAGTTATCTAAACCGACCTTTGATACCAACTATAAGGACCCGGCCTTAAACCTTACATAATATTGAATTAAATGAATAATTGACATTGAGGATCTTTTCAAGTTTATATATTTAGAGAATTAGTCCATAACTATTACATAACAACTTGAATATTACAAGTAGACACTACTACTCAGTATCCATTTTTTTCATAAAATAAAAACTCTTAAAAATAAACATGTCTAGTTCCATATTTTAGACAGCATGACTTTTCCATGATCCCATCCTTGGCCCTATTCATCTTTAAGTCCTGTGGAAAACATTTAAAAAACTTGGGATGGGAATAAAAATCTCAGTAAGGGTTATAAAATAATAAAGGAAAACATTAGCCCATCAATAAATACAAATCAATGAAACCATACTTTTCAATCATAACATACCTTACGAAATTGTAAGATTTATGAATAACACACAAAAATCATAAATCATAAATGTTTCTTATGGCATTCATATCAAACTTACATTGTAGATTTCATAGCTACATATAGAGTTACACTTGGAATACCCATCACGGTATATTCCCTAAATCTCTTAGGAGAAACATCACGTTCATCACCGTCACGTTACCCAATGCATTGGAGAGCTATCTCGGGCTCACCCGCCCTAGGTTTATCACGGAACCATCCGTATATGTAAATAATGTCCAATAAACATTACATATTCAAAACACATAACAAAAGTATAAAGAAATATAACATTTCCACATTCTAATCACAATCTATCAAATCAAGATATTGAAATAAACAATGCTTTATCAAATCATTTTCAAAACCATTTCAAAAGAGATTTTTGAATCAAAGTTTCCCATACCACTTTGAAGATTTTAAATTAATTATTATTTGAAAACATTAATGCCCATATAAATAAATCCTAAAACCCATTTTGAAAACATGGACATTAATAAGAAATATTTAGAATAATAAATCTTTAAAACTTTTAAAATGATATTTTAGTTAAAGAGTTTTTTTATCAAAAAGAGAGACACTTGAATACAAATAATTGAGGAATAACATTTAATTATAACATTATAATATCATGAGAATAAATGTATTCATGATATAATATGTTAAAGTACAGTATATACACCATATAAGAGTGAATTGGTGCATAACGACAATGAAGTCTCAATGGAAATGTAAATTGAGATAAAATCCCTTATAAATATAGTATCCTTAAATTAAGGATAAATCAATCACATAATTATGTGTGAAAAATATAAATACACCCAATATATGTGGATATTAAGTGTAAAAAAATCAGAGGTCATTCACACATATTCATTGGATTACATATTCAGTAAGTACAAGTTGAACCCAAAGAATTGAAATTAGGTTAAGAAATTACCTTGTAAAAATTCGACAGCCTAATGGCGTCACTTTAAAATTCAGAAAATGAGTTGATAAGATAAAAAGGGTATCTTATCACTTGTACATAAAGTTTACATCAATGAGGATATAAAAGAACATATCCCAACATAATAACATGTAAATTAAAATACATAACCAAAAGAAGTCTTTTATAAAGAGGAGGGTGAATAGTTCCCTTACCGATTTGGTAACTTACAAAACATATGCCAAATGAATGAAGAATCATACAATGAAGATGTAAATACTCATAAATAAAAGTATATTACATAAATAGTACAATCATGGGCAGTACATACACCACATAAAAGGATATAGTGTCAAATATAGCATGAATCTCACGGAAATAAAAAGTGAGACGAAACCCTTTACCACATTGTAATCAACTGAGTCGTATGACTAAAAGTTAATAACCACAAAATGAATCATAGAATAACATGAATATAATTAGAATAATGATAATATATATCAAATTTCAGTACACAATACACCACATTCAATGAATAATTGGAGAACAATGGAAATCTCACGGAATTAAAAATGAGATAAGAAAATCCCTTACCTTGTGTCAGACTGGACTCTATTATTCTTTAATCTCCTGAATAATAAACTAAAGTTAATTTCTACTTGCTTAAGAACCTTTTTCAAGCTTATTATTCGTTTTAAATCACTTATTATGATGTTATAAATATTATGTTATCATTTAAGTTAATAACATTCATTTTGTCGATATTTGGTACTTGAGTCAAAAATGAACATATTTTATTTACAAGTTTCCCATGTGGTCAATAGTTCATTATATACAGAATGAAATTAATTATTTAGATATCATATATATCATATATATCCAGTATATACATGTATTTATATTAGTACATAACATTTGGAGGTAAGAAATGAAATGCACCGTTCAGGAAGACGGTAATCCATACGTACGCATGAACGCTACTTCCATTTCTATTTCTTATTTTAATGGAATTAAAAAAATAATGATACATAGTTATATTATAATTCCATTATAATATCATATAAAATATTATTAACTCTATCCTTTATATGTCCCACATAAGGCATTAACGAGCCATATCACTTTGAGGGGGCGGTAGTCTGCACTTCCTCTAATGAGATTATCGTATTTACCCACAATAGAAACCATAAAAGCTTGATATAATTGGAAAGTACATAAGTATAAAGAAATAATAAACATAATAAATATCATATATAAATACAGTTCCATCATAATTTCCACCATGAGAGGCAGTAAGATGTATTTGAACAATCATTGTTTCGTGAGGCGTTAGTTTGTCATCCATAGAAACATTATGTTCTTAATCCATTAGATGTAGGTGTGTATAATTGTAGTTCAAATACTTCTCATAACAAAATACTAGTATATTGAGGATACTGGTGTTGTTAAAAAATAAAGGAATGAACATATTTTAGGGGTTGGAGAAGTAAAATAAAAGAAAACAATTTAAGAGAAACTGTTACCTTTAATTTGGGTAACTCCCTTTGGTTTGAACCAAAGGACTTCTTGAAGTGCCTTCTTCATAAGGTAATGATTCTAGGAGGAGGAGAGGGATTTAGGGAGCTTAATAGTGCATAGTTTGGACGAGGAAAATGGCTTGATAGGTGTGAGGAATTGAATAGAAATGGTCTCCTTTTATAAGGGAGAAGAGGGGCTCTTTAGGAAAGGGTGAAAATATTATTTTATTATAAAATGATATTCGGTTTATAAAGGTCCAAAAATCATTAAGGTAGAATATAAGATGACTCATATTCGAAATAAAATCATCAAATCAGAATTTGACATGTTTTGGGTAATATTTTAATCATTATAATCTTATATATTTAAATCATTTATTAATGAGGTAAACACTGCATCATTATTCTGTCATATATATTTTAAATTATTTGATGTCTAAAAATTATAAAAAAAATACCATGTAGTAGGAAATCTTTTTAGCTTTCCAATTAATATTTATAGTAAAAAATATTACTTATATAACACAATATACAAATTAATTTACTAAATGATATTTGTTTTTGTCATTTTTGTCTTTACTTTAAGTTAATTAATCTAAATTGTCATTATCACTCCCAAGTGGCTCAATGGGGTCCCAAAATAGACCCAAAGATGAATATGGTCGTAAATGACTCATCCAATAAAGTTTTACCCAATGTTAAGGTAATTTTAAATTATTATAATATTATTTTTACCTTTAATTACCCTATTTACTTTTAACCACGGTTAATAAAAGCCAAAAGTTACTATTCACCAAAAATTATTTTCGTCTTAATGAACCACATTTTACTTCTTGATAACAGCCATGTATGTTGGATTTTTGAAATTCAATTCCCAAAAGTGGTAAAATTTAAGTTAAATGAAAAAGTCAGTTTTTTTAACTACCACATAGTGGTTTCACTATTCATCGAAATTTGAAGTTTTTCAGAAAAATACCAAAATTTCAGCCTAATATATATTTGATATTCTGAATTCATAAATGATGTCTATTTTTCCAAATTCAAAACATAGAAGTGGAATTAATTAATTTTAAAATGTATTCCCGTCGTTAAAACAAATAGCGTGTTTTTAAGAAACAATAACTATCAAAAGATTGTTACTTGTTTATGTCCAATTTCAAAGTGAAATTAATTCCAATGACCAAAATTGGTTTAAATGGTAAAAATATATTTTAATTTCACTTTAAAACCAATTATAAATATAATCTAACCATATAAATAAAATAGATTAAAAGGAACTTTTGAATTAAAATACAATATTTTTCACTATTCATTAAAAAATGAACTTTATTAGAAAAATACCAAAAAATTTCCCAAAGTAAAATTTTATGTCCCCATTATAAATAAGTATTTTATTTGGTCAATTAGAAAGTATTAAAGTGAAAAAAAACTATATTTAAAGAGGTTTTTCCATTAAAACGTGATAAATTGGTTTTTTAATGTAAATTTTGCTTAAAATTAGATTCATTCACATTTTAAGCCTCTAACTTTTATTGGATAAATGTAAATACGTTTAAAAAACATGTATAATCATATTTTAGTTAGTTTTGTTCATTCTCGCCAATACAACGGCAAGGAGTTAACTACCATTTAAAATAATAATACTATATTATTAGTGTGCAATGTAAGATTTGAAAGAAACTCGTTATTGCATATCAGGTACGCTATCGAACATAGCAACCCCTTTGAAGTAAAATCAATATTTAATTCAAAAATATTATTAAATATGAATTATTTCATATTCTTTTTTTACCTGGGATGTTACATCCTTCCCCCCTTTTAGGAATTGTGTCCTCGTAATTTTAAAACTAGGCTTGGAAACTTCATTAAAAGTCCCACATCTGAAAAGAGACAGTAAAACTATCACTTTAAAAGAAAGAAAGATAAGTAAAATGGCCACCAGAGACAACAAATACTAGGATTTCATGAAAAAATGGATATGGAAGAGAAAACAAACTGTCAAGTTCTGATGGAGAGTGCTAGAAAACATGATTAGGATAATCTAACCATCAGAAAATCACAGACATGTGATGGGTTAAACGGTCTTTGATTACCCAGTAAGAAAAGTTATCTCACAAAGTTTTTGTTTTAAATTACTTTCCAAAAAATTGGAGAATTTATTTATGAGATTAACTAAAAACATAAGGAAACATACTTTCTTGTCATGTAGACTTTCATATTTTACTAAATTCCTACCACAAACTCATCTTTTCTCCAAACGATGAGTTTTCAAACTGACTTGGTCACATTAAAAGTGATAAAATCAACTTCCATATTATCACATAATCCACAAAAAAAAGATATATATTTCCCCTATATTTAGACATTAACCAAAACCAAAAATGGTTAGTTCAAGATCATATAATCCCCAGAAAGGATAATCCTTTACAAAAAGAAATAATACTCTTAATCTCCAAAATTCAACAAAATGTACCCAAAGTTCAATAAATACCATTCAATATAATATTGTCCTTAAAATTATTCAAAATAACCCAAACTAAGATTGTATCCCAAAACTTAGAAGGATTTAGTCACATAGTCATCCACTGTAAATATTAACATTTATATCCAAATAAAAAATCAACAACTCTTAAAGTCTAATACTGAAGTGTAATTAACCAAATCACATATTCTCTGTGATAGGTTAATCATTTCCATAAAAACCAAATCACCATATGTCCATAATAAAAACATAGATTCTCCCAAAATAAAATTCCACCATTACTCATGAATGGAAAAGATAATTATTCCCTTTAATAACATTTATATATATCAAACTTCAGGGTTACACATACTATAAATGGTCTTCTAATGCAATCCCATCATCAGAAGAGCCCTAATACTTTTAAGCATTTCACCATCCTAAAATTTATCATAACACTTGAATCCCTTATATGTTGACTTCTTACTCATTCAACATTATTCATGATCCATTAACCATTTTTTCCAACTTATTCTAAAATACTTCTTTCCTACAAACAAAACCATGAATCATATCCTAAGATTCAATAATGTCAAAACAGAGGTTAAGAAATAATCCATACCTTTCATTAGTCATTTTTAGTTTCTTCATCCTCAATTGGAATGGAATTAGGTATTTGTAAACAAATATTTGTATGATCCTGGTGATCTCATTCTCGAAACTTCTTCATAGGACATGTGCTTGTATAATGACCATGCACACCACTTTTAAAGCATTCAATTGATCCCTCATAAAGAACTTCATTCCCTTTCCTAGAGTCAACTGTATGGTTTTTTTTCATGGTAGGTTCTTGCTTTATGACCTTCATTTTTACATCTATAGCATCTTCCCATCCCTTTGAAACATTTTCCTAGGTGTTTCTTTCAATATCCTTGACACATATATTTTTGAACATACATAAGTTTTTTATTATTACCTGAAATTCTATGGGGAATTGTTTCCTGTATATACGATGCCTTATAAAAATCAAAAAGGTTCAAGTGGTCAGTCATGACTCCAGATAGTTGGTTGAGAATAACCACAAGAGTTCTCATTGCAGCTCCCATTTCATTCAATTTCTCATTAAAAAATCCTCCATAGTTTTCTTCACATCCATTGTTACTTTGATGTCATCTAGATGCAACCATTGACTAAAACCGGAAATGTATGTGTGAGTATATCAGTCAAATCATCATATAATATCTTCTGAGGAGGGTAAATACTAAGATATAGTTAGTTATGTTATATTAAACTCATTCACTTTATCTAAAAAAACTATGACTCCTTTTGAAATCCTACCCATTATAGTAATGTCACTTATGCTTAAAGAATTCCTTAACCTCTAAAGTTATCTAAACCGACCTCTGATACCAACTATAATGACCCGTCCTTAAACCATACATAATATTGAATTAAATGAATAATTCACATTGAGGATATTTTTAGGTTTAGAGTTTTAGAGAATTAGCCCATAACTATTACATAATAACTTGAATATTACAAGTATACACTACTAGTCAGTATCCATTTTTTTCATAAAATAAAAACTATTAAAAAGAAACTTGTCTAGTTCCATATTTTAGACAACATGACTTTTCCATGATCCCATCCTTGACCCTATTCATCTTTAAGTCCTGTGGAAAACATTTCAAAAACTTGGGATGAGAATAAAAAGATCAGTAATGGTTATAAAATAAGAAAGGAAAACATTAGTCAATCAATAATTACAAATCAATGAAACCATACTTTTCAATCATAACATACCTTATGAAATCATAAGATTTATAAATAACACACACAAATCATAAATCATAAAGGTTACTTATGGCATCCATATCAGACTTACATTGTAGCTATCACAGCTACATAGATAGTTACACTTGGAATACCCATCATGGTAAATTCCCTAAATCTCTTAGGAGAAACATCACGTTCATATATGTCACGTTACCCAATGCATTGGAGAGCTATCTCGGGCTCACCCACCCTACGTTTACACGGAACCACCTGTATATGTAAACAATGCCCAATAACCATAACATATTCATAACACATAACACAAGAATAAAGGAAATATAAAATTTTCAAACTCCAATCACAATATATCAAATCAAGATATTGAAATAAAAAATGCTTTATCAAATCATTTTCATAACCATTTAAAAAGAGATTTTTGAATCAAAGTGTCCCATACCAATTTGAATCTTTTAAATGAATTGTAATTTGAAAACATTAATGTCTATATAAATAAATCCTAAAATCCATTTTGAAAACATGTACATTAATGAGAAATGTTTATAATAATAAATCTTTAAAACATTTAAAACGATATTTTAGTTAACGATTTTTTTAACAAAAAGAGAGACACTTGAATTCAAATAATTGAGGAATAAAATTTAATAAAAACATTATAATATCATGAGAATAAATGGATTTATGATATAATATGTCAAAGTACAGTATATACACCATATAATATTGAATTGGTGCATAACAACAATGAAGTCTCAATGGAAATGTAAATTGAGATAAAATCCCTTATAAATATAGTATCCTTAAATTAAGGATAAATCAATCACATAATTATGTGTAAAAAATATAAATAAACCAAATATAAGTGGATATTAACTATAAAAAAATCAGAGGTCATTCACACATATTCATTGGATGACATATTCAATAAGTACAAGTTGAACCCAAATAATTGCAATTGGGTTAAGAAGTTACCTTGTAAAAATTCGACAGCCTAACGACGTCACTTTAAAATTCAGAAAATGAGTTGATAAGATAAAAAGGGTATCTAATAACTTGCACATATATTTTACATAAATGAGGATATAAAATAACATATCCCAACAAAACAACACGTAAATTAAAAGACATAACAAAAAGAAGTTTTTTATATAGAGGAGGGTGAATAGTTCCCTTATCGATTTGGTAACTTACAAAACATATGCCACATGAATGAAGAATCATAAAATGAAGATGTAAATACTTATAAATAAAATTATATTACATAAATAGTACAATAATGGGCTGTACATACACCACACAAAAGGAAATAGTGGCAAATATAGCATGAATCTCACAGGAATAAAAAGTGAGACGAAACCCTTTACAACATTGTAATCAACTGAGTCGTATGACCAAAAGTTAATAACCACCAAATTAATCCCATAATACCATGAATATAATTAGAATAATGATAATATATATCAAATGGAAGTACATAATACACCACATGCAATGAATAAGTGGCGAACAATGGAAATCTCACAGAATTAAAAATGAGATAAGAAAATCCCTTACCTTGTGTCAGACTTGACTCGATCGTTCTTTAATCTCTGGAATAATAAACTAAATTTAATTTATACTTGATTAAGAACATTTTCCAAGTTTAATATTCCTTTTATATCACTTATTACCATGTTATAAATATTATGTTATCATTTAAGTTAATAACGTCCATTTTGTCGATATTTGGTACTTGAGTAAAAAATGAACACCTTATATTTACAAGTTGTCCATGTGGTCAATAGTTAATTATATCCAAGATGACATTAATTATTTAGATATCATATATATCATATATACCCAGTATATACATGTATTTATAATATTACATAACATTTGGAGGTAAGAAATAAAATGCACCGTTCATGGAGACGGTAAGTCGTACGTACGCATGAACGCTACTTCTATTTCTATTTCTTATTTTAATGGAATTAAAAACATAATGATACATAGTTATATTATAATTAAAGTATAATATCATATTCAATATTATTAAATCTATCCTTTATCTGTCCCACATAAGGCATTAACGAGTCATATCACTTTGAGGGGCGGTAGTCCGCACTTCCGCTAATGAGATTATCGTATTTACCCACTATGGAAACCATAAAGGATTAACATAATTGGGAAGTACAGAAGCATAAGGAAATCACAAACATAATATATATCATATATAAATACATTTCCATCATAATGGCCACCATGAGAGGCGGTAATATGTATTTTAACAATCATCGTTTCGAGAGGAGTTAGTTTTCCATCCACAGAAACATTATGTTCTTCATCCATTAGATGGAGGTGTGTGTAAGTGTAGTTCAAATAATTCTCATAACAAAAACCTAGTATATTGAGGATACTGGTGTTGTTACAAAATAAAGTAATAAAAATATTTTAGGGGTTGGATAAGTAAAATAAAAGAAAACAATTGAAGAGAAACCGTTACCTTTAATTTGGGTAACTCCCTTTGTTTGAACCAAAGGACTTCTTGAAGTGCCTTTTGCCTAAGGTAAGGATTCTAGAAGGAGGAGAGAGATTTAGGGAGATTAATTTTGTAGAGTTTGGATGAGTCAAATGGATTGAGAGGTGTGAGTAATTGGATAGAAATTGTTTCCTTTTATAAGGGAGAAAAGGGAATCTTTAGGAAAGGGTGAAAATATTATTTTATTATATAATGATATTTAGTTTCTAAAGGTCCAAAAATCATTAAGGTTGAAGATAAGATGACTCATATTTGAAATAAAATCATAAAATCAGAATTTTATATATTTTGGATAAAATTTTAATCATTATAATCTTATTTATTTAAATCATTTATTAATGAGGTAAACACTACATCATTATTGTGTCGTATATAATTTAAATTATTTGATGTCTACAAATTATAAAAAAAATACAATGTAGTAGGAAATATTTTTATATTTATAATTAATATTTATAGTCAAAAATATTACTTATATAACACCATATAAAAATTAATTTACTAAAAGATATTTTTTTTGTCATTTTTGCCTTTACTTTATATTAATTAATCTAAATTGTCATTATCATTCCCAAGTGGCTCAATGGGGTCCCAAAATTGACCCAAAGATGAAAATGGTTGTAAATGACTCAACCAATAAGGTTTGGACAAGTTTTAAGGTAATTTTGAATTATTATAATATTATTTTTACCTTGAATTACCCTATTTACCTTTAACCGTGGTAAATAAAAGTCAAAAGTTACTATTCACCAAAAATTATTTTCATCTTAATGAACCACATTTTAATTCTTGATAACAACCATGTATGTCAGATTTTTGAAATTTAATTCCCAGAAGTGGTAAAATTTCATTTAAATGAAAAAGTCAGTTTTTTAACTACCACTAAGTGGTTTCACTATTCATCAAAATTTGACGTTTTTTAGAAAAATACCAAAAATTCATCCTAATCTATATTTGATATTCCGAATTCAAAAATGATGTCTATTTTTTCAAATGAAAAAAATATAAGTGGCATTAATTAATTTTAAAATTAATTCTTGTCGTTAAAACAAATAGCGTGTTTTTAAGAAACAATAACTATCAAAAGATTGATACTTGTTTATGTCCATTTTCAAAGTGAAATTAATTCCAATGAACGACATTGGATTAAATGGTAAAAATATATTTGAATTTAACTTTAAAACCAATTATAAAGATAATCTAACCATATAAATAAATTATATTAAAAGGCACTTTTGAATTAAAATACAATATTTTTCACTATTCATTAAAAAAATGAACTTTATCAGAAAAATACCAAACAATTACCCAAAGTAAAATTTGATGTCCCCATTCTAAAGAAGTATTTTATTTGGTTAATTAGAAAGTATTAAAGTGACTGAAACTATATTTAAAAGGGGTTTACCATTAAAAGGTGATAAATCGGCCTTTTAATGTAAATTATGCTTAAAATTAGACCCATTCACATTTTAAGCCTCTCAAATTTATTGGATAAATGTAAATACATTTAACAAACATGTATAACAATATTGTAGTTAGTTTTTTTCATTACCACCAATACAACGACAATGATTTAACTACCATTTAAAATAATAATACTATATTATTAGTGTGCAACGTAAGATTTCAAAGAAACTCGTTGTTGTGTATCAGGTACACTATCGAACATAGAAACCCCTTTAAAGTAAAATTAATATTTAATTAACAAATATTATTAAATATAAATTATTTCTTATTCTTTATTTACCTAGGATGTTAAAGGGTAGGTATATACATGAGACAAAAGAAATAAGTGGTGAAAATGGTGTATGCCTCACAGAAAAAAAGTGAGACAAGAATCCTTTACCTTGTGTTTCCTTTTTGGTGAAAGTACCATAAAATTATTTATAATGGTTATAAATATATAAATAACATATAATATAACCATAATAATATTTATAATATCATATATTATTTTATTATAATATCTTATTGCCTTTTTTGTCAACAGTCTTTCATTATTTTCACTATTTTGGGTGTTAATTTTCTAGTTTTTCAAGTATGTTTTGACTTATTAATTGTTGTTACTATTAATTACACCATGATTTCATCATATATATAATTTAAAACATTATTTTAATATCATATATATTTATTATATTTGTATTTTTAAAAATTCATGATATTTCGAGGTAGAAAATGAAATGTATTGTTCATGGAGACAATAGGTCGTACATACGCATGAATGCTACTTCCATTTCTTTATCATATTAATATAATGAAAATTAAATGATATATATGTATATTGTAATTAAATTATCATATTTATTTCATATATTTCACATATGTTTATTAATACAATCTTTTATATGTTTAATTTATATCGTGAATGAATCACATCTCTTTGAGGAGGCGGTAGTCCACAAGTCCATAGATGATGGTATCGTATTCCCACAAAATGAAAAGTATATAGGTATATTTTATATAAGAATTATGGAATCATAGATAAATCCTAAATATAATATATATCATATATAAACTATAAATTCATTATTATTCCAACATTTTAAGGTGGTAATGGAAGAACGAATGACACAGGTTCGTGAGGCGGTAGTCCGCTGTGCACACGAACGATGGCTATGTATCCCATTTTATGGATGTGTGTGAAATTGTAAGTAGAAATATTATAATAAAACATCACATTATATTTAAGATATTGGGTTTATTATATAATAATTTAATAATAATAATTTAATGGTATGTGAAAGAAATAAAACAGAAGTGATTGTTTAATAATGTTACCTTTTTTTCGAGTAACTCCTTTTTGTTTATACCAAAATACTTCCTTAGTTGTATTTTATACCAAATTTATGATTATAGGTATATGGGATTAATTTTGTGAGACTATTTGGGTATATTTTTGGCGATCTAATGCGATTGAGAGGTGTGAATTAGTGGGAGGGGTGAGTGCCTTTTTATATTGGAGGAGCAGTGACATTCTTCTAAATTTTTTAAAAGAGAATTCAAACCGCGTTTGTATCTTGTCAAGTGACCCCCATAATGAAATAAATTATAAAAAATGAGTATAGATACTAAATATGAACATAAAATAGATTTTTTAAAAGTTTCTAGGTCATTTTGGCTCTTAAATTTAAGGTTTAGTCCCTTGTTAAGGTAATTTTTCTCTTAATCATTATAAATAATTTTAATAACTTTTGCTGATTTTTTTATCAAAAAATGATTTTAACTTATTATACATTATAAATTATTGTTATTAAAAATATGGAATATATTTTTCCAAATTCCAATCACATAAATAGAATATATTAATTTTAATTTTAATCCCTTAGACGAGATAACAAAGTGGGTTTTTAAACTAAAAAAGGAACAAAAGATTGAGATATTTTTATATCCAATTTTCAAAGTGAAATTAATTAAAATTAAATAAATTGGATTAATTGATATAATTTTTTTCTTATTAATCTTAAAAATCAATCAAAAATATAATTTATCCTTTTGAATAAATTAGATGAAAAAGTTGTTTGAATTAAAATTTAGTATTTTTCACTATTTATCATAAAATAACATTTCTCATAAATGTACCAATAAATCACCCTAAGTTAATTTTGGTGTTCCTATTTCAAAGATATAGTTTATTTTGACATATATAATTTATAAAATTTCCAAAAACTGTATTTTAAATAGACTCTCCATTAAAAGACAGTTAAAGCGCCTTTATAAAAATATAAGTTTTTATGCCTAAAATTGGGTTTGTTCTCAGGTTAGACATATAAAATCAATTAAATGAATATTAAAATTATTATATTGAATATATAAAATATATATTTCATTAATATCATTCAATAATTGTAATTAATTTAAATTATTAAGAAAAAACTATTTTGGGAGCATAAAAATAAAAATGCATCCTTTATATTCAATTAGTTTATATTTAAGTTTCTAATTAATTGGTAACCAATGAATTTATATTAGATTTTTATAAACCATATATTTTTATAATTTTTTTAATACTATTCATAACCACGAATTTAATGGCTATTTTATATTATATTAAATAATAATTTTTTAATCATATATTTTTGTTCGGTAAAACTCGGTCTTGCGTGGAACACAAGTCATCGAAGAAAGTCGTCATTTCATGTGACGCAAAATAAATTTGTATTCATTAGATTGCAAGATATAGAATAGATTAAATTTATTTAATATATTAAATATAAAATAAAGTCATGAGAGGTTATATTCTTTTCTACGTTTGGTGTTTCTTGTCATAAATGCTATCGAATAAAATTTACTCTTTTTGAATTTTTGGGGTGTTACATTCTACCCACATTAATTAAATTGTGTCCTCATAATTTAACATGATTTCAAAAATTTGGGGTTAGATATTTGAAAATTAATTTGTTGAAATCCCCCATTGTGAGAATATTAAATAAAATATAATCTTAATTAGAGATAATGATAATTACAAAGGCCATAAGTAATAACATATAACAAGGTTTTTATATACGATAACATTAGTGGAAAGTGAAAATATAGACTTGGAGGGAAAGATTAAATATTTATAGGGAGTGATTGAGGTCAACAATAAAAATCAAGTGAATGATCAATGGAAAGTTGAGGGTCTCAAAGCTATAAATATATGATGATTTAAAAGGCCATCAGTTCAACAAAAATTATAGAATTAGGATGACATTTTATTTATAAATCATTTTCCTAATGTGGAGTAATTATTTTTTTCCTAATAATATAAGGAAATATACTTACTTAACATATTTATATTTCATAAACACAAAATTATTCCCTTGTTTTTTTCTTTGATTAATTTCCAATTCATACATTACATTAGGAAATGGATATCCAAAAATTAATTTTGTTGACTAATGAATTAAAATAAAATTTTAAGAGATCATAAGGCCCATAATAGAGTGACAAGTCATTCCATTTGTCACTAAAAATTATCCAAATCTAGTGTGGTTAATACATTAGTCTCTAAAAATAAAAATTAACACTACTGGTTCATTATTAATTTTTATTCATCAGATTCCTTAACTAAAAATAATGACACATTAACCAGGATGTCACATAGGTTAGTGGTATGCATGAAAACCTTATCCTCCTTCAGTCATGGTTTTAAGCCCCACTACCTTACCAGATTTGATGGGTTGTCACCTGTAATGCATGTTATCTTTTTTATATACTATAATAATATAATTTTCAAAAAATTTATGGACATACTTGAAATTTAATAATTAAATATCCTCTTAACCATGGTTTCTAATAGAACTAAAGTACATAAATACTTCATTAATTTTATTTCCATGTAGGTCCTGCCATTGTCTAATGTTTAACATAGTTTATTAATTGTCATTATCTATTCAAATACCTCGTAATGGTTTGTAAATAAAATGTGGATTTTCCTAAGCTTATATCTCGAGAGTGTCAAACCATATGCACAGTAAGGCCTGTTTTCATGTATCATATTACACTCGAGTCAAGCCTGGTACACCTTTTTGGAGTTGTTACCCCTAGGTACATTTGTGCTAGAACTATGTACACTTGTAGTATCTAGGTAGGGATGTATTTCTAAGAAAACCACATAATCACTATCTAATCGAAACATAAGGACATTCCTCTCTACTTATCATCAAATTCTATCGTAGGGTTTTGGTCTCCAATATATGTTTTCATAAGTCTAGTTCCCATTTTTCTACTAAACTTTCTCTAATACCGACTATAGTGACTCAACCCTAGAAATATCTAATCTAGCGTCGTTCTACCATTACATTGTCATAAGATATAGTAATCTTTGTCTCAAAGGAACAAATAGTTTAGCAGTCTTGGTAAACTAGATACGTACATGAGTCTTTTTTTTATAAATGAATACACTAATTATGATATTTTTTTCATTTGAGGATATTAACTTTATTCCATATAGAGTATCCTTTAATATCTTTCTTATTACACTTCATGGACTCTTGGGGATAATAAAAAAATAAGGGTGATCTCAAATTCATAGTAAGGATAAAGTACATTATTAGAAATAATGAAACAAATAACAAGGTCAATATGTCAAGGTAATAACTAAACACACATTCCATATAATCAATAATCTGAAAAGAAATTATATAAACATTATTGAAAGGTAAATACCTCAAAAAATATTCCATTTAAATAACTAGATAAGGATTAATCAATATGGAAATGTAAGAAACGTAAAAAAAATGCTATTAAATCAATAAACTGATAATTAAATGCATCCATAGATTTTGTCATAGAGAAAATTTCATGGATATTAAATACTGAATTAAAATGAAGTAAATGCTTAATTATAGCGTTTCATGTCTCATGCATATGAAAACATCTACAATCAAGATCTATCATATATACAATTTAAAACTATAAGTAGAAACCTATTTAATTTTTACAACTAAATTTTCTCATGAAAACCTTTTGATGCATCGAGATTCTATATAAAGTCCAAGCCCCACCCTTTTAGTGCATGTCCAAAGCCTTCATAATATCAATTAATCAATTTAATTTATAAACAATATTTCTCATCGAATTTCCATATTGAATAAAGAATTCATATTTATCAATATTTTCCCAGATAATAAAATAACTATCAAAGTAAACACCATATATAAGAACAATATTCTTTTTAGGAAGTAAATATATCCAAGATAAATGATATGAATGATTAGGGTAAATTCAAAGTCCTATGATCATAAGAAATTGAATATTTCAAGGGGACTAACAAAGGAGTCAAGGAAGTGAATGTCAATACTGTAATTAGAAAAATAAATCATAAACCATCCAAATAAATAATAAGGATGGTATCAATAAAAAATATTCAAATTGGAGTAAAAATGAAGGATTTTTTTCATTAGTGAATAGAAATACTATAAAAATATCTTTTAAAAACATTCTTTTGTGAAATATACTTTTTATTTTGAAAAAAAGATGAAAAAAAATATTTGAAAATTTCTTTTCATAATATTTTATTTAAAAATTAAATATTAAAACTTGAAAAGGAAGATTCAAAAAAATTATGGTGGATAATTTTGTACTTATCATACAAGGTAAATAGATCATTCCTTTTATTAGGTAAAAGGTTAGAAAAGTGACTTGTTCGAAAAGAGACAAAAAGGTTAATTTAAAATAATTTGAAATTGATAAAAGTGTAAAATTTTATTTAATAAATCATTTTATAAAATGATAAAAAAAATTATAAAACTTTTTAGAAAATAGATTTTTTAGAAAACAAAGATGTTCTTTGACTAAAGAGAGAAATGAAGCCAGGTTTTCTTAAAAATATTTTTCTATACAGTTTTGAGTGCCAAAGAGTTTTAAAATGGTATAATTACACGAAAATGATCATGAATAACTAGATGATAATAAAATAAAATGATTTATTAAAAAATAATACCATAATTTCTTCTTATGGTAATTCAATTGTAAACAATACTGAACAAAATGATATTATAAAATAAACCCTTGAAAAGACCATAACATTGATGTGAGAATCAATCAATCAATAGATTATGTGTGTAAAATGTAAATCCATATAAAACAAGTGGAAATAAAAAAATATATAGTAAAAATATATTACTCACATAATATTATAATATTAATGACAGAGGAAGAAATATAACCCAAAAAATAATTTGGTTATGATATTATTTTCCACCTGGTGACACTTAATTAAAATACCCTTAGATAAAATAATTCAAATTGAAACACAAAATATCATGAATAATTAATTAATCGTGATAATATATTTAAATTTTTTATTATTTACACCATATATAATAAATTAAGTGCACAGCAATAAAGTATTCCTTAAAAAATGAAAATTGAGATGAAGTCCCTTACCACTTGGTATCTTTGGAAATTATAATCCCCAAGAAAGCAATAATTTAAAATGAAACTATAGATACCATGAATATAAAGTTATTCATGATATAAATACAATATGGGTAGTATATACACCACGCAAAAGAAATATGTGGTGATAATGGTGTATGCCTCACAGAAAGAAAAGTGAGACAACAATCTCTTACATTACGTTTATTTCTGGTGCACATACTTTAACATACTTTATAATGGTTTTAAACATTTAAATATATTATAAAATAACCAAAATCATATTTATAGTATCATATATTATTTTCTTATATTATATTATTACCCATTTTTTAACAATCTTTCATTATTTTCACTATTTTGGTTGTTGATTGCCTAGTTTTTCGAGTATGTTTTGACTTGTTACTTGTTGTTACTATTAATTTGATGATAAATTTCTCATATAAATAATTTAAAACATTAATTTAATATCATATATATTTATTATATATTTATTTTTAATAATTCATAATATTTTGTGATTGAAAATGAAATGCACCGTCCATGAATACGGTAGGTCGTACGTATGCACCATCCATTTCCTTGTCTTATTAAAAGAATGAAAAGTAAATGATATATATGTATATTTTAATTAAATTATAAAATGTTTATAATATATATCACATAGGTTTCTTAAAAATATCATTTATACATTTTATGTATAGCTTGAACGAATCACATCGCTGTGTAGAGGCGATTGTCCACACGTCCAAAAACGATGTTATCGTATTCCCAACAAATGGAAAGAATATAGTTATGTGTGATATAATAATTAAATTAGAATAAATAAATAATAAATATTATATATATCATAGATAATCTATAAATCCATCATTTTTGTAACCTTGGAAGGTGGTAATGGAAGAACAGACGAAATCGGTTCGCGAGGCAGTAGTCCGTCAGACACACAAATAGTGATTGTGTATCACATTTGATGGATGTGTGTAAAAGTGTAGGTATAAATATTATCATAAAAAACAAATAATTATATTGATTATAATAAGTTTATTATATAATATTGTAATAATAAAAATTTAATGGACTGAGAAAGAAAAAAAATATAAGTGGTCATTGTAGAATGTCGCCTTATTTTTGGGTAACTTCTTCTGGTTTCTAAAAAATACTTCCTTGGTTGGATTAATTCACAAAGAAAGGATTATAGGTTGTGGTTAGGGATTTTGGTAGATTATTTGAGAAAATTATTGGTGATAAAAAGAGATTTATATGTTTGAATAAGTGTGAGGGATGAGTTCCTTTTTATAATGGATGAGGAGTGTTATTCTTGTAAATTTTTTAAAATGAAATTTCACCCACATTTTCCTATATCAAGTGGATAAATTAATAAACCAAATTTATTAAAATGTATTATGGGGTTGAAATATTAACATCCAGTAGATTTTGGACAAGTTTTTATGGAATTTTGTCTCTTATTTAAAGGTTTTGTCCCTTGTTAAGCTAATTTTTCTCTTAATTGTTGTAATTAATTTTAATCACTTCCACTAAATTTTTTTATCAGAATATAAGTCGAACTTATTAGAAATTATAAATTAAGATAATTAAAAAAATGGAATCAATTTTTCAAAATTCCAATCACATAATTGGAAGATATTAATTTCAATTTAATCTCATGGATGGGATTATAAAAGTGGATTTTTAAAGTAAAAATGATTAAAAGATTGAGATGTTTTTATATCCAATTTCAAATTGAAATTGATTGCAATAAACAAAATTGGACTAATTAATATAAAAATTATCTAATTAAACTTTAAAACTAGTAAAAATATAATTTAACCCTATCAATATATTTGATGAAAAAACATTTTTAATTAACATTTAGTATTTTTAACTATTAATCAAAAAATGAAACTTCTTATAAAAATTCAAAAAAAATCACCCAAAGAAAAATTTTATGTCACTATTTAAAAAATGAAGTTTATTTTGATATATATAATTTATAAAATTTACAAAAATTATATTTAAAATAGTTTCACCATTAAAATGTGGTAAAAGAAACATTATAAAAATATAGGTTTTTATGTGTAAAATTGGTATTGTTCTCATCTTATGCTTATAAAATAAAATGTAAAAATGTTGAAAAAAAATTATTATATATATATTATTTCATTAATATAATTCAATAATTTTAATTAATTTAATTTATTAATACAAAATCCTATTAGGAGAATAAAAATATAGACATATCCTTTAATTCAATTGGTTTAGATTATCATTTCTAATTAATTAGTTAAAAATGAATTTATCTTAGATTTTTATAAACTATATTTTTTCATAATTTTGTTAATATTATTCATAATAACTTATTAAATGGATAGGTTTTATTATATTAAATAATAATTTTTTAATAATACATTGTTATTCGGTAAAACTCAGTCTTAATTGTAACACAAGTCATCGATGAAAGTCCTTGTTTCATGCAACACAAGCTAACACAGTGTTGTGTGCGTAAATGCTATATAATATATTAAATCTATTTAAGATATTAAATATACCATTAAGTCTCAATAGGTTTTATTCCTTTATATGTTTGGTGTTTCCTTTCATACATGTGATCAAATAAAAGTTACTCTTTTATAATTTATAGGGTGTTATATTAGACACCCTTAGACCCTGGTGGATGTGACAATGCACTAGTGTGTGTGACATTCCTTAGACCTAGGTAGACATGACCTGCATTTTATTCATGGGTTTTAACTTGAAACATTGAGTGTATGTGACCCCCATCTACATGTTTTTGTTTCCCACGTGTCCTTTATTGTTATGAAAACCATATGGTTGAATGTGTCTTTGTTGCCATGAGATCTATTGTATGATATGGAATTCATGGTGTGCGTATATGGATTGTGAGACTTATGTTTTTTATGTTTTTTATATGGATGTGTGTGTGGATCATGAGACCTATGCTTATTGTGTTGTGGATTAGGATATATTTGACTAATATGATGACAATATTTTCAAGTGATGTTTTGGTATATGCTATATTGTTGTTGTTTTGTGCATGGTACCAAAATGGTAGGTCTAATTTTCATGTATTGGTATCCTTATGTGTGGAGTGTTTTAAAACGTTTCTTGTGACATTGTGATACAAACAAGATAGATTATGTGGAATGATGTCCATTTTTGGCCTGACTAGGGGGCACGCTAGTCTTATGTGATTTGACTTCATAGTTGATAGTGGGGCATGATTATATTATGTTATATTACTCAAGAGATATCAACAAGGCGTGATGGATTTATATTTTTTGACTTAGAGGCCTTATTCCTACACTAATAAGTATCCTTGTGTCTAACTCATATTATTGAGCATCTTTACCACTAGATCCCCCGCCTATGACATTCCCACGACTATTCAGACATTCTTCTAACATGGAGCTGAAGTAAGTACAATCATAGTTCATAGTTTCTTAGTTGGTACATGATGAATCAATATATGATTGATTGTTTTTTATTTTAGTTTTCATGAATTCACACATATATGGCTATGTTGATTACTGGTGTTCGGTGAGACCCTATAGAGTTTATATGCTTGTAACCTACACAAGAACACTAGTGAGCATGCAGAACTTATATCTATTTTTTAAATTGAGTATAGGGACATTCATTAGGTCAATATGAGGAAACTCAATTTGTTTTTGGAGATTTGGACTTATTTGGAAAAATATTTGGCATTGATTCTCTTATATATTATACCCTCAATTATATCTTAAATATATATATGATCGACCCTTTAGATGATTAGTGGTATCTTCTATTTAACAACATCATTTTTTATAGAATTATTTTTATTGATATTCTATATATCTTTTCAGTCATGTATATATTATATTATTTGGTTATTTATATTGTGATTTACTCTTATGGGAGGGTATAGTCTCCCCATGACTTACCAAAGACCCTCACTACTATTTAGAAACAACTAGTGTATAGGGATGCATGCTTCATGTGGCCCTTTGTCCTGGACCAAGTGGTTCAAGTTGTGTAATTACAAAATGGTGTCAAATGAGGTTTATTTTGTTTCATTATTTGGGATATGTTAGGCAGTAGTACTATGGATGTGTTGGATCTTGTGATGGACCCATTACTGCTAAGTCATGAACACTTTTCTGAAGGAAAGTCCTAGCTACCAGGGCTAGGGATTGTTATTATTTTTGTGTTATGTTATTATTGATATTTTTACTAAAATGATGTGTTAATAGAGTTTTTATTTGTGTGGTTCAGTTCCTAGAATATTATAATGAGACCTATAATCATGAATCATACTTGACATGTATGACTCAGATGACATGTACTTCATTGTGTGTGTTTCCATGAAAACTTTTCCTGGTGGAAGATCATATAGATCTTATGGTGGTAGGTAACTCTGATAGTGATGATGATTCCCTCATCAAGACATGTGTTTGGAATAACTATATGACTATTTTGGGAATTCTACACCTTTTTTGGTTATCTATGAGGTCATAAATATTTGAGAAGATATCTAGGGATGATCACATCAATCCTTATGGTTCAGAAACCCATGAGGTTTGAGCAACATATTGAGAGTAAATCCTTTATCATTAGTTATTGAATGTATTATATTCCTGGGAAATTAAGTTGGATGAGCGAGTAGAATCATACTTGGGTCATTAATTTTTATTCCATCCATGTATCTTTACTGGTTTTTCTTGATCATGAATCTTTTTGATAAGGGAGGCTTCGAGAGTTCTCTTTTCAAAAAGAGCTAATTCCCTTATCTACTTTAATATATGGGTTAGGGTTGTAAAACTTATAATTAGAGAGTTGGGTCTCTTGGGATCAAGATCTACTTTCATTATAGTGTTCAACCATTAAGCTCAAGTGATGCTGAGTGTGTTTTTGGGAGTGAGGATCTTTTACAAGATTTTTAGGGAGCACTCGATATAATTCAAAAAGTGGTGTCAAAACAACTTACTTGGAACTCCTTGAGGTTTGAATGCTTGTGCATGTAGATTTTTTACATGTTATAAGGTTCATATATCACTATGAAATAGGTGGAAACATGTCTATTAGTGTTCATTCATGTGTTTTAGATGAAATTGAATACTAATGTATCAGTTTAGCGCTAGTGTTTCTAGGTTAAAGATAAGCCTTGAGGTAATTGATATGCCTAATTGGTATGATTCTTGGGAAGTATGAATTTATGTGTTGTAGAAGGATACATAAATATGGTTTATAATTCCATTGTACAGTTGAAATAGGTGTAAACTGTGATGGAGAATTAGATTAATATTGGGTGGAAGAGTATGACTTGAGAAAACGGCATACACAGTTCTTGAATATTTGGGATTCAATCTCAAGGAGTAGCATTAGGGAACCCCTATAGTAGGGATAACATTATAGTTTATTAGATTATGTAATATATGTCTCCTATTGTCACTGAACATTAAAAATTTCATTCTGAATATGGACAAGGTGTTATGGTTTTCGATGTTCATTTACCACTCAGATGTGAGCAGATCGTCACACCTGGCCATTAAATTTAGTAAATAACTACCCATGATAAGAATCGATGATGATAACAATACTCTTTAGTGGGGAGCATAAAATTTTTCGTGGGTGAATGACCATGTTTAGAAGGTTTTTATAGGCTCTTAAGTTGATCGTTGAATGATTGTATTAGTATCAAAGATCTAGTGTCTTGGTGGATCTAAGTGGATTTGGTTCTGCTATGAATACTAGATTTCTAATTTGGAAGTAAAATTTGATTGAATTTGGATTTAACAAATGTACTTGGGTTTTGATGGTGTGAATCTAGCAATGAGTTGGTTTGGTTTTACACATTTCTTAGAGTAAAATCATATCTATTTTCATAGGTGGTTTATAACCTAACTGAGGAATCTAAACTATGATATGAGATCAAATTTATCTATTGGTGTTTTGGCAATGTGATAGAACAATCGAGGGTTAAGGGATCATGGATCAGTTTTTTGGTAAAAATTAATCCTTGAAGATAAGTACCATTGGATAGGCCAATATGACCAGGATTGGAGTTGGAGTTGAACAGTGGAATTGTGGTGGGTGTTCAATTACAAAATGTGACTTTTAAAGGTTGTGGATGATCAAGGGTTTTGGATGGATGAACTCTAATCCTTCTTAAGGATGAAAATTTTATGATAGGTAGAATATAATTACTTGTGGAATTATATGTGGAAATCACCATGTAAATTTTATAATTTAATATTTTCTTGGATCCTTTGTTGTTTGGAAGAAGTTTTAGGTTAATTCAGGTTGTTTTAGAGGAATTAGGAGGCCTTTTTAAGGAATTCATGGTTTGAGAATGGTTAGGGGAAACCATACAATTTCTTATGGGTACTTGTGAAACCTTTGGGTGTAGTCTCTTATTAGCACAAGATTTGGCACAAAGCTTGAAAAATCATGTGACCCTTCGCAGAAACTTGTATAATAAGACACATGACTAAAAATAATAGTCAGTCTATGGTTTTCCAAACTATGTGACCAAACCGTGTGGGTCCCTAGGGAGACATTATATCATGCATGGTTGTTTCACAATTTTTATAACCATGTGACCAAACCATATGTGTATTCATTTAATGATCTGAAACGCCATTAATTGGACATTAAACCCATAAATTTATTATTTCTTCCGCCTATTCTCAAAGCCTCTCAAACCTATGGACTCTAAATGAATTTATTAGTGAATTACAGCCTTTTATAGTGTGTTTATATAGATCTATAGAGATTATATCTCTAGAATTCAAGTTTAGTTCTTGTTTTCCTTCCATTCTTCATGTTCATGCTAGTTTCTCTCTTCTTCCTGGGAAGAAACCTCTGATCTGAGTTGTTATTTTTGAATCTAGAGTCTTAGGATTGATCTGATGATATATTCTCAGCTTGGTGATAGGTTGGCTTCAGATCTAGAATGTTGGAGGTTCTCTCTTTAATCAAATTCCAGATCTATCATTAGTGGCGGGTCTTGAAGAGAATCATTTAGGTAAATGGTCTTGACCAAGGATTCTCTCACCTTAGATGATGTTTTTTAATTCTTGGTGAAGGCTTGGGTGGATTCAATGATCATGAATTCCTTCTTTGAGAAAGGTGACCCATTCATTACTCAATCACATATGTGTATACGGATTGAATTTATTGTATGCTCATATATTTGTTATAAGTTTTTATATTTCTTATATTCCATTATATTTCTTATGTCATCCTCCATGATTTCATAGATTTGGGTAGTATGGTGATAGACCAAGAGACCGTTAGATTAAGTAATGAGGTCATCATGAGGATATAATCCTATGATGAGTGAACTTGTGCACATAGGGTTCAGTGGCATCATTTGGAAACTAGGTTTCCATGAGGATACAATTTTCGTTTACCAAAAGAGAGACCTTGGTAGGTCCTTGAGGGATTAATGAGATTTGGATATCCTATATTGTCTTCCTTAAATTAGGATGGATCCTTACGGACTTGGTGTTGGGAATGAATAAAAGTAAACCCTTGTTTAGTTTGAGTGGTATCCCTTAAAATATATGTGAGATTACCAAACATGGGTTATGGGTTATGGTCTAGGCTTTGGTAAGTCCTATAACTATTAGGTTTTATTGAGAGTGTTGCAGCTAAGTGTTGATTGGTCTTCCTTGGATATGTGGGATGAGACCTTGGAATATGTATTGAGCATTATATTATAACTTTTCTGTGGGAACCAAGTAGCTCTTATTTAAGAGTTGACTCTTCTTGTTGGGGATAAATATCATAACAAGACTGTGGGCTATAACATCACTATGTGCTAATGTTTGTTATTAGTACTAAAAACTATAGACTGAGGGTGATTAGTAATCCCTAGTAGTTTTTTGTTAAGTAATATATGTTATTATATAACTTGATTCATTAGTATAGGGCTAGAATGAAATTTGTAAGTGGGAACGTAATGTGTAGAGTTGCAACCATGTTGTGTGATTTCATGTTAGTTTTTGGTGTGGTATTCCATAATGGTATGAGGACCATTCCCTTAGATATTAGATCATGTGTCATGTAATAGTGTGCATGATATGCCATTATACCTAGGTGGATGTTATATGTACAAGTGTGTGTGTGTGTGTGTGTGTGTGTGTTTCCCTTATACCTTAAAGGATGTTCCATGAACTAGTGTGCATGAGATTCCCTTAAACATTGGTGGATGTTCCAATACACTATTGTGTGTGTGATGGCTTAAAACAAGGTGGATATGACATGAATTGTATTCATGTGTTTTTCCTTGAGACGTAATGTTTACATTGCATGCATTTACATGTGTGTGTTTCTGATGTTTCCATGATTGTTATGATATGAATAGGGGTGTATGTGTGTTCGGACATGAGAATCATTGTATGATATAATATTCTTGGTGTTCATGTGTAGCCCTTGAGTCCTATGTTTATTGTGTTATGAATATGGGTTTGTGTGTGACTCATGATACCTATTCTTATTGTGTTTTATCCCTTGATATATATGGATGATATAATGACATAGTTTCCATGTGATGTTTTGGTATATTCTATATTCTTTTTATTCTTTTCGTGGTACCAAAGTGACAGGTGGACCCATCGGGGCTTGGTATCCCTATATGGAGAGTTTTTTTAGACACAACATATGACATGGTTATAGGGATAAGTTATATTATGGGTAATGATGGGCTTTTGTGACCTAACCTACAGGCATGATGGTCTCATGTGATCTAATCTGAGAGGCATTAGTGGGGCATGATGGTCTTATATGATCTGACCTGAGAGATAGTGATGAGTAATGTGATCCTTATTTGGTCTATCCTAGAGACCTCAGAACCATACTATTACTAAGCATACTTGTGGATGGATTCATCTATTGAGAAGCCTTATGACTGACTCCTCCACTTGTAACGTTCCCATGACTATTTAGATATTCTTTTGGCGTTGAGCTGAAGCAAGTACAATCGAGGTTTGTGGAGGCTTTCTTAGAGAATGATAGACCAATATATGATTGGTTGTTTATGATTTTACTCTATGTACATACACACATATGTGGATATATTTATTATAGATGGACGATGAGACCCTTCTGAGTTTATATTCTCACACCCAACACATGCACCTCGATTCATGTGCAGACCTTATATCTTCTTTTCAGGTTGAGCAGAAGGATTTGCAGGGATTCAAGTTGAGTTAGCTCAATGTGTATATAGTGATCAAGACTTATTTGGAAACATAGTTTTCATTGAGTCTCCTAAATATTTTACCGTATTTTGTATACTATATATATAATTGAACCTTCAGATGATCATCGGTGTGTCCTATTTGAAAAAATAATTTTCTATAGCATCATGTTTATTGATTTTCTATATATCCTATTAGTCATTCATATGTTATATAATTTTTCTATTTCAAGTATAATTAACACTAATAGGATGGTATATTCTCTCAATGAACTTTTTCTAGACAACAACCTCTAGCATATGAGGAGGCATGCTTGAGATCATGTAACACTTCCTTTACGACCCGATGGTTCTGGTCAAGGCGTTACATCCATAACTTTCAATTTATGTCTTAAAAATATAATAGCATTATTCCCCAAATAATCATTAAGATAAATCACATATTAAACCTAATTTTTATATTAACCTCAATAATCTATTAAAATATAATAAACATCCTTAAAAATATCATTAAATTCTTTGAAATTACAGTTACATAAAGCCCTAGAAATGGTATCTATACATTTAAAATTATGTTTATACATAAATTTAGCAACCCTTACATAAGATATCAAAACATCATAACTCTTGAAAACCCATATTTACACACTCTAATAATTCAAATTTTTTTAGAAACATTTAGCCAGTATTTTTCATTTTATTACCCAATACATCCTTCTTATAATAAAAAATATGAATTGTGTCCTAAAAATTCATCAATCCCAATCTATTCATGTTTCCTTCTTTAAACATAAATAACTCATACCTTTTAAATATTTACCACTATTCATTATAATACAAATTTTGAAGATTGTTTCCCCATAATATACTAGGTTGTGTCTATATAGTGTTAGAATCCATCGAAACCTTTCCAAGTCCCTCTACTTCCATTATCAATTCATATTAATTACATATTTATTGAAATGGATTTTGACATATATTGAAATTTTTAAACAATCATGGTTTTAAAATTTATAGAATTAAGACATCACCTCAAACTTGTTTCCCATAATAATTTAGAATATGTTTTGAATTTAGTATTTCAAATAAGTTCTATTGTTTAAAATAGTCAAAAAAAATCATATAAAAAGAGTAAGAAATAATATGCTCAATGGTCACCCACATTTGTAGCTGAGTAGAGGGTTGGAAGCCCTTTTTCTAATTCATCTATTTTAAAATCTTGATAAAGTCCTTATGGTATTTTCTAAAATGTGTATGATAAGATTGGTGTTTTTATAAAACATGGTCAAATGAATCCCAATTTCCATCATGATATCAAAGTATAGAATAGGATTGGGATACATTATAGTGTTTTATAGGTAATTTTAATATTGTATAAGGTTTCTAAATCAAATAAGTATGATTTTTTAAATAATTATTGTAATTGAATCCTTTGTAAGAGAAAGGAGACTTGTGTTTAAATTTCTTTCATCCATCTTAGAGAAGGAATTTTACCCTAGTGAAATAAATTTATAAGTCAATAACCAATTATTTCTTAAGTAAAGTATAGTTAAAAGCTAAATAAATTTTATTATTCTATCTTGTGAGTGTCTTACTAAATAAACCCATCTCGTAGTCTATGAAACTTTTGATTCAAATAGGTTCAACCTATGTTATCTTAATTTTGTTTATATTATACTTCTTAACCTAATCCTAAAATAACTACATTTTATTTTAACATACCTACCTTTAAGGTTACTGAATACTTATAACTTATAATCTCAAACCAATATATTTACCTATAAAGTTTTCTCACCAAACAACATCCTAACCTATAAAGTTATACAAACCCCTGCTTTGGAACCAACTATAATGTCGAATTACATTAACAACCCATAAAGATGAGTTTAATAACATTAATTTCATATATTTACATTCCCATTATCTTTTAGGTTTACAGTTTTATAGAATTAGGAAAACCATTACATTATATATGGAACACTGGTACACAGTGTTTATTTTCTCACAAAAATAGAGTACTTAACTTCTCATCAATGTTTCATTCATGACACACTTTCTTTACTCAAGGAAAATTTCTTTTATTTAGATTTATATTTCACAAAATTTCTAAATAAACCTTATACCCTATAAAAAAATTTGTAAAAAAGGGATAAAAAAATAGTTTGGGATATAAAAATTATAGAAATCCATTAATCCAATAGAAAACAAGAAAATGTTTACCTATTTTCATAGTAAGACTTTTATACTATAAATAATACATATTGACATTATAAAATAAATCTTTTCTCAAATAAATCCTTTTAAACCCAATATTAGACATAATAAAACCAAGAAGGCTTCAAGAGGAACATGGGAACTCGTGAAAAAAAACCTTTTGAAAACCAACCTTTCAATGTTAACAGTTTATAAACATTCCTTACTATGTTAAATCAAAAACATTCCATTGAAACCCTTTTATAGGAATACAAATGTATCTTCGAGAATTATATTCATAACCCATGTTAACTCATGTTTCTTCCATGTTATAAATAACTAAGTCCTAGATAATTATATGGGAGGAACCCACTAGGTTATCTACCATATTTTTTCCATCTAAATATTGTACATTACCTAATTTATTTGAGAGAAATATTTGGATAACCCATCCAAATGAAATATAAAAGTCTCACTCATAATTATATATAATGCTATTATATCATATCATAAATAAAAAAAATTAAATTTTCACTTTTTGATCATAAACCCTTGAAAAAATCATTTAAATCAATGAGAAAAAAACTTTATATTTTTACATAAAAATGTGGAGAAATATCCATTTCCTTTAAAAAATATTAAAATTGAAAAAAATACTAAAAGATTAGGAATATGGTATTATTTTAAAACTATGAGAAATTTTTTAGGAATATTTATAAATTAATAACAAAACTTTTGGTGAGGAAAGTTGGTCAATCCTTATATGTTAAAAAAATTATTTTGTACTTTGGTAAAAAAACTCAAAATGGCCCATACATTAAATATTAACAATATTTTTTTACATTTTGTTAAAGAAAGTAAAAAAATATTTAAAATTTAACTTCAAAAATGTTTTATATATAAATAAGAACATTCTTTTAGAATTTTAAGAACATGTATATGGAAGAGACATATTTGAAAGTAATCATTTAAAATAATATTTTAATGAAAAAAATTATGAAATTTATAACTTTTAAAATAAAATAATGTCAATGAATAGAAAATTAAGTGGATTTTTAATACACTTTAATTTAATAACATGAATTACAAAATAAATACTTATGGTAATTCATACACAACACAAAATAAAATGTGTGGTGAGAATATCATAAGTCACTATGAAAGGAAATTGAGATGAGAAATCCCTTATTACCACAAGTGCCACCAAGCATTATACATTATCTAAATCCTAAATAATAAAAATATAATATTTCTATACTTACTTAAAAACATTAATGTTTATTTTTTCTATTATTTATTTTATTTCATTTATTACCAAGCTTTATTTAGTTACTAAATCATTTAAGTTTACATTGAACGTTTTGAGTTTTTTCAGTTCACAATCTTTAAAATCAATTTTGTAGATTGACCTTGGTCAAAGAGTTCAAGGTTCCATAAAAACAAGAATATTAAATAAGTTATAATTATCATTTGTAAATATTTAAATCACATTTATAACCATCCATGTAAAACTATTCATGAAAAATGAATTATATCATTTCATGGAGACGGTAGTCCGTATGTACGCAATAGCGATGTTTCCAAATTTCTAATGGATAAAATTAAATGAAATAGATAAAATTTTAATTTTAAAAAATAATAATCATATTATAAATTTTACATTTATTCATTATATCCATTCTTATCACTTTTCATTTAAAATGTAAATGAAAAATGAATCATATCACTTTGTAGAGGTGGAATTCCACATGTATGCACGGGCGACGTTATCATTTTCCAACAAATAGAAGAGTAAGAAGGTAAGTATTATCTTATATATAAAAAATATTAATTATTCAATAAATATAATATATATTTATTTAATATATCAAAATAACCAACCATGTGAGGTAGTGAAGAAAAATTAATTACATCACTATGTGAAGACAATGGTCTATATGTATACATGATCAATGATTTCATCTTCTATTTAATGAAAAGAAAAATGAAAAATTTTATACCATAAACATAATAAAATTTCATTATATTTTAGATACTTATGTTATTATATCATCATGGTTAAATAATATTTTAATGAGGTACAAGAATAAATAAAAATGAAACACTTGGTTAATAATTATACTTCTTTTTTGGAAAATCTCTCTTAGATTACACCTTAATAATTATTTGGTTGGTATTTTGGTGACACAAAAAAATATAGGATGTGGTTATAGATGTCAGTATGGTATTTTTCCAAGTATTGGTTGAGCTAAATGGATCAATCTGTGTTAATTAGTGAGTAGAGTAGGTTCCCTTTTATAAGTAAGGGGATTGGAATACTTGTAAATACTAAATTTTTTTAAATATATTATATGTATTTATTAATGTCAAGTGAAAACAATATACATATTTATAGCATAGGAAAAGGAAGAGTCTAAAATAACACATAAAATAATATTTAAACTAGTTTTATAATATTTTAAATATTATCACTTAGTTTTAACCTCCTTGTTAACTCTTTTAATCATTACTATAGAGAAAAAGATTACCAAGGTTATTATTATTAATGAAAAAATAAATAAATTGACCTTATTACCAAATTTTAACCTCCTAATTAAAAATATTAAATAAATTTTACCATATTAAATTTTTAAAATGTTAAAAATTAATTTTATTATTATTAAAATAACCGTAAAGAAAAATAATTTTTAGAAAAATGCTATTTTTAAGCATAAAATTGATTTTATAACTAAATAAAGTATAATGATGAATAATACAGAATTAATTGAATTAATATAAGAAAAATGATACTTATTTTACTTTAAAACTAATATAAAATAGAAAAAATCTTTCTAAATACTTGATTTTAAGAACAGATCCAAAATATTTTTTTATTTGAATAAAAACATTAATTAATTTTACAAAATGTTAATCATATATTTATTAGACCAAATTTTATTTTAAAATGAATTATATTACTTTATAAATATATATTTATTCTACAAAAAAATCATAACATCTTAAGACATTATTATATCATAATAATGTCATAAAAGTGACAATACTTGCAAAATTGGTATTTTTCACTACTCATTTAAAAATAAATTATTTATTAAAAATACCAAAAACTCAAAAAAAAATTCACATTATAATATCATAAATTAAGTTTTTTATTAAATTCCATTTTTAATATTTATAAAATAAAATTTTAAATATAAGTTTGTAAAACACACATAGTTCTTACAAAAAATGAACATTTAAACATAACAAGGAGTTTATTCTTATTTATTTACCATTAATAACGATTAGATGAATGTTAATATATTATTTAATATAATGATACACCAAATATAATCATAATAATATTCTTAAAGTTATCAATTAAATAAAGAACATAATAATTTATAAAAATATCTTTAAAAAAATTAATATTAAATCATGTTAATTATTTTCCCTACTAATGTAAGAATTTTTAATTGGTTACCATGTTTTATTTAATATAGGTGTTATTATTTAAATTATTTCCAAAATATTTCAATCTAATATGACATGAATCGTTTTAATTTTATGTTTCATGCATCATGGGCTATTGAACACGCAATTTTAAATAAGAAAAATACTTTTTAAAATCATAGGGTGGTACATTAATACTAAAGATTCATTAGATAAATTCAATGAAAAATAAAATAAAGGTATATTTTTGGGTTATTAAAATTAAATTAAGATATATAGAGTTAAAAATAATAGAACAATGTTGGTTAAAGAGTCTGTTCATGGTAAATTTGCGGAAAATTCTTTAAAAGAAAATAATGATGATATAAACAACCTTGAATAAGAGTTTAGATATTTTTATTTTGGAGATAATTAACCCTAAAATGATAATGTACATGTTTAAGGGGAGTTTAAACCTCATGAAATATCTTGTAAATCATATAAATAAAATTATTTAGATAAATTTATTATAAATTTTTTTAATAATTCAAACTATAAATTCATTGAGGATTTTTTTATCATTATACAATAATATCTTATTTTTTTATAAATAAATTGATGAAACTTTAAATTATTATAATTGGATTTTTATATGGAATATGAATTAAATAATTTTTCAAGAAATATTATTTAAAAATTAATTTAAAATTAAAATTTTAAATAAGTGATTTGTACAAAATGGATTTTTAGAAACAAACTTGAAGAATTGGAAAATATTATTAGGGAAAAAGAAGGATTAGTTTCACCTAGCTATTAAAAAGAGGAATATATTTATTTTGATGAAACTTTTTCACTAATTTCTAGATTATAGGATATAATAATTATATTATCTTATTCGAATTTTCATGGATCTAAATTCTTTCAAATTGATTACAAAAGTGATTTTTGAAATGGATTTATTTATGAAGAAGTATATGTAAGATATCCCACTAGTTTTGAAAATTAAAAGCAACCTATTCATATTCTAAAACCTTAAAAATATATTTGTGGACTTAAAAATCTCTATGAGCTTGGTATAAATTATTATCCTATTTTATTTTTGAAAGTTGTTTTATAAAAGGAAAAAATGATCCTACATTGTTTATTAAGAAGAGATATAATGAAATTTTTATTTTTAAAATTTATATAGATGATATTATTTTTTTTATCTTTAAATTATACTTTATGTCATGAATTTTTAAAATTAATGATAAGTGAATTTTATATGAGTCTTATGAGAGAATTAAAATTCTATATTATACTTCAAATTTTTTCTATGTTAAGAAGATATTTTTCTAAATCAGTCTAATTATGCTAAAGAACTAGTTAAAAGATTTGGTCATGAAAATTGTAAATATTAAAACACTCCCATGAGTACTTCATGTAAATAGGATGTAGATAAATTTATAAAATCAATGTATAATAAACATTATAGATTTATGGCTGATATTTTATTTTATTTGACTACTTCTCAGCCAAATTTAATGTTTTCCATTTGTATTTGTGCAAGATTTAAAAGTTATTCAAAGGAATTTTTAATTAAAACTATTGAAATAATAATAAAATATACTAAAGGTTCTTAAAAATTGATTTATTCTATCCTGGAAAAACAAATTTTGATTTAAATAGCTATTAAGATTCTAATGTGGATAGAAGTAAAATGGATAGAATAAATACAAGTGAAATGTGTCACTTTTTAGGGAAAATAATATTTTATTGGAGATCAAAAAAACAAATATATTTCACTTTATCTATTTTATAAGAATAATACATAGCCGGTGCGAGTTGTTGTGCTCAATCATTGTAGATTAAGAAAAATTGATTGATTTTGAGGTTTACTTTGAGAAGATTCCATTTTTTTGAGATAACTCACCAACTATTATCATATCTAAGAACTTTTTAAATAATTTAAGAATAAAATATATTGAGGTTAGATATAATTTTATTAGAGATCATGTTAAAAAATGTGAGATTTGATTGGAATATATTCTAACAGATGATCAACTAGCTAATATTTTTATTAACCTACATATTCAACTGAGTTTGAGAAAATTAAATTTAAAATTTTTGTAATGGAGTTTTAAAATTAAATTTTCAATATAATATATTTTAATAATGTGTATATGACCATAATTTGTTAATATTTAATTTAGTGTCCTTATTGAAGGCTAAAATTCTATATCTTTTAGAATCCAACTTCATGGAAACTCTTTTGTTTTTTATTCCTCATTGTTGTGATAGGATGAAATATTTTGTTGGTATACATGTCTAACATTATTTTAACTTTTGATTTATTGATATATAATTAACATATGTTTTTTATTTCTAGATAGTTAACATATAAAATCTATTTTAAACCTAGTTTACAATTATTTGGTATAATAATTGGTTATTTTTAATTCACTAAAAATACTTTATAAATTCATTTAATACCATTTAAAATTTTTCATGTCTCCTTTAGATTTAAAAGTCTTATTAAATTAGAGTAATCACAGTTTTAGGAAATCAGTTTTGAAATCCATTTATATTAGTTTTTACATTTTCAGTTATTTTTGAAGTTGTTATCTTATTAAAAAGGAAAAGAATCTTCAATTAAGGAGGTTGGGGGATTTATATTTTTAAGATCTTATTTTATTATTTTTATTTAATTATATAGTTCATTATACTTAAGGGGATATATGATATTTGAATATGTTTTAAAGTTTAATCATTCTAAAACTTTCTATTAATTTTTTAATTTATTTTATTTACTTCAATTTAAAAAAAATGATAATTATTTATTATAAAATAATGGTAAAAACATTATTTTTTATTGAAAATTGGTTTAAAAAAGGCAGAGATAGGTTTTATTTTTTCATTATTTATTATAATTTATATCTATTTTATAATTTCAAAATGGGGGATAGATTTTTTAAATTATATTTTGTTTTGTAATTATCAAAAGGGGGAGATATTTGAGTCCCTCCTTGACACTTCATTATGTTTTATTAATTATAAATACCTCTCTATTATTTTTAAATATTTCACTACTTCTAGAATAAAAATTATTGATCCTTAAATTTTTTATCATTTTGGTTATGTTTATCTTCACATTTGTTATGTGTCTTATGGAATGATTTCAAAAAAACCCAACTTAGTATGAGTTATTTTATAACTAATATTCTGAAATTTTCTTTAAGTGTTGAATAATCCTTGAATAGTTGATAATCATTCTTATGGTTTTAGGATTGATTCTTATGATTTTATATATCTATCCATATAGATATTAATTTACACAATGGAGGCATTATTATGTGAAAATGATATTTACATGAAATTGAATGATATTAACAAAACACGAGATGATTATTAAACAGAATATCCTTAAGAAAATTCTTGCTTATGTAGTTTAAATTTATACTTATGAAGAACATAGAGATATTCACATGTAGATCTATAAGTTCTTACAATAATATCCTTATGTGGATATTCTTACATGAATAATATACTTACATGAATATACTTATAAGAATAACATGCTTACATAATTGTCCCTTCATAGATTTTTAATGACTCTTACTTAGTTCACTCTTACATTAAATCACTCAAATGTGGATTTACTCCAACATAGAATGGATCTTCCATGATTTTTTAACAGTTTCTATTTATAAAACTAAAATTATACTATGATTTTCCCTAATTTCTATATTTTTATCTATAATATGTCTATCATAATTATTTTAATTTATTTATTTATTTAATAAAAACTTATTAATTATTTAAATATTCTAAATAACAATTAAAAATTATTTTATATAGAATTAAATAATGGTCATATGGGATAAATCATGTTTGAATATTTATATTTCATTCTTAGAAATCATGAGATTCAAATTTTAATTATTTGTGATATAAAGAGTTTGTCTCTCATGTTTTTAAAGAGTATTATAAAAACATTAATACTGATTATTATGTAAATATTTACTATTTTTTACCTATTCTAATGAGTTTATTTATATAGTTGTTTTAGTTCTACATATTCTGAAATTTCCTTCCATCTCAGAATTAGTTTATTACCATAGAGAGAGAAAATTATGGTTGCATGGGAAAAGATAATCTATAATGATTAGTATAAAAATATCATTTTCAATATTTATTTTATATGAAGTAACTCTATATAGAGAGATATTTTCATAACTAGTAACATATATATAAGGGAGTGATGATTGAGGATTCTTGAACTATATTGTGTTTAATATTTGTGTGAACACATACTATATGACTTTTTTAGGGAAAACATAAATATAAATAGCTTATATATAGTAGTGATTTCAGATGCCTTGACAAGTAATATCTCAATATTTAAGTCTTTTTTTATAGTATTGTATTTTCTTGTCCATTCGGTGTGTCTATTTTTTGTTATATTCTTTTTCATTCAAAATAAATACCTTAGTGTCAGGTTATACTACTGATCAAAAAATTATTTCTTGACTTTTCCCTCCAGGGTGAAAAATATAGGTCTTAGGTAGTTCCACCAGGTAAAAAAGGAATTAACAATCTGAGTGGGCCTCATAGTAGAAAAATGAATTTGTAATTGTGTTATGAATCTAGGTGTGAAAAAATCAGTTGTAATTGGGTTGTGACTCTAGGTTCACAAGAGTCAATTGTAATGAGTTGTGACTCCCCTTCAAAAGGTAGGTCACTTTTATAGTGGATGTAATTCTCTCACATTGAGAGTGTGAAGAGTAGTCATAGGATTATTATGATCTGAACTACTATAAAAATATATATTTTTCATATTTTTATTATTCCACTATTTTTTTCTTAAAAATAATAAATATTTAAAATTTTATAAAGAGGTTAATTCAAACCCCTCTGAACCATTTGATCATTCTCATATAGAAAACAAACATTAATTCCACCTAGTGGATTAGTTCTTGAAATATAGAATTATAATTATGTTCTCAACATAAAAATAAATTTGATTTCCAAATTATATTTGGATAAAATGTGTAATTATTTCATTATTAAGAACAAGAGTTTTTCCTTATATTTAAATGAAATGTTTCATGGAATCATGAATATAGTAGATTTTTTATACATTATCGATATCAATAATCACGTCTATAATATTTAGAATAAATTCAAGATTGATTTCAATCCCACTTACTTTTGGTATTGTCTCCTTGGACATATAAATGAGAAACTCATAAAAATAATTCATAGAGATGGATTATAGGAATAATTTTATTATTAATCATTTTATAACTATAAATATTGTTTATTAGGAAAAATGAACAAAGTACCTTTTAGTAAAAAATGTAAAAGGGCTAGTAGACTATTATATATTATACATAGATATGTATGTGGACCAATGAGTATACAAGTAATTGGTGGGTTTATGTACTTCACAACATTCACTGATGACTTTAGTTAATATAGTTAGGTTTTTTTATGGGACATAAATATTCAAATTTTGAAGAGTTAAAAGTGTTTTAGAAGAATGTATAGACTAAATTGTGAAAAAGTATTAAGATTCTCTAATTACATTGATATGGTGAGTACTAGACCCAAAAAATAACTAATCATCTAAGATATTATGGACTTATTATATAACTCACTTTTTGTGGAAAAATCCATGAAGGTGACATTGCTATGTTTTCAGGGTTGGTTGTTTTTGTTGAACAGACTGGTTGACAATTTCAATTGTGAAGTTCTATAATGATTGTTGAAAAAGGTTGTTTCATGACACTCAGGAGTTATGCACTAAGGGATATGTTAAATTATTGAAGATATGAATACCAAGAAATTTTTGTGTATTTTCAGTAGTGCGCAAGTTTTTTTTTGTGAAGGATCATATGTGTTTATAAATAGATCATTACCCCCATCATTTTAGGGCCCAACACTTATAGATTATAAGGTCTCGGAAATCATGTAATATTTTTGTGAAGGAATTTATTGTGAAAGAATCAAATAAAACATTAATTTCACATAAAAAATGGAATTATGTCTATATAACTAAATGGGTTTTGTGATAAAAAAGCTTCTTTAAATTTGGGATTTCCACAAAAAAAAACTCAAGTTATGTGGATGTTTTAGGTTTTTTTGTAAAATTGAAAAGTTTCATGAAAGTTTTGGAAGTTTCATGAATGTTTTAAAAAAAGTTGTGTGAAATTGAAAGTTGCATGAACTAGAAGGAATTACCCCAAAAATCTATGGTAAATTTATATTCATTATTTGGATGAAAGTTCAGATTCATGAAACTCCAAATGTGGTGTGAACAACATTGATTCATGAAATCAAAGAAATATTCTTCTAGATGGGTAGTGAGCACACTTCAGTTGAGAGATTAGTGATCTATAAAAGTTATTAGTAGTGAACTAGGACGGATAGTGAGTCTGAAATAAACATTGTAAAAGTAGTTTGTTTTAGTGGATTTGGTACATCAGTACATTTCCTTTGTATTCTCATGGGACTATCCCAATTAAGGGTGAACTAGTTAAAATTTTTATGTCTCATTTATACTTTCATTTTGTCTCTATAATGATATGGTGAGGTGAGATAAGATTGTTTTTTTAATGATGAAATATGAATCAAACATGGGAGTTTTTTACTATTTAATACCCTAATTCACCCCCCTCATGGTATTTAACCTAAGGGGGAAAACATAACTCTTCATAGAACACCATAGTGGAATATTGTGCCTGATATGAGGAATAATACTCTATTGTACATTGTTTTATTGATAATGAGTTAGTGAAAATTTTCTATTTCATTCTGGGGATGTACTCTAGAAAATTTTTCATTCATACTAAATTGTGTTCTACATAATGATTTCATAAATACTCCATATAATATATGGAATCAAAAACATCCCAAAATTTACTTTATAAATATTTGGAGTAGTGAATCACCAACACATTGATTGGTTTTTTATAAACATAACCAAAAATCAAATAAATATTTATTTATTGGTTATCCTAAGGAAACTATAGGATGTCAGTTCTATAATATTATTGAACAAAAAGTTTTTGTCAATTGGAATGGTATATAAATTGGGAAGGAATATAAAATTTGAGGATTCAATGAGATTAATATTCATCATAGATAAGTTCAAGACCAATAAATAGGAAGTGTTCCAAAAGGGACCTCAGACTTATACTCATGAATATGATGTAAAAAACAATTTTTTCGAACACTGGTTTTGAAACCAAGTGAGATGTACCAAAATAAATTTTAATTTTTTTAAATAATTTAAATATTACATACTACAAAAAATTCCAATAATGTAAGTTTTAGTGTATTTGAGTATCAACTACATAGGAAACTTATTTTATGATGCTTGTGATCAGTTCTCTATAATCAACCCACACTAGACTCCCTTCAAAACTTCTAAAAAATTTATACTCGTCTCCATAACCTTTGAAAGGGAAACATGAGAAAGGGGTGTTCTAATACACTCAGTAAGGGAATACTTATAACAATTTCATAAATGTTTAGATCACAATCATATGATAAAACATAATCATAAGAGATAAATCTAATTTAAAATAATCTAAAATAATAAGAGTTTTTCAAAAGTCGTGATATAAGGACAAGTAATATCAAATAAAAAAATGTATCATGTGATAATATTTTAAGAAAATGAGATAATAATAATTATCCATGTATTATAACATAATCATTTAACATATAATTACATAATATGAATACACATAGGAAATAATGGCATTTTGAACATTGTTAATCGTGTAAATCTCGTGCTCAATCATGTGAATGTAGCTAATCCAAATCATGTTCACATTCAATATTATAAATGTAGATAATCTACACCATTTTCATGCTTAATATTATAAACATACCTAATCTATTCCACTTACATTCTCAAACTTGTGAACATGGATAATCTACATCATATTCATGCTCAATATTGTGAAAGTGGCCAATTTGAATCATGACCATGCTTAATCTTTTGAACATAGATAGTATGCATCATATCTGTGCTCAAAATAATTCTCTAATGAGGTATAAAACTTTGAACAATGCATTAGAGGGTGATATAGTACCCCACCCATCAATAATAATCTCTCATATATTTATGTTCTAAGAGAACATTGAAACATTCATATTTCAAACATCACTTAATTAACCCATAGAAAAGAAATGAGTATCCTGAGAAATTACATATAATATTTCTTAATCCATATAGATAAATAAGTTGGATGATAGCATAATTATAAATATTAAGTGTAAAAAAATAAATAAAAAAGTATTTTTACATAGTTGAAAAACACCCTTTTAAAATTATTGGATAAATCACTTTGAAAAAAAAGGAAGAAATATGCCATTTTTTAATCTTGAAAAAATCCTAAAAACATTTTATTTTATAAATAAATACATTGAACTTAATAAAACTTTAAATTTTACCCTTTAAAATAAAAAAGGGTCTTTATAAAAAAAATTATAAAATATTTATGATTTTAAAAACATTATTTGAGAAGACATATAAATACTGAATACTTCTTTATTAAAAACAAAATACTTTAAAATATATTTTAAAATAAATAATTCGTTTTTAAAATTAATATATTAATTTTTAAAACAAAATAAATATTTCCTTTTCTTTTCAAAAATAAATAATAATTAAAACCAATTTTGAAAACCATTTTAAAACATGGAAATTAATCTTCATAAAGACAAATTATCATAAAAGATAAAGAAATCATAAAAGATTATCTATAAAATGTTTTTACCACAGTCATAAAATTTGAAGTTATGGGTCCTATCCAAAATAAATTTTAAAAAAATGTTAATTGATAAATTTTCATAACATTTAATTTTAAAATTAATCTTCAATAATAGAGACTTGAAAAATATATAAAGGTTTTTCAAAGGAAATGTGGAGTGGAAGTTAAAGTTTCAAAAAATTTAAAATACCATCATTGAATTACACATCATAAAAAGAGTGATAAATATTTAATTTAAAAAGAGTTAAAAATATAAATTTAGAAACCACCAGAAATAAAATATATTTTTATTTAAAAATAAGAAAGGATAACATTAGTAGAAAGAGTGAAAACAGATATAAAAGTGAAAGCGCTAATTTAGAGATGATGGAAATTATTCTTAACATCGTTAACTTTTATAAATAAATAAATCCATAAATGTAATTACCAATAATAGAAGGAGGAAATGAATAATAATATAATCAAATGTCATATGAAAAAAATCTTGTGAAAACTTATTCAAATAGGAACAATTATGGATCAGTAAAAGAAAAAGAGTAAAGAAAACTCCTTACAAATTTTATAGCATTTTAATAAAAATAAATTGAAAGAAAAAAATTGAAATAAACCATTTAATATAATGAATAAAGATATAATAATGACACAACAATCCAAGTAGGTGTAAAATACACTATATAATTAAAACTATGTTCATAATAAAAAAAACATATCTTAAAGAAGGAAATTTGATATGAATAACCCTTTCCTTTTATTATCACTTAATTAAATGCTCTCTAAATTCCTATATAACAAAAATAACTCCCTAGATAACTTTTATTATAAGTTCATTCATATCTATTAACTTTTATACTATTAAATTATAATTATTTATTATACATTTTTATTTTGTTATAGATTATTTTCATCATCAGATGTTTTGCAATTTTGATTATTTTGTGTGTGATTTAAAATGCTGGAATCGATTATATTTAATTGATAACAAGGTAAAAATTCATAAATTATTTAAGGTACTAGAATAAATTTTTTATATGACATATTATGTGCCAATTTCATTCCATGATATTTTTTGTGATGATTCTTGAAGATGAAATCATTGGCATCTTGTTTTGGTAATTTTTAATGAATAAAGTATGGTATGAAAATAAAAAATTAAATATTAATAAAACACTTATATAAACTCAAGAAAAACAATATTTTCTCATTTATTTATAATAATACAAGTATTTATGTTTCTATAGTCATAAATTATAGAAATTTATAGCATTTTTCATATTAGAATTTAAACATACCCAAACAAGAACATGATATAAGTGATGGGTGGGTATGGTTTGGAAATTGATTCCTTCAGAATAATATCATTATTATAGAATTGTAATGATATTATTTATAATTTTTTAAGGGTGTGTATATTATTTTAACATAGTTGGATAAAGGATAAATTTTAGTTTATAAACAAAATGTGTTACTTGATGTAGGAGGTGGTTTGCACGTACACACAAGCGATGTTCTTGTTTTCTTTAGAACAAAAAGGTGGGAAATGATTTGTATTTTCCATATCTTAATAATGTTTTACATATTTTATTTATTTCATTAAATACTCAATTATAACTATCCATGTGAGGAAGTTATGAAAAATGTTTTATATCGCTTATGGAGGCAGTAGTCCACAAGTAACACAAATGACATTTTCTTTTTTCAAATGGTTGGTGGAAGGTATAAAATGTTTATACTAAAAAACATAAATAATTTTTTTAAAACATATGATACTTATTTAATTAGGTGAATATATTTATATTATATTTGTGTAAGTTAGATGAATAAATAAATTAAAATAAATGAAAAGGTATTAATTTATCATTTTACCTTACTCTTTGTAAGAGATTCTTTGTAAATTGGATTAAGGATTTTAGATGAGTTATTTTGAAAATATAATAACTTATAGGATGAGTATAGGATTTTTGAGGAGTTATTTGGGAATATTTTTTTCAAATATAAGAGGCTTGGGGTGTGAGTAGAATTGGGGTGGTGATATTTCCTTTAATAAGTAAAGGGAGTGGATTTTTTATAATAATATAAAAGGAAAAGTAAATATTCAAAGGTCAAGGGGATAAAATAATGGAAATAATGGAGTGTGTGGAGTTTAAAGTTGATCATGGATAAACCATACATTTTAAAACATGTTTTTAATTTGTTTTTAATTGTTTTACTCTTAGATTTTTCACTTTTTCCATTTTGGGTTTTTACCGTAGTAGCTAATTTACTCCTGAGAGATTTACTTCTAATGCCTATAAATAAAATGGGTCTTATTACATAATTAAACCTAATGATTCTAAATATGAAAGAATTTTTTTCAAATAAATTTTTACAGTATCTAAAAATTAATTTTAATATTAGTAAACATAATGTATAAAATCTATTTTAAAAAAAAGTGTATTTTTATTCCTAAAGATTGTGAATAATATAAAATTATCATTGTTTTTTATTTAAAAGTCATTAATTTGATTATTATTAATAAAATAAGAGTAATTTTGGTTTTAAATTAATCCAAAAACTAATTGTTTCTGGATACTTAGTAAACATAAACTGACCTAACATAGTTTTAATCAGTGTATAACATTATATAAGTTTCCAAAAACATTAAACATGGGTTTTATAAATTCAATATTGTATTTTTTTAAATTATTGTTTTTTAATTTATAAATAATTTTTTTTAATGAATAAATGTTTTATAATATTTCAAATCATTATTGTGTTATGATAATTCCATAAAAGTGAGAGTATTAGAAAAATCAACATTTTTAACTATTCACCCCAAAATTCAACATTTTCAGAAAAATATAAATATTAATACTAAACTAATATTGACATATTGAATTAATAAATGAATTTAATTTTATAAAAATAAAATTCTAAAATCTAGAAATTTTGTTCTTTAATGAAAATAAAGAATAAAATAAAAAAATCTTTTACTGAAAATGAAACTTTTAAGTGTTATTAATTTTATTTAATATCAACTTAAAATTTAAATAATGTTAATAAATTAGTTCATATATAATAAAATTTTCAAATTTATAAATTGAATTTATTAGGATAAATATAGAGCTTTAAAAAGTTATTTGTGAAAGAGAAATCCTTTTTAATATTAAATCATATTGATTATTTATCCTATAAATGTAAGTAATTTTTGTTATGTAATATAATTTTCTACTAGATATTTTATTATTATTATTATGTTTTCATTAATAATATTAATCTAATGTTTTTTTAATCATTTTAGTTTGGTGTTGTATGTGGATCAAACTATCAAATATATTAGATTTATTTAAAGGAATTATATAGAGTAAAATATTAGGGTGTTACATTCTTCCCTTTAAATAAATTGTGTCCTTACAATTTTAATTATAACTTACTAGTAAAAATTTATTAATATATATAAATGATAAACACGATTCAAGATAAAATTTCTATTGAGGTATAAAGATAACTATCAGATATTTTTTCCAAGATGTTATTATTTAGGAGTTTCTAGAGAAATACCATTCATAACTTCATTTTCATGATCCTTTTCCTAGATAAATAAAAAATACAAAATTATTATGATGTTGTATAATAAAATCAATGTAAAATATCTTATTAATAGTAAAATATAAACTTAATATTTCTTTTCTGGTGACACCATTATTTTAACATATGATATTGTTGGTTCAACTATGATATCATTGGATCAACCTATAACCAATTCAGTTTAAACTAGGTTTTTTGTGGTCGTATTCCTATTAGGTTCTCTAACCTAAATAGTTATATATTATATCATAAAACTCTATTTAAATCCTTTATAATGGTACTTAAGAGTATGTGAATCACCATATCCTATCCCTTGGGAGTGTAAAATCAGGTGTGTAGTTAGTCCCACTTTTTTTCACTAAGTAAAGATTGAGTTTATTACTGAACCAACATATTTCATGGTTATTTACCCTATTTTTATCTTTGCCAAAAATTGCATTTACTTGTCTATATCCAGAGAGGTATTTCACTACTATGAACCCACAAAATCTCTACTTTACCAAAAATTTATTATTTCATCCTCTTATAAGTCTTATCCATAGGGTTTTCACCGATATTCTCTCATCTTAATCCTGAAAGTAACTGAGATAATACTAAAAAAACTAAACCCTTCTATAAAAATAACTGATGTTCCCCAAACCCACACCCCTATATTTGGTGAAAAACACTTTCTTTAACCATAGGATTTGATACCAAGTAAGATTCTCTAAAGAAAAAACACACATATATATAATTTAAACATTAAATATCACAATAAACCCAAAAACCCAAGAACTAATGGTATAGTGTCTCATAAGATCAGATATATAAGCAACTTATTTTACAATACTTGTGAGAATTTCTCCATAATTTAACCACACTAGACTTCCTTATAGAATTCTCATAAGTTCTACTCATATTCATTACTCGGGGAAGGGAAATATAATAAAAGGGTGAGATAAAATGATCAATAAAAAAATTATCAACATGTAATCTAGGTTTATATCAAAATAATATAATAAAACATGAGCATATGAGAAATATCTTATTAAAAATGACAATGAATAAAAATATTTTACAATGAGTCATTATAGAATAAAATGTAATCTCAAATGAATAAAAATATATCATGGAACAAGTATGTGGAAACATGAGATAATAATAATGATTCATAAATAATAACATAATAATATGATGTAGAATTACTTCATAGTCATAAGAATGGGAAATCATGATATTTTGAACATATATAACTATATATAATTCAAACTCAATCTTGTGAAGATAGATTATATCCATCATGTTCACACTAAATATTGTGAAAGTAACTAATCTATATCATGTTAACATTGAATCTTTTGAATTTAGATATTCTGTATCATTTCCATGCTCAATGTTTTGAAAAATAACTGATCTATATCACGTTCATACTCAATATTGTGAACTTATCTTATCGACATCATGTCCACTATCAATATTTTGAACATAGTTAAACTGCATCATTTTTATAATAAAGTTATTTATTACATTAGGTATAAAACATTAAATAATTAATTTTAGGGTGATATAGGATCATAATCATCAATAATAACTGTCCATAAATTTAATTTCCAATAGAGCATAGAAACATTCATATTTCAAACACCACATAATTAACCCATGGAAAATATACAGGATTCACAAAAACTTCAATAGAAGATTTTTAAGACATCTAGAGAAAGAATATAGATGGTGTATAAAAACATATCCCAATTGTGGCATAATTAATGTCAAATGATATTGACATAGATTAAAAAAACTCTTTTATGATTATTGGATAAATTACATTGAAAAGTAAGATGAAACGTCTAATTTTAAAAATCTTACAAAACTCTTATAAATGTTTTATTTTAAAATAAAATAATTTGATATTGATAAAACATTTTAAAAATTAATCTTTAAAACCAAAAATGGGTTTTTAGAAAAAAAATTAAAAAGAAATATTATATCAAAACCATTCTTTTATTAAACATAAAAACATTGAATACTTCTTTATTAAAAACAAAAACATTTAAAAACCATTTTAAAATAAATAAATTCTTTTTGTAATTAAAAATTTACTTTTTATATAACCTTATATCCATTTATTTTAAAAAATCATTAAGATTTAAAAAATATTTGGAAAAAAATTTAATACAAGGAAATGAATATTTTTAAAGAATAATTATCATAACAGAAAAATAAATAATAAAAGTGTTTGTAGAATTTTTTTTACCATAATCATAAAATTTATAGTTATAGGTCACATTCCAAAGTCATTTTCAAAAAAGTAAAGTGATAGCTTTTGAAAAATTTACTTTTAAAAATAATCTTTAATCAATAATCCTTTAAAATAATATAAAATATTTTCAATGGAGATTTTGATAGGAATATTTATTGTAATATTGGGAAAGAAAATATCTTTTAAACATTTAAAAAATACCTTTATTGAAACCCACATAATAAAAAGAGTAATAAATATTTCAGTTGAAAATAGTTAACGAGAAATTTTATGAATATAAAAAATAAAACATATTTGTATTTAAATATAAAAAAGGATAACATTGGAGTAATGAGTGAACATAGATATGGAATAGAAAGAGCTCATTTGGAGAGGATGAGAACTATTCATAAAATTGCCAACTTTTATGAAGACATAAATCCATCAGTTAAATTCATTAGAATAGAATAATTAAAGGCATTATAATATCATAAAATATAAAAATAAATAAATCATGTAAAACCTTATTCAAATAGAAATAATTATGACTCAAGAAAACTAGTTGTGTCATGAAAACCCCTTACTAACTTTATAAAATTTGATTCAAAATCTATTGAAAATGAAAAATTGAAATAAAAATTTAAACTTTATGAATAAAGATAGAATTGTGAAATAATATGTGACACCCATTGTGTCACTACATTGTGTTTATCTCATTAAATGATCATTAGGTGGCCTCCCATTGTTTTTTGGGTGTACTTTGAGGGTTTTAGGGAAATTTTTTAGGTCACATGGTTTAAACACAGTTTTACCAAAATATGTAACTCAAATCTGCAATTTGAAAATATGTTTCTAGTAGGATTCTGATGGTTTCTACATGGTTTACAAAATATTTTCCCAAAACCGTGTAGAAAATTAATGCATAAAGAAATTTTACTTTAAAACCCTTATTTAATTTATTCCACCTCCTATTTTACCCCCTTTCATATAGGTATTAAATGGAGCCCCCCCCCACCCTCATTCTTCTTTATCTTGGATAACGTTTTGGGAGATTTATCACCAAAAGTTAGTGATTATTCATTTTTTCTTCATCAAATATTTCACTTTCCAATACTCCTCTCTTCCCCTATTGGTTTCTATATTTATTCCCTATTCTCCTCTAACCCCAATATCCATGTAGATTGATTTTTATTGTTATTATTATTTATAATTATGGATTTTATTTTGTAATGGTTTTGATCCTTTCATGGAGTCCCTTTTTGGTGGATTTCATTGGAGGCAACATGGTTCCACTAATTAAGGTGGGAGTTTCTATTTCATTTCCTTTTATTCAAGAGTTATATTATTGATTGTGTTTTATAAATTCATTTTTGGAATCTGTCATCATTTTGTGGACTATATAGGGGTTTTTTATAAATCTTTGATTAAAATTGATTTTTTTATGTGGAAATGGGTGTAATTTTATGCTTGAAATGGAATCTTGATGTGAAATAGTGTTTTACACATTATAAAAATTTGATAAAATGAAAACATTTATTTTAATTGATAAATTCACTTATTCTATGGTTTTAAAGAAAAATTTTATTTTCAATTTTGGTTTCCCATTTTTTTTGTTTTATAGGGGTTCTATTTTTTAGAGGGTGGAGTTGTTTTAAAAAATTGCTAGAATTTCCCTTGAGTGATTTTTTTATGATTATTTATAATTATGTTTTCTTTAGAATTTTTTCTAGATTATAAATGATTTTAAAAAATGTATTCTCAATATTATATGTATTATATGTGGTAAGTGAAGTTTTGGTTGGAACTTTGTGTTGTGATGTTGATTGTGTACTTATTCATCCCCCTTATTTTTTTGATGTGGTTATTTTAATCCATGGGATGGATGGTTTTTTATGTGATTCATGATGTGTTAATTATATGGGGATTATTTTAATGGATGTGGGAGGTGGTAAGGATGTGATTCTAGTGTTATCCTTAGGGGCCTATTATTTTCATGTGATGACATTTATTGTTCATAACTCGACTCTATTATTATTCTATATGTAAACCTGGGCTACTAAGTGGGAAGTGGTGGGGAATTATTAGGCTATTTCAGGTTTAGCACTGGATAGTCCCCCCTAGTCATACAGATTCCTTTATTGGTGGTTTTTTAATGAGGAGACTAATTAGAGTGATTCGATTGACAGATGCATGACTATTAACCTGCAAAAAGTAGGTCCATTTGTACGTTCCATGTTCTATCTTGTTATACCTCATGGTTTTTCCTCATGCTAGGTGTCAATGCTATGCCACATTTATTTATATTTTTGTGTATATATAGTTTATTCCTTGAATGAACTTATTTCATTTGTGATACTTTATGTCTTAGGAATTTTTTTAACTAGTTTTATTCCATCTATTTAAGGGAATTATTTATAACCCTTTTGGTCAAGTTAACATCATTGTTTCTCTTTTTTCCATGTTTTCATTGAGCTGAGTATTTTTAATGTTTTATGGGAAAAAGAGAAATGGTTTTCAAATGTAATTATTGGTTTAAAATGAGGATTTTATAATATTTTAAACCTAATATGGGTTTTTTTTCAAAATTTTAATGTTTTGATATAAAATTTTGGTTCCCATTGTAATTGGATTTGTTTTGAAATATCACCAATCTCAGGAAATGGTTTTAATAAGGAGATCATTGAAGAAGTTCATGTTTTAAACTTTTTTCCACTCATGATTTTAAAGTAAAAATGAAAAATATATTTTTACACACCTTGTTTTCAAACTAGAATAATTTATTTCTTAAATAAAAGAAGTAAAATGGAATCATGGTGGTATCTTATTAGATTCAGCTGACACCCTAAATACACAAGTTAGAGGGTATGTATTCTTCTTGTTTTTGAAGGTCTTTTTAGGTCATGGTTTTTAGGTAGGATCCAGTGCCATATTCCATGGAAGTGTATGGCTATTGGGATTGTGGTGGTGAATTGAGTGTCATTAAAACATAGTGAGTGAACCTTCAGTTTGTAAAACTGGTTAGCTTGAGTATTTTTGGCACCTTGTTTGCTTATTTGTTTCTTTTAGCTTCTGTTGTAGTTTTTTAACTCTGTACATATTGGTTATTTATTGATATGGCCTCATTGGTTTTTGCTTGCTTATTTATGATATGACTAGTATGGATGTTGGGTGTATTCAGATTCATGAGTAAGAAACTTTCTCTAACAATTATGTTAGATACCCTTGAGACTTTTCATCAACCTGGGGGGATCGAGCACTCTCTTTGAGTATGTGGCAGGATGGTTCAGGCATCAATTCAGATGAAAACCTAGGTTGGTTTGTTACAAAAAATAATATCGTGGGTATAGGTTATAGAAAGTTCCTAGATTCTTGATACTCACCATTATGTTATTTGGGGGTCAATAGAATATAGGACCATCATAACTCAAGTTTTTGGTCTATAGAAGTGCTTGGACCACTCTTCCCTGTGTCGGATCTCAAGTTTCCATGGTTGGTTGCGACTTTTCTTAAGTTTTTTATGTCATGGTAGATTTTTGTTGATATTTTTTTGTGTGGTGTGATTTTTTATGTGTTTCAAGGATTTTTTGGGATATTCCTCACTTTGGAGTGAAAATTGGAAGGATTCCAGGGGTCATATGATTAAGGAACACGGTCTATTAACCCATACATAGGCCATGCAGACCATTTGGGATGAAATTCAAAAAGAACTCACATGGTTGGTATATGGTTTAAAAAATTGTGCATCTAAATCATGCATAGTGGAGAAGGTTGGAGATTTTCGTTATTTTACCTACTTTGTTGGTTTTATACCATCTGATTTTTTGGGATTATTTGTAGAAGTTTAAACTATGTTTTATGGATTTCTAATGTTTTTTAAAAGTAATTTTTTATTACTTGTAATTTAATTTTTTTTCAAATCCTATTTTTGTTTCTTCATTTTCTTTTGGGTGAAAAGTTTTTGAATTTTAGAAATTTATTAAGGGTTGTATTGGTATTCAAGTAAATAATTTCATATTTTCTTTGGTGATGGAGATATTTAAATGTTTTGGGTGAGTTGGGATGTTTTTATGAAAATTTTATGATCTCAAAGAAACATCTTTTAGAAAAAAAGAAGTGATTTTGGGTGTTTTTTCATTTCAAAATGATTTGGGTGCGTGGTGTGAAATGATCCTGAAGATTTTTTAAAGGTTGTTTTTGAAATCAATTTAATTTTTTGAGATTTGGTTCCCTTGTGTTGAATCTTACGTTGTTTATTGATTTCCTTTGGCTTGATTTTTTTATTCTCCTTATGTTGAAAACTTTAAAATTTGTTTAATTGAGGTTTTTTTAGTGACGTTTCAGAATGAGTCTCTTAAGAAAGAACCAGAATTTCAAGAAGTTAATTCATCAATTAGTTGTCTTAGTGGTCTAGGAGTTGTACTTCTGGTCTCTAAGTATACCCATAATCATGATGGAGTGACAGTTCCATGCTCTTATCAGCTCTTGGATCATGTACGAGAGTTCTTTAACTGATATCCTCTTGTATTCTATGGTGATTGAGGATATTGTGAGAGATTTAGTGTATAGCCAAAGATAATGATATTTTCAACTTTTTGTACACTTTTGTAACATCTAGGGTGATTTGAACTATTTATATTTTTGAAGTATTGTGCTTGGAGTGGTTTAAACTCACAATTCATAACCGACCATTCAAGTTACTCTCTTGAGAATAGTTCAAGGTTGCCTTCATTCAGAATTTTTATCTTTAATAATAGAGAGTCGAGAAGAAAATGAAATTTTTGGGAATCTATCAGGGAGATTAGTCAGTGAAATACTATGTTGAATGTTTCACTATAACGATGCCTTTATCTCTAGAGTTTTCTATTAAGAATTAAAAAAAAGGTTTGGTTCTTTACTAGAGGATTATGTCTAGAGGTGTGTTCTTCGGTGTTGTAGTCGATCTTGGCTACCATTGAGAGAGTAGTTTTAAAGGTCCTTGTTGTTAAATAAATCTTATAAGGGTAGCCTATGTTAGGTGATTCTTTATTTTCTTCCAGAGCTAGTACGGAATATCTGGCTAGTGATAAAGGTAAACAAAAAGCTGAAAAGGATAGAAATCCATATTCTAAACCTAATGTTCTGACTTCAGTAAAGTAAAATCAATTTGTGTGTTTCTATTGTGGGAAGCCTTGGAACATTCAGTCTTCCTGTCTATCATCTCCAAATACATATCATCTATAAGGATATTATGGTCACCTTAATAGGTTCTATGAGATGTCTAGGTATTAGATGAAGAAGTCTTAGACCTGTCTTGAATCTAGTCAGTGTTATGCATTATTTCTTCTATTGGGGATTTAGGGACTATGTGTTGTTTTGGATATTCTTATTAACTTCTTTTTTTCTTTTTTGTGTGTGATATATCCCATGCTTAGTGTATCAAATTCCCTAGATTATAATAGATACAATGGCTTTTTACATTGTTATTAAATCTTTTGAGATGTACATTCCTCATTTCTCGACGCTTATTTCCCTTACTTGGTCTAGATTGTGGTCCACATATTTTTTACTAGTTTGTACATGGGAAGGACCTAGGATGAATTCAAGGATACTTTGGGTGTGATTTTATTTTTGGTTAGGATACAGATTCCACCATTTTTTATATATTCATCAGAATAACCTTGAGACATTTTTCCATGGATTTGGATATAAACACCCTCGTATGTCAATTGTGACCCATAGGTTAGACCCATGTCGTTCCTAAGTAAGTCGTGATTCTTATGATTGTTCTCTCTATTGGTATTTAGCTTATTCCATTTAGAGATCTTGGATACGATGTTTCTGATAGCATGATCTTTTTTCTGGAAATAGGATGTTAGTTTTCTCACCATTTTAGATTAACATTAAATGGTGGGGAGATTAGTTATTGGTCTCTTTCTCTTAGGGTTTTCTTTTTTTATTTGATTTTCATGATTAGGGGAATCATGTCTCTTTGGTGATGGCCTTCCTCTTTGTGTTTTCATATCTAATGTTTCACCATTGTTGAGAAATTCTAAATGGTGGGGAGACCTATTCTAGGTCTCTATGTGTTTTTAGAATTCTTTTAGAGTTATCCTTTGGGATACATTGGTTAGGATGTGTTATCATTTGGTGTTATTACCTTAGACATTTAAGAGGTGGTGTTCAGGTTAGGTACTGTTATCCAGTTTGAATTTTAAGAGGCTCATAAAAGAATTTTTGGAAATCATGATATCCTTAACTTAAAATAAGGTCATATAGTGGTTATCCCAACATCTTCTATTTTTTCTCCTCACACTCATTTAGGGTGTTTTTCTGAATCATTCAATAGTGTTTATCCCAATGAATGGTTTCTTCATGCCTTATTTCCTTTTTTTAGGTTTTGAAAGTTTTTTAGTGATCGATTCCTCACTAGAGAGGAGGTTTTCTTAGAATTAACACTTATTTCATGTTTATAGGTACTTTCTAGGGGAATAAAGTGGTATGGTCGGCATTTTTTGACACACATGGTGTCACTAAATTGTGTTTAACTCATTCAATGATAGTTTGGTGGACTCCACTAGTTTTTGAAATCTCATTTGAGGGTTTTTGAGAAATTTTTTAAGTCAAAGGGTTTGAGAATGATTTTCCCAAAACCATGAATCTCAAATATTAAATTTTAAGGTATGTTTCTAGTATCATTTATATGGTTTTTGTATGGTTTACAAAACCATGAATCAAAACCATTTAGTCCATTAAAACCTAAATAAAAATTATTTTTAAACCCTTATTTAAGTTACTCCACCTCCCATTTTACCCCCTCTTAGTTGGGCATCAACATGAGGGAACCCCCCTTCATTATCCTTTATCCAGGGCAACTTATTTAATGATTTCTCACCAAAGGTTAGTGATTATTCATGATTTATTCATTAAATATTTCATTTTACACTTATACTCTCTTACCCTCTTGGTCTCTCCCTTTATTTAATATTTTCCTCTAACACTAATGGCCATGTCGGCCGATTTTAATGGTCAGGATTGGTTATAATTGGAGATTTTGGTTTTAAATGGTTGTGAGATATCCTTGGAGTACCTTTATGGTGGATTTAATTAAAGGCAACATGGTTCCACTACTTGAGTTAGTTTTTTTGGTTTCATTTTCTTTTATTAAAGAGTTTTATTATTTATTGTTATTTTCCAAATTCATGTTTGGCCAAGATAATTATTATTCGGACTATATATGGTTTTTTTTATAAAGATTACATTAAATTTGACTAATTTTCATGTGATAATGGGTTGGATTTCATTATTGAAATGGTATCTTGATGTGAAATGTTGTTTTATTCATTCTACATATTTTATAAAATTCCAATGTTGGTTTTCATTGATAAATTCACTTCTTCTATGGGTTTCTATCCAAATGCTATTTTAAAATTTGGTTTCCCTTTATCTATTTTAAAGGGGTTCGATTTTTTTAAAGGGTGGTGTTGTTTTATAAAATGGCTTGGAATTTCAATTGGGTGGTTTGTTTGTGATTATTGATAATTATGTTTTATTTGTAATTGATTTGGATTCAAATTGGTTTTAAAAAATTGATTTCTAAAAGTATATGTATATATGTGATATGTGAAGGCTCGATTGGAACTTTCTGTTGTGATTTTTATTGTGCCCTTATTGAGAACCCCTAATTTTGTTGTTAAGGTTATATGAATCCATGTGATCGATGATTTTTTATGTGATTTGTGATGTGATAATGGGCTGGGGATCTTTTCAATGGAAGTGGGAGGTGAGAAGGACTTTATTGTGGTTTTATCCCTAAGGGATTATTATTTTCATGTGATAAAATTTATCTTTCATGGACCACATCAGTTATTATTCTAAGGGGAAACCAAGACGACTGAGTGTGAAGTAGTGGGGAATTGTTAGGCTAGTTAAGGTTTAGAACTGGATAGTTCCATCTAGTTATAAGTATTCTTATCTTGTGGGTTTTCCCTAAGGATAATAATTAGAGTGATTCAGTTAACATATGTGTGTTTGTTAACCTATAAGTAGTAGGTCAACCTATAGGTGTCATTTGTTGTCTATTTAGTCCACATGGTGTTTTCTCATGATATATAACTATGTTACGCCACTTTTATTTATATATTAGAGTGTGTATTGTTTTTTTCATGGATGGAATTGTTTCATGTGTGATCCTTTTTGTCTTATTCATGTTTTTGACTAATTTTATTCCACATGTTTAATGTCTTTATTCATAGCTCTTTTTATTCATGTAGACATCATTATTGTCCATATTTCCTTGTGTGATTTCAGTTGAGTATTTTTACGCTTTCAAGGGAAACATGGAAAATAGTTTTCAAATAGAAATATTGGTTTAAAAATAGGTCTTTGAAATATTTGAAACTTTATTTGGGTTTATTTTCAAAAATTTAGTGTTTTGGATAATGTTTTAGTTTTCCTAGTAATCAGATTTTTTTTTCAAATAGCACCAATCTCATTAAATGGTTTTACAAATGGTATCTTTGAATAAGTCTGTGTTTTAAACTTGTTTTTTGGCCTTGCTATTAAAGTGAAAATGAAAACCCCATTTTTCCATTCCATTTTTTAAAACTATAATAATTTTTTCTTAAATAAAATAAGTGAAATAGACTAATGGTGGTATCATACTAGCTTCGGATCACGCCCTACATACTCACATCAGTGGGTATATAGTATTCATGTTTTAAGCAGGTCTTTTTAGGTAAAAGTTTTCATTTTAGTTCTAGTATAATCTTCTATGGAGTTTGATGGTTGTTAGGATCATAGTGGTGATTGAGTTTCATGAGGAGATAGTGATCAAACCTTCTATTTGTAAAACTGTTTGGATCGAGTTTATTTTGACCTATTTGGTAATCTATTTGTTTGTTTGAGATTCTGTTGTGGTTTTTTAACTCTATACCTATTTTTTATTTATTTATATTCCCTATTTGGTTTATTCTTTCCTATTTACATTATGTCTAGTTTGGATGTTGTGTTTTTTCATCCTCTTAAGGGTGAAACCATTAAAAATAGTTATATCAGCTGCCCTTGATGTATATTATTAGCTCGGGGGGATTAGGGATTCTCCTCAGGTATGTGGTGGGTTGGTTCAATCACCGGTTTGGATGATAACCCATGTTGGATCATTACATAATACTTCAAATAGATGGAATATATACCATATAAAAAATACTATGTGTATAATGAAAAAGAAGTTTCCAAGAAAGGAATTTGAGATGAAAGACCCTTACCTTTTTCTTCCTACCTAGTTGAATGTACTCTAAATTTTTTTATAAAAATAATAACTCTCTAAATAACATAATTGAAAAAATTATTCATGTATATTACCTTTTATACCGTTAAATTATATTTTTTGTAATACATTTATTAGTTGGTTATAATTCATTTTCATCATTAGATATTAAATGATTTCAATTGTTTTTGTAATGTCCCGGTTCCGAAAGCCACCCAGAGGCGCCCTGTACCCGGTTGGTCACATGGCCTCAAGCGCATTTCCCCAAACTCCAGAGGCTGCCGACTAGAAACGAGGGCCTTGGGTGTGATAGTGGGGAAACTACTCCCTTATTGGCAGAGTACACAGCGGAAGAAAAGTAAACATACAATAGCGGAAGCAGTAACAACCAAGAATATAAACAGCGAAAGAATAAATCAACAAAATGAAGAACATATGTATATATATCAAATGATGCATGATACATAACCAGAAAATAGCCAAACAGGTCACAATGCTGGAAAACACTACAATACCAAAACAAGTACAAAAGAGAAAAGTAAACATATCCTCAGCATCGCAAGCCGAAGCTTGGTCCCATGCTCCCCTGCTCCAAGAAATCAAGTTCCCGAAGTCTAAGGGAGCTTGACCTTGTCTATACCTGCAGCAACATAGTCTACTTGGGCCCAAAAACATGGCCCAAATAGGTTGTGAGATAAAATCCTAGTAGGCATTCACCCGAAGATCTGTGCCTAATAGTCAGTGAGTATATGGCAGGTAAAAGTACAACAAGAATTAAACAGCAACAGCAAGCAATAGGTAGTAATAGTAAGCAGTAAAACAGGATGATACATAGCAGGAATCAATCCACAACCAATCAACAATAGTGAAACAAATAGCTAAAAAGATGGAAACCCTCTGGGAAGTACTCGCAGCCATCCCCTCTGGTCCTATCCAAGAATTAACACAACCTTCTAGGCAGTGTACTCAGCCTAACCCCTATGGCTTGGTCATACAAATTTATGAGACTCTCTGGGGAAGCTCACTCGGTCAGTTCCCCTTATAGTCTAGGGTAGTCAAGGACTATCTTGAGTAAGATCACGTGGTCTAACCCTCTTAGCCCCAAGGTCTAGAGACTCTCTGAGGAAGCTATCTCGGTCAATTCCCCCTATAGCATCAGTTATACCACAGACTCTCTGAGGAAGATCACTCGGCCAATTCCTCTTCTAGCCTGGGAATGTTCTTAAAGAGATTCAAACAAGGTAAGACTCTTTGAGGAAGCTCACTCAGTCTACCCTCCTATAGTTTAAAAAAATCCAAGACTCTCTGGGAGCTCACTTGGTCTATCCACTCTGTAGTCTGTAATGTCTAAGACTCTCTAGGAAGCTCACTCGGTCTATCCCTTATAGTCTATAGCACTAGGTCCTCTCAGCCCCGTGCCAGTTAGTGCATAATAATTCTATAAGGCCAAAGTAAACCTATAGAGATACATGGATAACCAAAGTGCACCTATACAGCTACTTAGCTAAACATTCTACTAGGAAACAAGCATGTCATGAATTCCACTTTAACCGATAATCGCAAGGCATGAAAACAGGTGTAGTAGCCAAAGGCAAACGAGACCCAAAAATCGTAAATAGAACAAAGTAAGGGAAAACACATCCAAGAACAGAATATTCTCCTCTAACATGGTCAAATTACCTCTACACAATCATACAATCAAGGCAGGAAAACAACAGGGGTAAGACAGTAAACACGCAATACCCCGTTCACAGGTATTGGTGGAATTTGCGCATAAAACTCAAAGACATTGAACGGTAAGGCACAAACCACTTACCTCGATCCTAGGAGATTCATATACTTGAACCACGTTGGCTGATTCTCCCTAGAACATCGTAGATCTAATAAAACGCACAAAACGTTCAACCATAGATAACTTGAGAAGGAGAAAGAATTGGAAAACAAGGTTCAAGCAGAAGGACGAATTCACTGCTATGCTTCCAACGCAATCGACCGTGCTCGAATCGTAGATCAGACGGAGAGGCGGGAGCTTGGGGAATATTTGGTCGTACGGGTCGCTCTCGGACGAACCAGACCTAGAAGAAGACAAATATCACGATGAGGCGCGACCCCGGTCTGTTTAGTGAAAAAAATAAAAGTACACGGCGTGTATTTTTAAAGTACACGGTGTGTTGTGGGTTTTTCCATACTCCACCAAAATCGGCCTCCACGTCAACCCTACACACCATGTGTGTGGCCTGGGCATGGCCAGCACACGGCTTTGAGCTGGGGAAGAGTACACAGCGTGTACTTTGAAAATTTTCAGAAACTCCAAAATTTCTCAAAAACTCCAAAAAAAGAAATACATACCTGAAACGAAGATCCAGGTTCTTACAAACCTCCCCCTTAAAGAAATTTGTCCCTGAATTTCCCTAGATGGGCGTAGAAGAAGAAACCTCAAACAGCTCCGGCCACTACAATCGAATCTCAACCTCCCTCTCCCAAGTCTCATCATGTACTCGCCCGCGCTGCCATAACACTCGTACCAGAGGAACAGACTAGCCTCGGAGAACCTTGGTGCTGCGATCGACAATCCGGATAGGGTGCTCCTCAAATGACGCATCCACTTCCAACTCAACCTCCTCAGGTTGGAAGACATGAGATGGGTCTGAGAAGTAACGTCGGAGCTGAGAGATGTGGAAGACATCATGCATGGCCTGGTACCTCTGAGGTAGCTGTAACTGATACGCAACTGACCCAACTGTCTCCAAAACCTCAAACGGCCCGACGTACCATGGTGAAGGCTTACCCTGTCTCCGAATCCTCGTATGTCCCAAACTCGGTGCGGCACACATGAAAACCTGATCTCTGACCTCGAACTCCAGAGGTCACCTCTGCTAATCAGCATAAGACTTCTGTCGAGACTGTGTTGTAGCCATCCTCTTCCAAATCAACTCTATCTGCTCTAAGGTCTCCTGAACAAGATGGAGTTCCTAGAAAAGCTGCCTCTCCTACCTCCAGCCAGCATAAGGGTGATCGGCATGGCCTACCATACAGAGCCTCGTATGGTTCCATCTGAATGGTCACCATAAAACCGTTGTTGTAGGCGAACTCCACAAGAGGTATATGCTTCTCCCAAGAACCACTGAAGTCTATAATGCAAGGTCAGATCATATCCTCAAGCAGCTGGATCGTGTGCTCAGACTGGCCATCAGTCTGGGGATGGTATGTTGTACTCAAAAGTACATGTGTACCCAAGGCCTTCTGAAGTCCCTGCCAGAACCGAGAGGTAAAGCACGCATCCCTGTCTGAAACAATAGAGTGTGGAAATCCATGCAGATGAACGATCTATCTGATGTAAATTCGTCCCAGATCATCAAAACTGAAGGTATCCTTGATTGGAAAGAAGTGTACAATCTTTGTAAGCCTTTCGACGACTACCCAAACAGCATCACATCCCCGAGGTGACCTCGGTAACCTGATCACAAAGTCCATCACGACATCGTTCCTCTTCCACTCTGGAATGGGTAACTGCTGCAAAATCCCTGCTGGTCGCTGATGCTTTTCTTTCACCTGCTGACAAGTAGAACATCTCATGAAAAAACCAGCAACATATCTCTTCATACCTGGCCACCAGTACTGGTGATGAAGATCCTGATACATCTTGGTGACCCCAGGATGAACTTCCCAAACTGAGGAATGGAAATCCCGCATCAGCTCCTCACGTATGTCTACTGGCACCCATACACGTCCCTATAAATGCAAGATCTTATCCTCGCCCACTGTCTATCTAGGAAGAGGGTCCCCTCCTGACACACTCTCCCACAAAACCAAGGCCTCTGAGTCTGATAGCTTCCTCATTCGTACCCGATCAAGAAGTGTAGTGGTAACAGCTACAGAAGATAAGACAGTCTGTCCTTGCCTGTCGTGCACCTCCAGATGTATCTTAGAGAACAGATCCATAAGCTGCCACTCACTACTGGCCTCTTGAACTGCCTGAATCTGAGTTCGTCTGCTCAACGCATCTACCACCGCATTGCCCTTTCCTGATGTATATGCGACCTCGAAATCAAAAGACTAAAGATACTCGACCCACCTGCGCTGTCTCAGATTCAGATCACGCTGAGTGAAGATGTACTTGAGACTCTTGTGGTCATTGAAAACCACAAAGTAATCTCCCAGAAGATAGTGTCTCTAACATCGTAAGGCATGAACAACTGCTGCCAACTCCAGATCATGCGTCGGGTAGTTTCTCTCATGTGGCCTCAACTGCCGAGACTCGTACGCAACGACTCCATCTCCCTTCATAAGCATTGCTCCTAGCCCGATACATGAAGCGTCACAGTATATAGTGTAGCTCTTGCCCGGCTCTGTAAAGACTAGTATCGGTGCTGACGTCAACCTCCCCTTCAACTCTTGAAAGGCTGACTCACAAGAATCTAACCATAAAAACATCGCCCCCTTCTTGGTCAGACCTATCAATGGTGCTGCTAGGTGTGAGAAGTTCTGAATGAAGCATCTGTAGTACCCGGCCAGCCCTAGAAAACTTTTTACCTCAAAGATGTTCTTCGGCTGCTACCAAGAAACTACGACTCTCACTTTCTCTGGGTCCACTGATACTCTAGCGTCTGAGATGACGTGACCCAAGAAGTGAATTTGATCCATCCAAAAGTGGCACTTCAAGAGTTTAGCATACAACTGATGCTCTCTCAGTGTACTCAGAACGATCTCAAGATGTGTGACATGGTCGTGTCGAGTGTGAGAGTACACTAAGATATCATCCACGAAGACCATGACAAGATATCTCCACGAAGACCACAACAAAGGAGTCCAAGTACGGATGGAACACTCGGTTCATTAGTTCCATGAAGTCTACAGGTGTGTTCGTAAGACCGAACGGGATGACTGTATATTCGTAAAGACCATACCTTCCCCTGAAAGCTGTCAGAGGTATATCTGATGGTCTAACGCGCAAATGATAATAACCGAACCTCAAGTCGATCTTCGAGAACACCCGGGATCCTCGAAGCTGATCAAAGAGGTCATCTATCCTCAACAAGGGATATTGGTTCTTGTCCGTCAGCTGGTTAAGCTTCCGATAATCCACACAAAGATGAAGGGTACCATCTGCCTTCTTTGCAAACAGGACAGGCGAACCCCAAGGAGAAGTACTGGGTCGGATGAAACCCTTCACCTGCAACTCCTCCAACTACTTCTTGAGCTCCTGCAACTTGGGTGTATCCATCCTATAAAGAGGAATGGACATCGGTGTCGCTCCTGGCATGAGCTCAATCAAGAAGTCTACCTCACGCTCTAGAGGCAAACTTGAAAAGTCTTCTAGAAATACATCCCTGAAATGATCCACCACTGGAGGAAAGTCTAACTGTGAAGTCCCCTGGTCATCTAGATAAAGACTGGAAATCTGGGCTGTAACTTCCCCTAGCACATGATGCTCTGGTCCAGCTCTACCCGCCTGTACATCCCACTCGCCTCTATGAATTAAAGATCCGCCCTCTCGTGATGTGAAACTCACCCTGCGACGATAGCAATCAACAACTGCCTTGAAGGGGACCAACCAGTCCATCCCGAGAATGACGTCATATCCCGTCATCTCTAGGACATAGAGGTCCCATAAGAAATGACACCCCTCAACCTTAATAGGTCACTCTATGCACTATCGTACGCTAGATGTCCTCATATCCAATGGTGTGACAAGAGTCAGCAAATTGAAAGATGAAAAGATACAGAGCCCAAGGCTCTCCACAATCGTAATAGAGATAAAGCTATGGGAAGCACCAGTATCAAAAAGAGATGAAGATAAAACTAAGGCTACTAAGATAGTACCTATAACTGTAGAAGGGTCGGGATCCTACTCCTGAAAGGTCTACTCCACGGCGAAAGATTGGCCTGGACCGTGGCCATGCACCCCTGGATGACCGCTCTGAGCTGATCCACTCTGCTGTCGCTGATGACCTGGTGACTGACCACCATGGGTGCGACCTCCACCTCGGCCTAAACGGCCGGAAGAACTCCGGTTTCCTGACTGGTGGGAAACTAGTGAATCATCTCCAAAACACGGGGTCATTGAGTAACCCCTAACACCAGCTAAAGGTGAGAAGATGTGACAGAAACGCTAAATATGGCCCATCTTGCAGCAAGACCGGCACTCCATCAGATCTCTATGGCACCGAGGCCTAGTATTCCCACTCCTACCACACTGGTAGCGTACAACGTGGATGCCAGAAGACGCATCCCGCAGACCTTGATCTCCTCAAGAAGACTCTCTACAATGCTTCCTACTGTCCGCAGGAGGAACACCAGCTCTGGATATCGAACCTCCCTGGCTCACTACTCCATATTCTCTCAGATTTCACTCATTGATTAGAGTCTGGTTGATGATGGAGGATATCGAAGTCAACTAGAAGATATTCACCTGGGAATGGATCACCTGTCTGAGACCGTCCTCGAACTTCCTACCAAGGAACAACTCATCATCTGATGGGATCAGTGTGAAATATTGCAGCTCAGTGAAACGAGATGAGTACTCCATAAAAGAGAGAGTACCCTGCTGTAGACTCATAAACTCCTGGCTCGATCGGCCCTCAGGGTCTCCGGGTAGAATTAGTCATAGAAGGTGTGTCGAAACATGTCCCAAGACATATCTTGCTGACGCCCTGACCGTGAGATCACCTCCCACCACCTCTTGGAGGTGTCCCGGAGCATATAAGTAGCCAGCTTTACCATTTTCTCCGGAGGGATCTCTAGGTGCTCAAAGATGGTCAGTTTGGAATCTATCCACGACTCCGCAGCCTGAGGTCCTCCATCCCCTGAAAAAGTAGGAGGATGCTGTTACTGGAAAACCCACATCAACTCAGCCATCGGCGGGGTAGGAGGTGGCGCTCCCTAAAAATTCAGCATCTCCTTAGGAAGTCCTTCCTGAACTGTGTATCGGTGCCTATGATGGGTATGACAGTCGGTGCCAAGGCTGTCTTGACTGGAGGATTAGCAGGAAGTCCCTGATCTGCCATATCTGGTGTCTGATCACTGCCGGACGACAGACATACATTCGGGGGACGTCTCGGAGGCATAGCTCTGAAAGATCAAAAGTACACCTTAGATCAAGATTAAAAAATATTGAAAACACAAGAGTACAAAATGGGAAAAGGGGTAAGAAACTATCAATTTTTACAAAACCCAACTACACGGCATGTCTACTTAAGTCACTGACATGGGCGTGTACCCCTTCCGGATAGGTCGTGTAACACCCCAACTACATGGCATGTTGACCCAACACACGACGTGTACATGAAGACTATTCCCTGGCCCAAGTATCTTTACACGACTAACTCACATGGTCAAACAAACCTCAGACTACACGACGTGTTCCCTAGGGACACGGCGTGTACTAGACACTTACTCGGCGGCCCGTGTTGTTAGTTACACGGTCGTCTACACGGTAGTCATTTACACTGTGTGTTCCGAACAAACACGGCGTGTATAGGTGAAAGTGACATCGTCTCGTCTTGTTCGTGACATGATCGGGTACCTGGGCAGGACTACACGGCATGTTCCGAAAGCCACACGAAATGTCTAATCGAGCTTCCCCGACCCGTGTTGTTGGCAACACGACCGGGTACACGGCTCTAAACTACACGGCGTGTACCTGCTGTACAAGGCGTGTTCCTGAAGTTATTTCTACAACACAGTGATCCTGCACAAACAGTCAGTAACACGGCCTGAAAACTACACGGCATGTAACCAGAAAGTACACACTGTGTATTCTAGGTTTTTCTGGGCAGTATCTCAAAAACCACACAGAATACCCAGAAACACAGAAAACCAAGCAAAGAGGTGACAAATTCTGATCCGTGAGGGCCCATACTCCCCGCGAATAAAAGTTTGGCATCCCCAATAGTCATGTACAAGAGAAAACAGGATCATGATCTACCAACTTCCGATTCAAGAGGGCCCATAACACCTCAAGAATCAAAATTTGGTGTTCATTTGATCAAAGTGCAGTACAAACAATTCTCTAACAAAGAAACAGATATTCTATCAAGCATCTATCACAACAGCATGCATAATCTATACAAATCCTATCACGACAGCATGCAATCGCTAATTCACCCTCGATGACATGGAAAGAATGCATAGCATGTGATTTCTACAAGTGCCTAGATGATGCATGAGATGGCATACCCTCATCTCATCGGGTTGCGATAGAAATAGAACCGCAATATCAAAACAATAACAGTACAAAGTATGTGAATCACTCTATGTGAAATTGTATCAACCGTAAAATCTCAAAACCAGAAACTGCAATAAATGAGGTAGTATAGCTTTTCCCTATACACGAGTTAGCTACTCCTGTGCACAGCTTATTACCAAGTACCGAATCAATCCTATCCCTAGATAATGTCTCCAAAAAATTAAGAAAGAGAAAATAATTCCTCTGATACCACTTTGTAACATCCCGGTTCCGAAAGCCACCCATAGGTGCCCCGTACCCGGTTGGTCACATGGCCTCAAGTGCATTTCCCCAAACTCCAGAGGATGCCGACTAGTAGCAAGGGCCTTGGGTGTGATAGTGGGGAAACTATGCCCTCATTGGCAGAGTACACAATGGAAGAAAACTAAACATACAATAGCGGAATCAGTAACAACCAACAATATAAACAGCAGAAGACTAAATCAACAAATTGGAGCACATATGTATGTATATCAAATGATTCATGATACATAACCGGAAAACATCCAAAAAAGTCACAATGCTAGAAAACACTATAGTAACAAAACAAGTACAAAAGATAAAATTAAATATCTCTTCAACATCACAATCCAAAGCTTGTTCCCATGCTCCCCTCCTCCAAGAAATCAAGTTCCCAAAGTCGAAGGGCGCTTTCCCTTGTCTATACCTACAGCAACATAGTCTGTTTGGGCCCAAAAGCATGGCCCAAACAGGGTGTGAGATAAAATCCCATTATGCATTCACCCGAAGATCTGTGCCTAACAGTCAGTGAGTATATGGCAGGTAAAAGTACAACAAGCAGTAAATAGCAACAGAAATCAATGGGAAGTAACAGTAAGCAGTAAAACAAGATGATACATAGCAGGAAACGATCCACAACCAATCAACAGCAGTGAAACAAATAGCTAAAAAACCAAAAACCCTCTGGGAAGTACTCTCAGCCATCCCCTCTGGTCCTATCCAAGAATTACCACAACCTTATGGGCAGTGCACTCAGCCTAACCCCTCTGGCTTGGTCATACGAATTTATGAGACTCTCTGGGGAATCTCACTTGGTCAATTCCCCTTATAGTCTAGGGTAGTTAGGGACTCTTTTGAGGAAGATCATGTGGTCTAACCCTCTTAGCCCCAAGGTCTAGAGACTCTCTGAGGAAGCTATCTCGGTCAATTCCCCCTATAGCCTCAGGTATACCACAGACTCTCTGAGGAAGCTCACTCGGTCAATTACTCCTCTAGCCTGGGAAGGTTCTTAAAGAGATTAAAACAAGGTAAGACTCTCTGAGGAAGCTCACTCGGTCTACCCTCCTGTAGTCTATAAAAATCCAAGACTCTTTGGGAGCTCACTTGGTCCATCACCACTATAGTCTGTAATGTCTAAGACTCTCTGGGAAGCTCACTCGGTCTATCCCTTATAGTCTATAGCACCAGGTCCTCTCAGCCTCATGCTAGTTAGTGCATAATAATTCTATAAGGCCAAAGTACACCTATAGAGCTACTTGGATAACCAAAGTACACCTATAAAGCTACTTAGCTAAATAGTCTACTAGGCAACAAGCATGTCATGAATTCCACTTTAACTGATAATCGCAAGGCATGAAAATAGGTGTAGCAGCCAATGGAAAACGAGACCCAAAGGTCGTAAACAGAACAAAGAAAGGGAAAACACATCCAAGCACAACAAATTATCCTCTAACATGGTCAAATTACCTCTACACAAGCATACAAGCAAGGCAGGAAAACAATATGGGTAAGATAGTAAACACGCAATACCTCGTTCACTGGTATTGGTGGAATTTGCGCATAAAACTCAAAGACTTTCAATGGTAAGGCACAAACCACCTACCTCGATCCTAGGAGATCGATATACTTGAACCACGATGGCTGATTCTCCCTAGAATGTCATAGATCTGAGAGAACGCCCAAAACGTTCAACCATAGATAACTTGAGAAGGAGGAAGAATTGGAAGAAAAGGTTCAAGCCGAAGGACAAAATCATTGATGCGCTTCCAACGCAATCGACTGTGCTCAAATCAGAGATCAGACAGAGAGGCGGGAGCTCAGGGAAGATTCGGCTGGATGGGTTTCTCTCGGACAAAACAAACCTAGAAGAAGACAAATATTGTGATGAGGTGCGACCCCGGTCCGTTTAGTGAAAAAAAATAAAAGTACACGGTGTGTATTTTTAAAGTACATGGCGTGTAGTGGGTTTTTCCATACTTTTCCAAAATCGGCCTCCACGTCACCCCTACACACTGTGTGTGTGGCCCGGGGACGGCCAGCACATGGATTCAAGCCGAGGAAGAGTACACGGTGTGTACTCAGAAAGTACACAGCGTGTACTTTAAAAATTTCCAGAAACTCCAAAAATTCTCAAAAACTCCAAAAAAAAGAAAGACATTTCTGAAACGAAGATCCGAGTTCTTACAGTTTTATGTATTCTTTAAAATGTCAAAATCAATTATATTTCTTTGATAATAAGATCATTATTCCTATATTATTTAAGGTATTAGAATAGATTCTTTATAATTTCCTATTAAGTTCCAATTTTATTCCATGATAGTTTTGGTTATTTTTCTGGGAGATCAAATCGGTGTCGTACTTATTTTGGTAATTTCTAACGAACAATGGGTGAAATGTTAATAACATGTTAAATATAAATATAACCATTTAATAATCTTAAACCAAAGATTATTTGATAATTTATCTCTAATAATACCATTATTTATGTTTCCATAGTAACCCATTATAGGAATTTATATCATTGTTCGCGTAAATGGTTATATCAGCTAAAACAAGAACATGTTATAATCAATGACTATGTATTGCTAAGAAAGTTATTCTGTTGGCATAATATCATCATTATATAATTTTAACAATAATATTTAGTTTTTTTATTCTTTTGAATTATATTTTATGATATTTGGATAAAGAATAATGTTTAGATGAAAAATTAAATATGTTGCTTCATGGAGGCAGTAGTTCACACGTACATATGGGCGATGTTCTCAATTTACTTAGAAAAGAAAGAAGTTGGGAATTGATTTATATTTTTAGAATCTTAATAATTTTTTTAATATAATATTTCCTCAATAAATATCTCATTTTTACAATCCATATAAAGAAGTTATAAAAAATACATCTCATCACTTATAGAGTTGGTAGCATGCATTAACACAAGAAATGTTTTATATTTTTTTTGAATGGTTTGGAGGAACGGTGAAAATGGTTATCCAATAAACATATTAAAATTCTATTATAATTAAAATAATGATTTAATTATTTCAAAAAAATTATATTATATTCATAGGAGGCATAAGAATAAAGAAATGAAGAGAAATCAAAAGGTGTAATTTTGAATTTTACCTTACTCCTTGGAAGAGCTCCTTTGAAAATTGGATTAAGGATTTGAGCGGTGTTATTTTGAGAATTCCAGAAACTATAGGCTGTATCTAAGAGTTTTTAAGAGTTTTTTTGACAGATTTTGGTCAAATCTAAGATTCTTGGGGTGTGAGGATCAGTGGGATGGTGATAGATCCTTTTATAAGTAAAGGGAGTGTAATTGATTTAATAATATAAAAGGGAATGTCACTATTTAAAGGTCAAGGTAATCAAATAATGGAAAATAATGGAGTGTAAAAAGGTTAATTTTGATCAAGCATACACCATGAATTTTCAAGCATGTTTCGAACCTGTTTTTTGAGTCTTTTACTCTTAGATTTTTCACTTTTACCATTTTTGGTTTTTATCGTGGTAAATAATTTTTTCTTAAGTAATTCACATTTAATGAATAAAAATAAAATTATACTTATTAAATAATTTGTGAATATTTATTAAAAAATTAAAATCCATTTATTCAAATAAAATTTTTACGGTTGATAAAAATTAATTTTAATATCCGCACACAGAACACGTAAAAACCATGTTTAGATAAAAGTGCATTTTTATACAAAAAAGTTATTAAGATAAAACTATCAATGTTATGTATTTATATGAAATTAATTATTTTATTATTAATTAATAATAGTTATTATTATTTTAAATTAATTTAAAACTTAATTCCACCTTGTGGATTCTTAGTTAAAAGAAACATACCAAAAATAGTCTTTATTAGAGTAAAATATTACTTAAGTTTCCAAAATGTAAAATATGTGTATTATAAATTCAACATTGTATTTTTTTAATGAATTATTTTAATTTATAAATATATATTTTTTATATAAAACAATTTTTCATAAACTTTCAAATCATTCTTGTACTTTGACAATTTTATAAAGGTTACAGTATTTGCTAACTCAGGATTTTTTCACTATTCATCCCAAAATTCAACCTTTTCCAAAAAATAATAAAAATTAATCCAAAGATATTTTTTGCATGATAAATTAAAAAATGAAATTCATTTTATAAAATTAAAATTCTAAGATTTATAAATTTAGTTTTAAAATGAAAATAAAAAATATAAATAAAACCTATTTTTTTTAAAAAGATGATTTTTTAAAAGTTATTAATATAATTTAATATAGATTTATAAATTAAAGATTGTAATTATATTTGTTCATATATAAAATTATTTTAAAATTAGTCAATCTATTTTTTCAAGAAAAAATATGCAAAAATTTAAAGAAATGGTTAATTGAGAAAGAAAAATCCATTTTAGTTTTAAATTATATTAATTATGTATCCTCTAAATGTAATTAATTTTAGTTGAGTAATATATTTTAATTTAATATATGTTTTGTTATTATTATAATTTTCTTAATGATATTTATCTGATATGTACTGGCTCATTTTAGTAATAAGTTTCTTGTAGAGAAAGCTATCAAACACCTTAAATTTATTAAAAGGAAATATATGTAGTAAAATATTTGGGCATTTACTTTCTGAAATGGAAGTCAAGTTTGTTTCAAAAGGAGTTATGGAAGAATAATTGAATTATATTATATAATAAGATCAATGGTGTAATTGGATTCATTAGGATACCGATATGTATGGATTCATTGTTAAAAATGAGAATTAAGTAATGTTCATATGTGATGAACCTACAACCTACCGAGAGGCTATAGAGGGTTCTAATTTGGAAAGATGGCTAAAGGACATGGAATCTGATATGGAATCCATGTACACTAACCAAGTTTGTAACTTTTTAGATGAACATAAATGGGTGTGATCCATAAGATTTAAGTGGATTTTCTGTAAGAAAATTGACATGGATAGTAGAGTGTCCTCTTATAAAGTATGTCTCGTGGAAAAGGGTTAGAAAAAATTCGTGGTATTGACTCTAAAGAGACTTTTTCACTAGTTTCGATGATAAAGTTCATTTAGATATTTCATTACATCAAATATCATTATGATTATGAGTTATATCAAATGAATATCAAAACTTCTTTCTATAATGTGAATTCATTTGAGTTCATGTATATGATACAACCAAAAGGTTTTGAAGTTCTAAATGGGTTTGTTAAGATGTTAAATTTGAAACGGTCTATTTATGGAATGAATCAAGACTTTATACGTTGTAATATTCAGTTTGATGATTAAATGAAGGAGTTTGTTTAATCAAAAAATGAAAATTATTCTTGTTTATACAGTAGGATTAGTGAGAGTGTGGTGGTATTTGTGATATTGTATGTAGAAGACACTCTATATATTGGAAATGATGTCCTGAGTCTACATTATATAATGATGAGGTTGGGAAAATACTTCACAATGAAAGGAATGGTTGAATCATCCTATATAATGGGTATGGATATCTATAGAGATAAATCTATGATATCAGTTAGACTGAGATAGAATACATGTAATGACCCAATGTTTTATAAATGTAAATTACCTTCTTATAATTATGTCATATAATCACATTAAATTACAACAAAATAAACTACTAAGTACTATGTGACCTTTAAACATAATATTTTCACTTTTGTGATTTGACTTTTGAAAATCTACCTTACACGGTTGTGATCAGTAAGATGTATAGAGTCCGATAAGACAAACTTAATTTTTTGTTGAATATTAACTAAACCTTATGAATAGTAATTTTACCCTTATGAATATTAATATGACCCTTATGAATAGTAAATCAACCAAGTAAATATTTACCCTACCAATTAAAGTATAAATAAAATTTATACCTCTTATAAGTAAGAGTATGATAGTGTTGGTATTTTTATAAATCATAAATATTTAATTAAAAATTTATGAATAATTAAATAATTAAAAAATAAAATGTGTATTCATAAAATTTATTCATAAATTATTATTTTTTTCTTATGGTTTTAATATAATTTTATATGACCTTATGTAATTTTTAGAAAACATTATAAAATAAGTTATAGTTTTAAAATCTGCATTAGTCGAGTAAATTATGATTTTAATTAAAATTAAATTAATCATATTTAAAACATTATTTTTTAAAAATGGAATTCATTTTTTTGATTCTACATGTCTAAAAATTGTTAAGGTGAAATTTTGGTATTTTTCTAAAATACGTGAATTTTTTTTATGAATAGTAAAATACAGTAATTTATCGTATATATACATTATATGTATAATACACTATTTACTGATTCATGGCTGAGGTAATAACCTTGGTTTTGAACTCACATTCATATATTACTATTTTTGGTCATAATAATCATTACTATTTCTTTTCTTATGAAAAAATAACAAAGTAATGATTAAAATATTAAGAAAACCCTCCTCCCCTCCATTATAAAAACCACCCACACTCCCCTCTTCTCTTCACTCCTCTCAATCCTTGTGCCTTACCTAAATTCAGACCAAATATCTTCCCAATATCCTCTCCCACGTCCAACAGCCATTTTTTTCCTCAAAAGACCAAATCATATCCCCTTAAGAGGCTCTCAAAGAAGATTAAATCAAGGGGTAAATTTCCCTTTTATTTTCTTTTCACATTCCTTTGTTATATTTTCTTTCCTAACCTCTCTTCATCCAAATGGTATGAAAAATCATGTCCCATAAATGTATTGGAATGTTGTTAATCTAATTGGATGATTCATAATCATCTCTCTTTTCCCTTAATTTTATACGAAAGAAATGAAAACACCGTCCATGATGTGTTAATTTAGCACATTCAAGGATGACATGTTATCAATTTCTATTACCATATTGAATTATGGTCATGAAACCATTTTTATGGTTGAACCAAACTATTAAATATTTATTATATTTTATGTGATTTTATAGAATCCTTTTTTCACACATGATGTAAAATAATAATTCAAAATAAGTTAATTATGAGAAAAATCACCAAATTAATCCAAGGGCTTATCATTAATATTTTATATAATGATTCACCTTCACTCTAAATAACCAAATGAATTTTATAACCATGTAATATTATGGATTTTCACTAATTCCATATACCTTAAATTCTATAAAACCATTCTCATCATACATTTTTATCTGAACATGATTATAAGAGAACTGATCATTAAAACCAAGGAAGAAAATGCTCCCAACCAATGAAATTGAACCTCTTAACTCATCCAAAAGAACATGGATGAAATAAATAAGGTTATAATAAATCAATAAAATCTAGTGGATTTTATATAATTATTAATTAATTAACCTAATTTTATTATTCAGTTTATTAAGCTCAAGATAAGAACAATATCAGACTTAAGGTAAGGGATCCCCTCTTTCTCACATTTATTCTAGAATCTTCTCTATGTTATGTCCATTTATGTGTGGTTCATAATGATGGGGTATTATTTATCACCGCCTTCATATGGCCCTCATGATTTATAAAATAATATAAAACCCTTTCTATCTCATTAAGCCCTCCTAAGTACACTTGATACCATGCTGATATTCCATAAGATATTCTACTTGAACATCCTACATTCGTTTAGGTTGATCTATATTTATTTTTATCCAAAGGAAGTTTTCTTTTATTTTTTTGTGTAACTTCTACATATTTTTTATATGATCCAAAACCATATTTCAAGATACATCCCTCATTCTCTTTTGGAGATATACATGTTTTTAAAATATTCCCTCCTCAATACTTTTCGATAAGCAAACCTATTTTAAGAAAACTTTCCGAATTCCTACCCAAAATAATGTAAACTATATAATATGTTTTTATTCCACCATTGTTTTTATAAAACTAAACTTTTTATTATAGAAACATTATTGGTTCACTTATGGTTTTATGTAAATGATCATTCCCTTTTAAGTTTTAAATGACCTTTGATATTTTCCTTTAACAACCAAAAAAATGTTTAAATTATAAAGTTTCACAAAAACTCTCTTTGCATGTTATTACTTAATGTTGAAATCACTTATCATTAATTTTTCCTATTATACCCTATGATATTCCATGTATACTCTAATTAAATTCTTTCATGGACACTTTTATGATATGTTCATTTGTTATGCTTTTGTCATGATTATGATACCAAATTATTTCTCTAGGCAACCCTTTTGTTTATGTATGGTTGATTATGTATGGTTATGTTTATGGAAAGAATATTCATGAACATGTTAATATGTGTGTTCCTATATAGTGCTCCAATTCATTGGGTAAATTTGAGTCTCATGAGATGTTATGTGCAACGGTCCTGGAATTTAGCCTTGGCTTGTGCTACCATGTGCAATGGTCTTGGTGGTTAATCTTAACATGTACTACTCTATGTCCAACAAGCCTTGACTCAGGATAAATTCATGATTTATGTTGCTTCCAATTTTCTATGATTCAATTTTTATATTATCTCATGATTATATATTATGATTCAATATGCCATTTTATATCATTATAACAGTATATCTAACCCATGTGCTTGAGATTTATTCTTTTTTTTATTCCTTTACAGGGCCTTTAGCTCATCCCTTTGTTCATGTGATCCCTAGGGTATCCTCTGTAGATGTAAGGTCTTAAATTAATTTAGGATCTCTTTATGAATATTAAATAAAGAATTGTTTTTTAGTCCAGTATTTTATATTTTATGTACCTAGTCTTCCAAGACACTAGACTTTATGATCCATGGCTTGCAATATGATGTTTTATTATTCTTAAATTCATGTATTGTTTTGTGTAAATGGATGGGGTCTCTATAGTTGGTATCAAAGGTGTGATCTAGTTATTTTTGGATATTAGTAATAGATCACTTTAGTAAGAACCTTTATAATGAGACTAGGTATAAGAAAACACCCCTAAATTTTGGTAATTATAGATTAAGTGGTTTATCAGGAAAATAAATCCCTGTATGGATAAAAATAGGTAGAGGTGCCTCTGAAACAGATGTATCTAGGGGTAAAACCCAAAAACACCACTTTGAGATAGACTATAACGGAAACTGGTACACGAAAATGGGCCTTACTACACTCTAGGTTTGACACTACCAAGGGATATGCTTTGGTAAATTCATGATCTTAGTAAAAACCATTTTTAAGGGAATAAAAAATACCATAGGAATATAAGTTAAGAAATAGATCAAGGATAACCTAAATTTAAACCTAGGGAATAAAAATCTTGGATATACTACTCCTTTACAATTTTATCATTTTATGTGAAAGGTTTCCTTTTTATTCTCAATAGATAAGTATTCAAGCCCTCTAATTGTATGTTCTTTTTATTAATTAATGGTGGAAAATAAAAGAACATGTTCCAATAATAAATTTGATAAGGAATGAGAAGATTTCCTTAATTATATTCCAAATATAATGAGAGCGGTTTCTCAAAACGTCATGACAGTAATTTCTCAGCTGGCTCAAGTTATAAATAACTTGAATCACTTGGAATTACCTCCTCCCATAATGAAAGATAATGTTGTCGTAGAATCCTTTATGTGGAAAATGCCTCCCATGTTTAGTGGATCTTTCGATCCCCTCCTTGAAAAACAGAGGATTAACTCTATTGAAAATATATTTTCTATCCTTCATTGCTCAGAATAAGAGAAAGTTGTGCTGGAGTTCTATTGTTTTAATGGGGAAGCTGATCAGCGATGGAAACTAATCAAGAATATTAATCCCTATGAGTAAATTGATTCCATGGATTGGGAGGAATTCAATAGAATGTTTTTTAATAAATATTTTCTCTGAGCCATCCATCTCAAGATGGAAAGAGAGTTCCTCATACTCAAGGATAATGAAGATGAGTTAATCAGGGCGTATGAAGAAAACTTTACAAGGATTTCAAGGTATGCCTCTGGCTTTGTCATGAACACCGAAATCAAGGTATATCGTTTATTTTGTAGACTAAATCCAAGTCTACAAAAAACTATGGTGATACAAAAATTTCGACAGATATAACGAGATTGTTTTTTGTTCCCATAAAGTTGAAATAGAGATTGGAGACTCTCAGTGGTATCGTGGGTCCAATGACAAAAAGAGGAAAATGGAATCTAATGTGGGTAGTTCTATAAATAAATTCCATGATGGAAATAATCCCAAACATCCCATGTGTAAAAACTATGAAAATAATCATCCTAGGAATTGTTTAAAGGTAACTAGAAATTGCTTAGAATGTGGAAAGATGGGACATATGAAAAAAAAACTATCGAAGGGATATGAAGAATCCTTCTAATGTGGAAGAAGAAATGAATATTTAGATAAATGCTCAGCTAGTGGTGCATTGTTACAACTTTAAGGAACATGGGAATTATGTTTACAATTTCTTTAAGATAAGGTTTTTTTGGAGGAAATAAACAAAAACATATAAGAAAATAGGGAAGGGCTTATGTTATCACTACTAATGAGGTGGATCTAGACAACGATGTGGTGATATGAACACTAGTTATTCATTTAATAATAGTGAACATACTACTTGATTCTGGTTCTATGCATTATTTTATATCATGAAATTTTAGTATAACTATTCGAACACCACCTCCAAATTTGGAGGATATGTTATCTGGAGAGCAGAGAATGGGGAAATTATTATGTCCAAGGTTAATTTTTTTGTAGACTGAACCACCCAACAAATCTTGTCATACTTTCTTTAGTGGAGTTCGATGTTATATTGGGCATGTATTGGCTATCTTTATTCAAAGACAACATCAACTGTCAGGAAAGAGAGATCACTCTTCACATCACAAAGCATCCTCCAATTCTTTACAAGTGTAAGGAGGAAGATGAATCTCCTTTAGAATCATTGTATAAATTGTGGATATTAATTCATATAAGAAAGCATGTCTGGATCAAATGATTGATAAAAAGGAGAGAATCATGCTAGAAGACAAGCCCATAGTGAGGGATTACACAAATGTGTTCCCTTTAGAGTTTCATGGTCCTACTCCTGATCAAGATTTTGAGTTCTCAATTGAACTTATTCCTGGATCTCTGACTTTATCAAAGATACCATATAGAATGGCCACCATAGAGCTGGATGAGCTGAAGAAGTAGTTATAAGAGAATCTAGAGAAGGGCTTTATATGCCTGAGTGCTTCACCATGCGGTGTGTCAGTCCTCTTCATCAAGAATAAGGATAGATTAATTCTCCTCTGCATTGATTATCGTGATATCAATAAAATCATGATAAAGAACATGTATCACCTACCATAGATAGATAACTTATTCGATCAACTTCATGGGGCCAGTTATTTCTCTAAGGTGGACCTTCGGTCGAGATAACACTAATTAAAGGTGAGGAAGGAAGATATTCCCAGGATTTCCTTTCGAAAGATTTATGGGAACTATGAGTTCTTAGTGATTCTCTTTGGACTCACTAATGCTCCAGAAATTTTCATGTCTTTAATGAATAGAGTCTTTAGATATTACCTTGACAAATATGTGGTACCCTTTATTGATGACATTATGATATACTATAATTGAAAGGAGTAACATGAGGAGAATTTTAATACTATGATAGACTTTGATAAGGGAGAAGTTTTATGCAAAGTACAATAAATGTGAGTTCTGGATAAAGGAAGTATCATTTTAGGGGCATGTTATCACCAACAAAGGGATATCTATGGACCGTTTTAAGAACAAACAAATTAAAGAGTGGACCAATCCAATATCTGTAACAGTGATCTGTAACTTTTTGGGTATATCCAGGTATTTTCAACAATTGTTTAAGAACTTCTCGTGATTTTCAAACCCAATGAATAAGCTGACACAGAAGGCAGTAAAGTTTTTATGGACTCAAGAATGTGAAGAATGCTTTAAGGAGTTGAAAAAGAGGCTTATCACTGAGCCAATACTCACACTCCCAACAAGTGGAGAACTCTATGTGATGTATAGTGATGCTTCAAAGAAGGTTTTAGGCTATGTACTAGTGCAAAATGATAAAGTGATGGCCTATGCCTCAAAGTAGTTGAAAATCCATGAGAAAAACTATCCTACGCATGATCTGGATTTGGTGGTTGTGATCTTTGCATTAAAATTTTTGCAGCATTATATCTATGGGGAGAAGTGTGAGATATATACTGATGACAAGAGACTCAAATATATATTCACAAAAAAAGAACTTAATATGTGCCAGTGAAGATGGATAGAGATTATCAAGGATTATTACTACCCAATCCACTACCATCTCGGTAAGGAAAACTAGGTGGCAGATTCTTAATGTAGAAAGAATCCTGCATATTTTTCAATGATGATAATTAAAAATGACCCAATATTCTTATATTTATAGAGGATGGACATGGGAATCATTAAGGGAGGAACATCATAAATCCTTTCTCAAATGATTACTCAACCATACCTCATGGAGAAAATAAAGGATTCTCAAAGAAAAGAAGTAGAAATTCAGAAAAGGATGGAATTCATTAGAAATGAGAATTCCTCTCTGTTTATGATTGATGTAGAATGAGTTGTAAGATTTGGGTCACGATTATGTATACCATCTGATCTAGAGATAAAGAATGAGCTTTTGAATGATGCACATAGCTCAACCTTCTATATTCACCCAGGGATCACAAAGATGTATCTACATATCTAAGATAACTTTTGGTGGAACAATATGAAGAAAAATATTTCTAAGTTTACATCAATGTTCTTTGTATGTCAATAAGTAAAGGCTAAAAGATAGAGGTCTAAGGGGATGATGCAACCACTACCTATACCAACATGGATGTGGGAGAACATCACCATGTACTTTATCACTAGATATCCAAGGACATCCAAAGGAAACAATGTTATATGGGTTATTGTGGATCATCTTACAAAGACAACCCACTTTATTTCATTTTGAGAGGACTTCTCATTGGATAAACTTGCATAGATATATATAAAAGAAGTGGTATGGATGCATGGATTACCACTATCTATTGTATCCGATCGAGATCCAAGATTTCCCTTGATGTTCTAGAAAAGTCGTCAACATTCTCTAACCACTGAACTGAACTTTAGTATGACCTATCATACTCAAACTGATCACTAATCTGAGAAAACTATTCATAAATTGGAAGATATGTTGAGAGAATGTTCTATGGACTTCAAAGGAGGATGAGACCAATATATCCCACTGGTTGAATTATCCTATAACTAAGTTTCCACTCAAGCATCTGAATGGCACTATACGAATCCTTTTATGGGAAAAGGTGTAAAACACCAGTGTGTTGGGATGAAGTCGATCAGCATAAGATTATAGGACCTGAAATGGTCGTATAAATGGTGGAGAAGGTGAAAACCATTCAAAAACACATCAAGGCATCCCAAAGTCAACAAAAGAGTTATGTAGCCAATCGTTGATGAGACCTTGAGTTCAATGTTGGAGCCATGGTATTTCTATGCATATCTCCATGGAAGAAGGCCATGAGGTTTTGGAAGAGAGTAAAGTCAATTCCCAGGTGCATCAGCCCCTTCGATATTCTTGATCATGTTTGGGATGTTCCCTATTGACTGGAACTTATTCCTACCATGTTTAAATTACATGATGTCTTCCATGTATCCCTCTTAATAAAGTATATACTAGCTCCTTCACATGTACTCTCCTCAAAGGTGGTACAATTGGAGAATGATCTTTCTTACAAGGAGCATCCAGTGAAGATCTTGGATCATAGAGAAAAAGATCTACATAACAAGAATACGCACATGTTTAAAGTACTATGGAAGAATCATATGTACAAAAAGGCAATATGGGAATTGGAGGAGGCAATGAAGGAAAAGTACTCACACCTGTTTATGGATTACAATCTAAAACAAAATTTTGAGGGTGAAATTTCATAAGGGGGAATAATGTAATGACCTAGTGTTTTATGAATGGAAACCCTCTTCTTATAATTATGTCATATAATCACATGAAATCAAAACACAATGAACTATTAAGTACTATGTGACCTTTAAACATAATATTGTCTCTTCTGTGATTTGAGTTTCAGAAATATGACTTACATGGTTTTGATTAGTAATATGTTTGGAGTCCGATAAGACAAATTTATTTTTTGGTGAATAGTAACTAACCCTTATGAATAGTAATGTTACCCTTATGAATAGTAATATAACCCTTATGAATAGTAAATTTTCCAGGTAAATATTAACCTTAACAATGAAAGTATAAATAAAATTTATCCGTCTTATAAGTGAGAATATGATAGTGTTGGTATTCTTATAAGTCATAAATATTTATTTAAAAATTTATGAATAATTTAATAATTAAAAAATAAAATTTATCTTCATAAAATTTATTCATAAATTATTGTTTTTATTTATGTTAATTTTAAGATAATTTTATAAGACCTTATGTGATTTTTGGAAAACATTATAAAATTAGTTATAGTTTTAAATTTTGAATTTTTCAAGTAAATTATGATTTAAATAAAAAATTAAATTAATCATATTTATAAAATTATTTTCGAAAAACAAAGTTCATTTTTTTATTCCACACATCTAAAAAAAGGTTAGGGTGAATTTTTGGGATTTTTCTAAAATTCTTTAATTTTTTGATGAATAATAAAATACAGTAATTTATCGTATATATATATTATATGTCTAATACACTATTTATTGATTCATTGATGATGTAAGAACCTTGGGTTCAAAATCACATGCATATATTACTATTTTTTCACAATAATAATTACTATAACTAGTCTTATAGAAAAATAATTAATTAATGATTAAAATATTAAGAAAACCATCCTCCCCTCCACTATAAAAACCACCCAAACTCTCCTCTTCTCTTCACTCCTCTTAAGACTTGTTACTTCCCTAAATTATGATAAAATCTCTCCCCAATATCCTCCCCCACATACATCATCCCTTGGTATCCTCAAAAGACCAAATCCTCTCCCCTTAAGAGGCTCTCAAAGAAGATTAAATCAATAGGTAAATTCCTCTTTTCTTTTCTTTCATTTTCTTTTCATGTTACTTTTTTCTCTTTTCTTTCCTAACCTATCCTCATATAAATGGTATGAAAAATCTATTACCATACATATAATGTAATGTTTTTATGCTAATTTTATAATTCAGTATCATCTCTCCTTTCCCCTTATTTTATACAAAATAAATGAAAACATCGTCTGAGAGGTGTTAATTTAGCACATTCAAGGACGACGGGTTATCAATTTATATCACCATATTATATTAAAATCATGAAAACAAATTATGGTTGAAACATACTATTAAATATTTATTTTATTTTATGTGATGTTCTATAATCCTTTTTCACGCATGATGTAAAATAATAATACAAAAGAAGTTAATTACGAGAAAAATTGCTAAGTTAATCCAAGTGTTATCATTAATTTTTATATAATGATCCACTTTCACTCCAAATAACCAAATTAATTTTATAAAAATTTAATCTTCTGGATGTTCACTAGTTTTATATAACGTCAATTTTTGACAACCATTCTCATCATACATGCTTATTTGAACATGAATATAAGTGAACAGATCATTAAAACCAAGGAAGTAAACACTCCCAAAAAATGAAATTGAACCTCCTAACTCATCAAAAAGAATATATATGAACTTAATAAGGTTATAAAAAATCAATAACATGTATTTTAGGTTCTTTAATTATTAATTAATGAACCTAATTTGATTATTCAGGTCATTAATATCAAGCTAAGAACACCATCAGACTTAAGGTAAGGGATCCTCTCTTTCTCACATTTATTTAAGAATATCCTCTATGTTATTTCCTTATATGTGTAGTCCCTAATAATGGGGTATAATTTCACACCTCCCCCATACTTCCCTCATGATTTAAAATATATTTTAAACCCCTTTCTATCTCATTAATTCCTTCTAAGTACCCCTGATACCATGCTGATATTCCATAAGGGATTCCACCCGAACTTCCTACATTCATTCAGGTTTCTCTATCTTTCTTCTTATCCAAATGAAGTTGTATTTTATTTTTATTTATAACTTATACATACTATTTATATAATAATAACTAATTTTTTTAATATCCATCTCTCATTATCTTTTAGTAATATACATGTTTTTAAATTATTCCCTCCTAAATACTTTTCGATAAGAAAACCCATTTTAAGCGAACTTTCCGAATTCTTATCCACCATAATGTACACTATATAATCTATTTTTAAGCCACCATTGATTTTATAAAACCATAATTTTTATTATTGAAACATTCCTAGTGCACTTCTAGTTTTATGTAAATGATCATGGCCTTTTAAGTTTTAAATTACCTTTGATATTTTCCTTTAACCACATGAAAATGTTTAAATTCAAAAGTTTCCCAAAAACTATATTTGCATGTTATTACTTAAATTTGACATAAATTATCATGAATTATCCATATTTTACCCTACGATAGTCCATGCATGATCTAATTCCTTTCCATCATGGACACTTTTATGATACATTCATTTATTATGCTTTATGTCATGATTATGATACCCAATTTTTTCTTTGGGTAACCCTTATGTTTATGTATAGTTCATTATGTATGGTTCTTTTCATGGAAATAATATTCATGAACATGTTAATATGGGTTCTCACAGATAGTGCTCCAATTCATTTGGTAAATTTGAGTCTCTTGATACATTATGTGCAACGGTCCTAGCGGTTAGCCTTGGCTTGTGATACCATGTGAAACAATCCTAGTGGTAAATCTTGAATTGTGATCCTATATTTTAAATGATCATTGATCTGTGCTAAAGTCACTATTTATTTTTATTCCACATTTATATGATTCAATGTTTATATGATCCCATGTTTATATGTTATGATTCTATATTCCATTTTATATCACTATCTCATGATCTTTAACCCATGTGATTAAGCCTTATTCTTATGTTTATTCCCTTTATAGGCCTTTAGCACATCCCTTCATTCATGTGATTCCCAAGGTATCCTATGTAGATGTAAGGTCTCAAAGGAATTTACGGTTTCTTTATGAATACTAAATAAAGAAGTGTTTTTTTAGTCCCATGTTTTATGTTTTATGTACCTAGTCCTCCAAGACACTAGAATTTATGATCCTTGGCTTGTAATATGATGTTTTATTATGCTTAAAATCATTTAATGCTATGTGTAAGAGGATAGGGTTACTATAAAATATATTGGTAAAGTACTAAATAGATTTAGCATAGAGAACTCTAAAAATGTGTCTTTAACAGTGTTTCATGGAAAGAATCATAGAAAGATTCAAAACCAATATAAAGAATTAGAAAGGATGGATAATATTGTATATTAATTTTCCATAGGATCTATCATGTATTTCATTTTTTACTCAAAATAATTTCACGTGTTATTTAATCATAAAAAGAAGATACTGATAAAATCCTAATGAGTGTCATTGTATTTCTATTAGGAAAAACCTTCAAAAATTGAGAAGAAGTGAGGATATGCTCTAAATATTTATAGGTGATAATGATATTAGTGTATAGGGTTACATGGATTCTAGTTTCAAATTTAAAAAATATTTTATGATATCTCAATTGGGTTTTGTGTTTTTCTTAAATGGTATATCTATCAGTTGAAAGAGTTTAAAACATTACACCAAGGAAAACTAGACAATAATGGTAGATCACTTCATTGTATCAGATTTTTAAAAGGAAAAATTTTTGATTAATAATTTCATCAATGAGATTAGGTTGGTTTTAAGAATCTATAGATAAATTGAGCTTTATTGTGAAAATAATAGATTCTGCATACCAATAAATCTTGGTCTCACCAAAGGACCAAAAAAATTCTTCGTAACTTTCTTATTATTCAATAGATCATTGAGAGAGGTAATTAAAAGATATGTTTGGTGGATATAAATAATAATAGATTGAATTCATTAAAGATACCATTATCATAAAAAAAGTATGAAGGAATTATTGAATATCATGGTATAATATACATGAGATATTGTTTGTAATTGTTATAAAATGTAATATGATTTTATTATAATGTAAATATTAGTTTATCATTCATTCAAATGTGTTGCAATTTATTTTTCATGAATAGTGGAATGATAATATTCACTCAATGTACAACTTTGTGCTATACCTAATTGATGATAATCATGGATTATTATGGGTTATGATGATATTTTATGATTAATGTGAATAAAATCTTGTAATGGATACAAATATTTGTATATAATATGAAAATAATAGACTTGTGATGTAATAAGATAGGACTTATTATCTAGACTAACCCACAAAAGTATATCACATTGAATTCCATAAATTCATCAATATACTTAGGGGTCTATACTAATTATGAATCATCTTTACCTATGGCTAGTGAAATACCTAGCATGAGAACCTTCATACTTTGATATCATTCTTAATCAAGACTTGAGGTTTATATAATCAAGGGGTGGTCGGGTATATTATCGATCATTCCATTGGTTGAAGCTTAACCAATATGGGGTTTTTCTAATCATATAATGGTAGAAAAATATGGGACCTTGATTAAATTGGACTAAGGAAATCCATGACCATGCTTATTGGAGTGACATTTTATGGGCTTGGGCACTTGGATGAGGGACATGTGATTTGATCATCTAATATATGAATGGAATTCAATGTATTCGTCAACTTGGCCAATCTATATTAGATAATTGTGATTGTGTGACATAGACTATATTATATTGACATGTACCAAGTTTAGTTGTCACTCAATTCAAAAAAAAGGATTATATAGGTATACGTATGATGTATATAATACATATTATGGTGGAAATGTTCATATAGAGATATGAGTATGTTTGATCAAGATCACACCAGATCCCTTTGTGTCTTGAGTAGCACAGTTGTTTTTCAATAGGTATCTCTTTTCTTATATTTATGAAATCAGGATTTTATATTTTTTTCAATGCTACAAAGTCTTATATGGTCACACAGTTAGGACTTAGAATAAGGATTAAATTTTTGGTAACATATTTATTTAAAAATGAAGAGAGTTTGTAAAAATGTATTCAAAAGAGTTTGGAGGATTTATAAAGAGTTATGATGTTTTTTCATAAAATCTTTTTGGGGTCTTTGTTCTAGTGGGAGATTATTGGAATTTCACTAAAATAGGGAAATCGTATTACATGATATAACTTGAGTAATACCCTATGATATTCATGTGAAGCATATCATAGATTATGATATGTTTATATCACAAGAGGTATAAAGATTATACTATGGTCACTATCATATTTTATTATAGGCTTATGATATGGGATGCAAGTGAATTCCCACTACCACATCTTCAAAATACTTTACCTTTAGTTATGAATCAACAGGTTGATTCATTAAGGATACACATACATAGAATAATAATTTAAGATGTTTGAACAATTATAAAGCACCAATGAGTAGTTGTTATCATAACACATATAGAATACCATGTGATGGATGTTGACGCTCAACTCCCTTCATCGAATGGAGTCCATATAAAGGGATGTAGTCCCCCTACTGGATGTACATGAGACTGTCTAGACTAATCGAAAGATCTCTTTTTCATGGTTCTCATTTTTTCTTCATAGATAATGTTATATCACATCATAAGAGATCATGGGGACCTCTCATTATAAGTGAGGATCCCAGTGTTTGGTGTCATCACTATAGATAAAAGAGTTCAACAATTATTGTTATGTGATTAAGATCAAGTAAACTCTATGCTCATTGGGAATAAATATTTTTGTATTTTGAGTAAGCATGTTATTTTATCATCCTCATTTTATATGTTTATTTTATTAATGATATATTAGGTATATATATTGGTTTCTTGTAAGTAACCGACCTTAAACATTATATAATCTTAAGTTAAGTCAAGAATTCACATTGAGGATCTTTTCGGGTTTGGAGTTTTAGAGAATTAGGCCATAACTATTATATATCAACTTAAATATTAAAAGTAGACACTACTACTTAGTATCTATTTTTTTAAAAAATAAAAACACTTAAAAAGAAACATGTCTCGTTCTAGGTTTTAGAAAGAATGACTTTTCCTTGATCCCATCCTTGATCCTATTCCACTTTATGTCCTCTGAAAAACAATTCAAAAACTTGTGATGAGAAAAAAATCTCAGTAAGGGATACACAAAGAAGGAAAACTGTTATTTTTTCAAAAAAACAAGTAAATCATGAATACTTTATCATAAGTAATACTTTTCACCTTTATGAAGTAGTAAATACTCTTCAATGAGTAAAAGATCAATGCTTACTCTTTTGAAACCAAAATAATACCATAAAATCCATATAAAGATCACATAATATATAAATAGGTAACTTGGGGCATAAATGAAATTAAATGGAATAACCATGCGATAAACTTCAACACATATAACTAAATGGAATAGCCATACGGCCAACTTTCATGCCCAATGCATTGGAGGTTATAACATAACCACCTGTCCTGGTTTATCAAGGCACCACCCGTCATTTGGTTTATCACGTAACCACCCGTCAAATGTCCAAGTACCATTATAAATCATAACACACAAAAATCATGAAGTAAAGATAAAATTTCTACATTTCAATCACAATATATCATTTCAAGATATTAACGTAATCAATGATTTACCAAAACCATTTTCAAAACCATTTGAAACATTTAATAAAGATATTTTTGAATGAAAGTGGCCCATACCACTTTAAAACTTTTAAATGAATTATATTTTGAAAACATTAATATCCATATAAATAAATCCTAAAAACCATTTTGAAAACATGGACATTAATGAGAATATTTATAAGAATAAATCTTTAAAACATTTAAAATGATATTTTAGTTAATAAGTTTTTAACAAAATGAGAGATTCTTGAATAAAAATAATTGAGCAATAAAATTTAATCAGAACTTTATAAAATCATGAGAATAAAGGGATTCATGATATAATATTCCAAAGGATAGTATATACACCATATAAGAGTGAATTGGTGCATAACAACAATGGAGTCTCAATAGAATGTAAATTGAGATGAAATCCCTTATAAAAATTGTATCCTTAGATTAAGGATAAATCAATTTCATAATAATGTGTGAAAAATATAAATACACTCAATATTATTGGATATTTAGTGTAAATCAATCAGATAAATTTCACACATATTTTTGTAAAAACAATACTAATTACTTGGATGTTTAACTCAATGAATGAAAATTGAAATAAAATTACTCTTATCAAGTTTATATCGATGACTTGAGAATTTATCAATGGAGTTATTATGTGTATAAAAAGTATTTCCACAAAAAAATGGGAGTTTAAATTAGAACATAAATAAATAAACAGTGATAGCATGACATAATTAAAAATTAGAAGATTAACCCAAGGAATAGAAATTGGGTTAAAAAGTTACCTTACCGTTTTGGTAACTTACGAAACATAGACCACATGAAAGAATGATCATAAAATGAAGATGTAAATACCAAAAAATTAAATTATATTATACAAAGAATACAATCATTGGCAGTACATACACCACACAAAATAAAATAGTGTCAAATATAGCAGGAATCTCACGAGAATAAAAAGTGAGATGAAAACCCATTACCTTGTTTTAATCAATTGAGTCGTATGAACCAAAGTTAATAAACACAAAATGAATCAAATAATAACATGAATATAATTAGAATAATTATAATATATATCAAATTCATTATACAATACACCACATGCAATAAATAAGTGGCGAACAATGGAAATCTCACAGAATTAAAAGTGAGTTAAGAAACCTCTTACCTCAAGTCCGACTTGTCTTGTATGTTCCTTGTTATTCCTGAATATTAAATTTAAGTTAATTTATACTTTCTTAAGAAAATTTTTAAATTTTATTATTCCTTTTATACCACTTATTACCTTGCTATAAAAATTAGTAAATTATTTGAGTTCATATTGGACATTTTTTTATGTTCGGAACTTCAGTCAAAAATGAACTTCTTTTAATTACAAGTCGTCCCTGTGGTAAAAAATCCATTATCCCCAGAATTATATTAATAATTTAGATATCATATATATCATATATATTCAGTATATATATATATATTTATAATATTACATGACATTTGGAGATAATAAATGAAATGCATAGTTCATGGAGATGGTAAGTCGTGCATACGCATGAACACTACTTTCATTTTTATTTCATATTTAATGGAATGAAATCTTAATGATACGTAGGTATATTATAATTCCAGTATAATATAATATTATATATATGTTACATAATTTAATAACTCTATCCTTTATATGTTCCATGTATGTCATGAACGAATCATATCACCTTGAGGGGGCGGTAGTCCTCACTTCCTCAAATGAAATTATTGTGTTTACACATATTGGAAATCATAAAGGTGTGTTTGTAAAAAAAATAACCTAAGAATATAGAAGAAATAAACATAATATATATCATATATAAATATAGTCCCATTATAATGGTCACCAAGATATGTGGTAAGATAATATTGAACAATCATCATTTTGGGAGGCAGTAGTTCGCCGTCCACCGAAACAGTATGTTCTTTACCCATTAGATGGAGGTGTGTGGAATTTTAGTTCAAATAATTCTCAAAAAAACAACCTAGTATGTTGAGGATACTGTTTTTTATAAAATAATGGAATAAAAATATTTTAGGGGGTTGGAGAAGTAAAATAAAAGAAAAGAACTTAAGAGAAGACGTTGCCTTTAAATCTGGTAACATCCTTTGGTTTGAACCAAAAGGATTTCTTGAAGTGCCTTATTCCTAAGGTAAGGATTCTATGTGGAAGAGAGGGATGTAGGGAGATTAATTAGGCAGAGTTTGGATGATCCAAGGGGCTTGAGAAGTGTGAGGAATGGGTTATAAGTGGTGTCCTTTTATAAGGGGGAGGAGGGGCTCTTTAGAAAAGTTTGAAAATATTATTTTATTATAAACTTATCTTCGGTTTCAAAAGGTCAAAAACTCATTAAAGTTTAAGATAAGATGAATCATGTTCAAAATAAAATCATCTAATAAGAATTGTACAGGTTTTGGATATTTGTTTAATTTTTATAATCTTATTTATTTAAATCATTCATTAATGAGGTAAATACTGCATTATTATTGTGTCATAAATAATTTTATTTATTTGATTACTAAAAATTATAAAAAAAACATGATGTAGGAAATATTTTTAGATTTAAAATGAATATTTATATTTTAAAATATAACTTATATATCCCAATATAAAAATTGATTCAATAAAATATATATGTTTATGTCATTTTTGTCTTTACTTTAAATTAATTAATATAAAGTTTCATTATCACTCTTAAGTGGCTCAATGGGGTCTCAAAATCGACCCAAGGATTACCTTGGTCAGAAATGTATCATAAAATAGGATTGGGACACATGTAAGGGTAAATTTAATATTATTATAATACTATTTTTACCCTTATTTACCCGATTTATCTTTTATCCATGGTAAATAAAATAATTACTAAAGTAAATATTCATAATGTCTAAAAATAAAAGTTACCTATTTACACAATTTGGACCTCCTGATTCCAAATATGGAATCCATTTTCCCAAATTCAAAACTCATAAGTGGTATAAATTAACTTAAAATTAATTCTTGTTGTCAAAACAAAAAGCATGTTTTTAAGAAATAATAACCATCAAAAGATTGACAAATGTTTATGTCCAATTACAAAGTGAAATTACTTCCAATGACCAAAATTGGATTAAATTGTAAAAAAATATTCTAATTAAACTTTTAAACCAATTTTAAAGATAATCTAACCATGTAAATAAATTATATTAAAAGGTAGTTTTGAATTAAAATATAGTATTTTTCATTATTCCTTAAAAAATGAACTTTTTCAAAAAAAATACAAAAAAGTTACCCAAAGTAAATTTTGATGTCCTGATTCTAAATAAGGATTTTATTTTTTAAAATAGAACATATAAAAGTGACAAAAACTAGATTTAAAAAGGGTTCTCCATCAAAAGGCTGTAGATCGACCTTTTAAAGAATATTAAAGTATTTGTGCTTAAAATTGGATTCATTCACATTTTAAGACTATAACTTTTATTGGATAGATATAAAAACATTTAATCATAATATTGTTAGTTTTGTTCATTCCCTCCAATACAACATCTATTCCATAACTACCATTTTAAAAAATAATATTATTATATTAATATTTTTCAGTATAACTCAACGTTGTGTGCAACGTAAGTTTTAAATGAAACATGTTGTTGTGTATCGGGTATGCCATCGAACATAGCATCCCCTTTAAAGTAAAATTAATATTTAATTAAAAAATATTAATAAATATGAAAATGTCATATTCTTTATTTACCTGGGATGTTACATCCTTCCCCCCTTTTGGGAATTGCGTCCTCACAATTTTAAAATTTTGCTCGGAAACATCATTGAAAGTCCCACATCGGAAAAAGATTCAATAAAACTATCACTTTAAAATAAAGGAAGAAAAGTAAAAAGGTCACCCGAGATAACATATATTAAGATTCTATGAAAACATGGATATGGATGAGAAATAAACCATCAAGGTCTGATGGACAGTGGTAGAAAACATGATTAGGATAAAGTTAAACACTAGAAAACCACAAACTTATGATAGGTTAAATGGTCTTTAGTTTCCCAATAGGAAAAGATAACGGAAAACATTTTTTTTAATTATCCTTTCATAAAGTTGAGGAATTTATTTAAGAGCATGACTAAGAACATAAGGCACTTACTTGTCATGTAAACTTTCATCCTTTACTAAATTTCTACCACAAACTCTTCTTTTCTCTAAATAATGAGTATTCAAACTGACATGGTCACATCAAAAGTGTTAGAATCAACTAAAAGAGAATAACATAATCCAAAAAATATGAACTATATATTTACCCTATCTTTATACATCATCCAAAACCAAAATGTTTAGTACGAGATCAGATAATCCCTAAAAAATACAATCCTTTATAAAAATAAAAACTACTCTTAATCTCCAAAATTCAAAAAACAATACCCAAGGTTTAACAAAGACCATTCAATAAAAAATTATCCATAAAATTCTTTAAAATAATCCAAACTAAGTTTGATTCCCAAAATTAAGAAGGATTTGATCACATAGTCTTCCATGATAAATCCTAACATTTATCTCCAAATAACATCAGTTACTCTTAAAGACTCATTCTGGAAAGTAATTAACCTAATCACATATTCTCCATGATAGGTTAATCATTTCCATAAATAACACAAATCACCCTATTTATACAAAAGAACATAGATTTTTTCCAATATAAAATTTCAACCATTACTCCACAAATAGGTCCCATAGTATTCTATTTCCCTTAAGCATATAATGTTCCAGAAGAGAAAAAATATTTCAAAATAAACTTTATCACTTAACCACCAAATCAATTTCCCATATTAAGGATATCCATTTGATAAAACATATGTTCCCAAAATCAACTTATTTATTATCCCAAAAAATCATTTAACTAAAAATAATTAGTCATACTAACCAGGGACTTCGTGTAGGCCAGTGGTAGGTGATGTACCCTTGTTTACCTTTTGTTGTGGGTTGGACTCTTGTGGCCTTTCTGGACATGATGGGTTTTCACAAATCATACTGGTTTTCCCTTTTATAAAACTCAAAAATAATTGTAACATGTTTTAACCTCAAAGGTTTTCTTATACCCTTCATTGTCATCCCCATATATTAAGGCCTCAAAATCTTATATATATTTTCATTTTTTCACCTCCATATGATAAAATAAAACTATTAATAATAGAAATAACAACATACCTCATCATGGTGTCCATACGGTTTTATCATCATCTTGTTCACATTGGTAGAAGGTTCATGCATTGTAACAATTATTTAGAGATCCTTAAAAATCATTTTCTTTTTTCATCCAAATATACCTTGTAAGACTTGGGTCATATGGGTGTTTGTAGAAAAATAGTTTCAGAAAATAATATTTTATGACATATAATTTCAAAACATATGATAAAACTTTATTTTTATACAACAGTCAGAACGAATTTGAGTAGAAACTTTCAATTAATGGTCCTTTAAAAATACCATAAGTATGTGATGAGAGGATATATTGTAAAATCAAATATAAATAGGTTTCTCAAGGGTCTACTTCTTTAGAACCTTTTTCAAAATCATAATATGATTCAAAATATTGTGATAAGGTAAAATATTTAAAAATGCCTTGATAATATTTACCTTTCTTGAAAATATGAGAATATTGATAAAATAGTATTTGATTAAATACAACCCATGATCTAAGATGATATCGAGGTATAGTGGATGTGTTTGATATCTCAAAAAACTAATTGCAAGTGAGTTGTATGCTATAAAAAATTTCACAATAATCTAAACATGACTTTGCAATACATATTTCAAGCATGTCATCAGGAAGATATAGGAATGTCATTTGAGGTCCTCCTCCTTCCATTTGTAACAGAATTTCCTTGATCTGAAAAAGTTCTAGAACAATTATTTAATTGAAATAATAGATATAGGGACTAACCATGTGTTTAATGAAAACTCATAATCCCTGAAGTTGTCTAAACCGACCTTTGATACCAACTATAAGGACCCGACCTTAAACATTACATAATCTTGAGTTATGTCAAGAATTCTCATTGAGGAACTTTGCAGGTTTAGAGTTTTAGAGAAATATTCCATAACTATTACATATCAACTTGAATATTATATGTAGACACTAATACTCAGTATCCATTTTTGTATAAAATAAAAACTCTTAAAATGAAACATGTCTAGTTCAATGTTTTAGACAACATGAATTTTAATTGATCTCATCCTTGAACCTATTCCACTTTATGTCCTGTGAAAAACATTTCAAAAACTTGGGATGAGAAAAAAAGCTCAGTAAGGGATACAAAAAGAAGTAAAACAATTAGTTTTTCCAAAACAACAAGTAAACCATTAATACTTTATTATGAGTAATGATTTTCACCTTTATGAAGTAGTAAATACTCTTCACTGACTAAAAGATCAATGATTACCCATTTGTAACCAAAATATTACCATAAAATCCATAAAAATCACACATAACATATAAATAGGTAACTTGGTACATAAATGGACATAAATGGAATAACCATATGGCCAACTTCCACACATGAAACTAAATAGAACAACCATATGGTCAACTTCCATACCCAATGCATTGGAGGTTATAACATAACCACCCATCCTGGTTTATCACAGAACCACCTGTTATTTGATTTATCATGTAAACACTAGTCAAATGTCCAAGTACCATTATAAATCACAACACATAAAACAATCATGAAGGAAAGATAATATTTTCACATTGCAATCACAATATATCATTTCAAGATATTGACGTAATTAATGATTTACCAAAACCATTTTCAAAACAATTTAAAATATTTAATAAAGAGATTTTGGAATCAAAGTTTCCCATACCACTTTGAAACTTTTAAATGAATTATCATTTGAAAACGTTAATGTCCATATAAATAAATCCTACAAACCATTTTGAAAACATGGACATTAATGAGAATATTTATAAGAATAAATCTTTAAAAAATTTAAAATGAAATTTTAGTTAAAAAGTTTTTAACAAAATGAGAGACGCTTGAATACAAATAATTAAAGAATAAAATTTAATAAGAACTTAAGAATATCCTAAGAATAAAGGGATTCATGATATAATATTCCAAAGGACAGTATATACACCATATAATAGTGAATTGGTGCATAAAAACAATGAAGTCTCTATAGAATGTAAATTGAGATGAAATCCCCTATAAAAACTGTATCCTTAGATTAAGGATAAATATATTTCATAATAATGTGTAAAAAATATAAATACACTAAAAATTATTGGATATTTAGTGTAAATAAATTAGATAAATTTCACACATATTTTTATAAAAACAACACCAATGGCTTGGATGTTTAACAGATTGAATGAAAATTGAGTTAAAATTAATCTTATCAAGTTCATATCGATGACTGGAGAATTTATAAATGGTGTGATTATGTGTATAAAAAGTATATACACAAAAATGGGAGTGTAAATTACAACATAAATAAATAAATAGTGATAGCATGACAAAGTTAAGAATTAGAAGATTAATCCAAGGAATTGAAATTGGGTTAAAAAGTTCCCTTACCAATTTGGTAACTTACAAAACATACACCATATGAAAGAAGTATCATACAATGAAGATGTAAGTACTTATAAATTAAATTATATTATATAGAAAATACAATCATGGTTAGTACATACACCACACAAAAGGAAATAGTGGCAAATATATCATGAATCACACGAGAATAAAAAGTGAGATGAAAACCCATTACCTCATTATAATCAATCGATTCATATAAATCAAAGTTAATAAACACCAAATTAATCACATAATACCATGAATATAATGAGAATAATGATAATATATATCAAATTGAAGTATATAATACACCACATGAAATAAATAAGTGGAAAACAATGGAAATCTCACAGAATTAAAAGTGAGATAAGAAACCCATTATCTCAAGTCGGACATGTCTTATATGTTCCTTGTTCTTCCTGAATAAAAAACTTAAGTTAATTTATACATGATTAAGAACCTTTTTAAAGTTTATTATTCCTTTTTTACCACTTATTACCTTGATATAACAATTAGTTAATTATTTTAGTTCATATCGGACATTTTTTGATGTTCGGAACTTGAGTCAAAAAAGAACTTCGTTTAATTACAAGTAACCCATGTGGTAAAAATTCCATTATATCTAGAATGATATTCATGATTTAGATATCATATATATCATATATATTTAGTATATATATATATATATTTATATTAGTACATGACATTTGGAGATAAGAAACAAAATGCACCATTCATGGAGATGGTAAGAAGTATGTACGTGTGAATGCTACTTTCATTTTTATTTCATATTTAATGGAATGAAAACTTAATGATACATAGGTATATTATAATTAAATTATAGTATCATATGATATATATGTTACATAATTTCATAACTCCATCTTTTATGCGTTCTATGTATGTAATTAATGAATCATATCACCTTGAGGGGGCGGTAGTATGCACTTCCTCAAATGAAATTCTCATGTTTACACATATTGGAAGGCATAAAGGTATGTTTGTAAAATAAAATAAAAACATAAGAATAAATAAAAAATAAACATAATATATATCATATATAAATATAGTTCCATCATAATGGCCACCATGAGAGGTGGTAGGAGAATATTGAACAATCGTCATTTCATTAGGTAGTAGTTTGCCGTCTACAGAAACAGTATGTTTTTTACCCATTAGATGGAGGTGTGTGGAATTTAAGTTCTAATATTTCTCATAAAAACAACCTAGTATATTTAGGATACTGTTTTTTTATAAAATAAATTAATAAAATTTTTTTAGGGGGTTGGATAAGTAAAATAAAAGAAAAGAACTTAAGAGAAGACGTTACCTTTAAATCAGGTAACTTCCTTTGGTTTGAACCAAAAGGATTTATTAAAGTGCCTTATACTTAAGGTAAGGATTATAGGTGGAAGATATAGATGTAGGAATATTAATTGGTCATATTTTGGATGATCCAAGTGGATTGAGAAGTGTGAGTAATGGGTTATAAGTGGTTTCCTTTTATAAGGGGGGAGGGGCTCTTTATGAAAGTTTGAAAATATTATATTATTATAAACTTATCTTCGGTTTCAAAAGGTCAAATACTCATTAAATTATAAGATAAGATGTATCATGTTAGAAATAAAATCATAAAATAATAATTGGTTAGGTTTTAAATATTTTTTTAATTTTTATAATCTTATTTATTTAAATCATTCATTAATGAGGTAAATACTGCATCATTATTATGTCATAAATAACTTTATTAATTTGATGTCTAAAAATTATAAAAAAAATACCATGATGTAGGAAATAATTTTAGATTTTAAATTAATATTTATAGTCGAAAATATAACTTATATAGCCATATGTTAAAATTGATTTAATAAAAGATATATGTTTATGTCATTTTTGTCTTTGCTTTAAATTAATTAATATATAGTTTCATTATCGCTCTTAAGTTGCTCAATGAGGTCCCAAAATCAACCCAAGGATTCCCATGGTAGAAAATATATCATAAAATATGATTATGATACATTTTAGGGTATATGTAATATTATTATAATATTATTTTTACCCTTATTTACCCGATTTATCCTTTAACCATGGTAAATAAAATATTTACCGAAGTAAATATTCATAATGTATAAAAATAAAAGTTACCTATTTATACAATTTGTACCTCATGATTCCAAATACTTAATCCATTTTTTAAAATTCAAAACATATAAGTATAAGAAATTAATTTAAAATTAATTCTTGTTGTCAAAACAAAAAAGCGTGTTTTTAAGAAATAATAACTATCAAAAGATTGACACTTGTTTTTGTCCAATTTCAAAGTGAAATGAATTCCAATGACCAAAATTGGATTAAATTATAAAAATATATTCTAATTAAACTTTTAAACCAATTAGAAATATAATCTAACCATACAAATAAATTATATTAAAAGGCTGTTTTGAATTAAAATATAGTATTTTTCACTATTCCATAAAAATGAACTTTATCAGAAAAATACAAAAAAATTATGCAAAGTAAATTTTTAACTCCTGATTCTAAAGTAGGATTTTATTTTGTAAAATATAACATATAAAATTGTCAAAAACTAGATTTAAAAAGGGTTTTCCATCAAAAGGTGGTAGATTGACCTTTTAAAGAATATTAGAGTATTTGTGCTTAAAATTGGATTCATTCAAATTTTAAGCCTATAACTTTTATTGGATAAATGTAAAAACATTTAATCATAATATGGTTAGTTTTGTTCATTCCTTCCAATACAATGGCTATGCATTAACTACCATTTAAAAAAATAATAATATTATATTAATATTTTTCAGTATAACTCAACGTGGTGTGCAGCGTAAGTTTTCAATGAAACATGTTGTTGTGTATCAGGTATGTCATCGAACATAGCATCCCCTTTAAAGTAAAATAAATATTTAATTCATAAATATTAATAAATATGAAAATTTCATATTCTTTATTTACCTGGGATGTTACATTTCTTCTACTACGTTGATCATATAATGATCCTCCAAAACCCATCAGTTAAAATCCCATCAGGTACTAAATATAGATTATTTGTTAAGTAATCATTTCAAAAAAAAATATTTACATTTATTTGATATATCTTGAGTCCTATTTTAATTTCCAATACTAAAAATAGTCATATTGGTTCAAGTATTTCCACTGATGCAAGCATCACTTCAAAATTTATGTCTTTAATTTGAGCATTTCCTTAAAAAATAATCCTTGCTTTGTTTCAGATCACATTTTCAAGCCTATATTTTTCATTTTTTGAACACTTGTTTTTTTCCAATGAAGTTGTGATCATTTGAAATATTTAAAAGATCTTGAGTTTGATTCTTCTCAATATGATAAAGTTCTTTATTCATATCCTCAACTGATTATGCATATCTTCTCTTATTATTCAATCTATATTGACTCTGGCTATGATAAAAATATATTTTTATTAGAATTAATCAATTAATCAAGTTTTTATTAGAGAATTATTATCACCAATAATATTGGACTCAACAATTTTAATTCTTTTTATTCTCCTTAGAATTGTTAATTGACTCACATCAACACATATTTCTTCTGATTTAGTATCAGAGTCTTCTTCATGTTTTGTTCTTTGAGGTTCTCTAAAATCTATTTCAGGATCATCCTTTCATTCAAAAATTTACTTAGAATATGGTTTTATAGATTTTTCTTCAGATTTATCCTTGTTGAATTTAACATAACTTATTTTAAAAAATCTTCTTCAGCCTCTTACTGAATAAATTATAGGCTTTATTCTAAATTGAATAGCTACGGAATTCTTATTTATTCGCTACATTTATTTTATTAATTGTATTATTTTATTTTTGAATGTTGAAAGTGCTTTTAAAGTTTAATTACCCACCCTTTCATGGCCACCTCCCCCCAAAGGTGACCCTCCTAGGATAGAAATGAGATAAGAGAGATAATGATTCCATAATCCCACCTTTAATAGTCTATGGGTTGGTAACTAGTGATGAAGATATAACATACACATATATGGGTGGAATTACCCTCTAAGATTTGAAAAGTAAGAGATAAGATTATAAAAACCACAAAAAAATAATGATCATAAAAAAATAAGCAATCCCAATACATGATATGAATGTAATAACATAAAACAGAAATGAATAAAAAGCACTAAAACGTATCCTCGATAGTTACCAAGAATCCTTATCTTGGACAAATGCTCGAACTAGAAATGCTCATATCAATCATAAACTATCTCCTATTAACCTAAAAATAGTTTATATATATGTAGGGTGAGTATAACATGTATACTCATTTAGATCCTCCCTAAAACCATTCATAAAAGATGTGAAAGAATCATACTAAAGCTCAATGAGTAAACGTATGAAACCAACTCATCACCTAAATAGGTTTACTATTATTTTACCATCATCACCATGAAATTTCCACCAAGTATCACCCAAAAGTAGTAATATAACATCCAAAATAATATCAAATGAAGGTATATATCTACCACTTCCCCACTAGTTTTCTATTCTTCTCCAATGTTTCACATCTTGAGTCATAACTCTCTAAAAGTAAGTCATACTGAACATTCATAGGCTAATGTAGGCTAGCCCGAATTCACATGTGATAAATTAATATATCCTGAACCCCATGAATCACATAATATCATCATCCCAACCACATCTCCGCATAGTAACCAAGTAGTTTCTAAGATCCACCACATCTTGTATGTCATGAATTGTACCTTAATCCATCACAACCTTGACATAATATACCTATAATAACCATTGGTATACTATATCTATAGTTACATGTGTTCTAAATAAATGAAATCCATTATACCCCTATACACACATATACAGGTAAGTATAAATATCGTGGATACCAGCACATAATACTACTAGAAGAAGATAATGGGTCCAGAGGGGTAGTCATTCATCCATTCCTCACAAAGTTAGATGTTGGGGAAAACCCTCTCAAAGTCTAATGGTTGTTAGTCTCCCTGTCGATATGGGTGGGGTATCATATGAGATCACAAAACATACATTATATATATAAATATCAAAACCACACTATATGAAACCACTTAATCTTAGACTCATCTACCAATAACTTCACACAAGACTCCTGGATATGTAAGGTTTTGACCTTTGTAAGAGATACATTTTGTTTAAATTTTGGTTTGATTCTTTTATTTGGTTGATGAAATTATTATCAGGGGTATGAGGGGTATTTGGGGTGTTTGGGGGGATAAAAAATGAAAGTGGGGGGAAATAGGTCATTCGGTGTTGGGAGCATGGTTTTCATAGCTTAGTACTAACCATGTGCCATGGCCCAGAAGACCATGAGGCCCAAACCCCCTTGGTAAGAGGTAAGTGTATATCCACTATATAGTTTTTCAAACCGTTCAGGTGAACCAACCAAAACATTCATCCTAGACCCCTCTTGGATAGAGGTAACTTAATGGTTGGTGTACAGTTTTGCCAACCATGCAACCAAATAGTGGGACACATTAAAAGTGAGGGATTTACCCATTTCCCCCCTTAGGCCTTAAATTTTATAACCTGAATTTACTAAAATTTCCTCCTCCAACATCAAGGGTCATGAACCAAGAGCTATCTATTCTTATAATAATGATCATCCTTTTATATTTGGTCATTTTGAAGCTCCATTGGATGTAAATTAAGGCTTTAGGTGAGTCTGCCACTCCTCTTTCCTCTATTTTCTAGTAGAATCATAGTGGAATGCTTTCTCTACATATAAATACCTAAAAAATTGTTTATACTATGGATTATTAGATTATGCATTTATTTTTCTTGGATTGAATAAAGTTACATATTTAAGATATAGGTTGTCAATGAGTTTGAGGTAAGTGGTTTATAAGTTATATACCATATTCTTGATGTTAATTCATGTGTATGTGTCTGTGATTTTATGTTAACGTGACACACATTAGATTACATTGTAGGAAATGATAAATTGGGTGTTTAAAAGATGTGTTGGATCCCTCAAAATTCTTATTGGATCTATTGAGGATGATTAGACCATGCTTATTGTCGCCTAAGGGGTGTACCACTACCTTTAACTTAGAAATTAAGTTTCTAAATGATGTGTTTAAGGGTTTATGATATTAAACCAAATTTCATTGTGTTCATTACATTATTATAGAATAAGAGACTTTTTTTATTAACTTGAATAATTAAAATGAGTTATGAATTGTTAATGGGTAAATGTGATAACTAGTTAAAGCGGCATGTTCATGTGGTTAGATGGATTGAAAGGGGAAAATGGGTTTAATGTGATTAAATTATAAAATGGGTTTAATTTGGGAATTGAGAACATGATGAATGTAATTAACCATGGAAATTTGAAAAATGAAAAGGCACACTCTTGTTGTTATTGTGTGATAAGAGGTTACTGATGCTGACATTAAAAAATGTGACTAATGGCTAGTTTGGATATTGGACTTATTATCCTCTATCATGGGTGGGCCATACTAATGCTTTGAGTTCCCCATACATCATAGTTTCGAAGGATGTATCGATGATCCTAACTCCAATGGTGTGGACATAGAATTACATATCCTGGTTGGCATAGTCAGGCATGGAATTCTAAGTCCTGGTTGGATACATTGACTAATGCACCTTGTATGTCCACTTTTGACCCCCATGACATATGGTTTAGATGACTAGAATAGGCCGAAGAATGTTTGATGGGTATGGGTATCACATGTAATATAGAATAAATATGTTTAATTTAAATATTGTTAAATAATATAACCTAGTTTATCTACTAATTTCCTAATTTTTACTGTACTTCTGCATGCATTTTTATTAGGATGGATACTATTATAGACACCATTGGTGGTGGACAACTGAGTTGTAATCACACCCTGCTCAGGCCATTATTGGGTAACTAGGTGTGATTCATGGTTTTAGGTTACGATAAGTGAAATGGCCTTGTGTCAGATGGATGATATGGGACTTGGGATGGAGCATGGATGAGTAAATCAGGTATTATGTTGGGCCCGTTTTGGGTATTTTATTTAGTTCCTAATTTTGGTTTTCTTATGGAACCTAAAACTACTATTAAATGGTACATTTATTTGTATAGTTTTGGTCATTTACCCATTTTTATAAATTGATTATATGATGCATGGTTGTTGATCATTAATAATTGGTTATTATTTACCTTGTTTTCAATTATTTTTTGTCTCTGGTAAATAGGGTATAGTCTCCCCGTGTACCTCATTATACCCTTTCTACTAGTCAAAACCACTTTCATATAATAAGGCATCCCTGATATCATGTGAAATACTGGTTTGGGGCACCGGATTAGTGGAACCCTAGTCGGGACATTTAAAAGTGTCATCAGAACATTTTATTTTTTGTTACATTGTTATTTGGTAAAGGTATATAAGAGATTAAGATGTTTTGGGCCTTTAAAATTATCTCATGCATGGGATTAGTTAATCTATGTGTGGGGGGACCTAGGTTCCCTTGGTGGGATTTTAGTTCTTGATGATTTTGGTAAAATTTGGATGTTATTTTACCCTTGGTGATGTGATTGATATGAGATATTATTATTTCCTAATATTTTTTTCATGAACTGTCACGAAACGAGTATTGTATACACATGATTCATTTTTCGAAGTCAAGGATTTATATGACATTAATAATATTCGGAACTCATCGGAAATCAGGTTATGATGGGTTATAGAAAATGAAAATGATTTTATGGTTTCCTCACAGTTTAAAGAAATTAGTTCTTAATAAGGAAGTTGAGAATTGTTTTAGTTGAAAAGTGATAAATTAAGATGCTTAAATTGGTGCCTAAATGAAAAATATTTAATTTTTTCTAATGTGAAATGGTTAAAATGGTTTCTAATTATAGGATTTTTATTGATTAAGTTTGGTTTACCCCATGCTAGACATGGCCCATGATAGAGATAGTTGAGGGTAGTTGTAGTGTTTTGGTTATATCCATTGGGATAGTATATGTGAAGTCGATTTTGTAGGGATATTAGTGAGACCTATTTTTTTGTAAACTATGTAAATTATATGTTATCTATGATGTTTGGAAATATAGAGAGATTCTAACACAATGACATTTACCAATTGGGAGAGAGGAGAAAATCACTGAGAATGGTCCTCTAATAGTGGGATAAGAACCTCTATTGGTTCTGAATAATAGGGGAAGAGGAATTACATGATGACTTTTCATATATATATTTTTATATAGAGAGACAAGGGGTCGGTATAACCAAGTATGTTGGATTTTACGAGAGAGTTTCAGTTGTAGAACCCTTCGATGTTTGTTGGAGAGAGTGGACCCGAGGTAGAAAAGTTATGGATTTAGTCTATCCAAATGATACTTGACAACTTTAAGTCTCCTCCTAAGAAGAGTTTCAAGTTAGAATCTTACATTTTATTAGGACTAGTGAAGTGCTAGTGGGATATTAATATTCTAGATGAGTGGTTGGAGGGCATGAAATTGAATTAATTCCTAGAGAAGTTCCAAGAGAACTTTTACCTTGAGACTCATAGGTAGAGGAAAGTTGAATATTTTATGCATTTTATATAGGGAAATATTATAGTTATGGATTATGTTGGCATCCTTAATAACTTGCAACATTTTTTTCTGATGTTGACAAGATATGGGGTAGGTGCGACTAGACATTTTCAGGATGTGATTAGGTGTGAGATCAAGTTCCAGGTAAATACTTCATATTGAAGAGGATTTTTGAGGTAGTGGATTAGGTTCTCATTTATGAGGGTAACCTAAAAGATACTTATAGAGTTGTATATAAATTTTAATTTAGGTAATTTGGTGGGATGTGTTTTGATGGTAGGAATTTTCATTATGAGAGCAACCACCAGGGTGGTAGTGGACAGAGTAGCCAAGGGAGAATATCAGTCTCACAGGGTAGTGGTCGAGTGCTCTGCAATCAGTGTGGTGGAATGGGTCACATTTGTGGTATGTTTCCTCAATAACCAGTGCAATGATGATCTTGAGATAGGATGGGTCATGTATATAGGTTCTTAAAGAACCCATAGAAGGTGGGTAGTGATGGAGTACCTAGACTAATATAGAGCATCGATAGGGGGTCTACTACCCTGTATCAGTCGGGTGGTTAGAATTACACTATCCATTCTAGTCAGGGTAGTAGATGTAGTAATTTCGGATGAGATAATCCATATTATTAGGTTAGTTCACTAGAGGGGGTTCATACATGAGTACATGGTAGAGGGACAGGCCATTTGCATGTAGTTTAGCCAACACCCGTCATTGGATAGGTTAGATCGTTGACTATCAAAGGCACAATTATTATTGATTCTATACTTTAAAGTAATTTATTTGATATAGGATCCTTTAATTTTTTATATCTTCCCACATTGTAAGCATTTTGGGTGTTTCATTGGATTATATGTTTGGGGTTATGTTAATCGGTATGTTGTTGGGGGCGATTAGATGGTATCCATCAATGTAAAGAGTGTTTCCTTGGTATTGATGGGTATAATCCCCTTTAGGACTTTTACATGATTGAGATAATTGTATTCTACCTAATATTGGGAATGTAAGAGTATGTTATGTACCATACTCATATTGATTGTTACTATAAGAGAGTGAGTTTCACATCTCAGGAAGGTGACACTTATGTCCGTCGTGGAGAATAGAATATCCATGAAGGTCATGCATAGACAATTCATCTTAAATTGGGTGATCTTGTGGCCCATGTTTCAAGTGTTATGAATGATGGTGGGGAGTGAAGTATGGTGCCTTTCTTCCCATAGTGTATCAGTTTTGGGTTGTTTTTCTCAGGTACATCTCACAGCTGCCACCTTAGAGAGAGGTTCAGTTTATAATTGATCTGATTCCTGAAGTTGAGTAAATTTCTAGTACACCTTACATAATGGAACCAGTATAACTTCAAGATATTAATAATTAGTTAGAGGAGTTGGAGGATAAAGGGATTATCCAAACCAGTATTTCACCTTGGTGTTCTCTAGTTTTGTTTTCTAAGAAGTCTAATGGAACATTGTGATTGTGTGTTGATTACTAGAAGTTGAATCAGATGACAGTTAAGAACAAGTATACTCTTATATATATTGATGATATTTTTTACTACATGAGATGCACCAATAGATTCTCTAAGATTTATTTGAGATCCGGTTATCATTAGTTGGGTTTGAGACCTTCTAACATAGTGTCGACTAATTATAGAAGTAGGTATGGGATGTATGATTTCTCCATGATTCATTTTTTGATAATGAATGTTGGTACCACTTTGTGTATGAAGATTGTATTTTTTGTCAACAGTTTTCAATACTCGTCAAAATTAAGAAGGATATGAAGAAGGACTAAAAATTTAGTGGAGATTGGCTGAAGTGAGGTTTCCTGGAGAATTGTTATGGAATCATAACATTGGTTGTCATACTTGAGAAATTCTCTAAGAAGATCAATTCAGACGATTGTTTAACTGATCCTGAGTTCAATGAACTTGTGTCAAAGGTGACACATTGTTTACAATAATGAATAATGGAGAAGTATTATCCATTTGAGGATTATTGGAGCAGAATGGTGAAGTATCATCTATCTAAGGATGGTTGAAGAATAATTGAGGATTTGAAGTGAGGATGAAATAAGTACTTTGGAATTCATATTCCAAAAAGAATGGAAAAACCATACGATGATTTTATGATTTGTATTTCACAAATATCATAATTTTGGTGAACTTGTGATGCAAGCCTTATGAAGAAAAGGGAGAGAGAAAGAAGTAGGCGCGCAAGTATGCAGTAGGTGCACAAGTATGTAGAGGTGCACAAGTCATATTTCAAATAGCATTATTTCAAAAATATGGCAAAGGAAAGAAGGCGTGCAAGTACCAAGAAGGATCGCAAGTACCAAGAAGGCACGCAAGTACCAAGAATGCGTGCAAGTACCAAGAAGTCGTGCAAGTACCAAGGAGGCGTACAAGTGCCAGGGAGTCGTGCAAGTGCCAAGAAGGCGTGCAAGTACCGAGGAGGAACACAAGTGAATGTGATGCGCAGGTTTCCAAAATGCCTATAAAAAGGGATACTAGCCTCTTCATTTCTTAAGGCTCGAGACTTATAGAAATATTTTGAGCTCTGAGCATGCAAGTCGAAGAAGTGTGGCGCGCAAGGGGTTGAGGTGCGCAAGTTGACCCTCATTTTTAGGTGGCGCACAAGTGTTGTTCTTTCCACAAAGAGGCGTGCAAGTATAAGGGTAGCGCGCAAGTATTTCCTGTCCACAAAGAGGCGCGCAAGTGGAAGAAGGTGCGCAAGTGCAAGGTGGTGTGCAAGTGATGAAGCGGCGCGCAAGTGATGGAGCAGCGCGCAAGTATTGGCGCGCAAGTCCAGGTCACGCAAGTCACTGAAATGACTATAAATAGACTACTAGCCTCCTTATTTTTTTAAGGCTCAACACTTAAGAGAAAAATTTGAGCTCTGAACGCGCAAGTGTAGAAAGCGGCATGCAAGCTGAAGTGGCATGCAAGCTGAGGGTTTTTTATAAGGCGCACAAGTATTGCCGCACAAGTATTTTCGCGCAAGTATAGTCGTGCAAGTATTGCCGCACAAGTTTTGGCGTGCAAGTTTTGGCGCGCAAGTTGTTATAGGTATGCATGTGAAGAGTGTGTTTAAGAAAAAGGTGGCACGCAAGTTTTGAGTTGGGAACAATTGTGGCATGAAAGTATTTGGTGGCACACAAGTAGGGAGGTGTGCAAGCAGGGTGGTGCGCAAGTAAGGATTGGCATGCAAGATGTGAGTTGTTCTAGAAGTTCTTAACAGCTTATGTTCAACTGTGATGATGCTACGTTGATCTAGACTACATTTTTTTACAATTATAAAGAGAAATTGTGATTCAAGAAAGAAGAAGAAGAATAAGAGCTCGGTACATATGGTTTTGCACTGAAACAAAACGTGTGAAGAAGAGTAGGTTTCAGTGCATCTGGTTTTGCATTAAAGAAGAATAAGAAGAAGAAGAGTGTGCAACTTACAAGTTTGATACATAAAGAGTAGAGAATAAGAAGGAAAAGGGTTCACTACATGCCATATGCATGATCACATTCATTTATGAACAAGAGAAAAATTCACTCTGATGATGCCAAGTAAGCCGATCTTCATTTCCTAAATAATCACATTGGTATATGTTATTCTTACTAAGAAAGAAGAAGTAGTTTTAGTGCATTCTGTTATTGCACTAAAGAAAAGGAATAAGTTCTAGTGCATCTGGTTTTTTACTAGTGAAGAAGAAAAGAAGAAGAAAAAATAATTTCTTGCCTACTGCTTTTCAAGTAATCAAGTGAAGAGCACTAAAATAGATCAAGAGCAGAACCTATATTTTGAAGAAGGAAGAAGACTGTCTCTATAGGAAGTATAAATAACTAGCTAGACACTGCATGTTGGGATAGTTTATCACCAGTCCAGGTAAGAGGATTGTTTCCCACCCCCCTCTAAAGTGTAGTGACTCAAACTAGCTAGAGGATGGTTTTCCTAGCTACTCTATTGTAACATAATTTCACATTATAGTGGAGAATCCATGCACTGGTCATCCCCATGCATAGAAAGGACGTAACTACTCTTATTGAGTGGTGAAACTTGTTAAAATATTCTGTGCATATTTTTACTTCTTTCTATTATTGCATGAGATAGGAAAATAGAATAAGAGAATCAAGATCCTACCAGGTCAAGAGGTACAGGGATAAAAGTTGAAATTGGTTTTAAAATTCCCCAACATTGGTTCACCCCCTTCTCAGTGTTAGGTATATCCCAAATTGGTCCTCTCAATTGGTATCAGAGGTAGGTTCACCTATGTTGGATTCTCTATAGTAAATTTATTCTCTATTGAAGACATGAGTTCCTTTCCTGAGTCAACAATGAAGAGAATTGTTGGTGAAGATTCAGTTACCTATGATCAGAAAGCTATATCTACCAAGACCATGATGAACAGGAAAAATAAATAGAATAGAAAGTTGAAGAAGAATTCCCTCTTAACTAAAGAATAGGAAGCATCTGGTTCTCCATATCTAGTTGACATTGAAGACACACCCGACTTGGAAAGTAATGAGAATGTGGATCAAGTACCCACCAAGAAGATTTAAAACCTTCCTACCTAAACTGATCAAGAGTTATGTGTTATTACATTTGGAAATTATTATCATGATGAAAATGCTTTCACAAGTGATGATGATCAATCTACAATATCTCAAGAAATATCAGTTGATAGATTTAGAATGATTCTACATGGTATTTCTGAAGAAAGTACATCCCTGGTTTGTGGATTATTTCAGTGCATGCATGAAAATATCCCTCAGCTGGAAGAAGAAACTGATGTTTTGGAGAAATATTACAAGAAAAAATTGTTTAATGTCTAAATCTCTCTAGACAGGTTGGAGCCTTTGAAGCAACAAAGAGGGGATTTGAAGAAAGTTCTTAAAAGTGGCTCAATGATGTTGAAGAAAAGGAGGGAGTCAATAAGACTCTGGAAGAGAAGATCCATGCACTTGAAGATGAGCTGAAAAGGGGAAATGAAGTCAAGAAGTTATGTTTGGAAGATAACTCCAAGAAGATCAATAACTTGACTCTTTGATTCAAAACAAATTAAAGATGCATGAATATGAAGTTGAAAGATTGAATAAGGCTTGTGAAGATAAGATGACAATGATTGAAGACCAAAAGGTCATCCTCAATATGAGATGTCTAGTGTTGGAAGATCAGTTGATCAATCATGGGAAGACACATATTGAGTCTTCACAAAAGAAGGACAAAGTTACTGCTAGAACCCAATGTTCACTGGAGGATTCTACTGTCAAAAGACCTCAAAAATGTGATAAGAAGATCATGACTTCACTCATTGATCCATCACAAGCATCTACGAAAGTAAAGGTATCATCCATACCAACTTGTATTAATGTTTCTAAAATTTCTTCTACAGAAAGTGCATGTTGGAAGAAAAATTCTAAAAAAGTTTGGATGAAGAAAAGTGAGATGAAACCTATCACCATGGATAGGGTGGATAAGGGAAATAATGTGGAAGATAGATCCCCATAGAAATCACAAAATACCAAGAAGAAGACTCAGCAATCTTATCAAGGAGATGACAAGAAGTCAAGGTTTGTTGGTCAATGCTGGTGCTGCAATAGGTTTGGGCATTGTGCACAAGATTGTTGGTACAATCCCTTAAATGTAAAAGCACAGAGAAAGCCCATCTCAAGGGGGAGAAATCCAGAGATGATGAAGCAACACCCACATATCCAGAAACATATGTATACTGCAAACAAATTTGGAATGTTAGATAACATCTGTGATGTATGCAATAGGAGTGGTCATATGAATGGTGCATGTTCATATAATAAAAGAAGACCACAAAAGCTAGGAAAGAATGAAGAAGAATCCTTGGGAAGAAATCAGATGAATAATGTGAAAACAAATTCTCCCAAGAATATTTCCATAAGGAAAGATGAGAAGTCCTTGGATTCAAATCCAAAAAGGTGAATGATAGTGCATCCAAAAGAACTACTAAGAAAGAATCCACTCAAAATAATCCATGTAGAAGATCATATCATAATGCCTCAATCCCTAATGATATATTGGTGGTTTTTCCAGAAGATTTGGACAGAATGAGGAAAATGGAAGATGCACAAGCTAAGGCTAGTGCTAAATACAAAAAGAATATTCTACGTGAATACAATGAAGTTCTGTTTGTGAGGTGCAACAAGGCTGGTCATACTATGAGAAAGTGCTTTGAATTTATTCCAGAACAACAAGAATTCTTTAAAAAGATGAAAGTTGCACCAGGAGATTCTAGTGCTTTGAAAGCCCTTGAAGAAAGAATATTCACAGACAAAGAGATGGAAGAAATAGTGAGGTCCACACAATCACTATCATCATTGAATATCAAATGTGAAATTGTAAGGAGTGGAGAAAATGGAGCATCTTGGTTGAGAAAATCATCTCAGACTTCTTGTTCACATTGAAGAAGCATGGAGGATCCACCTTATTCCCTTAAATCTTTGTGTATTGTATTTGTTCTGATAATACAGGGAATTTAAGGTGAAGCAAGATCTCAGAGGGAGAACCTGAGATTCAGTGATGAGAAGTATTCCCTTGAGGGGGATACACGTGAATAAGTTTCCATAGTCATTATCTCAATAAGTATCAACTTTAGTTGGTACTAAATTCTACTACTCTGAAGATTGTCTGAAGATCACGCCATTGGAAATGTTATGTTATTTATAAATCTCTCATCCTTGTCTACTCAAAATAAAGATCATTCTACAAAGGGGGAGTATTAAAGATAACCAATGACATAAGAAGAGTGAAAGTGCCCCAAGGCCACTTATCCTAGCAATTTCACTTGAATGTTTTTGATTTTTTTGTTGAAGTGAGTGCAAGAATTTCATATTGATTATTTATTATCACATTAAATATCTTCGGCCTGGAATGAAAGTGGAAAACCCTTGAAGCAAATTGTATGAGTTCTCATCTCATGTGGTGTCATATTCAGTGGGTAATGGACAACTTTGTTGTCTAAATCAAATCCTCTTGTTTTCTACACCGAGCATTGCTCAAGTAGACTTAGAGTGAAATGATTGATGGCACATTTCTTAAGTATGGAATGATACCCTCTCTACCATGAACTTTGTATTTCTTGTCAATAAGGGAGAGAGAAATTAAATGAATGTCTATGGGAGAGAAATAAGGGGAGAGATAAGATTCTCATTTTGACATTGACACATTCATTTGAGGAGAATTTAAGGTATTGACAACAAAATACAAAGAGGGAGATTGTTGGGACTACTTTGTGTATGAAGATTTTTTTTGTTGTCAACAGTTTTCAATACTCGTCAAAATGAAGAAGAAGATGAAGAAAGACTAAAAATTTAGTGGAGATTGGCTGAAGTGAGGTTGCATGGAGAATTGTTATGGAATCATAACATTGGTTATCATACTTCAGCAATACTCTAATAAGATCAATTCAGACGATTGTTGAACTGATCCTAAGTTCAATGAACTTGTGTCAAAGGTGACACGTTGTTTACAACAATGAATAATGGAGAAGTGTCATCCATTTGATGATGATTGGAGAAAAATGGTGAAGTATCATCTATCTAAGGATGGTTGAAGAAGAATTGAGGATTTGAAGTGAGGATGAAAGAAGTATTTTGGAATTCATATTCCAAAAATAATGGACAAAAAAGATGATGCCTTGCTGATTTGTATTTCACAAATATCATAAGTTTGGAGAACTTGTGATGAAAGACTTATGAAGAAAAGTAAGAGAGAAAGAAGTAGGCGCGCAAGTATGCAGTAGGTGCGCAAGTATGCAGTAGGCGCACAAGTATGTAGAGGTGTGAAAGTCATATTTCAAATAGCATTATTTCAAAAATATGGCAAAGGAAAGAAGGCTCACAAGTACCAAAAAGGTGCGCAAGTACCAAGAAGGTGAGAAAGTACCAAGAAGGCGCACAAGTACCAAGGAGGCGCGCAAGTGACAGGGATTCGCGCAAGTGCCAAGAAGGCGCGCAAGTACCAAGGAGGCGTGCAAGTGAATGTGACGTGCAGGCTGCCAAAATTCCTATAAAAAGGAGACTACCATCCTCATTTCTTAAGGCTCGAGACTTAGATAAATATTTTGAGCTCTGAGCACGCAAGTCAAAGAAGTGTGGCACGCAAGTGGTTGAGGTGCGCAAGTTGAGCCTCATTTTTAGGTGGAACGCAAGTGTTGTGCTGTCCACAAAGAGGTGCGCAAGTATAAGGGTGACGCGCAAGTATTGCCTGTCCACAAAGATGCGCGCAAGTGGAAGGAGGCGCGCAAGTGTAAGGTGGTACGCAAGTGATGAAGTAGCGCGCAAGTGATGGAGAGGCACGCAAGTATTGGTGCACAAGTCCAGGTCACGCAAGTCACCGAAATGCCTAAAAATAGGCTACTATCCTCCTCATTTTTTTAAGGCTCAACACTTAAGAAAAAAATTTGAGATCTGAACATGCTAGTGTAGAAAGCGGCGCGCAAGCTGAATTAGAGCACAAGCTGAGGGTTATTTATAAGGCGCGCAAGTATTTCTGTGCAAGTATTTCCGCGCAATCATTTTTGTGAAAGTATTGACTTGCAAGTATTTCCACGCAAGTATTGTCATGAAAGTATTGCCACACAAGTATTACAGTGCAAGTATTTCAATGCAAGTTTTGGCGCACAAGTTTTGGCGCACAAGTTGTTAGAGGTTCGCAAGCGAAGAGTGTGTTTAATCCAAAGGTGGCGTGCAATTTTTGAGTTGGGAAAAATTGTGGCATGCAAGTATTTGGTGGCGCAAAAGCAAGGAGGCACGCAAGCAGGGTGGCATGAAAGTAAGGATTGGTGTGCAATCTGTGAGTTGTTATAGAAGTTCTTACCAGCTTCTATTCAACTGTGATGATGCTAAGTTGATCTAGACTTCATTTTTTTTACAATCACAAATAGAACTTGTGATTCTAGAAAGAAGAAGAAGAAGAAGATCTCGGTATATATGGTTTTGCACTGAAAGAAAACGTGTGAAGAAGAGTAGGTTTTAGTGCAGCTAGTTTTGCATTAAATAAGCATAAGAAGAAGAAGAGTGTGCATCTTACAAGTTTGCTACATAAAAAGAAGAGAAGAAGAAGGAAAAGGGTTCACTACATGCCATATACATGATAACATGCATTTATAAACAAGAGAAAAATTCAATCTGATGATGCCAAGTAAGCCGATCTTCGTTTCCTGAATAATCACATTGGTATATGTGATTCTTGTTAAGAAAGAAGAAGAAGTGATAGTGAATTCTGTTATTGCACTAAAGAAAATGAAGAAGTCCTAGTGCATCTGGTTTTGTACTAGTGAGGAAGAAAAGAATAATACAAGAAGAATTTCTTGCCTACTGCTTTGCAAGTAATCAAGTGAAGAGCACCGAAATAGATCAAGAGAAGAACCTATCTTTTGAAGAAGGAAGAAGACTGTCTCCATAGGCAGTATAAAGAACTAGCTAGAAGCTGCAAGTTGGGCTAGGTCATCACCAGTCCAGGGAAGAGGATTGTTTCCCACCCCCCTCTAAAGTGTAGGGACTCACACTATCTAGAGGATTGTTTTCCTAGCCACTCCATTGTAACAGCATTTCACATTATAGTGAAGAATCCATGCACCGGTCATCCCCATTCATGGAAAGGATGTAGCTACTCTTATTGAGTGGTAAACCTTGTAAAAATATCTTGTGCGTATTTTTATTGCTTTCTATTATTGCATGTGACAGGAAAATAGAATAAGAGAATCAAGATCCTAACAGGTCAAGAGGTACAGGGATAAAAGTTGAAATTGGTTTTAAAAGTCCCCAACACTGATTCAACCCCCCCCCCCCCTCAGTTTTAGGTATATCCCAAACTAGTCCTCTCAATGAATAAACTTTTTGTGTTTATGTCTTTGATTAACTGAGTATTTTACCTGTATTTAGGCAAATTTTTATCTATATTCATGGATGAAATATTTATTTACTACCGGACTTGTGATGATCATTCCCAACATCATGATATCAACTTGAGTACACTAAGAGAGTGGAATCTTTACACCAATCTTTCAAAGTGTCATTTATGGATTGATTGAGTATATTTCTTAGGTCACATAATCTTAGATGAATATGTTTAATTTTACCTGTATAAGGTTCAAGTTGTGGTTTCTTGGTATTATGCCAATAATGTTTTTCATATCAAATTCTTTTTGAGTTTAGTGGGTTATTATCGACAGTTTATCAAAAAAATTCCAACTTGGAAGTGCCACTCTCATACTGTTCAAAGAAGGGTTTAAATTTTGAGTTATCTATGTAATTAAAGGATTATATCTTGGACCTAAAGAATCATTTCACCACAGCTTCCATTTTGGTCTTACTTTATGTAGGTAATAGGTATAATTTGTTTTGTGATGCATCTACGATTATACTTGGGGAGATGTGGAAGTTGGGAGATAAAATTGTTTCATATGGATCATGGAAGTTTATTTCACTTGAATAGAATAATACCACACACAATCTATAGTTGGATTTAGTGTTTTATTCATTGATATATTGGTGGAATTATCTTTTGTGTGAGAATTGTTTCATTTATACTGATCTTAAGAGCCTAAAATATATCTTTTCTCCATATGGTTTGAATATTTGGTATTGTATATAAGTTGAGTACATACATTATTATGATTTTGAGCTAGGTTATATTCCACGAATGGAAAATAATGTTGTAGATGAATTGAGTTGGAAGACACAGACTCAGTCGGTTCAAGAATCTAGTTCCAAGTGGAAGAAGATGGATTTTTTGCTGATATTCATATAGGTGTTCAGTAGGGGCATGAGTTGATGAAACTCATGTCCTGGTCTATTGATTCATCTCTTTTAACCCATGTTAAGAGGAGTTAGTGTTGGGATTCATAATTTATGGATTTGGGAGACAGTTTTGAATGTGTTAATCCACCTTCAGATTGGACTATTGATGAGGATGAGATTATTCATGTTTTTGGTTGTGTTGTTGTGCTTACTTGTATGTGGGAAGAGATGATGTGTGAGTTTCATTCCATGAAGGTGATAGTGAACCCTAGTTTGACTGTACCATGACCTTCATAGATAGTATTGGTGGCCAAGAATGAAAAAGGTGGTTTCATTTTTCATGACACAATGTTATACCTATCAGTGGGTGAAGGCTGAGAATTAATGACCAAATGTAATTTTACAACCATTCCCCATTATGGAATGGAAGAAGGGTGATGTTACCATAGATTTTTTGGTAGGTCTTCAGAGGGAACCATAGAAGAATGATGTGATATTGGTGATTATGGATCGGTTGACATAGGATTCAATTTTCTTGGAAATATGGTATACTTTAATTATTGTCCTATTGGGTCTCTTATATGTTTGAGAAATAGTACATTTTCATGGTGTTCAATGGACTATAATATCATATCATGATCTTTATTTTACTTCATAATTCTTGAAATAGATGCATAAGGTGTTGGTTACTCATGTGTTTTTTATTACAGTAGTTCACCCATAGATAGAGGGAAAATTAGAATATACTATTCAGGTATTCAAGGAAATGTTGAGGGAATGTGTCGTATAATTTGGTGGATCTTGGGAAAAACATTTACCACTCATTGATTTCTCCTATAACAATATGTATTAGGTGACTCTTCAGATGGGACCATATGAGGTGCACTATGGTAGGACATGTATATCTCTATTATGATGGATGGAAGCAAGGGAATTGGAGTTTTTGGGACTAAGTCTCATGTAACAGACGTTAGATACGGTTCAACTAATTTGGAAGCACATGGATATGACCCAATGTAGAAAAAATTCATATGTTAATCAATGTAATTGACCTCTTTAGTTTACGGTGGGTGACCATGTGTTCCTTTGGGTGTCACTGAGATCGGGTCAACATTTGATTCAGAAGTAGGGTAAGCTGATGCCCAGGTATGTGGGTCCATTTGAGATATTGGATAGGATCGGAATAGTGGAATATTGATTAGATCTTCCATAGTGGTATAGTGCTATAAATAATTTGTTTCATGTGTCATAACTTTAGCAGTAGAACCCCAACCCATCTCATGTGATTGATGTTAATAATATTGAGTTTGAGGATGATACATCCTTTTAGGATCATATGATTCATGTTGTGGATCATACAAGGAATTTTTATGAGGTAAAACCATGTCCTTGTTCCAAGTGTTATAAAAACAAGGTGAAATCCAAGAGAAAACATGGGAGAGTGATGTAGATATCTAGGTCCATTATTCTGATCTATTAACTATTGAATCCTAGTGATGTTAGGGAGTAAAACTCAAGGATTAGTTGTTATAATGTAGGGAGGTTATATGGTTATGACCTTCATACAAGGTGCATTTCATTTAAATTTTAGTTTGACTCTTTTATTTGGTTAATTAAATGCTTTCTAAGAGTACAAGGGGTCTCGAGGGTGTATTGGGGTTCAGAACACTAAATAGGGGGGTATATGTCTTATTATATTATAGTGTTAGTGAAAAGTTAGTACTAACCTTACACCATGGACAAAAAGACTATGTTGCCCAACCCCCCTTGGACAGAAACAAGTGCATGGATACCACATGGTTTATCAAATCGTGTGGGTGTCCCAAGAAAACCGAACGGCCTGGACCCCTTTTGGATAGAGGTATTTGAATGGTTGGCTCATGGTTTGGACAACCATGTATACAAACCATACGCCTCAATAAAAATGGTGCATTTTACCATTTTTCAACCTCAAATATTAAAATTTATTACCCAAATTTCCTCTCATTCCCTCCTCCAACATCAATGGTTATAAACTATGAGTTATCCCCACTTACAATGATCATTCTCCTTTGATCTGTGGCCATTGAAAGTGTTTTTTGTGGCAAATTGATGTTCTGGGTGAGACTTCTAATCCTATTTCATTTATTTCCTTGAAGAATCATGGTAGAATGTTTTCTATATATATGAATCCCTAAAACCTTGTTTTTTAATTATATTCTTATATTTGGAATTGAGGGTTGTTTGGTCCTAAATCAATTTTCATGTTTAAGTGATCAGTTTTCTATATGTTATATCTTATAGTTTTCATGTTTTATTCATGTGTATGTGGTTGTTCATTTTTGTTGTTGTGATAAAAATTAGATTCCATGGAAGAAAAAGATAAATTGGGTGTTTAAATGATGAGTTAGGCCCCTCATAATTCCCATTGGATCTATTGAGTATGTTTAGATTGGGACTATGGTCACCCATGGGGTGTGACACTCCCTTGAACATGAAAATTGAGTTTTTAAAAGATAATTTGAAGGTTTTAAGAGATTAAATCAAATTTCATTGTTTTTATCATGTTAACATGAAATAAGGGGTTGTTTTGATTAACTTTAATAAGTCAACTGAGTTATGGATTGTGAATGGGCAAGTATGATAAATGGTTAAAGAGGTATTCCACTGAAGTTAAAAGGCTTGAAAGGGGGGAAATGTTTGTAATGTGTTTAAATGGTTAAATGGGTTTATTATGGGAATTGAGATCATGTTGAATGTAATGAACCATAGAAATGTGAAAAATGAGAAGGTGTACCCTTTTTGTTATTGTATGATAAGATATCACTGATATTAACCTTATGAAATGAAACTAATGGTTAGTTAGGATGTTGGATTACTGATTCTCTCTCTTAGGTTGGCCAACTGATGCCTCAGGAACCCCGATGCATCATAATATCATAGGATAGACTGATGCTCCTAAATCTAGAGGTATTGACATGGTGTTTCATATCATGGATATGATGGTCGAGCATAGAATTAGGAATCTCAATTGTATACTTGGAAATATTCTTCTTGTATTTTGACCGGTGACCCCCATGAACTATGGTTCAAATGACCGGTATGGTCCGAAGAAGATTTGATGAGTATGGGTATCACTTGGAACTGAGAATAAATGTGGCTAATTTAATTATTTTAAAATAAAAAATACCATTTATATAATACCTTATTATTCTTTGTAGTAATTATAAATAAAATTTTATTAGACTTGATATTGTCTTAAACACCATTGGTGGTGGCCTATTGATTTTTACTCACATCCCGCTCAGACTACTTTTTGGCACAGAAGAAAAATTCATTGTTTCCGGATAGGATAAGGGAAAATTCCTTATGTTAGATGGATAATATGGGACTTGTGATGGAGCATGGATGAGGGGACCCAGCATGACATGAAGACATTTATTTGGATATTTTATAGTGTCTTATTTTGGTTTTCTTATAGAACCTGACACTATTTTAACATGGCATGTTTATTTTTGTGGTTGTGGGAATTTATACATTTTTGGGAATTGATTATATAATCTTGATTGTTTATAATTATTACTTGGTTATTAGTTACCTTGTATTTCATGGTTATATTAATCTTGTAAAGAGGGTATAGTCTCCCCACATTCCTCCTTAGACCCTCGTTGCTAGTCATCAGCCTCTGGCGTATAAAGAGGTGCAGTTGAGGTCATGTGATACACTGGATGAGGGCACCGAATTAATGGAATCTAGTCTAGGAAATTATAGGATACCACTACCAAGTCTTGGGTATCAAATAAGAATACAATAATCAAACTTTATTTATATTAACCATTTATTAATTATTACCGATATCATTTCCAATATTAATTTTTTAATATTCTAAGACAAGCTCCAGCAATCTATTAATTATTTGCTAATATTCTCAATTATGTCATCATCATAAAGTGATAATAAATAACCGACCTCGTTATTTAATTAGTTTAGTTATCATTTCATAAAATCCTAGGTACACAGGGACTCCTCCCAAGCTACCATATAAAATATGAACGCATAGTGAATAGTACCAAGATGCTTTTCGTATTAGAAACATGATTATATAAATAACATCCATCCATCGGTTCACTAAATAATAATATTCATCATCAGGAAAGCATCCTAGATTTCAATACAGAAATAATGACTAAGCTGAACTTCAACTTGTTCTATTAGTTTCAGTGACATCCTTGACACCAATTTATGTAATAACATATATGGAATCCCATGCCAACATTATCACAATGATAATAGGTGCCCCATTCCACCACCATCATCATCACCGGAACCTTATTCCACCATAAAAATCATGGGAATCCCTACCCATATCATCACTATAACTAACACCCCATAACACCATCATATCATTGAGCATCCCCACCCATTATTCCCACAACACAAGGTTAGAATTCAATCAAATCAAGGCTATAAATCCACATAGTATAAATTTATATTAAATTTATTATTCTAAACATAATTTAAACGGAAATTATGGCAAAAAAAGGAATTCAATCCTTTATCAAGAACATCAGGCTCCATCATACCCAAAGAAATTATTTGATCAATCATCAGATTTTCATTACCATTTTTAATTAACTAATTTATAATTCATGAATCCCATGAATATTATCCATAAAATATCCATGTCTAAATAATATTTATTTAAATTTTTTTCCTTAAGTTGTTTTTATATATAAAAAAATCTTGATGATAATTATTTCAACATGCTTCTTTTAATATAATTAAACCATTGTAAGCTTTAAATTGTTATAAAATTTAAAATCATATTAACCATGATCATAAACCAAATTAATAAATAGAATACACTCTATTAAATCTTATATGAAATAAAATATTTAAAAAAATCATGTAATCACACATCCTAAATGTTTCAACATGAATATTAATATTCATATATGTGATGATACATACAGTTTCATAATTTAATTAAATTCTAAAATGTGATAATAATATTCAAGAATGAATAAAGTACTATGCATGAATAAATTCACTTTAGAAAAATTAAAACAATAATATAACATGTTATAATCTCCATTTTAATCTTCTAATTAAAAAAAATTATCAAATAATTCTTATCAATATTATTTAAGCAGTTTAACACCACATCATACCATTATTTTTTTTCTTTTGAATATTTATAAAACCATTATATTTAATATAAAACTTAAAAATATGTATTTTATCTTAATTTTGATAATATTATAGATTATAAAACACCATTATCTACTTTATTAAATAAATAATTAATCACCATTGTGAAAATTATTATCAACAATATTTACTTCAAGAAGAAATGACCAAATTATAAGATAACTTTATTTATCCTCAACATGAAATATTATTTCTAATTCAATTATCAAAATTAAATAGGTTAAATATTTTATTTCTGAAATAATATTATATTTAATTTCTAGAAATTATATTAACACATTAATTCTATTTCATGAAATTTTAGTTTTATTGGAACAAACATTATTCTGTATAAATTAAAATTTTATTAAATTTTTTGGAATTAACAATATTTCATTGATTGAATTACATAAAATGTAATTCATCCTCCACTTTTATAATTTCAAGATTAGCATACATTCATTCCTCATGTGATTATTTTATTGATAATTATTTGATAATTTTTAATCATATTCATTTAAATAGAGGATAATAAAGCATGATAATTTCACACTTGCACGTTAAAAAAATAAGGAGAAGTCATAGATCCCCTGCATCTTGGAAGCCTCTCATGTTGTAGCATCAAAACATAAGAGAGAAGAAGATGGTATTCACATATAATAGAAGAAATATAATCCTTGGAAAATTTGAAAAAGACTTTACAAAACTTAAACATCAAGGTTTTGGGTCACTGAAACTTGAGGTTTCTCATTTTCCATGTGAGATGAAAACAGAGACCCTATTCAGAAAACCCTTAACATGGGATTGAATTTCAGCATTGCATATCTGAATCAAATAGATTTCTTGTCTGAAAGAACAATTCAAACCATATAGGATACATTGAGATGTTGTTAGATGAATTTAAAAGTTGGTTGGGATCAACACCATCCTATAGCTGAGTTTTCTTCTAACAATATCATTCAATAAAGAATTAATATGGCTCCTTATGAATCTATATATGGGAATAAATATATATCTTCAAAGTGATGGAATGAAGTTGGATAAATAAATCTATTGGGACCTAAGATCTTTGAAGAAATAGTAGATAAGGTCAGATCCATTCAGCAGCATATCAGGGAAGCTTAGAGTTGAAAAAAAATTCATGCTGATAATCATCGAAATGGTCAAGAATTTGAATTTTGTGATAAATTTTTTCTCATAATTTTTCAATGGAATAAGGTTATGATATTCAAGAAGAGTGGTAAACTAATACCTAGGTATATATACCCCTTTAAAATTCTTGATTTTATCAAGATGGTATCCTATCACTTGGAACTTCAACCAAACATCTCTCAAGTCGATTATGTGTTCCATGTATCTTTCTCAAGGAAGTATATAGTTGACCCTTCACATGTACTAAACTTAGAAGACATATCATTGGATCAAGAAATTTCTTATGATGAACAAATAGAGGAAATTTTGGATCGTACAAAGAAAGTTCTATGAAACAAGACTACACACCTTTTCAAAGTTTGGTTTTAAAACCACCACTTTGAAGAATCTATGTGGGAACCTGGGGATATGATGAGGCAGAAGCACCCATATTTTTTGTATTATAGTGATGAATTTTGATGGAAATTTTCATTTTAAGGGGGAAGAAGTTGAAAACCCATGTTTTTATGAACATTTTTTCTAATACATTAAATTTATTTGATATATTTCATTGCACGCTACACCAAGTTAATATTTTGTTATATTCTACACAAATTTAGATTTTCAATACATGAAACATCATCTTAGCTTCTGTTATACGCAACACTGAGTTTTAATAAAACAATGATATATAATTAATATAGTTATTTAAACATCGCCATTATAACCTATCTGTTAGAATTAGGAAAATGAATAGAAATAAATAATTTAATAATATTAATTCTAATGGTTTTACATAAAGGAAAAAAAATTTCTTGAAATATATAATTTTTAGTAAAGTCTTTAATTGTTTTGAAGATGTTATTTCCTCAAAAAACTTCTATTTATGTATTTTTTGTAAACAATGATAAAATTAATTTTTCACACTTTTGGAAATTTAATTTGATAATATAAACTTAATTCTTGAATTCATAATGTCAAAATTATTTTAGGATGAATTTTTTGGGTTTTTTCTAAAATGTTTCATTTTTTGGTTGATAATGAAAAATACTGAATTTTAATTGAAAATTTTATTTCCATTTAATTTATTTATATAGTTAAATTATATTTAAATTTGGTTTAAAGAATATTTAGTTCAATAATACATATATTAATCCAATTTATGTCATTGTAATCAATATTATATTAATGTTGGATATAAAACTTTTGTAATATTTTGCACATTTTTTCTTTAAAACTCCGATTTTTCAACATGTATACAGGATTAGTTTTAAATTAATTTCTTCCAATTAAATAATTATAATTTGGAAAAATGGATTCCATATTTTGAATTAGAATAATTTTTAATTTATTATAAGGTAAACATAATTTTTTACTAAAGTTATTTTTGAAAGCAATTAAAAACTAATTACAATGATTAAGGTAAAAACAAGATCACTTTGTGGTTAAACATATAATATAAGGTCTAAAAATGTCCCAAATATTTTTTTAAACCCTTTATGGACATTGTTTGACCATATAATGTCTAATTATTTAAATTGATCCATTTTGGATAGTTTTTCATATGAAAAATGTGGGTGGAATTTTCTCTTTCAAAAATTTACAAGTTTTCCCCTCACCTCTCTTATAAAAGTCCACCCCTATTCCCCTCCCTTCACACCTCTAAATACATTTTTCTTGGAAAATAAATATCCAAATAACATTAAAAATTCTTTAAAATCATCCTATATTCCTTAATTTTGGCATAAATTCAATAAAATTAGGGCTTTGGTGCAAACCAAAAGGAGATACCCTAAATAAGAGGTAATGTTCATCAACGAAATTTTTTGTTTTATTTATTCCTAAACCACCTTAGATTATTTTTATATCATTATTATATAATAAACATATTATCTTTAATATATTGAGATGTTTTTATTTTAATTTTATTACTTATAACCACACACGCTTCCATCAAATAGGTTATAAAATCATTGTTCGTGTGTATGGTGGAGTACCGTCTCATGAACCGATATCATTTTTTATTCCATTATCATCTTTAAAGGTAGGGAATAAGGATTTAAATACCATTAATATATTACATTTATGGTTTTTATTATCTTACTATGATTATGTAATTTTTATATCATGCATACCTTCATTCTTTACATTTTTTTGAGAATACGATTAACACGTTCGTGTGTACGGAGGACTACCGCCTCGTGAAGCGATGTGATTCATTCACAATTTACATGAAATGTATTAAGGATGGGTTTAATAAAAATATGTGATATATATTAAATTAAAATAATTTTTTAATGATAATATATCATACACTTTTCTTCCTTTCAATACGACTAGAAAATGGAAACAACATCCATGCCTACGTTTGTCCTACTGTCTCCCTGGATAGTGTATTTCATTTCATTTTTCTATCTTTTATAGATTATTATAAATATATATATATATATAATATATGATACTTATATCATGGTTATAATTTTGGAGACTATTAAATCACTATTAACGTCATATAACCAAAAATATAACGAATGAAAACATATACGAAAACCAAATCGGTTATTACCTGAAACACAACTTTAACAAGAATCATTAATAAAAAGGTAATAAAAGGTCATAAGTATATAATATATGATATGATATATAAAAATAATAATATTTAATATATTTATAATAAACTTATATTTATTATATAGTAATCTTTAATGAGTATCACAGAAGTCATGACTTAATGTAAGAGAATTTTGTCTCAATTTTCTTTCTTTGATACACATACTATGTAACACACCTATAATCTTTTATGAGGTGTATATAATTTTTATTTGACATGTTATATCATTAATACATTTATTTTAATGATATTTTAATAACCATATAGGGTTATTATATCATGGATATTATTATTTAGAGTTATCGAAGTGGTAAGAGTTTATCGCTACAATCTCAACATTTATCAGGATGGTTTACGATTATATTTACATTGATGAAATATTATGATCCAAACATTAATAAATCTAATTAATTTTATTATATTATTTTTATTAATGATATAGTTATGTAATTTTACAATTTTACCACTATTTGGTACTTAATATATTTAATAAAATGTTTTTAAGAAAACCCAACTTTATATCTCTCTTTGGACAGAAATATTTTTTCTCACAAAACCATGTTGTATAAAAATATTTTCAAAAATTTTATATTGTTCTCATATTGTTTTTAAAATAAATTTTTACCCATGTTTTACATTTATAAAAAATAATTTTAAAAGAAATCTTTTTTTTATCTTCTGATCAAGGCTCTTTTGACTTCTACGGAAAATATGAATAGAGTGTTTATTTTTACATGTATAGAATGGATATAATTCTTTGACACCATGAAAAATCACTATTTTTAATCTTACTTTATAATTTTTAAAATTTATTTCAAAGAAATGTATTTTCATATTGTTTTATATTTTAAAAAAAAGTGTTTTTCAATTCAGAAAGGGTATTTTCCTCAAGAAATGTTTTTAAAATGTCTTTTAGAGTTATTTACTATCTAAGATGAAATAGATTGTTTTAAACTCTTTATTAATGTTCATATGATCCAATAATAACATCCATATTCTTTCTTTTAATGGTTTATGTTTTTTTGGAATGATTTTTTTGACACCTGATTCTCTTCTATGGGTTTTACTATAGTAAAACACTAATGAAACCCACTTCTTTTAATAGGTTATACTATTATTAAATGATTATTAATAATATATATTTTTCATTGGTTATGATATTATGACATGTTTATGATACCCATTTAATTTCATGGGTAATGATATGAATAATTTTTATGATATTGTGGAACACAAATGTATGCTTTCATTATGTCATGTGTGGGACCTATATCTTCCTCAAATGTAATAGTTAAAGATTTATATTTCATGAGATAGAAAAGATTAGAACAGGGAGTAAACATGGTTTATTAATACTGTGATAGAATGGGAATTGAAATCGGTTCAGTAATATAGGGTTTGAACAGTGTGTGAACCCCTTAAGTAATGTAATATTTCCAATATGATGGTCTTGGAAGTGAGTCTTAACTAATATGGAAATGATTTCCTATGCTTATGTGTAATCTAGAAATTCCATGTCTTAAGCTCTCATGGATCATGTCTTTGATTCCCTTATGATTCATGTCTTATGAACTTCCAACATTTATGCCATGAATCATGATTATAATCTTTTCTATACAGGGTATATTTTTTAAATTCTCTTCTCATGTTCCCATATCCTTATGGTCATGTTATGCTTACATATCTCCCTTGTTTTCAGTATAGAGCATATAATCTCACCCCATATTATGTTTCTATTTCCCATGTTATTAAGATATGTATTATGTATGATATTTCTAATAAGGGTGCTAGTTATGAAGAATGTAGTGGGAGATGATGTAGCACACTTATGCACCAGTGTTTATGTTTCTAAGTTTCCAAAGGCACTAAATTATTATGGTTATCGGGAATCAGTTTATTTAATGTAATAAATATTCCACAAAAATTATGTAAAGTATATGTATGAAAATCTTGGGTCACTATATTATTGTATTGTGATATTATTGTGAAATATAAATTTTAATTAATGTAAAATATATGCAAGTTTATATTAGGCCATCTCATTGTTCATGGTTATGGTATCATGATTATATAATCTTATTCCATGGTATATATTTTACCATTTGATATTACATGACCTTATATCATGATTTATGACTCACCGATAAGTTTTTCCATTATTGATAATTTGATCTCACCCCTTATTATTTTTTCCATTCCCTAGGTTATGAAGAAGAGTATAACATATAAGACATATATAAAGATGTTTATCATGGTGAAATTATGGATAAATGTTTAAAATTATGTGAGATAATATTTTTATATAGCCAATACCCAAAGACACTAAACCTTTGGGTTCTTGTATTGTGATATTATTGTGAGATATAATGTATAATTAATATAAAATATATGCATGTTTATCCTGGTTCGTCTCACTTGGTATCAAATCCAATTTGTAGATTATATGTTCTTAATACCAGACTTGAGAATATGGGTTTGGGGTGCCTTAGTTGGTATTAGAGTAGGGTTTAATTATTTTTGAGGATTATTTTAGTTATTTATGGGGATTAATATAAGAAAAAATTAGTGAAAGCCAAATGGATAAGTCTAAATTTAGGAAAAAACATTAAATAGTGGTAAAGTATAGTGTGTGTGGTTTCTTTAAAATAACATCCTTGTATAGATACAAACAAGTGAATAAAATTTCTATCACATATTTGTTAGGGGTAATCATGCCTAAAAAAATTGGTTATGTATTAACTCGATCTTCACTCGGTGCACAACAAGTGGGCCTAACTGCACACATGGTTTGATACTCACGAAGGATTTACTATAGTGATTCACATATTATTTATAAACCATTATGAAGGATTTAAATTAAATTTAATGATGTAAAATATAAGTAGTTATGTTAGATAACCTTATAGGAATATAATCATTGATAACTTTGATTGAAACTAAGATATTCATAAGTTAGGTTGTGCACATCATTTATGATTTACTCTTATAAGTTTATAATTACCTTTATAAAATTAGTAATTTATCATTCTCGTACCAAAATTTTTCTTTATTAAAATTAATGGTTGGAGCCTAAAGGAACCAAGTTAACAATGAGTGTGATTGGAAATTTGGTGATTTCCCAAAAAAAACCAAAGAGGATAGGTGTTGGAGTTAGAAATCTTATGGCAATGCCAAATCAACTATATTAAGTTTTGATTAAAAACTTTAACTTAATTGAATTTACAAACATGAAAAATAAGAAAAAATGGAGTTTCATGGAATTTAAGTTGATAAATACCATGTAGGAAAGAAGATTCAATTTCTAATGTGTCAGAAATTTTGGAGGAATCACCCGAGGAAGTTTCTAAAACGAACATGAAAATGTTTCATGTGTGGAAGGGTTTTCCACCAAGCTAATGATCAATGAAGATGAATGTAGATTTTGATAAATATAATAGAGGGTAAGAAACTCACAATTAATACACCACCAACACTTCAATGCATCAAATTCAATAAATTTTGGAATTATGAAAAATGATTCCCCAATCCAATTGATAATAAGGATAATAAGCCTCAATAACCTCAAAACCATGGGTACTAGGAAGAACCTATGAAATGACTTATAATTAATTGCATCATGATAATTAATTTACCCTTACCCTCCACTCTATATTTATGGATATCTTATTGTATTTTTGTTCTATCCACAATAGAATATCTAAGCAGTTTTATAAGTGAATAAAATCCCTAACCTAATGGATTGATATTGAATTATCTAATAAAACATACATTTGTATGATTATTTCATTCCAAGTTAAATATTATGGGAATGTGATTTTTTAAAAACTGATTATTATTCATTTAGAATAATTTGATATGATTTTTGAAAATTGGGTTCCTATATACACATAGGCTTCATGTTAATTACCAAAATAGGGAAATAACATTTTATATTTCAAATCAGCACATGATCATTTATCTGTGTAAGGATGAATATTAACTCTCTAGGAAAATTAATTTCATTATATAGGTTTTAATACCCACTCATGAGTGTTATTGAGCTTAAATTATTGAAGATAAACTCAATAATGGGGATATTACTATTAATAGGGAAAATATGTTTTTAGGATTTAATTATACTATTTTATCACTCATTTATTATCTACTCAAAGAGAAAGTAAGATCATGAATACCACTTTAGAATTATAATAAGAAGCCTAAGGAGGGATAAAATGTATTAAAAATTTACAAAGTGTAATTTTTGGATGAAAATGTTTCATTTTTTGGTAATATAATATTAAGAGAGTGTATACCAGTTGATCCATAAAAAGCCTATTGAATGTTGTCATAGACTAACCATGGTGCCTGAGATCCATAGATTTCTTGGTTTAACTAAATATTATGGGTGGTTTTATGATAATTTCTCATGAATATATAATTATATAACTAAGCTAACTTGGAAAGGAGCCAAGTGCCTCTAGATAGATGAATGTGAGGAAAATTTAAAGTAACTGAAGAAAGGGTTAGTCATCACACATGTTCTTACATTACCCTATAGTGGAGGAGAGTTTTCAATATATAGTGATGCATCCAAGATAGGATTGGTTTGTTTTATTATTAAAAATAACATGGTTGTATACTATGCCTCGCTATAATTGAAGATACATGAGAAAAATTACCCAACTCATGATTTGGAGTTATTTGTGGTGACTCTTACATTAAATATAAATAGAATACATATTTACAGAGAAAAGTGTTATATATATATATAATTATCAAAAAAATTCAAGTATATATTAACACAGAAGGAGTTGAACATGCGCCAGAGAAGATGGTTAGAGATGATAAATAATTATGACTACTCAATACATTACCACCTTGAGAAGGAAAACAAGGTGGTCAATGCTTTGAGTAAAAAGTATCATGATAGATTATATATGATGAGGATCACAAAAGATCCAATATTTATGAATTTACAAATGGTGGATCTAGAAATCCTAAAGGAAGGGGAAAATATATTTCTCAATTGAATATCTGATCATCAATCCAAGTAATAATTAAAGAGGTCTATAAGAAATATTTAGATCTAAAAAATAAGGTTATAAATGTTCCAGAGTTTAAAAATTTTCATGATAGAATGATAAGGTTCAGGAAAAATTTATGTATTCCATGCATACCATATTTGAGAGAGGAGTTCTTAGTGTAATCACACAGTTCATCATTTTCTATTCATCCTAGAAGTAACAATATGTATAGAGATTTGAAATAATGATACTGGTGGTGTGGTATGAAGAGGGATATCGTAGAGTTTTTATATTGGTTCTTGGTATGTTAGAAAGTTAAGGCTGAAATAAAAAAGTATAAGGGGATGTTACTTCCATTACCCATACTAGAACGGAAATGGGAGAACAACACTATAGATTTTTTTTATTGGAATCCCAAAATCCTATAAGGGGAATAATGATATATGGGAGTTAGTTGATCACCTTACTAATTCATCACACTTCATCACTATCTGAGAGTACTTCTCTCTAGATCAACTTACCAGGAATACATGAAGGATGTGATAAGGTTTCATGGAGTACCACATTCTATTATATATAATTGGGATCTAAGTTTTGCCTAAAATTTTTGGGGAAGTATTTATAAATCCCCTAATATGGAATTTTGTTTTATCACTGCATATCATACTCAAATAGATGGCCAAACTGAAATAACAATCCATACCCTAGAGGATATATTGAGATCTTGTTCTATGGATTTCAAAGGTTGTTGCAATCAACACCTTATTCTAGATGAATTTTCTTTTAACAATAGATTTCACTACATAATTCAAATGTATCATTATAAATCCCTATATGTTAAGAAATTTAGATGTCCAAAATGTTCAAATGAAGTTGGATAAAGAAATATATTGGGACCTGAGATCGCTGGAGAAATGGTAGAGAAGGTTAGAGTCATTTGTAGCATATCAGGGCAGTTCAGAGTCAGAAAAAAAGTTATGATGATAATCATCGACATGATCAATAATTTGAAGTTGGTGAAATGTTTTTTCTCATAATTTATCCATGAAATAAGGTTATGAGATTTAGGAGGAAATGGAAACAAATCCCTATCTATATCAGTCCCTTTGAAATTATTGATCGTACCAGGATGGTAGCATATCGCATGGCGCTTCCACCAAAAATCTCTCAAGTAGATGATGGGTTTCATGTATCTCTCCCAAAGAAGTAAATAACTGAACATTGGGAATATGAAAAGGTAGAATTATCCTCATTCTTTTAGAGTGATGAATTTAGAGGTAAATTCTCATTCTAAGGGGGTAGAATGTGACACCTTGAGTTTTTATTAACCTTTTTTTGGAATAAATTAAATTTATTTGATATCTGGAATTACAATATAAAATAAGTTAATCTTTTTTTATACTCCACACAAAGTAAATATTGTGCTACATATAACATCAGCTTATATTTCGTTAAATGTGACTCTGAGTTTTAACAAAATAATGATATATTATTAATATATTTATTAAAATGTGACCATTATAACCTATCCAGTATACTTAAAAAAATTAATATTAATAATTAATTTTTAAATATTAATTATAATTTTTTTACATAAAAGAAACATATTTTTAATAAAAATATAATTTTCAGAAAATTCTTTATATGTTTTGAAGATAGTACATTCTCAAAAAAATTCTTTTGATGTTTCTTTGTGAGAAATAATAAAATTTATTTTTGAAAATTTTAGAAATTTAATTTGATAATATTAACCTAATTTTTGAATTAATAATTTCAAAATTATCTTATGTTTAATTTTTATGGTTTTTCTAAAAATGTTCAATTTTTTATGAATAGTGAACAATACTAAATTTTAACTGAAAAATTTCTTTTCATTTAAATTATTTATATAAGTAAATTATATTTTAATTTAGTTTTAAAGTATATTTAGTTAAATTACATGTATATTTATCCAATTTATTTCCCTAAAATCAACATTAACTAGAAATTAGATATAAAAACTTTGTGAACTTTTAAACATTTTTGCTTCAAAACCCCACTTTCTCGACACGTCTTCGAGATTAATTTGAAATTAATTTTTTCCAGTTATGTGATTATAATTTTGAAAAATGTATTATATAAATGGAATCATCATATTTTATAATTTCTAATAAGTTCAACATAATTTTTTACCAAAGTGATTAGTGAATGAAATAAAAAATTAATTATAGTAGTAAAGGAAAAAACATGATCACTTTGTGAACAAATTTAGAATATACGGTGTAAAAATGACCCAAAACTTTTAAAACCCCATTTTGTGGACATATTTTGATGTTATAATGTCTAAGTTTTTAAATTTATCTATTTTTTATATTTTTTCCATATGAAAATGTGGTTGTAATTTTCTATTTCAAGATTTTACAATTTTTCACTCACCTCCCTTATAAAAGGACACCCCCTCTTCCCCTCTCTTCACACATATCAATAACTTCGTATCAGAGAATAACTATAAAAAAATAATTCCAACTTCATTAAACTCATCCTATAATCCCTAATTTGGACAAAAATCCAACTAATGGAGGGATTTGGTGGAATCCAAAATGAGATACCTGAAGAAGAGGTAGCATTCATCAACGAATGTTTTTGTTTTATTTATTCCTCAAGCCCATTAAATTATTTTTCTATAATTATTATATAATAACCATAGTATATTTAATATAATTATATTTTTTATGTTAATTTTATGATCTAAAACCACACACACTTTCATCAAAGGGGTTATGAAATCATTGTTCTTGTGTACAATGGAGTACCACCTCATGAACCGATGTCATTCATTTGTCCATACCCACCTTTAAAGGAAGGGATTTGGATTTAAATACTATTTATAAATTATATTTTTGATTTTTATGTAGTTATTATGATTATGGAAATGTTATATCACACATAACTTTTCATATTCGGGTTTGCGAATTCTCCATTGATTTGGTTCAAGTTTGGTTCTTGGTTATTTTCCTAGGAAACGGGTGCGATGGGTTTGAATTTTTGAGGTATTAATTCCATTTATATATAGTCTATCTTTCCCCTCTCAGGTTCCCTATTATTGTTTTGAGGAAAATGAAAATTTTGGTGGACAAGACATGGCACATGGTTAGTATTAACCGTGCACCCTGCACAGGTAACCGTGTAGTAGGTTTCTGGGTGAGACAGAACCTACCGCACAACCAGTGCATGGCCGTGTACCTCATCCCAAGAACCATGATGTAGGTTAGGGTCATGGATAGAAGCAATTTCATGGATTTATCTCTGTAATTTATAACATTTGGATAAAGTCTGTGGTAGGTTCCCCCTTAGCAAAGGTGGTCTCACTATCGCCGCACGATTTGAAAATATGTGCGGCCTACTAGCTTATTACAAATTGGGGGTTTCTTTCTCTATACTTAATTTTAACCCCCAAAACACCCCTATCTGACACCGTACTTGGGATGTTTTCCTAGGCACACCTCTCCCCTCCTTCTCCTCTCCCTTAGGCTCCTCTTTAGTGGATTTTTTATGCGATCTCCCTCTAGATCTTCAAGTAAGTGGTCTCTTCCTTATTTTCTCCTTCCTTTCTCAGTTTTCCTCCCTCTTTGTTTTTGGTTTTAGTTTTCTAGTAGGTATGGTGGTCAATTTAGGATTTTTTTTCTTGTTCATCATGGGTCTATCTTTATGAAATATGTTATATCTTGCCTTATTAGGGTCTAGTCAAGGTGTGATTAAAGTTTCACACCATTTTCTAAAAGTTTCTTCACCCGAGTTAGGTGGTTCCATTATATAACATATTTAGATGTTTTTAATATGATTTTTTGTGTATTTATTCTTGTTATATAAATTATTTTTGAGGTCCAAAATATGTTTTATAATTTTTTTTAATGTTTATATGATGGGAATTAATTTGGAAAATGAAAAATGGCTAGGTTTTGTGGTGTTTTATGGAAATGTTATATTGGTTATTTGAAAGGTAAGAAACACGTTTTCAAAGTCACATAATGTGTTAATGAGTTTAGATGTAGTTTTTTAAAATAAAATGTAATAATTATGAATTTTGGTCTTATTTTTAACTTTTAAGTATGAATTAAAAATTGTTTAAATGAAGAAAATAATTTTTTGAAAATGATCTTAGTTCATGTAAGGATTTACAATGGGGCTTAGACCATAGAATTGGTTGATTAATTTTATGCTTTTCTTGTGACTTAATTAAATGAGTTGTTATGAAGTGTCCAAGTCATGTTAATGTGTGTTTTTGAAATGGTTTTGGTGTGTGTAAAATGTAAGGTGCTTCATTTATGAGAAAGTATGGTTCTAATGTGATAACTTGTGAATATGATGATATGTGATTCATGTAAACATGAACTTGGCCAAAATTGAATCTTAGGTATCTTGGTGGTCTAACTAGTTTTAGTATGCTAGACATCTTGGAATTTGTTAATCCTGAATTTTTCTATATGGATTCATGATTTCAACAATAACTAAACTAGGATGATTATTGGAGACCAATAGGCCTTTGGGGTGCCCCCTCCTAGTGGATTGTACATAAGAACACCATTAGTTAGGGTTTTTAACAAGTGGAATATCTTTGGGTTTTGGATCACACCATGCGTACACCTTTTGGTGTATGTAGACCTTGTTTGTTGGAAGGAGAAAGCAAGGTGTGTCACATTGGTGGTTCAGTTTGATTGTGTTTCTCTTGTCTCAGTTTGGTGGTGGGGGTTCGAGGGTGTTACTCCTCTCATTGCATGGTGTTTTGGGATGGAATTATAGTTCCATTTTTTTAGTATTGTGTGGATTTTTCTTAAAATTTTAAACTTAAAATTTTAAATTGGTTATTCCATGTTTAGTTTTGTATCTTCAGTTTTGGTTTATTTATATTATTGGTCGTTTATACATATGAAAATGGGTAAAATAGTTCCTAAATCATGTTATAGATACCTAGGAAATAGTTTCCAGCCTATGGGGATTGGTAATTCCCTTTATGACATGCTATAGACTAGGTCGGGAATGATTTTAGATAGAAAACCAACTTGGTTTGTGACATAACTTCATTATTTACATTTTGTGGGAATAAGATAATGTCATTCCTGTGTACAGCGGACAATTGTCTCATGAAGCGATGTGATTCGTTCACAATTTAGGTGAAATGTATTAAGAAAATGTTTAATAAGAATTTATTATATATATGAAATAAAAATCATTCTATAATGATAATATATCATATACATTTCTTTCTTTCAATACGACTAGAAAATGGAAATCGCATTCTTGAATACGTACATCCTACCATCTCTATGAACGAGGTATTTCATTTTATATTTCTATATTTTATGTATTACTATATATATATATATAATATGATATGTATATCATTTTTATAATTATGTATATTATTAAATCATGATTAAGTTATGAGAACATAAAATATAAAAAAATCAAAACATTTATTAAAAACAAAGTGGTTATTACCCAAAACGTAACTTTAACAAGAATTGATATTAAATGGGTAATATAAGGTCATAAAAAATCATATATAATACAATATATATAAATATTATTCGTTAATATATGTATAATAAACTTATATTTATTATATAATAATCTTCAATGAGAACAATGAAAGTCAAGACTTAAGGAAAGAGAATTTAGTCTCAATTTTCCTTCTTTGGGAGACATGTTATGTTATACACCTATAATATTTTTATGGGGTGTATATACTTCCCCTTTGACATGTTATATCATGAATATCCATCTTTTAAGGATATTTTAAGCTTTATGTTTTGTTATTATCTCATAGTGGTGATGATTCAAAGTCACCAAAGTGGTTAGAGTTTATTGTTACAATCTTATTGTTTATCAGGATTGTTTATGATTATGATTACATTGATGATATATTATGATAAATATCTTAAGAAATATGATTAATTTTATTCTCATATGGTTATTAATTTTATAATAATGTAATGGAACCATTTTTTCACTCTTTGGTAATTAAAATAATTAATAAAATGTTTTTAAGAAAACCCAACTTTATTTCTCTCTTTGGTTGAAAATCACATTTCTACCAAAACCATGTTTTCTAAAAATGTTTTCCAAAATTTTATACTATTATAATTTGATTTTTAAAGTAAATATTTACCCATGTTTGAAATTTAAAAAAAAATTAAAATTAATTTTCTTATAATCTAGTGATCAATGAACTTTTGACTTTTACTAACAATATTAAAGGAGCCTTTATTTTAACATGTATGGAAGGGATGGAATTCTATGCCTCCATAGATGATCACTATTTCAAATATTCTTTTATATTTTTTCAAATTTATTTTAAATAAATGTATTTTTAAATTATTTTATGTTTTAAAATTTTGTTTTAAAATCTGAAAGATTATTTTCCTTAAAAAATGTTTTTAAAAGATCTTTCATAATTATTTTCCATATAAGATGACATTTGTTATTTTTACCTATTACTTTCTGGGGATATTATCCAATAATAATGGTTATATTCGTTCTCTGAATGGTTTTTGTTTTGATGGAATTATATTTATGACACTTGTTTCTCTTTAATGGGTTATACCAAAATAAAACATTTATAAAACCCATTTATTTTAATGGGTTATGCTATGATGAAATGATTATGAATCCTATATATTTTACATAGGTTATGATATGGAGAAACTTTTATGATACCCATTAAATTTCATGGGTTATGATATGATTAATGTTAATGATATTGTGTCACATATATGTATGATTTTATTGTGTGATGGGTGAGACATATATATCCCTCCAATTCATTGGGTAAGGATTTATATCTCATGTGATAGAAATTACAGAAACATGGAGTGAAATTGATTCAGTAATATAGGGATGGAATGGTAATTGAACTCAGTTTATTAATACAGGGCTGGAACAGGGTGTGAATTCATTTCAAAAAACCAATTTTTCTGTTATGATGTTCTTGGAAGTGAGCCTTGACTAATATGAAATGATTTTATATGCTTATGTGTATGCCAAAAATTCCATGTCTTATTCTCTCATAGATCATGTCATTTATTCCCTTGTAATTAATGCCTTGTGAACTGTCTATCCCTACACCATGACTCGGGATTATGATCGTTGATATTCGTGTTATGATTTCCAATTGTTCTTCTCATGCTATCATACCATTATGTTGATTTTAGGCTTATGTATCTCCATTTTTTCCCTTAATGAGAATATGAGCTCACCAATTATTATATTTCCTTTCTCTAGGTTATGAAGATATGTATTATGTATGATATGTCTAATAAGGGTGCTAGTTATGAAGAATGTAGTGGGAGATGATGTAGCACACTTATGCACCAGTGTTTATGTTTCTAAGTTTCAAAGTCACTAAATTATTATGGTTCTTGGGAATGAGGTTATGTAATGTTATAAATATTCCACAAAAATGATATAAAGTATATGTATGAAAATCTTGGGTCACTATATTCTTGTATTGTGAGATTATTGTGAAATATAAAGTTTAATTAATGTAAAATATATGCAAGTTTATATTAGGTCATCTCATGGTTCATGGTTATTGTCTCATGATTCCACAGCCTTATTCCAGGGTATATATTTGATCAATTGAGATTACATGACCTTATATAATGATCTATAACCCGTCGATAAGTTTTTTCCCTTAGAGAGCATTTGAGTTCACCCCATAGTTTTTTTCCATTCCCTAGGTTATGAAGAATAATATAACATATGAGACATTTAGAAGGAGGCCTATTATGGTGAAATTATGGAAAAATGTTCTCAATTATGTGAGATAAGATTATTATATAGACAATATCCAAAGAAAATAAAACTTTGGGTTCTTATATTGTGATATTATTGTGGGATATAACTTTTAATTAATGTAAAATATATGCAAGTTTATCCTGGATTGTCTCACTTGGTATCAAATGATATTTTTAAATTATGTGTTTTTAGCACCAAACCTCATAGTGTGGGTTTTGGGTGACTTAGTTGGTTTCATGCAAGGGTTTAATTATTTTGGGGATTAGGTACGTTATTTATGTGGATTATGATAAGAAAAAAAATTAAAAAACTAAGGGTTAAGTCTAAATTTAGTAAAGAAATCCTAAAATTTTGGTAAAGTAGAGAGTGTGTGGTTTCTTGGAAGTGAAATTCTTGTATGGATAAAAATAGGAATGAATTTTCTATCACAGATTCACCTAGAGGTAATAATAACAATTTTTTTGTTACATATTAACTCAATCTTCACTCAATTCATAACAAGTGGGCCTAACTGCACACCTATTTTGACACTCACAAAGTATTTACTATAGTTATTCAGAAAATCTTTATAAACAATTATAAAGGATTTAAATGAAATTTAATAATGTAACATATAACTGGTTAAGTTAGAGAACCTAATATGAATATAATCATTAATAATTAAGATTGAAACTTAAATATTAATAAGTTAGATTATTCACATCATATATGAGTTAATCTTATAAGTTTATAATTACCTTTATACACTTAATAATTTTATCATTATCCTACCATAATTTTTCATTATTTAAATTAATGGTTGGATCCTAAAGGAACCAAGTTAATAATGAGTGTGATGGGAAATGTGGTGATTTTCCCAACAAACAACCAAACAGAATAGGTTTTGTAGTGAGAAATATTATGGTAATTCCTAAACAGCTATCTTGAGTAATGATTAACAACATGAACTTAGTTTAATTTCCAAACAAAAAAAATAAGACAAAAATAGAGTTTTTTGGAATTCCAAGTATTAACACCATGGAGGAAAGAAGATTTAATTTCATAGGTGTCAAACATTTTGGGCGAATTGCCTGAGGAATTTATTAAAAGGAACATGACAATGTCTCATGTGTGGAAGTGTTGTCTATTGAGATAATTATCAGTGAAGATGGACGAGGAGGCTGATAAATATAATGTAGGGTAATAAAGTCTCAATTAATACACCACGAACACTTCAATGCATCAAATGCAAGAAATTTTGGTATTATGAAAAACAATGCCCCAATCAAAATGATAATAAGGAAAATAGGAATCAACAACCTACAAAACCATGAGTATAAGGAAGATCCAATGAAATGACAACTACTAAAGTAGATCATGATAATTAGGTTAAACTTATCCTCCACTCCATATTTTAAGTTTATCTATGAATTTTTCTAAGATCATAAAATCACCAACATAATGAAATAATATTGTATTATCTATGAAAACTTATAGTTGTTTGATTATTGCACCCCAAGTTGAATATTTTGGTGATGTTATTAGTAAAAATCTTATTACTGTTCATTTATATGAATTTGATATGATTTTGGAAAAGGGGTTCCTATATACACATGGACTCCATATTAATTACTGAAATAGGGAAATCATATTTTATATTTTAAATCATAAAATGATCATTTATCAATGAAAGGTTGAATATTAACTCTCTAGGAAAATTAATTCCATTATATCAGTTTTAATACCCAATCATGAGTGGTATTGAGATTAAACTATTGGAGAGAAACTCAATATTGGGGATGTGCCCATTAAGGGGGAAAATACGTGTTTCCTAGTCTCTCCTAAGATAGTGAGAAAGATATATCATTAAAAAAATTCTTCAATCATGTCTATATTTTAGATACACTTAACTAATTATATTAGTAATTGATAATTAAAATTGGGAGTAAGTTATTTATTTAGGATGGGGATAATGTTACACCTGAGGTTTTAGGACATATTTTCCATCTTTAAATTATATGTCTATTATTCTAAAGATTTTTTTATTCTTCAAAAATGATTAATATTGAGTATAAAATGGGATATATAAGACATGATTCAAACTAAAAACATTTTAGTCATTAATAATGAAACATTATAATAAAATTACATAAAACCATGAGTTAAATACCATGAATTATTATATCCATTAAAAGTGTATAAATTTAAATGGGGAAGTAAATAAAAAAGAATAATATCTTTACAACTATAAAATATTTTGGATCATCTTCAATATTGAGGATCACCATTTTTACAATTAAACCCACAATCAGAAATAAAAACATCAAATGAAAAATCACATTGTGGAATTTAAAATGAAAATTTTAATGACCCATACTTTTCATGAATAGATATTACTTTTAAATAGATGAATATTCTAACATTACAAAAAATTGTAGAATAAGACTTTTTCATATTTATTAATTTTTTGAATTAGATGATAATTTTACTTTAAAATGGATGTTATGTGTGATAGCATACCTGACATGCAATTATAGGTTTCTCCAAAATCTTATGTTACACACAATACTGGTTTATACTGAAAATAATATATTATTAATATTATTATTTTAAGTTGTAGTTATTGCATATCCATTAAAAAGGAGTGAATGAATGATATTAACTAAATTATGTAAATAGGTTTTAAAAATGTTTATAAAATGATTCATTGGTTGGAAAATTAATTAGAAACTATAATAAAAACCAATTGAATATAGAGGATGTGTTTTTATGAAAAACTATTTAAGTGTGAATAATTGTGTTTATAAAATAATAAAATCACTCTTGTTGGATTATATTAATGAAATATAAATTAAGTATGATTTTTAAAATTCTTCTTATATATTTAATAGACATTATATAAGAACAAATACATTTTTATTGATAAAATGAGTGTTTTTCTAAAAATGCAGTTTTACCACCTTTTGATGGAGATCCTATTTTAAATATAGTTTTTGACACATTTATAAGTTATATTTGAAAAAAAACTTATTATTTGAAATTGGGACATCAAAATTTACTTTGGTTGATTATTTTTATTTTTCTAACAAAATTCATATTTTAATGAATAGTTAAAAATACATCATTTTAATTCAAAACTGCATTTTCATCTAATTTGTTTATATATTTATATTGTATTTTTAATTGGTTTTAAAGTATAATGAAATAAATTTTTATAATTTAATCCAATTTTGGTCATATTAATAAATTTCATAATGAAATTGGATATAGAAACTATGTGAACTTTTGAACATTTTACTTAAAAACATGTTTTCTTTTTTCATCTGTGAGATTAATTTTTAATTAATTTCTAAAACTTCTGTATTTTAAATTTGGAAAAATGGATACAATATTTTTAATCATAAGTTCCAAATTATTTAAATAGTTGCCTTTTATTTTTTTACATTATTAATAGTAACTTTAGTAATAAATTTTATTACCACGATGTAAGGTAAATCAGGTAATTAAAGGTAAAAATAATATTATAATAATATAAATCTACCCTAACACTTTTACTAATTTAATTTTATGATTTTATTATTACCATTATCATATTTTGGTCAATTTTATAACCACTTGGATCCACTTGGAAGTCTTTAATTCATTTATAATATTATATTCAATGAATAGTCATTTTTGTTACACTTTTTTTTTAAAAAGTAAAGTATTTTAATATAGAATAATAGAAAGGATATGTTTAACCATAAATATTATTAGGAAAGATAAAATAATCACCTAAATCATGGTAATTTATTTTTAATTTTTATGAATTAAATAATTAAATTTAATTATGACACAAAGATGATATAGTAATTTCTTAATTAATGAAAGAATCAAATAAATGAGATTATAAATATTAAAATAAATATTATTTGATATAATTTACACCATTAAAAAATTTTATGGATATATTTTTCATGTTATTGATGATTTGAAAGATTTATTGTGAACTTATCTTAGTGTTATAATATTTTGAAAAAGTCAACTAATGAATAGTGTCATAATTGATACTATTGATTTTTTAAAATTTAAAATAATTTATTAAATGTTATAAAATTACTAAAAATTTAAGATTCATACAAATAGTTATTATAAGTACTAATATGACATAAATGACACATTTTTTTGTCTTTTTAAATTTTATGGTAATTACATTAACCCACAAACTGTAAATAACATGATATCACTGTAAGATTAAAAAGGGTAAAGTAAGGGTTAAAACAAAAAGATAAGGGTTAAAAAATGTTCAAAACATGAGTAATTTTAGTTAGATGATAAGTATTAGACCCCAAATAATATTATATTTTATATAAATTATTTCTGGACAATATTTAATTGAAATTGACCTTATATTAATTTAATACTTATAATAATTCCAAGAGTGCCCCTCCCCTCTCCTATAAAAAGGCACTCATTCATCTCTATTACCCAAACATCCAAAGCCATTTGGATAATCTAATATATTCCCAACCCCCTTTATATAATCCCTCCCCACATTCTTGAAGCCTTATTTTATTAATAACACCCTTTTTAGAGGTATTAAGGTGTTCTTCAAAGGTGATCTACCGAAGAAGATGTATCATTTTCTTTAAGTATTTTATTTTATTTATTCTTCCACTTACTTTAAATATAATCCAAAAATGATGATATAATAACTAAATTATCCTTAATGTACTAATATATTATTATGTTAATATCATCACCTAAATACATCTCCACTTCCATTAAATAGGAAAGGAATTAACTGTTCTTGCGTACGTGTGAAATATCACCTCCACGAACTGATAAAATTCGTTTTCCATAATTGTATCTCAAGACTAGACATAATGATGTAATTAATGTTTTAATAGGATTTTTGTAACATCCCAAGTAGGTAATGAATAATATATATTTTTATCTATGTCTATTAATGATTTAGATAGTGTTTTAGAGGCTTAAAATGAAAATAAATCCAATCTTAAGCATGGAATACACTAATATTCTTAAAAGATTGTTTTACTACCTTTTGATGGAAAACCATTTTTAAATCAAAATTTTGACAATTTTACAATCTATATTTTTCAAAATAAACATATTCATTATGATTGGGACATTTAAATTTACATTGGATAAATTTTTGGTATTTTTCTGACAATGTTCATTTTTTAATGAATAGTGAAAAATACTGCATTTTACATCAAAACGGCTTTTTAATTTAATTTAATTATATGGTTAGATAATAATTTTAATTGGTCTTAAAGTGTAATCTGAATATATTTTTACCATTTAATCCAATGGTGGTCATTAGGATTAATTTCACTTTGAAATTGGTCATAAACTAATGCCAAACTTTTCATAGATATAGTTTCAAAAAAACCCGCCATTTGTTTTGACAACTGAAATTATTTTTAAATCAATTATTTCAATTTATGTGTTTGGATTTTGGTAAAATTGATTACATATTTGGAATCATAAGGTCCAAATTATGTAATTAATACTCTTTTGTTTTTGGACATTATGAATAGTAACGACGGTAATTATCTTTACTTATCTTGATTAATGAGTAATCAGGTAGTTAAGGATAATAAAATAATATCATAATAATAAAAAATGACACCAAAATGTGTTCTAAGGCTACTTGTTGTCTCATGTCCGACCATGGGATTCCTTGTGCCAAACTTTGGGGCCCCATGTAATCACTTTTGTGAGAAAGTGACTTTTTATCTTTTTATTTTTAAAGAATTTTAAATGTAACAAAGAATGTATCACCTAAGTAAAATATTTTTAATTTTGTCTACATAGATTATCTTTTGGACTATAAATATTCATTGGAAATCTAAAAAGATTTCCTAAATCATAGTATTTTTTTATAATTTTTAGACATTAAATAAATTAAATTATTAATGACATCATGATGATGCAGCGATGACCTCATTATTTAACGATTTAAATAAAATGGAAAGATAATGTAAAATCTAAGACCTACACATGTCAAAAACCTATTGGATGGGTGGATTTTAAACCCTTATCACCTTATCCTAGAAACAAATCAATTTGGGGCCATTAAAATCTGAAACTCATTTGAAAATAGAGTTACATTTTATACCTTTCCAAGAGTGCCCCTCCTCTCCTCTTATAAAAGGCCCCCACCTCTACCTCCTTACCCACACTCCCAAAGCCTTTGTCTCAGCCAAACCCTGCCCATTTTGTCTCTCCACATCCCTCTATTACTCCTTGAAGCCTCACTTTGGGTAGAAGTCTTCCCAAAGAAGCCTTTTAGCTCAAACCAAAGGGAGTTACCCGATTTTAAGGTAATGTCTTCACTTGAGTCCTTTTGCTTTATTTTGCTTCTCCAACCCCCTAAACTCTTTTTATTCATTTATTTTGTAACAACTCTAGTATCTTCAATATACTAGGATGTTTTTATTATAAGTATTCGAGCTACACTTACACACACCTACATCTAATGGTTAAAGGACATACTGTTTCCGTGGATGGTGAATTTATGCCTCCTGAAACGATGATTGTTCAACATTCTTTTAACACCTTCAAAGGTGGCCATTAATATGTCACTATATTTATATATGATATATAATATGTTTATGTTTTCCTTAAGATTCTTTATTTTTCATTTTGGGCATACCTTTATGGTTTCCATTATGGGTAAACGCGATATCTTCATTTAAGGAAGTGCGGACTACCACCCCCTCAAAGTGATTTGATTCGTTAAATACCATATGTGGGACGTATAAAGGATGGAACTATGATATTATATATGATATTATACTGGAATTATAATATACCTTTATATCATTATGATTCCATTCTATAAAATACGAAATAGAAATGAAAGTAGCGTTCATGCGTACGTACAGCTTACCGTCTCCATGAACGGTGCATTTCATTTCTTACCTCTAAATGATTATTTAATATTATAAATGCATGCATGTACTGGATATATATGACATATATGATATCTACATCATGAATACCATTATGGATATAATGGATACATGAACAACTTGTAATTATAAAGGGCTTATTTTTTACTCAAGTACCAATGATCGTTAAAATGACCGTTACTAAATTAAATAATTACATAGTGTTCATGACATGGCAATAAGTGATATAAAAGGAATAATGAACTTGAAAAAGGTTCTTAAACAAGTATAAATTAACTCAAGTTTATTATTCAGGATATTAAAGAACGACCGAGTCAAGTCGGACCTGAGGTATGGGACTTCGTCTCAATCTCCTTTCATTGAGGCATATTTTGTTTTATACACAACCTTCTTTTATATGGTGTATAAACGCCTTTGACTTTTATGTTTATTCAAAAGGAATATTTTTTATACGAAGCGTTTACTAAACGACAAAAGGGAATGTTTTTGTCGTACGTGTGCGGCGACCACGACTTCTCTGTCGCCGTGACCATTATTTGAGTTTCATCTTCCTCTACAAGCCATACCTTTTTTTTAAAAGAAAAATAAATACCATGTTTTACTTTTCTTTTATTTTGGTATTGAAAATGGTTTTCATAATGTTTTTATATCAATGTGTTGTATTGATATCTTGTGATTGAAAGGTGGAAATGTTATGTTTCCTTTATGCATGTTTTATGTGATACGATTATGTTGAGGTTCTTGGGCATTATTATGAAGACGGGTGGTTCCGTGATAAACTAAGGGCGGGTGAGCCCGATATATCTCTACAATGCATTGGGTAACACGAAGGAGTGAAACGTTAAGGTTTCTCCAAAGAGATTTAGGGAATATACTGTGATGGGTATTCCAAACATAACCAAGAGGGTTACTCCCTACGTAAGAATGTTATGAATGCCTCAAGTTACCTTTATGTCTTATGATTTCTATGATTTATTCATGATTTTATGAGGTATATTAAAGTGCTTATGTTTTATGGGTAAAGTATGATTTCATTCTTATGTATATATGTACCCATGTTTCCTTTACATATTTTTATATCCCTTACTGAGCTTTTTTATGCTCATCCTAAGTTTTTTTGAAATGTTTTTCATAGGTTAAGAGAAAGGTACATGATATGATGATAGTGTCAAGGAAGTGTCAAGAAAGAATCCATGTTTTATTTTAAATACGTTTCTATTGATGGGAAAGAAGAATACTATCTTTATGTAACCACTTTGTTTATATGTGGAATGTAATGCAAGTTTTATGATCTAATTCTCTAAAACTCTAAACCTGAAAAGATCCTCAATGTGTAATCTTGTAATAACTCAAGATTAAGTAAGGTTTAAGGATGGGGCCTTATAGTTGGTATCAGAGGTCAGTTTAGATGGCTTTAGAAGTTAGAATTCTATTAAATGATTATCCAAAAATATTTATTTTTTTATGGTCAAATTGAAGTGATATAGTATTTGAAGATTATCATGTTGCTTCATCTAAGACATGTTTGTTCAGAATGGTTTTCCGCAGAGGAAACAGGGAAGCAGTGCTAGGAAGGCATGCAAAAGGAAATAACCTTCCGAATCAGCATCCTGAGATGGTCGGAATTGGAACTGAACAGTTTGTTGCAGTAATGGCGCAGTTGACTCAAGCGATAAATGGCGGTGGTATCCATGCACGAGATCAGACAAATCAACTGCAGAGGAACATGTCAGTGGTTGAACATTACATGAGGCAACATCCCCCATCATTCATAGGATCATCTGACCCTGTGTTAGCTGAAGGGTGGATTAAAGCACTGGAAAATATTTTTGATGTCATGGGGTGTTCATACAATCAAAAGGTTAGTCTTGCTATTTACCGTTTGGAGGGTGAGGCAGATCAGTGGTGGTCTATGGTTAAAAATATCAGGGACGCTGATGAGATTGATTCTCTTGACTGGGATGAATTCAAAGGTATGTTTCTTGAGTAGTATTTTCCTAAGGCTGTTTGACTTAGGATGGAAAAGCAATTCTTGGAATTGAGGCAAGAGGAAGACTCAGTGGCTACCTATGAAGAAAGGTTCACTCGATTGGCAAGGTATGCTCCAAATTTTATCTGAGACCTTGATAGTAAAATCAATCATTTTTACTAAGGATTAAAGCCAAAATATTGAAGGTCATTATCTTCTCGTGAGTTTAAAAGTTATGAAAAGCTTGTTCGATGTGCTGAGAAAGTGGAAATGGATTTTTCCGATGATCAAGTGTTCTATAACAACCAGCAGAAGAAGAGACCAAGGTGGCAGGAGAAAGGGAAGAATTCTTCAAAAAAGTCTGATGGTAAGAAATCTAAGTTTCCAGTTTGTGATAAATGTAGAAAAAGGCATGCTGGGGAATGTCTTCTGAATTCTGGAAAGTGCTACCGATGTGGTAAGATGGGACATAAGGCTCGTGATTGCACTGAAAAAGATCAAGGTGAAGGTAAGACCAAATTTGATTTACAGTTAGTGAGATGTTTTAAGTGCAATGAGATGGGTCACTATGCAAACGAGTGTCTGACAAAGAGCTTGAGTGATGGGAAGCAGTTAGAATACAAGCAGAAAGGGGGTGGTGAAATCCTTTTCAACTACTTCAGCAGATTTCGGGCCATCAAATGAAGTTGTATCAGGTACTTTGTTTGTTTTTTTAGATTATGTCAGTGTGTTGTTTGATTCGGGGTCTACACATTCTTTCATCTCTGAAACCTTTTCTAGTAAAATGGGAATACCATCTCAAGAAATGACTCCTGAACTTGTGGTAAAAACACCTGGGGGAAATGTTGAGGCAAAAAGAATTTATAAGAATCTTCCTATCCTTATCTGTGGAAAGAACCTACTTGCAAACCTTATTTTTCTACCTCTAGTAGAGTTTGATGTTATCCTGGTTATGGATTGGCTCTCTATTTACCATGCTAAGATTGACTGTAGAGATAAAGAAGTTTCTTTTCAGAAAGAATTTCAGTTTGTGTACAAGAATGAACCCTTACTGTTGATAACTTATCAAGAGGCCAAGAAACTTGTAAAAGATGGAAATGAATGTTACCTTGCACACATCATTAAAAATAAAGGAACTGTTCAGATTAATTATGTGCCAGTGGTAAATGAGTATCCTGATGTTTTTCCTGATGAGTTGCCTGGAATAATACCAGATCGGGAAGTTGAATTTACTGTTGACTTAGTTCCTGATGCTAAGCCAATTTCAAAACCCCCTTATTGAATGGCTCAAGTTGAACTTTTAGAGTTAAAGAAACAATTGCAGGAGTTATTAGATAAAGGTTTCATTCGACCTAGCACATCACCATGGGGTGCTCCTGTTTTATTTGTTAAAAAGAAAGATGGTTCAATGAGACTTTGCATTGATTATAGAGCCTTGAATAACATCACTGTTAAGAACAAATATCCTTTGCCTCATATCTATGATTTGTTTGATCAGCTCTAGGGAGCTTAGTATTTTTCAAAGATTGAATTGAGATCGGGGTACCATCAGCTGAAGGTAAAGGAGGTAAATGTTCCAAAGACCGCGTTACATACAAGATATGGCCATTATGAATTTGTAGTAATTCCTTTTGGGCTAACCAATGCACCTGCTGTATTCATGGAATTAATGAATAGAATTTTCCATGAGTTCTTGGATAAGTTTTTGGTGGTTTTCATTGATGATATTTTGGGGTTTTCTAAAAGTAAATAGGAGCATGAAAGACATTTAAGGGTTATCTTGAAAACCTTAAAAGAAAAGAAACTGTATGTAAAATTCAACAAGTGTGAGTTTTGGTTGCAAAAAATTTCTTTCCTTGGTCACATTGTTTCTAAAGATGGGATAACTATTGATCCTGCAAAAACAAAAGTTGTGGAAGACTGTCCAAGACCCACAAATATAACTGAGATTCGTAGCTTCCTTGGTTTGGCAGGCTATTACTGAAGGTTTGTTAGAAATTTTTCACGGTTATCTATTCCAATGACTAAGCTAACTCAGAAGGGTGTTAAGTTTATCTGGACAAAAGAATGTGATGATTGTTTTCAGGAATTGAAAAGAAGATTGGTGAATGCTCCAGTTTTGGCACTACCTTCTAGGAATGTTAAGTTTGTTATATACAGTAATGCTTCATTGAAAGGACTTGGTTGTGTCCTAATGCATAATGATTAGGTAATTTCTTATGCTTCACGACAGTTGAAAACTCATGAGGTAAATTACCCTACACATGATTTGGAATTAGCTGCTGTTGTTTTTGCTTTAAAAATTTGGAGGCATCATTTGTATGGAGTAAAGTATGAAATATATACTGATCACAAAAGTTTAAAGTATATATTCACTTAGAAAGAGTTAAACATGAGATAGAGGAGATGGCTGGAATTAATCAAGGATTATTATTGTACAATTCATTACCATCTGGGAAAAGAAAATAAAGTGGCTGATGCTTTGAGTCAAAAAAGTAATGCTTAATTAGCAATGTTGTGTTTGGAACGTGATCCTTTGGTTAAGGATTTGATGAACTTTGGCATAGAATTTGTTGGTGCAGGATGTTCTTCTGTTTTGTTTCAGGTATCAGTGAGATCATCTCTATCAGATAGAATCAAGCAAGCACAGAAGCAAGACAGTGAGTTGCAAAAAAAGGTAGAGCTAGTTTAGAAAGGTAAGTTTCCTGAATTCAACATTGATAATGATTGTGTTTTGAGATTTGGGAAGAGATTGTGTGTGCCTTGTGATTCACAGTTGAAGAGAGAGTTGTTATGTGAAGCTCATAGTTCTCCGTTTTCAGTTCATCCTGGCAGTACTAAGATGTATAGAGATCTGCGGGAGTATTACTGGTGGGATGGAATGAAAAGAGATATTTCTGATTTTACTGTGAAGTGTTTGACATGTCAACAGGTTAAAGCAGAGCAACAGTTATCGAAAGGGATGCTTCAGCCTTTACCAGTGCCAGAGTGGAAATGGGAGAATATATCCATGGACTTTGTTGTGGGATTACCGAAGACATCTCGAGGTAATAATGAAATCTGGGTTATTGTTGATCGCTTGACTAAATCTGCTCATTTCATTTCTATACGAGATACTTTTTCCCTAGATCAACTTTCCCGTTTGTATCTTAAAGAGATAGTCAGATTACATGGATTTCCTCTCTCCATTGTATCTGATCGTGATCCCAGGTTCACTTCTAACTTTTGGAAAGGACTTCAGAAGTCGTTGGGTACTGAATTAAATTTTAGTACAGCATTTCATCCTCAATCATATGGGGAGTCAGAACGAACAATTCAGACCTTGGAGGATATGCTACGAGCTTGTTCGATGGATTATCAGGGAAGGTGGGACCAACATCTTTCTTTGGTTGAATTTTCATATAATAACAGTTTTCATTCCAGTATACAGATGGCACCATTTGAGGCGTTATATGGGAAGTGGTGTCGAACTCCAGCTTTCTGGGATGAAGTGGGTGAAAGGAAGTTGATGGGACCAGAATTGGTAGAAGAGATGGCAGAGAAAGTTCAGCTGATACAGAAACACATGAGAATAGCTCAGAGTAGGCAGAAGAGTTGTGCGGACAACAGGAGGAAGGATCTCTCTTTTGAGGTAGGTGATCATGTTTTTCTCAAAGTATCACCATGGAAAAGTGTGATGTGATTTGGTAAGAAAGGAAAGTTGAGTCCAAGGTTCATTGGACCATATGAAATTCTGGAGAGAGTTGGATCAGTTGCTTACCGAGTGGCTTTACCTCCGAGTTTATCTCAGGTACACAATGTTTTTCATGTTTTGATGTTGAGGAAGTATATGCCAGATCCATCTCATGTTTTGAATCCAGAGGTAGTTCAGCTGGAAGAGAACCTATCTTATGAGGAACAACCGGTCCAGATTCTTGACCACAGGGAGAAAGTGTTATGGAATAAGGTGATTAATCAAGTAAAGGTTTTGTGGAAAACCCACATGATGGAAGAGGCAACATGGAAATCTGAAAAATGCAATGAGGGATAAGTACCCCCATTTATTCGATAAGTAAATAAATTATGGGGATGAAATTTTCTAAAGGGGGGAAGGATGTAACATCCCAAGTAAGTAATGAATAATAGATATTTTTATCTAGGTCTATTAATTAATTAGATAGTGTTTTAGATGCTTAAAATGAAAATAAATCAAATCTTAAGCATGGAATACACTAATATTCTTAAAAGATTGTTTTACTGCCTTTTGATGGAAAACCCTTTTCAAATAAAACTTTTGACAATTTTATAATCTATATTTGTCAAAATAAACATATTCATTATTATTTGGACATTTAAATTTACATTGGATAAATTTTTGGTATTTTTCTGACAATGTTCATTTTTTAATGAATAGTGAAAAATACTGCATTTTACATCAAAACTGCTTTTTCATTTAATTTAATTATATGGTTAGATTATACTTTTAATTGGTCTTAAAGTGTAATATGAATATATTTTTAAAATTTAATCCAATGGTGGTCATTAGGATTAATTTCACTTTGAAATTGGTCATAAACTAATGCCAAACTTTTCATAGATATTGTTTCAAAAAAACCCGCTATTTGTTTTGACAACGAGAATTATTTTTAAATCAATTATTGAAATTTATGTGTTTTTATTTTGGTAAAATGGATTATATATTTGTAATCATAAGGTCCAAATTATTTAATTAAGACTCTTTTGTTTTTGGAAATTATGAATAGTAACGACGGTAATTATCTTTAATTATCTTGATTAATGAGTAATCGGGTAGTTAAGGATAATAAAATAATATCATAATAATAAAAAATGACACCAAAATGTGCCCTAAGTCTACTGGTTGTCTCATGTCCGACCATGGGATGCCTTGTGCCAAACTTGGGGGGCCCATGGAATCACTTTTGTGAGAAAGTGACTTTTTATCTTTTTATTTTTAAAGAATGTTAAATGTAAGAAAGAATGTATCACCTAAGTAAAATTTTTTTAATTTTGTCTAAATAAATTATATTTTGGACTATAAATATTAATTTTAAATCTAAAAATATTTCCTACATCATAGTATTTTTTTTTATAATTTTTAGACATTAAATAAATTAAATTATTTATGACATCATGATGATGCAGCAATGACCTCATTATTTAACGATTTAAATAAAATAGAAAGATAATGTAAACTATAAGACCTACACATGTCCAAAACCTATTGGATGGGTGTATTTCGAACCCTTATCACCTTATCCTTGAAACACATCAATGTGGGACCATTAAAATCCGAAACTCATTTGAAAATAAAGTTACATTTTATACCTTTCCAAGAGTGCCCCTCCTCTCCTCTTATAAAAAGCCCCCACCTCTACCTCCTTACCCACACTCCCAAAGCCTTTGTCTCGGCCAACCCCTGCCCATTTTGTCCCTCCACATCCCTCTATTACTCCTTGAAGCCTCACTTTGGGCATAAGTATTCCCAAGGAAGCCTTTGAGCTCAAACCAAAGGGAGTTACCCGATTTTAAGGTAATGTCTTCACTTGAGTCCTTTTGTTTTATTTTGATTATCCAACCCCCTAAACTCTTTTTATTAATTTCTTTTGTAACAAATACAGTATCTTAAATATACTAGGATGTTGTTATAATAAGTATTTGATCTACACTTACACACACCTACATCTAATGGTTAAAGTACATACTGTTTCCGTGGATGGTGAATTTATGCCTCCCGAAACGATGATTGTTCAACATTCTTTTAACACCTTCAAACGTGGCCATTAAGATGTCACTATATTTATATATTATATATAATATGTTTATGTTTTCCTTAAGATTCTGTATTTTTCATTTTGGGCATACCTTTATGGTTTCCATTATGGGTAAACGCGATATCTTCATTTAAGGAAGTGCGGACTACCGCCCCCTCAAAGTTATTTGATTCGTTAAATACCATATTTGGGATGTATAAAGGATGGAACTATGATATTATATATGATATTATACTATAATTATAATAAACTTTTATATAATTATGATTCCATTCTGTAAAATACGAAATAGAAATGAAAGTAGCGTTCATGTGTACATACGACTTATCGTCTCCATGAACGGTGTATTTCATTTCTTACCTCTAAATGATTATGTAATATTATAAATGCATGAATGTACTGGATATATATAACATATATGATATCTACATCATGAATACCATTCTGGATATAATGGATACATGAACAACTTGTAATTATAAAGGGCTTATTTTTTACTCAAGTATCAATGATCGTTAAAATGACCGTTATTAACTTAAATAATTACATAGTGTTCATGACATGGAAATAAGTGATATAAAAGGAATAATGAACTTGAAAAAGGTTCTTAAACAAGTAGAAATTAACTCAAGTTTATTATTTAGGAGATTAAAGAACGACCGAGTCAAGTCGGACCCGAGGTATAGGACTTCTTCTCAATCTCCTTTCATTGAGGCATATTTTGTTTTATACATAACCTTCTTTTATACGGTGTATAAACCCCTTTGACTTTTACGTTTATTCAAAAGGAATCTATTTTATAAGAAGTGTTTACTAAACAACAAAAGGGAATGTTTTTGTCGTACGTGTGCAGCGACAACGACTTCTCCACCGCCGTGACCATTATTTGACTTTCAGCTTCCTCTACAAGCCATACCTTTTTTTAAAGAAAAATAAATACCATGTTTTACTTTTCTTTTATTTTGGTATTGAAAATGGTTTTCATAATGTTTTTATATCAATGTGTTGTATTGATATCTTGTGATTGAAAGGTAGAAATGTTATGTTTCCTTTATGCATGTTTTATGTGATACGATTATGTTGAGGTTCTTGGGCATTATTATGAAGATGGGTGGTTCCGTGATAAACTAAGGGAGGGTGAGCCCGATATAGCTCTCCAATGCATTGGGTAACGTGAAGGAGTGAAACTTTAAGGTTTCTCAGAAGAGATTTAGGGAATATACTGTGATGGGTATTGCAAACGTAACCAAGAGGGTTACTCCCTACGTAAGAATGTTATGAATGCCTCAAGTTACCTTTATGTCTTATGATTTCTATGATTTATTCATGATTTTATGAGGTATATTAAAGTGCTTATGTTTTATGGGTAAAGTATGATTTCATTATTATGTATATATGTACCGATGTTTCTTTTCCATATTTTTATATCTCTTACTGAGCTTTTTTATGCTCATCCCAAGTTTTTTTGAAATGTTTTTCACAAGTCAAGGGAAAGGTACATGATATGATGATAGTGTCAAGGAAGTGTCAAGAAAGAATCCATGTTTTATTTTAAATATGTTTCCATTGATGGGAAAGAAGAATACTATCTTTATGTAACCACTTTGTTTATATGTGGAATGTAATGCAAGTTTTATGATCTAATTCTCTAAAACTCTAAACCCAAAAAGATCCTCAATGTGTAATCTTGTAATAAATCAAGATTAAGTAAGGTTTAATGCTGGGGCCTTATAATTTTAATTAAATATTTTTCATTATAATAGAATAATATATCAATTACTTTCTTACTTTACATGCACATAAAAATGATAACATCGTTCGTGTGTATTTGTGAACTATCACCTCTATGAAGCAATGTGAATAATTTTTATTCACCACATCTATTTTATGATATATATATATGTATATTTAGATTATTATTATGATTTTAATAATATTATTATAATTATTTAAAGATAAAATAATAATTATCTTATTTTAATAATGTTAAATGAAAAATGTTAACATTACTCATGCGTACGTATGGCTTACCGTCTCCATGATTGTAACATTGTTTATTTTTCATATCCAAATTTAATAAATATATTTGAAGGTATAATTTATATATAAAAGTGATTATTGTTTCATGAATATTATTCTGGAGATGATTTACTTATGACCACATGTACTATTTGTAGAGACCCGAAGCCTGACGTACATGGACATTACATTACTTTTGCGGAATTCTTAGTACATAACAAAAACAAACACACAAGGACTGTAATAGTTTAGTATCTTTGGAGACTCGGAAAATAATATTCTAATAGTGGTGAAATATCTTCAACATCTCCCATAAATATCTTCTTTTTTTACATAAAACCTTTCTTTATATCCTGGGGAAAAGAAAACATAAAAGTGTGAGCTCAAATTCTCAGTAAGGGTAAACAAAAGAAATATAAATCACATCATATTCATAAGAACATAACATTTTGGAAATCTTAACCTGCAAAAGATATCATAATATCATAACATGGGATAAATCATAGTAGTGAAATTTAATCCCAATAATCATAACTTAAAACATGAAACTTTTTGGAATACACACATAATCATAGAGAATCATTTCTTATTAGTCAAGGCTCATTTCCAAGACTATCTTAGTGGAAAAAGTCCATTTCTGAACAGAGTTCACTCCTCGTTTCAGTCCTGTTTCACTGAACCGGTATAACCTACCGTTCCAGCCATGTCTATCTCATGAGATATAAAATCTTTAACCAATGCATTAGAGGGAGATATAGGTCCCACCCATCTCATAATGATACCATTCTTATGTGTGCCACAAAATCAGAAACCATACATCATAGCATAACCTATGTAATAAAAATGGGAATCTTAAACATCGTGACATCATAAAACAATTCATATAAGATAAAGGAATTCATAAAAATATAATTCCATCACAACATAATAAAATCAATGTAATAATAGGGATATAAACAGAACCCTTTATTATCTTATATGGAAAATAATTTTCATAAAACACTTGAACTCCATTCTTGAGGAAAATATCCTTTCTACTTCAAAAACACTTTTCCTTTCTTAACATGCCGTACAATTCTAAACTAAAAGAATTTGATTATAAATAAACTTGAAAACTTTTAAAGTAAGCTTCTTGAAAATTATGTTATAAAAATCCATTCATGCCATATAATTTAAAAAAACATTCTTCGTACTTTTGTCAGAAAAGTCAAAAAGTACCTCGTATGAAAAACGACAAAAGATTCCTTTCATATCCTTTACTAAAAACTCAATGAAGGGTAAAATTGGATTTAAACAATTGTAGGTGGATGGAAATAATATTACATATTGAGGAAACATGGATGTGGATGATAAAATACACCCCAGTAAATACCAAAGTATAAACAATCTCGGATAAAATGAGATTGTGATATTTTCCCTTACCTTAGGTCCGATTTGCTTCGTAAGTGTCTGAACCTCCTGTATAATGATTTAAATAATGTCATTGACTTATTCCAGAATCATACTCATTGTTATGATATCATATATGGTTCACTTATGACTTTATATTACCCGTTCTTTTGTAAATTCCATGTTAAAGAGCATTTTGGGTAAAATTGTTTCATTTGTCATCCGTGTTTTGACTTGTAATTATTCATATGATTACTTATATCATGATTACTTAATTCCAGAATATAAAACATGATTTATATATAATATATATTCAGAATATACATATATATAATAAATCAGTAAATGTAAAGAAATACACCGTTCATGGAGACGGTAGGTCGTACGTACGCATGAACCCTGTTTTCGTTTCCTTATTGAGTTGAGTAGAATTAAGTAGATGACATACATATATATACACATAAATCTAGTATCATTATTATGTCATATATTTCATGATTACTTATTATGTATACTTTATAATCATTCATGAATGGTTAAAGTGGAGAATGAATCTCATCGCGTCGTGGAGACGGTAGTCCGTACGTACGCACGAGCGATGATATCGTTCTCATGATCATGGGACTGTATTGGAGTGTATGTATACTATTTCAGAATCAATATCACTTTAAAATAATCATATATAGTTATTATTTACACCATTATACCCATCCAAGTAAGGTGGTGGTGGAAAATAGATTTCATCACGGTGTGGAGACGGTATTCCGTACGTACGCACGCGCGGTGATTTCATTTTCCGTAGGATGGATAGATGGTGAAATAGGGTTGTTTCATAATTATAATAACATATCAGTATATTATTGATACTGATGTTATTACTTCATAATGAAACAACCTAAGAAGAAGAAGTGGAAGAAGAAATAAAGGTGAAAGAATCGGTAACGGAAATTACCTCTTCTTTGAAGCGCCTCTTTGAGATCTCCTTTTAGGGCACTAAAATTGGTCTTGGAGGAAGACCAGAATCTCTAGGATGTTTCTAGGGAAGTGGAGAAGATAATGTGGCATGGTTTGGCCGATCTTGAAGGCTAAAAGTGGTGTGAGGAAGAGAGGGAGGGGGTGCCCTTTTATAAGGGAGGAGAGGGGCACCTTTGGAATAACTAAAAATATTATTTTATTATAAAGACAAATTCAGTTTTAAATAGCTCCAAATTGATTTATTTCGAAGCTAAGGTGGGGATGGGTAGAAATACTCCCATAAAATAGAATTTAGACAAGTTTAGGTTCCTATTTTAACCTTATCATTTATATTTAACTTTAAGTTAGATAATTTTACTTTTACCGTGTCTTCTTGTTTTCTTACACTATAAGGTTAATAAACTTACTATATCAAGCCAAAAGAACCCGAAGTTGTTTATTATTAATATATATAACCTTATCTAAGTCATTTGGCCAAACCTTAGATTTTTAGGAATAAAATAACAATTAATAATATAATATTTGTTTTAAAAACTATTTTATGTCAATTTTGACACTATTTAGTAATTGATTTTTGTGAAAATTATAACAGAATGATTAGTTCGAAAAAAGTTAAGTAAATCTATACTAACATGTCATATTAACCTATAAAATTAGTGTAATTCATAAAAAGTCTCAAATTACATTTATATTGGTATTTATAACATCAATTATGTCAATATTTCATTAATAAGATAATTACTGAATCATCTTTGTGTCATAAATAAATTAAATTATTTAATGTCTAAAAATTAAAAATAAAATACCATTATGTAGGAAATATTTTTATCTTTCTAATGAGTATTTATAGTCGAATTTATCTTACGTAAAAGCCTATATTAAAAATGATTTACTTATTAAACTTTGATTTTAACTATTTTAACCCTTCTTTAAATAAATTAATAATAAATGTCCTAATCTAATCCAAGTGGGCCTAAATGATCATATTTTATTCCTAAGGTTGTTTTTTGTCGAATTACACTTATCCAATAGAATTAGAACATGTGTTAGGGTAATAATAATAACATTTTTACCCTTAATTACCCTATTTACTTTTAACCGTGGTAAAAAAAAGTAAAAAGTTACTATTCACCAAAAATTATTTTCATCTCATTGAACCACATTTTACTTACTAACATCAACCGTGTCTCTCGGATTTTTGAAATTCCACTCACAGAAGCGGTAAAATTAAGTTTTATGAAAAATTCATTTTTCTTAACTACTACTTAGTAGTTTCACTATTCATCAAAAAATGAATGTTTCCAGAAAAATACCAAAAATTAGGCCTAAGCTATATTTGATATTATGAACTCAAAAATGATGTATATTTTAACAAATTAAAAACATATCAGTTGCATTAATTAATTTGAAAATTAATTCTCGTCGTCAAAACAAATAGCGTGTTCTTAAGAGATAATAACTATCAAAAGATTGACATTTGTTTATGTCTGGTTTAAATGTAGAATTACATATAATGACCAACATTGTATTAAATTGTAAAAATATATTCTAAATATACTTTAAAACCACTCAAATTAATAATTTATCACTATTAATTATTTCGATTAAAAAGGTTGTTTTTAATTAAAATTTAGTAATTTTCACTATTCATCAGAAAATGAAAGTTATCCGAAATGTACCAAAATTTCACCCTAAGCTAATTTCGATATTCCGAATCCAAAAATGAAGTCCATTTTGAAAAATAAAATTTACAAAATTTTAAAAAGTGGTTATTACTATTCATAACGGTTAGTTTTAATAATATTTTAATAGCATATCGTTGTTTAGTGAAACTCGGTATTGCGTACTACACACGCTATCGAGGAAGGTTGTGATTGCCTTTAATTCAAGGCAAGTCAAGGATGCGTGTTGTGCAAGCTCCTTTTGGTGTAGCGTACAACACAAGACATTAATGAAATTTAAAAGAATATTTTTCATAAAATCTCGGGGTGTTACATTCTACCCCCCTTAAAATGAATTTCGCCCTCGAAATTCGTCGGGGTTATAAATAGTTTACTATTCAAAAGTTTCTTTGATAGAAACTCACATCGTAAAAAGGAATACCAAAACCAATCTTTAAAAACAAAAGTATGAAACATAACGGTTACCCAAATAAACTAATCACTGGGTTTCCACATAGGTGAAAATATGGATATAGAAGAGAAATCTAACCATCATGTTCTGATGGAGAGTGGTAGAGAACATGGCTATGAAAAAGACAACAATCACAAAGCCATAAATTTGTGAAGATCTAAGGTACCATCTGATTCATAAGATATAAGAGCACTAGGACAACATTTTTGGTTTTCAAGATCGTTTCCCTAAAGTTGATGAAATTGGAATTAGAAGAAATACTTTCGTGATTTCGGTATAGTCTCACCGTTGGTTGTTATTTGGACAATTTCTACTTCATATCTTAAAGAAATGAAGTTGAATTTGTCATTCGTGATGTGTTAGCAGATCATGTGATAGAATGATGGGTCATTCCATTTGTCTCAAACAAAAGGTTAGAAAAGTTATCAAAAAAATACATAAGTCCATCTATAGTGAGATTAATCATATATGGTTTCTAAAATGAACTTATACTTCATATATAATACTTCTTAATATAATAAAACTAGTTTCTACTAAACAGGGACTTCCTGTAGGCCAGTGGTAGGCGATAAAGGCCAGTCGCACTTCGGTTGTGGGTTCGATTCCCACAGCCTTGTCCGACGCGATGGGTTGTCGCCCGTCCTGCAGGTTGTCCTTTTTCTAAATCTATATTACTGTAACATCCCATAAATAATATCAAAAAAAAAATTTATCCTTAAACAATACTAACTTATGTCCAACATAATCCATTCCAATCTTTAGGCTTATCTAAAATACTTCGGTCCAAGCTCATAGTATAAAGAAAACGATTACTTGAAATGTCATCAACCAAGCATGTGAATCCCATCATTTATCCCCCATATATCTTGTTGGTCACATTCCAATCATGTGAATACCTTAATCATGTATTCTCTTGAAAAATGAATACCCATTAAACCTTGGTGAAAACATGAATGCTGTGAAAAGTTAACTCTTTCCACATACCAAAATACAAAAATTCTATATACTCAAACCATGATATAACCTTCTCCTTATATAATTCATATGCTCATGAATACTATCAAACATTTAATTTTATCCTTATCCCTTCATTATGCGCATATCATCTACATTCCAAAAATTATCTGAATAACCTTTCATGGATACTAGTACCATTAATCATACACTTTCAAAACTCAAGGAAAGACAACAGTGTAACAATCCTTATATGTCTCTTTATTCCATAGTACCATGAGATTACTTATACAACATTACACATGATAAACATTTAATCATTCCACTAAATTCTTAAACCATTGACCGAGCTTCAACAATTCTTTCATCTCACATATCATTTGTAGTCTCTTCATCATCATCAACATAAATACTACCCATATGACTATACTGATTCTCTTTATAAGACTTTCCTTTAGGGCATTGGTTTGCATAATGCCCGTACATTCCACATTTAAAACATTTAACCATTGTTGATGTCGTAGCAATACCATTATCCTCATCCCTGGTGTTAACTGAACCTTTTCCTTTGCATTACTGGCTTTGTGTCCTTCTTTTCCACGCCCAAAGCATCTTCTAGTTCCTTTGAAACATTCTCCTTGATGCCTCTTCCCACATGATTTACATATGGGAAATTGAACTTTCTTTCCTCTATGATCATCGTGAAACTCCATCTTTCTCTTATTAGCCGGGTCAGGAAACTTACCAAATTTTACTTTATTGATCATATTATGAGATTGATGATTCGAAATAATAATGATGTTTGGACCTCCAAATACCATTTCATTTGGTTTCTCATGAATAATATCATTCCATTGTCCATCATATCCTCCATTATCGTGAATCATCTTGTTTCCAGCCATTTTCTAAAACCCAAAAAGAATAGTGTGAGAGGAAAAAATCATAATAAAGGGAGAGTAACTTCAATATCTAACATCTTCGGTTTAATTCTAAGATCGTTAGCGCAATTCTAGGACTATAACCTATACTTATACTTAACCTTAGGGACATACCTATACATACCTTAGAAATATCTATAGGGATCTCACTAAAGTTATCGCATCCTAGTTTCCAAAGGTTGACTAAACCTTTCCTCTGATACCAACTTTAGAGACCTGAAGCCTAACGTACATGGACATTACATTACTTTTGCAGAATTCTTAGTACATAACAAAAACACACACACAAGGACCGTAATAGTTTAGTGTCTTTGGAAACTCGGAAAATAATCTTCTAATCGTGGTGAAAGATTTTCAACATCTCCCATAAAGATCTTCCTTTTTTTTAACTAAAACCTTTCTTTATATCCTAGGTAAAAGAAAACATAAAAGGGTGAGATCAAATGCTTAGTAAGGGTAAACAAAAGAAATATCAATCACATCATATTCATAAGAACATAACATTTTGGAAATCTTAACCTGCAAAAGAGATCATAATATCATAACATGGGATAAATCATAGTAGTGAAATGTAATCCCAATAATCATAACATAAAACATGAAACTTTGTGGAATACACACATAATCATAGAGAATCATTTCTTATTAGTCAAGGCTCATTTCCAAGACTATCTTAGTGGACAAAGTCCATTTCTGAACAGAGTTCACTCCTCGTTTCAGTCCTGTTTCACTGAACTGGTATAACCTACCGTTCCAGCCATGTATATCTCATGAGATATAAAATCTTTACCCAATGCATTGGAGGGAGATATAGGTCCCACACATCTCATAATGATACCATTCTTATGTGTGCCACAAAATCAGAAACCATACATCATAGCATAACCCATGTAATAAAAATGGGAATCTTAAACATCGTGACATCATAAAACAATTCATATAAGATAAAGGAATTCATAAAAATATAATTCCATCGCAACATAATAAAATCAATGTAATAATAGGGATATAAACATAACCCTTTATTATCTTATATGGAAAATAATTTTGATAAAACACTTGAACTCCATTCTTGAGGAAAATATCCTTTCTGCTTCAAAAACACTTTTCCTTTCTTAACATGTCGTACAATTCTAAACTAAAAGAATTTGATTATAAATAAACTTGAAAACTTATAAAGGAAGCTTCTTTAAAATAATTTTTTAAAAATCCATTCATTCCGTATAAGTTAAAAAAAACATTCTTCGTACTTTTGTCGAAAAAGTCAAAAAGTACCTCGTACGAAAAACGACAAAAGATTCCTTCCATATCCTTTACTAAAAACTCACCGAAGGGTAAAATTGGATTTAAAAAATTGTAGGTGGATGGAAATAATATTACATATTGAGGAAACATGGATGTGGATGATAAAATACACCCCAGTAAATACCAAAGTATAAACAATCTCGGATAAAATGAGATTGTGATATTTTCTCTTACCTTAGGTCTGATTTGCTTCGTAAGTGTCTGAAACTCCTGTATAATGATTTAAATAATTTCATTGAATTATTCCAGAATCATACTCATTGTTATGATATCATATATGGTTCACTTATGACTTTATATTACCTGTTCTTTTGTAAATTCCATGTTAAAGAGCGTTTTGGGTAAAATTGTTTCATTTGTCATCCGTGTTTTGACTTGTAATTATTCATATGATTACTTAGATCATGATTGCTTAATTCCGGAATATAAAACATGATTTATATATAATATATATTCAGAATATACATATGTATAATAAATCAGTAAATGGAAAGAAATACACCGTTCATGTAGACGGTAGGCCGTACGTACGCATGAACGCTGTTTTCGTCTCCTTATTGAGTTGAATAGAATTAAGTAGATGACATACATATATATACACATAAATACAGTATCATTATTATGTCATATATTTCATGATTACTTATTATATATACTTTATAATCATTCATGAATGGTTAAAGTGGAGAATGAATCTCATCGCGTCGTGGAGACGGTAGTCCGTACGTACGCACGAGCGATGATATCGTTCTCATGATCTTGGGACTGTATTGGAGTGTATGTATACTATTTCAGAATCAATATCACTTTAAAATAATCATATATAGTTATTATTTACACCATTATACCCATCCAAGTAAGGTGGTGGTGGAAAATAGATTTCCCCACGGCGTGGAGACGGTATTCCGTACGTACGCACGCGCGGTGATTTCATTTTCTGTAGGATGGATAGATGGTGAAATAGGGTTGTTTCATACTTATAATAACATATCAGTATATGATTGATACTGATTTTATTACTTCATAATGAAACAACCTAAGAAGAATAAGTGGAAGAAGAAATAAAGGTGAAAGAATCGGTAACGGAAATTACCTCTTCTTTGAAGCGCCTCTTTGAGATCTCCTTTTAGGGCACTAAAATTGGTCTTGGAGGAATACCAGAACCTCTAGGATGTTGATAGAGAAGTGGAGAAGATAATTTTACAGGGGTTGGCTGAGCTTGAAGGCTCAAAGTGGTGTGAGGAAGAGAGGGAGGGGTGCCCTTTTATAAGGGAGGAGAGGGGCACCTTTGGAATAACTAAAAATATTATTTTTTTATAAAGACAAATTCGGTTTTAAATAGCTCCGAATTCATTTATTTCGAAGCTAAGGTAGGGATGGGTCTAAATACTCTCATCCAATAGAATTTATACAAGTTTAGGTTCCTATTTTAACCTTATCATTTATATTTAGCTTTAAGTTAGATAATTTTACTTTTACCGTGTCTTCTTGTTTTCTTACACTATAAGGTTAATAAACTTAATATATCAAGAAAAACGAACCCCAAGTTGTTTATTATTAATATATATAACCTTATATAATTCATTTGGCCAAACCTTAGATTTTTAGGAATAAAATAACAATTAATAATATAATATTTGTTTTAAAAACTATTTTATGTCAATTTTGACACTATTTAGTAATTGATTTTTGTAAAAATCATAACAGAATGATTAGTTAGAAAACAGTTAATTAAATCTATAATAACATGTCATATTAACCTAGAAAATTAGTGTTATTCATAAAAAGTCTCAAATTACATTTATTTTGGTATTTATAACATCAATTATGTCAATATTTCATTAATAAGATAATTACTGCATCATCTTTGTGTCATAAATAAATTATATTATTTAATGTCTAAAAATTAAAAATAAAATACCATTATGTAGGAAATATTTTTAGCTTTCTAATGAGTATTTATAGTAGAATTTATCTTATGTATAACTCTATATTAAAAATTATTTAATTATTAAACTTTGATTTTAACTATTTTAACCCTTCTTTAAATAAATTAATAATAAATGTCCTAATCTAATCCAAGTGGGAATAAATGATCATATTTTATTCCTAAGGTTGTTTTTGGTCGAATTAAACTTATCCAATAGAATTAGTAAATGTGTTAGGGTAATAATAATAAAAATTTTACCCTAAATTACCCTATTTACTTTTAACCGTGGTAAAAAAAAGTAAAAAGTTACTATTCACCAAAAATTATTTTCATCCCATTGAACCACATTTTACTTACTAATATCAACCGTGTCTCTCGGATTTTTGAAATTACACTCACAGAAGTGGTAAAATTAAGTTTTATGAACAATTCATTTTTCTTAACTACCACTTAGTGATTTCACTATTCATCAAAAAATGAAAGTTTCTAGAAAAATACCAAAAATTAGGCCTAAGCTATATTTGATATTATGAACTCAAAAATGATGTCTATTTTAAAAAATTAAAAACATATCAGTTTCATTAATTAATTTAAAAATTAATTCTCGTCGTCAAAACAAATAGCGTGTTCTTAAGAGATAATAACTATCAAAAGATTGACATTTGTTTATGTCTGGTTTAAATGTAGAATTACATCTAATGACCAACATTATATTAAATTATAAAAATAATATTCTAAATATACTTTAAAACCAATCAAATTAATAATTTATCACTATTAATTATTTCGATTAAAAAGGTTGTTTTTAATTAAAATTTAGTAATTTTCACTATTCATCAGAAAATGAAAGTTATCCGAAATGTACCAAAATTTCACCCTAAGATAATTTCGATATTACGAATCCAAAAATGAATTACATTTTGAAAAATAAAATTTACAAAATTTCAAAAAGTGGTTATTACTATTCATAACAGCTAGTTTTAATAATATTTTAATAGCATATCGTTGTTTAGTGAAACTCGGTATTGCGTACTACACACGCTATCGAGGAAGGTCGCGATTGTGTTTAATTCATGGCAAGTCAAGGATGTGTGTTGTGCAAGCTCCTTTTGGTGTAGCATACAACACAAGATATTAATGAAATTAAAAAAAATATTTTTCATAAAATCTCGGGGTGTTACACTATTGATCTCATACCAAGTTTATATTCGACTCAAGTACCGATTATCGAAAAAACATCTAATATGAACTCAAATAACTATATAATTGTTATAACATGATAATAAGTGATATAAAATGAATAAAAACTTTAAAAATGTTATAAAGAAAGTATAAATTAACCTATGTTTATTATTCATGTATTTAAAGATTTTATGTGATGAGTCAGAATCAAGGTAAGGGACTTCATCTCAATCTCCTTCCATTGAGGCGTATCTTGATGTTATAAACCTTCATTATTCTATAAGGCATATATAAAACTATTTTAATTCATAATATCAGGAATCACTATATTTTCATGGTATTTAATATTTTTTAAAAACGTTATTCTTTAATGATTTTTATTCATGTGTTTCTCAAGTGGAAAGGGACTTTAACTACAACATCATTTTAAATTTTTGAAAGATTTACTCATCTAAATATTTCTCCTTAATTTCCATGTTTTACAAATGGTTTTATAGATTTATTTATATATAATTTATTTCTATAAAATTTTAATTCCTTTCAAAATTTTCAAAGTGGTATGGGACACTTTGATTCAAAAATATGCTTTTTAAATGTTTTAATTGTGTTTTAAAAATTGATTGATTATTTCAATAACATGGAATTTGTTTACATATACACCATGAATGGAATATATCAATTTGATGATTATATTATGTATTTATGTTTACTTTACATGTTTACCATTTTGTTTTAAAATAATGTTTTTTCATTTATGAGTGCACAGATTGTAAAGATAAAATGTGATTTCAAAGTGGAAATGTTATTTTTTTTATTTATTATTTTTTTATGTGTTATGATTATATTAAGGTTATTGAGAATTTCATATGTATATAGGTGGTTCCATTATAAAATTAGTTCAGGTGATCCCTATATATCTCTCTGATGCATTGGGTAATGAGACAGTGTTAAATAATAAGGTGTTTCTTAAGAGATTTAGGGATTATAATATGATGGGTATTCCAAATGTAACCATAAAAGTTACTCCTGGTGTAGCTATGAAAGATATAATGTATGTATGATATGGATTTCACAAGTTACCTTTATGATTTATTATTTATAATAATTTTTTATGAATATTATTATTTCATGAGGTATATTAAAGAGTTTATGTTTTATTAGTGAAATTTATGATTTTGTGAAAAAATCATGAATTTAAAGTATTGATTGACTGATAGTTTCATTATTTATTTTATATTCCTTACTAATATTTTTATTCTCATCCCAATTTTTTGAAATATTTTTCATAGGATTTAAATCAGAATAGATTCAATGATGGGATCAACGAAATGTTCTGATGTTTAAACATGTAACGAAACCATGTTTCTTTTTAAACATTTTTTTTGTTTTATGAAAAAATGGATAGTGAGTAGAAGTGTCCAATTTTTAATTTTTGAGTTGTTATGCATGTGTTATGGCCTAATTATCTAAATCTATAAACATTAAAAGATACACAATGTGAAATAAATTCAAATTATTTACTTAAATCAAGATTATGTGATGTTTAATGCTAGGCCCTTATAAATATTCTTTAAATAACAAAATGATCCATGACCGAATCATATAGGTCGAGTAAATTTGGAAATATAAAAATATAAAAAAATTGTCTGTAATATTTCTACATCACCTCCCACTTATATATTCATAATTATCTCCATTATTAGACATATCATACATAAAACCTTTCTTCATAACCTGGAAAAGGAAACACAAGAAAGAGTGATCTCTAATGCTCAATAATGGTAGACAAGGGTCATATCAACAATCCTATAATTATAACATGAGAAAATGGTATTATAACATGATCTTAACATTTGAAAACCATAACTTGTATATCATAGATCACAAATCACATGTAATGGCATAAATATTGATAGTTTATAAATCATAAAGGAATCAAATAACATGACACATGAGAGCATAATATGGAATTATGGTATACAATTAAGCATAGAAAATAATTTCCATAGTATTAAAGGACCTTTTCCAAGACTACCATAGAGAAATGGGTTCACTCCCCAAGTTGTTGTAGTATTCAAGGTTCAATCCCAAGACTATCATAGTGGAAAAAGTCCCTTACTAAATTGAGTTCACTGTCTATTTTAGTATTGTTTATCTCATGAGATATCAATCATTAAACAATACATTAGAAAAAGATATATTTACTAACCATTAAAAAAGGAAAATAATACATATGTGTTCCAAAATATAATAAATAATTTATTATATTAATACCCAAGATAAGATATGGGTTTCATAAAGATTTCATCATAAAAAATCTCCTAGAGATAAAATGGGTTTCATAAACATTTAATCATTTAATTATAAACATAAAACATAAAAAGAAATAATAAATATTGTATCCTTGGATAATATCCCCATTAAATCATAAGTAACCTCAAATAATTTCCTCTTATATGGAAATTTTTTTTGAAATATCACATGGAATAATTCTTGGGGAAAATAACCTCTCCATTTTGAAATAATTTCTTTCTTGAAAAGTTTCACAATTATAAAGGAAAGTATTTTCATTGAAAATAACCTTATAAAATTTTAAATTAATATCTAAATAATTTATTCTATATGATAGTGGTAAATTTTTTTCATTCAATATAATTTTTAGAAAACCTTTCGTCCATATTTTTTGTCGGAAAAGTAACAAAGTATATCGTTCAGAAAATAAAACAAATTTTTTTTTCAAATGATTTTTTAAAACATAAAACATGGATAAAATGTCTTTAAACAATTTTAGGATAATATTAAAAACATTTTTAAAAAAATTTTTAAAAAATATGTAGATTTGAGAGAAATATTCCCCATCAGAGACTTAAATATAAATAATCTCGAATAATGATGAGATTGTGAAATAAACTCTTAACTCAGGTCTGACTTCTTTTGTATATTTTCAAACCTCCCATGTAATTACTTTAAATTTTTTATAATTCCATAACTGAGTAATTATCATTAATATAATATCATATATGATCCATTTATAATATTTCAACACCCCTTTTATTAGTAATCCCTTATTAAAATAGTTATTTCTGGGTGTAAATTGTTTTGTTTATCATGAGCATTTCAGTTTAAACGTTTCAATAATTGTTAATTTATCTTGGTTAAATCAAATAAATATTATTAATAATGATATAAATATCATATATATTCACTAAATTTATCATCATTACCATCCAAGCAAAATATAAAAGAAAAAAAATCGCATCACTTCATGGAGGTGGTAGACCACATGTACGCACGAATGACATTATCATTTCCCAAAGGATTTGATGGTAAGAAGATATATATGATATTATGATTCAAAAGGTTTAATTATATCATAAATATCGTTTATAAACATTTAAACTCTCTTAATACCCATCCATAAAATATGGTTATGAAAAATTAATCGTATCCCTACATGGAGATAGTAAGTCATGCGTAAGCATGAGTGATAATTCACTTCTTATTTTATGTAAAAGAGGGTGTATAATGGTATTTTCATAATAATAATAAAATAATAAAATATTTAGTATAATAAAGTTTTTATTTAATGATAAATACCATAAATTTATATAGGTAAATAAGAGTATAAAATAAATTGATTAGTTAAGGTGATTACATCTTCTTGAAAATAACCCCTTTAGATATCATTTGAAGGACTCTAGATTTGGTGTTTTTAAAATACCTTCACATATATAATGTATATAGGGAAGTTTATAAGAGAATTAGGTGGAGTATGGTTGACCTATAAGTCTCATTTATGTGTAAATAAGTGAGGTAGAAAGTTCTCTTTTATAATTGAGGTGAGGGGAACTTTTGAAATTTATCAAAAGATTAAATTATAATTAATTAATTCTTAGGAAAAATACCTCCAAATATAAATGGATTAGAAGATGTGGTTGGATATAGTTTTAAACAAATTAACCAATGTAATTTAGATAATTTATTATTTAATTTTAATCCTTATCATTTTGATTAACCCTTTGTTAACCTATTTTAATTTTAACAACAATAAAAAAATAATATGAAAATGTTGTAATTTTTACTTATAAGGTGAAAATTGGATCATAAATTGTGAATTAATGAAATTTTAGACCATATAATAACCACGTTGAATTATTTAAATATTTTTTTTGGTTTTCGAAAAAAATAATAACATATTATTTTCATAAAATTTCATTATTCTCCATTTTTACACTATTCATTTTATTTGAATTAAAATAAATCAACACGAAGGATAAGTTTAAACATAATTCATTAAAAACTCCAAAATATTTCAAATATATTGATAAAATTAATGGGTCACATTAAATCATTCAAATTATATAACTTTTTATATTTTTTAAATAAATTAATATATTTTTGATAAAATAGAGAAACACTCCATTGGTGTTGCATAAGAAATTAAGGCCTTTATATAATTACTAAAAATTAATAATAAATTATATCATGAAAATAGTTTTATTAAGATCAGAATATATACATATATTTATCTATTAAATACTTTTGTCTCTATGCGGACACATAAGAGATATTAAAAACAACAAGAGTAACATTTTGTAACTTCCACTGATTTAAATAACACATAAGTCAATTTCATGGAAAATATTCCATCAAATTAGTCAAATTAGAGCCTAAGGTGATAAGGGTAGAATTAGATTCAAAAAAATTGTATTAGGCTGAAAAATTATGGTCTTAGAACTTATTTTCAACCTAGATTAACCCGATTTACCCTTTATCGAGGTGACAAATTTTACCATGGTTACTATTCATGTTGACCAAAAATAAAAGGTGACTATTTACCAAATTTGAACCTTTGAATTCTAAATATATAATAAATTTTATATAATTCAATACCTTTAAGTAGAATAAATTAATTTTTATTTAAGTGTGTAGAATGCAATAAAAACAGCTTTTCAATACATTTTTATGCATAAAACATGATTTATTTTTATCCTATGCCTAGAAAACTATTTTTTGAATTTTCAAAAAGTTTTATAAATTAAAAAATATAAAAAAAATTAATTAAAATAAATTACCAATAATTATTAATATAAAATCATTATGCTCAAAAAATAATTATAATATTTTTTCAGAAAAAACATCACTTTTATTTTGTTAACTGATGAATTCATTTTATAAATATATATTCCATATATTTTTCAGAATTTTTTTATTAAAATTAATAATCTCTGATCGAATTTCTATGTGATAAAAAAAAGAATAATAATTTAATAATGTTACATGGTTTGTTTAAACTTAGTGTTTCTTGTAACATAAGATATCAAAGAAATGAAATTATTTAAAGAGAAATATTACATAAAAATAAAAGGGTGTGACAAAAATTGAGGAAATGAGAAGTGTAATTTAATAGGTAAGAATGGAAATATTTTATTGGGAGTAATGGTGGTAATATAGATATTAAAAATGGAAAATAATCATTATAAATATGGTTGTTTGATATTAATGTATTTGATTGGTATCCTAACATTTTGTACTGTTAGTAACAAGTTAAAAATTATATAATTCAAAAATAGTAATGAATTAAACAAAAAAATATTATTTAATTAAAATATCTATTTATAAAAATATTTTTATGCACTACATATTATTATTATTAAATCATGATATGATTTATTTTTCAAATTCAAGAAAAATATTTTAATATAAATGGAATAATAAAATAAAATTGTTAAGATATAAATAATTAATTTTAATGTTATTCAACAAAGATTATTTAAAAAAGAAAATTTTCAAACTATTGTTTTTTAAGTTTTAAGTATCATTATCTCAATAAAATTAATCACTGCTATATAATAATTCTAAATAAAATTTATCTATAATATATACTAGAAAATAAATTAACATTCACCCAATAATTATTACTTGAAAAGTAAAAATAATAAAATAATTTTATGCTTAAAGATAAATTTTTTCAAAAAAAAATTATGTTATGTGTGCCTATATTAAAATTAATTCATCACCTATATAAATTGAGTCTAATAAAATGGTTTTCATATTGTTAATAAAAATATCCAAATTCATTGATAAGTTTATTTTCATTTCTTAACATTAAAATAAGCTATCAAGATAAATATTAATTACCACATAAAAGTAATTATTTTTAAAATAATTGTATTTTTATAAGTATTATGCATTTTTTTAACTAATTATATTGGTAAATTTTAAATGATGAATATAATATAATATTTCAATTCATAAAAAAATATTAACACTCGTTTAATTATTAATTGACAATAAATAAGAATAATAATCATCAATATTTGAAAAATCACTTTTTTAGAATTTTTTATATATCTAATTTATTAATTTAAAATTTAATTTATTTATATTTAGAAAATTAATTATTTTAAGAAAAATCCAAATTTTAATTCATAATGTTGAAATTTTATAATAAGTTTTATCTTATTTTTTTAGAAAATATATAATTACAATAGTAAATATTTAATTGAGGTTAATGGGTAAAAATGAGTTAATCTGTCATGGCTCAAATTCTACTAAATAAACCTAAAATGTAGACATTATAAAAGAATTTTATTTTAAATTAAATCCAATACCACATGTATCACCAATACTTCCTTACCTAACTAACATAACTCTCATTTGATTCCATCTTTACCCTTTACCCAACTTTAGTTTCCAAGGAAATGTCTTTCTTTTTCACTTATAAAAGGAGCCCAATTCCACCCTATTTAAGACAAAACTATCCTTAAAAATTACATTGAAACACAAACCATTTTAACTCCCCTATATCCCTATTTAATTTTTGTTATCCCCTGGTTTCAATAAAGTCACTCATGTCCCCCATTTCTAAGAGGCCTTTCAAGAGAAGATTCAAGTCTTCAATGTGAGTATTATCCACTCCCAAACATTTTCTTCTCTATATTTCTCCTACAAACCTATTATAAAAATACTAATATAAATAAATTAGTATAATTAATATACATAAATGTTATTATATTCTTGTAAAAACTATTATCTATTTACCTCCCATCCATTAGAAAATGAAAACATCATCTATGTTATGTGCGAACTACCACCTCCGTGAACGAAATATTTCATTTTTCATCACCATCATACATGGATGGTTATAAGAATTTATTTAATGAATAAAAATTATATTTATTAAATTATTAAGATTATATAAATATAATCTAGAAATTATATTAATATCTATTAGATTATTAATATACCACCTTTATTCATTAAAAATTACTAAAAGAAGTTCATCACCAATTTCATCTTCATAAATCATAACTAAAAACTCATAGAATGAATTTTAAATCTTATAAATAATTATGTAACATATATTATAGTAACTTAAATAATCTATAAGTGATAAAATTGGTATTAAGTAATAAGGATCGACATTGGCATTACAAAGCATGTGAAAATAATCAAAATCACTAAAATGTGAGGATTAAAATAAATAATTAACTAAATAATAAATGTATAATAATTTATTATAATTAAAAAATTTAAAAGATAATATATGTGAATAAAATTGTGAAATAATTAATTAATATGCTTATTTTTATCATACAAGATCTTAGAGCATGTTTGACCACACAGGAATCCAATGTAATGGTTTTTGTTAGCTCAATTTTCATTTATTGAGTTATGATTGTTCTTATTAGACTTTATTTATAAAATTTGGGTACATATACCATATGATTTAATTATTTTATTCTTTATATTATTTTTCTAGGTATTTATATTTTTGTTAATAAATACTTTTCAAATGAATGTCACTTAAAAAATATGATGTCTACAATGGGGTTTCATCTCAATATCCATCCATTGATATATGATTCATATTCATAATTTTTTTTCTTTTACATGATATATAAACTAACCATGGATGAATTTTTATCACACATTTCATAAAATAAAAAATATTTAAAAATCCATCTCATTTTTCTTTTTAAATGGGTTTTATTTCAAGAGTTACCTAAGCTGTAAGAGTTTTCTCATCTCATTTTACTTTAATTTATACATATGCCATTTTTAATGTATGTTTTATTTTTTGTAGAGTATAAAATTCCATATTTATGTTTTTTAACATAATTTTTTTTAAATTCAATTATTTTAAAAATATATTTAAAATTATCACCTTCAATTTCATTTGATTTAGAAGTTATCAATGCCTTAAAGGGTTTTTTAACTTAACCTCCTTTTCAATGAGTCATTAATTTCTACATTAACTATGTTCTTATAAAGTTTCTTATATTATTATATTTATTTAATTAATATGTTATATTCTATTTTAATATGTGGAATTTAAATTTTATCATCAAAATTATCTTCTTTTATTTATTTCTTTCCTTAATAAAAATATTTTTGTTAAGAATAATTCTCATCCTCTCTAGTAAGGTCTTTGTCTTCCATGTACACATTATTTTTTTCCAAAATATTTTTAATTTATTATTTTTAAACCCAATTATTCACCATGTGTTATGTTCCTCATTTTTTCCTTTAACCCTTTCAAAAGAAGGTTGTATTATCATCTTTATGATGTGAGTTTCAATTAAGGTATTTATAAATATTAAAAAGATTTTTCCTTTCATGATAGTATATTTTATCTTCCACCTTACATTTTCTCTAGATAATATTTATTATTTTTTTAAGGATAAACTATTGGTATTTATTTCTAAATGATATATTAAAAATATTTTCATCTTATATTCTTAAAAAAATTGAATTTTATTTATAACTTTATCTTTTTTATGATAATATTAAGAAATTATTTCTAGAAAAATTATTTTCACGATATTGATTAAATTTTCCTATATAAATCCAAAAATATATCTCCCATGGAGTTATGTTTTAATATTATCCCTTTAAATACTCTTATGAAATACTATTTTTGGGTGATTGTATTTTGTTTTCATTTGATCGAATTTTTAATGTCATATGTGATACAATTGTGAAATGTTAAAAAACCCATTTTACTTCCATGAGATACTTATGATATGGTAGAATTCATATATCATACATATATATGGATGATAATTATTTCATGGGTGGGGTCCTATATCAACCTCTAATTCATTGGTTAATTTTTTACATTTTATGATGTAATGACTCTCTGTGTGAAGATAATTGAGGCTAAGTTATGTTCACAACATTGTGAATGTACATAATTTTAGTTAATCTATGTTCAAAAGACTATATATGGATATAATTGGAGTTAAAATATGTTCACAAGACTGTACGTTGACAAAATTATAGTTAGGATATGTTTAAAATGTCATTATTTCTTATACTTATGTTCATTCCACATTTCTATATTATATACTTATTTTATGCTCTATGGATTAGGATTATTACCTCATGATTTCTCACTATTATTCCATGCTATATGTTTGATAATTTGATATTACATTACCATATATCATTCTTTATGACTCATTATTATGTTTTTCCCCTTACTGGGTGTTTGCGATATCTCCTTCTTATGTTTTCCAATCCCTAGGTTATGAAGATGGGTATAACATATGAGACATTTAGAAGGTGGTATAACTTGATGAAAATATGGTGAATTATTTACAATTATGTGAAATAATATTTTTTTGTATCTAATAACCAAATACACTAAAACTTTGGGTTATAGGATTGTGAGATTATTTTTAGATGTAATTTTTAATTAATGTACAGAATATGTAAGTTTATATTGGGGCGTCTCACTTGGTATTAAAGCCAGTTTGTAATGTAATTTTTTAAAAATGGAACCAAGAGTGTGGGGATAGTATGTATCAATATAAACACAAATTTTAATTCTTACTAATGTACATAACTCCTAATTACTTAACCACTAGAAATTTTTCACAAACAAGGATCATCCCAAACATAATATTCTTCTTTCGATTTCATCATGAGATTTTTATGTTTAGAAACTAATGGAGGTACCTTAGACATTACTAAATAATTCAACACATCAATGTAATAGAGTGATTTTTTGAGTTAATATAATTTCTCAATAGGTAGATAGAGTCATTCCAAGATGTTTTTGTTAATTTTTATACCTCATAAGTTTGGGGAGATCTGCTCATGTGGTCTAAAACTAGGTTTTCATGGACCTTCTTTTTCATGATCTCCAAGTTGAATTATTTTAATAGAAACACATATATCACCAATACTAGTATTTATGATATTTTTTATCAAATTTCTATGTGTTTCATGCTCAAATAAAATTATTACTTTATGTTGTAACAAATATGAACGATTTCTTTTCAATGAAAAAACAATATTAAAAACAATATCTCTCTTATTGAATAATTTTTTTGGAATATGTCTAAAGTATGTCAATCATAGGCTATCACATGTGAATTTACCCCAATATTTTGGGATAACACTACCCCCAATACTTGGTTGGAGGAATCATACAACACTTAAAAGGGGTCTTCCTAAATTGGTGAGATGATTACATGAGATATGTTCAAGCTCTCTTTGAGTATAGTAAAAACCATCATGTATGTTTCATTAAATAAAAATATAATATCATTATTGAGTTTCTATTTCAGTGGAAAAGAATATTTTATTAGAATTTTAATAAATGATCTATAAAATCCATCATGGCCAAAAAAATGATATAACATGTTTTATAGTGGTGAATCAAGGTAGTGTAGAAATGATTTGAAAATTCACCTTGTAAATTTAAATTCATTATTTAGAAAATATGTGACCTATATTATTTTCTTTCTATAACATGAAATTACATTTTTTAAAATGTAAAACTCTGTTCTTTAAATACTTATCTTTAAAAAAATCAATATTTTCAAGAAAAAATTCAAAAAATATCCCCTAAACTATTAGGTCATCAAGAAATACCTCTATATAGATTTCAATAAAGTCAAAAATGATTCTTAACAAGAAATTTTTAAAAGTACCTGGTGCCTGGCATATCCCAAAATACATCCTTTGGTATAGAAATGTATTAAATGGACAATTGAATATATTCTAATTTAAATATTATGGTGTTTTAGGGACTTGAAAATAACCAAGAAATCCATTAATAAAGTAATAATATACCATCCCTACTAGTATTTATATCATTTTATCTACAAAAGTGATGAGAAGTGGTATTTTTGGGTCACATGGTTTAATTTTCTATAGAAAATATAGACCCTATAACTATTTTGTATCCTAGTGGTAACTGTCTCATTATTCTCATTTTTTAGAATAGTTAATATAGACTTTATGGGCATAATACAAATGGGATTTACCTACAAGAAGAATAAAATGGAATATATGATTCCATATCATAGAAATCATTCAATTTTTTTCACAAATTCCATGATGGTTAGGTTGATCCCTATTTGGAGTTGTCTCATAAGTTTTAGTTCATTTTCAAGTAGAATATAATGTACAAAAATAGTGGGAATAATCCCAGGTATGTATCAAAATTACCAGGATAAGACCCTAATATTTTTGTTTAAAAATATTCAATAGTTTATTTCATTTATTAGTTTTTAAACTATTTTATATTATCACATAAAGATTTTTAGTTTTTTTAAGAAATGCATATTTAATATTTGATGGAATAATTTCATGTTTTAGCTTGTTTTAATGTTTTAGTAGTGTTTTCAACATTGTTTTTCCTATTATTTCAAATTCTATATACAAATAAGAAGTCTAATTAACATATTTAATAATATCATAAAAATATTCTCCATCCCATTCCTCAAATTTTTCACTGAACATATATGATTATAGATTTAATTCATTTAAAAAATACTAATTGTTAAAAAGGTTTATAAAATCTAAAGCTTATTCTAATAGGACTATTTAATATAGTATTTCAATTTCTTCTTTAGAAAAACATGGAATTTTATATTTATGAATTTTAAAAATATGTCTTTCTTCTTGAAGATATTTCACTAAATCCAAAATTCTGAAAATAAAAAATTATTCTCCAAAATACATTTAAAGTTTTCCATAATAAACATTTACTATGGTTTTAGGTTTTTTGAGAAATACCATACCTAATATGATGAGGGGATAGACTATGAATTTGTATTTTTCCATTTAGATGATGTAAACATCAATAGAGAATAATATTCTTTTCACTCTTACCACTAAATCTCCAAAAACTACTATTGGGTAAGCTATGGTTCAGTTAGACAGATTTAAAAAAATATGGCTAGCTTTATTTCTCCTACTTGAAGGTAAGAGTAAACTATATGAGGCATAAAATTATTTTAATATCCAAAATATCGTAATTAATTAGTGAAAGTACTCTCTCCTATGGTGCAAGGATAGTAAAATTAACTAGGTATTTATATTTCCAAGGTATTTATGGGGTTATTATAGAATAAAATTTCCTTCAAGGATCACCTTTTCATATCCATTCAATTTCATTTTCTTGGTACGAATATCCTTGGAAAAATTGCATGGATTGGTATTTGTTTGATGTCATCCAATAAAGGGATTCCAAATTCCACTTTATGGAATGTTTCCAACATTTCTTGTTTTATGGATTCTTAAATAGTCTTCCTTGGTGGGTTAATTATTAAATATATGTGTGTTTATATTTGATTTAAATATTCTATATTGAATTTTAACTTTCCATTATTAACTAGTCATATCTATAAAGTAACATCTATTTATCATTCCTTTAAAGGGACATATTCTTCTTCCACAGGCTTTCCACTTCCAGATTCACCTTCCATAGATAGTTTGTTATTTATTTTCACCTCTATGTATCTTATAAAAGAGACCAAACATATGTTTTCTTTATGATTATGAATTTATTGGGTTCAGAGCTTACATGTTCCTTGATTTACCAACTTGTTCAAATTAGAAATGATCTATCCAAACTGACATTTTAGCTCCATCACCTTTGACCTTTGAGTTGTGCAGGTAAATTTTTTCTTACTTTGAGACTCCACTTTTTTTATAATTATGTTATTCATCTAAATTTTACATTTTTTTTCTTATTAGTATTTTATATCCGGTTGAGATTTGTTTCTAGGAAATGGTGGTGGTTGTTAAATCTGTTTAAATGTTTTCCAAAATGGTTCTCATTAATGTAGCTAGTTTCTATCTCCATACTGAATGATAGAATATTCTTTGAATAATTTATTAGTGTTTGGTTTTTTTACTTCTTATAGTAAATTGAATCACAATTTTATTGCACTTTATGACAACCATCATTCAAATTATCTAAATGATGGTAATGTTAGTAAACACTTGGTGGTGTAGATAGTGATGCTTCCCGAACCCTGTTTAGTTCAGACTATCTCACAAGAGAGGTTACTTATTTAATTTCATTATCAATTAAATATGTGTTGTAACTCTTTAACTTTTTAACTCCTCTAGTAATGGATCTTGTAGAAAATTTTTGAGAGTTTTGTGAACTCTTCTCTATAAATTCTCTTAATTCAGCTGAAGATTTTTCAATTAGTGCTCCTCAAGAAGAATCTTTATATAGGTTTCTTTCATTTTCAAATAATATTTTGTAGAAAAAGACTATGAAATGGTGGTATTAAAATGTTTGGTGGGGTAGGATAATGTTAAATTCTTTAATATCTCCAAAAACTCATATATAGATTATCTAGAGGTATTTTGGACTCTATATATTTATTTTCTCATCTTGGTACATCCCAAAGTAGGGAAGGAATTCTGGAGGAAGGACCTATAGAGTTCATATTTTTTGGTGACTTCTCCAGGACATAGGCTATATATATATTCCTTATATGATCTTTCAAGGGATAATAGAAAGACCTTCAAGTATATCTGATCAATTTGGACTCCATAGAGTTTGAAATTGTTTCACACATTCATAAATTTCCTCAAATGGAAATTGGGGTCCTCTCTTTCTATGAAATGAAACTTATACAGGATTTGGATCAATAATATTGTAATTTAAAATTTATATTTATTATTAAGTGGTGACAACCAATTATTATTGAAATTAGGTGCATTCAATTCACTTACTATCCTATTTAGTTAAGTAAGATTATATTTTGAGTGACCCCAAACCTAGTAGCCCTGAGCTAGTGTCAACTTTATTATATTGGCATAAGATATAAAAAAGCACATACTAACAGACTAAATAGTTTAGTTGTCTTAGTAAACTAGATACATACATGGGTATTTCATTAAATTTGAAAACAAAAATGCCAACATAATTTTCATCGATAATATCATTAATCCCTCTAGAATATCCTTGAAAATCATTCATAGTACACTTCCTAGATTCCTAGGAAAGGGAAAAAAATAAGGGAGAGATCAAATTTTCATTAAGGGTTTAGTAAAGTGGAAGCAATCATGAATCAATGAGAATAATCAATATGTAAATTTAAATGATTGAAAACATGTTCCATGTAATCAATAAACAGAGAAAGAAGTGCATCCAATGATAATATCAATTTGAGAATCTCATAGAAAATAATCAGTATCATAAGATAAATAAGTGAAAACACATTTCATTCAATCAATAACATGAATATTATAACTGGAAAAGGAATAATAATTAAAAATAACTGAACACACTTTCCATATAATAATTAAATGAGAATGAAATGAATCCAGAGATAATATCATTGTGAAAATATCATGTATAATAATAAATAAATTCTAAATCAATTCAATGATTAATTATTGGATATCATTTATTAGAAACATGATACCTCTACCATCAAGATATATCATTAAGATGATTAAAAACTACTAGGTACAAAACCATCAAGCTTAGCCAACTGATTTTATACTAACTTACTCATTCACCTCATGAGACTACTTATGTGTTAAGGGGATATCTATAACCAGGACCCACTAATGTCTATATGTCTAAAAAATTCCACATATATCAAATAATTTATTTAATTCATAAACAATGTTCCTTACCATCAAATATCTATAATCAATATAGAATAAAGATTTTTCAATATTTTTCTAGATAAAAAATAACATTCATTGAAGAACACCATATGAAAAAAATGATATATAGGTTTAAAAAATAACATATCCCTGAAAAATAATATGTATATTTAGGTGAAATTTAATTTACAATGATAATAGGAAACTTAATATTTCAAGGGAAAGTTAATGACTACAAAAATAAATCAAGAAGGGGAATGCCAATACTTTCCTTATATAAAATGATAATAAACCATCCATTAATGAATAAGGATGGTATCAATAAAACATATATCCATTGAATTAAGAATAAATTTTTATTATCATTTATGAATATAAATACCATATAAACAACTTTAAAAACATTCTTAAGAAAAATATCTTTTTCATTTTGAAAATCAATTTTAAAACTAATGGTACACATAAAATTTTGAAAATACATTTACTTAAAAATTATTTTTTAAAATTATAAATTAATATTTAAAAAATTTATTGGTCATGATGGCTAGAATTTATATTCATGTCATACATGTTAAAACAAAGATTCCTTTTACTTTTTACTTTTTTAAGAAAATACAAATGGGTATTGTTTTAAAAAATACATGAATATTACTTTAAAAAAATAATAAAAACTAAAAATGGGTAAAAATATATTTAGTAAATCATTTAGAAATAGTTAATAGAATTTATGAAAATATTTTTAAAAACATGGTTTTGGAAGAAAATATTTTTCTAATGGAAGAGAGAAAATGAATTCGGATTGTATTAAAATCAATTTCTTAATAATTTTATGTACCAAAAAGGGAAAATGAAATAATTACATGACAATATAATGAATAAATAGAGTCGAATAAAATGAAATGGTTTTATTATTAAATGATAAAATAATTCCCTTTAACTAAAATTCAAGAATAAATAATCTCGATTAGAAGAAGATTGTGAAATAAACCCTTATAATTATCATAATGTTAAAGTGGGAATTAACCAAAGAATAGATTATATATATCAAATATAAATCCAAATAAAAAATTTGAAATTAAAAATTAGAAAGTAAAAAAAATTACTACGCACATAATTTTATAATTTGAAAGACAATAAATGATTAATATAACCCAATTAAATGAACTCGAGTTATGAAATTATTTCCCCCTTGGTAACTTTTAAGTCAAATACCCATTAGATAAAATAATTAAAATAATTAAAATTTAGCTTAAAATACCATGAATAATTAGGTATTCATGAAATTTAATGTAAAAGGACAATTATATACACTATATAAAATAAATTAGATGCATAACATTATAATATGCCTTAATCGATAGAAATTGAGATGAAGTTCCTTACCCCATGCATCCTTTTGGTTGAAAGTGATTTAAACTATTATTTAATGGTTTTAAACTCATTATTAACTTATTAAAGAACCATATTAATATTTATAATATCATATATTGTCCTTTTATAACATCTTACCACCTGTTTGTTAATTATCTTTTATTATTCCCATTTTTTTGGGTGTTAATTGGCTTGTTTTCTCATGTGTGTTTTGTTATGAAAGATCTAATTCATGAACATATAGTATAGTTCCATGATCTATATAATAATGATAAAAAAATAATTATATTATATATTCATAAATTATACTTTTAATACTATTCATTATTTATGGTTTTGATAAATATAGCATGTTACAGTCATAGAGATAGTGGGCCATACGTATGTATGAGTAACGTTTCCATTTTTTAATGATCATTATGGAAAGGAGGTAAGTAGTATTTTAATTTTTAAAATTGATCATAATATCATTTATAACATATTATTTATATAAATATATTTATATATAACATTCACGTGGTGTGGTGATGAAAATAGAGTCACATCACTTTGTAAAGGAGGTAGTCCACACATACATGAATGATGTTATCATTTTTCCAGTATAAGAAATAAAATGATATATTATATTTTAAAAATGATAAATGTGTAATTAATATCATAATTATTTATTTTATATTAAATATATTAATTATATTTATCCTTAATAACTTCTATGAAAAGCATCATTGACAAATGAATCACATTGCCTCGCGAGGCTGTAATCCGTCGTACACAAAAGCAACGTTATCATATCCAATGCAGAATGGAAAGTAAAAATGGTATATATGATATAAAGACTAAAAAGGTATAAATTGGTTATAAATATCATATATATAATTTTATCCATCATCATACCCAGCTGTAAGAGGTGGTAATGGAAAAATAAATGATATCGGTTTGTGAGGCGGTAGTTCATTATACACATGAATGATCATTCCGTGGTCCATTTAATATAATTAAAGATGGTTGTAGTTCATTCACTTATCATATATATATATATATATATAAGATAATGATTTAATTATATCATATTGGTTTAATAAGAATTTAGGGAGGTCGAGGAATAAATAAAATAAAAATGATCATTGAATAATGTTACCTCTTTTTTAGGTAAACTAATTAGGTTTTCACCAAAAGCCTTCTTAGGTTGTATTTATACATAAAATCAGGAATCTAGGATAAGGTTATATATTTTTTTAATTTGATTTGGGTAGGTATTTTCTAAACTAAAAGGGTGTTAATGTGTGAAGAAGAGAGGAGAGGGGTGGCCTTTTGTAAGCAAGGTGAGTGGCACAATTGTAATTTTTGAAAAAATGGTGTACCTATGATTTTCGCATCACATAAGGTTCTAAAATGGATTGTTATCTAGACTCATACATTATAGGGTCTAAATATGTCTATAAATAGATCTTAGACAATTTTTTAGGTCATTTTAACCCTAACTATATTTATTTAACTTCCCAATAAATCCATTTTTCCTTAACCGTAGTAAATAATTTTTTAATATTTTTATTATTTGTTATAGTAAAAAAATCATACCATCCAAATTAATGGATAGTTTATAATGATATACTATATTAAGATTCATTTATACTCATGGTTTTATATTATGCAAGATATCAAAGCGATTGAATTTAAAGAAATATATTTTTTGGGTTATTTAAGATCACTGTTTAATGTCGCATACGCTATCAAATACAATGTTCATTTTTACAATTTTAGCATTTAAATTCACCCCATATTAAATAAATTTCATCCTTACAATTTTAACTTGATTTTTTTAATCATGGATTTAATATTTGAAAATTATTTCATTAAAATCCCACATTGTAAAAATAGTTAATAAAACATCCTCTTAATAAGAGAGAAAGGGAAGTACCACAATCATATAGAATAACACATAACTAGGTTTCCAAGTATGAGAAAATTGGTGGAATTTGCAGATATATACATAGAAGAAAATGATAAATATTTATAGAGAGTGATTAAGGTCACTGATCACAAGAAGTATAATGTTTAATAGAGAGTTAAGGTCCTCAAAACCTTAAATATGTGATGATTTAAAAGACAGTTTGATTTATTATATTTGAATGTAATAGAATAAAATTTTTATTTCAATATAATTTTCCTAAGGTTGAGTAATTATTTTAATTTCTCAAAATATAAGGAAATATAATTACTTTATATGTTTTTATTTGGTAAACATAATTTCACCCTTTATTTGTGCTTAGATCAATTTCTAATTCATCCCTCACTCTAAGAAATGAATATCAAAATTTGAGTTTTTTTATGTATGAAACACTAAAATTCACTTTTAATAGATCTTAAGATCCATATAATAGTGAATATTCTTTTCTTCAGTCCCTAACTATTTTTCAAAATCAATATGGTTTTCATAATTCAACAAATATAAAAAATAAATCCCTTAACCTCAAAAGTAACATCATTTTTTCATCATTAATATTTATTTTTTAAATAGTTTAACTAAAAATAATTAAATATTAACTAGCACATAACATCGTCTAGTGGCGGGCATTAAACTATTATCATCCTTTAGATATGGATTCTAGCCACATGACATTTCCAAACATGATGATTTTTCCTTTTTCTGAAACTATATTAAAATAATTCTTATAATGTTCCTAAAAAATATGATAGACATCATTGAAATAAATTTAAACATTAAAAAAATATTTTACTAAGGTTTTAAATACAATTTATTTTTTCCCAAAATGTTAATCATATTATTTTACTATTATTAAAATTTCATTAATGATCATATTAACCCTAAATATTATCAATACCTTTAAACATAAGCCTATAAAATGTAAATTTATTATTCTTCAAATATTTTTTCGACTAAAACATATCATAGTCATAAATTTATCTAAAAATATCCTTATTATTGGTAGACTCTCAAAACATAAAACTGAAAAGGTGGTGTTTAAGATTTTGAACTTATGATAAATCTAAACTTATTAACCCATGACAGTATTCAAAACTCATAAGTTAATGAATACACAAATTCTTATAAAATTTAACACAATCCTTAGATGTTTCTTGATTTTTATAACCAAAATACCATGGGTAAAAATACTTTTAAAATATTATTCTAGAATCTCAATACATAAACACTTAATCAATTTTATTTCCACATAGTTCATTTTGTGGTCTATGGTTTATCTTTTAGAAGAGATCACTAACTCCGATAATTCCCAAATTTCCCAAATTTAAGTTAATGGACTATAAATGAATCCCTATGCTGATATTTATTTCCTTCCATCATACTCTTCATTTTTTCAAATAATTTCTTTGCTTTATGCCCTTCTTTTCCCTAAATAAAACGTTTTCTCATTCCATTGAGACACCTTTTTCAATCTAATACATTTGAATTTTTACCGAGGTCATTCATTGTCATCATCTTTTCAAATCCATCATAATGGTTTATAAAAAAATGTTAATTATTCTAATAATATCCACTATGAGTGTCGAACCATGTGTACAATAAGGTTTGTTATTCTACACCAGGTGATGATCGAGTCAATCTCAATGCACCCTTTTCAAAGTTATTACCCCTAGGTACATCTTTTCTAGGACCACATACACTTGTAGTATCCAACCATAGATTTATTACTATAAAAAATAATATTTTATTTTTTTTACCAAAACTTTATGATGTTCTTCTATACTTATCCTAAAATTATATCATATTTTTATAATCTCTAGTCATTATCTTCCTAAATCTAGTTTCCAAGGTATCTACTAAACATTCTTTGATACTAACAGTAGTGACCTCAAACTCAGTATCCTAGAGAGAGTGTCTTCTTTATTTCATTGGAAAAGATACATGGAATTGTATCCAAGAGTATATTATAGTTTATTAGTCATGTTAAAGTAGATACAAACTTGATTCATGCATTACATTTAATAAAAATCAAGACATAATTTTTTTGAGAATATGATTATTCCATCTAGCATATCCTTTGATATAATTCACAGTAAACTTCTTAGATTCCTATGAAAGGAAAAAAATAAAGTTGATCTCGAATCCTTAGTAAAGGTTTTAGTATAGTGGAGGAAATCATGAATCAATAAGAACAATCAATTTGGAAGGGTAAATTACTAAACAAACATTACATATAATCAATAAACTAATAAGGAAGTGCATACATATATAATATCAATGAAAAAATCTCATATAAAATAATCAATATAGAAAGGTAAATAACAAAAAAAACATGTCATTTAATTAATAAAAATAATTTCATAACTGGATAAGGCATAATGAATTTGTAAAGGTAAATAACTGAACACATGTTCTATGTAATCAATAATTGATAATGAAATGTATAAATAGGTAATTCCATCAAAAAAATATCATGGATAATAATAAAATAATTCTGAATGAAGGCAATGATTAATTATTATACATCATTTCACAGGCACATGATACCTCTGTTATCAAAATCTATCGTCAAGACAGTTTAATACTACTGGTCACAAACCCATCAGGCTTGGCCAACTAATTTTATGTAGGCTTATTGATTCACCTCATGATACTACATGTTAATAAATGGGATATCTATAATTGTACCTCACCAATGTCTTCATTTCCAAATCATTTCTCATATAACGAATAATCAATTTAATACATGAACAATGTGTCTTACCATCAAATATCTGTATTGAGTAGAGAATATATATTTACCAAAATATTTCCCTAGATAAAAAAATAGTTTCCAATATATAACACCATTTTTAAAAATTATATAAGGTTTAAGAAATTAATATATCCATGATAAATAATATATATATTTAGGAGAAATTTAATGTCTAATAATCATAAGAAAGTAAATATTTCAAGTAAAAAATTATTGACTACAAAAATGAATCAATAAAGTGAATGTCAATACTATCCATGTTAAAAATGATCATAATCCATCCATATAATGAATAAGGATGGTATCAATAAAACATATACCCATTGGAGTTAGAAAAAATGATTATTTTCATTGATGAACAAAAAAAGGTCTTTAAAAATATTATTGAGAAAAATATCCTTTTCATTTTAAAAATCACTATTAAAAATGAAATTTAGAAATACATTTTGAAAATAAATTTATTTGAAAATAAATTCTGAAACATATAAAGGAATATTTAATACATTATTGGTCATGATGGATATAAATTTTGTTCATGTCATACATGTTAAAACAAAGATTCCATTCACTTTTTTAAAAATATCCAAACATGAATTGTTTTGAAAACAAAATAAATATTCTTTTAGGAAAATAAAAAGAGTAAAAATTGTTAAAAATTTATTCAATAAATCATTTTCAAATTGTTAAAAACATTTTTTATAACATTTTTAGAAAATATTGTTTTTGGAATTGAATGGTTTTCCGATCGAAGAGAGAAATGAAGTTATATTTTCTTCAAAACATTTTAGCAATAATTTTAAGTAAAAAATAATGGGAAAATGGTAAATTTATATGATAATATAATTAATAAACATATTATAAGAAAATTAAATTGTTTTATTAGAAAATTATCGAATAATTTCCTTCAACTGAAATTCAATAATAAACAATCTCGATAAGAATGAGATTATGAAATAAACCCTTATAATGATCATAATGTTGAAGTGAAAATTAATAAATGACTTTATTATGTTTATAAAATGTAAATACACATAAATTTTCTTTTAAATGCTAAAATATATATTGAAAATTAATTATGTCGATAATATTTTAATATCAAAGATAGTTAATGAGAAATATAACCCAATGAAACAAAGTTGAGTTATAAAATTACTTTCCACTTGGAAACATTTAAGTAAAAAAATATAAGGTGAAATGTTTTAAATTAAAACAAAAAATACCATTAATAATTACTTAATAATGATACTACATGTAAAAGTGTTAGTATATACATCATATAAAATAAATTAGTTTCAATTACAATATGCCTCAATGAATAGAAATTGAGACGAAGTCCCTTACCTCGCGCTAATGTTTGGTTGAACATGATTTAACCTCATGTATATTGGTTTAAAAAAATGTTATTAAATTATTAAATAACCATATTAATATTTATAATATCATATATTATCCTTATATAAGATATTATCACTCATTCGTCAATAATCATTCATTATTCCCATTATTTCGGGTGTTAATTATTGTCTTCTCCCATGCGCGTTTTTTATGAAAGATCTGATTATTGCATGTATTTTATAGTACCATAAAATAAATAATAATAATAATGGGATAATTACCATATTTATAAATAAATTATACTTTTAATACTAAGAATTAATGATGGTTTTTAGAAATGAAGTATGTTATGATCATAGAGATGTTAGGTCGTACGTGAACATAAGTAACAATTCCATTTTTCAATAATAAATATGGAAAAGTGATAAGTAATATTTTGTCATTAAATAATTATTATAATATCATATATATAATATACTTATATATATCATTCATGTGGTGTGGTGATGAAAAGAGAGTCACAACTCTTCGTAAAGGCGATAGTCCACATGTACATAGACGATGTTATCATTTTTTAGTATAATATAGATAGTGATATATTATCTTATCATAACAAAAAAATATTTAATTAATATCATAATTATTTCATTTATATCACATATATTCATTAAATTTATCCTTTTTACCTTCCATGTGATGAGTTGTTTAAAAAATGAATTGCATCGCTTTGCGAGGCGGTAGTCTTCCATACACCAAAGCAATGTCATTGTATCCTCTATAGAATGGAAAGTAAAATAATTATATATAATATAATAACTATAGTGGTAAAATTATATAGAAAATATCATATATATAATTTGTATCCATCATCATACCCAACCATGATATGTGGTAATAGAAAAAAAAATGACATCGGTTCACGAGGTGGTAGATTATCCTACACAAGAATGGTGATTTCATAATCCATTTGATGGAAGTTGATATGGTTTTAGGTCATGAAATTATTATAAAAATACATTATTATATATAATATACTGATTTTGTTATATCATCATGGTTTATTGAGAATTTATGGAGGATTATGAAGAAATAAAATAAAAACACTCATTACGAAACGTTACCTCTTCATTGGGTAAACTCCTTTGGTTTGCAACAAAATCCTTATTAGGTTGGATTTATGACCAAAATAATGGTTCTAGGATGAGTTTAAATATTTAAGTATGTTATTTTGACATGTATTTTATGAACCAAAAGTGTGTGAAGGTGTAAATAATATAGGAGAGTAGGTGGCCTCTTATAAGTGAGGTGAGTGATACACTTGTAATTTTTGAAAAAAGAAAGGTGTACCATTGTTTTTAACATTACACAAGGGTAAAAATTTATTAATCTCAATACTAATATATTTTAGGGTCTAAATATGACCATAAAATATATTTTTTAAAAGTTTTATATCATTTTAGAATTTATATTTTAAGATTAACCCTGATAAATCCATTTTTACCATAACCGTGATAAATATTTTTTAATTTTTTAAATATTTATTGTATTAAAACATAATTTTGACCATAATTAATAATAATAATAATTATTATTAAAAATATGGAATCAAATTTTCATCATTAAATTCACATAATATGAAAATTTTAAATTAAAATTAATCCCAAAGACGTGATGACAAAGCGAGTTTTCACTGAGAAAATGTCTACAAGTTTACCAAGTTTTTATACCAAAATTCAATAAGAAAAATATACCAATTACCAAAATTAGACTAATATATAAATAATTGAACAAATTATACTTTAAAAACAATATAAAATATAATTTAACCTTATAAATGTTTTAAATGAAAATGAAGTTTTCAATTAAAATTCAGTATTTCTCATTACTCATCAAAAAATGAAACATTTCAATAAAATACTAAGAATTAACCATAATATAATTTTTATATTATAATTCTAAAAATTTAGTTCGTTTTATCAAATAAATTTATAAAAGTGATAAAATTTAATTTTATATTATGTGTGAAAAGAGTGACTAAACTATCTTTTAGAAAAATATAGGTTTTCAGAAAACATTTATTTTTCTATTAAATTATTATTATTCTATTTATAATCAATTAATAACTATAAATTTCATTTTTTATTTAATACTATTCATACATTCCAATTTAAAAGGATAGGTTATAATGGTATGATAAATTACGGTTCATTTAGACTCGTGTTTGTGCGTTTTGAAAGCTATCGAAGAACTTAAATTTAAAAAAAAATATTTTGTGGGTTATTTATCCTCTATGTTACATGTCACATATGCTACAAAATAAATTTTTCTTATTTTATAATGTTTGGGTGTTTCATTTTTCATTTTTTCACAACCTAAAGTAACTCCATTAGAAGAAGAACAATATAATAGAGAGTCTATCTATGGAATTCTGATTAAATCCCTCTCCACTTGCTCAGTGATCCTTAGATTTCTAAATATAGTTAGTAACATTATTTAAACCTATTTATTTAATCCAAATAGGTGATACAAAATAGACACAATCTTCTTCAAAACTTATATAAAATAAAAATGAAATAAAAAAAATTAACATTTTTCTGCTTCCTCGGTAATGACACTAGGTTGATGTGGGGGATGATACAGTCTTTCAGTAAACCATTTTGAACCCAATTAAATGTATTTAAAGTGGTAATTTGGATTTATCTAGTGAGGAGGGAGTTTTTAATGTCTTTTTCTTTTTCTTTGTGGTTTTAGTGTGTCTTTAAAACAATACCAATTAGGTTTGAGAAAGTAATTAAATTAGTGTTTGAATTCAACTTAAAAATAATTGGCCATACCTAAAATATTTCCCTCACTTACTTTTTAAATCATAATTCAATTTAACTCGCATAGTCTCTATATCTAATAATCTAAAAACTCATGTAATAACCATAACCTATAAATTTTATCTTGAATAGATTAGTGGACAAATCACTACTTTCCCCACTCTTTCCTAGACTTAGCTGAAAAATATCTAATCACTAATGAATCAACCCACTACCCTCCATTGAATGAAAAATAAAGAATATTCATGTGACCATTGTGTGTGTCTTGAGAATAATATAAAAATAACTCAAATTTAAAGAATAAGGGAAACCTCCAATTATTAAAGGTAATCACGATCTTCAAGAGAAAATGACTAGAAAAGATTTTACAATAAATTATAAGATTCATTAAAATGGGATGGGAAAATTTTCCTTGCCTCAAAAAATATGGTTCTAATGTTCCATCACTATAGAGATTTTATAAAAATGAAATTAAGAAATTAAACTCTCCAAAAGCAGCTCTAGGTTTCTCAAATGATCTAAAGTAGGCCATGCACAGTGAATCAAACTAATTTTTTTATGATCTATAAAATGATTGGATCCCTTTGGAGTAATTATTCCCAATGTTACTTAAATGGATGAAAAAATCTCCCACCTCTTTTTTCAAGGGTCCTACTCCCTTAGTGATCTTAGAATATTTATGAGTTTTAGTTCCCAACTCCTATTTCCTTTAATGGTTTCTAGGTTCTTGTTAGAGTTTACATATTCATTAATTGGGAACTATGAACATTATTATCATGTCTTGACTCTATTATCTTGTACAAATTCATTTATATGGATTTCTCATGGATTTTTAGAAGTATTTTTTCCAATTTAGGTTAAATAAGAGAATAAAAAATGAGTCTTGAATCATGTGCTAGTTATTTTAATAATTTTTCATGTTGATATTCTTTAAATAAGTACAACAATTAAATATTAACACATACACATATGACTCATAAGAATTTTTATTATAAGTTTGACTCATACATGGATGAATCATATGCTTCTAGGGCTTGTTATGGGGTTGGCCTCTCATATGTGGGGGCTTTCATACATGAACATTCGTATGTGAAAAATGTCTTGCAAGATTCTCTCATACCTATCTTTTTTATAAGTGGCCTCTTATATGCATGAGAATTTATAGAAGACCTTTATTATGTTATATATTTCATACACAACCTTAAATATGTGCATGCTTTCATACGAATCCTCTCATACATGCTGATATTTTTATATAGTTGGCCTCTCATATGCAGCCATTATGACATTCTTATTATTTTTTCATTTTTTCCAGTTTCAAACCTAAAAACCATGAAAAAATGAACATAATGTAGGAATAATTCAAGTTATTCTAGAATTTATTTAAACCATTGAAAGGAAGAATAAAAAATATTTCATCAGTTTACGCTCTAAACCCAAAAATCATTACATGAATTTTCAATTAATTTTAGAACTAAATAATCAATTAAAAAGGCATGATTTAAATACTTTTTTATTTTTAATTCATGATCCACATTATTACCATAATTCATCATTATATTCAAAATTAGAGGTAAATAAATAGGAAAATATTATAAAATCCTAAAGAAAAATATTAAGATATGTGGTTTGATCAGCCTCTATAACATTCAAACTCAGATGCTTCAAATGCTTCACTTTGAGAACACTTCTTAACCATAGGTACTAATATTATTCCCTTTTAATAGGTTATACTGATAATGGATATAATAATTATTATCATGAAATAATACATAACCTATAACATAGATATATATTTAGGTGAATGTCATGTATTATATATTTTCATCAAGTAATTTTAATGAAAGTACTACCTCTAAAAATTATGATCCCATAAATAAAATCTATATAGTGATCCAATGTCCATATTTCATCATAACATACACAAGTTTGTGAACATAAATAATCCATGACTATATCTAGTAGACAAAAACATTTTCAATAATATCGTATATGATTCTTGGATATATTAGTGGATAAAACATTTATCAAAATCCATTATATGAATTCACTTAACTTTATTCCTTCAGTATCATAACCATCAGGGTATCCAAACTAGTGTGACCTAAATAAAATTATATGAACACGACACCTAACTATTAGGGTCACCTTATTACTTTAATTCCTCACACAAGATAATTTATTGTAATTGACTATTTATTAACACTCATATTGAATTATTAAGGCCATGAAAAGTGAGTCTTTATAAAGAATCTAACACTTAAAGTGTTTTCAAAATATTATCACCAATTTAATATAAATTTATATGTTAAACACATTACATCTCATCCAACCTTTAATTGTATTATGTTTTATTATTATTTTTATGTATTATTTTAATGATTTAGTTTTGGAGTCTCTAATCCATCTAGAAAATTATTGTATTTATACCAAATTAGTGTGTAACTCTTTAAAAACCCTATTTTTGTGTTACTTAACCAAGAATAGAAGACACAAATATTCATACATATTCAATTTCATCTCATACATAAGTTATATGAAATTTTCAAGTAAATACATATAGTTATATGAGATTGAAAATATACAAACGAGTAAGCCTGAAGTAATAAGTAGAAAACCCATTACATTTATAGAATAAGAAATAATTATATTGGATGGTGGGTAGTCATACCCCAAGTCCCTCTCCCCAAGTATACATTACTCAAGAGATTATTTAATTTAGTATATCTCTAATGCCTAACATGAAAAAAACTATATTCAACAAATATTTTCATATTTATAAATCTAAAAACAAACTGAGGTTAAGGTAGTTGAAAGACTAAATCTTAAGGATTCATAACTTGAATATAATACAAGTCTCTATGTCTTGGAAATAATTTATCATATAAATAAATCACACATAATATTCAAAATTCATAAACTATTTTTAATCATGAATATTCTCAGAATTAACAAATAAATAAAGATTTTATTTATTTTCCAAAACATAAAATATCAATTTGAACTTTTAATATTTAATTTAGGAATGAAAATATTATTTTATAATTCATAACACTTATAATTTATAAAAATTTAAAATCTATAAGCAAAAAATAACTTAATATAATAAATTAGTTTTTTATACTGCCACATGACAATACATTGAACCTAAACATAATGTTTTAGTACCAAGGGATAGTGTGGGTTAGCACTAGATGGAATAAAGTGAGCTGAAACAAGGGTTGAGAACCACCATATGGGGTAGTTTAGAGATTGTGTTTTTGTAGTGGTATGGATGCATAAGAATTCAACAATACCCCTTATAAAATTTTGGATGATAAAAAAATATCACTCTCATGGAAAAGTATGATGTGGCACTCGTATTAAGTGGTAATTTTTTGTAATTTAAGTGTAAGAATTTACTGTTATACTTGATATTATATTTTATTACAATATAATTTCAAATCCACTCCCCACATTAAGTAAATACTCAATACAATGTTATGGGAAATGATGCATTGTTTTCCATAGAGCATGACACAAGCTGCATTATCCTAATAAAATATGTTACTTCAGTCACTCTAGATTACATTAACAACTTGATGTAATGTCGAGTTCCAAGTACAAATTATGTTATTGCACATGTGGTGAAACCAGTTTATGATTCATCATACATGTTCTTCATTAAACTAGTGAGAATAACATTTTGTTTCATTAAAGAAGAAGGCTTTGATACCACTGAATGGTTTTGGGTGCTCATCACATGAATAATGACAGCAAAAAAAAAACCCATATGAAGAATAATCTGTACTCAAAAGAATAAAAGTGAATGAGATATAATGAATAATATTCATGTATTGAAGTAGTATCCTCCATATCTATGGATAATGTTTGATAACAATCATTATAGTAACAAACAAAAGTTTTCTTTATATTAAGGTATTACACTGACCAATGAATCCTAGAATGATTATTGAGAATTACCATATGCATGAAGGGGTTCTAGTTTCATCACTGTGAAGTAATGAATGATGTTATAGGAAATAAAATATCTTCAGAAAGATTTGTATGAAACTGATGATCATTAACAAAAAAGCTAATGGGGAAATCATTCCATATTTATATTTCATGCTTGATTCTCTTCACTTAATGAAAATCATTGGTCATATTAAGCATCTTGGAAGTCATCCAGTACATTACTCCCCACCGGAGAATCCACTTAACCTATTCAATGAATATGTAATCCATGTTTAATATATTCATAATGGATTTGAAGTTGAAGGAAACCACATGGGAGTAAGGTGGAAGATGAATACACTCATTATGTTGGGTGTAATTAAGACTCTAGTTGCATCCCATATGCACTAAACTACATTAGCACCAACATAATGTTGGGATTAGGCTTTAGGATACATTGTAACCAACATATCCTTATGTCATATGCATCATATGCATATGATTTTTAGTGAACATTCAATATATATGTGTATTCATGTGTATATGTTTATATGTATATATGTTTACATGTATGTATGTATGTGTGTATGGGTATGCATCTATATATGCATGTATGTATGTGTGTATTTATGTGCATGTGTATGTGTGTATATGTGTGTGTATGTATATGTATGTATATGTATGTATATGTATGTATGTGTATGTATGTGTATGTATGTGTATGTATGTATATGCGTATGTGTATGTATGTATATGTATGTACATCTATATGTATATCTATATATTAGCAATTATAAATATATTTGAATATATATATTAAAATTCCTACTTCTAATTTTATAGATTTAGAATTAATATTATATTATGAAAAACAATTACACAAAATCACTATTTATATGTATATAAATGATATACTTTAAAAATATTTATTCATTAATATAAATATTAATATTTTTAATTATAAGTAGAAATTTTAAATGTAGATAAAAATTAATTATATTTATTCATTGTTAAAATTTATTCATTTTTATTATAAAGTAATTTTTCAATATTTAGATCATTAAAATATCATTTAATTTATTCATAATATTTATTATAATATTAATACATTTTTTAATAAAAAATTTAATATAATATTAATACATTTATTTAAATATTAATATATTTATTATATTATCATAATATTACAACATTTATTAATGCATTTATCATAATATTGATAAATTTATTAATACATTTATTATAATATGAACACATTTATTAATACATTTTATATAATTAATATTTTTTATTCATATTTAATATTTTTTTAATTTATCCATTTTTAATATTTCCATTGTCTTAGGGGGAGGGAGACAAATAAAAAAATCTTCCAACACCTACAAAGTACTCGGGGAGATCCATCCATGAGACCTCCGAGAGACCCCTCAAGATGTAGCCACTACGCTATTCCCCTAGTAGCTCATTTTTAATATTTATTCATTTTTATTGTAAATTCATTCTATAATTTTTAATTTATTAATGCAAAACTATGTGATAAAAAATTATTTTTCTTTAGAATCTATTGTGCCTGATAGCTTGTTTCATACACAACACTGAACCACAATGAACCACGGAACAATATATAATCGTTAAAATAAATCCGTAGAATTGGAAAGTAAGAATAGATGTAACCAAATTATAGAATATATGTATCAATAAAAATAAATGTTATAATCAATGCTAAAAAATAATAAATTAAAAATGTTTAACTAAAAAACTAATAAGACTAATTTATTTTTAAAAATAAAACCTTTCTAAAAATTAAATTTTTATGTGTTTTTTAAGAAACTAAATACATTATGGGTAAAATATATTGTTAATATGATTAATATATTAACACTAATTTTATTATTAATTTATATAAAATAATAATAATAATATTTAATATTTAAAAAATGTTATTTTTCTTCGAAAATAATTTTCATTATATTTTTATATTTTTATTTAAAAGTTTAATTCTCAAATTTTAGAATATTAATTTGAAAAATAAATATTTTTTGGATTCATCATGATAATATTATATTAATATTAGTTTTAATATTTTTCTCAAATAATTTATTTATAGGTGAATAGTTAAAAATACAGTTTCTGCTAAAGGCGTGGCATTTATAGATGTATCAAGAAGTATGTATAACATAAATACTTATAAAAACTTTACATTATCAAAAATTTATTTAAGGAATAATATTATAAATTTTATAAATATATTTTTTTAAAACCTATTATTAACATTTTATTGATTGATGTAATATTTTCTAATAAAAATTGTTTTTGATCTTTTGTTTTAATTAAATGTTTTTTTGTATTTTTTATGGATTTATTTTAAAAAACATAAATTTATTTTTTTTATGATAAACCATTTTATATTAAAAAAACTAAATACATATATAATTTTACCTAACAGATAAATTTTAGGCTTAAAAATATGTTCATTCTAAAAACTGGTTTTCACACGTTACATTCACAAATGTTAAAATTGATTTTTCTTACACATTTAAATTTTATCTGATAGAATAAATTTAATTTTTTGAATTATTGGGTATAAATTATATAATAAAGACCATTTTTTTAGGTTTTAAAAGTAAATTGCCTATATAAAATCTATTTACCATGATAAAACCAAAAATAGTAAAAGTAAAAACTTTAAGAGTAGCAGACTTAAAAACATGTTTAAAATATTTTTAAAATGAATGATTGATATATGGTTGAAATTATCTCACTCCATGTAATTATTTTTTATTTATAGAGTCACTTAACTTGTGAAAAATGTTCTATCTTTATGATATGTTGAAATATTTACAAAAAAATCAATTCTCACCACTTATAAAATGTGCCTCTCAACCCCCCTTATAGACCACTCTCAAAATTTTGGTTTCTTTTGAAACTATACCATTTTTAATTCACCTATAATCCTCTTAATTCTCCATGAGTCTAATTTCATAATATCCTTTCCTAAGACCAATATTTCCAAGGAGTCTTTTAAGAAAATCCCAATTCCTCAATGTGAGTACTTTTTTCCCATTACATCTTTTATTTTCATTATTAATTTATCAGATATACTTTTCTATTTACTATATAATTACATTGGTATTATTTTTATACTTAATTTTATTATTCTAATTTAATAACTATTAAACACTTTTCCCCTTTTCTATTAAGAAAGATGATAATGTTATTCGAACATTGTCTCAACTACCGCCTCCATGAAGCGATGAATTCTATTCTTCACTGCCACATCTCTTGGCTAGTTATTAAGGTAAATTTGATGAATAAATTTGAAATATATAATATAATTATTATTATAAATAAATAAATTATAATCCACCTTCTTTCCCTCTCATTATTCAAGAAATGAAAACGTTAATTGTGGGTTGTGCAAACTACCGACTCTATGAAGTAACATATCTAGTTTTTCATCTAATTAATTTATTATTTATTAAAACCTTTTCAAATATGATTAAAAAAATTAAAATTATCTAAATAATATAATTATTATTTTTAAATGATGATATTATTCTTAAAATAAACCACTTTCAAAATCATAATCATCCATTAATTATAGAATGTTCATGGTTTGGTTCGTCTAACCACCTATTTGAAAAATGCTATAAATTTATATCATGTATGACTATGAAAATTTAATTTCCATATATTTATGACATAAATAATTAAATAATGATTTAAATTTACTTATTTAATGATAACATTAACATTAAATTCATTATTTAAGTTTCCAACGTTGTTTGTGAAAAATCATTGAAACATTTTCATTGTTGATTTCATATTTTAAGGATCATAACAAAAAATCCCATATATTGAAATTATAACATTATAAATAATTATAAATCATAAATTATAGTTCCATATATGATATTTTTATTTTTGGGTTAATAGTGAATAACAATGCCACTATTATGAAACCTTTTCAAAATGATCAAGATTACTCACACTTGATATTGAAAATAGATAATAACGAACTAATATACACACATAACATAATTATAAATGATGTTTATAAAAAATTATTAATATTAATATGTTTAAAAAATATTGATTAAGATATTTATTTTGGTTATATAATATCTTATAGTGTATTCAACTAAGCAGGGAAACAAGATAAAGTTTTTCTTGGACTCAATTATAATTCATTGAGACATGTCACATGTTCGGAATCACATTTTAATTCTATGATTTTACATTGATTTAATGTCCCATGAATGTTATATACTTTTTATCTTGTAATTAATGGTATATAATAACACAAATCAAGTTATTTTCTTTAAATTACTTTCGAATCAATTGTTACCTTATCTATAAAAGTTTTTGGTAACTCATTTTTTGTTCATTGAGTTATGATCATTATCTTGAAAAAAATCATATAAGATTAGTAAATTCTACCATTTTATTGTATGTTGTGTTATTATATCATTTTTTACATTTTTACCATATAAACCCCTTTTTAAATATTTTATGATTCATATAGTATGATTCTTGCAAGGGATATTCAGAACTCAAATATCATTTCTTTTAGTTATAAGGTTTTATCTTGAACTTTGCTTTTCCTTTCTTAGGTTCTCCCACCCAAGGATCATATTTTATATAAATTTTTATCCCTAATTTGGAATAATTTCCTTTTAATCCAAATAATTTAAAATTATTAATCACATCCTGAAAATGTATACTATTGTTTATAATAATTCGTATTCTCTTTAATGATGTTTTTTCAATCTGTATCCATATTTTTCATTACATCTAATGTTATAATTCATAAATAGAGTCATAATTTTTTTCTATATTAGTTAAAATCTATATTTAACTTATCCCCTTTTAAAAAAGGATTTTTTTACTCTTTTTATGAGGTTTTTCAATAAATTTTCTTTAATTGTATCGAATTATTTTTAATATCATAATCAAATGTTTCATTCTTCAAGGATACATTTCCTTGGACACCTATATTTATTTTTAGGATCCATTATTGTATATTAATTTTAAAATTAAATGTTTCCAAAATTTTCACTTTACCTTTTTGAAAATAAATTTTAAAAGTGTCATGTAACTTCGTCTTTATGATAATGCTAAAAAAATTATACAAACACTATTAAGTTTCACTTCCATTTTCCTTTTCATATTAAAATTAATTCACACTAATGGGACTTATGTTTCATGATTTAACCTCTATTTTATATTATATTATATTATTTATTTTTTGGGATTTAACTAACAATATCAAGCAATCCAATTCTTGATCCCTTGTTGAGTGGTATCATTCCAAGCATTCTTTTTTCAAGGGTGTTTTCAATCTATGTAATCATCATTCTAGGTTTATTTTATCATATTGAGGATATGAGATTTTAAAACCATCCAAATTATTTCTATGGATGAATTATGATCATGTTATTCACTCTATCTAATAGGTAATGTTTCGAAATTCCATGTATTTGTTAGCTTCATACGAATGACTATTGACTTCTAAGGTGGGTGGATTTTTTATTAACATCCCATATATTTGTTATTTCAACATGGATAATTATTGTAAAAGATGATTATGTATTTTTTTCATTATATTATATTATTAATGAATTGGACTTAATTAGTGATGGGTGAGTCCCAATTATAGATATACCTTCGATGAATCAAGAGTTCTCATGAGACAAACTAGAATGATATTTTGGTGTATGCCTATCCAGAAAAAATATATTACCTAGAAATAGGGACTTTATGGTAAGATCATGATGTCTTGTATTAGGGAATGGAATTAATTGTACAATAGTATGAATTTAATCACTAAAGAACTATTAATTGTTATCCATATGATCTTTTCATATCCATTGTTATACATTGATATATTATACATTCTGTTTCATTATATTATGGAATTTTTTTATTATATATTCCTATCATATTATATAGGGTAATATTATTCTCACAAATTATCTTTGAATATTATCTCTTATTCTTACCCTTAATAAAAAATTTATCTCACCCCTTATTTTGTTTCCATTTCCCCATGTTATGAAGAAATTTATTACACGTGATATGTCTAAAAAATAGCTTGAATAGAGAATCTATGGAAGATGTTGAAGAACTATTATAGATTAATAAGTTTATTAGGGAGTGTAAAAAATATAATTTAGTTGTGAAAGACAAGTCCTTTTTTATTTATAAATTTTTCTTAACACTCAAAAACTCTAAACTAAAAATGTATTTTGGATATAAGTTACTCAGTATTTGTTAGTGATATTGTAATTATTGATGGTTAAAATTATGTCTCTAGTTTATTTCAAAGATGATTTGTGAATAGGGTGTTTATTTTCACAATATCAGAGAGTGTGGGTCTAGGTGCTATAATTGGTATCAAAAGAGGGTTTATATAACTTTATAGGTTGGGATGTTAGTTGGGGATAATTTAAGGAGTGATAAGTTAATGTTGATCATAATTTCAAAGGAATAGTTAACCCTTTATGTATTTTTAGGTAATATTAAACATTTTAGGGACAAGGATAAGAGAACTTTAGTGAAACCCCTTGAATAAGGATATGATATAAGTCAAAGTATATGATAACTTACCAACATTTTAGTAAATTAGATATTTTGTAGTTCTCCTAGAAATTAAATCTCTATCTGGACACTACAATTGGATGCAAGATCATATATATATATACCAAGGGGTAACAACCCAAAAAAGGTGGATTGGGTATTAACTCAATCATCGCCTAGTGCATTAAGAAATGGTAAAACTGTACACCTAGTATAATACTCCCATGGGATATTCTTTAGTTAATCACATTATATTTATGAACCATTATAAAGGATTTGAGTATGATTTTAACTAATTATGTTAGGGAAAATAATATAAAAATGACTATGGATAACCAATTATTTAATAAAGAGAGTCATATGTTAAACTGAAAGTATCATATGTTAAAAATAATGGTGTTTTAGGGGAATAAACATTCATATTTAGGTTTTCATATTAAAATTTTGTATAATTTTATACCCATTTTGGATTTTTTATTTGGATAAAACATGATTATGAAGATGAATCTGGAAAAGTTTTGTTTCTAGAGATCATTATGCCTTATAAATGAATAAGTTATCATACTTAAATGGTTGAGAATATTAGTATATGCCTATTATAATTGAAAATGTGATTTTTCTAGTCTTACATAAGGTAGTGAGGTTGATATCTAAATTGAAATAAAATCTTGATACTCTTAGCTAATTTCATAAGTGAGAGATATTTATTGATGATATTCTGGTATATTTTAAAATTTATAAGGATTATATGAATCATAAAAGGAATTCTCTTCAGTGAATTTTCTTTAAAGGTTTACAAACATTTATTAAATGGTATCAATATCCATGAAAATTGATTTTATGACAATGTTATATTTTTTTGGGATAACTATTGAAGAACACATGATTGAGGTATGGGTTGTCACGACAACCTCCCTTTAAAGATACCATAATTTGGGTAGATTGATAATGCCCCCCCCCCCAAGTCCTGCCTCCAGTAGGCCCTGAGTTGGAAAAAAGAATTGAGGGTATTAGAATCTCATGTATAAAAGGAATTTCCCTCTATAATAATGTAATATAATGAGATAAGTTGAAACATACATTATAAAATCCATTTCATAATATAAAATAAATCCAAACCATTACACAATGCATGCATAAATAAAACTGAAACATATTAAATTCTCTATATAAAATACCAAAAAAATCTAAAGTGGTGACATGAAACTATCCAAATGTCTGAGAGAGTAATGTCCATAATAGTCCATGAAGTGCTCCTATAAGCCTAAAAATAATTTTATATATATAAGGTGAGCATAAAGGTATACTCGGTAGGAAAACCAAAGTCTCTCATGCATATGTGAAAACATTATACTAATGCACCTGTGAGAAAATAGAAGAATCAAACAACACCTATAAAAGTATACAGACCAAAACCCTAACCTAAACAAGCCTCAATCACAAAATAATACATCCATGTATAATTATATAATATCAATCACAAATATTATTGGGTTTCCCCCACCACTTTCCCACTAATTTTTCAATATCACACCCCAACATCATACGTTTGTGTTCTCCCACATATTCCAAAAGATATCACAACACATCACATAAATTTTCCCACAAAAACATGGGAAAACACACCACATTAAATCTCTAACTAAGGTAGTAGGGTATCGTGAACGTGAAGTACATCAACCTTGTTCTCTCCTCCTACCACACATGACATTTACTGTAAGACATCTCAACACATCTCACATGAACACACTAGGGTCATCACATATCATCGCATCACAACTCGATAGTAGAACTTTTGATTTATGTCCATAAAAGAACATCTATATCCTTATCATATCATGAAAGAGGGGTGTGGAAGATTGGGTAGCCAGTCATCCATCATCCAATCAGAATTTTGTAAAAATCTCCCCTCATGTGATTATGGGGGTTTCGACACTTAGTGTTCGATGATGGTGGGGTGCATATTGAAATCACAAGATGTATAAAATTTATATACATATAGAGAAATAGAACACAATCCCCAAACTTAGGGTTCATGAACAATGAAAAAAATATCTCATAAGATACCAAATTCTACTACCAAATCTAAATGCAAAACCCAAAAAAGAAAAATAAAATCCACAAATCACCTTCCACTTTTAAAACCATATTTTTACAAATTCTAGATTTCGTATCATCAATAAATTCTATTTTAAGATCCCCCATTAATTTATGCATTCAACATTCATTTGAATATCATTTATTATCATTACCATGTATTTAATTCCATAACAACTTTGGAAACTAGTGTAACCAATCACCATCATAGCCTTGGTACACAACTGCACAGCAATCACCATTGCAGCCCCATTACACAATGGCACCACCACTACCATTACATCCCCACTGAATATAACATTCACTACCCCCACACCCATCAAAACAGACTCACCACCCATGTAACACATCTTCATAACCAAACCACAACACTCAACACCATCCACAAACATATTACAAAAAAACATAATGTTTTCTAGATTGGGCATAGGGGATTTTATTCAATTCCACTTATTTATTAATGGGTGTTATCACACATTCCAAATGATCTTGAGTCATCTGATTCATTACCCAACTATATGTAATTATCCAATTATGGTTTAATTTTTTTTAAATCACACAACATACATTCCATAATTAAAATTATAACAACACAAAAAAGAACCCCCGATGGACATGATTTTTAACTAGTATTAAGCCTATTAAAATCACAATATCAAATATTAAAAACAAAGTTGTAATATCATCCTTCACATTCCCCTTCCCCTTTTGATTTAATTTAAACCTATTCATTTATCTTTATTAATCAAAATGAAACCATCTTCATCAGAGATAACAATAATAATATAATCCCTCGTGATACACATAAAGAGAAGTGAAGGAATTACTATGTGGAATTATAGAGCTTTACACAAACTATATGCACCAAAAATAGGTAGTGAGTGCACATGAGGAAACCTCTTATAGGTAGAACACAAACCAACACTGGAATCATGGATCCGTAACTCCCTGAGAAAAATATTTTTTAACCTCTCGTCTCAAGAAAAATAAATCCCTAGAAAGAGTGGAGGATTCTTTTCTTTAGAAAGAATAGATCCAAAACTAGTGGATTTTGATATGGTTTGGATTGGCCATTAAAGGAAGATCTCATCAAAACCATACATTTTAAACAACTAAAAGGTCTCTATACTTTTTTAGAAAATAAAGGTATAATTTTGAACCATTAAAACGGATTTAAAAACTCTTAATTATGACATTAAACCAATTTTTCTTCATAAAAGATGTCAAAATGGAAAATCTGTAAATTTTGGAAAAACTGGAAACACTATTTATGAGTCACTACTAGAATTGTCCTACCACTAGAAATGTCCCACCATTAGAATGACCCGCCCTCAGAAATGACCAACTGTTAGGAATAACCTACTGTTAGAAATGACATACCTCCAAAATGACCCACTTTTAGAAATGACCTATAGTCATGAATCACCCATGGTTAGAATAGCCCACTGTTAGAAATGACCTACCACCAAAATTACCCACTGTTAGAATGACCCACTATCATAAGTTCCCTATCACCAAAATAACCCACTGTTAGAATTAATCACCATAAAAAATGACCTACCACCATAATGACCCATCATCAGAAATGACCCACCATCAAAAACAAACCATCACCAGAATGACCCATGGTTAGAAATAACCCACTGTTAAAAAGGACATAATGCCAAAATGAACAACCATAAAAAATGATCCACCTTCATAAATCACCTACCACAAAAATGACCTGCTTCTAGAATTAACCACCCCCATAATTCCAATATTAGACTAAAAACACCCCAAAATCCATCGGGCACCTCAATCGTCATATTTTTTGAAAAGTAATATTCCGGAAGGTCTGGTCTATTACATTAGATACCTCTAAAATAATTATCACTCGATAATTCAAAACCAACCTCTAAGGAAGGATAAAAATGGTCCAAAAACATCACTTAACATACCTCTTAAGGATCTCATTACATCTAAAATGCTTCCACCAACCTAACCTGCTAACCATAACTCCCAAAATATATGAAAAAATCATACTTCACTGAGCATAGAAATCAGGGAATTACATCCTCCATATTTAGATACTATTTGAACTGTTTGGAACTCACTCTCCCTCATGGGTCTAATTACATAGTAGTAAAATTCATCTCGATTAGGATTTATGTATTACATTTTAATATGTCGGAACTTTTTAACACATCACACTTCACATCAAGGGGTCAAAAACATTTCTCATAAAATACTAAGGTCCAAAAAGAATATAACAAAGAAAAACATAGAAATGAAAAAAAAATCAGGTTATTGGGCACACATATGCATCTCATGCTACTAGGTACTCTCCTACAAGCTACTATGCCTCTACAGCACACGAACCAGGGGAATGGTCCATCCTCGTAGAACATTTTCTCGATGGTGTTGGATCTTCACTGGATGATCCGTGAATGTCACATTATCCTCAATATCAAATTCTCCCTAGTAAATGATATGGGATTCATTATGAAGATATCGAAATATTTGAGAGACATGGAAGATTTCATGGATCTGTTCTAGTCGAGGTGGGCGTTCCAACTAGTAAGTCACCTCACCAATGAACCCCAAAACCTCGAAGGACCCAAAAAATAGGGGAAATAGCTTACTCCATTTTCCAAATATCTACTACCCACTTTGAGGGGAAACCTTCAAGAACACGTGGTCCCCAACATCAAACTCCAAGGACCTCCCACTATGATCAGCATAAGACTTTTATCGATCTTGTACTACTTTTATCCTCTCTTAAACCAACCAAACCTTCTTTATCATGATTAGAACCACATTAGGTCCACGAAATACTAACTCCCTAACCTCTTTCTAGCATATAGTGGAATGGAACGGTCTCCCATAAAAATACAAAAATGAGGAAATGATAATGGATGATTGATATTTTTATTATAAGTGAACTCAACCAAGGGATGGTGTCATGACTACAATTCTAAAAGGTCCAAGACACACTCCAGTAATATATCCTCCAATGTCTGGATAGTTTTCAATGTCTTCCCATCTATTTGATGATGGAAAGAAGTGATACGGCATCAATGAGTTCCAAAATCATGCTGCAATCCAATACAAACTCATGAGGTAAAATTTGCATCCCGGTCCAAGAAAATAGACCTTGGTAATCCATGAATTTTCATCACATCATCCACATAAATTTTTTCCAAACCATCCACTGTGATTGACTCCTTGATCACTAGTAAGAGAGTCTATTTCATCAACCAATCCAAAATTACCCAGATAGCATCTCAACCTCACTGATCTTGAGGTAACCCTATGATGAAATCCATCAAGATGTAATCCAATTTACACTCAGGGACATCCAAGGGATGCAAAAAACCTCCAAAAACATTTTCTCAACCTCTACTGGCTAGAAAACTAGACATCAAGCCACAAACTCCACCATGGTTGCTTTATCCAAGACCACAAAAACTATGTACTCAAGCCATGGTACATCTTGGATACTTTTGGATGTATCACTAAAGGTGGGTTATGAATCTCATGAAGGACTCCCTCCTGTATCACTACTGGAACAAAAAGACTCCCCCAAAACACTGTTTAGTTCCAAAAATCCTCCAAACATTCCTCCAGAACATCACTATGGACAACATGATCATGCATCATCTCTACCTATAAGCCTCCCCACATAGACTCCTCCACCTACTGTATCATAGAACACTGCATTTTCATCTGAATAAAAAATCCTCTCCCATCATCCACCCTTGCATATATATATAGGGATTCCAAATCCTTCATAGTTCTCTAAGAATCAATAGACTCTTGAACAAAATCCTTCTATGATTTTCTTCTCAAATAATTATCTACAACATTCATAAGGTGTAGGAGATCTCAAAGTAATAATCCTAAATAAACTCCATCCACCTTCACTATCACAGATTCATATCACATTGATAAAAGACCTACATCAATATATTATGATTTAAAAAGACAACAAAGTGTTCTCCAATGAGGTAATTTCACCAAAAATTCAATAAAAACTCAAATTTTTCTATCACTAAATCATGGTTGGCATAGATACACTTGTGGGGACATAACTCCCTAGACACATAATAGATCAATTCCTTCTACGACATCAAGATACATCCCAAGACAAGATGGGATATGTTGCATAAAACCTCAAATATCACAACCTCCTCAGGAAACTAAATCATTGGAGAATTGACCAACTTCTCCTTCAGGTAACTAAATTCTAAATTGCACTAATTAGTCCACATAAAAACGTGGTCCTTACTAGTCAATTATTTCAATGGAGCTACAGCTCAAGAGAAATTAAGAACAAAACTCTGATAATAGGTCATGATACCAATGAAGTTATAGACCACCTCCATGTTCTTCGATGTTGAACAAGAAAAAATTGTCAAAACATTTGATGGGTCCACCACCACACCCTATTGAGACATTACATGACAAAGTAAATGAACCTCTTGTGTCAAAAAAATACACTTGTACAAATCTCTATAGAGATGGTGTTGACGAAGAAACTATAAAAATAATATGATATTATCATCATGTTCCTCCTCTAACCTTGAGTATATTAGTATACCATCGATGAATACGATGAAAAACCAATATAGGTACTCATGAAACACGGATTTCATATGCCACATGAGGATGCTTAGTGCATTCGTAACATCAAAAGGCATGACTACAAAAATAAAAATGGCCATACCTACATTTGAAGGAAGACTTATAGATATATCTGTCCGTCACACATAATTGTTGATATCATGACAATAAATCTATCTTGGATAACTAACTATATCCCCTCAAATAGTTAAAAAGATCATCATTCCATGGAAGAGGATATAAATTCTTGATCATCACCTGGTTCAACCTATGGTAGTCCATTCACAACCTGATGCTACATCTACCTTATTATCAAATAACACTGGAGCACCCATGGTGGTATAATAGGATATATGGAACCCCTCTATGATATATCATCAATATAAATACTCGATTCTTGTAACTCAGAAGTAGTTTTTTGATGGGAACCTAATTAAATTAGATAAGAACCATGCTACCTGTCTATTCTGAATTGGACACTGCATCGAGGGGGTAATGTCACAACCACTTCAGGAAAAACATCCAAGAACCCCATGATATCCTTGGGAGCCTACTATATCTATGTGTGTATTGATTCCATTTAAAAATCGACTACTATGGAATGAATGGGATCCAAATGCCAACTTTCCACCTAGAAACCCCTCTCGCCAATGAAAATCACATGTTGGATATCTACATCTGAGAACATGACTAGCCTCTAGAAATAGTCAATAATAGAAAATATACAATACAACTAGTCGATGTTGAGGATGAAATAGTATGGATACACATGAAGTAATAAAATATCCACACATGACTGATGTTTTTCCACCATTAGTTCACATCCCTGACACACATCAAAGAAGATGGTCTGGAATTTGACTAGAATAGTCAACACTAGGGGTACGAAAATCCTCACTACATCAAGTACTATAGAATAGACTAAATAGGGTGTAACAAAGGAGTGTGAAGATCTCAAATAAATAATGGTACAAACAAGGTAACATGATAAACTGAGTGTACCTTAGAATGATATATGGCCCCTCTGTTGTTGTTACCTCCACTATCAATAACTGACTATGCCCAACTCCTCTACCTTTCTACTGATGACCACCACTACAACCACACTCGATTCAAGGTCCTTAAGGGTGAGGTAAATTCTATGTTTGACCTCTACCTACCACATATTCTCTCAATGGATCATAATATTTTCACCCCAACTTCTATAATGACCTCACTGTAACTGCTACTAAGGCTGGCGTTGAACATGTCCACCTCTACCAAACTGATCTCGAGAAGAACCTATCCACTGATCCTGGTGATGACCATGAAACCCACAGACAAAACACACTAGTTTGAAGTTCCCAAGAAGATTATGGAAACCAACATCTTTATATGTCAGGATGAGAAGCTGCTAAGGTCGACTACCTGCTGGTCAAAACCTCGAAGGCCCCAGTTCTTGAGACCTACCACTGAAAACTCTACTCCTTAAGGAACCCTACCGGTTCCCCTCTCATAGAAATCATCCTCATGAGTGAATCCTCTCAACATCTTATTTCTTATTTTAAACCTACAAATACATTGGAAACATAAAATAAGTAATTGCATACTGAATCAAAGGATCAAATGCCTCCTCAAGACACCTTTCTGAGGACTCCTCTTCTGGGAGAAGATTTGGGGAAAAGCATAGAATTTCCTTGAACTTGATTCCAAGCTACCATATAGAAATACTCTCCTAATGAAGGTATATTAGCTCCTATATATTCAAATCCTTCTTAGTAAATAAAATAAACTCTTCCTGGAACTCCTTATAGAAGCAGACCCATGAAACATCTACCTACTTCTCCTCACTAAGGTAAAGCTTTCACCACTGATGTGTAGCTCTGTGCATACAAAAAACTTTCAAGGGGACCAAATACTCCATTGAGGCCAGAATTAAACTGAAAGTGACCTCTAACTTCTCTAGTCATACCTCTATCTCTACATTAGAAATAATTCCCCTAGGCTTCCCAAAAACCTAATTCTGAAAATATTGAAAAATCCTCTTCCATTAATAATAATACTTAGTTGGATCAACCCTTTGGTGATCAACTAGGTCAGACTTCTGAATTTCCATTTCCTAAGCCACACACATACAATGACCAAGAGCCATAACTAAAATATAAATAAGGATTTCCTAATCCCAATATTATAGAATTTTATTATGGTTCATTTCAATTCACTTTATTCATTAAAACTTTCCAAAACAACCCAATTCAAACAAGAATACAAGTCATCATGATGCATGTACCTCTACTTGGTCTCTACTCTAAAAATAGGTCCACATCACTAGGTCATTCAATAAGCTCATATTACATGCACTGTATCATGGGGGGCCTAAAATCCCATGTCCTAGCCAGTCTCCATGGCCTATGTCATGCACTAAGGTCAACTAGAATTATTTCCATACCAACCCATGTAATCCTAACTGTGTATAACTCCAAACTCTATCATATCTCTCAACCATCATCTTTTTGATACAACTATATCATGACTCTTTCCCTCCAAAGATACTACAATGAGGGGATATAGATAATGACCCCCAATTCTCACCTCCTATAGGCCCCGGTTGGCAACTAATACTAAGGGTATAAAAATATCATGTATTGGAGGAATTTACCTCTATAATATTGTAGGATCGGGAGATAAGATGAATCACCCACAATAAAATCCATGTAATAATATAAAATAAATCCAAACCATCCCACAATGCTTGTATAAATAAAATCAGTGCATATGAATGTTTCCAAATTAAATACCCAAAAACAAATTTAAAGTAGTAACACAACAACTATAAAAAGTTTTGAGCTAGTAATGTCAAGAAAAGTCCACAATACTACAAAATAGACCTTTAATAGTCCTAAAAATGGCCATTATTAGTGCTATAGAAGCACTAAATACCGAACCGATATTACAAGCCCTAGACTTTTATCAATTTTAAAAAACCTCTGATAAAGGAGAACAATATCAGCGCTTCTAAAAGCACTGATAAAGGTTAGGTTTAAGAGTTCCTAAATAATATCTAATAAAAGGTCCATTTATCCGTACTTCTAAAAGTGTTGATAAAGGGGAATACTGCAGTGTGTTGTAACCACACACCGTAGCACCAAAAACACCGCAAAATCATAAAAATAAAGTACCAATATAGAATTTAAATGAAACGTAATTTAAAAAAAATACAAGAAAAAAAACAATGTTATAGACCTTTCAAATATTGGTTTATACAATTGCATAAGTATAAATTATTATATACATTCAAAAACATCAGTGTGCCTTTGTATTTTGATCATAATCCTTGCTTGAGAAAAAATGAACTAGTATTAGAAAAAAAGTGTACATTAGTAATGATATAAATAAATTAATTAACATAAGGTGTTAAGATGAAATTAAACTTTGAGCCATACCATGAACACTATGTATCAGATTGAGTTGTGGTTGTTTCTTTCACATCACACCATTTCTTGTTAATATTAAAGCATTATCTCTATAAAAATTAACTAAATAAGTGTAATATACCCTCTTTTACAGGTAATTTTCTCTCTAATTTTATTTCATTTCAACCTTAGCGGCCTAGTATTATTCATAAATGGAGAACCTTTATTTGAAAAAATGACCTAAAGTTCGAGTATGTATGTTTTTTTTTTGAATTAATGGAGTTCATTTATAAAGGTTTTAAGTGTTAAAATAGGTTCATGGTAATTTGAGAGGCTTTAAAGGTAAAATTGGATAAAAAATCAACTACAGAACATTTACACGTCATGTAAGGCGATTAAACAATGTGTAATTTTTCATGTGTTTTGATAAAATAAATTCAAGGAAATATATTTTTCAGCAAATACCATTAAAAGTAATTAAACAACATGTAACTAAATTACACATCATGTAAATTCCTGACCTGTAATTTTAAAGTGGTTTTGTGGATTATTTTTATTGGAATCCATTGTAGATCTTCTTCTCTCAACCTAGGGAAACCCTCTGTGATTTTAGAGTGCCAAACCCCCTTCTATAAGTCCCTTTTACACAATAAATCAATGGTAAGTACTATTAGTTGGGTATCTTCTTTCTCTTATTTATTCTCTCACCTATTACAGTGAAATACCTTGGACAATTGCATTGTTGTTTTTGATCTTGATAAATCTTGATCTAGGAAACTCCTTGCAATCACCTCCACCATCTTCCTCATGAACGTTGGCCATTGGAAATGTTGTTTGATCTTCAGTTAAAGTAAGTTGATCTAATCTTTAATTCACATAGTCTTGAACTTGATACGTGTATAAAAATTTTATAATTTCTAGAATTCATTAGAAATTTTAATTCCTAAATTTAGGTAAATAATGTGTCCAATTGATTTATTGAAGTAGTTAAAATCAATAATTAACTTAGGAATTGGTTATGATATTTAGGGATTGTTATTTAAATAATTAATCATGGGATTAATTATGAGATATTGAACTGGTTTAATTGAGATAAATAATTGTGGATTTAATTATGTGATTTTAATATTGTTATTTAGATAATTAATTATGGAATTAATTATAAATAATTGAGATTAATAATGGGATAATTAATTCTAAAAATTAATTATGGGATTTGAATTGTGAATATTGATTAATTATTTATTAACCTAATAATTTATTTTCCAACTTAATTAATTGGTGAATTAATTAAGGTTAATTATGGGATAAAATAATTATTGAATTAGTAATGGAAATTATTTTCATAATTAATTGAAAGTTAATTATGTTTAAAATAGTGGGAACATGATCATTCAATTAAGAAGTACACATGGTAATTCAATTGAGAAGTATACATGGAAACGTGGTCATTATACTTTTGAGTAAAGAAATGGGAACATCGTCATTCAATTGACAACTATAAATGGTAACATGGTCAATATACTTTTGAGTAAAGGAATGGTAACATGGTCATTCAATTGAGAAGTATACATAGTAACATGGTCATTATACTTGTGAATAAAAGAATGGGAACATGGTCTTTATTTTGTGTGATGTTTGAATGGAAACATGGATATTAAATTATAAATTTAATAATGGTAACATGGAAAATCATGTATTAACTAAGGAATGGTAAAAAAAGGCACTCTGAGATATGGACTCACTTGAGAATACTTCAGGATCAGGCATCAGACAAAATTATTATTGAGATATGATATCACCTTTGGATACATCGGTCTCTGGAATGATATGAAGTAGGTGTTAAGATATGATATTACCTTGGAACACTTCAGGATCCATCATTATTCAAAGCTGGCATGAGGTACGGGTACCCTCAGGAACCCTAGAGTTAATGTGTTTAATTAAAAAATAAATTATAATGTGATAACTATTTATTTATGCATGATACTTATTTATTTATAGAATTGAATACACTTTTATTTGATTGGATATTGTTTTAAACACTTTTTGTTGTGGCTTACTATGTTGTACTCACACCCTACTTGGGATTCCTGATCGATACCTGAATATAATTTATTTTTGTAGGCAGGTTAAGTTGAAAGGTCCTATGTTGGATGACTAATTTGGGGATGGATCTTGGAAGAGGGAAAAATATGTGGTTTAAGACCCTCTTGGGAGTTGTCAGTGTCTTTATTTTCATTTTTCATTTTAGGAACTTGACATGTACATTAGCATGTCATGTTTCTGCTTTAGTTAGATATTATATTTCCTTCTTATATTACCATGAGATATTGTTGTTGTTATTGTTATATATATTTCTTACACTATAGTTTATTATTTACGTTGGTTTATTACTCTGATAAAATAGGGTATGGTCTCCCCATTAATGACTTATCAGACCCCCACTACTAGTCAGTAGCCTTTGGTGTATAGGGAGGTGTGCATGAGGTCATGTGACCAACCGGCTCAGGTCACTTGTGTGTGGTACCAAGGAGAGGATGTTACAAATTGGTATTATAGTCCAATTTTCTTTTCTTTTCCTTTTTTTACTATTCCAAAAAGGTTTATAGGAGACTAGTAATAATTCAGCCTTCTTAATGATCTCATGCATGGGAGTTACAAACCCATGTAATGGGGAAACCCCCAAGTACCCAGGTTGGTATTTTTGTTATTTTTGTTTGTTATTACAGTTGAATGTTAGTTCACCTTGGGTGATGTATGTATTGTGTGGTGTGAATTTGTTTTTGAAATTTTTTGATGATTGAATCATGGAAGAAAATGGCATAATATTTTAGCCTTTTTGTATCATTCTAGGCACTCAAGATTATTTTTTAGCATGCGTCATTTTAGGAACGAACAGGAAAATGAGTTTTGGGGTAAGTTGTTGAATTTAAACTATTTTTCCTTGTGAAATTAAACTGAAAATTGTGCTTAATATGAAGTTGGAAGTGTTAAAATGATGTAATAATGTGAATAATTGGGTGTCTAAATGAGAAAATTTGTTAATTATAATACCCTTTAAAACCAAGACCAAAGTGTAGGATGGTTAAGGGTAGTAATAGTGCCTTGGTTATTACCTATTGGTGAGAATAGGGGAAATACTTGTTGGTACTTATTTTAATTATTCATCTTACATAAATTTGTTAAAAAAAATTCTTATTCCTAACATGTGTCTTTGTAATTATAGAGATATTCCTCCATGATAATTCTTATTTAGAGGATGACTATAGGTTATGGCTGGTAATGCTCTACCAGTATTGGAACCTTAGGCACCCATAGTACTGGGTGAGGAATAAGGGGAGAAGTTCTGAGAGAAATTTGATTGTTTCATGCAATTCATGGGAAGATACCCATGGTGGGTTGTGAAAATCATGTCTAACCTAAGGAGTGAGTTTTAGTTGCATCACCCTCAAAATTTTACTGAAGAGGGTGGACCTGAAGAAGACGAGTTCTAGGTTGAGTCTATTGAGATAATACTTGACTATTTAGAGACTCCTACTGAGAGGAGGGTCATGTTGGATGCTTATATGCTACAAGGATTAGTGAAGAGTTTGTGGGATGTTTAGGTGTGTATTTGATAGACTAACAGTATGTTATGGAAGTTATTCTTGGAGAGATTCTTGAAGCACTTCTATCCAGAGACATTGAGGTAGGAGAAAGCAGAAGAGTTAATGCTACCGAATCAGGGGAGCATGTGCATGGTGGATTGTACTGGATACTTCAGAGACCTATAACACTTTTCTCTTGCATTAACAAGAGATTACATAGCTATGGATTGATTATTTCAAGATGGACTTATGTTCAAGATTAAGTTACAAGTTAACTTCTTTCAGTTAACGAGTATTTCTGAGGTGGTGGATCGGGCTCTCATAGTTGAGGGTAACCTGAAGTTGGCTTCCAATGGTAGATAGATAGTTTCTACTAGATGATTTGGAGGTGAGGATTTTGAGAGCATGAAGAGACGTTATGAGGACTTTATCCAGGGTAGTGGAAATATGAGTGATCATACAGGTGGATCAGTTTAATAGGACCTGGCTATAGTGATATTCCATCAGTTTGGTAGGTTGGGTCATTATCATCAACACTATCCCTGGACTCCATTAGAGTGTCAGTCTCTCGGCTAGGTGGGACATCTACAGTGGTTCTGTAGGAAACTAAGACAAGAAGCTAATGATGGAGGAGATAGATAGATTTGTAGTGTCTAAAGAGGACCTTCTACACTTTATTAAACTAAAATTTGGAGTCCTAATGACTGAGGCAATAGATGCATTAGACATGGTGTCTCTAGGAAAGAGATACCAAATTAGAATATTTGTGCAACTTAGGGGAGTTAGACAGTTTCATAGTGAATAGGGGAATGAAAATTACATGCAATGCATCCTAAAATTGTGGATAGTGAGGCTGGACCACCAATAGTGAGAGGAACTATTCTTGTAGCCTCTATATTATATAGTTCCTTGTTTGATACTGGATCCTCTCATTCATTTATATCTTTAATACTTATTAATGTTTTGTGTCTAGTGGTGAAGTTTGTGAGCAGGGAAATGAATATAGATACTCCACTGGGAATACAGCCTAGATACATTTGTTTGTGCAAGGTATGATCTCTTGAGATCGGGAAGTATCGTTTTCTATGGGATCTCTATATTCTATAAATGTTGGGATTAGACCTAATTATGGGTATGGATTGTCTAGATACATACTAAGCCCACATAGATTATCATCAGAGGAGAGTGAATTTTACGTCTCCTAAGGGTGACCATTATATTTACTATTGGGAGTGGGATATTCAAGAAGGATGAGCAGGGCCAATTAATCAACAATTGGTAGAGTACACATCCTAGGTTCCTAGTATTTTTCTAGATGATGGAGGCATAGAGCATGATATCTTTACCCCAGTAGTGAAACAGTTTTAGGATGTGTTTTCTAAAAACTTCTCTGGACTTTCACTCGAAAGAGATGTGGAATTAACTATTCATTTCATGCTAAGGGATGATCTAGGTTCTAGTCCACAGTATAGAATGGTGCCGATAGAGCTTCAAGAGCTCAAGACTCAGCTGGAGAAGTTGAAGGATAAGAGATTTATCCATCTGAACACATCACCTTGGGGATCACCTATATTGTTTTCAAAGGAGGCTGATAGAAGTTTTCACTTATTCATTGATTACAAGAAGTTGAACTGGAAGACTGTAAAGAATCAGTGTCCTCTTTTTCATATCTATGATAAGATTCACTTGTTTCATGGAGCTTGTGTGTTCTCGAAGATTTAATTGAGATCTGGGTATCATCATCTGAGATTTCAGACTTCTGATATACCAATAAATGCTTTCATAAGAAGGTTTGGAATTTATGAGTTTTTCATAATTCCATTTGGGTTGACAAAAGAACCAGCTATGTTTATGGCCTTGATGAATAGAATCTTCCATCTACACCTAGATCATTTTGTGTTGGTTTCCATGGATGACATCTTGGTGCATTCCAGGACTCATTAATATCATTAACAACATCTTGAAATCATATTGAGTACACTAATAAAGAATAATCTATACACAAATCTATCTAAGTGTCAATTTTGGATCAATTAGATAAACTTTTTGGAACACATCATCTCATAGGAAGGTGTTTTAGTAGACCCAGATAAGGCTCATGCGGTGGTTTCTTGGGAGAAACCCAAAAACAAGTTCGATATCTATAGATTTATAGGATTTTCTGGATATTATCACAGGTTCATCAAGGACGTTTCCCATTTGTCAGTGACACTTTTGGGCTTGACCAAAAAGGGGATAAATTTTTATTGGTTAGAATCTTGTGATAAGGACTTCCAAGAGTTGAAGAAGTTCTTGACATCAGCCCCAATCCTGATCCTACCCAAGATAGGTGAGGAGTACACGGTGTATTATGACACTTCTAGGATCATAATTAGAGTTGTGTTGTTGTAGGAAGATTGAGTTATGGTATTCAAGTCTCAGAAGCGGAGGCCACATGAAAAAAACTACCCTATGCACAACCTCGAGCTAGCAGCTATAGTTTATTCTCTAAAGTTTTGGAGATATTATATTTTGTGTGAAAATTTTACTATGTATACACACCATAAGATCTTAAGGTACATCTTTTAACATAGATATTTGAATCTCCAGCAGCGAACATGGGTTGATTATATTAAATATTTTTATTTTGAGAAGGAATATACACCAGGGATATAAAATAATATTATTGATTCTTTGAGAATGAATACTCATACTCAGGCAGTTCAAGAGTCTAGTGTTGAGTGGAAGATGGTGGATTTGCTGGTTGATATGCATGTTATGTTTCAAGAGAGTTAGGAGAAGATGAATCTTATATCAGTTTTAGTGGAGTCTAAACTTTTTATAGAGATTATAGATGGATAGTATGAGGATCCAAAGTGTTTTTCCTTGAGTAAAAACATTGAAGGTGTAGAGTCACCTGAAGATTGGATCATAGATGCGGATGAGATCATATATGCCAAGAATTGGGTTGTTGTGCCTATGAGCATGTGAGAGGAGATCATGTGGTAATTTCATGCCAAGAATTGGGTTGTTGTGCCTATGAGCATGTGAGAGGAGATCATGTGGTAATTTCATGCCTCGAAGTGGGTAGTACATCCAGGTGTGAAAAAATGTTACATGACCTATGATGACATTTTTGCTGGTCAGTCATCAAAAAGAAGATACCAAGGTTCGTGACATGATGCTACACATGCTAGCAGGTGATGGATGATCATCAATGACCTAGAGGTTTTCTATAGTCATTACCCATTTTGGAGCGGTAGTGGAACAATTTGATAATGGACTTTGTGGTGGATATTTTAAAGACATTAATGATGAATAATGTTATCTGGTTTTTTGTGTATTTACTGAAGAAATTTGTGCATTTATTTCTTATATAGGATACTTTCTTAGTGGAGCAGCTCAGAGATTTGTATGTTTAGAAGATATTCCATCTGCACAGGGTTCCATGGACGATAGTTTCAAATCATGACTCATGTTTCACCTAATGATTCTAGAATGGATTTTATATATTTCTTGGTATGCTTGTATTATTGAGTACGTATTTTCCACCCACAGATAGATGGGAATTCATAGCATACTATACAAGTGGTTGAGGATATTTTACGGGTGTGTGTGCTTGACTTTAATGGATCTAGGGAGAAACACTTCGCCATAGTGTTTTATTCCAATAACAATAATTATTAGGAAACTATAATGATGGCATCATATGAGGATATTTATGGTATTCCATGTAGATCACTGCTATTCTAGATAAAGGATGGTAAGTCAAAGTTGTTGGGACTAATCTTTGTGTAGGAGACATTAGAGCAGGTGTAGCTGATTTGAAAGCCTGTGGCTATGTCTTATAGTATATAAAAGTAATATGATGATAGAAATCGATGACCCATAGAGTTTAAAGAGGGTTATCATGTATTCCTTCAGGTGTCACCTAGGTTGGGGTATCATAGGATATGATGGCAAGGAAATTTGGCACCCAGGTTCACTGCACTATTTGAGATAGTGGATAAAATCAGGCCGGTGGCGTACCAATTGGCAATTAGACTGAATTATACTAATATAAATTATTTTTTCTAGGTATTAATACTTTGTAAGTATCACTTCATCCCCTCTCATGTGATCGATTGGGAGGATTTAAATCTTGAGATAGATGCATCCTTTTAGGATCATCGGATGTGTGTGTTGGATCCAAGTGAGAAAGTGTTGTGGGGAAAGACTGTACCAATAGTTTTTGTATTGTGGAAAGATGAATGTGTGCAAGAGAAAACTTGGTAAAGGAAAGAATATTTTTTGGCACAGTTGGAAAATATTTTTACTCATAATCTAAGAGATTCTTGGGAGTGTAGCTCAAGTATGGGTTGTTATAAGGTGGGGAGATTGTAAGATCCTGTATTTTTTAGGTACTTTTCTCTCTATTTTTTTTCATTTTAGCCTTAGTGACATAGTCTTATTTGGATATGGAAATAATTTATTGGATAAAATGATCTAACCTTTCTGGATGTATTCTTGTTTGAATTAATGGATTCCAGGTATAAATGGGTTAAGTGTAAAAATGCATTCTCTCTTAGTTGAGAGTATTTAAAGGGAAAATTGGTTGAAAATCAACTAAAAAACTTTTAAATGTCATGTAAGGGGATTAAATATCATATAATTATTCATGAGTTTCAATAAAATAAATCTAAGGTGGCAGATTTTTAAGTGAATACCATTAAAAAGAATTACATGACATATAACTTAATTAAACTCCATGCAAATGCCTGACCTATAGTTTTAAAGAGGTTTTGCAGCTTATTTTTGTTTTAATCCACTGAAATTATTCTCTTATCAACCAAGGGAGACCCTCCAAGATATTTTAGAGTGCCAAACCCACTTTTGAATGTATTTTTTATGCGATCAATCTATGCTAAGTCCTCTTGGTTTAGTTTCTTCTTTCTCTTCTTTCTTATCCCACTCATTATGGTGAAATCCCCTAGCTAATTGTATTGTTGGTTTTCACCTTGGTCAATTTTGATATAGTAACCTACTTGTAATCATCTACACCGTCTTCCTCATGGGCATTGATCATTGGAAACATTTTTGGATCTCTTGTTAAAGGTAGGTGGTTCAAACCTCAATTCCCATAGTTATGAACTTGATATGTGTATGAAAATTGTATAATTGCTAGAGTTATTTATAAATTTTAATTCCTAAATTGAGTCAGTTAACCTGGATGATTGATTTATTGAATTAGTTAAAATTGATAATTAATTGGTGGATTGGTTATGAGATCTTGGGATTGTGATTTAGATAATTAATCTGTGGATTAATTATGATATATTGGACTATTTTAAATGAGATAGATAATTGTGAATTTAATTATGTGTATTTGATATTGTGATATAGATAATTAATAGTTGAATTAATTATTAATAATTCAGATTTATAATGGGATAATTAATTTTAAAAATTAATTATGGGATTTGAGTTTTGAATATTGATTAATTAGTTGATAACCTAATCAATGATTTGACAACTTAATTAATTGGTGAATTAATTAAGGGTAATTATGTGATAAACTAATTGTTGAATTAGTAATAGAAATTATGTTGATAATTTATTGAAAATTAATTATGTGTAAAAGAATGGGAATGTGGTCATTCAATTGAGAAGTATATATGGTAACATGGTCAGTATACTTATGAGTAAAGGAATGGGAACATGGTAATTCAATTGAGAAATATACATGGTAACATGGTAATTATACTTATGAGTAAAGGAATGGGAATATGGTCATTCAATTGATAATTATGCATGGTATAATGGTCATTATACTTGTGAGTAAATGAATGTTAACATGGTCAATCAATTGAGAAGTATACATGGTAACATGGTCATTATGATTATGAATAAAAAAATGGGAACATGGTGATTCTTTTGTGTGATGTTTCAATGGTAACATAGACATTAAATCATGTATTAAATAATTTTATCATGGGAAATCAAGTATAAACTAAGGAATGGTAACAAAGTCACTTTGAGATATGGCCTCACTTAAGAATACTTCAGGCTCCGACATGATCTGAAATAGGTATTGAGTTATGACATCACATTTTAATAATTCAATCTTCATCATTATATAAATTAGGTATTAAGATATTACATTACCTAGGAACACTTTAGGATCAAACATGAGAAAAGTTGGCATGAGGTACAGGTATCCTCGAGAACCCTATAGTTAATGTGGTTAAGTAAAGAATAAATGATAATGTGAAAACTGTTTATTTATTAATTTTACTAATTTCTAAATAGAACTTCATACACTATTATTTGAATAGATATTATTTTAGACACTATTGGTGGTGTCCTACTGAGTCATACTCACACCCTACTCAGGTTGCCTGATCGATATATAAATAGAATTTATTGTTGTAGGGAAGGTTAAGGAAAAAAACCATGTGTTTGATGGATAATTTGGGTATGGATATTGTATAAGGGAACCAGACATGGTTCAGGATCCTCTTGGTAGTTTTTGGTGTCTTTATTTTTAGTTTTCATTTTAGACACTTGACATGTACATTAGCAAGGCATGTTTCTGCTTTAGTTGGATAATATATTTTTTAGTTTGATTACAATGAGTTATTTGTGTTGTTATTGTAATATATATTTATCCCTCTATTTTTTATTATTTTTTGGTTTATTAATTAGATATAAAAGGGTATATTATCCCCATTAATGACTTATCAGACTATAGCTACTAGTCAATAGCATATGCCGTATAGGGAGGCGCGTTTGAGGTCATGTGACCAACCAACTCGAGGAACCAGTGTGTGGTACCCAGGTTGGGATGTTATAATAATTATAAGATAAAAATGACAAGAAAATTAATTAATTAATATCATATATAATGATGAGAGAAAAAATATAGGCTTGTTTTCTTGGTTTTGGTGATGTGATGCATGTTTTAAACTAAAATGACACTTATATATTGAAAAGACGCACTTGGAGTCATACCGGTCACACCATGTATTGGTTTGAGGTGTGGATGATTCATAAACATGTTAGATGACTTGTCTATAATTTTCCTAAAGTATCGAAACAATATGAATGTTTTTTCTTGATTTTGAGTACGTTGTTTATCTTTTTTACTAAAATTTCATTTTAAACTAGAAACACACAATTTGACTCATACCGATCACATTGTGTGTTGTTGTTATGTGATACCAATTATTACACATCGCATATGACTTATGAATAATTTTCTGAAATTATCATGAAAATATGATATGTTTTCTTGGTTTTTAGTAAGTGAAACATTTAGAACTAAGATGTCGATTTTAAACTGATGACGGACACATTGAGTTATACTGGGAACATCATTGTCGTATTGAGGTTTGATTGATTCCTACTTATCAAAAATGACATATAGATCATTTTACTGAAGAATAAAAACAATATGAATTCATTTTCATGGCTTTAAGTAGGTCACTTTTCCTTTATACCAAAATTAGTCTTAATTTTAAATAAAGAGCAGCAGATTTAGTTAAACCGGTCACACCATGTGCTGGATTGATGTGAAGCTGATTCCTAAACATCAAAAATGAATTCTGGATTTATTTCCTAAAGTATCAAAATAATCAGAATGTTTTTTCTCGATTTTGAGTAGGTCTGTTGTCTTTTTTACTAAAATTGATGTCAATTTTAAATAAAAATATGCACTTCGAGTCATACTAGTCACACCATGTGTTTGATTAAGGTGAGGTTAATTCTTAAATTTTTAAAATGACAAATTGATTTTTTTCCTAAAGTATTAAAAAATATGAATGCATTTTATCACTTTTGAGTAGGTCAGTTGTCCTTTTTACTAAAATTGTTGTCAATTTTAAATAAAATAAAGTACTTAGAGTCATATAGGTCACACCATGTGATTAATTAAGGTACAGATGATTCTTAAGCATCTAAAATAACTTATTGGTAATTTTCCTATAATATAAAAAAATTAGAATGTGTTTACTTGATTTTGAGTTCGCCACTTGTTTTTTATACTAAAATTTCATTTTAAACTAGAAACACATACTTTGACTCGTATTGATCACATCATGTATCAAATTGAGGTGTGACTAATTCATACACATCAAAAATGACATATGGATCATTTTCTTAAATTATAAAAATAAACGGAATATATTTTCCCATTTTTGAGTATGTTAGTTGTTTTTTTACTAAAATTAATGCCAATTTTAAATAAAAAGAATAACTTTGAGTCATAACAATCACACCATGTTTCAAATTGAGGTGCGGTTGATTCTTACATGTCCCAAAGTATCAAAAAATCATAAATTAAAATTATCCCATGATTTCCATTGTCTTCCATTTTCAAACTCCCAACACTCTATATTGACTTGATTTTCTTAGCTAAAAAATATTTCTCATTGTTGAAATCCAAAAGAGAAGAGGAAGATCATGTGCCCATAATATCATGAGAATTCACCACAATGAGCATATGATATTCATCTAATCTTCTCGATTTCAAGAATGAATAAGTTTTTTTGGATAAAAACATAAATTCAATATATAGAATTGGTAGTTTGAAAAAGAAATGAAGTGGAAATAGAAATCATGGTAACATTGGTAGAAAGAAACAATTTATCACTTTTGTGGATTTTTGTAGATGGTTAAAAGAAAAATATGACTTTCCAAAAGGCCTACCAAAAAAACTAAATAAGTATTAGATGAAAATGATAAGAAAATTAACTTACAAGTAGTTGATAAATGTTCAAAAAAATAATTAAATAAGTAGTATGAATTTACCTTTTCATAATGGTTGTATTCATTTTTGGCACATTACCATGTTTTCATTATCTTAGTTCTGGGCTTTAAGTCTAATCTCCCACAAGCATGAGAAGATTTGAACAAACCACCCCAACTCGAACAAAAGAATCTACCTATATAAGAAAACAATTATTATAAGATTAATACTAAAAAAATATTAAACATAAATATGAAATAATAAATTAATTCTATGAAAAATGATTTTATTGTGAAAACATCAAGATTACATATATGATTAAGAAGTGGAGGAACTTGAAGGAAAGTGATAAATTCCAATACTGTAGGGGTAGAAAAATTGAAGGAGAAGAAGTCTGTGGAATTGTTAGTGCAAAAAGGCATGAAAGATGGACAAACCACCCCAACTCGAAGAAAAGAATCCACCTATATAAGAAAAAAATTCTTATGTGAGTAATACTAAAAATAAATAAATTAAATATAAATAAGAAACAATACATTAATTCTATAGAAAATTATTTTACTATGAAAACATAAATATTACCTTTATAATTGAGTAGAGGTAGCATTGTTACTCTTTCTACAATGTTAGTGGAGGTAACTTGAGGGAAAGTGATAAATAAAACACTATAGGGGTGAAAAGGATTTGAGGTAGAAGAGGTATAATGAAATTTTGGTGCAGAAATGCATGAAATATGGATAGAAATCTTCTAAATTAAATGAACTCTGTAAATAATAATGAAAATTAAATCAACATCTCGTTATATAATTTTTTGGTAAAATAGAGAAAGTATATTGTAACATTACTTTTACATATTCTTAAAGGGTTTTATTTGTTATATTTTATTCTTCCAAGGGATTGGTAACATCATCATGTGCAGAAGAAATTATCTACATGAGTAGTCAAACATTTAATTTATATTATTTTAATATAGTAGAGAACATATAATATTATAATGAAAAACATAGTATATTAAAAAACACTTTTACTATCTCATTGAACTCTCTTTCTTTTTTTAATGGTTTTATGGATTTGGTTCCTCTATTGAGAATTTAAATCTCCTATTTTTGGTCCCCTCTAATGTACGTGACATTTTCTACATTGGGACCAAAATGAACGAATTGTTTCAAAGAATTTTATTATGCTTTGAAGAAAATGGGTAATTGAATTTAAGAAAATAATTACTCCATTATGGTAGTGTTATCATTTAAATTTATTTAAAGTTAAAAGTTATAGAAAACTGTTATCCTCATCATCTCATCTCCTTAAAATTTATCATTGAATTTTATTTGACATGCATATTTCATCTCTTGTGTACATGCACCTATGTTGCTTTAAATACTCTAATTAGTAGTCATCCATGGCATGACTAATGCATAAAGTATTACAAGAAACATAAAAGAGATGGGGATGAGTCTCATAAAGAAAATGCAATAATAACTGGCTAGTAGATTAAGATGGTGAGGATGAAAATTTTATTGCATTATGTTCTCTAAAAGGGGAAATACCTCCCATTTGTGATAATTAAACTATTAGAACTACAAACTAACTCGTGGCCTATTGAATGTGAGTTTGGGGGGATAAGCATAATTGTATGTGATTCGTGGGGTCTTTGTGGTGACATGTGTTAGGAATGTAGGGAATTTTCCATGTGTGGGGGGATATGATAGTGACCAATGGGCTATTTTTGAGAGGGGTAGTTAGCTGGATGAGTATTAGTTTCCAATGGAAACATTGTAGTTTTATATTGTTAGTTTATTAGGGTTTACAAATGGAAGTATGTTGTTAGTATGTTAGGGGTTACAACTAGAAGTAGGTTGTTACTTTTTTAGGGGTTACATGTAGGAGTGAGTTGGGATGGGTTGGGGGATAGTTCATTTCATTATTCTCTCACTAGATAGGAAGGATGTGTCGACTTTGGGAATCAACTGCCAGGATCTACTAGGGAGTGGTCTTCTTCGGTAGGGATTCTTCTAATAATGTCTTATTCTTCTACTTTATTCTATAACACTATAATCCATGATTCTACTACTATTAGTAGTGAATACAGTCTTTTCTTAATCTCTCACTAGATAGCATGAAGGTGCCGGCTTTGGGAAGCTACTGCCAGGCTCTAATGGGGAGTGGACTTCTTCAGTAGGGAATCTTCTACATCTATCTTCTTCTTGTACCTTCTCCCATACCCACTGTAATCCATTATTATACTACTCTTAATAGTTAATATAGTCTTTTCCTATTCTCTCTCTCATTATCCTAACAACATGTTATGATATATGAATATTTGGGGCCTCTATGAATTCTATATTTATAGGAGAAATCTCACTTTTAATACTTTCAATCCTCTAACTAAGACTAGTCCTACCTCTATTAAAATGAGTCATCAAGTCTTTCTTAAATCTCGCAAACAAATGAAAATATAATATAGGCAAATGGATAATAAGATACCCAAATATGATAAATAAGAATAATAAACTATCATTTGATAAACTAGAAGATATACTGGTGTGATGTATAATGGTATAATATATATTTGTGTATTTTATAATATATATATGTGTGTGTATATATGTGTGTGTATTTTTATTTGTGTAATATATATATATATATATATAATATATTTATTTTTTATATTTTTTTAATATAATATATATTTGTGTTTTTATAATATATATATTTGTATAAAATATTTGTATAATATTTAAATATTTAATATTTAAAATATATATATACATATAAATATAATATATATAAATATACAACAAATTTGTATTTTTTTAATAGTACACATATAAATTTATGTACTATATTTGTATAACATATTTGTATGATATATATTTTTATAATATAATTGCATAATATATTTATACAGTATATTTGTATAATATATTGGTATAATATATTGGTATAATATATTTTTATAGTATAATATATAATTGTATGTGTATAATATATATATATTCATAATGTATTTGTATAATATATATCTCTATTATATATATATATATATTTATTTTTAAAATATACATGTGTGTTTGTGTCTATATATAAAAAGTCCTATATTTTACACCTCTATCCAAAACCATGGAACCCCGAGTAGTTTGTCACTTTTCATTCATGAACCATGATCCAAATCCTACTTCATCCAACTGACCAATAGAAATTACATTCATCCATAAACTTGGTATGTGTCTAACTCTTTCTAAGTTCAAGTAATATTCATATAAAATATCATCTTTAACAATACCCTTCCCCATAATCTGAAGATCTTTATCATTGAATAAATAGACATTACTGAAAAAATGAGAACATAATAATCCATGCATCCCTTCTTGGTAATAGAGTGGAATGAAGTTTCATAATTAATGATACATGATTATAATGGAATTTTTAGACACAATAATAAATAGTTACTTCCTTCAGTGGTGTTGGGATGAGTATGATGCATAGAATTGGAAAGGGGTGAGGGTGGGGGAGTGCAAGGAACGATAGCCCTATCTTCTTTCAACAAAACATCCCCAATAAACATTGTTGACCACAGGGATATGTCGACGGTAAAGCAAGAATGATGATAAAAAATGAAAATAGATCTCTCTAAATAATCAATCGATGAGTGAAGTGGATGAGGAGAAAATAAGATACCTCATATTGAAGCTTTGAATCACCCAAGATAAAGTAGAGATATCGAAATCTTGGAAATCGTTTGACCCTTGGATTAGTACAACCCTTGAAATGTTCAAGCCTTGTATTTGAGCCTTGAAATTGTTTGAGTCTTCATTCAAGCCATGATTCGAGCTTTGTTTCATTAAGGAGGAGTGCCAACAGAGGGTGGCTTCCGTAGAAAGCTTCGAATATCATGATGACTTCATGACTGGTTAGGGTTAATTTAAATAGATCGGGATAATTTTATAAGTGCTAAAAAAATTCTGATAAAGATACATTTTATCAGTTCTAGATTAATTAGCGATGATAAAATAAATATTTATCAGCATTAAAAAAATTCTGATAAAGATGCCTTTTATCAGCGCTAACTAGTTTAGCATTGAAAAAAGGTTTATAATTATAATTATAAATAAAAAAATTGTAAATATATTTATATAATTATATATATATTTAATAAATATATATAAATATAAATATAGAAAATATATTCATTATTTAAATATATTTATTATAGTTTTATAATTCTTTAAATATATAATTATTTATTTATAATTATATAAATAATTTTTTAAAAAATAATTTTCATATCACTAAGAATATTTATATAATTATATATATATATATAATAAAAATATATAAATATTAATATAGTAAATATATTCATTATTTAAATAAATATATTATAATTTTATAATTATTTAAATATATAAAATTATTTATTTATAATAATATAAATACTTTTTTAAAAAATAATATTTATTTATTTATATTTATAAATATATAAATGTATTAAAATATTAAATATACATTTGAAACTATTTTTTTACAAATATATTTTTAACATTATTAATCAATATTTAATCTTAAGTGCATGCATGTTAAAAATGAGTAAAATTGAATAATTAAAAATGAGTACACTTTAAAAATATTGAAAAAATAGATCAGTTTGATTAATTAAATATAAATTACCAAAAATAAAGGATATATATTGAATTAAAGATGAATACATATTGAAAATATTAAAATGTAGTGAAAATATATATATATATATATAAACAATATAAATTGATTAAATTATCCAAAAAATATGTATGTGTGTGTGTTGTATATAAAAATGAATTAATTACATATATGTGAAATCAATATAACATATGTTTGATTTGTATATGTTATATTGAAAAATTAAATGACATTCAATTATGTCCATTACTCAATGCAATTAATCAATATTTTTAATTCATATTAATTTTTAATTATAAACCATTATTTACTAAATATATTTTATTTTAATGTAAATCATAAATATTTTTTATTATATAAATTATATTTATATACATTCATATAAATCAATATATTTAATATATACTATTTATTAACATTAACAGTAATTATTTAATTAATAAAATGTTTAATATTTTTCTCAAATTACTTATTATTATTTTTCATTTTACATATATCTATATATTTAATATATATTATTTATTAGTATTTATAATTTATATATATTATAATCAATTTCTTCATTATTATCAATAATTATATAATTAATAAAATAATTAATATTATTTTTAATAAACTCATTTTTATTTTTATTTATTTAATTATTTCATTTTATTCGGGCTTTTATAAGCACTAAAAAAACTAATAAAGGATCCCTTTATGGGTGCTAAAAATAAAGTTCTGATAAAGGGTACCCTTAATCTGTGCTAAAAATAAAGCATTGATAAAGGGAACCCTTTATCAGTGCTAAAAAAATGCACAGATAAAGGGTTCTTTTTATTAGTGCTTTTTTAGCAGTAATAAAAGGGATCCTTTATCAGTGCTTATTTTAACTTTGATAAAGGCCAGTGCTGTTAAAGGCATGTTTTGTAGTAGTGTCATGAAGTCCAACTGGAAACATGAAAATAATTTTATATGCGTAGGGTGATCATACAAGTATACTTAGTAGGAAAACCATGAACATGTGAAAAAAGAATACTAATGCACCTGTGAGAAAATAGTAAAACTAAAAAAACACTTATACAGATATACTAACCAAAACCCCAAACTCGGTAAGGATAGTTTTCCTAATAATGCATCTAAGAATAATTATGTAATATGAAGCACATTGATGATAGGGTACCCCACACCGATTTCCCACTAATTTTTTGATCTCACACCTCAATGTCGTACATTGTGGCAATCCCACCTCTTCTAAATAACATCACAACACATCACATCACATGATTCTAATAGAAAACTGGGAAAAACAGCACATCATGTCTCAAAAATAGGGTAATAGGGTATCGTGAACGTGAAGGACATCGACCTCATGTCCTCCTCCTACCACGCATGACCCCCACCATAATCCATCTCACCACATCTCTCCCAAACACACCTGGGATATCACATTTCATCACATAACAACTAAACATTGAAAATTTTGACTTCTACCCATCACAGCTTGTGAATTTCCTTCTCATCTCCTATAAGAGGGAGTGAGGAAGAGTGGGTAGCCATCAATCCATCATCCCATGGGGATGTTGGGAAAAAAACCCGTGTGTGACTATGTGGGTGTCGAAACATAGTTCTTGGTGAGGGTGAGGTTCGTATATAAATCACAAGAAATATATAATTTATATACATATACAGAAACAGTACACATTCCCCATCCTAAGGGTTCATATCCATTGCATAAAACATCTCACAAGATACTCAACTTCTGTTGCAAATGATAAATGAAAAATCCACACACACAAAAATCCAAAAATCACATTCCACTTTAAAATCAAATTTTGTAAATTTCTAAATTTCATATCATCAATAAATTCCATTTTAATATCCCCCATTAATTTATGCACTCATCATTCATTAGAATCCCATTTCTTTTCATTATAATGCATTTAATTCCATAACTACATAAGAAACTAGCGTAACCAACCACTATCACATATTTGTTGCACAATCGTACCATAATCATCATTGCAACCCTACTGCACAATTGCACCATCACTACCATAAAATCCCCGATGAATATCACATACATTAACCCATCACCCATCACAACATTTTCACGACCCGTCTCGATGGGGCCCGAGCCGCAACTTTCCAAGCTCGCCTCCAATAGGTCAGGGGCTAGTGACTAGCACTGAGTAGGCATGCTACTAACATGGGAGGCATTTCCTATAAACCTATACACACGCACACACATCTCCAAGCCCACAAAGATGAAAAGTAAAAACTACTAAGGATGGAAAAAAATCATGCATACACTAAAAACCCAACCAACAGAGTACGACAGGAAAGTGAAGTACAGTAAACTAAAACCCTGGGTCAAAAGTACAATCCCACCAAAAGAAAGTCTACAACAAGTCCAACCTCTAGATAAAGGTACTGGGACTGCAACCCATCGTCGAAGGAACACCCCTCGGCCTATCTGATCTCATGGAGTATCGTCTGGTCCTGGTCCGCATAGAATCCTATCAAAGGCTCGCTCATCTACACAAGACACGACACGTGCGGACAAAGCCCGGGCAGGGGTGAGTATAAAAATACCCAGAAGGACAACCCGAAACCACAAATGAAATAAAAAAGAGGAAAAATACCACAAAGAAAGGTATAGTCAGCTCTACACAGTATATTTATATGGAACATATAACAAGAATATCTAGATATACTCATACACAAACGACCTTTGCGATACCGCCACTAGGATCCAACTCGAAGATTCCACTAAGCATACCATTGGGAGAACACACTCCTAGGTCTGGAGAGAGAGAGACACAAAGTACTCATTCCGGGAGAACACACTCTACAAGTAACTTGGGAATAGGATGCTTAGATGAGGATCACATCCAAGTCATGGGGTGATTCCAACAACTCTATATAAGCTAATCCGCTAGGCAGAGGATCGGCGCCCGGGTAAGGTAGGTCACGTCGATACCAAGAACTCTACCTAGGGTATCAGGAATTAATAGGGGATTCGGCTCTAAGTCTCACAGAGGGGATTCCAACAACTCTATTCAGGGAGTCCTACTGGAGGGATCATACTCTTGTATATTAGGAAATGATACCGAAAACCTTCAGGAGAAAGGCCAATGGTACGAACCCTAAGAAGGCTAGTCCAAGTCACGGAAGACAAGTGGAACAAGCCATGAAGAAAAGTTTACATGGAATGTAGTATGGTTACATGCCGTGTTCCTTGACCCCAGGAACTGCCTGTGTAAACAGACCATGTCCTTCGTTCAAGTCGTTCAAAACCAAACTACACAGCGTGTAGTAAAGTACACGCCGTGTTCCTTGACCCCAGGTACTGCCCGTGTAAACGGCCCATGTCCTTCGGCTTGTCGGATAGAAAAACAACTACATGGCATGTAGAAGAAATCACATGATGTGTTCGAGCACCTGGGATCACTTTGTGTATGCTGGCCATGTGCCCGTACACGGTCTCTGCCTGTGTCCGTGTCGCCTGCCCGTGTACCAATACACGGGGTACGCCATGTATCTGGCCGAGTCTGGCCGGGGAGGGGTATACACGGCGTGTCCCTGGCTGTGTACCCTTCCCGTGCCCGTGTACTCTCGGATTACACACCGGGTAACCCTACCGACGAACACACGCCGTGTAGCCCATACTACACGGCGTGTAGTCGGGAAATTTACAGAAGCGTCGTCTTCCTCCATGCACCTCGGCTGTTGCTCCAGATCTTGATCCAACCATACGATCATCACGAAACTCCGGATTTGGGGTCATCCCGCCCCTAAGAAACTGATTCCGTCGGTTTTGGGCTTCCGATCGTCTTGAAAATGCATCTCGATCCATCCGCACGAAAACGCCCGAAGAACGGGAACTTCCGACCCGCGTCGATTCATCCACCTTCGTCGTCGTCTCACCTCCGCTAGGTCGCCTCGACGTTGGATCTTTTATTTCGGATCGTTGCTTCAAAAAAAGAATGTGTAACGATTGATTTCCTCCAAGAACACGTAGAACGCAATGAAGAACGTGAGGGGGAAAAACAAGAATCAACAAGAGGGGCGAACCTCGATCGTTGTTCATGACGATCCAGGTTTTCCACCGCTAGATTGAAAACCAAAACAATCTCTAGAATCAAAGCCTCAAATCCCCGCATGAACTCGTTCCGCAAGAACGATCGACCTGTGGGCTAATCTGTTCGTGGATTAGTCTGCGTTCGTCGTAGAAATCGAAAACAGGGGAATGAGAAATCAATAACAATTATCCTACCTGTATTCACTGCGTTTGTTGGAGAAGATTCGCTCGTCGTGTCGTCGTCTCCGCGTTGGGAGGTTTTCTTCAGAGCCTCCAGAGCCGCCAAGGGTTTCATAGTTTGAGGTTTGTAACCCTGGACCCTTTGCGTAGGCCTTTATTTAAAAAGAACAAAAGATACAAGATTTAAAAGATTTTTCCCCAAAAACATGATTTAAATAAAATATTTTAATTAAATATTTTATTATTGTTGCTTCCAAAAACCAGATTTCACCTCTGACCTACGCTGGCCGATGTTAGGCCTCGCCTTAGGTAAAATCGTTGTTCTGAATGCAACGGTGCCCTCAGATTTCTGATCTGAGCACCCGTTCGGGAGTTATTCCACTTTTTTAGGAAAAACGCATGTGCGTGTAATTTAATTATTAAATTAAATTCAAACATTTTTTCCAGGCTCATTGGGCCTTGGAACTGCATGCTGTCTCAGAGCCTGATCTTGAAATAATTCCCATATAATATTAAAATAATACATGGAAAAATTCGGGACATTACATCACACCCACCTTAGGGCTTTTACGTCCCAGAAAATCCAAAACAAGGGCTACTCAAAAGGATGTGGGTACTGCACGCGAATCTGAGCATCCCGCTCCCACGTGCTCTCCTGGAGATTCCTGGGCTGCCACCGAACACGCACCAAGGGAATAGCTCGTCCACGAAAGATCTTCTCTTGCCGATCCTCGATCTCCACTAGGTACTCAGCAAAGGTCTCTCCATCGTCGATGTCCAGCTCGCCCTAGTCAATGACGTGTGATGGATCATGCATGTACCTCCATAGCTGTGACACATGGAAGACGTTGTGTACCTGATCCATCTGAGGAGGTAGAGCCAAGCGATACACCACCTCGCCAACTCTACCCAGAATCTAAAAAGGGCCAACGAACCTCATAGATAGCTTGCTGCCTTGGCCAAATATTCGCAATCCTCATAGAGGTGAGACCCAAAGGAACACATGGTCTCTTTCCTCGAACTCCAAGGGCCTCCGTCTCCGGTCGGTATAATACTTTTTCCAACTATGTGCAGTCTTCATCCGCTCCTGGATGACCTACACCTTCTCTGTAGTAGCTCTCACCATATCTGGGCCCATGAGTGCTGACTCTCCCGGGTCAATCCAGCAAAGTGGCGACCTGCAAGGTCTCCCGTATAGAGCCTCGAATGGTGCCATACCAATAGTGGAATGATAACTGTTGTTATAAGAAAATTCCACCAGTGGTAGGTGATCCTACTTGCTACGACTGAATTCATGTATACAAGCTCGTAGCATATCCTTCAGGACCTGGATGGTCCGCTCTGTCTGACCATCAGTCTAGGGATGAAACGCTGTGCTCAAGCATAACTAGGTCCCAAAATCTTCTTGCAATCCCTTACACAATCGGGATGTGAAACGAGCATCACGATCTGAGACGATCGTGGATGGTACTCCATGAAGTCGAACTATCTCCTGCATGTAGAGGCGTCCCAAGCTCTCTACTGAACTCTGCTCCTGTATGGCTAGGAAGTGGGCTGACTTGGTGAGTCGATCAACGATCACCCAGATGGCATCGTCTCCCCTGGACATACATGGTAAACCCGTTACGAAGTCCATGGATATTCCGTCTCACTTCCACTCTGGCACCTCAAGGGGCTGATCCAAACCTGCTGGAACCTGGTGCTCAGCCTTTACTTGCTGACAAGTAAGGCACCGAGAAACAAACTCTGCCACACTCTTCTTCATTCTTGGCCACCAGAACTAACGTCGGAGGTCCTGATACATCTTTGCCATGCCTGGATTTACAGCCAAAGGGGATGTATGAAACTCCCTCAGAACCTCCTCCCGTAACGTCACTGGTACTACCGTGTGCCCTTTGAAAAGGACAACGTGCTCCCCACCTTATGAATATCCATCAGCAGCATCACCTGTGGATATCTGAGCACGTAGAGTCTCACAGCTAGCATCCTCATGTTGTGCTTCCCTGACTCGCTGTAAGAGTGGAGGGGTAACAACCATCGACTAAAGGTAAGCTCCCTCATCTCCATCTACGAAGGACAACTGTAAAGAGGCCAACTGCCTTGTCTCCTCATCCAGCAACTATGAACTAGATTTCCTACTGAAAGAATTTGCCACCACGTTCCCCTTCCCAAGAGTATAAATGATCTCAAAGTCGTAATCCTGAAGGAACTCAAGCCATCTCCTCTGTCTCAAATTTATATCCTTATAAGAAAAGATATATCTGAGACTCTTGTGATCAGAGTAGATGGTAAACCTATCACCCAATAGGTAGTTCCACCACATCTTCAATGCGAAGACTACCACTTCCAACTCAAGATCATGGGTCGCATAGTTCTACTCGTGTGGTCTCAACTGACACGAGCCATAGGAAATCACCACTTTCCTCTGCATCAGGACATAACCAAGCCCGGTTCCTGATGTGTCGCAGAACACTACGTACTCGACACCCTCCTCCGGTAATCTCAAAATCGGGGCGCTCTTCAGACTCTGTCTCACCTATTGGAAAGCATATTGGCATCTCTCGGTCCACATGAAAGGTTGTCCCATTCGGGTCAAAGCTGTCATGGGTGCTGCAATCCTCGAGAAATCATGGATGAATCTCCGATAGTAGCCTTCCAACCCAAGGAAAGTCCACACCTCCGTCACGCTCCGGGGTGGCTCCCATGCTAGAACTGCCTCTACCTTTGTTGGGTCCACTGCTACACCATCCGCTAAGATAACGTGCCCTAGAAAGTGGACCTCCTGTAACCATAACTGACACTTTGAGAGTTTCCCATACAATTGGTGCTCTCGGAATGTGTCCAGAACCATCCTTAGGTGTCTCGCGTGATCCTCTTCAGACGCAGAGTACACAAGGATATCATCGATGAAGACCACTAAAAACCGGTCTAGATAGGGCTGAAAGATCCGGTTCATAAGTCCCATGAACACTGCCGGGGCGTTCGTCACGCCGAAGGGCATCACCAAGTATTCATAGTGACAGTAGCGACATATGAAAGCCGTCTTCGGTATATCCTCCTCCCATACTCACAACTGGTGATAGCCTGATCGTAGATCAACCTTTGAGAACCATCGTTCCCCTCTCAAATGATTGAAGAGGTCATAAATCCTCGGTAGTGGATACAGGTTCTTCACGGTCACCTGATTTAAGCACCGGTAATCCACACAGAGCCTCAAGCTCCCATCCGCCTTCTTGGAAAACAGCACTGGGGCTGCCCAGGGTGAAACGCTGGGTCTCACAAAGCCCTTCTTCTACAAGTCTTCCAGATGCATCCTCAGCTCATGAAGCTCTGAAGGAGCCATTCGATAAGCCGATGCTGATATCGGGGTCGTCCCAGGTTGCAACTCAATGCAAAAATCTATCTCCCAATGGGGAGGTAGCCCGGGGACATCCTCTAGAAAGATGTCCTCGTACTCAGCCACCACTGCTGTAAACTGGAAACTCATAACATCTACCGCGCCAAGGGCTAGGCTAGCCAACTGATGTGAAATCGGTTGTGCCCTCCTATGCACGAGTCCATCCTGCACTGCCTGGGTCTCTCTTTCAACGACAAAAGGGAACCTCCTCCCATCACTTCGGACACACCGCACCCTTCTCCTAAAACAATCAATCTGGGCATGAAATGTGGATAGCCAATCCATACCAACAATGACATTATAAGGCCTCAACGCTACCACCAATAGGTTCCAGCCGAAACTCTCACCTCCATGGGTCAGGTCACACTACCTGCAAAGGTGTGTGATCTCTGAATCTTCTCCAGTCGGTGTTTCTAAGCGTAAGGGTCAAGTCAATGGCTCAACTGGAATCTCAAGGTCTCGAACAAGATAAGCAGCCAGAAAGGAATGACTAGAACCTGTGTCTATCAATACGGCATCCAAAGTAGAAAAGACACAAATAGTACCTCTAATCATTCCGGGAGTACTTGGGTTATAATCCTCTGCCGCCTGAAACTGCCCCTGCCTCTATCCACTAGCTCTATGAGCCTGGGGTGGACCTCTTGGGGGTGGTGGTGGTAAAGGTTCGAAACACCGACCACCTCCAAATTCTCTCACAGCTCCTCTGCCACGTCCGCCACCTCGCGGATCTGCCTTCTCCACACGTTGCCTCTTCCTCGGTGGTCCATCCACTGCTCCCGTGTCAGTAGTACGGTGGGTCGGACAATCTCGAGCAAGATGTCCCCTATCGTCACATGAGTAACATCGCCTCTCTCGAGGCTATCTAGATGCGCCCTGTGAACCCTATACGACTGATCCCCTATCCTTGGATCTCCTCTAGAAACGTCTCCCATGCCTGGGTCCCTGACGTCGGCTCCCTTCCGATGAGGTCTCTTCTCCAGCTCACCCACTACTGACAACTGTCGGTTGTCCCTGCTCTGCCAGGAAGCTCTCGACCACCAAAGCCCACTCAAGCACCTCATCATAAGTAGGAATGCTCATAGGGATAATGCTAGCTCGGATATCTCTACGCAAGCCCCACTCAAAATTCTGAGCTCTGAAGTACTAATCTCTGACCATATCCATCGAGTACCGCGAGAGGTCGGTAAACCTTGATGAATAGTCGGCCACCGACTTGGTTCCCTACTGGAGCTGAAGAATCTTCTGTATGCATACTACTCTCAGGGTAACCAGTTAAAACTCCTCTCTGAAGAGATTTTAAAACTCCGAACATGCAAGAGTCGCCTCGTCGTGAGTCTAGATGACCAAACTCCACCATCACCCTGCTGAGCCCTGCAGAAGGCTCGCTGCCAGGATCACCATCTGGTCTGCTGGTGTCCTGACCAAATGGAAGACTCTGGCCACCATCTCAAGCCAGTCCTCTACTGCCTGAGGGTCTGGCTCACCTCGAAACCTGAGGGGTCACTATCTCTGAAACTCGTGGATTGCGCTCAGCCTATTCTCCTCCTCCACTGGTACAGCGGGCGCTAAACACTGCCCCACAGGTGGTGGAATAACTGGCACGCCACCTGGTGGTAGAACTGGGAGATTTGGTCCCTGTATCGAAGCTTCATCACTGAGGGGGTCATCCTAATGATCGATCTGCTGGATCCTAGTAGGTGCGCGTCGCGGAGGCATCCTGTTTAAGAAACAAGATGTATCACAGTCAGTGAGTATATCTGAAGAGATGACTTAAGAAGGACATGGAAACCACAACCCATTCCTATATGACGCATGTACCATTATTTTCCCCCATGAAACTAGTTTTTTCATGTTCTGAATCAAAAAGCAAGTTATCAGAGCCCTGGTGTATGGATACGTCGGTCGCCGCACCAACACTGGGGTCCCTAGCCTGAGAGCCAAACTCGAAACACTTAGCACTGTTGCCTCAAACCAACTCACAGACTCTTGGTCCTAAGGTAGAACTGACCACCTCTGATACAACTCTGTCACGACCCGTCCCGGTGGGTCCCGAATTGAAACTCCCCAATCCCGCCACCAATAGGCTAGGGGCTAGTGACTAGCACCGAGTAGGCATGCTTCTAACATGGGAGGCATTTCTTATAAACCTGTACACATGCACACACATCTCTAAGCCCACAAAGATGAAAATTAAAAACTACTAAAGATGGAAAAAAAATCATGCACACACTAAAAACCCAACCAACAGAGTAAGACAGGAAAGTGAAGTACAGTAAAGTAAAACCCTGGGCCAAAAGTACAAGCCCACCAAAAGAAAGTCTACAACAAGTCCAACCTCTAGATAAAAGTACTGGGACTGCAACCTGTCACCAAAGGAACACCCCTCGGCCTGTCTAATCTCACTGAGCACTGTCCGGTCCTAGTCCGCCTAGAATCATGTCAAAGGCTTGCTCGTCTACACAAGACACGACACGTGCGGGCAAAGCCTGTGCAGGGGTGAGTATAACATTACCCAGTAGGACACCCCGAAACCACAAAGGAAATACAATAGAGGAAAAATTCCACAAAGAAACGTACAGTCATCTCTACATAGTATAGGTCTACAAAACATATAACAAGAATATCCAGATATACTCATACACAAACGACCTTCGCAATACCGCCACTAGGATCCAGCTCGAAGACTCCACTAAGCATACCATCGGGAGAACACACTCCTAGGTCTGGAGAGAGAGAGACACGAAGTACTCGTTTCAGGAGAACACACTCCACAAGTACCTTGGGAATAGAATGCTCAAATGAGGATCACAGCCAAGTCATGGGGTGATTCCAAGAACTCAGTCTGAGCTAATCCGCTAGGTAGAGGATCGGTGCCCAGGTAAGGTAGGTCACGTCGATACCAGGAACTCTACCTAGGGTATCAGGAATGAATAGAGGATCCGACTCTAAGTCTCACAAAGGGAATTCCAACAACTATATTCAGGGAGTCCTGCTGAAGGGATCATACTCCTGTATATTAGGAAATGATACCGGAAACCTTCAAGAGAAATGCCAAGGGTACAGACCCTAAGAAGTCTAGTTCAAGCCATGAAAGACAAGTGGCCCAAGCCATGAAGAAAAGGTTACACGATGTGTATTATGGTTACACGTTGTGTTCCTTGACCCTGGGTACTGCCATTTTAAACAGCCCGTGTCCTTCGTTCAAGCTGTGCAAAACCAAACTACACGGCGTGTAGTAAATTACATGTCGTGTTCCTTGACCTCAGGTACTGCCCGTGTAAACGGCCTGTGTCCTTCGGTTTTTCGGATAGAAAAAAACTACACGGCATGTAGAAGAAATCACATGTCGTGTTTGAGCACCTGGGCTTGCTCCGTGTACGCTGGCCATGTACCCGTACACGGTCTCTGCCCATGTCCGTGTCGCCTTCCCATGTACCAGTACACGAGGTATGTCGTGTATCTAGCCGGGGAGGGGTATACACGGCGTGTCCCTGACCGTGTACCCTTCTCGTGCCCGTGTACTCTTAGAGTACACGCCGGGTAACCCTACCGAAGAACACATGCTGTGTAGCCCATACTACACGGCGTGTAGTCGGGAAATTTACAGAAGCGTCTTCTTCCTCCGCGCACCTCGGCTGTTGCTCCGGATCTTGATCCAACCATCCGATCATCATGAGACTTCAGATTTGGGGTTGTCCCACCCCTATGAAACTGATTCCATCGGTTTCGGGCTTCCGATCGGTCTTGAAAATGCATCCTGATCCATCTGTACGAAAACTCCCGAATAACGGGAACTTACAAACCACTTCGATTCATCCACCGTCGTCACCGCCGCACCTCTTCTAGGTCGCCTCGAAATTGGATCTTTGATTTTTGATCGTTGCGTCAACAAATGAATGTGAAACAATTGATTTCCTACAAGAACGCATAGAACACAATGAAGAACGTGAGGGGGAAAAACAAGAATCAACAAGAGGGGCGAACCTGGATCGTTGTTCGTGACGATCCGGGTTTCCCATCGTTAGATTGAAAACCAAAACAATCTCTAGAATCAAAGCCTCAAATCCCCGAATGAACCTGTTCCGCAAGAATGATCGACCAGCGGGCTAATCTGTTCATGGATTAGTCCGTGTTCATCGTAGAAATCAAAAACGGGGGAAGGAGAAATCAATAACAATTATCCTACCTGGATTCACTGTGTTTGTTGGCGAAGAACCGCTCGCCGCGTCGTCGTCGCCGCATTGGGAGGTTTTCTCCAGAGCCTCCAGAGCCACCAAGGGTTTCAGGGTTTGAGGTTTGTAACCCTGGACCCCCTACACAGGGCTTTATTTAAAAAGAACAAAAGATAAAAGATTTAAAAGATCTCGCCGCAGAAAAAAGATTTAAATAAAACATTTTAATTAAATATTTTATTACTGTTGCGTCCAAAAACCATATTTCACCACCGACTTGCTCCGACTGATGTTAGGACTCACATTAGGTAAAATCGATGTTCTGAACGCAACGGTGCCCTCAGATTTCTGATACGAGCACCCGTTCAGGAGTTATTCCACTTTTTCAGGAAAACTGCATGCGCACGTAATTTAATTATTAAATTAAATTCAAACATTTGTTTCGGGCTCACTGGGCCTCGGAACTGAACGTCATCTCATATCCTGGTCTCGAAATAATTCCCATATAATATTAAAATAATACATAGAAAAGTACAGGACATTACAACATAGCCACCACCCATCCACTGCATCATTATAACAAAACCATAACACACAACCCCATCCAAAAATATATTATATCACTCACAATATTTTTTTTCAGATCGGGCATAGATGATTTGATTCAATTCCGCTTATTTATTTTTGGGTTTTATTACAAAAGCTATAAGATCTTGGGGAAAACAATTCATTACCCGACAGTAAATGATTATCAAATTATGGTTTAAGTGTTTTAAATAGTCATAAAACATGCATTCCAAAATTCACATCATGACAGTGTAAGAAAATACCTCTAATGGACATGATTTTCATCCGATATTAAGCCCATACAATTTACAGTATCAAAAAATAACAAAAAATATGTAATATCAATATTAACTTCCCCATTCCCATTTTGATTTAATTTAAACCAATTCATTTATCTTCCTAAATCCATATTAAACAATATTCACAAGAGTTAACAGTAACAATCCCATACCTCATGAAACACACAAATAGATATGAATTAATTCCTACCTAGAAGAATATTGATTTACACAAACTAGAAGCACCAAAAATAGGGGATGCACACGTAGGAGGAACCCTCCTACCTGTAGAACTCAAAAAAACACTGGAAACTGGGATCCACAAGTCCACGATAAAAATCCTTCATAACCTCTTATCTCAAGATAAAGAAATCCTTGAAATAGTGAAGGAAGGATTCTTATATTTAGAAATATTAGACCATAAACTACCATATTTTGATAGATTTTAGATTAGCTATTAAAATAGGATCTTATCAAAATCATGCATTTTAAAATTTTAAAAATTCTCTAAAATTTTCTAGAAATTTAAAGTATAATTTTCCACCATTAAAATATCTTTCAAACCCCTTAATTAGAGAATTTAACACATTTTTCATTATAAAATATGTCAAAATAGAAAATTTGTAAATCTTTTAAAGACTGAAAACATTTTTCACGAGTCACCACCAGAAATGAGCCACCATTATAATTAAATACTATCAGAAATTACCAACCACCAGGAATGAACCACTTTCAGAAATGTCCTTCCATAATGACCCCCCATAAAAATGAACCACCATAGGAAATGACCTACTTCTAGGAATGACTCACAGTCACAATGAGCCATCATAAAAAATGATCTACTGCCAGAATGACCCTCTATCAGAATTACCCACCATCTGAAATGACCTACTTTTAGAATGACCTACCATCATAATGATCCACCTCTAGAAATGAAATACTAATATAATTACCCACCATCAGATATAAACCACCTTCAAACATGACCCACCTTCATAAATGATCCACCATCATAATGCCCCACTATTAGAAATGACACACTATCATAAATGTTATACCGGTAGAATGACCCACCGCCAAAAGAACTGAGATCTAAAATTCCATTTCTAGCCTCAAAAACACCCTAGACTCTCCAAGACACCTCAATCATTAGATATTTGGAAAATTAATGGTTTAGAAGATTTGGGTCATTATATGGGTAACTCTTAGGATTAACATTCACATTATTTTTAGATATTAAATGGTTTATTGATTTTGAAAAATTATTTTTGACAATGTTGGTAACCTTGGGATTGATATATGATTCATGATATTTTTTATGAATATCTCCAATTTTTTGAGTTTGTGGTGTATATTGGATATTGTGTGATCCTATTACCTATAGATTGATACTATTTGAGGGTTAAAGGTAGTGTTAATTTATATATTAATATATGGTTTTACTATAGTTTAATGTCTTATTGATTGATATGGTTTTGGGAAAGTTATATTTAAAATAATATATGATTATAGTATATACATACCTAAGTATATGATTCTATGAAATACTAATGTTTCTTGAAGAAAGATATGAAACTTAACATTTCCTAAGAGAGTAAGGTAGAATTTATATTATAAGTTATATCCATAATGATAAATGTGTTAAGAATACCCTCACCTACTTTCATTAGTGAGTAATAATTAAAATTATGAGGAAACAATTTATTTAAGGGGTAGAATTTAACACCCTAGGATCTGAAATTATATTTTCCATTAAAACCTGATGTGTTTGATAACTTTCTTTACACAAAACACCAAACCACAAGGAACCTCGAAATAATATATAATCATTAAAATGTAGTAGTATAATTGGAAGGAAAAATTGATGTAACCAAATTATGAAATATATATATAAATAAAAATAAAGGTCATTATCGATGATAAGGTATTGATAAATTAAATTAGTGTAGAAAAATAACTAATAAGATTGCTTTATTCTTTAAAATGTAACCTTTCTAAAAATTTTCTTTTTATGCATTTTTTTGGAACTAAATAATTTTTAGGTAAAATATATTTTTTATTTGAGTAATATGTTAATACAAATTTGACTAATAATTGATAAAAAATAATAATAATAATAGTTAATAATTTTTTTAAGTGTTCTTTTCCTATGAAAATAGTTTTCATTATATTTTTTTGTTTCAATTTAAAATAAAAATTCAAAACTTTTAGAATTTTAATTTGAAAAAACAAAATTAATTTTTAAATTCAACATGTTATTATTATATTAATATTAATTTTTGATATTTTTTTGAAACAATTGAAATGATATGAATTATGAGTTGGTAACCAACCCACAATACTCATATTTTATTAAATAAAAAAAGGGAGTTAAAAGTTTTCTCAAGGTGCAAGTGGAATTCACCAATTGGATAATTAAATGTTATAAACAAATTCCATAAGAAACTGAAACATTCAAAACCTCATCAAAGGAAGTGAAAAATTCCTTCTTGATTCTAGATATTTTCATTAAATAGTCCCCCCAAATTCACCCTTTCACTTATTCTAGATATAAAAGTAGAAAAAACCCTAGGTAAGAAATCACATTATGTAATATTAGTCCAGGAGAGGCCCCTAAAAATAAGTCATCTAACTCCAAAATTCATAGTAGACAAGTTTAATAAAAAATGATAAATCCATAGAGAATAAAAACCAAGAAAAGTAATGAGAAGATCATCTAAAATATTTATGACTATTCCCATCACCATATAAAAAAATCACAACCAGAAGGCACCACCAAGAAATTATCAAATTCAGATTAACTATAACCTCATTAGAATTGACCACACCAGCTGCATGTAGACTCATACTATGAGTAATTCTTTGGATTCTATCATGATCCAACAAATTCCCAATTCAATAGTGATTAGTCTCTATTCCAAACTACAATAGTGTCCCCACTATCATTATCTCATCTTAGAAAGATTTTAAATCTCTAGTTCCCTTAGGTTCTATAGTAAACATTAAGATAGAAACACATGCTCTCTTATAGAGAGTGAAATACATATCAAATTCCATAAATTATTATCTATATAAAGGATAAGACATTATTGATCAAAACTGTGTAAGAGAGAAGAAAATAAAGTGAAAGTTGCAGTTAATCGTGAATCTCAAAACCAAAAAATATAATTTCGATATTTCACATTAGAAAAAATCCCTTGATAATTATAAAAGTGTTCCAGTTTAAAAATATAAAACATAAACTTCCTAGTTGAAATCACATCTGTGAAATCTCCATAGACCATCAGAATTTCAGAAAGTTCAAATCCAAAATAACTAATGAAAGTAGCATAGAAACTATTTTCAGTGAGGAGAAATTGAATTTTTTTATAAAAAATAAAAATAAAATCATTACAAGAAGCATAATAACCATGTGTATAAAGCACAACATTCTTAAAAAGATAACAAATATCCAAAACTAAAAAAATAGAATAAAAATCAATAGTGGAGTCTAGAGGCACCATCCCTATCAAAAGGAGAATCATCCAGGTAATAAAATAGATTCAAAACTCATCCACTAAAATCATAACTATCCATTGAGAAGTCTCAATGAAACAAAAAATGTTCCTGAAAAAAATTATCATAGTCAAATAATGGAAAACTATAATTGATTAAAACTTCTTAGAACATTTAACAAACAATTTCAAGGTGCTCAAAATCAAGCAGGAGAATAAAAAAGAAAAAAATCATCACCATGGAATGCACCTAAATTTAATGTAAGGATTTGATCTAAATTCCTTCTCTATATTAGATAACATATGTTCTTTGATATAAAGATAAACCTATTTAGTGAGTTATTCATTAGTATACTTTTTGAACATAATTATATCTTGTTCATCAATCCAATAGTTTAGTTCTTCCCCCAAGTTATCTATAATCTAGTATGTATTCCTAACCTTGAGTTCAATATCTTCATCATCATAAATTCTATAATTAGTTAATGATTCCAACTAAACCATGAAATCTGAATTTAAGTATTCATATTCCTTCAAGGGGCTGAACTTATAGATATCATCCTTCTTTTTCCCCTCTGAGTGGGAATTTAAATTAGTTTCCTTTACACTTATTCCTGAGGATCTTGTTAAAATATTTCTCTCCAATTTAGAGTAATAAACATAATTACAAGTATTTTTCTGATGAGGAGTGATATATTCATTCAAGTTAATAATTGGTTTCATACCTTTTATTACAAAATCATTGATAAATTATTCCTTAACTTTTTGGGATTTGTCAGGAAGTGCATCATGTTAATCATCAATAGGCTCATCTAATTCTGGTTCTAGATCAAAAGTAGCACTTGTGTCTTTATGACACTTATTTTCATCATATTCATGGTCAGAATTAATAGAATGATAATTAATTAGATCTCAAAATAAACAGAGGGTCTTTCAATATACTTTAGATCCCCCTTATGAACTTACATCTCCTTTATCCTAATAAGAGGCTTTTCAGTATGGAAATGAGAATTATGAATATACAATCCACACAATTTAGAAGGATGTCCAATTTTGAAACATGAAAAAAAAATAGGGATGTTTTCATAATCAATATACTTATAAAAACTAGATTCACCATTCTAATTTCAAATACATGGTTGGATAATTTTGGATAAATCAATTTCAACACAAATTCTAGCTAATGATGTTTAGAATAAATTTGCAGTTGTAGAATCCAATTTCATTAGCCACCTGATGAGACCTGTCACAGATTTGATTGAAACAAAAATGAAGAGATATATCATAAGACCATATAATTATAAAAAATTTAGAGAAAATGTGGATCAACACTATAATCAAAATTCACATACCACTTCATCACTTTCATATGGTAACAAGAAAAATACCATGTACCCCAAACCCAGCATCTATAGTAATCATTCTCCAATGAAAATCAAAAAATCACATGGTAGGATTCGAGGATACCTAGATAAAAATTAGATGATCTGGTTAATTCAATAGATCATCTAATAAACAATAATGAGGTGTGAAATTTTTGAAACAAACCTATTAGGGAAAAATATGGGTCTGATAAAAAAAAATTAGTCTTTTAATTTAATTAAATATTATTTTGGTAAAATTTTTCTTTTGATTTATTTTAAATCCATGTAAATTTTATTTATTTTATAATAAACTATTTTATTACACTAAAATCAATTATATTCATAATTTTTTCCAACACATAAATTTTAAGCTTAAAAGTATGCTTATTCTAAAAATGGGGCTTTTATGCATTACATGTGCTAAATTTAAAAATAATTTTTATTAAAAAGAGAAATTTTATCTAATAAATTGAATTTCATATTTAGTATCACTAGGTACAAATTATGTAATAAGTTCCATTTTTATTTTTATGCATTAATAGTAAATTACCAAGGTAAAAACTAGTCACCACGGTAAAATCAAAAAAGGTAAAAGTAAAATTTATAAGAGTAAAAGACTTAAAAAATTCTTTAAAAATGTGTGAAAAATGTATTTTTGAGGTATTATCAACTTTATCTCACCCCCACTCATTTATTTTTTATTTTTTGAGTCACTAGACATGTGAAACATGTGCTGACTTTATATTAAGGTGAAACATTTACAAAAATGATATTCTCCCCACTTTTAAATGGGACCTCTCACCACCACTTTAACACTAATCCAAAAATTATTTTTACTCTCGAAAATATACCATTATTACTTCAACAATAAGTATATTACTTTTCCTTGAGCCAATGGTCAAAATATTTTGTTTTAAGGTCTCAATTTCTATGGAGTCTTCCACGGGAAAGCCTAAGTCCTCAACATGAGTACTTTTTTTCCTAAATTATTTTATTTTGATTCATGCTTTCCCAAATATAATTTTATAATTAATAAAAAAAGAAAAAATTATTATTATTATTCTAAATTTAATTATTATATGGTAATAACTATTAACCATCTTTCCTCTTTTCTATTAAGAAAAATGAAACTATCATTCATGAGTTGTGAAAACTACCACCTCCATGAAGTGATGACTTTAATTTTTCACTACCAAATCTCTCAAATATTTATTAGGGTTTAATTGTAAAATAAATATTAAATATATAATATAATTATAATTGTGATGAGAAAAATTATAATCCACCTTATTTACCTCTCAATCTTTGATAAATGAAAATTTTAACCTTGTATTGTGTGGACTTCCACCTCTATAAAGTAACATATCTTTTTTTATGTAATTTTTTTTTTATTTATTAAACCATATTAAAATTCGATTCTACACATTAAAATAATAAAAATTATATTATTATTATTCTATAATAATGATATTACTCCCAAATAAACCCACTTTAATAATCATAATCATCCATTAATTATGGTATGTTCATGTTTGGGTATGTATAACTACCTACTTGAAAATTATATAAATTTATATCATAGATGAATAGTAGAATTTAATTTCATGAAATATAATATATAAATAATTTATTTATTTATGTTTTTTAATGGTAATATTAATATTCAACTCATTAGTTAAGATACCAACATTCGTTCAAAAAACACCAAAATATGCTCACCATCGATTTCAAATTTAAGGATCATAACCCAAAATCACATAGAATAAATTTATATTATTATAAATATTTATAAAACATCAATTAAAATCCCTTTTATAAAATTATAATTATGAAATTTTTGAGAAAAATGAAGAATAACACCACTATTACGATAATAGTTTAAAAGAATCAATATTACTCACACACAATATTGAAAATAGATAATAACTAACTAATATGAATATAGAGAATAATTTTAAAAAAAATTATAATATTTTATATATATGAATAAGGTAATTAAATATGTGATTAAAAATTTATTTTTGTTATTTATGAATATAGATTGCATTCAACTAACCAATGAAACAAGGTAAGGGTTTTCTTGGTCTTAATTTTGATTCATTGAGATATGTTACATGTTATGCACCATGTTTCCTTTATATGGTGATCTATTGATTTAAATTCCCATGAATTTTATATAATTTATTAACTTTTAATTCATGGGATAAAATAATCCAAATAATTTTATTTTCTTTAAAATGCTTTTGACTCAATTTTAACTCTAGTCATAAGATTTTTTGGTAACTCAATTTTCATTCATTGAGTTATGATCATTAACTTAAACATATTTTATATAAGTTGGGTACATTAAACCATTTTATTATATTATGTAGTATTATATCATTGTTCAAATTTTTACCATATAAAACCATTTTTAAATATTTTATTCTTCATAGATTATGTTGCATGTATGGGATATTGATAGATCAAATCTCATTTCTTTGAGTTATAGGGTTTCATATTGAAAATTGATTTTCAATGAATGGGTTCTCCCATACTAAGAATTTATTTTATGGAACCTTCTTTCCTTCTCAAGGGAGATTTTCCTTTTAATCCAAATATTTAAACTTGTTTAATCTCTTCCCCCAAAAGTATATCATTGTTAAGAATAATTCTTATCCTCTTTAATGATTCTTTCACGTCATTATCCATATTTTCCTTTCCTGATAATGTTTTCCTTTATAATTGGAAGAATAATAATGTGTTATCTCATTTGACCTCTATATTATTATTAACCCATTTTAAAAAGGAAATTTTATTACTCTTTTTATGATGTGGTTTTCAAAAAATATACTTAAAAAATATCAAATGGTTTTTCCTTTCATTATCAAATGTTTTGTCTTCTAGACCATATACCCTTGGATACCTTTATGTATTTTTCAAGGATCCATTATTAGAGATTCCTTTTTAAATCAATTTTTTTCAAAAAAATTACTTCACAATTTTTAAAATCAATTTCTAAAGTGACCCATAATGTCATATTTATGATAATGATGAAAATGTTTTTTAAAAAACTCAATCATGTTTTCACTTAAATTTTCCTTTTCATATTAAAAATCATTCATTCTAATTGGATTTATGTTTGATTATATAAATTATATTTTATATTATTATCTTTATATTTTGGTGGGTTGAAATCATGATATTAAAAATCAACTCTTTATCCCATGTTGAGTGGCACCGTTCAAATAATTCTTCTTTTAAAGTTGTTTTCCATCTTTATCAACATCATTTTATGTTTATTTTATTACACTAGAGTTATTATCTTTTTAACCATAACTTTCTTCATCTGGATGAGTTATGATCATGTGATTACATCTATCTACTAGGGAAAGTTTCAACATTATATATATTATATTCATATAAATGATTATTGACGGCTAAGGTAAATTATGTATTGAAATCCCATATATTTGTTATTATAATATGAAAAATTATTACAAATTTTGATTATGTATTATTTCTTCATTATCTTATATGGTGAATGATTTGGAATTAATTAGTGACTGGTGGGGACTAGTTATAGATATCCCCCCGATGTATCAATAGGTATTATGAAACAAATGAACTTGGTTATTTTGGTGTATCACTACCCAGAATAAGATATTTCCTAGACATAGGGCCTTGTCAGTAAGATCACGATTTCTTAGCTTAAGATATGGAGTTAGTTATCCATCATTATATATTTTATTACTGGAGGGATATTTATTATTATCCAGATGATATTTTCATTTCTATTATTATCCATGGATATATTGTGCTTTTAATTTCATTCTACCATATCATTTTTTTTATTTTTTATACCTTCCATATTATTTATGCTCATATTATTCTCACTTATGATCTTTGATTTTAATCACTTATGATAACCCTTACTAATAATCTGATATCACCCCTTCTTATGTTTCTATTTCTCTAGGTTATTTATAAATGAATTACCCATGATATGTTTAATAGAAAATCTTGTTTGGATATTTTTCAAGAGAATTTGAATACTTATTATTGATTAAGTAGTCTCTTATATAGTGGGAAAATGTCTTTTAGTTGAGAAAAACATGGCGTTTTTTAATTAAATTATTTTTCAAACTCACTAAAACTCTAAAATTAAAAGGTATATAAGATTTAATTGACTCAATATTTATTAGTGAAACTGTAATTATTGATGGTAAAAAATGGGTCACTCCGGTTCATTTCAAAGATAGTATGTAAAAAAGGTGTTTATTTACACTAGATCTGAGATTGCAGGTTCGAGATATCATAATAATTCCATGCATATTACAAACCAATGAAATAACTCACACACTCACAAGAAAATAGAGACAAAACACACCCTCTCTAAGGGTAGATGAACTCCGCACACTCATAATATTTATTATAATATCATACATTTATTAATAAAACATTTATTATAATATTAATACATTTATTAATATATTTGTTGCAAAATTAATAATATATTTATCATAATATTAATACATTTATTATAATATTAATATATTCAATATAAATAATAATATTTATTTATTTTTTTTAAAATTAAAATTTATTCATTTTTAATATTTATTAAATTTTTTTATAATGTAATTTTATAATTTTTTATATTCATTATTATATAATTAGTAATTTATTATAATTCTTAAATTTAATTTATAAATTTTAATATTCGTGAGTATTTATGAGAAAAAAATTAGTATTGGGAAATATATCCTTTATCAGTGCTAGCATTAGCACTAATAAAAGTCTTCCTTATTAAAACTGACTTTAAAAATCATAAAAGTCCTCATTATCCTTAATTTTAATTTCAGCACTGATATAACATACTTTTATCAACACTTTTCTTTTATCACTGATAAAATCCTTTCAATATTTTTAAATGAACCTTAGCCATCACATCTCTCCTCTTCTCTATTCAAGCTCTTACATAACTCAAATATTGCTATTGAATTTTGTGGATTATTTTAAATGAATCAACCTCAAAAACTGAAGGTGTTATTTTCAAAACTTTTTTATATGGATTTACCTAAGAATTATACATTAGTTTTTTTTATTGATGGTTCTTACCCTCTATAATGAGATATATATTTCCATTACTGATCTGGAATAGTTTCTCATTATTTTTTGGTTGTTCTTATTGATTGCATATATATATACAATTTGATCAATTTGATCCCTATTTTGGTTATTCTGCACTTAATCGTTTGTGTATATATAAAAACACACATATTTACATACATATAAATGTGTGTTTTATCTGTTTTTATATGTATAAATATATATGTATATCTTTTTTTGTTTACGTGTGTTTGTGAATTTATATATATTTTAGTGTGTGTGTGTGTGTGTGTGTATATATTTATATATTTACAAATTAATATTATTTTATATTATATTTAACACTTATTTTATATTTATATTTATATTTTATATACTAAAAAATATGATTCAAATATGTATTATGTCAATTTATATATATTAAACATAAATTTATTTTTAAGATAATATATTATCATTAAACCCCAATCCATCCAATAATAATTATACGTTATGTTTGAAAAAATTTATGAAAGAAACCCTTAATTCCTAACATAATTTTATAAATCATTATAATATTTTCAATAAGCATAATTCATTTAAAACCCCATATTTTAAGACACTTTAACTAATTCCTCTATCAAAATATCATTAATCAAACATTTCCTAATTTTCATTCACATTACCTCATTAGAAATTAAATTCCTAGCAATAAATCATCACTTTTAATCCATATATTTTCATGATAAAAACCATCATAAACTCATAACTAATACTTTCTATTCATTAGATGTATTTACCCTTTATATAGATATAGTTAAACTAAATGATATATTTATTACAATACCTAATCCATTTCAATCTACTCACAACACCAATAAATTAATCCAAAAAAATCATTAAAATTCATTCACTCATGATATTAATTTATCTAGATATAAAAAACACTTTAGAATATCAATTCAGTATTAGAACAAAAATTTATTCCCTCACATTAACATCTTTTATTTCACTAATAATTATTACATAAAAATCAAAATTTAATTTATTATTTTTATTATTATACCCTTACATTGTTCATAAAGTAATATAACTTTGATATTAAAACACATTTATAAAGTTTACACATCACATATAATTTCATGAAAAATAATTCTATAATGTTATAACTAATTGAATCACTTAACACACATAAATAATTAAGTCATTAGTGCAACACATAATTCATATTAAATCACTCAATTAAACACCAATGAGTATATAATGTTACCTACCTCACACTAAAAAAGAAATATGAACCAAGTGATGAGACTTAATTCTTTCCAAAACATTGTCTTTATGATATGTAAATTAATTTTATTATATTATTAAACTTAGTAATTATACTAATTATTTTATATAATTTATATATGTTTGTATTATAACTTATAATTATATTATTTAAAATTATACTTTATATAATTTATGGATATAAAAAGTAATAAATTATATGCGTACCTTCTATGTATTTGTTTATTTTTGTAAAATATTAATATTATTGAACCAAGTAGGATGGATATGAATAAAAAATTAATGGATGAAAATCATATAATAGAAGCCTATGAATATGCAGTTAAAGAGTTCATTATGTTTTCAACAGAGTATCTATTTAACCCTACTCAATCATTTTTCTGTTTTTAGGTTGTTATTCAAGAATAATTTTTATATAGGAGTTGGAATAACACTTAAGCTATCATGGAATAGATTGAAGATATAGATTTTGGACTAATCTTGGGAAATAATTGAATATAGTTAGTGAGTGGGATAACACCATAGTTTATGGATCATATAATATAACTACAAGTGTAAAGGATGTTGGAGATAGTATTGAGGAAATAATAAATATAGTTGAAGATGACCTTCATGATTATAAAAAACTATTTTAGAATTCAAAGAGATGTGAAAATAACCCATTGTATGTTGGCTATAATAAATATATATCATTGTTAGCCGTATTGAAGCTATATAATTTGAAAGGTGGGAATATACAGAGAAACGCCATATTTATAGAACTAATTTCTCTCTTAAATGATAAACTACCAAAAGATAATGATCTTACTTATTGAACATATAATTCAAAAATAATTATACATTTAATGGGTATGATCTCTATAAGAATACATGTATATTCAAATGACTATATATTATTTTTCCAGAACTATGATTCACTTAAAAATTCTATAAGTGTGGTATGGAGTGATACATAAAATATGAATCAATTCCTTAAAAAAATTTATGGTACTTTCCAATAATCTCAAGATGGAATATAAGGGAATTGACATGGAATTCATATACAACAATCCAAGATGAGAAATTTCACTATTTAGTAGGATCTTATTAGTTAATGAAAATTAATCATGGGTATTCTGAATTTGGAAAAAAGTTGAGAAATCCTTATTATATGATATCTATAGATATAATGAGTCATTTTGGTGCAAAACTATCACTTATATTACATTAATGGTTATTTTGGTAAATTATAACTTTCCACTATGATTATGAATGAAGTAAAAAAATATTATGTTTTCTCTACTTATATCAAGACCAAAATAACCAGACAATGATATTGACATTTATTTGTCTCTATTGAATAAATATTTAAATTAATTTTAGAATTAGGTTTTTTATTGTATGATTCTCGTAGAAATTAATATTTCATGTTGAGATATATATTTTACAAGATGATAAATGACATTCTTACATATAAATTTTTTCCACAATATAACAATAAAGGAATTCTAGGGTGTCCCATTTGTGAAGAATATTCTTACTCAGTTAGGTTGAAACATTCCTCAATGATCGTGTTTCTAGGAAACCCAAAATTTTAACCTCGTTGACATAAATACCAATCTGGGATGACATCATTTGATAATAATTTATAATATGGTTCAAGACTATCTTCATTAATTTGGGGAAAAATATCAAAAAGTAACAGATCTTGTCACCATTTTTGGAAAACCATTTTTGAAAAAACTTGTAAAAATGAGTTATAAAAAGTGATCATTTTTTCATGAATTATTAACTATAATTTTTTGTATGTCAGACATTTTCTTATTATCCCTCATGTAAGAAAAAATTTATGTGATATTGTTATTGAAAAATTAATAAATCCATCCTTCAAATAAAGAGATAGAATTAAGGGTAGGTTTGATATTATTTACATGGGTATAAGGGAAGAGTTGCTGCTAGTGAAGGGGGAAATATGGACTTTTCTTCCACCAATGCCATACACTCTTTCTAGGAAAGTAAGATTTTAGTTCTTCAACTTCCTAAATAGTATAAATTTTCCATAGGGGTATTAATAAAATATTAAAAATATCATGTGGATGATTTATTTGAAGTTAAAGGGAAAAAAATAACATTGATATAATATTTTGATGCAAGATTTAATGCATGTGGATTTATATTACATTATATCTAAAAATATCCAACACATATTAACTCAACTTGGATTATTTTTCAAAAAAATATAAAATAAAATTATATACGCATCAAAATTTCCAACGATGTAAAAGGAAATTACAATCATATTAAGTGAATTATAGATTTTATTCCAATCATCATTCTTCGAATTAATAGTTCACTTAATGGATCACTTATTTAGAGATATCTAACTATGTGGTCATGTAAATTATAGATTGATGTGCCCTATAAAATGAAAGATGGTTATTTTTAAAGGGTATAAAAATCTAAGTCAAATAAAAGGTTTTATTTCATATAGACATTTTTTTGAGAAATTCATTGGTTTTTTTATCGACTAAATGATCAATGTGGATATCATGGTATCCCAAAATCTCATCACAATAGGAACCATGTGGCTGAGGGAATACTTTGAAGATATTTTTTCACAATTACCATTATAGAGTGAGATAAGTCTAAGCTTTATGTTATATATAAAAATATAGATTTTTTCCATATATTGAAACCCGCAATGTAATTATTAATCATTTCAATCCATAAATGGATGAAAGATGGATATTAAATAAACATAATCAATAGTTTATAAGATGGTATCGAGCCCATATTTTTAAGTACTTGTTAATAAATCTAAATTCAATTTCAGAATAACTTTAATGGATACCTAGATAACCAACCATACAAGTATTATCTTACAATATTTATGTAATTAATGATTATAATTTTGATACAAAAGATCAATATGAACAAAGTATAATGCGAAATAGTAGAGTTACTCTTGTGGAATAAGTGATTCATGTATCTAATACCAAGGAAAGAAATATAATTTATATAAATATGTCATACTTTGGCATCAAAAAACAAATATGATAGTTGGATAATAAAACATTCCAATTTCAATTCTTCAATTCAAATGGGTTGATAATAGGAGTGAAATTAAAATCAATGAACTAGGATTCATGAAATTGAATTTTAGTAAGAAGGGTACAAGAAAAAACCATTCATTATGGAATCATAGGAATTGATTGTATTTTATGTCTTGGATCATATAAATAAAAAATGTTAAACTATAAAAATATTGACTAAAATAAATATAAATTCCAATGATAATCCCATTGAGGATAGACCTTTTATTAGGGAATCATAATCATTTCATGGATGAAACACTTCACCTTTGCAATGACTATCAAAAATATAATCAAGTTATGGTAAAGAAAAAGTATTTGTTTCAATGGATTGATGATTTTTTTTTATCAGTTGAGATGGGTAAAGTGTTTTTTGAAGATTGATATTTGTTCTAGTTATTACCGATTGAGAATCCAGGAATATGACATAAATAATACCACCTACAGAAGTAGGAATGTCCATTATTAGTACCATGTTATACATGTTGGTCTAACCAATGATCCTATAATTTTATGAAACTGATGAACAATATATTCCATGAGAACCTTGAATTGTTCATGGTAGTCTTTATGGATTAATTTTTCAATTAATCTAAAATCAATGAAGGCTATGTGTTTAATATGAGAGTAGTTCTATAATTTTTGAGAGATCACTAAATTTACACGAAACTTTTGAAATGTAATTTTTGGATTTAGGAAGTGAATTTCTTGGGACATGTGGTCTTGAAACATTATATTTTAGTTGATATTGATTATGTGAAGGCTCTTATGAAATTGGTTCAATCGTGTAGTGTTTTTGAGATTTGAAGAATCTGGGGCTCAGAAGGGTTTTACCACAAGTTCATTAAATATTTCTCAGAGTTGGATTCTCTAATAAAACCTCTCACTCTTAATTAAATTAAGTTCTATTATGATGATAAACGTGGTATTTTTTTTGATGATTTGAAGAAAATTTTGACTTACATGCTAGTGTTGACTCTCCCAAAGGCTAGTAGAGCTACATGGTCTTTTGAAACTAGTATGTTGTAACTTTTCTAGTGAGAAAATATGAGATGGGGGATTTCCATAATTACTAGTGGGAATTGAAACCTGTAACCATGAATATGTTCTATGAAAATTTGGTATGATTGTGGTGGACAGGTATGTGTTGATACATCACTAACTTTTTGTCACTCTTATACTTTTCAAAAATTCAAGGAAAAGAACTAGAAACCTTTAAGTTTTCTTCATCCCCTTTTAGTGTCAACATGGAAGTGGGATGAGAATTTTGTGTATTTCATAGTTATAATGCCACATACCCTATGGAAGAATAATGAGATATGGGTTTTGATTGAAAATATTACCAAATATACTCACTTTAGACCCATTGGAGATACAACCAAATGTAAGGATTTGGGAAGTATCAACCTTAGAAATATCGTTAAATTTCATGGAGTTTCATCTATTATAGTTTCTGGTAGGGATCCCTGGTTCGCTTCTCATTTCTGGGGAGGCCTCCTAGAGGCATTAAGGTCCCATGTCTGTTTGATCATGAAATATAATCTATATACAGATATCTAGAAAAAATGGGAAATATAGATATTGGAAGATATGTTTCTTACTTGCGTTATCGACTTTGGTGGATGTTGGGATATCAATTTGGGGAAGGTTTTTTTTCACAAATATAGTTACTAGTCTTCCATCCATATAGATCCTTTTTAGGCCTTATATGGTTAGCCTTGTAGATATCTATTGTGTTTGTTAAATATTGGTGAAACTTCCTTGGTTAGACCAAATTTGGTCCAATAGATGACATCTAAGATATAGTTGATTATTTAAAAAATAATTATATTAAAGAGATGATATATATACTATATTAATCATCTTTGTAGACCTTTATATTTTTTGGTTGGTGATCAGGTGTTCTTGATAGTTTCACCTCATTTCAGTCATCAATTTTTTTGGAAAAAAGTAAAAGATTGCACTGTAATTTGGTGGTCCTTCTATAGTTGTAGATCAAGTTTGTAATGTTTCTTACCATTTAGAATTACCAGATAGAACAATTAATATAGGGAGATATGGAAGGTTCTTCATGATTCATTGTATTTCAACAACATATATTCGATTCTAGGAATCCTTGTGATGGTTTATTTTCAATTCTTTGGGTCTTCTTATGCATCATGGATTTTTTTAATCTAGAATGGGGGTGATCATTAAAGAAGGTGGTGTGTGAATCATCTAATAAAATTAATCACTTTTTAGATAAAATAAATCTTATCATGGTGTATAAAGATATTATTTCAAAAAAAAACCAATGGAATCTACTTCTTAGAAGTGATTTATGGATTAGATACTTCCAAATATGCTATTCAAAATCCTCTTATTTTTAATAAAATGGAAGATGGTGGATTTTTAGGGTTTGAGGACCCTTAATTTCTTCAGAAAAGAATTTCTATGTGTAATTTTATCATTCTAGGGCGTATCACATATTCAAAGGGGGGGTAAACCATGATATTTCACATATCTTAAGTCCAAAATTTCACATTTCTAGGAAAATATCAATTGTAAATTGGTTATGATTGGAAGGGGATTCTTCCACATTATTCTATAATGAAATGAACATTTTAATTCATTATGAAAAATTAAGGAACATTTATCTAGGACCTGGAGTTCTATAGATATCAGAATTGGATTTCACCTTTAATCCCTTCACTCAAAGAAATTCCATAACTCAGATTTGGATCTGACTCCAAGGATTGAATTGTTTTTTTTTGTGTACAAAAATTATAACTGATATTTCTTATTATATAGTCTTTCCCTTCATGTTTTATTAGAATACACTAAATTTGGAGTTGGGTCTTTATGTTAGTGTCATGGTCAAGGTCAATTTGGAAACAAAGCTATGAGATGTTATCATATTCATTTCTTATAATCAAAATACTAAAATCAAGGTGGAGTATGAATACATTCCTCATTTCTATAATGTGTTCAGAATTGTTGGGCATTCTATCTATAACTGTAGGGTGATATGGAATTAGGTGAATCCACCCCATAATGTAAATGCATGGAAAGTAGTTAATAGGAATAAAAAAAGAAAAATATATTATTAGAGAGAAGGGTGATCCATCAAAGAAAATGATGCTAGAAAATGGGTGAGAAAAAAAGACATTATATAATACCCAAAAGCTGCATCAAAAAAACTTATACTAGCCTTTGTAATAAAAAAGAGAAGAAGAATGAACATACCAACATGGCCCTAAAAATTGTTCAGATTTGGAATTTTTTTTAACTCACTTCAAACTAAAAATGATCTTGAATACTATGACCACAACAGAGAGATTATATCTATTCAATTTGTAGATTCTAATATTCTTATCACTCTATATTATTATAGTGCTGAAGAAGACACTTCAGTGCCTCAAATACCTCGTAATTCTACCAAAACCCAAGATAAATCTATTAAAGGAAAACAGGAAGCCAGACCCTTGAAACATAATATACCTAAAAATGAGTGGATGTTGGAAACTACAAGGAAATACACTTTCTAGTTGAAAAATTATCTATTACTACTAAATATCATACTATAACGAAACATGTGATGCATGCCCAAGGTGTAATGGATGCTAAAAATGGATCTGAAAACATCCCATGTCTTGTAAATGAGAATATTTTTCATGTTGAAAACCCCTTAAAGGATGATGGGTATTGATATTGGGATGATTCATCAATATTTGAGTTTATAAAAATGATGAAATTAGGGATCCTCCATTTAAAAATAATGATACAGTTACAAATGCAACCAATTTGAAGTTCGATGATAGTTAAAAGGATTTTTCTCCTATGAATGAGACTTATGATGATATTGAGCTTACTTCAACTGAAAATGTTGATGGACATATGAACAATGAATCTATACCATCTTCTATACTCAAATAATTTTACGGCACTCTTGATCATAATGCAAAAAATGATGGCCCAACTAGGAAATCATCCTAAAATAATAACTCAGGAGGAAATAAAAAAGGGGTTTCCAACCCCAAACACATGTTCAGATGAAAATTTTCTTTCTATAACTATCAAGGAGTGGAAAACTATGATACAACCAATTCCTTACATAGATTTATTCAAATTCATAAGGCCAAATTTCTGGGTATTTCTATCCCCAAAAAATATTATTCTCATGGCTTCACTAGTCTAGAAAATAGTGGTTATCACTTTATTACTAGAAACAAAAATTCTACCGTTGTGGAAACTCTTTGGATTTTTTCTCACTTCTCTATTGAATGATCCTCTACATTACTTGTAGAAGAAAAGATGAATTATTGTGAGGTTGATCTCCTTAATTTCCATATGTTCTTATCCTTTATATATATGATAAAAATAAAAATCAAGAAAGAAGAATACTTTGGAAAATCTTAGACAACATCAACACCAAAATCCAAGATCCTTGGATTAATCTTGGAGACTTTAATGTTATCTTGTGTTCTAGTGAAAAAATGGGTGTTGTACTATAACATCCCAAGTAAATGAAGAATAATATATTTTCATACATATTAATATTTTTGAATTAAATATTAATTTTACTTGAAAAAATTTTCTATGTTCGATAGCGTACCTGATACGCAACAACGGGTTTCTTTGAAATCTTACGTTGCACACTAATAATATAATATAATTATTTTAAATGGTAGTTAAATCCTAGCCGTTGTATTGGAGGGAATGAACAAAACTAACTACAATATTATTATACATGTTTGTTAAATGTATTTACATTTATCCAATAAAAGTTAGAGTCTTAAAATGTGAATGAATCTAATTTTAAGCATAATTTACATTAAAATGTCGATTTACCGCCTTTTAATGAAAAACCCTTTTTAAATACAATTTTGGTCACTTTAATACTTTCTATTTGACCAAATAAAATCCTTCTTTATAATGGAGACATCAAAATTTACTTTGTGTAGATTTTTGGAATTTTTCCGATAAAGTTCTTTTTTTAATGAATAGTGAAAAATATTGTATTTTAATTCAAAAGTGACTTTTAATCTAATTAATTTATATGGTTAGATTATATTTTTAATTGTTTTTAAAGAGAAATTAAAATATATTTTTACCATTTAATCCAATGTTTGTCATTGGAATTAATTTCACTTTGAAATTGGACATAAACAAGTATCAATCTTTCGATAGTTATTGTTTCTTAAAAACACGTTATTTGTTTTAACAACGGGGATTAATTTTAAAATTAATTAATGTCACTTCTATGTTTTGAATTTTGAAAAATAGATATCAATTTTCAATTCGTAATATCAAATAATTCTTAGGCTTAATTTTTTGTATTTTTCTAAGAAACTTCAATTTTTGATGAATAGTGAAACCACTTAGTAGTAGTTAAAAAACTGAATTTTTCATTTAAATGAAATTTTACCACTTCTGTGAATTGAATTTTGAAAATCTGACATACATGGTTGTTATCAAGAAGTAAAATGTGGTTCAATAAGATGAAAATAATTTTTGGTGAATAGTAACTTTTGACATTTATTTACCATGGTTAAAGGTAAATAGGGTAATTCAAGGTTAAAAGAATATTATAATAATTCAAAATTAATTTAACACTTGTCCAAACCTTATTGGTTGAGTCATTTACGACCATGGGTATCTTTGGGTCGATTTTGGGACCCCATTTAGCCACTTGGGAGTGATAATGACAATTTATATTAATTAACTTAAAGTAAAGGAAAAAATGACAAAAGAAAATATCTTTTAGTAAATTAATTTTTAGAATGGGTTATATAAATTATTTTTTCGACTATAAATATTCATTTTAAATCTAAAAATATTTCCTACATCATGGTATTTTTTTTATAATTTTTAGACATAAAATAAATTAAATTATTTATGACACAATAATGATGCAGTATTTACCTCATTAATAAATGATTTAAATAAATAAAATTATAATGATTAAAATATTATCCAAAACATCTCCAATTCTGATTGGAAGAATTTATTTCAAATATGAGTCATCTTATCTTTGACCTTATTGATTTTTGGACCTTTTGAAACCAAATATGTGTTTAGAATAAAATAATGTTTTCACACTTTCCTAAAGGGCCCCTCCTCTCCCTTATAAAAGGAGACCACTTCTAACCAATTACACACACCTCTCAAGCCATTTGGATCATCCACACTCTTCCCATTTAAGCTCCCTATATCCATATCCTCCTCCTAGAAGCCTTACCTTAGGCAGAAGGCACTTCAAGAAGTCCTTTGGTTCAAACCAAAGGGAGTTACCGAAATTAAAGGATATTAAAGAACGAACGGGTCAAGTCAGACACGAGGTAAGGGACTTCATCTAAATCTCCTTTAATTGAAGCATATTTTGTTTTAATACATGAATTTCTTTTATACGCTGTATAAACACCCTTGACTTTTCAAAGGGAATCTTTTTCTACGAATCGTTTTACTAAATGACAAAAATGAATGTTTCTTTTAACGTAAGCAGTGACAACGACCTTTTCCACCGCCGTGAGTATTATTTGATCTTTGACTTCCTCAACAAGCCGTAATGTTTTTTAAAAGAAAATGAATACCATATACTCTTTTATGTATTTTGGTATTGAAAATGGTTTTGATAATGGATTTTTTATGTCAATATATTTAAGTGATATATTGTGATTGAAATGTGGAAATGTTTTCTTTCCTTTATAATTGTTTTATGTGTTATGATTTTATAATGGTGCTTGGAAATTTGATGGGTGGTTACATGATAAACCAAATGATGGGTGGTGTCGTGAATACCAGGATGGGTGGTTACATTATAACCTAAAATGCATTGGGTATAGAAGTCGGTCGTATGGCTATTCCATTTAGTGATATGTGTGGAAGTCGACCGTATGGTTATTCCATTTATGTATGTTTATTTCCCAAGTTAGATTTATATGTTATGTGTTCTTTATATGGGTTTTATGGTAATATTTTTTTTACAAAATGGTAAGTAGTGATCTTTTATTTAGTGAAGAGTATTTACTACTTCATAAAGGTGAAAAGTGTTACTTAAGATAAATTATTCATGGTTTACCTGTTATTTTGAAAAACTAACAGTTTTCTTTTTTGTGTATCCCTTACTGAGATTTTTATGCTCATCCCATGTTTTTGAAATGTTTTTAACAGGACATAAAGTGGAATAGGGTCAAGTATGGGATCAAGGAAAAGTCATACTCTCTTAAACATGGAATTAGACATGACTCTTTTTTTCAAGAGTTTTTATTTTGTGAAAAAAATGGAAACTGAGTAGGAGTGTCTACTTTGTATTTTTGAGATGTAATATTTTTCAATGTAATAGTTATGGTCTAACTCTCTAAAACTCTAAACCTGAAAAGATCCTCATTGTGAATTATTCATTTAATTCAAGATTATGTAATGTTTTAAGGCCGAGTCCTTATAGCTGGTATCATAGGTCGGTTTAGACAACTTTAAGAGATAGGGTATTGTTAAATTAATATCCATAAAGTAATTTATGTTAATATTGAAATCATATAGCATTTACAGATTACCATGTTGCTTCGCCTAAGATATTTCTGTGTTCATAATGGTTTTCTGCAGAGGAAACAGGGCAGCTATATTGGGACGACATTAAGAGGAAGACAACCTTCCAAATCAACAACCTGAGATGGTTGGAATCGGAACTGAACAGTTTGTTGCAGTGATGGCACAGTTGACTCAAGATATAAATGGTGGTGGTATCCATGCACGAGATCATCTAGATCAACCACAGAGGAACATGTCAGTAGTGGAACATTTAATGAGGCAACATCCCCCATCATTCAGAGGATCATCTGACCCTTTGCTATCAGAAGGGTGGATTAAAGCACTGGAAAAGATTTTCGATGTTATGGGTTGTTCAGAACATCAAAAGGTTAGTCTAGCTGCTTACCGTTTTGAAGGTGAATCTGATCAGTGGTGGTCGATGGTGAAAAATATCATGGATAGTTAGGAGATTTATGCTCTTGATTGGGATGAATTCAAAGGTATGTTTCTTGAGAAATATTTTCCTAAGGTGGTTCGTATTAGGATGGAAAAACATTTCCCAGAATTAAGGTAGGAGGATGACTCAGTGGCTTCTTATGAAGAAAAGTTCACTCGACTGGCAAGGTATTCACTAAATTTCATCTGACATCTTGATAGTAAGATAAATAGATTTTACTCAGGACTGAAGCCCTGATATATAAGAGTGTTAGCCTCTCATGAGTTAAAAAGTTATGAAAAACTTGTTTGACGTGTGGAGAAGCTGGAAATGGAGTTTGTCGATGATCAAGTGTTCTTTGACAAACAACAGAATAAGAGGTCCAGTTGGTAGGAAAAGGGGAAGAATTCATAAAATAATCCTTGAGGTAAGAAAACTAAATATCCATCTTATAATAATTATGGTAAAAAACATCCTGGAGAATGTTTATCAAAGTCTGGAAAGTGCTTCTGGTGTGGTAAGTATGGTCATATTGCTCGTAACTGTAAGGAAGATGATCAAGCAGGGAATGAAAAGTCGTCGGTAAGATGTTTTAAGTCTAATGAAATGGTTCATTATGAAAATGAGTGTCTAGAGAAGAACTCAATTGAGGGAAAGCACCTAGACTACAAGCATAAAGGGGTGGTGAAATCCTTTGCAACTACTTTAGCAGAAGTTGGTCCATCAAATGAAGTAGTATCAGGTACACTGTTTGTTTGTTCGGATTATGCCAATGTGTTGTTTGATTCAAGGTCTACACACTCTTTCATTTTTGAGAAGTTTTCTAGTAAATTGGGAATTCCATCTCAATATATGAAAATAGAACTTATGGTAAAAACACCTGGAGGAAATGTAGAGACAAAAAGAAAACATAAGAATATTCATGTCCTTGTGTACGGAAAGAATCTACCTATAAACCTTATTGTTTTGCCTCTAGTAGAGTTTGATGTTATTTTTGGAATGGATTGGCTTTATTTTTATCATGCTAATATTTATTGCAGATCTAAAGAGGTTTCTTTTCAGAAATATTTTCAGTTTGTGTACAAGAATGAACCCTTTCTTTTGAGAACATATCAGGAAGCTGAGAAACTATTAAAAAATGGAAATGAATGTTACCATGCACATATTGTTGAAAAAAAAGGATTTTTCAGATTAATTATGTGCCAGTGGTAAATGAGTACCTTGATGTTTTTCCTAATGAGTTGTCTGGTATAATACCAGATCGGGAAGTTGAATTTATTATTGACTTAGTTCTTGATGCTAAGCCAATTTCAAAACCCCCTTATCGAATGGATCAAATTGAACTTTTAGATTTAATGAAGCAATTGTAGGAGTTATTAGATAAAGGTTTCTTTTGACCTATCACATCACCATGTGGTGATCCTGTCTTGTTTGTTAAAAATAAAGATGGTTCAATGAGACTTTGCATTGATTATAGAGAATTGAATAACATTACTATTAAGAACAAGTATCCTTTGCCTCATATCGATGATTTGTTTGATCAGCTCCAGGGAGTTCAGTATTTTTTGAAGATTGACTTGAGGTTAGGGTACCATCAGTTGAAAGTAAAGGAAGCAGTTGTTCCGAAGACCGTGTTTTGTACTAGATATAACCATTGTGAATTTTTAGTTATTCCTTTTGGTTTAACCAATGCACCTATGGTATTCATGGATCTTATGAATAGAATTTTCTGTGAGTTCTTGAATACGTTTTGGGTTGTGTTCATTGATGATATTTTGGTTTATTCAAAAAGTAAAGAGGAGAATGAAAGTCATTTAAGGGTCTTATTTCAAACCTTAAAAGAAAAGAAACTTTATGGGAAATTCCGCAAGTGTAAGTTTTGGTTACAAAAAATTTCTTTCCTTGGTCACATTATTTCAAAAAATGGTATAAATGTTGATCCTGCTAAAACAAAAGTTATTGAAGAATGGCCAAGACCCACAAATATAACTGAGATTCGTAGTTTTATTGGTTTGTCAGGTTATTACCAGAGGTTTGTTGAAATTTTTTCATGGTTATCTAGTCCAATGACTAAGTTAACTCGAAAAGGTGTTAGGTTCATCTGGACAAAAGAATGTGATTATTGTTTTTAGGAATTGAAAAGGAGATTGGTGAATGCTCCAGTTTTGGTACTGCCATCCAGAAATGGTGAGTTTGTTATCTACAGTGATGCTTCATTGAAAGGACTGGGTTGTGTCCTAATGCAGAATGATCAGGTAATTGCTTATGCTTCACGTCAATTGAAACCACATGAGTTAAATTACCCTACACATGATTTGGAATTAGCTGCTATTTTTTTATTCTTTAAAAATATGGAAGCATCATTTATATGGAGTAAAATGTGAAATATATACTGATTACAAAATTTTGAAGTATATATTCACTCAAAAATAATTGAACATTAGACAGAGGAGATGGTTGGAATTAATCAAGGATTATGATTGCACGATCCATTACCATCTGGGAAAAGAAAATAAAGTGGCTGATGCTTTGAGTTGAAAAAGTAATGCTTCATTAACTATGATACATTTAGAATGAGATTATTTAGTTTTTTATTTGATGAACTTTGTCATAGAAGTTGTTGGTGCAGGAAATTTTTTTTTTTTTAGGTGTCAGTGAAATCATCTCTATCAGACAGAATAAATCAAGCGCAACAAGAAGACAGTGAGTTACAGAAAAAGGTAGAGTTGGTTCAGAAGGGTAAGTTGCCTGAATTTAATATTGATAATGATTGTGTTTTGAAGTTTGGAAAGAGATTATGTGTTCCTTGTGATTCATAGTTGAAGAATGAGTTGTTATGTGAGGCGCATAGTTCCCGATTTTCAGTTCATCCTGGCAGTACTAAGATGTATAGAGATCTTAATGAATATTACTGGTGGGATGGAATGAAAAGAGATATTGATGATTTTACTATAAAGTGTGTGACTTATCAGTAGGTTAAAGTAGAGCGGCAGTTACTAAAAGGAATTCTTCAGCCTCTACCGGTGCCAGAGTGGAAATGGGAAAATATATCAATGGACTTTGTTGTGGGATTACCGAACACATCTCAAGGTAATAATGCAATCTGGGTTATTGTTGATCGATTGACTAAATCTGCCCATTTCCTTCCTATTCGAGATACATTGTCTCTAGATCAACTTTATCGGTTGTATGTTAAATAGATAGTCAGGTTTCATGGAGTTCCCCTCTCCATTGTATCTTATCATGATCCCGGGTTTACTTCTAACTTTTGGAAAGGCCTTCAGAAGTCATTGGGTACTGAATTAAATTTTAGTACAGCTTTTCATCCTCAATCATATGGGAAGTCAAAATTAACAATTCAGACATTGGAAGATATGTTACGTGCTTGTTCGATGGATTACCAGGGAAGCTGGGACCAACATCTTTATTTGGTTGAATTTTCATATAATAACAATTTTCATTCCAGTATACAGATGGCTCCATTTGAGGCATTATATGGAAATCATTGTCGAACTCCAGCTTTTTGGGATGAAGTTGGTAAAAGGAAGATGATGGGACTAGAACTGGTAGAAGAGATGGAAGAGAAAGTTCAGTTGATTCAGAAGCACATTAGAACAGCTCAGAGCAAATAGAAAAGTTATGCAGATAAACGGAGGAAGGATATTTCTTTTGAGGTAGGTGATCATGTCTTTCTCAAATTTTATCCATGGAAAAGTGTGATGCATTTTGGTAAGAAGGGAAAGTTTAGTCTGAGGTTCATTGCACCTTATGAAATCCTAGAGAAAGTTGGATCAGTTGCGTACTGAGTGGTTTTACCACCAAGTTTATCCCAGGTACACAATTTTTTTCATGTTTTTATGTTGAGAAAGTATATGCCAGATCCATCTCATGTTTTGAGCCCTAAGGTAGTTCAGTTGGAAGAGAATCTCTCTTATAAAGAATAACCAGTCCAGATTATTGACTGTAGAGAGAAAGTGTTGCGAAATAAGATAATTCACCAGGTAAAGGTTTTGTGGAAAAACCATATTGTTGAAGAGGCTACGTGGGAATCTGAAAATGCTATGAGGGATACCCACCCACACTTATTTTGATAAGTGAATAAAAATTACGAGGACACAATTTCTAAAAGGGGGGAAGGATGTAACATCCCAAGTAAATGAAGAATAAGATATTTTCATACATATTAATATTTTTGATTTAAATATTAATTTTACTTAAAAAGGGTTGTTATGTTCGATAACGTACTCGATACGCAACAATGAGTTTCTTTGAAATCTTACGTTGTATACTAATAATATAATAATATTATTTTAAATGGTAGTTAAATCCTAGACGTTGTATTGGAGGGAATGAACAAAACTAACTGCAATATTATTATATATTTTTGTTAAATGTATTTACATTTATCCAATAAAAATTAGATGCTTAAAATGTGAATGAATCTAATTTTAAGCATAATTTACATTAAAAGGTTGATTTATCGCCTTTTAATGGAGAACCCTATTTAAATATAGTTTTGGTCACTTTAATACATTCTATTTGACCAAATAAAATCTTTCTTTAGAATGGGGACACCAAAATTTACTTTGTGTAAATTTTTGTAATTTTTTCGATAAAGTTCATTTTTTAATGAATAGTGAAAAATATTGTATTTTAATTCAAAAGTGACTTTTAATCTAATTTATTTATATGGTTAGATTATCTTTTTAATTGGTTTTTAAGTTAAATTAAAATATATTTTTACCATTTAAATTAATATTATTCATTGGAATTAATTTCACTTTGAAATTGGACATAAACAAGTATCAATATTTTGATAGTTATTGTTTCCTAAAAACACGCTATTTGTTTTAACAATGAGAATTAATTTTAAAATTAATTAATGCTACTTCAATGTTTTGAATTTGTAAAAATAGACATAAATTTTGAATTCAGAATAGCAAATAATTCTTAGGCATAATTTTGGGTATTTTTCTGGAAAAAAAAACTTCAATTTTTGATGAATAGTGAAACCACTTGGTAGTAGTTAAAAAACTGACTTTTTCATTTAAATGAAATTTTACCACTTATGTGAATTGAATTTCAAAAATCCGACATACATGGTTGTTATCAAGAATTAAAATGTGGTTCAATAAGATGAAAATAATTTTTGGTGAATAGTAACTTTTGACATTTATTTATCGTGGTTAAAGGTAAATAGGGTAATCCAAGGTTAAAAGAATATTATAATAATTCAAAATTACCTTAACACTTGTCCAAACCTTATTGGTTGAGTCATTTATGACCATGGGAATCTTTGGGTTGATTTTGGGACCCCATTGAGCAACTTGGGAGTGATAATAACAATTTAGATTAATTAACTTAAAGTAAAGGCAAAAATGACAAAAGAAAATAGCTTTTAGTAAATTAATTTTTAGAAGGGGTTATATAAATTATTTTTTCAACTATAAATATTAATTGTAAATCTAAATAAATTTCCTACATCATGTTATATTTTTTATAATTTTTAGACATCAAATAAATTAAATTATTTATGACACAATAATGATGCAGTATTTACCTCATTAATAAATGATTTAAATAAATAAGATTATAATGATTGAAATATTATCCAAAACATATCCAATTCTGATTGGAGGAATTTATTTTTAATATGATTCATCTTATCTTTGACCTTAATGATTTTTGGACCTTTTGAAACTGAATATGTGTTTATAATAAAATAATGTTTTCACACTTTCCTAAAGAGCCCCTCCTCTCCCTTATAAAAGGAGACCACTTCTAACCAATTCCACACAACTCTCAAGCCATTTGGATCGTCCAAAATCTGCCCAATTAAGCTCCCTACATCCCTCTCCTTCTCCTAGAAGCCTTACCTTTGGTAGAAGGCACTTCAAGAAGTCCTTTGGTTCAAACCAAAGGGAGTTGCCCAAATTAAAGGATATTAAAGAACAAACGGGTCAAGTCAGACACGAGGTAAGGGAATTCGTCCCAATATCCTTTAATTGAGGCATATTTTGTTTTAATACATGAATTTCTTTTATACGCTGTATAAACACCCATGAATTTTCAAAGAGAGTCTCTTTCTATGAAGCGTTTTACTAAATGACAAAAAGGAATGTTTCTTTTAACGTAAGCGGTGACAACGACCTTTTCCACCACCACGAGTATTATTTGATCTTTGGCTTCCTCAACAATCCATAATGTTTTTTAAAAGAAAATAAATACCATATACTCTTTTATGTATTTTGGTATTGAAAATGGTTTTGATAATGGATTTGTTATGTCAATATATTTAAGTGATATATTATGATTGAAACGTAGAAATGTTTTCTTTCCTTTATAATTGTTTTATGTGTTATGATTTTGTAATGGTACTTGGAAATTTAATGGGTGGTTACATGATAAACCAAATGAAAGGTGGTGCCGTGAATACCAGGATGGGTGGTTATGTTATAACCTCGAATAAATTGGGTATGGAAGTCGGTCGTATGGCTATTCTATTTAGTGATATGTGTGGAAGTTGACCGTATGGTTATTCCATTTATGTATGTTTATGTCCCAAGTTACCTTTATATATTATGTGTTATTTATATGAGTTTTATGGTAATATTTTGGTTAAAAAAGTGTAAGTAATGATCTTTTATTTAGTGAAGAGTATTTACTACTTCATAAAGGTAAAAAGTATTACTTATGATAAAGTATTCATGGTTTACCTGTTATTTTGAAAAACTAACAGTTTTCCTTTTTGTGTATCCCTTACTGAGATTTTTATGCTCATACAAAGTTTTTGAAATGTTTTTCACAGGACATAAAGTGGAATAGGGTCAAGTATGGGATCAAGGAAAAGTCATGCTCTCTTAAACATGGAATTAGACATGACTCTTTTTTTCAAGAGTTTTTATTTTGTGAAAAAAAATGGAAACTGAGTAGGAGTGTCTACTTTGTATTTTTGAGATGTAATATTTATCAATTTAATAGTTATGGTCTAACTCTCTAAAACTCTAAACCTGAAAAGATCTTCAATGTGAATTATTCATTTAATTCAAGATTATGTAATGTTTTAAGGTTGGTTCCTTATATGTACATTCCACCATCTCTATAATAGAGTTTAAAAACTATAGTAAAGGTAATAATATGATTGAAATAAAAAAAATGGGGCTATCTACACCTAGTATAGAAGACACAATAACAACATTGTACCTACAAAACATGACTGAGGCTTCTCCAATGAGAAAACCCATGAAAAATGAGAAACTATTTCCTACACCACTCTTCCAAGGATCAACACTAATTACATATAGTTTTGGTTAGACTTATCAAAAAATATATTATCCTATTCTAATATTTATGTTTATCAATTTTGGGACCTCCCATAACGATTGTGTATAACTTGTTCATGAGTTCTTGAATTCTTCTTACTGTAGAAATTATGCTTTTCCATGTGTCATGAAGTTGAATCTTTTGATGGAAAAACTCAAGAGATGGTGAAAATATACCTCTAATAGGATTGAAAATGATATTTCATCTCTTGAAACCAACCTAAACTAGTGAAAAGATGAATCCAAAAATTCTTATTTTTTTGGGATCTCTATCGACAAATTGAAATCACCATCCTGTTGAATTACATTCTCTCTATAAAGGATAAACATCAAAAGAATAATTTAAAATTTAAGTGTCTCAAGGATAGAGATAGGAATACTAAATTATACAACCCTCTTCAAAGAGTCAAAAAATATTGTAGTCCCCACACCTTTTTCAAAAATGGATACGATGTCATTGATAATGAGGAATATCTTATTGATCATATTGTATCTTAGTTTGCTAACCATTTCAATGGGCTTGATCTAAACAAAGATTTCAATACTGATAACATTAATTACATTATTAATAATAAAGATAATAACCAAGTTACTATCATTCCTCTAGAATTTGAGATCAAATAGGCATTTATCAGTCTCAAATATGATAGTGTGTGGGGCCCTAATGGTTTTACCAACTCTTTTTTATTCATAATTTTTTGGATATTTTCCAACTGGATGTCTAAAGTTTTTTCAAAGAGTTTTCCTTTGATGGAACTCTTCCACATGGTCTAAACACAAAAAATCATCACCCTAATTCCCATAGTTAAAAATGACTCTATGATTTATATTTTCATACCCATATCCCTCATCAAAACCATCTATAAAATCATTAAAAAATCTTCTTGAAAATATACTTTCCACAATTATAAACAAGAATGTATCTTAGAACTAGTTTAGTTTTTTTAAGGAAGAACCATCCAAGATTTCATTAGAATAGCCTCTGAATATGTCAACCTTCTAAGAAAATAAAACATAGGTGGTATTATTTCTATTAATCTTGATATTTTTAACCCCTTTGACACTATGTATTGGGAATTCATTTATAAAGTGCTTTTTATCTTTGGATTCAATGGTATTTTTGTTAACTGGGTTAAATTCCTATTTGGTTATGCTCACATTTTGTTGGTCATAAATGGTTGTCCCAATGGCTACTTCAAATTTTTAGAGGGGGTTGGATAAGGATATCCCCTCTCTATTATCCTTTTATCCATTGATAAATATTATTTAAGCATGATTATCACTCATATTGTGGACCAAGGTAAACTTAGACCCATAATTGCTTCAATGAACCTTGTTTCCCCTTACTATCACTTTTATATAGATGAAATTATTCTCTTTTTACAAGGATACCAGATAAATATTGAAACCTCAAGGTGCCTCACTCCCACTATTAATATGCTTTAGTATAGTCAATCAAATCGAACAAGACTTTCATCCTCTTTGGAAAATGGATTCTCGTTGCTATAAAAACTCATATAATGATTGACCTAAGTATTAAAGAAGGATACATTCCCATTACCTACCTTGGTGTCTCTTTATTTTGGAGGAGGCCTAAATTTAGCTATTTCTCTAAGGTTATTGATCAAATTAAGAACCATCTCTCATATTAGAAAGGGAAGTCTCTCTCGATGGATGATAGTATTTTCCTTTTCAAAGCTACCATCATCTCCAAACTGGTTTACTCTTTATTGGTATATAAATAGAATTTTACACTTATTAAAAACAATAATTCCTGGAAAAAAAATTGGATTTTAGGTATTATTGAATGTAAATTAGTCATTATTCTATGGATAAAATGTTGTAATATGCTCACTACTAGAAATAGAGTTATACCAATGGTCATATACCAACAATTTGGAAAAAAAATGTTTATATAGGTGCCTTAGAGCAACCCTATACCAATAGTTTTGGAAAAATAATTGGTATAGGTACCATAGAGATACCCTATATCAATGTTTTTTGCCAAAATCATTGTTATAGGTCCCTTATAGAGACACTATACCAACTATATTTAAAACATTGTTGGTATAGGTCCCTTATAGAGACATATACACATGGTTCTACCCAAAATCATTAGTATAGATCCCTTGTAGAGAACTTATATCAACAGATTTTACAAAACCATTGGTTTAGGTCAACCCTATACCCTTCGTTTTTTCCAAAACCATTGGTATAGGTCACAAAAATTTGGGTACCTATACCAACGGTTCTTAAAACCATTGGTATAGGTACCCGTATTTTTTATGTATTCTTTTTTAAAGTAACATTATATACAATAGATGTTAAATTACATGTAACTATACAAATAAATATATTTAACAAATTATGTTCACAAAATTCATATTTTCTTAGTTTTTAGTTCATTGGAATATAATTGGGAGGTGTTGGGATCAAAACCAAGATTGATTTTATTTTTACATTACCTATTCCAATGGTTTTTCAAAATCGATTGTATTCGTTTTTTATATGAACTTTTCCAACATTTTTATAGAACTGTTGGTATAGGTATATAGCAATAATTTTCCCTAAACTATTGGTATTGGTCTATACCAACACCATAATAGATAAAACCCCTCCAAACCATTGGTATAAAATAAATTTCTATTTGTGTATTTCTAACAGAAGACTAGGGATCAAAAAGATCAAACTTTTTAATGATTCTCTCTGAGACAGGTTCACTTAGAACTTTATAAATAGTGATTATATGGTTCTTAGCTTCCTTAGATCCAAATTCCTTAGTAAAATAAAAAAGTTTCATCCTACATTTTCTTGAATCCTTTATTTATCCATTCATCAAATCCTCCTTTTCCATCATCATATCACATTCCAAATTAATGGAAAACAGGGATTCCTCTCTTAAATTTGGGCTCAAAAACTGGACTTTCACTCCTTTAATTTCTCTTTTGAACCATAAAAATCCTCCTCCCAACCTTCAAACCACCATTAATAATTTATTGAAATGCCTAACTCAGATCTGCTAGCGAATACTAGCAGTATACTCAATAATTATTCTTTTTCTCCTATTGATGACGTTTTGGTCTAGGAACCCACTCAGAATGGGATTATAGACTCAAAAAAATTATCATGACACTTTAATTAACTATATACATGATTACACCAAGATTAAAAGATTCCATAAGCCCTATATTAAGCCATAATTCTTGATAATTTTTTGGAGGCTTTCCCATAATAGAATTCCCACTGATGGTTTTTTACAATATCTGTATATTCAACTTTTTTTCAGGTTTCACCTTTACAATCATCATAGGGATGATGCTGAAAATCTATTAATATATTAATATAATTTTTATTCATTATGGAAGTTAGATTGTGGTCTCTCTGAAGTCTCTCTATCGAATGTATTCTCCCTATTCTTTGAGCTTCAATTTTGTACAGATGTTTCGTTATCACCCCATATCAATAACCTCTTCACTGATGCTATGGATAAACTCTTATTGGTACTCTGGTATGGTTGTAAATCTATCATATATAATCCCATTCCTTTTCCTCTTTAACAAGTGGGTTTGAGAATTATTACCATGATCAAAGAACCCAACCCATTGCAACACAGCCACTGCCACAACTCCATTCATGAATATATTATACTATGAAGGCTTGTAATTTCTGGTAGTTACAAGACACTGGTATGAACTTATGAAATATTATGGAAGTATCCTCTTCCAGGATAGATTAAAATTAATGTTTATGGTGATTAAAAAGGTAATATGTGTTCTTTGGGTTGTGGGATTATTTTTCGTGAATATAATTGAAGGGTTATCATATGATTCTATGACACATGTGGAATATCATTATATCTGGAGGATTGAATTAATTATTTCATCACTAAGGTATATTTTGAAAGGAAAAATATTGAATAATATTTGGATTGAAAGTGATTCTACCACTATTATTCAAAGAAATCATAATGACGTGATTCATATTTCATGAAAAAATCATAGCAGAATGGATATAATGATTTATCTTCTTTTATGGATCCAATTATATCATTACTCATGTTTTATGAGAGGAAAAAATGATGGAGGATAGGATTTATAACAAAGGATTAAATAGTGAACTCACATGGTTGTATAATCTTCCTTCAAGTTTTATTTTTATTTTTGAGAGAGATTGTTAAAAATTCCCTCTTTTAGAATCATATACCTTTTTATCTTTTCAATAAAGGAGAACTGGACATTTTGGGAAAGGAATCACCCAATTAAAAAAATTATAATTACCACCACAGCTAACATAAATCCAAAATGTGTTTCATGTATACTATCTTAAGAAGTATCTTTTTAATCCTTCTCATGTCCTATGGTGGGATGATCTAAAAGTAGAACCTGATTTATCTATGACTGAGCATCCTATTCAGATAGTTTATTTTGAGACAAAGGCTCTTCATAGTAATACTATAACTTTGGTTTGTGTCACATGGAGTCATGGTACTAATTTTCATGATACTTGGGATATTGAGGAACTGGTGGGAGAGTAGTGACCTCATATTTTTTATATGCAATCTTATTGATAGGATTTTTGGGGAAAGAAAGTGTTTATGTTGGGGAGGTAGTTACATCATGTTACCCATTTTTAGGTACTTATAATCCCTAATTTTGATCTCCTTGTTTATGGGGCTTGTCTTAGGTTGTTTTGGGTGAGGTTTGAATTTTTTTTAAGTATTTGTGTTTGTTCTTGTTTGGTGCATAGTTAGGGAAAACTGTGTGGTTTTCCCAACAAACCGTTTGAACTATTTGATCCACTGGAAGGGGGAACATGGTTTGTTCAAACTATACAGCCACCCCTTAAAACAATTCATCCTTAAAAAATGATAATTTTCACAATTGATGCATGATTAAACTATGTATCCAAACCATGTACCCCATCTAGAAACCCATTCAGAGTGCACGATTTCAACTAACTATGTGGTCCACCTAGAAAACCATGTGTGTAGGTTTTAATTCCCCAAAAAAATTATTAAAAATATCAAGACCTCATTTTTAACTCTTAATCACCCCCTTTCTACCATAATACAATTCCTTGGTCATTAGAGGCTCTCAAGAGGTGAAATTGACTCCTCCAACCCCTTCTCATTATGGATCGAAGAACTGTTGATTGAATTTGATCTCCTTCTGGTAAGTGAATCTTCTATCATTTTCATTATACCAAAACTCACTTATATTATATTAAGAGGGTGATATATCATCATGTTATTTATGGATCTAATATTTTATTTACCAGAACTTAATTTTAGGTTTTGTTTTTTGACTCCTTCACCCTCATTATCTGTTGGTGTTTCCTGTTGTGAGTGTAAATTTGATCACGTGATGAAAGGTTGGTGGTTTCATATGGATTTAGCCTATAATTGAAACGATAATTTCTTAATTGATTTTAAATGAGTTTTTAATTTATTTAACAACATGGGTTTGATATTATCTTATGTATGATTTGAAAAGGTCACGAAATTGTGAAAACCCCCAAATTTCAATCGAATTGAAATTTTTGGGTGGATTTTGAAAAAAATGATAACATTAAATGAAAGATGATTTTTTTAGATGAAGATGATATTTTTTCTAAAATGATATGTCCAATTTATTAAAAATAAACAAGTTTACACCAAAATAAACAATGATATTTTACAAAAGTCACTTTTTAATAAAGAAAAAAGATCCTCAAGGGCATCATTGGATAGTGTCAGCTCATAAGTAGAGATACCTTTGTTAGAAATCCCATATCCTAAGTAATTTTCTTCATGGTAGGAATGAGTGATGATGTAGTTCATAAATGATAGATAGTCTAAATATTTTCTTCATCAACCAGTTATCTTCCAAGAAAGATAAATAACACTATTCATAATTGCTTGCATAATGGTGGTAGAGTCACACTCAAGCCATAAGTTGAACCAACCATGCAGCTTCTCTATATCGATTGCATTGATGATCCCAAGAATTTAAAACTCTAGAAAAGTAAAGATCCCACTATAACCATAAAGGTAGCCCATTTCATTAACAAGATGATTTCTAAAAATAGGACCATATATAGAAGGATTTGGATTACCCCACGAATCTTCATCATTGTTACATTTGGTCTAACCCACTGTGGGATGAATAAAAATAACTTCCAAGGTTCCCATTGTCACATGGAAATTACTTATAATACCAAAACATTTCACCATAGTAAAATCATGTATATAGTTGTCACAAAAACCTATTTGAATGAAATTTTCATTTTCTACAGTAATGAAAATTTGAACCAAGGTTGACTGAAAATAGAAAGGGACACAATCATGGATCATTTTGTTCAGAGATATCCAAATGATATGAAGAATTTCCATGTTGGAAGCAACAAATAGATTTTGAAACTTAGAAGAAAGAGGCATCTTGGTACAGTAAATAAGTCGATCATGAATGTTAGATTCTCATGGAATAAGAACCATAAAGAGATTAGAGGCAGCATCCCATATAGCCGAAGCTATATGAAAACTAAGGAATATATGATCTGGATCATCACAGTGCTCAAAGCTCACTACAAGAAAAATGGCGTTTAGCGGCGGTTTTTTCGTGACGGTTTTAAAAACCGCCGCTAAACACGTTTCGGGCCGCCATTTCACGGAGGCTTTTAAACCGCCGCGAAATGCCATAAACTGTTTTATTATTTTTATTTATTTATTTTTTAATTTTTTTCGAGGATTAATAGCAGTTTTTTAAAAAACCGCCGTGAAATAGCGGCAGTTTCGGTAAAACCGCCGCTAAATGAAAGGAAAAAATAAAAAAAACATGAGAAACCCTGAAATCACTAAAATGACCATAACTTTTGATCTGGGCGTCCGTTAGAGCGCCACAACCAGTCGAATAAAAGATCATGAAGAGATCTAGAGGCACATATAATCAAAACCGTGAGATGGTCTAAGGTGCGGAAGATATTAGAGTTATAAGAAAGTTGAAAAAAGTTCTCCAACTTCAAACGGCCATAGCTTTCGCTCCAGGTGTCCATTTGGGCTCTACCACATATCAAATCAAAGCCAGCGAAGAGAGATATGCACCAATTCGATAGAAGCAAGATTCTGTTGTGTTTTTAGACCCTAAAAACCCCTCTGAAGACCTCTGAAACCTCGTTTCTGTCACCGATGTCTCGTCGAACTTGTCTTCAAACGGACCTAACTTTCGATCCGCGTGTCAGTTCGGACTCCTCCACCTGCCAGATCATAGCTCATTCCATGAGCTTCAATTTGACTGGTCGTGGCACCCACATGCATTCCTGGATCATATGTTATGGCCTTTTTAGTGGGTATCAGGTTTGTTATGTTTTTCAATACCTCGTTTCTAGCACTCGTTCCCCATCAGCTTTTTTTTAAATGGTTGTAACTTCCGATCCGCTTGTCCATTAGGACTCTTTCACCTTTCAAGTCGAAGATCGTTTCAGGATCTTTGATTTGATAGGTCGTGGATCTAAAACAGACTCTCGGATCATAAGTTATCTCCGTTAATGTGAGTCCAATGTTTTTGTCTCTTTATGACCGTTTTGACGGGTTTTAACGGTTTCTCTATTTATTACTGTTTATTTGGGTTTCCATGACTTGTTATCTTTATCAATGGTTTTTTGTGGGTTATTATGATGATTACGTTGAATTATTAATGGGTTTTCCAAAGTTGTCATGAGTTTTCATGCATTCTCATTCTTTCTAATGCCTCATTCTTCATATGCTTCTCCATCCGTTTTCATGCGTTTTCATGATTTTTTATCCCTTATCACGTCTTTTCATACTTTTTCATGTGTTTCCTTTATTATTTATTATTTATTATTTATTATTTATTATATATAATATACTTTAATTTATTTATTATCTATTATTTGTAACTTGTTATTTATTATTTATTATTTATTATTTATTATTTATTATTTATATTTATTTATTATTTATTATTTATATTTATTTATTATTTATATTTACTTATTATTTATTATTTATTATTTATTATTTATTATTACTAATAATAAAATATCATTATTAATAATAATATTTGTTACTGGTTATTTATTATTTATTATTTATTATTTATTAGTTATTATTTATATTTATTTATTATTTATATTTATTTATTATTTATTATTTATATTTATTTATTATTTATTATTTATTATTTATTATTATTTATTATTATTTGTTATTTATTTATTATTTATTATTTATTATTTATTATTTATTTATTATTTATTATTTATATTTATTTATTATTTATATTTATTTATTATGTATTATTTATATTTATTTATTATTTATTATTATTTATTATTTATTATTTATTATTTATTATTTATTATTTATTATTTATTTATTATTTATTTATTATTTATTACTTATATTTATTTATTATTTTTTATTTATATTTTTTATTTATATTTTTTATTTTTTATTTTTTATTTTTTATTTTTTATTTTTTATTTATTATTTATTATTTATTATTTATTATTTATTATTTATTATTTATATTTATTTATTATTTATATTTATTTCTTATTTATTATTTATTATTTATATTTACTTATTATTTATTATTTATATTTATTTATTATTTATTATTTATTATTTATTATTTATATTTATTTATTACTTATAATTTATTATTTATATTTATTTATTATTTATTATTTATTATTTATTTATTATTTATTATTTATTATTTATTATTTATTATTTATTATTTATATTTATTTATTATTTATATTTATTTATTATTTATTATTTATATTTATTTATTATTTATATTTATATTTATTATTTATTATTTATTATTTATATTTATTTATTATTTATTATTTATATTTATTTAATATTTATTATTTATATTTATTATTTATTATTTATTATTTATTATTTATATTTACTTATTATTTATTATTTATATTTATTTATTATTTATTATTTATTATTTATATTTATTTATTATTTATTATTTATTATTTATTATTTATTATTCATATTTATTTATTATTTATTATTTATTATTTATATTTATATTTATTTATTATTTATATTTATTTATTATTTATATTTATTTATTATTTATTATTTATATTTATTTATTATTTATTATTTATTATTTATTATTTATTATTTATTATTTATTATTTATTATTTATTATTTATTATTTATTATTTATTATTTATTATTTATTATTTATTATTTATTATTTATTATTTATTATTTATTATTTATTATTTATTATTTATTATTTATTATTTATTATTTATTATCTATTATTTATTTATTATTTATTATTTATTATTTATTATTTATTATTTATATTTATTTATTTTTTATATTTATTTATTTTTTATTTTTTATATTTATTTTTTATTTTTTATTTATATTTATTTATTATTTATTATTTATTATTTATATTTATCTATTATTTATTATTTATTATTTATTATTTATTATTTATTATTTATTATTTATTATTTATTATTTATTATTTATTATTTATTATTTATTATTTATTATTTATTATTTATTATTTATTATTTACTATTTTTTATTTTTTATTTTTTATTTTTTATTAATGAATAATTTTTTATATTGATTAATTATTTATATTTATTTATTATTTATTATTTATTATTTTTATTTATTTATTATTTATTATTTATTATTTATTATTTATTATTTATTATTTATTATTTACCATTTATTATTTATTATTTATTATTTATTATTTATTATTTATTATTTATTTATTATTTATATTTATTATTTATTATTTATTATTTATTATTTATTATTTATTATTCATTATTCATTATTCATTATTCATTATTTATTATTTATTATATTGAGTTTATATCTATTATTTATGTATTATTTGGCTTTTCAATTAATATATATAGGTATATTAAATTCTGTTTATTAACCACATGACGAGCTTGCTTGAGTGGTAATGTGTTTGGAAAATATAAATAAATAAATAAATAAATACATAAATACATAAATACATAAATACATAAATACATAAATACATAAATAAATAAATAAATAAATAAAATTAAAATAAAATAAAATTAAAATTAAAATTAAAAAAAATTAAAAAAAAATAAAAAACCGCCATGAAACGTTCTGCGACGGTTTTAAAAACCACCGCGAATGGTTTTCTGACGCACGATTTCGCGGCGGTTTTTCAAAACTGCCGCCAATCCATTTAGCGGCGCTTTAAACCACCGCGAAACGGAAAAAAAACCACCGCTAAATCGTGATTTTGCCGTAGTGGCTTAGCATATAGTTTGACCAGATGGTAATGCTATTTTTATGTAGAAATATTTTAGTGGATAGTCAGGCATGCATGATCTTCTAGGAAAGTGAGGATCATGAGGGAGATATCCATCTCCTATGTAGGATCATATCCCAGCGATTGGGTTTCCCCTAAACCATCATGGAATAAAATGATTTGGTGTTCATCCTATCATTGGTGGTTGATTCCCAAATAAGAGTGTATTCATTTTTTATAAAGGTATAATTTCTAACCACTTCTTGAAAATCATTGGGAAGGTTGTCAAGAGAGGCCTCCATTTTCTATTTAACTATCACTTTGGTGTCAAGTAGAGGATATGGAGAGCCTAAAAGGATAATGAGAGGAGTACCTATCCAATTATGTAACAAAAATTGAGAGATAAAATAATGTTATCCACCCAGTTATAATTAACTATAATCATAGAAAAGGAGGATTTAAAAGCAGGCCAACTAGAGAAGTCCATGAAATTCCGAGTTCAAGCTTTGATCCGTCTGATGAATCTGTTTCTACGAAAGGAAATAGCCTATGATTTTTTAGGGATGAGTATTCAAATAAAATTGGATTGTAAGGATTAAATTATTTTAAAGAGTTTTTTTATTCCAATCCCTCCATGATCAACCAGTTGACAACATCAAATCTATGGTACAGTGGTAATTTCCCTTTAAATAATGCTTCCACTCAAGATAAAGTTCTTAAGGCAGATACTTATACTTTTGATGATAGAAACCGACCATTTATAAATCGTATAGGAATAGAAAAATTTCAAAACAATCACTAATTTAAAAAATGAAAGATGATTTGAAAAGTCATGAATTTCATGAAATCTATGATTTGGTTTTAAAATTGAAAAGACACGCTAAATTTGAAATTATGGTACTAAATTTTGAATGAAGAATTGATTTGAAATAAATTATTTACCCAATAATGATTGATCTATTGATTGAATCAAATGTGAGTATAGTTAGTAGGAAATTATGACAACCATGCTAGGATTCTAACTCCCTGGCAATGTATTGACAATGACAAAACTAACTAAACCATGTTTTCTATTATTTCTTATGATGGGTCCCCTAATGGGGTGTTGATTTATTATTCTTCTTACTTGAGACTTAGGGAGTGTGCACAAATACTTGATCCATGATGATTATTGGGAAGTGTGAGGATCCTATGACCATAAAATAACAAACCTCAAGTCTTATAACTATGTTTCTTTTTTTACTTTATTATACATTGCATTGTTTATAAAAAAATCTATTAATGATAATTGTTTTTGCATACATTTTTTATATAAACTTTTCATTTAAGAAATATTTTGATATATCTTCCTTCTAATTTGTTTCAAATCATGTTTTGGTTTGAAATAAGAAAACACCTCTCCAATCCTTGTTTTATTTAAATTGAAGGAATAAATGGTTTATTGTAATGGAATTGTAAGGCCCTGGCCCCAGTTACCCAGAGTCGGTGCATTATTACACAACATTGGCATGATCACAAGAAAGATCAAATCTCGAAAGAACGATTGGTTTAGTAGCCTTGGAAACACTAGATATATTCATAAGTCTTACATTACATCATAAAAATGAATACTACAACAACATATTTTCTTCATAGTCCACACTCATATCCCCACATACTATCCCTGCAGGTCATTCATAAATTACTTCTTCACATCCTGGGAAAAATAAAACATTGAAAGGGGTGAGCTCAAATGCCCAGTAAGGATAACAATACAGCGGAAACTTTCATAAATAGGAATAAACATTTAATGCAATGTATAACTAAAACAAAAGCCTTTTAAACTTGAACTTCAACATAGTATGGAAAAAATAAAATGAAATAATTTCATTTACTTATTCACATGGATATTCTACTAATCGAATAATCACATGAAATATCAATAACCACTTTCATAATGATGGAATGCATAATGCCAGACTATCATAACCACATGGCCAAGGCCTCGGGCCAAGACTACAAATAAGATTTTGTCAAGGCCTTGTGCCAAGACACTAGTTTGTTTCATGAGACCTACCGATGCATCAAGGAGCTATAGCGGGCTCCACCCATCACATATTAAGTCCAATACATTCCCATATGAAAAGGTTTAAACATAACATAAACATTCGTATTAAAACTAGCATACGAAATGTCAATAATTTCACCATAAACCATGAAGGGTATAAAAATAACATATCCATAGTCAAACATATCACAAAACCTTCAATACAATATGGAAGTTTTGTTTCATAATAAATCAGCTTCAAATAAGCTTCAAATCCATCAAAGGATGTTGACATAGATGAAATCAAAACTCTTTTTAGAGAAATATCTCTTTTTATTTTGAAATCATTTAAGAGTCATATAAAATAAAACATTTTCTTTGAAAATATTCTTATAATATTTTAAGGGAAGCTTCAACGATTTTATAATGGCGGAAAATAGCCGCACCCGCCGTATAAGTTAAAAAAACATTCTTACCTTAATTCTGTCGAAAAGGTTAAAAAGCACCTTGTTTGGAAAACGATGGAAAGATTATTTTATAAACCTCTTATAAAAAGTCAAACAAGGGTATAAATTACTTTAACCCATATTATAGTAATTAGTAAAAAAAAATTTGAAATACATTTTTAAGAAACATGGATGTGGATGATAAAGAAATCCCAGTAGATTATTACGTATAAACAACCTCGGATAATGAAGAGATTGCGAAATAAACCCTTACCTTGTACTTTTCCTTGGTTGGGGGTAGGTTAACCTCCTGTATAATGGTGAAATAATTGTTATTAAATTATACAAGAATAATATACATTAATATGATATCATATATGATCTTTTAACATTAATTTGTTAATAATATCTTAGTATTATCGTTGTTTCGGGTGTTAACTTACTCGTTTTCTTTTATATGTTTTGTTACGTAAGTCGTGTTTGTCATGGATAGGTTGTATATTAATCATATCCAGAATGATATTAAGTCCTTAGATACTATTATTAATCATCAAATGAGAATTAGACTTGAATGGATACGATGGAGAATGAATCTCATCGCGTTCGTGGAGACGGTAGTCCGTACGTACGCACGAGCAACAATATAATTATTTTGATAATAAAATAATATGTAATTGGATGGTATATCATATATACAGAATCATTATCATGTTATATTTATTATTTACATGAATTACACAACATTATTATACCCATCCAAATAATAATTTATTGAATAACAATTACACCACGACGTGGAGACGGTAAGTCGTGCGTACGCACGTATGGTGACATGTTATTCAAAGGATGGATAGAATACTGAAATAAAATTGTAAAATGTTTATAATAACATTAAATTATATAATATACTGGAGTTATTATTTTATAATGGTAATAATAAAGAAATAAGAAGTGGAAGAAGAAAGGAACTTGAAAACGGGTGGTGAAATCATTACCTCTTCTTCGGGTTCTTCCTTTTGATTTGATCAAAGGGGCTCCTTAAGTTGGATTTATGACTAAAGTAAGTCCTCTAGGATGAATTGAGGGAAGTTTAGAGAGTATTTTGTCAGATTTTGGCCGAACCAAAAGGCTTTGAAGGTGTGAGTTAATGATAAGGGATAGTGCCCTTTTATAAGAGGGGTGAGGGGCACCTTTGGAAAAGCTAGAAATATTATTTTATAATAAATTCATATTCGGTTTCTAATGGCTCCAAATTGTATTATTTAAAGGTTAAGGTGGGTATGGGTCGAAAACAACTCAACCAATGGAATTTAGACAGGTTTGGGTTACTATATTAACCTTATCTTTAAGTATTAACTCTTAGTTAATTAGTTTCACTTTTACAATGTCTCTTTGTGTTTTTAAATTATATGGTTAATAAACTTACTATATACATCCAAGAGACCCCCAATTTGTCCATTAATGATACACCTATCATGATATAATTCTCTTGTCCGAACCTTATATTTTTAGTAATTTAATATCAATTAATAATATAGTATTTGTTTTAAAAACTCTTTTATGTCAATTTTGACACTATTCAATAATTGATTTTTTTGAAAATCATAACAGAATGATTACTTCTAAAAGAGTTACTTAAGTCAATAATAACATGTCATATTAACCTATAAAATTAGTCTAATTCATAAAAAGTCTCAAATTATATTTATTTGGGTATTTATAATATCAATTATTTTAATTTTTCACTATTATGGTAATTACTGCATCATCACTGGGTCATAAATAAATTAAATTATTTAATGTCTAAAAATTATAAATAAAATACCATTATGTAGGAAATATTTTTATCTTTCTAATTAATATTTACAATAGAATTTATCTTATGTATAACCCAATATTAAAAATGATTTAGTAAATAAAATTTGATTTTAACTCTTTTAACTCTTCTTTTAATTAAATAATAATAAATGTCCTAGTCTAATCCAAGTGGACCTAAATGATAATATTTTATTCCTAAGTTTGTTTTTGGTCGAATTAACCTTATCCAATAGAATTAGTACATGTTTTAGGGTAATATTAATATCATTTTTACCCTTAATTACCCTATTTACTTTTAACCGTGGTAAATAAAAGTAAAAAGTCATTATTCACCAAAAATTATTTTCATCTCAATGAACCAAATTTTAGTTCTTGATATTAACCGTGTCTCTCGGATTTTTTAAATTCCACTCATAGAAGCGGTAAAATTAAGTTTTATAAAAAATTCAGTTTTTTAACTACCACTTAGTGGTTTCACTATTCATCAAAAATTGAAGTTTTTCGGAACAATGCCAAAATTTCACCCTAAGCTATAATTGATATTCCAAATTCAAAAATTATGTCTATTTTACAAAATTATAAACATATAAGTTATATTAATTAATTTTATAATTAATTCTCGTTGTTACAACAAATAGCGTGTTTTTAAGAAACAATATATATCAAAAGATTGACAATTGATTATGTCCAATTTCAAAGTGAAATTAATTCTAATGAACACCATTGGATAAAATGGTAAAAATATATTCTAATTATACTTTAAAACCACTAAATAATATAATTTATCACTATAAATTATTTTGATTAAAAAAGTTGTTTTTAAGTATTTTTCACTATTCATAAAAATTGGAAGCTCTCAGAAAAATACCAAAAATTCAACTTAGGATAATTTTGATATTCTGAATCCAAAAATGAAGTCTATTTTGAAATATAAAATATATATAATTTCATAAATTAGGTATTACTATTCATAACGGCTAGTTTGATCGGTTGTGGTGTGTTAGAACTCGATGTTGTATACAACACACGCTATCACATTATTCAAAGAGAAGCGTACCGTAGAAGCTTGGGGTGTTACATTCTCCCCTCCTTCAAATAATTTCATCCTCAAAATTTATAGAATACTACCGCATGAAAAGACTCGGGTGGTTCTTCATCATAAGTTCCTCGGGTTCCCACGTTGCCTCTTCCATCTTATGGTTTCTCCACAAGACTTTTACCAGACGAGTCATCCAGTTTCTCAGTACTTGTTCTCTCATATCAAGAATCCTGACGGGCTCTTCACAATAAGATAGATCGGGTTCTAGTTCTAATTCCTCATAGGTGAGTACATGCGTTGGGTCAGGCATGTATTTCCTCAATAGAGATACGTGGAACACATCGTGAACTTTGGAGAGACTTGGCGGCATTGCCAATCGGTAAGCTACAGCCCAAATTCGTTCTAGAATTTCAAAAGGTCTGATGTACCTGGGACTCAATTTACCTTTCTTACCAAAACTTATAACTCCCTTCCATAGAGATACATTCAGGAAAACATGATCACCGACTTGAAATTCCAAATCCTTCTTTTGATTATCGGTATATCTCTTCTGCCTACTTTGATCTGCTTTGATGTGATTTTGGATTACCTTCACTTTTTCCATCGTTTCCTCCACCAGTTCTGGACCTACAAGTTTTCTTTCACCAACGCCATCCCAACAGGTTGGTGTGCGACATCTCTTTCTGTATAATGCTTTATATGGTGCCATCTGAATACTCGAATGGAAGCTATTGTTATAGGAAAATTCTACCAAAGGTAAATATTGATCCCATATACCCTGAAAGTCAAGTGAGCAAGATCTCAACATGTCTTCTAAGGTTTGAATAGTCCATTCTGATTGTCCGTCTGTCTGAGGGTGGTAGGCATTGCTCAAATGAAGTTCAGTATCCAAGGATTTCTGAAGACTCTTCCAGGATCTTGAAGTAAAACGGGGATCACGATCTGAAACAATCGATAGCGGTACTCCATGAAGTCTCACAACGTCATTAATATATAGTCTTGCTAGATGTTCCAGTGGTAGATCTTCTCTTATAGCAAGAAAATGTGATGACTTGGTAAGACGATCAATAATAACCCATATTGCATCATTCCTTATAGGATTCTTTGGTAGTCCCATGACAAAGTTCATTGTAATATTATCCCATTTCCACTCAGGTATGGGAAGAGGTTACAATACTCCACCAGGTTTTTGCCTTCCAGCTTTCACTTTTTGACAAACCATACATCTTGACACAAAATTGGCAATCTCCCTCTTCATGTTTTCCCACCAAAAATGTTCCATCAAATCTCTATACATTTTGGTGCTCCCAGGGTGTATAGAGAAATTGGAACTATGAGCATCATCCAGAAATTCCCTTTTTAGATCAGGTATATCGGGAACACAAAGTCTCTTCCCGAATTTCAAAATTCCTTCTTCATACACAAAGTCTCTTAATCTCCCATCATTCACAGCATTAATCTTCTTTTGAAAATATTCATCATCGGTCTGAGAACTCTTAATCCTTTATAGTAAAGATGGTTTGGAAACCATTTGAAAAAGCATTGATGTTTCACCTTCCCTAGTTATTCCCATATCCATCTTCACTAGATCCATGAAAATTGGATCCCTTTCAATTCTCATCACGTTCAAAACTCCATGGTCTTTTCTGCTCAAAGCATCTTCCACCTTGTTTGCTTTCCCCGGGTGGTAGTGTATCGTACAATCATAATCCTTGAGTAATTCAATCCATCTCCTTTGCCTCATGTTGAGTTCTTTTTGTGAGAAAATATACTTCAAACTCTTGTGATCAGTATAAATCTCACATTTTTCACCATAGAGGTAGTGCCTCCATATCTTCAGAGCAAAGATCACAGCTGCTAACTCGAGATCATGAGTAGGATAGTTTTGTTCATGAATCTTCAACTGTCGTGATGCATAGGCAATAACCCTATCATTCTGCATAAGGACGCAACCAAGTCCTTTATTCAATGCATCACTATAAATAACGAACCCATCATTCCTTGATGGTAGAGTCAATATAGTATCATTGACTAATCTTCTCTTTAGTTCTTCGAAACATTCTTCACACACTTTTTTCCAAAAAAAATTAACCCATTTACGTGTGAGCTTCGTTAATGGGTTAGCCAATCGGGAAAAATTCTGGACGAAACATCGATAATAACCTGTTAAACCAATAAAACTACGTACCTCATTTATATTAGTAGGTGTTGGTCATTCTTGGATTGCCTTGGTTTTAGAAGGATCAATAGAGATTCCATCTTTAGAGACAATATGGCCAAGAAAAGAAATCTCCTGAAGCCAAAATTCACACTTTCTAAACTTCCCATATAATTCATGTATTTTCAGAGTCTTTAGGATAATGCGCAAGTGATTTTCATGATCTTCGTAGCTTTTGGATTATACCAAGATATCATCAATAAATACCACCAAAAATTCATCGAGATATTCCTTGAAAACTTTATTCATCAGATCCATGAATACAAAGGGTGCATTAGTCAATCCAAAAGGAATTACTGTAAACTCATAATGCCTGTGCCTGGTTCGAAATGCTGTCTTCGGAATGTCTTCCTTCTTCACACACAACTGATGGTATCCAGATCGAAGGTCAATCTTTGAAAAGTATTGAGCTCCATGCAGTTGGTCAAATAAATCATCAATGCGAGGTAGGGGATACTTGTTCTTTATTGTTATAGCATTGATCTCCCTTTAGTCGATACATAACCTCATAGATCCATCTTTTTTTTAACAAAAAGAACAGGGGCTCCCCGTGGAGAAACACTAGGGTGAATAAATACTTTATTACTCAATTCCTCTAGTTATTTCTTTAGTTCGACTAATTCTACAGTGTCCATTATATAAGGGGTCTTCGATATAGGCCTTGATCCAGGAATTAAATCAATGGAAAACTCAACTTCTCATTCTGGAGGATGTCTAGGTAAATCTTCTGGAAATACATCTACATATTCTTTCACAGCAGGTACATCCTCTATTTGAACATTCTTTTCCTCACCCACAGTCATTTCTTTCTCTTCCTCCCCAATAATTAAATTTAGTTGAGCTACTGGGGGTGGATCTAAATAATAATTAGGTGGTGATGATTCTACTCTAAAGATAAGGTGTTCCTTATCATCATCATCAATAATCGTAACCTCTTTCTTATTACAATAAATCTTCGCATCATAGTCTGAAAGCCAGTCCATACTGAGGATTATATCAAACTCAATCATAGGTATGACGATGAGATTAGCAGATAAATAACATTTATGTGCTCTAATGGGGACTGATTCACAAAACTTTGTTGCAATGATACTTCCCTTAGGAGTTTTAACTGACAACTCCCTTGTTAAATCAAATTGGAAATAGCTAATTTTCTTAGAAAACTGGGAAGATATGAAACAATACGATGATCCAGAATCAAATAATGCATTTTCTAAACTTGAGGAAACCATTAAATTACCTGCCACCACGTCTTTCAGAGCTTCTACCTCAGTAGTAGTGATAGCATAAGCTTTTCCTTGATCCCTTGGCCTTTTCTAAGGTAAGTTACCCTGACGCTTAGGACATTCATTTGCATAATGTCCCATCTTCTTGCAATTGTAGCACTGAACATTGGTAGCTTCCTTCTTCCCTTTGCAATCACGAGCTTGGTGGCCTTTTTCACCACACTTGTAATAGACACCCATTCCCTTCAAGCAAGTACCGGGGTGTTTCTTCCCACATTTACCATAGGATGGATATTCAACCTTTCCCTTCTTCCCCTTATTTCCATTCCCAGATTGATCAGCAGATCTCTTCTTCTCTTTCTTTGCTTTAAAATCATAAGACTTAGAGAATTCCTTTTCGGTCTTGATAGCACATGAGACAATGTCTTCGTACGATGAAAAAGATTGTGAGACTAATGCTCGACGGAGAAATGGTTTTAACCCATCAAAGAAACGATCAATATTACTTCTGGGGTTACGTATATAATCTCCATCATACCTTGTTATCCTTGTAAAGTTAGCCTCATACTTTGTGACATTCTCATTCTCCTTTTGTCTCGGACTCAGAAATTGCCTTTCCATATCTGCTCGGTGGTCACGAGGAAATTATTTTTCTAAAAACAGATCTTTGAACTCCCTCCATTCCATATTTGATACTTAATCATCTTCCTTCATGTTTTGAATCAATGACCACCATTGATCAGTATCTCCAGTGATGTGGTAAACTGCCATGATAACTTTTTCCCTTTCACTACTCCCTAAAGCCTGAAATATTTTCTCTAGGGAATTTATCCATTGCTCAACTACTAAGGGATTTGTACTCCCATTGAATGTTGGTGGTTGTTGCCTCATGAATCGATCTAACATTGATCCTCCACGCTGCGGATCAGGGTGCTCCATTCGGGTAAGGTTATTATTTATAACTTGAGTGAGTTGTCCCAGTATGGTGATTAGCTGATCGACACCAGTTGCATCACCAGCTCCACTATAATTATCTTGAGCAGGAGGGAAATCCCTACATGGAGTTCGTGCATTGATACGGTTTTTATTTCTTACACTAGGCGCCATTTCTAAACAATGGCATAAACTAGATCAGTTTATGAATCAAAATACATAATTCCATACTTATAAAACACTTAACATAAATTGAACTATTTATGGATATAATCCATAATCATAAAAAATGTTTTCTTTGAGGAAGTATATACTCATAAACCCTTCATAATGATTTATAAATAAAATGAGAGTTATCCTAAGCATATCCCCCGGGAGTGTCGTAACCAAGAGTGCAGTAAGGCCCATTGTCGTGCACCAGTTCCCGTTCGAGTCTAGCTCAAAGCGGTGTTTTCGGGTATTACCCCTAGGTACATCTATGCCAGAGCTGCCTCTACCTGCTCGTATCCAGACAGGGATGTATTTCTCAGAAAACTCACAAAATCTCTACAATACCAAAAATTCTAGGAAGTTCTTCTATACTAATCCTCAAATTCCATCTTAGGTCTATGTGCTCTAATCAGAGTTTATCTAAATCTAGCTTCCAAGGTTTGTACTAAACTTCCTCTGATACCAATTGTAACTCCCCAGCCCCAGTTACCCAGATTCGGTGCATTATTACATAACATTTTCATGATCACAAGAAAGATCAAATCTCGAAAGACCGATTGGTTTAGTAGCCTTGGAAACACTAGATATATTCATAAGTCTTACATTACATCATAAAAATGAAAACTACAACAACATATTTTCTTCATAGTCCACACTCATATCCCTACATACTATCCCTGCAGGTCATTCATAAATTAATTCTTCACATCCTGGGAAAAATAAAACATTGAAAGGGGTGAGCTCAAATTCCCCGTAAGGATAACAATACAGCAGAAACTTTCATAAATAAAATAAACATTTAAGGCAATGTATAACTAAAACAAAAGCCTTTTAAACTTGAACTTCAACATAGTATGGCAAAAATAAAATGAAATAATTCCATTTACTTATTCACATGGATATTCTACTAATCGAATAATCACATGCAATATCAATAACCACTTTCATAATTATGGAATGCATAATGTCAGACTATCATAACCACATAGCCAAGGCCTCGTGCCAAGACTACAAATAAGATTTTGTCAAGGCCTTCTGCCAAGACACTAGTTTGTCTCATGAGACCTACCGATGCATCGAGGAGCTATAGCGGGCTCCACCCTTCACATATTAATTCCAATGCATTCCCATATGAAAAGGTTTAAACATAACATAAACATTCGTATTAAAACTAGCATAAGAAATGTCAATACTTTCACCATAAACCATGAAGGGTATAAAAATAACATATCCATAGTCAAACATATCACAAAACCTTCAATACGATATGGAAGTTTTGTTTCATAATAAATCATCTTCAAATAAGCTTAAAATCCATCAAAGGATGTTGACATAGATGAAATAAAAACTCTTTTTAGAGAAATATCTCTTTTTATTTTGAAATCATTTAAGAGTCATATAAAATAAAACATTTTCTTTGAAAATATTCTTATAAGCTTGTAAGGGAAGCTTCGATGATTTTATAACGGCGTAAAATAGCCGCACCCGTCGTATAAGTTAAAAAAACATTCTTACCTTAATTCTGTTGAAAAGGTTAAAAAACACCTTGTTTGGAAAATGACGGAAAGATTCTTTTATAAACCTCTTATAACAAGTCAAACAAGGGTATAAATGACTTTAACCCATATTATAGTAAATAGTAAAAATGTTTTGAAATACATTTTAAAGAAACATGGATGTGGATGATAAAGAAATCCCAGTAGATTATTACGTATAAACAACCTCGGATAATGAAAAGATTGCAAAATAAACCCTTACCTTGTACTTTTCCTTGGTTGGGGGTAGGTTAAACTCCTATATAATGGTGAAATAATTGTTATTAAATTATACAAGAATCATATACATTAATATGATATCATATATGATCTTTTAATATTGATTTGTTAATAATATCTTAGTATTGTCATTGTTTCGGGTGTTAACTTACTCGTTTTCTTTTATATGTTTTGTTACGTAAGTCATGTTTGTCATGGATAGGTTGTATATTAATCATATCCAGAATGATATCAAGTCATTATATACTATTATTAATCATCAAATGATAATTGGACTTTAATGGATACGATGGAGAATGAATCTCATTGCATTTGTGGAGATGGTAGTCTGTACCACTACTGGAAAGGGGATCTTTCCCAACAGTTGTATACCAACGGTTCAAAGAACTGTTGGCATATCTTTTCTTTCCCAACGGTTTCTATAAACCATTGGGAAAAACCCCTCAATGCATAGTTTTCCCAACGGTTTCATAGAACCGTTGGGAAAGATAGGTTTTTCCCAACGGTTCTTAAGAACCGTTGGGAAAAGTGGAGAGGAAACCTTGTTTTCCCAACGGTTCTATGGAACCGTTGGGAAAGGTTGGTGTTTCCCAATGGTTTTTAAAAACCGTTGGGAAAAAAATTCCCCAAATACCCAAATCGAGCCAACGGCCTCCCCACATTCCAGAAGCATTCAGCTCGTGTCCTCCTGGAGCGATTCCTTGGCAGAAGGACCTCCCAATCCCCACATCATCCAGAACCTACCAGGTTAGACTCCTATATTTTATCAAGGATATAGTTCCAGCTCTTATAAATCATATACTTCTATTCTTTATTTCGTTATTCCCAATTATTAGGGTTTTTGTAAAAATTTATGATTGTTTCATAGTGGTCATGTGCGCCACTATAGGTACATTGATTCACTAATTTATTTTGGTATTTCCATAAAATTAGAATACAATTTATTAATGAATCAATGTTGAGTGTTAACATGACATTCATGTTCTTGATTTTTGTTGAACACCTTATTTATGGTATGGGGTCAGATTATTTAAAGTTTAAACAAATACTTATATAGAATTTCCTTGTAAAACCTGATGGTTTAATTCTAGTTAAATGGAATCATAATTTTTTATGTTATTACTATTTAGTAATTGGTGAGGTGAATCATATATGTATATGAAAAATGGATCAAGATCATTTAGTATTGGATAGAATTATTCCCTAGTAATGTGAGACCCTTATGTTGTGGGGTGAGTATGGAGTAGTGAGATATATTGCTTGTTACTTACCTTTTTTCAATTCTATGAGGTAATGATGGCATGCACTAATTTTTTGAGATCTGTCAATGTTTTTTATGGTTTTGATATTGATCCATGATGTGTATCCTAGTATGTAAGATCCTGTTGGGTATTAGACCCTAGATTGGGTGAATTTGTATGCGGTAGGGTGCTTTCTAGGATGGGTTGTAGTGATGTGATGGTAACTTATGAGAGGGGTGGGTCTTACTAATGTGGATTCATTCTATATCATAAGCATGTAAATATAATTTGTATTATGATAACTAAATGTGAATGATGTGTGATCAAATATTGTCTTATCCTGGAGAATTCCTTGTGATATATTGATATGGTGGCATGAGTGATGATGCATGTGGTGACATGACCAACATACATGTGTTTCATGGTTAGTGACCAATTAGGTTAGTGATCCTATGATCATTGGGATGTGACTCTAAATGATTCAAGAAGAGTTATTAATATGATAACATGAGGGTGTGTTCCTATTTGGTTTTATCTAGACTCGTAGTATAGTATTGGAGTTGAGTTATTTTTATATATTATCTGTTTTTATGGATGTTGCCTTTTAGTGGTTGTGTGTTTGGGAACCCCCCTCCTTCCTAGACCCTAGAAAACCCCCCACCCTCCTCCCTGGACCCTGGACAGCCCCGCCAAACATCCCCCCACCCTCCTCCCTGGACCCCGGACAACCCCCGGACAGCCCCCCAGATAGCCCCCCCCCCCCACCCTCTTCCTTGGACCTCGGAAAACCCCCTGAACAGCCCCGGATAGCCCCCGAACAGCCCCCCGAACAGCCCCCAGACAGCCCCCCCACCCTCCTCCTTGGACCCCAGACAGCCCCCCGAACAGCCCCCAGACAGCCCCCCCTACCCTCCTCCTTGGACCCTGGAAAACCCCCCGAACACCCCCCGGACAGCCCCCCGCACAGCCCCCCCACCCTCCTCCCTGGACCCCAGAAATCCCCCCTACCCTCTTCCTTGGACCCCGAACAACCCCCCGAACATCGTTCGGCATGTTTGGACCCCCCCCCCCCCCACGCGCGTTTATCAAGCGCGCGCAACGCTTAAAGAACGCATAATGAGCCCTACCGCGCAGACCGCACGTCCGATTGACGTGCCGTCTGCACGTGCACATCACGAATAATAATTGGATTGTTGTCCTGTGATTTCAGGTCAATCCGATGTCGTCCTCTATGAGTTTGACCGTTAGACGCCCGTTTTGGCCCTTTATGACACCAGAATGGCATTCCCAGTCACCGCGAGCACACGACACGTCTGATTGACGTGCTGTCTGCTCAACCACATCACAATTCACTCACCCTTTGATGTCGTCCGATTTCAGGCCATTCGGACATCGTTCGGCCAGTTTGGACCCCCCCCCCCTCCCACGCGTGTTTATCAAGTGCACGCAACGCTTAAAGAACGTATAATGAGCCCTACCGCGCAGACCGCACATCCGATTGACATGCCGTCTGCGCGTTCACATCTTGAATAATAATTTTATTATTTTCCTATGATTTCAGGTCAATCCGATGCCGTCCGCTATGAGTTTGACCGTTAGACGCTCGTTTTGGCCCTTTATGACACCAGAACGACGTTCTCGGTCACCGCGGGTACACGGCACGTCCGATTGATATGCTATCTTCTCTAACATATCACAATTCACTCACCCTTTGATGTCGTCCGATTTCAGGCCATTCGGACTTCGTTCGGCCAGTTTGGACCCCCCCACGCGTGTTTATCAAGCGCGCGCAATGCTTAAAGAATGCATAATGAGCCCTACCGCGCAGACCGCACATCCGATTGACGTGTCGTCTACGCGTGCACGTCTCGAATAATAATTGGATTGTTTTCCTGTGATTTCAGGTCAATCCGATGTCGTCCGCTATGATTTTGACCGTTAGACGCCCGTTTTGGCCGTTTATGACACCAGAACGGCGTTCCCGGTCACCGCGGGCACACGGCACGTCCGATTGACGTGTCGTCTACTCAACCACATCACAATTCACTCACCCTTTGATGTCGTCCGATTTTAGGCCATTCGACTTTGTTCGGCCAGTTTGGACCCCCCCACGCGCGTTTATCAAGCGCGCACAACGCTTAAAGAAGGCATAATGAGCCCTACCGCGTAGACCACACTTCTGATTGACGTGCCATCTATGCGTGCATGTCGCGAATAATAATTGGATTATTGTCCTGTGATTTTAGGTCAATCCGATGTCGTCCGCTATGAGTTTGACCGTTAGACGCCCGTTTTGGCCGTTTATGACACCAGAACGGCGTTCCCGGTCACCGCGGGCACACGGCACGTCCGATTGACGTGTCGTCTACTCGACCACATCACAATTCACTCACCCTTTGATGTTGTCCGATTTCAGGCCATTCGGACTTCGTTCGGCCAGTTTGGACCCCCCATGCGCGTTTATCAAGCGCGCGCAATGCTTAAAGAAGGCATAATGAGCCCTACCGCGCAGACCGCACGTTCGATTGACGTGCCATCTACGCGTGCACGTCGCGAATAATAATTGGATTGTTGTCTTGTGATTTCAGGTCAATCCGATGTCGTTCGCTATGAGTTTGACTTTTAGACGCCCGTTTTGGCCCTTTATGACACCAGAACGGCGTTCCTGGTCACCGCGGGCACACGGCATGTCCGATTGATGTGCCTTCTGCTCAACCACATTACAATTCACTCACCCTTTGATGTCGTCCGATTTCAGGCCATTCGGACATCGTTCGGCCAGTTTGGACCCCCCACGCGTGTTTATCAAGCGCACACAACGCTTAAAGAACGCATAATGAGCCCTACCGCGCAGACCGCACGTCTGATTGACATGCCGTCTACGCGTGCACGTCGCGAATAATAATTTTATTATTATTCTGTGATTTCAGGTCAATCTGATGTCATCCGCTATGAGTTTGACCGTTAGACGCCCGTTTTGGCCCTTTATGACACCAGAACGGCGTTCTCGGTCACCGCGGGCACACGGCACGTCCGATTGACGTGTTGTCTACTCGACCACATCACAATTCACTCACCCTTTAATGTTGTCCGATTTCAGGCCATTCGGACTTCGTTCGGCCAGTTTGGAACCCCCCAAGCACGTTTATCAAGCGCGCGCAACGCTTAAAGAACGCATAATGAGCTCTACCGCGCAGACCGCATGTCCGATTGACGTGCCGTCTACGCGTGCACATCTCAAATAATAATTGGATTGTTGTCCTGTAATTTCAAGTCAATCTGATGTCGTCCGCTGTGAGTTTGACCGTTAGACGCCCGTTTTGGCCGTTTATGACACCAGAACGGCGTTCCCGGTCACCGCGGGCATACGGCACGTCCGATTGATGTGTCGTCTACTCGACCACATCACAATTCACTCACCCTTTGATGTTGTCCGATTTCAGGCCATTCGGACTTCATTCGGCCAGTTTGGACCCCCCATACGCGTTTATCAAGCGCGCGCAATGCTTAAAGAAGGCAGAATGAGCCCTACCGTGCAGACCGCATGTCCAATTGACGTGCCATCTACGCGTGCACATCACAAATAATAATTGGATTGTTGTCCTGTGATTTCAGGTCAATCCGATGTCGTTCGCTATGAGTTTGACCGTTAGACGCCCGTTTTGGCCCTTTATGACACCAGAACGGCGTTCCCGGTCACCGCGGGCGGTCACCGCGGGCACACGGCACGTCCGATTGACGTGTTGTCTGCTCGACCACATCACAATTCACTCACCCTTTGATGTCATCTGATTTCAGGCCATTCGGACTTCGTTCGGCCAGTTTGGACCCCCCCCCCCCCCCACGTGCGTTTATCAAGCGCGCACAACGCTTAAAGAAGGCATAATGAGCCCTACCGCGCAGAACGCACGTCCGATTGATGTGGCATCTATGCGTGCACATCGCAAATAATAATTGAATTGTTGTCCTGTGATTTCAGGTCAATCTGATGTCGTTCGCTATGAGTTTGACTGTTAGACGCCCGTTTTGGCCGTTTATGACACCAAAACGGCATTCCCGGTCACCGCGGGCACACGACACGTCCGATTGACGTGTCGTCTACTCGACCACATCACAATTCACTCACCCTTTGATTTTGTCCGATTTCAGGCCATTCGGACTTTGTTCGGCCAGTTTGAACCCCCCCCCCCCCCCACGCGCGTTTATCAAGCGCGTGCAACGCTTAAAGAACACATAATGAGCCCTACCGCGTAGACCGCACGTCCGATTGATTTTCCGTCTGTGCGTGCACGTTGATAATAATAATTGGATTTTTTTCCTGTGATTTTAGGTCAATCTGATGTTTTTCGCTATGAGTTTGACCGTTAGACGCCCGTTTTGGCCGTTTATGACACCAGAACAGCGTTCCCGGTCACCGCGGGCACACGGCACGTCCGATTGACATTACGTCTGCTCGACCACATCACAATTCACTCAGCCTTTGATTTCGTCCGATTTCAGGCAATTCGGACTTCGTTCGGCCAGTTTGGACCCCCCCACGCGCGTTTATCAAGCGCGCGCAACGCTTAAAGAACGCATAATGAGCCCTACCGCGCAGACCGCACGTCCGATTGACATGTCGTCTGTGCGTGCACATCGCGAATAATAATTGGATTGTTGTCCTGTGATTTCAGGTCAATCTGATGTCGTCCTCTATGAGTTTGACCGTTAGACGCCCGTTTTGGCCCTTTATGACACCAGAACGGCGTTCCCGGTCACCGCGGGCACACGGCACGTCCGATTGACGTGCCGTCTGCTCGACCACATCACAATTCACTCACCCTTTGATTTCGTCCGATTTCAGGCCATTCGGACATCGTTCGGCCAGTTTGGACCCCCCACGCGCGTTTATCAAGCGCACGCAACGCTTAAAGAACGCATAATGATTCATGGGTCATATGTGACGTTTACGAGTCAACCCCGCCTTAATCTGAGGCACGGTGTGGCCGTAATCACTCTATGTGACTCTCTTTTTCTTAAAATGGACAACAAAAGTACATACGGAAAACCGATCAAACGCATTCGGTTTCCATTAAAACTTTAGTAGAACGATCAATGGGTCATATGTGACGTGTACGAGTCAACTCTGCCTCAATCCGAGGCGCGGTGTGGTCGGCACCACTCAAAGTGTCTGCCTTTTGTTTCAAAATTATGTCATTTTAATTGAAAAACATCAACTGGCATACAGAAAACTGACCAAACGCATTCAGATTGTGTCGATAATTTAGCACAATGATCCATGGGTTATATGTGACATGTACGAGTCAACGCCGCCTTAATCGGAGGCACGGTGTGTCTGGAATCTCTTTATGTGGCTCTCTTTTGCTTAAAATGGACAACAATTTAAGTACATACAGAAAACCGACCAAACGCATTCGGTTTCCATTGAAACTTTAGGAGAACGATCCATGGGTCATATGTGACGTGTACGAGTCAACCCCGCCTCAATCTGAGGCACGGTGTGGCCTCCACCACTCAAAGTGTCTGTCTTTTGTTTCAAAAGGACGTCATTTGAAGTGAAAAACATCAACTAGCATACAGAAAACCGACCAAATGCATTCGGATTGTGTCGATAATTTAGCATAACAATCCATGGGTCATATGTGACGTGTACGAGTCAACCCCGCCTTAATCTGAGGCACGGTGTGGCTGTAATCACTCTATGTGGCTCTCTTTTGCTTAAAATAGACAACAATTTAAGTACATACGGAAAACCGACCAAACGCATTCGGTTTCCCTTGAAACTTTAGGAGAACGATCAATGGGTCATATGTGACGTGTATGAGTCAACTCCGCCTCAATCCAAAGCACGGTGTGGCCAGAACCACTCAAAGTGTCTGCCTTTTGTTTCAAAAGTACGTCATTTTAATTGAAAAACATCAACTGGCATACGGAAAACCGACCAAACGCATTTGGGTTGTGTCGATACACTAGCACAACGATCCATGGGTCATATGTGACGTGTACGAGTCAACCCCACCTCAATCCAAGGTGTGGTGTGGCCGCCACCACTCAAAGTGTCTGTCATTTGTTTCAAAAGGACGTCATTTGAAGTGAAAAACATCAACTGGCATACGAAAAACCAACCAAACACATTCGGATTGTGTCGATACATTAGCACAATGATCCATGGGTCATATGTGATGTGTATGAGTCAACCCCGCCTTAATCTGAGGCACGGTGTGGCCGGAATCACTCTAAGTGGCTCTCTTTTGCTTAAAATGGACAACAATTTAAGTACATACAAAAAAATGACCAAACACATTCGGTTTCCATTGAAACTTTAGGAGAACGATCCATAGGTCATATGTGATGTGTATGAGTCAACACCGCCTCAATCCGAGGCTCGGCGTGGCCGGAAACACTCAAAGTGTATGCCTTTTGTTTCAAAAGTACGTCATTTTAATTGAAAAACATCAAATGGCATATGGAAAACCGACCAAACGCATTCGGATTGTGTCGATACATTAGCACAACGATAAATGGGTCATATGTGACGTGTACGAGTCAACCCCGCCTCAATCCGAGGCGCGGTGTGGCCGGTAGCACTCCAGGTGTATGTATTATGTTTAAAATGGACATTATTTCAGGTAAAAATATATGGTATACAAAAAACCGATTAAATTATGAGTTGACTTCCGGATTCCACATATAATTGTCATCTAAATTTTAAATTGAATTCTAAACAAATTATGTATGTTTATAATTACGTTATCAATTCTAATTTAATTATGGATGTGTATAGTTCCACCATTATATGTAATTGTTAGTTGGTTATTGCAGGTACAATAATTATATATGTATGTGTTAGTTTATTGTAGGTACAATAATTATATATGTATGTGTTATTTTATTGCAGGTACAATAATTGGATTGAAATATGAGAGGGAACCCACAAAACCACACCAGGTGGTGGTCAAATTGGAGACCTGGTTACAATTGGGGGAGCTGCTGGGCAAATTGCAGGGCTGCTGGGCAATTTGCCCAGCAGAGGCTATGCCAACGGTTCAAAACCGTTGGCATAGAATATCTTGGATTTGTTTTACCAACGGTTTATAAAACCGTTGGTAAAACACTTTTCCCAATGGTTTAAAACCATTGGGAAAGACTAGATATTGGGCTTTTCCAGCACTCTGCCAACGGTTTGACAACCGTTGGGAAATGTTTTTTCCCAACGGTTTTGAAGAACCGTTGGGATAGGGTAATTTTCTCCACCTATACCAACGGTTCACTGTAAACCATTGGGAAAAGTTTTTTCCAATGGCTTACTTGCCTACGGTTGGCAGAACCGTTGGTATAACATATACCAACGGTTCCCCAGCCTTTCCCAACGGTTCTAAACCGTTGGGAAATTCTCTATTTCCAGTAGTGTACGTATGCACGAGCGACAATATCATTATTTTGATAATAAAATAATATGTAATTGGATGGTATATAATATATACAGAATCATTATCATGTTATATTTATTATTTACATTAATTACTCATCATTATTATACCCATCCAAAAAATAATTTATTGAATAACAATTACACCACGACGTGGAGACGGTAAGTCGTACGTACGCACGTATGGTGACATGTTATTCAAAGGATGGATAGAATACTGAAATATGGTTGTAAAATGTTTATAATAATATAAAAGTATATAATATACTGGATTTATTATTTTAGAATGGTAATAATAAAGAAATAAGAAGTTGAAGAAGAAAGGAACTTGAAAAGGGTGGTGAAATCATTACCTCTTCTTCGGGTTCTTCCGTTTGATTTGATCAAAAGGGCTCCTTAAGTTGGCTTTATGACTAAAGGAAGGACTCTAGGATGAAGTGAGGGAATTTGAGAGAGTATTTTGGTAGAGTTTGTCTGAACCAAAAGGCTTTGAAGGTGTGAGTTAATGAGAAGGTATAGTGCCCTTTTATAAGAGGGGTGAGGGGCACCTTTGGAAAAGCTAGAAATATTATTTTATAATAAATTCATATTCGGTTTTTAATGGATCCAAAGTGGATTATTTAAATTTTAATGTGGGTATGGGTCTAAAACAACTCAACCAATGGAATTTAGACAGGTTTGGGTTACTATATTAACCTTATCTTTAAGTATTAACTCTTAGTTAATTAGTTTCACTTTTACAATGTCTCTTTGTATTTTTATATTATATGGTTAATAAACTTACTCTATACATCCAAGAGACCCACAATTGGTCCATTAATGATACACCTATCATTATATAAGTCTCTTTGCCAAACCTTAGATTTTTAGGAATTTAATATCAATTAATAATATAATATTTGTTTTAAAAAATCTTTTATGTCAATTTTGACACTATTCAATAATTGATTTTTGTGAAAATCATAACAGAATGATTACTTCGAAAAAAGTTACTTAAGTCAATCCTAACATGTCATATTAACCTAGAAAATTAGTGTAATACATAAAAAGTCTCAAATTATATTTATTTGGGTATTTATAATATCAATTATTTTAATTTTTCACCATTATGGTAATTACTGCATCATCACTGGGTCATAAATAAATTAAATTATTTAATGTCTAAAAATTATAAATAAAATACCATTATGTATGAAATCTTTTTAGATTTATAATGAATATTTAAAATCGAATTTATCTTATGTATAACCCTATATTAAAAATGATTTAGTAAATAAACTTTGATTTTAACTCTTTTAACTCTTCTTTGAATTAAATAATAATAAATGTCCTGATCTAATCCAAGTAGAACTAAATGATAATATTTTATTCCTAAGGTTGTTTTTGGTCGAATTAAGCTTATCCAATAGAATTAGGACATGTGTTAGGGTATTATTAATATCATTTTTACCCTTAATTACCCTATTTACTTTTAACCGTGGTAAATAAAAGTAAAAAGTCACTATTCACCAAAAATTATTTTTATCTCAATGAACCACATTTTAGTTCTTGATATTAACCGTGTCTCAGATTTTTGAAATTCCACTCACAGAAGCGGTAAAATTAAGTTTTATGAAAAATTTAGTTTTTTAACTACCACTTAATGGTTTCACTATTCATCAAAAATTGAAGTTTTTCGGAACAATGCCAAAATTTCACCCTAAGTTATAATTGATATTCCGAATTCAAAAATGATGTCTATTTTAAAAAATTCCAAACATATAAGTTGCATAAATTAATTTTATAAGTAATTCCCGCTGTTACAACAAAGAACGTGTTTTTAAGAAACAATATATATCAAAAGATTGACAATTGTTTATGTCCAATTTCAAAGTAAAATTAATTCTAATGAACACCATTGGATAAAATGGTAAAAATATATTCTAATTATACTTTAAAACCACTAAATAATATAATTTATCACTATAAATTATTTTGATTAAAAAAGTTTTTTTTAAGTATTTTTCACTATTCATAAAAATTGGAAGTTCTCAGAAAAATACCAAAAATTCAACTTATGATAATTTAGATATTCTGAATCTAAAAATGAAGTCCATTTTGAAATATAAAATATATATAATTTCAAAAAGTAGGTATTACTATTCATAACGGCTAGTTTGATTGGTTGTGGTGTGTTAGAACTCGATGTTGCGTACAACACACGCTATCACATTATTCAAACAGAAGCATACCGTAGAAGCTTGGGTGTTATAGGAATTGCTTATGGAACACTTCACAAGACCCTATTGGTTTGTTTAGATCGAACCCTAACATTTCCTTCATGCATTTATAGATTTTTTTATGCCATGTATAGGGAAAGGGAAAGCACCCTTTGGAGGTGGTAGTCATTCTTGATCTATGGGACTCTAGAGTGATGTAGGTGACTAGTGGAGATGTGATCCACTTATTACATGGGTTATTTATGAGATTTTACCATGATAGATGTTGTTTCATTTTTCAATGTACTATTTTGGGTAATTATATTTCTATCTTCTTATAGTACTTTCTCCTTAATGTGTGTTGAGAATACCGACTGTGTATTGATTTATCTTCCACTATTTAATTTACTTGTGGAAAATTGTTCCCTTTGATGATTGATATAATGTCAATTTAAAGTATCCAACAAAAGGGGATCAGTAATTCCCTTCAAGATATGTCATACCGGATTGGGTATTAGTGTACCATGGTATTCGAGCCGGTTCAGGACATATAAGTTTCAAATTTTTTGAATAAGGTAGTAGAAGATGTTCCCTTTTACAAGTGAGTGGAGGGACAAACATGAAATTTCTTAAAAAATTTCAATGATATATGATCACTTTAATGAGAAAGTGGATCAAAATGGACAATTATTCAAAGGTAGGATAATTTAAGGTTGAAATATCTTTAATAAATAAAATTAATACAAGTTTGAGTGGTAATCCTACCCTTATCTCTTGGTTTAACGCTTAGTAAACTCATTTTAACCTTAACAGTGGTAACAAAATTTTACTATTTTTACTCTTCACTATGAAAATTAATTAAGTTAACTTTATTAAATAATATTAAATATTTTGAATAAAAATATATAATTCATTTTACGATATTCAATTTTTATAAGTGATAAAATTTAATTTTAAATAATTCTACAAACTGCAATGAAAACCAGTTTTAGAAAAATGTTTTTTTTATCATAAAACATAGTTTACATCCATTAATTTCCTTGTAAAAAAATAAATTTAATTTTAAAATATATTTTGAATATTTTATCTATATATATTATTAAAAAATTTAATCAATAAATATTAATTTAATTTATTAAGTTAAAAACACATTACGGATATAAAAATAATTTGTAGGAAAATGTGTTTTTAAGCCCAAAAATGAACATATATTAAAATAAAGTATAATGATGATTAATATGTAATTAATTAAATTATTTATAATTAAAGGAGTCTTTTGTTTCTCTAATAATAAATTCATAACATAATGGCACTTCTACTTGAAAATAAATGATAATTTTTACAAAAATTGGTATTTTTCACTATCCATTGAAAAATTAATATTTTTAGAATAATCCTAAAAAATCACCCTAATATAATATTGAAATTATGATTTAAAATATTATATTAATTTCATAAAATAAAATTTCTAAAAATGGTAGAAATTAATTATAATGATAATGTGAAAAATTGTGGTAAAATTAATTTTTTAAGAAAACATATTTTTGAAACATAAAATGACGTTGCTGAAAAATGGAGTACTTTTTTATCATGCGTTAATCAATAAATTTATAGTATTTAAAACATTTATAATTTTTCATAATGTTTTTTTAATATTCATACCTAACAATTTAAAAGGCTTGGTTGTAATGGTTTACTATATCCCAGTTTATATATACTCGGTGTTTTGTGTAAGGAAAGCTATTGAATACATCAATTTTATTTCAAAGGAAATACATATTAAATATCAGGGGTGTTAATGGTGATGAAGTATCAAGGATATCATATGATGGAGTTGATCATGTGGTGTTTTTTGAGTCCCCTAGAGCTGGTCTCAGGTGTGTGTTGATTCATATGAAATTTGTGATTTCTTATGGGTCCTGGAAGCTAAGACCACATGAGAAGAATTATGCAACCCAGAATTTAAAGCTAGTAGATATAGTTTTCACCTTAAAAATATAGTGACCTACCTTCTTGTTTATCATTTTTTATCTATTCTAAGCATAATAGTCTTAAGTATATCTTCACTCAGAGATATATCTACCTGAGATAGATGTTCTTTCTAGTGTTCCTATAAAACTATTCTTCAAGATAATCTTTACTCTGAGAAAAGTGAATGTTGTGGAAAATGATTTTATCAGTAAAACTCATTCCCAGATATTAGGTGATTCATTCGAGAAGTTATCCTCACTGTAGTTGTTATGAGTGGATGCATGTAGAGTAGTGTATCTCTAATCGAAGACAATCTCCCCTTCACTTCTTCATTTTATGATGGAATCACAATTTGAAGTCATTGACTATGAGTTCATTCATGATCAATTATTTATAGAACATGATCTTGATGATTTGATGGTGTGGATCACATCATCCTATTCTGAGGGTGGACATTGATTCCAGTCGTGCCATGAAAGGTGTTACTAATGAAGTTTCACACCCCCCCCCCTTAAGGATAATCTTAGAGTTTCAAAGGTGTACCAAGATATCTAATATATGTTTTGGTGGATAATAATGAAGAGGGGTATTGCAAGGTTCATTTTTTGATAACTTAATTTTTTATAGGTAGAGGTAAAGAATCATGTTCTAGTGGGGTTTTTTCCAACCCTTTGACATTATGTAGTGGAAGTATGATGATATATCGATGGATTTTGTGATAGGAATTCCACATATATTAAAATGACGCAATTATATCTGCGTTATCATTGACTAAATTACCAAGATATCCCACTTCCCTATTATTAGTGAGAAAAGTTTAGTGAAAATAATGAGATGCTTGTATTTTACAGAGATCTTCTGGCTTCATGGAGTACTCTCAATGATTTTCTCTTACCATAATGAATACTTCACATATTGGTTATAGATAAGATTGTATGAAACTTTTAGGAATCAGTTGTGGGTGAGAATAGAATTCTACCCCTAGAATAATGACAAGACTAATAGAATCATTTAGGTTTTAGAGGAAATATTGTGGTCTCATGCATTGGAATTTTCTAGGAGTTGAGCGGATCATCTACCCTTAGTGCAGTTTAATCTCAATAATACAATCACTACACTATTAGGATGGATCCATTTGAGTCCTTGTATGAGATAACTTATAGGAAACCCTTTTGTTGGTCGGAGAAAGGTGAGTCATCACTCATGGTGTTGAATATAGTGAAGTTAAAGAATGATAATGTCTTTGTGATCCAATAATAGATAAATACCACTCATATTTTTCTAGAGTACTATATAGAGAATAGCTAGAGATCCTTAGAGTTCAATGAGGGATACCATGTATTCATAAAGGTCTCAGATCAGCATAGCTTATGGAGATCTGGATAGGTGGTAAGCAATCTATGAGATACATTGGTATGTTCTAGGTACTACGTAGAGTATTCTAGGTTTCATACCACCAAGCATTGAGCCTGTAGTTAAGTTGAATTCCTGATGTCTTACAAGTTTCATAGTCGAGGAGGTATGTTCATGATCTATCACATGTTATTAAATGAGGAGATCTAGACCTTAAGGATGGATCCAACTTCTCAGAGTATCAAGTGAAAATCTAGGATCAGTAGGAGAATGCCCTTCTTGGTTTGGTTATCCCCATGGTGCATAGTGGCTCTTGGTGGTGGTGTTAGCTAGACCGAGGACAAACCCTGGAGGTTGAATGCTGGGAAAATATTCTCACGGATTGTTATGATGGACCTTTATTCTGGTTTTTAGACCTATATTTTTTCCTTTTTTACTTTTCTTTTTTTTTCTTTTGTACTCTTGCAAGATGTCAGAGGTTTTGTATGAATTTATTTTTCCAATTTCATTTTATAGCATTATTATGGTATGTATGGTGATGGTTGTGTGTTTTGGTGTATTGGAATAAGTCCTCCAGTGTGTGTTATATACCTACCCAATGCTAGTTACTAGCTCCTATCCAGTTGGAGGTGGACTTGGGGTGACAGACTGACTGAATGGCTTGAAGGCCGAAAGTTTTTATTGATTTTGGATAAGCCTCCTTTTAAGGGTAAAGGGGGAAACCAAGACTTCTAGGACATCAAGACATTAACAACATTCGAAAAGAGAGAGAGGGTTGCAACCTAGAACAAGACTACGAATAAGTGCTTCACCCAGCATCAAAAACATTAAGGCATGCCTCCACCACAGCATGGGTGCTCACCAAGCTGTCCCGTGCAAGAATGCACGGGCCTAGTACCGATGGAAATTTCAAATCCTCTCAATCATCCAAATCTAAAAATCCATGCATGATGAAGACCACCATCTCTATCCTCTTCTAAATAAAATCCTTGTAGAATGTTTGGGTTCCCCCATAGTCCATCCATTTTACCTCTAACAACAATCAACCAGAAATTTACAGACAGATTCACAGTCAACCACACCATCAGCACCACCAAGATGCCACTAATTCCACAGCAGATCAAATAATATCCTAGCTTCACCAAATCAAAACGTGGGAACAAATTACAGTAGCACCAAATTGAAAGTCCTCCCCCCTCTGGTCCACTGGAGCTGACCCCGAGCCCACAGGTGCACGCCAGGTCCGACGTCAAGCTAGGACAAAGCTGAGTAGAGATCTCAGATCCGGAAGGCATGCCAAGGCCACCGCCGAGCACATCGAAGCCGACACTGATCCCACCGCAGCCGAGATGGAATTATGAAAGGTCGGAGGCAAGCACACTGTAGCGAGCACACCGACCACGACGAGATCCTGAAGGCATAGTCGTCACCAATCTGAGATCCTGAAGCTGAACAACTCAAAGCCAACAAACACCGACGCCGAGATGAGGTCCCGAAGCCAGGAACGTCAAATCCGTCACGAGCGAGCTCCCGAACCTGAAAGTTACAACAAAGCCGCCGCCGAGCCAAGAACGCATCCAGACCACACGGATCTTCCGCCCACCGATGTCGAGACGAGATGAGAAGTCGTTGTCAAGGTCGGACCAAGCTGTAGGAAGAGAGGAGGCGGTTTGGAAGAGAAACCCTAGTCGTGCGAGTTAGGGGACAAGCCGCCGCTTAGATGGGTTTGGTCCACCCAAGCGGGGCTCAGAAGGGTTAGGTCATGTCACCCACTGATTTTTTCATTTTTTTTAAAATATAATAATAATAACTTTATATATTTATATATACTTATATATAATTATTTATATACATATATGTATATATATACGTACATACATATATATATATACCTATTTCCCATCACAGGTTTGTAGTAAAGTCTTATAAGAAACAAAGAAGTTGTTAAGGGATCAAACTCATCCAGTTGTTTTTATTTTTTTAAAGGCTAGGGCCACAATCATGAATTGTGGTTATAGATTTAATGTGTGGTCATAGTCTGTGTCGATCAAGGTCATAGGTGGAGTTGAAATAATGTGATTAATGTGACCACCATCATAAATTTTTTCTATATACCAGACCTTATGTCAATGGTAGTAAGGCCCATGGTTAACATGGACCGTGGGTGTAGGCTATAGCCACAATCCTGGGGCCTATTGATTTTTTTTACCTCTAGAAATAGGTACATTTTCTAATTATGATCTCTTATAAAATATTTATGAATTTTGTGTTTATCTTTATTTTTTTTACTTCCTTAACTATCAATAGTCAACATATTTTAAATAGGATGTAGATTTTCTTAGAAATGATTAGGAAAATTACAAGGTTTTATATTGTTTGCAAATATCATCAAGAGTTGATATTCTAACACTTTTTTATTTTTTTTATTTCATATAGATCTTTAAGAGTTGGTTTATCCACTACTAATTTAGTTGATTTTATTATCATTTTAAAATAGGTATTGGAGATAGATTTTATAATTGAAATATTTCATTATTAGTAGGAATAAGATAGAATATATAGAGTGTAATTTTAGTAAATGATTGTATAGTTATATTATGGATGTGATATTGGGAGCCCAAATTATTTAAATAATTATTAATTTTTAATATTTATTTTCATTTTTACTTTATTAAAAGGATCAATAATTAACTTTTGGTTTGTATGAATTAATCTCACATCATTCTGACATACGGTGTGGCAAGATTGATCGAAATTGCATGTTTTGAATTTAAAATGGTTTCTTTAACACAGACCACATGATCAAAAAAATAAAATGTACTACGATTTTCATGATATACTAGGACAATGATCCATGATATATTGCTGACAAGTATGAATAAACCACACATCAATTTGACACACGGTCTAGTTGAATTGACTCAAAGTGTTTGGTTTCATTATAAAAGTATCATTTTTGTCTAAAACACACATCAAATACTCATACCAAGAAAAAAATTGGTTGTTTTGATACATTATTATAGTGATCCATGATTAATTTTTTATCTGTAGGAATTTACCTCACATCAATCTAACACACAGTTTGGCCGAATGGACTAAAGTGCATATTTTCAATTTAAAATCGATATTTTAAGTGAAAACACATGTCACATACTCAAAAATGAGGAAAGAATATCATTTTATTGATACTTTATTATAAAGATATATAATTCTTTTTTATCTTTAAGAATAAAACATTCATCAATATATCACACAGTCTGGCCAAATTGACTCAAAGTGAATGCTTCCAATATAAAAGTGTCATTCTAGTTTAAAACACACATTACATACTCAAAATTGATAAAATATGATCGTATTGTATTGATAGTTTAGAAAAAATATAAAATATTTTTTTTTTTATTTTTAGGAATTAATCTTACAACAATTCAATACATGGTGTGGATGGATTGACTGAAAGTGCATGTTTTCCATTTAAAATCAACCTTTTAAGAAAAAACGATCACCACATCAACATAAAAAGTAAACAATATTTTATTTTCATTATACTTTAGTAAAAATATTGATAATTAATTTTTTATGTGTATTAATTAACCTCAAGTCAATCTGACACACTGTGTGGACGGTATGACTGAAAGTGATTGTTTTCATTTAAAAGTGAAATTTTATTTCGAAATGCATGCCACATACTCAAAACCTAGAAAACATACATGTGTTGTATTGATAATTTAGGAAAATAATATATGAATTATTTGTGAAATTTTGGAATTAACTAAATTTCAATATAATATGTGGTGTGGCCAGATTGATTGAAAGTTCATATTTTCATTTTAAAAGCAATATTTTAGGCCAAAATCTACATTAGATACTCAAAACTAAGAAAATATTATCATATTATCTTAATATTTTGGAAAAAAATCATTGATTAATTTTTGATGTTTAGTAATTAACATAACATCAATATGATACATGGTGTTTCTATATTGACTAAAGGTGTATATTTTCAGTTTAAAAGTGACATTTTAATCCAAAATAGGTGTCACATAGTCAAAACTAAAAAATATATAAGATTGAATTTATACTTTATGAAAAAAATTTGGGATTTATTTTTTATTTATAGTAATTAACCACACATAAATCTAAAACATTGTGTAGTTGATATGACTAAAAGTGTGTGTTTTTAGTTTTAAAATGGTATTTTATTCCAAAACTCATGTTACATACTAAAAACCAAGAAATAATTCTTTGGTTTTTGTGATAATTTAATTATCCTTGATTTATTTTTTATAAATAGGAATTAAAATTACATCAATTGGACACACAGTGTGGTTGGATTGTCTGAAAGTGTATATTTTTATCTTAAAAGTGACATTTTAGTAAAAAACATGAGTCACATACTCAAAACTAAGAAAAATAACATGAATTATCTTGATAAATTATGTAAAAAATCTATGATCCATTTTTGATCTGTAGTAATAAATCACACGTTTATCTGTAATATGGTGTGTTTGATATGGTTGAAATTTTGTGATTTCATTTTAAAGTGAAATTTTAGTTCAAAACACAGGCCATATACTCAAAACTAAGAAAAAATGTTCTATCTCTCTTGACAGGTTTAGAAAATAATAATTAATTCATTTTTATGTGTTGGAAATAACCTCATGTTAATTCAACAAATGGGGTGGATGATATGATTAGAAGTTTTTATTTTTATTTAAAATGATATTTGAAATCAAAAAAATATCACTTACTCAAAATAGATAAAACATGATTGTATTGTATTGGTACTTTATTAAAATAATTCATGATCTATTTTTGACATGTGGTAATTAACTAAACATCAATCTAACACACTATGTGTCCATATTACCTGAAAGTGTGAGTTTTCAGTTTAAAAGAGAAATTTTAAGCCAAAATGTGCATGATATACTCAAAACTAGGAAAACACCATTTTATTTTCTTGAAAATTTATGAATATTATATTTGATTTATTTTTGATGTGTGGGAATTAACTTCACCTTAGTCTGACACATAGTGTGATTAGTTTGACTCATAGAACGTGTTTTTTGTATAAAAGTTACATTTTAGCTCAAAAATTGAATCACATAGTCAAAAATAATAAATCATATTCATATTCAATTAATAATTCAATAAAATTATTTGTGACACATTTATGATTTTAGGAATTAACCACACATCATTCTGATATCTGGTGTGGTTGAATTGACTAAAAGTGCTTGTTTTCATTTAAAAATAACATTTTATTTGAAAATTAATGTCACATACTCAAAACTAAGAAAAATAATATATATTATCTTAATAATTTAAAAAATGATCCATGATTTATTTTTTATTTTTAGGAATTAACCACATGTCAATTAGACACATAGTGTGTCCAGATTGACTAAAAGTGCATGCTTTCATTTTAAAAGTGACAGTTTTGTCACAAACACATATCACATACTCAAATATGATAAAATATTATTTTATTATACAGAATATTTATGAAAATTATCTATGATTTATTTTTTATGTTCATAAATTAACCTCACATCAATTTAACACATAGTATAGTCGGTATGACTAAAAGTGCATGTTTTCTTTAAAAGTGACATTTTAGTTAAAAACACACATCACATAATAAAATATAATAAAATATTCTCTAATTGTTTTTATACATCAGTAAAACAATATGTGGTAGATTTTTTATGTGTAGGAATCAACCATAGATCAATCTGACACACGATTTAGCCTGTATGATTCAAAGTGCAAGTTTTTTGTATAAAAGTTAAATTTTAGCTCATAACACATATCACATATTCAAAACTAATAAAACATGCTTAAAATATCTTTATACTTTAGTAAAAAGTTACATGATTAAATTATATGGTTTATGGATAAACTAGACATAAATCTGACACACGGTGTGGTCAGCATGACTCAAAGTGAATATTTTTAGTAAAAAAGAATCATTTTTTCACATAACAAATGTAATGTAGTCAAACAGAGAAAACATGATTGTATTATCTTAATACTTTAGGAAGATTTTCCACTATTTATTTTTATGTATAATAATTAACCTCACATAAATCTGACAGATAGTGTGATTAGATTAACCGGAAGTGTATATTTTTAGTTTAAAACTAACATTGTAGTCTATTATATATGACACATTCTCAAACCAAAGAAAATGCACTTGGAATTTCCAGATAATCTCAAACAATGACCCTGGATTTATTATTGATGTTTAAGAATTAACCTCAAGTTAATATGACACATGGTGTGGCTGATATGACTGAATATGGATGTTTTATTTAAAAATGAAATTTTAGTTTAAAACGCATGTCACATACTCAAAACCAAGAAAACACACTTAGATTGTCTTGATATTTTTTGGAAAAATACCGATAATTCATTTTTGATGTGTACGAATTAACCACACTTGAGTTTTAAATGTGTTGTGGAAAGTATGATTGAATGTACATGCTTTTATTTAAAACATAATTTTAATTCAAAACGCATGTCACATACTAAAAACCAATAAAACACATTTAAATGATATTGATGTTTTAAAAAAAAGATACATAATTCATTTATAACATGTAAGAATCTACCACAAGTTAATTTTATACATAGTTTGGCTAGTTTGACTCAAAGTGTGTGTTCTCAGCATAAAAGTAACATTTTAACTTACAATGCACGTGACAATGTAAAAATTGAAAAAAACATGCTCACATTATCACTATAGTTTAGAAAAATAACCAATTATTCATATGTGACTTATAGGAATTATCTGTATATCATTCCAATTTAAATTTATTAGGGATTAGATAATATTTTAAATATAATTTTTATTTATTTTTAATATATTATTACTAAAATTAGAATTATTTTTATTACAACCTCACACATCTTTTATATGATCTTGGGTCTATCATTAGAGAAGGCCTATAGTGAGTGTTCTTTTGCATTGGTTGTAATTGATTTTGTTTTTTATTTAATTTTAAATCAATGTAATTATATTTTATTGAAATTTTTTAATATAATATTTGTTTTGAAGTGATATTACAATGTAAATTTAAATTGGTCATTAATTTAATATTTGTACTATAATTTATGTTTTTTTTATGTGTTTATGGGCTATTGAAAAATGTTATTTATATAGTCTCTATCACTATTTAGTAGTTGTTATTGGCCTTTGTTAGTGGTAAATGTAGCACCGATAAAATGGATCTTTATGAGCTCTAGGTGTAGCATTGATAAAGGATACCTTTATCAATGCTAAAATTTTCCCTGTTAAATTCACCCTTTATCAATGCTTTTTTATGTGTTTATGGGATATTTAAAATTGTTAAACTCCCCCTTTATCACCTTTTTACCACTAATAAAAGTGATTTCTAATACTGCTAAAAGGGTTTTCAATAGTAGTGATTGGAATGAGTTTGTAATACACATCAACTTTGATTTTTAAGGTTTTAAAAATATTTAAAAATGGAGTTTATTTATTGGTTTTAAATGGGGAATACTAGTAACCCCACATTGAAAAGTGGGTTGGAGTGGGATATAATTTATAATGGGGAACACATTTATCATTATTTAAAATGATAGAGTATGGAATAAAAATGTGGGTGATGCTGCACCACCCCATCCATGCACGCATACATGATTGTGAAATGTATCACATTGATAGTGAAATTTGTAATATAATCTCATGCCTAAAGGGGTGTGTCTGGTGGGTCGGGCCAGTTCACCAAATGGGTGTGGTTTGGAATGTCAAACAGATTAGACATGATCTAACAGACATGTTCATGTGCTAGCGAGTGTGTTCTTGTCCACTTATTTGATTGGATATCAGATATATATGACTAAACTAAATAAGATATACCTTTCTAGAATATGTTTATTTCTACTCTAAAAGAGAGAGATATATTATTTTAATGGGTACTCTAATGCCTATACAAGGTGGATCCATGAAATAGAAAAGGTATTCAATTTGATCAATTCTGAAGGACTCTAGTCCCTCTCAAATATTTAGATTCCCCTCAAGGATTCTAAAAGAATCAAAAAATATTGTTTTCACACAAAAAAATGAGATTTTATCACTCTCTTAATTCCAAAACCTCATTAAGGGTCACCCTCCACTAAGTAAAAGTGTAGAGTAATGAGCCACTATTGTATCCTAAAGAGGATTCACTTTCAACCCTTTGTACTGCCTATTTGGTGGGGGTGAATCTACTCTTAAAGATAGCTACATCATTATTAGGATTCATATGGATCTAATAACACATATTAGAACTAGATAATGTGATTAAAATACCAATATAATGATCATCGTCTTTAAAACATTTTAAAAATAAATGTTCTAGAAGTGAAAAATCAATGTGTACCTTAAATAAGATCCATCACATGCTACTTCCATTACTATATATTCATCCACTATACTTGATGATGATCAATAAGAAACAATCATTGGGTTTTTTCCTTCATAGTTGATCCACTAGTTTAATCTGATTTATTAATCATATGAATGGAACTTTTCTTTTTATAATGGTGTGATAGAACCTCACATGGAAAGAAGTAAGAGGAGAGAAATTTTGGATATGGATAGTTTTAGTCAATCATCAAGAAAGAACGCTCACTTCTATCACATGGAAGTGGTCTCTATAAATCCTTCATGGATGCTCCTCAATAGATCATTCATTTACCCATGTATTATAATGAATGAATAAATGCATCATCCACTTTATGTATCTCATGCATTAATTATTTTAACTCCCATGGATTACATCTCATAAAACTACCTCTTAAATGATAACCACTATAGAACATGTCAGCCTCCCATACCATCAATGCTAGTGGCATACATATTCCATGGAATATAGCTTTTCATGCCCTATAATATATATAGGTTGTAGATTATGATATCATTAAATCATATCCTTTGTTTGAAGTGGGAAATGAAATGAAAAAATATTGTCATGCTTTTATGATCACCCCCAAATTGTATAATACTATTACATGGGCAGGACTATATGATATAGTTATATCATAGAAAAAAATATACCTAACCAAGGTATATCACATACCATTTATTTCTTCATGTCATACCATACTAAATGTTTATATCATACTCTATGATATAGATTAAAACACTTCTCATGTATAAGCGATTTTGGGAATATCTCCATTGATATCCCAATTGCATTAAATCATAATAGTCTTTGTTCAATTTTACCTTATATCATATCATATATGATAACTTATGAATCCATTTCCAAAAATATTTTGGATATTATCCAAAACACTTTTTGAAATCTATCATTAACTTCACCATATATCATATCATATGTAATACCTTATGGTTACCAATCTAAAAAATTCTAGATTAAGTCTATAACACTTGGTGAGAATCACTCTAAGTCAAAATAAACCCTCATTTAGTCAACCAGAAAGTGTAACCCCATAGGTCTTTATAAAATTAACAATAAATGAAAATTTCCATATCCATATGTGTAATAAAAGAGCAGCCTCTAGAAAAGAATCAATTATACTCAATATATAAAGGTGCATGGCATAATATCTATCACACACATGTATCTCTATGTTTGTGTCCACCAAATACATCATATGCTAGTGTACACCCTAAAACATTCCCTTTACCCAAGCCATAAATAAACCATGGGACACAAATTATGTCAATCTGATACAGTCAACTCATACATTCTTGACACATCAAGTATAGAATGATCAGGTTGATGAATACATCACATATACCTCATCCAAATAGATAATCACATTATATGTATTATCTAAGTATAGGAATAAACTCCCTATTCTATCTCAATATAGGGACCAAATGTTATAATTTTCATATGAGAGGAGAAATCCCAACCTTTTTTAGCTCCAACTGACAACATGATCAACAACATACCCAACAGACCCCTGATTAGCTAATGCTGAAGGCTTACATAATAAAAGTATCAAATTATGATGGTTTTCATGCTAGGTATCTATTCAAATTAAGGTAATTATGACTTCTATATGATCCATGAACCCCTAGTATACCAAATACACAGTGTATGACACTCAATTCGGTATACTTAATGAGTCATCGAGTGTGCATACACACTTTTTTGTGCCTCATGGTTATATTTCATATCTCATACAAGAATCCTACTCACTGTAATGTTAACATTTCATCATAATAAATAATACTCAATAATGAACATCAATTAGGGATGAATCAAATTCAAACTTTTAATGGTCAATTATCATTGCATTTCATGAAATATATATTTATATACACATTAATTAGGCTAATGTGAAAGAATGGTAAATTATATTTTTGAACCCTTGTTTTAATGATCAAAAAATCATGTTAATAATTATTTTAATGGTTTTACTGTTTTATGATTGCATTTTATAATATAATTCAATCTAGTTAAAATATTATCTAAGTGTAGAAAATAACTAAAATCAGACTTGAGTCGCCACTGAGATGATTCACTGTAGATATGAGTCACCATTGTGATGAGTAATCGTTAAGATGAGTCATTGTTGAGCTGAGTAACCACTGATCATGATTCACTACTAGATGGCCTACTACTAGATAACCTACCACCATCACGACTCACCTTTGGCCTAACCCACTGCTATAAATGAGTCACTGATATGACAACTCACCGTCTCTATTCTAGGATATTTGAATTGAATTATTTTAATAACTATATTATTGAATTTAACGTTGAGGATTATTTTGGTGATTGTTATTAACTATTATAGGAAAACATTAAATTCATGTTAGAGCTCAGTATGAGGATGAAAAGGATCGTGATGATTATTATTCAAATGACTCTCAATCATTTAGTTCCGTATATTGAAATAAGTATCCTCGTCCATGAAGATAAGGATATATGCTAACAGATAGAAAAAAACATTCTTGTTGTATACTTGAAAGATCATTCCCAGAGAACTTCCACGATTCATCCTTACTTAATTTCTACTGTAAAATAGTGGATCTTACAAAAAATTCAAATCTTTTCCTACATTTAGAAAAAAAAGATCATATGATTCTCTGTTTTACTATGTTTTTTATAGAAATGACTTGAGATTCTCTCCAAGCTACATCCATGGAGTCTCAAGCTTATGCAGTAATTCATATCAAGAAAAAATTTCTTCTCTACATATATATACTTAATCTTTCTATTTTTTATATTTAATTTTGAGCAGTGTCTTTTTTGTATTTTTTATCAACACACACTATCTCCTACACTATTACTATAAGATACAAGATATCTTCTTATCTCTCTTTTTATATGTATACCCATGAGTATTTTTGAAGAGGTCCATATACAGCCTGTATTTTTTTTCTTACCACATCTATTATGGAAGATGTCCCTACTTGGCCTGGATAGATTTTATCTATTTTCTATGTTACTAATACTAGTTTGGATCAGATTATATTTATATAATCTTCTTGGCAATGATTGATTTTAAAATTGGATGGGATTCAGTCTCTGTTTAAGACTAATCCTCTTATTTTTATTCCAATGTGTCTTTTGTTTTGTTTCATTTATAATCTTTAAACCTAATTTGTTTTAAACTATAAACAAAATCACTAGTTTGATAGTTAATCATAACTAGTGTTTATATAAGTATTTGATTGTGGAAGTTTATTTCAAAAGATAAAATATTTTTTATATTGTTTTAATTGAGAAATAATCAAAATTTGAGGAATCTTTTAAAATTTTGAAATTATATTAAACTACTCCTTTGATTAACTGGGAACTTTTAATTAAATAGGGGATTTTATTTGAATTTTTTTTAATAAAAAATTTATTGGGAACTCAATTCACCCCCCCCCCCCCTCCCCTCTTGAGTTACTCACTCCAACCAACATTTAGTATCAGAGGATTTCAAAATATTTTCAACTTTGATTTTAGTTTTATTTTAAAGATCCTAAATTTCGGTTAATTATAAATTAAGTTATTTAAATGGATAATAGACAAGAAGGTTCTTCTACCAATAGAACATCCTTATTTAATGGAAATAACTAGTCCTAATAGAAAATAAAGACAGAAATGAATATTTAAATCATGGTCTTTAAAATTTGGAATGTTATTGAAAATAAATATGAATTACTTGAGACTACTAGAGCTACATGGGATAATGATACTAAAATTACCTATAAGAATAATTGAAATTCCATTAATTACCGTTACTGTTCTTTGAATGATGAAATGTTTAATAGTATATTTTCTTGTAAAACTTCATATGAAATATGTGACACATTAGCTATTTCTCATGAAGAAACAACTAATGTGCAAGAAATGGGATTAAATACCTATACAAATAAATATGATACGTTCAATATGAAACCTAGTGAGATTATTTCTGATATGTATATTAGGTTTAATGAGATAGTGAATATAATGATATCATTGGTAAATCTAGTTTTAGAAAAAGCTAAATTCGTGCGATAGTTGAGATGTATTCCTGAAATATAGGGAGAAAACTCAATCTCAATTAGATAATCCTATGATATCAGAAAACTACCTATTAAGGAATTGAATGGGAAGATAATGATGTTTGAGGAAGATCTTAAAGTAAATCATTAAAATAAAGATAAACTTATGAGGAATTCACTAGCCTTCTAGACTACTATATCAAAACATAAGGAAAAAACTACAAGCTGAAAGTTCCAATGATAAAGAATCACCAGCCAATAGTGATGAGGAGATGTCTCATCTAGCCAAAATGTTTAAGAAATTATATAATAAGAATAAATTATTCATGAAACCAATCTAAATGGAAAATTATGATAATAAATTTAATTTTAAGAAATAATGGAAAATTGATGATAATTTAAATTATATTACCTGTTGTGAGTTTAAAAGAAAAGGACATGTTAAGGCTGACTGTCCCAAGTTGAAATACAAAAAGCAGTAAGATGATAGGGACAGAATGTATAATAAATACATGAAATATTATTAGAGTGCTTCTAAGGATAGCTCCAGTTACTCATAATTGACTCATAAAGAAAATTCTAACAGAGCAAATATATTCTTGATGAAAAACATATCTAAGCTACCTACTGTCTCTCCTATACATATTTGAAATAATTCTAGAGATAAAAATAATGATGAAAATATAAAAAATAATGAAATTATTAAATAATATAATATTATTAAACATACCATTAATTAACTTAAAGATAAATACAAAATTTTAAAGAAAAAACATTCTTTATTTTCCAGTGTTAAATATGACCTTTTTATAAGAAAAGTATGCCCAGTTATTGAAAGAATATAATGAACTAAAATTTTCAAAAGATAAATTAAATAAATTCCTAGAGAGATTTACCAATATAATAAACACTCTCACTAAAATATTGGAAAAACTAATTTCACTTAAGTATATTATCGACTTAGGTTATCAACATGGACAGAGGGGTTATGAAGAAAACTTTTATTCAAAAATCTAATTCTAGAAATTATGATTATAGATCTTCTTCGACTAGACATAATAAAGTTTTTATCTCTAAAATATTACAATCTTCTTATAGGAAACCCAATAAGAAAAATGGGTTCCTAATGCTATCATTACTAACATTTCTAGACCCAAGAAATTTTGGGTACAAAAATCATTTTTTATATAAAATTAATTTAGAGGGAACCTATCTAAAGATGTCAAATAAAAGTATATAGTACTTGGAAATCATATGTTCCCAACATATGATATAAGATTACTTAAGATTCAATAACTTCATAAAGTTTGATGGTGGACATGTCACCTTTGGTGACAATACTAAAGGAAAAATAATTATCCTTAGAGAAATCGGTAACTCTAACGCAATTTTAATTTCAAAAGTATTTTTTTTATGGTTTAAAATAAAATATTCTTAGTATACCATAGGCATATTAGCCTCATCCAAATTTTTGAGGTATCCTTAAGTGCATACAAGAGACCTAGGTTCAAAACCAGGAGGAGGCATATTTCTGGGTACTATAGCAGTACTGTAGCAGTACTGTAGTAGGTACTGTAGTAGTTACTGTAGCAGGTATTGTTTGATATGGTGGCAGCTAAAACTATTCCCATTGGACCACCAGTTTGGGCTTAGAGTCCTTAAGGCCTTCGGGCCACCCAGGCCTTTGGGTCAGTAAGGCTTTCGGGCCACCTTTAAGGCCTTTGGTCCACCTCATAGCCTTCAGGCCACATGTAGTTGCCCCAAACAGACTCTACAAAAAAGGAGCAGCCCTAGAGGAGGATTTAGAGAAGGCACACTCACCAGAGCAGAACCAATGGATTTGGAAGAATGAGAGGGTATGGATACTCCATCAGGACCAGCCTATTCTTTCATGGGAAGCTTATCCAGACATCCATGCGAAGGTGGAGAGCTACCATTATGATACAGATGTTGGGGAGGGGTAGTTCCTTGTAGTTATAGTCTAGTTTAATTTCCTAAGACCTTCGGGTCATGTAATGTCTCTTAAGCCTATGGGCCTTGTAATAATTAAGCCTACAGGCCTTATAAGGGTTCCCCGTCATCCCTTGAAAGGGGGGTTTATCAAAAATCAATAAAAATGAAGGCCTTCAGGATATTCGGGCTTAGCATCCTATAGCTATGTGATGATCAAATTGATGTAAAATTTGAAAAAAAATGATTTTAATTTTTTTTATACCCAAAAATTATTTAGTTTTTACTACCTTGAGGAATAAAATTTTTTATGGATTTAATTTATATTTTTTAAATTCCCAAAATGTTTCTTGAATATTTCATTTCATATAAAATATTGGCTTTGGCATAGAAGATTAGGCCACTGTAATATTCACTCACTTGGAATGATTACTTATAATGGATTAGTCAGAGATCTACCTAAACTTGAATTACCAAATGATTAAGTCTATAAACCCTATCAAAAATGGAAAAATCACAAAATATCATTCAATCTAAAGAAAGATGTTTCAACTTATCAACCCCTAAAATTGGTTCATCCACAGTCCATATTTTTTATTTTCAAACACTTTTAAAGGCTAAGTGTGAACCTCAACAAAGTTCCAACTAGGAAAACATTAAATAGATTCAAAAACCTCCACAAACCACCAAATAAAAAATAAAAAAAGGCCTTCCATCAATAAAAAATTATAATTTCAAAAAATCAACTGCCTCCATCAATGTCGTCCAAGAATTCACAGCACCGCAAAATGAAAACCCATTTCAAAATTTGAAATTAAAAAATAAACAAACCATCATCATTCCTCGGTCACCATCATTACAAGATGCCTGACACCGTCATCCATATTTAGACCTCATTTTCTGTCACCAACATAAAAGGTATTCACCATCATCACCATAGAACAAACAGAAACCATGTTAACTGTTTAACCACCAGAAACCATCTTCATCATAGAGAAGTTGACACTGTTGCCACCGATACACCAAGACTCGTTGTTATTGTCACATCAATGTCATCGATACACTAAATATGTTATAAATAGAAGCACATAAGGAGTCACCATGGGCAGAACACACTGAATATCCAATCATCTCAGCACCAAACTGACAAAACATTGATGATGTCTGAGACGTCCACTGGAACCCACCATTGTGGTGGAATACCAACCAAAACTAGTGAACCACTCGATCAACCCGACACTATAGACTTCAACATCACACCACTGATGAAAACCAGGAAAACATAGACACAAAAACTATAAAGTGAACAATAGCACCAGTGAATGACCAGAAGCAACAACACATCATAACCCCAAACCTTAAGAAGAAGAAATCCCTGGAGGGGGAACCAAATTGGGGAAATAAGACAAGACAAGTCTACCAAAAAATCCTTCGATGCTCAACCAACACCTCCCAAGACACCCCAAGATTATTTTCACTAGACCAAGATGGGGTCATAAAGCAAAGTATTTGGTGACAAGAGTAGAGAAGAATCCAATAGAGACCTTAACTAGGATCCTTAGATAAAAGAACAAACATGGAATAGAAGAAGGGGAGAATGGGAATGAAACCTGAAAAACAAAGTAGGGGAAGAAACTGTCAAACTGGAAGTTCCACACACCACTACTCCTAATACCATAATCCCAAACCCATCTAATAAACTAACACACATAACCAATATGGTGTCAAGCATGTTGGGCTAGACCGATAGAGCATTGTAGGAGAGGAGTAATAGACCAAACCAGTGGTCCCAAAAAATGAACCAAAGGGAAAGGAAACAGAGAACCCAAGCCTAGAATAAGGGAACCCTGTAAATTATGGGCCATCAAGAAGAATGTAAAGAAAAAAAGAAATATAGAATCTGTAAAGAAGAGTAAAAATAGTCCTTGGGTATTATTTTTAGCTCACAAAAAGTGAATCATTATCTCACTTTACCAAGTATGTAAAATTTATAAAAAAAATTAGTGGAATGAGGATTATGACCTTAAGAGGTGACCATGTTCGTGAGTTTTAAATTCAAGACTTTTAATACTTTTGATCACAAAATGGATATAACCATAAATTATCTAATACAGGGACCCCCTAGTAGAATGTAGTGGTATAAAGAACAAATAAACACTACAAGATATTGACTGAACAATTCTTAATGGATATGACTTATCTATCTAATTTTGGGAAGAGGCTATGAATACAGCCTGCTACATAATTAATAGAGTTTTAATTATACCTATCTTGAATAAAACCCCTTATGATATTTGGAATAGTAGGAAGCCTAAGGTTAATTATTTAATATTTTTTGGATGAAAGTTATTTATTCTTAATAATAAGGATAACCTTGACAAGTTTTCCTCCAAGGTTCATAAAGTAATTTTCCTTAGTTATCCAACTTCACATAAATCCTATAGAGTTTTTAACAAAATAACCAAGACTATGGAAGAATATATCCATGTAATGTTTGATGATATAGATCCACATGAACCTAAAACCCCTTTATAAAACCTTGAGGATGATTTATCCACTCTAAAAATCAATTCCAAAACCTCTGATAGTTTTGTAAAGTAATCTAAAAAATCAACTAGTTCTGAGGAACATCCAAAACCAAAACCTTTAGAATATAATGAGGTGACTAGCCCATATTTTTCTAGAGTTCTCAGGACTCTTAAATTTTATCCTTTAGATTTTTCATTTAGAGACTTAGATAAAGTTACACGTACTAGAGGTTCTCTAAGGAACTAGGTTGAACATCAATCATTTTTATCACAAATTGAACCTAAGAACATCACTGGCTTAATTAATGATGAATTATGGGTAATGGTTTTGCAAGAAAAACATAACGAATTTGAATTAAATATGGTTTGTTAACTTATTAATAGACCCAAAGATACTTTGATTATAGGCAGTAAATAGGTATTTAGAAAAAAGGCTGATGAATCTAGAACAATATTAAGAAATAAGGTTAGACTAGTTTTACAAAGGTATAGTCAAGAAGAGGGTATAAACTATGAAGAAAAATTTACACATGTTTCCATACATGAATCTATTATAATACTTATTTCTTGTCTAGTGCATTTTGATTTCAAAGTATATCGAATGGATGTCAAGATTGTATTCTTTAATGTGTATATAGTTGATGATGTTTTGGTTGAAAACCCCCTCATTTTCCAAAATCCCCATTTTCCAAATCATGTTTTCAAACTAATAATAGAATTATATATTCTAAAAAGGTATCCTAGATCTTAGTATGATAGGCTCAGCTCTTTTATAAATTTTATAGGTTTTTTAAAAGGTAGAGCCGATCCTACACTTTTTATAAAAATAATTTCAAATGATGTTTTAGTTGTTCAAATATATGTAGATGATATTATATTTAGTCTTATAAAAATTATTTTTTGTGTTTCTTATTTAGAAATGATTCAAAATGAATTTGAAATGAGTTTAATGGGTGAATTGAAATTATTTCTTTCTTTTTATATTTTTCAAAATAAATAAGGAATTATTTAAAATTTAATTAAATATAATAAATATATTTTAATTTTTTTTGTTTTAGATAGAAATAAAAGTAGTGACACTCCTATGAGTACCACCAGTATGTTGGATCTTGATGAAGCTAAGAAATCAGTGGATTAAACCAATTAAAAAGGTATGATCAGAAGTATTCTCTAATTAAATACTATCCAACCTGACATTATGTTTAGTGTGTGTATGTGTGATATTTTTCAAGAAAAATAAATAGAGCCACATTTACTTTTTGTTAAAATTATTTTTAAATACCACAAATATACAACCAATTTTAGGACTATTCTACTCTAGAGAATAAGCATTTGACTTAGTGAGTTATTTAGATATTGGTTTTGTTGGTTATAAGTTTGATAGAAAAAGAACCTATGGAACATTTATTCTTTGGGAAAAGTATTAAGTTTATTAGTGTTGTAAGAATAAAAATTTTGTTACACTATCTATTGCTAAATCTAAATACATAGCTGCAGGTAGCTGATGTGCTCAAATTTTTTGGATGAAGCACGCTTTGTAAGATGATGGGTATCAATTCAGAAATGTCCTTAAAAATTTTAAAAATGCAAGTGTATTAAACATTTCTGAGAATTCAGTGTCTCACTATAGAACAAAACATATTGATTTCAGACATCACTTTTTGAGATACCATTTTCAAAAGGGTGATATAACTCTTTAATTCTTAGGAATTAAACATCATCTTGCTGATATTTTTACTAATCCATTGAATTTTGAGAGAATGAACTACATAAAACATGAATTATGCATGATTAATATTGGTCAAAATTAATTTTATAGGGACCCACCATTGAAAATTACCCACCGTTGGAACTTACCCACCATTGGAACTTACCCTCTGTTGGAAATTACCCACCGTTGGAAATTACCCACCATTGGAAATTACTCACCCTTGAAAATTATTCACTATTGGTAATGACCCACTGTTGGAATTAAGTTGTTTTGGATAAATTTATTTTATTTTATTTTTATTTTTTATTTCATTTTAATATAAATGTTTTATTTCAGTTTTCAATTTTCAAATCCATAAATGATATACATTAGACCCTTAGTCTAATTTCAATGCACTCCCTCACACCTTTCTTCCTAGAGATTCTCCTCTATCTTTCTCTTCTGACCTTTAGGATTCCCAAGACCTTATGTGAACCTTACACTCTATTTGAAATGGTTAGAGTGATGTGAGATATTGTTTCATCTCTTGATGATTCATATCCTTCAAATAAGCAAAGAGGAGATTCAATCGAACCATTTTTGAGCCATAGAACCCACAAATCATGAAATTTACAGTGGTACCTAAGAAGGAAGTAAATGATGAGTGGTTCATGTCAAGAAGATCATTGGTGATAAAATTAATCCAAGAATATGGATGGGTAGATTGGTTCTTGAATAATGATAGACTATTCTATCCTAGGTTGGTACATCAGTTTTATCAAAATGTCAACATTATATTTAGAGAAGATAAATATTGGATTCAAAGTAGGAAAGATGGGAAAAAGTTAATTTTATCTTTGATACAATGGGATATATTTCTTAAATTACCATAAGAAGGTGTATTAAATGATTATCAATGGATGATTCTGAGTAATAGTGATTCTTTTTTATATGATTTTTTTTAGAAAAACTTACTGGAGATGGAACATTAAGGATACTAGCTGCAATTGAGTTAAATGGTGTGACTTTTTTATTGTTTAAATTTATTCAGCATATTTTATTTCCTATAAAAGGTGATTTCAGCACAATGTGATACCAAGATGTATATTTGATAAATATCATGAAAAGGGGAGAAAAATAAACCTATGAAGATATCTATTACTTCATATGAAGGATATGTGTAAGACATATTCTAGGTCTAACTCCTTTATCTAACCCAAATTCATTTCAACCATGATTGAGGAAATAGGATTAGTTACTAAGGATAAAGTATATGAGGTTCTATGTAGAGGTTTTTGTTTGACCAAAGTCATTTTTAAGAGAACGAAAATTAACTCAAACCCATGTCAGAGAAAATGGTTTAATGATGTTGAAATTTTATATGAAAAGTTTAATTATATTTATCACCCTTCCATGATGAAAAGTATTTTGGAACCTGGATTAGATCCAGATGAAGTAATTGTGTACTCAGATAAAGAGTAGGAAGAAGAGGAGGCTTATACTTTTGGTAATGATAAGTAAGAGTTCTCAATTGATGAGTGTGGTAATCCTTACCTTCCTAAGATACTAGGTGTTACTTATGGTTTGAATAGTCCTACTAGGTCTATAACAGTTAGATAGACTCTTTTGAGTGAAGGAGTTAAATAAAAGGAAATAGAATAATCATGATAAGAACAATATAAAAGATCTTCTTATAAATCTTATAAGGATTTTGTATAAGTCTATGATGAATAAAAATGAAGTGATAAAGGTAATGGAAATATTGATGAGAATTGTGATGAGTATGATGGAAATGAAAAATAAGAATATGATAATATAAGTGAAGGAGATGGTAAAGGTTAATGAGATATTGATGGAAATGGTAGTAAAGATGGTGGTTCTAATCATGATAGGCTTGATGATCATGAGATGACTGAGGAACTTGTTTCTTATCAAGTTGTATCTCGTTCTTCTAGGTCTGAGGATAGACCAATATTTGTTAGAGATGTTGATGAAGTTATTAGAGATGATGTGATTGAATCTGATGAGGGGAAGAAAAATCCTAGTTTTTTTAGCCACAGAGTTGATTCTACAAATATAGATCATGCTGATGGAAAATATATTGAGCCTGTTGTTGTTCTTTATTCTAGGATGAGTGTTTCAACTCTTGAATAATGGGAGAGATATCCAGGGTATGTGAGACTTTTCTTGGACTACCCTAACTCTGATAATGATATCATTCCAACAAATAATGGTGGGCCTATTGTCCTAGTTCGAATGGAGATGAATCATTAGGGTTCCATGGTAAAATAGATTGTCTCCATAGGAGAGCTTCAAAGAGTTTTGTAGTTATTTCTACCAGACTAGATCCATAATATTCTACTTAAAATAGAGTATCTACACATTTTCTGGTTGTTTCTCCTCTTTTTCCTTTTGATGTTGTTTCCATAAATGATTTGAAGTCTTTCATAGAGTGGTTTCTCTATAATTTTGGTATGATTTTGAGGAATTAGGAACCTCATGTCACTAAGCTTAGTGAGAGAGATTCTAGATATTTGTTTGATCTAGTGATACACCACATCCAGTCTAAGATGATGCATCATATTCAAGAAGTTGATATTGGAAATAGGAGACTAACTGGTGAGATGGAGACTTTGAAGCTTATGGTGGATGTGATAAGGACTTATTTTTCTACCAGTACGGGTTCTTTGTTGGATATATTAGAGAATATGACTTATGTAGCTTCTACTTCTAGTGATCCACCATCCTTGGATATTGATTTGATTAGATTAGTGTCTAGGGAATATCTTTACGTTGTTTCAAGAGATATTCTAGTTACTCCTCAAGAGATTTTTAGGAAGATTAAGCATAATAGTGATCATGTGTATAAGATGGTAAAGGAGTTCCTAAATGAAGTAAGATATGATATGGAAAATATTAAACAGTCAATTAATTATTAACTTTCAAGGATATACACTAATAATGAGTTGAAATCAAACTTCAAGTTTCTTACTAAGATCATCCAAACACCTCTAGTTACTCAAGACATCAAGGAATGGGTTAATTAGAAGAAATTTATGAGCCCTATATTTAAGTTGTTTATGGAGATGAAAAATGAATTTTTCAGTGCCATGGAGTGAGGAAGAAATTTCATCATTGACTTTATCAATCTAATGAAGACTTTATTGCATGTTTATGGTATAGTAGTTATAGCTCAAGAGGTCATTCCAGTGACAAGTCATTTATCACCTCCTACCTCTACTCTAGAGATGTTCATACCAGCTATTACCTAAGATTCAAATACTCTTTTACCTTCTCGGTTTTAACCCATTATTATGACTCATAGATAATTTTTCTAGAATCTTTGGTTAATTATCATCTGATATATGTTTACTCCTTCCCTACCTTTTGTATCTCCAACCACTACTTCCACTCCCTAAGCCTCTACCACTATTCTCTCTACCTCTGATAAGGGAAAGGCACATGTCGTTCCTAGTACCCAGGCTAAGAAGTGATTGTTATTTGACTCTTGTATATGATAGGGATTTTTTGTATCTCATTTTTAATATAATGCAATTATTTTAGTCCTTAGTAAAAATTCTGTTATTATCCAATTTTTTCCTCTTTTAATTCACTGTTTTAGTTTCTCTACTTTTTGATAATCTCAAAAGTGAAAGAATGATTATGAAATTTATATATTTCTTTTTTATATCCCTGATACCATTATTTATATTATTCCTTGATAACATAAGTTTTTAATTTAAACTTTTGATACCATATTTATTAATTATGGTTACTTACTTTTATGATTATTTTATTCTCACATACCATACCTTTGAAATATCTTTGAGTCCATTTATTTTTATTTATTATATTTCAAACCTAATTCAATTTTTTTCCATTTTGACGGTTTTAAATCTGTGTTCAAACCCATACATTATCTTTTTAAAGTGTTAAGAATATCTATTTAAGAAAAAGTTTATTCTACACATGATTTTAAAAATTCCATGATTTGTGATTATCAAAAAGGGGGAGATTTTTTGCACCCTTGTTTTAATGATCACAAAATCATGTTAATTATTCTTTTAATGGTTTTAATATTTTAGGATTTCATTTTATAATAGATTAAAACCTAGTGAAAATATTTTCTATGTTTTGACAAGACCTACCATTATACTTGTGTCACTATTGAGATGAGTCACCATTAAGATGAGTCATCATTAAGATGAGTCGCCATTGAGACAAGTTACAATTAATTTGAGTCACCACTGATCATAAGTCACCCCTAGATGAACTACCACCAGATAACCTACCACCATCCTAACTCACCATTGGAATGACACATCACTAGACATGACTCACTTTCAAGATGACTTACCATCACTACTCTGTAATATTTGAACTAAATGCCTCTAATGGGTATATTATTAAATTTAATTGTGAGTATTATTTTAATGATTATTATTAACTATTTCATGGAAACATTAAATTATTTGTCAGAGATCATTATGAGGATGTAGAGGATCATTGTGATTATTTTTCAAAGGAATATTTATCATGTAGTTACATATAATGAAAGAATTTTCCTCATATATGAAGAAGATCTTATGTGATGAGAGAAAGAAAAATCCATTCGTGTTGTATACTTGAAGGATAATTCCAAGAGAGATTACATGCTTCATCCTTACTTGGTTTATACTATAAAATATTGGATCTTATATAAAATTCAAATCTTTTCCTACATTCAAAACAAAGATAGTTTACGATGCTCTTTATTACAGAATATTTAAGAGAAATGACTTGATATTCTCTCCAAGCTACATATTTGGAGTCTCAAGCTTGTAGAGAATTTTAGATTGAGAAAAACTATCTTCTCTACATATTTATACTTTCACTTTATATTTTTTCATTTAATTTCAAGCAGTGTTTTGTTTATATTTTTTAACATCACACACTCTCTTTTGGGATATAACTAGATGATACAAGATATCTTCTTCTCTATCTTTTCATTTTTATACCCATGATTATTATGGAAGAGGTCTCTATGTATATTTTATTTTTTTCTTCCCATGGTTACTATAGAAGAGGTCCTTGTGTGTCCTAGAAATCATGTAACTATTGTCTGTATAACCGATCTTGGTTGTGGATCATATTATATTTATATAATATTCTTGGTAAGTGGTGATTTCCAAGTGGAGAGGGTTAGGTCTCGACTTGAGACTAAAACTCTTGTTTTTAGTCCTCTATGTGTTTTTTTGTTTCATTTCTAATATTTAAATTTAATTTGTTTTAAACTATAAACAAATTCCTTACTTTAATAGCTGATATTAACTAGTGTTTATATAAATATTTGTTTATATAAATTGAGTTCAAAAGTTAAAATGGTTTTCATATGGTTTTAAATTAGCACTAATAAAGATTTTATGGATATTTTAAAAGATCAAAATTGTATTAATCTACTATTTTTATTAACTGGGAACTTTTAATTAAACTGGTGTTTTTTAACTTATTTTAACATAATTTTTTTATTGGGAACTCGCTTCACCCCCCCTGTTGAGTTACTCAATCCAACCAATAGTATACGTTTACTTTTATATGATCCATTTTTTATTCTAAAACTATTTTAAAAATATTTAAAAAACCAACACATAAGTACATGCATACCATATTATATATGATAGACTACTATATCATCCTTATATTTGATATACTTTTGGGGGTTTTGTTAACCCATTACATCTATATATAATTCCTACCATATTTCTTTATAACCATATGTTATGAAGTTCAGATAATATGATGATGACATTATGGTGTATATGTTGTCAATAGATTATACTGATGTCAATGAGTAATTTTAATGTAATGGGGTTCCTTAAGAAAAGTTTCCTAAGGAACGTTTGAAGGATAGTCCTATGGATAAATCTTGGAAAATATTTCCAGATGTCAAAGCATTATCTATCTCATTTGGAGTTAAAGAAGTTATAGTAGATTAAAAGATTGAAATTATATTGAATAAAGTTATACCAAAGGACAAACCACTAGAAGAATAATGATAAATTTATATAGTATTCTCATGAAGATGAATTTCACATTATATTATGAGTGTCTAGATAAGATTAAGAAAGTTTCTTTATGAGGGTTAAGAAACTATCCTTATGATTTGTTGAATAAGGTCAAGAAATTTTCCTGATAGAGATTAGAATGTTTCCTTATAAAGATTAAGAAACCATACTTATTCATGTTAATAAACCATCCATATGAATGTTAAGAAACATTTCTTATGAGTTGCTAAAGGAGGATAAAAAAATTTCCTTACAAATTCAAACTATTCTGGGTCGATCTCAAAGTTCATAACATCATAAAGATACTCGCGATTAAAGATGAATTTATATTATTTTTAAAATGTTTAATTAGAATAATGTCACCAAATAGACAACACACAATATCACTAGATATACCAGGCATAATGTTGTTGGATGAAAAACAAAAATAAGTATGAGGTACTAATTTTTTAAGCTTTTAAAAAAAGAAATAGGAGTACAAAGGGGGAGCAATAAAAAGTGTGAAGTTTATATTCGATGGTAGTACAAATTCCAAGACAATGTTAGTGGATAGAAAAGGTGTAAAAAGTTGAAGGTGCAAGCTATACATTTTTTATATTACATTGTTGAAGTTTCACAATGTATGAAGTTTGATGTTGTGAATGTCACTAAGGTATGAAGGCATATGTTTTAGTCCATCAGAAGAAGAACTATCATACTGAGTTTTGAAATACAGGCTTTTTAAGAAGTTGAAGTAGATGTTGTATGGACTGGATAGAGAAATATTATTTCATCAGTCAAAATTTGAATGCAAAGAGCACTAGTCAAAGCTATATTGAGTTCACTAGACTGATTCAATTAGTCAGTGAGAATATTGATGCCATCAGTCGGATATTTGAGGGATCATTGATTTGAGAAATAACCAGATCATCATACATATATTTTTTTATAAATTCAACAGACAAACACCCCCTAACAGAGTTCTGAGAAGCTTTATAAATCTTTTTAAGGACCTTAAAAAGATGATGTTATGTTTTTCACTCAATTATTTCTTACCTAGAAATTTTAAGAAAGTTTGAAGAAGTTTCTTAATGCTAACTTTAAGGATGTGTGAATATGTTCCTTAAAGTCATTAGGAATCTCAAATAAATTTTACTTGTAATAATTTTACATGAAACATTAAGGATATTCTATAAGTCTTGACAATCATCAAATGAAATTTAGTTAAGTGGGAGGTTTGAAATTTGAGTTTTCATATAGTGAGAAAATTAATTTTAGTTCCTAACTTTTCTCCTATGAGAACACTTATAAAAATGGGGTGAAAGTATAATATGAGTGTATAAAAGATGCATTGTTAATACATGTATAACAGAGAAAAAGTGTTGAAGAATTGTGAATCATGCGAGTACCATACTAGTTGGTTGAATAATAGGTACATCAGACATAGGTGTGGTGAAAAGTTATACCAAAAAGAGATACTAGAAATATTATTAGGCATAATGTTTTTTTTTCACCGGATAGAGCACAGATTAGAGGTGAATTAAATTATGAGGTGCACCAGATGGAGTCTTACCTAATGGATAGTTTCTGAAAAATATTTTAGTGTGTTTTTGAGAAAAATTTCTTACAATCTTCGGTTATAAAACATAAGTATACATTTTAATTAATAATAGTTAGTATAATTACATGTTGGGAGATAAAAGGATAATAATAGGCATCATATCATTATATTTACTTCATTATACAATGGATATCCATGACTCAATGGGTGTTGAAATGACAAGGATGTTGGTTCTCACATTGATGACAAACCTTGAGAAAATACCTCATGTTGTTTACTTTACTTTACATTATCTACATGACATATGGTATAGTGGTGAGGGAGAGTCTCTAAAGATCCATGCATCCTAACCGATAATAGAGGATCAATTAAATTAAGGAATATAAAGAGTATAAGTTGAATATAACCAATACAAAGTTTTTCAATCATGATTCACCCCCCCACTCAAGGCGACTTTATGATTCACCTCAAAATCTCAATTGGTTTTAAAGGTAATGTTTCCTCTATATGGATGTACATGTTATGTTCATAGCTATGTTTAACTATTAAATATGATGTAAAGATTTCCAAAAGTTGAATAATATTTTTTATCTAGAAGATAAGATTATTTATCCTCAACTAAATAGTAAAGAAGTTATCTCTTGTTATAGTAACATAGAGGTTTCATCCAAAATCTTGATAAACTAGAAGAAGAAAGATTTGTGTATGCATAGGAAGTAATCCTTTCATTACCAATGAAAGGATGACCAACCACTACCAAAAGTAAATGTGTTTGGTAAGAAATATTGTGAATCTAAAAAGATTAATTCTATAAAATAAACTTAATCAAGTTTTAAATAGTATGAATCCCTAGTAACCATTGAATTTTTTTATTCTAAAATCATAGTTTACATGAAAAATGTCCCTGTTGAAGTAATTACATATATAATTTTATATATCATGGAAAAATAGTAGGAAATCTCACAGATGAAATGGGAACTATTGACAAAGATAAACTATTTGGAAAGAAACTATAATAACATATATCTATTAAAAAACTCATAGAATAAAAGGAATACAGTATGTTATTTTATGAAGAAAAATCTAACCTTGTGAAAGAAGTACTGTATAGAATTTTTTTTGAGAATTCCATTTTTAGGAAAGTTATTAGGGAAATATTCAATGCATTTAAAACTACTTCTTAGGTTAAGAATAATCAGTTGTAAGATAGAGTTGGACGAATAAGATATCTTGAGGAATCTCTATAAAAAGAGAGTAAAATTCATGAAGAAGGACTTTATAATGAACACATCAGTGATACCAACATAAAATTTAGTGATATTAAGGAACAATTAGTAACATCCTATGAATAAAATTAAAATCTTTATGTATAAACCTTGGTGAGGAGTTTGCGTGAAGAATATTTTATAAAAAATATTATTAATAAAAAGATCAATGAACTACAAGATACTCAATATTAAATTATTGAGGATAATAAAACTAAACTATATATTAAATAAAATTTATTAAAGGAAATTTATCTTTCCCTGAAAGAGTTGAGTAAGTTTCATAAATAAAATATACAAAATTTGTAAGTTTTATGTGAATATAAAGTGAGGATTCTTGAAAATCATAAGAACATTTTAAACATAAACTTCCTTGGGAAAGTGGTGATATTGAGAAACATAGAATATAATCAAACTGAATATTCAGATAAATGTGAGATAAGAAACTTTTCTAAATTTTATAAGGAAATACTTACTTCAGCAAAGACTCAATCCAAAGGAAGGAAGAATTTGAAAGCATCAGAAGCATCTACATATGTTAAGATGAAGAAAATGGTAACCCAATATTCAAATTAATTTATTAGAACTGACTCACATATTTTTAGTATAGGTTATAATATAGAAAAAAATGCATGAATGAAGATGAGAAATCTATATCTTATAAGTAGGTGGAAGTAAGAAAATATAACAGAGGAAGTCTCCCTTGAAATATTCAAAAAAAAATTTGAAAGAAGTGTACATAAGCCAAAACACAACATAATTAAAGAAGTGTATACTTATTTATTACTGTTGGTGATATGGAAGGTTTAGAAACATGTTTATAAATTGTTGGAAAAAATTTACAAGGTATGAATAAAATAGAAATCCAACATTAAGAGGGGGGGAAAGTGAAAGGAAAAATTGGAAACTCAGCAATATATACCCAACCTTATATAACGAATAAATATCTACTAAAATAAAATAGATTGGGATATCTTGAAAATGTTTCTGTAAATTTTAGAAGAAATGGTCATTGTGAAGAAAAGTACTAGTTCACTTATACCAATCACAAAATAGATACTAATAATGGTTTTAGTCTACAAAATATGAATAAAAATTAAATAAATATAGATTATAAATCTACCTTGGGGTGTAAACCAAAATAACAAAATAAGCTTCTTAAACCTAGGAAGAAAATTTAAAAATATTTCATACCCAAGAAAATATGTTACTTCTATGAAAGGAAAGGCCACTAAATGGATAGTTGTAAACTTTCCATGAATATTAAAGTTAATAGAAGGAATATTAAGAAACAAATTAAATTAATTAAAGAAAGACATAAGCATATTGGAATGGTTGAATAAATCTCTTATAATGAACAAGAATTTCATGGGAAGTTACCAAAAAAGTGTAACTTACCTGAAGATAATAATTTGTGCGGAAGATGTAAGTTGGCCAAAAACACTCTTGAAAATTACATGACTTTATTACCAGGTCTGGAGAAGTTTTTTAATAATAATAGAAATATTCTAAAAGAAGTAGTGTCATTATAAGGAAAGTTCATCACAAATAAATAGTTGATCGTATTTTGAAGGTTTTATTGGTTGTATAGATAGAATTGTAAAAAAATCAAGGTTGGAAGAATAAAAAATGGAAAATTTATGCTCTTTTATAGCTGAATTTAATAATATCATACCACATAATGATAAAGGAAAAATAATAGCGAATAAGAAAATGATATCTGATAAAATTATTGTTTAAAAATATAAGAATGAAGGTATAAAGAAATGTGAAGTGAGAGTTTTCTAGTTGGGAAAACGTTCTCAGTATTGTTGCTCTATCTAATGTATCTATAAATGATCTTCTCTTTTCCACTAGTTGTTCCAAATTGATTTTATTGATAAAAAGGGAGTTGAAAGTGATGATATTTAGGGGATCCCTAATGTTAAGTGGAAGATGTTGTTCCATAATATTTTTAAGGAAAAGTGGAAAGTAATTATGTTCAATAAAGGTGATTCAACATCAAATGATGAAAATTTGGTGGTTTAAAGAATGAAGTAACCAGAAAAAAAATTTAGAATTTAAGGAAAATTGAGGATTTTTTTCATCCTCAAGGTACATTTTTTACACTCCCAATTTCATACAAAAAAAGTAAAGTACAAATGTAAATGTTAAATTTTTTTAATTACAAAGTTTGGATTATCTTTCAAGAGTGACGAAAACCCAATCATTTTTATTCATGAAAAGTTTTTATATGTATATTTAAAATGGATTTGATTGTAGTGACTCCGAATTTTACCTGTAAGACTTTGGATTATTTTTGAGAATATTTCTGAAGGTAGGAAATGATTTGTCATGACATTTCAAGGCTTGGAGAGCCTCAGTGCAGTGATATTAAAAATATTAAATATATTTTATCATGCACACACAGTTTCTTTGGAAACACGAATAACTCTCAATAAGAGTATTGGATCATAATTTTAAGTCCTCATTTGAGTTCATAATGTGGTGTTTACCCTTGGTGCGATATAAACATTGTCAGCATTAGAGAGGTGATTTTTCAGTCAAGAGTTAAATGGAAGGTTAATTATTTAATTAAAATTAAATCAATTAACCCCTCCTTTCCTTGGTTCATGAGGAATAAGTGAAGATATCCCCCTCCTTCCCCCCTTGAATTGATGGAGTAACTAAGGCTGATCCAAGGAGAAGAGGTGTTTTTGGGTCCCATTTTTTACACTAATCATCGTAAGATCATACTACAATGACTCCCAAGCACCAATACGACCTTAAAGCATTGAATATTTTCCAAAAGGTAGGTATATTTGAGTCATAATTTCTAATCCCCTTTTATGTATTTTTTTAAGGTTATAGAGCCTTTAGAAAATTTCTAGGGACCCTGTGAGGGTTGATATTTGGGTTTAAAAGAAAATGGGGTTGATTCAGGCTTCTCATAGGGAAATTCCTAAAGAAATTCATGTCTACATGGTTTGTAGTGAAGTGGATCATTCAGTGTGTTCTCCTTGTTTGGGGAATATGAGTTTTGGGGACTACACACCATGTATCAAGGTTATACGCCATATTGTAAACCTAGGTCATGTGACCATAGGACATAGATAGGGAGGCCTTGTAAACATGCATGGTCGTGTGGAAGTACACATCCAAAGTACACGACACGAGGTTCTAGACACGTTCATAAGCAAGAGACACATCCAAGGGGGGCAGTTTTTTAGGAAATGTTGTGTACTAAGGGTACACACCATGTGTGAGACACGGATGGCTGAACTGTGTGAGGGAAGACATGGTCGGGTGGCCAGGGTGAGGCAAGAAATGTCGTTTATAGCCTATACATGTAATGCGCACCCACATTCCCAGCCAAGCTATGATTTTAGAGGACACAAATGAGTGTTATGGTGTGGTCACATTCCATGTGAATCCCCTTACATGTTGTGTAGTATTTTTTAAAGGACCTTACACCTTTCATAACTCCTTCTTTAGGGCTTAGATTATGGTTTATCAATAGCCTATCCTAATAATTTTTCCACATATAACACAATGTTGTCCATGGATTGGGCCCTAGAGTTATGATATGAGGCGATGTTGTGGGTTTCTTAGATTAGTGAAATTTGTACCAATAGTGGTTTAGTGAGTTCCCTTGGTCTATACCTATAAGGGTACAACATGGAATTATGTTCTATATACAGGATTGTGGTTCCCTTGATAGGATGATCTTGCATAGTGTTGTTTCATCCCTCTAGGAAGGTCTGGGTGGGATCCTCTATTGTATCATCATAGTTGTTGTATCCCTCCCGAGAGGTCGAGGTAGGATCCTCTAACACATCATTCTCCCTATATTGGTTTCTTGGTATATTCATGACCAACAATACATGGGAAATGATCTCATATCTAGTAGTATATCCCTATATGGTTTGTGTTATCATTGAGAGTAGGATCCCTTACGTAGCAGGCTATTTCAATAGGGTTGTAGAATTATCAGGTTTATGACCCCCTACTCAGTAGTTGGTTTTATTAGGTTTTTGCATCCTCATGTATATGATCCCCTACATAATAGATAGTATTATTAGGGGTTATAGTATCATTATAAGTATGATCCCCTACTTTAGGAGTTGTACAGGTGGTGTTTTTGGAATTTTTGTGACCAACACTACATGAGTGACGATCTCCTATATGAGTGATATGATCTCCAGATTGTCAGATTGGGTTGTGGTGTCCCCTAATGGATCCTGAGATTGATCCTCGATGTAATATTTTTTGGTTACTCAATTGGGTTTGTTGTGTCCCCAGTGGTTCTTGGGAGTGATCCCCTATATGAGGAGTTGTAGTCTTCAGTATTCCAGACTGGGTTCGTAGTGTCCACCTGTGGATCCTAAGAGTGATCCCCATTTTGAGAGATGAGGTTTTCATAGTACCAGTAAGGTTAGAAGCATCCCCCATTAGGTATGGGTGATACACTCTATCTAAATAGTGTGATTTTATGGGTTCCAGTGTGACTTTCTTCGTGGTGAAATTTGGCGAGTGTGCTCTCTCAGATGTATGTCACTTGGGATGGTGCAGTTGTATCATCGGCTTGTGATACCCGATTGAGTGGTATTTCTCTTTTGTTCCATCATGTATGGTAGGGTTATTTCTAATGGATTTTATCTCTCAAACGAGTGTCATATGGAATAATAGGTCTCATGGAGTGTGTGATCCCAGTCATGTGTTACCGTTAGAGTCTTGATTCTAACCATGTAGCTGGCTATGTGGTCAGAACCTCATGAGACTTAAAGTCTAAGATGAGTATATCTAGGTGTGTTTTAGGGAGTCCTTTCGGTGTTTTCACATGTCCTGGTTGACACCCCATGTGGACCAATCTGAATAGTCATGTATAGTTGAGGCTATTCGAGATAAATTTTCTATCTCATTTGGGTTTCCTTTGGTTAGGTTGAGAGAATCGTTTCCTTTCAATTGATTCCTTTCATTTTGGGTATTTAAAGTGCCTACTCGGTATTTTTATGATCACCCCTACACAGGCTTTTCTCACACATGTTTTTTATTGTGAAGACCATAGGCCTTTTGAAAAAGTCCCAGGAGGATATAGAGTAGATGAATCTTAGAAAACCAGATCGACTGGGTGTTTATGAGAGCTTGGATGAGGATATTTTCAGCAGTTCCATCTAGTAGTGATCCCCTCCTTCTAAGCTGGTTGGATTATTTTTACAGTTTTCGATGGGTGGGCCTATTTTTTCCTTACTTTACTTCAATTTTACTTTGGTTTTTGAATATATCTATGCATACATTTCTTTTCAGTTTATATTATCTATGCATTATGTCATGGAGATGTTTTTGGGTGTGTGTGTACAAGTACCATAGGCTAAGGCAACCCATGTGTGTGTTATGCCTACTTGGTGCTCGATTCCTACCCCTGACCTATGGAGGTAGGCTTGGGTATTCATTGCTTGATCCCCATTTGGTTGATTTGTGATAGTAGTTATTTTATTTTAGTGAAAATCGGATGAATTTTTCCCTAAATAAAGTTTTTTGAAATGTTGTCATCAATTGGAAAAACATAATGAAAAACTTTAGTATTTGAGTTAATAAATATTTTTTTACACCAATTATTTCTCACATAGACATATAATTTTTCTATTTTAGGATAATTTTATAATAAATATGATTATTTCCTTCTATTTGTAAGTTTAGAGTTTATATTTGGTTTAGTAGAAGAAAATATTATAAGAATAAACATTGTGAAGAATTCCCATCCCCCACTCCGAGATATTAATAAGGGATATTTAGACTTCATATCTTTTAGTGGGATTAAAATATCTTACCTCACTTAAGTTCTCACAAGAAGGATATTTTTAATTCATTTTCAATAAGGGGTAGAAAAATCTCATTGAATTTAAAGAGAATTGGGTATTGAAAACAAATCCAAAGGGGGAGATTGAGGTTCCTATTATATGATGGTGATGTTATATTGTATATGTTGTCAATATTTTGTATTAAATTAAATGGGTAAGTTAAATGGAGTGATATTCCTTAGTAAAATGTTCCTAAGGACTCTAAGGAAAGTTCATAGTATAGTAATATTGAAAAATATAGAAGAATATTGTAACATATAGAATCATTATCTCTGTTATTTAGAGTTTAAGAAGTTCCAATAGATAAGAAGATTAAATATCTGATGAAGAAATTAATCTCTAAGGTAAAATCATCAAAATAATAACAATGAAGTTATCTAGGATAATATGTAAGGTAACATTCACCTTACATTATGAGTTTCTGAAGAATCTTAAGAAAGTTTCCTTATGAAGTTTAAGAAAGTATCCTCATGAAAGTTAATAAAGGTTTCTTATGATTTTCTAAAAGAGTTTAATAAAGTTTTCTTACTATGATAACAAAGTTTCCTTATAAAGTTTAAAAAATATTCTTTTTAAAGGTTAAGAAAGTTTTCTTATGAAGGTTAAAAAGCTTCCCTTATGAGTTGTTGAAAGAGGATAACAAAGTTTCCTTACAAAGTTAGATGACATTGTTTTGATCTTTAAGTTCCAAATATCATGAAGATACTCATGTTCCAAATTAAATTCATAAAAAGTGTACATATTTGAATTTGAATAATGTAACCAGATGGACAATTCAAAACATCGAAAAACATACCAAGAACATTATCACTTGATAGAGAACAACAAGTGTTCTAAGGAACTATGTTCTTATGCTTTTGAATTATGTTAAATTAGTATAAAGGGGATTTATAACTTGTAAAGTAGAAGTTTTAGTGGTAGTTTAAAGTCCAAAAAAATGTTAGTAGGTAAAAAGAGTGAAAAAAGTTAAATGTGAAAGATCTACATTATTGATATTATAAAGTTGAGGTTATATGATGTATGGAGTTAGAAGACATGAAGGGAATTAATGTATAAATGCATCAATACAAGTCCATCAGAAGAAGAACCATCAAACTAGGTTTTGGTTTGGAAAATAGATGAAGTCACTATAGATTAAGGTGAGTATGTTCAAATCCTTACAAAGATCATTAGATGAGTAGTTAAAAGTTTTATCTACTAAATAAGTGAAAATAAGTGTAGTGGATAAATAAGGAAAATGATAAATGAGTTTCCAAAATATGATTAGAAAATTCCTGAGATTAGTTAAAGTTCCTTCGGGTGTATTAACATCATAAAAACAATTTGATTTCATTAGAAGGATGGTTTTATGAAGATATAATAGATTAAGTTTAGAAATAAAATCATTTTATTAAGTTAGAGAAGATTCTGGATGGACTAGATGAAATGATGATGTTTTATTATTTATAAGTTGAATGAGAAGAGAATCATTTGAAGCTACACAAAGTTCATCATACCAATTCAATAAGTTAGAGAAAATACTAAGGCCATTAGTTAGGTATGTGAGGTATCACTGGTTACAAAAATAACTAGATCATTAGACATATATTTTTGTATTAATTCACTAGACTAATATACAAAAAATTAAATTTTGATAAGATTTACAAATCTTTGTATAGTCCTTAACAATTGTGATGTTATGTTGTTCGGTCAATATTTTCTTATCTAGAAAGGTTGATATTGTTTGAATAAATTTATTAAAGTCTAGTTTAAGGATGTTTGAAGAAGTTACTTAAATGAATTAGTAAGTTTGAAAAAATATCACTTGCACTGAGTTTACATGAATCTTTATGAATATCTAGAAGGATTCGGAATCATCCAATAAAATCGAGTAGAATCGGAGTTTTGAAATTAGAGTTTTCATTGAGTGGGAAAATGAATTTGAGTTCCCTCCTTTTCTCATATCTGGAAACCTATAAAAATGTGGTGAAAGTAATGTATTAGTGTAAAAAATATACACAATTTATTCATGTATAAGAGAGGTGAAGTGATAAAGACTTCAGAATAATGTGAGTTTCAAACCAAGTTATTTGAAGAATAGGTACATCAAATAAAGGTGTAGTGAAATTTTTTACTAGAAATATATAATATAAAAATAATGAGGCACTATTTTTTGTTCACTATACAGATCATAGATCAGAGGCACAGTATATTTAGAGGCGCACTGAACATAATTTCACTAGATAAAGTTAGAGGGTGTGAAAGACAAAGTCTTACTAGAATGTACTATCAATAAAGAAAAAAAACCTTTATATCATATGCTCAGTTTATCTATTCTCAATACTTGATAATATTGATTTCACGTTTCATGAATGCATAAATTATTTTAGAACATTTCCACTATTGAAAATAGTATGAATTCCTTAACCAAAACAAGTTATTTAGGACATCATCATTCCCTCTAAGTCATTAAAATTCTCAATCATATTAAGTATCATTGACACACCCAATCATATTTGGGTATATGGGATTAAAATTCCTTAATTAATTTTACATCTGATGCCTTTAAATCTAGATGTGAATCATTCTATTCTTTCATAAGAATCTAGATTCACATGTTAAAAAACTTCAACACTAGGTTACTCTAGAAGATATTGATCTAACACATATATTTTATCTATACTTAAGAACTTTTATTAAGTTACCATTCTATTGAGTTGCATGCATCAAGCTTCTCTTTTTAGTTATTGATTTCTAAGTTAAGTTTGATGATGAGGAGGATATTTATCTACAACAAAATATTTTATCATATAAGTATCATGCTTTGCCAATATTTAATAAGTAATTTTATTAAATATGATACAAATAAAATGATGACACTATTTTTTTAAATAAACCAAAACAAATTGTTGGTATAAGATCCATATTTCGCTAAAAAATGAGTTTTCTATGATATTATTGTCACTTCAAAGCTATATATGTAGGTCCTCATCCAAAAAATATCATATATGACTCTTAGATGGATGATTTGAAAATTATTCATCCCATCCATCAAAAAAATAAACTCAACACTATTCTTATGGTATCCTAACTCTCAAGGTTTCCCAGTAAAGTGTAACCAAAAGGAAAAGTGGTATTTGGTTACCCAAATCTTAGGGTTAGCCATATCCACTATTCCATACATGTGATAATGGGCACCCTACTATGGAATAACCTACCATATTAAATGATCGAGGTCATGACATGTTTCATTTTGAAAGGAATCTAAAACTTAATATTTTTAAGGGGATTTAATATCACTAACTTATCTCATTTTATTCCCTTTATGTATTCATGCTTCTAATGATTTAGGTTTGAATCATATTTCATCCACTAAATTAATAACTTAAATCCATATTAATTTATAAATATTTATATAAACCATTGTTTGTGTTACTCACCCAAAAATAGAAGTCAATATTATTTTTACATATCCAAATACATATCATGTGTAAGGTACAAAAACTTTTCATTTAAAGGTTTAGAGTTATATGAAATTGATATCATCCACATTAAAAATCTTGGAGCCATAAATAGTTGACCCCCAAATTTATAGTATAAGGAATAAGTCTCCAAGCTAATGGGAAGTTCGACCCAAACTCCTACCCAGGGATACTTTACTCAATAGATACTCCAATTCATCATAACTCTAAGACCTAATATAAACTATATTTATATACTAAATTCAATCTAATAACTTTATTTAAAAACCACGGTCACGATTGATCGAAAATAAATGTTATTTAATCATTCCTAGTATGTAATGAAAGGATTGAAAATTTATTAGATTCAATTTAATATCTTAAACTAAAGTATACACTTATTAACAATGTACAAACAATTTATATCCACAAATAATAAAAAATGTAATAACTTATAAATAAATGAACAGTTCATATATTTAAAAATGAGATAAACATTTATAAAAAAATCATAAAAAAATATAATTATAAAAACTTTATAATTTTATCATATCTCATAGAAATTATATAATCTTGAATATAAACACTTTATATTAATTTTATTATATGAACTCTTTCATATTATAATTTATATAAAATCTTACATTAAATTGATGAAATTTTATGAATTATAAACATTTTATAATCCAATATGTATTATTTAAATTATCTATATAATATAAATATCATATACTAAACATTATTCAAATCTTCACCAAATAAATCATAAAAAAATCATAAAATTTAAATAATTTCCAAAATAAATCTTTAATTTGAACAATTTATAATTTAAATATAAAATATATATTTTTCCTTATTTTTTAATTAATAAAAAATTATAAATTTTCCTTATGATTTATAAACAAAAACATTATTTAATTCATAATTTTTTCTATATTTTTTTTTGTAAATGTTATTTTTTAAAATTAAAATTTTATATTAAGTGAAATTTAATAATAAATTTTCCATAAATATTTATTAACTAATTGAAATTTTTTATAATTAATTAATTTATAAACACTTTATAAATTAATAAATGTCTCTAACATTCCATTTATCATTATTTATAAATAATTTATAAATAACAAAATCTAATTCATGATTTAATTTTAATGAAAAAAATTATACGCTAGTCATGATTTATGATCCAGTGGGAATCATAGAATATGACTAATAGGGCTGAAAATTTTAAAATTATGTGTTATCGATTATATTTTATGAATTATTTCTAAGTTTTATTCAATGATATCCCTATATTATTTTATGACAGTCTGGGTTATTGTATAATCTACATGATAGACCAATATATCATATAGGTGATACAATACTCTTTTTTTTAGAAAACTCAACATGATAATCACATTTTATGACAAGAAGATGTTGTACATTAGGAACATGAAAAATAAAAGTATTTAAACCATGTTGTAGCTTATTATACCCTATATTATATTCCATGATACAAAACCCATAAAAATATATAACATGTCTTATTTTACCATTGGATTATGATTGGGAATACAATTTCAATATCTTCAATTCTTAGAATGATTAAAATAATTTAAATGTATGATATGATCTAATACCATTTTTGGGATGTGTAGGTATCTAATAACACTTATAATAACCCAAATAAGTGATTAAAATACCAAACACGAGACCACCATGCTTAGATAAATGAAAAATAAAAATTATGGAAATTAAAAATGAATGTATACCATACACTAAAGGTGTTGTTATGTGTTCATCATCTATGTTTGATGTATTTCACTATGAAACACTCATAGGATTATTCCCTAAATGGTGGATCCATGTGTTTAATCTAATTCATCTTTTTTTAGATGGAACCCCTCTTTTTTATCATGATGTGTTAATGCCTTGTATGAAAATATGGAGTAGGAGAGAGCTTCAAGATGTATAGATTTTTGGATATAAAAAATAAAGAATTCCCACTTTCATCACATGGATATGGGAGTTATAAATCCCTCAATAAAACCCCTTAAACGATCATACATTTACACATGCTTTATAATTAATGAGTAAATATATCATCCATATCATGAATCAAATGCATGAATGATTCTAACTCTCGTAGATTACATATCATGCAACAACCACTTAAATAATATCCATTGTGGAATATTTCAACCACCAAAATAATTAAATTCATTTTCATACATATTCCATACAATATATATTTTCATACCCTCTGATATGCATATCTAGTGGAATTCAATATCATTCAATCGTAACCTAGGATTTAAGCAGGTAGAGGCTTGAAATCATATTTTCATATCTATTGATTTCCCCTATATCATAGAATATGATTACATATATTTTTCTATATGGTATATTTATATCATAAAAAATGACATTCCCAAAAAAAATTATCACATTCCCTAGGTTTCTGCATGTCATACCATACAACATGTTTATATTGGACAATATAATAAAGACCAAAATAATTCTCATGTATAAAGGATTTAGAATATATCTCCATCAATCAAAACATTCCTTGAAGGGATACTTATACTACTATTGAATAAAAGTTTATACCATTATACAATAATATCCCCAGTAGTATTTAGTTTATTTTTTTGATAAACATTGGTATGGAGATTCTCAATAACGCGATGAAGATGAGACACTCAAAATAAACCACATGAGGAAGAAATGGAATATTGATGAACACAGGTGTCAAAGACACATACTCAATGCCTTAATTGATGATATCTTCAAGAATTATCAATACCCCTAAAAAGAAAGGATATATGGGATTCTTTGTTGAAAAAACACATCACTAAGAATACGGTGAAAAATAAATTCCTGGTAAGTTTGTTTCATACAAAAATTGTACACAATAAATCTATCATAGTGAAGTTATATGAAATATAATGTATCTTACAACATCAAAATTAGAACAATATGAACATTTATGATGCTATAAATCATCACATACATCATTGATAAACTCCTCCATTCTTGAAATAATGTTAAAAAATATTTAAAACATGAGAATGGAGATATTTCCCTCAATGAGTTTCTCAAATACCTAATTTTTTTTTAGGAATATAAAAATCATGAGGAGTAAAATGAACCTAAAGATGATAAATCCAAGATCCTAATGGTAGAGAGAGTGTGTATATTCAAGTCCTCAAAGAGGAAAAAATCCTAAACCTTATTTCAAAAGGAAAGGCACAACTCAAGAATAAGAAAGGGGCGTTCCACTTCAGTTTCAAGAAAAAGTACTTTAAATGGGGTTTTCATCTCTAAAAGAATAAAAGTGAAAACTATGCTTCAAAGTAGCACTTTTTAGCCATAAATTTCAAATTCAATGTGCTTTAGTATATATCTTCTCAGTGGAATAATTATGGTTTTACACAATACATGTGAAATAATAAATATCTCTTTAAGAGTATAAAATCAATCAACTATGGAACATTCCTCTACATGGGGAACTCTATAATCACTAAAGTGTAAGGTAAATTATTTTTTGTTCTTGATTTTACATTAGGAAAGATCCCCACTTTAAATGATGTCTTATATGTGCTTAAAGTTTGTAAAAATTTAGTTTTGCGGATCTTATCAAATTAGCATGGGTTTAATATTTTATTCAAGGAAAAAAACTTTGTTCTATCCAAGGGTGATATCTTTGTTTTAAATGGGAACTTATATGATGGATTATTCAAATTAAATATAAATATTGTTTCTACCTACTTGTTAGAGTCTTTTGATTTATGTAATAATTGTTTAGGTCACATGAATTATAAGAAAATGCATAATATGTAAAAATAGAATCATTACCTAACATGGATATAAATGATCATAAATGTATGACTTTAATGATAACTAAAATATTTAGGAAGACATTTAAATTAATTAAAAGGAAAAGTAATTTTTTTATAATTAATAAATAGTGATGTATGTGATTTTTCATTCTTTACACATACTAGCTAATCTAAAGTACTTTTTAAGTTTTACTGATGAATTTTCTAGATTTTTCCTTTTCTAAATTTTACATGGTAAATGTGAAGTTATAGATGATTTTAATGTATATAAAAATGAGGTTGAAAATCGATGTGAACTTAAAATTAAATTCCTCAGATCCTGTGTGGGGGAGAATATTATACTCCTTTATTATATGAATCCATTGGGACTATACATGAATTGCAAATTCCATATACACTAAAATAGAATGATATAAATGAGATAAATAATAGAACTATAATTTAATTGGTAAATTCCATGATTTTTATCTTAGGTCTCTCAAAAAGATTCTAGAGAGAGGCATTGTTTACTACATGTCACACCCAAAATAGAGTTCCCATAGAATAGAATGTTATAACCCCATATTAATTATGGATTCATAGGAAACCAAACCTAAATTATTTAAAGGTTTTTTTGTTTTCATGTAATTGTAAGAATAGATAAAACTAAAATGGAAAATTTAGGTAAAGAGGCACTAATCGCATATTTATTGTATATGTGGAGAAATCAAAGGCTTATAGATTCATGGTTAGAGAATCAAATTATTTATTAACCTTTAACATAGTTATTGAATCAAGATACGCTATCTTTGATGGATCTTGATTTAGCTATTTACCTAAGAAATTCCAAATAGAGGAATATGGCTCAAATAAAAAAGTATCTCAAGAAGATATAGTTGAGGAGTTTCATAATATTAAAAATTCTCAGATACCCAAGACATGTGGATTTGAATTCAAAATATACTTTTTGAAAGGAACTAATGATAGTATTTTTATAAAGACTTTTGTTTTTCATAATATAGATCCTTACCCAAAAACATTACAATAATATTTGTCTTATTCTGATGAATATCTTTAGAATTCATTTATAAATGATAAAATATATTATAATCTGGAATAATACTTGGATATAAATAAATATTCCTCAGGGTTCACAACTGATTGGTTTTAAGTGGTTATTTATAATAAAATGACAAGTTAATGTTACAATGGAAAAATATAAGGAAATATTGGTAACTAAGGGGTTTAATCAAGAGAAAGGAATCAATTATTTTGATACTTATATATGTGTGTCTAGGACTACTTTCATTATAATTATTTACACATAAGGTTTTAAATATAATTTATAAATTCCCAAAATTGTTAAAACAATATTCTTAAATTGTGGACTGGATGAAGAAATATATATAGAACAGACAAAATGATTTATAGTACTTGAAAATAAAAAGAAGGTTTAAAAATTTTTATGGTCCCTATATGGTTTAAAACATGCTCTAAAATCATGGCTTTAGAAATTTTATGAAGTAATTTTATTAAATGGTTTTATATTTAACCAATATGATAAATTTTTTTACAATAAGTTTAATAATAATCATGGTGTTATTATTTGATTATATGTTGATGACATGCTAATATTTGTAACTAACACGATTCAATTAAATGAGGATATGTATACTTTTCCTAGAAACTTTGATATGAAATAATTAGGTGAAGAAAATTTCATTTTTTTAATCAAAATTTTTAAGAATAATAATTTTATTTTTTATCAATCTTGTTATGTTTAAAAATTCTTAAATTGGTTCAAACTATTTTATTGTTCGCCTATTTATATCCCATATGTTTCTGATGGTAGGATGCTACCAAATCCTAGTAAGGTAGTTTCTTACCTGGAATATACAAGGGTTATCAGTTGTCTCATGTATTACATGACTAGTACAGGACCTAATATTTCATTTTTTGTTATAAATTTTAGTAGGTGTACAAGTAATCGAGGTTATGTAAAATTTCAAAAAATTAATAGAGTACTCAAATATCTTAATTATATAATTAATTACTATATATAGTTTAGTGTAAAACTAAGTAAGTTGGAGTTATTTTATGATGTAAGCTAGATTACTAATCTAAAGGGTCATAGTTCTTTGGGTGGTTGGATTTTTAAACATAGAGGTGGAGTGATCTGTTGGGGATCAAAGAAGAAAAACTATATACTGGGATAAAAAAATCTTTATAGTTAGTTTTTTTAGAAACTATTGGAATAGAAGAAGATTTTATATATCTCTTTTATTATATTTTACTTCATGATATATTTTATTGTATCTAGATTTTATACATTATGATAGGCAAAGAATATTGACTAGGGAATATAGCAATACTTATAATGGAAAATCATGACTCAACGGTCTCAGACATAGATTTGGGAGGTATTTAATACAATATGGTATCATAATGGTGGCATTTGTTAGATAAATACATAATTTAGAGGATCCACCAATGAAAGGACTTTTAAGGGAGTTTGTGTACAAAGACACCATAGGGATGGGTTTAAATTCCTTATAAAAAATTCACTAATGACGAGACCTCAACTTCATAAGTGATTACCTTGAATGTATAATTTTTATGTATTAAATTATATTATTTGTGTAAGGAAAACACCAAAGGAATAGTAAATCCCAAGAAAATGGTGTTTTGTGCACATTATAAAATGTGTGTGAGTTTTAAAACTCCTAATGAATTAATAAAATTAAATAAGTGTTAAAATATGGAAACACTTTTTGGTTCACCTATCTGAATTTTGGAGTGGGGGAAATCCAAAGTTCTTAACACTTAAGCTCTAAAACATTCATGAAAGGATATTTGATGGATGGATTTAATGGTGTTTTGTGGTAAATTGAGAACTAAATAATTTAAAGAGACTTGTGTAGGATGAGTCTGGATGATAATAAGAGTTACATGTTCAAGGTAGTGTCCACCTATTTCTTTTTTCAGTTCTAATTTTTCTCTACTATATAAAGGTTCAAATCAATAAATACCTTTATATATACATGATCTTTACAAGAGAGGGTGATTATTTTTTTAAAGGTTTTCTTAAATATTTTAAAATGGTTGGGGATTTTTGGATTTTAATTTTTTTAATATTTATAAATGGTTTTTTATTTTATTTTTTAAATAGGGAAGACTTTTCGAATCCCACATTTGAAAGTGGGTTGGAGTGGGGTCTCGTTTATAAGGGGTAACACATTTATCATTATTTAAAATGATATTTTAGAGAAAACCACCATGGGAGATGGTGCACTACACTGTGTATACACGCAATCAGACACGATCACGTATTGTGGTGCTTTGATGATGCAATTTTCACTTCGATCGCCACACAAGTGTGAGGTGATTAGAGGTGCCTTTATTTTTTCCAAAAATCAATAGGTTGTACCGATTCAGATCTAGGACCAAATGGTTATACCCATGGGATGACACGGTTCTATAAACAGGTATGATCTAGACCATCAATCAAATCATACAAGATATAAAAGACACATTTGTTTTCTTGTGGGGGTGATTTGGGACACTTATTTGATAGGATGTGATATTATATACATTGTTAAATCAAATAAAATATGACTTTATAGAATAAGTTTTAGCACACTTCTAAGGGGTATGATATCATATTTTAAGGGTTAATTTAATTCTTATAAAAGGAGGATCCATGGAATGGAAAATATATTCAATTCAATTAATTATCAAACACTAGAATCCATGTCAAATATTTATATTCCCTAAAGTATTATAAAATCATTAAAGTTGATTTTTATATTCACAACAATAAAGACCTTTCATTACTCTATTGATTAAAAATCCACTTAAATGGTTACTCTCTACTATGTATAAGTGTAAAGTAATGAGAAAATGTTGTATCATAAAATGGATTCACTTAAAACCAATTATTATACCAATTTAGTGGGGGTGAATCTAATATTATGTATATAAACCTCATAATACTCCTCAGTTTCCTTCTTCAATTGTTATCCGAGAAAATTCCATACCATTATCCACCATGTGCCCAATAGAACTTCTAGAACATTAATCTTGATTTCGTTGTCTATTCAATTTTAATTCTCCATAAAGTTCTCAACTCTTAATTTCCTAAAACACAATACCAAATATAAATAAACACATAGTGCGGTGGGTTGGGATAATTATTGGTAATTCATTAGCACATCGATATATTTTCATCATGATTTTTAATCTTTATAATTGTTTTCAAACCAGTCTGAATCCATATGGGTTCAAAATTATTTTTCTTCTTTCAAAACATTAGTAAGTCATAGCTAACATCGATCCAAACATTTTAATTTAGTTAGAAAAAATATAAAATCATATGTTTAAAGTTAAACCATGAATAACTAAAATAGAAAATTTTAATATAGGAAACATTCTTCAAGGAATTATATTGGGATGTGACACAATTTTCATTGGTCTTGTCTTCTTATTGTGATGAAACATATAAATAATTTTATTTATAATTAAATATTTAACTCAATTTCACTTTAAAATATATAAATATATACAAAACATGTATATAGTTTTTTGTTCTTATTAAATCTAAAATATTATTGGATCATGGGAAAACACTTCTTCATTGGGTTTTTTATTTCTCATTTCCTCAATGGGTTAAACATATTTAATAGGCATGACAATTAATATTAAAATAGAATGAGGAGAGAGACTTTTCATGGTTGACATAAAAAATGTTAAGAAAATTAATTAACATGAATATTTGATCACATTGACATTGTAATTTATACAATGAATAAGAAAATAAAGAATAAAAACTAGAAAAACTAAAACAATGCATTTTCCCATTAAAAATGATCAATGGATTTAATTTTTTTCTTGTATAGAAAAATTCATTTTTATTGAACTCATTTTTATGTGTGAGGAATAGGAAAACTACTTGATGGTTTCAAAACTTAAACATATGTGATATAACTTTTAGTAATATGAAATAAAAAATCTTGAAAAATCACATCACGTTATGTTATGAACTTATTTTTAAAGTCACATTTTGAATTTCATATTAAGTCATTTACAAAGTTATATTTTTTTAATGTGGTTTTAGAAGTAAAATAATTCTAATTATATATTTATTAACCAAAATTACGACATTTTAATTATATTTTTTGTTGTAAATTTTTTTATACTTTTCAAAGTTTTTTCTTTGGAAAATCATTTTTTCTTCACATCTGTGAGTTTGATTTTGAATTAAATTCTTCCACTTATGTGAATTTGACATAGAAAAATATATTAAATATTTTTTATAATAATTATTAATAATATATAATAATTTCAACTTATTTATGTATGATTAATATTAAATTTTGTAAAATGTAATTACCGTGGTTAAGGTTAAAATGGGTTTACTTGGGGTTTAAAGTAAAAAAATAAAGATTAAAATGAACTAAAACACTATAAAATTACAACTTTATGGAAATATTGTTACCTTATATCATCTAATATTCAATAATGATCCATTTTCATTTCTTTTTTCAAGTGTGAAATGTTGGTATACATTTTCCTTTTCCAAAATTCAAAGTACGTCCTCTGCCCCACATAAAAAAGGGAACCCCCTCTCCTCCCCTCTTCACACATAAAAATCCTTTTAAATCATCTAATACCTGACAAAAAAACTTTAATTAACTCAATTATAACATCCAAGAATCATTATTTTGATAATTAAACCCTTATAAGAGGTCTTTTGGTGAAAACCCAAAGAGGTTGTCTGAAAAAGAGGTAATGTTCTTAACCGTGCATTTTAGTTTTATTTATTCTTACACATCCTTAAAATAATATTAAAATATTATGATATATTAACATAAATATATCAAATATACTGAAATTTTATTATGTTAATGTCATAAACTATATCCATTTTCTCTTCCATCAAATGGGAAATGAAACGGTCGATCGTGTGTACGGTGGACTACCACCCCATGAACCGATGTAATTCATTTTCCATCATCTTCTATCACAAATAGATATAATGATGTATTAAAAATATATATATATATATTAGATTCATTAAATAATTAAACTTCTATAATTAAAATATAACATATAACTTCTTACCTTCTAATCCATTGTAAAATGATAATGTTGCTCGTGCCTACGTGTGGACTATTGTCTCCACAAAAAGATGTGAGAAATTTTTTATTTTATTTTAATATAGATGTTAATAAGGATATATTTAATGAATATATATATATATATATTATGAAATAAAAAAATTATTTTCTAATGGTGAATTAATATTTACCTCTCTTTTTTTCCATTCGTCAAGAAACTGGATACAACATTCATGTGTACGTACGGACTACGTCTCCATGAACGATGTAATTAATTTTTTATCTCTAAATTTTATGGATTAATATAAATAGATAAATAATGAATATATATGATATTAATATCATGGTTAAAATTATAGAGATTATTTAAAAATTATGAAAGTAAAAAAGCATCAAGAATATCATACTAAAAAATTCATGAAAAATGCAACATTTATTACCTAAAACATGATTTTAACAAGGATTTTTTAATAAAAGGTTAATAAACTTTCATAATTAAATCATATATGTTGAAATATATATTATAATGTTTTTAAAACTTATTTTTAAAAAATATTTATATTTATTATATAGGTGTTTTGAACATTTACAAAGAAATTTAAGACTTAAGGTAAAGGAATTTTGTCTCATATCATCTTCTTTGGAACATATGTTATGTTATGTACCTATAATATTTTATGAGGTATATATATAGATCCCTTAACATTTTATATTCTCAATATACTAATATTAAAGATATTTAAAGACTAATTTTATGTTATTCTTTAATGGGGATTACGATTCAAAAGTTACCAAAGTGGTAAGGGGATTTTCGTCTCACTTTTATTTCCATGGGACACATGCCATATTCACTACTTGTTTATTTTTTGTGGTGTATATTTTGAAAATGAATGTATTTTATGATTATTATTATAAAAATTATGAGGATTTACTTATCAATATAAGTTTATTTCATTCATTAATCTTATGATACAAACATTACCAAAGTGGTAATGGTTTTATGTTATAATCTTATTTTTTATAGAGATTGTTTGTGATTATGATTCCAATGATGAAATAATATGATTTATATTTCAATAACTTCATGTATTTTCTTCTTATATATTTATTTCAAGACAATAAATTTCTCCCTTTCATTTTACACTATTTAAGTACTTGAGATACTGGAAGAATGTCTTTAAGAAAAATATACTTTATTTATATCTTCAGTCAAAAATCATTTTTATTCCATGTATATGTTATCTAAAAATATTTTAAAGGAAAAATTTAAAATTATTAATTTATTTTTTAAATAAACCTTTACCCATTTTTTAATTTTTTTTCAAAATCATTTAAATATAATCTTCTTGTCATTTTCTAAACAAGGCACTTTTAACTTTTTGTCGTAAATGTGAAAGGAATCTTCATTTTAACATGTACCACAAGAGTGGTATTTTATTCCATAATTATTACTCAATGAATTGAATATTAATCTACAAGTTTACAAGGTTATTTTAAGAAAAAAAATCATGAATATTTGTGAAATTTTAAGATTTTAAATAAGCGTTTTCAATGTTGAAAGGTTATTTTACTTAATACATGTTCTTAGTGATCTTTAAAATCTATTTTCCATCTAAGATGAAATCCTTTGATGTTAATTAATATTTATTTGGGACATGATCAAATGATAAAATCCTTATTATTTCTCTAGATGATTTATGATTATAATGACAAAAGTTTATGAAAACCATTTCTTTCTCATGGGTTATTCTATGGTGCAATTTTAATGAAACCAATTTCCATTTTATGGGTTATATTATTAAGAATGTATTATGATATTATTTAACAAAAATATATGGATTATGTAATTGGTGAGATCCATATCTCCCTCTAATTCATTGGGTAATGATAAATTTTCTATGAGATCAAATGGTACATAGGAAGGTATCACAAGCCCGAAAGAGGGTACACGGGAGGTTATCCAATTCCTAAAAGAGGGTACATAAGAGGTTATATTAAGCCTAAAAGAGGGTACATGAGATGTTATATCAATCCCAAAATATGGTACATGGTAGATTATCCCAATCCCAAAATATAGTATATGATAGTTCATCCCAAGACTAAAATAGGGTACATGGGAGGTTATCCCAAGACAAAATAAGGTACACAAGTGGTTAGACCAAGCCTAAAATTTTATGAATGTATTGGAGGGTAGCCTAGGCATAATATTTTCTAAGATTATGTGTATACTATAAATCTATGTATTGTTAATGTTTTATTCTCTAATGGATCATGTTTTTTTATTTCATTATGATTCATGCCTTATTAACTACCAATATTTATGGAATGACTAAATTTTATGACTTATGATATGAAAGGTATGGTTTTCAATGGTTATTCTCATGTTATCATACACTTATACAAACTTTATATTGAGATCTACCTTATTTACACATCCTAATCATTTGATCTCACCCTTTATTATGTTTCATTTCCCCAAGTTATGAATTAAGGTATTATTTGTGATATGTTTGAGGAGGGTGCTAGTTATGGGTGAAAATATAGTTAAACTGTGTACCAGTTTTTTATTTATCTAAGTTTCCAATGGAACTAGAACTCAATTATTTTGTAATATATCATTGTGTTATGTAATGAATATTCATATATTTATATTTGATATATATCTATTAAAAGTTTCAGTTGTTGTATTTGGTATTAGAGAAATGTTTAAATAATCTTTGTAAACTAGAATGAGAAAACTATAGTGACAACCATATGGATAAGTCTAAGTGTAGAAAATATCCTAGAATTTTGGTGAATGGTAGAGAGAGTGGTTTCCAAGTAATTACATCTCTGTCTAGATACTTCAAGTTCATGTGTATCTTAAATAGTTGTACTGAGGGGGAATAACTCTAAAAATGGAACTTTGGGATTTGAATTAATCAACACCTGGTGTACAAAAAATGGGACTTGATATACACCATGTTTGATACTCCTGTGGGATATGTTTTGGAAACTTACAAACTCTTTATAAATCAGTATAAATGATTTTAATAATGACCATGAATGAAATAGGTTAAACCTAAAGTTTCATATATTGAAAAGAAGGTGTCATTATATAGATATCCTATAAATATTTTTTCATGATTATGTGTTTTCCCAATATGATTAATGTTCCCCACACTATGTTTTGTTGTTTTAATATATGGATGGAACTAAGATAAATCATTTTAAAACTGGATGTGATGGAAAATTCAGTAATTATGAGAAACCAAATTGGATGATGATTGGAGAGAAAGATATTTTTGTATGACTAATTAGATTTCATGATATACGATTAAAAACATGAATGTTGATGAGATTCCTTATGAATCAAATTTAAGTAAGATGTAATTTTATAAAGGTTTTTGTGGTCATGAACATAGAATAAATAATATTCGACTTCCTATAAGTCAAGAAAGGGGGAATAAGAACCAATAATAATATCTCAAATAGAGGGGAAGTTGTTTTCTATGTGGAAATTAAGGTCATAGAGAAAAAAATTACCATGAAATTTAATGCCTTATATGTGTGGAACTTGAGAATTATTTAAGTTAGTGCCCTAAACTAAGGGTTTTCCACTCCACCACGGATGGAACTATGTTATACCAAATCATTGAAGTAAAATTTTTGAAGTATTTATGTATTGGGTGTAGATAATTATGCTATAGAATTATTTTTACCAATGTTATTTTGGTTATTATAATCCTGAAACATCTATGTATTGTGTTAATTTTGGAAGCATATATATATTCATATAATATTAACTTAATAGTTATGGATAACATCATAGGTTTATGAGTTTAAAGCTGGTCATTATTTTAGAGACTTATAAAACCCTTTTTAGGTTCTATGTGATCGTATTTTAATGTGACTAATGAAATTTTGGAAGATATTTTATTATAATAAGGTGTATATAACTATTAGGTTCAACATGAATTATTATTTAAGGAAGAATGTTATTTTCATAAGTTTAATGTTATTTATAAACTTCATAGTTTATATGAACTTTGATTATTAAAGTTGTTTTTAAGGATGTTCATCATATTTATGAGGAATTTATAATAATTATATTAATATATTTTTATTAAAAATTATAAACTATCATATCTGGAAAGGCCACAGTGATTGGACCCAAAACTTAAGAATGATAAGGTTAAAACACCTATCACTAGCCAATATGATAACTTGGTTAGTATGAAATTTTTTTAATTATGTTATAGATAATTATTATGTTGATTTTTTGAATATGTGTTTTATCATAGCCATAACCATGGGATTTTAAAATGCTATGATGATAGCTTATGCCTAATGAAAATTGAAGGTTCATGAGAAAAATTACCCAAATAATTATTTAGAGTTAGTTAAGGTAATTTTTCCTTTAAATATAGAGTGGAATTGTCTTTATATAATAATATGTGATATATATGTTGATCATAACATTTTAAAGTATATATTCATCTAGAAAGAGTAGGATGTTCACTAAAGAAGATGGCTGGAGATGATTAAAGATTATGACTAATCAATACATTACCCCCATGGGAAAGTGAACAAGGTGGTTGATGATTTGAGTTTATTGTATCATGATATATTATCCATTATTAGGATCATAAAAGATCCAATATTTGTATATTTTAAAAGGATGTATTTGTAAATATCGAAAGAAGGGGATAAATCTCATATTTCCCAAATGAGTGTTCAACCATCTAACCATATAAAGATTAAAGAGGTGAAAAATTATGATGTATAGTTGTAGATGAAGGTTAACAATATTCATAAGTTTATCCATGATTATGATGGAATTATAAGGTCCAAGAACCATGAATTTTTTCTGTCTATAACTGATTTGAAGAAGGAGCTGCTAGAGGAAGCACATAGTTCTTCATTCTCTATTCATCATGGAAGTAAAAACATATATAGAGATCTAAAAGAGTATTTCTACTGGGAAAAATGAAGGGAAATATTTCTAATTGTGTATCTTGATGCTTGGTATTTAAAAAATATATATCTAAGATACAAAAGTATAAGGGGATGTTAAAATCCTTACCCATGCTAGAATGGAAATGGGAAAATAGTACCATTAATTTTGTTGTCAGACTCTCAAAAATGTCTAAAGGGAATAATTATATATGGATTATATTCAATCTTCTTATAAATTCAGAACACTTCATCGATATTAGAGGATATTTATATCTCTATCACCTTTATAATATATACATTAAATAAGTGGTAAGGTTTCATGGAGTACCACATTTTACAATATCTGATCAAGATTCTAGGTTTACCTTGAAGCTCTGGTGAATTTTTTAGCAAGATCTAGATACAGAGTTGAGTTTCTACACTATTTATCATACCCAAAAATATGTTCAATCTGATAAAATAATTCTACCTATGAAGTATATGTTGAGATATTTTTCTATGGATTTCAAAGGTGGTTTGGATCAACACATTCCTCTAGTTGAGTTTTCTTACAAAAATAGATTTCTCTTGAGCATTCAGATGGATCCTTATGAATCTCTCTATGGAGAGAAGTGTATAAATAAAACATGTAGGGATGAATTTAAATAAAGAAAGGTATTGGAACCTGTGATAGATGAGTAAATGGTAGAGAAATTAATATCCATTAAACAACACATCAAGGAATCTCAGAGTCAATAAAAAAGTTATGCTAATAATCATTGGTGTGATCTATAGTTTAAAGTTGGTGATAAGTTTTCCAATGAATTTCAACTTTGAATAATGTTATGAGATTTTGGAAAAAGGTAAATTTGATTCTTAGGTATATTTTCCTTTTTAATAATATTTTTTAGTAGGTATGTTTTCTTATTACTTGGCACTTCCACTGAACCTCTCTCAAGTCCATGATGTGTTCCATGTATCTCTCTAAAAGAAGTACATACTGAACCCTTGAAATGTACTGAAATGAATAGGTCATGTTATGGTTGTGATAAATTTCTTATGGGGAACAACCAATTGATATTTTTCATCATAATGAGAAAGTGATACAAAACATGACCACTCAGTTGATCAAAGTTTTTTGGCGAAACTACCAATTTGAGAAAGCAATATAAGAACTCCAAGATATGGTGAGGCAGAAGTATCCTCATTTGTTTATATCGGAGTAATATAATTTTTAGTTAGAAATTAATTTAAGGTGGTGTAATTTAATAACCAAATATTTTATGATTTTTTTTTCTTTTATTAGATTTAATTTTTTAAGCTTGCATTAAATACAGCACTGAGTTTTACTAAACTGCAATATACTATTTATCGTATTATTTAAACATGACCAATATAACATCATCCATTAAATATGGTGGTATGAATATGAATAACCATACTTTGAAAATTAATTATAATTATTTTGGATAAATAAATTAAATTTTTAAATACATACTTAATTTTTAGTAAAGTCCTTATATGCTTCGATAAGACATTTTTCTCAAAAAAAATGTTTTTATTGATTTTTGTGAAAAAATAAAAAACTAATTTTTGAAACTCTTAGAAAAAAAACATAAAATTAAATTATTTTTTGAATTCAATATTTAAAAATTATAATATGGTGAATTTTATAGATTTTTTTTAAAATTTCATATTTTTAATGAATATTGAAAAATACTTATTTTTATTGAGAAATTCCTTTTCATTTAAATCATTTACAAAGTTATATTTTGTTTTATATTTTGTTTTAATATTATAAATAGTATAATTATATATTTATTAATCTAATTTTTGTAATTAGAATCAATTTTATATTGTATTTTAATATTGTATACTTTTGAAATTTTTTTCTTTGGAAATTTTTTTTCATAGAATATTCAAATTTAATTTTAAATTAAATTATTCCACTTCAATGAATTTAATTTTTAAAAATGTATTAAATATTTTTAATTATAATAATTAATATTATATAATAATTTCAACTTAATTTTTTTCTTAATGAATAATAAAAATAGAAATAATTATAGCAGTTAAGGTTAAAATGGGTTTACTAGGTGTTAAACTAAAAAATAAAGGTTAAAATGACCTAAAAACATATAAAATTCCTATTTTCTGTCCATATTTAGACATTATATCATCTTAGGTTAAATAATTATCCATTTTTGAGACTTTTAGAAAGTGTAAAACATGGGTATACCTTTTTATTTTCAAAAATTAAAACTGTGTCCTCTCCCCCACTTATAAAAGGTAACCTCATCTCCTATCCTCTTTAAATTTCTGAAGCCTTTTGTTTTTTCCAATATAACCTAAAATAGATTAATTAATTTCTTCCTAGAGGCCTAATTTTGATTAGTAAACCATCCGAATAAGGTTTTTGGTGAAAACCAAAGGAGGTTGTTCGAAGATGTGGTAAAGTTCTTAATTGAGCTTTTTGTTTTATTTTTTCTTGCACCTCCCTCAAATATTATTAAAATAATATTATATATTAACATAAGTAACTAAAATATATTTATATGTTATTATTTTAATATAATTATCTATATTCATCTCATCCTTCATCAAATGAGAAATTAAACAGTCGATCATGTGTTTGGAGGATTATTGCTTGGCGAACTGATGGTTTTCCATCATCGCCTCTCATGGATGGATGTAATGATGGATTTAACATGTGTATATGATATTTATGAAATAATTATACTTATATAATTATAATAATCCATCTAAATTCTTACCTTACAATCCTTCTAAAAATGATAATGTCTCTCATGTGTATGTGTCAACTACCGCCTCCACGAAGCGATGTGATACATTTTTCATTTTATTTTGACATGGATGATAATAAATATAGATTAAATTAATATATATTATATATAATATATAAAAAAATTAAGTTTTAATTAATATTTACCTTTATTTCTTTCCATCCTTTAAGAAAATGGAATCAACGTTCATGTGCACGTACGACCTACCATCTCCATGAACAGTGTAATTCATTTCTCATCTATAAATTTTATGGATTACTATATTAACATATATAATGAATATATTATATATATATATATAATGGTTAACATTTTTTAGATGATATAACCATGATCAATGTAAAAATACCAAAAATAACAAACCAAAAAATGTATGAAAAATGAATCAATTATTACCTAAAATGTGATTTTATCAAGACATTGTTAGTAAATAGGAAATAAAAGGTCATAAGTAAATAATATATGGTTTTATAAATATTATTATGGGTTTTTATAAGATTTATAGTAAAATTATATTTATTATATAGTATTTTTGAATGTTTATGATGAAATTTGAGAGTTTAAGTAAGGGGATTTCATATTAAATTGACTTCTTTAGGACATATGTTATGTTATGTACCTATCTTATTTTATGAGGTGTGTATAAATCCAATTTAAAATTTCATATCATGAATATAATTTTTTTTATGATATTTAAGGTTTCATTTGATGTTACTCTTTAATGGGGATTACAATTCAAAATTTACTCAAGTGATAAGTGGATTTTAATCTCACTTTTATTTATGGGGGAAACATTCCATATTCACCACTTATTTATTTTATGTGGTGTATATAATACCCATGAATATATTTTAATATTATTTTTTATTAAAACTATGGGTATCTAAATATATATATAATTTTATTTATTTCATGGGTATTATGATTCAAACATTACAGAAGTTGTAAAGGTTTTATATTATAATCTAATTGTTTATCGGGATTTTTTTCTTATTATGATTATGATGATGAAATATTAAATAAAATAATGAATTTTATTATCCTATATTTATTTCTATATAATACATGTTCATATATCATTTTCATCTCTTTAAGTACTCAAGATACCTAAAGAATATTTTAAAAAAAAAATCGACTTTATTTATCACTTCGGTCGAAAATCCTTTCTTTTACATATCCATGTTTTCCAAAAATAATTAAAATTAAGACTTTAAATTTATTTAATGATTATTTAAAGAAATTTTTAACCATGTTTGCATTTTTACAAAATTTTTCAAAATTAATCATCGTGTGATTTTCCGGACAAGGCACGTTTTACTTTTTACTAAAAATATAAAATAAATATTTGTTTTGATGTGTATGATATGAAAAATATTTTCCACTATAATTATCTTTAAATTATTTAAATATTAATTTAAAAAATTTAATGTTAAAATTTGGAAATTTTTATATTTTAAATAAGTATTTTCAAAGTGGAAAGGTTATTTTCCACATGAAATGTTCCAAGTGATCTTTCAAAATAATTTTCCATCTTAGATGACATACTTTCTTATTACTTAAGATTTACTGGGGATATGATCTGATAATACCATAATTATTATTTATTTAGATTATTTATGATTATGATGAAAAAAATTTATGAATCCATTTTTATTTCTAACATGTTATGCTGTGATGATATGTTTATGAAACCTATTTTCTTTTTACGGATTATGATATGATAAATGTATTATGATCTTATATCACAAAAATGTGTGGATTATGTGATGGGTGGGACCTATATCTCTATATTATAAATTGGGTAATTATTAAATGTTTTATGACCTAAAAGGGTACATGGGAGGTTATCCAAATATTGAAAGATGGTATATGGATGATTATCCTAAAACTGAAAGAGGATACATGGGAGGTTATCCCATGCCTGAAATAGGGTACATGGGAGGTTATCTCAAGACAAAAATAGGGTAAATGGAACATTATATCAAGTTAAAAGTAGGAAAACATGTGGTTAGCCCAAGCCTAACATGTTATGAATGTCTTGGTGGGAAGCCCGGACATAGGATTTTTTATGCTTATATGTATACCACAAATCTATGTCTTATACCAGTGTTATGATCTCATGGATCATGGTCTTTGATTCCATTATGATTTATGTCTTATAAACTACCAAGATTTATTTCTTGACTCAAGTTTATGATCTATGATATGTAGGGTATGGTAATGAAATGTTATTCTCATGTTATCATACCATTATTCTCATATTATGTTGATATCTCCCTTGATTATCCTCACTGAGAGTTTGATCTCACAAATTATTATGTTTCTTTTCCCTAGGTTATGAATAAATGTATTATGTAGGATATTTATAAGGAGGTTTATAGTAATTGGAGATGTTATAGTTCACCTATGAACTAGTTTTTATGTATCCATGTTTTTAAAGGCACTATACCTAAATGATTATGGCATGGATTGTTTTGTTATGTAATGAATATTTATCTATTCAAATTTTATTTCTATATATGAAAAGTGTGGTTCATTATAATATATAATAATTATTGTAAAATTATTATTTTAATGATCATAAATCATGTTTTTTTTATTTCTACTAAGATTAATGTTTATGATATTACATCATTTTTTAGAGAAACTTGGATAAGTATAGATCTATCATTACTTCAAATAGTCTACCGTTAATTATAAAGATCTACCATTAGTACAATTAGATCTATTGGTGAACTAAATATACCATTGAGGACATATACTTTTAGTAAAACGAATCTATTATTAAGGAAATCTACTATCAGTTTAACAGATCTACTGGTGATCAAATCTACCACTAGTTCAGATGATCTAAAGTTGACAGATCTATTGTGGATTAGATCTATTGCTAGTTCAAATTATCTACCATTTACAGATCTAATAGAGACCATAATACCACCATTTTGGGCTACCACTGGGGTGATCTACCATTATTAAGGGTCTACCACCAATATTCTTCCATTTTTACCCAAATTCTCGTATTCAAATTTAATTCCTATAATAGTTAGTTTAAGGAATTAAATGTTGACAGCCCGATGTGGATTTAATAATCATTATTCATAAACTGCTCCATAGATTCATTGAATACAAATTCTAGATTTTTTTATTTAGAACTCAGTAAAAGGATCTAGGATATTAATATTATTATTCAATGGAAAACTTGACCTAAAGATATATATATTCTATATAACTCTCTCGTGTGAGTGCGACTAATGGTGTATGAAATATACAGTTGAACACAAACCTTCATATGCTAAATCAAATAAAAATATTAATACATCATTAGGTATAAGGACCATGGTCTAGAATCTATGAGAATATATTTTCTTTCACTTTTTGAAATACCTATTCGAGATCCCAACAAATAAAAATATGAAGACTTTTGAAAATATTAATCTATTCAAACCTAAAAGAACCACTTCTTCCAATCACTAAAAATTTTATCTTTCTATTTATTATTTACATTGGATTTTTGTGTTTCCTTAAAATACTTATCTATAAAAACTATATTCTATACTAAAATATAGTGTGCTAAACACACTTTATAATGTTTTCTCTTTTTTATACACATGACAACTATAGAAGAGGTCCTGGGTAACCTTTGATTTCATTATCCCATTAAAAATAGTGGAAGTGGCTTGGATCCTAGAAATACCTATGTGCTCTTATTTTTAAAACTTGATTTAGGTTATGGATAAAGTTTTTTGGTTTAATAAAATGATTAGAATCAGTTGATTTCCATGTGGAGGGGATTAAATCTCAGCTTGAGACTAAACCAATTATTTATACTTCTCTATGTGATTTATTTGTTTTGTTTTGTTTATTTCAAAGTTAAAATGATATCTATTTTCAAAAACTGTAACAAAAACTAAAATTGAATGTTATTATTGATGTGTGATTATATAATTTGTTTCATTAAGTAAATTATTTTTAAAATTTAAAGTTATTTTAAATATGTTTTAACTAATCATTAATCCTGATTTGATAAATTATTTGTAATATAAAACATATATAATTAAATTGTTTTTATTAACTGGATGTTTCTGGTAATTTATTGGATTTTTTTTAAAAAATTAACATAAATTTTTATTAGGAAATCAATTCACTCCCCTCTTGAGTTACTCACTCTGAAAAACATCTGGTATCAATGGATTTTTCAAATAAATTTTCAAATTTGATTTAGTTTTCCTTTAAAGATATTAAATCTATATTATTTTTAAATTTAATTCTTTATGGATAATAATATATAAGTGGGAGATATTAATAATAAACCTCCTTATTTTAATGGAAATAAATATTCCCAAGGGAATATTAAAATGAAAATTCATCTTGAGAGAATGGATTTGGAAATATGGACTATAATGGAGGATAAGTATGAGTTACCCAAAGCTGCTAGAGATGGATGGAGTGATCATACTAAAGTAGCTTATAAAAATTATTTCAAAGCTATGAATTCATTATATTGTTCTTTATAAGATTAATAGTTCAATTGAATATCTACATGTACTACTAAATTTTAAATTGGGGATACTTTGGTTGTTTCTTGTGAAGGAATTTATAATGTCAAAGAAATGAATTTAAATACTTATACTATTAAATATGGTACATTTAAGATGAAACTTGATGAACCAATTTCTAATATGTATCTCAGGTATAATGATATTGTGATCAAAATTAATTTATTAAGGAAACCTATTTCTGGTAAAGACCAATTAATGCGCCTGTTGAGGTGTTTACCAGACATATAAAGAGAAATTTCAATGTGAATTTGAGAATCATGTGACATAAGTTTTTTTCTCTTAATTAGATTATATGAAATATCATTATGTATAAATAGGAACTCTAAGTAAACAAAGAAGAGTTAGATTAACCGAATAGTACATTTGTAATCTTTAAACCCAGTACTTCAAAACAAAAAGAGAAGAACAAGTCGGATAATTCAAGTAGTAAAGATTCACTTGATGACACTAATGATGAAATGGCTCACATATTCAATAGATTAAAAAAATTACAAGAGGAATAAATTCTTCAGGGAACCTAGTTATAATGGAAAGTATGACAATAGATGTAATTGGATAAAGGAATAGAATATGGATAATGCTACAAATGAAATAGTTTTATTTGAATGAAAGAGAAAAGGATATATGAAATAAAACATTCCTAAGTTAAAATTTAAGAAGAAATATGAGGACAAGGATAATAGTTATAATAAAGTTATAAAATAAACATAAAGTTATTTAAAAGATAGTTCAAGTGAATCAAACTCAATGTCACATCTATGATTTCATTTTGAAAAAAATTTCTATTTATTTTTTATCTAGAAGTTATCCCTTGGTTTTACTTTGTGATTTAGAGAAAAATTGTAGATTTGGTCTTGGTATCATTTGGTACATGGTTGGCACACATTGAAGGGAAACCATGCACCCTTTCCCAAGAAACTGTGCGATAGATAGCGGGTTTAGATAGTAGCTACTACATGGTTAGCACATAGTTAGTCAAACCATGCATATTAATCATGCGGGCAGTGCCTCTTAGATAGTGAGGGGGATATAGTTGCCACATAGTTTGGAATATTGTGCAAAAAAACCATGCAACTTTTCTAGGTGATTAAAATTTGATAAATTATCTTTCTTTCCCCTTAAAATTTAACCCTAAAACACCTCAATTTCATCCCATTTGGGATTATCCAACCTATTCGTCTATCCTTATACCCTTGTATCTCTTGGATATTCATTTTCATGGTGGTTTTTGTGTGGATCCATCAAGGAATCATCAAGTAATTGTTCTCTCCCTTGGTTTTCCTTATTTTTAGGATTCTCCTTGCCTCTTTCTTGGGTTCTTATTTTCCAACAAGTTGTATAACCTAGGAAGGGTTTGATCTTGTTTTTAGGGGGAATTATTGATGTTTGTTATTAAATACATCCTTGTTATGTTCCTGTGGTGGTGAGGCTGTGTTTTCACACCAATTTCTGGAAGTTTCCAAGTGAGGGGTAGATGGTTCCATGATTTTACATTATTAGATGATTTTGATATAATTTCTTGATTATGTAAATGTTTTATATGGATTTTTTGTGAGGTGAAAACCATGTTTTTGAAAATATTTGAGATGCGCATATGATGAAATGGGTTTTCTAAAGTAAAGTGGTTTTATTCCTTATATTCTTTATTTTGATATTTCTTGAAATGTTCTATTCCTTGTGTGAAATGTGTGAAATGAATTTTTCAAAGATATTTAGAGGTGAAAATGTGATGAAAGTGGATTTCCCAAGTGAAATGGGTTTATTGGTATATTGGATTCCTTGTTATGAACCTTAAAATGTGTCTTTGAATTGTGAATCATGCTATAAAATAGTTTTCATGTGAATGTGAATTTGGAAGGGGATTTTTTCATGGAAATTATTGTCTTGCACATGTGTTCTTTTTATTGTGTTTCCAAAGGGGCTTTTATAAATGGTGAAATTAGTGTGAAATGTATTTCCAAATGGTTTTTTATGGAAAGTGGTGATTTCCTTATGTGCTTGTGATGCTTGGAATGTGTATGTGAAAGTGTATATATTATGTGATATGTGGAATGGAGCTTGAGTACAAAGGGAATCTCGAGTGCCTAGGTGGGTAAACTATAACTAGTACATTAGTTGATTCGAAAGTGGCTAAGGCCTAAATTCCTCTAGCAGGATTTATGATTACAACACTAACTAAACATATGGTATGATTTAAGACCACTGAAACTTGGGATGAGTTCCCCTCAAGTGGATCATGTATGGGAACATTGGCTTGGAGACCATTGGACCTTGGGATACATTCCCCTTTAATTGATCATGCACAAAGATGTTATTAGTAGTTTAGTGGATGATTTTGATCACTAAGGTACAAGGTTTATAGGGTCCCAATAGTGCTATTTACCTATGGGAATTTACTCATGGTGCTCTATTGTGACATGATGCTTATGTGATGTGGTTTTATCCATTAGTATATGGTATACATGTTTTACATTTTATTTCACACAAGCTTATTTTTGAAAAACAATATTTTGAAAAAGTTATTCTAGTGAATGTTTTTCTTAAAATGTTTTCTTATAAATTTTTCAAAAAATTTAAAGGAAATGTGCATGTTAATTTGTTTGGTAATGTTATAGCATGTAATCTTATCTTTTGGGTGGCATCCAACTGGGCTTTGGCTCACACCCTACATACACCTTTGGGTGTATGTATAATTTGTTATGTATGACCCAAGTAAAGGAAAGATGTATCATGGTGGTAATGGTGGATTAGGTTGCTAGAGGTCCACTATTTATAGGTGTTGGTAGTGGTTCCTTGAGGGTGATGTCTCTATTGTTTCATGAAGGTTTTTGGGATAGTGTTATTGCTCTCATTTTTTTATAGCACATTAATTTTTTTGTTAAAGTTTTAAAACTTGAATCTAAAAATTGGTGTACCTCATTTGGTTATGGTTATTGGTTATTGTGATGTTTATTATTGTTAGTTGGTTATGGTTATTTAAATGGGTGAAATAATTACCTAAGAATATTATTGATACTTAGGAACTAGTTGTCAACCTTTGGGGATCAGGAATACCCATAAATTCATGCCATTAATTATTTTAGATGTCAGGTTGGATGGAATCATGGCTTGGTTTATGAAAAAATGGTATTAGAGTAGGTTACTCTCTTTTGGGTCAAGTGGTTTGGGATGAGTCTAGATAGAATATATCTAGGATTTTTGGGTATTGAGGTTCTGGTTGCGATTAGGGATCCTGGACAACACATTTCGTGATAGGACTCAAGTATCCATGGGATGTTGATATTTGACTTTACTTCTCCTCTGGGTGAGACGTACATGATTTAGACTATATATGGAAACTGAGTGGGGTGGAATGTTTTGGTTTGGTTTGTCTTATTATTTTTATTTATTTGGTTATTATTTGGTTTGTAGAGGTGTTTCATATTTCATTTTGTTGTTGAAAATTTTTAGATTATTTGTTTTTATGGTTTTTCCTCGTTGTTGCTTGTTATAGTAAAATTCCTCCTTGAATAGCTCCTTCACAGTCATGGGAAGAATCTGGAGAGAGTTATCCCACACCAATTTATCATAGGTTAGTGTAATCCATGACTTGGGTTGTCCAAGATTTGGGTATAGGAGTGGGATTTGGTCCTCAGGTAAGAGAATATGAACCAAGTCTTGCAAAGGATAAGGCTTAGGAGTTCCTCAAGAATAAGCCTTCTTATTTTTAGGGTAGCATGGAACCTCAGGAATGAGAGGAGTGATTTGAGAAGATAGAGAGGATGTTCAATTTTCTTGATACTCCTGAGGTATTCAGGGTGAAATGTGATTTGTTCATGTTGGAAGTTCCCAGTCGTATGTGGTGGGACTCATTCATGAAACATGGAAATCATGAGAAAATGAGATGGAAATATTTTAATGTTGTCTTCAACGAGAAGTATTTTCCTGATATTTTGGGATTCGCCAAATCCTAAGAGTTTATGAATCTTTCCCAGGTATATTTATCTGTAATGGAATATTCTACTTGCTTTTTTGAGTTAGTTTGGTATGCTCCTAAGGTCATTTCTAATGAGCAGATCAAGGAATAGAAATTTGAGATGGGGTTTCAGATAGAGATTCAATATTAGGTATTCTTGTTTAAGATGAAAACCTATGATGAGGTGTATGACCGGTCTATGATGGTAAATATTGATCGTGGAATCAAGTATGTTTTCTCTAGAGAAATTTTAGTAGTGTTCATTGGTAATTCCTTTGAGGATAATAGGAATCAGGATGGTCAGTATAAGAAGGGAGGTGGTAGTTTAGGCCATCCTTCTTGGTTGTCTTCATCAATGGATTCTGACACTGAATCAGTTGTGTGCCATTAGTGTGGAATGGTGGGACACTTGTGGTATGTATGTTCTTATCCACCTAGAACTTTTCACCAATGTGAAGTTAAGGGGAACTTATAGTGATTTTTCAAAGTGGCATGCCCATATTAGAGTGGTGCAGGATCTGTGGCTTCTAAAGGGATGACTGCTCAGTTAGAACCATCCAGGACAACGGGTTCTCAATTTGGAGGTTGTTGTGGAAAGGATAGTTCATCTTCTAGGCAGATTCATATTAGAGAAGATCCATGGGATAATGGTTTTTCTCATGCTCAAGCTGAGACGAGGTAACTCCATGTGGTGGATTGAGAATTAGTGGAATCGTATGCAGGGCCTATAACAGTTCGAGGTACCATTATAATTGCATAATCTTTAGCTATTGTTCTGTTTGATATGGTTGATTTAGTTTCTTTTGTTTCTTCTGGCCTTTTTATGGGTTAAAGTTTCAAATTTATCTTATTCCATATCCAATGGATTTGGTAATGCTTCTTGGTAAGAAGTGGGAGTAGGGTTTCAAGTGTCCTTATTATGCACTCATGATATCAAGGGTAGATTTATAATGGGATTTTCTCATTTTAGAGATAGACCACTTAAAGTTGATCCTTGGTATAGATTGTACGTTTCTTTTTCAATTGAAAATTGATTTTTATAGGTGAAGAGTGATTTTTATGAAACCTGATGGTAGAACCAAAGTATTTTAGGGAGAATGGGATCCTTCATCAGGATGTGTTAGACCTCCCCTTCTAGAGTTAGGAAATCTTGTTTTTAAGATCTTATCACTTGCATTGGAGGAAGATGGTAGTATTCCTAAGTGTGGATTACCTCCTATGGTGGATGAGTTTCCAGAGGTTTTTCCATAGGACTTTTTGGGTTTGTCTCTTGAGCTGGTTGTGGAGTTATCCATTGATTTGGCATCGGGAACATAGTTTATATCTCTTCCCTCATATCATATGGCCCCCACCGAGTTGAGGGAATAAAATTTATAGTTGGATGATTTGGAATCCAAAGGCTTTATTCACCCAAGAGTCTCACATTGGGCCACCCCAGTTCTGTTTTCCAAGAAGGCCAATGGATATATCTAATTGTGAATTGACTACCAGAAGCTGATTAAGGTGATGATTAAGAAAAGGTAACATTTTTTCCATATTGATGACCTTTTAAATCAACTTAAAGGGTCAAGGAGTTTCTCCATGATCGATTTGTGTTTCGGGTATCATCTAGCAGAGTTATAGGGGGGATGTTTCAAAAATAGTCTTCCGAAAAAGATATGGCCATTTTGAGTATTTTTTCATGCCTTTCAGGTTGAAAAATTCTCCAATGGTCTTTATGGAAGTCATGAATAGGGTATTCCATCAGTATCTCAACTATTTTTTGTGGTATTCATGGATGACATCTTGGTCTATTCTGGGTCTAAGGAGGAGTATGAGCAACATTTGAGGATTATTCTAGGAAGTCTTAGGGATCATCATCTCTATGAAAATTTTTCCAAGTTCACCTTCTAGATTAAAGAGGTAAAGTTTTTAGGCCATGTGATATTAGAACGAGGGTATTCATTGGAACCCAAGAAGATCAGTGAAGTTATTTAATGGTAACAATAGAATAATTTCATGGAGATCATTAACTTTTTAGAACTGTTTGGGTATTACAGTCAGTTCATTCGGGATTTTTCTCATCTTTCTTCATCCACGACAGTGCTTACCCAAAATTGTGTAATGTTTGAATAGAGCCCAGTTTTCCAAGAATCCTTTGAGTATCTTAAGCAGTGGTTGAGAACAGTTCTTATTTTGATCTTTCCGGAATCTATAAATAGATATGTGGTCTATTAAATTGCTTCTGGTAAATTTCATGAGTGTGTGCTGATACAATATGAAAATGTTGTGGCTTATGGTTTTCACCAGCTCTAACCACATGAAAATAATTACCTAAACCATGACTTGGAGTTAAAAGCGGTGATTCATGCCTTAAATATGTGGAATCATTACCAAATTGGGGATAAGTTTTTATTTTATTAAAATAATATGAGTTTGGATTATATTTTCTCCCATAATGATTTTAATTTGAGGTAGATTCATTTGGTTGATTACCTTCAGGGGTTCGATTTTGATATCATGTATACCCCGGGGAAAGGTAATATTGTGGAAGATGCATTGAGTAGAAAACTTTTTGTGTAATATTTGAAAAAATCTAGTGATGAGTGGATATTGATGGGAATCTTTTCTCAGATACATTGGAAGACCAAGGAACACAATGGAGGTGCGTTCTAGGCTAGTGTTTAGCTAACGCCTTCTCTTTTGGAATCTATTTTGTAAGAGCAGACAAGTAATGAGTTGTGACCACATTTGATTTAGTTTCTTCATCGTGGAGAGACTCCTTGTGATTATTCATTGTCTCCTAAGTAAATCGTGTGTTTAAAGGTTGGATTCATGGTACCATTATCGTTAAGGTGATATAGGATAGCCACCAGTCTTAGTGGGTCATTCAACCTAGTGATACCAAGATGTACTATGATGTGATTTAGTGGTTCTAGTGAATAGGTATGAGGTGAGACATAGCTGACTTTGTATTGGGGTTTTATACATGCCATCAGGTTAAAGGAGAGCACCAGAGGCACTCTGGTTTGTTTTATCCACTACCCATTCCTACTTGGAAGTGGGATGAGATCACCATATACTTTGTCATGGGATTACCTCGTACACCCCAAGGGAAGAATTACATTTGTTTATTGATTGATTTTATAGCCAAATCATCCCATTTCATTCCAAAAATGGATTTAGCTAAATTGGATGAGTTTTTTCTATTATATGTTAAAGAGTTTGTGAGGATTCATGGTGTTTAATTGACAATTGTTTCACATAGGGACTCACATTTTAACTAATGATTTTGGTAAGGCCTTTATAAGGCAATGGGGTCACAGGTCAAGTTGAGCTGGAATACCATCCTCAAACAGATGGTCAGACATAGTGGGAAAATCAAAATTTTGAGGACATGCTCTGGGAATGGGTCTTGGATTTCAAAGGTTCGTGGGATATCCAATTGTGATTGGTTGAGTTTTTATATAAAAATATTTACCAATATTCAATTTAGATGGCTCCCTTTTAGGTGTTTGTAGTCGTTCATGTCAGTCCCCTCTATGTTGGGTTGAGGTGGGTGAGACCTCATTATTGGGACCGAGCATGGTGAAAGAGACTTATGATAAAGTCAATCAAATTAGAAACATTTTTTGACATCTCGCTATAAATCTTATTTTGATTAGAGGTTCTTATCCTTGGAGTTTCCTATGGGTTACTGGGTGTTTATGAAAGTGACACCTCACTTGGGTCATCATTGTTTGGGTAAGTAGGGAAAGCGAACACAAAGATATGTCAGGCCTTTTGAGATTACAAAGAAAATTGGTAGGGTGTCATATAGGTTATATTTTACTTCATATTTGATGTCAATTCATGATGTACTCTGTGTTTCTCAATTGAAAAAGTGAAACACATATTCTTCTCATGTATTGAATTGAGAAGAGTTAGAAATGTAACCTAACTTGTCTGTATTTGAATGGCCAATATTAATTGTGGATTCTTAGGAGAAAGTGCTTCATGGGAATTCTATTATGTTGTTTTGAGTTATTTGGAAGCATGGAAATTATGTACATGATACTTGGGATCATAAATCTTGGGTTGAAAAGGAGCACTCATTTTTGTTTTCTGATCGAGCTTTAGGTTGACTTTCTAGGGGAAGAAGTTTTTCATGGTGGGAAGAATTGTCACATCCGTGATTTAATTTTTAGGTATTTTTCTATTTGTTTTTTGTCTAGAATTTATCCCTTGGGTTTTCTTTGTGTTTTGGAGAAAATGGGAGATTTTTTCTTGGAAACATGTGGTTCATAGTTGGTGCATGGTTAAAGGAAATCATGCACCCTTACCTAGGAAACCATGTGGTGGGATGGTAGGTTTGGAAATTACCTAACTCATGGTTATCGCATGGTTTCCACATGGTCTATAAAACCATACAGTAAAACCATTAGACGTATCCTAGTCATTAAAATCTAAGAAACTACCATTGTTCCCTTTTCAAATTTAACACTAAAACACCTCCATTTCAACCTATTCAAGATTCTCCAACCTAAGTTTCTCTCCTATTTCTCTTGGCTCCCTTGGATATTCATTTTCTTGGTGGTTTTGGTGTGTATTTTTCAAGTAATCATCAAGTAAATGTTTTTTCCCTTGGTTTCTCTCTCTTTTTAGGGCTCTCCTTCCCTCTTTCTTGGGTTCATATTTTCTAGGGGGTTTTATAAACTATGGAGGGTTTGATCATATGTTTTTTGGGAAAGTATTGACGTTTTCCATTAAATATTTCCTTTTTAGGGTCTTGTGGTGGTGCGATGTGTGGTTCTAGACCAATTTCTATAAGATTCAAAGTGATCAGTTGGTGGTTCCATGATTTTACATTATTAGATGATTTTAATGTGCTTTATTGATTATGTAAATGTTTTCTATGGATTTTTTGTGAGGTTTGAACCATTTGTTTTAAAATATTTGAGATGCACATATGATGAAATGGGTTTTCTGAAGGAAAGTGGTTTCATTATTTATATGTTTTGTTGTGGTATTTCTTGAAAATTTTATATTCCTTCTGTGAAATGTGTGAAATGCATTTTCAAAGAGATTTAGACGTTCAAATTTCATGAAAAAAAATTCAAGTGAAATGGGTTTTGTGGTATATTAGATTCCTTATTATGAATATTAAAATGTTTCTTTAAATTGTGAGGAATATTATAAAATAATTTTTATGTGAATGTGAATTTGAAAGGGACATGTCCCATGGAAATGATTGGCTTTAACATGTGTTCTTTTTTTTGTTTCCAAAGGATTTTTCATAAATGGTTCAAGTAGTCTGAAATATATTTCCAAATGGTTTTGTTATGGAAAGTAGTGATTTCCTTGTGTGCTTATGATTCTTGGCATGTGAATATGAAAGTGTGTATATTATGTGATATGTGAAATGGAACTTGAGCATAAAGGTGATCTCGAGTACCAAGGTGGGTGACCTAAAACTAGTACACTAGTTGATTCGGAAGTGGTTAAGGCCTGGATTCATTTAAAAGGATTAATAATTGCAATACTAACTAAACATATGATGTGATCAGAGACCACTGGACCTTGGTATGTTCTCCCCTATAGTTTCCAATTTATGAGAACACTATTTTGGAGACTATTAGACCTTGAGATATATTTCCCTTTAATGGATCATGCACGAGGATGTTGTTGGTAGTTTAGTGGAGGATTTTGATCTCCAATGTATGTGGTTTCTAGGTTACTGCTAGTGATATTTACCTATAGGGATTTACCCACGGTGATCTCTTGTGAAATTATTCTTATGTGATGTGGTGCTACCCATCAGTATATGGAAGACCTTGTTTACATTTTATTTCAAGAAATCTTATTTGTGAAATTGGTTTTTCTTTTGAAAAAGTGATTCTTGTGAAATTTTTACATAAAATGTTTTCTAATATATGTTTAAAATGTTTTAAAGTAAATGTGCTTATTAATTTTTATTATAATGTTATAGCATAAAATCTTTTCTTTTGGGGGTATCCTACTGGGATTTGGCTCACACTTTGTATACACCTTTGGGTATATATAGAATTTGTTATGTATAACCCAGGTAAACGTAAGATGTATTATGGTGGTGATGGTGGATTTGTTTGATATGGGTCCACTATTTTCATGTGGTGGTGGTGGTGTCTTGAGATTGATGTCTCTCTTATCACATGGAGATTTTTAGGATAGTCTTGTAGTTTCTATTTTCTTGTTGCATGTTTTTTTTGTTAAATTTGTAAAACTTGAATCTGAAAAAAAAAATTACCTCATTTTGTTATGTTTATTGGTTATTGGATGTTTATTATTGTTTGTTTTATTATGGTTATTTAAATTGGTGAAATATTTCCCAAATAATATTATTGATACCCAAGCATTAGTTTCCAGCCTATAGAGATTAAAAATGCCCTTAGAGATATGCCATGAATTGGGTTGGGTGTCAGGTTGGATGGAATCCTAGCTTGGTTCATGAAACTCAATCAAATAAGATAAACATGATATATTCAACATGTATTTTATGATAAACACATATGAGGTATTTTTTATTTTTTCTGCATCCCTTATTCATAATTATAATCCATATAGAGATAAAAACAACGAAGAAAACATTTCTAATGAAGAAATGTTTGAATATTATAATATGTTGGAGGATACTTTCAATTAACTTACAGATAAATATAAAAGTTTAAATAAGATGTATAATCTGACTTCTAACTTTAAATATAAACTTAGTATAGAGAAAGATAAAAATGATAAGTTTATAAAAGAATAAAATTATTTAATTTATCTAATGAGAAATTAAAAAATGATTTGGAAAGATTTAAAAATGTAAGAAATACCTTGAATCTGATGCATGAAAATAAAACTTCTCTAAAATATACTACTGTAATATTATATCATCCTGGACAAAGAAGGATTATTAAAAATAATTTTATTCCTAGTTCTAATTGTACTAATTCTATTACTAATTTTTATTCTTATGGGCCTAACAATGTTTTTATTTCTGAAATTCAAAAATATACTTATAGGAAACCTTTTAAGCAGTTATGGACTCCTAAATCATTGATTACTAACATCTCTAGACCCAATATTATTTGGGAACCAAAGTCATTTTTGGTTTAAAATATATTTTATAGGAAACCTTCTTGAAAATCTCCAGTAATCACTTATTGTATCTGAATGGTGGCTACTCTAGACACATTATTGGGGGCTATTCATGTTTCAAGAACCTAATCAAGGTTGATGGTGTACATGGAACTTTTAGTGAAAATGATGAAGGTGATATAATTGGTCTTGGCCAAATTGGTAATTCTATGACTATTTTAATTTCCAAAAAAAATTTGTATATGTATTAAAGTATAATTTGATTATCATCACGCAACTATGTGGTGATGGTTTTCATGTAAAAATTGAAAATAATTCCTAAAATGTTTTTGATCCTAAAAATGATTTAGTTTTTACTTCTTTAAGAAATGAAAATGTTTATCCTATTAATCTAGATGCATTTATTTTCCAAAACATTTCCTATATAAGTGACTTTTTCAAAGAATAATGGCTTTGTCATAGGATACTAGGACACTATAATATTCATGTAAATAGAAAGCTAACTAGGAATGGGTTAGTCAAGGATATAACTCAACTATAATTCCCAAATGATAAAGTTTGTAACCCATGTAAAAATGAGAAACAACACAAAATATCTTCCAAATCAAAGAAAGAATTTTCAAATTTTCTACCCCTAGATTTGGTTCACATGGACATGTTTATACCCTCTAGAGTTTCTATCATAAATGAAAATAATTGGGATAATGTTATTGTAGATAAATTTTCCAGATATACTTGGGTATCCTTTATAGCTTACAAGAGTTAAGCTTATTCCTATTTTACTATGTATGCTAAATCTTTAGAAAATCATAGTTGATATAAGATTAAAACCATAAGAAGTGATCATGTCCATGATTTTGAAAATTAATATTTAGAATCATTTTTCTCATAAAATGGTCATAATAATAAAAAAATTTCTCCTAAGACCCTATAGTATAATGGTGTAGCAGAAAGGAGAAATAAAATTCTTCAAGAGATCATCGAGACCATGCTAAATGAGTATGAAATAACTGTTTATTCTTGGAAAGAAGTAGTGAATACAACTTGTTACATAATAAATAGAGTTCTTATAAGACTTCTCTTGAAGAAAAATTCTTATTAATTATAGAATGGAAGAAAATCAAAGGTAAAATACTTTAGGGTATTTGGTTTTAAAGTTCTTACTCTCAATACAAAGGATAATCCTGAAAATTTTGTTTCTAATAGTGATGAAGGAATTTTATTTGGATATTAAATATCTAGTAAATAATATGGAGTATTTAATAAAAGGACTAAATTTTTTAATAATGTATACATGTAAAATTTGATGAAATAGATCCATTTGTTCCTAAGTATCCTTTAGAAAACCTTGATAAAGATTTGTCTAATCTAAATATAAATTCCAAACTTTCTAATAGTTCTATGAAATAAGAAAAAAAATATTACAATTATGAGGAACAAGTCAAACCTGAACTTATAGAGGATAATGAGATATATATCCCTTATTTTCCTAGAACTATTAGGACTTGTAGATACAATCCCATATATGCTATAGTTTGAGACCTAGATAGAGTAATACAGACTAGAGATTCATTTAGAAATCTAGTTGAACACCAATATTTTTTATCACAGGTTGAACCTAAGAACCTGAATGATGTAATTAATGATGAATTATAAGAGATGGTAATAAAAAAATCAAAAAATAAATTTTAAGGAAATAATGTTTGGGAACTAGTAGAAAGTCCTAAATACACTTTGACCATTTCCACTAAATGGTCGTTCAGAAAAAAAAATTATGATTAAAGAAATATAGTTAGAAATAAAGAAAGATTGGCTGCATAAGGATATAGTTAGGAATAGGTTATTGAATATGAGGAAACATTTTCACTAGTTTCTATACTTTAATCCATTAAAATGATTCTTACTAATGAAGCACATTTGATTTTTAAACTAAATCAGATGGATGTCCAAAGTGCATTCCTAAATGGTTATATAGTTGAGGTTGTTTTTGTTTAACAACCCCCTATATTTCAAAATCCTCATTTTCCAAAATCCTATTTTTAAATTAAAAATGTTTTATATGGTTTAAAACAAGATCCTGTAACTTTTTATGATAGACTCAGCTCTTTTCTAGTTTCAAAATGTTTTTCAAAAGTCATAGAAGATCCTACTCTGTTTCTAAAAATAATTTCAAAAGATTTTTTAGTAGTTCAAATTCATGTTGATGATATAATTTTTGGATCTTTTAGAAAATGTCTATGTACTAATTGTTCAAAATGATACAAAATTTATTTTAAATGAGTTCAATGTTTGAGTTTAAATTCTTTCTTGGATTTCAAATTTTTCAAAATAAACATGGAATTATTTTAAATCAATTTAAGTACACTAAATACCTTTTAAATATTTTTTTTGTATAGAATAGAAAGTACTGATACGCCAATGAGTACAACTTGTAATATAGATCTTAATGAAAATGGGTAATCAGTTGATCAAATCAATTATAGAGGTATGATTGGAATATTTATATATTTAACTGTTAGCTGACTGGATATTATGTTTAGTGTATGTATGTGTGCCTATTTTTATGAAAATCCTAAATAATCACATTTACATTGAGTCAATAGATTTTTCAAATCCATCAAGTATAAAACCAAATTAGTAACTTTCTATCATAGAGTATAAGAATTTGAATTAGTGAGTTATTTAGATATGGATTTTCATTGGTGTAAGTTAGATAGAAAAAAAAACCTCTATAACATGACACTTTTTAGGAAAGTCACAAGTCTCTTGGTGTAGTAAAAATAAAATTTTTGTTGCACTGTCATCTACAGAAGCTAAATAAATAGTTGTAGGAAGTTTTTGTGCACAAATGTAGTATATGAAACATACTTTACTATATTATGAATATCAATTTAGACATATACCTATAAATTTTTATAGTACCAGTATGATAAATATTTCTTAGAATACCGTATATCATTCTAGGAGAAAACATATTGATATAAGACATTGTGTTTTGAGTGATCATTTCCAAAAAGGTGATATAAATATTTAATTCATTGGAACTAAAAATTAACTTTCTGATATATTTACAAAGACCTTGAATTCTAAGAGATTAATCTATATCATACATGAACTAGGAATGATAAACTTGGTTAGCTCTTTATTTCCGGTTTTCCTTTCTAAAAAATTCCATTGGTAATTGGAATTTGGAAGATCAACCATTTGTAATAGACTATTGAATGATCATCCATTGGTAATCAACCACTAAAGGATCAACTATTGGTAATTTACCATTAGAAGATTGGCCATTGGTAATCGACCATTGTGTAATCTACGGTTCGATATCCTCCATTAAAGATACACCATTTGAGATATACTATTCGAGATCCACCATTAAAGATATACAATTTGAGATCCACCATTTAAGATCTACAGCTCGAGATCCAACATTCAAGATCAGTTATTCATGATCCACTATTGGAGATCCATCGTTGAAAGATCCACCGGTCCTTTTTGTGATTATGATGTTAATTGAATTTTTATTTGATTTATTTATTTATATTTTAAAATATTTTAAAATCAAAAATCTATTGGGAATGTATTGTCTCAATAATACTCTAAAATATATGTTTCTTTTGATTCTCAAAAATACCATTGTTTGTTTTCTAATAAAGTTTCTTTAAGTTTTTTTCCAGTATTTTATATCATGTTTACTTGTATCTTTTTAATGGAATAAGAAGCTACAGGATGTGTTTTTTAAACACTATTAATACCCTCTATTCATTAAATGAACATATGGATAATCATCCCTACACTATGATGAACAGTAAATGTATGGATATGAAACCCTACATTTGAGTTTACGTATGGTTCAGAAACCCTACATTCGAGGAATAAACACATGGTTTGTAAACCCTATGTTTGAATAAAGCATGTAAAATTTTCAATCCAATGGTAAAGTCTGGGATCACTGTTCATTCCATGTGATGGAAGTATGGACATATAGATCCTTAGCCCTACATCACGCATAGGATCCCTATGCTATAAAAAGATACACTATGCTATGGATTTGAACACTAAGTTTGTCTATTAATATCAGAGATCTAAATCCATGATTTTTATCTGAGATGTTAGTAATAGTATTGATGGAATTAAAAATTGATTGAAAGAAATATTATTACTAATTCAAAGGATCTTTAAGATTGATTCAAAGACTCCTATTCAATGTAATAAATAATTCCTATTTTTAAGGGAAGTTACGACTCTTATAATCAATTCAGTTTGAATATCCGCGATCTATCAGGTGACTTTCTTGGATCTAGAATATCAAAGAAAGTTATTTGTTCTATATATTCTATCAAAATTTCTTTTGGAATAGATATATCACTGTATACTTGTGAAAATATTTTGAGTACTTTTCTACTAAAAATAATGATCGACTCTATTATTTTCTAAAATAGACTACACTTTAGAGATAAACATTTTCAACCTCGTATTGTTGTGAATTTGTTGCTTGTTTATTGCTACTTTTATTAAAGATATTTTACAACCAATATCACTTCAAATATTCTATTTCTTGAAGACTTTATCCTTTGAATAAGAATATTTTTATTTTTTCATCTCCTACTGAAATTGTGAAGTTCAACTTGTTCCATCAACAAATCAAACTTTTTTTATTTATTGGATTTTTGACTACTCTAACTCAATCGTGGTAGAGTGTCATATTCTCATACTAAGATGTTGTTATTTGGGTTCCTTGTAAAAGAACCAGGAGTCTTTGTATATAATTTTTGTAAAGGTGTCAACTGCCTATACTCAGTTTTGATTTTTAAAGTCTTGTGATAAGAGGACCTTTCTAGTGAAAATCACTAAGCTCACATAGAGAGTGTTGGAGGAGTGGATTAGGGGATCTTTGTGCACCAAACCACTATAAAAATTATTGTGTTCCCGATATCTATTTATTTGTTGCTCCAAAACTTATAGTGAAGAACACTGTATATCTGCATCAATCACAAAGTAAAGGAAATATCCATAATCTATTAAGTTTTTCAAAAATACACAATTCATACCCCTCTTGTGTATCTTTTTATTTTTTTGACCTAAAAATTAGTATCAAATGTGATCATTTTTAAAAATATATAGAAATAATAAAAGAATAAGGTTTATACAAAGAATGTGGAAATGGTTGATCCAAATGATGGTATTTCTATTATTCGAGCTCCATATTTTAATGGTCACAACTATGGATACTAAAAATCAAGAATGAGAATCTATTTGAAGAATCTTGGATTCAAAGTTTATTTGAAGATAATCACTCCTTATGTGATTCCTGAGAATCCATAGACATGGGATATCGCAACAAAATATGAATATGATATGAAATCAAAGGAAATGAATACTATCATATGTGGACTTGGACCTAATGAATTCAATCGAGTATCACAATATCCTACTACCTATAAAATGTGGTAGACAATCATTGTTTCTTATGAAGGAACATACAATATCAGAAAAATGAGTTATGCTATTGCAAAACTCAAGTTTGACACCTTTTTAATGTTTGATGGTGAAAGAATCACTCAAATGAATAGATGGTTAATATAAATTGATAACAATATTACTATCTTGGGAGATCTGATTTATCAATCATATCAAGCACAAAAAGTACTTAGAGTACTACCGATAAAATGGAATGGCATGTCTACAACTATTCATCAATCAATGCCAGTCAAGACTTTGATTGTAAAGGAATTAATTGGAACATTTATAATGTATGAAGTTAAAATGAAAGATAGAGTTGAATATCAAATTATAGTAGTAAAAATGGAAAACACTTCCCTAAGGTGACGTATTAGAAGTATGAATGAAAATCAAAAAAAGAAATCAAAAGAAAAAAAATCAGATTCCTCATATGCTAAAATGGAACTAGTTCAACTAGCCATAAATTTTAGAAAATTATATAAAAAGAAAAGAGGCATTATAAAATCCTTTAATAAGGATAAAAATTAACCAAGATAAGTAAGATGTTACAAATACATAAACATGGGTCACATCTGACCTGATTTCCTCCAATTGAAAGATGAAACAAGGAGGATAGAAAAGAAATATCCGTAGAATGATGATTATGAGCACAAAGGAAAAAGATCCATGAAATCTATATGTATTTTATCTGCAGACTCCAACAGTTCATCAAAATATGATTCAAAAAAGGGTCACAAAATCTAAAAGAAAATACGTGCTTTATAGATAAGGAAAAATAAGAGGCACAATCTTATTATTCTTCTGATTATGACTCTGATAGCTTATCAAATAGTAAATTAGCTAATTACTATTATATGTTAAAATAAAAATATGATTCTTTAATAAAGAAACATAAATCATTAAAAAATATTCATAATGTTGTTTTATGTGAGAGAGACACAATGCTAAAACAACATCAAGATATAATTAAAAAATTCAATTCATCTACATCAAACTATATTGATCATAAAAAAGATTAAAGAATTACAGGATGAAGTAGAATCTTATAAAGATGATGCCAGTATTATTACTAAAGGATAAAAACTTTCAATGAGATTCTTGGAAAGAATGTAATTAAAAGAGAAAAATTGGAATAGGAAACAAGGGTGAAAATCAAAATTATAAAAAAAGTTATGCCTAATTCAAAATTTTCTACTTGCAATTATTGTGGAATAAAAGGTCATCACACTAACAGCTTTTATTTGAGAAATCTTCATATTTTTTGTATTAAAAATTATTTTATCTTCAAAAATATGTCTGAAAATAATAATATAAGTTTTATAAAAATAAGGAATATTTGGATTCTCATATCTCTACTTACTAACACTGCCGAACCCAAGAAAATATGGGTATCAAAACAAAAAAAATGTTTAAATTTTTTTCAAATCAAATACCACAAGATAAAACATGTTGTATGGTAAATGGATAGTGGATTCTCTAGACACATGAGTGTAGACTCTATAAATTTCCATACACTAACACAAATTAATAGAGGACAAGTAACTTTTAGTGATAATGAAAAAGAAAATATTATTGGAGTTAGAACTATTGGAGATCCAAGGACAATATCAATTATCAAAGTATTGTATGTAAAAGAGCTAAATCACAACTTGATAAGTATATATCAACTTTGTGATGATGGATTTTATATTGATTTTTTTAATAATTCATGCTTTATTTTCAAAGAAAAAATGATTAAATTTAGAGCACCAAGAACTGAAAATGGTTAAACTTTAGATCTCAATTTCTTATGTAAACAAAAAGTGAATTGTTTAAATACTAAGACAAATTAATCATAGATCTAACATAGGAGACTTTGACATTTCAATACATATTATTTAAATAAATTGTCTAAGAAATGATTAGTTTCTGATTTTCCTAGCCTTAAGTTATGTGTGACGCATGTCAAATTGAAAAACAACACAAATCTTCTTTCAAATCAATTAACAAAATTGCTATATCTAAAATTTTAGAACTTATCTATATAGATTTTTTTGAACCATAAAGGGTAGAAAGTTTGGATAGTAAATTAGATTTATATGTTTTAGTTGATGATTTTTCTCATTTTACTTGGGTATATTTTCTAAAACTCAAAAGTGAAGTATTCAATATGTTTGAAAGTTTTTGAAAAATTGTTCAAAATGAAAAGTATTTTAAAATAATTTTATTAAGAAGTGATCATGTTGGAGAATTTTAGAATCAAGAATTCAATTATTTTTTCTCAAATTTAGGTATTAAACACACCTTCTCTACACCAAGAATACCTCAACAAAATGGGATTATTGAAATGAGAAACATAACTATTCAGGAAATGGAAAGGAAAATCCTAAATGAATACAATCTTCCAACCTATTTTTGGGAAGAAGTTATAATCATGGCCTAATATATCATTAATAAAGTTCTAATAAGACTAATTATTAAAAATACACCCTATAAACTCTGGAATAATATAAAATAAAAATTAAATTACTTTAAAGTTTTTGGATGCAAGGTATATATCTTGAATACTAAGGACAACCTTGGTAAATTCAATCCAAAATCTGATAAAGGATTTTTTCTTGGTTATTCTACTACTTCTAAATCCTATAGAGTGTTTAATAAAAAGTTAAGGATATTGTTGAAGAATTGGTTCATATGAAATTTGATGAAACTGAACCTTTTAATAAAAAGGAATATCAAGTAGATGAGATTACTAACTCTTTAGAAAACACTATACTTGACACACCTGAAACTATTTTTGAAAATAAAGAAAAAAAATAAATCCAATTCTAAAAAACGTGAAACTAAAGAACCTGAAAGTGTCTTACCCAAATAGTTTAAAATATTAAATAATAATCCTTTATAAATTGTTATAGGATACCTAGACACAAGAATTAGAACTAGAATAAATGTAGTAAAGTTAGATGAATTATTTTTTTCCTATCACATTTAGAACCTAAGTCTTTTGAACAAGATTTAGGAGATGAGAGTTTGTTATTAGCAATGCAAGAAAAACTAAACCAATTCAAAATAAATAAAGTCTGGAAATTAGTAGAAAGATCATCCAATTATCCAATAATAGGAACTAAATGGATCTTTATAAATAAATTGGATGATCAAGGAATTATAACGAGAAACAAAGCTAGATTAGTAGCAAAAGGATATAATCATAAATAATGAATAGATTATAATAAAACCCTTGAACCTATAACTAGATTAGAATACATTATAATCCTTTTAGATTATGAATATCATGTGAATTTTTAAAAAAAATATGGATGTTAAATATGTCTTTTTAAATGGTTTTTTAATGTATGAATTTTATGTTGAACAAACCTTGGGTTTTGAAAACCTTCATAAACAAAATTCTGTTTTTAAACTTACGAAAGCACTTTGGGGCCTTAAATAGGTACCAAGAGATTAGTAAGAAAGATTAAGCTCTTTTTTGTTGAAAAATGGGTTTTATGTGGGATTAGTGGATCCTCATATTTTAATAAATTTCATTGTTCTAATATTTTATTAGTTCAAATTTATGTTGATGGTGTTATTTTCGGTTCAACAAATAAAATGGTTTGTAATTATTTTTCAAATCTAATGAAAATAGAATTTGAAATGAGTATGATGGGAGAACTATATTTACTTTTTGGATTTCAATTTTATCAAAAATATTATTGAAATTTTTTAAATCAAAGTAAATATATTATTGATTTATTGAAAAATTTTGAACTTGAAAATAGTAAGACTTATACAACTTTTATGTGTACCAATAAAAAACTTGATTTGGATGAATCTAAAGAACCAGTTGACAATAATATATATAGAGGTATGATTGTTATTTTATTATATCTTACTACTAGAAGACTAGATATAATGTTTTATGTATGTATTTTTTCTATATTTTATTCAAATCCAAAAGAATTTCATCTTACTGTTGTTAAAAGATTTTTTAGATATTTAAAAGGAACTATTTCTCAATCTCTTGTTTATTTAAAAACCTATGATTTTAATTTAATTTCATACTCAAATGCTGAATTTGGAGGATATATATTAGATAGAAAAATCACCCCATGAACCTATCACTATTTAGGGAAGTCTTTAGTATTATGTTCTAGTAAAAAACAATATTCAGTTCCCCTTTCAACAGCCAAGGCAGAATATATATCTGCTAGTAGTTGTTGTGCAGAAACATTGTGGATGAAACACACTCTATTGTACTTTGGACTAAATTTTAATAATATACCTATTTTATTTGATAATAATACTGAAATAAATATTTAAACAATCTTATAAGTCACTCTAGGACTAAGAATATTGATATAAGGCATCCCTTTCTAAGAGATTATGTTATTTAAAAGGATATATCTTTAAAATTTGTAAATAATACATATTAATTAGTTGATATTTTTACAAAACGACTTCTCACTGCAAGTTTTGATTTTATTAACAGGGGGTTAGGGATATTTCATTTTAAATAAATTTTTATAAATTTATTTTTTTAATTTCACTGTCATTTATTTTTATTTTTATTTACAAATTGTTTGTTTGTTTGTTTAAGTAAAATATTTAATCTCTATTTTATTTTTATAACATATTATTTAAAATTAAAATTTTAAATTATTACACCATGTCATCAGCACACAAAACCAAAACTAAACCATTAGACTTCTCCCGCTCTCTTTCCTACAATTTCGACCCTTCAATTTACAGAGTGTACATCACCCCAGTTCTTCACATCCCTAACCTTAGAAACTTCAACCCTAAATCCTTCAAAAATGGAAGCATCATGCATAATTGATGATATCAATCAGATTGAGTTGGTTCTCTAGCAGTTGATTTATCAAAAAAAATTCAAGGAAAGGTAATTGATTTGAACTGGAAAAATGAAACAAATCTATTTCTAAAGAAACCAATCAGATTTTAGGGATGGGAATATATTTTTTGATATGGAAATATGTTTCATGTTTTTTATATTGAAGTTAAATAATTTTATTAGAATGCATCTTTCAGTTTTGGATTTGATGGGGATATTGTTGTGTATAAGATTTATCATGAAGAATTTATTATTTATTCAACAAAAATTGCTAATTTTTTGGTCTATACACATGATGGGGGATGTAATTTTGATTTAAAATATATAGGAAATGAATGATTTAGATCATAGGATATAATTTCTTTCTTGTTTGGTACCTATTCTTTCAATAAAATGGTGACTAAAGACCTAAATCCTAATCAAAAGTTCTTGAATAAGTTTATTCAGTCGGTAATTGTGTCAAGGACTAAAGAGTTAGAAAATGTTTTATATCCTAATATGTATGTTTTGTTTCTATTGATGAACTATATTGATAATCCAGAATCATGTATACTTTTATCATTCAATTAAGGACTTTAAATTATATATTTGATAATGCACTTGGTTTATGCTGAATTTTTTAGGAAATAGGTTCCTAAGGTTTTAAAGGAAGAAATGGAGAAAAATAAAGATTTTCCTATTACACATTGTGAAACCTAAGTTCACGTCATGTAATAGTGTCTCATGGGATACCAAATGTCATGAACTAAGTCATGAATCTAGTTCATGAAGAGTTTAAGTAAAGAACCTAGTACACATCATGAATGACCAATACACAGCCTAAATTCAGTAAAACTCTTTGAATAAGATATCCTCTCTAGAGATGCAGCTGGAAGGCTATTACATGTTGTGAGTCAATGGTACAAGATATGAAAGTAGTAAAACCTCATATCTCAGACGATATACGCATGAGATATGTTTTGATACAAAAACTGCAGATATTTACATGAATTCATAATTACACGACATGAAATACATTACACGTCATCTAATTTATCGACTATAAATAAAGCAACCCTACAGCAGTTTTGGAGAGCTTCGATAGTGAAATTCTTTTATGATTTTTGTTCCTTTCAATTTTCCTTCAAATCATTCTCCCCTAAACTAAAATTTCTTCACCATTTCCTTATTTTTTTAATATAAGTGTCATGGATCATGTTTTCAATATAACTTCCATTTCCCTATGTGCATATCCACCATCCTTCATCATCATCCATCAATGAATTCATATCGTATCCATTTCCTCTTTTATTCTAAGTAAGAATTTAATTAATTTGTGATTTATATTTCTCAAAACCTAATTTCATGTTCATTCCATTTTGTGAATTTTAACTGTCATATAATTGTGAATCATTTAAATTCAAACATTCTTAGCATATTAATAATGGTTTTAATTAATTATTTATTTTCATCTCCTTCTGCCATGAGTGGCTAAATCCACCTTAGGTAGGATTTAATAGTAGGCTTATTTGAACTTCAATAAAATAATTAATTCTTATCTTGGTAACCCTATGAGTTAGTAATCAGGATAAAAAATCAATGGCTATTCAATTAAATTGAACATACCCGACCATGGTATAATCAAGTGAAGGACCCTATCCTGATTGGAGTATATTAAGATATGATTAATAGAATAAAAATGATTTCTTTCCTTGAAGCCAAGATTAATGTACCCAGGTTGTTACTATTTCCTAATCAAGGAATAGTTAACCACTTAGATAGATCTAGTTGATTTGACCATAGTCAACTAGCAACCTCTACTTTATTTGCATCCTGAACCTTAGGATCCTACCAAGTTAAAGTTAAAGATTAAATTTTCTACATATACCTAAAATTTACCTCGACCCTTTCCCCATTATTGAAGCAACCATCAACCACCATAGATCTAGTATTTTCCAAACTGAAGCAATCTAGAAAGGACTCCAATCCCAAAGGGTCTTAAGACATGAAATTTCAAAAGCTAGTTATGCTTCCCATGGGATCAACCTCGGACTTTAACTATTATATTACTTATAGCAAGTGAATTTTGGGAAAACATTACAAATTCTAATATGACTATAAACAGCACGAATTCAATGATGTGTGTGGGCATGTCAAATTTTGGCACCATTTTGAGGACCCCCTTCCTTCTTTCCTTTTTAAGACACCTTTGTGTCCCTATTTCACGGTATAGTGCATGTTCCAAGGTCTGTCGAATCATTCGAAGAACCTTGAGACAAATGAACCTTTATCCTTTTATCCCAAGATTGAAAGGTATATTTCTTCATGCCACCAGTCCACAATGTATGAACAACATAATAAATTGGGACCCAACCTATCAAACCCTCAAAAACTTCAACAAGTGATTCCTGGAGAGAACTTGATGTATAAAGAGAGGACCATCATAGATTATGGATTTCCATCAATCCATGTCACCACACCAAGCATCATCACCCCCTATCCAAGATCATACATTTTAAACCAAACCTGGACTCATTCATATGATCTAGAACATGGGGAAATTTAGTGGAATTAAGGGAGAAAATCCTCATGAACGCATATCTAACTTCTTGGAAGTTTGTGATACATTTCGCAACCATGGAGTCTCTTCAGATGAAATCAGACTGCATGTCATCCCATTCTCTCTAATAGATAGATCTAAGGACTAGATCAAAAGCCAATCTCCCGATTCAATAACGACTTGGGATGATCTTGCCCAGAAGTTCTTAGATAAATACATTCCACAGATTCAAACTTGAAAGCTCTACAATGATATTTAGAACTTCACTTAATTTGATTGAGAATATTCTTCAGGAGAATGGGACTAATTCAAGGAGCTGATGAGGAAGTGTCCACACCCTGGACTAGAAATGTGGATTCAGTTACAGACATTCTACCAAGGACTCTAGCCATCCACACGAACTTTCATCGATGTTTTCGTTGATGGAGGACTGATGTTTAAAACCCTAGAAGCTATAAGACCTATTCTTGAGGAAGATTCTCACAATGTTAGCCAGTGGAAAAGTGATTTTGGACTACATAGACATGGTATCCACTAGGTGGATGAAAACACCAAATTTGTAGTGTAATTAAAATTGATCACAAAGAATCTAGAATCATTTCAAATGCCTACTACACAACCCCCTCCTGCTCCCATAATAGAGATACAATCATGTGATATGTGTGGTGGCATGCATCTTTACCAAGATTGCAAGGGAGTATTAGAATACCAACATGGTTTTAATTATGTCAATTACAATCAATAGAACCCACCTTTTTAACATTAGCAACAATATTACCAGTAGTGTACTCAATAGCAACCTTAGAACCTACAAGTATATTTTAAACAGAAAATTGGTCAAGACCAATTTTGGAATCAAGGAACACCAATATATCCTCCTATAAACCTAGTTATATGACCTTAGAAATAGATGTAACAAAACCCTTCACACAAAGATCTTAGTATCAATTCCAACTCACTTTGCCTATACCTCAGCAACAACCTGCTCCTCCTCAAAGTAACATGGAAAACCTCCTAGATACTTTCATCCAAAAATCTGATCAGAGAATGAAAACTTGGGAAACAAAAATGAAAAACCAAAGATCTACTTTGTGAAATCTTGAAGTTAAAATGGGTAAAATCTTGAATACTTTGTCTGATAAGTTACCAGGTACCCTACCTAGTAATATAGATATATACCCAAGGGAGGAAGCCAAAGAGGTAGAATTGAGAAGAGGGAAGATATTGGACTTTCAAAAACCAAGAGGAAGAGATGAAAGGAAACCTAAAGATCCCAAGAAAAAACCAATACTAGAAGAAGAAGTTGAGAAATCTACACCTCAAGAAGTATCACCAGCTAAAATTGACCAAACTCATAAGAAACCCAATGAACCAATTTATGTTTTCCCACCACCATACAAGCCACCTCTTCCTTTCCTAGAAAGAGTGATATAAGGCCAACAAGATTCATAGTATAAAAAGTTCCTAGAGATGTTCCAACAACTGCACATTAACATATCATTTGCAGAATACATTTCCAAAATTCCAGTTTATGAAAAATTTCTCAAGGATCTAATATCCAAAAAAATGAAAAAATAAGATCTTGGGATCATCTCATTAAATGAATAATTATATGTTGTTGTGAAGAAAAAAATCCTACAAAAAATGATAGATCCGAAAAAAATCAATTCCCTGTGCTATTGGAGAATGCAATTTTGGAAGATCTTTGTGTGATCTTGGAGCCAACATCAACTTAATTACAATGAGTGTTTTATGTAAGATAAGACTCCATGAAATCAAAACAACTTGAGTAGCACTACAACTTGCTAACCGATTAATGGTGTACCCCAGGGTATTCTTGAAGATATATTAGTTAAAGTCATAAAATTCATATTTCCAGCAAAATTCCTAGTTCTAGACATGGAAGAAGAAGGTGATGTCCCCATTATACTTGGAAGGCCATTCCTATCCATAGTAAAGTCTTTGATAAATGTGAATCGAGGATGTCTGGTCTTCTGAGTTGGAGAAGAACAGGTAGTGTTCAACCTAGTCAAAGCTGTCCAAAAAAACAGACGATGTTGTTGATTGAAACTCCATCTCTCTTACCCAAAAAGGAGATGAGTACATGTACATTAAAGAAGAAAGTGAAGAGTAACTCTCGAATAAGGAATAAGAGTATGATTTTGAGGAAGTAAACTTCATTGAAACTCTCATGAGGGATACATTTCCACACTTCATCCCCTTCATCATTCAACCACTAAATCTAGAACTAAAATCTATACCCAGTACTCTTAAGTACTCATACTTAGGAGTGTCAACCTATCTGCCTTTAATTATCAAATCTTAACTTCCTTAGGTATAAGAATCAAAATTGGTTGAATTCTTAAAGAGACATATGTAATAAATTTCATGGGGAGTATAAGACATCAAAGGAATCAATCATACTAAATGCACTCACAAATTTTTACTTGAAGAAGATGAAAATCCAAAATGCCAACCTCAAAGGCAACTCACACCACTAATGAAGGAAGTCATCAAAAAGGAAGTACTGAAACTCTTGGATGAATAAATAATCTTTTCCATATCAAATAGTGAATGGGTGAGCCCCCTATAAGTTTTTCCTAAGAAGAGTGAACTCACAGTGGAGAGAACTAATAGAAATGAATTAATTTTAATACGCACCATCACTAGATGAAGAGTATGTGAAGATTAAAGATGAATGAATTCAGTAACAAAGAAGGATCATTTTCACGTACCATTCATGGATAAAATTATGAAAAGACTTATGGGAAATGAATTATACTATTTCATGGGTGGATATTTAGGATGCAACCAAATTGCAGTCAATCCCACTAATTACCCAAAGTCCGCATTCACATTCCCATGTGGTACTTTTCCTATAGGAAAATTTCATTCGGATTGTGCAATGCTCCAACAACATTTCAGATATACATTACACATATATTCAATGACATGGATGAAGAATTCCTAGAAATATTCATGGATGGATTCTTGGCCTATGAAATATCATTTGAGGTTTGTTTAAGCAATATGGAATTAGTCTTACAACACTGTGAAAAAAAATGCCTAGTCCTGAACTGAAAAAAAATGTCATTTTATGGTCCTAGGAGGAATAGTCCTTATGCATAAAATCTACAAGGAATGCATAGAATTTTATCTAGTCAAAATAAAAGTCATCTAGGATTTACCCAAACCATAAAAAATAAAGTAAATAAAAATATTTCTAATCCATGAAGGATTTTACAAATGATTCGTAAAACACTTTTTAAAAGTTTCCCATCCATTAATGTAATTATTGATAAAATAATTTCATTTAGAATTCACTAGGGAATGTTTTAATGCATTTAAAATTTTTAAAACAATCCTGATAGCAGTATCATTCATCATTTCACCAAACTGGGATATGAAATTTGAGTTAATGTGTGAAGCCAGCAACCTTTCCATTGGTGTAGTGTTAGGATATTGAATTGGTCACATTTTTTATCTTATCTATTATTCATGCCACACACTAAGTGAACCTCAAATAAACTACATAATGATAGAGAAAGAATTATTATCTATTGTATATACCTTTGAGAAAATCCGTTCTTATCTGGTTTTGTCCAAAGTAATTTTACATACTGATCATGTTGTGCTAAGATAATTGATGAAAAAAAGATGTCAAACCAAGGCTGATACGGTGGATCCTTATACTACAAGAGTTTGATATTGTAATCAAGGACACAAAAGGCATAGAAAATATTATTTCTGAACATCTATCCCTACTTTCCCTATCATTCATCAAGGAAGGTGAGGAGGCTGACATTGAAGTAGATTTTCCAGATGAAACCCTTTTTAGCGTCGAGGTTCAGCAGTGGTTTTCTAATATTTCCAATTATCTTTCCATGGGATTCTTCCACCAAGACCTCTAATATCATCAAAGGAAAATATTTTTGGTTGATGACAAATATTTATACTAAGATGAACCATTATTATTCAAACATTCTGCTGATGGCTTGCTCCGATGTTGCATCCCTGATAATGAAATCTCAAATTTAATCAAAATGTTTCATACATCACCAGCTGGCAGACATCATGGACCCGAGCATATAGTGGCCAAAATTCTACAAATTAGACTTTTCTGGACCATGCTACACCAAGATGCGAGGTAATTTTTTCAAATATGTAATAAATAATAGTGGAATGGAAACATAGGAAAAAAGATAAGATGCTACAAAATCTCATCATGGAAGTATAAATATTTGACGTTTTGGACATAGACTTCATGGGACCATTTCCCACTTAATATGGAAAATCCTACACTCTGTTTGGGGTTGACTACATCTCAAAATGGGTTAAAGATGAAGAAATTTCACATGATACAGTGAAAGTGGCCATGAAATTTATGAAAAATAATTTGTCTGCAAGATTTAGATTTCCAAGATTTCTCATTAGTGATCGAGTAACACATTTTACAAACCAAGCAGTGAAAGTATTTCTAGAGAAATATGGAATCAGATACAATACAGGAACTCCTACCACCCACAAACAAGTGGGTAAGTAGAACTTTCAAATAAGAAGATCAAGAAATTCTTGGAAAATACTATAAATACAAGAAAAAGTGATTGGAGTCTAATATTGGATGATTCACTATGGAAATACCATACTTCATAAAAAACACCCATAGGAACAACATTTTTCAGGCTAGTTTATTGGAAACCATGTCATCTTCTAGTGGAACTTGAGGATTGTTTATATTAGATGATTAAGAAATTGAATTTGGATTCATAGAATGTTGGAGAATCTAGGATACTGCAGTTAACTGAATTAGAAGAAATTAGGAGGGATTCCTATGAAAATTTTAGGATATATAAGGAAAAAACAAAGAAATGGCATGATCAATGCATTACTAGGCATATCTTTGTCCTAGGTAATAAGGTACTTCTATTTAACTCGAGATTGAAATAATCCCTTGGTAATCTAAAATCTTGATGGTCAGGCCCTTTTGAAGTCATTCAAGTTTTTCCTTATGGTAAAATTGAGATTCAAAGAGAATGTGGACCACCATTTAAAGTTAATGTAAAAAAGATTGAAAATATTTCAAGAACCATTCTATGAAGGCTATATCATCATACTTAAGTTTAGTTGATCCATATTTGTCTCAAGATATAGACATAAAAGTAAGCGCTGACTGGGAGGCAACCTAGGGTAGGTCATGTTATCCTAGGATGGATTAGGATAGCCTAAGATAATTTTAGAATAAGCTAAAAATAAAGAGGTTAGGGGTTAAATAAGTTTTAATCAAAAAAACCCAATTACAAGTTGTGTAATCCCATTACACAACATGTAATCTTTATATCAAAAATTAATTTTAATTAATCATTACATGATGTGAACCCTTTTTACACATCGTGTAACTCACCGGGTATGTTCTTTTTTTTAAACATAGGTTGTAAACTCTAGGTTCATGACCTGAAACCCACACCCCCCCCACTTCTCCTCATAAACATCCACCTACATCGCCGCCCACCTCTCTCGCACATGCACCCTCTTCCCCTCTCCCTCACCCCCCCCCCCCCCGACCCATTACCTCCCTCCTAACTCCCACACCCACACCCCTCTCCCTCTTGACTCCTTCGACCTCCCGAGCACCTTCACTCCTCTCATGCTCGCCTCCTCCTACCTCCCGAGCACCCACACCCCTTACTTTCTCACCTCCTTCCTCTCCACATACTTCACCACACCCTCATTATCTCTTCCACCCTCAAACCCACCTCCCCTACTCTCTCCACTACATAGCCACATACCCCTCTTCTTTTCAACCACACCTCTCATATTCCTTCCTCGATGGTGTAGACCAAACACCTACAACCTTCTGACTTGTCATCTGACAGTAACGAGCATTTTCCTTCAAAGAAAGCATGTGGAGCCACTTCTTCCACCCCTATCGCACGACCTGCAGTAGCCAATTATGAACCATCTACCCAACCTGACTCCTACTCCACCTCCTAGGACTCCTAAAGTGATGAAAACCTCCACCTTCACCCTATATTATGTATTTACAACCCAAATCACCAGGTAAACCTCAATAGGCTGCAAGAAAAGTCAATGCAAATGAACAAAAAATTGGACTTAACTATCCTAGCCAGGCTGAACATCAACAATGTTTTCCATGATCTTATGGAGACACTCTATGTCAAATGAATTTTCAAGGTTTGTGAGAATACCTATAGGGATATTTTCCTAGAGTTTCACTCAACATTTGAGATATCCATTGATAGCCTTCAACTCTGCCTGGGTGGTTGGCCCCATGAGTTTTCCTTTACCGAGTTAGACATAGGCCTAAAAATTTATATATATGAGTTTTATACATCATAGGTATTCTCTACGCTTCATCTAGATCCTCCTAAATCCAATTCACATTGTCTATGGGAAATGATTTCCCAAGACCTTCAGCTACCCCATGACCCATAGATCACAAAATCTACCCAATTGTGGAACCCAGCTCAATAGATTCTGCATCGATCTTTGACATGGGGATGGTTTTCCAGGGTTGATTCATATGGTAGTGTAATCTAGGTGTATGTAATTATTCTTGAAAAATCCATACGAGGTCCACCCATTAACATGGATGCATATTTTTCTCATTATTACATGGACCATGCGTAACAGACTCACGGTACTTTGATGGGTGTATCTCTCATTACACACCTGGCTAGGCACCTCTGTGTGTTTGATGCATCTATTACTCTCACCTAGTTGGGACCCATCGAGACTATTGATTTTTTCACGCTTTATAAGATGAAGATTTTAGTGAAGGATGATGATTTATATCATTGGGCACCAGGCATGTATGAGGTGGCACTATATGCTGAGGCACCGCCACCAGTATCAGCAGATCCACCAGTTGAGCCATCCACCACTTCCACACCTAAACCACCCCATCATACTTTTACCTCTACCACCTCATCTACCATACCTCCATCCACCCATCCTACCCTGACAGAGATCTGGACTACATCACAGTGCATCCTGGCAAACATGTGCCAGATTTCCACTCATCTTCATCTTCCATTCATAGAGCCTTTAGAGTTCACCACTCCACCACCACCAGCCTCTAACAACCCCTCTTCTTCTACCATTCCCACATCAACCATATCCCACCCCAACCTTCCCCTAGATCTCACTAACCTTGCTTCCCAGTAGGATTATTTAGCTGATCTAGCCTAACGAGGCAAGGGTCTAGTTAATGATACATCCACAAATATTACTTTCATCGATCCATCTATCAAACCCACAACCTCTTTATAGATCTGGACCTATCCACCACCCACTGTATCCCATGTATCTATCACTGCTACTCCACTATCTGTCATTGATCCACCCACTCTTGCTACCACCATGGATATTGATCCAGACCTATATATTTCATCACCATCAGCGGGTGGGATGAATATGGAGGAGATTTTCGGTCTTGAGGATGACTATTAGACATCAATTTTGTCATTTTTAGTCTTTAGACTTTTTGTGATAAGGTTAGTCATTTCATTTTGTCATCTGTATATGCCCTCATTTTTTGTACTGATCAATAATATATATAGAAATTGATTTTTACATCATTATTATGTGGCTTATTTTTTGTTTCTTTCTATCTTTAAATATCCATTTCTAGCTTCTATGTATCATCCATAGTTATCAATGGACTCATTCCATCATCATTTCTAGTCCATAGGGTGACCTAGCATGTTGAAAAATTAGAACGCCAACTTCAGGAACTATCCATAGATATACATGCCCACCAAAAGCCACCTAGAGTGATAATTTCATTCCTCCCACATCTGATTCATGTTCATTCTGCACCTGAAGTTATCAATCCAGTCGAGAGATCCCATGAGCTAAAGAAAACTTCCACCAGTAGCTGAAAATGAAAGTGGAGCAACTAATCGGATGGACCCCACTACAGGATGTCTTGGGCCATCCATCTAGTTGATGAAATCCTATTATCTCTAAATGGTAGGAAACCCATATTTCTTTGTTTTCTATATTGAGTCATCATGCTTAAGTATTTTTTGTTTTTATTTTGATTTCCTTTAGTTATTCATTGTAAACATTTAACACATTTGAATAAAAATGGTTACCTTTTCACATTTTCCTATACCTCTGCCTATTATTTTTATTATCAATGTCTTAAACCTGTGAACTAATGTTTCATCTAGTGTAAGTATTTTTTTATAACCTTTTTGCAGGTTCCCCAAAATTAGCAACAAACAGAACAAGATCCCTCATGGCATGCCATGTCTTACAGGGAGCTCTCGATTTACTCAATTTTAAAATTTTCAATTTCCATTTCATTTTGTATACACTTTATATGTTATCACACTCCCATAATAATTCCATAGAAAGTGTGGACACTATCACTCTCTGAGTGTGGGGGAGTTTCTCATGATTTTTACTTTTGATACACCTGACTTATTATCTATTCTCATCTATCTAGGATAAATTTTTCAAATTTTAAACATGATTTAAACTTGAAAAATGTTACGCCTATTTAAATAAAATAAAAAGTTAAGTTCTAATTTTTAAAATCCATGTTTTTTATTTATTTATATTTTTAGAATGATTAATGAGCTTAGAAATTTAATTCAAATTAAACATTTTTTAAATTGTGGTTAATTGACTTATTACTTATTTTTATACTCATTTTGATTGACAGTTTCTTTTGTTATTCTCATTGCCTGAGAAGACTCTAAGCCTATAATTGCATATTCTTTTCTGGTCATATTTATTAAGTGATACCTAGGAAATGTAAACCTATCAAAACTTGCATTGAGATCCTATTGAGGTTATGACTGAAAATGTACAATTTTAAAATGATTTTGGAAATATTTGTTGATCCACTATTTCCCAAGAACTACCCAACATCTTTCCTTCATTAGCCCATAGTTTCCCTAAATTACATTATAGAATAAAGATATTCCAAGGAAATTCTTCCTTTCATACCATGCTCCTTTTATAATACATGATTTTACTTTAGAACAATTTTGGGGGAAGCATTCAGACAGTTGGGATGGTTTTATTGTAGAGAGTTATTGTGTTACTCATCAGACTATTTAGTTGCGATCCGTGTATACTTTATAGCATTTCATTACTATTCTGTTCCTTTCCAAAATTCAAAATAAAAGAAAAATTGACATGGGTTGTGTATTATAAAGGTAAAAAATCACCATTTCTAGACCGATGAATCCCCCGATGGATCATATGTGGTTAGGGGATGGATTTGAGATATATCCTAGACATGACTTTTGAAAAATGAAAATAAAAAAGAAAAAGGAAAGAAACAGGATACCCTTTTTGGCACTTACTTGATATATACATGGATCCAACATGAGTTGATGGGAAATTGGACTTGATTATATAAGAGGATTCATTGTATTACACTTGTATTGACATTCATGCATTGTACTTTAGATCCTAACCTTTTTTTGAGCTTGATTTTAAATTTTTACCCACCTACCCACAGCCTTAGTGTCATTTGAACCCAATTGTTAAAGCCCTCATGATTAATTTTGTACTTATCTTTGCAAAGTAGATATGATATAACCAATTCAAGAATATACTTAGGATAATGTACTCTGGTAATGAGCATAACTCCAATTTCATTTTACTCTGACTGATGAGAGAAAATTCATTGTGAGGTAAATTTCAAATGGGTATAAAACTTAAGGAATAGTTAAGAGAGAGTAGTTAAAAGATTAGAATTTTTTAAAGGGACTGATCAGGGAGGCATGACCAATTTTATATGAAGGGATTATTCTAGAAACAAACCTTTTATTCTTACACTTAGTTTTATTTTCCTTGACATAATAAATGTTTCCTGGGTGAAAAATTGTTTATCACTTTTTTAAATCACTATTGAGACCTTTTTTCTTAAGGATAAGAAATTGTTCAAATGTGGGGGAATTTGATAAGACAAAATCATATATACTTTTTTTTGTCATTCAATTAAGGATTTTCAATGATATATTAAATAATGCACTTGGTTTATGCTTAATTGTTCTGGAAATAGGTTCCCAATGTTTCAAAGGAAGAAATAGAGAAAAATAAATATTTTCCTATTACACTTCATGAAACCTAATTTCACATCGTGTAATAGTGTCTCATAGGATACTGAATGTCATAAACCAAGTCATAAACCTAGTTCGTGAATAGTTCAAGTAAAGAACCCAGTATACATCATGGATGACCAATATACGACGTGAATTCATTCAAACTCTTTGAATGATATATCTGCTCTGGAGATGCAGTTGGAAGGCTATTACACATTGTGAGTCAGTGGTACACGATGTGAAAGAAGTCAAGCCTCATATCTTAGATGATATACATGTGAGATACATGTAGATACAAAAACCAAGGATATTTACATAGATTCATAATTACATGACATGAAATACATTACACATCGTGTAATTTATCATCTATAAATAAAGCATCCCTACAGTGGTTTTAGAGAGCTTCAACAGTGGAATTCTTTTATGATTTTTGTTACTTTCAATTTTCCTTCGACTCCTTCTCTCCTAAACTCAAATTTCTTCACTATTTCATTATTTTATTTTAATACAAAATTCATGGATTGTGTTTTCAAAATCACCTTCATTTTCATTTGTGTATCGCCATCATCCTTCATCATCATTCATCAATAAATTCATATCACATCCATTTACTCTTTCATTCCAATTAAGTATTTAATTAAGTTTTGATTTATATTTATAAAACCCAAATTGGAAACTTGTGAATTTAAACCTCTGCATAATTTTGAATCATTTAAATTCAAATGTTATTAGCATGTAAATCATGGTTTTAATTATTTATTAATTTTTATCTCCTCCTACCATGAGTGGCTAAAACCGCTCGGGTTAGGGGTCAAGAGTAGGTATATATAAACTTCAATAAAAACTTTAATTATTAACTTGGTAACCCTAATAATTAGTAATCTGGATAAATATTAAATGTCTATTCAATTAAAATTGAACATCCTTAGCCAAGGGATAATCATGAAAAGGACCCTATCTTGATTGGAGTAGATTAGGCTATGATCAATAGCCTAAAAATACCTTTTTCTCTTGAATCCAAGATTAATGCACCCAGGTTGTTACTATTTATCAATCAATGAATAGTTAACCACTTAGATAGAGCTAGTTTATTTGACCATAGTTAACTAGTGACCTCCACTTGCTTCACAGCCTAAACATTAGGATCCTACCAAGTTAAATTTAAATATCACCTTATCTACAGATACTCGAAATTAACCCCAATCCCTTTCTCATTATTGAAGAAACCATAAACCACCATAGATCTAGTATTTACAAAACTAAACCAATATATAAAGGAATAATACCCCAAAGGGTCTTAATACATGAAATTTCATAAGCCAGTTACGCTCCCCATGGGATCAACCTCAGACTTTCACTATACTATGCCTTGTAGCAAGTGAAGTTTTGGAAAACCTTACAAACTCTAATTTGACTGCAGCCCATGAGAATTCAATTACGTGTGCAGTGGAATCACATATCAAGTTAAATTTTAGTATATTTATGTTGAGGTATATGGTTTATTTCTGTTATAAAAAAATATAGAATGATTTTTATCCTTATAGAAGGATTTATTCTCATTTTCTATTTAAATTGGGAAAAGTAAGAGGCATCACTTTAGGACAAAGATGTCATCACATTAATGTGTTAAATTCTAGAACTATGAGGAAGAAAGGATGTTTTTTGAGTAATTCTTGCAATAACTTGTTGTCAGCTGGTATACTAGAACAATATGAGATGATAGAAACTGCTTAGAGAGAGAAAAGAATGATACCATCAATTGGATTTGTTAGACCAAGACCAAAAGAAGAGTTGAATCCAGATAATAGGGTGGTCTTATTCAGAGAAGAAAGCATTTATGTAAAAATTTATGAAAATATAAATGGAGATGGAAATGAAAGAATATTTGAAGCATAAGGGGATGAAAATGTTGACCAAGAGGCTCAGGGGGGAAGCTGAATAGAGGGAAGTTCTCCCTATTTCAAGTGAAGTTTCTCCTTCCAATATTTCATTAGTTTTTGTTGACTTAGTGGATATAGAAGTTTATACTTTAAGAGAAAGAATAGAAGTTCAATTAATGGTTGGTTATGAGAGAGAGAAGAGGTTTACTATTGTGGAAGTAAGACAACCCTCAAGATCTATTTCTACAGAGCCTTATAATTCTTATGTTGATAAATTGGTTCAAAATTATAATATGTTGGATGAATATAACTTGCCTCTAAGCCAATATTTAGATGTTGAGAAGAATAAAGTTGAATATCTAAGAATTTATTTAGTTCCCATAGTTGAGTTTGAGGCTCTTCGGTCCAATTTAAGAGAAATTCAAGCAACTCTTTTTCCAACTGGTGACATTGAAGACTTTATCAGAACCTTGTCTAGTGAGATCAGATCCTTGAAGAAGGAATATATTAAGAAGTTGGATTTTGATGAGTTGAATCAGGTTTTGGGAAGAGAAATTCAATCTCTAAGAGATATTCAAGCTTCATCCTCCTCTCAACAGACTCCTCTAGATTTTCTAAAAATACTTGAAGTTATTACTTTAGTGTTGAATGATTTCAATGATAGACTTCACACTCTCTAGTGTGATAGTACTCCATTGAATGTTCTTTCAGAGAAATAGAGACACTTGATCAATCAAATAGCCTCTAATGATTCTTGTCTAGGGCCAGTTATTCATCATGTAAGATATAATTTGACTTCTTTCATCTAGTACGAATATTATTTTAATGAGTTTGTTAAGGTAAATTTTGTTGAGTGTTTAAGGTTTTATCAAGATTCAAGAAAGATTCTCTAGAAGTGCAGAGTAATTTTCAACAATTATTTTTAGATCTTGTTGGTGAATCTAAATGATATCCATAATGTTGTTCAATCCATTCCTCATCTGGATGCATCCTCTTCCAGTGAATAATAAGAATAATAATCCACCACATCTAACCCAATCCCAACCTTTTAGAAACATTATTTATGCTCATTAGTATGTTGTAATCAATTTTCAAAACATTTTATTTGAAATTTAATTTACCCTTATTTATATTTAAATATATAAGTTTTATTTAGATTTATTGTTTTATTATTTATGTCCAATATTTAATTTCTAATTCTAAATTTATTTATCTTTCATCAGTTTCAATAATTATTCACTTAAAATTTAGTGCAATTTTAACTGTGATTTGTACCTTTATATTTTTAACTTTATTTTTGATATCACAAAAAGGGGGAGAAAATTTGGGTAGACACAAAAATTTTCAAACATTTCTAATTTAAAGGTATCTTTTTCATTAATTGAAATAATATTGTGAAGTCAAAATATTTTTGATAAAAATTAATGTGTTCTTTAAAAAAATTTACATATCCTATATTTTATGTTAGTTACTTTATGGGTTTTGTGATTATCATAAAGGGGGAGATTGTTGAGAATGTATTGTCTCAACTATACTCTAAAATATATATTTATTTTTATGATCTCAAATACCCTTGTTTTTTTCTAATAAAATTGCTTTAAGTTTTTTTTTCAAGATTTTATATCATGTTTACTTGTATCTTTTTAATGGAATATGAAGGTACAAGATGTGTTTTGTAAACACTATTCATACCCTCTGTTCAGTAAATGAAAGTATAGATAATCATACCTATGCTATGTTGAATAGTAAATGTATGGAATGGAAACCCTACGTTTGAGTTTATGTATGGTTCAGAAACCCTATGTTCGGGAAATAAACATATGGTTTATTAACCCTATGTTCGAATAAAGTGTGTGAAATTTTTAATACAATGATAAAGCCTGGAATCACTATTCATTCCATACATTGGAAGGATGAACATATATATCCTCAACCCTATTCTATGAAAAGGAACCCTATACTATGCAAAGGAACCCTATGCTATGGAGTTGAACCCTATGTTGGCCTATTCATATCATAGATCTAAATCTGTGATTTTTATCCGAGATTTCAGAAACAATATTGATGGAATTAAATATTGATTTAAAACCATCTTATGACCAACCCAAAAGATCATTATGATTTATTCAAATACTTGTATTCAACGGAATAAATCATTCCTATTTATAAGGGAATTTATGACTCTTCAAATCAATTCAGTTTGAATATTCATGATTTTTCAGGAAACTTTCTTGGATTTATAATATCAAAGAAAGTTATATGATCTATATATTTTATCCCAATTTCTTTTAAAACAGATATATGAATGTATATTTGTGAATATATTTTTAATACTTTAATTCTAAAAAGAATGATCGACTCTGTTATTTTTTGAAATAGGATACACTTTGGATATATACATTTTCAACCTCATACTGTTATGAATCTGCTGCTTGTTTGTTGCTACTTTTATTGAAGATATTTTTCAACTAGGATTTCATAAAATCTTCTCTTTCTTGAAGACTTTCTCCTTTGAAGAAGAAGATTCATATTCTATCAGTTACTACTGCAACTATGAAGTTCAACATGTTCCCTCAAAAAATCAAACTCTTTTGATTTATTGTAGTTTTGACTGCTCAGACTCAGTCGTGATGGAGTGTCAGATTCTCGGACTAAGTTGTGGTTATTTCAGTTCCCTATAAAAGAAATAGAAGGCTTTGAAAAGACTTGTTGTAAAGTTGTTAACTTCTGATACTCAGTTGTGGTTTTGAAGGTCTTGTGATAATAGGACCTTTCTAGTGAAAATTAAAAAGCTCATAGACAAAGTGTTGGTGGAGTGGACTAGGGGATATTTGTGCCCCGACCCACTATAAAAAAATTTGTGTCCATATTCTCTATTTATCCACTACTTCATAACTTACTATACATGATACTTAATATCTACATCAATCGTAAAGAAAAGGTAAAAGACAGAATCAGTAAAGTTTTTCGAAGAGACACAATTTACCCTCCACTTATGTATCTTTGTATTATTTTGACCTAAAAAATACCGATATGATAAATTCATCTTAAATTAGAACAAAATGACCCTCTCTCACTTGCAACTCCTTTAGTACCTTTCAACTTCCCTTCTCTCTCAACCTGCAACCCTCATTATTTTTCATTCTTCCATTGAATCAGTATAATAATGAGAGCGAAATGTGCCTCAGTCTTATCTCATGAAGGATTGTGTTCTTCTATGAAATAAAAAATAGAAACTAGTCATTCTTTTATAGTATTCAAATCAAATAACCCTCAATTATCATATGGGGTAGTCTTTTACAAAAAATAAATAGATGTTTATTATTTTATTTCAATAAATTAACTACTATTAAAGGTGATTCAGGATCAGGTAAGTATTTAATGGTTCAAAAATAATGATGGAATATTTTATCTAAGGTTGGTTCACCAATTCTATTAGTTTTATAGGTAGGTTTTTGGGAATAAAAAGGATGTTTTGAAATATATTATTGATAGTCAAGTCATTTATTTTTCATCGACTTCAATGAGAAAGATGCATATGTGTTCCTCATAAAGGTATTTTTAATGACTATTAAGGTTATATTCAAAGTGATTGTGAGATTTTCGTTTATGATTTTACACTACTGTAATTAACCAAAAATTACACTTTGAGAAGGCCTATTTCTTTTGAACTCGATGGAGAGTTTTAGGTTCTATTCAAGTTCATCCAGCACATGTTGTGTCCTGAGAAGGGGGATTTCATCATAATGAGGAAACAAGAGGTTTTTATTTTGTTTCTTATGAAAAGTGGAGACAAAATAAATATGGGAAGATATTTAATGGTATATATGATGGATATGAGAATTTATTCTTCCAAATCAAATTATTTGATCTATCCTAAACTCATATCATCCATGCTTTAAGCCAAGGGTTTAGTACTCAAAGAAGAATAAGAAGTTGTCAAGTGTGAAGGTTTTTGTTTAAGACAATTTATTAGTATGAGGATTAAGGTCCATTATAATCCATGGTTAAAGAAATGGGTTATAGAAAATGAAAATTTATATGATGATTTAAATCATGTTCAATGCACTATCAGAACCAAAAACTTGGTTGACCTTGGATTAGAGCCATATAAGGTTGTGTTTTATTTCTAAGATGAATAAGTTGAAGAAGAAGAAACTGAATAAAGAGAACAATTAGTGCATGTATCTATTGAATAAGGAAGTGATACAAATATTGACAAAATACCAAATATATCTTTTGGATCTATAACTCAAAATATTTCCCTTATAAATAGATAATGTATATTAAAATAAGTTGATGAAATCAAGGAGACTCAAGTATCTAATAAAGAATAAGTTGAAAAATATTCTTCCACTATCTCAAAATGGGTAGTTATTTTATCTGATGATGAGAATGGATACAATGATAATAATAGTCATGGAGATGATGATCAGAATGTTGAGAGCTAGGATGAGAATGGTGATTCTGATAGAGAAGTGAATAGATCTTTTCCTATTCAGAAAGTTTCTGAAAATTAAGAATTTTTTCATGGTCATATTCAATTGATTTCAGAAGTTCAGGCTTCTGTAAGTCACAGAGTTGATCTTGATGGTATGGTTGATGAGACAGCTAGAAAAGGTGAAGAAACATCACCTAGTTAGGGGGAGAGTCCCCGGGATTGCTTCAAATTGGTCTTGACTACTTAGAGTTGAGTAAAGATGGATGGGATAATTATGATCATAGAAGTCCACCAGAGTATGGGGTATATGATATATTAGTTGTTGGAAAATAACCCAATGGATCTCGAATTTAGAGGATTGATAAATCATGGTAGTTGGAAGCCTTCACTGCTAATGTGCCTTCAATTGAACATGATCATGAAAAAGCTACTCAACCTATCTTAAAAATATTCCTCTTCCTATTCTTACAACTTCTATACCTTTAGGGTAGTATAAAATATGAATTGGATTATTTTAGGTTAAGCATGTTATCATATTTTTAAAATAATACTTCAATCCATGTCTCTTAGAGTAACACATCTTAGTGAAGTTGATACAAGACATATCTTTGGGTTAGTTATCTTATACATTCAACCAAAGATGATGTTAAAAAGTCAAGAAGTAGTGATTGAAAATAAGAGTTTAGCTAACTAGATGGATAAAGAGAGATCCATTATGCATGAAATGAAAGAAACTTTTAATACCATACTTGTATATTTACTAGAGATATTATATTCCTTACAACTTTTTCTTCAACATCTACTTCTCTACCACATATTTCTCCTTCTGTTGATGCTGATATGATCCATTCTATTATTAAAGAAGAGTTGGATGATGTCATGGGTGATATTTATACCTATAAACAGAAATAAATTTAACAGATCAGGAAAATTTGTGATCACATATATAAATTGGTGAGGGAATGTTTAAATGAATCTCAAAGTGAAAAATAGATTATCACTAAGGAAATAAAGTACTACCTTTCCCAGATTTATACCAAACATGAGATCAATTCCTATTTTAAAGTTCCTGGTGATAATATAAGGATTCCCCCTATATCTATGGAATTCAAGGAACAGTTGAATCAGCACAATGTTTTGGCCCCATTGCTCAACATTTTTATGGAAGATAAGAAAGATTTATTTATGAAAATGGAGAGAGGTCTCAACATAATTATGGATTTTGTGAACTTGATGAATCCTTTTTTGTATGCTTCTGGGAATATTGTGATATATTATGAATCCGTCCTTATGTCTACCTACACCTATGTACCTTATACAGCAACACCGCCTCCTAAGTTTTAGCCTTATGGAATGTCACCGATTGAGGCTTTTTAGAATCTTAGGCCAGTAGTGATCAAGGAGATTCCTACTTCTACCTCTGCACCCTCAACTTTACCCTATGTACATCCTATCACTGGAAAATTGAAAGATCTAGTGGTCCCTACATCCCATAAAGCTTAGAGTGGATCTTATTCATATTAGAATTTGATATGGGTTGTATTTTTTCCTTGAATTACTTTTTGAGATGTAATTCTTGACAATTAAATCTAATGACAGCTCTCTTTTATTCATATAAATATATTTCCTTATCTTTATTTTATTTTCTTATCTTTTTGATAATCCCAAAAGGGGTATTATTCTTAATGATAATTTTAAGAATAGGCATAATATAATTATTAAATTGTTTTACATTACTGATTAAGATGTTAAGCATAAAATTTGTTATTTTCATCTATATTTTCATTATATTTGGTTTAATATACAGGGCCATAAAGTTCAATGATTTTTTATCATAAAAAAGGGGGATATTTTTAGCACCTAATTAATTTAATGATCACATATAATGTTTTTTATATTTAAAATAAGATTAATGTTTATGATAGGACTTTGTTTTGTGGAGAAACTTGGGTAGTGAAAATCTACCATTAGTTCAAACAATATACAATTATTAATTAATATCTACCATTAGTACAATTTGATCAATTGGTAGACTATATATACTATTGATGACATCTACCGTAAGTAAAATAGATCTATCATTGAGGACATCTACTAATAGTTCAGCAGATTTACCACTAGTTCAGATGATCTACCATTGACAGATCTGTCGCTAATAAAATCTACCGCTAGTTCAGATGATCTACCATTGATTAGATATACAGCTAGTTCAGATGATATACCATTGAAAGATCAATCACTGTACCATTCTACCGCCAGTATATACTACCATTAGGGTGATATACTAGTAGTAAGGATCTACTGCTAGTATGTTACCATTGCGGCCTAGATTCTCTTATTTGAATTTAATTCCTCGAACAGTTATTTTTAGATATCAAATTATGATAGACTGACATAGATTTAAGAATCATTATTCTTAAACCATTCCATAGATGATTTTAAGAAAAAGTTATACATTCTAGATTTAGTACTCGATATGAGGATCATTGGTATTTTTATTATTATTCTTCAATGAATAATTTGACCTGAAGAGTTATATATTATTTATAAATTTCTCATTCAAGTGAAACCAATGGCGTGTGGGATATACATTTAAACTTAAACCTTTATACTTTGAATTAGATAAAAATACCAATACACCTTTTTTGGAAGGAACCTAGTCCAAACTCTATTATACTCTATTTTCCTACACTTTTTGAAGAACCTGTTTGAGATCATCACAAAGAAAAATACGAGGACCTTTAAATATATGAATCTATTCAGACCAAAATGCACTACTTCTTCCACTCTTTGATCATTTTCTCTTCATTTTTATGCATTACATTTGATTTTTGTGTTGCATTAATCTATTTATCTATACACATTATCTCATTTACCAAACTAGAGTGTGCTTGACATATTTACTCAAAATTTCTATTTTTTATACCCATGAAAAATGTGGAAGAGGTCTTGTGTGACATGTGCTTTCTTTATCCCATGAATAACTGTTGAAGAGGATTTGAGCCTAGAAAACCATGTGTGCTATTGTTTGTAAAAATTGATCCAGGTTTTAGATCAGGTTTATTTTTTAATAAAATGATTTGCATTAGGTGATTTAAAAGTGGAGGGGATTAAGTATCACTTTGAGACCAAACCCCTTTTTATATTCCATTTTTTGATTCATTAGTTGTTTTTCATTATTTCAAAGTTAAAACTATATCAATTTTTAGAATATGTAATAAAAATTTACTTTGATAGTCGGTATTAAAGTATGTTTATATAAAGTGTTTGATTAAGTAATTTATTTTCAAAAGTTAAAGTGATTTAAAATATTTTTTAACTGATCATTAATCCTTCTTTTAGAAATTATTTCAATGATAAAACTTATATAATTATATTTTTTTGATTAACTGGGTGTTTTTATTAATGTGGGAGATTTTGTTTTAAAGTATTTTTAACAAAAAAAATTATTGGGAACTCAATTCACCCCCTCTTGAGTTACTCACTCTGAATAACAATAATCTTCTTCATACCCTAGGGAAATTAAGAATAAGAAATGGTGGTCTCATATGATCAATAAGTGTAAAGAATAGATATAACTATAAAATATCATAATTGATCATAAGATAAGAATGCAGGTACAAGAACATAATCAAAGTACAAGAATAAAATATTAAGATATCATACCCAAATAAACATAGACCATGAAACATAAATTAAGGGTCTAAGCATAATAAAAGACATAATCCATCATAAAATGAGTATGATGAAAAACATATTAATGTGACACAAACATAGGAATATAAATAATAGCATAGTGAATTGGGAATAACGTTCATGCATCACATAACATAGTGGATCAGGAATCACATTCCTAACTCTCATTACATAGTGGACTAGGAATCACGGCCTTGCCTCCAATTATGTAGTGGATCAGGGATACCGTACCTGCCGCCCAAAACATGGTGAATCATGATTTAAGTACCTACCTCCATTAATTATCTCGCAATATTTAATACTTTACCCAAATCATTATTGGGTTATATAATTTCAGTCCCACCCATAACATAATGAAAACCATACATATGTGTGCCACTTTAACACTAAAACTTTCATATTTAAAACATCACCCAATTAACCCATTAAAAAGAGATGGGTTTCTTGAAAACTTTCATTAAAAAATTTGTAATATATATAGATAAATAATTTGAAATATTACATAGGTAAATATCCCTATTATAATTTTGGAATATTAAATAAGGTTGAAAAGGATAAAAAATAAATTTTTAGGATTATGGGATTTATCAAATTGAAAAATACGAACAAACACACCTTTAACTTTTTAGAAAATTAAGAATTATGATTATTTGGAAAATATTATTAAAACATGGAAAGTAATATTTTTAAATAATAATGTCTATGATGGTGAAAGAACATGTTTAAAGGGAAAAAATTAAAAATATATTTGTTTCACACTTATGAAAAATACCATGTGAAAAATAATAAAAGATTCTGTTAAAAAAATTAAAGAGAAAAATAATAGTAGAAAATAGAATTATTAAATTATTAAAGAATATATTAGAAAATACATAAAATCATCCAATTAATATATACATAGATGTGAAATATTCTTGACCAAGAAGAAGTGGTAGGGTCAGTTTCACTTAGAAACAATACTTTGGGTAGATTTTTTCCAAGGGAAAATAAATTGATAGAAGACATGTAAAATGAAAATAATTACCATAGGATAATAAAATGATTAGGTTTTTATAGATAATGTTCACTCAATTTTTTCAAATATAGAAATTCATTCTTGATAATCTCAATTATAAAATAAAATTAAAAAGAAACCATTATGTCTTCGGTAACATTTGAATCCATCTCCCTTGAAATAGATAAATTTAGATGGATTTGTAAATCATTTGAATTTAATGAAATTTATGAGAAAAGGAATACATTGGGAAGTATATACACCACATAAAAATAAACAAGGGGTGAATATGGAATATGTATCAAAAGAAGAAAGTTGAGATAATAAATGCTCTCAAACATCATTATTTATAAAGTAAGAAACATTTGAAAATGGGTTTATGTGAAAGAAATGTAAATAATTTGAAAAAATAGTATAAAAACTAATAATATCATATTCCAAAATGTACCAAACTTATAATAATGGAGTTCAATAAGAAACATTATAAATCAATTAAAGGATATTGAGTTAATAAACACCCTTGCCCTTACACTCATCCTTCAAGAAAGTGATATAACCTACTGTATAATAAGATTAACCATATCAATAAATTTTATTATAACCATATTCATATCTATTTCATTTTATATTTTTTTATTATAATAATTCTTTATTTATTCGTTTGTTAGTTAATTTATTTTCATCATTTGATGTTAGTAATTTCGATTGTTTGAAAAAATTTCATAATGGAAACGTAAAAATAAATTTTTCGATACCAAGTTCATTGTTAATATATTATAAATGATAATTAAATAATTTTTTTCAATAATTTATGCATCTTCATGTTTATTTTATGTAAACTATGGGCATGGTTTGAGATAAAGATATCCATTATGATCTTGTTTCAGGTAATTTATCAATATTAATATATTACTTTATAATGATCGTTAATTTTTGTGTTATCATTAAATAATCATATTAATAAATTTTATTACTTCTTAATATCATATATATTCCTAAAATATATTTGTATGACCATATATAAAAGGTAGTGATGTAAACGAAAGATGTCATCCATGGAGGTGGTAGTTTTCACTTAAAAGAGGCAATGTTTTCCTTTTAAAATGGATAAGATTATCAATAAAATTCCAAAATGATATGTTTATAATAATAATTATTTTTATAAATATTATATTTATTCATTAAATAAATTCTTATATCTATCCAATAAGGAGGTGATAAAAAATGAAACATGTCGTTCATGGAGGTGGTATCTCACACATAACACACACAACATTTCCACTTTTCAAATGGTTTGAAGGTAAAAAATGTTTATTCCTTGAAAATAATAACATTTTAGTGTATTTATAATACTAATTTAATTATGTTAGCATGGTTAGAATATATTTTTAGGAGGTATAATAATAGATAAAGAAATATAAATTAGAAAGGAGCTATTAGGAATATTGCCTTACTCCTTGGAACAACTCCTTTGGAATTTGGATCAATCCTTTAAAGGGTGGTATTTTGATGAGATGAGTACATATAAGAGGTTTCTAGGAGTGTTGGGTATGGATTTGGATATTTTTTTCATCAAAAAATAGTCTTAATATGGGAGGATAAGTGGTGTGGTGAAGGGATCCTTTTATAAGTGAGGGGTGAAACTTTTGTAAATACTTATAACTTTATATTAAAATAATGCCATTTTCAAAGGAAAGTGACTCCAAAATTGGAAAATAATGAAGAGGGTATGGTTCATTCTAGATAAAACTCTCATATGTAAAAATATGAAATAAGGTTTGATATTTTTAGGCTATTTACCATTGATTTTACTTGTTTGCAATAATTTACTTTTACAGCGGTAACTCGTTTTTTACCTCGGTAAATTATTTTGATGAATAAAAATTAAATTTACCTTAATAAATGATTAATATATTCTTATTAAAAATTTTAAAACCTTTTAAAAATATTAAATTTCTAAAAATGATAAAAATTAATTTCAAAATAATAAATTTATAATGCATAAAATAATTTTATAAAAATATAACATATCTTAAAAAATGTCAAATGTCAATTTTTAAATTAAAAATAAATTTTTAAAATGTAAAATTTTACTTTAAAAATACATATTTGGTCAATTTTAAGGTTTCATAAATCTTAATGTCATATTTTAATATTGATAAAGTCATAAAATCTACGGTATTTATAAAAACTGTATTTTGTACTATTCACTTAAAAATCAATATTTCTAGAAAAATATCAAAATTATATCATCATATAAAAATTTATTTCAAAGTAAAAAAATTGTTTTCATTTTTTCAAATTAAAATTCTAAAATTCATGAATTTAACATTTAAATGGAAATATATGATATAATGAAACAATTTTTCTTATTGGAAGATGAATTTTTAAATATTAATTTTTTTTATATGCCTTGGGAAGACTTATAGAGAGTCTTATATGACTATTTCTATCCTAAGACGTTGAGGGCTAAAAAATCTTGGGAGTTCATGCATTTGGAGCAGGGTGCTCTATCAGTTATGGATTACTCAGCTTGTTTTAATGAGCTCCAGTGCTTTGTACATGTTTTGATGGGTGGAGATCTTTCACAGGCTAGGTGATTCAAGGATGGTATCAGGTATGACATCTGGTCTTAGGTGAATATCTTTCTTCTAACTATTATATCTGCAATAGTAAACTAGGTACTGATTACCAAACATAATTAGAGGGAATCTGGAGGTGCGAGCCAGGGCGGTTCGGCACCAAGATCTGATACTCTCTCAACAGGTAGTAGAAAGTGTTTTCTAGATCTTAATCACCACAAATATAGTAGTTAGAACGTTTCTTAAGGTATCTAGGTGAGGCGTTACCAGTGTGGGGAAGTTGGGAATATGAAAACTTATTGCCCGATGGACCTAGTTGAGTGTCTAGATTACAGAAAGATGGGTCATCTACAGCGCTTCTGTATGACGTTTCCACCGGTGGCTAGTGAGAGAGGATATGTACAAACTACATGTTCCAGAGTAGGTCCATCGGCTTCTCACCAATAGGGGAACTGGAATACATCAGGCCACTCAGGTAAAGGTGGTGGTCATGGTCATGGTAGCCAAACCCCAGGTTTTCAGAGACAGTAGAGTGGACCAGCTCAGGATAGCTATGTAGTGTCACGGGCCCACAATATAGGCCAGACTTATGTAGTGCAATAGACCCAATAGAAGTAGGATCCTGGACCTTCTATTGTTCGAGGTACTATTCTAGTCACCTTTATTTTATCTTCTATACTTTTTGATATAGTGGATTCACATAGTTTCATATTTTTTCCCATTGTGAAGAGTCTAGGGCTCTGTGTTTTTACTTATAATGATGTTATGAAACTATGCACTCTATTAGAGATTAGAGCGGTAGGTGTGTGATAGTATAAGGAGTTCCCCCTTGAGATTGGTGGGTGTCACTTCATTTGGAATCTCTATGTCTTAGAGATGATATGATTTGATTTCATCCTTAAAACGGATTGGTTGGTATCCTTTCAGTCCATTTTTGATTGATATTGTCGTAGGGTGAGTTTTACGTCACCATAGGGCGGATCGTTTTTACACAATGGAGAGTGGGATGTCCAAGCAAGCTGAGCTGGACCCAAGCATCATGGTTTAAGTGGGATGATATCATAGATTTCTAGTTTATATCTATATGACCATGGTATGTGTCATTTCCCTCCAATGGTTAACCATTTCAGGGATGTCTTCCCAAACGATTTTTCAGGCTTACCTCCAGAAAGAGAGGTAAAGTTCTCTATTAAGCTAGTGCCAGAATTTACACCAATATCCATTACTCCTTATAGGATGGATACAAAAAAGTTATAGTATATTAAGTGGTAGCTAGAGAAATTAGAGGTGAAGGGTTTTATTAGACCCAATACTTATCTATGGGGTTTGTTGGTCCTTTTCACAAAAAAGAAGGATGGTACCCTTAGGCTATGTGTGGACTATTAGAATTTGAACTAGTTGATGGTTAAAAACCGATATCCATTTCCATGTATAGATGGCCTATTTGATCAAATTCAAGGAGATTGAGTGTTCTTGAAGATCGAATTGAGGTCAGGATATCACTAGGTACGTGTTCAACCTACATACATACCTCGTACAGCCTTTCGTAGCAGGTATGGGCTATATGAGTATCTGGTTATGATGTTCGGTCTCATGAACGTACCAACAGTATACATGGAACTAATGAACTAAGTGTTTCATCCTTATCTTGATTCTTTTGTTGTGGTTTTCATGGATGATATCTTTGTGTATTATCATAATCGACACGACCATTCCACATATCTTGAGATCATTTTGAGTACACTAAGAGAGCATCAGTTATATGCTAAGCTCACAAAGAAACACTTCTGGATGGATTAGATTCACTTCATTGGTCACGTCATCTCAAATATAGAAGTTTAAATGGACCAAAGAAGGTGAGAGAAGTAGTTACCTAGGATCATCCCAATAACGTCTTTGAGGTACGACATTTTCTAGGGTTGGCTGGTTACCATAGGAATTTCATACAGAAATTCTCATGCTTAGAAGCACCGATGATGGGCTTGAAGAATAAGGGTGTGAAGTATGTATGGTCAGATTCTTGAGAGATGGCCTTTTAGGAGCTGAAAGGGAGATTAACGTCAGCACCAGTACTGATTTTTTCAGAACTGGGAAGAATTTACATTGTGTACTGTGATACATCAGGTATCGGGTTGGGAGCAGTGCTTATGTAGGGGTATCGAGTCATTGTGTATGGGTCACAACAGTTAAGGCTACATGATAGGAATTACCCGATGCACGATCTCGAGTTATCTGTGATTGTTCATGCCTAACACTGATGGAGACATTACTTACTGGGAGAGCATTTAGTGGTGTACACAGAACAAAAAAGTCTCAAGTACATCTTTACTCGGCATGATTAAAACCTGATATAGTGAAGGTGGGTGTAATACCATCAATATTTCGACTTTTATCTTGCCTAAACACCTGGAAAAGGAAATTCAATGGCTGATTCACTGAGTAGAAGGACTCAGATACAAGTAGTGTAGTAGTCCAGTAACAAGTGTAAGCTTATGTATTTGTTTTATGAGATGCATTTAAAGCTACAAAATAGGTAGGGATAGTCTTTTCTTAAATCCTTTATTGTTACCTCTACCATACTGGATAGAGTGAAGATGAGGTAGCTATCGGATTATGAAGGCATAGTTCTATGAGAGAGTATGTCAGGTGAGGACCCTTCTCCTGGTTGGACCATTGATGAAGATGAAGTCATGCGGTTATTGGGTCGCATATGATTTTTGGCAGAAATGCATGAGTAACTGATGTGGGATTTTCATGTTTTAGTTTGGGAGATGCATCCTGGTGTCACCAAGATGTATTCAGATTTACATCATTAGTACTGGTTCCCTGGTATGAAGAGAGATGTAGCTAGTTTTGTCATGAGATGTTCCACCAGTCAGTAGGTGAAGGCGAAGCATCAGTGACCAACCATACTTTTACAGGAGCTACCCATTCCTGAGTGTAAATGGAATGGCATCACAATGGATTTCATAATGGGTTTACTAAGGTCACCCTGAGGAAATGATGCACTATGGGTTGTTGTTGACATTCTTATAAAGGTTGAACATTTCCTGCTGATCAAGGAGACATGCGGTGTTGATGATCTTGGGAGGTTATAGATCCATGAGATTTTACGACTGCATGGGGTCCCATATTCTATTGTTGTAGATAGGGAATCATGGTTTAATTCTCATTTTTGGAAAGGGATATAGAGGGATTTGGGTACATAGGTTCTTCTGAGCATAGCTTACCACCCTAAGATAGATGGCCAGTCAGAGCGCACGATTCAGGTGCTGGAGGACATGCTGTGGGCATGCATCCAGGATTTCAGGGGTTCTTGGGAGACACACATACCCCTTGTTGAGTTTTCCTACAACAATAGCTTATATGATACTATTCATATGGTGCCATATGAGGCTTTGTATGGTAGGACTTTTCGATCACCCCTGTGTTGGATGGAGGCGGGAGAGGTAGCTTTATTCGGACCGCATCTCATGCAGGAGACTTCTGAGCAGGTCTAGTTGATTCAAAAATGGATGGACATAGCATACTCTTGTTAGAAATCATACGTCAATCACCGCAGATGACCTTTGGAGTTTGAGGTCAGGGATTGAGTTTTCCTATGTGTCATACTGTGGTTGGGACACAAGAGGATTAGGAGAGAGGGTAAGATTTTTCCGAGATACATCGGTCCGTTTGAGATTCTAGAGAGGGTCGGGCTAGTTTCCTATCGGTTGTTGTTACCTCAGAGGTACCAGAATATGCACGACATATTCCACGTTCTCAGTTGCGACGTTACTTTTCAGACTCGTCTCATGTTTTTTCAGCCTGAGGAAGTTGAGTTACAGGTGGATGCATCCTTTGAGGAGCATACTATATGAATTTTAGATTGTAGCATGAAGGTTCTATGTGGTCGGTCTATTCCTTTAGTATAGGTGCTATGGAAGAATGACTGAGTATAGGATGAGACCTGGGAGAGGGAGGCTGATGTACGATCACAGTGGCTAGATTTTTTCTTAGTTGTTCCTTCACTAGCCTTGGAAGGGAAATTCTGGGATGAATAACTTTAAAGGGGGAAGTTTGTAAGAACCTGGTTCTTCCTTTAAGGTCCGGATATTGTTTTTATGGGTTATACTTGGGATAAATGAGGAAAATAGGTTAGGGGATGGATGCAGGTCTATTACATGAAATAACTAGGTTTTACACATCATGTATTTTCAATAATACACTGTGTAATATGGGTACATGCTATGTACTTCCCAGTATATTCCATGTAATAACATGGAAAATATTTGTACGAACATGGCGTGTAATTTCTAGTACACACTATGTACTTTTCTTTTTATTCATTAAATCAGGAAGTAGAGTCATATTTTGTCATTTTAATAGAAGGGATCACCCGTCTCACAAACCAGTAACACCAGACCTAAATTCTCCTCCCAAATCTCCGTCCAAACACCGATTCGATCACCGTTAGAGGTGTTTGAACCCAATCGGTAAGCTCTCGATTCCTCTTGATCCATTCTTTGTGATTTTTTCTCTTGAAGAAGTTATCGAACCTTGATAATTTTACCTTGTTTTATAGATATACTTTAATTTAGGATGATTTGAAAGCCGAAACAGGATGAGTAGAGTCATATGAACATGAGGTAGGTGGCCTCATGCCTTTCGCTAATTTTCAGGTTGATTACATGTGTCGGAGTGTCAAGCGACCATTTTTGGGTGTTGTCTAAATTGAATATTGACCTATGTTTTTACCAAATTTTTATTAGGTAATTTTTTAAATGATTATAAGGAATGTTTGATATTGTTATCCTTGATTGAGGGTCACTTCGTGGGTGTTTTTCCCTTGGATGACCAATGTTTAGCCATTTGGACTAGGATGCATATGGGTGTGCCTTTGATTCCTTTTTTTGTTTAAAATATAATTGGTTAATTGAATTATTTTACCATGTGAGATAATAAATGGTTATGCTTTGTGATAGCTTAATTCACATGTTAGTATTGTGATATGAGTTTCCCATGTGATTTTACAATTTTTAATCCTGGTAATGGTTGGATTACTTGAAAGGTTTGTGACATGTTTGATGCCCACGTGAGTTATTATTTTGTTAACCATGTAATAGTCTAAGTTACATGTGTTTTTTTTATATTGAAATGCTTATATACTGGGTTTTGACCTTGAAATGTGCTGAAATTTTTATATATCGGTTTTGGACACTAACACATGTTGAAATGATTATATACCAGGTTTTGACCCAGATTAACTACTGAAATGCATATATAGCATGTTTTGATCCAGTTTGGTGTTATGTTATACCATGGTTATATAGTTTTGGATAAATACACCAAGATTGATACTTAAAATACACTTTAGGATGTCAATACCAGACTCAGATATAAATTTAATAATGAAATGAAATGATATATGATGTGTCTGCCAAGCCAAAGCACAAGCTTGGATCTGGTCTTTACATATATTTTCTTAGAGGGTCTCTTGAGACATCTGTTCTGCTTACTTATAGAACTGTTTAATTTTGATTATCTTCCAATTTACTACTTTCACTATTGTACACTTCATGTTATATGCATTCACTGATTGATTGGCATAGATCTTGGGTGGTTTCCTATTGAGATTTAGTTTCACACCCTATTTGGGTCTTTCTTTTGGTCCCAAATAGATTATATGATTACAGGTGTTGATCAGGGAAAGTGCCCTTCTTCTAGTTCTTGATATGTTTTTTAGGGGCAGGAGAACATGGGACCAAGCCAAGGCTTTTGATTCTTCTTAACTTCATTTGTTTCTTTGGTACTTTTGGAATATATATTTTGGATTATTGTAGTGCACATTTTTTGGTTGTTTTCTTAGAACATAACATGTTGCATCATCTTTTGTCTGGAATGATGTTTGGTTACTTCACATATCAGTCTTATGTTGCTTAATTCAATTTTATGTTGTTTAATGATCCCTCTATTGTATTATTATTTATTCCATTGTGTTACACTCTGCCAATGAGGTCATAGTTTCCCCACTATCACACCCTAGGACCTTGCTCCTAGCCGGCAACCTTTATCATTTGGGGAAATACGCTTGAGGCCATGTGGCCAACTAGGTACAAGGCACCGGTTGAGTGGAATCTGTAACTAGGATGTTACACCTCTAAGAACCTCAAATACTTTGGATATTGATGAATCTAGGAAACCAGTTAATCAAAATATTTTTAGAGGAATGACTGGTAGTTTATGATACTTAACATTTGGTCATCCAAATTTAATTTTTTCTATATTCTTGTGTGTAAGATATCAAGATAATCCAAAATAGTCCCTTCTTAAGGCTATAAAATTAATTTTTCATTATCTAAAGGGATATTTAGATCTAGGCTTATTTAAATCTTCTATAAATGATTTTGAACTTAAATTTTTTTCAGATGTTGACTTTGGTAGATGTAAAATGGACAGGATAAGTACATATAGAAATTATTATTTATTAGGAGAGGTTTAGTTTTTTTATCTTGTAAGAAACAATATTCAGTAGTACTTTATACTACTAAAGTAGAATATGTAGAATTTAGAAGTTTTTATGATCAATTTTTGTAAATGAAATACACACTCACTGACTTTGGCTTGAGTTTTAGTAAAAATCCAATTTTTTGTGATAACACAAGTGTCATAGCATTAAGTAAAAACCCATAACATCACTCATGATATAAGCACATATATATAATACACCATTTCCTTTAGGAACACACACAAAAAGGAGATACTATTTTACAAATCATCGTAATGCAAGAACAACTTGCTTATATATTTACTAAACTACATAATTCTTATATATTTGAATATATTAAATAGAATTGAGGAATGGTCAATAATAAATAATAATTAATATCTACTTATTCTTTATCCATATCATTATAGTAATGAACTCTTTTTTAGTGGTTGTTTACATATATCTTTATATTTTGTTTTTCTAAAAAAATAAGTTTTTCTAAAAACATTGTTTTTAAAAAAAAAAAAATTTAAAAAACTTTCGTTTTTATAAAAAAATTATAAAAATGTTAGTTTTTCTAAAAAAATTATTTTACATAAAAAATGTTTTTCTATTTTATAGTTTTTCTGAATTTAGTTTTATTAGAAAAAAATTATTTGAGAAAAATAAGAATAACAATTACAAAATAAAATTTATCATAGAAAGTTTCATTTTTACTCCAAGAGTTAAATTCTAATATTTAGTCATTACTCTAATTTGTTATATATGTCATTTTTTATTTATAACTTCTCTATTTTATAATATTTTTTCCAAAAAATCATTTCATCTGAAAAATAATTTATTAATAAAAACCATTAAGAGTTCAAAATTCATATTTAATATTTTAAGGATAAATAACAATCTTTGGATCGGATATGGGTTTTATTTTGAGATTTCATATTTTTAGTAGTAAAAATGTTATATATGTGCATATAAATATGATTTTAGGTCACCACATCCTTCATTTATTTCTTATACTGATCTCAAACCTTGGCCCTCAAATCTCTCATGCATATGATTCTTTGACATTCATCCAATCAGTTATTTCCTCATCTGATTCGTAATCTTACTCATTCTTTAAAAAATGAATTATGGTGATGAAATTGAAAACTAATATGTAGTGACGGAAATGATTATTTAAAATTAATGGTTTGATAAGACTAATTCATTTCCAAAATAATTTATCAAGTTTTAGGGATGGGAAAAGTTATGTATTTAAAAAGAATATTTTGATCTTCACTATCTAGCGATAGTGAAGGAGTTTATTTCTCTATGGTTTTAGTGTTGAAGATGATATTGAGGTTATTACTTTCAATATATTTGATTATTTTATAAATTGAATATTCAACAAGTGGATGATTTGGTAGAATTTCCTTTGAAAGGACAGTCCTATCTAGTAACTCTCAAGCTTCTGGACAAGCATGGTAGTTTTGAAAATTCTTAGTTTGAGACTTCTATATTACCATCTTCTAAATAGATAAGTGAAGTCTTTCATTTAATACTAGATGAAAGAGTTATAATTATTTTTATTTAAGGGTATCTTATCCCATGGAGAGGGGATAGAGATAATTTCAAAGTTTTGTATATATTTATATTATAATTTTGTTTGAATATGAGGAAGTTTGATCTAGAGAATTTTGTTTTTTTGTTGATTGAAGAAATTGATAAAAGTTCAATGAAGTTGAGAATTTTTTTGTTTCCATGTTTCATAAAAAAAATGTTAGTTAATTTTATGGTTATTATGAACATTAATAGTCAAGAAATTGTTATAGGAGAGAAGGTTTATTTGATCGGTGAAGAAACCATTTCTTGAATGAAGTTTATTTTTGTGCCAATGTTAAATAAATTTGTTGATAAATCCTAAAAAGTTGTGTATGATGTAGAATTTCTTCAACTAAAATAGAATATTGAAGAAAAAATAAAATATGGTTCTTCTCTACCAATTCTAAAAAATAAATTAAAGGTGATGTTTGATGAGTCATATATAGAAATAATGATGCGTAAAGCTAAAAATAAGCATGGTGATCCAGATTTTGGTCATGATAAGGTAGATTCCATAGCATTTAAGGAAAATTATCATGATTTTTTGAAATCTAGGAAGAATAATAATCAAAAGAAATTATTTTATGAATCTAAAGTTATTAAAATTCTTATGAAAGTAGTGGAGTAAGATCATGGAGATTTCCATGTTGTTGATCATGAAGGAGCTCTTTCAATTTCTCCTTTTTTCAGTTATTCAACTGATATATCATTTGATTGATGTTTCTAAATCTATTCCATCAGAACCATAACAAGTTGTAACTTCCAAAGTTTCTCTTTCTATTGATAAAGGAAAAAAATTAAAGTTGTTGAAGTCGAAAAATATATTTTATAATGTCTTGAAGTTAAAGTTTAAGAAAGTGTGAAGAAATATAGGAAATAATATTTAAGAAGTGATGAGAAGATGGAAAGATAGTTATAAAAAGAGTTAGAAGAAGATTCAAATGAATCTTCATAATATGAAGAGGGAGTAGAAGAAGATATTTCATTCGAGACCTCCTCTTTTACTACTCAATCTAAAAAATATGTTGAGTTGGAAGTTTCTGAGAAAGATAAAAGTTATAATATGGAAGTGTAGAATCAAAAATACCATAGAACGATATCAGATAAGGGTGAATAAAATATGAATATTGATGTTTTTTTCTGTCATATGTAGTGAAAAATAAATAGAAATAGAAATAGAAATTAGTAGTTGGAACTTCTCTTCGACATGTTTCTGATGTTTCATCAGACTCGACCTATTCAAAAACTAGTGAATATGATCATAGAGTTGAAATTAAATTTACTTATTTTTATGAGGCATTAAAAAATCTTGTTGATTCTATTTCATATTTACCCAGTATTGAATCCTATTACAATCACATTAAAATAATGTTGAATGTTTTAGAAAATTCATATTATTTAAAACAGCAAGCTGACACCATTGTGAAAAATGAAGCTGATTTCAAATCCTTAAAATATAATTCTAATGAAGAAAGAATAATAATAAAGAAAACTTTTAGATGGTTGAAACCAATAGATGGAGATTTTAATTTTCATGATGACAAAATTGAAGATGTTAAGAAGTTGTCTTTGGATATTGTTGATTATTTTGGAAATTTCTCATCTATTTTTTCTGATAAGTTTAATTTTTTTGATCAATTTAAGAGTTTTTTAGAGTCTCAAGATCAATAAATCATATATTTAAAGAAAAAATGTTTGTCTCTCAAAGAATAATATGTGAAGTGGAAAGAAGATAATAGAAAAATACATTTTCTTGAAGAAGATGTTATCAGTCTGAAGAAAGAGTTTTGCAAGTTTCAAGTTCTGGAACAGAAGGTTTCTAAGTTAGAATAATTGACAACTGAGTCATGGAATAATAGGTATGAATTTATAAATATGAAAATTATTGAATAGAAATCATAAAAAAATGATAGAATATTTTTTTCTCTAAACACTTAATGTTATAAAAACCAAAATTTTGATTGAATATTTATTTGAATAAATCATTATCCATATATTTTTGTTTAACTTTTTTTCCAATCATAGTTGGCTAAATGTTCTTTCTATATTCTAAGATGTATTTTAATTTAAAATAAATTGTTTGGTAGTTTTTTTATTTAAAATTTTAGGTATAATTTATACCACCCTTATTGTTTTTGAAAATCACAAAAGGGGAGAATTTATTGGAAGATAATTTAAATTTAAAATGTCCTTATCTTACCATTATTCTAAAAAAAATTGGATAAAGTTTGTTGAAAAAAATGGTAGTTGCAAAGATAGGGGGAGATAATAAATAAAGGGGGATATGTGTTTTAAGTAGAATATTAAGATTAATTTTTTAATCATATAAAGAGATTTTAAGTTTTTAAAAGTTATTAGTTTTATCTTTAAGTGTTTTGTTTTGTGATTTTCAAAAAGGGGTAGATTTTTGAGTCAAAAGTTATACTTTCTCTATTTTCTATCCTTATTTTTGAAAATGAAAACACACTTTCTTAAAACATATTTTTACTAAACTTGTATTTCCCATGTATTTTAGAATTTTTTTTATAAAAATACTTATTATACTATATGTATAAATATTTCTAAACTAAAGAATATAAACTTTTTTACACTAATTATAGTCCATCGGATTGATTGAGTTTAGTCCATCAGACTAACCAAGTATAATCCATCTGATTGAATGAGTTTAATCCATTAGACTGACCAAGTATAGTTCATTATAATAACATAGTTTTTGATCTATTAAACTAAACATAATTTATCCCATCAATTTTTTTCTACCAGATGGAATACTTTTATAGCATTGTGATGATTCTATCAAAACAACATCGGATGAAGATGTACATAATATGTTAATATGTAAAGATGGATCCCATATGTGGTCATTGAAACCAACTCCAGGAATCATAGAATATGACCATTGGAGCCATGCATATAAATAATGGTTCATTCAAGGAGGTGGGAGCTAATGATTTTGTGACTCAACCCATCTGAATCTTACTCTATTGTAATATCTATTACTTAAACTTTTTAAATATTCAAAGAGTTTCTATTATATGGAATCCAAGTGATGATTGTAAATTCCTTATAACCTTTTTCTTTTGTACATTTTTTTTATATAGTTTTAGATTTAGGGATTCTAAGGATAAAAAGTTTGTTAATTTTGATCTAGTTGATCGAGGGCTTCTGAGGATATGAAGACATAGCTTATTCTCACGTTTTTTATCAATGGATTTCATCTTGAATAAAGAAAGGCCTTACCGTTTGTTTAAGACTGTGTATATCTTAATTCATGGTTATTTAATTCCTTTACACTGAAGGTTATATTTTTCTTATTTCTTTTATAAAGTTTTAGTTAGTTTTACTTTAGAACATTGTAAATTTTTATTTTACTAGTTTCTACAAGTTTTTTATTTATGTTTTTCATTTGTTTGTAAAGTTTTAATTTTAGTAACTTTACTAAACTCAGATATATCAGATGATCTATTTGTTCAGTATAGAAACTATTAACATAGAATGATACCTATGTCCAATAAATCATAATTAAGAGGACTAGTTTTTTAGTTAGTTTACATTTTTTAACTATAATTCATCCCCCTAATATAGCCATTGATATACTCTTTGATATTATAAGGTCTTTATAGAAAAGTCTAAATTACACTCTTTGTAAAACTAAAAATAGTTAGTGTATATATTAATAGGTTATTATTTAAAAAATCAAAGAAGACATGGGCCCAAAACATTTCACTCCACTTGATTGGCCCAACCATTATATCTTCATTGATGAAATCACTTAAACAAAGGTTAAGTATGGATTATGACTTACAATTCATTCAATATATAATGAAAAGAGGCAATATCACTTTATAAGATAGAAAAAAGCTAAAAATGAATGGTTATTCAAAATAGTATAATCTGTTAAGGCACTAATTCGAGTATTTATTCATTTTTTATAGTTTTCCTTGGGTTACAGGGTTAGTGAGAAACATCTACCATTATATAATTCAATATTATGATTTTGGTATGTGTATAACTATAGTAAAGACATCAAGATACACTCTATAAACATTATAAATGAAAATAAGTACAATACTGTTGGATCGAATATGTAAATGTATATGTATATTAGATGGAACAATACAAGAGGGGGGTGAATTTTAGGTTTAAAAAACTTTGTGTTTAAACACTTAAGAGATTAGTTTAAAAGATCTTAAACTAATACAATTCAAACAACCACAATTGTATTGAATATAAAGGTATGATGTAATGTAATACTATTAGAAAAGTAAAGTAATTGTATTCAAGATGAATACAATAATCAGAGTAAAACAAGTGTGAGAGATTCTACCATAAAGCATATAGAATCTATTAATACAATATGTAATAGAATAATTGTAATTGAAAAAATTACAATTGAAAGTGTAAAGAAGAAAGGAAACAATAAAAATTCTTTTCTAATACAAACAACAACGGAAATGTAAAAGTATTACAATTCTTTTTAACCCAAAGAGAAGGGTTATCCTTTCACCGAGGATAAGAGGTCTGTCTTACCACCACCTTGGTAAGTCCTTGATATGATGATCAGTTCGTCTGTTTGCCTATCCCCGACAACCCTCGATACGATGATCGGAACATCTATCTGCCTATCCTCGGCAGCCCTCGATACGATGATCGGAACGTCTGTCTGCCTATCCTCGGTAGCCCTCGATACGATGATCAGAACTTCTGTCTGCATATCCTCGACAGCCCTCGATTTTGTAGGTAATCGGCACCTCTGTCTTTCAATCACTTGAAATCCCTCGATACGAAGATCGGTCGCACAAAGCACAAAGCATGAGAGAAGTCACAGCGTCTCTCTCTAGAACTTGATAGAAGCAAAGTATCACAGTTTTTCTTTCTCGGCTTCAAATGACCTCATATTTATAGGCCTCAGGTTCCAACGGTCATATTTCCTCCAACGGTCATATTTCTTCGAAAATTTCAGAGGGACTTGGACACCTGGCATTATAACAGTCATATTGAAACAGAAAGCACAACATCATTTTGATTAGTTTGTAACTAACTCAATGACATCGTATTGGTTAAAAAAAAGATATATGAAGATGATAAACAAGAGTACGATTAATATGAAACAGGTGTTTTTGACTAAGTACCAAAACAAGCAAGTAATGAAAGTATGAGTATTATAAGTTTTACTAAATGTAATGTATTAATATGATACAAAGTACGATACAAAAAAGTGAGTAAAATTGAAAGATTCATTATGATACGATTGACAGAGTTGGTATGATACGATTGACAGAGTCAGTATGATCAGCATGGTCAGTACGATCAGCATGGTCAGTACGATCAGCATGGTCAGTACGATCAGCATGGTCAGTACGATCAGCATGGTCAGTACGATCAGCATGGTCAGTATGATCAGCATGGTCAGTACAATCATCATGATAAAAGACATTTGTGATTTCCAAAACAAGATATAGAAGTCAAAAGAGAACTTTTGACTCAACAATATCCCTTTTTTTGGAAAGCACCAAACACAAAGTAAAGACAACAAGAAATACTTATCTCCCCCTGAGTTATTGGAAACTCTTCTGAATATGAATTTGAATACAACTAACTCCCCCTTAGGTATATACTTTCCTAAGGATTTTATTCACAGATTTTCTTTGTTTTTTAAGTATTTGATTAAACCATTATCCCTTTTTAAAACATTCTCCCACTTTATAAAACATTCTCCCCCTTTGTGATTAACAAAAAGAATGGGGTAACCTTGAGTTGCCTGAAAGAGTTAGAGAAAAGAATTGCAGGATAAAAGAAAGAGTAACATAAATGTCATTACAAAAACAGACAAGTTCCATAAGAAAACAAAAACAAAAACAATTAATTTGTTTTATCTTTCCTTTTCCTTCTTTATCGTCTCATGAAGAAGAAATTTCATCTTTTTGATTTCTTTCTTGTCTTCAGAAATTGAATCACCCTAAGATCTGAGAATCTTTTGTTGGTCGGCAAAAAGCTAATATTGATTCTTGATAGTCTCCTCCTGGACTCTAATTACTTCCTCAAGGGTATCAATTCTGTCTTGAAAATTCTTGTTATCTTTGTATAACACAGAATTTTGTTTCTTCAACCAAACCATTTCATCTTTGAAAGATGAAACCTTCAAAAATTTGGACTGAAAAGCATTCATTATTTCTTGCAACTCTTTCACTGAAAGAATATCGGCTCCATGAGTTACCTGATTCAGTATTTCAATAGTTTCTTTGTCAAGCTTATTGAAATCTATCACAAGATCATTTGAAAACCTCCTTATATCTTCAATTTCTATCTCATGGTTATTCACTAAGCTTTCTGTTTTATATGACCACTTGGTCATCCTGTTGCATGCCTTCTTATGAGCAGCTGAAGTTTCAGATAAAACTTTCAAATTAGCTTCAAATGACAAAACTTTCTTTCTCAATTCTCTTACAGAACCAAATTTCTTTTTCTGATTGTCAATAATGAAATCAATTTTCCCTTCCAGCCTGGGGAAATAGGGAATAGTCTTTTCAACCCTCCTTAAAACATGAACAATGTAATCACTCCTCTTGAGAGAGATTGTTTGTTCTGAATCAGTATCTTCATCATACGAAATCAAATCATTTGATCGGCTTGAGTCTACAACTAGTTGTTTTCCTTTTACTTTTTCTTTTTCTTTCTACTTTCTTTCTTCCTCCACTTTATCACTGATGACAATAAATTTTTCAGTATGAGAAGATTGAGCACCTTGCTTTGCTTGAGAAGGTGTTTTATCTGGAGTTTCAAAAGATTCAACCGGTGCTTGATCACCATGAGTAACTTGTTGAATACCTTCACTCTGCTTTTGGTAAGATTCTTCTCTACTCTTTTTAGAACTCTGAAGGAATTCCAATAGGAAATCTCCTTCCTCTTCTTCAACTTCCTCTATCTCTTCCAACAACTGTTTCCCTTTTTCCTTCTCTGGAAGACTCTATACGATAGGTTCTTGATGTATTTCTTCTGTTAGTTGGGCACTAGCATCCTCAACCATTTTCAGTACTTTAGAGATATCAAAGTCTTGAGCCTTTCTTTTCAAAACAGTCTTCTTTTTCTTTTCAGCTTGAAGGGTTTCCTCTACCATTATTCTTTCTGAAAAAGCTCCATCTGGGTCAAGACCAAACTTTGGATCACCTTCCTTTCTCTGTTCCTTATCTTTTCTCCACTTGGCCACGACTTCCTTACTGTACCTTGGTTTCTTCTTTGGCTTTGAACTGGTTTGCGGATCTGACTTTTGAGGAACACCAATAGAAGGATTGTCTTTGACTGGCATAGGTTTCGATTGATTCTGAGCCGATTCTGCTTCTAAATCTTTTAAAAAAAGTTTTGAATTCAGATCAAAACAAACATTTAACTTCTTCAATGTACTCTTACTAATCCAGGATGGCTTCAAATCTATCAGATTTCCTTACAAAGGAATATTACAAAACTTCATACTCTCGAGAATAAACTTTGTAAGGATGGCTGGATACATAATCAAATGGGACTTAATTGCTCCTGACTTAACATTCTTGATAGTTTCAAAGATGTATCCCATAAGATTTACTTTTCTCATGTTGACAAGATAGTCCAACATGAAGATATCAGAAACCTTCAAAGTCTCTCTATCCCCTTTCCTTTGGATAAGAAAACCTTGCATCCAAAGAGCCACAAATATGTTATCTGGTGAAAGATGAGTCACTTTTCTCTTCTCTTAATTTATAATAAACAGATACTTTTCAGAATTTTCTTTGTTAAACGTACCAACTTCCTCTGGTAGTTTATGAGATGGACAGAAAGAATCACCTTCTATTGGAACTTTCAGAAAATGAGCTGCTTGGTTCATAGACATAGAAATCTTTATATCGTACACAGCAAAGTTGATAGTCATGTTCTTATCAAATGATACAGTTTTGTAAAAATGACTAACTTCATCAATAAGAACTGGATCTTGTGATACTAGTTTTTCAACACACAAATGCTCCCAGCCTTGAAAAAAATGATTCTTTTGATTCTAGAATCGTACAAATTGAAAGTCCTGAGAAACTAACCTTTATCTAAAAAAATATTTCTCTGAAAAGATATTTTAAGACATTTCTGTAGGAGTACTGGCAGAGGACTAAGACATATAGTTGAAGTTATTGAAATATCGTACGATGACTTAAATCGGTGGAGTATAGCTTCGCCAAAAATCTTGAAAAACTGGTGTGGGTTTGGGGAGGGGGTTCTATTTTTAGGCGGCAAAAGGGTGACCGTTGATCTTCTACGGTTGAGATTAGAAGAGAGGAAATCAACAGTTAGGATTAAAAAGAAAAAAATTAAAAAAAATTGAAAAGTATGTACCTGCCGGAGATCGTAAGGTAATTGTTGGTTTAGATAGTATTGAAAGAAAAACACAAGCGTATGAAGTAAAATAATATAATCAACTATCATGATGATGGAAAACAAAGTCATTACCATTAACTAACGAGCCGATAGAAAACAATATTGTTACCATGAACTGACAAGCTGATGGAAAACAAACTTGTTACCATGAACTGACGAGCCGATGGAAAACAGTCTTGTTTCCATGAATTGACGAGCCGATGGAAAACAAACTTGTTACCATGAACTGACGAGCCAATGGAAAAGAAATTTGTTACCATGAACTGACAATCCGACAGAAAAAAATCATTACCATGAACGGACGAGCCGATGGAAAAGAAATTCATTACCATGATCGGATGAGCCGATGGAAAAGAAATTCGTTACCATGAACTGACAATATGATGGAAAAGAAATTTGTTACCATGAACGAATGTGCCAATAGAAAAGAAATTCATTACCATGATCAGTCAATACAATAAGAAGATAGGTGAATGATACAATAAACTATCAATATGATAAACAGATATATAAGTAAAACGATAAAACTGTCAATACGATAAACAGATAGATAAGTAAAATGATAAAATTGTCAATACGATAAACAGATAGATAAGTAAAATGATAAAACTGTCAATACGATAAACAGAAAGGAAAGTAATATGATAAAACATTCAATACGATAAACAGATAGACAAAAACACAAACCAGAAGAATAAATAATTAAAGATAATAAGATAAAAAGAAACACAGTAAGAAATATTCTTCCCCTTTCTAATAGGAGTTGTTTAATGTAAGGAGAAATATAAAACATGAAGTAGATATGAATGATTATTTTAATATAATCATTCCTAGTTTCTGTTTTATAAATTCAAATCTATTGGAAGGTAATGGTTTTGTAAAAATTTCAGCAAGTTGTTCTTGCGTTCCGATGAATTGTAAAATAATATCTTCTTTTTGTGTGTGATCCCTAAGAAAGTGATGCCTAACATATATGTGTTTTGCATAAGAGTGATGTGTTGGGTTCTTACTAAGAGCTATGGCACTAGTATTATCACATAGAATTTGGGTTTTGGAAAAACTCAATCCATAGTCAGTGAGTGTGTGTTGCATCCACAACACTTGAGCACAATAATTTCCAATTGCTACATATTCAGCTTCAGCAGTGGAAAGTGCTACGGAGTGTTGTTTCTTGCAGGACCAAGAAACCAGAGAATCTCCTAAGAAATGACATGTTCCAGATGTACTTTTTCTATCCATTCTACAACCACCAAAGTCATCATCTGAAAAACTTTTTAAAACAAAATCATTTCCAGAAGAGTAAAAAAGTCCTAAATCCACAGTGCCTTTTAAATACCAAAAGATTCTCTTTACGGCTTTTAAATGAGACTCTTTTGGATTAGATTGATACCTTGCACATAAGTATACAGAAAACATTAAGTCTTGTTGACTAGCTGTCAAGTATAGAAAAATTCCTATCATACCTCTAAAAATTGTTTGATCTACTGGTTTCCCAGTTTCATCTAGATCAAGTGAATTTGAGGTACCAATTGGAGTGCTAATACTTTTAGTATTGTCGTATCCATACTTTTTGATAAAATCTTTAATATACTTATGTTGGGATATATATGTTCCTTCTGGTTTTTGAGAAATTTGAAAACCTAAAAAGAATGTTAACTCACCCATCATACTCATTTCAAACTCATAATTCATTAAATTTGAAAAAGAATAAGTTAAAGATTGTTGAGTTGATCCAAATATGATGTCATCAACATAGATTTGAACAATCAAAACATTTTTATTTTCCATTTTTATAAAAAGGGTTGGATTTGTTGTGCCTTTTGTATAATTGTTTTGTAAAAGAAATCTTGTAAGTCTATCATACCATGCTCTAGGGGATTGTTTAAGACCATATAGGGCTTTGGTAAGTTTAAAAACATGATTAGGATGTTTTGGGTCTAGAAAACCAGGAGGTTGTTCGAAAAAAAAAACTTCTTCTTGAACAAAACCATTTATAAAAGCACATTTAACATCCATTTAAAATAGTTTGAAGTTAAAGTATGCTGCAAAGGATAATATAATTCGAATAGATTCAAGTCTAGCTACCGGAGCATGTGTTTCTTCATAGTCTATTCCCTCTTGTTGATTATAGCCCTTAGCAACCAGTCTTGCTTTATTTCGTACAATGATTCCATTTTCATCACATTTGTTTCTGAAAATCCATTTTACTCCAATTACAGTTATTTCTTTAGGTCTTTCAACTAAAGTCCAGACTTGATTCCTCTCAAATTCATTTAGTTCATCTTTCATTACTTTGATCCAATCTTCATCACCTAAGGCCTCACTTGGACTTTTAGGTTCAAATTGGGAAAGAAAAGCAAGATGTTCTATTTCATTTCTTAAGGAATTTCTGGTCCTTACAGGTTGATTTACATCACCAATGATATTATCAATAGGATGATTCCTAAGAAACAATTGATTTGGGTTTTTTAAAACCTATTCATAAACATATGGTAGAAATTCTTCTGTGGTAAATGTTTCAGACAACCAAAATACAAGAGGGGGTGAATTGTAGGTTTAAAAAACTTTGTGTTTAAACACTTAAGAGATTAGTTTAAAATATCTTAAACTAATACAATTCAAACAACCAAAATTGTATTGAATATAAAGGTATGATGTAATGTAATACTATTAGAAAAGTAAAGTAATTGTATTCAAGATGAATACAATAATAAGAGTAAGAAAAGTGTGAGAGATTCTACCATAAAGCATATAGAATCTATTAATATAATATGTAATAGAATAATTGTAATTGAAACAATTACAATTGAAAGTGTAAAGAAGAAAGGAAACAATACAAATTCCTTTCTAATACAAACAGCAGTGGAAATGTAAAAGTATTACAATTCTTTTTAACCCAAAGAGAAGGGTTATCCTTTCACCTAGGATAAGAGTTCTGTCTTACCACCACCTTGGTAAGTCCTTGATATGATGATCAGTTCGTCTATCTGCCTATCCCCGGCGGCCCTTGATACGATGATCGGAACGTCTGTCTGCCTATCCTTGGCAGCCCTCAATAAGATGATCGGAACATTTGCCTTCCTATCCTCAGCAGCCCTCGATATGATGATCGGAACGTCTATCTTCCTATCCTCGGCAGCCCTCGATTTTGTAGGTAATCGGCACCTCTGTCCTTCAATCACTTGAAAGCCCTCAATACGAAGATCGGTCGCACAAATCACAAAGCATGAGACAAGTCACAACATCTCTCTCTAGAACTTGATAGAAGAAAAGTATCACAATTTTTCTTTCTCAGCTTCAAATGACCTCCTATTTATAGGCCTCAGGTTCCAACGGTCATATTTCCTCCAACGGTCATATTTCTCTGAAAAACTCGGAGGGACTTGGACACCTGGCATTATAACGGTCATATTGAAACTGAAAGCACGACATTGTTTTGATTAGTTTGTAACTAACTCAACGACATCGTATTGGTTAAAACAAAAGATATATGAAGATGATAAACAAGAGTATGATTAATATGAAACGGGTGTTTTTGACTAAGTACCAAAACAAGCAAGTAATGAAAGTATGAGTATTATAAGTTTTACTAAATGTAATGTATTGATATGATACAAAGTAAGATACACAAAAGTGATTAAAATTGACAGAGTCAGTACGATACGATTGACATAGTTAGTACGATGTGATTGACAGAGTCAGTACGAAAATTATAGTTCGTACGATCAGTATGGTCAATACGATCAGCATGATCAGTACGATCAGCATGGTCAATATGATCAACATGGTCAGTACGATCAGCATGGTCAGTACGATCATCATGATAAAAGACATTTGTGATTTCCAAAACAAGATATAGAAGTCAAAAGAGAACTTTTGACTCAACAAATACTGTGTATAAAAACAAGTTAAGCTTGATTATTTAGGGAAACCAATACAATAAATTAATAGGAATTTTTTACTTTACAAATTCAATATGAACATTAACATAAATAAACATAACTTATAGAGAATAAAATATACACAAAACCATATAGAATGTTTTACTAAAAAGGGAAAGAGTGAGTCAATGATATAACATAGTCTAAATGAAAACTCATTGAGAATGATTAACTTATTGTAAAAAATAATATTATGATACCATTATTTCATGTTTATAAAAATATATTTGACACTTATTATGAATTTTGGAAAATAGATGGAAGTAATATCATAGAACAATCTTGGAAATTCAACAGGAGGGTTGAGACCACCTACCTTATACATTGATGAGCTTGAAAATTCCAATGATCACCAAATAATAACCAAATAACAAAAAAAATAACTAATATTAATCATTATATAGAAATACATCACCAAATAATCTGAAATAAATATCCACCATAATCAATGAATGTTACACATCAACGAAAACCTTAGGGTAAGATTCTTAAAATTAACACTACATTGTATTATATAAAAACACAAAATTTAACCACCAAATTCCATTATAAATTCACCATAAAACCATGTAAACCCTAGAAAAAATCAAACCATGATCACTTCAAACCAAAACAATGATAAAATTTTTTAAAAAACTCACTTGGGTTCCTTTATGAAAGAGAATAGTAATCCTTAATCTAAAAAGTTATTTCACCATGACATGGTAAAATCACAAATAAAAATATACAAAAAAGGAGAAAAAAAGTATAGGGAAGTGTTAAGATAGAAGATAATATGTGGTGATTTTTAATATGTATTCATCTTGATAAAATCCTTTGATTCTCACTTGATCTATGGACAAAGAAAGAGAGTAATAAGGGAACAAGGAAGATCCATGGGATGGATCTCGAATTGATATATTGAATACCATTTGAATGATGGATAAAATGGGATATAAGGATTTGATATAAAATGATCAAAATATCCATTTTAAATGAAAAGAATTCTCTATCCTATGGTTAGATGCTATAGTGCCACCAAGTACTCGGTGTCACCTCCAAGCCATCCCCTCTTCTTCCCAAATCATTGGGCACTTGGTACCCACCATGGGGTACTTGGTTCCACCTGTAGTTCTATGGTGTATGTGATAAAACTTTTGGACCACACCCAAACACCCTAAAATCCTATAAAACCGCAACCCATATCTGAAAAAATCCATAATTTCATACTAAAACTTTAGAATCTGCGCCCAAATCTTAAAATGAAAAACAACCACATCTATGGAACCAAAAATGAAAAATAACTCAAGTTATCATTAAATAATTTTCCAATATTAACCAAAACTCTACATTTAATTAATTCAATTGTATATGGGTCTTTATACATTATACCAATAATACAACCAAGAGAATAAAACCTATATGCACACATAGTTGTGTATACAGGGCATGAGAGAGGGCTCAGTAGGATACCACCAATATTTTATACATTTCATTTCCTTTGAAAATCATAAAATTAATTTTGAACAAATAATTTAAAAGTCACTTTAGAAATTTTATAAAAATAAGTAACAATATTACATTTAAAAAAATATTTTTAAATGAATTCAAGTAATGCAAGTGTGGTAAATAATAAACAGGAATATCAAAGTAAACATAAATGGAAACAATTTTTTACAACATGGTTTGATTCAAGGAATCCTGAAATGTAACATATGGGATAAGTAATGGAGCTCTAGGGTCCTCACTCTAATACCATCAATAATCCACACATCATCTATACTAGTCATAGCCAAATCCTAAACTATCTAAGAGTCACTAGCCTGAGTGGAATACTACTAAAGTAGTAAAGAAAACCTGAAATAGAAATAGTCAGAGAGAAATCCTAAAATATTCTATCCTATAAAGATTGGAATACCATCTAGGTAATGAGTAAGTCTCAGTAGAGTAGCATCATAACCTTTTGGTTCTTAACACTGGAGTACCCTCCTTAGGTAAACAATTCATTCCCATAAATTTTTCTAATTCAAGTAATCATCACTTCAATACAATACATAAATAAAACAAAATCGTCACAAATTAATCCATCATTCATTCAATACATACCACAATTTCATATACACGTTTTAAAACACCCTAAATGTGGTAGGAACAAGAGTGTGTAAAATAATCAATATCAATGTCATATATTCTAGAAATTCCTTTATTAATGAAAACATAATACAAACTTTATAAATTCCCTATCTAGAAATCAACCATAGCTCAAAACATTATTAGTAAATTCATTTAGTTTATACTAAACCTATTAAAACATTTTATATAATAATTTATTTCCAAGATATATATTTTATAAAACAAAACAAAATTCTATTTAATTCCCCTTTATATCAACCAAGAAATAAATTTATTTCATGTCAGGTGGGATTTAATACCTTAGAAACTTCTATTAGATCATGATATAATTTCATTATAAGTCGTAATAAGTCCTTCCATTAAAATATTTGATTATTTCACTAAAAAACATACTAGAATATTCATTTAACATTGTGTGTGCATAATTATACATGATTATAATTTTTATCCTTAAATGTAGAGATACACCATTATATGAAATTTAATTTAGGGTTAGTTAATGAAAACTCAATACAAATTAATTTTAGACATTAAATATTGGTTTTACATAAATAAAACATTATTTAAACAGAGTATGGATTCATGTTATTACCAAATAAAGGAATATTTATATAATCACCTACCTATAAGTGACATAACCACAACACCTTCACCATGAGATGGTGGATTTGAGTTATAAATGAAGTTCACTTCTGTAGAACCCCCAGTTTATAGTAAGTAACCCTTTATTTATGCTTTTTAAGTATATAAAGTATATGGGTTAAGTTTGGGAAGGTTTGGGGGAATTTTAGAATATTTTTGGGGCTTTTATATAGGTTCATGGTTAGTGCACAGTTTGGGAAAACTGTGCAACACTTGAATAAAATCGTCCATAGTGAGACATGAGCCAAAGGGGAGGCGTACGGGTTGTGCATAGTTTTTCCAAATGATGAAAAAGCATAGTAGAAACCATTCACCTTGAGGTAGAGATATTTTTAATGGTTAGAGCATGGTTTGAAAGTTGTGCAATCCAACTTTGTGAGGTGTCCCTTAAGGAAAAGTCAAGAGCACAGTTAACGCACAGTTTGTCTAACCGTGTGACTAAATCACGCGTAGGTCAAATGTTAGATCCTTAAATTGTGTATCTAACTTTTTTTACCTCTAAATATATTGTTTTTTCCCATAATAGAAATAACTTGGGATTTTTCTCTCTAAAAGGTTGGAGAACCCCTCCTAATCATTTTGGAAGTTATCTGGAGTCGTTGCTTGATGCGTTGAAGCTCGATTCTCGCGGCATTTCTTCATTCTTAGTCATTCTTGATGAGTTTTCTTAGATATACTTCACCCTCTCACTTAGTTTCTTAGATATACACTCTTTGTGGGTATATCTAAGGTTTTGAATTCCAAATATGTTTATATTTGGGGTTTTTTATTATAGGGTAATAGATCTAAGGTGGGTTCATGAAGATTCAACCCAGTTTTGTGATGTTTTTCATGTCATTTATCATTTCTGCCAAAACTCTCGAGGTAGGTGGATTCAATCTTGACTCTTATTTCTAGAAATGATTGTATTAGTATTAAATTGGTTTGATTTTTTGATTTTTATTGTGAAATTTTGGTGAAAATCATGATATAAATCCTCTTTAGTGACAATTTATAGTTTTTGATGAAATTGTGGAATTGTGGTAATTTTTTGTGAAAAATTATTTAGTTTCTTAATTTTAAAATGTTTATTTTAAAATATAACTTTACTAGATTTTATAAATGTCTTGTGGGTAAAAGGTTTTTAAATAAAAATGTTGTTTTATTGAATTGGATTTGGCATATTGGTATTGGCATGGTTTTTTTGTGCATACATGGTGTATTTGTGTTCATATTGAATTTATGAGGCTTGGTTGAAATATGAACTTGTGCTTGGATCCAAAGTTGTAATGGTACATGGGATATAATTAACTTGTGATGACATGGTAGATCTATGAGAGACTACTCATGAGTATGGAACTATCATAACAATGCATGCATTGTGGGTAGGGTGGATTTGTGGAATGGAAGGGTTATGCCAAATGGAAATTGTAAAGTTGTTTTAAAACATGGTTTGGTTGCTTTCTTTGAAAAATGGATTTTTTTGGAAAACTGGTTGATATGTAAGTTATTTATATTTAGATATAAACTATTTTAAGAAATTGATTTATATAAACTATTTTATATAAATGTTGCTAAATTTTCTATCCTTGTGGCGTGAGTAGGGAAGTCACTGGGGAAAACCTACTGAGTTTTAGTACTCACCCATTCTTTGTAACTTTGGTGATTTTGTAGATGTACTCTACCGGGACATGGGAAAAGGTAAAGTATCAAACATCTTGATCACTACCTCATGATACTTGGGTTTTTTGGTGAAGTTGGAGCATGAATCTTGTAGAGCATTGGAGTCTTGTGGATTTCTTGGAGTTTTAATAGTTTATATTCCATTGTTTTCTTTGATATTGTAGTCTTTCACTATGGTACTTGAATTTACTATTATTTTGATAAATGAAATTTTGATTTTTATTCCATTGTTATAATGCATCATATAGTGGTTTGTTTGGTTAGTTTTTTTATTCTTAAAGGGAAAATCATCCCCCAAATGTATTGAAGCCCTTAGGCACTTATTTCCAACCTTTAGAATCTTGGGGATGTCACTTAAGTAAAAGTAACATATCACCACCCTCTCAAGCCAATGATAAGGGGAATGACATTACAAATGGTATCATCTTGGTCATTCTTTTGTGGAATAAGTGGTCATTAGTTTTCTTAGTCTTGGAGTTGAATTTCATTTTTGTCTATTTCTTGAGTTGGGATCTTAGAAAGGAGTAGGATTGTCGGAACTTGAAATGTAGAGCATAAAAATATGTATCTAACCTTTTTATGTTAAACTTCAAGTTACAAGGTAGTTGGGTATATACGTGTTTTAGATACACTTATAGGATTTTGAATCTCATTAGCATGGGTTTATCCAATGAGACGAGAATGAAATTCATTATAGGAATGACTTCCCACTGGGATTTTATATTTCATTTTGAGTAATGATATATTATTTAGTGAAATGTATTGATTTTTTAAAAATGCTGAAATTATTTTAAAACGGAATATTTTGAAAAAGAATGGTTTTGGTATTTTGAAAATACTTTGATTTTCAAAAGCAAGAATAAATTTTTCAAAAATGGTTGAATGTGTAAAGGGTTTATTTTGGAAAGCAATGTTGTGATAGTTTATGTGATATAATTTGAAATGTTAAGTCTTTAGTTGCTAGAGAGTGAGACTTATGAATTTTGTTGTTCGTATAGAAAATGGAACCCTATAGGCATTGTAGATACCAACGAGAAGAAGCTGTAGAGAATGTGGTTACACCTGAACTAAAGGTGAACCAACAACTAGTTTAGAGTATCATCCAATAATTTCAGGCTATGGAAACTGGGAATCAGAGGAATGATCCAAGACAAGTAGATCATTCCGTCCAGTTCCAGAAGCAGAACCCACCCATCCTATGAGGTAATTATGAACCATAAAGGGTATAGGTGTGACTGAACAGGATGAATCATATCTTCAATTTCATCAGTACACCAGCAGATCTAAAAGTCAAGATAGTGACATATATGCTCAAGTATCTTTCACGCTAGTGGTGGGATATAGTGGTGTCGGATAAATTGGATCAAGGACTTGGTTGAGAGGATTTTTAGGAATTTATCAACAAAAAATTTTATCCTCTCATGTTTAAGATTCATATAAATATGGAATTATTCAACCTAAAGTAGTAAAATCTTTATATCATAGAGTATGTAGCTAAATTCATGAATTTAGTGTGATTTTCACTTGAATTTGTTGCCAGTGCGTCCTTAAAGGATTGTATATTTGAATTGGGGATAAGGTAGTAGATTTTCTCAAATATTTTCATGCTATGTATTACTAACTATACAGATATGGTCAAAAAAGCCATGGTGGTTTAAAGGGATATCTCGGGATCTACATGAGGAGGAAGTATGTTGATACCCATAGGAATCGGTGGGAAATCTAATGCTAAGGGTAAGCAGAAGAGGGGAATATACTTCCAAGGTGGGAGTGGGAATCAGAATCAGATAGCTGGATCTGTGAATCTTCTTCTGAGACCCACGACAAAAGCGAGATATTTTCAATGTGGTTCCTTCAATCACACGAAGTGAGAGTGTATAGAACCACCAAGATCATGCCATGATTTCAACAATATGGGGAGTATTCAATGTTATTGTCATAGTGCTCTGAGTTAAGGTTCTTGAGACACTTCTCAGGTATCGTAGGCATCATATGCTTCGATGGGGTGAGGGAAGAAAAATCAAACTCATCAGTAGAAAAAATATATCCAGGGTGATTCTAGGAATACCATGACTTCTCAACAAGAGAAATTTAAGTAGGGCACCAAAGAATAGAGTGAATCAATGAAGAAATTATATGGAGCTGAGCAGGTGATGGTGGATGATCAATCTAGACCATCTAAAATGAAAGGTATGATTCTTTTGAATCCTACCCTTATACAAGTGTTGTTTTCTATTGGTGCATCTCATTCCTTCATTTCTTCTCATTCTATTGATTTTCTAAGTTTAAAATTTGATATGATTCCTTCTATGATAAAACTTCAAACTCTTCTTGGGAAAAGAGAATGTAGAACATTTGTGTGTAGATCATGTTCTATAACTATTGATGAAGCTAATCTAAAATGGTACTTCTCAGTGTTAGTGATGTCTACCTATGATGTAATCCTAGGTATGGATTGGTTGACAACATTCAAGGATCACATCAAATGTTATAGAAGAATAGTTATTCTTTCAACTGAGGATGGCATCGAGCATCTCTTTATAAGATGAGGGAATGTAATGATATGTGAAATGGGATTTTTGGAACCAACTGTGGGAATGATCTCTTACCAGTTTTTGTTATTGACTTTGGTATCAATGGAAGGGATCGAGAATATCTTTTTTCCAGTAATCATGAACCAGTTTCCAAAAATTATTTTCGAAAACTTCTCATGGTTACCACTGATGAGAGAATTGGATTTTATGATTGATCTACTTCCGGGGACCAGTCCTATTTCTCTTCTATATTAATGGATGGAACCAATAGAGTTAAGGGAACTGGATGTTCAATTAGAAGAGCTATAAAGCAAGGTTTTCATTCATCCGAGCACATATCCATGGGAAGAACCGGTCTTGTTCGTGAAGAAAGTGGATGGAACTCTAAGTCTATGTGTGGATTATCATAAGCTTAACCAAGTAATGATAAAGATTCATTTTCCACTTCCATGCATTGATGATCTATTTAATCAATTGAGGGGATCTCAATGGTTCTCTAAGATTGACTTGTGATCAGGATATCACCAATTGCGATTTTGGAAGGAGGATATTCTTAAAATAGCTTTCAGAAGCAGATATGGCCATTATGAATATGTGGTAATTCCTTTTAGTCTTATGAATTCACTAGCGGTCTTTATGGAATTGATGAATTGGATATTTCAGAAATATCTGGATTCTTTTATAATGGTGTTTGTGGATGAAATATTGGTGTATTCAAAGACAAGGTATGAGCATGAGAAACACTTGGCGACAATGTTGGGAATCTTGAGATATCATCATTTGTATGTCAAACTATCAAAGTGTGAGTTTTGGATACAAGAGGTATGCTTTCTTAGCCATGTAATTTCTGAAATAGGTGTTTTAGTGGATCTAGAGAAGATAGAGGCTATAATCTCTTGGAAACCACTGCATAATTTCTTTGAGATATGAAGTTTTCTTGGTCTATTTGGTTATTAATATCGCTTTTTTTGTGACTTATCATGACTAGCTTCACCTATGACAGCTTTGAAAAATAATAACATCTCATTCCAATGGATATAGGAATTTTAGAAATATTTTTAAGAGCTGAAATTTCACCTTACATTCACACTTATATTGATATTTCTAGAATAAAGACAAGGGTATGTGGTGTATTGTGATGCTTCAAGATCTGGGTTGGGGTGTATTCTCATGAAAGGAGATCATGTTGTTACTTATGGCTCAAGGAAGTTGAGGATTCATGAGAAGAACTACCCAAAACATTATCTTTAGTTAGCTACAGTTGTTTATTCTTTGAAGACTTGGTGTCATTACCTCTTTAGTGATAAATTTATTATTTTTACAGATCATAAGAGCTTAAAACATATTTTCTCACAAAAGGATTTCAATATGAGACAAAGAATATGGATGGAGTATCTCCAAATGTTCAAATTTGACTTGAAGTATATACCAGGTAAAGGTAATTCGGTGGTCGATGCATTAAGAAGAAAGTCATATGATCAGTTGGAAAAATAAGCTTCAAATGAGTGGAAGCTGATGTCAGACCTAGCCAACATGCATGTGAAATGTGAATACAGAGGTGATGTTTTGGTTTTATTTTCAGTTTCAGTGGTTCCTAATTTGGTTAAGATGGTTGAAGAGGCATAAAAATCTGATGTATAATGTATTGTAATGAGTTCAAAACTCAATGGTGTGGAGACCATTGAGGGATTGAATCTAGATGAGAATTTATTGTTGTGGTTTATAAATTAGATGGTCATAATTATGTATTTTCATGAAAACTCTTTCATGCTTACCACCATTAAATATGGGCTATTCATCTAGGAATACAGAAGATGTATAAGGTGTTGAAAGCGCAGTTTTGGTGGGTCAGTATGAAATAGAAGGTGGATTAGTTTGTTTCAAGATGCTTAACTTGTCACCAAGTTGGGGCAGAGAATCAGTGACCAGTAGTTATGTATTAGTCTTTACCTATTCTAGTATGGAAATGGGAGTAGATAGATATGGATTTTATTACAGGTCTCCCAAGAATAGTTTGAAAACATGATTCCATATGGTTGATAGTGGATTGGCTCACCAAGTCATCCCATTTAATCCCTATTTGTGAAACACATACGAATTAGGATCTATCCAAAATATATATCTGAGAAGTGGTAAAGAGGCATGAAATACTAGTTTTTATAGTCTCAAACAAAGATCCCAGATTCATGTCTTGTTTCTAGAAATCCTTACAAAAATCCCTTGGGACTGAGTTGACTATGAGTATGGTGTATCATCCTCAGGCGTATGTGCAATCCAAAAAGATGATACAAATGTTGGAAGACATGTTGTGGGATTGTGTAATGGATTTTGGTGGATCATGGGAATATAACATGTTGTTGGTGAAGTTATCATATAAAAACATCTATCAGGTCTTAATACATATGGCTCATTTCAAATCATTTTATGGGCGTCCTTTTCATTCTCTGATTTATTGGGTGGAAACAAGTGAAACTTCACTGATTGGGTCAATCCTTATCCATGAAACTACAAAGAAGATTCAGTTGATCAAAAAGAGGATGGATATGGCTCAAAGATGTCAGAAATATTATGTGGATCATCATCGAAAGTTGTTGTCATTCACAGTTAGTGATCATGTGTTCTCAAGGATCTCTCCAAGTCTTGGAAATCATCATTTTGGAAAGCAGGGAAAGTTATCTCTTAGATACATAGGACATTTTGAGATACTGCAATGGGTTGGAGAGGTGGCATATTATTTGGAATTTCCACCATGATTTAGTGTGATCCATTATGTGTTCCATGTATCTCAGTTGAAAAGGTATCATCCTGAATCTGACCATGTGATCAAATGGTATCATGTTGACCTAGAGATGGATGCTTCATTGGTACATATCCTAGTATGGATTTTGGATAGGAAAGAGAAAGTATATCATGGAAAAAATATTATACTAGTGTGGGTTTTATGGAAACATGGTTATATTCAAGAAGAGACTTGGGAACATAAGAAGGAAATGAAAGAGAAATGGCTAGAACTCTTTCAGAGCAATGACAGTTTTCTACTTTCTAGGGATGGAAAGACCAATGGTGGGGAGAATGTAGCACCCCCAGTTTTAGGCAAGTAAGACTTTCTTTATGATTTTTAAGTATGTAAAGTATATGGATTAGTTTGGGAACTTTTGGGGAATTTTTTGAATGTTTTTTGGGATTTTCTATAGGTTTATGGTTGGTGAACGGTTTGGGAAAACCATGAAACACAATTAAGAAACCATTCACAGTGAGACAGGGGCCAAAGGTAAGGTGCACGGGCTACACATAGTCTTTCCAAATCGTGCAGAAGCCTAGGATAAACCGTACACCTTGAGGCAAAGGTATTTAGAATGATTGGTGCATGGTTTGGAATCTGTGTGATCCAACCAAGTGATGTTTCCCTTAAGGCAGAGTCAAGAGCACGATTAGTGCATGGTTTGTCTAACCATGTGACTAAACTGTGCACAGGTCAAATGTTAGATCCTTAAATTTTAGATCTAACTCATTTTTACCTCTAAGTGTCTCTTTTTTGCCCCAAAATGGCCATAAATTGGTATTTTTCTCTCTCAAATGTTGTATAACCTCTCCCAAGTGTTCTGGAAGTGATATAGAGTCACTCCTTGATGTGTTAAAGCTTGATTCTCACGGTATGTCTTCATTCTTAGTCATTCTTGATGAGTTTTATTAGATCTACTTCTCCCTCTCCATTGGTTTCTTAGATCTATTCCTGTTGTGGGTAGATCTAAGGCCATGAATTCCAAATATGTTTAGATTTGTGTTTTTTCTGATAGGTTAAGATATCTAAGGAGGGTTCATGGAGATTCAACCCGGTTTTGTAAAGTTTTTTGTGTCATTTATCGTTTCTGCCAAAAATCTCGAGGTAGGTGGCTTCACCCTTGACTCATCTTTCTATAAATGATTGGATTAGTTTAAAATTGGTTTGATTGATTTATTTTTACTATGAAATTGTGGTGAAAAGAATTATATAATTCCTATTTAGTGATGATTTATGGTTTTTGATGAAATTGTGGAATTTTGGTAATTTGTTGTGCAAAGTGCTTTAGTTTCTTAATTTCAAAATGTTTATTTTAAAATATTACTTTTCTATATTTTTGAAATCTCTTCTGGGAAAATGATTTTCAATAAAAATGTTGTTTTATTGAAGTGGATTTGGCATGTTTATATTGGTATGGTTTTTTTTTGCATACTCGGTGTAACATCCCAAGTAAGTAATGAATATTATATATTTTTATCTATGTCTATTAATGAATTAGATAGTGTTTTAGAGGCTTAAAATGAAAATAAATCCAATCTGCATGGAATACACTAATATTTTTAAAAGATTGTTTTACTGCCTTTTGATGGCAAACCCTTTTTAAATCAAACTTTTGACAATTTTATAATATATATTTGTCAAAATAAACATATTCATTATTATTGGGACATTGAAATTTACATTGGATAAATTTTTGGTATTTTTCTGACAATGTTCATTTTTTAATGAATAGTGAAAAATACTGCATTTTACATCAAAAATGCTTTTTCATTTAATTTAATTATATGGTTATATTATATTTTTAATTGGTATTAAAGTGTAATCTGAATATATTTTTACCATTTAATCCAATGGTGGTCATTAGGATTAATTTCACTTTTAAATTGGTCATAAACTAATGCCAAAATTTTCATAGATATTGTTTCAAAAAAACCCGCTATTTGTTTTGACAACGGGAATTATTTTTAAATAAATTATTGCAATTTATGTGTTTGGAATTTGGTAAAATGGATTACATATTTGGAATCAGAAGGTCCAAATTATGTAATTAAGACTCTTTTGTTTTTGGACATTATGAATAGTAACGACGGTAATTATCTTTAATTATCTTGATTAATGAGTAATCGGGTAGTTAAGGATAATAAAATAATATCATAATAATAAAAAATGACACCAAAATGTGTCCTAAGTCTACTGGTTGTCCCATGGCCGACCATGGGATGCCTTGTGCCAAACTTGGGGGCCCCATGGAATCACTTTTGTGAGAAAGTGACTTTTTATCTTTTTATTTTTTAAAGAATGTTAAATGTGACAAAGAATGTATCACCTAAGTAAAATATTTTTAAATTTGTCCACATAACTAATATTTTAGACTATAAATATTCATTATAAAGATAAAAAGATTTACTACATCATGATATTTTTTTATAATTTTTAGACATTAAATTTATTAAATTATTTATGACATCATAATGATGCAGCGATGACCTCATTATTTGACGATTTAAATAAAATGGAAAGATAATGTAAAATCTAAGACCTAAACATGTCCAAAACCTATTGGGTGGGTATATTTAGAACCCTTATCACCTTAGCCTCGAATAATATCAATATGGGACCTTTAAAATCCGAAACCCATTTGAAAATAAAGTAACATTTCTTTACTTTCCAAGAGTGCCCCTCCTCTCCTCTTATAAAAGGCCCCCACCTCTACCTCCTTACCCACACTCCCAAAGCCTTTGTATCATCCAATCCCTGACAATTTTGTCTCTCCACATCCCTATATTACTCCTTGAATCCTCAATTTGGGCAGAAGTCTTCCCAAGGAAGCCTTTGAGCTCAAACCAAAGGGAGTTACCCGATTTTAAGGTAATGTCTTCACTTGAGTCCTTTTGTTTTATTTTGCTTCTCCAACCCCCTAAACTCTTTTTATTCATTTCTTTTGTAAAAACTCCAGTATCTTCAATATACTATGATGTTTTTATAAGAATTATTCGAGATAAACTTACACACACCTACATCTAATGGTTAAAGTACATACTGTTTCCGTGGATGGTGAATTTATGCCTCCCGAAACGATGATTGTTCAACATTCTTTTAACACCTTCAAAGGTGTCCATTAAGATGTAAATATATTTATATATAATATATAATATGTTTATGTTTTCCTTAAGCTTCTGTATTTTTCATTTTGGGCATACCTTTATGGTTTCCATTATGGGTAAACGCGATATCTTCATTTAAGGAAGTGCGGACTACCGCCCCCTCAAAGTGATTTGATTAGTTAAATACCATATATGGGACGTATAAAGGATGGATTTATGATATTATATATGATATTACACTGGAATTATAATATACCTTTATATCATTATGATTCCATTCTATAAAATACGAAATAGAAATGAAAGTAGCATTCATGCGTACGTACGGCTTACCGTCTCCATGAACGGTGCATTTCATTTCTTACCTCTAAATGATTATGTAATATTATAAATGCATGAATTTACTGGATATATATGACATATATGATATCTATATCATGAATATCATTCTGGATATAATGGATACATGAACAACTTGTAATTATAAAGGGCTTATTTTTTACTCAAGTACCAATGATCGTTAAAACAACCGTTATTAACTTAAATAATTACATAGTGTTCATGAAATTGCAATAAGTGATATAAAAGGAATAATGAACTTAAAAAAAGGTTCTTAAGCAAGTATAAATTAACTCAAGTTTATTATTCAGGACATTAAAGAACGATCGAGTCAAGTCGGACCCGAGGTATGGGACTTCGTCTCAATCTCCTTTCATTGAGGCATATTTTGTTTTATACTCAACCTTCTTTTATACGGTGTATAAACCCCTTTGAATTTTACATTTATTCAAAAGAAATCTTTTTTATATGAAGCGTTTACTAAAATATAAAAGGGAATGTTTTGTCGTACGTATGCGGCGACAACGACTTCTCCGCCGCCGTGACCATTATTTGAGTTTTGGCTTCCTCTACAAGCCATACCTTCTTTTTAAAAGAAAAATAAATACCCTGTTTTACTTTTCTTTTATTTTGGTATTGAAAATGGTTTTCATAATGTTTTTATATCAATGTGTTGTATTGATATCTTGTGATTGAAAGGTGGGAATGTTATGTTTCCTTTATGCATGTTTTATGTGATACGGTTATGTTGAGGTTCTTGGGAATTATTATGAAGACGGGTGGTTCCATGATAAACTAAGGGCGAGTGAGCCCGATATAGCTATCCAATGCATTGGGTAACGCAAAGGAGTGAAACGTTAAGGTTTCTCCGAAGAGATTTAGGGAATATACTGTGATGGGTATTCCAAACGTAACTAAGAGGGTTACTCCCTAAGTAAGAATGTTATGAATGCCTCAAGTTACCTTTATGTCTTATGATTTCTATGATTTATTCATGATTTGATGAGGTATGTTAAAGTGCTTATGTTTTATGGGTAAAGTATGATTTCATTCTTATGTATATATGTACCCATGTTTCCTTTCCATATATTTTTATATCCCTTACTGAGCTTTTTATGCTCATCCCAAGTTTTTTTGAAATTTTTTTCACAGGTCAAGGGAAAGGTACATGATATGATGATAGTGTCAAGAAGTGTCAAGAATGAATCCATGTTTTATTTTAAATATGTTTCCATTTATGTGAAAAATGAATATTATCTTTATGTAACCATTTTGTTTATACGTGTAATGTAATGCAAGTTTTATGATCTAATTCTCTAAAACTCTAAACCCGAAAAGATCTTCAATGTGTAATCTTGTAATAACTCAAGATTAAGTAAGGTTTAAGGCTGGGGCCTTATAGTTGGTATCAGAGGTCAGTTTAGATAACTTTAGGAGTTAGAATTATATTAAATGATTATCCAAAAATATTTTTTTTAAATGATATATCATTTGAAGATTACCATGTTGCTTCATCTAAGACATGTTTGTTCAGAATGGTTTTCCGCAGAGGAAACAGGGAAGCAGTGCTAGGAAGGCATACATAAGGAAATAACCTTCTGAATCAGCATCCTGAGATGGTCGGAATTGGAACTGAACAGTTTTTTGCAGTAATGGAGCAGTTGACTCAAGCGATAAATGGTGGTGGTATCCATGCACGAGATCATCCAGATCAACTGCAGAGGAACATGTCAGTGGTGGAACATTTCATGAGGCAACATCCCCCACCATTCATAGGATCATCTGACCCTATGCTAGCTGAAGGGTGGATTAAAGCACTGGAGAAGATTTTCGATGTAATGGGGTGTTCAGACAATCAAAAGGTTAGTCTTTCTATTTACCGTTTGGAGGGTTAAGCAGATCAGTGGTGGTCGATGGTTAAAAATATCAGGGACGCTGATGAGATTGATGCTCTCGACTGGGATGAATTCAAAGGTATGTTTCTTGATAAGTATTTTCCTAAGGTTGTTTGACTTAGGATGGAAAATCAATTCTTGTAATTAAGGCAAGAGGAAGACTCAGTGGCTACCTATGAAGAAAGGTTCACTCGATTGGCAAGGTATGCTCCAAATTTTATCTGAGACCATGATGGTAAAATCTATCATTTTTACTCAGGATTAAAGCCAAAATATCGAAGGGCATTAGCTTCTCGTGAGTTTAAAAGTTATGAAAAGCTTGTTCGATGTGCTTAGAAGTTGGAAATGGAGTTTGTCGATGATCAAGTGTTCTATATCAACCAGCAGAAGAAGAGACCAAGGTGGCAGGAGAAAGGGAAGAATTCTTAAAAAAAGTCTGATGTTAAGAAATCTAAGTTTCTAGTTTGTGATAAATGTGGCAAAAGGAATGCTGGGGAATGTCTTCTGAATTCTGGAAAGTGCTACCGATGTGGTAAGATGGGACATAAGGCTCGTGATTGCACTGAAAAAGATCAAGGTGAAGGTAAGACCAAATTTGATTTACAGTTAGTGAAATGTTTTAAGTGCAATGAGATGGGTCACTTTGCAAATGAGTGTCCGACAAAGAGTTTGAGTGATGGTAAGCAGTTAGACTATAAGAAGAAAGGGGTGGTGAAATCCTTTGAAACTACTTCAGCAGATGTCGGGCCATCAAATGAAGTTGTATCAGGTACTTTTTTTGTTTTTTCATATTATGCCAGTGTGTTGTTTGATTCGGGGTCCACACATTCTTTCATCTCTGAAACATTTTCTAGTAAAATGGTAATACCATCTCAAGAAATGACTCCTGAACTTTTGGTAAAAACACATGGGGGAAATGTTGAGGCAAAAAGAATTTATAAGAATCTTCCTATCCTTATCTGTGGAGAGAACCTACTTTCAAACCTTATTGTTCTACCTCTAGTAGAGTTTAATGTTATCCTGGGTATGGATTTGATCTCTATTTACCATGATAAGATTGACTGTAGAGCTAAAGAAGTTTCTTTTCAAAAAGACTTTCAGTTTGTGTACAAGAATGAACCCTTACTGTTGATAACTTATCAAGAGGCCAAGAAACTTGTAAAATATGGAAATGAATGTTACCTTGCACACATCGTTGAAAATAAAGGAACTATTAAGATTAATGATGTGCCAGTGGTAAATGAGTATCATGATGTTTTTCCTGATGAGTTGCCTGGAATAATACCAGATCGGGAAGTTGAGTTTACTGTTGACTTAGTTCCTGATGCTAAGCCAATTTCAAAACCCCCTTATCGAATGGCTTAAATTGAACTTTTAGAGTTGAAGGAGCAATTGCAAGATTTATTAGATAAAGGTTTCATTCGACCTAGCACATCACCATGGGGTGATCCTGTTTTATTTGTTAAAAATAAAGATGGTTCAATGATACTTTTCATTGATTATAGAGCCTTGAATAACATCACTGTTAAGAACAAATATCCTTTGCCTCATATCGATGATTTGTTTGATCAGCTCTAGGGAGCTCAGTATTTTTCAAAGATTGACTTGAGATCGGGGTACCATCAGCTGAAGGTAAAGGAAGCAGATGTTCCGAAGACCACGTTCCGTACAAGATATAGTCATTATGAATTTGTAGTAATGCCTTTTGGGCTAACCAATGCACCTGCTGTATTCATGGACTTAATGAATAGAATTTTCCATGAGTTCTTGGATAAGTTTGTGATGGTTTTCATTGATGATATTTTGGTGTTTTCTAAAAGTAAAGAGGAGCATGAAATACATTTAAGGGTTATCTTGAAAAGCTTAAAAGAAAAGAAACTATATGGAAAATTCAGCAAGTGTGATTTTTGGTTGCAACAAATTTCTTTCCTTGATCACATTGTTTCTAAATATGGGATAACTATTGATCCTGCAAAAACAAAAGTTGTGGAAGACTGACCAAGACCCACAAATGTAACTGAGATTCGTAGCTTCCTTGGTTTGGCAGGCTATTACCGAAGGTTTGTTAGAAATTTTTCACGGTTATCTAGTCCAATGACTAAGCTAACTCGGAAGGGTGTTAAATTTATCTGGACAAAATAATGTGATTATTGTTTTCAGGAATTGAAAAGAAGATTGGTGAATGCTCCAGTTTTGGCACTACCTTCTAGGAATGGTGAGTTTGTTATATACAGTGATGCTTCATTGAAAGGACTTAATTGTGTCCTAATGCAGAATGATCAGGTAATTGCTTATGCTTCACGACAGTTGAAAACTCATGAGGTAAATTACCCTACACATGATTTGGAATTAGCTGTTGTTGTTTTTGCTTTAAAAATTTGGAGGCATCATTTGTATGGAGTAAAGTGTGAAATATATACTGATCACAAAAGTTTAAAGTATATATTCACTCAGAAAGAGTTAAACATGAGATAGAGGAGATGGCTGGAATTAATCAAGGATTATGATTGTACAATTCATTACCATCCAGGAAAAGCAAATAAAGTGGTTGATGCTTTGAGTCAAAAAAGTAATGCTTCATTAGCAATGTTGCATTTGGAACGTGATCCTTTGGTTAAGGATTTGATGAACTTTGGCATAGAAGTTGTTGGTGTAGGATGTTCTTCTGTTTTGTTTCAGGTATCAGTGAGATCATCTCTATCAGATAGAATCAAGCAAGCACAGAACCAAGACAGTGAGTTGCAGAAAAAGGTAGAGCTGGTTCAGAAAGGTAAGTTGCCTAAATTCAACATTGATAATGATTGCGTTTTGAGATTTGGGAAGAGATTGTGTGTGCCTTGTGATTCACAGTTGAAGAGAGAGTTTTTATGTGAAGCTCATAGTTCTCTGTTTTCAGTTCATCCTGGTAGTACTAAGATGTACAGAGATCTGCGGGAGTATTACTGGTGGGATGGAATGAAAAGAGATATTGCTGATTTTACTGTGAAGTGTTTGACATGTCAACAAGTTAAAGCAGAGTGACAGTTACTGAAAGGGATGCTTCAGCCTTTACCAGTTCCAGAGTGGAAATGGGAGAATATATCCATGGACTTTGTTGTGGGATTACTGAAGACATCTTGAGGTAATAATGCAATCTGGGTTATTGTTGATCGCTTGACTAAATCTGCTCATTTCCTTTCTATACGAGATAATTTTTCCCTAGATCAACTTTCTTGTTTGTATCTTAAATAGATAGTTAGGTTACATGGAGTTCCTCTCTACATTGTATCTGATCGTGATCCCAGGTTCACTTCTAAATTTTTAAAAGGCCTTCAGAAGTCGTTGGGTACTGAATTAAATTTTAGTACAGCATTTCATCCTCAATCAGATGGGCAGTCAGAATGAACAATTCAGACCTTGGAGGATATGCTACGAGCTTGTTCGATAGATTATCAGGGAAGTTGGGACCAACATCTTTCTTTGGTTGAATTTTTATATAATAACAGTTTTCATTCCAGTATATAGATGGCACCATTTGAGGCGTTATATGGGAAGCGGTGTCGAACTCCAGCTTTCTGGGATGAAGTGGGTGAAAGGAAGTTGATGGGAACAGAATTGGTAGAAGAGATGGCAGAAAAAGTTCAGCTAATACAGAAACACATGAGAACAGCTCAGAGTAGGCAGAAGAGTTATGCGGACAATAGGAGGAAGGATCTCTCTTTTGAGGTAGGTGATCATGTTTTTCTCAAAGTATCACCACAGAAAAGTGTGATGCGATTTGGTAAGAAAGGAAAGCTGAGTCCAAGGTTCATTGGACCATATGAAATTCTGGAGAGAGTTGGATCAGTTGCTTACCGAGTGGCTTTACCTCCGAGTTTATCTCAGGTACACAATGTTTTTCATGTTTCGATGCTGAGAAAGTACATGCCAGATCCATCTCATGTTTTGAGTCCAGAGGTAGTTCAGCTGGAAGAGAACCTATCTTATGAGGAACAACCGGTCCAGATTCTTGACCACAGGGAGCAAGTGTTGCGGAATAAGGTGATTAATCAGGTAAAGGTTTTTTGAAAAAACCACATGATGGAAGAGGCAACATGGGAATCTGAAAATGCAATGAGGGATAAGTACCCCCATTTATTCGATAAGTAAATAAATTGTGGGGACGCAATTTTCTAAAGGGGGGAAGGATGTAACATCCCAAGTAAGTAATGAATATTATATATTTTTATCTATGTCTATTAATTAATTAGATAGTGTTTTAGAGGCTTAAAATGAAAATAAATCCAATCTTAAGCATGGAATACAATAATATTTTTAAAAGATTGTTTTACTGCCTTTTGATGGAAAACCCTTTTTAAATCAAAATTTTGACAATTTTATAATATATATTTGTCAAAATAAACATATTCATTATTATTGGGACATTGAAATTTACATTGGATAAATTTTTGGTATTTTTCTGACAATGTTCATTTTTTAATGAATAGTGAAAAATACTGCATTTTACATCAAAACTGCATTTTCATTTAATTTAATTATATGGTTAGATTATATTTTTAATTGGTCTTAAAGTGTAATATGAATATATTTTTACCATTTAATCCAATGGTGGTCATTAGGATTAATTTCACTTTGAAATTGTTCATAAACAAATGCCAAACTTTTCATAGATATTGTTTCAAAAAAACCAGCTATTTGTTTTGACAACGGGAATTATTTTTAAATAAATTATTGAAATTTATGTGTTTGTAATTTGGTAAAATGGATTACATATTTGGAATCAGAAGGTTCAAATTTTGTAATTAAGACTCTTTTGTTTTTTGACATTATGAATAGTAACGACGGTAATTATCTTTAATTATCTTGATTAATGAGTAATCAGGTAGTTAAGGATAATAAAATAATATCATAATAATAAAAAATGACACCAAAATGTGTCCTAAGGCTAATGGTTGTCTCATGGTCGACCATGGGATGCCTTGTGCCAAACTTGGGGGCCTCATGGAATCACTTTTGTGATAAAGTGACTTTTTATCTTTTTATTTTTTAAAGAATGTTAAATGTGACAAAGAATGTATCACCTAAGTAAAATATTTTTAAATTTGTCCACATAACTGATCTTTTGGACTATAAATATTCATTATAAAGATAAAAAGATTTAATACATCATGATATTTTTTTATAATTTTTAGACATTAAATTTATTAAATTATTTATGACATTATAATGATGCAGCGATGACCTCATTATTTGACGATTTAAATAAAATGGAAATATAATGTAAAATCTAAGACCTACACATGTCCAAAACCTATTGGGTGGGTATATTTCGAACCCTTATCACCTTATCCTAGAATTATATTAATGTGGGACCTTTAAAATCTGAAATCCATTTGAAAATAAAGTAACATTTCTTTACTTTCCAAGAGTGCCCCTCCTCTCCTCTTATAAAAGGCCCCCACCTCTACCTTCTTACCCACACTCCCAAAGCCTTTGGCTCGGCCAACCCCTGCCCATTTTGTCTCTCCATATCCCTATATTACTCCTTGAAGCCTCACTTTGGGCAGAAGTCTTCCCAAGGAAGCCTTTGAGCTCAAACCAAAGGGAGTTACCCGATTTTAAGGTAATGTCTTCACTTGAGTCCTTTTGTTTTATTTTGCTTCTCCAACCCCCTAAACTCTTTTTATTCATTTCTTTTGTAACAAATCCAGTATCTTCAATATACTAGGATGTTGTTATAAGAAGGATTCGAGATACACTTACACACACCTACATCTAATGGTTAAAGGACATACTGTTTCCGTGGATGGTGAATTTATGCCTCCCGAAACGATGATTGTTCAACATTATTTTAACACCTTAAAAGGTGGCCATTAATATGTCACTATATTTATATATGATATATAATATGTTTATGTTTTCCTTAAGCTTCTGTATTTTTTATTTTTGGCATACCTTTATATTTTCTATTATAGGTAAACGCGATATCTTCATTTAAGGAAGTGCGGACTACCGCCCCCTCAAAGTGATTTGATTCGTTAAATACCATATGTGGGAAGTATAAAGGATGGAGTTATGATATTATATATGATATTACACTGGAATTATAATATACCTTTATATAATTATGATTCCATTCTATAAAATACGAAATAGAAATGACAGTAGCGTTCATGCGTACATACGGCTTACCGTCTCCATGAACAGTGCATTTCATTTCTTACCTCTAAATGATTATGTAATATTATAAATTCATGCATGTACTGGATATATATGACATATATGATATCTACATCATGAATACCATTCTGTATATAATTGATACATGAACAACTTGTAATTATAAAGGGCTTATTTTTTACTCAAGTACCAATGATCGTTAAAACGACCGTTATTAACTTAAATAATTACATAGTGTTCATGACATGGCAATAAGTGATATAAAAGGAATAATGAACTTAAAAAAAGGTTCTTAAGCAAGTAGAAATTAACTCAAGTTTATTATTCAGTACATTAAAGAATGATCGAGTCAAGTCGGACCCGAGGTATGGGACTTCGTCTCAATCTCCTTTCATTGAGGCATATTTTGTTTTATACTCAACCTTCTTTTATACGGTGTATAAACCCCTTTGAATTTTATGTTTATTCAAAAGGAATCTTTTTTATATGAAGCATTTACTAAACAACAAAAGGGAATGTTTTGTCATATGTATGCGGCGACAACGACTTCTCCGCCGCCGTGACCATTATTTGAGTTCCGGCTTCCTCTACAAGCCATACCTTCTTTTTAAAAGAAAAATAAATACCCTATTTTACTTTTCTTTTATTTTGGTATTGAAAATGGTTTTAATAATGTTTTTATATCAATGTGTTGTATTGATATCTTGTGATTGAAAGGTGGGAATGTTATGTTTCCTTTATGCATGTTTTATGTGATACGATTATGTTGAGGTTCTTGGGCATTATTATGAAGATGGGTGGTTCCGTGATAAACTAAGGGAGGGTGAGCCTGATATATCTCTCCAATGCATTGGGTAACGTGAAGTAGTGAAACGTTAAGGTTTCTCCGAAGAGATTTAGGGAATATACTATGATGGGTATTCCAAATGTAACCAAGAGGGTTACTCCCTACGTAAGAATGTTATGAATGCCTCAAGTTACCTTTATGTCTTATGATTTCTATGATTTATTCATGATTTGATGAGGTATGTTAAAGTGCTTATGTTTTATGGGTAAAGTATGATTTCATTCTTATGTATATATGTACCCATGTTTCCTTTCCATATATTTTTATATCCCTTACTAAGCTTTTTATGCTCATCCCAAGTTTTTTTGAAATGTTTTTCATAGGTCAATGAAAAGGTACATGATATGATGATAGTGTCAAGAAGTGTCAAGAATGAATCCATGTTTTATTTTAAATATGTTTCCATTGATGGGAAAAATGAATACTATCTTTATGTAACCATTTTATTTATATGTGGAATGTAATGCAAGTTTTATGATCTAATTCTCTAAAACTCTAAACCCGAAAAGATCCTCAATGTGTAATCTTGTAATAACTCAAGATTAAGTAAGGTTTAAGGATGGGGCCTTATACTTGGTGTGTGTGTTCATGTTTCATTTACGAGGTTTGGTTGAAATATGAGCTTGTGATTGGTGCCAAAGGTGTAATGGTATATGGGATATAATTACCTTTTGATGGCATGGTAGATTGATGAGAGACCACTCATGAGTATGGAACTGTCATAATGATGCATGCATGGTAGGTAGGGTTGATATGTGTAATGAAAGGGTTATACCAAATGGAACTTGTGAAATGGTTTTAAAGTATAGTTTGGTTGCTTTCTTTGAAAAATGGCTTTTGTCGAAAAACTAGTTGATATGAAACTTGTTTATATTTAGTTATAAATTATTTTTGGGAATAAATTTATATAAACTATTTTATATAAATGTTTCTAACTTTTCTATCCTAGTGTCATGAGTAGGGAAGTCATTGGGAAAAAACTATTGAGTTTTAGTACTCACCCAACTTTGGAGTGGTTTTGTAGATTTCATCTATCGGTACATGGGTAAAGGTAAGGTATCACATGTATTTAGAACTATCTTGTGATACTTGGGCTATTTGGTGAAGTTGGATCATGAATCTTGTGGAGATTTGGAGTCTTGTGTCTATCCTAAAGTTTTAATAGTTTGTCTTCTACTGTTTTCCTTGATATTGTAGTATTCTGATGTGGTACTTAAATTTAGTATGATTTTGAAAAATGAAATGTTGAGTTTTCTTTCATTTTTATCATGCATTATATAGTTTTTTTTGTTAGTATTTTCATTCCTATGGATAAAATCATCCCCCACATATATTGAATCCCTTTGGAATTTATTTCTAGACTTTGGCATCTTGGGGATGTCACTTAAGTCCAAGTAACGTCTCACTTCCCTCTCAAGCCAATGAGAAGGGGAGAGAAATTACAACACCCCAACAACACCAAAATACACATTAAATTTTGGGGGTTCCTTGGCATGGAAAAATTCTAATCTCTCATGAACCCTAACTAATTGAAGAGAGTAAGAGGAAGAAAAGGATGGAGAATTAGATTAAATGGAAGTGATGAGAAGGGATGACTTCATCTGAAGTTACCATGGATCCATGAAATAAATAGGGGAGAAGGGTTAGAAAACTCCCCTAAGACCTGTGCACCTTGGCCAAAATAGGGAGAGAGGGAATATAGGTCCCTCTTATATTAATTTCATATATAATTAATAATACTTTTATTATCATTATTGTAAAAAAATATATATTTCTAGAATCCTATTCCTATTATAACACACAAATATATCACTAACCAATGATTAATAATAATAATAATAATACAATTGCACCATTTATATCATTTAAAAATTTATATTATATATATTCAATAACAATATTTACTTAAAATAAACATAATAAAAATCAACACATGTATTTTATAAAAAAACCTACAATATTTAAAATACATAACACATCACCAAGATCACCGAAGAAATGCCTTCTTATAATCTAGGTCCAAAGTAGGGAGAGAAAAGGGGTGTTTGTGACTTAAAATTGGACTTTTGGAGGCCTTTTTATGGGACCATGGTTAGGTGTAATTGTTAGAAAATTTTGAACCTTATCATGTACCTATAGTACCTTTCTAGTAGTCTTGCACCCGTTTACATTTCCCTTTGTATCTCCCATGATAATAAGTGTAGGAATCTTAAAAACCTCTCAAAAACATCAATTTTTGGTCTAAAACATCACAAAACATCAATAAGAACAAAATTAGATAATATAATTCCTTTAATTATCCCAAATCTAACGAACATTCCTCTACCTAAATATTTCACTTCCACTCTCCTATCAATTGTAAACATCCCCTAAACTTCACTAACACATACTAAAATTTCTATAAACCTTCCCTTTTAAATTAATCATATACTAAAAGATTAAAAGCATAATTAATTAAACCTAATATCATAATATATTTATTGATTGAAACTCGTATCAATATTGTGCACTAAACATGTATTTACTAGAAACTTTTAATTTTCAAAATTCTGACCAAAATATAATTAATCAAAAAAACATTTTTTAAAAATAAAATTGGGGGTGTTACATTATCTTTATGAGCTAAATTTTTAGGTTTTAAATATTTTTTGTTTTTTTATTTTTTTGTTATTTTTTGTGGGAAATTATTTCATTTTTTAGTATGGATTTTCCCAATTATATTTTATTTTTTGGTTATGTGATTTAAACATTAAAATAAAACATTATACTGAAATATATTTTTCCTATTTGTTTCATTAAAGGAAATATTATATGAAATCATAGACAATAACATAAAAAAGTATACATACACACAAAAAAACAACAAAAAAACAAAAAAATCATTTGATAAAATAAAAAAAAGCACAAAAATGGATAGGACTCTCAAAATTAAAATAACATATATTATGTATTTATAAATAAATTAGTCAACAATATGTGGTATAATTTTAAAAATGAATAAATTTTTTCCATCTATATAAAAAAATGGCACCACAAAACATGCTTTTATAAAAATAAATATTTCAATGCTTTTGAAAAACAAATATCATATTTTTAAAAACCACTTAACATCGACTCAATAAAATTTTTTATTTTTAAAAATATTTTTATAAAAATTTATTCTACCATATAATAAATTTTATATCATTGTGAAAAAAATCACATGTCACAATATATTTTCATTAAAAAATTTAGGTTTTGTGACTCATATAAAAATACTCAATCATTAAATATAATTTCACAAAAAAATCTTTCCATTTTTTAAAACCCAGATAACATGTTTTTTAAAACCACAAATAATCTACTAAAATAACATGTTTTTAGTTTAAAAATATATATATAAAAAATATCAAGTTCATATTTTATATATATATAATGTAATAAATAATAATTTAACTATTATAAAAAATATAAATAATTAATACAAATGGAAAATAAAACAAAAATGGAAAAATAATCAATATAAATCAAAAAAAGACAGAAATTATGTGTTTATTGAAAAGAATTACTTGACTTTATTGTAATTAGACATGCATTTTATGAATATAAAATCAAAAAAAAACATTTAAAATAAAAAATAGAAGATCATATTTAACAAAAATAACAATTTTATAAAACAAATTCATACCTAGATCAATCAAAAACAATTCAATACAAATTTCAAAGAACATACATTTTGAATGTATGAAAAATTTTGTCAACGGAATCTATAAACCACAACAAGTTCATTTCAAGAAACAAATCAAAGTAGTAATATATGATCATAAACAATATAAAAATATATTATTTTTTCAAAACCTGAAAAGGAAAAAACAATGAAACACCTATCTATATTTTAAACAAAAATATATACAATAAAACAATGCATTAATAATTTAACAAATATTTATTTATTAAAAATATATATTTATAATAAATTTCAAGCACTTTATTTCTTTAACCATTGAATCTATTGGTAAATTAATATATTTGAAACATGTGATTAATAATTTCATTTAAAAAATAATAATAATTTACTGATGGATTTATGTACTAAAATCGATGAAAAAACTATAAATTTAAAAAAAAAATCAAGATCCCTCGGTCTAATGACAAATAACATGTGAGAGTATAAATGGTTACGGTTTTGGTAGAGTTAGGTTGGATTTGATAAATGGTTATCAAAATAGGACCAGTCATTAAATAGCTAAGGTGAATAGTTCATTGTCCAAACTAGTTCAATTAATTTTAATTAAAATATATGAAATATATCATTAAAATACCCATGATATTATTGAAAAAATAACCATTAAAATAATCATATTATAATCGGTCAGTGATAGGGGAGAAGTAAAAGAGAAAACTATACACATGTGCCCAAGGAGGCTCAAACTCTAAACCTCCCCCACCACTATAGAGGTGTACCCACTAGGCTACATCTCATGGGGATATTTTAACAAAGAATTACCATTTATCTATTTTTTCATGTCATACTCACACAGGGGTCATGCATATTTTTTTAAAAAAATATAACAGTTATAATTTTAATTGTTATATTATATATATATATATCATTGTTTACTACACCTTTATTGTTGGATCTAGATATATGGAAAAAATAAACTACATAGGGTGAACAATCTTTCAAAATAAATTAAAATAAATAATAAATAAAAATTTTATTATTGAATAATAAGTAGTGTAGGGTTGTGTTCAAAATATAATGCAGCGAAAGTTTAAGTATGGAAATAGTATTTTTATAGTGGTATGGATCACTGAAATCCTAGTACAATATTCAATATTCTCTACTTTGAGAGATGTTCGGTACCCACTAAGAAACCTTACTTTTAAAGGTGTCATAACCACTTTAATGACACTACCTTTTACAATAACTGGAATCACAAACCTGGCTATTTACAAGAGTCACAACATAGTCTGGCCCAACTTTTCTTTAGGAGTCACTAACCAAGAACATTACTTTTAGTTGGTAGAATAACCAAGGTAAGACTTTCTTTTTTATTTTTAAAATCATAAACCAATGCTTACAAATACAAACATATTTTAGAAAAATAACTCAAATAAAACCAGAAAACAATGAAAACCAAAAGAGATCAGAAGATTTTGAAGACAATGTAGCATGATGATCTTTTAACACTTCATCTGTAATTAATGGTACAACTAAAGTTTCCTTGTGCTCAAACCAATGGAATAGTAGTCACGAAATATCTCAATCATGTATCAAGGAAATCATTATTATCATCAAGTACTTAAAAATTGAACCATTACTTTTCCCTACATGATTTGGTCTCTATTTATCAACTAATCACCAAAAGTCATCTTTACTTCTCTTTATACAGGGGTTTCCTAAACTCTTCATTGTCATTTAACGGTTAGAAATATTTAAAATATTGAAACACATCATTACCCGTTTAAACATCATGAATATTAAATAATAATCTTGAATCACCTGAATTTCTACATTAAATTCAATAAAACAAATTATAATATGTTCATTATAATAAATGAGAGTTTTTAAATTAAATAAAACAAATAAAAATTCTCACATTATCTTGTAGTAATTGGATAATTTAAAAACTATAAAAATAAAGTATAGAATAAATAATATGAAAATTTTATTTCTATAATTATTTCCATGATATTTTTCTACTAAATGGTTTATAACATAGTCATTATAATGTATCTTTATTTTACAGAGCCATAGAACAATTAAAATATATTAAATAAACATGCAGTTAAATATTTTATAAAAATAATGAATAAATAGAGAATGTGGGAAAATATAGATTTTATCAAAATAGATAAAGTAAATAACTAACCATGTGAGGCATAAGCCTTATGGTCATTTACCTTACCATGTCATTGAAGTATGTGGTCATCATTCTAACTGTGTGAAAAAGTTCAATGTGTAGTCACTTAAATTGTGGTAGCTCATGTCATCACTTAAAATACTTACGATGGTTTTTCCATGGTAACTTGAAATACCCACACAGTTAGTTGGAAATATTAATTAATGGTAACTTCATAACAAGATTCATGGTCACTTTAAAATAATTCTTCATGGTCACTTGAGATAACTCATGGTCACTTTTTGGTAACTTGAAAATGGCTTCACGATAAATTAGGTTTAATCTTGTAAGGGACCGAATCCATGTAGATTGACCCTTTTGTGTGTTTCTAAGGATTTTAGAGCTCAGATGAGGATTAGAAATGGTATGTGGGAGTTTGGATATGAAATTCTAGAAGTAGGAATAATTATATGTCATTTAAGAATTGCATATCATATAAGTTAGGTTCATGACATGTAATTTTCAAGGTTAAAAAAAAAGGCGATGTGTTTTTTAACAGAAACCGAGCCCTGAGGATTACACAATGAGAAATGGGATTACACATCATGTAAATCCCTAATGTTGTATGTTTTAAAAAATTAATCCACTTAGGTTTATCAAACACTATAGTTTCTCTCGTTTTCCAGTGTCTGGAATCCCTCTCCTTCAGTGTTTTGTATTTCCTTTGAGGGGGATATATCCTTGGGCTTTCGTCTTCGATCTATGGCGATCTATGGTGATTCAAGGTGTGTTTTTTTCCTTTGTTTTCCATTGGTTTCTTCTGATTTTATCTCTTTGTCCTCTCATTATTCTTAACATGTGATGGTGAATGATCTCTCATGTTTCTAATGGGGTTTCTCTTAGTTGTTGTTGGTGTGATTTTGTCGCGGCATCCTCAGATGGATTTAGTTCTTACAGGAGGGGTGATCGGAGATCTGTTGCATGGTTTGTTCTCGTGCGAAGAATGTTGACACCCTTTTGAGGTAGGGGATTCATTAATTATCTATTTATTTATGTGAAGTCATAGATCTAGCATGATTTATCCTTTTCATCATAATGAAACTAACCTAATAATTACTTTAACCGAATTAAAGAATTGGTATTGATCGCATGGTGATGTTTTTGTTTGTACCATGATAACGGGTTGCCTCTTGATTTTCTAGATAGTGTGGTATCTATATTGTGCTTTTTATGCATGATTTAGAATGTGAAAATGGTAAAGAGAGTAAATCTATAATTAATTAATAATTAATTGGTTAAAGGTTTAAAGAGGCATGTTTAATGAATCCTTTTGTTGTTGTAATTTAACGATAATAAAATTAATGAAAGTATTCATGTTTAATTCAATTGGTTAATAAACCTAAAGCATGTTAATGATTTTTGATAAAATAATTAAAGGAATATTAAATTAATTGTTTAATTAATTTGTGATAGCTTACTACTAAGGTTTCTCATATATGGAACCTATGATTAATGAATCAGTTAATTCAAGATGGAATAAAGAAATGATTATGTGATAAAAGATAATGCCTTTGTAGGTCTTGAGTTTCCTATTTTCTTGTAAAGAACAAGTGCCTTGTTCTTTGGATCCATGAGAGCTTGTTGTATGTAAAGGTAAAATTCCTTGCTTTAGGGCCATAAGCTCAGTTGCTTTGTTTATTTCCTACTGCTTGTGATGTAATACTGGGATGGCTGAGCCTGAGGATTGTTGTGGTATGTGGGTCAGGGAGGCCCAGATGTGATGTGAGCTTGGGATGGCTGATCCTGGAAGGTTGTTGTGGTATGTGGGATGGGGAGGCCTGATTTTTATGGTAGCTTTTGATGCCTAGAGTTTCGAGATGCATCAGCATATGCATGTGGGTGTCGGGAAGGAAATCAGGGGTAACATAATGGGTCTAAGTTGGTCTTACCTGTTGATTTGAAATATGGATGCTTGTTTGAATCTATTGTTTGGATAACGGTTAGGTTTTTTTTTTATCTTCTTTCCTTTCCCCACTACTTGAGGAAGATGGATGTGATTGGTTGTATACCTTGTTCGGTATCTTAGGATGTTTTCCTAGAGTACCTAGTAATATAGAAAGTAATATTATTAATAAATGAATAAATGTTTAACCCATGGTATTTGAGCTTATTGGGATGTAATGATGAGGTTATAATTCTGAAATTCATGGACTCGGTTTTATTATACTTGGAGGGCATGGAAATTTATTGTAATGGTAATGTAGTATAATGTGGAAAATGTTAATGTGGTTAATTAATGGTTAATGGATTAATTAACGTAAAGTAAAACTGATAAAAAGTAATAAATTAATTTAATGTATCTCTTTAAATGGTTGTGTACTTATAGGATATTGGGTCTTAGTAGTGGCAGTCGGCAGTCCGAGAGACATTAGCTGCAGTTGAGTCTAAGAATAAGTTATTCCCATAGTTTGGTTGTGAGATATAATATATCATGTACTTTTTGTGTTTCTATATGCTACTCCACCCTGTCAGTTAGGGAAACTGACACCCTAGGGATTCTTAGCCCTATGGGTGTTTTCCCCAACATCTTGATTAGAGGATGGATGGATGACTACCCCCTTTGTCCCTGTTCTCTTATCTTGGTAGTTACTTTTGCTAGTATGAATGGTGGTTAATTTTCCCCATATATTTGTGCAGAGGGATATAATGGATTTTGGTTATTTCACACACTTGTATTATGGATATAGTTTCTTAAGTAATGTTATAGGTATAATGTGTATAGGTTGTGATGGCTTGAGGATACTTACTCAATACATGGGATTTGATGGATTGAGGTATAATACCTGATGTATGATACACATTATGTAGGTTGTAGTGGATCCCAAAAACTACCTAGTTACTTTTGGTTATGTGTATGTGGTGGTGTAATGCATGAGGTGCATGTTGTGGTGCTTCACCTAGGTTTTTTCAGGATATCCTTTTTAGAGAGAGATGCCTAGGACATTCAATGTTGGGGTAGAGCAGAAAACTAGTGTGGAAGCGATAGTGGGGTACCCTTGAGATTCCTTATTATATTATATTCTATTTATGTGATACTTGGTGAGAGTATCCATGGTGAGGCTGGGAACTTAGTATACCTATTTAGGTGATGAGTTAGTTTCACTTGTTCAATGTGCTTTAGTGTGATTTATTTATCTTTTACATAAGAGGTTCCAAGGAGGATCTTACTGAGTATATTGTTATTCTCACCCTGTGTACATATAAACTATTTTTCATGTCATTTAGAGTAGGTTGGAGATTATGATGGTTACAACTAGCTTGGGGTTTTTCAGGAGTTTTTTGGTCTTCGTGTTCACTGTCGTCCTTACCTTTATTTTTATACTTATAGTTTTTCCTTTCCATTGTAGTAGTTCTTTCATGTTATTACATATGTGCACTTGGATTTTCTTTTATATTTTAGTATGAGCATGATTTTTTTTGGTTGTCTTATCTATCTCTTTCGTGTGTGATTAATTCCTCCCATCTATGTGTTTACTATACCCTTGGTAGTCGCCAACCCAGGACCTACTGCGGTGGGACTCAGGTGTCACTATCTCTCTTATCCCATTATCCGTCTAGGAGGGGTACACCTTGTAGGGAGGGGGTCATGAAATAGTGGTATTAGAGGATCTGGTTGAGGGATATGATGGAGTTTGTAGTTAGGTATAGGTGATGTTCCATAAGTTGGTAGGGCGATGATGTCATCTAAGTTTAGAAAGAACTATAAACACGATAGATCGGATAAGACACAGTTATTTAGGGTCCCCTTCGATCTGATGCATGGACCTTTAAGCTTACAATGTCTACTAAACGAGTTGATACTGGTTATGTGGTAGATATCTAGGAAAGGATCATGCATCATTTTTCTTTTCACCTATGTTTGAATGAGTGTACCTTGGGATAGTTTAACCTAAAATGAATAAAATAAAATAATTAATTAATTTTAAAGTCTTCCATATTCCATATTAGGGGATCTAACTATTTTTTCTTTTATAGGTATGGATCCAGGTCAATGTCCTCATTAGGTTCGCGCAGAAGATGTTCATCAAGTTGTGTTAGCAGATCGCCGCATGGTAGAGGTTGACAACAAAAACACTTATAGGAGGACACTCTTAGAGTTTTAGTGATAGAGTCTGTAGAGTTATGAGGGATGCGTTTTAGATGTATTCATGGAAGACTAGTTGGAGGAGGTTGATATAGCCTTCGGTTATATTTGTTCTTGGAAGGAACATTGGGTATCATTGGTTTTGACGGTGTTGTGTGGGGAAATGAGGCAGTGGTTGTTCTTATTTCTTGAGGATCATGAAGAGTTATAAGTCTCATGGGAGGAGTTTTAAGACCAATTCAGAGCTATCTTTCTTCAACTATGAAGATGTCCAATCTCCAGGATATTCTTACCCTTCAGTAGGGGAGCTCTAATTTTTGAGACTTTGAGATCCATTTCAGGAACCTTCAGGGATATGATTCTGACCTATTTTTAGATGAGGAGTCTAGGGTGATCCATTTTTAGAAGGCTTTGCATCAAAATATTCAGCATCGGGTCACCATGTTTATGCTAAAAACATATCTTAAAATACTGGAAAAGGTAGAGGTCATTGAGAGGATGTTAACCAGAACCAGATCTTCAGGAGAGGGTAGTTTTCAAGATTCCTCGTGAAGTAGAGCTGTGGTTTGGGGTTCCCAGTTGTCTAGATATGAGAGTTTCTGATTATAAGGGGGTAGGTCCCAACCCTCAAAGTCTCATTTCTCTGGGGGCAGCGGCTCTCAGTACTATTCCAAGGAATCATATGCATGTTTTTTTATGAAGGTTGGGTTCATTAGTAGTGAGAGTTCCTAACCTTTCTAAGTATCTATCATGTGCCAACTATTCCATTACAGGTTCCTCCGCTAAGGCAATTCCACTCAAGACAGTAGTGGCAGGTTTCTCCAGTTTGGGATCAGCAAAGAGTAGTTGGGGCAGGTAGAGGATAGCCTCTAGACACTCCCCATCCTCAGAGAGTAGAGCACGTTCATGGATGTGGTCATAATCATAGTCATATAGGTCATGGAGTAGGTCTTGGTTAGCTTCTTTCTTTAGAATTTCCAACACCATACGATCCATACGTCGTTTGAGGTACCCTTTTCTTGTTTTCTACTTGGGTGCATGCCTTGATTGATCTAATATAGGCACACTCCTTCACATCACCTTCCCTTTTCCATGCTTTTGGATTTGATGTAGAGATACTTCCAATGTCCTTGGTATTGATTACACCAACTGAGGTCGATCTGACTTGTTTGATGTATGTAGAGACTATGAGCTAGTGTTGGGGAAACACCACTCTTGGGGAGATTTCCTATGTTTACGGATACAACCATATGACATCATCCTTGTCATGGATTGTTTTTATTCGATGTAGGATATCATGGATTTATTCAAGAGGCAGGTTTTGTCCTTTGATGCTTATGGAGAGCTAGAAGTGTTTTTTGGTGAGCAAGACCCTTGGATGGGTTAGAGGTGTATTATGTCCATGTCATCCTTTTTAACTAAGCTGATGTTGAGTTCATTATAGGTTCAGTAGTAAGCATTTACCAAGGTCATATAAGAGTACCATGAAGTCTTTCCATATAAATTTATAGCATTATCCCCTCAATGAGAGATTGAGTTTAGGATTGAACTACATCCGGGTGTGTCTCCTATCTCGATGTCTCCATATAAAAATGGTACCTTTTGAGTTGCAAGAGCTACATATATAGCTTGATGGTATGTTGTAGTGTGGTTTTTTTCAGCCAAGTGTGTCACCATGGGGTGCACCAGTTTTTTTCATGAAGAAGGTTGATGGTAGTTTATGGTTATTTATCGATTATCATCACTTGAACCAAGTGATAGTGAATAACTGTTATCCTCTTCCATGGATTGATGATTTATTCGACCAGTTGAAGGGTGAAAGTTAGTTCTCAAATATCTATTTTCATTCATAATATCATCAGATGCATGTCAAGGATGAGTATGTACTAAATAATTCTTTATGTTGTTGTCATGGACATTACAAGTTTGTTTTGATACTATTCGGTGTAAAAAAATGCTCTAGCTGTGTTTATAGGGTTGATAAATATTGTGTTTTATGAGTTCCTAGATAAGTTCATGGTGGTTTTAATCGATGAAATCCTTTTGTAATCTACATTTTATGAGAAGTATTAAAAGCATATTCATAATGTTTTGGGAGTTCTTCAATGTGATAAGTTGTTTGGGAAGTTTCAAAAGTGTGAGTTTTGGTCTTGAGATGTCTATTTCTTAGGGCATGTTGTATCCCAACATGGAGTAGTTTTGGATCCATTAAATATAGAATTAGTTGTGTCTTGGGAATCCCCCAATATAGTGTTAGAGGTGAGAATTTTCCTTGTTTTTTCAGGCTATTATAGGAGGTTCTTAGATGATTTCTCTCTAGTTTCAACTCCTCTGACAGTTTTGACCAAAAAGGATTAGGCATTATTTTGGACTGATCAGTTTTAGAAAGATTTTGAGTATTTGAAGGAGAAGTTGGTCAATTCTTTAATTATTTGTATACCAATACAAGGAGTTCAGTTTGTGGTTTTCTATGATGATTCTTGTCTAAGGTTGGGATGTGTTATGATGTAGTATAGATCAGTCATTTCTTATGGGTCTAGATAGTTATATTTCCACAAAATTAACTATGCCACCCATGATCTCGAGTTGGCATTGGTAGTGTTTTTCCTGAAGTTGTGGAGACATTTCCTCATCAGTGAGCATTTTGAGGTCTTCACCGATCATAAAATTCTAAGGTATTTTTTATCCCAACATGACTTGAACTTGCGTTAGTGTCGGTGGATGAAGTTCTTACAGGATTAGGATTTTGATATTTAGTATACACCTGGAAAGTGGAATGTTGTAGTTGATACACTAAGTAGGAAGTCACACAGTGATTCAGTGCTAGAATCAGGTGATTCCTAGAGAGTGATGGAATAAAATTCAATATTTCATCTATATATGGAAGAATTCAAAGGAAGAGTATGTCTTTTTCAGATGACGGTGTAGTCATATCTGGTTTATCATGTGGAAGAGTCCTGGTTGGGGGATCTTAAGGTGGAGGTTTAGAGAGACCAAGTTGTTTGTGGAGAGGCCCCTGATGGTTAGTCTGGGGATGAATAACATCGAGTGTTGTTTCAGGGAAGGCTTTTTGTCCCTTTGGTGATGCGTGATATGGTTCTTAGATAGTTCCATAGTTTTCCTTTGGTATTACATCTTGGAATGAAAAATATATACTGATCTTTGAGGGGTCATCTTTTGTGGTCTAGGTTGAAGCATGCAGTTTCAGGGTTTGTTTCTCAATGTTTGGTTGGCTAGAAGGTAAAGTCCAAGCACCGTGTTCCTTGTGGTTTTCTCCAATCATTAGATCTTCCTTAGTGGAAGTGGGAGGACATATCGATGGACTTTTTTACCCATTTACTTTGAGCTCTAGGTGGCTATAATTATATATGGGTGTTAGTGGATCATTTGACAAAATCAAACCACTTTATAGCAATCAAGGAGTCGAGATCAGTGGATGTTTTGTTGAGGTAGTATCTGTAGGAGGTGTTGATGATCCATAGAGTCCCAAGGATGATCATTTTTTATCAAGATCCTCATTTTACCTCTAGGATGTGGAGAGGTATCCAACATGATTTCAGTTCTTAGTTATTCCTTATCACTACTTACCATCCATAAATGAATATCCAAACCAAGTGGACCATCCAGACTCTTGAAGACATGTTTCACTATTGTGTCCTATATTTTGGTGGTTTGTGGATGAAGCACCTACCCTTAGTAGAGTTCTCTTACAAAAATATTTTTCACTCCATCATCGGTATGGTTCCATTTAAAGCCTTGTATGGATGACCTTTCCAATCTCTATTATGTTGGATCGGGGTCGAAGAGTCAATAATTCTCGGCCCAGAATAGGTACAAAACATGACAAAGATGGTTTAGGTGATTCATGAGAGGAAGAAGGCAATGAAGGATCATTAGAAATCCTATGTCGATCATAAGAGGAGACCTATGGAGTTCAAAATTGGGGATCATGTGTTCCTGAAGGTGACATCATTTCATGGGAAGTGAAGGTTTGGTCATGGGGGTAAGCTTTCTCCCCAGTTTGTTGGGACTTTATAGGTGTTGTCTCATGTTGGAGATATGGTATATTGGGTAGCACTTACCCTACAAATGATATGTATAAATGATGTTTTCACATGTTGTAGCTCCGTTGTTATCTTTATGATGACTCTCATGTCATCGATTTGAGAGAGATCGATGTTGATGATGATACGACCTTCAAGGAGAGGCCTTTATAGATCCAGGACCACCAAGATATGGTGTTTTGTGAGTGTATTATCCCCTTGGTTTGTGTATCATGACAACATGGTGGCATGGAGGAGAGTACCTGGGAATGTGAGTCATAGATACATGCTCAATACCCAAATTTGTTTGATGTTTAGATCTTATCTTGTAACACTATTTGTTTTGTGATTGTATACATTTTATGGTTATGAGTTGGATTTACTTTTTTCTTGGATGAGGTGGTTGAGGTCCTATGGTGACGAGATCCTTGAGAGGTATCTCATGGGGTATTTATTCCAATGAACCCTTTTTGTTTCCTCTTTGGTTTAGTTTTGGATTCTCAGGGATGAGAATGTTTTGAGATGTATCTAATATAGGGGCCCAAATCCACATAGATTGACCCTTTTCTATGTTTCCGAGGCTTGTAGAGCTCGGAGGAGGCTTAGAATTGGTCTGGAGGAGTTTTTCTATGAAATTATTGAAGTAGGAATAATTACACATCATGTAAGTCAAGTTCATGATGTGTAAATTTTCAAGGTTAAAAAAATAAAAACAAAATGACGTTTTTTTTACAGAAACCAAACCCTGGTGATTACATGATTTGAAAGAGGATTACACATCATGTAAATACATGATGTTTTATGTTTTAAAATGTTTTTATCCACTCAGGTTTCTCAAACCCTATGACTAGTCTAGTTTTCCAGTATCCAGAATCCTTCTCCTTTAGTGTTTTGGATTCCCTTCAAGGGGGATCAATCCTTGGGCTTCTGTCTTTGATCTATAGCAATCTATGGTGATACAAGGTTCATTTTTCCTTCATTTTACAATGGTTTCTTCTGGTTTGATATATTTTTACTCTCTTTCTTATTATCATGTGATGGTGGATGATCCACCATTTTTTCTAATAGGATTTCTCTTGGTTATTGTTGGTGTGGTTGTGATGCGGCATCTACATATGGATGAAGTTCTTGTGAGAGGGATGATCGGATATCCATTGCATGGTTCATTCTAATGTGAAGAATTTTAACACCCTTTTGAGGTAGGGGATTCATTTATTCTCTATTTATTTAAGTGCAATTATAGAGCTATCATGATTTATTTTTTGGATCACAATGAAATTAAACTAATAATTAATTTAATTAGATTAAAGAATTGGCATCGATCGCATGGAGATGTTTTTGTTTGTACCATGATAATGGGTTGCCTCTTGATTTTCTAGATAGTGTGGTATCTATGTTTTTCTTATTATTCTTGGTTTTTCATGTGAAATTTCTAAGGATGTTAATCTAGAATTAATTGATAATTAATTGGATAAAGGTTTAAAGAGATGTATTTAATGAATCCAGTTGTTTTTATAATTTGAAAATAATTAAATTAATGCAAATGTTCATTTTTAATTGAATTGTTTAAGGAACATGAAGCATGTTAATTATTGTTGATAAAATAATTAAAGGAAAGTTAAATTGATTGTTTAATTAATTTGTGATAGCTTTTGATAGCTTGCTGATTAGGTTTCTCATAGATGGAACATATGATTAATGAATTAGTTAATTCAAGATAGAGTAAAGAAACAACTTTTTTGATAAAATATAAGTCCTTTTTAAGGCTTTATTTTCCTACTTACTTGTAAAGGCTGAGTGCATTGTGCTTTGGAGTTGTGAGAGATCATTGTGTATAAAGGTTGAATGCCTTGATTTAGGGCCAAGAGTCCAGTTATTTTGTTTTCTTCCTACTACTTTTGATGTGATCTTGGGATGGATAGGCCTAGATGAATATTTTGGTATGTGTGGAAGGGAGGCTCGAATGTGATGTGAGCCTAGGATGGCTGAGCCTGGAGGTATTTTGTGGTATGTGGGGTAAGGAGGCCCGGTTTTTATGGAAGTAGTTAATGCTTAGAGTGGCGAGATTCATCAGGATATGCATGTGGGTGTCGGGAGGACACCGAGGATGATAGAATGGGTAAAAGATGGGGTTACCTATTGATTTTAAATCTAGATTCTTATTTGAATATGTTGTTTGTCTGCCGGCCAGGTTGTTTTTTTATCTACTTTCATTTCCCAACTTCTTAAGGTAGATGGATGTGCTTGGTTGTATACCTTGTTCGGTAGATTAGGATGTTTTCCTAGAGTACCTGGTAATATGGAAAGTAATTTTATTAATAAATGAATAAATGTTAACCCATGGGTTTGGATCTTGCTAGGATGCAATGCTAAGTTTATAATTCCAAGAATCTATGGACTTAGTTTGCTTATACTTGGAGGGAATGGAACTTTATTGTAATGGTAATGTAATTTAATGTGGAAATTTTTAATGTGGTTAATTAATGGTTAATGGATTAATTGATGTAAAATGCAATTTCTAAAAATGAATAAGGTAATTTAATGTAACTCTTTAATTTTTTGTGTGCTTATAGGATATTTGGTATTATCAATGGCAGTCGGGAGTCCGGGAGATGTTAGTTTTAGTTGAGTCTAAGATTAGGATATACCCATAGTGTGGTTGTGAGCTATATTATATCATGTAATTTTTGGGTTTCTATATGCTACTCCACCCTGTTTGTTAGGAAAACTAACACCCCAAGGATTCTGAGACCTAGGGGTTTTTTCCCCAATATCCTAGTGGGAGGATGGATAGCTGACTACCCCCTTTGTCCCCACTCTCTACTCTTGGTAGTTACATGTGCTACTATACACGGTGGTTATTTTTTCCCATATATGTGTGTATAGGGTTGTAATGGCTTGTTTTCATTTCACACACATGTATTCTAGATATAGTTTCCTAAGGACTACTATAGGTATAACATGTATAGGATGTGAGGGATTGAGGATCCTTACTCAGTGTATGGGTTGTGATGGCTTGAGGTATAATACCCAATGTATGATACACATTATGTGGGATGTGGTGGCTCGTGGAAACTACTTGGTTACTTTTTGTTATGTGGATGTGGTGGTGTGATATATAAGGTGCATGTTTTGGCACTTTTCCTAGGTGTTTGTTGGATGGCCTTTTTGGAGAGAGATGCTCAAGACGTGTGACATTGGGGAAGATCGGAAAACCAGTGGGGAAGCGGTAGCGGAGTACCCTTTATATTATTTATTATGTTATATTCTCTTATATGTGATACTTGGTGAGAGTATCCATGGTGAGGTTTGGAACTTAGTATACCTATTTAGGTGTTGAGTTATTTTAACTTATTGTCCACTAGGCTTTAGCATGATTTCTTTATATTTTCCAAGAGAAGATCTAGGGAGGATCCTACTGTGTATACTTTTATAATCACCCTATGTATATATAAACTGTTTTTCAATTCAATTGGATTAGGTTAGAGATCAAGATGATTACTAATATCTTGGGTTTTTTCAAGATTTGTTTGGTCTTCATGATCATTGTCATCCTTAACTTTCTTTTGGTACTTGCAGTTTTTCATTTTATTTATGTGCACTTGGGTTTTCCTTTATATTGTAGTATGATCAAGAGTTTGTTAGTGTCTATCTTATCTCTCTCTTTCATGTGTGTTATCTTAGAGGGTAATTCCTCCCATCTACATGTTTACTATAACCTCGGTGCTAGTCACCAACTCAGGGCCTACTGAAGGTGGGACTTGGGTTTCATTATCTCTCTTCTCCCATTGTCAGCCTAGGAGGGGTACACCTTGTGGGGAGGGGGTCATGACATATCTTGTGGTAACTTTAAATACTACCACTTCATGGTAACTTCAGATACCCTCATAAAAACTTCAAATACAACTTCATAGTAAATTTAAATACCACTTCATAGTAATTTAAAATACTACCACTTCAAATTCTTATGGAAATAATAGCTTCATGGTCACTTTGTGGTATCTACTAATATGTAGTTGCAACTGTGAACAGTAGGATGTATTCTTTCCATGTAAGGAATCTTGTGTGACTGCTATGAATATAGAGGTTATCGGTGATGATGATATTGTATATCCAAGTATATATTTGATCCATCATGGATAAATGAGTGGATTTTCACTTCCATGCATGTTGAGGAAGGTCGATCCACTATGTAGATGTGAGGGAGACTCGAAGTCATTGCATTGTGCTACCATTGAATGAGGCACTATGCTACCATGAACAAGAAGAGTGGTAGCCTGGATTCATGATGATCATGGTAAGCATAAGACCAGTCAAGATGATTCTCTAAACTGGTTATGACAAAGAAAATAGGTTTTTGTGCACAGGTGTGGGTTTAAAGAGATTGAAATGGAGAAGACGAACTAGGTGAGGATGAATCGGAGAAACAACATGGTTGAGAGAGAGGGAACATGAGTACAGAGGGATGGAGATGAATCAGTTTTTTTTTTTGAAGATGTCATTTGGATATATAATGAATCTACTATAAACTAAAACATTCATATTGTATGCTGAGAAAGCATGACTAATAGATATTTCATCCTACAAGTTCAATGCTTCAAGTGGAAAAACCTCATGCAATCACTTTGAGGATATCTTCATGCGTTAAGATGGAAAAAAAACTTGTAGTAACTTGTATTAATACTCATGCAATAGGTTTAAAATAACACATATGGTAGATATTAAAATCTTCATTCTGTAAGTATGAAATAATACATGAGATAACTTATATATATTTATAAAGTATCAAAGAACACTTTAATCTAACTTCAATATAAAGATATATCATCAGAAAATAGTTTCAAATATAAAATAAAAATTAAAGATGAGATTAAGGAAATAATTATATAAATTCAATAAATTTTTAAACCATTAAAAGGAAAATTTCATCCTTTATTAAAGTTTAATTAAATATAGAAAATTTTATTAGCTTTACATCACAACAAATGGAATGCGATACTAGGGATTATAACTATAGTTATAAGTGAAAAACAAAAGATAATATATTCTAGAAATGGTAGAATTAAATAAATATTAAAGAGGATTTGGGAAATTGTTAGAAAACTCAAACAACCATTTCAGAGTACCTCTTGGTTTAATGAAATGTAAATAAATGTATTTTATACCCAAAAAACAAGTTTCATTAAAATTTGTTCTATAAAACTCAATTTATCATAGAATAACTAAAGAAAACTGTACATTAAATATTGCGGTAAAAACCAAAACATGCAACATGTTTAAACCAAAAGTGTGAACATTTAGAGATTGATTTAGACAATGACATAGTTGAAGAAAATGAAAATAATTTTTCAATATTCCATATGAAATAGGGATTATACAATACCATGTATTATAGATCAAGATATAATAAAAAGATATTAAACTAGTAAAACAGATTTCCAACATAAAAAAGAATTATTTAGATAAAACAATTAAAAGAGTAAATATTATTAAACATGATAAATTAAATTATTTTTAAAATATTATTTTTAAATTAAGGGTTTTGAAAAAATGATATTTAAATGAAGGGATTTTCAATTTATCAAAATAAATAAAATAAAAATAAAACTAACAACACTAACAATCTCCCCCTTTTTTAAATTGGAAAAGTAATCCTTTCATTTTAAAACTCCACACTTTCTCTCCCTTTTTAAAAATTATGAAAAATATTTTCAGATCCCCTTAAGGAAATGAATGTACTATTAAAATGAATAAAAACAAACTCCCCCTGATTTAATCATTTGAAATATCTGGTCAAAGGAGAGCAATAACAACTGAAATTTAAAAAAAATCATTAATAGAAATGTAACATTTTATAGAATAAAATAAATTTAAAAAAGTTGGAATAGGTTTAAATTAATTATTTAATTCAATAAATTTAACTTAATTTCAATCACAAAAAAATTATTTCACCTTTGGAAAAATCAAGTCAATTTGAGAAAAAATTAACAATTTGAACAACTTTATCACTAAAAAATATTTAAATTTTTCCAAAATGGGTATATCTATTGGTAAAAGTACATTTTCTGTTGATAATAAATTTTACCAACATATATATCTTTGTCAATAAATTATTGGTAAAACCCTATCACTAAATATTATTATGGTAGATAAAATACTTATGTTACAATTATAATAATACCAACCGATAATATGTTTGTTGGTCAAAATGTATAACAATAGATTTCTATGATAGATTTATCTATTAATAATATTATCACCAATATTTATATTTTTATCAATAATATTATTAGCAATAATATTTTGTATGTTATTATAATAAATAAAAATAATTAATATCTATTTGTAAAATATTAATTAAATATTATATTATATTGGTATCCCAATTTTTTTTACAAAAATTTTATATTATATTTATTAGTATAATTATTTATACTATATTTATTATATAATAATTATAAAATTTTCATATATAAAACTCTAAAAAACTGTGAATTTATTTGAAAAAACATGTTCAAACATAATTTAAAAACATGTTCAAACTCTATGAAAAAATCGTGAATCTCAAAAAAAATATCACATATATATTTAAACTCCATGATACATTACATAAATCTCCATTAAACCCTATATACAATCTTGAGTATACTAATGAGTCTGGGTAATGAGCTTTATAATCAGAGTTTTTCTTCACAACACTGAGTCCTTATCTTTATCCACAATATTGAGTACTTATCTCCACATCAATGAGTGCCTATCTTAACTGATTTCTTGTATTATCTAAAATCTTGAGTATGGTAATGATCATGCTAGTGAGTGCTATGAAGAAAATATCTTTGAATTTTGGTGCTAGGAGCTCCTCAAAATAATGAAATATTCCCAGAAACAAACACCATTTATTATGTCAAAATGGTTATCATAAATGGTAATTTTTGTAAATATTTTTGTAATAAATAATGTTAAATAGGACTTATATCTGATAATTATCAACCAAAACTTAAGAAACATAGGAAAACCTCTAGAAGTATTTACTAAAAAAAGATATGTGAATGTGACATACCATTATTCCCTTAGTCAATAACTATATCCTAATGGTTTTCTTCATCAATCGTATTCATAGGATCATTATTATATTTAGTTATAGACTTATATTTTAAAACAATTGTTCAGAAAGGTTGTCCTAAAATATAATTATATGATTTAAGATCAATTAATTGAGAAGAAAGAATAAAAAACATTTAACTCTAATAAAAACCATTGAAAATTAAAAAATAAGTAGTGGTAGAGACAAGAAACATTATGGGATAGTTACATAAAATCTATAACACTTATGCACTTTAAAAGAAAAAATGATTTTATTCTCTATCTAAAAAATCACTTACACATAAATTATTGGAAAATAACACTTAAATAAGTAGTATAAAAACTATTTCAATAAGAATACTAAAAACAAATATGCCCATGCATTTAAGGAAAAATTTAGAAGATATAATTATTCATAAAAAATGGATAATTCCAAATCAATCATTAAAGTGGACCATTTATTGAATTTATGCTTTCTTTGGGATATTTTTATGTAGTGTAACAACAAGAGAGGACACTAATGCACTTGGGTAAGGTTAGACCATTACTTGGATAATTTTCAATGTCTTAATTATTTACCAAATGTGGTGGTGGAGAATAATTCTAGGCACTCATTAGATTACTCTCCACTTTTTCCTTATCATGGGGAAGCATTCTTTGTTAAAAGAAAAATTAGATTCTCTAATATATGGACTTAGAAGAGATATTTCATGGATATTGTTCAGGAAATATTGAAGCATCACCCTTCTGGGACTCCATGGAATGTTTTACAATCATAAATAAAATATATTAGGGATGCTTTACATTACTAGGAATCCCATAAATTTGAGTTTTCTAGTCATATTTCCATGATGCATAGTGAAATTCAGGTTTCCAGATCAAATTTATAGTCTAGATGTGAAGATAATTTCAACTCGTATTTAGTAAAAAACACAGTCAACTCATTAAACTTTTTTATAGAAGAATGGTAAGAAAGTGGAAAATAAATATTTCATTGGTTCACTAAAGGGGACCATAACATGGATTGAATTCATTCCTATAACCAGGAAAAAACATGTATAAAATTATTTGACGACCACTTTAATTATTTCATATCCAAATTTTTTATTATCTCACAATTTTATGCATTGAGAAAAACATAAATAAAAGAAATTGATAACTTCTTTTATGGTTTAAAAATTTTATGTTAAGTATCTTAACTTCATGCATTGTGTAAGGATCACAAAATAATCTATTCTAGAAAATCCAAGGAAGTTATCATTGTGTATGAGGGCTTACAACTCCATGAGTGGATAACCAATGTGAAAAAAAAACTTGCATAAAAGTAGTTATCAATGTGTGTGGTCACATAATACCATTATCACTTATGTTTGATCATACATGTTTATAATAAAGTTTCATCATTAATTCAATTTAATTGTAGGAAAATAGACACCCAAGAACTAAATAGTCCCAAAAAAGTATATCAACATTTTTCATGCACTTCTATAAAAGAAATGAAATAAAAAGTTCCATAATTAACAAGTTTCAAATCAAATGTATTAATAATTGGATGGATAAATTTTGATGATATATTTTTAAATGATCAGTCATCCATATTACGTCATTTTTAGTTTTTAATAATGAGGGAAAAGATCATGACTAAACACCAAAAAATAAATTTCAAACGAAAGAAAAAGATTAATCAATAGTGTATTTAAAAAACTATATATAGAATAAATATTTTATTAAAAAACTACTATAAATGGTGACCAAACTCCAAATAAGAAATTAAAAATGAAAAAAAATGACTAACCAATAGTGAATTTACAAAACTACATATACAATAAATATGTTCTTCAAATTCTTCGATAAATGATGTGATAATGTTATATTTTTTCACTTGATTATTCAATAAAACTCTTTTTTTATTGAATATATGAAATCATAAATTCATATTGAAAAGAAAAACCACCATAATTAACAAAAATCACATAAAAATCCCACCAAAATAGAGGTAAAAATTACAAAGACTAACCTATGGTGAACTTTTGGAACTTCAATATGTCTTTTACACTAGTAACAACCAGGAAAAACCCAAATATGGATAGAAATAAATAGATTTTTCAATCTATGTATTCCTACTTTTAGAGATAAATTTAAAATATGACATGATATCATACCACTAACATGTACATAAAGAAATCTAAAATCTAAAATCTCTCATTATATAAAATCCAAGGCGCATAAAATGTTCTTACCTTGCATGTAATCTTACCAAGGAGCTCCATCAATAACAGACAATCATGTAAGAGGAAAAGCCGAACCAATATATTCATCCAAAAAAAAGTGATGTAAGGAAATTTTATCACAAAATAGATTAAAATAAAATGATATTCATAGATATGCATGTAGAGAGATGATGTACACAAGTTAATTAAATGATGTTGGGATTATTGTAAATTAATTAAATTGTTTAAAGATATATTAATTTATTCTGAGATTTCTAATAACCATTGATGAAATCTTAACACATGAAGTATAAAATATTTATTAATATGTTATGATGGCAGTTCACTGATGGTGGTAGCTTGTTATACACCTGGATTTTTTCTACCATACATGACCTTGTGTGAGTGTAGTATGAAAACTAAAAGTGAATGGTTGTAGGCTTCAGTAATGATTTTCATGGACTCTATATTTGGAAAATAAACATTTTAGTTTTCTATGTTCCTAAAATTAAAAGGATATAACTTATGTAATAAGATGGAATATTCCATGTGGACTTTTTATTTGGACTTTATAGTTTTCATTTGAGGTTAATAGCACCATATTCTTATGTAGAGAAAAATATAATATAGTCATTAGAGTATATGAATTTTTACACTATAAAGAAGTAAATTTGTTACACATGATGGAATTACCACAATACTAGTTTAGAAGAAATCATACAATGTGAATTAGTGATCTCATTGTCTATAGAAATATATCAGCACTTACAACTAGTGGTGTATCATCTTCTATGAAAGTGTTGTAGTAACTTTTGTTTCTTAATGTCTTAATTTACAATAGAGTATTCTTCATGCCAATAAACTATTCTAGTTGTAGTCTTACCTAGGTTTAATATCAAATGAGAAATGGGTCATAATAACACCACAAAGCTCTATTTTGTGAACCCATGACCATTGTGCATTTTCAAAATAGAGAAACAGGTGGGATGTTGTGTGTTTCAATCACTTATACATAATAGGTCTAAAATTCAATGATTATCATGTTTTTGAAGTGGATATAAGATTTTTTATCAGTTTTTACATGGTCAGGACTGTATACTACACAAATACAGCAAATCATTATCTATACCAATTTTCTTATTGCTAGAGGATCACAGTAAATAAGGAGACTATATTTTTAGTAGTATTTTTGTGGTTGAAGCATATTTTAGGAATGAATATATACAAAATGGGTTGTATTTTATGAATGAGAATCACCACATGGTACAATGGAGGGCTATTGTAGGTTTTTTCTTTGACTATAAAATATTTCACCCTCTATGAGATGGAGGAGTCACCAGTTTCAATGAACAAAGAAATAACTCATTCTTTGTGAAGGTTGATTTCTTACTCTAAAAAATATATATATCATCTTATATTCTATGTGAGGAAGGTTTTTTATGCATGAAAATATTCTACATGGGAAATATGCTTATATGAAATAATTGACAATGAAATATAATAAAGAGTCTCCAAGAAATACTCAAATGGAAAATATAATTATATGATATGTCATATATTATTTCATGTATGTCATTTTCTATGCTAAAATTTCATTTTTTGGGTTAGACATACTCATGCTTTTTCTTACTTCACCCTTGGTGTATATTCTAATTTTATTTCTTCCCAATACATTCTCAACACCTCCAAATGTCAACTTATCATTATCAAAAATCAAATAATCATACCTTTCAGCATGTAAAAAATTGTTTTAATCTTGTTAATTAAAATATTGGTTTTATATCACTTATATAAACTTTTTATTCAAAAATTTAAGTATAATTATTTTTCAAAGAATGAAACCGCCCTTTTTTTACTAAACTTATCACAAGTGAAAAGAGTATAATCAATTTTTGATATTCACCACAAAAAAATTATATATATATTATATTTCAAATTATTTTTAAAAATTTATAATTACTTTAGAAATTACTTAAACTTAGTATCTCTAATTGAACAATTTATTTTTCAAATATTAGTGGTCACTTTTAAGGAAGTTTGTGTTATTTTTTCTCATAAAAAATTCACGATTTTAATTATCAAATGTTAGTTGCAGTAAAAAAGTTTATACAAGTTAATAATTATCATAAAATTCAAAAAAATGATACAAACATATTAATTATGAAATAATATTAGCAAGAACATGGATGATGAGAAAAAACTTGGGTCTAAAAATTCATACCTCAGGAAATATCCACCCTTCCACTTCCATCTTTACAAAAATAAAATTCCATGATTTCTATTAACTTAGAATCTCTAATTCTATTCTCTATACTCAAATAATAAACATATATTGTGTCAAATGCATGTTAATCTTTCTCAAAATTATTATCAAAAAAAATTATTTCTCAATGACATATAAAATAACGCAAATTAGACATTGAGGTACAAAATGGAAATTTAGTGTAGGTAAACATCAGTAGATGATTTTCTAAGAATATTATCAACTATAGTTCTAATAATTCCAGAAAAACCCACTTTTATCTCTTGTCATCTAATTTTCTACATCAAAAGAATGAATTTTAAGTTTAAAGTAGGAGATTTGTTAATGAAAAACAAATCACACATTTAATTTTTATTTCCTACTTAATGGTAGTGGTAAAAATATATTTGAATCCTAAAATCAAACAAAGAAAAGGGTATTTTTTTCTTAAGTGGGATTAATTATTTATGCATTAAAACCATAACTAAAATAGGGATATTTTATCAAAAAAGAGGTTCTCACCTTTGGAGTGATTTCATTATAGAATTTTCATTGATGCTTTCATCATACTCTTCTTGTAATGACCCAAACTTTTGAATAATATTTTGTTTCCTGAAAATGTATCTCTTACTCTATCATAATCAATAAAAATATATAAGTATAAATGAAATGTGACCATATAATAATGATTGTTATATGATTGTTTGTTAATATTACTATTGGTTAATATGACCATTGTAAATAATAATAAATGTTATAATTATTATTTATAAATAGAAATGATAATAGATAATTGGTGCAGAAAGAAGAGTCGATGGCCTCATCCAGTAGACTTAGGTCATACGAAGCCCATTTTTCAGAGCTTGGGAAGGATTTAGTTTCACTAGGTTTCACTCTCGACCAATCCCAAGCCTAGTTCAACATGTTAAGGTTGAATTAAATCACCTATGGAAGAAGTTCATGTTAGTGGAGATTACCACTCAGGTGATGTTATCTGAGCCGCCCCAAAAGTCCATCACCATCGCACACCTTTCCCTTAGGTCATATGTAATTGTTTTAAGGGGTTATGTGTCAAGTTCCTAGTTACTTAAAATTTAATTCCATTGTTTAAATAAAATTTTTATTTTATAATTTCCATTGTAAGAATAGTTTTGCTTAAAAATTGTGATGGGATTTGAAAAATTTATTTTTAGGGTAAAAATTGTAATTTTATTACTATATTAAAATAATTATTTATTAATAATGTTTATTATAATTAAATATTTTTATAAAAATATTCCTTTTTAATTAAAAATGATAAAATTATTTTATTTTATTTTTTCAAGTGTCGAAAATTTTACTATACATGTTAATATGCATTTTCTGTCCACTATTATTTTTAGTATATGAGTATTTTTATAGTTAAAAGAAAAATTTATCATATTTATAGATTTATTATGATAAAATAAATTTAATTTTTGAATTCAAAAATTTGATATTAGGTTACAATGGATTTATGATAATTTTATAAAATACTTTAGTTTTTCATGAATAGTAAAAATACTATTTGAGATTTTTGGTCAGTTTAATGACATCGTAGCTATGTAATAATGATTTAATGATTAATATAAAATTATGGTATAATATTATGTGTTAAATTAACTTAATATGTGTCCCAAGTGGCCAATAGTATGGGAAAATACCATGGTAAATCCCATGGTTTTTCAAATGCCACTAATAAGGTGTCCTTTGAAATTAATAAAAAACTCCCTTTCTTTTACTATAAATACCCACCCATTACTTCATTTAATTTAATTCCAAAATCATTATCCAAAAATTTATGATATTATTACCTTAAAATTAGTCCTCCCAAGGTTCCCTTAAGACCTCAAGGTCTCGATCCTTGATTTTTATAAGTTACTATTCAAGGTAAGGGAATTTCCAACTTCTCTTTTCCTTTCAAGTTCACTTTTATGTAGTATCTATTTAAAATTTCCATATAATGTTATTATTTACATTATATTATATCCATATACTTTATTATTAGTCTTTTATGAATGGGTTCCCTATGCCCCCTCTCTTTTTAATGTTTTATAAAACTATGTTTCATACTCGTTATGCAGCAGAATTTTCGTCTCAAAATCTCTCTTTTTCTAAAAAAAATCTTTTATTTTATTTATGTGAATACCCAAACCTCTTTAATTTCTATATGAATTAATAAATAAATAAAAATTATTTATTTTATTCTTGAATTTACATACAAAAAACCCTCATTCCCTTTTTGTGGGTTATAAATGACATAATGATCATGTTTTTAAGCACTTTTAAAATGCCATGATTTTGATATGAAACCCATTTCTTTTATTCTATATGGGTTATTTATGAAATTTTTTATTATAATATATGTGGATAACATTAAAATAAATACATATTAAGGGTTTTCCCTGATATCTCTCTAATTTATTGGGTAAATAAATTAATCTCTAGATATGAAAAGTTTTACGATACCTTGGTGAATAACCTTGGTAACTTTTATGAAAACCTTAAGGATAGACCTTAGTGATATGCTTATGAATGTATAAATTAAATGTTGTATCCAAATTTTCAAGTTATTATTCAAGATATTATTATTATTATATTCTTCTTTATCACGCCTTTATGATATTCCTCATGTTCTAATTGATATTTCTCAAGTTCACATGTAAACTGTTTCAATTGTTTTCCCTTACTGGGCCTTTTTCTCACCCTTTACTTTTATTTATGTACCCAAGTTATGAGATTAAATAAATGTACTTAGGATGAACCTTGAATAATAATTTCATGTGTAATAGAATAATGTTTTAATTTTTCATGTATTATGTACCTTATTTCCAAGACACTAAACTTTAAAAGATCTTATGTTTGTAAAATGTCATGTAAAGTTATGTAATAAAAATGTGGGATTCCATAGTTAGTATCAAAGGTAGTTTTAGTTATTTGTGGAAATTATTATATAAAAACTTTAAGAAGAACCCTTTAGAAAATTTTAAATATAGGAAAACTTCCTTGTGTTTTTTTGAAATATTAAGTAAGTGGAATCTGAACAAATAAATCATTGTCTGGATTCGAACAAGTGGATGTGGCTCTAGCACAAATGTATCTAAGGGTAAAACCTGAAAACACCACTTTGAACTAGACTCGAATGGGAAATGGTTCATGATAATGGATCTTGATTCACTTCTGGTTTGACACTCTTAAGGGATATGTTTGGTTAATCACAAGCTTTTTATGAACCATTATGAAGGATTTATAGAAAATATAATTGTTGATGATGAATAATGTGTTTAATCATGATATTTTAAGTAATGAAAATCCTTTAGATTTATAAGATTATTAAATGAAACAAATTTCTCACTAAGGATTTATTCTTTTATAAAATGGCAAGAAATAGGAGGAACCATGCAAATAGTGACTGTAATGGACCATGTGTTGACGGTCCTCTGATGGAAGCTGGAATAGAAGCTTTCATGAGAATGATGAATAAAATGACTTAAGTTATGGGAAATAACTTTAATAAATCTAAGAGAACTATTTCACAGGGAACAACATTCTATTGAGTCCTTTATGCATCAATGACCACCAACGTTCAGTGGATCTACCAACATATTGATTGCAGAATAGTGGATAAGCTCTATAGAAAAGATATTTTTTGTACTTTGTAGTTATAAACAATAGAATGTCACCCTAGTTGTTTAATACTTAAAGGGAGAATCTGATTAGTGGTGGGAACTGATTAAAAACAAAATTCCAAGAGGGTAGATTGAAGATATGGAGAGGGAAGAGTTTATAGGGATCTTCTTCAATAAGTATTTCCCTCGTTCGATGAGAATGAAAATAGAGAATAAATTTCTTGAGCTAAAGCATAACGAGAATGAATATATGGGAATATAAAATATGAACTTCACAAGAATTTCATGTTACACCTCTATATTTTTCATGGATCCAATGGTAAGGTTTATAGATTCTTCAGTGGACTAAGACCTCATCTACAGAAGAATCTAGCCAACAGAGACTATAATAGTTATGAGGAGATCATACGAAGTGCTATGAAAGTTGAACTAAAGTTTAGTGAGATGAAATAGTCCCATAAATCCAATGAAAATAATAGATCAATAGATCTAAGCTTAGGGAGGATCTCTGATCAGGGAAGAGGTGGAAAGCAAGTGAAACTTTCCACGTGTAATAAATGTGGGAAGAAGCATTCGGGGAACTACCTAATCAAGAGAGAGAAGTGTTAAAAGTGTGGAATAGATGGACATATCTCTTGAAATTTTAATAGTGAGGTGAATTGTCAACTCCCTAACACTAAAATCAAAGGGAAGATAGTGTAGGACCTACCTGAATTTCAATGCTTCAAGTGTGGATAGCTTAGGCACTTTTCCAATCATTATCCGAATCTAAGGGCATTATAGGGGAATCACCATCAGCCTCAGCATAGGAAAAGGGATCAGGGTTATGATTTTTCTATCACGATGGATTAATTTGAAGCTCCAAATGATGTGGAGGTAAGTACTCTTATTGTTCTCTCAAAGCTAGCAAGTGCTTTGTTTGATTCTAGTTCTACGCATTCCTTTATTTCCACCAAGTTTACAAAGAATATAGAATCAATTCCTAAACTACTAAAAGTAGAGTTATTATTCAAGACTCATGTAGGGATTATCCAATCATAAATAGTGTTTAGAAACTCTAGTATTTACTTTGGTGAGCACAATCTTATCGCAAATCTAGTAGTCATTCCCATGTTGGAATTCGACATTATACTAGAGATGGACTAGCTCTCAAAGTATAATTCTAATATCAAATGAAGAAGCTAGGGAATATCAGTAGTATTGAATGGAAAACCAACATATATCTTCCAAGGAGAGATATCTTGACCTGATATTTGTCTAGAAACACCTCTTATTGCCTTCTTTATGGAGTTAATCGGTGAAGAAGAATAAGTAAATGAGAGTATAAGGATAGATAATGTCCCCATAGTTTAGGAATACATTAACATATTTCCTAAGGAGTTACATGGACCTCCCCAGAAAGAGAGGTAGAGTTATCTATTGAACTCATTCCTAGTTCCAAGCTGATTTCAAAAACCCTGTATAGAATGGAGAATGTGGAGTTTGAGGAATTAAAGAAGTAACTCCAAGATCTTTTAGAGAAGTGGTTTATTCGGCCAAGTGTGTCTCCTTGGGGAGAACATGTTCTCTTTATGAAGAATAAGTATGGATAGATGCAGTTATGCATTGATTATAGAGAACTGAATGGGATCACAATAAAGAAAAAGTACCCTCTTCCAAGAATTGATGATTTATTTGACCAGCTTGGTGGGGCTCAGTTCTTCTCCAAGATTGATCTTCAGTCTGGTTATCATCAATTGAGGATGAAGAAAGAATATATTCTAAAACCACCTTCCTATCATGATATGGGAATTATGAGTTTGTTTTTATTCCCATCATATTGAAAAATGCACCTACTATTTTTATGGATTTGATCAATAGAGTCTTTAAAGACTACCTAGATAAATTTTTGGTATATTTTATTGATGATATTCTAATATATTCCAAAAGTCAGGAGGATCATGAAGATCATTAAATGGTTATATTGAAAACTCTTAGGAATGAGAGGTTATTTGGAAAGTTTATCAAGTGTGAGTTTTCATCGCAATAAGTTTCTTTCTTTGTGAACATTGTAACCAGTGAAGGAATCTTAGTTGACCCTGTAAAGAAAAAGGTTGTAGAGGAGTGGACTCATCCTATAATAGTAACTGAGATTCATATTTTCCTTGTATTATTGGGATATTATAAGAGTTTTTTGAAAAAAAATTCATGACTTTCTAATACATTAACCAAGTTAACTCGAAAAGGGGTCAAGTTCATCTGTACAAAGAAGTGTGAAGAATGTTTCCAAGAGCTCAAGAAGATATTGGTTACTGCACTCTTCTTAACTCTACCCTCAATAGGAGAAGGATTCATTATTTTTAGTGATGCATCTCTAAAAGGACTTGGGTGCATCCTCATGAAAAATGGAAAGGTAATTTCTTATGCATCTCGATAGCTAAAGACTCGTGATCAGAATTATCCTACGCATGATCTTGAGATGGATGCGGTTGTTTTTTCTATCATGATATGGAGGCACTATCTTTATGGGGAGAAGTGTGATATATACACAGACCATCAAAGTTTAAATTATATATTCATGTAAAATAAATTGAACGTGAGACATAGGAAATTTTAGGAACTTCTTAAATACTATTATTGTTCAATTCATTTTCATCCTGGAAGAGTAAACAAATTGATGCATTAAGTAGGAAAGAACCTATTATTCTAGTAATGATGAGAATTCAAGGAGATCCCTTGATCAAAGACCTAGTAAAACTGGACATGAGAATTGTAATGGAAGGGACATTATCAACCCTATCCCAAATGATTTATCAAACTTCATTACTAGATAAGATCAAGAAATCTCGAAAAGAATATCCTTTATTACAGAAGAAGTTTGAGGCTGTAAAGGATGGGAAGTTTCCTGGGTTTAATATTGATCAAGAAGGTGTACTGAAATTTCGTACAAGACTGTGTGTTTCATCTATTTTGGAAATAAAGAAGGATTCGATGGATGAATCTCATAACTCCACATTCTTTATACATATTAGAATCACGAAAATGTATAGGGACATTTGTGATCATTATTGGTGGGGTAATATGAAAAGAGAGATTGTTGACTATACTACAAGGTGCCTAGTATGTAAGTAAGTGAAGGTAGAGAAATAGCTTCCTAAAAGGGTATTACAACCACTACCTATACCAACATAAAAGTGGGAAAATATCACTATGAACTTTTTCATTGGTCTCCCGAGAATTTTCAAAGTAAACAATGCGATATGGGTTATAGTGGACCATCTCACCAAGACTATATTGGAGTTGGTGTCCTAGAACCAATTTTTTTGTTGGAGTTGGTGTCTTAGAACCAAATTTTTATACATTGAATACTTGAATATTTAATGTGTTTAAATATTAAACATCTTATTACATATTGTTCATTGTTCTTCATGACTATAATTTAATAATGTCCTAAAGTCTTTGTCTCATTAATAAGGCCATAGTAGTTCCTCACTATGATGAGAAACTTGAAGTGTTATGATAATATTATTAAAAATAGTTATGATGTTGGATGACATACTATAATGGGAAAAATAGTATACAGACCATCAGGTGTGAGTACTCATAAGAATATGATACTTATTCTCATGAAGTTTTCACTTGGTAATCTCCAAGATGGGAGATTATGAGAACAGACCCGCCAATAGAAATTCTGCATGTTTTGGTGTTATCAGATATTCCTATCTGTGAGAATGTGTAATGGTCCTTAGACTTTAAGATTATCATTAATATGTTTCATGACTCGCACGCTTATATTTTCTGAAGAAAACCATCACACCATATGTTGGCAGGAAGTATGGTACATTGGGTGTGTCATGAATGACATGTTATTAATGGATAAGTTGAGGAAGGATTTTTCCCTTCCATTTATATAAGTTGATATCACAACCCTTTGATTGAAATAGAACTATCTTCCTAAATTTCATGGTCATGGTGTAAAGATGAGTTTATTTCAGGTAGTCAAATAATGACATATCAAGCATATAGGTTGATGACACTATCATGAAACCTGCTTGATGAGATATTGTAAAAAATGGATTATATTACACAGTGAGCATTCATATGTGTATGTTTTCATTGAGACTTTATGTTCTTTCTTCTGATATCCTTGACCCATTTCTAGATATTAATCTTAGACTTTATGTAAGCCTGCCTAACACCAATTAGAAATAATCCTATAGGGTCAAACACTATGTGTTTCTGGTGGTCTCGATTAAATTCTATTTTAATTTAATTAATGGAATAAATATTATTCTCAAGACTAAGGAAAAATTTTAATCAAGTTAAAATGATCGCATAAATTAAATAAATATTTATTCACCAGATTTTGAATAAAATACATTTATTTGTTTTATTGAACATTTAATAAATATTTATTTACTAGTTTGTAAATAAAAATATTTATTTAAGAGAATAAAATATTTTATTCAGGTGTTTAATAAATGGAAGAGGAGTTTAAATGGAACAAGACTCTGTCCGTTGATAAATTAATTATTTAAAAGTTGGTAAATAATGTTTATCCAGTTGGCACAAGAAGTAATAATAATATTGTTATCATTATGTGGCATAGTATTTCATTTATGGTTCCGTTTTGCGCAAGTTGGCACACCAAAAATAATGGTGATGTTATTTTTATTATGTGGAATGGGTTTTCTATAATAGTTATAATTGAATTTAATTGTTGTTTCGCAATTAAATATTATAACTGAAACCCCATGTAGATTAATAGGAAGGTATGTCTATTGTACCAAACCTCAGTGAAAAGATAATTGTTGGTCAAAACATTTTATCTCTTGACTCCTCTCATCTCTCCCTCTTAAGAACGAAATAAGTTCTTCAAGACTGAAAAACAAGCGATCAATAACAATTGAATCAATACATTTTTTTTGTCACTCTAGCACCCAGAGAACGAGTGGCATTGATCGGAGACCATTGGAGCTTGTGTGGATCACCGCTATAGATATTCTACTTTTGATCCTCGCAAGTGCAACGAAGGCAATCTGGAAGGGTCATTTCGGACAATCAACGATCTTCAATGAAGAAAGTACCAAAGACCCAGGTATTTAATTTCATCAGAAATTATTAAATTAATTATAAACATGATGTGAAAGATCTTCTTTCTTGGATCTAGTTTTATTATTCTCTTTATCTAAATATTTTATTTCAATATGTGGATATTGGAATTCATTATCATATTGATCTCATATTGGTCATCAATTACAGTAAAAGCAAAGTTGGGTCCTCCAAACTGCCACACTTCCGCTGCATTTGGATCCATCAGACTACCCATTTTATCTCTATTCGGGAATATTTCTCTCTTGATCAACTTGCCACGATTTACATTAAGGAAGTGGTAAGGCTGCATGGAGTTCCACTTTCTATCATATCTGATCATGATCCAAGGTTCACATCAAAATTTTGGAGAAGTCTTCAACATGATCTATGTACTGAATTGAACTTTAGTACAGCCTATCACCCTCAAACTAATGGCCAATCTAAAAGGACTATTCAAACACTCGAGGACATGCTGAGAACATGCTCAATGAAATTTAAAGGTGGATGGGATCAATATCTCTCATTAGTTTAGTTCTTTTACAACAACATCTTTCACTTGATCATTTAAATGGAACCCTATGAAGCTCTATATGGTAAGTGATGTAGAACTCATACTTGTTGGGATGAAGTTGATGATAGAAAGTTTTTTGGGCCTGATATTGTGCAAGAGATGATAGAAAAGGTTCATTCCATCCAGAAACACATTAAAGCTACTTAGAGTTGTCAGAAGAGTTATACCGACAACCATCAAAGGGAATTGGAGTTTGATGTTTGTGACAAAGTCTTTCTTTGAATTTCTCCATGGAAGAGATTCATGCGGTTTAGAAAGAAAGGGAACCTCATCCCCAGGTACATTGGCCCCTATGAAATCCTTGATCTCATGGGAGCAAGGTCCTATCAACTAGAACTTCCTCTAAATCTATATCAATTTCATGATGTATTCCATGTATCCCTTTTAAGAAAGTACATACCTGACTCTTCACATTTACTAAATCCATAGGTGGTACAACTAGAACATGACATCTCTTATGAGGAGAAACCAGTGGAGATCTTGGATTTTAGAGACAAGGTTCTACGCAACAAAACTACCCACCTTGTTAAAGTGTTGTAGAGAAATCAAAAATATAAAGAATCCATATTGAAACCATAGTATACTATTAGGTATAATTACCCACACATTTTCTCTTCTGAGGGTACAAGTTGAAATTTTAGGGACAAAATTTCTTAAGGGGGGAATAATGTAACAACCCAAACTTTTAAATAATATTTTTTTTCATAAAAATGTATCTCTTACTATGTCATAATAAATAAAAATATAGAAGTATAAATTAAATGTGACCATAAATTTTTGAATTTTATATGACCATTGGTTAATATGACCATTGAAAACAATAATAAACATTATAGTTATTTTTTATAAATAGAAATGATAATGGATAATTGATGCAGAAAGAAGAGTCGATGGCCTCATCCAGTAGACTCAGACCGTATGAAGCCCATTTTTCAGATCTTGGGAAGGAGATAGTGTCACTAGGATTCGTTATGGACCAAGCCCAATCAGAGCTTCAACATGTTAAGCTTGAACGAAATTGCCTATGGGAGAAGTTCAAGTTAGTGGAGATTACCACTCGGGTGATATTATCTAAGTCACCCCTAATGTCCATCACCATCGCACACCTTACCCTTAGGTTGTATGCAGGTGTTTTAAGGGGTCATGTGTTAAGTCACTAGTTACTTAAAATTTAATCCCATTGTTTAAATAAAATTTTTATTTCATCATTTCCATTTTAAGAATAGTTTTTATTAAAAATTGTGATGGAATTTGATAAATTTATTTTTAAGGTAAAAATTGTACTTTTATTACCATATTAAAATAATTATTTATTAATAATTTTTATTATAATGAAATAGTGTTATAAAACACTTATTTTTAATTAAAAATTATAAAATATTTTTATTCAAGAGTTGAAAATTTTACTATGCATATTACCATGCATTTTCTATCCACTATTTTTTTTAATAAATGAGTATTTTTATAGTTAAAAGACAAATTTCACATATTTAGAGATTTATTATGATAAAATAAATGTCATTTTTTAATTCATAAGTTCTATATTAGGTTATGGTGAATTTATGAGAATCTTATAAAATACTTTAGTGTTCTATGAATAGTAAAAATAAAGTTTGAGTTTTTCAGTAAGTTTAATGACGTCATAGCTATGTCATAATGATATAATGATTAATTTAAAATGATGGTATAATATTATGTGTTAAATTAACTCAATAGTTGTACCAATTTTCCAATACCATGGGAAAATACCATGGTCAAGCCTATGGTTTTTCAAATACCACTAATGAGGTGTCCTTTAAAATTAATATTAAAATCCCTCTCTTTTACTATAAATACTCACCCATTACTTCGTTTAATTTCATTTAAAAATAATTATCCATGAATTTATGATATTATTATATCCCAAGGAGTCATCCCAAGGTTCCCTTAAGCCCCCAAGGTCTCGATATTTGAGTTTTATAAGTTACTCTTCAAGGTAAGGGAATTCCCAAATTCTCTTTTCCTTTCAAGTTTTGTTTTATGTGGTATGTCTTTCAAATTTCCATACCATTTTCTTATTTAAATTGTATTATATACTCATACTATATTATGATTATTTTATTAATGGGTGACCCATGTACCCTCTCTTTTTAATGTTTTATAAAACTATGTTTCATACCCATTATGCTGTAGAATTTTTTGTCTCAAAATCTCTCTCTTTTTCTCAAAAAATTATTTTATTTTCTTTATGTGAATACCCAAACCTCTTTAATTTCCAGAGACATTTATCAAGTCATAATAATTATTTATTTTATTCTATAATTTAAATACATAAAAACCTTATTCACTTTTTATGGGTTATAAATGACATAATGATCATGTTTTTAAGCACTTTTTAAAACACTGTGATTTTGATATGAAAACCATTTATTTTATTCTATATGGGTTATTTATGAAATGTTTTATTATGATATATGTGGATCAGATAAAAATAAATACATATTAAGTGTGTGCCCTGATATCTCTCCAATTTATTGGGTAAAGAAATTAATCTCTAGAGATGACAAGTTTTACGATACCTTGGTGAATAACCTTGATAATTTTTATGACACCTTGGGGATGGACCTTGATGATATGATTATAAATTTCTAAATTAACATTTTTAGACACATTTTAAAGTTATGACTCAAGATATTACTATTATGATATGATTATTTATCATTACTTTATGATATTCCTCATGTTCTTATTGATATTGCTCAAGTTCACATGTAAATTGTTTCACTTGTTTTCCCTAATTGGGCCTTCTGCTCACCCTTTACTTTGATGTATGTCCCCAGGTTATGAGATGAAATAAATTTAATTAGTATTAAACTTGAATAATAATTTCATGTGGAATATAATAATGTTTTAATTTTTCAATTATTATGTACCTTATTTCTAAGACAATAAACTTTAAAAGATCCTCTATTTGTAAATTGTCATGTAAAGTTATGTAATAAAAAGGAGGGATTCCATAATTCTATATTTGAATGTAAATTTTGTTAGTGTATATAAATAATACTGAATAAAATTATACCAAAAATATGATAGATGGTCCCATCTAAGTAATATCACCTCTAATTACATAGACCTTGAATAAGAATTACACATCAACATTTATGAAATGTATCCATTTTACTATAACTAGTAGTAACAAAATTTGCATACACTATTTTTTATATGAATAATTATATTCCTTGAATATAATCAACAATAACATTAAAATAAATGCCAACCCCTGAATCAACTTCAGCTATATCAAAACTATAGCCATGACATAAAATATCAATCAAAAAAATCCATCTATAAATTTATTTTCATTAAATACCCTTAAGAAAGTTAAATGAAGAAAAAAATAACCTAGATAAGAGTAGTTACCTTTGTGTCACTTTATGGTGTAAATCTCCCCACTATGTCTCATCTCTTTGATCAATGTTGTGAAAAATAAAGGTTGTGCATTACTTGCTTTTGGAAGATGTTATAGAGACCCAAGGGGAGATTCCTGATAGTCTGAGTGGACATGTTTCCTATGGGTGCTGCAAGGGTGGAGGAGGGGTAGTCGTGGGCGTTGCACACAATGGGAAAAAAGAGGCATGGTGGTGATCAGTTGTTCACAATGAGTGCAGGTGCGTAGGAGGTGCAATGGTAAGTTGGCGCGTAGTTGGCACGGGATGGCAGATGATGGGGGTTTTCGACATGCTATATGGGAGGATATAGGTCTAGCCTGGGAGGGTAGATGGAGGGTGTCATGATTTGTGGAGGTGTATATAGACATGGGTTGAGGGTTTGGAATATTTAATGGACCTAGTCCATAGGTACTTTTGGGCATCCATTTGGGTCTTACTATTTGTAATTATAATAGGTTCTTATGGGTGTTTGTTGATTCTAATTTAAAAAGATGAGCTCTGACTCTATTGTAACTCAAGTGTGTTTTATTTTTTGAACAAAAAAACATCATATAAAATATGTTGACATATTATTGAATTAATTTATCTAATGAATAAAAATTAAAAAAATATATATTAATATAATTAATCTTCAACTACTTAGAAATATTGATAAATTTTAATTTTGAAAAAATATTTTTTAGTGCATAACTAAATTTTATTGAAAAATATGTGTTTTATTATAGTGATATTTATTGTTTTTTAAAAATTTATCACAACATATTTTTCTAAAGTTGAAATATTTATTAGTAATGATAATTAGTAGTGATAGATATATTTGATAGTAAAAATAATTTTTCGTATTATTATGGTAAAACAACATATTCAAGCATTGGTAAAGTATATATTGGTGTATAAAAATTAAAATTTTAACCTTTTTAAACTATAATATGTTTACATACTAAAAAAACAGACAAATAGAAGTTATGGTACTTTAAAAAACTCTAGAAAATAACATGATAAAAGATATTAGATATTATGCATGTCAGCATAAACATTTATAAAATGGTAGAGAATATGCATGTTGACCAATATAAAATACTTACATGAACTAGGTGACCATCTTAGGTCCAATATGATTTGAGTAAAATCTTTTTGGTACCCATGATATCTTAGATTGAGTTGAACTGATAATGGAGCTTTTATCCATCAAAACATATTCCAAACAACTATTTTGGGGTATATATGAAACCTTGTTCTTAGATAAATATGTTTTAGTATGAAAAAATGTTTTATTAAATCTAAAAGATAATTCATTAGCATAATTCTCTTACATTATACATTTAAATCACCTCACACTAGAAAAAATATCTATTGATATTTTAACAAAATTAGTCTTATTCATCCCGGATGATAAGATGTTATAACCAAAACCATTCTTGTTATTGTTTGGTTTCATCATAAACATAATTTTATCATATTTCCCTTTTTATTGAACAAAAGTAGATAAATTTTCATTAATATTATAAACTTTATTTTTCAAATCCATATTCTCTATTTAAATAGCTTCTAAATTAGTATGAACTTTTTTATTAGAACTTGGAGTTGTGTTTCTAAATTTTTTATTTTTTTTTCTTGAACTTCTTATACTCATTCTATAATTTAGTAAAGTAATAAAAGACAAAATTAAAATTTATTTCCTAATATTTATTATTTAATTCTAGAAAATCTTTAATTCAGTCATTTTATTCTATTGGTTTTAATAAATCAGAATCAATATTCATTTTATCTTCCTCATTCTTGGAAACACTGATATTCATTTTTTCATATTACTTTTTAATTTTACCATTTTATTTGAATAATTTCTTATTTTTACCTTTTAAATATTTATATTTTTCAATAATTTTGATACTATCATTTCTCAATTCCTCATTTTCATTAAGTAATTGTTTTACATTAGAATTCACATAATCATAATCACAACTTTAATTGGGATTAGTTTCTTTAAATTCATCAGTACTAGTATCATGATGAACATTGGATAGAGTTATCAATTGATTAAAAAATAAATCAGGTACCTAAGAACATATATCCATCAAATCAAGGTAACATATTTCTTGTTCACTCCCTTAGTCACTACTTGAATCAGAGCTAATCAAACAAACTCATCCTCTAAACAATGCATTTTTTTCCTTTCCCCTTTTATCATTGTCTTTATTTGAATGTTTGAGTATGGAACAATCATTATTGATGTGTACTTTCTTCTTGTATTCATAACATATTATATTATCATTATTATTTTTATTATTATTTTTCATTCATCCTTTTAAACTGCTTCTTAAATCCTTTGTTTGTCATATATTTGAAAACCATTCTACTTATATGAGTCACATACTTATTAGTTTACTGAAAATTGAATTTAGATGATTTTTATGAAGCATTTACATTATACTTAAAATAAATACCTTTATTATTTTTAGACTCCTCACCAGTAATGTTTTTCAATTCAAGTCCATACTACAATAAGGAACCAATTAGTTCATCTAAATTATATTATTTAAAATTCTTACTTTCATCAATCGATACTTTATTTGCATTACATATTTTAGGTAATGATCTTATCACCCTTTCAACTAGAGTTTTATTATCAAGTACTTCATCAAGTGCACTCATATCATTTTTTATACTTGTAAACTGGTCAAACTACTAGTTCACTAACTCATCTTCTCCTATATTTAAATCTTAGTATTTTTTCTCGAAGCATTCTCATCTTGGTTATTTTAAGATTTTATTTCCAATAGAAACTTGCTTATAGAATTATATATATGTCGTGGGATGTATTACAAGATAAAACATGGTTATACACACTTTTAATAATAAAACTATACATAATATTCTTTAATTTATAATTCAAATCATATTTTATCATATCATTACATACAAGTGTCTTTGGATAAACTTTGGGTAGATCATATGATTTCTTCATGATTTTCTAATGATCTACACTTAACTGCTTCAGTTATGCTTCCATTCAATCTTTCCAATACCTACAATCACTTGGGTTTTAAGGTATCCAACCATTATTTTCATTAATTCATGTCATCTTTAAGAAATTATATTCATTCCATAGACTATTAGGTATAGTATATTCATGTTAGCACAATAGTTAAAAAACAACCTTGACTATATAAAATGGGACTTGGATCTAATACTAATTGTTTGTATTAGAAAAAAGAATAGAAGTTCTAAAATATTATTAAGAAGGTCCTACCCATTGATACCAATTGTTGGATCGAGATAGATGGTAAAAATAGACTAGAATGGTGGTGAATGGTATTTTTAAAACTTCTAAAATAAATAATCAATGAATATTTTATTTTTGAATAATCAATAGTGTACTGTTGTGTTCAAAATATAATGCAACATAAATTAAAATATGAACATATAATTTTTATAGTGGTTCAGATCACCAAGATCCTTGTCTACTCTTTAATATTCACTACTCGGTGAAAAGATTAGTACCCACTAAGATACCTCACATTTAAAGTTGTGATAACCTCATTATAAACACTTAATTTTATAATACTTGGAGACACAACCCTGTATTTTTATAGGAGTCACAAACTAGTCTTACTTGAATTTTCTTCAGGACTCACAACTCAAGAACCTTCCTTTTGGATGTTAGAATAACCAAGATGGGACTTGATTCTGATTGTGAAATCATAAAATAAAGCTTACACATACTAACATATTAATGAAAAATAACATGAAGAAAACAATAAAACTATGAAAACAAAAAGCGCTCATAAGTTTTTGAAGATGATGTAGCTTAATGATCTTTGATCACATTAGTAGTAATTAATGGTACAATTGAAGTATCTTCATGAACATACCAATAGAACAATATTCACATAAAATTTCAATTGTGTATCAATAAAATCATTCTTATCATCAAGTATTCAAAAATTTATCCATTACTTCATACTGAATTCCTAGGTATCTATTTATCAACCAATCATCAATGGTCATCTTTAATTCCCTTTGTGTAGGATTTTAATAAACTCATCACCACCATTAAATGGTTAGAAATATTTAAAAAATAGAAACACATCATTAACTATTTAAATTTCATGTGTATTCAATAATAATGTTGAATCGCTTGCATTAAACTCATTAAAACAACTTCTAATATTTTCATTAGAATAAATGAGAGTCTTTCAAATAAATAAAACAACTAAAGATTCTCTCACTAACATACATTAATTGGATAATTCAAAAGCTATAAAAATAGTTTATAGAATAAATGATATGAAAATTATTATTTCCATACATATTTCCATGACATTTTTCTAGTCATTAGTTTACAACATAGTTGTTATAATATATATTAATTTTACAATGAAATATAATAATTAAAACATAATAAATAAACATTTAGTTAAACATTTTACAAAAATAATGAATAAATAGATAATGCTATAAAATATATTTTTTCGCAAAATAGATAAAGTAAATAACTGACGATGTGAGGTATAAGCCTTTTGGACAGTCAACTTACCATTCCATCAAATCGTGCAGTCAGGACACATGCCATGTGAAAAAGTTCAACGTGTGGTCACTTAAGTTATAGTAACTCTTGTGATTAGTTGAAATACTTATGGTAGGTTTTCAACAGTAACTTAGAATACCCACATGGTTATTTTTAAATATTGATTCATGTTAAATTCAAAAGAAGATTCATGGTCACATTATAATAAGGCATCATGGTTACTTGAGATAACTCATGGTCGCTTTGCAGTAACTTGAAAATGGCATAACGGTAACTTAGAGTTATATCCTATGGTAACTTAAAATATTTCATTATGTTTACTTAAAATACCACTTTATGGTAACTCCAAATACCACCTTTTCATGGTCACTTGGAAAAAAAACTTCACGGTCACTTTACTGTAGCGGTTAAGATGCAGCTGCAACCGTGAACAGTCAGAGGTATTATTTCTATGTGAGAAAGATCTTATTTTCTCCATGAAGATATATTCTTCTGGTGATGATGACAATGTGTGGATGAGGATAGAGTCGAGCCACCATGTATAGAGGAGTGCCTTTGTGCTGCCATGCTCATTGAGGATTGTCGATCTGTTGTGAAGCCATGAAGGAAATCCATAGTTGGCGCATTACTCTACCATTGGATAAGGCACTGTTCTACCATGAATATAACACCATGTTATATTCCATCAGGTATTTCTTGTCTTTTTTTGTTTCCCATTTTTTTTGTGTTCATTTTGGGCTTCTCAGGAATGGATATCCTTTGCGGGGGAAATGGCATAATTTTTAGGGATGTATGTTTATTTGAATTAATGAAAATTGGGTATAAATGTGTTAACGGATTCATGGGGTTCTCCCCAATCTTAGAGAACACTAGTTTTAGTTTGAGATTTTATGTAAAATCTGGAGTGTCAGTTATCCTCTAGATGAATTCATAATGTGAAAGGGTTACACATCGTGTATTGTATTTTGTGAAGATATTGTAAATTGGTTCAAGGAGTGAAAAATTTACACATCATGAATCAAGTTCATGTCATGTATTGGTTTTTAGATAGATATCATGATTTTGGTTTAGATTATGAAAAGATTACACATTGTGAAAAGTTTACACTTCATGAAATTGTTGGGATCTGTATTTTAATCTGAGGTAATGTGTTTTTGGTGGGAGATTTTAATCAGGAATTACATTATGTGAAGGGTTTACATGCCATGTATTATTTAAAGTTTGTGGTTTTAAAATTTTACACATCTAATTTGATTTTAATTCTACTTTATATTTTCCTCTCGATACCTAGGAGATCATCTAAATGATTTTGGGGATCTTCACTCCTTCCAGATCATTTGTTCAGTGATTAATCATCGTGGTTGTTATGTTTCATCTTTATAGGTAAGTGTTATATGATTCTTTAATTCCTTTGGTTATTAAATCATCATTTTTTATGTTTTTATTTTATATTCATGATAGATTGGTTTTGTTTACAATCCTTTTTCGTTTCTTTCCTTGTCTTATCTTACAAAGGTCGATCCGTGGTTTTGAAGATAGGTGTTTCTATACAATGGGCTAATTCTAAAAATTTCCTATCATTATTCTAAAATTCCTTTGGTTTATTCATTAATTTGATGTGATATTTGGTTTCAAGGTATTTTTTGGAAAATATGCCTGTTTTTAAAGGGGTTTTTCTTTAAAAATTGGTTTTTGCATGCCAAGCATATGATTAAATGATTGAATGGTGGTTTTGATTTGGAAATGGATTGTCAAACACTAAAGTGTATTTTATTAGATTTGAAGATGTGTTATAAATTGTGATCATGGTTTTGAAAGTGATTTTAAAAAACTTGGCACATTGGGAACCTTAGGTGCGTCGATAACAGACATGTCACTCATAGTGTACAAAAAACCACTAGAGGTTTTGTGATATCGATGGACTATGGTAGGACTCAATATTGGTTGGGACCAACATATGATTGGTTTTGGATTATTTTATGTATAGTATGTATTTCCATAGGCTAAGGCCCAATATTAAGTGATTTTTTATTTATGTTTTATTTATCGCATGATGGATTTTTTCATGGATAGTTGCTCATATGTTTTCACATGAGGTTGTATCACATGGATTTACAAGATGGTTTATTTCATGGATATGTGTTTACTTTATTAAATTATGGTGTGTGGATATGATTTCCAGTTTTATCACTTATACATGTCATATTACTATATTTTTTAATATAAAAGGACTTTATGAAAACCATAGGAAATTTTTTACAAATGATTTCAGATTTATGAAAATTCTTTATAAAAATATTTTCATTTTAAAATCTAGAACTGTTTTATTATTATTATTAGACCTTGTATAGACTCTTTGGTGGTATCCTATTGGGATTTTTTCTCACACACTGCTTTTTCCTTTGGGTGGTTGAAGGTTTTTTGTTGCAGGATCCAGGTAAAGGGAAAGTAATATTGTAGCATAAAGGCTTATCTTTTTGATGTTTCCTTCATAGTGGGATGGTTTGGAAGTGATGATTGTTCACATGGAGACTTGTTAGTCTAGACTTGTCATACTTTCTAGTTTGGTCAGTTTATCTTAGATTTTATGGTTTTCCATTGTATCTCTTTTCTTCCACTTTGTTCTCTAGTTGTATGTCTTTTTTGGTTATATTCAAGACTTTTTTCTATTGTATTTATTATACCTAAACATGTGGTGGACCACCTTATGTGACCTGTCTAGTCAATCCAGATTGGTTCATTACAAATTGGTATCAGAGGGATGCTCATCCAGAAGTGTGTTAACACTACCTAATTGTGGTTCTATTTCTTAGGTAGACAAGATTTTGAACTATCAAAATTTGGGTAGTAAGTGTTGGAGGGTTCCTAGCTAGCTCACTTCTGTGTATGAACACGAGTTATCATGGGTGTTCGGAAAATGTTTACCCAATTTTAGACTTGTTGTTTAAGGTTATTTGAGTAGAATGTATAAGAATTTTATTTAAATGGACCTGTTATTTTCTTAATGTGTCATACTTGTTCAAAGAATTCATAATTACTTTAAATTGTTAATGTTTTAAAGCATTGATATTGATACCTAAAGTTGATCCTACTATTTTGGAATCTGATCATAGATGATTGGTTTTTGTCTTGTGATTGTTAGATAAGGACTTATAAAAAATCTATTCCAAATCTAAGAGAGTAAGTTATGATATAGGATCCATAGGATAATCCTCTAGTGGAACCTTCTTTGATTGAAGGAGTAATACACACTATTCAGACTCTGGGTCAAGAAGGTTTCAGGAACCCTAGATGAGAAGTGGATCATGGATCAGAATTTAAGAAGGAGCATTAACCTTCCTTCCATGGTGACAAAGGAATACAGAAATATAAAGAATGTCTTGAGTGTATTGAGATGATCTTCAACTTCTTGAAGACTCCTAAGGACTCTAAGGTGGGTTTTTTCATGTATATTCTTGAAGGACCAAGAAGTATATGGGGAGAATATATTGTGAAAACTAAGTATCATGAGGATCTTACCTGGGATTCTCTTAAGAAAAACATTAATCAATAGTTTTATCCTGAGACATTACATGTGGTGAAGGCCTGAAAGTTTCTGACCTTGGAGTAGGGAGATCATATTGCTCTGAAGTATTCCACCCATTTTGCTGAGTTGGTGCATTTGTAACTATATCTTTTCATCAATGAGTACCTAAAGGTTCAAAGGTTTGAGTTGGGATTGAGCTTGGATATTGGGTCGATGTTGATTCTCATGTGCCTTACGACCTTTGTGGAGGTATTTGACAAAGCATCTTTTGATGATGCAGACATAGCTAGGAAGAAAATATTGGGAGGAGCTTATGTTGGTGTATTTTTTAGCCATGGTGTGTCTTTGGTCCAAAAAATTAATTGCAAGGGTGGTCAGTTTTCTTCCATACCAGTTTTAGGGGCTTTATCAGGATAGTAGCAGTTTTTCTACTATCAGTTTGGATGGTGTGGTCATACTAAGCCTAACTTTATAGTGACTCCTGGTACTTTTCATTTTTTGGATTATCTATCCATTTAAGGAATTTTTTTGAAAGGATATCCCAAGGAATTAAGGCCGGATCCACTTTCACTAAGGGTTTGCAGGTTTGTACGAATGATTCTAAGGGTGGTGGATCTTATACTCAGGATAAGTGGGATGTTCATGTGGATAATAAATCATAAGGAGGAGCTGAGATCAGATGTCTTTATGAAATGGAGTATTCACTAGAGGAATCTAAAGTAGTGCTAACTACTGTTATAAGTACAGTGTTTATTTCTTATTTTATGGTGCTATCTTTATTTGATACAGGTAATACTCATTCCATTATATCATAAAATTTAGTTGATGTGTTGGTATTACATTTATAACTTATTTTGTACCTTTTGGATCTTTCCACACCATTGATAAAGAGTTCTGAATAAGGTTTCAAGTGTCTCGCGTGTCGGGTGATGATATCCTACTTTGAGGTAGAGTGGGACTTCTTAGTGATAAATCTTGACATCATCGACTTGATTATCAGCATGGATTGGATGATCAGTTCTAAGGCCCAGATAGCTATTATCATCATTGGGTTCAATTCTTATGTGTCGATGGGGTCACTTGTGTTTTTCAGGGTGAGTAGGACTCTAGTTCAGAAAGGGTGGGACCTATTATTCTTTATCCTTGGGTAATCTCATGCTAGTTTCCAAAGATGTTTCTTAATTTTTTAACCATTTTTTGGGTAGTCAGCTAGCTATAGTGGTGTGTGTGTGTACCCAGAGGTTTTTCCAAATTATTTTTCTTGTTTAATACCATAGAGAGAGAATGATTTTATTATTGACCTGATCCTAGGTATGATGCCCATTTCTATGTCATATTACTGTATAGATCCTACTAAGTTGGTAGAACTTAAGTTCCAGTTAGAGGATCTTGAGGATAAGGGATTTATTAATCCTAGCATGTCACCATGGACTTCACTTGTGTTCTTTGCTAAGAAGGTGGAAAGGAGCCTTGGAATTTGTATTAACTATCGAAAGTTAAATCAAGTGATCGTCAAGAAAAAATATCCCTTACCCAGGATTAATTATTTATTTATTTAACATATATGGGATTTTTGGTTTTCAAATATTGACCTATGGTAAGGGTACCATTAGTTGATATTCTGAGAAGATGATATACCATAGACAGCGTTTAGGATCCTCTGTGGGCATTTCAAGTTTCTAGATATTCTATTAGGTCTCACTAATGATTATGTGGTATTTATGGATTTGATGAACTAGATCTTTCATCTATTGATGGACGCTTTTTTGTGGTTTTATTGGATGATATTTTGTTTTACTCTAAGTTATAGGAGAACATGGACCATTTGGATATCATTATTATAACCTTGAGGGAACATATTCGGTATGGTAATATTTATGAATGTGAGTTTTGGGTTCAAGAAGTAAATTTTCTGGGGCTTGTTATATCTAATAATGGCATCTTAATGGATCAAAAAAAAGGTATAGGCAGTTATTTCCTCATAGTGGACCATAAATGTGTTTGAGGTCCAAAGCTTCTTAGCATAGGTTGGTTATTATAGGATGTTTTTTTGAGAATTATCCAAGATTTCATCTCCAATATTTAACCCATAAGGGTGTGAAGTTTGAGTGTAAAGACAATTTTTAGAGATATTTTGAGGAACTAAAGGTGATATTGACTTCATATCTAGTTTTTATTCTTCTAGAATCAAGTTTGGTTTATGATTTTTTTTCAATTCTTCTACTATGGGTTTTGGATGTGTCTTAATGCAAGGGAAATAGGTGGTGGCCTATAGCTCTCACTATTTATGGCATCATGAGAAGAACTACCCTACCCATGATCTAGAGTAAGCATAGGTTATGTATGCACTAAAAACATGGTGTCACTGTCTCTTTAGGTGGTGGTTTATAGTGTATTATGATCTTAAGATCCTGAAATACATTTTTATTCAAATTGATATAAAATTTTGATATAGATGATGGGTGTAGTAACTTCAGACTTTTGATTTTGATATTTCTTATACTCCTACAAAATGTAATGTGTTCATGGATGCACTAAGCAAGAAATTATCGATACAAGAATTTAAGGAATCAATGGAAGAGTTTTCTTTAATGATATTGTTTACAAAGATGGTATTGTTAATGGAATAAGTTGGTGGGAAGGTATGTTTAGATTTGATAAAGGATAACTCTTCATTTGATGACTCAGATCAGATTGAGCATATGTCTGACCCTGAGTTCCAGAGCTTTAGTAAAATCCATTATAGTGTGGAGACCATGGATGAGTGGTCTCAGTATCCTAGTGGATCTTTATGCTACCATAGAAGGATGTATATTCAGTTTTAATTGAGGCAGAAGTTAATGGATAGTGGAAACCATTCTTATTGGTCTATACACCTAGGTGCTACCAAGATGTATCATTATTTGAGACGTTGGTATTGGTGGATGGGAATCAGACAGTTTATTGTTGATTTTGTATCGAGGTGTCTTACTTGTCAGAGAATCAAGGTAGAACACTAGAGACCTACTAGATTATTTCAACCTTTACCCATTCTGGTACATAAATGGGATTATATTTCCATAGATTTCATCATTGTTTTACCATGGAATCCTAGTGGGAAGGATGTGAATTGGGTGATCATTGATCGACTCACAAAATCATCACATTTCCTCCCTATAAAGAAGATAAAAAAGGTGGGTCATCTTTGGAACTTGTATTCTTGAGAGAGTGTGAAACTTCATGGGGTTCTCTATGTGGTTGTTTCTAATAGGGTTCTGAGGTTCACATCTAGGTTTTGGGAAGTTTTGTAGGAGTCGATGGATTTCCAGTTGAAATTAAGCACAGCATATTATCCGCAAATGGATGGATAGACAAAGAGAACTATCCAGGTACTTTAGGATATGCTCTGAGCTTGTCTGATTAATTTCATTAGTTCTTGGGAAAATCATTTTCCTTTAGTTGAGTTTCCCTATAAAAATTGTTATCAAAACTTGATCAGGATGAAACACTTTGAGTATTTGTATGGGTAGCCATTTATATCTCCCTTATGCTGGGAAGAGTTGGGAGAGAGGTACTTGGTTGGGATAAGTCTTGTTAATGAGATAACAGAGAGGGTGTAGTTTGAAATTTCCCAGTCAAGATACTTGTATCACTGAGAGGGGGAGGGGTTGAATCAATGATATATTTTTCCTTTTATGTTTCCTTACTTATGAAACAAACTTCGCCTCCTATTAAATATCTATTTCTATACTGAAAATAATTGAAACACACGTCCAAAGGAACATAATAATTTATAAGGTTCACTACTCAACAAGAGTAGTTACGCCTTTGGTATGATTTGAAAATAATCAAATACCACACAATATACTAGAAAACAATCCTTTTGTGTGGAATAAAATGATTAATATATTCCCTTACACTCGTGTATCACTATGTTCAATACAATAGTGCATGTACTTTAAGTAGCGTGAAATGATGTAATATAATTTTTGTAACAAACATGTTACGATGATTCTTGATCAAATTTAAAAAATATGGTCTTTCAAAATAATTATTCACTTTCTTACCCATAATATGGTAAGAACTTCCTGGAGTTCGTAAGGATACTCAGTTTATTTTCCTAGTTTGATTCCCAAGTTCGATTACTCAATACGGAGATATAAATTCTGTCAGAATATCACTAAGACAATCCTGAACCACTTCTAATCTAAATATATAAACCCCACTTTTCTATGTACTATTATTTTACATAAATTTATTTCGAAAACTATTTAAGTCCCTTAGCGAACTTCCTTGTACTCACCAAAAACTCTCATGTATCCTTTACAAACTGCCTTGCACCATGTGGCGCGAGTGCTTCGTGGAAAACCTTCCTTTTCGGACTACCTCTGATTCATGGATAGTTGATGCACCACAAACATATACTTACTTCCCTTTAATAGATTCTAAGCCCTATAAAATCCTTCTGTGAACTATCCCCACAAATTGTCTCCTTTACGGAAATGATCCCTCACAAACTACTTCCTTCTTCACTGAATTCTACCTCATGAAATACTTCAGACTTACCTGAAATTTTTCAGCAGTGATGATCTTCTCTAATGATTTCCACTCACACTTAATGATGTGATTAGGTTCCTTTATATAGGAAAATAAATCCAACAAAACCTTCTAATCACAATTACTCAAAACTCTGATGTGGGAATGCATTCACCACATACTTTTATGTAGTCTACATAGTGCCTTAATCCATTGTGGTGGATGATGTCTTATACAAATGAAAAATACATTTAATCCTATTTAAATAATTTCCTCCCAACCACAAATGACAAGCCACATGTGAACAATGAGCCTCCCATGAATTTTTTTTCACTACACGTTCTGCGTAGCGCACTTCGCGGTCCGTATAACACTAATATGCAAAAATATTCCTTTATCGATTTTTCTTCACTATTCTGTGTACCTCCTTTACGGTCCACGAACTGTGATTCACAGTCTTTGAATTGATTTATACAAAATCCTTTGCCTTAATGGCCCTAATAACTTATATTTTTATTCATTTTTTGATAATTCCCATTTTAAGGGTTGAGGGGGGACTCTTACATGAACCGTAGTCTTAGAGACACATTACATGACCTACAGTTATTAGAGGCAAAAGGCCATAATCATCCCAGACTTATGACTACTTGGAACTGTCCCACCCCAGTATCTAAATCAGTATGGTGATCTCTCCACCATCGCATGGCTATTCAGCTGGATATCATGTGCAGATATGTATAGGCTTAGCATCAATGGAAATTTTCATACCCTCTCATTCATCCAAATCTAGTTAGCTCTGCTCTGGTGATTTCTACCTACTCTGAATTCTCATTTAGAGCCTAATCCTTGTAGATTTTTCCTAGTTATTTTAGCACTTCAAATGGCCTGAAGGTTGTGAGGTGGCCTGAAGTCCTTAAGGACTCTTAGGACTAAACTAGTGGCCCAAAGGCCAAATCATATGAATAGTTTCAGCTGTTATAGTGCCGAAAAGAACCTGCTATAGTAACTCAGAAATATGGATCCACACAGATTTGATCATGGGTCTCTTGGATTCCATTTAAGATCCTCTACCACTTGGGTACAAGCTCGTTGGTTGTAAACTCCTTTATAGAAAACTTTTCTTTTCCATAAAACAAACTCCTTATTTTGAGACCTAAAGATTTAGTGAACACTAGGAAACTACACCACCTTAAGTTTCTACTTTGGAAACACCAACCATACATATTTATAGTCAACTATATTTTTCAAAAAACAAAAATTGATACATAATTAAAGATTTAACCATCTTCTACCAAAATTCACTTAATTGATTTCATAAATAACCCCATATTTCATGATATATAACCTTTGATCGATCAACTTTATCATCATCATATTTAAAAATGAAATTATTATAACTTCTCAGTCTTCCAACAATATACTTATTCCCTAATCAAATGGTCTTTCTTAAGAATTGTGAGTCTGATTTATTGAATAAGACAGTCAGTCTGATCATCCACTTTTATAAAGTGAGGTGATTTCTTTTCTTCTCAATATTCTTTGACAAAAAAAAACAATACCAAAATATGATAATATTCCTCATCATTTTGGTCCTAAAAATATCCCCCTTTAGATTTTTTTGTCAGCTAAGATTCATAAATCACTAAAAAATTTAACCTTACGCAATGGATTACTCATCAACAATTCTAAGCCTAAATAAGCTAACTCTTTGTATGAAACAATAATTATTGATAGAAAAAACAATGTTATTTAATAGCAGTGGCTCGTTTCTTCCTCATCATTCTTCCTCATCTCTCTTTTTATGCTTTCTTTTTCATCCTTCTTCCTCATCTTTCTCCACTTCTTCAACTTCCCTAGAATACAAAAAAAAATTCTATAACGACTCCAACAAACAATTAAAATAGTTCACACACTTACATTATGGATTCACATCTTACCCACAACTCCCCCTTTATGCATGCTTCCATAAGGATAGATTTATGAAACAATTATCCCCCTTGACAACACTATCCAAAGTTAAGATAAGAGAGGGGATAGATACACATACCTCAACCTTAATGAGAAATAGGTCAGATCCCCATGTTCAAACTCAATTTATAAAATGGTTCCTTTGGTAATGATTTTGTCAATATATCAACAACTTGTTTCGATTTAGGAATATACTCCAGCTTCAATTCATTATTATCCATATTCTCTTTGATGAAATGATATTTATATCAATATATTTTGAACAAGAATGGTGTACTGGATTCCTTGTAATATTGATTTCACTTTGATTATCACAACCCAAGATTAAGGGTAAATTTACTTCAATAAATAAGTATTCTAAATGATTTTTCATCCACATAAGTTGGGTAGAAACTTGAGTGTCAGTAACATACTCAATTTCAATTGTGCTAAAAGTTACTGAATTCTATTTCTTTATATATCAACTAACACAACTTTTCCCTGGAAAGAAAACTCTACCAGATGTGTATCTTCTATCATCAAAATTTCATACCCAATAAGCATCTAAATACCCAAACAATTCAATACTTTATAATCCATCATTACTGATTCTGAAATTTATTGTTCCTTTGATATATCTAAGAATTATTTTTCCAGCAAGTAAATGTGATTAATTAGGAGTACTCTGAAATCTTGCACATAATATAATAGCATAAACAATGTTGGTTATTGAGGCAGTCAAATATAACAAACTTCTAATGAACTTCTAAAACTCTTTTTGATAAAATTCCATTCCTTATCCATATTTAGAAAACTTTTTTCCCACTAAAATCAATGTGGAAAATGGTTTCAAATTTTCCATGTTTAACTTCTTAAGAAGTTCCCTAACATACTTCTATTGAGAAAGAAAATGTGTTTCTTATTTTGTAATATTTGTAACCTGAAAAAGTATTTCATTTTTTTCAACATGGACATCTCAAAAAACTTTTTCATATCTCCAGAAAATCTTCCACAAGTTGTTTCATTATTCCCAGTAATTATAATGTCATAAACATAAATAATTGTGATGAGGGAAAACTTCTGACTTTCCTTGATGTAAATATTGTTATCAACTCTTCCTTTCATAAAATTCATATTTCTCAAGCAAGTATCCAATTAGGAATACCATACTATCTGATATTTTTTTTATCCAATACAGGGATTTTTCTAGCTTACACACATAACTTTCATCTTTCCCAACAAAAAATCCACATGATTATTAAATGTAAACTTCCTCATCAATATCACCATTCAAAAATGATAATTTCGTGTCCATTTGAAAAATGTTGTAACTTAACTATGTTGCAATATAAAGAAATATTATTATTGTTTATAGCCTTTCCATCAGAGCAAAAGTCTCATCAAAATTGAAACCTTCAATTTGTGAGTAACCTTTGTACACTAATCTTTCCTTTTTACTTATCACTTTTCTTTTTCATTTAGCTTGTTCTGGAAAACCCATTTTGTACCAATATCATTTTTGTTATTAGAATTGGTTATGAGTTCCCAAGTATCATTATTTTCTATAAAATCAAATTCTTCATTCATAGCCTGGAATCATTATAGATGCTCAAAAGCTTCATTCACATCATTCGACTTGACTTTGGAATACAAAGAAGTGTGTGTAACAAATTTTGATATTATTCATATTTGAACCTTCTGATGTTGATCACCAATAATGTTCTGAGCCTCTACTTGCATCCTCAGGATAGGATGAGTTATTTCCATTTCATCCTCATCACTTAAAATAGCTGAGTCTGATTCTTATTCTTGAGTAGGATTACCACTATCAGCATCCTTATTATAATTTTTAACAAAAATTTCTTTATCCTACTCAACTTCCTTACCAGCGTAAGTCTATTTTTCTTCATTTTTATTTTTAACAACTTTCACATCTATAGAATTAATAGTTCTTCCTGTCACTTTTTTGAAACATCTATATCATATTCCTTCTGGAGCATAACCAAGAAAAATTATATCTTCACCTCTCTGCACAAAATTTCTAAGGTTTCCACCTTTCTTCTTTCTAATGCATGGACTACCAAAAACTCTTAAGTTTTTTAAACATGAAGGAATCTCATAAAAAATTTCATATGGAGTCATATTTGAACTTAGACTATAGAAACTTTGGTTTTGGATATACACAGTAGTACTCATGGCTTTCCTACAATAGTAATGAGAAAAACCATGTTCAAGTAACATAGTTCTCCCCATTTATACCAGACTTATATTCTTTATTTCAGTAACCCCATTTTGTTGAGGATTGTATGGTGAACTGAACTCATGAATAGTTTCATGATTCTCAAGATAAATTTCAAATTATTCATTCTTATATTCACCACCATTTTCAGTTATCAACTTCTTCACTGAATACTCACACTCCTCATCTTTCTTCTTGAAACTTTTAAACATTTTCAGAGCATATAACTTATGTTACATATACATAACACAAGTAATGTGAGTAAATTCATCAATGAAAGTAATTAAGTACTTATCTACATGAGTTTATTGTTTTCTCATTGGCCCACAAATATCAGAATGAATAACTTCTGGGGGGTTTTTTGAACAATATCAACCTTTTTATTCACTAAGTTAGTAATTTTTCTTTTCTGGAAATCAGTGAAACACCAATCTCTTATTCTTGACATATCAGGAATACCACAGACACTGTATCACTATGATAACTTTTTTATGTTTCTTTGACACATGTGTCCCAACATTTTATTCCAAAAATGGTTTTCTTCTACCATAATCAAGTAACAAGAGTTTTTTATTCCACCAATTTGAACAAAGTATCCTTTTGTACATTGGCCTCTTGTAACTAGCTTTCCATATTCATTACTTTTCACAACAAACCCATATTTTCTGAAGATAAATTTGTTACCCTCATCACAAAGTTGCGAAATACTCAACATATTTTATTTCATCCCATCAACATATAAATATTTCTTGGATTTCATCTGTTTTTTTTCCAATGATGGTTGATCCAACACCTTTGATTCTTAGTGATTGATCATTTTCAAATTTTACTATTCCTTATTTGAATTATTTCACATTCTTCAATAACTTTAATTCTCTAGTCATATGACAAGAACACCCACTATCAAGAATCCAAGGTCGTTATCCTTTTATAGATTTCAAGGAAATTTCAACAACAATAGATTTTTCTTCTCCATTCTCTTTCTTCACCTCTGGATTCTAAGAATTTTTAAGAAAATTTTATTGTAACAATAACAAAACAAGAAAATCCTTAGCAAGATTTCAAAGTTTTTCACATATTTTAAAAATAATTTCAACGGTTTGAAACATATTCTCAACTTTCGCACCAGCATTCTCTTGTTTCTTTCGAACTTCCTTCTCAAACTTCTTCTTTTGATAGGATTGAATCCCTCTCAAACCTTTTCTTCCATAACCTATAAAATAGTAGTAATTTTGTTGGTTGAACCAAAAAAAATGTATGTTCAAATCCTCCTCAATGACAATAGTATCCATAGAAAGAGTATTTTCCTCTATGACATTCAGATTGACCAGTGTTGCGAGTATGTTTCTCAATGACCTTTTTAATAGAACTTTATTGGCCACCAACCTTTATATTTTCAAATGAAACTTTCTTCTTCAGCTTGCATTTCATTCCAGCCTTATTGGAACTAGAAGTAATAGAAAAATTTTTGGACATAGGGTTTTTATAAACTTCTAAATTCTCCACTTTGTTAATATAGGCCGCATACATAACTTTCCCAACTTTCTTATTCTCATGAAAAATTTGAGATTTCTCCACAACTTGTTAAGGTAAATTTTATTGATCCTTATCAGGTTTATCCTTACCATAACTTTCACCATCTTCTAAGATAGAGTTTTTGAAACTTGTATCCCTCTGTTCAGCTTCAGAAAGTTTTTTTTGGAAAAGTTCCAGCTCTTCTTCTTTTTCCTTCAGCTTTACTTCTAGATTTTCATTATGATTCTTTTCTTTCTCAAGATATTTTTTTAAATCATCAATATATTTTATCATCTTTAATTTTTCATTCGGAAAACCTTATTTATTATTTTTTGGATATTTTTCATTCTTTAGTTTCCTAATTTATTTCTCTTTCCTTACAATATTTCTTAGACACTCTTTAAATTCTTCTTTAAGATAAAAGTATAATTGAGTTTCTTCTTCTTCTTCATAATTGTTTCTTTTAAACTCTTCATTATTCACTGTTGAAATAAAATTATTCTCTCTAGCCTTTTCAAAAGATTTTTCAGATTCAAATTCACTTTATTCTTCTTCTTCATCCTTAGATAAGAAACTTATTCTTTTGTATTTAAAGAATTTTTTATCTTTCCCAATAGAAAAAGATTTATCCTTGTCACCCAGTTTCTTCCACGGCCTTCTTGGTCTTCTTCCTTCTTCATAACTATTTTATTCTTTCTTTCTTTGAGGATAATTATTCATAAAGTTCCCAATGGCTTCACATTTAAAACAATTCAAGGGTAGTTTCCCTTTATATTTACCTTTACCTCTTCTCACATTTTTAGAAAAAAAGGATAAAATATCATTAAGATTTTTGCATACCTCATTTTCAGAGTTAGAGTCAGCAACATCATCTTTATCGAGAACATTCTTAGACTTTTCTTTCTTAGTAGCTTTGAAAGACATTTCTCTATCAGTTTTTGTTTTTCCCTTCATAATTTTCTCCCTTCTCATTTCATAAGTGATTAGAGTGCTATGAAAATCATCCATGGATAATTTTTCAGGATATCTATCTATCAATGAATAAATTTTAGAATCAAACTTATTAGGAAGAATTCTTAATATATTTTCAACAACTATATAATTCTCCAACTTTTCACCAAGACATACGATAGTGATAATAATGTAATTTAACCTGGTATTGAAATACCCAACAGACTCATACTCACCCATTTTTAAATCTTCATACTTCAACCTCCGGATTTTTAGTTTTTCATTTTTTTCACTTTTATATTTCCTTCATCGATGTTTTTCATATTATCCCTAATACCTTTAGTTGTGGAAACACTTTTCACTCTTAAAAAATAACATTTAGAAAGTGGTGAGAGTAAATCATTTTTAGCTCTTCCATCATTCTCAATATTCTACTTATCGATAGGTGTAAGAGGAACCTTGTCAACAATAAGATAAAATCCATCTGTTGTAGCTTCAAGAACATCATACCCAAGAGACATGAGATAATGAATCATTATATCTTTCCAGATATGATAGTTCTTTCCATAGAAGATCAGAATCCTCTTACTGTTCATGCAATTCATATTCTCTATCACAACTTCACTTCAAAACTTCAGTAAATAATAAACGAAGGGAATCTTCATCTCTGATACCAATTAAAATTTCTCAATAAAATAGTTTTATCACTAAGAGGGGGAGGGTTGAATTAGTGATATATTTTTCTTTTATGTTTCCTTACTTATGAAATAACCTTAACCTCCTATTAAAGATCTTTTTCCCTACTAAAAACAATTCAAACACGCATATACATGTACATAAGAATTTATAAGATTCACTACTGTAACGTCTTGGAATTTCCATGTAATTTTTTTTATATGGAATTTTTTTTGAGACCGTGAAATTCTACGTCATGTGGTTCTGAGGCCCAGAGAGCACGGAACGGGTTTTTGAACTTTTTTTAAGGTGCATTCAGTAAACGTGCGAGTGGGATTTTTTATCTTTTGAACCGGTGCTCAGATTAAAAATATGAGGGAACTGTTAGATTTAGAATGTCAGGATTCACCTAGAAATGACTTAACTTCGTCTTGAAAGGGCCGAACTGAAAAGTTATTTTTTGGACTTTTTGAGAAAAATAATAAAATAATTTTAAAGAATTATTTTATTTTCTTTATCACTTTTGAGTGGAGGACGATAATGCTATGGGGAATTGATGATGTGCATTAATGAGGCTCATTAATGGCTTAACTCGCAGTGTAACAACACTTTAATGATGCGTAACAGTGATGTTTTTTCTTAAATAAAATAGTGTAATGACGCGATGTCTCATCTTAATAGAAATGTTGTGATGTGCTCCTATTTATAGTTCTATTCACTGGGGAAATAAGGATTAAAAAAATTGAAGGATTCTCTGGCAAAGCTCTGATGGACATCCACCCCAGTGAAGAATGACGAATGTCGGCGGAACTTCATCATCTTCAAAGCCTTTTGAAGATCAGAGCTGGGAAGCAATGTCGACGTCTTAATCCCTAGAGGATGAATGTCGTGGTATTGGATGTTATAAGAGGTAGGGTTTTTTTATTTTATTTTATTCCCAATCCTTTTCAAAAAAATGATGAACATGGATCAACCCACGAACAGGTTGATTTGCGATTCGTGCATTATGCAGGAGGGTGTTTTATTGTTGGGGTTTTATTTTATTCTGGGTCCAAATCTTGGCATTGAATGATTGAACAGAAACTCCCCAAACCTCCCATGTCTTTAAACCTCTAACATAGAGGCCTCGGGTCGACGCGAACAAGGCCTGAGCACCTCCAAATGTGCATTATTGGTGGTCATACCCTCGATATGATTGCAAGGCAGGTTTGGGATCCTCTTGGTGAAGAGGGCGCTTCCCGGAGGCCACATATGCTGAAGGATCGAAGAACGGACCACTGGATCGCATCCGGTGGTCCGCTAAACTCTCTGTCGCCACCGTCGTTGCCGGCCTTGCCGGCTGCGTTGACCGAGAAACTACGGCTTGTCAACCGCGGTGGTGCGCTGGAGGACGTGGCGCCAGGCGGGGCACTGTGTGGAGGGAGAGCCCACGTCTGGGCCATCTAGATGGTTGGAAAAGCCATGGTCCATCGACTGCGGCTGGTGGAAGGGCCTTGGGCCCGTGGGTCCAGGGGGAGCCAAACGCAGCAGCCAAGCCACATCCTAGCTAGTCGACACCACTGATCTCACCGCACGGCCAATACCACTTCCCACTGGGTCGGACCCAAGCCCAGTGGGTTGGACCATGCCGGTGGGCCGGGCTGGACTAGACTGGGTCATTGGGTGACTCGGCAGGCTGGACCCTCAGCCAACCGGGCCGGGTCCAGCGAGGCCTATTGGGCCTGGCCCATTGGCCAGGACAGACTAGACCAACCTCAAACCTCACCAGGTCAGGTCTAGTCCGTCTTAATGAACTGGGGTATGTGGGACCCCCGGGCCGGGTTGGTCAGGTCGGTCTGACTAGGTCGGACTGGGCCCTGTCGTAACCGGTCCCCTGGTTACTAAAACACTTGTATCTTATAAACCACGTGTCTGATTGACGATCTGTTTGCAGCATTGGGACCCTCTCGATGAGACGAATCTTTTGGCATGCTCTATGTCAACTTTCATGAAAGTTGAGATGCGACGAGGGGCTTGAGGATCGGTTCTCCCAAGCGCGCTACATACAGAACCCTGCGACTGGATGAGACCTAAAGACTGCTGACTTTTGTCCCAGTGGGAAACACCTCTCTATGACTTTACAAGCCCACAGTGGGAAGAACTTCTCTGTGAATTTACAGGCCCATGGTAGGCAACGAGGAGAAGTACCTCAGTAGGTCACGACTAGTGGTAATCACCTCACTGTGACTTTACAGACCCACGGTACGCGGTCAAGAGGTGTACCTAAGCAGTCTAAGGTTAGTGGGAAGCACTTCTTCATGATTTGGTAGTCCTATTGTAATCTCTAGAGGAGGAGTTCTCCAACAACCGAGGTGTTCAATGATGTAACTGATGATTCTACTTTTACTACCCTAGAATGTACCTGGTGTGAGTTGTCTTGTGTTTCGTGCTTTACTTTGAGGAATTTCTATGTGTTCTTTCCCTTTTGTTTGGGGGTCCCTACTGAGTACTGTGTTACTCACACCTGCACAGGCTTTGCCCTCATGTGTTTTGTCCAGTGCAGACGATCGCCATTTCGATTGGGGTGCTCAGGGAGAGGAGACTAACAGACACTACAAAGACGAACTTGGTGGTGTAGGACTGGGTGGGGCCTAGAAGGACCGAGTGGATAGGACATACTACTTTGGCTTCCAGTAGCTTCACTAATCTCACGATCATGTGGGGTTTTCTACAGATGGCCATCAGAGTTTCTTCTTTTTTGTACTTGTTGTTTTTAGTTCCTTATTGGGTTTGCATCCCGGCCCACTTACTTTTAGTTGTACTTGCACTCAGGCTTGTTTTAGTAGTATACTTTTCCCCCTTTTAGTGTGTTGGGGTGTGGTTGGGCATGTGTGTACATATAGGTACTCATGAAAATGCCTCCCACTTGCAGGTTTACGCCTTCGGTGCTAGTCTCCAGCCCCTGGATATTGGGAGGTGAGATTGGGGTAGTCACGGCATGGGCCCCGAGGGACGGGTCGTGACAAAGTGGTACCAGAGGGAGATAGGTTCCCCCTCAAAGACTGGGAGTCTATGTTTTGTTTTGGGGAAATAGTGTTAAGTGTTGTGAGTCCAAATTTCAGGTTTGGGGAGTCCAGTGTTGTTGCGGCAGCCGATGTATCCATACACCAAGACCTTGAATTTTTCTTTTCAGATCAATACATGAAAACATTGTTTGCATAAGTGTCTCCTTATGTTATTTTGAATAAAATTAAGCTCACCAGTTATAACCTTCTGACCGTGGTACATCCTGACCTATCTCAAGATGCCTCTGCATGGACAATCAGTCAGGATCCTGATACGAGGTCATGAGGATAGCCCACCTAGTGACGAGGTGTCCATTCAGGAACGAGTGCTTGAGATGGCCCCACCAGGTGGTGCACCAGTGCTACCACCACCTAATGGTCAACATCTACTTTTGGTGGTTCCGATAGAGGATGTTTGTAAGCTCAGTGCCCTGCATGAGTTTCAGAGATAGAGACCTCTCAAGTTCAGGGGAGAGATGAATCCGCATGTCGTTGAGGACTAGCTGAAGGTTGTGACATGGGTCTTCCGCTTAGTGAAGACACCATCTGACTAGATGGTGATCTTGGCAGCAAGACTTCTACAGGGCTCAGTAGGGATATGGTGGAGTTTGACCATCCAGAATCATTATGAGGCAACCCTCACTTGGGTTGACTTTGAGAGGATTTTTCTATAGGAGTTTTTTCTGAAACCTTGCACTCTGTGCACATCCAGGAGTTTCTTCACCTAAAATAGGACAACATGATGGTGGATGAGTACATGGTAAGTGTAACAACTCAAAGTTTCATTAATGGAAATCCCTCTTGATCTAGTTAAATGTCTCTTTATGTAAAACATTTATATAAAATGTCAACTTACTTGGTTTTATGTTAAGAATTGTGACTGTTACTTTTATAGTCATTGAACAGTGATCACATGATTAGTATAAATATAGGGCTTTAACAAATCCAATTTACTTAGAAAAAACAAGTGATGGCCTCATCTAGTAGAATTGCTCCATACGAAGCCCATTTATCGGAGCTCGGAAAAGAGGTGGCATCCTTGGGCTTCGCTCTTGACCAAGACCAAGCTGAGCTTCATCATGTCAAGCTCAAATGGGACCGTCTACAGGAAAAGTGGAAGTTGATAGAGATTACCACTCGAGTGATGTTATATGAGCCACCCCAAGAGTCTGTCACCATCGAACACCTTACCCTTAGGTCTTATGCGGCTGTTTTAAGAGGTTATGTAACAAATCACTAGTACTATGTTCATGTACATTATTTTTGTATATAATAATTAATATACCTTCTTGTCATTATTGATACATTGTAAATAGTTTTTAAAGTACAAATAGTGTTTTTAGTTATTATTTAATTAAGAAATCTATTTTATTAAATTAAGGTATTTTTAAATTAAATAATATTTTAATAAAATATTATTATTATTATTAAATTAATTTTATTATATATAAATAATCATATAATTTTATGAATGCAATTATAATTTTTATTAAGGTTTGAAAGCCATTTCTGTCAAAACCCGTGAATTTTCGATAAATGTCGTTTTTTATTTTAAAAGTGAAAATTAAAATATTTAGAAAATTATTTAGATAAAATAAATGATATTTCTGGAATCATGATGTCTAAATTATCCAATGGTGAATTTTTCATAATTTTCTGAGATAGTCAAATTTTTGGGTAAAAATTAAAAACCATTTTAATATATAATGTGTTTTATGACATCATAATGACCCAATAGTGATGTAATAAAATAATATAAGCTTTATGTTCGGCCAATATATGTTTTACCATTAAAATAATGTGATTTTGGGTTTGTTTGACTTACTTTTCAAAGCATTAATGGACCCCTCAAGACTTATTAAACATCTTGTCTTTTTAAATTATTTTCCATGGGAGTGTGACTCACCTCCACATAAGCAACCCATTATTTTAAGAATTTCGAACTTTGGACTTATAAAATATTATTTTCCTCTTCCATTTTCCAAAAACCATGGGCAAAAACCATGATCTGATTTGTGGTTTGGATTAGTTTAATGTAAGGGGTCCCAAACCTAAATAATAAAGAATTCACTCACCTTTCCTATATAAACCCACCCAAGCTCCCAATTCCTCCTCACTCAAAGCCTTTGGAGTTCGTCCAACCTCTGACCTACTCTCTCTATAATCCTCCCAAGGTTCCCCAAGCTCCCAAGAAGCCTCTCTCAAGCCTCTCTCAAGCCTTTGGAAGCACACTTCCAAGTAAGGGTTTTTTCTTCCTTTCTCATTTTTGTCCAATTTTCTTTAAGTTGTTTTTCCCTTTTAATTTCAATTATGAATGTTGGGGTATTGTTTTTCACCTCCCTCATACTTAACTCTTATTTTTTGAATGATGGGAGACCCCTTTCTCTCTCATTAAATTCCTCCCATGTACACCCGTTACTATGCCGAAATTTCAAAAGGAACTTCTCTCTCCTCATTTACATTCAAGAAATACTTTTGTATCATGAATCTAAATTCCATTAAAATTGTTGGGATATGTATCTATATGAACTCATTACTTTCCATTACATGTAAATATGATGAGGAACCCCTTTCTCTCTCGTCAACCATTTTTATGAATTCTTATGTCACGTCGTTACGCTACTGAAATCGCACCGATTTTCTAAGCCAATGCCATTGTGTAGTGAATACCATGTCCATTTCTCCATCAAGAGTATTAACCTTTATGCACATTTACTTATTGATTATAAAGTTTCATGCCTGAATTCCACATTCCTTTATCGTGGAATAAATGATTATGTTTTATGAATCCATGTTTTATGATCCATGTGGCACACTTATGCATGAAATGAAATTTTTAAGAAGGGTGATCCCTTATAGCACTCCAATGCATTGGATAAAGTATAGTATCATGATACATCATGTGAAATGAGTGCTGACTCATTCTAATTCAAGTGCAACGAGGTTTTACTCATGCTTTATGTGCAATGATGATTTACTCATGCTCCATGTGCAATGATCCTTGGCTCATGCTAATTACATGTTAAGTGTTGTTGCCACATTTCCATGTTATGATTATCATGCTTTATCATGCCTTTATGTTCATGTTTCTCTTATTCTCTATTGATATGACTATTTTATTTCATGTTTTAAGTTGTTATGTAATGATCCTAAGCCCCAAAGACACTAGATCTCTTGATCATCCATGTTTTATCAAGTGAATAGTTTATGTAATAAATCATGTTTAAGTTTGTAATAAAAGCAGGGTTGTCGTAGTAAGGTTCACGAAGCTTTCCCGCTACTCCACAGATATAGTGTGAGACCCTTTCTTCAAGGGTAGAGCCTTTGATCAGGGACTCAGGTGGGAGATCAGGGCTTCAGTGGTGTCTCTCAGTATCCCTACCCAGGACATGGTGCTAGAGTGATTCCTTCTGATGGAGATATTCTTGGAGGAGCAAGCACCGAGAGCTAGGTCTTCCAGCAGATCTCAGGTGGCAGAGTCTTCGGCAGGCAGCAAACAGCAAACATGTTGGCCAAAGCAGGCCAGGTCTTTTAGAGGCTGACCCCAAGACTCAGGGTTGGTAGTGCAATTCTCCCAGGCTAGAGGGAGTCATCCAAGGGCCAGGATTTTCTACTCGTGCAGCGGGTAGGGACACATGGCTTGTGACTGCCAAACCCGCCGTACAGATAACCAGCAGATGGTCGAGGGGTCGCTGAGATAGCGGTAGTGGTTCAAGCAAGGAGGTCCACAGGGCGGTGGACATGGCAGGGGAGCTGTCCGAGTGGAAGGTAGTGGTAAATGGTTCAAGGTATTACTTCCACCACCCCCATGTGGTCCACCCTGACCTCAGGGAGCGGGCGGGAAGGGGTGAGCTCAGCTCCAGGCTGTAGAGACTTATGACCACAGCACTCCAAAGATGATCCAAAGTATGATCTGTGTCTTATCCACCCTAGTTGTAGTACTTATTTACATAGGTTCTAGTCACTCCTTCCTTACCAAAGTTCATATTCGGAGCTTGGAGATTATGGTGGAGTCGTTGGCTCAATCCTTACGGCTAGAGACTCCTATGGGAGGGGATTCGACAATTACACATCGGTGTCGGCAGTGTGAGCTTACTCTAAGAGGTGAGATATTTGGCTAAGATATTCTAGTAGTGGAGTCGAGGCCTTAAAATGTTATCTTGGGTATGGATTGGTTATCCACATTCCATGATCAGATCGATTTTTTTAGGTGTATAGTGTGGTGTTTCCAAAGATATGGGACTAGGTTTTCCTTCACCGGTGAGAAGGAAACCCTTGTAGCATAGGACGGAATCTCTTAGAGGAGGGTGTAGCTAATCACTTACCAGTTGGCTAGCCTCACCCTTGGTGTAGTAGAGGAGGGGATTCCAAGCTTCCCTGTAGTGGTGGATGAGTACGAGGATGTTTTTCTTGATGAGGTTCCAGGTCTACCTCCTCATAGAGAGGTAGACTTCTATATCGACCTGTACCTCGGGACGACACCGATATCCACATTGGAATATCGAATGGCTCCCGCAGAGCTTTGTGAGCTGAGATTATAGCTGGAGGACTTGTAGGAGAAGGGGTTCGTAAGGCCCATCATTTCACCATGGGCAGCCCTAGTTCTTTTTTCCAAAAAGGAGGATGGAAGTTTGAGGTTGTGCGGGGACTTCCGATGTCTGAACCAGGTGACCATGAAGAACAAGTACCCACTACTAAGAATTAATGAACTCTTCAATCAACTGAAGGGAGAGAAGTGGTTCTCAAAGATAGACCTCAGATCTGGTTATCACCAGCTCCAGGTACGAGACGAGGATGTACCAAATACAACCTTTAAGTGTCGGTATAGACACTATGAGTTCTTGGTGATGCCTTTTGGCATGACCAATGCCCTGGTAGTTTTTGTGGGCCTCATGAATAGGATCTTCAAGCCCTACCTCAACCATTTTTTCATGGTCTTCATTGATGAAATCTTGGTGTACTCGGCGTCGGAGGAGGAGCACACTACACACCTATGGATGATCTTGGATACACTCCGAGAGCACCAGCTTTATGGTAAGATCTCAAAGTGTCAGTTTTGGATTCGGGAGGTCCATTTCCTAGGACACATCATCTCGTAGGATGAAGTTGCAGTAGATCTAGAGAAGATAGAGTTAGTGATTTCTTGGGAGCCACCCAGAAGTGTGACTGAGGTGTGGAGATTCTTGGGGTTAGCTGGTTACTATCAGAGATTTGTACCCGACTTTTCCATGGTAGTAGTACCCTTATCAGCATTGACATGGAAGGGACAACCCTTTGTGTATATAGAGAAATTTCAGTAGAGTTTCCAGGATTTGTGGTGGATATTGACTAGTTCTCCCATATTAAGACTACCATAAGAGGGCGTTGGGTATGTAGTTTACTACAATGCATCAGGGGCTAGGCTCAGTTGTGTCCTAATGCAGGAGTGAGAAGTGATTACCTACGAATCACGGCAGTTGGTCCAACATGAGAAGAACTACGCGACCCATGACCTAGAGTTTACAGTAGTGGTTTTTTCCTTAAAGATGTGGTGGCACTACTTGATGGGTGAGAGGTTCACCATTTACTCCGACCACAAGAGTCTCAGGTATATCTTCTCTCAAAAGGACCTAAACCTGAGACAGAGGTGATGGCTAGAGTTCCTCTAGTACTATGATTTTGAGATAGTCTATACTCTTGGAAAGGGGAACATAGTGGAAGATACACTCAGTAGAAGGACCAGGTTGCAGCTACTAAGTGAGGCGACAGAGTAGTTAGCCATGATGTGGATATCCTTCATGGATGATGGTGAAGATACTTACCTCCAGTCGATGACTGTTACTCCCCCGCTCTTACAGCGATTCAGGGAGTCATAGCTGGGGGGTATTGACTATGAGGCCCAGCATACTCATATATCCTCAAGACGGGTTCCTGATGGATTTTCGATAGATGGGGAGCACATCATCCTTTTCATAGGGTGCACCGTAGTGCTAGTGACTTTATGGGAGGAGGTATTGAGGGAGTTCCATACTTCCCCTATGTAAGTACATCTTGGTGTGGAAAATATGTACTAGGACCTCCGATGTCAGAAATGGTGGCCAGGGATGAAGAAAGTAGTGGCCAAGTTCATTTCACAATGTCTCACTTGTCATCAAGTGAAGGTCGGGCACCAGGTTCCGGTAGGCTTGACTCAGCCACTCAAGGTACCAGAGTGGAAATGGGATGGTATCTCTATGGACTTTGTAAAGGGGTTACTATGTACGTCTAGAGGTCACGACTCTATCTGGGTGGTCATTGACCGACTCACCAAGTAGGCTCACTTCTTACCCATTTGGGAGCAGGGATTGGTAGAGGGCTTGGGACGCCTCTACGTCCAGGAGATAGTGCAGCTCCACGGGGTGCCTTCGATGATCGTCTAGGATTGTGATGCTCGCTTTACATCCCATTTGTGGAAGAGATTTCATGAGTCATTCAAGACATAGCTATGATTGAGCATAACTTTTCATCCCCAGACAGATAGTTAGACAGATCGAACCATATAGACCTTGGAGGACATGGTCTGTGCTTGTGTCCTTAGATTTGGTCATAGTTAGGAGGACCACCTACCACTGGTGGAGTTTTCATACAACACCATCTATCATTCCACCATTGGCATGGAACCATTTGAGGCCTTGTACGGGCGGCCTTGCAGATCACCCATACGTTGGACATACCCAGGGGATTCGGCACTCATGGGTCCAGAGTTGGTATGGGCTACCACCGAGAAGGTGTAGATCATCTAGGAGTAGATGAGGACTGTATAGAGCGAGCATAAGTCTTATGCCGATAGGAGATAGAGACCCTTGGAGTTCAAGGAGGTAGATCATGTGTTCCATCAGGTCTCACCCCAATGAGGATTATGGAGATTTGGTCGGGGCGAAAAGTTGTCTCCGAGGTTCATCGGGCCTTTTAAGATCCTGAGCAAAGTTATCAAGGTGGCATACCGCCTAGATCTTCCCCCACATATGGACTAGGTGCATGATGTTTTCCATGTATCATAGCCGAGGAGGTACTTTCTTGATCCATCGCACGTTATCGACTGAGGAGAGCTGGACATTGAAAATGGGGCGACATTTGCGAAGTTACCAGTGGAGATAGAGGATCGATAGGAGCAGTTCCTATGTGGGTGGTCAATACCTCTAGTTCATGTCTGATGGAAGCACAGTAATCTCTAGGAGAGCACATGGGAGTGGGATGCTCAGATTCATGCTCAGTACCCCCATCTTTTTGTTTAGTTTTTGTTTTGGCTTTTGGGGATGTAAATCCCTAAGGTGGGGAGAATGTAATGTCTCTAAATTCCCATGTAATTTTTTTTTATATGGATTTTTTTTAGATCGAGAAATTAGACGGCACATGGTTCTAAGGCCCAAAGAGCCCATAACGGCTTTTTAAACTTTTTTTAAGGTACGTTCAGTAAACACGCGAGCATGATTTTCTATCTTTTTAACTGGTGCTCGGATTAAAAATCTGAGGGCATCGTTGGATTTAGAACACCGGGATTTTCCTAAAAATTACTTAACTTCATCTGGCAAGGGCCGGATGGAAAATTTATTTTTTGTAATTTTTAAGAAAAATAATAAAATAATTTAAAAGAATTATTTTATTTTATTTCTCACTTTTGAGTGGAGGACGGTGACACTGCGGGGCAGCGAAGAGGCGGAAACGATGCGCATTAATGAGGCTCATTAATGGCTCATTAACTCAAAGTGTAATGATGCTTTAATGATGTGTAATACTGATGTTGTTTCTTAAATAAAACAGTGTAACAACGCAACGTTGCATCATAAAATAAACATTGTGATGTGCTCCTATTTATAGTTCGACGCACTGGGAAAATAAGGATTAAAAAATTTTGAAGATTCTCTAACGAACCTATGATGGACTTCCACCCTAGTGAATAATGAAGAACGCTGGAAGAACTTCATCAACTTCGACGCCTTTCGAAGATTAGATCCGGGAAGCGATGTCGACGTCTTAATCCCTTGAGGACGAATGTTGCGGCATCAGATGTAATAAGAGGTAGGGATTTTTTATTTGATGTTATTCTTCGTCCTTTTCAAAAAAACAATGAACACAGATCAACCCATGAACAGGTTGATCCAAAATTTGTGCATTATGGGGGAGGGTGTTTTATTCTTGGGGTTTTATTTTATTCAGGTTCCAAATCTTGGCATGGAATGATTGAAAGGAAACTCCCCGAACATCCCCCATCTTTAAACCACTAATGTGTAGGTCCTGGTCTCAAAAGAACAAGGCCTGAGCACCTCCTCATGTGTGTTCTTGGTGGATGTACCCTCAAAATGAAGTCAAGGTAGGTTTGGGATCCTCGCAGTGAAGAGGGAGCTCCCCAGAGGCCACAGATGCTGACAGCTCGAAGAACGGACCACTGGAGCGCGTCCGGTGGTCCACTAAACTCCCTACCACCACGCTGGTGCCGGCGGTGGCGGCGGTGTCCGACCTCACCAGCCACATAGAGGAGGCAGACCACACTGATGGGCCACATTGACCGGGAAGCCGTAGCTCATCATCCGTAGTGGTGAGCTGGAGGACACTGCACTAGGCGGGGCGCTGCGTGGAGGGACGGCCTACATCTGGGCCGTTTGGATGGCTGGAGAAGTCGCGGTCCATAGACCGTGGCTGGTGGAAGTTCCCCGCGCCCACAGGGCCAGGGAGAGCTAGACGTGGTATCCTAACCGCGTCCCGGCTAGTCAGCACCACCGGCCGCACGGTGCGGCCGGTCCCCAGCTGGAGGGCCGATCCCCCGGTGGGCCAGACCCGAGCCCAGTGAGCCGGACCACGTCGGTGAGCTGGACCCATGCCTAGTAGACCAAACCTGCACCGGAAGGCTAGATTTTCACCCCTTTGGGTCGGGCCAAACTAGACCGGGTCATTAGGCAACTCGGCAGGCTGGACCCTCGGCCAACCAGGCTGGGTCCGGTGAGGCCTATTGGGCCTAGCCTACTAACCAGGTCAGACCAGACCGACCTCGACCCACATCAGGTCGGGTCGAGTCTGTATTAATGAACTAGGGTATGTGGGACCCTTGGGCTGGGTTGGTCGGGTCAGTCAGACCGGGTCGGACCGAGCCCAGTCGCAACTGGTCCCCTGGTTACTAAAACGCTCGTATCTTGCAAATCGCGCGTCCGATTGACGAGCTGTTTGCGGCGTTGGGACCCTATTGATGAAGAGTATCTTTTGTAATGATATATGGAGACTTTCATGGAATTTGATATGCAATTAAGGGATTGAGGATCGGTTTTACCAAGCACGCTACGTATAAAACCCCGCGATTGGCTGAGACCTGAAGACTGTTGACTTTTGGCCTAGTGGGAAGCACATCTCTATGACTTTGAAAACCTACGGTGGGAAACACTTCTTTGTGACTTTGTAGGCCCACAATATGTGATGAGGAGGAGTATCTCAATAGGCCATGACTAGTGGGAAGCCACTCTCCGTGACTTTGAAGGCCCACGGTACGCGATGGGAAGGTGTACCTAAGAAGTCCAAGGTTAGTGGGATGCACTTCTTCGTGACTTGGAAGGCCCACTATACTCTCTAGAAAAGGATTTCTCCAGAAGTTGAGGTGTTCAACAATGTGACTGATGATGTTATTATTACTACCCTAGAATATACCTGGTGTGAGTAGTCTTGTGTTTTGTTCTTTACTTTGAGGAATTGATGTGTGGTCTTTCCATTTTTTGGGGGGTCCCTACTGAGTACTGTGTTACTCACCCCTCCATGAGCTTCACCTGCACATGTTGGGTTTGGTGTAGATGACCGACATTTCGACAGGGGTGCTCAGGGAAACAGGTGGACTTAGTGGCGTAGGACCAGGCGAGGCCTAGTAGGATTGGGCAGACATGGCATACTGCTTCGGCTTCCAGTAGCTTAACTACTCTCATGATCATGTGGGGTTTTCTGTGGATGGCCATCAGAGTTTATTTTTTTTGTACTTTTTGTTTTCAGTTCCTTGTTGGGTTTGTATTCTGACTCACTTACTTTCAGTTGTACTTGCTCTCATTCTTGTTTTAGTAGTATACTTGTTTTCTCCCTTATAGTGTGTTGGTATGTGGTTGGGTGTGTGTGTACATATAGGTACTCAGGAGAATTCCTCCCACTTGTAGGTTGATTCCTTCAGTGCTAGTCTTCAGCCCTTGGCCTTCAGGAGGTGGGCTTGGGGTAGTCACGGCACGATCCCTAGGGGACGAGTCATAAAAAATACTCAACAAGAGTATCTATATACTTGGTATGGTTTATAAATAATCCAATACCATAAAATTCACTAGAAAACAATCCTTTTGTGTGGAATACAATGAGTAGAATATGCCCTTACACTCGTGTAACACTATGTTCAATTCAATAGTGCATGTGCTTCAAGTAGCATGAAATGACGAGATAAAATTTTTGTAACAAACATGTTACGATGCTTCTTGATAAACTTTAACAAATATAATCTTTCAAAACAATTATTCACTTTATCACCCATAAGCTGGTAAGAACTTCCTAGAATTTTTAAAGATACTCAGTCCGTTTTCCTAATCCAATTCCAAAGTCTGATTGATCAATACAAAAAAATATAAATTCTGTCAAAATATCATTGAGATAATTTTAAACCACTTATAATCTGAATCCAGAAACCTCACTTTTCCATAAACTATTATTTTGTAGAAATTATTTTCACAAACTTTTTTAGTCCCTTTTAAAACTTCCTTGTACTCATCGTGAACTATCATGTATCCTTCATAGACTACCTTGCACCATGTGTCATGAGTGCTTCATGGACAACCTCTCTTTGTGGACTAACTCTACTTCACTGACTGCTGATGCAATACAGACACAGACTAACTTCCCTTTTTGAGCTTTTGAGCCTCGTAAACTCCTTCCATGAACTGTCCCTACAAACTATCTCCTTCATGGAATTGATCCCTCACAAACTACTTCCTACATCACGGAATTCTCCATCACGAACTACTTCGAACTTACCCGAAATTTTTCAGCAGTGATGATCTTCTCTAAAAAAATATCACACTTAATGATGTGATTAGGTTCCTTTATATTGGAAAATAAATCCCACAAAACCCACTAATCACAATTACCCAAAACTCCAATGTGGGACTGCCTTCACCGTGAACTACTATGTGGTTTGCATGGAACCTTAATTGTAACAGCCCAAGATTTTATGAAAAATATTCTTTTTAATTTCACTAATGTCTTGTGTTGTACGCTACACCAAAAGGAGCTTGCACAACACTCATCCTTGACTTGTCTTGAATTACACGCAATCGTGACCTTCCTCAATAGCGTGTGTAGTACGCAATAACGAGTTTCACTAAACAACAATATGCTATTAAAATATTATTAAAACTAGCCGTTATGAATAGTAATAACCACTTTTTGAAATTTTTTAAATTTTATTTTTCAAAATGGACTTCATTTTTGGATTCGGAATATCGAAATTATCTTAGGGTGAAATTTTGGTAATTTTTGGATAACTTTCATATTTTGATGAATAGTGGAAATTACTAAATTTTAATTAAAAACAACTTTTTCAATCGAAATAATTAATAGTGATAAATTATTAATTTTAGTGGTTTTAAAGTATATTTAGAATATATTTTTACAATTTAATACAATGATGGTCATTGGATGTAATTTCATATTTAAACCAGTTATAAACAAGTTTCAATCTTTTGATAGTTATTATCTCTTAAAAACACGCTATTTGTTGTGACAGCGGAAATTAATTATAAAATTAATTAATGCAACTTATATGTTGGGAATTTTGTAAAATAGAAATCATTTTTGAATTCGGAATATCAATTATAGCTTAGGGTGAAATTTTGGCATTTTTCTAAAAAACTTCAATTTTTGATGAATAGTGAAACTACTAAGTGGTAGTTAAAAAAATTAATTTTTTTCATAAATCTTAATTTTACCGTTTCTGTGAATGGAATTTCAAAAATCCGAGAGACATGGTTGATGTCAGTAAGTAAAATGTGGTTCAATGAGATGAAAATAATTTTTGGTGAATAGTAACTTTTTACTTTTATTTACCACGGTTAAAAGTAAATAGGGTAATTAAGGGTAAAAATGATATTAATATTACCCTAAAACATGTCCTAATCCTATTGGACAAGTGTATTTCGACCAAAAACAAACTTAGGAATAAAATATGACCATTTAGGCCCACTTGAATTAGATTAGGACATTTATTATTATTTAATTCAAAGAAGAGTTAAAAGAGTTAAAATCAAAGTTTATTTACGAAAACATTTTTAATATGGGGTTATACATAAGATAAATTAGACTATAAATATTCATTAGAAAGATAAAAAGTTTCCTAAATAATGGTATTTTATTTTTAATTTTTATACTTTAAATAATTTAATTTAGTTATGACACAATGATGATGCAGTAATTACCTTTTTAAGAAAATATTAACATAATTGATGTCATAAATGCCCAAACAAATGTAATTTGAGACTTTTTATGACTTAAAATAATTTTCTAGCTTAATATGACATGTTATTGTTGATTTAAGTAACTTGGTTCGAACTTATCATTCTGTTAGAAATTTCATAAAAATCATGTACCAAATAGTGTCAAAATTGACATAAATTAGTTTTTAAAACAAATATTATATTATTAATTGTTATTTAATTCCTAAAAATCTAAGGTTCGTCAAAATTACTTAGATAAGGATATATATATTAATAATAAACAACTTGGGGTTCGTTTGGCTTCATATAGTAAGTTTATTAACCATATAGTGTAAGAAAACAAAAAGACACGGTAAAAGTTAAATTATTTAACTTAGAGTTAAATCTAATTGATAAGGTTAAAATAATAACCTAAACTTGTCTAAATCCTATTGGATGAGAGGATTTCGACCCATACCCACTTTATCTTCGAAATAAGACCATTTGGAACCATTATAAACCGAATTTGACCTTAATATAAAATAATATTTTGAGATTTTCCTAAGATGCCCCTCTCCTCCCTTATAAAAGGGCACCTCCCCCCTTTCCTCCTCACACCAATTTGAGCATTCAAGATCGGCCAACCCCTGCCAAAATCTCTTCTCCACTTCCCTAGTTTCATCCTAGAGGTCCTGGTCTTCTTCAAAGACCATCCTTAGTTCTTTAAGTGGAGGTTAAGTGAAGGCGCGTCAAAAAGAGGTAATATCCATTACCGATCTTTTTCAATTTCTTTCTTCTTCAACTTCTTCTTATTTAGTTGTTTCATGATAAAGTAATAACATCAGTATTTCTTATATACTGATATGTTATTATAAATATGAAACAACTCTAATTAACCTTCTATCCATCCTATGGAAAAAGGAAATCACCGCGCGTGCGTACGTACGGAATACCGTCTCCACGCCGTGGTGTAATCTATTTTCCGCCACCACCTTAATTGGATGGGTATAATGGTGTAATGAGTAACTATATATGATTATTATAAATTGATATTGATACTGAAATACTATACATACACTTAAACACAATTCCACGACCATGGGAACGATATCATCGCTCGTGCGTACGTACGGACTACCGTCTCCACGACGCGATGAGATTCATTCTCAATGATTAACCATTAATGAATGATTATAAAGTATATATAGTAAGTACTAATGAAATATATGACATAATAATGATACTGGGTTTATTTATATTTATGTCATCTACTTAATTCCTTTCAATTCAATAAGGAAACGAAAACAGCGTTCATGCGTACGTACGGACTACCGTCTCCATGAACGGTGTATTTCTTTCCATTTACTGATTTATTATATATATGTATATTCTGAATATATATATATAAATCATGTTTTATATTCTGGAATTAAGTAATCACGATCTAAGTAATCATATGAATAATTACAAGTCAAAACACGGACGACAAATGAAACAATTTTACCCAAAACACTCTTTAACATGGAATTTACAAAAGAACGGGTAATATAATGTCATAAGTGAACCATATATGATATAATAACAATGAATATGATTCTTTAATAAAGTAAATGACATTATTTAAATCATTATACAGGAGGTTCGTACACTTACGAAGAAAATCGGACCTAAGGTAAGGGAAATATCACAATCTCATTTTTATCCGAGATTGTTTATACTTTAGTATTTACTGGGGTGTATTTTATCATCCACATCCATGCTTCCTCAATATGTAATATTATTTCCATCCACGTACAATTATTTAAATCCAATTTTACCCTTCAGTGAGTTTTTATTAAAAGATATGAAAGGAATCTTTTGTCGTTTTTTTCGTACGAGGTACTTTTTGACTTTTCCGACAAAAGTACGAAGAATGTTTTTTTTTAACTTATACGACATGAATGTATTTTTAAAACATTATTTCCAAGAAGCATAATTTACAAGTTTTCAAGTTTATTTTTAATCAAATTCTTTTATTTAAAATTTGTATGACATGTTAAGAAAGGAAAAATGTTTTTGAAGAAGAAAGGATATTTTCCTCAAGAATGGAGTTCAAGTGTTTTATCAAAATTATTTTCCATATAAGATAATAAAGGGTTATGTTTTTATTCCTATTATTACATTTATTTGATTATGTTGTGATGGAATTATTTTTATGAATTCCTTTATCTTATATGAATTGTTTTATGATGTCATGATGTTTAAGATTTCCATTTGTATTACATGGGTTATGCAATGATGTATGATTTATGATTTTGTGGCACACATAAGATTGGTATCGTTATGAGATGGGTGGGACCTATATCTCCCTCCAATGCATTGGGTAAAGATTTTATATCTCATGAGATAGACATGGCTGGAACGGTAGGTTATACCGGTTCAGTGAAACAGGACTGAAACGAGGGTGACTCGGTTCAGAAAGTGACTTTGTCCACTAAGATAGTCTTGGAAATGAGTCTTGACTAACAAGAAATGATTCTCTATGATTATGTGTGTATGCCACAAAGTTTCATGTTTTAAGTTATGATTATTGGGATTACATTTCACTACTATGATTTATCCCATGTTATGAAATTATGCTCTCTTTTGCAGGTTAAGATTTCCAAAAGTTATGTTCTTATGAATATGATGTGATTGATTTTTCTTTTGTTTACCCTTACTGAGCATTTGAGCTCACCCTTTTATGTTTTCTTTTCCCCAGGATATAAAGAAAGGTTTTAGGTAAAAAAAAATGGAAGATCTTTATGGGAGATATTGAAGATCTTTCACCACGATTAGAAGATTGCGTTCCGAGTTTCCAAAGACACTAAACTATTACGATCATTGTGTGTGTGTTTTTGTTATGTACTAAGTATTCCGCAAATGTAATGTAATGTCCATATACGTCAGGCTTCGGGTCTCTACAGTTGGTATCAGAGGAAAGGTTTAGTCAACCTTTGGAAACTAGGATGCGAAAACGTTAGTGAGATCCCTAGAGATATTTCTAAGGTATGTCTAGGGATGTCCCTAAGGTTAAGTATACGTATAGGTTATAGTACTAGAATTACGCTAACGATCATAGAATTAAACCTAAGATGTTAGATATTGAAGGTACTCCCCCTTTATTATGTTGTTTTCCCTAGCATGATTTTTGCCTCTCACACTATTCTTTTTGGGTTTTAGACGATGGCTGGAACCCGAAGGAACTGTGTTGATCAATGCAATGGACAATGCAATGATTTTCCTCCTGAACAAACAAATGTTATGGGAGAGGGAGTGCAAAATCTTATTGCTATACTTACACAAGCTATGAATCATTCTGGACTTCCAAATGAGCAGAGAAGGGAACAATATTCTATTGAGTCCTTCATGAGGCAACGTCCACCTTCTTTCAGTGGGTCTTCTGATCCACTTGTTGCTGAACAATGGATCAGTACCACTGAAAAGATATTTTCAGTTCTTCAATGTTCTGAACATGATAAATTCATCTTAGCAGTATATTGTTTGGAAGGTGAAGCTGATCAATGGTGGAATCTTATCAAGAATATGAGGCAAAGAGATGAAATTGATTCCATGGAATGGGACGAGTTTAAGAACTTATTTTTCAATAAGTACTTCCCTCGTATTCTTCGAACAAAGATGGAGAAGGAGTTTCTTGAACTAAAGCAAAAGGATGATGAATCTGTTGGTATATACGAAGCGAATTTTACAAGGCTTGCAAGGTATGCATCTGGATTTATCATCCAACCTGAAAGTAAAGTTGATCGATTTTTCAGTGGATTAAAACCAAGTCTTCGAAGGGCATTAGCTATAAGAGACTTCAGTAGCTATGAAGAAATTGTGCGTTGTGCTATCAAGGTAGAAATGGAAGTTGGTGTTACATATTCATCTCATGGTTTTGACAAGAAACGAAAGATGGAGTGCAAGGAGAAATTTCAGAATAATGGTGAAAAGAAGATGAATGTTTCCTTATGCTCAAAGTGTGGAAAGAAGCATGGTGGAGATTGTCTTAAAGGGACTAGAAAATGTTTTAAGTGTGGAAAAGAAGTTCATCGAGCAGTTGAGTGTCGAAGTAATGGAAAAATGGTTTCTAATGATGTGAATAAAGAAAATACTACAGAGAACGCACCACCAACACTTCAATGCTTCAAGTGCAAGGAAATGGGGCATTATGCTAATAAATGCCCTAATCCAAGGGTTAGTGATGATCGACATGAGCAACCGCTTAAGGAAAAGGACAAAGGGAAGTCACATGCGATCACTATTGGCAATGTTGAATATGACAATGATGTGATGGAATGATTAAGTGTTTATGTAATGGGATTCCAAAATAATGTTGTATCATGGAGCATTGGAATATTTATGTATTGGTCTAATGTGGTATTCAAAGTGATTGAGATATTATGCGCATAATGAAGGGAAAACGAGAAAATGAAATTTTTAACAGTATTCATGAGCTCATGATTGATATAAGGACTAAGTGATATCATGGTTTGAGTATATAGAATTTTGAGGATTTTGGTATGTGGAAGGTGTTAACTTTTAACTGCATTCATGTTTTCACTAAGGTTCAATGGGTATTCAAGAGAATACATGATTAAGGCCTTTGAATGTTTGGAATGTGACCAACAATAAATATCTTATGATATATGGGGATCAAAGATGGTATTAAATCTCTGGTAATCGTTTTCACTATATTATGACAATGGACTGCAATATTATGGATAAGCCTAAAAACTAGAATGGATTATGTTGGACATAAATTAGTATTGTTTAAGGATAGAAGTTCTTTTTTTGATATTATTGATGGGATGTTATAGCAATATAGCTTTAGAAAAAGGAAAAACTGCAGGACGGGCGACAGCCCATCGCGTCGGACAAGGCTGTGGAAATCGAACCCACAATCGAAGTGCGACTGGCCTTTATCGCCTACCACTGGCCTACAGGAAGTCCATGTTTAGTAGAAACTAGTTTTATTATATTAAGCAGTATGATATATGAAGTATAAGTCCATTTTAGGAACCATATATGATTAATCTCACTATAGATCGACTTATGTATATAATTTTTGCTAACCTTTTGTTTGAGATAGATGGAATGACCCGTCATTCTATCACATGATCTGCTAACACTTCACGAATAACAAATTCAACTTCATTTATTTAAGAGATGAAGTGAAAATTGTTCAAGGCACGAACAACAGTGAGATTGTACCAAAATAAAGTAAGTATTTATTCTAATTCAAATTCTTCAACTTTAGGGAAACGATCTTGAAAACCAAAAATGTTGTCCTAGTGCTCTTATATCTGATTAATCAGATGGTACCTTAGATCGTCACAAATTTATGGATTTGTGATTGTTGGCTTTTCCATAGCCATGTTCTCTACCACTCTCCATCAGAACATGATGGTTAGATTTTTCTTCCATATCCATATTTTCACCTATGTGGAAACCCAGTGATTAGTTTATTTGGGTAACCGTTAAGTTTCATACTTTCGTTTTTAAAGATTGGTTTTGGTATTCCTTTTTATGATGTGGGTTTCTATTAAATAAACTTTCGAATAGTAAACTATTTATAACCCCGACGAATTTTAAGGGCGAAATTCATTTTAAGGGGGGTAGAATGTAACAGCCCAAGATTTTATGAAAAATATTCTTTTTAATTTCACTAATGTCTTGTGTTGTACGCTACACCAAAAGGAGCTTTCACAATACGCATCCTTGACTTGCCTTGCATTACACGCAATCGTGACCTTCCTCGATAGCGTGTGTAGTACGCAATAACGAGTTTCACTAAACAACAATATGCTATTAAAATATTATTAAAACTAGCCGTTATGAATAGTAATAACCACTTTTTGAAATTTTGTAAATTTTATTTTTCAAAATGGACTTAATTTTTGGATTCGGAATATCGAAATTATCTTAGGGTGAAATTTTGGTAATTTTCGGATAAATTTCATATTTTGATGAATAGTGGAAATTACTAAATTTTAATTAAAAACAACTTTATCAATCGAAATAATTAATAGTGATAAATTATTAATTTTAGTGGTTTTAAAGTATATTTAGAATATATTTTTACAATTTAATACAATAATGGTCATTGGATGTAATTTCACATTTAAACCAGTTATAAACAAGTTTCAATCTTTTGATAGTTATTATCTCTTAAAAACACGCTATTTGTTGTGACAGCGGAAATTAATTATAAAATTAATTAATGAAACTTATATGTTGGGAATTTTGTAAAATAGAAATCATTTTTGAATTCGGAATATCAATTATAGCTTAGGGTGAAATTTTGGCATTTTTTAAAAAAAATTCAATTTTTGATGAATAGTGAAACTACTAAGTGGTAGTTAAAAAAATTAATTTTTTTCATAAATCTTAATTTTACCGCTTCTGTGAATGGAATTTCAAAAATCCGAGAGACACGGTTGATGTCAGTAAGTAAAATGTGGTTCAATGAGATGAAAATAATTTTTGGTGAATAGTAACTTTTTACTTTTATTTACCACGGTTAAAAGTAAATAGGGTAATTAAGGGTAAAAATGATATTAATATTACCCTAACACATGTCCTAATCCTATTGGACAAGTTTATTTCGACCAAAAACAAACTTAGGAATAAAATATGACCATTTAGGCCCACTTGAATTAGATTAGGACATTTATTATTATTTAATTCAAAGAAGAGTTAAAAGAGTTAAAATCAAAGTTTATTTATGAAAACATTTCTAATATGGGGTTATACATAAGATAAATTCGACTATAAATATTAATTAGAAATCTAAAACGATTTCCTACATAATGGTATTTTATTTGTAATTTTTATACTTTAAATAATTTAATTTAGTTATGACACAACGATGATGCAAAAATTACCTTTTTAAGAAAATATTAACATAATTGATGTTATAAATGCCTAAATAAATGTAATTTGAGACTTTTTATGACTTAAACTAATTTTCTAGCTTAATATGACATGTTATTGTTGATTTAAGTAACTTGGTTTGAACTTATAATTCTGTTAGAAATTTCATAAAAATCATGTACCAAATAGTGTCAAAATTGACATAAATTAGTTTTTAAAACAAATATTATATTATTAATTGTTATTTAATTCCTAAAAATCTAAGGTTCGGCCAAATGACTTAGATAAGGATAGATATATTAATAATAAACAACTTGGGGTTCTTTTGGCTTCATATAGTAAGTTTATTAACCATATATTGTAAGAAAACAAAAAGACACGGTAAAAGTTAAATTATTTAACTTAGAGTTAAATCTAATTGATAAGGTTAAAATAATTACCTAAACTTGTCTAAATCATATTGGATGAGAGGATTTCGACCCATACCCACTTTATCTTCGAAATAAGACCATTTATAACCATTATAAACCGAATTTTACCTTAATATAAAATAATATTTTGAGATTTTCCTAAGATGCCCCTCTCCTCCCTTATAAAAGGGCACCTCCCCCCTTTCCTCCTCACACCAATTTGAGATTTCAATATCGTCCAACCCCTGACAAAATATCTTCTCCACTTCCCTATTATCATCCTAGAGGTCCTGGTCTTCTTCAAAGACCATCCTTAGTTCTTTAAGTGGAGGTTAAGTGAAGGCGCGTCAAAAAGAGGTAATATCCATTACCGATCTTTTTCAATTTCGTTCTTCTTCAACTTCTTCTTCTTTAGTTGTTTCATGATAAAGTAATAACATCAGTATTTCTTATATACTGATATGTTATTATAAATATGAAACAACTCTAATTAACCTTCTATCCATCCTACGGAAAAAGGAAATCACCGCGCGTGCGTACGTACGGAATACCGTCTCCACGTCGTGGTGTAATCTATTTTCCGCCACCACCTTAATTGGATGGGTATAATGGTGTAATGAGTAACTATATATGATTATTATAAAGTGATATTGATACTTAAATACTATACATACACTTCAACACAATTCCACGACCATGGGAACGATATCATCGCTCGTGCGTACGTACGGACTACCATCTCCACGACGCGATGAGATTCATTCTCAATGATTAACCATTCATGAATGATTATAAAGTATATATAGTAAGTACTAATGAAATATATGACATAATAATGATACTGGATTTATTTATATTTATGTCATCTACTTAATTCCATTCAATTCAATAAGGAAACAAAAACAGCGTTCATGCGTACGTACGGACTACCGTCTCCATGAACGGTGTATTTCTTTCCATTTACTGATTTATTATATATATGTATATTATGAATATATATATATATATAAATCATGTTTTATATTCTGTAATTAATTAATCACGATCTAAGTAATCATATGAATAATTACAAGTCAAAACACGGACGACAAATGAAACAATTTTACCCAAAACGCTCTTTAACATGGAATTTACAAAAGAACGGGTAATATAAAGTCATAAGTGAACCATATATGATATAATAACAATGAATATGATTCTGTAATAAAGTCAATGACATTATTTAAATCATTATACAGGAGGTTCGTACACTTACGAAGCAAATCGGACCTAAGGTAAGGGAAATATCACAATCTCATTTTTATCCGAGATTGTTTATACTTTAGTATTTACTGAGGTGTATTTTATCATCCACATCCATGCTTCCTCAATATGTAATATTATTTCCATCCACGTACAATTTTTTAAATCCAATTTTACCCTTCAGTGAGTTTTTAGTAAAAGATATGAAAGGAATCTTTTGTCGTTTTTTTCGTACGAGGTACTTTTTGACTTTTCCGACAAAAGTACGAAGAATGTTTTTTTTAACTTATACGACATGAATGGATTTTTAAAAAATTATTTCCAAGAAGAATCCTTTACAAGTTTTCAAGTTTATTTTTAATCAACTTATTTTAGTTTAAAGTTGTATTACATGTTAATAAAGGAAAAATGTTTTTGAAGAAGAAAGGATATTTTCCTCAAGAATGGAGTTCAAGTGTTTTATCAAAATTATTTTCCATCTAAGATAATAAAGGGTTATGTTTTTATTACTATTATTACATTGATTTGATTATGTTGTGATGGAATTATTTTTATGAATTCCTTTATCTTATATTAATTGTTTTATGATGTCATGATGTTTAAGATTTCCATTTGTATTACATGGGTTATGCAATGATGTATGATTTATGATTTTGTGGCACACATAAGATTGGTATCGTTATGAGATGGGTGGGACCTATATCTCCCTCCAATGCATTGGGTAAAGATTTTATATCTCATGAGATAGACATGGCTGGAACGGTAGGTTATACCGGTTCAATGAAACAGGACTGAAACGAGGGTGACTCGGTTCAGAAAGTGACTTTGTCCACTAAGATAGTCTTGGAAATGAGTCTTGACTAACAAAAAATGATTCTATATGATTATGTGTGTATTCCACAAAGTTTCATGTTTTAAGTTATGATTATTGGGATTACATTTCACTACTATGATTTATCCCATGTTATGAAATTATGCTCTCTTTTGCAGGTTAATATTTCCAAAAGTTATGTTCTTATGAATATGATGTGATTGATTTTTCTTTTGTTTACCCTTACTGAGCATTTGATCTCACCCTTTTATGTTTTCTTTTCCCCAAGATATAAAGAAAGGTTTTAGGTAAAAAAAATGGAAGATCTTTATGGGAGATATTGAAGATCTTTCACCACGATTAGAAGATTACGTTCCGAGTTTCCAAAGACACTAAACTATTACGATCCTTGTGTGTGTGTTTTTGTTATGTACTAAGTATTCCGAAAATGTAATGTAATGTCCATGTACGTCAGGCTTCGGGTCTCTACATTAATCCTTTGTGGTGGTCGATGTCATCCACAAACAAAAAATTCCTTTACAGATCCTTAAATCACCACCTCTCAACTGAAAACAAAGAGCCTCCCATGAACAATGATCCTCCTGTGAACTATAATCCCCCTGCAAACTATTTTTCACTACGTGGTCCGTGAACTGCTTTTTGCGAACTCCTTTACAGAAAACCTTCCTTTGCCATAAAACAAAATCTTGATTTTGAGACACAAAAATTCAGTATACACTGGGAAATTATAACCCCTTAAATATCGGATTCAACAACACCAACCATACTAATTTACGGTCAACTGGATTTTTCAACAAACACAAATTTTTACATCATTAAAGATTGAACCATATTCTATAAAAATTCACTTAATTGATTTCATCATGAATCTCATATATCATGATATATAACCTTTGATTGATTGCCTTTAGCAATATCATATTTAAAAAGGAAATTATTGTAACTTCTCATTCTTCCAGCAACATCTTTCTTTCTTAATCAAATGGAATTTCTTAAGAATTGTGAGTCTAATTTCTTGAATATGATGGTCTGTCAGATCATCCACTTTTACAAAGTGAGGTGATTTATTTTCTTCTCAATATTAATTTAAAACAAAATACAATACCTAAATATGATAATATTCCTTATCAGGTTGGTCATAACATAGTTGATCCATAAGAGATTGATCACAACACAGAGTCATCATAAATATTATGCGGACCATTGGCAACGGCTGCTGGAGTTTGAGGTTGGTGATCAGGCCTTTCTTAGAGTTTCACCTCACTTGGGACATCATCGGTTGGGTAAGAAGGGTATGTTGTCACTGAGTATTGTGGATCCCTTTGAGATCATTGGATGATTGGGAAAGGTGTCATATCGGTTGGACTTTCCATCTGGTTTAACTTACATCCATGACGTTTTTCATGTTCCCAGTTGAGGAGGTATTGACCGGATCCTCCCCATGTGATTGAATGGGAGGATATAAATCTTGAGCCCAACATCACTATGGTTGAGAAACTAGTTCATATTATGGACTTTAGAAAGAAGGTACAACACTATAAAATGATTCCTTTAGTCCATTTACTATGACAGTGAGAATGGGATAACCATGATACGTGGGAGAAGGAATTGTTGATGAGGCATAAGTGGCATTCAATTTTTGTGAGTCCATGAATCTAAGTACTTTTTGGGGATATAAAGTATTTATCGTGGGGATATTCTAAAACCCTTTTGTTTTTCTTCATTTATACCTTGTCTTTTGTTTTTGGTTTCCCTGTTTTCTTAGGTTCATTGCAAGCTTCTTAGGAATAGAGATATTTTTCTTGGAAAAATGACCTAAATTTTAGGGATGTATGTTTGTTTAAATTAATGAAGTATAGTTATAAATGTGTCAAAGACTTTGTGGGGTTCTCCCTGGGCTCAAATAACACCATTGTTGGTTTGGGATTTTGTGCAGAATCTTGACTATTCATTGTCTACTCGATGAATTCACAATGTGAAAGGGTTACACATTGTGTATTGTTTATCAGAAATATGTCGTAAATTGGTTCAATATGTGAAAGGTTTACATGTCGTGAATTAGGTTCACATTGTGTATTGGTTTTTAGGAATATGTAGTGAGTTTGGTTTAGAGCATGAAAATATTACATGCTGGGAAAAGTTTACACATTGTGGAATGGTCAGGATCTATATTTTAATCTGAAGCGATGAGTTTTTTGTGGGTATTTTTAATCAAGAATTACATGATGTGAAGGTTTTACACACTGTTTATTCTTCAGGGTTTGTGGATTTAAATGCAATTAATGTCTAATTTCAGTTTCATTTGGCTGCATCCTTACCTCTCCAAACCTTGGAGCTCTCCCAAGATATTTTAGGGATCTTCGTTCCTTCCAAATCATTTGTTCAACAATTCATCATTGTGGTTGTTTTGGTGTATCTCTCCAGGTAATTGGTCTCTCCTTCTTTATCACATTTGGTCACAGTGGAGACATTGGATGCATTTGTGTTTTGAATTCATGATTTATTAGTATTTTTTTATCAATCATTTATAGTTTCTTATCATTCATTGTCTTATGAAGGTCGATCTGTGGTTTTTCAATATCAGTTGTTGAAGAAAGACAGATTTTCATTGTTCTTATGGTAGGTTTTTATATACAATGGGTTAATTATATGAATTGATTATTGTTCATGTAAAATTAATTTTTATTATTCATTCAATTGAAGTGATTTGTGGTTTCAAGTGATTTCTTGGAAAGATTCGTGTTTTTAAAGGGGGTTTTCTTTAAAAATGATTTTTTTTAAAAAGTGTTTGATTAAATACTTGAATGGTGTTTTGATTTGAAAATGGGTTTTCAAACACCAAATCAGGTTGTCTTGGATTTAAAAAAAATTAAATTTTGATCACGGTTTTGAAATGGATTTTGATACACTTGGAACATGGGTAACCTTGGGTGTGTCAGGAACTATAACGAACCAACCCGAAGTGTCATCCAACCCGACACCTGACCTAGTCCATGGTATGGACCAAAGGACATTCTCGATCCCCATGTGCTGGAAACCAGTGCTTGGGTATTAAAAATATGATTTGGGAATTATTTCACCCATTTTTATAAGCATAAATAATCAACAGAAATAAACATCACAATGATAAATAACCCAATGTCAAACAAGGCATAATAATTTTCAGAATTCAATATTTAAAAATTTAAACAAAACCTAAAAGGATGAAAATGAAAACGGGGATAACAAAACCATCCCAACAACCTCCATATGATAAGAGAGTCATCTTCCTCAAGCTACCTGTACCAACACCTATAAGAAGTGGAACTCTAACAACCATATCTGCCATCACCATGATGCATCTTTCCTTTACCTAGTTCAAACATAACAAGGTCTACATACACCCAAAGGTGTATATAGGGTGTGAGACAAATCCTTGTAGAATTCCACCCAAAATAAAATATTCCATTCCATAACATTATAAGACAAATTAACATGTTCATTTCCTTTAAAACATTTGAGTTATTTCTAAGAAAACATTTTATGAAAAAACTATTTTAAATGAAAATACTTTTAAAGAAAAACCTTTTTCTCAAATAAGCTTGCTTTAAAAAGGAACTATACACAAGGTCCACCATAGGTCGGTGGATGGTACCACATCACAAGAGAGTACTAAGTCATGGTAAACCCTATAGGATCTTGCTAAATGGGACACTACAAACCTCATATCTCGGTGAAATGTGGTATAACAACCAAAACTCAAAGCATCCCCATGCACGATCTACTAGAGAGGAATCCATCCAAAGTTATAGTGGTATCCAAACATCAACATACTTTTTTTAATGTTTTAATATTCAATCCTACTAAATGAATCTGGGCTAAGCCACTTCCGGTACAACTATTGTGCTAGTCTTAGTCTTCCCACCTAGATACCTAGGATTCCCTTCATGCTCAATTTCCATTTCACATGTTACGTAGATCACCACATTCACATGCACACACAAAAAGGATGAATATGATATGAAACCACCATTTATCATAATCCAAAACCTCTTTCAAATTCACACACACACCAAATCCACTTAAAATATGTTTCACACCACTTGTGCAATTTATTAAACCACTTGCAAAATTTATAAAACATTTTCAAGAAGCACGCTTGAAAAACAATCAATTTATTTTCAAAAACCAAATTCCATCACATGTATATGTCAAACCCTTTAAAAAATACACTTATCACCACACAAAAAATCCATAGAACATGTATAAATAATCATGCAAGAAAATTAAACTCATCCAATAATGTACAAGCATGGAACCACCTACCTCAAGTGTAAAAACTTCCAAAAATCAGTGTTAAACCACAAACAAACCACCAGGGGACCCTATAAAAAAAATATTGTACCAAAAACATCAATATTGAACCCTAAGAATAAATATCCAACCCTAAATTGGTCACCCAACCTACTGGAGTACAAAATCCCAAAGAAGGAGGAAGAGAACCCCTATAAAAGAGGATAAATCAAGGGATAAAACCACTTACTTAAAGAATCTTGGAGAAACCGCACCAAAACCACAAAGAAAATGGAGATCCAAGGGTTCCAAGGGAGTGGAGAGAGAATACTAGGGTGAATAATCCCAATTAAAGAGGATTTGGGGTGTTTGGGGTTAAAAATCAAAGGGGTAAATGGTAAAAATCCAATTTTTAATGACCTGGACAAGTTGTACAGTTTTACCACATAGTTTACCAAATCATGTGGAAACTATGTTCCCCTCTCTGTCCAAGAGGAAAAATACACATGGTTAGATCACATGATTTACAAACCATGCGGTTATCCACTATCCAAAAATGACACTTGGTCGCATAGTTTCCTGGGCTAGGCACACGGTTTCCCCTAACCATATGCAAACCATGCGCCATCTGCTACCAAGTCCAAATTTTCCATTTTTCTCTAAAATAAAAAAGGAAACCCAAGGGAAAAAATTTAGACCAAAAATAAATAGAAAATTACCTCAAAAATGAAATCACGTATGTGACAATTCTCCCCACCATGAAAACTTTCTGCCCCTAGAAAGTCAACCTGAAGCTTGATCAGAGAACAAAAATGGATACTCCTACTCAACTCAAGAGTTCCACTCCTAGGTATCATACAAATCATTGTCATGATGCTAAATAACACAGACCAACGGGATATAATTTCCATGAAGTACTTTCTCTTAAGAATCCACAATCTACACAGGTTGCTCAAACATAGACAAATCATGCTCTGATTCCAGCTCTTACCAATTCAATACATAAGACGGATCTAGGTTGTACTTTTTCAGCTGAAAACACAGAACACTTCATGAATTGACATCAACTACGAAGGAAAATCCAACCAATATGCCACCTTACCAAACTGCTTGGTAATCTCAAATGTTCTTACATACCTCAGTGTTAGCTTTCCTTGCTTACCAAAACGATGATGACCCAAGCGAGGTACCACCTTTAGATACACCTTGTCACCCATAGAAAATTATAAATCTTGTAACCTTTGATCAGTGTAAGACTTGTGATGAATCTAAGCTGTCAACAACCACTACTTGATCAAATTTACTTTATTAAAAGTCTCTTGCACAATGCTCAGTCCCAATAATGAGGTCTCACCCACCTCAGCCCAACACAAATGGGACCGACATGGCCTTCCATAAAGTGACTCAAAGGGATCCATTCGAATCAAGGATTGTTAACTGTTGTTATATGAAAACTTGACCAATCCCAAATTTCTATCCCACAAGCCTCTAAAATCCAAAACACGTTCCCGAATCATTTTTTCCAAAATCCAATTTTCCTGCTCTATCTGACCATCCATTTGAGAATGGTATATTGTGCTCAACTTGACCTACAACCCCATTGCATTTTGAAAGCCTTCCCAAAACTGTAAGGTAAATCGAGGGTCCCTATCTGAAATAATGATTGATGGTACACCATGAATCCTCACAACCTCCTGAACATATAACCATCCCAAATCATCTACTTTAGTTGAATCTCTAATTGGAATGAAATGGGCTGATTTGGTCAGACGATCAATCACTAGCCATATATAATTCCTCCCCCATGATGTATGAGGCAATCCAATAATAAAGTCCATGGAAATATCATCCCACTTCCAAGTAGGAATGGGTAGTAGCTGAAGAAAACTGGAGGTCCTTTGATACTATTCTTTGACTTGCTGACATGTATAACACTGTAACAAAAAGTCAGTTATATCCTACCACATACATGGCCACCAGAACTGTCGAAGCATTCCATAATACATCTTGGTAGTGCCAGGATGAACGGACCACTGATACTGATGGCTATCCTACATCGCCACCTTTCTCAATGATAATGGCACCATGAAGTAACCCTTGAAGCACAAAACTCCCTCAGGAGACAACAACCAATTACGAGTCATCTCCCCACTATGAAGAAACTCCATAGCACACTGGCACAATTCACTAATAATTATATATTGCTTAATCAACTCCATAAGAGAAGGCGTCAACTGAACACTAGATAATAATTCTCCTCTTTTATACTCCTTATTTTCTAAGTGAATCTAAGAAAATAGCCCCATCAACATCCACTCATCACTGGACTTATTCAATGCTTGCACTGGAACTTTTCTGCTCAATGCATCTGCAACAACATTACCTTTTTCTGGGGTATGAATGATATTGAAATCAAACCCCTGAAGATACTTGATCCAATGATGCTACCTTAAATTCAAATATTTTTTGAAGAAAATTTAATCCATGTTCTTGTGGTCCGAATAAACCACAAACTTCTCCCCAAAGAGATAATGGTGCCACATATTCAAAGCATGCATCACCACTGTTAAATCCAGGTCATGGGTTGGTTAATTCTTTTCATGTGGTCATAGTTAGCATAAACCATAAGCCACCACATCACCATTCTACATCCTCACACACCCAAGACTTGTACCTAAGGCATCACAATACACCACATATCCCTTTATAGATTCTAGAAAAATCAAAATATGGGCAGTGGTTAACCATCGCTTCATCTCCTAAAAGGACACTTAACACTCTGGATTCCATTCAAACTTTACCCCTTTATGGGTAAGCACTAATATGGGAGAGGCAAGTTAAGAGAAATCTCGAAAAAAACCACCTGTAATACCCTATCAGGCCCAAAAAGCTTCTGATTTCAAAGACACTATTTGGATGCTCCCATGAAATAATTGCACTAATCTTATCAAGGTCCATTGAAACCCCTCACTTCAAGATCACATGAGCCAGAAAGTTCACTCCCCTGATCTAGAAGGTGCACTTAGAAAACTTTTCATAGAGATGATGATCCTGCAGGGTGCCTAGAATAATCCTCAAATGATTCTCATGTTCCTCCTCAGATCCGGAATAAACTAGAATGTCATCCAAAAATACCATGACGAAGGAATCAAGATATGGGTGGAACACCTTATTCATAAGCGCCATGAAGACCGCCATTTTTCAATCCAAAATCTATGAACAAATACTTGAAGTGGTCATACCTTATTCAAAAAGAAATTTTTGGAACATCTATCTCTAACTCTAACTTGATGATACTTGGAACACATATCAAACAGAACTAGAGTGACCCAAGGTGAGATGCTCGGGCGAATGAATACTTTGGATTCTAAATTGTCCACTTGTACCTTTAATTCCCTTAACTCGTTGGGGGACATACGGTATGAGGGAAGGGATGTCAGTTTTCTTCCTGGTGCCAAATCGATAGAGAACTCCACATCCCGCACTGGAGGAAAAATTGAAAAATGTTCTGTAAAAACCTTCGGGAACTCATCCACTATAGGAGGTAACCTAACAATAGGAAAACTATCACCATCCTCCAACTTGAGTGAAGATATATGATAAACAAGATTTTCCAACTCAATAATTGGAGGTCCAGCATGACCCAACCGAGGATTCCATTCTCCCTAAAAAACTAGGGTACTACCATTAGGTTCCATGAAATTCACTCACTGCCTATAACAATCGATGTGTGCCTAGAAATTCACCATCTGATCTTTACCGAGGACCACATCAAATAGTTCCATATCCAAAATAAGAAAAATCTAATTATAGGTCAACCCCAGACATGGTGAGTGCACAAAGGGACACCTAAAACCCTGCTCTCACTTCTTACCAAGCAGAATTACCAACTCCATAGAATATGGAATAATATCATTTGGAAATTTTAACACATCAATAAGGTGTGAATAAATGAAAGAAACCGAATCACCAATATCAAACAGGACAACAGTTGAAGATGGTGCAATAAGAATGGTACCTCAAACTGTCGTAGGCCCTGTATCTGATTCCACTGGCGCTCGATCCACTGCATGGAGTTTCCTTGTCTCATCTTAAGCTTGAGAATGACTATTAACCTACGGCTCCACCCTAAACTAACTCTACCCAAAAGAAGATCCATCCCTACCGCCACAACCACTAAACCAAGATCCTACTGTCCTAGATGGATCTAAATGGGCTATCATTCCCCCAAAATCTATAGATCTTACACCACTCTAATAGGAATGTGCGGCCCTATAAGACCATTTCAAGTGTTTCATATCTCCACATAGGTGACAAGGTCTGGGGGGAGATATGCATGCAAGTTGTGTGTTCCCTTCCTTATCACACTGATTGCACATAATTGAACCAACATCGGAAGCCACGAATGAAAGTAACCAGGAAGAATGGCCTGAACTACCACATCCCTTCTTACCCTACTCATCCTACTTCCTCTTTTTCTCAAATGAATTGCCACTTCCTACTGATGACACTGATCCAGAAAAACTAGGTTGGTCCTTACAATCAATCTCTACCATCATGGCATAATCAACCACTTCAGTATAGGTCTTAAGTTTGAACAAAAAGACTTGAGATCGGATATGTGGCCACAACCCCTTCTCGAACCTTTGAGCCTTTATTTGCTTATTGGAAATGAGTTATGGTGTGTATTGAACTAATTAAACAAAGTGGTTAGCATATTCCATCATAGACCTATATCTATGGCTAAGATCCCTAAACTCCCTTAGTCTGGTATAGGCCAAGACCTCAGGACAATACTGCTCATTGAAAATGAACTTATTTCCAACCCATCTATTCATGCTTTCCAGCTTGCACCACTAAGTCCCGCCACTTCCAACTGGGACCTTTTAATATGAATGAGGCACATTTCACTTTAATAGCCTCAGAAGTATCAATTAACTTGAACATCCACTCTATTTTCTCAAACCACTCCTCTTCTTCCTAAGGTCTCATGTTACCTCGTAAAGAATGAGGCATGTTTTTAAGGAACTCATGAGCCATGTCCTTACTAGGACCTAGTTCGGCCACTCTAACCTGAGTAGAACCAGAGTCCGCTCCTTGCCCCAAGGATTGGATATCCCAAACCACTGCTTCTACTAATCTATGATCAATTGGTGAGAGAGAACTCTCTCCAGGATCTTCCTATGGCTACACAAAAACTCTTTGGGGAGGCATTTTTCTACAAAAAGCAATAATCACAAGGTAAACCATCAATTCAACCATCAAAATGTATTCTGAAAATTTTTAGTGACAACAAAAATTCTCAAATACTTACATAAATTAAAACATAACCAAATCCATCACAATAAAAATCCAACCAAACCACTCCACCCCTACCCAGTGTCCATATATAGTATGCAGCCTATACATCTCGCCCAAGGTTAAAGTCAAACAAAAGCCTAATATCCCATGGAGACTCGAGTCTTGTCATGAGGTATACTGGCCATGCACCCTACTCGTAATTAAAACCTCAAGCCCTGACAGTCCTAACTTGGGTCTATCAAAACTCTCCCAAATAACATGACCCAAAAAGAGTGTGGCCTACTCTAATACCATTTTTTCACGAACCAAACCAGAGTGTCATCCAACTCGACACCCAACCCAGTCTATGGCATGGCCCAAAGGGTGTTCCCGATCCCCACGAGTTGTCAACCAGTTTCTGGGTATCAACAATATGCTTTGGGAATGATTTCACCCATTTGTAAAAGCATAAATAATCAACAGAAATAAACATCACAATGATAAATAACCCAAATCCAATCAATACGCAATAATTTTCAGAATTCAAGGTTTACAACATTAAACAAAACCCAAAAGGATGACAGTGAAAAAGGGAACAACAAACCATCCCAACAGCATCCATGTGACAAGAGAGTTATCACCCTCAAGCCACCACCACTAACACTTGAAATAAGGAACTCTAGAAACCAGATCCACCATCACCATGATGCATCTTTCCTTTACCTAAGTCAAACATAACAAATTATACATACTCCCAAAGGTGTATATAGGGTGTGAGCCAAATCCCAGTAGCATGCCACCCAAAAGAGAAGATTCTATGCCATAACATTATATGACAAATTAACATGCACATTTCCTTTAAAACATTTGAGGTATTTCTAAGAAAACATTTTAAGGAAAATCTATTTTAAATTAAAATACTTTTAAAGAAAAATCTTTTTCTCAAATAAGTTTGCTTTAAAAAGGAAGTATACACAATTTTCACTGTATGTCGGTGGATGGTACCACATCACAAGAGAGTACTAAGTCATGGGAAAACCATATAATATCTAGCTTAAGCGGGACACTAGGATCCTCGTATATTGATGAAACATGGTATAGCAACCACAACCCACAATGTCTCCATGCATGAGACACTAGAGATGAATCCACCCAAAGTTCTAGTGGTATAAAAACATCATCATAATTTTATTAGTGTTGTAATCTTCAATCATTCTGGATGAAACCGAGATAATCTAGTTCTGAGTTAATAAGCGTACTAGTCCTAGTCCGCCCACCTAGATACCTAGAATTAACTTCATGCTCAATTTCCATTTCACATGTTACATAGATCCCCACATTCACATGCACACATAATCAAGATGAATACACATATGAAACCACCATTTCTCATAAGCCAAAACCTATTTCAAATTCACACGCACACCAAATCCACTTAAAAATAGCTTTCGTACCACTTTCACAATTTATTAAACCACTTTCAAAATTTATAAAACATTTTCAAGAAGTACAACAAAGAATCACACTTGAAAAACAATCAATTTATTTTCAAAAACCAGCTTCCATCACATGTGCATGTCAAAATCTTTCAAAAATACACTTTTTACCTCACAAAAAATCCATAGAACACATATAAATAATCAATAAAGCAAGTTAAACTCATCTAATAATGTACAAGCATGCAACCACTAACCTCATGTGTAGAAACTTCCGAAAATCGATGCTAAACCACAACTGCACCACCAAGGGACCCTATAAAGGAAATATCGAACCAAAAAAATTAAGATTGAACCCTAAGAATGAAGATCCAACCCTAAATAGGTCGCCCAACCCGTTAAAGAACAAAATCTCAAATACGGAAGAGAAACCCAAGAAAAGAGGAGAAATCAAGGGAAAAACCACTTACTTGAAGAATTTTGGAGAAACTGTAGCAAATCGACCAAGAAAATGGAGATCCAAGGGTTAAAAGGGAGGGGTGAAAGGATATTAGGGTAAATAATCCTGAGTGGGGGGATTTGGGGTGTTTAGGGTTAAAAATTGAAGGGGGGAAATGGTAAAAATCCAATTTTTAATGACCTGGAAAAGTTGCACGGTTTTTGTGCACAATTTTCCAAATCATGTGACAATCATCTAACCCTCTATGCCCAAGAGGAACAAGATGTACAATTATCCCACACGGTTTAAAAACCATGCAGTTAGCCACTATCCAAAAATGACACTTGGCTGCACAATTTCCTAGGCTAGGCGCACAGTTTCCCAAAACTATGCGCAAATCATGCACCATCTGCTGCCAAGGCCAAATTTCCCATTTTTCTCCAAAATAAAAAAGGAAACCCAAGGTGGGAAATGCTAGACCAAAAATAAATATAAAATTACCTCAAAAATAAATCACAGATGTGACAGGAACAGACATGTCAATCATAGTGTGCATAATGCCACTAGAGGTTTTGTGATATCGATGGACTGTGGTGGGACTCGATATTGGTTGGGACCAACATATTCCTCATTCAGGCTTATTTTATGTCTAGTAAACATTATCATAGGCTAGCGACCAATAAAGAGTGCTTTATGATTTATGATTTATTTATTATAAGATGGATTTTGTCATGGATTGTTGCTCACATGTTTTCAATTGAGGTTGTATCACATGGCTGTGCATGATGGTTTATTTCATGGATATGTGTTTGCATGCTTACCTTATGGTGTATGGATATGTTTTACAGTTTTATTTCTTATTCTTTTCATATTATTAGATTTGTGGATATAAAAGGACTTTATGAAAACCATAGGAAATGACATATAAATTAGTTTAGATTTATGAAAATGATTTGTATGACTGTTTTAGTTTTAAAAGCTAGAACTGTTATATTCTTGTTATTAAACCTTGTATAGTCTCTATCATGGTATCATAATTGGATTTTTTCTCACACCCTAATTTTGTATTTGGACAGTTGTAGATGTTTTATTACAGGATCCAGGTAAAGGTAAGGGCATCTTGTAGCATGTCAGATTCTATTTTAGTCTTTGCCTTCACACACTACTGAAATTGGGCCTTTAACAACTCAAGTAAAAGGGCTTTATCAACACTGTAGAAATGCTGATAATGTAAGAAATGTTAAAGGGTTAGTTATGTTATTAATATTTTAATAAACTTTTTATATACCCCCTTTACTTATTTTATATGAAATGTGCATAATTTGTGTGAAATATGAATGTTTAAATGTTAATTATAATTTTTGAGCACTATTTGAATTCATCCATATTCAAGTCAGTTTACTATTTTAATTATAACTTTAAAATTAATTATCCAAATTTCATGGTTTTTGTTTTTTAGGATTCCTCATTCAATATAAAACATTTCATTAGAAGGGATCATGGACCAATTCTTCCATTTGGAGGATCATGTGGTCCACACAAAAAGGCTCAAATAATCTATGAAGAAACTAGACCATCCATGAAGATAGAATTATTGGGCTCACTCCAGAAGTCAAAATACTTTAATTCTCCTGTAAAGGTAGGGGTAAATTTCAATTGATCTTATATAAAAATTTCAAGGCCCAAATCCAAAGACAAGGGGCCCAACTGATGAATTTAAACTCAGCCCACCATTTTGTCTGGGAAATGAAATTAGCACACCATTATTGATTTTTCTCCTGAAATAAAAATCCATTCGAGCTGATATTTTCCGGTGTGAAAGAGTAGATATATTAGTCATAATTTTTTTAATAAAGTTTTCAAATTTGAAGGAATATTCCCATCGATAAAACCATTCACATTTCGGCCTTCTAAAAAGTCTGGATTGAAATGGACAGATTAAAGTTGTTTAATCAAACTGCCATAACTTTGGCTCCTTAAGTCCAATGGACACCAAATTTTCAGAGTATATAGAGGAGATATATATATATATAACTTGTAAGAAGAAAATATCTCTATATTATGTTGTATAATTTATCAAATTGGCAATTCAGGTGGAGGTTCAGTTTTGGAATGCAAACAGTCCACAACATTGGGCTATAAATACATCCCCCTCCTCACCTTGAAAGTATTGGAATTTAAAAAGATATAAGCACATATTGGAATGAAAAAATATTTGAAAAATTCTTGTGAGGACCTTACATACTCAAGTTTTCACTTGAGATACCCTTCCTTATCACTTTTATTTCATTTACTTTTGTGTTTTTCTTTATTTGTAATCTCGTAAGTGTTGTTTTTGTAATTCTATTTTAGTGAAAGTTTCTTCTTTATATTATGTTTTAATCATCCACCCTATGTTCTTAAATATTAATTCTCTTAAAATATTTGAAATCAAGTTGAAACCCCATCCATTATTTTTCTTTATCATTCAATTGAAATTCTATTTTTAATTCTCATCATCGTTTGTCTGTGTGTGTTCGACGCACAACTTCTTTCTTATCCCTTTATTTTTATTCTCTAATTAATTAATAATCATAAATATAATAAACCAGATTACTATTAATATCAATGGATTAGTAAATCTATCATTTGGGTGAGTCAAAATTTATTAATGTTAAGTGATTGATAGTATTTGCTCGATGAATATTCTTCAAATTTACATTGTGTATGTTGGACTTAACATGTCATGGATTAATGACTCGTTTTGTTTAACGTGTGGTTTCCAAGGATTATTGGAACCATAAATACACTACCATAAACAAGATATGATTGAGATTTGAATCCTAAGTTAATTTAAGGCTTGGATTAAAGTCTTAACACTTAGGAATTCCAATCAACGTTATCTTGTAAAGTGGGTGTTAATTTAAATACAATATAAAGCAAAGCTCAAGGATATCACAAGATTAAATCCCTAATAATGAACTCACACCAATATTTATTAATTTTTTAAATCAAATATCATCCATAAATTATTTCATTATCTATGCAAACAACCCCCCCCCCCAATCAAAATATAATCAATTAAAAACAATCAACTATTAAAAAGTATCATCACTGGGGATTCGACCCGAGTGTTGCTATATACATTAGCAGAGCATCGGAATCTTGAATGGTTGATAGGTAAAAATCATCCGCACTTTCAAATGGCACCATTTCTAGGGATGGTGTGATTAATTATTCATTAGTTTCTATTTATTGTAAAAAAAACAAAAAAAACAAATTTTAAAAAAATTGAAAAAAAAAACAAAGAAAATCGTGCCTTCTCATAAAAATCATAAACAGAAAAAAAAAACACAAAGAAAAACATGTATTCCTCTTTATTCCAAAAATATATCTAAATTCCCCATAGCCACCAAAACAATACCTTGGATTTGTTTGACCCTGAAATTGAGTTAACTCTTCACCAAATTAGGAGTAACATTAGGGATAATCAAATAATTCAAGAACCAGTCCTCATCCAACCAGTTGAATTAGAAATGGCCAATCATAGGGAATAAACACTTAAAGAACTCATTGCCCTTGATATGAATTATTAACCCCTTGGTATTCAATATCCAAACATAAAGGCTGACTTCAAACTCAAATCGGGTTTGATTCATCCTCTCCCTAATTTCCACGGGCTAGCCGGTGAGGATCCACATCTTCACCTTAAAGAGTTCCAAGTGGTCTGCTCTACCATGAAGCCTCAAGGGGTTTTTGAGGAACAAATCAAACTTCGAACATTCCCTTTATCCTTAGCTGACTCCGCCAAGTCATGGATTTACTACCTCCTTCCTGGATTCATAACCACATGGAATGACATGAAGCGACTCTTCTTAGAGAAATTCTTTCCAGCTTCTTGAACTGCTTCTATCCGAAAGGAAATAAGCGGTATCCATCAATTCCTAAATGAATCACTCCATGAGTACTGGGAGAGGTTTAAAAATCTTATGGCAACCTACCCACATCATCAAATCCCTGACCAACTCTTGATCAAATACTTCTATGAGGGGTTATTGTCTATGGAGAGAACCCTCATTGATGTTGCAATTGGCGGTTCTCTTGTTGATAAAACTCCTACAGCTACAAGAGATCTTATAAGTAACATGGCTGCAAACACATAAAAATTCCATACTCGAGCACATTATCAAGTCAAACAATCCCAAGATAGTCGATCGATAAATCCCAACAAGATGACCGAGTGGATGAGTGAAATTATAGGTCTTGTGAAACAACTAGTTGTGGCAGCCAAAGCCCCAACCTCATCTTCTCCACAATATCTATTCCCTAGACCTATCAAGAATTGTGGAATCTGTAGCTCCTCATCTCATCCAGATGACACATGTCTACAAATTCAAGAGGATCAATCTAATTCATCTAGACCAATGGATCTCAATGCATCATATGCTCAACAGAACCCCAACACTCAATAATCAGTTCAGTTTGTTAGAAATTTTAACCAACCCCACTCTGAGCCCTAATCTTGTACCTGTAACCCTAACTTGAGATATGGGAATCCCATTTCTCATCCCCCTCAATACCCTCATCAAAACCCAAACCAATTCCAATATAGTCAAGGTGGTGGTAACTTCCATCAACCTTATCCTTTTGTTCCTCAACCTCAAAGGAACAATCCTCCTCCTAAAATTCCACTATCCTAGTGAGCCTTCCCAATTCAAAAACCAATAGAATCTCTTTCCCAAGAACCAAAATCAAGGAAATCCCAATTCAGGACAAGCATATTCTTCCAAGAAACCATGGGAAAGTGCAGTTAAAGATCTTTCTTCTTTCACTCGTTCCAACCTTAACAACATTGAAACCTAAATCGGTCAACTTGCATCCCACCTATTCCAGTAACAACAATAAAATTCTTCCCAACTCCCATATCAAACATTACTCAACCCCAAGGGTAATGTAAGTAAAATTGAACTTAGATCGGGGAAGAAAATTTCTATGCCTCGAGATAATTACTCCAACACCCCTTTAAATGTTGACCTAGAAAATGAAAAGAAAAAGAAACATGAAAAGGAATCTAAATACATTCCCTCACCTCCTTCCATTCCACTTAGGAACCCAATTCCTTTTCCTCAAGTCATTTCTAATCCAAAGAAGTCATTTGATCCTGATCCTGAAATGCTCGACATGTTTAGAAGTGTTGAAGTCAACATTCCCCTCTTATATGCCATAAAAAAATCCCTAAGTATGAAAATTTTCTTAAGGAATTGTGCACCCATAATAGGCAACTTAGGATCTTCGAAAATGTTTCCACCCAGCAGTCTATTCTCATAAAGTGAAAATATCCAGTGACCTTTACAGTTTCATGCCAAATTGGAAGTTCCAACTTTGATGATGCACTCATAGACTTAAGAGCCTCAATTAATGTCATGCACAAATCCATCTTCTCCAACCTTGGTCTAGGTCCCTTACATCCAACGGGTGTTGTCATTCAATTGGCCAATCAAAGCACTGCTAGTCTTGAGGGTATAATCGAGGATGTCCTTATTCGTGTTAATGATCTCATCTTCCCTGTTGATTTATATGTCCTTGACATGGAAGGTGAGATAAACTCTTATCGATCTCCCCTAATTCTAAGAAGACCATTCCTAATGACAGTGAGAACCAAAATTTATGTCCATTCAGGCATCTTATCCATGGAATTTGGTGACCAACTGGTCAAGTTCAACATTTTCTAATCCATGAGATACCCATCTGAGAATCACTCTGCATTCTCAATCCATGCTTCTGAGGACACTTCTGAGAGTCAATTGAACCCCATTCCATCATGTTCATCATATTTTAACGAGATGGGATCTTGTGAAATCTACACCATGATTAACCAAGTCATAAATGGTGAAGTTTATGTGGACCTTTCAATAATAGACTCAATCAATCTATAGGAACTTGAAAACTCTCTTGAATCCCACATCAACTATGATCTCTACTGCTCCACCTTGGAAAGTATTAAGGAAAATGAATCTGAAGCAACTGAAGTCTCTTCCTCCATTCCTGAGTTGTCTAACCCACAAATTAAAGATGATACTGATCTGAAACATCTTCTTGGAAACCTAAAATATGCATTCATTTTCCATGATCACTCATATCCTGTCATTATCTCTGCTTCACTTAATGAAACCAAGGAGTCCAAACTTGTTCAGGTGTTAGAGGAAAAAAAGGCCTTAGGTTGGACCCTAGATGACATACCAGGAATCAACCCTTCTCTTTTCATGCATCACATCCATATTAAAAAATCATCCAAACCAATTATGTAACGCCCCGACCCTAGTTATCCAGAGTCAGTGCATTATTACATAACATTGGCATGATACAAGGAAATCATGTCTTGAAAGACCGATTAGTTTAGTATCCTTGGAAGTACTAGATATATTCATAAGGTTTACATTACATCATAAAATCAGAAACTACAACAACATTGTTTCCATATACAACACTGAGATCCCATAGACTATCCCTACAGGTCAGTCATAATATACTTCTTCACATCCTGGGAAAAATAAAACATAGAAATGGGTGAGCTCAGATGCTCAGTAAGGATAACAATATAGCGGAAACTTTCATAAATAAGCATGAACATATAAGGCAATGTATAAAACTAAAACTAAATCCTTTTCAACATAAACTTAATCATAATATGGAAAATATAAATCAAAATAATTTCATTTACTTACTCGCATGGATATTCTACTAGTTGAATAATCACATGCAACATCAATATCCACTTTCATAATGATGGAATACATAATGCCATACTTCATAACTACATAGTCAAGGCCTTGTGCCAAGACTAAAAATAATATTTTGGAAAGGCCTTATGACAAGACACTAGTTTGTCTCATGAGACCTAACAATGCATCTAGGAGCTATATTGGGCTTCACTCGTCACTTACTAATTTCAATTCATTCCTCATATGAAAAGGTTTAAACATAACATAAACATTCGTATTAAAACTAGCATACGAAATGTCAATAATTTATCCATAAACCATGAATGGTATAAAATAACACATCCATAGTCAAACATATCACAAAACCTTCAATACAATATGGAAGTTTTGTATCATAATAAATTAACTTCAAACAAGCTTAAAATCCATCAAAGGATGTTGACATAGATGAAATCAAAACTTTTTTTTAGAGAAATACATATTTCTATTTTGAAATCATTTAATAGTCATGTCATTATAAAAGAAAACATTTATTTTTTAAAACATTCTTATAATATTTTAAGGGAATCTTCAATTATGTTATAACGTTGGAAAATAGGTGCACCCGCCCTATAAGTTTAAAAAAACATTCTTACCTTAATTTTGTCGAAAAGGTCATAAAGTACCTTGTTTGGAAAACGACAGAAAGATTCCTTTAAAAAACATATAAGGTAAAATAAGGGTATAAATGAATTTACCCCATTGTTTAGTAAATAGTAAAAATGTTTTGAAATATATTTTTAAGAAACATGGATGTGGATGATAAAGAGGTCCCAGTAGATAATTACGTATAAACAACCTCAGATAATGAAGAGATTGTAGAATTAACCCTTACCTTGTTATTTTTCGTGGTCAAGGGTAGGTTAACCTCATGTATAATGGTGAAATCATTGTTATTAAATTATACAATAACCATATACATTAATATGATATCATATATGATCTTCTAATTTTGCTTTGTTAATGATATTTCAGTAGTATCATCGTTTCGAGTGTTAACTGATTCGTTTTCCTTCATATGCTTTGTTACATAAGTAATGTTTTTTGTGGATATGATGTATCTTATTCATATTCAGAATAATATTAATTCTTTAAAAATTATTTTTAATCATCAAATGAAAATTAGTATTTAATGGATATGATGGGGAATGAATCTCATCGCGTTCGTAGAGACGGTAATCTGTACGTATGCATGAGCAACAATATCATTCTTTTGATATTAAAATAATATATAATTGGATGTTATATCATATATAAAGAATAATTATCATGTTATATTTATTATTTAAATCAATTATACATCATTATTATACCCATCAAAATAATAATGTATTGAATAACAACTACACCACGACGTGGAGACGGTAAGCCGTACGTACGCACGTATGGTAACATGTCATTAAAAGGATGGATAGAATAATGAATATGGTTGTACCATATTTATAATAACATCACATTATATATAAGATACTGGAGTTATTATTTTAGAATGGAAACAACAAAGAAAGAGGAAGTGGAAGAAGAAAGGAACTTGAAAGAGGTGATGAAATATTTACCTCTTCTTCCGGTTCTTCCTTTTGATTTGAACAAAAGGGCTCCTTAGGTTGGATTTATGACTAAAGGAAGGCCTCTAGGATTAAGTTAGGATAGTTGAGAGGATATTTTGTCAGGGTTTGGTCGATACAAATGGATTTGAAGGTGTGAATTTGAGAGAAGGGGGAGTGCCCTTTTATAAGAGGGGTGAGGGGCACCTTAGGAAAAGATTGGAATATTATTTTATAATAAAATCATTTTCAGTTTATAATGGTTCCAAAATGATTTATTTCTAGGATAAGGTGGGTATGGGTCGAAAATTACTCAACCAATAGGTTTTAGACAGGTTTGGGTCACTATATTAACCTTATCTTTTAGATTTAACTCTTAGTTAATTAGTTTAACATTTACCATGTCTCTTTTTATTTTTATATTATATGGTTAATAAACTTACTATAAACTTCCAAGAGAACCTAAAGTGGTTTCGTAATGACATATATAATATTATTTAAGACCTTTGGACAAACCTTAGATTTTTAGGAATAGAATATTAATTAATAATATAATATTTTTTTTAAAAACTCTTTTATGTCAATTTTGACACTATTTTCTATTTTGTTTTTTTTAATCCATAACAACATTATTACTTCGAAAAAAATCATTTAAAAAACCCTAACATGTCATATTAACCTATAAAATTATTGTAATTTATAAAAAAGTCTCAAATTACAATTATTTTTATATTTATAATATCAATTATTTTAATATTTCATTAATAAGGTAATTACTGCATCATCATTGTGTCATAAATAAATTAAATTATTTAATGTCTAAAAAATATAAATAAAATAAAATTATGTAGGAAATATTTTTATCTTTATAATGAATATTTATAGTCGAATTTATCTTATGTTTAACCCTATATTAAAAATGTTTTATTTATTAAACTTTGAATTTAACACTTTTAACTCTTCATTGAATTAAATAATAATTAATGTCCTAATCTAATCCAAGTGGACCTAAAGGATCATATTTTATTCCTAAGGTTTTTTTTTTGGTCGAATTAAACTTATCCAATAGAATTATGACATGTGTTAGGGTAATAATAATATCATTTTTACCTTTAATTGCCCTATTTACTTTTAACCGTGGTAAATAAAAGTCAAAAGTTACTATTCACCAAAAATTATTTTCATCTCATTGAACCACATTTTATTTATTGATATTAACTGTGTCTCTTGGATTTTTTAAATTCAACTCACAGAAGCAGTAAAATTAAATTTTATGTAAATTTACAAATGCTCCTAGGAGGTGGGTAAAAGACGGTAAAAAGTTCAATAAAATTTTTATATATCTAAAATTATTATAAACTAACTCTAATGAATTACATTAAAATTATACAGGTATTATGTATCTATTTTGACCTAAAATAAATTTAAATAAAATAAATAATTATTTAAATAAAAAGTCGATTTTAAACAATTACTCAGTGTTTTTCGCTATTCATCAAAAAATGAAAGTTTTTAGAAAAATACCAAAAATTCACCCTAAGCTAATTTCGATATTCTGAATCCAAAAATAAAGTCCATTTTGAAATATAAAATTTATAAATTTCCAAAAGTTGGGTATTACTATTCATAACGACAAGTTTGATTGGTCGCGGTATGTTAAAACTCGAAGTTGCATACAACACACGCTATTGTATTATTCGAAGTGAAGCGTACCGTGGAAGCTTGGGGTGTTACATTCTCCCCTCCTTCAAATAATTTTGTCCACAAAATTTCTAGAATATTACTGCATAAAAATACTTGGGTGGTTCTTCATCATAAGTTCCTCGGGTTCCCACATTTCCTCTTCCATCTTATGGTTTCTCCATATAACTTTTACCAGACGAGTTGTCCGGTTTCTCAGCACTTGTTCTCTTGTATCAAGAATCTTGATAGGATCTTCGCAATAAGACAGATTAGGTTCCAGTTCTAATTCCTCATAGGTGAGTACATGCATTGGGTCAGACATGTATTTTCTCAACAGTGATACGTGGAACACATCGTGAACTTTGGAGAGACTTAGAGGCATTGTCAAATGGTAAGTTGTATCCCTAATTAGTTCTGGAATTTAGAAAGGTCCGATGTAACCGGGACTTAATTTTTGTTTCTTACCGAAATTTATAACACCCTTCCATGGAGATACCTTCAAGAAAACATGATCTCCTACCTGAAATTCCAAATCCTTCCTTCGGTTATCAACATAGATCTTCTGCCTACTTTGAGCTGTTTTGATGTGGGTTTGGATTACCTTCACCTTTTCCATTGTTTCCTCCACAAGTTCTAGGCCTACGAGTTTTCTTTCACCAACATCATCCCAACAATTTGGTGTACGACATCTCTTTCCGTATAACGCTTTATATAGTTCCATCTGAATACTTGAATGGAAGCTATTGTTATAGGAAAATTATACCATAGGTAAATATTGATCCCGCATACCTTGAAAGTCAAGTGAGCATTATCTCAACATGTCTTCTAAGGTTTGAATCATACGTTCTGATTGTCCATTAGTTTGGGGGTGGTAGGAAGTGCTCAAATGAAGTTCAGTATCCAGGGATTTCTGAAGACTTTTCCATAATCTTGATGTAAAATGTGGATCACGATCAGAAACAATCGATAGGGGTACTCCATGAAGTCTCACAACTTCATTAATATATAATCTTGCTAGACGTTTAAGTGGTAAATCTTCTCTTATAGCAAGAAAATGTGATGACTTGGTAAGACGATCAACAATGACCCATATTGCATCGTTTCTTCTAGGAGTCTTTGGTAGTCCCATAAAAAAGTCCATCATAATATTATCCCATTTCCACTCAAGTATGAGAAGAGGTTTCATGACTCCTCCAGGATGTTTCCTTCCAGCTTTCACTTGTTGACAAACCGTACATCTTGACACAAAATCAGCAATCTCCCTCTTCATTTTGTCCCACCAAAAATGTTCCTTCAAATATATATACATCTTAGTGCTACCATGGTGTATAGAGAAATTGGAACTATGATCATAATCCAACAATTCCCTTTTTAGATCAAGTATATCGAGAACACAAAGTCTCTTTCCAAATTTCAAAATTCCATCTTCATACACAAAGTCACTCAATCTCCCATCATTCACAACTTTAATCTTCTTTTTAAACTCTTCATCATCAGTTTGAGAACTCTTTATCCTTTCTAGTAAAGATGTTTTGGCAACCATTTAAAAAGGTTTTGATGTTTCACCTTCCATGGTTATCCCCATGTCCAACTTTACTAGATCCTTGTATATAGGATCCTTTTCAACTCTCATCTTGTTCAGAACTCCATGATCCTTTTTGATCAAAGCATCTGCCATCTTATTTTCCTTCCTTGGGTGGTAGTGTATAGTGTAATCATAATCTTTGAGTAGTTCAATCCATCATCTTTGCCTTATGTTGAGTTCTTTCTGTGAGAAAATATACTTCAAACTCTTGTGATCGGTATAAATATCACATTTTTCACCATAGAGATAGTGTCTTCAAATATTCAAAGCAAAGATTACAGCTTCTAACTCAAGATCATGAGTGGGATAGTTTTTTTCATGAATTTTTAGTTGTCGTGATGCAGAGGCAATAACTTTATCATTCTACATAAGGACACAACCAAGTCCTTTCTTTGATACATCACTATAAATAACAAACTCATCATTCCTTGATGGTAGATTCAAGATAAGAGCATTGACTAATATTCTCTTCAGTTCTTCAAAACATTCTTCACACTCTTTTGTCCAAATAAATTTAACCTCTTTACGTGTGAACTTTGTTAACGGGTTAGCCAACCAGAAAAAATTATGGATGAAACGTTGATAATAACCTACTAAACCAATAAAATTGCGTACCTCATTTATACTCGTTGGTGTTGGCCATTCTTGGATTACCTTGGTCTTAGAAGGATCAACAGAGATTCCATCCTTAGAGACAATATGGCCAAGAAAAGAAATCTCTTGAAGCCAGAATTCACACTTGCTAAACTTCCCATATAGTTCATGTCTTCTAAGAGTCTTTATAATAATGTGCAAGTGATTTTCATGATATTCGTAGATTTTGGAGTATACCAAGATATCATTAATAAATACCACTAAAAATTCATCAAGATATTCCTTGAAAACTCTATTCATTAGATCCATGAAGACAGAGGGTTCATTAGTCAATCCAAAAGGCATTAATGTAAACTCATAATGCCCGTACCTAGTTCGAAATGTTGTCTTCAGAATGTCTTCCTTATTCACGCACAACAGATGGTATCCAAATCAAAGTTCAATCTTTGAAAAATATTGATCTCCATGAATTTGTTCAAATAAATCATCAATGCTAGGTAGGGGATACTTTTTCTTTATTATTATAGCATTGATCTCCCTGTATTCAATGCACAACCTCATATATTCATCTTTCTTCTTAACAAAAAGGACAGGGGCTCCCCATGGAGAAACACTAGGGAAAATAAATCCCTTGTTACTCAATTCTTCTAGTTGTTTCTTTAGTTACACTAATTCCATAGTGGACATTCTATAAGGGGTCTTCGATATGGGCCTTGAACCATGAATTAAATCAATGGAAAACTCAATTTCTTGTTCTGGAGGATGTCCAGGTAAATATTCTAGAAACACATCAACATATTATTTCACAATAGGTACATATTATATTTGAACATTATTTTCCTCACCCACAGTTATTTCATTCTCTTCCTCCCCAATAATTGAATTTAGTTGAGCTACTGGGGGTGGATCTAGATAAGAATCGGGTGGTGATGATTCCACTCTAAAGATAAGGTGTTCTTTATCATCGTCATCAAAAATAGTAACCTCCTTCTTCTTAAAATAAATTTTTGCATCATGGTCTGAAATCCAATCCATACTGAGGATTATAGCAAATGAAATCATGGGTATGACGATAAGATCAGCAGATAAAGAACATTTATATGCCCTAATGGGGACTGATTCACAAAACTTTGTTGCAATGATACTTCCCATAGGAGTTTTGACTGATAACTCCCTTGTTAAATCAAATTGGAAATATCTAATTTTCTTAGAAAATTGGGAAGATATGAAACAATGTGATGATCCAGAATCAAATAAAGCATTTTCTAAACTTGAGGAACCCATTAAATTACCTTCCACCACATCTTTCGGAGCTTCAACCTCAGTAGTAGTGATAGCATAAGCTTGTCCTTGATCCCTTGGCCTTTTATGAAGTAAGTTTCCTTCACACTTAGAACATTCATTTGCATAATTCCCCCTTTCTTTACAATTGTATCATTCAAAATTGACAGCCTCTTTCTTCCCCATACAATCACGAGCTTGGTGGCCTTTTTCACCACACTTGCAACAGACTCTCATTCCCTTCAGGAAAGTACTGGGGTGTTTTTTCCCACATTTACTGCAGAATGGATATTCTACTTTTCCCTTATTCCCCTTATTTCCATTTCTAGAGTGTTCAACAGATCTCTTCTTCTCTTGCTTTGATTTAAAGTCGTAATACTTGGATAATTCCTTTTCTGTCTTGATAGCACATGATACAATATCTTCGTACAACGAGAAGGATTGTGAGACTAATGCTCGATGGAGAAATGGTTTTAACCCATCAAAGAAATGATCAATCTTACTTCTTGGGTTATTTATATAATCTGCAGCATGTCTCGCTAACCTTGTAAAGTTAGCTTCATACTTTGCGACATTCTCATCCTCTTTTTTTACTTAAACTCAGAAATTTCTTTTCCATATCTGCTCGATGGTCACGAGGAAAGTATTTTTCTAAGAAAATATCTTTAAACTCCCTCCATTATATATTTGATACTTCATCATCTTCCTTTGTGTTTTGAATCAATGACCACCATTGATCAACATCTCTAGTGAGGCGGTAAACTGCCATGACAACTTTTTCCCTTTCACTACTGCCCAAGGCGTGGAATATTTTCTATAAGGAATTTATCCATTGCTTGGCTACTAATGGATTTTTACTCCCATTGAATGTTGGTGGTTGTTTCCTCATGAAGTGATCTAACATTGATCCTCCACGTTGTGGATCAGGGTGCTCCATACGGTTAAGGTTATTATTCATAACCTGAGTGAGTTGTCCCAGTATAGTGATAAGCTGATCAGCACTAGTTGCTTCACCAACTCCACTATAATTATATTGAGTAGGAGGTAAATCCCTACATAGATTACGTTCATTGATATGGTTTTCATTCCTTCCACTAGGCACCATTTCTAAATAATGACATAAACTAGATTAGTTTATGAATCAAAATACATAATTCAAAACTTGTAAAACACTTAACATAAACTGAACAGTTTATGGATATAATCCATAATCATAAAAATGTTTTCTTTAAGGAAGTATATACTCATAAACCCTTCATAATTATTTGTAAAGAAAATGAGAATTTTCTTAAGCATATCCCTCGGGAGTGTCGTAACCAAGAGTGCAGCAAGGCCCGTCATCGTGCACCAGTTCCCGTTCGAGTCTAGCTCAAAGCGGTGTTTTTGGGTTTTACTCCTAGGTACATATGTGCCAGAGCTGCCTCTACCTGGTCATATCCAGACAGGGATATATTTCTTGGAAAACTCACAAAATATCTACAGTACCAAAATTCTAGGAAGTTCTTCTATAATAATCTTCAAATTCTATCTTAGGGTAATGTGCTCTAATCATATTTTATCTAAATCTAGATTCCAAGGTTTGTACTAAACTTCCTCTGATACCAACTATAATGTCCCGACCCCAGTTACCTAGAGTCAATGCATTATTACATAACATTGGCATGATACAAGGAAATCATGTCTCGAAAGACTGATTAGTTTAGTAGCCTTGGAAGTACTAGATACATTCATAAGGTTTACATTACATCATAAAATGAGAAACAACAACAACATTGTTTCCATAGAAAACACTGATATCCCATAGACCATCCCTTAAGGTCAGTCATAATATACTTCTTTGCATCCTGGGAAAAATAAAACATAGAAAGGGGTGAGCTCAGATGCTCAGTAAGGATAACAACATAGCGGAAACTTTCATAAATAAGCATGAACATTTAAGGCAATGTATAAAACTAAAAAAAAAGCCTCTTAAACTTAAAATTCATCATAATATGGAAAATATAAATCAAAATAATGTCATTTACTTACTCACATAGATATTCTACTAGTTGAATAATCACATTCAATATCAATATCCACTTTCATAATGATGGAATGCATAATGTCAGACTTCATAACTACATAGTCAAGGCCTTGTGCCAAGACACTAGTTTGTCTCATGAGACCTACCGATGCATTGAGGATCTATAGCGGGCTCCAACCGTCACTCACTAAGTCCAATGCATTCCTCATATGAAAAGGTTTAAACATAACATAAACATTCGTATTAAAACTAGCATACGAAATGTCAATAATTTATCTATAAACCATGAATGGTATAAAATAACACATACATAGTCAATCATATAAAAAAACCTTCAATAAAATATGTAAGTTTTGTATCATAATAAATTAACTTCAAACAAGATTAAAATCTATCAAAGGATGTTGACATAGATGAAATCAAAACTTTTTTTTAGAGAAATACCTCTTTCTATTTTGAAATCATTTAATAGTCATGTAATTATAAAAGAAAACATTTATTTTTAAAAATATTATTATAAGATTTTAAGGTAAGCTTCGATGATGTTATAACAGCGGAAAATAGTCTCACCCGCCGTATAAGTTAAAAAAAACATTCTTACCTTAATTTTGTCAAAAAGGTCATAAAGTACCTTGTTTAGAAAACGATGGAAAGATTCCTTTAAAAAAACATATAAGGTCAAATAAGGGTATAAATTACTTTACCCCATTGTTTAGTAAATAGTAAAAATGTTTTGAAATGAATTTTTAAGAAACATGAATGTGGATGATAAAGAGGTCCCAGTAGATAATTACGTATAAACAACCTCGAATAATGAAGAGATTTTAGAATTAACCCTTAACTTGTTCTTTTACTTAGTCAAGGGTAGGTTAACCTTATGTATAATGGTGAAATAATTGTTATTAAATTATATAATAACCATATACATTAATATTATATCATATATGATCTTCTAATATTGCTTTGTTAATGATATTTCAGTAGTATTGTCGTTTCGGGTGTTAACTGATTCGTTTTCCTTTATATGCTTTGTTACATAAGTAATGTTTGTTGTGGATATGATTTATCTTATTAATATTCAGAATGATATTAAGTCTTTAAACATTATTTTTAATCATCAAATGAAAATTAGTCTTGAATGGATACGATGGGGAATGAATCTCATCGTGTTCATGGAGACGGTAATCTGTACGTACGCACGAGCGACAATATCATTCTTTTGATATTAAAATAATATATAATTGGATGTTATATCATATATACAGAATCATTATCATGTTATATTTATTATTTACATCAATTATACATCATTATTATACCCATACAAATAATAATGTATTGAATAACAACTACACCACGACGTGGAGACGGTAAGTCATACGCACGCACGTATGGTGACAGTCATTCAAAGGATGGATAGAATAATGAATATGGTTGTAACATATTTATAATAACTTCAAAATATATAGAATATACTGTAGTTATTATTTTATAATGGAAACAACAAAGAAATAGTAAGTGGAAGAAGAAATGAACTTGAAAGAGGTGATGAAATATTTACCTCTTCTTCTGGTTCTTACTTTTGATTTGATCAAAAGGGCTCCTTAGGTTGGATTTATGACTAAATTAATGCCTCTAAGATTAATTGAGGATAGTCGAGAAGATATTTGGGTAGGTTTTGGCCGATCCAAATGGCTTTGAATGTGTGAATTTGAGAGAATGAAAAGTGCCCTTTTATAAGAAGGGTGAGGGGCACCTTAGGAAAAGATTGAAATATTATTTTATAATAAAATAATTTTCGGTTTATAATGACTCCAAAATGATTTATTTTTTAGGATAAGGTGGGTATGGGTCTAAAATTACTCAACCAGTAGGTTTTAGACAGGTTTGGGTCACTATATTAACCTTATCTTTTAGATTTAACTCTTAGTTAATTAGTTTGACATTTACCATGTCTCTTTGTATTTTTATATTATATGGTTAATAAACTTACTATAAACTTCCAAGAGAACCTAAAGTGATTCATTAATGACATATATAATATTATTTAAGACCTTTTTCTGAACCTTATATTTTTAGGAATAGAATATCAATTAATAATATAATATTTTTTTTAAAAACTCTTTTATGTCAATTTTGACACTATTTGCTATTTTGTTTTTTTAAAATTCATAAAAGCATTATTTCTTTGAAAAAAAATTCATTTAATAAATCCTAAAATGTCATATTAACCTATAAAATTTGTTTAATTCATAAAAAGTCTCAAATTACATTTATTTAGATATTTATAATATCAATTATTTTAATATTTCATTAATAAGGTAATTATCGCATCATCATTGTGTCATAAATAAATTAAATTATTTAATGTCTAAAAAATATAAATAAAATACCATTATGTAGGAAATTGTTTTATATTTATGATGAATATTTATAGTCAAATTTAGATTATGTGTAACCCTATATTAAAAGTGGTTTAGTTATTAAACTTTGAATTTAACACTTTTAACTCTTCTTTGAATTAAATAATAATAAATGTCCTAATCTAATCCAAGTGGACCTAAAGGATCATATTTTATTCCTAAGGTTTTTTTTTGGTCAAATTACACTTATCCAATATAATTAGTTCATGTGTTAGGGTAATAATAATATCATTTTTACCTTTAATTACCCTATTTACTTTTAACCATGGTAAATAAAAGGCAAAAGTTATTATTCACCAAAAATTATTTTCATCTCATTGAACCACATTTTATCTGCAGATATCAACCGTATCTCTCGGATTTTTGAAATTCAACTCAGAGAAGTGGTAAAATTAATTTTTATGTAAATTTTCAAATGCTCCTAGGTGGTGGGTAAAAGACGGTAAAAAGTTCAATAAAATTTTTATATATCTAAAATTATTATAAACTGACTCTAATGAATTGAATTGAACTTATATAGATATTATTTATAAATTTTTACATAAAATAAATTTAAATAAAATAAATAATTATTTAAATAAAAAGTCGGTTTTAAACAATAACTCAGTGTTTTTCACTATTCATCAAAAATTGAAAGTTTTTAGAAAAATACCAAAAATTCACCCTAAGCTAATTTTGATATTCATAATCCAAAAATGAAGTCCATTTTGAAAGATAAAATTTATAAAATTCCAAAAAGTGGATATTACTATTCATAACGGCTAGTTTGATTGGTCGCGGTGTGTTAGAACTCGAAATTGCGTACAACACACGCTATTGTATTATTCAAAGAGAAGCGTACCGTGGAAGCTTGGGGTGTTACAAATTAGACAACCACAAATAAGACTCAATCCAATAATACTTTAGGTAGTTAGGGAAGGGATCACCAAGATTCTTCAAGCTGGTATTATCTACCCAATTTCTGATAGTGAATGGTTTAGTCCAATTCAAGTTATACCTAAGAAGGGTAGGATAAGTGTTGTCACAAATGAACATGGGGAGGTAGTCAAAACTCGAGTGAATAATAAATGTAATTTGTGCATTGACTATAAGAAATTGAATGTTGAAACAAGAAAATATCACCACCTTCTTCCATTCCTTGATCAAATGCTGGAAGGATTAGCCAAAAAAGTCACACTATTGCTTTCTTGATGGATACACCGACTACTTCTAAATCCCAATCGCACCTCAGGACTAAGAAAAGATTGCTTTCACATGCCCCTTTGGAACATATTCATATAGGCTAATGCCTTTTGGCCTTTGTAATGCTCCTACAACATTCCAGAGGTGTATGATGAATATTTTTTTTGAATTCATTGAACACTGCATAGAAGTCTTCATGGATGACTTTACCATTTATGGTGAGTCATTTGAATCGTGCTTGCATTCACTCTCTCTAGTCCTTAAAAAGTGTGTTGAGTGTAACCTTGTGTTAAATTTTGAAAAATGTCACTTCATGGTTTCAAATGGAATTGTTCTAGGGCACATTATTTCAAAAGATGGTATTGAAGTTGATCCTGCCAAAATTGAAGTGATCCAATCACTTATTGAACCCACTTCTGTTCGAGACATCCGTTCATTCCTCAATCATGCTGGTTTCTATCGTCGATTCATCCATAACTTTGGTAGGATTTCCCTCCCACTCACTTGGTTGCTCCAAAATGATGTCACTTTCTATTTCGATGAGGTTTGAAAGAGAGACTTCATTGAACTCAAAACTGCTCTTACATCTACCCTAATAATCCAACCCCCAGATTGGTCCTTACCCTTTGAGTTGATGTGTGATACTTATGATAAAGATGTTGGGGTTGTTCTTGGTCAAATAAGAGAAAAGATTCCTCATGTCATCTATTATGCCTCAAAAACATTGGATGAAACTCAATCTCACTACACTGTCACTGAAAAATAACTTTTAGCAGTGATTTTTTCCTTAGATAAATTTCAGCCCTATCTCTTAGGTGCCAAAATCATCATCTTCATAGACCATTCTGTTATAAATTTATTACTCAAGAAAAGTTATTCCAAACATAGGCTAATAAGATAGATCCTAATGCTCTAAGATTTTGACCTTGAAATCAAGGATAGACCATGAAAAGAAAACCCTACGGTTGATCACTTGAGTATAATTTCTAATTCTTCTCATTCTGAAATAATTGATCCATAATTTCCAACTAATCACCTTTCATCTCTCGCTCCAAAAATACCATGGTATGCTCCAATTGTAAATTACTTGGTTTATGGTGTTTTTCCTGAAAATTTTTCAAAAGAACAAAAAATGAAGTTGAAAAGTGATTCAAAATGCTATTTTTGAGAAGAAAATAAACTTTGGAATGTTGGGGTAGACATGGTAATTATGATATGTGTTGATGAAAATGAACATTCTTCCATCTTAGAATTTTTTCACTCAATGCCTGGTGGTGGCCACTTTGGACCACAAAGGACCTCCCAAAAGGTCCCACACTCTGGATTCTTCTGGCCTTCACTCTTCAAGGACTCACATGATTTCTGTCAATCATGTCCCACTTGCCAAAAGTTTGGAACAATTTCAAAGAGAAATGAAATTCCCCCAAAACCTTTAATTTTATGTGAGGTCTTCGATGTTTGTGGCATCAATTTCATGGGACCATTCCCCCCTTCCGATGGATTCTCATACATTTTTCTTGCGGTTGATTATGTTTCTAGGTGGGTCGAGGAAAAAACCACTAGAAAGGATGATTCACATACTGTTAGTGAGTTTTTAAATACAGGCATCTTCCACCAATTTGGCACACCATGTGCCTTGATAAGTGACTTAGGAACCCATTTTTGTAATAAAATCATATAATCTCTTTTGAAAAATAATGGGGTTGTGCATAAAACTTCTACTGCATATCACCCCCAAATAAATGGCATGGTTGAACTTTATAATAGATAAGTGAAAAGAGTTCTTGAGAGAATTGTAAAACCCACCATAAAAGATTGGTCTGAAAGACTTGGTGAAGCACTTTGGGCTTATAGAACTGCCTATAAAACACCCATTGGGATGTCTCCTTTTAGGCTAGTTTTTGGTAAAGTGTGTCATTTCCTAGTTGAAATACAACATAAGTCATTTTGGGTTGCAAAACCCTGTAATTTTGATTGCAAAAAATCTGGTGAAGAAATATTGTTGCAATTGGATGAACTGGAGGAGATTCGACTTGAATCCTATGAAAATTCCAATCTGTAAAAAGAAAAGGCTAAGGTACTCCATGAAAAACACATCCTGTGAAAGGTATTTCATGAAGGTGAAAAGGTAATGATCTTCAATTCTTGATTTCGGCTTCACCCAGGTAAGCTTAATTATCTTTGGGAAGGTCCTTTTATTGTTTCTCATGTTTACCCATTTGGTCCAGTGCAATTCCAAGACCCATATTCCAAAAATACATTCACAGTTAATGGACATCGGTTAAAATATCACCATGAGAGGACACACAATCTTGGAACCACATTGACTTCCATTGGATCCACAACTTCTACAGTAAACACACCACTAGATGGAGATAGTGACCCACTAAATCCAAAATCAAGGGAACCTCTTTCCCTTTAACTCTTCTTCCTTCTTCTCTCTCTCCCCCTCTCTTCTTCTTCCTCTCTCTTTCATTTTTTTACCACTTTCTTCATAAAACCCTTTCTTTTTCTCTTTATATTTTGTGTGGGTGTGTATTTTAAAAAACACAAAAAAAACTAAAAAAAAATGTAAAAAAAAAACCAAAAGATTCATACTTACTCACCATCCGGTTTTGAAATTTTGTCCAACCATTTTGGGGAATCAAAAGAAATGTTTTCATCTCAAATTTTTTTATTTATTTTTATCATGAATTTGGATAAAGAATCTTGTGTCAAAAAAAAAATTAATGCTCAATTTTTTATTTGGAAAATGATTTTCCCCACCCGTGAGAAGCAACATTTTCTTTCATTCCAAGGCCACCTATGGACATATTTTCAAAATGTGTGTTTTTCATCCCCATTTGTGAGTCTTGAGTTTGTGAACCTTTGAGATTAATTTCCTACTTTAGTGTGAATTAATATGATAGAGGCATTTTCTAAACCACGTGAGAATTATAATAGCCTAATAGTATTCCATTAACCATACATTAATCCTCCTTTTGAAATCCTCTTCGAGCCTATGAAAACCTTTTCTTTGATAGCCACATTACAAGTCCAATACCTTATCCTACCCAATATCAACATGGATTTTCATTGCATAATTTTTTTTTTGAAATTTAAGTATGGAGGGAATGGATTTCATTTTGGGTACCCTTTTGCTGATTTTCACCATGTTATCATATGTTTGAGGGCAAGAATCAATTTAAGTGTGGGGGAGAGGTTGTCCTTCAGTGGGGTTTGGGAATGTATATATGTTTATCTTGTACAAATTATATTGAAAAGTGTTCAAAAAAAACCAAAAAAGAAAAAAAAATAAGAATAGGTTGTGTCTTGGGTGGGTCAAAAATTACTCTTCCTCAACCTTTTGTCTTATTATAACTATTACAATTAGTGTCGTGAGAAGATCAATCATGGGTTGGGATATGAGTGTGAGATCTTTTTAAAGTTAAAATTTCGAAAAATGCAAAAAGAAAAAAGAAAAAAAAGAACACTTATGTCATTGGGAGAAGTTTTGTATTTTGTAAATATTTCATATTCTCATCTCCTTCAAATTTTATTCCACTTTTGTGTCTTGATTCACACAATTGTTCCCTTATAAATATTTGTTTCCATTTTTTTCCATGTTTTACTTCAAAAATATTGTGCATTGCTTTTTCCATGATTGGTGTTTTATCCTCCTTTTCATATCTTTTGGATATCATCTTCCTACCTTCCCATAGCCACAGAAAACCCCCTAAAAATACCTCTTGATTTTTGAGAACTTTAGGATAGGGAGTGGAAGCTGAGAGCTCTTACAAACTCTAATATTTTCACTTTTGGTTGGTGAATGAGTGAAGCTCCATAAATTAATTTTATCATCTTGAGAGTAGTAAGTTTTGTGTGCCACCATTTTCCATTTCTAAATTTGAGCATGAAAAAATGAATTGTTTTTTGAACATTGTTTCTGTAACAACTTGCAGTGGAATTCAATATGGATGAGTGAAATTTTCTAAACCTCCCTTGATTGGGGAAAACAAAATTTTAATATTTGTTGGTGAGTAAAAAATATTTTGTTATGTTTTTATATTTATTGCACATGGTGACATGAACAAGACTAATTGTGGGGGATTTGATGTTATTAATATTTTAATAAACTTTTTATATACTCCCTTTACTGATTTTATATGAAATGTGCATAATTTTTGTGAAATATGAATGGTTAAATGTTAATTATAATTTTTGAGCACTATTTGAATTCATCCAGATTCAAGTTAGTTTACTATTTTAATTATAAATTTCACCTTACTTATCAAAATTGCATGGTTTTTGTTTTTTAGGATTCTTCATTCAATATAAAACATTTCATTAGAAGGGATTGTGGACCAATTCTACCATTTGAAGGATCATATGGTCCACACAAAAGGCCCAAATAATCTATGAAGAAACTGGACCATCCATGAAGATAGAATTACTGGGCTCACTCCAGAAGTAAAAATAATTTAATTATCTTCCAAAGGTTTGGGGACATTTAAATTGATCTTGGATAAAAATTTCAAGTCCCAAATCTAAAGACAAGGGTCCCAACTGATGAATTTAAACCCAGCCCACCATTTTGTTCGGGAAATGAAATTAGCACACCATTATTGATTTTTCTACTGAAAGAGACATCCATTCGAGCTGAGATTTTTCAGTGTGAAATAGAAGATATAGGCAGCTGAATTTGTTGATGAAAGTGTTTGGATTTTAATACATATTCCTATTTATAAACCCATTCACATTTCGGCCTTCTAAAAAGTCTGGATTGAAATGGACAGATTAAAATTGTTTAATAAAACCACCATAACTTTGGTTCCTTAAGTCTAATGGCCTCCAAATTTTTAAAGTCGACAGAGGAGATAAATATATACAACTTGTAATAAGAACATATCTCAATATTATGCTTTCTAATTTATCAAATTGGTGATTCAAGTGGAGGGGCAGTTTTGGAATGCAAACAACCCACAACATTGGGCTATAAATACATCCCCATTCTCACCTTGAAAGTGTTGGCATTTCAGAAGAGAGGATCACATATTGTCACAGCCAAATCTTTTCCAAAGGCTTGTGAGGACCTGACATACTCAAGTTTTCACTTGAGAGACCCTTCCTCCTCTCTTTGATTTCATTTAATTTTGTACTTTTCTTTATTTGTAATCATGTAAGTGTTGTTTTTGTAATTCTGTTTTAGTGAAAGTTTCTTCTTTGTATTCTATTTTAATCATCCACCATCTGTTCTTAAATATCAATGCTCTTAAAATATTTGAAATGAAGTTGAAACCTATTCCTTTCTTTTGCTTCCTCGTTCAATCGAAATTCTATTTTTAATTCTCATCATTGTTTGTGTGTGTGTGTTCGACGCACAACTCCTTTATCAACCCTTTATTTTTCTTATCTAATTAATTCATCATCATAAATATAATAAACCAGATTAATATTAATATCAATGGCTGAGTAAATCTATCATTGGGGTGAGTCAAAATTTAGGTATGTTAAGTGATTGAGAGTATTTTCTCGAGAATATTCTTCAAATTTACATTGTGTATGTTGGACTTAACATGTCACGGATTAATGACTCGTTTTGTTTAACGTGTGGTTTCCATGGATTATTGTAACCATAAATACACTACTATAAACAAGCTCTGATTGAGATTAGAACCCTAAGTTAAGTTAAGGCTTGGATTAAAGCCTTAACACTTAGGAATTCCAATCAATGTTATCTTGTGAAGTGGGTGTTAATTTAAATGCAATATAAAGAAAAGATCAAGGATACCACGAGCTTAAATCCCTAATAATGAACGCAACCCAATATTTATCAATTTGTTAAATCAAACATCATCCATAAATTATTTCATTAGCTCTGTAAACAAATGCCCCAATCAAAATACAATCAATAAAAAACAATCGACTATTAAAAAGTATCATCACCGAAGATTCGACCTGAGTGATGCTATACACATTAGCAGAGCATCGGAATCTTGAACGGTCGATAGGCAACAATTGGCAGTGCTTTCAGTTAGCTTTAACAGTGCTAAAAAAATTCTAATAATGGGGATATTTTTTTTCATGCCCCCCCTATTAGTGTTTCCTCACCCCTTTATCAGTGCTTTAGATAATCTCACCCTCCTGTGTGTGCCACTTCCTCCAGCGTGCTTTGAACCTGATACCTATAGATTATACACCAGCGACTTTTCCACTCCACTACTACAAAAACAGGCTTTATCAGCGCTCAAAACGGGCTTTATCAGTACTAAAAAAGAACTATAAAGCTCGGCACTAATAAAGAGGTACTTTATCAGTGTTAAAAAGGCACTGATAAAGGAAACCTTTATCAGTGCTAAAAATGCACTAATAAAGGGAGACTTTATCAGCACTAAAAAGGTGTTGATAAAGGACCCCTTTATCAGTGCTAAAAAGGCACTGATAAAGGACCCCTTTATCAGTGCTAAAAAAGCGATGATAAATGTGTTTTTATCATTGTTGTTTTAGCGCTGATAAACTGATCCTTTATCAGTTCTTTTTTAGCGCTGATAAATGTGGATTTTATCAGCACTTTTTTAACACTGATAAAGGAATCCTTTATCAGCTCTAAAAAAGCACTGATAAATGCCCTATCTGCTGCAACAAAAAATTCTGCAGCAACACACCCAAACAACACCTGCAAAAAATTCAGCATCTCAACAAGTAAGTATACCCATACAAAATTAACACATAAATCATAAGGTAATTACACCAAGTATACCCATACAATAAGTATACCCATACACCATTAATACATAATTCATAAGTTAATTAAATACATAAAGAATTCAATTCAGAATTCAGGGGGTTGGGGGCTGTTCAGGGGTTTGGGGTGGCTATCCAAGGGGGGGTAGGGGGTGTCCGGGGGGTGGGGGTGTCCAGGGGGGGTGGGGGCGGTCCAAGAGGTTGGGGGTTGTCCAAGGAGGGTGGGGGTGTCCAAGGGGGTGGGGGTGTCTAGGTGGTGGGATGGTGTCTAGAGGGGGGTGTCCAGGTGAGGGGGGGGGGCTTTCCAGGGGGTGGGGGTGTCTGGGGGTGGGGGTGTCCGGGGGGTGGGGGCGGTTCAGGGGGTTGGTGGGGTTGTCCAGGGGGTGGGGTGGTGTCTATAAGGGTGATATGGGGGTGTCTGGAGGGATGGGGTGTCCGGGGGTATGGGGGTGTCCAAGGGGGGTGGGGTGTCCAGGGGGTGGGGCGGTCCAAGAGGTTGGGGGTTGTCCAAGGGGGGTGGGGTGGTGTCTAAGGAGGGGGGTGTCTAGGTGGGGGGCTGTCTATGGGGTGTCCAGGGGGTGGGCTGGTGTCCAGGGTGTCGAGGGGGATTTCCAGGGGGGTGGGGGTGTCTGGGGGTGGGGCAGTCCAGGGGGTTGGTGGGACTATCCAAGGGGGTGGGGTGGTGTCCAGGAGGGTGGGATGGGGGTGTCCGGGGGGGTGGGGGTGTCCGGGGGGGGTCCAGGGGGTGGGGGTCCAGGAGGTTGGGGGCTGTCCAAGAGGGGTGGGGTGGTGTCCAAGGAGGGGGTGTCCATGTGGGGGGGTATCTATGGGGTGTCCAGGGGGTGGGCTGGTGTCTAAGGTGTCGGAGGGGCTTTCGAGGGGGTGGGGGTGTCCAGGGGTGGGGGTGGTCCAGGGGGTTGGTGGGGCTTCCCAAGGGGGTGGGGTGGTGTCCAGGAGGGTGGGATGGGGGTGTCCGGGGGGATAGGGGTGTCCAGGGGGTGGGGGTGTCCAGGGGGTGGGGTGGTGTCCAAGGAGGGGGTGTCTAGGTGGGGGGGGGCTATCTATGGGGTGTCCAGGGGGGTGGGCTGGTGTCCAGGGTGTCGAGGGGGGGGGGATTTCTAGGGGTGGGGGTGTCCGGGGGGTGGGGGTGGTCCAGGGGGTGGTGGGGCTATCCAAGGGGGGTGGGGTGGTGTCCGGGAGGGTGGGGGTGGTCGTCCATGTGTGGGGGGTGTCTAGGTGGTGGGGTGGTCTCTAGGAGGGGTGGGGGTGTCGTCCAGGGGGTTGGTGGTTGTCCAGGGGGTAGGGGTGTCTGGGGGGGTTGTCCAAGATGGGGGGGGTTGTCCATGGGTGTGTCCAAGGGGGTGGGGGTGTCTAGGGGATTGGGGGGCTTTCTAGGGGGTGGGGGTGTCCAGAGGGGTGGGGGTGTCCAGGGGGTGGGTTGGTGTCCAGGGGGTGGGGGCGGTCCATAGGGTTGGTGGGATATCCAAGGGGGTGGGTTGGTGTCCAAGGGGGTGGGGGTGACTGTCCATGGGGGTGGGGGTGTCCAGGGGGTGGGGGAGGTGTCCAGGTGGTGGGGTGGTGTCTAGGGGGGTGGGGCGTCCAGGGGTTGGGGGGCCACATCGTGCCTCTAATTGAGGTGGGGTTGACTTTTACACATCACAAAGGACCCATGGATCATTATCTTATAGGATCAACACAATCCGAATGAATTTGGTCAGATTTTTGTACGTCAGTTGTTGTTTACACTTAAAATTATGTCCATTTTAAACAAAAGAGAGACCCTTTGAGTGATACCGACCACACCGTACCTTGAATTGAGGAAGGGTTGAGTTGTACATGTCACAAAGAACCCATGGATTTTTCTCTTAAAGTATCAACACAATATGAATGTGTTTGGTTGGATTTCTATACATCAGTTATTGTTTTCACTTAAAATTCTGTCCATTTTAAATAAAAGAGAGACCCTTTGAGTGATACCGGCCACACCGTGCCTCAGATTGAGTCGGGGTTGACTCATACACGTCACCAATGAACCCATGGATCTTTCTCCTAAAGTATCAATATAATCTGAATGTGTTTGGTCGTATTTTCATATGTCAGTTGTTGTTTTCACTTAAAATTGTGCCCATTTTAAACAAAAGACAGACACTTTGAGTGATACCGGCCACACCGTGCCTCGGATTGAGACGGATTTGACTCATACACATCACAAATGACCCATGGATTGGTCTCCTAAAGTATCAATGCAATCCGAATGTGTTTGGTCAGATTTTCGTACGTCAGTTGTTGTTTTCACTTAAAATTGTGTCCATTTTAAACAAAAGATAGACACTTTGAGTGATACCGGCCACACCATGCCTCGAATTGAGTAGGGGTTGACTTTTACATGTCACAAAGGACCCATGTATCGTTATAATAATGTATCAACACAATTTGAATGTGTTTGGTCGAATTTGTGTACGTCAGTTGTTGTTTTCACTTAAAATTGTGTCCATTTTAAACAAAAGACAGACACTTTGAGTGATACCGGCTACACTGTGCCTCGGATTGAAGCAGGGTTGATTCTTACACATCAAAAAGGACTCATGGATCATTCTCCTAAATTATAAATAGAATCCAAATGCATTTGGTCAGATTTCCGTACATCAGTTGTTGTTTTCACTTAAACTTCTGTCCATTTTAAACAAAAGAGAGACTCTTTGAGTGATACCAGCCACACCGTGCCTCGGATTGAGGCGAGATTGACTCTTAAATGTTACAAAGGACACATGAATCATTATCCTAAAGGATCAACACGATATGAATCCGTTTGGTCAGATTTTCGTACATCAGTTGTTGTTTTCACTTAAAATTATGTCCATTTTAAACAAAAGAGAGACCCTTTGAGTGATATCGGCCACAACGTGCCTCGGATTGAGGTGAGGTTTACTCTTACACGTCAAAAAGAACCCATGGATCATTCTACTAAAGGATAAACACAATCCAAATGTGTTTGGTTGGAATTCCTTAGGTCAGTTGTTGTTTTCACTTAAAATTATGTCCATTTTAAACAAAAGACAGACACTTTGAGTGATATCGGCCACATCGTGCCTCGGATTGAGGAGGGTTTGACTCTTAAATATCACAAAAGACCCATGGATCGTTCTCCTAAATAATCAACACAATATGAATGCTTTTGGTCGGATTTCCGTAGGTCAGTTGTTGTTTTCACTTAAAATTCTATCCATTTTAAACAAAAGAGAGACCCTTTGAGTGATACCGGTCACATCGTGTCTCGAATTGAGTCGGGGTTGACTCATACACATCACCAATGTACCCATGGATCGTTCTCCTAAATGATAAACACAATAAGAATGTGTTTGGTCAGATTTACGTATGTCAGTTGTTGTTTTCACTTTAAATTGTGTCCATTTGAAACAAAAGACAGACACTTTGAGTGATATCGGCTACACCGTGCCTAGGATTGAGGCGGGGTTGACTCTTACACATCAAAAAGTACCCATGGATAATTATTATAAAATATCAACACAATTCAAATGTTTTTTTTATTTACATACGTTAGTTGTTGTTTTCACTTAAAATTGTGTCTATTTTAAACAAAAGACATACACTTTGAGTGATACCAGCCACACCGTGCCTCAGATTGAGAAGGGGTTGACTTTTACACATCAAAAAGGACCCATGGATTGTTCTCCTAAAGTATCAACACAATCCGAATGTGTTTGGTCAGATTTCCATATGTCAGTTGTTGTTTTCACTTAAAATTATGTCCATTTTAAACAAAAGAGAGACACTTTGAGTGATACCAGACACACCATGCCTCAAATTGAGGTGGGATTAACTATTACACATAAAAAAAGGACCCATGTATTGTTCTCCTAAAGGATCAACATAATCTGAATGCGTTTGTTCAGATTTGCGTACGTCAGTTGTTGTTTTCACTTAAAATTCTATCCATTTTAAACAAAAGAGAGACCATTTGAGTGATATCGGCCACACCGTGCCTCGGATTGAGGTGGGGTTGACTCGTACACGTCAAAAATGACCCATGTATCATTATCCTAAAGTATCAACACAATCTGAATGTGTTTGTTCAGATTTTCATATGTCAGTTGTTGTTTTCACTTAAAATTGTGTCCATTTTAAACAAAAGACAGACACTTTGAGTGATACCGGCCACACTGTGCCTAAGATTGAGGCGGGTTTGACTCATACACATCACAAAGGACCCATGGATCTTTCTTCTAAATGATCAACACAAGTGGAATTTTTTTGGTCGGATTTCCGTACGTCAGTTGTTGTTTTCACTTAAAATTGTGTCTATTTTAAACAAAAGACACACACTTTGAGTGATACCAGCCACACCGTGCCTCAGATTGAGGCAGGGTTGACTCGTAAATATCACAAAGGACCCATGGATCATTATCCTAAAAGATCAACACAATCTGAATGTTTTTGGTTGGATTTGCGTATGTCAGTTGTTGTTTTCACTTAAAATTCTGTCCATTTTAAACAAAAGAGAGACCCTTTGAGTGATACTGGCCACATCGTGCCTCGAATTGAGGCGGGGTTGAATCGTACACATCAAAAAAGACCCATGGACCATTCTATTAAAGTATCAACACAATATGAATGTGTTTGGTCATATTTTCGTAGGTCATTTGTTGTTTTCACTTAAAATTGTGTCCATTTTAAACAAAAGAGAGACACTTTGAGTGATACCGGCCACACCGTGCCTGTATTGAGGATAGGTTGACTCTTACACATCAAAAAAGACCCATGTATCATTATCCTAAAGGATAAAAACAATCCGAATGCGTTTGGTCAGATTTACCTACGTCAGTTTTGTTTTCCCTTAAAATTATGTCCATTTTAAACAAAAGACAGACACTTTGAGTGATACTGGACACATCGTGCCTCGGATTGAAGTGGGGTTGACTCGTACACAACACCAATGCACCCATAGATCGTTATCCTAAATGATAAACACAATACGAATGTGTTTGGTTGGATTTGTGTACGTTAGTTTTGTTTTCACTTAAAATTATGTCCATTTTAAACAAAAGACAGACACTTTGAGTGATACCGGCCACACCGTGCCTCGGATTGAGGCGGTATTAACTCGTAAACATCACCAACGCACACATGGATCATTCTCCTAAAGGATCAAAATAATCTGAATGTGTTTGGTCGGATTTACGTACGTCAGTTGTTGTTTTCACTTAAAAATCTGTCCATTTTAAACAAAAGAGAGACACTTTGAGTGGTTCATCATTCTTGCATGTTGCTGGTGCATATCATCTGTTAAAATGGGAAAATGACTCATTGGAGAAAGGATGTTTTATTTAATAACAATTTCAATTTTCCTACAAACATTTACATACAACAATGTTTCATCTTTTGATCCCCTTAACCCCTCTCAAAATTGACCGCCAATTGTACACATCCCCAAGTCAGATCTTCCTTCCATTTGTGTACAATCTACCATAAGGTATATGGCCCACTCATTTCTGAACAAATCTATATCTTCTTGTGAGTATTAGGATTTTCGGGAGTCAGAGTAGTACTACAAAATATAAAAATAAAGAATTAATAAATAAATTAAATGAAATAGTAGTTGTTTTTGAAAATACCTCTTTAGGGATGCTAGTTTGTTGATGAAAAACAATCTCTTTAATAAATTTACAAACATAATAACCACAATCATTATCGTTTGTTTGTTTTGGACAATGCAAAAAAATTGATCATTAGGAGAATAAGTAACTTGTGTTGAGATGTGTTTGGATAGTGAAATTTTATTATATATACCCTGATATTTGTCCAGACGTAGTACTTTCTCACCTCCTTATGCTTATACCCTGTCCTCGTTCCTTTTTTTAGACGATAATGATACACTGCCCTATCATAACAGAATCCTCAGTAAAAGATAATATAAATTATATTATTTGATGTTTAGACCTAAAATGTAGGATGTAGTGTCTTACAGATTCAAAAACTCCATCATGTGTGGTCGGTTTGATGGATATCCTTGCTCTGAATCCTAAAAATAAATATTTATAGTATCCAAGTTCACCGCAATTATCATCCAATGTTGCCTAAAAACACAAAAAGAAATAAGTAATAAAAGAAGTGAAAATATAATTGATATGCTTTAATCGTAGAGTTTTACCCCTGCATGGTTGGTATTAGGAAGAGTCTTTCATCTGTAATCTTTCTTTCAAATGTTTTCAGCAAGCCGTTCACTATTTCATTCTTTTTTTATGGCTCTAATTTCGTTAGATGTGTTGATGTGGTATGAGGACTAACAAGTCCGAATTTTGGCTCATGGGAAAATTCCTTCAACTGTTTTTCATATATACATCTGTCAACAATATAAAATGCATTTAGTCATAATTTTCACATTAGATCAGCTTTTAGAAAATCAATTCATGAAAACATACCTCATATATATATTTACAACTGTGACGCCAAGCCAACCATTTTCAAGGATCTCATTTACATTTTTAGCAGTAACGTAATCTTGACTTTCCTCTCCATATATATTCTTTTCGAAAACCACTATATGACTACTACCACCTCTTAGCTTCGTATCCACATGAGTCTTCAATGCTAGTAAATGTGGATAGAGAACAGGTGGTGTTATTGTGCTTTCAGTAGCTCCTTGGGATCGGTTGGTCAATCCTTTAGATGGTTTTGAGCTGACGTTTGTCACCCCCTTCCCTTTCTCCATCTATAATAACATTCATTGGTTCAGACCCTTTTTTCATTAATTGTTAAAGGTTTATCTTGAAAAAAAGTAAATAAATACTTCTTTTTTCGTATGTACTCTTACAAGTTGTGATGGCCGTGAAATGAATGTCCCAATAGCCTTTTCGACCTTATGAATATCATCATCATCAAGTGGAATAGGTAGCTCTACATTTGGCTCATGATCTATAGTAATCGTCACTTTCAAATGATCTTTCGGAAGTGGTCTATTATACAGCTTGTCATCTGGGATGTTGAACACTATATTCCTTGCTACAAGGTGATAGGTGGTTATTGACAGATATAAATCACAATCATTATCACCCTGTAGAAGATCAGTATAGGAAAAGTATCAGTGTTTGTCTGATTCACATTTCATGGGAACAATTATTAGAATATTGATTACCATGGTTAAGAAAGCTCTTTGAGGGGAATGGCTCACCTCAAAGCTGGTGGGGGTGGGGTGGTATCTTCACGCGCTGGTTGTTCCTGATTTGTGTCTTCTCCTTTATTCTCACCCATAAAAGTTGTTAGAAACTCTCCCTGTCATTGAAATATTTCTTCAAGAGTTTCTAGTCTTTTGCTCATTTGTTTCAATTTTTCATCTCTATCATCCATTTTTTTCTCAAAATATACTCGGGGTGTCACCCCAAACCCCGCACCTCTAACACGACCATATTGTTCTGGCTTCTTCAAAGTAGTCGATAATAGGCTTGCATCTGCTACAGGAGTAGCTGATTCCTGTGACTATCAGATATAGGAAAATAACTAATTATTTTTATGTAATAGAAATTTAAAACAAATCTTTTTATCATCGTGTCATACTTACACATATTTCCCACACTTTTTGTGTGTTCTCATCTACTAGCTTTCCTTCCTTATTCACATGTTCCTCCTTCCATATCACATGACATGAGATGGAAGTGTCTTTGGTTTTAGACTCATCAATCTACATATAAATATAGAAAGATAATTATGATGTTGTTTATTGGAACCTAACAATATTACTGTAAATTTAAAATATGTACCATTTTCTTTTCTAGTGAAGAATACCCCATCCTTGCTTTATGATAGGGGTATGTTAGTTTTGATGCAAATTCCTTATTTTCAATACAGATTTGTTGTTTCATAAATGAAATATTGACAATCAAAGTGATGAATACACGTATCCTCAAACAGTGTATTATCACCCACAATGTACCTAAAACTTTTCATCCTCACGATGGCCAATAAATGAATCACATGCTTCTTGGGATATCAGGTGAGCGTAGACAATGGGTGGGTGTGGGTTTATTTTACCTTTGGAATCTTTCAGGTGACATCTTGTTAAAATAGTGTGAAAACCTCGATGAATCCTTCCTGCAAGCCTTAGTACATAATCCTTGTGTGAATCATCTACTATAAATGTACTCTGCAAGAGATTGATAAGAGTAATACATTGTTTCATTATTTTATTTGCTAGTAAATTAAATAAATAATATAATAATGTTACCATAATTTCTTTCCAGATCACAGCCTTCAGCCCGGACACAACATGGTGCCATGAATCTATGTCAATCGACAGACATTGTTGAGTGAAAAATCCAATGTAACTACTAAACATAGCCTTGTTGGGATTCACATGTTGTCCTCATGCATTCCATCCAACATCAAATTTGATGTCTTTGCTTTTCGCCTTAAGAACTTTGGCTAACACCATCAAACTACGACACATCTGTGTTTTCTGTGACATCGGTCCTTCATTCCCGACCATTTCATCAATATCAACATCATTTATATGTTCATTTGAAATGGTAGCAATGACATGTGTTGATGGTTGTTGGACCTCAACACTAGAAGTAATAACAGGTTCAGAAACTTGTTGTTGCTCTACACTATGAGCAGCCGCAGTAGGAGCAGCAGCAGCCGCAACAGCAGTAGCTTGAGAGACTTGTTCAGCCTCAAGGTTAGGAGCACCAGAACGTGCAGAAGTCATTATATGAAAAATTGGTTGAACAGTTAATTTAGATTATATAAATTTAGTAATGATAAGATAATAATATGAGATAACAAGATCTATATTACAAACAAAATATAACATGTTTATTGAACTCTCTTTCTTTTTTTCAAAGGCTGAAGGGATTTGACACCTCTATCGATTATCCAAATCCCTTCATTGTGGTCTCCTCTAACATACAAAACATCATCTACATTGGGACTGTTGCGAAATGATTTCGACGTACCACTTAAAGGATTGTCCTCAACTGAATTTTCATCAGACCCTTCAGTAGTTTTGGATGATAACAGAGCAATCGACCACTTTCGGTTTGCGGGATCTGGAACATAAAAAACTTGTAACGCTTGTGATGTCATTATAAACTGTTCGTCTTTGTACCCTTATTTACTAAAATTAACTTTCACAAATCCCCATTCATCTATTTTAACACCACTGTTTTTATCAACCCATTTGCATTGAAAAATTGGCAATTAGAATGTCGTATAATCCAACTCCCATATTTGTTTGATAATGCCAAAGTATGACATATTTTCATAAATTGGATTTCTATCCTTACTACCAGAAACATGCATCGCTTCAGCCACTAGTGTAACTCCACTATTTTGCATGGTAATATCTTCATCATGTTCATCTGTATAGAATGTATAACCATTAATTACATAACCATTGTAAGATAATATATACACACTTGGTCCGGCGGCTAGCCATCGAAGTCATTCTGAAATTGAATTCAGATTTTCATCCAACTCCTTAAAAATATGGTCCTGAAACCATCCTTTAAACTAGTGATTATGTGTATTTGATAACCATTTTCAGCCCTTGATGGATTCAACTGCCTAATAATTTCTTTGTGAGTTTCAATATATGGAGCAACCTCCCAACTGATATGCAAAACATAAAGGTGGGTCTGCTCCTGATCTGTAATACTGATTTTCGCAACATCTCTTCCAGAAATTCCCCCACACTCAATGCATCCAGTGTGACGAGATTTCGGGAGACCAATGCTTTCCACATCAGATAGGTATTCTGTACAAAATTCAATGGCTTCCTCAACAATATATCGCTCCACTATAAAACCCTCCGGATGACTTCGATTTTTGACATACCCTTTCAAAATCTTCATATATCGTTCAACGAGGTATATCCATTTATAGTGCATAGGACCACAAAGTCGAATCTCTCTCACCAATTGAATCATCAAATGAATCATCATATCAAAGAATTTTGACAGGAAGAACATTTCTAATTCACATAATATGATGACAATTTCTTTTTACATAGCAGACAATTTCTCCGGGTCTAAAACTTTGCTACATATATCTTTGAAAAAGAAACAAAGTTTGGTTAACGTATGATGAACATTCTTGGGAAAAATGCAACGTAAAGCTATAGGAATTAGATCTTACATCAAAACATGGCAGTTATGTGATTTCAAACCTTTTAACTTTAAATCATTCATTGACACAATGTTTTTGATATTTGATGAATACCCCTATGGAACCTTTACATCATTTAAGAAGTTGAAAAACTGATATCTCTCCTCCCTAGAAAGAGTATAAGCAGCTGGAGGAAGAAACATTCGATTTTCACCCTTCACGGGATCCAACTCTTCTCGTATCCCCATGTCAATCATATCCAACCTTGCCTTAATTCCATCCTTTGTTTTGCCAGGGGCATTTAGCAACATTTTGATAACATTGTCACATACATTTTTTTCCACATGCATCACATCAAGAAAATGTCTGACATACAAACAATTCCAGTATGGTAATTCAAAAAAAACTGATCTCTTTTTCCAACCGATTTTCATAAGGTTTTTCGAAAATAGTTTACCAAAAATAGTGTTCACATATTTTACTTTCTCAAATAACTGATCACCTGTTAGTGGAGACAGTGCTGCGTGTTGTTCTGAACTTCCATTGAATGATGTCGTCCAAGATCGGTACTTATACCGATGAGGTAGAAATCTGCGATGTCCTAAAAACACATATTTTGATGAATGTTTCAACTTAATTGATTCTGTATCTTCTTCGCACACGGGACACCCTTGAGTTTCTTTAATGCTATAGCCTAACAAATTTCCATAAGCAGGGAAATCATTTATTATCCCATACAACATCACTCTCAACGTAAAGTATTCACTTTTATAAGCATTATACAACATAACACCTGAATCCCACAATAACTTCAAATCCTCGATCAAAGGAGCCAGATAAACATCAATATCGTTACCTGGTTGTTTTGGTCCTGATATAAGCATAGATAACATGATGAATTTCCGCTTCATGCATAACTAGGGTGGAAATTTATAATTTACCAACATAACAGGTCATGTATTATGAGTGCTGGTTTGAAAACCAAAAGGATTCACTCCATCTGTAGATAACACAAGACAGAGGTTTCTTGGCTCTTTTCCAAATTCAAGATACTCATGATCAATTTTCTTCCATTGAGGAGAGTCAGTTGGATGACATAATTTCCCATATTTATTTCTTTTATCTGCATTCCATGACAATTGTCTTACAGTTTCTTCACTTCTATATAGACACCTAAACCTTGGAATGATTGGAAAGTACCATACAACTCTCGTAGGATTGGATTCATCTTTCTTGTATCGAGAAGAACCACACTTTGGGCATTCTGTAAGTGATTTATTCTCCTTTCTAAAAAATATATAGTCTTTCGGGCAGGCATGTATTCTTTCAGAAATCATATTCATCGAGCGTAGCATTCGTTTAGCTTCATATGTATGGCTTGGGAGCTCATTATCTTCTGGGATCATGTCATTCAAGAGAGAAAGTAGTTCCGTAAAACTTACATCACTCCATTTGTTGCCTGCTTTCAATTTATACAACTTCAGTACAGCTGACAATGTTGTATATTTAGTGCAACCATCATACAATGGCGTCTTTGTACAACTCTTTCTCAAACAATTTTGGGCAATCACGGAGTTCATCTTCTATTGTATTTGTCATTTCCTCAATACAATCTTCATCATCATTGACATTTGTAATCACATCCTCCATACGGTCTTCTTCATTATCCATATTTGTATTCATATCTGATGATCCATAAAACACAGTTTTATCCCAACCAGTAGCTACATTCGCTTTTTCTCCGTGTTTATTCCAACATTTATAACTCCGATCTATTCCATGACATATCAAATTTTCTTCCAACTCCTATGAAGTAAGTAGTCTAGAATAACAACAACGTAAACACAGACAAAGGATTTGAGAAGGATCCTTTGCGTGATCCTTTGCAAACTTGATGAACTCTTTCACTCCGTTCTCATACTCTATTGTCAAACGATTAGCATCCATCAAATATTTATTCATCTCCGTCCTATTTGAATCTCAAGTATTGGTATTTATGGTTCAAGTACACAAAACAAGACTTCCAAATACAGTAGAAGAGAACCACTTATAAAAATAGAGATTAATAGAGCCTAACCATTTCCAATAAAGATTTGGAAATTAACAGAACCAGGATAGACCCCCCATCAAAATCAACACTGTTTCCAAACACAAAGGGGTTCGCGGGGATAATCACTTGTGTCATAGATGGTAAAACTCACACGGCATCATCCTCTATGGCTCATCCTCCTCTATTGGGTCAACCCTTATATGGTCAACTAGTCCATCCTTTTATACCTCACCAACCTAAAATACATATGGATGAAAACCAGTAGCCAACTCTATAAGTAAAGAAAGGATTCTCATAATCTTTACAATATGGAATTCATTAAATATAATTACTTTAGATTCATTATAGTTTCCTCAAATCACCCCAGTCCAAACACAAGAATAATCAAGAATGATACATCTACCACTCCTAGGTCTCTGCCCTACATTCAATATCATCATGCCTAATATTTTTGGTAAGCTCAAGTTACTTACTTTAAATCACAAGGGGGATAATCACTTGTGTCATAAATGGTCTCCCATGTTATTCCATATGAAAATTTTAACAAATATTATTGACCTATCATCCCATTAAATCCTCATGAGTGTCTAATTCCAAACTCCATCTTAAGTGTAATATCAAAAGAATATATATTAATAAATCACCCCACATCCACTTCCCCACAAATCTGGCCGTTCTCACACTCTAATGGAATATTTCTTATGCTTCAACCCCTTATATATAATCTAATAACCATATATCCACACATACATATGTCACCAACACATAAAAAACCATATCCACATCACAACCACACATCACATCCTCATCACAGTATGATATCGTGAACATGAAGGACATAAACATCATACCATCCTCCTACAATGCACAACCCCCACTATGTATCCACACCAAATACACATAATCATTTCAAAAAGAATATATATACACCAAAACCTAAAATCATTATAGGTCGTATATATACACCCACTGTGAGCCATTACAACTCATACTAAATGTGAAGGGGGGGAAGGGAGGAGGGAGTGGTTCTATATGTGTTCCCTCTATAACCTAGATATTGAGAAAAACACTCAGAACCAAAGTACCCATATGGATTTCAATCAGGTTACTCGACTAAAGTGGTGGTGTGTAAGAAATAATAAGAAAATATAATAAGTATATAGTCACACATAAATCTTTCCTAAGGGTTTACACCAAACTAACACTGCAAACACCCTCGTCAACCATTGCCTTGTTACTACCACCCTCTTATAACCACTCCCATATGCATTTCAATTGTTAACCATTTTAATGTAAAACCAATCATTAAATCACTACCCACTACAATCCATTAATTAATCATTAATAACATTTATTCTATCTTTAACCATTTATTAAACATAATTATTCCAATCATTGTCATTAATCATTTAACAAACCATCATTTATCATTTCCAACCCATCACCCATTACTATTTTCATTTATTCCAACCATATTCCATGCCAAAAGGAAACTATAACACCACTCAATAACAACTAAATTTTCATGACATAATATAAAACTAAACACATTCTAAAATCCATAAAAGCCACTTATTTTCTGCCTAAATAGCCATATCATTGCTATCATAACCACACAATAATCCATCCATCACTACTGTATTAATTACCACACCAAATGCTCCCAACCACATCAATCAACCATCACCCTTATAATCATAGTGATAAATACCCCATACATAGTAGCATGAAAGGGAAAACATATAAGAAATTCACACTAAAAGTCCTATGTATGACCATTAACCATTAAAACCATAACAAAAAAAACACAAAAACCGAATCAGCATTGTTGTCACATCCTTCCTAAAAAGAAAATTCAAGAAGAGAATCAAGAACAAGAGAAAATAAATTCACCTTAGAGGAGGAGAAGTAGGGAACCTTCTGCGCTATGTCGGGAGGGGAAGGCGCAACGGCCAGAGGTGGAGGTGCACGGGAGGATCCGCCAAGCGTTAGAAATGGAGGAGTAGGGTTCACGGGGAGTAGGGTTGAGCGGAGAGGAGGAGAATTAGGGTCTGCGGGGAGGAGGATCCGCCGAAGGGGTTCGAGGGGGAGGATTAGGAGAAGGGCTAGCGGCGGAGGTCCGGCAATGTGAAGATCGGGGGCGGTGGAGGTCTGGCAACGTGAAGATCGGGGGGTGGCGGAGGGGAGTCATAGGGTTACAGTACCGCGGGGGATTTAGGGCGCGATAAACCGAGGACACTGTGCGATCGATTTTATAAAATATGGGACTACGGTTTTATTAGCGCTAAAAAAGCACTGATAAATCCTTCATGTATCAGCGTTAACATTTTGGAGCTGATACAGGCCTTCTTTATCAGCGCTTTTTTAGCGCTGATAAAGGTTACCCTGTATCAGCGCTAAAAAAGTATCAGCGCTAAAATTTTAGCGCTGATACAGGGATTCTTTATCAGCGGTTTTTGCTTAGCGCTGATATAAGGTGGCGCTTCTCTTTCCCGTTTTTGTAGTAGTGCTCCCCTGTATTGTTTTGTTTTACATTTTATGATATTTATATATATTTATATATATTTCGTTACATTTTTTCCATATATTTATATATATTTTTACATATATAGATAAGGTTTATATATTGAGAAATATATTTTATATGTAAATATGTTTAATTATTTATTTATAAAATTAAATTTTTATGTGTGAATATATAAAAAATAAGTATATATTGTTATATATTTGATTATAAATAACAGTACATTGTGAAAATGATAAAATTTCAAATCCATAATATCAATATAAATGTAAGCCCTATAAATAAAATTAGTCTCCACTGAAAAAGGGCAAAAAGACTCCCTTAAATGAGGCTAAAAATCCATCAAATGTTAAAAAAAATTGGTATCCCGACTAAAAACTCAGTTTTGGAGAACTTATAGACATTTTTTGCCTTGAAAATTATGAAAAATGGTTTCTCTCTATTGTTAGGGCATAGAGCTCGTCACAGGCTTTGATTTGATATGTGGTTGAGCCCAAACTGATATCCAGATCAAAAGTTATGGTTGTTTGAAGTTCGAGTTAAGTTTTCAACAAATTTTAGATCTTTTATTGATTTTTTGATTTTTTTTATCTTCAAATTGTTATTAAATGAGTATTACTCAATAATAATAAACAAATTATTAATTAAAAATATTTTTTAGATTATTTTATAAGTCATTTTCTCTAAATATCTTATATATTATGTGTAAATGCCTATTTAGCCTTATCTAATACATATTTAAAATATATATTATATTTATATCAATATAAATATATTTATATATTAATATATTATTTTTAATGAAATATAATTTTTTTAATATACCGTTTATTATCACTAATAAAAAAGGATTAATAAAGATCATTTTTATCCGTGTTTTTTTACCAGCGCTGATAAGGGGATTTGTCAGTGCTTTTTTACAAGCATTGATAAAGGATCACCTTTAATAACGTTTTTTTAGTGCTGTTAAAGACCTCCTTTAATAGCGTTAAAAAGGCATTGTTAAAGATCCTTTTTAATGGTGTTTTTTCTAGCGTTGACAAGGGGGTTTTTAACAGCACTGGATAATTCCAGTTTTATAGTAGTGATAACGGGAAGGTTTGGAGGTGATGGTTGGTCACATGGAGACTTGTTGGTCTAGACTTTTCATACATTCTGGTTTGGCCAGTTTGGTTTAGAATTAATGGTTTTTCATTTTATTTTTTTTCTTCCACTTTGTTCTCGGTTTGATGTCTTGTTTGGTTATATTCAAAACTTGTTTTAGTTTTCATTGTTATACCTCACAATGCGGCAGACCACCTTGGGCAACATGCCTAGTCAACTCGGGTTGGTTCGTTATAATGAACAAGAAGAGTGGCAGTATGGATGCACAATGATCATGGTGAGTATGAGGTCGATCAAGCTGGTGCCCTAAAATGGCGATGCCGAAGAAACCAAGGTCGCGTGCACATGTGCGGGTGTGCAGAGACCGAAATGGAGAAGACGAACCAGGCAAGGACGAACCATAGAAGCAACATAGTTGAGAGAGTGAGGGTGCATGAACGCGGAGGGGTGGAGATGAACTGAGCTATGTAGAAGATATCATCCGAGGAGATGGTTAAGCTATTATAAACTGAAACATGCATATTGTATGCTAAGAAAGTAAGGCGAATATAGATTGCCTCTCACAAGTTCAGTGCTTCAAGTGGCAAAATCTCATGCGATCACTTTGAGGATATCGTTATGTGGTAAGTTAGAAAAACACACTTGTAGTAACTTGGATTAATAATCATGTGGTGGTTTTAAAATAACACATGTGGTAGGTATGAAAATCTCAATGCAATAAGTATGAAAAATAACACATGTGGTGACTTAATACAACCTTCATGCGGCCACTTAAGGAATACCACAAACGGTCACTTGACATCATAGAGTTATGTGATTTTCTGGACCATATAAACAAAAGAATCATTAATTGGTCCAACTAACTTAAATGTACAGAAAAAATGAGAACTTTCTAAAGGATCAAATTATACTTCAATCGGACTTCAATATCAAGATATATTGTAAAAAAAAAACTGTGTCAAATATGAACTTAAAACTAGAGAAAAATTACTAAAATACTTACAAAACATCAATCAATTTTTAGATCACTCGAATGGAAAATTCGGCCTTCCTATCAGTTTAATTAATTATAGAAAAATTTCTTATATTTTCACCTCAACAAATGGAGTGTGAATATGAGGTTTATAGCTAAAGTTATCAGTGAAAAACAGAATATATTGTATTCTGAAAATTATAGAAATCCAAAAATATTGTAGAGGCTTTGAGAAAATTTTAGAGCACACAAACAACCATTTCACACTTCCTATTGATTTAATGAAATGTAAATAAATGTATTGTCTATCCAAAAAAAACAAGTTTCCTAAAAAACCAAACTATATAACTCAAGTTATCATAGAATAACTAAAACAAACTATAAACTAAAAATTACTGTACAAACCAAAAACATACAACATGTTCAGACAAAAAATGATAACATTTAGAGTGATCTAGACAACGCCATAGTTGATGAAAATGAAAAATATTTTTTGAACCTTTCATAGATATTGAATTAGTAAAACATATTTCCAACATAAAAATAATTATTTTAACAAAACAATTAAGAGTAAAAATTATTAAACATTTGCAATTAAATGATATTTAAATGAAGATATTTAAATGAATGGTTTTTCAAAAAAGACATTTAAATGAAGGGATTTTCAATCTATCAAAACAAATAAAAAAATCAATACTAATTCCATTTTCACTGTCCCAATTCATCCCCTAAATTTCCCTCTCGTGTTCCCTTTTCACGATTCATCACCAGTCACCTCCCCAACCTTCCCTTACTCCCAAATCCCCACTCCTACCCTCCTTATCATAACATCCTTCCGCCTCTCCAGAGCCGACACTATCAACTCCAGTCCTCTATCTTTTCGTTATGCTCGCATCCCGTTCCTCATGGGTTTTCTCCTAAATAACTAATTTTTAGCTGTCGTTTCTTCCCACTCTCTATCCACCGCTCCTTTGTCCCAGGCTTACCCTCCCGTGGGATTACTGTCTCTGGATGACCATCATTCCAAAATCTCTTTGAAGTTTTCCTTCCCTGATTCACACTTCCATTGGATTATTGTTCTCCGAAGCATGTGATACCCGATTATTTCAGGCATTTTATAATTTAAGCGCAGCCACTCCAATGGAAGATTTCTCCATGCCTGATTTTACTTTTCATAGGTGATTCAAGGTTTGGTTTCCCATTGAATTCTTCGGAGAAGACTTTAATATTTCTCAATCAATGATATTTTTCTTTTCATATTCCATTTTTTGAGGATTCGTGATTCAATCGATGTGATTCCATAGTTTTTTTATCTTTTTGGGAGTTTCAAGGTCAAGTGACTAACTTCTTTTCAAAGTGGTCTTCGTTTATATTTCTTATGCTTCTTGGTTTCATTTAAACTAGTTTTTTTTTTCATTTTTGGGGATTTCTTTATGTTTGATTTCAGTTGTTTTATATGATTCCTTTATTCTTGGTTTTTGGTTCTATGAATTTTTTTCAGGATATTTCCTTTTCTTCATTAACATGTTTTGACTGCCACAATTATTATGATAATTATAATTTTTATAACTACTGATTCATTTGGTTGAAAAGTAATTCAACTATAATTTTTAAAACCGCTGTAATTTTTCCCCTTTTTAGATTCTTTGAATGCATTTTTTCATAAAATTTTAAGGTACTAGTAGTTCTCATAAGAGTATCTTCAGGTACACAGTGAATGCCTTTTTTTGATGCATTTTCAGGTACACAGTGAATGCATTATTTAGTACAAATTTCTAGAAATAATATTCCTTATTATTGCATTTTCAGGTACAAAATGAATACATTTTTTTATGACTGCATTTTTTTCCCTGTTCAAATTCATTCAGATTCATGTTCATTCGGCTACAATTTTCAGGTATTAAAAATTTTATGGTTACTATAATTATTATTTTCTATGCTCAGATTGATTGCATGCATTTTTTTATTATTTTCCTCTAACATTCAATACTAGGTAATAATATTATATTTCTTTTATTATCATATTATAACATTTTTTTATTGATAAATTTACACATTTACATATGGTAGTTATGATATGATTCCACACACGTCATACAAAGCTTTGAATCATTTTGAGCTGTTGATGCGTTTTATTTACAAAGCTATATGAAAAAAACCATTCACCTTTTTAGTTTTCTTACATTATAAATTGCCATTCAACTAGGAATATAATAATTGAACAAATGAATTGAGGTCAACAGTATTACACTCTTACATAGTGCCTTTGTTGTACTGGTATATTCTGCAGCAATGAATATCGTGTCTTCTTTATCATTACAACATTGTTAACATTATGTTGAAATTAAAATTATCAATTAATCATTCCTTTGATAAAACGTACTTCATAAAATTAGATTACATGATACTTTGTAATTGTTGATGGTTTTCTTTACTGTATAACATTATGCATTTAAATTCTCAATGATTTTGATCACATTGAAAATTGACTATACGATATCATTCTACCATTCATGCACATCCTTGAAAAAAAATAAAGGCTGTTGTCTCATTAAAACTTTTATTTTTTGAAATTTTTATTTATTATTTTTAAAAATTTAGAAGCGTTATTGAAAAAATATCTTTAGTAAATGAAATACCCATAAAACCCCCACCTTCCTACTGTGTCTCTCCCATGCATGAAATTAATGGATTGATTTGAGAATTTAACTACTTCATAATAGTCTTCTGATTATTAGAGGTGTTTTAAAATTGATTGTTTTTTGGTATTTGTGTAAGGTATGACCATGAAAACCACTTTCCATTTAGTGAATGCTCAGTCAGCCAATGCAAGTGTTCTGACTCAGGATAAAAAAATCTTAACCAGTTTCAAGAATGGGACTTACCTGTGCTCCTTCAAGCATTGTCATTTGAGCTGTTCAACTATGAGAAACTAATTGCATCATGCATATTTTCTGGCAAAATTGTTAAAAAATCATTAGATTCCAAAATGTTTCTTGGAAATTGTAGATGGTGAATTCCCCTTCCCTCAATGTGAGGTGGGGATACTCTTTTATAGATGAGTAAATCTAATTACAAGGCGGGTAAGTCCGATGTGGGACTCAGAAATACCCATTTAAACTTAAATGGGGTCCAACACTCCCCCTCAAGCTGGACATGCCCAGATTGGATAGAGTCTCACAAAGAAAACAAAGATGACAAGACACATGACCATCCCATACTCCCCCTCAAGCTGGGCCATGGAGGCTGTGAATACCCAGCCTGGTAGTGAGAGACTCAAGGCGAGCTCCTGGGAGACCTTTGGTGAAGAGATGAGATTGCCGGCGAAGAACACAGCGAAACCCGAAGTAGACTTGCAGGTAGCGAAGCAACTGACATAGTCCGCATCACAGAAGGCCTCAACATTCATGCAAGCATGATGTGAGTACTGAAGGCCACGTGCATGGTCTTTCTTGATGTATTTGGCAATGCGGAGGACAACATCCCACTGAGATCTGGTGGGATGCTCCATGAACTGGCTGACTTTGCCAACGACACAGGCAATGTCGGGACGCGTCATGGTGAGGTAGTTGAGTTTACCGACCAGGCGTCGATAGCTCTCGGGATGAGGAAATGGTTCCGAGTCGGAATGAAGAGAGCGTTCCCCAGGCTCAAGTGGAGTGTCCACTGCGGTGGCGGTGCTCAACCCGGCATCCTGCAAGATATCAAGAGCATACTTGCGCTGGCAGAGAGAGATAGTGTTCGCAGTTCGGGAGACCTCGATGCCAAGGAAATAAGTGAGGGGACCAAGATCCTTGGTGTGAAAGTGCTGGTGAAGATGCGTCTTGGGGCTGGCGATGCCTCTGGAGTCACTCCCTGTGATGATGATGTCATCAACATAAACCACAAGCAAGATACAGCCGTGCGCCATCGTACGAAAGAAGACTGTGTGATCTTTCATACTCTGAGAGAGGCCAAAGGCTGTGACGACAGTGCTGAAGCGGCCAAACCATGCTCGAGGAGACTGCTTGAGGTCGTAGAGGGAGCGACGGAGACGACAGACATGCCGGTCGGCACCAGAGGCAGAAAAACCAGGGGGCTGCTGCAGGTAGACTTCATCAAGAAAGCCATGGAGAAAAGCATTTTTAACATCCAGTTGATGAAGCGGCCAGTGATGATGAGCAGCCAGAGAGAGGAAAAGGCGAACAGAGGCCATCTTTGCGATTGGAGAGAAGGTCTCAAAGTAGTCGATGCCATATGTTTGAGCAAAACCCTTTGCGACAAGCCGGGCTTTGAGGCGGCAAAGAGAGCCATCGGGATTGAGACGGATCGTGAAAATCCATTTACAGCCGACCACCTGTTTGCCTGCCGGAAGTGGAACAAGATCCCATGTATGGTTGTCATCCAGGGCTTGCAATTCATCCCTCATGGCGGCTAGCCACCCAGGGTGAGATTTTGCTTCACCAACTGTCCGAGGAATCGACACGGTCTCCAGCGCTGACAGACCCCTGTATGAAGATACAAAGAGAGGAGTAGTCTGACAGGAGCGAGTACCTTTCCGGAGCGCAATTGGCACGTCCTCGGGAGCTGTGACAGGAGCATCGGACGAAGCAGGAACAATGTTGTCCTCGGCCGGGATGGGAGGTACAGCGGAAGGACGACGAGAGTAGGTCTGTCCAAAGAGATGACCGGTCGGAGGAGACACCAGAGGTGGGTGAACTATGAGCGGAAGACAATCATCGATGGTAGTGTTGGGATAAGGAGAGGGGAGAGTGAAAGGAGAGTTCTCGACAAACGATACGTCGACAGAGGTGATATACCGGCGGAGGTCTGGAGAGAAGCATCGGTACCCGCACTGAGTGCGGGAATATCCGAGAAAAATACATCGAAGGGATTTGGGAGAAAGTTTGGAGAGATTGGGGCGAGTGTCCCGGACATAACAGAGACATCCGAAGACGCGGAGTGGAAGGGAGTGAGGAGGACGATCGGGGAACAGGGTATGAAAAGGAGTCTCCCCCTGAAGGATGGAGGAGGGAAGGCGATTGAGAAGGTAAGTAGCAGTGAGGATGACATCCCCCCAGAAGAGAAGAGGTACTTGGCGGTGGAAGAGGAGGACACGAGCGGTTTCCAAAATATGCCGGTGTTTCCGCTCGGCCACCCCATTTTGTTGAGGGGTATCAGGACAGGAGGTCTGGTGGATGATGCCTTGGGACCGCAGGAACTGCTAAAAGTGAGTGGATAAGTATTCCCGCCCATTGTCAGATTGGAGACATTTTACAGGGATAGAAAACTGTGTCTGAATCTCATGGAAAAAGGTCTGAAAAGTGGAGAGAACCTCTGTCCGATCTCAAAGAAGGTAAAGTCATGTCATCCGGGAATAATCATCAATGAAATAAATGTAATATTTATACCCAGATTGACTCGAGGTGGCACAGGGACCCCATACATCAGAACGAACCAAATCAAAGGGTTTGGCGGCCCGTGTGTCAACTCGAGGAGAATATGATGTGCGATGATGTTTCGCAAAACGACACGACCCACAAGGAAAAGATAAATGGGGACTAATATCGGGGTAGAGTTGATGAAGAGCTGAGGCGGAGGGGTGACCCAACCGAGAATGGAGATCTAGGGCACGAGCAGGGATAGATGCGCAGGCGATGGAAGTCGGGCCAACGAACATGTACACCCCATCCCGAAGCTGGCCTCTACCAAGTTCCCGGTTCGTCGTCCGCTCCTGAAACAAAATAGAAGACGAGGAAAAGATAACATTACAGTTGAGGTCCTTGGTCAGCTTGCTGATGGAAAGCAGGTTAAAAGGACTCCGAGGTACATGAGCCACCGAGGATAGGTGAAGGGAGGAGGTGAGGGAACAGGTGCCAAAGCCGGCTATGAGGAGAGTGGACCCATCAACAACAGTGATGGCTGAGGATCCACTATAGGGACGGTAGTTGGAGAGAATACCTGCATCCCCGGTGAGGTGGTCGGACGCACCTGAGTCAAGCATCCATGCAGGGGAACGATGACTGACAAGAGCAGTGTGACCACCGGAATGGGCAAGAGAAGTTGATGAAGAGCCCGACATGGAGGTGGTCCGGTAATCGTGGATCAGCTGGATCTCAGCCAGGGATAGATCCAACGACGGGGGAAGAGCAACAGCAGGTGAGGACGCATCGTGGAACGCAGTCTGGCCCTGGTGGGGGTGCGAATCGGGACGACCATGCAAGACCCAGCAACGGTCGACCAGATGGCCGAGCTTGCCGCAGTGCTGGCAGAGGGGGCGAGGTCGGCCGTCTCCACGGCCGCGCCCTCGAGGGCCGGTAGGGCGACCACCGCCACGTCCGAGGAGCGCAGTGTGATCAGGGATGGGGACGGGTGGTGCAAGGGCCCGATGAGCCTTCTGCAGGCGATGATAGACCTGCGGGATATCCATCGTAGACGGGCTGACTAGCATCTCAGTGGCCGTTGTGGCGTAGTTCGGTGCGAGGCCATTCAGGAGATTGAATAGGCAGAGCTGGTCCCGTTGAGTCTGCGCTTCGGCCGGAGTTTGAGGAATAAGCCAGAGTTCCTGCAGTTCGTCGCGGAGACCCTTCCATTCCATGAAGTAGTTTGGGAAGGTCCGATCCTGCTGGCGGATATGGGAGAGACGTTGTAGAACGTCGGAGACCCGAGCCAAGTTATTGGTCTCGGAGAACATGACAGTCAAGGAATCCCATAGCTCTTTGACGGTGTTGGCAGTCCTGGTGACATCTTTCACAGAGCGGTCCATGGAGTTGACCAGTAAGGTGAAGATTTTGCTGTCCGCCAGCTGCCAAGAGTCGAACTTGGGGTCAGTGATATCGGGTGGGGGTTTCTCAAGATGAGAATGAAGTCCCATGCCGCGGAGGGACATCAGGACCGTCTTTCGCCAGACGGAGAAATTAGTGGCATTCAGCCGGTCATCGACAAGCCGGGAGGAGGCTGTGATCAGGGACGACAGAACGGAGGACGCGTCCATGGAGGGAAGGCGCTGGGCCGGTTCGCCGGGAGTCGCGCAGTGGAAGGGAGGCGGCCCAGAGATGTTGCCGGAGGGAGCAGCGACAGGGGGTCGCGCTCAGGATGGTGCGGCTGGGCAGGGACGCCGTCGGTGCTAGGGCGCGAGTGCTGGGCAGGAGCGCCGTGGGGCCGAGGACGACGCTGGACCTGGGCGCGCCGGAAGCCGGAAGCCGGGGCCGTGAGCCATGCCGGGAGAGGGTGCCGGGAGGGGAGCCGCTGGGAGAGGGCAAGGGCACCGGGGAGAGGGCGAGGGCGCCGGGGCGAGGCCGAGGGCGAGGCGCCGGGGCGAGGCCGAGGGTGAGGCGCCGGGGCGAGGCCGAGGGCGAGGCGTCGGGGCGAGGGGCGCCGAGGGTGAGGTGTCGGGGCGAAGGCGCGCTGCGCGAAGGGAGCCGCACCGGGAGAGAGGGCCGCCTGGAAGGGAGCCGCGCCGGGAGAGAGAGAGGGCCGCCAGGAGGGAGGACCGCCGGGAAAGTAGGGCAGAGCCAGAGGAGGAAGAGAGGCGGGGCCGGTCAGAACCGGGAATCCGCTGGGAGGGAGGGTCGGGATGAAGATCCCTCTGATACCATGTAGATGGTGAATTCCCCTTCCCTCAATGTGAGGTGGAGATACTCTTTTATAGATGAGTAAATCTAATTACAAGGCGGGTAAGTCCGATGTGGGACTCAGAAATACCCATTTAAACTTAAATGGGGTCCAACAGAAATCAAAAATTGGATTTTGAATATGCTTCAATCATTATTATGTGGGGAAAGGCATACTGCCACCCAAGTCATTTCTAACGTATCTTTTATAGAGTTTCTATGAAAGGAGTGTCTTGGGCTGATATTCTCCTTGACTTTTGGTTAAAACAGTTTTGTAATAGAACAACAGGTGATTCTCGCTCAAATTTACCCAAGAGAAGAAGGTAAGACGGTCCTTGTAGTTTAGCTTGGGTTGTCGAATCCTCAGAGACCTAAGAAGTAACCTATAGACACGTACATTCTATGGACTGTTTTTGGCTATGAAGTGGCCAACTTGGGTTTATTTTAGATGGGTTTAAAGGAACTCTAAGATACTTAAGTGAATTCAATTTAAAAGAATGAGTTGATCCTAGGTTATCGCTCGGGGTGGATTGGACGTATTTCCTTTTTAATGATTTCAATTTCTTATATTTGAGATGGGTTCATTTAAGGAGATAAAACAACATCACTTACTGGTTTAATTCCTACACCCTTTAATACTAATCACCTATACACTTGAAGGATCAAAGTTTTGAACACTAAGGTAAAGGTTCGTATTAGCACTTGAAGTGTGTGACCTTAAATTCAACAAGGACGATGGAGTTTAAAAATCATCAAATAAAAATCTCAATTAAAGAAGTGATTATACATTAATGAGGTGATAAATAACATCTAATCCAGCCCCTTGCTACTCTCTTGGATCAACCCATAAGTGGGTTAGCCCTCCATTGATCCCATGGTTTCAATGGAAGCGGAAAGTAGACTCACGAGGGAGGAAATAGAGAAGTAAATAAAACAACAAAAATAAAATGATCACTCTACCGTTGTGTGAATAATTTCACAAGGTTTGGTGTGAATAAATTCACACCATGATCCAACGGTATCAAAGTGATATGAAGAACAACAGAATAAGAGTAGAAGAAGAACTTTTATTAAGAAACTAAAGTGAATTGAACAACTTACATGTGAAAGACAAATTTGAGACAACAAAATTGCAGCATAACATTACAATTGAACAAAGCATCCAAGATTCTTCAATCCTCCAACACCACTGCCTTAAATAGGCATTTTTGAGCCCTTGGGTCGAGCCTCCAACATTCCAAGTCTCCTCAATTAATTGTGGTAGGCCATAGGTGGGTGGAAAGTAAGGGAGAGTTGATTTTTCCACCCTTGACCCGAGGTGTCAACCAACTTTCCTTCACCGAACAGACGCGCTTGGAAGACCTTCTAGATGGCCGAATCAGAGTGAGCCATAGAAGAAGAAAATGGAGCTCCGGATGTCTTCTAACCGCCTGTAAAATTTGGGCCCATTTGGAGTTGTGGATTGCGAGATATGATCATATTAGTGTGATGTTTTTCTGGGCCGCAGAATCTAGCCCAGAATTTTATCTCTAACTTGGGCCGCCTAAATGACCACAATGTAGGCCGAATTAGCATTGGATCCTGAAGAGTGATTTGTTTCTATACATGTCTTCTATCATCCCACAAAATTTGGGATTCATTGGGCCTGTATGTTGAGCCCCACAGTCTCATCAGTGAGCTGGTGTCCAATCTGCCTTCTCTAAAATTGCTTCCTTTCATCACAAAATATTCCCATCTTCTTCCATGAATTCTCCATTGATCCCTGAATGAAACATGTTCATATTGGAGTGTAGATCAATTTCCAAAAATATAAAATTAAAATATGTATAATTAGATGAATCATTGGGTACTTCAAATGATGTTAAAAAATGTACCACATAATAGTGCATTTTAAGAAGGTATTACAATCATAATGTGAAATGATGTTCAAAGTGTAAAATGCACTAAAATGGTGTTTATGAATAATAAAGAACATGAATATTATGTATATTAACAATGAATATTAGCCTCATTTAGTGGCTAATCACACCCCCCAACTTGAGTTTTGCTAGTCCCGAGCAAAATATATCTCAACAATATGAAATTCGAATTCCCTTTTCCAAAAACATTTTAATACACAATGATCACCAAAACCCTTATACAAAAAAAAAATCATGAAACCCATCAAAATATTTTAATACAAGATAGTTTCATAAGCAGATCTCAATCCCAAGCCCATTCCTTTGTTCAAATTCATTGTCATATTTCATCCAATATCAATTAAGTATGATGATGTGTTGTGCATCACATTAGACATGGGGGTTCATCTTTATTCAAGGAGGAAATTACGGAAACGCTAGGTGGAATCACATTTCAATATTAAGATGAGTATTCATTTTTTTTTGTATAATTTTTTTTTGTTTTTGCAATTTTGCCATGGTAATTGAAGTTGCACTCAAAAGAGTCGACCCCTGTAGCGAGACTTTGCCGATGACTCCCAGGCTCAAAGACCTTAGGGCACCAAGTGAAGCCCACATACTCGAGCATCATCTCGAGTTAACTCAGTCAAAAACAAATTCAAATTACCAAAAATAGAGATAAAATTACTAACTCTGGGCCAGACAACTATAGAGTCACGATCCCCAAGTGTCGAAAGCCACGCATTAGGTCATTTCATTGCTCTACGCGCAATTTTTTTTAATTTTTTTTTTGAATACTCATATTAAACTAAAATGATCACCAAACCTATGCTATTTATTTTAGGGACCCCATGAACTTAAACTAATACCCCACTTTCCAAAGGACGTGCATTGTGATCTTTTTTTTTATTTGGATGAAAATATAAACGATGAAATATCACATTGGACAACCACACTTTCCAAAATCTATGCTCATGAAATTATACAAGGATTAAAATCAGAATCAGGGTATGCTAAATTATTTGATATTCAGTTTCAAAGTGTGCAATGTGTATTACCATGTTCAAAGTTAAAGGAATTTTTCTTCCATTTACACATTTTTTTTCAAATCATTCATTTTTTTTTACAAAAAAGTATTTTTTATTTTATCTCCCCCCTCAACTTAAAATAACATTGTCCCTAGTGTTTAAAGAAAATAAAATTTAGAAGGGGGTAGAGGTAGAGAATGAAAGTTCAAAAAGGAAATTGAAAATGAGGGTCATGGAATGAAGTCACCTGGTGGTTGAAGTTTGAAGTTCTTTCTGCTCCAATTTAGTCCTTTGATATCCATGTCGCTTGCAGAGTTTCCTAGTGGAAAAAGGAAAACAAACAAACAAAACAAAAGAGTATATATATATATATATATATAAGTAAAATATAAGTATATATATAAAATAAAATAAACTGATGAATATGGTGCTCTCCTTTCATACCCATTCATACTCATAATAGAAGAACAGGTCAACAGTCTATTTTTTTTAAATATAAAAATGATTAATTAAATTATAAATTTTATTAAAACAACAAAATGATAGGAAACTTGAAAATAATGGGTTGCCTCCCATGCAGCGCTTTTTTTTAACGTCGTTAGCTCGACTTGAACCCTAAATCTATCAATTTTTTCATAGTTCATAGGTTGACTCAGTTAACTCAACCTCTATTTCCTGTTTATTGAATGATTCAATGAACAGTTTTAACCTTTAACCTTTGACCATTGACCTTGAAAATGTAACCACTTGTGGGATCTTGAATCTCTACTGCCTCATGGGGGAATACATGATGCACTATGAAAGGTCCTGACCATCTAGACCTTAACTTTCTCTGGTGTAAATGAAGTTTTGAACTATATAAGAGCACAAGTTTTCCCGGTTCAAAATGTTTGACCTTGATATTCCTAGATTGGTAGGCTTGAACTCTAGCTTTATTGATCCTTGAATTTTCATAACCCTCCATCCTTAATTCCTCCAGTTCATTGAGATCTAATTTCCTTTTTGTTCCGGCCAATGAGAGGTCATAATCCATTTTCTTAATTGCCCAAAAGGCCTTATGCTCAATTTCAACAGGTAAATGACATGCTTTTCCATAAACCAACTTATATGGGGACATTCCTAAAATGGTTTTATATGCGGTTCGATAGGCCCAAAGAGCATCTAAGAGTTTCTCAGACCAATCTTTCCTAGAGGGGTTGACAGTTTTTTCAGGAATTTGCTTAATCTCCCTATTCGCTAACTCAGCTTGACCATTAGTTTGAGGATGGTATGCAGTGGACACTTTATGAGAAATACCATACTTAGACATGAGTGAAGAGAATGGGCGGTTGCAGAAATGGGTTCCTCGATCACTGATTATAGCCCTAGGAATTCCAAATCGAGAAAATATGTTCTCTTTTAAAAATCGAATCACAACTTGATGATCGTTGGACTTAGTGGGAATGACCTCACCCATTTTGAGACATAATCAACAGCTAAGAGTATGTAGAGGTATCCCCTAGAGTTTGGGAAGGGACCCATGAAATCAATTCCCCAGCAGTCAAAGATTTCAACCACTAAGATGGGAGTGAGTGACATTTGATTCCTTTTTGTGATGGACCCTATTTGTTGACACCTAAGACAACTTTGACAAAAGGCGTAGGAGTCCCTTGAGAGGGTGGGCCAGAAGAGACCACATTGAAGAATCTTAGCAGATGTTTTCTTAGAGGAAAAGTGACCTCCACATGCCTCACTATGACAGAATTTAAGGATGGACTCTTGTTCAGATTCTGGGACACACCTCCTAATGACTTGGTCAGGGCAAAACTTATAGAGGTATGGATCATCAAACACATAGTTTCTAACATCAGAAAGGAATTTCCTTTGAGCTTGAGTCCCTAAGAATTTTGGAATGACTCCTGTAACTAAGAAATTGGCTATGTCGGCATACCAAGGACAGTCACTCATAGAGTATAGGTGTTCATCAGGAAACGAATCAGACACAAAAAGGTGATTTGAGTTGTCTTTGAATTCCATTCTAGAGAGGTGATCAACTACAACATTTTCAACCCCCTTTTTATCCTTGATTGTGAGGTCAAATTCTTGTAAGAGAAGGACCCACCTAATCAGTCTAGCCTTAACATCTTGTTTTTGGAAGAGAAATTTTAGTGCAGAATGGTCAGTGAACACCTTGATGGGGGATCCTAAGAGGTAGGACCTAAACTTCTCTAAGGCAAACACAATAGCAAGTAACTCCTTTTCAGTGGTGGTGTAGTTGATTTGGGCATCATTTAAGGATTTGCTTGCATAAGCAATGACATAAGGATTTTTATCACAATGTTGTCCTAACACAGCTCCTACAGCAAAGTCACTGGCATCACACATAAGTTCAAAAGGAAGGTTCCAATTTGGAGATTTCATAATGGGAGGAGAGGTGAGAGAGGATTTGAGGGTTGAGAATAAACCCTTACAGCTTTCTGTCCAAACAAATGGAGCATCCTTTACTAGGAGAGCACAAAGGGGACGGGATATTGAACTAAAGTCCTTGATGAATCTTCTATAGAAACCAGCATGTCCTAAGAAAGACCTCACTTCCTTGACAGTTTTGGGTGATGGAAGGTGATGAATGATGTCAACCTTGGCTTTATCAACTTCAATCCCCCTACCTGAGACCAGATGGCCTAAAACTAGTCCTTCTTTAACCATAAAATGACATTTTTCCCAGTTTAGGACTAGATTCTTTTCTTCACATCTTGACAAGACTCTCTCTACATTCCTCAGACATCCCTCAAATGTATCCCCAAACAAAGAGAAGTCATCCATGAAGACCTCTAGAAAATCCCCTACCATGTCTGAGAAGATTCCCATCATGCATCGTTGGAAGGTTCCAGGGGCATTGCATAACCCGAAGGGCATGCGTTTGAAAGCAAAGGTTCCAAAAGGACATGTGAATGTAGTCTTCCCTTGATCCTCTAGGGAGACCTCAATTTGATTATACCCTGAGTACCCATATAAGAAACAGTAGAACGCATGACCTGCCACTCTCTCAAGGACTTGGTCAATGAATGGTAAGGGGAAATAGTCCTCCTTGGTGAATGAGTTTAGCTTCCTATAGTCAATGCAGACCCTCCATCCACTACTCACCCTTGTTGGAAGAATCTCTCCATCCTCATTGGTTATCACTGTGATTCCAGCTTTTTTTGTAACCACTTGGATTGGGCTCACCCATTCACCCTCAGCTATGGGATATATGATACTGGCTTTTAGCAATTTCAGGAGTTCTTTTCTTACTACCTCCATGAGATTAGGATTGAGTCGCCGTTGAGGTTGACGACATGGCTTTAAATCAGATTCCAGAACAATCCTATGAGTCCCGATAAGTGGGCTAATCCCAGGAATATCAGATAGGGTCCAACCAATAGCTTTCTTATGCTTCCTAAGGACATCTAGAAGCATCCTTTCATGATTGGCTTCAAGAGAAGAAGAAATGACAATAGGATGTGTTTTATTGTCCCCTAGGAAAACATACTTGAGTGTAGCGGGAAGTTCCTTCAATTCAAGATCAGGTTGGTTCGGAATTTCAACAGAAGATTGGGACATTGGATCATGTTCAATTTCTTTTTTTAGAGTTTCAGATAGGATTGATTCCCCACATGTAGAAGTTTCAGCTACTAGATTGGCTTGATCAGATTTAGGGAAGGAATTTGGAGTGGTCTCCATGAAAGTGGTTTCTTGAAAGGTTTCACTGATTGTTGGACCTAAGACTTCATCATAAGAGCAATTTGAAAATGATTCAACCCAAGGAGATAAACTTCTTTCATATGAACAAAGGAAATCAATCTCATCCTGACTTAAACCTTCATCAAATATTCCTTGATGTTCCATGGATTCATTATCAATGCTTCCTATCATGTTTACTTCATGAATGTCCTCGTCATCCCCTATTTGTGAGCTTGCATTATAGATGTTCAAGTCAAAACTCATGTTCCCAAGGTCATGTTCCCATTTCGAACTCGGATAACAGAGTTGATTGTTGCAAGGAAAGGATGACCAAGGATGATTGGGGTTTGTTCCTTATTTCCTAAGTTTGGATGGTTGTCAAGGACAATGAAATCAGCAGGGTAGATGAAGTTTTCAACCTTTACCAGTATGTCCTTCAAAATCCCCTTTGGAACCCTAATGCTACGATCAGCAAGCTGAAGTGTGACAGATGTGGGTTGGAGTTCTTCTAGGCCTAACTAGCAGTACACAACATATGGGATGAGATTGACACTAACACCTAGGTCACACAAGGCCTTGACAACTTTGCTCTCTCCTAGTTCAACATTGATGTAAGGGCAACCCGGGTCTTTCAACTTAGGAGGAATGGTCCCTTGAATGGTGGTACTCACATTAGCAGCCAAAAGGATTTGGTTTTTATGTGAAAATTTTCTTTTAAAAGTGCACAAGTCCTTAAGGTACTTTGAGTAGGCAGGTATGGTTTGGATTGCATCGAGAAGGGGTATGTTCAACTTGACTTGTGAAAATATTTCTCTCAACGTTTCACTCAGTTCAGGCTTGGTTTTCCCCCTCATGCGTTGAGGAAATGGTGCAGGTTGTGGGGTTGTTTGTTGAAGGGTTGTTTCCTTGACAATGTTATCGGTTTCCTCAGTTTGATCTTGTGGTTCATTTGAATTTTCATCCAAGTTTGATTCTTCAGGTGGGTTCTGAATTAGTTGTCCAGGTTTCTCAATTGATTTCCCACTTCTTAAAACAGTCACAGCCTTTAGTTGTTCATAAGTTGTTTGAGCACAACTTGACTCTCCCCTTGAAGTTGAGGATGGCACCGCCTGAGTAGGCATGGGTGCCTTTCCAGTTTTGATGGTTTGAAGTTCTTGTTTTAGGGAAGATACCTCCGAGTTCATCCTCTCCATTTGTTTGCATAGTTGTTCTAGTAGGCTTTGTGGAACAGTTTGGGTTGGTGCTTGAGAAGATTGGTTTATCCCGGGGGGATATTTTGGAAGTGGGATGGTTTGTTGAAAATGGACCGGTGGCTGTTGGTATTGGATAGGTTGGGTTTGGAACTGGTTATGGGATTGGGAGTTCTGATGGGGGTAAGGATTTTGTCCCTGTGGTTGGCTAGGTTGTTGGTTATCTTTCCAGCGGAAGCCTGGTGGTCGTTATACCTTGGGTTGAAGGTGTTTTGGTATTGAGGCTTTTGAAAGTTCAAAGCATTTACTTCTGCTGGGGGTCCTCCTAAGAGAACATCTTTGATGGATGGAATGGTTGGACAGTTGTCTGTCTTATGGTCATGTTTGTCACAAATTGTGCAAACAGGGTCAACAGTTTGGATTTCATGGACTTTCCTAAGGTGTATCTCTTCAACCTTCCTAGAGAGTGCTGCGAGTTTAGCCCTAAGGCTTTCCTCTTCTCTTAAGTGTATGAATTCCAGTAGTTCTTTGTGGCTTTTCAAAATAAGGTGAAGTTCCCCATGTTTGGTTTTGTTCAGAAAGGCTTTCTAGATACTCGTAAGCATCATTTGGGGCTTTGTTTTTAAATGTTCAATTACACATCATGTCAATGAATTGTTTGTTCCCCGGACCCAACCCTTCATAGAAAATTCTCACTTGTTCAGGAATAAAAAAACCATGGTGTGGAACCATGTTTAGAGTGTCTTTGAACCTTTCCCATGTTTCATAGAATGACTCTCCCTCTTTTTCAAAAAAGTTTTGGATACTCTTTTTAAGTGCAATTGCTTTATGGCGGGGAAAGTATTTTTTGTAGAATTCTCTTTGTAGTTGGTCCCAAGAGTTGATGGATGATGGTCTCAAATTGTTTAGCCAATTTTTAGCTCGATCCTTTAAAGAAAAAGGAAATAGCCTCATCTTAGCTGATTCTAGTTGATGTGGGGGACACATGGTTTCTACAATGTCATTGAACTCTTTAATGTGCAGGTATGACATCTCGGACTCCATTCCATGGAATGTGGGAAGGTGGTTTAGGACATGGGGTTTAAAGATGTAGTTGGCATCTCCTAGGGAATTGTGTCTAATGCATGGGGGGGCATTGGTCCAGGAAGCTGTGAAGTAGTCATTCATGGTTTGATCAATTGCATTCCCCAAGTTTGGGGTTGCCTCATTTGGGTTTCCATTTTGGTTCCCACCTGGGTTTATGAGTTGGTTTCTTTGAAGACCTTCCATTTAAATGGGCTCAATTTTTGACTCGGGGGTGTTAGGAAGATTAAGATCTAATGGAAAGAGTTCCCTTGGTGTACTTTACTCCCCAACCCCAGGACTATCCACCCTAACTAGACGGTTTGATTGATCACGGGTGTAGGCGGACATGCGCCAAAAGAAAAAAAAATGAGTAAGGGACAAGATAAGAGAATTTGGATGAGAAAAGAAGAAATGAGGGAAAATAGAATGGGTGTTTAGATGACTTACTTGGGTCCCTGGCAATGGCGCCAAAAGTAACCTATAGACACGTACATTCTATGGACTGTTTTTGGCTATGAAGTGACCAACTTGGGTTGATTTTAGATGGGTTTAAAGGAACTCTAAGATACTTAAGTGAATTCAATTTAAAAGAATGAGTTGATCCTAGGTTATCGCTCGGGGTGGATTGGACGTATTTCCTTTTTAATGATTTCAATTTCTTATATTTGAGATGGGTTCATTTAAGGAGATAAAACAACATCACCACTTACTGGTTTAATTCCTACACCCTTTAATACTAATCACCTATATACTTGAAGGATCAAAGTTTTGAGCACTTCAAGGTAAAGGTTCGTATTAGCACTTGAAGTGTGTGACCTTAAATTCAACAAGGACGATGGAGTTTAAAAATCATCAAATAAAAATCTCAATTAAAGAAGTGATTATACATTAATGAGGTGATAAATAACATCTAATCCAGCCCCTTGCTACTCCCTCATAAGTGGGTTAGCCCTCCATTGATCCCATGGTTTCAATGGAAGCGGAAAGTAGACTCATGAGGGAGGAAATGGAGAAGTAAAGAAAACAACAAAAATAAAATGATCACTCCACCGTTGTGTGAATAATTTCACAAGGTTTGGTGTGAATAAATTCACACCATGATCCAACGGTATCAAAGTGATATGAAGAACAACAAAATAAGAGTAGAAGAAGAACTTTTATTAAGAAACTAAAGTGAATTGAACAACTTACATGTGAAAGACAAATTTGAGACAACAAAATTGGAGCATAACATTACAATTGAACAAAGCATCCAAGATTCTTCAATCCTCCAACACCACTGCCTTAAATAGGCATTTTTGAGCCCTTGGGTCGAGCCTCCAACATTCCAAGTCTCCTCAATTAATTGTGGTAGGCCATAGGTGGGTGGAAAGTAAGGGAGAGTTGATTTTTCCACTCTTGACCCGAGGTGGAAGCCAACTTTCCTTCACCGAACAGACGCGCTTGGAAGACCTTTTAGATGACCGAATTAGAGTGGGTCATAGAAGAAGAAAATGGAGCTCCGGATGTCTTCTAACCGCCTGTAAAATTTGGGCCCATTTGGAGTTGTGGATTCCGAGATATGATCATATTAGTGAGATGTTTTTTTGGGCCGCAGAATCTGGCCCATAATTTTATCTTTAACTTGGGCCGCCTAGATGACCACAATGTAGGCCGAATTAGCATTGAATCCTGAAGAGTGATTTGTTCCTATACATGTCTTCTATCATCCCACAAAATTTGGGATTCATTGGGCCTGTATGTTGAGCCCCACAGTCTCATCAGTGAGCTGATGTCCAATCTGCCTTCTCTAAAATTGCTTCCTTTCATCACAAAATATTCCCATCTTCTTCCATGAATTCTCCATTGATTCCAAAAATATGTATAATTAGATGAATCATTGGGTACTTCAAATGATGTTAAAAAATGTACCACATAATAGTGCATTTTAAGAAGGTATTACAATCATAATGTGAAATGATGTTCAAAGTGTAAAATGCACTAAAATGGTGTTTATGAATAATAAAGAACATGAATATTATGTATATTAACAATGAATATTAGCCTCATTTAGTGGCTAATCAACAGGTATCCATTGAAGCCATGGGGTATCTTTGTAAAGAAATATCTCCCAGGGATCTTGACAAATTTGAAGTGAATTCTGTTGTCAGGACTATGCTCCGCCAATTGAATAGAAGATAGCCCCAACGTCATCCTTTCAGTAATAAAGGCATTAAATAACACCCTTTATTTTGCTCGGCTGAATTTTGAGAATGGGAATGAATGAAGTGCCATCATGAGCGCACTCTTCCAGACATCCAAGTCTGATAAGCTGGGCATTTGGTAGGCTACATATGAACAAGGGCCAACCAGTATCCCTCCATAACTCAATCACTTGGAGGGTCACTTTCTACTATTTTTTTACTGTAGTTGAAGTGAGCTCAATGATCCTCTACATGTGTGCTTCAAGGACCTCATAGTATATGAGGGTCGACCAGTATCCCTTTTAAAGTCCTTGGAATTAGGCTGGCTGCATATGAGCGTATAGTGTCTATATCATAGACATACTATGAGGTCCTTAAACCTCACATGCAGAGGATCATTAAGCTCACTTCATCTGCAGTCGATAAAGATAAGGTGTTAGTGGTTCTCCTAGCGATTGAGTCTTGGAGCACTATCTGTAATGAAGAGACCGAGCACATGGCAGATAGTGGAGACAGGTATGAAAAAGAGAGTCCTGCCCATTGCCATCTACAGACACCCCTAGCATCATCTTATGGATTCTTGCAATGAGGGGTCAGATAGATGGTGGGTGTAACCATATGGATTTTGTATATGAATCGACGAAGGGTGTCATTTGAGATGAATCTACTGCTTTCATAGCTCTTCTATCCCATGTGGTGGATATGTTGAGCATTAATTCAAAGATTCTGATGAAATTTCTAGATGGGAGTCTGCAGGCTCTTATATAGAATGTCTACTGGGTGCAGGACCAAATTGCAATGCTGGAGGATGTGGCGTATACATAGGTTTCGTACATGAAGTCATTGTTGAAGGAACCGATGTTCTATACCAATTTCTTGATAAAATTTGTTCATTCAGATGAGGGTGATGAGGGTTCAAATGCAGCACGTGATCACAAAACTCTTCCTTATTTGAGCCGGGTTTTAATTTTTTTTATAGAATAGAAAACAAGATTACATTTTTCTTGATAGTTTTTTCATATTAATATAATCCAGTTTTCAAATTTATTCATTTTTTATTTCATAAAATTCATATTTTATTTTTCAGGATCATTGAATATTAATTTAATAATTATAATTTAATATACCCTCATCAGGGAAATATCCATGGATCAAGGATATATTAAATTATGATTGTTAAATTTATATTCAATGATCAAGAAAAATAAAATGTGAACTTTAGAAAATAATAAATGAATGAATATGTAAATTGGGCTCTATATATGAAAAAATTAATGAAAAGAATGTAATTTTGTTTTATGTTCTACTAAAAAATGAAAACTCAATTCAATTATAAATGATTAGAGTGACCATGCACTGCATCTGAACCCCCATCTTCCTCACCTACTCATCCACCTATTGAATACATTTTATCAAAAAATCGATACATAACATGTGTTCCTTCAACAATGCCATCAGGTAAAAAAACTCAAATATATGCCACATCCCCCAGAACCACAATTAGGTCCTACACTTAATAGATGCTGCACAAGAGAGTCTGCAACCCCCCTTTTAGAAATTCTATCATAATCTCTGAATTGAGGCCCATCATTTTAACTACATAGGAGAGAAGAGTTATGAAAGTAGTTACTTCATCTCAGACGACCCCCTTCAGTGATTCGTGTGGGGAATCTATGAGGTTTCACCCACCATCCATCTAATACTCAGTTGCAAGAAGCCATAATATGAGGAGAGGGAGTTATGTTGATAGGATAAGGCATGACCTTACAACTTCATACCCGTGTGTAATATAATAAATAATGTCTAGTGCATCGAGTAGATACTGCTTGAACTTGACACCCATTGCAAGAGTGTTGTCTTGGGAGAACACAAATATAGAAGGATTTACAGACCTGGGGAGTTCACCGCTCAAAAGGATTGTGAAAAGTAAACGCATGATCCTACAATAGTAATGCAGTGTCTTGTCACCTAATTCTCGATACACATCACCCACCACTCTAACCATGGTAGATCAATCCTTGGATTCCATAAAATTTTGCAATCCCCTACCAAGTACATGTCCAAGGGCCCCATCCGCTTCCAGTAATCAGGCACCATCACACTCACAAGATCTTTGATGGAAAACATTGGTTCTTCATAGGTGGTTATAATGTGGGAAAAATCATGGAGGAATGTTGTCATATGTGGATTAGCCTGCTGGAGTATTATTGGCTTTGTTTTGTCACTGTTCTGGAGTTTCTGTATGATTACCTGGTGGACACCGCCCAAAAGTGCCTGCAACCTCTCCCACTCATCCAGATATGTAATATGATACTCCAGTTGGGCCCAACATCTTCATGATGGGTGAGAGGAGTTCATGATTTTTTTGGGTTTTGATTTTTTTAAAAAGGGGTAGAGTTTAAACTATTTTTGAAAATGGTTCTTGGCTTGAATAAACCCCATTCACACCATCTGTTTAATTACTAAATAGCTGGCATGAACTCCATTCACACCAGCTGTTTAGCCCCTGTTAATTCCCATTTTATAGAGAAGGCCCCGGAATCTTCAGTTCCTCTGTACCTAGCGACATTACTAAAGCAAATAGAGGACCAGAACATCTCGAATCAATCCATGGCTGGCAGGACATGTCTGGGCTATATTACAAGGACTGTTAGGGATTCAATCTTTCCACTTGAAATGCCTTTTAGGGAGGCTAACATAGGTAAGTCAGATTAGCGTTGGCGCCAGGCAGTAACTTATGCCCTTGGTTCCATCCTCAAATGCTTGATGATTGAAAGTCTGGTGCTTTTAGTGAATATGGGGTTGAGGTTTTTTCTCCAATCAATGGTTCTACCAAAAATCAATTATACGAGGGAGATGACAGTGTGGACTCTCTATTGTCCTGTTGATAATTTTTATGTGGTCTCACATTCCACCCTTAAACAAGTAGTGGGGATATATAATGGTAGATCAGATGGAAAACGGCGACTCGAAGCTCTGGCCTTTCAAATGCCTAACACTGGACGAGCTTCTTCCATCTGTAAATATCAACAAAATTTTCCATGCCATTACTCAGCTCCTTTCGCTTGTCATAATGAAGCTTGGCCCGATGCTGGAATTTCATATAGGATATTTGGATGGGTGGGAGAGATTGAAGTCTCTTCTGTGCAGTGTCCACAGTACTTTGTTGGGGGCTTGTAGAATTTTAAGGAATTCAAGGCTTGTGCCATCATGGTTGGAGTGGTGGGTGATGTTTGTCAAGAATTGGGTGACGAAATACTACATTATTATCACAGGATCATGTATACCCTTGTCACATGCCTTTTAAAGGGTGAACTCCCCCATCCTGTGAAGCCTATGATATTTGTGTTATTTTTAGATATTTCCCCTGTGAAGGGTGTTGAGTTTTAGTAGTATCTTCCTGATTCACTACCCATGTTGTATTATATTTGACCTGCAGGCTCATGCCCGTTCCTGTAGATATACCTCCCTTGCATCATCTTATGGCCTCTTCTAATGGGGGTAAAGATGGATGGTGGGTGGAACCTCAGAGATTCCATAAACGAATCACAGAAGGGGGCCATCCAAGATGAAGAAACTGCTTTTATAGCTCTTCTCTCCCATGTGGTGGACATGTTGGACTTGAATTAGGATATTCCTATGGAATTTACGGATGGGAGGCTGCAGGCTATTTTGTGCAGCTCCCACCAGGTGCAGGACCAGATTGTGGTGTATGCATGGGTTTTGTACATGAAAGAGTTGTTGCAGGAACCCATATTTTGTACAAATTTTAGGATAAAATGTGTTCATTTGATGGACAAGAAAGTTTGGAAGATGGGGGTTTATATGTAGCACATGATCACTCAACTCTTTCATATTGGTACAGCGTAATAGAACTGAAAACAAAAATTATTTTTTTTTATAAATTTTTCATATTAACTGTTAGGAGTAAGGGGGCTGTCCAGGTGGAGTTTGTTATTGGCTTGTTTGTTAGTTTGTTAGAGTTTGTTAGTTGGTTAGGGGCAATACTGTATTTTTGTAATGAAGTGCCAGCTGTAGCTTTGAGCTAGTGGGGTATAAAAATAGGCAGCAGGGGGCTGGGATGGGGGAACTCATTTTCTGGGAAATCAGCACAGTTGGCTGCTGTGTGAGGCTGGTGCGTTGGGACGTCCAGCAAGGGGTGGGCTCGGAGGAGTGGTCTTTCACGGGTTCTCCTACATCTCTCTCTTTCTCTCTTCCCCACCCTCCATTGCTGTTTTTTTCCTATTTTTCTGCTCTGTTTTCTGCTGTCTTCCTGCTATTGTAATTCTGCTGCTGCTTCATTATACACAGTTCACTTTTCTTTTCCTCCCTCTCATTTTTTACATAACAATTGGCGACTCCGCTGGGGAAGGTGCTGTGGGAGAGGATTGATTGCATGCAGGAGTAGAGGAGGATCGCTGCTGGAAAATCGTAGCAGCAGGAAGAGAAAAAGAAGAAGAAGAGGGAATCAGCTCTGACGCAGTGGAGCTGAGAGACGTCGCAGTACGACGCGCTTTATAGAGGAAGAGGGGAGTCGTTAGCTGGAGGAGAAAACGAGGGCAACCGTTGAAGTGCGAGACGCGTCAGATGAGGAAGCAATGAGTCGCAACAGTTGAGAGAGATACAGACGAAGCTAGGGAGATGCGTTCGTTGAAGAGAAACAACAGCGTAAGGGGAGCTCGCCAAGGAGACGACCTGGACCTTCAAGTGGAACTGGGGGAAAACGGAGCTGGAATACCGGGGGGGACGATCGCTGCTGAGCCAATAGAGGAGGACGACCGCGACTGGAAGAGTGTTCGGGCTGCGGTGAGTATCCGACGTAAGGGCTGTTGACGGACGGGTTTAATATCCTCCAGGCAGCAGAGGCGCGGACGAGAGTTGCTGTAGAAAAAGAAAAAAAAATGAAAGGGGAAACAGAACAGTGGAAGACGTTGGTGGAGCTATAGACGGAGGGGCTAAATTTCTTTTACGCAGCAGTAAGGCTCGTTGGAGAAAACTGTTTGTTGGTGTAGAGGGTGAATTCCCCTTACCTCAATGTGAGGTGGGGATCCTCTTTTATAGAGAACTAAAAACTAATTACATGTTGTTAAGTCCAATGTGGGACTCATAACAGAAATACCCCTTTAACCTTAAATGGGGTCCAACACTCCCCCTCAAGCTGGACATGCCCAGATTGGATAGAGTCCCACAAATAGAAAAAGACAACAAAGACACAGGACCATCTCAGACTCCCCCTCAAGCTGGGCCAGGGAGGCTGTGAATACCCAGCCGGGTAGTGAGAGACTCAAGGCGAGCTCCAGGAAGACCTTTGGTGAAGAGATCGGCAAGCTGATCGGCCGTCGGGATATGGCCGAAGCTGATATGGTGCTGCTCCAGATGGTGGCGGAGAAAGTGACAGTCCACCTCGATATGCTTCGTCCGTTCATGGAAGACGAGATTCGATGCAATCTTCGTGGCGGCCTGATTGTCACACCAGATATGAGCAGGAGCCGATGCGGGGAAACCGAGCTCATGGAGGAGATGACGAAGCCAGAGGAGCTCAGTAGTGACGGTGGCCATGGCTCGATACTCGGCCTCGGCACTCGACCGGGAGACGACAGTCTGTTTCTTGCTGCGCCAAGAGATGAGATTGCCGGCAAAGAACACGGCGAAACCCGAAGTAGACCTGCGGGTAGCGAGGCAGCCGGCATAGTCCGCATCACAGAAGGCCTCAACATCCAGGTGAGCATGATGGGAGTACTGAAGGCCACGGGCAAGGTCTTTCTTGATGTATTTGGCAATGCGAAGGACAACATCCCACTGAGAGCGGGTGGGATGTTCCATGAACTGGCTGACTTTGCCAACGACACAGACAATGTCAGGACGCGTCATGGTGAGGTAGTTGAGTTTACCGACCAGGCGGCGATAGCTCTCGGGATGAGGAAAGGGTTCCGAGTCGGAATGAAGGGAGCGTTCCCCAGGCTCAAGGGGAGTGTCCACGGCAGTGGCGGTGCTCAACCCGGCATCCTGCAAGATATCAAGAGCATACTTGCGCTGGCAGAGAGAAATAGTGTCCGCAGTCCGGGAGACCTCGATGCCAAGGAAGTAAGTGAGGGGACCAAGATCCTTGGTGTGAAAGTGCTGGTGAAGATGCGCCTTAAGGCTGGCGATGCCTCTGGAGTCGCTCCCCGTGATGATGATGTCATCCACATAAACCACAAGCAAGATACAGTCATGCGCCGTCGTACGGAAGAAGACGGTGTGATCCTTCATACTGCGAGAGAGGCCAAAGGCTGTGACGACCGTGCTGAAGCGGCCAAACCAAGCCCGAGGAGACTGCTTGAGGCCGTAGAGGGAGCGACGGAGACGGCAGACATGGCGGTCGGCACCAGAGGCCGAAAAACCAGGAGGCTGCTGGAGGTAGACTTCTTCATCAAGAAAGCCATGGAGAAAAGCATTTTTAACATCCAGTTGATGAAGCGGCCAGTGATGATGAGCAGCTAGCGAAAGGAAAATGCGGACCGATGCCATCTTGGCGACTGGAGAGAATGTCTCAAAGTAGTCGATGCCATACGTCTGCGCAAATCCCTTGGCGACAAGCCGGGCTTTGAGGCGGCAAAGAGAGCCATCGGGATTGAGACGGATAGTGAAAATCCATTTACAACCGACCGCCTGTTTGCCCACCGGAAGGGGAACAAGATCCCATGTATGGTTGTCATCCAGAGCCCGCAATTCATCCCTCATTGCGGCAAGCCACCTGGGGTGAGATTTTGCTTCACCGACTGTCCGAGGAAGCGACACGGTCTCCAAGGCTGACAGACCCCTGTAGGAAGATACAAAGAGAGGAGTAGTCTGACAGGAGCGAGTACCTTTCCGAAGCGCAATCGGCTCGTCCGCGGGAGCGGGGACAGGAGCATCAGACGAAGCAGGAACAAGGTGGTCCTCGGCCGGGATGGGAGGTACAGCGGATGGACGACGGGAGTAGGTCTGGCCAAAGAGATGACCAGGAGGGGGAGATATCAGAGGTGGGTGAACGAAGAGCGGAAGACAGTCATCGATGGTAGTGTCAGGAGAAGGAGAAGGAGAGGGGAGAGTGAAAGAAGAAGTCTCGACAAACGATACGTCGGCAGTGGTGATATACCGGCGGAGGTCTGGAGAGAAGCATCGGTACCCGCGCTGAGTGCGGGAATATCCAAGAAAAATACAGCGAAGAGATTTGGGAGAAAGTTTGGAGAGATTGGGGCGAGTGTCCCGGACATAACATAGACATCCGAAGACGCGGAGTGGAAGACGTTGGTGGAGCTATAGACGGAGGGGCTAAATTTCTTTTACGCAGCAGTAAGGCTCGTTGGAGAAAACTGTTCGTTGGGGTTATAAAAAAAAAAAAAAAAATTCGTGCTCAAACAGGGACACATTCGTTGGTGGAGACCGTTCGGAATGGAGTTAGACCAAGCTATAGTCTGGGCGATGGAAGGACACTCAGTCGAGACGCAGAGGCAAACAATATTTTTAGAAGAGTTTCTTAGGAGACAAGAGAGGATCCAGAAGCTGTTCAGAAAGCTTAGACTCGACCTGAAAGACCAAAAGGTGGTTTCAAATGTTTATGCAGGGCTTTCGAATTTTTCTGGACGGTTTACATGTCAGCAGGAGCAATTACAGTTGCAGTCCAGTGTGGTGAAAACTTCTCAAAGACTTCAAGGTTCTGAGGATCCAGTGGAAGAGCAGACAAAGGAGTTACAGTCCCAGGTGGAACGGTGCTCAGAGTTCAGAGGACTGACTCGGTCGGCTGCAGCGAGCTCTTTTGGAGGCGGCGACAAAAACATGGAATTCGAGGAGAGTATAGCAAAACGAGTTGAACTGCCTTCGTTTACTGGGACCAATCCTTTTGGTTGGATCACCAAAGCTGAAGCTTACTTCCAGGAAAATCGGACAGCGGAGAATATGAAACTACACTATGTGCAGATTTCTATGGAAACTACAACCTTATATTGGTTTTTGTCTTGGATGAATAAAAATCCTGCTGCGAGTTGGGAGCAACTGAAGCCCATTCTTCTAGAAAAATATGGGGACACCAAGCGACAATGTGAGTTTTTTCGATGGCAGAGTGAAAGGGCTCTACGTGACAAAAAAGAGGGGGTTGTGCCGGCTGTTCAGCGCATGAAACAAGTGAATATTGATTTTATTCAGGTTTACCGCAGTATGGAGAAGTTTGGTGTGGCTTTGGAATTTGAAGAACAAAAGGAAGAAGTGAAACTCAAAACGAAGAAGTTCAACAAATGTGAACATGAGGAATCAAAGCTGATCCTTGAAAAACAGGATGCAGCAGACGGGACGAAAGATGTCTCCCAGGCTTCGAGGTTGATTGGTGCTTTCAAATATTATATCACTTTGAGGAGGGTGCCAGAGATCAAGGCTGCATGCGGGCTGAATGAGCAGCACAAAATTTGTTTCGTAGTTGGAGAGGAAGTCCGCAAGGGCAAACGAACAGCTCCCTCAGGTGCAATGGGAAGCTGTAAGAGACTGGCAGCCACTGTGGATACCGTTGAGGGCATGAAGACTGCTACAGTTCGAGACACAACTCCTACTGGTGTTTCTAATGCTCTATGTAAGAGTAACTGTCCAGCCATAGACAAATGGAGTTGGCGACAAAGAGATTTTTTATTTGATTCTTCTGGCTGCAACATGGGGGAGCTTGTGAACAGTGGGTTGTATCCATTAGCAGTGGGTGGATTGCATTCAATGGGCAGTAGGGAAGATGCAGTTGATGCAACAATTATAAATTCCAAAATTTTTGCGTTGGGCATACTTAGTAAAGACTTAATTTCTTGCGCCTGCCTCCAACAACGGGACACCAAGGGGAATGGTCTTCGGTTTGCTTGCAAATGGAAGATTTTAAGCAGGGACAAATTGGAAATTTTTTGTCAGAAGCTGGAATTGCTAGAAAAGGTGAGTTGAGAACCACTACAAGTGTAAGTAGTCCAAGTTTTTTCTGGTGGGCCTACAGGTAGTCTTAGACTACAAAAGGGCCTATATAAGTGAGCGAATTCCATTTGTACAAGTTATGATAGGCAGCTCATGGATCTTCATTGCTGCTATTTTCCGAACCGGTACCGATGAAGCTTCAATCTTGCGTGGGGCAACTAAAAACGAAGTAGGCTGTTTGGCTTTTGACTTTATTGAGGCTGCAGCATCCTGGAAATTTAGTGGAGAATTATATCGGAAAAGCTATTCTCCTACAATGGTTGTCTTAGTTTGCCCAAGTATGTTGATGCTTATTGATAAAGATGCATTGTTGTCAAGGCCTCCACCAAAGCCGCCACCGGGAGCCACTGCCACATTGCACAGCCGAGAAAAGCTTTGGTTGTTCCACCTTGGGGACAAGGTGGTTTTTAGGTGGGAGGGAATTGTTAGGAATAAGGGGGCTGTCCAGGTGGAGTTTGTTATTGGCTTGTTTGTTAGTTTGTTAGAGTTTGTTAGTTGGTTAGGGGCAATACTGTATTTTTGTAATGAAGTGCCAGCTGTAGCTTTGAGCTAGTGGGGTATAAAAATAGGCAGCAGGGGGCTGGGATGGGGGAACTCATTTTCTGGGAAATCAGCACAGTTGGCTGCTGTGTGAGGCTGGTGCGTTGGGACGTCCAGCAAGGGGTGGGCTCGGAGGAGTGGTCTTCCACGGGTTCTCCTACATCTCTCTCTTTCTCTCTTCCCCACCCTCCATTGCTGTTTTTTTCCTATTTTTTTGCTCTGTTTTCTGCTGTCTTCCTGCTATTGTAATTCTGCTGCTGCTTCATTATACACAGTTCACTTTTCTTTTCCTCCCTCTCATTTTTTACATAACATTAACAAACCCCAGTTTTCATATTCATTCATTAATTGTTTCTTAAAATTCATATTTATTTTTCATGATTATTGAATATTAATTTAATAGTTACAATTTAACATGCCCTCATGAGGACAATATCAATGGATTGGGGGTATATTAACTGGTAATTATTAAGTTTAAAGTCAATGTTCATCAAAAATAAAATTTTAATTTTAGAAAATAAAGAATTAATGAAAAAGAAAAAGTGGGTTATATTGATATGAAAAAATTACAAAAAAATGTAATTTTTTCTCTTCTACTAAAAAGTTAAAACTCAGTTCAAAAATGAAATAGTTGAGTAATCATGTACTGTATCCAAACCCCTATCTTCCACACCTTGTCATCCTAAAAATGAATAATTCTTATTAAGAAGTCAGTATAAAACATGGGTTCCTTCAACAATCCCATCATGTATGAAACTCGCATATGTGCTACGCTCCCCAACAATGCAATTCAGTCCTGCACCGGACACCCGACGTTTTATAGAAGAGCCTGCAACATCTCATCTAGAAATACCATCAGAATCTCTGAATTCAAGCCCAACATATCCACCACATGGGAGAAAAGATCAATGAAGGCAGTTGCTTCATCTTGAATGACCCCATCAGTGATTTGTATGTAGAATCTGTGAGGTTTCACCAAACATCGATTGGATCCCCCCTTACAAGAAGCCATAAGATGATGCGAGGGAGGTATGTCGATGGTATTAAGCATGAATTTGCATCATCATACCTTTGTACTACTTGAACTCATCACCCATTGTAAGAGAAATTTCTCAGAGTAACACAAATATCAAAGGATTCACGGACCAGGGGAGTTCACCACTCAAAAGGCTTGTGATTAGGGAATGCATGATCCTACAATAGTAATACATCATCTTGTCACCTAAGGACCCACACACATCCCCCACCAAATCCAACCATGATGACAAAAGTCTAGGATTCCTTAAAATTCTGTAAGCCCCCTATTAAGTAATTGTCCAAGAACCCCATGTACTTCCAGAATTTGGCCTGTCGCACACGAAAGAGCTCTGATAGCAAGCATGGATTCTTAATTTGTGGTCAGATTAAGGGAAAAACTCAAAAGAACAGTGTCATGAGTCAATCAGGTAGTGGAGTATTATCAGCGTTATTTCATCACAGCTCTTTAGTTTCTATATGATGACTTGGTGGACACTACACAAAAAAACCACAACCTATTTCACTCATCCAGACACAATATGATACTCTAGGTGGTCCCAACTTCTTCATGAAGGGCGGGAAGGTGTTAAGGAGTTTTTTCGGGGTTTTATTTTTTTAAAGGTCTAGGGTTTAAAATATTTTTGAAAATGGGTCGTGGGTCGCATGATCCCAATCACGCCAGTCGTTTAATTACTAAATTGCTGTAATAAACACCATTCACACTGGCGATCGATAAAAAATATAATTAATAATTGACAATATAAATAATAATATTAATTGTTATGTTATTAATATAATTTACAATAATATAATAATTAACTAAAATCATAATTAATAATATAATTATTATAATTCATAATTATTAAAAAATAGTTAATAATAACAGTAAATAGTATAATTAACATAATTAATGATTAATTTATTTAAGGTCTTGTAGGTAAGGAAACATAATAACTCACGTACCCTTAGGGCCAATAAAGACATGACACCCCACTCCAAGACCCATTGAAAGTTTTCAGTAGCCCGAAGACCCTTTTTTACTGTTCCAAAGACCCTAATTTTTAAGGTCCAAAGACCAATACTTTTTTTAGCCTAAAGGCCCTGATATTTAGGATCTCAAATGCCCATTTTTTATGATTTAAGGACCCTTGATTTTTGAAGCCCCCATATTTTTCTATTGCATGAGGTTGCCCCTGCCCGCATTCTTTTCCACCAAAGTCGGGGGCCATTTTTGATTATCTAAGGACCTTGCTTTTTGAAGACCCCGTCTTTTTCTATTACGTGAGGTTACCCCAACCCACTTGCTTTTCCAGAAAAGTCCTCCCTGGCCTGAGAGTGTGAGAGTCCCGCCCCGCTAATATATTATTAATTATTAAAGATCTTAATTAATTTATTAATCAATTATAAATTATGCTATTAATTTCTAGTTATATTAATTAATTAATTAATATTAATATCGTCAATTACTAATTATATTAATTAATTAATTATTATTAGGGTTAATTATTAATTATATTAATTATTTAAAAAATTCAGTTTTTTAATTAACATACATTTAGAAATGTGACAGATATAACATATATTTGATATCAAAATTTATGGATGGAAAAAGTATCATTGATGCTTGTGTCACTGTCTCGGATGTTCCTTTGTGCCACATCAAAACCACTTTATGGTTAAGTGGTAACCTCACATACAACTCAAATCAAACCAACCATCCTCCTAGATTTCAAAATAAATGACTTTTCAAGGGTCCACAAAAACCAAGGATCCCAAATTTGAAATTCAAACTAAAATAGCATCGAACCCATCACCAAAAAGATCAGGTCAAGAAACCTCGCCCTCGAGCGGTGAGCCACCTCGAGCCGTGCCCCCTGACGAAAGAGTAAGCCTTCATCATCACCATTATGCCGACGAAAACCCACCGACCTTCCACCGCAGCTCTCACCAGCGTCTTCACCAGTGCTGACATCAACATCCCAGGGTGGGAGCAGCTTCCACGACCACGATCAAGCCAAAACAAATCACCACCACCATCGGCTCATCACCGTCGCAAACATTGCTGACGATCGCCACCACGAACAGAAACCAACAATACCCAAAACCAGGCACAAACGATATATCACCAAATAAAATTAGAACAGGTTAGTCTCTCTAAAAAAAACCCACCCATCAAACCTTCGCCAGTGGCTATGATGAAGAAACCCGATCAGATCCGACAAACTAGAACTTATCCATGATGTTGCGGATGCCAACACCGAACTTCGTCATCGTCGAAGGGGCTCGCGCTTGGAACATCGCTGGTCGCCGAACCACACACCCAAAACCTCTATGAAACCACCGCTCCAGATCCTACTTGGATAGGCGCAATGGAACGAGAGGTCAGTGTAGGAAATGAGTGGCCAAGGGCACCGAACGCTGACATCATCGACGAGGCATAAAACAGAAGCCACCCAAATAAGAGAAAACCGACGAAGAAGCACCTTGAAGACTGTCGACCGCCGAATAACAGAACCCAAAACCTCTTTATAACCATTGCTTTTGATCCAACTTGGAGAGGCGCATAGGGAGAGGTCAGAGCAGGGATCTAGCGGCCAAGGGATTCAACCGTGAACATCCTTTGTCGGGACCCCAAACCACCCTGAAAGAAGTCGTCGTTGACAAGGCTGAAAACCAGAAGCGCCTTCACCTGAGCAGGCACAAACAACCGCCAGACCATCATCCCGCCACAAAAACTAATTCTTCATCATCGATACGAAAAACTCGAGCCAACAACACCATTGAGATAATGATCAAGCCAAACGTAGCACCGGTGAGACAGTGAAACCAGAGGAGAGAGCATAGGAGAAAAAAGAGGGGGAGGAGGAGGGGGAAGGCATCAAAGATTCGAGATCCTTCCCCCTCCAAAACGCCGGTTTGTGCCACATCCTGATGTATAGATAATGCGTCTATGTCGTGTACATCGATGCTCATGCCATAGAGTATGCTCCTATATAGCATATATTGTAGTTGCCTCTGCATCATCTTTCATGATAGACAGTGGATCGAAAGTCCCTTCTCCTGACCTCTGTCTTGCCTGGAAAGAAGAAGGTTGATGACTATAACTATCTTCCATATGGGAAGAACGGTCGATTCACATATTTCCCAATCACCAGCTAGTAGTGCATAAAAAAATGTGTGCCATAGTAGTTGAAAGTCGAATATTTGTTTGTTGAGAAAGACATGTAGCATGAAGACTATGGTGAGGTTGTGGCTCATCCACATCATGAACTAGAGGAGAATATGGATGATCATGTTGCACACCCTCCCCGTGTGCCACATTATCATATGGCACATCCACTTTAGGATCATCACCTTGTGGCACATCGTCTTGAGGCTTAGCATCCTATGCTGCATCAAAGAAAATGCCATGGTATATCTCATCCATTGGTCGATGCAGCTCTGTAACTGATGTATGAAAATAGCCCAAGTTAAATATAAATCCATTCTTTTGGCTATAGATGTGAAATAGGCATATGATACAAGCATCCTGTAAACAAATAATGCAATCAATTTAACTTAATAGATGAGCTCTTATATACGGATAAGAGTTACTATCAAGGCTTGATAACCACGTCTGTGTCACATAACATACAATAGCGACCCCCTGTGGTACTAGGGCTGATAATCCAACTAGTTTCATAGATGCATGTGCACTATGTATGTCCCCTTTAATCGGGACTCTGCACATCAACCCCACATATTAATGTTAAGTGCATGAAAACTCCTCCAATTTGCAACTCTCTAGGGATGCTAACTATCTGGGTAGCATGGGAATGGGAGAGAAAAGGCACCACACAGGTGATGGCATCAAGAATCTCGATGCAGTAAGGTGAGAGATTGTAGAGAACATGTGCATAATATGGAATCTATGAAACCTAAAATAAAATAATAATAATGAATATATAGTTAATAAAAGACAACATTTATTTTCAAAAAATAATAATTTAAGTACATAATTAAAAATTATGCACATCATTTGATCAAAGACTCCCACATAACTGTTAATGTGGACATCATGTTGAGTAGTGTTAGAATGTATATCATCTGGATCCACCTATAGATATCATTGTTTCAAATTTAGTTTCATCATATAAATTTTCATATTTTACTTCCATATAATTAGGATATATAAGCATACCATAGCCCTCGCATGTAGTCCTACATAATCTCTAGGAAATAATGTGTGTGCATAGAGAGAGAAGTGAGGGATACACTCTTATTCCAACATCTGAATGAGGGTAACACATCCTATAATCTTGATTTTCTCATTACAACATGTACTGCATAACACCATGTATGTAAATGGAAGAGATGTTAACCCCCAACTGTATCTCCCTACATAGTTGGGGTCCCAAGTAAAGATAAATACACACGCCTTTGCATATATTCCATAATTGAAAAAATTTATCACGTACCATAGAACCTCTGATACTTTTCCAATTTTCACCTAGTAAAATTGTTTATATCAACTATAATATATTATGTATTCTCAAAGTATCTTAATGTATCTTAGTATAGTTTTTCCCTTTTCTGTATTTCAGTAGTAACTGCTATAAAATATCATTCGTATGCCTCAAATATCGTATGTATCATTGAAAGATATTTTCCTTTGCTGTATTTCAATATGCACCTATTATATATCTTCTGCAAAACTCAAATATATTATAATAGTTTTGAAATATCTTCTGTACCAACAAAAGATCTTGCGTTCACTGATTTTCTACATGAGCTCCAGAAATATCTTATGTACTAATATAAGATCATACCTTTGCTGAATTTCAGTATGATATCTAACTAGTTTCTTCTGTATACTCCAAATATATTTCATATGAAAAATATGCTACGTACCAATAAGAATATATTACGTACCATTTACAAAATGTTATGTATCACAACATGCTTTAGTAATTTTCCAAATTCACCAAAAAAATCTTGCATTCCAGAATTCTTCTTCAGGCATATAATCTCAACTCCAAACAAAATCAGCCACTCAAATTCATCTACAATCACTTCAAAGACATGTTAATCACCTCAAAAAAAATTCTCGCTAACCTTCAATGATCTTTACTCATGTTTGACAACAAATATAATACCTACTCAATAATTCCATGAGTTCTTCCATTGCTTATAGATTATCAACTTTACAAAAAACCCATATAACAACATTTACTAAAAAAGGGAAAGAGTGATTAAATGCTATAATGTTATCTAAATGAAAACTGTTGAGAATAATTAATTTACTATATAAAAACACCATTGGATTACAATTCAGTTATCCTTTTGAAAATATAGTTTACACTTATTAATAATTTTCTAAAATAGACAGCATATATGTCACACGCCTAGCTAGAAAATTCGTCTGAATGGTTGAGACCACCAGACTTGATCAAATGCAAGATTGACCATTCCAAAGATCACTAAAGCATATCTCAATAGCCACTAAGTATCTCCTGTTATCAATTAGATAATAATCCTAAATAAACATCCACCATAATAAATGAATTCTAAACCCTGAAGAAAATGCAAATGGATGGATCCAAAAATCAACTTAACATTATTGCTAGCTAAATTCCCAAATCAAACAACCAATTCACATTCTAATTTCACCCCAAAATCATGAAAACCTGAGAACAAATCATACACCAATCACTTTTTACTAATATGGTGATAAATAAAAGGGAAAAACTCACTAGGTCTTTTAAATAAGTGAAGATGAAGTAATAATCTTAGAAGTGATTTCACTTGTCCTTAGTGAATTCACAAATCAAAATCCCTAGCCATGGAGAGAAAAAAATAGTGAAGTGGTAATAAATGAAAGTGAGGAAAACGGGAAGGTTTTCTTGGGATTTGTCATGGAAACTCCTTGGAGTCACCATTGTTCGAAGGAGAATGAAAGTGAGGAAAACGGGAATGAGGAGGATCCATGGGAGGGATCTCTGATGGCCGGACTGAATAGAGTTCACAGGAGGGATTAAATAGGGTATACGAATTTGATAATAAATGACCAAAATGTTCCTTTTAAATGAAAAATTCAATCGGGTCCACTAGGTACTTGTTACAGTGCTACTGGGTACCTGATGGCACCTCAAGGGCACACCCTCTTATGTCGAGCTCACAAAGAACCCAACACCCTCCACTGGGTACCTAGTTCCTCCTGTAGTTTTAAACTGCATGTGATACCACATCTATATCGCACATGGACCTTGAAATTATACACAAAACCAAAAATTATATCCAAAACATTTATAATTTCATCCTTAAACATAAGAGTCAGCGCTTAAATCAGGAAATAAAAAACAAGTCCACCAGAACCAAAAATTTTAATGAACCCATGGTCTCATCGACTAATTTTATAATATTAACCAAAACATTGTATTTAATACATCCACTTGGACATGATTCTTTACAAACTTCCAACCATAAGACTTTTCATCCTTGAAAATTAAAATCGACCAGTCACCCAAAAATTTACAATGCTACTAAATACCCAAGTCATAGCAACTCCTAAAACACCATTATAGGTCCTAAATCATCAGCACATCTCCAATACACACCTTCCCAATTCACTGGAAGCTATTAAATACCATAAAAAACTAATGCCCACAAGAAATGTTAAATATCGGGAACAAGTATATATCCCAAGTATTTCCCCAAATCTGATTCAGAACATCCAAAATGAATACAAAATACCACATACAACAAAATATCACTACTCATAAAACTACCCTAACCATTATGGTGCTCCCCACCAAAAGTGTTATCAAGGAATTATTCTTATCCAACCACTACTTTTTTATCTATAAAAAATGGTCGCTCATAAGATTGGTTTAACCAGAAAAAAAAATCAATTTTAAAATAAAATTTCATATTCATTTTTAAATCATACAATTTTATAAAACTAGCTCATTTTAAAAATCAGCATGAATAAGAAACCATTCCAGTTTTATTTTTTAAGAAGTAACCATTTTCAGAACCTTTGATTACTCAAAAGCGTCTTATCTTATAAATTTTATTTAAAAAAACACATTCCCAAAGTATTTTACCAAAACTTGACCATTTTAGATAAATCATTACTTTTCATAACCCTTTTTCCATTTAGACCGTTAAAATAAAAATTCCCTACTAAGGGACCCTAGAGGGCTCCATAAAATTACTAATAATTAAAACTGGCACTTCACATAATCATTACATGAAAAGAACATATAGTTTCTTAAGCATAGAAAATCAATTTATTCAATGAATTTCTAAGAATATGACCAATCACATGCTCGACAAAGGAACACGATTCAAGGGACAAACAACAATCATAAAACAAATATACTAGTAGATCGCTAAACATGGAGCAATTAGAATACTTCAAAAATAGAACTCTGGAAGGAAAAAAATAGTATGCCCAAGAATTTAAATCATATCATAGCTCTATAATACATTATTAATTTGGGAATAGATAATCAATCTTAATAAAGGCATACATGTAAGTGACTTTAATTAATTAGATAGGAACTAAAAAGGTTTATTGGATAACACTGTTTACTTTATTATCTATTAGTTAATTAATTAAAGTCATTCACATATATTGATTTTAGATTCACATGCCCTAATGTACCACCTAACCACTTGATTCATGAGAAGATACAAGGGGTGTCTCTCAGCCATTCCATATTACCTCTTTCCCATGTTTTTCTCAAATTCCACTTCAAGATACCTTGAACAATGCCCCACTCATCCTTGTAGTTCCTAGATCGAACACCTTAGATATTCTAGGTAATTGAGGTTTCCATTGCAGCTAACCTATCCAAACATGATAATAGTATACCATCTAAGTCTTGACATCCTATCACCTAACTAAAAATACAAAATCATGGAAAATCTCAAAACAATGCTATGATGACTCGTATAATGACCCTAAATTAGATACTCATATTGTACCCAAATCAGAACCACCACTAACCCTATAGGCATTCCCCGATCCCCAGGGGCTACCGACTTGCACCATGAGTCATAAAATTGATGTTGGGGAATGATTTACTTTATTTGATGTAATATGATAATTCATGGCTAGATTCTTCTATGGAACTGGCATGACTCACCCATATACTAGGAGTTCCTGAGATGACTAGATCAGATCTTGCCTTTTGTAATTGTAAAACAATATAAAAAAAATAAAAACAACTCTATATGAATTTAGTCAGATACATAAAACCAAACCAAACATACACACATAATTACATCACAGACTAGGATTGGAGGTATATCAACTATGCTCCTATAAAATATACCCCTACTCTAATACATCATGGAGACAGAGCACATGATCCTATACCAACATCCAACTAGTTAGAAAGACATCCAAAACAACTTACTTGCCTAAATTCAAGAAATTGAAGCTGCATGTCCATGGGAACACACATGTAGAGCGTGGGCAATAATACTCATTTGGCACCACCATAAATCTCAGCTCAATAGTAAATAAATGGGCGTATGCATGAATATTTCTATATATTTACATACATATATGATAAAATTGTTTCACAGGAAATCAATAACCATAACATGGAAATAAAAACAAACAGCCAACTCAAAAGAAGAATCAAAGGCTATATCAAGTAACTCCCTATACTAGGATGGTCCATACCCGTACCACCTACTTCATTCCTAGTGCTTAGAATTTGGGATGAACTGATCAATGAAACCATGACAACCATCCCCTCAAACCAAGCTCATGGAAATTATACTCATGATTGAGTTAGAGTAAACAACCCATCCTCATGGAAAGGGGAAGGTGTATACAAGAGTCATGACACTACTATCCCATCCCATTCAGGAGAATGTGAAGGGGTATACAAGAGTTTGGGCATTGCGAGCTCATCTCATTCTATCACCCTATTTAACAACTTTAGGTATACCTGGGCACCTTTCATACATGCATTATAGAAATAACCCCTTTGAAAATATTCTACCATTCATGAATGGCATTACTATCGATACTAATCAACATGCTTTGTATAAAAAAGAAACGCCATACTCAACATATTGAAAAAGTACCCATGCTGAGAAGATAATTCAACTATATAAAACATCATGCTCAAATAAATAAAAGACATACATGCTTCCTTATGATCCCTTAAATATTATATCGATATAACATAATCTTTTATCACACACATATGAGAAATTCAACACGAGAAATCCATGGGTAATATGCTATGAAATCCTAACAAATGTTACAACATCAAACTAGCAAGGCACATATTTTAAAGCAATACTTTCTCAGGAATGTTTTGGAGACAAATCATATCAAACATAATCTATAATGTAGACAACCCTTCCAATGTTCCTTAATCTCTAGATAAACATGGCACTAGGCATTGTCATGGTAGGAATACACAAGTAACAACATTACTTGGGTTGATTATCACATATGGAATTGGTCATAACCAACACATACTTTTAGAACCCAACCAAGGGTAAGATAAGACATAATTGTTGATACAAGCACACCATTTGTAGGGTACAAATCTTTACCTAAATAAGTTTCTGATATTAAAACTTACCCTTAAGAAAAAGGAATTGTTTTGAGGAGTGAGTTCATTGTAAAAGAGATAGTTGAACACTAAATTCCTTTATTAATTTTAAGAAACACTTAAATATTACTTTAAAAACTTTTATATAAATATAACATGATAACTAATGGAATTTGAAAACCCATTTTTAAGAATAAAGGGACCATCAGGGGAAAATATTGACAAAAAGTTAGATTAAAAAAAACAAAGATCTTTGTGTAAAATAAAGACTAAATTACACTTTTTATAAAACTAAAATCAGCTAGTGTATCTAATCATAGGTTATTATTTAAAACACAAATAATATTTAGGCCTAAATTATCTCTCCACTTGACTAGCCCATCCATTATCTCTCTATCGATTCAATCACTTAAACAAAGGTTAAGTATGTATTGTGACTTAAAATTCATTCAACATATAGTGGAAAGAGGCAATCTCACTTTAAAAATGAAACAAGGAAAAAAAAGGAATGGTTATCCAAAATAGAATAATCTCATAAGGGACTAGTTCAAAGTTTTATTCAATGTTTTATATCAGTCCTTGGGTAACATTGTTAGTGAGAAACATCTACCAGTATGGAATGTATGATTATGAATTAGATATATGTAGAACTATAGTAAAGAGATCAGGGTATACTCTACATACATTACAAGTGAAAAAAATACAAGACTATAAATGTAAACTATTTAAGCACGATTATTTAGGGAATACAATAATTTTTTTTGATATGAATGATTGGCCACACTCATTCAATTTAAACTTTTACATAAATGATCATAACTTTTAGAGAATAAACTTTACCCAAAACCATATAACATGTCTCACTGAAAAGGGAAATATTGAGTCACTTATATAACATATTCCAAATGAAAAATCATTGAGAATGGTTAAATTATTATAAAAAATACCATGGGAATACTATTCATTCATGATTTTAAAAATATAGTTTACACTTATAATTCTGGAAAATAGATTAAAAGCATGTTATAGGCATAGCTTGGAAATTCAACTAAAGGGTTGAGACCAACTACCTTAATCATAAAGGAGATTAAAAATTACAACAGTTACAAAAGAATAACCCCCCAAAAACTTATATTAACCATTAGAAAAGAATACATCACAAAATAATCCAAAATAAATATCCAAAATAATAAATGAATGTTAAACCTCAATGAAAACCAAAGTGGAAGACTCCTAAAACTAACCTAACACCATCTCATGTAAAAACCAGAAAAATAACCAACAAATCCAATTCTAAATTCACTATAAAATCATGGAATCCGTAGATAAAATCAAACCCTGATCACATCATACCAAAATAATGATAAACAAAAGGCAAACAACTCATTGGGGGTTCCACTAGACAATAGAAGTGGAATCCGTGAGCTTAAAAGTGATTTCATCGTGCTATGGTAAAATCTCAAATCAAAATTTCCAAAAAAGGAGAAAGAAAACATAGGAGAAGGAAGTGTTAAGAGAGAATATAAGAGTGGGGCAAGTTTAACTTTGATTCAACATGAGAAACTCCTTTAAATCACCCTTGATCTATAAAGAAGGAAAGGGAGAATGAAGAAAGGAGGATCCATGGGAGGGCTCTCAAATGGTTGTACTGAATGTGGTTTGAATGTTGGATCAACTAGGATATAAGGATTTGATAGAAAATTACTAAAATTTCCCTTTTAAATGAAAAATTTGGTTGGATCCACTGGTTAGATGTTGTAGTGCCACCAGGTACCCGATAACACCTCTAAGCCATCCCCTCATCTATCAAGATCACTGGGTACTCAGAACCCTCTATAAGGTACTCGATGCCACCTGTAGTTCTAGGCTGTAGGTGGTACAACCTTGGGACTACAACCAAACACAAAAACTTTCTATAAAACCACAAACCATATCTAAATACATCCATAATTTGACCCTCAAACTTCAGAATCTGTTCTCGAATTCTGAAATAAAAAACAACCTCATCTATAGAACCAAAAAATCCAAACGAACTCATGTTCTCATTGACTAATTTTCCAATATTAATGAAAAATCCACATTTAATGCATTCACATAGACATGATTCATTACAAATCATACTTGTAAGAAAACCAAGTGAATAAAATCTATATACACACAACGTTGTGTGTGAAGGGTGTGAGTGAGGGCTCGGTATGACACCATTAATATTTTATACATTCTCTTTCCTTTGAAAAATCATAAATGTTAGTTTGAAAAAATAATTTAAAAGATCATTTAGTAATTTTATCAATATAAGTAACATGAGAATATCACATTTAAACAATTCTTTTTTAAAATAATTGAAGTTATTCAAGTGTAGTAAATGATAAACAAGTATATCAAGGTAAACATAAATTGAAACAATTTGTTACATCATGGTTTGAGTCAAGGTATCATGGGATACAACATATGGGATAAGGAATAGAGCTCTAGGATCCTCACACTAATACCATCAATAAACTTCATGTCATCAATTCTAGTCGGAGCTAAATCCTAAACTAGCACTACCATAAAAAAGGCTTTTATCAGCACTAAAAAGCACTGTTAATCGGGCCGCTATTAGGGGGGTACCCTTTATCAGCGCTCATAAAAGCGCTGATAAAGTCCCTCCCTTATCAGCACTATACAAAGCGATGATAAAGTCCTCATTTATCAGCGCTTCAACTAGCGCTGATAAAGGCTTCCCTGTTTGGGCGCGCAGTTTATATAACAACACACCCAACAACCTGCAAAAAAAACAGCCGGCCAAAATAATCAAACCAGCAAAAATAACATGCACAAACCAGCAAAATCCTACTAAAAATCAACCACTCATAGTATATATATACAAAAGAACCACATACACGATGTAAATGATGAAAAAACAAGCAGCGCACACAAAAGTTTGGCAAACAATGCTATATACATTTAATTGACATCATGAATGCAAAAATATTAACTCATGGTATATACCCAAAAAACACTTCTATATACATTTTGAACAATGTTTTATAAAATTACATTTACAAATATCCAACAAACAGTTAAAAACATTAATGTTTTCTCTTTTGACGTCTGTGGTCCCCTCTAAAAAATGTCCTCCGATGGTAATAGTTGTCGAACAAATCATCCCAACTCAAGAAAAAGGTTCCACCTATATAAGGAGACAAATATTACGTGAGCAATACTATAAAGAAATAAATTAAATATTAATATGAAGAATACATTTAAAAAATGTCAATTTTTAATAAAAATGACACATTTGGAGTCATACTGGTGACACTGTGTGTCATATTGAGGTGCGATTGATTCCCACATGTCACAAATGACTGATGAATCATTGTTCTAAAGTATCAAAACAATCAGAATGCATTTCCTCGGTTTTCAGTATGTCAGTTGTGTTTTTTTACTAAAATGTCATTTCAAACTGAAAACATGCAATTTGAGTCATACTAACTGTATTGTGCATCGGTTTGACATGATACTGCTTCATACAGGTCACAAAGGACTTACAGATTACTTTCCTTAATTTGGAAGACAATCGGAGCGCGTTTGCTTAGTTTTTAGTGAGTGACACGTTTTGAGCTAAAATGTCAATTTTAAACTGATAGCGGACACTTTTAGTCATATCGGTCACACCGTTCGTTGGATTGAGGTGGGGTTGATTCCTACACATCAAAAATGACTCATGGATCGTTTTCCTAAAGTATCAAAATAATCCAAATGCGTTTGCTCAGTTTTCAGTATGTCAGTTGTGTTTTTTCACTTGAATTAATATCAATTTTAAATAATAAGACACATTTGGAGTCATACCGGTGACATTGTGCATTGGATTGTGGTGTGGTTGATTCCCACACGTCAAAAATTACCGATGGATCATTTTCCTAAAGTATCAAAACAATCAGAATGCATTTCCTTAGTTTTCAGTATGCCAGTTGTGTTTTTTTTTACTAAAATGTCATTTCAAACCAAAAACATGCAATTTGAGTCATATCGGTCGCATCGTGCGTCGGGTTGATGTGATACTGCTTCATACACATCAAAAGGACTTAAGAATCACTTTTCTTAATTTGGAAGACAATTGGAGTGTGTTTTCTTGGTTTTCAGCGAGTGACACGTTTTGAGCTAAAATGTCAATTTTAAACTGACAGCGGACACTTTTAGTCATACCGGTCACATCATTTGTCGGATTGAGGTGGGGTTGATTCCTACACATCAAAACTGACTCATGGATCATTTTTCTAAAGTATCAAAACAATCCAAACGTGTTTTCTAAGTTTTCAGTATGTCAATTGCGTTTTTTCACTTGAATTAATGTCAATTTTAAATAACAAGACACATTTGGAGTCATAGCGATGACACCGTGCATCAGATTGAGGTGTGGTTGATTCTTACACATCACAAATAACTGTTGGATCATTTTCCTAAAGTATCAAAACAATCAGAATGCATTTCCTCGATTTTCAGAATGTTAGTTGTGTTTTTTTTACTAAAATGTCATTTCAAACCTAAAACATGCAATTTGAGTCATACCGATCAAATTGTGAGTTGGTTTGATGTGAGACTGCTTCATACATGTCACAAAGGAATTACGAATCACTATCCTTAATTTAGAAGACAATCAGAGTGTGTTTTCTTGGTTTTTAGTGAGTGACGCGTTTTGAGCTAAAATGTCGATTTTAAAGTGATGGCAGACACTTTTAGTCATACCAGTCACACCGTTCATTGGATTGAGGTGGGGTTGATTCTTAAACGTCACAACTGACTCATGGATCATTGTATTAAAGTATCAAAACAATCCGAATGTGTTTTCTCAGTTTTCAGTATGTCAGTTGTGTTTTTTCACTTGAATTAATGTCAATTTTAAACAACAAGACACATTTGGAGTCATACCGGTGACACTGTGCGTCAGATTGAGGTACAGTTGATTCCTAAACGTCAAAAATTACCGATGGATCATTTTCATAATGTATCAAAACAATCGGAATGCATTTCCTCAATTTTCAGCATGTTAGTTGTGTTTTTTTTTACTAAAATGTCATTTCAAACAAAAAACATGCAATTTGAGTCATACCGGTCGCATCGTGCGTCGGGTTGATGTGATACTACTTCATACACATCAAAAAGGACTTAAGAATAACTGTCCTTAATTTGGAAGACAATCAGAGCGCATTCTCTTGGTTTCAGTGAGTGACACGTTTTGAGCTAAAATGTCAATTTTAAACTGATAGCGGACACTTTTAGTCATATCGATCACACCGTTCGTCAGATTGAGGTGGGGTTGATTCCTACACATCACAACTGACTCACAGATTGTTTTTCTAAAGTATCAAAATAATCCAAATGCATTTGCTCAGTTTTCAGTATGCCAGTTGTGTTTTTTCACTTGAATTAATGTCAATTTTAAATAACAAGACATATTTGGAGTCATATCGATGACACCGTGCATCAGATTGAGGTTCAGTTGATTCCTACATGTCAAAAATGACCGATGGATTGTTTTCCTAAAGTATCAAAACAATCGGAATGCATTTCCTTGATTTTTAGAATGTCAGTTGTGTTTTTTTTACTAAAAGTCATTTCAAACTGAAAACATGAAATTTGAGTCATACCGATCGCATCGTACGTCAGTTTGACGTGAGACTGCTTCATACACATCACAAAGGACTTACGAAACACTGTCCTTAATTTGGAAGACAATCAAAGCACGTTTTCTTGGTTTTTAGTGAGTGACACGTTTTGAGCTAAAATGTCAATTTTAAACTGATAGCAAACATTTTTAGTCATACTAGTCACACCATTTGTCATATTGAGGTGGGGTTGATTCTTAAATGTCACAACTGACTCATGGATCATTGTCTTAAACTATCAAAACAATCTGAATGTGTTTTCTTGGTTTTCAGTATGTCAGTTGTGTTTTTTCACTTGAATTAATGTCAATTTTAAATAACAAGACACATTTGGAATCATACCAGTGACACTGTGCATTAGATTGAGGTGCGGTTGATTCCTACATGTAAAAAATGACTGATGGATTGTTGTCCTAAAGTATCAAAACAGTCGCAATGCATTTCCTCAGTTTTCAGTATGTCAGTTGTGTTTTTTTTACTAAAATGTCATTTCAAACCGAAAACATGCAATTTGAGTCATATCAGTCGCATCGTGCGTCGATTTTATGTGAGATTGCTTCATACTGGTCTGACATATTTTGACCTAAAATGTCAATTTTAAAATGATAGCGGACAATTTTAGTCATACCGGTCACATTGTTCATCAGATTGAGGTGGGGTTGTTTCCTACACATCACAACTGACTCATGGATCATTTTCCTAAAGTACCAAAACAATCTGAATGCGTTTGATCAGTTTTCAGTATGCCAATTGTGTTTTTTCACTTGAATTAATGTCAATTTTAAATAACAAGACACATTTGGAGTCATACTGGTGACACTGTGCGTCAGATTGAGGTGCAGTTGATTCCTACACATCAAAAATGACTAATGGATCGTTTTCCCAAAGTATCAAAACAATCGGAATGAATTTCTTTGGTTTTCAGTATGTCAGTTGTGTTTTTTTACTAAAATGTCATTTCAAACTGAAAACATGCAATTTAAGTCATACCGGTCGCATTGTGTGTCAGTTTGACATGAGGCTGATTCATACACGCCACAAAGGACTTATGAATCACTGTCCTTAATTTAGAAGACAACCGGAGCGCGTTTGCTTGGTTTTCAGTGAGTGAAACATTTTGATCTAAAATGTCAATTTTAAACTGATAGTGAACACTTTTATTCATACCGGTCACACCATTCATCGGATTGAGGTGGGGTTGATTCATACATGTCACAACTTACTCATGGATCATTTTCCTAAAGTATCAAAACATTTCGAATGCGTTTTCTCGGTTTTTAGTATGTCAGTTGTATTTTTTCACCTGAATTAATGTCAATTTTAAATAACAAGACACATTTGGAGTCATACTAGTGACACCGTGCATCAGATTGAGGTACAGTTGATTCCTACACATCACAAATGACTGATGGATCCTTGTCCTAAAGTATCAAAACAATCGGAATACATTTTCTTAGTTTTCAGTATGTCAGTTGTGTTTTTTTACTAAAATGTCATTTCAAAATGAAAACATGCAAATTGAGTCATACTGGTCGCATCGTGCGTTAGTTTGACGTGAGACTACTTCATACGCATCACAAAGGACTTACGAATCACTATCCTTAATTTGGAAGACAATTAGAGCACATATTCTTGGTTTTCAGTGAGTGATGTGTTTTGAGCTAAAATGTTGATTTTAAACTTATATCGGACACTTTTAGTCATACTGGTCACACCGTTCGTTGGATTGGGGTGTGGTTGATTCATACATGTCACACCTAACTCATGGATCGTTGTCCTAAAGTATCAAAACAATCTGAATGCATTTTCTCAGTTTTAAGTATGTCAGTTTTATTTTTTCACTAAATGAATTGCATGTTGATTGGTTTTTTAAAAGAAATTGGTGGTCCTCATTTACAAGGTATGTGTTTTGTTGATAGACCAGAAAAGATAATGAGTATCTAGAAGGGGTTTTCCCATCCCTTGAGTTTTTTGTGACATCTTTGATCCATGTACGGTTGATTGATCATTTTGATCATTTTGATCGGTTGATTGATCATTGAGATGGTTTTGAACCGGTCTTTCATTTCACCCCTTATCTTTGTCCTTCTGTAATATTTGCATCGGTTCATACCTTTTTTCATTAAATGTTTAAGGTTTAGCTTGAAAATTAAATTGGAAATGAATACCTCATTGTCAACATGTTTTTTACAAGATGTGATGGTCATGCAATGAATGTTCCTAGAGATTGTTCGACCGTATGGATATCTGCATCATCAATTGGAACAGGTAGCTCGACACTCAACTCTAGGGCTATAGTAATTGACACTCTGACATGATCTGTCGGAAGTGGTCTGTTGTGTAGCGTATCGTTCTAGATATTGAACATTGTAGCCCTCGTTACAAGGCGATGAGTGAGTGTTGATAGATATAAATCACAATAATTTTCACCCTGTACAATATCAATATAGGAAATGTATCAATGTCTGTTGTCTATCTGATTCACATTTCACAGAAAAAATTATTAGAAAATTGACTACCTCAGTTAAGAATTGTTTTTAGGGGAATGACTCACCTCAAAACTGTCAGGGGGGACCTTCATGCGCGGGTTTTTCTTGAGTTGTTTCTTCTCTTTGCCTTCTCCCATCAAACTTGCTCTTAGCTCTCTTTGGTATTGCAATTCTTCTTAAAACACAACTAATGTTTCTCTCATCTTTTTTATTTCTTCAGTTTGATCCTCCGCTTGTTTTTTTTCCTCAAAATATGTTCAGGGTGTCACCCCAAAACCCACACCTCGGACACGACCATACTTTTATGCCCACTTCACGGCCACTAAAAGTATGTCTGCATCCGGTGTGGGTGTTGTTTATTCTTGTGACTTTGTTAGATAGAAAATATAGGAAAATAATTAATCATTGTTATGTAATAGCGATTTAAAGCAAAACAAAATTTTATTATGTCATACTTACACATGTTTCCCACACTTTTTGTGTGTTTTCATCTATTAGTTTTCCACCTTTAGTTACACGTGCCTCCTTCCATAGCACATGGCATGGGATGGAAGTGTTTATGGATTTGGATTCTTCAATATGCATATAAACAAAAGAAAATAATTATTGTGTTGTTTTATGTCACATAAAATTATTATGGTAGATTTAAAATACGTACCAATTTTTTTTCAAGTGATGCATACCCCATCCTTGCTTCACGGTAGGGGTACGCTGGTTTTAATACTCGTTGTTTATTTTCATCACTCAATTGTTGTTTTATAAATAAAACACTTTCAATCAAAGTGATGAATACATGTACTGTCAAACAATGTATTACCAAGCACAATGTACCTGAAAAGACCGCTTCACACGGCGGCCAGTAAACGCATCCCACGATGCTTGAGTTATCAGGTGTGCATAAATAAGAGGTGGGTGCGGTTTCATTTTCCCTTTAGCATCTTTAAGATGATATTTCGTTAAAAGTGTGCGAAAACCCCTATGAATCCTTCCAACAAATCTTAAGACATAGTCTTTGTGCGAGTCATCTACTATACATGCACTCTACAAGAGATGATGAAGTGTAAGTCAATGTTTTATTATTTAATTTTTAGTAAATTAAAAAAATGATATCATAATGTTACCGTAATATCTCCCCACATCAGTGTCTTAATATCAACCACAACATTATGACATGAAGTTACATCAATCGCCACGTGTTGCCGAGTGACGATTTCAATGTAACTACTGAACATGGCTTTATAGGGGTTAACATGTTGGCCCCTCTTATTCCATCAAATATCATATTTGATACCTTTCTCTTTAGCCTTAATGATTTTTTCTAATACCGTCAAACTACGATGCTCCTATTTTTTCTGTGTCGCCAGTGTTTCATCACTTTTCATTTCCTTAGATCCACCATCATCAATATGTTCCTCCGGCTCCAGAGGGCTAGCGTTGGCATGTGCAGATGGTGGTTGTACCTTTGCACTGGGAGCAACACTAGGTTGAGAAACCTTTTGTTCGTCTGCACTGCGAGCAGCAGCAGGTTGAGAAACTTGTTGTGCCTGGGGATTGGGAGCATCATCACATGCAGAAGTGATTATCTGCAAAAGTGGTTTAAAATTAATTAGGATAACATAAAAACAACAATGAATAGATATTAACATAAGGCAACAGGTTGAGAAACCTATTGTTCATCTACACTGCGAGCAACGACAGGTTGAAAACCTATTGTGCCTGAGGATTGGGAGTATCATCATGTGCATACGTCATTATCTGGAAAAGTGGTTTAACATTTAATTTAGACAACATAAAAGTAGCAATGAACAAATATTAACATAAAGTAACACAATGTATATTAGAAAAAAAAATATAACTTGATTATTGAACTCTCTTTTTTTTAATGGTTGAAGGGATTTGACCCCTCTATCGACTATCAAAATACCTTCATTGTGGTATCCTTTGACATACAAAATTCTGTCTACATTGGGACCACTGTGAAATGATTGTGAAATCCCAATGAAAGGGTCATCCTCTGTTGAATTTTCATCTGACTCTTCAATGGTTTTGGTCGATAACAGAACAATTGACCAGTTTTGGTTTACAGGATCTGAAACATAAAATACTTATATTGCCTGTGATGCCATTATAAACTGTTTTTCTTTGTACCCTTCCTTACTGAAATCAACTTTCACAAATCCCAACTCATCTATTTTAACAGCACTTCTGTTATCAACCCACTTGCATTGAAAATTCGACACTTGAAATGTCGTGTAATCCAACTCCCATATTTTTTTGATGATGCCAAAATATGACATATTCACGTAAATTGGATTTCTGTCCTTAACACCAGAAACATGCATCGCTTCAGCCACAAGTGTAACTCCACTATTATGTCTGGTACTGTCTTCATAATGTTCATTAGTATAGAATGTATAATCATTAATTACATAAGCATTATAAGATAATATGTAGACACTTGGTCCTCCGACTAGTCATTGAAGTCGTTCTGAAATTGAGTCTGGATTTTCATTTGACTCTTAAAAAATATGGTCCTGAAACCATCCTATAAACTATTGATTATGTTTATTTAATATCCATTTCATCCCTTGATGAATTCGAATGCCTAATAATTTCTTTGTGGGTTTCAACATATGGGTCAACGTCCAAACTATTATGAAAAATGTAAAGGTGGGCCTGCTCCTGATCTATAATATTGATTGTGACGACCTCCTTTCTAGAAATTCCTTCACCCACAAGTTGCCGAGTGTGACGAGATTTCATTAGACCAATGCTTTGCACACCAGACATGTATTTGGTATAGAATTCAATGACTTCCTCAACAATATATCGCTCCTCAATACAACCCTCTCACCGACTTCGATTTTTGATACACCCTTTCAAAATCTTCATATACCATTCAATGGGGTACATCCATCTATAGTGCACAGGACCAAATAGATGATTCTCTCTCACGAAGTGAACCATCAAATAAACCATCATATCAAAGAATGTCGGTGGGAAAACATTTCCAATTCACATAATATGATGACAATTTCTCTTTCCATAGTTGACAATTTCACCGGTTCTATAACTTTTCTACATATATATTTGAAGAAGAAACAGAGATTCATTAATGTATGACATAAATTCTTGGGAAAAATGCAACATAAACCTATAGGAATTAGATCTTGCATCAAAACATGGCAGTCATGTGATTTCAAACCTTTTAACTTTAAATCATGCATTGACATGATGTTCTTGATATTTGATGAATACCCCTCTAGAACCTTTACGTCATTCAAGAAGTTTCAAAACCGATATCTCTCCTGCCTGGAAAGAGTGTAAGCAGCAGGAGGAAGAAATGTTCGTTTTTCACCCTTCACTGGTGCAAACTCTTCTCGTATTCACATTTCAATCATGTCCAACCTAGCCTTAATTCCATCCTTTGTTTTACCGGGTGCATTTAGCAACGTGCCGATGACACTATCACATACATTTTTTTCAACATGCATAACATCGAGAAAATGTTTGACGTATAGACAATTCTAGTATGGTAATTAAAAAAAACTGATTTATTTTTCCAACTGGTTTTCGTAAGGTTTTTTGAAAATGGTTTACCAAAATCAGTATCCACATCTTTAAATTTCTCAAACAGTTGATCACCTGTCAGTGGAGATGGTGGTGTACATTCTTCTGAACTTCCATCGAATGATGTCATCCAAGATCGGTACTTATGTCGTCAGGGTAGAAATCTGTGATGTCCTAGAAACATAGTTTTTGATGAATGTTTTAACCTAATTGATTGTGTACCTTGTTCACAGACGAGACACCCAAGAGTTCCTTTAATGCTATATCCTGACAAATTTCCATAAGTAGGAAAGTCATTTATCGTCCCGTACAACATGGCTCTCAACGTGAAATCCTCCTTTCTGTAAGCATCATACATCATAACACCTGAATCCCATAATAATTTCAAATCCTCGATCAATGGATCCAAATAAACATCAATATCATTACCTGGTTGTTTTGGTCCTAATATAACATAAATAACATGATTTGTTTTTGTTTCATGTATAAACACGATGACAAGTTATAATTTACCAACATAACTGGCCATCTATTGTGAGTGCTGCTTTGAAAACCAAAAGGATCCACACCATCTGTAGATAACGCAAGACAAAGGTTTCTTAGCTCGTTTCCAAAGTCAGGATACTCATGATCAATTTTCTTCCACTGAGGAGAGTCTGATGGATGCCATTGTTTTTCATCTTTATTTATTTTGTCTGCATGCCACGTCAATTGCTCTGTAGTCTCCTCACTTTTATATAGGCGCCTAAACCTTGGAATGATTGGAAAGTACCATTCAATTTTCATAGAACCAAATTCATCTTTCTTGTATCGAGAAGAACCAAACTTTGGGCATTCTCTAAGTGATTTTTGGTCCTTGCGGAACAGTATATAGTTATTCAGGAAAGCGTGTATTCTTTCAGAGATCATACCCATCGAGCGCAACATTCATTTGGCGTCATATGTTCGGCTCAGGAGCTCATTATCTTTTGGGAGCATGTCATTCAAGAGAGAAAGTAATTCCATAAAACTGACATCACTCCATCCGTTTCCTGATTTCAAATTATACATCTTCAGTATGGATGACAATGCTGTATATTTAGTGCAACCATCATACAATGGCGTCTTTGCACAACTCTTTAACTGCTCAAACAATTTTGGGCAATCACAAAGTTCATCTTCAACTTTCCTTGTCATTTTCTTAATACGATCTTCATCATCATACACATCTGTAATCACATCCTCAATAAGGTCTTCTTCATTGTCCACACTTGTAATCATATCAAATGATCCATAAAACACAGTGTTATCCTAGTCACTAGCCGCATTCACTTTTTCCTCATGTTTATTCCAACATTTATAACTTTAATCTATTCTTTGACAGATCAATTATTCTTTCAACTTTTATGGAATAACTTGTCTTGAATAACAACAATGTAAACATGAAAAAAGGATTTGAGAAGGATCATATGTGTGATCTTTTGCAAACTTGATGAACTCTTTCACTCCATCTTCATACTCTTTTGTCAGACGATTGACATCCATCTATTCTTTATTCATATCCATCACATTTGATTCAGTGATATTAATATTTAACAAAATAAATAAACAAAACGTTTATATAAAAATTAACCAAGGCTAAAAAAGTTATAGTCTTTAAATCTCCTTTGAAAACTATTTATAAAATCACAGTTGAAATCCCATTAAAAAACCAACCATTTACACAAATTTATCTTTAAAATAAAAACCCTTTTTAAAATAAACCAATTAGTTCCAAACATCCTTTCTCAAAACCCCAATTCTTTTTTAAACCATTTTAAATCAATTTAAAACCAAAAAAGGGTATGTTGAACACATATAATTTTTTAAGAAACATTTCAAAACACTTGAATCATTTTAAAAAGTGAACCCCTAACAAAATCACTAGATGTCATTGTCCTTTCCCTCTGTCTATTCAATGAAAATCATTGATGGTCGCATGCTTTATATGTCTCATGACACCCCTTATCTAGCTTTGATCACTAGTTTTCAGTGTTCCTCCCATCAACTTTATGGACTGGCCAACCCATCACTGGTGGGTGAACTCCTTTTCCGGTGTTCTGACCCCCCCACTAGCTACTCAAAACCATATTCACATTTAAATTTAAGATTAGATATTAACACCATCACACTCACCCGTGAACATATCAACATGCTAACTTATTCACATGTATTATTATGAGTAGAGCTTAACACAATCGCACTCACCCTTTTTGAACCTATAAACTTACTAACCTATTCACATAACATTTATATATCATGATATATAATCTTTTACCCAATGCATTGGTGGGAAATATAGGTACTACCCATCTCATAATACATAAATTTGTTTGCCACTTGAAAATCAAACATTCATTATCTCATAAAGAACCCATATAAAGAACCCATATGAGAGATATCCTCTTCTTTCTTGAACAACCACCCATTGGGGAGTATGACCCTCACTGACCTACCCTTCCAAATCAGGCTCATCTAACCTCTCATTTTCATCAATAATAATATCTTCACTCATATAAATCAAAGTAAACAGATCTATTTCCACATGTTTCTTTGCTGGAATAGCTTCCACTAATAAGGACCTTATATTTACTTCCTCAAAATATGTCAGTCCAGATTTAAATACAACCACTCCAAGGTTTGAGCATAGAACTATTTTTAATAAAAGAGCCTTTAAAGTTTCATTACTGACTCGATCATGAGAAAATAATACTAGGTATTAGAAATAATATGTATACTCCTTCATCGACCGCTCACCCTGACGAAGGATCGTAATCTCAATGGCCTTATCCACTTTCATTTCCTTGGGATAGTGCCATTGAATAAATGTTGTTGTGAAAAATTCCCAAAACACGAACTCTTGCAGTTGAGAATGAACCACTTTCATTTCCTTGGGATATTTCCATTGAATAAATTTTGTTGTAAAAAATTCCCAAAACATGGACTCATGCAGTTGAAAATGAACCATAGACTCCCACCACACTCAGTTAGGTCCTTTAAATAAATAACTAATGACCTTTAATCTTTAATCCACAGGAGTTTCCATTGAATTTATGTCTCCCTCAATTCTCTACATCCACTCCATTTCTTTAAGAGAACCTCAATCTTTGTGGAAAGAAGGTGGTCAATGATTCAAAAAGACTTGGATGGGGTCTAAGTGCATAGATTATTGTGGCTCCACCACTTTATCTTGAGTCTGGGTGGAGTAAAAAAGTAGGGAAACCACTTCTAAAAAATGAGATAAATTTCCCTGAATATCTTCCCAATGAACGAACCTTCCACTCTTCTTTGAAGACTCTATGGGAGGTACACTCTAAATGATATGAAACATAAAATTGATCAATTCACATTTCAAAAACTAAACCATACGACCTCACTATAAACCAAAGATAATCCAAAATACAACTCAACCAATAAAAACACATATAGAACCCCCTTTTCAATATCTTACACATTTTTAAAATAATCCACAACTTTAAACCATTTTATCTTGTTTTGAAAAGATTAGACTCTTCATGAAAAAAAGAGCCCACTTAAATTCCTTAAAATCCCCCTTTTTTTTCAAAATACTCTCTAATTATCATCTTAAAACCATTTGATTTTGGAATGAAAATATCAAGTTAATATCATTTTAAAAACAACCCACAATACCTAGATTTTGAACGAGAAACTTTCTTAAAAATCCTCTTTCATATAAAAAAAATTCATAAAATTCTTTCTTTCTTGCACAAAAACAATTTTATAAAACAAATGTTTACCTTTAAAACATGAGTTCAAATGATAAAACAATAACATCAATAAAAATCACACCCAAAAGCACCAATTCTGTAATAAATCTTCCTTCATTAACCCCATACTAATGAAAAATACTATTAGGATCAATTTGGAAAGCAAGGGAGGTAAAAAAACCATGATGGGAGAAGAATAAAGTTGGGAACAGTTTATCTGCTCAAGATAGAAAACTATGTTCCAATTGTGCATTATCATCTGATATGGTTTATAGATCTAATAGTTTGATCCCCACATGGTTTTCTAAATCTGTAGAGCTAACCATACAGCTTTGGACCTTTCTCCAATTCCATCCCAAATCTCATTAAGACCCTTGGAATCATTTATATACTCATTGGGGATCAAAGTATCATCTCAAATAAAAATCCATAAAAAATAATCAGAAAAGGAATTCAAAATCAAGACTCAAGTCCCAAATACCCATGGAAAATCAAGTTTTCTCACGCAAGGGGTGATTAGGAACCTACTCATGATTTTTACCTCTTGAGTTTTGACTTCCCTATTCATCCTTTCTAATATGACACACCCTAAATAGTAAGAGGGTTCCATGATACCATTTTATCACAAACCAACCCATGCCACCCCTAAACTGAGAACCTGATCTGGTCCATGGAAAGACCCAAGGTTCATTCCTGATATCCCAACTGGAAACTAATTCTAGGGTATAAAAACATAACCATTGGAAATTATTTCACCCTCAGAATCTAAATAACCACAACAAGGATTCCACCTAAAATTCCGACATGACCCATCCATATATCGAATGTGCATGAACATAAGGAAATAGTTCAAATAAAAAGAAACATCCAACTAGAGTAAACATATCAAGGATAAAAAAAACTAACTCAAAAATAACAGCAACATACCATTTGAATATAAATCAATAACCAATACCACATATAAAATAATAATTAAAAGATAAATCTAGGTCAACAAGGATAATGCATAACATCCCAAAATAAAATCCAAAACCAATAAACTGCTAATAGTCTCCCCATGACCCACAACCAATCACCACATCCCTTACCATCCATCCCATAAAAAACTCAAATACCAAATAGTAAAGCGATCACAACTAGACACCTAAAATAATACATAATAGCTACATTGTAATTCCCTGACCTGAACCACTGGGTCCAAGCCAGAGAGTCACATTACCTCACACGCGCCTTCTCATATGCAAGAGGTGACTGAATAATAGTGAGGGTCTGAACATAATCAGTGAGGAGACTATACTCTTAGTATCATGTCCTTACATAAATAATAATAAATAAATAACATCTTAGATTAAAAATTCGGAAGAAAATAATATAAAATGGAATACATGCCATATAACAAATAAACAAACAAGCTCCCTATGAGGTAAGACAAACCAGAGTATAAATGAAAGTAGGAAATAAATAAATAAAACTATAGTATCCTTTAGAGTACATCTCAGTACTATTACCAGCTCCATACTCCTCAACTCAATTGTAATCCATGGGCCCCTTTCCTTTTCCTGGATCCCTATACATGAAGTCCGTATGCGCATCGAAATGATTGTACAGGGTGTGAGTAATAAAATCTAGTAGGACACCACCAACGTATCCTTAACAAAGTTTCATATGTATAAAGGGTGTATTCCATGATAAAAATAAATGCAAAATAAATCCTAACAAACATACAATTATGTACTAAGTGTTCATGCACTAACCAAGCCGCCATAAACCCCCGATCATAAACTTCAGCACCATGCCAAAAAGATGATCAAGGGTTATCAGAAATTATTGAGAATGAGACAAAAGGATGTAAACATGTCACTTGGTATCCTCATGGAAGATTAATGTACCTCCTACTGGAGAGGCGCATTGGAGGAGTCGACGGCGAAGCTTGGTTCATAGTGGAGGAGAGCCGCACGGGGAAGCTTGGTTCATGGTGGAGGAGAGCCGCACGGGGAAGCTTGGTTCACAGCGGCGTAGGAGTCGGCGGTCGAGGAGGAGGAGGTAGGAGAGGAGGGAGGAGAGGAGGCGGCAGCGGCAGCAGAGACAACAGTGACAATGGAGGTGGCAGGGATCAACTTCCGTGAGAGCTTGAGGGTGCGAGGAAGGAGGAGAAAGTTAGGGTTAATTTATAAAACCTTGCGACACTTTTATCGGCGCTAGATAAAGAGCGCTGATAAAAGTCTGTTTTATCAGCGCTAAAATTGAAAGCGCTGATAAAGGACCATCTTTATCAGCACTAAAAAAGCGATGATAAAGTCATGTTTTATCAGTGCTATAATTGAAAATGTGGATAAAGTCATGTTTTATCAGCGCTACAATTGAAAGCGCTGATAAAGAATGGTCTTTATCAGCGCTAAAAAAGCACTGATAAATGGATGTTTTATCAACGCTTTTTAATTAGTGCTGATAAAACATATCATTTATTCATAATTATAAAATTATAAATAATATATTATAATTAAATATATATATAATTTTATAATTTAAATTATAATTAAATATATATAAATATAAATTGATATATTATTTTTATTTTTATTTTTATTTTCATAAGTATTTAAATATATATATATGTCTGTGTCTGTGTATATATTCATTAAAGACATATATTTATAAATAAATATATTCAAAAGGTATTCATAAATATATATTTATCATTTAAAAAAATATTTTGTAATATTATAATTATTTAAACATATTTATATTTAATTAGTTATATATAATTATAATTATACATAATATATTTAAAAATTAAATAATTATATATAACTAAATATTTATATTTTTAAATATAATAAATACATTTATTGTTTATTTAAATATATTTATCGTGATTTTAAGTATTTATGAGAAGATAAAGCTTCATATATATAGGAAATGAATGAATACACCAAGTATATATAGTATTATAGTATATATGGACAACATTAGGGTAAAAAGAATATATATTCATGAGAAGAATGTACACATCAATTGGCACATTCATTTGGAAACATAAATTTATTTAAATATATATATATTTAATAAGTATTTGTGTGTGTATATATATTAAAAAGTATTTATATATAATATTATAAACATATAGTAAAATAAATATATAATAACGATATAACTAAAACTAATAAGCATAATAAACATATAAATAAAACATAAACATAATAAACACAATAAAAATGAATTTTTTATTTAATGTATACATATAAACATTATTTTTTAATATAATTAAAATACTTTTATATAAATTAATAATATTTTCTATTAAAAACGTTTATCAGCGCTATTATTAGCACTGATAAATTCTCCGTTTTATCAGTTCTTTTTGTTAGCGCTGATAAAGGGGGGACTTTATAAGCGCTGATAAAGGGTAGATTTATCAACGCTTTTTATTAGCACTGATAAAAGTCCCCCTTTTATCAGCGTTGATAAAACCCGAGTGGTTCCCTTGCCTGTATTTGTGGTAGTGTAGCTAGGAGTCACTAGCCCAGTAGCATACTAAACAATGGAAGAAAACCCAAAATGGAACTAGTCAAATAGGAATCCTAAACTAATCTATCCTAGCTAAAGTGGAATCTCAACTAGGGGTGAGTAAGGCTAGGTTGAGTATAATCATAACCTAGTGGTTCTTGTCACTAGGGTACCCTCTTTAGGTACCCAAGTCATTCCCATGATGTTTTCTAAATCAATTAATCACCACTTCAATACAATACATTAAATAAATACCCCATCAAAAATTAATTCATCATCCATTCAATACATAACATAATTTCATATATAGATTTCATAACAACCTAAAAGTGGCATGAATAAGAGTGTGTCAGAATCAAAGAGACACAAGCTTAAAGATGAGCCCGTAAAGGGAATAGTGGATTAGGTCTCCATCTCGTCGCTGCCTTCTTCCCAGTTTCGCTCGGATGGCGGCGGTTCCTCCTCGGTCCTCCCGACGTGCTCAAGGTGCGGTGACCGCTTCTGTGGTGAAAGGTGGCCTCGATCTGGAGGCTCGGGGTTCGGTCTTCTGCGGATAGGGTGTTTGGGTTTTCTCTGGCTTTGGGGTGGTGCTCTGACTCTTCCGCAACGTGGGGTTGAGATCCGGTGTGGCGTCAGTGTCGCGGACCTTCTATGCAGTGAGGGGGTTTTCGATCTGGTGCATTAGGGTCATGGTTCAGTTCTCTGCGGAGGTGAGGTCTTGATCTGGTGCGTTGGGGTCTTGTATTTGTGGTGATGGGGATTTCGATCTGGTGCATTGAGGTGGATATTCACTTGTTCTGTGGCGTTGGGGGCGTGATCAGGTGCGGCTTGGGGTCACGATTCAGTGCGTTGTGGGGTTGTGCTCTGGAGCGTAAGTTGTGATTGCCCTTCCGTGGTGATGGGGTCATGATTTGGTTTCCTCTCGGGGCTATGACCATCCTCTTCCGTGTCCATGGAGTCCAATCCTTCTTCTGCGGTGTAGATCATGATATTGTCATCCTACATCGGGGCCATGATTTTGATCAGTGGTGAAGGGGCTGGGATCTGTCGTATGTGTAGTGCTCCGATAGGGGGTTCCTTGGTTGGACTATTGTGGTCTTTGTGTGCGGGTTTGATGGCGGTGACGGGGTGTTTGTGTGATGACTGTATAGAGGAGAAGCAAGTGTCTTGCTGTGTTGAACCTCCTGGTTTGTATTGGTTGATTTGGAATGGTGGTAACTGTATGCTTGAATGGTTTTTTTTTCGAATGTGGGAAGTTTGTGGTACCGAATGCGACTTCTGAACAGACTTCAGAGGAGGTTTCAGAGCTGGTGATTCATCTTTACAGAGTTTTTTGGATTTGGTTGTTTGAGAGGGTATGGTGTTAGCCATCGGATCAGGCCTGTACTTTGACACAAGACACTTGCTTGCCGATTAGCCTTGCAATGGTGCAGAGCTTCTTCATGATCAAATACTAGGGAGGAGCAGTTCAGTGTTCATTCTGGTTTTACTCTTTCTATCCTTCGAGTGTGATTGTCCTATGTTCATGATGTCTTTGGGTTTCCACCCCCTTCATCCCTTAAAAGGGGGCTTTATCATATAATAAAAAATTTGAAGGCCTTTGGGCCATTGGAGGAATAAGAGTGTGTCAAACAATCAATATCAATGTCTTATATCCCAAACATTCCTTTATGAATGAAAATACAATACAATCTCAATAAATTCCCAATATAGAAATCAACCAAAGATCAAAACATTACTTTTAAATTCATTTGGATTGTAATAAACATATTAAGACATTTTATATAATACTCTATACCCAAAATAGAGTTTTTATAAATTATCACCCAAATGCCATGGAATTCCCCTTTATATTAACCAATAAAATTCTATTTATTTTATGTAAAATGGGCTTTAGTACCCTGGAGACTTCTATGAAATCATGATGTAATTTAATTATAAATCATAAAAAATCATTCCACTAAAACAAATTCTAGACATTTCATTTAACATTTCGTGTTCATAAAAATACATGAGTATAATTTTACTTCATAAATGTAGAGGTACCACCTTATATGAATTTTGATTTAGAGAGATTCAATGAAAACTCAACATAAATTAATTTTAGACATACGATATTGATTTTATATAAAGAAAAAATCATTTAAAAAGTGCATGCATCTATAATCACCTATCTGGAAGTGATGCAACCACAACATCATCACCAAGAGATGATGAATTTGGGTTATAAATGAAGTCCATACCCACCCCAATAACACAAAAATCCCCATGACATTTGGGGGGGTCCTTGATATGAAAAAAATCCTAATCTCTCATGAACCCTAATTGAGTTAAGAGAGTAAGAGGAATACAAAGATGGAGAAGTGGATGAAATGGAAGTGATGAGAAGGGCTCACCTCATTCAAAGTAACCATAAAGCCTTTAAAGAGATAGGAGAATAGTGATAGAGATCTCCCACAATCCCTATGCATGTTAAATGAAATGGGGAGAGAGGTAATGTAGGCCCCTCTTATGTTGATGGCATATCTAAGTACTAATACTTTTACTATCATTATAGTAACAAAATTGTATTTCTAGAAACCTCTTCCTCTTATAACACCCAAATATATCACTAATCACCAATTAATAATAATATAACTCCTATATTTATCTCAATTAAAAAATCGATATAAGATATATACAATAACAATAATTACTTCACATAATATGAATCAACACATGTATTTTATAAAAAAAATCAGAAATATTGAAAATAAATAACACATCACTAAGATCACCCAAGGAATGCTTCCTTCCAATATATGGATGAAGTGGGGAGTGAAAAGAGATGTTTGTGACTTAAAATTGAAATTTTAGCGAAATTTTATGGGATCATGGTTAGGTGGCATGGTTATAAAACCATGTGCCTAATCATGCACCCATACTGCCTTCCTAGAAGGCTTGCACCCTTTCACAATTTCCTTTACAATGCCCTCTCTACTAAGTGCATACCTCTTAGAAACCTTTTAAAAACATCAAATTTTGGCTCGGAAATTCACAAAACATTAAAAAAAACATAAATACATAATATAAGGCCTTTAAAGCCCCCAAATCTAATGAAAATTCCTCTACCAATATATTACACTTATACCCTCCTATCAGATGAACACATCCCTCAAATATATAGATTGATTATAACAAAACATAATTAAAGAAACAAAATATCATTTTAATGTCAAATAATATCCTTACATCAATATATAGATTGGTTATAACCAATGTCAAGATTGTGCACCTAACATGTATTTATTAGAAACTTTAAAATTTCAAAATTCTGAAGAAAAAAAAATTAATCACAAAACATATTTAAAAAAAATAAAAGTTGGGGTGTTATATTATCTGTATGACCTATTTGTTTTGGTTTTTAAATTTTGTTATTTGTTTTTTTTGGTGAGAAATTTTTTCTTTTCTGAGTATGGATATCCCCCCTAATATTTTATGTTTTGGTTTTCTGGAGTAAATCCTAAACCAGGACATTTTAATTAAATATAATTTTCCTTTTTGTATCATAAAAAGAAACATTATAAAAATTCAAAAAAAACATAAAAAGAACACATACACAAAAAAATAACAAAAACATTCGATAAAAGAACCACTAGTGCAAAAACACTTTTTCGCGTCGGTTTTTTTTAATTTTTAACGTCGGTTATAAACCGACGTCTTTATAGGCGACGTTAAAAATACAGTTTTCGCATCGGTTCATAGAAACCGACGCGAAAAATAATTCGCTTATGAGCTTCGGCGTCGGTTTTTTATAAAACCGATGCCGAAGCTACATTTAGACATTATTTTCCGCGTCGGTTCATTAAAAAACCGACGCGGAAAATATAGTCGACTAGGTTTTCGGTGTCGGTTCCGCGTCGGTTTTTCTAAAAACCGACGCGGAAAACCTGTTTAATTTTTAAAAATATTCGGCGTCTGTTTTTAAAATAACCGACGCCGTAAATTTTTTTTTTTTTAAATAAAATACATATATTTCCTCCTCCAAACAAATCGGAACCCTGAAAAAAAATAACGAAGTATACAAAAACAATTAAACAGCTTTAACAGAAGTACTTGAGAAAACTCAAAGTAAAGCAGAATTAAAATACACGTACCTACATGGTGAATTTTCTTAATCTAACCATACTCAGTATCAATCATTGTAAGTTTCCTCCCATAGATAGCACCAATCCTGTCAAAACAGTAATGAAACTAAGGAGATGTGCGTGAAAAAATCAATCCAAGATATTAGTGCAATGAATAAACATTAAATGAAAATGTGTAATTTATTTGAATCATTCATTTTTTCACAAAGTAAATTACCAAAATGAAATGTTACGACTCCTGATCAAAATTCCAGGAACACTCAGCCGATGCAACCTCTTCCTCACCTCCCCCACTGAAGATGTTGGGGGTGTCTTTTCACCATAGGATCCCCACCACCCCCAACCTCAGGTTTTTATATTTGCTCTGTATAGACGTGCATTACCCATTCACTATTGTTATTTGTTTAAGTTATGGAATAACAGAGAAATAAGTTTGAGTGCAAAAAATAGGTTAGAAAATTGAAATCAAATGCAGATTGAAGAGACATAAAGAAACATACCTTAAAAATTGACGCTTTCTATTTTATCTTTGTGCAAACCCACTAAGTGCTGTTTCAGGTATTATGTGATATGCTTCTCGGCAATCATTTTTCGATATTTATTTGCATAAAAAATAAAAAGGCCTAGAAGATATTGCTGTGCATTCAAGGGAGACAATTTTTAGTGTTTGTGAATGTTATTTCGCTATACGAATCTCTATGTTCATGATCCAAGTACCACCCTACAGATCTGTCACTGTACAGACAAATGATTTTAAGAAATAACAATGAAAAGAAATATAATAACTAATTCTGAATTAAAATACACGTACCTGAAATATACGACATGCTTATTGTTGGTTATTGTTGAAGGATTCATTTGATTATTAGTAGATTCAATAAAACAGTTTTTGCAGAGGCACTTGAGAAAACTCAGTAAAGCAGAATTAAAATACACGTACCTGAAATATATGACATGCTCATTGTTTGTTATTGTTGAAGCATTCATTTGATTATTAGTAGGTTCAAACACCTAATATATCATAAGAGTTAGTTTTTTAAACCCATATATATTATTATTTATAAATATTAGTATACATACCTCAAATCTTAATCAGACTTAACAAATAGTCCGCAAAAGTAGATTGAATATGAATCATATCAGATTGAGAATATGACTGTGAATCATTGAATACCTACAATAATATTGAATGATATGAAATTAATAAATAGAAGAAAGTGGATGAAAATATATAAAAAAGTTAATACAACTAACCTTATGAAAATCAGTAGTTTCCCCAGTTGTGATTATCTCGTACATAAATCGTAGAATATAATAACCACATTCAACATTTCCATTTTGACGATGACACTGCAGTTATAAAACATTTAACTAATAATGAAACCCAATATATAACAAAAATATAAAAACTAATTACCTGTACTTCCACATATTTGATTTTCGTTGGTTTCTTTTCATTTGTAAAATGTTTCCATGAACTGCATTTTTTTATATAAGAACTAATAAAACTTGTGTAAACAATTAAAATTAAACATAACAAACTTTTAAAAATAAAAAAACAACTTACCTGTTTAATAAGTTGGAAAACGGTTTACGCACTTTTCCTAATAAAGAGCAAAACCAATATAAGGTGCATTCATTTGGGCAAAATACACCTAACATCCAATGCCCCCTATAATACAAAAAGTTCATAATTAATGACATTATAATGATCATGAGTTCAAAATTATGTTGATATTCTTACTTATCAAGAAATGGCAAAAACCAGCACTGAATCTCTGTTTGTGATAATCTCTCGGATATATATTGAACTCTTTCATCATTTTTCACATGTTTGACTTCCAAGGAAATGTACTCTGGATCTATAAAGCTATAAATGCTTGTAGTTTCATTTTGTAAAAGAATCCTGTATAGATACCTAATTTAAAAAGAAAATATAGTTAGTCAATGACATAACAATATTTTATTAAAGAAATAGCAATTCAAACGTCAATTTACTTACATGGAAAACAATTGCACCACATTCAGCCCGATCTCTTCAAAATTAACTAAATTCATGATATCTTCTTTCAATATTCTCAATTTATAATTTCTTCCACATATATCGGACGTCATCCGAAACTCATAGATAAAATTCAAGGAAGAAGAGCACTGAGATAATCTTTTCAACCCAGAAGAAATATCAGAAGTATCTACAGCCGACTGTTTCTGAACATTTTGCTGCATTTGTACAGTTTCTTTTGCTTTCAGATATTCCTATATAAGTTAAATGTCAGAAAACATTATAAGTAATTTGGAATCATTTCTAATTACTAGTTAAAAAAACTCATACCTCATGTGAAATATAACGAAGAAGTGCAGTTGGCCAAAGTAAAAAATGGCCCATACATTCCCCAACACTGGTGATCTCCACAGTAGGAAATGGTAGTAGAGCAGTAGGATCTATAATAACAAGTACTGATACTCTAACCTGACCCATCTGCATAGGCTGATGATGTACCGAGTCCCCCAAAAAATACACTTGTCCTAACGCAACAATATGTACATGAGGATCTCCCGCAAACAACTCACAATATAAGGTTCGATCCGATGGAGGAGGTGGAGGCTCAAAGTTAGCAGGTGGGGCAGGGTAGTCAGGGTGAGCAGGCTGAGAAGTCAGAAAAATGAAAAGGGTATATTAGTGTTTAAAATTTATAACATAGAAAAATTGATTAAAAATTAAATAAAATAATATACCTCAAATGGTTGCGCAGACGGGGCAGGGTAAGCAGATGAGGCAGGGTAGTCCGGGTGAGTTGGCTGAGAATGTTGAAAAATGAAAAAGTTATATCAGTGTTTATAATTTATAAAATAGACAAATTGATGACATTAAATAATATACCTCGGAAGGCTGCCCAGACGGTGTTGGGAAAGCATATGAGGCATGATAGTCTGAGTGAGTAGGCTGAGAATGTTGAAAAATGAAAAAGTTATATCAGTGTTTATAATTTATAGAAAAGAAAAATTGTTAACAGTAAATAATATACCTCGGAAGGATGAGCAGACTGTGACTGTCTTGCCAAGTGTTCTAATAAAGCCTTCTGTACTGCTGCTTGAATTTGATCACCCATAGACCGTTTCATATCCTGCAGCTCTTCTTTTAAGGATTCGATTTCCGGGTCTCTTGGTTGCTTACTCTTACCAAAAACCTTCCGAATACTAACACCCGCCTGATATCCTCTAACACGGCCGGGGTGTTCAGTCTTTCCCAAAGCAGTGGCTAGGATATCCATCCTACCCTCGGGGATAAAAGAGCCCTGTGTCTCTTTCTCCTGAAGTTCATCCTGAAATGAAAAATAAAAAATTTATATTAGTGTTTATAAATTATAAAAAAGGAAAATTGTTAACAAAGAATTAATATTTACTTACAATTCTATCAGCCACTTGATGAGCTTCGTCTGTAAGATATTTTTCATTTTTTCTTCTTCTTGCTTGTTTCCATTTCTCATGGCGAGTGGGAGAAGATGGAGGACCATACTGGACCTCTTCTGAACCACTACTTGATCGAGCTCTTAATGCTTCAAATTTTTCTTCAATAATTTTCTGCTCCAAATACGAGTATCCTCCACGTGATAAAGTATGAGGATATACGTTTTTCAACTGGATCTCCTGATGAGATCTTCTGGAGGCCTGTTACATAAAAATAAACACATAAGTAATAAGGAAAATATAGCATAAATTTTAAAATATAAAACAATTACAATACCTGAAATTTCTCTTCCTGACGACTGTCAACAAATCGCTTCCATGTTTCTTCATCTATATATGGATACTTAAGACATGGGCTTTCAAACCTTCTCTTTCCAAAAACATAATCTTTCGTCAGTTTGTTTTTAAAATCTCTCCATCGAACCGCCGCTAAAGAGAGATGTCTTTTCCTAATTTCTTTGGTTTCCTCAAAACTGAATGTCATCTGTAATTGAAAAAATTAAATATGTCATTTAAACTATATAATATTAAAAAAATGAGATAAAATAAATAAATAAAGATATTTTACCGTCACGGCCTCCCAAAGCTGTTGCTTCGCCGTCCTGTCCACTGACTTCCAATCAGGATATAAAATACTAATCCTACAACGGCTCTGCATCGCTATATAACTGACAAACTGAACTGCATTTGGGCCAACTGCATTATTATTATCATCAAAACGGATGTGTAATTTGTTATCATCACGAGCGAGTGATAGTTTTGGTAAACGTGTAATACCACGTTTACCAACTAGAGAACTTGATTTTTCAGTAGTAACTGGAGAAGTCTCCTCCGCCGAGGACGCATCAGTAGTCCTGCAATTTTTTTTAATAAATTAACAGTTTTATTTCATTAAATATGTATATTACTGAATATTTAATAATATGTCAAAATAGATATACCTCGGTAACTGCTCCTCTCTATCTGTATTTGACATTGCTACTAGAAAGTGTAATGAAATTTTGGGTACCTGCATATCATTAGAAAACTGAATAATTAGAAACAAGGAAATGAAAAATAAATATGTAAAAATAGAGGCATGCATTTGTAAGTTTTAAAAATAGACACAAAATATAAATATTTACCAGAAAAATTAGGAGACTAATTTAGTGTTTTCCCACGTCCCTTCATCATGATCGGTACGTACTGCATGCACTATGTCTGTCTTATATTCATTGTAATCATCTGAAAATTGCATAATAGATGAATAAGGCTCATGTAAATCACTAGCATCATCAGAATCATCATCATCACCCAAATGATATCTTTTCCCTTGCAAAACAACTGACCACTGATCATTCGACGGATCAATGACATAAAATACTTGTTTTGCATGTGTCGCCAAGATAAATGGTTCCTCATTGTGATTAAATCTTTTCAAATCAACCAGTTTAAACCCATATTCATCATGTTTCACGCCACTATTACTATCAACCCAATTGCACTTAAAAATAGTGACTCGAAATTTAATATAATCAATTTCCCATATGTCTTCAATAACTCCAAAATATGATGTTGATGCAGAAATTGGGTTTTTATCTTTGGCACTCGAAAAATGCACTGCTTCAGCGAATACCATCACACCACTATTTTGAACGGTACTCTTGTCATCCAGGTTTTTTGTGTAAAATGTGTAGCCATTGATATCAAAACCAGACCAAGTGATCACATTAAAAGATGGTCCCCCTGATAACCACTTCAATGTTTCTGATACAGATATATCTGAGGTGACTTTCTCTTTAAACCATGAAACAAATGTCTTCTTATGCTCAATCATCAACCACTTTTCATTTCTTTTCTGATATCGTAACTTTAATTCAGCAATATGTGAGGATATATATGGTTGAACCTCATCTGTGTTGTTCAAAATGTATAAATGTGCTTGCATCACTTCATCACGTGGAATGAACTTTACCTTTAAGCCTCGAACCCCTCTACCTTCTCTGTCAACTGTCATATGTCGAGATAGAGGGAGACCAATATGCTCCACCTCATTCAAATAATCAGTACAGAACTCAATCACCTCTTCTGATACATATTTTTGAATAATAGAGGCCTCTGGTCGATAAGGATTTTTAACATATCCTTTCAAAATTTTCATATATCTTTCAAAAGGATACATCCATCTTAAATAAACAGGCCCACACATTCTTATCTCACGCACCAAATGAACCAATAGATGAACCATTATATCAAAAAATGTGGGTGGGAAATACATTTCTAGTTGACAAAGAATAAGAGTTGCTTCATTCTCCAACAAATCTAACAAATTTGGATCAACGACTTTGCTACAAATGGATTTAAAGAAATTACATAACCTGATGATTGTCTTCCTGACAGCTTTCGGTAATATACCACGCACTGCTACTGGTAGAATTTGTTGCATTAACACATGGCAATCATGTGATTTCATACCTATTAATTTACAATCCTTCAATGACACAAAATTATTCACATTTGAAGAAAAACCGCTGGGTACTTTAATACCATGAAGACACTGACAAAAATTCATCTTTTCAATCTTGCTTAATGTGTGACAAGCCGGAGGTAAATATGTTCTTTTTCCTTTCACAGCGGGAGCTAACTCCAAACGTATTCGCATTAATATCAAGTCCAATCTAGCATGTAATCCATCTTTTGTCTTTCCTTTTATGTCTAACAAAGTTCCAATCAAACTATCACATATGTTTTTCTCAACATGCATAACATCAATGTTATGTTTTATCTCTAAAAATCTCCAATAAGGTAGTTCGAAAAAAATAGACTGCTTCTTCCAGATATGTTTTTGTAAACCATAACTTTTTCTCTTTCCAAATGTTGAATCAATATCTTTCACTCTGTCATAATATTCTTCAGCTGACAATGGTTGAGGGGGGAGGTTGTATTCTTGTAAACCGTTAAATGCTTTTCTCAATCTACGATAAGGATGATCAATTCGCAAAAATATTCGATGTCCCATGTACACTGTCTTTCTTCCATTCTGCAATTGATAATATGAAGTTTGTTCTTCACAAATTGGACATGCTTTATGTCCCTTAACACTATATCCAGATAAGTTTCCATACGCAGGAAAGTCGTTTATAGTGAACATTATCATAGCACGCAAAAGAAAATACTCTTTCTTGTATGCATCGAAAACTGTAACACCTTTCTCCCATAGCAGTTTTAAATCCTCAATCAATGGTGTAAGATACACATCAATATCATTTCCCGGTTGTTTTGGTCCAGAAATCATCAAGCTCATCATAACATATTTTTTCTTCATACATAGATGTGGGGACAAGTTGTAAAGTACCAGCAAAACAGGCCATGAACTATGTTGGCTACTGAGGCTCCGATATGGATTCATTCCATCAGTACACAATCCCATTCTGAGATTTCTAACTTCACTTCCAAAATCATGAAATTTTTTATCAAAACTCTTCCACTGTGGTGAATCGGCAGGGTGACGTAAGTTACCATCAGAAATGCGCTCATCTGAATGCCATCTTAACCTTTTTGCATCATTTGAATTTGCAAATAGACGCTTCAAACGAGGAATAATTGGAAGGTACCAAAATGCTTTAGATGGAGTTTTGATTTTGGTACCTAAAAATAAATCAGAATTGAATTATCAGAATTGTTTGAAAAAAATATTGGATGATATCATTGGAAAGTAAAAAAATTGATTTTTCATAACGTTACATGACATCACCTGAAAATGAATCTGAGTTGACTTTCTCATCCATCTTATAGTGCGATGTTCCACATGTAGGACAACTTGATAAATGTTCATTTTCTTTCCTATACAGTACACAATCATTGGGGCAAGCATGTATCTTTTTATACCCCAATCCCATTGGGCATAATATTTTCTTCGCCTCATAATTGGAATCTGGAAGCCCATTGCCTTCTGGAAGAAGCTCTTTTAAAAGCTCAAGTAAACTGGAGAAACTTTTATCACTCCACCCATTTTTTGCTTTTAAGTTAACTAATCTCAAAACTGTTGATAACACTGTATATTTACTGCAACCTGGGAATAATGGTTTCTCAGAATCTCCATACAATCGTTCAACAGTTGGTGTTTTTCGATGGTTTCAACACCTAAATCATGAATTAATTCTTCAATACGATCCTCTGCCTCATTATGAATATCGTCATCAACATTGGATGTTGAATTTTCAGTTCTTTCACCATGCAAGATCCAACGTGTATAATTAAGGCTAAAACCATAACAAATGAGATGATCTTTGATTTCTCTGAAGTTTAACTTTCTCATATTTACACACTTCACACATGGACAGAAAATCAAATCAATATTTTGATTATGCCGTTTAGAAAATTCCAAAAAATTGTCAACTCCTCTTTCATATTCACTAGTAGTTCTTCGTAGATAAATCCAATTATGATCCATTAATACCTGATATCACAATATAATTGATGAATATATTAAAACATAAAAACATTTAAATATCTATCAGATAAATTGTAAACAAAAACATATTCCATAAAAACTATTGATAATCAGATAAAAGACATCAGATATGAAACACGTTTACAAATACAGTAAACAGTTAATTTTAATATTATATACATGTGTGTTATATTGAAATACAAGGACAAAATGGTTAAATCAAAGGTTTCATTTTTTGAAAATAAAGTTTCATGATATAAATATTATATGAATGGCATACAAGATAATATGATTTCTCACTATGACTACTATTGATCACACTATATTTATTTTTTTATTCATTAGATGTAACATGAATGAATCATGGAAAAATTAATGTGAAAAATAGTGCAATAACTATCCTTATTTAAGACAATGTGTATTAAGAGACATGATACAATTTTTGGTGACTATGATAACTCAACTCCCTCAATCCATGAGTTTTATAATAGGGAACTATGAACATATAAATTCATTATGGAGGGATAAAAATTCCATTGCATATTGTAGGTGACAACTTACACCCCCATCCATGGGTCTATTGCAGCAAAACATGTCAAGGAATGGATCAACATGAAGAGAAATATATTATCCATCCATGAAAGATTAGATCATGAGAATGTTTTATTTGCAGCCTATGACTTAGAGGGGGAAGTAAATCATTTCATGACTATTATTTAGAGAGAGAGAAAGATGAATAAATATAATCAATGGAATGAGATTAGTTTAAGAGGACATTTATTAAAAATGCATGAATCTAACCCCACATATGAAAGTGGAAAGGTATTTTTGAACATTAATAGAGGGATAATGATTATATTATTATCTACGAAGAAATAATTACAATACATTATGATTCTAGTCGTATTATGGACATTGCAAGAAAAATTATTTATTATATAATGGCATGAAAATAATTATTCAAATTTTTTTAACATAATAGATAGTGGTAATTATTCATGTCTTAGTTAAATGATGAGAACCAAAAAGAATTGAGGAATTTGGCATGGTAAATCTCAAGAAGGAATGAAATAACAACAAACTACATGCAAAAATGTGAGTGAATTCATTTAACACAATAAAATTATTTTTTTGAAGAAGAATTTATTAAAATGGAAATGGAATTAAAAATATAGTACTTCATAATGTAATGAAAGATCATTTTAAACAGGAATAATGATAATACAAACAAAAAATTTGAAGTTCAACCCGAATGGAGATGTTAAATCCAAACTGCGACCGGTATAATTACTTCCAAAAACAAACAATATCAAATCTACACCAACAATGATAATACAAACAAAAAATAATGATAAATTACAACTAAAATCTAACCAATAATCAAAATCACGCAAAATAGGGTTATTGATAAAGAAATAAACAATGGGATATGAAACAAGAGATAAATAGGAAGAACACATACCCAAAATCGTGCAGACGACAAAAAACCTTCAACAATGGCCGTCCAAGATCGCAAATCAAGTTCGAAGGTCGTCGGGAGTCCGAAGCGCCACAGCGGAACTCGATTTCGACGAACGAACAAAATGAGGGTTTCTGACCGTGAATATTTTTAAAAGACTTTTCGCGTCGGTTTTAAGAAAAACCGACGCCAAAATGTTGTTTTAAAATTTTCGGCGTCGATTTTCATGAAAACCGACACCGAAACATTTTTAAAAATTTATTTTCTGCGTCGGTTCCCAGGAAAACCGACGCGGAATATATTTTTTTTTATTAGTTTCAGCGTCGGTTTTTAAAATAACCGACGCGGAATTATGAGTTTCGGCGTCGGTTTTCATGAAAACCGACGCCGAAACATTTTAAAAATTTATTTTCCGCGTCGGTTTTCTTCAAAACCGACGCGAAAAATCAACGCATAATATTATTCGCGTCGGTTCTTAGGAAAACCGACGCGGATAATATGTATACTAATATTTTCCGCGTCGGTTTTCTTCAAAACTGACGCGAAATATCAACACATAATTATTTTTGGCGTCGGTTTTTTGTAAAACCGACGCCAAAAATTCCCCGCACATACTATTCGCGTCGGTTTTTAAAAAACCGACGTTATTACGACGACGTTAAAGCCCGTATTTCCACTAGTGAACATAAATTAAACAAAAAGATACAACTCTCAACATTCACAGAACATATATTATGAAACTATAAATAAAAAAAGTAAAAAATACATGATATCTTTCAGGGAATGAAGTGAAATTTGATGAATGATGTTTGTCTCGACATTGTCCACATTAGTTTTTAATCAAACATATTCATTTTAGAGAATGAAGTGAAATTTTTCATTCGTGAGTCATCACACTCATTATTTTTCCCATAATAAAAGATTAAGAAAATCATATATTATTTTCAAATTTATCAAGAGAGGGAAAATAAAGGTAACAATATCTTACATATAAAATAAGACTCACCTTTTTTTGAATGAGTGGAGTTGATGTACACGTGAAAAAACATGCAAAAAAAGGAGAAAGTCTGAAAAACATGAGACTTTTTTTCATGTAAGAACCATCTTACATTGATGATAGGAATGACATCAACACCGTCATGATGCACAATGTGGATAAGATGATCGTGCTGATAACATGTTGTGAAATCGATCAAAAGCCGATTGAAACCATAGAGAATTTTGAAACTGGAAATATAAGACCAATCATAGGTGAAACACAACATTAACGAAGCGAGCATTGAATTTGTGTATGATGATGACGCCGATAAATAGAAATACAAATACAAAAGAAATACATGAATTAAAGAAAGAAACACAATATAGATCCAAAAGTACTCTACATTTCATTAACATATCATTATATATATATACAATGCATGGAATTTGATCTAACTATTGAGATTAATCCCTACAATATTTAATTCAATGAGTGGAATTCCAATGGTTGGAGAATATGGAAGGTTGTCCATTATGTGGGAAATTTATTAGGGATTGAGGAGTCATCATTATTGTCATAATTATGAAATCCATTTAATAATGTTTCATAATATATTTAAAGTTTTATATTATACTTATTTACTTTACATATTTAACAAAAAAAATGGATATGACATTAAATAAGAAATGCAGTAAACGTCCAATCAGTAGCAATGTAGACAACGATGAAAATTGTAAAAAATCTCTAAATCCATTGGCAAACCCTACCTGGGTTCACAAAATTTGGACTTATGATGCATAGAGTAACAACAATATAACACCTATATAAAACATTGACAACGAAGGGCCCTCGAGAATTCAAAAATCATGAAAAATTAAATATTTTGAATAAAAAATTAAATAATCTGAATATTTTTAAAAAATATTTTAATATATATATATATATATCTTGAAAATTTTAAAGTAAATAACATGAATATGTAAAATAAATAATTTAAATAAAAAGTTAAAAATAAATAATTTAAATAAAAATATTTAAATATTTTGAATATTTAAAACAAGTAACTTGAATATAAAAATTAAAATAATCACCTTGGATATTTATAATAAAGAATTTGAAAAAAAGAAAAATAATTTGACAACTTTAAAATAAATAAAAAAATTGAATACAAAATTAAAATTACTTAAATATTTCAAAATAGATAACTTGAATGTTATAAAATAAATAACTATGATTTTTTAATGAAATAACTTGTATATTTAAAATATATATTTTAATTAAAAAAAGAAATAATTTTAATAAAAAAGGAGCCTCTGCAGTCCTCAAGCATGTCGTTCCTTCTCCATTTTTCTCACAGTTTGTATTATTTTAGTAAATATTCTACTGACAACCCTATTTAAATGAACATTAATTAAAATAACTTTAATTACAATAATTAAAATAAATAACTTGAATAAAAAATAAATAACTCAGACATTTCAAAATAAATAACATGAATGTCATAAAATGAATAACTTGAATAAAAAAATTAAATAATTTGATTTAAACAGGTTGCATATTTAAAATATATTTTTTTAACCAAATAATTTAAATAGCTTCAATGTCGTAAACTAAATAACTTGATTAAAAAATGATCCTTTGTGCGGTTCTCAACCACGCTTCTGTTCTCCATTTTTCTCATGCGGTTTCCTCCCCAACTTCATTATTTTGGTAAATATTCCACCCAAAACCCTATTTTGGTAAATATTTAATAAGATATCCTTAATTTTAAAAAGTATCCTACTTTTAAAAATATAGATTAAATCATTTCAAAGACCCCTTATTTTTTAAAAATGAATGAAAAGCCCATGTCAAATAATAATAGCAATGTTATTATTTCCATGACATGTGATTAACTTGCACGTTTTATTTAAATATTATTTAACCAAATAATATTTAATATTATTTCTCACTGGACCCATAACTTGGTCTGCCAATCCTCCTCAATATTTATTAGGCCTTGAATAATGACTAATTATTTATTAAATAAATGTAACTTCATTATTCGCCGATAAATAAATATTTTTTCCGCAATATATTCTATCGAATAACTAATGAAGAAATAAATGTGATCGGCATACTTAAATAATTATTAAACCACAATCGGGAATAATATTTATTCAACTTGTTAACTAAATTATTTAACTGAGATACTGGCTACACTTAGTGTGTGACCCTCTAGACCTCTTTCTCATTGGCATTAGGCGGGCTTGTCTAAAGTCCAAGATTACTGTCTAACAATGGGTCAAGACACCCAAGAGAAAGAAGTTGATGTCGCAATGACATATCACCTCATACGAACACTTACCACGTAATATAATCCCTTTGTCCTGATATCTCCAATCAAGCGGGTTGCATGCAAGTGTCATCAACCCATGTGCTCGATTTCTCATTATTTGACTTCCCGAAATTGAAGTTTCCTAGAGAACACCATGTCCATGGATTTAGTTAGACTATATCATTTCCATCAAAGGGCCTGAGATATCTACTTCCGTAGAAGTGACAAATCCTTTCTCGCATTATTCATTAATGCAGTATTACTCGTGACACATCCAACATATCCTATCTCGCCGCAAACATCTATCGTCATGGTTTTCATCAATACATCTAAGTGCGTAAGTCATAATACCCATTAATAATAATCTTAAATTCTAAGGACCAATACACACATCCACATATAGGAACATCCAATGGCACTTATGAATGTGGATTTTCTACTGGCGGGTCTTGTTCTCATAATATCCTCCTGGATATTACCAAGGGTGCACACCATAAGAAGGTGCCTCAAGGTTTCATGAGTCCCCACCCCTGACAACCTGTATTATTTATGTTCCTTCAAATTATATCATCCGGCCATAGAACATATACTCAATAATAGTGTCATGGCACTTCTGGGTTCTCATCATAGTAGTGATCCACTATGACCTTTTAGTGTGACAGCTATTCTTAGGACAGTATCACATACTATGTCATGAAGAAGGACAATCATGATGTGATAATGAGTTTATTAATATTCATCCAATGAATACAAGTTTATCATAAAGTACAAAGAAGTTGGTTTCTAGGGCGCCAACTCCCACAATTCACACCCCAATAACACAAAAATCCTCATGACATTTGGGGGGGTCCTTGATATGAAAAAATTCCTAATCTCTCATGAACCCTAATTGAGTTAAGAGAGTAAGAGGAATAAAAAGATGGAGAAGTGGATGAAATGGAAGTGATGAGAAGGGATGACCTCATCTGAAGTAACCATAAAGCCTTTAAAGAAATAGGAGAATAGTGATAGAGATCTCCCATAAGCCCTATGCATGTTAGATGAATTGGGGAGAGAGGTAATGTAGGCCCCTCTTATGTCGATGGCATATCTAAGTACCAATACTTTTATTATCATTATAGTAACAAAATTATATTTTTAGAAACCTCTTCCTCTTATAACGCCCAAATATATCACTAATCACCAATTAATAATAATAATATAACTCCTATATTTATCTCAATTAAAAAATTGATATAATATATATATAATAACAATAATTACTTCACATAATATGAATCAACACATATATTTTATAAAAAAAATCTGAAATATTGAAAACAAATAACACATCACTAAGATCTCCCAAGGAATGCTTTCTTCTGGTATATGGATGAAGTGGGGAGTGAAAAGGGGTGTTTGTGACTTAAAATTGAATTTTTAGTGGAATTTTATGGGATCATGGTTAGGTGGCATGGTTATAAAACCATGCGCCTAATCATGCACCCATACTGCCTTCCTAGAAGGCTTGCACCCTTTCACAATGCCCTTTACAGTGCCCTTTCTTCTAAGTGCATACCTCTTAGAAACCTTTTAAAAACATCAAATTTTGGTTCGAAACTTCACAAAATATCAAAAAAAAACATAAATACATAATATAAGGCCTTTAAAGCCCCCAAATCTAATGAAAATTCCTCTACCAATATGTAAAGACCCGGAAATTTCAAGGAAATTTTTTTTCTTAATTTTCTTTGGAATTTTACAAGAACGCGGTTTCTGACGGCGCCTAATTCCGAGGCCCGGTGTGCCCAGAATCATTTTTCGAAGTTTAGCTCGGGTACATTCAGTGAACGAACGAGCGGAAATTTCTAACTTTTGAACCGGTGCTCGGAATCAAATTCCAAGGGCACCGATGGAACTGCAGCGCCAGTATTTGCTTATGAACGCCTATTCCGGAGTTGCGTTTACTCGAGAGAAGTTGATAAAAATTGTGGAAGTTAAAAATAAAAATTTAACAACAATTTGTAATTTTACTCTAAGTGTTTAATCCTTTCGAAGGAAGTTGGGTAACTACCCAACCTCCCTTGGGAGGTTATGAGGGTGGTGGGGCCCACACGAACCCCACCCCTTCATATCCTCTAACCCCCTCAACTCACCATTAATATTGTTAACTTAAGTTAATAACTTATGACATTAATGTAGTGAGTTTAATGTGAGTTTTTGAAATTCAAACACTTGAATTTCAAAATCCATGTTGAGTTAATAAATTAAGTGTGGCTTAATTTATTTTGGGTTAGTTCCTTTGTTGCTTGAGAGGACTTGGGGTAAAAAGAAGGCAAGGAGCTTAGAGATCATCTTCTTCTTCTTCGACGAAGAACGCGAAGAACGAACGATTCCCAACGAAGAACGCTGAGCCCTCGGAGACCGTTTACCGTGACGCCATACCCGCGACACACCACCCTTCGTTCTTCTTCCCACGTCAAAGGAAGGGAGACGACGTTCCATCTCGGACAATCTCCGTCAACGTCTTCGAATCCTCTTTCTGCGACGTCTCTTCCCGCAACGGTTTCTCTGCGACGAATTTCTCCGCGACGAAAACCTCGTTCAAGCCGCGCTCAAGGTAGGGGGTTTACGTGTTTTCTATACGTGATTCTCTTCCGTCTTTTATCCGCGTCTATTTGGACCGCATGATATCAGTTAACAGAAGGAGGCCAGACCACACAAACACGGTCGTTCCCCTCCCTTATTATTTTTCTTGTTGTTGCGGATCGAATGAAATTGACGTGGTGTCGTCGCACCGCGCGGGATCGAGCGGCAAGGATGCGCGACATCGTCACGCCGCGCGGGATCGAGCGGCAAGAATGCGCGACGTCGTCACGTCGCGCAATCAAATTTTTTAAACTCTCGTGCGTGGATATTTGATTGCAAGGTGTTCGTATAATTTATTTTGGATAAATTATACCCTCGTCATGATTAAAACCATGTGTTTATTTTTTGCCAATTGATAACACCTAACGCGGAGGACGCGGGCCAAACAAACACGACCCGACAACCCTCCGCAGCTTGTTTATCGATGTGCGGATCAACGGATGACGACGAAGCAGGCCGCTATGGCGTTTGAATCCATTCGCAGTGAAGGTCGGGTCCTGAGAGGACCGTTGGCGAAGACGGCAGAAGAAACGGACCACCGGAGCGCGTCCGGTGGTTCGCGGAAGGCGGTGGCGGCGCGCCACGCCGGCGCGGGGGTGGCAGCGACCGGCGGCGGCGGCGCACCGCCGGAAGGTTGGCGGCGGCGATTCGCCGCCGGCTTCAATTAGCGGCGAGGGGGGGGGGGGGGAACCGCGCACCCCGCCCGCGGCTTCCGCTCGGCCGCGCTGGCCGAGCCGCGGCTGGCCGGTCGGGCCGGACCGAGCTGGCCGGGCCGGGCCCAGCCGGGTCGGACCCGGGTCGGGTCGACCCGGTTCGGGCCGACCCAGGGGGGTCGGTCCGGGTCGGTCCGGGCCCAGACCCCCCGTTTTCCGACCCTCATTGGTCTTTTGCCCATATCTTGGTCTACGAACCTCCGATCGATGCACCGTTAGTTGCGTAGCGATGCTTGGAACGAGACGGTCGTTTCGGTATATCGCACTCAAGGTTTCAGAATATTTTTGGTTCGGCCGGGTTGGTTCGGATACGAAACCAACCGGGCCCTCGGAGCGGAAACACTCATATCTTGAGCTCAGGACGTCTGATTGACGTGTCGTCGACTTTGATGGATTCCTCTAAGTGAGACGGATCTTTTGGCTTACTCCGCTCAAGGTTTGGATGTCGTCGGAGTACGGTCGGGTTGGTTCGCTCACGAAACCAACCGGGCCTCTGGAACGAAAAAGCCAATAACTCACAGACCGGGCGTCTGATTGACACGCCGTCTGTCTCGCTGAATTCCTCTTGATGAGACAGAACTTTTGGCATACTTCGCCCGAGTTTTGGTTGGTGTTAAATAGTGGCCGGGTTGGATTGTACCTGAAATCCAACCGGGCCCTTGGAACGAAAAAGTTGTTATCTTTCAGACCAGACGTCCGTTTGACGAACCGTCAACAGCGTTGGTGATCTCGTTGAGAAACAGTCCATATGAGTATACCCTATGAGAGTTCGGGGTACAGTTGAGATACGGCCAGGTTGGTTCGCTCACGAAACCAACCGGGCCCCTGGGACAAAAAGGCTAATAACTCACAGACCGGGCGTCCGATTGACGCGCCGTCTATTGCATTGAGACCCCTATGACGAGGCGGTCCTTTGAGATACTTCTTCGTGGGACTTTGAGATACTTGGAGTATCGACCTGTAGCTCGTGGAGCGGACCCTCTCAGAGATGAGCGTGCGGAGTACGGAGACCGTGTAGCCGATTGAGACCTGACGACTGCTTGACCGACTCGACTTGGAGTGAGTCGACTAGCCCGGTGGACAGAGCACTACTTTGTTTGGGTGCAGACCCATGGCGGACGGAGCACTACCTGTGTGACAGTGCAGACCCGCGGTACTCGTCCGGAGAGTACCTCAGCAGGCTACTAGGGGGTGTGCACTACTGTGTTTGGGTGACATACCCCGGCGGGAAGCACTACTGTGTTTGGGTGGCTGACCCGCGGTACTCGACAGGAGGAGTACCTCAGCAGTCTTAGGTTAGTGAGCAGTACCTCGGAGTCGTGACAGGACCACTGTACACTCCAGAGACGGGGCTCTTCAGCAATTACGGTTTCGATAATGAAAATCCTGGTTTGAGCTGAGACTTTTGACCTTTGTGTTTACCTCATGATTGAAATGGGTCACTTGATAACTTAGGTATATGTATGGGCATATACCTGGGTAGTGGTTATCCGTTGATTTCATGATCTTGGTGTTTTCCTCATGATTGAGATGAGTTACTTGATAACTTAGGTATATGCATGGGCATATACCTAAGTAGAGGTTATCTGTTGAGATCTTCTTTGTGGTTATCTTTGTTGGTTTTTTGTGAGACCTTGAGGGTCTCGGGGTCCCTACTGAGTATCGTTATACTCATCCCTACACAGGCTATGCCTGCACCTTGTTGTGTTGGTTGCAGACGACAGACAGTGCTGACGGAGGCCGAGTGTTCGAGGACTGGACGATACCCAGAGGTGGACCACACGACGAGTCAGTATCCGGAGGTGGACTTCGCGACGAGACGACACACGGAGGAGGTTGACGGGCGAGAGCTTTGTGGAGGCTATCTGTACCTACCCTTCAGGTAGGATCCGTGGTGGACGATCCAGGAGCTGCGCCATCTGTACCTACCCTTCATGTAGGATCCGAGGAGGACGACCCAAGAGCCGCTTCCGTTCTTCCAACTGTTGTCTTTTTCTGTTGTACTTTATTCAGTTGTAGTTGTACTTTCATTTGGGTTTGTATTATGGCCCATTTACCTTTCAGCACTTCTCTTTGTACTTAGTGTTTTTCTTCCGCTTGTACTCTGTGGTGTTTTGTTTACTTTTATAAAGGCAATGCCTTCCTAGTTATCGGGATTTACGCCTTTGGTGCTAGTCGCTAGCCCCTGGCCTATGGAAGGCGGGCTTGGGGTAGTCACGGCACGGGCCCCGAGGATGGGTCGTGACACAATATATTACATTTCTACTCTTCTATCAGCTAAACACATCCCTCGAACTTCACTAAAACATACCAACCTTCCCTTTTGAGTCAATCACACACTAAAAGATTCAAAACATAATTAGAGAAACAAAATATCATTGTAATGTCAAATAATATCCTTACATCAATATATAGATTGATTATAACAAGTGTCAAGATTGTGCACCTAACATGTATTTATTAGAAACTTTAAAATTTCAAAATTCTGACAAAAAAATAATTAGTCACAAAACATATTTTTAAAAAATAAAAGTGGGGGGTGTTACATTATCCGTATGACCTATTTGTTTTGGTTTTTAAATTTTGTTATTTGTTTTTTTGTTATTTTTGGTGGGAATTTTTTTCTTTTGTGAGTATGGATTTCCCCCCTAATATTTTATGTTTTGATTTTGTGGAGTAAATCCTAAACCAGAACATTTTACTTAAATATAATTTTCCTTTTTGTATCATAAAATGAAATTTTATAAAAATTCAAAAAAAAACTTAAAAAGAACACATACACAAAAAAACAAAATCATTCAGTAAAAGAACATAAATTAAGAAAAAATAGATACAACTCTCAACATTCACAGAACATATATTATGAAACTATAAATAAAAAAAGTAAAAAATACATGATATCTTTCAGGGAATGAAGTGAAATTTGATGAATGATGTTTGTCTCGACATCGTCCACATCAGTTTTTAATCAAACATATTCTCTTTAGGGAATGAAGTGAAATTTATCATTCGTGAGTCATTACACTCATTATTTTTCCCGTAATAAAAGATCAAGAAAATCATATATTATTTTCAAATTTATCAAGAGAGTGAAAATAAAGGTAACAATATCTTACATATAAAATAAGACTCACCTCTCTTCAAAGGAGTGGAGTTGATGTACACGCAAAAGAGCGTGAAAAAAAAAAGAGAAAGTCTGAAAAACACTTGACATACTTTTTTTCATGTAAGAACCATCTTACGTCGATGATAGAAATGACATCATCATTGTCACGATGCACAATGTGGAGAATACAATCATGCTGACAACGTGTTGTGAAATCGATCAAACGCCGATTGAAACCGTAGAGAATTTCGAAACCAGAAATATAAGACCGATCATAAGTGAAACACATCATTGACGAAGCGAGTGTCAAATTTGTGTATGATGATGACACTGATAAATAGAAATACAAATACAAAAGAGATACATGAATTGAAGAAAATAACACAATATAGAGCCAAAAGTACTCTACATTTCATTAACATATCATTATATATATATATACAATGTATGGAATTTGATCTAGGTGTTGAGATTAATCCCTACAATATCTAATTCAATGGGTGAAATTCCAATGGTTGGAGAATATGGAAGGTTGGCCATTATGAGGGAAATTTATTAGGGATTGAGGAGTCATCATTATTATCATAATTATGACATCCATTTAATAATGTTTCATAATATATTTAAAGTTTTATATTCTAATTATTTATTTTACATATTTAATAAAAAAATGGATATGACATTAAATAAGAAATGCAGCAAACGTCCAATCAGTAGCAATCCAGACAACGATGAAAATTGCAAAAAATATCCAAATCCATTGGCAAACCCAATATGGGTTCACGAAATTTGGACTTATGTTGCATAGGGTAACACCAATATAACACCTACATAAAACACTGACAACAGCGAGCTCTCAAGAATTCAAAAATCATGAAAAATTAAATAATTTGAAAAAATTTAAATAATCTGAATATTTAAAATAGATATTTTAATTAAAAATATATATATAACTTGAAAATTTTAAACTAAATAACATGAATATGTAAAATAAATAATTTAAATAAAAAGTTAAAAATAAATAACTTGAATAAAAAAACTATCAATATTTTGAATATTTTAAATAAGTAACTTGAATAAAAAATTTATAATAATCAACTAGGATATTTGAAACAAAGAATTTGAAAAAAGTAAAATAATCTGAAAGCTTTAAAATAAATAAAAATTTTGAATAAAAAATTAAAATTACTTAAATATTTCAAAATAGATAACTTGAATGTTATAAAATAAATATATATTAATTTTTTTAATTAAATAACCTGTTTATTTAAAATATATATTTTAATTAAAAAAATAAATAATCTTAATAAAAAAGGAGCCTCTGCAGTCCTCAAGCATGCCGTTCCTTCCCCATTTTTCTCACGGTTTGTATTATTTCAGTAAATATTCCACCGACAACGCTATTTCAAAAAATATTAATTAAAATAACTTTAATTACAATAATTAAAATAAATAACTCAAACATTTCAAAATAAATAACGCGAATGTCATAAAATGAATAACTTGAATAAAAAAATTAAATCATTTGATTGAAACAGGTTGCATATTTAAAATATATTTTTTAACCACATAATTTAAATAGCTTCAATGTTGTAAAGTCAATAACTTGATTAAAAAATGATCCTTTGTGCGGTCCTCAACCACACCTATGTTCTACATTTTTCTCATGCGGTTTCCTCCCCAACTTCATTATTTTGGTAAATATTCCACCGACAACCCTATTTTGGTAAATATTTAATAAGATATCCTTCATTTTAAAAAGCATCCTACTTTTAAAAATATAGATTAAATCATTTCAAGGACCCCTCGTTTTTCAAAAATGAATGAAAATTAAATCTCCCATCATAGCGGTGATTTTTTTTTTCATTGAAAATATTTTTTAAAATTGATTATGTAAATTTTTACAGGGGATCTTATTCAACTCTCAATTCAAAGATACACATTTGTTTTTTAGGTCATCCCGTCGGGACCGCCGATCGCCGCCCTCCTCGCCCCGAGTCTCAGCCTCGGCCCTGCCTTCGCCGAGGACACCGCCCGACGATACCACCGCTAATCGCCGCCCGACGATACCACCGTCGCGCCTGCTGCCAGCGGAGGAGCTCCGCCTTGGCCCGTTCGACCTGCTGCCTTCGCCGAGGACACCGCCTCTCATCTAATCCCGATTTCTGCGCCTGTTACGATCCCTCCTATAAATTTGAACCGACTCTGTTATTCGCCTTTAGGCATGGAGATGGGTAGGTCCGAGCGTGAACGGCCAAGCTTGGCATCTGAAATAATTTATGAGATCCTGAGTTGGGCGACCTTGGGAACCCTAACGAGGTGCAGGATGGTGTGCAAGGAATGGAATCGCATCACCGGTGGCTCCAGCTTTACCCACCAACACAATCTCCGATCCAGATTTATTTCAGGTTATCTTGTTAATGTCTTGGAAAAACACAGTCCCTTAATTCGAGTTATGCCGCCCCAAGCGCAAAGGGACCTTTCCTTGGATTTTGTATCCCCCTTTGTTAGAATACTGGCGTCTTCGAACCAAGGCGTGGTGTGCTGCCAGGACGAGAGGGTTGGGGTAGTCCAACGCTTGTGCGTCTGCAAACCCACCACCAAACAATTTCAACGCATCCCAAACCCCCCGTCTTTCATTTCCTTGTACGACCGTCTGGGGCTGCTGGTAATCTCCAACAATCCTCTGCACTACAAAATCATAAGCTGGCGAGCTCCTATCATACTCTGTTTCTTCATCCACGCACCATTTATTTATCTGTGTGAGGACCAACACGAGTTATTTCACTGAGCAGGTGTGAGAGCAGCTGTTTCGATAAAACCCAGGTGCGGTTGGATGTGTTTGATTCGGAGGCATGGGCGTGGCAGCCGAAAGACAACTCTGTTTTGCCTTATTCGCGGAGAAGGAGGCGCGGGTTTCCTGTTGAGGTGCGGGGGGTGTTCCACTGGATGATGCCGGGCAACAAGCATATTTTGAGCATCCACGGCTACAATGAGACCTGGGTCCTCCAAGAGCTGCCGGGGGCGGTGCGCGTGGAGGATGATGACTACGGGAAATGGATAACGCCTGACTACAAGCATATTCTGAGCACCCACGGCTACAATGAGGTGCCGCCGGACTTTTGCGACGATGATGATAAGTACGTGGGGGAGAAGAGCGAGGTGGTGGCGGTGGCGGGGATGTTAGGAGTGGTCCGGAAGGAGGGAGGAGACCGGAAGCAGAGGGAATTGTGGGTGGAGGAGGAGACGGGAGGGGCTTGGAGGAAGTGGGGCCTCATCCCATCACCATTGCAGGGCCCCACATATTTTGATTGGTTCGAGCCGGTGCAGTTGAATTTTCACTGGACTCCGGGGATTAGCAATTTAGGGTTTCACTCTGACTGGGAGCCCTGGGTGGAGGCATAGACTCGGACTCAACCTGCAAAACTTGTTAGTCTTACATTTCTAATTTCTATTTGTCATCACCATGTACAAATTCAACACTGGATTCGGCAATGATTTGGTATACTGACCGTTAGTCTTACATTTCTAATTTCGAAATTTTTCACAGTTTCAATCGGCATTCGATTGATTTCATTATCACCACAATTGTATTTTCCGCATTGCATATCCTTACGACATCAACGTCATCCTTATCATCGACATAAGATGATTTTTACATGAAAAAGGTATGCCGCATGTTTTGCAAACCTTCCCCTTTTCCATGCTCTTTTGCATGCACATCACCTCCAAGGGAGGTGGGTCTTATTTTCTATGTAAAGATATAGTTACGTTTATTTTTCCCCTCTTGATAAATTTAAAAATAATATATTATATATTTTATTGTAGGAAAAATAACAAACTCTTGAAAAGATGTAATGACCCACGAATGACAAATTTCACTCCATTCCCTGAAAAGAACGTGTTTGATTAATATTCATCAAACGAAAAAACGACGCCACATGAAGTGGTTGAATAATGAACTTTGCAAACCCTGTCGTATGTCGAGGCAAAGTTTACTATTCAGCAATGAACATCGTATACCCATTATACGTCGAGCCAAAGCTCGCTGATCATGCTATGAACAAACAAAATTTCATATCTTTTGTTCACCCTGGATGTTTCAAGTTTTGATTATGATGTATAAAAGCTCATGATGAAGATGATATTTACTTTGAATATTTTTTTTAAATATCATATTTTTTATTTCTTCTCTCTTTCATTTTATTTCTTATAAAATGTTTGAGAGAAATTAAATGTTCAGGACAAACAAGCGTAAATATATTTTACATATATTCATCCTCCGAATTGGATGAAATTGTGAAATTGAATATTCATGCTATTGTCTTGAATACACTATAAAACTCAAACAAATAATTTTATTTCATTCCCTAAAGCGAATGAGAATATTTATTGAAAATGATTTATTTCACCCCCAAAGTGAATGCAAATATACTTGATTTTATTTTAAATCAAGTTCGTGGTGAATATGATGTTTTTCGAATGATCATTTTGGTGTATTTGTTTAAAATAATATCAATATAACCACTAGAAGTGGTTTGATGGAAACATATATATTTACATAGCACAATGAATTTTATTAATATTTATAAAACAATGCATCCCCGCGGGGTTGTATAAAAATAACGTCCTTTGAAATTATATTGAAGAATATCTTCATTTATCAATTATTGTTCCCGCAGGAGCAATATCAAGGGAAAAATTACTATTCATGTGCTTATGAATTACTAATATCATCTTAAGTAATTCATTCGATTTTATCCCCTGAAGTGGATGATATTATTCTTCTAGTTCATAAACCAGATAATTGAATTACATGGTTTTGATAATCCTATGTATTTTATGAAAATGATTTTACCACATGAAGTGGTTAAAACAATGATCATCATAATCAATAAAAAATAGTATTTTATGCAAGATGATCATTATTGATAAATAATAAATTATCATTCATATACCATGAAATTCAATGAATGAATTCATTCCTCGATGTGAATGTAATTACATTATCTCATTCCTTGAAGTGAATGAAATAATTCATGAAAAATTTGATATGATTTGAGGCTTCAGCCCCAAACTTTAAAAAAAATGAGGTGTGTGTTGTGAATCCAGAAGATTCTTTCACATCGGTTCTCGCTGCCACATTCACCAGCTTTAAAAAACGTTGGGAGTTCCTCTCCCAAGTAGATGCATTGTAAAACAATATTTAGTCCACAAGCTCTAAAATATACAATAATATGCTTGGTGATGGGCCCAATTCGTTATGATTATATCATGAATTCATCAACCACCATAAGTGGAAATTATAATGAAAAATATAAGCATGCACAATGAAAGATCTTGGAGATCTTATATACGTTGATCTTGAATCAAAATCCTTATAAATATTATTTTGATTAAATGATTCAAAATAAAACTCATATATGAGTTAATATATGCTTGTGTAAGTACATTTATTGATAGTGAAAATTAATTAACGGCTCCAGAAGAGAGAAAATATTCCAATATGGAAGTACAAATTCTTAATGATTTGTTATATCTAAAGTCTCGATGAGATATATCAATGATATACTTGAAAAAAAACATCACATGGAGACATTGGATAAAAGAGCTACCTCGATATGTAACAAGAATTCATAAAAAGTAATTATATAGAATTTGTTATGTATAATCGAATCAATAATAGTAAACTGGAAGATTACTGATCCTATAACTTTACATATGTAACATGATGACTTAGTCCATCTGAGATCAACTATAATGAAAGATATTGATTTAAGTATACATGAGAGTCAATTTTTTTATAACATAGTAGACATCCATCAGGGGGAGAGTGATGAATTTATTTAATGGATGCATGTCTACTAAATTATCAATGAATTCATTCTCATTAGGTTATTATGAATGTCGTTGTATAATAATTTACCATGAGGTACCCGTTTTTAGGTAAATTATTTATATCATTAGCAGCTATTTTGGAAACAAGTTTCCCATATATTTATAAAGAACAAATTATGAAGTATATATGGGCGTGCCCACCTACCATGAAATCCATTTAAATACTATATGAAAGATGCATCCATTAAATGATCATGAGTATTATTTGCTGCTGATGAGTATACACTACATTCTATGAATGTTGATTAAAATAAATATTGAGTATCACATATTATATACAAAATGATCCTACATAACTATTGACGAGATGCTCACAACACTTACATGAATGTAAAGTGTTAAAAAACAATAGTCTAATTATACACACCGGAAGTGTTGTTGAACTGATTATATAAAATCATTGTTCCCCATGAGTAGAAAGTAATAAATATATTTTTACCTTGAAGAGGAAAATGAATATGTCAACAACATTATATCTTTTTAGATATTTTCCCTGAAGTGACACTGTTTCACGAACCATCCTGGATACCCTAGTACCTTGATACATGAGCTGGCACCGACATAGCCTGAAGGGAGTTCCCAATCCTCATGGGCTGGTGACCAACACCTAGCATCATGCAATATAAAAGTGGGAATGAAATTTCCACAAACACAACAGAAGACAAAAAACGCACATCGGTGTGCTAAAAAAATTTCAGGGAGAGAGTACCACAAACCAAATAGGTATATCAAAAACTCAAACAATACACCATCAAAGTACCATAAACTGACAGGGTAAAACTCAAACATCCCAAAGGTATCAAAGGTATAAGCCCAAAGGGTCAAGAACATCCACCTCCTCCAAAAGGAGCTTTCCCTTTACTCGAACCTGGCATAAGAAAATCTACAAACACTCGAAGGAAAAGGTAGTCTGTGAGCTAAAAGCCCAGTAAGGTCTCAGCAAGTGTTCCATAATAAGATGCTATAATAATAATAATAATCCAAATCATGCTTTAAATTTTATCAAAATAGGTCATGGAAGTACATTTCCATATTTAAATCAAAACATGATTTCATTTCAAAATGATGGAAAACATTTTAACCATTTCTAAGATTTTTTTTAAAAAAGGTTATATAAATCAATTGGAATCAATAAACCAGTTTCACAATCAATGGAATATATATCAAAGTAATTACAACAAGCACCATGTTCATCTACCCTGCGGTACGATAGTTTCTAGTTATAAGACCCTCACACATCTCATATCAGTGATCATGGAAATATGCGTACACACATCCCTCAAGCTCAGGTCGAATATGACTCATCAACTTCCCATCGAGGATAAGATCTACCTAAATAGGTTTTTTTAGAGTTTTTATCATCAATCCATTGCTTCAAAATTACCAACCTAGCATGCTTGTCCCAAATAACCCACTAACTACCCAGGTTCACATGTGCTTAATCAATTAATCAATTAACAATGGGAAAATCATTTCAAATCAGTTTAAAATACAATATCCCCATTTTAATTTCAATATGAATATTTAATTTGAAAAATATAACATAGGTTTTTCATCATTTCATTCCTTTTCAAACTAAAAATAGTCATAGGTTTTCATCATTTAAATTTAATCCATTTTTCTAAAATTAATTCTCAAGTCATCTCATCAATTCCATAAATTTAAAAATACACCCCAAATTCTAATTCCACTAGAATTGGGTTTCCCCCCAAAATTCATACCAAATAAATTTCTAATTCCAATTTTCATTGAATTGGGGTTTTGAGAAATCAATTGAAATCCATTTCAAATATAAAATAATTCAAGGTTTAATCAATTGCCCAAACTTAAACGGAACCACCTACCTTTATCACGAAGATCACATAACACAACACTGACAAAGAGAACGCCAACGATGATCGAAGGTGAAGGAGACCTAGGAACACAACCTTTAATTAAGATTCAATAATATAGAGTTTAGTTCCATCAATCCCAAGATGATCTATCAAACTCTAAGGGGGATATAAAGAGAGAACAAAAGAAACAAGAAAATAACTTACCCGGAAAGAGTCACTGAAACCAATATGACGATAAATCACCGAATGAAAGATCCAGAAGGGTTGGGAATCTCCAAAATCACCTAGGAAAGGTTCTAGGTCGAGATGGAATAGTTATATGTTGATACAAAAGACAATTATCCGTGAAGCACACTTAAAACTGCAACTCCCAATAATTACTCGGTGTGTAATCCAATTACACATTGTGTTATCCATAAAGGTTGAAATAACTGAGAAAAGAACCGCCTTTTTATTAAAAGCCTATTTTTTCTCTTTCACACCATGAATTACAAATACATAGTGTGCAAACTTCACGCCCTATAAAATTTTCATGATATCTACCTGGTGAAAAATACATGGTGTGTAATCGCATTACACGACATGTAATTTACCAGTATACAATAGAAAACCCATATTCAGCTAAAAAACCCAAAACCAAAGAACCAAAGGAAAAGCCATAACTTAAGAGTGATAATAGGATGTTACAACCACCCCACCATAAAAACTTCATATCCCCATAAATCCTATCAAGAAGTTTCCATATCAAAGAGATGAAGCCCCTAATCTTTCATCAGTGCCTCATGATCCCATATCTCATGTGAATCAGATTGTGCTTCCATAGCACTCAGACCAAAGATATCACCCTCCTATGGAGTACCTTTTTCTAAGAATAAACTATCCCAACTAGATGATCAATCATGGATAAATATAGATTAACCTCATGATCACTCCATCTCAAAACATGAGATGGATCAGAAAGATACTTTCACACCTATGATATATGGAACACATTATGTATCAATGTCAACTATGGTGGAAGTGTGAGACAGTAATCCACATTCCCTACCTGCTCAAAAACCTCAAAAGTTCCCAAAAAACAAGGAGCAATTTTAACTTGACCCCCAAGCCATTGATGACCTAAACGAGGTGAAAATTTCAAGAACACCTGGTCACCAACTGAGAACTCTAGTGGTCTATAACTATGACCATCATAATATTTATACCGGATCCATGATTTCAACATTCTCTGATGAATCAATTGAATCTTTGTTGACATCTCCTGAACCAAGCTCGGTCCAACCAAATAACTTTCACCAATCTCTGACCAACACAATGAAAATTTACACGACTGTCTATACAAGGCCTCAAAAGGAGCCATTCTGATCACAGACCGGTAAATATTGTTATAAGAAAATTAAATCACTCCTAAAAGTTCATCCCAAGATCCACCAAAATCGAGGATACATGCACACAAAATATCCTCCAGAATCTAAATAGCCCTCCCTATTTGGCCATCCTTCTACAAATGGTATTCCCTACTCAAATGAACATGAGATTCTAGTGCCTCCCAGAGGCATCTCTAAAAGCGAGAAGTAAAATGGCGATCTCTACCAGAGACTATAGTAGACGAAGCTCCATGAAAATGAATAATATCTCCCACATAGAGATTTCCCATCTCCTCAACTTTGTTTGTATTATAAATGGGTATAAATTGATCTTATTCTTTCAGCCTATTGATCACAACCAATATCACATTATTCTTTCATGGGGTATGTGTAAAACAAACCAAAAATCCATATAAATCTCATCCTACTCCCAAAATTATCACCACGTATCATAGAACATCTTCATGATTCTTAGGTGTACAACCCACTATGAATTATGGAAAACCCCCATTATAAATTTTCTCATGGATAAGGTCACAAAATACTGATTCTGAAAACATAGAATACCCCCTGTGGAGAATGAACACTCATAAATGGTCTCCCCGCCATAAAGAGAGTCTTTAATTCCAAAAAACTCGTCATTAAGTTGCTTCTTTTGAAGAACCATCTCAAGAAGTGTAGAGGTCAAATGAACACCATCCAAGACAACCTCGTACCCTATTTCCTGGGTTCCTATGTGAAACTATGCAAAAAATATCCATTAAGTTACACTCTTTTGATGATTCTTTCATGACCTGGGTCAAAATTTTCCTACTCAAAGCATCATCAATGACATTCCCTTTCCCCAGGGTATAGGTAATGCCAAAATTAAAATATTGTAGGTACTCCACTCAATTCCTTTGGTGGATATTCAAATCTTTTTGAGATAAGATATAACTCAAGCTCTTGTGGTTAGAATACACAATAAACCTTTCTCCAAAAAAGATAATGCCACTAACTCTTAGGCACATGCATCACAGATTAAATTTTAATATCATGAGTTATATAATTCTTCTCAAGTGTCCTAAGTTGTCGAGAACCATATGCCACCACATGATTACCCTGTATAAGAACACAACCCAAACCTAAACCTGATGAGTCATAGAATACCACATAGACCTGTCCGACCTCTAGAAGAGTCAACATCGGTGAAGAAGTCAAAATACATTTATGAACAACAAAATAACTATAAAATTTGTCATCCCAAAAAAACTTTACCTCCTTCCAAGTTAGAGTGGTCATCAGAGAATCCAACTTTGAGAAATCCTTTATGAACTAGTGATAATAACCCACTAATCCCAAGAAGATCCAAATCATGAAAACATTATGTAGTTCCTCTCATGTTATAAAATCTTTCAACTTCTCAGGATCAACTCATATACCATGTTCTGAGACCATGTTTCCCAAGAACTTCACAACCTGAATCTAGAAATCACATTTTGATATCTTGGAATAAATTTGGTGATTTATAAAAAAATACAAAACTAATCTTATATGATGTACATGATCCTCCTCAGACTTAGAGTAAACTATGATGTTGTCCAAAAATACCACCATGAACGTATCAAGATACTTGTGGAAGATCTTATTCATCAAATCCATAAAGACTGTAGTAGCATTGTTTATAAAAAATGGTATAAAAGGTACTCATAATGTACATACCTACTCTGAAATGCGGTTTTATGAATGGAAGATTATTTTATTCTCAATTGGTGATAACTAGATCAAAGATCAATCTTCAAGAACCACTTCTCCCCCTTCAGATGGTCAAACAAATCATCAATATGTGATAACAGTTACATGTTATTTACCATTACTCGATCGAGTTTTTGGAAATCAAAACATAGGAGAAGTGTCTGATGCACCCGCACACATCATTGGGTTCATACGGGTTGTGGTCATATTGGATTTATTTTTGTCTAAAACTTTACTTACTACTTAGGCGCAGTATAGTAGAAGTGTGAGGTCGATCCCACGAGGAGGAAGATGGTTCTTTAGAGGATCACTGGCTTGAGACCCTTTTTGTAGGAGTCCTTCCAAATTGCTTTGGTGTTTGGGAGTTTCACTAAATCTATGGTTGAAAGTGACTTCAAATAATTAAGGAGGGGTCGGGATAAATTTCAAGTATCTAGAGAAAGGATGACCTTAATTATAATCTTGGAAGGGTCCTAAGTCTTAGGCTGCAAAGCAAACAACGGTCACTAGTTGACTTTGGTCAAGTCACTTAGTTCTACCTAGGAAGTGACTATTCCATGATCAAGAGATAGTAAAAACCTAAGTGCATTATGTTTAGATTCTAGGGAATAAAGTGTCTTAGGATAGTGTTCATAGCCTAGTCTACTTTAATTAGGATAGGGTATTCCGTTTGAATATCCTGTGATCAGGGATGTTTGCATCAATTGGATAGACTTTTGCTTTTTATCCTAGTTACTAATTCATTAGGGTTTCCAAAATTAGAATTAAAGATCAATTATGATTGCATACACATCTACTCTTGATCCCTTCCCTTGATAGGTTTATCTACTCATTGTGGGTTGGGATGCAAATAAATAAATAAAGAAAATCATGCTTGACATGCTTTTTAAATTTAAATGATTCGCAATCATACAGGGGTTCAAAAATGGAAATGAGCATGCAATCATAAATCTCAAATTAAAAATGGTTACTTGTAATGAAATATGAAAGGAATATGACATGCATTCAATGGATGATGATGGAAAGCGATGCGACAGAAATTATAAGGATATGAAGAAAACATGATCCATGACTCTTGAATTGAAATAAAATATGAAACATGAAGAAATTTTGTGTTTGAGAGAGGGAAAGGATGAAAGAACTTGAAGGGGATGAAAAATATAGAGAAATATCATCCTAGAATGATATGAAATGCTCTGTCAAGGTGTTGTATATATAGGAAAAATTGGCCATGATGTGTACTAGAGTTACACATCATGTATTGTTGATCCATGTATATCTCTGTGGATTTTGGATCTTACATGTGACTCACATGTACTCGAACCAATTTATGAGGTTTGATTGCCTACAGGTTGTGTACAGAGGACTCATGATGTGTACTGATCTTCAACAATTCCTCTAGTGCAGATTTCTCATTCAACCGCTTTGATTGATGTCACGTCGTGTACTGAGATTTCACAACGTGTAATGGAAACTTCCTCTGTTGACTTCACGGCTTGGTTCATGACTTGGATCATGAATTTTCACATGCTATAAACTCCCATTACATGACGTGTAATGCCAAGTCATGATGAGTAATAGGTGAATTCTTCACTTTTCCTACATATCTTTCTCTGAATCCTATTAAGACTCATTCCTACAAAACTAAGCATATACCAAGCGCATTATTGAATAAATCAATGAAAATCCATAAGCAAATGAAAGAAAAAATTATATATAAATTTGGATTATCAAATCCTCCCACACTTGAACAATATTTTGTCCTCAAGTAAAGAAGGTCTCAACAATGATTTCAAAAATAGATAATCATTTTTTAAAATAGGAAATATTTATTATGTCTAGGTAATTAAGATTAGTTGTAAGTAAAGAAAGGTCAGCTTCCAGAATTAACCCTGCATAAAAAATTAGTCATGCCTCATAGTCTAACTTTTCAAAAAAAAAAAATCTAATCTTTTTATTATAATATTTTAACTATTCCTTGAGTTATACACCCATTTTTAATTTACCTCATAATGAATAATCTCTCATCACTCAGGGTAAAATGAAAGCAGGGTTATGCTCATACCCTGATTACATGTTCCTAACCATGGACTTGCATTGGTTCTATTACCTCCACTTCATAAAGAAAAGTACAAAAATAATCATGAGGGATTCAGCAGTAAGGTTTTGATGACTCTGAGGATGTGGGTAGGTGGGTAAAAAGTGAAAATCAATATCAAAAGGAGGGTAATCTCTGAATCATAATGCATGAATGTTAAGATAAGTGTAATATAATTCATCCTTCTAGCTAATCAAGTCCACACTCTAGAAGCTTCGGTTGGATCCATATATATCAAGTAAGTATTCAATGAGTATTCTATTCCTTTCCTTTTTCTTTTGTATTTATATTTTTTTAAATTCTTGTCCAGGCTTGATCTCACATCTGTACCCTAACCACATATGATACTTCAAGGGATTCGTCAGTCTGGAAATAGTGATTTTTGATCTTCCTAGTACACAACCCATGTCTGTTTTTCTTTTCTTTTGTATTTTTTAAAGGAACATAATAAAATTGAAATGCTATAAAGTAGATATGGATCACAACCAAATAATCTGATGAGTGCACCATACATATCTAAAAATATAAGCATCCAATGATGTTTGAATAACTCCCCCCACTTGTTCAAAATTAAGTCATGCATTATACAAGGAGCAGGGTAGGAAGGAAAAATTGGCTTGGAATAGATTCATCCTATAAGGTCATTCATGGTAACTACAGGCTAAACGAAGGAAAGATGTAGGGTGGGTCTTAGGAAAAAGTGGTTAACAAAGATTTCCTCAATCATTTTAAATTTTCACTTGTTCAGTCATAGCCTTAATAAGATCTCAATGCAAGTTCTGATAGGTTTACATGTCCCAGGTATCACTCAAAAATATGATCAGAAAATAGTATGCAATTTTTAGGCTTAGAGTCCTCTCGGGTAATGAGAATAAAATAGAAACTAGAAATTACAATGGGTATAAAACTAAGTAATGAGTCAATTAATCATAATTTCAAAAATGTTGAATTTGAATCAAATTCCTAAACTCATCGATCATTCTAAAAATTTCTAAATAGAGACAAAACATGGATTCTAATAATTTTCAACTTAACTTTTCTTTTATTTACATGGACATAATGCTTTTCAAGTTTAAAGCATACTTATAATTTCAAAAAATGTCTCATAGACAGGTGAGAATAAATAATATTTCAAGTGTATCATCAATGAGAATCATGAGACCCCCCCCCCCCACACACACACTTAGAGAGAGACAGTGTCTGCACTGCCCGTGAATTGCTTGTGGGAGTGTTATGGAAAATAAAGCTCATAAAAATTGAAATAGCACTGCACAATTATCAAAATGTGGGAATCAAGAGATCTATGGATAGTGTCATGCCATGAGGGAATTTGTATTTCTATATGCTAATTTTGGGTCACCTATAAAATGGGTTAGATAACAATTCATACACTAGATAAAACATTAGTGCATAGGTTTAAACATTGTAATAGTAGAATAATAGGTAGGTGCATAGGATAACAAGCAGAGGTAACCAATCTTTATTTAATTTTTTGAAATTTTTACAATGTAGTTCAATCAGAGACTCAAATAAAAATGAAAAAGACTCAACTATGATGAATCAATCTAGAAAAAAGATTAACTATGGGTTTCCTCCCATAAAGCGCTAAGAGGATGTTGTCAGCCATACAAATAGACCAAGATATTTTGTAGTGGGTCCATCAGCTTAGTTTCTCCATTTCTACTTACAGCTACTGGTTTCTGTGTCTTCTAGTTCTCGAGGTCGCTTAGCCGGGTTTATGACTTTGGGTGAAGCAACATGAGCATGAATGAGATGAGGCGGGAATGGAATCATAGCTCTAAGCGGCTGTTGTTGAGCATGGATCTATAACGACAATTCCTGAAGCTGTCATTCAATTTCAGCAACTTACTGTGAAACTATATGGACCAGAGCATAGGGTGAGTTTAGAAAAGGATTTAAGCTTGAGAGGTGTGAGGAAATGAGGGTGTGAAGGGTGGTTTTTATAGTGGAGGGGAGAGGGGTTTTCTCAATATAAAATTCATTAGTTTATTATTTCCCCACAAGACAAGGAATAGTGAGTCTTCTATGACAAAGAATAGTAAATAAGGCATGTGAGTTTGGAATTTTGGTGCCTACATCACTTGTGATGTCATGAATAGTGGGTTTAAATTATAATGTATTTATACGAGAAATTAATGTATTTTACTATTCACTAAAAATTCAAGTATTTCAGAAAAATCCCAAAAATTCACCCCAACCATTTTTCGACATGTAGAATCCAAAAATAAAGCCCATTTTTCAAAAATAATTTTCTAAATATGATTAATTTAATTTTTAATTAAAATCATAATTTACTTGAAAAATACAATTTTTAAAATTAAAACTGATTTTATAGTGCTTTCAAAAATTACGTAGGGTCTTATAAAATTATCTAAAAACTAGAATACATCGATTTGATAATTTAGGAGCACATTTTAAGAAAATATATTTTCTTTTAAATTAATTAATTAATTATAATTATTTATTTATGACTTATAGAAATACCAATACTTTTACTATGTTCAAATTGTCACTTATAAGATGCCTTAATTTTATTTAATTATTCAAGGTTAAGGTTACTATTATTTTGGACGATTTACAATTCATAAGGTTCGTACTACTATTCATAAGGGAAAATTACTATTCATAAGGGTATGTTACTATTCACTAAAAAATAAGCTTTTCTTATTGGACTCCAAACAACTTACTGACCACAGCCGTGTATGTCAGATTTTCAAAATTCCAAACACAGAAGTGGCAAAAATATGTTTAAAGGTCACTTAGCACTTAGTGGTTCATTATGTTGGGTTTTCATGTGATTTTATGACATATTTATAAGAAGGGAATTTCCATTGAGAAAATTTGGGTCGTTACAATTTGGACTATCAATATTAGCAAGTTTGGATGGTAAATTATATGTATATATTTTAGTTGATGATTATTCTATATTTACTTGGGTCTATTTTCTAAAACTCAAAAGTGAAGTTTTTACTATTTTTGAAATTTTCTGTAAAATTGTTCAAAATGAAAAAGGTTTTAAGATAATTTCATTAAGAAGTGATAATGGTAGAGAATTTGAGAATCAGGAATTTAATTCCTTTTGTTCAAATATAGGTATCAAACACACCTTCTCTGTACCAAGAACACCTTAACAAAATAGAATTGTTGAAAGAAGAAATAAAACTATTTAAGAAATGGCTAGGACTATGCTAAATGAATATAGTCTTCCTTCCTGCTTATGGGAAGAAACTATAAGAACAACCAGATATATCATGAATAGAGTTTTAATTCGGTCTATTTTCAAAAATAAACCTTATGAACTTTGGAATAACATAAATCCTAAAGTAAAGTACTTTAAATTTTTTAGATGCAAGGTGTATATCCTGAACACCAAGGATAATCTTGGTAAGTTTGATCCAAAAGCTGGTGAAAGAATATTTTTAGGATATTCTACTATCTCTAAAGCCTATAGAGTGTTTAATAGAAAATCAAGGATTGTTGAAGAATCAGTTCACGTGAAGTTTGATGAAACTGACCCTTTTATTAAATAGAAAGATCAAACTGATGAAATTACTAAATATTTTGACAAAATGAGACTTGAAAACCTGAAAAATGATTTTGAAAATAATATAAATAAAATTATGTCCAATTCAGAAGAACATGATACTGATGAACCTAATTTTTTTCCTAGACAGTCTAGAACCCTAAATAATCATCCTTTTGAAACTATTATAGGATACCTAGAAATAGGAATAAGAACTAGAATAAATTTAGGAAACATAGTTGAATTCTATGTCATTCTATCTCAACTAGAACCTAAATATTTTGAAGAAGCCTTAGAATATGAGATTTGGATGTTAGCACTGAAATAAGAGCTAAACCAATTCAAAAGTAATGAATTTAGGGAATTAGTTGAAAGACCATAAAATTATCTAGTTATAGGAACTAAATGGGTCTTTAAGAATAAACAAGATGATCAAGAGATTATAACTAGAAACAAATCTAGATTAGTAATTAAAGGATATAATCAATAATAAGGTATATATTATGAGGAAACCTTTTCACATGTAACTAGATTGGAAGAAATTAGAATCCTTTTAGCTTATGCATCTCATGTGAACTTTAAATTATATCAGATGGATGTTAAATATACCTTTTTAAATGATTATTTAATGGAGGCAGTTTATGTTGAACAACCTCCTGGTTTTGAAAATTCTAAAAAACCATATTTTATTTTTAAACTTACTAAATCTATTTATGGACTTAAACAAGCACCTAGAGATTGGTATGAAAGATTAAGTTCTATTCTTTTGAAAAATAGATTTATTGTTGGATTGTTAGATCCAACTCTTTTTAAGAAAACCATTTGTTCTAACACTTTATTAGTTTAAATCTATGTTGATGATGTTATTTTTGGTTCAACTAATGAAAAAATTTGTAATTATTTTTCAGAACTCATGCAAAAATAATTTGAAATGAGTAGGATGAGAAAATTTAATTTCTTTTTAGGACTTAAAATTTATCAAAAAGATTATGAAAATGTTTTAAACCAAAGTAAATATATTATTGATTTATTGAAAAAGTTTGGTCTTGAGAACAACAATACATATACAACTCTCATGTGTACTAATATAAAACTCGATTTGGATAAACCTAAAAAACCAGTGGACAACAAGTTATATAGAGGTATGATTGGTAGTTTATTATATCTTATTGCTAGCAGACATGATATTATGTTTTATGTATGTTTATGTGCTAGATTTCAAACATATCCTAAAAAATACCATATTATTGTTGTTAAAAGGATTTTTATATATTTAAAAGGAACTACTTTTCAATCTCTTATTTATCAAAAAACTTCTTATTTTAATTTAATATCATATTCAGATGCTGATTTTTGAGGTTGTAGATTATATAGAAAAAGGGCCTCAGGAACCTGTCACTTTTTATGAAAATCTTTAGTATCTTGGTCAAGTGAGAAACAACACTCAGTTTCTCTGTCAACATCTAAGGTAGAATATATATCTACAGGCAGTTGTTGTGTACAAGTATTGTGGGTTAAAAACACACTAATGGACTTTGGACTAAATTTTAATAGTACACCTATTTTATGTGATAATACTAGTGCTATAAATATTTCAAAAAATCTTATAATTCATTCAAGAACTAAATATATTGATATTAAGCATCATTTTTAAGAAATCATTTTCTTAAAAAGGATATATCTTTAGAATTTTTCAAAACTGAATATCAATTAGCTAATATTTTCACTAAACCACTTCCCACTGTAAGTTTTGATTTTATTAAGGAGTTAGGTTTATTTAATTTCTAAATAAATGTTAATCTTTTTATCTTTTAAATTTTTATTTTATTTTATTCTGATTTCTTTATGTTAAATTTATTTTTTGATTACGTTAAATCTAATTTGTTTTAATATTTTTATTTTGCAATCTACTTTAGTTAATTTATTTTATCTTAAATTTATTCACAACACATGTTTTTAAAAAAATCAAAATTACCCTATAACCGACACGAGAAACAAAGATATGACATCACCTATCAGAAACCTTTCAAATACCCAACCCTTCGTTTTTTAAACCATTTCACCTAACTCAAACCTTCTTCTACCTTCCAAACCCCAGAAGCCAAAAAACCTCAGATTTTCAGATCTTCATAAATGACAAAAACCAAGAAAATTGAAGAGGGTGAAGCCAGTGATACAAAGAGACAACAAATTTCTAGAAGAAAGATTCTTCATGGAAAAGTGGTAGGTTTAAAATGGCTCTACCAGATGAATCTACTCCTGAAACAAGCATTAACATTTTAAGGTTTGGAGTATGTGTTCAATGAAGTGAACTCAAAGTTTCTCTATGAGGTAGAACTGAAATATTTCTACAAAATCATATAGTTTAGTTTTGGTGATTCTGAAGATATTTTTTTTGAGAGAATAAAAGATAAGGATTTTCTCATCTCTTCAATTTAAATTTCCCAAATTTTGAACTGTCCTCATGAAGGCGTCTTTCACTTTGACCTATGGTCTATTGGAAATAAAGATCATAATTCTAAAGACATTATGTCTTTTATTTTTGGTTCAACAAGCATACGGAATATGTTTGTCAAATATCTCTAGGAAGACCATAAAATATTTTGTTAAATTTATTTAAACCGGAATTACTCCAAGGATGGTTGAACTGGAAAAAATTTGTATCCATACATGTACATCATGTTTCTGTTTTTAAGTGAAATAAAGATGAATTTTCCAAGATATATGTTCAGATATCTTCAATATTTCTATCAACCAGATGGAAGGATGACTTTTTATCCTTATGGAAGGATACTTTCACAGATTCTATTTAAGAAATATATGATTCGAATAATTGATTCTTGAATAAAATTTCATCACATTAATGTACTCAATGCAGGAAATCTAAGGAAGATAGGTTTTTTCTAGAGTATTGTGACAGGAAAATTGTTACTTGTTAGTGCTTATGAGCAATAGGGTTCTGAAGCTTTTTCTTAGGTGGAGCAAGGGTCTGTTAGAAAAGAAGGAGTTGTTGAATCAAGAACAGATAGTATTACCAAGACAACTAAGAGGGGGCTTTGATATAATGTTGAAGAAGAAGAAGAAGAAGAAAGTCAGGAGGGACTTGTCCCCAAGCCAAGAAACATAGAAGTTCAAAAAATTTAAGAACCAGTGTTAGGTTCTGGAGAAGCTACTTTCTCAGTTCATTTAGAAGAACCGGTTCATGAAGAAGATCATTAAGTAGATAGTCAACCTAGAGAGATTCAGGATGTACCTATGATAGTTGATCAAGTAGAGGAGAATATTCAAGAAAATAATATTTAAGAAGAAAATGTTCAAGAATAAGATACTCAAGAATAACAACAAGTGCAGAAATCAGTAATTGAAGTTACAGATATTTTTGAGCATTAGACAATGGAGAGATCAGGACCTATCTCTGGAGAGCAAATAGAAGTGCTTAATAATCAATCATTCTCTAGTGAAAAATATGTGGAGAAGTCAATTGCTAATCCTTTATCAATTATGGTTGTTGATCATCCACATAATCTAGATGAAGGATCATCTGACTCTTTATCAAATCATGTTAAAGAACTTATGATTAAGTATAATAAATCTCAGGAAGAAAATGTAAATCTTCAGAGAGAGTTCAAAGTTACAAGGAAAAAGTTTTAGGATCTTAAAGATAATTCTGTTTCCAAAAAGGATTTTAATGCTTTCAAGAGAGAAATGTTAGATGAGATTGGAAAGATCAAATCCAAAGTTGTTTCTAAATCAGACTTTATAGATCTAAAATGGTATTTGGGGATACAATTTGAGTCAATAAAAAGTAGTGTCAGTCGGACTAGTACATCTACCTCTGCCCCTTCTACCTCTCTAGATCTGATTTGAAGATTTCAGACAATCACAACAGTTATGGATGACATGAATGATTGTTTGCAAAACCTTCAATGTAATAGTTCTCCTTTTTCAGTTCTGTTGGAAAATCAGATATTTCTAATTGACCAATTAACTCAGAGTGAACCTGGTATCAGATTTCTGCTGAACAAATTTAGTGATAAGTTATCAAAATCATAAGAACATTTGCATGAAATTTTAAAAGTCAATTTAGTTGAAAGTCTGTATGTTACTCAAGAATCAAGGATTTTGATCAAGAATCTGGGTGATGATCTTATAGAAAGATTACAGGATCAGATGGAAGATCTTAGAGAAGTTTTTCAAATAGCTCATGCTCATATAGAACTAGTGCCTTCAACCAACCCTAACGAAACCCAATAAACCCTTCCTTTACCAGATTCTTAATCTTCAATCCCTTAGCCGAAAACTATCTTTTGTACTTATACAGTTCTCATTAATAAAATTCCTTTGTTATTTATTTTATGTTTATCTATAACTACCATAACCATTGACATATTTGTTTATACAGTCTAATTAAACATTCATTTATTTTTATGTTCCATATTAAAAGTTTTTTATCTTTTTTCTTATACATTCTTTTTTATCTCACAAAAAGGGGGAGAAATTTGGTAAACACAACACTTTTTTTACATTTTTTTAGCACTGTGTAATTGAAATATTAATATTCATATTGATATTCATATTACTTTGATAAATTTAATCTTAAATGCAATGTGTTTACAAAAATCTATATTTTCTATTAAATATTTTCATAAGAATATGGGTTTTGTGATCATCAAAAAAGGGGATATTGTGAAAGTTTCGAGCGTAGCGGAAGCGCGTGAGTGTATGTGCCCAATTGGATTTTTGTCATTAGCAATGATCAATCCGAGATCAATACGATGATAAATTCCAGTCTCCACGGATCGATTCACAAAAATAGACAAAGAAGAAGAAAGGTCCCGGAACCACAAAAGTGGATCGTCACAGGTTGATTATAATTAATTTAATTAATTGACAAGAAGTACCTTTTTATTGTTATTTATTAGTTGATATCATTGATAATGTTCTTATGTGATTCGTCATTGCGTCGCAGAATCCAAGTGTAGACTTCCTCTAGCAGTGATCCACACGTGCACCTCGTATCTCTGTACGTCGCCAAAGGAGTCTCCAGGTGCTAGCATGGAGAAACCTTTGCTTGCGTTGTCCGCCTTATATCGTCTTGATCTGATGGAAGAGGATCTCTCTCGGTCTTGAGAGTGTTCTTGGAGGAAGAGGTTCTTCCGACCTTGAAATAATTCTCCAGAATTGTTGGGCACAACGATTCTCTTGTGTAAATAATTGGGGTTGTGAGGATATTTATAATCAGGTTTGAGGTTGTAGAGTTATGACAATAAATAAACGTGTTACGCATTTTATTTATTTCATTAACTCTTTTGAAAACCCCATGTCGAATAATTAATTCCTTGACATGCGCCCACACTGATTATAATAAATATCATTTAATAAAATGATATTATTTCCTCAAAATCCTGACTGGAAAAACTACACGGCGTGTAATCATAAATACACGGCGTGTACTTGTTTTTCATTGAAAACTACACAGTGTGTACATTCAATGTACACAACGTGTATATCTTGTTTTTATTTTTTTTTCATTTCCTTTCCATGATGAAAACTACACGGAGTGTAATCATTAATACACGGCGTGTACTTGTTTTTCAAAATAAAAAAACTACACAGCGTGTAATCATTAATAAATGACGTGTACTTGTTTTTATTCTTCCTCCGACATTAAAATGATTTAGGCTTACTTGAATAATTATTAAACCAAGTATGAGAATAATCTTTATTCTACTTGAGATACTTGAATACACTTAGTGTGTGACCCTCTAGGCCTCTTTCTCATTGGCATTAGGCGGTCTTGCCTAAAGTCCAAGATTACTATCTAGCAACGGGTCAAGGAACCCAAGAGAAAGAATTTGACTTCGCATTGATGTGTCACCTCATACGAATGCTCACTATGTAATTTAATCCCTTTGTCTCAATATCTCATCAAGCAGGTTTCATGGCAGTGTCATAAACCTATATGCTTGATCTATCATTCTTTGAATTCCAGAAATAAACTAGTCGTGACACCATGGACATGGAATTTGTTCAAAAGTTATATTTCAATCAAAGGGCCCGAGATATTTACTTCCATAAATATGGAAGGGACAAATCCTTCCTCAACTTATCCATTAACAACATGTCATTCGTGATGCAACCAACATACCCTACTTCCCGCCAACTATCTTTGTGACAGTTTTCATCAGCAAATCTAAGTGCGCGAGTCATGACATGAGTTAATGATAATCTTACAATCTAAGGACCATTACACACGCTCATAGATAAAAATGTCTGATGACACCAAAACATACGGAATTTCTACTGGCGGGTCTGTTCTCATAATCTCCCATCTTGGAGATTACCAAGTGCAAACTCCATGAGAGATAGTCTCCTCTTCTTATGAGTACTCACACATGACGTTTTGTATACTATGTGTCCTATCATAGTATGTCATCCAACCACAGAACTTTATTTAAGAATATTTGTTATATCATTTCAAGGTTCTCATCATAGCGGGGATCTGTCATGACCTTATCAATGTAACAAATATTCCAGGAAATTATTATATTATAGTCATGCAGAACAATGAATAATATATAATAAGTGAACATTAATGTAATCGAAGTAAAAAATAGTTGGTTCTCAGGACACCAACCCTAAAAAACTCTCACTTGGACTAGAGCCAACTACCTACGACTTTTAGTCCACTAGACCTCACATGATGATCATGTTTCTACCGAGTCAAGTCTTTAGTCAAGGGGTCCACCACGTTGTCTTCCATGGAAATACTGCTCATTGCAACTTCACCTCTCTGAGAAAAATCCCTCAAGAGATGATACTTCCGAAGTATGTGTTTTGTCCATTTATGTAACCTTGGCTCTTTTGCAAGTGCCACTACTGTAGTATTACCACAATAGAGTGTGATAGGATCTTTACTACTTGGTAATACATCCAGATCTTAGATGAAGCTTCACATCCATACTGCTTCTTTAGCTGCCTCAAAAGCTGTGATATACTCGGACTCTGCTGTAGAATATGTAACCACACCTTGCTTTGAGCTCTTCCAGTTCACTACACCTCCATTCAAACTGAAGATGTATCCAGTCTACGACTTCATGTAATCTTAATCAGTCTGGAAACTGGAATCTACATGTCCTCTAATGACTAGTTCCGCATCTCCTCCATAAACCAGGAACATATCCTTAGTATGCCTTAGATACTTAAGGATAGTCTTGACTACTATCCAATGGCGGTCTCCTGAATCAGCTTGATATCTTCCTACCGTACTCAATGCGTAATTAACATCTAGCCTTGTACATAACATATCATACATGACTGACCCAATCGCGGATGCGTAAGGGATACTTTCCATTTTCTTTCTTTCCTCATGTGTCTGAGGACACATTTTCTTGGAAAGATGAATGCCATGTGACACTGGAAACAATCCCCTCTTGGATTGTTCCATACTGAATCTCTTCAGTGTCTTGTCAATGTATGTACTTTGACTCAGGCCTAGAATTCTATTGGATCTATCACAATAGATCTTGATCCCAAGAATATATGTTGCCTCACCCAAGTCTTTCATAGAGAAGCATTTATCCAACCATGCCTTAACTGACTGTAAGACAGGTACTTTGTTTCCAATTAGTAATATGTCATCAATATATACTATTAGAAAAAAAACTGCACTTCCACTAAACCTTTTGTAGACACAAGGCTCACATTTGTTCTTAACAAAGCCAAATTTCGTTACGACTTCATCAAAAAGAATGTTCCATGACCTTGATTATTTCTTTAATATATAAATGGATTTCTGCAACTTTCATACCTTGTTGGCATCCTTTGGAGTCACAAACCTTTAAGGTTGTGTCATGTAGACATCTTCCTGGAGGTTCCTGTTAAGGAATGCTGTTTTGACATCCATTTTCCAAATTTCATAGTCATGGTAAGAGGAAATGGTCAATAGGATTCTGATGGATTTCAGCATCGCAACCGGTGAAAAGGTTTCATCATAGTCAATTCCTTGACTCTGTCTGAAACCTTTTGTAATCAGTCGTGCCTTATAGATGCTGACTTGCCCCTCCATGTCCAGTTTCTTCTTGAATACCCATTTATTACCAATAGGTTTTACATCAACTAGAGGATCTACCAAAATCCAGACTTGGTTTTGGTACATGGAATCCATTTCAGAATTCATGGCTTCTTTCCACTTGGCAGCATCTATGCCTTCAACTGCTTCTTTGTATGTAAGAGGATCATCATTGTCAGCCAATAATGAGTCACCATCCTTGGTGATGAGAAAACCATATCGTTCTGGTTCTCTCACCTCTCTCATGCTCCTACACAGTTCTTGTGTCTCTGGAACAGATTGTTCTTCTATGGGGCTTTGTGGAATCTGTTATTGTACCAACTCCTGTGTATCTTGAGCCTCGACTTCATCGAAGTTTATCTCACTCCCACTATCTCTTTTGAAGATGTGCTCTCTCTCAAGGAATATGACGTGTCTTTCCACTGTAACCTTTTTATATGAGGGGTTGTATAGGTAATATCCCCCTTTTTACTTGGGATATCCTATAAAGATACACTTTGTGCCTTGGGGTGCAAGTTTGTTACCTGAAGAGGCCTTAACAAATGCTTCGCAACCCCACACATATATATTTGATAACATGGATTTTCGTCCACTCCATAATTTGTATAGAATACCATTTATCGATTTAGTTGGTACTTGGTTTAGTATGTGTGATGTTGTTTGTAATGCATATCCCCAAAAGGATAATGAAAGACTCGCATGACTCATCATTGATCTCACCATATCCAACATGGTGTTGTTCCTCCTTTCACTTACACCATTCCACTGAGGCGTGTAAGGAGGAGTGAGTTGAGATAGAATCCCAAACTCCCGTAAGAAATCAATTAAGTCCTGATTAAGATATTCTCCTCCTCTGTCTGAGCGGAGTTTCTTAATCTTCTTACCAAGCTGGTTCTCAACTTCGTTCTTGTATTCTTTGAACTGATCTAAAGAATCTGACTTATACCTCATTAAGTAAATATATCCATATCTACTAAAATCATCAGTAAAAGTTATGAAGTACAAGAACCCACACCTTGCTTCAACTGAAAATGGTCCACATACATCTGTGATAACTAATTCTAGAATCTCTTTAGCCCTTTCACCTTTCCCACTAAATGGGGATTTGGTCATTTTTCCTTGTAGACACGCATGACATACACTAAGTGGTTTTAGTTCGAAAGAATCTAAATACCCATATTGATGTAATTTTGTCAAACGTTTCTCATTGGAATGACCTAGCCGATGATGCCAAAGTTGGGTGTGGTATGAGTCATGTTAATTAACTTTGTCATCGATTTCCATTACTTGGTTTGTGTAGTCTAACACATAAAGGTCATTATATAAATGCGCCCTACCAAAACAAATGCTATCTTTATAAAAGTAGAAACATTCATTTCCAAATTTTAAGATGAATCCATCAGTATCTAATCTGGATACTGATATAATGTTTTTGGTTACAGAGGGTACATAATAACATCCTTTTAAAACCAAGACCATCCCAGTAGGCAATGTGAGGTGGTAGTCTCTGATAGTTACAGCAGCGAGTCTGGCTCTGTTGGCTGCTCGCAGATCCACCTCACCTCAATCAATATTCCTGAATCTACATGGTTCTTGTATTTGGATACATATATGATCACCACAAGCTGTATCTAATACCCAATTTATAGAAACATATAGATTGAATTCGATGAAAAATGCACCTGAAGATTCCCCTTACTTCCTTGGCTGGGTGTAGTTTTTCTTTCAGTGGCCCTTCTTTCCACATGCGAAACAAACAGCATTATGTTCTCTTGCCTCCCCTTTGATCTTCCTTTTCTTGGAAGGCCTTGAAAAAGCTTTGGAATTAAAGCTCTTCACCTTTCCTTTCCTTTTATTCACCATAAGGACATAAGGCTTTTCACGCTTCATGTCATTGTCCACTTGGCGAATAAGGATAAGAAGATCAGATAGAGACTTCTCAATGTTGTTCATGTTGAAATTTACAAAAAAGTTAGAGAAGATCTGAGGAAGTGATGTGAGAATGAGATCAGTACCCAGTTCCTCAGGGAGTTTAAACTCTAGAACCTCCAAGCGCTCAATGTAGCCAATGAGCTTGACTATATGAGGCCCAGATGGGGCACCCTATCCAAGCTTTCTCTGAAATAGAGCCTTGGAGATCTCAAACCTTTCCTGTCTTTCTCTCTCCTGGTATAGACCACGGAGGTGCTCGAGCATGCTATAGGCATTCATGTCTTCATGAGACTTCATGATCTCACTAGACATTGATGATAGCATCAAACATTGAACGTCGAATGAATCGTTCAAATGTTGATCATAGATAAGGAAATCTTGATCACTCGCCCCTTGGGCAGGAGAATCAGGAAGTGAGGACTCCATCACGTAAAACTTTCTCTCATGGTGTTAGGAAAAAATCCATCGAGGTAACATTGCAGTATTTTTGGGCTGATTGTGTTTGTTGACAAAACAGGTTTCCATGGAGAATTTTCAAGTTCTCTAGAAGTTGTTGAAAATCCATGTTGACAAAGAACGATGACAAAGGAACAGACGATCTGGAGGCGGTACAAAAGAGCAGTACAAGGTGGCGCTGTTTTCCAGTGTTTGCCAAATTTTTGGGGTCCAAAATTTGGAGTTTGGTGAACATCGTGAAAGTAGGATTTCCATGAAGATCATAATTAAATATAGCAATGACATGAATTTTGCGAAGAGAGGCTTTATGGTTTGGATTTCGCGAAGACTAGAAGAATGATAGCGGTGATTCTTCGCGATTACGACAAGCTTCGCGAACGGCAGAGGTTGAAGTGCATCGCGGTGGTGAAGGGCTTTGCGAGGGAGCTTCGCGGCGAAGGCGCAAAGGAAATGACAGAACTCTCCGTGATTACGAAGAGCTCCGCGATCCAAAAATTTTCGTGGTGCTTCGCAATTTTGAGATAATTCTGGGGGAAATTTTAAAGCTTCAAGATTTGCGACGACGTGGCGCTGACTTTGCACGGAAGGGTCAAGGGTCGGTGGAATCGCATATAAATAGAGGTCGACCCCCTCGAGAGAAGTATAGAGAATTTTCAAAGAAAATACTTTGCTCTCGGTTCACGAAGGAAGTTCGTGAAGGCAGTGTGCTTCGTGAAAGAAGAGCTTCGCGGCGGTTATTCTAGATCCGTGAAAGTCACGTGCTCCACGTTGGCTCAGTGAGCTTCATGAGGGAAGTCGCTTTGTGATGACTTGAGCTCCGCGACGGCCTAAGAATTGTGAAGGCTTGAGATTTGCGACGGTCTGAGATCCGCGTTATTGTGAGATTCGCGAAAAGGAAGGTGCTTCACAAAGGCTTATTTGAGCTTCGCGAAATTGGGAGCCTCGCGAAGTAGGGTGCTTTGCGAAGGTGTTTCCAAAGGTAGTTGCCTAGTGTTTAGAGGCAAAGTGGTATTCATTAGTGGATGAAAGTTGGACTGTAACAGAGCATCCATCAAAAGTTAAGTATGCATGTATTCATGAAAATGAAGAGACCTACAGGTCTATAAACTGTGAGTGGATCCCTTCCTAGTGTAGTGAGCAAAGGAAGAGGAAGTAGGTGATCCTCTCCACCGGCAGTGAGCCAGAGAGAGAGAAACATGGAGTAACCCTTGGGAAAGTAGTGAGCTGACCCTAAACCTTATAAAGGCAGTGAGCCTAGGACAGAGTGATTGTTCCCGAACTATTGTATCTACATCTAGTGAAGAATAGTGGAATTTGGTACGACCGACAACTTGTCGGCGTATGTTCCTTGGACGTTGCCCAGTGAGGGTGAACTAAGTAAAAATCTCTGTGTCTGCCTGCTTACTTCCCTGCATTACATTTGAAGCATCATCATCTGATAAAGAAGAAAATAAGTGATCATATTAAACACAGAAGTTTAAACAAAGTGACCCTTGTAATAAAGAGGTCAAGATCTAGTGGGGCAGGAAGAACTTTGAAAAATAATATCCATACCCTGATTTACCCCCCCCCCTCTCAGGGTATATAGGCCCCTATTGGTCCTAACACATGGCATAGGATAACCTGAAGGTTCCTAAACCATTCTTGAAAGTTACTGCTGGTGAGGATATCGTCTTTGTCCAGAATTGATCGCAGAGAAAATGTGGTTGATGAGCTTGTCATATTTGATTCTAGAATTTAAATGAGCATATTTATTAGTACTTTCTTGATTAAATTTTATGAGAAATAATAAATTTTATTAATTCTCCCACTATTTTATCAAGTCTCAATGGCCCTCACCGTTGAACTCAAAATGTCCAGTTGCTTTGACATTATAGTGTCAAGGATCCATATTCCCCTTCGCATAACCCCAACAAGGGTTAGTCAAGCTATTTAAAGGTATTTACGTAAGTAGATCTTTTCCAACTGTGAGCTTATAGTTCCTTGATCTGTTGAGTGGACTCTTCAATCCTAAAATCCTGACTTGGATTTCCTCAACACTGGCCTCCATTTTACAATAAGTCTAGCAAGGGATACTCCTCTTGATGTAAAATGTTTAAGTCAACCCGAAACTTTCATAAGAGCTTCCTTTATAAAAGTAAGTGTCCCAACAAGGGTTGTTCAAACACATAGTTTTATTGATTCTTGCCCTTAATCAAGCAATGGAAGGCTTGGTCTGACTTAATATGGTATTTGAGAGATTTTATTCTTTATGTGTAGTTTCGCATTATCACATGCTTATTAATATTAAGTGATGCTTGCTTAAGTGATTAACCATGTTCTGATAATGTTTACGCATAGTCCGGTTTTTATTTTATTCCATCTTTGCATGCTTGTTTATTTCATTAATTATGTGATCACGACAACACATACATAATAAATAAACCATGCAATCAGAAAAAAATAAAATAAGATGGCATGATCATGATCTTCTATTGGTTAGCTTATCTAGTGGTTTGATAAGCTAATCCTGAACTAGGGAAAAACACCTTGAACCGATGGTTCGTGTTTTTCAGCTCTCACCTGTCCACCTTTGCATCTTCTTGGGTTGGTTTCGCCTCAGCTTCAGATTTTGAACTGTCTCCTCTAGCTTGGGAGATCCTCCATTACATGTGGTTTACATTAAAGAAATCATGGGCACGCAGGCCCTACATTTTATTAGAAGAAGGCTCGCAGGCCAATGAATTTAAATTAAACAAATTTAAATGAAACCATAAACACATACAAAGGGTCTTTGGTCTAGCTCATGATCATTCATAGCATGCAACAACATTTACGCATATTTAGCATTCAAATTCTTTTAATCGTTCTATTTATTCAAGATAATTCACGCTTGAATTCAATTAATTATGATCTTATAATTAATCAATTCTTTATCTTAAATTTCTTTCTGAATTTCCTTGATATTCTTCTCATCAATATTCTTTGTACATGTCTTTGTACTTTTGGAGGAAACCTGGTGAAATTCCATTTCTAGAAAGTACAAGGCGTATAGTTTATATTTACACAACGTGTATCACTACAGGAAAAATGGGCATTTGCGACGGGTTATTTGCGACGGGGAAAAATCTCATCGCAAATAGTCTCGTTAAAAACTTATTTGCGACGGGTTATCTTTCCCCGTCGCAAATAACCGGCGCCGGTAAAAGGTATTTGCGACGGGGGTATACCCCCGTTGCAAATAGTAAGTCGGCAGGTTATTATTTGCGATGGGTCCCGTCGCAAATAACTATTTAACCGTTGACCGTAATAAATGCGGGCTAAGGTATTTGCGACGGGATACCCGTCGCAATTAGCCCCGTCGCAAATAATCTAACCTATAAATACCCTCATCCGTTTTTTTCATTCATTCTCAAAATCGATCTTCTACTTCTCTCAAAACTCTATTTTTAGAGTTTAGCGTTTCTTGAGTTTAATTTTTTTTTTTCCGGAGTTGATATTGAAGTTTTCAACAACGATCAGAGATCAACCTCAGATCAATTTTAAAGGTATTTATTTTCATTTTAATTTAATATTTATTTTAAAGTTTTAATTAGTTTCAATTATTCTTAATTAGTTGTAATTTAATTATGTTTACATTGTTTTATTACTTAATAAATTTAAATTATTAGTATTCATTGTTCATATTTAAATGGTAATTAGGAATAATTAGTAATAATCACAAATAATTAAGAATAAATACTAATAATTAGTAATAAATACCAATAATTAGGAATAATTAGTAATAATTAGTACTAATTACCAATAATTAGTAATAATTAGTAATAATTACCAATAATTAGTAATAATTAGTAATAATTACCAATAATTAGTAATAATTAGTAATAATTCGTAATAATTACCAATAATTACCAATAATTAGTAATAATTAGTAATAATTAGTAAATAATTAGTAATAATTACCAATAATTAGTAATAATTACCAATAATTAGTAATAATTACCAATAATTAGTAATAATTACCAATAATTAGTAATAATTACCAATAATTACCAATAATTACCAATAATTAGTAATAATTACCAATAATTAGTAATAATTACAAATAATTACCAATAATTACCAATAATTAGTAATAATTACTAATAATTACCAATAATTAGTATTAATTAGTAATAATTACCAATAATTATCAAAAATTAGTAATAATTAGTAATAATTACCAATAATTAGGAATAATTACCAATAATTAGGAATAATTAGTAATAATTAGTAATAATTAGGAATAATTAGTAATAATTAACAATAATTACCAATAATTAGTAATAATTAGTAATAATTAGTAATAATTAGTAATAATTACCAATAATTAGTAATAATTACCAATAATTAGTAATAATTAACAATAATTAGTAATTATTAACAATAATTAGTAATAATTACCAATAATTAGTAATAATTACCAATAATTAGTAATAATTACCAATAATTAGTAATAATTACCAATAATTAGTAATAATTAGTAATAATTACCAATAATTAGTAATAATTAGTAATAATTCGTAATAATTACCAATAATTAGTAATAATTAGTAATAATTAGTAATAATTAGTAATAATTACCAATAATTAGTAATAATTAACAATAATTAGTAATAATTACCAATAATTAGTAATAATTAGTAATAATTACCAATAATTAGTAATAATTAGTAATAATTCGTAATAATTACCAATAATTATTAATAATTACCAATAATTACCAATAATTACCAATAATTACCAATAATTACCAATAATTACCAATAATTAGTAATAATTAGTAATAATTAGTAATAATTAGTAATAATTACCAATAATTAGTAATAATTACCAATAATTAGTAATAATTACCAATAATTAGTAATAATTACCAATAATTAGTAATAATTACCAATAATTAGTAATAATTAACAATAATTATTAATAATTACCAATAATTAGTAATAATTAACAATAATTAGTAATAATTACCAATAATTAGTAATAATTAGTAATAATTACCAATAATTAGTAATAATTAGTAATAATTCGTAATAATTAGTAATAATTCGTAATAATTACCAATAATTAGTAATAATTACCAATAATTACCAATAATTACCAATAATTAGTAATAATTAGTAATAATTAGTAATAATTAGTAATAATTACCAATAATTAGTAATAATTACCAATAATTAGTAATAATTACCAATAATTAGTAATAATTACCCATAATTAGTAATAATTAACCATAATTAGTAATAATTACCAATAATTACCAATAATTACCCATAATTAGTAATAATTATCAATAATTACCAATAATTACCACTAATTAGTAATAATTAGTAATAATTACCAATAATTAGTAATAATTAGTAATAATTACCAATAATTAGTAATAATTAGTAATAATTACCAATAATTACCAATAATTAGTAATAATTAGTAATAATTACCAATAATTACCAATAGTTAGTAATAATTAGTAATAATTACCAATAATTACCAATAATTAGTAATAATTAACAATAATTAGTAATAATTAGTAATAATTAGTAATAATTAACAATAATTACCAATAATTACCAATAATTAGTAATAATTAACAATAATTAGTAATAATTAACAATAATTAGTTATAATTACCAATAATTAGCAATAATTACCAATAATTAGTAATAATTACCAATAATTAGTAATAGTTAGTAATAATTAGTAATAATTACCAATAATTAGTAATAATTATCAATAATTAGTAATAATTACCAATAATTAGTAATAATTACCAATAATTAGTAATAATTACCAATAATTAGTAATAATTAGTAATAATTAGTAATAATTACCAATAATTACCAATAATTAGCAATAATTACCAATAATTACCAATAATTACCAATAATTACCAATAATTAGTAATAATTACCAATAATTAGTAATAATTACCAATAATTAGCAATAATTACCAGTAATTAGCAATAATTACCAATATTTTCCAATAATTACCAATATTTTCCAATAATTACCAATATTTTCTAATAATTACCAATATTTTCCAATATTTACCAATATTTACCAATATTTACCAATATTTACCAATAATTACCAATATTTACCAATAATTAGGAATAATTACCAAGAATTATGAATAATTACCAATAATTTGTAATAATTACCAATAATTTGGAATAATTACCAATAATTTGGAATAATTACCAATAATTTGGAATAATTACCAATAATTTGGAATAATTACCAATAATTAGGAATAATTACCTTATTACATTATTTGTATATTTTATTATTAATATTAAAATAATATAATTTTCTATATTATATACAATTCTCTTTTCATCTGTGTGTTTTTTGTCTCCATATGTAATATTGGCATTCTTTTTCAAAATTATCAACCTACTCGCCAATGGAGAGGTGAAAGTGAATGCCAATATTACATGTGGGGACAGAATGTTAAACACACAGATGAAAGGAGAATTGTATATAATATAGAAAATTATATTATTTTAATATTAATAATAAAATATACTAATAATGTAATGATGTTATTATTATATAATTAATATTTATGAAAAAATTATATTAGTATTATTAAAAAAATAAAAAATCCTTATAATATTAAAATTATCAATATTTGTAACAGGTTTTTCTTTATTCTCAACATATTCAATCCTTGCTTGAGTGTTTTTTCTAACAAATTATTCAAAACCAGTAATGCTTTTATATTTTATAGAAAAATATGGAACAATGAGGTCGTCAACAGTCATTATTAGATGACCGCATATGGATAAATCAACATAGAAATCCAAATGGTTCTGGTTTAAATCCAGTATATATAGAGGGTGTGGAGACTTTTTTATCATTTGCGGCATCAAATCCAGAATTTGTTTCAGAAGACAAAATAAAATGCCCTTGTAGAAAATGTGCATTGAGAACGTTTGACACGTTTGACAAAGTGGGGGGACATCTCTTGCGTTTTGGTTTTCAACCAGATTATGTTTTTTGGTATCAACATGGTGAATGCAGTTCCAGAGTAAGTGATACCAACTTGATTCCGGATCCATCCCGGTTTCAAGATTTAATACATGATGTTGCAGGTTCATCTGTTCAACATACAAAAACTCCGGCTGATATAGATTCAAATCCTGAGTTGGCACCGTCTGAATTTTATGAGTTGTTGAGGTCTGCTGAGGATGCATTATATCCTGGCTGCAAGATGAGAAAATTAGAAGCATTTTCAAAATTTATGGCTATCAAATCAAATAACGGAATGTCAAACACCTGTTTTGACCAGATATTTTCTTTGGTTAAAACACTGTTACCCAAAGGAAATGTTTTGCCTGCAAATTACTATGAGAGTAAGAGGCTGGTTCGAAATTTGGGACTTACTTTTCAGAAGATTCATGCATGTTCAAATGACTGTATTTTATATTCTGGGGAAAATGAGTCGTTGGATAGTTGTCCCACATGTGGGCAATTGAGATATAAAGAAGGGTAACATGGGAAGTCTGGTTTGATTCCTGTAAAACAGTTGAGATATTTTCCGCTTACATCCAGACTTCAGCGTTTATTCATGTCTAAGAATACAGCGACAATGATGTCATGGCATAAAGCGAATATTTCAACCGATAAAAGCTTGAATCATCCAGCTGATGGTGATTCATGGAAACATTTTTATAGAGTGCATCCATCCTTTGCTTTAGAAGCTAGAAATGTTCGACTGGGCCTTTCCACTGATGGTTTCTATCCGTTCGGATCTTATGGTAGTCAATATTCATGTTGGCCTATTTTTTTAACTCCGTACAATTTACCTCCATGGATGTTGATGAAAGAGCCACATATCTTTTTGACTTTACTAATTCCAGGACATCCGAAGAAAAATATTGATGTTTATTTGAAACCATTGATTGATGAATTATGTTTATTGTGGATTACTGGTGTCAGTACATATGATGTTGCTACGAAACATAATTTCATACTGAGAGCAGCATTGATGTGGACAATTAGTGACTTCCCGGCTTATGGGATGTTATCTGGATGGAGTACACATGGTCAGAAATCATGTCCTTACTGTATGGGAGAGAACAAAGCATTTATGCTCATTCATGGAAAGAAACCTTGTTATTTTGACTATCATCGCAGATTTCTTCCAGTTGATCATCCTTTTCGCAGAAACAGATCTCATTTCAGAAAAAGAACAATTGAAAGGGATGGACCTCCAAAAATTCTATCAGGTTCGGAGTTAAAATCAGTTGTATTTTCATTACCTCCCATCACTTTTGGTCCCACAATAAACCAACAGAAAATTTCTGGTTTTGGGAAAGAACAAAATTGGATTAAACGTAGCATATTTTGGGATTTTCCATATTGGTCTGATTTGTTGGTCCGCCACATGTTGGATGTCATGCATATTGAGAAGAACTATTTTGATAATTTGTTTCATACAGTTTTGGATACGCCAGGAAAGAGCAAAGATAATGTAAATGCACGTTTAGATCTTGCCCAAATTTGTAGGCGTCCAGAACTGGAACTGTTTGAGAATGTCAGAACAGAAAGGTTACTGAAACCAAAAGCAGTTTATACACTGTCTAAAGAAAACCGTTTATTATTTTGTCAGTGGATTGCAGATTTGAGACTTCCATATGGTTGTGCTTCCAATTTGGGTATATGTGTAAAGAATGGTCATATTACTGGATTAAAAAGTCATGATTGTCATGTTATAATGGAAAGACTTCTACCCATTGGATTAAGAGGTCTGTTGAATTATGTGATTTGGGATTCCATAACAGACATGTCTCATTTTTTTCGGGAAATTTGTGCGGCTACAGCAGATTATGATGCTCTATGCAAACTTGAAGAAGATGTTGTTGTAATTATATGTAAACTGGAAAAAATATTTCCGTCGTATTTCTTCGACTCAATGGAACATTTGATGTTACATTTTCCATATGAAGCCAAATGTGGAGGTCCAGTAAAGTTTCGATGGATGTACCCATTTGAAATATGCATGCAAAAATTGAAAAGAAAAGTATGTAACAAAGCATCTGTTGAAGGATCTATTACAGAAGCTTATTTGCAAGAGGAAATATCTTTTTTCTGCTCCCATTATTTTGAATCTGAGTATCCTTCAAAACACAACCAAATGGGACGAAACGAGAGGAATATTGATGAAATCGACAATCAATTATCTGTTTTCAACCAGCCAGAGCTTGGTTTTGGTGGAGTTTATGAACGTTGGCTTTCGGATGATGAACATCACAGAGCTCATACGTATGTTCTGCTCAACTGTGAAGAGATGACATCAGTTGTACTGTAAGTGTTTATATCACTTATTCTATCATTTATGTTACAGTAAATAACTTTGTTTTTTATAGGTTGTATGATAATCATATCAAGAAACAAATTCCACAAATTACAGCAGCTGCTCTCGAAGAACGCCGACAGAAAAATTTCTCTCAGTGGTTTCAAAAACTGGTAACATAAATTCTTTTTCTTTTAGCAACTCATTCAATGTATAGTTTACTATATTGATAATTATTTCAAAAAATTTCAGGTGTCACGACATGCTGATAAAATTGACAAACGGCTGTGTATATTGAGTAACCCACCTTCCAAACTTGTTAAAACTTATAATGCATATGTGGTGAATGGATTTCGATTTCACACACATGCATATGGGGAATCAAAAAAAAACAATGAACAGTGGAGTTAGCTTGAGAGGATCTCATCATCGAGAAAATGAAGTTGACTTTTATGGCATACTTGATGAAATCATTGAACTCTGTTATCTTGGACAACATTACATAACCATGTTCAAATGTCGGTGGTTGGATACAGAGAGAGGCGTGTGTGTTCATCCGACTCATGGAATCATCGATATTAAATGTAAAAGTGTTCTCGCAGTAAATGAACCATTCTTATTGGCTCAACAGGCACATCAAGTTTATTACGCAAAGTACTGTGCTACATCAAGATACTTGACTGATTGGTGGAGTGTAATAAAAATCAAAATTCGAGACAATCAGTTTAGTCAAAGTAAATGTGCTTTCACTGATGTGCAAAGAATTGAAGTTTTTCAAGAGAGTACTCAAAATAAATCTTTTTTACAAAGAGACATGAGTATCGATGACGACACCCCACATTTAAGATTCGGTGATGACGATGATGTTAATGATGTCACATATGAATTTGAAATGGTAAGAGATGAAGCAACTGGAACTCGAATGGATATCGATGATGTTGAGGAGCAATATGAATATGACATTGACATATATGAAGATGATGATGAAGATGAACACTGATAGAATTCTATGGTAGTTATATACAATCATAATATATATATGTATATATAATAGTAATTATCAATTATTTTCTAACAACATTAACATTTTCTGTTTCAGATGGACGGCGACACATTTCGTGAGTTGGCGGATGCTGACCTGCCTTTCGATGCGGATGAGTTGCTGGTAGATGACCCTCAGCCTGCAGGCGCTCCAGGGAGTACGCGGAGGGGGCGCGGTCTTGCATGATTGATGATTCCTGACCCCGTCCCCGAGCGACGTCCACGTCTTGGGTTTGATCCACGCACACGGAGGTGTGATAACCTATGTGATAACCTGTGGATTTGACTAAGATTTCATTAATCTATTCACATAATAAATGTTTATTATTTTTACAATTTTCCGCATATAGCAGTCGGACATGGCAGCGCTATTTTGTGCAACTATTTCTCTCAGCTGTGGACCACATGGGAGCAGATTCCCATTGATGTGCAGCAGACCATGTTCGGCCATTGGTTGGTACGTACGTAAATAAATAATTTTTATTTTGAAAATTATTTCATTTCTAACTTGATATTTTGATTTATTTGTAGGGTTTATGGTATCCGATCGAGGATACCATGCGTGACGCCATCCACGAGGCATGGGAGGTGGTCATGCGTGATCGCTTTCGTCAGTTTTTGCACAATTTAAGAAAAGCTGCCATGAAGAAAGCAGGAGTGTCAGATTTTGACGAGTCATGTAGAGCACACCGACCAGAGTACATTTCATCCCATGTATGGGATGGATTATGTGCGCACTGGTTGAGTGGTGCCTTTCAGAGGAGATCATCGGTGGGGAGACAGAATCGGGGGAGACAGGAGGTGACTCATTGAGCTGGGAGTCGTTCTTTCAGTACTCATAGACAGCATCTGGTACGTACATTATTTATAAATATTTTATATAACTATAAATATTAACAGTTTATTTTTTATTCTTATAGGTTGTCGAGCACCCCGATATTATGGAGTACGACGTATATCGGAGGATGTATAGTGATCCTGCTACTGGGGAGCTCAGAGGTGATCGTCAGCATCACATCGTGGTCAGTATTATTTGTTTTCAAGTTTAAAAATTAACTGCATATAATATATTCACAATTTTAATTTTAAATTGCAACTACAGGAGTCATATGAGGCCGCAGCATCATAGACCCAGCCTGAGAGTCAGGCCGAGTCATCAGATCATACCACTGGCCGTCAGTTTGATGAGGCGGCATGGATGCAGGCTACCCAGTATGCCTTCGAGAAGGGCCGGGTAGTTGGTATCAGCTCTCGACTGACTCCCGGAGATTATTATGGCAGTGTTGTGATGTCGGCGTCCAGCTCGAGAGGAGCTCGTGCATCTTCTTCTGCTACACAGTATGAGGATCAGTTGCGATCTCAGACTGCACTGATAGAGAGTCTCCGACAGGAGCAGGAGCAGATGCGTCAGCAGCATGAGGAGGAGCATCGACGCCAGCAGCAGCTGTACGAGGAGCAGACGAGTCGGTGGCAGCAGCAGCATCAGGAGCAGATGGAGTACATGCGCCGACTCACTCATACTTTAGGGATGGAGTTTCCTCCACCACCATTTGCAGATCCCCCCTCCCCCCCCTCCTTCAGATTAGAGTTTGTTTTTATGTTATAAAATTTGTGAAATCAAAATATGATTTTTTTTCTATTCGTAGTTTCTGTCTCATTATAAAATATTAATAATATTATATTTTGAAATAACAATATTAATATGAATAATAATATTATTTATATTTTATAATATTAAATTTTATATATATATTAAAATTTTATAATATTATAATTTAATTATATTTTTTTGTAATACTTGAATTATTTTAATATTTGAATGTAAAATAATTCTATTATTTTTATATTAATTAAAATAACTTATTAATATTTTTTTTATTTATGAATTATAATTCTAATATTATTATATTAATTAAATCATTTATTAATATTCTATTATTTTTTATTTTTGAATTATAATTCTATTATTATTATACTAATTAAAATAATTTATTAATAATTTATTATTTTTATTTTTGAATTATAATTATATTATTATATTAATTAAAATCATTTATTAATATTTTATTATTTTTTATTTTTGAATTATAATTGGATTGTTATTATATTAATTAAAATAATTTATTAATAATTTATTTTTTTTTATTTTTTTATAGTATTTGCGACGGGATATTATGCTCGTCGCAAATAGTATTATTATTATATGCATTAAAATAATTTATTAATAGTTTTTTATTTTTATTTTTAAAATAGTTTTTGCGATGGGTCCCGTCGCAAAAACTATTTGCGGCGGGCCCGTCTCAACAGGTATTTGCGACGGGGCCCATCGCAATTACTATTTGAAAAGTTTTTTACAAATATACGGAGTACTATTTGCGATGGGGAGAGTCCCTGTCGCAAAAAAAGGCTTTAGCGACGGGCCCGTCGCAAATAATTGTTGTTGCGACACCGTTTTCAGCAACGGGCCATTTGCGACGGGCCCCCATCGCAAAAAGCCATTTGCGACGGGATCCCGTCGCAAATACTTGTTTTTCTAGTAGTGTATTTCTTTTCACCCTTTATCCAAAGTATATACCGGTGGCTTTGGCGTGTTTTCTCTACTTTGGAAATTTTGGAGTACACGGCGTGTACTTCATTGTTATGCGGTTACTGGCCTGACAATCCCGTGTACGTGGAACACAGCTTCTCCTTGTACACGGTTTCACTTGGGCCAGATCGGACTACACAGCGTTTTGATTCAATATACACTTCGTGTATTTCGGTTCCATACGCCGTTCATTTCTGGTCAACACAGTGTAATAAAACTCAGGTATACTCAATTCACACAGCGTGGTTTGGCGGACCAGTACCGGTTCGTTGAACCTAAGTACACGGTGTGTAGTTTTCATTACACGCTGTGTATTCCTGTGTTATACAGACAGAAAGAGCGGCTCCTCTGGATGAGTTCCTCATTTTTTATTTTAATCAAAATTAAAATTAAAAGGTCGTTTCTATGATGTGAATCAAGAAATGAAGGAGGAAGAACAGATCTCGTTCATTCAGTTTAATAGAACAATCTATCACAAATTGAATCAAATATAAATGCGTAAATTATCAACGAAAATTAAATAACTATAATCAACATTGTAACCTCCCTCCGATACCAATTGAAGGTTCCGGGCGCAGCAGAAGCGCGTGGGTGGATGTGCTCACTTGGCTTTTTTTCATTAGCAATGATCAATCCGGGATCAATACGACGATAAATGCCAGTCTCCACAGATCGATTCACAGAAATAGACAAATAAGAAGAAAGGTCCCAGAACCAAAAAAGTGGATCGTCACAGGTTGATTATAATTAATTTAATTAATTGACAAGAAGTACCTTTTGGGTGTTCTTTCTTCGTTGATATTCTTGATCACGTTCTGATGTGATTTGTCATTGTGTCGTAGAAGCCAAGTGTAGACTTCCTCTAGCGGTGATCCACACGTGCACCTTGTATCTCTGGACGTCGCCAAAGGAGTCCTCCGGGTGCTAGCATGGAGAAACCTTTTCTTGTGTTGTCTGCCTCAGATCATCTTGATCCTATGGAAGATGATCTCTCTCGGTCTTGAGAGTGTTCTTGGAGGAAGAGGTTCTTTCAGCCTTGAAAGAATTCTCCAGAATTTTTGTGCACAATGATTCTCTTGTGTAAAGAATTGGGGTTGTGAGGATATTTATAATCGGGTTTGAGGTTGTAGAGTTATGACAATAAATAAATGTGTTATGCATTTTATTTATTTCATTAACTCTTTTGAAAACCCCATGTCAAATAATTAATTCCTTGACATGCGCCCACGCTGATTATAATAAATATCATTTAATAAAATGATATTATTTCCTCAAAATCCCGACTGGAAAAACTACACGGCGTGTAATCATAAATACATGGTGTGTACATTCAATGTACACGGCATGTATATCTTGTTTTCATTTTTTTTCATTTCCTTTCCATGATGAAAACTACACGGCGTGTAATCATTAATACACGGCGTGTACTTGTTTTTATTCTTCCTCCGAAATTAAAACGATTTAGGCTTCCTTGAATAATTATTAAACCACGTACGGGAATAATCTTTATTCTACTTGAGATACTTGAATACACTTAGTGTGTGACCCTCTAGGCCGCTTTCTCGTTGGCATTAGGCGGTCTTGCCTAAAGTCCAAGATTACTGTCTAGCAACGGGTCAAGGAACCCAAGAGAAAGAAGTTGGCGCCGCATTGACGTGTCATCTCATACAAACGCTCACTGTGTAATTTAATCCCTTTATCTCAATATCTCATCAAGCAGGTTTCATGTCTATGTCATAAACCTATATGCTTGATCTATCATTCTTTGACTTCCAAAAATAAACTCGTCGTGACACCATGGCCATGGAATTTGTTCGACAGTTCTATTTCAATCAAAGGGCCCGAGATATTTACTTCCATAAATATGGAAGGAACAAATCCTTCCTCGACTTGTCCATTAACAACATGTCATTTGTGATACACCCAACGTACCCTACTTCCCTCCAACTGTCTTCATGACGATTTTCATCGGCAAATCTAAGTGTGCGAGTCATGACATGAGTTAATGATAATCTTCCAGTCTAAGGACCATTACACACGCTCGTAGATAGCAATGTTCGATGACACAAAAACATGCAGAATTGCTACTGGAGAGTCTGTTCTCATCTTGGAGATTACCAAGTGCGAACTCCATGAGAGAGAGTCTCGTCTTCTTACGAGTACTCACACATGACAGTCTGTATACTATGTGTCCTATCATAGTATGTCATCCAACTGCAGAACTTTATTTAAGAATATTTGTCATAGCATTTTAAGGTTCTCATCATAGCAGGGACCTACCATGACCTTATCAATGTAACAAATATTCCATGACATTATTATATTATAGTCATACAGAACAATGAACAATATATAATAAGTGAACATTAATGTAATCAAAGTACAAAATAGTTGGTTCTCAAGACACCAACCCTAACAGATTTTTGGGAATGTATTGTCTCAACAATACTCTATAAATCTTATTGATTTTGATGCTCACAAATACCCTTGTTTGTTTTACTGATGATATTACTTCAAGTGTATTTTAGGAAATTAATATTTTTTATAATCCTTATTTTGGAATTATATTCAAGTTTTTAATTTGCGAGGAATATTCATCAAAGTGTTCAAAATGCTCTTAAGAATATTATGGAAACACTTTTCATACCCTATATTTAAGAATTTAATGTAAGGAACAAACCCTACATTTGTATTAAACCTTATGTTGAAATATAAGTGCGTATAGTTAATAAACCCTGCGTTAATAGAAACATTTGGATGGAACCTTACATTTGATAAAGAGAAAATGCATGGCTAAAGAACCATACGTTTGAGAAACAAATGTATGGTTCATCAACCTTACTTTTGTGATCAACCTTACGTTCAAATAATGAACGCTACGTAGTTGAACCCTACGTTTGGTATTTTTTTCATTTTATGAAGGAACCCTGTGTTTGACTTTTTAACATTGGAGATTTGAATATTTTATCAGAGTTTCATGCAACAGTCTTTTCAGAAAATCAAGATGATTTAAATCTCATTTTCAACCAATTCAAATCTCATTATGATTGATTTAAAGAATCGTATTCAGTGGAGAAATTATCTCTTATTATTAAGGGAATTTAAAATTACTCTGAGATGTTTTTATGAATTTGAATTCTCACGATCTATCAGGAAATTTTCTTGGATCTGGAATTACGAAGCAAGCTCTCTTCATTTATTTATTCTATTAGTGTATTTGTTCAATATATATGTGTATGTGATTCGTATAAAAAAATGGAGAGTCACATATTTCTATTCAATTGCGTTATTGTAAATATCTTTTACAGATCTACTACAACAATCGATTAGACTCTGTTATCTACAGTTTAGGCTACACTTTGAAGATATACATGTTTTGAATCTCGTATTTGTTGTAAGTCTATTGTTGCTAATCATTGTTGCTTTTATTTAAAGATCTATTGCAATCAGATCACTTCAGAACTACTCCTTGAAGATATTATTTTATGAAGAAGAATATCCATATACTATTATTTGTTGTTACAACTATCAAGTTTAATCTAAACCCTTTAAATCAATATATTTTTATTGAGATTTTCAACTGCTTGTACTCAGTTGTGGTGGAGTATCAGTTTCTCGATCTAAGTTTTGGATATTTGGTTCTCTGTTAAAGAACCATAAGGCTCTATTTTTAGACTATTTTGTAAAGGTGTTGATTGCCTACACTTAGTTGTGAATTGGTCTTATGATATGAGGACCTGACTAGTGAAATTCACCAAGCTCGCAAAGAGAGTAATTGGCGGAGTGGACTAGGGGATCTTTGTGCCCCAAACCACTATGAAAATTCATGTTCTATATTTCTATTTTATCTGCTGCATATTTTTTATACAATCGTAAACACTGCTTATCCACATAATCTACAATTGATATCAAAAGCCAGATTTGTGGAAGATTTTAAAAAGACACAATTCACCCCCCCCCCCTCTTGTGTATATTTGTATATTCCAACCTAACACTCTTTCTTATAGCTCAAAGAAAGGAGAACAACCCACTCACATTTATCTCAAGTACTATGAAGACCAAACATCCCACTAATTGATACATAACCAATGGCCGACAAGCGTAACCATTGTCCTATACTATTGTTATCCCGACTCTCTAACCTAGAGTCACATCTCAATAACTCAAGGTGATATCATTCCACAACTCATCTAACTCAAGGGAATCAACCCAAATAACCCACCATAAGCCTAACCACTAGAGGGTTCACATCTAACTTAGGGATCACACAACCACCTTCCTCGCATTACCCCACACTAATCACTCTATAGATATCCACATAGCCATCACATGACAACATCACATGCTAACCTCACCGTTATGAGGGTCCACCTCTAACCAAACCCGAAGCCAAACTAGCCAACCACATCTGAGCCCATCCCCTAAAGGAGGCTATTCTCCAACCTACACAACCAACATAATGTACCCCCCTCAAAAAATTATCCATGTTAAATAGAACAAGTAAGAGATTCTAAGGGTGTCTCACACACAAATCATGAAAACCCAATTTAAAAATTCCAATCGGGCTCACAAAATCCCAAATTGGTACACCGATCCACTTCCACCTTTTGAAAACTCATTTCAACCCACTATTTTATTCAAAAAAAATTATAGAACCACTTTCAAATCATTTGACAAAAGATCAAATATAAATCCCCATATTACTTTAAATAATTTGAGAAAAACAATTATTTTTCCCATTTGATATAATTTAATGAAAACTAACACCCAACCCAATTCACAGCTCAAATAGGGAAAACTGCCTTTTAAAATTCTATTTCCTTTTAAAATGATCCATTGAAATTATTTTATAAACAATTGGATTTAATTTTTTAAAAATTAGAACAAACCTTTGGAAAAACCATTTAATACCTTTAATGCCAGTTGAATTTTCCCTTTTAAAAACAAAAAATCTTGACCAACATATGAAATGGAAATGGAAGGAACACACAAAATAAATTTTTTGCTTGATCAAGGATTGATTCTATATCATCAACACCTGCATGTTAGTATCAATCATGAAAAATAAAATATATCAAGCTCAAGATAAATTAATTAAATGTCACCAATAATGTATTTGGGAAAACACTAAATATATTTTTGCTGGAATTTAATTAATTTAAGCCTCTATCAACCATAGGCAACAAGTGCATGACATGTGAACCTGTGTGCCTATCTATGATGCATGAACTCACCGAGTCTTTCTAATCAAGACAAGAGATAAAAACCCATAAATCATAAATACCCAAAATCATGTGCATCACTCGAGGTGAAATAAGTCAACTCTAAAAGCACAAACCAAAACAGCAATCCCACCCCTAGAAATATGGACTTCCCTTGTACATGGGTTAGCTGATCCCAAGCATGAGTTTGATACCAAGTCCCAAAAACTCTCAATCTCTTGCCTACCAAGTCTTAAATAGTATGATAAAAAAAATCCCTAATACCATTTTTGTGACACCCCAACCCGGATCACCTGACCCAGGCTGAGGGAGGCCATTGAAGCCTCATGCATTCCTCCCTATATTTAATTGGCTACCGGCTAGTGGTGAGAACCTAATTAGCACTGTGTGGAGACTATACACTTTCTGATAGATAACCAATCAAAATACACAATCACATAAGCAATAATCACTATAAAGAAACATAACAAAAAAGTATAAGCAATAAGAATAAAAAAAACCCATGCTATAACAGATGGAATATAATATCTAGTATAAAAATTAAATAGATCTCCACATATGGTAGATCTATATACAATAAAAAAGGAAAAAAAACTAAAGATGAAACTCAACAGATGATCCTGGAGTCTATCCCAATGTTGCCTTGTCCGACCCACTCCTCATGCACAACTTTCTTAAGTAGGGCCCTTACCCTAATATGAAATCCCTAGCCATAAAGATTGCATGTGCACTGAGATGCCTGTACAGGGTGTGAGTATACACCCAATAGGAAACCACCAATGTATCCTAATAATAATTGAAATGTATGTATAAAAGTTTATGTGATGACAGAAAATAAATACATAAATAAACATACAACCCGTTGGGTGATCATGCGCTAACCAGGCCACCAGGAACCCTGACCCTACCTGCATTGGCTCATTGCAATAAGGAATGTCTGACAGAATCTCAGAAATGTATACATCCCATGAGTCGTTCTTGTCAATCAGGTCACAACCTAATCAAGCTCCCAGACCCATACCTTTGTACTGAGGGAGGTCACTCAAGTCTCATTAACCTATCCTTGGGGGTTCTAGGGAGGTCATAGCCAATCACATCTACCCATCCTCGCAGACTATGCAGAGGCCACATTCAATCATGTCGGCCCATCACCATGGACACTTGGGAGGCCACATTCAATCACACCAACCCATCACCATAGACTATGTGGAGGCCATATACAAGCAGCAATCACTGGCAAGGGAAAAACGCGACATCACAACTTGGCCCAATGTCTCACTCTCACTCGTGAAGGCCATCATCATCATAGAAGACTAGAACCACCTCACTCGTGGTTATCCTCAGATCACATGTCATGTTACGCCATATCCCTCATGATTAGACCATATCATCCTATGAACCCAAATAACATCATACCACCATATATCATCCCTTTACAAACCCAAAGGATATTTTCTAAGCCTAAACACCGAAGCAGACAACCCTACCTTTATACCCCTATATGAGATTCTCATTCGTATATTTCAAGGTACAAAACCATGAGGATTTACTACATGAACCCCTACATCAATTATCTTGGCCACACTAGCCTTAACCGAGACCAAATGGATTATTATAAGCCAAAAATCCCAAGTGGATATCCCTACGCACATACCCGAGACAAATCTCTCTTTCACTGTTTCAAGACATACAAGTTTCACTCACCCTCTAAGGGACCAACCACTTCGATACAGACCTCACCCACTTTCCTTAACACCAAAAGTAGAGGTATCATAGGGCATTCATACACGCACATAAAAATCTTGACATTCCATTTTATGCGATAGCTGCAAAATGGTAAGAACATACCACCTCAAGCCTGGTGAAGGCAATCCATTAAGAATCACCACCTGATTCAAGCCCGACATGCCAAACACACAAAAATCATCACCAAATTCATTACATTAGGGTTAGGGAAAGAAAAACCAAGGAGAAATAAGAATCTAGGGCTAAGATGGGGTTAAACATACCCGAAGGGACCAATTACAATAAACAACACTTGAACCCGCCATGAAAGGTGGTCAGAGGAGCTCTCGGAAGCCAAAATCCCCAAAATCCTAAAAGGGTGTTGGGGGGAAGAAATGAGGGGTATCCTAGGTGATCCCCCTATTTTAAAACACCCGAAACACTACCCAGGAGTGGTTCAAGGCATGAAACAATGTTTCACACTGTGAAAGTATCGAACATCACCCCTCGAAGCCCTGACCCCAATATTTCATGGCATGACACACTATGTCACAGTGTGAGTTCTAACTGGAACTCTCAAATAGTTGTAGGTCCATACCAGGCCTCCTGAACTAACTTTTGAACTACCTCAACACCTCCATCAGCAAAAAACTAGTGAGATTCACCCATCTAAGCCAATCAATTAATCTGCAACGTGCCTCAAAATTTGAGGGGCATTACATTGTTAAGGTGTTTGAGATTTGAAAATGAATTAACAATAAAGAAGAAAAAGCGATGAAAGTGACGATTCAAGATGAGTGGAAATGAATGTAAAGAAAGCAATAAAGAGAGGTACAATGATGTGACTGTTGGGAAAGATGGCAAGCGATGAACACACAAACAACAAAAAACATGAACGCGTAGCGGATAAATCTTTCCCTCAAACAGCGGATGCGTAGCGACAAAAAATAGGTGCAGAAAATAAAATTGACACCAGAAATTTTTACGTGGAAACCCCAAAAAGGAAAAACCACAGGACCTAGTCCAGAAAGAGGGATCCACTAAAAATAGATAAGTACACGGTAGAGACTCCCCAAAAATGATAGGGATCTCAAAAGTAATACTTAAAAATAGTGGATCAAAGTCGGAGTATAGATGCAGTCTGAATGAAGCCTGAAATGAAGAAAATAGACTGCTAAAGAAACCCAAATAGATCTGACCATGAAAGCAGAATATTGATGTCCGAACAAAAGTGCAGATGAAAAACACCGGGATCAGATCAAAAAACACCACAGATGAAAGCCAATCAAATCAGAGTAGTTCCACCAGTTGCAGATCTAAAAACCGCTCCTTGAAAATGCAACTGCACTGCCTCCAACCACTGCCGAGAGAAGAGCCACACATCTCATATAAATAGAAGATGATATCTCATGTATCTCTTAAAATATATCTCATATCTGATTAAATATATTAAATATATCTCATCAAAGATATAAAATATATCTTCTCAAAGATATCAGATATATTTTGTCAAAGATATAAAATATCTTTTTTAAAGATATCAGATATAAAAAAAATATTTATCGGGGCCAGATGAGGAGGCGCCCCAACAAACTCCCCCTCCGACTCAACTGGGGATCATCGCCAACCCTGCAATTAGTTAGAAAGTCTCAAATTTTCCTCTGGGTAAACTCTTGGTCAACATGTCTGACCCATTTTCATCAGTATGGATCTTCTAAAGCTCTAACTGTCTCGAATCAGGAACATTACAGATCCAATGATATCGAACATCGATATGTTTCGACCTGCCACGAAAATTGGAATTCTTTCCCAAAAAAATAGCACTCTGACTATCACAAAATAAAACATATCTGTCTTGATTGAAATTGATCTCTCGAATAAAAGTTTTCATCCACAACAATTCTTTGCATGCCTCTGTAGCTGTAATAAACTCTGACTTTGTGGTAGATAAAGAAACACATCTCTGCAACCTAGACTGCCAAGATACAGCTCCCCCTGCAAAAGTAATCAAATAACCTGAAGTAGACTTCCTCGAATCGATATCTCCTGCCATATATGAATCTGTAAATCCACAAAGAACAGGTTCCCCTTTTCCAAAACACAATCTCAGATCAGAAGTACCACGAAGATAACGAAAAATGCACTGCACTGCCCTCCAATGCTCTCTGCCTAGATTTGACAGAAAACGACTGACTACACCAACTGCATGAGCTATATCAGGTCTAATACATACCATGAAATACATCAAATAGCCAACAACAGATGAATAAGGTATGTGTTGCATCTCCTCTGTCTCTTCATCAGTAGAAGGTGACTGACTGGTGCTGAGCTTAAAATGTAAAGCAAGAGGAGTACTAACCACTTTAGCTCTATCTATAGAAAATCTCTGAAGAACCTTCTCAATATATCTCTCCTGAGATAACCACAATTTCTTGGCCTTCCTGTCACGGGAGATCGTCATGCCAAGAATCTGTCATGATGGCCCCAAGTCTTTCATCGTAAAAGACTAGCAAAGATCTTTCTTCAATCTGTCAATTCTAGAAGCATCATGGCCAACAATGAGCATATCATCAACATAAAGCAGCGGTATAATAAAATCATCATCAGTGAATCTCTTAACAAACACACAATGATCAGAAGATGTCTTCCTGAAACCCTGATGAGAAATGACAGATTCAAACTTTTTATACCACTGTCTCGGAGCTTGCTTCAAACCATACAAACTCTTCTTCAATCTGCAGACATGATTCTCCTTACCTGTTTCAACAAAACCCTCTGGTTGCTCCATATAAATCTCCTCCTCTAAATCTCCATGGAGGAAAGTTGTCTTCACATCCATCTACTCAATCTGAAGATCCAAACTAGCAGCCAAACCAAGAACAACCCGAATAGAAGACATTTTGACAACAGGTGAGAAAATCTCATCAAAATCAATTCCTTTCTTCTGACGGAAGCCTTTAACAACTAACCTTGCCTTATATCGGGGAACAGAACTGGATTCTTCATTCTTAATCCGATAAATCCACCAATTTTGCAAAGCTCTCTTACCTGTCGGTAACTTCACCAGCTCAAAAGTGTGGTTTTCGTGCAATGATGTCATCTCGTCATCCATTGCCGCAACCCATCTGTCCTTCTGTTCACTTTTCATCGCCTCATCAAAAGATTCTAGTTCTCCCCCTTCAGCGAGGAGCACATACTCACCAGGTGAATACCGAGTAGAAATGGTACGATGCCGAGATGACCTCCGGAGTGGAACTGTGGGTTCATTGATAACCCCAGGAACCGGATCATCAGAAACAAAAGGTGCATCGGGAATATCAACTCCAACCTGTTCACCCTGAGCATCATTCTGCACATAAATGTGATCATCAGAATCAACATTATGAGGTAAATGTGAATCAGAACCTGGATCAAGACTAACAAAGCCATCAGAAGTTGGAGAAGTGAACTTTTCTCCCTTATCAATATCTGGAATAGTCTGGTCCTCTTTAAATACTGCATCTCGGCTTCTGACAAGTTTCTTCAAAGCAGGATCATAAAACCTGTACCCAAACTCATCGTGTCCATAGCCAATAAAAATACACTGTCGTGACTTATCATCCAACATGGATCTCTCATCTCTAGGAACATGAACAAAAGACTTGCAACCAAAAACTTTCAAGTGATCGTACCTGATCCTTTTTCCATACCAAAACTTATCGGGAGTGTCTTTCTGCAAAGAAATTGAATGTGATAAATTGATAATATAAGTAGCAGTAAGTAAAGCCTCACCCCAAAAATGTCCAGGCAACTTTGCTTCCGAAAGTAAACAACAAACTCTTTCCAACAAAGTCATGTTCATCCGCTCAGCTACACCATTTAGCTGAGGTGTCTTGGGAGGTGTCTTTTGATGTCGAATACCTTCCTGCCTGCAATACTGATCAAATGGACCACAATACTCTCTCCCATTGTCAGTGCGAATAAATTTCAATTTCTTGCCTGATTCCCTCTCAGCAGAAACATGAAATTGCTTAAAAACACTAAGCACCTAACTTTTGGCATTCAAAACATAAACTCAAAGCTTTCGTGAGTAGTCATCAATAAATGTCACAAAATAAAGACCGCCACTAAAGGTCTTAGATTTCAAAGGACCACAAACGTCTGAATGTACTAATTCAAGTACCTGTGACTTCCTGTGTGGATGATGACTGCTGAAACTCACTCTGCTCTGTTTCCTAGCCATGCAATGATCACATGTGTCCAATTTGACACTCTTCAAATCTGGAAGAAGATTTCGCTTGGCCAAACAACCAAGCCCTTTTTCACTGATGCGACTGAGCCTCTTATGCCACAACTTGGATGAACCACTGCACTCAACAACGCGAGCAGTATCACATGAAATAGACGCTCTAGTCCAGTACAAACCTGACTGCTTCTTCCCTCGAGCCACAATCAAAGAGCCCTTGGAAAGCTTCCATTGCCAATCACCAAAAGTACTGATAAACCCTTAATCATCAAGAACGCTGGTAGAAATAAGATTCAAGCGAACCTTTGGTGCATGTCGAACATTCTTCAAAATCAGCTTACTTCCAGTACTGGTCTCTAAACAAACAATCCCATACCTACGACATCAACATGACCATCATTACCCATCTTCAAAATCCCAAAATTACCTGGGTTGTAAGATGTAAAGAACTCCTTCTTTGATGTCACGTGAAAACAGGCACCACTGTCAACAACCCAACAAGAATGATCAGAAGCAATATTAATGGAGTCATAAATAATAACAAGATCACCCCCTGTAGCGGCAGTGACATGATCATCTTCATCGACATTCTTCTTTGGCTGATTTCCCTTCATTCTATTTTCTCTTTTCAGCTGATAACAAAACTTCTTAACATGCCCCTTCTTACCACAATGATGACATTCAAAATCTCTCTGCTTTGATCTGGATTTGCTTCTGCTTTTACTCTTTCCTCGACTGCTCTGTCCCTGATTCTTTTCCTGGCTTCTCCCCCTGTTCTCTGTGACTAAAAGCTCTGAAGATTTCTCTTGAGTACGTCTTCTGACTTCTTTATTCAAAATAACAGACTTAACAAAACTGAATGTCACAGCACCATTAGGAGCAGAACCGGTTAGAGTAACACGTAAATTCTCCCAAGAATCAGGTAACGTGTTAAGCAATAAAAGTGTTAAAACCTCATCTTCAAAATTAATACTCATGCTAGACAACTGATCAAAACATCCCTGATATTCACTTAAATAATCAGAAATAGACGTACCTTCTATGTACCTCAAATTCATCATTTGTTTGAGAAGAAACAATTTATTGTTTCCTGTCTTAGAAGCATAGGTAGTCTCGAGCTTCTCCCACAATGTTCTGGCGTGAGAGATGTTGACAATGTGATTCATCACGTTGTCTTCGACCCATTGATGAATGAAGTCACAAACCATCTCATGCTCGAACGCCCATTCTTTATCTGACATCCTTTCTGGCTTCTGGGTACTAAACACTGGAAGATGCATTTGCTTGACAAAAAGCAGATCCTTCATTTTAAGTCGCCACATATGATAATTGGTACCATTCAATAAAATCATCCGGCTATAATTGGCTTCCATAATGAATATGAAATAAAAACCAAACCCTATGATACCAGATGTTGGGAAAGATGGCAAGCGATGAACGCGCAAACAACAAAAAACACGAACGCGCAGCGGAGAAATCTTTCCCTCAAACAGCGGATGCGTAGCGACAAAAAATAGGTGCAGAAAATAAAATTGACGCCAGAAATTTTTACGTGGAAAACCCAAAAAGGAAAAACCACGGGACCTAGTCCAGAAAGAGGAATCCACTAAAAATAGATAAGTACACGGTAGAAACTCCCCAAAAATGACAGGGATCTCAAAAGTAATACTTAAAAATAGTGGATCAAAGTCGGAGTATAGATGCAGTCTGAATGAAGCCTGAAATGAAGAAAACAGCCTGCTAAAGAAACCCAAATAGATCTGACCATGAAAGCAGAAGATTGATGTCCGAACAAAAGTGTAGATGAAAAACACTGGGATCGGATCAAAAACCACCGCAGATGAAAGCCGATCAAATCAGAGTAGTTCCACCAGTTGCAGATCTAAAAACCGCTCCTTGAAAACGCAACTGCACTACCTCCAACCACTGCCGAGAGAAGAGTCGCACATCTCATATAAATAGAAGATGATATCTCATGTATCTCCTAAAAGATATCTCATATATGATTAAAGATATTAAATATATCTCATCAAAGATATAAAATATATCTTCTCAAAGATATCAGATATATCTTGTCAAAGATATGAAATATCTTTTTTAAAGATATCGGATATAAAAATTTTTTTATTGGGGCCAGATGAGGAGGCGCCCCAACAGTAACATGCGCTGTTATAGATCCATCCTTTAATAGTGCAATAAAAAGGGTTTTATCAGTGCTAAAAAACGTTGATGGTGTAAGCGCCTTAAAAAGCCGATCTCTTTTATCAGTGTTAGAGAAAGAATTGATAAAGAAACACTTTATCAACGCTAAAAAAACACTGATAAATCAACATTGCTTTTATCAATGCTTTTCAGCGTTAATAAGTGTCCCTTTTATCTTCCCTAAAAAAAGGTGATAAAAGCAAGGTCGATTTTTTAAGCACTCAGTACCCATCACACTGCCTTTTATTAGAGCTTGCCAACACCCCTACATCATCACTCATCCACCCTCCCATGCTTTTATTAGTGCTCACCAAACCCCTCTACCAGTGCTCGCTCGCTAGCTCGCCAGCCCCCTCCCATTAACAATGCTCATCGACCCTGCCACCTATGTCCGCCTAGCTTGATTTGAAGGTGAGACCCTCACCACTACGCCCCTATACCCTTACCCGCACTCCATATTATTTTGTTCTATATTTTTATGATATATTTATTTATTTTTATGTATTTAGATATATTTTTTATCCATATATTTATATAAAATTATTTTAAATACATTTATGAAATATGTTTGCGTGTGTGTATTTTTGTGTGTTTATATTTATATTTATGTGTGCATTTTCATATTTATATTTATATACAATTATATATATTCATATAATTATTTTTAAATATATTTACAAAATATGTTTGTGTGTGTGTTTGTATGTGAGTGCGCCAAAATATAAATAAAAATAAAAAAATTATTTACAAATATAAGATGTTCATATTTATTTACAAATATAATATGTTATGTTTACTTCAGTGAAGACGATCATAGCACCGAAGCGCGGCGCAATGTCCCAGACAAAACCAGTACTCGATATCGCCTTCTTTGCCGCAGTAGAAAAATATGGGCCCCGTCCTCTCCGCCCCGACCCAGTGCTCGGTGGGCTCGCTCGTGGGCTTGGGCAACGCCCTCCATCGAGGCAACAATACGCAGCCCCTAACCCTAAAATTTCACCTCCCCGCCGTTACTCCTCCCGCCTCTGCCTCGCCTCGCCGTCGCCGAATCGCTTCTCCCCAAAGCTCCGGCGCCGAGGACTTCCCCTCTGGTCTCGTCCGACGGCGACGACACCCCCGCACTCGCTGCCCTTTCCTCTCCCTCCCCTGCTCGCTCACCACCTGCTGTGGCCCCCCTCAATTCGTTCGCTAAACCCCAACCCGAGCGGCGTTATTTTGCTGCCGGTGTGACGGTGTCCCGCGCGCCTCCTCGCCCCTAATTCCGGTGCGAAGGACGGCGCCCCTCCCCCAACACGAATCCTGGTGCCTCGCTCTCTACATTTTTTTGCGACAAACCACTGCCATATCACATGGTCCTCTAGTTTCATCACATATTGCTGTCATTAGGGCGGTGTCGCAGGTACCTACGCGCTGTTAAAGATGGTAGACTTCATTGGTGGGTTGATTTTTGGTGGAGATGAAGTAGGCAAGCCAAATTTGGTGGAATCCGACTGACGGATTCAAAAAGTTGCGAGCAGGTGAGGGTGAGTTTGTATTATTGATCTATATTCGTTAAAACGTTTTAATTTTTCATATATCTTCAATTTGTTTATATTCTCCCAGGGCAACATTTGGAATTTCAGTCGCCGGGGCCGGCCCTGTCTCCAGGCATGGACATGGATAGGTCGCAGCGTAAACGATCAAGCTTGGCATCTGAAATAATTTTTGAGATCCTGAGTTGGGCGACCTTGGAAACCCTAATGACGTGCAGGATGGTGTGCAAGGAATGGAAGCGCATCACCGGTGGCTCCAACTTTACCGACCAACACATCCTCCGATCCAGAATGATTTCGGGTTATCTTGTTCAAGTTTTCGGAAAATTTAGTCCCCTTATTGGAGTGATGCAGGCGCACGCGCAAATGGACCTTCCCTTGGATTTTGTATCCTCCTCTGTCGCGATACTGGCGTCTTCCAACCAAGGCTTGCTGTGCTGCCACGACGGGCGGGAGGCAGTCCATCTCTTGTGCGTCTGCAAACCCACCACCAGGCAAATTCAACGCATCCCAAACCCCGACTACCCCTTTACCATTTTCGACGACCATCTGGGGCTGCTGGTAATCTCCAACAATCCTCTGCACTACAAAATCATACGCTGGTGAGATTCTATCATACTCTGTTTCTTCATCCACGCACCGTTTATTTAACTGTGTGAGGACACCACCATTTATTTGTGTGAGTTATGTTACTGAGCAGGAGTGAAAGCCCCAGGGGTGGAAACAAGGTGCAGTTTGATGTGTTTGATTCGGAGGCATGGGCGTGGAAGTCCAAAGGCAAGTTTGTTTTGCCTTACTTGCCTAGAAGAATGCGCGGGTTTCCTGTTTTGGTGCGGGGGGTGTTCCATTGGATGATGCCCGACAACAAGCATATTCTGAGCATCGACGGCTACAATGAGAGCTGGGCCTTCCAAGATCTGCCGCCGGCGGTGTGCGTGGATGATGATGACTGCGGGTGGAAGAAGAGCCAGGTGGCGGTGGTTGGGGGAATGTTAGGAGTGGTCCGGAAGGAGGGAGGAGACGGGACGCAGTGGGAAGTGTGGGTTGTGGAGGAGACGGGAGGGGCGTGGAGGAAGTGGGGCGTGATCCCATCACCATGGCAGGGCACCAAGGTTTGGTTCGGACTGGTGGCGTTGAATTTTCACTGGACTCCGGGTATTAGCAATTTAGGGTTTCGCTCCAACTGGGAGCCCTGGGTGGAGGCATAGGCTGATATTTTGCGGTTGATCTATTTATAAGATTTTGAGATATAAAATTTCTATTTAGAATTCTCAGTAGTCTAATTGTTTTATTTATTTTAGGTGTATGGTTTATTTATTGAAATGGTATTTATAAGATTTTGAGATATAAAATTTCTATTTAGAAATCTCAGTAGTCTAATTGTTTTATTTATTTTAGGTGTATGGTTTATTTATTGAAATGGTATTGTTGTATGAATTATTGATATTTGTACGGTTTAATTTATATATGAATTATTGTTTTTTGTAAGATTCAATTTATATCGAATGATTTAACAAATTTATATATGGTGTTTATGTAATTTATTTATTTTTGTATAAAATAAAATAATTTATATTTGGGGAAATATTATTGTTTAGAAAAATGTGTATATTTGTAATTTAAATTGTGAATATTTAGATTTGAATATATTAATATGTATATATTATATTATATAGCTTAAAGTAAAATAAATTTTAACTTTAATATTCTACACAGATAAATAAGTAAATCTACCTAAATATTTTATATAAATTATCATATTAATAATTATTTACAAAAAGTATTAACTTTATTTGAATATAATAATTTATGTGTTATATTATTTATCATATTTAAATTTATTTAAATATAGAATATATTATTTGATATATGTATATATAATATTATTTTCTTAAGGAATCCAAAAAAAATCATTGTTAATAATAATTTTTAAATTATATTAATTATAAATAATTATTATTTCAAGTAATTATGTATAAAATATAATTGTTTAAATCTTGAAAAGTTTCATTACTTGAAAAAATGTATATATATTTATATGTTTATCGGTGAAGTTACAATATGTAAAACATAATAATTATCTCAAAAAACATGTTAATAGTATTGTGTAATTACTGATCTTGAGATAACTGACCAACATATGATTGAAATTACATATTTTTTTTTTGTATACAGTTATATAATTTGAAATAATTGCATTTTCTTTTCCTCGTTGATGATCTGCGAGTCATCTATCTCTCTAAATATGTAGGGACTTGTGTGTCCGTGTGAAGATGTTATGTATTCCAAACCCCTAGGCCTCATCACTTGCATGTGAGTAAAATTATAACAAAAGGACGTTTGACAAGAGGCGTTGATATTCGATGTTGGATTTTTATACCATAACTGAAAGGAGACTGGTGGTTACTGAAATCTGATATAGTAGAGGCTCTAGAAGTCTCCCCCCTAAGTTTTGGTTGAAATATCAAATAATGATAAACCAATCCATAGAATGTTTTAAAATCAGCCACGATTATTTAATCATAACTAATTAAAACACGTTAAAAGCATGTTCACCACACGCGGTGCACGATTGCACGCCGGTTACCCAAGCGTTTACGCGGCGCCGGCCCCCGTTGGGGAACTGGGCTTCACCCCTTGGGTGGGCCTGGGGAAGGTAGGGGATTCGCGGGCCACTGCATGCCTGACCGCGTAACCACTCGGGGGCTGGGCCATCACCCGCATTGTTTCCCGGCCCCTACCTTTAAAATAAAATAAAATAAAGATATCTATAATATCGTATTGAATTTTCTTTCTAGGTAATCATGCATGCACCAATATACTTAAATGAGGATGTTATTTATATCGATCTGGGTTTTAGCTACAGTTTTCCACTTGCTAGAGTGATAATTCTTCATAAATGTCTGAATAGAAATAAATGTATATATATAAATATATTATTTATTATATATAATTATAGGTAAAGTTACAGTATATCAAACGTAATAAGTATCCCCAAAAAACATGTTAAGAGTTAGTAATGTGAAACGGGCGGGTCGAGGCGGGGCGGCCCAAACCCGCGCGGGTTTGAGCTCGCACGGGTTTGTCCTCAAAAGCCCGCATATGATGCGAACCAAAAAATTCAAACCCGCCCACCCCACATAAGCCCGCGGGTTGTCCACATTTTAAAAAATATATACTATTTATAATCATATAAATATTGTATTTTTTTTCTCATTCTTAATTGTTATTGTTGGGAGAAGTATTGATTGACAATACCTAGAGTTTTAAAGGATGTGATGAATCGTTTTTCTATGGGTTAATGGTGGCATGTGACGACAACAATGTGGTGGTGAACTGTTGCGATGCAAAGTAGGCGAGTGATCGGTGAGAGGCGATGAATGATAATGTTGGTCACGTGGTGATGCAAACGGCTAGAATAAACGACGAATTTCCAAACAACAATCGGTTTCGAAGGAGGATATTAGGGTTCCCATGATATCATTTCCGATTTTTTTAATAAAAAAATAAAATTAAATAATAACAAAATTAAATCGACTCAAAAAATATCATGATTATAATAACTCTTTTAGAATTGAAACCGTGTGAAGGGGAGATGAATTCCATTTTTCGAGAGGTGGGATGACACATCATGTGAATATGGTGAATAATTACAATATAAATATTATAATATCATATTAAAACTATAAATATAAACCTATTTAAAATTCACATGTGAATGAATGGTGAATTAGTATGATAATTACAGTGAGAAATCATATGCCATGGTTTAATCATAATTTTTTATTAAAAAAACTAAAATATTAACGAAACATATATTGTAAAAAAAATATTTTTTTTAAAAACATTAGGCCCTCGGGTAAACCCGTACCCGCGCGGGCTCAATCCGCATTGGCCCACACTCTAAACGATCAAATTTTTTAAGCCCGCCCTACATCCATCCCATACCCACGATGCCCGCGGGCCGTGGACCCGTTTCGCATCACTATTAAGAGTATTGCATGATGACTGATCTTGATATGAACAACCAATGTATGATTGAAATTGCATGTCGTATTTTTTTGTATGCAGTTAAATAATTTGTAATAATTGCATTTTCTTTTCCTCGTTCATTACCTGTGTGTCATTCATCTTTCTAAGTATATAAGGACTTGTGTGTCTGTGTAAAAATGTTATGTTTCCCAAACCCCTAGACCCCGTCACTTGCATGGGAGTAATATCCATTATCTATACTATTCAACGTGCCTCCCATAACATGTGGCTCCTCCTAAGCATTTCTCCACCTACGTGTCCACCTTTCCGAGACCGATTCCCATTCCTATTATCACTTCCACAATTTCTACTTCCCAATCCTATTTCCTTGCAAAGACTGATTCACTTACGCATCACATCCTCTGATCTGTTTTCCTCCACAGATATCGCTTCCCTTTCAATGGCACCCCGTCGAACGCAATTAGGTTTCCTACTATAGCATCCCGTCTTTTTATCACATAAACTTTCATTACATTTTACAAAACCGAGGATCTTTAAGGTTTAGTGTCTTGGAAACCAGGAACATAATACATGAAAAGAACAAAAACACTCTTCTTAAACACTTGAAAGACTTCTCCTTAAGTTTATCCTAGGTTCATTACTGCATCTCATAACCTGGGGACATACATCAAAAGAAAGGGTGAGCAGAAAGCCCAGTAAGGGAAACAAGAGAAACATTTTACATGTGAACTTGAGATACTTCAATAAGGACATGAAAAGAACTTTAAGGCATGAGAAAGAAATCATGAGATACATCATAATAAAAATAACATTTTTCATAACTTGAAGATGTGGCTACGACATTTAATATTGACAATCGTTTCGTTTCACCAAGGTCCATCCCCAAGGTGTCGTTAAAAATTACCAAGGTTATTCACCAAGGCGTCGTTAAAATGGTCATCTCTAGAGATTAAGTCTTTACCCAATGCATTGGAACGCTATCAGGGCGCACCCTTAAATTTTCCTTTATTATCATGTGAGCCACAAATATCATCATCAAACAATTCATAAATAACCCATATAGCATAAAATAAATGGGTTTCATTTCATAATCATAACGTTTTAAAAACTGCTTTAAAGACATGATCTTTACGTTACTTTAAACCCACGGAAAGGGAAAGTGAGTATCATGTATGTAAATCCCAGAATTTAAAATAGAACATTTTTGTATATATGTGAATAACCCTGTAGAAATAAGAGTTTTGAGTATTCACTTAATAACATGAAGTAATTTTGAGAAAAAGAGAGAGGCATTTTGAGACAAAAATTTTGCAGCACAACGGATACGTTACAAGGTTTTAGAAAACGTTGAAAAGAGAGGGGACATGGGTCAAACAATGATAAATGACCCATAAAACAGTAGAGGGACAGAATATAAGGGATTTAAGAACATGGTAATGAAATTTGAAAATATACCATATGAAATGAAGAACATGAAAGGAAGACAAAAATAAGATTTCTCTTATGAAAATTCGGCAGCCTAACAGCGTTACATAAACTTCAACCAAAAATGAATTGATGATGTCGAATAGGGTCTCTTATCATATGAACATAAAATATCAGTATGATAGATATAGAGATCATACCCCAACATAATAAAAAGGAACTTGCAAGACATGACATGGAATTAGAACTTTGAAAAGGAGAAGGGTGAAAGAATCCCTTAAAAATTCGGCAGCCTAACGGCGTCACTTAAACTTCAACAAAAATGAATTGATGAGATCAAATAGGGTCTCTCATCATATGAACATAAGAGTCCAGTATGATAGATATAGAGATCATAACCCAACATAACAAAAAGGAACTTGAAAGAATTGACATGAAAGTATAACTTCAAAACGAGAAGGGTGAAGAACCACTTAAAAATTCGGCAGCCTAACGGCGCCACTTAAAACATCAAAAAGCTGAATTGAAGAGATCAAATGGGGTCTCTCATCATATGATCATAAAAGATCAGTATGATAAATTTAGAGATAATACCCCAACATAACAAAAAGGAACTTGAAATAATTGACATGAAAGTAGAACTTCAAAAAGAGAAAGGTGAAGAACCACTTAAAAATTCGGCAGCCTAACGGCGCCACTTAAAACTTCAAAAAACTGAATTGAAGAGATCAAATGGGGTCTCTCATCATATGATCATAAAAGATCAGTATGATAAATTTTGAGATCATACCCCAACATAATAAAAATGAACTTGAAATACTTTACATGATAATAGATCTTGAAAAATGAGAAGGGAGAAAGAATCCGTTACAAAAATTTCGGCAGCCTAACGGCGCCACTTAAAACTTCAAAAAACTAAATAATGAGAGTAAGAGGGGATCTCTCATTATATGAACATGAAAAGGGCAGTAAGATGAGTATAAAAGAACACCCTTTAACATAAGAACATGGAGCATAAAAGAAATTACATAAAAGAGATTTCTTGAAAAGAAAGAAAAAGATCGGATCCCTTACCTTAAAATGTAACTCTTAAACCTCAAAGGTTGGGACCTTGAGGGCTTGGGGGTACCTTGGGAGGACTCCTTGGGAGGTAATGAGACCAGAAATTCGTTGGGGAAGAGTGGGGAGTCGAATGGATGAGAGGAGGGCTTGGTATTTATAGGGAAAGTGAGGGGACAAGGCATTAATGGCCAAGGGACACCTCACATGTTATTTTCTCAAACCCATGTGCTCTCCCTTGGCATTTATCATGGAGTTAGGACACATGGGGCCCCCAAAACAATAATTCATCACCCTTGGCCGGACAACCCTTAAAAGATCTCATGACATCATCATGACACAGTTATGATGTCATTAAACATATCGAAACCCTAAAACTGCATTTTTACTATTCACTGAATAATTCATCTTTCTCAGAAAAATCCCAAACTTTCACCTTAACTAAATATCGATGCCCTAATTACATTTATGAACTCCATTTTATAAAAATAATTTTCTAAATATTTTTAATTTAATTTTTAAATAAAAAAACTATTCACCGAAAATTCATTTTTTTCAGAAAAAACCCCAAAAATTACCATAGCATAATATCGGTGCTCTGAGTTCAAAAATGAAATCCGTTTTATAAAAATAATTTTCTAAATATTTTTAATTAAATTTTTAATTAAAAAACACTATTCACCCGAAAAAACTAATACTTTAATAATAATTTATGAAAGCGTTATTTAACCATTTTATTGAATCACATTACTTAATCAAGGTGTATAAATTATATTAAAACTTTTTTTGAGTGAAATTACTAATCCATTTGGTCACATTACTAATCCTAAGTGTAAAATCACTATTCACAATTTACTATTCATCAAAAATTAAGTTGATCTTATTAGATTCTAAATTTCGAACTGAACATAATTGTAGAAGACCATTTTTCGAAAATCATTACACATTTTTAATTATTTAAGGTTTACAAAACCATTTTTAAAATATCCTTTTTCTAAAATTCATCAAAAATATGCATACTATATTTATCCGGTCATTTGAAAATTTATAAACTTCATCATAAGAAGAAATCCCAATTTTTATTTAAAACAAAGGATTACACAAGGCAGTTACGGTCTCCTTACATATCCCCTTATCACACCAGCATAGGACCTAAGTGTAAGGTGTGCTAAGGTGAGAGAATCTGAGGGGGGCTCGGCTAACATCGCACGAGTAGTAATTTCTATTAGTTTGAACTTCTCGCAAAGGCGATTCCGTTCTAGCTTCACACGATGAAGTTCGGCTTGGGTTTGGTCCAGAGCAAAGCCCAGTGGTGCTACCTCCTTCCCAAGTTCTGTTAGATGAGCTTCGATCGGTCCAAGACTACTGGGTGAGGCCATCGAATCTTCTTTCTATAATAATTAACCAAGATTACTTGTATTTAGAGGCAATAATCAAAATATTTTGTTCACAGCGGTCATATTGACCGATGGTCATATAACAATCAAAACCCAATGGTCTCATTTTAATTATAATCATGTTTATCAAATAAAACATTTTTGTTGAGTATAAAAATAAAATAAAATAACACATGAAATTAGGAAACGAGATTTATTCAAAATTTTGGGCCATTATAATCTTCCCCCCTTAAGAAATTGCGTCCTCGCAATTTTTAAAATTGGGTTTTGAAATTTCATTGAAAGTCCCACATCGAAAAAAGAGTTAATAACACCATTACTTTAAAAGAAAGAAAAGGAAGTACAAAGGCCACCCGAGTTTACTCATACTAGGATTCCATGTAGGAAACATGGACATGGAGGAGAAAACAAAGGGTCACGTTCTAAAGGAGAGTGATAGAAAACATTATTAGGAGGAAGTTAACCACCAGAAAATCCCAAAATTATGATGTGTGTAAGCGGTCTTTGATTACTTAGTAGGAAACGTAAACCAACAACGTTTTTGTTTTACGTTCCTTTTCATAATTTTTAGGAATTCATTTACAACATAAAACAAAAACATAATAAAATATACCTATCTTCATGTAGAGTTTCATCCTTTAATAAGTTTCTACCCAAAACTAATCTTTTCTCCAAACTATGAGCATTGAAAACTACTTGGTCTCATCAAAACACAAGAATCATCTTCATAATCCACAAAAGATTAACTATCTATTTCTTCTATCTTTAAACATTATCCCAAAAACAGAAAGAGTAAGGTAAAACAACTCTTCAAAAATAAATAATCCCATAAGAATGGAAAATACTTTTAAATCTTCAAGTTCCATGGTACTACCCAAAGTTCATCATAGTCCATTCCATAAATAATGGTCCTTAAGATTCCTCAAAATAAACCAAACTAAGATTGAAACCCAAATACAAGAAAGATTTGATAACATAGTCTTCCAAAATAAACTTCATTGTTCATCTCCAAACAACATCAACCACTCCTAAAATCTTATAACAAAAGTAGCTAACCTAAACATATTTTACCCAAGATAGGTTAATCATTCCCGTAAGTAACCTAAATTACTATAAGTCCACCTTAAATTCATCGATTCTTCAAAATATAAGTCAACCTTACTCCTCAATGAAAATACCGTAGTAATCTATTTACCTCGATCAAATATGGTTCCCAAAATAATGAACGTCTTCCAAAATAATAATCATATTTTAATCCCCTAATCATCCCTGTCATATTAATATGACAATCGTCGCATTTCCTATCACATTGGTTTTTGGGAAATGTTCTTCCATTTCCCACCATTAACTAAGAAGAGAAAGCATAATTAGGGGCTTAAGTACTTAGCTAATAATCATGAAAAGGAACTGAAAGCATATAAGGATAACTTGTAGATGAAAGGTATACCCTAACTTGTGATCTCCTAGGTTCCCATCTAGGTTATGCATGATCATATATTCTTATGTGAATCTTTATTTTATTTTATCTATGTTCCTTTAACAATGGTTCATACTAAGCTTATGAATTTACCAAAGAATATCCCCCGGGAGTGTCGTAACCAAGAGTGCAGCAAGGCCCGTTGTTGTGTACCAGTTCCCGTTCGAGTCTAGCTCAAAGTGGTGTTTTCGGGTTTTACCCCTATGTACATCTGTTCCAGAGCCACCTCTACCTGCTCGTATCCAGATAGGGATGTATTTTCTTGGCAACCCCTTACTCAATACTCACCAAAATACCAGGAATATTTCCTATATTTAAACTTTTCTATAGGGTTCTTCCTAGTGTTTTCATATCCTAATTTCCACAAATAACTAAACCATCCTTTGATACCAACTATAGCATCCCGTCTTTTTATCACATAAACTTTCATTACATTTTACAAAACCGAGGATCTTTAAGGTTTAGTGTCTTGGAAACCAGGAACATAATACATGAAAAGAACAAAAACACTCTTCTTAAACACTTGAAAGGCTTCTCCTTAAGTTCATCCTAGGTTCATTACTGCATCTCATAACCTGGGGACATACATCAAAAGAAAGGGTGAGCAGAAAGCCCAGTAAGGGAAACAAGAGAAACATTTTACAAGTGAACTTGAGATACTTCAATAAGGACATGAAAAGAACTTTAAGGCATGAGAAAGAAATCATGAGATACATCATAATAAAAATAACATTTTTCATAACTTGAAGATGTGGCTACGACATTTAATATTGACAATCGTTTCATTTCACCAAGGTCCATCCCCAAGGTGTCGTTAAAAATTACCAAGGTTATTCACCACGGCGTCGTTAAAATGGTCATCTCTAGAGATTAAGTCTTTACCCAATGCATTGGAGCGCTATCAGGGCGCACCCTTAAATTTGACTTTATTATCATGTGAGCCACATATATCATCATCAAACAATTCATAAATAACCCATATAGCATAAAATAAATGGGTTTCATTTCATAATCATAACGTTTTAAAAACTGCTTTAAAGACATGATCTTTACGTTACGTTAAACCCACGGAAAGGGAAAGTGGGTATCATGTATGTAAATCCCAGAATTTAAAATAGAACATTTTTGTATATATGTGAATAACCCTGTAGAAATAAGAGCTTTTAGTATTCACTTAATAACATGAAGTAATTTTGAGAAAAAGAGAGAGGCATTTTGAGACAAAAATTTTGCAGCGCAACGGCTACGTTACAAGGTTTTAGAAAACGTTGAAAAGAGAGGGGACATGGGTCAAACAATGATAAATGACCCATAAAACAGTATAGGGACAGAATATAAGGGATTTAAGAACATGGTAATGAAATTTGAAAATATACCATATGAAATGAAGGACATGAAAGGAAGACAAAAATACGATTTCTCTTATGAAAATTCGGCAGCCTAACAGTGTTACATAAACTTCAACCAAAAATGAATTGATGATGTCGAATAGGGTCTCTTATCATATGAACATAAAAGATCAGTATGATAGATATAGAGATCATACCCCAACATAATAAAAAGGAACTTGCAAGACATGACATGGAATTAGAACTTTGAAAAGGAGAAGGGTGAAAGAATCCCTTAAAAATTCGGCAGCCAAACGACGTCACTTAAACTTTAACAAAAATGAATTGATGAGATCAAATAGGGTCTCTCATCATATGAAAATAAGAGTCTAGTATGATAGATATAGAGATCATACCCCAATATAACAAAAAGGAACTTGAAAGAATTGACATGAAAGTAGAACTTCAAAACGAGAAGGGTGAAGAACCACTTAAAAATTCGGCAGCCTAACAGCGCCACTTAAAACATCAAAAAGCTGAATTGAAGAGATCAAATAGGGGCTCTCATCATTTGATCATAAAAGATCAGTATGATAAATTTAGAGATAATACCCCAACATAAAAAAAAGGAACTTGAAATAATTGACATGAAAGTAGAACTTCAAAAAGAGAAGGGTGAAGAACCACTTAAAAATTCGGCAGCCTAACGGCGCCACTTAAAACTTCAAAAAACTGAATTGAAGAGATGAAATGGGGTCTCTCATCATATGATCATAAAAGATCAGTATGATAAATTTTGAGATCATACCCCAACATAATAAAAATGAACTTGAAATACTTTACATGATAATAGATCTTGAAAAATGAGAAGGGAGAAAGAATCCGTTACAAAAATTTCGGCAGCCTAACGGCGGCACTTAAAACTTCAAAAAACTAAATAATGAGAGTAAGAGGGGATCTCTCATTATATTAACATGAAAAGGGCAGTAAGATGAGTATAAAAGAACACCCTTTAACATAAGAACATGGAGCATAAAAGAAATTACATAAAAGAGATTTCTTGAAAAGAAAGAGAAAGATCGGGTCCCTTACCTTAAAATGTAACTCTTAAACCTCAAAGGTTGGGACCTTGAGGGCTTGGGGGAACCTTGGGAGGACTCCTTGGGAGGTAATGAGACCAGAAATTTGTTGGGGAAGAGTGGGGAGTCAAATGGATGAGAGGAGGGCTTGGTATTTATAGGGAAAGTGAGGGGACAAAGCATTAATGGCCAAGGGACACCTCACATGTGCTTTTCTCAAACCCATGTGCTCTCCCTTGGCATTTATCATGGAGTTAGGCCACATGGGGCCCCCAAAACAATAATTCATCACCCTTGGCTGGCCAACCCTTAAAAGATCTCATGACATCATCATGACACAGTTATGATGTCATTAAACATATCGAAACCCTAAAACTGCATTTTTACTATTCACTGAATAATTCATCTTTCTCAGAAAAATCCCAAACTTTCACCTTAACTAAATATCGATGCCCTAATTACATTTATGAACTCCATTTTATAAAAATAATTTTCTAAATATTTTTAATTTAATTTTTAAATAAAAACACTATTCACTGAAAATTCATTTTTTTCAGAAAAAACCCCAAAAATTACCATAGCATAATATCGGTGCTCTGAGTTCAAAAATGAAATCCGTTTTATAAAAATAATTTTCTAAATATTTTTAATTAAATTTTTAATTAAAAAACACTATTCACCCGAAAAAACTAATACTTTAATAATAATTTATGAAAGCGTTATTTAACCATTTTATTGAATCACATTACTTAATCAAGGTGTATAAATTATATTAAAACTTTTTTTGAGTGAAATTACTAATCCATTTGGTCACATTACTAATCCTAAGTGTAAAATCACTATTCACAATTTACTATTCATCAAAAATTAAGTTGATCTTATTAGATTCTAAATTTCGTACTGAACATAATTGTAGAAGACCATTTTTCGAAAATCATTACACATATTTAATTATTTAAGGTTTACACAACCATTTTTAAAATATCCTTTTTCTAAAATTCATCAAAAATATGCATACTATATTTATCCGGTCATTTGAAAATTCATAAACTTCATCATAAGAAGAAATCCCAATTTTTATTTAAAACAAAGGATTACACAAGGCAGTTACGGTCTCCTTACATATCCCCTTATCACACCAGCATAGGACCTAAGTGTAAGGTGTGCTAAGGTGAGAGAATCTGAGGGGGGCTCGACTAACATCGCACGAGTAGTAATTTCTATTAGTTTGAACTTCTTGCAAAGGCGATTCCGTTCTAGCTTCACACGATGAAGTTCGGCTTGGGTTTGGTCCAGAGCAAAACCCAGTGGTGCTACCTCCTTCCCAAGTTCTGTTAGATGGGCTTCGATCGGTCCAAGACTACTGGGTGAGGCCATCGAATCTTCTTTCTATAATAATTAACCAAGATTACTTGTATTTAGAGGCAATAATCAAAATATTTTGTTCACAACGGTCATATTGACCGATGGTCATATAACAGTCAAAACCCAATGGTCTCATTTTAATTATAATCATGTTTATCAAATAAAACATTTTTGTTGAGCATAAAAATAAAATAAATTAACACATGAAATTAGGAAACGAGATTTATTCAAAATTTCGGGCCGTTACACCTACAAATCCCCACCAGTGCATCGTCGCAAGACCACTATCTACTTATTAATAATAGTAAATATAATCAATATATTATTTTTATTAAGTCATAGTAATTAATATAATACATAATAATAATAATATTTAATAACAATACTATTATTTTCACGATCATCATCATCATTATTAATAGTATTATTAGCCGTAAAAATAATTAATAGAAAAAAATATACACGACACAAATTTTTATTATTTAATAATAATTAGTAATAGTAATAATAATAATAATATTTTTAACTAGACTAATAACAATATAATTAATATTGATTAGATTATTAATTATTATATTATTATTTTTAAATATCAAAATAAATATAGTATTACAAACGGTTGGGGAGGGAGAACTACAAAACTACAGATAAAACAGGCAATACACACAAATAGGAAGCCGAGGAGACTCGAACTCGAGATCTCCCCGACACCCACATGCCCACTGCCACTGAGCCAAGCCTTGGGGAAAAATAAATATATTATTAATTACAATATTTTTATTCACTATTAGAAATTAATAATAATTATATTTTTATTATTTATTTCACTATCCATCACATTATTTAAAAATAATATTTGTAATATTAATTATACTTTAAACAACATTAATGACATTATTCGTTATAATTTATATGACTTTATTTGTTTTCATTTATTACATTATTAGATAATAAATATTTTTTGAAAATATGTTATGATTTATAATTTATTATAAATAATAGTAAAATATGAAAAATGATAAAATTGGAACGACATGATATCCATATGAGGGTAAGTCTTGAGAATAAATTGAGTCCCCACAAAAAAATGATAATAAGACTCCCTTAAACAAGGATGACATTCCATCAAATGTTAAAAAATGAGGATACCCTGACAAAATACTCAGTTTTGGAGGCCTTTTGGGCCATTCTTGACCCCCAAAAATTAATGATCGGGGTTCCCCTAGGTCACCAAAGTAGATATCTTTTTGTAAGTTTTGCTTTTATATGTGGTAGAGCTCAAACAGACACCCAGATCAAAAATTATGACTATTTGAAGCTCGAGTCATGTTTTCAACTAATTTTATATCATTTATTAATTTATTGAAATTTTCTATCTTCAAATTGTTATTAAATGACTATTACTCAATAATAATTAGCAAATTTCTAATTAATATTATTTTTTAATTATTTTATAAACCATTTTCCAAAAAAATATCATATATATTAAGCGTGATTAGATATTTGATATTATATAAATCATATTTTATAAAATATAATATATTAATATTAATATTAATATATTAATATATTATATTTAATGATATATATCTTTTTTTATAAAATATCACTTTCATCAGCACTAAAAACAATCGTTCTAGTGCTGATAAAAGGCACACTTTTATCAGCACTAAGAGAAGAACTGATAAAAGTACCCTTTATCAGCCCTAAAAAAAACGCTGATAAAGGGGATACTTTTATCAGCGGTAAAAAAAGCCTCGATAAAGGAGTACTTTTATCATGACTTTTTTAGCATTGATAAAAGCACCTTTTATCAACATTTTTTTCCTCGTTGATAAAAGTACCCCTTTATCACCGTTTATTTAGCACTGATAAAGGGTAACGCTGGATAAAGCCAAATCTGTTGTAGTGAGAGGAGGGAGGAGATGGGAAGCAGGGGAAGTGTGGGTGGTGGAGGAGATGGGAGGGGCATGGAAGAAGTGGGGCGTGATAGCATCACCATAGTAGGGCAACACATGGTTGATTTGGTTCAGACCGGTGTTGTTGAATTTTCACTAGACTCCGGGGATTAGCAATTCAGGGTTTCACTCCAACTGAGAGCCCTAGGAGGAGGCATGGAGACTCAACCTATAAAACAAGTGCTCCCCTGGTTATTCATTCAACCAGTTTTGAACTTTTTTAATTAAAAATAATTATTATAATACTAATTTTTTAGTTTATTAATACACACAAATCCAAAACCCCCCTCACATGTTTTTCCGGCATAAAAGCCATGCTAGATTAGTTAAATCCAGATTTTTTTCCTGAGTTTTTCATAAACAATTAATATAAATGGGTATAGGTTTTTAGTATTTTTAAATATGGGTTTAAAAGACCTTGACAAATTCAACACAACAATATGAAAAGCATCAAAATGGATTGAAACCCTAGATGCCTTTATCTTTGCCCCCTTGACCCGTGATCATGCTATTAGTTGCTGAATAGACCACTCTAGCTTGAGAAAAAGAATACACCTATATAAGAAAACAATTCTTATGTTAGTAATGGTATAAATAAATAAATTTAATATAAAGTATCAATTTTAAACTAAAAACATATACTTTGAGACATACCAGTCACACCGTGTATCAGATTGAGTTGCGGTTGATTCTTACATGTCGGGCCATTTTGTTGTTGTTCTCAAAAGCACGATCTCTTGAATTGGATCACATCTATGTTGATAAATAACTCTAACTATGGATGTGATCCAATTAAAGAGGACTTGCTTTTGAAAACTAGCCTTCAACTGTCACAACATTTCTTATTCATCTTTAAGCATTGTCTCTGTGAAAATTAACTAAATAAGTATCAGATAAAAATGATAAGGAAATTAATTATGAAATAAGAGATAAAATGATGTTAAAACAATAAGATATTGTTTGCTAAGTTTTGGATATGTGATGCACGTTTTAAACTAAAATGATCATATCAACCATATCATGTGTTAGATTAACATGCAATCAATTTCTACATGTCACAAATGAATTAGGGATCAGTGTCATAAAGTTTGAAAACTATCTGAGATTGTTTACTTGGTTTTGTCTATATTCATGCGTTTTAAACTAAAATGACACCATTATATTGAAAACACACACTTTGAGTCATATCATCGCATATTGTTTGTTGGAGTTGGTGTCCTATGATAAACTATTTGTATTTTTTCTATTTCTAAAAAGGGAATCCCCAGGTGTGGCTTTTCAAACCCTCCACACAAGGGAACCCCCTCCCCACAAAGAGATCACTCCAGAGAGAACCCCAGTTGGAAAGGAGTTGTTGATAGTCGAGATGGCAGAGCGTCCCAGAGGGTGACTACCCGATGGGCAATGGTTCGACATAGCAATTTGTCAGCATGGGTGGGTTGCGCCTCATTTTACCAACTATTTGTACTTTGATTAAATGTATTTTCAATGTCTTGAATATTAATAAAACTTCTTATTACAAATTGTTTGATGTTCTGCATGAATCTAATGTAATAATGTCCTAGTGTATACGTTGCATTGATAAGGTCATAACAGTTCCTTGTTAGGATGAGAACCTTGATGTGCTATCAAGATATTCTCAAATAATACTCCACGGTTGGATAACATACTATGATGGGACAAATAGTACATACACTTTCAGGTGCGAGTACTCGTTAGCAGATGAGGATTTTTCTCATAAAGTTCGCACTTGGTAATCTCCAAGATGGGAGATTATGAGAACAGAATTTCCAGTAGGAGTTTCACATGTTTTAGTGTCATCAGATATTCATATCTACGAGCGTGTGTGATGGTTCTTAGACTTTAAGATTTTTATTAATGCATGTTACAACTCTTTTACTTAGATGTATTTCGTAAACCCTGATGATAACAGTTCATCAAGAAGTTGGATATGCTAGGTGTGTCATGAGTGACATGTCATTAATGAATAAGTCAAGGAAGGATTTCCCCTTCCATCTTTATGGAAGTTTATCTCTCGGCCCTTTGATTGGAATAGAACCGTTGCATTAAATTCTATGATCATGGTGTAACGACATGTTTATTTCATATAGAGAAAGACATGCCGAGCATATAGGTTGGTGACATGAATGTGAAACCTTCTTGATGAGATATTGAGACAAAGAGATTATATTACATAGTGAGCATTCATATGTGGTGGTCAACGTTGCGACATTAGGTTCTTTCTCATGGGTGCCATGATCCGTTGCTAGATAGTAATCTTGGAATTTAGGCAACCCTACCTAATGCCAATGAGAAAGAATCCTAGAGGGCTACACACTAAGTGTTTTCCTTGATATTAATTAAATTCTATTTGAGTTTAATTAATGGAATAAATATTATCCTCAAGTTCGAGGAATAATTTTATTCAAGTTATATTGATTGCATAAATTAAATAAATATTTATTCATCGGATTGTGAATAAAATATTTGTTTTATTTATTAAATATTTTAATAAATATTTATTTTATAAATTGTGAATAAAATAATTATTTATGAATAAAATATATATTCAGGTATTCAATAAATGTTAGAGGAGTTCAAACGGACCATGACTGAGTCCGGTGACAAATATTAATTAACAAAACTGTTATATAATATTTATTATTGCGCAAGTTGGCGCATGCCACAAAATAATAATAATATAATTATTATTATGTGGCATCGAGTTTTATTAAAGGTAATAAATCTTATTTAATGGCCGATATGAAATTAAATAATATTTTAACCTAAATCCTAACTCTATAAATATATGTTCATCTCTATTATGTGAAGCATCCAAAATGGAGAATAGAGAATTGTTGTGCACAATGAATTCTCTCTCAAACCCTCCTCTATCCCGTTCAAGAATGAACAACGCAAGATATTCAACTCACCATGCTAGAACCTAGAGATTTTGTGGTGTTTCTCAGAGATCATAGGATCACGTGTGGATCACCGTTAGAGGGATTCTATCCTTGGATCCTCATAGCACAATGAAGGTAATCTAAAAGGGTCTTTTTAGATGATCACCATTCACCAACGAAGAAAGTTCCTAAGCCCAGGTATTTATTTCTTCAAATATTAAATAAATTAATTATAAATTTTATGTACAAGATCTTTTCTCTTGGTTTTGGGAAATGATTAATAAATTAAATTTTAATATATATCCCACCTCTGCATGATTCCACTATGCCCAGAACCATCAAGTGGTATCAGAGTGTTCACATTTAAATTTATAATTATTTCTTTGATTGTTGATCTATGCACAATTGTGGTTAAGTTTTCATTTCATGTTATTCTCTATTTAATCCAATTTGAATTAACATTCTATTGACATATTAATCATGTTTGCTTAGTGTTTCATTTTCTTAAAGGTTAAACAACAAATGAAGAATGATCGAAAATGTCATCGGGAAGTGCCAAATCTTTAGCCGGTAAAACTGGGTTACACGACATGAAGTCGGAGCACACGCTGTATACCCATGCACATTGTAACTAGATGTGCCAAGAAATTAATTACATGTGGTGCTTTTATTGCACATCGCGTGTTGATCGGGCCAATCTGACATACAACATACGGATTCAAGGTGTGCAGCTGGCTTGTACATGCCATGTAGTCTGGCCGAGTTAATACACCGGAGCTGAAGGATCCGAATGCAGTGGAAGTGTGGCGGTTAGAGGGCCTAACTTTGATTTTTTCATAATTGATGACCAATATGGGATCAATATGATGATAAATTCCAATATCTACAGATTAAGATCAAAGATCTAGACAAAAGAATAAAAGGGTGCTAGATCCTAGAGAGAGGATATTGCACATCATGTTTATAATTAATTTAAATAATTTTTGTAGAAATTAAATACCTGAATATTTGATTCTTTCTTCATTAATGATGTAGATCATATGGAATGACCCTTCTGGATTGTCTCGTTTCACTTACGAGGATCCAAACCAGAATCTCTCTAACGGTGATTCACACGTGCTCTGCTGGCCTCTGATTGACACCACTTGTTCTTCGAGTGCTAGCGCATGGAAGTGAGTGTCTTGCGTCAGTCGTTCTTGATCGCATGTTCTTTGGTCTTGAAGAAAGTCTCTCATTCTTGAGTGGGTAGAGGAGAGGATTTGAGAGAGAGACATTGTTTTGGCTCAACAATTCTCTCACCACCGATAATTTGGTTCACCAAGTATAATAAAACAATAGATGCACCTATCTATTTAATGACATGGGGTTTCAGTTACAATATTTAATTGAATAACAATAATTAAATACATTCATAAAATTATAGAAAACTCATGATACATAATAAAAATAACAGCACCATTATTTGTGGTGTGCCAACTTGCGCAAAACAGAATCATAAATGAAATCTCATGCCACATAATGATAACAACGTTATTATTATTTCATCTTGTGCCAACTAGTTAAATAATTATTTACAGTCTTGAAAATAATTATTTTACTACCGGACCAGCCTTGGTTTGCTCAAACTCCACTTCCATTTATTGATCACCTGAATAAATAAATAATTTATTCTCTTAACTAAATATTTTATTTAATTTATGAAAACATTTTAACTTGAATAAAATTATTGCACAGTCTTGAGAATAATATTTATTCCATTAATTAAATTCAAATAGAATTTAATCGAGACCATAAGAAACACTTAGTGTGTGACCCTCTAGGATTCTTTCTCGTTGGCATTAGGCGGGCTTGCCTAAAGTCCAAGAGTACTGTCTAACAATAGGTCAATACACCCAAGAGAAAGAACTTAGAGTCATAATGATGACATCCACATATGAACTATCACTATGAAATACAATCCCTTTGTCTCAATATCTCATCAATCGGGTTTCATGATAGTGTCATCAACCTATTTTCTTGATACATCTTTCTTTGACTACCTGAAATAAACTCATCGATACATCATGAATATGGAATTTAGGGTGATAGTTCTATTTCAATAAAAGGGCCGAGATATCAACTTCCATAAATGGAAGGGAAAAATATTTCCTCGACTTATCCATTAATAACATGTCATTTGTGACTCACCCAACATACCCTACTTCCCACCAACATATGGCGTGATAGTTTTTATCAGTAAATCAAAGTGCACAAGTTGTGCCACACATTAATGATAATCTTGAAGTCTAAGGACCATTACACATGCTCATAGATAGGAATATTTGATGATACCAAATCATGAGGAATTCCTTCTGGCATGTCTATTCTTATAATCTCCTATCTTGGATATTACCAAGTGTGAACTTCATGAGAAGAAGTTTTATCTGCTTACAAGTGCTCACACCTGATGGTCTGTATACTATGTGTCCCATCATAGTATGTCATCCAACTACAGAACTATATTTGACAATATTTTCATATCACTTCAAGGTTCTCATTATAGAGGGGAACTGATATGACCTTATTAATATGACAAATACCCTAGGACATTATTAAATTATAGTCATATAGAATAATGAACAATATGTAATAAGATTTTTAATATTTAAATAAATTAAATATTCATGTAATCAATGTAAAAATAGTTAGTTCTAGGAAACCAACTCCAAAAAACTCCCACTTGGACTAGATCCAACTACCTACGGCTTTCAGTCTGCTAGACCTCACATAATGATCATGTTTCTGCTGAGTTAAGCCTTTAGTTAAGGGGTCCACCATGTTGTCTTCCATGGAAATACTGCTCATTGTAACTTCACATCTCTGAGAAAAATACCTCAAGAGATGATACTTTTGTAGTATGTGCTTTGTCCGTTGATGTGACCATGTCTCTTTTGTGAGAGTCATCACTGTAGTATTATCACAATAAAGTGTGATAGGATATTTACTGCTAGGTACCACATCCAGCTCTTGAAAAAATATCCGCATCCAAAATACTTATTTAACTACCTCATAAGTATTGATATACTCAGAATCTATTATAGAATCTGAAACCAAAACTTTCTTTGAGCTCTTATATCTCACATCACCTTCATTCAAAGTGAAGATGTATCCCATTTATGACTTCATGTCATCTTGATCAGTTTGGAAACTAGAATCTACATATCCTATGATGACTAGTTCTTCATCTCCTCTATAAACCATGAACATATCCTTAGTACACCTTAGATACTTGAAGATAGTCTTGACTTCCATCCAATAGTGGTCACCTGGATCAGATTGATATCTTCCTACCGCACTCAATGCATAGGTGACATCTAGCCTAGTACATAGCATAACATACATGATTGACCCAATTACTGATGCGTATGTAACCCTTTCCATTATCTTTATTTACTCATGTGTTTGAGGACACATTTAATTGGAAATATGAATGTCATGTGATGCTGGAAAAAAATCCCCTCTTGGATTATTCCATACTAAATCTCTTAAGTATCTTGTCAATGTATGTACTTTGACTTAGGACCAACAATCTCTTAGATTTATCACGATGAATCTTGATCCCAAGAATATATGCTGCCTCACCCAAGTCCTTCATAGAGAATCATTTATTCAACCATGCCTTAACAGACTGTAAGACTGATATTTCATTTCTAATAAGTAATATATCATCAACATATATTATTAGAAAAATGACTGTACTCCCACTAAACCATTTTTAGACACAAGGATCACATTCATTCTTTATAAACAAAATTCCATTATGGATTCATCAAAATAATTGTTCCATAACCTGGATGATTACTTTAATCCGTAAATTTATTTTTTAAACTTTTATATCTTATTGGAATCCTTTGGAGTTACAAACCCTTCAGGTTGTGTCATATAGACATCTTCCTGAAGGTTCCCGTTAAGGAAGGATGTTTTGACATCCATTTTCCAAATCTAGTCATGGTAAATAGCAATGGCCAATAGAATTATGATAGATTTTAGTATCGCAATTGGTGAAAAGTTTTCGTCATAGTCTATGCCTTGACGTTATTTGGACCCTTTTTCAACCAATCATGCCTTATAAGTACTGACTTTTCCTTCCATGTTCATTTTATTCTTGAATACCCATTTGAAACCAACAAGATTTACATCAACTGGAGGATCTACCAAAATCCAGACTTGGTTTTGGTACGTGGAATCCATTTCATAATTCACAGCTTCTTGCCACTTGGCAACATCTGTGCCACTTACTGCTTCCTTGTAGGTTAGAGGATCATTATTATCAACTAATAACGAGTCACCATCCTCAGTAACTAGAAAACTGTACCGTTCCAATTCTCTAACCTCTCTTGTACTCCTACACAGTACTTGTGTCTCTGGAATAGATATTTCTTCCACATGGCTTTGTGGAATCTTCTCCTGTACCAACTCTTGTGTACATTGAGCCTTGACTTCATCGAAGTCTATCTCACTCCCACTGTCTATTTTGGATATGTGCTCCCTCTCAAGGAATATGACGTGTCTTTCCACTATAAAACTTTTTTATGAGGGGTCGTATAGGTAATATACCCTTGTTTATTTAGGGTATCCTATAAAGGTACACCTTGTGCCTTAGGGTTCAAGTTTGTTACCTGAAGAGGCCTTAACAAATGCTTCGCTTCCCTACACATGTAAATTCTATAACATGGATTTTATTCCACTCTAAATCTCATATGGAATACCATTTATCAATTTAGTTGGTACTTAGTTTAGTATGTATTCCTATGTTTTTAATTTATATCCCCAAAAGGATAATGGAAGACTTGCATGACTCATCATTGATCTCACCATGCCCAACAAGGTGTGGTTCCTCCTTTCACTTACATCATTCCACTGGGGTGTTTTAGGAGGAGTGAGTTGAGATAGGATTACAAACTTCTATAAGTAATCAATGAAATTTTTATTAAGATATTATCCACCTCTGTCTAAATGGAGTTTCTTAATATTCTCACCAAGCTGGTTCTCAACTTTATTCTTGTATTCCTTAAACTTATCAAAATATACCAACTTATACCTCATTAAGTAGATATATACATATATACTAAAATCATCAGTAAAAGTTATGAATTATGAGTACCCACCCCTTGATTCAACTAGAAATTTTCCACACACATCGGTATGAACCAATTCAAGAAGCTCTTTGGATCTTTCACCTTTCCCACTAAATGGGTATTTGGTCATTTTGCCTTGTAAACATGTGTGTCATACACCAGTTGGTTTTAGTTCGAAAGATTCTAAATATCCATCTTGATGCAACTTTGTCAAGAATTTCTCATTTACATGACCTAGCCAGTGATAATAAAGTTGGGTGTGGTATGATTCATGTGAAGTAGTTTTGTTATCAATTTCCATTACTTGGTTTGTGTAATCCAACACGTAAAGACCGTTATATAAATGCACCTTACCAAAAAAATGATATATTTATTAAAGAAGAAAAATTAATTTCTGAACTTGAAAATAAATCCATATGTATCTAGTCTGGATATAGAAATGTTTTTGGTTATAGAATGCACATAATAACAACCTTTTAATACCAAGATCATCCTAGGCGGCAATGTGAGGTGGTAGTCCCCGACAGCTACAACAGTAAGTCTAGCTCCATTGGCGGCTCATAGATCTACCTCCCCTTGGTCAATTTTCTTGAATCTACTTGGTTCATATACATTTATACATATTTGAGCACCACATTCTATATCTAACACCCAATTTGTAGGAACAAATAAATTGCACTTGATAACAAATGCACCTAAAGCTTCCCCTTGCTTCTTTAGCTAGGTGGAGTTTTTCTTCCAGTGTCCCTTCTTTCCACATGTGAAACAAATAGCTTCATGTTACCTTTAGACCCATTTGATCTTCCTTTTCTTGGAAGGGCATAAGAATCTTTGGTCTTAAAGCTCTTATCCTTCCCTTTCCTCTTATTCACCATAAGGATAAAATTCTTTTTGCGCTTCATGTCTTTGTTCACTTTGCGAAGGAGGATAAAAAGATTTGGCAGAGACTTCACAATGTTGTTCATATTGAAATTCACAAAAAAACTGGAGAAGCTCTGAGGGAGTGATGTGATAATGATATTGGTACCCATTTCTTCAGGGAGTTCAAACCCTAGAACCTCCAGATACTCAATGTAGCAAATGAGCTTGACTACATAAGGCCCAGCTGGGGCACCCTCTCCAAGCTTACTCTGAATGAGTTCCTTGGATATCTCAAACCATTCCTATCTTTCTCTCTCCTATTAAAAACCATGGAGGTTCTCATGCATGCTATAGGAATCCATGTTTTCGTGAGACTTCATGAGCTCACTAGACATTGATGATAACATCAAACATCAAACATCGACCGCATTATTCATATGTTTCTTGTAGACCAGGAACTCTTAATCATTCGCCTCTTGGGTAGGTGGATCAGGTAATGAGGACTCTAGCATGTAAGATTTTCATTAATGGCATAGAATGACCCAAAGGCATCTAAACCATTCTTGGTAGTTACTACCAGTAAGGATGTTGTCTTTATCCAGTATTGCTCGTAGGGATAGTGTGGTTGAAAAGTTTGTCATTTTTATTCTACAATTAAAAGAGAAGATAATTAGTACTTTATTGATTATATTTTATGAGAAATAATAAATTAATTTTATTAAGTATCTCACTATTTTATCAAGTCCCAATGGTCCTCACCATTGAACTCGGAATGTCTAGTTTCTTGGACATTCTAGTGGAAGACATTCTAGTGGAAAGGATCCATATTTCCCTTCGCATAACCCCAACAAGGGTTGGTCAATCTATTTTAAGTTATTTAGGTAGGTAGGTATTTTCCAACTGTGGTCTTGTAGCTCCTTGATTTGTTGAGTGGAATCCCCAATCCTAAAATCCCGACTTGGATTTCCTCAACACTTTCCTCCAATATTACACCAAGTCTAGCAAGGGATGATCCTCTTAATGTAATATGGTCAAGTCTACCCAAAACTTTCATAAGGGATTCCTGTATAAAAGTAAGTGTCCCAATAAGGGTTGGTCAAACAAATAGTTTTATTGAGTCTTTCCCTTAATCAAGTAATGAAAGGCTTAGTCTAACTTAATATTTTATTGATGGTTTTTTATCTCTTATCATAAACCGATTATTATCTTTATCACGTGATTGTTAATATTAAGTGGAACTTACTTAAGTGATTAACCATGTCTTGATAATATTTAATCATAAGCCCGGTTTATTTTATTTTCATCTTGCATGCTTGTTTAATTCATTAATTTTGTGATTGCAACAACACATCCATAATAATAAACCGTGCAACTGACATAAATAAAATAAAGGGAATGATCATGAGATTTTCTAATGGTTAGTTTATCTAGCGGTTGATAAATTGATCTTGGCCTAAGGGATAAACACCTTGAACCTTTTGGGTTCATGTTTACATCTCTCCACCCATCCACCTTCGTATCTCTTGGGATTGGTTTTTTCTCAGCTCCAGCTTGAACCGCCTCCACTAGCTTGGGAGATCCATAAATTACATATGATTTTTAACTCACATGTAGATGAGGGGTAAAAGGGGGTTTACATCAAAGAAACCATGGGTAGGCATACCCTACATATTAATGAGGAGAGATGACACGCAAACCAACAATTTAATTTAAAATAAATTAAAAGGAAACCAATCACATACAAAGGTCTGCTCTAGCTCATGATAATCCACATACATGCAAAGAATTACACGTTTAATAAAACTAGCATTAAATTATTTAATCATTCTTATTAAGATAAATTGTGATTGAATCAATTAATTATTATCTTTAATTAATAAATACTTTTATTTTAATCCTTCTTTGAATTTCCCTGAGATTCTCATCCATAACCTTGGAGGTAACACGGTGAACACCCATTCAAATCTACATGATATGTAATTATGAACATTACACAAACATTAATGTTTTAATTCTGTGTAATTTGGTAAAGTACATGGCGTGTAGTTCCGACTACACGGTGTGTATTTCCTTCACCATCTTATCCAAAGTACATGCCTAGGGACTCGGTGTGTGAGGCGTACTTTGGAAATATTGGAGCACACAATGTGTCTAGTGGGCCACATGCCATGTTGTCTCTAGGTTACATGGTTACTGGTCAACTTAGACATGTATGGGATACACGGTTTGGCACTTGACCCGAAGGGACTACACACCATGTCTAGTGGGCCACACAACATGTAATCTGGATGATCATGTGCTAGTCTGTCTTGGTCAACACATGGTGTAAGAATTAACTACACCGCAGGTCATTAATGCACACGACTTGAGTAATTTCTGAATTACTCCCGATGCACTGAACACAACTACATGGTGTGTAATCTAGATTACACGGTGTGTATTCTAGAGAACAAGACGTGAAAGTCTGAACACACAATGTGTAATTTTGTGTCACCTAGATAGAATTTTCAGCACCTCTTGATGAGTTCTTCGCTTTAATTTTAATCCAAAAATTATTCGTTTCTGTTAGATTTTCGAGAAATGAAAGAGGAAGAACAAATCTTGAAATCCAGATTACAATAACGATTAAACTTGAATTGACAAACTAAATTAATAAATCATAGACCATCAATGAATTATTTAAATAATTATAAATAATGATGTGACCGCTCTGATACAACCTGAAGGATATGAATGTAGCAGAAGCATGGAAGTTGGAGGGAACAACTTTAATTTTTTTGTAATCGATGACCAATTCCAGATCAATACAATGATAAATGATAGTATCCACATATTAAGATCAAATATCTAGACAAAAGAAGAAAATGGCATAAGATCCTAGAGATAGGATCTTATGCATCATGTTTATAATTAATTTAAATAATTTTTTTAGAAATTAAATATTTGGATCTTTGGTACTTTCTTTATTGATGATGTTGATCACCTGGAATGACCCTTCCGGATTGTCTCATTGCACCTGTGAGGATCCAAACCAAAATCCCTCTATTAGTGATCCACATGTGCTCCGATGGCCTCCAATTGACACCACTGTTCTCCAGGTGCTAGTGCAGAGAAGTTAGTGTCTTACGTCGGTCATTATTGATCACCTATTCTTCAGTATTAAATAACATCTCTCATTCTTGAGAGGGGAGAGCATAGTATTCGAGAGAGAGAAATTGTTCTGTCTCAATAATTCTCTCACCACTGGCAATTTGGTTCACCAGGCATAATGACACAATAGACATACTTATCTATTTAACGACATGGGGTTTCAGTTACAATATTTAATTGTGTAACAACAATTAAATAAATTCATAACCTTATAGAAAAAACATGCTATATAATAACAATAACATCACCATTATTCGTGGTGCGCCAACATGCGTAAAATAGAATCATAAATGAAATCTTGTGCCACATAATGATAACAATGTTATTATTATTTAGTCATGTGGCAACTAGTTAAATAATTATTTATTGTCTTTCAAATAATTATTTTATTACTGAGCTGAACTTGATCTGCTCAAACTCCACTTCCATTTATTGAACACCTGAATAAATAAATAATTTATTCTCTTAAATAAATATTTTATTTACAAACTAGTAAATAAATATTTATTAAAAATTCAATAAAATAAATATATTTTATTTAATTTATGTGATCATTTTAAATTGAATAAAATTATTCCATGATCTTGAGAATAGTATTTATTCCATTAATTAAATCCAAATATAATTTAATTGAGACCACAAGAAACACTTAGTACGTAACCTTCTAGGATTCTTTCTCATTATCATTAGGCAGGCTTGCCTAAAGTCCAAGAGTACTGTCTAGAAACGGGTCAAGGCACCCAAGAGAAAGAACTTAAAGTCACAACGACGACATCCACATAAAAATTCTCATTGTGTAATACAATCCCTTTATCTCAATATCTCATCAAACAGGTTTCATGATAGTGTCATCAACCTTCTTTCTTGATACATCTTTCTTTGACTACCTGAAATAAACTCGTCGATACACCATGGCCATGGAATTTAGCATGACAGTTCTATTTCAATTAAAGGGATGAGATATCAACTTCCATTAATGGAAGGGACAAATACTTCCTCAACTTATCCATTAATAACATATCATTCGTGACACACCCAACATACCCTACTTCCCTCCAACATATGGCGTGCTGGTTTTCGTTAGTAAATCAAAGTGCATGACCCGTGACACGCATTAATGATGATCCTAAATTCTAAGGACCATTACACATGCTCGTAGATAGGAATATTCGATGACACCAAAACATGCTAAATTACTACTAGTGGGTTTGTTCTTATAATCTTCCGTCTTAAAGATTACCAAGTGCAAACTTCATGAGAATAAGTCTCATCTTCTTACAAGTACTTACACCGGACGGTCTGTATACTATGTGTACCATCATATTATGTCATCCAACCATAGAACTATATTTAAGAATATTTTCATATCACTTTAAGGTTCTCATCATAGTGGGGAACTGCAATGACCTTATTAATGTGAAAAATACTCTAGGACAATATTACATTATAGTCATGTGAAATAATAAACAATATGTAATAAGATTTTTAATATTTAAATACATTAAATATTCATGTAATAAATGTAAAAATAGTTGGTTATAGGACACCAACTCCAACAGAATCCCCAGACATTTGACTTGGATATACGACAACTGAGGTACATGGTGTGTAGCTAGATGTACATTCCATGTAGTCTCCCATTTATGGAAAAAATAAAAATTACATTAAATTTGAAAATTTTAGCATTAAAACCTTATTTTATCGATTGACACACCATTTTGTGTTTGAAAATTTAATAATAGTTTTAAATAATTTTAAATGCATAATTAATTTATTGTAATTAATATATCATTATTGGTTCTGCTGTTTATTTTCCATGAATTCCATTAATTATGGGTATCTCTTAATAAGATCAGATGATCATTAAGATGAAAGGAAATTAATTAATTAATTAATGCAAGTGTGTTTATCTTAAATAATAAAATAATGAATAAATAAAATAATTCTAGCCATTTACTTTTGTGTATTCATTGCATGTATGACCATTCATGAGATTGACCAAGACCTATGTATGTGTTTGATGTTTTCATTTAATTTATTGCATGAGTTTGAAATTATTTAATATTAAATTAAATAATGGTATATGAGTCATATCTCCCTCCATTATTATGTTGTACTTGTGTGTACAAGGATATTTATATAATACCCTTTAACCAATCCTTTGGTTCCCCTCACCTTCATGTGAGTAATAAATATTTTTAATTAATAGAGCATTCTAAGGAGCATGGATGTGGTTCAAGATAGAACCATAATGATTCAAACCTAGACTTTACACATATGGACAGGTGGGATGCTGTAACTCATGCCAAGATTGGCAATATGAGTTATTTCCCCTAGGTTAATGGTTGATTTAATGTCCCATCATTGAATCAACAATAAGATAAAGCTCTTGAACGGTTCATTTAATTAACTATTTATTTATTTCCATGAAATTATTTATTTTATGGATATAAGGCCATGATAAAATAAATAAATGAATGAATGCTAAAATATATAAATTAAATAAATGAATCATGCATAAATGTTTTATCCAACATGGCTAATTAATTAAGTAACATATACTTAATATTAACAAGACGTGTAATGGATAAAACAAGATAAAATTTATGCATAATAAATTAAAATACCTCAATTAAATATTAAGTCATACTAAGCCTTCCATTACTTGATTGGGAATGAAACTATAGAACTAAGTGTAGTACATGGACAAAGTCTAGAAACTTAATTTTATCGAGGAGTTCTCATGAGAGCTTTCGGGTTGACTTAACTGGGATTGTATTGAGTTTAACGAACAATGTTTTTTCAATACAAATTTGGAGGAAAGTGTTGAGGAAATCCAAGTCAGGATTTTAGGATAGGGGAATCCACTCAACAGATTAAGGAGCTGCAAGTCCGCAGTTGGAAAGACCGCCTACCTAATTTCTTTATTATGGATTTTATGGCCAAAGTCGGGATCATTAAGAAAATTAATGGAGATCCTTACCACTATAATATTAAAGAAATTAGACATTCCAAGTTCAATGGTGAGGGATATTGAGACTTGATAAAATAGTATAATATTCAATAAATAAATAAATAAAAAATAATTTATTATATTTCACTTATTTTGTAATGAATAAAAGTACTAATAATATTCTCTTTTTAATTGGATAATAAAATTACAAGTTCACCATCCACACAATCCCTATGATCAATATTGGAGAAAGATAACCTCCTTACTAAAATAAACTTCCAAGAGTGGTTTAGACGCCTTTGGGTTGTGCTACGCCATGAACTAAAATCTTATATACTAGAATCATCAATGCCTGATCTGCCTACTTGTAACACCCCGAGCTTCCACGATACTATTCTCATTCAATAATGAAATAGCTTGCATTGTACGCAACTTCGAGTTCTAAAACACCGCGACTAATCAAAGTAGCTGTTATGAATAGTAATAACCACTTTTTAAAATTATAGAAATTTTATATTTCAAAATGGACTTCATTTTTGGATTCGTAATATCGAAATTAGCCTATGTTGAATTTTTGGTATTTTTCTGAGAACTTCTAATTTTTTATGAATAGTGAAAAATACTTAAAAACAACTTTTTAATCAAAATAATTTATAGTGATAAATTATACTATTTAGTGGTTTTAAAGTATAATTAGAATATATTTTTACAATTTTATCCAATGGTGGTCATTATAATTAATTTAACATTGAAATTGGACATAAACAATTGCCAATCATTTGATATAAATTGTTTCTTAAAAACACGCTATTTGTTGTAACAGCGGGAATTAATTATAAAATTAATTAATGCAACTTATATGTTTGGAATTTTGTAAAATAGACATCATTTTTGAATTCGGAATATCAATTATAGCTTAGGGTGAAATTTTGGCCTTATTCTGAAAAACTTCAATTTTTAATGAATAGTGAAACCACTAAGTGGTAGTTAAATAACTGATTTTTCGTTTAAATGAAATATTACCACTTCTGTGATTTGATTTTCAAAAATCCGACATACATGGTTGTCATTAAGAAGTAAAATGTGGTTCAATGAGATTAAAATAATTTTTTGGTGAATAGTAACTTTTAAGTTCTTAATCGCGATTAGAGGTAATTAGTGTAGTTTAAGGTAAAAACAATGTTTTAATAATATGATATGAGCTTGACACTTGTCCTACTCCTATTGAATGAGTCATGGCCGACCAAGACAACCCATGGGTCAACTTGGGGACCCCATGGAGCCACTTTAGTTGGAAAATGACATTAATATATATTTATTTAATGTTAAAATTAAATTGACACAAACATGAGTTGTTTTACTAAAACAGTTTTTAAGTGGGGTTACACAAGTCCAAATTTTTATTATAAATATTCATTAGAAATATAAAAAGATTTCCTACATCATAGTATTTTTTTTATAATTTTTAGACATTAAATAAATTAAATTATTTATGACATCATTATGATGCAGCGATGACCTCATTATTTAACGATTTAAATAAAATGAGAAGATAATGCAAAATCCAAGGCTTACACTTGTCCAAAGCCTATTGGATGAGGATATTTCGAAACCTTATCACCTTAGCCTCTAATTATATAAGTGTGGGACCTTTAGAATCCGAAAAGCATTGTGAAATAATGTAACATTTGAATCTTTCCAAAAGTGCCCCTCCTCTCCTCTTATAAAAGGCCCCCACCTATCCCACCTCATTTACACTTTCAAGCCATTTGGCTCGGCCAACCTCTGCCCAAATACTCTCCCAACTTCCCCCTCTTACTCCTAGAATCCTCACTTTGGGCAGAACTCTTCTCAAGGAAGCCTTTGGCTCAAATCAAAAAGAGTTACCCGATTTTGAGGTAATGTCTTCTCTAATGTTGTTTTGTTTTATTTTTCTTCTCCAACCCCCTAAACTCTTTTTATTCATTTCTTTTGTAACAACACCAGTATCCTCAATATACTAGTATGTTTTTATAAGAAGTATTCGAGCTACACTTACACACACCTACATCTAATGGTTAAATAACATACGGTTTCTGTGGATGGAGAATTTCTGCCTCACGAAACGATGATTGTTCAACACTCATATAACACCTTCAAAGGTGGCCATTAAGATGTCACTATTTTTATATATGATATATAATATGTTTATGTTTTACTTATGCTTCTGTATTTCTCATTTATGGCATACTTTATGATTTCTATTATGGGTAAAACGCGATAATTTCATTTTTGGAAGTGCGGACTACCGCCCCCTCAAAGTGATTTGAATCGTTAATGCCATATGTGGGATGTATAAAGGATGAAGAAAATGGTATTATACACTATATTATACTGGAATTATATTATACATTTATATCATTATGATTTAGTTCCATTAAATATGAAATTGAAATGAAAGTAGCGTTCATGCGTACATACGGCTTACCGTCTCCATGAACGGTGCATTTCATTTCTTACCTCTAAACGTTACGTAATATTATAAATTAATGTATATACTGGATATATAAGATATATATGACATCTAAATCATGAATATAATTCTTTATATAATGGATATTCTACCACATGAACAACTTGTAATTATAAGAAATTTATTGTTGACTCAAGTAACAAAGATCGACAAAATGACCGTTATTAACTTAAATAATTACATAATGTTCATAACATTGTAATAAGTGATATAAAAAGGATAATTAAATTAAAAATGGTTCTTAATAAGTTATATATTAACTCTAGTTTATTATTCAGGAGGTTAAAGAACGGTTGAGTCAAGTCGAACACGAGGTAAGGGAATTTCTTAACCCAACTTCCATTCTTTGGGTTAATCTCCTACTTTCAAATTATGTCATGATATTATTATGCCCTATTTTGTATTTTTACGTTCTTTATGTGTACCTATAGTGAATACACATAATAGATATATTTTATTTTAAAAATGATCTTTTTAAGGACTTCGTCTCAATCTCCTTTCATTGAGGCATATTTGGTTTTATACACAACTTTCTTTTATACGGTGTATAAACCCCTTTGACTTTTACGTTTATTCAAAAGGAATCTTTTTTATACGAAGCGTTTTTCTAAATGACAAAAGGGAATGTTTTTCTTTCCGTACTTATGCGGCGACAATGACTTCTCCGCCGCCGTGACCATTATTTGAGTTTCGGCTTCCTCTACAAGCCATCATTTTTTTAATGAAAAATAAATACAAAGTTTTAACTTTCTTTTATTTTGGTATTGAAAATGGTTTTGAAAGCATTTTTATTATATCAATGTGTTGTATTGATATCTTGTGATTGGAATGTGGAAATTTTATGTTTCCTTTATGTATGTTTTATGTGATACGATTATGTTATGGTTTATGATATGTTTAAACCTATTCATATGAGGAATGTATTGGACTTAATAAGTGACGGGTGGAGCCCGCTATAGCTCCTCGATGCATCGGTAGGTCTCATGAGACAACTAGACGTGGAATTGGCCGAGGCCCTTTCCCAATTTGATTTGTGGTTTTGGCCGAGGCCTTAATCATTTTAGACGTCTTGGCCGAGGCCTTGACAAAATGTTTCAGAATGTCCGGCATTATACATTCCCTCGTTATGAAAGTGGTTATTGATATTGCATGTGATTATTCGACCAGTAGAATATCCATGTGAATAAGTAAATGGCATTATCTCATTTTACTTTTGCCATATTATGTTGAAGTTCATGTTTAAAAGGCTTTTGTTTTAGTTATACATTGCCTTAAATGTTTATGTTTATTTATGAAAGCTTCCGCAATATTGTTATCCTTACTGAGCATCTGAGCTCACCCCTTTCAATGTTTTAATATTTTCCAGGATGTGAAGAAGTATTTTATGAATGACCTGCAGGGATAGTCAGAAGAGGATATGAGTGTGGACTATGAAGACTTTGTTATTAGTTTTTCACTTTATGATGTAATGTAAGACTTATGAATGTATCTAGTGTTTCCAAGGCTACTAAACTAATCGGTCTTTCGAGACTTGATCTTTTGTGATCATGCCAATGTTACGAAGTAATGCACCGACTCTGGATAGCTGGGGTCGGGGCGTTACAGTTGGTATCAGAGGCAGTTTAGTACTAACCTTGGAAGCTAGATTTAGATAAACTCTAATTAGAGCACATAGCCCAAAGATAGACTTTGAGGATTAGTATAGAAGAACTTCCTATAATTTTGGTATTATAGAGATGTTATGAGTTTTCCGAGCAATACATCCCTGTCTGGATACGAGCAGGTAGAGGCGGCTCTGGCACAGATGTACCTAGGGGTAAAACCCGAAAACACCGCTTTGAGCTAGACTCGAACGGGAACTGGTGCACGACAACGGGCCTTGCTGCACTCTTGGTTACGACACTCCCGGGGGATATGCTTAGGATAATTCTCATTTTATTTACAAACCACTATGAAGGGTTATGAGTACATACTTCCTCAAAGAAAACATTTCTTTTTATGATTATGGATTATATCCATAAATAGTTCAATTTATGTTAAGTGTTTTATAAGTATGGGATTATGAATTTTGATTCATAAACTAATCTAGTTTATGCCATTGTTTAGAAATGGCGCCTAGTGGAAGGAATGGAAACCGTATCAATGCACGAACTCTATGTAGGGATTGCCCTCCTGCTCAAGATAATTATTGTGGATCTGGAGATACAACTGGTGCTGATCAGCTTCTCACCGTACTGGGACAACTCACGCAGGTTATGAATAATAACCTTACACGTATGGAGCACCCTGATCCGAAACGTGGAGGATCAATGCTAGACCGTTTCATGAGGCAACAACCACCAACCTTCAATGGGAGTACAAATCCTATAGTAGCTGAGCAATGGATAAATTCCTTAGAGAAAATATTCCATGCCTTGGGGAGTAGCGAAAGGGAGAAGGTTGTCATGGCAGTTTACCGCCTCACTGGAGATGCCGATCAGTGGTGGTCGCTGATTCAAAACACAAAGGAAGATGATGACGTATCGAATATGGAATGGAGGGAGTTCAAAGAGCTTTTCTTAGAAAAATACTTTCCTCGTGACCATCGAGCAGATATGGAAAGACAATTTCTGAGTCTGAGGCAGAAGGAGGATGAGAATGTCGCAAAGTATGAGGCTAACTTTACAAGGTTAGCGAGGCATGCTTCCGATTATATACGTAACCCAAGGAGTAAGATTGATCGTTTCTTTGATGGGTTAAAACCATTTCTCCGTCGAGCTTTAGTATCACAATCCTTCTCATCATACGAAGATATTGTCTCGTGTGCTATCAAGACAGAAAAGGAATTCTCTAAGTCTTATGACAACAAAGTAAAGCAAGAGAAGAAGAGAACGGGGGAACAAGAGACAGATAAAGGGAAAAAGGGAAAGAAGGATTTTCCATTATGTGATAATTGTGGGAAGAATCACCCTGGTACTTGCCTAAAAGGAATGGGAGTTTGTTATAAATGTGGAGAAAAGGGTCACCAGGCTCGTGATTGCAAGGGAAAGAAAGAGGCTGTCAAAGTTGAATGATACAATTGTAGGGAAATGGGGCATTATGCAAATGAATGTCCTAAGCGTCAAGTAAAATTACCCCAGAAAAGGCCAAGGGATCAAGGCCAATCTTATGCTGTGACTACAGTTGAAGCGGAATAATTAATGTATTGGTGATTTTGGACTCAAGGATTATATTCTGGTTATAAGAATAATGTGATATATATAAAGATTGTACTGCAGTACTTTTTGATTAAGGTAATATGATTAAGGTAATCATATTTTTAGTATGCGACAATAAGAGAATCTTTTCTTTGTTTGGGGAATCTGATGTTACAATTGATTTTGGAATTTAGAGACCTTTTAGAGAAAGTCTGGACGGAGGTATTTTGGATAACTATAAAGGTTGGAGTGGATTAAGTTAAACTTTGGATAGTATTGTTTAAGGTTAAAAAATTTATGAAGATTATTTTTGGAATAGTATAGTACTATATTTTTAGGAAAAGGACAACCTGCAGGGTGGGGAATAACCCATCACGTCGGACAAAGCTGCAGGAATCGAACCCACAACCATAGTGCGACAAGCCTTTATTTCCTACCACTAGCCTATATGAAGTCCCTGGTTATTACAAAATAATTTTACTAATCTAAATGGTATGTGGAACCTTATACAATTAGGATAAGTATAATATTTTTGAGTTCTATATCTTTTTGAGTGAAAGATGAGTTGAAGGTTGAAACTCTAATTGTCAAGCATTAATATATATATATATACCTATCTCTTATTCAATGAATAAATAAATTCTTAAACTTTAGTAAAGGGATATTAAAACAAAAAAATGTGTTATCCTAATACCTTATGTCTTTTTGAACTAATGATATTTCAAATCAACATAGATTGAAGGCTTTGAGGCCCTCAATTTGACAGTTGATTGTAATTGATGACCTCAATCACTCCCTAAAAATATTTACGTTTTTCCTCCAATTATATGTCTCTAATTGCCACCAATGTTCTCCTTATCGAGATCATAGTTTGGTGGTGACTTTATTATTTCTATTTCCCCCTTATTAAGACTAAATTTTATTAACCTTATTTCCGATGTGGGCTTTCCACAAAGGTATTTTCTATTTTCAACCTTTTATTTTCAAAGAAAAATTTCAAATTGCGAGGACACAATTTATTGAAGGAGGGGAGAATGTAACACCCCGAGCTTCCACGATACTCTTCTCATTCAATAATGCAATAGCTTGCATTGTACGCAACTTCGAGTTCTAAAACACCGCGACTAATCAAAGTAGCTGTTATGAATAGTAATAACCACCTTTTAAAATTATAGAAATTTTATATTTCAAAATGGACTTCATTTTTGGATTCGGAATATCGAAATTAGCCTATGTTGAATTTTTGGTATTTTTCTGAGAACTTCTAATTTTTTATGAATAGTGAAAAATACTTAAAAACAACTTTTTAATCAAAATAATTTATAGTGATAAATTATACTATTTAGTGGTTTTAAAATATAATTAGAATATATTTTTACAATTTTATCCAATGGTGGTCATTAGAATTAATTTAACATTGAAATTGGACATAAACAATTGCCAATCATTTGATATAAATTGTTTCTTAAAAACACGCTATTTGTTGTAACAGTGGGAATTAATTATAAAATTAATTAATGAAACTTATATGTTTGTAATTTTGTAAAATAGACATCATTTTTGAATTCGGAATATCAATTATAGCTTAGGGTGAAATTTTGGCCTTATTCTGAAAAACTTCAATTTTTGATGAATAGTGAAACCACTAAGTGGTAGTTAAATAACTGATTTTTCGTTTAAATGAAATATTACCACTTCTATGATTTTATTTTCAAAAATCTGACATACATGGTTGTCATTAAGAAGTAAAATGTGGTTCAATGTGATTAAAATATTTTTTGGTGAATAGTAACTTTTAAGTTCTTAATCGCGATTAGAGGTAATTAGTGTAGTTTAAGGTAAAAACAATGTTTTAATAATATGATATGAGCTTGAAACTTGTCCTACTCCTATTGGATGAGTAATGGCCGACCAAGAAAACCCATGGGTCAACTTGGGGACCCCATGGAGCCACTTTAGTTGGAAAATGACATTAATATATATTTATTTAATGTTAAAATTAAATTGACACAAACATGAGTTGTTTTACTAAAACAGTTTTTAAGTGGGGTTACACAAGTCCAAATTTTGATTATAAATATTAATTAGAAAGATAAAAAGATTTCCTACATCATAGTATTTTTTTTATAATTTTTAGACATTACATAAATTAAATTATTTATGACATCATTATGATGCAGCGATGACCTCATTATTTAACGATTTAAATAAAATGAGAAGATAATGCAAAATCCAAGGCTTACACTTGTCCAAAGCCTATTGGATGAGGATATTTAGAAACCTTATCACCTTAGCCTCTAATTATATAAGTGTGGGACCTTTAGAATCCGAAAAGCATTGTGAAATAATGTAACATTTCAATCTTTCCAAAAGTGCCCCTCCTCTCCTCTTATAAAAGGCCCCCACCTATCCCACCTCATTTACACTTTCAAGCCATTTGGCTCGGCCAACCTCTACCCAAATACTCTACCAACTTCCCCCTATTACTCCTAGAAGCCTCACTTTGGGCAGAACTCTTCTCAAGGAAGCCTTTGGCTCAAATCAAAAAGAGTTACCCGATTTTGAGGTAATGTCTTCTCTAATGTTGTTTTGTTTTATTTTTCTTCTCCAACCTCCTAAACTCTTTTTATTCATTTCTTTTGTAACAACACCAGTATCCTAAATATACTAGGATGTTGTTATAATAAGTATTCGAGCTACACTTACACACACCTACATCTAATGGTTAAAGAACATACGGTTTCTGTGGATGGCGAATTTCTGCCTCACGAAACGATGATTGTTCAACACTCATATAACACCTTCAAAGGTGGCCATTAAGATGTCACTATTTTTATATATGATATATAATATGTTTATGTTTTACTTATGCTTCTGTATTTCTCATTTATGGCATACTTTATGATTTCTATTATGGGTAAAACGCGATAATTTCATTTTTGGAAGTGCGGACTACCGCCCCCTCAAAGTGATTTGAATCGTTAATGCCATATGTGGGATGTATAAAGGATGAAGAAAATGGTATTATACACTATATTATACTGGAATTATATTATACATTTATATCATTATGATTTAGTTCCATTAAATATGAAATTGAAATGAAAGTAGCGTTCATGCGTACGTACGGCTTACCGTCTCCATGAACGGTGCATTTCATTTCTTACCTCTAAACGTTACGTAATATTATAAATGAATGTATATACTGGATATATAAGATATATATGACATCTATATCATGAATATAATTCTGTATATAATGGATATTCTACCACATGAACAACTTGTAATTATAAGAAATTTATTGTTGACTCAAGTAACAAAGATCGACAAAACGACCGTTATTAACTTAAATAATTACATAATGTTCATAACATTGTAATAAGTGATATAAAAAGGATAATGAAATTAAAAATGGTTCTTAATAAGTTATATATTAACTCTAGTTTATTATTCAGGAGGTTAAAGAACGGTTGAGTCAAGTCGGACACGAGGTAAGGGAATTTCTTAACCCAACTTCCATTCTTTGGGTTAATCTCCTACTTTCAAATTATGTCATGATATTATTATGTCCTATTTTGTATTTTTACGTTCTTTATGTGTACCTATAGTGAATACACATAATAGATATATTTTATTTTAAAAATGATCTTTTTAAGGACTTCGTCTCAATCTCCTTTCATTGAGGCATATTTGGTTTTATACACAACTTTCTTTTATACGGTGTATAAACCCCTTTGACTTTTACGTTTATTCAAAAGGAATATTTTTTATACGAAGCGTTTTTATAAAAGACAAAAGGGAATGTTTTTCTTTCCGTACTTATGCGGTGACAATGACTTCTCCGCCGCCGTGACCATTATTTGAGTTTCGGCTTCCTCTACAAGCCATCATTTTTTTTAATGAAAAATAAATACAAAGTTTTAACTTTCTTTTATTTTGGTATTGAAAATGGTTTTGAAAGAATTTTTATTATATCAATGTGTTGTATTGATATCTTGTGATTGGAATGTGGAAATTTTATGTTTCCTTTATGCATGTTTTATGTGATACGATTATGTTATGGTTTATGATATGTTTAAACCTATTCATATGAGGAATGTATTGGACTTAATAAGTGACGGGTGGAGCCCGCTATAGCTCCTCGATGCATCGGTAGGTCTCATGAGACAACTAGACGTGGAATTGGCCGAGGCCCTTTCCCAATTTGATTTATGGTTTTGGCCGAGGCCTTAATCATTTTAGACGTCTTGGCCGAGGCCTTGACAAAATGTTTCAGAATGTCCGGCATTATACATTCCCTCGTTATGAAAGTGGTTATTGATATTGCATGTGATTATTAGACCAGTAGAATATCCATGTGAATAAGTAAATGGCATTATCTCATTTTACTTTTGCCATATTATGTTGAAGTTCATGTTTAAAAGGCTTTTGTTTTAGTTATACATTGCCTTAAATGTTTATGTTTATTTATGAAAGCTTCCGCAATATTGTTATCCTTACTGAGCATCTGAGCTCACCCCTTTCAATGTTTTAATATTTTCCAGGATGTGAAGAAGTATTTTATGAATGACCTGCAGGGATAGTCAGAAGAGGATATGAGTGTGGACTATGAAGACTTTGTTATTAGTTTTTCACTTTATGATGTAATGTAAGACTTATGAATGTATCTAGTGTTTCCAAGGCTACTAAACTAATCGGTCTTTCGAGACTTGATCTTTTGTGATCATGCCAATGTTACGAAGTAATGCACCGACTCTGGGTAGCTGGGGTCGGGGCGTTACACTACTAAAGAGATGAGTGATAAAGAGTTCCTTGTCTATGAAAAACATTTTAGTGATGTGTTTGATGTTCAATGTTTGATAATTTCATCAATGTACAGTGAACTAATGAAGCCTCACAAAAATATGGATGTGTATATCATGCTTAATAACCTCCATGTTCTTTACTAGGAGGGAGCTAGATAGGAACTGTTTGATATTTCCAAGGTGCTCTTTTAGAGAAATATTGGTGAGGGTTCCCCAGATGGGCCTCACATAGTCAAGATAATTGGCTATATTGAGCACTTAGAGGTCATAGGGTTTAAACTCCCCTAATAACCAGGCTCAGACCTCATTCTAGTATCAATCCCTTAGATATTCTCCAGCTTTTTTTTTGAATTTTAATATGAACGACATTGAAAAGTATCTGCCATATCTTCGTACTCTTCTTTTCAAATTAGATAAGGATATGAAGGGTTAAAAACTTTTCGTTCTTATGTCTAAAAAATGGAAAGGGAAAGTGAAAATATTTAATTCCAAAGCTTCTTAACACCCTTCCAAGAAGAGGAAGATCAAGGGGAAAACAAGAGAACATGATGTTATCTGTTTTGTATGTGGTAAGAAAGTCCAATGAACGAAAAACTACACCCAACCAAAGAAGCAAGGAGAAGCTTTAGGTCCATTTATTATCAAGTGAAATTTATCTATTTTTAAAAATTGGGTATTAGATACATCTTGTGGTGCTCACATATGTATTCAAATATAAGAACCAGGTAGATTTAAAAAGATTGACTGAGGAGAGGTAGATATTTGAATAGCCAATAGAGATAAACTTGTTGTTGTAGCTATCGGGGACTACCACCTCATATTTCCAACTGGAATGATATTGGTTTTAAAGTGTTGTTATTATGTTCCTTCAGTTACCAAAGAAATTATTTATGTATCCAAACTTGATACAAATGGATCTATTTTCAAATTTGGGAATAAATGTTGATTTTTTTAAAAGTATAGCATTTGTTATGGTAAAACACATTTAAATAATGGTATTTATGTGTTGGATTACACAAACCAAATAATGGAAATTGATAACAAAGTTACTTCACTTGATTCATGCCACACCTAACTTTGGCATCGCCGGCTAGGTCATGTAAATGAAAAGTGCTTGACTAAATTACATCAAGATGTATATTTAGATTCTTTTGAACTAAAACCACTTGGTGTATGTCACACATGTTTACAAGAAAGAAAGACCAACTCCCCATTTAGTGGGAAAGGTGAAAGGGCTAAATTGATTATTGAATTAGTTCATACCAATGTTTGTGGGCCATTTCATGTTGAAGAAAGGGGTGGGTACTCATAATTCATAACTTTTACTGACGATTTTAGTAGATATGGATATGTCTACTTAATGAGGTATAATTCAGATTATTTCGATAAATTTAAGGAATAAAAGAATGAAGTTGAGAACCATATTTGTAATAATATTAAGAAAATTTAATCAGAACATGGTGAAGAATATCTTAATTAAGAATTCATTGATTATTTACGGCAGTTTGGGATTTTATCTCAACTCACTCTTCCTTATAAGCCTTAGTGGAATGGTGTAGGAAAAAGGAATAACCTCACCTTGTTGGACATGGTGAGATCAATGATGAGTCATGTGAGTATTCCATTATCCTTTTGAGGATACACGTTAAAAACAACATCATATGTAATAAACCAAGTTCCAACTAAATAAAAAGATGGTATACCATACCAATTATGGAATGTAAAGAAACCCATTTTGTCTTACTTACATGTGTGGGGTTGCAAAGCATTTGTTAATATCTCTTTAGGTAACAAGATTTCACCCTGAGGCATAAAGTGAATCTTTATATAATATCACAAATAAACAAATGGATACTACTTATACAATCCTTTAGAGAAAAACATTATGGTTTATAGTTGTCTCACATTTCTTGAGGAGGATATTATCTCTAGAAGAGATAGTGAGATCAAGATAGACTTCAATGAAGTCTAGACTCAAGATACATAAGAGTTGGCATATGAACAAATTCCAAAAAGCCCCGTGAAAGAAGAAATTATTCCAAATACACAATTACTATGTAAGAGTACTAGAGAGGTTAGAGAACTAGAATGATATGGTTTTCTAGTCACCGAGGATGATGACTCGTTATTAGTTGATAATAATGACACTATAACCTTCAACAAAGTAGTAAGTGGAACAGATGTTTCCAATTGGAAAGAAGCCATGAATTATGAAATAGATTCCATATAACAAAACAAAGTATAGATTTTGATAGACCCTCTAGTAGATGTAAATATTGTTGGTAGAAAATGGGCATTCAAGAAGAAACTGGACATGGAAGGATAATTCAATACCTATAAAGTGTGAATAGTTGCAAAAGGGTTTAAACAACATCAAGACATTGACTATGAATAATTTCATGACCCGTCCCCTGGGGCCCATTCCGTGACTACCCCAAGCCCACCTTCCATTGGCCAGGGGCTGGCGACTAGCACCGAAGGCGTATTCCCTAAAACTGGGAAGGCATTGCCTTTATAACCTGTAACACACACAACCAAGCACACAACAAGATACGAACTCAAGTAAACTGAATAGTAAACAGAGTGAGTTCTGTAGTAAACATGGCCAAAATATAAGCCCAACTGGAAAGTATAAGAAACTGAAAGTACAAGTAAACTGGAACAGATCCTATGATCACCCACCAAGGATCCTACCTGAAGGGTAGGTACAACTCTCGAATGATCATATCTATGGTATGCCTCATCCAGGGTCCACCTCCGAGCTACCTCCAGTCTTGGTAATCTCATCCTCAGTCAGCGCTGTCCGTCGTCTACACCAAACACAATGAGGTGCGGGCATAGCCCGTGCAGGGATGAGTATAACGATTCTCAGTAGGGACCCCGAGACCCTCAAGGTCTCACAAAATCCAAAAAGGATTAACCAAAAAGCATGAAAACAACTAACAACCCTACTTAGGTATATGACCATACATATACCTAAGTTATCAAGTAAACCCATCTCAGTCATGAGGAAACACAATGCCCAACTCATTATCCCAAAGCTCAACTGTTCCACAAAGGAAGAAATACCACGAAGGTAAGTACCACAAAGGTACGCCACATAGAAGAATACCACCAAGGTATTACCACGAAGAAAATTATCACACAGGTACAGACTCAGCTCACACCAGGTATAACTTAGGTATGGTAGTAAAGATGATTAGATATAACTACTGAATCATCTTACTCCGTTAAGAGGCAGATCTACGTAGGATCCTAAATCCTCATTAGACCCACATAGGATCGTAGTACATCATCAGACCCACACAGGATCCCAGTACCTAGTCAGACCCACACAGGATCCTAGTACATCATCAGTACGTCGTCAGACCCACACAGGATCTTAGTACATCGTTAGTACGTTTTCAGACCCACAGAAGATCCTAGTACATTATTAGTATGTCATCAGACCCACACAGGATCCTAGTACATCATTAGTATGTCATCATACCCACACAAGATCCTAGTACATCGTCACAGCCAGCTTCATGGTTCCCGCACAAAGCTCGCTTGTCACCGGGAGGGTCCGCTCCACAATCCAATGTTCGATACTCCAACTATCATGAAGTCCCATGAAGAAGTATTCCAAAGTACCTCCATGTCATATGGGTCTCAATGTAACAGACGGTGCATCAATCAGACGCCCGATTTGTGAGTTATTAGCCTTTTGTCCCGAGGGCCCGGTTAGATTTGTGCTCGATCCAACCCGACCATACCTTAACTTTATCCAAATATCCATTGGAATATACCAAAGGTAACTTCTCGCTCCAAGGTTTCCATAACTGCAGACAGTTCATCAAACGGACGTCTGGTGCCAAGGTTATGGTTGATAGAGCGAAAATGGGTCGAAGCTGGCCCGGGTCTGGTCTGACCCGACCTGGTTCAGGTCAACCCGGCTTACTGGGTTCGGCCTGGAACACTAGGTTCGGCCCGGTCCACTGGGTCCATCATATCCCACTGGGCCCAGCCTAGCCTGCGCTGGGTGGCCTGGAGGCCGCATAGGCAGTGAGTGGCCGCGGGGGCCGCGGTGGCCGCGAGGCGGCTCGGAGGGCCGTGGGGTCCGCGAGGAGCCATGAAGGCCACGGGGGCCACAAGGGCGACACATAGGCCATGGGTATGCGAGGGATGTGTGAGTCTGTGGGGGCCTCAAGGGCGGCTTGAGGCCGCGAGGGCGGCGTGAGACCGCGAGGGCAGCGTGAGGCCGCGAGGGCGGCGCGAGGCTGCAGAGGTCATGAGGGCCGCGAGGCCGCGGGGCGGCGAGGGGCCGTGGAGGCCACAGTGCAGCGGGGCAGCTATGGTGCAGTGGTTCTCTATGGCTGGACGGATGGCCATCCATCCTCTTCGTGCTGCGTGGTCATGCACCGTACATTCGCTGGTGGCCGGTTCAGCCGACCGCTGTCCGTTCGCCGCCTTGGCACAAAGCCGTCTTCTTCCATCGCGAAGAACACACCAATAAAGAAGAACTATGGAGGGGTCAGCCCATTTTTGTTTGGGCCGCACCCTCCGCGTTAGAGTGGTATCAAGTGGCTCAACAAAAATATTTAATGGAGAACGTCAAACTCTACAACCCCCGACAATGATTATTCCCAAACCCGCAAAAAGAAATCATTTGCGGATTGACTAGTTAGAGAGTTGACCCGTGTTCTTTGTTTAGAAGGGAGGAACATGGGAATCCATAATCACACATAATAAAACCCCTAACTCAAAGATTTTTTGACAGAGGTCATGATTAAAGAGAAGAAGTTGTTGGGGATAGACGAACATCGATGACGTCGGTGTTTCCTCAATTGTCGGTTCATTGCCGTTGAAGACGTTCCTCATCGGCGTGAGCGTTCTTCATTGGGGAGTGCATTTTTAGTTGGAGAACGCATTCTTCGTTGGAGATAATAATCCTCCAAAGGTTCTCCTCTCCCAATTCCACCAAAATGTGAAATATCCCCCTTGTTAATTTAAGTTTATCAAATTAAAAGGGTTGGCACAATTAATTGCACCATGTTGGCATAATTAATTGGCTCAAATTAATGGGAGGAAAGGATTAATGGGGAGTTGAGAGGTTTCTCCTCCATTAAGAGGGTTCGGGTGGTCCCCCCTCTGAATTCAAAATGAGGGTTAGTTCAGGTGGTTCCAACCTCTTAACATCTACATGATAGGTTTAGGCTCGGGTGGTCCCCACCACCATAACCCATGTTGAATGGTTTTAGAAATAAAAATGTTAGACATTTTTATTTATTTTATTCCTTCACAAAAAGCACAAAAAAATTATCTTTCACCCTCAACCCACTATGGTCGAGGTAAAGGTCTCTTTAAGCGAATACCGGCGCTGCAAGTTCAACGATGTTCTTAGATTTCAATTCTGAGCACCAGTTTAAAAGTTAGAAAAACCCGCTCGTACGTTTACTGAATGTACCCAAAAAAAAGTTCAGAAATTCATTCCGGACACACCGGGCCTCAGAATCACACATTGTCAATTTTCATAGACTCGTAAAATTCCCATATATTTTAAAAAAATTACATGGAAATTCCAGGTCTTTACATTCTCCCCACCTCAGGGATTTGTGTCCCTGAAAGCTACATCTCAAAAACTAGGAAACAAGTGGGGGTACTAAGCATGAATCTGAGCCTCCCACTCCCATGTGCTCTCCTAGAGGTTCTCGTGCTGCCAGCGAATGCACACTAGAGGTATTGACCACCCACGAAGGACCTGTCGATCCTCAATATCCACTGGAACCTCCGAAAATGGCGCCCCATCGTCGATGTCCAGCTCGTCATGGTTGATTATGTGAGAAGGTTCATGCATGTATCTCCTCAGCTGGGATACGTGGAAGACGTCGTGCACCTGGTGCAACTGAGGGGGAAGTGCTAGGCAGTAAGCCACCTTTCCAACTCTGTTGAGGACCTGAAAGGGTCCAATGAACCTCAGAGATAACTTGTCGTCTCAGCCAAATCTCTACAAAACTCATCAGGATGAGACCCGTAGAAAGATGTGGTCACCATCCTCAAACTCTAGAGGTCTTTTTCTCCTATCGACATAAGACTTCTGTCTGCTCTGTGCAGTCTTCATCCACTCCTGGATGATCTGCACTTTCTCTGTGGTAGGTCGTACCATCTCTGGTCCCACTAGTGCTGACTCCCCTGGGTCAGTTCAGCACAAAGGTGATCTACATGGTCGCCCGTACAAAACCTCAAAAGGTGCCATCCCAATGGTGGAGTGATAGCTGTTGTTGTATGAAAACTCCACTAAAGGAAAGTTATCCTCCCAACTACGATCGAAGTCAAGGACGCAAGCACATAGCATGTCCTCTAGGGTCTGAATGGTCTGCTCAGTCTGGCCATCTGTCTGAGGATGGAAGGCAGTTCTTAAACGAAGCTGTGTCTCGAAAGCCTCCTGCAACCCCTTCCATAGTCGGGAAGTGAAAAATGTATCATGATCATAGACAGTTGTTGAGGTTACTCCACGTATCCACACAATCTACTACACATAGTGGCGTCCCAAGCTCTCTATTGAACCCTGCTCTCTGATTGGTAGGAAGTGGGCCGACTTGGTGATTCGATTGAAGATCACCCAAATAGAATCACGACCCCTAGATATACGTGGAATTCCTATCACAAAGTCCATAGATATCCCATCCCACTTCCACTCTGGGACCTCTAAAGGGTAAACTAATCCTGCTGGTACCCGATGCTCCGCCTTCACTTGCTAACAAGTGAGGCACTGAGAGACAAACTCTGCTATTGCTTTCTTCATTCCCAGACACCAGTGCTGTCATTAGAGATCCTAGTACATATTCACCACTCCTGGATGTACCACTAGATGGGAAGTGTGGAACTCCCTCAACACTTCCTCCTGAAGCGACACTGGTACTATGGTACGTCCTCTGAAGAGAATGACGTGCTCCCCACCTTCATAAAATCCATCAGGTGCCTGTCCTGTGGATATCTGAGCATGTCGAGCCTCATAGTCAGCATCCCCACACTGCGCCTCCCTGACTTACTAAAGAAATGGGGGAGTGACTGTAAGAGACTGTAGAAAAGATGCTCCATATCGATCCACAAAGGATATCTGCAAAGTGTCTAGCTGCTTCCTCACCTATCCTAGCAGTTGTATACCAGATATCCTGCAGAGTGCATCTGCTACAATGTTCCCCTTCCTAGGAGTATAGACTATCTCAAAGTCATAGTCCTGGAGGAACTCAAGCCAACATCACTATCTCAGGTTTAGGTCCTTCTGATAGAAGATATACATGAGACTCTTGTGATCCGAGTAGACTGTAAAACACTCACCCATCAAGTAATGTCGCCGCATCTTCAAGGTAAAGACCACTGCTGATAAATCCAGGTCATGGGTAGTGTAGTTCTGCTCATGTTGTCTCAGCTGTCGAGAACCTTTTACGATCACTGCTCACTCCTGTATCAGGACACATCCGAGCCTGGTCCCTGATGCGTCACAGTAGACTACGTACCCTACGCCCTCTTCCGGTAGCCTCAAGATGGGGGCACTAGTCAGTCTCTACCTCAGCTCCTGAAAACTCCGCTAGCATCTCTCCGACCATATGAAGGTTTTCTCCTTCTTTGTCAATGCTGATAGTGGTGCTGCAACTCTGGAGAAATCTGGCACAAATCTTCGGTAGTATCCAACCAAACCCAAGAAACTACGTACCTCCATCACACTCCTGGGTGGCTCCCAAGAGAGTACCGCCTCAATCTTTGCTGGATCCACTGAAACTCTAGCCTCTGATATGACATGTCCTAGAAAGTGAACCTCTCAGATCCAGAACTGGCACTTTGAGAGTTTATCATAAAGTTGGTTCTCTCGGAGTGCGTCCAGTACTACCTGAAAATGATAGGCATGCTCCTCCTCAGTATCCAAGTAGATCAGAATGTCGTCGATAAAGACTACTAAAAAGCGATCAAGGTATGGATAAAAGATCCTGTTCATAAGTCCCATGAACACTGTTAGGGCGTTGGTCATGCCGAATGTCATAGCCAAGAACTCGCAATGGCCGTACCGATATCTAAAAGCCATCTTCTGCACATCATCGTCTCACACTCTGAGATGGTGATAACCTGATATGAGGTCTATCTTCGAGAACCACCGTGCTCCCTTCATCTGATCAAAGAGGTCATCAATCCTCGAGAGTGGGTACTTGTTCTTTATAGTCACCTGGTTCAGGAACTGATAGTCAACACAAAGCCTCAAGCTCCCATCCACCTTCTTGGAAAACAAAATTGGGGCTGCCCAAGGAGAAACACTGGGCTGGATGAACCCATTCTCCTGTAAGTCCTCCAGCTGTACCCGCAGCTCATGAAACTCCATGGGAGCCATCCAATATTCTGGTGTAGATATCGGTGCCGTCTCGGGGTTCAAATTAATGTAAAATTCCACCTCTCTGTGAGGAGGTAGACCCAAAACATCATTAGGGAAGACATCTGCCTATTGGTCCACCCCTACAGGATAGATCAGACTCTTCACATCAACTACTCTGAGGGTAAAGCTAGCCAACTGATGAGTGATCGGCTGCACCCTCCTCCGGGTAAGTCCATCCTATGTTGAAAAGGATCCCTTCTCGATGGTGAAGTTAAACCTGGTCCCATCCGGGCGGACACACCGCACTTTTTTCCCAATATAGTCAGTCTGACCATGAACTGTAGATAAACAGTCCATACTCAAGATGACGTTGTAAGGCCTCGATGACACTACTAGGAGATCCCAGCCGAAGCTCTCACCTCCTAGAGTAAGCTCACATTTCCGGAACCAGTGCGTAATCATCAAATCCGCTCTCGTAGGAGTCTCTAGCTATAAGGATCGAGCCAACGGCTCTATCAGAATCTTTGAGATCCGAACGTGGGCAGTGGTAATAAAAGAATGACCGGAAACTATGTCTATAAGTACTACAGCTAAGGTGGTATAAACAAAAATCGTACGTCGTATCATCTCCTAGGTGCCGTGGTCATAGGCCTCAGCTGCCTAGAGATGAGCTCGCCCCTGTCCTCCTGCTCCCTGTGGTCAGGGTGGACCACCTGGTGGTGGTGGCAGTAACACCTCAAATCATCACCCACCGCCAGCTGCATGACCAGATCCTCTGCCATGTCCACCTGCTCCCTGCAGACCACCTCAAATGAACCTCTGTCTCTGTCTGGGAGGTCCCTCGACCATCTGTTGATCATCCATACGGTGGTTCAGACAGTCGCGAGCCATGCGACCCTGTCCACCACATGTGAAACACTGCCTGTTCATCGCATGACTGGCTCTATCTCCGGTACCCTACAAAACTGATCCTAAGTCACGTGGTTGTCCACCTATAGGTATGGTCCTCTTGGAACTCTGTGACATCTGTCTACTACCAGCTGCAGAAGACTCTGCTACGTGATGTCCGGTGGTGGGTCTCGCTGCTGGTGACTGCTCAATAAGAAAAATCTCCACCAAGAGGGCTCTCTCTAACACCCCCACCTGCGTTGAGATGCTGAGAGAAATCATTGAAGCCCTCATCTCCCACTTGATTCCCTGCTCGAAGGTCCGGGCCCTGAAGAATGGGTCCCGCACCATATCAGTGGAGTAGCGTGAAAGGTCAGTGAACCTCGCTAAGTACTGAGCCACAGTCATGCTGCCCTACTATAGACAAAGAGTCACTCGAACAAACTCTGCCCGAAACAGGCTCTCAAAGTCTGCCTAGAGAAGCATAACCTCGTCGTGAACTTGAAGCATCCAGCTCCAACATCTGCCTGCTGCTTCCTATAGAAGGTTGGCGGAAAGGATCACCATGAGTTCAACTGGTGTCCCTAACGGTCAGAAAACTCTCACCACGGCCTCCAGCCAATCCTCAGTTGTTTGTGGGTCCGTCTCTCCCCTGAACCTGGGTGGCCTCTGGTGCTGGAACTCATACAACACACTCAAGAGGCGTGCAAACTCTGCTGCTGGGGCTGGTGGTATCAGTGGCCCAATGGGTAAAGGTACTGCTGGTGCCTCCCCTGGTGCCTCTACTGGAAGAGGGCCCTACACTGAGTCCTTTTCGCTTGGTAGGCTATCAATTTGTACTATATCCGGAACCCTAGCTGGCTGTCTACGTGGAGGCATCCTAAAAATAAACAGGTGCACCATGGTCAATAAGTTATACCTAGTGAGCTGACTTAAATAGATCACAAAGAAAACTCTTGAAAACACACATGCAATCAGTGTTTTCATGCACTGAGTCGGAAATCAGAAGTCAGGGTCCTGGTGTATGGATATGTCAGCTGCCGCACCAACACTGGATTCCCTAAACTAAAAACCACACTCACTACATTTAACACTATTTCCGTTAAAAGATCAAAGTACTATGTTCTATGGTAGAACCAACTCCTATGATACTAATTTGTCATGGCCCGTCTCCCGGGGCCCGTGCCGTGACTACCCCAAGCCCGCCTTACATAGGCCAGGGGCTGGCGACTAGCACCGAAGGCGTATTCCCTAAAACTAGGAAGGCATTACCTTTATAACCTGTAACACACACAACCAAGCACACAACAAGATATGAACTCAAGTAAACTGAATAGTAAACAAAGTGAGTACTGTAGTAAACGAGGCCAGAATACAAGCTCAACTGGAAAGTATAAGAAACTGAAAGTAAAAGTAAACTGGAACAACTCCTATGATCACCTACCAAGGATCCTACCTGAAGGTTAGGTACAACTCTTGAACGGTCGTCTCTATGGTATGCCTCATCTAGGGTCCACCTCCAAGCTACCTTCAGTCCTGGTGCTCTTGTCCTTAGTTAGCACTGTCTGTCGTCTGCACCAAACACAATGAGGTGCATACATAGCCCTTGCAGGGGTGTGTATAACGATACTCAGTAGGGACCCCGATACCCTAAAGGTCTCACAAAATCCACAAAGGATAAACTAAAAAGCATGAAAACAACTGACAACCCTACTTAGGAATATGCCCATACATATACCTAAGTTATCAAGTAAACCTATCTTAATCATGAGGAAACACAAGACCCAACTCATTATCCCAAAGCTCAACTGTTCCAAAAAGGAAGGAATACCACAAAGATAAGTACCACAAATGTATGCCACATAGAAGAATACCACCAAGGTATTACCAAAAAGGAAAGTACCACACAGGTATAGACTCAGCTTAGACTAGGTATAACTTAGGTATAGTAGTAAAGATGATTAGATATAACTAATGAATCATCTTACTCCGTTAAGAGGTAGACCCACGTAGGATCCTAAATCCTTGTCAGACCCACAGAGGATCGCAGTACATCATCAAACCCACACATGATCTTAGTACCAAGTCAGACCCACACAAAATCCTAGTACATCGTCAGACCCACACAGGATCCTAGTACCTGGTCGGTACGTTGTCAGACCCACACAAGATCCTAGTACATCATCAGTACGTTGTCAGACCCACACAGGATCCTAGTACATCTTCAGTATGTCGTCAGACCCACAGAGGATCCTAGTACATCATTAGTACGTCGTCATACCCACACATGATCCTAGTACATCGTCACAATCAGCTACAGGGTTCTCGCACTAAGCTCACTTATCTCCAGGAGGGTCCGCTTCACAAGCCACTGTTCAATACTTCAACTGTCATGAAGTCCCATGAAGAAGTATTCCAAATGACCGCCACATCATATGGGTATCAACGTAACAGAAGGCGCATCAATCAGATGCCCGATCTGTGAGTTATTAGCCTTTTTGTCCCAAGGTCCCGGTTGGATTCGTGCTTGGTCCAACCCAACCATAGCCCAACTTTATCCAAATCTCTAGTGGGGTATACCAAAGGGACCATCTCACTCCAAGGATTCCAGCACCGTAGATGGTTTGTCAAATGGATTCCCGATGCCAAGGTTATGGTTGATAAAGTGAAAATGGGTCGATGCTGGCCCAGGTCTGGTCCGACCTGGTCAGACCAATCCGGCCCGACCCGGCCTGGGCTGACCTGACCTGCTGGGTTCGGCCTGGCCTGCTGGGTCTAGCCTAGCCCGCTGGGTCTGGACTAGCCCGTGATGGGTGTCCTGGAGGCCAAAGAGGCCATGAGGGGCCATGGAGGCCGTAGGGGCTGTGAGGTGGCGCAGAGGGCCACGATGGCCGCAAGGGGCCGTGAAGGCCGCGAGGGCTATGAGGGCGGTTCGAGGCCACGGGAGCCGTGAGGGCAGTATGGAGGCCGTAGGGCTGTGGGGGCGGCGCGAGGCCGCAAGGTCCATGAGGGAGGAGTTAGGCCGCAGGGGCCGCAAGGCTGCGGAGGCCGCGGGGGCCGCGGGGGCCGCGAGGCCATGGGGCGGCAAGGGGCCGTGGAGGTCGCGGTGTGGCGGGGTGACCATGGGGTGGTGGTTTTCCGCAGTTGGCCGGATGGCCAGCCATCCTCTCTGTGCGGCGCGGTCATGCGCCCCACCTTCGCCGGTGGCCGGTTCGGCTGGCCGCTGTCCGTTCGCCACCTTTGCACAAAGCCATCTTCTTCCATCACAAAGAACACACCAATAAAGAAGAACAACAGAGGAGTCGATCCATGTTTGTTTGACCTGAACCCTCCGTGCTAGAGCGGTAGCGAGCGGCTCAACAAAAATATTGAATGAAGAACGTCAAACTCTACAACCCCCAATAATGATTATTCCCAAACCCACAAAAAGAAATCATCAGCAGATCAACTAGTTAGAGATTTGACCCGTATTCTTTGTTTAGAAGGGAAGAACATGAGAATTCATAATCACACATAATGAAACCCCTACCTCAGAGATTTGTCGACAGAGGTCGTGAGGAAAGAGATGAAGTCATTGGGGAAAGGCGGACATCAGTGATGTTGGCATTTCCTCGATCATCGGTTCGTTGTCATTAAAGATGTTCCTCATTGGCGTGAGTGTTCTTCGTTGGGGAGCACGTTCTTCGTTGGAGAACGCGTTCTTCGTTGGAGAGAATAATCCTCCAAAGGTTCTCCTCTCCCAATTCAACCAAATTGTGAAATACCCCCCTTGTTAATTTAAGTTTATCAAATTTAAAGGGTTGCACAATTAATTGTTGGAACAACTAATTTTACCACGTTGGCATAATTAATTGGATCAAATTAATGGGAGGAAAGGATTAATGGGGAGTTGAGAGGTTTCTCCCCCATTAAGAGGGTTCAGGTGGTCCCCACCTCGAAATTCGAAATGGGGGTTAGTTCAGGTGGTCCCCACCTCTTAACATCCACATGGGAGGTTTAGGCTCAGGTGGTCCCCACCACCATAATCCATGTTGAGGGGTTTCAGAAATAAAAATGTTAGACATTTTTATTTATTTTATTCCTTCACAAAAATCACAAAAATTATCTTTCACCCTCAACCCACTACGATTGAGGTAAAGGTCTCCTTAAGCGAATACTAGCACTGCGAGTTCAATGGTGTCCTCAGATTTCAATTCCGAGCACCAGTTCAAAAGTTAGAAAAACCCGCTCGTATGTTTACTGAATGTACCCAAAAAAAAGTTCAGAAATTAATTCCAGGCACACCGGGACTCGAAATCACGCGCCGTTAATTTTTGCAGACTCATAAAATTCCCATGTATTTAAAAAAATTACATGGAAATTTCAGGTATTTACAAAGAAACCTTTTCACCAGTTGAAATACTAAAATCCATCAAAATTATACTTTCCATTACAACTTTCCATGATTATGACATTTGTAAAATGGATGTAAAAGTAGATTTCCTTAACAAGAACCTTTATGAAGATATCTATATGACACAACCCTAAGGGTTTGTGATTCCAAAGGATGCCAACAAGGTATGAAAGTTGTAAAGAATCATTTATGGATTAAATTAAACTTCCAAGTCATGGAACATTCATTTTGATGAGGCTATAATAGAATTTGGTTTCATAAAGAATGAATGTGATCCACATTTCTACACATGGTTTAGTGGGAGTGTAGTCATTTTATTAATAGTATATATTGATAATATATTACTCATTGGAAATGAAATACCAGTCTCACGGTCTATTAAGTCATGGTTGAATAAATGATTCTCTATAAAGGACTTGGATGAGGTAGTATATATTCTTGGGATCAAGATCCATAATGATAGATCTAAGAGGTTTCTTGGCCTAAGTCAAAGTACATACATTGATAGGATACCGAAGAGATTCAATATGGAATAATCCAAGAGGGGATTGTTTCCAATGTCACATGACATTCATCTTTCCAAGAAAATGTTTCCTCAGACACATGAGGAAAGAATAAGAATGAAAAGGATTCCATACGCATCAGTGATTGGTCTAGTCATGTATGATATGATATGTAATAGGCTAAATGTTACCTATGCATTAATTTTTGTAGAAAGATATTAAACCAATTAAGGTGACTGTCATTGGATGGTAGTCAATACCATCCTTAATTATTTTAGGCGTACTAAGGATATGTTCCTAGTTTATGGAGGTGATGAGGAGCTAGTCATAAGAGGATCTGTAGATTATAGTTTTTACACTGATCAAGATGACATGAAGACAAAAATGGGATACATATTCACTTTGAATGGAGGTGTTGTGAGCTACAAGAGCTCAAAGTAGGCTATAGTTACAGATTCTATAGTAGAGTCCAAGTATATTGTGGTTTTTGAGGCTACTAAAGAAGTATTATGTATGTAAAAATTCTTCTAAGAAATTAATGTGTTATCTAGTAGTAGAGATTCTATCATACTTTATTGTGATAATACTACAGTGGTGGATCTTGCAAAAGAGCTAAGGTCACATTAGCTGATGAAGCACATACTTCAAAAGTATCATCTATTGATGGATTTTTCTTAGAGAGGTGAAGTTTATGTGAGAATTATTTACATATAAGACAATGTGGAAGATCCCTTGACTAAATTCCTAACTCATCAGAATCATTACTATCATGCGAGGTTTAGCAAATTGAAGGTCGTAGGCAGTTAGCTCTAGTCCAAGTGAGATTTTTTTTGGAGTTGGTGTCCTAGGACCAACCATTTTTAATTTTATTACATGTATATTTGATGTATTGAATATTAATAAAATTTCTTATTACATATTGTTTTTTGTTATGAATGAATCTAAGGTAATAATGTCCTAGAGTATACATCACATTGATAAGGTCATAGCAGTTCCCTTCTATGATGAGAACCTTGATATGCTATGATGATATTCTCAAATAATGTTCTACAGTTGGATAATAGACTATGATGAGAGACATAGTATATAGAATGTCAGGTACGAGTACTCGTAAGCATATGAGGCTTCTTCTCATAAAGTTCACACTTAGTAATCTCCAATACAAGAGATTATGAGAACAAACCTACCAGTAGGAATTCTGTATGTTTTGGTGTCATCATATATTCATATCTATGAGCATGTGTGATACTCCTTAGACTTTAAGATTTTTATTAATGCATGTTACAAATCATGTACTTAAATGTATTTCATAAACCATAACAATAAAAGTTCATGGAAAAGCTGGATATGTTCGGTGCATCGCAAGTGAAATGTCATTAATGAATAAGTTGAGGAAGGATTTGTCCCTTACATCTTTATATAAGCTGATATCTCCACCATTTGATTGGAATAGAACCATCACATTAAATTCCATGGACAAGGTGTAACAACGTGTTTATTTCAGATTGTCAAAGAAAGACATATCGATCATATATGTTAGTGACACAAATGTGAAACATTCTTGATGAGATATTGAGATAAATGGATTATATTATATAGTGAGTGTTTGTATGTGGTTGTCGACATTGAGACATTAAGTTCTTTATCTTGGGTTCCTTAACCCATTACTAGATAGTAATCTTGGATTTTAGGCAAGCCCGCCTAATGCCAACAAGAAAGAATCATAGAGGGTCACACACTAAGTGTTTTCATTGATCTCGATTAAATTCTATTTGAGTTTAATTAATGGAAAAAAATTTATTCTCAAGTTTGAGGAATAATTTTATTTAAGTTATATTGATCACATAAATTAAATAAATATTTATTCACTGGCTTGTGAATAAAATATTTATTTTATTTATTGAATATTTTAATAAATATTTATTCACTAGATTGTGAATAAAATATTTATTTATGAATAAAATATTTATTAAGTTGTTCAATAAATGCTAGAGGAGTTCGAACAGACCAAGACTAAGTCTGATGAAAAATATTAATTAACAAGACCATTACATAACATTTGTTATTGCACAAGTTGGTGCACGCCACAGAATAATAATAATATAATTATTATTATGTGGCATATGGTTTTATTAAATGTAATAAATGTTATTTAATATATGGTATGAAATTAAATAATATTTTATCTTAAATCCTAACACTATAAATAGAATACTATGTCTATTGTGTAGAGCATCCAAAATAGAGAACATAGAATTATTGTACACAACGAATTATCTCTCAACTCTTCCTTCTCTATCCCTCTCAAGAATGAGAAGTGTGATAGGGATTTATTCAAGACTAAATAATGATCAATCAAGAATGAACAACACAATACATTTGACTCACTATGATAGAACCCAAATATCAAGTGGTGTTTCTAAGAGATCATAGAAGCACATGTGGATCACTGCTATAGGAATTCTATCCTTGGATCCTCATAGCGCAACAAAGGTAATCTGAAAGGGTATTTTCAGACAATAAACATTTTACAATGAAGAAATTTCCTAATCCCAGGTATTTATTTCTTTAAATATTAAATAAATTAATTATAAATTTGACATTTAAGATCCTCACTCTTAGTTTCGGGTAATTATTATTAAAAGAGGTTTTAATATATCGCTCACATCTGCATGCTTGTGTTGTGCCTGGAACTATCAAATGACACTTAAATATTGAAAAGACATACTTCGAGTCATACCAACCATATCGTGTGTTAGATTAACATGCAATCAACTTCTACATGTGGAAAATGAATTATGGATTGGTTTACTAAAGTTTGAAAATAATCCAAGATTGTTTACTTGGTTTTATCTAGAGACATGTGTTTTAAACTAAAATGAAACCATTATATTGAAAACACACATTGTGAGTCATATCAGTCGCATCGTATGTCAGATTGATGTGTGGTCAATTATTACACATCACAAATGAATTATGGACCATTATTATAATGTTTGAAAACAACTCGAGCACATTTTCATGGTTTTTACTATTTTATGTGTGTTTTAAACTAAAATGGTACTTTTATATTGAAAACACACACTTCGTGTCATACCAACCACATTGTGTGTCATATTGACATGTGGTCAATATCTACACATCAAAAATGAATTATATATCATTTTCCTAATGTTTGAAAACAATCTGAGCTCTTTTTCTCAATTTTGGTGATGTGACATGCATTTTAAACTAAAATAAAACTTTTATATTGAAAACAAGAACTTCGAGTCATACCGACCACATTGTGCGTCAGATTGATATGTGGTCAATTCCTATACATCACAATTGAATTACGTATTTTTTCCCTAAAGTTTAAAAATAATCTGATCCCATTTTCTTGATTTTGTCTAGTGATTGTTGTTTTAAACTAAAATGACACCTTTATATTGAAAACATGAACTTTAAGTCATATAGTTCATATTATGTATTATATTAACGTGTAGTCAATTAATACATGTAAAAAATGAATTATGGATAATTATTCTAAATTTTGAAAACAACCAGAACTCATTTTCTCAGTTTTGTCTATTTGATGCATGTTTTAAACTAAAATAACACTTTTGTATTGAAAAAACGCATTTCGAGTCATACCGACCACATTGTGTGTTAGATTAATGTGTGATACATCCCTATAAATTAAAAATTAATCATGGATATTTTTTCTAATGTTTGAAAACAATTCGATCTCATTTTATCAATTTTGGCGATGTGACATGCGTTTTAACTGAAATGACGCTTTTATATTGAAAACAAGAATTTCGAGTCATACCAACACATCATGTGTCATATTGATGTTTGGTCCTATACATCAAAAATTAATTATGGATAGTTTTCCTAATGTTTTAAAACAATCCAATCTCATTATCTTGGTTTTGGATATGTGATTCCCCTTAAACTAAAATTACACTTTTATATTGAAAACATGTACTTCAAGTCATATTGACCGCATCATCTGTTGGATTGACATATAGTCAATTAATGAAAATATATATCCATAAGAAAACCTCCTGACCATTTATTAAAATAAATAAAAAGAGAACAATAGAACAAGGGAAGTGGGTGGGGTTAAAAAAAGATACTTTACCTCTTTCAGAAACCAAATTAGTAACCATAATAAGAAGGATCATTCCCATATTCACAATCAGATTCATCAGCTGTTTCCCACTCTGACTGTGAGTTACCTTGGTTGATAATCCTAAGGATATTAGCCTTGGACCTTTCCTGCTCAGGTGTGATATTGACCTTCAAATCCTTTTAATATGATCTGGTAGACACATTCCTTGGAAGTTTGGAGTAATCCTTTCATGTCCTTATTTTTGGAGGATATCTCTTTCCTCCAATAACAACATCCTTAAAAGATGCACCACCACCTAGAGTCCTGAGATGAGCAGTGTCTAATAAAACCATATGCCACTCTTTATCACTACTATCATCTAAAACATTATCCCAATTCCTAATTAATTAGGAGAATAATACATTTTTGATTTCTTGATGATAAATCATATCATGATGAATATCATATTTTTTGGACTGTGGAGCATGTCTTGAAAAATACATTACCAGTGGCTGCACCATAAAACCTTTCCCTACAGGCAGTGAAGGAGCATTCTTCAATGAAACACACTAAACAAGAGCCTCATTTATATAATCCTACATCTCTACACCTTGTTGAATGTCATCTCTTGCATGTTTCCCTTGAAATTCCATTTTCATTAGAAAAAGAGTGACCAACTCATCCAGAGATAGAGAAAAACTTATAATCGCCCTGTGTTTGCTGAATCATACTAGACTAACCCCTACTATTCACACCTATAACATTATGCCTAGTGACCATCCCCAAGAATATAATCTAGTACCATACCATTACCCTGCCTTAATGTAGGAGACTTAACACTATCATTGGCTAAGACCTGCAAGGTAGTAGTTCCTACAACAGAGCCCTATCTTCCATGCTTCAATTGCCTTGAGGAACTAGGCTGTAGTTATGGTGAGACATTCTCAGCATGCTTCTCATCTCCTATTTGAGTTTGCTTATATTTTCCTTTTCTACAAATAGATGCATAATTCCCTCTAATGGATAAAGACAACCAAACAATGGATCTTCTATAAGTGTCCAAATAATGTCTAATTGTCTGGTAATTAGAGAAAAAACAAGGAATCTATTTGAGTTTGCTTATCGAATGTTTGATCATGTTTTAAACTAAAATGACACTTTTATATTCAAAACACATACTTAGATTCATACCAACCACATCAGATGTCAGATTTATGTGTGGTTGATTCCTACAAGTCACAAATTAATTATGGATCATTTTCCAAAAGTTTAAAAATAATTTGATCTTGTTTGCTCGGTATTGGATATTTTGTGCCTATTTTAAACTAAAATAAACTCTTGTATTGATTGGTAACTTTACAGAGTCTATAACTTTACTGCACTTGGACTTGAAAAAGAAGAATAGTCTAGATAATGTATGTCATACATTTTTTTCCAAAATGCAATATAAATCGATGGGCATCAAATATCGCATCAAAACATAACATTCATATGATTTTAGACCCTATAACTTTAAATTATTCATTTAAATGGCATTATTGATATTTTATGAATACCCCTCTATAACTTTTAAACCACCAAGGAAACTGAAAATTTTAATTTTTAAGTGTATGGATAGAGTGTAATCCATTGGAGGAAGAAAAGTCCATTTTTCACCCTTCATTGATGCCAACTCTTTCCTTATCCCCATGTCAATCATGCACAACCAAAACTTGATTCCATATTTTGTTTTTCTAGGAACATTTAGTAACATGAAAATAAACTATCAAATACATTTTTTCTACAATCATGAAATCAATAAAATGTTTTACATATAAACAATTCCAGTATAGTAATTCAATTAAAATTGATTGATTTTTATAACATGATTTTTTAAGGTTTTTCAAAATTGGTTTACTGAAAATAGAGTCAATATATTTTACTTTATCGAACATTTGATAACCTGTTAGTGGAGATGGTGTTGTACCTCATTCATTATTCTCATCAAATGATGTCATCCAAGATCAGTATTTATGTCATTGAGGTAAAAAATTATGATGTCTTATAAACACAATATTTAAGGAATGTTTTAATCAAACTGAGTGTGTGCATTCTTCACAAGTGGGACACCCCAAAATTCCTTTAATGCTATATCTAGAAAATTGTCATAAGATGGAAATTCATTTATCTTCACGTACAATATAGCCCTCAATCTGAATTCTTCACTTTGATGAGCATCATACATTGTAAATATTGTATCCCACATCAATTTAAAATCATTAATAAATGGAGAAAAATGGACATCAATATCATTACTAGGTTTTTTGGGTCCAAATATAAGAAGAGACAACATAATGTATTTACGGTTGATGCATGACCATGGTTTACCAATGAAACTGAAAATGTAATATGAATACTACTCTATAAACCAAAAATATTTATTCCATCTATAGATAATGAAATAAGGAATTTTATTGACTCATTTACAAATTTAGGATACTCATAATAAATTTTCTTTCACTGAGAGTCTTTCAGATGATGTAGTTTCCCATCTTTAATTATTGTATTTGTGTGCCATGTAAATTGTATTATGGTTTTCTGACATCCATATAGTCTTCTAAACCATTTAATGATAGAAAAATACCATACAATTTTTTAATGACTTGATTCATCTTTCTTTCATCGATTCATTCCAAACTTAGGAAATTTTCTGAGTGATTCATGGTCCTTGGAAAATAATATACAGTCATTTGGAAAAGCATGCATTTTTTATAGATCATGAACATTGAACATATCATTTGTTTAGTGTCATATGTTCAATATGGAAGTTTATTTTATCTAGGAAACATATCATTCAGGAGACCAAGTAGTTTGGTAAAGCCAGTGTCACTCCATTTGCTGCTAGATTTATGATTATATAACTTCAATACAACTGGAAATGTTGTATATTTAGTACAAACCATGTATAATGGTCTCTTATCGTAGCTATTTAACTTCTCAAACAACTTTGTACAATCATGAAGGTCATATTAAATTTCTATTTTAATTTATTATATACGATCTATATAATTATTTATACTATAATTCATATCAAATGATCCATAAATCATAGTATCAACCCAATTAGTGCGAACATTCATTTTTCCCTATGTTTAGTCCAAAATTTATGGCTCTTATATATTTTGTGGCAAATCAAATGTTCTTTCAAATCTTTTGGACTAATATTTCTTTAATAACAAAAATATAAATATAGATTAAGGATTTGAGAAGGGGTTATATACATGCTCTAGTGAAAACTTGATGAAATCTTTACTTTATCTTCATGATATTTTATCATACGATCAGCGTGCATCCATTTTAGATTCATATCCATCCTATTAGGTTCATAAAATATTCATTTTTCATAAAAAATGAATAAATACACATATGAAATTCATAATCATAGGAGACAGTTATAGATAATTCTAATAAAGGTAACCCAAAAGTTGAATGTTATCAGTGATGATTCCTAAAAAGTTATCATTTTACACAAGGATGACATGAAAATAATCAACATGGGTTAAACTTTTGGATGTTGTTCTAGGTTCTTGATTTGATTTTATATGGGACAAAATACAATAATTCTAGGATGGTTTATATAACCTTTCTAGGTGGGATTCCAACAAGAGGGAGAAGTTGGTGTTTATTTATTTCTTCACATGGTACATGGTGGTATAGGTGGTGTTTCATTGACAGAGTGCTCAGGAACCAAAGTTTATCATCTTTTATCAAATTATTAAACAATCAACTTCAACACAAGTTGAAGAAGTGTACCAGTGGGATCAATATAAATATTCTTATCAAACTAATTATTGGAGTATAAGACCAACTACCTAGGATCACCTAAAAACAAAACTCAACCTCATTGGAACCAAAAAAGAGAATCAAATCTGATAAAATTTCATAGTAGAAAGTAGGATTAATTTTTAAACAAGAAGGAAGTAGATATGGATGTTTTTAATGATGCTCACAATACCAATTTAAAGAGTGAAGGATATTATGAGTGGAGATTTAAATAGAGTTTTGGGATTCCTCAACTCAGACTAATGATGGTCATAATTCCATTTTTTTTCTACAGTTGTAGTATTCTCACACCACAATCATATCAAAATTATCTCAATAATCTCACCCTTATTGATTCAATAACTCTTAAATAGTTAATGAAACTTTTTCAGGTGGGAGTAAAAAAAGAGAGAAGAGTTTATTATAAATTATCCTTGAGGATAATTTAAATTTTTTACTTTCACCATTTTATTAGATAACATTATAAATTTTATATATTTCATAAGAGTAGTGGAGAGTCTTACTTGATAATCATGTTTTCTTCTAGATATAGTCACTTCATACCCTAGAACTTCTTTCCACCTACTCATTTTTCACTATTGATGTAAATAAATCAATGATTCTATCATACTCTTATAATTATAGTATTAATTTGATAAATTTATATAGTTATTTAGATTTTCTAGTTTTTAGTATCTCAACATCTTATTTTAATCCATAAATCTTCCCCTTTTGTTATTTTATTTATTCTTTGCAATTTTAACATCACAATTTGACTTCTTCTTGTGAATTATTTGTATATAAATCTCTTCCAAGGCTACTTATAGTACAATCAAAGTGAGAAATTTACAATGGTAGTCAGAATGAATGTAAGTGGGGAAAAAGCAAAAATTCACTAAAAAGAAAAACCCACTTTTTAACTATAATTGATGTTGAAATGAAAGCAGAAGGAATCCTAAATGGCATCAATAGGGGTAAGAAACGACTACGAATAGAAATTTACAGAACCAGAGCACTATAAATGAAAAATCAGGTGAATTAACCTTATTAATATTTATTTAAAAATTTATTTTAAATTAATAAATGTGATTTTAAAAAATAAATTTCATTCTATTTAAAGGTTCACTCTATATAAATGGGAAAAAAATACAAATTTAAAACTATATTTGTATAATGTTTGATGGGGTAATTAATAAATATTTTAACTAGTATAAGTTAAATTAATTTGATAAATTTAATAGTTCGAAATATTTACAAAAATTATTAATATTATATATGTTCTTATAAGATTTTGTAAAACATTTTTCTAAATGTATCAATAGTTGATGTAGATATCTGATCGTACCACGATTCACTGTTTTATTTCACCCTTATACCAATGTATTAACCTGGTTTTGTATTGAAAATTACAAGTATAATAAAACATTTCACTCCATGTTTTATTCAATTATTTTGTGTTTAACACTTTTAAAAAGGGAAATGTTACTTATTTTGATAATTATATTGTAGGTGGAGGTGATTTGAAGGACCCATGATGAAGTCCAAGAAAGATGGGCCAATCTGCACATGATCCAAGAACACAAGTGGACTAAAACGCATGTTTCTACTTAACCATGCATTAAAACGGTCTGAAACTTTGTGTAACGGTCCTAAATTTCATTATCTTAATTTAATATTAAGGAATATAAGCCCAATTAGTTCATTAAGAGGCCCATAAAAACTGATCTGTCCAATAAAGTGGATCTGCACGGTGTCAAAACTTTGCCTCTGTATTTTGACAATATATCTTATTATATTCTATATCCGGGATCCAAATTTGACATGGAGGTATAAAAGGTGTATGAAAACAACTTTTTAGTTTTGTATAAAGTTATTTATGACTGTCTGTGTGGCCAAAACCATGGACCAAGAGGATTATTGAAATCAGGGTGCCCAAAACCACCTCATACCTTGCCTATAAATTGGCACCTTGGGCACCCCATTTGTGAGTTCGAAACAGAGGCAAGGTTATGACATTTTGGAGTCCAAAATAGGTCTTTTCATCATCCCAATAAGTTATAGAGGCTATGGGAAGTTCTAATTAAACATCTTATTCTTCCTCCCCTCCCATGAATTTCTAAACCCCTTGTGATCACTCGGGGAGGAACGTGATGTAAATCCCAAGCTTCATGTTTGTAATATTTGAATGATATTTTTAATTCCAAGTTTTTGTGTTGTTTTTCATAATCCTATATTCTCATTTTATTTATTTATATACTGGTATGTCATGCTCAGCTCATATGATCATGTTTGGGAGTACCCATTAATGTGATGTTTCACACACCGTTCACCACTTTCTTTTCCCCCTTCCAATTGCGGTGTTTGTGTGGTTCATATTGGTCAATTGAACTCATATAATCACCGACAAGGTCATGTACATTTATTTCATGGTATCACAATGAAATAACATACAAACCTGGACAACACATCGAGTTCTTCGTGTGTTGCCTTGGTGAGTTTCAGTTATGATGTCGAACACAAATCACCCAATCATCAGCGGTGTCCGGTGAATCATTGTGTGTTTTCGACTAAACCCTAGGAGGTATCCTAGTATAAACTAAGTAACATTATGGTTCTAGGTGTTACAAACTAGGTATTAAAAGATCATAACCCTATATCATGAAGTAATGAAGGATGAACATCACGAGAGTACCCCGGGTTGATCACACTTAATTAATCTTGTTCATTTCTACTTTGTTTTATCGCTTTCATTTTATATTTTCATCTTTAATAATAAAACCCCCAAGTTTTAAAAAACCTCATTCCACTTCTAATTTCATAATCAAAACTCTATTTTTAAATTAATGATCCAAGGCTCCGTTGAGAGATGACCTAGGGTTGCTGCTATACTACAGAAATTCTAGTCAAAATTAAACAACTAATTTGATGCGCTCTACAACATGATCAAATTTTGGCACCATTGTCGGAGATCCAAGATATTTTCATTTAATTATTTACTTTTATTTATTTATTTTACTTCTTAATTAGTCCTCTTTTCAATACCCCACCCCCATTTTATTGTTTTTGTTTTGGGTTTTTGTCTTTATTTTTGGTTGTTTTTGGTGTGTTCTTTCTCTCTCTATATCTCTCTCTTCTTATTATTATTCTCTATATATCTCTATATAATTCTATATTATAAAATTATATTCTATTTTTACCCTTATTAAGTGATTTTATCCATATTAAAAAAATAAAACTTCACAACTTATTTGCATGACCCGATCTGGTAACGAAACACTACTTGAACTTGACCCTGAAATTGAAAAGTCACTTCACACACAAATCAAGGCATCTAGATAAGGTCAATAAAGTAACATTTAGGAACCAATTTTGGAACCTCAAGTGGTCCTAAACCAATCAAAAATCGAACCCAATCAAAGCCAAGAAAACATGGATGCAAATAATTTAACTTTAAAAGAACTGACCACCCCTGATGTGGAGTACCAACCTGCGTACATCCAATATCTCGGGGAAGCAGCCAACTTTGATCTAAGATCAAGTCTCATCCACATTCTTCCTAAATTCCATGGTCTTCTCAGTGAGGACCCTCATAAACACCTTAAGGAGTTTCGCATAGTGTGCTCCACCATGAAACCCCAAAATGTGTCTGAGGACTTAATTAAGTTTAGGGCCTCCCCTTTATCCCTTGATGGTGTAGCCAAAGACTGGATATACTATCTTCCTACCAAAATTGGGGGGTGGAATGACCTTAAACTACTCTTTTTAGAGAAGTTATTCCCTACCTCCCGAACTGCTTCAATTAGGAAAGAAATATGTGGAATTATGCAATCACAAGGAGAGACCCTTCAGGAATACTGGGAGAGATTCAAGAGACTTTTCTCAAGATACCCCCACCACCAAATTAGTGAAAAACTATTAATCTAATACTTCTATTAGGGACTTGTCCCCATGGATCGTGGAATGATAGATGCTGCAGCTGGTGGTGCCCTAGTTGATAAAACTTCTTCCGCCGCTCGCGACTTAATAGCCAACATGGCTCAAAATGCACAAAAATTTGGTACATGAGCAATTGAACCAACCCGAGGAGTCCATGAGGTAATTAATTCAGCCCTATAACAAAAGGTAGATAATAAACTTGATGATATGCATACCCTTCTAAGGCAATTAGCTCAAGCACAAGGTAACTCACAATCTCCTACTGTTCCATTACATTGTGGTATTTGTTCTGACAATACTAATTTTTATGACCAGTGCCCACAACTTCAATATTAACCTTATTCTTGTGCAACCGTGTTCCTAGGGCGTCCATTCCAACAAGCACCTCCCTTTAAGTAGGAACAATTCAGGCCAAATCCAAACCATGGGTGGAAAACACAACCCCAGTACCGACAAAGAGGAAACTCAAGAGACCCCAAGAAAAATTGGTATCCAAAAGGTCAAGGTATGAAACCTTATTATCCTTAAAATTCTCAAAACAATCATCCTCATCCTCCCAAACCTGAACCAAGCCTCGAGGATATGGTGAAGCAAATGGAAACCCAGAACCTACAATTTCAACAAACCACAAAATCGGCAATTCAAGACCTACGAACTCAAGTGGTAAAATTGGTGAACACATGATAGAACAAATATTTTCAATTATTTTATTCTTAATTTCAATGTTTTTAATCCCAAAAAAGTGTTATATCAAGGGAAATTGTCACATTTCGTGTTTTAGAGGTATTTTTGAGCTTAATTGGAAAAATGGCTTATTTTGAATTTAAACAGTTTTAATTTATTTTAATGTTTTGGGCATAACTTTTTCTAAACTGATACAAATTTAAAAATTATTCTTTTATAGGTTTTTATGTTAGATTTGTTTCATTTTATCCTTCTTTAACCAAAGCTCAATCAATCATTTGGAAGTTCAAATTCAGCTCACAATTCAGGCCTCGAAAACTGTGTATAGAACTGTATAATTTTATTGTGGGTACCATATCTCATAAATGGAAGAACCATTGAAGCTGAAAGATTACATTAAGCTAGATTAAATCCGTAGTAACAGGTTTCATTAATATGTCCACGCATGATTATTTTATTTTCAAGGCCATTAATGCGTTGGAACTCGGTATATTGGAATACGAACAGTCTGCCTGGTAGAATTAAATACTCTGAGTGAGGCGGCCATAACTGATTCATTTCCCGGAAAATAAAGATGAAATTTCGTGGGTAGACATAGGAGAAGTATTGGAACAACTTTTAAGAAGGACCAAGTTCCAAACTAGGTCATTAAAGAGGCTATACACGTGCCTAAATTCGGAGATTATTTTTAGAGCCAAATTTTCACACACTCTCCCTATAAAAGAGTGTCTTTTTCATTCCAAAGGGTTGACAACTTAGGAATAGTCTTTGTTGGTCATTATATATAGTTTAGTATTTTATTTTATTTTACTTTAATTATTTAATTTCAATTCATATTTTTATTCAAGTTTTCTCCTTTCTTCACTTTTCTTTCTCTCTTTTGTTTTCTCTCCCCGTTTTCTTCATCACTGTGAACTCTTATGCTCGTGATCATGAGTAGCTAACCCGAGGAATTTCCCGGGGGAGTAATTCAGTGGTGAACCCCAATTATTTGATCTTTAATTTTATATAGTTTCTTGTTTACTTAGAGTTAGGCTAAGGGGGATCTTATTGGGCAAGGCGCCTTTGTGTCTCCACTTGCCACCCGAAGCTTAACTTTCACTTCTGTCACATTCTCCCACGATCGAGGAGGTGGATGTACGGTCTCTCAGCGATTGTTGAGTATACCGTATGTTCACAACGATAGGAATAAGGGGATGTTCATTCATACGATGGAGCATGCTCATTAAGTATATTTGAAACTTAAAAAGAGACGATGAAGGTTCACTCTGGATAATCTCCCGGGAGGATCTCCTTTCTGTCTAACATCATTCTGTTTGCATTCATTCTGTCTGCATTGCATTTTCATATTTACTTTTAGTATTTCATTCTTATTTATTAAATATCATTTTCATTTATTTTATTTTACATATATATATATATATATTGAATTATAGGTAGTGAGTGATTGATCTCAAAAGAAACCTCAAGAGATCGACCTAGGTCAGCCACTCTGCTGCACTTAGTATAAATATTTTTGAGAGCGCGCACGACAATGCTTTATCAAATTGGAACCATTTCCGGGGAGCCAAGTGGTGTTTACTAACTATTTTTATTCACGTTATTTAAATTATTTTTCTTTCTTTCATTTAAAAAAACACAAAAAAATCATAAATTTCAAAAACTAAAAAAAATCTGTTTGTTCATGATGAATGTCAACTCAAATTTTTATGCATGGACTGATGAATCTCAGGTGCCAGAATTTTTTTAAATGATCTTGATGCTAAATATAAAAGGATTAGTAATGTAGTGGAAAAATTGGAGATTAAAATAGAGTTTATTTCTGAATACGTACATGCTTATCAAGAGAAACCAGAACCGGAACCTGAAGCTGAACGAGTGGTGGAAGAGATTTCACCGATTATTTTTTATGTCAAAGAACCCGAGGAGGGTGAGAAGGAGCTTCTAAAAGATTTAATTATATCATCAATAACTCAACCATTGCTCTAGGAGGTCCCTGATGTACACATTCCAGCTGATTCACTTATGGGAGATCAACATTTTTTAAAAGAATCTTGGAATCACTTTGTTGAAGATAACCTGCAACTTGATCTTCCCATCCTTTCTAATGAATAATAAGAACCTTTTTACCTCTCTCTTGCTTTGGAAGATGAAGAAGATGATACACCTGATGAGATGGAGTTACCAATGGTCTTGGCTAAAGAGATCAATTTTCAAGCTGACTTACTTGAAAGGGAATATTTCTTAATTGATTCATCTTGTTTTAATTTTATTCAAATTGAATTGTTTTCTAACTTCTCCTTTCCTGAAATTTTTGATACAACACAAATGGAGATGGCCTTGGATAATACAAAAGATACCACCGAAGTGGTGGTGATCAAGGAAGAAGAGTTGGAGAAGCTGGTGGTGGTGCGACCACCACCTCTACAACAACTTTCATACCATTTGGAGGAGGACACCACATAAGTTCATAGGGAGCACCCCTATATTCTATTCCCTCCCACTCTGGATCTCAAATTCGATCTTTATTCTTTATTGGGGGTTGGGAACTTTCTTATTTCTTTTAGGGTTCTCCAATCTCAGTGTCTACTGATGGACACTGGAAAAAGTCACATGTGGTGGTTTATCTCAAAGAAACCACACCCACCTTCTAATTGGGGATAATCTGCTGTAACTTCCTGACTAGGGGTAGTAAAAACCTAGCACCCGCTTGGGGGGTCAAACCAAGAATTATAACTTTTCTATACCTTTTATATTTCTTTTTATTTATTTTTCTTATGTGTTTTCATTTCTTTTGTTTGTGCTTTCATTTTATTTTTCATGTTGTTTTTTTAAAAAAAAATCTTGTTTTCCTTTTTCATTTTTTGGTGTGTTTTTAGGAATATTGAGATGAATCGAATACTTTGGAAAAATTCAAACCATCTTGGTAATTTTGGCCCATTGATTGATTTGAGTATTTTAGGATTTAAATGAATTCTGAATGGATTTTGTTTCTGATTTCTGATCTTTTCATTTGATGAAGTTTGGTTGATTGTGAAACTCATGTGCACTAGTGCTGTCCAAATTGAAAATCTTGCCCAACCTGAGAGGTTTATAAACCTATTTGACATCATCTTACATTTATAATTTTCTTGAGAGTCTTGAGACATGTTGTGTGATCTAGAACTTGCTATTTTTCTCTTTTTTGAAGCTGTTAGAGTTCATAGAATGTGTCATGTATGATTAAAGCATCACTTTGAAAGCTCTTTTGCATCAAACTCTTATTTTGGCCTACCTTTACATATGACCTTCTTTAAGCCCCCAGTATCCATGAAATACCTTGTTAGGAAGACACATTACAAGCCATTTATCCCTTTCCAACCTTCTCTAGAAGTTAAATGAATGCCTATTTTTGAACTCAAGTGTCGGGGAGGGAGAAGATGGGCTATATTTTGCTTTCTAGAAGATTATTTTTGAGCTGAATTGAAAGTGTTTCCATATTTATTTCTTATTGTGGGGAAGAAATTTCATGATGGAAATATGGATGGGTGTCCCAAAATATCATCACATATGGGCTGGGTGTTCACCAATATTTTAAGATTCAAAGGTGCCTCTCTTTTCCTCAAAAACATGATTCTGAAGAGAAATCCAGATCTAAATTCAAGCTGAAACAATGCTACAAATGGGGAAAATAGGGATGAAATTCATTGATGCTGAAATCCCAAGTGTGAACTTCCCAAAATAGGAGGTTTTTGGAGGTGATTCAATTTTGATCTGATTGAGGAGCACACCATTCTTGATCAAAACTGCTTTCATGCATTTACTTCACTTTAGAGCTTAACCCTCCTCATTCCGCCTTAGATATTTTTACATTTTAAACCTGCCAACCCTCAGCCTCAGAAAAACCCATGAAAAGAACTCATGATTGAAACATTTTTGACTCTGCGAAGTGGAGATATTAGGAGGATAGAAATCCTATGGAAATCACACATGTTTTGAGAATGAGAAAAACTCCACATTAAAATATCCTTGAGTGAAGAGAGAAATATTTTTCTGGGGAGGTAGGTACGACATGCATGTGAGTATTAACATGAGATTGAATGGATTCATATAATTTTTGAGGATTTCTGAAATTATGATTCATGTAGGAGGCATGATATTTTCTATGATATGATAATTGAGCTGTGTTGTCATTTATGCATTGAGAAGTTTGTGTTTTGACCATGGTATAAGATGATTGCCCAGGAGTGAAATGTTTAAGTGTGGGGGAATTGATAGAAAAAATATTTTCAATTATTTTATTCTTAATTTCAATTTTTTTAATCCCACCAAAGTTTTATATCAAGGTAAATTGTCACATTTCATGTTTTAGAGGTATTTTTGAGCTTAATTAGAAAAATCGCTTATTTTGGATTTAAACAGTTTTAATTTATTTTAATGTTTTGGGCACAACTTTTTATAAACTAATAAAAATTGAAAAATTATTCTTTTATCGGTTTCTATGTTCGATGGGTTTCATTTTATCCTTCTTGACCCAAAGCTCAATCAATCATTTGGAAGCTCAAATTCAGCTCACAATCCAGGCCTCAAAAACTATGTACAGAACTGCATAATTTTATTGTGGGGACCATATATCATAAATGGAAGAACCATTGAAGCTTAAATTTTACATAGAGCTAGAGTAATTACTCAGGAACAAGTTTTATTAATATGTCCGCGCATTATTCTTTCATTTTCAAGACCATTAATGCGTTGGAACTCGGTATATTGGAATACGAACAGTCTGCCTGGCAGAATTAAATACTCTGAGTGAGTCAGCCATAACTGATTCATTTCCTGGAAAATTAAGCTGAAATTTCGTGGGTAGACAGAGGAGAAGTATTGGGACAACTTTAAATAAGGACAAAGTTCCAAATTCTGTCATTAAAGAGGCCATATATGCGCCTAAATTTGGAGATTATTTTTGGAGCCAAATTTTCACACACTCTCCCTATAAAAAAGTGTGCCTTTTTCATTCCAAAGGGTTGACAACTTAGGAATAGCCTTTGTTGGACATTATATGTAGTTTAGTATTTTATTTTATTTTACTTTAATTCTGTAATTGCATTTCATATTTTTATTCAAGTGTTCTCCTTTCTTCACTTTTCTTTCTCTCTTTTGTTTTCTCTCCCCGTTTTCTTCATCACTGTGAACTCTTATGCTCGTGATCATGAGTAGCTAACCCAAGGAATTTATCGGGGGAGTAATTCAGTGGTAAACCCAAGTCTTTTATCTTTAATGTTATATAGTTTCTTGTTTACTTAGAGTTAGGATAAGGGAGATCTTAGTGGGCAAGGCGCCTTTGTGTCTCCACTTGCCACCCAAAGCTTAACTTTCACTTCTGCAATATTTTCCCTCGATAGAGGAGGTGCATGTGTGGTCTCTCGGAGATCATTGAGAGTACCATATGTTCAAAACCATATGAAAATGAGGATGTTCATGCATACGATGGAGTATGTTCATTAATTAAATTCTAATCTAATAATGAGACGATGAAGGTTCACAATGGGTGATGCTCTCGGGAATGTCTCCTTTTTGTCTTAACATCATTCTGTTTGCATACATTTTGTTTGCATTGAATTTGCATGTTTAATTGTAGTTTCTCATTTTCAATTCCAAAATACCATTTCTAGTTATTTTATTTCATTTCATATATATATATATATATTGAATTATAAGTAGTGAGTGATTGACTGCAAAAGGCTCCTCAAGAGATCGACCTAGGTCAGCTACTGTGCTGCACTTAGTATAAATATTTTTGAGAGCGCGCACGACATCGCTTCATTAACACCATAGGTGAGATTAAGATGCAAGGTTCTATATAACTACCATCCCGGCCCATTTCCAATCCTAAGGACAAAGGTAATGTATGTGTAGTTACACTTTTTAGTGGTAAAGAAGTCTCTCCTTCTTCTAATTCTTCACAACAGGTATGTCCCCCTCTTGAAAACTCTCTTTCCCAACCCTAAAAAATTTCAAGTAATGAAATACAAGACAAAAAAGGTAATCGAGTTATCATTTATGATTCAAATGATCAATCCATTCCTCTTCCTTTTCCCAAAATACTATCTAAATCTAAGAAAAATTCTGATAATGACATTGATAAAGAAATAATGGATACATTTAAAAAGGTGCAAGTTAACATTCCTTTATTGGATGCAGTTAAACAAATCCCTTGATAACCCAAATTTCTTAAAGAGATTTGCACCCATAGAAGGATACTGAAGGGGAATGAGAGAGTCAACTTGGGGAGGAATGTCTCACCCTTGATTCAACCAGCAATGCCAACCAAATGCAAGGATCTGGGAACATTCATGATACCATGTACCATAGGGGAGACCTTCTTTTATGATTCTATGATAGATTTAGGTGCTTCCATTAATGTAATGCCTCAATTCATGTATACTTCTCTGCAGGTTGGAGAGATTCAACCAACAGTCATTGTTGTGTAACTTGCCAAATAGAGTACAACGCATCCAAAAGGAGTGATTGAGGATGTCCTTGTCAGAGTGAAGAATCTCATCTTCCCCGCTGATTTCTACATTATTGAGATGGAAGGTACCCGAACCCAAAGACATGATCCTCTTATACTTGGGAGGCCATTCTTCAAAACAACAAAGACGATCATCAACATTCACAATGGTATACTGTCCATGGAGTTTGGAGAAGAAAAGGTAAGTTTTAACATCCTTGAGGCTATGAAACACCCTATTGAAGAGCACTCCACTCTTCTTGTCTATTCGATGGAACTGCTCTCAAATGATGCACACACACACAACTCTCTCCTCAACCCATACTCTGATTCATTTTTATCTTCTTCACCCTTAGATGATTTGAGTTTTGATTCATGTTTTGAGTGTTGTGTGGGTTCTGAAAAATGTAAATTTTGTGATTTAATTGATGAGTGTGTTCATTTTGAGGTACCCATGACCGTCAATGATTCTTGCAAATCTCATTTCAATAGATTCTCTATCCTTAGAGAATAAACATGAGCAGATAGACAATTTCATGGACCTCACTCCCCCTAAATCCACTCCCTCAGTCCAAAAACCCCTAGCGTTGTAATTAAAACCAATTCCATCTAATTTAAAATATTCCTATCTTGAGGGTATTGACCAATTTCCCATAATTATTGCTAATAACCTCTCTCAACAATAGGAATCAAAACTACTCAACCTTTTGAGAGAGTATAAAAAGGCAATAGGATGGACATTGGCTGATATTCCCAGGATTATCCCATCTATTTGTATGCACCATATACTTTTGGATGATGAGGCTAAGCCCATAAGACAATCTCAATTCTGGTTGAATCCCACTCTCCTTAAAGCGGTAAATTTGGAAGTCAGTAAATTACTTGCTGCTGGGATCATTTATCCTATATCTGATAGTAAATGGGTAAGCCTAGTGCAAATTGTGCCTAAAAAAATAGGAATAACAATTGTGTCAAATGAAAGGAATGAATTGGTTCCAACACATGTGCAAAATAGTTGGCGAGTCTGTATTGACTACCGTCAACTGAATCAAGCCACCCGGAAGGACCACTTTCCTCTACCTTTCATTGACCAAATGTTAGAACGATTGGCTAGTAAGTCCCATTATTATTTCCTTGATGGATATTCGGGTTATTTTCAAATCCATATAGCCCCTGAGGATCAAGAAAAACAACATTTACCTATCCATTTGGCACATTTTCATACAGAAGGATGCCATTTGGTCTTTTTAATGATCTTGGTACTTTTCACCGTTATATGTTGAGTATATTTTCAGAGTACCTAGATAATTTCATGGAAGTTTTTATGGATGATTTCATGGTTTATGGAACTTCCTTTGATGATTGTTTGGCTCACCTAGGTTCAATCCTCCGCCATTGCATAGAAAAAGATCTTGTATTAAATTATGAGAAATGTCATTTCATGGTTGAACGGGGGATAGTTCTTGGGAATGTTATTTAAAAAGAGGGAATTCAAGTGGATAAATAAAAAATTGAATTAATTTCAACCCTTCCGTATCCAAAATGTGTTCGTGAGGTGAGATCTTTCTTGGGTCATGCTGGTTTTTACCACCGATTCATTAAAGACTTCAGTAAGATCGCACTTCCCTTGTCCCGGTTATTACAAAAGGATTCTAAGTTTTTGTTTGATAAAAATTGAGAGGATGCTTTCAATTCACTAAAAAGGAGTCTCACATCACCTCCCATCATCCAACCACCAAGGTGGGATCTCCCCTTTGAACTTATGTGTGATGCCTCTAAATTTACAGTTGGGGCAGTTTTATCACAAAGGGTTGAGAAGGCTCCTTACGTCATTGCATATGCCTCACGTACCCTTGACCCTGCCCATAAAAACTATACAACCACTGAAAAGAGATTCTTTCTATTGTGTTTGCCTTGGAAAAATTCCGTTCATATCTTATTGGGTCAAAAATCATTGTTTTCTATGATCATGCTGCCCTTCGTTTTCTCCTAAAGAAACCTGAAGCTAAACCCCACCTCATTCAGTGGATGATCCTCCTCCAGGAGTTTGAACTTGAGATTAGAGATAACAGAGGAGTGGAAAAATGTGGTAGCTGACCAAATTAGTAAGATTTCCCCACCATTGGACCATCTTGTTGACTCACCCCTCCCCATTGGAGAATTATTCCCTCATGAGAACCTTTGTGATGTTGTGAACCTTAACACCTGGTATGTGGACATTGTGAATTTTCTAGAAACATCTAGGGTCCCCACTGATTTTATCACTTCACAATCCCAGAGACTTAATCATGATTCTAGGTGGTATATTTGAGATGACCCATATTTGTGGAGAATTTTTGGTGACCAAGTAGTTCGTCGGTGTGTCCCTGACCATGAGTTCACCTCTGTTTTGACATTATGCCACACTTTGGCCTGTGGGGACCACTTTGGCTCTCAACGTACATCTCAAAAGGTCCTTGAATCAGGAATTTATTGGCCAACATTGTATAAAGATTCCCATCAGTTTTTTAAGTCATGTAGTCATTGTCAACTCACAGGGAATATCTCCAAGAGGAATGAAATGCCCCAACAACCCATATTATTCTGTGAAATTTTTGATGCATGGGGAATTGACTTCATGGGGAATTTTCCAAATCCATTTGGATTTTTGTACATCTTATGGCTGTTGACTATGTGTCTAAATGGGTGGAAGCAAAATCCACCAGGACCGATGACTCTCGAGTGGTAGTTGATTTTGTGAGGTCCCAAATTTTCAGTAGGTTTAGTTTACCAAGATTCATCATTAGTGACCAGGGTTCACATTTTTTCAATCGCAACATGAAAAATTTACTTCATAAGTATGGGGTTGTTCATAAAGTCTCTACATAATATCACCCCCAAACTAATGGACAAGCAGAAATATCAAATCAGAAATTAAGAGAATCTTGGAAAAAACAGTACAACCCAATAAGAAAGCTTCCTTCTTGATGGCTCGGTCCTTATACCATTACTGATGTTTACCCTTTTGGTGTTATACAAGTTTTTCATGAGAAGAGTGAAAAAAGGATTACTGTCAATGGGAAGAGGCTGAAACACTTCTATGAGGATTTTCCAAAGCATGTCATGGAGGAAATCCAACTGATAGATGCCACATATGACACCACTTAGCAGGCTGTCCCTTCTCCCTACCTTTTATTTACTTGTCTATTTATTTAAAATAATTTCATTGAGGAAAATGTAAATTTTAGGTGTGGGGGAGGGTGACATGTCATAGTTAGGATAAAAAAACAAAAAAAAAACAAATTAAAATTAAACAAAAAAAAGTGTGTTTTCATTTTTTATTTATTTTTCCTTATTTTGTGTTTTTATATAAAAAATGATCTGAAAAAGAATATCAAAAATCATTTTCATGCTTGAGTCGATTGTGTTGGAAATTCCACTATTTTTGGAAAAATGTTTTTCAAATGAATGTTGATATGAAATATTTTTCTATAATTTTTATTTTCAAATAATTCTTATGTGTTTAATGGATTTTTGAAACCCATGCCTCATTAGCACTGACCAATATTTTAATCCCTTACCCGAGAGACATTCTAAGACCTTTATTGCATATTCTTACTTTTAATCACTTTCTTGAGAATCTAGGGTCATGCAGAGAAACTAGAACTTGTCTTGATTCTGTTTGAAGCCATAAGATTCAAGTATGTTACATTCATGATAGAGGCAATCATTCATTGAAAATCCCTTTGTACAATTATCCTCTATTTTTGGCCACCTTTACATTTTATCCTTCTTAAGCCTTAGAGACCATGAAATTCATGTTAGGTAGCCACATTACAAGCTAATTTATCTCTACCTACCAATCTCTTGTGTATATTCTTGTTTATTTTTAGCAAGTGTGGGTGAGGGGGTGTTTCCGTGGGAATTATGGGGAGAGAATCATCGTTATGGGTTGATATAAAGGGTGCCTAAATTTTCCTTGGGCAATGGGTTCACAATCCATATTACATCATTGTTTTATAAATGTTTCCCTCTTTATCTCAAAAAAAAACTAAAAAAATATAGTTCTGTACATTGAAAAAAAAAGAAACAGAAAAAAAGAAAAAAAATGGAGAAAGAGGATGTTTACTCATTATTATTCATTGTTTAGTTGTGACCCACAAAAATAGACAATGGGGAGTGTGAGTTGGAGGTGATACAATTTGAAAGGTGTTGAGTGTGTAAATTCATTGTGAACACTTGCTAAATTTTGACATGTTTTGTACACAAGAGATTAAACACTCCTCTTTAGCCTCATATTTTTAAACATTAAATCCTACCAACCCTTGAACCTTAGAAAAACCTGTTGAAAGTCCTCTTGAGTAGCGCACTAGTTTCTACCAGTAGAGAACTTAAAATATTTGCAATCATATGGTAAGATCGCATGAACTCTGAGAAAAAAGCATAACTCCACTTTCATATGTTCCTTGATTGAAGAGGGAAAATTTTTAGGTGAGGTAGGTTGTGACATGTTGCATGGGTTAACAAATGAAGTTGAACAAATTTGAATGCGAGAAAAGAAAAATGATAGGAAAATTGATTCCATAAACAAGACATGATGAATTTCATTTAAAAAGAATATTGGATATTTTCACACCTTTGATTTAGGAATGGTACATGATTAGGATATTATACATTTCCCAGGAGTGCAAATGTTTAGGTGTAGGGGTATGATCGTACCACAATTCACTGTTTTATTTCACCCTTATACCAATGTATTAAACTGGTTTTGTATTGAAAATTACAAGTATAATAAAAAATTTTGCTCCATTTTTTATTCAATTATTTTGTTTTTAAAACTGTTAAAAATGGAAATTTTACTTATTTTGATAATTATATTGTAGGTGGAGGTGATTTGAAGGACCTATGATGAAGTCCAAGAAAGATGGGCCAATTTGCACATGATCCAAGAACACAAGTGGACTAAAACACATGTTTCTACTTAACCGTGCATTCAAATGGTATGAAACTTTTTTGGCCGGTGATAAATTTCATTATCTTAATTTCATATGAAGGAACCGAAGCCCAATTCGTTCATTAAGAGGCCCATACAAACCGATATGTCCAATAAAGTGGATCTGCACGGGGTCAAAACTTTGCCTATGTATTTCACCAATATCTCTTATTATATTCCATATCTGGCCACAACATTTGACATGGAAGTATAAATAGTGTCTTCCAACAACTTTTAAGTTTTGTACAAAGTGATTTATGACTGTCTGACCAACCAAAACCATGGACCAAGTAGATTATTGAAATTAGGGTGCCCAAAACCACCTCCTACTTTGCCTATAAATTGGCAACTTGGGAACCACATTTGTGATTTCAAACCAGAGGCAAGGTATTGCCATTTTGGAGTCCCAAAAAGGTATTTTCATCATCACAATAAGTCCTAGAGGCTATGGGAAGTGCTACTTCAACATCTTCTTCTTCCTCCCCTCCCATGAATTTTTAAACCCCTTGTGAACCCGGGGAGAAACGTGATGTAAATCCCAAGCTTCATGTTTGTAATATTTGAACGATCCTTTTAATTCCAGGTTTTTGTGTTTTTTTTTCATCATACTATATTCTTATTTTATTTAGTTATGTACTGGTATGTCATGCTCAACTCATATGATCATGTTTGAGGGTACCCATTCATGTGATGTTTCACACATCGTTCACCACTTTCTTTTCCCCCTTTCAATTGCGGTGTTTGTGTGGTTCATATTGGTAAATTGCACCCACATAAGCACTGTCAAGGTCATGTACATTTATTTCATGGTATCACAAGGAAATAACATACAAACCTGGATAACACATCGAGTTCTTCGTGTGTTGCCTTGGTGAGTTTCGGTTATGATGTCGAACACAAATCACCCAATCATCGGCGGTGTCCGGTGAATCATTGTGTGTTTTAGACTAAACCCTAGGAGGTATCCTAGTATAAACTCATTAAAATTCTGGTTCTAGGTGTTACACACCAGGTATTAAATTTCATAACCCTATATCATGAAGCGATGAAGGATGAACATCATGAGAGTACCCCGGGTTGATCACACTTAATTAATCTTTTTAATTTCTACTTTGTTTTATCACTTTCATTTTCTATTTTCATCTTTAATCGTCAAACCCCAAAGTTTTACAAAACCTAATTCCACTTTTAATTTCATAATCTAAACCCTATTTTTAAATTAATGATCTAAGGCTCTGTTGAGAGACGACCTGGGGTTGCTGCTGTACTGCAGAAATTCTAGTCAAAATTAAACAACTAATTTGACGTGCTCGACAACGCGATCAATATTAACATATTAAAGAAACTAAAATGAATCAATTATTTGGATTAATATCTATCTAATAATAAATTTTGTGATTTTGAAAAAATTTCCCAATTTTAAGGGTCAATTGGAGTCATACAGAGTAGTGGATTGAGGATGGAGGGTATGGGGGATTCTATAGCAAGGAGGCAACATATATGAACCTGTGAGAAGGGTAATGTTTTGAAGTTTAAATGGAAGGAAATACATATATTCAAATTTTATTGATTTTGTACATAAAATTAGAAAATATAAAGTGAAAACATATATTTAAAGTGGGGGAATAGAGTGTCTTGAATCTGGACAAGGCAACCATGTAAGAGTGGCCATTGATGGAAAAGTCAATAGAGGAAAAAAGACCAAGCGTGGATCGAAACTATAAAAGAAGTAGATGACTAGAAATGCGGTAGAACCAGTAGAAACCATAGTAGTGGGATGGTGTGTGTTGGCTTATCAACTAGTAGCAATACATGGCACAAAGTTGATGTAGGATCACAAAATTAAAAGGTAGATTAAGGAAAAATAATTGTGAGGGGGAGGGAGAGGGTGAAGCAACAATGGATCGAGGCACGAGAGATTGGGTGGAGAATCACGTAGGTAGATCAAGGAAAAATAATATTGTTCGCACATGTCATATAAACCATTTGGAAAAATTAAAAATAGATTAATATGAAATAAAAATGTTGAAATGACATAAGAGATTCAATGATGGATCACAAGTCACATACCTTGGGTTTTGAAAGTGATGATTCTTCTGAGCTGTTCGATGGCGAATGACGGCAAAGATTCGGTTCTTCAAGATCTTGAATGGCACGAGAGATGGGAAACCTTATTAGGGTTTTATTTAAAATATCATAAAGGATTTAACCATGCCTTCTAAAAAACACTAATAAATAGGGGTTTTTATTAGTTCTAAAATAAAAAACACCAACAAAACCTATTTTTATCAGCACCTTTTTAGCACTGATAAAGATATATTTTTCTTAAGAAAAAGGAGGAGTTAATATAATACGAGAAAAAATATCAGGTAATACAAGGGTAGTCATCCAATTGGGAAAAAAGTCCAACCAGACATAAGGATCTCCAGAGAGACCCTGAGTAGCTAAAAGGTGGGCTACACTATTACCCTCTCTTTTGATAAAGGAGAAAGAACACATTGAGAAGTCGTGTTATAGAGAATGTATCTTTGGAACCAAAGGCCCAAATGGTTGGAGGCTAGCTTCCAAATTAGAGATAGCTCAAATAATAGTAAGGCAGTCAGAATCCAATATAATAGAAAAAATAGTGAAATTTAATAATTAAAAAAGGAGTAGATTGAAAAATATTACAAAAATGAACAAGTGTTATTAATTTTATAGATTATTAACAAAATTAAAAATAAATATATGTTAAAATGAAAATGAATACATACATACCTACATACATACATACATACATACATACATACATACATACATACATACATACATACATACATACATACATACATACATACATACATACATACATACATACATACATACATACATACATACATACATACATACATACATACATACATACGTACATACATACATACATACATACATACATTACATACATACATACATACATACATACATACATACATAGATACATAGATACATACATACATACATACATACATACATACATACATACATACATACATACATACATACATACATACATACATACATACATACATACATACATACATACATACATACATACATACATACATACATACATACATACATACATACATACATACATACATACATACATACATACATACATACATACATACATACATACATACATACATACATACATACATACATACATACATACATACATACATACATACATACATACATACATACATACATACATACATACATACATACATACATACATACATACATACATACACATACATACATACATACATACATACATACATACATACATACATACATACATACATACATACATACATACATACATACATACATACATACATACATACATACATACATACATACATACATACATACATACATACATACATACATACATACATACATACATACATACATACATACATACATACATACATACATACATACATACATACATACATACATACATACATACATACATACATACATACATACATACATACATACATACATACATACATACATACATACATACATACATACATACATACATACATACATACATACATACATACATACATACATACATACATACATACATACATACATACATACATACATACATACATACATACATACATACATACATACATACATACATACATACATACATACATACATACATACATACATACATACATACATACATACATACATACATACATACATACATACATACATACATACATACATACATACATACATACATACATACATACATACATACATACATACATACATACATACATACATACATACATACATACATACATACATACATACATACAATAGCGGAAGCATAAATAAACAATAGCAACATAAATAAATAAATAATCCAAAAATAACATTTTTAGCTAAGCATGCATATCAAACAGGTCATACATAATAATAAGCAGAAAAGGGTCGCCCATGGATGAACACCAGTATATACATGTACAACATGCTATTATAAAAGAAAAACAAAACCAAAATCTAGCTGAGGAAAGAAACAATGGTCCCTTTCCTTCCATCCCCTGTCAAACAACCACTAAGTTCCAGTTCTTGAACCCGGGCCTTTACATGAATGAAAAATCATAAAGTCTACATGCATCCCGAAGTCCCATGTAGGGTGTGAGAATGAGTCTCAGTAGGACACCACCAATGTATTCCTAACTAACATTTGTGATTAAGCAGGTGCGAACTAAAATAATTGAAACAACAACACATACATAAAATAAACAAAAACTTATCTAGTGCTTAAAATCCACTAGGAAAAAATCACTTACCTCGGCCAACACTGGAATGTCATAGTGGAGAGGGTTGTAATGAACCGTGTTTTTGAGCAAAGGTAGAATTCCAAGGGAATTTGAATTTTGGCACTTAGTGGATAGGACATTCTTTGAACCAAGATTCAGAACATAATTATGAGATTTGGAACACATCAAAGTGTTATTATTAGACTTGGGTAAAGGCTTGAGGGGTACCTCTGGTGTCTCGTTGAGTTTTGGGAGCACCAGACCCTAGAAATATCAGGTTTGGAGGGTATGCACAGGGTTCATGGTTTGTCAGATATCGTGTGACCCCTAGCAGAAAACTGCGCAGTTTCAACAAGGGAGAAGAAGTGCCCCGCATGGGCTGTGAATGGTTTATCCAAACCATGAACCTAGCCCACATTATTAGTGCCACTTAGGCAGTATAATATCACTATTCATCACATGGTTGGTGCATGGTTAGGGAAACCGTGTAGTGAAAACTGTGCGAGGTAGAGTTCTTAAGCAGTGGGAGCCGCACGGTTGGTGCAAGGTTTGACCAAACCATACCACCAACCCTACAACTAGTTTTGAAGTTTAAATTACTAAAATGATATTAATGAGTTTAAGTTTCTTTTTCTTATTTATTTCATCCTCCTCCATCCGCGTGAGGCTCTCCTTTAGTAGTGGGTTCCTCCTTCAATGACTAATCTAGGATTCAAGATATCTCCTCTATCCATCATCTGATTCAAGTGTCATTAGTCTCTATTGATCTGCATCAGTAATTTCTTGATTCCTATTGAATCTTTCTTTGTTTAATCTTCTCTTAACTGAGTTATCATGGTGCAAGCTCATTTTCCCTATTTTTAGGGTAGATGTCTATTTCATTGATTTCTTCCAAACCGGACCAAATCCTACCTTGTTATTGGATGGGTAAAGAATCCTAAGCACAAGATATGCAGTCTATGGATTTTTCCTTAAATTTCCATTGAATTATAGATGTTGTCGTTGTGCCACACATTTTCCTTTGTCGTGCATTGTCTTAAATTTGAGTTCTTAATTTTAAATTGGTTTACACACCATGTATTACCTTCGTTGAATCTTGTTATGTAAATTGAGGATGTTAACCTTGATCTTGGACACCCCTTGGGTGTTCTAGTGTGAATTTTACCTTTTTAGTTAATTGTTTAAATGGTCGGAATGCTTTCTAAGCATTCATATGTGATTAATAATGAAATCAAACCTTGTAGGTAATTGACCAATTGATAATAGTACCTTCTAAGTGCCATGTTGAACCTTATAATTGTTTTTCCATCTTTGGTATTTTATTTTAAAATTCATCTTTAGTGAATTGAGTTTAGATTATATAATTTTATGATTAATTATTCTAAATGAATTTTTTGATAAATAATTTCATGTTTTTATAATAAAACCCCTTGAATAAGGTCTGCTATCTTTAAAATTACAAAGTGGTAATTTTTTATTCATACCATGCTTGATATGTGGAATGTTAGTTCTTGGCCTCTTTGATGTTATTAAATGGATTATCCCTCCTTTGTATAAATGTATAGTTAACTAAGGCACTTTCTAAGTGCTTGATGTCACAAACTGTCCTAGTGGGGCCCCACCTCCAATAGGCCAGGGGCTGGTGACTAGTACCGAGTAGGCATATTACTAACATTGGAGGCATTGCCTAAGTACCTGTACACACGTACACATCTCCAAACCCACAAATACTGAAATGTAAAAACCACTAAGGAACAAAATGCATGCATACAACTAAACCCAACCAACAGAGTACGATGGAAAGTAAAGTACGGAAAGTAAACTGGTCCGGAATACAATCCCACCAAAAACAAGAGTATTAAAACTACAAAATCCAACCTGTAAACAAAAAGAGGTACTGAAACTGCTGCTCATAGCTGTAGGAACACCTCGGCCTATAGGGAACTCAGAAAGCTCAGTCCCATCCTGGTCCACCCTGGACTCTGTCAAAAGGCTGCTCGTCTGCAAAGACACGACACGTGCGGGCAATGCCCGTGCAGGGGTGAGTATAGCAATACTCAGTAGAGGACCCCAAAAACCACAAATAAATAAAAAAAGAAAATTTACAGTCAGTTCTACACAATATATGTCTACCGAACATATAATAGGAGAACACAAACTAGATATACTCAAAACTCAGAACCACAGTCTAGGGACAAGTCGCACAACCGCATACCCCCACAAGGGATTCAATTCGAAGATTCCATGAAGCACTCATCCTGGGAGAAATCACTCCACAATTCTGATAGCTCTGATGATGTCTATCCAAGAAGTATAGTTCCTCGAGAAATTCCACTAGAGATAGATACACTCATTCTGGGAGAACACACTCATGAGTGGGGAAAGATCATGATACACAGATGAGGATCACTGCCAGGGCCTTGGTGGATACCGTGACTCATCCGGATTCACCTGCTAGGTAGAGGATCAGTGCCCTGTGGAGATGGTCACGTCGATACCTGACTCTACCTAGGGTCAATAATGGATAGAGGATCTCACTCCGGGCCTCTCGGAGGGATACCTGACTCTATCTCAGAAAGTTCTGATGAAGGAATCATACTCTTGTAGAAGGAAACGATACCTGACCTTTAGGGGAGTGAGAAAATAGGGTACTAACCCAAATAGAACATGTCCAAGATATGGTGTACAAGGAGATCAAGCCATGTACAGAAAAGTACACGACGTGTAGTAGTGTCACACGCCGTGTCTTCTGACCCCAGGTACTACCCGTGTACAACGGCCTGTGTCGAAAGGCTGTTCGTGTAAAACAAAACTACACGACGTGTAAAAATTATCACACGTCATTTCAAAGTATCTGGGGTCTGCCCCGTGTATTCTGGCCATGTGCCCATACACGGTCTCAACCCATGTACGCCAACCCGTGTAATTGATACACGAAGTGACCCACGTTACTGGCCTCGCCTGGCCGTGTAGTGGAGTACACAACCTTGTACTCCACCTTGTGTCCGTGTATCCCCTGGATACATGCTGAGTCCTGCGTAGTCACCTCTGCCATGCTGTGTAGGGTCTACATGCCGTGTTCCTAAGCCATATAGTTCATCCTGTGTCTGTGTACTTCCCAGAATATACGTCGAGCTTCGGGGAAGGTCCAACACACCGTGTGACTAGGGTCACACATCGTGTGGTACCTGTCTGACACCCAAAACCCTAGCCTCCACTGAGCCAGTCCACACGACGTGTTCGTCAGGATACATGTCGTGTATTTTGGAAATTTCCAGAATCGCGAACCTCCACTGTCGCGCCTCCCGTGCTACCTCGTTCTTTGATCCGGTCATCCGATCACCATGAAGCTCAAGGGTTTAGGTTGCCTCGAGATCACGAAGTCGATTCCGTCAGTTCCGAGCCTCTGATCGGCCCCAAAAATGTGTTTTGATTAACCACGAGAAGAACGGTCAAAGAACGATTAATCTGGAACCATGTTGATTCGTTTGCCGCCATCGCCGTCGCACCTTCTCTAGGTCGCCACGATGTCAGATCTCCAATTTGGGATCTTTTCATCACAAAACGGATGTGCAACGATCCGTTGTTCATCGCCCCACGAAGAATGAGAAGAACGAAAAGAAAAGAGGAATAAAATCCAATAAACCAAAATGAGGAACGGACCTCCGCTGTCGTTCGTCACGACATTGATCCGCTCCCATTAAAAGGATTAAAAAAGATGAATCAAAATTATAATCTAATAATTATCACAATTAAAATTCCCGAATCAAACCCTGAAAGAAACGGAAAATAGTACCCTCCTACAAGAACGCATGATCCGCAGATCAAAATGTTCATGTTTGATCTGAGTTCATTGTTAAATCCAAAAATGGGGAAAGAAGAATCAAAATAACAACCCCTACCTTAATCTGGTTGAAGAACAATTGTCGCATTGTGTTTGTGGGCGAGGTTCGTCAGATCCGAGATGCGTCGTCGTCATGAGCCAACGGATTCTCCTCCAAATCTCCAAGAGAATCTCTCTAAATTCACAAGGTTATGAGGCTAACCCTATTAAATTTCTGTAAGCAAGTATTTAAAAGGGATGAATTAGGTCGCTACGCAAAAAGGAAACTTTTAAATAAAACAAATTATTATTTTATTTTGTTTCCATTAAATGTCCAAAAAATAACTCTTGCAGCCGACCCACACTGGTCGATGTTAGGCCCCTCCTAAGGTAAAGTCACTTCTTTGAATGCAAAGGTTCCCTCAGATTTTTTATCTGAGCACTCGTTTAAAAGATATTCTATTTTTTTAGGAAAACCGCACACGCACCCTGTTTAAAATTTTAATTTATTTCAAACATTTATTCCGGGAACTCCGGGCCTCAGAATCGCACGCTGTCGAAAAGACTGGTCTAGTAATAATTCCATATAATTTTTTAAAAAATACACAGAAAATCTGAAACATTACATTCTCCCCACCTTGGGGCTTTGCATCCCCAAAAATCTAAAACAAAAGATACTCAAAAAGATGTGGGTACTGGGCATGGATCTGATCCTACCACTCCCTTGTGCTCTTCTGAAGATTCACGTGCTACCATCAAATGCGCACTAGGGGAATCGATCGCCCACAAAGGATCCTCTCCTGCAAATCCTCGATATCTACTAGGTACTCAGCAAAGGTTGCTCCATCCTCGATGTCCATCTCTTCCCAGTCGATGACGTGCGATGGGTCATGCACATACCTCCTCAGCTGTAACACATAGAAGACATCATGTACCTGATGTAACTATGGAGGTATAGCTAGGTGGTATTCCACCTTGCCAACTTTTCACAGTATCTGGAAAGGTCTGATGGACCTCAGAGATAGCTTGCACCCTGGCCAAATCTTCGTAACCCTTGTTGAGGTGAGACCCTAAGAAATACATGGTCTCCCTCCTCAAACTATAGAGGTCTTCATCATCTGTCAGCATAAGACTTCTGCCGGTTCTGTGCAGTCTTCATCCGCTCCCAGATGATCTTCACCTTCTCAGTGGTAGCTCGAACCAACTCTGGACCCATGATTCTTGACTCTCCGGGGTTGGTCCAGCAAAGTGGTGACCAGCAGGGTCTCCCATATAAAGCCTCGAACGGTTCCATACCAATGGTGGAGTGGTATCTATTGTTGTACCCAAACTACACCAGTGGTAGGTGGTCCTCCCAACTACGACCAAAGTCCAAGATACAGGCCTGCAACATATCCTATAGGACCTGAATGGTCCTCTCCATCTGACCATCTTTCTGGGGATGGAATGCTGTGCTCAAGCATAGCTGAGTCCCAAAAGCCTCCTACAATCCCTTCCACAACTAGGATTTGAAACAGGCATCTCAATCCAAGACTATTTTCAAAGGGACACCATGAAGCCAAACTATCTCCTGCACATAGAGGCATCCCAAGCTCTCTATGGAACTCTTCTACCTGATAGCTAGTAAGTGGGCTGACTTGGTGAGTCAGTCAACGATCACCCAGATGGAATCATGACCCTTGGATTTCCGTGGTATGCTTTTCATGAAGTCCATCGATATTCCATCCCACTTACACTCTGGAACTTCTAGGGGTTGAGATAATCCTGCTGGAACCTGGTGCTCAGCCTTCACTTGCTGGCATGTAAGGCATCGAGAAATGAACTCTGCTACTTCCTTCTTCATTCCTGGCCACCGGAACTATTGTCGGAGATCTTGATACATCCTTTCCACTCCAGGATGTACCACAAAGAGGGATGTATGAAACACTCTCAGGACCTCCTCCTGCAACGCCACTTGTACTATAGTGCATCCTCTGAAAAGAAGTATGTGCTCCCCACCTTGTAAATATACATCAGGAGCATGTCCTGTGGACAAATGAACACGTAAAGCCTCACAGTCGACATCCCCAAGTTGTGCCTCCCTAACCCGGTGTAAGAGTGGAGGGGTGACAACCATCGACTGTAGGTCAGATTCATCCTCTCTGTCCAGTAAGGATAACTGCAATGTGGCTAACTGATCTGTTGCCTCAATAAATAGCTATGAGCTCAACCTTTTGCTAAGAGCATCTGCCACCTTGTTCCCCTTCCCTGAATTATAGATGATCTTGAAATCATAGTCTTAGAGGAAATCTAGCCAACTCCTATGTCTCAGATTCAGATCCCTCTGTGAGAATATGTACTTGAGGCTCTTGTGGTCAGAGTAGATGATAAAACGATCTCCCATAAGGTAGTGTCTTCACATCTTTAACGTGAAGAATACTAATACCAACTCGAGATCATGGGTCACATAGTTCATCTCATGTGGCCTAAGCCGACGTGAACTATAAGCAATCACTACCTGTCTCTACATCAGGAAACAACCAAGCCCGGTTCCTGATGCATCGTAGAAAACTACTTTCTCGACACCCTCCTCCGGCAATCTCAAAATCAGGGCACTCATCAAACTCCATCTCAACTACTCGAAAGCCTGCTAGCACTTCTCCGTCTACACAAAGGGTTTCCCCTTCCTGGTCAAGGCTATCATCGGTGTTGATATCCGAGAGAAATCAGGAATGAATATCTAGTAATATCCTACCAAACCAAGGAATCTCCATACCTCTATCACACTCTGAGGTGGATCCCATGCTAACACTGCCTCCACCTTGGCTGGGTCCATAGCTACTCCATCTGCTGAGATGACATGTCCCAGAAAGTGGACCTACTGAATCTAGAACTGGCACTTCGAGAGATTCCCATAAATTTGGTCCTCCTGGAGTATGTATAAAACCATTCTCAGGTGTCTTGCATGGTCATCCTCTGACACTAAGTACACAAGGATGTCATCAATGAAGACCACTACAAACCGGTCTAAATACGACTGGAAGATCCGATTCATAAGTCCCATGAACACTGCGAGGGAATTCTTCATGCTGAAAGGCATCACCAAGTACTCATAGTGACCGTAGTGGCATCTGAATGTCGTCTTCGGAATATCCACATACTGTACTCGTAACTGGTGATAACCTGATTTAATGTAAACCTTTGAGAATCACTGTTCCCCTCTTAGCTGATCGAAGAAGTTTTCGATTCTCGATAATAGATAATTTTTCTTCACTGTCACCTAGTTTAGGCATCAGTAATCCATGCACAACCTCAAACTCACGTCTTCCTTTTTGGCAAACAAAAACGGGGCCACCCAGAGTGAAATGATGGGTCTTACAAAATCCTTTCTCTACAAATCCTCCAACTGCACCCTTAGCTCACAAAGCTATGCGGGAGCCATCCGATATGCTGGTAAGGAAATCAGTGTCATCCCGGGGGTGTAAGTCAATGCAGAAGTCGATTTTCCGATGAGGAGGTAATCCTGGAACATATTCGGGAAATACGTCCTCGTACTCCACCACTATTGCTGGGAATTGAGAGCTCATAACATCTACTACTCTGAGGGCAAGGCTACCCAACTCATAAGTGATCAGCTGCACCTTCCTATGCATGAGACCATTCTATGCTATCTGGGTTTCCTTTTCTTTGACAAAAGAAAACCTCATCCCATCACTGCGGACACACCACACTCTTCACCTAAAACATTCAATTTGGGCATGGATTGAAGATAGCCAATCCATACCGAGAATGACGACGTAAGGCCTCAACGCTACCACCAAGAGGTTCCAACCGAAACTATCACCTCCAAGGATAAGATCACACTATTTTCAAAGGTTCATGATCGTCGAGTCTCCTCCCATAGGTGTCTCCAAGCGTAAGGATCGAGTCAACAGCTCTACTGAAATCTCAAGGTTTCACACAAGACATGTGGAGAGGAAGGAATGACCAGAACCTATGTCTATAAGTATGAAATATAAGGTAGATAAGACACAAATTGTACCTCGGATCATACCTGGAGTCCCTGAGTCATACGCCTCGACCGCATGCAGCTATCTCTGCCCCTATCCCCCAGCTCCTTGAGCCTGGTGCGGACCTCCTGAGGGTGGTGGTGGAAGTAAATCAAAGCGTCTGCCACCACCTACAGCTCTCCCTACTCCTATGCCAGCTCCGCCACCTGGAGGGTCTGTCTGCTCCATTCTATGCCTCTGCCTTAGTGGTCCATCCACCGCCTCCCTGTCAGCAGCTCGACGGGCCGGAAAATCTCTAGAGAGATGTCCCATACTATCGCACGCGTAACATCGCTTCTCCCTAGGCTATCTAGATCCAGCCTGAGAGCCCTTGACTGTCGATCCTCTATCCTAGGTCCTCTTATGATGTCTCCCACACCCTAATCCCTGTGCTTGACGTCGGCTCCCTGCTGCCGAGGTCTCCGCACCTATCTTCCTACTGCTAACTTCCGTCAGTTGTCTCTACTCCATCAAGAAGCTCTTGATCACCAAGGCCCACTCGAGCACTCCAGCATAAGTCAAAATTCATAGAGGCGCAACACTAGCTTAGATGTCCCATTTTAGACCTCACTCGAAGGTCCGAGCTTTGAATTACTGATCCCTGACTATATCCATCGAGTACCTGGGAAGGTTGGTGAACCTCGATGAATAGTCAGCTACCGTCAAACTACCCTGCTAGAGCTGAAGAAGCACCTGGATGTGCACTGATCTCAGCGTAACCGGAGATAACTCATGCCTAAAGAGTCACTAAAACTTTTTCCATGAAAGAGTCTCCTCATCATGAGTCTGTGTGGTAAGAATCCACCATCGTCCTGCTGAACCCTGAAGAAGGCTCGCTCCTAGGATCACCATCTGGTCTGCTGGTGTCCTCACAAGACAGAAAAATCTGGTCACCACCTCAAGCCAGTCCTCAGCCTCCTGAGGGTCGAGCGCGCCTTGGAACCTGAGGGGTCTCTATCTTTGGAACTCATAGAGCATGCTCGGCTTGCACCCCTCGTCGGTCGGTACTGCAGGTACCACGGGTTTCTCCACTGGTGGTGGTACAGCAGGTGCACCACCTGGTGGTAACGCCTAGGGAACTGATCCCTATATTGAAGCCTCATCACTGAGGGGGTCATCCTTGTGATCGCGCTGCTGAATCCTAGCGGGCATGTGTTGTGGAGGCATACTATAAAGAAACAAGATGTACCATGGTAATTGAGTATATCCAGATAGCTGACACAAAGGAAATGGAAAACACAACCCATTCCTATATGATGCATGTACCATTATTTTACTTCCCTAAAACTAGTGTTTTCATGTATTGAGTCAAAAATCAGGTTATCAGAGTTCTGGTGTATGGATACGTCGGCCGCCCGCACCAACACTGGAGTCTCTGGCCTGAAAGTTGAGCTCGAAACACTTAACGTTGTTGTCCCAACCCAATCTCACAGACACTTGGTCCTAAGTTAGAACCGACCAGCTCTGATACCACTTTTTCATGACCCATCCCAGTGGGGCCCACGCCGTGACTCCCCAAGCCCGCCTCCAATAGGACAGGGGCTGGTGACTAGCACTGAGTAGGAATATTACTAACATGGGAGGCATTACCTAAGTACTTGTACACACACACACATCTCCAAGCCCACAAATGCTAAAATGTAAAAACCACTAAGGAATAAAATGCATGCATACAAATAAACCCAACCAACAAAGTATGACGGAAAGTAAAGTACTAAAAGTTAACTGGGCCAGAATACAAGTCCACCAAAAACAAGAGTCTAAAAACTACAAAGTCCAACCTATAAACACAAAGAGGTAATGGGATTGTAGCTCGTAGCATTAGGAACACCTTGGCCTGTAGGGAACTCAAAAAGCTCAGTCCTGTCCTGGTCCACCCTGGACTCTGTCAAAAGGTTGCTCATCTTCACAAGACACGACACGTGCGGGTAAAGCCCGTGTAGGGGTGAGTATAACAATACTCAGTAGAAGACCTCGAAAACCACAAAGAAATACAAAAAGGAAAGTTACAGTCATATCTATGCAATATATGTCTACCAAAAATATAATAGGATAACACAAACTAGATATACTAAAAACCCAGACCCACAGTCTAGGGACAAGTCGCACAACCACATACCCCCACAAGGGATTCAGTTCAAAGATTTCACAAAGCACTCATCCTGGGAGAACTCACTCCATGAGTTTGATATCTCTGATGACGTCCATATGAGAAGTATTGTTCATCGGGAAATGCCATAAGAGATAGATACACTCATTCAGGGAGAACACACTCCTGAGTAGGGAAATATCATGATACATAGATGAGGATCACTGTCAGGGCCTTGGCGGATACTTCGACTCATCCGGATTCACCTTCTAGGTAGAGGATCGACACCCTATGGAGATGGTTACATTCATACCTGACTCTACCTAGGGTCAATAATGGATAGAGGATCTCGCTCCGGGCCTCTCGGAGAGATACCTGACTCTATCTCAGAAATTCCTACTGAAGGGATCATACTCCCGTAGAAGGAAATGATACCTGACCTTTAGGGGAACGAGAAAAAAGGGGCACTAACCCAAATAGAACATGTCCAAGATATGGTGGAAAAGGCGATCAAGCCATGTACAGAAAAGTACACGGTGTTTAGTAGTGTCACACGCCGTGTCTTCTGACCCCGAGTACTGCCCGTGTACAATGGCCTGTGTCGCAAGGTTGGTCATGTAAAACAAAACTACATGGCATGTAAAAATGATCACACATCGTGTCAAAGTATCTGGGGTCTTCCTCTTGTACGTTGGCCATGTGCCCGTACACGGTCTCAACCCATGTACGCCAACCCGTGTAATCAATACACGGGGTGACCCACATTACTGGCCTCGCCTAACCGTGTAGTGGAGTACATAGTCATCTACTCTACCTCATGTCCATGTATCCCCTAGATACACACCGAGTCCTGCGTATTTGCCTCTTCTATGCCACGTAGGGTCTATACGCCGTGTTCCTAAGCCGTGTAGTTCATCCCATTTTCGTGTACTTCCCAAAATACATGTCAAGGTTCAGGGAATGTCCAACACACCATGTGAATGGGGTTACATGTCATGTGATACCTGTCAGACACCCAAAACCCTTGCTTCCACTGAGCCAGCCCACACAACATGTTCCTCGGGATACACTCCGTGTATTCTAGAAATTTCCAGAATTGCAAACCTCCACCGTTACACCTCCCGTGGTGCCCCGTTCTTCAATCTGGTCATCTGATCTCCATGTAACTCAAGGGTTTATGTCACCCCAACATCACGAAGTTGATTCCATCAGTTTCAGGCCTCCGATCGGCCCCAAAACACGTTTTGATTATCTGCGCGAAGAACGGTTGAAGAAAGGTTAATCCCAAAACATGTCGATTCCTCCGCCTCCATCGTCGTCGCACCTTTACTAGGTATCCACGATGTCTAATCTCCAATCTGGGATTGTTGAATCACAAAACAGATGCGCAATGATCCATTGTTCATCACCCCATGAAGAATGCGCAGAATGCGAAGAAAAGAGGAAGAAAATCCAATAAACCAAAATGAGGAACGAACCTCCACCATCATTCATCATGATACTGATCTGCTCCTGTTAGAAGGATTAAACAAGGCGAATCAAAATGATAATCCAACAATTATCACAATTAAAATTCCCGAATCAAACCGCAAAAAAATGGAAAATAGCACCCTACTGCAAGAACGCATGATCTACGGATCAACATGTTCATTGTTGATCCAAGTTCATCGTTAAATCCAAAAACGGGGAAATAATAATTGAAATAACAGCCCCTACCTTGATTCGGTTGAAGAACGATTGTCGTGTCGCGTTCGTGGGTGAGGTTCGTCAGATCTGAGATGTGTCGTCGTCATCCTCCAACGAGTTATTCTCCAAAGCTCCAAGATCCTCTCTCTCAATTCATAGGGTTATGAGGCTAACCCTGTGAACTTTCCATAAGAAAGTATTTAAAAGGGATGAATTAGGTTGTTGCGCAAGAAGGAAACTTTTAAATAAAATAAATTATTATTTTATTTTATTTCCATTAAACATGCAAAAACTAACTCTCGCAGCCAACCCGCATCGATCGATGTTAGGCCCCACCTAAGGTAAAGTCGCTGCTATTAATGCAATGGTGCCCTCAGATTTCTGATCCAGGCACCTATTTAAAATATATTCCACTTTTTCAGAAAAATTGCACACGCGTGTTATTTAAAATTTTAATTTATTTCAAACATTTATTTCTGGCCCTCCGGGCCTTGGAATCGCACTCCTTCAAAAATCCTGGTCTTGTAATAATTCCATATATTTTTTTAAAAAAATACATGGAAAATCTGAGATATTACACTCGAACTATCTTTAATAATTAAATGTCTTGCCCTCATCCTACCTAAATGACTAATGGACCAAGATCCTCCAAAGGGCTTGGCTTGTTTAATGAATGAAATTTCCCATTTGGGTAATTTTATAATTAGACCAAGGTACCTTCTAAGTACCCATTTAATCCTTGTTAAATGAATTTCCATGTTTTGATAGATTCAATGGCATGTCTTTGATTTAATGGTTAACTCATGATGGTTGTTTTATTTAAATGGGATGTTTGATATAAATAGAGTGTCTTGACATGAAGTATTTCCTTGAATGTTTTAAATTTCTTAACCGTTATGACTTGACTATATTGAATGACATGCTTCAAGATGGTCTTCATGCCTCGAATGAATTAAATGGTTTAATTGAAATGAATTTTGGTGGTTCAACCATGCCTTTTATTATAATTAAATAAGCATGACTTATTGAATTATTATAAATGTGGTGCCCTTGGTTATGGTTGGGATTAGTAAAAGTAAATCATGAGAGGTACTACCTCATGACTATTTTATTATAAATATGATTATTCCTTATTATAGGTTGTGGAACAATGGTAAGAGTTCTGTTGAGAATGATGGAATCACGCTCCCTTACTTAGGGTGTTGAGCATGATGTCTCACACCAGTGATACTATGTGGATGGTGGTCATGGTGCACCATGTCCCTTGTGATTGTTGACATGATGGTTCACTCACTTATATTTGAGTGTTGACATGACGTCGCACTCACCATATTGAGTGATGAGCATGATGTCGCCCACTCATTGTGAGATTTAGGGAATTTAACCTATTGTTTGAGCTTATATTCTTGTTTATACAAGTTATGGATGACTGAGTTATGCCCCAGTCCATCCATTAACTAGTATTCCATGTATATGGCCACTTACATTTGCATGTACTTGGTTCATATAGGGGTATGAAATATATAACTATACTGTGTATATATTATTACTATATACATATGTTTACTGATCAAATCATCATTCCAGCAAGGGGACGAAGTAGGTAGAGTCATCCAGGTGTCCCTTTGGAACCTGAGATGACCAATATTTTTTTCAGCATTGTTTAATGTTTTTCTTATGCCTGCACACTGATTTAATTTATATTTGTGGACATGATTCAGTTGTAGACACCATGGGTGGTAACCTACTTTGATTTATATCTCACACCCTACTCAGGCCTCCATTGCATTGGGGTACTCGAGCAGATATCATATTTACTGGACCACGGAATATTGCATGTGCTAGTTTTCTTGTGTATGGAGTTAGGATCACATGAATGAGTTGGATCTCATGATTCTTGTGAATATCACCCTTGTGTATTTACTTTTATTTATTTATTTATGTACTTCCATGTATCAGTTTTCCTATTGTATGTCTACTATTTTAGTTTTGTATTATCATTTGGACATGCATCCATTGTTGTACATTGGCGTTAGCCATCTGTTATATTCATTTTATATTATTCTTCCACTTCACTGTCTTTCATTAATTACGGCTTCCACTATCATCTTTTGTTTCTTTAGTTTTTGATATACCAATGTGCTACTATAATCATGAGAGTATAGTCTCCCTGATTTTGCCTCCTTAGACCCTCATTGTTAGTCGGCAGCCTCTAGCATATGGGGAGACACGCTTGAGTCCATGTGACCCACTGTTCCGACCATCAGTTTAGTGGTTAGTTAGGCCGGGATGTTACAAAGTGGTATCATATCTTTCTTTTCCTTTTTCTTACTATTTGGGATGGTAGACAGGAGACTAGGGATGTGTTATCTCTTGGTAAATAATCATGTCTAGGATTGATCAACCCACCCATGGGGAAAATTCCAAGTGTCCAGGGCTGGGATTGTTGTTCATGCTGTCTGCTATTACATTTGAATATTATTTCACCTAGAGTGATTGGTGTAATTTTCATTGCTTATTGATTTATGAAATTTATGATATTTTACCCCTGGCTTGGTATGGAAAGGAAGTAGCATTACATTCATCATTATAGGGACATAGCGATTCACGTTCCATGCATATTCTATGCCATGTAGTTGCATTTATAGGCTTCCTGCTGATTTGGATTGTGTTCCTTGGGTTTTATTCCATGTTCTTGTTTTTTAGCATGCATGTTACATGACATGTTAGGTATTTTAGTGACATGATTAATTCTATTCTTTTTTAGGTATTTCTTATACATGTATGCTTGTATAACATGCTTAGGTGATTATATTCCATGATGCCTGATTGTTTAGCATGTTTTTCTTATAGGTCATAATTCTATGCTCATTATCATGATTTATATGTTTATTGCTTATGATAACATGCTTAGTTTTTTTGGTGTAATTGATTTCATGGGCTCAATTTATGGGTTGTGATTAAATAGGAACCATTTTTCAGGTCTAAGGTGTATGGGTGCCTTATAATTGGGAAAAGGTAACTTGTATATTTGAACCATATTTTGACCTTTGTATGTACGTCTAGACTATTGTTAAAATTTAAAATCTACTAAAGTTAAAATTTTAAAGTGAATTGGTTTCGATTAAATGGGAGGTAGACTTTGATCTATAAAATGTATGGGCACTTTATAGATTGGGTGATGGAAAACCATATAATCGAACTATTTTATTTGACCATGTTATATTTTGAAATGGTTATAAATGTAAAAGTTGTTTAATTTTGATCTTAAATGAATTTGTTACATTTATAAATGCTTTAAACTCTATCACATAGGAATGGAGATCATGTGGTTAACTTCTAAATGCACAACTAGACCCAAGTAGGTCAGTTGGGGCATGTTCCTTATGAGACGAACCTCTATGGGTGTCTTAAAATTTTGATAATGAAACAACTGCTATTGGGTTGCATTTTGATGAACCCATTTTGGTTTGACGGTACCCTTGTAGGTTGCCTTATATTTTACCAAGTGATTTAATTATATAATTGGTACTTGATGTTCGGAATTAAATCTTTAAAATGTTTAAAGATTGAATCTGAATCAATGAAATAACTTTAAAATGGAACCTGAAGTGGTTTCCTTCATTTAAAACCTCTTGTAAGGGTAGTTTAAAAATTCCTTTGAGTTTCCTTGGAATGGAAATGTGATATTTTTCCATAGACCTTATCCTTTTTAGTAATGAATTAAATGATAGGCGTAGGGCCCAGTGAAATCTATTTGGCATGACCGGGTGATAGGGTCGATGCTTATGCTTTCATAAGGGGCTAGCCTGAGGTATGTAGAACCCTTAGAACTTAAATTACTTGATAAATTTCATGATATTTCTGAAATTGGTTCCATTTGGGTGCCATTGTTCCTAGTAAAACATTTATCTTCTAAATGATACCCTTGTTTGGATGGGTGTCCATGGTATCTTTGACCCCTGTTATGGGAATGAGCATAGAGTAACGATCAGTTTTAATAGGTTGGACATGAAAAGGGCATGATCATCCGCTTAGTTGATCTCATGACCTTGTTTCTATTCCTTGGGTGACTCAAGAGGTCATCATTCTATTTTACATTCGTATGAGATAGACCGACTTTGAGCCAGTTTTCTATATAGGCCACCTGATACTTGGATGCCTAGGGAGGACAACCTATGGAAAATATTGAGGGTGTTTTATCTTTCTTCTAAAACCTAGAGGTAGTATGTGTTCATTTATGTGGTTCTCTTTGAGTTCTAAATAATGCAAAGAACCGGTTGAGTTTAGTGGAATCATCAAGACTTGAGCTATTGAGTACATTCTCAGGTCATATATGGAGTAGAGTGACCTGTGAGTTAAAGGAATAATTTTTCCCCAATTCTTGGGATGAAATCCAAGAGAATCAGGTGTTTTGACATGCTAGTCAGCTTGGTTTTGGTTTTCATGTCAAATTCTTTGGCATATGTGAGCGTGACTCAAAGGAGTATCACACATGGGGTTATGCTGAATCTAGCCTATCATACTTATGAGAAGCTATTTTATCTCTTCATTTGATGACTAGGACACTCCTAATGTGGGGAGTGTCACATCAGTTCTAGTAAATGTTCCCTTCCAGGTAGAAGGAACAAAACCAAAGAGGACCATTTGGAAATGGTCAGTCTTTCTTAAATTCCCCCAAGGCTTGTAAGTTTTGAACCTTGTCGGTGCTTTCTCGGTAGCATGACGTTGATGTGGTTGGTTGTGTTTCAAACCTTTGAGAAATAATGTTGTTCATGGATGGACTTCAGTGGTTAAATCTAAACGGTCAAGGAATGCCTTCAGGTGGTAAAGGCCTATGACCAGTTAATGATGATGTGTTAGTAGGCGAAGCTGAGATTCTTTAAGGGAAGTCAACCACTAGTGGTTTGACTGATCTTCTTAGCAATCTTTGAATCCTCTTAGTGTACTCTAGATTAGCGATGAGCATATAACCTATCTTGAAATCATCCTTGATACACTAAGGGAGTGTTGGTCTTACGCCATGCTAAATTTTTATAGGATGTTGGGTTTATTTGGTTGGTTTTTATCAGAGTGTGCTAGACGCATGGTTCTTATCGAGGCATGGTTAGTATCGAGTGATAATTGGGTTCCCAAGTAGGAACTCCTTGGATAGAATCTTGGACACCAGTTGTTTCTTTTAACTTGACCGTTAGGAGGATTACACTCTGGGCTAAGTCAATGATCTGATGTGAATGTTGTGGCCTTGGTCCAATATCTCACTTGCAAACGTGGAGTATAGACTACCTTGGATAGTTCCTTGGACTCAAGTTTGATGATACTAAGGTTAACCCAGACTTATTATCTGGCTTGAAAGTTGCGTTTAATGGGTAATGTTTCTAGTGGGAGGGATCTGGGTAACACACTTGTTCATGATGATTCACGAAATTTTGAATGATAAAGTGGTGGTTTGGTTAGAGAATTTCATCAGAAGTTAGGTATGGGATTTGGTGAATGTGTTTGTTATAAACACAAGATGCCTTGAAAAAAGGTATTACTGTCCTATTTTTAATATTTCATCCATCTAAGTTGAGCATTTGAGAATGGTCGGCCAGAGTGGATCGACTCATTATCCTTCTTGTTTGATGTATACAGTTGCCTAAAACCATTTTGAATCACGTTACCAGGATAAGGCGGGTGTGGTATAAGGGTCGATAGTGTCTTCTGGGAAAGCTTGTGTGACCAATTTCAGTTATGTCGATTGAATTTCAACCATTTATTTTCAATGAGGTCTCTATTATGGCCTCAAAAGTAATCAGGTTCTCTTGGTGAAATAAATCATGCCATAACATCGATATAACGCTTATTGGTGTGCTTTGTAGGAAATTATAAAGGTGTAGGTGTCGTGGTATTGAATTGGCCACTTTATAATGTTAAGAACTATGGTGGGGAGAACCATTAGAAAAAAGCCTGTAGAGATAAATATGTGATCATGTATCTAGATAAGAGGTCTTGGGTAAGCACTGTTTAGGTGTTTCAATAGGAATATGAGCGTTGGATAGGGTCTTTATGGATTAAGTGTTGTATACTTAAGTAATTCTTGAATGTGTGTTGGGTTTTTGGAAATGCAATGAAACTGTTTGAACAAGTCTTCATGACCCTTTTAGGTCGAGTGATGTTTTCATTGTTCCCTAAGGCTTCTCAGGGAAGATAGGTTCTATGGTGGGAGGTTGTAACGACCCGTGTTTTTTAGACAAGGTATAATTCTCAGGGAATTTGAATTTTGGCGTTTAATGGATGGGTAGTTCTTTGAAATGAGATTTAGTATGTAATTATGATAGTTGGAACACTTAAACGTGTTGTTTTTAGACTTGGGTAAAGGATAGAGGGGTCCCTCTAGAGTTTCATTAAGTTTTTGGAGCACCATACCTTATAAATATCAGGTTTGGAGGGTCTTCACAGGGTGCATGGTTTCTCTAAAACCATGTGTCCCCTAATAGAAAACTATGGGGATGCAGCAAGGGAGTAGAAGTTCTCTGCATGGGATGCACATGGTTTACCCAAACCATGCCCCAGCTTTCACAGTTAGTTCCACTTTGGTAGTATGCTCACACTATTCATCGCACGGTTGGTGCATGGTTTGGGTAACCATGTGAGACAAACTGTGTGAAGTAGAGTTTCTAAGTAGTGAGAGTGACACGGTTGGAGCATGGTTTGGGAAAACCATGCGGCAAAACTATGCAACCCAGTTTTGAGGGTAAAGTTACCAAAATTCCCTCAATGAGTTTAAGTTTCATTTTATTCTTTCTTTCCTCCTCCTCTAGCCGCATGAGGATCTCCTTGAGCTGTAGATTCCTCCTTCAACACCTAATCTAGGCTTCATGATATATCCTCCATCTGTTGTTCGATTCAAGAGTTGTCTCTCTCTATGGATCCACATCAGTAAGCTCTCAATTCATTTTGAATCTTTCTTCATTTAATCTTCTCTTGACCAAGTTATTGTGGTGCAAACTCAATTGCCCTATTTTCAGGGTGCATGTCTATTTCATCAATTTCTTCCAAACCAGACTAAATCAGACCTTGATATTGTACATGTAAATCATACTAAGAATAAGATAGGTGGTTTATATATTTTTCCTAAATTTCCATTGAATCATAAATGTTGTCATTTTTCTACATGTATACCTTTATCGTACAATGTCTTAAATTTTAGTTCTTCATTTTAAATTGGTTTACGCAACATGTATTACCTATGTTGAACCTTGTTATGTAAATTGAGGATGTTAAACTTGATCTTGGACACCCCTTGGGTGTTCCGACTTGAATTTTCTCTTTTAAAATAGTTGTTTAAATTCCCAAAATTCCTTTTAAGCATTAAACTAAGATTAATAATGGAATTTATCATTGTAGGTAATTGACCAATTGATAATGGCACCTTCTAAGTGCCATGTTGAACCTCGTAATTGTTTTCCCATGTTCGGTAGTTTGTTTTAAAATACATATTTGGTTAATTGAATATATATTATTTAATTTGATGCTTAATTATTCTAAATGAATTGTTTTATAAACAATGTCAAATTTTTATAATAAAACTCCTTGAATGAGGCACGGTATCTTCAAAATTATAAAGTGTTAATTTTTTATTCATACCATGATTGATATGTGGAATGTTAGTTCATGGAATATTTGATGTTATTAAATGGAGTATCCCTTATTTGTATAAATTTATAGTGAACTAAGTCACCTTCTAAGTTCTCGGACTATATTATTAATTGAATGGATTGCCCTGCTTCTAACGAAATGACTAATGGACCAAGATCCTCCTAAGGTCTTGGCTTCTTTAATGAATAGAATTTCCCATGAAGGTAATTTCCCAATTAGTCCAAGGTACCTTTTAAGTTCCCCTTTGAGCCTTGTTAAATCAATTTCCATGTTTTCATAGATTCAATGTCATGTATTTGATTGAATGGTTTACTTATGATGGTCATTTTCTTTAAATGAGATGTTTCATATAAATGGAGTGGCTTGACATGACGAGTTGCCTTCCTTAAATGTTTTAAATGTTTTAAATGTTATGTATTGACTATATTTAATGGTATGCTTCGGGATAGTTTTCATGACTTGAATGAATTAAATGATTTAATTGAAATGGATTTGAAATGGTTGGTTCAACCACGCCTTTTGTTATAATTAAATAAGCACAAATTATATGAATTGTTATAAATGTGAAGACCATGGCTATAATTGGGCTTAGTAAAAGTAAAGCATGAGAGGTACTGTATCATGGATACTTTATTATAAATATGATTACGCATTATTATAGGTTGTGGAACGATGGTATTGGTTCTATTGAGAATGACAGTATCACCCCCCCTTACATCGAGTGTTGATCATGAAGTCTCTCACCAGTGATATAATGTGGACGGTGGGCATGGCGTACCACGTCAATTATGAGTGTAGACATGATGACACACTCATTTCTATTCAAGTGTTGACATGACGACACACTCACCATCTCAAGTGACAAGCATGTTGTCTCCCACTCATTATGTGATTTAATGCATATACCCTATTCCTTGAGCTTATATGCTCATTTAGATTGGTTATGGATGACTGATTTACGCCCCAGTCCATCCAATAACTAGTATTCCACGTATATGGACACTTAAGTCTGCACGTACTTGGTTCATATAGGTGGATGAAATATATAAATATAATATGTATATATTAAAAAAAATTTGGGTACAACCGCGAAAGCGGCACACACACAAGGAAGAAAATTACATTAAATCGCAAGCCTGAGGACTTGACCCCGCGACCTTCCCCTCACCCCCAAACCCTTACCACCCCACCACCAATGGTGGGGAATATACTATGTATATATTATTACTATATACATATGGTTACTAATCAGATCATCATTTCGGCAAGGAGCTAAATTAGGTCGAGTCAACCAGGTGTCCCTTTGGAATCTGAGTCTACCAGTATTTATTTTTTTAGCTTTGTTTAATGTTTTTCTTATACCCACACACTACTTTACTTTATATTTATATACTAGATTAAGTTTTAGACACCATGGGTGGTAACCTACTGGGATTTATATCTCACACCCCACTTGTGCCTCCATTGCACTGGGTTACCTAAGTAGATCTCATATTATGCAGGACCATGGATTATTGATTTTCCTGGTTTGCTTGTATCTAGAGTTAGGAGGATAGGACTGAGATGGAGCTCAGGATGCTCATGGAGATCAGCCTTGAGAATTTATTTTCTTTTATTTATTTATATACTTAATGTATCAGGTTCCCTGTTGTATGTCTACTATTTTAGTTTTGTATTATCATTTGGACATGCATGCATTGTTGTACATTGGCATTGTCCATTGGTTATATTTAGTTTATATTATTATTTCGATGATATTTATTTAATTTATTAATGCTTATGATACTATATAAGGCCCCATGACTTAAACATTACATAATATTGATTTAAGGCAAGAATTTACATTGAGGATCTTTTCAGGTTTAGAGTTTTAGAGAATTAGGTCATAACTATTACATAACAACTCAAATTTATACAAAGTAGACACCACTACAACAATATCCATTTCATCCATGATATAATTTTTTTAAAAGTAAACATGATTTATTTTTCTTGTTAAAAATATTCTTGAATTATTCATTTCTCTTACCCATCCTTATACCCTGTGAAAACACTTTAAAAAATTGGGATGAGCACAAAATATTAGTAAGGGATATAAAATAAGGAAAGAAAACATTAGTACATGAATATTTATAAACCCATGAAATCATAAGAATCATGAAAAACTCCATAGTAGTCATAAATCATAAAGGTAACTTGTGGAATCCATATCATACTTACATTGTAGCTTTCACAGCTATATAGGGAGTAACCTTTATGGTTACGTTGGGAATACCCATCAAAGTATATTCCATAATTATCTTCAAAGAAACCTTATTGTTTAACTCTGTCTCATTACCTAATGAATTAGAGAGATATCACAGGCTCACCCACCCACAATTTATCATGGAACCACCCATATACATAAACAATTCCCAATAACCATAACATAATCATAACACATAAAACAATCATAAAGGAAACATAACATTTCCTCATTGCAATCACAAGAGATCATTTAAAGATATTGACATAATCAATCCTTTATCAAAACCATTTTCAACACCAAAATATATGAAAAGGGTATATGGTATTTATTTTTCTTTTAAAAACATTACGGCTTGTAGATGAATCCAAATATCAAATAATGGTTGCGACGGTGGAAAAAGTCGTTGTCACTGTGTACGTTAAAAAACATTCCTTTTATCATTTAGTAAAACTATTTGTAGAAAAAGATTCATTTTGAAAACTTTTGAATAAAATTAAAATTAAAAGGGATTTATTATACACCATAATAAAATAAAGTGGTGTATAATATAAAATTATGCCTTAATGAAAGGAGATTTAAATGAAGTCTCTTACCTTGAGTCTGACTCATCATGTACAATCATTATGTTCCTAAATAATAAACTTAAGTTAATTTATAATTTATTGAGAAACTTTATCAATTTTATTATTTATTTTATATCACTTATTACCATGTTATAAAAATTATATAATTATTTAAGTTCATATCGGATGTTTTGTTGATATTCAGTACTTGAGTCGAAAATGAACATGGTTTTGATGTCACTAGTCCATGTGGTCATAAGTCAATCATATCCAGAATATTATTCACGAAATAATAATAAATTTTATACATTAATAATACTTTTTAAATCAAATCATTAATTATTATTATGAAAAATTAACAACATTTTATTCATGGAGACGGTAGGTCGTACGTACGCATGAGTAACGTTTTCCATTTTTCATTGTTCATTATGGAAATAAGTTAAATATTATTTTATCTTTACAGAATGATAAAACTATCATTAATATCATATTAATAATTTAAACATACTTATATATGTATTTATAATCATTATTTAACATTTAATATGGATAATGAATCTCATCACGTCGTGGAGACGGTAAGTCGTACGTACGCACGAGCAATAATATCATTCAATTTAGTGGCTAAATAGTATGGAATTGTATGTTATATTAATTATAAATAATAATTATCAATTCATATTCATTATTTAAATCCTTTATAATCATCTTTATTTCCATCAAAATAAATTCTAGATGAAAAAATGTTTTCACCGCAACATGGAGACGGTAAGTCGTACGTACACACACATGGTGATATTGTTTTTCATAGGATGGGTAGAAGGATGAATATGGTTGTACCATAACCATAATAAAATATAATAATATATTATATGTGGGATTTATTGCATTAGTATGTAAAAAACTTAGGAAGAGGAAGTTTAAGAAGAAATAAAACAGAAACTCTTAAAAAAAGATACATCTTCTTCGGTTAATCACCTTTGAAGAACACTTTAACACCTTTAAGAAGGGTATTATGCCTAAAATAAGGACTCAAAAATGTGGAGAGGTATTCTAGGAAGAGTTTTGGTCAGATTTTATCCAAACCAAAGAGTTATTGAAGTGTGAGTATTAGATAATAGAGGATACCTTTTTATAGGAGAGGGAAGGGGCACCCTTGGAAACTCTTAAATTGTTAGGTTAATATAAATTAATTATCAATTAAAATGGATCCAACTTGAGATATTTCTAAGATAAGATTGTTATAGTTTGAAATAATCTCATATAATAATTTATAACCATGTATTTATTTTATTTTAAACATTATCTTTTTGGTTTACCCTTAATTATTTTCTTTTAATTTTAATTATGGTAACAACATTTTAATTATTAAGAGGCTATTAATTTTAATTATATGAATTAAATTGTACATAAATATATAATTTATGAACTTTTAGACCTTACCATATCCAATTTTTAATTTTAAAATATTTTTAGGATTTTTAACTAATTTAATAAATTATTATTTTTATAGAATATCAATTATGTCAATTTTGACATTATTCACTTTATTGAATTTAAATAAAATATAAAAAAGTGATAACTTAGAACCAAACCATTTAATAGTCTTCTAACATGTCATAATCCCCTGGAAAAATTGTGGATGACATAAATTATTTCATATAATATTTATAATATCATTTATTTGATATTTCTCTTAATAAAATAATTGTTGTATCACTATTGTGTTAATATTTATGTTAATTATGTAATCTATAAAAATTATAAATAAATTCACCTGATGTATATAATTTTATTATATTTCTGTAGACTAGTTATGTTTATAGTTTCATCATGTTTATCACTACATTAAAATTATTATACTTATAAGAGATAAGAGGGCGACATGTTGTCACTTTCTTTTGTTTTAATAATAATTATATCACTTTCTTGGAAAAAAGTCCATTAAATGAATCAATTTTGATCCTTAGGTGTTAAGGGTCAACTTTTATTCATCCAATAGGATTTTTGTAGGTGTTAGGGTAATTTTTTTGTCCTTATCATATTGTTTGATATCTTAATTTATTCGATTTACCATTAACCGTGGTAAATAAAAATTACCGTAGTTACTATTCATAATATCAAAAAATAAAAGAGAACTATTTAAATAATTTTTAACTTCTGATTCCAAATATGGAATCCATTTTTAAAAATTCAAAACACATAACTTGTAGTAATTAATTTAAAATTAATTCTCGTTGTCAAAATGAGAAAACAAGTTTTTTAAAAGTAAAAACCATCAAAATATTGACATGTGTTTATATCAAATTTAAAAGTGAAATTACTTCCAATGACCAAAATTGGATTAAATGATAAAAAAATAATCTAAATAAAATTTAAAACCCATTAAAAATATAATCTATTAATACAAATAAATTTGACGAAAAAGTAGTTTTGAATTAAAATGCAATATTTTTCACTATTCATTAAAAAATGAATTTTATCATAAAAATACCAAAATTCAAAAAAGTAAATTTTGATGTCCTGCTTCTAAAGAAGAATTTTATTTTTTCAAATATAACATATAAAAGTGAAAAAAAACTTGATTTAAAAAGGATTGTCCATCAAAAGGTGGTAAAACTACCTTTAAAAAAATATTAGAGTATTTTATGCTTAAAATTGGATTTATTCTCATTTTAATCCACTAAAAATTATTAGTTGAAATTAAAAACATTTATTAAACATTTTTAAACATAATATAGTTAGTTCTATTCATTCCCACCAATGCAATGACTAGGTGTTAACTACCATTTAAAATAATAATATTAATATTGTATTATTTTTTGGTATAACTCAGTCTTGTGTGCAGCATAAGATTTTTGAAAAACTCATTATTGCATGTCGAGTATGCTATAATACATAGAATCCCCTTTTAATTAAACTTAATATCTAATTCATAAATATTAATAGATATGAAAATTTATTATTTTATAATTATCTAGAATATTATTAATGAAATAATACTCAATTTTATACATTAATAATACCTTTTAAATCAAACCATTAATTATGGTTATGAAAAATGAACAACATTATATTCATAGAGACGGTAGTCCGTACGTATGCATGAGTAACGTTTTCCATTTTCCTTTGTTCATTATGGAAATAAGGTAAATATTATTTTATCTTTATAGAATGATCATAACATAATTAATATAATATTAATCATTTAAACATACTTATATATGTATTTATAATCATTCTTGAATAGTTAATGTAGAGAATGAATCTCATCGCGTCATGAAGATGGTAAGTCGTATGTACACACAAGTGACAATATCATTCAATTTAATGGTTAAATAGTATATAATTGTATGGTATATTAATTATATATAATAATTATCAAGACATATTCATTATTTACATCCTTTGTACTTATCTTTATATCCATAAAAATAAAGTATAGATGAAAAACATTTTTCACCATAGTGTAGAGACGATAAGTCGTACATACGCACACATGGTGATATTGTTTCTCATAGGATGGGTAGAAGGATGAATATGTTTGTCCCATAACTATAAAGGAATCTTAGAATATAATATATTCTAAAGTTATTACATTATTATGGAAAAAACTTTGGAAAAGGAAGTAGAATAAGAAATAAAACATAAACTCTTAAAAAACGATACCTCTTCTTCGGTTGATCACCTTTAAAGAACACCTCAACACCTCTAAGAAGGGTTTTATGCCTAAAATAAGGCCTCAATAACGTGGGTATGGATTCTAGGAAGAGGTTTTGGTAGATATTGGCCGAACCAAAGAGTTCTTTAAGTGTGAGTATTAGAGAATATAGGGTACCTTTTTATAGGAGAGGAAAGGGGCACCCTTGGAAACTCTTAAATTATTAAATTAATATAAATTAATTTTTTAATTAAAATGGATCCAACTTGAGATATTTATAAGATAATATGATAATAGTTATAAATCATCTCATCCAATAATTTTTAGACATGTATTGATTTTATTTTAATCCTTATCTTTTCGGTTTACCCTTAATTATTCTTTTTTAATTTTAATTGTGGTAACAACATTTTAATTATTAATAGGATGTTAATTTTACTTATATTGGGTAAATTTACCATAAATGGATACTTTATGAACTTTTAAACCTTATAATATACAATTTTTAATGTTAAAAGTTTTTTAGTATTTTTAACTAATTTAATAAATTATTATTTTTATAGAATATCAATTATGTCAATTTTGACACTTTTCACTTTATTGAATTTAAATAAAATCCAATAGTGTCATAACTTCAAAACAAACCATTTAATAGTCCTATTAAATTTCATATTCACCTATAAATTTTTTGTTGACATAAATTATTTCATATAACATTTATTTTCATGTTTATAATATCATTTATTTGATATTTCTCTTAATAAAATAATTATTGTATCATTGTTGTTTCAATGTTTATGTTAATTATCTAATCTATAAAAACTATAAATAAATTCACATGATTTATATAATTTCATTATATTTCTAGAGACTATTTATTTTTTGTATTTTCATCAAGTTTATCACTACATTAAAATTATTATACTTATAAGAGATAAGAGGGTGATATATTGTCACTTTCTTTTTTTTTAATAATAATTATATCACTTTCATGGAAATAAGTCCATTAAACGAATAAATTTTGATCCTTAGGTGTTAAAGGTCGACTTTTATTCATAAAATAGGATTTTGGAAGGTGTTAGGGTAATTTTATTGTTTTTATAATATTGTTTGTTATCTTAATTTACCAGATTTACCATTAACCGTGGTAAATAAAAATTATTGTAGTTACTTTTCATAATATCAAAAAATAAAAGGGACCTATTTACATAATTTAGAACTTATAATTCCAAATCAGGAATTTATTTTTTTAAATTCAAAACACAAAAATTTGAAGTAATTAATTTAAAATTAATTCTCATTGTCAAAATGAGAAGACAAGTTTTTTAAAAGTAAAAACTATCAAAAGATTGACATGTGTTTATATCAAGTTTCAAAGTGAAATTACTTCCAATGACCAAAATTGGATTAAATTATAAAAACATAATACAAATATACTTTAAACCCCATTTAAAATATAATATATTAGTATAAATAAATTAGACGAAAATGTAGTTTTGAATTAAAATGTAGTATTTTTTACTATTCATTGAAAAATGAATTTTATTGTCAAAATACCAAAATTCAAACAAAGTAAATTTTGATGTCCCACTTCTAATTAAGAAGTTTATTTTTTCAAATATAACATATAAAAGTGACAAAAACCATATTTAAAAAGGGTTCGTCATCAAAAGGCGGTAAAACTACCTTTTAAAAAATATTAGAGTATTTTATGCTTAAAATTGGATTTATTCTCATTTTAAGACTCTAAAATTTATTAGATAAAAGTAAAAATATTTAATAAAATTTTTTAAACATAATATAATTAACTCTGTTCATTCCCATCAATATAATAGCTAAGCATTAACTACCATTTAAAATAATAATAATAATATTGTATTATTTTTCGGTATAACTCAGTCTTTTGTGAAACATAAGATTTTGGAGAAACCCATTGTTGCGTGTCAAGTATTCTATCAGACATAGCATCCTATTTTAAGTAAACTTAATATCTAATTCATAAATATCAATAGATTTGAAAAAGTATTATTTTATAATTACATGGGATGTCACATTTTTTTTGTTTCTTTAATTTCTGATATACCATTGTGCTGCTCTGATCATGAGAGTATAGTATTCCCACTATCATCTTCTTAGACCCTAACTACTAGTTCTTATTTTCTAGCGTATGGGGAGGTGCACTTCAAGCCATGTGACCCACTGGTCCAGCCACCAGTTTAATGGTCAGTCAGGCTAGGGCATTATAAGGATCCTTAGCCTAAGCCCAAGGCATCCCCTGATATAGAAAAGTCTAGGTGAACCCTCATATTCCACCTCTAAAGAATTCACCCAACACCATGTGCCTCCTAACACCTCGTGTCTATGTCAAGTCACTAACATCCTGAAGGCACTCCCAAACAATACAAATATTCTCCCTCAGACTCCTGCTTAAAAGCACTCATCAGCACGAAGCCTGACGTATGAAGGCACATTGATATATGTCCTCAAAGTAATATCATCATCAGATCATCAGCTGACATAATGAAGAACAACAGTGTCTATCCTCCAAAAATATTTTTGGCCCAATGGCCTCAAGCACGGTGAGCTTCAACCCCCAAATGATAGCCTCATCGCTCTCATCTGATGGATCCTCACCATCCATGTGGATTTCTACGACAAGCACCTCCAACTATAATTCCTAAGGTACAACTATCATAGGCCTCTATCCACAAAAGTGGTCAAAACCACCTCACCATTTGAGTCAAACTATGTGAACATGACATCAAATGATGCTTTATCCAACACGGGTGATCAACAATCGCCAAATAGAACCTAATCCACACTAAATATGACACCTTGTGCCCCTGCGACCATGTCTCTCAATCTGATGTCCATGTTATCCAACATCACATGAGCCTTTCTTGTAACCTGATGACCAAACCACCTCAAACCGATAATCGAGTCATCTAACCTGTGATCAACATCACCCAAATGCATATATATAATTCGGGTCATGCCCAACTTGATGATTATATCACCTCAGTCCAGATATCCATGCCATCTCAATCCTTGAGTTGAGTCCTTCATGATCCCATGGATCTCAGTAGTGCATCACAAGAAATTCAAATATATAATTCACTTCAAATTAAATAAAACAATTCAATTTAGATAACCAACACACCTGGCCTAACTACCCAAGTGGTTGACGACCTCGAACCCAACCTCACACGAGTAAAAAGGTAAGGGAATACCCAAGGACATCCCATATAGTCAATTTAATTAATTAAAATACAATTGTTAACTTAATTAGGTTTCACTCGGTCAACACAATGGTACGTTAAAATATGTGCCGCCAAAAAACTCACTAAATCGCAAATAAAGGTAAGCACCACCTACCTTGGGTCGGTGGATGTAGGGATGTCCGATCTTGACCTCTAACTCAGACTGATTTGGAAGTAATTGACATTTTAGATGAACTACCTGAAAATAGGGAAAAAACTCACAGAGATTTAGTGGATAGTGAGGTGAGAGAAATGAGAATTGAAGCAAAAGGATGGAGAGCCTTACTGATATGGATCCAATGTAACCGACGACTTGAAGAATAGAGTCTGAATGATGGGGTTAGCTCACGCCCTAGAGGAGAGGAGGAGGAGAGTTTCTCCTATGTTTTGTGCGACCCATGGAGGAAGGAGGAGGGAAAGTGGTAAATAGAGGGATGGAAAAATCAGTAAATTCACCTCTTTAAAGGGTCACACAGTTATCTATCATGGTTTTCCAAATCGTACGACTCCTTCTACTTAAGAACCAATCCCCGCATGGTTAGCTCACACAGTTAGTCCTAACTGTGTAGAAACTGTGCATGCTACAATGCATAGGTATTGCCCAGTTGGCACTAAGAATGCGGCTTATGCATGGTTCACCATAATCATTTGAAAACCATGTGAATTCCCTCTGCTAAAAACTACATAGGTTTTTCATGGCCGTGTACCTCATTTTTCACGATTTACCAAATTGTTATCGGCGCAAAAAGGAGGGTGCACAGTTTTCACTTGGAGGTCACACAATTAAATCTAACAGTGTGCCTCAACCTTCACTTTACCAAAATAGGTCCTTTGAGCCTCCAACGCACCTGAAACCCAACCAAACCCCAGATACACTTGTTGATAATTAATACTAATCTAAAATAAATGTCTTGGGTCAAATGAAAACTTGAAATTAAGTTTTGATAAATGAGAAAGAAGTTGGTATACTCACCAAACTTTAAAAATTCAAAATAGGCAAGGAGTTTGACCCACTCAAAAAAACCTAGGCCATTATAATGTTGATCTCGCAAATTGGTTGGATTCACAAGTTGAGAATATTTATGTGAATAAGGAACCTCTACTCTTTAGACAAAAAGACTACCTTACACTCCTGAGATTCATATCCACCAATATTGGATCTTACGTCATCATAAGATGATCAGGAACTTTTTCGAAATCCAAAGTCATGGAGGAGAGGCCAAAATCCATCTGGAAGAGGTTGATATCCTCAGAATATGGGTTCCAGAGGAAAATCTTAGAATTTTATTTTTTTATTACTTTGGTTGTTAAATTAAAACCTTTTTTTCTTTTGTTTTTCTTCTTTGGACGAGGGCATAAATATTTGTGTGACCCCAATTTCTAATCTTTTCCTTATACTTTTCTTAATAAAGGGGTTTGAACCCAACTTGTTTCACAAAAAAATATTAATATTATTAATAATTAATCTAGTAATTAATATTTATTAGTAATTAAATATTCGTTAACTATTATTACAATAGTTCTAGGAGGGGGGATACAAAGAAACAAATAAATCTACCGCATCTACAAGTACTCGGGGAGACTCAAACCTGAGACCTCCAACAAGATCCCTAAAATACATAACCACTATGCCACTCCCCTAGGGGCTTAGTTAACTATTAATTATTAATAAACTTAATAAAAATAAATATTAATTATTATTATAAATTATTAATGAATTCTAATTACTTAATAATAATAAATAAATATTAATAATTTATTAATAATTTTTACTTATTAATAAAATTAATAAAAATAACTATTAATAATTTACTTTTGGTTCTCCAATGGATGGATTTGATTGGATTCATTTGGAAATTTTAGGGATTTTTGCGCAGACTGCCTGCCATGGGAAGTATGATCGCCATCAACTGAGTTTTTTTAATACATTTTCTGAAGAAAAAAAAACATAAGTTTAATTTTTTTCAAAAACATATACCTCCAAGGCGGCATCGCCAATTCTTCCTTTCATACCCCATGCCGCCTTTGGCCTGGATCGATGACATGGAAAAGGCGGCAGGGGGGGGATGCCACCTTTTTCCTTTGGGTGAGGCGAAAGGCGGCACCACCAATGCCGCATTTGGCCTCACACAAAGGTGAAAGGCAGCATCGATGATTCCACCTTTGCCTCAGCTCCCTATAAAAGGATATCCCCATTCTCCTCACTTCATTTTTCCCTCATCTCTCCTAAATCCACTACTTCTCTCTCTAAAAAAATCATTTTCTGTGCGGTGGAGTCGATAGTCCAAAAGAAGGCAGTTTTTTGCAAGCATCATTTAGATGCATTTTTTATTTAATTTAATGTTTTTTATTTATTTAATTGAATTATTTTTAGTTTTAAATATTTCATTTTTAAGTATTTTAGTTAGTTCTAAATATTTTTCTTATTATGTTGTTTAATTAGTTATATATAGTTTGAAATAATAATTTTTATTAGTAATGATTAAGTATAGAATAAGTATAGATTAAGTAGATTAAGTATAGATTATGTAGATTAAGTATAGATTAAGTATATAATAACTTAGTATTAAGTATAGATTAAGTATAGAATAACTTAGGATTAATTATTGTGAAATGTTGGTAGCATAAAGATTATATGGTTATCTAAGCAATCAAATCCCTATTTGGATACAAACAAGTGGATGTGTCTCTAACACAGATGTACCTAGGGGTAAGACCCAAAAACACTACTTTGAGATAGACTCGAACGGGAACTAGTACACGAGAACGGGCCTTACTGCACTCCTGTCTTGACACTCCTGTGAGATATGCTTAAGATGATTCATATTTTCTTTATAAAATACTAAAATAGCTAAGAAAAGAAAAATAAAATCAGTATATTTATCAATGATAAAATGATAATTAAGATTTTATTTATTAAGTAGTTTAATTAGTTATATATAGTTTAGAAATAATACTTATTATTATTAATGATTAATTATAGATTAATTAATGATAACTTAGGATTAAAAATGAATACATATGATTAGTTAATTATAATTAATTAATGAATATAATATAAAAAATGATTAAAGAATAAATAATTAAAGAATAACTTAATAATGATTAACTAGTGATTAAATAGTGATTGATTATTTAAAAACTGTACTAAAAAAATCTGTTGATAAAATGAAAATTATGATTATATAAAATGGAATGGAGAAGAAAATGTTTTAAAATGTTAGTATCATAAAGATTATATAGTTTAGAAATAATAGTTATTATTAGTAATGATTAATTATAGAATAATTAATAAATAACATAAGATTAAAAAATGAATCCATATAATTATTAGCTAATGATACTTATGATCATATAAAGTGAAATGAAGAAGAACAAACACATTAAATAACATATGAATGCTTTATGACATACAATAATTTTTTTGACATTTTTCAATAGAATGAGGTTTGGATGAGATGAGTATCACTTCGTACATGAGGTAAAATTCATCTTATTTTTAATTGGAATCTTAATAACATCTTCTAAGGACATGTACTTAACTTTTGAACTTTCAAATTTTTTTGACCTTCTAATGACATCTAAGATGACATCTAAGATATGTCATTAGAAGGTCAAAATCTTTTGAAAGTTCAAAAGTGAAGTACATATCTTTCAAAGATGTTATTAAGCTATCAATAAAAAATAATTTCGATTTTACCTCATCTGAAGTGAGACTCATCTCATATAAACCACATTATATTGAAAACTTTTAACGAATTTATTGTATGTTATAAAGCATTCATGTGTTATTTAATGCATTTTTTCTTCTTAATTTCACTTTATATGATCAGAATTGTCATTTTATCAATGATAAATAAACTAATTTTATGTTTCCTCTTCTTTTTACCTCGGTTTCAAAAACGTTATGTGACTTATATTCCAATAAAGTTTTATATTATGAAACATTATTAACATATTTTAGGGTATAAAAAGGCGTCCTAAAATTAAATTATAATAAATATTATATGGTCAACCATCATTTTTAATATTTCTTACACTATAATAATTTTTATGAAAGAAACATTTTTAACGTAGAGAGTCATGTTTTCCTGTATGTACTGCTATAGGGAGGTTATTCAAACTAAGCAAGGAGTTTCTTACAGTACACAACTAATAACAGTAGTTAGTACAACTTATTGTGTAACCCTAAGTGACCTTCAAGAGAGAATTCACGGTTCCTTAAATCTGGGACCCGATCAAGAGATCAAGTCTATGAGTTATAGATATTTTCAATTCCCACAAACACTGTGGCATCTAGCTTGTCCATTGGTTGCTGATGCACAGTGGGTCCAAGAAATTAATTTGTTTTCTCAAGGTTCATATGGTACCATGATGGAGTTATATGTTGATTTTTCTACTATATAACAAAAACGTCCATTTGTATGAAGACATAGAATTACAAGAGCGGTTAAAGAAAATATACCCCATGAAATTGAGCCAATTCCAAATGATGCATAAGAGGAAAACCTAGATGATCTTCTAGATATACATGTTAATCTGACTTCCGATGAAAAGTTTCGTAATGATGGATCAGATGGTGACAATAGTGCTGATGAGGAGGGACCAGCGGAAGTTAGGGAGGAGGTTTCGAGAAATGAATTAGTTGTAAAACACCCTCGACCAACAATAAATCATCCACCACTCCTTGCATCTTGGTCAGAAGTAATGAAACATGTACCTGAATTTGACAATAATATTCTCACACCGACAACTGAGTTCCCCAGAGTTGTACCAGATAGGTTTAGTGAGTTGTAAAAAACCTTATAAGTTGGAAGGAATTTTCCAAGTAAAGATGCATTAAAAAGCATGATAAAGATATTTTACATTGAGAGGAACTGTAACTATATAGTTCATGAATCATGTTATAGTAAATATGACATATGGTGTGAGAAGTAGGGGATGATTGTATATTTCTCTTGAGGTCGATTCTAGACATTTCATTTGGAGGTTGGAGAATCTCAGGGATTGAGGCAGCTCATACTTGCATTCATCCAATCCTGACATAAGATCATACCTCATTATATGTAGAATTTGTGTCATCCATTGTTTTTGAGATGATTAGGACATGCCAAGATGTTCCGATATCCCTTGTGCAAGAGAGGATACAACAGATATTCGGTTATAATATTTCCTATAATAAGGCATGGATGGTGAAACAGAAGGAAATTTTGAAGGTCTATGGTGATTGGGTTGACTCATATCGAGTTTTGCCACAATTTATATCCATAATGAGGCATCATAACCAAGTTTTCTTCAATCTTGATACAAACGAACATATGTCTTGTGATAACCAACTTGATCCATATCACGTTCAATTTCATCGGTTGTTCAGGGCATTCCTCCTCTATATCTCTACATTTCGTTTTAGAAAATACTTCATTTAGACTGATGAAACATTTCTATACAGAATATAAAAGTGTGTATTGTTGATTTCAGCAACCCAAGATGAAAATTTTTCACCTCTTCCACTTGCCTTTTCCATTGTATAGAAAGAAAACTATGAATCATGGAGTTGGTTTTTGGCATGTATCAGCAACCATTTCACCAACATTTGGGGTGTTTTTTTGATATTTGATTTCGATCAATCATTTAATAAGGAAATCAATGCAGATACTGATACATGAAGATACCCAAATGCACATCATCGGTTCTACATTAGACACATCTCTAGAAATGTGCATAAAAAATTCCACAATGAACCGATGAAGAAGGAAATCACGAGGCTTGGTATGCATTGTATTTGTTATTTTTTACTATTTCAACATAAAGATAAAATCAAATTATCTAAAATATCATCTATTATGTGTAGCATATGAGTCGGATCAACAGAGTTTTGAATAAAGTTTTGAACAAATCCACCAGGCTAATCAAGAAGTTTATGATTATATGATGAAAATTCCAAAATAAAAATGGACATTGGCATATGATGGGGGGAAGAGGTATGAACACATGACCACAAACATTGTGGAGTGAATCAATGGTTTCTTAAAAGGAATTAAAAAGCTAACTATAAACACCCTAGTTCAAGAGACATTATATCAATGCGTGAAGTACTTTTTTGATAGAAAAAAACTAGCATCTGATGGAATACATCAGGGGATAAGGTACGAAAGGCACTTTCAATGAGAGATTGAAAAGAATATTGAAGAATCTTCTAGTTATCATGTCTGCCTTTTTATACAATAAGAATCTTGATTTGAAGTTCAAGAGCATTTAGACCCCATCACAAATCACATCGGTGAAAAAATGGTGGTATTTCTAGAAATGAGGCAATGCCAATATGGAAAATTTCAGTCTTTACAGTTTTCATGCACACACACCATCGTAGCATGAGCCTCTATGAACATATCATGGGAAGCATATATTGATCCAGTGTGCCAGATGGACACTGTTTCTAACTGTTATGTTGCACCATGGATACCTATTAGGGAGTTTTCTTATTTCCCAATTCCCAAAGGACAACCAATAGTGATACCTAACATCAATTGGTTGCGTCCTCATGGGAGATTGAAGGTCAATAGGATGTGTAATGAGATAGACTGGCCACAATAACAAGGGCGAAGTTTGAGATGCACCATATGTAATCAAGATGGTCATAACTGGAAATGATTCCCTAACATTGTTGGGTCGAGTTCACACCCTCAACCACAATGATGTATTGTCTTCATTGTGACATTCTCATATTGTAAATTATATGTTGTTATCTCTTCTTTTTTTCTCAGTTTTATAAACCCAAAAACCCAAAAGCAGAACACTAAACACAAAAACATCTTTCCTAAACCTTAATATCAAAATTATAAACCCTAAACCTTAAAACCTAAACCCTAACCCAAAATTCATAAACATAAACCCTAAAACCTTAGAAAAATCCAAAAACCTGGACCCAAAACTCAATATATGAAACCCTAATATCTAAATACTAAAACCTAAAAGATGAATTTTAAACCCAAAAACATCTTCCCTTTACCACAGTTTTGGATAAAATTATGTGTTTGATATTTTAATAAAATTTTATATAACGAAATAATAGTATCATAATGATTAGAATAAGTTATTCAATATAGATAATTAGATAAATTCCTAAAACATCATTAGTAATTCCCATGGTTTATCTTAATCCAATCCATAAATAGTTAATCATAAACTCCTCCAAAATACGTTTAACCAAATTCAAGACCCAAAAATTTAGAAATATTGCCTCTACGATTCTAAAAATCAGTATACCATTAATACAAAAATTTATACCTTAGTGACACATACCTAATATCTAAATACCCTATTAATCTTAAATCCTTAATAAAAGCATGCATGATTTCAAGAATTAACTTTCTACTTATTCCTTAAATAAAATCTTGTATTATAGAATTTATTTCATAAATTAAAAAAATGAAATAAACTCCATCATGAATTACTTTTTCAAAAAATCATTATCTACTTTATTGGTCACCAATACCATCCTACAAATATCATTATTCAATTTTCTCAAAATTAGGCACATATTTAGAAATGGTATTACAATACAAACCTTATACATTACATTATTCTTACAAAGATAATTTCATTAATAAAATTATTTCACAACATAATTATTGGATAAAAATACGCAAGAATAACAATAATTCCACTTAGAAAGTATCAATAACACTTTCTTTACATTAGTGTCTCGGATTCTTCTAAGATATATTCTGTTCTCAGCCAATTCCATTGTCGTTGAGACAGACAGAGCGACTTCATGGGATGAAGCTGACAGGGAGGCAGGATGAGGACTGGGACCGAGTACATGCCTGCTTTCTCAACTGCTAGCGCAGACATGTAGAGTTTCATATTCAGGGTATACCTACGGATCGATTCTTTCTTTCAGATAAGGTTGAGTATGATCCATGGTATAGATTAAAGTTTATATTGTATCTTTCCTGACACAACAGAGAGAAAGCAGGCATGTTCTTGACTGCTAGTGCAGACATTCCATAAAGTGGGTTGTTTTCATAAAGATGGTTGTTTCTATAAAGTGGGGTGTTTCCATAAAGTATGGTGTTTCCATAAAGTGGGGTGTTTCCATAAAGTGGGGTGTTTCTATAAAGTGGGGTGTTTCCATAGAGGAGGATGTTTCCATAAAAAAATGTGTTTCCATAAAAAGGGTAAAGGTGAAGGATGGGAGAGTTTGGGGGTTTTATAAGGAGTGTTGTGACCAAAAGGAAGGTCACATGATCCATACATAGTTGGCCCAAACCGTGTGGTCAAACCTTTCTTAGAGGTCAAATCTAGATCCTATTTTCTAGGAGCTTACTTGTTTTTGCTCTATATATTTCGTTTTGGCTTAAAAACGCCCCTATTTCATGATTACTCTCCCTAGAAGGCTGGAGAACCCTCCCCACATGAGTTGGAGACAACCTAGAGCCTTCCATTGGTGATTTCAAGGCCGATTATTGGGGTAAGTGCCGTTCTTCTTGGTTCTTTTCCATTTTCTACAAACGCCTCCTTCTCTACTTGTTTTCTTAGATCTACACCTCCTGTGGGTAGATATAAGTTTGTTAACATTAAGTAAGACTAAATATGGTGTTATTCATGATAGAGGAAGAGATATAAGTTGATTTCTTGGAATCTTGATCCTATTCTTGAGGTATTTCACCATTCTTTCCTGTTTTTTCATGTTTTCTTATATCTTCTTAGATCTACTTCTCCGATCTCCATTCTTTCTCAGATCTGAGAAAATGTGACAAAACAGACAAGAATGGTAACATACCTCAAGAATCAGATCAAGATTACAAGAAATCATCTTAGATATCTTTCCCTATCATGAACAACGCCATATTTAGCCTTACTTGATGCTGTCAAACTTATATCTACCCACAGGAGGTTTAGATCTAAGAAAACAAAGAGATAAGGAGGAGTTTGTAGAAAACGGAAAATAACCAAGAGGATCGACACTTACTCCAAGAATTGGGCTTGAATTCACCAAGGGAAGGCTCTAGGTTGGCTCCAACTCATTTGGGGAGGGTTCTCTAGCCTTATTGGGAGATTAATCTTGAAATAGGGTCATCTTTAAGCCAAAACGAAATATATAGAGAAAAAACAAGCAAGCTCATAAAAAATAGGATCTAGATTTGACATCTGCGCAAGGTTTGACCACACGGTTTGGGCCAACCATGTATGGATCGTGTGACCTTCCTTTTGGTCCCAACACTCCTTATAAAACCCCCAAACTCTCCCATCCTTCACCTTTACCCTTTTTATGGAAACACATTTTTTTATGGAAACATCCTCCTCTATGGAAACACCCCACTTTATGAAAACACCCCACTTTATAGAAACAACCCACTTTATTGAAACAACCCACTTAATGGAAACAACCCAATTTATAGAAAAAACCCACTTTATGGAAACAACCAACATTATGGGAATAACCAACTTTATGGAAACTCTCTATATTATGGAAACTCTCTATTTTATGGAAACTCTCTATTTTATCGAAACTATATATTTTATGGAAACTCTCGTTTTTATGGAAACTCTATATTTTATGGAAACCCAATCAAAGACACACCATTTAAAAAACATGAGGAAAGGGGTTATGTACCCGAAATTGGGGGTACTACAGATAAGGACATGGAAGTTCCCCGTTATGTTGAGAACCTTGAAATTCTATAACAATATTCTTAAATATAGTTCTACATTTGGATGAAATACTATGATGGGATACATAGTATGCAAGTTTTCAGGTGTGAGTACTCATAAGAAGATGATACTTCCTCTCATAAAGTTCGCACTTGGTAATATCCAAGATAAAAGATAATGAGAATAGACCCTCCAGTAGTAATTCTGCATGTTTTGGTGTCATCATATGTTTCTATCTATGAGTGTGTGTAATGATCCTTAGACTTTAAGATTGTCATTAATATGTTTCACAACTCACACACTTTAATTTACTGAAGAAAACTATCACGCTGATAGTTGGCGGGAAGTAGGGTACGTTGGGTGCGTCACGAGTGACATGTTATTAATAGATAAGTCAAGGAAGGATTTGTACCTACCATTTATGGAAGTTGATATCCCATCCATTTTATTGAAATAGAACCATCATGTGAAATTCCATAGCCATGGTGTAGCGATGGGTTTATTTTAAGTAGTCAAAGAACGACGTATCAAACATAAAAGTTGATGATGCCATCATGAAACCTGCTTGATGAGATATTACGACAAAGGTATTATATTACATAGTGAGAGTTCATATGTAGATGTCATTTTTGATACTTTAAGTTCTTTCTCTTGGGTTCCTTGACCCGTTTCTAGACAATACTCTTGGAATTTGGGCAAGACCACCTAATGCCAATGAGAAAGAATCCTAGAGGGTCACACACTAAGTGTTTCTGGTGGTCTCTGTTAAATTATATTTGAATTTAATTAATAAATATTATTCTCAAGACAGTGTAATAATTTTATTCAAAAATGATTGCATAAATTAAATAAATATTTATTCATCGGATTGTGGGTAAAATATATTCATTTATTTTATTGAACATTTAATAAATATTTTTTTACTAGTTTTTAAATAAAAAATTTATTTAAGAGAATAAATTATTTATTTATTTATTCGGGTGTTCAATAAATATAAGTGGAGTTTAAGCGGACCAAGGCTGGTATGGTAGTAAAATTATTATTTGCAAGATGATAAATAATTATTTAACTAGTTGTCACAAATTAAAACAACACTGCTATTATTTTGTGACGTGGAATTTTATTTATAATTCCATTTTGCGCAAGTTGTAACACCATAAATAATGACATGGTATTATTATTAATATCATGGGTTTTCTCTAAGGTTATGAATGTATTTAACTGATGTTAGACAATTAAATATTGTAACTGAAGCCTCATGTCAATAAATAGACACATATTTCTATTATGCCACATACCCCAAACCGCACACCCGGTGAATTGAGAATTATTGAGCTAAACAATTTCTCCCTCAAAAATCTTCCCTCCCCTCTCAAGAATAAGAGATGTTCTTCAAGGCCAAATAATAATCAATCAATAATGACCGACACAAGACACTCGCTTCGCCGCGCTAGCACTTGGAGAACGAGTGGTGTCGATTAGAGGACATTAGAGCACATGTGGATCACCGTTAAAATGATTCTAGTTTGGATCCTTACAAGAACAACAAGATAATTCAGAAGTGTCATTCTGGATAATCCACATCATAAACGAAGAAAATACCGAATATCCAGGTATTATTTTCTATATAAAATTAATTAAATTAATTATAAACATGATGTGAAAGATCCTATCTAAAGGTTTCATGCCTCTTCCTTATTTATCTAAATATTAGATTCTATTCTGTGGAGACTGGCATTCATTGTCGTATTGATCCTAGAATAATCATTGATCATGGTAAAAATTAAAGTTGGGTGTCGGCCCAATCGCGCTTTCGCTGCGCTCAGAACCTACAATGTAGTGGAAGAAGGTTCACTGTCCTTGTGAGATCCATCCACTTTTGCTGGAAAATCATGGCTACAACCATGTTCTAGTTTCTTTTGACTGGAATCATTAGAAACTTGGGGGAGTGAAGGTCCACTAACCACCTTATCCTTAAAAAGGTGTACCCAACTCAGCCTTATGGGTAAGTCTTGATGTCTTTGTAGAAGGACCCTTAGATATTTGATCTTTTCACGCATAAGGTTTAATTCTAACACTGTTTGAACCATATAAAACCTTAAGATAGAGCCTTGGTGAAAGATTACTATGAATCTTTAGGTTCCTAGCATGTGATTTACCCTTAATATTTCCAGATTCCAAAAAAGCCATGCGAACTAGATCTGATGGATCCAGGCCATCATCATTCTCAAATAACTCATCTAGTTCCATTTACTTCTCATGGATGTTCATCTATCCATAAAATCTCCCTTTTGGTTCATTAACTGTTGGAGTGTCTTCCCAAGATCCCTCCCAAGATCAGCCATTTTTATCAGTAACGGCTTCTGCAAAAGAAATCTTGGTGCAAAAACTATGGGTGGAAGAAGAACCATCATTATCCATTGCTTTAAGAAGATTCCTTGTACCACTCGCAAAACAAGCACAAACTGTGGCAGTTATAATGCCAAACTTTGGTGGAACAGATTTTGGAGAACCTAATCCATTAGAGATTAGAACCTTGAATTTTTGTTGATAAAGAACATCCTATTCTTCTTACAATTTTCACAAACAGATCCCTACAACAATTATCCATAGAATTCCCAATCAGCATGAAAATATTACAAAATTCAGGATTTTTTTCATATTCAAACACCAGATCCATCTTAAAATATAAAGTAACTAGATAATAGGTACAACAAGGGTAGCATAGAGGCCAGTCTTGATAAGAACTCTAAAAAAATGGAAATATTGAGCTTATGTTATCCCTATCAATCTTGATTGGTGTCCCCACAAATCCTAGTCCATACTTGAAATATAAAATTCTTAATAGGGTTTGAATTGAGCAATAGATTCCAATGTTGAATTCTAAAAAAACCAGGCTTAAGAGATACAGAGACCGAGTAAGAGTTTTAGTTATATTTTAAGATTATTTTAAAAGAAATGTTGGATATAATAGCAGTTAATTTTTTTTATTTTTTATGTGAAAAAATATATATATATATAAACAAAATAAAAAAAATAGATTTAAAACTAAAAAAATTATTTTAAACTGAAGGTGTTGGATCCTTCAATTCCTTGTTCCCTTAACTCAAGGAAAACATGTCTATGGTTTTAACACATTTTGATGCTAAAAAACTAGCATTATAATATTTATTTTTAATTAAAATCGATTCAACATCGGTTGAATGAATAATCAGGTGTTTCCCTCTGGAATTGGGGATGACCTCATTGATTAGAGGTTCAAACATTCCAATTGGTTTTAATGGGTTTGTTCGTAGAACCAGAAACATCCAATGATTCCATATCCATTTGAACCTACTTTCCAAAGGTAGGTGCTCATTAGTTGTGGACTGATGAGGCTTAGGAATTTTCATTGGTCGAGAGGATGGGAGGTCGGACTCATCACACCTTTTTTAGGGGAATTATTGTCTACTCTGGGACTCTCTTTATATATTTAATTTATGTTCATGAATCCTTATTACATTACCAAGTATAAAATGAGCTTTCCTTTAGATCTAACAATCAATGATTAAATATTTAGGAAATTTAGAGAATCTTTTATATGTATTCGAGGTTCTTCATCGATAAAGAATCATCTGTATTTGTTAGATATTTCTTAGTCAATGGTATCCTTCAATACATAAAAGTCTCTTGGTCATTATGATGACCATACTGGTTTTAAATCCACTCAGTGGGGCACTTGAAGTTTATTGTCATTCAGAAGGACATGGATTATTTCAGAGTTGGGATCGTACCCGCAGATGGGATACCTACATATCCTTTGTTTAGAAAAGGAATAAGAACCCACATAGTTCGAGTAAGGGATTATGATGTTTATGTATGATTAATGGATCAAAGAAAGATGTCATAATTACTTTTATACTCTAAGATCACGTGAGTCATGATCAGTGTGAGAAACAAGAGTTATTGGTAAAACTAGACAATTGTACCATGAAAGATGCAATCATAAGAAATGATGTGGGGATTTTATATGTATGACTGCCCAAAAAGATGAAGATTAAGATTTACTTCAGGGAATAAATACAGGAACAAGGTCCATAAAGGTATATGTACTTTATGGAGATTTGAATACTCTAATCTTGGGGCTTACTCCTAAGGAAGATTCCCAAGTTAGGAGGGGACTTGTGATTGGGTTTTACTCATGAGAAGGAAGCCCAGATCAAAAGTAAATTAGGACTGGTTAAGAGAAATTAAGACTGGGTCTTACTCCTAAGGAGGATGTCCATATTTGTATAATTTGAGACTGGGGCTTATTCCTGAAGAGGAATCCCAGGTTAAGAGAACCATGGTTGGGGCTTACTCCTGAGGAGGATACCCATATTTGGGAACTTGGATACTGGGGCTTAAAAAGGAATCCCAGGTTAAGGGAATTATGACTGAGGCTTACTCCTAATGAGGATTCCCAAATTAATGAGGACTTAGGGATTACTCCTAAGGAGGATGCCTAAATTAATGAGAATTTGGACTGGGGCTTACTCCTGAAATGGAGGCCCAACTTAAGGATTCTCTCACCTTAAAGGATGAGGTTGAATGAATGAATTCTCTAACTTTAGTGATGTAAAGATGTGTAAATCACTAGGTTTTGAGAAATGTTTCACAGAATTCCTTTCAGATAAGGAAGCCAACAAGGAAAATCATGCCATAAATGGATTTGGAGAGAGTTCTGAAGGATTAATCCTAAAGAGGAGAGGTGGACAGGTGTGAGAGAGGTGAAATGGGCAGGAATGGCACCCAAAAATAGAAGGGCGCACAAGTCCTGGAGGGGTCGCGCAAGTACTTCATGGGCGCGCAAGTCTTGGTCGCGCAAGTATACTTGTGCGACACCTATATAATTGGGCGACAGTTAACCAGTAGGTTAATACTTGGGAGATCCTTGACTAAATCCTTTAGAATTATCATGAGGTACTTCCAGAAGAGTGGCGCGCAAGTTTCAATGAGTAGGTAAGGAGGCGCGCAAGTGTGTCCATTTCCCTTAAGGGTAAAACACTTAGGCGCGCAAGTGTTAGTGAATTCTAAAACTTAAACCTTATTCCTCTTGTTTAGACCTTCCATTATAGGTAAAGAATTACCTTAGAAGTGTTTGGAAGACCTGAAGAAGATACTTGGGCGTTCAAAGCTCTGTGTGTGAATTCTGGAAAAAAATCCTCTCGAAATGGGGGGCCCACCGGGGGTATTTATAGGATGGAGAAGACCCTGGGCGGTTTTCAAAGAGGGCGCGCATGTCACTTGCACGACCATTAGGCGGCGCGCAAGTGTACTTGCATGATAGTGAGGTAACTTGTGCGACCCAAGGGTATTTGACTCTTTGTTCATGACTTTGTCGATTTTTGATGTTTTCTTCAAAGGATGAATCAATTTGAGCTAAGGCATTTTTCCTTTCCATTCTTTTAGACAATGTGAAAAAAAGGAGCATCAAAAAAAGTCCACCCCTCAAATTTGGATCCAAAAGAATAAGGATGCGACTCTAAGGAAAAGAATAAAACCAAAGGGAAAGAGGCACGCAAGTGTTCAGCGTGCAACCCTCATCGCACAAGTGCGAGTCACGCAGGGCTGGAGCGTGCTGGATTTTAGGCGCACGGGTGGGTAGCATGGCCTATAAATATGCGACCATTTGTCGCGCATAGCACTGACTTCCAGATTTTCGAGCTCTCGCCGTGCAGGTCACCTTCACCGTGAAAGTTGCTCTTTTTTCTGTTTGTCTTCGCTGTCGCGCTGCTGTCAAGGTATCTGGACTTGCACGGTGATACCTGCGCACCAAAAACTTGCGCAGCACATTAACACTTGCGCGATACATCCACACTTGCGCGCCAAGTTTAGACTTGCACGCCTTAATGCCTTAAGCCATTTTTTTTCAAAATCCTTCACAAATTTTATAAAAAATCAACTTACTTTAGAGTTAATTATTCAACTTTTGTGCCGAATCAATGGCTCCCAAGAGAATCGAAATAGCTGATGAACTGGAAAGCAAGTGACTTGATGATATGATGAGTATCATTGGCCATGATTATTATACCGTCTGCAACAACACTCTCCCAGATTTGGATAACTATTTGAAGAAGTATCATCACGACTTCCCCCAAAGCATTTATTTTCCTTTGTATGGCTATGGTCATATGCAAGAAGTTACTATTCCAGAAGCAAATAACTATCTCCCATTTTCGTGGTTTCAGAATTACACCAACTTTGATTCAGAAAATATCTCATGTGGAGGAGGATTTATAAATGCTGGAACAGTGGAGAAGGCCCACATGATGCATCAGATCCCTTGTATGCCAGATATGAAACCTCATAAGCCTGAGCTGCAACCACATTGTCATCCTTCAATCTTTCGAAATGCTCAGATGGATCAATCCAAAGGTTGGAAGAAAAGTTGGGACTTCCGTCCTGGGGGAGGTGTGAATCCAACTTGGATGTGGGCATACTGGGTGAGAAAAACCTGTGAAGAGTTTGTCGAGGATTTGAAAGGAGTGGCGATATACGAAGCTGTCTAGGTTGGGAAAACATATGTTTATAGAAACGATAACTTCGTGCCGGAGATACTCAGCCACTAGAGCCCAGAAACCAATTCTTTCCATCTGACTCATGGAGAAGTAGGCATCAGTCTGTGGGATGTCCACAGGATCTCAGGGGCTCCAATTTTGGGCGACATGTATGATGAATTCATTCCTCCCAAGGTGACTTGGAATGATTCAGAGAAGACTCCTGCTGTGGCTCAAGAATTATTTAAAATCTTCCACAGGATCAAGAGTTCAGAGACCTCCTTAACTCATTCTAGAAAGTATATTCATCCGGAGGAGTGGATGAATATATTTATTATTGAGAAGAAAGAGAAGGAGCCAAAGGAGAAGGAGCTGAAGGAGAAGGAACCAAAGGAGAAAAAATCCAAGAAAAAGAAATCCAAGGATAAGAGGCCCACTCGTCTTACCACCTGCCTAAAAACCGAGAAGAGGGGTGCTCCTGGCACATTATGGCCAACTCTAGAAGTAGGAGAGTCTGAGAAATGGGGATATGAGGTGAATCAAAGGATCCCAAAGAAGACTCGTCTGGTGGGCTTCTTGGCTTTGTTGCTCAGCGTTTATCTCTTACCAGTCAGGGACTTGAAGGGAGGTGTCAGGCCAGGGACCTTCATTATTGTGGAAAAGTTGGCTGAGGGAAAAATGGTTGGGTTGGCTACCCCCATTTTATAAAATATTCGTAGGAGTTTACTTCATGTCTTCATGTGTAAATATCCTTTGAGAATAGTGGGACCATTCCAAGTTTTATGGGGATGGATTTCCACTCACTTCAGGACTTATAATGTACAGAATGGAGTACAAATTCTTGGAAGTTCTTTCAGGCCATCAGTGCAAGCATTCTCTGGAATTTCTGTATTAGATATTAATGGTTATGACATGAAAGTGAGGCTGAGAATGTTTAAATAATTCAACTTCTTTCCCTATGGAAATCCGCCAACTGGGCGGTTTGTTGATGATGGAACAACCCACTTGGATTTGAGGTCATACAGGCTGGCCTGCAGAGATGGTGTGCTGGTCGCCAGAATTGATGGAGAGATTATATGTGAGGCCTATGCTCCATATAGATTTTCATTCCAATTCAAGTGTTTGCAACAAATTGTTGTATATCCCCCTGTACATGTCAGGTTAGAGCAACATCCGATGGTTTCTCGGCAACTGTGGTTGCTGACGTCTAGGGAGAAGATTGGGGCGGTGTTTGATCTACCAGTTGAAAGAGTGGCACATAACTTGACTACATGGTATGCCGAGCACTTGATAGTATCATACCCTAAAGGGGTGCTAAATCACCCATTTTATCAGGTGGGGAAAAGGAAGAAGACTGTAGAGAAAGAAACCCTTCCTTGTGAAGGTGATGCTTCCCCACCTGAAGTTGATTCACCAGATTCCTCCTCTAGGACTGATTCACCGGATTCCCCTGATGAGGATGATGAGGCACAACAAGTGGAAAAGTGGCCTCGTGCCCGATATAATCCTCCAGTCAGAATCAAAAAACCTACTCCATCAACTCCTGGTGAGTTACTTCATTGTGGTAATTTAATCACCATCACCTTATAAAGAAATAAGTCTTATTTTCTTATTCTCTATCTATAGTTGCAGGAGCTGGGAAGAAATTGAAGTCAAAGATTGTAGGACCTTCCTCACAGCCTTCTGGTACATGCACTGAATATCTACGACCAGAGGCTATCCAGACATGGTAGAGTTTATACTCTGGTATTGAAACTGCATGGCTGGATTTATGCGAGGGGCTACATCTCCCTAGAATAGGGACTCTTCTAGATTCTACTGATATTAATTTTAAAGATAGCCCCGATGAAGTGAGAGCTTATATCAGAGATCTAGAAATGATCATATATGCCACCGATTATTCCATTCCTGTCACCAAGCGGGTGAAGGAAATGATAGATCATGGCACTGCTGAGGGGACTGATGAGGAGTGGAACGATTACGTGGCCCCTGAAGATGTAAGTTTTATTTCCTTATTTTCTTTGTAACTTGGTTTCAGTCGAAGATTTGTTACTCAAGGAAGTTATTTTCTTCATCTTGTAGCTTGCAAATAAAGGAACTAATGAGGTTCCTTCGCCACAGTATAGCCCTGGTGGTACTGTCATCAGGGCTGCTGCTGAATCTCCTCGCGAGTCGAGCGAGATATCTCCAGGACAGAAGTCCATGAATGAGGAGTTGGACATGAACTTCCATTCTCCAATTCAAGTGCCTATAAGGGAGGCTACCGACACTCCCAAAAAACCAAAGAGACAAAGGCATCGAAGGAAGAATTCCACAGCTAAATGCTTCATCAGTAGTGGTAAGTCCTTTGGATAATCATGCATCTTAAATCATGAAAAAGATTGCTCATTTTCCTTAGTATTGAAGGGGATTCTTCAATTTCCCCTCTGAGTTAAAGTACTGATCCTCCTATGAGGACCATGGAGGGTGATATGAAACAATGGAAAATTCAGGCTGACTTGGCTACTTCGAGAAAAGAGACAGTATCTGTTCCTAGTATCCCTCCTGTTGCTATTTCAAGAAGAGAAGAACCCGCTTTTGTTAAGTAAAAAATGCTTCATAAAATGTTGAATGAAACATCTAATGACTTCCATTCTGTGATACTTCAGGTTCAACCCCTACATTGGAGATTTTGGCGGCTATTGCAATTGATGCTGTGATTTTATCCGAAGATGTTGTCCAGCATCAGGGACCGCAGGATGAGGGTCACCAAGAAGATACATCAAATGCTCTCACTGGTGAGACTAACCAGGATTATGGGATGACATTAGATGAAATGATGGAACTTGGCACATCTTTCGAAGATTTTATAAATCATGTTAAATTACCATGTAATTTAGAAGATTATGGACGTGAGTGTTATCCTTCATCCTATTAAGAATAATTTCTTATTACATGTCTAATAATGATTGGTTCAAATGCGAAGTTTTGTCTGATCAAGCTGTTGAACTACCCATGCCTGAAGGGGGTACAGAAAACCCTACCATTGCAGAGACATTAGCACAAGTGGAGCTGAACCCAGTAGAGCTTCCTCAAACTCATCCTGAAAATCCTATCGAAGCTAAGAAAGATGGGAAGGATCCTTCTCAGGTTGTTGATCTATCGTTGGGTAAGGAATAACAATATTTTTGATTGTACTTAATTTGCAGGACAACTGATTCTTTTGTTATCCTTTGAAACTAACCAAATCTTTTAATTAATTATGCAGGGCCATCAATTGCAGTGGCTAGATATGGAGGTGAGGCCTCAGCCTCTGCCCCAACGGGAATTGAAAGTGAAGAAGCTCAGGTCAAGGGGGAGGAGCAGAACAGGGCACTTACCTAAGTGCATTAATCCCAGATTATACTCCCCCCTGTGACAGTGACGCTGAATCGGACCCGGAAGTTCAAAAGGCGTTCCAATTTTCACAACGTAAGGCATAGAAGAACATATGGAAAATCATATCTGAAGTGCCTCTAGAGGAGATGCCATCGAATATTCTCTAACTATCATCCCTATTTTTCATATTAGGACTTGGCGATTTTGGATATGAAAAGATCCATGCCGCGGTGAAACATGTCATTTTCAGGAGGGAGCAAGAGAAAAAGTGTCATGAAGATCTAACCAGGGTGAAACTGTCAGCCAATATTAGTGAATTTGATGCAGTGGTATCCCAAGCTGAGGCTAACTATGCTGCCAAGATGAAGGAGATGAAGCATAAGATCAATGATAAAGTCGTCTAGCAAATTCACCTTCAGCAACAGTTAGACGCTGTTACTGGGGAACTTGACCAACTCAATAATTCATTGGAGGGAGCTCAAATGAATGGTATGAAAGCCATTGAGGATGCCAAGAAAGCTCTCCATCAAGCTGAAAAGAGTGAAGTTGGTCGGGTGCATGAGCTTCAAGTAGCTGCTGATGAAGCTCGGGATGTTGTTCATCAAGTGAAGACTTATGTTGACAGCCTCTTGTAATTTCTTAGAAAAGAGAAGAGACTCCAATCTGTGGATTTCCTTATAATTCTTGTGCATAAAATGGAAATAATGCTTTCATATTCAATCAATTGTGCACGTATTTTCCTACTACTTGCTTTAGATTTTACCTAATCCAATGGGCCTAGTAAGCATAGTTTGATTTTTACTAGGATTATTATAAATAACCCTACAAACTTTGAATCTTTTAATTTCTCAATATTACCTAAATCATACAAAATGTATGTTTAGTGAGCTGGAACTTGACTTTTATTCAGAGTTCCCTTGTCTTTTGTGGGAAGTTTAAATTCATGCACGTCGGACATAAAAAGGATAATGTTTAAGGTCGAAATAGCTTTGACCAAATGGATTAAAATTGACTCAATTCCTTGAAAATTTGTCTAAAAACACATTACCACACTCAAGTATGAGGGAAAATATGTAAAAAATGACTTAATAAATTTTGAATCTGAGGAATGACACAAAAAAGGACTAAAAGGCATTAGAAGAAGTAGTTCCCAAGAATGAAGTTACCACTATTTAACAAACCTGTTGGGGGGTTGAATTATGTAGGGACTCCTAAGGGAATTGGCTGTATAGTCAAATAATAGCATCTTTTGGATGACAGGTCTGTTATGTAGACTACTTATGCAAGGTCGCCTAAGGGCACGTGCTACATAGTCAGGCAAAAGAACTCTCAGAAATTTACTTTTCTACTGCTAAAAATCCAATGGAAGTTTATGGAGATTCAAATTTTCCAAAGCATAGAGTTTGCTGTATGGAAAGAGGTACTTGAATATGGAGAGGATATTTCCAAAAAATATTGTCTAAGAACTGGATGAATGTCACTCCTACGAAGGTCTTACCCAAGCGTAGGGAAGAGAAATATAAACCATAGACTTGAATACTTTCAGATCATGAAAAATAACATGGGACAAATATGTTAAGGATGACTATTTTTGCGGATCCCTACATATTGTCATTAAAACCAATAAGGAAAAAAGAGGTTTTCTTCCCAAGAATGAAGTTACCATTATTTAAAAAACCCGTTAGGGGGGTTGAATTATACAGGTCCACCTAATGGAATTGGCTGCATAGTCAAATAATAACATCTTTTTGCTGAAAAGTTTGTTATGTAGACTGTTTATGCAAGGCCGCCTAAGGGCACATGCTGCATAGTCAGTCAAAAGAACTCTCAGAAATTTGACATTTTGTGACCAGAAGTCAAGAAAAGGGTTATGGAGATCTGGAAGTATTTAAGGTTAGGATTATAATACATAAAAATGGGCATTGTTCAATGCCAGTAGAGATGCACAGACCACTGTTAACCATAATCATGTTGTGACTGGGTCCTGAATTAAAATGTTGGAATTCAATACGTATCCCATAAGGATGGAAATCAAGTCATACGTAGTTCTTGAAATACAATTTAACGCCATGTGGGATTAAAGTATAAGAGATCTTAGTTTAGGGTCATAGAGCTCGGACCATAATAATGAATACACAGTGTGTGTTTTCATAGGGACTTTTTAGTCAGGGGACTGAAAGTGGAATTTGGGGTTAGGCCCAAAAGACTTGGGGATGGATTCTAGGGACACTCGAACGTTCCTACGTATCCCATAAGGATGGGAATCAAGCCCGCGTAGTTCTAGAAATACCCTATGTACAGATTTGATTCGTACATGTGAAGGGTGAAAGGGGACTTTAGTGCAATGATGGTTTGACCCAAAATAAAATGTTCGGGCATTGCCATGTATGCACGTAGTCTTTGGAATAAAACATGATTGGAGATCAATGTAAATAATTATTTCCTCTCAGGAGAGTGTATCAAAGAATTTTGTAGTTTATTGTCATACCGGACAAAAAAATGTTGTACAGTTTAACGTCATATAGCAGGGAAGAAGTTAAACCAATGTAATGATATTGATTCTGGGGGCGGTTTCACAAATCAACATCGTACGAGATGGAGGTGAACCGATGTGAAGAGATTGGTTTTGGGCTTGAATCTCGGGAGTTTTCCTACGTACCCAGCCTGGAAGGCAAGGATCAAAGTCCGTGTAGTTCAATTAAAGAATGAATTAGTGATCTAGTTGTTCTTGGGGACAACAACCTAAAAAAATGGTGTCGGGACTTACGCATGGTTAGCGGCCCAGAGAGGGTTTTATGGTTGAAGTTTTCTTTAAGATCACGTGAGTCATACTCGGTGTGAGAAACAAGAGGTAGCAATAACCTTAACGATGCACAGTTTAATGTCATGTAGGACATATGAAGGGACTATGCAGTTTAAAGTCTTGCAGTTAGGACTATTGGTGTTGCACAGTTTAGTGTCATGTAGCAGGGACAAAATACAGTTTAATATCATATAATACGTATTAAGGGATTTATGTACAGTTTAGCATCATGTGGTTAGGATGATGGAGACAATACAGTTTAATGTCATGTTGGACAAAAAGAGGACTGTGCAGTTTAATGTCATGCAGTAAGGAAAAAAGAGAACACATTTTAATGTCATGTTGGACGTATTAGGGACTTTTTCACAGTTTAACGTCATGTTGGACGAGAAAAAAAAGGATGATATAGTTTAAAGTCATGTTGGATGTAAGTGCCAATAGTTTAAAGTCATATGCATGGACCCTGGATGGTGCAATTTAACATCATGTTGGACGTAAGGGACATGCAAATAGTTTAAGGTCATATGCTTGGACCGTATATGGTGCAGTTTAATGCCATGCTGGACATAAGAGACTTCTGTACAGTTTAGCATCATGTAGTTAGGACGTCACAGTTTAACGTCGTGTGGGACTAAAGTAATACAAATAGTTTAAGGTTATATGTATGGACCGTAAAAATGTATTTTGTGTTTATACAAAATACTTCTTCAGAAATCTGGCATTGGTTGGAGTAGTGATGATTTCTCCATCCATTGAGATTAATGAATATGCTCCATTGGAGTAGACCTTATGTATTGAATAAGGTCATTCCCATTTTGGCTCAAGCTTGGGAGGTTTCTTTCTTGGTATCATTGGAGTTCTGAGAACCAATACTACTTCTCCCTGAATAAATGAACGAAGACGAACTTTTTTGTTGAAATCTCATGCTATTAGATTCTGATAAAATTACAAATGGTGCAGTGTGCACAATATTTTCTCATTTAACCGTTATAATTCATCCAATCGCTTTTGAGATTGTTCATCTATAGATGACTGATCACAAATAGCTACTTTGAGCGAGGGAAGTTGAACTTCAATGGGCAAGACTGTTTCCGTTCCATATACCAATGAATATGGAGTTGACCGCGTTGCAGTGCGGGTGGTGGTCCAATAAGCCCATAAAGCATGAAAGAGTTTATCAGGCCATGAATTCTTATCTTTATCCACCATCTTTTGTAGTATGTTTGAAAGAGTCTTGTTGAAGGATTATATCTGGACATTGGCCACTGCATGATACTGAGATGAATTATTGAATTTGATGTTATATTCTTGATACAACTTCTTCACCTCGGATGAACAGAAGTTGGTGCCATTGTCCGTCAATATGGTATGAGGGACACCAAATCTGGTAACAATTTTAGACTTGATGAAGCTAACAATGCATTTAGAACTGACTTCCTTGAGAGGTATTGCCTCTGCCCATTTGGAAAAGAAATCAGTAGCAGTAAGAATATACTTAAACTACTTGGCCATATCTAAAGGGTAAGGTCCCACCACATCCATTCCCCACGTGGCAAATGACCACGAGTATTTAGCTGTATGAAGCAACTCTAGGGATTGATGAATGAAGTTGGCACGTACTTGGAATGAATGACACTTCTTTGTGAAATCAACACAATCTTGTATTATTGAAGGCCAAAAGTATCCAAGCCTTCGAATCTGATCAGATAGTCTATGTCCAGACTGGTAGGCACCACAGATTCCTGCATGCACTTATTTCATGACAGCCATTGTATCTTCACCATCAATGCATCTGAAGAGAACTCCATCAAAACCATGCTTGTAGAGAATTTTCTCTAGGTGATCTGGGATATCATAAAGAGTAAAATTTACCACACGTCACCAGATTTGTTCTTTCCTGGCTCTATCAGGTGGAAGTGTTCCATTTTGAAGGTATTCCCTGATAGGTGTCAGCCATCCTGTAGTATGACCATACAGTTCAGGAATGGGACTAATTTCATTGATTTCCTCTGTTCTGGTTTGAACATAAGGTGAAATTGTAGAACGGTGGGCAATACTGATGGTTGTTTTGTCCCGATTTGGATCTTCCAGAGCTGTGGCTATATTAGCCAGTGCATCAGCTTGAGCATTTTTTGATCACGGGACATAAGAAAATGTCAGTTCCGTAAGAAATTCTTCCATTAACTCTCTGACGTAATCATAGAAAGGGATCAATTCTTCTTTTCTGATTGCATAATCCCCATTGACTTGTTTGATTACCAGGTCTGAATCACTTTTCACCCTTAAGTGATTCACTTGTGCTTGAAGCGCCAACTCCAAGCCTACAATGAGAGCTTGGTATTCTACTTCATTATTTGTACCACCTTCCCACAATAATAAGGAATAAGGTAACACTTCCTTTTCCAGGGAAATAAGAATAACTCCTAATCCAACCTTATTGAATTTAGGATCTTCCATTTTCTTCCCTGTTGGACTTCTGGAAGCACCATCAAAATACATTTCCCATACCTAAGGACTATCCTAAATAAAGAATACTTTCTCATCAGGGAGTTCAATATATGAAGATGTGTCTTCCACTAAAGGGTGTTCATCCAGGAAATCAGCCAGAGCTTGGCCCTTTATTGCCTTTTGAGACACATACTGAATGTCGAATTACTGCAAAATAACTGCCCACCTTGCCAGACGTCTTGTAAGCATTGGACGACTAAGGATGAATTTGAGCAGGTTATTGTGAGATACCAATTAGACCTCGTGATGTTGCAGGTAGTGTCTCAACTTCTGAACTGCAAAGATTAATGCCAGACAACACTTCTCAATATTTTAATATTAGGTTTCTGCTTCAAGCATAGTCTGACTGAGATAGTAGAGGCTGTTTTCATTCTCAGCATCATTCTTCTAAGCAAGAAAGGCACCCAATGATCGCTCTAAGGCTGTCACATAGAGGATAAGTGGACTTCCTTCAGCAGGTGGCATAAGTACCGGTGGGCTCAAGAGGTATTTCTTGAGAATATTGAATGCTTCTTGACATTCTTCAGTCCACTGGTAAGTGACTCCCTTCTTCATCAATTTGGTGAAGGTTAAACTTTTGCCTACCAAATTGGCGATGAAACGCCGAATATAGGCTAAATGTCCTTGAAGTCATCTTAATTATTTCAAATTTCAAGGAGGTGACATACCAAGGATTGACTTGGTCTTCTCATGATCGACTTCGATACCATGATGGCGTACAACAAAGCCAAGTAATTTTCTTGTGGTTACCCCAAAAGCACATTTTAAGGGGTTAATCTTCAAATTATGTTGTCGAAGTTTGTGGAATATGATTTCCAAATCAGCCAAGTGATTAGAACGTTTCTTGGATTTGACCATAAAATTGTCCACATAACATTCGACAAACTTCCCTAAAAAGGGTTTGAATATACGATGTATGACACGCTGATATGTTGCGCCTGCATTCTTTAGGCCAAAGGGCATTACCCGATAGCAAAACAGACCCTGAGGGGCTCTGAAAGCTGTATATTACTCATCTTCTAGAGCCATTCAGATTTGATTATATCCAGAATATCCATCCATGAAGGAAAGTGCTTCATAGCCAGCTGTTGCATCGATTAAAATTTTTGTAATCGGAACTGGAAAATCATCCTTAGGATAATGCTAATTAAGATCTCTAAAATCAATGCAAACTCTAATTTGCCCATTCTTCTTTTTCACTATGAAAATATTAGCCAAACACTTGGTATATTGAACTTCTCTGATTAAGTTATCTTTGATAAGCTTATCCACTTCAGCCTCAATTTTGGAAGCATAGGTTGGGTGTGTTCTTCTAGAAACTTGTTTGAATCCTCGATGTTCTTCTGGCAAACCCAAATGATGAATGGAAACATCAGGATCAAGCCCTGGCATCTCTGTATAGTTCCAAGAAAATATATCTCAATTTTTCTTTAGAAATGAAATATACATCTCTTTCTCTTCAAGAGTCATGGCCGTACTGATTAAAGTGGGGTGTGGATCTTCTTTTGTACTCAGATTTATTTCTCTGAGTTCATCCACGATGGTAGAGATACCTTCTTCAAATGATGGAGGAGCATCCCTGAGATCTTCCTCTTCTTCTTCAACATGTGTTATTTCGTCTATTTCTACTTGCATTGTAGATGATGAAGGAGAATTTCCATGATCAGAAGAGATTTTGAAATTTGAATATCTTGAAGAAAAAGCTTCCATTTCTGACCCAATTGATGATGAAGGGTCTTCCATGGGTAATAAAGAGAAAATGATGGATTGAGAATAAACATCATCATTCACCTCTGGTATTTCTATCACTTCTTATGTCCTGGTTGGCGAAGTATAGACTTGTTGTATTTCATCAGATGAAATAAAGACATCTCTGTTTGAGCTTTCATCATTGCCTGGTGGATCACCAATTTCTCCCATGTTGTCTGGATCGATTGCCGTAATTGACATTATGGATCTTTCCATAAGAGTATTTTGATTTGGGTCTATCCTGTAAATTTAACTGATAGGAAACACATAATCTATACTCACATGTGCTAATGGGTTTACTTGAATCTTTTCCAAACCATACGGGGCATTAACTTTGGTAATCTTCTTTGTTAGGGATTCCTCCTTTCCCTTCATGTGGTAGAATTATGCCTCAATGTATTGAGATTCACATGTCTTGAACAGTGGCTTATCACCATACAATGTCCCAACTTGACCATTGAAACAATACTTGAGACATTGATGGTATGATGAAGGGATAACCGCATGTTGATGTAGCCAGGGCCTTCCAAGCAAGATGTTGAAGGCTGAGTCTTGATCAACAACCATGAAATCTGAATTGGATACAAGATCTCCAAACTGAGTTCTGAGTGTGATCTTGCCCAGTAGTTCTTGTTCATTTTTATCATATCCTTGTAACATCATAGTAGAAGGAGATAAATTAGATTCCTTGAGGCCCAATCAATGAAGTGTACGAATGGGGATGGGGTTGACTCCTGAACCATTATCAATGAAAGCCCTTCGGATGTCCACACCATTGACCTTTGCAGATAAATAAAATGGTCTAATGTGTCCATGCACGACATCATCTTTATATTCATCTGTGAGAGATATTACTGCATGGAATTCTGTAGGATTATTTTCAACATGGTAGGCTTCAGCTGCAGTAATTTCAGTTTCAAACTCCTGAGGACTTGACAAAGCCTCAATGAGTGCCTCCCGAAGATCCTTTGATAAATTCAAGGCATCCAAAATTGATAACTTGGCTGGTACTTGGGCCAGGTGTTTCAATACATCATACTTTTGATCCAAAGGTCTATGTTTCCCAACAGGAACATGTGGTTTAGCAGGTGCCTTGGAAGTTGATGTTTTGGAAGTTGATGCATCTTGTATCGAGGTAGGAGTTGGAAATACTCCTGGTCTTGGAATATTAGACCAATTATATCCATTAACTTGTTGAGAGGATGAATATGGAACCCCCAAATGATCCTCTAGAATAACTGTGCCAAGACTGAACTTTCTATTGGTGGAATAACTTGCTTGTTCTTGTTGAGCTCGTTGAAGGGCTCTGCCATGAGTTTCTGCTGCATACACAATTCTAGAAGGGGTAGAATTGGAATAGTGGATTCTAGGATATCCACGTCTTCTTTTGTATCCCATACCCCTGGAACTTCCTCTAACTCCTCTGTTTGATACAGGGAATTCAGGCTCATCGAAATTGAAACTACGACTGGTATAAGGATCTGTTAAATGAATCATGTTAACAGAACCAAAGATTAACTCTTCATCCGATGAAGACTCTGCCTGATTAGCCAATTTAGGTTGTGCCGTTTGGTGGGATGGTGCTCGTTTCTTTGAAGTAGATGGCATGAAATCTACCAGAGTCAAAGACATCTTAGGCTTTGACACATACTCATCTTCCTCTGATTGATTTTCTTTCTTCGAACTATGCCTCCCTTTTGAGGATTTACCCTCTGAAGAAGATTTTGTTGTGGCATCCATAGTAGAAGACACAATTGGTTTCTTCAATTGTGTTCACAAAATGGCATGATTTCGGTTGATCGTTTTCCTGACCATCCAATCATCATATTTCTGCACATTTTTGCTTTTGACTTCTTTCCATTCACCTTTTTCCTCTGGAACTGTAGCAGTAACACATGCTACCTGGGCTGAAGAGCCTTTTAGTTTGACTTGTCCTGAGTCGAACATCTTTTGCAGGAGGTCTTTGAAGACGAAACACTCTTGGATGGGATGCCCCAACATTTGATAAAAGGGGAAATAATTGGGACGGTCTTCATCTCCTTCCTTTTTTGGCCTTTTGGGCCTTGGAAACTGAACCAAATTATTTTCCAGAGCCGAAATGAAGTATCCAGGAACTTTTTCATTTTGGAAAGAGTAAACTTTGCTCTTCAGATCCTCAAATTGTTTTCGTCTTTGATATCTTTGATCATCTTGACGAAACGGCCTTTGTTGTTGAAGCTTAGGAGGTGGAGCCCTTCGGGAAGATGAAGGTTTTGAAGTAGAAGCAGATATAGGTTCTTGCTTAAGCATAACTGTAGCGGTCTCTACTTTACCCATTCTTCTTCCCGGAACTAATGGAATTACATGAGATTTATCCTTAGCCTGTATAAGGGAATCTTCAATCTGATGAGTGATTGAAGTAAGGTCTCGAAACCCTCCTGTGTATTTCACAGGGATCAATGGCTGCGTAATTCGTCACGAAGATTTGCCACATAGATTGGCAACAGTTCTTCCTGAGGGAGTGCTAAGCTTAGGGAATATGTTAATCCCTTCCAGCGAGCAATGAAATCTGAAACCCTTTCATTCTCCCTTTGCTTACAGTTTGTAAGATCAAAAAATGTTGTCTTTGGAAAAGTTGAGCTGAACTGAAGAAGGAATTTTTGGCGAAGATCCTCCCATCTGGTAATTGACCGGGATTGCAAGCTTGTATACCAAACAAAAGCTGGTCCTAGCAAGGTTCGCATGAAGCATCTGAGTTTCACTGCTTCTTGCTGCTCTGGAGTTCCCATCATAGGATCGAAACAAGACACCTAATGCATCAAATGCTATTCAGGATCGCCTGATCCATTGAAAATAGGGAATACAGGGTTCCCAAAACGTGATGGGGGAGGGATTAAATCTACCCATTCATGGTAAAATTTATTTTCTGGTTGAACCTGCGCACGCTTCTCTTCCATAGTCTCTAACCGAGCTGTTAATGACTCAATGGTAGTTATTAAATTTTTAGAAACATCCGGTTGAACTTGGACTTAGGCAGGTACAATAATTGGAGTCTGGATAGGTATGGTGGCTAGTATTGTAACTGATGGTAGCACCACTGATTGTTGTTGCACTTGACCCGTAGGATTAGACCTGTGAGGGTGTACTGATAAAGGAGGATATTCTTGATCCATCTTAGTAACTAAAAAAAATTCCCTTGGATGAATGGCTCCAACACGTTTAGGAGGAAGACTACCCTGAAGTATTTCTAGATTCATCCTTCTCAATTCCTTCATTTTTTCCTCTTTTTGCGAAAATCTTTTCTCTAGTGAGAGAGATTGGCCTTCTCCAGAGGAAGGGTATGTAACCTGATTCTATCCTTTCCCCTTGTTTGATCCCTTTCGGAGAGGGGGGAGAGGGTTATTTGAAGGAACACCCGGATTCGGGGTAAACCATTGATTTCGTGTACGCACACCTTCTTCATTTGTGTCTGTGCGTACAACTTCTTGAGCAGGAACCTCTTCATTTGAGTCCCCTGAGTGAGCCTCATGTTCTGGAGGATCAGCAACAACGGAATTAATGACATTAATTGATACATAATGCATCGCATCTCTTCTATCAATATTTCTATGATATTTTCTTCTTCCATGCCCCTGCCGAGACATTGCCTTTTGTTGATTTGATACCTCAGGAACTTTTTGGAGAACCGTAATTTGGAGAGAATCTCCTGATAATTTGGATCTTCGTTCCTCTTGTGGATTCTTCCCCAATTGAGAGAAGACCGACTTTCACTGAGGAGGGGATTGATGTTTTGAAAAAGTCCCCAGTCTAGTGGACTGGGACTATTCCTGTTGTTCCCACTCAACTCCTCGAATCCTATTTGTTGATTCCGAGGGTTGGTTTAAAAGAGTCCCCAGTCTGGCGAGTTAGGGTGGCTCTTGACATGCTATGTCTGAGACTTTCTTAAAAGCTCTCCTGATCTTGCAGACCTTTGTATGGAAATTAGCTGGATGCATCAATCGACATCCACTTTTATCACCTGGTTCAAAAGACCGTTGGATGATTTCTGACACTTATGTCACTTGATGATGTGCTTGCTCCATACGAGAGGCCTGTTCAATATTCTTGTTCGCTTGATGCAGGAGTAATTCAACAACTTGTTCTCTATATTCTTGACTTTGAGAAGAACTATTTGAGGCCTATTCTTGGGAAAACCTTTGATTTCGTACAAAACCATCCAGATGTGGCCAATTCTGGGAGATAATATTGCATGAAACCACCTTTGGTGGGCTTTTTTGATTGGAGAGTACGGTGAAATGTAGTGCTCCATGAACACCCCATCCCCTGATATGAATACCAGATGGGGCATTAGCAATTAACTGGCGTAATCTTCTTAGTGCGCCAAGGCATGAACATTGAAGGGCTCTCCGCTGCTTTTCAGCCTTCAGATATCGAGATACTGAGAGAGATGCCAAATCAATATGGTGTCGTAACCCTTCTATTATCTTGACATGATTTTCATATCCATCATAAGATAATATTTTTTTTTCAACTGACAAAGAGTTTTCCATATATTGAGACGAATATCTTGAATACAATCTTCCGTCAACACTTTTGGAATGTCATATTGAGAGTCAGACAAAGGCCAAAACATGACTGGCACTTCACCTTTTGCCAGTTGTTTTCTCATATTCAACACTTCCTCTTTATCATTCAATGAAGATTATTCTACCTGATTTGACTAGAGCTGGTGCTTCCTTGTTGCTTCATCGGATTCAAAAGGATTGGTAGAGAATTCACTAATCAAACTAGAAGATGAATGACCCGGGGGTGGTTCAGAGAATGACCTACACCCCGAGCTATCTTTTGATCAAGAAAGTATTTCACCTGCTAGCGATGAAGCATCAGAAATGACTGGTTTTTCATTTGAAAGTGCCTCAAGATAAGGGGGATCTCTCAGCACTACATTGTCCACTAGATCATTTTCTGGGCAATGTGCATCACTACTGCGGAGAGGAATTTCGCAGCGAAATTCATCATCATGGGGAGGACCACCATGGTGGGTTACAAAAAAAGATGAGATCTCTTTCTCCTTTGTCTTCTGGCTACACAGAGGGTTATTATAGCTCTCATCTGAAGATAAAACTTCAAGATCGACTGAACTGTCATGAATCAAGCCTTCATGAGGAAGTGTATGTTGAAGACCTTCAAAATTAATGTTCCCACTATTGGGAAATGAGGGAGTAGAATCTTGGATTCCAACAGATAACTGTCTGAGGGCTTCAAGAACTCCAGCATCGAGAAAGGCTTTGTTACATATTGGATCTTGATTTCTTGACTGTGCTGGGTGGGTCTTCTTCTTAGACGCCTTCTTACTCGCCTTGGAAACCACTTGTTGATGAAATTGGCTACTCTGAGCAGGTGTTTGTGCTTGATCAGGAGAGATGGCCAGGTTAGGCTGACGATCTCCACTCAAATCAGGTGTATGTTCCTGACTTGGTTGTCCGTATGATATGGGGGAGTACGCCCCACAACCCTCTTAGACTGGAACAGAGGTGTGTATCTGCTCCGGAGTGATCTATTGATGAGTCACTCCACTGGTAGGGATAGATTTTCACTTCTTTCCCTGTGATGCTGCTGAAGCTGTTATAATATCCCGGCAGACATCCAGAATATGAGCAGGGATTTTCTTCTGCTCTTTCACCATTGATAGAATATGCTTGGTGACTTCATCTGCTGGAACGGGGATATACGTCCAATCCGTTCTTGGAGTAGGTGTGTGTTCCTGCTCCTTTCCTCCTTTTCTTGCTAGTGAATCCTGACAGTACTCAAGTGTAGGGGCAGAGAGTTGAGTCTGCCTCCTATTTGTCGCCAGAGCTTTCCGACTGACTTCTCCTGGTGCTACCAAACAAGACTATTGGTAGTCTTGATTAATACTAGCAGGTGTATGTGCCTTCTAATTGTACTCTGACAAACGTGGTTGACGAGATCCATCATATGTAGTCAGACGAGCCTGCTGACTAGATGATGACGTATAAACAGGTGTATGTTCCTTCCTATAGTACTCCGCCAGAATTGCCTGGCGGGATTGGCATGCTGCTGCTAGACGAGTCTGCTGGACAGCGGGATTAAAACGGACGGGTGTAAGTACTCGCTCGTTGCTTGCCACCAAGTTAGGTTGGTAGACTTCTCCAGAGATGGCAGAGATGAGAACCTGCTCACTGTTGACCGTATTTCACCTCTGGTGATACATCTTGCTGGGGATAATGACCCGAAATGGTTGGAGACGATGGTTGGAACCACCTGCTTCTTAATCACTATTCGTCATTGTCCGGACGATCGGTGTGAGTTGTTCACTTGGAGGGCTTTTTGGGAAACCTCCAGAGTTGGAATGGTACCGTGTTAACGGTACTCCTTAACCAGTGCATTTGATACCCAGCGTTGAAGACGCTGAGTAGGTGATGTCGTCCTCAGAGTAGACGACAATCCATCAGGAGTAGCAGCAGTGGCATTTGTAGCAGAATTTTTCACAGCAGATGTATTCGCGGGTGTGAACATAAGAGAATCCATTTTGTAAATGCAGAATATCTTGGAAAAGAGTACATGTTTGATATAACAGACGTAATCAAGATAAGTCCGGCCACTATATTTTTTGTATAAGCATATATGTTATTTATTTTTTTGGCCCTCTCATTGAGTTTTAAATAGGGGCCTAACAAATAAGTAAAACATCATTTTAACTTGGTTAAGGATTCACGTCGGGTTCACCATTTTTTGTTTCCCTCTGGAATTGGGGATTACCTCGTTGATTCAAGGTTCAAACATTCCAATCAGTTTCTAATGGGTTTGTTCATAGAACCGGAAACATCCAATGATTCCATATCCATTTGAACCTACTTTACAAAGGTAGGTGCTCATTATTTGTGGACTTATGAGGCTTAGGAATTTTCATTGGTCGAGAGGATGGGAGGTCGGACTCATCACACCTTTTTGAGAGGAATTATTGTCTACTCTGAGTCTCTCTTTATAGATTTAAGTTATGTTCGTGAATCCTTATTACATTACCAAGTATAAAATAATATTTCCTTTATATCTAACAATCAATGATTAAATATGAAGGAAATTTAGAGAATATTTTATATGTATTCGAGGTTCTTCATCGATAGAGAATCATCTATATTTGTTAGAGATTTCTTAGACAATGGTATCCTTCAATACATAAAAGTATCTTGGTCATTATGATGACCATACTGGTTTTAAAGCCACTCAGTGGGGCACTTGAAGTTTATTGTCATTCAGAAGGACATGGATTATTTCAGAGTTGGGATTATACCTGCATATGGGCTACCTACATATCCTTTTTTTAGAAAAGGAATCAGAACCCACGTAGTTCGAGTAAGGGAGTATGATGTTTATGTATGATTGATGGCTCAAAGAAAGATATCATAATTACTTTTACACTATAAGCTCACATGAGTCATGCTCGGTGTGAGAAACAAGAGATATTGGTAAAACCAGACAATTGTGCCATGAAAGATGCAATCATAAGAAATTATGTGGGGCTTATGTATGTATGACTGCCCAAACAGATGAAGATTAAGATTTACTTCAGGGAAGAAATCCATGAATAGGGTCCATAAAGGTATATGTACTTTATGGAGATTTGAATACTCTAATCTTGGGGCTTACTCTTAAGAAAGATTCCTAAGTTATGGGGGGACTTTTGATTGGGTTCTACTCCTGAGAAGGAAGCCTATATCAAAAGTAAATTAGGACTGGTTAAGAGCAATTAAGACTGGGGCTTACTCCTAAGGAGGATGCCCATATTTGTATACTTTGAGACTGGGGCTTATTCCTGATGAGGAAGCCCGGGTTAAGAGAACCATGGTTGGGGATTACTCTTGAGGAGGATACCCATATTTGGGAACTTGGAGACTGGGGCTTAAAAAGGAATCCTAGGTTAAGGGAATTATGACTGGGGCTTACTCCTAAGGAGGATTCCCAAATTAATGAGGACTCGGGGCTTACTCCTAAGGAGGATGACCAAATTAATGAGAATTTGGACTGGGGATTACTCCTGAAAAGGAGGCCCAACTTAAGGATTCTCTCACCTTAAAGGATATGGTTGAATGAATGAATTCTCTAACTTTAGTGATGTAAAGATGTGTAAATCACTAGGTTTTAAGAAATGTTTCACAGAATTCCTTTCAGATAAGAAAGGAAAAAAGGAAAATCATGTCATAAATGGCTTTGGAGAGAGTTCTGAAGGCTTAATACTGAAGAGAAGAGGTGGACAGGTGTGAGAGAGGTGAAATGGGCAGGAAGGGCACCCAAAAATAGAAGGGTGCGCAAGTCCTGGAGGGGTCGCGCAAGTACTGCATGGGCGCGCAAGTCTTGGTCACACAAGTATACTTGCGCGACACCTATATACTTGGGAGATGGTTAACCAGTAGGGTAATACTTGGGCGATCCTTGACTAAATCCTTTAGAATTATCACGAGTTACTTCCAGAAGAGTGGCGTGCAAGTTTCAATGAGTAGGTAAGGAGGCGCGCAAGTGTGTCCATTTCCCTTAAGGGTAAAACACTTAGGCGCGCAAGTGTTAGTGAATTCTAACACTTATACCTTATTTCTCTTGTTTAGACCTTCCATTCTAGGTAAAGAATTACCTTAGAAGTGTTTGGAATACCTGAAGAAGAGACTTGGGCGTTCAGAGCTCTGTGTGTGAATTCTGGAAAAAAATCCTCTCGAAATGGGGGGCCCACCGAGGGTATTTACAGGCTGGAGAAGACCCTGGTCAGTTTTCAAAGAGGGCGCGCAAGTCACTTGTGCGACCATTAGGCAGCGCACAAGTGTACTTGTGAGATAGTGAGGGAACTTGCGCGACCCAAGGGTATTTGACTCTTTGTTCATGCCTTTGTCGATTTTTGATGTTTTCTTCAAAGGATGAATCAATTTGAGCTAAGGTATTTTGCCTTTCCATTCTTTTAGACAATGTGACGAAAAGGAGCGTCAACATTGGGGAAGCACTTTTTTTACCGTTCGAGTCTCCATGCCTCCTCCCAAGGATCCTAGTTGGAGCAGAACACTAAATTTCTAATCTCCATAGTCTGGTGAAAATTCAATAGAACCAGTCCAAATCAAATCAACCATTTGCCGCCCTGCTATGGTGATACGATCACACCCCACTTCCTCCACACCCCTCTCGACTCCACCACCCACACTTCCTTATGCTTCCCCTATCCTCCCTCCTCTTTCTAAACCACTCATAACATCCCCACTACCACCAACACCTCTATAGTTTCCCTCCCATAGTCATCATCCACACACACTGCCGCCAGCATCTCTTGGAGGGCCAAGCTCTGATTGTATCCGTTGATGCTCATAATATGGTTTCCTTCTAGGATCATCTAGTGGAACACCCCCGATTATAATTTATTCATAAATAATAATAAAAAAATAAAAAAATTATTGGTCAATCATTTTTTTTATTGATGAGGTGGAAATTTTTTGGGAATCTCACATTGGAAATGTGGGTGGAATTCGAAAAAGGTACCCCTTAAAAAAGGGTCTTGGGAATTAGAATTTTCATAAAAATATATATTTTCCTAAATGATTTTAAAGTATTTTAAAAATATATATATTTAGTAAAATGTTTTTTTATATATATATAACAAAAAAATAGTTTATAAAAATGGCTAATAACGTGATTAGACGTAACTATCGGATTTTGATTTTTTAGAAATCCAAATGGGTGTCCACCACTAAAAGTTGTCTCGTTTTGGTCGAATCAAGGTGTTATATGATCAAAATTCTGTGATCAAATCGATTCAATTCACATCGATTTTGATCTATAAATAAGTGATGATGATATCACTTATAATTAATTTTTCTTTATTCCATGAAATTCTCCATATATTTTTTCCAACATCACTGTTGCGGGGCTGTCGAAATTTGGTGTTCTATTTCTCCTAAATCTTGGTGAAATACTTGAAGGAAACTTCCACCAAAAACCATAAACCAACAAAGTGAGGGTGGATCAAACCCTTTTGTATAGTGAATTAAATTCACACGTCGAGATTCAACCTGTCTTATCCATCTGCCAACCTATTTTCCAACAATCAAAAGGGTTTGATCAAAATATAGAACCTTGAATATGGATTCCTAATCCCTCAAATTGATAAACTTAGACATGGTCAAACTTGACCATTTTGATGGAAACAAATTCTCCCGATGGAAAGACAATATGAAGTTTATTCTTATGGTGTTAATGATTTTTTACATTCTAGAACTGAACCTACCTCTAATTTTTGGAGAGATTGCTCCAAATCCAAATGGCACACCCGTTGACATGACTCAAGTTGAGCACATTTGGGCAATGAGGAAGAAACGTCAATATGGTCAAGTTTTGTGTCGATGTTATATTCTTAACATATTATCAAATCGTCTTTATGACTATTTTCTCCAAATGAAGTCTCCTCGGGAGATATGGGATGAACTCGAGTTCAAGTAAAAATTCAAAGAATAAAGTACCAATAAATTTATTATTGAAAAGTATATAAACATTAATATGGTTGATAAAAATCTGGTGTTGGAGCAAGTTCATGAGCTTCAAGTTATAGAAAATAAACTTCTTTCCCTTAAGATTAATATCCAAAAACTTTCCAAGTTGGTGAAATTATTTCTAAATTTACACCTATGTGAAAAGATTTTAGTAAATCATTGATAAAAAAGAGTGAATATATTTCATTGGAACAATTAAAAAAGATTCTTTGCATTGAAGAATAATTCATATTGAGAGACGTGGGTATAGATTGACAATTTGATACCAAGATTAATATCATTGAGGGAAAGACACAACTGAACTCTTCCTTACATGTCAAGAATAAAAGTTAATAATTCAAGAAGAAAGGAAATACTTCCAAGAATAAAGGATAATGTTTTATCTGTGGAAAACCAGGACATTTTTCAAGGGAATGTCACAATCGAAAGAAAATTGATAAACCCCCTGCAAATTTGCTGACTAAAGAAAATCTAGTTAAAATGATATCTGAAGTTAATATGGCTTCAATGAAGATGGGATGATAGATTTATTCTAGTGAAATGGTGAATGTGTGTAATTATCATTCGATGTTCAAAACATTTGATTATTGTACTATGTTGAAGGAAGTACACCTTGGAAATAATGCATGCATCAATGTTAGCGGACAAGGAAGCGTGGAGATAGACTTTACTTATGGAAAGAAGTTGACTATTTTTAATATACTTTATGTACCCAAAACTCTAAATAATTTAGTTTCTATCTATCTTCTATGTAATAAATTATTTAGGGTTTCATTCAAATCGAACAAGGTTATCTTGTCGAATGGAGGAAGGTTTGTGGGGAATGAGTACTCAAATGATGGCATGTATCAACTATCCATTAATAATATGATTGAATCCTCTACTTACTTGATTGATTCCTTTAATTTATGGAATGATAGTTTATCACATGTTCACTATAATTCATTAAAGGAAATGAATAATTTAAACTTAATTAACTCTGGAAATTAATTTAACAAATGTCAAACATATGTAGAATCTAATATAGTTAAGAAACCTTTTCATAGTGTTGAAAGAAATTATGATATATTAGAATCAACACATTATGATATTTTTGAATTAAATGGTTTATTAACTCATGGAGGAAAAATATATTTCATTACTTTTATTAATGACTATAGTATATATTTACATATATATCTTCTTAGAATAAAGGATGAATCCATTAATATGTTTAAGAAGTCTAAAGTAGAAGTTGAAAACCAATTAAACAAAATGATTAAAGTATTACTCTCACATAGAGGTGGTGAATAATTTATGGACGAGTTTCATGAGTTTTGTGAAGAAAATGGAATAATTCATCAAAGTAATTCTCCTTACACAGTTCATCAAAATGGATTAGCTGAAAGGAAAAATTGTACTTTAGTAGAAATGGTAAATTTCATGATTAATAAATCGAAGTTACCATTAAATTTATGGGGTGAATTTTTATTATTTTCATGTAGTATTTATAATAGGATTGCCTCTAGGAAAATTAAGTTAACCCCTTATGAAATTTAAAGTAGTAGAAGACCCAATATTTCTTAGTTTAAAGCGTGGAGATGTTTATATTACTATTGAGTTCTTGATCCTAAAAGAACTAAAATTGGTCCAGAGAAATTAAAGATGTTTTTGTTGGATATGAAAAAAATATAAAAGAATATATAATTATGGATTTAGGATCTTATATAATTATTGAATCAAGGGATTTGGAGCCAATGAGCCCATACCTGAGTGGTAAGGGCTCCTTCTTGGCATCTAAGAGACCCAGGTTTGAAACCGAGTGGAGGAAAATTTCTGGGGTACTATAACATCACTGTAGTAGTATTGTAGGTACTGTATTAGTCATAACTATTCACTTGATTTGGGCCTTTAGACCACCGGTTTGGATCTACAGGTATCAGGGCCTTTGGGTCATCAAAAAGGCCTTTGGGCCTCAAGGTCTTCAGGCCACAAAGACCATGGAGTATCCTAGTTCACATAGAGCAGGCGCCAGAAGAGGATAAGATCAAAAAGAGTAGCAGTCACTAGATAAAAGCTAAACCGGATTGGAATAATGAGAGGGTATGGAAACCTCCATCAGAACCAAGCACCGTGCAGCTTTGCCCAGGGGTAATGCTAGCTGATCAGCAATGCAAGGTGGGGAGCTAGCCGATCAATGATGCAGAAGCTGGGGAGGGGTAGTTCTAGTGGGTTGGGCCTATGAGTCATGTAATGGTCATAGTATGCCTATGGGCCTTCGGGTCATGTTATTGGCCTTCAGGTCATGTGGGCCTTGTGCCATGGGTCTACGAGTCATGTAAGGGTTCCCCTTCAACCCTTAAAAGGGAGATTATCTATAATAAAATAAAAAAAGAAGTCCTTTGATCCATTCGGGGAAATCAAGGGATGTAGAGTTTTTTGAAAATAAGTTTTATAAAGATGATGCTGAGGAAGTTATTCCTCCTTCCCCTATCTCATGTACTCCATCAATTTCAAATACAATAGTAGATAATATTGATGATTCTTGAGAACATAAATGGAGTATAGGAATTATGAAGGATAAACATCTGCATCTAGATTTTATTTCTCTTGATTCCATAGTTTTTCTTATTGAGGGGGATCAAAATAATAATCTTTTAAATAAGTATCTTGTAGTATTGACTATAGAAGATTTCCCAAAGACATATACAAAAGATATAACTTATAGAGATGTTGCTTTTTGGAAAGAAGCAATTAATGATGAAATGGATTCCATTATGGGGAATAATACTTGGTTCATTATGGATTTACTAATAGGATTAAAACCTATTGGTTATAAATGGGTTTTATTGTAAAATTCAAGATTTTAAAGCTAGATTATTTGCTAAAGGTTTCATAAAAAAGAAGAAGGGATTGGTTATTTTGATACTTATCTTCTGTAGCTTAGATTACTTCAATAAGGATTTTATTTTCTTTATCTTCAATTAATCATTTGTATGTCCAAAAAATGGATGTTAAAACAACTTTTTTCAATGGATAATTAAATTAAGATATTTACATGGAACAACAAGAAGAGTTTGTTTTATAAGGTATTGAAAAGAAATTATGTAAACTATTTAAATATCTTTATGGACTTAAACAAGCTCTGAAGTAATGGCATGCGAATTTTGATTCCTTTATTTTATCTATTAGATTTACAAATAATAATTCAGATAAATGTGTATATTAAAATTTTACAAAAGAATATGGAGTTACTTTTTGTCTATATGCGGATGATATGTTAATTTTTGGAACCAATATTATTGGTCTAATTGAGACAAATAATTAGTTAGATTCTATGTTTAAAATGAAGGATCTTATAATAGTTGATACTATTCTAGGTATTGAAGTTATAAATCATAGTTGGGGTTATTATTTAATTTTGTCTCATTATATAGAAAAAAATGTTAAATGAATTCGATCATCTTGGTTTCAAGGAGGATAATACTTCATTTGATTGTAGTGTTAAACTATTTATAAATGCAGGTAGATCTATAGCACAACTTGAGTATGCTAGTGCAATTGGTTCCTTAATGTATGAAATACATTTCACTAGATCTGATATTGAATTTTTGATATGTAAAATGGGTAGATATACTAGTAATCTTGGTGTGGATCATTGGATATGTATAATGAGAATCATTGGATACTTAAGAAAGACCAAATATTTAAGTTTATACTATAATTATTATCCATCTATATTAGAAGGATACACCGATGCAAGTTAGATTGCCAATATTAGTGATAATCAACCCACATATGGATGGTTATTTACTCTTGGAACTTATGTTGTTTCTTGGGAAAGAAAGAAACAAAATTGAATTTCACATTCGACCAGGGATTCCGATTTTATCACCTTAGTAGTATGTGGAAAGGAAGATGAATGGATTAAGAATCTATTATTGGATATTAGATTTTGGCCAAGTCTAATGCCTCTAATATCTATCAGTTTTGATAGTTAATCAACTTTATCAAGGGAATATAGTTGCATGTACAATGGAAATTCTAGAAATATTATAATTTTAAGACATGATTGTGTGAGACAATTGTTACAAGATGGTACCATAACAATTTTCTATGTGAGATCGTGTAAAAATATTGCGAATTCATTTACAAAATCTCTATTAAGAGAGATTATTCATGCAACTAATAATGATATGGGGTTAAAACCCATAGAATAAATAATTTTTTTAATGGAAACCCAACACTTTTTAGGTATATCTAAATCAAAGTGTTTAATGGGTAAAAATAAGTTATGAAGATAATTGTTGATATTGAAAATTATAACCCCAACTAATTGGGTTCAATATCGTCTGTTATGACTAGAGGTTGAATTATAAACTCTTAAAAAAATATTAATACTCTATGAGTTATGTGTTCTCATAATGGAAGCACATTATAATATATTTTATATGTGATCTTAGAAGTGGTGTCGCTTCTTAATGGAGTTAATGGGTTCACTCCTTAGAGAGTTCATGAAAAGGATATAAACACATGGCTATAAAAGTGCTCCAAAATGAGATGTTGGATGGAAAGATCATTGTATGTATGAAATCGCCGTTTTATCTTTATAATTAACAAGTTTAATGTTTCAATAACTTGTAAATATAATAATACTTTGAGATATCGATACTAAGTAAAGGTTTAAATCGAAAGACACCTTTATTATATATAACGATTCACTTGTGATTTGGAGAGTTAATATTTATTAATAAAAGTGGGGGATTGTTATAATTTATTCATAAATAATTATAATAGAATAAAAAAAATTTATTGGTCAAACATCTTTTGTTTGGATTGATGAGGTGGACATTTTTTGGGAATCCCACATTGGAAATGTGGTCAGAATTTCTAAACCTCCCCCTTATAAAAGGGTCCATAGGAATTGAAATATTCATAATATATATTTTCCTAAATGATTTTAAATTATTTAAAAAAAGATATATTTAGTAAAATGTTTTGTTATATATATATAACAAAAAAATAAAAAAATACTTTATAAAAACAGCTAATAATGTGATTAGTCGTAACTGTTGAATTTTGATTTTTTCAAAATCTGAATAGCTATCCACCACCAAAAGTTTTCTGGTTTCCATCAAACCAAGCTGTTATTTGACTGAAACTGTGAGATCAAATTGCTTTGATTAAAACTGATTTTGATATGTAAATAAGTGATGACGAAATCAATTATAATTAATTCTTCTTCAATCAAATAAATTCTATAGATATTTTTCCCAACATCAGTGTTGCGGGGCTGTTGAAATTTGGTGTTCGATTTACCCTAAATCTTGGTGAAATCCTCAAGTTAAACTTCCATCGAGAACCCTACACCAACAAATTAGGGGTGGATCAAACCCTTTTGGATAGTGAATTAAATTCATGCATCAAGATTCAATCTGACTACCTATTCTCCAACACCCCCCGCACTAAAACAGGGGGTATAAGGAAAAACAAAGCAGCATTTCAGATTCCATGCCCACACACCCAAATCAAACACATCAAAGACCCCAGTGGTTTCATCCAACTAGTGGAATTCACCCCTGCTTAGTAACATAACTCGCACAAATAATTGGTGGTGATCCTCACACAAATAATTAGTGCGTGGATGAAGGAACATCGTATGATATGAGATCACCAGTGTATGATTTTATAGTACAGAGTATTATTGGTGATTACCAGAAGATGTTGATAAATGGAAACAAGATACATAGGGTTTGAGATGTTATGAAATTGTTTAGTGGTGGGTTTAAAAATGTACAAGAGATGGACTGCCTCCCACCTCCGGTTGTAGCAGCACATCAGACCTTGGTTCGAAGACGAGGGGGATACAAAATCCAAGGGAAGGTCCCTTTGCGCTTGTTCCTACATCACTCAAATAAGTGGAGAATATGCTCTGAAGACATCAATAAGATAACCTGAAATCACTGCCACAAAATAGGTTTTCACAACGCCACCCTTTAAAAGTGCTAAAAAACACTGATAAATGGGGTACCTTTATCAGCGTTTTTTTGCGTTGTTAAAGGGTAATTTTAACATCGCTAAAAAAATGTTAAATGTATCCCTTTATTAGTGATTTTCTTAGTACTGATAAACATATCCCCTTTATCGGCACTTTTTTAGCACTGTTAAAGGGACTCCCTTTATCAGCACTTTGTTTAGTAGCGCTGATAAAGGGGGTCTTTATCAGTGATTTTTTACTAGCATTGATAAAGGGTATATTTTGAAAAAAATAATTAAAAATAATATATAAATATATAATATATTTATATTGATATAAATATAATATATTTTAAAAAAATAAGTTTTATATAAGTATAAATAGACATTGACACTGAATATATAAGATATTTAGTAAAAATAGATTATAAAATATTTTAAAAAATATTATTAATTAATAATTTTATAATTATTATCGAGTAATAATAATTTAATAACAATTTGAAGACACAAAAAATTAAAAAAATTATAAAAATATCTAAAATAAGTTGAAAATGTAACTTAAACTTCAAACGACCATAACTGTTGATCCCGATATCCGTTTGAACTCTACCACATATCAAATCGAAGCCTGCGACGAGCTCAACACCCTTATTGATAGAGGTAAACCTCTATCACATTTTTTGAGTCTAGAAAAGACCTAGAAGGCCTCCAAAACTCAGTTTTTAGTCGAGGCACCCCAATTTTTTAACATTCAATGAATTTCCAGCCTCGTTCAAGGGGGTCTTATTGCCTTTTTTGGTAGATACTAAATTTATTCCCAAGGATTACATTCATATTGATATTATTTCTTTGAAATTTTATCATTTTTCACAATGTACTATTATTTATAATAAAATATTTAATAATATATACATATTTTTTATATATTCACACATAAAAATTTAATTTTACAAATAAATAATTAAACATATTTACATATAAAATATATTTCTCAATATATAAGCCTTATCTAAATAAAAAATAATATCCATTTTATTTAAAATACCAATATATGAATATTTATATACCCATATAATGTGTGTGTGCGTGTATATTAGTGTCTGTCAGTATTAACAAAACAATATATATTATCTATATATTCTAACATATGAATATACATATTAATATATAGTATATGTAAATATATATAAATATATATAAATATGTATAATTATACTTACAGACACACATATATAATATATGTATGTATGTATGTTGTATATATGAATTTATTTATTTATTTATAAATACATAAAAAAATTATAAATGTATTTAAGACTAATATTATACATATATATTAATATACGAATAAATATACAGATAAAAAAATATATAAATATATAAATACAACCAACTCTATATTTATATATATTTATATACGAATAAATATATAAATATAAATATATATGTATATATATTAATATAAATATATTAATATACGAATAAATATATATATTAATATAAATATTTATTAATATACAAATAAATATAACTATATTGTTTTTTAAAGAACAAATATATATTACTGGTCAATTGAATCAGACAAATAGATCCAATCCGGAAATGAATCCACCCAACAATGGTTACCCCAAGACATCCCAAAACTTTCCAGCCGATGGGTAGTGAGATTACCCCCACACAGAGTGAAAGAGAAATTGAAAGACAAGAATGATCCAACACTGGAACAAATTTTTCTAAGGATAATTCCAAACTGCTACGAGTCCTCCCCTCTTCGAGATAAGGCATTGATAACTTCAAGGTAATCAGATTCAAATAAAACTTGGTTCTATACCTTTGAGTGGGCAAGGATGATACCTTGGAGGATCGCAAAAGCTTCTGCCACAACCGGGCTCCACACGACATCAAAGGCCATGCAATGGGCTTCCACAACCCGACCATCATGATGGAGAGCAATGATTTCCACCCCCACCTTCAACCTAGCAGAAACTACCGCATCCGAGTTAATTTTAATGACACCTTCAGGAGGGGGGGGATTAGGAAGAGGATGAGACGTGAAATCATTCATGAGGAGGCAAATCGTCCTTCAAGATCCAACAATTCATCCACTCAATATCCCTTTTAACCCAGATGCATTTTGGAGTAGATTTCTTCTGGAATATCCATTCATTTCTCTTAGTCCAAATCTTCCATGCAATTGTACAAATCATCCCCACCACATTATGGTCCAAGGATGATGACATCCACTTGTTGAAGGTAAGGGAAAGCTCCATGAATGGGTTAATGGTCTTTAGAAATTACGGCGACCATTCCTTCCAGATCTCATCCACCATGGGGCAAAGAAAAAGAGCAGGCAACAAGGATTCAGTCGTTTGAGAACACCAAGGACACAGATCGTCCTCAACCAAATGTATCCTTTTCAACAGGTCGGGAGTAGGAAGAACCCCCAAGCAGACCTACCACCATAGAAAATTAACTTTGGGGGGAACGTCTAGCTTCCAGAGATTCTTCCAAAGAGGGGTTGGGTGATCTTACACAAACTCCCGAACCAGAAGTCTATAGCCTGAGAAAGAAGATTACTTCCCGGATGCCTCTCCATTCCAGTATAGTTGGTTATTTCCCCCCCTAGGCGCGAGCGGGATACTTAAAATGAGATGTTTATCGTACTCATTAAACTACTTGCAAATTATATCATGATCCCACTCCTCAAGTGAATCCATCAAAATATCCTAGATTTTTGCATCCTCGAAACCTAACATCACTGTCGATGACACTCTCAAATTGGTGTCATTATCTAACCACAGATCGTTCCAAATGCTAACCTTATTTAAACGTGCAGGCGCACAAGGGAGAGGTATCGAGTTTAAATCCAAGTGGAGGCAGAGGTGCACAGGAAGGTGCAGGGGGTAGCATTGTTAAAGGGTGGGGGGGGTGCGCCTAGCACTATTAACGGGGTGTTGGGGGCGTACGTGAGCGGGCTTTTATAAGCGATTTTTTTAGCACTGATAAAAGGGGCCTTTATCAGTGCATTTTTTAGCACTGATAAAAAAGACCCCTTTTAACAGCTCCTGGATTATTAGTGTTTTTTAGCGTTTATAAAGGTTTTTTAGCAGTGATAAATCCCTGTTTTGTAGTAGTGAATCATTTTGGATCGAATCATGTGTTGGTCGGTAAAGTTGGATCCACCAGCCAAGAGCTTCCATTCCTTTCACACCATCCTTAATGTCCAAGGGTTCCAAAGGTTTCCCAACCTAGGATCTCAAAAATTATTTAAGATGTCAAGAATGGTTGTTTAAGCTCCGACCTACCCATGTCTATGCCCACAAATGAAGAACATAGGTTGTTCAAATTTATAGTAGGGATTGTAAGAGGTACAAAAAGTAGGATTAGATGAGATATGTTTTTAGTTTCAATGTTTAAAAAAATATTTACTACAAATTTAATGGTTTCATAATTAATAAATCATTCATTATAGGTTTTATCCCCTATAAAATATGTGTATTTTTTGAATTGAAAGTTGGATTTGATGTTAAATAAGTTTATAAAAAAGATTTATTGATTGATTTCCTAGAAAAACTTACAACATCAATTTTTAAAAATATCTAATTTTATCAATACGTGTAATTATTTTCAATTAAAAAAAACACCCTTATGACGAGAGATTTAATTTTCATTTATTTTTGAAAAAATGAGGGGTTCTTGAAATGATTTAATCTATATTTTTAAAAGTAGGAATACTAATGGAAATTTTAAAAATTAAGGATATCTTATTAAATATTTCCCAAAATAGGGTTATCGGTTGAATATTGACCAAAATAATGAAGACAGGGATGAAACCGCTTGATAAAAATGGAGAAGGAAAGGTGTGTTTGATGACCGAACAAAGCCCCATTTTTTAATCAAGTTATTTAGTTTACAACAACGAAGTTATTTAAATTACTTCTTTAAAAAAATATTTAAATATAAAAACTATTTAAATCAAAATATTTAATTTTTTTATTTATGTTATTCATTTTATAACTTTCACATTATCTATTTTGAAATGTTTAAGTTATTTAATTTTTTATTCAAGTTATTTATTTTAATTATTCAAATTAATGTTATTTTATTAAATATTTATTGAAATAGGGTTGTCAGTGGAATATTGACTAAAATAATACAAACCATGAGTAAAATGGAGAAGGAAAAATGTGGTTGAGGACTGTACAAAGGCTCGTTTTTTATTAAAATTATTTAATCTTTTTATTAAAATAAATTTTTTAAATTGAAAAGTTATTTAATTAAAAAAAATTGATAGTTTTTTATTTTATAACATTCATGTTATCTGTTTTGAAATATTTAAGTAATTTTAATTTTATATTAAACTTTTTTATTTAATTCAAAGTATTAAAATTATTTTACTTTTTTTAAAAATTCTTTATTTTTAATATTCAAGTTAATTATTTTAATTTTTTTATTCAAGTTGCTTATTTTAAATATTAAAAATATTTAGAGTTTTTTATCCAAGTTAATTATTTTTATTTTTTTATTTAAATAATTTATTTTACATATTCATGTTATTTTGTTTAGAATTTTCAAGTCATATATATTCTTTAATTAAAACATTTATTTTAAATATTCAAATTTATTAATTTTTTATTCAAATTATTTGCTGATTTAAAATATTCAACTTATTTAGTTTTTTATTTACATTACTTATTTAAAATAATAATTTTTTATTTTAAATTTCCTATCCAACTTATTTATTTTGTATATTCAAGTTATTTATTTTAAAATTTTCATATCACTTATTTATTTTAAAATTTTAAAATTTTAAAATTATTTAAATATTCATGTTGTTTATGTTTCATTTTTTATTCAGGTTATTTCTTTTAAAATATTCAATTTTTTAATTTTTTTGTTCAAGTAAATTATTGTATTTTTTTTGGTTGAAGTGGAAACTCAAGAGGGGGGTGAATTGAGTTCCTACTTAAAATTTCTGTTAAAAACTTTATGATAAAGATCCCCCAATTTTGAAACAGCCCGATTAATTAAGGCAGTAGAGATATAAATGTTTAGTTGGTCAATAGGTTTCTCAAAGGGTGATTATTCCTCAGTTGAATCAGTGAAAAACACTTCTTCAACTTTTGAAACAGGTTTACTGAAATAAACATATACACACACTAACCAGAACTAACTATCAGAGTCAATGTAAAATAGTTTTCTATTTTTGAGATTATAAGCAGTGGAAAATAGACAAAATATAGTATTGTAAAAATATAGTACACAGTAGAGTTAAACAAGAGGTTCCGTCTCAATCCAAGACTTAATCCTCTCCACTTGGTGATCATCTGCCACCAAGCAGTTTATATAAATGATAAACTTGATACACAGCTTGTATCGGGCTTTACAACAGTTTTCAAAAACTATCCAGGGGTCACACCCTCTAATACAGTTATTCGTAGGATAAACACACAACCAGGCCACACACAGCCTCTTCCACAGTTCTTCATGGGAAACAAAGGGATAAAGGATGATTGGTGTGAGGATTTTCAGTATCCACCAATTCAAGCACAGGAGACAGTGTGTGTAACAGACAAACACACACTTATCAGAAATGTAAAATAAAATATCACAATAGATCTAATATTATAATATTGAGTTTATAAAGCTCTATGTGTTTGCATTTCAGCTTTTGACTCCTTGGAATGAAGAAATTGTAGTTCGAGTCTTTCTCTGGAAGTTTTCCTCAAAAACAGTGTCGCAACTCTAGGCTCTAACTTCCAAGTACTAAGTGTTTTTCTTCTTGTGTTAACAGAGAGTTGATGAAGCACAGAAGGAAGATGTGAGTTTGTTCTAAGTGATCTTCATGATGCTCTTGGGTTCACAATGTAAGTTCTGGATGGATCTTCCTTGTTCTAGCGAGTAAGCTACTTCTCATGCATTCCTCTATCTTTTCTATGCTATTCTTTTCTTCCTCAATCTTCTCTTTTATATTTGAGGTCTGAAAATGGAAATAACTAAACCATGTGTGGTCCTCCTCGTACCTCGTACTATCCCCAGATACGGTCTCTTGATATGTCTAAAATCATCATTAATTAATGTCAGAAGCATTAAATTTATCAAATATGACCATTAGAACAATCTTAAGAATTTGACAAAGTATGGAGTAGAAGAGTGAGCATCGGTAGACTGGTAACGGTATCTTTCTCAACAGTAGGCGTCAACAGTAGGTGTGCATCGGTATCCTTCATCAGTAGCCTTCAACAGTAACATTCTATCAGTGACCTTCATAGATAACCTTCATCGGTAACCTTGCATCAGTGACCTTTCATCGGTGACCTTCATGGGTAACCTTTCATCGGTGACCTTTCATCGGTGAACTTTCATCGGTGACCTTTCATCAGTGACCTTTCATCGGTGACCTTTCATCGGTGACCTTTCATCGGTGACCTTTCATCGGTGACCTTTCATCGGTGAACTTTCATCGGTGACCTTTCATCAGTGACCTTTCATCAGTGACCTTTCATCAGTGACCTTTCATCGGTGACCTTTCTACTTAGATAAATTTTTCACTGTAAGCTTAAACAAGAGATCGGTGAGATTAAAGATACATAGTTATTACTTGATAAAAACTATGGATATTTATGACACATGATTATCCTATAATAAAAACATGATTATCACATAAATGAAACATGATTTGGGATTATTAAAATAGGTGAGTCCAAAAATCTCCCCCTTTTTGATAATCACAAATTATGTCAGTGAAAATTTAGATTTAAGTATTTTTTGAATCAGGATTAAGCACATTTGCTAATATCTTTATAGGTGTTATCATATATATATTATGTATAAGAAAAAATTGAACAATGTGTATTGTGGAAAATATAGATAGTGCATATATGCAAAGACTTCAGTCAACTTAAAACTTCTCCCCCTTTGGGATTAAAAAAAGAATGGAAGACAAAAAGAGACAAAAGAGGATAGTATTATTAATGAAACAAGTGTACAATATACAAAAAGAGTACAAATATCCCTATCAACTATAACATCCCACATTAAATCTACATCAAATATGACCAATGGATCTTTGTATTTGGAAGTTGAGGAGGCGGGTTCAGAAGATGGAGGGATATGTTGAGGTATGACAGTCAGTAGGGTAGGAGGAGCTACTATAGAGGCATCGTTAGACAGATAGTGAGTATATATTTGAGGAATCATAGGGGTCAAGATTCTGATGGCCTATGCAGGATTCATCAACGGGGCATCATTGGTAGATCCTGAGGTAGCTGAGGAAGAAGGTAAAGCTAGAGGAACAATAATGGGAGTAAATTACACATGGAGAAAGGGTAAAATAAGATTTATAAAATCCATAATAATGCTTCCCCCTCTTTCCATATCTGAGATAAAATCATCCTTATTTTCCATGAATTTCTCTAAGGTAGGGGTCAACTCTCTAAGCCTGCTAACCTGATCCTTAAAAGCCCAAGTGACAAGTGGGATCCTCAAGTTCTCCAACAGTAGCTTGAAGTGACCATCCATCTAATGCTTAGTGTACACCCTTTTGTAGTAGAAATCAACTTGCTCTTTGATGGCCTTCTGATCTTGAGAATCCTCCCTTAGATAATCTCCCACAAGATTATGAATTTATCTGGTAATGGAAATGACCTGAGTCATAGAATAAGGGTCTGAGGTACTGGTACCAGATAATTTCTCCACTTCTTCTCTAACAACCAACCAAGCTTCAAGATCAATAGGAGGAGAGGCTGAAGAGGAAGATGATGCACACAGAGGTGCCATTGTAAAAGCCATTGTCTTCTTAAAAGACTTGGTCAGACCATTGATCAGCCTCTTCACATCATCATCCTGACCACTCACATGTGCCTCCATATACTTCTTAAAGTCCTCAAACACAGTGACCATCTACTGAACCACACTTTTAACATATTTAAGATCTTTGTATACCTGAATTCTTGAATCCATATAGGATTATAAATTGGAAATAGATTGTTTCAAGGATTCCAAAGACTCTTCCAAGGTTCTGACCTAATTTTGACAGTTCTTCACTTCATGTAGCAAAGTGGAGTGAGAGGTAGAGATCAGCCTTTCCAAAGCAGATAGCATAAGTTCTTGATTGTGAGCTACTGATATTTCTATCCCAATAGATCTCTCATCAAGGTGTCTCTTAAAATCCGATTTTAATGATTCCAAATCATCCTTCTTCACATAGTCTCAAGGTAAAAGCACTACTGGCTGTATAATAGTAGTTTCTAAAATAGAGGGAATTGGAGGGCTTCTGATAGGATTTTCATCATCAGAGTCTCTATAGTCTAAACCCAAGACCATGAATCTAGGGTCTTCTGACCAATATTCTATTTCATGAGAAACAACAACTGAACCTATAGCAACAAGTTCCTCCCCCTCAGTTGGAGAATTCTCCTGATCAATTACATCCAACTTTTCTACACCTCTTTGATCCACTGCATCAACAAGAGATTTCACTACCACTTCTTCTATAGAATCCTCAACTACTTCCATTACAATTCCAGCTTCATCCGATTCAAAATCATCATCATCTACACTTTCTACCATTTATGTATATCCTATCAGAGGACTGAGACTTAGAAATTCCTCTTCACTTTCATCAGTAGCTATCTCAAAATCATCATGACTAGATTCTATTTCATCTTCCTCCTCTAAGGTCTCTCTAATGTCTCTTAAGACATTTTCTTCCCCTTCTTCTTCACTGGTTTCTTATTCATCATTATCCCTTAGGATAGTCTCTCTTCTAGGCAATATCTTTGGTGGGATAGGCCCACAAAAGGATAAAATATTGGCATGAGGACTTTAGGGAAGGTTAGGATCACTCCTGTCATCTATAGGAGAATCCTCTCTTTCTTTCACAACATCAACCTCTTCTTCTTCATCTGAGTATGTAGGCTTCACTTCATTAGGCTTTAGACCTGGATCTCTATTATCCTTAGGCCTAGTAGGATGAGTAAAAGGGTTGAATTCCTCATAAAGCTTAGCCTCATCATTCAACCATCTTCTTTTCCAAGGGTTCCAGCTTATCTTCATAAATTTGAAAAACATATTGGTAATGCAGAATTTGTCCCTTACAACTATTGTTTCTTCCTTATTTCCAGAAACTCCTTTTACTTTCAACATCAGGGATATCAATCTAGAATGAAACAAAGCATTTAATTTGGAACTGGGATTTTTCATATCCTCTAATTGAATCATCAGCAACCTACACAGATTTATCTTTTGTCCATGCTTCAACAGATACAAAAGAAACATGCCTGATATTTCAAGGTAGCAAAGTCCCCTCTCTTGGGACTCAAAACATGCTGAACAAACTTAAACAACAACATGTCTTCTCATTCCATTTCAGCAGCAATCGCTTTCCTAGGGATCACATTCCCTGCTAGTTCATCCAAAGCTTCTTTATAACACAGGAACTCACTAGTGGGAGGCACCACTCTAGAGTAGTAATCAAAAATCCCTTCACATGGGAATCTTAAACAGTCAGTCCGTTCAATAGATGAGAAGATCACACTTACTCTATTTACCTTTGAAGACATTCGGTTCTCATTCTCAGACTGCTCTAATTTCAGAGATTTATAAAATTCCTTCACTAGATTTGGTTAATAAGGTCCATTGTTATTTGAAAAGCATTCTACCCAGCCCTGAGCTTCAAGTGCCTTCAGCACCAGAGACTTTTGTAACAGCAACCATTCAGAACTTAATTCCTTCTCAACCATGATTTCCCTATTAGATGGATGTGGATTGAGCAGCTTTTACACTACCTTTCTTCCACTAATAGACCCATATCTAGGTCTCTTAGGGTTCGATGCATCTTCTTCATCCTCAACCACTGGTATCTTTACCCTTTCCATTGTAATCTGAAGCGGTTTAAGGGTTTTAGTAGAGGTTTAGGTTTCAAGGTTAGGGAGAAAGAAGTTCGGGAGAGGGTTTGAAGTAGATCAAAATGTGGTTTTCACTTTATTTTTATCATTTAGGGATGTAAAAATGATTCAAGTAAAAGAGATAAATAATACTAAAAACGTTTCAGATTCTGGCAGAAAAATGTGAAGTCTCAGAAAGGTTGACTATCAGTAAGGTTCCAACAGTGAGGAGTGAGGTTACAATGGTGAGGTCCAGCGGTAAGGTTCCTAATGGTGAGGTTCCTAAAGGTGAGGTACAACGATGAGGTTCCTAATAGCGAGGTCCAACGGTGAGGTTCCTAACGGTGAGGTTCAACGGTGAGGTTCCTAACGGTGAGGTCCAACAGTGAGGTTCCTAACGGTGAGGTTCCTAACGGTGAGGTCCACCCTTAACAGTTTATCATACCTAAATCATGTTTGATGTAATTTAACCTCTCAAAATTCAAAGGCTTTGTGAATATATCATCCAATTAGTGTTCAGTGCCAATGAATTCAAGAGTGATATCACCTCTTTGATAATGATCACTCAAGAAGTGATGTCTCGCATCAATGTGATTTGTCCTAGCATGAGATACTGGATTTTTAGAGATGTTAATAGCACTTGAATTATCATAGTTTATAGAGACATGTTTGAATTGATATCCATAGTATAGTAAAGTGTGTTTCATCCATATAATTTGAGAACAACAACTACCAGTAGCTATATATTCATCTTCAGCAGTAGATAATGCAACAGAATTATGTTTCTTACTAAACCATGATACTAGTGACTTTCCCAAAATGTGACATGTTCTACAGGTTCTCTTTCTATCTAACTTTCAACCAGCAAAGTCAACATCCAAATAACTTATTAAATCAAATGATTGTCCTCTTGGATAAAATATTCCTAAGTTTGTAGTATACTTGAGATATTTAAAAATCATTTTAACAGCAGTTAAATGAGACTCTTTGGTATTGGCTTGAAAATGATCACACATGCATACATTGAACATAATATCAGGTCTGCTAGTAGTAAGGTAGAGCAAAATCCCAATCATATCTCTGTAATTGGTTTGATCCACTGATTTACCAGTTTCATCACCATCCAGCTTACAGGTGGTACTCATAGGTGTATCACTACCTTTATTACTATCCAAACCAAAACATTTCAAAATATCCTTAGTATATTTACTTTGATTTAAAAAAATACCATTTTTATTTTGAAAAATTTTAAATACAAGGAAAAATTTAATTTCCCCCATTAAACTCATTTCAAATTCATCTTGCATCATTTTTAATAAATCAGTACATAAAGAATTTTTAGAGGATCCAAAAATAATGTCATCTACATAAATTTTTATTATTAAAACATATTTGGGAATCCTTTTAATAAAAAGAGTAGGATCATCTATTCCTTTAGTAAAAATTTTTGAAGTAAGAAAAGAACTAAGTATATCATACCAAGCTCTTAGAGCTTATTTGAGACCATATAGATCTTTATAAAGTTTAAAGACGTCATTTGAAAAATGGTGATTTGTAAAACTAGGGGGTTGTTCAAAAAATACATCCTCAACTATATACCCATTTAGAAATGCACTTTTGACATCCATTTGATAAAGTTTGAAATTCATATGAGTTGCATAAGAAAGTAGTATCCTAATGGATTCTAGTCTAGCTATAGGTTCAGAGGTTCCCTCATAGTCTATTCCTTCTTTTTGACTATATCCTTATGCAGCTAGTCTAGCCTTATTTATAACTATGTTACCAAATTCATCAACTTTATTTCTAAACACCCATTTAGTGCCTATGGTCAAAGTGTCTTTAGGTATTTATAATAATTCCAAAACCTTGTTTCTTTTAAACTGATTTAATTCTTCTTGCATATCTATCACCCAAAATTCATCACTGATTTCATCATCAATATTTTTGGGTTCAAGCTCTGAAATAAAGGCTTGATGTTCAACCTGGTTTCTCAGAGAAGCTCTAGTTTGTGTTCCTCTATTTAGATCACCTACTATATCATCTAAAGGATGATTCTTGAGAGTTATAATACCTCTAGAAAGAGTTAAACTAGACTCCTCATGGTTGTCTATAGATTAAGATTCAGCATGCTCAGATTTTGGAAAATTTCCAGAACTAGTTTTTTTCACTAAGGGTTCACTATCTTTATCAATAAGATCTAGAATTGACATATCTTCCTCAAGATTTTCAACCATGGTTTTGGGTTCATGTGGATCAGTCTCATCAAATTTAACATGAACTGATTCTTCAACACATCTGGTTCTCTTATTGAATACTCTATAATATTTACTAGAGATTGAGTGTCCTAGGAGAATTCCTTCATCACTATTAGAAGCAAATTTGTCAAGATTATCCTTAGTGTTAAGGATAAATACTTTGCAACCAAAAACTCTAAAGTAATTAACCTTAGGATTCCTACTATTCTAGATATCATAAGGGGTTTTCTTAAGAATGGGTCTAATTAATACTCTATTGATAATGTAACAAGTTGTATTAATAGCTTCAACCCAAAAATAGATAGGCAGGTTATACTCATTAAGCATAATCCGTGAAATCTCTTGAAGTGTCCTATTTCTTATTTCTATGACTCCATTTTGTTGAGGTGTTCTAGGAGAATAGAAATTGTGATTATATCCATTTTATGAGAAAAAAGATTCAAATTCCTGATTTTCAAACTCACGGCCATGATCACTTCTCAAGGTCTTAATTCTAAGTCCACTAAGATTTTCTACAGACTTGGAATATTTAATGAAGTGAGAACATGCTTCACTTTTTTGAGGTAGAAAGTATACCCAGGTGTATCTAGAAAAATCATCTACAAGAACATAAACATAGTGCTTCCCATTTAAATTTGAAACTCTAGATGGTCCAAACAATTCCATGTGAACCTACTCAAGCAGTTGACAAGTAGAAACTTCTTTCATTGGTTTGAAAGAAACTTTGTGTTGTTTTTCTTTTTGACAAGGATTACAAACTTTGTTATGTGGGAATTCCAATTTAGGTAAGTATCTAACTAAACCTTTCCTAGTTAGTTTCCTAAGTTAGTGCACATTGCAATGTCCTAATCTTTTATGCCATAACTAGGATTCCTTATGAAAAGCATTTAAACAAGTAACATTTTTCTTAGCTAAAGAGGTTAAATCAATAAAATATACATTTTCATTTCTAAGAGCAGTTAATATTAAATCATTTTTAGAATTAAAAATATTGCGTGCATCATTTTCAAACTTAACATTAAATCCATCATCACACAACTGAGAGATACTAAGTAGATTGTATTTTAACCCATCAACAAAAAGTACTTTTGAAATTAATATAGTATTAGGGTTATCAATTTAGCCTAAGCCGACGATCTTCCCTTTAGCATTATCATCGAATGGGACATGTACACCATCAACTTTAATTAGGCTCTTGAATAATGAATAGTATCCCATCATATGTCTTGAACATCCACTGTCCAAGTACCATAGGGTTCTACAGGAGCTCTTTAGACAATTTTCTTACAAAACTAATTAAGTGTCAGGTAACTTTGGTACCCAGATTTTCTTGGGTCCAGAGAGGTTAGAGAGTAAATCTTTGGGAACCCATACTTGTTTCACAGGTTTCTTATAATCAACAAAGAATTTTTGAGACATGAATAATTTGTTAGGTCCTTTAGAGAATTTTTTTTCAAAAGATGGTCCAGAACTTAAACTAGGAGTGAACTATCCAGATTTTGGAACAAATTTATTCTTAATAATTCTTCTCTGTCCTAGTTGATATCCTAAACTAGTTGTGTATTTTGGAGCAATTTGTTTCCCTAGAAACTGAGTCAAGGCATCTTTACCTGCAGTAAACTTCTCAAGATCCCTTTTTAATTGCTCATTAGATAATTTAAGTTCTGTATTTTATTTTAATAGTTGAGCATATTTTTCTTTCTCAATGTTCATATCGAACTTATAATTATCATTTAAATCATGTTGTCTTTTCAATAATTTATATTTATCTTTGAGTTCATTAAAGGTATCCTCAAGCATTCCAAAATATTCAAATAGTTCATACTTAGTCATATTCTCATCATTAACTGATTCACTTTCATTTCCATAATGATAAGCATTATATACAGGAGAATTAGGTATTACCTCAGATATTTTTGTCATGAAACATAGGTTTTCATGTTTTTTTCTTCAATATTAGAAGTTTCAGATCCACTGGAGCTATCTTTTGAATCACTCTAAGTATATTTCATAGCCTTTTTATATCCCTTTCCCTTGTCTTTATATTTCTTCTTAAATTTCAGCTTGGGGAAGTCAACCTTCACATGGACTTTTTGTTTACACTCATAGCAGATTATCTCATTTGTGTTTTCATTCCATTTTTTGTCCTTTTTCCACTCTCTTTTACTATCATACCTTCCTTTATAGTTTGATTTTCTAAAGAACTTATTATTATGGTAGAAATTTTTAAATATCCTAACAAGATGAGCCATCTCACCATCACTGTTAGAAACTGAGTCTTTACTAGTGGAAGTGTCTACAGGAGCTTGAAATTTTTCTTTATCTTTTCTCTTTGAGGTAGCAGTATTGAATGCTTTAGATTTATTTCTTGGTTATTTATCTACTTCTTGATTTAATTTAATCTCTTATTCATACATCATAAGTTTTCCAATTAGTTCCTTCACTAGTAGCTTGCCTATGTCACAGGATTCTCATATAGAAATAGAAGTTCCTCTCCATCTGTCAGGTAGGCATTGAAGCAACCTCATAATTTGATCCTTATTGTCCACTGGTTTTCCAAGTATACTCATTGTATTCACTATTTCATTGAACATGAGATACATTTCATATATAAGTTCATCAGTCTTTATTTTAAAATTATCATATTTAATAGTATAAGTATTTAATCTCATTTACTTAACATTTGTTATTCCTTCATGAGAAATAGCCAAAGTATCCCAGATTTCATATGTAGTTTTACAAGAAGATATTCTATTTAATTATTCATCACCTAGAGAACAGTACAATGCATTCATTGCTTTACAGTTATTGTTATATGTAGCTTTAGTCAAATGAGACCATGTGTCCCTAGCAGTAAGAGGTAATGCATGTTGTTCTTCAATTGTGTCCCAGATTTCAGGACCCATGCTCTCTAGATGCATTTTCATTTTTAATTTCAAAAGAGCATGGTTATTACCATTAAAGAAAGGTGTCCTATTAGTAGCAGCACCCTCAACTCTGTTATCCATTGTTAATTAGAATTTTAAAGAACTGAAAATTTAGACATGACATAAATTTTAAGATCTTTAAGATACAACTAAAATCACATTTGAAAAGGATTTGAAAACTTGTACAATAGTTTAGATAGTAGAAATAAAAATTTAAAATACTCTGATACCAAATGTTGGTCAGAGTGGAAACTCAAGAGGGGGGTGAATTGAGTTCCTACTTAAAATTTATGTTAAAAACCTTATGATAAAGATCCCCCAATTTTGAAACAGCCCAGTTAATTAAGGCAATATAGATATAAATGTTTAGTTGGTCAACAGGTTTCTCAAAGGGTGATTAGTCCTCATTTGAATCAGTGAAAAACACTTCTTTAACTTTTGAAACAGGTTTATTGAAATAAACATATACACACACTAACCATAACTAACTATCAGAGTCAATGTAAAACAATTTTCTATTTTTGAGATTATAAGCAGCGGAAAATAGAAAAAACAGAGTATTACAAAATTATAGTACATAGTAGAGTTAAACAAGAGGTTCAGTCTCAAGCTGAGACTTAATAATCTCCACTTAGTGATCACCAGCCACCAAGTAGTTTATATAAATGATAAACTTGATACACAGCCTGTATCGGGCTTTACAACAGTTTTCACAAAATTTCCAAGGGTCACACCCTCTACCACAGTTATTCGTGGGATAAACAAACAACCATGCCACACACGGCCTCTTCCATAGTTATTTGTGAAAAAAATGGATAAAGGATGATTGGTGTGAGGATTTTCAGTATCCTCCGATTTAAGCACATGAGACAATGTGTGTAACATACAAACACACACTTCTCAGAAATGTAAAATAAAAGAATAGAATAGAGATAATATTATAAGATTTAGTTTAGAAATATCTATGTGTTTTCAGTTCAACTTTTGACTCCTTGGAATGAAGAAATTGTAGTTTGAGTCTTTCTCTAGAAGTTGTCCCAAAAAATAGAGTGTCGCAACTCCAGGAACTGGCTTCCAAGTATTAAGTGTTCTGCTTCTTGTGTTGACAGAGAGTTGATGAAGCACAGAAGGAAGATGTGAGTTTTTTCCAAGTGATCTTCTTGATTCTCTTGGGTTCACAATGTAAGTGTTGGATTGATATTCTTGGTTCTATAAAGTAAGCTACTTCTCATGCATTCCTCTATCTTTTCTACACTATTCTTTTCTTCCTCAGTCTTCTCTTTTATATTTGAGGTCTGATAATATGAATAAGTAAACCATGTGTGGTCCTCCTCATACCTTATACTGTCCCCAGATACGGTCTCTTGATATGTCTACAATCAGCATTAATTAATGTTAGAAACATTAAATTTATCAAATATGACTGTTAGAATAATCTTAAGAATTTGATAAAGTATGAAGTAGAAGAGTGAGCATCAGTAGACTGGTAACAATAGCTTTCTCAACAGTAGGCTTCAACGGTAGGTGTGCATTGGTAGCCTTCATCAGTATCCTTCAACAGTAACCTTCAATCGGTGACCTTCATCGATAACCTTTATCGGTAACCTTGCATCAGTGACCTTTCATTGATGACCTTCATCGGTAACCTTTCATCGATGACCTTTCATTAGTGACCTTTTAGTGGTGATGTTTCATCGGTGGCCTTTCATCGGTTACCTTTCATCAGTGACCTTTCATCGGTGACCTTTCATCGGTGACCTTTCATCGGTGACCTTTCATCGGTGACCTTTCATTGGTGACCTTTCTACTTAGATAAATTTTGCACCGTAAGCTTAAACAAGAGAGGAGTGAGATTAAAGATACATAGTTATTACTTGATATAAACTAAGAATATTAATGACACACGATTATCCTATAATAAAAACATGATTATCACATAAACAAAACATGATTTGGGGTTATCAAAATAGGTGAGTCCAACATTTTGTATTGATGTTATTTATTTATTCTAAAATATGTAGATTTTTATAAAATGTTATTTATTTTAAATATTCAAAATATTTAGATTTTTTAAAGTTATTTTTTTTATTCATGTTATTTATTTATATTAAAATATTCAAGTTCTATTATTTTTTTATTCAAATAAGTAACTTGAATATGTAAAATAAATAATGTGAATAAAAAACTTTAAATTAATAATTTGAATCAATAAAAATTATATAATTTGATTATTCAAAATAAATAACATGAATAAAAAGTTTAAATAACACAAAAAATAACATGAATGCTATAAAATAAATAACTTCCATAAAAAAATAAAACAAATGAATTGCATATTTAATTAAATATTTTAATAAAATATTTAAATAACTTATTTTAAACTATAACGTGAATAAAAATTTAAAAAATGTATTTCGAAAATTTAAAATAAATAAGTTGAATTAAAAATTTAAAATAAATGAATTGATTACTTAAAATAATTTTCCTGAATATTTTAAATAAATTTAATTTAATATAAATTTACATAAAAAATGTAAGAAAATATTTTATGCATAAATGTATGATCTAGACCGTGACTTTTGTGATAAAAATATATATAGCGGCATTGTCCCGACCCAAGCATGTATTTTTCGAGTTAATGAACATTAAAAAAATGTTTATGATATATCTGATAGTTAGGAAGGTAATTAAAAAATAAGATAAAATTATAATTATAATAATAGGTTTCGAAATATGAAATATTGGAGCCCCACACCGGTCAATCCCACTTTTTACGCCTCATCTATTAAATTTTTAAATCAATCGATGCCTCCTATAAATTTGAACATCCGCATTTCTTTGTCTATGGGCATGGAGATGGGTATTTCGGAGGGTAAACAACCATGGTTGACATTTGAAATAATTTTTGAGATCCTGAGTATTTGTTATTTGTCTGAGGGCATGGAGGGTAGGTCAGAGGGTAAACTTCCACGGTTTCCATCTGAAATAATTTTTAAGATCCTTAGGTGGGCGACCTTTGAAACCCTAATGACGTGAAGGATGGTGTGAAAGGAATGAAAGCTCATCACCGGTGGCTACTACTTTATCAGCCAATACAAGTTCCAATACAAGATGATTTCTGGTTATCTTGTTGATGTGTTGGTAGCATATACTCCCGTTATTCAAGTTTTGTAGGTGTAAAGGGACCTTCCCTTGGATTTTTTATCCCCCTCTGTCATGATACAGGCGTTTTCGAACCAAGTCATGTTGTGCTACCACGATGGGAGGTGAGAGGCAATCCATCGGTTGTGCATCTCCAAACCCACCACCAGGTAATTTAAAGGCATCCCCCCAAACCCCAAGAACCCCCTTTCCATTATGGATGACCATATAGGGAAGCATTTCAAAAGTTATGTCAGATCTATTTATAACATATTAATTTCTATATTTTGAGATGATTAAATTTCTATTTAAACATTTTTGGTTGTGTGACTATTTTATTTATTTTGATTGTATGATTTATTTATTTAAATTTTTTAGTTGTATGAATTAATGTTCTTTGTATGATTTAATTTGGGTATGAATTATTATTTTTTGTATGATTTAATTATTATATTGAATGATTTAACAAATTTACATATGGTGTTTTCATAATTTAAATTTAATGTTAAAAATAAAACAATTTATATTTAGGGAAATATTATTGTCTGGAAAAATGTATATATTTTTAATTTAAATTGTGAATCCACCAGTCTTCTATAGAGATAATGGTACCCATGAGCATGAGGAATAGATCAAGAGGATCGAGCGTATCTTTCTTTTTCTCATTACCACAAAAAACATGGTTTCACAACGTCACCCTTTAATAGCGCTAAAAAAAGCGTAGATAAAGGGGGTACCTTAATCAGTGCTAAAAAAACATTAATAAAGGGTAATTTTAACTAAAAATGTGATGTTAAAAGTATCCCTTTATCATCATTTTTTAGCACTGATAAAGGTACCCCTTTATCGTCGTTTTTAGCATTGTTAAAGGGGCCCCCTTTATTAGCACTTTTTTTAGTAGCGCTGATAAATGGAGGTCTTTATCAGTTCTTTTTTAATAGCACTGATAAAATGTATATTTAAAAAAAATAAAAAATATATATAAATATATAAATATGTGAATATATATATATATTAAATATGTTTTACGTAATCATAAATAGACATTTACACTTAATATATATGATATTAGTGTAAATGGCTTATAAAATATTTTAAAAATATTATTCATTAATAATTTGCTAATTATTATCGAGTAATAATCATTTAATAACCATTTAAAGACAAAAAAAATCAAAAAATCAATAAAAATATCTAAAATAAGTTGAAAACGCAATTCAAACTTCAAACGACCATAACTTTTGATCTGGATGTCCGTTTGAACTCTACCACATATCAAATTGAATCATGTGATGATATTTATGCCATGGATGAATTGTAATGGCCAAAAGGCCTCCAAAGTTGAGTTTTTAGTTGGGGTACCTTGATTTTTTAACATTCGATGGATTTTCAGCCACGTTTAAGGGGGTCTTATTACCTTTTTTTTGCGGTGTCTGAATTTATTCCTAGGGATTACATTTATATTGATATTATGGATGTGAAATTTTATCATTTTTCACAATGTACTATTATTTGTAATCAAATATATAACAATATATACATATTTTTTATATATTCATACATAAAAAATTAATTTTATAAATATATAATTAAACGTATTTACATGTAGAATATATTTCTCAATATATAAGCCTTATCTAAATAAAAACTATTATCCATTTTATTTAAAATACAAATATATGAATATTTATATACCTATATAATGTGTGTGTGTGTGAATATATCAGCGTGTGTCTGTATTAACAAAATGATATATATTATCTATATATTCTAACATATGAATATACATATCAATATACAATACATGTATATATATTTGTATAATTATACTTACAGATACACATAATGTATATATATGTATGTATGTATGTATTTATTTATTTATAAAATCACACAAAAAACATATTTTATAAATTTATTTAAAACTAATCTTATAAATATATATTAATATACAAATAAATATATATATTAATAAAAAAATATATATATATATATATTAATAAAACTATATATATATTAATATAAATCTCTATTAATATAAAAATAAATAAATATATATATATATATATAAATAGATATATCCTTAAATGGAAAACAAAATAAGATGGACGAGTGGTAAAGGTGCAGGCGTGAAAGGGAGAGGTCTCGGGTTCAAATTCAAGTGGAGGAAGAGGTGCATGGGCTGGTGCAGGGGGGGCTAGCGCTGTTAAAGGGTGGGGTGCACTTAGCACTGTTAAAGGGGTGGGAGGGGGCGTGGGAAGCACTTTCTATCCCTGTTAAAAGGGGGTGGGTCTACCCTCTGATTTACATATTTTTTTTAAAAAAATTTATTTACTTTTTTACTTTTATAGGTGCTTCTTTAGCACTAATAAAAGGGGTCTTTATCAGTGATTTTTTAGCGCTGATAAAAGGGACCCCCCTTTAATAGCACCTCAATTATCAGCACTTTTTTACATTGATAAAGGCTTTTTTAGTAGGGATAAAACCATATTTTCTAGTAGTGAATCATTCAGGATCGAAGCATGTGTTGGTCGGCAAAATTGGAGCCACAAGTCAAGAGATGCATGGTTGCGCTTCCTAGCACTGTTAAAAGTGGGGTGGGTCTACCCTCTGATTTACAGATTTTTTTTGATTTTTTTTTATTTTTTTTACTTTTATGAGCGGTTTTTAGCGCTGATAATAGGGGCCTTTATTCGCACTTTTTTAGAAATGATAAAAGGGACCCCCTTTTAATAGTTCCTTGATTATTAGTGCTTTTTTAGCACTAATAAAGGATTTTTTAGCGGTGATAAAACCATGTTTTGTAGTAGTGAATCATTTTGGATCGGAGCATGTGTTGATCGGTAAAGTTGGAGCCACCAGTCAAGAGCTCCCATTCCTTGCACACCATCCTACACCTCCACAGGGTTCTGAAGGTCACCTAACCCAGGATCTCAAAAATTATTTCAGATATCAAGCATGGTCATTTATGCTCCGACCTACCCATGTCTATGCCCACAAACGAAGAACATAGGTTGTTCAAATTTATAGGTGGGGTCATAAGAGGCGCAGAAAGCAGGATTAGATGTGATATATTTTTAGTTTCAATGTTTAAAAATATATTTATCACAAATTTAATGGTTTTATAATTAATAAATAATTCATTATAGGATTTGGATCCTATAAAATATGTTTATTTTTGAATTGAAAGTTGGATTTGATGTCAAATAAATTTATAAAAAATACTTATCGATAGATTCCCTATAAAAACTTACACTATAAATTTTTAAAAATATCTAATTTTATCAATATGTGTAATTATTTTCAATTAAAAATATCACTCTTATGATGGGAGATTTAATTTTCATTTATTTTTGAAAAATGAGGGGTCCTTGAAATTATTTAATCGGTGTTTTTAAAAGTAGTAATATCCATGGATAATTTTTAAAATTAATGATATCTTATTAAATATAACCCAAAATAGGGTTTTTAGTGGAATATTTACCAAAATAATGAAGTCGGGGATGACACCGCATGAGAAGAATGGAGAAGGAAAGGTGTAGTTGAGGGCTGTATAAAGGCTCATTTTTTAATCAAGTTATTTTTTTTACAACATTGAAGTTATTTAAAATAATTTGTTAAAAAAATATATTTAAGGAGTCAAGAATAGTGGATGCCTTAGTGTAGAGGTATGTGGGTGAAGTAGTGTGGTTTCATGGAGTTCTGAGGTCCACTGTCTTGGATCGGTATACACGGTTTACCTCATGAGTTTGGAGGGGATTACAACATGCGTTTGGAACCCAACTACACCTTAGAACCACTTTCCATCCTCACATAGATGGGTAGATATAATGGACTATCCAAACGTTAGAGAATATGCTACGAACATGTGTTCTATACTTCAGAGGATCACAGGTATGACACTTTCCTCTGGTAGAGTTTTCCTACAACAATAGTTATCACTCTACCATTAGCATGACATCGTTTGAAGCCTTTTATGAAAGACCATGTCGTTCACCCCTGTGTTGGACGAAGGTTGGTGGGGTAGGTGTTCTTGGACCAGAGGTAGTGTAGAGCATGACATAGAAGGTCCAAATTGTGTGTGAGAGGATGAAGGTGGCTCAGGACCAGCGGAAGTCGTCTACCAGTCATAGAAGGAGACCCTTGGAGTTTGAGGTTGGAGATCATGTGTTCTTGAAGGTTTCCCCTTGATGTGGGCAGCAAAGGCTTGGTAAGGGAAGCAAGCTCTCTCCTAGATTCATTGGGCCTTTCAAAGTATTGGGGTGAGTTGGTGAGGTGGAATATCAGCTGGCATTGTCACCCCAGCTGGAGAGGATCCACAACGTCTTTCATGTCTCTCATCTTCGTTGGTATCTACACGATGACTCTCATATCATTGATTGGGGAGAGTTTGATGTCAAGGGCAATACAATGTTCGTGGAGTGACTGGTAAGAATCGAGGATCATAAGGAGGATGTGCTTCGTGGATGGACCATTCCTTTGGTTCGTGTGTTGTGGAGGCACGGTGGACTTGATAAGAGTATTGGGGAGTGAGAATCACAGATGCATGCCCAATACCCAGAGCTATTTTGAGTTACTATTCTGAGTTTTCTTTGATGTTTTTACTTTTGTGCTTTACTATTATGTAATTCTTGACCTTGTTGACTATGAGATGGGTTGTTTTCTTTTCTCTCTAAATGTGTGTGAAAATTCCCAATGTGTGGGGAAGGGAGGACCTAATTCCTAATCAAGATGCATTAGTGCAGATGCGATTAAACCCGTGCGGTCGAGTCAGTGCCGCCCAAAGCAGATAGTATCTTGACATGGGGGAAATAACTCCCAAATCCATGTGTTGGGACAATGTGATCTTTGAGGTTCTTTTGGATGTTTGGGGTGATAGCTATCCGGAGGTGTTCTTGGATGTCAAGGTTTTATTCCTGTTTTCGAGAAACTTAGGGTGGCTTATCCCTGAGAGGTATCTTACGAGGTGGTTGTTTGGACCCCATACTTCTTCGAGTTTAGTCTTGATTCTTGAGGATGATAATAGTCTGAGAGGTATCTGATGTAATGGCCCAAACCTTCCTAGTCCATTACTTTGTCAAATTCTAGTGTTTGGGGTGTCCTCGACACCATCGGTGAGTCAGGAGGGCATCAGTGTTGGTGGCAGGGTGTCACTGTGGTGTCACCTATCAGTGCCACACCCAAATGGTGCCACTATGGGGTGTTGGGTTTCTTTTCCAGTTTCCCTCTCGTAACATCACTTTTAAGTTTTAATACCTCTTTTAAAGTGGTTTAAGACCATTTTAAGACCGGTAAAGGATATCTTAAATCTCCTAAGAGTGGGGTGACCATTGACTTATCAAAATGTGTGGCCTTTTAATCAGTTTCACACCCTTTTCCATGTTTCCAATTATTCCCCTATTATGCTTTTTTATCGGTTTAAATGTAACCTATCAACTCTCCGTCATGTGATGGTCCATCTCACCGTCTTCGAGGGAATTATTAAATCTCAATTAATTCCAACGTGTGAAACCGCCCAACCGCGTGGTCAAACCACGATATGCTTTTCAAGCACTTTGAGATTGTACATCCCGTAACTCTAGGATCAAGCCTTTTATCATACTAAGATCTTCTTCTTCCTTGGTCTCTTTTGTTCCCTCTTGGTGTGCTTGGAGTCCCTCATCTGAAGACGAGTCGTGCCTGTGTGAAAACCCTCCTGTTCGGTTCTTCGTGGAGTTTCCTGTCACGCGACCCCAGTTCTTAGTTCAAGGATAAAACTTCAATCCTTGATTATCCAAGTATGGATTTTCATTGTCTCTCTTCCAGTGTATATCATGTGGTGTGGGTGTAGTAATGTTCAATGTGAATACAACTAAACTCATTTCTTTACAAAAGAAGTATACAACTGAAGATAATAAAAAAGATAACAATGATTTTACAATAACTGGTGGGATATGGGTAATAGTACACATGTTGTTTACCTGTTATCTTTATTTATGGTTATGACTTGTTGTGGCCGTATGCCTCCAAAAAATCATGGTTGTTGGTGGTCTTTGATTTTGCACTAGTGATGCTCTATTTTCTAGATATTCTTATGATTGAATGGTTGTAACATGGAAACTGACTAATCATGTACACTCGATTAATGAAATGGATGCCTAATAAAGAATAACCCCTATATGATCACCCCGATTAACCAAATGGAATTAAGGAACAACATTGGATAAATCTGAATTTTACCCCTGTTTGGTGGGTGTAGTTATGTGTTGTGTGTTATGGTTGGGTTTTCGTGGCTTGTGTGGAATATTTGAGTAGAGGGACTGCGGTTTTAGCCATGGTTGTGGGATGATTGTGGAATAGATGAAATTTTAGGTAGTAGTAACCTCCCTTGGTTGTGTTGTGGCCGTGGGATGGACTTGTACGGTGTGACAACAATGTGTTTTGGTGGTGCTATGCAGTGGGACTACAACTTGGTTTTCTTGATTTGTTGGGTTGTTTATGCTTGTTAGTTTCCTGGTGGTAATGGAATATTTAAATGTAATCACTTAATGGAATATTTAAATCAAATCACTTGAACATGATAACGTGAATAGGTACAATGGGGAACTGTTTTTTCATAAATGGGTTGTACTCTGGTTGTGGTTGTTGTGTATTTGTGCATGTAGGGGTAGCAATAATAGGGGTTATGTGGGGGATGGTTGTTGGTTTCAAGACCCTTAGGTTGGGATGAGTACTTTATTACCTATATGTATAAATTTTAGTTCTTTTGTTTCTTATGTGCACCCCACCTATGTTGAGAACTTTATTCCGAACACCCCCATTTTATGGGGGAGGGTGTTTTTCCAAAAATTCCTTTGAGTGAATGGTTATTAGCTTCTTTATTCTCCCTCTCCCAGAAAGTCCGAGTTACCCAGGAAAACTATGATGGATTGAGGTTTATTATAGCCCAAGACTCTTCAGTCATAGTTTTTTGTGGTGGGTTAGCCCAAGTGTGTGCGGGTAGGTTTGTTTCCTAAGTGTCTTCGGGATGAGGCCCAAGTGTTTTTGGGTGAGAGGTATGGTTTTTGTTTCCCAAGTGTCTTTGGGATGAATCCCAAGTGTCTGAGGGCAGGAAGTGTGGTTGTGGTAGCCTAGGTGTCTGCAGGTAGGAAGTGTGGTTGTGATGGCCCAGGTGTCTGCGGGCGGGATGTGTGGTTGTGGTGGCCCAGGTGTTTGCGGACAGTATAAACGTGTGATTGGGATGGCCCATATGGTTATTGTTTTGGGTGGTAGTGGGAATGTAGTGGGATTTTTGGGGGAGGTCTGATGCATAGGATGTTCTAAATAACCAGTGGGAAAGTGGTTCAGGGTACCCAAATATCTATGTGCTATTAATATTACTTTACCTGACTTGCGTTATTTAGGGAGTGTGCCTTGGTGAGGTTGGGTGATTATTTATCTTGATAGGTTCATTGGTTTCTGATGTCTTCATAGGGACATTAGTATGTTCCCCCACTTGTGCATGAGTGACTTTGGTTTCCCTACTAAGTATACTTGTATACTCATCCTATGTATATAAAACTGCTTTTAGGTTTCCAGGAGTACCTCAAGGACCGTGTTAGACCTTACTAGCTCGGGTGTCGGGACAGTTGTCATTGATGCTTTTCTTTTTCTTTTGGTAATCTCCTTCAGAGTTTTCTTGTACTTTGTATTGTTTTCACTTTTGAACATACACGTGGGAATGAATTTCAGTTTTCCTTTTTTCCTTTAGTGTCTGGAGTTGTTTTGATTTACCACCTTATCTTCCAATATTTTTTAAAAAAAAGGGGTAATGCCTTCCATAGTATGTAATATTTCATGCCCTTGGTTCTAGTTGCCACCCTGGGGCCTACTGAAGGCGGGATTCAGGGGTCAGTATCTCGTTTTTGTCTTGAGGAAAGAAGGGTGTGGCACTCTGTTGTCCCTTCCCTCATCTTTCTGAAGGCAGGTCATGACACTTATCCATCATAGTTAGTGCCACTTAGGCAATATGCTCACACTATTCATCACACGATTGGCACACGATTAGGGTAACCATGTGGGAAAAACTGTGTGAGGTAGAGTTCCTGAGTAGTGAGAGCGACATAGTTAGAGCACAGTTTGGGAAAACAATGTGGCCAAACCGTGCAACCCAGTTTTGAGGGTGAAGTTACCAAAATTCCCTTAATGATTTTAAGTTTCATTTTCTTCTTTCTTTCATCCTCCTCTAGCCACATGAGGCTCTCCTTGAGTTGTGGGTTCCTCCTTCAACGCCTAATCTAGGATTCAAGATATATCCTCCATCTGTTGTCTGATTCAAGATTCATCTGTCTCTATGGTTCTGCATCGGTAATATTTCAATTCCTTTTGAATATTTCTCCATTTAATCTTCTCTCAACCATGTTATCGTAGTGGAATCTCATTTTCCCTTTTTCCAGAGTGCATGTTGGTTTCATCGATTTTTTCCAAACCAGATCAAATCATACCTTGATATTGGACAAGTAAAGCATCCTAAGAATAAGATAGGTGGTATATGTATTTTCCCCTAAATTTCCAATGAATCATAAATGTTTTCATTTTTCCACACACCGGCCTTTGCCACACATTTTCTTAAAATTGAGTTCTTCATTTTAAATTGGTTTATGCAATATGTATTACCTCTATTGAACCTTGTTATGTAAATTGAGGATGTTAAACTCGATCTTGGACACCCCTTGGGTGTTTCATATTGAATTTACCCTTTTTAATTAGTTGTTTAAATGCTTGGAATGCCTTATAAGCCTTCGAATGGGATTAATAATGGAATTTCCACTTGTAGGTAATTGACCAATTGATAATGGAACCTTTTAAGTGCCATTTTGAACCTCATAATTGTTTTCCCATGTTTGATAGTTTGTTTTAAAATTCATATTTGGTTAATTGAGTTTAGATTATCGAATTTGATGCTTAATTATGGCAAATTAATTGTTTAATAAACAATGTAATATTTTTATAATAAAACTCCTTGAATGAGGTGCATTGTATTTGAAATTAAAAAGTGGTAATTTGTTATTCATACCATGCTTGATATTTGGCATGTTAGTTCATGGAATATTTGATGTTATTAAATAGAGTATCCCTCCTTTATATAAATGTATAGTGAAATAAGGCACCTTCTAAGTGCCCATCCTATCTTATTAATTGAATGGCTTTCCCCACTCCTAAATAAATGACTAATGGACCAAGATCCTCCTAAGGGCTTGGCTTCCTTAATGAATAGAATTTTTCCATGTAGGTAATTTCTCAATTAGACCAAGGTACCTTTTAAGTCCCCCTTTGAGCCTTGTTAAAAAAAATTCCATGTTTTCATATATTCATTGGCATGTCTTTGATTGAATGGTTTACTCATGATGGTTGTTTTCTTTAAATGAGATGTTTCATAAAAATGGAGTGGCTTGACATGATAGATTGCCTTACTTGAGTGTTTTAAAAGTTATTTCTTGACTATATTGAATGGTATGCTTCAAGATGGTTTTCATGCCTTGAATGAATTAAATGGTTTAATTGAAATAGATTTGAAATGGGTGGTTCGACCATGCCTTTTGTTATAATTAAATAATCACGGATTATGTGAATTTTTATAAATGTAAAGCCCATGGTTATGGTTGGTCTTAGTAAAAGTAAAGCATGAGAGGTACTGTATCATTTCTATTTTATTATAAATATGATTACACCTTGTTATAGGTTGTGTAACTATGGTAAGGGTCCTATTGAGAATGATAGTATCACGCCCCCTTACATCGGGTGTTGATCATGAAGTCTCTCACCGGTGATATTATGTGGATGGTGGGCATGGAGCACCACATCCCTTGTGAGTGTTGACATGATGACACACTCACTTCTATTCAAGTGTTGACATGATGGAACACTCACCATCTCAAGTGACGATCATGTTGTCTCCCACTCATTATGAGATGTAGTGCATGTACCCTTTTTCTTGAGCTTATATTCTCATTTAGACTGGTTATAGATAACTGAATTACACCCCAATCCATCCATTAAATAGTATTCCATGTATATGGACACTTACATCTGCATGTACTTAGTTCATATAGGTGGATGAAATATATAAATATACTATGTATATACTATTACTATATACATATGGTTACTAATTAGATCATCATTGTGGCAAGGGGCTGAAGCAGGTAGAGTCATCCAGGTGTCCCTTTGGAGCCTAAGTCTACCAGTATTTGTTTTTTAGCTTTGAATAATGTTTTTCTTATACCTACACACTAATTTACTTTATATTTATGGATTGGATTTAGATGTAGAAACCATGGGTGGTAACCTACTGGGATTTATATCTCACACCCTGCTTGAGCCGCTATTTCACTGGGTTACCTGAGTAGATCTCATGTTTGTAGGACCATGGATTATTGCTTTTCCTAGTTTGCTTGTATCTGGAGTTAGGAGCACAAGACTGAGTTAGAGATTAGGATTCTCATGGAGATCACCCTTAGAGATTTCCTTTTATTTATTTATGTACTTCTTTGTATCAGGTTGCCTATTGTATGTCTACTGTTTCAGTTTTGTATTATCATTTAGACATGCATGAATTATTGTACATTGGAATTGGCCATTGGTTATATTTAGTTTATATTATTCTTCTCATGATCTATCTTTCATTTATTACTACTTCCATTATTGTTTGTTGTTTCTTTAGTTTTTGATATACTGTTGTGCTACTATGATCATGAGGGTATAGTCTCCCCACTATCACCTCCTCAGACCCTCACTGCTAGTCGGTAGGCTCAAGCATACGGGGAGGCGCACTTCAGGCCATGTGACCCACCGGTCCAGACACTGGTTTAATAGTCAGTCGGGCCAAGACATTACAAGGATCCTTATACTAAGCCCAAGGCATCGCCTGATATAGAAAAAACTAGGTGAACCCTTGTGTTCCACCTCTAAAGAAGTTACCCAACATAATGTGCCTCCTGACACCTCATGTTTATGTCAAGTCACTCACATACCAAAGGCATTCCCAAAAAATAAAAATATGCTCCCTCAAACTCCTTCTCAAAATAACTCGTTGTCTTGAAGCCCAATGTCTGAAGGCACAACAATATCTGTCCTAAAAGTAATATCATCATCAGATCATCAGCTGATGTCATGAGGAACGATGATGTCCGTCCTCCTAAAATAGTTATGGACCAACGACCTCAATCATGGTGAGCCTCAACCCCCAACCAATGTCATCCAATGGCTCTTCACCATCCATGTGGCTTTCTACAGCAAGCACCTCTAACTATAATTCTTAAGCAGCAACTATCAGAGGTCTTTATCCACACAAGTGGTCAAATCCACCTCAACATTTGAGTTAACACACGGTGTCATTTATGACTTAGGTAGGATCCATTTACATGGCCTGATTTGGAGGACCAGTCCAATGCATTGAACCAAGACTACACGGCGTGTACTGCCGAATACATGTCGTGTATTCTGGTGTTGTATGGACATGAACGTTTGGAACCTCTGGATGAGATCCTCTATTTTATTTTAATCAAAATTAAAAGAAAAATTTGTTTATGTAAGGTGAGCGAGAAATGAGAGAGGAGGAACAGATCTCAAGATTCAGATTTGTAGAACGATTAATATTGAATTGAAACAACTAAATTATTAAATGCGTAAATCATCAATGAAAAACTAAATAATTATAATCAATGATATGACCCCCTCTGATACCACTTATAGGTTTCGGGCGCAGCGGAAGCGCATTGGTGGGTGTACCCAACTATAATTTTAGCGTTAACAATGATCAATATGAGATCCATCATGATAATAAAATGTCAAATCTTTGGAATAGAACGAAGAATGAAAAAAAGAAAGAGGGGAGTCCTGGAACCATATAGAGGATCATCATATGTTGGTTATAATTAATTTAACTAATTTACAAGAATTACCTTGATGGAATTATTTCTTCGTTGATATTTCCGGTCACGATCTGATGTGATCCGTCGTTGCGTCATAGAATCCAAGTGTAAGATTCCTCTAGCGGTGATCCACATGTGCTCCACGCATCTCTGGACATCTCTGAAGGGATCTCCGGGTGCTAGCGCAGAAGAGCCTTCACTTGCGATTTCTGTCTTCAAATCACCTTGATCCGGTGGAGGTGGATCTCTCTCTCGTAGCTTGAGAGCGTTCTTGGTGGAAAAGGAATTCTCTCTTGGCTTGAGAACTTTTTCCAAATCCATTGTGCACACACCATAGAATGGCTAGGATAATAAGAAATATATAATAAGTATTTTTAATTACATAGAATAATAAAATTAATTAATTACTCGAAAGCATTTATTCATATCATTTAATTCTTAGTAATACCCCATGTCCAATAATAAAAGTTGACTATTATTATTACTTGACATGCACCCAGTTAATTACACCTAATATTATTTAATTAAATAAATAATATTATTTCTCATAAATTCCCAGAAAAACTACACGGCGTGTATATATTAATATACACGGTGTGTACTTTTATTTTTCCATTTTCTTTATTTCCTCCACCATATTTATTAGACCTTGAATAATGGCTATTTATTTCTAAAATAAATATCACTGCATTACTCCCTAATAAATATATTATTTCACCCACAATATATTCTTGAATAACTAGTGTCGAAATAAATGCTATCAGGAATCCTTAAATAATTATTAAACCAAAATCAGGAATAATCTTTATTTAACTTGTTAAATTAATATTTAACTTGTTAAATTAATATTTAACTGAGATATGTGGACACACTTAGTGTGTGATCCTCTAGACCTCTTTCTCAGTGGCATTAGGAGGAGCCTGCCTAAAGTCCAAGGTCAGCGTCTAGCAACATGGAAAGGCACCCATAGAGAAATAATTTAATGCCATAATGATGTGTCACCTCCTACGAATGCTTACCGTGTAATGTAATCCCTTTGTCACGATATCTCGAATCAAGTGGGTTGTATGCTAGTGCCATCAACCCATGTGCTTGATTATTCTTTCTTGGACTTACTGGAATTGAACTCACCCATTCCTTACCATGGACATGGATTTATTTAGGCTATATCAATTCCATCAAAGGGCCTGAGATATCTACTTCTGATATGGAATATAAGGGACAAATCCTTTCTCGCATTATCTATTAATGCAGTATTACTCATGATGCACCCAACATATCCTGCCTCGCTACGTACAGTGTTTCGTCACAGTTTTCATCAATAAATCTAAGTGTGCGAGTTGTAATACCCATTAATAATAATCTTAAAGTCTTAGGACCAATACACATGTCTGTAGATAGGAAAATCCAATGACACTATGAAATGTGTATTTCTTACTGGCAGGTCTCATTATCATAATATCCTCTTGGATATTATCAAGGGCGCACACCATGAGAAGGCGCCTCAAAGTTTTATGAGTCCTCACCCCTAATGACTTGTATTATTTGTGCCCCTCAAATAACATCATCCAACCATAGAACATATATTCAAGAACAGTGTTATAGCACTTCTGGGTTCTCATCTTAGCAGGGATCTGCTATAACCCTTTAATGAAACAACTATCCTTAGGACATTATCACATGCATTGTCACACAGAAGAACAATCAATATGTGATAAGGTATTTATTAATGAATAAAGTACAAAGTATTTGGTTCTAGGCCACCAACTCCAACAAGGAGCACATGACTGAGCTAGATATCAGGATGCTCATGGAGATCACACTTAGGGATTTCCTTTCTTTTATTTATTTATACACATCCTTGTATCAGGTTTCCTATTATATGTCTACTATTTCAGTTTTGTATTATCATTTGGACATGCATGCATTGTTGTACATTGTAATTGTCCATCGATTATATTCAGTTTATATTATTATTTCAATGATTTGACTTTCATTTATTACTGCTTCTACTACTGTCTATTATTTCTTTAGTTTCTGATATATCATTGTGCTGCTCTGATCATGAGGGTATAGTCTCATCGCTATCACCTCCTTAGACCCACACTGCTAGTCGGTAGCATCTAGCATACGGGGAGGTGTACTTTAGGCCATGTGACCCACTGGTTCGGCCACTGGTTTAGTGGTCAGTCGGGATGGGATGTTACAAGGATCCTTAGCCTAAGCCCAAGGCATCCCCTGATATAGAAAAGTCCAGGTGAACCCTTGTGTTCCACCTCTAAAGAAGTCACCCAACACCATGTGCCTCTCGACACCTCGTTTCTATGTCAAGTGACTAACGTCCCGAGGCATTCCCAAACAATGCAAATCAGCTCCCTCAGACTCCTACTCAAAATCACCTGTCGACTTGAAGCCTGGCGTCCAAAGGCACAATGATATCTATCCTCAACTTAATATCATCATCATATCATCAGTTGACATCATGAAGAATGATGATTTCCATCCTCCCAAAATAGTTCTACCCTAATGGCCTCAAGCACAGTGAGCCTCAACCCCCAACTGACAGCCTCATCACTGTCATCCGATGGATTCTCACCATCCATGTGGCTTTCTACGGTAAGAACCTCCAACTATAATTCTTAAGCGGTAACTATCGGAGTCCTCTATCCACATGAGTGGTCAAAAACACCTCAACATTTGAGTCAACCTGTGTGAACATGACTCCAAACGATGCTTTGGCCAACACAGGTGATCAAAAATCACCAAATAGAACCTAATCCACACTAAATCTGACACTTCATGCCCCTGTGACCATGTCTCTCAATCCAATGGTCATGTTATCCAATGTCACAAGAGCCTTTATCATAACCTGACGACCGCACCACCTCAAACTGATGATCGAGTCATCTAACTTGTGATCAACATCACCCAAATGAAAATATATAACTCAGGCCACACCCAACTTGATGATCGTATCACCTCAGTCTAGATAGCCATGCCATCTCAATCCTCAGGCTGATTCTTTCACGATCCCATGGATCTCAGTCATGCATCACAAGAAATTCAAATATATAATTCACTTCAAATTAAATAAAACAATTTAATTTATATAACCAACACACCTGGCCTAACTACCCAAGTGGTTCACAGCCTCTAACCTAGCCTCGCACGAGTAAACAAGGTTAGGAAATGCTCAAAGATGTCCCATATGATCAATTTAATTAATTAAAAGACAACTATTAACTTAATTAATGTTCACTCAGTCAACATAATGGTGTGTTAAAATCTGCACCCCCAAAAAACTCACGAAATTGGAATTAAAGGTAAGCACCACCTACCTTGGGTCGATAGACATAGGAACATCCAATCTTGACCTCTAACTCAGACCGATTTGGAAGAAATCAACATTTTAAATGGACACCCTGAAAATAGGGTAAAATCACTCGCACAGATTTAGTGAACCATGAGGTGAGAACAATAAAAATAGAATAAAGAGTATGAAGAGCCTTACCGATATAGATCCAACGCAACTAACTACTCTAAGAATGAAGTCCAGATGAGGGAGTTGGTTCAAACCTAGAGGAGAGGAGGAGGAGAGTTTCCCCTTTGTTGTGTGTGACCCATGGAGGAAGAAGGAGGAAAATTAGTAAATAGAGGTAAGTTAAAATCAGTAAATTCAACTCCTTAATGGGTCCCATGGTTATCTCGCATGGTATGCCAAACCGTGTGGAAACCGTACAACTCTTGTTGCTTAAGAACCAAGTCCCGCATGGTTAGCTCACATGGTTATTACTAACCGTGTAGAAACTGTGCATGCTACAATGCATAGGTACTTCCCCAATGGCACTAAGCTTGCGACTTGTGCACAGTTCACCATAACTGTGTGAAAACCATGTGAATTCCCTCTGTTAAATACTACAGAGGTTTTGCATGGTCGTGTGCCTCTGACGCACCGAAAACCCAACTAAACCCCCAAGACACTTGTTGAGAATTTAGAATCATTTAAAAGAAATGTCTTGGGTCAAAGGAAAACTTGAAATTAAGTTCTGATAAATGAGAAAGAAGTTGGTCCGCTCACCAAAATCCAAAAATTCAAAACGGACGAGGAATTCAACCGACTCCAAAAACTTGGGACATTACAATGTTGATCTCGCTGATTGGTTGGACTCACAAGTAGAACATATGTATGTAAAGACGAAACCTCTAATATTTGGACACAAAGACCACCTTACACTCCTGAGATTCTTATCCACCAATATTGAAGCCTACGTCATCAAAAGATGATCAGGAACCTTTTCGGAATCTAAAGTCATGGAGGAGAGGCTGAAATCCATGTGGAAGAGGTCGATATCCTCATAATATGGGTGCCAGAGGAAAATCCAGGAAGTGTATTTTTTTTATTACTTTGGTGGTCAAAGGAAAACCTTTTGTGTTTTTGTTTTGATTATTTGGATGAGGGAATAAATATTTCTATGACCCCACTCTCTCTTGTCTTTTCCTTATACTTTTCTTAATAGAGGGGTTTAAACCCCAACTTGTTTCAGAAAAAATATTAATATTATTAATAAGTAATTTAGTAATTAATATTTATTATTAATTAAATATTAGCTAACTATTATTACAATAGTTCGAGGAGGGGGATACAAAGAAATGAAGAAATCTAACTTGTCTACAAGTACTTTTGGAGACTCGAACCTGAGACCTCCAATGAGATCCTTCAAAAACATAACCACTAGGCTACGTCCCTGGGGCTTAGTTAACTATTAATTATTGATAAACTTAAAAAAAATATTAATTATTATTATAAATTATTAATGAATTGTGATTAGTTGACAATAATAAATAAATATTAGTAATTTATTAATAATTATTACTTATTAATAAAAATAATAAAAATAACTATTAATAATTTATTTCCGTTTCTCCAACGAATGGATTTGATTGGCTTCATCTGGTGATTTTAGGGCTTTTCATGCAGACTATCTACCATGGGAAAGGATTTAAATCGTCTCAGGTTTGGCACCTGAACCTGAGCATCAGGTTGGCCGCTGGATTACTGCCACGTCATGTGAGTTCATCCGAACTGTTAAAATATTGAAAAAAATAATGAAATAAGCTAAGGGAAAGTAAAGAGAAAAGTGTGGGTTAATTACTTCCCACCTAAACAAGGGTGACAGAAATATTTCGACCGCCGTGGCTACATGAGATCGGTGAACTTTGGGATTCTCTGAGGGCCAGGTTCAGCATTTTCTGGTCGCGCCTACATCGACTCAGGTCCACCTGTCAGGGGCGGATATACCCATGCAGGTTATTCACGATTCCAGGGGATGGAAGCCATACCCGGTGTTTGTAGGCACCATTTTCAGCTTTAGTTCATAGGGTCGGAAATAAACCATGCATGTTTGGGGCTTTCTGAAGGTTCGTTCATAGGAGGTGTTCTGACGCAGTAGTTTCAGGATGAATTTTTAGAAACCCTTTCCAAGAGTGTAGCAGTTTGTAGGAGGATTTCCCATCAAGGTTCGGGATTCTACTAGTCCCTTTCTCTATTATAAAGAACATCATGAAATCATAGTTCAAATTATGCATTGACAGCTCTACTGCAAAATTTCTTTACAAATTGGAAATTGAAATTCCAAGTTCAAAATTTCAAAAGATTCGAAGAAGATAACTAGGATTTTGAATGGGAATTTTCTAAAGGGAAAGTCCGATGGGAATCTCCATTGGGAATTTTCTAGTGAGAATTTTCAGTGCGAATTTCCATTATGAATTTCAACTGGGAGTTACTACTATGAATTTGCAACTGCAATTTCCAATGGGAATTTCTAGTGTGAATTTGCAGTGTGAATTGGCAGTACGAATTTGCAGTGCTAATTTTCAGTGGGAAATAATAGTTTGAATTTTCAACTCCAATTTCCAATGGGAATTTCCACTAGATCCAAAGGAAACACCGTTAAAAAAATTATTGACAACATTGATCAAACACTTTGTGTAGAAAAATTGATCACATAATGACAACAAGGGACCTGAATCTAAATGCTCTACAAGGTGAAAAGGCTATATATTCATTTGATTTAAATGTTGTTCAAAAATTTTCTGACTGCTACATCACGGAGCATAGCGGTGAGGAAATTACAAAGTCAAAGAGCAGTGTAGAAATTAGCATCAACAGAGACGAAGTCCCAAATTCGGAATAAAGCACCCCATGTGAAAACATTTATAAAGAAAGTAGTACATGGAGACTAAGTATTGGGATGAATTTTAAATCAGATTCAGATGCTTATTCGTTTTATGTTTCTTATGGAGGAATTGTGGGTTTCAATGTACATAAATAGTATGTTAACAAATATAAAAAGGAAAAAACTTTGGTAACATCCACATTGTATACATGTAGCAAAGAAGGATGTCGAAGAGCAGACAAACATGATGTCAATGTCAAAAATCCACATTCGGAAACAAGGAATAATTTTCCAGCACAAATGGGATTTGTCTACATGTCAATAACCAATATGAGTGCGCACAATTTGTTGAGGAGCATAACCATCCCTTACATGATCTTAAGACCATTCATTTCATGAGGTCACAAAGATGCATTAGTGATGCACAATGTGCTGAGTTGTATGTTAATGACAGAGATGGTCTGAAGCCCGGTGATTTGTTTTCACTTGCAACAGTTATTGCAGGTGGCCCTGCGATTCTTGAATATACACGAGTGGACCAACTAAATTATCTACAGTCCAAAAGACAAAGGGAGTTTCAGCTATGTGATGCGATGGTATGTTACAATACCTAGAGAAGCAATCAAGATATAACATGTCATTCATATACTCAGTGCAACTTGACATGTGCGGTCAAATTAGCAATATTTTTTGGATTGACCCAAGAATGAAGGTTGATTATTATCATTTTGAAGATGTTGTTGTGTTTGAAACTACGCTCAACACAAAAAAGGATTCTAGCCCTTTGGGAGTGTTTTCGGTATAAATCCTTATAAGGAGATTGTAATTTTTGGTGCAGCATTGTTATATGATGAGACTGCAGACTCATTTAGTTGGTTGTTTAATAGATTTTTTAATTTACATAGAGGCAAACATCCAAAGACAATTTTCACAGATCAAGATGCAGTAATGTCTAAAGCAATTGGTTTGACACTACATACAACAAGACAAGGCCTATGCACCTGGCACCTAATGCAAAATGGCATGAAATGGTTGGCACATATAATAAAATATGACTCGACAGTGTTGGAAAAATTGAAAAAATGCATGTATGGCGTTGTAGAGATTTCAAAATTTGAAACAATATGGAAAGAAATCCGACTACATTGCAGTGATACAAATTCAACATGGATAGAAGATATGTAAAAATTCAAAGAAAAATGGGCTCATTGTTTTATGAAAATTGCGTCAACATTAGGAATTCGAAGCACACAGTTAAGTGAATGTTTTAATGGTGTATTAAAGGATTATTTGAATCATAAACTCAATGTCTTGGAATTCTTCCAAAAATTTGAGAGTGTGTTGGAGAAGAATCGGTATCGAGAAATGAAAGCTGAATTTGATTGAAGGGAAAAGCTACCACGCAATCATTTTGCATATCATCTGATCATGGTTCAAGCAAGTCATTTGTACACTCAAAAAATATTTGATCTTTTTTAGCATGAACACCAACTATGTGGTGCTTTTTGCCTTAACTCTTGTAATGAAATTGTTTCCCCAAAATGGTATATTGTGGCAATGAAAGGTTCGTCAAATGAGTTTAGAGTAGAAGTGTACCAAAAATCACCTATCAGAATTGGTTGTACTTGTCTGAAATTTGAAAGTTATGGTTATTTGTGTTGTCATGATTTGAAAATATTAGAAAGGTTGGACGTGCAGTCTTTTCCAGAGTTGTATATCTGTAAGAGATGGACAAGAAATGCCCGTGACATCTAGTTGGAATACATCATAGTTAATCATGTTGAAGAGGATATGGTAGCAAGAAAATCTAAATGTTACCAATAATTGGAACGAATGGCAATAAATCTTGTAACAGAATCCCGTGAGTTTGAACAAGGATATAGAATTGGAAGGTCAAATTTGAACAATTATGCCAGAGAATTGCAGGACGCCAAAAAGAATGTACCCTCAAAATGCAGTAAACAAGAAGCTAACAACCAAGGTTGACAATAGTCTAAAACATCATTTAAGAAAAAAGATAAAAGGAAAAGTGGTGACAGGCTGAAAAGTTGTCTAGAGCGGACAAGAAAACGCATCAAAAACCGGTGCAAAATCATAAATCAAGAGACTGCAGAACTGGTACTGCATTGTTATTATTTGCTTATGTTATTGAAATAATACATTTTATGTTGTTATGACTAAATATTGTTATAATGTTATTGCAGGGAACAACTAGAGAACCGAAAAATAGTGGTTGTAATGGAGAAACTATCACATATGTCAATGTAAGTATTGTACAGTAGGTTACAAAACATTTGATATTGAAACCAACATCATAGCACTTAAAATAATGTGATATTTAAAACCTTATATAGTATAAATGGTTATGTGTAACTCTCAGTGGTGGTTTCATGGTTGGACACTCCATATAGCTCTATAACATATTGATAGAAAATTATGAAACGACTAGAAAAATCAGAACCTCCACATCATAGCCTACTGACCACACAGTAGAGTCCCGGGATAAGAACATTTTTGTAGTAAAATCAAACCCTCCAGCTCAGAATTTAATTTCCACCATTCCATGGGTAAAACATGCATGGACCCCCTATCCTGGACCCACTATTGTATACACACCATAGTCTGAATCCACCTAGTCAGCCTCTAGTGCTTCCGAATGTTCTTACTCTTCTATCCCCAATTAATCACCCAGCCAAACTCTCTACAATACTAGCCTAGTGGACCATGTTCCAACCATGAAACCACCATTGAGAGTTACATTGATACCCATATCATAGTACTATATATAATGTGATATTTAAAACCTTATACAACAGTTCTACTATTATTTTATTATGTTAATGAAATATTTCATTCAATGATAACATTCATAAATAATGTTATAATAATGTTGTAGGGAAATGAAATAGAACCATTAAATGATGGTTACAATGATGATAGTGTCATAAATCTCAATGTAAGTACATATTGTTCTATATCTTCAAAACCTACAAATTTAAACAGTTCATAGCAGTTGATAAGTTGTCCTATTTGAAATCTTATGCAACACTTTTGTTAGTTATCATTGTAGTTGTTAATATATAATTATTGATGCAATTAGGAGCTGACAAGGAGGAATTTTCCACCATTGAAGATGCAACATTCAACAATGGCTGCAAATGGGAATGACAACATAAATACGAGGACCGAGAACTCATTGCAAGCATTTCATAATTCAATTGATACACAGCTTCAACTGCAGTTGTCATCACAATATGAAACTTCTTTTGAAAATCAGTTTTTATAATTGAATTCATTGGTGCGGGTAGGGAAATTGTAAAAATCATCTTGTACACAATCAAACTAGAAATTTCCCCTCCCATTTTACAATGAAACAATCCAGTGGAAAATTCCAATTCGAATTCCTAGTTTCAATTTGTATGTATAATAAAATGAGAGTGTAAATAAAAATGACATTGTAACACCTAAAAAAATGATGTAAATGAAACTAAAAATTTCCACACAGTTTGGAGTGGGAGTTCCCACTCGAAATTCTCAGTTGGAAGTTATATCCACAACCAGTTTCTGTTAAAAGAACTGATCCACACTTTACAGTGGGAAATTCCACTGGGAATTTCCAATGAAAATTCCGAGTTGGAATGTATATGCACAGACAATTTACATTGAACCAATTGTCCCACAATTTACAGTGTGAAATTGCAATGGCAATTTTCAGTGGAAATTCCCAGTTGAAATTTCTATGCACAACCAGTTTCCATTGAAAGGCGTGACTCCAGAGACTACAAGCAGAAATACCAGTTTAACACCCTTCATACTGTTAAAGATTAAATCAATATAAGCTATATGAAAATGGTTATCTAGATAAGAAAATTACCATTTTCACCCTATTTAACACCCAAAAAAGTGATGAAAACCAAACCGCAAAATTTAAATCCGTAGTTTACAGTGGGAATTTCCACTAGAATGTTCCAATGACAATTCCCTATTAATAATTATATGCAGAACAACTTTCCTAGTCATTCAAATAAAACAATGCATACTAAAAAGACAAAGAACATAGCAACACCTATCATAAAACTAGTGTTTGTTCATCCTGAAGAAATTACCCATTTCCACCCACCAATCACCCACCAACACCATCACAAAAAGTCACAGTAGTTATGTTTGTTAAAAGATAACCATATTTTTGTTACATTAAAAAGATAATTAACAATCATCATTGCTTCTGACTGCAACCAAATACTTTCGACTCTCAGCATCGATCTTCATTGTCGTCCTCCTAGGATCATTTAATAAGTAATGCACCATAAACAAGTTCCTCTCAATAAGTTCTTTTTCTGACAAACATTTTGGAACTTCAAATCCTATAGCCAAACATTCCATGATATAACAAATGATGACACCACAATCCAAAGTCGCATCTCCCTGTTGCGGCGTCTTCTCAATTGTCATGTCCCATTTACATGGATTGAACTTCTCAGCATGAACTAAGCTGAAAACTTCCTCCAAAAATGATTTTTGTAAAAAAAATAAATGATTAGTCCATCTGTTAATGTATTCGAAATTATATCGTACATTGTATAATAACTTACCACAGTCACTGCATCTTTAAGGAACGGATCGCTTGCTCTCGTGAGTCGAATGGGTTTCATTGAGTTATAATATTGAAACATGCTTTTTTTCAAATCCATAACTAATAAATTTCAATGGATATTATCAGAATTTATTGGGCATAATAAAAACATGGAGCTCCTCATACCGGCAACTACTGGTCGCTTCAAAAAGGTGTCCTTTAATTTGTCATTTTTTGAATACAGAACTCCCTATAAGCCAATGACAAAAGGAAATATAAGAATGTAGTAACCATTAACTATAGACATGTTTTCATCATGAAAACTGCCAAAATATGCTCATCATTGTATGAAAAATGAATTACAGTCTTATTGTAAAGGTGCTTGGCATGAACGAACATCTTTCCATGTCGGAAATGCCAACCATACTCCGAAGCCGACATCTTTCTTGAATGATCACCGTATATGCATCTATGACCTATTTTGAAAAATTGAACTTAATAAAAGAGAAAGCAGCGTTGATTAAAGAAACTAATCCAAAACATACCGTACTAGAAGTGCACTTCTTCTTTAACAAATCACTAATGTTTTTCATATTGATCTGTTGTGATTTGTCACCAGATTTCCATACCACACTACTATTGTCATGAAATGTCATTTTAAATTTTAGTACAGTGTAAACTATATGAAAAGAAATTATAAAAAAAATTAATAGCATTACCTGTCCCCATCTGCATCAACTAACATCTGCATCAATCGTCTATCATTTGTTGTCACTATATTATGTTGCATTACCCACTTAGTAATTAATTGGGATAGCTTTCCAAATACTGTTGGCCTCTTTGTCGCAGTCAGCTGTGGATATATATATGGAGACTAACACTTCGATTTCCTTGTCCTACTCTTGACATCTCTAATCAAAGATGTTTGTATCTTAGAGGTAGAAGAGCCTGGAATGGACTGGTCAACACGTTTTGGCCCTTCATTGCCCAATTCTTCATTCATATCTTCCTCCTCACTTTCCTCCAAAATAGTTTCTTCCATCCTCTTAGCATCATGAATATCCTTTGTGCTACCTTCATTTACAGCAACTGAAGTTTTAAGCTTTTCCATTTCAACATCTTCACTCCCAATATCCTCTAAAACAGTTTCTTTCTCCTCATTGAAAACTGTTTTAACCACTTCCTTCCCCTTCAACTTTGATTTCAAAACCAGAATTTGTCTACTCTGCAGCTTTATTTGGGCCTCCAGTCTCTTGACCCGCTTATGAAATTTCACATTCTCCACGTAGCATCCTAAAGAATCCTCCTTTGAAACATCTTTCATGTGTCGCCTCATACTAAACAAGACTTTTTTTTCATCAACTACCTGTGGGGTAGGTACTGTAACATCAGAAGGCCTTGGAAGCAGCCTGGGGCTCTACCTAGACTTGGTTGGAGTCTGGATTGCATAGTACAAACATAATTACAAATGTTATAAATTATTCTAAAAGTAAAGGACTATTTAGTAACATATTCTACTAATAGTACCTTGGTAGATTCTTGTACATCGACGTCAACATCTTACAAACTCCACCGAACAAATAGAGGAGCACATTCTCTTTTGGGTGAAACATTCCCAGACTTCTCAACATACCAATACTATAATATTTAATATTGTTAGGAAATACTAAACCAACATGGAAAAATTAATCAATTAAATAAAGTTGACGACCTTACCAATAAGATAACAACGGAGCCAACAACTTTTAATGGGCAAGTGTGATTTTTTGTCACTGACGTGAGAAGCTGGTCATGAATACCAGCAGCCCGAGAAAACCTCTTCACTTTCGAGATATCATCAAAATAAGTAACAAAATTCCAACCGACATATGAACCGGATGTGGAGAAAAATAATGTGGCGCACGCAAACAAGCAAAGAAAACATGAAACATCGGAGAAATCTTTCTCTTCCCTTGCTTCAACAGTGTCAAGAATAACTCTCCGTAAAACACCCTGTGTTAATAGCCGGCCCACATGCACAAACCTTCTCCTCAAAAGGGTTGAGTTATTTGGTCATAATGTGTATGGAGATGATAAAGGAAACTGACCATCCTCAATGCCAAATATATCATGGATGTCATCAACTGTTAATTCCATCATCTTACCACCTATATCAAACCTTTTTAATTAAACATTGTACCTCTTTAATATTAATAAAATAGAACCATCTGTTTTTTTACAATCATTAAAGGGCACTCTATTTTCAACAAAGACTTTAAACAATTGCCAAAATGGTATCTTCTGAAGAAATTTAATGTGATTCTCAGTGAGTTTAGGCCTAATCTCATGAAATTTTTTCCATAACCCAGTCATTGAAGACCTGTAGTGGGTGATAGATGATATAGATGCTTCTTCTGCCATAAAAACCAGTATCCCAAAAAAATTAGCTTCTTCAATGTCAATATTAACATAAGGAAAACAAGTGACGACATTACCAAAACAAAGTGTGCAATTTCAACTCATTCTAAAAAGGGATATGCAGTTCAAAATTAGAAATGAATTCCACAGGGAATTTTCAGTGGGAGTTTGTAGTAGGGATTTCTAGAGGGAATTTCCAGTGGGAGTTTCCACTGGGAATTTCCAATGAAAATTCCCACTGAGAATTTGCAGTAACAAATTCAAGTGGAAATACCCATGCCAACAGTAGGAAAAGACGGTGTAAAATTTCAACTCCTTCTCATTATGGTTTGTAGTTGGAAATTATAAATGAATTCCATAAGGAATTTGCAGTAGGAATTTGCACTGGGGATTTTCTATAGAAATTTCAACTGGCAATTTTCGGTGAAAATTTCAACTGCGAATTTCCAGCAACAAATTCCAGTGGAAATATCAATGCCAACCGTAGAAAAAGGCGGTTTGAATTTCCAATGGGAATATGTGGTGTGAATTTCTAGTAGGAACTCCATAGGGAATTTCCAGTAGGAAATTGCGGTGTGAATTTCCAGTGGAAATTTGCGGTGTGAATTTCCAGTGAAAATTTGCAGTGACAAATTCTAGTGCAAATACCCATACCGACAGTAGGAAAATACAGTGTACATTTTCAACTCATTCTAACAATGGTTCTGCAGATTCCATAGGGAATTTTCACTGGGAATTTGCACTGGGAATTTGCACTGGGAATTTCAACTGGGAATTTCCAGTAGAAATATCGATACCAACAGTAGGACAAGACGGTGTACAATTTCAACTCATTCTGATTATTGTTTTGTAGTTGGAAATTATAAATGAATTCCATAGAGAATTTCCACAGGGAATTTCCACTGGGAATCTCCAGTGAATTTCTACTGGGAACTTCCACTGAGAAATCCAAGAAGAAATATCACTGCCCAACAGTACAAAAACACGATGTACATTAAAAAAATGGTTTTCAGTTGGAAATTATAAAACAATTCCATGTGTAATTTACACTGCATTTCAGAATTCCTAGTTCTAGTTGGACTGAGAATTTCCACTGGCAAAACCCCAGAGAAAATTTCCAGTGGGAATTCAATGCCAAATGTGCACTGGAAATTCTCAATTCAAAACAACAAGTGATTGAAAAACTAACTGTTCAGAAATTATAAATTGTAAATGAATCTCAGTGAGACTTCCCGGTTGGGAAAACAATGCGATGCTTGAAATTCCCGATCAGAATTGCCAGCGGAAATCCCCATGGCAACAGAGGCAATTCACAGTGGGAATTTCCACTAGAAATTCAGCACCGTGAACACTGGAAATTGTCACCAGATTTTTTTTACTGAATATAAGGGAATTATGGGAATTCCCAATGGGAATTTCCGATGTGAATTCCCACTGGAAATTCAGTACCGAATGAGCACTGGAAATTGTGACTAGATTTTTTCAATGACTACAAGGGAATTACCACTGAGAATTTCCAATGGGAATTTCAATGGGAATTTCCAATGATAATATCCATTGAGAATTCGGCACCGAATGAGCACTGGAAATTATCACCGGAAAAAAGCAGTGAATACAAATTCCCAGTTACCCGTAGAAAATATCCATTGGGAATCCACAGTGGAGAATGACAAGAATTTTCAAAAACTAGTCAACCAATAATTGGAATTGCATATTGCCATATGAAATTTAAATTTTGAATCAATTTGGAATTAGAAATCAATTCAGTTGATAAAATATAAATTGTCAGAGAAAAATGGAATGCAATTTTGCAATACAAATACCAAATGCAAATTGCAATTTAAAATTCCCACTGGAGACTCCTGGAGAAAACTACACACAAGTAGTAAAAAACATTAAGGAAAATAACTAACAGTACAAATTCAAACTACAAATTTACTATGAAAATGTCAAACAAGCATTAACAGTTTGTGTAATACTCCTAAAGCACAAAAATCTCTAATAACTGTATCATTACAACCAAAACAATAATGAAGAACACAAATAGAAATGACTGTATCCCGGTGACTCACACAAAGAACAAAGAAGAAGACAAATAGAAATGACATAAACCACAGGACATCTTCTGTCGTCGTCGGTTGAAACTGCAGAAAGGCTCGTCGACAATTTCACCGACGCCTTCAGCAAATGGATGTTCGAGGGAATCGGCAGACAATTTCTCCGAGGGCTTCACCTCAAGTTTTCTCTCCGAGGGTTTCGCTGAGGTGCGACGGCTTTCACCTCGGTGCGACGATGTCGAACGAATCAACCGACAGTTTCTTCGACGCAAATGGATGTTCGAGGGAATCAGTGGACAGTTTCTCTGAGGGCTTCGCCTCAAGTTTCCACACCGAGGGTTTCGCTGAGGTGCAACGGCTTTCACCTCGGTGCGACGATGTCGAATGAATCGGCCAACAGTTTCTCCGACGGGTTTCACCGAGGGTTTCTCCGAACCACGGCTGTAAGGTTCTGTCGTGGTGCGACGGTTTTCACCGAGCGTTTCGCTGAGCCATCGAGGGATACGACCGACGAATTTCTTGAACCCTAATTTCAAACTAATCGAATGGTCCCTCACCACGTGGCACCCATCCAATGGTCAACCTGAAACTTAGGGTCACGTTGAGAGCATAATTTTCGCATGGGAAGCATGATCGCCTCCAACCCTCTACCCTCTTGCTTCCTCATTGTTTTGTAGATCTGGATGCGTGGATCTGCTTGCCTGTGGCCTGCAGGTGGCTTCACGGTTCGGCATCGGCGCTCTATGCGGGGAAGATCTGGAATCCGGTCAGAGGCTCGGGACGGTGGTGTTGTTGGCGGCGGGAGGCGTTTGCGGAGACAATCGGAGGTCGACGGGCGCAGATCTTTCCAGATTTGATCCTGATCGCTATTCCTGTGGTCTTCGCATCTCCCATTGCGTTTGCTGTTCCGGCCCCGATTCTCCAGTTCCGTCGCTTCTGGTTGTCCGCTGGCGTCTGGGATCCCAATTTCCGGATCTGGAGCGGGCTGCGACAGGTCGGGCTACCGCCGGCGTTTGCGCAGGGACGCGCGGCGCAGGCTTGGAGTGGTGTTTCTGGGCAGCGGTGTTCGGTGCCGACGGCGGTGGTGGACGGGTCTGGCGGCGATGGCTTTGAGAGCCAGCATTTGCGCCACGAGACCTGTCAAGCCCCTCTGACTCCACCTTAAGATCATAGCTCCTCTTTGGAGGCTAAACTTTCCCTTCCTCTAGTAATGGTTCCCTTGTGTTGGCTCTATTCAGATTATCAAGCATACTAAAGATACTCTTTTTCCTAGTAACCTCGTGAGGATCTAGGAAAGGCTTGAGTTCCACCGGTGAAGAAATTGCACCTGAAACCTTTCCCTAGTTCTTCCAATCTACCTGATTTGGATCACAATCCTTTGAGATAGGTTTGGCCCCGGTTTGCTTGTCCACTCGAGACTTGGACTTCATTACCAGATTCTACAAATGGGGCTGCATCCATGGCAAACCCCAACACCTTCTTGTCAGATGTGCCTAAAACATCCTTCCCATGTATGAGGGTTTTGTCTACTTCAATAGCATCCACAACCTGAGACCCATCATTAGTGTTGATCCCCCCATTTTTATGAGAGTCTGCATCAACTAGGCGGGCTTTGAGTGCAGGTTCCTTATCGGCTACAGACTTCAAAATGGAGATGCCAACATCATCCCTTTCAACAATGGCCTGATGTGAGTTCATGCTCCGAGACTGCATTCCTGAATCATCCATGTCTGGAGGGACATGTGCAGTGGAAGCAGGTTCACTGTCCTTGTGAGCGCCATCCACTTTGGCTGGAAAATCATGGCTACGGCCATGTTGTGGTTCCTTTTGACCTGCATCATTAGAAACTTGGGGGAGTGAAGGTCCACTAACCACCTTAGCCTTAAAAAGGTGTACCCAACTCAACCTTACGGGTAAGTCCTGCTGTTTTGTGGCAGGACCCTTAGATATTTGATCTTTGCACGCATAAGGTTTACTTCTAACACAGTTTAAACCATGTACAACCTTGAGAGAGCCCCGGTGAAACCTTCCTCTGGAGCTTCAGGTTCCTAGCATGTGATTTACCCTCACTATTTCCAGATTCCAACAATGCCACGCCAACTAGATCAGATGGATCGAGGCCATCATCATTCTCAAATAACTCATCCAGTTCCAGCCTCTTCTCATGGATGTCGAGCTGTCCATCAGCTCTCCCTTTTGGTTCGTTATCTGTTGGGGTGTCTTCCCAAGAGCCCTCCCAAGATCAGCCATTTTTAGCCGCAACGACGTCCGCAAAAGAAATCTTGGTGCAGAAACTATGGGTGGAAAGAGTACCATCATTATCCATTGCTTGTACCGCTAGCAGAACAAGCACAAACATGATTGGTGTCCCTGCGACAATTATCCATAGAATCCCCAATCAGCATGAAAATCTTATAAAATGCATGATTTTTTTCATATTCAAACACCGGATCCGTCATAAAATCTGAAGCAACTGGACAATAGGTTCAACAAGGGTAGAGTAGAAGTCAATCTCTGACATGAACTCTGGAAAAATGGCAATATTGGGCTTATGTTGTCCCTATCAAACTTAATTGGTGTCCCCACAAATCCTAATCCATGCTTGACATATAGAATTCTTAACAGGGTTCGAATTGAACAACGGATTCTAATTTTGAATTCTCAAAAAGCCAGACTTAAGAGATATAGAGTTCGAATTAGAGTTAGTTATATTTTAAGATTACTTTAAAAAAATGTTAGGATATAATATCATTTAAATTCTGTTAATTGTGTGTGTATACATATAAATAAAATAAAAAATAAATTTAAAAATAAATTTAAAACTAAAAAAATTATTTTAAACCAAAGGTGTTGAATCCTTCAATTCCTTGTTCCCTTAACTCGAGGCAAAGGTGTCTAGGGTTTCAACACATTTTGATGCTTTTTGGATTTCTGAGTTAAAGTTGTCAAGTTCTTTCAACACATTTATATTAATTTTTTTTGGAAAAACTTAGAAAAATAACTGGACTCAACTGATCTGCTGTGGCTTTTATGCCAGAAAAACGTGTGAGCGCGGTTTTGGATATGTGTGTATTAATTGTGAAATTGGGTTTTCAAAATTAAAAAATTGGATGTTTAGTTTTGCCATGCAAAAACTCGTGATTTATTAATTATGCATATTTCTTTTATATTGTTATGCTATTGGACTGGGCCTCCATGTTTTGGGCTTCTGGTTTATGACTCGCTTGTTTAGTGGACTTGTTGTTCGTCGGCCCGTTTTACCTGTGTATTGCCACCGTGGCGATCCTGCTGCTCTGTTTCGTCCTAGCCGTTGATGTTCCGCGATCCGACGGTCTTGATTTGTTGCTTTGTGCTTCTTCAGGGATCTGATCAGCACCATCCGAGTGTCTCTGACCGTCCGCGTGTCCCGGGCTTTGTGGGATTTGTGTGAACTGCTGCTGCTTTGCGATTCTTCTGTCCGCTGGGTTGTTGTCGCGTGGACCTCATCTGTTACGTCTGTCAGTGGCGTCGCTTCGTTCTTTCAGCCACCATTATTATACGGCGTGTTGGTTTTCTTTTCGGCGGTTCGTCGTCTTCAACATTCATGTCCCGAGAGCTGTGTGAGAAGAGGAACCCTTGCTGGTTCAGAGACCTGCCACCTATACGCCGCCATCTCGACGACTGTTCTGGTGGTTTTCTGGTGGAGACTCCTTCAGAAATCAGGGAGGCAACCATGGCAGAGATCCGTGCTTCTCGGTGCTTATGTATTTGTGAGCCCGTTCTTTATTTTCTTGTCTGATCTTTGCGTTGTATGTTCCTAGTTTCTATTCGGTCTGTTTGTAGTCAGGGTTGCGTGCGTGAGTCTGTCCAGTTCGGAAGAGAACTTCGCTAACTCCGAGCCAGGATTTATCACTGGCTCTTGAGGCGTAGAGGTCTTTGTTCTCGGATAGTTTTCGTGCTCCACGTGCGTGGTCTGTTTTTTTGCTTATCTACTTGTATGTGCTCTATTGTTTCGTTTTGCATAATAATAAAGAAATTGTGGTGGTGTTCTTGCTGTGGAGTAGGACCATAAAGTCTGAACCACGTAAATCATGTTGTCCATTTTACTTTCCTGCAAACTTCGTTTTTCTGTTATTCGACTTTGTTAATAATACGTTTTATACTTGACTGTGTTTACATTGCGTTTATCTCTGTAAATTGTAACGATTCCGCAACATTAATAAACTAAAAAACTAGCATTATAATATTTATTTTTTAATTTAAACTGATTCAACACTGGTTGAATGAATAACCGGGGAAGCACTTTTTTTACTGGTCAAGTCACCATGCCTCCTCCCAAAGGCTCCTAGATGGAGCGAAACCCTAAATTGCTAATCCCCATAGTCCAGTGAAAATTCAACGGAACAGTCTAAACCGAATCAACCATGTGTTGCCCTGCCATGGTGACGCGATCACACCCCACTTCCTCCACACCCCTCCCGACTCCTCCACCACTTGCACTTCCCTATGCTTCCCCTCTCCTCCCTCCTCCTAAACCACTCATAACATCCCCACAACCACCACCACCTCTATCTTCTCCCTCCCATAGTCATCATCCACACACACCGCCGCCTGCATCTCTTGGAGGGCCAAGCTCTCATTGTATCCATTGATGTTCATGATATGGTTGTCATCTAGCATCATCTAGCCGAACACCCCCTATTATAATTTATTCATAAATAATAATAATAGAATAAAATGTTTTGATTGGTCAATTATTTTTTGTTTGGATTGACGAGGTGGACATTTTTTGGGAATCTCACATTGGAAATGTGGGTAGAATTCCAAAAGCTCCCCCTTAAAAAAGGAGTCTTGGGAATTGGAATTTTCATAAAAATATATATTTTCCTAAATGATTTAAAGTGTTTTAAAAAACATATATTTAGTAAAATGTTTTGTTATATATATATATAGTTTATAAAAATGGCTAATAACGCGATTAGTCGTAACTGTTGGATTTTGATTTTTTAGAAATCTGAATGGGTATCCCCCACCAAAAGTTGTTTCGTTTTAGTCGAATCAATGTGTTTGATCGAAATAGTGAGATCAAATCGATTCAATTCAGACCGATTTTGATCTATAAATATGTGATGACGCGATCACTTATAATTAATTTTTCTTCAATCCATGAATTCTCCAGATATTTTTCCAAACATCAATGTTGTGGGGCTATCGAAATTTGGTGTTCGATTTTATCCTAAATCTTGGTGAAATACTTGAGGGAAACTTCCACCGAGAACCCTACACCAACAAAGTGGGGGTGGATAAAACCCTTTTGGAGAGTGAATTAAATTCACACATTAAGATTCAATCTATCTTCTCCATCTGGCAACCTATTTTCCAACAGTCAAAAGGGTTTGATCAAAAGGCAGAACCTAGAAGATGGATTCCTAATCCCTCAATGTGATTAACCAAGACATGGTCAAACTTGACCATTTCGATGACTAACAACTTCTCTCGGTGGCAAGACAAAATGAAGTTTCTTCTTATGGTGTTAATGATTTTTTACATTCTATAACTGAACCTACCTCTAATTCCTAAAGAGCCTACTCCAAGTCCCGATGGCACACTCATTTACATGACTCAAGATGAGCACATTCGGGCAATGAGGAAGAAACGTAAAGATGGTCAAGTTTTGTGTCGATTTCATATTCTTAACATATTATCAAATCATCTTGATGACTATTTTCTCCTAATGAAGTTTGCTCGAGAGATATGTGATGAACTCGAGTTCAAGTACAAATTCAAGGAAGAAAGTACCAATAAATTTATTATTGCAAAGTATATAAACATCAAGATGGTTGATAACAATCCGGTGTTGGAGCAAGTTCATGAGCTTCAAGTTATAGAAAATAAACTTCTCTCCCTTAAGATTAATATCCATAAACTTTCCAAGTTGGTGTAATTATTGCTAAATTGCCACCTATGTGGAAAGATTTTAGTAAATCATTGATACAAAAGAGTGAAGATATTTTATTAAAACAATTGAAAAAGCTTCTTTGCATTGAAGAATAATCCATGTTGAGAGACATGGTTATGGCTTGACAATTTGATACCAAGATTAATATCATTAAGGGAAAGACGCAACAGAACTCTTCCTTACATGTCAAAAATAAAATTCAATAATTCAATAAGAAAATAAATCCTTCCAAGAAGAAAGGAGAATGTTTTATCTGTGGAAAACCAGGACATTTTGCAAGGGAATGTCACAATTGAAAGAAAGTCGATAAACCCACTGCAAATTTGCTGACTAAAGATAATCTAGTTACAATGATATCTGAATTCAATATGAATTCGATGAAGATGGGATGACAGATTTATTCTCGAGCAATGATACATGTGTGCAAGGATCGTTCGATGTTCAAAACATTTGATGATTGTACTATGTCGAAGGAAGTACACCTTGGAAATAATGCATGCATCAATGTCAGCAGACAAGGAAGCGTGGAGATAGACTTTACTTTTGGAAAGAAGTTGACTCTTCTTAATGTACTTTATGTACCCAAAACTCAAAAGAATTTAATTTATATCGATCTTCTGTGTAAGAAGATATTTAGGGTTTCATTCGAATCGGACAAGGCTATCTTGTCGAAGGGAGGCAGGTTTGTCGGGAATGAGTACTCAAATGATGACATGTATCAACTATCCATTAATAATATGATTGAATCCTCTGCTTGATTGATTCCTCTAATTTATGGCATGATCATTTATCACATGTTAACTATAATTCATTAAAAGAAATGAAGGATTTAAACTTAATTAACTTTGGAAATTAATTTAATAAATGTAAAACATGTGTAGAATATAATATAGTTAAGAAACCTTTTCATAGTGTTGAAAGAAATTCTGATATATTAGAATCAATACATTCTAATATTTTTGAATTAAATGGTTTATTAACTCATAGAGGAAAAAATATATTTTATTACTTTTATTGATGACTATAATAGATATTTACATATAAATCTTCTTAGAATAAAGGATGAAGCCATTAATATGGTTAAGAAGTATAAAGAAAAAGTTGAAAACCAGTTAAACAAAATGATTAAAGTATTACTCTCAGATAGATAGAGGTGGTGAATACTTTATGAACGAGTTTCATGAGTTGTGTGAAGAAAATGAAATAATTCATCAAAGTACTTCACCTTACACAGTTCAAAAAAATGGATTAGATGAAAAGAAAAATTGCACTTTAGTGGAAATGGTAAATTTCATGACTAATAAATCTAAGTTACCATTAAATTTATGGGGTGAATCTTTATTAGCTGCATGTCATATTCATAATAGGATTACCTCTAGGAAAACTAAGTTATCCCCTTATGAAATTTAAAGTGGTAGAAGACCTAATCTTTCTTACTTTAAAGCATGGGGGTGTTTATATTACTATTGAGTTCCTGATCCTAAAAGAACTAAAATTGATCCAGAGTAATTAAAGGTGTTTTTATTGGATATGCATCAAATGACAAAGCATATAGAATTATGGATTCGGGAGATAATATAATTATTGAATCAAGGGATGTAGAGTTTTTTGAAAATAAGTTTTATAAAGATGATATTGAGGAAGTTATTCCTCATACCCCTATCTCATGTACTCCATCTAGTTCAAATACAATAGTAGAGAATAATGATGATTCTTGAGTTGAACCTTAATGGAGTACATGAATTATGAAGGAGATACATCCACATCCAGATTTTATTTCTCTTGATTCCATAGTTTTTCTTATTGAGGGGGATCAAAATAATCATCTTCTGAATAAGTATCCAGTAGTATTGACTATAGAAGATTTCCCAAAGACATATACAGAAAATATAACTTCTAGAGATGTTGCTTTCTGGAAAGAAGAAATTAATGATGAAATGGATTCCATTATGAGAAATAATACTTGGTTCATTATGGATTTACCAAGAGGTTTAAAACCTATTGGCTATAAATGGGTTTTCAGGAAAAATTATGATTCCAATGGTAATATTCAAGCTTTTAAAGCTATATTGTTTGCTAAAGGTTTCAAAAAAAGAAGGAATTGGTTATTTTGATACTTATTCTCCTGTAGCTCATATTACTTTAATAAGGATTTTATTTGCTTTATATTCAATTAATCATTTGTATGCCCAAAAAATGGATGTCAAAATAACTTTATTAAATGGAGAATTAAATGAAGAGATTTACATGGAACAACAAGAAGGGTTTGTTTTACAAGGTAATGAAAATAAAGTATGTAAACTAGTTAAATCTCTTTATAGCCTTAAACAAGCTCTGAAGCAATGACATGTGAAATTTTATTCTTTTATTTTATCTAATGGATTTACACATAATGATTCAGATAAATGTGTTTATTCAAAGTTTACAAAATAATACGGAGTTACTGTGTGTCTATATGTAGGTGATATGTTAATTTTTGGAACCAATATGATTGGTGTAATTGAGAAAAATAATTACTTATCTTCTATGTTTAAAATGAAGGATCTTGGAATAGTTGATACTATTCTATGTATTAAAGTTAGAAATCATAGTTGGGGTTATTCTTTAATTTTGTCTCATTATATAGAAAAAATGTCAAATAAATTTGATCATCTTTGTTTCAAGGATTCTAATACTCTATTTGATTTTAGTTGTTAAACTATTTATAAATACGGGTAGATTTGTAACACAACTTGAGTATGCTAGTGCAATTGGTTCCTTAATGTATGCAATGCATTGCACTAGATCTGATATTTATTTTTTGGTATGTAAAATGGGTAGATATACTAGTAATATTGGTGTGGATCTTTGGAGATGTATAATGAGAATCATTGGATACTTAAGAAAGACCAAAGATTTAAGTTTATACTATAATTATTATCTGGCTATATTAGAAGGATACGCCGATGCAAGTTGAATTACAAGTATTAGTGATAACCAATCCACATATGGATGGTTGTTTACTCTTGGAAGTTATGTTGTTTTCTTTTGCGAGCAATAAAAAAACTTGTATTTCACATTCAACCATGGAGTCCGATTTCATCACCTTAATAGTATGTGGAAAGGAAGCTGAATGGACTAAGAATATATTATTGGATATTAGATTGTGGCCTAGTCCGATGCCTCTAATATCTATCAGTTGTGATAGCGAATCAACTTTATCAAGGGAATATAGTTTCATGTACAATGGAATGTCTAGACATATTATAATTTTGAGACACAATTATGTGAGACAATTGTTACAAGATGGTACCATAACAATTGTCTGTGTGAGATCGTGTAAAAATCTTGCAAATTCGTTTACAAAATCTTCATTGAGGGAGATCATTCATGAAACTATTAAAGAGATGGGGTTAAAACCCATAGAATAAATCATTTTTGTAATGGAAACCCAACACTTTTTTTAGGTAGATCCTAATCAAAGTGTTTAATGGGTAAAAACAAGTTGCGAAGATGATTGTTGATATTGACAATTATAACCCCAACTAATTGGGGTCAATATCTTCTATTATAACAAGAGGTTGAGTTATAAAATCTTAACAAAATATTAAGACTCGATGAGTTATGTGTTCTCATAATGGAAGCACATTGTAATATTTTTTATATGTGAACTTAGAAGTGGTGTCGCTTCTTACAGGAGTTAATGGGTTCACTCCTTAGAGATTTCATGAAAAGCATATAAACACATGGCCATAAAAGTGCCCCAAAATGAGATGTTGGATGGAAAGATCATTATATATATGATATCACCAATTTATCTTTATGGTCAACAAGTTTAATGTTTAAAAAACTTGTAAATCTAATAATACTTTGAGATATTGATACTAAGTAAAGGTAAAGACACCTTTATTATATATAATGATTCACTTGTGATCTAGAGAGTTAATATTTATGAATAAAAGTGGGGGATTGTTATAATTTATTCATAAATAATAATAATAGAATAATTTTGTTTGATTGGTCAAATATTTTTTGTTTGGATTGATGACACTACTAGAAATTTAGGCTATAGCCACGGTTTAGAACTGTGGCTATAGGCCCAAAAACCGTGGCTATAGGTTATAGCCACAGTTTCATGAACCATGGATGGTATTTGGTGTTGCTATAGGTCAGAGCCTATAGCCATGGTTTGAACCGTGGATATATCCCTATAGCCACCACTCCAACCGTGGCTATAGGGTTATAGCCATAGTTTCAAACGATGGTTATAGGGTTGACCCTATAGCCAGGCCAATAACAGCCACAGCTCATAAAACCGTGGATATAGGAGTCACACCCCGACCTATCTAATTAATTTATTTTATTATTTCCTTCGGTTTTTAATTTTTTTCGAGGCTTGGGTTGAATCCCGAACGAGATTTTTGAGTTTTGACAAAAAGTGTGCGTTTTTTAGTTGACGTCACTGGGCGCACGAGCAAAGCACATTTTGGAAACCCCGCGTAGCCTCGCCCAGGCATCAACAGGATCTGTCTGTCTTCAGAAAGATTAAAATGATAAAAGTTTTTAATTTATTATGTTATTTAAATTTTTATTTTTGTTAATAATTTTATTATTATTATTAAAGTGAACTGAATATTTTTATTATTTTTATTTTTATCAGTATGGATATTATTATTCTTATCAGTATTACTATTAATAAGGCTTTATTATTATTATAAAATAAAGTTATTATTATTATTATTATTATTATTATTTTAGGCTGGTGCGCGGGCACTGCGTGGCTAGCGGAAGTCGTGTGGTTAGTCCGGGTACCGTATGATTACGGTATTTGAATTGACCAAATAGAAGTAAATTGGATGAGTTGCAAATTAAAAATTTGGTTAAATAAATAAATTACGGAGTAATGATAATACTATTTGTTATGAATAATAATATCGGATTATTATTAAAGAATTATCATTATAAAAATAATTAAATTATTATTTTTAACATTTTTATATTATTGTTAACATTGTTTTATTATTCTTATGGGTATTATTATTATCATCTTTAAGAAGGGTACTTGTTATTATTATTATTATCATTAATATTATTATTAGTATTATAGAGTAATGTTATTATTAATTTTTTTTATTTTTTTATTTTATTCATTTCATTTTTTTCTCGTTTTCTTTTTTTTTTCTCTTTTTTTATTTTTTTCCCTCTCCTTAGGGTTTTCTTTTCCCCTTGTTCGGCACATCATATTGCGCAACCCCTTGGTTCCCCCTTACTCCCACAACGCCTTTCCCCATGCCGCACTAACTTCATAGCCCCCCCCCCCCCCTTCATCCTCCTGTTCGGCGCACCAGGCCCCCTTCGACCCTAGCGTCGCACTCCAGTCCCTCCTCTGTCCGCCCTCGCCTCAAAATCTCTCCGCGCCCAGGCCTCCGCCTTCGTCCCTCGCGCCTCCGGCCAGCCAGCCAAGCCCCACCACCTTCACCCTTGCAGCCTCTATGCCCAGGCCTCCGCCTTCGTCCCTCGTGCCTCCGGCCTACCGGCCAAGCCCCGCCGCTTTCACCCTTGTAGCCTCCTACTCCCGACCTTCACGCTCACCCCTGCTCAACGCGCCTCCAACAAGCTTCTGGCCGCCGACCTGCGACACCCCTTATTCCCGCTGTTCGGTGTGACGCCCTAACCCACAATCGACCACCACTTTTTCGGCTGGTCCGCAATCGCTGGAAAACTGCGACCTCTCCTACTCAAGCCGCACGTCTCGCCGACATCTCCTTTCGGTGAAAGTTCCCCGTTCTAGGGTTCTCCTTTAGTGGTTTTCTATTTTGTATAAACTCTAAACCTTAGGGTTTATTTTATTGGGTTGTTTTTTCAAATTGCACGTTTAATCTTATTTTATTAGGTTGATTTTGGCTTCCTGTAGGTGTGGTTACGGTGCGAATGAGGTTTCGCACCAGCTTCGGGAGGTTCATCTACGGCCGAGGTTGGATCCTTTGCATTGACCCTTAAATTTTGGAATCCTTTTGATTACTTGAATTATTATTTGTTTTAACTTCATTGGTATTAATAAATATTTTTGATTTATAGAATAATTGTTCTGGGTGAAATTATTTTGTTATGGTAGGATAACATTGTTTGGATAATTATTTTTACCAACTTAATTGATCTGATATGTTTTATGATTGATTAGTTTGGTGCGAACTTTAGTTTTTAAATAAACTTTGTTTGCGTTTTATATTTGGTAGCATGATCATGTGAATTTAAGGTGTGTTTTGTTGAAAACCAGTTTTTTGATGTTTAATGTATTTTCATTAATTTGTGTATTTAGTTTTTCCAACTATGAAAATCATGTGTTTTCTATCCTGGTATGTTGTGGGTGTGAGTTTGATAAAAAATGTGTTATTTTGATGAGTTTTGGGTGTGTAGGATGTGGGTTACTCTTTGGAAATTGTTTTATAAATTTTAAAGTAGTTTATTAAATATTACAGACGATGCGAGTTATGTTTTGAAAGTAGGTCGAGGTGGTTCTTTTGTGCTGTTTGTTCGTTTGGATTGTTTTAATTCAGTGTTTATGTATTTTAGTTATCTTTGCGGTTGCAGCGCGTTGGCAATGTTTTTCCACGATCCTGTGATCGTCAGCTTGCGCGCCCGTACGAGGCATGTCGCGTCGTCGTGATTGGTTTGCGAGTTAAGGTAGGTCCCCTACAGTACTCGCCTTTAAATTTAGAATTTATTAATTACTTGATATTTCATTAATTTTCAGTAAATGAGAAATAGTATTAGATAATTATTTTTGGAATAATTAATGATATAGATGATGCTGTTTATTTTATACACGGCACTTGAAATATTTTCTTGGTGAATTGACGCATAATAGTGAAAGAATGCCCATTTGGCCTTTGAACATAATTCACGGATTTTCAAGTGTGGTTATGGTTTGATGATAAATGTTTTCTTCTGGCACATGAGAAAATGTTTTGGTTTCACTTGAGAAATGGTGTTTCTTTTAAAATTTGCATAAGTCCCGTTTGGCACTTTTAATAAAATAAATTATTTTGGAAAATCTTCTTTGGGGCGACTCGGGGGTGAACTTGTTGTGTTCGTCGATTGTGTGAGATTCTTTTGTGTGATGTTTGTGCATTGGAATTAGATGTTTATTTGACATTGTTGACTCACCACTGTTTATTATACGTGTTTACATGAGAACCTGTCATAGTGAGTGAATCTTCTAAGATTTATTGTTGTACTAGTTTAGATTACGCATTGGCTAGTGGCCCTTAGTATGAACTTTGCTCTTCTAGGGGATTGGGCCCCTCGGTTAGGCCATGTAGGGAAACACCAGGAATTAGGGATTTATGGCATCATTGAGTAGGGCATGCCTTCAGGATGAGTCACACATATAGTACGTTCTGGATTCTTCACGATCTCCTAGGTTCGACCCATGTTTTATTTAGTGTTTATTTGTATGTGGTGGACGATTGAGAGGCCTAATTCGGTTTTTAGTCCTCATTTATTTTTTTCCCATTGCCCTTATTTTGTGTCATGTGTTGCGTGTGATTTTTCTATTAAATAACAACTAAAATTTGGATTTATAAATTGTTCACGAAAAAGTCTTGAAAATGAAATGCACCTTTTCCCTTCAAACATTAAACTTTTTTTTAAAATTTAAAAGGGTAATGGACTGTTACTTGTTTTAGAAATTCAAGTGTGTTTGGAAACCCATATTTTATATAATTTAGTTCAAACTTGGAATTAGTAAATTATTTATTTAAAGGTAGTGTTTTGGGGATAGTTTTTTGGGAATGCCTACTGGGTTTTAATACTCATGACTATAGTGTTTTCCTATTTTTAGTTTCTGTTGTAGGTTTGAATCGTGATTTCTCTCCATGGGTGAGAGTTGGTTGTGGATTGGTGAGTGACTCTTGAATTCGTGAGGAGTTTTGGTCGTGGTCAGGTTAGTTTCTTGTTGCTGGTTGTTCTTCATTTTTCGTGTCATTTATTTTCCTTACATTATTCTACTTTTTCCACTGCTTTATTTATTTTCATTGGGAAAAATCATTCCCATTTGCACTCTGTTGATGCCCTGGCACTTGTCTCCAGCCTGAGAGGATCAGGAACGCCTCTTAGGCCATGTCGCGGACCGGCTCGGGTGATCGGTTCAGGGTCGATCCAGGTTGGTTCATGAAAAAATTGTATCAAAGGGGGGTCAAATCTTGAGCGGACCTTGTTTTTCAGAGTGCCCATCGTTATTTGGGGTTGTCGTGGTAGAATTAGTAGAATTTTCAGGACTCAGGGAATACAGACGATAAGGACGTCATGAACCCTTGCTTGTTCCAAACCTCGGGTTACCATGGGATGTTCGGGTTGGTCGATGTCCTTTAATTCTTATGGTTTGTTTGGTATTGGGAAATGAAATGGGAGCCGGGAAGGTGACCTCTGTGAGATCGCATGGTATGGAAAGCCATGTGGAGCCGGGGACATTACCCTAGAGTGCTCCTTGTGACGGTGGTGTGATTGGCGTATAGCCGCCAACCATATGTCTGAGTCACCCATCGACACTAGTTTCCTCTAGTTAATTGTTTGAGTCTTATTTGATTCTAAGAATTGTTTTGCAAAGTTTTATTTTGGAAATTGTGAAAAGTTGAATTTGAAATGGCAATGACCATGTTTTGATCTCATTCCTTGTTTTCTTGTTCCTTAGTGTTCGCCCCCACGAAGGTTCGATGGATGCCCAAGGTGCAGCTTCAGGTGGTGCATCCTTAGCAAATACTCCAGTTGATCAGCCCATAGATTACGTCCTCGAGTTTCAGAAATTGAAACCTCCTCTCTTTTATGGATAAGAAGAGCCTCTTTAGGCAGAGGATTGGTTGCGGAAGATTGAGATGAACTTTAGTTTCATTGGGTTTCCTGAGTCATTGAAGGTGAAGTTGACTACCTTTTTGCTTGAAGGTCCAACTTGGAAATGGTGGAAGTTCGTGTCTTGAAGCAAGCCTCGAGAAGATCTCACTTGGGAATTCTTCAAGTCTTCCTTCATCCAACAATACTTCTTTGAGTTGAAGAAGCTGAGAAAGAGGATGGAGTTGTGTTGTCTTGAGTAGGGTACTGAATCGGTACTAGAATTCTATTGACGTTTCATAGACCAAGTTTTGTATGACCAATGGTTTGTTGCAAATGATCCCGGGAAGGCTCTAAAATTTGAGTCTGGAATCTGACCTGAACTGCGGTCAAAAGTGGAAGAGCTCAACTTAACCACCTTCTCAGATGCTTTGAGGAAAGCCTTTTTGGTCAAAGATGAGTTAGCAGGAGGACATGAGGTGGAAAATCCTCCCCCGACCTTAGGGAGCAGTGCAGAGGATGACAATAGGAAGAATGAGAAGCGACCTGGTGTTGGTGTCTCTAATAGAGGAATCAAGAGGGCTTCAGACCTCCAGTCATCTTATTCATAGCTCAATGTTGTGATCTGTCACCAGCGTGGTAAGTAGGGACACAAGAGGCTGATGTTCTTGATTTCTATGAGACCCTGCCACACCTATAGACGTCTGGGTCACTTGCAGTGATTCTACCAAGGTGTTTCCAAGAAGTGCGCTGAAGCCAGAACTGGCTCGTCGAGGGTCACCTCAGCCCGTCAGCAGGAGTAGGGCGATGTTTGGTATCAAATTGGGGTTTTCTATTTGTAGTGTTCCATGGATGTAGTGGTTGTCTTTTGTGGAGTTTTGTGGTGTTTCTTTTTTTTTCTCCTTCAGTTGTAAGAATGGTTATTATCGAACCTATTTGAAACCTTTATCTTGAATGGAAGTGTGTTTGGTGAAATTATGGTTTGTGTGTTATGTTTGGGAATTTCTAAAGCCTGACCATGAGGTAGGATATTCTTCAATCATTGGTGCTCCAGCCATAGGACTCGGAGTGAAGATGGTGCGTAGTCAGGAGAACCCCAACAGTGAAAAAGGGCATTGGTTTAACCTTTGTACTTAATGTATCATTGTTTGTGTTCTTCCAAGGGTGAGACGTTGTTGATGGGGTGACGATGATAGTTTTGATGCTCTATCAGTTGGGATCTTTCCTTCTCCCCCCTCGTGGGGGGGGGGGTTGGTCCATGTGAAAAGTTTTCAAAGTTTGGTTAATCTCATCAGTTCTTATGGTGGGGAGACCCATAGTGGGTCTTGCAGAGTTACACCTGAAATAGTTTAGTGTGAACCCAATCCTTATAGTGGAGAGTATATTCGAGCCTCCCTGTGATAGTTTCAGATTCCTTTTCATGTATCATTTGGTGGTGGGTGGTCTTGTGTGGAACCACCTAATCCTATGTTCCTCCTCTTGAGAAAACGTTGGCATTGGAGTACACCCAACGGTTCCATTCGACTAAGAGTATTGGAATAAGTGTCGGAGGTGGTTTAAGTTCGTTCATTCCTTGGTTGAAATGGATGGTTTGGGTTCTGCTCAGTGATGATTAAGGTGATTGTGTTTTAAGTATGAGTTGTGTGTCATGGGTTTTCAGAGTCTGTTTGGATCAATCAATTAGAGGCACTTAAACTTTTGGATGTGGGTGACACTTGATAAGTTTTATCTTTCAGTTTAGATCTTGTTGTGGATTTCCGAGGGTGGAAAGCATTATGGTGGGGAGAATTGTCATGACCTGACCTATCTAATTAATTTATTTTATTATTTCCTTTGATTTTTAAATTTTTTGTTGAGGCTTGGGTTGAATCCCGAATGAGATTTTTGAGTTTTGACAAAAAGTGCGCGTTTTTGAGATGACGTCGCTGGGTGCACGAGTGAAGCACATTTTGGAAACCCCGCACGGCCTCTCCCAAGCATCGACATGATCTGTCTATCTTCGAAAATATTAAAATGAGAAAATTTTGTAATTTATTATGTTATTTAAATTTTTATTGTTGTTAATAATTTTATTATTATTATTAAAGTGAACTAAATATTTTTATTATTTATATTTTTATCGTTATGAATATTATTATTCTTATCAGTATTACTATTAATAAGGCTTTATTATTATTATTATTATTATAAATTAAAGTTATTATTATTATTATTATTATTTTAGGCTGGTGCGCAGGCACCACATGGCTAGCGAAAGTCGTGTGGTTAGTCTGGGTACCGTACTGTTACAGTCATTGAATCGACCAAATAAAAATAAATTGGATGAGTTGAAAATTAAAAATTTGGTTAAATAAATAACTTATGGAGTAATGATAATACTATTTGTTATGAATAATAATATTGGGTTATTATTAAATAATTATCATTATAAAAAAATTAAATTATTATTTTTAACATTTTTATATTAATTTTAACGATGTTTTATTATTCTTATGGGTATTATTATTATCATCTTTAAGAAGGGTACTTGTTATTATTATCATTATCATTGATAATATTATTATTATTATAGAGTAATGTTATTATTACTTTATTTTTATTTAGTTTTATTTTGTTATTTTATTCATTTCATTTTTTCTATTTTCCTTTTCTTTTTATTTTTCTTTTTTTTCCCTCTTAGGGTTTTCTTTTCCCCTTGTTCGGTGCTTCCTATTGCGCAGCCCCTGGTTCCCCCTTACTCCCGTAACGCCTCTCCCCACGCCGCACCACCTTCACAGCACCCCCCTCCATCCTCCTGTTCGGCGCACCAGGACGCCTTCGACCCCAGCGACGCGCTCCAGTCCCGTCTCTGTCCGCCCTCGCCTTAAGATCTCTCCACGCCCAGGACTCCATCTTCATCCCTCGTGCCTCCGACCTGCCAGGCAAACCCTGCCACCTTCACCCTTGTAGCCTCCGCGCCCAAGCCTCCGCCTTCGTCCCTCGCACCTCTGGCCTGCCAGCCAAGCCTTGCCGCCTTCACCCTTACAACCTTCTACTCCCGACCTTCATGCTCGCCACTACTCAACGTGCCTCCATCCATCTTGTGGCCGCCCAACCTGCAACACCCCCCTGTTCCCATTGTCCGACGCGATGCCCTAACCCATGGCCAAACACCACTTTTTCGGCTGGTCCACAATCACTGGAAAACCACAACCTCTCCTCCTCAAGCCACACGTTTCTCCGGCAGATCCTTCCAGTGAGAGTTCCCCGTTCTAGGGTTCTCCTTTGGTAGTTTTATATTTTGGATAAACTCTAAACCTTAGGGTTTATTTTCTTGGGTTTTTTTCAAATTGCGCGTTTAACCTTGTTTTGTTAGGTTGATTTTGGCTTCCCGCAGGTGCGGTTGCGGTGCAAATGAGGTTTCACACCGGATTTGGGAGTTCCATCCGTGGTCGAGGTTGGATCCTTTGCATTGACCCTTAAATTTAGGAATCCTTTTGATTACTTGAATTATTATTTGTTTTAACTTCATTGGTATTAATAATTATTTTTGATTTTTAGAATAATTGTTCTTGGTGAAATTATTTTGTTATGGTAGGATAACATTGTTTGGATAATTATTTTTAGCATCTTAATTGATCTGATGTAACACCCCAAGCTTCCACGGTACATTTCCCTATGAATAATGCGATAGCGTGTGTTGTACGCAACTTCGAGTTCTAACACACACCACAACCAATCAAACTAGCCGTTATGAATAGTAATACCCACTTTTTAAAATTTTATAAATTTTATCTTTCAAAATGGACTTCATTTTTGGATTTAGAATATCAAAATTAGCTTAGGGTTAATTTTTGAAATTTTTCTGAAAACTTTCAATTTTTTGATGAATAGTGAAAAAACACTCAGTTATAGTTTAAAAACGAATTTTTATTTAAATAATTATTTATTTTATTTAAATTTAATTAAGGTCAAAATAGATACATAATATCTATATAAGTTCAATGTAATTCATTGGAATTAGTTTAGAATAATTTTAGATATATAAAAATTTTATGGAACTTTTCACCGTCTTTTACCCACCTCCTAGGAGAATTTGGAAATTCACGTAAAACTTAATTTTACCACTTCTGTGAGTGGAATTTCAAAAATCCGAGAGACACGGTTAATATCAAGGAGTAAAATGTGGTTCAATAAGATAAAAATAATTTTTGGTGAATAGTAACTTTTTACTTTTATTTACCACGGTTAAAAGTAAATAGGGTAATTAAGGGTAAAAATGATATTAATATTACCCTAACACATGTCCAAATTCTATTGGACATGTTTATCTAGACCAAAAACAAACTTAGGAATAAAATATTATCATTTAGGTCCACTTGGATTAGATTAGGACATTTATTATTATTTAATTCAAAGAAGAGTTAAAAGAGTTAAAATCAAAGTTTAATTACTAAAACATTTTTAATATAGGGTTATACATAAGATAAATTCGATTGTAAATATTCATTAGAAATATAAAAATATTTCCTACATAATAGTATTTTATTTATAATTTTTAGACATTAAATAATTTAATCTATTTATGACACAATGGTGATGCAGTAATTACTGAATTAATAAAATATTAAAATAATTGATATTTTAAATATCCAAATAAATGTAATTTGAGACTTTTTATGAATTAAAATAATTTTATAGGTTAATATGACATATTATTATTGGTTATATAAATTTTATTTGAATTAATAATACTGTTATGAATTTATCAAAAACAAAATACCCAATAGTGTCAAAATTGACATAAAAGAGTTTTTAAAACAAATATTATATTATTAATTGATATTATATTCCTAAAAATATAATGTTCAGAAAAAGGACTTATATAATGATAGTGGTATCATTAATGGACCACTTGGGGGTCTCTTGGAAGTATATAGTAAGTTTATTAACTATATAATATAAATATACAAAGAGACATGATAAATGTCAAACTATTTAACTAAGAGTTAAATCTAAAACATAAGGTTACTATAGTGACCCAAACCTGTCTAAAATCTATTGGTTTGGTGGTTTTCGACCCATCCCCACATTATACATTGAATAATACACTTTTGAGCCATTATAAACTGAACATTAATTTATTATAAATTAATACTTTAAGTTTTTCCCAAAGAGCCCCTCCCCCCCTTATAAAAGGACACCACTTCTAACCAATTCCTCACACCTCTAAAGCCTTTTGGATCAGCCAAACTCTACCAAAATATCCTCCCAACTTCCCTCACTTCAACCTAGAGGCCTTAGTTTGATCATAAAGCCAACCTAAGGACCCCTTTTGATCAAATCAAAAGGAAGAACCCGAAGAAGAGGTAACATTTTCACGACCCTCTTTCAAGTTCCTTTCTTCTTCAACTTCTTATTTCTTTGTTATTTACATTCTAAAATAATAACTCCAGTATCTTATATATACTGTGATGTTATTATAAATATGGTACAACCATATTCAGTATTCTATCCATCCTTTGAATGACATGTCACCATACGTGCGTACGTACGACTTACCGTCTCCACGTCGTGGTGTAATTGTTATTCAAAACATTATTATTTAGATGGGTATAATAATGATGTGTAATTAATTTAAATAATAAATATAAAATGATAATTATTCTGTATATATGATATACCATCCAATTATATATGATTTTAATATCAAAAGAACGATATTATCGCTCGTGCGTACGTACGGACTACCATCTCCATGAACGCGATTAGATTCATTCCCCATCGTATCCATACAAGTCTAATTATAATTTTATGATTAAAAATAATGGTTAAGGACTTAATATAATTATTTATATGAATAAGATACAAACTATCCATAACAAATGTGAATTATGTAACAAAACATATAAAAAAATGAGTAAGTTAACACCCGAAACGACGATAATTCTACAAAATTATTAACAAAGAAATGTTAAAAGATCATATATGATATCATATTAATGTATATGATTCTTGTACAATTAAATAACAATTATTTAAAAATTATAAAATAGGCTAACCTACCCTCTACCAAGGAAAAATTACAAAGTAAGGGGTTTCTTATCTCACTTTTAATTCCGTGAGATTTCCATTGTTCACCACTTATTTATTGCATCTGGTGTGTGTACTGCCCATGATTGTTTTCATTGTCTAATATAATTTAATTTGTGGATATCTACATCATCATTGTATGATCCTTCTTTTATGGGTGTATGTTTCTTATGTTACCAAATCGATAAGGGAATTTGAAATTTCAATTTCCATTCATTCGACTTTACTCATACTTCATTGATTATTTTACTCCGAGATTATGTGTGGAATCACTATGAATTTTCTTATGTCATAATTTCCACTCCCCTTTATGTGGATATACTTTTGATACACATAATCACTCCATTTATAATTTCTCAAGTCATCTATATGAACTTGATAAGAGTAATTTTAACTCAATCTCCATTTGTTGTGTTAAATATCCAATTCATTGGTGTTTTCTTTACAGGAATATGTGTGAATGTCCTTTGATTGATTTACACTGAATATCCAATAATATTGAGTGTATTTATATTTTTCACACATAAATTTTCCATTGATTTATCCTTAACCTAAGGATACAATCTTTATAAGAAGTTTCATCTCAAATTACATTCCATTGAGACTCCTTTGTTGTTATACACCAAATCACTTTTATATGGTGTATATAATGTAATTTGACATAGTATATCATGAATCCCTTTATTCTCATGATATTAAAAAGTTTTTATTACCTCAATTATTTGTATTAAAGTGTCTCTCTTTTAGTTAGAAACTCTAACTAAAATATCATTTTTAAATGTTTTAAATATTTATTCTTCTAATTATTTCTCATTAATGTCCATGTTTTAAAAATGGTTTTAAGTATTTATTTATATGGAAATTAATGTTTTAAAATTAAAATTCCTTTTAAAAGTTTCAAAGTGGTATGGGACACTTTGATTCAAAAATCTATTTTAAATGGCTTCTTGACAAATAGTGTAACTTTTAAATGTTTTCAAGAAAAAGAAGGATATTTCTCTCAATAGTTCGATGATTATTTTAATCTATGTCAATATCCTTCATTATTATTGATTGAGTTTAATTGGATATAATACAATCTTCCATATTGTATCTAATGAGTTATGTTTGACTGTGGATGTGCTATTTTTATACCATTCATAGTTTGTGGATACAGTATTGACATTTCGTATGCTAGTTTTAATATGAATGTTTATGTTATGTTTCAAACTTTTCATATGAGGAATGAATTGGAATTATTAAGTGATGAGTGGAGCCTGCTATAGCTCCTCAATGCATCAGTAGGTCTCATGAGACAAACTAGTGTCTTGGCACAAGGCCTTGACAAAAACTTATTTATAGTCTTGGCATGAGGCCTTGACTATGTGGTTATGATAGTCTGGAATTATGCATTCCATCATTATGAAAGTGGTTATTTATATTTCCTGTGGTTATTCGACTAGTATAATATCCATGTGAATAAGTAAATGAAATTATTTAATTTTATCTTTGTCATATTATGCTGAAGTTCAAGTTTAAAAGGATTTTGTTTTAGTTATACATTTCCTTAAATGTTTATGGTTATCTATGAAAGTTTTCGCTATAATGTTATCCTTACTGAGCATCTAAGTTCACCCCTTTCAATGTTTTATTTTTTTCCAGGATGTGAATAAGTAATTTATGAATGACTTGTAGGGATAGTATGAGGGGATATGAAGACAAGATGTTGTTATAGTTTTTTTTACTTTATGATGTAATGTAAGACTTATGAATATATCCAGTGTTTCCAATACTACTAAACTAATCGGTCTTTCGAGACTTGATCTTTTTTGATCATGCCAATGTTATGTAATAATGCACCGACTTTGGGTAACTGGGGTCGGGGCGTTACAATTGGTATCAGAGGAAGTTTAGTCTAAACCTTGGAAGCTAGATTTAGATAAACTCTGATTAGAGCACATAGCCCTAAGAAAGAGTTTGAGGATTAGTATAGAAGAACTTCCTATAATTTTGGTATTGTATAGATTTTGTGAGTTTTCTAATCAATACATCCATGTTTGGATACGAGCAGGTAGAGGCGGCTCTGACACAGATGTACCTAGGGGTAAAACCCAAAAACATCGCTTTGAGCTAGACTCGAACGGGAACTGATGCACGACAGTGGGTCTTTCTGCACTCTTGGTTACGACACTCATTGGGGATATGCTTAGAATAATTTACATTTTATTTACAAACCAATTTGAAGTATTATGAGAGTAAATGACCTTGGTTAATCCTAATGTGTTTTAAATTGAGAATATGGTGACATGATATTCTCTAAATGATTTTATGACTACTGCTACTCACACAATGATTTCTGGTTTTAGTCAATGGTTGGATTCCAAGGAAGTCATAGTGACTTTGAGAATGATGTACAAGGTTAGAACGATGGTGGAAATGAGCAACAAAATGGAATGTTGATAGGCGTAAAAGATATCATCTTCATGCCAAATCAATTTTCCAAAAATATGATCAACAATATATATATTAACCAATTCCCAGACTCAACAAAGAAGAGAAAGGTGATGAATGATAAGAGCTCCAGCAGTGGAGAACATGGAGAAAAGAATCCTCAATTTACATCATGCAGGAAATGTGGAAGGAGACACCCAATAAAGTGTCTCAATGGAACAAAGAAATGCTTTACGTGTGGGAAGGAAAGACATAAAGTGAATAATTTACGAGGAAAAATAAATAGTACTATGGAAGAAAATAAAAATGGTCCCATGATTCCAATTACGTTCATTTGTCGTAAATTTAAGGGACCTTGGCATCACCCAAGTCAATGACCTATTCTATAGGATAACCTCTTGGCCAAGGAAGAACCTATGTGGAAATAAATGGATGGAAAAATATTTAAAGGTATTAGTGCTCCTTGTTGTTGAGATTACTTTGGGTGAATTTTCTCTTATATGTGTAACCCTGCAATTTATCATATGAGAATGATATTTGAGGAAGACTTGTCCTTTCTCTTGTGTATATAGTTATAAATAACCATTTGGTTTTATATGATCATTGGGTTTGAGGCAATTACAAGTTATTATATTTTGTGATGAAAATTCAAGGTATGAGATAACATTTGTGGTTAAATTATGTTATGGTTATTTTGAAAAATTTATCACATTTTGGTAATGTTATAAAATATAGTTTTTGAAAAAGGACTACACACAGACAGTGTGACAACCCATCGCGTCGGACAAAGCTGTGGGAATCGAACCCACAACCAAAGTGCGATAGGGATTTATCGCCTGCCACTGGACTACGTGTAGTCCCTGGTTAGTGTGACTAATTATTTTTAGTTAAATGATTTTATTGATCAATAATAAGTTGATTTGGGATCTTATGTATTATCAAGTGAATACCCTTAGTATAGGAAGATTTGGTGATTAAGTGATAAATGTTATTTTGGAAGATGTTCGCTTTGTTGGGAACGCTATATACCCAAGGAAAATAGAATACTATGGGATTTCATTTGAGGAGTAATGGTGGATTGTTATCTATGTTTCTATTGTGTATTTATAGTGATTTGGGTTATTTATGGAAATGATTAACCTATAATAGAGAATATGTGATTAGGTTAATTACTTTTAAGTATGTGACTTTAAGAGTAGTTGATGTCATTTGGAGATACAATTTAAGGTGGAAGACTACATAACCAAATTCTTCTAAGTTTTGGGTTTCAATATTAGTTTGGATTATATTGAAGGATTTTAAGGACAATTGTTTATTGAATGGTATTTATTTATCTTTGGGGTATTGTTGGTTTAATTTTAGAAATTAAGATTAGTGTTTCTTTCTCTAATGGAATATCTTTTTGGGGGATCATCAGATCTTATACTAACCATTTTGGTTTTTATTAATCTCTAAAGACCAGGTAAATATATAGTTTATCCTTCTTGAATCATGTGATTCTATAAGAAGTTTATTCTATCTCTTCCAGTGTGACCAGGTCTTCTTGAATACTCATCGTTTAAAAATGAGTTAGTAGTAGGAATTTATTAAAGAATGAAACTTTACTCAAAAAGTATGTATATATCTTTATGTTCTTAGTCAATATCAGAAATGAATTCCTCATCTTTATGTAATGTAACTTAAAACAAAAAAATGTTGTCTGTTTACTTTTCCTACTGGTAAACTAATGACCATTTTTCCCATCACAAGTTTGTGGTTTTCTTGTTGTTAACTTTCTACTGATCATGTTCTCTATCCCTCTCCATCAGAACTTGACACTTAGTTTATCATCCATATCCATGTTTTTCTACATGGAATCCTAGTATAGGTTATCTCAGGTGACCTTTTTACTTCTCTTTCTTTCTTTTAAAGTGATAGTTTTATAGACTCTTTTTCCGATGTAGGACTTTCCATTATATTCCCAAGACCAATTTTAAAAATTGAGAGGATGCAATTTATTGAAGGAGGGGAGAATGTAACACCCCAATCTTCCACGGTACGTTTCCTTTTGAATAATGTGATAGCATGTGTTGTACGCAACTTCGAGTCCTAACACACACCAAAACCAATCAAACTAGCCGTTATGAATAGTAATACCCACTTTTTGAAATTTTATAAAATTTATCTTTCAAAATGGACTTCATTTTTGGATTCGGAATATCGTAATTAGCTTAGGGTGAATTTTTGGTATTTTTCTGAAAACTTTCAATTTTTGATGAATAGTGAAAAAACACTCAGTTATAGTTTAAAAACGAATTTTTATTTAAATAATTATTTATTTTATTTAAATTTAATTAAGGTAAAAATAGATAAATAATACCTATATAAGTTCAATGTAATTCATTGGAGTTATTTTAGAATAATTTTAGATATATAAAAATTTTATGGAACTTTTCACCGTCATTTACCAACCTCCTAGGAGAATTTAGAAATTCACGTAAAACTTAATTTTACCACTTCTGTGAGTGGAATTTCTAAAATCCAAGAGACACGGTTAATATCAAGGAGTAAAATTGGGTTCAATAAGATAAAAATAATTGTTGGTGAATAGTAACTTTTTACTTTTATTTACTACGGTTAAAAGTAAATAGGGTAATTAAGGGTAAAAATGATATTAATATTACCCTAACACATGTCCTAATTCTATTGGACAAGTTTATCTCGACCAAAAACAATATTAGGAATAAAATATTATCATTTAGGTCCACTTGGATTAGATTAGGACATTTATTATTATTTAATTCAAAGAAGAGTTAAAAGAGTTAAAATCAAAGTTTAATTACTAAAATATTTTTAATATAGGGTTATACATAAGATAAATTTAATTGTAAATATTCATTAGAAATATAAAAATATTTCCTACATAATGGTATTTTAATTATAATTTTTAGACATTAAATAATTTAATCTATTTATGACACAATGGTGATGCAATAATTACGGAATTAATGAAATATTAAAAATAATTGATATTATAAATATCTAAATAAATGTAATTTGAGACTTTTTATGAATTACAATAATTTTATAGTTTAATATGACATATTATTATTGGTTATAATAATTTTATTCTAAGTAATAATGTTGTTATGAATTTATCAAAAACAAAATACCCAATAGTGTCAAAATTGACATAAAAGAGTTTTTAAAACAAATATTATATTATTAATTGATATTATATTGATAAAAATATAAGGTTAGGAGAAATGACTTATATAATGATAGGTGTATCATTAATGGACCACTTGGGGGTCTCTTGTAAGTATATAGTAAGTTTATTAACTATATAATATAAAAATACAAAGAGACATGGTAAATGTCAAACTATTTAACTAAGAGTTAAATCTAAAAGATAAGGTTACTATAGTGACCCAAACCTGTCTAAAATCTATTGGTTGGGTGGTTTTATACCCATCCCCACCTTAGAAATTGAATAATTCACTTTGGAACCATTAGAAACTGAATATTAATTTATTATAAATTAATACTTTAAGTTTTTCCTAAAGAGCCCCTCCCCCCCCCTTATAAAAGGACACCACTTATAACCAATTCCTCACACCTCCTTTTGGCTCGGACAAAATCTGCCCAAATATCCTCCCAACTTCCCTTAATTCAACCTATAGGCCTTAGTTTGATCAGAAATCCAACATAAGGATCCCTTTTGATCAAATCAAAAGGAAGAACCTGAAGAAGAGGTAACATTTTCACCACCCTCTTTCAAGTTCCTTTCTTCTTCAACTTCTTCTTTATTTTTTATTTTCATTATAAAATAATAACTCCAGTATCTTCTATATAATGTGATGTTATTATAAATATGGTACAACCATATTCATTATTCTATCCATCCTTTGAATGACATGTCACCATAGGTGCATACGTACGGCTTACCGTCTCCACGTCATGGTGTAATTGTTATTCAAAACATTATTATTTAGATGGGTATAATAATGATGTGTAATTAATGTAAATAATAAATATAACATGATAATCATTCTGTATATATGATATACCATCCAATTATATATGATTTTAATATCAAAATAATGATATTATCACTCGTGCGTACGCACAGACTACTGTCTCCATGAATGCGATTAGATTCATTCCCCATCGTATCCATACAAGTATAATTCTAATTTTATGAATAAGATACAACCTATCCATAACAAACACGACTTATGTAACAAAACATATAAAAGAAAACGAGTAAGTTAACACCCGAAACGACGATAATACTACAATATTATTAACAAAGCAATGTTAAAAGATCATATATGATATCATATTAATGTATATGATTCTTTTATAATTCAATAAAAATTATTTCAACATTATACAGGAGGATAAACTACCCTCGACCAAGGAAAAATTACAAAGTAAGGGGTTTCTTATCTCACTTTTAATTCCGTGAGATTTCCATTGTTCACCACTTATTTATTGCATCTGGTGTGTGTACTGCCCATGATTGTATTCATTATGTAATATACTTAAATTTTTGGATATCTACATCATCATTGTATGATCCTTCTTTCATAGTTGTATGTTTCTTATGTTACCAAATCGATAAGGGAATTTGAAATTTTAATTTCCATTCATTCGGCTTTATGCATACTTCATTGATTATTTTACTCCGAGATTATGTGTGGAATCACTATTCATTTGCTTATGTCATAATTTACACTCCCCTTTCTATGGATATAATTTTGATACACATAATCACTCCATTTATAATTTCTCAATTCATCTATATGAACTTGATAAGAGTAATTTTAACTCAATCTCCATTTTTTGTGTTAAATATCCAATTCATTGGTGTTGTCTTTACAAGAATATGTGTGAATGTCCTCTGATTGATTTACAATGAATATCCAATCATATTGAGTTTATTTATATTTTTCACACATAATTATGCCATTGATTTATCCTTAACCTAAGGATACTGTCTTTATAAGAAGTTTCATATCAAATTACATTCCATTGAGACTCCTTTGTTGTTATACACCAAATCACTTTTATATGATGTATATAATGTACCTTGACATAGTATATCATGAATCCCTTTATTCTCATGATATTACAAAGTTTTTATTACCTCAATTATTTGTATTCAAGTGTCTCTCTTTTAGTTATAAACTCTAACTAAAATATCATTTTTAAATGTTTTAAAGATTTATTCTTCTAAATCTTTCTCATTAATGTCCATGTTTTAAAAATGGTTTCAAGGATTTATTTATATAGAAATTAATGTTTTAAAATTAAAATTCCTTTTAAAATTTTCAAAGTGGTATGGGAAACTTTGATTCAAAAATCTATTTTAAATGGATTCTTGAAAAATAGTGTGACTTTTAAATGTTTTCAAGAAAAAGGGGGATATTTCTCTCAATAGTTCGATGATTATTTTAATATATGTCAATATCCTTCATTATTCTCGATTGAGGTTAATCTGATAGAATAAAATCTTCCATATTGTATCTAATGAGTTATGTTTGACTGTGGATGTGCTATTTTTATACCATTCATGGTTTGTGGATAAAGTATTGACATTTCGTATGCTAGTTTTAATATGAATTTTTTATGTTATGTTTCAAAATTTTCATATGAGGAATTCATTGGACTTAGTAAGTGACGGGTGGAGCCCTCTATAGATCCTCGATGCATCGGTAGGTCTCATGAGACAAACTAGTGTCTTGGCATAAGTCCTTGACAAAAACTTATATGTAGTCTTGGCACGAGGCCTTGACTATGTGGTTATGATAGTATGGAATTATGCATTCCATCATTATGAAAGTGGTTATTGATATTTCATGTGGTTATTCAACTAGTAGAATATCCATGTGAATAAGTAAATGACATTATTTCATTTTATCTTTGCCATATTATGCTGAATTTCAAGTTTAAAAGGATGTTGTTTTAGTTATACATTGCCTTAAATGTTTATGCTTATCTATGAAAGTTTCCTCTATATTGTTATCCTTACTGAGCATATGAGCTCACCCCTTTCAATGTTTTACTTTTTCCTGGATGTGAAGAAGTAATTTATGAATGGCCTGAAGGGATGGTATGAGGGGATATGAAGACAAGATGTTGTTGTAGTTTTTTTTACTTTATGATGTAATGTAAGAATTATGAATATATCAAGTGTTTCCAAGACTACTAAACTAATCAGTCTTTCGAGACTTGATCTTTTGTGATCATGCCAATGTTCTGTAATAATGCACCGACTCTGGGTAACTGGGGTCGGGGCATTATATATGATATGTTTTGTGATTGATTAGTTTGGTGTGAAGTTTAGTTTTTAAATGAACTTATTTTTCGTTTTATATTAGGTAGCATGATCATGTGAATTTAAGGTGTGTTTTGTTGAAAACCAGTTTTGTGATGTTTAATGTATTTTCATGAATTTGTGTATTTAGTTTTTCCAACTATGAAAGTCGTGTGTTTTCTATCCTGGTATGTTGTGGGTGTGAGTTTGATCAAAAATGTGTTCTTTGGATGAGTTTTGGGTGTGTGGGCTGTGGGTTACTCTTTGGAAATTGTTTTATAAATTTTAAAGTGGTTTATTAAATAGTACAGACGATGCGAGTTATGTTTTGAAAGTAGGTCGAGGTGGTTCTTTTGCGGTGTTTGTTTGTTTGGATTGTTTTAAGTCTGTGTTTATGTATTTTAGTTATCTTTGTGGTTGTAGTGCATTGGAAAGGTTTTTCCACAATCCTGAGATCGTCAGCTTGTGCGCCTGTGCGAGGCATGTCGCATTGTCGTGATTAGTTTGCGAGTTGAGGTAGGCCCCCCACTGCACTCGCTTTTAAATTTAGAATTAATTAATTGCTTGAAATTTCATTAATTTTTAGTAAATGAGAAATAATATTAGATAATTATTTTTGGAATAATTAATGGATGTAGAAGAATCTGTTTATTTTATACACGACACTTGAAATATTTTCTTGGTGAATTGATGCATAATAGTGAAAGAATTCCCTTTAGTCCTTGGAACAAAATTCACAGATTTTAAAGTGTGGTTCTGGTTTGATGATAAATGTTTTCTTCTAGAATGTGAGAAAATGTTTTGGTTTCACTTGAGAAATGGTGTTTCATTTAAAAGTTTCATAGGGTCCGTTTGGAACTTTAATAAAATAAATTATTTTGGAAACTTTTCTTTGGGGTGACTTAGGGGTGATCATGTTGTGTTCGTCGATTGTGTGACATTCTTGTGTTTGATGTTTGTACATTGGAATTGGATGCTTGTTTGACATTGTTGACTCACACATGTTTATTATACGTGTTGACATGGGAACCTGTCATAGTGAGTGAATCTTCTGAGAATGATTGTTGCACTATTTTTGATTACGCACTAGCTAGTGGCCCTTAGTATGGACTTTGCTCTGCTAGGGGATTGGGCCCCTCAGTTAGGCCATGTAGGGAAACACCGGGTGTTAGGGTGTTATGATTTCATTGATTAGGGCATGCCTTTACATTGAGTCACACGTATAGTACGTTCTGAATTGTTCATGATCTCCTAGGTTTGACCCATGTTTTATTTAGCATTTATTTGTATGTGGCAGATGATTGAGAGGCCTAGTTCAGTTGTTGGTCCTCGTTTGTTGTTTTCCCATTACCCTTATTCTGTGTTGTGTGTTGCGTGTAGTTTTTCTCTTAACTAACAACTAAAATTTGGATTTCTAAATTGTTCATGAAAAAGTATTTAAAATGAAATGCACCTTTTCCCTTCAAACATTAAAATTATTTTTTTTAATTTAAAAGGGTCATAGACTGTTACTTGTTTTAGAAATGCAAGTGTGTGTGGAAACCCATATTTTATATAATTTAGTTCAAACATGGAATTAGTAAATTATTTATTTAAAGATAGTTTTTTGGGGATAGTTTGTTGGGAACACCTACCGAGTTTTAATACTCACACCTATAGTGTTTTCCTTTTTTTAGTTTCTGTTGCAGGTTCAAATTGAGCTTGCTCACCATGGGTGAGAGTTGGTTGTGGATTAGTGAGCAACTCTCGGAGTCGCGAGGAGTTTTGGTCATGGTTTTGTTAGTTTGTTGTTGTTGGTTGTTCTTCCTTTTTCATGTCATTTATTTTCCTTGCGTTATTATAATTTTTCCACTGCTTTATTTATTTTCATTGGGCGAAATCATTCTCGTTTGTACTTTGTTGATGCCCTGGTGATTTTTACCATCCCAGGAGGATCAGGAACGCCTCTCGCCCCATGTCTCGAACCGGATCGGGTGATCAGTTCAGGGTCAACCTGGGTTGGTTTGTGACAATAGTCATATAGCCATGGTTCAAACCATGGCTATAGGGCTTTATCTACGGTTTAAAACCGTGGATGTAGGCCTATCCACTGCATAAAAAAATCTAGCACGGTTAACTTTGCTAGCCGTTGGGAGGAAACTACCAACCCCCCCCTCCCCCACCCAAATCTCTCCCACCCTACACCATCACCCCACCCCCTTCTCCTACACAACTCCCCTGCCCCACCCCCCTACACCCTTCCCCCTGCACCTTGCACCCCCTTCCCCACCCCCTTGCACTCTTCCCCCTGCACCTTGCACCCCCTGCCCCCTCCTCACTGCACACCCCTCCCCCTGGACAGCCCCCCTCCCTCCCCCTAGACATCCCCCCACCACCACTCCATCTGTATCCCCCCCTCCTCCCCCCTAGACAGTGCCCCCACTCCACCTGCACCCCCCTCCTTCCCCATGGACACCCCCACTCCCCCTAAATCCACCCACCCTTTCCCTAGATAGCCCCTGAATCCCCCTCCCTTTCCATGGACATCCCCCACCACTCCACCAGGAGCCTCCCCTTGGACACCCATCCCCCCACCCCCACCCCCCTGCAGCCCCCCTCCCTTTCCCTAGACAACCCCCCCCCCCCCCACTCCCCTGCAACCCCACTCCCTTTCCCCTGGACATCCCCTCCCCCTGGACAACCCCCCCACCACTCCCCCTACAGCCCCATCCCTTCCCTTGGACAGCCCCTCCCTCCCGTAGCCCCCCCAGATCCCCCCACCACTCCACTTACTTCCCTCCCCCTGAACACCCCCTCCCCCACCACTCCCCCTGAAACCCCCCTCCCTTTCCCTGGATAGTACCACCCCCACTCCCCCTGAATCCCCCCTTTATCCCTTCCTGGACAGACCCCCCCATTCCTACACCCCCCTCCTGGAAACCCCCCCCCCCCAGACAGGCCCCCACCCTACACCCCCAACCTACCTGACACACCAATCAATTGAATTGTGAAAACCAAAAACATGCTAATATGGATATTATACAAAAATTTCCAGTCAAATGAACTACACTAATAAAAAACATGCTAATATTATTAGAACTAAATAACACATCATCAAGACAAATTGAGCATAGTGGAACCAAATCAAATGGTTTTGAAAAAGATGAAACTGAACCAAACTGAAAATAATGTAACCAAACTAACTCAAACCAATCAAAACTGACTTCAATAAAGCGTAATTGAGAAAGAAAAAAATGAAACTAATGAAACATACTTGGTTGAATCTAAAATTAATTTAATTGAACTTAATATCCCCAAATCGAATAAAATGAACCTGTTAAAATTGACATAAACAAAAAAATGAACCTAATAAAAAATAACCTAGAAAACCTAACCTGACCCAAACTAAATCAAGGAGTCGAGCCTTGAGAGGATATCCCAGTCATGTGGTGCTTCACTGTCCTCAATGAGATCCAAAACACACTACAAAAAGATAGGGAACCCAAAAACTACAAAAACCCTAATTAAAATTGAGCCAAAGAATAAAAATGGAAGAAACCTTACCTGAATACGATGTTGAACTCACTGCCTTCTATGGTGGTGGGTAGAATCGACCTCATCATAAGTAACCATCTGTAAGTAAATAATGAGAAATTAATTGAGATATAACAACTTCTTATATATATGTGATCAGTGTGTCAATTGTACATGATAAATGATACATAACTCCATAACCAAAAATAAACAAAGAATATTCAGATTGACATGTAAATCCCAATACAGAATAGCATGATCATTAATAAAGTCTTTTTGTTAAAATTAAATCCAATTTCATTCAATACATACACCATAGAAGCATTGGATTAATATTATTCTATATCTTGTGAGTATTCCATAATGGAGTAGGTTGCTCCACTATCGTTGGGAAACATGAAAGATATGAGGGGATAGTGATATAGTTTGACACCCCTTGGGTTGTGTTGTATTTTTTTGACAAAATGTGTGGGAATTTTCCCAAGATGATTTGTTGAAAAGATGGGGAGATTGATAGACACCCCTAAAGTGAGTTTGAGTTAGGCATGTTGACAAGGTGGCTGAGGAGGAAACTTCAGATCCCATCAATAGGCAGATAATTTCTCCATGTTTCCCACTCCCTATAAGATAGGGTAAATATGAAATCTATGGGGATGAAAAACTTGGAAGATATATTAGTAGCTTGTGTCGTGGGGATGTAACCACTATTTTAATGGGTCATGCCCAGAATCATCAATATTTTCCTCTTCATTTCATAAATGAGAGAATTCCTTGGTGAAATCCCATTTACCAGCCTTATTACCTCATTTTCTTCATTCCCCCTTCCAATTGCATATCCCCCCTCCACTCCCCCTTGATATCCCCCCCAATACTTCTTGGATGGACCCCCCATCCCCACTACAAACCCCCCCTTCCAAGACATACCTCCACCCTGAACCCCCCTGGACACCCCCCCCACTCCTTCCTGGACAGACCCCCCCATCCTAGACATACCCCCACCCTGGACATCCCCCCCACCCTGTACCTTCCTGGATAGCCCCCCTCCTCCACTACAGACCCCCCATCCTGGACATACCCCCATCCTAGAAATCCCCCCACCCTGCACCCCCTAGATAGCCCCCCCCCCTTCTGGACACAACCCCTCCCACCTGGAAAGCCCCCATCTCCCTTAATGGGTCATGCCCAGAATCATCAATATTTTCCTCTGCATTTCAGAAATGAGAGGATTCCTCAGTGAAATCCCATTTACCAGCCTTATTTCAACATTTTCTGAATATTTATCCCCCTTCAACCCCCTTCCCCCCTGCAAAGACCCCCCCCCCCCCCCCCCGCCAATCCCCCATAGACAACCCCCCTTCCTGAATAGCCCCACCCCCTCCTTCCTAGATAGCCCCCCAACCTGCACCCCCACCCTGCACAACACCCCCCACCCTGAACATACCCCGTCCCCCTGGACAGCCCCCCACCCTCCTAGACAGACCCCCACCCCCTCCCCCTGGACAACCCCCTCCCCCCCCCGGATAGACCCCCCCCCAAATCCTTCCTAGACAGACCCCCCCAAATCCTTCCTGGATAGACCCCCCACCCACGGAAAGCCCCCTCCCCCCGGACACCCCCAACTCCTTCCTGGATAGACCCCCCACCCCCAGACAACCCCCTCCCCCCCGGACACCCCCCAACTTCTTCCTGTATAGACCCCACCACACCATGCATAGAACCCCCCTGGACACATCCCCTCCCCCTTGGACAGCCCCCTCCCCCCTTCCTGGACAGACCCCCAACCCTAGACAGCCCCCCACCCCCCTCTATGACAACCCTTCTTTTAATACAAACTTAAACATGATTTATTACATAAACTATTCACTCGATACAACATGGAAGATCAAGAGGTCTAGTGTATTTGGGGCTTATAATCATTAAATAACAACTTAAAACAATAAATACAACATCTTTATTGAAAACTTCCTTTACATGACCACTACATTATCTCGTACTTAGCATTGCATGGGATAACCTGAGGACATGCATAAGAAAAGGGGTGATCTATAAAGCCCAGTAAGGGAATAAACATGGAATACATGAGGAGTAAAATACATGTTAGAAAATAGGTATATCAATAGAGAACAAGAGAAACATGAACATAAAGGCATGATAAATCATGATAATCATAACATGGAAATGTGTCAACAACACTTAACAAGGAATTAGCATGAGCCAAGGCTTATTGCACATGGAGCATGAGTAAATTCTCATTGCACATGAAGCATGAGTAAACCCTCGTTTCACTTGTATTAGAATGAGTCAACAATCATTTCACATGACGTATCATGATACTATACTTTACCCAATTCATTGGAGCGCTATAAGGGCACACCCTTCTTAAACATTTAATTTCATGCATAAGTGTGCCACATGGATCATAAAGCATGGATTCATAAAACATAATCATTTATTCCATGATAAATGAATGTGGAATTCATACATGAAAATTTATAATCAATAAGTAAATGTTCATAAAGGTGAATACCCTTGATGGAGAAATGGGCATGGTATTCACTACACAATGGCATTGGCTTAGAAAATCGGTGCGATTTCGGCAGCGTAACGGTGTGACATAAGAATTCATAAAAACGGTTGATGAGAGAGAAAGGGGTTCCTCATCATACTTACATTTAATGTAAATTAAGGAGGTCATATATATACATTTCCCAAAAATTGTAAAGGAATTTAGATTCATGATACAAAAGTATTGCTTGAATGTAAATGAGGATAGAGAAGTTCCTTTCGGAATTTCAGCATAGTAACAGGTGTACATGGGAGGCATTTAATGAGAGAGAAAGGGGTATACCATCATTAAAACATAAATAGGTAAGTATGAGGTATGTGCTAAACCATACCACAACATTCATAATTGAAATTAAAAGGTCAAAACAACTTAAAGAAAATTGGACAAAATGAGAAAGGAAGAAAAAACCCTAACTTGGAAGTGTGCTTCCAAAGGCTTGAGAGAGGCTTGAGAGAGGATTCTTGGGAGCTTGGGGAACCTTGAGAGGATTCTAGATAGATTAGGGTAGAGGTTTTATGAACTCAAAAGGCTTTGAGTGAGGAGGAAGTGGGAGCTTGGGTGGGTTTATATAGGAAAGGTGAGTGAATTCTTTATTATTTAGGTTTGAGACCCCTTACATTAAACTAATCCAAAACACAAATCAACACATGGTTTTTGCCCATGGTTTTTGGAAAAGGGAAGAGGAAAACGATATTTTATAAGGTCAAAGTCTGAACTTCTTAAAATAATGTGGTTTCTTATGTGGAGGTGAGTCACACTCCCATGGAAAATAATTTAAAAAGACAAGATGTTTAATAAGTCTTGAGGGGTCCATTAATGCTTTGAAAAGTAAGTCAAACAAATACAAAATCACATTATTTTAATGTAAAAACATATATTGGCCGAAAATAAAGCTTATAGTATTTTATTACATCACTATTGGGTCATTATGATGTCATAAAACACATTATATATTTAAACGGTATTTAATTTTTACCCAAAAATTTGACTGTCTCAAAAAATTATGAAAAATTCACCATTGGATAATTTCGACGTCCTGATTCCAGAAATATCATTTATTTTATTTAAATAATTTTCTAAATATGTTAATTTTTACTTTTAAAATAAAAACTGACATTTATCGAAAATTCACGGGTTTTGACAGAAATGGCTTTCAAACCTTAATAAAAAATTATAATTGCATTCATAAAATTATATGATCATTTATATATAATAAAATTAATTTAATAATAATAATACTATTTTATTAAAATATTATTTAATTCAAAAATCCCTTAATTTAATAAAATAGATTTCTTAATTAAATAATAACTAAAAACACTACTTGTACCTTAAAAACTATTTACAATGTATCAATAATGACAAGAAATTATATTCATTATTATATAAAAAAATAATGTACATGAACATAGTACTAGAAATTTGTTACATAACCCCTTAAAACAGTCGCATAATGCCTAAGGGTAAGGTGTGCAATGGTGACAAACTCTTGGGGTGGCTCGGATAACATTGCTCGAGTGGTAATCTCTATCAACTTCCACTTTTCCCATAGACGGTCATGTTCGAGCTTGACATGATGAAGCTAAGCTTGGGCTTGGTCAAGAGAAAATCCCAAGGATTCCACCTCTTTTCCGAGCTCCGAAAAATGGGCTTCGTATGGAGCAATTCTACTGGATGAGGCCATCGCTTCTTTTGTCTGAGTGAATTAGGTTTGTTAAAGCCTTATATTTATACTAATCATGTGATCACTGTTCAACGACTATAAAAGTAATGGTCACAATTCTTAACATAAAACCAAATAAGTTTACATTTTATATAAACGTTTTACATAAAGAGACATTTAATTAGATCAAGAGGGATTTCCATTAATGAAACTTTGGGTCGTTACAATATTCCCCCCTTAATAAATTTTTCCCTCAAAATTTCCTTTTCCCACAATAAAATAGATGTGGGTAACTTAGCTTCATCATTTCCTTCAATTCCCAAGTCGATTATTCAAACTTGTAGTTTCACCACAACACCTTGACGAGGGGCATTGTCTTATTCCGTAGAACTTTTTCTCTACGATCTAAGATCTTCACTGGTTGCTCCTCATAAGAAATATCATCCTCCAACTGTACCATCTCAGAAGAGAGTACATGTGAAGGGTCCGGTATGTACTTCCTTAAGATGGATACATGAAAGACATCATGTACTTTGGACATGGTAGGTGGAAGTTCTAGTCGATAGGCCACAACCCCGACACGATCAAGAATCTCGAAGGGGCCGATGTACCTTGGACTTAACTTCCCTTTCTTTCCAAACCTCATGACCTTCTTCCACAGAGATATGCGTAGAAAAACCATGTCTCCAACTTTAAATTCAAGGTCTCATTGACGATTATCTACATAACTCTTCTGTCGACTCTGGGCTGCCTTGATATGCTGCTGAATGGTTTTCACCTTCTCCACCATTTCCTCGACCATTTTTGGTCCAAGCAGCTTACGTTCACCGACCTCATCCCAACATGCCGGTGTTATGCACCTTTTCCCATACAGGGCTTCATATGGTGCCATTTAAATGCTCGAGTGGAAACTATTATTATAAGAGAACTCAACCAAAGGAAGATGTTGATCCTATTCTCCTTTAAAGTCCATTGATCACGCTCTCAACATGTCCTCAAGTGTTTGGATAATCCGCTCGGGTTGGCTATCAGTTTGAGGATGATAGGCCGTACTGAAGATTAGTTCAGTATCCCGAGCATGTTGAAGACTCTTTCAAAACTTAGAGGTGAATCTTGGATCTCGGTCAGACACAATAGATAGTGGTACTCCATACAGCCTTACCACTTCCCTGATATATATCCATGCCAGTTGATCCAATGAGAAATCCTCCTGAATAGCAATGAAGTGTGCAGTCTTTGTAAGATGACCCATCACAACCCAGATTGCATTGTTGCCTTTGGATATCCTTGGAAGTCCAGTGAAAAATTCCATGGTGATGTTCTCCCATTTCCATTCTGGTATGGGAAATGGTTGCATCATCCCCTTAGACTTCTGCCTCTCTGCCTTCACTTGCTGGCACACCAGGAACTTTGATGTATATACAACGATCTCCTTCTTCATATTATCCCACCAAAAGTTTTCTCAGAGATCTCGATACATCTTTGTGCTCCCTGGATGAATAGAGAAATTTGAACTATGTGTATCATCCAAAAGTTCCTTCTTCAGCTCCAGGCTTGATGGAACACATAGTCTTTTCCCAAATCGCACAATTCCTTCATCATTAACATTAAACTCTGAGGATTTCCCTTTTTTGATAGCTTCCACTTTTTCCTGAATTCCTACACCATCCTTTTGAGCATCCTTTAACCTTTCCAAAAGAGATGGTTGAGCAATCATTTGTGAAATGATTGGTGATGTTCCCTTCTTTATGATTCCCATGTTCATATTCATCAAGTCTAAGAAGATTGGATCCTTCTCAATTCTCATCATTGATAGAATCGTTGGGTCCTTTCTACTTAGGGTATCTGCCACCTTGTTTGCTTTCCCAGGGTGGTAATGTATTGAACATTCATAATCCTTGATGATCTCTATCCATCTTTTCTGGCGCATATTAATCTCTTTCTGTGTGAATATATATTTAAGACTCTTGTGGTCAGTATATATCTCACATTTCTCCCCATAGAGATAATGCCGCCAGATTTTCAAGGAAAAGATCACAACCGCCAACTCCAGATAATGCGTTGGATAGTTTCACTCATGGATTTTCAACTGTCTTGAGGCATAGGATATCACTTTATCATTCTGAATCAGCACACAACCTAAGCCCTTCTTTGAAGCATCACTGAATACCACAAACATTTTCCCACTTGTGGGTAAAGTGAGCACGGGCACAGTGATAAGATTCATTTTCAACTCCTTGAAGCTTTCTTCGCATTCATTACTCCAAGAAAACTTTACTCCCTTTCGAGTTAGCTTAGTAAGAGGGTTGGACAATCATGAGAAATTTCTCACAAATCATCTATAATATCCAGCTAACCCCAAGAAGCTACGAATATCCGTTACCAATGTTGGCCTCGAACATCCCTCAATTGCATCTATTTTGGAGGGATCTACAGATATCCCATTACTTGTGATTATATGACCCACAAATGATACCTCCTTCAACCAGAACTCACACTTGCTGAACTTTTCATAGAGCTTCTCCTTGCGCAAAGTCTCTAGTACAGTTCTTAAATGCTCCTCATTATCCTACTTGGTTTTGGAGTATATTAGAATATCATCTATAAATACTACCAAAAATTTTTCAAGGTAATCTCTAAAGACTCTATTCATCAAGTCCATAAATATTTCTGTAGCATTAGTGAGTCTGAAAGGCATTACTATGAATTCATAGTGCCCGTATCTTGTACGAAAAGTAGTCTTGGGGACATATTCCTTCTTCACCCTTACTTGATAATATCCCGACCACAAATCTACCTTGGAGAAGTATTGTGCTCCACGAAACTGATCGAACAAGTCATCAATCCGTGGAAGAGTATACTTGTTCTTTATCGTGATTTTGTTAAGTTCACGATAATCGATGCAAAGTCGTATTGACCCATCCTTCTTCTTGACGAAGAGGATTGGTGCACCCCATGGTGAAGCACTTGGGAATATAAACCCTTTATCTAGATTCTCCTGTAGTTGTTTCTTCAGCTCTTCAAGCTCCATGACAGCCATTCTATATGGAGTCTTGGATATTGGTAGAGCCCCTGGTATAATTTCAATTGAGAATTAAACATCTCTTCTAGGAGGAAGACCAGGCAGTTCCCTGGGAAACACTTCAACGAATTCCCTCACAATAGGAATTTTTTTAAGGATGGTTTCTTCCTTGGACTGAATCATCTGAGCTAGATATGCGTGCTCATAGGGTAGTAATATCCACTCTTGAGATGATGGAGCTGAAGGAGATTCATCTTCCTCCTTACACTTGTAAAGAATCAGGGGTCGATTCTCCATATGGAGTGTGATTTCCCTTTCCCGACAATTTATGTTGGCTCTATATAAGGAAAGCCAATCCACGCCAAGAATTGCATCAAATTCCACCAGAGGGAGTATGATGAGGTTTGCCGAGAAATTCAATCCACAGATTATAACAGGGGAGGACTTATATTCATGGGATGCAATGATTGCCCCATTTTCCGTACTCACCGACAACTTCACTTCCATGATTTGTGGTGGTGCTGGGATTGTTCTACTAAACTTTTGAGATATAAAAGAATGCATAGAACCTAAATAAAAAAGTATGTTCGCTATTCTTTAATGAATAACTAGAGTACCTATAACCACTTCGTTGTCGGGGTTCACTTCGTCAGAAGTGATGGAAAAAGCTCTTCCTTGCTGCCTTGGAGGTTGTTGGTTGCCTTCGAAAACCCTTGTATTAGGGAACTGATTAGAAAAATGACCTGGTTCTTTGCAGTTGTAGCAATGAACAACGCGTTGAGGTTCGAACGGAGCGTTCCTATCCTCTGTCGCAGCCGCGGGTCTTTCTTGCCGATAGTTAACATCTAGGTGCCCTTCTCTTCTACACCTAAAGTATTTCCTCGTCCCCTTGAGGCAATTTCTAGGGTGATTCTTTCCGCACTTTTGGCAAGTGGGGTGATGGATCTTCTTAGAACCATTGGATTTATCCATCAGTCAGCCATCATTGAAGTCCACCTTACACTTCTTGTCCCCATGATACCCCTGTGATTCCCCGATCTCCATTTCAACCTTGAGGGCACATCAGAAAATTTCCTCATAGCTATCGAAGTCACGGATCGCTAATGCTTTACGCAGGCTAGGCTTCAGCCCACCAAAGAAGCGGTCAACCTTGCATTTGGGGGTAACGAAAAAGTCGAAAGCATATTGTGCAAGTCTTGTGAAGTTTTCCTCGTATGCTCTAATAGATTCTTCTTCTTTTTTCTTGAGGGAAATGAATTCCCTTTCCATCTTAAGCCGAAGGGTGCGCAGAAAATATTTATCGAAAAACATCTTCCAGAAATCCTTCCATTCCAACGCCTCGATCTCCTCCTCAGGCTTCATATTTTTGATCAACATCCACCATTGATCAGCTTCACCCTCTATACGATAAGCCTCCAAGAGAACCTTCTCTTGTTCATAACATTGAAGGATGGAGAAGATCTTTTCAATGGAGTTGATCCATTGTTCATCGATTGTGGGATTAGATGATCCACTAAAAGTAGGAGGCCATTGTCTCATGAAGCTCTCGATAGTGACTTGTTCCTTCTTAGGAGGGTTTGGACATTCCTCTTGACCCGTGTTTCAATTCAAATCTTGAGTTATCTGAGAGAGAAGCATGAAAAAGTTCGCGATTCCCGCTCCTATTGGATTGGACATCTCATTAGTACAGTCATCACACAGATCTTCACATCGGTTGTTAGCCCGAGTCCTCCTATTACCAGCCATTGGCTGGAATAAAAGGAAAATCAGGGGGTAACACATAAAGGGTAATCCAAAGACAAAATTTGATGACTTATAAATAAACTTTTATTTCCTTAACTCATGAGTCTATAGGCTTCAATCTAGGCTTTTCATGATCTACTTTCTAACATATATTCTTAGGGGAATTTTTTTAATCCCCTTAATAAGGGTTCATACTAAGCTTGTGAATTTATCAAAACATATCCTCCAGGAGTGTCGTAACCAAGAGTGTAGCAAGGCCCGTTGTCGTGCACCAGTTCCAGTTTGAGTCTAGCTCAAAGCGGTGTTTTCGGGTTTCACCCCTAGGATACATCTGTTCCAGAGCCGCCTCTACCTTCTCGTATCCATACAGGGATGTATTTTTTTGATAAACCACTAACTCAGTACTTACCAAAACTTAGGGATGTTATTATTATACTTAGTCTTTTATCGGGTTTTCTAATCCTAATCCCAAAAATAACTAAACCTATCCTCTGATACCAACTATGACAACCCTGCTTTTAATACAAACTTAAACATGATTTATTACATAAACTATTCACTCAATACAACATGGAAGATCGAGAGGTCTAGTGTCTTTGGGGCTTAGGATCATTACATAACAACTTAAAACAAGAAATACAACATCTTTATTGAAAACTTCCTTTGCATGACCACTACATTCCCTCGTACTTAGCATTGCATGGGATAACCTGAGGACATACATAAGAAAATGGGTGAGCTATAAAGCCCAGAAAGAGAATAAACATGGAATACATGAGGAGTAAAATACATGTCATACAATAGGTATATCAATAGAGCACAAGAGAAACATGAACACAAAGGAATGATAAAGCATGATAATCATAACATGGAAATGTGGCAACAACACTTAACATGGAATTATCATGGGCCAAGTCTCATTGCACATAGATCATGAGTAAATTATCATTGCACATGAAGCACGAGTAAACCCTAGTTGCACTTGTATTAGAATGAGTCAACACTCATTCCACATGATGTATCATGATACTATACTTTACCCAATGCATTAGAGCTCTATAAGGGTGCACCCTTCTTAAACATTTAATTTCATGCATAAGTGTGTCACATGGATCATAAAACATGGATTCATAAAACATAATCATTTATTCCACGATAAAGGAATGTGGAATTAATACATGAAACTTTATAATCAATAAGTAAATGTGCATAAATGTGAATACCCTTGATGGAGAAATGGGCATGGTATTCACTACACAATGGCATTGGCTTAGAAAATCGGTGCGATTTCGGCAGCGTAACGGCGTGACATAAGAATTCATAAAAATGGTTGATGAGAGAGAAAGGGGTTCCTCATCATAATTACATGTAATGGAAAGTAAGTAGGTAATATAGATACATGTCCCAACAATTGTAAAGGAATTTAGATTCATGATACAAAAGTATTTCTTGAATTTAAATGAGGAGAGAGAAGTTCCTTTCGGAAATTCGGAATAGTAACAGGTGTACTTGGGAGGCATTTAATGAGAGAGAAAGGGGTCTCCCATCATTAAAACATAAATAGGGAAGTATGATGTATGTTTAAAACCATACCCCAACATTAATAATTGAAATTAAAAGGGCAAAACAACTTAAAGAAAATTGGACAAAAATGAGAAAGGAAGAAAAAACCCTTACTTAGAAGTGTGCTTTCAAAGGCTTGAGAGAGGCTTGAGAGAGGCTTCTTGGGAGCTTGGGGAACCTTGGGAGGATTCTAGAGAGAGTAGGGCAGAGGTTGGATGAACTCAAAAGGATTTGAGTGAGGAGGAAGTGGGATCTTGGGTGGGTTTATATAGGAAAGGTGAGTGAATTCTTTATTATTTAGGTTTGGGACCCCTTACATTAAACTAATCCAAAACACAAATCAGATCATGGTTTTTGCCCATGGTTTTTGGAAAAGGGAAGAGGAAAACAATATTTTATAAGGCCAAAGTCCGAACTTCTTAAAATAATGGGGTTGCTTATGTGGAGGTGAGTCACACTCCCATGGAAAATAATTTAAAAAGACAAGATGTTTAATAAGTCTTTAGGGGTCCATTAATGCTTTGAAAAGTAATTCAAACAAACCCAAAATCACATTATTTTAATGTTAAAACATATATTTTCCGAATATAAATCTTATAAAATTTTATTACATCAATATTGGGTCATTATTATGTCATAAAACACATTATATATTTAAACGGTATTTAATTTTTACCCAAAAATTTGACTGTCTCAGAAAATTATGAAAAATCACCGTTGGATAATTTCGATGTCCTAATTCCAGAAATATAATTTATTTTATTTAAATAATTTTCTAAATATGTTAATTTTCACTTTTAAAATAAAAACCAACATTTGTCGAAAATTCACGGGTTTTGACAGAAATGGCTTTCAAACCTTAATAAAAAATTGTAATTGCATTCATGAAATTATATGATCATTTATATATAATAAAATTAATTTAATAATAATAATAATATTTTATTAAAATATTATTTAATTAAAAAATACTATAATTTAATAAAATAGATTTCTTAATTAAATAATAACTAAAAACACTACTTGTACTTTAAAAACTATTTATAATGTATCAATAATGACAAGAAAGTATATTCATTATTATATACAAAAATAATGTACATGAACATAGTACTAGCGATTTGTTACATAAACCCTTAAAATAGCCGCATAAGACCTAAGGGTAAGGTGTGCAATGGTGACATACTCTTGGGGTGGCTCAGATAACATTGCTCGAGTGGTAATCTTTATCAACTTCCACTTTTCCCGGAGACGGTCCCGTTCGAGCTTGACATGATGAAGCTCAACTTGGGCCTGGTCAAGAGCGAAGCCCAAGGATGCCACCTCTTTTCTGAGCTCTGAAAAATGGGCTTCATATGGAGCAATTCTACTGGATGAGGCCATCACTTCTTTTGTCTGAGTAAATTGGGTTTTTTAAAGCCTTATATTTATACTAATCATGTGATCACTGTTCAACGAATATAAAAGTAACGGTCACAATTCTTAACATAAAACCAAAGAAGTTGACATTTTATATAAATGTTTTACATAAAGAGACATTTAATTAGATCAAGAGGGATTTCCATTAATGAAACTTTGGGTCGTTACACCCTCCCCCTTCCTAGACTAAACCCCCAACCCTGGACAACCCCCCTTATGGACAACCCCCCATCACGATAGCCCTCTCCCCCCAGACATCCCCCCCAACTCATTCCTGGACAACCCCCCCCCCCCCCACACACACACCATGTAAAACCCCCTCCCCCTGGACAACCCCCTCCCCCTTCCTGGATAGACCCCCAACCCTGGATAGCTCCCATCCTTCCTGGACAGACCCCCATTGCAGACCCCCTCCCCCACCTCATCGAGTTTTGAACCAACATTGAAAAAAATTTACTAGTTGATTCAATAACCAATTCCAAAATTCACGCGGCTTTCAACCTTGCACCAACCTGCCAACAATCCACTTTCCTCTCAGTTTGCACAGATTTTTTCCGGAGTCTAAAGCCATTATATGGACTCCATCCAGTGTTACATCTGAATCAATAATTAGGCATTCATCATGGAACCAGATATGCATAGGTCTATTGAGTGTTGGTCTTATGGAGTCTCCAAGATAATCCAAGGTCCATTCTTATTCAAGACCACGACCCTTCCCACAAGATAGGTCATTTAACATGAAACTAGGTTGATAATCCCCACCATAATAGTATCATTATTGTTACCTCATATTACTCACATCATTCTACCTAGACCTTGACTAGTCCTTCATTGAACACAATGACTAAAAATGATTGTCAATTCACACTTGATTTCCAAGATACTAACAAGTATTGTATACACCTAGATTACCCAAAACAAAACTTACTGCATTCAATGATTGACATGAGTTCTGAATTTTAGTAACCTAGGTGTGGGATATGAATTTTGACCTAGATAGTTTTTATCCCCTCATGAAGTCTGCTACTTCAAGCCACATTATTTCTAATGAATGAAAAACTATGGTCAATCACACAACGGTACCTAGATCTATCATTGATGTTGTCTTACACCACAGAGACATCTCCACACACACACACTCCTTTGGGATACCGAGCACTATCATATTCACATTAAACACGTTGGTTGCCAACTATATGGGTGACCCTAAACTAAATTCCCCAGTGACCTACTATAACCACCTCCTTGGAGATCATCCACATAAATAGAAACATTCTCAATGGTCAGCTCACCACCTCACTCTATCATTTCAATGGACCCCGCATGTAACCAAAACATGAATTCTCATACACGAATTCATTCCCATCAATCCATGATTACACTACTCTTTACTATAACATAGTGATTCTCCCATGAGTCAAGGACCTCCAGGCCTGGACACACATTCCACACATTTCCCCCATTCTTGCACCATTTAAAACACCATCAACTGTCTCAGATTCCTGTATCTAATATTGATCTTTTTTTCTATCATATTGATCTTCCTAAAAATCATCATAATAATATTTTTATTGCTCCTAATTATATTTAATATTTATATATTCAATCACTTCCGGTGCCAACATAAATGGCCTTAACTCTTCCACAAATTGATTTATTTTACCAGAAGATCTGGTATCCAAGGGAATCGATAAATTTGAATAATACTTATGATGCATTGTTCTTTTCCCTTTACTGACTGGATAATTCCATGAATCATAGATGTATTTATTCCAATTACTTAAGATAAACCCAAATGGAACTATCACATGATGATCCTACTCATAGTCTAAAGCAAATTCAGAATCTACTTATTTATCACTCAAATCTGGTTTTGCTTAAATATTTGAACCAACCTGCTTCCTTTTTCACCAAGTAATGACTATCTTACAACCTTAAGGATTGTTATCACCCTCTAAATTTTCATTAAAATCTTTTAAATGGTTGTGAATATGAATTGAGTTAGGGGGGATCACATCTCAAAAGACAACTACATTTCAAAATCACTTGTATCTGGACCATAAAATGTATGAGGATTCAGTTATACCACATTTTTTTTTCAAAAAAAACTATAATAATACTAGAAACACCAACCTATAATTTTTAAATATAAACTGAATCTAATGGAATCAGACTACAGTCATTCAAAATTATGAAAGTAGTGATCAGAACAACACCATCATAAAGCTCCTTCCCTTTGCACCCATTTATAGAAGCCGCAGATTGGAAATAGGTGGATATAGTAGTAGAAGAGCTTGGATATGCCTCTCCCATGACTTTCATATCCCACTTGGATATTTCCAAGTATTTCCTCAAACTAAAAAATATATATGTGACCCTTAGTTCTAGTTTCAGTGACCTCACCCCCTTCCAGTGAGAATCATTTATTATTATGCCTTTGATTTATGACTTACCTATTGAGAGGCCTGCATGATGTTAAATTTTCTCCCCATGCTGTCAGTTGGATAGATCATGACCCATGTGTCTACATGATGAACATAAGTCATCCCAAGATTCATATCAGACCTGCTACTTCCAACAAAGCTCCCCTTCAATATCAATGTAGATAAAATCCATCGATACCTTTGATACATCGACCTCAACACATGTTTTAGGAGAAACAAGGTGGAATAAAGTTATGGTGTGATTATTAGTACATAATAAGTGGCCCAACATATTACCAATAAATTTAAGAATCACCAAATTCTGAAATGGGGGATGTACGATAGGGATGGAAATCCAAATCACTATGGAGGGGAGATCATATTTTAGGTGAAACTTGAAAAACCAATAGAAAATAAAGAAGTTTAAGCTTGTGAAAGCATGTGGATCATTCAATCGGGAAGAGATAAGGGAATATTTAGTTGAAAAATGAATCAAAAATTTCCACAGATCCATAATCCCTATAATCACCCATTCAAGAAAACCACATGAATAAAAAATAAACCTATCAAAGGTTTCCATCGAGGGGAGAATCTTGTCGAAGTGAGACACTAATGTGAGATTCAATAGAGAATAAGAATTTAAAAATTCTAGGGGGAAACTAAAATCTTAATAATTTCATCATATAATGATATAATTTTAGGGCTAATTTCAATTTTGGGAAGCTGGTAAAAGGCTAGGGTTGATGAAGGTGGATAATGGTCAGAACTATGAATCTAGAGTAGTTGGGATGAATCCTACCCCCCCCCCCAGGAGAGGGGGGACCATAGGGGAATCCATGCAGCCTACAACATTATCAAAGGAAGCCAAATGAACGGAATAGGTATAGCCTTATAAGTAGACACACATAAGAGTTCAGTCAAAATAATTTCATCAAAAAATCATATTAGTGTTTTCTCCCCAATAAGCCTAACATCTCAACTGTTCCAATTCTAATCACACAACCACCCATAAAATAGCATATTCTCAAACCCTGAGTGTATACTTGTACTCTATCCATCCAAGATCAGACCATTTAGGATCATGATCATCTACCTCATCAGGATTCATACCAAAAAACAGTCAGGCCAAGTATCCTACCAATCTTTCCCTTTGAAATCCAAACCTCAATACTGAAACGCCTAAAGTTATTTTCATCATGGAAGCCTAAAGAATCACCATGCCTATACCACATACTCGATAGTACCTATAATGAACAAATATCATAATTTAAATCATCTACCCATGATTTTGTCTCTAAAGGAACTAACAATCCCAGGCTAATGCCTCTATTAGGTTACTATCATATACCATATCTCATCTCAAGCATAGTACCTGAATAACCAATATCTTAAATCATATCTCAAGGGAATTAGTCCCTCCCACCTAGCTCAATAACCACATATCACATATGTCAAATCTCATAGGGAAACATCTATTTTTTCCCATTTGAAATATCTTGATACAACTAATGTGCTAACACCCACTCTAAATTTCTCAAATATACACATATCAAGCATTACATGCAAATCAAGATCCTACTAGGGAAATGATCCTAAACTAAGGTTCTATTTTCACCCCCAATCCTCACCTCATCCCAATTTTCAATATCATCCAAGATATCTCAATCAATCTTGAAACTATAGGCTTCTTCCCAACCTAAACCTATGATTAGTGAATTATTCTTAGGTACCCAAGAATCATGGCCACCCAAGAAGTGTTTGAGTACAACTAAGTAAAGAACCACCAATGGGGTACTATACATAACCAGCAAATGTAGTGTATGGGTAGATGATATGCTCAGTTGAATAAATAAATAAACTATGAAAGCATAAATAAATACCCATCATTTATCCTTGGGCTATAACGTGACACTCAGTATTGGTTATACCTGCTTTGGTTAGTGTAAGAGCTTTTTTATCAAGTCACATGATCATTCCCACTAGTACGAAGCCCAATAGAAATGTATTATAAGGTGAAAGAATCGATTCCTTGGAGGTAATTCTAGTAAATCTAATTGTATTAAGCCCATGCCTAATTCCAATGAGTGTGTTCTAGGAAATCTTGTAGTATCGAGCATATAAAATATTCCTAGGGGGATAGGCCTAGAAAATCCAGTAGTATCATCAATAGAATCGATTCCTTGGGGGATGACCCTAGGTAATCATATTGACCCAAAGATGGAATCCCAATATCCTCAGAATTCTATATAAACCAAAATATTGAATATAAGGGGATTTCACAAGGCGTTCATATTGTATAAGGATCAACAACCAGAGCCTAGGAGCACATCCCAGGCATCCTATTTTGACCAAACAGCTTAATCCTAGGTAACCTCTTGGGTATTCCACTTAAATCCTTGAGGGTAGTGTGTCCCTCCAATAATATCTCATATAACACATTATATACAGGTTGTCAATATTCTCAAAATCATCTAAAAAAACAAGGGTTTACCTCTCAAGAACATGACCTATCATCATCACTAATTCTATATCTAGATCAAACACAATTGATTTGGGTTCCAAATTGACACCCACAATCATCTTTAATCCTTATTTCATGCACCCTCAAAAGGGTCAAAATCACTGAGGCACCCTCATGGGTTCTCTAGGTTACATTATAGCATGAACACCCTATGTGGATTCCTTTATAAAATTCACATATATCATGTCAACACCCACCAATATAAGGGAATCACGTCCCTCGAAATAGTCATAAACATCTCATGACCTCACTATACTCATAAGAAAAGCCTCACTTGCATAGGTCTAAAGGGATGGAAACCTTCCCATATCACCTTCCAAGTCACAATATGTCGGTCCACTCACCAAACCTATCATCAATTTAGATAAATTATACCCACCAAGGTATCTAAACCTCATTAGGGGAGGAACACCTTCACACACTCATCTCTACTAGCATGAAGTTTTTAAGGCATATTAAGGATCTTTCATGGCCTACTAGGTATAATAAGTATATATCATCACATCCCTCCACTTGAAGGTTACCAAGGAACCTACACTAAGGTCCACTACGCTTATATAATACACTTTATTTTATATACATCCCATATGGGGTTCATGTTTTTTAAGGCATATAATTATACTTATACTCTTAGACATTTATGGTCGAGATATATAGCCAGTGCACAATGGTCCATCATGGACCTTGGCACTTTCCACATTTAATTCAAATGAATTCCATTATAATTAAACTAATTAATTAATTTATAAAGGTTAATATCTTGAGGTGGTGAAACTGCACACATCACATTTCACATAAATCATGTATAAACCAAAGGGTTCTGCCCAAGAAATCACTAAACTTAATTGAAGTTATTTCCTTAAAAGAATATTGACCACCTTCTAATCTTTTATAAGATCTAGAATCAACTAAGACTCCTAACCTGGCCCCAAAATTACAAATAATCAATTATAACATTTTATAATTAATTATCTTGTCCAATTAAATTAATCATATTACTTATAATTAATTTCATAATTTAAAACAAAAAGACATAAATGCTTAATCAATCACTCGGCTGCCTCAATGCACTGAAACCATGAACAAACACAAATGGAGGTTTCATGGAATACACCCGATACAGTCATGGGAAAATCCAAAAAATGGTATCTATTTAATAGGTGATTTCAGTAAATTTAGCTGAAAACCATAAATAAAATCATCAGGTGATGTACCTTTGATGAAACATCATACAACCGTTATCTCAAGACATCCTCTATCTACACTAGGAAAAATCCCCATAATGTGGGACAATTTCCACCATCCTTTGGTGGAAATTTCCAATAAACCCCAACACAAATCTTCTAAAATTATATACTATGGATGGAAACCAAAAAAAGGAAAGGTATGGAATAAATCACTCGAAATCATCATCGAATAATACCAGAAATCGATCCCCTCTCGAGGTGGACTAAAGGAGGGACAAAGTGAGGTAGAACCATCAAGAACTGGCCTTCTCCTAATGTCTAAAACACTTTAAACCCAAATCACCATAATTTCAAATAAAAAAGGACTACCCCCATGTAAAAAATAAAATTCAGCTCCATTCATGGCATGAACAGGGGGTTCATGGAATGATTTCCCTTTCACTTGAGAACCAGTCATGAAGGAGTAATCGCAGAAATCTTCGCAGAAAGTATAGGGGATGGCTCGCCCGGATCCCACTCGTGGAAGGTATCGGTTCAACCAATTCATTGATTGGAGGAGGAATGCGCGACGAAGGGGGTGGAGGAGGAGAGGAACGCGCAATGAAGGGGATGGTAGGGATCGCGCGAGGGAGGGGGAACCGAGTGGAGAATCCGTCGAGGATCGACCAAGGGGGAATTGAGCAGTTGGTGATGAGGAAGAATGGTTTTAGGGGAGGGAGGTGAGTCCCGACGAGGGAGGAGATGCAGGTAGGAGACGAGTCGCGATGGAGTTAAAACCAATTGAGGAGCTGTTGCCACGAGACACATTTAGCCGTAGGTTTATCTATTCTAAAGCCATGGTTTTCAAATAATCGTGGCTATAGTTTAATCTATAGCCACAGACCAATTAAACTGTGGCTATAGGTCCATGGCTATAGATCATTTTTCTAGTAGTGTGAGGTGGACATTTTTTGGGAATCCCACATTGGAAATGTGGGTAGAATTCCCAAACCTCCCCCTTATAAAAGGGGCCTTGGGAATTGAAATTTTCATAAAAAATATATATTTTCCTAAATGATTTTAAATTATTTTAAAAAAGATATATTTAGTAAATTTTTTTGTTATATATATATATATAACAAAAAAATAAAAATAATAATTTATAAAAATAGCTAATAACGTGATTAGTCGTAACTATTGAATTTCAATTTTTTCAAAATCTGAATAACTATCCACCACCAAAAGTTGTTTGGTTTCCATCGAACCAAGGTGTTCTTTGACCAAAACTGTGAGATCAAATTGCTGCGATTCACACCGATTTTGATATGTAAATAAGTGATGACGAAATCACTTATAATTAATTCTTCTTCAATCCAAGAAATTCTCCAGATATTTTCCACAGCATCAGTGTTGCAGGACTGTCGAAATTTGGTGTTCGATTTCCCCTAAATATTGGTGAAATCCTCAAGGTAAACTTCCACTGAGAACCATACACCAACAAAGTGGGGGTGGATCAAACCCTTTTGGACAGTGAATTAAATTCACGCATCGAGATTCAATCTGACTACCTATTATCCAACACCCCCCGCACCAAAACAGGGGGTATAAGGCAAAACAAAGTCACCTTTCGGTTTCCATGCCCATGCACTCGAATCAAACACATCAAAGACCCCGGTGGGTGCATCCAACCAGTGGCATTCACCCATGCCCAGTAACATAACTCACACGAATAATTGGTGGTGGTCCTCACACAAATAATTGGTGCGTGGATGAAGGAACATCATATGATATGAACTCACCAACGTATGATTTTGTAGTACAAAGTATTATTGGTGATTACCAGTAGATGTTGATAAATGGAAACGAGATACATAGGGTTCGAGATGTGTTGAAATTTTTTGGTGGTGGGTTTACAAATGTACAAGAGATGGACTGCCTCCCACCTTCGGTTGTAGCAGCACATTAGACCTTGGTTCGAAGACGATGGGGATACAAAATCGAAGGGAAGGTCCGTTTGCGCTTGTGCCTGCATCACTCAAATAAGGGGAGCATATTGTCACGGGCTGAGCGTCTCAGCACAGCAGTTCGCCCGTGCGGCACCCCAGCCCCCTCCAAGGCGGGCGGGGTTCAGCCGTCCAGCTCTTCATATGTGAGGTTCACTGGTTTCGTCCTTCCATGGACTCATCAGGAGAGTGGCCCCAACTCCCAACCAGTGGTGTCAAGGTTGACACGCACCATCCTCCTCTTTGTCGGGGCGACTCCCATCTCTTAGATAGGGACTGACCAGATGAACCGCAGCGTTGATGTTCTTGCTGGTGTGGGACAGGACCCCCATGATTGGGTCGTGACAATATGCTCTGAAGACATCAACAAGATAACCTAAAATCACTACCACAAAATAGGTTTTCACAGCGTCACCCTTTAACAATGCTAAAAAACACTGATAAAGGGGGTACCTTTATCAGCGTTTTTTTTGCATTGTTAAAGGGTACTTTTAACAGCGCTAAAAATGACTCTTAAACGTACCCCTTTATCAGTGCTTTTTTAGTGTTGATAAACACACCCTCTTTATCATCACTTTTTCTAGCGTTGTTAAAGAGACTCTCTTTATCATCGCTTTTTTTAGTATTGTTGATAAAGGGGGTCTTTATCAATGTTTTTTTTACTAGCACTGATAAAGCGTATATTTCAAAAAAAACATTAAAAACAATATATTAATATATTAATATATTAATATATAAATATATAAATATATTTATATTGATATAAATATAATATATTTTTTTAAAATATGTTTTATATAAGTATAAACAGGCATTTACACTGAATATATAAGATATTTAGTGAAAATGGATTATAAAATATTTTAAAAAATATTATCAATTAATAATTTGCTAATTATTATCGAGTAATAATCCTTTAATAACAATTTGAAGACACAAAAAATCAAAAAATCAATAAAAATGTCTAAAATAAGTTGAAAACGTAACTCAAGCTTCAAACGAGCATAACTGTTGATCCCGATATCCGTTTGAGCTCTACCACATATCAAATCGAAGCTTGAGACGAGCTCAACGCCCTAAATAATAGAGGTAAACCTCTATAGCATTTTTTGAGGCAAAAAAAGACCTAGAAGGCCTCCAAAACCGAGTTTTTAGTCGAGCCGCCCCGATTTTTTAACATTTAATGAATATCCAACCTCGTTTAAGGGGGTCTTATTGCATTTTTTTGGTGGAGACTAAATTTATTCCCAAGGATTACATTCATATTGATATTATTGCTTTGAAATTTTATCATTTTTCACAATGTACTATTATTTATAATCAATTATATAATAATATATACATGTTTTTTATATATTCACACGTACAAATTTAATTTTACAAATAAATAATTAAACATATTTACACATAAAATATATTTCTCAATATATAAGCCTTATCTAAATAAAAAATAATATCCATTTTATTTAAAATACCAATATATGAATATTTATACACCTATATAATGTGCGTGTATTAGTGTATGTCAGTATTAACAAAACAATATATATTATCTATATATTCTGACATATGAATATATAATATATGTAAATATATATAAATATGTATAATTATACTTACAGATACACATATAATATATATATGTATTTATTTATTTATTTAGAAACACACAATAAACATATTTTATAAATGTATTTAAGACCAATTTTATACATATATATTAATATGCGAATAAATATACGGATAAAAAAATATAACTAAATAAATATAAATATATATTAATATACATTAATATACGAATTAATTTCAATTTAATTTAATTTAAAGTTACATAAAAAAATGTAAGAAAATATTTTATGCATAAATGCATGATCTAGACCGCGCCTTTTTTGATAAAAATATATATAGAGGCATTGTCCCGACCGAAGCATGTATTTTCCTAGCGAATGAACATTAAAAAAAACGTTTATGATTTATCAGATAGTTAGGAAGGTAATTAAAAAATAAGACAAAATTATAATTATAATAATAGGTTTAGAAATATGAAATATTGGGGCCCCACCCCCACGCCGGTCAATCCCACTTTGTGCGCCTCATCTATTAAAGTTTTAAATCAATCGATGCCTCCTATAAATTTGAACATCCACTGTTCTTCGTCTATGGGCATGGAGATGGGTAGGTCGAAGGGTAAACGGCGATGGTGGACATTTCAAATAATTTTTGAGATCCTGAGTTGCTGTTCTTCGTCTGAGGGCATGGAGATGGGTAGGTCGGAGGGTGAACTGCCATGGCTGCCATCTGAAATAATTGTTGAGATCCTGAGGTGGGCGACGTGGGAAACCCTAATGACGTGCAGGATGGTGTGCAAGGAATGGAAGAGCATCAGCGGTGGCGCCTACTTTATCAGCCAATACAAGTTCCAATGCAGGATGATTTCTGGTTATTTTGCTGATGTGTTGGTGGCATATACTCCCCTTATTCAAGTGTTGCAGGCGCAAAGGGACCTTCCCTTGGATTTTTCATCCCCCTCTGTCACGATACGGGCGTTTTCGAACCAAGGCCTTTTGTGCTGCCGCGACGGGAGGCGAGAGGCAATCCATCGGTTGTGCGTCTGCAAACCCACCACCAGGCAATTTAAAGGCATCCCCCGAAACCCCAACAATCCCCTTTCCATTATGGACGACCATCTGGGGCTGCTGGTAATCTCCAACAATCCTCTGCACTACAAAATCATAAGCTGGTGAGATTCTGACGCATGTTCCTTCATCCACGCACCAATTATTTATCGAGTTATGTCATTGAGCAGGAATAAATGCCCCAGGGGTGGAAACAAGGTGCAGTTTGATGTGTTTGATTCGGAGGCATGGGCGTGGAAGTCCAAAGGCAAGTTTGTTTTGCCTTGTACGCGGAGAGGGAAGCACGGGTTTCCTGTTGTGGTGCGGGGGGTGTTCCACTGGATGATGCCGGACAACCAGCATATTCTGAGCATCGACGGCTACAATGAGAGCTTGGCCTTCCAAGAGCTGCCGCCGGCGGTGTGCGTGGATGATGATGACTCTGAGTACGGGCGGAAGAAGAGCGAGGTGGTGGCGGTGGCGGGGATGTTGGGAGTGGTCCGGAAGGAGGAGGGAGGAGATGGGAATCACTGGGAAGTGTGGGTGGTGGAGGAGACGGGCGGGGCGTGGAGGAAGTGCGGTGTCATCCCATCGCGATGGCAGCGCTCGATTCCGCACCAACTGGTGCCGTTGAATTTTCAATGGACTCGGCGGATTAGCAATTTAAGGTTTCGCACCGAGTGGGGGCCCTGGCACGAGGTATAGACGACTTATATATATATATATAGTTTTATTTTATTAAAAAAATAGGTTAGAGTTTTACATATTTTGAAAAAAAGGTCCCAAAGTTATGTCAGATCTATTTATAACATTTTAATTTCTATATTTTGAGATGATAAAATTTCTATTTAAAAATTTTAGTTGTGTGATTGTTTTATTTATTTTGATTGTGAGATTTATTTATTTAAATTTTATGGTTGTATGAATTAATGTTCTTTGTATGATTTAATTTGGGCATGAATTATTGTTTTTTGTATGATTTAATTTATATTGAATGATTTAACAAATTTACATATGGTGTTTGCATAATTTAAATTTAATGTGAAAAATAAAACAATTTATAATTAGAAAAATATTATTCCCCCAAAAAATGTATATATTTGTAATTTAAATTGTGAGCCTACTAGTCTTCCATAATGATAATGGTACCCATGAGCATGAGGAATAGATCAAGAGGATCGAGCGTATCTTTCTTTTTCTCACTACCACAAAAAATGGGTTTTCACACCGCCACCCTTTAACGGCGCTAAAAAAAACGTAGATAAAAGGGTACCTTAATTAGTACTAAAAAAAGCATCAATAAAGGATACTTTTAACTAAAAAATGTGTTGTTAAAAGTACCTCTTTATCAGTATTTTTTAGCAATGATAAAGCTACCTCTTTATCACCGCTTTTTTTAGTAGCCCTGATAAAGGGGCGATCTTTATCAGTGTTTTTTTCCTAGCGTTGATAAAAGGTATATTTCAAAAAAAAACATTAAAAACAATATATAAATATATTTATATTGATATATATATATATAATATATTTTTTAAATATGTTTTACATAAGCATAAATAGACATTTACACTTAATATATAAGATATTAGTGAAAATGTCTTAGAAAATATTTAAGAAATATTCTTAATTAATAATTTGCTAATTATTATCAAGTAATAATCATTTAATAACCATTTGAAGACACGAAAAATCAAAAAATTAATAAAAATGTCTAAAATAAGTTGAAAACGTAACTCAAACTTCAAATGAACATAACTTTTGACTGAATATCCGTTTGAACTCTACCACATATCAAATTGAAGTCTACGATGAGATTCATGCCATCAGTAACTTTTCATGGCCAAACGGCCCAAAAGGTCTCCAAAGCTGAGTTTTTAGTTGGGGCACCCTGATTTTTTAACATTCGATGGATTTTCAGCCGCGTTTAAGGGGGTCTTATTACTTTTTTTTGGCGGACTCTGAATTTCTTTCCAGGGATTACATTCATATTGAAATTATGACTGTGAAATTTTATCATTTTTTACAATGTACTGTTCATAATCAAATATATAACAATATATACAGATTTTTATATATTCACACATAAAAAATTAATTTTATAAATATATAATTAAACATATTTACATATAAAATATATTTTTCAATATATAAGCCTTATTTAAATAAAAACTAATATCAATTTTATTTAAAATACAAATATATAAATATTTATGTACTTATATAATGTGTCTCTATGTGTGTGTGTATATATATATTAGTGTGTGTCTGTATTAACAAACTGATATATATTATCTATATATTCTAACATATGAATATACATATGAATATATAATATTCACTTGGAATGACCCGAAGGCTTTCATTTTTTATTATTTTTGGATAATCTACCTTTCAAGGGATGAGGTGGAACCCTTACAAGGCTCGAAGCCTCAAAGACAATTACATGACCCGTAGGTCTTAGAGGGAATCACCGAGACAAGACAACTTGGAAGTGCTCCTCCCCAACATGTGTCATGATATCAGCACTCCACCTTCGCAGGGCTGGTCGGCTAGCTATCCTATGCAAAGCTGCACATGCCCGGTACCGATGGCATATATGTATGTTGTAAATATGTATGTTTGTATGCATTTATTTATTTATAAACAAAAAAAACATATTTTATAAATTTATATAAAACTAATCTTATAAATATATATTAATATATGAATAAATATACGGATAAAAATAATAATTAAATATATATAAATAAATATATATTTATATATGAATAAATATACGAATAAAAGGGGTCTTTATCATCGTTTTTTAGCGCTGATAAAAGGAAACCCCTCTTTAATAGCGCCTCGATTATCAGCATTTTTTAGCGCTGATAAAGAATTTCTAGCGGTGATAAAACCCTGTTTTCTTGTAGTAGATCATTCTGGATCGAAGCATGCGTTGGTTGGTAAAGTTAGAGCCACCAGTCAAGAGCATTACGAGCATGCTTCCTAGCGCTGTTAAAAGGGGGGGGGGGTGAGTCTATCCTCCGATTTATAGATTTTTTTAATTTTTTTAATATATTTTGACTTTTATGAGTAGTTTTTTCAGCGCTGATAATAGAGGCCTTTATCCGCGCTTTTTTAGTCCTGAAAAAGGGACCCCTTTTAATAGTGCCTCGATTATCAGCACTTTTTAACACTGATAAAGACTTTTAACGATGATAAAACTCTGTTTTGTAGTATTGAATCATTCTGGATCAGAGCATGTGTTGGCCGATAAAGTTGGAGCCACCAGTCAAGAGCTTCCATTCCTTACACACCATCCTGCACCTCCATAGGGTTCCAAGGGTCGCCCAGTCGGGGATGAAACCGCACGAGAAAAATGGAGAAGGAAAGGTGTGGTTGAGGGCCGCACAAAGGCTCATTTTTTAATCAAGTTATTTAGTTTACGACATTGAAATTATTTAAATTACTTCGTTAAAAAAATATAATTAAATATACAAACTATTTAAATCAAATTATTTAATTTTTTTATTTAGGTTATTCATATTATAACATTAATGTTATCTATATTTAAATGTTCAAGTTTTTTTTCAACTTATTTATTTTAATTATTGAAATTAAAGTTATTTTATTAAATATTTATTGAAATAGGGTTATCGGTGGAATATTGACTCAAATAATACAAACAACGAGTAAAATTGGGTAGGAACGGCGTGGTTGAGGATTGTACAAAGGCTCATTTTTTATTAAAATTATTTAATCTTTTTATTAAAATATATTTTTAATAGGGTGGGGGGGGGGCACCGCTTCCTAGCATTGTTAAAAGGGGGTGGGTCTACCCTCTGATTTATAGATTTTTTAATTTTTTTAATTTTTTTTAATTTTATTTTACTTTTATGGGTGATTTTTCTAGCGCTGATAAAAGGGGCCTTTATCAACGATTTTTTAGAGCTGATAAAAGGGACCCCCTTTTAATAGCGTTTCGATTATCAGCGCTTTTTTAGCATTGATAAAGGATTTTTTAGCAGTGATAAAACCATATTTTCTAGAAGTGAATCATTCTGGATCGAAGCATGTGTTGGTCGGTAAAGTTGGAGCCACTGGTCAAGAGCCGCACGGGCAGCGCTTCTGAGCACCCTTAAAAGGGGGTTGGTCCACTCTCCGATTTACATATTGTTTTTTTTTATTTTTTTGACTTTTATGAGCATTTTTTTAGTGCTGATAATAGGGGTCTTTAACCGTGCTTTTTTAGCACTAATAAAAGGGACCCCCATTTTAATAGCGCATTGATTATCATCGCTTTTTTAGTACTGATAAAAGCTTTTTTAGTGGTGATAAAACCCTGTTTTGCTGTAGTGAATCATTCTGGATCAGAGCTTGTGTTGGTCGGTAAAGTTGGTGCCACTAGTCAAGAGCTTCCATTCCTTGCACACCATCCTGCACCTCCACAGGGTTCCGAAGGTTGCCCAACCCAGGATCTCAAAAATTATTTCAGATGTCAAGCATGGTTGTTTAAGCTCCGACCTACCCATGTCCATGCCCACAAACGAAGAAAATAGGTTGTTCAAATTTATAAGAGGGATCGTAAGAGGCGCAGAAAGCGAGATTAAATGAGAGATATTTTTATTTTTAATGTTTTAAAAAATATTTACTACAAATTTAATGGTTTCATAATTAATAAATCATTCATTATAGGTTTTGGACCCTATAAAATATGTGTATTTTTGAATTGAAAGTTGGATCTGATGTTAAATAAGTTTATAAAAAAGATTTATCGATTGATTCCCTAGAAAAATTTACATCATCAATTTTTAAAAATATCTAATCTTATCAATACGTGTAATTATTTTCAATTAAAAAAAATCACCCTTATGACGGGAGATTTAATTTTCATTTATTTTTGAAGAACGATGGGTCCTTGAAATTATTTAATTGATATTTTTAAATGTAGTAATATCCATGGATAATTTTTAAAATTAAGGATATCATATTAAATATATCTTAAAATAGCGTTTTCGGTGGAATATTTACCAAAATAATGAAGTCAGGGATGAAACGACGTGAGAAGAATGGAGAAGGAATGGTGTGGTTGAGGGCCTCACAAAGGCTCATTTTTTAATCAAGTTATTTTGTTTATAACATTGAAGTTATTTAAATAACTTTGTTAAAAAAATATATTTAAATATACAAACTATTTAAATCAAATTATTATTATTTTATTCAGGTTATTCATTTTATAACATTCACGTTATCAATTTTGAAATGTTTAAGTTATTTAATTTTTTATTCAAGTTATTTATTTTAATTATTCAAATTAAAGTTATTTTATTAAGTATTTATCGAAATAGGGTTTTCGGTGCAATATTGACTCAAATAGTACAAACCGCGAGTAAAATTGGGAAGGAATGATGTGGTTGAGGATTGTACAAAGGCTCATTTTTTATTAAAATTATTTAATCTTTTCATTAAAATATATTTTTAAATAGACAATTTATTTAATTAAAAAAACTTGATAGTTATTTATTTATAACATTCAAGTTATATGTTTCGAAATATTTAAGTAATTTTAATTTTGTATTAAAATTTTTATTTATTTCAACGTATTCAAATTATTTTACTTTTTTTTTAATTCTTTATTTTAAATATTCAAGTTAATTATTTTAATTTTTTTATTCAAGTTAGTTATTTTAAATATTCAAAATATTTAATTTTTTTATTCAAGTTAATTATTTTTAGTTTTTATTTAAATTATTTATTTTACATATTCATGTTATTTTGTTTAAAATTTTCATGTAATATATATTCTTTAATTAAATAATTTATTTTAAATATTTAAATTATTTAATTTCTCATTCAAATTATTTATTTGATTTAAAATATTCAAGTTATTTAGTTTTCTATTTTCATCACATATTTAAAAAATAAAAATTTTAATTTTAAATTTCCTACCTAGCTTATTTATTTTGCATATTCAAGTTATTTATTTTTAATTTTTTATATCAGTTATTTAGTTTAAAAGGTTAAAATTATTTAAATATTCATGTTGTTTATGGTTCATTTTTTATTCAGGTTATTTCTTTTAAAATATTATTTTTTTTAATTTTTTTGTTCATGTTAATAATTGTAATTTTTTATTGATTTTGTTTATTTATTCTAAAATATGCAAGTTTTTATACCATGTTATTTATTAAAAATATTAAAAATATTTAGATTTTTAAAGTTATTTGTTTTGATTCAAGTTATTTATTTATTTTAAAATATCCAAGTTGATTTATTTTTTTATTCAAATAAGTAACTTGAATATGTAAAATGAATAAGTAAAATAAATAAGGTGAATAAAAAATTTAAATAACACAAAACAAATAACATGAATGCTATAAAATAAATAACTGCCATAAAAAATAAAACAAATTAATTGTATATTTATTTAAATATTTTAAAAAATATTTAAATAAATTATTTTAAACTCTAACATGAATAAAAATTAAAAATTTTTAATTTGAAAATTTAAAATAAATATTTGAATTAAAAATTTAAAATAAATGAATTGAATACTTTAAATAAATTTCTTGAATGTTTTAAATAAATTTGATTTCAATTTAATTTAATTTAAAGTTACATAAAAAAGTGTAAGAAAATATGTTTCTCATAAATGTATGATCTTGGATGCACCTTTTGTTATAAAAATATATACATATGCATTGTCCCGACTGAAGACTATATTTTCCTAGCTAATGAACATAAAAAAAGTTTATGATATATCTGATTGGTATGAAGGTAATTAAAAAATAAGATAAAATTATAATAATAATGATAGGTTTAGAAATAAGAAATATTGAGGCCCCACACCGGTTAATCCCACTTTGTACACCTCATCTTTTAAAGTTTTAAATCAATCGATGCCTCTTATAAATTTAAACATCCGTTGTTCTTTGGGTGTGGGCATAGAGATGGGTAGGTCAGAGGTTAAACAACCATGGTTGACATTTGAAATAATTTTTGAGATCCTGAGTTTTTGTTCTTCATCAGTGGGCATGGAGATGGGTAGGTCGGAGGGTGAACGGCCATGGTTTCCATATGAAGTAATTTTTGAGATCCTGAGGTGGGAAACCTTGGAAACCCTAATGACGCGTAGGATGGTGTACAAGGAATGGAAGCTCATCACTAGTGTCTCCTACATTATTGGCCAATACAAGCTCAGACCCAAAATGATTTCTGGTTATCTTGCTGATGTTTTGGTAGTATATCCTCCCCCTATTCAAGTGTTGCAGGCACAAAGGGACCTTCCCTTGGATTTCGTATCCCCCTCTGTCATGATACTGTTGGAAATACAAACCATAAATGGCGTCCATTTCTCTTCCCAAGCAGCCCGCCACTTTCCCATGTGGCTCTTCATTTCCCATGCATTTGTTTAATTCCAATGCAAGCATTAATTGTTGCCTTGTTTTTTGTTCTTTTTATTAAATGTATGGGCTGTCCATTTTGGTGTAGTTTAATACCCTATATATATGGGAACAAATGTAATCCGTAGAGAAGAGTGTGTGCAATACAAAAAGCTTGAAAGCCTTTCTGTGTTTTATTGTCCCATTTTTATTCCTCTATTTTTTCCCGGCTTGTATAGCCAACAAATTGGAATTAGAGGGTAGTACCAAAGCATCCTCCAATTTCTGAAGATGGCCACCACAATTCAACCGCAAGTTCCGATGTTGTCTAAGGACAACTACAACCAGTGGTGCATTCAAATGAAGGCATTGTTCGGATCACAAGAATTATGGGAGATCGTCACCGACGGGTATATCGTACCCACTACGGAGGAAGAAGCCACCTTCACGAATGAAGAAAAGACGACCATCAAAAATCAAAGGAAGAAAGACAACAAGGCGTTGTTCCTTCTCTATCAAGGGTTGGATGAATCGACGTTCGAAAAAATTGCCAAAGCAACATCGAGCAAGCAAGCTTGGGATACACTTGCCACCATTTTCAAAGGAGTTGATCATGTGAAGCGGGTCCATCTTCAAACATTATGAGCGGAGTTCGAAGCGGCGTAAATGAAGGAAGGTGAGAGTATCTCGGATTACTTCTCACGACTAATTGTCATTGTTAACAATTTGAAAAGGAATGGTGAAAAAGTGGAGGATATTCAAGTTATTGAGAAATCACTTCGATCGCTCACAACCAAGTTTGAGCATGTGGTTGTGGCAATCGAAGAATCGAAAGATTTGGAAAAATTATCTATTGAAGAATTGATGAGGTCGTTGCAAGTACATGAGCAGCGAATGCAGAAGAATGCAGGTTCAACAATAGAGCATGCCCTAGAGTCTAAGTTGACTCTGCAAGAATCCAAGAATGGCCAAGCACAACGAGACGGTTATCGAGCAAGAGGCAGAGGGCATGGATACCATATGAGCTATCAACAGAAGAAAAAAAACTTCAGTTTCTTCAGTGGAAGAGGACACGGTGGAGGCCGATTCACACGTGGTCGTGGAAATGCAAAAAATGTTCAATTCCATAATTGTAAGAAATTCGGCCACTATGCCTTTGATTGTTGGCGTAAAGTGGATCATGATGAGCGATCCAACTACGCTGAAGCATCTCATCATGAAGAAGAAGGTAACACACTTTTCCTGGCACAAGAAAAAGCATGTGAACGCCCCGTTGTATGGTATTTGGACACGAGTGCAAGTAACCACATGAGTGGTAATAAAGAGTTGTTCGAGGAACTCACCGAAGAAGTTCGTGGCGATGTGAGTTTTGGTGACTCATTGAAGGTGCCCATTCTTGGAAAAGGTAAAATCAAAATATATCTGAAGAATGATGAGTCGAATTATATTTCCAATGTGTATTACGTACCAAGTATGAAAAATAATATCATCAGTCTCGGCCAACTCCTTGAGAAGGGGTATGTCATACACTTGGAAAATTCTTGTTTGTTTATAAGAGATGCTCATAGGAGACTTGTCGCTCAAGTCCAAATGGCGAAGAATCACATGTTTCTGCTGAAAATCAACACAAAGGCCGAGGAGTGTCTCTTTGGGTTCATGAAGAATGATTCATGGAGATGGAATCTCCGTTTTGGGCATCTCTATTTTAGCGGGCTTAAACTTCTATCCTCATCAAGAATGGTGCGTGGCTTGCCGACGATTGAATCTCCAAATCATGTGTGTGAGGCATGTACACTCGGCAAGCAACAAAGGAACTCCTTCCCAAGTGGAGTGTCCAGAAGAGCATCAAAACCAATTCAGTTGGTTCACACTGATATCTGCGGACCACTGGAAACACCATCACTTGGAGGTAATAGGTATTTTATTACCTTTATTGATGATTTCAGCAGAAAGTTGTGGGTGTATTGCATCAAAGAAAAATCAGCTGCTTTCACTGTCTTTAAAACTTTCAAAGCTCGTGTTGAAACTGAAAGTGGCCACAAAATCAAAGTACTCAGATCTGATAGAGGTGGAGAATACACCTCAAATGCATTCCAAGACTTCTGCAGGGAACATGGAATAAAACAAAAATACACTACAGCCTATACGCCACAACAGAATGGAATTGCAAAAAATAAGAACCGCACTATCCTCGACATGACGAGGACCATGCTGAAGGAGAAAGGGCTGTCAAAGAGTTTTTGGGAAGAGGCAGTAGCATGTACTGCCTACTTTCTCAATCGGTGTACAACGAAGAGCGTCAGGAACTTTACACCACAAGAGGCGTGGAGTGGCTACAAAAAGAGCGTGGAGCACCAAATAATCTTCGGGTGTGCCGCCTACGCTCAAGTTCCAGAAGCAAGAAGAAGGAAACTTGATGATCATGGTGAAAAGTGCATCTTAATCGGCTATTGTGAAGCTTCTAAAGCCTACAAGATTTACAATCCACTAAAGAATAAATTAGTGGTGAGTAGAGATGTGGTCTTTAGTGAGGAAGAAGCATGGAAGTGGAATGATGAAGAATCCAACAAGGATGTTCCAGTTGAGACAGAGGTTCCTGAATAAAGGCATGATTATTAGGAGAAAACACCGGCAACCCCTTCTTCGGGCGCATCATCAGTTGGAAGAAGTCCAGGAGTACATTTCCTCACTCCTCAAAGCACTCCAGCAAATCAAAATTTGGCTAGCTCATCCTATCCTATTGCTCCTATGAAGATGAAAAATCTGTGTGATATTTATGAGCAGACCGAAGAGGTAAATATTTTTTGCTTGTATGCAGATCATGAGCCTCTGACATTTCAGGAAGCCATGAGGGAAGAAAGCTGGAGAATGACTATGGAAGAAGAAATTCGTTCCATAGAGAGAAATGACATGTGGGAGTTGACTACACTCCCAAAAATACAGAAGAGCATCAGTGTCAAATGGGTGTACAAAATAAAGAGAAATGCTGATGGCGAGATCGATCGATACAAGGCAAGGCTCATAGAAAAGGGGTACAAACAGAAGTACGGGGTGGACTATGAAGAAGTCTTTGCTCCTGTTGCTCACCTTGACATTGTAAGGATGATTATATCCCTTACTATCCATCACAGTTGGATGATCTACCAACTGGATGTGAAGTCCGCATTTCTGAATGGAATTATAGAGGAAGAGGTCTATGTTGATCAGCCTGAAGGCTTTTTTATGCAAGGGGATGAAGACAAAGTGTATCGTTTGAAGAAAGCTCTTTATGGGTTGAAGCAGTCTCTGCGCGCATGGAATGCACACATCGAAAATTATCTCCAAGAGAATGGATTCACCCAATGTCCATATGATCACACGGTTCACATCAAGCAGAATGATCGTGGCGATATACTTATTGCATACTTGTATGTTGATGATTTACTGTTTACAGGGAACAATCGACAGATGTTTGATGAGTTCAAGGGGGCCATGTTCAAGGAGTTTGAGATGACCGATGGAGGTCTCATGTCCTTCTTTCTGGGAATTGAAGTGAAACAAAAACATGGCAGCATCTATATATCTCAGAAGAGGTATGCTAAGGAGTTGCTTGAAAAATTCAAAATGGTAGATTGTAATGCTGTAAACACACCAGTTGCAACGAGCTTGAAACTGACAAAAGATGGAGAAGGAATAAGCGTTGACTCTACTCTGTTCAAGAGTCTGATTAGAAGCCTGAGGTATCTCACAATCACAAGGCCTGATATTGTCTATAGTGTTGGGCTTCTAAGCAGGTATATGGAGGCACCGAAAGAGTCATACTAGCTTACAACAAAACGTATCCTCAGGTACGTTAAAGGAACGATGGATTTTGGTCTCTTTTATCCATACAATGAAGAAGAAAAGCTGTATGGATACTCGAATAGTGATTGGGGAGGCCACCAAGATGAAAGAAAAAGCACCACTAGGTATGTATTTTCCTTTGTATCGACTTCTTTCACGTGTAATTCAAGGAAACAAAGTGTGATCGCTTTATCCACATGTGAAGCAGAGTATGTGGCAGCATCCTCTACTGTTTGTGAGGGAATTTGGTTGATAAATTTGTTGAAGGAGATGAAGCATCCACAGGATGGATCCATGGTGATATATATGGATAACAAGTCAGCTATTTAACTAGCCAAAAATCCGGTGCAGCATGGGAGAAGCAAACACATTGATACTCGTTTTCATTTTCTCAGGGATCATGTGAAATAAAAAATGATAAAATTGGAATATTGTCATACTACCAAACAGGTGGCAGATATTTTCACAAAGGCACTACCAACAGATGTATTCAAATGACTTAGAATGATGCTTGGGATGAAGCCGATTTTGGTTTGAAGGTGAGTGTTGGAAATACAAACCATAAATGGCATCCATTTCTCTTCCCAAGCAGCCCGCCACTTTCCCATGTGGCTCTTCATTTCCCATGAATTTGTTTAATTCCAATGCAAGCATTAATCGTTGCCTTGTTTTTTGTTCTTTTTATTAAATGTATGGGCTGTCCATTTTGGTGTAGTTTAATACCCTATATATATGGGAACAAATGTAATCCGTAGAGAAGAGTGTGTGCAATACAAAAATCTTGAAAGCCTTGTTGTATTTTATTGTCCCATTTTTATTCCTCTATTTTTTTACCGGCTTGTATAGCCAACAGATACATGCATTTTTGAACCAACGCCTACAGTGCTTCCATGACGGGAGGCGGGAGGAAATCCATTGGTTGTGCGTCTGCAATCCCACCACCAGGGTATTTCAACGCATCCCAAACCCCAAGTATCCCTTTTCTATTTATCAATATCTGGGGTTGCTGGTAATCTCTAACAATCCTCCGCACTACAAAATCATACACTGGTGAGCTTGTATTATAAGTTTTTCCTTCATCCACACACCAATTATTTATCTGTGTGAGGACCACCACCATTTATTTGTGTGATTTATGTTACTGATTAGGAGTGAATTCCACTGGTTGGATGAAAGTTGAAACCATCGTGATCTTTGAATTGTTTGATTCCAAGGCATGGACGTGGCAGCCAAACGACAACTTTGTTTTTCCTTGTACGTGGAGAGGGACACATGGGTTTCCTGTAGTGGTGCGAGGGGTGTTCCACTAGATGATGCCAGACAACCAGCATATTCTAAGCATCGACGACTACAATTAGAGTGTTGTGGTTGAAGGGTAGTAGTACATTAACAACAAAACAACCAAAAAGGAGCAACAAAATCACTGGTGTTGTGCACTGATAAACCAAAAAACCGCAAACAAGAAATAAAATGCAAAAGAAGGTAAAGAGAACATAAATATTTACATGCTTTGGATCCATAGGGATCCTACTGCATGACAAGAACACCACACACACACACTTTTTATTACTTTCTAAAAAAAAGGAACAAGCATAATAATTATGGATCAAAGGAAAGCAGGAGTAGAAAAAACAAAGATTTATAGGCTGTAATGAGTAAACTCAAAGTCGTAGACCACACTTATAGTGCCGAGAAACAATGTATCTGGCGGTTTTGTTCTCTTCAAGTTGAGATGTGCTTTGGGGTTGTGGATTGGATCTGAATCACCGACATTTTTCTTCTTCTATAGAGGTTCTAGAAATCGTCAACAAGGACACACTTCTTCCGTCTGGAAGGTATGTTGACTCCACCATGTACCGAAATGTGTCATAGGTGCCGAGGGGAAGCAATTTTGGAACTGTCCAACTGCATGGTAGGTGGCTGGTGCACCTACCTCACCAACCATGGACTTCAAACAAGGCTGTTGCACATGCAGTCCCTGTTTTTGGCAGCCATGGGAGAAGTCCATGGTAGGTGGAGGATTGGTGGGATTTGTGTCAAACTTGACACCTCCCACCATGTCTATTTAAGGAGAGCCAAGGGAGATTCCTTCTTCATCACCAATTCGAGCCAAGAGAGGTACATTGTATCCAAAGAGAGCCAGGAGAGCTCCATGTGTGAGAGAGAGATGTGTAGAGATAGAGTTTTGTAAATGCTTTGTTCTTGGTGAAATAAAGGTTTATTTCTCCCTCCATTTTTCTCTCTTCGTGGTCAGCGAACCACAACAAGTGGTATCAGAGACGGTTCCGGTGAAACGGCGGCGGGTGGTGGAAATTTTCTGGTGACTGGAAAATTCAAGTTGCCCGAAATCATTTTTTGAAGATAGATTATGAAAGCCTGTGTCGATACGATTCCAACGGTGTAAACGGCATCGAAAAAGGAGCTAAAACGAGCTTCCTAGGGCCGGTTAAAGTTTGGTCAACTTCAGGTGCTACAGTACCCCCTTACCAGAGAAGAAGGTACTGTTCCGACACCGGTGACTTTTCTGGTGGGTTTCCGCCAGCTGCTCCGGTGATCCACATCATCGACACGTCATCGCCTTGTCATCGGACGATCTCGGCCATTGATATTGTTTTGATCATAACTTGATCAATCGGTATCCGATTTCGACGATCCAGGAGTCGATTCCACCATTTTAGACCGTTTCGGACACAACGGTGAGCTCCATTTTTTCAGATTCTTCACCATTTTTTAACTGAATTAAAATCCAATGGAGGGATCGTCTACGGGAGGTATGATCATGTTGACTTATTCAAACTACTCCATTTTGAAGTCTCGAATGGAATATATTTTCAATTCTAAGGATATTTTCGACCCCATTGAGAATGAGGGAGTCAAACCCAATGCCACAAAGGAAGTAGAGTGGAAGAAGCTGAACAAGAAGACGATCGGTCAAATCTGCCAATGGATCAATCACAGCGTTTACCACCATGTTGCTCAAGAGACTGGTGCGTATGAACTTTGGACAAAGTTGGAAAATATGTACCAGTCAAAGAATGCTTGAAACAAGATCCTCTTATTGAATCAGTTGATGAATCTTTGACTACAAAGTGGAAACTCTATAGCCGAACACACCAGTGAGTTCCAAATCCTGGTGAACCAGTTGGTGGCTGCCGGTAAGACTCTAAATGATGAAGATCAGGTGAACCAATTACTCTGCACACTTCCTGATAGCTGGGATACGCTTGCCGTCTCACTCAGAAACTCGGCACCTGGAGGAAAACTTACCATGGCGATGGTAAATGATGCACTGTTCAACGAGGAATCCCTAAGGAAGGATGCGAGTTTCAACCATATACAAGCTCTCATTCTGGAGAAGCGAGGGAGACAACACGGAGGAGGTCGTGGGGTAGGAACCAGAGGTCGAAGAAAGAACAGAGGAAGGTCCATAGATGGCAGGAGGCTAACATAAAAATGCTACCATTGTGTCATGGAGGGACACATGAAGAAGAACTGCCGAAAGTTGTTACAAGAAAATGGTCAAAGTAGCAACCAACAAAGAATAAATGAAGACGCGCATGTGAGCATCACCAGAGAAGTTATTCTTTTCTCCAAAGATGAAGAAGAGACATGCTTTCATACATCAATCCAAGACACAAAATGGGTGGTCGATACTGCAACATCGTACCATGTCACGCCACATCGTGAGTATTTCTTGACTTATCAAACTGGTGACTTTGGTACAGTCAGGATGAGGAATACCAGTTCGGCGGAGATTGTTGTCATGGGTGATATCCAAGTCAAGACGAATATTGGATACACAATCACCCTGAAGGATGTTCGATATGTTCCAAGCCTTCGGCTCAACCTGTTATCAGGTATAGTCCTTGATCAACAAGGCTATGACAACATCTTCAGCAACAGAGCATGGAAGATGAAAAAAGGAGCCATCATCATCGCTCGAGGACACATATGTGGTACGTTGTACAAAACTCATGTGAAGATATGTGAAGACAACCTCAACATGGTGGAAGGAGAAATGTCATCCAATATGTGGCATAGAAGGCTCGTCCACATGATTGAAAAAGGGTTATCTACCCTAACGAAGAAGAAGTACATCAGTATTGACAAGGATACTGATAGAGCTAATATTTACGCTATTTTTAATGTCTATTTAAATTATTTAAACCTCATCAATTTACCAATTTGATCTTATTTGTAACAATTTTGGATTTAGAGTGTGTTTTGGGATAAAAAGTTTAAATTGCATAATTCTGGATTTTTAACAGATTTTTATCACAGGGGTATTTTGGTCATTTATCGTAAAATAAATTTCCAAATTTTGTGATTCTAATTTTTTTGAATCCTTATTTTATTGCCATCATCTTTTTCTACATGCCCAGGAAAATATTCATGCATCTTGATGCCCAAAAAAATCAATGAAGTTGACAAATTTTCCGGGCGGACTGCGTGAACCCCACCATAGTAATGGAATAATAATTTGGCCTAAACTCCTCCAAATGATTTTATTATACTTGGATATTATATAGAACCCCCAGAATAATTGACACAATTAATTTGAATCCATTTTAAATCCTTTATTATGGCCTTTGAGTGATAGAGTTTTGAATAAAGCTTCCAGGAAGCTTCATTCAGAGAAAGAGAGTTTCAATAAAAAAATCATAACTCCTTCAATACGCGTCCAATTAATCTGAAATTTGGAGGTTGGACGGAAAAAACATTTATGAACAATATTTATGAAGAGGTCCACGCGTGAATCAGCCAATTAATAGGTCTAAAATGCGACAACGTTTTGATGATGAAATCTGCCTATAAAAGGAGAGGAGATCCTACCTCTAAATCATATTTGATTCATCACCACACCATCCGTCACAAAGGGAGTCGGCTTGAGAGAGTGAAGGGGAAGGTGGAGATTTTGATACTTAAGAAGATGACATCCTTTGAATATTCAATAGATAATATGAAGGCTTCTCAAGTGATGGAAGGCTAAGCGACAAGTGGTTGCGGACGACGACACCCAACGGGCACTCTCTTTCGAGTTTTGATTTTAATGTGTAATCTCGTTTTGAATTTCTATTGAACCTATATTTTTGAATAAATCTGGTTTTTTTATTTCTTAAATATATTTTCAACAAATATTTTTTGATCGTTGTTCCATCTATAAAGTAGAACAATTGTTTCTGCTATTTAAAATTCTTTGGTAAGGTTTTGCCATTGAGCATAGAGAATTCAATTAGGTTCAATTACTTGGAGGTATTTAAGTAATTGAGTCACTTCTATAGGTGGGACCACAATCATATTGAAGTATTAATATGATTTCTATTCAAATTTGAGTGTACACCTGGGGGTCCTTGGGCGTACATTTAGGAATTTAAATTAAGATATATTTTTTATATACAAGGAAGAGAGGAGTGTCTGAGAGGGTGAAGATTGTCTGCGACCGCTGTTTTTATTCTTGATTTCAAACCCACATTATCTTTAATTTAAAATTCTTTCACTTTATTATTTAATTAAAATTTTATTTTCAAATTTTTAATCAAATCCCCATTTTCATTTCCGCAAAAAAATAATAACAAAAGTGACAGTTTTGCAACTCGAACTGCAACCCCCTCAAGAGACAACCCTGTGGTCATCACTGTGATACATTAAAAGGGAAAATATTGATTGAGATTTTTACGACACAAAAAAGCTCACATCAACTGGCGCCGTTGCTGGGGAGGTTTCTAGAGTTGATTTTATTTTAATTATTTTTTCTTGCATGACCCAAACTTCTGAACCAAACTTGTTACATTTAGATTCTGAAATTGATAGAACTTTTCACACTAGGGTTAGAGGTACTAATCCCCAAGTTACAAGTTTTGAATCTTCTACCAATACACCTAGGAGGGACTTAGTTGAAACTGAAATCTAAATGGCTGAAAAAAGAACTTTGAAAGAACTGGCTTCGTCCTATGACGAAAATCATGAGAATCCTGTAGAGTACCCTGATGCCCCTGTTGGATTTGAAATCAATTCTGGTTTCATCCACCAGCTTCCCAAATTCAATGGGTTTCCTGGTGAAGACCCACACAAACACCTCCAAGAATTTAGCTACTTGTGTGTCAACATGAAACCTCATGGAGTTGATGCCGATCAAATGAAGCTGAGGTCGTTTCCTTTTTCTCTAGATGGATTTTCTATGGAATGGTTTTTCTATTCTCACTCAACCTTGATTAGAAATTGGAATGAATTAAAAAAGATTTTCCTTGAATTTTTTTCCCTGTGTCTAGAACTGCCTCCATTCTAAAGGAGATTTGTGGAATTAGGCAGACACAAGGAGAAACATTTCAAAAATACTGGGAAAGGTTCAAACGTATTTGTTTTAGTTGCCCCAATCACCATATCAGTGACCAGCTTCTCATTCAATACTTTTATGAAGGATTGTGTCTCACTGATCGAAGTATGATTGATGCTGCTGCAGGAGGAGCTTTAGTAGATAAGACACCAGCTGCTGCTAGGATTTTAATTGAAAACATGGCCCAGAATGCCCAACAATTTGGAACCAGTGGCCTTCTTCATGTCCAAGATGCACAAGATTTCCCTACTACTAGTCCCAAAAACAACACAATTTCAAGTCAACTATCTGATCTTACCACCATGGTAAGGTCAATAATGTTTTCTAACACCCCACCAACCCAACCCAAACCTGAAGAGGCTTTCCAACGACATGTCCACTGTGGGATTTGTTCTTAGAATGATCATTTTAGTGACCAATGCCCGCAAATGAAAGAGCCTCCTGAGAACTGCAATGCAGTTTTTCCTGGAAGACCATTTCAATCAAACCAGCAAAGACCATTTAAAAACAACCAAAATTTCAATCAAGGATGGAAAAACAACTCAAATGAAATATTTTTTCAACCTGAACAACTGAGAGGATTCTTCCAAGGACAATAAAGTAATTCTCAACCAAGATATTTCAATGAGCAATCCAATGCTCATTCTGGAAGCAATTTTCACCCTACCCCTCCCACTCAAAACTCTGATAGGAACCTTGAAGAAGCAATGAGGAAACAAAAAGAGGAAATGAGGGAACTAAAAGATTACACAAAACAACAAGATAACAAAATGAATACCTTGATGACTCAAATGGGTCAACTTGCCTATGGTATTAATTGCATAACAAATCAAATGAGTTGTGGTTTACCCTCACAACCACAAGTAAATCCGAGGAATAATGGGAAGGAAAATGTGAGTGCAATTGAACTTAGGAGTGGAACAAAATTGAACAACCCTCAGATTGAGAACATCAAGCCTGCTGCTGATACTGTTGATGAAAATCCTACCCTTAATAAAAATGTTGAAAAATCTGAAGTTAATAGAAACTCAAAGTCAAGAGAGGAAATCTTGTTTAAAAGAACAAATAATGATTGGAAGAGGATGTCTGGTCCTTATGTTCCTCCAAAACATACTCAGAATACCCGAGAAACATTCAAACCTCCACTGCCTTATCCAAGGTGTGAACCACCACCAAAGTCAAGTGCTGAAAAAGAATTGGATAAGGAGGTTTTGGAAACATTCAAGAAAGTCCAAGTCAATATTCCATTGCTCGATGCTATAAAAAAAATTCCGAGGTATGATAAATTTCTGAAAGACATTTGTACCAATAAGAGAAAGTTAAAAGGAGGTGAAAAAGTAAACTTAGGAAGGAATGTTTCATCGATGATTCAACATGCCCTTCCTATCAAGTGTAAAGACCCTGATACATTTACCATTCCCTGTACCATTGGTAAATGTGAATTCAAAGATGTAATGCTTGATCTAGGGGCCTCCATCAATGTCATTCCACATTCTGTCTACTCATCTCTTCAGGTTGGAGACTTGAAACCCTCTGGAATTATCATTCAACTTGCAAACCGAAGTACCACCAAACCTGCTGGAGTTATAAAGGATGTTCTTATTCAAGTGAGAGACATGATTTTTCCTGTTGACTTCTATGTTTTAGATATGTAAGATGATCGGTTTAGCACACATGCTCCCCTCATCCTAGGGAGGCAATTTCTAAAAATGGCAAAAGAAATCATCAATGTTCACAAGGGAAAACTTTCACTAGAATTTGGAGGAGATGTTGTTCATTTCAACATTTTTTATTCAATGAAACACCCAGTTGAGGATCATTCAACTCCCCATATAAACATGATTGATTGGTTTTCATCTGGCATGTTACCTGATTTTTTTTGTGATGAAATACCAACTGATGTGGAAAAAGAGGGAAATTTGTATGATACTGAATCAGATAAAAATGAGGATGAAATTGGAGACTGTGAAGAGTATTGGGATGTTGAGACTGGATATCTAAGAAATTATGAAGATGAATTTCTAGAAACCACTGAATCTGTTAGTGGTATTCCAGGAGAGGTTTCCAATTTTTCACATGAAACAAGTCTTGAGATCATAGAAAGAGATCACCATGATGAACATGGAGCTTCACTAAACAATATAACTTCTGAAGAGTTCCCAGTTATCAATGAAACCAACCCACCTGTGGTAGCATTGAAACCCCTTCCGGATAACCTCAAGTATGCCTTATTAGTTCATAATGAACAATTCCCTGTAATCATCTCAAAAGATTTGTCAGAAGTCTAGGAAAACCAATTGTTGTAAGTTCTCAAGTCCCAAAAGGAATCCATAGGATGGAATCTCTCTGATCTAACAGGAATCAGCCCCTCGATTTGCATGCACAAAATTTTACTAGAGGAGAACACTAGACTGGTAAGACAATTTCAAAGAAGACTGAACCCAACACTTCTGGAGGTTGTGAAGAAATAATTCACCACCTTGCTGGCTGCTGGAATTATTTTTCCCATATCTGATAGTCAATGGGTAAGTCCAGTCCATATTGTTCCTAAAAAAAGTGTATTTACAATCTCAAGGAATGAATTTGGTGATCTTGTCCCCATAAGTCTTCCAAATAAATGGAGAATGTGCATTGATTACAGGAAACTCAATTTGTTTACAAGGAAAGACCAGTTCCCATTACCATTCCTTGATCAATTCCTTGAAAGACTAGCTGGGAAAACCCACTACTGTTTTCTTGACGAATTCTCTAGATATTTTCAAATTCACATTTTACCTGAGGATCAAGAGAAAACCACCTTCACATGCCCATTTAGAACTTTTTCATACAGAAGGATGCCCTTCGGTTTATGTAATACCCCGAGAACTTTTCAAAGGTGTATGATAATCATCTTCTCTGAATTTTTGGAAACTTGCATGGAAGTTTTTATGGATGACTTCACTGTGTATGAATCATCTTTTGAAAGTTGTTTGAAAAGATTAGAACATGTCCTTAAAACATGCATCGAAAAGAACTTTGTTCTAAATTATGAAAAATTCCATTTTATGGTTGCTAAAGTGGTCATTCTTGGACATGTTGTGCCCCGTGATGGAATTCAAGTTGATCAATCCAAAGTTGAGGTCATTTATTCATTACCATACCCAAAAACTGTGAGAGATGTGAGATCCTTCCTTGGGCATGCTGGATTTTATAGAAGATTAATTAAAGATTTCAGTACGATTGATCTTTCATTGTCCATATTACTCCAAAAAGATGTTCCATTTGTCTTTGATGAGAATTTCATAAATTCGTTTCATGAGCTGAAAAAAGATTGATAACCCCTCCCATTGTTCAACCCCCTAAATGGGACATTCCCTTTGAAATAATGACCGATGCATCTGACTTTTCTCTTGGGGTAGTATTGAGTCAAAGGACAGAAAATAAATATCATGTGATTGCCTATGCCTCCCGAACTCTTGATCAAGCCCAATCAAACTACACAACAACTGAGAAAGAACTGCTGGTTGTTGTCTTTGCTCTAGACAAATTTAGAAGTTATCTGCTAGGCTCCAAGGTGATTGTTTTTACTGATCATTATACAATCAGATTCTTGATGAAGAAACATGATGAAAACCAAGATTTCTGAGATGGATTTTGCTTTTACAGGAATTTGATGTTGATATAAAAGATAATAAAGGATGTGAGAACCTTGTTGCTGATCATTTGAGCAGGATACCATATTTTGAGAATAGAAAATTTCAAATGAGTCCCCCAATTAAGGAAACCTTTCCAGATGAGGATTTATTTGCTACTCAAAGTTAAATACCATGGTTTGCTAATCTTGTAAACTATTTGGCTTCTGATGAACATCCCCACTGGTTTTCCAAAAATCAAATTGATAAACTTGTGAGTGATTCAAAGAAATATATTTGGGATGATCCTTATTTATGGCACATTGGTAGTGATCAAATGATACGAAGATGCGTTCAGAACTCTGAATTTCAATCCATCCTACATTTCTTCCACACATTAAACCGTGGAGGAAACTTTGGACCACAGAGAACAAAAAGAAAAGTTCTTGATTCTGGATTGTATTGGACCACCATTTTTAGAGATGCTTTCAAATTCTGCAGAACCTGTAAAAATTGTCAATTCCAAGGAAACATTTCCAAGAGGAATGAGATGCCACAAAACCCACTTTTGTTTTGTGATGTTTTTTATGTATGGGTAATGGATTTCATGGGGCCTTTTCCTAATTCATTTGGATATCTCTACATCTTTCTGGCTGTTGATTATGTGTCCAAGTGGGTAGAGGCTATCCCCACCCAAACTGATGATGCAAAAATTGTGTCCAAATTTTTGAAAGGAAATTTGTTTTCAAGGTTTAGATTTCCAAAGTTTCTAATTATAGATCAAGGTACCCATTTTTGTAATAGGACTTTGGATTCTCTTTTGAAGAAATACGGTGTTAATCATAGGGTCTCTACGCCCTATCATCCTCAAACAAACGGAATGGCTGAGTTGTCTAACAGGGAGATCAAACAAATCCTAGAAAAAACAGTGAACCCAAATAGAAAGGATTGGAGTTTGAGACTTGATGATGCTCTTTGGGCCCACATAACTGCTTTCAAAACCCCGATTGAAATGTCACCATTTAGATTGGTCTATGGAAAAGCTTTTCATCTACCAGTTGAGTTAGAACACAAATCATTTTGGGCTGTAAAAACATGTAACATGAACCTATATGCTGCTGGGAAAGAAAGAAAATATTGTTTACAGGAGATGGAGGAGATCAGAAATAATGCATACAAAAGCTCCAGGTTATACAAAGGGAGAAACAAAACCTTTCATGATGGGAGGATTCTCAACAAAAACTTCAAGGAGGGAGACAAAGTTCCGCTATTCGATGCCATATTGAAACTCTTCCCAGGCAAATTTAGTTCCAAATGGGCTATCCCATTCATTGTTACTCATGTTTTTCCTTTTGGTGAAATACAGATTAAATATCCAGACAAAGAGACACCATTCACTGTCAATGGGCATAGGCTGAAGCTATTTCAAGAAACTTTTCAAGATCCTCCAGGGGAGGAGATTCAACTTCATGACGTAGAATATAATTGATTCCAGGTTGTGACTTTCCTTATCATTTATTTTTTCTATGTCTTTAATTTCCTGAATTTCATGCTAAAAAAACTACACAATGAGGAAATTGCATAGAATAATTGTGGGGGGACACAATTTTGGGTAGATTATAGTTTTATGAACTTTTGTTTGAAATTTTTTGTTTTCGAAATTTCTTTCCATTTTTTTCTTTTTTCCTTTCTTTGTTTTTCTTTTTCAAAAAAAAAAGTTTTGGAATTTCTTGAATTTCATTTGAAACTCATTCCAAGGAGTGAACCAGTTGATCCTTTGAAACTGAACATAAATGAATGCTGAAAATGACATTGTTTCAATTTCAAAATTTTAGAAAATTCTTGAAAAGACCACTGATTTTTAAATCTCATGGAACATATCACTGACATTGTGATTGAAATTATTATTCATGTAAGGCCTCTAGACCCATTTTTACATCTTCTTCACATTCACCTCTTTCTTGAGATAACCAATTCGTGTTTGTTTAAACCAGAACTTGATTTATTTCTATAAAAACTTGAGGGCTAAGATACTTGTGATTAAAATGATTGAGGCATTTTTTTGAATATTGGAGCCTCATTTTCATTATTATCCTTTTTATTTCGGCCTTCCTTGAATATTTGATCTTTCTTGAGCCCTTATTAGCCATGTATATCCTGTTAGGTCAGCCACATTACAAGCCAAATTTCCCTTTCCAACCTGCTCTGGAAGTATAAATGCATGATCTAGTTGAACTTAAGTGTGGGGGGGGGAGATGACTCCTGATGTGCTACCTCATTTGTTGTTGCTTTGGGAGGACATTAAAACATTGAAGACATATTTGTGATGCTGGAATATATTTTTCTGAGAGTTGTTTCTATCTGGATCTCTCAAATGAAATGGAGCTGTGCCTATCTGGAGCTCTCAAATGAAATAGAGTTGTGCCTGTTTGGAGCTCGCAATGGAAATAAGTTGTGCCCAATCTGGAGCTTTCAAAAAGTCATATTTGCTTCTGAAATATTGATGGAATGGGGTGGAAAACAGAAGATCAGATCTGATTATTTTTTACGAGAATATAGAGGAGACCATACTTGAGTAAAAATTAGAATCATGCATTTCTACTTCAAAAAGAGCCAAACCCTCCTTATTCAGCCACACAAGTTTACACATTTCAATCCTACCAACCCCAAGCCACAAAAAAACCCTGTAAAGTACTCATGATAATCACATGTTCTTGGTTCACATCGTGTGGAGATGTAGAAATTTATCAAGCCTATGGTAATTCTTGCATGAGTTGGATGAGAAAAGCCTTGTTGCAAATCTATATTGTGTGCTGAGAGAAAATGAATGTGAGGTAAGTGTGTTGTGTCAATGAGAAGACAAAAGAAGTGTAAATTTATTGAATGATTTGAATTTAGAATTTTAAATATTTGTCTTTAATGAGGCATGACATCTTTTTAATTCATTGTGGTAAATTGGTAAACTTCATTGGTATGTGTTTTATTTTTCTTGATTCTGTGCTCACCTATCCAGGAGTCCAAGAGCCAAGTGTGGGGGAATTGATAGAGCTAATATTTACACTATTTTTAATGTCTATTTAAATTATTTAAACCTCAAAAATTTACCAATTTGATCTTATTTGTAACAATTTTGTATTTAGAGTGTGTTTTGGGATAAAAAGTTTAAATTGCATAATTCTAGATTTTTAACAGATTTTTATCACATGGGTATTTTGGTAATTTATCATAAAATACATTTCCAAATTTTGTGATTCGAATTTTTTTTGAATCCTTATTTTATTTCCATCATCTTTGTATTCAGGACCAGGAAAATATTCATTCATCTTGATGCCCAAAAAAATCAATGAAGTTGACAAATTTTCCGGGCGGACTGCGTGAACCCCACCATAGTAATGGAATCATAATTCGGACTAAACTCCTCCAAATGATTCTATTACACTTGTATATTACATATAACCCCCATATGCGTCGAAAAAATTAATTTTAATCTGTTTGAAATACTTTATGATGGCCTTTTAGTGATAGAGTTTTGAAGGAAGCTTCTAGGAAGCTTCATTCAGAGAAAGAGAGTTTCAATAAAAAAAATCATAACTCGTTCAATACACGTCAAATGAATCTGAAATTTGGAGGGTGGATGGAAAAAATATTTATGAACAATATTTATGAAGAGGTCCATGCGTGAATCTGCAAATTAATGGGTCGAAAACGTGACAACTTTTTGATGATGAAATCTGCCTATAAAAGGAGAGGAGCTCCTACCTCTAAATCATATTCGATTCACCACCACACCATCCATCACAAAGGAAGTCGGCTTAAGAGAGTTAAGGGGAAGGTGGAGGTTTTGATCCTTAAGAAGATAAAATCCTTTGAATATTTAATAGAGAAGATGAAGGCTTCTCAAGTGATGGAAGGCTAAGCGGCAAGTGGTTGCGGAGGGCGACACCCAACGGACACTCTCTTCCGAGTTTTGATTTTAATGTGTAATCTATTTTTGAATTTCTATTGAACCTATATTTTTGAATGAATATGGTTGTTTTCTTTCTTAAATATGTTTTCAAAAAAAAATTTTTGATCGTTGTTCCATCTATAAAGCAGAACAATTGTTTTTTCTATTTAAAATTCTTTGGTAAGGTTTTGCCATTGAGCATAGAGAATTCAATTAGGTTCAATTACTTGGAGGTATTTAAGTAATTGAGTCACTTATATAGGTAGAACCACAATAATATTGAAGTCTTAATATGATTTCTATTCAAATTTGAGTGTACACCTGGGGGGGTCCTTGGGCGTACATTTAAGAATTTAAATTAAGAGATATTTTTTATATACAAGGAAGAGGGGAGTGTCTGAGAGGGTGAAGCTTGTCTACGACCGCTATTTTTATTCTTGATTTAAAACCCAAATTATCTTTACTTTAAAATTATTTCACTTTAGTATTTAATTAAAATTTTATTTTCAAATTTTTAATCAAATCCCTATTTTCATTTCTGCAAAAAAATAATAACAAAAGTGATAGTTTTGAAACTCGAACTGTAACCTCCTCGAGAGACAACCCTGTGGTCACCACTGTGCTACATTAAAAGGGAAAATATTGATTGGGGTTTCTACGACAAAAAAACACTCACATCAGATACATCACTTGATCCTTGTAAATACTATTTGTATGGGAAGCAACATAGAGTCTCATTCAATACTGTTTCATCATAAAGATCAGAGTTGCTGGATATGGTGCACTCTGATGTATGCGAACCCATAGAGGTGGATACACTCAGAGGTAATAAATATTTTATATCCTTTATTGATGATGCATATCGAAGGGTGTGGGTGTTCTTTTTATGAACGAAATACCAAGTACTGGAATACTTCAAGATGTTCCACGCCATGGTGGAGCGTGAAACTGTAAGGAAGCTGAAGTGTCTTCGTTCAGACAACGGAGGAGAGTACACATCTAGGGAATTTGATGCCTATTGCAGGAGTCATGGCATCCTAAATGAGAGTACAGTCCCTCGCACCCCACAACACAACAGAGTTGCAGAAAGGATGAACAGAACCATCATGGAGAAGGTAAAAAGCATGATGAGTTTGGCAAAGCTCCCTAAGCCATTCTGGGGAGAAGCTGTTCAGGTTGCCTGCTACCTCATCAACTGATCACCGTCAGTCCCGCTGAATTTTGAGATTCCACAGAAGAGATGGTCTAGTAAACATCCCTCTTACTCTCATTTACGAGTATTTGGATGTTTGGAATTTGCACATGTATCCAAGGATCTCAGGCAGAAGCTAGACGATAGATCTACTCAATGCATCTTCATCGGCTATGGAGATGAGGAGTTCGAATACAAGCTTTGGGACCCGAAGGAGAAGAAGGTGATCAAAAGCAGATATGTCATGTTCCATGAGAACCAGACTATTGAGGACATTCAAAATCCTCGAATTAATCGAAGGGAAAGTGTCGAGGACTCAATTCATGATCCAACACCTATACCATCACCACCTATCATTGAAGAGGAGGAGGTGCAAGAAGACTCATCATCAGTGGACCAGGAGGATGCGGAGGAGGATATTGAGTAGGGGGAGACTCAATCCTCTCCACAAGAAGTTGCAGAACCATCACAGGAGCTAGGTGATGTTATGACTCCCAAACCTAACATTTCAGAGGTTCGAAGATCTTCACGAGGAAGGATTCCGTCAACAAAATATTCGGAGTCAGATTACCTACTACTGACTGATGAGGGGGATCCATAAGGATACCAGGAATCATTTTCTCATCCCGAAAAACTCAAGTGGATGCATGCAATGGAGGATGAGATGAAGAACCAAACATACGATTTGGTGGAATTACCCAAAGGTATGAAGGCACTAACGAACAAATGGGTGTTCAGGATGAAGAAGGATGGAAGAAAAAGGGAGGTCAAACACAAAGCTCGGTTAGTTTTCAAGGGATTACTTCATAAGAAAGGAGTCAAATTTGATGAGATTTTTCACCCGTGGTGAAGATGGCTTCAATCCAAGTCATTTTAGGATTAGTGGCTATCTTGGACTTGGATCTTGAATAGATGGATGTGAAGACAACTTTTCTTCATGGTGACCTCTCTAAGGAGATCTACATGAAGTAGCCTAAAGTATTTGAGGTTTCTGGACAAGAAAACCTCATCTACAAATTGAATAAGATCTTGTATAGACTGAAACAGGATCCCAGGTAGTGGTACAAGAAGTTTGACTCATTCATGGTGAGTCATGGCTATAAGCGGACACAGGCGAACCAGTGTGTCTACATCCAGAGATTTCAGGATGGTAACTTTGTTTCCCTTATAATTTATGTTGATGACATGTTGATCATTGGGAAGGATGCAATGAATATTATCCAGTTGAAGGAGTTATCCAAGTCTTTTTATATGAAAGACTTGGGAGCAGCTCAACAAATTTTGGGGATTCAGATCATTCATGATAGAAAGAGGAAACTGTTATGGATTTCTCAGGAGAAGTATGTTGAACGTGTTCTAAAATGTTTCAACATGTACAAAGCCAAACCAATGAGAATTCCTCTTCCCAGTCATTTGAAGTTGAGAAAGAGTTCATGCCCGTCATCCAAGGAAGAAGTCGAGGAGATGAAGATGATTCCATATTCCTCAGCAGTTGGAAGCTTGATGTACGCTATGGTGAGTATGAGACCTGACATTGCCCATGCAGTGGCAATCATGAGACGATTTCTCTCCAATCCCGGGAAGCATCACTGGGATGTAGTCAAGTGGATTTTGAGGTATCTTAAAGGTACTTCAAAGTTATGTTTGTGCTATGGGGGAGCTGAACCTATCTTGGAGGGCTATACAGATGCAGATATGGCTGGAGATCCTGATAGCAGGAATTCTACATCAGGATACATCTATACTTTTACAGGAGGAGTTGTATCATGGCAGTCAAGGTTGCAGAAGTGTGTCGCTTTATCCATGATGGATGCAGAGTACATTGCTGCTTCAGAAGCTGGCAATGAGATGTTGTGGCTAAAGAATTTTCTTCAGGAGCTTGAATTAAACCAGAAGGAGTATAGGGTTCATTTCGATAGTCAGAGTGCTTTGGACTTGAGTAAGAACTCCATGTACCATTCCCGGATAAAGCACATCGACATTCACTATCATTGGATACGCGAAGTGATGGATCAACAACTGCTGCGACTTGTGAAGATCCACACGAAGGAGAACCCGACATATATGTTGAAAAAGGTAGTTGCTCGGGAGAATCTAGACCTTTGTAGATGCTCCAGAAAATTGTAGCTGGAGGGGGAGAATTGTTGGAACTGTCCAGCTGCATGGTAGGTGGATGGTGCACCTACTACACCAACCATGGACTTCAAACAAGGCTGCTGCACATGTAGTCCCTGTTTTTGGAATCCATGGGAGAAGTCCATGTTAGGTGGAGGATTGGTGGGAGTTGTGTCAAACTTGACACCTCCCACCATGGATATTTAAGGAGAGCCAATGGAGCTTCCTTCTTTATCACCAATTCGATCCAAGAGAGGTACATTGTATCCAAAGAGAGCCGGGAGAGCTCCATGTGTGAGAGAGAGAAGTGTAGAGAGGGAGTTTTGTAAATGCTTTGTTATTGGTGAAATAAAGGTTTATTTCTCCCTCCATTTTTCTCTCTTTGTGGTCAGCAAACCACAAAAAAAATAGGTGATGATCTTCTCTAACAGGAGGTTGAGTACAGAACTGAAAACACCTTAACAGTGGTCTGCTAAGAAGAGAAAAGAACACTACCATGGGAGAGAGTAGAAAGTTCTAGGAATCACACTCTACCTTGGGAAGATGCACATCAGGGGTGATGAAACCCCCTGTGAATAGCCTAACCAATTGCCCCAATCTAGGGCTGCCATGTGGAACATAGAGAAACCAAAATCCAAACAGACTGAATAGCTTGAATATGCAAGGCGTAGAATGGACGACCAACATCAGAAAGTCAGTGCAAACATCAATGGTGGAAAATATCTCAAATGGAAATTAGGGATTTCCATCACACATGCGGGTAAAAAAATACCCCAATATAAACAGGCCTCTAAAAAAATCAGCGAATATCCAGCTTATAAAAAAGAATAAAATCATGGTGAAAAAGTGATATTTAAAAGGAATATTTTAATATGAAAAATAAAAATGAATTAAGGGGAATTTAATTAAAAAATATCCACCAATTTCAATTAAAATTTGCATTGTTCTTACACCTAAGGTTATATAATAGGAACAAAGTTCATTTTATCCAAAAAAACTTGAACTTAGATAAAGCCACAACTTTAGTAAAACTATCAATTGGGTTTTTATCAACGTGTATCTTGTTGACACACACGGTTCCTTATTCAATAATATCTCTAATAAAATGTAATCAAATATCTATGTGTTTTTATTTTCCATGGAAAACTAAATTTCTTGATAAATGAAGTGCTGACTAACTATCAAAATAAATGTTAATGACTACATTAAAGAGTTTGAGTTCAGAAGACAATCCTTTAATCCATAAGGCTTCCTTTACTACCTTGGTAAGAGCAGTGTACTCAGACTCTGTGGTTGAAAGGGAAGCCACGAATTTCATGTTGTATTTCCAAGAGATAGTGCCACCACAGGCAGTGAACATGTATCCAGTCAATGATTTTATGGTTTCAATATTACTTGTATAATAGAAATCTACAAATCCTACCAAAATATCAAAAGAATCAATATTTTTACCATAGCACAAAGATAAATTAGAAATACAAGAGATATATCTAAAAAGACACTTAAGGGCATGCTAATGTGGCTTCCTAGGTGCGACGATAAATTTGCTTAAGGTGCAAATTGAAAAGCCAATGTTGGGCCTGGTGAAAATCATAGAGTACATTATGCTACCAATAATGTTAGTATATGGAATTTTAGACATAAATTTCACATCATCATCAGCAGTGGGTGCTTGAGTCAAAGATAATTTAAAGTGTTGCGCAAGAGGTACATTGATAGGTTTGAGAGATTCAAACATGTATCTCTTTATAATCTTTAAGATGTAAGCATCCTGAGATAAATATAACAATTTGTTTGGTCTATCTCTAATGATTTCAACACCTAATATTTACTTAGCTGCACCTAAGTCTTTCATCCCAAAATTGCCTTTTAATTGGGATTAATAGAAGTGATAAAACTCATATTTTTACATATGATTAGAATGTCTTCAACATAAATCAGAAGATAAATCATAAAACTTTGGATTGATTTAAAGTAGACACATGCATTATATTGACTCTTGGTAAATTGGTTATTTATCATGAAGGAATCAAATTTTTTATACCATTTTATAAATTCTTACTTTAAAACATACAAGGACTTATTTAATAGGCAAACTTGGTTTGGTTTGAATTCTGTAGAATAACCATTAGGAGGTTTCATATAGATTTTTTCATTGAAATCCCCATGTAAGAAGGCAATATTGAAATCTAATTTCTTGATGTATAGATCGAGATAGGCAGTAAAGTCTAGTAATATCCTAATAGAAGAGTGCTTGACAATGGGGAAGAAAATTTCAGCATAGTCAATTCCTTCTCTTTGAAGGAATCCTTTAGTGACTAGCCTTGCTTTAAATTTAACTTTATTTCCCACAATGATGTATTAATTTCTCTTATAAATCTACTTGGACCCGATCGCCTAGCATTAAGTGGATATTTGATAATGGTACATGTGTGATTTTTCTTTAGAGACTGCATTTCTTCATTCATGTTAATGATTTAATGTTTTGAATCTTTATCATTTAAAGATTTCCTATACGATTGAGGATCATCATCAATGAGTTCCTAGGCTACATAAAAGGAATATGAAGCAATATTATACTGGATAAATCAGGAAGGAGGTCTAGGCACCCTCCTTTTCCTATCACGGGTCAACTGGTAGTCCTGATGAGTGGTAGGAGGTTCAGAATTTGAATATGAACCTGAGCTAGTCTCAGAATCAGCTGCGTTAGTGGGATGAGTAGGAGGTGGAGTAGGCTAGACATCAGTCTCAACATGAGTTAGTGGATCATGCTCATCATACTTATGAAGGTACGATTCACAACTACTAGGTGTGATAGTCCTGGTCTTAGGAGTATATGATTCATGAAACGCCACATCCCTACTAATAATGCACTTTTGGTATCCCAGTTTATCTACCTAGAGTTTGTATCCCTTAACTACCTTGGGATAACCAACGAAAGTTCTCTTAAGGGCTCTAGGTTCTATTATACCAGTATTGACATGGGTATAGGTTGTAGAACTGAAATCCCTTAAGTAGGGATATGATGGGGGATTTCCGGTCCAGAGTTCTTCAAGAGTTTTGAATTGATTCGTAGAGGAGGGACACCTCTTTATCAGGTACACAGTAGTGCTAGTGGCCTCATCCCAAAAATATTTGGGGAGGCTCGAGTATGCAAGCATACTATAGACTCTTTCAATTATAGTATGATTTATCCTTTCTGTAAGTCCATTATGTTGGGGAGTTTCCCTAACAGTTCTATGCATTTTAATTCCTTCAGACTCACAATATTGAATGAACTCAGTGGATAGGTACTCAAGCCCATTGTCCATTCTCATGGTCTGGATTTTCTTTCTAGATTGGTTCTCAATGGAAGATTTTCAGATTTTGAAAGTTTGGAAAACATCTAATTTATTCTTAAGGATGTAAACCCAAACCTTCCTAGAGTAATCATCAATAAAGGTAACAAAATAGGATCCTCCACCATGAGAGGTGGTCCTGGATGGACCCCACAAATCCTAATGGACATACTCAAGTGGGGTGGTATCCTTGAAGGAGTACCTATTGAAGTTCACCCTCTTATCCTTACCCATCACACAATCTTCACAAAATGGAAGATTAGAAGGTGTGATGTCACTCAACAACCTCTTCTTATTGAGTTCTTCTATCCCTTTGGAGCTTACATGCCCCAACCATCTATGCCTGAGAATAGCATTGTTAGTGTTTGTATTATAAACACTACCCAACTATCTTGAATGAGTCCTGCCATTCAAGACATACAACCCATTTGTGAGAGACCCTCTTAAGATGGTTCTAGATCTCTTGTATATTTTTATAGAACCTGATTCAGATCTAAAGGTTTATCCCTTTTGATCAAGTAATACTAAGGAAATGAAGTTTCATTGTAGGTTTGGGACCCAACTCACATCAAGTAAGGTGATGAATGATCGATCATCTAATTCCATCAGGATAGATCCTCTACCCTCAACCTTTCACTTCTTGTTGTTTCCTAGAAGAAAATCCCCTTCCACTTTCTCAACTAGTTCTAAAAAAGACTCTATATGGACACATATGGAAGGAAAAACCAGAGTCTAAGACCCACTCTTGATTGAGTTCATGGATGGAAACATTCAATACTTTAGCAGTTTCATAGATAGAGTTGATAAGGAGAGACTGGTCAGTGGGTTGCGTGCATTCTAGCTTACACTTGAGCTTCCTACACTCAGGCTTAATGTTCCCAGGTTTACCACAATGGAAACATGCAACTTTTCTATCTTTAGGATTACCCTTTGGTTTTAGTTATTTTTGAGGTTCTTTATTTCCTTTACTTTGGTCTCTATTAAACTTTTTCTTTTTACCTTTACCCTAAGGTCTCTCCCAAGTGAACAAACTCTCAGCCTCATCTTTTACCTTAGGTTTAGAATGAATTTATTTGGATAGAAGGGAGGACTTGAATTCTTCTAGAGTAAAGGATTCTCAACCATACATCATGGTCTCGAACAATGTACTATAACTTTGTTCAAGGGAAATCAAGAGAATAATGTCTTGATCCTCATCATCTACAAAAACATCAATGTTGGCTAAGTCCAACATAACTTTATTGAATTCATCTAGATGGGATTATATAGAAGTACCAAGTTTCATCCTAAAGGTGAACATGCGGTGCTTCTTGTAAGAGTTGTTATCTTAGAACCAACTGGGTGTACTTTGATTACATGGATATTTAATGTATTTAAATATTAAACATCTTATTACATATTGTTCATTATTCTGCATGACTATGATGTAATAATGTCCTAGAGTATTTGTTGCATTAATAAGGTCATGGAAGTTCCCTGCTATGATGAGAAGCTTGAAATGCTATAACAATATTCTTAAATATAGTTATGTGGTTGGACGACATACTATGATGGGACATATAGCATGAAAACCGTTAGGTGTGAGTAATCATAAGCAGATGAGACTTCCTCTCATGAAGTTCACACTTGGTAATCAACAAGATAAGAGATTATGAGAACAAAACCACCAGTAAAAATACCAAATGTTTTGTTGTCATTGGATATTTTTATATTCGAGTGTGTGTAATGATACTTAGACTTTAATATTATCATTAATACGTGTCACGACTCGCGCACTTTGATTTACTGAAGAAATCCATCATGCAGACAGTTTGTGGGAAGTAGGGTACGCTGGGTGCGTCACGAGTGGAATGTTATTAATGGAAAAGTCAAGGAAGGATTTGTCCCTTCCATTTACGGAAGTTGATATCTAGGTACTTTGGTTTAAATAGAACCGTCGCACGAAATTCCATGGTCATGGTGTAACAACAAGTTTATTACAGGTAGTTAAAGAATGACGTATCAAGTATAAAAGTTGATGATACTATCATGAAACCTGCTTGATGAGATATTGAGGCAAAGATATTATATTACACTGTGAGAATTTTTATGTGTATGTCGTTGTTATGAATTTAAGTTCTTCCTCTTGGGTGCCTTGACCCAATTCTAAATAGTACTCTTGGACTTTAGGCAAGCCCTCCTAATGCTAACGAGCAAGAATCCTAGAGGGTCACACACTAAGCATTTCTCATGGTCTCAGTTAAATTATATTTGAATTTAATTACTAAATATTATTCTCAATATATTTTAATAATTTTATTAAAGTTAAAATTATTGTATAAATTAAATAAATATATATTCACCATATTGTGGGTAAAATATATTTATTTATTTTAACATTTAATAAATATTTATTTACTAGTTTGTAAATAAAATATTTATTTAAGAGAATAAATTATTTATTTATTCATGTGTTCAATAAATGGAAGTGGAGTTCGAGTGGACCAAGGCCGGTCCAGTAGTAAAATAATTATTTTAAATATGATAAATAATTATTTAACTAGTTGGCACAAATTAAATTAACACTACTATTATTTTGTGACATGGAATTTTATTTATAATTCCATTTTGTGCAAGTTGGTGCACCATAAATAATGACATGGTATTATTATTAATATAATGAGTTTTCTCTAAGGTTATGAATGTATTTAATTTCTATTATGCAATTAAATATTGTAACCAAATCCCCATATCAATAAATAGTCATGCACGTCTATTGTGCCATGTACCAAAACACACACTCAATGAATTGAGAATTGTTAAGCTAAACAATTTCTCTCTCAAATCCTCTTACCACCCCTCTCAAGAATGAGAGACGTTCTTCAAGTCTGAAGAACAAGTGATCAAGAATGACCGACACAAGAGACTCACTTCACCATGCTAGCACCCGAAGAACGAGTGGTGTTGATCAGAGGCTATTGGAGCACGTGCGGATCACTGCTAGAGGGATTCTAGTTTGGATCCTTGCAAGTGCAATAAGATAATCCAGAAGGGTCATTATGGACAATCAACATCATCAATGAATAAAATACTAAAGATCCATGTATTATTTTATTTATGAAATTAATTAAATTAATTATAAACATGATGTGAAAGACCCTCTCTAAAGGTTTCATGCCTCTTCCTTCTTTATCTAAATCTTTGATTTTATTCTGTGGAGACTGGCATTCATCGTCATAGTGATCCCGAAATAATCATTGATCATGGTAAAAACTAAAGTTGGGTGCTAGACCAACCTCACTTCCATTGCTCTCGTAACCTACAAGTGGTTTCCGAGGGGTTACATCATAGTTTATAATTATTTAAATAATTCATTGATGATTTACGATTTAATAATTTAGTTTTTCAATTCAAGGTTTATAATTCTTGTAATCTGGATTTCGAGATATGTTCTCCCTCTTTTCATTTCTCATTCACCTTACAGAAATGATATTTTATTTTAATTTTGATTAAAATAAAATAGAGAATATCATCCGGAGGTGCCAAAGGTTCCTAGTTATACAACACCAGAATACACAGTGTGTAGTTGGATTCACACGTCATGTATCAAGGTTCAATGCATCGGGACTGGTCTGCCAAACCAAGCCATGTCATTAGAGTTTGTCTAAGTCTTAAAGACTCTATGTGTTGACCTAGAATAGGTGGCACACTGTTTCCAGATTACACACCGTGTGGCCCACTAGAAATGGCATGTAGTCCCTTTGGGTTAGGGTTGGACCGTGTACCCCATACATGGCTTGCCTGACTGGAGACCATGTAATGTAGATACTACATGACATGTGGCCCACTGTACATGCTATATACTTCAAAGATTTCTGAAGTACATTTACACACCGTATCCCCAGGCGTGTACTTCAGATGGATGGTGAATGATAGTACACACCGTGTAGTTGGAACTACACATCATGTACTCATACAAATTATGAAAATTTATTAAAATTTATTATTATATTATACAAAACCTTGATACGTGTACCATGGTGCAGGTGTAAAGCTGAAGCACAACACATGATAGGTGTTTTATGTATATGTGTTTAATTTAATATCTGTATAATGGTCATTTCTACTCATTGGGTAGTTATGAACGGGAATTCACCAGGTTTCCTTCAATGTACAAGTTATGTAAAAAGATAATTTTAGATGAATTTATTTGTTTAGAATTACGATGGATGAGAATCTCAAGGAAATTCAGAAAAAGGATTAAGATAAAAGGATTGATTAATTAAAGATAATAATTAATCTATTCGAGCGCAATTTATCTTAATAATAACAATTAAATAATTAGAAACAAGTTTTATTAAATACGTAACTCGTTTCATGTATGTGGGTGATCATGAGCTAGACCAAGACCTTTGTATGTGATTGGTTTCCTTTTAATTTATTTATTAAATTAATTATTAGCCTACAATCCATATCTCCTCATTAATATGTAGGCACCGTGTGCCCATGGTTTCTTTTATGTAAACCCCCCTTTTTACCCTTCACCTGCATGTGAGTTTAAAAGAATATGTAATGGATGAAACTCCCAAGCCAGAGTAGGTGGTTTAAGATGGAGTTGAGATGAAACCAATCCCAAGAGATACAGAGGTGGACAGGTGGAAAGCTGTAAACACAAAACCAAAAGGTTCAAGGTGTTTCTACCCTAGTTCAAGGTTAGTTTATCAACCGCTAGATAAAATAAATATTAGAAAATCTCATGATCATACCCTTTTCTTTATTTTATTTCTATCATTTGCATGTTTTATCATTATTTATGTGTTGTCAAGATCACATAATTAATGTATTAAACAAGCATGCAAGATGGAACTAAAATAAACTAGGCTTATGTGTAAATATTATCCAGACATGGTTAATCACTTAAGTAAGTTACACTTAAAATTAACAATCATGTGATAATGATAATAAGAAATTCACGCATAAGAGATTAAAATCCCTTAAATAAAATATTAAGTCAGACCAAGCCTTCCATTATTTGATTAAGGGAAAACTCAATAAAACTACGTGTTTGACCAACCCTTGTTGGGACACTTACTTTTATACAGGAAGCCCTTATGAATGGTTTTGGGTTGACTTAACCATATTACATCAAGAGGAGTATCCCTTGCTAGACTTGGTGTAATATTGGAGTCAAGAGTTGAGGAAACCCAAAGTCAGGATTTCAAGATTGGGGAGTCCACTCAACATATCAAGGAGCTACAAGCTCACAGTTGGAAAAGACCTTCCTACCTAAATACCTTAAAATATATTGACCAACCCTTGTTGGGGTTATGCGAAGGGGAATATGGATCATTGCCACTAGTATGTCATGACAACTGGACATTTTGAGTTTAATGGTGAGGGCCATTGGGACTTGATAAAATAGTGGGAGACTTAATAAAATAAATTTATTATTTCTCATAAAAATGTAATCAAGAAAGTAATAATGATCTTCTCTTTAAATTGTAGAATAAAAATGACAAGCTCATCAACTACACTATCCCTACGATCAATTCTGGATAAAGACAACATCCTCATTGGTAGTAACTTCCAGGAATGGTTTAGACGCCTCCAGGTTATCATATGCCATGAAAGAAAGTCTTATGTGTTGGAGTCAGAATTACCTAATCCACCTACCAAAGAGGCGAGTGATGATGATTTCCTGGTCTATGAGAAACATATGAATGACGCGATCGATGTTCAATGTTTGATGCTATCATCAATGTATAGTGATCTCATGAAGTCTCATGAAAACATGGATGCTTATAGCACGCTCGAGCACCTCCGTGGTCTTTACCAGGAGAGAGCAAGGCATGAAAGGTTTGAGATCTCCAAGTCACTCTTTCAGAGTAATCTTAGAGAGGGTGCCCCATCTAGGACTCATGTAGTCAAGCTCATTGGCTACATTGAGCACCTAGAGGTTTTAGGGTTTAAACTCCTCGAAGAACTGGGCACCGATCTCATTATCACATCACTCCCTCAGAGATTCTCCAACTTTGTTGTCAATTTCAACATGAACAACATTAATAAGTCTCTATCTGATCTTCTTATCCTCATTATCCAAGTGGAAAAATATATGAAGCATGAAAATCCTTCTATCCTTATGGTGAATAATAGGAAAGGGAAGGCGAAGAGCTTTAAGCCCAAAGATTATTCACAGACTTCTAAGAAAAGTAAGATCAAAGGGGAGGAAAGGGAACATGCGGCTGTTTGTTTTGCATGTGGCAATAAAGGCCATTGGAAGAAGAACTGAACCCATCCTAAGAAGAAAGTGGAAGCTTCAGGTGAATTTTTTATCGAATGAAATCTATCTATTTCTACAAATTGGGTATTAGATATAGCTTTTAGTGCTCACATATGTATCCAAATTCATGAACCAAGTAGATTCATGAAGATAGAATGAGGGGTGGTAGATCTATGATCAGCCAACAGAGCTAGACTTGCTGCTATAGCTGTCAAGGACTACCACCTCACGCTGCCAATTGTGATGATATTGGTGTTAAAGGGTTGTTATTATGTGATGTCTGTTACTAAAAAAATATTTATGTATCCAGATTATATACAGATGGATTTATTTTCAAGTTTGGAAATTAATGTTGCTTATTTTACAAAGATAGCATTTGTTTTGGTAGGGCACATTTATACAACGGTCTTTACGTGTTGGATTACACAAACCAAGTAATGGAAATCTATAACAAAGATACTTCATATGACTCATACCACACCCAAATTTGGCATCACTGGATAAGTCATGTAAACGAGAAAATATTGACAAAGTAACATCAAGATGGATATTTAGATTCTTTAAAACTAAAACCACTTGGCATATGTAATGCATGTTTACAAGGAAAAATGACCAAAGCCCCATTTAGTTGGAAAGGTGAAAGGGATAAATAACTTCTTGAATTGCTTCATACCGATGTGTGTGGACCATTTTCAGTTGAAGCAAGGTGAGGGTACTCATACTTCATAACTTTTACTGATGATCTTAGTAGATATGGATATATCTACTTAATGATGTATAAGTCAGATTCTTTTGATAATTTCAAATAATACAAGAATAAAGTTGAGAACTATCTTGGTAAGAAGATTAAGAAACTCTGCTCAGATTGAGGTAGAGAATATCTTAATCAAGAATTAATTAATTACTTATGGGAGTTTGGGATCCTATCCAAACTCACTCCTACTTACAAGTCCCAATGGAATGGTGTGATCAAAAGGAGGAACCAAAACTTGTTGGACATGGTGAGATCAATGATAAGTCATACGAGTCTTCCATTATCCTTTTTGGGATATGCGTTACAAACAATAGTGAATATACTAAACCAAGTACCAACTAAATCGATAAATGGTATTCCATATGAGTTTTGGAGTGGAAATAAATCCATGTTATCGAATTTACATGTGTGGGGAAGGAATGAATTTGTTAAGACCTCTTCAGGTAACAAACTTACACCCTAAGTAACAAGGTGTACCTTTATAGGATACCCCAAGGAAACAAGGGGATATTACTTATACAACCACTCAAACAAAAAGATTATAGTGGAAAGAAACGCCATATTCCTTGAGAGGGATCACATCTCTAAAAGAGATAGTGGGAGTGAGATAGACTTTGATGAAGTTGAGGCTCAAGGTACATAAGAGTTGGTACAGGAGCAGATTCCACAAAACCCTGTGGAAGAAAGAACTATTCCAGAGACACAAGAACTACATAGGAGTACAAGAGAGGTTAGATAACCGAAACTATATGGTTTTCTAGTTACTGAGGATGGTGACTCATTATTAGTTGATAATAATGATACTCTAACCTACAAGGAAGCAGTAAGTGGCATAGATGTTGCCAAGTGGAAAGAATCCATGAATTCTGAAATGGATTCCATGTACCAAAACCAAGTCTGGATTATGGTAGATCCTTCAGTTGATGTATATCCTGTTGGTTGAAAATGGGTATTCAAGAAGAAACTGGACATGGAAGGACAAGTCAGTACCTATAAGGCGTGACTGGTTGCAAAAGGGTTCAAACAACATCAAGGCATTTACTACGACGAAACCTTTTCACTAATTGCAATGCTGAAATCCATCATAATTCTATTGGCCATTGCTTCTTACCATGACTATGAGATTTGGAAAATGGATGTCAAAATAGCCTTCCTTAATAAGAACCTTCAGGAAGATGTCTACATGACACAACCTAAAGGGTTTATGACTCCAAAGGATTCCAATAAGGTATGTAAGTTGCAAAAATCCATTTATGGATTAAAGCAGTCATCCAGGTCATGGAAAATTTATTTTGATGAATCCATAATGAAATTTGGTTTTATCAAGAACAAATGTGAACATTGTGTCTAAAAACGGTTTAGTGGGAGTGCAGTTTTTTCCTAATAGAATATGTTGATGACATATTACATATTGGAAATGAGATACCAGTCTTACATTCTGTTAAGGCACGGTTGAATCAATGATTCTCTATAAAGTAATTGGGTGAGGCAATATATATTCTTAGGATCAAGATCCATCGTGATATATCCAAGATATTTCTAGGCCTAAGTCAAAGTATATACATTGATAAGATACTTAAGCGATTCAGTATGGAAAAATCCAAGAGGGGATTGTTTCTAGCGTCACATGGAATTCATATTTCCAATAAAATGTGTCCTCAGACACATGAGGAAAGAAAGATAATAGCAAAGACTCCATATGAATCAACGATTGGGTCAGTCATGTATTCCATGCTATGTACTAGGCTGGATGTCACCTATGCATTGAGTGTGGTAGGCAGAAATCAAGATAACCCAGGTGATCTCCATTGGATGGCAGTCAAGACTATCCTAAAGTATATGAGGTGTACTAAGGACATGTTCCTAGTTTATGGAGGAGATGAGGAACTAGTCATTATAGGATATGTAGATTCTAGTTTCCAGACTAATCAAGATGACATGAAGTCGCAAACAGGATACATATTCACTTTGAATGGAGGTGTAGTGAGTTGGAAGAACTCAAAATAGAGTGTGGTCGCAGATTCTATAGAAGAGTTAAAGTATATCGTAGCTTCTAAGGCAGCTAAAGAAGCAGTTTGGATGTGAATATTTATCTAGGAGTTGGATGTGATACCTTACAGTAAAGATCCCATATCACTGTACTGTGATAATACTACAGTGGTGGCTGTCACAAAAGATCTAAGGTCACATCAGCGGATGAAGCACATACTTCGGAAGTATCATCTATTGAGAGTTTTTTCTCAGAGAGGTGAATTTACAGTGAGAATTATTTACACAGAAGACAATGTGGTGGACTCCTTGACTAAAACCTTGACTCAGTAGAAACATGATCATCATGTGGGGTCCAGTGGACTGAAATTCATAGGCAATTGGCTCTATTCCAAGTGGGAGTTTATAATAGTTGGTGTCCTAGAACCAACTGGTTTCACATCGATTACATATATATTTTATGTATTTAAATATTAAACATCTTATTACATATTGTTCATTGTTCTGCATGACTATGATGTAATAATTTCCTAGAGTATTTATTGCATTGATAAGGTCATGGTAGTTCCCCGCTATGATGAGAAACTTGAAATGCTATACTAATATTATTAACTATAGTTTTGTGGTTGGATGACATACTATAATGGGACACATAGAATGCAGGCCGTCAGGTGAGAGTACTCGTAAGAAGATGAGACTTCCTCTCATGAAGTTCTCACTTAGTAATCTCCAAGATAAGAGATTATGAGAACAGACTCTCCAGTAGGAATTCCGTATGTTTTGGTGTCATCGAATATTTTTTTTGAGTGTGTGTAATGATCCTTAGACTTTAAGATTATCATTAATATGTTTCATGACTCATGCACTTTGATTTACTGATGAAAACCATTACGTAGATAGTTGGAGAGAAGTAGGGTATGTTGGGTGCGTCATGAGTGGCATGTTATGAATGGATAAGTCAAGGAAGGATTTTTCCCTTCCATTTATGGAAGTTGATATCTTGGTCATTTGATTTAAATAGAGACATCGCATGAAATTCCATAGACATGGTGTAATGACAAGTTTATTTCAAGTAGTCAAAGAATGATGTATCGAGTATAAAATTTGATGACACTATCATGAAACCTGCATGATGAGATATTGAGACAAAGGTATTATATTACACAATGAGTGTTCGTATGTGGATGTCGTTGTTGGGACTTTATGCTATTTCTCTTGGGTGCCTTGATCCATTGCTAGATGGTACTCTTGGACTTTAGGAAAGCCCTCCTAATGCCAATAAGAAATAATCCTAGAGGTTCACACACTAAGTTTTTCTGGTGGTCTCAGTTAAATTCTATTTGAATTTAATTAATAAATATTATTCTCAAGATAGTGGAATAATTTTATTCAAGTTAAAATGGTTGCATAAATTAAATAAATATTTATTCACTAGATTGTGGGTAAAATATATTTATTTATTTGAATATTTAATAAATATTTATTTACTAATTTTAAATAAAATATTTATTTAAGAGAATAAATTATTTATTTATTTAGGTGTTCAATAAATGGAAGTGGATTTCGAGCAGACCAAATCCAGTCCAGTAGTAAATTAATTATTTGCAAGATGATAAATAATTATTTAACTAGTTGGTACAAATTAAAATAACACTGCTATTATTTTGTGATGCGGAATTTTATTTATAAATCTGTTTTGCGCAAGTTGGCGCACCATAAATAATGACACAGTATTATTATTAATAGCATGGGTTTTTTATAAGGTTGTGAATGTATTTAATTGATATTATGTAATTAAATATTGTAACTGAATCCCCATGTCAATAAATAGACACGTACGTTTATTGTTCCATGTACCAAAATGCACACCCGGTGAATTGAGAATTGTTGAGATAAACAATTTCTCTCTCAAATCCTCTTCTGACCCCTATCAAGAATGATAAACGTTCTTTAAGGCCGAAGAACAAGCGATCAAGAATGACCGACACAAGACACTCGCTTCACTGTTCTAGCACCCAGAGAATGAGTGGTGTCATTTGGAGGCCATCAGAGCATGTGTGTATCATCACTAGAGGTATTCTAGTTTGGATCCTTACAAGCGCAACAAGATAATTCAGAAGGGTCATTCCAGAAAATCAACATCATAAATGAAGAAAATACCGAAGATCCATGTATTATTTTCTTTATAAAATTAATTAAATTAATTATAAACATGATGTGTAAGATCCTCTCTAAAGGTTTCGGGACTCTTCCTTATTTATCTAAATCTTTGATTCTATTCTGTGGAGACTGACATTCATCATCGTATTGATCTCGGAATAATAATTGATCATGGTAAAAATTAAAGTTGAGTGCCGGACCAATTGTGCTTCCGCTGCACCCATAACCTACACTTCTTGTATAGTCTTCCTACTAGGGAGGTAGTCATGTATAAATTTTTGAGTTTGAGCCATATTACTGCAGTGGTAGACTCATAATCCACTTCCCTAAGAACCTTATCTCCTAAGGAAAGTAAGAGCAAACTATGGGCTTTAACAAGAGTTCCAAGGGGGACAAGTTGGTATTCTGTAATAGTTTGACCAGTTTCATTAATAGTTTTGATGGGTTTAGTAGGCCCAGATATGGAATTAATAAGACCATGTTGGACAGGTAATTACCTCAACTTTATTCACCATAAATTGAAGTCATTGTCTCCATTGAACTTTCTGATTTCATATTGCATTGTAGACATGTTTATCCAGTTGAATAGATTCTGAGTGATTGGGGAAATGATAAGTGTACACCCCCAAAAATAGATCGATCTCATTAGGTAAACGTGTACCGTGAGATATGAAGGAGAAAAAAATTCGGTGAATACAATGATTCCACTTGAAAAGGAAAAACAACAACAACAATGCACAAGAAAAATTTAAACAAAAAAAAATTGCGGAAATCAGAAAGGAAAACCCAAATTAATGAACTGAAAACAAGATACTATCAATAGTAATCAAAATAAAACTTTTTAGATTATAATGATGATGTAAACAGAGTGCAAAGGGGATGTCAATAGAAAGTTGGCAACCAAGTTGTATAATAGGGTATGAACAACAATGATCAAAGAAACACTTCAACATGTTTGGAAGGAGCAAGAAAAAAATTTAATAAAGGTTGTAAACAGTGGAAGAATACAATTTGTAATTAATTAAGCGACTAAAAAAGAATTAGAGAAAGGTAGATTGCATCAAACTCAAAGAACCAAAAGGTACATAGTTTAAGCATAAAGGAAAATCATGCAATATATCAGCTAGGTTGGCTCTGATACCACATGTTTTGGTTAAAGGAAAACAATAAAATAACAACAAAACAAAAACAAAGGAGCAACTAAATCACTGGTGTTGTGCGCTGATAGACCAAGAACAACGAACAAGAAATAAAATGAAAAAGAAGGTAAAAAGAACATAAGGATTTATGTGCTTCAGATCCTTTGGGATACTACTGCACGGTAAGAACACCACACACACACACTTTTTATTAATTTCAAAAACAAAAGGAATAAGCAGTATAATAATATTTTATCAAAGGAAAGCAGGAGAAAAAAAAACAAATATTTATAGGCTGTAATGAGTAAAATCAAAGGCATAGACCACACTTATAGTTCTGGATAACAAAGCATCTGACGGTCCTATTCTCTTCGAGTTGCGACGTGCTTTGGGGTTGTGGTTTGAATCTGAATCACCAGTGGTTGTTTTCTTCTACAGAGGTTCTAGAAATTTTCAACAAGGCTACACTTCTTCCATCTGGAAGGGATGTTGACTCCACTATGTACCGACACACATCGTAGGTGCTAAGGGGAAACAAAAAGCGATGATCTTCTCCAACAGGAGGTTGAGAGCAGAACCGAAAACACCCTAAGAGGGGTTCACCAAGAAGAGAAAAGAACACCGTCATGGGAGAGAGCAGAAAGTGCTGGGAATCACACTTTTCCTTGGGAAGAGGTGTAGCAGGGGTGATGAAACCCCCTACAAATGGCCTAACCAATTTTCCCAATCAAGGGTTTCCATGAGGAATGCAGAGAAACAAAAATTTGAACATACTGAATGGATTGAACTGGAAAGGTGCATGATAGACGACCAATATCACAAATTTAGTGAAAACATCAACAATGGAAAAGAGCTCAAATGGGAATTAGAGATTTCCAACACACATGCAGGTAAAAAAACACCCCAATATAAACAAGACTCTAAAAAAATTAGTGAATATCCAGCGTATAAAAAAGAATAAAAGCATGGTGAAAACGAGATATTTAAATGGAAGATTTTAATATGAAAAATAAAAATGAATTAAAGGAAATTTAATTCACAGAGAGCTTGGCCTTCCAAGAGATGTCGTCGGCGGTGTGCATGAATGATGATGACAGTGGGTAGGAGAAGAGTGAGGTGGTGGTGGTGGCAGTGATGTTAGGAGTTTTCTAGAAGGAGGAGGGAGGATATGGGAAGCTGTTGGAAGTATGGGTCATGGAGGAGACATGAGGGTCATAGAGGAAGTGGGGCGTTATCCCATCATGATGGTAGGGCTTGATTCTGTACGAACTCATGCTGTTGAATTTTTATTGGACTTAGGGGATTCACAATTTAGTTTTTCACTAATACCAGGAGCCCTATCATGAGGTATAAAATACTTAATATATATATATGATTTTATTTTATTAAAAAATGGGATAGAATTCCACATATTTTGAAAAATGGTCTATGGAAGCGTCCACGAAGTTATGTTAGATCTATTTATAACATATTAATTTCTATATTTTGAGATGATAAAATTTCTTTTTAAAATTTTTAGTTGTGTAATTATATTTTTATTTTGATTGTATGATTTATTTATTTAAATTGTATGGTTGTATGAATTAATGTTCTTTGTATGATTAAATTTAGGTATGTATTATTGTTTTTTGTATGATTTAATTTATATTGAATGATTTAACAAATTTACATATGGTGTTTTCATAATTTAAATTTTATGTTAAAAATAAAATAATTTATATTTAGGGAAATATTATTGTTTAGAAAAATGTATATATTTGTAATTTAAATTGTGAATCCATTGGTCTTACTTAGTGATAATGGTACCCATCAGCATGAGGAATAGATCAAGTGGATCGAGAGTATCTTTCTTTTTTCGAATACCCCTCAGACCTCAAAGGTGGGTTTCACCACTTACATTACAAGGGCTGAGTGTGAAGTGGCGGGAATACATGGTGCAAGTGAAGAGGCATGAGGATCTCAATTGGACTACCTTTAAGAAGGATTTAAATCTAAATATTTATCTTAAGACGCTGAGGGTGGAGATGAGCCATGAGTTCGTGATGATGGAGCAATGAGACTGTTAGCACTAACACAGATTCGGGCAAGGCATGTTCCAACTTTTATTAGTGCTAAGCAGAAAGCACCGATAAAAGCCTCACCTTTATCAGTGCTAGCAAAAAGCATTGATAAAGGTGACTTTTATCAGTGCTAAAAAAACACTGATAATGGTGTACCCTTTATTAGTGTTTTTAGCGCAGATAAAGATAGTGTTTATCAGTGCTATTCTTAGCACTGATAAAGATTTTTAATAAAAAATATTATTAGTATATATAAAATTATTATATTTACATTAAAAAATATATTTTTTATATACATTAATTTAAAACCCATGTTTATAATTAATATATTTTTTAATAATTAAATTATATATATAATGTTGTAAAAAATTATTTATAATATTATAAATAAATATGTATATTTAAATAATTATAAAATTATAATAATTTTTTTAAATAATAAATATATTTAATATATTTATAAATAAATATATATTTAAATAAATATATTCCTCCAATGAATTTGGTTAATAAATATATATACCAAGAGATAATGATGATATTCATGATTGGAATTATGTTCATACATTACATATGTATAATTGACGTTATATGACTCATAAGTTTATTTATGAACATGATTGTGGGTTGCTATGTTCCAAATGTTAAGATTACTTATATTAATGATCACACATGCATATGTTATGTATTAATGACTCATGAATGTTCATTTATAAATTAATAACACCCTTATTAATCATGCTTTCCATATATATATGCGATGACTCATTTTTTATAATCTATACCTTATGAGGTGTGACTCACTCATGTTATACCCATTAACTTATTATGTTCCCATAAATACTTATAAAATTAAAATAAATATATTTAAATAATAAGCATATTTATTATATTTATAATTAAAAAATTAATTATATATAAATACTTTTTAAATATATTTATTTATAATTATAATTATAATTAAATATATATATATATATAATTATAAAATTATAATAAATTTATTTATTATTAGTTAGTAAATATATATAAATATATTTATAATTATATAAAAATATTTATAAATATATTCATTGATAAATATAATTATAAATAATTATAAAATTATAATAAGTATATTTATTATATTTTATAAATAAATAAATAAATAACTAAATAAATAAATAAATAAATATAAATAAATATATATAAATAAATATATAGATACACATATATTTATAATTATATACAAATATTTATAAATATATTTATTTATAATTATAATTATAAATAAATATAGTTAAAACAACTGAGTCATGGATTTGGGAACCAAATCCATGACTCCAAATTTATTATTATAAATAAATAAATATATTAAAATAATTATAAAATCATAATAATATATTTATTATATATATAATTTTATAAATATATATAAATATATACAAATATTTTTAAATATATAAAAATATTAATAAAATATAAAAATATTTGTAATTATAATTATATATATAATTATAAAGTTATAACAAATATATTTATTATATATAATTATATAATTATAAATATAATAAATATATTTATTATAATTTAATAATAAAAATAAATATTTATTTATTTATAGTTATAAGTATAAATAAATATTTATTTATTTAAATAATTATAAAATTATAATAAATATATCTATTATATTTATAATTTTAAATATATATATATAATTTTATAATTTATAAATTTATAAATATATATAATTAATATATTAATTATATATATTTATAAAATTATTAATATAATAGATATATTTATTTTAACTATAAGTAAATTAAAATTTATTTATTTATACTTATAACTATAAAAAAATAAATATTTATTTATTTATACTTATAACTATAATTAAATAAATATTTATTTATAATTATAAAATTATAATAAATATATTAATTAATTTTATTTATAAAATTATAAATAAAATACATATATTTATTATAATTTTTAATTATTTAAATAAATAAATATTTATTTATAGTTATAAGTATAAATAAGTATATATAAATTTATAGCTATAAATATAAATAAATATAAATTTATTTAAATAATTATAAAATTATAATAAATATCTATGTTATATATTTATAATTATACATAATAAATATATTAATTATATATATTTATTATATATAATTATAAATATAATAAATATATTTATTATAATTTTTTAATTATAAATAATTAAATAAATAATTATAATATTTATAATTTTAGAAATATATATAATTATTATATTGATTATATATATCTATAAAATTATAAATATAAGAAATATAGTTATTATAATTTTATAATTATTTAAATATATATTGATATAAATTTATAGTTATAAATATAAATAAATATAATTGCTCGTCTCATCTTGCCATGGATCCGGCAAAGGTCTCATGTAAAGGGCTTTGTTGCTCATGTAAAGGCAGATCCGACCGTGATTTCTGAGTGATTTGAGGCTGGTAAGCACTCTATAATCGCCCATCTCATCTTGCCTCATGGATTTGTCCCTTTTAAGATTGATGAATTGGTCAATCAACTTGTGAAAATTTGGGGATTTTCTGATTGGCGCTCTTTGTCGCTGGGCTGGGGTTTTTCCCACATCCTATTCCTTCTGAGGATCTGAAATCGCATTCTTGGGGCTTTGGACCCGTCTCCTTTAAGCTGGGAGTTCTTCACATTAAAGAATGGGACCGTTGCTTTGATCCTTTGAATGCAGGTAACTCCTCTGGGTAGGTTTGGGTGCGAGTTTATGGATTGCATTGGATGATTTGGCATCCAAGAATCATCCATGATATGGAGAAGTCGCTTGACTTACCCATTAAGATGGACAAAGCAACATAAGATGCAAGGTATGTGCATTATTCTAGGTTTTTGGTAGAAATTGAACTAAGTTCAACAAAGGTTGATAAGTTTTTTTATCAACTGATGATGAAGAGTACCAGTTAAAAATTGTCTATGAATGTTTGCCAAAATTTTTTCTGGAATGTGGGGCTATTGGCCATGAAAGGGACTGTTGTAGGAGACTTTTGGTTTGTGAACTGTAATCTTCTTTTGGGAATGACAAAAAACTTTGTCTGAAGAAAGGCTTGAATCCATCGTGGCCTGGTCTGGGTGAAGGGAAATCTGTAGGTGGTTTTTGTGAACCTGCTACTGCACATGAAGACAATGCGGCTTACTAGGGTACTACTGATGAAGTTATGCAAGTCGCTGGGGACAACACCCCTGTATAGTTAGTGGTTGAGCCTGATGTTTCTAAAGAAATGCATGATGAGTATATGGCTGAGTAGAACGTTGTTGTTGGTGCTGTGCTAGACAACACCTATGTGCAGTGTTCTGAAGGCATAGAGGCAGCCCCTCCTAGTGCTAAACCAACACCTGAGTAGCAATCTGATAGGAAGAAATTATGGTCAGACATTGTTGCTGATACAGAGCTCAAAGCTAGTGCGGAGTCTCTGAGATCAGCTAATGTATTCAATGCCAGTGTCATGGATGCATATACTCTATCAGAAAGGATGGAACTCATCAAGAGGGAAACTGCTGAATAGAGTGAAGGGAATGAGATTGTGGATAATGAAGGGTTTAAACTAATTTCAAGGAAAGAAGGTTCTCTACATGGATCACTTAAAGTTGGTAAACAAGAAATTGATTGGGCAACTGTTACTGAGGTAAACAATTTTAAGGTTCTTGAGTCTCTTAAGGATGATGTAACACATGAGTCTAGGGATATGCTTGTTGCTGAAAAAGATGATCATGATGTGACTATGCATCAACAGGCTTGGAGAAGGTGTAGGCATCCAAAGGGTCGTGGTTGTGGACATGGCCGTGAGGAGGTTACTTGAGGGTGTGGATGAGGTGGCTCTTCTAGACCTTCCAGGATCACACCAGAGTAGTTGGCACTTAAGGAAAAGCACATTGAACTTTTCATTCATAAGGCCACACATTCAGATTGAGAATCTGCTGATGCTGCAGATTTTGAGCATGAGTCAGATCACGATTATGGTGATGTTTGATGTGTTGTTATTCTGATGTTTAGGGGCTTGGCCTTGTTTGATCTCATTCTCCTCTTCATGTACTTGTTATCTTTTCTCAATTTTAATAAATGTCTAGGAGCTTTGGCTTATACTTAGACCTACTTTGAAATATATATTTATTTGAAAAACTATAAAATTATAATAAATATCTATATTATATATATTAGGTGCTTGGGGGTAGAATTACACTAAACACACACACCACACACACAGGACGAAAAGGTAGGCCACAGTCCCCTAAGGGATAGCCCACCCATCAAGTCTTATTTATTCAGTACATAGACCAAAATCCCAATGGGCATGAAGCCAATTACATTGACCAAAGGCCCAAAAACTAGCTTGAAGACCCATTGCAGCGTCATGTCTACATCATGTATACGTCACCGTCTCTCTGTGTCACCGCTTGCCAACGTCATGTCTGCATCACCACACTGATAAATGTTTTTTTATCAGTGATTTCCATTCTTGCGTTGATAAAATCATTACCTGATTTTATAAATGAACCCTAATAGTTGGCTTCTCTCTTTCACACATTCAATCTTTCGCGGAACCCTTCATCTGTCGCACCACCGCTCTCGTTGTCGTCGCCGCTCTAGCCTCCCTACTCGCTGCCACTACTCTCCCCTCATCTTCTTGCTTCCGCCTCTCTACCCACCTCTCTCTACCCTCCTCTATCACTGCTACCCCTATCACTTCTGCACATCTCACCGGTGCTCTCGCCTCCACCACTCTCGCCACCGTCGCTCCCTACCGTACCCTCACCGCCCTACCATTATTTCACCTTTGATGTTGAACCCAAAGGCACGAGTTGACCCTTTTTATTTGATTTCATTGTGTATAGGGAATTTTAATAATTTTTTGAGCTCCGTTCATCCAATATTTAAATTTACAGACCATTCTCCATTGATTTCTTATAGGTTACACAATGTGTTTTCCATTGAATTTGAGAACCATGATTGTTTTCATGTTTAACTCCATGTTTTGAAGCAAACGTTACATTTTAAATAATATAATACTAATATTCAAGGGTCAAAGGATAAAAAAGGAAAAAATATGAGGGTAGGTGAGGTTTTGTCTATCCAAACCATAAAAATTGATTTGGAAATATGTTTTTAACATCTTTTGTGTCATTTCCTCTTAGTAAATCAAAATTTACCATTTTTTTACTTTCACTAAGGTAATTGATTTTCAACCTCAACAATTAATTTTAATGAAAAAATTAAAATTGATCTATTTACTAAATGTGAACCTACTGATTTAATATTTTAAAATCATTTTATCAAATAAAAATTTTAACGATGTGAAACATTAATTTTAAAATTGATGTAGCTCTATTTTTACATAGTTTTGCCACATATTTTATTTAATTTTTATCAATTTAATTAATTATTTTGAGACTTTTTAATAAATAATGGCACTTTTGTAATTTTATCACTACATTTGTTAATTAATCATTTTTTATAATTAAATATGTGTTTTAAGTCCTTTTTTAGTCTTTCTAAGTATTCCAAATATATTAACTTACTTTTTAGATTTATAATCTTAATTTGGTTTAATTTTAAATATTTTAAATGTTTATTATTTAATTAATTAGTCATTTTTATTTTCATTAATTTAATTCAGTTTTTAATTTAAGACTTTACTATTTAATTCTGATTTATTTAAATAAATTAAATTTATTTTTTAACTTGTTCAATTGTTCTGCTAAGTAAATAAGTTTAAGTTTAAATTAATGTGTTCTTAATGTTAAGTTTCATTTTAGCATCTAACTAATTAACTTTGATGTTTAATATCTTTAGTTAATTTTAATTATTGTAATTAAATGTTTACAGTTAATTAATTGTAGGTGTTCTGATTTTGTTTAGACATATTTTTAATTAATCTTCACTTTTATTTTCTTAGTTAATAATTAGTCACTTTTATTTTTAGTTTGCTAAATAATTTGGTTAGTTTTTAGTTACAATCAATTAATAAGTCTTTAAAAATTTAGTTAATTTGATTTTTAATTTATTTAATTAATGTTTTATTCATTCTAATATTTGTTGTAAATTAATTTTTATTGTTATTGTTTTTAATTATTAACTGTCGGTGGGTGTCGCACCGATGTTTTGTCACACCGAAGTTTTTTTTATAACTATCGGTGAGTCGTGACTCACCGATTACTTTGAAATATCATCGGTCTCTCACGACGCACCATTGTTGCGACACACTGATCTTTCCATCGGTTTCAGTCTCTTATTACTTCGGCGTCTTATTTTATTTTCATCTAGAGGTGAGTCAATGACTCACCAATATCTTACATCATCATCGGTTTCACGTCGCGCCGATTGCATTTCAATTTTATAATTGTCGGTGTTTTATTTTTCAGTGATTATTTTTATTTTATTTTGTTCCGTTGGTACTGATCTTTTTATTACTTTTATCGGTGAGTCAAAAACTCACTGATCTCCTAAATTAGTTATAATTTTAATCAATTAATTGATCTATTTTTTTGTTTTGTAGAAAAAAATATGAGTCATCGATGATTATTTTGCACTGTCGGTGAGACGACGGTGTATTTTAATTCAGCTACTATCGACCCGCCGGTGCTTCGAAGCAAGAAGCTGTTGCGCTATGAATCTCCTGAACTTGAGCTTCACCGCCGGTCTACTGGAGGGAAGCCACATGTTGTTGGTCCGCTGAAGAGGAGATTGTTGATGCCGTGAGGAGAGAGACCGCCGCTGTTTTCCACTGGCCGCCGTTGGAGCTGCTGGTCGATGCCCTGCTGCACTGGAGTGGAGTTTTCGGGGTGCCGTGCCGTAGTTGGTACCGCTGCAACAGAGGCCGAGCCGAGCTTTTCCACTGAAGTCGGGACGCCTCTGCGAGAGGAATTGGCATGAGTATTGAGCCGCGGGTCTTCTGCGGGATTTTGCTGAAGAAGAAACCCTCCCACTTTGCTGTGCCGATTTGGGGGAGGAGGAGGAAGTTATAAAAAAACATAAACTAAATTAAAACTTAAAAATAAAATAATAAAAGTAAATTAAAGTGAAAAAGAAAAGAAAAATCAAAAGCAAAGTTAAAGTTAAAAAAGTAAACTTTAAAAAGTCAAAAGAATATAATAAAATTTACAAAAGTTATAAATTTTAAACAATTAGAAAATTAATAAATAGATTAATTATAAAATTAAAATATAAAACTTTTTTAATAATAAGTGCTAATAATTAATATACTCTTAATAGTATAAATTATATAATTAATAATAATTATTAATAAATTATGAAACATACTTATTAATTTAAAAATACTTAAAACTTAAGTAATTATTTTAATTACTAAATTTAAATTAACTAATTAATTAATTAATCTAACAATTTAATTTCTTTAATAGTAATAATTAAATTATTAATACAATATAAAATATTATCTTATTTATTTATTTATTTATGTTCTTAATTTTTAATTACTTAGTTTTAAAAAAAAATTGATAAAATTATTAACTTAGTATTTATATTAACCTAATTAAATTAATAACTTTTTAATTAAATTATGTTTTACCATAGTAATATTTAGTGGATAATTGTATAAATAATATAAAAGTAAATAATTATCAATTGACTTTAGTTAACTACTAACGAGTTAAAATGATACTTAACTTTAAAATTAACCACTTTTCATTCTTTTTGTTCGTTTTTATTTATTTTTCTTTTCTAACTTTTCAGGTTCATTCAAGGGACTTAAATGCATCCAGGTGCATGCAACTAACTTAGTGGGAGTTAGTTACAAGGGAAATTCTAGCACGACGTGCTTTTCGTGAAAAAAATGCACATTTTGCAGTGTGTGGGTGAAGAACTTTGAAGTCGGTGGAAGCTTTCAATGATGTTAGATTATGATAGCAGGGTACTTAAAGAAGGGCAACAGCAGAATTTGGAAGACTTTTGATTCCACAATCACATCAGATAAGAGCGGGGGACTCTCATTCTGATTCCATGAGCACATCTTTCGAGTGCTGAGACTTGGAGAGATACTCTCGGGAGACACGAAGAACAGTTTGGAGTTGCAGGAGCCAGCAGCAATTCATGAGTTTCATCTATGAGTGAGATTCTTTCTTCCTATAATTTAATGTTTTACTTTGTATTGCTGCTATTAAAGTGAATATGATCATATGTTAACTTTTCTTGTTCGGGAATTTTGAATTCTACTGGTTTACTTTTCTTTTTTCCTTCATTTAAATTTCCTTCACTGAGAATTAGTTTCTATTGGTGAGATTGGATCTGGTTCTCAATCCTTTAATTAAATTTTCACCTTCACGTGTTTCAATTTTCCAATCCTTGATCTTTCGGCGAGATCGATTATGGATACAACTCATCAAAGATATAATTTAGAAACGTTAGAAACTTTCGGTGAGATAGTTTTATGATGATATTGTTTTAATAAATCTTCTAATTGGAGTTTTTTGAAGTGGCGAACATCATAAACTTCAATGAAGTGTGTTAATTATTCTAGATAGGGAGTATTAACCAATCATTTGAAGGTGAGAATTCAATAAAATGAAGAACATACTGTTAAACTAGTGGGTTTCGAATATCTTGAGAAATATTTTTTGATCAACACTCAGCACTCCTGTTCTACTTTTGACACTGTTTTCTTTTAGCTTTTATTTCAGCTGTTTCATATTTTGTTTAGGAAAAAGGTAGTTTTTAAAATTAGTGTTGTTTATTTCATTTCATCATAAATAAAATAATAAAAAGTAAAAAAAAATTTACCTCACTACTGACAACAGTGAGGTCTTTAGTTTTAAAACCTTAGAATTTTCTCATCTGCCTTCTCTGTGGTTCGACCCTGCACCACTGTGCTAGTGTAGGTTAATAAATGTAATTTTGAGGGCCGTGACGACCTCCAGCCTCTTCAAAATTTGGTGCCGTTACCGGGGAAGGCACGCACTGAGAGTCTAGGGTTAAAAAAAATAAAAAAAAAACAATAAAAAAATACTAAAAAAATCATTTAAAAAAAATATGTTTTAAAAAATCTGTTTTGAACTGGAACCTACTATTTATATTGATTTTGAGAAATCTGCTTCACAGTGAACTGTTGTGTGTTTAATCTCACCTGGTTTTTGTTTAAAAATGGAAGTTCTTGAAAACTGCAATCAACAGGGGCCACATTATGTGTGTTGTGGCTATTATGGGCACACTGCCTGGCAGTGTGTCGATAACCAGCCACAACAGGATGTTTATATTGAAGTAAATTAAAATTTTGAATCTAATCCTGAATTCCTAGCTAAAATAGAATTAATAGAAACCAAACTGGATTCTAGGGAGAATAATATAAACAATTGGTTAACTCAAACCCATGAAATTCAACTTAGAGATTCACAAGAGCAAGATCAAAAAATGAAAAGATTAGAAAATATTCTCTTAGAATTAAAACAAAGGGTTAAAGAACAAGAAGAATAAGAAGAAAAATAAAAATAAAATGTGTATAAAAGATTTGAAAATAAAATTGAAGAAGACAGTGACTGTGAAACTGGGCAACAAAACATTCACTTTGAAAAATCTAATTCTGTTGGACTTAATTTGGAAACAACCAACTCACTGAATGAAGAACGCAACATTGAAAATCCAATAAAGAGCTTTAATGATGTTGAGCTGGAAAATTTTGAAGTCGAACTAAAACAGATTGAAAAAGATAGCCCAGTTATCTTCATAATTCCTACTTTGGAGAAAAATCACTGTTTAAGAAGTTTTGAAAATGTAGTCACTCGGGTTGAAGATAAAATTGAGAATGAAAATTTTAATGTTAAAAACTCTTCACCCAACTTTTATAATTTTGTAAACAATGAGTTTGAACTTGAAATTGGGAACACTTTGGAAGAGAACCTTAAGCTAGATAACATGGAATCTGAAATCATTGAACTTGAACTGAAAACCACTGTTCCTTGTTTTGAACCTGTAAACCCAATAAATTTTCAAATGTTTTTGGACAATGAGGATGAGGGAATGATGTTTGAAGAAAGACTAACTGACGAGTTCTCTTTTCCCTATTATCATTGTGGTCACTTTTCTGAATCTTTGAGTACTGAATTGGAAAACAATGTTGATTTACATGCGAGTAAATGTTTAAATCTGATCAATCATGAACATGATTTTATTGAAGCTGAATTAAACATTACACCCCCTGATTTGAATTTCTTGGAACACACTACATACATGGTTTTAGAAAGTGAGTCTTTTGAACTTGAACTTGAAAGAGAGGTTGAACACACACTTGATCTAGGCATAATTGTTTTGATAGAAGCAGTAGATGTTCAGTGTGATTTAACAGATGAGGATCTTTTGGAAGAAATTTATAACATTGTTAAACCTGAATCCGCTGTTGTTCAAATAAATTCTCTTCCTTGTTTGTCACTTTCATCCTCAACTGTGAAGGGTGCTGAGTCTTCTTGTGTTACTGATAACAGTCTAGAAATGGAATCACACGTGAGTTCCAATGTTCATGATTTTGTTCATCACTTTAATGAATTCCCTCTTGAACCAACTAATCAGGGTTTACCCTTTTGCACCCTTGAATGCGAACCTGTTAGTTTTGAAGTTGAAGAAGATAGCTGTGAGGACATTATCATACCCTTTGAAGCACCTAATTTATTGCTTCCACTTCCTTAAGATGTTAATATTTTCAAATTTGAAACAAATTTGGAAGTGGACAGCACTATACTCACAACTGTTAAAGGGTGTTTCTTGGGGATTTTTGCAGCTGATGAAAGTTTATTTTTTGTTGTTTTGAGTCTTGGAGCCCATAATGTTCATCTTTCTGTTAAAAATAATTAGTCCAAACATATGTGGTGGTTTAAATTAAGGAAACCACATCCACTTAGTGACTACGGTTAGTTGCTAGGTGAGTCTGGCTGAGGACTTTAATCCTAGCGCTGCATGGGAGGCAACCCATGGTTTTTCTTTTGAATTCAGTTTTTTTTGTAATTAAATAAAGTCTAACTGAAGACTTTAAATTCAGTGCTTCATGGGAGTCAACCCATGTTCTTTATTTTGTGTTTACTTTTATTTTTTTTATTGTTTTAGTGATGAATAATGTGCTGCTTTGTAGTCTTATATATGCTCTGTCTCTGCTAGATATTTGTTCCTGGTTTTCATGCTTTCTGTGTTTTTAGGTTGCTGCTGTTGGTTGCGTGGAGGAGTGGAATTCCCATAATGAAGGATTGATGAAAAAAAATTAAGTTAGGGAAGTACCTTATTGTTGAATTCTGTTTCATCTTTCTGCTCCTTTATGATTTCATTAAAAAAAAATCTTCTCCTGTTTTTGTTAAATAAAATTCTACTCACTCAAAATTCTGCATGTTTTTTTTAAAAATTCTGCTACATTTTTGCTGAAACACTGCTGCATAATTTGCATATTTAAAAACTTTTGATGCATGTCACTAACTTGAATTAAAAAAAATCTGCATGTGCCTGTGCTGTGAACTGCAATTCATTGATTTATTAAAACCTCTCGCTGCTTGAACTTAAGTGTGTGTGTGTGGGGGGGGGGGGGTACATGCAGTTAGAAAAATCTTGTTTTGAATCTGATTGTATCTTTGAGGTGTTTAGCATGAACTTTGTCTACTGTATTGAACATATTATTGAACTCAATTTGTTAAAATGCTTGTACCCAAAACATAATACACTTACCATTCACATGTTATATTTTGAGATATATTGAAAATTTTACACTGGACTTGAATGATAATGCATGTAATTTCTAATGAACCTGCTGTAAGTTATTTATTGTGGAAAACAGTATTTTTGGACTTCATTGAGACCCTTTATACATGTCATATATCTGCTTAATTGAAAATCTATTTTGAACTTTAATTTATTAATTGTTCTTCTCCATATTTAGAAGTCAACTTTGGGGACAAAGTTGAGTTTTAAGTGTGGGAGAGGGGGTCAATTCTTGACCGTGCTAAACTGTGCTTTAATTGTAAGCCCATCATTTCCCACTACAACTTCAAAATTTTTGTAAAAAATGGTTAATTTTTTTCAAAATTCTTGCATAATTTTATGCTTACATTGTACTCAATTGGGTCTCGTCTTAGGAAAAGTTCCTTGCTGGTAGTTAAGAACTGATCTGAAACTGAAATTGATGAGTTTGGATGATTGATGAGTGGTTTTTCTTAGTGATTTGATGTAAATTTGGTCTAGGAACTACTTCTGAAAGTGATATGGGTTACATGTTTGTGGAATTATGATCATATCCTTTGGAACTGGTAATTTGATTCTGATTCTAGGGTCCTCATCCATTTTCTTTAAATTATTAAAAGTAGTTACTTTAATGAGCCAATGTAAATGAGTTTTATATAAATCTTTTGAAACTAGAGTAATTTGGGCATCTGGGATCCCACGGTGAGTCTCTGAGACCCTGGATGCTGGGTGTGTTTCTTTTTACTATAAGCCCTCTGTACACTATGAATAAGTGTTTTGCACAGTGCTTTGCAAAATGATACATGGCTTGGAAAAAAATTAAAAAAGTGTCTAGGGTCAAAAATGAGCTCATTAAGGTGAGGGGAATGATGAATTCCAGATGAATAACGAATCAATTGGTTTGTATGAGAATCATTTAGGTTGTGTCATTGAGGTGATTCACAAAAAAATTAATTATTTTTTGAACCTAGGTGAAAAAGTAAAAGTACAAAGTTCCTTGGTTAAGGTCATAATTCCATTAATATTTTACCTACTGTCATTATTGGATTTGGAACCTGATATTGGATTGAAGGGAGTCACTAAGTTGTATCACATATGAGGCATGACATATTCTTTGATAGATAGTCTTTGTGTTCTTAATTACCAGTGAGTGTTTATTTGGGAAAGATTCATATGAGTAAATCAATTTCCAAAAGCCTGATGTTACGTTTTGTCCTCTGTTTTGAGTGCTGGACATGTAACAGTTTTATCTAAATCATAAATACATTTTATTGTCTTTCAAAGACAATAAAACATGAGATTGTTTGAGGACAAACAATGCTAAAGTGTGGGGTAATTTGATGTAGCTCTATTTTTACATAGTTTTGCCACATCTTTTATTTAATTTTTATCAATTTAATTAATTATTTTGAGACTTTTTAATAAATAATGGCACTTTTGTAATTTTATCACTACATTTGTTAATTAATCATTTTTTATAATTAAATATATGTTTTAAGTCCTTTTTTAGTCTTTCTAAGTATTCCAAATATATTAACTTACTTTTTAGTTTTATAATCTTAATTTGGTTTACTTTTAAATATTTTAAATGTTTATTATTTAATTATTTATCATTTTTATTTTCATTAATTTAATTCGGTTTTTAATTTAAGACTTTACTATTTAATTCTGATTTATTTAAATAAATTAACTTTATTTTTTAACTTGTTCAATTGTTCTGCTAAGTAAATAAGTTTAAGTTTAAGTTAATGTGTTCTTAATGTTAAGTTTCATTTTAGCATCTATCTAATTAACTTTGATGTTTAATATCTTTAGTTAATTTTAATTATTGTAATTAAATGTTTGCAGTTAATTAATTGTAGGTGTTCTGCTTTTGTTTAGACATATTTTTAATTAATCTTAACTTTTATTTTCTTAGTTAATAATTAGTCGCTTTTATTTTTAGTTTGCTAAATAATTTGGTTAGTTTTTAGTTACAGTCAATTAATTAGTCTTTAACGATTTAGTTAATTTGATTTTTAATTTAGTTAATTAATGTTTTATTCGTTCTAATATTTGTTGTAAATTAATTTTTGTTGTTATCATTTTTAATTTTTAACTGTCGGTGGGTGTCACACCAAAGTTTTTTTTATAACTATCGGTGAGTCGTGACTCACCGATTACTTTGAAATATCATCGGTCTCTCGTGACGCACCGTTGTTGCGATGCACCGATCTTTCCATCGGTTTCAGTCTCTTATTACTTCGGCATCTTATTTTATTTTCATCTAGCGGTGAGTCAATGACTCACCGATATCTTACATCATCATCGGTTTCACATCACGCTGATTGCATTTCAATTTTATAATTGTCGGTGTTTTATTTTTCGGTGATTCTTTTTATTTTATTTTGTTCCGCTGCTACTGATCTTTTTATTACTTTTATCGGTGAGTCAACAAATCGCCGATACCCTATATCAGTTATAATTTTAATCAATTAATTGATCTATTTTTTTGTTTTGCCGAAAAAAAATATGAGTCACCGATGATTATTTTGCACTATCGGTGAGACCGACAGTGTATTTTAATTCAGCTACAGTGTATTTTAATTCAGCTACTATGGTGCCACCGATGCACCCCGTGCTACCGATTGCCTCATTTCTTCTGCTACAATAGGCCTTCCATCTCTTTCACCTTTACTCCTCACCTACCCACCTATAGCTTTAATCTTTACTCCCCGTTCTTTTGCCTCCCTCTCACCTTACTTCCTGTACCTCACCATTTTCAGTTTCGGTTCCACCTCGCACCACTGCCATCACATCTTCTTCTCCTCTACTTGCGACCATTACTCCACCTTTTCATGGTCTCAGTGTCACTTGACTTTTCCCATTTCCCTGCAACTCCTACCGTTCGTAAGCCCATCTTTCACTGGTGTGTCAATGTCAAACTTTGATTGGCCCTCTCTACCCAACCTTAAATCACAAGATCCATGGATCAGAGTGAACCTATGACCTAAATCAAGGGTTTCACCTGCTTTCGTTCTGTGAATGTCAAACCAAGCTTGGAAGGGATGAATCTAGAAGAGGGATAATGCTTCGCGTCTGCACCGAGACCGCTGTTTTGGAGAAATCTCGTTATCGCCGACGCTTTGAAGGGAGCCGCACCACCAGTGCTGGAGAAGTTGGGCTCACTTGGTTTTCGCTGAAAATTTGCTTGCCGCTGCACCCTGAAGGAACCGAGGTGTGATGGGGTTTATTGCCGCGCTACTTTGCTGAAGCACGGAGGAACGCCGCTGGATGCAGGGGGGCCGCCGCATTGGAAGATGAAGCCACTGTGGGAGAAGCCGCTGTGTGAAGAGGAGGTCCGCAGGCTGAAGCAGGGCTGGACCAGGAGCTTCGTTTGCCGCTGCGAGGAGAAGGATGAAGTCGCATCGACCCGCCGCTGCTTCGAAGCAAGAAGCCATTGCGCTATGAATCTCCTGAACTCGAGCTTCACCGCCGGTCTGCTGGAGGGAAGCCGCATGTTGTTGGTCCGCTGAAGAGGAGATTGTCGATGCCGTGAGGAGAGAGACCGCCGCTGTTTGCCACTGGCTACCGCTGGAGCGGCTGGTCGATGCCCTGCTGTGCTGGAGTGGAGTTTTCGGGATGCCGCGCCGTAGTTGGTACTGCTGCAATAGAGGCCGAGCCGAGCTTTTCTTCTGGAGTTGGGACGCTGCTGCGAGAGGAATTGGCATGAGGATTGAGCCGCGGGTCTTCTGCGGGATTTTGCTGAAGAAGAAACCCTCCCCCTTTACTACGCCGATTTGGGGGAGGAGGAGGAAGTTATAAAAAAAACTTAAACTAAATTAAAACTTAAAAACGAAATAATAAAAGTAAAGTAAATTTAAAAAGAAAAGAAAAAGCAAAATCAAAGTTAAAGTTAAAAAAGTAAACTTTAAAAAGTCAAAAGAATAGAATAAAATTTACAAAAGGTATAAATTTTAAACAATTACAAAATTAATAAATAGATTAATTATAAAATTAAAATATAAAACTTGTTTAATAATAAGTGTTAATAATTAATATACTCTTAATAGTATAAATTATATAATTAATAATAATTATTAATAAATTATAAAATATACTTATTAATTTAAAAATACTTAAAACTTAAGTTAGAATTTTAATTACTAAATTTAAATTAACTAATTAATTAATTAATCTAACAATTTAATTTCTTTAATAGTAATAGTTAAATTATTAATACAATCTAAAATATTATCTTATTTATTTATTTATTTATGTTCTTAATTTTTAATTACTTAGTTTTATTTTTTTTTGATAAAATTATTAACTTAGTATTTATATTAACCTAATTAAGTTAATAAATTTTTAATTAAATTATGTTTTACCATAGTAATATTTAGTGGATAATTGTATAAATAATATAAAAGTAAATAATTATCAATTAACTTGAGTTAACTGTTAACGAGTTAAAATAACACTTACCTTTAAAATTAACCTATTTTCATTCTTTTTGTTCGTTTTTATTTATTTTTCTTTTATAACTTTGAAAGTTCATTCAAGGTACTTAAACATGTCTAGGTGCATGCAACTAACTCAGCGGGAGTTAGTTACAAGGGAAATTCTAGCGCGACATGCTTGTCGCGAAAAAACGCACATTTTGCAGTGCGTGGGTGTAGAACTTTGAAGTTGGTGGAAGCTTGCAGTGACGTTAGCTTATGACAGCAGGGTACTTAGAGTAGGGCAGCAGAAGAATTTGGAAGACTCTCATTCTGATTCCACGATCACATCAGATGAGAGCGGGAGAATCTCATTATGATTCCACGAGCACATCTTTCAAGAGCGGAGACTGCAGAGATACTCTTGGGAGACACGAAGAGAAGTTTGGAGTTACAGGAGCCAGTAGAAATTCATGAGTTTAATCTTTGAGGGAGATTATTTCTTCCTCTGTTTTAATGTTTTACTTTGTATTTCTACTATTAAAGTGAATACGATCATAGGTTAACTTTTCTTGCTCAGGAATTTTGAATTCTACGGTTTACTTTTCTTTTTTCCTTCATTTAAATTTTCTTCACTGAGAATTAGTTTCTATCGGTGAGACTGAATCTGGTTCTCAATCCTTTAATTGAATTTTCACCTTCACGTGTTTCAATTTTCCAATCCTTGATCTTTCGGTGAGATCGATTATGGATACAACTCATCAAAGATATAATTTAGAAACGTCATAAACTTTCGGTGAGATAGTTTTCTGATGATATTGTTTTAATAAATATGCTAATTGGAGTTTTTGGAAGTGGAGAACTTCATAAACTTCAATGTAGTGTGTTAATTCTTCTAGAGAGGGAGTATTAACCAATCATTTAAAGGTGATAATTCAATAAAATGAAGAAAATACTGTTAAACCAGTGGGTTTCGAATCTCTTGAGCAATCTTTTTTGATCAACACTCAGCACTCCCGTTCCACTTTTGACACTGTTTTCTTTTAGCTTTTCTTTCTACTGTTTCATATTCTATTTAGGAAAAAGGTAGTTTTTAAAATTATTTTTGTTTATTTAATTTCATCATAAATAAAATAGTAAAAAGTAAAAATTTGTTTACCTCACTACTGACAACAGTGAGGTCTTTAGTTTTAAAAGCTCAGAATTTACTCATCTGCCTTCTCTGTGGTTCGACCCTGCACCACTATGCTAGTGTAGGTTAATAAATGTAATTTTGAGGGCCGTGAAGACCTCCAACCTCTTCAAAATTTTGCGCCGTTGCCAGGTAAGGCACGCATTGAGAGTCTAGGGTTTAAAAAAAAAATAAAAAAAAAACAATAAAAAAAGACTAAAAAAATCATTTAAAAAAATATGTTTAAAAAAAACTGTTTTGAAATGGAACCTACTATTTATGTTGATTTTGAGAAATCTACTTCACAGTGAACTGTTGTGTGTTTTATCTCACCTGTTTTTTGTTTAAAAATGGAAGTTCTTGAAAACTGGAATCAACAGGGGCCACATTGTGTGTGTTGTGGCTATTATGGGAACACTGCCTGGCAGTGTGTCTATAACCAGCCACAACATGATGTTTATATTGAAGACAATGAAAATTTAGAATCTAATCCTGAATTTCTAGCTAAACTAGAATTAATAGAAACCAAAATAGATGTTAGGGAAAATAATATAAACAATTGGTTAACTCAAACCCATGAAATTCAACTTATATATTCACAAGAATGAGATCAAAAAGTGAAAAGATTGGAAAATATGCTCTTAGAATTAAAACAAAGGGTTAAAGAACAAGAAGAATATGAAGAAAATGAAAAATAAAATGTGTATAAAATATTTGAAAATAAAATTGAAGAATAGAATGACTGTGAAACTGGGCAACAAAACATTCACTTTGAAAAATCTAATTCTGTTGGACTTAATTTGGAAGCAACTAACTCACTGAATCAAGAACACAAAATTGAAAATCCAATAAAGAGCTTTAATGCTGTTGAGATGGAAAATTTTGAAGTTGAACTAAAATAGATTGAAAAAGATAGCCCAATTCTCTTCATAATTCCTACTTTGGATAAAAATCACTATTTAAGAAGTTTTGAAAATGAAGTCACTCGGGTTGAATATAAACTTGAGAATGAAAATTTGAATGTTAAAAACTCTTCACCCAACTTTTCTAATTTTGTAAACAATGAGTTTGAACTTGAAATTGGGAACACTTTGGAAGAGAACCTTAAGCTGGATAACATGGAATCTAAAATCATTGAACTTGAACTGAAAACCACTCTTCCATGTTTTGAACCTGTAAACCCAATAATTTTTCAAATGTTGTTGGACAATGAGGGTGAGGGAATGATGTTTGAAGAAAGACTAACCAATGAGTTCTATTTTCCCTATTCTCATTGTAGTCACTTTTCTAAAACTTTGAGTATTGAATTGGAAAACAATGTTGATTTACATGGGAGTAAATGTTTTAATCTGATCAATCATGAACATGATTTTATTGAAGCTGAATTAAACATTACACCCCCTGATTTGAATTTCTTGGAACGCACTACAGACATGGTTTTAGAAAGTGAGTCTTTTGAACTTGAACTTGAAAGAGAGGTTGAACACACACTTGATCTAGGCATAACTGATTTGATAGAAGCAGTAGATGTTCAGTGTGATTTAACAGTTGAGGATCTTTTGGAAGAAATTTATAACATTGTTAAACCCGAATCTGATGTTGTTAAAATAAATTCTCTTCCTTGTTTGTCACTTTCATCCTCAACGGTGAAGGGTGCTGAGCCTTCTTGTGTTACTAATAACGGTCTAGAAAGGAATCAAACGTGATTTCCAATGTTCATGATTTTGTTCATCGCTTTAATGAATTCCCTCTTGAACCAACTAATCAGGGTTTACCCTTTTGCACCCTTGAATGTGAAACTGTTAGTTTTGAAGTTGAAGAAGATAGATGTGAGGACATTGTCATACTCTTTGAAGCACCTCATTTATTGCTTCCACTTCCTAAAGATGTTAATATTGTCAAATCTGAAACAAATTTGGAAGTGGACAACACTATAATCACAATTGTTAAAGGGTGTTTCTTGGGGATTTTTGCAGCTGATGAAAGTTTAGTTTTTGTTGTTTTGAGTCTTGGAGCCTACAATGTTCATCTTTCTGTTAAAAATAATTGGGCCAAACATATGTGGTGGTTTCTATTAAGGAAACCAAATCCACCTAGTGACTACAGTTAGTTGCTAGGTGAGTCTGGCTGGGGACTTTAAACCTAGCGCTGCATGGGAGGCAACCCATGGTTTTTATTTTGTTTTCAATTTTTTTTTTGTAATTAAATAAAGTCTAACTGAAGACTTTAAATTCAGTGCTTCATGGGAGTCAACCCATGTTCTTTATTTTGTGTTTACTTTTATTTTTGTTCTTGTTTTAGTGTTGAATAAAGTGCTGCTTTGTAGTCTTATATATGCTCTGTCTCTGCTGGATATTTGTTCCTGGTTTTCATGCTTTCTGTGTTTTTAGGTTGCTGCTGTTGGTTGCGTGGAGGAGTGGAATTCCCATAATGAAGGATTGATGAAAAAAAATTAAGTCAGGGAGTATTAACTTCAATGTAGTGTGTTAATTCTTCTGGCGAGGGAGTATTAACCAATCATTTAAAGGTGAGAATTCAATAAAATGAAGAACATACTGTTAAACCAGTGGGTTTCGAATCTCTTGAGCAATCTTTTTTGATCAACACTCAGCACTCCCGTCCCACTTTTGACACTGTTTTCTTTTAGATTTTCTTTCAGCTGTTTCATATTCTGTTTAGGAAAAAGGTAGTTTTTAAAATTAGTGTTGTTGATTTCATTTCATCATAAATAAAATAATAAAAAGTAAAAAATTGTTTACCTCACTACTGGAAATAGTGAGGTCTTTAGTTTTAAAACCTTAGAATTTGCTCATCTGCCTTCTCTGTGGTTCGACCCTGCACCACTGTGCTAATGTAGGTTAATAAATTTAATTTTGAGGGCCGTGACGACCTCCGGCCTCTTCAAAAATAATCGCACATAATGCGTAAAAACAGTTTTTAGGAAAGGTGTGTTTTCAAGCATAAAAGTTATGTGGAATAGATAGTTATAAATATCATCAATTTTTTAAAAATAAATTGGTTTATTATAATAAAGTTTGTAACTATACAAACAAGGTAAAATATAATTTTACTTTTAAAATACATAATTAAAAGAAAAGATCAAAAATAGTTTTTATTATAATTAAAATAATACTTTTGTTTTATAAGGTTAAACATAAGTTTTATAAATTTTAAACAATATATTTAAAATTTTCAACTTTATTCATTAAATAAATATTTTATCAATTAAAAAAAATCCAATTCTTTATTATATACTGATAATGTAATGAAAGTCATCATTTTAAAAAACTATATTTTTCAATAATCATCTAAAAATATATTATTTTAGAATGAGTACCTCAAGTTTGTCAGCACTCACTATCACCATTAGGTTTTATCCTATTCCTAATAATGAGTACCTCAAGTTTTTTAAGAGTTTCCATAACTCTAACTTGGTTGGAACCAAAATTTAGGGAAGTAATTTAGTAAAGGAATCCCTTGAAAGTAGTTCTATTATAGTGAATATTTATTCTTATTCCGTATTCTCATAACTTTACATAGTATTCCTTTTGGATTTTACATCTATCAAGTACATCATACATTTTTCTCCAAAAAAATTTATTTTTAATTCTATATAATATTCATTAGTGGTGATGAATACATGACAATCTTCATGTCCACATCTACTTAATTCCCATATTTCATCAAGACAAATCATAATTTCTCCTTTACACATTATAATATCAACTATCCTAGATTAAAATTAATGGAAAACTTCTCCATGGATATGAAATTTCATCCAATGTTTATTAGTACTTATCATTCTTCCACAATTTCTAGAATGATAATATCAAAGGGAATGATTAATTTCCCTGCATAGACCAGGACATCATTCTAAATTCCAATGACGTACTCAATGGACTGTTCATATAGTTAAATAATAATATATATTGTATTTGGATTACTTTTCCCATGTTTCTTGAAAATATTTAGCATCATAGACCGGATATCCCCTTATAAATCAAAAAAGGAATACTAGAAAGTTAAAGCATTAATATTTCATGGAAGAGAAATGCTACACGAATCTTGATGATTTAGTGGAATATTTCATTGAACAATAACTAAGAAATATTCTCTTAGAAAAATCAATCCTATATATTCTAATTTTTTTTATTATAAATGAGTTCCTTAAGGAACATGGCACATGATGACATTTGGGAGATTTCAATGTCGAATTGGGATGTTGATGTACAATTTCTTGAACATTTCCATTAACTTTTTATATTAATCTTAATCCATTCTATAGATCATCCTCTTTATAAAGGGATAATGTTTCATTTATGGATATAATTTGGTTAGATTTGATGTGTCATTCTCATTCCTTGATACATCATCTTATTTTTACTAGATTTGTTATATACGTTGTCCCATTTCATTTTTTTTCTCCTTCATATTTTCTTTATCTTTAAATGATTATGTTTTGAAAGTGTTTCCTTATCATACTTATGCCTATATGAGTTCCCATGAGGGACAGATGGTGTTTTATATGTGGTTTTATCCCTTGTTATGAAATGATATTTGATGAAAAGTGTTTGGGAAAATTCTTAAATAGATTTTTTAAAATAATGGTTTTGGTTTTAAAATTAGTGGTAATAACTGACTGGATGTTTTAAAAAATTTTCTTATGTAAATTGGATTTCAAACCAAGAGTTTATTTTATTTTAATTTGTTAAAAATATTGTTTTATTTTTAAAGTGGTTAGTTAACCCTTGTGATATTTAAAACAACTTTTGTTATCCATGGCTAATTTTTATATCAATGTTTTGGGGTGTTTAAATATTTTAAGATTTCAAAATGATATGGATTATTTCAAAAGGGTGTGTTTCCCATGTGGATTGGATTTTGTAACTTATTATGTCTTTGAATGTTTTTCAATGTTCGTTTAAAGGATAGTGTGAATTCCCATTTGAGTTTCAAAGGTGTTATGATAAAACTGGTCCGAAGAGAAGATTGGGATGAATTTTATACATGATAAAATGAATTGTCATTCCAAGCATGTTTTGAAAAGAGAAGACCCATTTAAAATTTTATAATTTTTTTTTCATAAATGGCGTGATACCCTCTTAATCCCTTTGATTCTTGTATGACCATTGTAGTCTGTGATCCCACGTGGGGATATTTATTATTGATGACTTGGTTTGATGGGACTTTTGGGGTGTAGATAAGTTTAGTAGCGATAACCTAGTTTCCTTATCTCCAGTTCAAGCCCTTTTATTAATACAACCTAGTGACAATGTCCATGAAACTTGGATCCTTTTTAGGATCGTTTAGGGGTTTTATCTCTCCGTTTCTATTTTATATCATTCTATTTAAATTATTTTTAGCACATATTTTCTTGTCATTTTCCCCATGTCGTACGACTTGACATACTGGTGCTTGACCGTGTGATTTCTTCCTTCTTTGTATGGTTTTATTTCTATATTTTTTGAAAAGAAATTGTAAAAGTTTTTTAAATAAGAAAAAAAGGAAATCATGATTTTTAAGTTTTGTCAAAATATTTTAATAAATAGTTTTAAAAGTGTTATCAAATGAGAAAATTTAGAGTGATTTGTATTTGAAACTCTTAGAATGTATGAGTTTTGAAAATGGGATTTTAGGCCACCGTGCCTAGTTTTATGGAAATGGTTGGTTATCAAACATGTTTTAGAAAACTGCATTATAGTTGGAAACCTCTTTGAGTTTTGAAATGTCTATTTCAAAAATGGGTGTTTATGAAAAAGTTTAAAGATAGATTTTAAAAATTCGATTTTACCAAGAGGTAATGGCTGAGGAAAAATGTTTTCCAAGTGATTGTTTTTATTTAATGAAAATCTTAGAAAATTGGGTTTAAAACACTTTTATGCATTACTACTTATTTGGTAAAACATTATAGAAAATGTTTATTTTTATAATGTATTTACAACTATATTTTTTAGGATGTAATAAAAAATTGATCTCTTAGATTTGGTAGGTTGTGGTGACCTACTCGACATTTAGATCATGCCTATATTTTATAGATTTAGGTTTATTCTATATTTTTTAGTTCCATTGGATCTTTTGAGAGGTATATATGGTTGGATGGTGATCCTAGTTGTACATTTTTTATGTATTTATTTTGTTAAATATTAATATTACTGAATCAAATATGATGTATATGAATAAATAATGGATAGATTCTAATCATATGACAAAAGAGTATGAAGATGAAGTGAAATAGTTTATCAAGTTTTCAAAAGACCATGCATATGATCTTTCTTAAATCCTTTTTCTATGTTTACACTGTTGTTATTCAAGGCTAATTATTCCTGAGGAGTTGGAAGAACACTTGATCTCTCATTGAATAGATCGAAGTTATAAATTTTGGAATAAACATGGGGGAAAAAAGAATGTAGCTAGTGGCTAGGATAGAACTGCATTTTATGGATCATCTGATATGATTACAAGTGTGGATGATGAAGAAGACCGTATCAAGAATTTGATTACATATGTGAATGATAATTAAGATCATATTGAGGAAATGACAAGGAAATTTGAAGATGAACTTTGTGATTTCCTAAAATTGTTTGAGAAGTTAAAGAGTTGTTCAAAGATGCCATTGTATGCTAGTTTCACTAAATATACAACATTTTTATCTATACTAAATCCATATAATTTGAAATAAGACAATAGATTGACCAAAACCAAATTTATAGAACTACTTGCTATCTTGAATGACATGCTCCCAGAAGATAATGAGCTCTCGAGCCAAACATACGACGCAAAATGAATTCTACTCTCAAAGGGTATGATCTTTAAAAGAATACACGTCTGCCCGAATGATTTTATAATATTTTACAAGGACCATAAATCACTTACATAATTACCAAAGTGTGGTGATTCTTGATAAAAGAAATATGAATCTAGTCCTATGAAATTTGTATGGTACTTTCCAATCATTTTAAGGTTTAAGAACCTATATGAAAGTGATGATACTACAGGGAAATTAACATGGAATGTAGATACAAGAAATAAATATGGGAAACTATGTCACTTGGAAGACTCTCCTCAGTAGAAGAGAATTTATCATGAGTATCCTGAATTTGAAAATGAGCTGAGAAACCTTCGTCTTGCATTATCTATAGATGGAGTGAATCCTTTTGGTTTTCCAAGTAGCACTCAAATTACATGGCTGGTTATATTGGTAAATTATAAATTTCCATCATGGTTATGCATGAAACAAAAATATATCATGTTATCTATGATTATATCAGGACCAAAACAACTGAGTAATGATATTGATGTTTATTTAGATGCATTGATTGAGGATTTGAAATTATTGTGGGATTCAGGTGTTATGTTGTATGCTTCTTACAGAAATGAAGATTTCACATAAAGAGCCATGTTTTACGGGATGATAAATGACTTTTCTGCTTATGGAAATTTTTTAGGATATAGAATTAAAGGAACTCAAGGGATTCCCTTTTATGAACAAGGTACACAACTAATTAGGTTGAAACATTCATCGAAGACTATGTTTCTAGGACATCCTAGATTTATACCCCAATGTCATAAGTACTGATATTGGAAGACATAATTTGATGGAAGTTTAGAAGAACATAAAACACCATCTCCACTAATAGGTGATAAACTATTTGAGAAAGTAAAATATATGGAAACTTCTTTTGGTAAACAGTTTTAGAAAAATCTTACAAAAAACAGTTGAAAAAAGAGATCAGTTTTTTTGGAATTACCATACTGGAATTGTATGTACATCAGAAATTTTATGGATTTTATGCATGTTGAAAAAAATGTATGTGATAGTGTCATAATCATAGTTCTAAATACACCTGAAAAAACAAAAATTTATAATTAAATCTAGGTTGGACATGGTTAATATGGGAATACAAGAAGAGTTGGCATTATTGAAGGGTAAAAAACAAAATTTTCTTCCTCCAACTGCTTACACTCTTTCCAGGAAGAAGAGATATCGGTTTTTCAACTTCTTTAATGATGTAATGGTTTCATATGGGTATTCATCGAATATCATGAATATTGTTTCAATGACCGATTTAATGTTAAAGGGTCTGAAATCACATGACTACCATGTTTTGATGAAAGATCAAATTCTTGTATCTTTACATTACATTTTCCCCCAGAATGTATGTCATACATTAACAAAGTTCTGTTTCTTCTTCAAATCTATATGCAGCAAAGTTATAGACCCGATGAAATTACTGATTATGGAAAGATAAATTATCTTCATATAATGTAAATTGGAAATGTTCTTCCCTCTAGAATTCATTGATATGATAATTCATTTTATGGTTCAATTAGTGAGAGATATTAAACTATGTGGTCCTGTACACTATAGATGGATGTACCCCATTGAATGGTATATGAATATTTTGAAAGGGTATATCAAAAATAAAATTCAGCCAGAGGGTTATGTTGCAAAGCGATATATTTTTAAGGATGCCATTGAATTCTGTACTAAATACCTGTTTGGTGTGAAAATAATTAGTCTATTGAAATCTCATTACACTGGATGGCTTGTGGGTAAATGAATTTTTGGAATAGATGTTTTCATAATCAATATTAAATATCGGAAGTAGTCCCACCTTTACGTTTTGTATAACATTTTGGAGGTTTTACTATACATTGAAGACAAAAAATAAGTTCTTAGGCATTTGAATCCATCAAAGGATGAAATATGGATATAAAATACACATAAGAAACAATTTATAGGATGGTTTCATGGCTATATTTTTAAATATTCAGATGAAAATCCATATTTAATTTCATAAAAACTTCGATGGATAGCTAGAGGACGAAGTGTGTATGTATTATTTTATAATTGTTAAGAAATTAATGTTTATACACTCGATACAAATGAACATGATGAAGACAATACCATAAAAAATAGTGGAGTTACATTTGTGGCTAAAGCGATGCATGTTTTTGGTACTAAGGATAGAAATCCAATTTATGAAAATATGTCATATATTGGCATCATCAAAAAAATATAGGAGTTAGATTATACAACATTCCAAGTTCTATTTTTTTGATTAAAGTGGGTTGATAAAAAGAGATCTATTAAAATTGATATATTAGGATTCATGAAAGTGGATTTTAGTAAGAAAGGGTTCAAAGATGAACCATTTATAATAGAATCACATGTAGTACAAGTATTTTATGTTCTATATCTCACAAACTGAAAGTGGTCAATTGTTCTATTATAGACCAAAACTATAGAAGGGTCAAATGAAAATTCAACTGAGGACAAACCTTTTCATTGGTACATCACAATCATTTCACAGTGGGCCTAATGTCAATGGGATCATGTATGTTAGAGGAGACCATAATGAAGGGATTTGGATACTCAATAGAGAGGTCAAATCCCTCCAGTCTTTAAAAAAAGAGAGTTAAATAATCAAGTTATTTATATTTTTAATATGCATTGTGTTACCTCATGTTATTATCTGTTCACTACTACATTTATGTAATCTAAATTAAATGTTCAACCACTTTTATATATAATGACTTTTGCACATGCTGTTACTCCCAATCCTAAGGAACAATAGGTCTCTCAAGCTGCTGCTGCTCGCAATGCATAAGAACAATGACCTTTTACATGTGCCAATGCTACTAATCCAGAGAAACAATAGGTTTCTCAAAATTATGTTTCTTCTGTAGAAAGGAATGATGACCTTCTGCACATACCGATGCTACCACTCCAGAGAAACAATAGGTTTCTCAACCAGCTAATCCTCCCAGTGCAGAGGTACAATGACCTTCTGCACATACTGATGCTACCACTATAGAGGAACAACATATTGACAATGTTGAATATTAGGAAATGGTTGGAGATGAAGTACTGGAGATGTAGAAAAAATAGGAGAATTGTAGTTTGATGGTGTAAGAAAAAATCATTAAGGAAAAAATCAAAGGCATCAAATTTGAGGCCAGATGGAATGCACGGGGCCAGCATGTTAACCCCAAAAAATCAATGTTTAGTAGTTGCATTGGACTCATCACCCGACAACGTGTGCTAATTGATGTAGAATTTTGGCCCCATGTTGTGCCCACACTTAAGAAACTGATGTGGTAAGAGATTATGGTAACATTATGATATCATTTCTTTATTTTACTAAAAAATAAAATAATGAAACATTGATTTAATCTTCATCATCCATTGCAGAGTGCATTTTTAGTAGATGAATCCCACAATAAACATGTATTAATTCTTTCTGGAAGGATTCACAGAGGATTTCTCATAATTCTAACAAGACATTATCTTAAATATGCCAAAGGGAAAATAAACCCACACCCACTACTTATGTATTCACACCTGATAACCTAAGAAGCATGGGATGCATTTACTAGCCATTATGAGGAGATATATTTTTAGGTACATTGTGGCCGGTAATACATTGTTTTACAATATGTATATTCATCACTTTGATTGATAATTTTTTATTTATGAAATAGTAACTGAGTGCTGAAAATAAGGAACGCGTAGAAAAACCAACATACCCATACCATAAAGCAAGGATGAGGTACACTTCCCTTGAAAAAAATGGTATGTATTTTAAATCTACTATAATACTTTTATGTGACATGAAATAAAAACATAATTATATTCCTCTATTTGTATGTAGATTTATGAATCCAAATACAAATACACTTCCATACCAAGTTATGTGCTATGGAAGGAGGCACGTGTAAATAAATATGGGATACTAATAGATGAAAACACATAAAAAGTATGAGAAACATGTGTAAGTATGACATAATAAAAACTCATTTTTCTTTTAAAATTATATTACATAACAATGATTACTTATTTTATTATATTTTATATTCGACATTGTCACATGAATCATCAACACCTATGCTGGATGAACACCTACTATTGTTGTCATTGAAGCAGATAGAATAATATGGATACGTGAGAGGTGAGGGTTTTGGGGTGACACCCCGAACATATTTTGAGAAAAAAAGAACAAGAGGATCAAGATACAAAAATTTCATAGATGAAGTCAAGAATAACTTCCCTTGAAGAAAAATTTCTTTGGAAGTTTGAGTTTCTAGAAAATGTTATGGAGGGGGGGGGGGGAGAAAAGAGAATAAGAAACTCAAGAACAACCATTCTGTGAATATACCCCCACTAGATTTGAGGTGAGTCATTCCCCTCAAAGAGCTATCTTAGTTAAGGTAATCAATATTCTAATAATTGTTTCCATGAAATGTGAATCAGACAGACACTGATATCTTTCCTATACTGATATTCTATAGGGTAAAAATGACTGTGATTTATATCTATAAACACCCACCCATCACCTTGTAGAAAGGGAAAAAGTGTTCAATATCGAATATGGAAGACTACAAAACATACCACTTCAAACAGATCATATGAGAGTGGTGATTAGCATAACTCATGAGCCGAGCAATGAGCTACCTTTTTTACCTGACGATGAAGATATTCATACAGTTGACCAAGCTGTTGGAACATTCATTGCATGGACTTTATATCTTGTAAAAACACATGTTGACAAGGAGGTATTCATTTATAATTTATTTTTCATGCTAAACCATTAACAATTAATGAAAAAAGTTCTAAAATGATGAATTTCATTAAAGACATAAAAAGGGAAGGGGTGAAATGAATGGTCAACTCCAAACCATATAAAGGATCAACCAACTGATCAAAAATATCTTCTGAAAGAACCTTTACCCCACCCATTGAACATCCAAATTTACTAACATTGAAGGTTCATGAAGATAAAAAGTCATAAAGTGATAGTAGTCACATAGTTTATTTTGAAGAACAAATATACATAGAGTAAATTACTGACTATATTTCTTTTAATAATGTAAATGAAATCCTCAACTATGAATGGCTAGGAGCCTCAGTTGTAAATGTATACATGAGGTATGTTTTAATGATTTAATTTTCCAAAAGATGATATACTATTTTAATTATGACTAAATACATTTCATATTTTTTTTCTAGGTGTATGTATCAATACCAATTGAAGGTATTTCCCCATGAAATAAAATTTGGACTCATTAGTCCTCACACCACATCTATAGAACAAACAAAAATAGAATCCAAACAAATGGATAAAATAGTGGCAAACTTGGCCAAATCATTTGAAAGAAAACTTGGGGATGACATACCCTTCTTAATACCAATGATGTAAGGGAAAAACACTAAAATTTAATCATATCAAATATATTCTTATTTCTTTCATCACTTATTCATTTTTTTATTTTTATGAAACATTGGATGCTCATTTCGGTCAATTTGGATACTCCAAATATTTATTTTCTCGATTCACTACATGGATTACCAACAAACCAACCGCACATGATGGTGTTTGTCAATTTTTAGGACACTACATCCAACATTTTAGAACAAAACATCAAGTTTTATAATTTATATTATGTTTTAATGAGGATTATATTATTATAGGGTGGTGTGTAAATATCACCTAAATCATGTCATGATGAAAATAATTACACACAAGGACCCTAAAAAGTTCTACAACTGGATAAGTATTGGAATATATATAATAATATTTCACTATACAAACACATATAAAAAAAAATTACTTATTTTCCTCAATGTTTCTACCGTTTCTGAAATAAAAAAATGGAAAATATTGTAGTTATTATGTCTGTAAATTTATGACAAAGATTCCGAATGGCCCGGAGGCCTTCATTTTTTATTGATTTTTGATAACCCCCCTTTCAAGGGATGAGGGGGAACCCTAATAAGGCCCACGGGCTTAGTGATTACATGGAACATAGGCTTAAGAGACATTACATGACCCGAAGGTCTTAGGGAATTCAATCAGACTATAAATACAAGGAACTACCCCTCCCCAGCATCTGCATCGTGATGGTAGCTCTCCACCTTCACATGGCCGTCTGGCTAAGCTTCCCGTCCAAGCACATGCAAGTCCCGATGGTATAGCCATACCCTATTATTCTTCCAAATCCATTGGTTCTGCTCTAGTGAGGTGCTTGCTCTGAATCCTCCTTTGGGGCTACTCCTTTTTGTAGAGTCTGTCTGGGGTAACTGCATGTGGCCCAAAGGCCTTGAGGTGACCTGAAGGCCTTAAAGGTGGCCCGAAAGCCCTACTGACCCAAAGGCCTAGGTGGAATGAAGGCCTTAAGGAATCCAATCCCAAACTGGTGGCCCAAGGTGAATAGTTTCGGCTGCTACAATACCGAACAATACCTACTACAGTGCCTGCTACGGTACTACTACCGTACCTGATACAATACTGCTATAGTACCTAGAAATATGCCTCCACCTGGTTTCGAACCTAAGTCTCATGGATTCAATTAAGGATACCTCACCAACTAAGATGAGGCTCATGTGCTATGATAGAGATCATATTCCATCAAAAAACACACATCCTCGAAGAGGTATTTTCAAAGTTAATTACTATTTCATTTAAATTTTTATTAATCCTTTGTGTATTTATATTTTTTCATTACTACTATGACTATTTAAAAAAATCGCATTCACAAAATGATATACATTTTCTTATAAACTAATGGGCATCATACCTGATCATATAATGCACAAAAATAGCATGAATATGTGACTTCCATAAAAGTAATGGATTGTTTCATATTTGTGTTTAATTTTTTTAGTATTATTCACATAAGAATTATTTTATTATATAGGAATATTCCTTTCATATTTATAGGTCAAGAATGTGTACAACCATCATGAAAAGGTGTATTCCAAATACTTATTTAATTAATTTTGTAATCATATTATCTACTATTTGTAAGTTATTTTCCCTATTATCTTCATCTAATATATATTTAGTTGTTTTCACAGATCTTTTGGAAAATCATATTTTTCTTTCAACTATCTTCAACAAGCCATAAAATATATAACATGTTCTTTTCTGCCAATTTTACCACACTTTCCATTGATTTTATTTGTCAAGCTACCAACAATGCATATTGATTCAATGTTTTTAGGTGAATTTTTTTTTCTCAAATCAATATTTAGTGTTGGAATTTCAATAAAAAAATACAATGTTAATCATGGTAACATTGATAGTTAGGATTTTTTTGGACTTTGGTGTCATGACTCGTCCTCAGGGCCCATTCCATGACTACCCCAAGCCTGCCTTCCATAGGCCAGGAGCTGGTGACTCGCACCAAAGACGTAAATCCCGATAAAAAGGGAAGGCATTGCCTTTATAAAAGTAAAAAAACACAACATAGTACGCAATAGAAGAAAGCACTAAGTAATACTAATACAAAAATAAGTGCTGAAAGGAAAGGGGCCGGAAATACAAGCCCAACAGTAGGTACAGTACAACTGAAAATCTAGTACAACAGCATTAAAGTAAAATAGCAACCATTGAGTCGTCCTCCGGGAATCCCACCTGAAGGGTGGGTACAGATGGCCTCCTCAGCACCTCGGGTCCAGCCATCTTCTCCGTGTACGTCTCTCCAAGTGGTCTACCTCCAAGTACCATCCAGCTCCACAAGCCTCCACCTCGATCAATGCTGTCCGTCATCTGCATCCAACATAACATAGTGCGGGCATAGCCCGTGCAGGGGTGAGTATACGATACTCAGTAGGGACACCGAGACCCCCGAAGGTCTCCCAGAATCCATGAAGGATAAAACACAAAAGAAAGATACAATCATAAAGTATCAACCAACTCTACTTAGGTATATGCCCATACATATACCTAAGTTATCCGTCACAGTTCAGCTCCAACTCTCGAGCCCAAGTACAACCCAGTCCACACAGGAAAGCAAGTCAATCACATCGATGATAATGATTGAAAGTCAAGACTCAGCTCACACAGGTATACATCTTTCGTATAGCGATATAGATGATCAGATGTAGTCACTGATTCATCTAAGCTGTCGGATCCACGTAGGATACTAGACCAGCTAAGCTGTCGGACCCACGTAGGATACTAGACCAGCTACTCTGTCGGACCCACATAGGATACTAGAACATAAGTCAAACTGTCGGACCCACTTAGGATACAAGTACATTAGTCATCATTGTCGAACCCACGGAGGATTCCAGTACACTTGTTGTTGTCGTCAAACCCACAGAGGATTCCAGCACGGTAGTCGTTGCAGTCACAGCCAGCTCTAGGGTTTTCGCACACAACACGCTCGTTTCCGGGAGGGTCCGCTCCTCAAGAAAAGGGGGACGTTACATCAACTATAACGAAGTCCAGAGTTGATGTAACCCGAAGTTCCATCTCATCAAAAGGAACCCAACGCGATAGACGGCGCGCCAATCAGACGCCCGGTCTGAGAGATATTGGCTTTTCCGTTCCAGGGGTCCGGTTGGAAACACACTCGTTCCAAACCCGGACATTTTCAAAAGTCATCCAAAACTCACTTAGAGTATCTCAATAGGACCTCTTTGTCGTGAGGGTCCCAGTGCCGTAGACGACGCGTCAATCGGACGCACGGTCATGACGTTATTTGCATTTAAGCGAAACGGGCCCGACCCGTCAAGCCCGGTGGGCTGGCGGGTCGGCCCGTTCTGGCTTGGAGGGTCCGACCCGAATAAGTGGTCGGCCCAGCCCAATAATGCATGGCCCGACCCGGTGGGGGCACAACCCGGCCCATGGCAGGCGGCTTGGCCCGCGCAAGGGCGTGGCCCGACCCAGCGGGGTGCGGCTGACCGCGGCTCGGCCAGCTGGCCGAGCTGGTGCCGGGGGGGCGCAACCCCCCAACTTCCCAAACTGGCGGCGCTGAGCGGCGCCGCCCTCTTGTCTGGCCGGCCAAATCCGGCCGGTCTTCCCGGTGCGAGCGGCCCGCACGGGGGGGCCGCTGTCCTCCCGCGGGGCACCTACGGGTGCCACGACCTCCTCCAACCTGGCCAGCTGACGAGCCGGCCGGTTCGCCCGCCGAAGTTGCCCGCAGAGCATAGGCCGTGGTCCTCCGCAGCACGGCTCCAAGGGGCGCCACTGTTCCTCCAGCCTGGCCGGCTACGACCGACCGTTTCTTCTTCGACCAAGCAGCCCGAGGTTGCAGGCCGCGGTTCTTGCGCACGCGGCCGGTGCGCGGTCGCCACCTTCGTTTGCCGCCGCCTCCATTTTCCACCGCCAAAATATTCAAGAATCATCGGAGGGTCGTCGGGATGTGTGCGTTCAGCCCACGCCCTCCGCGTTAGGCGATATCAATTGGCCGAAGATAAAACAATCATTCACCAAGGACAGAATATAATTTCATTCACTTAAAATTATATCAAACCCCCTACCTTAATTCCGATGCTCGCTTGTCCATGTTGCGGGAAGAGGATCCGAAGTCAACGTCGATTAGTTGGCGTCGGGGTGCGTCTGAGGAGGAAGAGTAGTCGATGTTTCCTGACAGATGGCATATCCTCCCTCGACGTGGAGGAAGAAGAAGAATGATGACGTTCCTTGTGAGCATCACCTCACATTCTTTCCTCGGTCTTCGAGAGGATATAATTCCTCGCGTTCTTCGTTGGTGAGGGATGAAGCTCTCCTCCAATTCTCCAAAGGCTCCACCACTAAATATTTTCCAAAAAAATATTTTAGAAAGGCTTTCCCCAATAAAATTGAATTTCCATGCAATTCAAAACAATTCAAAAGAATTGTTTACCCGCAAATTAATTAATGAAGTCATTAATTAATTGTGTTGGCATACTTAATGAGAGGGAGGTGGAGAGTTTAAAATTCAAAAGAGAGGAGTCGTCAAATAAATGAAGGGGAGTTAATGGGGAGTTGAAGGGTTAGGGGATCGTGTGGGCCCCACCACACATTATCCTCTCTTGGGAGGTTATGTGGGTGTGGGGCCCACCTCTAACTCCCCCTTTTAGGAAATAACCAACTCTTAAACAATAAAATTCTGTACAAAAATTTTATTTAATTTAATATAAATCCCCAAAAATTAACTTCTCCTCCTGAGCAAACACAACTACGGTAAAGGTCCCCTTAAGCGATTACTAGTGCTGCAAGTTCATCGGTGCCCTCAGATTTCAATTCCGAGCATCGGTTCAAAAGATAGAAAAATCCGCACGTACATTTACTGAATGTACCCAGACAAAACTTCAGAAATTGATTCCGGGCACACCGGGCCTTGGAATCAGGCGCTGTCAGAAATTGTGGGACTCGAAAAATTCCAAAGTATTTAAGAAAAAATTTTCCTTGAAATTTCCAGGTCTTTACATTTGGGATGTGTAGGAATCAAAAACACCTCAATCAGACACACGGTGTGACTGGTATGATTCTTGGTGTGTCTTTTTTTTAAATTAACATTAATTTTAGTAAAATAGACAACTGACATACTCAAAACTAAATAAACACATTAAAATTGTTTTTTATACTTTATGATAATGATCTATAAGTTATTTAGGATGTGTAGGAATCAGTTTCTCCTCAATTTGATACACATTATGACCGGTATGACTCAAAGTGTCTGTTATCAGTTTAAAATTGACATTTTACTTCAAAATATACCACTCACTAAAAACCAAGAAAGCGTCCTTAGATTATATTTATTATTTATTAAATAGATTCATAAATCATTTTTGATATATAGGAATTGGTCTCATGTCAGAATAATACATGACGTGACTGATATAAGTCAAAGTGCATGTTTCCAGTTTAAAATGAAATTTTAGTAAAAAAGAAAAGTGACATACTAAAAACTGAGAAAAAGTATTTTAATTTTTTTGATAATTTATAAAAATTATCCATTTGTCATTTGGGATGTGTAGGAATCATCCTCACCTCAATCTGACGCATGGTGTGACCGATATGACTCAAAGTGCATCTTTTTATTTAAAATTGAAATCAATTTTAGTAAAAAGGAAAAAGTGACATACTAAAAAAAATGATAAAACACATCAAAATTATTTTTATAGTTTATAGAAATGATACACAAGTCATTTAAAATGTGTAGGAATCTAGTGAACCTCAATCTGAGGCACTCTGTGACTGTTATGACTCCAAGTGAATCCTTTTTATTTAAAATTTACATCAATTTTAGTAAAAATGAAAATTGACCTACTCAAAACCAATAAAACACATTCTTATTATTTTTATAATTTATCAAAATGATCTATGAGTCATTTGAGACATGTAGGAATCAACCAAACCTCAATCCAACACATAGTGTGACTGGTATGACTCAAAGTACGTCTTTTTATATAAAATTGAAATCATTTTTAGTAAACAGGAACAAGTGACATACTAAAAAACAATAAAACACATTTGTATTATTTTGATACTTTATAAAAATGATCCATGAGTTATTTGGGATGTGTAGGAATCAATCAAACTTCGGTTTGAGGGATTGTGTGACCGGTATGACTCAAAGTGTGTCTTTTTTATTTAAAATTTACAAAAAATTTAGTAAAATGGAAAATTGACCCACTTTAAACCTATAAAATGTCTTATTATTGTTTTGATACTTTATTAAAATGATCCCTGAATCATTTGGGATGTGTAGGAATTAGCCGTACCTCAATATGACGCACATTGTGACCGATATGGCTCCAAGTGTATTTTTTATTTAAAATTGACATCAATTTTAGTAAAAAGGAACAATTTATGTACTAAAAACCAATCAAACACATTTTTACTATTTTGATAATCTATGGAAATGATCCATGATTCATTTGGGATGTGTAGGAATCAGCCTCACCTCAATTCTATTCACGGTGTGGCCAGTATGACTCCAAGTGCATCTTTTTTATTTAAGATTTACATCAATTTTAGTAAAAAGGAAAACTAACCTACTCAAAACTAAGAAAAAGCATTCAGATTGTTTTTATACTTTAGGAAAATGATCCATCAGTCATTTGAGATGTGTAGAAATCAGTCACCCTTCAATCTGATGCACGGTGTGACCGATATGACTCATAGTGCATCTTTTTATTTAAAATTGACATCAATTTTAGTAAAAAGGACAACTGACCTACTCAAAATAGAGAAAATGCATTCAGATTATTTTAATACTTTTGGAAAATGATCCATAAGTCATTTTTGACCTGTAGGAATAAAGTAAACCTCAATCTGACATATGGTGTAATTGGTATGACTCAAAGTACGTCTTTTTTATTTTTAATATACATTAATTTTAGTAAAAGGAACAAGTGACATACTGAAAACTAAGAAAACACGTTCAGATTGTTTTGATAATTTAGAGTAGAGTTCCATGAGTAATTTGTGATGTGTAATAATTACATGCACCAAATTCTATCACATGGTTTGATTATTATGACTCCAAGTTCCCGTTATCAGTTTAAAATTGACATTTTAGTTCAAAACATGTGTCACTCACTAAAAACCAAGAAAATGAGCTCAGATTATCTTGATAATTTTGGAAAGAAATTAATAATTCATTTGTGACATGTAAAAAGAAATCTCACATAAAACTAACATATGATGTGACCTCTATGACTCAAAGTGTGTGTTTCCATTTTGAAATGAAATTTTAGAAGAAAATACAAATAACATACTGAAAACTGATAAAATTCATTCATATTGTTTTGATACTTTATGAAAATTATTCTCAAGTAATTTATGATGCATAGTTGATAAAACACTATTTTATTGAATATTTTATTGATAATAAATGATATAATTTCCTCACATTGTGTTAAATATGTTTAATTAGAAAATATTTGGAATTAGATCATTCATTTGAATATTTGATGAAAATTCCAGTTTTACCCTTTATAGTTCACTGTAGTATTTCAAAGATAAATATTTTTATATTTACTATTTGAATTTTAAATTTTGTAACAGTGTTCCTAACATAATTATATACAACTTTCATTCAGGACACTAGAGCTAAAGAGTGCATTTGGATGGAGTAAATGATCAATTAATCCAATGGTGGGCTGGACTCGGTAGAATAGACATGGGCTCTGTATTTGGGCCATATCGTCTACATACGGGCTTGGATTGAGCCCAAAATTTGAGGAAAGCTCGGGGACATGATGTGGCATAAATCATCCTTCTGGAAGGTCGGTCAATTCACGCGTTTTGGAGGTCAAATTGGCGGTTCAAGTTGGAATAAAATATTTAGCCGATATTTTCATTTCACACTTAAAAAGTTATGTATCCCTATCCCTCACAAACTCCATTTAAAGGGGGTTTTAACTCTTTGAGAGGGCTTGTGGAGGCTTTGGGAAGGTGTGTCCGAAAGGGTGTCTCTTGGGAGCCCCTAAAAACTCTTGGAAGAAGTAAGCCTTTGTGCAAACCTCTCTTCCAAAAAGGCTCTCCTCTCTCACCTCTTCTTTGTATTTCTTTTCTTTCATGTTTGTTTCTTGAATTTTTCTTCAAATAATATTCTGTGTTCATCCCTCTTCTTCTTATCTTAATCTTCTTAATTGGGTTGGAATAAAGAGTGGAGACAAGATTGTGTTCTACCCTTTCAATCCGTTGCTTATGCAAAACGTCTCCACGATGACTACACCACCCATGGAAGAGTAGTTCTTTTTAGTAATCGATCGACCTCTATCCTTATTCATTAATTTATTTTGAATCAATGAGATACTTTAATTCACATATTATGATCTATTAATTTAGTTTTTAATTTAAATGAAACTAAGCAAGCAATTGAATAGTTAACACAAAACACGCGAGGTCGGGAATTGTGTGAACTGTGAGAGCGCAACCTTAACCGGTAATTCAAAACCACATGGGATCAATTTGTAGAGTTCAAATATAATCCCTAAACTCAATTAATCCTCATTTCCAGAGTGGTTATGTGCCTTAATTTACCACTGACCATAATCTAATTTTAGAGCATCAATCAAAGCAGGGTGTCGCGATTGCATGTTCCGAAGTTATCCTAAGGTTAAAATTCACTTCAATCTTCGTGGTAAAGTTAATTCTCGTAGGGTTCGGGATTTAACAAATTAAGGGATCATAATTAAGTGAATATTAATTTAAATGATAATGATTAATAAATGATTGAAGAGGTAGAGTTAGATCGATTACGTCTTTTAAATATTGTCTAAACAAACATCTTTTTGTTGTGTCATTTTAATCAAACTTCATTTCAAAACTAAAAAAAAATACAATCTTCTTACAGAAAACTTCTTCTAGATTCATAAACTATAAACAAACACCCCCATCCTTTCAAGTAGTGTTTTTATTCTCTTTTATTTTACTTCTAGAATACCTCTAAAAATTGTTTTAATTCACTTCCTCCTTTGAGAGACGACCTTGGTCAGCCACTCTGCTGCACCTAAGTACCCCAAAATCATACTAATCATTTGAGGGCGCACACGACAGCGCTCTTTCAAATTGGCGCCGTTGCCGAGGAGGCAAGTAATTATTTCAACCAATTAGAGGTATTTATTTTATTTTACATTTTAATTCTCTTCCTCTCTTCTTTCTTCCATCTTTACCCAATCTGATTTTTTTTTCTTCTTCTTCTTTTATCTCTTTCTACTTCTTTTTGGACCATCAACTCAAACTTCAAATTTTTATTTTACTATGGTCCACATTCCTTCTTTTCATCTTTCATTGATTTATGACATTAACTAATCCTGAATATCTCTTAGATCTTGACCCTGAGATTGAACGTAGCCTTAGGGCACGAATCAGACATTCTCAGTCTACGGGAAGTTTCAACATTCAACCAGTTGGAGAATTACTCCAATATCAGAACATTGAAATTGGAAGCAATTCAAATTCAACCATAAAACAAGAACCAATGGCTGGAAACAATGGAAATGAACTTAATAGAACCATTCGAGAATTGGCTGCACCTGATATTAACTATCAACCAAATTGTATTGCATACCCAAATCTCGAATCGGACTTCGAACTGAAATCTGGGTTAATTCACTTACTTCCAAAGTTTCATGGCCTCTCTGGTGAGGATCCCAATAAACATTTGAAAGAATTTAATGTGGTTTTCTCAACCCTAAAACCTAGAAATGTCTCTGAAGATCAAATCAAACTAAGAGCATTCCCATTCTCACTTGATGGAGCTGCGAAAGATTGGATGTATTATTTACAACCCGAAGATGTAACTTGTTGGAACGATTTGAAATGACTTTTATTGCAGAGATTTTTTCCAGCATCAAGGACCACATCCATTCGAAAGGAGATATCAGGGATCAAGCAAGACCAAGGGGAGTCAATGTATGAGTACTAGGAGAGATTCAAGAAGTTGTGTGCAAGCTGCCCACATCACCAAATCAGTGAGCAACTCCTCATCCAATACTTCTACGAAGGACTCACACCCATGGAGAGGAGCATGGTAGATGCTGCGGCTGGAGGAGCATTGGTGGACAAGACACCAGTAGCTGCGCATGCGTTGATCGACAAGATGGCCCAAAACTCTCAACAATTCGGTGATAGAGGTACACCACATGTTCGAGGAGTACATCAAGTAAGTCCTTCTTCTCTTGAAAGTCATTTGATTGATACTAAGTTAGAAGAATTGACAACTATGGTGAGGCAGATTGCATTGGCTCAAAAGACATCCCAACCCCCTCCTTCAAGGCCTTGTGGTATTTGCACTGAGACAAGCCACCCAACTGACTGTTGCCCACAACTCCAAGAAACAGAAGATTGTGCAGCAGTGTTCCCTGGGAGACCATTTCAGCAGCAGCAACAACAACCATATCCCCAAAAGAAGTTTGATCCAACATACAACCAAGGGTGGAAAGATCTAGCGGACATGAGGTATGGCTCTGGACAACAACAAAGGCCCCCTTTTCAACCAAACTTCCAGCAACCTCCACCTTACCAACAGGGTTTCCAACAACCCCAAAGGAGATTCGAAGCTCAAACATCAACGAGTCAGCAACAAGGGAATATCCAACACAAGGTAGACTCTAACACTGATGATCTTTTGAAACAAATTGTTCTTAATCAACAGAACGAGCTGAAGAGTCAAGGTTCTGAGCTGAGAGAGTTGAAGACTCAAATGAGTCAGATTGCCACCGCCCTCCATGAACTTGTGAGTAAGAATTCTGGAAATCTACCTTCCCAACCCACTCCAAATCCAAAGGGGAATGTTAGTGCCATCACATTGAGAAGTGGGAAGCAAATGAACGATACATCTGCACCTACCATTCCACCGGGATTCACCTCAACTTCAGAGAAGCCGCATTCCATACCAACTGATGAACAATCCAAGGAGAAAGATAAAGGTAAGAAAAAGATTGATGATGTTCCTCCTAAACCCCTTCCTTTTCCAAACAGGGTTGTTCAAACCAAGAAGATGGCTGAAGAAGCAATGAAAAAGGAGGTTTTGGACACATTCAAGCGTGTGGAGATCAACATTCCTCTACTTGAAGCCATTAAGAAAATCTCAAGGTATGCCAAATTCTTAAAAGAACTCTGCACCAATCGAAGAGGGCTCAAGGGAAATGAGAGGATAAACCTTGGAAGGAATGTCTCAGCACTCATTTAACCAACTCTAGCAATGCCAACAAAGTGCAAGGATCCAGGGACATTCACCATCCCATGCACCATAGGGGAGTTGCACTTTTCTGATGCACTTTGTGATTTAGGTGCTTCCATAAATGTGATGCCTCACTCTGTATTCTCTTCCTTGCAGGTTGGTGAGTTGAAGCCAACAAGAGTAGTGGTGCAATTGGCGAATAGAGCTACGGCATATCCAGCGGGAGTCCTTGAGGATGTACTTGTCCGGGTAAGAGACATGATCTTTCCAGCGGATTTCTATGTTCTTAACATGGAGGATGATCAGGTAAGTTCTCATGCCCCCATTATCTTAGGTAGACCCTTCCTCAAAACTGCAAAAACTATCATAAATGTCAATGAGAGTATACTTTCCATGGAGTTTGGAGATGAAGTTGTGATATTTAATGTTATGGATTCCATGAAGTACCCCTCAGAGGACCATTCTGCTTTTGTTATCTCCCATTTTGAACCACCAAGTAAAAACTCCATAGAATTTGATTGTCCTATGCTTAGAGAGATTATGAGTATTGGTTCTAGTTTGATGTCTAAGAATACTTCTACACCCATTTTAAGTAACAAGACTCTCTAAGATTTGATTTTGAAATGGAATCATATTCTGATTTTGATCATGTGAACTCTGATTATGACATGGCTATTAAGTATAATGATGGATTTGGTGCTTTATTCTCTGATTGTGATGATTTTTATTCTGATACTGATGTTCATTGTGAAGATATGTCTGTTGCATCAATTTCTCCATCCATACATCACCCACCTACATTGGAACTCAAGCCATTGCCCCCAAATATCAAATATGCATACTTTCTCAATGGTGATAGATTACCTGTCATAATTGCTAACAATCTCTCTTTTGAACATGAAGAAAAACTTTTGAATCTTTTGAGAGATAACATTAGGGCAATTGGTTGGACATTGGCAGACATATCAGGTATTAGCCCCTCCATTTGCATGCATAGGATTCTCTTGGAGGATGGGGCTAAACCGGTGAGACAGCCACAAAGGAGACTTAATCCCACCCTCCTAGAAGTTGTTAAGAAAGAAGTTGAAAAATTACTTGAGGCAGGTATCATTTACCCTATTTCTGACTCACAATGGGTTAGCCCTGTTCAGGTTGTACCAAAGAAAACTGGTTTCACTGTTATAAAAAATGAAAATGATGAGTTAGTTCCTATGAGAGTACAAAACAGTTGGCGAGTGTGTATCGATTATAGGAAACTAAATCAATCCACTCGTAAGGACCATTTCTCACTTCCATTCATTGACCAGATGCTTGAGAGACTAGCTGGGAAGACACACTATTGTTTCTTGGATGGATTTTCTGGCTATTTTCAGGTTCCCATTGCAGCAGAGGACCAGGAGAAGACAACATTCACCTGCCCATTCGGTACCTTTGCTTACCGGAGGATGCCATTTGGACTTTGCAACGCCCCAGGTACCTTCCAGAGATGCATGGTGAGTATTTTCTCAGATTTCATTGAGACCTGCATGGAGGTATTTATGGATGATTTTACAGTTTATGGGTCCTCATTTGATGAATGTCTCTCTAGTTTGGGTGATGTGTTGCATCGTTGTATTGAGAAGAATCTGGTCTTAAATTTTGAAAAATGTCATTTCATGGTCGAAAAGGGAATTGTCTTAGGTCATATAGTCTCACAACATGGAATTGAAGTTGATAAATCTAAGGTAGACATTATTTCATCCCTCCCATATCCTACATGTGTGCGTGATGTTCGATCATTCCTTGGGCATGCTGGATTTTATCGACGCTTCATCAGAGATTTTAGTAAGATCTCTCTACCCTTATCTCGATTGCTTCAAAAAGATATTGACTTCAATTTTGATGATTCATGCAGGGCATCATTTAACGAGCTGAAGAAGTGTCTGACCACTCCACCTATCATACATCCCCCACGGTGGGACCTTCCATTTGAGGTTATGTGTGACGCCTCCAACTTCGCGGTTGGAGCTGTCTTATCTCAGAGGGTGGAAGGACGTTCACACGTGATCGCCTATGCATCAAGGACACTGGATTCAGCCCAATAAAATTACACAACCACAGAAAAAGAGTTTCTTGCTATCATATTTGCTTTAGATAAATTCCGTTCATATTTATTGGGCTCTAAAGTAGTTGTTTTTTCTGACCATGCAGCTTTGAGGTACCTCCTGAAGAAGCCAGATGCAAAGCCGCGACTTATCCGTTGGATGCTCCTTCTTCAAGAGTTTGAAATCGAGATAAAGTACAAAAAGGGGTCAGAAAACTTGGTGGCAGACCACATGAGTAGGCTTACTCACACACTAGAGGGTGACACCTTGGACCAGGTACCACTTCAGGACACTTTCCCCGATGAGCATCTCTATACCATCTCAGGTAAGCATCCTTGGTATGCTGATTTAGTTAATTATATTGTTGGCTCTGAAATCCCAGTAAATTTGAAGAAGCATCAAGTCCAAAAATTAAAGAGTGAGTCAAGATTTTATGTTTGGGATGATCCGTACCTCTGGCGCATGTGTAGTGACCAAGTCATTAGGAGGTGTGTTCCCGATCATGAGTTTGAGTCTGTTTTGCATTTCTGTCATACACTTGCTTGTGGTGGACACTTTGGACCCCAACGGACAGCTAGGAAGGTTTTAGACTCTGGATTATATTGGCCTAGCTTGTTCCATGATGCCCATTTGTTTTGTAAGTCATGCTCTCGTTGCCAACACACTGGGAACATTTCTAGGAGACATGAGATGCCCCAACAACCCATACTATTTTGTGAGATTTTTGATGTATGGGGCATCGACTTTATGGGTCCTTTTCCAAGTTCATTTGTATTTTTGTATATTTTGGTTGCTGTTGATTATGTGAGTAAATGGGTGGAGGCCAAGGCCACCAGGACTGACGATTCTCATGTTGTTGTGGACTTTGTCAAAGCACAGATTTTTTGCAGGTTTGGAGTACCAAAGGCCATCATCAGTGACCAAGGGACACACTTTTGCAATAGGAATTTTGCTTCCCTCCTTCGAAAGTATGGGGTGACACACAAAACATCAACACCATACCACCCCCAAACAAATGGCCAGGCTGAGGTTTCAAATCGTGAGTTGAAACAAATCTTGGAGAAAACCGTGCAGCCAAATAGGAAGGATTGGAGCAAGCGCTTGGATGATGCATTGTGGGCTTATAGGAAAGCATACAAGACCCCCATTGGTATGTCCCCATTTCGGATTGTTTTTGGGAAAGCGTGTCATCTCCCCGTGGAAGTCGAGCATCGGGCATATTGGGCTATAAAGAAATGTAACATGGATTTGGCCCAAGCTGGAATTCAAAGGAAGTTGCAAATTCAAGAGCTTGAGGAGATTCGATTGTCATCATATGAGAACTCAAGGCTCTACAAGGAAAGATCAAAACCAGCTCATGACAAAATGATCCAACAAAGGGAGTTTCATGTTGGAGAGAAAGTCCTTCTCTATAGTTCACGACTGAAGTTGATGCCTGGTAAGTTGCGTTCCAGATGGTTAGGTCCTTATATTGTGTCTAATGTTTTTCCTTATGGTGTAGTGGAGATCACACAAGAGGACACTGTAAGGAGCTTTACAGTCAATGGGCAACGTTTGAAGAGATACATTGAGGGACATCCTACTGATGCAGTGTATTTTATCACACTGCATGACCCCATCATCACTTGATCACATCAGGCTGTTCCTAACCCTTTCACTTTTATATTATTTGTCCTATTTAAAAATTCTAAATTTCATGTGCATATATCATCTCACGGGTTCACATTGAGGACAATGCAATATTTTAAGTGTGGGGGAGGGAACCTTTTAGTTTAGTAATTTCAATTGTTTTCCTGTTAAAAAAAACCAAATTTTTTTTTTGTGTATTTTTCAAAATTTGTGTGTTTATTTTACAATTTTCTTTGTGTTTTTGAAACTTTTGGGCTGAAATGATTCTCATAACCATTTTTAAATCCATATCAATAAGTGAAACAATTTACCCCTTGAAACTAAGCTTAAATGAATGCTGAAATGACTTTGTTTCAAGTTCAAACATTTAGTAATTTCATGAAAAGTACGCTGAATTTTGAATCCCATGCCAATCTCACTGTCTTTAAATTTGAAATCACTTTCCTGTGAGGCTTCTGAACCATTATTTTAATATTCTTTACATTCACCTCACTTCTTGAGAGAACCAAACCATACTTGATTTAACCAGAATTTGATCTATTCCTGTCAAAACTTGAGGGTTTGAGGTACTTGTGTTTAAATTATTGAGGCATTTGTTTGGTATTAAAATGCCTATTTCAAAGAATCCTTTTTTATAATGGACTACCTTAAATATTTAATCCTTGTATCCCTTAGAAGCCATGCACAGCCTGTTAGGTTAAGCCACATTACAAGCCAATTTTCCCTATCCAACCAACTCTTGAAGTGAAATTGCATAATCTAGTTGAGCTTAAGTGTGGGGGAAGCTATCTTGTGTTGTGCCACCACATTATGTGATACTTTGGGTGGAAAATTAAATTCTGAAGAGATGTGTTTGCTGCTAAAGAAAGTCATTATATTGAAAGCTGTGCCTTTTCTGGAGCTTTCATGACAAGTGAAGCTGTGCCTTTTCTGGAGCTTCTAATTGAGGTGAAAAGCTGTGCCCATCTGGAGCTTTCAAGAAAATCATGTTTGAGAAGATTGAAATTTTTTTTATGCTGAAATGATGAATGGTGTAAACCTTTCATGACTTTTCATGATGATGGAGCTGAATTGATACTATGGGGATTGAAAAGAAGACCATATTTAAGTGAAAATTAGATTAATGCAATTTTGCTTTAAAAGAGTCAAGCCCTCCTCATTCAGCCTCAGAGTTTTTCACATCTTAATACTACCAACCGAAAGCCACAGAACAACCCTGAAAAGTCCTCATGATAAACATATGTCCTTGACTCACATCGGGTAGCGATGTAGGAATCTATCAAGCCTATGGTGACCCTTGTATGAGTTTGGATGAGAAAGACATTGCAAAAAAAATTGATATTTGAGTGATGAGAGAAAATTCAAGCGAGGTAAGTGTTTTGTGCATGGGCGGATAAATGAAGTGGAAATATATTGAATGATATAAATGGAGAACTTGAAATAAGGTTTTTTATGAGGCATTATATCTTTTTTATTCTTGGTGTGAAATTGATTGATCTTAAAGATATGTGTTTTAAAATTGGTTTTGATTTGATATTGATGTTTACTTGATATGAGGTTTTGCCCAGGTGTGCAAAAGGGTAAGTGTGGGGGAGTTGATAAAACACTATTTTATTTAATATTTTATTGATAATAAATGATATAATTTCCTCACATTGTGTTAAATATGTTTAATTAGAAAATATTTGGAATTAGATCATTCATTTGAATATTTGATGAAAATTCCAGTTTTACCCTTTATAGTTCACTGTAGTATTTCGAATCTAAATATTTTTATATTTACTATTTGAATTTTAAATTTTGTAACCGTGTTCCTAACATAATTATCTACAACTTTCATTCAGGACACTAGAGCTAAAGAGTGCATTTGGATGGAGTAAATGATCAATTAATCCAATGGTGGGCTGGACTCGGCAGAATAGACATGGGATTTGTATTTGGGACATATCGTCTACATACGGGCTTGGATTGAGCCCAAATTTTGAGGAAAGCTCGGGGACATGATGTGTCACAAATCATCCTTCTGGAAAGACGGTCAATTCACGCGTTTTGGAGGTCAAATTTTCGGTGCAAGTTGGAATAAAATATTTAGCCGAGATTTTCATTTCACACTTAAAAAGTTATGTATCCCTAGCCCTCACAAACTCTATTTAAAGGGGGTTTTAACTCTTTGAGATGGCTGGTGGAGGATTTGGGAATGTGTGGCTGAAAGGGTGTCTCTTGGGAGCCCCTCACAACTCTTGGAAGAAGTAAGCCTTTGTGCAAACCTCTCTTCCAAAAAGGCTCTCCTCTCTCACCTCTTCTTTGTATTTCTTTTCTTTCATGTTTGTTTCTTGAATTTTTCTTCAAATAATATTCTGTGTTCATCCCTCTTCTTCTTATCTTAATCTTCTTAATTGGGTTGGAATCAAGAGTGGAGACAAGATTGGGTTCTACCCTTTCAATCCGTTGCTTATGCAAAACGTCTCCACGATGACTACACCACCCATGGAAGAGTAGTTCTTTTTAGTAATCGATCGACCTCTATCCTTCTTCATTCATTTATTTTGAATAAATGAGATACTGTAATTCACATATTATGATCTATTAATTGAGTTTTTAATTTAAATGAAACTAAGCAACCAATTGAATAGTTAACACAAAACACACGAGGTCGGGAATTTTGTGAACTGTGAGAGTGCAACCTTAACCGGTAATTCAAAACCACATGGGATCAATTTGTAGAGTTCAAATATAATCCCTAAACTCAATTAATCCTCATTTACAGAGTGGTTATGTGCCTTAATTTACCACTGACCATAATCTAATTTTAGAGCATCAATCAAAGCAGGGTGTCGCGATTTCATGTTCCGAAGTTATCCTAAGGTTAAAATTCACTTCAATCTTCGTGGTAAAGTTAATTCTCGTAGGGTTCGGGATTTAACAAATTAAGGGATCATAATTAAGTGAATATTAATTTAAATGATAATGATTAATAAATGATTGAAGAGGTAGAGTTAGATCGATTACTTCTTTTAAATATTGTCTAAACAAACATCTTTTTGTTGTATCATTTTAATCAAACTTCATTTCAAAACTAAAAACAAAAAAAAATACAATCTTCTTCCAGAAAACTTCTTCTAGATTCATAAAATATAAACAAACACCCCCATCCTTTCAAGTAGTGTTTTTATTCTCTTTTATTTTACTTTTATAATACCTCTAAAAATTGTTTTAATTCACTTCCTCCTTTGAGAGATGACCTTGGTCAGCCACTCTGCTGCACCTAAGTACCCCAAAATCATACTAATCATTTGAGGGCGCCCACGACAGCGCTCTTTCAATAGTAATCATCCATGCCTCAATCCCATACATGGTGTGACCGGTATAACTTCAAATGTATCTTTATTTAAAATCGACATTAATTTCATTAAAAAGAACAAGTGACATACTCAAAACTGATCAAAGAAATTTGAATTATTTTTACACTTTAGGAAAATGATACATACCTCATTTGTGATGTGTTGGAATCAACCACACCTCAATACAATGCATGGTGTGACTGGTATAACTCAAAGTGTGTCTTTTTTTTAAACTTTACATTTCTTTTAATGTATTCATTCATATTAATGTTTAATTTATTTATTTATAATATTACCAACATAAGATTTGTTTTCTTCTATAGGTGGATTATTTTTTTTAGGTTTATGTGTTTTTTTCGACAATGGATACCATGGGTAGACCTTTTTGAGAGGGGATCACAAGTGATAAAGACAAACATTAATGTTTTAAATTGTTTGTGGATACTAATTGTAAATGTAATTATAAAAAACATTGTTTGAAATGTATACAGTAGTGTTTTTTATTTGTGATGTAAAATATATTTCAATTAAATTATATATTTTGTGTATAGAAGGTTGTAGTGTGCTGTTTTTGTGTACAGTAGGTTGCAATAGTGAGCTATTATAAAAACAACACAATGCAGCAGATAAGGCCTTTATCAATGCTAGAAATAGCACAAATAAAGGCCACTATTTATCAGCACTATTAAAATCACATATAAAGTGGTAAATTTATCAGTGCTAAACTAGTGCTGATAAACATGTCCCTTTATTAGTGCTTTTTTCAATGTTGATAAAGTACCACCTTTATCAACACTTTTTAGCACTGATAAAGGGGAAACCCCCTTTAACAATGTTGTGATTAACTACTCTTTTTTAGTACTGTTAAAAGCCTTTTTGTGCATTTTTAAAGGGCATACCTGTAGTAGTGCCGATGATGGAATATGCTACTCGATTTTCCATGTTAGTTCATTTTTCTCTTGATCTCCTTGCGAATGACTATCTCAAGGTGATACATTTTGAAATGTGCTTGAAGAAAAATAACATATCAATGATTATTCTCATTCACCTACCAACTTATGCTAAGGTGGTGTATAAAGCATTTATGGTTGTGACATGCTTAGTAGAGAAGACAAGTCTCTAAGTGGTTTCTTCAGTAGTGGGCGGTAGATGGAGCTCTTCCTTTAGACAAAAGAGGAAGCATGATAAACCTCATTGGAGTAGTAATAAGGGTGCTCAATAGTCATTAAGTTCAACCCTAGTGGTTTATTTTAGGTGTAAGCTAGTGACTTATTATTAGTGTGGAAAGTCTGGCCATACCAGACCTAATTTTCCATAGGCTCTAAGGATATTTCATCGGTGAGGGAATCAAAATTTATTTTCAATACTTCTTTAAAATTTCCCTTTAAGGGAGTGGAGTTGGTTTTTCTCTTTCTAAGGGTTCACATGTGTGATAAAATGCTTATAATGTTGTGGGATATCTCCCTTAGTCAAGAGGGGATTCTTAACCAGATAAGAAGGAAGAGGGTGAGACTAAGATAGTCTATCTCTATACAGCTGATGTGAAACATGAGGATTCAAATTCTAAGCTAACCATCGAGAGAGGTGTTATGTTTATTACTTAATTTAGGGCATTGAATTTGTTTGATATAGGTTATTACCATTCCTTTACCTCATTAATGTTTGTTGATGCTTTGGGTATGCGAGAAAAATTTATTCCATTTTCGATAGATCTACTTACCATGTTGGGAAGGAAGGAGAAAGGTTTTTAAGTTCTTGGAGTGTCATGTTTTAGTCACTAACATGGAATTCATGAGGGACTTACTCATATAGAAACTATATGTTTTTTATATCATCATTGAAATGGATTGGATGATCAATTTCAAAAACTCATATAAACTATTATCACCACATAATTCTGTTTCTATATCTAGATAAGAACAATCACATATTCCTAGGTGAGTGGGATTCAAGGTTAAGGAGGGAAGGGCCCGTTGCTCTAGATGTGGGGATACTTTTGTGTCATCTATCTAGGTTGTTCTTTGATGATGTAGAGCAGGGTTCAGATGGTTATCTTCTAGTGATTATGGATCGGTACCCCAATGTGTTTTGAATAATTTTTCTAGGTTTCCACCCCTTTGATAGGTCGAGTTCACTATCAATCTGCTCCCCGGGATGGCAGCCATCTCTTTACCATAATACTGAATGGATCTTTCCAATTTGAAAGAGTTAAAGGTTTATTTGGAGGACCATGAAAGAAAATCATTTATTCGTCCTAGTGTTTCACCATGGGCATTGCTAGTTCTTTTTGAAAATAAGGCAGATGAGAGTCTCTGACTTTACATAGACTATCGTAAGATAAACCAGGTGAATGTTAAGAACAAACACATATTTCCTTGAATAAATGATATTTTTTATTAACTTAGGGGATATTAGTCATTATTAAAAATCAACTAAAGGTTGGGGTATCATCACTTGAGGGTCCAAGAAGATGATGTTTCTAAGACTTCCTTTAGGATTAGGTATGATCACTTTTCCATTTGGCCTTACCAATGCTCCTACAATCTTTGTGGATTTTATGAACCTGATGTTTTATAGCTTTTTGGACTCATTCATGGTGGTGTTCACTAATGAAATCATGGTGTATTCCAAGATGGAGGTGGACTATAGAGACCATATGAGATTTGTTTTGGGAAACTTAAAGAAACATCACCTATATGTTAATCTTTCTAAGTGCCTGTTATGGATGTAAGAGGTAAAGTTTATAGATTATATGGTTTTTGAGAGAGGTATTTTATTGGACCCCATGAATATCCAAGTCCTCATGTCTTGGTAGTGAGCTAAAAATGTGTTTGAGATAATGATAGTTTTATTATTGGTTAGATATTATATGCATTTTGTTTGGGAATTTTCCAATCTAGCTTCTCCCATGAAAGTGACGACTCGAAAAGGTGATATTTTTGAGTGGAGTGAGGAGTGCTAAAAATATATTGAATATTTTCAGGTTTACTTGGCATCGGATCTAGTTTTTATTTTTTATGATCTAAGAAATGGATATGCAGTGTATTATGATGCCTTAAGTGTGCGTTTGAGGTGCGTACAAATACAAGATAATCATGTGGTGGCCTATGGCTCACGTCATATATTTAGTCCAAACCTATTTTTTATTGGTAGTTAGTTGTTCCATGTTTATGGTCATATGAGGAGAGTGTAATGCGATTTATTAGATGTATGAATCCAAGAATAATACATAAATATCATTCATTATACACTATAGATATGAATCCAAAAATAATATTGAGTAACTAATTCAAAACACCGAGTAAAACAGTAGAATGTAAAAAATTATCATCGCACAATAAACAATAAATAACCAATTACAATATAAATTATAAATCAACAATGTAAATTTAAGAAATTTAAATTATATAAAAAAACTATAGGAATTAAATAGTATTCCAATGCAGAACTAAAATATAGTTATGGATAGTTCATGAAAAAAATGAATTATGCCCGATACTGAAAATTGAGTTTCAAACATATTATATATTACAATCCAAAATTTAAACAGTACTTGTGTAAAGAACCGAAAATTCCATGTAATTTTTTTAATTATATGGGAATTTTACGAGTTCGCAAAAATTGATGGCATGTGATTCCGAGGCCTGGTGCGCCTGGAATGAATTTCTAAACTTTTATTCAGGTACGTTTAGTAAACGTGTGAGCGAGTTTTTGTAATTTTTGAACCGGTTCTCGAAATTGAAATCCAAGGACACCGTTGAACTCACAACACCGATATTTGCTTAAGGAGACATTCACCTCAATCATAGTAGGTCGAGAGTGAAAGTTACTTTTTTTTGTTTTCGTGAATGAATGAATAAAATAAAAATGTTAACATTTTTATTTTCTTTTGAAACTCCCATGTGGATGTTTCAGAGGTGGGGACCACCTGAACTAAAACTTCTCATAGGTTATGGTGGTGGGGACCACCCGAGACTAAAACCCCCTTGAACTCCCTCTTAAATGTGAGGAAGCCTCTTAAACTTCCTCCACTTTAATGATGCCACCCCCTTTTATTAATTATACCAACTCAATTAATTAATTAAGCCAATTTGAAATTATGCCAACAAACTAAATAGATAACATATTCTATTATGTCAGAGAATTCATTTTTGGGTGGATTGGGGGAAGGTTTTTGGCAAAGTAGAAGGGGATATCTTTTGGGAGGATTACACTTCTCCAACGAAGAACTTCTTCCATGGAGAACTTCTTCCACGAAGAACACTCTTCCAATGAAGAACGCCGACGCATGACTTTGAATTCTTCCTCGGGACATCCTCCAATGTGGGACGTCTTCAATCGATGACCGTCCTTCTCTCCTCATCTACGTCAACAAATGAATGAGGTAGGGGTGTGTTTAAAATTTATCTATGTTAATCTCCCTCTCACATTGAATCATCTTCCTTGAGTCGTATGCTACCGCCCTAACACAGAGGCTACGGGCCAAACAAACATGGCCCGACCCCTCTGTAAATCTTATGGTTCTTTGTGTGATCTTCGCGATGGTGACGACTACTGGTGCCCACAGTTGGCACCGGTGGAACTTGAGAACCACGACCATCACCACGACCAACCGTGATGATGGCGAGGAATGAAGGGCGGCCGGTCAAGCCGGCCGTCGGCGAAGGCACGACGCTACCCCACGACCATGGCGCCCCCACCACGGCCACCGCCGCCCACGGCCTCCACCGCCTCGTGACCCTGGAGACACCACACGACCACTGCCGTCCGCAGACTCACCACCCTCGTGTCCCCACGGCATCGTGCCGCCCTCGTGGCCCTGTGGCCTCGCCACCCTCGCCGCCCTTACGGCCCCACGACATCGCGCCGCCCTCGCAGCCCCGCGACCTCGCCACCCTCGTGGCCCCAGCAGCATCGTGCCACCCTCATGTCCCTACGGCCTCACCACCCTCACGACCCCCGTGGCCTCACCGCCCTTGTGATCTCACGGCCTCGCGCCACCCTCACGGACTTCGCGCCGCCCTCGCGGCTCTCACGGATCTCGCGGCCTCCACGCCGCCTCGCGCCGCCCAGGCCTGGCCGCCAGGATGGACCGCCCAGCGTGGGCTGGGCCACCTAGCATGGGCCGGGATGGACCCAGTGGGCTAGACCAGACCCAGTGGGCCGGGTTGACCCAGGCCGGGTCAGGCCGGGTTGGTCTGACTGGGTCGGACCAGACCAGGTCCAACTTCGACCCATTTAAGCTCTTTTGGCCATAACTTTGGCACCGGGCATCCGTTTGATGAACCGTTAGTGGTGCTAGAAACCATGGACCGAAATTCTCCCTTTGGAATACTCCACCTGAGAATTGGGTTAAGTTGGGGTGCGGTCGGGTTGGATCGAGCATGAATCCAACCGGGCCCTTGGGACTAAAATGCTAATAACCTACAGACATGGTGTCCGATTGACACATCGTATGTTGCGTTGAGACCCCTATGACATGTAATTCCTTTGAGATACTTCTTAGTGGTAATTTGTGGAATTTGGTTTTTCGAATAGTGGCTTGAAGAGCGGACCCTCCCAGAGGTGAGAAAGCTTAGTGCGGGAACCCAGTAGCTGACTGTGACATGAAGAATGAATAGTGATCCTGTGTGGGTCAGCACCGAGCGATCCTGTGTGGGTCAGCACCTAGCGATCCTGTGTGTTTTAGCACCGAGCGATCCTGTGTGGGTCAACACCGAGCGATTCTGTGTGGGTTAGCACCGAGAAATCCTATGTGGGTCAGCACCGAACGATCCTATGTGGGTCCGCAGCAGAGCCTCTTAACAAAGTAAGATGATTCAATAGTTACATCTAATCATCTCTACTACTGTGCCTAAGAAATACCTGGTGTAGGATGAGTTCGTACCTATGTGATAATTTCCTTCATGGTAATACCTTGGTGGTATTCTTCAGTGTGGCGTACCTGTGTTATACTTACCTTCGTGGTATTCCTTCCTTTGTGGAACAATTGAGCTTTGGGCTAATGAGTTGGGCCTTGTGTTTCCTCATGATTGAGATGGGTATACTTGATAACTTAGGTATATGTACGGGCATATACCTAAGTAGGGTTGTTACTGGTTTACTTGATTTGTGGTTTATCCTTGGTGGGTTTTGTGAGACTATGAGGGTCTCAAGTTCCCTACTAAGTATCGTTATACTCACCACTGCATGGGCTATGCCTACACCTCGTTGTGTTTGGTGTAGATGATGGATAACGCTGACTGAGGACGAGAGTTCCAGGACTGGAGGTAGCTCAGAGGTGGACCTTAGATAAGGCGTACTGCAGAGATGACCATTTGAGAGCTGTACCTACCCTTCAGGTAGGATCCTTGGTGGGTGATCACAGGAGCTGTTCCAGTTTACTTGTACTTTAAGTTTCTTGTACTTTCCAGTTGGGCTTGTATTCTGGACCCTTTTACTTATAGTACTCACTCTGATTTATATTTAGTTTACTTGAGTTCATATCTTGCTGTGTGCTTGGTTGCGTGTGGTTACAGGTTATAAAGGCAGTGCCTTCCTAGTTTTAGGGAATATGCCTTCAGTGCTAGTCGCTATCCCCTAACCTATGGAAGGCAGGCTTGGGGTAGTCACAGCACGGGCCCCGGGGGATGGGTCATGACAAAATGGTATCAAAGGAGTCGGTTCTACCATATAACATAGGACTTTGATCTTTTTAATGATGATAGTGTTAAGTTTAATGAGTGCGGTTATCAGTTTAGGGAATCCAGTGTTGGTGTGACGACCAACATATCCATACACCAGGACCTTGACTTCTGATTTCCGACTCAGTGCATGAAAACACTGATTGCATGTGTGTTTTTAAGAGTTTTATTTGTGATCTCTTTGAGTTAGCTCACCAGATATAACTTAATGACCGTGTGGTGCACCTGTTTATTTTTAGGATGCCTCAATGCAAACAACCAGCTAGGGTTCCGAGAGTAGTACGCATTGATAGCCCATCGAGCAATGAGGCCTCGATGCAGGGCCTTCTTCTAGTAGAGGCACCAGCTGAGGTACTAGTGGTACCATTACCCATTGGGCCACTGATGCCACCAGCCCCAGAAATAGAGGGTGCACGCTGTTTGAGCGCGTTGCATGAGTTCCAGCGCTAGAGGCCACCTAGTTTCAGGGGAGATACAGACCCACAGGTGGTTGAGGATTGGCTAGAGGCCATAGTGAGAGTCTTCTGACTGGTAGGGACACCAGCTGATCTCATGACGATCCTTGCCGCCAGCCTTCTACAGGCAGCAGTAGGCAGATGGTGGAGCTTGATGCTCCAAGTTCACCACGAGGTGACGCTTCTCTAGGAAGACTTCGAGATCCTGTTTCAGGCAGAGTTTGTCCCATCGACTCTTTGTGCAGTGCGCATATAGGAGCTACTTCATCTGCAGTAGGGTAGCATGACTATGGATCAATACTCAGTGAGGTTTATTGACTTCTCACACTAATCCACTGATATGGTGCGAGACCCATTCTTCAGGGTCCAGACCTTTGAGCTGGGGCTAAGGCGAGAGATCTGGGCTTCAATAATTTCTCTTAGCATCCCAATGCAGGCAGGGGTGTTAGAGAGAGCCCTCTTAGTGGAGAGTTTCCTTTCTGAGCAGTCACCAGCAGCGAGATCCACCACCAGACTTCACGTAGCAGATTCTTCTATAGCTGGAAGAAGACAGATGTCACAGAGGTCCAAGAGGACCAGACCTATAGGTGGACGACCGCATGATTCCGGGTCGGTTTTGCGGGGCACCCGAGATAGAGCCCGTCATGCGAGGAGCGGGTAGTGTTACGCATGCGGCATGCAGGATCACATGGATAATGACTTTCCAACCCGCCGTACGGATGATCAGCAGACGGTCGAGGGACCGCCCAGGCAGATACAGAGATTCGACTGAGGAGGTCTGTAGGGAGCAGGCAGATGTAGTAGAGGAGCTGGCCGTGCAGCTGGTGGTGGGCGATGATTTGAGATGTTACCACCACCACCACCAGGTGGTCCACCCCGAGCACAAGTAGTAGGAGTATAGGGACGATATTAGCTTTAGGCAGCTGATTCCAACGATCACGGCGCTCCGGAGATGATACGAGGTACGATCTGTGTCTACTCCACCTTAGCTGCTGTACTTATAGACACAGGTGCCAGTCATTATTTTATTGCCACTTCAATGATTACGCACTGGCGCTGACAGTGTGATCTTACTCTAGGAGGCGAGAGCTTCGGCTGAGATCTTCTAGTAGCGGCGTCAAGGCCTTACGATGTCATCTTGGGTATGTGATGGTTATTTACAGTCCATGCTCAGATTGAATGTATTAGGTGAAAAGTGCGGTATGTCCGCACGAATGGGACTAGTTTTACCTTCACTGGCGAGAAAGGAGCCTTTGCAGCACATGATGGACTTACCCGGATGAGGGTGCAACCGATTACTCATCAGTTATCTAGACTTAACCTCAGAGTGGTTGATGTGGAGAGTCCAAGATATCCTATAGTGGTGGACCAATATGTGGATGTCTTCTCAGATGATGTTCCAGGTCTACCTCTTCACAGAGAGGTGGAATTTTACATTGACTTGTACCCCGGGATGGCACCGATATCTACACTAGTGTATCAAATGGATCCCGCAGAGCTTCATGAGCTGCGGGTACAGTTGGAGGACTAACTGGGGAAATGGTTCATTTGACCCAGTGTTTCTCCTTGGGCAGCCCCGATTTTGTTCATCAAGAAGGTGGATGGAATCTTGAGACATTGCATTGACTATCGGAACCTGAACCAGGTGACCGTGAAGAACAAGTACCCACTCCTGAGGATTGAAGACCTCTTTGATCAGCTGAAGGGAGCACGGTGGTTCTCGAAGATAGGCCTCAGATCAGGCTATCACCAGCTCAGAGTATGAGATGAGGATGTGAAGAAGATGAATTTCAGATGTCGGTATAGCCATTATGAGTTCTTGGTTATTCCATTCGGCATGACCAACACTCCAGTAGTGTTCATGGGACTTATGAACAAAATCTTCCAGCCATACCTTGATAGTTTTTTAGTAGTCTTCATTGACGACATTCTGATCTACTCGACTACTGAGGAGGAGCATGCCTATCATTTTCAGGTAGTACTTGACACACTCTGAGAGCACCCGCATTATGGTAAGATCTCGAAGTGCCAATTCTAGATCCAAGAGGTTCACTTTCTGGGACATGTCATATTAGAGGCTAGAGTTGGAGTGGATCCAACGAAGATTGAGGTGGTACTTTCTTTGGAGCCACCTAGGAGTGTGGCGGAGGTACGAAGTTTCCTGAGTTTGGATGTATACTACTAGAGGTCTGTACCAGATTTCTCCAGAGTTGTAGCACCTTTATTAGCGTTGAAAAATAAGGGACAACCCTTCATGTGGTCAGAGAGATGCCAACAGAGTTTCCAGGAGCTGAGGTAGAGGTTGACTAGTTCCCTCATCTTGAGGTTTCTAGAGGAGGTCATAGGGTACATAGTCTATTGCGATGCATCAGGGACCAGAATCGGATGTTTCCAGATGCAAGAGCGAGCAGTGATCACATATGGTTCTCGACAGCTGAGATAACATGAGCATAACTACGCTACCCATCACCTGAAGTTATTATCAGTGGTCTTCGCCTTGAATATTTGGAAACATTACTTGATGGGAAAGTGTTTTACAGTTTACTCTGATCACAAGAATATCAGGTATATCTTCTCTCAGAAGGACCTGAACTTGAGACAGCGACGTTGGCTTGAGTTCCTCCAGGACTATGACTTCGAGATAGTATATACTCCTGGGAAGGGGAATGTTGTAGCAGATGCACTCATTAGGAGGTTTGGTATACAACTACTGGGTGAGGCGATGGAGAAGCTTGCTGCTTTGCTGATATCCTTTGTGGATCGAGATGGAGAAGATTTTATTCATTCTCTTACAGTCACTCCCCCACTTCTACAGCGAGTCAGGGGGGCGCAGTGCATGGACACTGACTGCGAGACACGACGTGCTCAAATATCCACAGGACAGAGACCTGATAGATTTTCTGAAGGTGGGGAGAATGTCATCCTCTTTAGAGGACGTACCGTGGTTCCAGTGTCACTTCAGAAGGAAGTTTTGAAGGAGTTCCACACTTCTTCTCTAGTGGTACATCCAGGACTAGCGAAGATGTACCCGGATCTCTGACGACAAAACTGGTGGCCGGGAATAAAGAAATCACTAGTAGAGTTTGTCTCTCAGTGCCTCACTTGTCAGAAAGTGAAGGCGGAACATCAGGTACCAGTAGGCTTGGTTCAGCCTTTAGAGGTCCCAGAGTGGAAGTGGGATGAGATATCCATGGACCTCATAATAGGACTTCCATATACATCCAGGGGTCATGACTCGATTTGGGTGATCGTTGACCGACTCACCAAGTCGTCCCACTCCCTACTGATCAGAGAGCAGGGTTCAATAGAGAGCTTGGAATGCCTCTATGTGCAGGAGATTGTGTGGTTAAATGGAGTACCCTTGACAATTGTCTCTGATCGTGATGCACATTTTACTTCCCAGCTATGGAAGGGGTTGTAGGAGACTTTCGGGACGCAGCTTCGTTTGAGCACTGCCTTCCATCCTCAGACGAATGGCCAGATTGAGCAGACCATACAAACCCTCGAGGATATGCTGCGTGCTTGTGTCCTTGACTTCAGTTGCAACTGAGAGGATCACTTGACTTTGGTGGAGTTTTCATACAACAATAGCTATTACTCCACCATTAGGATGGCACCTTTTGAGGCGTTGTACGGGTGACCTTGTAGATCACCTTTGTGCTCGACTGACCCAGTGGACTCAGTATTCATGGGACCAGAGATGGTTCGAGCTACCACAGAGAAGGTGCAGATCATCCAAAAGCGGATGAAGACTGCACAGAGCAGGAAGAAGTCATATGCCGACAGGAGACAGATACCTATTGAGTTCAAGGATGGCGACCACATTTTTCTACGGGTCTCACCTTGATAAGGTTTGTAGAGATTTGGATTAGGTGAAAAGTTATCTCCAAGCTTCATTGGACCTTTTCAGGTCCTCAGCAGATTTGGCGAGGTGGATTACCACTTAGCTCTTCCACCTCAGTTGCACCAGGTGCACGATGCCTTCCACGTATCTCAGTTGAGGAGATACGTGCATGACCCTTCTCACATCATCGACCACAGCGAGCTGGACGCTGACGATGGGGTGACTTTTATGAAGGTTCCAATTTAGATTGAGGATCGATAGGAGTGGGTCCTTTGTGGGCGGTCGATACCTCTAGTGCGCGTTCATTAGTAGCACTGGAACTTCCAGGAGATCACATGGGAGCGGGAATCTCATATTCCTACTCAGTACCCCCATTTTTTTCTAGTTTTTGTGTTGTGGCTTACGAGGACATAAAGACCTGAGGCGAGGAGAATGTAAAGACCTGGAAATTCCATGTAATGTTTTTAATTATATAGGAATTTTACGAGTCTGCAAAAATTGATGGCGCCTGATTCCAAGGCCCGGTGTGCCCAGAATGAATTTTTGAACTTTTATTCAGGTACGTTCAGTAAACATGCGAGAGGGATTTTGTAACTTTTGAACTGGTGCTCAGAATTTAAATCTGATGGCAGCGTTGAACTTGCAGCACCAGTATTCACTTAAGGAGACCTTCACCTCGACCACAGTAGGTCGAGAGTGAAATTTAGTTTTTGTGTTTTTGTGAAAGAATGAATAAAATAAAAATGTTAACATTTTTATTTTCTTTTAAAACTCCCATGTAGATGTTTCACAGGTGGGGACCACCTGAACTAAAACCTCTCATAGGTTATTGTGGTGGGGACCACCCAAGACTAAAACCCCCTTGAACTCCTTATTAAATGTGGGGAAGCCTCTTAAAGTTCCCCCACTTTAATAGTTCCACCCCCTTTGATTAATTATACCAACTCAATTAATTAATTAATCCAATTTAAAATTATTACAACAAACTAAATAGATAACATATTCTATTATGTCGGCGAATTCATTTTTGGGTTGATTTGGGGAAGGTTTTTGGAAAATGAGAAGGGGAGAGCTTTTGGGAGGATTACACTTCTCCAACAAAGAACTTCTTCCATGAATAACTTCTTCCATGAAGAACACTCTTACAACAAAGAATGCCAACACAGGACTTCAAATTCTTCCTCAAAACATCCTCCAACATGGGATGTCTTTAATCGACGACCGTCCTTCCCACCTCATCAACGTCAACAAACGAACGAGGTAGGGATGTGTTCAAAATTGATCAATGTTAATCTCCCTCTCACATTGAATCATCTTACTTGAGCCGTATGCTACCACCCTAACGCGAAGGGTACGGGACAAACAAACATGGACCGAACCCTCCGCAAATCTTATGGTTCTTTGTGTGATCTATGTGATGGTGACAGTGACCGGTGCCGGCGGTTGGCACTGGTGGAACTTGAGAACTACGGCCGCCACCACGACTGGCCATGACGAAGGCGAAGAACGAAGGGCGACTGGTCAAGCCGGATGCCGGTGAAGGCATGGCACTCCGCCACCCCGGGGCCACGATGCCGCCCCACGGCCACCACCACCCACGTCCTCGCACCGCCCTTGCGGTCCTCGTACCATCTCACTGCCCTCGCAGCCCCATGGCCTCACCGCCCTTGCGGCCCTCGCAACATTGCACCGCCCTCACGGCTCCGTGGCCTCGCCGCCCTCGCGGCCCCCGCGGCATCGTGCTGCCCTCGCGGCCTCACCGCCCTTGCGGCCCCATGACCTCACCGCCCTCGCAGTCCCGCAGCCTCGCTCTGCCCTCGTGTCCTCCGTAATTCCCTCACGGCCTCCGCTCCGCCCTCGCAGCCTCCGCACTGCCCTCGCGGCCTCCGCACCGCCCTCGTCGCTCTCGCGGCCTCCGCGCCGCCTCGCGCCGCCCACGCCGGGCCGTGAGGCCGAACCACCCAGCGCGGGCCAGGCCACTCAGCGTGGGCTGGACCTAGTAGGCCGGGTCGACCCGAATCGGGTCAGGTCGTCCTAGGCCGAGTCGTCCCGGGTTGGTCCGACCGGGTCGGACCATACCCAAGCCAACTTCGACCCATTTACGCTCTTTTGGGGATAACTTTGCCACCGGGCATCCGTTTGATGAATTTTTAGTGGTGCTAGAAACCTTGGAGTGAAATAGTCCCTTTGGAATACTTCACCTAAGAATTGGGTTAAGTTGGGGTAAGGTCAGGTTGGATCGAGCACGAATCCAATCGGGCCCTCGGGACTAAAAGGATAATAACTTACAGTTTGAGCGTCCGATTGATGCACAATCTGTTGCGTTGAGACCCCTATGAAGTGGCGGTCCTTTGGGATACTTCTTCATGGGACTTCATGATAGTTGGAGTATCGACCAGTGGATTGAGTAGTGGACCCTCCTGAAGACAAGAAAGCTTAGTGTGGGAACCCAGTAGCTGGCCGTGACGTGAAGAATGGATAACGATCCTGTGTGGGTCAACACTGAATGATCCTGTGTGGGTCAACACCTAGAGATCCTGTGTGGGTTAGCACCGAGCGATCCTGTGTGGGTCAGCACTAAGCGATCTTGTGTGGTTTAGCATTAGAGCCTCTTAACAGAGTAAGATGATTCAGTAGTTACATCTAATCATCTCTATTACTGTGCCTAAGAAATACCTGGTGTGAGATGAGTTCGTACTTGTGTGGTACTTTCCTTCATGGTAATACCTTGGTGGTATTCTTCAGTGTGGCGTACCTGTGTGGTACTTACCTTCATGGAATTCCTTCCTTTTGTGGAACAATTGAGATTTGAGCTAATGAGTTGGGCCTTGTGTTTCCTCATGATTGAGATGAGTATACTTGATAACTTAGATATATGTATGGGCATATAACTAAGTAGTGTTGTTACTAGTTTACTTGCTTTTTGGTTTATCCTTGGTGGATTTTGTGAGACCATGAGGGTCTCGGGGTCCCTACTGAGTATCGTTATACTCACCCCTACACGGGCTATGCCTGCACCTCGTTGTGTTTGGTGCAGACGACGGACAACGCTGACTGAGGATGAGAGTACTAGGACTGGAGGTAGATTAGAGGTGGACCTTAGATGAGGCGTACCATATAGAAGGCCATTCATGAGCTGTACCTACCCTTTAGGTAGGATCCTTGGTGGGTGATCACAGGAGATGTTCCAATTTACTTGTACTTTCCAGTTGGGCTTGTATTCTGGCCTGTTTTACTTACTGTACTCACTCTGATTTCTATTCAGTTTACTTGAGTTCGTATCTTGTTGTGTGCTTGTTTGCGTGTGCTTACAGGTTATAAGGGCAATTCCTTCCCGGTTTTAGGGAATATGCTTTCGGTGCTAGTCACCAGCCCCTAGCCTATAGAAGGCGGACTTGGGGTAGTCACGACACGGGCCTCGGGGGACAGGTCGTGACAACCTAAATATCATGCCTTGCGTGGTAGATATCCAAATCCATGAATAGTAATGTGTTGAAAATTCAAAATTTTTAATAAAAAATTATAAATTAAACAATCATCATGTCATAATAAATAAAAAATGACAATTTGTGAAATTTTGGGTATTAAATTTCTATTTTTTTCATTTTGAAAATTTCTATTTATTCATTCTTCCATTTATATTTTTTTAAATGCAATTTCATCATTATTAATTTTCTCTATATAATATCTGCTGGATATATTTATTTCATATGGGTTGTGTATTATTCCCACTCGTTTATTTGGCCTACTTACTCATTTTCCACCCTAGAAATATTGGTGTGTTTAGTTCTTTCACTGCTAGCTGTCCATTGCTGTAGCCACCATCATGATCCTAGCCATCCATTTTGTTCCAACAGTTTTCCATGCCACTGCTAGGGTTGTTCAATTTTGGCATCATGGAATTCTCTCTTTGGTCATGTTGTTACGTGGTTCAGGTTTTAATAGATGGTAATTATCTCCCCTTGGAGGGTGATTCATTCTAGGAAAATAAATTTGAAAAATATGGCTCTCCTCTCGTTGCTGGAAGTCATCTCCCTCAATCGTGGTTCTCTCAATTACGGTGTATTCATCCTCAATGGAGGATTCAACTAGGTGTCTTTCCTACCTCCCCACACACCCTTGGTAGGTAGTTTATGGTGGATTTTAGTGTTGTATTACCTCCCAACACAATTAAATTAGAATATTTTTAATTTAATAAAGCAACCGTGAAGAAATTGAAATTCTTACAGAAGTACTATACAATCACATCCAAGAGAGTCACATGGAGAAAGAAAAACCTGAAATAAATTAAAATCACCAATAGTTTTAGAAATATTTTGAAGCCACGATGGTTTCATCTAGGTCTAAGGGAATAGTTACCAGTAGGTCTCCATGAAGCGGGAAACCTAAAAAAGCACCTGAAATAAATTAACGTCACTCCCTGCAATAGAAAACCCATTAAACATAAACCACTTCATTCATGTGATGCGATTAAATTGAGTGATAAATATAGAATCATTCAAAATGTTTTAAATTTTTTAAAAGTAAACAATTATCATTTCACAATAAATAAAAAGTAACCAATTAAAATAGAATATTTTAAAATAAATAAACTAATAGTGAAGAAATTGAAATTCTTATAGCAGTAACATACCATCACAGTAAAGGAAAATCACATGGATAAAGAAGAACCTAAAACAAATTAATGTCACCACCTATAATAGATACTTGTTAAAGTAGTGAATATTTTGGCTAGGTGGAAAAAGTAGGACTCCATGAAGTGAGAATCCTGAAGAAACACCACAAATAAATTAACATAACTACATGTGGTATACATGAAGAAATATTGAATCCTTTATATGAAAAGAATAAGATTCAACCCAAAAACCCAATGGATATTTAATATCAACATCTGATTGCTAGTTGACCTTTCCGAAGATCGAAGCCGTCTATAGATCTACAATGAAAATATCAGCAAGACGAAGGGGAAAGAAGGAGTGTGAATTCAATTTTTCATCAATGAAGCCCTACCAATGTTCTGCATGAGGAAATTGAGGAAATGTGTGGTAGAAATTATTACAAAGAGAATCTCATCATCCTAGAATAAGATAGATCTTTAAAAAAAGTGATTGATGCGACCCCCAAAATTTATATTTCAAATGATAGTTGTGGGTTAGAGGATTCACATGATAAGAGTGGTTGAGGTCTATGAGGGTTATGTACATACTATTTGTGGGTAGGGAAGGAGGTGATGTCAGGGATGAATCAAATAGGAGGACAAGGTGTGTCGGAGGAGGAGATGGGGAGGAGGAGAGGCAAAGGAAAGGGATGAAGATGAGATTGATGGAGGAATTTGATGTAGAGGTGGAACCTGATTTAGGATTAGAGGTGGTGAATGAATAGGAATATGCATGTATTGAGAGACGCGGATCCAAAACTGGTATCAGTGAGAAGGGGAATAAGAATTGGGATAGTAATAGTGTAAAGATGGGAAAATAGCCCAAATCACTATGGCAATGACATGTGGAAGGAGGGTGGCACGAACTATAGTATATATAATAGGTTTTCTTATATTTTAAGTTGACTATTAACTAAAACTATTCCTAAAAATTAAAACTGAATGCTCTAAAATAGTAAAATTTATACATGAAAAATGTAATTATATGATTATATGTACATTATTATATATTCTTAAAAATCATCATTGATGTTTAATAATTAAAAGAAGCATATAAGAAATGTTAACATCAATGCAAATGGATCCAACATTGTTATCAAGATGGATATGGATAAGGCTTATGATAGACTTGGATGAAGATTTTTCCTGAAGGTTCTTAGCATAATTGCCTTCTCCCCGTTGGAAACATGCCTTATTTTATTGTGTTTTAATTATACTTGGTTATAAATCTCCTTCATGGGAAAAAATTGTTGTTTCTTTAAAACATTTTTTTGGGCTTATAAAAGGAGATCCTTTGTCCCCTATCTTATTCATTATCATACAAGATGCTCTCAACCGCTTCATCAATAATAACCTCCTGGATGGAAGAATACTCCCCTACCATTGTTGGTAACAAAAATGGGGAATTTCCCATCTTATATATGTTAATGACATGGTTATTTTTCTAAATGGAGGTAAGAAATCAATCCATGGTATCAACAAAATTCTGAAAGAGTATTGTCATTGGAGTGTTAAGTGGTGAATCATGAAAACAGTAGCTTTTTCATCTCGAAGAGGTTTTCGAATAGAAGAGCTTTCGGGATGGAAAGAAGTATGGGAATACATAGAAATTCCATTCTGATGGACCACCTTGGGGCTCATATTTCCTCAGGCAACCCATGTATCCTCCGTTTCAACAGGTTAGTTGACAGGATCATTGACAGGATCAGATTTCCTCAGGCAAGCCTGTGATGTCCATGAACTTCAGATAAGCTAATGATTTCCTGGGCTTCACCAATGTTGGTGGGAGATGGATTTACATAGCCGAGACAATTAATTCACGGGAGAAAAAAAAGAAGCGGAGGAGAAAAACTTCACACAAAGCAGCAACCTTTTTGTATTGCACACAACTCTACCAACAGATTACATATGAACCCATATTTATAGGGTATGAAAAATACACTAAAATGGACAGCCCATGCATTTAATAAAAGGAACAAAAAACAAGCCAATAATTAATGCTTTCTTGGAATTAAACAAATGCATGGAAAAATGAAGAGGCACATAGAAAATAGGGATTGCATGGGGAAGATCCGGAACTCAATGGACAACTTTTCTTTTGGTTTGCAATTTCCAACACTCCCCTTCAAACCAAAACCGACTTCATTCCGAGCATCATTCTAAGCCGTTTGAATACATCTATTGGTAGTGCCTTTGTGAAAATATCTGCCACCTGTTCCGTAGTATGGCAATATTCCAATTTAATCGTTTTTTGTTTCACATGATCCCTGAGGAAATGAAAACTAGTATCAATGTGTTTGCTTCTCCCATGTTGCACCGGATTTTTGGCTAGTTCAATAGCCGACTTGTTATCCACATATATCACCGTGGATCCATCCTGTGGATGCTTCATTTCCTTCAAAAAATTTCTCAGCCATATTCCCTCACAAATAGTAGAGGATGCTGCCACATACTCTGCTTCACATGTGGATAAAGCAACCACACTTTTCTTTCTTGAATTCCATGTAAAAGCAGTCGATCCAAGAAAAAATACGTACCCAGTAGTGCTTTTTATTTCATCTTGGTCACCTCCCCAATCACTGTCTGAGTATCCATACAGCTCTGCTTCTTCGTTGTATGGATAAAAGAGACCAAAATCTACCGTTCCTTTAACGTACCTGAGGATACGTTTTGCAGCTAGCCAGTGTGACTCTTTCGGTGTCTCCATATACCTACTTAGAAGTCCAACACAATAGACAATATCTGGCCTTGTGATTGTGAGATACCTCAGGCTTCCAATCAGACTCTTGAACAGAGTCGAGTCAACGCTTCTTCCTTCTCCATCTTTTTTCAGTTTCAAGCTCGTTGCAACCAGTGTGTTTACAGCATTACAATCAGCCATCTTGAATTTTTCAAGCAACTCCTTGGCATACCTCTTATGAGATATATAAATTCCGCCATGTTGTTGCTTCACTTCAATGCCCAGAAAGAAGGACATGAGACCCCCATCGGTCATCTCTAACTCTTTGAACATGGCCTCCTTGAAATCATCGAACATTGGTCGACAATTCCCTGTAAACAACAAATCATCAACATACAAGCATGCAATAAGAATATCGCCACGATCATTCTGCTTGATGTAAACCGCATTCTCATATGGACATTGGGCGAAGCCATTCTCTCGGAGATAATCGTCGATGCGTGCATTCCATGCGTGAGGAGCCTGCTTCAACCCATAAAGTGATTTCTTCAATCGATACACTTTGTCTTCCTCCCCTTGCATGACAAAGCCTTCAGGCTGGTCAACATAGACCTCTTCTTCCAAAAATCCATTTAGGAATGCAGACTTCACATCCAGTTGGTAGATCATCCAACTGTGATGGACAACAAGAGATATAATCATTCTTACAGTGTCAAGGCGAGCAACAGGAGCAAAGAATTCTTCGTAGTCCACCCCGTATTTCTGTTTGTACCCCTTTGCTACAAGCCTTGCCTTGTATCGACCGATCACTCCATCAACATTTATCTTTATTTTGTACACCCATTTGACACTAATGCTCTTATGGCTTTTTGGGAGTGTAGTCAACTCCCACGTGTCATTTCTCTCTATGGCACGAATTTCTTCTTCCATATCCATTCTCCAGCTTTCTTCCCTCATGGATTCCTGAAAGGTCAAAGGCTCATGATCTGCATACAAGCAAAAAAGATTTACCTCTTCAGTCTGCTCATAAATGTCACTCAAATTTTTCATCTTCATAGGAGCCATAGGCGAGGATGAGCTGGCCAAATTTTGATTTGATGGAGTGCTTTGAGGAGTGAGGAAATGTACTCCTGGACTTCTTCCAACTGATGATGCACCCGAGGAAGGTGTTGTGGGCATCTGCTCCTGATGATCATGTCTTTATTCAAAATCTTCAGTTCCGACTACAACATCCTTGTTTGGTTCTTCATCATCCCATTTCCACGCTTCTTCCTCACTAAAGACCACATCTCTACTAACCACTAATTTATTGGTTAGTGGATTGTAAAGCTTGTAGGCTTTAGAGGCTTCACAATATCCTATGAAAATGCATTTCTCGCCACGATCATCTAGCTTCCTTCTTCTTGCTTCTGGAACTTGAGCATAGGCGACACACCCGAAGATTCTTAGGTGCGCCACGCTCGGTTTGTAGCCGCTCCACGCCTCTTGTGGTGTAAAGTTCCTGACGCTCTTTGTTGGACACTGATTGAGCAAGTAGGCAGTACACGCCACTGCCTCTGCCCAAAAACTCTTTGGTAGCCCTTTCTCCTTCAGCATGGTCCTCTTCATGTTGAGGATGGTGCGGTTCTTCCTTTCTGCAATGCCGTTCTGTTGTGGGGTGTAAGCAGCAGTGTATTGCTGCTTGATGCCATGCTCCCTGCAAAAGTCTTGAAATGCATTTGAGGTGTATTCTCCACCTCTGTCAAATCTCAGCACTTTGATTTTGTGACCACTCTCAACTTCAACACGAGCTTTGAAAGTTTTAAAGATAGAAAAGGCGGAATATTTCTCCTTGATGCAATACACCCACAGTCTTCTACTGAAATCATCAATAAGGGTAATGAAATACCTATTACCTCCAAGTGATGGTGTTTCCAGTGGTCCGCAGATATCAGTGTGAATCAACTGAAGTGGTTCTGTTGCTCTTCTAGACACTCCACTTGGGAAGGAGTTCCTTTGTTGTTTGCCGAGTGTACATGCCTCACACACATGATTTGTTGATTAAATCGTCGGCAAGCCACACACCATTCTTGAGGAGGATAGAAGTTTAAGCCTGCTAAAATGGAGATGCCCAAAACGCAGATGCCATCTCCACGAATCATTCTTCATGAGCCCAAATAGGCACTCCTCGGCCTTTGTTTTGATGTGCAGTGGAAACATGCGATTCTTCGCCATTTGGACTTGAGCAATCAACCTCCTGTGAGCATCTCTTACTGACAAAGAAGAATTCTCCAAGTGTATAACATACCCCTTTTCAAGGAGTTGGCCGAGACTTATGATGTTATTTTTCATACTTGGTACGTAATACACATTGGAAATTTAATTCGACTCACCATTCTTCAGATAGATTTTGATTTTACCTTTGCCAATCACGGGTACCTTCAATGAGTCGCCGAAGGTCACATCGCCACGAACTTCTTCAGTTAGTTATTCAAAAAGTTCTTTGTTACCACTCATGTGGTTGCTCGCACCCGTGTCAAGATACCATACATCGGGGCGTTCATATGCCTTTTCTTGTGCGAGGAGGAGTGTCGTACCTTCTTCTTCATGATGAGATGCTTCAGCGTAGTTGGATTGCTCATCATGATCCACTTTGCTCCAACAATTAGAGGCATAGTGGCCAAATTTTTTACAGTTATGGCATTGAACATTTTTTGCATTTCCACGACCACGCGTGAATCGGCCTCCACCGTATCCTCTTCCACGGAAGATACTGAAGTTTTGTTGCTTTTGCTGATAGATTGGATGGTATCCACGTCCTCTACCTCTTGCACGATAACCGCCCCGTTGTGCTTGGTCATTCTTAGGTTCTCGCAGAGTCATCTTGGACTCTAAGGCATGCTCTATTGTTGAACCTGCATTTTTCTGCATTCGCTGCTCATGTACTTGCAACGACCCCATAAACTCTTCAATAGATAATTTTTCCAAATCTTTCGATTCTTTGATTGCCACAACCACATGCTCGAATTTGGTTGTGAGCGATCAAAGTGCTTTCTCAATAACTCTAATATCCTCTATTTTTTCACCATTTCTTTTCAAATTGTTAATAATGAGAATTAGGCGTGAGAAGTAATCTGAGATACTCTCACCTTCCTTCATTCGCGCCGCTTCGAACTCCGCTCGTAATGTTTGAAGATGGACCCGATTCACACGATCAACTCCTTTGAAAATGGTGGAAAGTGTATCCCAAGCTTGCTTGCTCAATGTTGTTTCGACAATTTTTTCGAACGTCGATTCATCCAACCCTTGATAGAGAAGGAACAAAGCCTTGTTGTCTTTCTTTCTTTTATTTTTGACGGTCATCTTTTCTTCATTCGTGAAGGCTGCTTCTTCCTCCGCAGTGGGTACTACATACCCATCGGTGATGATCTCCCATAATTCTTGTGACCCGAACAATGCCTTCATTTGAATGCACCATCTCTCATAGTTTTCTTTAGACAAGGTCGGAACTTGCAGCTGGATCGTGGTGGCCATCTTCGGAATTTGGAGGATGTCTTCGAACCTGCCTTTGATACCAGTTTGTTGGTGGGAGATGGCTTTACACAGCCGAGAAAAATAATTCACGGGAGAAAAAAAAGAAGCAGAGGAGAAAAACTTCACACAAAGGAGCAACCTTTTTGTATTGCACACAACTCTACCAACGGATTACATATGCACCCATATTTATAGGGTATGAAAAATACACTAAAATGGACAGCCCATGCATTTAATAAAAGGAACAAAAAACAAGCCAATAATTAATGCTTTCTTGGAATTAAACAAATGCATGGAAAAATGAAGAGGCACATAGAAAATAGGGATTGCATGGGGAAGATCCGGAACTCAACGGACAACTTTTATTTTGGTTTGAAATTTCCAACAACCAATGCAGTCTTGAGCGATGACCAGTGAGGATTATTTGAGATTATCGATCTATATTTGGATTCTGATAGATGTGTTTTTACATTCTCGGTGTTGGGTGTTTTATATCATAGGGATTACCGTCGTCTGGTGGCCGACACCTCCAAGCAGGATACTTAATTTCATCATATGACGATTTTAGAATAACGCTCTATCCACAGATGACTAGGTGTAGTGGTCAAGTATCATCCTAGCTTCCAGGTGCTGCTGCTGTAGTAATCCTAGGGAAGAATCCTTTAATTACATGTTCTTAAAGGGGGAGTGAGCGAATAAAATATGGAATGCCTTCAGGGAGTTCATTGGTCTCAAACTTTTGAGGTCCTTAGGAGGATATTTCTTTGATATCTGGTTCTAGGGGGAAAAGAAAAATAGCCAGGAATAGAAAGAGAGGATATTTAACTTAGTGGTAGGATATTGGTTCATACGGAAGGCAAGGAACAAATCTCATCATAAGGGGATAGGGTTCTCGAAGCTTGGACCAGTCCTCAGAACTAAGAGTTTTCTCATTGATCTATCTCGACTAGAAAAGGATTGGAGTGAATACCCATCTTTTAGGTTCCTAAGGAACACCAAAACTTCCATTTGTACCACCATTGGGGACCAACAAGGGAGGTGGATTGCTTGGCACTCTCACAGATCAGGGCTCAAACTCAATACAGATGGCTCGTGCAGTGTAGGTATCATTCTGGGAGGGGACGTTGTTTGTGACTACCATGACTCAGTCATTCTCACTTTCACTATTTTTGGTGGTGGTGAATCTCTTCAGGGTGAGGCAAGGGAAATGTTGGAAGGTCTCATCCAGTGTAGGTAGAACAATATCGGTCTCACTGTTGTTGAAATGGACTCCAAAATAATTTATAATTCCTTATGTGGTCTCACCTCTATTCCTTGGTCAATCTATTATCTCATTTGCAAGTGAAAAATCCTAATCAGTAATGGGATGGAAGTCCTTTATATGTTTCATGAGGGAAAAATGTAGCAGAATTCCTCACCTCCATCACAATGAATGACATTTCGGTCACCAGTTTCTCCTCTTTGGGATCCTTTCCCCCCTAAAGGTTTGGATTTATTTCGCGGTGATGCTCTTAGGCTTCACTATTTTAGACCCCATTTATTTTATCTTATTTGTATGGGGTGTCCCTCTCCTTTTGGTAAATAAAAAAAAATAATAGATTTTTTTGTTAAATAAGATATAAAAGACCCATATAAATACTCATGATAGAAATATATAAAATGTTACCAAAAAATAAAAAACTTTAGAAAAATTCACGGCTATATAAAATGTCTTCTAATAGAAATAAAAATTTCATTAGAAAATGATTACCTGGAACCTCAAGAGCGCATGTGAGTTTGTTCTGATAAAATTAAATGGTTGGATTAAAAAATTAGATAGAAATAGAAATATAAATAATTTTTCTACAGTTGATATAATAGACTGAAAATTTACATGGATGTATTTTTTGAAATGGTGCATGGAAAAAAAATTAATAAAAAGAATCCATTAACCTTTGGGAGTAGAAAGATCATTTTTAGACTTCTGGAGAAACTAATATTATCCTTTTCTCAAATCCATAAAAAGGACGAGAGAAAAAAACAAAGGAATAAAAATAATCAATTAAATAAAGGAATCTAGAAATGGTCCAATTTTTTTCCCTTTCTCAATAAAATGCATAGGGGGGATACCTGTAATATTATTAAGGAATCTAACATAATTTTTTTTAGAGAAACTGCAAGTCAACCAAACTTATAAAATAGGCCTAGAATATCATAAAATATAAACCATTCAACATTAAACAACACACATCATAGAAGTTTGGCCAGTTATTTAACAATAGAACATACATCATTTGAGAATAAGGATCTATTGGAATCCAAATATAAAATTTTCTATTGTCACGATTTCTAGAAAATTAAAATATAATGAGAAATATGCTTCAAAATAAAATATGGCATACATAGTAGTGTAAATAGTAACATAAAAAAACTATATTTACATTGATGAAATATCTCAAAGATACAATGTCAGACATGAATTGTGTTGAATCCAAGGTGGTGGTGGGAGCGTGTCTATGTCTGTATATATATAAAATGAAGAAATAATTACCAATCCTAATTAGGTAAAAAATGTGGAGGTGGAGAACCAATGAAGAGGTGGAGAACCTGAAATCATGATGAAAACACTAGAATATGTAAACTAAATTTGAGTTTTTTTACACAAATCACCACATTTTCATAAATATCTTGTTTATGAGTGAAAATACAAATCATTCATCCATATAAAATAGTCAAAGAAAAACTTCATACATGCATCATTTGAAACTAAGAATCATACTTCATAGACAATTTCCTAGTTATTTAACAACACAATATATAATTTTTTTGAGAAGAGCAAGGCTTTTCTAGTTTCCATAATTCAACCTATAACCAATGAAAAAAACCAGGAATCTTATAAAATCATGAATCTTACAAAATCAAGACTCTTATAAATATATTATATCTCGTTTTTTATAAAAAGATTTTTACCAAAAAACTTACTTTTAGATCAAGGATTTTCATACAACTGCAGTTCATAGATGCATCTACGAACATCCTCACAGGTGACACTTGTGACAGATGGTAGGAGGAATCTGTGCGGAGGATGAATGATAAGAAGATGGGGAAATTGATGGGTGAATGATGAGAGGACAAAGAATTGAGAGGTGAGTTGAGGAATATTTATCGAACATTATGTCCAAGGAAATGGGGATGAGGCAATGAAGATGAAGTAGATGGTAGAGGTGGAGAGGTGGATTCGAGGAGGCGAGGATGGGGAGATGTGGATTAGAGAGATTGAGAGAAAGCATCAAAGATGGAGGTGGAGGTAGAGGTGGGAACCTAAATGATATAAATCTGGGCTGATGATGAAGGTAGATTAAAAAAGAAGATTGATTCAAATGGAGAACACCTCCAAAATAGGGTATGTTGAGGATGACCCAGTTCATTGATGGACTAAGGGGAACACGTCTATGGATAAATCGAAAAAAATGAGATGACATTGGGAACTGAATGAGTTTAAATTGGGAACTGCTGAAGATGGATTTCTGAGGATGAAAAGTTGAGGAAGAGAGTGATTGATCTGGAATAGGTTGCGATGAGTAGCGTGGGTAGGGAGAGAGGGATTGAATAAGAAGACATGCTAGAGGGTATCGATCAACTTTTGGGAGACAGACATGTTGGAAAAAAATTCTCTCATGGAGGCACATGGGTATGAAGGCACACCCTATAGTATATATAATGGATTTATTGAAATAGGGATGTCGGTGGAATATTTACTAAAATAATACAAACCGTGAGTAAAATAGGGAAGGAATAGCATGGTTGAGGACCGCAAAAGGCACTTTTTTTATTAAATTTATTTACTTTTTTTATTAAAATATATTTTTCAAATAGAAAAGTTACTTAATTAAAAGAATTGATAGTTATTTATTTTATAACATTCAAGTTATCTGTTTTGAAATATTTAGGTAATTTTAATTTTGTATTAAAATATTTATTTATTTTAAAGTATTCAAATTATTTTACTTTTTTTTCAAATTATTTATTTTAAATATTCAAGTTAATTATTATAAATTTTTTATTCAAGTTACTTATTTTAAATATTCAAAATATTTAATGTTTTTTATTCAAGTTATTTATTTTTAATTTTTAATTTAAATTATTTATTTTATATATTTATGATATTTTGTTTAAAATCTTTAAGTCATAGATATTATTTAATTAAAATATTTATTTTAAATATCCAAATTATTTAATTTTTTATTCAATTTTTTTATTTAATTTTAAATATTCAAGTTATTTAGTTTTTATTCACGTTATTTATTTAACACGATCAAATTATTTATTTTAAATTTCCTAGCCAAATTTTTTATTTTTCATATTCAAGTTATTTATTTTAAATTTTTTATATAACTTATTAAGTTTAAAATGTTAAAATAATTTAAATATTCATGTTATTTAGGTTTCATTTTTTATTAAGGTTATTTCTATTAAAATATTCATTTTTTTATAATTTGTTTAGCTGAAGTTAATTATTGTAAATTTTTTTATTGATGATATTTATTTATTTTAAAATATGCACTTTTTATACAGTGTTATTGATTTAAAATATTCAAAATATATATATTTTTTAAAGTTATTTGTTTATTTTAAAATATTCAAGTTATTTTATTTTTTTATTAAAATAAGTAACTTGAATATGTAAAATAAATAAGTAAAATAAATAAAGTGAATAAAAACTTTAAATAAATAATTTGAATCAATAAAAATTATTTAATTTGATTTTTTAAAATAAATAAATTGAATAAAAAATTAAAATAACCTAAAAAAAACATGAATTCTATAAAATAAATAAATTCCATAAAAATTTAAAATAAATGAATTGCATATTTAATTAAACATTTTAATAAAAATATTTAAATAACTTATTTTAAACTATAACATGAATAAAAATTAAAAATATGTAATTTTAAAATTTGAAATAAATAATTTCAATAAAAAATTTAAAATAAATGAATTGAGTACTTAAAATAAATTTTCTGATTATTTTAAAATATTTAAATTTAATAAATTTAATTTCAATTTAATTTAATTTAAAGTTACATAAAAAAGTTTAGGAAAATATTTTCTGCATAAATGTATGATGTATACCATGCCTTTTGTGATTAAAATATATACTATGGCATTTTCCTGACCGAAGTATGTATTTTCCTAGTTAGTGAGTGTTTAAAAAAACGTATATGATATATATGATAGTTACGAAGGTAATTAAAAAATAATATAAAATTATAATCATAATAATAGGCTTAGAAATATGAAATATTGGGGCCCCATGCCGGTCAATACCACATTCTATGCATCTTCTTTTAAAGTTTTAAATCAATCGATGCCTCCTATAAATTTGAACCACCATAGTTCTTTAACTATGGGCATGAACATGGGTAGGTTGGAGGGTAAACAAATGTGCTTTCTATCTAAAATTATTTTTGAGATCCTGAGTTGGGTGACCTTTTGAACCCTAATGACCTACATGATGGTGTGCAAGGAATGGAAGAGCATCACTGATGGATCCAACTTTATTGACCAACACAAGCTTCGATGCATAATTATTTTAGGTTATCTTCTTGAATTCATGGGAAAACATACACCTCTTAATTGGAGTTATGGATCCACAAATGGAAAGGGAAATTCCCTTGGATTTTGTATCCCCCTATGTTATGATACCAACATCTTCGTACCAAGGCATGCTGTGATTCCATGATGGGAGGTAGGAGGAACTCCATTAGTTGTGCATCTGCAAACCCACCAACAATCAATTTCAACGCATCCCAAACCCTGAGTATCCCTTTTATATTTTTGAAAATATGGGGATACTGTTAATCACCATCCATTATCTACACTACAAAATCATATTCTAGTGATCTTGTATCATACTTCACTCCTTCATCCATGCACTAATTATTTGTGTGAGGACCACCACCATTTATTTGTGTGAGTTATGTTACTGAGGAGGATTGAACGCCCCTAGGATATAGACCAAATGCGGTTTCATGTGTTTGATTCAGAGGCATGAGAACGGTAGTCAAAAGACAACTTTATTTTTCCTTGTATGCGGGAAGGATGTGTGGGTTTCCAATTGTTGTATTGGGGATGTTCCATTAGATGATGCTAGAAAACAAGCATATTTTGAGCATCAATGAATACAATGAGAGATTGTCCTTCCAAGAGATACTAACGGTGGTGTGCGTGGATGATGATGACTGCGGGTGGGAGGAGAGTGATGTGTTTCTGGTGGTGGGGATGTTAGGAGTGGTCTGGAAGGAGGAGGGAGGAGAGGGGAAGCAGAAGAAAGTGTGTGTGGTGGGGATGTTTGGATTCATGGGCTAAACTGGTTTTTCTAGCATCCAAAAATTCTTTGGGATGTTGCTTCTACTGTGGGGACACCAATAAAGTTTGATAGGGAGACAAAACACACTCAATATGAACATTTTTTAGATTTATTTTCAATTTTGACCTCTTTTATACCCTTGTTGAACTTTTTGTCTTAGCCACTTTAGATTTTAAAATTGATCTAGCCGTTGAATATGAAATACCTCTTTCTTTTTGTAAGATTTGCAAGCTGATTGGGAATTATATGGATAATTGTTGTGGGGATCTATTTTTTGATGATTTTAAGAAGAATAGGTATGTTCTTTCTCAATGAAAATTCAAGGTTCCAATCTATAATGGATTAGTTTTTCTAAAATCTGTTCCTCCAAAGGTTGGCATCCTAATTGCACAGCTGGTGCTTGTTCTTCTAGTGGTATAAGGAATATTCTTGAAGCAATGCATATTGATGGTATTCCTTCAACCCATGGTGTTTTCACCACATATTTTTTTATGTGGTTGATCTCATTTAGATCTTGAGAAAATAATTTAAATAATAGATGTTTAAATAAAATGAGATAAGGTATTTTTGATAATCATAGTTATGATGTTTTCAGTTCTATAACATGCTTTTAGGGGAGACTTAAAATGGATTTTCTGGTTTGGGAATTTATCCTATTTTCATCCATGTAAATATTTCAACAATGTGATTAAATTTAAAGAATATTTATCTAATATCATGAAAGTTATATGAATATATATATAAACTAGGCATATGATGTCTAGGTTCTAAAGTATTGTATAGACATCGCAAGTGGGTAAAATTTCAAACTGGAAGAAGAAAAGTTGGTTGATAATTTCAATAATGTTTTTTAAAGAATCCAACCATGGTTATTGAAACCTAATATTTTTTATAAGGAAGAGTAATAATTCAATACTATTAGATTATCCATGATATACCTGAAGGGATTTAGAAAACTCCATAAAATGTCCATGTTAGGTATAATTATTTAGTTTTGAAGGATATATGATATTAGATGCATAGTTTAAAATTATTGTAAATATACAGGAGTTCAAAATAAAAGGAATATTTTATTTGATCTTTTAGTTTATATTCATCAGATGCAGTAAATAATTACTACATTGAGGATTTTAATGTAAGAAATTTTATCAATCTCAAATGAATCTAATTAAAATATGTGTATCTTCATCTCATTTCCCTAATGTGATAAGATAATTTGTTTTATAATAAATAGTTTTTATAAAAAACATGAGATGATTTTGTGTATACACATGGTTTATTGCTCATAAATTTCTATAACATGTTTTGAGAAGAAGATGTAGGAATAAGTGTTTTATCCAGAATAAATTGTTTATGAAAATATTTGTTAAAATATGTGGGAATGAGTTACCACCACCAACCGGTGGTATATTTGAATAAAATATTATTTCTTAAATAAAATTTTCCAAACACATAGTGTTAGACCAACTAGGTTAAATACCCTGAGTGGGAGGGGGTGGGGTGAATCCAGATTTGATAGATTAAAACAATCGCCCCTTTGGATCTTGATTCATCATTAAACAAAACAATCTACTCTCCTTTTCCCATAGTAATGTATGAAAAGAAATGAAAGCATGTAAGAGTCCCAAAAATTTTAATTAGGCATTCATGAAAATCCAAATTTCATGACGATTGATCTATCCTCCAAATTTTGGACCCCAAAAATTTGGCAAACACTGGGAAACACCACCACCATGTATATACAATTTTCTATACCACTTCCATGGAATCCATTCCTTTTTCTTGGATCTTTGTCAACATACCTTGTCAACATTATCTAGATAAATCCACAAATGACCATGTAAACCTTATTTTTCAACAAACACAATCAACCCAATAACACTACAATGTTACATTGAGGGATTTTTCCCAACACATAGAATACCATATATGATATGGAAACAATTGTTTATTTTTTAAATATTCCCACTAAAACGAAATACCTATTTTTTCCTAATAAAAAAGGGTCTGTTTATCTTAGAAATATATTATGAATAGAATATAGTGTTTAAGGGGCTAGTAAGAGTATGTTTGGACTTAGAAAAGATCAAAATTAACAAATAATTGATAACACCAATATAAAGTTAAAGTTTTTACCACTTAATATCCTAAAATGATTAGGATATGTGATGGTAAAGAAAAATGTAAAGTGTAACAATTATTTATAATTTAAAATTGGATATCATTATTTCTTAAAGGATTATACCAGCATAAGATTAATGTGTTTTCACTTAATATTCTAAAAGAGTCTAGGATACGTGACAATAAAAAAATGAAAAGATTTAAATTTAGTTATTATAAAAAATGAAAGAAACTACTTATTTAAGGATTATAACAGTAAAAATAGAACATTAAATTAAAATTGATATCCTAAAAGAGTTTAGGATGTGGTGGTAATGATAAATGAAAAGAGTTACATTATCTAATGTAACAAAGTGGTGTTCAATTTATCCTAAAAGAGTTCAGGAGGACCAAAAAACAATAATTTAAGTAGTTACATTACTTCAAAGAACTTTTTTGATGGAATAGGGTACCAAGGTTGATAATGATGAACTTATAAATATTTCTAAGTATAAAAAAAAGTTGACATCATAAAATTTTATGTTGTAAAGTTAAGAAGTTTGAATATGATCAAATGTTTAAAGGAATATGATTCCTAAATATCATCATTATTCAAAGTACAATACTTCATAAATGTTTATCACTAAATATTTTAGTGGGAGGGGTTTATTAGATGATCACATAGAGATGTTACATGGGTTAAATGTAATGTAATGTATTCAAAAAATCCAGAAAGTGTAACAAATATAAGGCTGATCTGGTAGTTTTTAATATATGATTCATTAAATGGTTGATTATGTTGGTTTTATTAAATATATTAAAATGTATCATTTTGAAGGGAACCTCCATATTATCATTATTTCACACTGGCCATATAAATTTATATAAAGATATACATTTCATGAAGTGGAATGTTAATTGAACTCTCAAAGTATGCCTTTGAGTTTAACCCTAACTGATGTTCATCATGGAGTATTATAGGTTATAACGAAATGTTAAGGTTAGCATGAGTAGGATTCTTGTATAGAGATATAAAATTTGATCATAAGGAATAAGATAATGAATAAAAATCTTTGTGTACACTGGATGACCTACTAATTACACCACATGGAGTGTCATACATATATGTCTTTGGTACACCAGGGGTACATGGATCATATTCGTGGGATGAACTGGTTTTTCTAGCACCCATAAATTCTCTAGGATGTTTCCTCGATTGTGGGGACACCAATAAAGTTTGATAGGGATACAAAACATACTCTACATGTCCATTTTTAGGGTTCTTATTGATATTCACCTTTTCTATACCCTTTTTGAACATGTTATCTTATCCACTTTAGATTTTAAGATTGATCGAGTTGTGGAATATGAAATATGTACTAAATTTTTTAATATTTGAAAGTAGATTGATAATTCTATGAATAATTGTTATATGGATCACTTTTGCGATGATTGTAATAAGAAGAGTCATGTTCTTTTTCAATGAAAATTCAGGGTTCCAATCTCTAATGGTCCAGGTTTTCCCAAATATATTCCTCCAAATGTTGGCATCAGAACTTCACACACAATACTTTTTCTGGTAGTGGTATAAGGAATCTTCTTAAAGTAATGCATACTGATGGTACTCCTTCTTCCCATGGTGTCTTCACCAAGTATTATTTTGTGGATGTTGTTGTTGCTAAAAATATTCAATCTAAGAAGGGATCTTGGAAAGGGACTACAATAGACAATGAACCAAAAGGGAGAGATGATGGATAGTTTGACATGCATGAAAATAGGATGGAACTGGATGAGTTATTTGATAATGTGGATGAAATCAATACATATGATATAGTTGGTGTGGTTTTGTTGGAATATAGAAATAGTAAGGGTAAATCACATGTTGTGAACCCGAAGCTCCAAAGGTAGGTTTCATCAGGCTTCTCCCTTAAAGTTGTACATGGTTTAAACAATGATGGAAGTAAACCTTCATCATGAAAAGATAAAATATCTAAGCATACCTCCAAAAAGACAACATGACTTACTCATAACAATACTCAAATGAGGCCTTTAACAGTACATGAATAGGGCTTTTTTAGTGTAAAAAAGCACTAAAAATCAGTGCAACATTAAAATCCCTAGGCCTTTACCAATGAGCCCGTACCCGAGTAATAAGGGATCCTAATTGGAATCCAAGAGACCCAGGTTCAAAATCAGGTGGAGGCGAATTTCCGAGGTACTGTAGCATTTACTGTTCGGTACTGTAGCAGTTGAAACTATTCACTCGATTCAGGCCACCGGTTTGGGCCTACAGGTCTCAAGGGCCTTCGGGTCATCAAAGGCCTTCGAACCACATGGCCTTTGGGCCACATAGACCATGGAGTAGCCCAGTTCACATAGAATAGGCCTTAGAAGAGGATCAGAGAAACAAGAGTAGTAGCCACCAGAAGCAGAGCTAACCGGATTGGAAGAATGAGAGGGTATGGCCGCTGCCATTAGGACCAAGCATCGTGCAACTTTGTATGGGGCAATGCTAGCCGATTATAAATACAAGGTGGGGAGATAGGTGATCAATGATGCAGAAGCTGGGGAGGGGCATTTCTAGTGGGTTGGGCCTACGAGTCATGTAATGGGCATGGTATGCCTCTGGGCCTTCAGGTCATGTATTGAAGATCATGTTGGGCTTTGTGACTTGGGCCTACAGGTCATGTACAGGTTCCACTTCAACCCTTAAAAGGGGGATTATCCATAACAATAAAATACAAAATAAGGCCTTTGGGCCATTCATTACATGCCTTTATAATTTCTAGAAAATCACTGATAATTTTCCCCTTTATCAGTGCTAAAAAAAATATCTGATAAAGGCCCCTTTTATTATTTCTTCTTTTAGCACCGATAAAGGGTTCGCTTTATCAATGGTTTTATTTTGTGATAATAAATGGTGTCTTTATCAATGCTAAAAATAGAACCGATAAAGGGGCATAATACTAAAGTGTGTTGTTAAAATTACCTCACACTACAATAACAAATACAGGGATCAAATATATAATTTAATTGAAATAAAATTTACAAAAAAAATATAAGAAAAAAACACTATATTATATAAATTTGAAACATTGGTTTGTAAAATTACATTAGTAAGTATAATTTTCCTTTTTCATTGGCCCCCGACCCATCTTCATTCTATTAGTTGTCGAAAAAACCACCCCAGCTCGAGAAAAAGAATGTGTGAGGTAGAGTGGTATCCCAAACAAGAGTAGAATACCAAAAATAGGATCAGAATAAATTATTTTCAGTGAGAGGATGAATTTTACAGATTTAAGAAAACAATATACAAGAAATTAAAGATTGTAAGAAAAGTAATGAACATTTATATTTAATGTGCTTCAGTCCCATGGGGACCTACGTACATGGTAAGAACACCACCACCCACACACACATTTTATTAATGATAAAAAGAAAACAAAATTCTATAGGGTGAAAAGAACCAATAAGAGAAAGAAACATGAACAACATGTATAAATAATACAAAGATCTAATGAAAAAAAAAACAAAAGAACCAAACTGATACTTACAATTCCAGATGTATCAAGGCCTAACTGTACTGATCTCTTCAAGCTGGAAGTCGATCACTCTCAATGTCCCCAGATGTTTTCACTTTCTCCCCTCTATTCTAGTAGATCTGTCACATGGAAATGGCTTCACATCTTCCACCTTAAAAGGATGTAGAATCCTATAGAACATAAACAATGAGATGGATCCAAGGGGGAACAACAGGTTGGGATAGATCCTCATCAAAGAAGTACCAGAGAACTAGGGTTTCGCCAAAGGAAAACTAAGAGTAGAGCCACATGAGAGTAGAAGTGGTCAAGTGAATCTGGCCTAGTGAATCAACCAGGGGTGTAGGGGTCATCACTCCCCTGATACCGACATGGCCTTGAAAACCCATGACCAACCAGATCACACCACGTGCACATCACTAGAATAGAAACCAAGCACTTCGGTTAACTAGCATGATAAATGGATGAAATGGATGAAATGGGAGGAACAACATGATCAATGGTCCATGATGATGTAGTGAAGGGATTTACACCATTTCAAAAGGATGCATGGGAGCAATAGGCCGACCGAAGGCCAGAGCCCAGTAGGAGAGGCCCACACGAAGCAAAATCCCAACAAGGAAACAAATTCTAATAACATATAAAATTTTGAATTTAAATAATTCAAAACAATATAAAATTTTTTATTCATGGTTCAACAAATAAATGAAAAAATTAATATGTAATGATTTTAATGTGAAACAATATAAGATAAAGGCCATAATTCAAAAATCTCCACCATTTTCAATTGAAAATGGTGATGTTATTGCACCTATGGTTATGGAATTGGAACAATTTCAACTTATCAAAACAAAATTTGAACTCATAAAAGACCATGAAATTATTCAAACTATCAGTTGGGTTTATATCAGTGTATTTCTTTTTGACATACACGGTTCTAGATTCCAAAAAATATATAATAAAATGAAACCTAATATTTATGTTCTTTGAGTTAATGCGGAAAACTAAATTTCTAGATAAATGAAGTTCTTATTGAATATCAGAATAGACATTAATAATATAATTATACAAGTGAAGTTTAGAAGAAAAAATCTACAACTATAAGGCCTCTTTCATTACTTTGTTAAAAGAAATATACTTAGACTCTATGGTTGATAATAAAACCATTGACTACATATTACATTTCCATGAAATGGGACCACCATAGGTAGTGACAAAATAACAAATAATGGATTTTCTAGTATGTACATTACCTTCATACTCTGCATCTATATATCCAGTAATAAGTTCAGTAGAAATTATATCATTACCATAACACAAAGCAATATTAGTGCTATTATATAGGTATATTAAGACCCACTTAATGGATTCCCAGTGTGGATTTATAGGTGTGGCCATCAATCTTATTAGAGTGTATATTGCATAGGAAATTTCTGGCTAAGTGAATATCGTACAGTATATAACACTACCTACTATATTAGCATAAGGTATTTGAGACAAAAACTAAATATCATTAGCGAATGTGAGTTCTTGTGTTAATTATAGTTTAAAATGATTTCCAAGAGATATATTTATAGGTTTTAAAGATTCAAACATATATATATCTTAATGATTTTTAAAACATAAGAATGCTGAGATATGTATAAAAATTTATTTGGTCTATCCTTAATGATATCAACATACAATATTTGCTTAGCTGCACCTAAGTATTTCTTTTAAAACTTTCCATTTAATTCTGATTTAATAGTAGAAATGTGGTTCATATTTTTTTCAAATGATAATCATTTTATCAACATATAAAAGAAAATAAATTATGCAGTTTTTAGTTGATTTAAAATGAACACAAGCAACATATTGACTCCAAATGAGATGGTTATCCAACATGAAGGAATCAAACTTTAAGTACCAATGCCTAGAGGATTGTTTCAATCCATAAAAATACATATTTAAAAGTAAGACTTGATTTAATTTTAATTCACTAGGATAACCATCAGAAGGTTTCATATAAATTTTCTCATTCAAATCACCATGTAAAAAAAAAGTTTTGACATATAACTATTCAATGTGTAGATCATTATAGGTAGTAAAGGATAAAAAATTATAATAGAATAATTATTTACAATAGGGGAAAAAATCTTAGAGTAATCAATTCCCTCTCTTTGGAGGAAACATTTTGCAAAAAACCTTGCTTTATACTTGATTTTATTTCCCTCGATGTTATGTTCCTTCATTTCAAAGATCTACTTGGAAACAATTATTTTTTAATTAGTTGGTTTGTTAATAATAGTTCAAGTGTGGTTCTTTTTTAAAGATTTTATTTCTTCACATTCATAGAAAAGACCCAATACTTTGAGTCTTTGTCATTTAAAGCTTCCTTATAGGTTTTAGGATCATCATCAATAAGATCATGTGTTATATGAAAGGAAAAAGATTCCATTTCATACTGACTAAACCAAGTAGGGGCTCTTGGAACCCTCCTTTCCCTATCTCAGGTAAGATAGAAGTCCTTATAAGGGTATAAAAATTCATATTTGTAATTTGAATTAGAATAAGACCCAAAATCAGCCATAATAGTGGGCTGGGGAGTAGGTGGGTCAGGCTGGACGGGAGCCTCAAACTAGGCTAGAGGCTCAGTTTCATCAACCTATTGAAAGGATGGATCATTGCTACCAGATGTGGTGGCTTTGGTTTTAGGTGAAAAATATTCATGAAAGACAACATCCCTACTAACGATACATTTTTGATATCCAGGTTTATCTACCCAGAGTTTGTACCCCTAAATACCCTCAGGTTACCCAACAAAGTTGAACTTCAAAGCTATTGGTTCTAACATGTTAGTCTAAACATGAGCATAATATGTACAAATGAAGACTCTTAAATAGGAATTGGAAGGGGGATTACCATTCCAAAATTCTTCGGGTGGTTTAAACTAATTATAAGAAGAGGGAAATCTATTAATAAGGTGGACAATAGTGCTAGAAGCCTCTGCCCAAAAGGATTTGGGGGAGGCCTGAGAAAGAAAGAATGCTATGGAATCTCTCAAGGATGGTCCTACTCATCCTTTATTCTAAGAAAATTTGTTAGGGTTTTTCCCTAACTATTCTATATCTTTTAACACCTTCAGATTCAAATAAATGTAAGAAATTAGTGGATATGTATTCAATACCACTGTCTATTCTTAGAGTTTTATGTTTCTTACCAATCTTATTTTAAACTAAAGTTTTCTAGGTTTTAAATATTTTGAAAACTAAATATTTTTTTTAAGAATACAGACCCACATATTCATAGAGAAATCATTTATGAAGGTAACAAAATAGAAACCTACACCATGGGAGGAAATCCTAGATGGTCCCCATAGACCAGAGTGAACATATTCTAAGGGGATGGAGGCTTTGAAACTAGACCTTCCAAATCTAACCCTTTTATCTTTTCACATCACATAGTCTTCACAAAATGAAAGATTTCTTGGTGTTAGGTCATTCAACGGCCCTTTCTTGTTGATTTCCTCAATACCCTTGGAGGTAACATGCCCCAATCTCCCACTCCAAAGAATAGTATTATTAGTGTCAGTTGAATAGAAAATACCCAACTATCTTGAACGAGTCTTTCCATTAAATAATCATACCCCATTTATTAAATATCCCTTAATAATGGTTATATATATTTTTTAGATTCTAAGACAACCTATTTTAGACCTAATGGTGAACCCCATCTAGGACCCCTAAGGAAACCATGTTTCTTTAAAGGTTGGGAACCCACCTAACATTAACTAAAGTAATGATTGTATGGTCATAAAGTTCTAAAAAAATAGAACCTCTACCCTCAATCTTACAACTCTTGTTATTACATAAGAGGACATCTCCTTCTACCCTTTCAACCAATTCTAGAAAATACTCTCTAAGATGACACATATAGAAAGAGAAATCAGAATCAAGGACCCACTCTTGATTGAGTTCATGGGTCAACACATTAAAGACCCTAGTAATTTCATAACTAGAGTCTACAAGAAGGGACTAATCAATAGATTGTTTTAATTATAACTTAGGATTGAGTTTCCTACACTCGGGTTTAATGTGCCTTGGTTTTCCACAATGAAAATATGTGACCTTTCTATCCCTATAATTAGACCTATGTTTAGGTTCTTTATTGGTTTTGTTATTATATTTATTAAATTGTTTCTTCTTGGTTCTAGTTAGAGGTCTATCCTTTGATAACAATATCTTATCCTCACATTTAATTCTATGTTTAGAATGTAGTTCCTTATAAATAAGGGATTATTTAACCTCATTTAGTGTTAAAGAGTCTCAACCATACATCGTGGTCTCTACTAGAGTGTTGTAGTCATTATATAAAGAGATTAAGAGGATCATTTCTTGATACTCATCATCATTAAAAACATTAATGTTGGATAAATCTATTTTTAATTTATTAAATTAATCTATATGGTCATTAATTGAAGTAAAAAATTTCATTTTAAATGTAAACATGTATTTTTTTGTAAATCCTACACACTAAAGAATAAATCATGTAGAGTTTTTCATGTTTAAGACAAATTCCAGCAGTAGTAGACTCATAAGCTACTTCCCTAAGGACTTTATCACCTAGAGAATATAAAAGGGAGATATATGACTTAACCAACACATTAGGGGAAACATTAAAATAATCTGTAATAGGTTTTACAGTTTCATTCACAATTATAATAGGCTTCTTAGGCCCACAGAGGTCATTAATGAGGATCTAATGTACAAGCAGAGATCTTTTATTAATTCACCACAAATTAAAGTCATTGTCACCATAAAATTTATCAATTTCATATCTCATTGTGGACATGTTTACCCACATAGTGGATGATGAGTTCTTGCAGACAATTCTAAGCATATGCCCCCAATAATTGACCAATCCCATGGGTAAATGATGTTTTGTTAAAGGGATATGAAATGTAGAGAACCAAAGATGGAATAATATCTTTAAGTAATTAAAGTTAATAAAACAATGGAGATTTAAGAGTGAGTTTAAAATGAGAAAATTAAAACACACAATAGAACTATAAATAAGGAAAATAAGAAGTAAACTAATTTGATAAAAAAGGAAAAGCAGGAAAGCTCTAATACCACTTTGTGAGGTAGAGTGGTATCTAAAACAATATAAGAATACCAAATAGAAAAAAAAGGTCCAGACTAAATTCTTTGTAGTACAAGATAAAATGTTATAGATTGATGTAAACAAAATAAGAGTAACAAATAAATACTAGAAAAGTAAAGATCATAGAGATTTAATGTGCTTTGGTCCCATGGGGACCTATGTGAATGACAAGAACACCACCACCCACACACATGTTTTATTAATGATAAAAAGAAAACAAAATGCTACAAGGTTCAAAGAACTAGAAAGAATAAGAAATAGGAACAATGTGTACAAATACTAAAAATCTCAGAATAAAAAAAACAAAATAACCAAAACGATATATACAGTGCTGGACACATCAAGGTCCAGCTGTCCAGATCTCTTCAAGCTATAAATTGATTGCGCTCAATGTCCCTTGATGTATCCAATTTCTCCTATCCATGATAGAGGATTTTTCATATGGAAATGGACACACATCTTACACCTTATAAGGATTTAAACTCCACCAGACCATCGACAATGAGATGAAGTTGAGGGGGAGAAACAGGCCAGTCCAGATCCTCATCAAAGTAGGACTAACGAACTAGGATTTTACTAAATGAAAAATTAGAGAATATCCACACAAGAGTGGGAGAGATCTAGTGAATATTTCCCAGTGAAGTGACTGGGGGTGTAGGGGTCATCGGTCCCCTAACATTGACATGACCTTGAAAAACCACGACTAACTAGAGCATGCCACACACACATCATCAGAATAGAAACCGATCACCTTAGTTAACAAGTGGGATAGATAGATTCCATGGATGAAATGGGTGGCACAACAAGATCAATGGATAGGGATGATGCAGAGAAGGGACTGACACCATGGCATAGGGATGCGTGGGTGCAATAGCCTGATTGAAGGCCATGGAATTGTAGGAGTGGACCACATGGAGCTGCATCCCAACAAGGAAAAAAAGCCTAATAACATATAAAATTGAGCATTTAAATAATTCTAAAATATACAATTCTTTTCATGCATGTTTTAGAAAGTAAATGTCATAATTAAAATGACACAATTTCAATGTGAAAAAAGAGAAGATAAAGGCCATAATTTACAGAACGCACTCGTTTAAAAAAAAATTCTTATGTGTAGTTTGATGTGTTTGATTTAGAGGCATGGGAATGGAAGTTGAAATCCAACTAGTTATTATTCTTCTAGTGGTACAAGAAATCTTCTTGAAGAAATAGATACTGATGGTACTCTTCCTACCCTTGGTTTCTGCACCAAATTTTCTTTTATAGATATTGTTTCATCTAAAAAAGTCCAATCTGGGAAGGGTTATTCGGAAGGCACTCCAACAGATGGAGAACCATATGGGAGAGTTTATGGGTAGCTTTACATACATGAGAAAAGGATGGAACTAGATTCATTATCTAAGAATGATGATTCCCTTGATCCATATAATCTGGTTGGTGTGGCTTTTCCAGAATTTAGAAACAGTAAGGGTAAATCACATGTTGTGGACCTAAATATCCTGAGGAAGGTTTCACTAGGGGATCCATTAAGGTTTTATATGGTTTGTACAATGATGGAAGTAAACCTTCAATGTGAAAATATCAATTATCAAAGGGTCCAACCATAAAAACAACATACATGAGGCCTTTAACATTGCTAGAATAAGGATTTTTCAATGCAAAAAAGAACTGATATTTGGAACACCTTTAAAACACCTAAGCCTTTATCAGTGCTGGAAAATCATTCATAAATGGCCTGATTTATCTTCCATTTTATTTAACACTAATAAATGGTGATTTTATCAATGATGAAAATAGCACGGATAAAGTGGGTCCTTTATCGACACTAGTTTAGCACTGATAAATGGATATTTTATGAGCATTATTACTAGCAATAATAAAGGGGAATAATGATATAGTGTTGTTAAAATTACAGAACACTACAACAGTAAATATAGGGTGTAAATACATAATTTAATTGAAATAAAATTTACAATAGAAATACAATAAGAAACACTATACTATTTACATTTCAAACATTGGTTTGTACAATTACATTAGAAAGTAAAATTTATCACATACATTTTAAAACATCAATGTTCCTTTACCCACAGTCATGTAATTAGTTTCCGAACAAACCAACTCATCATGACCAAAATAATGAAACTATATAAGAAAACAATTCTTATGTTAATGATACTATAAATAAATAAATAAAACACAAAATTTAAATTTTAAACCCAAAACATATACTTTGAGTCATACCGAGCACACCATGTATCAGATTGAGTTGTAGTTGATTATTACACATAACACCATTTCTTTTTTTTCTCAAAAGAAGGTTCTCATGAATTGGATCACATCTGTGGTAATAAAACCTCTCACTATGTATGTGACTAAATTCAAGAGCACTTGCTTTTGAGAATAAGGTTTCAACTATAAATCCATTTATTATTTTTCTTCAAGTATTATCTCTATGAAAATTAACTAAATAAGTATCATATGTGAATGATAAGGAAATTAACTAAGAAATAGTTGAAAAAATTATGATAAAACAATCAGATCTTTTTTTTCTCAGTTTTGGATACATGATGCACATTTTAAACTAAAATGGAACTTATATATTGAAAGCATGAACTTTGAGCCACACTGACCACATCGTGTGTTGGATTGACATGTGATCTATTTATAAACATCACAAATGAATTATCTATTGTGATCTAAAGTCTAAAAATAACCCAAACTCGTTTTCTCAGTTTTGACTAGTGACACGCGTTTAAAACTAAAATGACACATTTATATTGAAAACACACACTTTGAGTCATATCAGTCACATCATGTGTCAGATTGATGTGTAATTGATTCTTACATTTCAAAAATTAATTATGGACATTTTCCCTAATATTTGAAAACAATACAAGCTCATTTTATTAGTTTTTTCTATTTAATGCGTGTTCTAAACTAAAATGACACTTTTGTATTAAAAACATGAATATCGAGTCATACTGATCACATTGTGTGTTAGATTTATGTGTGGTCTATTTCTAAACATAAAAAATGAATTATAGATTTTTTTTATAAAGTTTGAAAACAATCTAAGATCTTTACTCAATTTTGTTGATGTGACAAGTGTTTTAAATGGAAATTTCACTTTTATATTGAAAACACGCACTCTGAGTCATACCGGAGACATCGTGTGTCAAATTTACATTAATTAAATTACTACACATAAAAAATAAATTATGGACTTTTTTCCTAAATTTTAAAAATAACTCGGGCTTGTTTTGTTGGTTTTTGTTATGTTCTAGTTACTGGAAAGAAAAAATCAAAAAGAGGTAATCAGTCTAAATTTTGAGAAGAAGTTTGAGAAGTGTAGATTTGGTCATAGAAATATTGAAAAAGTTGAAATAGAAAAAATTGAGATAAGGTTCATGAGAGTGGGATAATCAAATAGAGTATATCAGATTCAGACCATCGGAGGCAGGCCATCATACGTAGGCTTAAGAAAAAGATTTTGGACTGTTTGTTTTGTAGAGCATAATTTTCAAAGAACTTCATTTTTAATTCGATCATTTTTAAGAGAAATTTGTAAATTTATGGGAGTAATTATAATCATTATCATTAAAATATATATGGTATCCAATGTTACTTAACACAATTTTTATTCAATTCTTCATAATAGTGAATTTTCATAGACCCACAAAAGTGGCTATGGAAAGGATGTAAATTATCACACCAAGGATGAACTTTTTAAATCATGGGTGTCATGTTAACTTTTCTATTTATTCATGAACTTGAGAATACTACAAATTGACAATGAAATAACTTTAACAATTCAAAGGATTTAAATTTAAAAAAGTTGAAATTCGTAAAAAGGAAACAGCTGATTCAACCCCCCTTTCTCAGTTGTTCTTTGATCCTTTGGAACTTCAATAATTATAGGTAAAGTTACATTATATCAAACATAATATGTATCCCAAAAAATATTGTTAAGAGTGTTGTGTGATGATTGATCTTGAGATGACCAACTAATGTATGATTGAAATTGCACATTGTATTTTTTGTTTGTGGTTATATAATTTGTAATAATTACATTTTCCTTAACTCATTGATGACCTGTATGTCATTCCTCTCTTTATATATATAAGGACTTGTGCATCCATATAAAAATGTTATATTTCCTAAACCCCTAGATCCCCTAATAGGAATGCGAGTAACATCCATTATCTATACTATTCACTATTCCTCCCACAACACATGGATCCTCTTGAGCATTCCTCAACCTACATGTTCTCATTTCCAAGACTGATTCCCATTCCTATTATTACTACCAAAATTTCTGCTTCCCAATCCCATTTCCACACAAAGACCAATTATTTTTCACACACTACCACAAATCAGTGTAAGGGAAGTGCCTGCTTTTATCAATGATAAATATAAATCATTGACAAAAGCCTCACCTTTATCAGTATTAGCGAAAAGCGTTGATAAAGGTGGTATTTATCAGTGCTATTCTTAGAATTGATAAATTTTTTTAATAAAAAATATTATTAATATATATATATATATATGCAATTATTATATTTATATTCATTTTTTTATTTATATACATTAATTAAAAAAATCATTTTTATAATTAAAATAAAAAATATATATAAACAATTATATTAATTATAAACATACATTTTTTAATTAATGCATATAAATAAACATTATTTTTGAATATAAATATAATAATTATATATATATTAATAATTTTATCAACAAGATCCTGTGTTATATGAAAGGCATAAGATTCCATATCATACTGACTGAACCGAGCAGGGGGCCTTGGAACCCTCTTTTCCCTATATTGGGTCAGCTGGTAGTCCCTATCAGGGGCTCCAAATTTAGATTTAGAATCTCAATTAAAAGAATACCCAAAATAATCCACAATAGTGGGCTAAAGAGTAGGTGGATTGGGCTGGACAAGAGCCTCAATCTTGTCTAGAGGCTCAGTTTCATCATCATTTTGAAAGGATGGATCACTAATTCCAAATGTTGCGGCTTTGGTTTTAGGATAGAAAGATTCATGAAAGTCAACATCCCTACTAATAATCTATTTTTGATATCAAGGTTTATCCACCCAGAGTTTTTACCCCTTAATACCCTCACTATACCCAACAAAGATGCATTTCAGAGCTATTGGTTCTAACATGTCAGCCATAACATGTGAATAACCTATACAACTAAAGAATATTATGTAGGAATAATAAGGGGATTACCATTACACAATTATTCAGGTGTTATAAAATGATTAGAATAAGAGGGACATCTATTAATAAGGTGGACAAAAGTGCTGAAAGCCTCTTCCCAAAAGGATTTGGGGAGGCCTGAGCATGCAAGCATGCTCCGAAATCTCTCAAGGATGGTCCTACTCATCCTTTATACTAATCCATTTTGTTTAGGTGTTTATCTAATTTTTTTATCTATTTTAACACCTTCAGATTCAAAAAATTGCATGAACTCATTGGATAGGTATTCAAGATCATTGCCTATTATAAGAGTTTTTAAGTTTCTTCCCAATCTGATTTTTAACTAAAGTTTTCTAGGTTTTAATGGTTTATAAAACATATGATTTTTTTTAAGAATATGGAACCACACATTCCTAGAGAAATCATTTATGAAGGTAACAAAATAGAAACCTACACCATGGGAGGAAGTCCTAGATGGACCCCATAGATCAAAGTATAATTATTCTAAGGGGATGGAGGCTTCGAAACTAGACCTGGAAAAGCTAACCCTTTTATCTATTCACATTACACAATCACTAAAAAATGAAATATTTCTTGGTGTGATGTCATTCCATATCACTTTCTTGTTGATTTCCTCAATCCTCTTAGAGATAACATGCCCTAATATCCTATTCCAAAGCATAGTATTATTAGTGTTGGTTGAATAGACACTACCCAACTATCTTGAATGGGTCTTTCCATTAAATACTTATATCCCATTTATTAAAGATCCCTTAATAATGGTTCTATATCCTTTATAGATTCTAATAAAACATGTTTTAGGCCTAATGGTGAACCCATTTTGGTCTAGGACCCCTAAAGAAACCATGTTTCTTTGAATTTTATGAACCCACCTAACATCAAATAAAGTAATGATTGTATGGTCATCAAGTTATAACAAAATAAAACCTCTATACTCAATCTTACACCTCCTATTATTATATAAGAGGAAACATCCTTCTACCCTTTCAACCAATTCTAGAAAGGAATCTCTAAAATGACACATATGCCTAAATCTAGGATCCACTCTTGATTGAGTTCATGGTTAGACACATTAAAGACCTTGGTAGTTTCATTACCAAAGTCTACAATAAGGTACTTATCAGTATATTGTTTAGAATCGAACTCATGCTTGAGTTTCCTACACTCGAGTTTATTGTGCCCTAGTTTTCCACAATGAAAACAAGCGACCTTTCTATCCCTTGAATTATACATAGGTTTAGGTTCTTTATTTATTTTGTTATTATATTTAATAAATTGTTTCTTCTTGATTATAGTTGGAGGTCTACCCTTTGATAACAAGATATTGACCTCACCTTTAATTCTAGGTATATAATGTAGTTCCTTAGAAAGATGGGATGATTTAACCTCATATTGGGTCAATAAGTCTCAACCATACATCATGGTCTCTACTAGAGTGCTGTAGGAATTATCAAAATAGATTATGAGGATAATTATTTGATCCTCATCATAAATAGAAACATTAATGTTAGATAAATATATCATGAATTTATTAAATTCATCTAGACGGGATTTAATTGAATTACCAAGTTTCATTTTAAATGTAAACTTGTAGGTTTTTTTGTAAATCCTACCTACAAAAGAAGAAGTCATGTAGTTTTTTTCAAGTTTAAGTCAAATTCTAGTAGCAGTAGACTCATAAGACACTTTAATAAGGACCCTATCACCTAGAGAATATAAAAGGAAGATATGTGCCTTAACTAACACATCATAGGGAACATCAACATAATCTATAACTGGTTGTCCAGTTTCATTCATAATTATAATAGGCTTCTTAGGCCCACAGAGGGCATCAATGAGTCTCTGTTATACAAGAAGGGCTCTTATCTTAATTCACCACAAATTAAAGTCATTATCACCATAAAATTTCTTGATTTAATATCTCATTATGGATATTTTTACCCAAAGAGTGGATGCCGAGTTCTTACAGACAACACTAAGCATACACCCCCAAAAACTAACCAATACCTTGGGTAAATGATGTTTTGTTAAAGGGATATGAAATGTTGTGAAATAAAGACGAGACAACATCTTTAAGTAATTATATTCAATAAAACAGTGGTGATTTAAGAGTGAGTTTAAAATGTGGAAATTAAAACATACACTATGACTGTAAATAAGGAAAATAGGAAGCAGTAAACTAATTTGATAGTAAAGGAAAAATAGGCAAGCTTCTGATACCACTTTGTGAGGTAGAGTGGTATCTTGAACAATAGAAAAATACCAAACAAAAAAAGACCCAGACTGAATTCTTTACAATGTTAGATTGAATGTTAATTATTGAAGTAACCAATATAAAAGTAAAAAAAGATTTCAAGAAAAGTAAATAACAAAGAGATTTAATGTTCTTCGGTCCCATGCAGACCTATGTGCACAATAATAACAACACCATCCACACATGTGTTTTATTAATTCTCAAATTAAAACAAAATGATACAAGGTTCAAAGAACCTACAAGAATAAGAAACATGAACGATGCGTACAAATTCTACAAATCTTAGAATGGACAAAAAAAATGAAAGAACCAAACCAATACTTACATTATTGTATGCATCAAGGTCTGGATATCTAGATCTCTTCAAGTCAGAAGTTGATCACACTCAATGTACCTAGATGTCTCCACTTTATACTCTCTATACTAGAGGAACTGTCATAGGGAAATGGCCACATGTATTCCACCTTGTAAGGATGTAAACTCCACCAGAACACCAACAAAAAGACGGATTTGAGGGGGAGAAATAAGACAGGATAGACCCTTGTCAAATCAGGATGGACGAACTAGGGTTTCACTAAAGAAAAAACAAGATAAAATACATAGAATATTGGTAGAGATAGAGTGAATATTTCCTAGAATAGTTACTAGGGGTTCAGGGGTCATCACTACCCTGACATCGACATGACCTTGAAAACCCACGACCAACCAGAGTATGCCACACACACGTCACTTGAAAAAAAATTGAGCACCTCAGTTAACAATAGGGATAGATGGATGACATGGATGAAATGAGTGACACAACATTATCAATATCCATGGATAATGAGGTGAAGGGATTACCACCATGGAACATAGACGTGTGGGTGCAATAGACCGGTCGAAGGCTAAGGCCTTGTAGGAGAGGCCCACATAGAGAAACATCCCAATTAGACAAAAAATCCCAATACCATATAAAATTGAGGATTTAAATAATTCTAAAATATATAAAATTTATCATGCATGGTTCAAAAAATAAATGGAAGAATTAACATGGCATAATTTCCATGTGAAAACAAGATAAGATAAATTCCATAATTCGTAGAATACACTCATCGAAGAAAATGATTATTATGTTTATTTTTATGTGTTTGATTCAGAGGCATGGTCATGACAGTTGAAATCCAAATAGTGCTTGTTCTGTTAGAGGTACAAGGAATATTCTTGAAGTAAGGGATATTGATGGTACTCCTGCTACCCATGGTGTCTTCACCAAGGTTTATTTTGTAGATGCAGTTGCTTCTAAAAATGGCCAATCTGGGAAGGGTTTTTGGGAATGCACTCCAAGATATGGAGAACCAGAAGGAAGAGATAATGGATAACATGTCATACATGAGAATATGATGGAACTAGATGTGTTATTTGAGAATGATGATGCCCTTGATCCATCTGATCTGGTTGGTGTGGCTTTTTTGGAATCTGGAAATAGTAAGGGTAAATCACCTGTTGTGTACCTAAACCTCTAGAGTAAGGTTTCACAAGGGGGCTCTCTTAAGGTTGTACATGGTTTAGATAATGCTGTAAGTAAAACTTTAGCATGAAAAGAACAATTATTAAAGGGTCCTTCCATAAAAACAACACACATTAGGTCTTAAGCAGTACTAGAATATGGATCTGTAGTGAAAAAAGAACTAACAATTGGAACACCTTTAAAATCCCTAAGACTTTATAGTGCTAGAAAAGCATTCATAAATAGCCTTCTTTATTAGTGATTTTATTTAGAACTAATAAAGGGTCCTACTATCAATGCTAAAAATATCACTAATAAAGTGGGTCCTTTATTGGCACTAGTTTTTCATTAATAAATGGATATTTTATTAGTTCTATTACTAGCACTCATAAAGGGGTATACTGCTACAATGTGCTATTAAAATTACAACACACTACAGTAGTAAATACATGGTGTAAATATATAATTTAATTGAAAAAAAATTTACAACACAAATACCAGAAAAAACTATATTATTGACATTTCAAACATTGGTTTGTACAATTACATTATTAAGTATAATTTATCACATAAATTTTAAAACATCAATGTCACTTTGTCTTTTTCCCTCAACTCGGAGTCATTCTATTAGTTTTTGAACAAACTACCTAATCCTGAGAAAAATAATGCACATATATAAGAAAACAATCCTTATGTTAGTAACACTATAAATAATTAAATTAAATGAAAAATTTCAATTTTAAACATAAAACAAATACTTTGAGTCATATCAGGCACACCATGTATCAGATTGAGTTTTAGTTGATTCTTACACATCACACCCTTAATTATTGTTATAAAAATAAGTTTCTCTTGAAATGGATCACATCTATGGTGATAAAAACTCTCACTACAAATGTGATCCAATTCAAGAGCACTTGATTTTGAGAACAAGATTTCAATAGTCACACCATTTATTGTTCGTATTCAAGTATTATCTCTGTGAAAATTAACTAAATAAGTATTATATAAGAATGATAAGGAAATTAACTAATAAATAGTTGATAAAATTATGAGAAAACAATCTGATATTGTTTTCTCAGTTTTGGCTATCGGATGCACATTTTAAACTAGAATGACACTTATATATTAAAAAAATGCACTTTGAGTAACACCGACTAGATCATATGTTGGATTGATGTGCGATCAATTTCTACACATCAAAAATGAATCATGGTTAAATGATTTATTATTTAAAAATAAACCAAACTCATTTTCTTAGTTTTGGCTAGTGACATGAATTTTAAAACTAAAATGGAACCTTTATATTGAAAACACACACTTTGAGTCATATTAGTCAGATCATGTGTCAAATTTATGTACAATCAATTATTACATGTCACAAATGAATTATGGACCTTTTTACAAATGAATAAAAACAATATGAGATTATTTTATTAGTTTTTTCTATTTGATGTGTGTTTTAAACTAAAATGACACCTTTGTATTGAAAACATGCATTTAGAGTCATACTGACCACATTGTGTGTCATATTGATGTGCAATCAATTTATACACATCAAAAATGAATTATAGAATTTTTTTAAAGTATGAAAAAAATATACACTTTTTTACTCAGTTTTGGTGATGTGACATGCGTTTTAAACAAAAATTTCACTTTTATATTGAAAACATGAACTTCGAGTCATAATGGTCACATCATGTGTTAGATTAACGTGCGGTCAATTCCTATAAGTAAAAAATGAATTATGGATTGTTTTATAAAATTTTAAAAATAACCTAGGTTTTTCCTAGTTTTGGCTAAGTTCTAGTTACTGGACATAAAGAATCAGGCTGAGGGAATCAGTCTAAATTTTTTAGAAGAAGTTTGAGAAGCACAAATTTTTTCATTGGAAGATCAGAAAGGTCAAAATAGACAAAAATTGAGAAAAGGGTCATCAGTGTGAGATCATCAGACAGAGGCTATCAGAGTTAGACAATCTGAGTCAAGCCATCAAGTTCAGGCATAAGACATAGATTCTGGATTGTTTGTTTTGTGCAACATAATTTTCAAAGAACTTCATTTTTGTTTGGATCAAATTTTATAAGAAAAATTTGTAAATTTATGGGATTCAGTGTAATCATTATCATTGGAAGATAGAATGTGTCCAATAGGATTTGACACAAGTTGTATTCATTTCTTCATAATAGTGAATTTCCATAGACCCACGAGAGTAGCTATAGAAAGGATATATATCCTCACACTAAGGCCAGACCTTATAAATCATAGGTGGCATGTTTACTTTTCTATTTATTCATGCACTTGAGCTTACTATAAATTGAGAAACAAATAATTTTAACATGTAAAAGGGATTAAATGTACTAAATTAAAAATTTGTAAAAAGTCAACAAGTAATTCAACCCCCCATTTCTCAGTTGTTCTTTGATACTTTGGAACTTCAATAGTTATAGGTCAAGTTACATTATATCAAACATAATAAGTATCCCAAAAAATATTGTTAAGAGTATTGTGTGATGATTTTTCTTGTGATGACCGACTAATGTATGATTTAAATTGCACATCGTATTTTTTATATGTGGTTATATAATTTGAAATAATTGCATTTTCTTTTCCTCATTGATGACCTATGTGTCATTCCTCTATCTATGTATGTAAGGACTTTCACGTCCATGTAAAAATGTTATGTTTCCCAAACCCTTAGAGCCCCTTACTTTCATGTGAGTAACATCCATTATCTATACTATTCACCGTTCCTCCCACAATACATGGCTCCTCTTGATAATTCCTCCACCTATGTGTCCTCCTTTCCAAGACTAATTCCCATTCCTATTATGACTACCAAAAGTTTTCCTTCCCAATCCTATTTCCTCACAATGAATAATTATTTTGCACACACTACCACAAATTGGTGCAAGGGAAGCGACTGCTTTTATCAGCGATAAATTGAAAGCACTGATAAAAGCCTCACATTTATTAGATATAGCTAAAAGCACTGATAAATGTAACTTTTATCAGTGCTAAAAAATGCTGATAAAGGTGTATCCCTTATTAGAACTTTTTTAGTACTGATAAATGTGGTCTTTATTTTCTCTATTCTTAGCATTGATAAATTTTTTTAATAAAAAATATTATTAATATATATTAAATTATTATATTTATATTAAAAATTAATGTTTATTTATATACATTAATTAAAAAATGCATGTTTATATTTAATATAACTATTTATATATTATTTTTATTTTAAATATAAACATGATTTTTTAATTAATTTATATAAATAAACATTATTTTTGAATATAATTATTTTATTTAAACATTTATATAATATGTAACTATTTATATATATTTTTTATTTTAATTATAAACATGCATTTTTTACAAAAATGTGTATATAATAAAAATAAAAATAAAATAAAAATATTTTATTTAAGGAGTTATATAATATATAAATGAATATATTTATTTAGATATATACTTTTTAAATATATTTAGTTATAATTATAAATATAAATAAATAAATAAATATTTAAATAATTATAAATATACAATAAATATTTTTAAATAATAAATATATTCACTATATTTATAATTATAAATTTATAATTATATATAAATAATTTTTAAATATATTTATTTATAATTATAATTATAAATAAATAAACATATACTTATACTTATAATTATAAATAAATAAATATATATTTATTATATATATAATTTAATATATATATATATATATATATATATATATATATATATAAATATAAATAAATTATCAAGAGTAGATCTTTATCACCACTTTTTTAGAAAAGATAAATATGCCCCATTATAAGTGCTAAAAAAGCGATGATAAAGACTAGTTTTATTAGCACTTTCTATTTTAGTGCTGATAAAACTACTCTTTATCTGCGCTTTTTAGAAAGTGCTGATTAAAACCTTACCCGATTTTGTAAATGAACCCTAACAATAGGATTCTCTCTCACACACCTTCAAGCTCTCACAGAACCCTACTTCTTCCATGCCACAACTCTTTCCGCTGCTATGGCTGTTGGTTGACGCCACTTTCCATCTTTTGTCATGCCACCTCTCGAACCGATCTTTTATTGTGCCGCCGCTCTCTCCACTTCCTCTCTCAATCCTCAGTGACTTCTTTGATGAATCCTTCTTCTCTAAATCTAACGTAAGTGAAAAATCCATGCACCACATCACACCCCTTCACTACATCGTACCACACCACAAAAATATCATGATATCTCTATGAAAAACAATCTTTGAATGATACTTGGAATTTTTTTTACTCGCATGAAAAAACTAGGGGGATGTTTTTAATGTGTAAGATTCATTGAAAGTGGTTTGAAGAATGTTTCTAGGTTTCAAGGGTATGTTGAATATAGGACTATGGTAGATAAGGGAAATTGATTACTTGGTTAGGTGGAACCACAAATTGTATGATGGTCTGGATGATGGGTCTTTGTTTATTTTTATCCAAAGGAGATTTGAAGAGTTTATATGATTTCAATATTCTATTAATTAACATAATTCAATCCATAAACCTTATTTATATTCAAATTCTCACCAATATATAATATAATTTTTTATGAATAGAGGATAGGAAATTCTACTCTATTTATATTTTGGTTCATGGGTGCGATAGGGGTGATACACAACATGTCTACTTATGTTACAATGTTGTTATGAATTTCTATGAGAAATCTATCCATTGTGACTAATTTATTTTATATAATTAAATTTCATTAATTAATTATATTTTTTTTATAAATAATTGAAATGTATATTTTATGGTGTTATGTCCTTGTGTGATCATAGGTTTTATAATTAGGTTTTAACGGTCTTCTATGAACTTATGTGATGGTTCTTCCATATTCCTTCAGGGGATAACAATACATTGAGGTTAGTGGTCTATAATGTTTCACTAGGTAAAATTAATTGTTCATGAGATTTGTGATATGTGGCCTCAAATCCTGATTGTGATTGACCTAATCCTAAAATGATTTTATTTTCCATAAACTATATAAGTTGTATTTGGACAACTATAACCTATTAGAACCATACTAATTTTATTCCATGATGCTATGGTTATATAAGTCCATGAGATTGAATTAAATTCAATTGGAATTTATATTTACCCATGATTGCATGGCTGAAATGAGATCACAAGATCACACAACTGAGGCATGTAGTCAACAGTTCCACATTCCCATCACCCCTCATCCCATATTAGTTTTCCAAATATATGTTACATCTTTGATATTGTTTAATTTTATGACATTAAGTATTATAGTTAAATTTTAGTATTGAAGGATTAAATTTAATTTACCATCGCATAGTTTTTTAAAGAAACAAAAATAATTTTAGTGAAGTGAAATTTACTTTTATCCTACAAAATATGTTTTATATAAAACATTGATACGAGAAAAATAATCAATGTATCTAAATATATGCATTTTTTTCTACTTGTCTATTTATTTTTAGCCAATAATTTAATAAGTTTTGTTTAATTCTCAATTATATATTCTTGACATATATTTTTTAAAATATTTATAAAATTTTAAAAAGAATGTTATTATTTGATCCTTATATTAATGAATTGAAGATATTTTCATCATATTAAATATATGAATAAAATAAAATAAATTTCAACTAAAATAAAATACCAATAAGTTCTATATAATACGTTTTTAAACTTTATCAAACCATCTTCATAATTCTTACAAATTTTAACTTAGTCATATTTAATCACTTACAACCAATTGAAAATAAACAAAACATAATTTCATTTCATTCCAATATTATCCATTATAAGCTCAATACGGGTTCTAATAAGATTGGGGGAAATATTTTATCATTAGAATAATGACTTATTTATTGAAAATTTAAATTTAATATAAAAATTATTTAATTAAATTTAATCAATATTTCCTAATATGAATTATCATATAAAAATATCATATTTTACTAATTGAATGTATATTTTATTATTTTTTATAATTGATAAAACTTTAATAATATATATTTTTTACATATTGAATCCGTATTTTCAATTTATTTTATAAAAAACATTCCATGATTATTGTAAATTTTATTATTAAATAAAATTATATGTGTATTTATAAATGATGCATTAAATGTGAGTGATTTTATAAAGATATTTTTAAAAATATTTTATATCCTAATAACTATAAACAATGATGAACACATAAATCATATACTTTCAGTGAGCTAAGATCCATATTTCATCATGACTTACACTAGTTATCAGGTAAGTAAACCATGATTATTTTGGTATAGAATTATCCTAATCATAACAGTTATAATTATTATATATTTGAGTAGATGACCACCTATCCAAATCTATAATGGATTCACTCAACTATATTCCTATGGTATCCTCATTATTAGGGATTCCTAGTTAGTGTAATCCAAATAAAACACCAAGAATAATCCAAAGTATAGTTATGTAGAATCTCACCTTAGATTCCACTTAGCGATTCCTCGAGATGGTGTCCATAAGACCTCAAGCATGCCTCCCTGAATACCAAAGGCTATTGTCTAACAGTGAGGACCTAGGGTGTATCCATGGGGGGGATATGCCATCATTGATCAGATTGGATCATAGAATTATATATATATATATGTATAGAGAGTAAGGAATAATAGAAGTAATAAAAACTAGAAAAAAATAGAAAAAATAAAATACGTAATCATGAAAAATAAATAAATAACTGGTGGATGTTAAATAACAAGAAGATACAATATGATGATCATGGTACTATAGGTATACAAAAGTGTGCATGGGGGACTGGGGATACAAGAATATACCATATGATAACCAAAATATAAAAAAGGCCAACAACTTCTATGACAAACATCTCGAGTATAGGCTCAGTTATCTTCCCCCATACTCTATAATAGTAATTCAAATTAAACATTGGAAGCTAGAAGATTCCCTTTATCAATACCTACAACCATAAAGTCTTATTTCATAGATAGGAAGCCCATGAAGGGTGTGAGATAAAATATCAGTAGGCCACCACCAATGGTATCTAGATCAAACCAGTACGTGCATTATAAAATGAGTGGTGTGACATAGTAAATAAATGAAAAATAAATAAATAAATAAATACATTGGACTAGGTTCCACTTGTCACCCATACAATTTACCCGCTTCATCCTAACCCGATGCGTCTAAACCAAGGGATATTTTATAGGTAAAGTGAGTGGGGGTAAAATGTGAGAAGGTGGATTGTCCCCAAGCTTATGTTTGGTCTTGGAGGAAACATCCCCATGTTTCCAAAACAAAAGGATAATTTCTCATTTAAAATCATTCACTTAATTTTTAATTCAATTTATAACTTTTTATAAAAATATTAAGAGTCACCCTGAGACCATCCATGGAAATTATAAAATAATTATATGTATCGCTCTAGGGGATTTTTAAAATCCCAATTCCTAAGGAGTCCATCTAAGGCGACCCAAGAATGAAGTCCCAAGTGTCACTCAAGGCATGGTGTGATAATGTCAAGAACTAACCTCCGATTCCATACCCGATTTCACATGTAGGGTATCAAGTCTCTCTTTTTCATGGTATAACCACCATAATATTGAGCCCATCTAAGGGGTCTCCCCTAGGGAACTAGTGTCACTTGTATGAAGGTAAAACAAAAAATGCAAGGTGTGCCCATCCTAGGCATAGATAGTGTCCCCCCTAAATTTTTTATAAATAATTAAAAAATCAATATATAAGGAACATTGATCCCGTTCAATGGGTCCTTAATTCAGGACCCATTATATCACCCATGGCACTAGTTGAAGATATGACTTGGTTATAAAATCCAGAACACTTAATAAAACAAATTTTTATAACATGAAGGTCATATTGATCAATTCATTCTCACTTAATGGTCCATTTATGTCATGGGGTGTAGTTCATTAAAAAATTATCCAATTAATTTAATTCAACCACTTAATTTATATCATGTAGTATAGGGGCCTAACATCTCATCAACCAATTCAACCAACTTAATCAACTTAGGGTATCAATTATAATGAAACACCCCTCAAGGTATGTTTAAACTATCTAAGGAGATAGGTAAATTAAGGCTCAAAGGTAGATCACACCCATTGGTTGGAATAAATTCAAGGTGATCAACCTAAGGGGTTTATTTTCGTCTAGCTCGGGTTTCAATTGGCACTGTAAGGATTTCCATTTAATTTAACTAGAAAATTAAGGGTGTTATTAGAAAGGTCTGGCTCACGACATGGCATTTCATTCTATAGAATGAAAAAAAAACATGAGGAAAGAAACTATACCACCTACCTTATCCTCTCAGATCTCCCCTCATCCAATGTCAACCTTTGATTTGAGATATAACCAAAGAAATAAAAGAAACACTCAAATGACCTGAAAACCGGAAAAATGAACTTGCACTAAGATAATGAAAAATAGGATGGAAGAAACATGAAATATAATGGAGATTAATGATGAAAATATCGAGATCTTTCCAATGGATCTAACGGTGAGTGAAATGGAGTTTGAATGAAGGAGTTATCACAAAATCTATAAGAGGAGGAGGAGGAACACTGTGCGTGGATAGGAGGGGAGATTACTGGAGAAATAAGGGAGGAAGATAGAAAAAGGGTTAAAACATTAATTAAGGTATGTTTTGTAAATTAAACCTCAAATATAATGGCATAGGATTTGTCCACATAGTTTTCCAAACCATGTGCCAACCGTGCGCTAAGACACTGCTCTAAAGGGGCACCCTGAATGGTTAGGTGCATGGTTTCTTTAACTGTTCACCAACCATGAAAAAATCCTTTTTAAAAAACTGTAGAAGGATCACATGGACATGAACCCTAGGTCACATGGTTTAAGAAAAACTGTGAACCCCATAGGTCTCCAGTATCTTCATCCACACGATTTAGTGAAACTATGCGGGCTAGGAAGCACAGTTTCTACTAACCATGTGGCCTAGTGTGCCTCTTCCAATTTCAGGGATTCAGGCTCCAAATGAGCCTCAGGAACACCCAGAACCTCCTTTTCTCTATTTTGAATCATTAGTATGACCAAAAAATGAAACTAAACAAAAAATGAATGGGCTATGCCTTTAGGGAGATTCAGGATGTTACAAGATCTCCCCCTTAAGACAACTCATCCCTGAGTTTCCCTTTCGAGGGAGGTTGAGTGTTCTTAGAGAAGAGTTCCAAATGTTTCACATGTACATCAGATTACCACTCTTAGGTCTCATACTTTACACGTCTATGCTTCCATAGCATTTAGACCAGAGGAACTGAAATTCCTCACAGTGCATTCCTTCTCCAATGAATGATACATATTGAGTGCTCCATGAAGGGAACATCCGCAACTAGATCAATGTGCTTAGGGTAAAAAAAATGATATGGTTTATGATGATACTATCAAAGTTGCAATACTTGAAATATGTCATGCATGGAATGATACCTATGAGGTAATAATGACTGATAGACTACTAGCCCAACTCTCTCTACTACCTCGAAAGGCCCAACCTATCAAGGTGATAACTTTCCTTGTCTATAAATTTGTCTATGACCCGATGTAGGTGATACATGTTTAAATACCCAATGTCCCACCTTGAAATCTAGAGGTCTATAAGAAAAATATATATAAGACTTATGCTTGTACTGATCTATATCCATACACTTTTGATTCAAATAGACTTGCTATGAATTCTCCTGAATGAGACGAGGACCCAGTGGTGTTACCTCACCTACCTCTAACCAACACAAAGGTCAATGACCTTGAATACCATAACGGTACTCACACAGAGCCATCTGGATCATTTCTAGAAATATATAGTTATAAGGAAACTCAACTAGAGGGATATGATTTTCCCATAAACCTCCAAAATCAAGGATGTATGCCCAAAGAATATCCTCTGACACTTGTATCATCCACTCAGACTTGTCATCATTTTGAGGGTGATATACTATACTTATGAGCAGCTATGGACCCAATTACTTTTGCGACCCTTTCCAGAACTGTGAAGTAAATTGAGAATCTTGGTCCAAAATTATATAATAGGGAACAACATGAAGTTTCTATATCTTCTAGATGTAAATCCTTCTTAGCTCATCAATAGAGAAGGTCTCTTGGATAAGTTTAAAGTGTGAAAACTTGGTCAACCTATTGACGATCAGCCATACCACATCTCTGCCTCAAGGGGATCTCAGAAAGACCATCATAAAATCCATGGTGACGTTGTTCCATTTCCTCTCAGGAATAGTGACAGGTTGTTGAAGTCTGAAAGGTTGTTTGTGCTCTGCCTTCACCTGCAAACATGTGGGGCATCGAGTAATGAAACCTTCTATTTTCATCTTTATACCTGTAAACCAATACTGACAGTGGATGTCTCAGTACATCTTGGTGATACCAAGATGAACTTACCATATAGATTCATGCGATTCCTTCAAAAAATATTCTCATATATCATAGGGAACCCAAGCACACCCACATAAGAGGAAAGTATCATTTCCATCAATCATCCAACTAGGAGGTGGGTTCCCACCTGTGACAATATCCCTCAAAACAAGGCCCTCATAATTAGATAACTACATTATCTGGGCCCTCTCCATGAGATATGATGTCACTTCTAGAGATACTAGAACTGGATTACCATGCTATTCTTGGACCTCTAGGTGCATCTCAAAAAATATATTCATTAACTACCACTCACTACTGTCCTCCTTGAAGACTTGCGTCTGGGTCTTTTAGATCAAGGAATTAACTATGACATTAACCTTTTTGGGTGTGTAAGAAAGATCAAAGTAGAAGGATTGTAGGTATTCCACCAAACCATATTGCCTTAGATTAAAATATCATTGATCAGAGATGTATTTGATATTTTTATGGTCTATGTAGACAACTAAATACTCACCCAATAAATAGTGCCTTCAACAACACAGATCATGAACCACATCTTCTAGATCAAGTTTGTGCATAGGTTAATTTTGGTAATGAGGCATCAGTTGGTGGGACCCATATTCTAGAACTCAATCATGCTACATTAGAACTGCACACAACCTAATTATTAAAGCATCACAATAAAATTTATAACTTCTGACCAAATCTGGTAGAATTGGAATCAGTGATGAAATTATTCTTCCCTTTAAATCCTAAAAAGTTGTATCAAAAGCTTCAATCTAGTCAAATTTCACACCTTTCTTGCTCAAGCATGTAATCAGATCTTTCATGTATGAGAAGTACTGGATGAATCACCTATTATATCAATCCAACCCTAAGAATATATGCATAACAAATACGTTCTTGGGATTCTCCCATGAAATAGTGATTCTCACCTTCTTTAATTTAATAGATACGCATACCACTGAAATGATATTACCCTAGAAGTGAACCTTTATGATCAAAAAGTGTAATTTACTAAGCTTCACATATAGTTGGTTCTATCTCACTGTATTAAACATGATCTCATGATGGTTGGTATGGTTGTGTTTAGTAAGATAAAACACTAATATGTCATATATGAAGACCACAAAAAAAGAATCAATATATGGGTGGAAAACCTAATTTATCAGAGCCATATAGACTTATAGAGTGTTTCTAAAACCAAACGACACATCTAGATACTCATACAAGCCATAACTGCTCCAGAATGTTGTACGTGGTATGTCTGATGGCCTCACATGAACTTAAAGGTAGCGCGACCTAAAATAAATATTGTAGAAAATCATTTCCCCTTAGGGATGGTCAAAGAGGTATTCTATACAAGGTTGTGGATACTTTTTTTTTCATCATAAGCTGGTTCATTCGGTGGTAATCCATGAAAAATATAATGGTACCACCTGCCTTCTTGTGAAAAGGCCTTGTGAACCCCACAACGATGTGCTGGGTTGGATAAAACCCTTATCCTCTAGATCTTCCAACTATTTTTTGAGTTCTTGGAGATATATAGGTTCCATACTCTACGGTGGAATAAAAACTAGTGCTGAACCTAGAACAAGATTGATGGTGAACTCAACCTCTCTATCTGGAGGTAAGATGAAGAAATAATCAAGTAAGACATCCTTGAAATGATCCACTATAGGATGTAATTCTACAAGTTACATTCCCAGATCACTCATTAAAAGGCTGGCCATATAGGCTATCACTCCACCTAGACCAGTACTATTGGGTCTATATCGGCCTTCCTAGACATCTCATTCTCCCTTATGGATATATGTTCTACCCTCAGGGGATGTGAAAGACACTCGGTGGCAGTAGCAATCTACATGGGCTCAATAAGGCACACGACAATCCATACTGAGAATGACATCGAATCTAGTCATCTCGAGGACAAAGAAACTCCACATAAAATTATACCCACCTATTTCAAGGGGGCACCCCTTTTACTGGTGTATAACCTCATCTCTAACTCGTAACAACATTTCATGATTCATAACGCCATTGGAGTACTCTATCACTAATCCTAGAATTCCCATAGTTGCAGCCAATAGAAAAGAGTTTGATGCATCCATATCAAATAAGGAAGATACTAGAGTGAAGGATAATATAATAGTACCTCTAACCATACATTTACATAGAATATTCTCCTTAGGTGTAGGCTACACAACATAGATGTGGCCTGAATCACGACCCTGGGATGTTGCCTGAGTAGATGAATAAGGTTCGCTTTATTGACACTAATACTCTGAAGCATGACTGCCTCAACCATGAACACCTTCTCATCCTGAGCGGGCTATATAAGACCATATTTCATCATAACCTAGTTTCATTGATCTTACAACTAAAGGTGGTGCTGGAATAGAAACCCACTCACTTGGAACTAGAGAAAAATATCGGTTGAAATGCTAGAGGTGACCCATCCATCCAGAAGCCCAACACTCAATCAGATTACTTGTACATTGAGTATTTTTATAGCCTAGCCTTCCACACTCATGACACACTAAGTTATTGTTAGTGTGTTCCACCTGGCTAGTACCACCCCCATGTATAACCTCTAAACATCACTTCCTACTACTATATGAGACACTGCTCAACCTGGAAGATGAACTTTACTGTTTCACATTACTTTATTCCCTTAGGTTTAGCTTAGTGATGAGGGGATAATTCAATATCTTTGAAACATTGGTTGACCTAAAGATGTTCACCAGTGAGAGGATGGCGTATGCAAGACCATCCCCAAACTTCCTTGTAGTAGTCAACTCGTCACTAGAAAAGGTCAGTACGAAACATTTCAATTCAGGGAAGCGAGATGAGTATTCCATCATGGACATGTCACCTATTTAAAGGTTCATGAACTCCCAAGCATGTTCTGTTCTCAGAGTCTAATGATTGAAATAGTCAAAGAAGACTGTCTAGAAGTCTTCCCAAACCATACACTGATGTCAGCCATCCTAAGTGAGAATGTCCCACCAATACTAGGCAGATTCACGCATCATATAGGTTGTGAGATTGACCCTCTACTCTGAAGGCATATCAATATTCTTGAAGATTTATAAAATTACCTCAATCCATGACTCAGCTGGCTAAGGTTCTCCATCCCTCGAGAATGGGGGATGATTATGTTATTAGAACTCCCAAGTTAGCTCTTCCATAGAAGGGGTAGGTTAGGGAGAACCTTGTACTAATTTCATGAATCAAAAGAAGATATCACAAAACTGGGCATTAACACCCAGTGGAAGATACACATGAGGTTCCTTATGTGGAACTACAAGAGGAATCAAAGATGGATCAGGTACCACTACTTCAGGTGTATGCTCATCGCCACTCTCCTATCATACAACATGAGGTTTTTATGGCAGCATAGCTCTATAATTTCTAATCTCATTCCTCAGATAGGATTTATATCAGATAAGGAAATAGGTAAGGAAAAGACAGGAACAAATCCATCATACTAAAGAAACAAACTCCTCTACCTACTCACGGAGTTAGGTATTGGTGACAAGAATGAGTCCTAGAAGGGTCAAAGGAGAAACAACCTACTGCCCACTATTAAGTTCGAGTTATGGTCCAAGTCTTGTATTTACTACATATAACATTTTCATTTAATTTTAAATTTTTTATTCATTTTCATTAATTTATGAATTTAAATTTTATTTAAATGGTTAAATTAGATGGATCACCACTCCCAATTTATAAGGTCCCATGGAACTTATAAATTTAGATGTGGAATCTACTTAATCATAACCATAACATGTTCCATCCTATGGGACTGATGGTCCATGAATCAACAGGCCACAATTGGATCCTTAAGGAATCTGCTTCTACCTATATAGGAAAACACTACTAGCTTGTGGCAGATACTTTAAGTGCCAATGTTTTTCTTAGTCTTTTAAAAATAATCATTACATTTCTATATATAACCACCAAATAAAATCAAGGCATAACAAATAAGTAACACACAACAATCACATGCAACACAGGAAATGCATGCGAAAATAAAATATGGCATGAAATAATGCATTTAATGTACGTCCTATGGTGCCTAGTACGATGCATGATTCTAATATTCCCTCATATCATCGGGTCAAGTCCAAACAACCCTTTAAAATTACATCATCATTAACAACAACACAAATTAAGTGTGTCACCCAATAGTAAAATCCATGAAACTACAATAGCACAAGCAATAAAAACAATTACCCAACCCAAGAAATTTGGGTTTCCTCTGTACGTGGGTCAGATACTCCTAGGTACAATCTCATAATGAAATCCCACTATCCTAGTCTCCTGTATAATACCCAAATAGTAAGAAAAAAAAGGAAAAAAGGGCTCTGATAACACTTTGTAGCATCCCACCCCAGATGTCACTTAGTGGTGCCCCGTGACTGTGTCCACAAGACCTCAAGAACGCCCCCAAACACCAGAGGCTTCCTAATAGTAGTGAGATCCTAGGGTATGTCCATGGGGATACTATTAACTTGATAATTAGAGTTGAGTAAAACATTATATATACATATATATAAAGAGTAAGAATCAATAGAACCGATAACAACTAGAAAACAACAATTGAAATAAAATACATAATCATGAAAGATAAATAAATAACTGGAGGAAACTAAATAATAAGAGGATAAAATATGATGATCATGGTACTCTAGATATACCAAATTTCTTACAGAGGATATGGGATACATTCATATACCACATTCTAAAAAAATATACAAAAAGGATAAAAACTGATACGACTCGCATATTAAGCATAGGCTCGATCCTTTTCCCCTTACTCTATCATAGTAATGTAAATCTAATATCAGAAGCTGGATGATTACCTTAATAAATACCTAAAATTATTAAGTCTTATTGGGTACTATAGGTGGACCAAGCAGGGTGTGTGATAAAATCTTAGTTGTCCACCACCAATTATGTATAGACCAAACCAGTACATGAATTATAAAATGAGCGGTGTTCCATAGTGAATAAATGAAAAATAGAAATAAATAAATAAATACATTGGACTAGGTTCCACTTTGAAAATGTCTAATTTACCTACTTCGACCTAAGATTATGATTCTGAACCAATGGATCCTTCATAGCTAAAGTGAGTGGGGGGTAATATGTGAGAAGGTGGATAGTCCCCAAGCTTGTGTTTGGGCTTGGAGGACATATCCCCGCATTTCCAAAACCAAAGGATAAATTCTCATTTGAAATAATTCATTTAATTTTTCATTCAATTTAAACATTTTTATAAAATTATTAAGAGTCACCCTAATCTCATCCATGGTTATTCTAAAATAATTCTATGTATCACTCTAGGGGCTCGGTAAAAGGCCATTGCATAGGGAGTCCATCCAAGGTGACAAAAGAATGAAGTCCCAAGTGTTACTCCAAGAATGGTGTGATAATGTCAAGATCTAACCACTAACTGCATACCTGATATCACATGTAGGGGCCCTAGTCTCTCTAATGTAATGTTACATCCATCATTCCATCGAGCCTGTCCAAGGGGTCTCCCTTAGGGAACTGGTTTCACTCGTCTAGAGGTAAAACTAAAAATGCATGATGATCCCATCCCCATCATAGCTAGTGTTGCCACCAATGTGTTTACAAATAATTACAAAAATCTATCTATAATTAATATTGATCCCATTTAATGGGTTCTTAATTCTAGACCCATTGTATCAACCATGGAACTAGATAAGGATATGACTTGGTTAGCAATGACATACCATTTAACACAACAATCATTTATAACATGAAGGTCCTATTGTTCAAGGAATTATCACTTAATAGTCCATTTTTGGTAAGGGGTGTAAAACATCAAGCACTTGACCAATTCATTTAATTCAATCACTTCATTTATGGAATGGGGTATAGGGCCCTAACACATGGCTCATCGCCCAATTCAACCAACTTAATCAATTCATTGTATCAATTATAAAGAAACACTACTCAAGGGATGCTTAAACTATCTAAGGTAATGGGGAAATTAAGGCTCAACTATAGAGAACACCCATTGGTTGGCATAAATTCAAAATGATCAACCTAGGGGGTTGATTTGGTGTTAGCTTAGTTCATAAATGTCATGATAAGGATTTCCATTTAATTTAACTAGAAAAGTAAGGGCGTAGCCGAAAAGGTCTATCCCGCAACGTAAAGACACATGTTATATAATGAAAATAAATGATACTAAAGAACCTATACCAACTACCTTATACTCATATATCTTCCCTCATACAGGATTGGATTTTTATTTGAGATAGAATTTAAGAAATCTAAGAAACCATCAAATGCCATGAAAATAGGGAAAATGATATTGCACCAAGATAGTGAAAAAGAGGATGGAAGAAACTTAAAATATAAGGTATAGGAATGAGTAGATTACTAAATTTTTTCCAATGGATCTGATGATGAGTAAAACATATGCTGGATGGAGGAGTTATCACAAAACCAACCAACCAGAGGAGGAGGAGCACCATGCATGGAGAGGAGGGGGGATCATTGGAGAAATAAGGGAAAAAGAGAGGAAAAGGTTTAAAACATTCATTAATGAAACTTTTTGTAAATTTAGCCTCAAATATAGGGGTTCATGGTTTGGCTGCACGTTTGGCCAAACTGTGTGCCAACAGTGCGCCAAGCCACTGCTCCAAAGAGGCACCCTGCATGGTTAGGCACACAATTTCCTTAAGCGTGCGCCAATCGTGAAAAATTAATAAGTCAAAAAGAGTAGATGGTTCACATGTTTATGTGACATGGATCAAAAAGTTGAAAACAAACCATGTGTCCCCCAAGTCCCCACTATTTTCAGCCACACGGTTTAGGGAAACCATGTGGGCGGGGTGGCATGGTTTCTACAAATTGTGCGGCCCAATCTACCTCTTCCCATTTTAGGGCTACAGGATCTAAATGATCCCTAGACACACCCGAAACCTCCTTTACTCTCTTGGGAAACATTACTATGTCCAAAAAAAAGGAATCTAAAGAGAAAACCATTGGTTCATACATTTGGGAAAATCCAGGATGTTATAACTCATGATAAGATAGAAAATACCCAACATGAAAATATTAAGTTACATATAGTTTTCTTTCCTTATGAAACATAATATAGGGGTATTAATCATGAGATTAAAAATACTAAGTTGAATGATTGAGGAATAAAAAATTTATACCTTGGAAGGAATCACATACTCAGTATTAAAAGGGTTTCTTTTAAGGACTCAATAATTTAATATACAATATATTTATATTAAATTCAAAACTATTACATCATATGTAATTTTTACATTTCAATGTTTTATTTCTTTTTTTATGTATGATTCTAATGATTTAGTTTTTGAAATACCTATTTCATCCACAACTACAGCTTCTCTCTTATTTTTTGTCAGCTTCTTAGGGAATGAGTTTCAATAAACAAAATGCTATAATAACCATCATCCTCACCAGCTTCATCTCCCGAACAATTATTATTGAATTTTGTTGCTTAAGACTCGTCCCCATCTCTTTTGGACATTAATATATGTTTATTGAACTAATCTAAGTAGTAGTAATCCCATACTAGTTACCAGTGAAAATTGTGGATGAATTTAGAGGATAAAACCTACCACTAGTAGAGTAATTTGTTTCTTAAATTCAGCAACCCATTTCCTTAAAAGCATTATGAAATTATTTGAAACATTAAAATGTTGGGTACCCATTATTTAAAAGGATCCTTTTTATATATTTATTTATTTTTTTAAATATTAATATTACAAAATAAAATAGGAAGGATATGAATATAACATGGATGGATGCCAATTATATGATAAAATAGTATGAAGATATGGTGAAAGAGTTCGTCATGTTTTCAAAAGATAATGCATATTACCCTTCTCAAATCCCTTTTCCATGTTTATGATGTTTTTATTCAATGAAAATTAGTCCATATAAGTTGGAAGAACACTTTATTTTTTACAAAAATAGATCGATGTTATAAATTTTGGAATAAACATGGAAAAAAAGAGAATGTATCTAGTGACTGGGATAACACTAAATTTTATTGATCATCTAATATGATTACAAGTGTGAATAATGAAGAAGACCGTATCAAGTATATGACATGATTACAAGTGTGAATGATGATGAAGACTGTAATGAGGAAATGAAAATGATAGTTTATTATGAACTTCTTGATTATCCAAAATTGTTTGAGAAGTTAAATATTTGTTCAAAGATGCCATTTTTTTTAGAAAAGTGATCTCCAAGGCTCTTGAATTAAATGAAAGAAAAGATTACATCAGTATCAAGGTAGAGAATTTATATTTTTCCTTTTGTAATAATGAAAAAAAATCATTGGTATGGGTTCTAAGAAATAAAAAACCTCCTAATTTTCTCCTTTTTTTCCAACACATCCTCAAAGTCATTGGATTCACGATAGACATGTGTAATGATGTATCTCATAGAAGAGAGATGATCAAGTAAATTGGACCAATTTTCTGTTAGTTTCTAAGAGATATGTACCTGCCCTTTTCTGACATCTTGATCAATGGTTGTCGAATCACATTCAAACCAATTTTTTTTCCAGTTATTTTGTTTTTTAGTCTTGAAAAAATTGATCATCCCATACATCCCAGCTTCTAAGGATGTTATCATTCCATAATGTCCATAATTTAAATCAATAACTTCACTAGAGGAGTCCCTAAAGACATAACCGTAGCCAGTTAGCCTTGGGTTACCCTTTGATCCCCCATCCAAATTTCACTTTTTCTAACGAGTGAAAGGTGGATACCAGAAAACCTCAAAGGTACAGTGAGGAAGAGGGTAGTTACCATGCAACATCAGGAATCTCATCACCATGAGGCCCTCCAATGATTTTTTTTAGTAATAATAATGAAACATGTTGTAGTTATGAATCACAAAAAATATTTGTGAAAAAGAAGTGTTGATGTTGAAGATAACTTTCTCATGAATGGATTTATTAATGCCCCTCCAGATGGTATACACTAATTCCATGAAATATACTTTGAACAGAATGGTGTCCTTCCTCAACATATAGATGTTAGGTAGTGCTGGGAGGAACTTGTTGATCTTGCTTTCTCAAGGAATATGAAATCCAAATAAGTCATAAATATAATTCCACAAGGAGGAGGCAGATTGGAAGTAGATAAATAAGTGGCCGATGTCCTCATGGTACTGGTGAAAAATCACACATCTAGAAAATAGAGAGATTAAAACCTACTAGATATTAACATAAAAAAATATTTTATTAAATTGAAGCCTCCAAAATAAAGTAAACCTATAAGGGGGTATCCATTTTTTGTTGAATTGACAAATCCATTTTTGAATTCTTGGAAAAATTTGATTATAGAATGATTTGGAGTCAATATTACCATTCAGATATGGTTACCATACTAGCATGTCTCAATGGATTAGAAATTCATAACATGGGATAGTTTGAATAATTTCATCTGGGATTAAATCTAGTTTAGACATCCGGTCTCTAATAGAGCTACTAAAATAAATGTCTTGGTTTGAACATGTGATTATTTAAATGAGATGTTTTCAAACCCAATTTTCATACCAAAATATTAGAGAGGAACTAGAACTAACCAACCAGTGAGCATGACTAAAGATTTTTTGAGAAATAGATTTGAGTCCAAGACAAACCGATGATTCCTTGTAGCGAGTATTCCCTGCTTTCAGTTTATCAAGAAATCCGAGTCTAAGAAAATAAAGAGAGTCTGTGATATTGTTGATAATATTCCATATGAACTGGGCCTTAAGAGACTGATTGGAAAGTGTTATGTACTTAATGCAAAGAACCCCAAGAGAAAAAGTCATACATCACCTTTTCCATGAAATAGTGATGATCCTTCTTTCAAGAATACTCCTACTCCAAATGAAGTTCCTCATAAGAGAGTTGATGGTTTTGATAACCGATGTGGTACAAGAGTAGACCATGAATGAATAAAATAGCTTTGAAACAATCACATTCTTCACTAAACAATCTCTTCCTGCTAAAGATAAGGATTTACCTTTCTATGAGGCTAGAGTTATTCTTAACTGACTTAGGATGTTGATAAAATAAGAGGCATGTGGTATTCCCCAAAACATGGGTACACCAAGATAGGAGAAGGGGAGAGATCCCTCTCTAATTCCGAAGTTATTAATCATGTTCATCTTTCTAGAAGATGAGATGTTCTCACCAAATAAAATGAAAGATTTTCCCCAATTAACTTCCTAACCTAAGACTTATTCATAGTGCATGAGAGATTTTTTGATGTTTTTGATGGTTTTCCTGTCTCCCTGGGTAAAAATAACTATGTCCTTAGAAAAAATTAAATGATAAGGGGATGAAATACCTCAGGCTTCCCTGATGGTTTTGAGATCACTATTAGTCACCATATGAAGAAAAATCCTACTAAGGTTATCTTTAGCAATATCAAAAAGAATAGCAGAGAGGGGGTCTCCTTTTCTCACCCCTCTCGAGCACTTGAAGTATCCCTCTAGTGAACCATTAATAAGAATAGAAATGTGGGAATATACAAATAGAACTTTAATCTAACTAAGAAACTTTGAATTGAAACCAAATCTCAAGATGACATTAATGATAAAACCCCAGTCCATCATATCAAAATCTTTCTTAATGTCAAGATTGAGAGAAATGTTGCCTCCTATTATTGATTTTATGAGTAGATTCACACATTCCTAGGTCGTAATTAGACAATATTGAATGTTTCTTCCTTTAACAAAACCAAACTGAATCCTAGAGATAATATTGTTTGAGATATGTGTTAGTCTAGTGTCCAGAATTTTGGTAATAATTTTGTGTATGGTGTTCACAAGAACAATTGGTCTGAATTGGATGATTTCACTTGAATTTTCTTCCTTTGGAATGAGAGTAATAAACTGATCATTGAAACCTAGAGGGAATGATCCACATTTGAAAAAGTGATTGACCATGTTGCAAACATCATGCTGAAGAACTTCCCAAAAGTTCTGAAAAAAGTGGTTCATGAATCCATCCGGTCCTGGAGTGCTGCCCTTGTTGATACCAAAAATCGCTTCTTTAATTTCAAAGTCCAGGGGAGTAGCAGTGAGGAGAAAATTATCAAAATTAGATATAAACTTTGTGATGAATCCTTCCCTATGATTCACATTCCTTGGAGGCCCATTGAATATATTATCATAGAAAGAGACTGTGTTCTTGGAAAGCATTTGTCTATCATTGAGAATTTTATATCTATCTTTCAAAATAGATAGGGTCTTATTAACTCTTCTAGATATTTATAGATAATTGAATAACTTAGTATTACTATATCCATAATTGATCCATATTATTTTGAAAAATACTTTTTTTATGTTTCCTTTAAGTCTGATAAGATTCTATAGCTTGGAGGACATCTCTACCTCTTGGGTAACTCCTCCAGGAAAGTTTCTCTTGGTAGTAAGCTCTTTAATGTCATGAAGGGAGCCATCCAGGGAATATATTTCCTCATCTAGGTGGCTAAAATAATTCCTACTCTATATTTTCATGATGGACTTCATATTTTTTAGTTTATAGATGCAGGAAAGTGGGATGCCATTAGATTCATGGACAAACCAAAAATCATGGCAATTATACAACATTTAGGAGTGTCTGTCTACATATTATTAAATCTAAAAGGAATGGGAAGCTTGTTTTCATTTACAAGGAATAAAATTAAGATAGGGTGATGATAATAGCTATTCTTTTCCAAAGTGACACATGATATAGATCTCCAAGTTCCAAGATAAATATCATTAACAAAGTCTATATTAATTTTTCTAGATCTAAAACCATCCAAATTATTTTTGTACCAAGTATAATTAGCCCCAAGAAGATTAAACTAAAAAAATTAGCATCATCAATACATGAATTGAACTATTTTATGGAGATTGGACTAAAGGAAAGTGACATTTTTTTATCAGTATGTAAAATGGAATTAAAATCACCCATTAAAAACCATGATTCTGAGATAGAACATGAAAGGTCCGTAATTTGAGACCAAAGAGATCTTATATCATAATAGTTGTTATAGGAATATATAAAAATGTAGAATATATTATTGTTTTCCATAGAGAAGGATAAAGTGATATATTGGTATCCTTCCTGAATAATTATGGGGTTGTCCACCGAGATTTTCACCAAAAGACAAAGCCTGTCCTATGATACAGAGGCTTGAATTTTTCCTAGAATGTGATATCCACTATTTGAAATCAAATTTTCTTACATGGGAAAGATTTTTTCAGATTAAACACACCAATTAAGTTGGGCTTATACTTTCCTTCAAGAATCCTTAGGGAAATTTTAGTGCCAAGGTTGGTTATTCCTTGGAATTTCCAGAAGAGTCTCCTCATTTTGACCTTGTTTTGGGGGAAATTGACCCATTTTCTTTGGCCTCCATCTTTTTTTTTATTTTAGACATTAGAAGTTTTTTCTATGAGTCTAGTACAAACGATGATTTAGCCACAGTGGAAGCACCTGGATGAGTGATGATAGGGTCACTAAACTTGTAAACTGTGCCTTTTAGAATAGAAATCAATACCTACTTAAGAAGAGGTGCATATTCATGGCTTGAGTTCATATATGTTCCATTTGAACCATAAAGGGTCAACTGTGTGACTAAAATATTTTGTTATGGCCTCTTGTTAGATTCTTGTATAACACACGACCCCTTCTCAAAATCGAGAGATCCAGAAGTGTCCTGTTTTATAAATTCATCCATGCCCTGAGAAACAATTGCAACAAAAAATTCTTTAGTTTGTAGGGAATAAACAAGGGATAAAATGTAAGATGATAAACTATCACTATAACTATCCTCCAAAGGGTCTTGAAGCTGTATAATTTAAAATCTAGTAATGGATGGAGTGATTCCACTTTTACTGAACTACTTTCTCTATTGAATGATATGATCCCAGAAGATAATGAGCTCCCTATCTGAAAATATGAAGCCAAATGAATGATATGTTTTATGGGTATGATCTCATAAAGAATAAATTATTTTACAATTGAATGTATACTATTTCAAAAAGACCAAATTTCACTTTAAGAATGCCCAAAGTGTGGTGCTTCTCAATACAAGAAAAATCAATAGGGTACTATGAATGTTTTATAGTACTTTCCAATCATTAAAAGGTTTATGAACCTATATGGAAGTAGAGACTATAAGGAAATTTATGTTTCATGTAGATATAAGAAATAAATATGGGAAAATTCATCACCCAATAGAATCTCCTTAGTGTAATAGAATTTATCATGAGTATCCTAAATTTGGAAATGAGCTGAGAAACCTTCATCTTACATTATCTCTAGAAGGAGTGAATACTTTTGATTTCCAAAGTATCACTCCTAGTACATGGAAGGTTATGTTGGTAAATTATAACTTACCACCATGGTTATGCATGAAATGAAAATAAATTATGTTATCTATGATTATATGAGAACCAAAATAACCATGTAATGATGTTGATGTTTATTTGGATCCATTTATCGAATATTTGAAATTATTGTGGGATTTAGATGTTACATTTTATGATTATTATAGAAATGAATATTTCACATTGAGAACCATGTTGTATGGTATGATATATAACTATCCTACTTATAGAAATTTTTTAGGATATAACATTAAAGGAACTCAAGGGTGTGTCATTTGAGAACAAGGTACACATTCAATTAGGTTGAAACATTCATTGATGACTGTGATTTTTGAAAATTGAATATTTTGATCTTGATGACATAAGTACCAATATTGGACAACATAATTATATGAAAGTTTAGTGAAACGTACAAAACTATCTCCACTAACAGCTGATCAACTGTTTGAGAAAGTAAAAGATATAAACACTGCTGTTGGTAATTTTTTTTGAAAACCCTTATAAAAACCTATTAGAAAAAGAGATAAGTTTTTTTTAATTTCCATACTATAATTATCTGTATGTTATAAATTTTATTGATATTATTCATTTTGAAATAAATTTATGTGATAGTGTCATTGGAATGTTACTAAATTCACTCAAAAAAACAAAGGATGAAATTAAGGCTAATTTGGACATGATTGACATGGGAATAAAGAAAGAGTTAGCACCAGTGAAGGATGAAAATGAAATTTTCTTCCTTGAGCTACTTACACTCTTTCCAAGAAAGTGTGATATTAGTATTTCAACTTCTTTAATTAATAAAAGGTTCTAGAGGGGTATTCATTGAATATCAATAATAGCATTTCAATGATCGATTTAAAGTTAAAGGGTTTGAAATCAATTGATTTTCATGTTTTGATGCAAGATATAATTCATGTAGATTTACGTTTCAATTTTACCAAGAATGTAAATTATACAATAACCAAGATATATTTTTTTTCAATGTTATATGTGACAAAGTTATAGACCTGGTGAAATTTCCAACTATAGAAAAGGAAATTACTATCATATTATGTGAATTGGAAATGTTATTCCCGCCATCATTCTTTGATATTATGGTTCACTTGATGGTTCATGTGGTGAGAGATATTCGATTATGTGGTCCTATAAATTATAGATGGATGTACCCCATCGAATGGTATATGAATATTTTGAAAGGGTATTTTCAAAATTGATGTTATCTAGAGAGTTGTATTGCGGGGTGATATATTATTGGGGAAGCTATTGAATTCTGTACTAACTACCTTTCCATTGTGGAAATCATTAGTCTACCAAAATCTCGTCACACTGTGCGGCTAGTGGGTGGAGGAATTTCTAGAAGATATAGTGTCACAATCAATATTATAAATCATTAGTAAGACCAACTTTACATTTTTCATAATAATTTAGAAGTTTACCCATATGTTGAAACCCAAAAATAAATTACTAGTAATTTGAATCCACAAAGGCATGAAATATGGATATCAAATACAGAAATAAACAATTTATAGGATGGTTTCAAGACCATATTTTTAAGGATTTAGAAGAAAATCCAAATTCAATTTTATAATGACTTCAATGGATATCCAGAGGACCAAGTGTGTATATATTATCATATAATGGTTATGTAATTAATAGTTATATGTTATATACAGATGAACATGATGAAGGAGGTACCTTGAAAAATAGTGGAGTTACACTTGTGGATGAAGCGCTGCATGTTTCTGGTATTAAGGAACAAAATTCAATTTATGTGAATTTTTCATACTTTTGCATCATCAAACAAATACATGAGTTGGATTATACAATATTCCATGCTCTTATTTTTCAATGAAAGTGAGTTAATAACAGGAGTGACATTAAAATAGATGAATTAAGATTCATGAAAGTGGATTTTAGTAAGTAAGGGTACAAATATGAACCATTTATAATGGAATCATAGGTAGTACATGTATTTTAAGTTCTATATCCTGAAAACTAAAAGTGTTCAATTATTTTGTTATCGACCAAACGCACTGAAGGGTCAGATGAAAATTCAACCGAGGATGACACTTTCATTGGGACATCACAATAATTTTGCAGTGGTACCTTTAACATCCCACGATTTCCAAACCTAGTTTTATTATATAAATATTTTATTTAATGGATTTATTTATAATTAAAAACTATATAATAATATTTTGAAGATAATTTTATTTGAAAATAATATTTGAAATCAAGTGTTTTAATTACAATACTTATAATAAATTACAACTATTACTTATAGTTTTCAAATTAATATTCTAAAAACAAATATGATTTTTCTTTATTTAATAAAATATTTTTTAATAACTATATTTATAATTATCTTTGTAAAATGTAATTTATTATTATAATATAAATTAAGGGTAAATTTTTTAAGAAAAATATTATTATTACTCTTTAGATAATATATTTTATAAATATGTGAAATATATTATGTAAAATTTATAAATTAAAAATATATATAATTAGGATATTGTGAAAAACATACATTGTATTTATGTTTTAAGTAAAAATGTAAATTGAATTATTTTTATAAAAAAATGAATTATATATGTATATATATATAAAGAGTTAAAAATGCTAAAATAATATATATTTATACATATACATACATACATATATATATTTATATATATATATATAAACGAATTAAAAAAAATGAAACAAAAGATGAAACACATGGAATGTTTTGTAAAAATAAATATATGAGTTATGAAAATATAAATTATATATAAATATATATAGTTATTTTCTAAAAAAATGACCTATATATATAAATAAGTTTAATAAAATGAATGAATGATGATTTAATATATTATTATAATAATTATGATTTGACAAAACAAAACGATAATATAAATGTGTAATAATGACTTGGACAAAAACAAAAGTGAAAAAATGTTAGACGTAAATCTAAATGAATGAAAACATGATGTTTAAAAAATATGAGTTAAAATAAAAGGTATAAAAGTAAATTTATAATAATAAAACAAAAACGTGACGATGACTTGATAGAAAAAATGTGAATTGTGAAACAAAAGAAGAAACCACGAGTTAAAAAAATAGAATAACACTAAAGAAAATTAAAAAATGATATGTCATTATTTTATAAAAAATGTAAAATAAGATAATAATATATAATATAATAATATATTATTGTAATGATTATATAATAAAATAATAATATATTATTAATATATTGACATGACGCAATAGGTGAGAGAGTTGAGATATAAGAAAAATAATGTAACGTGAAAAAGTTGAAACATGATAATAAAAACTAATAAAATAAAATAATTATTGACATGGAGAAATAAAATAACAATACAGGAATTGTGAAATGGAAAAAAGAAACTCAAAATTTTGGTTTCACAGTGGAATTCAAATTGCTTCTAAAAGAATATTTGTATATATATTATATATGGAACCACTTATCGAATTTAATAAGAATTTTATTTTCCAACTACACTATTCTTCTCATTCATTTAATCTGCATGATTGGAAAACATTACCCTAACCCCCTGTTAGACAATCTCAATCTGATGTGAATGATTTAGAAAATAATAACAATAACAAACCAAACCTTCAGCTTCCCTTAGAATCTAATATATATATATATATATATATATGCATGTAAACCACTTTCTCACACCATGCTTAACCAGCACTATCATCTACATCCCCCCAGATTGAATCTGGTGTGTTCGAACCTCGAGCAAAAGAGTTGTTGGTTCATTTATTTATGGTAAGGGAAATTATACTTCTATGTTAATTTTTTTGATTGTTTTCATTATCATAAAATGTTTTCAAATATATTTTTTCCATTTTCTGATTAAGTTCTTCAGAATTGTTTGTAAGGGATATTTCTTGATCTTTCATTATTAAACCTTATTTTGGAATTCATTTTAAAAGAGTTTAATTTATTATTCAGTTTGAGTTTTATTTTCAAACAACATGCATATATATTCTCTATTATGCAAGGGATCAAATTATTTTGTCTAAATTATGTTATGGATATCTATTATAAGGAATCTTATTTATTTTTATCAGAACAATATTGGTTATGTTGAAAGGAAATATATTTGTTTCACAAAAAATTATTTTTGACCTCTTTCTACTGTAATTCAAGTTAGGGGATGACTATTTATTAATTATTATTTTACATGTACAAATTATTTTTCAATATTAAGTGCATGTAGGTGTTGTTATCATTTATAAATAATATAGTTATGAATAAGGGTATTTCAAATCTATGCAAGAGATCATTTTCTTAAGCTGTATGTTTAGAAATGGTTGCTATAATTATTTTAGGTATGGAACTATAAGGGATCAATATATTTACATATAAAATTTATGTTTAATTTTTAAGGGTGTATATACAAATACATATATATGTATATATATATATGTATATATATCTAATTATGGTTAATTATTTTCAGAATTAATAATGGAAGAAAGTATAGTTATTATGTTTAAATTTAATTCATTTTGGTAAAATGCTTTGTTTCACTAAAACTTCTATTTACTCTTAGGGATTATTTTTCCAAGTACATTATCAAAACTATTATCCCACTTATATTTATCTATCTATCAAAGTTTAAATTTTTAATTTGATATCATATTAGTTCTGTTAATGAATATTCTCATTTATTGATGTTTTTCTCAAACATGTGTTTTTTTTGTATTATGCGATGATGAATGTTGTAAATTCAATGTTAATTATATATATAGAAATTGACATAATAAATTGTTATGTAATGGCCTGGACCTCTTTGGTCTATCCCTTTGCTGAAATTTGATGTTTGAGGTGTTATGGGAGGTCAAGGTGACTCATCCCCAACACTTTTCCAAATTTCTAGTTCTGTAAACAGTGTTTCCAGTTTTATGAATAGTGTCACGGTGAGTCAGAAACGGTGAGACAAAAATGGTGAGTCAGAAACGGTGAGTCAGAAATGGTGAGTTAGAAACAGTGAGTCAGAAAGAGAGAGTCAGAAACGGTGAGTCATAAATAGTGAGACAGAAACGGTGAGTTAGAAACGGTGAGACAGAAATGGTGATTCAGAAATGGTGAGTCAGAAATGGTGAGTCAGAAATGGTGAGTTAGAAATGGTGAGTCAAAAATGGTGAGACAAAAACGGTGAGTCAGAAATAGTGAGTTAGAAACGATGAGTCAGAAATGGTGAGACAGAAACAGTGAGTTAGAAATGGTGAGTCAGAAACGGTGAGACAGAAATGGTGAGTTGGAAATGGTGAGACCGAAATGGTGAGTCCAAAACGGTGAGTCAGAAATTGTGAGATAGCTCATGAATAGTGTTTCCAGAACTGTTTCATATTCCCTTTTCCAAATTTCCATATTTTTTTCCAGTTTCGCCGATTTAACATTTTCTTTGATGTAAAAAGCATTTATGGCCTAGTTTTAAGGGATTTAAGGCCGAATCAAATCCCATAACTCCTATATTAATTTTCCTAATGCCTGGGATGCATTTACTTGGTCAAAATGCATGGTTCAATGCGATCCTCTTTTAATGTAAAATCCACTGTATCTTAAACCGATGCTCCGTTAAATCTTCTTAAGGGACAAGATATCTTCCTCCATTGTTCTTCCTCCTTATTATCTAGTGTGAGATGCCCAAAACTTTCCTTACTTCCCATAAGAATCATGACATTAAACATTTCCTGGTGGATTGGTTTCCCTTGACGTTCTTCTTGCTGCAAGTGCACCCCCTGTTTTGGTGCAACCAAGCAGTATCCACCAATCTTCGATATAAGTTGTCACAGGAGGAGGCGATCATGATTAATTGTGTAGATCGTTCTTGTATAAAGATACTTAAGAACCTTTTTAAGGTATGGGATTCATTTCTTCTCTTTTATTTTATGTGCAAATTTAGAGTTAGCATGTTTTATCCACTAGATTAAAATGGAATTGGCATAATAAATATTTGAACCGGATAAATAAATTTATATCGATCGTATGTTATTGCCTCTTTTTTGCTAGATACTGTGATATATATACTTGTTTTGTTTGGCTATTCGTTCTTGATGGAAATTGGTAAAGAACATAAATTGGAATTAATTGATAATTGTTTGGCTAAAGATAAAGAGGTATTTAAATGAATCTGGTTATTCTTGTTGTAATTTGATGTTAATCAAATTGATACAGTAAGCATGTTTAATAAATTTGTGATAGCTTGCTGTTTAGGTTACCCATAGTTGGAACCTACAAATAATAAATCGGTTAATTCCATATGGATTAAAGAACTATATGTTTGATAAAAATATAATTCCTCATAGGGTTCTGAGTTACCCTCTTACTTGTAAAGGCCAAGAGCCTTATGCTTGAAGCTATGAGACCTCCTTATGTACGAAGGCAGAATGCCTTGTTTAAGGTCCAAGAGCCCAATTGATAAGATGTTTTTTTCCTACTGCTTGTGTTGTGAAGTGAGCCTATATGGCTATTGTGATATGTGGGGGCATGGAGGCCTAGATGTTGTGGCAGCAGTTGATGCCTATATTGGAGAGATACATCAGTTTATGCATGTGGGTGTAGGGGAGGACACCAGGGATGATGGAATGAGATGGATTTGATTGTTGGATGCTTGCTGATTATTATTGTTTGATTATCTGCTTTACTTTTCCCCACTACTCAAGGAATATAGTCTAGCTTACCCTTCTTATGAAAGAGGTGAAGACGCGCTGGGTATGCCACATGCTTTTCGTGTTTAGATTCTCAAGGGAGGATGGGTCTATGCTCTTTCTATAGGTGGAAAAGACTCGACGGGTTGTACATATACTCACCGTATTGATCCCCCTTATGTTTAGTAGTATATAATGTTTTTCTATAATGCCTGGGAATATGGGAAAGTATTTCTGTAATGAATAAATTGAATAAATGTTGTTAACCCATGGGGTTGGAGTTTACTGGAACATAATGATGAGGTTGTAATTTTAAAGGGACAATGGACTTTGGGTGTGATGATAATGAAATTTAATGTGCAATTGTAAATGGTTAATTAATGTTTGAAGAATTAATTAACGTAAAGTAGAACTGATAAAAAGGGAATGAAGTAAGGAAATAAAGCTTTTTAAATGGTTGTGTGCTTATAGGATACCTTGTCTTAGAAGTGGAAACCAGGAGTTTGAGAGACGTTAGCTACAGTTGAGTCTAAGACTAGGTTATGCCCATAGTGTGGTTGTGAGCTATGGTATATTCTATCCTTTTTGTGTTTCTATATGCTACTCCACCCCATCAGTAAGGGAAACTGACACCTTGGGAATTCTGAGCCCTGGGGGGGGGGGGTGTTTTCCCCAAAATTCCGGTGGGAGGATGGATGACTGACTACCCCCTTTGTCCCCACTCTCTTCTCTTGGTATATACTTGTGCTGGTAGGAACAGTGGTTAGTTTTCCCAATATATGTTTGTAGATGGATTTAATGGCTTATGGTTATTCACACACATATATTCTAGATATAGTATCCTATGGACTACTATAGGTGTAACGTGTATAGTTTGTGATGGCTTGAGGATCCTTACTTGGTGTATGGGCTGTAATGTCTTGAAGTATAATACCCGATGTATGATACATGTTATGCAAGATATGGTGGATACTGAAAACTACCTGGTTACTTTCTTGCGTGGATGTGGTGGTTTTTTTGCACGAGGTGGATATTGTGGTGTGTCGCCCAGGTGTCTGTGGGAAAGCCTTTTTAGAGAGAGATGCTTAGGATGTGCGATGTTGGGGAAAAGAGGAAAACCAGTGGGGAAGTAGTAGCGGGGTAAACTTGATATTCTTTATTATATTATATACTCTTTTATGCATTACTTGGTGAGAGTATCCATGGTGAGGTTGGGAACTTAGTATACCTATTTAGGTGATGAGTTAGTTTCACTTTTTGTTCAATGTGCTTTAGCATGTTTTCTTTACTTTTGCACGAGAGGATTCAGGGAGGATCCTACTGATTATACTATTACACTCAACCTATGTCTATATAAACTATTTTTCAGGTCACTTGGAGTAGGTTGGAGATCAGGCTGGTTACTACCATCTTGCGGTTTCAGGAGTTGTTCGGGCTTGTGGTTGCTATTGTTTTACATTCTTTTGGGTACTTGCAGTTTTTCCCCTTTCAGTTTTAGTAGTTTTACATGACATTTCATATGTGTACTTGGGATTTATTTTATCTTACTATTTGAGTTAGAGTTGGTTGGTGTCTATCTTATCTCTCTCTTCCACATGTGTTCTCTTAGAGGGTAATGCCTCCCATTTGTGTGGTTACTATACCCTCGGTGCTAGTCACCAACCCGGGGCCTACTGGAGGCGGGACTCAGAGGTCATTATCTCCCTTCTCACATTGCAGACACAGGAGGGGTACACATTGTGGGGAGGGGGCCGTGATAGAGTGGTATCGAAGGTCTGGTTGAGGGATATGATGGAGTTTGGAGTTAGGCACAAGTGAGGTTGCATTGGTGGTAGGGCAACAATGTCAGTCAAGTTTAGCAAGTGATGTAAACACTGAAGACCATCTGAGACATATGCGTTTGGGGCCCTCTATGATCTGATGTATGGACCATTAAGTTTATAATGGCTACTAAACGAGGTGATACTAGTTGCAGGGTAGAAACCTAGGAAATGATCATGCATCATTCCTCTTTGTGCCTGTGTTTGAATGGGTAGACCTTAGGATAAGTTAACCAAAAATGAATAAAAGAAAATAATTAATTAATTAATGTTGAGCCTTCCATATTCCAGGTTTAGGATCTCTAAGTGTTTGTTATTTTGTAGGTATGGCTCCAGGTCGACGTCCTCGTCAGGATCACAAAGAAGATGTCCAGTAGGATATGCCAGCAGATCTCCACTGGGTAGAGGTTGACAACGACGACACTTGGAGGAGGACACTTTGAGAGTTTCAGCGTTAGATTCTACATAAGTACGAGTGCTCCGTTTTAGATGCAATCACGGAAGACTGGTTGAAGGAGTTCAAGATAGGCTTCAGTTCGATCTATGCTCGGAAGGAGCACTGGGTGTCCTTGGTTGTGACGATGCTACATGGAGAAACGAGGCAGTGGTGGTTCTTTTTCCTCAAAGATCGTGAGGAGTCATCAATCACATGGGAGGAGTTCCGAGACAAGTTTAGAGTTGAGTTTCTTTCCTCAACCGTGAAGGCGTCCAGTCACCATGAGCTTCTTACCCTTCGATAGGGGAGCTTCAATGTGCGAGAGTTTGGAATCCATTTTAGGAACCTTTTATAATATGCTTCGGACCTGTTTCCAGACGAGGAGGCCATATCGAGGCATTTCTAGGAGGCTTTGCATCCATAGATCCAGCATCAGGTCACCCCATTTATGTTGAAGACACATCTTGAGGTGCTGGCGAGGGTAGAGGTTGTCGAGAGGAATTTGGCCAGAACCGAATCATCACGAGAGGGGAGTCATCGTGATTCCTCACGAATCAGAGCTGTGGTTTGCGGTTCATGGTTTTTAGGGCAGAAGAGTTTCTGTTCAGCTGGGGGTAGGTCCCAGCCCTTCACATCTCGTTTCTACGGAGGCAGCAACTCTCATGCCTATGACTAGGGATCAGGAACTTGTTTTTCTTGTGGTTGTCGAGGTCATTAGCAGTGAGAGTTCCCGACCTTTTAGAGCAGTCATTGTGCACCAGGTGTTCCACTCCAGGTTTCGTTGTTGAGGCAGTTCCGGCAGAGGCAATAGCAGTAGGTTGCACCAGATTTAGATCAGCAGAGGGTAGATGGGGTAGGCAGAGGGAATCCCCATGACGCTCCCTATCCTTATAACGAAGAGTTCGACAATGGCAGTGGTCTTCATTAGGGTCAGAGAGGTCGTGGATGTGGTCGTGGTCAACTTCATGCTTTAGCGTTGCCAGCACCAGGCGAGCCAAACATCGTTTGAGGTACCCTTTGCTTGTTTTCTACCTTGGTGTATGCCTTGTTTGATTCAAGAGTGACACACTCCTTCATATCACCTTACCTTGTCCATGCTTTGGGGCTTGAGGTAGAGAGGCTTAAAGTGACCTTGGCGTTGACAACGCCAGTTGGAGGTTGATATGACTTGTTTGAAGTATGTAGAAACTATGAGCTAGTGTTGGGGAAGCACCGCTCTTGGGGAGATTTCCTATGTTTATGAATACAACCATATAATGTCACCATCAGCATGGATTGGTTGTATTTGGTGTAGGCTATCTTGGATTTCTTTAGGAAGAAGGTCTTTTTCTTTGGTACAGATGGAGAGCCATTGGTGTTTGTTGGCGAGTGAGATCCTCAGATGGGTCATAGACGTGTTCCATCCTTATTATCCATGATGGATGAGATGATGTTGAGTTCTTCAAAGGTTCAGTAGTTGGAGTTTCCTAGGGTCATATAAGAGTACCCTGATTTCTTTTCAGAAGAGGTTGTAACATTACCCCCTCGACGAGAGATCAAGTTTGGGATCGAGCTATAACTAGGAGCGTCTCCTATCTCCATGTCTCCATATAGGATGACCCCTTATAAGTTGTGAGAGTTACATATATAGCTTGATGGTCTGTTACAATGTGGTTTTTTTCGGCCGAGTGTGTCACCGTGGGGTGCACCAGTTTTTTTGTTAAGAAGGCTGATGGCAGCTTGCGGTTGTGTGTCGATTATCGTCACTTAAACAAAGTGACAGTAAATAATCACCATCCTCTTCCATGGATTGATGATTTATTTGATCAAATGAAGGGTGCAAGTTGGTTCTTAAAGAGCAATTTGCGGTTAGGATATCATTAAATGCATGTGAAGGATGAGGATATCCCGAATACTACTTTCCATTGTCATCATGGGCATTATGAGTTTGTCGTAATGCCGTTCGGTGTGAAGAATGCTCCAGCTGTGTTCATGGGATTGATGAAAACTGTGTTCTATATGTTCCTGTACAAGTTTGTGGTGGTTTTCATCAATGACATCCTTGTGTACTCCACGTCTGAGGAGGATCATGCGGAGCATCTACACGCCGTTTTGGGAGTTCTTCGTCAACATCAGCTATTTGGGAAGTTTTCTAAGTGTGAGTTTTGGGCTCGATAAGTCTGTTTCTTGGGGCATGTTGTGTCCCAGTGGGGGGTAGCTGTGGATCCATCGAAGATAGAAGTATTTTTGTCTTGGGAATACCCCAAGACAGTGTCAGAGGTGCGAAGTTTCCTTGGTCTCGTAGGCTACTACAAGAGGTTCATAGCGAATTTCTCTCGAGTTGCGACTCCTCTGAAAGCTTTGACCAGGAAGGATCAGAAATTCATATGGGCTGATAAGTGTCAGGTAGATTTCGATTATCTAAAAGAGAAGTTAGTAAGTGATCCAGTTCTTTGTCTCCTAGTAGAGGGAGTTCAGTTTGATATAATCTATGATGCTTCGAATCTGGGGTTAGGATGTGTTCTGATGAAGCAAAGATCAGTTATTTCTTATGGGTCTAGGTAGTTGCATCCTCATGAACGTAACTATTCCACCTATGATCTTGAGTTGGTAGCCGTGATGTTTTCTCTGAAGTTGTGGAGACATTACCTCATTGGTGAGTGTTTTTTGGTTTTCACCGATCATAAGAGCTTGAGGTATGTTTTCTCCCAGTGTGACTTTAACTTACGACATAGTCAGTGGATGGAGTTATTATAGGAATACGACTTCAAAATATCATATACACCTATTAAGGGTAATGTTGTAGCTGATGTGCTGAGTCAGAAGTCATGTAGTGATGCAGTGCGTGAATCTGGTGACTTTTGGAGAGTAATGGAAGAACTGTCAGCATTACATCTTGATATGGGAGAAGTTGGGAGGAAGAGGTTTTATTTTTAATATGACGGTGTAGTCATCTCTCGTGAAGAAAGTGTAAGATTACTAGTTGGGTGATCTTGAGGTGGAGGTCTGGAGAGACCAAGTTGTTTGTGGTGAGGCCCCTGATGGTTGGTTGGAGGATGAACCACACTGAGTGTTGTACCACAGAAGGATTTTTGTTCCTATGACAATGCGTGAGATGGTTCTCAGATAGTTCCACAGTTCACCTTTAGCAGTGCATCCTGGCTTGACAAAGATGTACCGAGCCTTGAGAAGTCAGTTTTGGTGGCCTGGGTTGAAGCATGCAGTTGCAGAGTTTGTGTCTCGATGTTTAGTCTTCCAGAAGGTCAAGGCTGAGCACCGTGTCCCTGGTGGTTTGCTCCATCCATTAGATATTCCTCTGTTGAAGTGGGAGTACATCTCAATGGACTTTTTTACTGGTTTACCTTGAGCTCCAGGAGGACATGATGCTATTTGGGTGGTAGTGAATCGTTTAACAAAGTTGACCAACTTCATAGCGATCAAGGAGTCAAGCTCAGTAGAAGTTTTGTCGAGGCAGTATCTGGAGGAGGTTGTGAGACTTCATGGAGTCCCATGGATGATCATTTCCGATCAAGATCCTCATTTTACCTCCAGGGTGTAGAGAGGTCTCCAACATTATTTTGGTTCTAAACTATGCCTTAGCGCTAATTTTCATCCTCAAACGGATGGTCAGACAGATCGAACCATCCAGACTCTTGAAGACATGTTATGATCTTGTGTTCTTGATTTTGGAGGTTCATGGATGAGGCACTTACCCTTGGTGGAGTTCGATTACAATAATAGTTTTCACTCCACCATCGGTATGGTTCCATTTGAAGTCTTGTATGGCCGACCTTTCCGTTCTTTGTTGTGCTGGACTGGGGTCGGAGAGTCAACAATTCTCAGACAAAAAATAGTTCAGAATACAATAGAGATGGTTCAGGTGATTCACAAGAGGATAAAGATAGTGCAAGATCATCAGAAATCATGTGATGATCAAAGGAGGAGACCCTTAGAGTTTGATGTTGGGGATCACGTGTTTCTGAAGGTGGATCCCCGTCATGGACAACGAAGGTTTGGTCATGGGAGTAAGCTTTCTCTCCGGTTTGTTGGGCCATTCGAGGTGTTAGATCGTATTGGAGCTGTGGCATATTGAGTAGCACTTCCCCTGTAGATTATCCGGATACATGATGTTTTTCATGTGTCACAACTCCGTCATTATCTTTATAATGACTCTCGTGTCATTGATTGGGGAGAGATCAATGTTGATGATGATGCGACCTTCGAGGACAGACCTATAGAGATCCAAGACCACAAAGAGAAGGTATTGTGCGGGCGTTCTATTCCCTTGGTTCGTGTCTTATGGCGACATGGTGGCATGGAGGAGAGTACCTGGGAATGCGAGTCAAAGATATGTGCTCAATACCCATAGTTGTTTGATGATTAACTCTCTTCATGTAACGATGTTTGATTTTTGGTTATAGACCTTTCTTCTTTATAAGATTAATTTCTTTTATTGCTTCTTATGTATTTCTCTCTTTTGAGAGGTATCTTGAGGAGTGGTTGTTCAGACCCCTTTTCAGTTTTCTTTTGGGTTGGTTTTGGATTCTTTAGGATGAGAATGTTTTGAGAGGTATCTGATGTAATGGCTCGGACCTCTCTGGTCCATCCCTTTGCTGAAATCTAGTGTTTGAGGTGTTCTAGGAGGTCAATATGACTCATCCCCAACACTTTTCCAAATTTCCAGTTCTGTGAACATTGTTTCCAGTTTTATGAATAATGTCATGGTGAGTCAGAAATGGTGAGACAAAAACGGCGAGTTAGAAACGATGAGTCAGAAATGATGAGTCGGAAACCGTGAGTCAGAAATGGTGAGTCAGAAATGGTGAGTCAGAAACGGTGAGACAGAAATGGAAAGTTAGAAATGGTGAGGTAGAAATGGTGAGTCATAATGGTGAGTCAGAAATGGTGAGTCAAAATAGGTGAGTCATAAATGGTGAGATGGAAATGGTGAGTCAGAAAGGGTGAGTCAGAAATGGTAAGTTAGAAATGGTGAGTCAGAAACGGTGAGACAGAAATGGTGAGTCAGAAACAGTGAGTCAGAAACGGCGAGATAGAAACGGTGAGTCAGAAATGATGAGACAAAAATGGTGAGTTAGAAACATTGAGTCTGAAACAGTGAGTCAGAAACGGTGAGATAGCTCATGAATAGTGTTTCTGGAACTATTTCATATTTCCTTTTCCAAATCTCCAGATTTTTCCAGTTTCGCCGATTTAACATTTTATTTGAAGTAAAATGAATTTATGGCTTTGTTTTACGAGATTTAAAGTAGAATCAAATCCCATAACTCCTATATTAATTTTCCTAAGGCCTGAGATGCATTTACTTGGTCAAACTGTGTGGTTCAATGTGATCTTCTTTTAATGGAAAATCCACTGTATCTTAAACCAATGCTCTATTAAATCTTCTAAAGGGAAAAGATATCTTCCTCCCTTGTTCTTCCTCCTTGTTCTCTGGTGCGAGAGGCTCAAACCTTTCCTTCCTTCCCATAAGAATAATGACATTAAACTTTTCCCAGTGGATTGGTTTCCCTCAACGTTATTCTTTCTACAAGTGCACCCCTGTTTTGGTGCAACCAAGCAGTATCCACCAATATTCGATATAATTTGTCACATGAGGAGGTGATCATGATCCATTTTTTGGATAGTTCTCATATAAATATCCTTAATAAACTTTTTAAGGTAGGGGATTCATTTCTTCTCTTTTATTTTACATGCAACTATAGAGTTAGCATGTTTTAGCCACTGGATTACAATGGAATTAACATAATAAATATTTTAACAGGATAAATAAATTTATATTGATCATATGCTATTGCCTCTTATTTTTCTAGATAGCGTGATTTATATGATTGTTCTGTTTATCTGTTCGTTCTTGATGTAAATTTGTAAAGAACATAAACTGGAATTAATTGATAATTGTTTGGTTAAAGATAAAGAGGCATGTAAATGAATAAGGTTCTTCTTATTGTAATTTGATGATAATCAAATTGATTCAGTAAGCATGTTTAATAAATTTGTGATAACTTGCTGTTTAGGTTACCCATAGTTGAAACATACAAATAATAAATCGATTAATTCTAGATGGATTAAAGAACTAGATGTTTGATAAAAAGATAATGCCTTGTAGGGTTCTGAGTTACCCTCTTACTTGTAAAGTCCAAGAGCTTTATGCTTGGAGATATGAGAGATCCTTATGTACGAAGGAAGAATGCCTTGTTTAAGGGCCAAGAGCCCAATTAATATGATGTTTTTTCCTACTTCTTGTGTTGTGACATGAGCCTGGATGGCTGTTGTGTTATGTGGGGGCATGGAGGCCTACGGGTTGTGGCAGCAGTTGATGGCTATATTAGCGAGATGGATTGGTTTATGAATGTGGGTGTCGGGGAGGACACTAGGTATGATGAAATGGAATGGATGTGATTTTTGGATGCTTCCTGATTCTTATTGGTTTATTATCTAATTTACTTTTCCCCACTGCTCAAGGCAGTTGGTCTTGCTTACCCTTCTTTTGAAAGAGGCGAAGATGTGCGAGGTATGCCATGTGCTTTTCGTGTTTATATTCTCAAGTGAGGATGGGTCTATGCTCTTTCTATAGGCAGCAAAGACTCGATGGGTAGAACATCTACTCACCGTGTTGATCCCCCTTATATTTAGTAGCATATAATGTTTTTCTAGAATTCCTGGGAATATGGGAAAGTATTTCTATAATGAATAAATTGAATAAATGATGTTAACCCATGGGGTTGAAGTTTGCTGGAACATAATGATGAGGTTGTAATTTTAAAGGGACAATAGACTTTGGGTGTGATGCTAATGAAATTTAATGTGTAATTGTAAATGGTTAATTAATGTTTAAAGAATTAATTAACGTAAAGTGGAACTGACAAAAAGGAAATGAAGTAAGGAAATAATTCTTTTTAAATGGTTGTGTGCTTATAGGATACCTAGTTTTAGAAGTGGTAGCCCAGAGTTCGAGATACCTTAGCTGCAGTTGAGTCTAAGACTAGGTTATTACCATAGTGTGGTTTTGAGCTATGGTCTATTCTGTACTATTTGTGTTTCTATACGCTACTCTACCCCGTCAGTAAGGGCAACTGACACCCCAGGGATTCTGAGTCCTGGGGGGTGTTTTCCCCAACATTCTGGTGGGAGGATGGATGGGTGACTACCCCCTTTGGCCCCACTCTCTTCTCTTGGTAGATACTTGTGCTGGTAGGAACAATGGCTAGTTTTCCCCATATATGTGTGTAGAAGGCTATAATGGCTTGTGGTTATTCACACACATATATTCTAGATATAGTATCCTATGGACTACTATAGGTGTAACATGTATAGGCTGTGATGGCTTGAGGATCCTTATTCGGTGTATGGGCTGTAATGGCTTGAAGTATAATACTCGACGTATGATACATGTTATGCGAGCTTTGGGGGCTCCCAGAAACTACCTGGTTACTTTCTTGTGTGGATATGGTGGTTTTTTTTCACAGGGTGCATATTGTGGTGCTTCACCCAGGTGTCTGCGGGCAAGCCTTTTTGGAGAGAGATGCTTAGGACGTGCGACGTTGGGGAAAATAGGAAAACCAGTGGGGAAGTAGTAGCGGGGTACCCTTGATATTCTTTATTATATTATATACTCTTGTATGCATTACTTATGGAGAGTAGTGATGGTGAGGCTGGGAACTTAGTATACCTATTTAGGTGACGAGTTAGTTTCACTTGTTGTTCACTATGCTTTAGCATGCTTTATTTAATTTTTCACGAGAGGCTTCAGGGATGATCCTACTGAGTATACTGTTATACTCACCCTAGGTCTATATAAACTATTTTTTAGGTCACTTGGAGTTGGTTGGAGATCAGGATGGGAACTTAGTATACCTGTTTAGGTGACGAGTTAGTTTCACTTGTTGTTCACTGTGATTTAGCATGCTTTATTTACTTTTTCATGATAGGATTCATGGAGGATCCTACTGAGTATACTGTTATACTCACCCTATGTCTATATAAACAGTTTTTCAGGTCACTTGCAGCAGGTTGGACATCAGGCTGGTTACTACTAGCTTGTGGTTGCAGGAGTTGTTTGGGATTGTGGTTGCTACTATTTTACTTTCTTTTGGGTACTTACAGTTTTCCCCTTCCAATTGTAGTAGTTTTTCATGACATTTCATATGTGTACTTGGTATTTATTTTATCTTACTATTTGAGTTGGAGTTGGATGGTGTCTATCTTATCTCTCTCTTCTGCATGTGTTCTCTTAGAGGGTAATGACTCCCATTTTTGTGGTTATTATACCCTCGGTGCTAGTCTCCAACCCGGGGCCTACTAGAGGTGGGACTCGGGGGTCATTATCTCCCTTATCACATTTCGGGCCTAGGAGGGGTACACTTTTTGGGTAGGGGGTCGTGACATGTTACATGTTATGAATGAAAAAATATGGGATAAAATTATTTTCAATTCCAGAAGAATTTTTATATATATGTATATATATATATATATTTATTGGAAATATTAAGTTCCTTTATTTAGAACTTAAATTCATGGTATATGTATAGGTATATGTGTGTATATATATATACAAATGATAAAATGTTTTTTGACATGTTATATTTCTTATCAACATGTTTTTTTGAAAAAAATGCACATAACATGTAGTCTTGGTAAACTAAAATTAAGGACGTCGTGTCTGTATACAATCATGGTCATGCGTTAAGCATAACATCGATAGAAATTTTATTCTTAATAATCTCATGGTTTAAAATTGGTTTTAAGGTTTACTTTCGAGATTATCTAGCATATGGATTACTCCAAGAATTAAAATGTTTTATTTAAGATACTTATTTATAATTTTATGTGCACAAGCTATCACTTCATGTGTGAAACTGCATTCACCCCTCATGGTATGTCATGCATAGTTAGTTATAGACAATTTCTAATTTATAAAAGGAATTTCATGAATTTTTGAGATTTTTTATTTATTTATTTCATTATACTGCTTATTTGTGAATTACAAATAGAGGCATTTATTTCAAGTATGGGATTAATATTTTTATGATATTATATGGATCAAGAATTAAACTTTTCAAAGTGGTATGAGACACTTTGGATTGTTTAAAGATTATGTACCTCAAGAATTTATCAATAAATTTATTTTCATCTATGATTAAGATTTAAATAAATCAAAGTGGTATGGGAAACTTTGATTTATATAAATAGTTTTATTAGAAATATGAGAAATGAATTTGACTTATTAAGTGTCAAGTGGGGCCTTCTATATCCCCTTAGTGCATCGGTAGGTCTCATGATACAAAATACGGTCTTGGAACGAGTCCTTGACAAAATGGTTATTTATGGTCTTAGCACGAGGGCTTGACTGTATGGTTATTTATAGTCTTGGCATGAGGCCTTGACAATATGGTTATGATGTCCCATATTATTAATTCCCTCATTATGAATCTAATAAGTGAAATTCCACGTGATTATTCGATTTGTAAAATATCCTTGGTTAATGATAATTCTCTTGTGAACCTATATTAATAGGTTTTACAGTTTCAAATGCACATAGTAAAATGTTTTATATTTTAGTATATAATTATATATAAAATCATCTATTTTAAAGGATTAAGAATATGGTTATAAACCTATCTATCATTTTATGGTTTTCATTTATGTGTTGAATGATAAATGACATCGTTGTTTTTGTAAATTCTGAACAAATATTATTTCATGCATAAATTTATATTCGCAACCCTGACATGTCATACATAATTAAGTATGATCATTATCTAACTTATAGGTGGCATTTGATTCATTTTTTTCAAGTGTGTTCATATTTTATAATGCATTTTTAACTTTAAAATAAATATAGAACTCATGAGCATGGGTTTTCCATAAAAATTATTTTCAGTAACTATAGAAAAATGAAGATGACATTTTATGAGAAATGTTAATTTCATGATTTAAAGCATTTATATTAAAGAAAAGTTTTAATAAGTATTTATTAATTGTTTTTTAAACCCCTTACTGGGCATTTTATGTTCACCCAACATTTCTAATTTCTTTTTATAGGTTTAATTGATTTATCAGTATTGTACATTTCTTATGGAGGAAGATAACTAAAGTTTATTTTGATCAGTTTTGTGGAATCATAATGATTGTAATCTAATTCTCCAAAAAGAAGATCAGTAAAGATCCTCTGTTATGTAATATTCTATGTAGTTTTTCAATTTATTTTTTTTAAAAAATTACACGGTATATTTTAGTATCGACTCTGAGAAACTGGGGTCTGGGTCCTTATAATTAGTATCAGAGGAATGGTTTAGAAAACCTTGGAGATTAGATGTTGTCGAGTCTAGATGTTTAGTGGTCTTAGTTTTCTGAAGATGAAAATTCATAATTCTTTTTAGTCCGACAAAACGAATTGAGAGGACACAATTCCGTTGAGGGGGGAATAATGTAACATCCCAGGATTTTCAAACCTAGTTTTATTATATAAATATTTTATTTAACGGACTTATTTATAATTAAAAATCACCTAATTATTTTTCTAAGACAATTTTCTTTGAAAATAATATTTGAAATCATCTGTTTTAATTAAAATACTTATAATAAATTACAACTATTACTTATAGTTTTCAAATTAATATTCTCAAGACAAATATGGTTTTTGTTTGTTTAATAAAATATTTTTAAATAAATATATTTATAATTATCTTTGAAAAATTGAATTTATTATTATGATATTAATTAAGGGTAATAATTTTTATAAAATTATTATTATTACTCTTTAGATAATATATTTTACAAATATCTGAGATATATTATGTAAAATTTGAAAATAAAAAATATATATAATTAATATATTAAGAAAAACATACATTGTATTTATGTTTTTAATAAAAATTGAATTTGAATCATTTTTATTAATAAAATGAATTATATATGTATATATATAGAGTTGAAAATGATAAAATAATATATATATATATATATATGTATATAAATATATATACAAAAACAAATTTAAAAGGAATAAAAAAAGATGAAACATATGGAATGTTTTGTAAAAATAAATATATGAGTTATGAAAATATAAATTATATATAAATATATATAGTTATACTCTAAAAAAATGCCCTATATATATTGGTTTAAAAAAAATGAATGAATGATGATTTAATATATTTTTATAATAATTACAAGTTGAAAAAATAAAAATATAATATAAAGGTGTAATATTGACTTGGACAAAAACAAAAGTAAAAATCATTGGATGTAAATCTAAATTAATGAAAACACGATGTTTAAAAAATACGAGTTAAAATAAAAAGAGATAAAAGTAAATTTATAATAATAAAATAAAAATGTAAGGATGACTTGATAGAAAAAATGTGAATTGTGAAACAAAAGATGAAAGCATGAGTTAAAAAAACAGGATAATACTAAAGAAAATTAAAAAAACGATATGTAATTATTTGATAAAATGTGTTACATAAGATAATAATGTATAATATAATAATATATTATTGTAATTATTATATAATAAAATAATAATATATTATTAATATGTTGACATGACATAATAGGAGAGAGAATCGAGAGATAAGAAAAATGAAGTAATGTGAAAAAAGTGGAAACAAGATAATACAACCTAATAAAATAAAATAATGATTGACATGAAAAAATAAAATAATAATAAAGGAATTGTGAAATGGAAAAAAAGGAAATCAAAATTTTGGTTTCACGGTGTAATTAAAATTTATTTGAAAGAATATTTGTATCTATATTATATATGGCACCACTTGTCAAATTTAAAATAAATTTTATTTTCCAAATACACTATCCTTCTCATTCATTTAATCCGCATGATTGGAAAACATTACCCACACCCCCTATTGGAAAATCTCAATCTGACGTGAATGATTTAGAAAAAAATAATAAACCAAACCTTTGACTTCCCTTATAAGCTAATATAACACACACACACACAAATATATATATATATATATATATATATGTTCTTGTAAAACAATTTCTCACACCATTCTTAACCTGCACTTTCATCTGCATCCCTCCGGATTGAATCTGGTGTGTCCGAACCTCAAGCAAAATATTTGTTGATTCATTTATTTAAGGTAAGGGACATTATAATTCTATGTTAATTTTTTTACTATTTTCATTATCATAAAAATTTTTCAAATATAGCTTGTCTATTTTATAATGAAGTTCTTTAGAATTTTCCATTTTGTGGTCTTTCATTATTAAACCTTATTTTGGAATTCATTTTTTAAGATTTTAATTTATTATTCAATTTGAGTTTTATTTTCAAATAGCATGCATATATATATTCCAAATTTTGCATGGGATTAATTTATTTTGTCTAAATTATGTTTTGAAAATATATTATAAGGATTATTATTTATTTTTATCAGAAAAATATTGGTTTTGTTGAAAGGAAAATTATTTGTTTCACAAAAACTTATTTTCACCTCTTTCTACTTCAATTCAAGTAAGGGGACTGCTTTTTATTAATTATTATTGTGTATGTATAAATTATTTTTCAAAATTAAGTTCAGTAGGTGTTGTTATCATTTATGAATAATTTAGTTATGAATAAGGGTATTTCAAATCTATGCAAGAGATCATCTTCTTAAGCTGTATGTTTACAAATGGTTGCCGTAATTATTTTAGGTATGGAAGTATAAAGGATCAATATATTTAGATATAAAATTTATGTTTCATTTTAAGGGTGTATATACAAATACATATATATGTATATAGAAATATAAATATACATATATATATATATATATCTAATTACCTTTAATTATTTTCAGAATTTATAATGGAATAAAGTATAGTTATAATGTTTAAATTTAATTCATTTTGGTATAACGGGTCGTTTCACTAAAAATCCTGTTTACTCTTAAGGATTATTATTTCCAATTACATTATCAAATTTATTATCCCACTTATATTTATGTATCTGAAAAATTTTTAAGTTTAAATTTGATATCATATTAGTTCTATCAATGAATATTCTTATTTATCGATGTTTTGCTCAAACATGTGTTTTTTTATTCTACGATGATGAATGTTGTAAATTCAATGTCAATTATATATATATATATATATATACATTGACATAATAAATTGTCACATGTTTTGAATGAAAAAATATGGGATAAAATTATTTTCAATTTCAGAAGGATATATATATATATATATATATATATTTATGGGAGACATTAAGTTCTTTTATTTAGTACTTAAATTCATGGTATATGTATAGGTATATGTGTGTATCTATATATACAAAGGATAAAATGTTTTTTGACATGTTATATTTATTATATTCATGTTTTTAGGAAAAAATTAACATAACTTGTCATCATGTTATACTAAAATTAAGTATGTATCCTCTGCATAATATCATGGTCATGCGTTAAGCATAACATTGACACACCTTTCATTCTTAATAAACTCATGGTTTCAAATTAATTTTAAGGTTTACTTTCAATATTATCAAGCATATGGATTACTCCAAGAATTAAAATGTTTTATTTAAGATTCTTATATATAATTTTATATGCGCATGCTATCATTTCATGTGAAAAACTGCATTCGCCCCTCATGGTATGTCATGCATAATTATTTATGGACAACACCTAATTTATAAATGGAATTTCTTGTATTTTAGAGAGTTTTAATGTATTTATTTCATTATACTTCTTATTTTCACATTACAAATAGAGGAATTTATTTCAAGTTTGGGATTAATATTTTTATGATATTATATGGATTAAGAATTAAAATTTTGAAAGTGGTATGAGGCACTTAGGATTTTTTAAATATTATGTACCTCAAGAATTTATTATTGAATTTATTTTCATCTATTATTAAGATTCAAATAAATCAAAGTGGTATGAGACACTTTATTTAAATAAATATTTTTATTAGATATATTAGGAATGCATTATACTTAGTAGTATTGCGTGGGGCCCACTAAAATCCCTCGGTGTATCGATATTTCTCATGAGACAAAATACAGTCTTGTCATGAGGCCTTGAAAAAATGTTTATTTATGGTCTTGGAATGAGGCCATGATTGTATGGTTGTTTATGGCCTTGGAATGAGGGCTTGACGATATGGTTATGATGTCCCACATTATGCATTTCCTCATTATGAATCTAGTAAGTGAAAGTCCATGTGATTGTTTGATTAATAGAATATCCATGGTTAATGATCATTCTCTTATAAACCTATATTAATCAGTTTTACATTTTCAAATGCACATGGTAAAATGTTTTATATTTTAGTATATAATTATATAGAAAATCAACTATTTTAAAGGATTACTAATATGGTTAGAAACTTATCTCTCATTTAATGGTTTTCATTTATGTGTTGAATGATAAATGACATCATTGTCTATGAAAATTCTGAACAAATATTATTTCAGGTGTAAATTTATATCCGCACCCCTGGTATTTCATACATAATTAAGTATGATCATTATCTAACTTATAGGTGGCATTTTATGATTTTTTTTCATGTGTGTGCATATTTTATAATGCATTTGTAACTTTAAAATAAGAATAGAAACTCTTGAGCATGGGTTTTCCCTAAAAATGATTTTTAGTAACTCTAGAAAAATGGTGATGACATGTTATGAGAAATATTAATTTCATTATTTAAAGAATGTATATTAAAGAAAAGTTTTAAAAAGTATTTATTAATTTTTTTAAACCCCTTACTGGGCATTTTATGCTCACCCTACATTTCTAATTTCTTTTTACAGGTATAGTAGATTTATCAGTATTGTACATTTCTTTTAGAGGAAGAGCCCTGAAGATTATTTTGTTTTGTTTTTTGGAATCGTAACAATTGTAATATAATTCTCCAAAACCTAGACTCATAAAGATCCTCTATTATGTAATATGCTGTGTAATTTTTCAAATTATTTTTCAAAAAAAATTACACAACATATTTTAGCATTGGCTCTAAGAAACTGGGGTCTAGGTCCTTACAATTTGTATCAGATGAACAGTCTAGAAAAATTTGGAGATTTGATGTTGTCGAGTCAAGATGTTCAGTGGTCTTAGTGTTTTGAAGAGAAAGATTCAGAATTATTTTTTTTTTCAGACAAAACAAATTTCGTGGACAAATATTCTATTGAGGGGGGAATAATGTAACATCCCAAGATTTCCAAACCTAGTTTTATTATATAAATATTTTATTTAATGCACTTATTTATAATTAATAACCATCTAATAATATTTTTGAGACAATTTTGTTTGAAAATAATATTTGATATAAAGTGTTTTAATTACAATACATATAATAAATTACAACTATTACTTATAGTTTCCAAATTAATATTCTGAAGACAAATATGATTTTTCTTTGTTTAATAAAATATTTTTAAATAAATATATTTATAATTATCTTTGTAAAATTTAATTTATTATTATAATATTAATTAAGGGTAATTTTTTTTAGAAAATGATTATTATTACTATTTATAAAATATATTTTATAAATATGTGAGATATATTATGTAAAATTTATAAATTACAAATATATATAATTAGTATATTATGAAAAATGTACATTGTATTTATGTTTTAAATAAAAATGAAATTTGAATCATTTCTATTAAAAAAAAGAATTATATATATGTGTATATATATGTATATGTATAATTGAAAACACTAAAATAATATATATATATATATATATAAATATATACAAAAATAAATTTAAAAAGAATAAAACAAAAGATGAAACATCTGGAATGTTTTGTAAAAATAAATATATGAGTTATGAAAATATAAATTACATATAAATATATATATATATTTTCTAAAAAAAACGCCCTATATATATAGGTTTAAAAAGAATGAAAGAATGATGATTTAATATATTATTATAATAATTATGCATTAAAAAAACAAAAAGATAATATAAATGTGTAATACTTACTAGAATAAGAAAAAAAGTGAAAAATGGTAGATGTAAATCTAAATGAATGAAAACGTGGTGTTTAAAAAATATGAGTTAAAATAAAAAGAGATAAAAGTAAATTTATAATAAAAAATAAAAAATTTAACGATGACTTGATAGAAAAAATGTGAATTTTGAAACAAAAGAAGAAAGCATAAGTTAAAAAAATAGGATAACACTAAAGAAAATTAAAAAAAATGATATTTCATTATTTGATAAAAAATGTTAAATAATATAATAATGTATAATATAATAATATATTACTGTAATGATTATATAATAAAATAATAATATATTATTAATATGTTGACATGAAACAATTTGAGAGAGTCAAGAGATAAGAAAAATGAAGTAACGTGAAAAAAAGTGGAAAAATGATGAAACAAACCAATAAAACAAAATAATGATTGACATGACAAAATAAAATAATAATAAAGGAATTGTGAAATAGAAAAAATAGAAACTCAAAATTTTGGTTTCATGGTGGAATTAATATTGCTTCTGAAAGAAGATATGTATATATATATATATTATATGACACGACTTGTCAAGATTTAAATGAATTTTATTTTCCAAATACACGATCCTTCTCATTAATTTAATATGAATGGATAGAAAACATTACTATCACCCCCCGTTGGACAATCTCAATCCGACGTGAATGATTTTAAAAATAATAATAACAACAAACCAAACCTTTAGCTTCCCTTATAAGATAAGATAATGTATATATATATATGTGCATGTAAATCACTTTGGCACACCATTCCAAACCTGAACTATCATATGAATCCCTCCAGATTGAATCTGGTGTGTTTGAGCCTCGATCAAAAGAGTTGTTGGTTCATTTATTTAAGGTAAGGGGAATTATAATTCTATGTTAATTTGTTTAACTGTTTTTATTATCAAAAAATGTTTTCAAATATATTTTATCCAGTTTCTAATGAAGTTATTTGGAATTGTTTTTAAGGGAGATTTTGTAATATTTCATTATTAAACATGATTGTGGAATTATTTCTGCAAGAGTTTAATTTATTGTTCAGTTTGAGTTTGATTTTCAAACAGCATGCATATATATTCTAAATTCTGCAAGGGATCAATTTACTTTTTCTAAATTATGTTATGGAAATCTATTGTATGGATTCATATTTATTTTTATTAGAAAAATATTGGTTTTGTTGAAATAAAAATTATATGTTTCACAAAAACTTATTTTTCACCTCCTTCTAATGCAATTCAAGTAAGGGGACTACTATTTATTAATTATTATCATGTATGTAAAAATTATTTTTCAAACATAAGTGCCAGACCCGGCCCTGGGGTTAGCCCAGCGAGCCCCTGGGCTAGGGAAACCAGTGGGCAGGGGGCAACCGGCCGCCCTTCTTCACATCCCACACTTGTCGTCACCTTCCAGTATAGCCTCATACCATAACCTCCCAACCACGTCCATGTATCTCTTTTTTTCCATTGCTGCTATCCTAATCGGTTTCTTCCGTTGCCTCTTGCCTTGATGTTTCCTCCTCTCTCACCATTGCTGTAATTAGAAATCAAATCACGAGAATGATAATAGGGCTACAGAGGCTGGAGGGAACCTACGATGGGGACGGAAATGCTTCTTCACTTCCCCTAACCATGCAGGTTAGGAAAATCCAAGGGCACCTACGATGGGGATGATCGTGATTCCTCCCTTCCTCTGACTATGCACCAGGTTAGGAAAATCCTAAGCCTAGTTCACATTTTTAATGGAATAGGGAAATATTTTCAACACAGGTCTTTGGAAATCATATTGTCCAGGCCGACCCTTATAAGTTCATGTTGGTTTTGTTATCATTTATGAATAATCTAGTTATGAATAAGGTCATTTAAAATATTTTGAAGAGATCATTTTCTTAAGCTGTATGTTTATAAATGGTTGTAGTAATTATTTTAGGTGTGGAACTATAAAGGATAAATATATTTAGATATACAATTTATGTTTCATTTTTAAGGGTGTATATACAAACACATATATATTTATATATAAATAGATATATATATATATATCTACCTAATTACATTTAATTATTTTCAGAATTAATAATGGAAGAAAGTATATTTATTATGTTTAAATTTTATTCATTTTGGTATGACAGGTTGTTTCACTAAAAATTCTGTTTACTCTTAAGGATTATTATTTCCAAGTACATTATCAAAACTATTATCCCACTTATATTTATGTATCAAAAAAAATTTAATTTTTTAATTTGATATCATATTCTTTTTGTTAACGAGTATTCTCATTTATCAATTTTTTTCTCAAACATGTGTTTTCTGGTATTCTGTGATGATGAATGTTGTAAATTCAATGTTAATTATATATATATATATATATACATAGAAATAATAAATTGTTACATGTTTTGAGTACAAAAATATGGGATAAAATTATTTTCTAATCTAGAAAGATTTATATATATATATGTATGTATATATATATGGGAAACATTAATTTATTTTAATTAGAACTGAAATTCATGGTATATTTAAAGGTATATGTGTGTATATATATATAAAAAGGATAATTTTTTTCAACATGTTATATTTATTATCATCACGTTTTTAGGAAAAAAATCACTTAAAAATTCATCATGTTATACTAAAATTAAGGATTTTGCGTCTGTATATAATCATGGTCATGTGTTAAGAAAAACATCGACACACCTTTCATTCTTAATAGGATCATGGTTTCAAATTAATTTTAAGGTTTACTTTTGAGATTATCAAGCATATGGATTAATCCAATAATTAAAATGTTTTATTTAAGATTATTATTTATAATTTTATGTGTGAAAGCTATCATTTCATGTGAGGAACTACATTCTCCCTTCATGGTATGTCATGCATAGTTATTTATGGCCAACATGTAATTTAAAAATGGAATTTCATGCATTTTAAAGAGTTTTTATGTATTTATTTCATTATACAGCTTATTTTTGCATTACAAATAGCGGAATTTATTTCAAGTATTGGATTAATCTTTTTATGATATTATATGGATTAAGAATTAAACTTTTCAAAGTGTTATGGGACACTTTGGATTGTTAAAAGATTATGTACCTCAAGAATTTATTTTCATTTATGATTAAGATTCAACTAAATCAAAGTAGTATGGGACACTTTGATTTAAAGAAATATTTTTATTAGACATATGATTAATGCATTAGAATTAGTAAGTGTTGGGTAGGGCCCACTATATCCCCTTGGTGCATTGATAGGTCTCATGAGAAAAACTATTGTCTTGTCACGAGGACTTGACAAAATATTTATTTATGGTCTTGAAACAACGTTGCGACAGTATGGTTATTTGTGGTCTTGGCATGAGGCGTTGATGATATGGTTATGATGTCCCACATTATTCATTCTCTCATTATGAATCTAGTAAGTGAAAGTCCATGTGATTATTAGATTAGTATAATATCCATGGTTAATCATCATTCTCTTATGAACCTATATTAATCAGTTTTACATTTTCAAATGCACATGGTAAAATGTTTTACATTTTAGTATATAATTATATAGAAAATCATCTATTTTAAAGGGTTAATAATAAGGTTAGAAACTTATCTATCATTTCGTGGTTTTCATTTATGTGTTGAATGATAAATGACACCATTGTTTGTGAAAATTCTGAACAAATATTATTTCATGTGTGAATTTATATCTGTACCCATGGAATATCATACATAATTAGGTATAGTCATTATCTAACTTATAGGTATCATTTCCTGCATTTTTGTTCAAGTGTGTGCATATTTTATAATGCATTTGTAACTTTAAAATAATAATAGAAACTCTTGATCATGGGTTTTCCCTAAAAATGATTTTTAGTAACTCTCAAAAAATGATGGTGAAACGTTATGAGAAATGTTAATTTCATTATTTGAACCAAGTATATTAAAGAAAAGTTTTAAAAATTATGTATTAATTGTTTTTTAAACCCCTTACTAGGTATTTTATACTCACCTTATGTTTCTAATTTCTTTTTACAGGTTTAGTAGATTTATTAGTATTGTACATTTCTTATAGAGGAAGTGCACTGAAGTTTATTTTTTTTCAGTTTTGTGGAATAATAATGATTATAATATAATTATCCAAAACCTAGATTGGTAAATATCCTTTTTATATAATATGATATGTAATTTTTTAGTTTATTTTTTTTTTAAAAATTACACAACATATTTTATCACCGACTCTGGGAAACTGGGGTATGGGTCCTTATAGTCCCAATATAGAAGGGGTTTTGTATTTCAAATGTGACCATAATGAAGGTATTCGGATACTTGATTGATGGGTCAAATCACTTCAACCATTTAGTCAAATGGAAATAAATAATCAATTTATATTTTTTGTAATATAAATTTTGTTACCTCATGTTGTTATTTGTTCACTACTAAATTTATGTAATCTAAATTAAATGTTAAACCACTTCTATAGATAATGAATTATGAACGTGTTGATTCTTCCAATCTAATGGAACAATAAGTTTCTCAACCTTCTACCACTCCTTTTGCAAATAAACAACGATCTTATTCACATGCTGATGCTACCGATCAATATAAACAACGAGTTTATCAACCTACTGCTAGTCCCAGTGTAGAGGAACAACAAACTTTTTCACATGCCGATGCTACCAATATAGAGGAATAATATATTGATGGTGTTGAATCTAAGGTAATGGTAGATGATAAAGAACCGATGTTGAAAAAAGGCAGGAGTGTCATAACATGATGGTGTTAACAAAATTTATTAAGGTGAAAAGAAAAGGAATCAAATTCAAGGTCGGATAGAATGCATGTAACCATCCTGTTAACCCTAAAAAGGCTATGTTCAGTAGTTACATTGGGATCATCACTCAGAATCACATTCCGATTGATGTAGATTCATGGAACTATGTTGTAACCATGCTTAATTCATATATTTGGGAAGATATTATAGTAACATTATGATATAATTTCTTTATTTTACTAAAAAATAAAATAATGAAACATTAAAATACTCTTTATCATCCCTTTAGAGTGAATTTATAGTAGATTACCCCCAAATTAATTATGTATTAATCCTTTTTGGAAGGATTTATAGAGGCTTTTGTACAACTCTAATGAGTTTTCATTTTGAAGATACTGAAGGGAAATAAAACCACACCCCTACTTATATTGGCACACATGATAATCTAAGTAGCATGGGATGAATTTACTAGCCATTGTGGGGAGATATATTTTCATGTACATTGTGTATGGTAAAACATTGTTTGAAAATATGTGTATTCATCACTTTGATTTATTATTTATTTATTTTTGAAATAGTGACTGAGTGTTGAAAATAAGGATTGGTCAACAAAACTAATGTACCCCTACTACAAAGTAAGGATGGGGTACACTTCACTTAGAAAAAAATGGAATGTATTTTAAATCTATCTTAATAATTTTATGTGACATGAAACAAAAAAATAATTATGTTCCTATATTTATATATATAGTGATAAATCTAAATCCAAAGCTACCTTTATCCTAAATCATGTGCTATGGAAGGAGACACATGTAAATAAAGATGGGATACTGATAGAGTAAAAGAAAAAAAAGTGTGGGGAACATGTGTAAGTATGATGTAATAAAAATTTGTTTTACTTTAAATTTAAATTACATAAAAATGATTAATTATTTTCAAATATTTTATATCTGGATTAGACATAAGAATAATCAACACCTGTACTAGATAAACACCTAATATTAGTGGCCTTGAAGTGGCCAGAACTGTATGGCCATGTCATTAATGCAGGTTTTGGTGTGAAACCCTGAATAAATTTTGAGAAAAGAAAAAAAAATGATCATAAATATAAATAAATGGAAGATATTAAAGAAATATTAGCTTCCCTTGAAGAAAAATTTCATTGGTAGTCTGAGTTGCAATAAATTTTTATGGGGGGAAACCAAAGAGAAGAAAAAACTCAAGAAAAACCATTGGGTGAAGATCCATCCTCAACCCCCATCCAATTTGAGGTGATCCATTCCTCTCAAAGATATTTCTTAAATGAGGTAATGAATATTCTTATAATTTTTTCTAGGAAATGAAAATTAGGAATACATTAATACCATTCTTATACTGATATTGTATAGGGTGAAAATGACTATGATTTATATCTATCAACACCCACTGATCACCTTGTAGTGAGGGATATCATGTTCAATATCTAAGAAGACACTCTACACCACAAATAAATTCCAACATGTCATGTTAGAGTGGCGATTAGCATAACTCATGATCTAAATGTCGAGCCACCTATTCCACTTGATGACACCGATATTTATATGGTTGACCAAACTATTGGAACATTCATAGAATGAACATCATATCTTGTAAAAAAAATTAGACAAGGAGTTATTCATTTAAAATTTATTTTTCATGATAAACCTTTTATAATTTACGACAAAAGTTCTGAACCGATGAATGTTATTAAAAACAAACAAAGGGAAGGGGTGAAATGAAAGGTCTAATCAAAACCATATAAAGGATCAACCAACCAATTGAATAAATATTCAGAAATAACCTTTACCCCACCCGTTCAATATCCTCATTTACTTACATTTATGGTTCATGTGGATACAAAGATACAAAATTGTAATAATCACATAGTTTATTTTTAAGAAAAAATTTATGGAGAGGTCTTTATAGGATACATTGATCTTGATAATGTAAATGAAATTCTCAAGTATGAATGTTTAGGAGTCTTAGTTATTAATATATACATGAGGTTTGTTTTCATGATTTGTTTTTCAAAAAGATGATATACTATATTAATTATGATTAAATACATTTCATAATACCAATTGAAGGGATTGCCCCATAAACATAAATCTGGACTCATTAGTCCTCATGTTAATTTTATAGACAGAAAATAAATAGAATAAAAAATTGAATGAAATAGTGGAAAGACTAGCCAAATAATTTGAAAGAAAACTTATGGGTGACATACTCTTCTTAATACCAACGATGTAGGGGTAAAACTATACAATTTAATCATATAAAATATATTTTTATTTCTTTGATTACTTATTCCTTTTTTGTATTTTTAGTCAAAATTGGATACTCATTGCATTCAATTTGGATACTCTAAATATTTATTCATAGATTCACTGCATGGATACCCAAAAAACTGGCCACACATGATGACGTATATCAATTTATAATACACTATATTTAAAAAATTGACCATTGCATGTGTGTCTTTTTATTTAAAATTTACATTAATTTTAGTAAAAAAAACAAGAGGCATACTCAAAATTGAGCAAACATATCCATATTATTTTGATACTTTAGTAAAATGATCCAGATGTTATTTTTAACAAGTATAAATCAACCACACCTCAATACAAAACATGGTGTGACTGGTATGATTCCAATTGCGTTTTTTTATTTAAAATTGACATTAATTTTAGTAAAAAGAACTAGTGAAATACTTCAATCTGATCGAACACATTTACATTGTTTTTATACTTTAGTAAAATTATCCATGATTCATTTGTGACTTGTAGAAATTGATTTCACCTCAATACAATGCACAATGTAACCGGTATGAATCAAAGTGTGTCTTTTTATTTAAAATTGACATTAATTTTAGTAAATAGAACAAGTGACAAACTAAAAACTAAGAAAAAACATTTGGATTATTTTTATACTTTAAGAAAATGATCTATAAGTAATTTTTAATGAGTAGGAATCAAATGCGCCTCAATCTAATGCACGATAAAACCAGTATGAATCAAAGTTCCTGTTATCAATTTAAAATTTTCATTATAGTTCAAAAAAATTTCCAATCATTTAAAACAAACCAAACGCACTTTTTTTGTATTGATAATTTAGTAAAATTATTCATAAGTTAATTTTGACATGTAGGAAGAATTCTTATGTCATACCGACACATGATGTGACCTATATGACTCAAAGTTTGTGTTTCCAGTTTCTAATGACATTTTAGTAAAAAGAAAAGGTGACACACTGAAAACTAAGAAAACATATTCAGATTGTTTTTATAATTTTCTAAAATGATACATAAGTCATTTTTGACCTGTAGGAATCAACCCCACCTCAATCCGATGCACGGTGTGACCAATATAACTTTAAGTGTGCTTTTTATTTAAAATTGACATTAATTTTAGTGAAAAGAAAAAGTGACATATTGAAAACCAAAAAAAATAATTTTGATTGCCTTGATAATTTAGGAAAATTATCCATATGTCATTTTTTATGTGTATGAATCAACCTCACTTTAATACGACACAGGGTGTGACCCGTATGACTCAAAATGTTAGTTATCAGTTAAAAATTGACATTTTAGTTCAAAAAGTTCCACTCAATGAAAACCAGGAAAAAAATTTCTAATTTTATTTATAATTTAGGAAAATGATTCATAAGTAAGTTGTGTTGTTTAGGAAGAAGTATCACATAAAACCAACACACGATGCGACCGATTTGACTCAAAGTGTGTGTTTCCAATTTCAAATGAAATTTTAATTAAAAACACACATGACATACTCAAAACCAATAAAAATAATTAATATTTTTTTGATACTTTAGTAAAAATATACATAAGTCATTTGTGACATGTAGGAATTATCCTCACTTCAATCCAACACACAGTGTTACTGGTATAATCCCATGCATGTCTATTTATTTAAAATTGACATTAATTTTAGTAAAAAGAATTGGTGATATACTAAAACCTAAGAAAACACATTCAATTTTTTTTTATACCTTAGGAAAATGATCCATAGGTAATTTGGGATGTGTGAACCTCAATATGATGAATTATGTGACCGGTATAACAATAAGTGTGTCTTTTTATTTAAAATTTACATTAATTTTAATAAAAAGAACATGTGACATATTGAAAACCAATAAAAATAATTTGGATTATTTTAATAATTTAGAAAAATGATCCATATGTCATTTTTATGTGTAGGAATCAACCGAACCTCAATCTGATCCATGATGTGACTGATATGAATCCAAGTGTGTCTTTTTATTTAAAATCAACAATAATCTTAGTAAAAAGAAAAAGTGAGATACTAAAAACAAAGAAAACACATTCAAATTGTTTTGATAATTTATGAAAATGATCCATGAGTCATTTTTGACACGTAGAAATAAAATTAACCTCAATATGATGCATGTTGTGAGCAGTATGATTCAAAGTATTCGTTATCAGTTTAAAATTGAAATTTTAGTTTAAAAAGCGTGTAACTCACTAAAAACCAAGAAAAAAACTTTGATTGTATTGATAATTTAGGGTAGTGATTAATAATTCATTTGTGATGTGTAATAATTAGTCTTATGTCAAACTGACTCATGATGTGACTGGTATGACTCAAAGTGCATGTTTCCAGTTTGAAATGACATTTTAGTAGAAAACACAAGTGATATACTAAAAACCAAACAAACGTATTCAGATTGTTTTAATACATTAGGAAAATGATCCATAAGTGATTTTTGATGTTTATGAATAATCCTCACCTCAATCCGATGCATGATGTAACCGGTATAACTCCAAGTGTGTCTATATAAAATTGACATTAATTTTAGTAAAAAAAAGTGACATACTAAAAAATGATCAAACAAATTCAGATTGTTTTGAAACTTTTTTAAAATGATCTATAAGTAATTTGTGACATATAGGAATAAAATGAATGTCAATATGAGGAACGGTATGACCGGTATAACTGCAAGTGTTTCTTTTAATTTAAAATTGACATTTTATTAATATATTCTTTCATATTAATGTTTAATTTATTTCTTTATAGTATTACTAACATAATATTTATTTTATTATGCAGGTGAATTACTTTTCTTGGGTTTAAAATATTTTTTCATCAACTGATACCATGGGTAGACTTTTTTGAGAGGGGATCACAGGTGCCAAAGACGATGAAACATTAATGATTTAAAATGTTTTCAGATAGTAATTGTAAAAGTAATTATACAAAAAATTGTTTGAAATGTATATAGTAATGGTTTATTTGTATTCACGATGTAAAATTTATTTTAATTAAATTATATATTTTTCATACAGGTTAAGAGTATTTTATGTAGTGTGCTGTTATACAAACAACACACTACAGTAGGTTGGGCCTTTATTAGTGCTAATGGAAGTGATAATAAAGGGGAACCTTTATCAGTGCTTTGTTTATAGCTGATAAAGGGGACCCCATTTAACAATGCTGAGGACAACATCACTTTTGAGTACTATTAAATGCCTTTTTTGCATGCTGTTAAATGGAATATCTATAGCGTTGGAATCACATCCTCTGGTCTTTTTTCCTTCATAGATATAGCTTCTCTTTCAATGGAACTACGTTGAACACGATTAGGTTTCCTATAAATCCCCATCAGTGTATCATAATAAGCCCATATTATACTTATGGATAATAGTAAATATAATCAATATATTATTTTTATGAAGGAATTATAATTAATATATTACTTAATAGAAATAATATTTAATAATAATACTATTATTTACATTATTATCATCAATATTATTAATCGTTTTATTAGTCGTAAAAATAATAAACATAAAATAATTTACGTGACATAAAAGATTATATTTAATAAAAAGTAGTAATAATAATAATATTAACTAAAATAATAATAATATAATTAATCTTGATTTGATTATCAATTATTGTACAAATTATTTTTAAATAACAAAATAAATATATTATTAATTACATTATACATATTCACTATTTAAAATTATTAATAACTATATTTTTATTATTAATTAAATTATCCATCACATTATTTAAAAACAATTTCTTTAATATTAATTATACTTTAAACAACAATAATGACATTATTCATAATTATTACTATGAATTTATTTGTTATTATTTATTACATTATAAGATAATAACTATTTTTTTGAAAATATTTTATGATTTATAATTAATTATTATTAATGTGTTATTATAAATTTAGAAAACCTGATTTATTCATCTGTGGGCGTGGACATAGGTAGGTCGGAGGGTAAACGACCATGATTGACATCTAAAAATAATTTTTAAGATCCAAAGTTAAGAGACCATCAAAACCTTAATGACCTGTAGGATGTTGTGTAAGGAATGGAAGCTCATCACTGGTGCCTCAAACTTTACCGACCAATACATTCTATAATCTAGAATTATTTCAGGTTATCTTGGTCAAGTATTCAGAAAATATATTCCCCTTATTCATGTGATGTAGGCTCAAGCACAAAGGGGTATTACCTTGGATTTTGTATCCCCCTATGTATTTCATTTTTTTAAAACATGAAGAAACATCATTCCATCGAATAGAGAATAAAATAAATACCATATAATGATTAAAATTCAAATTACCATGCCCAATCACCTTACAATTCAAATAGAACTGAAGAAATTGTTCATATTCAATTTTCAATTCAATCTCATCTTCATCAGTTGATAGAATAACTTTATCAATTAATGAAGAACATAAATCCACTTCAAAAAAGAGATGAGTGTAGTGGCTAAACCTGGCCATTTCCATTTCCTTGTCCATATTAATAGGTAAATCTATAGACATTTCTATATCTTGTATAATCCTTGGGTGCCAAAGGATCCAATTTAATCCATAAAATTTAACCCATAAATAAACCATAGAGTTACCTATCTAAAATGGATTGAAATTATTATCCCATTCTCTAATATATAGAAAACTAGGCTTGAGTGAAAAAGAACCATAGCCCCAAGACACAATTTTCAATTCTTTAGAAGAAAAGAGAATATAAAAAAATCCATACCCTAACAAGACACATTTCCTGTCTAAGAAACCCCAAACACCTAAAATATGTTCGACAATGTATCCTATTTTCCACTTCTTAGAGCCTCTTGAAAAAACAAGACGTGTGATAATTGAATGATCATCGACTTCCAAGTGTTTCGAGAAAGTAATCAGATCAATTTTCAATTAGGAAACCTTTCCCATCTAATGGAAACCACCTAAAAGAGATCCCTATTAGAGAGATAAGGATCACCAAATCGCACCATCACCATGCTCAGTAGCTAAAATAGATCTTCCACCATCGATGTTTCAAACTTCTATTCCAGCTCCCATATTTTTGTAGGAATCAAGTCGACCTTGAGTGAAGAAAATATCAGCAATAAATTGAGAAGATGTGGAAACCATTGATTGATGCCCTAATCTCTATTGAGTTTTAGAGAGACAGAATCTCACTGATGTTTCATCTCTCCATCATTTTTAAAACATTATATATATATTTGAATTATTAAAAAATATACATTAATATATCATATTTATATTAATTATAAAGATTCATTTTTAATTAGTGTATATAAATAATCATTATTTTTTTAATATAAATATAATAATTATATATATATATTAATATTATTTTTAGTTAAAAGGTTTTATAAACAATAAGAATAGTGCTGATAAAGTGTATGCCTTTATCATTATATAAGGAGGTTATTTATATCGATCAGGGTTTTGGCCATAGTTTTCTACCTAAAAGAGTAAAAAATATTCATGAATATACGAATATATATATATATATGTATAATTTATTATATATTGTTGAATATAATTTATGATGTTTTTTTAACAAAGTTTTGTTTTTATTGACAACTAAATTTTTGTAAAAGAATGTTTTTGTAAATTAGGTGAAAGAAATGTTGCTAGGATGTTTATAAACTGTTTGTTGATAAGTTACTGAAAATATAGATAAAGAAAGTGTTTTTCAAATATGGTGATTAGAAACTCTATTGGATGATCCATTAGGAACAATCCATAGGATTGAGATTTTGATGGAAAGATAAAAGTGAAATTGATGAATAAAGTTGTAAAATCATAATGTTTGGAAAGTTTGAAAGAAAATAACTTTCTAAAATAAGTAAAATGTTGATTTTATTTTATTTCATGTTACCAATACATCATTATTAAGTCATGATATAGGATAGAGTTTCTAAATGAATATAAATTCATGTTTCTAGAGTTTCCAACTTTAAAGTTTTCTGGATGAAGCTCTTCCATTCATGAAGCACTGGATGAAGAAGTAATCAAATGACTAGAAGTATGAATTTGATGAATTTTGAAGAAATGGAAAGTTATTGATCAGACTGTCCATAGGAAGATCCATCAGATTTATTATTTTTCACATATTCTTTTCATAATTCAATGTTTTTACATGTCATGAAAAGACAAAGGAGTGAAAAGATTTGATTAGACTGAAGAGAATTGTTGAGTTTTTAAAGGTAAGTTTTTATCTAAGGCATTATGCATGATGTTGAATCATCAAAAGTACCTGATTAGTTTAAGACCATCAGATTAACCAGATTTGATGTTTATGGAAAATTAAGAGAAATGTTTTATAAAATGTTGAGGATTAAGTTTTGAATTTTTTGAAACCGATCCATTAGATGATCATTTTACACCGATCCATTAGATGAGTATTTTACACTGATAAGTCATAAGATGTAGGGTTCCATCATATAAAACATAATCAGACTAAATATTAGATAAAATTAAGAATAAGAAAAAATGTGAGACATTTTTAAGTTTCTACTGAACTGTCATTGTAGGTTTCATAAGTCTTTAGTAGTTACAACAATGAAGTCAACCATTTTCAGTTTACTTGAACCATCAATGAGAGAATTTTTTTCCATGTCTTAAGAGAAAAAATATGTGAGTTGTTTCAGTTGGTTCAAGAGTGTTTGAATGAGTAATTATAAAGTCATAAGTTGTAAATTTTTTGAGATGAGAAACTCTGATCGGTCTATATAAATGTTCTGTATTTTATGTTGATTCAGGAGATCCAAAATGATCAAGAGTGTTTCTGACTATGTTTTCTAGATCACCATTTTTAGACTAGAGTCTTGTTATTTCCAATGGTTTTTTTATCTTGTTTGAAGTTAGGAAATTTTAATAGAATCAAGAAGTTTTGAGAATAAAATAGAAGATATGAGAAGGGTTGAAGCTATAAAAATTAAGTTTAAATGAACTTGAAATGCGAAGATTTGAGATATGGGTGAGTGGGAAAATATTTCAGTTTTCTGTCTTTACTATTTTTAGGAACACCAATAAATAGAGGTGGAAAGTATAGTGGTACATTATAATATTCACCCGTGCATAAAAGATGATACTCTATAGAATTGGTGTTAGAATTTTTTTTTCTAACTGAATTTGTTTCATGTTGAGGAAGAGTTTTTGGAAAGAGGGTTCTAATTAGAAGATTGGATTGAGCTTAGTTCTGGTTTCTAAACAAAAAGAATTGGATTGAGGGAATTGTTATGAATTTTGAAAAGAAGTTTGGCAAGTGAAAATTTGTTTATAGGAAGATCAAAAATGTTGAAACATTCACATTTTGAGAAAGGGTCATCAAACTAGGATCATTTGAAAAAGTCTATTGGAGTCAGACCATTGATGACAAGACATCAACTGTAGGCGTAAGATAGAGATTCCAAACTAATATTTTATAGAGTATAAGTTTCAAAGAACATTATTTTTTGGCTCAAATTTTGTAAGTAAAACTTGAAAACTGTCTGAAGTCAATATAATCATTATTATCTAGATATAAAAGGTGTCCAATGGGAGTTGACACAAGTTGTATTCACTTATTCATAATCATGATTTTCATAGACCCAAGAGAGTGGCTATGATAAAGATGTAGTTTTTCACACTGAGGGTGAACATTGTAAATCATGTGTGGCTTGTTTACTTTTATAATTTTTCCAGTAATTGAGGATACTAAAAATTGATAAGGAAGTAACTTTAACAAGTTACAGGGTTAAACTTACTAAATTTGAAATTTTTAAAAAGGCAAGAATTGATTCAACTATCCTTTGTCAGTTGTTCTTCAATCCTTTGGAACTTCAATAGTTATAGGTAAAGTTATAGTATATCAAACATAATAAGTATAAAAAAACATGTTAATAGTATCATGTGATGATTAGTCTTGAGGTGAATAACTAATGTATGTTTGAAATTGCACATCATATTTTTTATATGCGGTTATTTACTTTTTAATAATTTCATTTTATCTTCTTCTTTGATGACCCATGGGTCATTCCTCTCTCTATGTATATAAGGACTTTCACATCTGTATAAAAATGTTATGTTTCCAAAACCCCTAGAGCCCCTCAATTTCATGTGAGTAACATTCATTATCTATACTATGCATCATTCCTCCCACAACATGTGGCTCTTCTTGAACATTCCTCCACCCATGTGCCTGCCTTTCCGAGACTGATTCCTATTCCTTTTATTACTACCAAAATTTATACTTCCTAATCTCATTTCCTCACAATGACTGATTCTTTTGTGCATCACATCCTTTGATCTATTTTCCTCCAAAGATACTGCTTCTCTTTCAATGGAACTATGTCAAACATGATTAGTTTTGCTATAAATACCCACCAATGCATCATCGCAAGCCCATCATCTACTAATTAATAATTGTAAATATAATCAATATATTAATTTTATGAAGTCATAGTAATTAATAAATAAATTAATAATAATAATATTTAATAATAATACTATTTTTTAATGATCATCATCATCATTATTAATATTATTATGTTCCATAAATATAATAAACTGAAAATAATTTTCATGGCACAAAATATTATTATTTAATAATAATAATAATAATATTATTATTTTTATTAACTAAACTAATAGTAATATAATTTATATTTATTATATTATTAATCATTATAAAAAATATTTTTTAATATAAAAATAAATATATTATTAATTACATTATTCATGTTCAATATTAAAAATTATTAATAATTATAATTTTATTATTAATTAGATTATCCATCAAATTATTTAAAAAAAAATTCTTTAATATTACTTAAGCTTTAGACAACATTAATACATTATTCATAATTATTACTAGGACTTTATTTTTTGTTATTTATTACATTATAAGATAATAACTATTTTTTTGAAAATATATTATGATTTATAATTAATAATTATTAATGTGTTATTATAAATTTGAATAGCCTTAGTTCTTCATCTATGGGCATGGACATGGGTAGGTCAGAGCGTAAATAACCATTCTTTCCATATGAAATAATTTTTGAGATCCTCAGTTACATGACCATCAAAACCCTAAAAACCTGTAGAATGGTGTGCAAGGAATGTAAGATCACAACTGTTGCCTCCAACTTTATCAACCAACACATTATATGATCCAAAATGATTTTAGGTTATCTTTTTTCAAGTCTTTTGAAAAAAATAATACCCTTATTAAAGTTATGTAGGAGCAAGTGCAAAGTGATATTCCCTTGGATTTTTTATCCCCCTCTATTATGATACTGGATGTTGGAAATGCCCAACCGATCAACACAAAACACAAGAGAAAGTCTTGAAAAGAGGAAGGATAATTATAGAACACCAGAGATGCTTTTCACACCAACAATTGGTGTTCTTTTCTGGAGGGGTTTTCATTTCTTAATATACACACTCAAAATATAGGCATATTTACAATGTAATTAAAACCACATGGGATCCATAGGTCAAACCGCATTGATCCATAAATGAGGGGTAGGGAGAATAATGGTGGAATTAATCCCAATAATTGAAATTAGTCAAAAATCACTCCCTAATTTCTATCACATTCACCAGATATCAATGAATTCAAACTTTGTACACAACTACAGAAACTTTCCACACCCAAGTGACTTAGTGAGAATGTCCATTAAATGCTTCTCCCTCCAATAATTCTCTTCTTTTTTACACTGGATTCTCTGAAATGAACTTGGTATATAGGTGGGAAGGTTTGGAAGCCAAGGCGTCGATGGGTTTGGCTATAGAAGATGCCAACATACTATTGGGCATCCGATGGAATTCATTTCAACACCTAGGCCTTTGGATGTACGTGGGATTTCTATGTCAACCCATTTACTCAATATATTCTTCTTGTCAAGCATTGTCTTATGCCAGAAAATATGTTGTTATTCTACGTCAAAGGAGGTTGGATCATATACCATAGTGAAATTTAACTCACTAGAGAAGATCCCATACAGTTTAAAACTAGGTGGCACTATCATACCTATAATGTTGTTGATGGTGTGAAACTGAAGTAGGGAATCATTGTGATCAACATATAGTGATTCCGCCATATTGAATGGTGGATAAGTGAAATCTTTTGCGACTGATGGTTCAAGAATCACCTTGATCACATCTAGTGTTGTAGAATCTATAGAGAGCATGCTAATGGGTGTGGGTGATGATCTCTGGTCTCATACAGTGTTGTTGGTCTCTTCCTTCCCTGGTGTTCAAGTTGTTGTGTGTTCGAAAGTGAATGGATCCTCACTACTCAACACACATTTTTCATCATGAACAATCTAATCCCACTAGTCCACCTCATCAAAGATGACATCATTCATTACATGCATGTTATTGTTGATGGGGTCATACGCATAATATTCCTTGGACTCTGACTCGTACTCGATGAATATCGTAAGTTTAATATGATCATATAGCTTTTTCAAGCGAGGCCTCACATTCTTAACATGTGAGATGTAGTTAAAGGTGTAGAGAAAGTGCACCAAGATTCATTTTTCATACTATACCTTATATAATTTCATACCCTCAGGGCTACATGTGGGTGATCTATTGAGGATTAAGATGACAGTTGAGACGACCTCACCCCATAACATCTTGGGAAGGCCCTCAATCTTCAGTATGCTTCGAGCCATGGTTACCACTATCTGGTTTCATTTTTCAATAACTCCATTCTACTATGGTGATTTGGGATTTGTGAGGTTCCATTGTATGCCATGATTGACACAGTATTCACCAAATTCTGCTAAAATGAACTCATCACCATGGTCCACGTGGAGTGCCTTCATCTTGCACCCTGTATCCAAATCCACCATGCCCTGAAAGAATTTTATTTCTGTTAGATACTGGTTTTTTATTATGAGTAGATTGAGCCACATTTAGTAGATAATTCCATCCACTATAATTAGAAAGCAGTGGTTCCACTTGTCATTGTCAATGTGATCTGCCTTTAGAGGTCATCATGGACAATGTTAAGGAATTTATTAGCATGATGCTTTACTTGATATGGGAAAGACACTCTTCGCTACTACCCAATGAGGTAGGTGTCACAATCTTGATCTACCTAATCAATCCAAGAAATCCCTTTCACCATATCATGTTGAGTGTTCATGCACAGATCCTGGAAATTCAGGTGGTCATACCTCATGTTCCAATAACATGTCTCCTCTGATTCCCTTGGAAACACTCATGTTGGCTGTGGAATGTTGAGTCTTAGCTTGTACAGCTGATCGGGGAAGCATTGCACCTTGGATAATATATATTATTACTGGTCGCAGATCTTCATGATGCCTCCATAAATTTGTACCCCAAAACTATTCTCATCAAGTTGTCCAATGATGATGATGTTGGTGGTGAGCCTCGAGATTAAATAAACCCCCGCGATCACATGGTGCTCACCGGTCTTACAATTTAATAGGATCGTCCCGCACTCCTCAATATTAATGATATATCCATCACTAAAATTGATGGTTCCGTGGATCCCAGATTCATGGTTAGAGAAGATAATATGGGAACCAGTCATGTATTTTGTGGCACCAATGTCGAGGTACTATAGGTTATCATCGCACGCCTCCTTATCAGCCAATTTTGAAAATACCTCCACCTCTACTTTCCAGAGAAGATTGCATCGTGGTAGTGGGGAATTAGAAGTGGTAGATTGTAGTAGTGGGGTTTCAAGCACCACAGTGCCCAACCTTTCCAAAAGGAGTGAGAGCTCTTTGTCATCACCGTAGGTTAGAAGGGCCTTATCCTGTTTAATATTGATGCTGCAATATTTGGTCCAATGATCCATTTTTCTATAATACCATCATTAGTGTCTTGAGACATCATGGTCATCATCAGATCCATTGTCAACATGCCATGGTTTTCAGTGGCACTGATTACCAATCTGGGAGTACTTGAAGGGTCCCTCCCCTATCCATCACTCCTTTAATCATGCAACCCACTCCTCCTATATGATGAGAAACTTCCCTCTATTTTTGGTAGTGGGTGCTGGTTCAAAATGTTCCTTCGCTACTTTGAGTCTCCCTATTACCTCCTCTACAAATTTAGTAAATATGTTGATAAGTGTCTCAATTTAAAGAGAAATTTAGTAAATCCTAGAGGGGACAATAGATAGGTACTTATCAATGACCTTGTTTTGAGGCTCTTGATCATTGAGGATTGTGAGTTGGTTGATCGACCTGGTGAGCTACATCATTAAGGTGCCCACTAATTCTCCATTTCAAAAAGAAATTCCCCCATACTTCTTATAGAGATTATGAGAATTAGTCTTGTGTAAATGATCAATGATGATGAACATGGTCTTGATGGTTCCCTATGATTCCTTGGCACTTTCCTTGATGGCGAGTATGTATATCATCTCCCATAGGACAACACACAGGATGATCTCTAGCGCCATCTGATCTTCCCAAAGTTCAACACTATTGGTGTCAAAGATGTCTCAAATTATGAATTCTTGGAGTATAAACTTTATTATTAAGGACCAGTCACTATAGTTGTTCTTCATGAGGATCAGAAACATTGCCGATACCCAAATCTCCTTCACCACCCGATGTACAACCAAAAGGATACTACCACCATCAACGTGTTCTTTGGGACATGTTGATGATGTTTGGGATAGTTGAGGTAATGAGTGCTCGGAGTATGACATCATTAATCAATTCAACGTCGCTCTGATACCAAATGTTTGAAATGCCTGACCGATCAACACGAAACACAAGAGAAAGTCTTGAAAGGAAGAAGGAAAATGTTAGAACAAAAGAGACATTTTTCACACCACCAAGTGGGATGATTTTCTGGAGGGGTTTTCATTTCTTTATACACACACACAAAATCTATAAGTATTTACAATGTAATTAAAACCACATGGGAGGCTTAATGAGGTCAACTGCATTGAGACATAAATCAGGGAAAATAATGAGTGGGGAGGGAAAATAATGATGGAATTAAACCCCACTATTGAAATTAGTCAACATTGGAATCTTTGAAACAAGTCTTGTTGTTTTTTCCATGACAAGAGGTGGGATGCACTCCATTAGTTTTTTGTCTACAAACCCACCCCCAAAAAATTTCAACACATCCCAAACCCCATGTATCCCTTTTTCATTTATGAACATCCGGGGCTACTGGTAATCAACCAAAATCCTCTATACTACAAAATCATATGCTGGGGAGATCGTATCATATGCCACTCCTTCATCCATGCACTAATTATTTATGTGATAAACACCACCATTTAAAATTGGCATTAATTTGAGTAAAAAGAATAATTGACGTACTAAAAACTAAGAAATTTGTTTTTAATTGTTTTGATTCTTTAAGATAATGATCCATAAGTAATTTGTGATGTGTAGGAATCAACTGCACCTCAATACAACGCACCATATGACTGATATAACTCAAAGTGTGTCTTTTTATTTAAAATTTACATTTTATTAATATATTCTTTCATATTAATGTTTAATTTATTTCTTTATATTATTAATAACACAATATTTTTTTTCTTATATAGGTTGATTATTTTTCTCGTGTTGAGGTGATTTGTTCTGCAAATGAAACCATGGGTAGAATTTTTGAGTGGGGATCATAGGTGCCAAAGATGATGAAACATTAATGTTTTTAAATGTTTGTGAATAGTAATTATAAATGCAATTATACAAAACATTGTTTGAAATGTATATAATAGTGTTTTTTGTACTCATGAAGTAAAATTTATGATCATTATTATTAATAGTTTTATTAGTCATAAATATAATATATAGAAAATAATTTACATGGCACATTAGATTTAATATCATTATTAATAACAATAATATTATTATTTTTATTAGCTAAACTAATAATATTATAATTAATATATATTATATTATCAATTATTATAAAAATAATTTTTAAATATAAAAATAAATATAGTATTAATTACATTATTTATATTCACTATTATTAATTATTAATAATTATATTTTTATTATTAATTATATTATCAATAAAATTATTTAAAAACAATTTATTTAATAATAATTATATATTAAAAAATTAAGGAAATTATTCGTAATTATTACTATGACTTTATTTGTTATTTTTGTTACTTAATAAGATAATAACTATTTTTGGAAAATATGTTATGATTTTTAATTAATTAATTATTAATGTGTTATTATAAATTTGAACCGCCTCACTTATTCATCTATGGGAATATACATGGGTAGGTCATAGGGTAAATGGCCATTCTTTCCATCTGAAATAATTTTTGAGATCCTGAGTTGGGTGACCATTAGAACCCTAATGACATGTAGGATGGTGTGCAAGGAATGGAAGTTCATCATCGGTGCCTCCAACTTTACCGACCAATACATGCTCCGATCTAGAATGAGTTCAGGTTATTTTGTTCAAATCTTCAAAAAATATTTCCCCTTAATAAAGTGATGTATGAAAAAGTGAAAAGGGACATTAGCTTTGATTTTATGGCCCACTCTATCATGATACAAGCGTTTTCAAACCAAGGCATTTTGTGCTACCACGACGGGAGGCAGGAGGCACTCCATCAGTTTTACATCTGCAAACCCACCACCAGGAAATTTCAACGCATCCCGAACCTTGAGTATATCTTTCCCATTTTTAACTATTTGGGGATACTAGTAATCACCAACCATCCTCTTTACTACAAAATAATATACTGGTGAGATTGTATTATACGTTGTTCCTTCATCCATGCACTAATTATTTGTGTAAATACCACTAGCATTTATTTTTGTGAGTTATGTTATTGACTAGGGTTGAACACCCCTGGATCAATGAAACTAAGGTTCGTTTTGATGTGTTTGATTCAGAGGTATGGGTGTGGAAGATGAAAAGAAACCTTGTTTTGACTTATTCATAGTGATAGATGCACAAGTTTCCTATTTTTATGTGGGGGGTGTTTGATTGGATGATGCTAGACAATAAGAATATTCTAATCATCGATGTTTACAATGAGAGCAGGGCCATCCAATAGCTACCACGGGTAGTGTGCGTGGATGATGATGACTGCGGGTGAGATAAGAGAGAGGTGGTGGTGGTGGTGGCAAGGATGTTTGGAGTGGTCCGAAAGGAGGATAGAGGAGACGATAAGCAGTGGTATGTGTGGGTGTTGGAGGAGATGAGAGGGGCATGGAGGAAGTGGGGAATCATCGCATCATTATGGTAGGTCTTGATTCCATACAGATTGGTGGTGTTGAATTTTCACTAGAATCAAGGGATTAACAATTTAGGGTTTTACCCCGACTAAGATCCATGGAATGAGGCATAAATGAGTTATATATATATATATATATTTATATCTTTTTTTATTTTATTAATAAAAATAGGATAGAGTTTTAAATTTTTTTAAAATGGGTCTAGGGAAGTGTCCATGAAGTTATGTCATATCTATTTATAACATATTAATATTTGGATTTTGAGATGATAAAATTTACATATAAAAATTTTAGTTGTCTAATTGTTTTATTTATTTTGATGGTATGATTTATTTATTTAAATTTTATGGTTGTATGAATATATGAATTAATGTTATTTGTATGATTTAATTTAGGTATGAATAATTATTTTTTGTTTGGTTTAATTTATATTGAATGATTTAACAAATTTACATATAGTGCTTTCATAATTTAAAATTTATGTTAAAAGCAAAATAATTTATATTTTGGGAAATATTATTTTTTGGAAAAATGTATATATATAATTTAAATTGTCAATACACTGGTCTTCCATGATGGTAATGGTACCTATGAGCATAAGGAATAAATCGAGAGGACCAAGCATATCTTTCTTTTTATGAAGACCCATGAGACCTTGAAGGTGGGCTTCCCCACTTACATGTTATAAGGATAGAGTGTGAATTAGTTGAAATCCATGGTGAAAGTTAAGAGGCATGATGATATCACACTGAATACCTTCAAAATGGATTTTAATCAACATATTTATCTTGAGATGCTGGTGTTGTAAAAGGACCAAGAGTTTATGATGATGGAGCAATGAGACTATTCAGTGATGGAATATGCTACTCGATTTTCCATGTTAGTTCATTTTTATTCTGATATCCTTGTGAACAACTATCTCAAGGTGAGACATTTTCAAATATTCTTGAACGAAAATATCATATAGATGTTTATTATCCTTTTCCTACCAACTTATTCTAAGGTGGTGGATAAAGCGGTTATGGTTGAGATAGAATTAGCAGAGAAGACATGTATCGAGGGTGTTTCTTCAGCAGTGGGTGGTAGCTATAGATCTTCCTTTAGAAAAAAGAGGAAGCGAGATGAACCTCCTCAGAGTAGAAACAAGGGTGATCAATAGTCATTAAGTTAAATCATAGTGGTTAATTTTATGTGTAAGATACAGACTTGTTATCAGTGTGGAATGTTTGGCTATACTGGACCTAATTTCCCATAGGATCTAAGGACATTCCATTAATGAGGGCATCCAAGTATATTTTTAATGATTCTATAATGTTTCCCATTAGGGGAGTGGATTTGGTTACTCTCTTTATAAGGGTTCATAGGTGAGATAAGATGCTTCTAAGGTTGTGGGATATATCCCATAGTCAAGAGGGGATTCTCAACCAGCTAAGAAGGAATTGGGTGGGCCTAAGATAGTGTATCTCTATACAGTAGGTGTGGAACTTGAGGATTCATATTCTAAGTTGACCATCGTGAGAGGTATGATGTTTATTACTTCATTTAGGGATTTGAATTTGTTTTATTCAGATTCTTCCCATTCCACTATCTCATTAAAGTTTCTTGATGCTTTGGGTATGCAATTAGAGTTTATTCTATTTGTTATAGATCTACTTACCTTTCTGGGAAGGAAGGAGCAAGGTTTTTAAGTGCCCAGAGTGTCTTTTTTTATTTACTAACATGGAATTTGTGTGGGACTTCCTCATATAAGAACTATATGTTTTCAATATCATCATCAGAATAGACTAGATGATTAGTTTCAAAACTCATATTAACTATTATCACTATAGGGTCTAGTTTCTATCACTTTAAGAGAACACTCACATCTTCCTGGGTGAGTGGGATTTGAGGTCAAGGAAGTAAGGGACCATTTCTCTAGATGTGGGGTTTCTTTTATGCCATCTATCTAGATTATTCATTGATGATGTGGAGTGGGGTTCAAATGGTTATCTTCTAGTGATTATGTACCGGTATGCCAATGTGTATTTTAATGATTTTTCAAGGTTTCCACCCCATTTAGAAGCCGAGTTCACTATCAATCTACTCCCTGAGATGATACCCATCTCTTTTCTATAATACTAAATGGATCCTACCAAGATGAAAGAGTTAAAGGTTCATTTTAAGGACCTTCAAATAAAGGGGTTTATTCATCCTAGTGTCTCACCATGGGTTTTGTGAGTTCTCTTTTTAAATAAGTAATATGAGAGTCTTTGAAATTTTATAGACTATTATAAGTTAAACCAGGTGATTGTTAAGAAAAAACACCTATTTCCTTGAATTGATGATATTTTTTTATCAACTTAGGGGATCATAATAATTATTGAAAACAACTAAAGATTGGGGTATCATCAATTGAGGGTCTAAGAAGATGATATTTTGTTGGACTCCTCATATACTAATCATGTTTTAATGATAACAAATCCCATTCAACCTGGTTAAATTCTGTAAATTTTATCAAATCATGTGTATTATTGTGTGAGTATTCTTATGCTTTATGAAGAACCATTAATTAATCTATATTTAGTTTAATTACTTTATAATATCCTTGATTTACTTTTATAATACCTTCCTTGACAAATGATTAAGTCTAATTCGTTCTATGATCATCATTGATTAAGTCTGAATATAGTTATTTTGAAAAGTCTGAGACACCGTAAGTTTACCACTGGTTATGTCTTTCTAGAAAAGTAAACAAGACACTGTGAAGAAGATATCGTAAAGCAGACACCGTGAAGCAGACACCGTGAATCAGGCACGATGAAGCAGACACCGTAAAGTAGACACTGTAAAGCAGACACCGTAAAGGAGACACCGTGAAGCAGAAACCACGAAGTAGACACCGTAAAGCAGACACCATAAAGAAGAAACCGTAAACAAGACACTGTAACCATGAGACACCGTGACCAATCCAGATACCATGTGAAAGAGACACCATTTCCATGACATACTGTGACACTGTTTCCTAATCTGCTCTGTCATTTTAAATTTAATCTATAATAGTCATATTTGAAGACATTAATGTACTGACATAATTAATGTTTCATTGTAGACATATCATATGATAGTATGAGGTATGAGGTGTAGAATCCATGCAACCTGTCAGCCTCAATACATTCACTCTGAGATAAAAAAGGGAGTTCGACCTAAAAAATAGTGTGTGTGGCACGATATTTGAAAGAAGAACAAACTGGTAACCATGTGCACTAAAAAAAAGAAGATACTTAGAAGAAAGCATTGCCTCATGCAACTAGACACTACTAAGGAATACAAAAAGAATACTGGAACCCCGAGAACAACTTTTCATTGTCAAACATCATGAAGAACACAATCCGAATCTGTCTGACTTGCGACACTATGTTTTCCATATAAGGACTTGAGTTCTACATATAATTCATCCCAGAAGTCCAAGCTGAAAAGATAAAAACTCAGAGCATTTCTAAACCTATATTAACATTACTTCTTTGTTGTGTATCATTTTATTAATTTTCGAGCAGAGTGTGCATCTGTATAGCAACCCACTCTGTCTCCTACATCAAACTTAAGGATACAAGATATCCTTACTCGAACATCTATTTCCATTTGTGTATACCCACAGATAAGTTTGGAAGAGGTCCCTGTGTTTCCTGGTTATTTTTACACCCACGAAGAACCGTGGAAGAGGTCCCTGTGTGGCCTGTACAGTCCTGTGTACTGTTGTTTAACCCCGATCCAGGGCGTGGATAAAGTTTATTTATATAAACTTCTTGGTGGTAGGTGATCACCAAGTGGAGTGGATTAAGTCTTGGCTTGAGACTGAACCACTTGTTTCATATCCTATGTGCTACTTAATTTAGTCTTCTCTGTTTTATTTCTCTGTTGTATAATTCAGAAATCACTAAATTCACTTCGATAGTTAGTCTTAGAAACAAGTTATAAATGTTTTGTCTTAGTAGAATAGCTTCAAAAGTAATATTAATAACTTATATTAAGATTACTAATAACTAATCAATCTTCTAAGAAGTTATTAAAACAGTCAAACTCTTATAACCATATAACCTTGATTAATTGGGATTTATTTAATTTTGGGGAAACCTTTAAGAAATAATTTTTTACAATTTTTTTTATAGTTACTCAATTCACGCCTCCCCTCTTGAGTAATCTACTCCGACCAATATTTGGTATCAAAGGATCTTTATTAGGACTCTATTTAATATTATTAAACTTTGATTGTGGTTGTACTTAGAAGATCATTAAATTTCTATCAATTCTAAATTTTTATCTCTTTAAACCTATTATATTAGTATGAATAATAGATTGGAAGGTGCTGCAACCAATAGAACACCATTCTTTAATGGAACCAACTATGATCAATGGAAAATTAAAATGAAAATTCATTTAGAGAGTATGAGTTTTGAAATTTGGTCTTCCATTATAGATGAATATATGATTCCTGCTACTGATAGAATCACATGGTATAAACCTACCAAAACTACCTACAATAAAAACTTCAAAGCTATGAATGCTTTATACTGATCCATAGGAGATGAAGAGTTCAATAGAAATTATTCCTGTAAAACTGCCCATGAAATTTGGGATACCCTGTCTGTCTCACATGAAGGAACATCTAGTGTAAAAGAAATGATACTTAATACTTATACTATTAGATATAATAATTTTATGATGAAACCTGATGAACCTATCTCTGACATGTATCTTAGGTTCAATGAGATTTTCAACACAATGATTTCTCTTGGAATAGAAGTCACTGCCAAGGAACAGATCATGAGAATTCTCAGATGTTCTCCTGACAGATGGAGGGGAACCTTTATCTCTATTCGAGAATCATGCAACATCAGCAAAATACCTATAAAATAACTCATTGGGAAACTGATGATGTATGAGGAAGAGTTAAAATTAAACATGGAGGAAGAGGATGAACCAAAAAGTAAATCTATTGCATTCAAGACCACCACCTCTAAGAAAAAAGACAAAGGGAAACTAGAAGCATCTATAGAAAGTTCCAGTGATGAACAATAATAATCCAACAATGATGAGGAAATGGTTCAATTAGCCAAAAGATTCAAGAGATTTTACAAGAAGAATAACTTTTTTAGAAATCCTAACTTCGAGGGAAAATATGACCATAAAGGAAATTGGAAGAAGGATTGGAAAAGAAGTTACAAGACTGATGAAATTTTCTTCTATGAGTGTAAGCAAAAATGACATATCAAGGCTGACTATCCAAAGCTCAAGTACAAAAAGAAATATGAGAACAAGGACAGGAAGTATAAAAAGGCAATGAAAGAAACCTGGAGTGCTTCTGAGGATAGTTCAAGAGACTCAGAGACATCACATTATGAACATGCTAACAAAGACAATATGTGTTTTATGAAAAACACATCTGAGGTAACACTGGAATCCTCTGTATATAATTCATACTATTCTGGAGATGAGAGTGACTCTGAAAATATGACTAATTAAGAAATGTTTGAATAATGTAACATGCTTGAGGAAACATGCAATGAACTAAAAGCCAAATATAAATCATTAAAGAAACAACATACTTTTACTGTGACTGTTAAATCTAACATCACAACTGAAAAAGAGAAAAATGCTCAACAGCTCAAAGAAAACAATGAATTAAAAATGTATAATGAGAAATTGAAGAGTGACCTAGAAAAGTTTACCAATGGTAAAAATACCCTTACTCAAAATTCTAGGAAAACAAATTGCTCCTAAATACAACACTGAAATTGGTTATCAACCATGAAAAAGAAACCTTGGTAGAAAAAATTTTGTCTCTAAATCTAGGACATACAGTTTCACTCCCAGTTCTAGACACAAATCATCTAGTTCAAGATATGATATATTCTATACTGTTTCAAGTTTGTACAAACCAAAAAAAGTTTATTTTTCAAATACTTTACATAATTCTTATAGGAAACCTATGAGGCTAATATGGGTTCCTAAAGTAATTATTACTAATATTACTGGACCCAAACAAGTATGGGTACCAAAATCTGTTTTTTCTTGATCATTTTGTAGAAAATATGCTTAAAGAGATCCTGCAAAAATCTATGGTACTTAGACAATGGATGTTCAAGGCACATGATAGGAGACTACTCATTCTTCAAGAACCTGATAAAAGTAGATGGAGGACATGTCACGTTTGGTGACAATGTCAAAGGAAAGATTATTGGCCTCGACCAAATCGGTAACTATAACTCAGTTTTAATTTCTAAAGTAATATTTGTTGATAGATTAAAATATAATATGCTTATTATCTCACAATTATGTGATGATGGATTTCATGTTAGATTTGAAAATGATGCATGCAATGTATTTAATTATAAAGAAGAATTAATATTTTCTGCACTAAGAAATAAAAATGTTTACTCTGTTAACTTAGATTCTTTAGCTTCTCAAAATGTTTCATGCTTAATTGTATTTAATAAAGAGTCTTGGATCTGGCATAGGAGACTAAGACACTATAATTTTCACTCCCTTAGAAAGCTAACTAGAAAAAGCTTAGTTAAAGACTTACACAAACTAGAGTTTCCAAATGACAAAGTGTGTAATCCTTGTCAAAAAGAAAAACAACACAAAGTTTCTTTCAAACCAAAGAAATAAGTGTAAACTTCTCAACCTCTTGAATTGGTTCACATGGATTTTTTTGGACCATATAGAGTTTATAGTTTAAATGGGAATCACTATGTTTATGTTCATGTAGATTACTTTTCTAGATATACTTGGACCTTCTTTATGGATCACAAAAGTGAAACCTACTCTTATTTTACTAAATATTCCAAGTCTGTAGAAAATCTTAGTGGACTTAGAATAAAATCCTTAAGAAGTGATCATGGACATGAGTTTGAAAATCAAGAGTTTGAATCCTTTTTCTCAAAAATGGTTATAGTCACAATTTCTATACCCCTAGAACACCTCAGTAAAATGGAGTTGTGGAGAGAAGAAATAGAACCCTATAAGAGATTTCTAGAACAATGCTTAGTGAGTATGACCTACCTATTTATTTTTGGGCTGAAGATGTCAATACAACATGCTACATAATCAATAGAGTGTTGATTTGACCTATTCTTAAGAGGACTCCATATGAGTTATGGAACAATAGAAAACCCAAGGTTAACTACTTCAATGTTTTTAGTTGTAAAGTATATATACTTAATACTGAGGACAATCTTGACAAATTTTCATCCAAGAGTGATGAAGGTATCTTTTAGGATATTCCATGTCTAGTAAATCCTATAGAGTGTTCAATAACAGAACTAAATGTGTGGAATAATCTGTTCATGTCAAATTTGATGAAACAGATCCCCATGATCCTAAAACCATTCTAGATAACCTGAAGGATGATGTATCAAATCAGAACATTAATCCAAAATCTTCAGAACATTCTATGAAAGAATCTATGGAAACTTTTACTTCTGGAAATTCATTAGAATCAAGTCACAATGAACCTGAATATGTTGATGAACATGAAATCACTATTCCTTCCTTTTCTAGAGTAGTTAGAACTATTAAGAATCATCCCTTAGATATTGTTGTACGAGACTTAGACAAAGGAACTCAAACTAGAGCTTATCTTAGAAATCAGGTTGATCACCAAGTCTTCTTGTCACAACTTGAACCTAAAAACATTAATGATTCTATCAATGATGAATTTTGGGTAATGGATATGAAATAAGAGCTTAATCAGTTTGAAAGAAACAGGGTTTGGAAACTTGCTGAAAGACCCAAGGACACATTCACCATAGGCACTAAATGGGTGTTCATAATTAAGGTAGATGAATCTGTTAACATAGTTAGAAACAAGGCTAGACTAGTTGCACAAGGCTATAGTCAAGAAGAAGGAATTGATTATAAAGAGACCTTTGCCCTAGTACCCAGACTTGAAGACATCAAAATCTTGCTTGCCTATACTACACATATGAATTTCAAACTATATCTAAGGAATGTTAAAAGTACGTTCTTAAATGGGTATATAGTTGAGGATGCTTTTTTAGAACAACCCCCTAGTTTTTACAAACCCCCATTTTCCAAATCATATTTTTAAACTATCAAAAGCTTTATATGGTTTAAATCAAGCTCCAAGATCTTGGTATGATAGGTTGAGTACTTTTCTTATTTCCAAAGGTTTTACAAAAGGAATAGCTGATTCTACACTTTTTATAGAATGAATTTATAATAATGTTTTAGTTTTTCAAATCTATGTAGATGATATTATTATTGGATCTTCAAAAAATTCTTTATGTGTTGATTTTTCTAAAATGATTCAAAATGAATTTGAAATGAGTTTAATGGGTGAACTGAAATTCTTTCTTGGATTTCAAATCATTTAAAATAATGATGGAATTATTTTAACTCAAAGTAAATATACTAGAGATATTATAAAATGTTTTGGATTGGATATCACTAAAAGTAGTGACACTCCCATGAGTACCACTTGTAAGTTGGATCTTGATGAAGATGGAAAATCTTATGATCAAACCAATTATAGAGGAATGATTAGAAGTTTACTCTACTTAACTGCTATTCACCCTGAAATTATGTTTAGTGTGTGCATGTGTGTTCGTTTTCAAGAAAATCCTAACGAATCTCATTTAAATTCTGTAAATAAAATTTTCAAATACCTCAAGCATACACCCAATCTAGGACTATTCTATCCTAAAGGAAAATCATTTGACTTAGTTATTCTGATGATGACTTTGGTGGATGTATGTTATATAGAAAAAGTACCTATGGAACATGTCATTTTTAGGCAAGTCACTCGTATCATGGTGTAGTAAGAAACAAAATTCTGTTGCATTATCTACTGTAGAAGCCGAATACATAGCTACTGGCAGTTGTTGTGCACAAATTTTGTGGATGATACACACATTACTAGATTATGGATATCAATTCAGGCATGTACCTATAAACTGTGACAACACAAGTGCTATTAACATCTCTAAAAATCCTATTTCACATTCTTGGACAAAGCATATTAATGTAAGACATCACTTTTTGAGAGATCATTATCAAAAGGGTTATATCTCTTTGGAATTCATTGGTACTGAGTATCAATTTTCTGATATATTCACCAAACCACTAAATTCTGAGAGAATAGACTACATCATACATGAACTAGGAATGATAAACCTCAAATAGATATCTTACTATTTCATGTCTTACTGTTCGATATCTTACTATTTCATGTCTTACCGTTTTATATTTTATGGTTTTATGTTTATGATCTCACAGTTAGTGCTTCGTGATTTCTGTCTAATAGTCATTGTCTCACCATAACACTCAAACACGGTCTCACCGTAAATTTCACAATCACTGTCTCACCGTAACACTTAGAGACGGTCTCACCATAAAAATTCTTTATGATTTTTATTAAAAAAACATATCGTGGTAATTATTCATTTCACCTCTTTACTTTATCGCGTTTTTACTTTTGCGACGTTTGGTCTTCCTAAATGATAAAATAAAGAAAGTATCACTTGATTTTTAACTCATTCTTTCTTCTATTCACTCATTTTGAACCGTTCTTCAACCCTGCAACTCTTTTCTCTCTCTCGAACATTCGGTGAATACCCAGGATTAAGCGCCCTTCATCATCAACTCCTGAGAAGCGCAACTCAAAGAAGAAGAAGATTGCACCTAAGCTAGCACCCGAAGGACCTCTAGATCCTAATCTAGTAAACAGAGTTGTTGTACCTGAAAAATAGGTTTTCTTCAAATGGATTCTGTCTAGTAAGTCTTTGGTTTTGAAAGTGTTAGAAAAGAAAGGCTGGTTAGAATGGTTTTCAAAGGAAGAAAGACCTATCTATCCTAAGTTTCTGGCTCAGTTCTATCAATATGTTCAGTTCTCTTTTGATTCTGAATATGGTTATGTCATGAAAAGATGGATTAATGGGAAGAGATGCTCATTCTATTCGAGGTTATGGGATGTATTCCTTAGGATACCTCATGAAGGCATCTGTGAGGATTATCTGAGAGGACCCCCACCTTCAACAGAATTCTTTGATCCGGAGGATGCTTTGAAATCCTTAACTAGAAATGGCACCAAGAGGAGATCCATTATTGCTAAATTAGATGGAGAATCAAGGCTTCTGTTCAAGTTTATATAGAATCTGGTTAGCCCTAGAAGAGGTGACTTTGATATTTTGAAATATCAGGATGTGTTTCTGATCCATCTTATGAAAAATGGGCATAAGATTAACCTTTGTAAGTATATCATTCCACACATGTGTGAACTGATCAAATACACATCCAAGTCAACTTCCTTATTTTATTATCTGCTTATCTCATCCATGGTTCATGCCAAAGGTATGGTTGGACCTAATGAGGAAGTTATAAAGGATTGTGAGTACTACATCTCAAAAGCCAGTGTCAAGAGAATGAAGATTAATTAGAATCCTTGGAAAAAGAAATGGGTGGAAGACAATGATAGAGTTTATGAGAAATTCAATCCAATGGAACATCCTTCAAGACTAAGAAATATTTTTGATCCTAGTTTGGAACTAGATGAGATTGTTGAGTACTATTCTGAAGAAGAAGAAGAGGTTGTTGTGCCTCCTAGAGAAATTGTTTTTGTTGAGGAAGACGATACTCCTATTCCTCATGAAGTTCTTGAAGAATAAGGCCCTACTCCTAAAGAAGCTATTAATCTCGAAGATCAACCCGAGGTTGAAATAGACTCTGTTGCCAAAGAAATTGAAAATAATTCCATGGAAGAACCTATAGTGGAAGAGCTTCCTGTTATGCAAGAAGCTAACCTTTATGAACTCCCTGTGAAACAATCTATCCCTAAAGTTATTCCTTCTACTGAGGAACATATGGAGATAGACTTTAAGCTAGTTAGACAGAAAATGAGAGAGGAACCAAGAGCTGTTTTTTTTTGGAATTAGATCAAGACCCTAAGCCTCTCAGTCCTGAGAAGGATGCAACCGTTTAGGGGGAGAAACCCCCAAATCTGGAATCTCTTGAAGTACCAAATCTAGTTGATCTGAACCCTGTAGAAAATCAATATAAGTTCCCTAGTTTCTATGATGTGGATGACTCTTAGAAAGTCTAAGTAAAAGGCCTTGACCATTCTACTATGTTCCAATTGAAGTATGTCTCTAATACCCAACCAGAACATCTATCCTTGGTAAGTCCGGCTGATCTGAAGGATTGTGGAGCTACTCTTTTATCTGGAGTTGAAAAACTCCTGAATATCCAACCAACTACTATCATGAATTTAAGTGAGAAATATGCCTCATTGTTATTGGAAAAAGTAATCTGGCAGATTCAACCTAAAATACTTCATGAGATTCAGGAAGTCAGAGTTGAAAATAGACTGCTTAGTGATGGAGTGAAGACTCTGAGAGGTATGATTGAAAAAATGAAAAAATAGATGAATTCGAGACCAAAGTTTTCTTCTTCTCATGTAGAACCTGATATTACTCAAACCCCACAGGATGTTGTGTCTTAGATTCAACCTTATTTAGCTTCCTTAGATGAAAAGGTCTCTAAAAGGAACAAACAGATCATGAAGTAGATGAGAAATCTTGTTGTAAATCTTAACAAACTCACATATGAGTATATGGGATGTCTTCAAAAAGTGCTGAACCAACTAAAATTTCTCACCACCACTGTCAATGCTTTTAAAGTCTCTGGTCAATCCTCTAAACCTTTCTTAGATAGTGACCTACTCAGAAAAGTGGTCAAATAAGAGCTTTAGACTATGCTTACTGGTTTCAATGTAGCTTCTCTCTCTAAAGTTATCAAGAATAGTGACCGAGTTCTTGATCTAGTCCAAATCCACTCAAAAATTGATAATGATTCTCAACAAGATATTACCAAGAAAGTGGATTTCTACTTCAACCAAATCTTCTCAAAGATTGATATAACAAATCATTTCAAGTATCTTGTGGAAAATCTACGGATTCCTCCTCTCACTCAAGCTTTCAAGACCCAAGTCCAAAAGCTCACTGAGTTCACTCGATTTTTGGACAAGTTTATGGAGAAAAAGGATGATTTTGATAAATCCATGTAGTATGGTGGGGAGATCATTGCAGATTTCGTTCAGCTTTTGAGGCCTTACCTTCATGTACAGAGTACAACCATTGTTGCTCCTGTGGCTGATCCTCTGAGACCTGGTCTGCCTACCTTCACCTCGGCCCTAGCCTCCACCACTATGTTTGTCAACCAAGCACTAAGTCAGATCAGGACTATGATCATTTATCAACAACTGCCTCGATCTTCTACCACTCTTACTCTGGCTCCATCTGTTTTTGAAGGAATTCCTTTATCTTCTCTATCAACCACCTCACTCCCTTCTTCTACCTCGACCTATGCTCCTATATATTCCTCTTCTAATACTACTACTAAAGGAAAAGATAATGCCAACCCTTGAATAAGAATAGTGATTACTCCTTTTTGATCGGAATGCTGATGTTTTTGCTCTTTTCTATTTGTACTGGACCTTATTTGTTATAATGAAATGTGCACTTTTCATGAATTCTCTTATTTCAACCTTTTGATAATCTCAAATGGGGGAGAAATCTCTTTATGTTATCCATTTATCTTTACACCTATAGTTGACTCAAATATACACTTTAAATCTACATGATTTTTGATCATCAAAAGGGGGAGATTGTTGGACTCCTCATGTACTAATCATGTTTTAATGATCACAAGTCCCATTCAACCCGGTTAAATTCTGTAAATTTTTTCAAATCATGTGTACTATTGTTTAAGTATTCTCATGCTTTATGAACAACCATTAATTTCTCTATATTCAGTTTAATTACATTATATTATCCTTGATTTACTTTTATAATACCTTCCTTGAAAAATGATTAAGTCTAATTCATTATATGATCATCATTGCTTAAGTATGAATACAATTATTTTGAAAAGTCTGAGACACCATAAGTATGACATTGGTTATGTCTTTCTGGAAAAATAAACAAGACACTGGGAAGTAGAAACCGTGAAGCAGACACCATGAAACAGACACTGTGAAACAGGCACCGTAAAGCAGACACCATAAAGCAAACACCGTAAATCATACACCGTGAAGTAGAAACTATAAAGAAGACACCATAAAGAAGACACCATAAAAAATACACAATAACCATGAGACACCGTGAACAAGACACTACGACCAATCCAGAAACCATGTGAAATAGATACCATTTCCATGACATACTGTGACACCATTTCGTAATCTGCTCTATTGTTTTAAATTTAATATCTAATAGTAATATTTGAAGACTTTCATGTACTGAAATAATTAATGTTTCTTCGTAGACATATCATCTGATAGTACGAGGTATGAGGTGTAGAATCCATGCAACCTTTTGGCCTCAACACATGCACTCCGAGATAAAAAAGGGAGTGCGTCCCAAAAACAGTGTGTGTGGAATGATATTTGAAAGAAGAACAAACGGGTAACCGTGTGCACTAAAACGAAGAAGATACTTAGAGGAAAGTATTTCCTCATGCAACTAGACACTACTGAGGAACACAAAAAGCATACCTGAACCCCGAGAAAATCTTCACACTATCAAACATCATGAAGAACACAAGCCGAATCTGTCTCACCTGGGACACTCTATTTTCCATACGAGGACTTGAGTTCTACATCTGCTTTATCCCAGAAGTCCAAAGCTACAAAGATCAACACTCAGATCATTTCTAAACCTATCTTAACATTACTGCTCAGTTGTGTATCATTTTATTAATATTCTAGCAGAGTGTGCATCTGTATAGAAACACACTCTGTCTCCTGCATCAAACTGAAGGATACAAGATATTCTTACTCGAACATCTATTTACATTTGTGTTTACCCATGAATAAGTGTGGAAGAGGTCCCTATGTGGCCCTATTATTTTTACACCCACAAAGAACTATGGAAGAGGTCCCTATGTGGCCTGGACATTCCTGTGTACTGTTGTTTAACCCTGATGCAATGTGTGGATCAAGTTTATTTATATAAACTGCTTAGTGGAAAGTGATCACCAAGTGAAGTGGATTAAGTCTCAGCTTGAGACTGAACCACTTGTTTCATATCCACTATGCTACTTAATTTATTCTTCACTATTTTACTGAACTATTCTATAATTCAAAAATCAGTAAATTCACTTTGATAGTTAGTCTTGGAAAGAAGTTATAACTATTTTGTCTTAGTAGAATAACTTCAAAAGTAATATTAATAACAGATATTAAGATTACTGAGAACTAATCAATCTTCAAAGAAGTTATTCAATAGTCAAACTCTTATAACTATAAAACGTTGATTAATTGGGATTTATTTAATTTTGGGGAAACCTTTTAGAAATAATTTTTAACAGAAATTTTTATAGTTACTCAATTCACCCCTCCACTCTTGAGTAATCTACTCCGACCAACATTTGGTATTAAAGGATCTTTATTAGGACTCTATTTAATCTTATTAAACTGTGATGGTAGTTGTACTTTGAAGATCTTTAAATTTCTGTCAATTCTAAATTTCTAGCTCTTTAAACCTATTCTATTAGTATGAATAATAGATTGGAAGGTGCTGCAACCAACAGACAACCATTCTTCAAAGGAACCAACTATGCTCAATGTAAAATTAAAATGAAAATGCATTTAGAGAGTATGAGTTTTGAAATTTGGTCTCCCATTATAGATGAATATAAGATTCTTTCTACTGATATAATCACATGGGATGAACCTACCAAAACTGCCTACAATAAAAACTGCAAATCTATAAATTCTTTATACTGCTCCATAGGAGATGAAGAGCTCAATAGAATTTATGCTTGTAAAACTGCCCATGAAATTTGGGATACCCTGTCTGTCTCACATAAAGGAACATCTAGTGTAAAAGAAATTAGACTTAATACTTATACTATTAAATATGATAATTTTAAGATGAAACCTGATGAACCTTTCTCTAACATGTTTCTTAGGTTCAATGAGATTGTCAACACAATTATTTCTCTTGGAAGAGAAGTCACTGCTAAGGAACATATCATGATAATTCTCAGATGTCTGCCTAACAGATGGAGGGGAACCTATGTCTCTATTAGAGAATCACGCAACATCAACAAACTAACTATAAAAGAACTCATTGGGAAACTGATGTTGTATGAGGAAGAGTTGAAAGTCAACAAAGAGGAAGAGGATGAACCAAAAAGGAAATCTATTGCATTCAAGACCACCACCTCTAAGATCAAAGACAAAGGGAAACTGGAAGCTTCTGTAGAAAGGTCCAGTGATGAACAATCTTCATCCGAAAATGATGAGTAAATGTCTCAATTAGCCAGAAGATTCAAGAGATTTTACAAGAAGAATAAATTTTTCAGAAAGCCTAACTTCAAGAGAAAATATGACCAAAAATGAAATTGAAAGAAGGATTGGAAAAGAAGTGACAAGACTGATGAGATTGTCTTCTATGTGTGTGAGCACAAAGGAAATATCAAGGCTGATTATCCAAAGTTAAAGTAAAAAAAGAAATATGAGGACAAGGACAAGAAGTATAAAAAGGAAACTAAAGAAACCTGGAGTTCTTCTCAGGACACTTGAAGTGACTCAGAGACATCACATGGTGAACAAGATAACAAATCCAATATGTGTTTTATGAAAAACACATCTAAGGTAACACTGGACTCTTATGTACATAATTCATACTATTCTGGAGATGAGAGTGACTATGAAAATATGACTAATGAAGAAATGTTTGAATACTATAACATTATTGAGTAAACATGCAATGAACTAAAAGACAAATATAAATCATTGAAGAAACAACATGCTCTTACTGTGACTATTAAATCTGAACTCACAACTAAAAAAAAGAAAAATGATCAACTGCTAAAAGAAAACAATGAATTAAAAATGTATAATGAGAAATTGAAGAGTGTCCTAGAAAAGTTTACCAATGGGAAAAATACCCTCAATCAAATGCTAGGAAAAAAAATTGCTCCTAAATACAACATTGGAATTGGTTATCAACTTAGAAAAAGAAACCTTGGTAGAAAATTTTTTTTCTCTAAATCTAGGACATACAGTTTCACTCCCAGTTCTAGACACAAATCATCTAGTTCAAGATATGATACATTCTCTATTGTTTCACGTTTGTCTAGAAAAAATAAAGTTTATTTTTCAAATACTTTACGTAATGCTTATAGGAAACCTATGAGTCAAATATGGGTTCCTAAAGCACTTATTACTAATATTACTAGACCCAAACAAGTATGGGTACAAAAATCTGTTTTTGCTTGATCATTATGTAGGAAAGTTGCTTAAAGAGCTCCTACAAAAATCTATGGTACTTGGATAGTGGATGTTCAAGGCACATGACAAGAGAGTACTCATGCTTCAAGAACCTGATAAAAGTAGATGGAGGACATGTCATGTTTGGTGACAATGCCAAAGGAAAGATTATTGGCCTCAGCCAAATCGGTAACTCTAACTCAGTTTTAATTTCTAAAGTACTATTTTTTGATGGATTAAAATATAATCTTCTTAGTATCTCATAATTATGTGATGATGGATTTCATGTTAGATTTGAAAATGATGCATGCAATGTCTTTAATTATAAAGAAGAATTAATATTTTCTGCATTAAGAAATGAAAATGATTACTCTGTTAACTTAGATTATTTTTCTTCTCAAAATGTTTCATGCTTAAGTGTATTTCATAAAGAGTCTTGGCTCTAGCATGGGATACTAGTACACTGTAATGTTCACTCCCTTAGAAATCTAACTAAAAAAATCTTAGTTAAAGAATTACCCAAACTAGAGTTTCCAAATGACAAAGTGTGTAATCATAGTCAAAAAGGAAAACAACACAAAGTTTTCTTCAAACCAAATAAATAAGTGTCAACTTCTCAACCTCTCAAACTGGTTCACATGGATTTGTTTGGACCATCTAGAGTTTATAGTTTAAATGGAAATCACTATGTTTATGTTCTTGCAGATGACCTTTCTAGATATACTTGGACATTCTTTATGGCTCACAAAAGTGAAAACTTCTCTTATTTTACTAAATATGCCAATTCAATAGAAAATATTAGTGGAATTAGAATTAAATACTTAATAAGTGACCATGGATGTGAGTTTTAAAATCAAGAGTTTGAATCCTTTTTCTCACAAAATGGTTATAGTCACAATTTCTCTGCCCCTAGAACACCTCAGAAAAATGGAGTTGTGGAGAGAAGAAATAGAACCCTACAAGAGATTATTAGAACAATGATTAGTGAGTATAGACTACCTATTTATTTTTGGTCTAAAGATGTCAATATAGCATGCTATATAATCAATAGAGTGTTGATCTGACCTATTCTTTAGAGGACTTGATACGAGTTATGGAACAATATAAAACCCAAGGTTAAATACTTAAAAGTTTTTGGTTGTAAAGTCTATATCCTTAATACTGAGGACAATCTTGAAAAATTTGTATCCAAGAGTGATGAAGTTATCTTTTTAGGATATTCCTTGTCTAGTAAAGACTATAGAGTGTTCAATAAAAGAACTAAATGTGTGGAAGAATCTGTTCATTTTAAATTTGATGAAACATATCCACATGAGCCTAAAACCATTCTAGAGAACCTGGAGGATGATGTATCAAATCAAAACATTAATCCAAAATCTTCAGACCATTCTATGAAAGAATATATGAAAACTTCCAGTTTTGGTAATTCCTTAGAATCAAGTCACAATGAGGCTGAATTAGTTGATGAACCTAAAATCACTAGTCCATTCTTTTCTAGAGCATTTAGAACTCCTAAGAATCACTACTTAGATGTTGTTGTAGGAGACGTTGACAAAGGAACTCAAACTAGAGCTTCTCTTAGAAATCAGGTTGAACACCAAGTCTTCTTGTCACAACTTGAACCTAAAAACATTAATGATGCTATCAATGATGAATTTAGGGTAATGGATATGCAAGAAGAGCTTAATTAGTTTGAAAGGAACAAAGTTTGGAAACTTGTTGAAAGACCCAAGGACACATTCACCATAGGAACTAAATGGGTGTTCAGAAATAAGGTAGATGAAGCTATTAACATAGTTAGAAATAAGGCCAGACTAGTTGCACAAGGCTATAATCAAGAAGTAGGAATTGATTATGAAGAGAACTTTGCACCAATATCTAGACTTGAAGCGATCAGAATCTTTCTTGCCTATGATACACATCTGAATTTGAAACTATATCAAAGGTATGCTAAAAGTGCATTCTTAAATGGGTATATAGATGAGGATGTTTTTGTGGAACAACTCCTGGTTTTAAAAACCCCCATTTTCCAAATCATATTTTTAAACTATCTAAATCTTTATATGGTTTAAATAAAGCTCCAAGATCTTGGTATGATAGGTTGAGTACTTTTCTTATTTCCAAAAATATTACAAAAGGAATAGTTGATCCTAACATTTTTATAAAACGAATTTCTAATGATGTTTCTGTTGTTCAAATCTATGTAGATGATATTATTTTTGTATCTTCAAAAAATTATTTATTTGTTGATTTTTCAAAAATGATGCAAAATGAATTTGAAATGAGTTTAATGGGTGAACTAAAATTCTTTCTGAGATTTCAAATCTTTCAAAATAATGATGGAATTATTTTAACTCAAAGTAAATATACTGGATATCTTCTAAAACGTTTTGGATTGGATAACACTAAAAGTAGTGACACTCCCATGAGTACCACTTGTAAGTTAGATCTTGATGAATATGGAAAATATATTGATCAAACCACTTATAGAGGAATGATTGTAATTTTACTATACTTAACTGCTAGTTGCCCTGACATTATGTTTAGTGTGTGTATGTGTACTTTTTTTAAGAAAATATTAAGGAATCTCATTTAAATGCTGTAAATAGAATTTTTGAATACCTCAAGAATACACCCAATCTAATACTGTTCTATCCTAGAGGAAAATCATTTGAATTAGTTAGTTATTATGATGTTGACTTCGGTGGATGTAAGTTAGATATAAAAAGTGCCTCTGGAAATGTCACTTTTTAGGAAAGTCACTAGTATCATGGTGTAGTAAGAAAAAAAATTATGTTGCATTATCTACTGCAGAAGATGAATAAATAGCTGCTGGCAGTTGTTGTGCACAAATTTTGTGGATGAAACAAACATTACTAGATTATGGATATCAATTCAGGAATGTACCTATAAACTGTGACAACACAAGTGCTATTAACATCTCTAAAAATCCTATTTCACATTCTAGTACAAAGCATATTGATGTAAGACATCACTTTTTGAGAGATCATTATCTAAAGGGTGATATTACTTTGGAATTCATTGGTACTGAGTATCATCTTGCAAATATATTCACCAAACCACTAAATTATGAGAGAATAGAATACATCATACATGAACTAGGCATGATAAACCTCAAATAGATATCTTATTGTTTCATGTCTTACTGTTCGATATATTACTGTTTCATGTCTTACTATTTTATATTTTACTGTTTCATGTTTACGGTCTCATAGTTAGTGCTTCATGATTACTGTCTAACAGTCACTGTCTCACTGTAACACTTAGACATGGTATCACCGTCAAGTTTACAATCACTATCTCACCATAACACTCAGACACAGTCTCACCGTAAAAATTATTTATGATTTTTATTAAAAAAATGCATCATGGTAATTATTCATTTCACCTCTTAACTTTCCCATGTTTTTACTTTTGTGATGTTTGGTATTCCTAAATGATAAAATAAAGAAAGTATCACTCTATTCCTCACTCGGGCTTTCTTCTATTCACTCATTTCGAACCCTTCTTCAACCCTGTAACTCTTTTATCTCTCTCGAAACTTCAATGAATGCCCAGGATGAAGTGCCCTTCATCATCGACTCCTGAGAAGTGCATCTTAAAGAAGAAGAAGATTTCACCTAAGATACCACCGAAAGGACCTCTAAATCCAAATATAGTAAACAGATTTGTTGTACTTGAAAAAGAGTTTTTCCCCAAATGGATTTTTTATAGTAAGTCTTTGGTTTTTAAAGTGTTAGAATAGCAAGGCTGGTTAGAATGGTTTTTGAAGGAAGAAAGACCTATCTATCTTAAGTTGGTGGCTTAGTTCTATCTATATGTTCAGTTCTACTTTGATTTTGAATATGGTTATGTCATGAGAAGCTAGATCAATGGGCAGAGATGCTCATTCTCTTCGAGGTTATGGGCTGCATGCCTTATGATACCTCATGAAGGCATATGTGAATATTATCAAAGAGGACACCCACCTTAAACCGAATTCTTTGATCTGGAGGATGCTTTGAAAGCCTTAACTGGAAATGGAACCAAGAGGAGAGCCACTGCTACTGAACTAGATGGAGAATCAAGGATTCTGTTCAAGTTTATACAGAATCTGGTTAGCCCCAAAAAAGGTGATTTTGCTGTTTTGAAATATTAGGATGTGTTACTGATCCACCTTATGAAAAATGGGCATAAGATCAACCTTTGTAAGTATATCATTCACCACATGTGTGAACTGATCAAAGCCACATCCAAGTCAACTTCCCTATTTTATTCTTGGCTTATCTTAGCCATGATTCATGCCAAAGGTATGGTTGGACCTAATGAGGAAGTTATAAATGATTGTGAGTACTGCCTCTCAAAAGCCACTATCAAGAGAATGAATATTAATTGGAATACTTGGAAAAAGGAATGGGTAGAAGATAGTGATAGAGTTTATGAGAAATTCAATCCAGTGGAACATCCTTCAAGACCAAAAAATATTTCTAATCCTGGTTTGGAACTAGATGAGATTGTTGAGTACTCTTCTGAAGAAGAAGAAGAGGCTGTTGTGCCTCCTAGAGAAACTGTTTTTGTTGAGGAAGACAATACTCTTGTTCCTCATGAAGTTCTTTAAGAAGAATTCCCTTCTCCTAAAGATTCTATTAATATGTAAGATCAACCCGAGGTTGAAATAGACTCTGTTCCAAAGAAACTGAAAAGAATGCCATAAAAGAACCTATAGTTGAATACATGCCTATTATGCAAGAAGCTAACCTTGATGAACTCCCTGTGAAATAATCTTCTCCTGAAGTCATTCCTTCAGTTGAGGAAAGGATGGAGATATCCTTTCAATTGGATAGACAGGAAATGGGAGAGGAACCAGGAGTTGTTTTTGTGGAATTATATTAAGAACCTAAGCCTCTCAGTCCTGAGAAGGATGCAACCATTGAGGAGGAGCAACCGCCAAATCTGGAATCTATTGAAGTACTAAATCCAGTTGATCTGAACCCTGTAGACACTCAATATAAGTTCCCTAGTTTTTATGATGTGGACGACTCTCATCAAGTCTCAGTAAAAGGCCTTGACCTTTATACTATGTTACAATTGAAGTCTGTCTCTAATACCCAACCAGAACATTTATCATTGGTAAGTCAGGCTGATCTGAAGGATTTTGGAGCTACTCTTTTATCTGGAGTTGAAAACTTCTGAATATCCAACCAGCTCCTATCATGAATTTAAGTGAGAAAGATGCCTCACTGTTGTTGGAAAAAGTAATCTAGCAGATTCAAACTAAAATACATCATGAGATTCAGGAAGTTAGAGTTGAAAACAAACAGCTTAGTGATAAAGTGAAGACTCTGAGAGGTATGATTGAAAAAATGAAAAAAGAGATTCATTCAAGGCCAAATCTTTCTTCTCCTACTGTAGAACTTGATAATACTCAAACCCCATAGGATTTTGTGTCTCAAATTCAACCTTATTTAGAATCCTTAGATGAAAAGTATGTTGAAAGGAAAAAAATATCGTGAAGGAGATGAGAGATCTTGTTGTAAATCTTAACAAACTCACGGATGAGTATACAGGATGTGTTCAAAAAGTGCTGAACTAACTAAAATATCTCAGCACCGCTATCAATGCTTCTAAAACCTCTGTTCAATCCTCTAAACCTTCTTTAGATAGTGACCTAACTAGAATAGTGGTCAAATAAGAGCTTCAGACTATACTTGTTTCAATACAGCTTCTCTCTATGAAGTTATCAAGAATAGTGACCGAGTTCTTGATCTAGTCCAAATCCACTCAAAAATTTCTAATGATGATCATCAATAGATTTCCAAGAAATTGGATTTCTACTTCAACCGAATCTTCTCAAAGAATGATATTACAAATCATTTCAAGTATCTTTAGGAAAATCTGCAGATTCCTCCTGTGACTCAAGCTTTCAAGACCCAAGTCCAAAAGATCACTGAGTTCACTCGATTGTTGGACAAGTTTATGGAGAACAAGGAGGATTTTTATAAATCCATTCAGTATGTTGGGGATATCATTGAGGATTTCATTAATATTCTGAGGCCTTACCTTCATGTATAGAGTACAACCATTGTTGCTCCTGCGGCTACTCCTCTGAGACTTGGTCTATCTACCTTCACCTCTACCCTAGCCTCCACCACTATGACTATCAGCCAAGCACTAATTCAGATCAGGCCTATGATCCTTGATCAACAACTGCCTCGAACTTCTACCACTCTTACTATGGCTCCATCTGTTTTTTAAGGCCTTCCTTTATCTTTTATATCAATCACCTCACTCCCTTATTCTACCTCGACCTCTGCTCCTATAGATTCCTCTTTTGCTACTGCTACTAAAGTCAAAGAGAAGGCCAACCCCTAAAGAAGATCAGTGATTACTCCTTTTTGATTGGAATGCTGTTGCTTTTTCTCTTTTCTGTTTGTACTGGACCATATTTGTTGTAATGAAATGTGCACCTTTCATGACTTATCTTACTTCAACTTTTTGATAATCTCAAAATGGGGAGAAATCTCTATATGTTAACCATTTATATTTATACCTATTGTTGACTCAAATATAAAATTTAAATCTACATGATTTTTAATCATTAAAAAGGGGGAGATTGTTGGAATCCTTATGCAGTAATCATGTTTTTATGATCACAAATCACATTCAACCTGGTTAAATTCTGTAAATTTTATCAAATCATGTGTATTATTGTTTAAGTATTATCATGCTTTATGAAGAACCATTAATTTATCTATATTCAGTTTAATTACTTTATACTATCCTTGATTTAATTTTATAATACCTTCCTTGACAAATGATTAAGTCTAATTCATTCTATGATCATCATTACTTAAGTATGAATACAATTATTTTGAAAAGTCTGAGACACCGTAAGTCTGACACTATTTATGTCTTTCTAGAAAAGTAAACAAGACACCGTGAAGAAGACACCGTAAAGAAGACACTGTGAAGAAGACACCGTGAAGCAGGAACCGTGAAGTAGACACCATAAAGCAGACACCGTAAAGCAGACACTGTAAAGCAGACACCGTAAAACAGACACTGTGAAGCAGACACCGTAAATCAGACATCGTAAAGCAGACACCATAAACAAGACACCGTAACCATGAGACACCGTGAACAGGACACCGTGACCAATCCAGACACCATGTGAAAGAGACACCATTTCCATGGCATACTGTGAAACCATTTCCTAATGTGCTCTGTATTTTTAAATTTAATCTCTAACGGTCATATTTAGAGACTTTAATGAACTGACATAATTAATGTTTCATTGTATACATATCATCTGATAGTACAAGGTACGAGGTCTAGAATCCATGCAACCTTTTGTCCTCAACACATGCACTCCGAGATAAAAAAGGGAGTGCGGCCTGGAAAATAGTGTGCGTGGCATGATATTTGAAAGAAAAAAAACCGGTAACCGTGTGCACTACAACGAAGAAGATACTTAGAAGGAAGCATTGCCTCATGCAACTAGACACTACTGAGGAATACACGAAGCATACTGGAATCCCGAGAACATATTCGCACTGTCAAACATCATGAAGAACACAAGCTGAATCTGTCTGACTTATGACACTCTGTTTTTTATATGAGGACTTGAGTTCTGCATCTACTTCATCCCAGAAGTCCAAACCTGCAAAGATCAACACTCAAAGCATTTATAAACCTATCTTAACATTACTGATCTGTTGTGTATCATTTTATTAATTTTCGAGCACAGTGTGCATCTATATAGAAACACACTCTGTCTCCTGCATCAAACTGAAAGATACAAGATATCTTTACTCAAACATCTATTTACATTTATGTATACTCACAAATAAGTGTGGAAGTGGTCCCTGTGTGGCCTGGTTATTTTTACACCCACGAAAAACTATGGAAGAGGTCTCCGTGTGGCCTGGATAGTCCTATGTACTGTTGTTTAACCCCGATCCAGGGTGTGGATCAAGTTTATTTATATAAACTGCTTAGTGGTAGGTGATCACCAAGTGGAGTGGATTAAGTCTCAGCTTGAGACTGAACCACTTGTTTCATATCCGCTGTGCTGATTAATTTAGTCTTCTCTATTTTACTTCTCTATTGTATAATTCAGAAATTACTAAATTCACTTTGATAGGTAGTCTTGGAAAGAAGTTATAACTATTTTTTCTTAGTAGAATAGCTTCAAAAGTAATATTAATAACTGATATTAAGATTACTGAGAACTAATCAATCTTCTAAGAAGTTATTCAATCATTCAAACTCTTATAACCATATAAACTTGATTGACTAGGCTTTATTTTATTTTGGGGAAACCTTTTAGAAATATTTTTTTACAATTTTTTTTATTGTTATGAAATTCAACCCTCCCCTCTTGAGTAATATACTCTGACCAATATGTTTTTAAGACTGCCTTCAGGATCTGGTATGAGAACTTTTATGTTTGGCCTTTCCAATGTTCCTATGGTCTTTATGGCTTTGATGAACATGATCTTTTAAATATTTTTAGACCCATTCAAGGAGGGGTTAATTAATGAAATCATGGTGTATTCCATGATGAAGGTGGACTATGGAGACCACCTAATATTTTTTTGGGAACCTTTAAGGAGCATCACCTATATGTTAATCTTTCTAAGTGCCAGTTATGGATCTAAGAGCTAATGTTTTTGGGTTATGTGATTTTCAAGAGTGGTATTTTATTAGACCCCATGACGATCCAAGTCATCATGTCTGGGGAGTGATCCAAGAATGTGTTTGAGATCATGATATTTTTATGCTTTTCTAGATATTACAAGCATTTTTTAGGACTTCACCAAGATGGATTATCCAGTGAAAGTGTTGACTTGAAAAGTTGAGATGTTTGAGTGGAGTAAGAAGTGCTAACGTTCAATTGAATATTTTCAGGTTTGTTTGAAATCAGATTTAGTTTAGATTTTTCCTAATATAAGGAAGGGATACAATGTTTATTGTAATTCCTCAGATGTGGGGTTGGGGTGAATACTGATGGATGATACTCATGTGGTGGCCTGTGGATCTCGTTAACTATTCAGTGCAAGCCTATTTTTGATCAGTAGTCAATTATTCCATGTTTATGTTCATATAAAGAGATTGTAATGTGATTTATTAGATTTATGAAGCCAATAATAATACTTAAATAACATTCATTATTTAGTAGAGATCTAAATCCAAAAATAATATTTATTAACTTATTCAAAACACAGAGTAACATAATAAAATGTAAAAAAATATCATGTCATAATAAAAAATAAATAACCAATTACAATAGAAATTATAAAATAAAATAAGCTAAGTTAATAAATTAAAATTCATAAGACAATTATAGTAATTAAATTTTAGTCTAATGTAGAGCTAAAATATAGTTAAGAATAGTGAATGAAAAAAATTATTTGTGCTTGGTACTGCAAATTGAGTTTCATAAATCTTATGGATGAAAATCCCAAATTTAAGTAGTACCTAAATATCATGCCTTTTTTGGTAGATATCCAAATCCATGAATTGAACTATGTATAAAATTCAAAATATTGAATAAAAAAATTGAAATTAAAAAATTATCTTGTCGAAATAAATAAAAAATAACTAATTAAAATAGAATATTTTAAAATCAATAAAGTAACCGTGAAGAAATTAAAATTCTTATAGTAGTAATATGTAGTCACATATAAGAGAGTCACATGGAGAAAGAAACACTTGAAATAAATTAATATCACCACCTATAATAGAAACATGTTGAAGACATGATGGTTAAGTTCAGGTCTCAAGGTAATGGTTACTTTTTTTTAAAAAGGTAGAAAATTTATATTGATAAAAAAAGGGGTTACAGAAGTCTAAAGAATGGTCTTTTGCTAACATCCCGAGCATAAAAAGGAATTAATTCAGAAGGTAGATCATCCATCCAATGTAAGTCATGAGTAACTCCAAGATTAGAAATCCCATCAGCGATCCTGTTGGCTTCACGGAAGGTGTGAGTGGCGATGAAGTTAAGCCCGACAAGGGAATTCAAATAGTCCATCCAGCGGGCAGTGAGATGCCATGCAAGGTGGATGGTACCATTCCAAATGGCCTAAATGATTGTAGTGGAGTTTCTCTCTATCCAAATATTGTTCCTGCTGTGTAATTTGGAAAAGGTGATGGCATGAATGACACCCATCATCTCAGCTTCCAAAGTAGAAGAGGAACCACAAGAGGCATAAAAGCATCCAAGAATCTGGTCCAGGTGATTTCTGAAGATGGAACCACAACCCGCTGGTCTCGAGTTGCCTTTGGAGGCTCCATCCACATTGATTTTAATCCATCCTGAAGGGGGAGTGAGCCAAAACACTTCAAGAGTAGAGTGAGGGCGAGGGTAGATCCCCTCCACCCCAACACATTTGAGGATCCCAAAGCCACACACTGAATTATTGCAGTGAGATTTTTGGATAGAAGCTGCATCTCGAATGGCCATGAGGATTCTCGTTTTTCCTGCATTAATTTTAAAAGAATTATTGGGGGAAATTAATTCATTTATACCATAACAGATAATATGAATTACTTATGTGATGGTCGCAACCAAAAGGTTCTTGATTTGATGTGAGGTAGACAACTCCAAGTAGCTCTGAATCTGCATGTTGATGGTATCAAAAAACATCCATCTGCACTCAAAAATTTCAAGAATATAATTCCAAAGAGCAGTTTCTGTGTCAAAAGAGAGAAAAAGATGATTAATATCCTCTCTATGTTGATTGAACATACAACATTTAGAACAAAGAGTAATCTCGAAATTTTGTAAGCAATTGTCTATGGGTATTCTTTGATGTGCAATCCGCCAGACTAAAGTAAATCTTGAGGGTTTTATCCAGGCTTTGTTGAATTTATCTAGAAAGGGGTGATTATTGTCGACATTGTTAAAAAATTACTTATAAAAGCTTTTAGAGTTAAGAATACCATTATGCGCAGGTTCCCAAATAAGTAAATCATTAGTATTAGTAAAATGATAATTGTCGACAATTTGAGTAATATTCTCAGGGAGATCAAGGTTATGCATATGGATGATTGATTCAATTGAATCATGATGGTAGGGAGGGTATTGGTTGTTATCTATCAAGGAGATCAGGGGAGTGCCAGTCCAGTTATCAAACCAAAATTTTAAGTTGGATTCCTTAGTGTCCAACCATCTAGAGTTAGACATGATAAAAATGAAAGTACTTTTGATGGAGGACCAAATAGAGGACTCCATGAAGTGAGAAACCTAAAGAAGAACCAAAAATAAATTAACATCACTACATGTGGTCTACATGAATAAATATTTAATACTTCATATGAAAAGAATAATATTGAACCAAAAAACCCAATAGAGATTTAAGATCAATGTTTGATTGATAGTTGTTCTTTCTAGAGATCAAAGTCGTCTATAGATATGTAAAGACAATATCAACATGATAAAGGGTGAGGCTGGAGTGTGAAGTCAATTTGTCATCGATGAATCCATAACAATGCTCTGTATGAAGAAATTGAGATAATGTGGGGTAGAAATTATTGCAAAGATGAACTATTCATCTGATAATCGGATAAATCTTTCTGGAAAGTGATTGATACGAAACCCAAAAAATTATATTTCAAAATATAGTCGTAGGTTAGCAAATTCATGGGATAAGAGTGGTTGATATATATGAGGGTCATGTAGATACTATTTATGGGTAGGGAAGGAGGAGGATTATGGGATACATCAGAGAGGAAGACAAAGTGTTTCAGATGAGGAGATGGGGTGGAGGAGAGGCAGATGAAAGGGTGGCATATGGGATTGATGGAGGTGTTTAACGCATAGGAAGAGCCAAATATAGTATTAGAGGAGGTGAACGAATAGGAATATGTAGGTATTGAGAGAGGCGGAGCTAGAACCGGTATTATAGATAAGGGTAATAATAATTGGGATAGTTTTAGTGGAGATATGGTCACGTATCCCAAAATAGTTGTGGTGATGACACATGGAATGGGGGGGGGGAACCTATAGTATATATAATAGATTTTCTTATATCATAAGTTGACTATCAAATAAAACTATTCCTAAAATATAAAAACACATACTCTAAATTAGTAAAATATATACATGATAAATTTATGTATATGAATATATATGTGACTATACATTCTTAAAAATCATCATTGATCTTTAATAATTAAAATGAAATTAGTTACAAAAACTGTTGCATAAAAGGGAGCTCGTTTGTAATGTTGAAGGAAGTTATAAATAAAAATTTGATCTTTTATATAAGGTAATAGCATAAGAGTTTAAAATAAGATATTAAAAAAAATCAAAATAGTTATGATAGAAATAGATAATTTTTTTCAAAAAATAAAAAACATTAGAAAAATTCATGGCTATGTAAAATGTTTTTTAATAGAAATAAACATTTCATTGAAAAATGATTACCTAGAACCTAAAGAGAACATGTTATTTTTTTATAAAATTAAATGGTTGGATTAAAAAATTATATAGAAATGGAAAAATAAATAATTTTAGTAAAGCTAATATAATAAACAGAAAATTTATAGGGATTTATTTTTCAAAATAGTGAATATAAAAAAATTAATAAAAAAATACATTAACCATTGGGAGTAGATAAATCATTTTTAGACTTATAGAGAAACTAATATTATCCATCCTTAAATTCTATAAAAATAAATAGAGAGAAAAAAACAAAAGAACAAAAAGAATTAATTAAATAAAGGATTCTAAAAATGGTACAAATTTTTTCCCTTTATGAAGGAAATTCATTGGGGGGATACTGGTAATATTATAAAGTCATCTAACAAAGGAAAAAAATTAGGGAAAATTCAAGTCTACTAACCTTATAAAATAGGTCAATAATATCACAAAATATAAATTATTCAAAACTAAACCACATACTTCATAGAATGTTGTCCAGTTATTTAACTAACAAATATACATCATTTGAGAATAAGGATCTCTTGGAATCCAAATATAAAATTATCAATTTTCATGATTTCAAGGAAATTAAAATCTAATGAGAAATACACTTCAAAATAAAATATGGAATACATAGTAGTGTAAATAGTAACATAAAAAACTAGATTTAAATAGATGTAATATATCAAAGATACAATGTAAGATAGGAATTGTGTTGAATCCAAGGTGATGGTTTGAGTATTTATATGTTTATATATATCTATAATGAATAAACAAGTACCCATCCTAATTAGAGAAAAATGTAGAGGTGAAGAACTGATGAAGAGTTATAGAACCTTCAATCACGATGAAAACACTAGAATATGTAAACTAATTTTAAAATTTGTCACACAAATCATCACAATTCCATAAATACCTTGTTTTGGAGTGAAAATACAAGTCATTCATCCTTATAAAATAGGAAAAGAACAACGTTAGACATGCATCATTCGACACCAATAAACAGACTTCATAGATGGTTTCCAAGTTATTTAATAACCAAACATATAATTCTTTTGAGAAGATAAGGGATTTTCTAGTTTCTAAAATTCAGACTGCAACCCATGAAAAAAATTGGGAATCTTACAAAATCAGGAATCTTAAAAAACTAGGAATCTTACAAATATCTTCCATCTCACATTTTATGGAAAAAATTTCACCAGAAAAAATACTTTTGGATTAAGGATTATCATACAACTGCCATTCATAGGTTCATTTATGAACATCCTCATAGTTGACCCTTGTTCCAAACGGTAAGAGGAATCCATGTAGAAGACGAATGATAAGAAGATGAAGTAATTGATGGGTGAACAATGAGAGGACAAAGCATTGAGAGACATGGTGATGAATCTTATTTGAACATAATGGTCAAGGTAATGAGGATGAGGCAATAAAAGATGAAGTGGAGGGTGGAGGTGTAGAGGTGGAGTTGGGAAGGTGAGGATGGGTAGATTAAGATTAGAGAGACTAAGGGGAAGTGTCAAAGATAGAGGTGGAGGCCGAGGCAAGAACTTGAATGAGATAAATATGAATCGAGGATGAAGGTAGATTACGAAAGAAGGTTGATTCAAATAGATAATGCCTCCAAAATAATGTATATTGAAGATGACCCAAGTTTTCAATGGATTAATAGGAACAAATGTATGTGTAAATTGAAAAAATGATATGAGGTTGGGAACTGAATGAGATGAAATTGGGAACCACTGAAGATGGATTTCTGAGGAAGACGAGTTGAGGAAGAGAGTGGTTGATCTGAAATAGGGTGCAATGGGTATCACGGGTAGGGAGAGAGAGATTGAATAAGAATACATGCTGGAGGATATCGATCAACTCTCGAGAGACATACACATTGGAGAAAATGCTTCAAAGGATCCATGTGAGTATGAAGGCAAGCCCTATAGTATATAAAATAGATTTATTGAAATAATGTTGTCGGTGAAATATTTACTGAAATAATACAAAATTCGGGTAAATTGGGGAAGGAAAAGTGTGGTTGAGGACTTAAAAAAGGATCGTTTTTTTAAATTATTTAATTTTTTATTAAAATATTTTTTAAATAAAAAAGTTACCTAATTAAAAAAAATTGATACTTATTTATTTTATAACATTGAAGTTATCTATTTTGAAATATTTAAGTAATTTTAATTTTGTATTAAAATTTTATTTATCTTAAAGTATTCAAATTAGTTTACCTTTTTTTTCAAATTCTATATTTTTAATATTCTTGTTAATTATTTTAAATTTTTTATTCAAGCTACATACTTTAAACATTCAAAGTATTTAATGTTATTTATTCTAGTTATTTATTTTTAATTTTTAATTTAAATTATTAATTTTACATATTCAATTTATTTTGGTTAAAATTCTCAAGTCATATATATTCTTTAATTAGAATATTTATTTTAAATATTCAAATTATTTAATTTTTTTATTCAAATTATTTATTTAATTTAAAATATTCAATTTATTAAGTTTTTATTCACATTAACTTACTTAGTAAAAAAATTATTTATTTTCAATTTCATATTCAGGTTATTTATTTTAAATTTTTTATATATCTTATTTATTTTAAAGTGATAAATTATTTAAATATTCATGATATTTATGTTTTAATTTATATGAATGTTATTTCTATTAAAATATTCAATTTTTTAGTTGAAGTTAATTATGGTAATTTTTTTATTGATGTTATTTATTTATTTTCAAATATACACATTTTAAAAAATGTTAATTATTTTAAATATTCATAATTTTTAGATTTTTTAAAGTTATTTTTTTATTCATGTTATTTATTTGTTTTAAAATATTCAAGTTCTTTTATTTTTTACTCAAATAAGTAACTTTAATTTGTAAATTAAATAAGTAAAATAAATAAGGTGAATAAAAAACTTTAAATAAATAATTTGAATCTATAAAAATTATAAAATATGATTATTCAAAATAAATAATTTGAATAAAAATTTAAATAACTTAAAACAAATAACTTGAATTCTATAAAACAAATAGATTCTATAAAAAGATAAAATAAATTAATTGAATATTTAATTAAATATTTTAATAAAACAATTAATTTTTTCTAAAATATAACATGAATAAAAGTTAAAAAATTTAATTTGAAAATTAAAAATAAATAATTTGAATTAAAAATCTAAAATAAATGAATTTATTACTTAAAATAAATTTCTTGAATATTTTAAATAAATTTAATTTAATTTAAAGTTACATAAAAAAGTGTAAAAAAATATTTTTCTTGCATAAATGTATGATCTGGACCGCACCTTTTGTGATAATAATTTATACATAGCCATTGTCTCGACCAAAGTATGTATTTTCCCAGCTAATGAATGTTTAAAAAAACATTTATGGTATATTCTATAGTTATGAAGATAATTAAAAATAAGATAAAATTATAATTATAATAATTGGTTTATAAATATGAAATAATGATGCCCCATGTCGGTCAATCCCATGTTCTACGCCTATTCTTTTAATTTTTTAAATCAATCGATGCCTCCTATAAATTTTAACCACCTTTGTTCTTCATATGTAAGCATGGACATGGGTATGTTAGATCGTAAACATCTATGATTTCCATCTGAAATAATTTTTGAGATATTGTGTTGGGAGACCTTGGGAACACTAATTTTGTATAAGATGGTGTGCAATGAATGGAAGAGCATCATAGGTGGCTCCAACTTTATCGACCAACATTGGCTCTGATGTAGAATGATTTTAAGTTATCTTGTTGAATTCTTAGGAAAACATACTCCCCTTATTGGAGTTATGACTTCAAAATTGGAAAGGGACCTTCCCTTGGATTTTGTATCCCCCTATGTCATGATAATGGCATCTTCAAAACAAGGCATGTTGTTCTGCCACAATGAGATGTGGGAGGCACTCCATCAGTTCTGCGTCTGCAAACCCACAACTAGGAAATTTCAACGCATCACAAACCCTGAGTATATGTTTTCTATTTTTGACCATCTGGGGCTGCTGGTAATCACCAAGCATCTTCTACACAAAAAAATCATATGTTGGTGAGATTGTATCATAGAACTTTCTTTTATCAACGCACCAATTATTTGTGTGAGGACCACCACCATTTATTTGTGTGAGTTATTTTACTGAGAAGGATTGAATGCCCCTGAGATGCAGACAATGTGTAGTTTCATGTGTTTGATTTGGAGGCATGGGTGTGGAAATAGAAAGGAAAATTTGTTTTTCCTTATATACTGAGAAGGATGCACAAGTTTCTTATTGTGGTGATGGGGGTGTTCCACTAGATGATGCTTGAAAACAAGCATATTCTAATCATAGACATCTACAATGAGATCTTATCCTTCAAAGAGATTCCACTGATGGTGTGTGTGGATGATGATGACTACTGGTGGGAGAAGAGCAAGGTAGAAGTGGTGGGGATGTTAGGAGTGGTTTGAAAGGAGGATGGAGGGGAAGAGAAGTAGAGGGAAGTGTGTGTGGTGGAGGATATGGGATGGTCAAGGAGGAAGTAGGGCTTAATCCCATCATCACAGCATGAAACACAAAGCATTCTGGGTTGGGAATGGTGGAGTTGAATTTTCACTAGACTTCAAGGATTAGCAATTTAGAGTTATGCTCTGACTGGGAGCCCTAGGTGGAGGCATAGACTGAGACTCAACCTATAAAAAAAAGTGCTTCCCTAGTTATTAATTCAACCATTATTGAACTGGTTTTAAGAACAAATAATTTTTATAATTCTATATTTTTTATTGTATTAATACACACATATCCAAAACCCCTCTAGCATGTTTTTCCAGAATAATATCCACCATATTAGTTAAGTATGTATTTTTTTGGAGTTTTTCATAAAAATTTATTATAAATGGGTATAGGTTTTTAGTATTTTTAAATATGGTTTTAAAATACCTTGATAACTTATAACTCACCAATTTGAAAACCATAAAAATGTGTTGAAAACTTATATGCCTTTACTCCAAGTTAATGGCTAGGGAATGGAAGGATCCAACACCTTCAGATTTTTTTTGTTTTAACTTATTTTATTTTATTATATATATATATATAATTAATAAAATTTATATAATTTAACTATTATTATATCCAATATTTCTAATAAATTAATATTAAAATATAACTAAAACTCTCACCCAGTGTTTGTATACCTTAAGTTTAGATTTTATAGAATTAAAAATTGGGATATTTTGTTAAATCCTAACCTTGTTAAGAATTATATTTTCCAAGACTAGATTAGGATTCATAGGCTGAATTAGGTTTTCTAGCAACCAGAAATTCTTTTGGATGTTTCTTCATCTGTGGGGATACCAATCAAGTTTGAAAGGGAGACAACTCACACTCTATATAACCATTTCTAGGGTTCTTATCAATATTTACCTCTTTTATACCCTTATTGAACCTGTTGTCTTAGCCACTTCAGATTTTAAGATTGATCTAGTTATTGAATATGAAAGATGTCCTTATTTTTGTATGATTTCCAAGTTGATTGGGCATTTTATGGATAATTGTTGCAAGGATATGTTTTGTGATGATTGTAGGAAGAAGAGGCACATTATTTATTAGTGAAAATTCATGGTTACAATATTTAATGGTCTAGTTTTTCTAAAATTTGTTCCTCCAAAGGATTCCATAATAACTTCATATCCAGTGCTTATTCAGCTAGTGGTATAAGGAATCTTCTTGAAGCAATGTATACCGATGATACTCCTACCGCCCATGGTGTCTGCACCGAGGATTCTTTTAAATATGTTCATGATATCATTAAGATATAGATAATAGAATGTAAATAATAAATGTTTAAATAAAATGAGATAAGTTATTTTTGATAACCATTATGATGTGTTTAGTTCTATAACATGCCTTTAGGGGACACTTAAAATGCCTTTTTTGTTAGGGAATTTATCCTATTGTCATCTATGAAAATCTATCAATAATATGAATGAATTTAAATAATGTTTACCCAATATTATCAAAGTGGTGGGAATATATATAAACTAGGAATACTAGTATAAAAATGGGTTTTTTAATATTTTTTACATATTTATCATCGATTCTTGAAGAGACGTCTTTAAAGGTGATATTGTAAATAAGTTTTTTAAAGTTTATTATTAAATACGACCTTAAAATTGTATTATTTTTATTTTTCATACAAGTTTTTTTAAAAAAATGTGAAAGACCATCTTAACATCAGTTTAAAAAAAAGCACAATTAATAACCTATTTTCAGGTTTTTTTTCATAAAACTCATGTGAAAGAGCATATTTTACATCGGTTTTTCAAAAACCGACATGACCAATAGGTTTTTCATGTTAGTTTAGTAAAAACCATCATGAAAACATGTGTTTCAAAAAATATTATTTGAGTTCTTACAACATTTCACACATTTTATTTTTAGAATCAATAAGAATAAATATTGTTCCACATGATAAAAAAATATTTTACATTAATAAATTTGAAATAAATAGAATCATTAAATGATATAATTATAATAATCAATTTTTTATATAAAATGTCGATTAATACATCCATGTAAAATTGGATATTGATAAAAAATAACATATCACATAAACCATAAGAAATATAAAAAATATAATTTTTTGACATAATATTTAAGGATGTTGAAGTCTTAGTGGATATAATTTTCTTCCAAGGAAATATCTCATGAGGAAAATGAAGATTTGTCTTAGAAGGAATTTTATAATATGAAAGAATATTTTTAGTTATACCATGATCTAAAAAGGATTCTTTATTATGAGATAAAGGCATTATTAACCAGTATATCAATTAAGAAAACTAATCAATAAAATTAAATCATGGAAAAATAATTACAAATACCATGAACAGATCACTGAAAGACGAATTAGTGGATTCATGATGAAGATAAAAAAAGTTGAGTAAATGTAATGATTATGATTGAAATACTTTATCACAAAATTAATATATATGGAGCATGAGAATATATAAATAACACGGTAAAAGAAAGTGTGAAATTATAAATTTTAGGCGGTAATTGAAAGTTTTAATGCCGTGTTGTTAAAAAATTGGAATTCCACATTGGTGGGAAATTAAATTTTTACTTTTACACCAATTTTATGATAAAAAACTTTAAATTATAGTTTTTAACATTGTTTATATTAAAACAAACCTTAAAATTTTCATTTTTAATGCCATATTTATGATAACTAATGTGAAAAACTAGCTTTTCACAACATATTTTCAGGGACTGAAATTAAAAGTAATTTTTCATTTCATTTTACTAAAAAAAACAATGTTAATAATTTTAAAAAATATTTTTTTCATTCCAAAACCATAAATTTGTCTGGTTGTAGAGCTCTAACGGAGTTACAGATCAAAAGTTATTACTGTTAGATGTTGGACTTCACTAAGACTTCGTTTAGAGATGATCAACTTCCAACATCCATAACTTTTGATAAAAAATTCTTCTTTATATCTACAACCACTCAAAGGGAACTTGGGAATTTAAATAAAAATTTATCAACATTGTTAATGTTTATTTTTTGAAAAAATGACTTGAAAAATTACTTTTTAATGTCAGTTCTAGAAAAGAATCGACGTTAAAAGGCTTATATGAGGAATTTATCGTCTGTTTTTCAAAAACCAACATTAAAATTAAATTTTCACATCATTTTTCAAAAACAATTATTATAATAATGTTTAAAATGTTTTAATTAATTTTCCAAGATTTGATTTTACCAGTTGTGGATCTCAAACAGAGTTTCAGATCAAAAGTTATGGCCATCGAAGGTTGGAATTCTCTAAGGCTTCTCTTAGAGATGTTCAACTTCTGACGTCCATAACTTTTGATCTATAAGTCTGTTTTCTCCATGAATAGTCAAATAGATGATTGAGAAATTAAATACAACTTGGTAACATTATTAACATCATTTTTTTGAAAAAAATAATTGAAAAATTACTTTTAATGGTGATTTATGAAAAAAGCCAACGTTAAAAGTCTTCTATGTGGAATTTTAACATCATTGTTTCAGGAACCAACATTATAAGTCATATTTTTAACATTGGTTACTATATAAACGATGTATAAATACTTCCTTTATGATTTTTAATGTATTTTTTTTTCTGAAACCAACATTTAAAGTGGGATTTTAAGGTTGGTTACTAAATAAATGGCATTAAAATTCCTCAGAGAAAACTTTTAAAATCAGTCTTGATTAACTGATGTTACAATGGTGACATGAAAAACCATTTTTATACTAGTGGTATATGATGTATAGGTAATAAAGAATTTTAAAAATAGTGCAAGTGGGTAAAATTTCAAACTAGAAGAATAAAATTTGGTTGGGAAGTTCTATGAATTGTGTAATTTAATTATCTTTTCATATTGAATTGTCTTCAACATATTATTCCCTTTTTTAATTTGATAATATGCAATAATGAAAAATTGTTTTAAATTTGTAATTTATTTTAGTGCTCTATTATCTTGTATATGTTGCTGGGCCTCCCTTTCTATTGGGCTTACTTTACTCATTATGGGCCTTTCCTTCTGGGCCTTAGCCTTCTACTGTCCTTTTGCCCACATACCCCTATGACATCCTGGGAATCCTCTATGGATCATTTCCTAGACATTGATTATTTCTACTTCCCTTTTGATTAGTGTTGTCATCATATTTTGACTTATATGTTTCGCTTCTCGGTTTCTATTTCACGTGGATTTGTGTCACGATCTGGTTGGTCATGTTGTTCAAGGGGAAGGCTACTGTTAGGGGGAACTGATCACCCCCTGTGTGATATATCATCAGATCAATGACTTTCCTCTCCTCTAACTTAGCTCTCAGCTCCCCTAGAGAAATCCCTTTCTCTCCTTCCTGTTGTGCTTCATCGAAGCGTCCATCATGGATTGTTCCTCTCTCTCCAGGCCCATATCATGTCCCTTTATGGTGGAGGAAACCTCCTTCCTTGGTGTAATATATTCATACCTTCTTAGAGATCATTCCTAGATCACTAAGATGAGGAACAGTTCAGACCTAGATGAGTAGCAACCACTCACACCAAATCCAATAGATCATGACTGCCGTAGTTTGTTTAAACTCTGACATGGTATGTGATTTTTTTTAGTTTCATTTTAATAAAAATATATAAATATTTTATTTTCTTGTTCCTTTTTTATTCTCTTTTTGGTTCAGGTTTTGTAGCATTTTTTTCTTTTGAGAATTAATAAAATGCGTGCATGCTGGGTGGTTATTTTCCATACATGTTGGTCCCCATGGGTCCGAAGCACAATAATTCCTATTTTCTTTTTCTTCATTTTATTTTCTTGTACTTTTATTTATTTGGTTTTGTGATTTCAAATTTTTCCTATAAAGAATCAGTTCGATCCTATATGTTGGTTTGCATTCTCCTTGTATTCGGGTTTACCTCTCCCCTCACAAAGTGGTATCAGAACCTCACCATCATTTATTTGCTGTCGAATTCAATTACTGCTTCCTGATTTCTTTACTTATAATTTTGGATTCTGTTCTATTTTTTCACACCATAGTCTCACTCTTAAATCATCATCCTCCTTGATTTCATTTATTTAAAACATTATCCCATTTATATTTACCTATATTTCATATCTATTTGGGTAAAACATTATTTACCCAAGAGATTGGTCAGTTTTTGGGGGTGTATGCTTAACATTGTCCACAAAAACCCTACATATACTATGTGGGTAAACATTTCAACAATGAGATGAAAATTGATAAATGTGATGGTGATAATGAATTTAATTTGTGAAGAATTAAGATGAGAGCCCTGCTTGTACAATAGGTCCTAATTGATTCCCTTTGTGGGCCAAAGAAACATGTTATTACTATAAATGAGATAAAAAAATTCATTACTGAATATGTAGATGTTAACCTAGATGTGTTAGTTAAAGAAAATAGATCCTTACTACTTTAAATTTTAAGAGAAGTTTCTTATGAGTCTACTGCTACTGGTATTTAGCTTAAATTATAGAAATATTAAACAACTGCTTCACTTGATGGTAGGATTTATAAAAAACGTCACCTGTTTACCATTAAAATGAATCCTGGTATTTCCATTAAATCCCATCTTGATGAGTTTAATAAGTTTATTGTAGATTTATCCAACATTGATGTTACTCTTAATGATGAAAATCAAGAAATTATCCTCTTAATTTATCTTTATAATACTTAAATATCTTTATTTGAGACCATGATGTAAGGTCAAGACTCATTGACTCTTGAAGAAGTCAAGTCAACACTTCCTTTCTAAAGAAATACAATCAAAACCTAGAATTAAAGGTGAGTAAGAGAGATTATTTACTAGGGGTAGACCTCAATCAAAAAGGAAAAAAATAAATAATACACTAAAGATAAAAGTAATAATAGTAAGCAACCTAAAACTAGAACTGATTATAAGGAAATAAAAGTCACATGTTTTCATTATAGAAGACTAGGGAATATTAATCCCGAATGTAGGAAACTCAAACATGAGTTAGAGTATAAAAACCCACTAACAAGTCACATTTAGTTAAATCTAGATATGACATTGATTAAGTTCTTAATGTTTCCAAACATACACTCAATGAAGAGTGTGTCTTAGACTCAAGCTGTTACTTTCATATGTTTCCATTTAGTGAGTCATTTCATGATTTGGTTGAAAGGGTACACGGATATATCCTCGTAGGTGATAATAAGAGGTGTAAGGTTGTGGGAAGAGGTTCTGTTTTGTAAGAACTAGATCATCATTCCATCATCACATTAATTGATATAATATGGGATGAAAACCTTTATAGAAACCTAATTTATTTAGGGATCTTAGACCAAAAAGGGTTTAATTTTTTTTCATAAACAATTTGTCTTAATGCCTTTGAAGTCTCTAGAACAATTTAAAAGGGCATTTAATCAATGGGATGTATTTATTGAATGGAAAGACCCATTCAATGTAGCTGAGTACCGTCTAGAACAACAATATTGATAACACTAAGCTTTGGTATAGATTTTGGGGTATATTAGCTCCAAGGCCTTGAGTAACTCAACAAGAAAGAGCTGTTGAGTGACATCACACCTTCTAATATTCTATTTTGATAATATTTTATAATGAGAAAGTCCAAAAGAGTTACCTTCAGTAGGTCTAGATTTAAATCTACCCACCCCTTAGAATATACCCATTATGATCTTTGGGGGATATCCAGGACTACCTCCCATAGTGAAGGCTCATACCTTTTCACTTTTCTAGATGAGTTATTGAAAATTATGGATTTCTATTCTAAAAAATAAATCAAATGTTTTCCATACTTTTAAAACATGGAAAAAATTTGTTGGAAAACATGTTTGGGAGAAAATCAAATTCATGAGAATTGATAATGGGCTTGGATACTTGTCCACTTAATTCATTCATTTTTTTTGAATCTGAAGGCATTAAAAAGAATAATACTGTTATGAAAACTCCCCAAAAAAATATCATGGTATAAAGGTTGAATAAGATGATCATAGAATAAGTACAGAAAACTCTTTTAGGCTTAGGCCTCCCCAAATCCTTTTTTTACAAAGGCTATCAGCACTATTGTTTACTTAAGAAATAGGTTTCCTTCCTCTTCTATTCAATCCAGAACCCCTAAAGAACTATGGAATGAAAATCCCCATTCTTATACCTATTTAAGAGTCTTAAATTGTAAAACTTATTCTCATGTTAAAAATGATAATCTGGAACCAAGATCTCTGAAATAAATTTTTATTGGGTATCCTGAGGGTGTTAAATGGTATAAACTCTGGGTGGATAAACCCATACACCAAAAATGCATAATAAGTAGGGTTGTTGTTTTTCATGAGTATTCATCTCTTAAAACTATGTATTCCACATATGGAAGCAATGAACCATCCTTAGAATAGGATTATGGAGATGTGCCCCACCCCATTTTGAGGCTACTATCCATCCCACTCCACCAGCGCCACAACCCACTACTAGGGATGATTCTAAGTCTTCTTCTAGTTTAGATTCTGAATATGAACCTTCTTCCACTAATATAGATTATCGGTTAGCCCGAGATAGATAAAGGAGGGTTACTAGACCTCCTACTTAGTTCAAAAAATATAACATGGATTCCCATTCTTTCCATGTGGCACCAGATCTTATAGATGAAGACCCTAAAACCTATAGGAAATCATTGAATCACAAAGTATCAAAATAGTGGGTCTTTTCTATGGATGATGAAATTCATAGTCTAATAAAAAATCACACTTTTTATATTGTTAATAAAACAACTAAGGTTAAAGTAATTGGTTCTAAGTATATTTATAATAGAAAATAATATTACAGTGAAGGAAATAAGATTAAATATAAAGAAGGGTTAGTTTTTAAGGGTTTTATTCTAAGAGAATGCATTGATTACTCTGAAATATTTTCCCCAGTCGTTAAGAATTATTCCATTAGGATTTTAATTACCTTTTCTACCTATAATGATCTACACATTGAACAAATGGTTGTTAAAAATACCTTCTAATATGGTGATTTAAGAGAAAAATTCTATATGAAACCTCCTTATGGTTATTTTATGAAATTTAAATTGAATCAAGTATGCCTACTGAATAATTCATTTTATAGATTGTAATAGGTATATAGACAATGGTATATGAAATTTTATTCCTTAATGTTAGATAACTAGTTTTCTAAGATTAAATATTATTCATGTGTTTATTTTTAATCAGTTAAAAATTTTATGCTCTACCTACTGCTTTATGTTTATAACATTATTATTATTTTTAAAAATATGAGTTTAATTATTGCTATAAAATCCCAATTAAGTGGAAAGTTTGAAATAAAAGACTTAGGTGCATCTAAGAAATTTATAGGTGTTGAAATAATTAGATATAGATCAAATAAATTTATATACTTATCTCAACATGATTTTATTTAAAATATTCTCAAGAGATATATGTTGGAATCTCTCAAACCAGTTAATATATATCTTATAAAACACTTTGAAATATCTTTAACACAAGAACCCAATGTTGAAGATGATATTCAATTTATGTCTAAAATTCCTTATGAAAACATTGGTGGTAGTATTATGTAATCTATTATTTTCACCAAACCTTATATTGCCTATGAAATATGCACTCTTATAAGATTTATGGAATCACATATGAATCCACATTAGCATGTCCTTAAGTGGATTTTAAGATACCTCTCTTGTAGTTCAAATATTTCTTTATGTTATGGTAGAAACAAGGATACTACGGAACTTATTTATGGGTATGTTGATGCTAATTTTGTTGAAAATACTGACACCCATAAGTCCTTACATGGTGACGCATTTACTGCTTGTATTGGTTCCATTTCTTAGAAATGAAATATGAAATATTTAGTTTCTATTTCAACCACAGAATCTATGTACATTTCCTTGACTGAGGAAGTTAAAGAATCCCTATAGATTAAAGTCCTGTCTTATGAACTCAATATTTTTAATTCTATAAATTGTATTTACTCATTTATACAATCTATACTTCATTTTTACAAGAACTTATTATTCCATAGTAGGTCAAAAAATATTTATTTTAGGCAAAATTTTATTAGAGATATTATAGAATCAGGAACCGTGTGTGTCAATAAGATACACACTGACATAAACCCGACTCACAATTTGAATAAAATAGTGGTATTGCCTATGTTTAAATTATATTTAGACAAGTTAAGCATGGTTCATATTATATAACCATATATTCAAGAAAATCACCAATTCTAATTGAAAATAGTGGATATTTTTTAATTGTGTCATTCAATTATTTTTTCATATTGAATTTTATCCTTTATATTATCACTTTTTTTAAGTGGATGATATGCATGCATGAATTTTTTTGATTTTCTAATTTGTTTTAATGATCTATTATAATGTATCTTCTACTAGGCTCCCATTTCTATTGGTCCAACTTTAATCCATGTGGGCCTCTCCTAGTGGGCCTTAGCCTTTAGTTGACCTGCTTCCCATATGCCCCTATGAAATCCTAGAAATCATTTGTGGATCATTTCATAGACATTGATTATTTATTTTTTGATTTTGATCCACCCTATCCACATATTTTGTCTTATTTGTTTCTCCTCTCAATTTTTGTTTCGCATAGATTTAGGGAATGATCAAGTTGGGTTTTTTGTTCAAGGGATAGGCTAGTGTAAGGGGGAATTGATCACCCCTTGTGAAATGTCTAATTGGACAAATATTTCTCCTATCATCTAGATTGGATATTGGATCTCCCAGGCGAAAGACCTAGATCATATTCCTGATGCACTTAATCAAAGTGTCCATCGTGACCTGTTCCTCACTCTCTGGGATCATCTCATGCCCATTTATGGTGGAGGAAACCTAATTCATTGGTGGAAGATGTTCGAAACTTCCTAGTGATTATTTTTGGAGCACTTAGATGAGGAGGAAGATTAGTAATTCATGATATACCTAAAGGGATTATGTTTAGATTATCTGTGATATAATAGAAGGGATTTAAGAAACTCCATAAAATTTCCTTGTCATGTATGAATTTTATAGAAAATAATTATCTATTTTTGAAAGATATATGATTTCAGATTCATTTTTTACAGATATTTTAAATATATATAAGTTCAAAACCAAAGGGAGAATTTATTTTATCCTGTAGTTTATATTCATGAGATGAAGTAAATAGTTACTTTATTGATGATTTGAATGTAAATAATTTTATCAATATTAAATGAATCTAAGAAAATTATGTGTATCTTCATCTCATTTCCCTTATGTGATAAGAGAATATTATTTCTAAAAAAGTGTTGTTACAAACAACCTGAGATGGTTTTGTGTATACACATGGTTTATGATTCATCAATTTCTATAACCTGTTTTGAGAAGAAGACATAGGAATAAATGTTTTACCATGGATAAATTGTTTATGAAATTATTTTTTAAAAATTTTGGAATGTGTTCCCATCACCCATCAGTGTTATATTTTTATAAATGATTATTTTTGAATGAAAATTTTCCAAACACATAGTGTTAGACTAACTAGGTTAAATACTTTGAGAGGAGGGGGTGAATTAGGGTATGAAAGATTAACACAACTAACCCTTTGGATATTAGTTTTTCGTTAAACAAAACACTCTTCTATCCTTTTCTTATAGTAATATATGAATAAAAATGAAATAATAAATGAGACATAACAATTTTTATGAGGCATTCATGGAAATAACAATTTCATGATGATTAAGTCATCCTCCAAAATTTTGGACCCCAAAAATTTGGAAAACACTAGGAAAGAATACCACCTTGTATACATAGTTTTCCATACCACTTCCATGAAATACATTCCTTCATTTTGGATGTTTTTTAATGTACCTTATCAATAATCTCTATGGAACTCCACAACTGACCATGGAAACCTGGTTTTTTTGACAAACATAATTAACCCAAAAACAATACATTGTTACCTTGAGGGATTTTTTCCCAACACATAGAATACCATATACGATATGGAAACAATAGTTTATTTTGTTAAATATTCCTAATAAAAGGAAATAAATGTTTTTTCATAACAAAAAAGGGGTTTTTTATCTTAGAAAGATATTCTAAATCGAATATAGAATCTAAGGGGAAAGTAAGAGTATTTTTGGACTTAGATAAAATCAAAATTACTTCCAAATCCATTTTTTTATGATTTTAAATACCAAACCACTTTTTGGGGGAGTAGGAAACGTATAGAAAATAATCCAACAAGCAGGAAAACAATCAAAATAGACTATCCACAGATAAGGAAACTAGAAAAAAAAAGCAGAACAAGAACAAAATGAACTTGGACAACCTTCGATTCCTTGAACTATAAAGAAAAATGTAGGCCACTAGCCCAGGGGTGCCCGTCAATATTTCCATGCCAGATAATGTGTAATAAGATCCTTATTCATTTGATCAAAGAAGTGTGGGGGGAAGGAGAAGAGGCTTAGATCTGGGCCTTTAAGGGTCACCTGATCCTATTTATTAGCCAACACTAGGACCTCCAAATAAGCCATTTGGAGGTTAGATAGGTCTTATATTATGTTCTTTGTCTCTGAAGCCTTTGAACCCAATTTTATAGGAAACCGATAAGGAAAAGGGGTATATTGCCTCTCGGGACACTATGAATCTAGATAAATCATAGGCTTCAGCTTCTGATTTGAATTTGCGATGGCCTGAGATCCCACAACCTATTTACTAGGAGGATAAAATCCCTCCTCTTTGAGAGCAGATTGAACTTTTTCTATTCCACTTTTCGAAAATGTCTTCATGTCATAGATATATTTCTTTTTCATGAAAGAACCATTACTATAAGATCTAGTAATTAGTGGTTTAGGTAAATTAGAGTAGTCTTTTCAAGGATGCGACCTCCTAATATGTTTTGTTAAGCCCTCTGAGTCTAAAATAGACTTCCTGCCCTTCCTGATAGAGGACCAAATGTAAAATTCCTATTGTTCCACTTCCTTTCTCTCAGTAGACCATGTACCAGTTTTATAATCCATCTCATATTCAAATCCATACTTGTTCCCTCTCTAATAACTAACCCCTTCATGTCCAAAATCCCCAAAATTACCTCCTTAAAATGGAATTAGCTTTCCATCACCCAGCACCGCAAACCTATTCAGTTTACCTCCAATTCCTTTAAGTTTATAGCTAGATTGGCCCATGTACATCTTCAAAAAACAAATAGGCCCTCATTTCCCCTATACTTACCATCATAAAAACTCAAGTTGGCCACAAGTATAAATTTTGTAGACCTTTCATGTCTGATCTTAGTTGAATTGGATCCTAATATCATAACCGAGGGGAGAGATTGAATCATTGTTTCCATATAATAAAGTGTATTGACATCACATAATTCAAATTTAGATATTTTCAAAAATGAAGTAATATAATTTTTAAAGGATTATACCACTTAAAATAAAAAATTGAATTAAAAATGATATCCTAAAAGAGTTTAGGGTGTGGTGGTAAAGAGAAATGTAAAGAGTTATATTAGTTAATGTAACAAAGTGGTGTTCACTTTATCCTAAAAGAGTTCAGGAGGACCGGATAACAATAATGTAAGTAGTTACATTTTTTCAAAGAAACATTTGGATAGAATAGGGTATCAGGATTGATAATGATAGACTTAGAAAGAGTTATAAGTATAAAACATAATTTAATATCACAACATTTGATGCTGTGAAGTTAAGAAGTTTGAATATGATAAAAAATTTAAAAGTTAGGAATATGATTCCTAAATATCAACATTATTCAAACTAGCTTACTTCATATATATTTATCACTAATGATTTTAGTGGTAGGGTTTTATGACATGGTCACATAGTTATGTGACATGAATTACATGTGATGTAATGTGTTCAAAAAACCCAAAAAGCGTAACAAACATAAGGGTGATTTGGTAGTTTTTTATATATGATTCATTAAACTAGTGATTATGTTATTTTTTTAAATATTATTAAAGAGTTTAAGAATATTAAAATGTATCATTTTAAAGGAAACCTCCATATTATTATTGTTTCACATTGTCCACATAAATGTATATATATATATATATACATTTAGTGAAGTGAAATGATAATTGACCACTCAAAGTATGCCTTTGAGTTTATCCCTAACCAATGTTAATCATAAATTATTATAGGTTATGATGAAATATAAAGGTTAGAATGATTAGTATTATTGTTTAGAGATACAAAATATTCTCATGAGGCATAAGAAAATCAATATGATTCTTTGTGTAAACTAGATGACCTACTAAGTATACCACATGGAGTGTCATACAAAGATGTATTTAGTACACTAAGGGTGCATCAATAATATTTGATTCCCCACTACCAAAGGATGGTGGGATACCTATCATGAGAACTTCATATTTGGATACCCTACTTACACAAGTCTACATATTGACTTTACTAATACTCAGGAGGTTGGTTGTTTCGATGATTATGTCATCAGTTAGAGGTTAACCAAGATGATATTTGTCCTCTTTTATGATGAGTATGAAATCTAGATCCTCTATTGAGATAGATTTTGGGATTGTGAGGCTACACTTAGATATTATATATTTATATCTGGATAAGAGACATGTGATGTACTCATCCAAAAGGATGATTGACATGTAATGTATTCAATGATTAGTTCATTATATACTCTAAGAATAATAATATATGAATTGGATATATGGGATTGACATGTTTCATGTACCATGGTCATTATATGTCTTGGAAAAAGGGAAAATATGAGAATTCACATTTTCATATGATGCAGACTAGTAGACAAAGGTATATAGATACATGTGTTTGTTGGATATCAAGCTAGATCCCTTAATATCTTGAGTATAATTAATGATTTTCTAGATGCCTATATTTTCTTAAATATATGGATATATAGATTTATATTTTTTTGACATTTATATAAAGGTCTATAGGGTCATACTTTATGGTTGACTGAATAAGGATTTAGTTTGAATTAGAGAGCTACTATACACTTGTTTTAGAGTTAAACCAAAATTGTTTTGTATGGGTATTCAAAAATTATTTCATATGATGTGATATGAGGTGAATTAAATGATGGATTTAAAAAAAACAATTAGAAGATATTTGAAAGAGTTTTGGATGTGGTTTCAAAAGTTATTGTATATGATACAATATAATGTGTAATGACACAAATTCTATTTGGCATTACTGCAAATGGGTGATCGATGGAGATATGACCTAAATCCATATTTATATACGATATAATTATGAGTTGGATGGTATTGAATTAAAATTATTATTTTCATTAAAAATAGGGTGTATCATTATATACAGCTGAATATGCGACCAAATTATAATGGTTATCATTCAATACTGTCTTCCACATAATCTATCATTAATGTAAAATTTCATTTGATGAAACATTTGGGTGATAGGAGGAATTTCCCATCCAAGATTATATAGAGCCACCATACTTTGAATAACCCAATATGAGAATTGGGATCGCACCAAAAAATCATCCCCTAAAACCAAATACCACACAATAGGGCCTCCCCTTCATTGATAATCCATTTGATCCAAATCATCTTGAATTTACATTGTTATTTCTCTCTCCACCAAGACACACCGCCTGCCCAATGTTTTATTAAAGACTTTCAATACAAGGAAACGCTATGGATCCACATGCTTTATTCCAATCCATAATTCAAAAATAACTATTTATTTAAAAATAAAACAAACATCAAGGTGGATTGAAATGCAACAAGCCCAAGGAATCATATCTGATAATCAAATAATTATCACGAGGAAGTGTTAATCTAACCCATCATTATCATTATCAAATTAGGTTGGGTTTATCTATATCACACCTGAGATACACCATGCCTCTCATACCACTTGTCAGCATCGATTCCCTCAAACCCTAGGTTTTTTAGTCCCACAACATAATCCCTTATGGGGTTCCATCCTAAAACCCATGGGTGATATGAGGAATTTTCTATCCATGCTTATATATGAGCCTCTATCCTTTGCAGAATCTGATGTGGGACTTGGGTTTTCACCCAACAATATAAACACTAAAATGTGATGGCAGTTGTATTGGTGTGCTTCCTCATACTCTGTTGATACTTGCTAAACCGGTTCTCTCTCTTATCTTCCTCTTTTTCACTACAAGACGCTAGCTTGTCCTAGAGTTTTTTGGATCCCACTTGGACATCAAGTGATTCAAGCCCAACCCGTGGATAGATATGGAGGTGGGATGCTTATGTTTTCTACTTTGGCGATCTTAATAAAACTCATCAATGAAAGATCAAAAGGTTGTAGACACTCTTCGGTGTAAGGTAAGCCTATAAATTATTTTTTCATCCTAGTATTTTATGCAGGTTTCACATTTCTTTCATGGAGATACTTGAACAAGGATCATAGTTTCTTCCACTACTTCTAATAGTTGTTATTAGACTCTAATAATACCATTTAGGCACTTGACTTTGTAACTCCCACCTCAAACCCCCCGCTCATACCACCCTATCACATGTGGAGGAAAATATATAATTATAATTGAAAAAAATAATTATTTTTTTGTGATCTTGAAAAATATCAAATTAATAATTTTTTAACAATACAAAAAAATATAAAAAAATTAATTATAATTCATAATATTAATAATTTCAAACAAAATTCATAGAAATAGTAGAAAACACTTCAAAAAATATTAAAATTAAAATAACATGAAAAATTAATAAATTTATATACCTATAAAAAATAATAATTTTTATTTATATTTTATAAAATTCATAACATTATTCATAAAAATAGAAATAATTAATGATTTTTTTAAAACATATTATTTTCTTATTTCTTAAATAAAATTGTAAAAATTACTAATTTTACAAGATACAAATACATATTTTATGAAATATATATATATATATATATATAAAATAATATTATTACATTTTAATGTTTTATAACAATATTATTTTGAAATGATAATATTTTTCTAAATGACAAGAAAATAATTATTTTTTAAAGGTATAAAAATTTTTAGTACCTAATTTTCTAATGGATAAAATATAATATATTTTTTATCGAGTGTGAAAATTATTTTTTAAAAGGGAAAAATATCATTTTATAAAAAATCACCTTTGAATTTAAATTTAATAAAAAAACATTAGAATTTTTATTATAAAATGTTTTGAAAAATTTATATGGAAATTCAACATAAAAATACCATTGGAAAAATGAAATAAAAAATGATATAAAAAAATACACTAAAATATTTGAAAAAATACTTACACTGGAAAATCTTAGTAAAAATTTAACACTGGAAATTTATATTTACATTATAAATTTTCTCACTAAAAAAATTCCATATAAAAAAAATACTAGAAATCATGATTTGAAAATCACGGTGGAAAATTATACTTGAATTTTATATATTTCAAAATTCCATCAAAAAAATATCCTTCAAAATACCTGTGAAAAATTTCCCTGAAAAATACATTTAAAAATATTAATAGAAAAACTACATCAAAATATTTCACTGGAAAAATCCAAAAAAAAAATCACTTGGAAATACATTGGAAAATCCATTCAAAAAATCCACTATAAAATTTAAATGAAAAATTCACTAGGAAAATAAAACATATATGACCATTACAAAATTCCCTTGAAAATTTTAATGGAAAATTAACCAAGAAATCTACTAGAAAAAACCATTAAAAAACACTGTAAAAAAATCAATTTAAAAATTATACTGGTAAATCCATGGGAAAGTCCACTAGAAAAATAAATTGGAAAATTCTACATGAAAATTCCTTTAGAAAGTCCACTAGAAGAAAAAATTGGAAAACTCCATTCAAAAAATCTAGTTAAAAAATGATTGGTTAAATTCTTATGGAAAAATTTAATGAAAAATCCACTAGAAAATTTCATTTAAAATAAAAAAATTCATTCTTTGAAAATTTATCATTTTTATACAGTTTTAAAATATTATTATACAGTGCTAGTTAGAATTTTTTTTAAATTAATAAAATATTAATTACTTTTATAATGTTTATATATTTTATTTTTCTCCAAAATATTTTTGTCAATTATTATTAATTCAATTATGAAATATTTTTTAAAATTATAATTATAGATTATTTAATTTTTAATGTTTTCTAAAATTAATAGTTAATAATAAATATATTAAATATTTAATATATGGATACACAATATATTTTTTTCAGGTTTTTTAATTTTATAAAATCTTTAAAATCAATTTTTTACTATTTATTTAAGTTCAGCACACTTGTACAATGTTAACAGTACAATCTGATTTAAAAAAACTGGAAATCTTGTCTTTTTAACTCCTTCTAATCCAATAACCAAGATATTTTTTGGGTGAACATGAAATTATACCCACTGTACTATATATTCATTTTATTTGGGTTAACTTGAGACATGTGGATCCATTTAATATTGGGGATAACAAAATAATATACGATTCATTAAAAAAAACATATGAAATCAAAAGTCGGTTTTTTGATCTATGATTTAAATAAAAAATGTTTGTGAGAAAAAATATAGCTAATTAACATTTAAAAAAACATTTATGATATATCAGGAAGCTATGAAGGTAATTAAAAAATATGAAAAAAATTTATAATTATAATAATAGGTTTAGAAAGATTAAATATTTCGGTCCCTAGCATGTGGGATTCGTGGTGTGTTCTATGCATTTTTTCCCACACCAGTCAATCCCATGTTCTGCGCTTCTTCTTTTAAAATTATAGAATAATTGATCCCTCCTATAAATTTAAGGATGTGGGAATGGAGATGGCTAGGTCAAAGTAGAAATGACAATTCTTTCTGTCTCAAATAATTTTTGGGTTCATGAGTTGGGTAACCTTTGGAACCCTAAGGATGTACAGGATGGTGTGCTAGGAATAGAAGTGCTTAATTGGTGGCTCCCAATTTACTGACCAACACATGCTCCAATCCAGATTGATTTCAGGTTATCTTGTTCAAGTATTTGGAAAATATACTGCCCTTATTTGAGTTATGCAGGCGTAAGCACAAAGGTACCTTATCTTGGTTTTTTATCCCCCTTTATTATGATACTGGAATCTTTGAAACTAGGCTAGCTATGCTTCCATGACTACAGGAGGGAGGCACTACATCTCTTGTGCATCTACAAAACCACCACAATAAAATTTCAATGCATCCCAAAACCCCCAATATCCCTTTTACATTTTTGACTATATGGGCTTACAAGTTATCACCAATAATCCTATGAACTAAAATTCATACGTTGGTGAGCTTATATCATAAGTTACTTCATCCACACACTAATTATTTGTGTGAGGGTGACCACCAATTATTTGTGTGAGTTATGTTCCAAAAATAGTGTGAGAGAAAACTTGAGCAGTGGGAAGTGGGAGAAATCCAAAATGCTGAAGAGATGAGGGGAATGGGTCATCAATTCCCCTAACATCCACAGTGTATCAAAATGGAACAAACAACTATAAGCCACCATGGATTCATTCCAAATAGAAAATCCATTGGTGCATTGTAAAATCTGGTCCAGGTGGACTATGAGGATCAAATGGGTAGAATACGTGATAAACGACCATGAATAAAATCCACATTGATTAATGAGTAAGCACATACACAGGATAAATCGAGCAATAGGATAGCCAAAGTCCAATCACTACTATAAAAAGGGATTTTATGATGGGTTCCCATCTCAAATTCTCTTTTGCGACGACGTCCCGTCGTAAATGGCCCATTGCGGAAAAGGGCGTTGAAAATATTACCTTTTGCATCGGTCCATCGCAAAAAGTTATTATTTATGACGGACAGTGATACTGTCGCAAATAGGTTTGGAAATTTATTAAAAAACTCTATTGCGATGGGCCGACCACCCATCACAAATAGTTTTCCCTATTTTTTAAAAACCTTTTGCGATGGGCCTGTTGGAAATACTAATTGCAACAATCCATCACAAATACTATAAAAAATAAAAAAAATAAAACCTTTTCCGACAGACCATCGCAATTAGTATTTGTGACGGGACCATCATAAATAGTTGAAAAAATAAAATAAAATAATAATAAAAATAATTGAATATTAAAATAAATTAAATAATATTATTAATATTAGTAAAATAAAATTAATTATAAAATAATTAAACAATATAATATTAATATTAATATTAATATTAATATTAATGAAATAATAATATTAATATTATTAATATAATAAAAACCTCAGTATTCACAAAAAATATAAAAATATATTAATTAATAATATAATAAATATAATCAAAAAATTAAATAAATAATAAAAACTGTAATATTCAAAACAATATAAAAATCTCACTATTTAAAACTTTAAATAGTTAATATTAAAAAAAATTACATTCAAATGTTTCATTATGAACTAAAATACATCAATGAAGGGGAGAGTTATCTGGAGGAGCTGGAGGAGATGGTGGAGGGAACTCCGTCCCTAGACTATGAGTTAGATGTCACATGTAATCCATCTGCTCTTGCTCCTACTGATTCCTCTATCAATACATCTCATCATGTATCTCCTGCTACTACTATTGCTTCTGTCGTAGGAACTCTTCCTCCTACTGCTGCAAAAACTGACACATATCCTATTGTTTCCTATTTCATAGTCTCTAAAATCTCACTTTGAGCTTGCATATTCTCTTTATACCATGCATGATATGATGATGAATCTCCATGAGATCCTCTCAAGATAGACGTCGACATCTTAGAGGTGCTATAAAAACCCCCAAGGGTGAATTGAGAGCTGATAACAACAACTCAACCTTTCTCGAAGGAATACTGGGTAGCCTGCATCTATTTCACCTCATCAAATCAGGGGGCACTGGTCTGGACATCAGTCTCAACCTTACTCTCACTATGTGTCTGATATGTCATGGCCTCATATGACTCCGTCAATTGAAATTTAAAATTAAAATCGTTAAAATATTATTGTTAGTTAAATTTAAAACTCAAAAAGAAATTATAATAACCACAATATGATGCTGGAAAGCACCTCTAATCTATCCAGTTACTGGATCATTGTACATCCTCCAATAAACATCATACTCCATAATATCAGGCTGTGAAACTTCCTATATGAATATAAAAAAATTGTTTACATTTAAAGTTATATACAATATTTAAAAAATGTACTTACCATATGCTCCCTATGCGTACTGAATACACGACTACTGGCTTGATGTGTCACCTCCTGTCTCCCCATATTTCTCCAAACTACTGATGATCTACTCTGAAACCTCATAATCAACTAGTATGTACATAATACATCCCAAACCTGAGATGAAATATATTCAAGTTAGTGGATAAAACTTGTCTCATCAAACTCTGTCACTCATGATTTCTCCATTGCTTTCCCTTTCAAATTGTGCAAAAACTGAGTGCAACGCGGATGCATAACTCCCTACCATGCCTTCCATATAGCCTCACACATGATCTCATCCATGGGATACCATAATAACTAAAAATAATTTATAATATCAAGTTTGTAATTAAATTAATTTTAAAATAAATATTATTTATTTATGTACCAACCAATGATCGAACATGTTGTGTTGTACATCAATGAGAATCTAATCCCATGAAACCCATGCATCAAAAAATAATTTCTCAATATATCACTCCTTTTTACAACATTAATATGTGTAAAGATTTGAAAAAAATAACAATTAATCAAATAATTATAATAAAAATGAATGAATGAAAATTAACTGAAATACACAGGTAAACATACCTCTGCGTGCATGGATAATACCTGAGATGTGGACGTCACTCAGGGATAGGGTTAGGAATCAAAATTCGGGCAAGACCACGCCCCCTCCAAGTGCCCCCTGAACCACCAGCATTCTGATGGTTAGATGATCCGACATCATGCTCATCCAAAGGTATATCAACCTCCTACAATAGATGATACAGGTCCTCCATCTGAAACAAAAAATGATTATTGTTAGCAAACAGTTGAAAACAAATATTATATATAGATATATATTATATATGATTATAACCAACATTTAAGTGTGTCAATGTCTATCTTCATCCTCATATTAATATTTTTTGATGTCAATGTCTTCATCTTCCTCCTCAGCATCATCAATTTTCATATTAGTTTTAGTTTCATCATCTTTTGTCATTTCAAATTCAGTTGTAACATCATTAATATCATCATCACCATCGGCCCTTAACTATGGGATTTCATCAATGATATTCATGTATCTTTGTGAAAATGATGGATTTGAATCATTCTCTTGAAAAATTTCTATTCCTTTCACTTCAGCGGAACCACATTCACTTTCATTAAATTGATTCTCTCGAGATTTAATTTTTATTATTCTCCACTAATCAACCAAATACCTTCAAGTAGCATAATAATTTGCATAATAAATTTGATGTTCCTGATGAGCTAATAAAAATGTTTCATTTACTACAATAATACTTTTATATTTAATATCAACGATTCTATGGATCGGATAAACACACAATCCTCTCTCAGTATCCAACCACTAATATTTAAACATCATTATGTAATGTTCTCCCAGATAACTTAGCTCAGTGATTTCTTCCAAAATTCCATAAAATTCAACTTCAGTTTCTCTAGAATAGGATCCTCTTAAGAAAACACCACTATTCATTGTTTTTTTTGATTCCCCATATTCATGTGTATGAAATAGAAAACCATTCACCACATATGCATTATAATATTTAACCATTTTGGATGGTGGGTTACTCAATACACATAATCAATTATCAATTTTATCTACATGTTGAGATACCAGAAATTTTTTAAATAATAATCACTATAACAATTATTAAATTTATTTTTATTTGAAATCAAAAATAATTTATGTTACCAATTTTTGAAACCAGTAGGAATGTTTTTGATGATGTTCTTCAAGACCAGCTACTGTAATTTGTGGAAACAATTTCTTGATATGATTATCATATAACCTACAAATAAAATAAGATTAATGTACTATTAAAAAAATTATAGAATAAGTGACCGGATCACTCACATTACAAATGGTTTCATTTATTCACAATTTATTAGAATATATATATGAGCTTTAAGATGTTCATCATCTAAAAGACAATGTTCATGAACTCTACCGAAGCCAAGTGTGGGCTGATTGAAAACTGATAATTGATTGCTCATGTCATCATCAACATTTCCCTCATTATGGCTCATTCAGTTGTGTTTTGAGGGATATTCAGATTGAATGTAATGAGAGCATAAAAAATAAATTTTCTCTTGAAAATATGCTTATGCAATTTACCCTTCAATTTATTCTTTGTTATGTACTTTTTTTTTCAATTTCTGCATGCATATCTCAAATGGGTACATCCATCGGAACTGCACTAAACCTACACATTTTGTTTCATGCCAAAAATTTAATATCAAACATTCCATTGAGTCAAACAAACCTGGAGAGAATATTTTTTCCAGTTTACAAAAAATTAAAAGGATATCTTATTACAGTTTTCTTACCGCATCATAGTCTTTTGTTGATGCATAAATGTCTCAAAAAAATATGACATATCTGTTAGCGCATCGAAAATAATAGGATTTAACAAACCTCTTAATCCAATTGGCATAAATATTTCCACTAAAACATTATAGTACTGAATTTTTAATCCTGTAATATGACCATTTCTGAAACATCTTCCCAAATTGGAAGCATAACCATCTAGAAGTCTCAAATATACTATCCACTAACAAAATAATAAGTGACTCTTATTGGACAGTGTATAAGTTGCTTTTGGCTTCAATAATTTCTATGATCTGACATTTTCAAACAGTTCAAGTTCTGATCGCTTGAGAATTTGTGCAAGATCTAATTGTGGCATTACATTATCCTTGGTCTAATCGTGGCTAACCGGATTGGAAGAATGAGAGGTTATGTCAGCCGCTATCGGGACCAGTCACCGTGCATCTTTGTACGGGGTAATTCTATCTGATCAGTAATGCAGGGTGGGGGGGAGCTAGGTGATCAATGACGTAGAAGCTGGGGAGGGGAAGTTCTTGTGGGTTGGGCCTATGGGTCATGTTATGGGCATAGTATGCCTCTAGGACTTCGGGTCATGTATTGCAGGTCATGTCGAGCCTTGTGCCTTGGTACCACATGTAATGTACGGGTTCCCCTTCAACCCATAAAAGGGGGATTATCCATAATAATAAAATAAAAATAATGCCTTTAGTCCATTCAAGCAATATTCATTACATCCAACATGTGATAGACCAAAAAATCAAACTAATATGGAAACTACAAAAAATGCTCTATTTTATCCAATTGTGCTTTTTTCCAAACCCATCTATTTTTTTTGGTTTATCGTTGGTCCAAATGTGATGGGAGGTAATGAAGAGATAATTGATTTTAACTCTATACCTAAGATCATTTTTGGAGGCCCATATTTTTCAATTTTTCCTTTTTTAAAATGATATTTGTTTCTTTGAAAAGGATGATTGGTTGGAAGAAATCTGCGATGACAGTCAAAAAACAAGAGTTTTTTCTATTGATGAGCATAAAAACTTTTCTATCTCTCATATAGTAAAGACATGATTTTGGACCATGTGTACTCCATCCAGATAACATGCCATATGCTGGAAAGTCACTAATTATCAATATCAATGCAGCTTTCAGTAGGAAATTTTGTTTCGTAGCAACAACATATGTTCTAACACCAATACTCCACAATGAATTTAACTCATAAATCAATGGTTTCAAATAAACATCAATATTCTTTTTCATATGATCTGGAATTAATAAGGTCAAAAAGATATATGGATCCTTCATCAACATCCATGGAGGTAAATTATATAGAGTTATAAAGACAGACCAACATGAATACTGACTACTATAAGAACCAAATGGATAGAAACCATCAGTAGAAAGACTTAATCATATGTTTCAGGCTTATAAAGTAAAAGACATATGCACTTGGTCAAAATTTTTCCATGAATCACCATCAGAGGTGTTATTTAAGCTTTTACTGGTTGAAATGTTGGTTTTATGCCATGACATCAATGATGTTGTGTTCTGAGACATAAATAAATGCTTCAATATATGCGTGAGTGGGAAATATCTTAATTGTTTTATAGGAATAAATCCATACTTCCCTAGTTCAGATTATTTATACCTTGAGTTTACACATGTAGTATAACTATCCAATGACACATTTTCACCATAATATAAGATGTAATCATTTTAACATGCACGAATCTTCTGATAAACAAGACCCAGATTACGGACCAACATATTTCTCTCATAGAAATTTTTAGGCAACACATTTCCTTTAGGTAGCAGTGTATTTGACAAAGATAATATCTGATCAAAACAACTATTTGACATTCCTTTATTTTATTTAATATCCACAAATTTAGCAACAACTTCAACATTTCATATCTTGAAACCAGGATATAAGGCATCCTCAACGGACCTCAACAACCCATATAAATGAGATGGGTCCAACTCATAAGTTAAATCAATATCATACTAAGTTTTAGTTTATTGGAAAGATAGACCTGCCACATCATGTACTAAATTTTGAAACTGTGCTAGATCTTGAACCAAAATTTTAATATCTTCTCTGGAACTGCGTTCACAATGTTGATATCAAAAAACATAATCTCATTGAAAACCAAAATGAAATAAATGACCTAAAATGTTGTCAAATGTTTCATACATCATCAGAACAAATTTTTTACAAGGACACTTAATTATACCTTATTAAACAAATTTTTATTTTGATGATGCAAATGATAATAAATCTTGAACACCCTCAATATATATAGGATTTAAAAGAAAAATATTTCGATTCCTGTGTTGATTTATCCAATCATGCTCATCCAATAATGACTGTTGTCGAATTCCTTATTACATATTTTTTTAAAAAATATGAAATAATTAGTTATTTTGTATAATTAGATATAATATTAACACTATCCAAAAAAGAGAAGACAATTAAATTCTCTTTTCCAGCAATTTATAATAATTTATATTATTTTATAGTTATTTATAATATTTTTAAGCTTTTATACTAATCTACACTCATTTGTAAAAATGTAAACTAATTAACACTAATTATTATTAATTATAGGTATTTTTTTACAAATCATTGTCAATTATCGGTGGCATAATTTCTAATGGATTAACGAAATATATTTTTCCCGATGAATAATCCCCTTGAAACTTTCTACGAATAAAATCACTATGAAAATTCTTCTACGATGTAGAAATATCCATTTTTGTATACATGGGGATGGAGAGAAGATAGGCCTCACTGCGCTTCTCTCCATGATCATGCATAAGAAAATTGATATTCATACATGAGAGCATACTTTTCATAGTGATTTTAGTCGGAGAAGTTCCAAGAAGATGATCTGTTAGGAAAAAGAGCCTCTTTTGTCCAACGACTCACCTCCTTGTAACTTTCTCCTACTTATATCATTATGAAAAAACTTTTCTGATGTACCACTACTGGAAATTTATCCTATAACCACAGTTTAAAACTGTGGTTATAAGTAAAAAAACCGTGGCTATAGGTTATAGCCACAGTTTTATGAACTGTGGATGGTATTGGTGTGGCTATAGGGTAATACCTATAGCCAAGGTTTGAACCATGGCTGAATACCTAAAGCCACAGTTTGAATCGTGGTTGAATACCTAAAGCCATGGTTTGAAACCGTGGTAGCATCTTAAGGTAAAAAGGTCTATATCCATAGTTATAAATCGTGGATATAGGGCTATAACCAAAGTTCAAACCATGGCTATAGGCCTGTAGCCACAGTTTAAAATTGTGGCTATAGGGTTTTCTATTTCATAAAAAAACACACCCACACCTTGAAAATCCACCCTGCAACACCCCTTTCCCCATGCAAAGCTCCCCTCCACTCCCCTCGACAACCCCCAACCCCTGGACACCCCCAGACCCCTGACACCCCCCAGACAACCCCCCCAGATAGACCTAGACCTCCACTCCCCTGGACAACCCCCCTGGACACCCCTAGACCCTAGACACCCCCAAAAAGACCCTAGACAGACCCCCCAGGATCACCCTGGACAAACCCCCTCCCCCCAGGACAGACCCAGGATAGACCCTCTAGACCTTGTACACCCTATGGATAGACCCTGGACCCCCACAGACCCTGGACAGAACCTCCCCCCCCCAAGTATAGACCTTGAACTCCACTCCCCTGGACAACCCCCTCCTAGACAGACCCTGGACACCCCCTAGACAACCCCCCTAGACACCCCCCAGATAGACCCCACTTAGGATAGACCCTGGACAACCCAGACCTCCACTCCCCTGGACAGCCCCCCCTCCTGGGTAGACTCGGGACACCCCCAGACTCTGGATAACCCCTGGACCCCCCAGACCCTGGACACCACCCCAGATAGACCCCCCCCAGGACAGACCCTGGATAGACGCCCCTCCCCCAAGATAGACCCTGGACACCCCCACACCCTGCTCCCTGCCCCTCCTCCCCTCATGGATAGACCTTGGACCCCACAGACCCTGGACACCCATAGACACCCCCCATACAGACCCCCCAGGACCCCAGGATAGACCCTGGACAGACCCCCCCAGGACAGACCTAGGACACCCCCTCACTCTGCCCCCTGCCCCCCCTCCTGGACAGACCCTGAACACCCCCCAGGATAGACCCTGGATAGACCCCCCCACCCAGGATAGACCCTGGACACCCCCTCACCCTACCCCTGCCCCTCCCCCTCCCTTCCCCATGCACCCCTGCCCCTCCCCCATTTAGTCCCCCCCAGCCATCCCCCACCCCCTGCCAGCCCCCCATGGTTAAACCATGAATCTTGGTCCCTAATAGCACTTTTAAAACCATGGAAAATAGACCCTACAACCAAAGTTAATAACCATGTAAATTGATTCCTACCTAGCTATAATTAATCACCAAATGCTTCCATAATAGTTGTACCTTATATCAGTACTCACATCCTCTAGCTACGAGAAAAAAAACACCACCTTCCAAATAAAACCGAACTCAAGAATAATACAATATCTATAATAAGAATTTAAACTCTCTCTAATATAAACAATATAAAATTTCAATATCAATATCATCATAATAAAAAGAACTATTTGATAAAATTAAATGTATAAACCAAGAATAAAATTTACATCTGAAAAGTACCTCAATATCAGCATCACCAGAACCATCATGACCCTCATAATCTACTATAGAAACACTAACATCATTATCACCTCCTCTCAGACCACCACCACCACCACCACCATCATGATCATTGAAATATTCATTGGTTTATGCACCTAAATCAGTGGAAGGAGTGAATAATATTGATAAACATAATTCATATAAATGAGAACACATTTAATTAATGAAAACATTCAATTTTTTATATGGTGATTAATATAATATCATTATGTTACCAATAAAATACTTTGATAAACATAATTCATACAAATGAGAACACATATAATTAATGAAAACATTGAAATATTCTTGTGTATGATGATTCATGAACATAAAATTGAAGATAAATAAGAAGGATATTTAGAATATAGAGAAATATTAAGATTCTTAGGGTCTAAATAGAATAAAATAAGAATGAGAGAGTAATCAAGTTTGGAGATGGTTAAAATATTAAATCATATATATTTAATGATTCAATTATTCTATATGTTCATTCATGTATGGATTTCATGAAAGGGGGAAATTATTATAATTCATAAAAATAAATGAAAAATTAGTCCATATAGGGGGAACAATATATGTTATTGGGTGAATATATAAATGTTATTCATGAATGGATTTGTAATTAACCTATGTCCCACCCCCTTACACCCCCACCCCACCCCCTCCTCCTTGCAACCCACCTATTCCCTTCCCACTGCCCTGCAGACCCCCCCCCCCTTTCACCCCACCTACACCCTCACCACTACCCTTTAGGCCCCCTGCCCCCTCACCTGCCAATTTTCCCTCCCCCCACTTCCCCCTTTCACCCCACCTGCACCCTTCCCACTGCCCTGCAGACCCCCTATTCCCCTCCCCCCTACAACCTCCCCATACTAGTTTTCCCTCCCCCACTGCCCCCTTGCACCCCACCTGCACCCTCCCCACTGCCCTGCAGACCCCCCTGCACCCCACCTGCACCCTCCCCACTGGCCTACAGACCCCTTCCACCCTCCCCATGTACCCTCCACATACCATTCCCCCCACTTCCCCTTGAACCCCCTTCCCCACTACCCCACCCCCTTGCACCCCTACCCTACAGACCCCCCCTACAGACCACCACCCTCTCCCCCCATACACCCCACTTGCACCCTCCCCCCTGTCCCTGCCCCCTCCCCCTGCCCCTATAGACCCCCTACATCATACACCTCCCCCCTTACCCTACAAACCTCCCTACACCCTCCCACCTTGCAACCCATCTGCACCCCACCCCTCCCCCTGCCCTTTCCCCTGTAGACCCCCTGCCCTGCAAACCCAACTGCACCCTCCCCCTTGAAGCTAATAACACTCAGTGTAAAATTTAATATATAAGAATAAAAGTGTGTGAAAATTCAATGTATAATTTAAGATTCATGAATAAAATATTCAAAAATTTAAGGATAACTGTGAATATAATTTAAACTTTATTAAATACTAGAAAAAAACATCAAATTTAATATTTCTTGAATTATAATTTAAATTAAGGAAATTTGAAGCCACTAAAGTTGAATAATCACTTAATGTTGAGATAAAAACCTATAATTAAGTTCCTAATAAAATTATTACATCATAGAAGACTCATTATAGTAGTGGGATAATCATGAGTAAATTAAAATAATCATCCCCTTAAAATCTTAAGAATATGTTGACCCCACATTCTAATGAATATGTATACAAAAATTACACTACATTGAAAAGTTATGGTTGTAATTATACATGAATATGGGTGAACAAATATATTTTTAAATGAAACACTTTAGTGAAGATGGAATAAATAAGTAATGTAATAATTCTCCCATAAGGTGAGAATATGGAAAAATTTCTAAAATATCTCTCCACCGGTAAAATTATACTCAATAGAAGAAGATTAGATTTATTGGAAGCTACTAGTGTTGGGGAATGTTCATACCCTTGGAAATTGACTATTGGAATAATATAAAAAACTATTAAAATGGATATGGAGCATATCGAGGGGGTGAAAAATAGGATTTAAGAAAAAATCAGATAAATTCAATATAAGTACATGGAAATGAGAAAATATTTTGAAAACTAATTTCAATATCTTGGAAAATTCACTATAAATTTTGGATGATGTGGCCATGGTGATGGAGAGTACTAGGTGACAAATACTAAGAACAAATTTAGTACAAATAATGGAAGGAGACCATGAAGGATCATGGTAAAAAATTTCAATAAGTCATTGAATTTAAGGAAACATTCATTATAAATTTTTACTGAGAATAAATCCAAAGTGGGAGATTGAAGTACCCAAAGAAGGATCATGGTATCATTTTATATTTTTTATTAATATATTATATAAAATTAAATTAATTAATCTAAAGAAAAGTAAATGAAGTAATTTAAGGAAAAGTAAAATGGAAAAAATAAGGAAAATTTTATTTTCTTAATGTTTTTCAATATCAACTTAAGAAAATTAATGTTGGATAGATCTTACATTATTTTGTTAACTTAATATAAATGTTCCTTTATAGAACTACTGGGTTTTATCTTAAAAGTGAAAATTTGGTGTCTTTTAAAATAAATGCTAAATAAAGAGGTTATCATGTATAATTTTTCTAGTTTAAGCCAAATAATAGAATCTGTAGAGTCAAAGAAATTTTCCCAAATCACTTTATATCATAAAGAAAGAAACATAGAAATTTGTTCTTTAACTAAAACATACATGGAAACATATTTATATTCTGTGATAGTTTTTCCATTTTTATTTATAGTAATTATAGGTTTCATGGTCTTACATATAGAATCAATTAATACCTACTAAACTAGCAGGGATCTCATCTTATTTTTTTCAAATGTTAAAGTCATTATCACTATCGAATTTTTTGATTTTGAACCTAGTTTTTGAAAAGTTTACACGAAGATTAGATGTCTAGTTCTTGTATACAACGCTGAGTGTACACCCCTAAAATTTTACCAATATCAAGAATAAACTATGTTTATCAAAATAGATTTGAAATGCATAGGAATTATTAATGTAAAATTGGATCTAATCAAATATAGTAGATAAATATAGTCAATTTATGAAGTTATCATGATGAAGAAATACACAAAATCAATTACTAAAAAAAGAAATGGGTTTGATATAAAAGGAAAAAAAAAAGTTTGGATCTGATAAAACTTTGTGAGGGGTAAGGGTGAAAAGACAAAAAGGAATAACATACAAACACCTAAGGAACAATATGGGGATTTGAAAGTAGCAGTCCAATATAGCAGAATCTAAATATTCAAGATGAAATAATTTAATGAAAGAAGTAAGGAACAAAAAATTTATGTTATTCAGTCCCTTTGGACCCTATGTGCACAACAAGAACACCACCCAGACTCAATTATTTTAATAATATAAAAATATGAAACAATTATAGTATACAAAGATGAAGAAACATCAACATGATAAAATACTACAACTTTAAAATAAGATTAAAAGACTTACAATGATAGAAATAAAGAGGTTTGATTGTCCTAATCACATCCCATCCTAAACACCCCATAACCCTCCCTCTTGGACACCCCTTCACCTGAAACCCCCCTCCCCCTCCCTCCTAGACACCCCCACCCCCTTGCAGTATCCCCCCTACAAAGCCCCCCTCCACTCCCCATGGACACCCCTCTTAGACAACCCCCTTGCCCCCAACCTATACACCCCCTCCACCAGCACACCCCCTCCCCCTATCCCCCACATGCACACCCCACTCCCCTACCCTAACACACCCCCTTCCCCCCACCTGCACACCCCCTTCCCCTGCCCCCAACACCCCCTACCCCCAACACCCCCTTCCCCCCCACCTGCACCCCCTACCCCTCCCCTTCCCACCCCATCCCACCCCAAACCCCCTACCCACCCCATGAACCCCCATAACACCCTCCAAATTTCATTACACTTCAACCACTTAATGAAATATGTGTATAAAGGATCATCTGTGCTATTTTTTCAGAAAAAAACCTATTTTCCCCTAGATCAAAAGGACATATGATTTATAGGAATCCAATATTGAATTTGGAATGAGTAGTTGTTTCCATTATGATTAATAAATATTGATTTTTTGGATAATCCAGAATACTTTCCAAGGATGTGTATCCATTTAGTGGGGAGTTTATAATTACCTATATCATTATGAGTCAGAGAATTAAAATGAAATTGAATTTTTAATCTCCAAGTAGCAAGAGTTTCAAGAAGTGGTATTTATAAAAAAAATCTGAGTGTTGGGATGTCTCTTGAGGAGTTTTTATGCCTATTTAGATGTTCAGGTGGTTCATGGGGTAATAAAGTAGTATTTAGAGGGTTTCTCATCCATTCTAATTAATTTTAAGACCCATAAAATACCATGTCTTGGTACACTAGGTACCAAGTATATTAAATGAAAAATAGTTAATTATGAGTTTTATAGTGGGGTATACTCTAGTGGGGAACTAGGTATGGATTACTGGATAACCATGTTCTAGTTTTATGGTTGTGTTCTCCATGTATTTCATACTCCCTTACTGTATTCATGTAGGCCATGTCTTGAATGAGATAGTGGTGGTACATCATATGATAAGAGACCTGACCTAAATAATAGATTGGTGATATGAGATGAGATATGGGACCTCAACCTATGTGAGTGGGTGATATAATGAGATGATAAGAAATAACTCACCCTGAGTGAGATGTTTTTGGTATAAGATAAGATACAAGACCTCACCCAAAGTGAGATGGTCTCCATTTGAGAGGGTTTTTGTGAAATCACTCTATGTAAGTGGGAGGTGTTATTAGATAAGTTATGAGACCTCACCTTGAGTGGGAGTGTGGAAGTACAAAATAAAACATGAGATAAAAACTTGTTATGGGACCCCTCCTTGAGTGAGAGGGTTCTGGCCTGAACAATTAGTGGAAACTATGTGACCCACGCCGCAGGGTTTGTTTAAACAATGTGGCTGCAGACAAGGAAACCTAAAAGTCTACAAGGTTTGTCTACAACCATGAAGGATTAGGTGCACAACCATGTGTCCTATTGTATATGGGGGGAATATCCATTTATCAAAATTTTCACATAGTTTGTGAACTGTGTGCATAAACCGTGTGCAGTGGGGTTTTTGGGAAAAAATACCATTTTCCCCTCTTTAATTCTAAAAAATATTTATCATTATCTCTTACCTACAGTGGATATTCAAGGGGTTCTTACTCCTATAGATATTCCTCCTCATACATGCTTGGATCTTCTACTACTCCTTTTAGAATCCATTTTCAATTCTGTCAGAAGCATTGGATAACACAAGTTAAGACTAACCTCATGTTAATACTACCAAGTTTGAGGTCAATGATCTTGGTGTTATGGTTGTATCTCAAAGGTACATGTTTCAAAATATTCCAATGGTGCAATTAGACATGTCTCAATATGTTCTTGATGAGGGTAAGTACTTCAGGATTGAAATGAAGGGAATCCTATACACTTTATAAAGTGTTGTATTAAGATAGTTTGAGTTCATTAAAAGGTTTCAACCCTATATATCTTCCACCTAAGAAACTTAAATTGTTCTAGTTTTTTAGAGTGGGCTTGATAAATTTCTCTCAAAATTGAATTATGTATCCTTACAGATTTAGTCCCTATATTGTCATATGTTCACACCATTCCTTATGCAATATTTCAAGAGGAATATTATGGATGAGTTCCATGATACTAGAGAAGATTTCAGGAAGCTTGGTATTGGAACTAATAGATACATAAATTAAGTAGTGTTATTTTATGATGAATTTAATGGGAAGTTGAATGAGATCATGAATGTCTCTAAGGATGATCAATGTATTATTTTTATTACTCTTGTTATAGTATCTAGAAACTACTATCATTTGTTAACCTCTTTGAACAAGGTCTATAAATAAGTTCAAGGGATATATTTATATTCTTCCTTGACAAAGATAGTGATAATAATAAAAACATTTTCTAAACCAATAAAGCAATTATGGAAACAAGTTTTCAAAACAATTAGGAAATTATAGAATTCAAATTAAAGGTTTAGACATAGGGAACCTACCTCAACCTCAAGGTACATTTGCTTTTGATGATAACAACTCGAATCTTCCTTTTTTCTGCTTACACGCATATGCAACTTCATATATATATAAGGACACCTATCCCCTATGTACATATTCTCATGGCTAAATATGCACGAGTGGGTCCTTAGATATATGTTTATACTTGCATATACCCCTTTACGCTTACAAATGTATGCATTTTTCATATCTATATATAAGCACACCTATCCCCAATATATATATTCATACTTCCATGAGTGAATATATATAAAGGGGTAACTTATATATGTATATGTCTACCTATGCATAAACATGAAAGCCTTCATCAATGGAGACTCGAATCCACCTCAACTAAATCCAAAATTCACTAAAAAAATATAAGGAACCCAAAAATAAAAAAATCTATAATTAAAATTGGGACAAAGAATAAAAACTGAATAAACCTTACCCAAATCTGATGTTGAACTCATTTTCTTCGATGGTGGTGGATATAACCAGCCTCACCATAAGAATCCACCTATAAGAAAATAGTGGGAAAATAAATGAGATATAACGACTTCATATATATATATATATGATCAGTGTGTCAACTGTACATGATAAATTACACATGAATCCATAACCAATAATGAAAAAATAATATTCAGATTGATATTTAAATCCCAATACTAAATAACATGTTCATTAACAAAGCTCTTTATTTTTCAAACATCACTCATTCATCTCAAATAACAATGATTTAAGCTATGATGAATAACCCAATCATCGAATCAATATCATCTATATTATTCTTAAAAACTCATGATGTTTTTTTATTTTTTATCAAGAATCTCTTTCACCCCCCTGCCCCTGCACCAGCACCCCCTACCCCACTCCTGCCCCCCTTCACCCCTACCCCTAACACAACCCCTCCCCACCTTGCACCCCTCCCCCTGCCCCTTTCACCCCCACTGCCTCCTCCCCACTGCACACCCACCCCCCTTCACACCCCTCCCCCTCCCCCATCACCCTGCACACCCCCTCCCATGCCCCCTCCCCATTACACACCCCTCACCCTACGCACCCCCTTCCCCCTTCCCTCGCACAAACCCCCATTACACCCCCTTCCCCTTGCATCACCTCACCCTACACACCCCCTACCCCCTTCCCCAGCACCCCTTCCCCTTGCAACCACTGCCCCATGCACCCCCTACCCCCTGCACAGACCCCTTCCCCCTACACACCCCCAACCCCCCTCCCATGCATACCCCCTTTCACCCCTCCCCCTATCCTTTCCCACCACCCATTTATGGATTCTCAAGAACCTATAACACACCAAAATTATTTCTTAAACATGATCCAAGGCTATGAAAAATATATAAAGATTCATAACATATCATTTATGTGTCACAATCCTCCCCCACTTTCGACATATTGTCTTTGAAAAGTATCTCCTTAGGCATCCTAGAACAACATGGGCCACTTAATGCACACCAAAATTGAGTTAAGAAAACTTAATGAATATATAGTAATAAGGGGTAAGGTGAATTGGTAATTGGATCAATTTAATAAAAATATTAAAAAAAAATTGACCCTTAAGTTTAAGAGGTCAAGATCCAAATATGGCAGTGATTTATTTAAGGTAAATTGTTTAAATAGGTTTTGACTGGAATACCCTGATCCCCCCCCCACTCTCAGGTTATATCTAATGTTAAGACTGTAATAGGATCTAATATAGTTGATCACTCAAATCATGATAACCATAAAAAAGACAAGGTCTAGGCAATAACTTTCCAATATATTCAGTCAGATTCAAACTAATCTTTCATCTATAGTAAACCTCAATCACTGTGAAATAGTGGACAATGATTTAAGAAACCAAAAAATAGGGAATGGTTCTACTTTACCACTCCATTAAATGTCTGCGCATAGTTTAGAACTATAATAGCTACACCGAATGATGAGGAGAATCATCCTCATGGTTATCCAAAGAGACACACTATATACTTTCTACTAAGAAATTTATGGGAGAATTAATTTAAATATCACAATCCATGGTTCTAAACCATATATGATTTATACCTACAAAAATAAAAATCTGATTTAGAACCATGTGATTAACTAAAATCACATAAATAACATCAAAATGTAAAAATATCTTTCTTAAAAATACCCAAATTTTAAAAAGAAGTATAAAAACTCATTTCAAAAAGAAAAGAACCTTGAAATGATTCTCACTTCCTTAAAAAAATACAAAATCCATTTTATAGGGTAAAATTACAACTTCCCAAGTACAGAATTTTAAAAAATATTAACACCATATTTGATAATCATGAACTTATTTAAAATAAAATCTCACTCAAACTTCATAAAGTTCCCCTCTATTTTTAAAACACCGCATGAATTTCATCATAAGACCAAAAAAATTTCTAAAATCCCATTTCATTTTAAATCATTTCCCAAATTATATAATTTAATTGAAAACTTTCAAATAATCATGTGAAAGTCAAAACAAATCATAAAACTTGTTTTTTTAATCCAAAACAACCACGAGTTACATTTTAAAATTAATCACTAAAAAGGTTTTAAATTAAAACACTTCATGAAATGTATTTTCATTTTAAATCATTTCCCAATTTTTTTTAAGCCTTAATAATCTTGAAATAATTATACATGATAATAAAAATACTTTACAAATAAGCCCCCAAAACCGGTTTTGGAATCAAAAAATTTCAATAATTGTACTTTTGTACAAAAAAATTGAAGCACCAATCATAAGCAAGCCATAATGCGGAAAAACATAAAAACAATCGATTGATCAATTGATCGATCATAAAAAAAAATCCTACCATGAGGTAATCCCCATGTTAACCTCTCATATGTTATAGTTCCCCATCATCAAGGGGAAGTCAATGGAACCTAACAAGGTTTACTAAGTCAATCATATCAAAGGAAACCTCTCTTAAGTTATCAATCCATAATTTGATAATGTTTTACATTATGTACATGGTTATAACTGGACATCTAGTAAAACACATCACCCGAAGGACCTCTCACAACCCTAAAATTCGTATTTCACACTTTAAACACAAAGAAATGAAATCTGGTTTCATCTCAAGACATTTTCACATGCTTATCAAGACTCGCAAATCATAAATCACCTAAAAATCATATAAATTGAAGAAAAAACGTAGGGACCACCTACCACATAGTTATATGAGCCTCTCCATCTGATATTGATGGATGGACCGATCTAAATAAACATGATTCCTTGAAATAGATAAAATCACCCATGTTATGGACTTAGAAGGAAATGCCAAGAAATGGTGAGAGAGGTTGCGAAGGGTAACATTGGGGTTGGAGGGTCATGCACAGAGGGTACCTGAGAAGTGGGCACCGCCATGAGATAGTTCGAGGGTGGAGTGTCACGGATCAGGGGAGGATAGAGGAGGATGACGCCACCATGAGAGAGGTCGATGGCGGAGGGTCGTAGATCGGGGGAGGATGGAGGAGGAGGGCGCCATCATGAGAGATAGGTCAAGGGTGGAGGGTCTTGGATCAAGGGAGGATGAAGGAGGATGGCGTGGAGGGTTGTTGATCAGGGGATAATGGAGGAGGAGCCTGGAAAATTTTGGAAAAAAGGGACGTCAAATTTTAGCCATGATTTTTTAATTAAATAATGGCTATAAACAAGCTAGAGCCACAAACCTATAAAACCATTGCTATTGGTCTATGGCTATAACTTAAATTTCTAGTAGTGTACGTTAGAAAAGATTTTTCATAATGATTTCAATGGGATAATGTTACAAGGAGATGAGGTGTTGATAAAAAAGAATGCCACCAATCCACTAGAAATTGTTCCAGTTTATCAATGTACTTGAATTTATTCTAATTTATTTCTAATTAATCCAAATTGTTACTAATTAATCTTAATTGTTACTAATTAATCCTAATTGTTACTAATTGTTACTAATTATTACTAATTGATACTGATTATTACTAATTGTTACTAATTCTTACTAATAGTTACTAATTGTTACTAATTATTACTAATTATTACTAATTGTTACTAATTGTTACTAATTGTTACTAATTTTTACTAATTGTTACTAATGGTTACTAATTATTAATAGTTTTTACTAATTAATCCTAATTAATCCTAATTAATCCTAATTAATCATAATTAATCCTAATTAATCCTAATTATTGATAATTATTACTAAGTATTACTAATTATTACTAATTTTCACTAATTATTACTAATTAATCCGAATTATTACTAATTAATCCTAATTACTACTAATTAATCCTAATTAATCATAATCATTACTAATTAATCCTAATTATTACAATTTATTACTAATTATTACTAATTATTACTAATTATTACTATTTATTACTAATTATTAAAATTTATTACTAATTATTAATAATTATTACTAATTAAATATAATTATTAATAATTATTACTAATTAATCTTAATTATTGATAATTATTACTAATTATTACTAATTATTACTAATTATTACTAATTATTACAAATTATTACAAATTATTTCAAATTAATCCTAATTACTACTAGTCATTTCTAATTATTACCAATTATTACTAATTATTACTTGTTATTACAAATTATTACTAATTATTACTAATTATTACTAATTATTACAATTTATTACTTATTATTACTAATTATAACTAATTATTTCTAATTATTTAAAATTATTTATAGTTATTTCTACTTATTACAAATTATTACTAATTATTACAAATTATTACAAATTATTACTAATTATTACAAATTATATCTAATTATATCTAATTATTTCTAATTATTACTAATTATTACTAATTATTACTAATTATTACTAATTATTACTAATTATTAAAAATTATTGCAAACTATTTTTAATTATTACAAATTAATACTAATTATTACTACTTATTACTAATTATTACTAATTATCACTAATTATTACTAATTATTACTAATTATTAATAATTAATTCTAATTATTACTAATTATTACTAATTATTACAAATTATTACAAGTTATTACTAATTATTAGTAATTATTAAAAATTATTAAAAATTATTTCAATTTGTTACTAATTATTACACTTTATTATTAATTATTACAATTTATTACTAATTATTACAATTTATTACTAATTATTTTAATTTATTACTAATTATTTCAATTTATTACTAATTACTTCAATTTATTACTAATTATTTCAATTTATTACTAATTATTACAATTTATTACTAATTATTACAATTTATTACTAATTATTACAATTTATTACAATATATTACTAATTAATACTAATTAATAATAATTAATACTAATTAATACTAATTAATTCTAATTAATACTAATTAACACTACTTATTACTAATTAATCCTAATTATTACTAATTAATCCTAATTATTACTAATTTATCCTAATAACTATTAATTATTTCAATTTATTACAAGTTATTAGTAATTATTATAATTTATTTATAATTATTACAATTTATTTCTAATTATTTCAATTTATTACTAATTATTTCAATTTATTAATAATTATTTCAATTTATTACTAATTATTACATTTTATTACTAATTAGTACAATTTATTACTAATTATTATAATTTATTACTAATTATTGCAATTTTTTACTTATTATTACTAATTATTTCTAATTAACATTTAGACATAATTATTCATAAAAATAAATACAGAAAAAACAATTATCTAATTCTAATTTAATTTAATTTCACTGCATCTAATTAACAAAAATTATAAATAATTTAAAATAAATTAAATTAACTAAACAATAAAAAATAGATAAATACCTTGAAACATATGCTTTCAGAGTATAAAAGTCACAGATTATGATCCGATTTAAAAGTTTAAACTATGAAAAAAAATTAGAAGAAATTTTTTTAGAAGTGATAGAGAAAGAAGTTGAGAAAGGAGTAGAATGAGAGGAACAACAGATGAGGGTATATATATGTTTGATTATTTGCGACGGGACCCGTCGCAAATGCCCACTGCCTGTATTAATTACAGCTGGTTGAAAAAGTTATTTGCGATGGGTCCCATCGCAAATTGGTACCTGACGACATACTATTTGCGATGAGACAAGTATCCTGTCGCAAATACTAAAAACTGTCGCTTGGTATTTGCGACGGGAATAGGAGCCCGTTGCAAATACCCCTGTCTGCGGTTTGGCGCACATTTCACGCCAAACCTTTTGCGATGGGTCCTTACCCCCCGTCGCAAATATCTATCATTTGCGATGGGCTGACTGTCTCGTCGCAAATAACCCCTTCTGACGGGTTATTTGCGATGGCCCACTGACCCGTCGCAAATGACCATTTTTTGCATAGTGAAGGCCCAAAACCGATTCCCACATGAAAATTAAGAAGCAGATGCGACAATTCGACCCAATAAATATTTGATCATGAAAAATAATTATGAAATCATTTTGCATGTACATGAATTAAACATGTTAATTGGAAGAATATCAACAGAGAATTTCAATATGAAAACAAACAAGAAAGAACCTAATTTCACAAATATAGACCATTTTAAATTGAAATTGGCCATGTTTTTTCACCTAAGGTTATAAAATAGGAACCAAATTCTTTCTATCTAAAAAATATTTGAATTTAGACAGTAATGCAAATTTTTTCAAACTCTTAGCCAGGTTATCATCAGTGTGTATCTTATTGACACAAATAGTCCTAGATTCTATAATATCTCTAATGAAATGTAATCTAATATCTTTTTTTTTGGAATTACCATAGAATACTAAATTCATGGGTAAATGTAATGTAGATTGACTATCACTATATACATTAATAATAGAATTATAAAGTTTGTGTTCAACATACAAACCCTTTAGCCATAAGTCCTCCTTAACCCCCACAGTCAAGACTATATATTCTAATTTTGTGGTTGAAAGAGAAGCCACAGATTTCATATCACATTTCCAGGAAATAGGCCCCCACAAGTTTGGAAGACATACCCAGTTAATTACTCTTGAGTATTAATGTTCCCTACATAGTCAACATCTACATATCCAAAAATTATTTCAGCAGTATCCACATTCATACCATAACACAAAGACAAATTAGCAGTAAAAGACAGGTATCGAAGTAGCCACTTTAGGGCATGCCAATGTGGATTCCCTAGACTATTCATAAATCTACTACAAGTGAAAATTGCAAAGGATATATCAAGTCGTGTTCATATTATACAATACATGATGCTACTACCATATTTAAATAGATAATTTTAGACATAAACCCAATATCAATAGTTGTAGTATGTGATTGATTTATTTAATTCTTAAAATATTGTCCAAAAGTTAAGGTATGCTTATAGGTTTGATAGATTCAAACAAAAATCTTTTAATAATTTTCAGAACATATGCATTTTGTGAGAGATATAGCAGTTTATTTGGTTTATCCATTATAACTTCAACACCTATTTTTTTTATTCTCATAAGTCATTAATTTCAAACATTCCTTTTAATTGAGATTTAGAAAAGTAATGAGATTCATATTATTAAAAATAATAAGCATGTTGTCAACATATAATAGTAGGTAAATCGTTTTATTTTTAACTGACTTAAAATAATAGCAAAAATCACACTAGCTCCTAATAAAATGGTTATCAACCATAAAAGAATCAAATTTTCAATACCATTTCTTCGAGGCTTGATTTAAACCATATAATGATTTATTTTAAAGGAAAACTCATTTATTATTTAATTATTTATTGTAACCATCAGGAGGTTTCATGTAAATTTTATCATTTTAGTCACCATGTAAAAAGGTAGTTTCTATATCATATTGTTCAATGTGAAGGTCACTATAAGCAGAAAGAACAAGAAATATCCTTATTGAAGAGTGCATAACAACTGAGGAAAAAATTTCAGAATAGTTTATTCCTTCTATTTGAAGGAATCCATAAGCAACTAATCGTGATTTGAATTTAATTTAATTTCTAGTAATTTTATCTGCATTTCTTTTATTAATCCATATACATCCAACTACATTAGGATTGTGTGGTTTATATGTGATTGACCTAGTATGATTTTTTTCTTAAGAAATACATTTTTTCATCCATTGAAAAGATCCACTATTTTGAATAATTTTCATTAAGTCCTTTCTTATATGTATGAGGATCATCATCAATAAGATCCTAAGAAACAAAGAATACATACGAATCCATGTCATATTGGGTAAACAAAGAAGGATCTCTAGGAAACCTCCTAACTCTATATCAGGTTAACTGATAGTCTTTATTATTAGAAGGAGGTTTAAATTCTGAATCTGAATCTAAATTGGTGCCTAAATCAACTTGATTCACATAGAGAGTATTAGATGGAGGAGGCTAGATAGTATCCTTAAACTGAGCTGGAGGCTTGGTTTCTTTAGCCTCATATATGACTAGATCACTACTATTTGGTGTGATGGATTTGGATTTGGGATAACACTACTGATGAAACATCATATCTCTATTAATGATGCATTTTTGGTAATCAGGTTTATCAACCCAAAGCTTATATCCATTTACGCCCTCAGGATATCCCAAAAAGATACATTTAAGAGCCATGGGCCTGATCTTATCAATTTTCACATGAAAATAAGCAGTGAAGTCGAAGTCTCTTAAGTAATTATAAGAGGATAGTTTACCATTTCAAAGTTCTTCAAAGGTTTTAAAGTAAGTGGAAGAAAAGGGAAATATATTTATGAGGTACACTACCGTGCTCTCATATTCTGCCTAGAAATATTTAGTGAGACCTAGGAATTCAAGCCTACTACAGATGCTCTCTAAAATTGTTCTATTCATTATTTTAGCAAGACCATTATATTGGGGGTTTCCCTAATAGTCTGGTGTCTTTCAATACACTCATATTCATAAAACTGAATAAATTCATAAGACAGGTATTCAAATTCATTATTTATTCTCATTGTTTTTTATCTTTTTTCCAATATGATTATCAACTAGGACATTATAGGTTTTAATGGTCTGAAAAATATCAGATTTATTTTTTAATATGTACATCTGCACCTTTCTTGTGAAGTCATTTATAAAGGTAACAAAATAAGAACTTCCACTATGGGAGTTAGTCCTAGATGATCCCCATAGGTCAAAACATATATATTCTAAGGGGTATCCCACTTTAAATTTAGACATATTAAAGGTGACTCTCTTATCCTTACCCATAAAAAAATCTTCACAAAATGGAAGGTATCTTGAAATGATATCAATCAATAGCCCTTGTTTATTGAGTTTCTTTAGACCTTTAGAGCTTAAATACCCTAATATTCTGTGCCATAAAAGAGTATTACAGTATTATTGGTTTAAAATCTACCCAAATTACTTGAATGGGTCTTCTAATTAAATAATTAAGGCCCATTATTGAGTTAACCCTTTATGATAGTTCTAGAGCCTTTAGAAATTTTTAGGAAATCTGATTCAAACATAAAATTATACCAATTTTGATTGATAATTATTAATGAAATCAGGTTTATATGGATGTTGGAAACCCATCTAACATCAAGAAATGTGATATTAGAGTGGTCATAAAGTTAAATCAAAACAAAACCACTTCCTTCTACTTTACACCTCTTATTATTCATAAACATGAAATATTTTTATACTATTTCTACCAATTGTAGAAATGAGTCTCTAAAAGGAATCATATGGAATAATAAGCCTTATTATAAAACCTAATCGAGGTTGGGGACAGGGATGGACACATTCAAAAATTTATTTCATAACCAAAATCCACAAGAAGGGACTGGTCTGTGGTTTTTTTAGTATCAAGTTCTTGTTTAATCTTCATACACTCAGGCTTGGTTTTCTCGAGCTTACCATAATGAAAAAAAATAATTTTTATTTCCCTAAACTTAGACCTAGTCTTGGGTTGTTTATTATTATTGAATTTATCCATACTAAACTCATTCTTTTTACCCCTAGACTATTGTTTTCCTCTAGTAAACAAACTCACTACCTCACCTTTAACTCTTGATCTAGAATGTAGTTCCTTAAAGAGTAAGGAAGACTTAACCACTTACAGGGTTAAGGATTAATGTCCATACAATTTTTTTTCAACTAAAGTGTTATAGGAAATATGTAATGAAGTTAAAATGACCATTTCTTGATATTTATCAACAAAAGTAACATTTATGTTCTCTTGATCTAAAATTAACTTATTGAAGTCATCTAAATTGGTTTTAATTGAAATAATATGTTTTATTTTAAATGTAAACATTCGGAATTTATTATAAATCCTACCAAATAAATAATATTTCATGTACAATTTCTTTATCATAATCTTTATACCATAATCCATGGTTTCAAATGATACTTCTCTAAGAACTTTATCACCTAAATAAATAAGTATATAAATGTGTGCCATAACAAGAACATTTAGGGATACATCTATATAAATAGTATAAGTTTTTCTAGTTTCAAAAATTGTTACAATAGGATTCTTAGGCCCAAACTGGGAATCAACTAATGCTTGTTGAACTAGAAAGTATCTCCTAGTAATTATCTATAAATTAAAGTCATTTTCTCTATCAAATATTTTAATCTAAAACCTAGTTTTTGACATGTTTACCCAAATGATTAGATACCAATTTGTTACAGACAATGTTAAACTTACGAACCTAATAATTGGACAATATCAATGGGTATAAATTATTATACATCAAAATTTTATAATTCAAAAAAATTATGAAGGTTATAGTGTCTTCAATTACAAACAAAAGTAAAAATAAGATAATTGAGATGAGATCAAAATGTAGAAATTAAAACAGTATCAAGAGTTGAAACTAAGAAATTATTTGACAAAAATAGTGAGAAAATAAGGCTATGATAATAATTTTTGATGGGTATAGTGCACTATCGGTAGCACTACATATGAAAATAATAAAGAACATTTGGTAATTTTGTTTTTAGAAATTTAATTTAATAGAAAAAAAACCATTCATAATGCCTGAAAATAAGAAATAAGTAACGAATGGAAGGATTTAACATGCTTCGGTCTAGTGTGGACCAATGTGCATGAAAAAAAAACCACCCACACACTAAAACGTTTTATTAATTCTCAAAGAAGAATGCTACAGAATATAGGCTAAATGAATCCGAGAAAACAAAGGAATATATGAATAACTAAAACAAATAAAAATGATAAGTAGGGTCGAAATACTTATAACATTGGACACACAATGTAAGATGATGGGTTTTTTCTTAAAGTAAGAATCTATTTAATTTCAGTTTAATTTATTTTTTTGACCTAATGTGAATACCAAGTGAGGCTATAGAGAAAATAAGGGTCTCTAGGGCTTGTTCAGAGCCCAGAGCCTAGGTTTTTGGAAATTAAAATTAAGTCGAATAGTTAGTAGAAATCGTGTGACCAAGGTCTCACACTTTGAGTAAAATATTCAGAACATTTCAGAGCTCATAGTAGGTTCAAACGGTTTAAGGAAAATGTGCATCTAGAGGTGCACAACTGTGAAAATTGTAGTAGAATTTTAGATTAGGATAAATGCATGGTCGGTGCATGATTTTTCTAATTGTTTTCCATGATTATATGAGAGGGGTTCTTAGATAGAGAGGTATGTACAATTGTTTCATGGTTTGGCCAAATGTATGACCAAACCATGTGACAGAATGTTTTGAATAAAAATGAACATTTTTACCTTTAAAATCCTTGTAACCCTTTTCCTTTATTTATTTCTTCTTTCCAATGGATAAAACCCTCTCCCATTGAGTTTTTAAGCCTTCACGGAAGGATTTGATTTTGTTTTATGATCCGAACTTTGATTCAAACACTATCTGTCTTGTTGGATCTGTGTCAGTGAGTTATTCATTAATGTTCCACCATTCTTCTTTTTTATTATTATCAATAGAGTTATTTTGGTGCAATATAATATACCATATTTCTAGGGTAATCATATATTCTTTTATTTTAGTCCAATCTAGCTCAAGTTAGCAGTTGATACTGGATGAGTGTTCTACCATGGGTATATGGTAGGTGGTTTATACCATTCTATTAATGTTTGGTGTTATATATACCTTTTTTTCTATTGTGCCTCATGCTAAACCTTCTAGTATTACTCTTAAAATTAATTGGTCATCTTGAATAAATTTTTGGAACCTATTTAGGTTTTCCACTTATTTCCATTTTATGGTTGGAGGTTGTTACCACCAACCTAGACCACCTGTGTGGTGTATTATTATAACTACCCCTTGTTATACCCCCCATTGGATTTGTGTGTGATCTCTCCATTTCAATGATAGCCTTATTGAATTAAGTGATAATTAAATGATTGAATAAGAGATGTTTTATTCCTCCTTTTTCATGTGATAATATTTTTTTTAAATAATGAAATGTATAATGAATTAGTTAAATGAGTTATATGGAAAATGTGAAATGGGTTGGATGAAATCATGGATTTTGACTTGATAGTGAGATGATGAATTAATTATGGTAGTGGATGCCTTAGACATTTATAATCCTTAAATCCTGATTCCATAGGATTCCATGGATATTTCTACTCTATGGGTGATGTTCACTTTGTATGTATGGGACATTTATACTCCTAGGATCTGGAGTGCTTGGACAGACTTAGACATGCTCTGTGGACACGCTCCTTTGGATCCAACCAACTCTTTACTGAGTTTCCTATGGATATGCTCCATATAATTAATGATGATTATGTGGTCATTTTACTCCTTGGATCTAGACTTTCAGGCCCAACTGTAGATTATATAGAATAGGCTGATGTGGATGTTTTATCATGATTTATAGTTATCCTATGAGTACAGCGGCTTGAATATATTTGAACCTTGGTAGGGTTCTTTGATTATTGTTGTTAGACCGGATAGTATTAGTTCTGTTTTACCTTTCTTTCTTTTTTATATATATTTCACATAGGTTTTCCTTATATAAATATACTAGATCTATTATAGAAACCATCAGTGGTTGCCTATTGTGTGTTATCTCATACCATGTTCAAGCCGTTGTTGGGTACTTGGATAGACTTCATGGATGCAGGTAGGTACCAAGTAAATTACACACTTTATGATGCTTCATTTGATTGTTTCTTATGATTAGGGGAGTACAGGACCAAGCTATGATCATGATGTTAGCAGGAGAAAGTTTATTTTGGGTGTTTTTGTTTTTTAATACATGTACTATATGGGATTCCTGTTTCCATGTATTTTCTGCCAATTTTTATAGAGACATGAAATGTTCTTCATATTGAATATATCACTTCTTCTGGTTTTGATATTCATTTCAGTCTCCTGGATGTTATTCTTCCACTTTTCTATTATTCTTATGCTTCCACTATTGATTGATATTATTATTAAACTCTACTACACATTGATCTTGAGGTTATAGTCTCCTCATTGTATTACCTTAGACCATCAATTCTAGTCAGCATCCTCTGGTGTATGGGGATTGATGCTTAAGGCCATGTGACCCACCAGATCTGGGAAGCATTTTGTGGCTCCCAAGTTGAGATGTTACATATAGGTATGGTAGTTCCATTCTCTTTAATATGCCATTGGAATCCATTTTAGATATTGTGATCACAAATATAGCGGTAATCACCAGTTTTAGAATTCGAGCGATCTTATCTTGGTAACTCAGATAGATATTTCCTTGATTGAATAATTACATTTTCGGAACTCCACCATATGTGGTTCACCAATAGTGTATTCTGGAGGAAATTAGGAAATTAGAATCACCATCGAGATAACTAGAATCACTAAAGCTTGAGTTCCAAAACTAGTGTGGTAGAAAAGATGAGTAGAAAGAGTAGATAAAAATACAAAATGAAAGAGAGATGAGGGAAAGGGGGTTACCAATTCCCCTGAAATCCATAAATTATTGAAATGGAATGGCCAACTAGAATCCCCAACGGATCCATAACAAATAAAAAAGCCAGCGATGCATTGAACAAACCATCATAGGTGGATGATGAGGATCCAATGGGTGAAAACAGTGATTAACATACATGAATAAAATTCAAATGGATCAATGAGTCAAAACATGAACTAGATAAATCATTTAATAGGATTTCCAAAGGCTAGGGCCTTAGAAAGAGGCCCACATGGCAATTAAGAATCACATGATGCAATTTGACCCAATATACATGTGACCAGGAAATAAAATTCTAAAATCATTTTTCATAAATGTGAATTAAATAAGTTAAATGGTATAATAACAACATGTAATTTATATATGAATAACAACATGAAAGAACTTAATTTCATAGAGGAATTGGGTTGTGATAGAATCACTATGGCAGAGCAGCACATAGTTGGCTGGTGCTAGGGGTAGAGTGCACCAGTGGTAGTAGTACGGACAAACCTAATAATGACCATTTAGGACTTTTTTTGTAGAAGTAGAATTCAACTGAAAAAACCATTCAAGATGAAATAAAATAAGAAATAAATAAAGAATTCAAGGATTTAAAATGATTTACTTTAGTTTGGACTTATGTGCAAGCCAAGAACACCACTAACACACTCAATCATTTTATTAATTCTCTAATAATAATATTACAACATATAGTATAAAAAAACAGATACAATGATGGAATAATTGAAGAACTAAATCTTAAAAAAGGAGAATCATGGTTGAAATACTTACAATGTTGCACACATGGGTCTGATAGTCCTGTTCTCTTCAAGATGTCATTTAAATGTTTTGTAGATATTATACTCATAGAGGTAGTGGTACTCACCTGGTCTGGAAGTTAGTTAGTATTCACTCAGGAACATGTACACACATCTTCTCGATCAAAGGATATTGTTTTCAGAACTCCACTAGAAGTGGTACACCCATAGTATATGATGGAGGATATAAGACACAAAGAATCGCCATCGAGAGAACTGAAATTATTGAATCTAGGGTTATAAAACCATTTGTGGGAGAAAATATGAGTAGTGAGATAAGGGATAAATACAGAATACAGAAGAGACAAGGTTACAAGGTCACCAATTCCATTGAAATCCATATAGTTTTGTAATGAAACATCCAACCAAGAGACATCATAGATCCATGTTAAATAGAAATGCTAGCAGCATATCAGAAAAACTAGTATAGATGGATAATGAGGATCAAATGAGTATTAGTAGTGACCAACGACCATGAATAAAATCTACATGGATCAATGAGTAAGAATAGGCATGGAATAAATCAAGGAACATGCTGAAAAAAGGATAGACAGAAAGACATAGGCCCATATGATAATTAAGAATCACATGTAGTGATTAAATATAATATACATATGAGAATGGAAAAATAATTCTAAAATAATTTTACATGATTGTGCCTTAAATCGGCTAAATGGTAGAATAAAAAAAACATGAAGATTTCAATCTGAAAACCATAATACAAAAATATCCACTATTTTTAATTGAAATTGGTGATATTCCTATACCTAAGATTATAAAATGAGAAGCAAATTCATTCTATCAAAAATAGTATTTGAATTTATACAATTACATGTCTTTGATCAAACTATCAGTCGGGCTATCATCAATGTGTATCTTATTGAAACACACAGTTCTAGATTATATAAAACCTATAATGAAATTAATGTAATATATATGTGATTGGTTATATCAAGGAATACTAAATTGTTGGATAAATTCAATGGATATTGGATATCACTATATAAATTAATAGCATAATTATACTTTTTTAGTTAAGCATAAAAACCTTTGATCCATAAGGATTCTTTAACATCCTTAGATAAAGCTATATATTTTTTATATTTTGGTTGAAAGAGAAACAACATATTTCATATTTTATTTCCATGAAATAGTGCCTCAAAAAGTAGCAAAGAAATACCCAACGAATTAATTTTTCATATCAATGTTTCCAACACAGTCCACATATATATATCCAATAATTAATATAGTAGTATCTGTATTCTTACAAAAACACAAGGAAAAATTAGTAGTACAAGATAAGTACTGAAGCATCCACTTTAGGTAATTCTAATATGTCTTCCCAAGAATAGCCATAAATTTGATAAGGGTGTAAATTTCCAGGACAAAATCATGCCTGGTGCAGATCATGCTATACCTGATACTGCCAGATATATATGCATTAGTAATTTTATACATAAACTCAATATCGATCGAAGATGTTTTTTATTGGATTAAAGAAAGTTTAAAGTGATGTCCATAACATATAATTACGGGTTTGAGAGATTAAAAAAATAAATTGTGAGTATTTTCACAACATAAAAATGCTATAAAGGATATAACAGTTTTTTGGGTCTATCCCAAATATCTAAACAAAGCTTTTTCTTAGCTTCCCCTAATACCTTCATTTCAAACATGTTTTTTAATTGGGATTTAGTAGTAGTAATGAGCTTCATATTATTTAAAATTATTATCATATAATCAAAATAAAATAGAAGGTAATTTATTCTATTTTTAATTGACATAAAATTAACATAAGAATCATACTTACTCTTAATAAATGGTTATCAAGAATAAAAAAATAAAATTTTCAATAACATTTTATTGAGGCTTGTTTTAAACCATTAAAACGTTTAATTAAAAGGGAAAATTATTAATATTTGAATTATTTAGTGTATCCATCAGAAATATTCATGTAAAGTTTCTCATTTAGTTCACAATGAAGGAAGATAGTTTATACATAAAGTTGTTCAATGTAAAGGTCACTATAAGATGAAAAATAAAGTGAGGAAAAATGTAAAGTTTCTAGTTAGACCATGTCATGTTGCACGTGAGACCTCACTGGTTACACATGAATTGGTATCACCACCATTAGTCTAGCCTCAACCAATTAGGGATGTGCATCAAGAGGCATGATATCCATTTATGTTGTCAGGATATCCACAGTTTTCTCCAGGTACAAATCATCCATGATTGTGTTAGGGTGTTGGCCTCCTCCTATATTAATATTGTTTTAATGATCACAAATCCTATACATCCTACAAATCCAATTTAATCTGTCTGAAATCATGTTTACATATGGTTGGTTTCTTCATTCTTTAAATAAACCTATCCAAGATCTTAAGTGCTATGTTTGATTATTGTAAAATATTATTAATTTGTGTTATAATGTATTTCCTTGATATATGATTAAGTAAAATACATTATATGAATATCACTATTTAAGTCTATATAAAAATATTTGGATAAGTTTGAGAAATCGTGAGTCTTCCACCGGTTATGTTTTTCTGGCTAAGGACCCAAACACTGTTACCAGACACTATGACCCAGACATTGTGACCTAGACACCATGACCAAACACCGTGACCTAGACACCATGACCAGACACTGTGACCTAGACACTGTGACCCAAAAACTGTGACTAGACACCGTGACCAGACACCGAAACTAGTTTCAGATCTCATGAAGTATGCGACACCGGTTCCTTGTTGAGACACTGTTTGAAGTTTGGAAAAGGACCAAAGACCATGATCCTAACACTACATCTGTGCTACCAGTTACTGATCTCTATAAAACTATTCCATCATGATTGTATCACTACTAAAAGGAAAATAAAGAGACACCATTTCATGGAGACACCATTTTCTAAGTGACACCATTTCAATATAGACTGTGACAACGTTCTTTAATCTATTTTGTCGTTTTTCAATTTAATTTCAAACGGTTATATTTGAGTCTTTTAAATGCACTGACATAATTAATATTTCTTTGTAGACATGTCACATGACAGTACGAGGTACAAGGTGTAGAATAAATGCATCTTGTGAGCTCCAACACATGGACTCCATGAATAAAAAGAGAAGTGTGGCCCAGAAACAAAGGGGAACACGATAGTGAATAAGAACGAGCATTCTTGAGGAAAGAACTGACACATTAAACTCGATACATTTGAAGAACACATGAAGAATTCATGAATCAAAAAGCTGGGATACCCTAGATCAGAGTCAAGAACATATTCATAATACCAAATCCACTAAAAACATGAGCTTGATCTAATTAGAAACCAGATCATCATACTTCTGATACTCTGTTTCTCACAAGAGGACCTAATTCTTACATCTGCTTCATCCTAGAGGTCCAGAGTTTCATAGAATAACACTCAAAGCACTTCTAACCTTATCACATCATTTTTATCTGTTGTGTATTGTTTTTATCTTTCGAGTAGTGTCTGCATGTCTTTATAAAAACACAGACTATCATCTGCATTAAACTGAAGGATACAAGATATCTTTCCTCTCACATATTTTTACACTTGTTTATTCCCACAGATAAGTGTGGAAGAGGTCCATCTGTGACCTGGTAGTTTATACCCATGAAGAACTATGGAAGAGGTCGCGTGACTTGGATAGTCTTGTGCACTATTGTTTACCCCGATATAGGGTGTGGATCAAGTTTATTAATATAAATTGCTTAGTGGTAGGTGATCACCAAGTGGAGTGGATTAGGTCTTGGCTTGAGACTGAACCACTTGTTTTATATCTGATGTGTTGTTTAATTTAATTTTCTCTATTTTACTATATAATTCAGAAATCACTAAATTTACTTTGATAGTTAATCTTGGAAAGAAGTTATAATTGTTTTGTCTTATTATAATATCTTCAAAAGTAATATTAATAACTGATATTACGATTACAGAGAATTAATGAATCTTTTGAGAAGTTATTTACATTTTCAAACTTTCATAACCATACTACTTTGATTAACTAGGCTGTATTTATTTTTATTAGGGAACCTTTCAAGAATACTTTTCAAACAGAAATTTTTATTGATACTCAACTCACCCCCCTCTTGAGTACTCTACACCGACCAACATTTGGTATCAGAGGAGCTTATTAAGACACTATTTTTGACCATATTCAACTGTGGTTTTAGTTGTACTTTAAAGATATATAAATTTATATTAATTATAAATTTATAGCTCCTTAAAATCATTTATTTATTATGGATAATATATTGTAAGGTTCTGCAACAAACAAACCACCATTCTTTAATGGAACCAATTATGACCAATGGAAAACAAAATGAAAATGAATTTAGAAAGTATGGGTTTTGAAATTTGGTCTTAAATTATATATGAGTATAAGATTCATTATACTGATAGAATCACTTAGTATGAACCAACCAAGACTTCCTACAATAACAATTTCAACACCATGAATGCTTTATATTTCTCTTTATGAGATGAGGAATTTAACAAAATTTATGCATGTAAAACTGCTCATGAAATTTGGGATACTTTGTCTATTTCACATGAAGGAACTTCTAGTGTGAAATAAACGAGACTTAATACTTATACTATTAAATATGATAACTTTAAAATGAAACCTGATGAGCCTATTTTTGACATGTATCTCAGGTTCAACAAAATTATCAACACAATGATTTCTCTTAGAATAGAAGTTACTTCCAAAGAAAAAATTATGAGGATTCTCAGATGCGTACTTGATAAATAGAGATGAACCTCTATCTCTATTAGAGAATCATGTGACATTAGTAAGTTACCTGTAAAATAACACATTGGGAAACTAATGATGTATTAAGAGGAGCTGAAATTCAACAATGAAGAAGAGGATGAACCAAAAAGAAAATCTTTTGAATTTAAGACCACCACCTATAAACACCAAGGGAAAATAAAATTGGAAGTCTCTGTAGAAAGTTCCAGTAGTGAACAATCATCACCTAACAGTGGTGGGGAGATGGCTCAATTAACCTTAAGGTTTAAGATATTTTACAAGAAGAATAATTTTTTTAGAAAGCCTAACTTTAATGGAAGATATGATCAAAAAGGAAGTTGGAAGAAAGATTGGAAATGAAGTGAAAATTCCGATGAGATAGTATGCTATGAATGTAAGCGAAAGGGACATATAAATTCTGATTGTCCCAAGATAAAGTAAAAAAAGAAATATGTGAAAAAAGATAGAAAGTATAAAAATGAAATGAAAGCAACGTGGAGTGCTTCTAAGGATAGTTCAAGTGACTCAGAATCTTTACATGATGAACAGGGTAACAAAGACAATATGTTTTTTATGACAAACACATCTGAGGTAACACTGGAATCTTCAATACATAATTCTTATTATTCTGGAGATGAGAGTGACTCTGAAAATATGTCTAATGAAGAAATGTTTGAGTACTGTAATATGCTTGAAGTGACATGCAATGAACTAAAAGATAAATACAAATCTTTGTAGAAAAAACATGCTCTTACCACAATTGTTAAATCTAAAATTACTATAGAAAGAGAGAAAAATATTCAATTACTCAAAGAAAACAATGAACTAAAGATATCTAATGAGAAATTGAAAAAGGATCTTGAAAGTTTTTCTAATGGTGAAGATATTTTGGTACAAATTCTAGGTAAATTGATTGTTCCTAAATATACTACTGGTATTGGCTATAAACCTGGTAAAATAAATTTTAGAAGAACTAATTTTGTTTCTAATTCTAGGACATACAACTTTACTCATAGTTCTGGAAAACATTAAACTAGTTAAAATTGGGATACACTCTCTACTGTTTCAAGTTTTTCGGGACCAAATAGAGTTTATTTTTCAACCACTTTACATAATGCTTATAGGAAACCCATGAGGCATATGTGGTTCCTAAATCACTATTCACTAATATTACTATACCCAAACAAATACAGGTACCAAAATATGTTTTTTATTTGACTATTTTGTAGGAAATTTTCTTAAAGAGATCTTGTAAAAGCTTATGGTACTTGGACATTGGGTGTTCAAGACACATGATAGGAGACTATTCATGCTTCAAGAACTTAATAAAAATTGTTGGTGGACATGTCACCTTTGGTGATAATGCCAAAGGAAAGATCATTGTCCTTGGTCAAATCAGTTACTCTAACTCAGTTTTAATTTCCAAAGTACTTTTTGTTGATGGATTGAAATATAATCTTCTTAGTATTTCACAACTACGTGATGATTGATTTCATGTTAAATTTGAAAATGATTCTTGAAAAGTTTTCAATTCTAAAAATGAATTAGTATTTTCTCCATTAAGAAATGAAAATGTATACTCTATTAACTTAGATTCTTTAGTTTCTCAAAATGATTCATGTTTAAGTGTATTTCCCAAAGAATCTTGGCTTTGATATAGGATACTAGGGCACTATAATATTCAATCCCTTAGAAATATTACTAGAAAAAGTTTAGGAAAAGACCTACCCAAACTTGAGTTTCCAAATGATATAGTGTGTAATCGTTGTTAAAAGGGAAATCAATACAAAATTACCTTCAAACCAAAGAAAGAAGTGTCAACTTCTCAACCTCCCGAATTGGTTCACATGGAATTTTCTAGACCACATCGATTTTCTAGTTTAAATGGGAAGCACTATGTTTATGTTCTTGTAGATGAATTTTCTAGATATACTTGGAATTTATTTTTGGATCACAAAATTGAAGCCTTCTCTCATTTTACCAAAAATTCCAAAATTGTAGATAATATTAGTGGAATTAGAATTAAATTATTAAGAAGTGATCATGGTCGTGATTTTGGAAATCAAGAGTTTGATCCTTTCTGTTCTCAAAATGGATATAGTCATAATTTCTCCTCCCCTAGAACACCTCAACATAATGGAGTTGTAGAAAGAAGAAATATAACCTTGCAAGAAATTTCTAGAACCTTGCTTAGTGAATATGACTTGCTTATTTATTTTTGGGATGAAGATATAAATACAACATGCTATATTATCAATAGTGTGTTGATTAGACCCATTCTTAAAAGAACTCTATATGAGTTATGGAACAATAGAAAACCCAAAGTTAGCTACTTCAAAGTTTTTGGTTGTAAAGTATATATCCTTAATACTAAGGACAATATTGATAAATTTGCATCTAAGAGTGAGGAAGGAATCTTTATAGGATATTCAATCTCTAGTAAATCTTATAGAGTGTTTAAAAGAATAACTAAATGTGTGGAAGAATCTATCCACGTCAAATTTTATAAAACAGATCCACATGAGCCTAAGACCACTCTAGAGAATCTGAATGATGATGTATCAAATATGTAAATTTATTCAAAATCCCCTAACCATATTGTAATGGAATTTGTGAAAACTTGCAGTTTTGGAAATTCTTTATATTCAAGCCACAATGAACCTAAACCTGTTAAAGAACCTGAAATCACTAGTCCTTTTTTTCTAGAGTTTTTAGAACTCTTAAGAACCATCCTTTAGATACTGTTGTAGGAGATTTAGATAAATAAACTCAAACTAGAGATTCTTGTAGAAATCTGGTTGAACATCAAGTCTTGTTGTCACAAATTGAACCTAAAAACATTAATGATGCTATCAATGATGAATTTTGGGTGATGGATATGAAAGAAGATCTTAATCAGTTTGAAATGAACAATTTTTGGAAACTTTTTGACAGAACCAAAGGCACATTTACTATAGGCACTAAGTGGGTGTTTAGAAATAAAGTAGATAAAGCTAGTAACATAGTTAGGAACAAGGATATATTGGTTTCACAAGGCTATAATCAAGAAGAATGAATTGACTATGAAGAAACCTTTTCACCAGTAACTAGAATTGAAGCCATCATAATTCTTCTTTCTTATGCTGCACATCTTAATTTTAAACTATATCAAATTGATGTTAAGAGTGCATTCCTAAATGGGTATATAGCTGAGGATGTATTTGTTTAGAAACCCCCTAGTTTTACAAATCCTCATTTTCCAAATCATGTTTTTAAACTATAAAAAGCTTTATATGGTTTAAAACAAGATCTAAGATCTTGGTATGATAGATTAATTACTTTTTGTTGTTTCCAAAGGTTTTACAAAAGGAATATCTGATCCTAACCTTTTCATAAAACGAATTTCCAAGGATGTTTTAGTAGTTCAAATTTATATAGATGACATTATCTTTGGATATTAAAAAAATTATTTATGTATTGAATTTTCTAAAATGATGCAAAAAAGAATTTGAAATGAGTTTAATGGGTGAACTAAAAATCATTCTTGTATTTCAAATCTTTCAAAATAATGATGGAATTATTTTAAATGAAATAAAATATACTAGAGATCTTCTAAAACGTTTTGGTTTGGATAACACTAAAATTAGTGACACTCCAATGAGTACTACTTGTAAGTTGAATCTTGATTAAGATGGAAAATCTGTTGATCAAACCACTTATAGAGGAATGATTGGAATCTTACTCTACTTAATTGCTAGCCAACCTGACATTATGTATAGTGTATGTATGTGTGCTCGTTTTCAAGAAAACCCTAAGGAATATCATTTAAATGATGTTAAGAGAATTTTCAAATACCTCAAGCATACACCCAATCTAGGACTGTTCTATCCCGGAGGAAAATCATTTGAGCTAGTTAGCTATTTTAATGACGACTTAGGTGGTTGTAAGTTAGATATAAAAAGAACCTCTGGAACATGTCACTTTTTAGGCAAGTCACCAGTATCATGGTGTAGTAAGAAAAAAAACTCTATTGCATTATCTACTGTAGAATCTAAATACCTAGCTACTGGTAGTTGTTGTGCAGAAATATTGTAGATAAAACACACATTAATAGATTATGGATATCAATTCAGGCATGTACCTATAAATTGTGACAATACACGTGCTATTAACATCTCAAAAAATCATGTTTCACACTCTAGGACAAAACATATTGATGTAAGAGATCACTTTTTGAGAGATCATTTTCAAAAAGGTGATATCACTTTGGAATTAATTGGAACTGAATATTAGATCACTGATATATTCACCAAACCATTAAATTCTAAAAGAATAGATTACATCATACATGAATTGGGAAGGATAAATCTTAAGTAGTAAGTGTACTATTTCACAGCTTATTGTCTCACAGCTTACTATTTCATAGGTTACGGTCTCACAGTTACTATCTCTTGGTAACTGTATGGAACTTACTTTCTCAAACAATATGGTCACACAGTTTAGAAATAACATTTTTATAGTCTCACCATGAAATCCAGTTATGGTCTCATCGTGAAATCCCATTCTGGTCTCATCATAAAAGTCTATTATGGTCTCACCATAAAGACTCTTTATGATTTTATTTACATATTATAACCTATATCATGGTAATTAATAATTTTATTCTTTTATGTTACCATGCTTTTGATTTTGCGATGCTTGATACCCCTAAATTCTAAGAACGAAATAAGTTTCACTTTTTTATTCACCTGAGATTTCTTCTCTCAAACCGTAACCCCTTCTTCAACCATTATCTCTCTATATTGAACCTTTATTGAATGCCCAGAATAAAACTCCCAATGTCATCAACTCATGAGAAGAAAATATCAAAGAATAATATGAAAATAGTATCGAATTTAGTGCTTGAAGGTCTACTGAACCCGAACCTGGTGAACAGAATAGTGGTACCTAAAAAGGAAATTTTCCTTAAGTGGATTCTATCAAGTAAGTATTTAGTATTGAAAGTACTAAGAGAGAAATGATGGATGGATTGGTTCACAAAATAGTATAGACCGATTTACCCAAAGCTAGTTGCATAGTTTTATCAGTTTTTTCAATTATCTTTTGATACAGAAGATGGTTTTGTTCTAAAGTTGGATCAATGGGAAAATATGTACCTTTTCTTTGAGGTTATGGGTTGCATGCCTAAGGATACCTCATGAGGTTATTTCTGAGGACTAACAGAGAGGTCCTCCACCTCCATGTGAGATCTTTGTTTTGGAAGAAGCCTTGGGGAGATTAACTTGGAATGAAACAAAGAGAAGAGGTATAGATGATGAACTAGATGGGGAAACCGGACTTTTGTTTAAATCTTTTTTAGAATCTTATTAGCCCCAGAAAAGGTGATTTTTCTATACTCAAGTATCAGGATTTATTTTTGATACATATTATGAAGAATGGACAGAATATCAACCAATATAAGTATGTTATACTCCACATGTGTGAGTTTATAAAGACAACCTCCAAGTCAACCTCCATGTTCTATTAAAGATTAATCTCATTTATGATTCATGCAAAAGGGTTGGTTAGATCAGATGATGAAGTCATTAAGGACTACGAATTTTTTATTTCAAAATGTACAGTCAATAGAATGTAAATCAGTTGGAATCCTTGTATAAAAGAATAGGTAGAAGATAATGAGAGGGTCTATGAAAAGTTCAACCTGGTTGATCATTATTCAAGACCTAAGGACATTTATGATCATGGTTTTGAACCACATGAAATCGTTGACTATTCTGATGAGAAAGAAGAAGAAGAGGCTGTTTCACCTACAAGGAAAACTGTCCTGGATGAGAAAGACAATGAACCTATTCTCTAAGACATAACTGAGTAGGAAATTCCTGTTCCTGAAGAAATTGTAAATCTGGAAGAGGAAACTACTTCTAAAGAATAATCTGTTGCTAATGTAAGTGAAAAGGTTGTTCTATAAGAGAATCAAGAAGAAGACCTTTATCTTGAGAAAGAAGCTAATTATGAGGAACATTTGGAGGAACAAGATGTTCCTGAAATTATCCCATTTGTTAAAGAGAGAATAGAGAAATCCTTTCAGTTATCTAGAAAGGAAATCAGTGAGGCCATTGGGGATGAAATCTTGGATGTAGATCAAGGATATAAATATCTTAGTCCTGATAAATATGTACATGTTGAGGGGGAGCGTCACCCAAATCTGGAAACTATTGATATTCCTAATTCTATTGATCGAATATCTATTGATACATGGTATAAATTTCATCTCTATTTTGATGTGAATGATTCCCAGGAATCCTCAATTAAAGGTATAGATATGTCTACTGTGTTTCAATGGAAAACAGTATCTACTCTTGATGTTATAGCTGCAAAGGAACCTAATCTTGTTTCAGCTCCTATTCTCGAACCTTCATAAGAACCTTACACCTTAGTGAGTAAGGATTATTTGAAAGCCATTAGAGCTACCCTATTGAATGGGGTTGAAAAGACCATGAACACTCAACCTGATCCTGTGTAAAACTTGAGTGAAAGAGATGCTGCCCCACTATTAGAAAAGTTCATTTGAAAGATTCATCCAAAAATGCTTCATAAAATTCAAGAAGTCAGAGTTAAGAAAAAACAATTAAGTGATGAAGTGAAGTCTCTCATAGGTATGGTTGAAGATATACAAAGAGTTCTGAAATCAATACCAGAACCTATTTATCATCCTTTTAAGGATGTTGGTGATCATATTCCATAGGAAGTAGCCTCCATTATTCAACCTAACCTAACTTACTTAGATAACAAGGTGTCTGAAAGAAAAATAAAATAGTTCAAGAGATGTGTGAGCTTGTTATTGGTCTTAAAAAGTTGACTAATTAGTATTAGGGATGTCTCCAGAAAGTTCCGAATCAACTGAAGTCCCTTACATCAGATGTTACAGTTTCTGATACCCTTGGACAATCATCTCAACCTTCATTGGATAGTGATCTCCTCAGAACAGTTGTTAAATAAGAACTTCAATTAGTGATCAATGGTTTTTACAAAGAGTATCTATCTGTGGTTGTCAAGAACAGTGACAGAGTTCTTGATTTGGTGAGAATTAATTCCAAGATTTCAAATGATGCTCAAGAAGAAATTACTAAGAAGGTGGATTTATACTTCAATATGATTTTATTTATGAATTATATGAAAAACCATTTCAAGTACCTTGTAGAGAATCTGAAAATCCCTCCCGTCACTCAAGATTTAAAAACTCAAGTTCAAAAGATAAAGGATTTCACTCCTTTGTTGGACAAGTTCATGGAGAACAAGGATGATTTTGAGAAAGTGATGCAGTATTATGGTCATATTATTGCTGACTTCATCAAGATATTGACGCCTTATCTTCATGCGTAGAGAATTGCAATTGTGGCTCTTGCAGCTGCACCCTTGCGACCTGGTTTGCCTTCTGCCTCATTCCCTCCTTTTCCCTCTACTTCTATGTCTATCTCTCAGGCTCTGAGTCAGGTCAGACCTGTTAGCCTTGAAGAAAAATTACCTCAGTCTTCCACCAAACCTTCCTTGGACCCTTCTGTTTTTGAAGGACTCCCTTTACCTTCTCTGTCAGTTGGTTCACTTCCTCTTTCAACTTCTACCTCTACTCTTGTGGCTTCTAGTGATGCTGCTACCAAGGGAGAAGAGAAGACAACCAGTGCTGAAGAAAAGTGAATACTATATTTTGATAGGGATATTGTTGTATTTTTTTTTTACTGATTTAAATGAAACCACTTTCTCAATCTAATGCACTGTGAAATTTTATTTCCTCTTCTCTTATTTAATGTTGTACTCTTTTTGATAATCCCAAAAGGGGGAGAGATATACACTCTAAATGAACACTACGGAAGAGACACATCCACTGAGAATTGATATCTCACTCACATGATTTGTGATTTTCAAAAAGAGGTAGATGGTTGGAATCCTCCTATATTAATCTTGTTTTAATGATAAAAAATCCTATATATCCTACAAATCCAGTTTAATCTGTCTGAAATCATGTATACAGATGGTTGGTTTTCTTATGCTTTAAATAAACCTATCCAAGATCTTAAGTTCTATGTTTGATTATTGTAAAATATTTATAATTTATGTTATAATAGATTTCCTTGATAAATAATTAAGTCTAATCCATTCTATGAATATCAATATTTAATTCTATATACAGATATTTGTATAAGTCTAAGAAACCATGAGTCTGCCACTGGTTATGTTTTTCTGGAAAAGTAACTAGACACTATGACCCAAAAACCGTGACCCAGACACCATGAACAGACACCGTGACCCAGACACCATGACCAAACACTATGACCTAGACACCATGACCCAGACACTATGACCAGACATCAAAACCAGTTTTATATATGTTGAAGTTTGGGACACTGGTTCCTTGTTGGGACACCGTTTGAAGTTTGGAAAAGGACCAGACACCGTGATCCTAACACTACATCTATGCTACCAGTTACTGATCTCTATACAACTATCCCATCATGAATATCTCACTACCCAAAGGCAAAGAAGGAGACCCCATTTCCAAGTGACACCATTTCCAGATAGACTGTGACACCATTCTTTAATATGTTTTTTCATTTTTTAATTTAATTTATAACAGTCATATTTGAGTCTTTTAAATGCACTTCCATAATTAATATTTCTTTGTAGACATGTCACATAATAGTACAAGGTACAAAGTGTAGAATACATGCATATTGTTGGCTCCAACACATGCACTCCAAGAATAAAAAGAGAACGGTGGCCCAGAAACGAAGGGGCGCGTGATAGTGAAGAAGCACAAGTATTCTTGAGAAATGAACTGACACATGCAACTCGATAAATCTGAAGAACACAAAAATAATTCACAAATCAAAAATCCGGGATACCATAGATCAGAGTCAAAAACATCTTTGCAATACCAACACCATGAAGAACATGAACTAGATTTAACTGGAAACCAGAGCATCAGACTTGCAATACTCTGTTTCTTTCTAGAGGACCCAATTCTTAAATATTCTTCATCCTAAAAGTCCAGAGTTGCATAGAATAACACTCAGAGAACTTCTAACCTTATCTCATCATTTTTTCTCTATTGTGTATTGTTTTTAGATTTCAAGCAGTGTGTGTGTCTATATAAAAACACACATTGTCTCATGCATTAAACTATAGGATACAAGATATCCTTCCTCTCACATATTTTTACACTTGTTTATTCCCAAGGATAAGTGTGGAAGAGGTCCCTGTGTGACCCGGTAGTTTATACCCACGAAGAACCGTGGAAGAGGTCGTGTGACCTGGATAGTCTTGTGCACTGTAGTTTACCCCGATCTTGGGTGTGGATCAAGTTTATTAATATAAACTTCTGGGTGGAAGGTGATCACCAAGTGGAGTGTATTAGGTATTGGATTGATACTGAACCACTTGTTTTATATCCTCTATGTTGTTTAATTTAGTTTTCTCTGTTTTACTGTATAATTCAGAAATCACTAAATTTACTTTGATAGTTAATCTTGGGAAGAAGTTATAATTGATTTTTCTTATTAGAATAGCTTTAAACGTAATATTAATATCTGATATTAAGATTACTGAGAATTAATCAATCTTCTGAGAATTTATTTAAATAGTCAAACTTTCATAACCATATTACTTTGATTAACTGGGATTTATTTATCTTTATTAGGTAACCTTTTAAGAATAATTTTCAAATTTTTTTTTATAGATACTCAATTCACCCCCACCCCTCTTGAGTACTCTACTCCAACCAAAATAGGGGTTATTTATCTTTCATCCATTATTCATGCCCAAGACATCACATTCTTTATGGTTTACAAAAAATTTGAATGTAGGTCTGTCCACTTATGTGGTGAGGGAAGGATCAGGTTCACATGAAGATATCAAGATTCCACCTCCTCCCAATGAGTCATTAGAAGAGAATCAGATATTTGAGGTTCCACTTCAAGAGAAAGAGACCTATATAACTCCTCATACTCTACCCCAGCAAATAGGTCAATAATCTTGATACGATCATCCCATTCACATGCCACATTGTGGGATGTGGCCTCATGATAGATAGTGATTGTACCCATTAATTTATATGATTTCTATCAACTTAAAATATTTGAAAGAACAATGTATTCTACCCTCAATATTTTTTCTCTCTATTAAATTGATGAAATTCTTTTTAATAACAACCATTTTTTACATGTTTAGCTATTGTTTTAATTTTCATGTATGTTTTAATTACTATTTAATTTTATAACATTTCAAAGTCAACTACTTGAAACATTGGAAAACTTAATAGATTTCAAGTAGGTAACTTTAAAATTTTATAAAATATAATCTATAAAAATGATCAAAAAATAAAATAAAATCTATCATAAAATCTATTTTTTTTAAATAAAAAAATTCATCATTTTAATAATCCAAAAATAAATTTAAAAGGCACAAACATAATTGATTAAAAACATTATATTTACACATTAAAAAAATTAAAGTAAATTATAGTATAACCAAAATCAAAATTAAATTTAGAGCATTGACTAAGAATATAAAAAATAACAGATAACGAAAGGAATGTTAAAAAATATAAATACAAATATAATGTTTTAAAATAAGAATACAGTGTTCCATTAAAATATTATTTAATTAATTGTTTTTATGAAATTATTGTTGTTTTATATTATTTTTTATAGGTTAAATAAGAATGTAAAATTTCATTTAGATTGTATTTTTAATACATTATTTATATATTTTCAAAGTGATCTATTTGAAACATTATTATGTTTAATGTAGGTGACTTTGAAAGCATATAAATTATAAAATTTAAATACCATGTAAATGAAATTTGATAAATCGACTCAACATATAAAACATAATTAAAAAGAAGAAAATAATAAATATAATAAACATTGGCTAATTTACATGTCAAAAAATTTATTGCACAAAAATATAATATTTTAACTTGAAAATATTAATTAACATAATTATTATTAAGTATTATATTATTAATTACATTACTATGAAGTATTATTAATTATGTTTTTATAATTAAATGTCAGTAATTAAATTATTAATATATATTAATTATAGCATTAAATAGTTATAATAATTAAAATAATAAGTGTTAATAAATAGAAAAATAATATAATTATTAAATAAACTAATATAGTTGTTAATAATATATTTTCAAAAAAATATTAAATATATTAGTAATATAAAAAAATTAATTAATAATAATGTTATTATTAACAAATTATTCACACACACAGATATATATATGTATCTAAATAAAGGAAAATAAAAACAATATATATACAATATATATATATATATATATATATTATTTTTTATTTTGGAAAAGGCGACATCTGGCTTGCTGCCTTGAGACTAAAACCCAAATGTGACATGGTTGATGCCACCTTTGTGCATTAGTTTTAAAATAAAAATTCACCTATGATAATTTAAATAATTTTTTAAGAAGACATATAGAAAACTATTTCAAGGACTCCTCATTTTTAAAAAATAAATGAAAATTAAATCTCCCATCATTAGGGTGATTTTCTTACTTGAAAATATTTATAGTTGTTGATAAAATTAGATATTTTTAATGAAATTTTTTATGGGGGATCTATTAATTAATATTTTTTATAAACTTATTTAACATCAAATCTATATTTCAATTCAAAAATAAAAATATATTATAGGGGCCAAAAACAATAGTGAATATTTATTAATTCTAAAATGATTACAATTGTAGTAAATATATATTTTAAAACATTAAATCCAAAAATATATCTCATATAATCCCACTTTTTTCACATCTTACGATCCGTCCTCTAAATTTAAACCTCCATGGTTATTCCTGTATTGGCATGGACATGGGTTGGTTGGAGCGTAAGTGACCCTGATTTCCATCTGAAATATTTTTTTAGATCTTAAGTTGGGTTACCTTCAGAACCCCAAGGACTTGAAAGATGGTGTGAAAGGAATAAAAGCACATAACTAGTGGCCCCAACTTTACCAACCAACACAATATTCAATACATAATGATTTTGTGTTATCTTGCTTAATTATTCAGAAAATATAGTCCCCTTATTTGAGTGATGCAAGTGAAAGTGCAAAGGTACCTTCCCTTGGATTTTATACCCCCCCCCTCTATCATGATACTGACATCTTCAAACCAAGGCCTTTTGTGCTACCATGGCGGGAGACAGGAGGAAGTCCATCTGGGGATGTTGTTAATCACCAACAATCCTCTACACTAAAATATCATACATTGGTGAGGTTGTATCATATGTTCCTTCATCCATGCACTGATTATTTTTGTGATAACCACCCCCATTTTTTGTGTGACTTATGTAATTGAGCAGGGTTGAATGCCCCTGAGATGCAAATGATGCGGGATTTGATGTGTTTGATTCGGAGGCATGGGCATGGCATCCGAATGGAAGATTTATTCAGAAAAGGTGACAAGGCCCTTGCCTCCTTTCCCCAATGAGAAAAATATATTTTAAATATACATGAATTTATATTTAAATTTTATTTTTTTTATTTTTTTTGTTTATATATATATAATGTTTTTCAATAGAATTTAACTACTACTCAATATCCAGTATTACTTTCATTAAAGCAGTATGAAATTCTTATAGAAACCCTCTCCTAGGGATCCCTTTTATAAGGTGGCCTGCTTTGGAAATCCTTCTTGATTTCCAATGTGGGATTCAGGTCCTCCATTTCATACACCAAATTAATAATATATTATTATTAATAATTAAAAATTAACTAATAATAAATATTAATTACTAATAATCAATGATAATTAACTATTACCATTTTATATTAAATATTAAATATTAACTAATTAATATTAATAATATTTTAAACAATATTAAATAATAACTAACTAATTACTAATCAATATTAATAAAATATTTATAGTTAATGGTTATTAATTAATTAGTAATTAATAAATATGTAAATACTTATTAATAATAGTAATTACTAGTTAAATAAGTATTTATTAATTAATTACTAAATATTAATAATTGTTTATGATGTAATTACTAACAAGTATTTAGAATTATTGGTTAGTTACTAAATATTAATAATAATGATTAAATTACAAATTTTTAATTATTTATTATTAAATTATTATTAATTAATTGACTACTTGTTTCTAATTAATATTACTTACTATTAAATATTAATTACTAATAAATATTAACTAAATAATATGATTTAAAAATTAATAATATTAATTTATGATAAATATTAATTACTAGCTAATATTAATTACTAATAAATATTTAAAATTATTATTTAGTAACTAATTAGTAAAATTAATAATATAATTATTCATTATTAATTAAATATTAATTAATAAATATTTCTTTACTTACTAATAATACTAATTACGAATTAACTAATTATGGAAAAGGTCTAGTTAGAAGCAAAGCTACTAACCTTTTATTAAAAGAAAAAATAAAAAGATAATAAGTGAATGGGAGGGGTCAAACAAAGAGATGTTCCTTCATCTGGAAAACTAGTTTAAGGGTCATACAAAGAAAGATCATTTTCATATCCATAGTTATAATAATCAGTAGTTTTCCACTCCAACTGTGAGTGATCCTGATTGAGAATCCTAAGAATCGCTACCTTGGACCTTTCTTGCTTCCGAGTGGGCTTGACCTTTAAATACTTGGAGGATGATCTGGTAGAAACATTCCTTAGCATAATGAAATATCATTATGTGGCCTTCTTTTTGGAGGAGCCATATTTTTTCCTTCATTTCCGCTCATCTTTCCCCTTCCACTTATGACAACATACTTAAAAGAAATAGCTCCAACAATGCCTAAAGGATGTGTGGTGACCAATAAAATCATCTATTTCTATTTATCACTTCTATAATCCAAAATGTTACCCCATTTAATATGTCCTAAGGAATTGGAACTTTTTCAGGCATCCTAAATAACTTTGTGAAAGTCTATAACATCATAATCTTACTACAAGATCTCACCCTGCCTATCATTATGAGGATTCAAGGCACCACTAAAATACATATCAACAAGATGAGAAGAAAAAAAAGACACTACTTCTAACTGATTCTATCCCCCACTTTTTCAACCTCACCCAGGATAACCAACATAGTAGGAGTAACATCAACCCTATTAGATGAATGTTTCTTTGGAGAGCCAGTTTGACTATTAAAAACCCCACCAAGAGATTCTGCGAAATCTATAGTAGTGAGACCACTAGGCTCAAAAAATTTTCCCTGTTCAACATTTGAATGATTATAATGACCATCATTTGATGTTACCTCCTCCAAAAGATCCACCCAAGAATTCAAGGGTCCACTATTAGCACATTCCAGAGACTTCTCATTCAAGAACAACCCCTTTCCCTTTAAGTTAGGCATCTGAGAATTTCATTTCCCTGAGGCCTGCACACCAACCCCATTAGGAAAGGTCCTTCCAAGAACATTTCCATCATGAAATAAGGGATTTTTTTTTACTTTTGGTATACTATGATAGTGAGAGGGTGGGTATCCCTTTATCCCAAACCTCTCACTAGATACCTTCCTTCGAAATAACTCCAGTGAGTGACCAACAACCATACAATAATTAAAAAAATGAGTTTCCTTCATATACGACATCAATTAAGATGTCATCTATGGGAGTGGATAAAGTTACCCTATTAATAATGATGGATCAGAGATCAACCTCCACTAAAATCCTGGAAAAAATGTACAAACCACACAAACTCAATTTCTTTATACTGATTGATGGGAGTCCCAATTATTGTAATGATATCATACAGAGTCCTCAAATGCCAAAGGATCCAATTGAGTCCATCAAGATGAACCAATACCTGAGAGAAGGCGCTTTTTCCTTGAGATGTTGAAATCAAATACCATTCATGTAGATAAAGCCATCCATGCTTTTAAGAATAGAGAACCAATGCTCCATACCAAAATTTTAGAGTCATTCAAATAGAATTGACTATGTATGAAACTATGGACAATGGAGAAACACCACCAGTCTGATAATCCCCAAAAAAATTAATTTTGATGGAAAAAATCATCAAACTTTCAATGCTTCTCACCTTTAATGGATATGGTATGCTTGGAAAGGAGGGATGGTGGAAATTGGAACATGCATACTATGCAAGCATGATGGGTAAAAAAATTCCTACATTCTTGGTTTTTTATGGGTTTAGTACCCATTGGACTTACAGGTCATGTAATGGGCCTACGGTCCATGTAATAAATAAATAAGTCTTGATGGGTGGGTTTTCCCCTTGGGGGGCTATGGTCTAGCTTTTCGGCCCATGTATGTGGTTTGTGTGTGTTTTAATGTTATTATACCCCCAAACATCTAATATAAATATATATATACATATATATACATATATATATATATATAACATAATAAAATAAAATAAAAAATTAAATATACAAACATGTATAATTAATTTTTTTAATATGGAAAAGAAAAAAAGTGACTTACTGTCTTTGGCCATATTTTTTGGAAAAGGCAGTAATGACCTTTCATCCTTTGGTGCAAACCCAAAAAGACCAAAGGAGGCAAGTCCATTGCTGCCTTTGTATCTTATTTTTAAAAATTATTTAACATAAATTTATTTTAATAAATATTTTTTTTAAAAAAATTATATAAAAAAACACTCCATTAGATGATACCAGATAACAAGAATATTCTGAGGATCGATAGATACAATGAAAGATGAGTAATCTAAAAGATGTTGGCAATGGAGTACATGGATTATGACTAGATGAGGGAGAAGAGAGAGGTGGTGGTGGTCACAAGGATGTTAGGAGTGGTCTATAAATCAGATGGAGGAGACAAGAAGCAAAGAGAAGTGTGGGTGGGGGAGGAGGTGGGAGGGGCATGGAGGAAGTTGGACATGATCTCATCACCATGGCAGGGAAGTACATTGTTGGTTCAGTTCAAAGGGGTGCCATTGAATTTTCAATGGACTCCAGGGATAAGAAATTTAGGGTTTCTCTCCAATTTAGAGCCCTGGGAGGAGACATATATGGATTTTTTTTCTAATATTAGGCTTTATTTTCTTAACAAAATGGATAGGGATTTTCATATTTTGAAAAGGGGTCTAGTGAAGAATCTGGTATGTTATTTTGCGGTGATGTTATGTCAGATATATTAGTAAAAAATTAATTTATGGATATTTAGATGGTAAAATTTCTATTTAATTTTTTTTCTATCTAATCATTTTATTTATTTTGGTGGAATTATTTTTTTATTTAAATTATATGGTTATATGAATTAATGTTCTTTGTATGATTTAATTTATGTATGAATTATTATTTTTTGTATGATTTAATTTATATTGAATGATTTAACAAATTTATATCTGGTTTTTTCATAATTCAAATTTTATGTATAAAATAAAATAATTTATATTCAGGGAAATATTATTGTTTAGAAAAATGTATATATTTTTAATTTAAATTGTGAATATTTAGATTTTAATATATATATATATATGTATATATATGTATATATGTATATATTATATTTAAAGTTAAATAAATTTAACATTTAATATTCGATTCATTAATAAATAAAGTAAATTTACCTAAATTTCTTATAAAAATTTAAATATTAATAATTATTTATAAAATATATTATTAAATTTATTTAAAAATAATTATATATATGTGTATTATATTATTTGTGATATATAAATTTATTTTAAATATATATTATATTATTTGATACACACACACACACACACATATATAATATAATTATCTTTGTTGATTGTGAGAAAATTCATAGGGATTCCTAGGGTTGACAATCCTAGGGTTTCCTAGGACTGAAGGTTCTTGGCCGGTGTTTTCAGTGATCATGGGTTTTGATCGTAACATTTTCTGTGATAGAACTTCTCTCCTCCCCCACCCTAATCACTATTTAATGGACTCTCAAATGGTAATCGATGAAAAAATCATTCATTAATAAATAAAGTGAAAATGAATATTGTGGCTAATAAAGGTGGAAACACGTTTCTACTACATTGAATGTCTCTTCTTACCATTTGAATGTTCATCTCGGATCGACATTTAAATCTCAGTTCCCTAAAGAACACACTGCAGAATATTTGGAACTTAAATGAGGGAATAGACATTAGAGAAATTATAAGAAATCACTTTATATTTGAATTCTTCGATAAGAGAGATAAACATATTGTTCTTAAGGGGTGATCGTGGTCATTTGATAAAAAACATATCTTAATAGAGGATCTTTAAAATGGAGAGGATAGCCAAAATTTTAACATTTACAAATCTTCCTTCTCGATAAAGTTTATAGTAATTCCCTTCCATGGGAGATAAAAGTGTATTATGCATGATATAGGTGAAAAAATTGGCGAGTTCGTGGAATAGGACTACTTAGATCCCATTCATTAAGGATCAGCAGTGCAAATTAGGTTGATGGTGAATGTTGGGAAGCCACTTATGCATGGAATGTTTTTGTATATGAAGGAATATGATACATTGATCTCTTTCATGTATGAAAAATTACCTATTTTCTACTTCTTTTATGGATGTTTGGGGAATACAGAGACAGATTGAATATCAATGGCGGCAGATGGAGAAGGAAACATTTTACTATAGTACTACCTATGGATTCATGCAAAAATAAAGGGTGGTATTTTATTATGAAAGCTGAAAAGTAGAAGGATAAAGACAGAATATCTAAAGCTTTAAGTGCACATTCTGTTTCAGTAAAAAACTACATATCTTGTAGGGGCCGCCTACTTTTCCATTTGAAAAATGAGATCATTATTGAACAAAAGATGAGAAAACTCAAGGACCCAATTCTAAATCAACTAACTTAGGGAACATAAATTGCTACCATAGATCGACCATTTAACAACATGCAAAATGGGATTTATCAAAAATAAAAAATGGGGTTGTCCTAAGTGTTGTTAAAAGGAGGACACTTTTATCAATGCTATTTATAGATCTGATAGAGTGTACCCTTTATCAGTGATTTCGTTAACACCAGATAAAGGGGGGACTTTATCAGTGCTACAAATAGTGATAATAAAGGTCATACTGCTATAATGTGCTGTTTTAATTATAGTACACTAAAACATCAACATTTATATGGAAAATCCATAATTTAATTGAAATAAAAATTTCAAAAAAATACATAAAAAACACTATATTAAAGAAATTTCAAAAAAAAATTGTATACAATCACTACTAGAATCTTAACCTAAACCCACTATTCTGAATCATGAGTATAGCCTAGAAAATAATGGGTACAGTCTATAACAACAATAATCGTGGGTGGTTAAGTAATCAGGATAGGCCTATACCCATTGTTTGACCAAACCATTGGTATAGAACACCTATACCCATGATTTTTAGACCTATGGTGTAGAAAATTTCAATGGAAAGACCTATATCCATGCTTTGGTCAAACCGTTGGTATAGATCCTTTATAAAAACACCCACGGTTGGGAACTAATCCTAACACCTTCCACAAACACTTAAGTGTCTTTACCACTATCATACACCAAATTTGGTGTTCTCATATTAAAAAACATATATATGTATATGTTAAAAAAATAATTTATATTAATTGATTTATTATTTTTTTATTATTCTGCAAAAAATAATGGGCCACCATATACCCACAATTTGGTGAAACTGTGGGCATAGGTTCTTTATTAAAAAAAATAACTTTGGGAATTGATACTAACACCTTCCACTTATAATACAATGACTATAACAATATCCTAAGAAACATACTTTTTCTTATATTGTTTAAATATAATATATATATATATAAATTTATTTATTTTAAAGTATTTATTATTATTGTTAATATTATGAAAAAATAATGAGCCAATATATAAAAACGGTTTGGTCAAACTGTGGGTATATGTTACCTATACCGACAGTTCACCCAAACCATCTGTATAGGTGCCCAAAAACATTACCTATACCAATTATTAGGTCAAAACGTGGGTATAGGTTTTCCCACAGCCTTCCTATGAAAAAATTTCCCCTGCGAAACCAATTTCCATGGTTTACAAAAACCATGGGTTTAGGGGTGAGCTATACATATGTTTTTTGGAGAACCGTGGGTATAGGTCCTTCCCATGAATGTTTTCCCACATGGATATAAAGGTAACCTATTGCCACAGTTTTAGAAAAAATTGTGGGTATATCCTTATCTTCCAGTAGTGAATTAAATTAAAAATTACTCTAAAAAAAATACAAAAACATTAATGTTTCATTGTCTTTCGCAACCGAACCCTTCTCAAAAAATCACGATCATGGTATTAGTAGCAGAAAAAACTAACCCAAATCAATAAAAAAACAAGCAATATAAGAAAAAAATTATTATGTTAGAAATACTCTTAATAAATAAATAAATAAAACCTAATATGAAACAATACATGAATAAAATGTTAATTTTCAATAAAAGGGCACACTTAGAGTTATAATGTTCACACCATACATCATATTATGTTTGGGATAGTTTCTACACACCAAAAATGACTTATGAATAATTTTACTAAGTTATCGAAATAATCCAAATATATTTTCTTAGTTTTGAATATGTCACTTGTCTTTTTTAATAAAATATAAAATTTAAATAAAAAGACACACTTAGAGTCATACTAATCACACCATGTGTTATATTGAGTTGTGACTGATTCCTACACATAACAAATGACTTATGGATTGTTATCCTAAAGTATCAAAACAATATGAACGATTTTTCTCATATTTGAGTACGTTACTTGTGTTTTTTACTAAAATGTCATTTTAAAATAAAAACATTCACTTTGAGTCATATTGGTCACACCGTGTGTTAGTTTGTTGTGAGTCTGATTCCTACATGTCACAAATGACTTATAAATAATTTTATGAAATTATCACGACAATTAGAGCATGGTTTCTTGGTTTTTAGTGAGTAGAAAAATATTTGAAATAAAATGTTAATTTTAAAATGACAATAGACACTTTGAGTCATAACGAGCATACCATGTGTTGGATTGAGGTGAATATAATTTCTACATGTAAAAAATTACTTATTGATCATTTTAATAATGTATCAAAACAATATAAAGGTGTTTTCTCTATTTTGAGTTTTTCACTTTTCTTTTTTACTAAAATTATAATTTTAAATAAAAAGAAACACATGGAGTCATACCAGTAACACCATGTGTCAGATTTAGGTGTGGATGATTCATACACATCAAAAATGAATTATACATTATTTTCCTAAAGTATTAAAAAAAATTGAATGTGTTTAATCCGTTTTGATTATGTCACTTTTTTTTACTAAAATGTCATTTTTAAACTAAAAACATGCACTTTGAGTCATATTGGTCACATAATTTGTCGCTATGATGTCAGACTGATTATTACACATACAAAATTACTTATAAATCATTTCTATAAATTATCAAAAAAATAAGAGGTTATTTTATTAGTTTTCAGTGAGTGACACATTTTTAACTAAAAAGTTAATTTTAAACTCATAATGGAAACTTTGAGTCATATCGGGCATACTATGTATCATATTGAGGTGAAATTAATCCTTACACATAAAAAATGCCTTATGGATCATTGTACTAATGTATCAAACCAATATGATTGATTTTTATTTATTTTAAGTCTGTCAATTGTATTTTTTACTAAAATTTCAATTTTAAATAAAAAAGACACACTTAGAGTCTTACTAGTCACAATGTGCGTCTGATTGAGGTGAATCTCACTCATACACCCAATAAATAACTCATGGATTGTTTTATTAAAATTTAAAAACAATATGAATGTGTTTGTTTGGTTTTGAGTATGTCACTTGTGTTGTTTACTAAAAGGTCATTTTAAACGTAAAACACACATATTGAGTCTTACTGGTCATATCGTGTGTCAATTTGATGTTAGACTAATTCCTACACATCACAAACTACTTATAAATGATTATCCATAATTATCATGACAATAAGAGTGATTTTTCTTGATTTTTAGTGTGAGACACACGCTGGGAACTAAAATTTCAATTTTAAACTCTTAATTATGTCATTGAGTCATATCGGGTACACCATGTATCAGATTGTGTTGTGGATGATTCTTACACATAAAAAATGACTTATGGATTATTTTCATAATGTATCAAAATAATATAAATGTGTTTTATTAGTTATAATTATGTCACTTTTCTTTTTTACTATATGAAATTTTAAATAAGAAAACACACTTGGAGTCATACTGATCACACCGTGCACTAGATTGAGGTGAGGATGATTCCTATATGTGACAAATGATTTTTAGATCATTTTGATAAAGTATCGAAAAAATCCTAATGTGTTTTCCTAGTGTTTTTTATGGAACCTTTTTTTCTAATAAAATGTATTTTTAAGTTGGAAACATGCACTATGAGTCATACTGGTCACATAGTGTTTCAGTTTGATGTGAGACTGATTACAGACATCAAAAATGAATTATGAATAGTTTTCCTAAATTATCAAGACAATCTGATCATGTTTTCCTAGTTTTTAGTGAGTGACACAAATTTTTAACTAAAATGTCAATTTTACAATGATAACCACCACTTTGATTGATACCAGGTAAACCATGTATCATATTAAGGTGATGATGATTGTTACACAGAAGAAATTACTTATAGATAATTTTCCGAAGGTATCAAAACAATCTGAATTTATTTTATCTACTTTGAGTATGTCACTCATTTTTTCACTAAAATATCAATTTTAAATAAATAGACACACTTGGAGTCATACTAGTCATACCATGTGTCATAATATGGTACGACTAATTACTAAACATCAAAAACGACTTATAAAATACTTTCCTAATGTATCAAAACAGTCTGAATGTGTTTTCTCAGTTTTGAGTACTTGGGGTATGTTTTGAAATAAAATCTAAATTATAAACTAAAAACATATAGTTCGAGTCATACCAAAACACTGTATATCAGATTGAGGAGTGGATGATTAATTATATGATGTGTGTTTTACATTCAATTATATGCAACAAGAAAGCAATGATATAACATCTTCCATTTATATGTTATAGGAAATCTCTGGCCTCTTAAAACACCTCACGTTTCAGGAAGCATGGTGTTTCCTATTCCATCCAAAAGGAATGTGTTATCTATTTTATGGATTGTTGTAGATATTTGAAAGAAAAATATGAATTCCCAAAATATCTTGGAAAAAAACAAAATAAGTATTAGATAAAAATGATAGGGAAATTAACATAAAAGCAGTAGATCAAAATATGAAAAAATTAACTAAATAAGTAGTAGAAATTCACCTATTTATGATGTATGTATACATTCCTAACCCATTTCCTTTTTTCAAATATCTTCATTGTGGCCTTGAAATCCAATATCTCATGCACATTATTAGCTTTGAAAAAACCACTTCAACTTGAGAAAAATAATCCACCTTTATATGGAAACAATTCTTATGTTAGTAATACTATAAAGTAATAAATTTAAAATAAAAATGAAACAATACATTAATAAAATTTCAATTTTGAATAGAAACAACACAATTTCAGTCATACTAGGTAAATTGTGTATTATATTGAGGTATTGTTGGTTCCACTATACATTTTCATACTAAAATTCATTAAAAATTATGGTTAATCTATCAATATTGCTGTTTGATTACTGATAAGGGTGAATGCATTGGATAATAAAAATAAAATTACCTCATCATGTGTACATCATATTTTTTGAGTGCATGATCATATGATATGATTAAATCATACTTATTAGAGAAGTAATTTTTTCATGATATTTGTGAAAACTAAAAATATATATATCAGATAAAAATGGTAGGGAAATTAACTAAAAAATTAGAAAAAATGTTGAAAAAACAATTAAATAAGTATTAGATATCCACATATTCATGACATACGTTTACATTCTGAAACCAGGTATGATTCCCATTAATTTATAAACAAATATATTTATTCTTGTGAATATGATTAATTTTGAAAGTATTGTTAATAATAAAAAAATATAAATACAAAAAGTATTAATAAATATTTTAAATGAAATTGTAATTATCTTAGAAAATACCACTTTTGGGATGCTAGTTTTTTGATGGTGTATGTTATCTTTCATAAATTCACAAAAATAATATCCGTAATATTTTCTATTGGTTTTTTTAGGAACTATAGAAATGTTGAAAGAAATAATTAATTTGTTTTGATATAAGTTTTGATTATGAAATAATATTATATATAACCTAACACTTATCCACTTGTAGAAGTTGATAGGCTAACCGATCTCATGGAATATCTTTATTCTAAAATTTTGACGATATTTAAAATCCTCCCTATCATAATATAATTCTTATTGAAAAATAATATAAAATATATAACGTGATCTTCATTTCTAAAATGTTACATGTATTGTATTAAAAATTGAAAAACTTCATCATGTGTGGTCTTTTTTTTTTGGGCATCCATGCTGTGAATCTATAAAATAAATCATTTGATTATCCAAATTGAATTCAATGTTTAACCAATAATACCTAAAAAGAAAAAAAGGAATAAGTAATTAAAGGAATGAAAATATATTTTATATAATTAAATTTTATTTCTTACCCCTATATCATTATTAATAAGAAAAACATATCATCCCTAAGTTTTATTTCAAACACTACAACTAGTTTTCCCACTCTTCCATAAATTTAATTTGAACCCAATGAGATATCTTATATAGATATATTTAGGGGACTAATGAATATATATTTATGTTTACAGTGATTTCCCCTCAAAGAGTATTGATATATATGCCTGCAAAAAATATAAATTGTATTTAGTCAAAATTAACAGAGTAGATTATCTACATGAAAAAAAATCATGAAAAACAACTCATGTATGCATTTACAAATGATACACTTATCCATTCATACTCGAGGTTTTCATTTACATTATCAAGAAAAATATAGTCTATAATAGCCTCTCTGTAGATTTATTCTTCAAAATCAACTATGAAATTAATACCACTTTGTAACCCTATATCTGCATAAACATTTAATGTTAGTAAATGTGTAAATTGAATAAGCATTGTAAAGGTTATTGGCGAAGATATTTTTGATTGGTTGGTTGATCCTTTATTTTTTTTAATTTGACAATCTAATTCACCCTCTTCCCTTTTTCCATCTATAATAAAATTCATCGATTCAGACCTTTTTCATTAATTATTAAATATTTTCCATAAAAAATAAATTTGAAGTCATTACCTCCTTATCGACATGTTTTTTAAAAGATCTAACAATAATGGTATTAATGTTCCAATAGATTTTTCAACCGTATGAATATCTACATCATCAAGTGGAATAGGTAGATCAACACTTGGATCATGAGATATGTTAATCCCTACTCTCACATGCCCTATTGGATGTTGTATGTGGTGTATAATATCTACTTAGATATTGAACACGGTATCCCTCACAATAAGGTGATGAGTGGGTGTAGATAGATATAAATAAAAATAATTTTCATCCTGTAGAATATCATAACATGAAAGGTATTAGTGTATTGCTAATTCAGATTTCATAGAAACAATTATGAAAATATTGATTACATATTCTAAGATATCTCATTAGGGTAATGGCTTGCTGAAAAGCAGGTGATGGTGGGAGAATCTTCAAGAAGTGAATATTTTTGTATTGCTTCTTCTCTTTTATTATTTCCCATAAAATTTTGTAAAAACTCTAACTAAGAATTAGTTTTTTTCATCTAGAGTAGCTAATCATGCCTGCAACACCCCTATTTTCTTATCTTTACCCCATGTTCATTTTTATTCCCAAAATATGTTTATGGTGACTCCACAAAACCCACACCTCTGACATAACCATACTGTTTTGGAAACTTTAAGGACATTAATAGTAGTAATTAATCAGGAACATCTGATGAATATTCTTGTGTCTAAGTCAGATAAAAAATATAGAAAAATAAATAATTATCATCACATAATTATTATTTAAATAAAAATAAATTTTTATTATGTCATACTTATACATACTTCCAATAATTTTTTCATGTTTTCATCTAATAGTATCCATTTTTTATTTACACATTCCTCCTACCATAACACATGATTTGGGATGGAAGTGGATTTTGATTTCAATTCATCAATATACATAAAAATAGGGTAACATAATTATGTTTCTGTTCTATGTCACATAAAATTATCATGGTATATTTAAAAAATATGCAATTTTTTTCAAGTGACGCATACCCCATCCTTGAGTTATGGTATGGGTACATTGGTTTTTCTGCACGTTGCCTATTTTTAGCACTTAATTTCTATTTAAAAAGTTAACCATTCATAATAAAATATATTTATACACATATTTTCAAACCATGTATTACCAGTCACAATGTACTTGAAAAGATGTTTCCTTATGATATCCAGTAAATGAATCCTAGGCTTCTTTGATTATCAGGTGTGCATACATCTGTGGTGGGTGTGGGATTATTTTCCCTTCATTATATTTGAGATAAAACTTCATAATAATTGTGATAAGGCCTCTGTGATCCTTTTTAGAAATCACTAATACAAATTTCATTTATAATTATTCTACTATAAATGCACTCTACATGGGACAATGAATAGCATGTCAACATTCCATTATTTAGTAAAATAAAGAAATTATATCATAATGTTACCAAAATCTCTTCCAAAATTGGAGTCTTAAGCATGATCCCAAAATTATGCAAAACATATATATCAATCAACATGTTCACCCTATGTGGTGGACCTAATTTAACTATTGAATATGACCTTTTTGGGGTTAATTGACTGTCCACATGAATTATGTCCAACCTTGAATTTTATTCCCTTATATCTCACTTTAATAATTTTTTCTAACACTATCATGCAATGAAAATCCTTTTTTCTAAGACACTGTTTTGTCACCATTTACCATTTCCTTGGGTTCAACAATATCAATATGTTCCTCTGTATTGGTAGCATTAGTACATGAAGTGTAACGACCCAAAATTTCATTAATGGAAAATCCCTCTTGATCCAGTTAAATGTTTCTTTATGAAAAATGTTTTTATAAGATATCAACTTTTTTAGTTTTACTTTAAGATTTGTGACCGTTACTTTTATAGCCGTTGAACAGTGATCATCTGGGTAGTTTAAATATAAGACTTTAACGAACCAATTTTCTACTCACACAAAGGAAGCGATGACCTCATCCAGTAGAATTTCCCCTTACGAAGCCCATTTGTCGGAGCTCGGAAAAGAGGTGGCGTCTTTGGGCTTTGCCCTTGACCAAGCCCAAGCTTAGCTTCATCAAGTCAAGCTCGAACGTGATCGTCTACGGGAAAAATGGAAGTTGATAGAGATTACCACTCGAGCGATGTTATCCGAGCAACCCCAAGAGTCTGTCACCATCGCACACCTTACCCTTAGGTCTTATGCGGCTATTTTAAGGGGTTATGTAACAAATAAGTAGCACCATGTTCATGTACATTATTTTTTTTTGTATATAATAATGAATATAATTTCTAGTCATTTTTGATACATTGTAATTAGTTTTTAAAGTACAAATGGTGTTTTTAGTTATTATTTAATTAAGAATTATATTTTATTAAATTAAAGGATTTTTGAATTAAATAATATTTTAATAAAATATTATTATTAATATTAAATTAATTTTTATTAAATATAAATGATCTTATAATTTTATGAATGCAATTAAAATTTTTATTAAGGTTTGAAAGCCATTTCTGTCAAAACCCGTGAATTTTTTATAAATGTCGGTTTTTATTTTAAAAGTGAAAATTCACATATTTAGAAAATTATTTAGATAAAATAAATATTATTTTTGGAATCAGGATGTCGAAATTATCCAACGGTGAATTTTTCATAATTTTCTGAGACAGTCAAATTTTTGGGTAAAAATTAAATACCATTTAAATATATAATGTGTTTTATGACATCATAATGACCCAATGGTGATGTAATAAAATACCATAATCCTTATGTTCGGTCAATATATGTTTTATCATTAAAATAATGAGGTTTTGGGTTTGTTTTACTCACTTTTCAAAGCATTAATGGAGCCCTCAAGACTTATTCAACACTTTGCCTTTTTAAATTAATTTCCATGGGAGTGTGACTCACCTCCACATAAGCAACCCTAATTTTTTAATAAGTTCGGACATTGGACTTGTAAAATATTGTTTTCCTCTTTCCTTTTCCAGAAAACATGGGCAAATACCATGGGATGGTTTGTGGTTTGGATTATTTTAATATAAGGGGTCCCAAACCTAAATAATAAAGAATTCTCTCACCTTTCCTATATAAACCCACCCAAGCTCCCACTTCCTCCTCACTCAAAGCCCTTGAAGTTCGTCCAACCTCTGCCCTACTCTCTCTAGAATCCTCTCAAGGTGCCCCAAGCTCCCAAGAAGCCTCTCACAAGCCTCTCTCTAGCCTTTGGAAGCACACTTCCAAGTAAGGGGTTTTCTTCCTTTCTCATTTTTTTGTCAATTTTCTTTAAGTTGTATTTCCCTTTTTATTTCAATTATGAATGTTGGGGTATGGTTTTTCACCTCCCCCATACTTCCCTCTTATTGTTTCAATGATGGTAGAACCCTTTCTCTCTCATTAAATTCCTCCCATGTACACCCATTACTATGTCGAAATTCCGAAAGGAACTTCTCTCTCTTCTTTTACATTCAAGCAATACTTTTGTATCATGAATATAAATTCCATTTCTATTGTTGGGAAATGTATATATATGATCTCATTACTGTCCATTACATGTAAATATGATGAGTAACCCCTTTCTCTCTCATCAACCCTTTTTATGAATTCTTATGTCACGCTGTTACGCTGCCGAAATCGCACCGATTTTCTAAGCCAATGTCTTTGTGTAGTGAATACCATGCCCATTTCTCCATCAAGGGTATTCACCTTTATGCACATTTACATATTGATTATAAAGTTTCATGTATGAATTCCACTTTCCTTTATCGTGGAATAAATGATTATGTTTTATGAATCCATGTTTTATGATCCATGTGGCACACTTATGCATGAAATGAAATGTTTAAGAAGGGTGCGCCCTTTATAGCGCTCCAATGCATTGGGTAAAGTATAGTATCATGATACGTCATGTGCAATGAGTGTTGACTCATGCTAATTCAAGTGAAACGAGAGTTTACTCGTGCTTCAAGTGCAATGAGGGTTTACTCATGCTCCATGTGCAATGAGCCTTGGCTCATGCTAATTCAATGTTAAGTGTTGTTGCCACATTTCCATGTTATGATTATCATGCTTTATCATGCCTTTATGTTCATGTTTCTATTATGATCTATTGATATTCCTATTGCCTAACATGTATTTCACTCCTCATGTTATTCATTGTTTACCCCCTTACTGGGCTTTATAGCTCACCCTTTTCTTATGCATGTCCTCAGGTTATCCCATGCAATGCTAAGTACGAAGGAATGTAGTGGTCATGTAAAGGAAGTTTTCAATAAAGATGTTGTATTTCAAGTTTAAAGTTTTTATGTAATGATCCTAATCCCAAAAGACACTAAACCTCTCGATCTTCTTTGTTGTATGAAGTGAAGTTTTATGTAATAAAGCATGCTTAAGTTGAAATAAAAAGCAGGGTTGTCATAGTTGGTATCAGAGGGTAGGTTTAGATATTTTTGGGATTAGGAAACCCTAGTAAAGCCTTAGATACAAGACTAAGCATAATAAAAACATCCCTATATTTTGGTGAATACTAAGTAAGTGGTTTATCAAACAAATACATCCCTGTCTGGATACGAGCAGGTAGAGGCGGCTCTGGCACAGATGTATCCTAGGGGTAAAACCCGAAAACACCGCTTTGAGCTAGACTCGAACGGGAACTGGTGCACGACAACGGGCCTTGCTGAACTCTTGGTTACGACACTCCCGGGGGATATGTTTTGATGAATTCACAATCTTAGTATGAACCCTTATTAAAGGAAAAATTCCCCTAAGAATATATTTTAGAAGGAAGATCATGAAAAGCCTGGATTGAATCCTATAGACTCATGAGTTAAAGAGATTAAAGTTTATTTATAAGTCATCAACTTTTGTCTTTGGATTAACCTTTATGTGTTACCCCTAACTTTCTTTTATTCCAGCCAATGGCCGGTAATAGGAGAACTCGGGCTAACAACCGTTGTGAAGATCAGTGTGATGATTGTACTTATGAGATGCCCAATCCAATGGGAGCGGGAATCGCGAACTTTGTCACGCTTCTCTCTCAGCTAACTCAAGTTTTGAATAGAAACACTGGTCAAGAGGAACGTTCAACCCCCCCTAAGAAAGAACAAGTCGCTATTGAAAGCTTCATGAGACAAAGGCCTCCTACTTTTAGTGGATCATCTGATCCCACGATCGCTGAACAATAGATCAACTCCATTGAGAAGATATTCTCCATCCTCCAATGCTCTGAAAAAGAGAAGGTTCTCCTGGCAGCTTATCGTATGGAGGGTGAAGCTGATCAATGGTGGACGTTGATCAAAAATACGAAGCCTGAGGAGGAGATCGAGGCTTTGGAATGGAAGGTATTCCGGAAGATGTTTTTCGATAAATATTTTCCACGCACCCTCCGTCTTAAGATGGAAAGGGACTTCCTTTCCCTCAAGCAGAAAGATGAGGAATCTGTGGGAGCGTACGAGGCAAACTTCACAAGGCTTGCACGATACGCTTCCGGCTTTGTCGTTACCCCCGAATGCAAGGTTGACCGCTTCTTTGGTGGGCTGAAGCCTAGCTTGCGGAAAGCATTAGCGATCCGTGACTTCGACAGCTATGAGGAAATTGTCCGATGTGCCCTCAAGGTTGAAATGGAGATCGGAGAATCACAGGGGTATCATGGGGAAAAGAAGCGGAAGGTGGACTTCAATGCTGGTGGTCCGATGGATAAATCCAACGGCGCTAAGAAATTCCAGCACCCCACTTGCCAAAAGTGTGGAAAGAAGCACCCTGAAAATTGCCTTAGGGGGACAAGAAAATGCTTCAAGTGTGGAAGAGAAGGGCACCTAGCTGTTAACTGTCAGCAAGAAGGACCCGCGGCTGCGACAGAGGAGAGGAACGCTCCGTTCGAACCTCAACGCATTGTTCAATGCTTCAAATGCAAAGAACCGGGTCATTTTGCGAATCAGTGCCCTAATCCAAGGGTTATCGGAGGCAATCAAAAACCTCCAAGATAGTAAGGAAGAGCTTTTGACATCACTTCTGCTGAAGTGAACCCCGACAACGAAGTGGTGACAGGTACGCTAGTTATTCATTCAAGAATAGCGAACGTACTTTTTGATTCAGGTTCTACACATTCTTTTATATCTCAAAATTTTAGTAGAATAATCCCTGCACCACCACAAATCATGGAAGTAAAGATGTCGGTGAGTACGGAAAATGGGGCAATCATTGCATCCCATGAGTATAATTCCTCCCCTGTTATAATCTGTGGATTGAATTTCCCGGCGAACCTCGTCATACTCCCTTTGGTGGAATTTGATGCAATTCTTGTCATGGATTGGCTTTCCTTATATAGATCCAACATAAATTTTCAGGAGAGGGAAATCACACTCCATATGGAGAATCGACCCCCGATTCTTTACAAGTGTCAGGAGGAATATGAATCTCCTTTAGCTCCATCATCTCAAGCATGGATATTACTGCCTTATGAGCACGCATATCTGGCTCAGATGATTAAGTCCAAGGAAGAAACCACCTTTGAAGAAATGCCTATTGTGAGGGAATTCGCTGAAGTATTTCCCGAGGAACTTCCTGGTCTTCCTCCAAGAAGAGATGTTGAGTTCTCAATTGAACTTATACCTGGGGCGCTACCAATATCCAAGACTCCATATAGAATGGCTGTGGTTGAGCTTGAAGAACTGAAGAAACAACTACAGGAGAATCTGGATAAAGGGTTTATACGCCCAAGTGCATCACCATGGGGTGCACCAGTCCTCTTCGTCAAGAAGAAGGATGGGTCAATGCGGCTTTGCATCGATTATCGTGAACTTAACAAAATCACGATAAAGAACAAGTATCCTCTCCCAAGAATCGATGAATTGTTTGATCAGCTGCGTGTAGCACAATACTTCTCCAAGGTCGACTTGCGGTCGGGATATTATCAAGTAAGGGTGAAGAAGGAGGATATCCCCAAGACTGCTTTTCGTACAAGGTACGGGCACTATGAATTCATAGTAATGCCTTTCGGACTCACCAATTCTCCAGCAATATTCATGGACTTGATGAATAGAGTCTTTAGAGATTACCTAGACAAATTTGTGGTAGTCTTTATAGATGATATTCTAATATACTCCAAAACCAAGGAGGACCATGAGGAGCATTTAAAAACTGTACTAGAGACTTTGAGCAAGGAGAAGCTCTATGCAAAGTACAACAAGTGTGAGTTTTGGTTGAAGGAAGTCTCATTCTTGGGCCATATCATCACAAGCAATGGGATATCTGTGGACCCCTCCAAAATAGATGCAATTGAGGGATGGCCGAGGCCAACATCGGTAACTGATATCCGTAGCTTCTTGGGGTTAGATGGATATTACCGACGATTTGTGAGAAACTTCTCACGATTGGCCAACCCTCTTACCAAGCTAACTCGAAAGGGAGTAAAGTTTGCTTGGAGTGATGAATGCGAAGAAAGCTTCAAGAAGTTGAAAAGGAGGCTTATCACTGCACCCGTGCTCACTTTACCCACAAGTGGGGAGCTTTTTGTGGTATTCAGTGATGCTTCGAAGAAGGGATTAGGATGTGTGATGATGCAGAATGATAAAGTGATATCCTATGCCTCAAGGCAGTTGAAAATCCATGAGCTAAACTATCTAACGCATGATCTGGAGTTGGCGGCGGTGATCTTTGCCTTGAAAATCTGGCGGCATTATCTCTATGGAGAGAAATGTGAGATATATACTGACCACAAGAGTCTTAAATATATATTCACACAGAATGAGCTTAATATGCGCCAGAGAAGATGGATAGAGCTCATCAAGGATTATGACTGTTCAATACATTACCACCCTGGGAAGGCGAACAAGGTGGCGGATGCCCTAAGTAGAAAGGATCCAGCAATTCTATCAATGATGAGAATTGAAAAGGATCCAATCTTCTTAGACTTGATGAAGATGGACGTGGGAATCATAAAGAAGGGAACATCATCAATCCTTTCACAAATGATTGCTCAACCATCTCTTTTGGAAAGGTTAAAGGATTCTCAAAAGGATGATGCAGGAATCCAAGAAAAAGTGGAAGCTATCAAAAAGGGAAAATCCTCAGAGTTTAATGTTAATGAAGAAGGAATTGTGCAGTTTGGGAAGAGACTATGTGTTCCATCAAGTTCGGAGCTGAAGAAGGAACTTTTGTATGATGCACATAGTTCAAATTTCTCTATTCACCCAGGGAGCACAAAGATGTATCGAGATCTCCGAGAAAACTTTTGGTGGGATAATATGAAGAAGGAGATCGCTGAATATACATCAAAGTGCCTGGTGTGTCAGCAAGTGAAGGCAGAGAGGCAGAAGTCTAAGGGGATGATGCAACCATTGCCCATACCAGAATGGAAATGGGAGAACATCACCATGGACTTCGTCACTAGACTTCCAAGGACATCCAAAGGCAATAATGCAATCTGGGTTGTTGTGGATCGTCTTAGAAAGACTGCACACTTCATTGCTATTTGAGAGGATTTCTCTTTGGATCAACTGGCACGGATATATATCAGGGAAGTGGTACGGTTGCATGGAGTACCACTATCTATTGTGTCTGACCGAGATCCAAGATTTACCTCTAAGTTTTGGAAGAGTCTTCAACATGCTCTGAATACTGAACTGAACTTCAGTACGGCCTATCATCCTCAAACTGATGGCCAATCCGAGCGGACTATCCAAACACTTGAGGATATGTTGAGAGCGTGCTCAATGGACTTTAAAGGAGGATGGGATCAACATCTTCCTCTAGTTGAGTTCTCTTATAATAATAGTTTCGACTCGAGCATCCAAATGGAACCATATGAAGCCCTGTATGGGAAAAGGTGTAGAACACCGGCATGTTGGGATGAGGTCGGTGAACGTAAGCTGCTTGGACCAGAAATGGTCGAAGAAATGGTGGAGAAGGTGAAAACCATTCAGCAGCATATCAAGGCAGCCCAGAGTCGACAGAAGATTTATGTAGATAATCGTCGACGAGACCTTGAGTTTAAAGTCGGAGACATGGTGTTTTTACGCATATCTCCGTGGAAGAAGGTCATGAGGTTTGGAAAGAAAGGGAAGTTAAGTCCAAGGTACATCGGCCCCTTCGAGATTCTTGATCGTGTTGGGGCTGTGGCCTATCGACTAGCACTTCCACCTACTATGGCCAAGGTGCATGATGTCTTCCATGTATCCCTCTTAAGGAAGTACATACCATACCCTTCACATGTACTCTCTTCGGAGGTGGTACAATTAGAAGACGATCTTTCTTATGAGGAGCAACCAGTGAAGATCTTAGATCGTAGAGAAAAATTTCTACGAAATAAGACAATGCCCCTCGTCAAGGTGTTGTGGAGAAACCACAAGTTTGAAGAAGCAACTTGGGAGTCGGAGGATATGATGAAGCAAAGTTACCCACATTTGTTTTAGTGTGGTAAAAGGAAAATTTCGAGGGCGAAATTTCTTAAGGGGGGAATGTTGTAACGACCCAAAATTTCATTAATGGAAAATCCCTCTTGATCTAGTTAAATGTTTCTTTATGAAAAATGTTTTTATAAGATATCAACTTTTTTAGTTTTACTTTAAGATTTGTGACCGTTACTTTTATAGCCGTTGAACAGTGATCATCTGGGTAGTTTAAATATAAGGCTTTAACGAACCAATTTTCTACTCAGACAAAGGAAGCGATGGCCTCATCCAGTAGAATTGCCCCTTACGAAGCCCATTTGTCGGAGCTCGGAAAAGAGGTGGCATCTTTAGGCTTTGCCCTTGACCAAGCCCAAGCTGAGCTTCATCAAGTCAAGCTCGAACGTGATCGTCCACAGGAAAAATGGAAGTTGATAGAGATTACCACTCGAGCGATGTTATCCGAGCAACCCCAAGAGTCGGTCACCATCGTACACCTTACCCTTAGGTCTTATGCAGCTATTTTAAGGGGTTATGTAACAAATAAGTAGCACCATGTTCATGTACATTATTTTTTTTGTATATAATAATGAATATAATTTCTAGTCATTTTTGATACATTGTAATTAGTTTTTAAAGTACAAATGGTGTTTTTAGTTATTATTTAATTAAGAATTATATTTTATTAAATTAAAGGATTTTTGAATTAAATAATATTTTAATAAAATATTATTATTAATATTAAACTAATTTTTATTAAATATAAATGATCTTATAATTTTATGAATGCAATTAAATTTTTTATTAAGGTTTGAAAGCCATTTCTGTCAAAACCCGTGAATTTTTTATAAATGTCGGTTTTTATTTTAAAAGTAAAAAATCAAATATTTAGAAAATTATTTAGATAAAATAAATATTATTTTTGGAATCAGGACGTCGAAATTATCCAACGGTGAATTTTTCATAATTTTCTGACACAGTCAAATTTTTGGGTAAAAATTAAATACCATTTAAATATATAATGTGTTTTATGACATCATAATGACCCAATGGTGATGTAATAAAATACCATAATCCTTATGTTCGGCCAATATATGTTTTATCATTAAAATAATGAGGTTTTGGGTTTGTTTGACTCACTTTTCAAAGCATTAATAGAGCCCTCAAGACTTATTCAACACTTTGCCTTTTTAAATTAATTTCCATGGGAGTGTGACTCACCTCCACGTAAGCAACCCTAATTTTTTAATAAGTTCGGACCATGGACTTGTAAAATATTATTTTCCTCTTTCCTTTTCCAGAAACCATGGGCAAATACCATGGGATGGTTTGTGGTTTGGATTATTTTAATATAAGGGGTCCCAAACCTAAATAATAAAGAATTCTCTCACCTTTCCTATATAAACCCACCCAAGCTCCCACTTCCTCCTCACTCAAAGCCCTTGAAGTTCGTCCAACCTCTGCCCTAATCTCTCTATAATCCTCTCAAGGTGCCCCAAGCTCCCAAGAAGCCTCTCACAAGCCTCTCTCTAGCCTTTGGAAGCACACTTCCAAGTAAGGGGTTTTCTTCCTTTCTCATTTTTTTGTCAATTTTATTTAAGTTGTATTTCCATTTTTATTTCAATTATGAATGTTGGGGTATGGTTTCGAACCTCCCCCATACTGCCCTCTTATTGTTTGAATGATGGGAGAACCCTTTCTCTCTCATTAAATGCCTCCCATCTACACCCGTTACTATGCTGAAATTCCGAAAGGAACTTCTCTCTCTTCTTTTACATTCAAGCAATACTTTTGTATCATGAATATAAATTCCATTTCTATTGTTGGTACATGTATATATATGATCTCCTTACTTTCCATTACATTTAAATATGATGAGTAACCCATTTCTCTCTCATCAACCTTTTTTATGAATTCTTATGTCACGCCGTTACGCTGCCGAAATCACACCGATTTTCTAAGCTAGTGTCTTTGTGTAGTGAATACCATGCCCATTTCTCCATCAAGGGTATTCACCTTTATGCACATTTACATATTGATTATAAAGTTTCATGTATGAATTCCACTTTCCTTTATCGTGGAAGAAATGATTATGTTTTATGAATCCATGTTTTATGATCCATGTGGCACACTTATGCATGAAATGAAATGTTTAAGAAGGGTGCGCCCTTTATAGCGCTCCAATGCATTGGGTAAAGTATAGTATCATGATACGTCATGCGCAATGAGTGTTGACTCATGCTAATTCAATTGAAACGAGGGTTTACTCGTGCTTCAAGTGCAATGAGGGTTTACTCATGCTCCATGTGCAATGAGCCTTGGCTCATGCTAATTCAATGTTAAGTGTTGTTGCCACATTTCCATGTTATGATTATCATGCTTTATCATGCCTTTATGTTCATGTTTCTATTATGCTCTATTGATATTCCTATTGCCTAACATGTATTTCACTCCTCATGTTATTCATTGTTTACTCCCTTACTGGGCTTTATAGCTCACCCTTTTCTTATGCATATCCTCAGGTTATCCCATGAAATGCTAAGTACGAAGGAATGTAGTGGTCATGTAAAAGAAGTTTTCAATAAAGATGTTGTATTTAAAGTTTAAAGTTTTTATGTAATGATCCTAAGCCCCAAAGACACTAAACCTCTCGATCTTCTTTGTTGTATCAAGTGAAGTTTTATGTAATAAAGCATGCTTAAGTTGTAATAAAAAGCAGGGTTGTCATATGAAGAATGTTGTTTTGCCTCTATATTAGGATCACCAGTAGGTTGAAAAACATATTGTTCCTCAAGGTTGGGAGGATCACCATGTTCAAAAGTCATTATCTGTAAAATTTGTCGAACATTTAATTGAGATTATGTCAATTTAGTAGTGGAAATATAATAATATGAGGTAACATAATGTATATTACAAAAAAAGATTAACATGACTATTGAACTCAGTTTTTTAATGTTGAAGGGATTTCCCCCCACTATATAATATAAAAATCCCTTCATTATGGTGTCCTATGACATAAAAGATCCCATATACATTGGTTCCACTATTAAAAGATTGTGATGTCCCAATTAAATGGTCATCATTAGTTGAATTTTCATCTAACCCTTCAGTGGTTTAGGTCTATAATAGAATAATTGAACACTTTTGGTTTGCAGGATCTGAAACATAAAATACTTGTACTGCCTATGATGATATTATAAATGATTCATATTTTCACCCTTCCTTATTGAAATACACTTTCAAAAATCCCAATTAATCTATTTTAATATCACTCCTATTATCAACCCAATTACATTAAAAAATAAGCACTTGAAATGTTTTATAATCCAACTCTCATATTTGTTTGATAATTCCAAACCATCATATATTCGCATAAATTAGATTTATGTCCTTGGTACCAGATACATTAATCACCTCATCCACAGCTATAAATCCACTATTTTTAAGGGTACTATATTCATCATGTTTATTTGTATAGAATATATAACCATTAATTACATAACCATTATAAGATAATACACAAAACTTGGTCTATTGGCTAGACATAAAAGTTGTTTTGAAATTGAATCCATATTTTCACCTAAATCCTTAAAAATATCGTTTTGAAACCATCTTATAAAATATTTATTATGTGTATTTGATATCCATATTTGAACCTTTTATGGATTTAAATGCCTATAAAGTTTTTTCTGTGTTTCAAAATATGGAGAAACCTATAAACTATTATGAAAAATATAAAGTTAGTCTAGCTCTCGATATTTAATAGTGATTGTGATGAAATCTATTCTATAAAATCCTTCACACACAAGAATTAAAATGTGATGATATTTCGGTAGACCAATTCTTACCGCACTAGATAGGTAGTCGTTATAGAATTCCACTACTTCATCAAAAATATATCACACCACAATGCAACCTTATGGATGGCTTCGATTTAAGACATAACCTTTCAAGATCTCCATATAATGTTCAATGGGGTACATCCATTACTAATCTAAATGACCACATAGTCTAATATATCGTACCAAGTTAACCATCAAGTGAACCATCATATCAAATTATGTCGGTAGGAAGTACATTTCCAATTCACATAATATGACAACAATTTACTTTTAAATAGTTGGAAGTTATTTGGTTCTATAACTTTTTTGTATATAAATTTGAAAATGAAAAAAATCTTGGTTGATGTATGACAAAAATTCTTGGAAAAAATGCAACATAAATCTACATGCATTCGATCTTGCATAAAAAAATGACAATAATGTGATTTCAGATCCTTTAACATTCAATCACTCATTGGAATGATATTATTGATATTATATGAATATCCTTATGGAACATTTATATCATTTAGGATGTTTAAAAAATAATATATCCTTCCTAGAAAGAGTGTATGTAGATGGAGGAAGAAAAGTCTATTTTTCACTCTAAACTGGAACCAATTATTCCAAAATTCCCATGTAAATCATGCCCAATCCTGCCCTAATCACTTTTATTTTTTCTGAGTGAATTTAGTAACATGAAAATGACACTATCACATACATTTTTTTTCAATAGGAATAAAATAATGAAATTGTATGATGTGAAAAAAATTCCAGTATGATAATTTTTATAAATGTCATCTCTTTTTCCAATTGGTTTTTGTAATTTTTTTTCAACAAATGGTTTACCAAATGCAGTATCCATATATTTTAATTTCACAAATATTTAATCACATATTAGTAGAGATGGTGTTGTACATTATTTTAAATTCCAGTAAAATGATGTGGTACAAGATTAGAACTAATGTCATTAGGGTAGTAATCGACAATGTTATAGAAACACGGTATTCAATGGTTGTTTTAGACTAATTGACTATGTACCTTGTTCGCAAATGGGACACCCCTAAGTTCCATTAATTCTATATCCTAAAAAATTTACATAAGTAGGAATTAATTTCACATCCCACACAACATGGCTCTCAATGTGAATTTTTCATTTCTGTATGCATGATACAAATTAACACCTGAATCCCACAATAATTTCAAATCTTTTATCAATGATGTAAAATAATCATCAATATCAATACCCAGTTTTTTTGTTCTTTCTATAATAATATATAACATAATGTATATTGATTTCATGCATAACCATGGTGTAAAGTTATAATTTATAAACATAAGTATCCATGTACTGTGAGTTCTTATTTGAAAACCAAAAGGATTCAATCCATTTGTAGATAGAGCAAGATGAAGGTTTCTCAGCTCATTTCCAAACTCAGGATACTCATGATCAGTTATCTTCCACTGAGGAGAGTCTAATAGGTGATGAATTTTCCCATCCCTATTTCATGTATTTATATGCCACATCAATTTCCTTACAGTCTCCTCACTAATATATAGGCTCCTAAACCTTGGAATTATTAGAAAGAACTATACAACTTTCATAGGACCCGATTCATATTTCTTGTATTAGTAATAACCAAACTTTAGGCATCCTTTAAGTGATTTTTGGTCCTTTTGAAATAGTATACAATCATCTAAACAGACATGTATTATTTCAAAGATCATACCCATTGAATGTAGTATTCTCTTAGAATCATATGTTCTTCTAGGAAACTCAATATCTTATGGGGGATATCATTCAAGAGATTAAGTAGTTCAGTAAAACTGGTGTCACTCCATCTGTTGCTGACATTTAAATTATACAAATTCAGTATGGATGAAAATGATATATATTTAGTACAACCAATATAAATTGGAATCTTTTCAAAACTATTTGACTTCTAATACAATTTTGGACAATCATGAAGTTCATCTTCAGCTATCATTGTCATTTCATCAATATGATCTTCATCACCATTCACACCTATAATCACAACCTCAATATGGTTTTATTCATTTTCTACACTTGTAATCATATTTGATTATCTATAAAATGTAGTGTTCTCCCAGTCACCGGATACCTTCACTTTTTCTTTAGGTTTATTCCAACCGTTATAACTTCAATCTATTCCATGATAGATTATGTGTTCATCCAACTCCTATGGACTAATTAGTCATGAATTAAAACACCATAAACACAAATAAAGTATTTGATAAGGTTCATATTCATGATATTTTGAAAACTTGTTGAACTCTTTCACCCCATCTTCATACTCTTTTATCATACAATTGGAATGCATCCATTTTCAATTTATATCCATAATATTTGATTTGAAAATATTAATATTTAATAAAATAAATAAATACACAAAAATAGGCCTTTCAAATAAGGGGAAACCAACATTTGAATAATTCACATAATCTCAGAATGCTTTAAAGGAAATGTGTAATTGAATTTAAGAAAACAATTACTCCACTGGTGGTAGGTGATATCATCTGAATTCACCCACAATGATAAATGGTACCTAGTATGGGATGGATATTACTGAGGCTAGTTCAGAAACATAGGTTCACATATAGAAGAGATGGGGGATGAGTCTCAGGAAAAAAAATGAAATAATAACTATTTGTGAGATGAAGCTGATGAGGATTCTGGTTATATCCTTAAATCTAAATGCTCTCAAGTTAGGGAGTTGGTGTAGCATAGGAAAATTTTTCTTGTTTCCTGTATAAAGTTGAAAAAAATCAGCAGAAACAGTTTTGTCCCTACAAGGGTCTCATTGATTAGTGTGACTGTGAGAAGTCTCAGTTGGATGGTTTTACATACACTCATGCTGAGGCAGTTATTGTAGTTTCAACATTCAAAGAAAGTATTCAATTACTATATGAAAGGGAAATGGATTTTTTTTCTGAGGACTAAATATCTATAGCACTTAGTGTCCTATGAGGCCAAGGTTACAGGAGTGGGGTCATGATTGATATCCTATGGGTTGGATAGAGTAAGTGAAATTCCCTTTCCATGGTGTTTTTATCAATCTATATTATTTAGAAGGTGATATTTTGTGTATCTAGGAGGTCCCAAAAACATTATATGATCATATAAATATAGACGCCACCATTTTTCCTTACACATTTATGTATTTATAAATATAGATATCACTCATCCCGTTGCATTTATAAAATTTATTTTATAAGAATTCATTATTTTTATTAAAGTAATGTATTTAGTTGAAAAAATATTATAATAGAATGGTTAAATTTTAAAAATAGATTATATATATATATATATAAAAGAAAATAATTAGTAATCCAGAAATAATAAATGGTGTTTGAGAATTTAAAATAAATTATTTTATAATAAATAAGTATTTCTTACAAAAAAAATTAAAATACATTATATGTTTTAAATTAATAATTAATTTATATATATATATAGAATCAGATTCAATAAAATATATTCTATATTTTGAATTAAGATATAAAGATTGATTAAGAGAGTAAACATCATTTATTTGTGAAAAAACTATTACATGTGAGAATAGTTAAATATGTAAATGAATAGTACATACTATAAAATATGGTAAATGGTAAAAATGATGTATATATTTTAAAAAACATTATATATCATTATAATTTATTAATGAAATACCCAATTTCCATTTTTCCAAAATAAATATTAATTCAAAAGTATTATTGATTAAAAATTATTTATAAATTTTTTAAATAAATTATTAATTCAAGATATTAAAAGATTTTGTTTAATAAAAATCATCTATAATAAAAATTATCTATATATTATTTATAAATTATTTATAATTTTTTATATACACATAATCAATTGGAAGGACATCTGAATCACCTCAAAATAAAAATTTGAGATGGCTCACACAGTTTTAACTCCACCAACCAGATTCAATCATGACATATCCATCTCTAACAAATGGTTAAACTCAAGAAATAATTTTTAGACATCTAAGAGGAACAAAGAAGAGGAGACTGAACACTAGCTTCACAGGAACCTCAATCGTAAGTGAACCAAAAACTAGACCAAGATTGGACCTAGAATTACATTTTTTATGAACAAGAACACCCTTAAAATTCACAGTAATCTTTAAAAATCGAACCGAAAACCAAAAGAAAACTTAAAATATGAAAACCCATAAATAATAGTCATTCTGAAAAATTTTCAAATGCATGGTGTAAGAGGTTATTTTAAAAGAGTTTTTTACCTAGTTTCTAATTTAAGAAGTCTATTTCATTGAAATTAAAACAACAAAAAATTTATTTTTTCCTTTCAAATACACATTATACATATTCAATACTATTATTAGGTATCCAAAACATTAATTTCAAATATATTGTTTTAGGTTTTTGAATTTAATGATAATTGTGATGGGAAACCTACATCAATCAAGAACGGTGATAAAAGAATGTTCAATTATGGAAGAAAAAAGTATTGAAGAACCCATCAAATACCCAAACAACTATGATATAAAATAAATTTAGAACCCAGACCTCACCTAGTGTTAGGTTGTTGTGTACACAACAAGGGAGAGATGAGGGGAAAATATATAATGAGGGATAAAGGGGAAATAAAAGAGAAATCAACTCTAACCTTGATGAACCAAACCTGAATAGCAAGGAAACAAAAAGAAAGATCCATTTATGTGGATAAGAATGGATGAAATAAGTACAAACTTCCTTCCCTAGTCTATGTACAATTTGTAACAGAAGGAGGTTAGTTGAGGGAGATTTTAATTCGAGTGGGGTAACATCATAATTTTCCATTTTGTAATTCCGTGGTACGTCACATCATCAGTGGTTCAGTCGGGTGTCTACGACGGTTCTCGGTAGAGGCTGATGTGTGCGGTTGGTCAGTGTCCCACCAATATTGACATGAGAATGAAGATCACAATTAAATAGAAGAGGAAATAATCACACACCTTAGATCTTCAGAGGATCGATTTGTTGATAAGATCGATGAAGATCAGCTTATAGGGTTCGGTTTTATTAAATGTTGAAGTCTTGAGGGAGGAGGACTTTGTTTGGGTTCTATTTAAAACATCAGTTAAGGATTTTAACAACAATTTCAAAAAAGAAGTGATAAAACACATATTTATTAGTACTATAATTCTAGCACTAAAAAAAATCAGTCATTATGAGTGCTAAAAAAGCACTGATAAAGACTAAATTTATGTAATATAATAAGTATAATTAAATTTTTTAATTTATATAATTATAAAAAAATATTTAAAGAATTAAAAATATATATTTATAAATATAATTATATATTATTATTTTGATTATTTAAATGTATTTATTATAATTTATAATTATTTAAATAAATATTTAATTAATTATAATTATAATTATAATTAAATATATTTTAAAAAATTGTGTATAATTATAAATATATATATATATTAATATATAATTATATATAATTATAAATATAATAAATACATTTATTATTTAATTATATTTATTATAATTTTATAATTATTTAATTATATATTTAATTATTTATAATTATAATTATTAAAAAATATATTAAAAAATATTTATATATAATTATAAATATATTATTATAATTATATGTATTTAAATATAATTTTTTTGAAAAGGCAGTGACAATTCCCCTTTTTTGAAAAAGAGGAAAAAAGAGAAAGAAACAATGGGGTCAGACATGACAATATTTCCATTATCATAAAATAGTCGTAGGCAAAGCTTTTCTCTAATCCTAGCTTCAATCCTTCGCTCCTCATCACATATTTCATTTTAATCAGTTCGCCTGCATCCATGAATGTGGCCTCTGGGGTTCCACCTATCCTCCATGTCTTCTCCAGTTGCAAGAGTCCTTCAATGTCACTGCTATCTGAATCCTATCATGCAATAATTGATTTAGACTCAATCCCCTTAGAATGTTCATCAACCAAGGTGCCTTAATTGGCTTTTTCATACATCCCCTAATAATTCCTGTGAGGCTTTCATATTGGATGTCAAGTCACCATGCACATTACCTAATAAGTCTTGTGTACCCTAATTTTTTTTTTGGATGAAGGGTCATCTGATGTTTCTTCCAGGACATAGTCAACCTTCCTGCATGCAGGGGAGCATGATAGAATCTCCATATGATGGGGAATCACTAAAGGTGCCAGGGTCAAATCAATAGGAGTAATGTTAACAGAGGCCTGTGTAGGCTTAGAAGAAAGCATTTTGGCATCCTATAAAAGACAAACTAGAATCCCTATTTATCCAAAAACATTGATGGAGATTCTATTTTTTTCTAGAACAAACGAAATTTGGTCCTCTATGTTTCTATTGGAGGCTCCAGAAATGTTACTACCAACTAAATGAGCTAAGTTAAAAGGAGCCTAATTGTAAGGGGTGTAATTATCTAAAACCAAGGAGTCCCTCCCATTAGAAAAATCCAAATCTGACACCTTAGGATAAAAAAAACTCACAACAGGACCCACCTTCCCACCAGACTAAAGCACTGGAGGGAACTTATTAAATTTCAATGGTATTTCAACATCAATTTTCTTCTTGACTTTGTGAGTTATTTAAGATACCATTTTATCTTACATCAGTTGTTAGTAAGCTAGACCCAGGGCATTTTTTTCATCAATGGATTTTTCCTCCATTTCCTCCTCCCCTGAAACATCCTCATTCATGTTGCGAGTCACCAAAATTGGGATGCCAATACCCCTATTAATGTACTCATGAATAAGTAATCCTCAAATGAAACTCCCTCCTTCATAGTGAGTTTAACTCCACTAGGTAGTTGATCACTTTGAAATCTAGAAAAAAATGAATAGACATCAGCTGCCATTTATGTTGTAACATCAACATAAAAAAACCGTTCCTTCCTTTCCACTCCTAGTCATAATATCAGTATCAAGAGGCCTATTTGAAGATTAAGGAGAGTAAATACTTTTCCTTTTCTTAAGAGACTGGGTAGATGCCTATTCAACCATTCCTTGCATTCCTGGGCCAAATCCAGCTTCACTAGTGCAATTGGTTTCTACAATTTTATCACCACTAACATCGACACATTCCCTCTACCTCTTTCTGTATACAGTGTGATCATGGACATTTTTCAGGCATAAAAAGCATACCTTGGTCCTATAGATGGAGTCCATATAATGTCCTATGATCTTTCATTCAGGGCAAAAATAAAACAATTTCTCATAATCAATTCTTAGATTCAGTTCATTAGTATTTTTTGAAGAATCCCCTTATTCATAAGAGTCTTACTGGGATCAAACTCTACAAGAACTCAAGTGAAGTAACCATACCAATACTTCTTTGTTTATTTTTCTATTTTTATAGAAACACTGATTGAATAGGTGATATCAAATAAGATATTTGAGTTCCATAGAATCTAGTTCAACCCAAATATCTACATATGAACCTATAAAAACGAGTTCTTAATTTCGAATAGAATAAAGTTGAAACTCCATTCGTAAATTCTATGATAGATAGGTTTTAGAGAGCTAATGTCAAAGCCCTATGCTCACCTTTTCAATTCATCATTTAGGAAGAGGATGTGAAATAAACCCTTTCCTAATGGAATACATTTCCAGTATTAGAATCTCTAGATTTATGAAAGACTTCGATTCAGATATGGGGTTTTCCAAATATGATCATCCTTTGAAAGCATAATTATACAAATAATTGAATGTCTACAGGACTCAAGGCGATCATAATCACATTATTTCATGCAAAAACCCATGTAATGCTACCTTTTTTAACAAATCTACCATTTACAGAACATTGATTTGAGGAGAAGAGCCTGTGATTTAGAAATTTATCTTCGTTCATAAAATGAACACTATTTTCTGCTTCCTTTTCTTGACAAAATTTATCCCTTTCAACAATAGCACATCCACCAGTAAGTATATTTTCCGTTTCAACTACTTCAACCCTTAAAAATTCCTTGATTGAACACTGAATACTCTAAACACCATTGATTCACTCGTGAGAAGAGCTCTTGAGTGATGCACTCATCCTAATTTATATATTTATATATAAAAAATTTAATTTATTAATATATATATATTTATAAACATATTAATATATTTATTATAATTTTATAATTATTTAAAATAATAAATAAATATTTATTTATTTATAATTATAATTATATATATTTTTTAAAATTATTTACATTTAATTATAAATATATTTATATAATTATATACCAAGATAGATTAGTAATTTATTTGGAAGCCAAACCCATGACACCAAACTTATTAATAAAAGGAAAATATAAAAGGAAAGAAGTGCATCAAATAAGGCATAAAATGACCACAATTGAAGAAAATTAACCTAATAAAGAAAATCAATCCCTCAAATCCACTATAGATCTCAAATTACTAGTAAATATTACTCTTCTATTTATGTGTTTTACTCTCTGCCATGTCTTTCCCCTTTATGGGGAATCATATTCTTCATCCAATGATGATTCATAGAAGTCCTCGAGAGTGGAGAAAATCTAGAATTTCCAAGATTGATCTCAAAAGTACCTCTCTGGATTTGATTAGAATCCATCTTCAATATTTATTGATAAAAAATTTTTAATTATTAAACAGTTATTGAAACCAAAGACATCTAGCTCCATCATAGAAAAAATGAATTCATGTTGATAAAAAAACCATTCTACCACTTCATTGTTGGTACCTTCTATGATGCCACAAAACATACTTCTCTTGTAATAATAATATTATGGTTTTATTCTATTTAATTTACATGTTATCCGAACATAACTTGCAAACTAAATACTGGTAATTTTATTTAAATAAAACACCAATGTTTTTACATGATAGTAAGGTCAAAGGAAAACTATAATAACCAAAAATACCTATTAAAAGACCTATTAAAATTACAGGGAGACCACCCAAAACCAGAAAACCCCAAGAAGATAATATGGGTCTTTTGGATCCATCACAACGAACATTTGTATGGCCAGAGCCACTGCAACAACACTGACCATCAGTGTAATGATGTGCACCATCTTCATCAATTGTCTTGAATTTGGGACACCCTAATTTATAGTTTTATAAGGCATCAACTTGACCATTTCCCCTTGGGTGACCATTGTGTTATAATGACTATAATTATTGTCATTGGTCTTTCTGGTGGATTAATTTAAAATATCTAAGTATAATTTAGTTTTCCAAGATATTTAAGTTATGTATTGAAATTATAATTTTAAAACATATAATCTCTTATTATGAAAATTAAAAGGACAATGGTTTAATATTTTGAGCTACTATTAGTGTGATTTTAAAATGAGGTTTGGATTTCAAATACTTTTTAGATATTCGAAATGTGTTTAAAATATTTTATAGATATTTTCATTCTTAATGGTTCTAATTAAAACTATGTCTTTTATTTTTATAAAACAAAAATAAGATTTTTCTTATTGATGTATTAAACATTGATTTTTCACCAGTGTTTTTAAAACCCTAGAATATATAAAATTAATGAAAATGTGTAGTAGAGGATTCATATTTGATTGAACCTATATAAACCTATATATGTATATGAAAACTTATCATTTTCTTATAAAATTTTCTTAGCTAAAAATTATAGGTGAGTACCCATCTAGCTAAGGGCCACCTAGTAATGACAGCCCTCAAAGACTTGATGGCTTCTCACCCACAACCCCCTGGAAATGGACCAGGGGCATTGCGCATGCAGGGTGCATGCTAAATACCATGCACAGAGGAGGAATATCTACCCCTAAGGGCGTACACGAGTGCGTGTGCAAGGATCATAGTGTTCCACTGTGCTGGGCGGCACTCCGACGTGGGTGGGAGTAGGAGCGCTCCTGAAGAACCCAGTATGGGGTAGTACTGGGAGTGGGGAGGGATTATTCTGAGCCTATGATTAGAGTCCCAATCTTATAAAGAAGCCACACAATGCCTCTCTGTTTCGTTGTGGGATGGAGAAAATCAGCTGAGATCAGATCTAGGCCGTTCGATCACATCGTGTATAATCTAGACCATCTATTTCAATCTAGTCCTTGATTCCTAGTAGCTATGGTATACCTCTAATTTTTTTTAGCGCCATCCGATCCTAATGGATCTAATCTTAGTCGTCCGAGTATTTTAAAACTCTTCGTCATAGCATAGCCATTTGATCACATTCGTGATCTAATCATATCCGTTCTTTGTTTTCAAAACTATGGACTCATCCCCGATTATCAGATCAAGGCCAGATATAATCCTGTCCATCCGTTCATTTTTTGGATTTTCCTCCTCATGGTATCTTCTTCTTCCTCCGCTTTCGCTACACCAATGGCTTATTCTACACCCACTTTCACCATTTTTCTTTACCCGTGACAACCGGTGGTCCCTTCCTTTCTATCTTTTCCACAAATACATACCCTCAGTGTTTTGTTAATCCGGGTAGGTCTCCATATTTCTCACATGTTGTAATAAAAAAATAAAAAAATATGGTTTATATATTATATCATGTTTTTCATATGAACCCCATGGGTGTTCATCTTCTCTAAAGTCTCCTTTGAGATCTCCAGCACCTTCCTCAAGCCTTTCCTAATCCTTTCCTCCTCCTCAAACCAGGTAAAGGGTTTATGTTGCCTTGATTGTTGTGTTGAAAGTATAACAAATATATATATATATAAACACACACACACATACTCTTATATATATATATACATCCTTGTGGTTTGGATAAAAACCCTCCCATAACCGATTCCAGGACTTCTGGATTTTGGGTTTATGTAGTATTTTTAAACCTGAAGGATTATTTTTCTCATGAAAAACTTGTTCATATACCTTTTATATTTGGTTATATATGTACATATATATAACCATACAATTTTTAAATAAACCTCTATTATGTACAATTTTAAGACTTCCAAACATTGAGTTTCAAAGTTTAAGTAGAATTTTAAAACGTAAGGAATTATATTTTCTACAAAACTTATATATATATATATATATATATTATACACAGTTATATATAATTATATTGTTTATATAACTCACCTTCTGGACCAGTTTTAAGTCTTTTAAAATTTAACTTCATTGATTAATTTATGTTTTTTGATAAACTTGTAAGTGTTAATTAATTTTGGTGTTAGACCCTTATGTATACTCCGTTATACATATAAGTTGTATATGTTTACATAAAGTTTTTTTAATAAATAAACCTTTTAAACTTTATATTATGATATAATATTTAGGGACTCTTGTTTAATAATGTGACTAATATATTAAATTCATATGGGTATCGATGGATTTTTGGTTTAAACTCTTTAATACATAATGTATATTCGGATATGTGAATATATGTGTATACATGTAAACTTGATCCTAAATTTTATTTAGAATTTTCCAAGGATTTATAAGAAATAATGAAACATGTTGTTTTTGAAATATGTTTGGTTATTGTTTATAAATACTACTTTTTATATACACCCTTTGGTACAAACAGATTTACACAACACTAAACCCAAATTTTGGATATTCTAAATATTATAATTTTGATGCGTTTAGTGGTTGTGGAGAGTTCATGAGTATAATATTAGGGGTTTGATACTCTTATATAAATATGTATAAATCACCTATTTTCATACATATATTAAATTGTATTAGTTATCATTGAATTTCATACTCCTCATGTTTAACATTATGTGTACCCTTGTGATATATTAAACATAATCATACCAGTAATGAATTTTTGGGAATCTTTGTGTCTAATACCCCATATGAAATATTTGGTTTATTTTCTAATTAATTAAGCACCCAATCCATGATGAAATTACAATATGTATTTTATTAATAATATTTTATTATTTAGGGTTACTATTTTATGTAACAAAACTTGCACTTCTTTTTGTGCATTAGTTGTTATCAAATATGTTATATTCTTTTTACCAAACTTATCATTTATTTCCATGCAGTTGATATTATTATTGTTAACACTTATATTCATGATTTAGTTTGTATATGTAAACTCTAAGTAATGCAATTAAAACACTTATTAACTTTTATGTAATTATGAATTAAATTATTCAAAGTGGTATGGGACACTTTGAATAATATGAAATGAGAATTTAAATGTTAAAAGTGGTATGGGAAACTTTGAACATACAACCTTACTTGGAATATGAGGAATATATTGGACGTAGTAAGTGTTTGGGTGGGGCCCGCTACCACCCCTCGGTGCATCGGTAGGTCTCATGAGACAATCTATGGTCTTGGAATAAGGCCTTCACAAAATGATTAATTATGGTCTTGGCACGAGGCCTTAATGTTATGGTTATATTATCCCGCATTATGCATTCCCTCGTTATGTTTATGATAATTAATTAACCAAGTGGATATTTGACTATTAGAATATCCATGGTTAAGATCTAGTACTTATGAGTATCAGAATAAGTAAATTATTATGGCATGATGTTTATTCAGCACTCAGTGATTTATTTGCCTATGTAAGTTTCACTGTATTAAAGGAATAAATTGAAGTTAATACCTTTATGTGCAACTCTGATTATGTATTACTCTTAGTTATTAATTCTGTACTTTCATATTTATATTTCATACTTATTAAAATTTATTTTACTTATTATTCTGAATGAACATGCTTATAATTGAATCATGCTTCCTTATAACTCTATCAGAATTCCATAAAATGGGCCCTTATGATTCTTTGACTAAATTCTATGTCATGATGCATGTGTTTTAGTATTCCTTAAGAAAATTTTTTATGGGAAATTTTAAAATAATGTTTTCAAAAGTTATAATTGGTATATTATGTTATTTTAAAACCCCTTACTAGGCATTCGTATGCTCACCCAATGTTTTTTGAATAAAATTTTTTAGGTATAAGTTTTTAGCTAAAGTAGCATGTTAGAAGATACTGGTTTCCCAGAACTTGAACCCTAACATTCCTCTATATGAGACATGATGCGTAAAATATCAGTGCATTATTTTTGTAAAAAATTACACATCATGTTTCAAGTCACTGAATTTGGGTATTCTGGAGTTGGGCTGTGACAGTTGGTATTAGAGGTTTGGTTTAGATAACTCTGGAAAACCAGAACTAAACAAAAAAATTAATCATTTTTAAGTATGATGTTTTCTTAAATTTCAAATGGAAAAATAAAATACCAGTCTTTTGTCTCTTCTTATTGAGGCTCTAGAAACCATAGTTTCTATAGCCATCCACGAAAACTTTGTAAAATATAAAAACATTCTTATGACATGTGAACACCTCTACGACATGTCAAACTCCCCCCCGAGTACTTCAACTTTATCGAGGAGTGGGTTTAGACTACCTATTTATCTTGCAAATACAATTTTCATCCTAAGCACTTCAGGGAAAGTACTTTGAGGGTATTTTTGGATGCTTCACCGCAGCATAAGGAATATCGTCCTTTATGGATTTCTAAGAAGCTACAGTAGTGGGTGACCTCTGCGCAGCATATATGTTCCAAATCCTATCCTATGGCCATTATGGTGAAGTAATGGACTTTGAAATCCTTGAAATTGAATCCTTTCGTTTTTTGTACAAACATAAAGTACATACTGACGTATCTCGGCTTTACACCCCTCATCCCTCACTCTGGAGACACCATAAGTGTACCCACAAGATTGAACCAGACTGCTCGGGTAGCATTTGGTTCAGGGAGATAGAGAGTTTTAAAATTGATTTGGGGATTCATGTAACTGGTAACTGGGGAATCCATTAGTCTTAGGTGTTGTGTACCAGTCATTTTATGAAAATACAACTTGTTGATTCTTCTTTCTTCTACCTTTTCAGTGTTTGTGCTTTTGGATGAGTTTCACTGATTAGACTTTCATGAATTTTTTTATTTTCAGATGGAAGGAAAAACCCATATCTTATATCTTCTCATTGAGGGACTAGAGGCCATTATGGTCAGGTCCTGTGTGGAAGAATACCTCCCTTTGCAAACCTATGAAGAACATGCAAACATCTTTACGAGGTATCAAATGGTCCAAACATTCTCCGCTTCTTCCAAGGGAATGCCTATATCTACCACCACATATCCACTGTCCAACTCGCTGAGTATAAGTGAAGGGGAAAGTACCATGAAGGTCTTTTCCTATGCTTCACTCTATCTCAAAACTTCACAGCCAGGGAAAGGTTTCAAGAGGCTTCCTTGGAAGGTAACCTTCACGCAGCCTACATGCACCAGATCTTGAGATTCAGTTTGTATTACCACGTCTACGACATTGAAGTTCTCAGACAAGAGACAGTCTGAGGAGTTCTTAGAGACTTAGTCCATTTAGACATCTCTGAACATTCTACCATTCAATCCTCCCTCTAGAAGCCCAAGTGTGCAATTCACGAGTTTAACCCTTACTATATGAGGTGTGTCTGGGCTAGGAAAGCGGAAGAATTGAACACCAATTTGGGTATTCAACTGACCACACATGAGGATCCCCTACGATGAGGGTTGTGGTGAAGAATGTTAGAGAATATTTTTATCATGGTTATATGAAATGAATTTTGAGTGTAGAATTATTTTTAGGGGGAATAATGTGACTACCCAAAACTTACTTCTCATGTAATAATAATATTATGGTTTTATTCTGTTTAATTTACATTTTATTTGAACATAACTTTGAAACTAAATACCAGGAATTCTATTTAAATAAAACACCAAAGTGTTTACATTACAGCAAGGTCAAATGAAAACCATACTAACAAAAAATACCTAATAAAAGACCTATTAGAATTATAGAGAGACCACCCAAAAAACAAAAACCCCAAGAAGATAATATGGGTCATTCAGATCTGTCACAATGAACATTAGTATGGCTAGAGCCACTACAATAGCATAGAGCCTCAGTGGAATTATGTGCACCATCTTTGTCAATTGTCTTGAATTTGGGACACCCTAATGTATGGTTTTATAAGGCATAAACTCAACCATTTTACCATGGGTGACAGTTGAGTTCTAATGGATATAATTATAGCCATTGGTATTTTTGACGGAATTATTTAAAATATCTAAGTATAATTTAGTTTTCCAGAATATTTAAGTTATGTATTGAAATTATAATTTTAAAACATATAAACTCTTATTATGAACTTTAAAAGGACAATGGTTTAATATTTTGAGCTACCCTTGGTGTGATTTTAAAATGAGGTTTGGATTTAAAATACTTTTCAGATATTCAAAATGTGTTGAAAATATTTTATTGATATTTTCATTCATAGTGGTTCTAATTAAAACTTTTTCATTTATTTTTATAAAACAAAAATAATATTTTTCTGAATGATTTATTAAACATTGATTTTTCACTTGTGTTTTTAAAACCCTAGCATCTATACAATTAAGGATAATATGTATTAGATGATTCATATTTTTTTGAACCAATATAAACCTATATATGTAAATGAAAACTTAATATTTTCTCATAAACTTTACTTAGATAAAAATTATAGGTGAGTACACATCTAGCCAAGGGCCACCTAGTAATGGAAGCCCTCAAAGCCTTGATGGATTATAACCCACAACCCCCTAAAAATGGCCCAGGGGTGGTGCACACGCAGGGTGTGTGCTAAATCCCACACACAGAAAAAGAAAAGCTACTGCTAAGGGTGCACATGGGTGCGTGTGCAAGGATTAGTGCACGCCACTACGTGGGGCGGCACGACGATGTGGGTTGGTGCAGGAGCACGCCCACAGACCCTGGTATGGGGCGGTACTGGGAGGGGGGATGGAGTATTCTGAGCCTATGATTGGAGTATCGATATTATAAAGAAGCCATGCAATGTCTCTCTATTTATATGTGGTGTGGAAAAATCATCCAAGATCAAATCTGGGTCGTTTGATCGCGTCCCATGTGATCTAGTCCTCGATTCCTAGTAGTCGTGGTATACCTCCACATTTTTTGAGTGCTTTCCGATCCAGATGGATCTAATATCAGCTGTCAGAATATTTTAAAACTCTGCATCACACCGTAGATGATCGATCATGTTTGTGATCTAATCCTAGACATTCTTTATTTTCAAAACTGTATACTCATCCTCGATCGTCAGATCAAGGATAGATCCAATCCTGGCCATCCGTTAATTTTTTGGATTTTCCTCCCCATGGTATCTTCTTCTTCCTCTACTTGCGCTGCACTAGTGGCTTACTCCAGACCCATTTGCACCATTTTTCTCCACTCATGACAACCGGTGGTCCCCTCCTTGCTCTCTTTTCCACAAAAAATTATCCTCAGTATTTTTTTAATCTGGGTAGGTCTCGGTTTTCCTCGCTAGTTGTAATAAACATATGAAAAAATACAGTTTATATATTATATCATGTTTTTCATATGAACCTTATGGGTGTTCAAATTCTATAAAGTCTCCCTCGAGATCTCCAGTGCCTTCCTCGAGCCTTTCCCGAGCCTCTCCTCCTCCTCAAACCAGGTAAGGAATTTATGTTGCCTTGCTTGTTGTTTTGAAAGTATAACACACAAACACACACACACATATATATATATGTATACTCTTATATATATATATATATATATATATACATCCCTGCGGTTTGGATAAAACCCTCTCATACCTGACTCTAGGACTTCTGTATTTTGGGTTTATGTAATATTTTTAGACCTGAAGGATTATTTTTCTCATGAAAAAGTTGTTTATATACCTTGTATATTCAGTTATATATGTACATATATATGACCATATGATTTTTAAATAAACCTCTATTATGTCTGGTTTTAATACTTTTAAACATTGAGTTTCAAAGTTTAAGTATAATTTTAAAACGTAAGGAATTATATTTTTTAAAAAACTTATATATATATATATATTAATAAATATATAGTATACACGGTCATATATAATTATAAAGTTTATATAACTCACCTTATGGACCAGTTTTAAGTCTTTTAACATTGAACTTCAATGATTAATTTATGTTTTTTTTTGGAAAACTTGTAAGTGTAAATTAATTTTGGTGTAAGACCCTTATGTATACTCAGTTATACATATAAGTTGTATATGTTTACATAAATTTTGTTTAATAAATAAACTTTTTAAATTTTATATTATGATTTAATATTTTGGTACTCTTGTTAATTAACCTGACTAATATATTAAATTCATATGGATGTCAATGGATTTTTGGTTTAAACCCTTTAATACATAATGTATATTCGGATATGTGAAGATATGTGTATACATGTAAACTTGATCCCCAATTTTATTTAGAATTTTCCAAGGATTTATAACAAATAATGAAACATGTTGTTTTTGAAATATGTTAGGCTATTGTTTATAAATACTACTTTTTATATACACCCTTGTGTATAAACATATTTACACAACACTAAACCCTAATTTTGTATATTCCAAATATTATACTTTTGATGCGTTCAATGATTTTGGAGAGTTCATGAGTATAATATTTGGGATTTTCTACTCTTATATACATATGTATGAATCACTTATTTTCATACATATATTAAATGGTATTAGTTATGGTTGAATTTAATACTTTTCATGTTTAACATTATGTGTACCCTTGTGATATATTAAAAATAAGCATACTAGCAAGGAATGTTTGAGCATCTATGTGTTTAATATCCCATATGAAATATTTGGTTTATCTTCTAATTAATTAAGCACCCAATCCAGGATGAAATTCCAATATGTATTTTTTTACTAAGATTTTATCATTTAGGGTTACCATTTTATGTAACAAAACTTATACTTCTTTTTGTGCATTAGTTGTTATCACATATGTTATATTCTACTTACCAAACTTATCATTTATTGCCATGCAATTGATATTATTGTTGTTAACACTTATATGCATGATTTACTTTGTATATGTAAATGCTAAAGAATGTAATTAAAACTCTTATGACCTTTATGGAATTATGAATTAAATTATTCAAGGTGGTATGAGACACTTTGAATAATATGAAATGAGAAATTACATGTTCAAAGTGGTATGAGACACTTTGAACATACGACCTTACATTGCATATGAGGAATGTATTGGACATAGTAAGTGTCGTGTGGGGCTTGATAAAACCCCTCGGTGCATTGGTAGGTCTCATGAGACAAACTATAGTCTTGGTACAAGGCCTTGAAAAAATGATTAATTGTGGTCTTGGGACGAGGCCTTGAAGTTATGGTTATATTTCCCTGCATTATACATTCCCTCGTTATGTTTATGATAATTAATTAACCAAGTGGATATTCGACTAGTAGAATATCCATGGTTAAGAGCCAATACTTATGAGTATCAGAAGAAGTAAATTATTATGGAATAACATTTATTCATCACTCAGTGATTTATTATCCAGTGTATGTTTCATAGTAGTAAAGGATGAAATTGAATTTAATACCTTTATGCGCAACTCTGATTATGTATTACTCTTAGTTATTAATTTTGTACATGCATATTCATATGTCATACTTATTGATAATGTATTTTACTTATTATTCTGAATGAACATGCTTATAATTGAATCATGATTCCTTATAACTCTATCAAAATTTGATGAAATGTGCCCTTATGATTCTTATACTAAATTATATGTCATGATGCATGTGTTTCAGTATTCCTTAAGAAAATGTTTTCTAGGAAATTTTATAGAATGTTTTCAAAAGTTATAACAGGTATATTATGCTATTTTAAAACCCCTTACTGGGAATTCGTATGCTCACCCTACGTTTTTGGAATAAAAATTTTCAGGTATTAGTTTTTAGCCGAAGAAGCATGTCAGAAGAGGCTGGTTTCCCAGAACCTGAACCATAACGATCCTCTGTATGAGACATGATGTGTAAAATATCAGTGCATTATTTTTGTAAAAAATTACACATCATCTTTCAAGGCACCGACTCCGGGTATTCTGGAGTCAGGCTGTGACACCTTCAGTAGACCTTTCACCCTCACATTCCTTTTGAGATATGATACTAGAGTTTTTTCCCATACCATATCACATTCCTCACCTGAGGCCTTCCCAAAAGAGAAATATACATTTTCATTTGGTCAGTAAAATAGGCTGGATAAGATAACTCCACATTCTCAAAACCATCAACACTCCAACTTGAGGGAATTTGATGCATCAGAGTGGGTGGAAGCTACTCAGTCTGAGATTGAGGCTAATATTTATTATCTAAATATATTCATTATAATTTTTTAATTATTTAAATAAATATATTTATATTTATATTTATAATTAAAAAAATATATTTATAAATATTTGTATATAATTATAAATATATTTATATAATTATATATAAATATTTATAATTATGTATATATAATTATATATATATATATTAAATTATATATATTAATATAATTATATATATATATATATATATTTATTTATATATAAGTCTATATAATTTTAAATAAAATAAACATATTTACTATAATTTTATAATTATTTAAATATATATTAATTTATTAATAATTCTAATTATAAATAAATATATTTATAATTATTTATATATAATTATAAATATATTTGTATAATTATATATATTTATATAAGTATATGTATTTATATAGTAAATATTTTTATTATTTAAATATATTTACTATAATTTTATAATTATTTAAATATATATATATATACTTATAATTCAAATTATAAATAATTTTTTTATATATTTATAAATATAATTATATAGTTAAATAAATTTATATAAATTTATATAATTTTATAATAATATATATATTTATTAATATATAAGTATATATAATTATAAATAAAATAATTATATTTATAATTTAAATATATTTATTATAATTTTATAACTATTTATATAAATATATATTTATAATTTTATAAATACTTTTTTAAATAGTATTAATATTTATAATTTTATAATTAACTATGTTCAGGACATACATATACACATATACACATGCACATAAATATTCATACACATACATACATATGTACACATACAACATCTATACACACACACACACAAAACACACACACACACACAACATAATGCATGCACATATATTCACAAAGACATTGATATAAATATATAAGTTCATATATCACATATTACCAATACATCATTTATATATATATTTTTATGGTTGGGATGAATGCCTTTTATTGAAAATTACAAAACAAAAAAGATAAAGAGGATGGGGTCAGACATATCAAACTTTCCTCATCAATAAAAACAATCATAGACCTAACTTTTTTGGAATCTAAGCTCTAATATTATGGTCCTCATCATGAATAAAATTCCAATTGATTCATCCACACCCAAGGCCATGACCTCTAGGATGACAACCTATGCTCCATGTTTTTACATATTGCCAAAGGAATTCAATGCCAGTGTCCTCTTAGTCAAATATCACAAAATTTAATTGAACCTCCACCATCTTAGGACCATGCCTAGTTCCCATAAAACTTCCTAAATCCCCCTCCATGATCACCACCTCCAAGGGTGCCTCCAAGGGTACCTCCTCTATTGCGTCGAGAACACCAAAATGACTGGAATATGGAACCATAGCCTTGCTCAAATATCTCTAGTGGAAAGCTTGATAATTTTCAGTATTAACACATTTTGATTCATCCTTTATATGATAAGATAAAGGAAAAAAGGGTTATCTTATTTTCAGTCTAGGAATTAAATACATACCTATCTCTTAGTGTATCATCCTAACATGGAGCACTATCACAACCACCCATCATGGGAACCCCATCTGCAACAATGTCACTAGTCCAATGTGATTAAGGATATCTTAGGCCAGTCGTAAAAGGAAAAACAACCTCCTCAACTTCAAAAACAATAGGTGTGCTTATTACCTTGTAATGATCCAACATGAGATGTGAAATTGTATGATTAGCATGAGGTTAAGTGACAGCTTCCAAAATAATGGAACATGAGAAATCAAGTCCATCCAAAAAGGGTTTACCCAGATTCAAATTCAAATAAGAGAGTTTATAATCCTTTTTAAGATCCTTCACTAAGGTATTTTCATCATTCCCTCAAGCATAGAAAAAGTAACAATGAACATATCTCTTAGAATTTGAAAATTCATGCCCAATGAAATTAAAGTCCAAGAAAAATCAATTGAATCATTCATACTCTATATGCAGATAAAATTTATCATCATTAGTTGCAAGTAAAACCTACCACCCTCCAATGCAATGATAACTCATCTGATTTCTGGAGGTCAATCCATACTGATGGGAAGGCTAGTCAGGGGGTCGGTGATGTAGGGAATTCACATCATGGATTAGGATAATATCTTGGTGATTTTGGAAAATCATATGGAAGAGAATGGGTTGTACACTCATGAATCGGTGATCCCGATGAAGTAGGCATATAGATTTTGACTCGCCAACATGATCTTGGGAGACAGATGAGGTTTGTTGACCGGAATGACAGTCTTTGACAATGAAGGATATGTATCACACAAGGAACAACTATGCTCTTTAGAGTGGAATCAAGGCTCAATGATTTTAACCCATCTTTGATTCATGTGTATGTAGCTATTAATTCCCTAGTGTAGGTTACTTTTGATCCTCTGAAGGAGGTGAATATCAGACCTGACTTGCAAAACATGCAATTAATTTTTTAGAAGGGGATCATGATCTAAAGAAATATTATACCATTTCGATGTCTATATATTTGAGGTTTCATTCCCTTAAGGCTATGAATATGATGATCATTGAGAATTATGGTTTATTATTTCCAATTTCTCATTATGATTCAATCTCTCATAAGAGGATGTCGAGGAATGAATCTTTTGGATTTTTTAAAGATAATATTAATATTTTTTTGGAGTGGATGGAGTCTTTAAAACACTCAATTATTGCGTGATTCACTCCATAGGTGGAGGGTGATCCATGGAGTTTGGAAGACTTGAGAAATCTATTGCTGCATGTTTGGGGATTTTGTGATTGGAAAATTATGTTGATCAGAATGGGATTTTATCATATTACTTTCAATTCACAGGGCCTTAAGTTAAATGTGTGAAGATATGATTATATTAATCTCAAACCTATGGTCCTTGTATTTCATGATCAGGATCCTTGGTTTGATTCACATCAGGCCAGGAATTCTTCCATTTAGTCTTAGATTTGGGTGAGAGGGATGGACTGGTTTTTCAACACCCAAATTTTACATGGGATGTTTCCTTGGCTGTAGGCACTCCAACTAAATTTGATAATGAAATTGGGATGTCTATGTATAGATATTATGCAAGAATTTTGGTTGAGTTTGATCTCAATTCAACGTTAGTAAAAACTGTATATTTGGTTACTGGTGACATTAAATTTTATCTTGACATTGAATATGAGAATGCACCTAAGCTATGATTTAACTACTTATGTATTTTACATGTTAGAGAAATTATTCGTAGAGGTTTTTGATGAAATTATTGTAAAAATTATGGGAACTTGGTTTAGAATTTAAAGTGTAAATTACCCAATCCTGAGTAGCCAAGCCCGTGGATAGGAGGAAGAGTGTATTAGGGAAGGATGGATTGGAGAGTGTTTCTCCTCTACCAACTGGGATCTTCGGGCCCATGAAGGAGAGTGGGGGCATTGATCCTTCAGACACCAATGTTCTTTAAAATGTAGTTTGTTTTTAGGATGTGGTTTTTAATACTAATATGGGCGGTGATAAGAATTATTCACCTTAAGTTACACTTATTTTAGAGCTGGGGCATAATTATGGAGGTTTTGAGGTCCTAGGCAGTACTGAAGGTGTCACAAGGGAGGATCTAGTGGCTTCGACTAAGTTTTCTCAGCCTTTGGGACTAATGGTCGATAAGGAGGCTGACATGCATCCGTAAAAAGGTAAGAAAGTTGGGGATAATGAGGGCTATCAAATGGTGATTTCTAGAAAACCCAAGTCTTCCAATGCATTTGAGCACATAGAAGATCAAATTTTTATCAAGTGGAACTCTATTCAGATATGTGTGATGGTATATGTCCTAAATGATGAATCTAGTAAGGATGATAAAAAGTGTTCTGACCATGTGGAGGTAGGCTTGAAGGCTAGAGGCAATGGTTATCAATATTCTATGCTAGGGATTATTTAGCTTCCTAATCATATGGCCTATAATTATATTGATGATCAACACAATTTTTTAGTTTTGAAAACTCCATCAATTGTTGAGTTAATATCTTCAAATTCCAAGTGTTGTAGCAAGGATGTTATAATTTTGGAAAGGAGTAATAGGGGGACAAGCTTGAATAAAAATGTTGATCAATCATTTCTATCTAAAATTTCCGAGATCCAAAAAGCTACATGTGATTCTTTTGTAGAGGCCTCGCTCATGGAATGTGAAGCTACAAGGATAAAAATTTCAACTCTCCTGTGATGGATTTTGAGGGTAAGAAGTACCCCAATAGACTTTTATATGAAATGCAAAAATGGTTTGACATAAAACTCAATGTTACCATGAAAAAATGGAACCAGATGTTTTTGGATACATGGATTATTTTGCAATCCCAAAATTGTTATAAAATAACATCGACGATGGTTACTAACATAATCAGAGGTTTGAATTTTCAGGATCTTTAATGGAAATACATGAGAAATGTCATTTAGAGTACTCCTCACATTTTTAATTTATTCACGAGCTTGTGATACCCTAACGGGCGAAGTCATCATAGAGAGGGTGATACCCAAAGGATAAAGGATTGTATCCCAGGAATTTGTGATCCATAGGGAGTGGCAACAGTTGACCTCTTGTATTTCATGTTTGTGAGAATTTATAATATTTTCTTGTCTCACTTTCTTTTCTTTGTTTTACTTTACAATTTTTATAATATTTTTGGTGGGTGTTGGTTGGCTTGCCAAATCGTACTCAAACATTTTAAAGTGTATTTATAAAATTATATATATTTATTAATATTTAAGTATATATAATTGTAAATATAATAAATATATTTATTATTTAAATATATTTATTATAATTTTATAATTATTTAAATATATTTATATGTGTATAATAAATAAGAGGGGAGAGATGGGTGTATTATCCCTCAAAGGGGCTATGATATGCCTATTCGGCTCTACGAGTGTTTGGCGTATGTGTGAGTTTCATTGTAATTGTACCCCAATCATCTAAAATATATATTTATATAATTATATATACATATATAATTATATATACATATATAATTATATAACTATATATATTTAAATAATTATATATATTTATTAATATATCAATATATATTATTATAAATATAATAAATATAATTATTATTTTAATTTATTTATTATAATTTTACAATCAATTAAAAAAAATATTTATTTATAATTATAATTTTAAATAAATATTTTTATAAATATTTGTGCACAAACATAAATATATTTACAAAAATATATATACTTATATAATTATATATATATATATAATTATAAATATAATAAATATATTTATTATAATTTTATAATTATTTAAATATTTATTTATTTATTTACAATTATATGAATAATTTTTTTTCAATACTATATATATATTTGAATTATTAAAAAATATATATTAATATATCATATTTATATTAATTATATACATGTCATTTTTAATTAATGTATATAAAAAAAATTATTTTTTGAATATAAATATAATAATTATATATATATATATATATATTAGTAATATTATTTATTTAAAGTTATTATCAGCATTAAGAATAATGATGATAAAGATCCATATTTATCAACACTAAAAAAGAACTGATAAAGGGTAACCATTATCTGCAATTTTTTGCTCTGGTAAAAGTCACCTTTATGAGAAATTTTATCTAGTGTTGATAAAGGAAACCCTTTTGTCAGTAATTTATGTTTATTACTAATAAAATCTGACACTGGATAAGGAGAAATCTATGGTAATGCATAAAGCACAGATTAAACCTCCAGGGGCAGTGTCAGCCAATCCTTTTCACAGGCTTTAAACCTCTGAAGGAAAAACTAAATCCCCTACAAGCCCAAAGAAAATATGCTCAGAACCTTAAAATAAGTATTTATCCCTTCCACTTGATGATTTATCACTTTTATTAGTCATAAGTGAGGAACTAAATGTACCCTCAGTATTCGACCCAAAAAAACTACTGATGGGGAAGAGGAAAATGTGAGTAGATGATTGCAGCGACATGAATGCAGTGGAATCCGATGACTCTAAGAGATTCATCTAGAAACCGTCGGCTATTGAGAGAGATTCCAAAGGATAGAGAGTGGCAGAGGATGGCTATTTCCTCGAATTTTAAGAGGCGAAGGCTCAATTGATCTAACCTTGCCTACCCTAAGGATTATTCTAAGTTGGAACTACCATGAGCTTGGAAACCCATGATTAGTTTTAATGCTCTAGCACTATACACTAAAAGTCGCCCTGATGTGTTTTTTTCTGAAAAAATATTATAAAGAATGGACATTGATGGTATTGCATAAAAAAGGATTCTATGGACGTTTCTTGGTCTCCCAACAAGGTCAATCATGTGGTCTTTGTCTTCTCTGGAGGGATGACATGGATTTAAGGGTTATTTTTTTCTCTTCAAACAACGTTTCCACCTCCATTCTCCAACCGGACACCCCTAATTGGACCTTCATTGGTTTTTATGGATGTCCCTTCTAGAGGGATAAATGGAAACCATGGAAGCTCCTTAAAACCTGAATGTACCTAATATTATCCTTGGGGGGGGGGATTTTAATGATATTTTGTTCCAGAATGAGATGAAAGCAGGAACCAAAAGACACTTTTCTCATATGCATAAATTCCACTAAGAAATACAGATGGTAAATATTATCGGTTAGGGGTATAATGGTAATCTGTTTACATAGTTTCTAGGGAACACTAAAAACACACATACTGTAGAAAGTGTGGATAGTTTTTACAGTTCAATAGAATGGAATAACCTCTTCAATTAATTATAAGCCTCTCACATGGCACCCGCCACTTCAGACCATTTCTCAATCCTCATCGATATCTCGCATGGCCAAATAAAACCAGTTTATGAGATATGTTTCAGATTTGAATTATTTTGGATTAAGGATAAAGATTATGAAGTGGTGGTTCATTTATGCTATAAGGATGGAGATCCAAACATAGAAATTAATATACACTAGGTGGAATCTAGTTTGAAAAAATGGATTGACACCAAGAATCAAAAACCAAACATACTTTGCAACACCATTGAACGGATGCTGAATGCTCGGTACTCACACCCCCTCTAATTCCATTATCTCTAAAATCAGAAACCTTGAAGCATTACTAGACATGTTACTTCATAAAAAATAAGGTTCTTGGGCTATGAATGACCATGAATATCACATTAAATAAGGTGATTCCAACACCTCATATTTTCACCAGAAATCATCTTAGGGGAGATGAAATAATTCTATCACCAGTATTAATCACTATGAATGAAGGTCTATAACCAAAGATACCGAGATACATTATATTATTACATACTTATCCTAGAATCTATAAATGATGGAAGACTCTTATATTTCATCTTATTTAACATTATGTATAGAACCAATGATCACTGATTCTATGAACCTTAAGCTCACACGAAACATCTTTTATAATGAAATATTGAGGACTCTCAATGAAATTCACTCTACCAAAGCACAATGTCCCGATGGCTTTATTTCTATCTTCTTCAAAAAAAATTGGCATCTTATTACACCTAAAATCCTGGCCCATATGAAGGATATTTTGGAAATGAAAATTGATCTTTTGTCTCTAAATCGTGCCATCATCACACTCATTCAATAAATAAAAAACCCCTCATAGAATTGGAATTTAGGCCCATTAACTTATTCAATGTGTTATATAATATTTTATCTATGACACTGCTGAACCAATTGTGTTTTTGGATACCCTCCATCATCTCCAAGAACCAAAATAATTTCATCACAAAAAGTATTATTAATAATAATTCCATTATCACACATGAGATTTTACACTATGAAAAAACTCTCTATTATGAAGAGATGTACTATGGAGTGGAAATATGACATAACAAAGGTATATGACAATGTAAATGGCCTTTTCTAAAGTTCACCATGAATAAAATGGCTTTATTCTATAAATGGATCAATATTGGAATGCATTACATCTCATCAATTCCTTCCTGATCAAAATTTATGGGGGTATTTCCTATAGTTTCAACCCCTCTAGGGGCCTCCACCAGGGGGATCCCCTCTTTGAGTTATTCTTTATTTCAGTGGCTGATGTTCTCTCTAATATTCATTCAAAGGAAGTAAGGAATAATATTATTCATGGGGTGAAGGTATATTAATGAATTCCACCCATCTCTCATCTCCATTTCATTGATGATAACCTTATATATTCACAAGTTACTCAGGAATAATTCGTCTAAATCAACCACATTATCCACCACTATGAGAGGGACTCTAGGCAATCGGTCAATCTAAAAAAAAAATGAAATATCCTTTATCTTTGGAGTCCAGCTGAGAATGAAGGATGAAATCAATAAACTCTTAGGTATTCAGGTGGTTGAAAAACACAAAAAATAACTTGGGATCCCCATGATCAGTGGTCAATCCAATAAATAGGTATTTTCAAGTATTATTGATAGAGTGGATAAAACGATTTAGGGATGGAAACCAAGAATAAATCTAATTTATGGAAGAAAAAACTCATAAAAATAAGTGATATAATTGATACCAATTTTTTCCATACTCCTATTAAAACTTTGAGGCTCTGTTATTGGAAAAACCCACTCCCAGATTGCCAACTTTTGGTAGGGAAACAATAATAGGAGAAAAAAATTAATTGGATTTAATAGGATAAGATATGAATCCTCAAATTAGGTGACAAAATGGGATTCTGGGATCTTAACCATTTTAATGACACCCTCGTGTCCAAGCAACGTTGGTGGCTAATGCATCACCAAGACTCCATTTGTGTTTGAATCCGCAAAGAATTTTTTTCCACATTAGGATTCTTGAGGTTCATCCTTAGGCCCTCATCAAAGTTTCGAATAGTCAATACTTTGGGGTTCATTCAGAATTATGTGTAGTGGGATCAACTGGAGGATCATAAATGGATCCACAGTTAAGATATGGAATGATACTTGGCTGGCTAATAGGGACAGTTTGATGGAAACCTCTCGAGCGATCCTTGGATTTGAGGTTTAAATTTTTTTTCTCTCTTTGATGATATAGGTGATGGATGATGAATCAAAAATCATGAAAACTATTTGAATGATAGAGATATAAATATTATCCTGAGTATTCCCTATATAAAATATTTGGGGAAAGACAAACTTTTAGGGTGAAAATAAATCTTGAGAGTTTATTTTGTTAATGCCAGATGTGTTGTGGTGCACTGATTGCAGAGCCCAGAGGATGAGTTACTTTGGAAATCCATATTTTACATCTTGGTCCCTCCCAAGGTTCAATGTTTCCGGTGGTAATATTGCGTTGGAATCCTCTCCTCCAAGGAATTTATCTCATTATTATACACAACTGACAATTATTTATGCTCTTTGTGCATGAATGTGCCGACATCGCTCATGCATGCAAGAATCCATTGGCCTGAGGGGAAGGGTGTTTGGAAATAATGGTGTTCAAATGATGACCAATATTTTAATATGGCAGTTGACCATTTAGCATTACTAATGATCTAGTGATTATATCTCCCTGTGGAGACGGTGGTATCTTTATGCACTATTTCTTGGATCACACAACTCCTTTTGGTACCCACTAGTGGCAGAATCACAATCTATATGAGTCAAAATGATATTTTCTCTGGAGAGAGGATGGAAATATATCATGATTAAGTCAGATGGTATTACTTTTCTCAATTCTATTTATGTGATGGAGAGGGGTCTACAATCATTTATCCCATTCTTATTTTGAAGACACGGTCACTACTCTATCACTCCTCATCATGAACTTTCTCCTTTATTAAAAGAGATGGAGAATAAAGAAGATCACTTTTTGGCGACCTATTTCCTTTCTGGTGAGAAATATATTAGGAAAATATTATGTATGAGAATACAATTGGAACTTCTCTCTCGTTCCCCCTTCTGCTGATGGTGTAGGGCATGACCGCGGCGCCACCTCCCCTCCTCGACCCGCTTTGGACGGGGATGGGAGTTTCAGCTTCTCCCTCACGCTTTCTTCCTTCTCATCTCCCTTATTTCACTCCTTTCATGGATCCGTCCTCCATCCAAATATTTCCTCCGATTGAAATAACCCCCAAGGTGCAAGCCTTCACGAATGGTGCGCTCTCGGTACCTATTTCTCCTCTGGAGTTCATGGAAGCTTCCGCTCTACTGAATCTCACTTTGGTTGCCTGATTTAGAAAGATTCACCCATTTGATGATGTGTTTGACTGGTTTGTGTTTTCTTCATGGAAGTTATAGGATCACGCAATTATTGGCCTTCTAGATGCGAGACACATCTAGGTCCGTTTCTCAAATGAAGAAGACCTGATTTATGCTTGGTCCTTTTCTCCGCGCTATATAGAGGGAGCTAGGTTTTCTCTATTCCGGTGGTCCTTCGATTTCCATCTAAAGCGCGACCCTCCGACCACAGCACTCTGGATAACCTTACCGGGACTGCCTCTACCATTCCAGAACCAGTCCATCCTTCGGTTGATAGGTAATATGCTAGGCCAATGCCTCTGTTCGGATGCTCGCACCAAGGCTATTTGTCATCCAGTCGCTCCTAAGATATGTGTTGAAGCTGATCTATCTAAAGGCCCACTGGAAGCTATCACCATTGAGATCGAGGGAGAGATTCACTGGCATCAAATAGTATGTTACAACCATTGTACCCCTTTTGTTTTGGTTGCTATTAAATAGGACATGAGGCTTCCAGATACCATCGGTTCCTTTTAGTTGGGTTCTAGAATACGTCCCCCTTTCCAATGAAGGGTGATGCGATTGCAGTCAGCAAGGCCACTGATGTTCAACCGGAGATGGGAGAAGATGTTGCTAGATTTCAATGCAAAGTCAATACATATAAAGCTGCATTGGTGGAGAACCAAGGGTTAACTGCTCATTCGGCTCCCATGTGCAAGGATAAAAGGCCGAGTGAAAATCTGAAGGTGGAAGATGTTTATAATCATTTGAATTAGGACTTGGGTATACACATCCAGTTGAAGGATCCATGTGATAATGATGGATATATCCTTGGATATCCTGGCATCAATGACTTAGAAATCTCAGTCAGTGCTCCCCCAGAGGCAAAGGTAGTGAACACTGGGGATGTAATCAGAGTGGAGGTCGAGTCTTCTGGAACTTTATTGCAGGAGGCACCTACTGCTATTTCATTTCAGGTATATGGGAGGCAGGGAGAGGTGAGTGTATTGGGTCCATTGGACACAAACACGTTCACTTCAAAAACCCCTTCCCACCTGAAGACTATGAGTATGGGTAAGAAGAATGGTCTGGAACTAGGAAAGGAGAAGGCGTCGGTCAGGAAGAGTCCCCCCAAAGAAGGGCCAGTAGTCAAGTTGGGAAACCGTGTTGAAGGTCTAGATGTTCAAGAACCAACACTGGATCAAGAGGAAGAGGATTCAGGTGATGACAATTATAGCCAATTATCTGTGGACAGTCTGGAAATAATGCAAGGGAAAGGTATTCATTGTCCTAAAAGGAAGAAAGGGAAAAAAGGAAATAGAAATTCAAGGAAATGTATAGTGGTCAAGGGAAAAAAACCAAAGGGACGCAAGGATTATTCACACTTGCCTAAACCAATGGAAACTAGGTCGGCTAAGAAAGATGGTAACAAGGAAAGCAAGACCTCTCAGAATGGGGATGGTGGAGAACAAAGAGGGAGAATAAGAATAGCTGAGGAAGAATATGGGGAGTTCTTGAAGCTCATCCTACATTACAAGGAAGAAATGCTTGAAAAAGAGGTCAGGGTAAACACTCCAAAAAAGTAGATCGAAAGAATTTATGAAAGAAGGATGTGAGTTGAAACCAAGGAGGTGCAAGAGGCGTGGTTAGACAAATAAGACTGAATCCTGGCTCATGGCTTCAACCAAGGTAAAATAAACTCAGAGGAATTCATACAGACAGTGGACATAATGACTAATCACCTTGAAGAGCTCATCAGCGTGGATCCAGACACTCAGGTTAGTACATTGCACTGGGAATTATATAGACTATCTAATTCTAATAATCTTAGTATCATGTTTAATAAGTTTGTAAGCTCTTTCAGCACGTAGTGGTATCCCTATTTTTTGAACCTTGGTTTCCCACTTTTTTCCTTAAAGTGGCATATTAAAAATTTATATTCGAGGTGAGCAATATATTTGGTTGGTTGATTTTCCTTCATGGATGAATTATCATGTACTTCCTCATATTTGATCTTTTAATTGAATTATTCTTTTCTTGTTTACAAAAAAGTATATAAAAAACAATATTTTGTTAATGAAACTAAAAAAATATATTGTTAGTAATATTTTTTCAATTATATTAATTATAAATAATTATTATTCTGACTAATTATGTATAAAATATAATTATTTAAAATTTTGAAATTTTAATTACATTAAATATTTTATATACACTTACCAAATTTACAATAAATAACTTGAACTAAAAAAATATTTTTTTGAATATTTTAAAAGAGACAACTTGAATAAACAATTAAACCTAAATAACATGAAATTAAAATAATTTTATTATTTTAAGCTAAATAGGTTATATAAAAAATTTATAATAAATAACATGAATTAGAAAAGTACAAAAGTTTGATTATAAATTTAAAATAAATAATTTTAATGTTTAAATAAGTATCAAGAATAAAAACATAAATAAATTGAATATTTTAATTTAACAAAAAAAATTGAATAAAAATTAAAAAATATGAATATTTAAATTAAATAGATTAATATATATATGTAACTTGAAAATATTAAACCATATAACATGATTATGTAAAATAAAAAATTTAAATAATTTTTTTAAATAAATAATCTGAATAAAGAAATTTAAATATTTCAAATAATTAAAAAAATAACTTAAATAAAAAATTTAAAATAATTAACTTGAATATTTAAAATAAAGAATTTTAAAAAAGTAATACAATTTTTATAATTTAAAATAAATAAATTTTTGAATACAAAATTAAATTTACTTAAATATTTCACAATAGATAAAAATAATGTTATAAAATAAATATATATTTTTTAATAAAATATATTTTCTATTTAAAATATATATTTTTATAAAAAAATAAATAATTTAAAAAAAATGAGCCTTTGTGCAGTCCTCAACTATGCCATTCCTTCCCCATTTTTCTCGTGGTTTGTATTATTTTAGTATAGATTCCACCTACAACCCTATTTCAATAAATATTTAATAAAATAATGTTAATTTGAATAATTAAAATAAATAACTTGAATAAATAAATTAAATAACTTATAATTTTCAAAATAAATAATGTGAATGTTATAAAATTAAGAAGTTGAATAAAAAAATTTATATAAATAAATTTAATACTTTGATTTAAATAGATTTCATATTTTAGATATTTTTTTACAAAATAATTTAAATAACTTAAATTTTTTAAACTAAATAACTTGATTAAAAAATTATCCTTTGTGCGGTACTCAACCAAACCTTTCCTTCTGCATTTTCTATCCCGATTTCCTTCCTGATTTCATATTTTTTGGTACATTTTCCACCAACAACCCTATTTTGGTAAATATTTTGTAAGATGTCCTTAATTTATAAAATTATTGTAACACCCCAAGCTTCTATGGTACGCTTATCTTTGAATAATACAGTAGAGTGTGTTGTACGCAACTTCGAGTTCTAACACACACCACGACAATCAAAGTAGCCGTTATGAATAGTAATACCCACTTTTTGAAATTTTATAAATTTTATCTCTCAAAAAGGACTTCATTTTTGGATTCTTAATATTAAAATTATCCTAGGGTAAAATGTTGGTACTTTTCGGATAACTCTCATATTTTGATGAATAGTAAAAAATACTACATTTTAATTAAAAACAAATTTTTTAATCGAAATAATTAATTGTGATAAATTATGAATTTGAGTGGTTTTAAATTATATTTAGAATATATTTTTACCATTTAATCCAATGTTGGTCATTGGACATAATTTCACATTTAAACCGAACATAAACAAGTATCAATCTTTTGATAGTTATTATATCTTAAAAACACGCTTTTTGTTTTGACAGCGGGAATTAATTTTAAATTAATTTCTACCAATTCTGTGTTTTAAATTTGGAAAAATGGATTCCATATTTGGAATCAGGATGTCCAAATTGTGTAAATAGGTAACTTTTATTTTTAGACATTTTGAATAATTACTTCAGTAAATATTTTATTTACCATGGTTAAAGGGTAAATCCGGTAAATAAGGGTTAAAAATAATATTATAATAATACTAAATTACCTTAAAACATGTCCTAACCTTATTGGTGGATACATGTCTGACCATGGGCATCTTTGGGTCGATTTTGGGACCCCATGGAGCCACTTGTAGGTGATAGGGACACTTTATATTAATTAAGTTAAAGTGAATACCAAAATGACATAAGCTTATATATTTTAGAAAAACAATTTTTTACATAGGGTTATATATGTTATATTTTAGATTATAAATATTCATTAGAAATATAAAATTATTTCCTACATAATAGTATTTTATTTATAATTTTTAGACATTTAAAAATTAAAAATATATATGACACAATAATGATGCATTATTTTCCTTATTAATGAAAGAATCATATAATTGATATTATAAATGTTAAAATAAATATAATTTGAAAGTTTTGATGACATAAACGAATTTAATTGGTTAATATGACATGTTAGTATTTCTTAAATGAATTTTTTTTTAATTAATAAATTTGTTAAGACTTTAACAAAAATCAATTATTGAGTAGTGTCAAAATTGACACAAATGAGTTTTTAAAACAAATATTATATTATTAATTTATATTATATTCCTAAAAATATGAGGTTCGGCAAAGAGACTTATATCATGATAGGTGTATCATTAATGGACCACTTGGGGGTCTCTTTGAGGTATATAGTAATTTTATTAACTATATAATATAAAAATACAAAGTGACATGGTAAGTGTCAAACTAATTAACTAAGAGTTAAAACTAAACGTTAAGGTTAATATAATGAGCCAAACCTGTCTAAATTACATTGGTTGAGTTGTTTTCGACCCATCCCCACCTTAACCTTTAAATAATCTACTTTGGATCCATTAGAAACCGAATATGAATTTATTATAAAATAATATTTCTAGATTTTCCTAAAGAGCCCCTCCTCCCCCTTATAAAAGGACACCAATTCTAACCAATTCCTCACACCTCTCAATCATTTTTTATCATCAAAAATATGACCAATTAATCTTCATACATCTCTATCCTCTTTTTAGAAACCTTACCTTAGGCAGAAGGCACTTCAAGAGTCCTTTTTGGTTCAAACCAAAGGGAGTTACCCAAATTAAAGGTAACGATTTCTCTTAGCTTCTTTTCTTTTATTTTACTTCTCCAACACCTAAAATCTTCTTATTATTTTATTTTTTAACAAAAATAGTATCCTAAATATACTAGGATATTGTTATTATAAGTATTATAACTACACTTACACACACATCCATCTAATTGGTGAAGAACATAATGTTTCTGTGGATGGCAACCAAACGCCTCACGAAGCGATGATTGTTCAATTATCTACTACCACCTCTCATTGTGGCCATTATGATGGAACTATAATTAAATATGATATTTATGATATTTATTTTATATATAAGTTTCTTTAATTCCATTTTATATCATACCATTATTCATTTCATTTTGTATAAATATATAATAATTTCATTTGAGGAAGTGCAGACTACCGCCCCCTCAAAGTGATATGACTCGTTCATACCATACATGGAACGTATAAAGGATGGTGTTAATGAACTTAAGTAACACATATAAGATATTATATTATACTGGAATAATTATATACTTATGTATCATTTGGTTTTTGTTCCTTTTAAAATGAAAAATGAAATGGAAGTAGCGTTCGTGCGTATGTACGGATTACTGTCTCCATGAACACGATGAGATTCATTTCCCCATCATATCCATTTAAGAATAATTATCATTTGATGATTAAAAGTAATGTTTAAGGAGTTGATATCATTCTGGATATGAATAAGATACAACCTATCCATAACAAACACGTCTTACGTAACTAAGCATACACTACTACAAATATAGCTTTTATCAGCGCTAAAAATGGCCATTAACAGCGCTAGAAAAAGCGCTGATAATGCCGGTGAAGATAAAGGGGGGGTCCCCTTTATTAGCGCTCCAAAAAAGTGCTGATAAAGACCCCTTTTATCAGCGCTTGTTTTTAGCACTGATAAAAATAAAAAAAAAATACTACCAATTATCAGCGCTTGAGCCCCCCTTTATCGGTGCTTTCCCGCACATCCAGTGCCCGCCCGCATCGCCTACACCCTTTATCAGCACTAGACCTTTAAATCACCCTTGCACGCGTGCCCTTTCCTCCACCCGGATTTTATCTCGAGACCTCCCCCATGCACACCTAAATCCTTTGCCACTACCCTATATTGATTTGTTCTCTTATTCATGATATATCTATTTATTTATATATATATATATTTCATTATAATTATTCATACAATAATATATATTTATATTAATATATATAGTTATATTAATATATATATATATAGTTATATTAATATATATATATAGTTATATTAATATATATATATAGTTATATTAATATATAGTAGTTATATAAATATTCATATATTGGTATTTTAAATAAAATGGATATTAGTTATTATTTAGATAAATCTAGTATATTTTATATGTAAATATGTTTAATTATTTATTTAAAAAATTTAATTTTTATGTGTGAATATATAAAAAATATGTACATATAGTTTTATATTTGATTATAAATAGCAGTGAATTATAAAAAAAGATAAAATTTAAAAGACATAATATCAATATTAATGTAATACCTTGGAATAAATTCATTCCCCACCAAAAAAATTCATTAATACCCCCTTAAACAAGGCTGAAAATACACAAAATGTTGAAAAATATGGGTAACCCGACTAAAAACTCAGTTTTGGAGGCCTTCTAGGCCTTTTTTGGCCTCGAAAAATGCTTTAACAAGGTCCCCCCTAGTCATAATGATGTAGAGCTCGTCGCAGGCTTCGATTTGATATGTGGTAGAGCTCAAACGGACACCCGGATCAAAAGTTATGGCCGTTTGAAGTTTGAGTTGCATTTTCAACATATTTTGGATCTTTTTTTTATTTTTTTATTTTTTTATTCTTCAATTTGTTATTAAATGACTATTACTCCATAATAAATATCAAATTATTAATTAAAAATATTTTTTTAATTTTTTAAGAAGCCATTTTTACTAAATATCTTATATATTAAGTGTATTAAGTGTAAATGTACATTTATACTTATCTAAAATATATTTAAAAATTATATATTATATTTATATCAATATAACTATATAACTATATTTATATATTAATATATTTTTTTAATTTTTTTTAAATCGACCCTTTATCAGTGCTTTTAAAAAAAGCGCTGATAAAGCCCACCCCCCTTTATCAGCGCTACTAAACAAGCGTTGATAAAGGGGGTCCCTTTATCAGCGCTAAAAAAAGTGCTGATAAAGGGGCACTTTTATCAGCGCTTTTTTTAGCACTCATAAAGGCACCCTTTATCAGTGCTTTTTTGAGCACTGATAAAGGGGTGGTGCTGGCCTTGCCCAGTTTTGTGGTAGTGATATAAAGGAAAACGAATCAGTTAACACGCGAAACGACTATAATACTAAAATATTATTAACAAAGAAATATTAAAAGATCATATATGATATCATATTTATGTATATGATTCTTGTATAATTTAATAACAATTATTTAACATTATACAAGATGTTAGCCTACCCTCGACCAAGGAAAAGTACAAGGTAAGGGGTTTTCATCTCACTCCTTATTTCCGTGAGATTCATTCCATATTGCCACTATTACCTTTTGTGCGGTGTCTGTACTACCCATAATTGTATTCTTTTTGTAATACAAATTAATTTATGTGTATTTTCATATTCATTGTATGGAACCTCTTTCATGGTTTGTATGTTTCGTAAGTTACCAAATTGGTAAGGCTTAATTTCACAACCTCTTTATTATCCGAGGTTGTTTGTACGTAAGTATCTACTGGGACATATTTATTATCCATATCCATGTATTATGAAAGAGTTTTCAAAGGGATTATTTTAAGGGACTTTTTACTAAAACATCATTTCAAACGTTTTAATATTCATTCTTCTAAATCTTTCTCATTAATGTCTATGTCTTCAAAATGGTTTTTAAGGATTTATTTATATGGACATGAATGTTTTTAAAATTTTAATTCCTTTCAAAAGTTTCAAAGTGGTATGGGACACTTTGATTCAAAAATTTCTTTAAATGAATTCTTTTCCAAATTGTGTGACATTTAAATGTTTTCATGAAATAGAGATATTTCTCTCAAATAGTTCTGATTTCATCTATGTCAACATCCTTTGATAAATTTTACACTTGTTTGAAGTTGATTTATTATGATACAAATCTTTCATATTGTATTTAAGGTTTTGTGATATGTTTGACTATGGATGAGTTATCTTTATTCCATTAATGGTTTATGATTAATGTTTTGGCATTTCTTATGCTAGTTTTAATACGAATGTTTATGTTATATTTCATCCTCTTTTTAAGATGAATGTGTTGGACTAGTATGTTCCGGGTTGGGGACCAGTAAAATTAAGCCCTTCGGGTTGGGGTCTGGTTACAGCAGACCCTCCGGGTTGGTGTCCGGTTATTAGAGGCACTCCGGGTTGGTGTCCGGTTATTAGAGGCACTCCGGGTTGGTGTCCGGTTATTAGAGGCACTTCGGTTTGGTGTCCGGTTATTAGAGGCACTCCGGGTTGGTGTCCGGTTATTAGAGGCACTCCGGGTTGGTGTCCGGTTATTAGAGGCACTCCGGGTTGGTGTCCGGTTATTAGAGGCACTCCTGGTTGGTGTCCGGTTATTAGAGGCACTCCGGGTTGGTGTCCGGTTATTAGAGGCACTCCGGGTTGGTGTCCAGTTATTAGAGGCACTCCGGGTTGGAGTCTGGTTACAGAGGCTCTCCGGGTTGGGTTTCGGTTACAGTTATACTTTAGGTCTTGGCACGAGGACTTGACACAGAAATTAAAGTTCGGAATTATGCATTCTATCATTATGAAAGTGGTTAGTGATATTGCATGTGATTATTCGACTAGTAGAATATCCATGTGAATAAGTAAATGGAATTACTTCATTTTATTTTTGCTATATTATGCTGAAGTTCAAGTTTAAAAGGATTTTGTTTTAGTTATACATTTCCTTAAATGTATATGCTTATTTATGAAATTTTCCGCTGTATTATTATCCTTACTGAGCATCTGATCTCACCCCTTTCTATGTTTTATTTTTCCCAGGATTCCAAGTAGTGTATAGTGATTGATATGCAGGGTTAAGCCAAGGGAATAATGGCCTTCATGAAGGATTATTTATGTTGTTTTTTATGTTATGAATTGTAATGTAACATTCATGTATGTAATCTATTTTCCAAGACTGCTAAACTGATTGGTCCTTCGAGACTTGATTCCTTGTAATCATGCCAATGTATTAAAGTAATGTACCGACTCTTGGTAACTGGGGTCGGGGCGTTACAGTTGGTATCATAGGAAGTTTATCAATAACCTTGGAAAATATATTTAGATAAACTCTTATTAGAGCACATAGACCTAAGATGAACTTTGAGGATTAGTGTAGAAGAACTTCCTAGAATTTTGGTATTGTAGAGATTTTGTGAATTTTCTGAGCAATACATCCCTGTCTGGATACGAGAAGTTAGAGGCGGCTCTGGCATAGATTTACCTAGGGGTAAAACCTAAAAACACCACTTTGAGCTAGACTCGAACGGGAACTGGTGCATGACAACGGGCCTTGCTGCACTCTTGGTTACAACACTCCCGGGGGATATGCTTAGGATAATTATCATTTTCTTTATGAACCATTATGAAGGGTTTATGAGTATATACTTCCTCAAAGAAAACATTTTTATGATTATGGATTATATCCATAAACTGTTCAATTTTCGTTAGGTATTTTACAAGTTTGGAATTATTCATTGCAATTCATAAACTGACCTAGTTTATGCTATTGTATAGAAATGGTGCCCAATAGAAGGAATGTGAACTCCAGTAATACATATGATCCAAAGAGTAAGAAGGATAATATCTTTCATGGTCCTAAGCCATAATTTAGAGGGGAAATAGTATCCCATGTATTATTATCATATGAAGAAATAGTATCCTGTGTTGATAAGATAAGTAAAGAATTCTCAGAGTCCTATGGCCTTGAGGGAATCCTGAGAAGGAAATGATGGTAGAGAGAAGAATATATAAAGGGAATAAGGTAAAGAAGGATTTTCCCATATGTGATAACTGTAGAAAAAATCACCTTGGGAAATTCTTGAATGGAATGGGAGTATGTTATAAGTGTGGAGAAAAAGGACACCAAGTACGTGACTGCAAGGGTAAGAAAAAGGTTTCAAATGTAAAATGCTTCATCTACAAGGAGTTTGGACACTACGCGAACCAATGTCCCAGTCATCAGACTATGCTGCAAATGATGCTATTGGATAATAATCAAGTTATGATACTACCACAAATGAAGAGGAATGACTAGTGTTCTTATGTTGTTATTTTGAAGTTATTTCATTTAAGTTTTGTATCAATGATGTTCTGGAAATAAATAAGGATTGTACTAAAGTACTATTTCATTGAGGATTTGAGATTTTATAGTACTAAGAAAAGTGACTCTACAGTGAGTTATACTTTTTGGAAATTACATTGAAAAAATGATCTTCATTGTGTTTAACTTCCTTATAAATTTTGGATTGTGAGTTTGGATAGTATTATTTTGTATATGTCTATAGGTTGGAATGGATTAAGTTTGAAAGATTATTTTTGGATTTTTATAAAAGGACAACACGCAGACCGTGTGACAACCCGTCGCATCAGACAAAGCTGCGGGAATTGAACCCACAACTATAGTGCGATTGAGATTTATCGCCTACCAATGGACTACGTGAATTCCCTAGATTGTATAATGTAGTTTCCTTTTTTTAATGGGTCTGATATATAAATTATACATTCATTATATTTGGAACCCTATACAATTATGATAAATAGAGTATTTTTGAGTTGTCTTATGTTTTGTAGTGAAAGATGAGTTTGTGGTAGAAATTTATTAATGGATAAAACTATAATTATAAAGTAAGTATATCTCCTTATGATCTTATCCAATCTCATAAATAAATTCCTCAACATTAAGAAAAGGAACTTAGAACAAAAATTTTGTCCTAGATGGTACCTTAGATAATCAAAAATTTATGGCTTTGTGATTGTTGGCCTTTTCATAGCCATGTTCTCTACCACTCTCCATCAGATATTAATGGTTTGATTTCTCCTCTATAACCATATTTTCCTAAATGGAACCCTAGTATGTGTTATTTTTGGTAACCTTCATACTTACCACTCTTTATTTTCAATAGAGGCCTCATTAATCCATTTTTTGATGTGGGATTTCAACTAAGATATTTTGAAATGTCAACCCCAAGTTTCCAATACCGAGTATAAATTGTGAGGATGCAATTTATTGAAGGAGGGGAGAATTTAACACCCCAAGCTTCTACGGTACTCTTCTCTTTGAATAATACAGTAGCGTGTGTTGTACGCAACTTCGAGTTCTAACACACACCACGACCAATCAATGTAGCCACTATGAATAGTAATACCCACTTTTTGAAATTTTATAAATTTTATCTCTCAAAATGAACTTCATTTTTGGATTCAGAATATCAAAATTAGCCTAGGGTAAAATTTTGGTACTTTTCGGATAACTCTCATATTTTGATGAATAGTGAAAAGTACTACATTTTAATTAAAAACAACTTTTTTAATCGAAATAATTAATAGTGATAAATTATAAATTTGAGTGGTTTTAAATTATATTTATAATATATTTTTAACATTTAATCCAATTATGGTCATTGTACATAATTTCACATTTAAACCGAACATAAACAAGTATCAATCTTTTGATAGTTATTATAACTTAAAAACACGCTTTTTGTTTTGACAGCAGGAATTAATTTTAAATTAATTTCTGCCACTTCTGTGTTTTGAATTTAGAAAAATGGATTCCATATTTGGAATCATGATTTCTAAATTGTGTAAATAGGTAAATTTTATTTTTAGACATTTTGAATAATTACTTCGGTAAATATTTTATTTACCATGGTTAAAGGGTAAATCCGGTAAATAAGGGTTAAAAAATAATAGTATAATAATACTAAATTACCTAAAACGTTTCCTAACCTTATTGTTGGATACATTTCCGACCATGGGCATATTTGAGTCGATTTTGGGACCCCATGGAGCCACTTGTAGGTGATAGGGACACTTTATATTAATTAAGTTAAAGTGAATACAAATATGACATAAGCTTATATCTTTTAGAAAAACAATTTTTACATAAAGTTATATGTGTTATATTTTTTATTATAAATATTAATTAGAAAGATAAAAATATTTCCTACATAATGGTATTTTATTTATAATTTTTGGACATTGAAAAAGTAAAAATATATATGACACAATAATGATACAGTATTTTCCTTATTAATGAAAGAATCAAATAATTGATATTATAAATGTTAAAATAAATATAATTTGAAAGTTTTGACAACATAAAATAATTTTATTGGTTAATATGACATGTTATTATTGCTTAAATGAATTTGTTTAGAATTAATAAAGTTGTTAAGACTTTAAAAAAAATCAATTATTGAGTAGTGTCAAAATTGACATAAATGAGTTTTTAAAACAAATATTATATTATTAATTTATATTCTATTCCTAAAAATATAAGGTTCGTCCAAGAGACTTATATCATGATAGTTGTATCATTAATGGACCACTTAGGTGTCTCTTGGAGGTATATAGTAATTTTATTAACTATATAATATAAAAATACAAAGTGACATGGTAAGTGTCAAACTAATTAACTAAGAGTTAAAACTAAAAGATAAGGTTAATATAATAACCCAGACCTATATAAATTATATTTGTTGAGTGGTTTTAGACCCATCCCCACCTTAACCTTTAAATAATACACTTTTGATCCATTAGAAACCGAATATGAATTTATTATAAAATAATATTTCTAGATTTTTCTAAAGAGCCCCTCCTCCCCTTATAAAAGGACACCACTTCTAACCAATTCCTCACACCTCTCAAGCCTTTTAGATCGTCCAAACTCTGCCCAATTAAGCTCCCTATATCCCTATCCTCCTTTTATAATCCTTAACATAGGCATAAGGAACTTCAAGGGTCCTTTTTGGTTCAAACCAAATGGAGTTACCCAAATTAAAGGTAACGATTTCTCTTAGCTTCTTTTCTTTTATTTTACTTCTCCAACACCTAAAATATTCTTATTATTTTCTTTTGTAACAAAACCAGTATCCTAAATTTACTAGAATATTTTTATTATAAGTATTATAACTACACTTACACACACATCCATCTAATGGGTGAAGAACATAATGTTTCTGTGGATGGAAACCAAACGCCTCACGAAGCGATGATTGTTCAATTATCTCCTACCACCTCTCATGGTGGCCATTATGATGGAACTATAATTAAATATGATATTAATGATATTTATTTTATATATAAGCTTCTGTAATTCCATTTTATATCATACAATTATTCTTTTCATGTTGTATATATATACGATAATTTCATTTGAGGAAGTGCGGACTACCGCCCCCTCAAAGTGATATGACTTGTTCATACCATACATGTAACGTATAAAGGATGGTGTTAATGAACTTAAGTAACACATATAAGATATTATATTATAATGTAATAATTATATACCTATTTATAATTTGGTTTTTATTCCTTTTAAAATGAAAAATGAAATGGAAGTAGCGTTTGTGCGTACGTACGAATTACCGTCTCCACGAACACGATGAGATTCATTTCCCCATCATATCCATTCAAGAATAATTATTGTTTGATGATTAAAAGTAATGTTTAATGACATGATATAATTCTGGATATGAATAAGATAAAACCTATCCATAACAAACACGGCTTACGTAACGAAGCATATAAAGGAAAACGAATCAGTTAACACCTGAAACGACAATTATACTAAAATATTATTAACAAAGCAATATTAAAAGATCATATATGATATCATATTTATGTATATGATTATTTTATAATTTAATAACAATAATTTAACTATTATAAAGGATTTTAACCTACCCTTGACCAAGGAAAAGTACAAGGTAATGGGTTTTCATCTCACTCCTTATTTCCGTGAGATTCATGCCATATTGCCACTATTACCTTTTGTGCGGTGTGTGTACTACCCATAATTGTATTCTTTTTGTAATACACTTTAATTAATTTGTATTTAAATATTAATTTTATGGTACCTCTTTCATGGGTTGTATGTTTCGTAAGTTACCAAATTGGTAAGGGTTAATTTCACAACCTCTTTATTATCCGAGGTTGTTTTTACGTAAGTATCTACTGGGACATATTTATTATCCATATCCATGTATTATGAAAGAGTTTTCAAAGGGATTATTTTAAGGGATTTTTTACTAAAACATCATTTCAAACGTTTTAAATAATTATTCTTCTAAATATTTCTCATTAATGTCCATGTCTTGAAAATGGTTTTTAAGGATTTATTTATATGTACATGAATGTTTTTAAAATGTTAATTCCTTTCAAAAGTTTCAAAGTGGAATGGAAAAATTTGATTCAAAAATGTCTTTAAATGAATTATTTTCCAAATTATGTGACATTTAAATGTTTTCATGAAATAGAGATATTTCTCTCAAATAGTTTTGATTTCATCTATGTGAACATCCTTTGATAAATTTTACACTTGTTTGAAGTTGATTTATTATGATACAAATCTTCCATATTGTATTTATGGTTTTTTGATATGTTTGACTATGGATGAGTTATCTTTATTCCATTAATGGTTTATTATTAATGTTTTGGCATTTCTTATGATAGTTTTAATACGAATGTTTATGTTATATTTCATCCTCTTTTTAAGATGAATGTGTTGGACTAGTATGTTCTGGGTTGGGGACTGGTAAAAGTAAGCCATTCGGGTTGGGGTTAGGTTACAGCAGACCCTTCGGGTTGGTGTCTGGTTATTAGAGGAACTCCGGGTTGGTTTCCGGTTATTAGGGGCACTCCAGGTTGGTGTCCGGTTATTAGAGGCACTCCGAGTTGGTGTCTAGTTTTTAGAGGCACTCCAGGTTGGTGTCCGGTTATTAGAGGAACTCCGGGTTGGTGTCCGGTTATTAGAGGCACTCCGGGTTGGTGTCCGGTTATTAGAGTCACTTCGGGTTGGTGTTTGGTTATTAGAGGCACTCTGGGTTGGTGTTCCGTTATTAGAGGCACTCCGGGTTGGAGTCCGGTTACATAGGCTCTCTGGGTTGGGTTCCGGTTACATTTATACCTTAGGTCTTGGCATGAGGCCTTGACAGAGAAATTAAAGTTCGGAATTATGCATTCCATCATTATGAAAGTGGTTAGTGATATTGCATGTGATTATTCGACTAGTAGAATGTCCATGTGAATAAGTAAATGGAATTACTTCATTTTATTTTTTCCATATTATGCTAAAGTTCAAGTTTAAAAGGCTTTTGTTTTAGTTATACATTTCCTTAAATGTTTATGCTTATTTATGAAAGTTTCTGTTGTATTGTTATCTTTACTAAGCATCTGAGCTCACCCCTTTCTATGTTTTATTTTTCCCAGGATTCCAAGAAGTGTATAGTGATTGATATGCATGGTTAAGCCAAGGGAATAATGTCATTCGTGAAGGATTATTTATGTTGTTTTGTATGTTATGAAGTGTAATGTAACATTCATGTATGTAATCTATTTTCCAAGATTGCTAAACCGATCGGTCCTTTAGGACTTGATTCCTTGTAATCATGCCAATATATTAAAGTAATGCACTGACTCTGGGTAACTAGGTTCGGGGCGTTACAATTACCCATCTATATTCCTACTTTTTAAAATATAAATTAAATCATTTCACGGTCCCATGATTTTTCAAAATTAAGGGAATATCAAATCTCCCATTATAGGTGTGATTTTTTAATTGAAAATGTTTACATCTATTCATAAAATTATTCATTTTTAAAAATTGATGACATAAATTTTTATAGGGGATATATAGATAAAAAAAAATTTATCAGCATATTCCACATCAAATCCAAATTTCAATTCAAAAACACACATATTTTTTAGGGGCCAAAACCAATATTAAATGATTTATTAATTATGAAACCATTACATTTTCCATAAATATATTCTTAAAAAAATGAAAGTAAAAGTATTTCTCATTTAATCCATCTTTATTTTCCTCTTATGATTCCTCGTATAAATTTGAACCTCATATGTTCTTTATATATGTGTATGGACATGGGTAGTTAGGAGGGTAAATGGTTGTGGTTTTCATCTAAAATAATTTTTGAGATCCTAAGTTGGGTGGCCATCATAACCCTAATAACATACAAGATGGTATGAAAGGAATGGAATCACAACATCAGTGCCTCCAACTTTACAGACCAACACATGATCCTATCCAAAATGATTGTAGGTCATCTTTTGGATGTCTTTAGAGCATATGATCCCCTTATTCGAGTGATGCAGGTGAAATCACAAAGGGACCTTCCCTTTTATTTTTTATCCCCCACTATAATGATATTGGAACCTTTGAGCACAGTCTTGTTGTGATTCTATGACCTGTAGATGGAGGTAGTCTATCTCTTTTGCATCTTCAAACCCACCACCAAACAATTTCATTGCATCCCAAATCCATAGTATGCATTTTCCATTTTTGATCATCTAGGGATTCTGGTAATCACCAAAAATCATCTTCACTACAAAACCATATGGTGGTGAGATCGTATCATACACTCTTGCTTCATCCATGCAACAATTATTTTTTTGAGGAACCCACCATTTATTTGTGCAAGTTATGTTATTGAGATGGAATTAATGGAACTGGTTTAATGCAACAGCTAGGCTTTTTGATGTTTCTGATTCATATTATGGGTGTGGCAGTAGAAATACAACTTTGTTATTACTTATTCATAGAGAAGTATTCACAGGTTTCCTATTATGGTGTGGGGGTGATACTCCGGATGATATTAGGCAAACAGCACATTTTGGGCATCAATGGATACAATGAGAGCTCGGCAGTCCAAGAGCTACTGCTAGAGGTGTTCATAGAGGATGATGACTATGCGACAGAGAAGTGTGAGGTGGTGGTGGTGGTGTCTAGGATGTTAGGAGTGGTCCAAAAATTTTAGGGATGATAGGGGAATAATAGATAAGTGTGGGTGGTGTAGGATATGAGAGGGGCATAGAGAAATTATGGCGTTATTGCATCACCATAGTGGGGTAGTGCATGGTTGGTTCGAGTCAGACCAGTGCTATTAAATTTTCACTCAAATTTTAGGAATATAAATATAGAGTTTTGATCCAACTAGGATCCTGAGAGGCATGGAGACTCAACCGTTAAAACTACTTCTTACCTATTTATTCAATCAACTACTGTTGAATAACTTTTAATTAAAAATAATTATTATAATGCTAGTTTTTTTGGTTTATTAATACACACATATCCAAAACACTTCTTGCATGTGTTTTTGGCATAAAATCCACCAAAATGTAATATAAATAGGTATTTCTGTGAAATCAATCGAATGCTAATTAAAACCACAAACAATTTTGAAATATAAAATGTAAGACTAGTCGTAGAGGAAGGACATCAATTAAAGAAAAGATCACAATGTATATATAAAGGTTATCACCATTTCATTAACATATTAACACACACACACACACATATATATATATATAGTACATTGGATTTGGTCCAATAATTGAGATTAATCATTAAAATATCTAATCCAATGGATAGAATTCCAATGGACAGAGAATATGGAAGGTTGTCCATTATGAGATAAATTTATTGGGAATTGAAGTGTCATAATTGTTATCATAATTAATAAATTAATTAAATAATGTTTTTATCACCCCCATTAATGTCATAATTTCATGGAATATTATATATTATTCACTTTAAAAAAACTCATTGAGAAAAATTAATGACACAGAGTAATTGAATTTAATGTCATCCGGCCTCATTATAAAATTTATCAGGAATACCCAGTGGGAAAAATCCTAATGAAGGGAAAAAGATTACAACATTCCAAACTCCCCCTGATTATATCATTTAATTGTGTCTTCAGAACATTAATTAATATTTTTTTTAGTTATGTATTTGAGACATGGGAGGAAGTCCAAAAGTAAAAATGAATGGTATTATTGAAAATTATAATTGATGGGGAAGGTAAAAAATTTCCATTAATTAAAAATATCTATAATAATTTATAATTCTCTTAGATATCTATTATGATGTATGATTTACTCATTAAAAACCTCATCAAGGAAAAACCATTTAAGGGAAAACAATTAATTGGGAAAAAAGAGTACAATAACATCAAGTTCCTAGATTTTTTCCTCATTAAAAACCTTATCAAGAAAACCCAAAGGTAAAAAGTTAACTAATTAAAAAATAGTACAACAAATACACCTCCCTCTCATAATGGTCATAACTATTACATTACCAAATTTCCATGATTAATTCACAATAAAAGAATTTAGTTTTTACATTTGGATTAATAATTTATACCCATTATATTTCAATATATAGGTAATAACATTACCTTACAATTTACTATGATTTATTTTTATTTACTAGGTACTTATGCGCATGTGTATGTATATCCTTTAGGGATAAATAAAATATTCATTTATATTTAATCCTTCTATGATAAGTATGTTCTTTATCATGTCCTCATGTATGAAATATATCACTCTTATAAGTAATAGATTTATTTATTCATTAAGTATAAAATAATTATAAAATATAATAATTCAATTTTGGGATTATTGATTCAAAATACAAGGACATTTCATGGAATTTCATAATCAAATAAGTCATTGATTTTACAAAAACCCTTGTAGAATTTTTATGTTTTTTGAAAAAATCATAACAATATTATGAATACAATGATTTATACAAACCATGAGATGATAAATATAATTTTATATTCATCCTTATATTAATATGGATAAACGATATACAAATTATTCAGTTCACCCCATTATTTATCTGACTGTGTAAAAATTTTATAAATTTTAATAGCTTTAGGAATTCTGATCCCCTAGGGGATTCATATATAGATGTTGCAACCAACAAATAGTGACAACATCAATTGGAAATAATCCAATGATGTATAAATATCCAAATATACAAGGAAGAATATTTCTTATGATAAGATCATTAGGATTCAATAGTCTTGGTAGTTTGGATAATCAATCCAAAAAATTATATTTTTAACATATCATATGTTCATTTAATACTTTTTGGCCAATTATTGTGATTTCGACAACTAATAAAATCCATTTTCCTTAGTGAGTTTTGAAATAATTCAAATAGAATATATCATCAAAAACATTTGATTGAGATCTCATTATTTTTCTGGTACCAATGTCACTTTAGGGACAATATCTAAAAATATATAATGTTGTTGACATATTAATTTTCCTCTTTAAGGGAAAATATATTTATTTCTTTTTTTCATGAATAAAAATTATTTAATATAATTAGTTCAACCACACTTTGGGTGTGTATAATAAGACTATTGATTTTTAACACTTTACATTCATGTAAGTGTTGTGAACATCTTGTCAACGGTTCTTATGGACCATTTTATATATTTCATGTGATACATAATATTTATTTTAATTAGAATTCATAGCATGTAATGTATACTCACCAGTATAAAATAATACATGTGATCCTTTAGTGGATGCATATTTTGTATAGTATTTAAATGGATCACATGGAAAGTGGTAACACCCATATATAATTCCTAACTTGTTATTCATAAATATATAGGAAAATTATTTCCAAAGTAGCTGCTAATGATATAAATAATTTACCTCGAAAATGGGTACCACATGGTAAATTATTATATAGGGAGAATTAATAATAACTTAATGAGAATGAATTCATTGATAATTTAGTAGACAAGCATCCATTAAATAAACTCATCATTCTCCCCATGATGGATGTCTTCTATTTTTTCAATAAATAGATTCTCATGTATAAATGAATCAATATATTTCATTATAACTGATCCTATATAGACTAAACCATCATTTCATATATTTAAAGTGTCAGGATTGGTAAACTTGTGGATTATAATTATTAATTTGATTGTACATAAAAAATAATTATAATCACTTTTGTGAATGGTTGTTACGTATTGAGGTAAAGTATTTATCCAATGTATCCATATGATATTCATTTTTAATAATATCGATCGTATATCTCAAAAGGACTTCAGATATAACAAATAATTAAGAATTCTTACTACCAGATGGTAATATTTTCTTCTTCCGAATCTGATAATTAATTTTATCTACTTGTAAATGACCTTAAAAGATCATGTACTAACTCATATATGAGTTTTTTTGAATCATTTAATCAAAATAATATTTTGAAATATTTTTTTTCAAGATTGATGTATATAAGATCTCCAGAATATTTCATTGTGCATACTTATATTTGTCATTATAATTTCCACTTATAGTGGTTTATGAAGTCATAATATAATCATAATGGGTTAGGCCTATAACCATGTGGATTATTGTATATTTTGGAATATATGTCCCAAATATGTTGGATCTTATGGCCTAAATATTATTTCACAACACATCTACTTGGGATCAGAGACCCCACAAATTTTGAAGCTCGTGAATGTGGTAGTGAGAACCAATGTGGAAGAATATTCTAGATTCACTACACACACCTCATAACCATCCAAAATTATAATTAATATAATAAAAACATTCAATTTACCAAATTAAGTTTAAATCATTTGTTCAAATTTAATCAAATCACAAATATTCATGATAAAATTATATGTACGATTATCAAAAATTAAATAAAAATTTTCATGAATAATTTCATTCTATTCAAGGAATGTACTAGAGTAATTAAAAATAAATCTGGATCAGGGAATTAATTCATTCATTGGATTTCATGATTCATTAATGATAATTTATTATTTATGAATAATGATCATCCTACCTAAAATAGTAATTTTATTGATTATGATGATAATTTTTTAACCATTTTTGGCGGTAGAATTATTTTCATAATATATATTATTTTATCAAAACTATGTAATTGAATAATTTCATTTATGATCTATATGAATAGAAAAATACTCTTTAGGGGATAAATTAATTACATGCAATCGTATTCATAATCCATAAGAACATGATAAATAATTATTTTCCCCTTAATTTTGATGTTTTTTTTAATAATAATTGATAAATGAATATCCTTCAATACAATGTCAAAGGACATTATTTTTATATCATCTTTCAGGGATGAATTATTTTATAAATATTAACAAAAATTCATTGTTCTCTATAAATAAATATATATATATATATTGACATCAAACCACTTTTGATGGTTATATTATTATTATTATTTGTTTATTTTATTTCATAAACAAATAAAAAACAATGATTATAAAAAATTATCATATTCACCTCAAACATGATTAAAAATAAAATCATATGTATTTTCATTCACTTTAGGTAATGAAATAAATCATTTTAAATAAATATTATCATTACCTTCATGGAATAGAATACTATTATTTGGTCGGGTTTTATAGTTTCTTAAAAACAATATCATGGATATTTAATTCAAAAATTTCATCAATTTCATCAATTGCATCAATTTCATCCACATTGAAGGATATACATAAAAATATATTTATCTTGTTCATCATGAAAATATAAATTTTATCAGACTTTATATAAGAGATAAATTTAAAGGGAAATGAAGTAAAGCAATATAATATTTTAAAATATTCAAATAAAATATTATGTACATCGTGAACCTTTATACATCATAATAAAATTTAACAACTTTAAGGTTAACAAAGGAATAATAGATATAAAATTTCATGGTTCATTACATGATAAAAAAACCCTATCTTGATGTACTAAAAGTATGCATTTTTTGTCACTGATTAGTAAACTTTGACTCAAAATATGGAAGGTATGTGATCATTTTTAGGCAGAATGTAATATAATGTGATGGGAATCAAATGTTGCATCAAAACATGATTTTTTTGTGATTTAAGACCATGTAACTTCAAATTGATCATTGAAAATACATTATAGATATTTTGTGAATGCCCCTCTAGAAATTTTACACCATTAAGGAAAATGAAAAATTGTAATTTTTCTTCTTTAGATAGAGTGTGAGCTACTGGAGGAAGAAAAGTTCACTTTTCACCCTTCATCGGTGCCAACTCTTCCCTTACGCCCATGTAAATCATGTTTAACCTAAACATGATTCCATATTTTGTTTTTATAGGAACATTTAGGTACATATCAACAACATTATCAAATACATTTTGTATACATGCATGACATGAATAAAATTTCTGACATACAAAAAAATTCCAGTATGATACTTCAATGAAAATTGATCACTTTTTATAATATTATTTTGTGGGGTTTTTTGGAAATTGTTTACAGAAAACAATTTCAATAAGTTTTACAGTATTGAATAGTTGATCACCCATTAGTGTATATGATTTTGTACCTTTTTCATTATTCCCATCGAATCTTTTCATCCAGGATTAGTATTTATGTCATTCAGGTAAATTTTTTGGATTTCCTATAAACAAATTTTTCGATAATTTTTTCAACTAAACTGAATGTGTAAAATATTAATAAATGGGACACCCCAATATCCCTTCAATTCTATATCCTGGCAAGTTGACATTAGATAGAAAGTCATTTATCATCCCATACAATATGGCCCTCAATGTGGATTCTTCACTTCTATAATCAACATACATTGTAACACATGAATCACACATAAATTTTAAATCCTTAATCAATGGAGCCAAATAGAAAAAATATCATCAATGGGTTGTTTTTGACATGATATAAGTAGAGACAACATAATTTATTTTCACTTCATGTATAACCATGGTGGAAAGTTATAATTCACCAACATAACAAGAAATGTACTATTAGTACTACCCTATACACGAAAAAGATTTATTCCATATATAGATAATTCAAGACATATGTTTCTCAGCTCATTTCTAAATTTATGATACTCATAATCAATTTTAATTCATTGAGTATAGTCTGTTGGATGATCTATTTTCCCATATTCAATTATTTTATTTGCATTCAATGTCAATTGTATCATGGTTTCTTGAAATCCATATAGTAGTCTAAACTATGGAATTATAGGAAAGTTCCATAAAACATTCAAATGAATTGATTAATCTTTATTTTATCCTTTCATTCCACACTTAAGGGATTTTTTTAGTGATTCATGGTCCTTGAGAAACAATATGTAATCATTTGGACAAGCATGTACTTTTTTAGAGATCATGTACATTGAACATAGAATTCGTTTAGAATCATATTTTTGACAAATAAGTTCATTTTATTCTCATACCATATCATTTAGGAAATCATTTAGTTCTTTAAATATAGTATCACTCCATCCTATTCTAGATTTCAGATTATATAAATTCAAAACAAATGAAAATGTTTTGTATTTATTTCAACCGATATATAATGGTCTATTAGAAAAACTACTTAACTTCTCAAAAAAAAATTGTACAGTCCTAAAGGCCATCTACAATTTCCATTTTAATTTATTCTATATTATCTCTATCAAAATTTACACTAGTATTCATTTCAAATGATCCATAAAGCACAATATTATCTCAATCAGTGTGCACATTCTGATTTTCCTATGTTTAGTCCAATATTTATAGCTCTAATATATTCCACGATAAATCAAATGTTCTTCCAACTATTTTGAAAAAAAATTCATGAATACCAACAATGAAAACACTAAAAAAGGATTTGGGAAGGATCATATGCATGCTCTATTGAAAACATGATGTACTCTTTAAGTCGATCTTTATACTCATTTGTCATATAATTATCATGAATCAATTTTTGATTAATATCCATCCTATTAGGTTCATAAAATATTCATTTTTCACAAAAAATTAATAAATACACATAGGATATTCATAATAAAAGGAGATGTTATAGATAATTATAATAAGTGGAACCCAAAAATTTAATGTTACCTATGATGATTTCGAAAAAGTTATCATCTTACATGAGGGTGATCTGAAAAGAAACAAAATGGGGTAAACACGTGGCTGTTGGTCTAGGTTCTTGATTTGATCTTATTTAGGACAAAATGTCAGTAATTATAGGATGGTTTCTATAACCATGTTAGGTGGGATTCCAACACAAGGGAAGAGTTTATATTTATTAATTTCATTAATTGGTATGTGTTTTTCTAGGTGGGGTTTCATTGATAAGGTTCTTAGGAACTGATGTTGAAGATATTTTAAAAAATGATGAAGCAATCAACTTCAACACAAGTTGAAGAAGTTTCCCAGTGGGATCATCATAAATAATCATCTTGAACTAATGATTGAAATATAATCCTAACTACCTAGGATCACTTGAAAAAAAAAATAAACCTCATTGGAACCAACAAATATGATCAACTCTACAAAAATGTAAGGGTGGAAACTAGAAGAGAGGTTTAAACAAGATGGAAGTAGATATGGATGTTTTTAATGATGGTCATGATACCAATTTAAGGAGTCAAGGATGGTCTATATAAAGATTTAAATGGAGTCTTGGGATTCCTCATCTCATACTAATGATAGTCATGATTTCAATTTTTTTACGAATGTAAGTGTTCCTACACCTCAATCATATCAAAGTTATCTCAATAATTTTAACATTGTTGACTCAATAACTCTCAAATAGTTTCTATAACTAGTCTAGGTGGGAGTAAAGTAATATAGAGGAGTCGATTATAAATTATCCTTGATGATACTTTTTTTATCTTTTCATTAGATAATAATATAAATTTTATATATATCATAAGAGGAGTGTGGATTATTATTTGATAATCATGTTTTCTTCTTGTCATAGTTACTTAATACCCTGACACTTATTTCCACTTACTATTTTTTCACTATTTATTTCAATGCATCAATGATTCTATCGTATTCTTATATTTTCAGTATTAATTCAATAAACATATCTCATTATTTTTATTTTCATGTTTTTATTTTTTCAACCTCTTATTTTAATCTATAAAGCTACTCCTTTTGTTACTTTATTTATTCTTTGAAATATTTAACATCACAATTTGACTTCTTCCCATGAATTATTTGTATACAAATCTATTCTAAGGAAAATTCTATTATAATCAGAGTGAGGAATTTACATTGGTGGTTAGAATGAATGAAAGTAGAAAAATAAATAAATAATGCAATGAAAAGAAAGACTCGCTAATTAATTAGAACCGATATTGAAATTAAAGTGGAAGGATTCTTCAATGGGATTAGTGGGAGGAAAAAAACTACTACAAGTGAAAATTTACATAACCTGGGCACTATAAAGGAAAAATATGATGAATTAACTTACATAACAATGATATGAAATGTTATTATGAAATTAATCAACTTGATTTTTAGAAAATATTTTTCATTCTATTTAAAGGTTCAATCTATATAAAATGGAAAAATAAAAATAAAAATATATTTTTTATAATGTTTGATGGGGTAATCAATAAAATTTTCAACTAGTATAAATTAAATTAATAAGATAATTTATGTTAATTTTACACGACATGATTTTTTATGTCATAATTAAATTGATTATTTTACTATAAAACACATTTTATGGATATTTTTCATGGGCTTCATGAGACTATATACATTTGGAATTTTAATTTCCTATAACACCCCAACCTTCCATGGTATGCTTCTCTTTGAATAATGCAATCACTTGTGTTGTATGCAACTTAGAGTTCTAGCACACCACCACCAATCAAACTAGCCGTTATGAATAATAATACCCACTTTTTGAAATTTTATAATTTTTTTTTCAAAATGGACTTCATTTTTGGATTCATAATATCAAAATTAGCTTAGGGTGATATTTTTTGGTATTTTTCTGAATACTTTCAATTTTTGATGAACAGTGAAAAACACTGCGTTATTGATTAAAATTGAATTTTTTATTTAAATAATTATTTATTTTAAGTAAAAATAGATACATAATACCTATATAAGTTCAATGTAATTCATTTTAGTCATTTAATAATAAAATTAGATGTATAAAATTTTATTTAACTTTTGAACGTCTTTTACCCACCTTATAGGCACATTTACAAATTTGCATAAAATGTAATTTTACCACTTCTGTCAATTGAATTTCAAAAATCTGAGATACATGGTTGAAATCAGTATATAAAATTTGGTTCATTAGGATGAAAATAATTTTTGATGAATAGTAGCTTTTGAATTTTTTTACCATGATTAAAAGTAAATAGGGTAATTAAAGGTAAAAATGATATTATAATTACCCTAACACATGTCCTAATTCTATTGGATAAGTGTATTTCGACCAAAATAAACCTTAGTAATAAAATATTATCCTCTTTGATCCACTTGGATTATATTAGGACATTTATTATTATTTTATTTAAAGAAGAGTTAAAAGTGTAAAATTCAATGTTTAATAAACAAAACATTTTGAATATAGGCCTATAAATAAGATAAATTAGACTATAAATATTAATTATAAATATAAAAATATTTCCTACATAATGTTATTTTATTTATAATTTTTTGACATTAAATAATTAAATTTATTTATGACACAATGATGATGCAGTAATTACCTTATTATTGAAAGATTAAAATAATTGATATTATAAATATTAATATAATTGTAAATTGAGACTTTTGATGTATTCAAAGAATTTTATAGGTTAATATGACATTTTAGTGTTGATTAAATTTTTTTTGAAGTGATAAAGTTTTTATGACTTTCAAAAAAATCAAATACTAAATAGTGTCAAAATTGACACGAATGGGTTTAAAAAAATACTATATTATTAATTGATATAATATTCCTAAAAATATAAGTTTAGTCCAAAGGACTTATATTATAATATATATTTCATTAATGAACCACTTGTAGTTCTCTTGGCATTTTATAGTATGTTTATTAACCATGTAATATAAAAATACAAGAAGACATTGTTAAAGTTAAACTATTTAAATAAGAGTTAAATCTGAAAGATAAGATTAATATGGTGACCTAAACCTATATAAAACCTATTTTTTGAGAGTTTTCTGACCCATACCCACCTTAGAATCAAAATAAATCCTTTTAGAGACATTATAAACCAAATATGATTGTATAATAAAATAATATTTCAAGCTTTTCCTAAAGTGACCCTCACCTATCTTATAAAAGGGTACTTCCCCTTATCTCAAAATCACACCTCCAAAGCCATTTTTATCACCCAAACCCTACTCAAATATCCTCACAACTACCCTCACTTTTACCTAGATTCCTTACTTTTATCAGAAAGTAAACCTAAGGATCCCTTTTGATCAACTCAAAAGGAAACACCCGGAGAAGAGGTAATAATTTCACCACCTCTTTCAAAGTTATTTTCTTCTTCCACTTCATCTTCCTTTGTTGTTTTCATACCAAAATAATAACTCCAGTACCTTATAAAAATGTGATGTTATTATAAATATGTTATAACCATATTGATTATTCTATCCATCCTATGAATGACAAGTCTCCATATGTGCGCACGTACGGTTTACCGTCTCCACGTCGTGGTGTAGTTTGTTACTAAAACACTTCATTATTTGGATGGGTATAATAATGAGTATAACTGATTTAAATAATAAATATAACATGTTAATGATTATATATATTTGATACACCATCCAATTACATATGATTTCCAATCAATAGAATGATATTGTCGCTCGTGCGTACGTAAGGATTACCATCTCCACGAATGCGATGAAATTCATTCCCCATCATAACCATTCAAGAATAATTTTCATTTTATGATTAAAAATAATGTTTAAGAACTTAATATAATTTGGTATATGAATCAAATACATCCTATCCAAAACAACCATGGCTTATGTAACCAAGAATATAATGGAAAACTAATCAGTTAACACCCGAAACAATGATACTACTAAAATATTATTAATAAAGCAATATTAGAAGATCATATATGATATCATATTTATGTATGTGGTTCTTTTATAATTTAATAATGATTATTTAACTATTATACATGATTTTAACTTACCCTTTATCAAGGAAAAGTACATGGTAAGGGTAAATTCTACAATCTCTTCATTATCCGAGGTTGTTTATACGTGAGTATCTACTGGGACCTCTTTATCATCCACATCCATGTTTCTTAAAAATGTATTTCAATTTTTTTACTATTTACTATACTATGAGTTAAATTCATTTATACCCTCATTTTACTTTTTATAAAATTGTTTGAAAGGGATCTTTTCACTGCTTTCCAAAAAAAGTACTTTATGACCTTTTTGATGAATTAAGGTAAGAATGTTTTTTAACTTATACGGTGGGTGCGACTATCTTCCACCATTATAACACATTCTAAGTTTACCTTACAAGATTATAAGAATATTTAAAAATATGTTTCCTTTTATAATTATGTTACTTTAAAATTATTTAAAAATATAAAGAGATATTTCTCTCAAATAGTTTTGATTTCATATATGTCAACATCCTTTGATGGATTTTACACTTGTTTGAAGTTGATTTATTATGATACAATCCTCCATATTTTATTTAAGGTTTTGTGATATGTTTGACTATGAATGTGTTATTTTTATACCATTCATGGTTTATGGTTAAAGTATTAACATTTCATATGTTAGTTTTAATACGAATGTTTATGTTATGTTTCAACCTTTTCATATGAGGAATGCATTGGAATTATTAAGTGACGGGTGGAGCCCGCTATAACTCCTAGATGCATCGGTAGGTCTTATGAGACAAAATAGTTTCTTGGCACAAGTCCTTGAAAAAATCTTATTTATAGTCTTGGCACAAGGCCTTGACTATGTGGTTATGATGTCTGACATTATGCATTCCATCATTATGAAATTGGATATTGATATTACATGTGATTATTTGACTAGTAGAATATCCATGTGAATAATTAAATGGTATTATTTGATTTATCTTTTACATATTATGATAAAGTTTAAGTTTAAAAGTCTTTTATGTTAGTCTTATAGATTTCCTTAAATGTTTATGCTTATTTATGAATGTTTCTGCTATATTTTTATCCTTACTGAGCACCTGAGCTCACCCCTTTCTATGTTTTATTTTTACTAGGATGCGAAGAAGTATATTATTACTGATCTGAAGGGATAGTCTAATGGAGATGAATGTGTTAAAAGGAGACAAAATGTTTTTGTTTTTCATTTCATAATGTAATGTACAACTTATGTTTGTATCTAGTACTTCCAAGTCTACTAAACTGATCAGTCTTTCAGGATATGATCCCTTGTGATCAAGAAAATGTTATGTTATATTGCACCAAATTTGGGTAACTAGGGTCGAGGCGTTATATTAGGTATCATAGGAAGTTTAGTACAAACCTTGGAAGATATATTTAGAAAAAAAACTCTGATTATAGAACATTACCCTAAGATAGACTGTGAGGATTAGTATAGGAGAACTTCCTTGAATTCTGGTAATGTAGAGATTTTGTGTATTTTACAAGCAATGAATTTCTGTCTCGATATGATCAGGTAGAGGCGGCTCTGGTATAGATGTACCTAGGAGTGAAAACTCCGACAAGGAGTTTTGGTCTTGACCTGGGGTAACCTGGTACTTGACAACGGGCCTTACTACACTCTTGGTTACGAAACTCCCGGGGAATATGATTATGATAATTCACATTTTCTTTACTAACCATTATGAATTATTTATGAGTAAATACCTCCTCAATGAATTTTTTTTATGATTATAGATTATATGCATAAACTATTCAATTTATGTTAGGTATTTTACTACTTTGGAATTATGTATTGTGAGTCATAAACTAATCTAGTTTATTCCATTGTTTAGAAATTGCACATAGTGGAAGGAATGGAAAATGTATCAACGCACGTAATCCATGTAGGTATTTCCCTACAACTCAAGATAATTATAGTTTATCTAGTGATGAAAATGGTGTTGAACAACTTATAACCATACTAGGAGAACTCAATTAGGTTATGAATAATAATCTTACCCGTATGGAGCACCCTGATCCACAACACGGAGGATCAATGCTAGAACACTTCACGAGAAAAAAAACCACCAAAATTCAATGGGACTACAAATCCATTTGTAGTTGAGCAATGGATAAGTTCCTTAGAGAACGTATTTCATGATTTGAAGATTAGGGAAAGGGAAAAAAAATTCATGGCAGTTTATCGCCTCACGGTAGATTCATATCAATGGTGGTCATTAATTAAAAACACAAAGGAAGATGAATAAGTATCAAATATGGAATTGATGGAGTTTAAAAATCTTTTCTTAGAAAAATATTTTCTTCTTGACCATCGAGCAGATATGGAAAGACAATTTCTAGGTCTCAGGTAAAAGGAGGATGAGAATGTCACAAAGAATGAGGCTAACTTTACAAGGTTAGAAAGGTATGCAGGAGATTACATATGTAACCCAAGGAGTAATATTGATCGATTCATTTATGGGTAAAAACCATTCCTCCTTTATGCATTAGTCTCATAATCCTTCTCATCATACGAAGATGTTGTATTATGTGCTATCAAGATAGAAAATGAATTCTCTAAGTCTTATGACTTTAAAGCAAAGAAATAGGAGAAGAGATCTATTGAGCACTCTGGAAATGGAAATAATGGGAAGAGAGGAAAAGTTGAATATCTATCCTATGGTAAATGTGGGAAAAAACACCCTAGTACTTGCCTGAAGGGAACGATATTATGTTACAAGTGTGGTGAAAAAGGCCACCAATCTCATGATTATAAGGGAAATAAAGAGGTTGTCAATGTTTAATGCTACAATTGTAGAAAAATGGGGAATTATGAAAATGAATGTCCTAAGCACCAAGGAAACATACCTTATAAAAGTACAAGGGAGAAAGGCCAAGATTATGTGATCACTACTTCTGAAGTTGAAGCTCCAAATGATGTGGTGGAAGGTAATTTAATGGTTTCCTCAAATTTATCCAATGATTTATTTAATTCTGGATCATCACATTTTTTCATATCTTCCCAATTTTCTAAGAAAATTAGATATTTTCAGTTTTATTTAACAAGGGAGTTGTTAGTAAAAACTCATAAGGTAAGTATCATTGCAACAAAGTTTTGTGAATTAGTTCCTATTAGGGCATATAAATGTTCTTTATCTACTAATCTCATCATCATACCCATTATTGAAATTGATATAATCATTGGTATGGATTGGATTTCGAATCATGATGTGAAAATTTATTATAAGAAGAAGGAGGTTACAATTTTCGATGATGATGAGGAGTACCTTATCTTTAGAGCAGAAACATGACCACCTAGTTCTTATCTAGATCCACCCCCATTAGCTCTACCAAATTCAATTATTAGGGAGGAAGAGAGTGAAATAACTATGGGTGGGGAAAGGAATGTTCAAATAGAGGATGTATCTATTGTTCAAGAATATGTTGATGTGTTTCCAGATGATTTACCTGGATATCCTCTAGAATGAGAAATTGAGTTTTCCATTGACCTAATTCCTGGTTCAAGGCCCACATCGAATATCCCTTATAGAATGGACACTATATAATTAGTGGAACTAAATAAAAAACTATAGGAATTGAGTAATAAAGTATTTATTCTCCCTAGTGTTTCTCCATGGGGATCCCCTATTCTTTTGGTTAAGAATAAAGATAAATCTATGAGGTTGTGCATTGAATACATAGAGATCAATTCTATAAAAATAAAGAACAAGTATCTCCTACCTTAAATTGATGATTTATTTGACCAACTTCATGGAGCTCAATATTTTTCAAAGATTGACCTTCGATCTCGATATCATCAGTTGTGTGTGAAGAAGGAAGACATTCTGAAGACAACATTTCATACTAGGTATGGGCATTACAAGTTTATAGTAATGCCTTTTGGACTGACTAATGCACCCTATGTCTTCATGGATTTAATGAGTAGAGTTTTCAATGAATATCTTTATTACTTTTTAGTGTTATTTATTGATGATATCTTGGTATACTTTAAAATCTAAAAAGATCATGAAAATCACTTGTGTACTATTCTAAAAAAATCTTTTAATAAATTAATTATATGAGAAGTTTAGCAAGTGTGAATTCTGGATTCTTGAGATTTCTTTTCCTAGACATATTGTCTCTAATGATGGAATCTCTATGGATCCTTCCAAGACAAGATAAATACAATAATGGCCAGCACTGATGACAATAACTGAGGTATGAAGTTTTATTGGTTTAGCAGGTTATTATTGACGTTTCGTATAGGTTTTTACCTAATTGGATAACCCATTAACCAAGCTCACATGTAATGGGGTTGAATTTGTTTGGAAAAAAGAGTGTGAAGAATTTTTTGTTGAACTGAAGAGAATATTTTTCAATGCTCCTATCATGACTCTACTCTTGGGGAATGATGGGTTTGTTATTTATAGTGATGATTCAAAGAAAGGACTTGGTTGTTTCCTTATGCAGAATGATAGAGTTATTGCTTTTGAATCACCAAGGCTAAAAATTAATGAACAAGCTATCCCACTCATGATATTGAGTTAGTAGCTGTAATCCTTACCGTGAAGATATAAAGACACTATCTCTATGGTAAAAAAATGTGAGATATATATTGATCACAAGAGTTTGAAGTATATTTTCTCATAGAAATAACTCAACATGAGGCAAAGATGATGTCTTGAACTACTCAAGCATTATTATTTCACTATACACTACCACCCAGGGAAGGCAAATAAGGTGGAAGATGCTTTAAGTAGAAAGGGTTATGGATTTTTGAACAAGATAAGAGTTGAAAGGGATCCTATGTTCATGGATCTAGTAAAGATGGATATGGGAATAATCATGGAAGGTGAAACATCAATAATTTTTCAAATGGTTTCCAAAACATCTTTACTAGAAAGGATAAAAAGTTCTCAGACTGATGATTAGGAGTTTCAAAAGAAAATTAAAGTTGTGAACGATGGGAGATTGATCGACTTCATATATGAAGATGGGATTTTGAAATTTGGGAAGAGTCTTTGTGTTCCTGAAATACTTGATCTAAAAAGGGAATTGTTGTATGATTATCATAGCTCCAATTTATATATACACCCTAGTAGCACTAAGATGTATAGATATTTGAAGGAACATTTTTGGTGGGACAACATGAAGAGGGAGATTGCTGATTATGTGTCATGATTTATGGTTTGTCAACATGTTAAGGCTGGAAGACAACATCTTGGAGGATTCATGGAACATATTCCAATACCTGAGTGTAAATGGGATGATATTATGATGGACTTTGTCATGGTCCTAAAAAAGACTCCTATAAGGAATGATGAAATATGGGTCATTGTTGATCGTCTTACCATGTCAGCACATTTTCTGGATATAAGAGAAGATTTACCAATTGAATGTTTAGCAAGAATATATATTAATGAAGTTGTAAGACTTTATGGAGTACCCCTATCGATTATTTTTTATCATGATCCCTATTTTACATCAAGATTATAGAAAAGTCTTTAGAAGGTCCTGGATATTGAACTTCATTTGAGCACTGCCTACCACCCTCAAACTGATGGACATTCAGAACAGACTATTCAAACCTTTTAAGACATGTTGAGATCTTTCTCACTTGAAAATAAAGGTATGCGAGATCATTATTTACTTTAGGTAGAATTTTCCTATAACAATATCTTCTATTAAAGTATTAAGATGACACCATATGAAGCGTTATATGGAAAGAGATGTCACACAACAACTTGTTGGGATGATGTTGGTGAAAGAAAACTCGTAGGCCTAGAACTTTTTGAGAAAACAATAGAAAAGGTGAAGTTTATCCAAACCCACATCAAAGTAGCTCAAAGTAGAAAAAAGAGCTATGTCGATAATAGAAGGAAGGATTTGGAATTTCAAGTAGGAGATCTTGTTTTCTAGAAGGTATCTCCATGGAAGGGTGTTATAAAATTCAGTAAGAAGGGTAAATTAAGTCCCAGGTATATCAGACATTTCGAAATTCGAGAACGAATTGGAGTTTTAGCTTATCATTTTCCAATTCCGCCAAGTCTCTAAAAAGTTCATAATGTGTTCCACATATCACTGTTGAGAAAATACATGCCCGAACCAACACATGTACTCACCTATGAATAAATAGAAATGGAACCCGATCTATCTTATTGTGAAGATCCTATCAGAATTCTTGATACCAGATAACAAGTGTTAAGAAACCGGACGACTCGCCCGGTAAAATTTCTATGGAGAAACCATAAGATGGAAGAGGTAACGTGGGAACCTGAGGAACTTATAATGAAGAACCACCCGAATCTTTTTATGCAGTAATATTCTAGAAATTTTGAAGACAAAATAATTTTAAGGGGGGAAGAATGTAACACCCAAAGCTTCCACGGTACACTTCTCTTTAAATAATGCAATATCATGCGTTGTACGCAACTTAGAGTTCTAGCACACCACGACCAATCAAACTAGCCGTTGTGAACAGTAATACCCACTTTTTGAAATTTTAATAATTTAATTTTTCAAAATGGACTACATTTTTGGATTTAGAATCTCAAAATTATCTTAGGGTGAATTTTTGGTATTTTTCTAAAAACTTTCAATTTTTGATGAATAGTGAAAAACACTACATTATTGTTTAAAACCGACTTTTTATTTAAATAATTATTTATTTTAATTTAATTTATTTTAAGTCAAAATAGATATATAATACCTGTAAAAGTTAAATGTAATTCATTGGATTCATTTTATAATAAAATTAGATGTATAAAATTTTATTGAACTTTTTAACGTCTTTTACCCACCTTCTAGGCACATTTGAAAATTTTCATAAAACATAATTTTACAGCTTCTGTGAATTTATTTTCAAAAATATGAGAGAAATGGTTGACATTAGTAAGTAAAATGTGGTTCAATAGGATAAAAATAATTTTTGGTGAATAGTAACTTCTGAATTTTATTTACTACGTTTAAAAGTAAATAAGGTAATTAAAGGTAAAATTGATATTATAATTACCCTAACACATGTCCTAATTCTATTGGATATGGTTACTTCAACAAAAATGAATCTTAGGTATAAAATATGATCCTATTTTATCCACTTGTATTAGATTAGGAAATTTTTTATTATTTTATTGAAAGAAGACTTAAAAGTATAAAATTCAAAGTTTAACGACTAAACCATTTTTAATATAGGGTTATACATAAGATAAATTTTACTATAAATATTCATTATAAATATGAAAATATTTCCTACATCATGGTATTTTATTGATAAATTTTAGACATTAAATAATTAAATATATTTATGACACAATGATGATGCAGTAATTACCTTATTAATGAAAGATTAAAATAATTGATATTATAAATATCCAAATAAATTTAAATTTAGACTTTTGAGGAATTAAACTAATTTTATATTTTAATATGTCATGTTAGGGTTGATTAAATAACTTTTTTTTCTAAGTGATAAAGTTTTTACGACTTTCATAATAACAAAATACCAAATGGTGTCAAAATTGACATAAATGAGTTTTTAAAACAAATACTATATTATTAAATGATATAATATTCCTAAAAATATAAGTTTTAGTCAAAGTACTTATATAAGGTTAGATATATCAATAATGAACCACTTTGAGATCTCTTGGATTTTTATATTAAGTTTATTAACCTTTTAATATAAAAATACAAGAAGATATTGTAAAAGTTAAACTATTTAACTAAGAGTTACATCTAAAAGATAAGGTTAAAATGGTGACCTAAACTTGTATAAAAACTATTTGTTGAAAGGATTGAGATCCATACCTACCTTATACTAAAAATAAATCCATTTTTAGCCATTATAAACCTAAAATTATTTTATAATAAAATAATATTTCAAGTTTTTCCTAAAGTGACCCTCACCTCTCTTATAAAAGGGTACTTCCCCTTCTCTCAAAATAACACCTCCAAATCCATTTGTATCGGCCAACCCCAAATCCAATATCCTCACAAATTCTCTTAATTCAACCTATAGGACTTACTTTGATCCTAAATCCAACCTAATGAGCCATTTTTATCAAATCAAAAGGAAGCACCCGAAGAAGAGGTAATAATTTCATCACCTCTTTCAAAGTTATTTTCTTCTCACACTTCCTCTTTCTTTTTTGTTTCCATACCGAAGTAATAATTCCAGTACATTATACATAATGTGATTTTATTATAAATATTTTACAAAAATATTCATTATTCTATCCACCCTATGAATGAAAAAGTCACCATACATGCGTACGTACAGCTTACCGTCACCACGTCGTGGTGTAGTTTGTTATTCAAAACTACATTATTTTGATGGGTATAATAATGAGTATAACTGATGTAAATAATAAATATAACATGTTAATGATTATGAATATATAATATACCATCCAATTACATACTATTTAACCATCTATAGAATAATATTTTTTCTCGTGTGTACGTACGGATTGTTGTCTCCACGAACGCGATGAGATTCATTCCCCCTCATAACTATTCAATAAGAATTGTCATTTTATGATTTAAAATTATTTTTAATAACTTAATATCATTATGTATATGAATAAAATACATCCTATCCATAATAAACATGAAATATGTAACAAAACATATAAATGAAAATGAATCAGTTAACACCCAAAACAATGATACTAGTAAAATATTATTAACAAAGAAATATAAGAAGATCATATATGATATCATATTTATGTATGTGCTTATTTTATAATTTAATAAAAATGATTTAAATATTATACAAGATGTTATCATACCCTCTAATAATGAATAATACAAGGTAATGGTTAATTATATAATCTCTTCATTATCTGAGGTAGTTTATACGTGAGTATCTACTGGGAGCCCTTTATCATCCACATCCTCATTTCTTAAAAATTTATTTCAAAACATGTTTACTATTTTATAGAATATGGATTAAATTCATTTATACCCTTGTTTTACTTTTTATAAAAAAAATTAAAGGAATCTTTCATTCATTTTCCAAACAAGGTCCTTTATGACCTTTTCGACAAAATTAAGGAAAAAAATGATTTTTTAACTTATACGGAGAGTACAGCTATTTTCTGCCATCATAACACCTTCAAAGATTACCTTAAAATATTATAAGAATATTTTCAAAATAAATTTTTTATTATATAATTATGTGACTTTTAAATGATTTCAAAGTAGAAATATATTTTTCTCTCAAATAGTTTTGATTTCATCTATGTCAACATCCTTTGGTGAATTTTACACTTGTTTGAAGTTGAATTATTATGATACAATATTCCATATTTTATTGAAGGTTTTGTGATATGTTTGACTAGGGATGTGTTATTTTTATACCATTCATGGTTTATGGTTAAAGTATGGACATTTCGTATGCTAGTTTTAAAAGGAATGTTTATGTTATGTTTCAAAATTTTCATATGGGTAATTAATTAGACTTAGTAATTGATGGGTGGAGCCCGCTATAACTCCTCGATTCATTGGTAGGTCTTATAAGACAAACTACTCTCTTGGAACAAGGCCTTGAAAAAATATTATTTGTATTCTTGGCACGAGGCCCTGACTATATGGTTATGATGTCTGACATTATGAATTCCATCAGTATAAAATTGGCTATTGATATTGCATGTAACTATTCGACTAGTTGAATATCCATGTGAATAATTAAATGGAACTATTTGATTTATCTTTTCCATTTTATGCTGAAATTTAGGTTTAAAATGATTTTTTTAGTCTTATACATTTACTTAAATGTTTATGATTATTTATGAAAGTTTCTGATATATTGTTATCCTTACTGATCATCTGAGCTCACCCCTATCTATGTTTTATTTTTACCAGGATGCGAAGAAGTATATTATGACAGACTTGTAGGGATAAGTTAAGGGATATGAGTGTGTTCAAAGGAGAAAAAATGTTGTTGTTTTTCATTTCATAATGTAATATAAAACTTATTTATGTATCTAGTACTTACAAGGCTACTAATTTGATTGGTATTTTGAGATTTTATCCCTTGGGATCATGCCAATGTTATGTAATAATGCACCGACTCTAGATAACTATGGTCGGGGTGTTAAATTTCCTATTTTTATACACATGTGGTATATTTTCTTTTTTCCTTGTTTTTCATTATTATTAAAAGATTGAATCTGGACCATTGATCAATCATGAACTAACAATAATGTTGGTGCTCAGATCAATTTCATTACCTATGGATCGATCTGTGTTTTCAACTCCATTCTAATGGAGATTTTCCATATGTTAATTCCAGCTGTACTACACACAGTTACTCAAAATGACCATTTCATTTTGGCAATCCGTGAGACGTTCATCCTATGTTCTTTTCTCTTTCCTCTTGATAATTCATGACACACCATTTTGTTAACCAATTCTAAAATTCATTCAAGGATTCTAAGTTTGGTTCATTCTATGTTTTGACTCTATTTTTAGAAACCATAGAATAAAAGAGAAACATAATGGATTATCTTGCAAGATCTCGAGAGTAATATAGAGAGATGTGGTCCCAAGAATTTCTTCTTGTTCCATGGTGGTTAGAGTTCCATTCTTCTCTAACTGGATATCTCTTTCGGTGGATACTAAGTGAAGACTTAGGCTAGGAATCATATATGCTTGATCGTCACAAGAAGTATATTCATTTTGGATTTACATATTCAATCCTAATCATTTTTTGGTATAGAAATATGGCCCCGAAATTGATTTATTTTTAGTTTTCCATTACTTTATTCTTTATATTGGGTGTGTGTGTGAGTCAATATAGGATTGGATGGTGGTAACTCTATCTGAAATAGCTAATATTTACCACCAGTTTTAGCAAGGATGACCTTCTTGGGAATCTTTTCTATTATTTTACATTCATGAATCAAGTCTATATTTTCAATTTTCAGTTTATTTAAAAATAATCTTTCATGGGTGGTGTTCTCGCAATGCACATATGATCACATAAATCCAAAGAACATTATATCTTGATATTGTTTCATTTTTTTTATGTTCAAACCAAATCATTTACCATGTTTAATCAAATCATTTTTTTGAAATAGAATGATTTGTATAATCACTCTCTAACCATATCAAATGAATCAGTGAATATTGGTCATCATTCGGGAAAAAAAATTCAATGATACTCCCAAAAATCAGTATTAGATACTATCTGAAGCATTTACAATGGGTTATAAAAAGTTCAAAATTGAAATATTTGATGGTGAAAATGATTTTAACCTATAGATAATTAATATGAAATATCTACTGGATCAGAATGATTTAATTAATGCTCTCAGTGGTTCTAAGAAAATTTTTACCACTCTATCCCCTGATGAATATACTGCTACTACTTATATTGGTGTTTCTGATGATGTTCTTAGAAAATCCTATAGCCTCATTTTTTTGTCTTTAGGTGATAAGGTTCTTAGGGAAGTAGCTTTTGGGTCTTCTTCTATTGGTATCTGGTCTAAATTGGAAGATCTACACATGAATAAATCTTTATTTGGAAGTTTGTATAAAAATATGAGACTTTATGCTTTTAAAATGCACCTTGGAACTATAGTCAAGACATATGTTGATGATTTTTATAGATTTCTATTAGATATTTCCAATATAGATGTTGAAATAGGGGATTCATATCAATAAATAATACTTTTATCTTCATTGGATGAGCCTTACACTTATATTATAGACTCTATGTTTTGTGGTAGGGATTGACTGTCCCTTGAAGAGGATAGGTCTTCTCTGTTAGCCAAAAAAATTAAAATAGAAGGAACTCTTAAGAATGAGGCTGAATGTTTAAACATAAGAGGTAGAAATGAACATAGAGATAAACATTGAGATTGTAGTCAATCTATAAAACAGAGGCATAAGTATAATAACATAGAGTATAAGAATATGGGTTTTAAATTTTTCATTATAAATAACCTCAATATATGATAATAAAATGTCCCAATAAATAAATACTATAATGAGAATAATAATGATTATTCTTTTTAAATTGAACTTGTCTTTGACACAACTTGTCACACCCAGACCTCGGATACTCATTCATTTTATTTATTTCTTGATGTTGGATATTTTTGTTGAGTTTCGGGTTGGGTGTCCAATAAAAGGCCTTGTGTTTTGGTGTTATTTGTTTTCTTATAACCCGATTCATGGTTATTGTGAATTTTGTGGGAAGAAATTGGCATGTTAGAGAGTTTGTGATGCCCTCAGTGTCCCAATGTTGTGTTTAAAACATTCAAGGATCTTTGGGTGGACTTCTCTAGTGTTTAAAGTGTAATTTGGTGAGGTTTGGCCAATTTTTGGGGTTTCATGGTTTGAGAACGGTCTTCTAAAACCATGAAACCTAACCCTAAAAGGTTTCAGGAGTTTCCCCAGCATAGTTCGCACAGTTTGCGCACAGTTTTCCAAACCATGCATCCCATTATGGGATTAATAGCTTTTGTATTGGACCTCCAATTTGGGTGATTCCACTTCTATAATGAAGACCTAGGTGTTGTCTATCGACCAGAGGGATCCTTCCTCCTTCCTTCCTTTATTTGGGGAAATTTTGGTGAAATTTATCAATAAAGGTTGGTGATTCTTCGTGTTTCTTTCATCAAATATTCTCTCAGTATCTTTCCCTCTTTGATTCTTGGTTTCTTTGGGGTTTCCTCCCTTATCCGAAACTTAGTATTAGGTTTGGAACATGTGGTTCGTTTTTCTTGTGGATAGGGTATGCAGATTGTTCGTGGGGCCTAGATCTCCCTCTCCTTGAAGTCTCTTTCCAATCGTATAAGGTTTTAGTAGGTGTTTCCATGATTTTCCTTTCCATTGCAAACCCTTGATGCTTAAGTTATTTGGATTAATTTTTAAACATGATTAGTACCTCTATAAGTATCATGGTTAACTTATTATCACGTTTTTTTATGTTGGTTGAAATTTTTAAAAATAGCTTTTGAAATAATTCCTTGATTATGTCTATGTGTTGGTGCCTTGGAAGTGTTTGATAAAATTCATTTTTCTTTTCTTTGTAAAAATGAAGCCTTGTTATGATTTTGGGCCCTTGAAATGTTTTGGGTAACTGAGTATGAATTAATAAACTTGGTCTTGTGTGAAATTTGGATGTCCTCCTTGGTTTTAAGGGTATGGTAAATTGTTTTGGAAAGGTTTTTACAGTTCTAAAGGGATGGGTCGTGTTTTCTTAATAATTTGAATGTTTGTGTTTGGTTTGAAAGAGAATGGGAACTTTGTGAAAATGGTTTTGAGTAACTTACTTAGATTTTGGAGTGTTGTATTGGATGTTGGAACATCCATGGGTGCACTAGGTGCACACATGGATGTGCCCTCAAATGAAGATGGCACTTGTAAAATGTTGTTCCCTCTAAACCTCAGTTTCTTAAATGGATTTTAGTTTTTAAATAAAGTTGGTCCCATTTTGTGATTTCTAGAAATGGTTTAAAAATGAATTTTTAGAGGATATGCTCATTTGGATCATGGTGTGTGTTTTTATGGATGCTTGGCTTGATGGGCCAATTGTCAGGTTTTACAAAACAACATGTTTCACCTAAAATGGGGTTTTGGAAATGTACCTAGAAAATTTTATTTGGGGTGTGAAAATATTAAGGAATGTTTGAAACATAAAACTTAAAGGTTATTTTTGGGTTAACTTTTATAAAGGATTTTGTATTGGCATAAAGTGAATGCTCAATTGGGAACTTAAGGTGTTTTAAAGATGGTTTGAATTCTTATGTGATGTGATGACCTGGTTGGCACTTTGATGACGTGACATATATATATATATATATATATGTCTATGGGCACCTCTATGGGAGGGATTTACCTTCATGGGTTATCATATAGGGTGTCCATGTTTTGGGTAGGCAAGTGCGGTGAGATGAGTCATGTGTGCGAGGGCCTCATACTTACCCAGTATTACTATTACCACCATGGGTTCATGGACGTCATTTAGATGATCGAGTGATGGTTTCTCACCAGCCCTGATTAGATGGGTTGGTTCCCCTGGTAGATTGAGAGGCCAAGTGGGAATTTCCACTAGTTCTGTCATGAGGGAGATCAGTGGGTTATAGACTATGGGGCTACACCATATGCCAACGGGCGGTTCCAAACCAAGTACGTCTAGGGATCTTCTAGGGATGTTTATGATCACCCATGTTTATAATTTGTATTTCTTGTTAAGCTTTTGCTGCATTGAATGTTAAATTGTTCAGTTTGTCTATTTTCATCCTAGCCCTAGTAGTGTTGATTTGGGTTTGTATTTAAAATGAAAAGTCTATTTTGAATGTGGAAACATGGTGTGCATAGTTTGGAAAAAGGGAATGAAATGATTTTATTTTTAAAAAGGAAGAAACCCTATCTTTATAGCCTTATTTTAAAACTAGTTTTATTGGATTGTTTTGGGAAAGGAAACACATGGACTATATGGTGATTTCCTACTGAACTATCTAGATCACACCCTACTTGTACCATTCGGTGTCGGTAGACTCGAACTGTTTTTCAGGTTCATATTTTGTTCAAGTTTTTCTGGTCCGAGTTATCTCTTGGAGTAGGGTGGTCTTGTGGTTGGAGGTGACCAAGGGGTCACATGTAGATCATGTTAGCCTCTAGTTGTTTTACTTTTTTTTATCTTCCAGTTCTTTCAGTGTTAGTTTTATTCAGTAGTATTTCTATTGGAACAGATTGTTCATTTATTGAGATTTAGTTATGGTTAGATCTGTTTCATTTTCAGTGTTGTATATTTTGATCTATTTATTATTTTGATAAATCATTACCTCTTGTTTTATTTTGATTCTAGACACAAGTTTCCATCCTAGGGGGATTGGGAACGCCCGTCGGGACTTGTTGCAGACCAGATCGGGTGACCGGTTCAGGGTGGACTCTAGCTAGTTTGTGCCAGAATGGTATCAGAGGAGGTTTTTTTTATTTGGGGGTGTCTTTTAGATGGAAATTAGGACTATTGGGACTCGGGACATAGAGACAGGAAGGGCTTCATGAACCCTTGTTCGTTCTGAACCTCGAGTTTCTAGGGGTTGTTTGGGTTTTGAGTCCTCTGCTTTTGTTTTGGATGAGGAATGAAAATGGAGGTTGGCCGGTGTCATGTTGTGACCTCATATAAAGTAGTGACCCATGTGAACTCCGAGTGCATGGTTGAGCTCCTCCTGTTATTTATTATTACTTGGGGCACGACTCACTACTATGTCTTGAGGTTAATCTTAACCACTAGTTCCTCTTTCTGGTAGTTCCTTGTAAGTCATGTTTCATTTTGATTTTGGTTGGTGTAAATGTGTTACTGTAAATGAAAATGGGATTTGGAAATGAAAATGGATTTGGAATTGAAATGTTTTACCTCATATGGTTTTAAACTAGTAAAGTGGTATTTTGGAATTGAAAAGGTTTTGGTTTTCATGGGGAAAGAAAGTATGTGACCCTTGGTATTCATTATGGAGGATCACATGTGTGTGGGTATGTACGGAAAGTGTGGGGGGGGGGGAACTAGTTCATGGATATTTTGGTTGGAAATGGATGGACACACATGTGATGGTTCATAGGATTCCATGGTTGAGTTTATAGGAATATAAAGGTTTTGGAAATAGGTTTTTTCCTGAGAAGTGGATTTTTTCTTGTAAAAAGTGCCTTTTTTATTTTAAATATGGCCTTGGGATAAGGAATTTTTGAATTTTAAATGAAACAAATGTGGTTTTCAAAAAGGGGATTTTGATTGAGCTGGTATTTTCTTGGCTTGATGCTAGTTCTGATTTTTTTTGTATTGTTTGGAGTATACTGCTCAGTAAGGTCCCTAGTGTTTCCAATGAGTCAGGCCCAAGTTTCAGTTCATTTTAGATATTACTTGTCCTTCGAGGTGGTTGGGGTCTACTAGAGGTGGTTTGATGGAAGTAGAGCATTCCTTCGGGATGTTGGGAACTCCTAGGGTTGTTAGAGTTAGTTTGGTCTCAGGTTTGTTTAAGGGTCTAGTTTGGGACCAATGAAGGTTGGTTGTATTATTAGTGTTGGAGTTTAGATAGTATCTATTGGTTGTTGGCATTTTCAAAGGTTTCCTATATGTAAAGTAGTACATGACAAAGGAACCATCTCCAAGAGGTTATATTCATTGGTCCTAACATCTAGTTCATCAGGATGCCTTTGGGTGTGCCATCAGTATGGCTGGTTCAGGAATTCCAAATCGTCATGTCTCATCCCTCTGAAGGTTTTAATTTCTATGTTCATTCAGGTCGCTAGGAAAAGTTCTACAAGAATAACCTTTTGGGGAAAGAATCATGACCTGGGGATTCTAGTACCTGACTATGAAGCATAAGATGATTTATCCATTATAGCCCCATCCATATGTCTCGAGGTGAAGCTCATGCATAGTCAGGAGTTAACGAGGGTGTGAATCCTCATCCTAGTTATTCTTTCCATGTTGGGATGGAGCTTTTAATGTTTTACTTGTTCTTGTTTTCTTTCTGATGTAAGTTTATCATTTTTTTTGTAAATACATGATGTACTTGTTCTTTTTTAACTCAAGCAGTTGAGTCTATCTGGAAGTGGCACTTTGAATTTTTCATTTCTCCCTTGAGTGTGAATTACCTTTGTGTAGGTCGGTCTCAGTTATGACATTAAATAGTTCTTGTTTGGGGATTCTTGAGTTTTGTAAAATTGATATATTTTGGGTCCAGTTCATTTGGGAGTTTCCCTATTTTAGTGGTAGTAGTTTGCAGCTTGTATATGGAAGTTCGGGTTTGAGCCCGGTCAAGATTTTTGGTTTTCTAAGTTTTCAAGAGAATTTTTTCAGGTGAATCACAATTACAACATGGTTAGTTGAAACTATGCAGCCCCAACTATGCGGACAGAACCAACTACATCACTTGCACATGACTGTGCGATAGGTCTCATAAATGTGTGGCATGGTGCTTTTCAGGAAGTCGAGTTGGTACATGGTTTAGAAAACCGTGCAACCAAACTATGTGAGCTACTTAAAAAATTTTGAATGTTAAAGTCCCTAATTCCCATTTAAGTCTTGATGGTGTGTTTGGACCCTAATTTTTTCCTGCTAGTTGATTTTTTGTGGTGAAGAGAACCCTCTTGTGCTCTCCCTCAGTCTTCAGATTCAGTTTCTTCTTAAATCGGTCGGGCGTGACCTATGGAGAGTAAGGTCATCTTAGTATTCTTAATTTTCTTTGGTTTTTTTAGTCATGGACTCGAATATTGACCAACTTTTTTCTTGTTGAATTCATGGGGGAAGAAAGTGTCTATGGTGGGGATAATTTCCACACCACGACCTCAGATACTCATTCATTTTATTTATTACTTGACATTGGATCTATTGGTTGAGGTTCAGGTTGGGTGTCCAACAAAAGTCCTTGCATTTTGGTGGTATTTGTTTTCTTATAACCCAATTCATGGTTATTGTGATTTTTTTGGGGGAAAGTGTCATGTTGGAGAGTTTGTGATGCCCTCAGTGTCTCTATGTTTTATTTAATATATTCAATGATCTTTGGGTGGACTTTCCCAGTGTTTGGAGTGTACTTTGGGGGGTTTTGGATAATTTTTGGGGTCTCACGGTTTGAGAACGGTCTATCGAAATTGTGCATCCTAAGCCTACAAGTTTTCAGGATTTTTTCTAGCACTATTCGCATAGTTTGAGCACGGTTTGTCTAATGATGTAGCTAAACTGTACAACCCATTATGGTCTTAATAACTTTTGATGTGGAGCTCTGATTTGGGTGATTCTACCTCTCAAATGAATCCCTAGGTTCTTTCTATTGACCAGAGGGATCCCCCTCATTTATTCTTCAATTAGGGGTGATTTTGTGATGATTTATCAAGAAAGGTTGGTGATTATTCATGTTTCCTTCAACAAATCTTATCTCCTTCTCTTCCCCTATTTGTTTCAAGGGTTTTATTTGGGGTTTCCTCCCTTGTAAAAAACTCAGTGTTAGGGTTGGATCATGTGGTTCTTTTTTCTTATGGCTAGGGTATACGGATTATTCGTGGGGATTATATATCCCTATCCTTGAAGTCTTGTTCCAATCATACAATGTTTCGGTAGGTGTTTCGATGATTTTCCTTTACATTGAAAACCCTTGATCCTTGAATTCTTTGGATTAATTTTTAAAAATGATTCATACCACCATAAGTATCATGGTTAACTTTTTATGGGGTTTTTAGGTTGGTTGAAATTGTTAAAAAAATCATTTGAAATGATTCCTTGATTATGTCTATGTGTTGGTGCCTTGGAAGTCTTTGATAAAATTCCTTTTTATTTTCATAGAATTAATGAAGGCTCATTATGATGTTGGGCCCTTGAAATGTTTTGGGTAACTAATTATGAATTTATAAACATGGTGTTGTGTGAAATTTGGATGCCCTCCTTGGTTTGAATGGTATGGTAAATTGTTTTGGAAAGTTTTTTATGGTTCTAAAGGGATGGGTCATGTTTTCTTAATAATTTGAATGGTTGGGTTTGGTTTGAAAGTGAATGGTGACTTTGTGAAAATGGTTTTGAGTAACTTATTTGGATGTTGGAGTGTTCCATTGGATGTTGGAACATCCATGGGTGCACTAGGGGCACACATGGATGTGCCCTCAAATGAAGATGTCACTTGTAAAATGGTGTTCTCTATAAAAATCAGTTTCTTAAATGGATTTTAGTTTTCAAATAAAGTTGGTATCATTTTGTGATTTATATAAATGGATTTAAAATTAAGTTTCAGAGGATATTCTCGTTTGGATCTTGGTGTGTGTTTTGATGGATGCTAGTCTTGATGAGATATTTGGCATGTTTTACAAAACTCCATGTCTCTCCTAAAATGGGGTTTTTTAAATGTTCTTGGAAAATGTTATTTGGGGTGTGAAAAGATTAATTGCTTTTTGGAACTTTAAACTTAAAGGTGATGTTTGTGTTAAATTTTAAAAAGATTTGTGTTTTGGAAAAAAGTGAATGCCAGGTTGGCAACTTGAGATGTTTTAAAAGATGGTTTGAATTCTTATGTGATGTGAAATCCCTATTGGCACTTCGATGATGTGACACATATATGTGTATATGGGAACCTCTATAGGAGGTATTTCCCTTCATGGGTTATCATATAGGGTGTCCGTGTTAACGGTAGAAAAGTGCGGTGAGATGAGTCACACGTGCGGGGGCCTCCTACTTACACAGTATTAATAATACTACCATGGGTTTCTAGACGTCTTACAGATGATCGAGTGATGGTTTCTCACCAGAACTGATTAGAATGGTTGGTGCCCCCTGGTAGATTGAGAGTCCAGGTGGGAATTTTCACTAGTTTTGTCGTGAGGGAGATCAGTGGGTTATAGACTATGGGGCTTCACTATACGCAGACATGTGGTTCTGAATAGAGTACATTCAGGGGTCTTCTAGAGATGTTTAGGGCCACCCATGGTTATTATTTGTATTTCTTTTTTACCTTTTTCTGCATTGAATATTCATTTTCTCAGTTTATTTATTTTCATCCTAGCCATGGTAGTGTTGATTTGGGTTTTTATTTAAAATTAAAAGTCTATTTTGAATGTGGAAACATGGTGTGCATAGTTTGGAAAAATGAAATGAAATGTATTTATTTTTAAAAAGAAAGAAAAGATATCTTTATAGCTTTATTTTCAAACTAGTGTTAATGGATTATTTTTTGGAAATTAAACACATGGAATCTTTGGTGATAGCCTACTGAGCTATCTAGATCACACCCTACTTGTACCATTCGGTGCTGGTAGACCCGAAAATTTTTTAGGTTCATATTTTGTTAAGGTTTTTCTGGTTCGAGTTATCTCTTAGATAAAGGCGGTCTTGTGGTTGGAGGTGACCAAGAGGTCACATGGAGATCATGTTAGCAGCTGTTTGTTTTATTTTTTTGTAGCTTCTAGTTATTTCAGTGTCTATTTTATTCAGTTGTGTTTTTATTGGACCATATTGTTCATTTATTGAGATTTAGTTATGGTTTTCTCTACTGCATTTTTTGTGTTGTATATTTTGGTCCTGTTTATTATTGGGCTAAATCATTCCCTCTTGTTTTATTTTTATACCTGGCACTAGTTTCCATCCTAGGGGGATCAGGAATTCCCCTCGGGACTTGTTACAGACCGGCTTGGGTGACCAGTTTAGGGTTGACTCAGGCTGGTTCGTGACACAACTAATGTGTTGGATGACAATGATCATCATTCCTTTGATTAATGGATCCTGGATTTAAGATATTCATTTCATATATTCCCAAATAGGGAGTCTTTCACTGAATTTATAGGGATTGATTTAGGTGATGTTTACATAGGTAATAATAAGAGTTTTGACATTATAGGTATATGTTTCATTTCTTTATAACTTCATGATGGGATGGTTAAAAATATTTAAGAGGTTAGGTGGATTCCTAGATTAAAAAGAAACCATGTTTCCTTTGGAATTATAGACTAGAAGGGTTATTCTTTAAAATATGGTTATAGTTGTCTCAGAATCTACCATGGATCTCTCAGTGTTATTAAAGGAACCCTTAAGAATGAACTACATGTTTTAGAAGGTATGACTCACATGAAAAAATTAAGCATTTTTTATGTTCCAGTGATACACAATACCACATTATGACATATAAGACTAGGGAATGTTAGTGTCAATGGGATTGATGAACTTATAAAATAGGGTCTACTAACTATTTTTTACCCTAGTAGTTTTCCTTTCTATGGTGACTATGTGTATGGTAATTCTAAGAGAGTATATTTTATTAATCCATCCTACATATCTAGAAACCCTTTAGAATATGTTCATTCTAATATATAGGGTCTTTCTAGGATATATTCATGTAGTGGAGAATATTAATTTGTTAATTTTATAGATGAATACTCTTAGAAAGTTTGGATTTGTATACTAAAACTAAAATTTGATACATTTCAGACCTTCAAGAATTGGAAGGCTAGTATAGAAACTGAGTCTAGTAAGAAAATAGAATCCTTAAGAACTGATATTGGTTTGGAATATCTATCCATTGAGTTTTTTTTTTGAGTTTTTTAGCTTTGAGGGTGTGCATAGTTATATGACTATTGTAGAAACCACACAATAGAATGGGTTAGCCGAGAGAATGAATAGGACCATCCAATAAATATTTAGGTGTATGAAGTTATATTCCTCCCTTTCCAAATCATTTTAGGATGAGGATATCACTACCATAATATACCTAATTAATAGATTCACATCCCCAATTAATGCATTTAAAACACCAATAGAACTCTAGATAGGAAATCCTTCTAGTATTGATCTTCTTAAAGTGTTTGGATCCATAAATTAATCACATTATAATAATGATAAGTTGTAACATAGGTTTGTTATGTGAATATTTGTTGGTTATCCATAGGGTATTAAAGCGTAAATTATTTTCGTAAAAAAACTAGGATATCGATGATGAATCATAAGTTGTGATGTTGTGTTCTGAGTGTCATGTATTCCAAGAAGAAATATTATTGAATCTAGAGGATCCAATACACCCCAAAAACTTTGTTTTTGAAGTTTATTATAACCCTAAGGTTCTTATAGATTCCAAATCCACCCCTTATATTCACTACCCACAACCTAAAGGTGAATCAGAATCAAATTCTGGTTCTAAAACTGATGTAGAGGAGGGTGACCTTAAGGGATATCGGTTAACCTGAGACTGAGATAGAATGATTATTATACCCCCTGAATGGTTTATAATTTCTTATATGGATGTGTATTCCACTAATGTCACTCAATAAATATATAATTATGAACCAAAAATATTTAAGCAAGTACTAAAGTCTAAATAATGTCGAAAATGGTTGGCTGCAATGAATAATGAGATGTATTCCCTTATTAAGAATAATACTTGGACTATGGTAACCAAATACTTAAATGAAAAGGAGATAGGTTGTAGATGGATATTTAAGATGTAATAAAATAATACCACAAAATTAAAAATCAAATATAAATTTTGATTAGTGTCTAATGGATAACTTTAACGTGAAGGGGTAAACTATGGTGATATTTTTTTACCATGTTCTTAAGCATTCATATGTTCATGTTATGCTTCCTTTTTCTATTAAAATTATTTTCATATATAATATTTGTATGTTTAAACTACATTTTTTCATGGAAAATTGGATGAAACCATTTATATGAGACCACATGAAGGTTTATCAAATAATTTAAAAATTAATCAAGTTTTCCTTTTAAAAAAGTCTGTGTATGGTTTGAAAAAATATTCTAGGAAGTGGTATTGTTTTTTGATTCATTAATGATTGAAGATGATATCATTAGAAGAAAATTTTATTCATGTTTTTATTATAATCATGTTATGATGGATATGATTTACCTACTTTTATATGTTGATGACATGCTAGTTATTTTTAAAAACATGTGGTTAATTTTCCACATGAAAACCTAATTGACTTAACTTTTGAAATGAAAAAATGGGAAATAAAAAATAAATATTATGAATTGAAATCATTAGAAATAAAATATATATAACATTGTTATTGTATCAACATGATTATGTTAAACAATATTTCAATAGGTACTGGTTTGTGAACATTAAACAAGTTAGTATTCCCCTGGGATAACACATTATGTTTTCCCTAAAATAGTCCCATATTAGTGATACTGAGATTGATTTCATGGGAAAGATTACATAGGCTAACACAATCGAGAGTCTTATGTATTCAATGTTTGTTTTAGACCTGATATTTCATTTTTAGTGTGTACTCTAAGGAGGTTCATGGGAATACCAGGGAAAGAACACATGAATGCTCTAAAATGGATTCTCAAGTATGTTTCAATTTCATATGGTTTATGAATTATTTTTGGAAAAATTTCTAGTTATGATGATGAAATTTTAGGTTTTTTCATATTTTGACTATTCTACTAATGTTGAAACTCTTAAATAAATTACTATATTTTTTTCCTTTTTATGGTGTTCCAATTTTCTAGAAATGTAACATGCAACTCAGAGTTTCTCCGTCCACCATAGAGGCTGAGTATATAACTTAAACCTAATGTATTAAAGATCCTATTTGGTTTAAAGGTATTATTAATGAGTTGTATTTATCTTCTTCTAGTGAATTTTTACAATAATGTTTTCAATCTTATTTACACATGTCTAAAAAATATGTTTTCCATGGTAGATGAAACATATATACATTAGGCATAACTTTTTTATGGATAAAATTGAATATGGGATAGTGTGTGTCACTAAGATACCCACTATGAATAATACAACTAATAGATTGACTAAATAAGTACCCCTTTCTTAGTTTATACATTTTTTAGATAATATTAATCTTATACCTATTCAATAATATTAATTGTGAGAACACCACCAATAAAAAGAACCATTTAAATTGAAAGGTGAATATTTGCTAATTTTCTACTCCATGCTTTGTTGTGTTGCAATTAAATTGATCATATCATTACAAAAATTAATTTTTTTGTATGTTTTTCATGGGATTCATGGGACTATGTATTTTTGGAATTTTAATTATGTATTTTTTATAAAAATGCAGTATATTTTATTTTCCTATGTTTTTATTATTATTAGTGTATTGAATCGGGATCATTGATCATTGTTGTTATGACGGTTATGTTATCACCCAGGTGTGTTTCTTTGCTTCTAACACACCTCGTGTTTTAAGTGTGCTTCCAATTGGGAGATTCCCCATGCCCATTCTAGTTGTTCCACTCACAATTACTCGAAATTCCTATTTCATCTGGTATGTCCATGTAGTGTTTATCCTGTGTCCTTTGTGCACGTCACCTGATGCTTCTTGACACACTGTTAGGGTACTAGCTACCTACATTCATTTTAGGATTCTATTTTTTTAATTAATCACATTTTCTATGGTTTTGGAACCTGAATATTGGAAGATAAAACTCTTGGTTTCTCCTATAAGATATCCAGAGGAATATAAAGAGATACAGTCCAGAGCCTTGATTTATTTTTCATAGTGGCCTAAGTTCCATTATTCTACAACTGGGTATCTCATATAGTAGAGACTCAATGGATACTTTTGCTGGTAATAAGATCTGGAAGACCCTCAGACAAATCATGGTTAATTTATATTTACATATTCAATATTAAATAGTTTTTTGTATATAAATATGGCTCTGTAAGGGATTTATTTTCAATTTACCATTTTTGTATAATTTATGATGGGTGCATTCGTGAGTCTATCCATTAGTATATGGTGCTAACTCCACCTCATGGGGTTCATCACCACTACTTGGTTTAGAAAGGCTATCCACCTCGAATATATTATCTAGTATTTTAATTTACTGAATGGAGTCTTTATTTTCTTGTTTTAGTTTCTTTAATAATATTGTTTCCTAGGGGTGTTCTCTCCATGAACATATGAGCACATTGATCTAAAGCACATTATATCTTGGTGTTGTTTTTTCTTTTATTTTTCTATTACAACTGAGGAATTCACCTTATTTTATCAACTCACATTTTTAAAATAATTTTATTTTTACAATAACTCTATAACAATATAAAACACCTCTGTAGATCATTAATGTTATTCAGGATGACTACTTCAACACTGCTCATAAGAATTTATTAGTTGGAAATATTTGCAAACATTATTAATATTATATATGGTCTAATAAGATTCTGTAATAATTTTTTATAAATATATCAACTATTAATGTTCATAGTAACATATTAAAGAAACTAGAATGAATAAATTATTTGGTGTAATCTCTCACTAATCAACATTTTTTAGATTTTGAAATATATACCAAACTTTAAATGACAATTGAATTTATACAGAGTAGTGGATTGGAGATAGAGGGTATGGGGGATTTTAGAGAAAGAAGGAAACATATATGAACCTATGAGAAGTGGAGTGTCTTGTTGTTTAAATGGAAGGAAATACATATATTCAAATTAGTGGTTTTTGAATTTTATTGACCCCAAAACCTTTCTATATTCTCTATAATACATTTATTTTCAATATTATCATAAATACACATAAAAGGGGTTCCTGAATAACCTAGATTCGAGAGATCCATAGTCTGGACTACCTATAAGAAATCCATCATCGTGGAACAAAGTTGGCTAGCTCCCCCAATACTCTTATTTAGGAACATGATTTCATTGAAATTCCCACTAATTAAAAGAGATCCATGTAATCTATCTCGAAAATAATTGGGGAGATCCTAAGAATTCTATTTTTTCCACTAAGAGTTCCATCATTAAAAACCTACAAATTATCAAGTAGAAGAATCTAGTTGATGGATATATTTGTTTATGTGATTCAAGAAATATATTCTAAACCTTAATTCCACCTATTACCTTTATAGAAGAAAAAGACAACCCAAGTGACCTTGTTTTTCAATCAGAATACAACAATGAAAACCAACTTTTCCACAAATCCAATCAGTTCATTTCCTTCCAACATGGTTTTAGAAAGTAAAACCATATCAAGGACACTTTTAGTGCTTCAACACTAGATCATCTAAAGTTTATGTGGGTTTCTAATCCCACGATATTTTCATCTTAATATTTTCATTATTATAGGTGGGGTTATCTCACTATAGCACCCCCTATGAATATTAACTAAAGAAACATACCATTATAATTTCCACCTTTTAGAATATCACAAATTTGTCTATGAAGCTTAAATGTATCTTTTAGATATTATAAGTTCCACAAAAAACATGGTAGTACCATTACCCCCTCTAACTTTACTCCTCTATGTCCATTATTTTTTGGGCCAATCATCCTAGTTTCATTCAGATCCTCACCTAGTAGGGAGGAGTTAAAAGGAGGATCCAAACCCATGGGGTTATTATGATGAAATTGGTTGGAATAGATATGTTTTTGACTAGAGTAAACATTTAGTTTACCCTAAATGGTTTTAAAAATGCATGTTGGTGGGATAACCATCACCTTAGAAGAACTAGCCTGGGCTTCCCATGTATTACTAGTGTTAATAGAAATTAATTGGGTAGCTTAACTCTTAATTCCATTCAGTCGCATATGATTACAGTGGCCTATAAGAAAGGATGTAGGACGCAACAAGATGACCTTATTTTGATCAAGAATAAATCATGCACATAGGGATTTGCCCAATCTATCACTATCCATTTTCCTTCTTGACTCCGGAATGAAGGACATCCCAAGATTTTTTTCTCAAAGATATGGACCATACTGTATAAAAATGTTACCTTATCTATATTCCTCATTCGAAGTAAAATATTTCTCCGCATGCCTAATGAATCCAAAAATAAAGAAAAAGACTTGTAATTTTTTATACTTGGATGAAATCCACTTTCTTGAATCCTCCATATATTGGAACATACCCCTCATAAGTGGTTGAGAAATTTCAACCGAGACCTTGATTCCCATAGATGGCACCTAATGAATAGGATTTGAATGATCCCATTCAAAAACACTCTTATATGACCTCTTATTTCTTGCATAATTTGTTAATATCTTCATTAAAAAGGGATGCCTTTAAGTAAAATCTAAAAGGGTGTTTTGGGGAATGTTATATTTAGGATGTTTCTGTTGTTTCTTAAACCTACATAAGAATGAATTTTTTATGAAAACACTATGGTCTCTCATAAATCACTTTATATTTATCATTCTCATTGAAAAATTCAAAAATCATATTTCCATATCCTATTTATCTTATGGCCACGTTTTCTTCTAATCACCATACAATTTTTAGTGCATTTTTAGGGAATTCTGACATAAATTTTTACTGGTGATGATTTTAACCATGATGAGTAAAGAAATTCAATGCACCAAGAATAAATTTTTATCCTTCTTGGAAATAATTTATGATTTATACTTGTTTGTTAGAGAAAGGTTTTTCCATCGTTTTGTCAGATCGCTCTTCATCACACCATGATTCAAGAAGAGGAATATATTGACATTGTTGGGAAAAGACCGAGATAGATAATAATGATCGCAGTGTCACCACCATAGCACCACCAATACTAGGAAAAACATAGGAATCACCAATCCCTAGGAAGACCTAGAATCACACTCTCATAGGTGGAGAGATAAAAAAACTATAAATTTATATGTGAATATAAAATATTTATTATCTGAATGGTATTTAATGTAAATTGAGATTTGTATACAAAATAGGGTGTATCGTTATATTCAACTGTATATATGACCAAATGATAATAGTTATCATTCACTATATTCTTCCACATAATTTTTCATTAATGTGAAATTTCATTTGATGAAAATTTTTTGGGACTTTCATTCGTGTATATGACACATGAACTAACAATGGTATTTAATCAAGTGTCATAAATGCATGAGTAAGTGTGACTACACAAGGAGCATCCTTTTGGATTATGAAAACAATTCTATGTAATGATAGTGGTGTGGGTTTAATTCCTAATTCTTGGTCAATACTCCCTAAAATTATGCTCTTTTTATCTTCCTCTTTCACATTTCAAGATGCTATCACATGGTGGATCACACGTGAATGTCGATTGATTTAGGCATAGCTTGTGGATACCTATTGAGGTGGGATTCTTATGCTTTCCACTTTGGTGATATTTTAAAAATAATCAAAAATTATAAAAGGTTACAGAAACTCTTCAGTGTAATTTATACATATAAATTATTTCTTTATTTTAGTATTTAACATATGCTTCATATTTCTCATATGGAGATCCTACGAAAAGCATTTTAATTTTCTTCACTACTTATAGTAATTGTTTTTCGTGTCTAAAAAAACCCTTCAGGGACTTCAACTTACAACCACCACCTCAACCCCTGACACATACCACCCTACCACACACATGGGATAAATATGTAATTATAATTGAAAAAATAAATTTCTGTCGTTAAGAAAAAATTCATAAACAATTCATAATTTTATTTCAAAATACTTCAAAAAAATAAAAAAATAAAAATAAGATTAACAATAAATAAATTTATATCCCTATAAAAAAATATTTTTTATTTATATTTTAGAAAAATACTCACATGATTCATAAAAATATGAAAAATTCATGATTTTTTAAAACATATAATTTTTTGAATTTCATAAATATTGTTGAAAAATTTTTATTTTTTACAAGATTCAAAAATATTTTTATGAAACACATAAAAATATGAATTTTGGTAAATATAAAAAAATATTGTTACATTTAAATGTTTTATTATGATATTATTTTTAAATGATAATTTTTTACTAAATGAAGAGAAAATCATTTTTTAAAAGGTATAAATAATTTTGTGGATATTAAATCATCCCCTTTATATAGAAAATATCATCACATGTTGGATAAACCAACCTAATTGTTTGGTCCACCACAAAATGATTTCCCTGTGTAAAAAAATGACATGGCTGAAGATCTAAATTTTTAGTTATATTGATTAGAAAAACAAATTTATTTTTTGACTGTTTTAGACATAAATACCCATTTTAATATGATTAAAAAAAACTCAAACCCATAAAATTTGAATAATAAAAAATATATAATAAGAAATCATTAATAATAAATATAATATAAGATACAAAAAATCCATTATTAATCTCTAGTAAAAGTAAATAAAACTAAACGTGTGAAAATAATTAATTATAACCTATATGTTTATAAATATAGAATAATTATTTTAAATATATAATTTTTTTATTTATGAAATATAAAATAAATATATAAAAATTGATAAAAAAATTTATAAATATTTATATATCAATTTTATGTACATTAATTTATATATGCATTTACTTTTTCAAGGGAATTTTTCAGTGAAAATTTTCTTTTTTAGAAATCAATTTTTTGATATTTTTTAATGGAAATTTACAATATAAAATTTCTTCAAAAAATACATAATATATTTATATTCGAAAATATATTCTTTTTGGAGAATATGTACTGAAAATTTTCTCTTGAAAATCATGTAGTAATTTAAAACACAATTTTCTAGTAGAAAATTGTAGTGAAATTTTTTTGGTTCAAATTTATAGTGTAAATTTACATTGTTTTTTAACATTAGCAAGTGTATTTGTAATTTTATGTATTTCTATTTATAAGAAACTAGATATTCATTTCAGGTATGGATCTTGATTTTGGGTGTTTTTTAGGAAAAATGAAGAATTTGGAAATTTTTTATGTACACGTTGTGTACACTTGAGTACATGTCGTGTTCTCGGTTTCCACGTGTAGTTGTGTACTAGCCATGTAACGACTGAGTACGTGGATATGTGAGGTGAACTGGAGACCGCCTAAAGAGGAAGCCAATTAAGTTTAGTACACGGTGTGCACATTAAATAAACACGCTATATAGTTTTTATTCTATTTGATTAAATGGAACGGGGTCACGTATAATCTCTAGAACTCTCTTCTTATGGTCGTGCCTCTCTTAAGAGCATACAGAATCGAAGAATCTTCACTGAGCCACTGATCCGTCATCCGTTCCTTGAATCAAACACCGTCGGTTGAATTGGAATCACCTCAGTGAGTTCTTCCCTCTTCTAGAGCCTCTCTTCCTGATTCCTCTTCTTTCATTAGTTATTCAAGGTTGAACGATTTTTACCTTTTTTAAGATCTACAACATTCTAGGCTGATTCAAGGGCATATGTTCAAGATTTTTCATCGTGCAACATTGAGGTAGGTGTTTTGTGTCATTTTGAAGTTTGTATTTGAGTTATATATTCCAAAGTGATGATTACCCATGACTCAGGTATTTCGTGTTAAGTAATTGAACCATGTTGTCATCTGCCTTAGATTAATTGATAGATTTAGGGTTTTTGTTGATGTATTAAGCTAAATTTCATGTTTAGGGGACACCATGTTGGTGTGTTTCCTTATTTGATTGTTTGTATCCATTTGGTCCATGTTTCCTATGAGGCAGACCACGTTTCCTTACCTTGATTGTTAGGTTGGAATTGATTGCTTATTTCTACTTGTTAAATGCATGTTTTATGCATTGTAGATACTTATCCTTGTAGTAGTTGAGATTAATTAGGGCTGCTAGATATTACTGTGTACGATTGTATTACACAGGTCTGTGAGAACCTAATGTAGTTAGACCATAGGAGGAATTGACATTGAGGGCTTCCCCAAAGTGTCTATTATGTTTACATTGAGATACCATAAGGGGGATTGAAAGTGATTTCTCCCTCATAGTATCTATAGTATACTGTTATGAGACCATAAGGGGAATGGACATTGAGTTCTTCCTCTGAGAGTCGATAGTTTATCATTAAAAGACCACAAAAGGAATTGATATTGAGTGCTTCCTCAGAGAGTCTTTGTATTTGTGAGACCAAAGGGGTTAAACTATGTGATCTTTCCCAGAGGGTCATTATATATTTATTGAATTGTTGATATGTAGAACTAGAGGGTTAGATGGTGAGAAATTTCCCAGAGGTTCAATGTGATGTTTTGAATGTTGATTGTGATTAGTCTGCCAAGCCAAAACACAATCTTGGACTCTATCTTACTTGATTATTAGATGGTCTTTTGAGAAATCTATTTTTCTATAACACATGGGATACATATCTTATGATAGATCTTGAGATTTCATTATTCAATGGCTTGAATAATTAATAAATGTAAATGAATGTAATTGGAAACCGTAGGATTGTTTACTTTTGAGTACTTCCTTGTTTATTGCTTCATTTTGCATATTGCCTACTCTATATATTCACTGACAGTTAGACACATATCTTTTGGTGGTTGCCTATTGGGATTCATCTTACACCCTATTTGGTTCATGCTTTTGGACCCAAACATATTATATGGTTGTGGGTATGGATAAGGGAAAGTGCCATTTTTCATCAAGTACTTAATTGATGTGGAGATGGAGAGCATGGGACCAAGCTAAGGCTTCTGATGCTGCTGGAGTTTACTTTTTTTATTTTTTACTTTGGTTTAGTACTGTATTCCAGTATTGTAACTTGTTTGGATGCTTTCCTAGACATATGTGACATGCATCATTTATATATGTGCCCTAGTTATTTACTTACTTTCATTCTTATGTTGTTTACGTTGTTGTTTGGCATTACTTCTTCTGCAACTATTATTTGTTGTTTCTATTGTGTTACTCTGCCAATGAGGGAATAGTTTCCCTATTATCACACCCAAGGCCCTCATTGCTAGTCGACATCATCTGGCATTCAGGGAAATGTGCTTGAGGCCATGTGACCAACTGGGTATGGGGCTCTTTTGGGCGGCACCCGGATTCGGGTCGTTAAAAGTGGTATCAGAGGGGTTTCTTTTCTTCTTTGTCTTACTATTTGGAGCCTATAGTCTAGTATAGGAAATAATAGGTAGTTGGTAATAAGTTGTGCCCAAGAGTAGCTAACCCATGTATAGGGAAAATCTAATATACCTCAAATATTGCAATTTTTCTGGTTTTGCAATTATAAAAGTTGATTTGATTTCACCATTGGGTGATTCACATGTTTTGTGATTTTATCGTTGATATTATTGAGGTTTTATTTTTGTTGCAACCCGATGATATGAGGTTATTCCTTCTCATGCATCATATAGGAACATGCTAGAGATCACATGTCATGCATTCTTGTCATGCCATTTAGGGTGCATTACTAATTATACGTTGTTGTGATAGATTTTGTGCTAGATATGCATGCTGTTGTGATATATGATATGATATAATACCTACTATTTTGATAGGATATTGGAATATGTAAAGTTTAATTTGGATGGACATGAAACTTTGGTCCCTGAGGTGTTATGGTCCCTCTTGGATCAGAATTTTGTGGATCATGTTTTAATTGAATTTTGTTAAGTTTTTATGTGAATAAGGATGCCAGACTTTGATTCCTGGAAGTATGGGCTCTCACCAGTAAAATTTTTTCATTCCCAGGAAAAAAATTTAATTTATTAAGGGTTCTAGAGAAGTTTTATAGGTATACTATCTTGAAACCCAGAAAACACAGTGTGTGGTGTTATGAACACACACCATGTGTTATTCTATTCTGGAAGAATAAAATTTTCTTAATTACATGTCGTGTACTGTATGAACACATCGTGTAGTCTTTAACCATGTGAATGACTATGTGAGGAGGTAAAAGGGGTTTGGAAACCTTTGGTAGAACATTCTGTGTCTGGATTGTACATGCCTTGTTGTATGGACCGTGTATCTGGTCGTGTGACTAGTGACACAAGTGGATGAAACTTAGGTTGTACACTCCAGGTTCTGTTCAAGATTGTTGTGTAGAATTGACCGTGTCACTAACCATGTGAATAGCAACATGGGTGGTTATAACATAAGTGGTACATGCCGTGTGTAGGGTGAACACGTCGTGTAGTGTTACCCAAGAGAGAACCGTGTGGTTTAGCCATGTAGAAGAACTTGGGAAGGAGGAAAAATTCAAGTACACACCATGTCTGATGATGAACACACTATGTGTAGGGGTGTTACATGACCAGGTTTGGTAGAGGTATACACCCATGTTGAAACCTAAGGGAACACTACACGTGGAGGGTATACACGCCGTGTACCCTTGTTTTGAAAAACTTGATTTTTTTCTCTCGTTCCTTTCTTGCACTTCTAAGTTTTAGTCCTTGATAATATTGAAATGAGGTGTGTGCTTGAACCTACAGAGTCATGCCACCAAGAAATACTCTATTTGTATTCTAGATATATGGAAATAATCAAACATTATAAATGGTAGATCAGGTACTACTAGAAGATCCTCCCGTCGTGCCCATCTTGGCACCATATGTTATACCAAACATAGGTGCTAATGAATAGTTCTTAGAAGGCTTCATGAAGTTTACGAAGACCTACCAGGGAGCACTGCATCCTGCCCTATCTATGGAAAATTTGACACAGGTTTTTTAACAACAACATCCGCCCACTTTCTCAAGGGACATAGGACTCCAGGCTATAGATTCATGGTTGGAATCCATGATGTCTATCTTCGAGCATCTTGAGACGCCTCCAGAGAGGAGGGTGAAGAACGCTACATACATGCTACATGATTCTGCCAAGAGATGGTGGGATGTTATCTCATAGGTAGGATGCTAATGAGTTATGGCTTGTGATGAGTTCCAGCGGACCTTCTATGACTATTTCTACCCGGAGACCTTGAGGGCCAACCGAGCCTGAGAGTTCATTGGTCTGGAACATGATACTCTTTCAATAATGGAGTATTCTTCTCGATTCACAAAGATAAAACTCTTCACACCATTTCTGGGGGGTGATGAGTTATTTCTTTCTAGGAAGTTTGAGGATGATCTCCTACATGACATCAGATCCAAAGTTAACATCTTTAGGTTGATTCCATATCTTCTATAGTCAACCAGGTGTTGATTACCGAGCATAATCTGAGGGAGTCTAGAGCTGTGTGCCAGGATGGTTCATCATCCAGAGTTGGTACTTCTCTGACTGATAGTAGGAAGCATTGTAGAGTGTCTACACATAGATATCCGAGTAGAAAGGATGTTATTTCAGGTAGCCACGTGGTATGCTATCGGTGTGGTAAGAGTGGGCGTACAAGACCTCAGTGCCTAAGAGACCCAGTCAAGTGCCGATCTTGTGGTAAGATAGTGTATCTTAAACGTTTTTTGCCAGTTTTTCTCACCAACCGCTAGTGATAGGAGTTCTGGTATGACTTCACATTCATGAGCAGGACCACCATCTTATCATCAGTCTGGGAAATGGAGTTTGTCCATCCATTTAGGCTGAGGAGGAGGCCCTAGCCATGGTAGCCAGTCGGAAATATTTCAGCAATAGTAGGGTGGATCAGCTTAGGGTTGTCAGGTAGGGTCACAGGGTCGTGGTACTGGTCAGTCTTTTGTAGTGGAGCAGACCCAGAAGGAGCAGGATCCAATAACTTCTACAGTTAGAGTTACGATTCTTGTTTCCTCAGTTTTGACTTCTACTCTTTTTGATACATGGGCTTTATATGCTTTATATATGTTGTTGTTTTGGAGATCCTTGGTCTCTATATCTTTACTTCTAAGGATTTTATGATTCTAGAAACTCCATTGGGGCTTAGGAAGACTAGTGTATGTCAGTGTAAGGAGTTCCCTTTTAATTTTTGTGGGAATCACTTATTATGGGAACTTTATGTCCTAGATATTTCTTGGAATGAATTGGTTAATCTCTTTCCAGGACATTTTTGAATACTATCACCATAGGGTGAGTTTCACATCACTAGAGGGAGGGACTATTTCTACACAAGGATGAATGGGATGTTCAGGAAAGAAGAGCTGGACCAAAGCATATTGGGTTGGGAGGAATTATAGCCCAAATTTCTAGCTTATATCTAGATGACCAGGGGACTTCATAGATGGAGTTCCCTCCAGTGGTGGATCATTTCAGGGATATCTTTCTAGACAACTTTTCAGGTTTACCTCAGGATAGATAGGTATATTTCTCTATTTATCTAGTTTCTAGAGCGCTACCGGTGTCCATTCATCTTTATAGGATGGCTACACCAGAGTTACAAGATCTAAAGAAGTAATTAGAGGAGTTACAAAAAAAGGGTTTCATCCAAACCAGTAATTATCCTTGGGGTTCGCCTGTCCTATTTTCAAAGAAGGTAGACAGTACCCTTAGATATTGTGTGGATTATAGTAAGATGAATCAATTGACAGTCAATAACCGATATCTTTTGCTAAGTATTGATGATCTATTTGATCAGATTCGAGGAGCCCAAGTGTTCTCAAATATTGACTTGAGATCCAGTTATCATCAGTTGCGCATTATACCATCATATATAACTCTTATAACCTTTCAATGTAGGTATGATATATACGAGTATGTGGTTATGACATTTGGTCTCATGAATGCGCCAACAGTTTTTATGGCAATGATGAACCGAGTGTACCATCCATAATTGAACTCCTTTGTGGTTGTTTTCATGGACGATATTGTGGTGTGCTCTCACACTCGACACGACCATGCCATCCATCTTAAGATCATTTTGAGTACACTAAGAGAGCATCAGTTATATTCTAAGCTCTCAAAATGACACTTTTGGATGGACCAGATTCACTTATTAGGTCATGTTATCTCAGAGAAAAAAGTATCAGTAGACCTAGAGAAAATGAGAGTAGTAGTTTCTTTGGAGAATCCAAAGGATGTCTTTGATGTAGGTAGTTTTCTAGGGTTGGCTGGTTACTACAGACATTTTATACAAGACTTTTCACGCTTAGAAGTTTCACTGAAGGACCTGACAAAGAAGGGTGTGAAGTACTCATGGATTGATTCTTTTGAGTTATCCTTTCATAAGATGAAAGATAGGTTGACTTCATTACCGTTACTTATTTTTACATAGCTAGGAAAGAGTTATACAATTAACTATGACACATTAGGTATCGGGCTGGGAGTAGTGCTTATACTAGGGGAAGGAGTCGTTGCGTATGAGTCTCAGTAGTTAAGGACACATGAGAGAAATTACCCAACACATGATCTCTAGTTGGAAGAAGTTGTTCATGATTTGCATTTTTTGGAGAAATTATATTTTGGGAGAGCATTTTTTGGTGTTCAATGACCAAAAAACTCTAAGCTATATCTTCACTCAACGTGATCTGAATTTAATACAATGAAGGTGGGTTGTGTACCTTCAGTATTTTGACTTTGAGTTTTCCTACATGCCTAGGAAAGACAACGCATAGGCAGATGCGTTGAGTAGGAGGAATCAGATATAGGTAGTTTAGGAGTCCAGTTGTGAGTGACGGCTTATGGCTCTGTTTTTATGACGTGCATTTGGAGGTTCATTCCAGGTAGGGTCAGACGTTTCATTCTTCTATAGTTGTTATCTCTAATCTTCTGGATCAAGTGATAATGAGGTAGCTATCATATTTCTAAGTCCTAGTCCTATGATAGAATGTGTCGGGAGAGGACCCTACTCCTGGATGGACCGTAAGTGAGGATTAGAGCTTGCGCTTTTAGGGACGCGTATGGGTGTTAGCAGACATACACGAGGAGTTGATGCAGGATTTTCACTCTTCAACATGGGAAGTTCATCCTAATGTCACCAAGATTTATCAAGATTTACACAGTCAGTGTTGGTGGCTAGGTATAAAGAGGTATGTTGTTGGTTTTGTTATGAGATGTTCCACCAGTTAGCAGGTGAAGGCGGAGCATCAGTGACCGACAAGTCTTTTATAGTAGTTATCCATTTCTGAGTGGAAGTGGAATGATGTTGAGATGGATTTCATGATAGGGTTATCAAGGTCACCTCGAGGGAATGATGCATTTTGGGTTTTCATTGAAAGACTCATGAAGGTTGCACACTTCTTACTAATCAAGGATACCTTTATTGTTGATGATCTTGGAAGTTTGTACATCTGAGATATTGTACGCTTGCATGGAGTTTTATACTTTATAATTTTAGACAAAGATTCTTGTTTTACTTCTCGTGTTTGGAAGGGACTACAGAGGGATTTTTGTACACAATTACTTCTGAGTATAGCTTACCATCCCCAGACAGATGGTCAGTTCAAGCACACGATACAGGTGTTAGAGGACATGATTCGAGCATGAGTCCTTGATTTTCGGGGGCTCTTGGGAGAGACATATACCCCAAGTGAATTTTTCCTACAATAACGATTTTCAAGTGACGATTTAGATAGAACCATATGAGGCTTTATATGGTAGGATATGTTGTTCACCCCTATGTTGGTTGGAGGCAGGAGCGGTAGCTATGCTGGGACCTTATCTTTTCCAAGAGACCACTGAATAGGTGGAGTTGATTCAGAAGAGGATAGAAACTTCATAGTCTCGGAAAAATCTTATGTTGAACAATGGATATGACCTCTAGAGTTCGAGGTTGGAGATTAGGTTTTCTTGCGTGTCACACTGAGGTAGGGACACAGGAGGATTATGAGAAAGGGAAATCTTTTACCGAGATATGTCAGGCTATTTGAGGTTTTGGGTAGAGTCAGGCCGGTAGCCTATCGGTTGAAGTTACCTTCGAGGTACTGGGCTATACACAACGTCTTCCATGTTTCTCAGCTATGAAAATACTTATTAGACCCATCTCACGTTTTTTAACCCGAGGAGGTTGAGTTTGAGGGGGATGCATCCTTCGAGGAGAACCCAAAAAGATTTTGGATCGTAGCATGAATGTTCTCCATGGCTGGTTTGTTCCTCTAGTATGGGTGCTATGGAGGCATGGAAAAGTATAGGACAAGACTTGGGAGAGGGAGGCCGACGTACGATCATAGTAGCCAGATTTTTTTGAAGTTTCTTTTCACCACCCTTATAAGGGAAATTTAGGGACAAATTGCTTTAAGGTGGGAAGTTTGTAAGAAACTAGATCTTCATTTCAGGTATGTATCTTGATTTTGGGTGTTTTTTAGGAAAAATAAATAATTTGGAAAATTTCTAAGTACACGCTGTGTACTCTTGAGTACACACCGTGTTCCCGATTTCTGCATGTAACCATGTACTGGCCGTGTAACGGCCAAGTACATGGCTGTGTGAGGTGACCTGGAGACTGCCTAAAGTGGAAGCCAGTTAAGGCTAGTACATGGTGTGTACATTAAATGAACACACTATGTACTTTTTCTTCTATTTGATTAAATGGACCGGGGTCACATATATTATCCAGAACTCTCTTCTTCTGGCCGCGCCTTTTGTAAGATCATACAAAATTGCTAAATCTTCTCCAAGCCACTAATATATCATCTGTTCTCCGAATCAAACACCATCAGTTGCATTGGAATTGCCTCGGTGAGTTCTTCCCTCTTTTGGAGCCTATAATATTGATTCCTCTTCTTTCACGAGTTATTCAAGGTTGAACTATTTTGACCTATTTGTAGATCTATGAAATTATAGGAAAATTCTAGGGATGATGCTCCAGAGTGTTCATCATGCAATGTCGAGGTATGTGGTTTGTTGCCTTTCGAAGTTTTTCATTGAGTTATATATGCCAATGTTCCGATTACCCATGATTCGGGTATTTTGTGTTAAGGAATTGAACCTTGTTATCATCTGCCTTAAATTAATTGATATATTTAGGGTTTTCATTGATGTATTATGCTAAATTGTATGTTCAAGGGACACCCCATGGGTGAGTTTCCTTATTTGAATATTTTTTGTCATTTGGTCCAGGTTCCCTATGAGGCAATCCTTATTTCCTTGCCTTTCTTGTTAGGTTGGAATTGATTGATTATTGTTTCTTATTAAATGAATGTGTTATGCATTGTATCTACTTAGCCTTGTAGTAGTTGAGATTACTTTGGGATGCTAGATATTGTTTTTTATGATTGTATTATACAGGGATGCGAGAACCTGATGTAGTTAGACCATGGGGGAATTGACAGTGAGGGCTTCCCCAGAGTATTTGTTATGTTTATGTTGCAACACCATAAGGGGGATTGATAGTGAGTTCTCCCTTAGAGTGTCTATATTTTACCATTATGAGACCATAGGGGTAATTGATGTTGAGTTATTCTTCATAGAGACTTTAGTTTATCATTAAAAGACTACATGAGGAATTGATGGTGAGTTCTTCCTCAGAGAGTCTTTGTCTTTGTGAGACCCAAGGGGTTAGACTGTGTGAGCTTTCCCAGAGGGTCATTATATCTTTATTGAATGGTTTATATATTGAACCATAGGTGTTAGAGATGAGAACTTTCACAGAGGGTGAATGTGATGTTTTGAATGTTGATTGTGACAAGTCTTCCAAGAGAAAGAACAAGCTTGGACTCGGTCTTACTTGATTGTTAGATGGTCTTCTGAGACATCTATTTTTTCTATTACACAGGGGATACATAGCTTATGCTAGATCTCAGGATTTAATTATTCAACATGTTTAATAATTAATAAATGTCAATCAATGTAATTGGAAACTGTAGGATTGTTTACTTTTGATTACTTTCCAATTTATTGCTTCATTTTTCATATTGCCTACTCTATATATTCACTAACAGTTACACAAAGATCTTTTAGTGGTTGCCTACTAGGATTCGTATCACACCCTATTTGTGTAAATTTTTTTTTGAACCAAACATATTATATGGTTGTAGGTATAGATAAGTCCAAGCTCCATATGTCATCAGATACTTGAATACTATGGAGTTGGAGAGCATGTGACTAAACTGAGGCTTGTGATGCTGCTGGAGTTTACTTGTTTTCTTTTGTAATTTCGGTTAGTACTGTATTCCATCATTTTTACTTGTTTATATTCTTTCGTAGATATATGTGACATGAATCATTTTTATATGTTATTCAGTTATTTACTTACTTTTAGTATTCTTCTATTTACTTTGTTTTTTTGGCATTACTTCTCCCGCTGTTGTTATCTATTGTTTCCACTGTGTTACTCTACCAATGCGGGCATAGTTTCCCCACTATCACACCAAAGACCCTCACTGCTAGTCGGAAGCCTCTAGCATTCGGGGAAATTCTCTTGAGGCGATATGACCAACCGGCTATGAGGCACCTTTGGGCGGCACACAGATCCGATATGTTACATTATTTTTTTTAGTTTGCATTGAAAATTTCTACCATACTTTAAATTTTATTAGATATTTTATGTGAAAATTTTCATTATAAATTTTAAATGAACATTCCTAATGGAAAATATATTTTGAAAACTTAAACTATAAATTAGAATAGAAATTTTCAATAATAGTTTTCAGTGGAAATTTACACTAAAGGTTTCTACTGTAAATTCTGAATGAAAATTACAATAAAAATATTCATTTTTTATTTAAGTACTAATATATCTTCATAGTAATTGAAACTATAAATTTGAACTACCATTCAAAATTTGTAATGAAAATTCATAATATAAGTCCTTACTGAAAATTTCTGTGGAATGTTTGCGCAAGAAGTTTCCAAGGGAAGTTTTCACTTGAAATTTTCAGTGTAAGTTTGAATTGGAAATTTCTAGTGGGATTTTTCACTAGAAATTTGCATATAAAACTTTTGATTCAAATTTTATATGCATAATTTTATTTTTTATTTATGTGTTAATATATTTGAACAGAAAATTTAACCATTCATTTATTTTAGAATTATTATAATCAAATATTTAGTTTAATTATAATAAAAATTAAGTTTAAATTTTCACTCTCAATTTAAGTCGGAATTTTCTCCAAAATTTTCCAATGGAAATATGCACTAAAAGACACTAATATAAACTTTAAATGAAAATTTTTGTGGAAAATTTACATTTTTATTTATGTATTTGTATATTGGGTTATAATTTTAAGTGGGGGGAAATTTACACTATAAATTACTTATGGAAATTTTCACTAGATATTTATATTTGAAATTTATATTTTAATTTGTTATTGTAAAATTAAATTGTTAATTTATTTGTTAATATATTTGTACTAAAACATAAACTTATTTATATTTTAGAATTATGGTAATAAAATTTACTGTATAATTTTTTAGTATAAATTTTCATTGCAAATATGGATAATATATTTCCACTTAAAATTGTAAAATTCTTATAGAAATTCAAAATTTAATTTTATATGTATGCATATAGATATATTAATATATATATATATATACATATATGTGTGTGTATGCTTATATAATTTTTTTGAATTATTTATCCTTGGTAACAGTATTTATTCATTGTAATTTTTCATTCAAATTTTTCATTGGAAATTTATTTTGGAGTTTTGGGAATTTCCAGTAAAAATTAAATATCATGTATAAATTTACACCGATGACTAGAAATTTCCTTTGGAAATTTTCACCAAAAATTCCCTATAATATTTTCAGTTAAAATTTTCAGTGAAAAAGTGCTTTATTTTTTATGTATTAATATATTTTCACAAAAAAATTAAACATGAATTTATTTGAAAATTTTGAAAATTAAATTTTTAGTAGATGCATAATAAAAATTATTTTATAAATTATGTGGAATTTAAAATAAAATTTTCTACTGGAAGATTTAACAAAAAGTTTCTAGTGTAAAATTTCACAAAAAGTTTCTAGGGAAGATTTTTAATGAACATTTTTATTATTTATTTAATTTTTAGGATATTTTTATTATAATTTTATATTGAAATTTGAATTGTAAATTCAGCATTGAAATTTTCATTGAAATACCCCATGGAAATTTTGACTTCAAATTCCCAATCAGTTTTCAATTGTAATCAAATTTACAGTAACTTTACATGTATGTGTGTATGTTTCCAATGAAAATTTTCAATGTATTTAGAAAATAAAAATTTCAAGTATAAATTTTCAATATAAATTTGAAATTAAAAATTTCAATGTAAATTTATAGGATGGAATTTCTAATACTTTCAATTTTCATTGAAAATATCATATATAAAATATTGATGTGATTTTATATAATATGTTGGCATGGTGTATGTTTGGATATATGTATATAGAAATTATATATATATAATGATTTTCCATGTATAAATAAAAAATATATATAATAATTTTATTATAATAAACTTTTTAATATACAACATAATTTCAATATATGAATTAAAATTTTATGTATATTTCTATTATTAATAAATACCATATAGTAAATATATTTAATAAATATAATAATAAATATTTATATATAAATATAATAAACAGAAAACATTATATAATAAATATATATAAGAAAAATCATATAATAAATAAAAATATAACAAATATATATGATAAGGGTGACATAACATAAAAAACCAATAAAAAGAAAGGAATGGAATAATCAGTGCGGAGGGGTATTCTTGTACAAAATTAAGTTTGGTCTCTCACATTGGGGGTCCTAGATTGAAACTTTATTAATCCCAACTATACTTTCCAGTTAGTTGTATTAACCTGAGACATATGTTGATCCAATTAATATTCAGGATAACAAAATAATATATAATTCATTTTAAAAAACATATGAAACTGAAAGTCAGTTTTCAATCTCCTATTTAAATAATAAATGTTTATGAGAAAAAATAAAACTCATGAACATTTTAAAAAATTGATTAGGATATATATCATAGTTAGGAAGCTAATAAAAAAAGTATAAAATTATAATTGTAATAATAGGATCATAATGATGAAATATTGGGGCCCAATGCCAGTTAATCCTGCATTGTGTGCCTCTTATTTTAATGTTTAAAATCAATTGATCCCTCCTAAAAATTTGAAACACCTTTTTCATAAATCTACAGGCATTGAAATGGGTAGATCAGAGCGTAAACGACCTTGCTTTCCATCTAAAATAATTTTTGAGATCATAAGTTGGGAGACCTTCAAAACCCTAATAACACGAAGGATGGTGTGCAAGGAATGGAAGCACATCACCAGTGGCTCTAACTTTACTGAACAACACATGATCAATCTAGAATTATTTAGAGTTATCTTGTTCATGTCTTCGAAAAATATAGTCCCCTCAATAATGATATTGGTGTCTTTGAATTCATGTTGTGCTACCATGATGGGAGGTGGGACACAATCCATATCTTGTGTGTCTAAAAACCTGCCACCAAACAATTTCAATGCATCCCAAACCACAAGTACCCCTTTTCAATTTTTGGTTCTCCATTCCTAGACACCCTCACTTGAATGTGAGTAACATCCATTATCTGTACTATTCACCATACTTCCCACAAAACATAAATCCTCCTAGGCAGTCCTCCACCTAATTGTCTACCTTTATATGACCCATTCCCATTCAAATTATTACTTTAACAATTTCTTCTTCCCAAACCTATTTCACTACTATAGATTGGGCTAAATACAGTGCTAGAAAAACCCTTTAACAGCTCTAAAAAATGCTATTGACCTAAGAACCCTTAAAAGAGGCCCCCCTTTATCAATTCTATTTCTATCTATGATAAAGGGCATATTGTTATAGTGTGTTTTTTATCTTACTTCACACTACAACAACAAATACAAGCAGTAGGAACATCAAATATAGGATATGGAAAATTGATAATTTAATTGAAAAAACTACATCACAAATACAAAAAAAAACACTATATTATTGAAATTTCAAACATTTTTTTAAAATTACATTAACAAGAACAATTTATCACAAGCATTAAGAAACATCAATGGTTTCATTGTCTTTTGCACCTGAACCCCTCTCAAAAATCCCGATCATGGTATCAGTTACCATATAAACCACCCCAACTCGATAAAAATAATCCATCTATATAAGAAAATAATTGTTATTCTAGTAATAATACAAATAAAAAAATTAAACATAAATATGAAACAATAAATTAATAAAATTTTAATTTTAAACTAAAAATATACACTTCGTGTCATACTAGACACACTGTGTATCAGATTGAGGTGCAGCTGATTCCTACATGTCAAAAATAATGTATAGATCATTTTAGTAAAGTATCAAAACAATACAAATACGTTTTCATGGTTTTGAGCATGTCACTTATATTTTTTTAATAAAATTTCAATTTTAAATAAAAATCCACACTTTTTTCATACCGGTCACACCATGAATCAGATTGAGGTAATGCTAATTACTACACATTAAATAATATTTTTGGATCATTTTCCTAAATAATCAAAAAAAAATTAATGAATTTAATTGGTTTTGAGTATATCATTTTTTTTACTAAAAGGTCATTTTAAACTGAAAATAATCACTTTGAAAAATAATTATCACATCATGTGTTAGTTTGATGTGATACTGATTGCTAATGTCACAAATCAATTACGAATCATTTTCATGAATTATCAAGAAAATCCGAGCAGGTTTACTCATTTTTCTTTGTGATACACACTTTATGAACTAAAATATTAATTTTAAACTGATAAGAGACAATTTGAGTCATACATGGCACACCATGTATCAGATAGAGGTTTAGATGCATCCTACACATCATAAATGGATTATGAATCATTTTACTAAAGAATAAAAACAATATGAAAGTGTTTTCTTAGTTTTGAGTATTCCAATTAACTTTTTTCACTAAAATGTCAATTTTAAATAAAAAGACCCACTTGGTGTTATGTCCCCAACCCAAAAGCCTCTAAATCGCTACTCCAAGATGGGTCTCCACATGAAATCAAGCATGCTTCCTCGTATAACAGAGGTTTCTGACTAGCATCAAGGGTCTAACAGGTCACATGGGGAGACTATACCCTGTTTACTAGAGTAAGACACATTAGTTCACAATATAAATAGAAAAAAACAATATGTGGTAACCAATAAACATGCATAACTAAGAATATCCAAAAAATGGGTACAAACCACAAACCAACAATAACTATGTCGTCATGCTAACATCGCCAAAAGTGTAGGAAACCCAAAATAATGACAAACAATAAAATCCACCCAAATGGTCTAGGATCAAATTATGGAACCTCATCTATGCAAATCCCAAAACCCAACTCAACTCCCTTTCATAATGCCTTTTCCCCTATCCTAACCAGTAAGCATAAAATCTACTTGGGTACCTAATAGCACTTGAACAGGGTGTGAGTACAACTCAGTAGCCTACTACCAATGGTGTCTACAAAATATCAAGTCTAAAAAGATAGTGTATGAAAATACTAAATAAATGACAAGTAAATAAAAGACAACTCAGTTCCATTAGTTAACAATATTTACTTTAACCATTTTTAACCATAGTACCATTTTGAACATTTTCATCATATTCATTACATAATCCATTTTCAACATGTGTTCCATGGGTTAGGCATTTACATCATTTTGTATAAGAGTTTAAGGCAGTAAATCACTATACATAAGGGAATAAGTCAAGTCCCTATATCACTAGGGGAAAACACATCAAATCAAATACATTACACTCACCTCAAATCCTTAGTTAGGGTAGTCTCATCGAATGCAACATTTAGGGGAATAGAGCTTCATCCCCTTCCCTAAACCATGCATTGTGGAGTGGAGTTTTGAACCTCAGTCTAACTAGATTTTTGGGCGTATCAATTCACCACACATACCATACCAAAAACCTTATACAAAAATTCACATAATAATTAAAATCAATAATAATAAACATGGGAATTAATATTATTCCATAACACAATAACACATTTACCATTTACATTACATATCCCATTTAGCCCAATTCTCATTATCATGCTCGAACTATTAGGCATGTTCAATAATTACCTTTATATAAATCCATTTAACATATTTATTGATTCCCTTGTGAAGTCCCATTTAACATATTCCTTAATTACCATGTTGTTACCCATTTAACATGTTCGCTATTTCATATTCTATAACCCTCTTAGGCATTTCTAACATAATTCATAAGCCATTTTATGTATCCTCAACTAACCCAATTAACCTATTTTTATGTCATTCCAAATGAAACCTTATAACATTATCAATCATAGTAACAAAAATCACTATTCCATTTTCAACTCAACCAACCATATTAACATGTTATCCATTGGATCTACGTTATCACACGTCAAGTATACACTTAACATTACCAATTTTTAGGTTTGAGAATGTCGGTGCACCCCTTGAGTGGCCCTAAATTGGTCAAATCATCCTCAACTCATTCCATGGGGATTATGAGAGTTTAAATTCATCATTTAGATTATCTTTTTACCAAAAATCATCAAAGAAATCAAAATCACAATAAGAACTATCCAAGAATGCAACGAAACATGCACAAATCAACCAAACGACTATGGGATATAACTTGTAGACCACCTACCTCAAATATGTTGAAGAGCACTCTCTTAATGGTACCCTTAGATCTGGATTCAAGAAACCCTTGAAGCCTCAACATAGAATTCACCAGAAAAAGAGAGTTTAGGTCTTCAAAAGAAGATGAGAGAACCTATAAGCACTAATATGGTAAATAGAAGAAAGTGGAGTCTTAGAGTTACCTAATTCTTCTATTGACAACCAATGGTGCTCAATATAACCAAGAATAGAAGGAGAACCACCCTTGGGAAGATTGGGTTGTCCAAGTTAATCGAAAGAGTTCCAATTAGGATGAATGGGAAAAAATTGGGTGAACAACTTAAAATATTGAGGGCGTAAAAATATAAATTCAGACTTTTTAAAGGGTGCATGGTTTATCTGAATGATTTTATTAACCGTGAACAAACCATGCACCAGCCTCTGTCTAAGAGGTGTAGAGATGTACTTTTACCTTGGGAGGCCTGTACAATTTGAAAAACTATGCACCAACTATTCAGAATGCCTATTTCTAGGCTCACATGGTTTGGCCTTTGCCTAGCTTGATTTTACTTAACCATGCACCCCTCCCCTTGGATAGCATGGTTTGGCCACACAGTTTTCACAAATCATGCACCAACCTTTCTACATGAATAGAATGAATATTTTTTCCTTTTCTTCATGCCCTGACCCCCTGGGACACCCCTTTACTCCCTCATACACCCAAAAAACATTCCATTAACCAACCTTAAGGTATTCAAACAAAAATTCAAACAAGAAAATACCTTCACGAAGTATGAAATCTAACAAACTATCCAACTTATAATAGCTCATCCTTGAGCCACATTTCCATGCATTAATGAGATTCCAAAGCAATGATATTGGGCCACTGGGCTAGCATATCTGATTCCCACTCCCAAGTTTCTTCTAGAGCAATATCATGCTACCTTAAAACTCAAACCAAGTCATAGTCTTTCATTGCAAGGTTTTCTCACTACGATCCATAATATAGACCGGATGATCCTAAAAGGATGAATCAGCCTCAAGATCAATATCCTCAACAACCAACACATGAGATGGGTCAGGGGGATATTTCTGAAGCAATGACATGTGACAAACGTTTTTCATACCACTATATCACTATAGAAGGTCCAATTAGTATTCCATTGGTCTGATCCTCTCTATGATTTAAAATGGCCCCAAGTACATGGGCACCAACTTGCCATATTTCCGAATTTGATGGTGACCCAACCTTGGTGACACCCGAAGAAACACACTATCACTCAACATAAACTCAAGAGTCCTACAATGCCAATATTCAAATGAATTTTGCCTAATATGAGATGTTTCTATGCGTTCCTGAATCAACTGAACCTTTTTTGATGTCTCCTACAAGAGACTTTATCCCAATAGCTCAGACTCCCTAGCTTCCATCCAACACAATAGAGATCTACACGATTTCCCATAGAGCGTCTCAAATGGATCTATTTGAACTATATATTGGAAACTATTGTTTTAGGCAAAATTAGCATGTGAAATTTTTTTCCCCATGAACCCGTGAAATCTAGGACACCATCCCTCAACATGTCCTCTTACACCTGAATCATATGCTATGGTTTTCCATCCATTTTCAGGTAAAAATCCGTACTAAAAAATCATTATGTACCAAGCACCTTCTGTAATACCTACCAAAAGTATTATGTGAAATGTGGATCATAATAAAAATCTATTGTCCATGGTACTCCATGAAAATATACTATCCCTCAAAAGTACAACTCCCCAAATTGTTCAATAGTTATAGATTCTTGGATCAGTAATAAATGACCAACCTTTGTAAACCAGTCAGAAAATACCAAGATTGCATCATTCTTTCAAGGAATCCTTGGAATTCCCACTATGAAGTCCATCATTAAGTCATTCAAATTCCACTTTGTAATGAGAAATGGATGTAAAAAACCACTTGGGGGATGATGCTAGTCCTTCACCTACAGATAGGTAAGGCATTGCACTACAAAACCTGCAACCTCTTTCTTCATTCCTTGACACTAATACTGCCTATGAAGATCACAATACATCTTAGTCAAAATAGGGTGAACAACCCACCTTAATACATGATACTCATGCGTAAAATATTCTCACATACCCATTGGAACCACAACAAGTCCAAAAACACACATGACCTCATCATCCCCAATAGTCCATCCATAAGGCGACTCCCCACATTTAATGGTTTTACTCACAACCAAACACTCAAGATCCTAAAGATGGGTCTCATTGACCTGGATCAAAATCAAATAATAAAATACTATGGATGAAAGGGTCATATAACCCTACCTATCATGTACCTATAGATGTATTTTAGAAAACAACTAAATCATCTACCACCCATATTTGGACTCCTAAACCACCTGAATTTGAGTTTTCCAACTTTCGACATCCGCAACACTATTTCCCTTTCCTGGTGTATAAACCAGATCAAATTCAAAATACTACATATTCTCATACCACATACACTACCATAGATTCAAATCACAATTATATAAGAGGTTATTATGAATTTTATGATCGGTATACACTGTGAAACACTCTCCCAACAAGTACTGCCTCCAACACTTCAATGCATAAACCACCACGAAAACTCAAGATTATGAGTGGGGTAATTTTGTTTATGAGGCCTCAGTTACTGTGACCCATATACTACATACCAATCACCATGTATCATCACATCCCTTGGACCAACACCAAACAAATCACAAAACATAGTATACTCCTTAACTGGATCTGACAAGATTAGAATCAGTGCAGTATTCAACATCATTATTAACTCCTGGAAAGCAATATTACATGCCTTATACCACTAAAACCTGATGTATTTCTTAGTCAAGTCAGAATGTGGCATGGAAAAATGGGAAAATTCTTTGATAAACCTTTGATAGTAACCCACTAAACCCATAAAACTTCAGATATTAGAAACATTCTTAGGATGATCCCAAGATACCAATGCCCACAATTTCTCTAGGTCGACTAACACACCTTCCTCAAAGATGATGTGAACTAAGAAATGCACCCTATTAATATAGAAGTGACATTTGGATAGATTGTATTATATAATATTCTCTCTTAGTGTACTAAATATTATTTCAAGATGTTTGGAATGATCATCTTGAGTCTTCAAGTAAACCAATATATCATAAAAAAATAAAACCAAAAAATGATTCAGATATGGGTGAAAGATTCGATTCATTAAGGCCATGAATATAGTCGATGCATTGATTAACTCAAACAACATCACCAAAAATTCATAAAACATATACCAGCTCCTAAAAAAAATTAGCACGTCAGAAGGTATCACCCTTAAATGATGATACCCTAACCTTAGATCAATATTAGATAACACTAATGCACATATGATATGGTCAAAATGGTCATTGATTCACCAAAGAGGGTTTTAGTTCATAATGTTCATTGGATTCAACATCCTATAATTGACATTATCATCAAAAATCCATTACCCTTCTTGGAAAATAACACTAGATATTCCCAAGGTGACATAATCAGACAGATGAAACCTTTATTCTCTAACTCCACCAACTGAGCCTTAAGCTCCTAGAGTTCTACTGGTGCCATTTTATATGGTGGAATGGGAAATTGTTCTACCCCTGGTAGAAACTCTATCGTAAAATCAAAATCTATTTTGAGTGATATAACTTATAATTCCTTTGGAAACAAATCATGAAATTGATCCAAAATGAGATGGAATACTGGTTACTTTATTCCTCCATCATCATGAACCATACAAGCCACATGGGATGTGATTTCTCCCAGCTGCAAGAAAATTGGCTCTGCATAGCCTTCTCGAACATCCCACTCACCAATATGGATATAAGTGTTTTCCTCAAAATACATGGACATTAAAAGATAATGGTAAACATAGATATGGGCTTGGTAGAACACCAGTCAATCCATGCCCAAATTCAGGTCAAAACAGAACATCTTGAAGAAGAAAATGTACCACAGAAAACGGTACCCACCAACCTCCAAAGAACAATCCTTACATTGTTTGGTATCCTCATCACACACCCCAATAAAGTATCAATTGACATAACCCTACACTCACATTCCATTTCAATCCCAAATATAACTACAAACTAAATAAAAATAAAATAATGTGTGGCCCCTGTGCCAAATAAATCACTTGAGATCGTGGAAGCTACAAGAATTATACCTCAAACTATAGATGGTACAGCCTCTCCACCTATAGGTGTGGACTGAACTATTTTAAGATGACCTTATCCTATATCCAAGGCTCCAGAACGATTACCTAGTACTTCACTACCCTAATGATATGGATTCTCTCACCCTATAGTTCCATATCCACCACCCCGACTGGTATGACCACTCAAACCGCAACTACCTACCTAATTTGGGGTTACTAACCCCCTATATGCACTCATCATCTTCCTCTATCCTATATATGTTCCCAACTATTGAGGGTTCCTTCTAAACCTCTGTATGAATCCCATTCTTCCACAAGATCGACACATAATTCATGGTTGGGTACACTGACCATGCATGTTCCCTCGCTTTCTGAAATGATAACAAAACACCTGATATCAACCTTTAGAGGATGATCCACTCTTCTGACTAATCTACACACTTAAACCCTAATGGAAACTCCCAAAACGATGCTTCCTTCTATCAAAAGATGAACCAATTTTCTATATAACTAGAACCAAAAGTACACTACTTAAAGCCCCTTCAGGTTCACTTCAGAGAAAAGGGTCTGATCCACTACCTCGGAAAACATTTTTAAATGAAAGATATTCACCTAGGACTAGATCTCATGTCTAAGACCATCCTGGGAACATTTCTCTGTAGTTTCTTAGTCTCCTAACTATATTGGAACGAAGCGACACATGTTCGTGAAATTGATATCATAATCCATCATTGACACACCCACTTGGGTCAAACACAGAAAATCCACATCCATCTCCTACCTCAAGGTTTCTGGATAGAAATTATATAGAAAATTTTCTTAGAAATAATTCCATATCATTCCTTAAACTTTCTCATTCTAAACCCAAATTTCCCACCAATTCTTGGGCAGACCTTGCAACATATAGGCAGCTAACTTGAATTGATTCTCAAAGGGAGTCTCCAAATGGTCAAGAATCGTCTGGATGGACTCTATCCAGAACATAGCTTCATCTAGACCACCCTCTCCTATAAATTTCAGAGGGTGCTACAGATGAAACTCTCTAGTCCACTCGAACATACTCAGTACAACCTTCTCAGGTCCCCATTCCATTATCTACAAAAAACAAGTGATGTTTTCATGAAATTTCTCTTATTTATTATCCTTCATCAATAGTTCTTCTTGCTCCACTACTGGGGGAGCATTCTTGACATGATCCTCTTGTCTCCCTACTAGTACACGTCTTCATGGTGGAATTTCTATAAAATTATGAACATGATATTTAGAACACATAACCTAAATCTTTCACAATTTACATAAAATAAGTCTCTCTACTAGCTATGAACAACCCATTCACATACAACATCCCAAAGTTCATCATCACACCCCAAATACTACCCTTGAAAATCCCTACTGTAGGTCATGGCTAACATGGGGTAAACCAACATACACTATTATGGGTCTCACATTATACACCATTTCAAACCATTTCAATACATACAATGTGAATATTTCCTCATAGGAACATTTAGAATTTCATACCTTTTTATGATCAATATTTTCAACTCACTTTGAACCCTTAATTAAGAACAATTACTTAACCATTATTTAAAATTTGCACCTCCCCGTATTTTCTTCATTTTATTAGACACCATTTTATTCAAGTTTCCAAGGAATTAAAATGCATTCTACCCATTAAATCACACACACACCCATCCCGTCCGTGCCTATCATGACATATTCCACTTATATACCTAGGTGTCAATAATGATGCATGAATGCAGAATCTCGTACCATTACGTCCATGAGAAAAATATAATAAAATAGTCCCATCACACTACAAGGGTATCAATCAATGGTTAAATATCATCAAAGGTAGCAATGCACATTAAAAACAAAAATTCCCGCTCTAGGTACTTGGGGTTTCCCTTGAACATGGGTTAGATACTCACAAGCATGAGCTCATATCCAAGGCTCGATAAATCATAACCTACCTTCTACCATCCCAAATAGTAATACCATAGAAAAGAACCACTCTAATACCACTCTGTAATGTCCTTAACCTATAAGTTACTAAACTTATACTCCAAGCCGGTTCACCACATTACCTCATGCATTCCTCCTCGTACGCCAGAGGTTACCGACTAGTAGCGAGGGTCTGAAAAGTCATGTGGGGAGACTATACCATCTTTATTAGAGGAAGATACAATAGTTAACCATATAAATAGTGGAAATATCATGTACTAACCAATAAATATGAATAACCAAGAATCTCCCAAAACTAGGTACAAACCACAAACCAACAATAACTATGTCATCATGCTAACACTTCCAAAAGTACAGGAAATGAAAAATAAAGGAAAACAATGGAATCTCCCAAAATGGTCCTAACTCCTATTTTTAAACCTCGTCCATGCACATCCCTAAGCCTGAATCAACTCCTTAACATAATTACTCTTCCCTTTTCCTGGACTATAATAATAAAATAATCTCAAGTACCTAAAAGTTCCTAAGTAGGGCATGAGTACAACTCAGTAGGCCAATACTAATGGTGTCTATAAAATATCCAGTCTAAATAGATTGTACATTAAAATACTAAATAAAAGACAAGTAAATAGAATATAACTCGGTTCCATTAGTTAACGATCTTTACATTAACCATTTTTAACCTTAGTACCATTTTTTTCATTTGCATAATCTTCATTAATTAATCCATTTTCATCTTGTGTTCCATGGGTTAGGAATTTACATCAGTTACAAAAGAGTTTAAGGTATTCAATCACTATTCAAAAGGGAATAAGTCAAGTCCTTATCTCACTAGGCGAAAACACATTACAAAATATACATTAAACTCGCCTTGAAGCCTCAATCAGGGTGGCCTCATTGAATGAAACTGTTAGGGTAATAAAGATACATCCCCTTCCCTAACCTGTTCATTGTGGGGTGGAGTTTATAGCCTTAGTCTAACTCAACCGGTGGGAGAAGAACCTCAGTCAATACCCCAAAACATCCAATCCATTTTCACATACTTATATATCCATTCACCACACACACCATACCAAAAACCAGACACAAAAATACACATAAGAATCACAATCCATAATAATAAACATTAGAATTAGTATTATTCCATAACCTAATAACACATTTACCATTTACATTATATATCCCATTTAGCCCTATTCTTATTCACATGACCAACCCATTAGGAATGGTCAATAATTCTATTTATATCAACCCATTTAACATATTCATTTATTCCCTTATGAAATTTCATATAACATATTCCTAAATTCCAAAGCTGTTACCCATTTATCAAGTTCACTGTTTCATATGCTCTACCCTCTTTGGAATTTCTAACAAAATTCATAAGCGATTTGAAAAAATATCAAGTAACCCATTTTACCCATTTTCATTTCATACCAAACGACCCCTCATACCATTATCAACCCTAAGCATAACCATAATTATTCCATTTTAAAAACAACCAAATATTTCAACTTGTCTCCATGGGCTCTACATTATCACACATCAACTCTACACTCAACCTTACGAATTTATAGGTTCGGGAATGTTGGTGCACCCTTTGGGTGGCCTTAAATTGGGAAATTCATTCTAAATGGATCCCATGAGAATCATAAGGGTTCAATTCCTCATTTAGATTATCCTTTTACCAAAACTCACTAAAGAATCAAAATCATAGTAATAGATAACCAAGAACGCAACCAAACATGCACAAATGAACCCAAATATGGGATATAACTTGTAAACCACCTACCTTGAATCTGTTGATTAACAAACTATTAATCATACCCATAGCACAGGATTCGAGAACCCTTGAAGCCTCAACCCAAAATTAACTGGAAAAGGGGGTTATAATGCTTTAGAAGAAGATGAGAGAAACTACAAGCCCTAATTCGGAAAAGGGAATCAAGAGGAGCATTAGAATTACCCAGATATTTGATTTGAAACAAACAATGCTCCAAACGACCATGAATCTAAGGAGAACAATCCTTTAGAATATTTGGTCATCTAAGTTCATCACTAAGGTCGCAATGAGTATGAATAAGGGAAAAATTGGGTGAACACCATAAATTATCGAGTGAGAAAAACCAGAAATTCACACATTTTAAAGGGGAAATAGTTTACATGCACAATTTTACAAACCTTGTGCAAACCATGTTCCAGGCTCTATATATGAGGTGTTGAGTTGCACAGTTACCTAGGGGGAACATAGTTTAGAAAATTATGAACCAATCGTGTAGAATGCCTTTGTCTAGGCCTGTGCGGTTTGGCCTTCACCCTTACATGGTTTTACTTGACTCAATCCATTTTTATTATTATTTTAAAAATCCAATTTTTGGTTAAATGGGAACCTATGGAAATAAAATTAATTACTATTCCAAAAAAGCCTCGTAGCGGCATCCTCTTCCCCATTAGCGACAGCTAGGGTTTTGTCCCGCTTTGCTTCCTCCTTCCCCCTCCGGCTTGGGTTCGATCGCGTAGATCTACGGTATCGGCTTGGTGGGGCGCGTATGGTTCTAGTGTGGCATGACAGGGAGCTGGGGCCTCCGTTTCTTTGGTGGAAACACGGCTCAACAGTCGGCGTTCAGCTTGGCGCAGCTAGGCCTTTAGGTGAAGATGTGTTTCATCCCGATGACGAACTGGTCTCGTTTTGACGACCTGGTCACGGTTCCTCTCGGAGGTAGTTCGACGCTCGGCTCGGCATGGCCGCGCCTCCAGGCGGCGTTGTGGTTCATCCCGGCGACAACCTGGCTTGGATCAGTTTTGACCTTGGTGCGGTTTGGTGCGACTTGGTCCGTCCGGCGACATTGATTCTGTTCCAGTTCCCCTGTTTGTCAAACATGGCCAGGTGAGGTCTCCGTCGAGTTTCCGGTGTGGATCCGCTTCAGATCGCAGTGGCTTGGAGGGGAGAGGATCCAGATTTGGGTACGGCTGTGAGTTTTTTCTGATTTTTTGGTTTGGTTGCTGTGGATTTGTTCATTTGGCTGTGTTTTTGTGGCTCGTTGGTTGTTCCGGTTCATCATCACGGGTTCACCTCTTCCCCTTCCTAATGTTTTCTCGCCACCATGACCGGGTTACCTCGAACCGAGTGAGGGTGCATCCGAGGTTCTGATTAGAGTAGATCGTGGCATTTCTATTGCAGGATGACGAGGATCCCCTCATGAGTGACTTTTCCTCGGCGCAGGTTTGGGCCATTCAGTTCTAGGTGACGGTGGATTGGACTCACGTCCCTTGGATTTTCTTTCAGGCTTCTCCGGCTATAGTGGTGGGGTGGCTCATGGAGTGTAGTGGGGTTTGTTGGAGATGGCCATTTATGGTGTTGATTGGTCATGCGCATGGTTGGAGCTTTTCATATGAATGTTGGATTGGTTCTCGAGACTCAAGATATGAAGATTCAGTCGGACTCGACCTCAAGGAACATGCCTCAAAGGAGGCTTCAGAGCGGGTGGTTCACCTTTGTAGGATTCACGGAATTGGATGTTTGAGAGGGTATGAAATTATCCATTGGATCAGTCCTATTCTTTGAAACATGACACTTGCTAGATGTCCAGTCTTGAATCAGTGGAGTGATTTTTCATGTTTTAAATGCTAGGGAGAGGCAGCTACAAGTTGTTAGTCTGGGTTTTATTTTCCTGATCCTTGAGTCATGTAAGGTTCTATGTCCATGAAGTCTGTTGGGTTCCCCTTCTTCCCTTAAAAGGGGGTTTCAAAAAGTAATAAAAATAGAAGGCCTTCAGATCGTTGGTTAAATGGGAACCTAAAAAATCATGCATTGTCACACATACAACCACAAAAACAAGATTCAACATTGAAATTTCAAATTTTAAAATCCATATTTCAAACTGCCATTACCGCCTCAGGACACATCTCACCTCGTGTTGCGAACCCATAATCATTGTCCAAAAACCACACAAAATGAACACCACATATCATTAGAACTATCATCGATTAACATCATCAAGGGAGATAGCAACACCACTATAGTAGAAAACCAAATAAGATCAACACAAACCATCAGAACCATGAAGTTGAAGTTGATCCACAATCCATCACAAAAATCCATCATGATGATCAATCCCTCTGGGAGCCCAGGAATAGAGGTGAAGTCACCACAGAGAAGTACTTCTTTAAATTCCATGGACTGCTCAAAATTCACATTTAAAAACTCCTTGAGAACCACCGTGAAAATATAACTCGGATAAGATTAGTGGAAACTAGGATCCAGAGTAGAGAATGAGGTAGAAAATGGCCTCCAAATTCCATGACCTCTATGAAAACCAAACCTTCCTTCAAATCCACCACCAGGAAAAGAACACTAGGAAACCAACATCTATGGAAGAAAACAAAATAGAACCATCCAAAACTAAGAAAACCAAAAAGAAATAAGAAACATCATCCACATAGACAATGCCACCATCAACCAGAACCATTCACCGAACCGTAATCCGGAGAAAATGGAATGGTTTGGGTGTACACATGTTAACCATGCACCACTCCTCCTATCTAGCATAGTTTGGGTGCACAGTTTTCATTAACCATGTTCTAATGATGCAAAATGCACAAAATTGACATTTTTTCCTTTTTCCTCGTGTACGGAAACCCTGAGACACCCCTGAGCACCCTCATACACCCAAAAAACATTCCTTTAACCTATTTTAATGGATTTAAACTAAAATTTAAACAAGAAAATACCTTTATAAAATCCATAATATTACACATGGAGTCATATCAGTCACATAATGAATTACTTTGAGGTGTGGATGATTCCAATACATTAAAAATGAGTTGTGGATCATTGTCCTAATGTATCAAAATAATCCAAATGTGTTTGTTCATTTTTGAGTATGTAACTTTTTTTTTCACTAGTATTCCATTTTAAACAAAAATTGCACACACTTTAAGTCAAATCTGCCACATCATGTGTTGATTTGATGTGAGACTAATTCCTACACATAAAAAATGACTTATGAATCATTGTAAAAAATTACCAAGACAATATGAGCATGTTTTCTCATTTTTTAGCGAGTGATGCTTGTTTTCAACTAAAATTTCAACTCTAAAATAATAATGGACTGTTTGAGTCATATTGGGAACACCATGTATTGGATTGAGGTGAGGCTGATTCTTACATGTTAAAAAGGACTTACGGAAAATTTTACTTAAGTAATAAAAAAATATGAACATGTTTTTTAGTTTTGAGTATGTCACGTGTATTTTTTAATAAAATGCCAATTTTAAATAAAAAGACACATTTGAGGTCAAACCGGTCACATTATATATTGTATTAGGGTTTTATTGATTCCTATATTTCACAAATGACTTATGGATCATTTTTCTAAAGTACCAAAACAATATGAATATTTTATGTTAGTTTTCATAATGCAACTTGTCTTTTTTTACTAAAAAGTCATTTTAAACTGAAAACACACACTTTGAGTCATACTAGTCACATCACTTGTCGTTTTTACATGAGAATGATTCCTAAAAAAATGGATTATGAATTATTTTCATAAAGTATCAAGATAGCATGAGAATGTTTTCTAGGTCTTTAGTGAGTTATAAATGTTATAAACTAAAACTTCAATTTTATACCGATAACATACACTTTGAGTCATACTAGGAACACCATGTATCAGATTATGGTCTAGCTAATTCCTACCTGTCGCAAATGAACTATGGATCTTTTTCCTAAAGTATCAATAAATAAGAACATGTTTCCTTAGTTTTGAGTATGTCGATTTTCTATTTTACTAAAATATTAATTTAAATAAAAAACACACTTGTAGTCATACTGGTCACACCATGCATTGGATTGTTGTATGATTGATTCATACAAATCAAAAATGACTTATGAATCATTATACTAAAGCATCGAAACAATATTAATGTGTTTTCTCAATTTTGAGCACTTCACTTGTCTTTTTTACTAGAACGCCATTTTAAACTGAAAACAATAAATTTGAGTCATACGATCACATCGTGTGTCAGTTTTATGTGAAACTGATATGTACATGTCAAAAAATGACTTATGAATAGTTTTCCAAAATTATCAAGGTAATAAGAATGTTTATTTATTATTTTTGAGTATGTAACTTGTGTTTTTTACAAAAAAAATCAATTTTAAACATAAACACGCACTTTGAATCATACTAGACACACCATTTATTTGATTGAGGTTCAGTTGCTTCCTATACGTCAAAATTGACTTGTGAATTATTTTTCAAAAGTATCAAATAAATACAAGTGTGTTGGTAATTTTTGATTATGTGATGTGCATTTTTAAGTAAAATGTAAATTATAAACTAAAAAAAACACTTCAAGTCATATCTATTGCACTGTGTATTAGATTTAGGTGTGGTGGATTGAGGGGTGTCTAATTCCTACACCATTCAAGAGAATGTTCATGATATATCTTTTGTGAATTCAAACATTTCCATTCAACTATTAAAAAATACCTTAGTATGAATCCTTATGATTCACTTCACATTTTATGCAGCATGTGCTTTCCTCTTTGATCCAAAAGAAACATGTTCTCTATTTTCTAGCTTATTGTAGATAGTTGAAAGCAAAGTATGACATCCAAAATGATCTTTGAAAAAGAATAAACAAGTATTTGATAAAAATGAAAAGGAAATTAAAATAAAAATAGTAGATAAAATAATGAAAAAATTAACTAAATTAGTAATTGAATTCACCTCTTTAGGATGTCTTTATATATTCTCAACCTGTTTCCCTATTCCCATTGTCTCAATTGCAGCTTGGAATTCCAATCACCCATTAACATGAGTAGCTTTGAACATAACACCCCAAATCTAGAAAAATAATCCACCTGTATAAGAAAATAATTCTTATATTAGTAATACTATAATGAAATAAATGAAACATAATTATGAAACAATACATTAATAAATTGTCAATTTTAATATGAAACCATGCAATTTGAGTCATACTAGTTGCACCATGAATCAGATTGAGGTATGACTAATTCTTACACATTACAAATGACATACGGAAAATTTTCCTAATATATCAAATAAATCAAAATGCGCTTTATTAATTTTGAGTATAAAACTTTTTTTTCTAAAATTTCAATTTCAAATTAAAAGAAACACTTGGGGTCATAACTATCACACAATGTATCAAATTTATATGTGTCTCATTCCAATGTGTCACAAATGACTTATAAATAATTTTCCTAATGAATCAAAACAATCCAAATGTGTTTACTTAGTTTTGAGTATATCACTTTTCTTTTTTACTAAAATGTTAATTTTGAAGAAAATGACACTATATGACTCATACCAATCACACCATGTGTCAGATTGAGGTGTGTGTGATTCCTACATGTCAAAAATTACTTATGGATCATTTTCATAAATTACCAAAACAATTTGAATATGTTTTCTAGATTTTGAGTATGTCACTTGTCTTTTTTGATTAAATGCCATTTTAAATTGAAAACATGCACTTTGAGTCATATCAGTTACATTGTGTGTCGGTTTAACATGAGACTGGTTGTTACATGTTATAAATGACTTAGGAATAATTATCCTAAATTATTAATACAATAAAAGTGTATTTTCTCATTTTTTAGTGAGTGACACTAAGGTAGTAAAACTCAAGAGTCTATTTAGACTCATGAGACACTAGTGGTCTAATGTGATGGTCTTTTACTCATAATCTTGTAAGAGTTTACATTGACTAATTTGACTATGAAGTGTTATATTTTTATTAAACATATCATACATGGTCTCTACACAACACAATACTAACCCTTTTAATCTTGACTCATAGAATTGACTCATAAGCTCAACTTGTAGACTCATAAGAGTCAAAGAGTATCTTAATGTGTTTGTCCAAAAATGATTTTAGAAGTGAGTTGAATCATTGGGGTGAAGGGAATCACAAACTCATAAGAGTTCACGAGTTAAATCGAGAGTTTGACTACCTTTAGTGAAATATGTTTTGAACTAAAATGTCATTTTTAAACTAATAATGGACACTTTGAGTCATTCTAGGAACATTGTTTATCAAATTGAGGTGTGAATGATTCGTACACATCACAAATGACTTATGGATTTTTTTCCTAAAGTATCAAAAGAATACAAATTTATTTTCTCAGTTTTGAGTATGTGACATGTGTTTTGTACTAAAATGTCAATTTTAAACTAAAAACATAAACTTCAAGTCACACTAGGGATAAAATGATGATAAAATCAACTAAATAAGTACTAGGAAGTCATCTATTCATGATTTCTATATACATTCTAACACTATGTATTCCAATTTATTTCTAAACAAATATATTTCTTATTTCCAATATGAGGACTATCGAGAATACTAGTAGTATAAGAAATATATAAATAAACAATGGATTAATAAATACTTTAAATTAAATTATAATTATCTTTGAAAATATCTTTATAGGAATGCTAATTTCTTAAGGATGTATGATACATTTCATAAATTTTCATACATTATATCCATAATCATTCTATTGGTTTTTTTCAGAAACTTCCAAAACATTGAGAAAAATAAGTTATTTGTTTTTATAAACGTTAGGCCAAGAAAATTTTATTATATATACCCTAATCATAATCCACTCATAAAAGACGATAGGTTCCATGTTCTCATGAATCGTTCTCATTCCATGGTTTTGATGATATTTAAACACCTCCCTATCATAATAGAATTTTCATTAAAGCATAACATAAAATTTATAACTTGAAATTCAACTGTAAAACACTGCATGTAGTGTATTAAAAATTGAGAAAAGTCATCATGTGTGGTTGGTTTTTGGGTATCTATGCATTGTATCCATAAAATAAATCTTTTGAGTATCCAAATTGAATGTAATGAGTAACCAATTCTAAATAAAAAAACAAAAAGGAATAAGTAATGAAATGAATGAAAATATATTTTATATTATTAAATTATAGAATTTTACTCCAACATTGTGGGTATTAAGAAGAGTCTCTCTTCTGTAAGTTTTATGTCAAACATTATGGTGAGTTTTTACACTATTATGTCAGTTTTATTTAATTCTAATGAGAATAGATATGTAGAAGTTATGTGAGGACTAATGAGTCCAAATTTATTTTCATAGGGTTTTCCCTTCAATTTTTATTGATATATACATCTACAGTTTTTTCTAGTAGCATTCCATTATAATTAACATAGTAGATCAACTATTGAAAAAACAAATCCCGAAAACACACTTCATGTATACATTTAAAATTGAGACTCCTATCCATTAATGAATGAGGATTTCATTTAAATTATCACAACAAATATAGTCTTTAATGACCTCACTATACATATATTCTTCAAAATCAACTGCAGTCATAACACCACTTACTAACGTTGTTTCTACATGAACCTTTAATGTTAGTAAGTGTAGAAATTAAATGGTTGTGGTAAAGGTACTTTTAAAATATATTTTCAAATGATTGGTTGATCCTTTAGATCATTTTGATTAAACATTTAGTTTCAACCCTTCTCATTGTTAGTCTATATTAACATTCACTAGTTTATAAAATTTCTCATTATTTTTTTTGCATTAAAAATAAATTAGAAATGAATACCTCCTTATCAAAGTGTTTTTTAAAAGATCTAGCTACTATTGTATGAAAGTTCCAACAAGATTTTTTACCATATGTATATTGACATCATCAAGTGAAATATGAAGCTCGGTGTTGGATCTTAAGATACATTAATCCCCACTCTCACATAAGCTATTGGAAGTTGTTTGTTATATATAATATCTCCTTGGATATTGTTCATGGTATCCCTCAAAACAAGGTGATCGGTGGGTATTGATACATATAAATCACAACCTTTTTACCCTATATTATATTAGTACAGGAAATGTATCAAGTTATACCTAATTCACATTTAGTAAAAAAAATTATTAAAATATTTATTACCTATTCTAAGATATCTCATTGAGGGGAATGGATTTCCTCAATGCTAATCGGGAGTGGGGGATATCTTCATGTAGTGGTTATTCTTGTGTTGTTTATTCTCTTTGATTCCATAAAATAACATTTTATAACCACTCTAAATGAAAATTAAATTTTTTACTCTAAATTAAGTAATCTTTCCTTCAACTCTTCCATTTTCCAATCTTTATCTCCTTGTTCATTCCATTTATAAAAAAAATTTGGTTGAAATTCCAAAACTTACACCTCTAAGGAAGTCATACTGTTTTAGCCGATTCAAGGCCACTGATTGTAGATGTTCATTGGGTAAAACTAATGATGATTCCTATGCCTATTTCAGATAAAAAATATAGAAAAGTAAGAAATAATTATTATGCAATTCAAATTTAAAGCAAAAAAATCATATTATGCCATGATTACACATGCTTGCCACACTTTTTGTGTGTTTTCATCTATTAATATCCATTATTTATTCACATGTGCCTCCTTCCATAGCACAATATTTTTTATGGAAGTGTCTTCAGATTTTGATTCATCAATATACATATAAATAGAGGAGCATAACTAGGTTTTTCTTTCCTGTGACATAAAAGTTTTACGATAGATTTAAAATACATACCATTTTTTTCTCATGAAGAATACCCCATCCTAGCATTATGGTAGGGGTATGTTGGTTTTTCTTCTCATTTCTTGTTTTCAGAACTGATTTGTTGTTTTATAAATAATAAATTCTTAATCAAAGCTATTAATATATGTATTTTGAATAAATTTATTACTAGTTACAACGTACCTTAAAATATGTATACTAATTAAAACCAATAAATTCATTCCACGCTTGTTGGTTTATCAGATGTGCATACATCTATGGTGGATATTGGTTTATTTTCCATTCAGAAAATTTGAGAAGAAACTTATTAAGAATTATGATAAATCCTCTATGAGTATTTCCAAATAGAATTAATAAAAATTTAATTCAGGAATCGTCTAATATGAATTCACTCTGGAATGAATAATGAAGAGTAAGATAATGCTTCATTATTTTGGTTTTTGATAAAATAAATTATGTATATCATAATGTTAACCTAATATCTTCTAAAATTAGTTTCTTTAGAATGTGAACATCATTTTTCCATGAATTTACACCAATCAGCATGTTCATGTGAGTGGTGAGCCAAATATAACTACTAAATATGACTTTTTTGGTGTTAACAGGGTGGCTGCATGCATTACCTCCAACCTTGAATTTTATAACTTTATTTCTCACATTAATAATTTTATCTAACACCATCATGCTATGATGCACCTATTTTTTCGGGGAGACAAGTTGTTCACCGTCTACCATTTCCTCAGCTTCAAAATCATCTATATGTTTCCCTTTGGATTTGTATATTTGGAATATGCATAAGGATGTTGTTCCTCTATATTGGGAGAACTAGAATGCTGAGAGACCTATTATTCCTCAGGATTGGAAGCACCAGCATGTGCATAATTTGATATCTATAGAAGTGGTAAAAATTTTAATTTAGATTATTTAAATTAGGCAGTGAAAAAATAATAATATGAGGTAACCCAATGTATATTACAAAAAAAATCTAATTATTAAATTCTATTTTTTAATGTTGAAGGGATTTTACCCCATCTATCAAGTATCCAAATCCCTTTATTCTGGTGTCCTCTGACATACAATACCCCATATACATTGGGACTGCTAAAAAATTATTGCAAAGTCCTAATGAAAGATCCATCCTTAGCTGAATTTTCATCTGGAACTTCAGTGGTTTTGGTCGATAACAGAACAATTGAACATTTTTAGTTTTCAGGTTTTGGAAAATAAAATATGTATACTACCTCTAATTCCATTTTAAACAATTCATCTTTGGACCTATCCTTACTTAAATCTACTTTCACTAATCCAAATTCATCTATTTTAACAACACTCCTGTTATCAAACCACTTGTATTGAAATATCGGCACTTGGAATGTTATACAATCCAACTCCCATATTTCTTTTATATTTCCAACATTTGACATATTCTCATAAATTGTATTTTTGTCATGGGTTCTAGATATGTGCATTACTCCATCCATAAGTGTAACTTCACTATTTTTCCATGGTACAATATTCATCATGTTCATTCTTATAGAATGTATAATCATTAATTACATAACCATTATAAGATAAGACATGAACACTTAGTCCTATGGCTAGCCATCAAAGTAGTTTTGAAATTGAATTGATATTTTTAAGTGACACCTCAGAAATATAGTCTTGAAAACATCCTATAAAATTTTGATTATGGGTATTAGATATCTATATTTCACCCCTTTATGGATTGAAATTCCTAATAATTTCATTTTGGGTTGAAATATGATGAGAAAAATCCCTCTTAGTGGTGATTTTTGGTGGAATGTGTTTGTTGATAAGGATTAATGTTGATGATGAAGGATGGTTATCAAAAGAGGAATGAAGGATGGAGTGTGAATGTATGAAAAGATCTCACGGAGCGTGAATTTCTGAATTGAATTTATGGATTTCAAATGTTTATACTGGTCTTATAGAGTGTGAATGTCTGAACTAATCTCATAGAGCATGAATGTATGAACTGATCTCATATAGAACGAGATGTATGAATTTATCTTGTGAAGAACCACATGTTTTTAGAGTATCTAGTGGAGATATCATGCGAAGCCCGTGATGACAACGAATAGTTATCAAAGGTTCTTGTGCTGAGTTCATGTGAATCACTTTATAAAGAAAAGATAGAAATGAAATTATTTTTTGGATTTCATTTTAAATCATGCTACCACATGATTGTTAGCGGATATCATGATGGGGTCATGTGAAACCCCAAAAGACAATTGTACTTTCCAAATGGATGTATTTGGATATCATGATGGGATCATGTAAAGCACATGATTGTTAGTGGATCTCACGATGGGATATTGAAAAGCATTTAATGAAAATTTCACTGACCACATGATTGTCATTAGATCTCACAATTTAATATTATGACACACTCAAAGACAATGTAGTTGATCACATGAAGCACTTGAAACATGTAGTAGGTGAACAAATTAAGTAATCACGTGAAGCACATGATTCTGATTGATGAGACCATATAATGAAAATCTAACTGTGATTTGAAGAGTTAATGTTGTGTATTTAGGACAATAAAGACACCATAACGTATCATTAAAAATCTAAGAAGTTTTCTTGAGATTTTTTATCTAGAGAAAAATTATTTCACGTGACCTGAAAAAAGTCTTATGATAGATTCTTTCAATTTTCATAATTAGAATATGTTTATGCAAAAGGTTCTCATGAATAAGTCTCATGAAGTGAATTATGTGTAGGGTGTTTGCGTGAATAGGTAGACCCATTGATATCACATGATTTACATAACCTGAAAATGGTCTTACAAAAGTTCCACACTATTGGCATGAATATAACAAAGTTTTTCATTCCACATTATCTGAACAAGGTATCACGATCTATGGGATCTGGAGGTCTTGCAATATGTATGATATGAAGGTCTCACACAAAAGGGTATCACACCAAGATCTCACATAAAGGGGTATCACATTAGTTTATCGCATAAGGGATCTTACATCAGGATCTCATGCAAGGGTTACACACCAAGATCTTGAGAAAGGGGTATATTCCACGGTCTCATAGAGGAGTCTTATAGGGGAGTATCATACAGAGGTGGTTGTCATATTTTTTCAAAACAAGAATAATTAATACAAACATAAGTGTGAATTAACTCAAAACTAATTTTTAGAAGAGTCTACTAGAGGATCAATGCATTTACATTAGAGAGAGCTATGAGATTTCAAATTATAAATGGCTTTAAACTAGGAGGGAAAGTCAACACACTCCAAAAATTGTAAAAGCAATAAGCTTCAGTGTATTTGGTACATTAGAAAATTTACTTTGTATGATCCTCATATGTATCCAAGTGAGGGAGAACCAAGTAAAATTGTTTTTCCCTATTCGTGTTTTTATTTCCTGTTATAATGTTCAACAAGAAGGATATATAGAAGTGAGTTTTGTCTAATGATGAAACAAGATCCAAATAAATAGTTGTTTTAATATTTCATATCCCAATTCACCCCTCCTCTTAGGATATTTAACATAGTTGGGATAACAATTTTTACCAGAGGGAAGAGTTAAAGTCATAATTTCTCTCTAAGTAGAATCAAGGGGAGCTGTAAAGAGTTCAAATCTTTGATGGAATTAATTTTCATTTATGGGAGAATCAGATGCAAGACTTCTTTTAATAATTAGTTATATATGTGTTTAGAGATTCAATGTGTGGTATTTCAACCATTATGGACAATGGAGTTTTATCAGAATATGAATATAGATAATTGGATAATGATGCTAATAGAATCAATGCATTAGGGAGAGCTTTATCCAACCAATATACACAAAGGTGATGTAATTTAAGTCATAAAATTATATATGGGAAAATATTTTAAATATATATAAAGGTGATTAGAAATTCGTTGAGTCTAAACTACAAGTTCTTCAGAACATATATGGGGACTTAAGAATACACCCTAATGAGACTATAGAAGCATTTTTTGATCAGGTGAGTATAATTGTGAAAGGAATGTGTGTTCTTAGAGAAATTATCAAAGTTTAAATATCATTAAGCACATATTGATAAGACTTCTACATTTGTTAAATCCTAAAGTCTCTATACTAGTGGACAACGATCCAAAAAAATTAACATTGGATAACTTTTATAGTACTCTTTCCACTTATGAGATGAGAAATTATGATAATGAGTCTATATAAAATGGAAAGACTAATAAGGTGGATTTGAAGGCAGTGAAGAAGTTTTATATATAATATGGTCATGAATAAGGACTTTTGGATGATGTTATGTCATTCCTTTCAAAAAAAACATCAAAGGGGAAAATGAAATATTGAAGGGGAACTTCCACTTGAAATGTTTTGTTGTGGAATATTTGGAAATCTTGTAGAAAAGTGTTTTAAGAATTTTCAAGATGAGGATGAGGATGATGATGAATATATAAGAAGAAGTCTTCATATAATGTGAAAGGAAGGAATAATTCTATGAAAAATTTCATTAAAATGAGTGATATTATTTCATAAGAAAATTACTATTACTAATAATCTAAGGTTAAAGTAATGAAAGACTATAAATATTGTTAAGAATATTCAATAGTCGACGTTATAGTAAACTCCCATACAATGGAAGAAATATACAATTATAAAAGATAATTTTAAGTAAGATTTGATCTATAATTTGAATTAGAAGATGCTCTTGTGGAGTTAAATGTTTGGAGAGCTAAAATAAAGAAAGTAAACAGAGTGGTTTGTAATGAAATGTGCTCTCTGTAGAAACATGAAGAATATAAATCTGATTTGAAGACTGAAAATAAAAATATCTGATCATAAAAACCATAAAACTCAGGTAAATACATTGAATTCAAGATTAAGGTTGAATAATAGGAAATATTTATTGATATCTTAACTAAAACAGTAAAATATTGAATGAAATGTATTGAATAACATGAGGAAGAAGTTGTTGGATTATGAAGAAAGGTAAAATATCATGAGAAACTATTGAATCCTAATTTAATATTGAGAAATATGGTGTCATAGGTTATAGAAAAGGTGAAATTACAATTTAGATGTTTAGAAAAATAGTCAAAGGAATGTATGGAGAATAAGGCATCACATCAGAGAAAAACTCATGGTATGGGGGTAGAATATAAATTGAATGCAGTATTGGTTGATATCATACCATAAGCTCCCACTCCATGGTTGAAGATACATTTTGGTATGAATCAAAATTAGAAGCCTCAGAGAACTCAAGGGTTAATAAATGGTGTAGGAATGATACATTAGAATATACCTCGTATCAGGTGTCACTATTGTGGAAAGATGAGATATTCTCAAAATGTATGTTCTATAGCAAAGAGGTTCTAATGGGAGAAAGAGAAATAGAGGAATATATATAGAATTAAATATTTCAATAATGATTTTGGTGGTCAATATTTTTATTGTGGGGGGATTCAGTCACATGACCAGATATTGTTCATCAATAATGAAAAGGAATGTACTAAAGCAAGAGGAAAGCTGTTTCATGCAGTAGTTTGAGGGTACACCAAACAATATATGAATGGAAAATCAATTTGAAGATATAAAAGATGTGGTTGAACCATCATAATCCAAGGAGGATCAATAATATAACTCAACAACATGTATGAATTCAACAAAATGAATCACAATGAAAAAAATGAGCATGCAATGGTTACAGAGATTTCCTTTAAAGCATCAGATCACACTAAAACATAGATCATTGATAGTGGTTTCACCTCCTTTATGAAATGAAATAAGATTCTAGTGACATTAATTTGTTACAAAATTAATGGTTTCATAATATTTGGAAATAATGATGGTATTAATATTATTGGATTGGGAAAATCCAAGTCCGGGGTTAAATACATGAGACGTGCAGATGTCTTGATCATTGAAGGTCACAGTCCCAACGAACTATGTGTTAGTTAATTATGAGGCTCCAAACATGAAATAATCTATAAAAAAAATGTATATCACCATGGGAAAATATAAAATAGTTTTTTTCAATGAAATTTCATGAAGGTGAATCCCTACCTTGTTTTTGGAGAAGAAGAAATGTGTTTTCTATCAAATGAAGAATTGGGCAGATCGTGGCATAAATTTCTTGGTCATATGATACAAAATTACATGGAATATTTAGATAATGTAATGATACTGAATATATCCCTAAGTTATCACATGATCATACTCATACACATGATGATTTTCAACAAGGGAAGATTACTCAAAGGACATATATGAGAAATGATCAAAGGTCAAAAAAAGTTCTTGAATTGGTAAATATTGATGCATGTGGACCTATTTAATGAAGAGATATTAATGGTAAGGTATATTATGTCCATTTAATTTATTATTATAGAATAATTACATGGGTTGAAATTATCACCAACAAGTCCTCAGTGTTTAGTTTCATAACATGTTATCGAAGGGAAGTTGAAATGATGCTAGATCAAAATATCTAGAAGTTAAGAAATGATAATGAAATATAATTCACAAATAACCTAGTGTAGTATTATCTCAAGAAACATGGGATAAAGAACCAAGTTTTAATATAAATAACTCCATAGTAAAATTTAATGGTTGATAGGATATATAAGATTATCAACAACATTTCTAGAATAATGCTTGTCGAGAAAGGACTTCCAAAGATGTTTTGGAAAAAAGTATTATTAACATCATTATACATTTCTAATAGAGTCTTATTATATCCAAAATAAGAAAATACATAATATAAGATGTGTTATGGAAATAATTAAACATTAAAATACTTTCAAGCCATTGAAAGTAAGTGTTTTATTATCAATAAGGACAAATACAAGAAGTATGAGTCTCATAGAGACGAAGGGATATTTTTTGGATACCTAGAGAAATGAAAAGAACATAAATGATTCAATAAAAAACTAGGAATAGTTATAGAGATAAATTATATTGTTTTGGTGGAAATGAGATGAACCTTCATCAAAACCATGAATAGTATTTTGAGGATTGTAATGAATAGGTGAGAAGATCAGGGGAGTGAAAGTATCTAAAGAAGATTAAGAAGAAGATTTAGAATATGAGAAGAACAATCCGGTAAATAGCAAGGATCCAAGTAGAAATTTATAGGTAGAATATCTTTAGGGATTAGATAGGTCTAGTGTACATGAGGAGGATGAATAATCTATTGTAAAAATATTTCTTATCACATGTAGATCCAAAGTATTTTGAATAGGCTTCAAGAGATGAGATTTGGGTTTAAGAAATGAATGAATAACTTGACCAAATAGAAAAGAATCAGACATGGGGGATTATTTTGAGGCCAAAAAATAATAATTTCATTGGGATGAAATGGGTTTTCCCTACCAATTTGAAGGAATATGGAATAAAAATTAAAAATAAATCATAATTTTTGTGAAAATGATACTTCAAGATAAAGGGTATTGATGTTTATGAAACATTTTCACATGTTGAAAGTCTAGAGAAAATCCATTTATTCTTAGACATAGTAGTTCAAATAAAATTCAATGTTTTATAGATGTCTTTAAAGTTAGAGTTTCTGAATGGTATTGTAGAAGAAGATTTTAATATTGAACAACCAGATTATTTTCTTATTCATAAAAAACATAACAATGTATTTTGGTTAAAGAAGGATATATATTGGTTGAAGTAGATCCCAAGAGTGTGGTACTCATGACTTTACTAGTATTTGAAGAAACTCAGTTTCTAGCAAGGTGGAGTTGATTAAAATTTATATGTAGATGATGTGAGTAATCAAAGGATAATGTTTCTAGTATATTTCAATGACATAATATTTGGTGGATCAAATGAAGTGTGGAGAAATTTTTTTCCATAATTTGTGAAATGAATGTTTGAAATGTTGATGGTTGGTAAGATAAATTTTTTTCTCAGTTTATAGGTAACATAAGGATGACATGACACATTTATTTCTTAATCAAAATATTCCAAGGTGGTTCTAAGAAGTTTTAGAATTAAAAATTCAAAAAAATTAAAAAATCTAATTACTACATGGATGAAATTTTCATGTGAGGATGAAGATAAAATAATCAATATCATAGATTGTAGATAGATAATTGGAATTCATTTTTACCTAAAAACAACTCAAGTTGATACTATTTTTTCTATATGACATGTGTCATAGTTTCAATGTAATCCCAAGGAAAACCACTTAATAGTAGTGAAAATAATACATTGTTATATCAAATACACAATGTATTTAATTTTTATATATAATAAAAAATATCAAAAAGAGTTTTTGGGATTTATAGATGCAGACTGGACAAGATTAGCAGATGATCGAATGTCCACATCATGTGGTAAATTATGTCTTAGTGAACTAAGTATTTATTAGTTGAGAAAGAAATATTATTGCATTTATCTAAGGACCATAAAAGCTGAATACATTACAACTACTTTAGATTTAATGTAGTTACTGTGGATGAAACATCTTATTGAAGATATGGGAGTTTAAGTGAATACTCTAATAATAATTCATTGTGATAATTCAAGTGGTATAAATCTAAGTAAAAATCTAGTCCATCACTCTAGGAAAAAGAACATTGAAATAAAATATCACTTTATCAAGCAGAAAGTGGAGAACGGGATTGTGAATATGGAGTATGTGTCTAATGTACTATTGGTTATAGAAATCATAATGAAGGACTTACCCAAAAAATCATTTGAATGGAATCTAATAGCTCATGGAGTTCAGTCGACTCCCCGTACTTGAATAGTGTGGATGTGTAACCCCTCTCCCCAAGGTATGGTGTGTTTTTTCTTATATATTGATATGTTTTATTTACTATATTTTAGACCAAAAAGGAGTTACATTTGGGATCATTGAAAAAGGGGGATAAAATGTCTTAATCAAGACAAGGGGAGAATCTAATAGAGGGAGCAATTAAACAAGGGGAGATTTAATTCAGATGATGATATAACTAGTCTATACATGAAGAATAATCATGAAAATGTGTCTTTTAGGTTCATGATACAAGGTGAAAACATGTACTAGTTATGTTGTGATCTCAAAGGTTAAGGGAATTCTATCATTTAGTATCGAGAAGGTTTCTAGTGGCATGTTTCAGACTGAAGTGATTTGGAAATGATCAATACATGGTACCATTTTTTATCACATTAATCATGAATCATGTGGTATTAGAGTATGTGTCACATAAGTCCTTGGAAATTATCTAGAGTTGCTGAAGGAAAATTGTTTCACATGTGAATTGTCAACAAGTTGGTTCTTGAAGATTATATGTATTGCAAACAAACACAAAAGGGGATATTATTAGAAAAAATCCATATTTGTGGTGCTTTTTGGTTGATTTTATTTTTTTTAAAATATTTGATGTTGATGAAGAATGTTGATTTTAAAAAAGGTACATGATTTGTGGAGCACAGATGTCTGAACTAATACTGTAAAGTGTGGGTGTCTGAACTGATTTTGCAGTGAGTGAATGTATGACTTAACCTTATAGACCACGTATTCTTGAAATTATCTTGTGGAGAAAAAAATATTTGAATTTATATTTAACAGTAAAATATATCTAATCTGATCTTGTGAAACACCATATGTTTTTCAGAGGATCTCATGAGAGATCATGCCAAGCAGACAATGACAAATCATGTTTTTCAAAGGTTCTCACAATGAGTTCACACATATAATGTGGTGAAGAAAATCTAGGAATGATGGAGGTTTATTATGATTGTTTTATTTCATGTGACTTCATGATTGTCAATGGATCTCATGATGGTGTCACACAATGCATTAAAAGCCAATGATGTAGGCCACATGATTTTCTTTGGATCTCATGGTTGGATCATGTGAAGTGCATTATTGTTAGTGGATCTCGTGATGGGATGTCATGAGACATTGGATAAAAATGTCACTAACCACATGATTTTCATTGGATCTCATGATGGAATGTTGTCAAACACTCCAAATAAATATAGTTGATCACATGAAGCACTTACGACATGCAATAGGTGATCATAAAAAGTAATCATGTGAAGCACATGATATTGATTGAAGAGGAAGTGGAATGAATGGATAATGATGATTTGTGGAGTTAAGGTGGGGTATTTTATCCTATATTACCCCTAATCTATCCATAACATGTTATAAAGTATTCTTAAGTGGTTTTATCTAAGGAAAAAGTATTTCAAATGATATGAAGAAAGTCTTACACTGGATTCTTATGATCCACATAACCAGAAGATGGTCTCACAAAAGGTTCTTTTGAAGAAGTTTGTGAAGTGGATTATGTGCATAGTGTTTTCACACATAGGTAGGACCATTGACATCACATAATCCATATAACCTGAACATGGTCGAGAATAAGATTCACATAATCCATATGAAAAGAAAAAAGTCTTGTGATCTATGTGATATGAATAAGGTCTTGTGATCCATGTGATCTGAAGGACTTGTGATACACTTGATCGGAAGGTATCGTGCAAAGGGGTCTCATGCCAGGATCTCACGCAAAGGGGTCTCGCTTTGGGATCCTATATAAGGGGTCTCAAATTATGATCTCATGAAAGGGATACATTCTAGGATCTCATGAAAGGGGTTATGTTATAGGGTCTCATGGAGGAGTCTTGTGGAGGATCCTCACACAAAGTTGGTTGTCATCTTATCGATGAAACAAGAGTATAAATACATGCACTAGTTTGAATAAAATCAGAACCGATTTTCAATATATTCCACTAGAGGAGAACTTTACTCACTTCATAGAGTGTAGCGATCTTTCAAATTTTGAATGGTTGTTAACCATGAGGTACAATGAGTCTACTTCGAACCTTGTAACAATAGTTATCTTTAGCAGATTTGGTACATCAGAATATTGTCTTTGTGTGATCCTTTTATGTATCTAAGTGGGGGTAAACCAAGTAAAATATTTATTTATTTTTCATGTTTTAATTTCCATTTATAATTTGCAGGGGGAAGGGGAGAGAGAATGGAGTTTTCACTAGAGAGGAAACAAGATCTGAAGAGTTGGTTTTTTAATATTTCATACCCCTATTCACCCACATCTCAAGGTATTTAACCTATTTGTGTTAAAAAAATATATGTGGAAACCTCTAAAATATTTTGAAAAGTATAAAGGTGGGTCTACTCCCAATCTGTAATATTAATTGTGAAAAAATATATTCCATAAATTCCTTCACCCATAAGCTGCCTGATGTGATGAGATTTTAGTATACCAATGCTTTCAACATTAGAAAGGTAGTTGGTATAGAATTTAATAGATTCCTCAATAACACATATCTACACAACATGACCTTATAGATGACTTATATTTTTGAAATACCCATTTGAAATAATCATATATAATTCAATGGGGTACATCCATCTATAATGTACAATACTACATAGTCGAATCTCTTTTACCATGTGAACCATCAAGAAAACCATCACATTAAAATAATATCGGTTGGAAGAACATCTCTAATTCACATAATATGACCAAAATTTCATTTTCCATAGTTTGTAATTTCATTATTTCTATAAATTTTCTATATATAGCTTGGGAAAAAATATCTTCATTAATGTGTAACATACATTTTATAGAAAAATGAAATGTAAAGCTATATGTATTATATCTTGAAACAAAACATTAAATTCATGTGATTTCATGCCTTTTAACATTAATTTAGTAATTGAAATGAAATTCCTGATATTTAATGAATACCTCTCTAGAAACTTTACATCATTGAATAAGTTACAAAACTAATATATCTATTTCTTGGAAAGAGTATAAGCAGCTGGAGGAAGAAATATCTATTTGTTCACTCTTTACTATCACCAACTCTTCCTTTATTACCGTGTCAATCATATAAAACCGAGCCATAATTATATCCTTTTTTTCAGGTTCATTTAGTAACATTCCATTGAAACTATCATATATATTTGTTCAACATTCATAATATCAAGAAAATGTATGATGTATGAAAAATTATAGTATGGTAAATAAAATACATGATATCTTTTCCAACCAGTTTTTGTAATATATTATGAAAAAGGTTTACTAAAATCCGTGTTCATATCTTTTAATTTCTCAAATAGTTAATCACCTATTAGTAGATACAGTGTTTTATGTTACTCTAAACTCCCATATAATGATTTAATCCAATATAGGTACTCATTTAACCATGTATAAATCTATGATTCCCTATAAGCACAATCCCTGATTTAGGTTTCAACCTAATTAGCTATGTACCATTTTCAAAATGGGATACCCTTGAGTTCCTTTAATTCCATTTCTTGAAAAATTACCATAGGCATAAAATACATTTATTATCCTATACAACATGGATATGAATGTGAAATAATCATTTATGTAAGCATCATAGAATGTAACACATGAATCTCACAATAATTTCAAATAGTTGATCAATAGATAAAAATAAACATCAATATAATTACTTGGTTTTTTTGGTCCTGATATAATCATAGATAACATAATTTATTTTAATTTCATGCATAAACATAGTGAAAAGTTTTAATTTACCAACATTATCAGCTATGTACTATGAGTGATACTTTTTAAACAAAAAGGATTCACTCTATTTGTAGATAGAATAAGATCAATGTTTCTTAGCTTGTTTTCAAATTCAGGATACTCATGATCAATTCTATTCCAATGAGGGGAGTTTTTCAGGTGAATAAGTTTCACATATTTTTTTCTTGTATATGCATGCCATGTTAATTGTATTACAATATCCTCTCTTCCATATAGGTGTCTGAACCTTAGAATCATTGTAAAGTACCATAAAACATTCATAGTAACCGATTCATCTTTCTTGTATCAAGAAGCACCACACTTTGGGAAATTTATAAGTGATTTTTGATCCTTGAAGAATAATATACAGTCATTTGGATAGGCGTTTATTCTTTGAGAGATCATAATCATTGAACCTATCATTCTTTTAGAATCATATGTCCGGCTAGTAAGCCCATTATATTCATAGATCATATCATTTAAGAGAGCAAGTAGTTTAGAAAAATTAGTGTCACTCCATCCATTGACAAAATTTAAATTATATATCTTTAGTATGGTTGAAAATGCTATATATTTAATACAACCAAAATACAATGATGTATTTTAAAAACTCTTTAACTTCTAAAACAACTTTGGACAATCAAGAAGTTCATCATCAACTATCATTGTCATTTTCTCAATACGGTCTTCATTACAATTCACATTGGTAATCACATCCCAATACGGTCTTCATCAATTTCTACACTTATAGTCATATCAGATGATCCATAAAATGCAGTTTTATCCCAATCAATAGATTCATTCAATTTTTCCTCATGTTTGGTCCAACATTTATTACTTTGATTTTTTATGTGATATATCAAGTGTTCTTCCAACTCCTCTAGACTAATTAGTCTTGAATAACAATAATGTAAACATGGAAAAGTATTTGATAAGGGTTATATGTAAATTCTTATGAAAACCTTATGAAATCATTCACCACATCCTCATAAATTTATGTCATACGATTGGAATCTATCCATTTTTTATTTAAATCCGTCCTACTTGATTAGGTAATATTAATATTTAACAAAATAGATAAATTGTGAGAACCATTTCATACTAAAATTTCAACTTATGTTTTAAATATTATTTAAGGTAACATTATTAATGGTTATGATTTTAAAGAAATAAATTGGTTTATTAATGGTTATGATTTTACTAATTTGGGTAATCATTAATATTTTCTATATTATATGAATCTAATATACCATCTATTTCACTAATCCAGGTCTCAAGAGAGACCACTCCCCTATTATATTCCAACTGAGAGGTGATCAATAGATGACTTTTAAAAAAATGAATCAAAATTAGTAATCTATATCAATGCTTGATAAATATTTTTATACAAAAAATACAATTTTTTAGATTTAAAATTTTCTCCTTCGATTTTTAGAACAATATACATTCTATATTTTGGTTTCCTAAAAACAAAATAATGTTGAAATATGATATACTAATGCTCACTAAAAATAAAATTCAGAAGGTAATGACATGTTTTAAAAAAGAAAATGTGGTTTGAATCCATGGGAGTGGGAGGGATACCTGAAATCCAACAAGAAACATTGTTTGATTTTAAAACATTATACTAGGATGAATACTTGGAACTTGGATCAGATTACCAGCTGTGAACCACAAAATCTCTACCTACTTATCATTTTTAGTCACCTTGTTATATGATAAGTGGGAAGTGTTTTTGCAGTACACAACTTGGAGCTCCATGAAATATGAGTGAAAAATAATGATGAATGGGTGAAAATGAATGTGAATGTTATGTAGAGGGTGAACCAACAATGGAATGATGTATGAGAGATTTGGTGAAACATGAGAGCAGGAGGGATACTTGGAACTTGGTTCTAATTACCATATATGGACCAAAAATCTCCACCCAATTATCATTTATAGTCACCAACTTACACGATAAGTGGGAAAAGTTTTTATAGTGTAAAGATAGGAGCCCCATGAAATCATAGTGAAAATTAATGATGAATGAGTGAAAATTAATGTGAAGGCGATGGAGATAGTGAAGTAACAATGGTTTACGATAAGAGAGATTTGGTGGAGCATGGGTGAAGGAGGGATACTTGGAACTTAAGGCAGATCACTAGCTATACACAGAAAAAAATCTACCTACTTATCTTTTGCAGTCACCACCTTAAATGATAAGTGGAATGAGTTTTTGAAGTGAAAATCTATTCTCTACTTGTAATCTAAGTGATAAATAATGATGAATGAGTGAATTTGAATGTGAAGGTGAGGGAGACGGTGAACCAACAATGGATAAAATAAAGAGATAATTGGTCGTACATGGGAGTAAGAGGGATAATTGTAACATTAAGTTGATTACCAACTGTCCACTAAAAAAACTATACCTTCTTATCATTTATAGTCACCAACTTACATGATATGTGGGATGAGTTTTTGTAGTCCAAATCTAGGATCTACATGTAATAATAGTTAGACATAATGAATAATGGGTGAAAATTAACATGAAGTCCAGGGAGAGTGTGAACCAAAAATGGCTAGAGGAAAGATAGATTGGGTGGAGAATCAAAGCGGAAGATCAAGGAAAAATTAGATTGCTTTCATGCACACTGTTCAAACCATTTGGGTAAATAAAAAACATAATAAGTTGTTCGAGGGGGTGAAACAGATCACAACAGGTCACAACTGATTACATACCTTGATTTTAATATATCATTTTAATTTCACATCAACAAAATTTCATAAACTTTGAACAATGATAAATATATCCATACAAGTTATAAAATTTTAAAAAAAGTTTAAAAAAATAAATGATTATTTTCAATTATTATTTATAATTTAATATTAACAAAATATTTATATAAACATAATCAAATTTATTTATATTCACATAATTATTTATAATTAAAATTATTTATACACTCATAATCATATCTATTTGTTTACACATAATAAAAATTCTCAATTGAAGGTAATCAAAATTATTTATAAATTATTTATATAATTTATTAACTCAAAATTATTAATTCAAGATAATAAAAAATATTAATAAAAAATATTAATTAAAAATAATTATTAATTCAAAAGGAATAATTCAAAATTATTAATTCAAAAATATTAATTCAGAATAATTATTAATTCATAAGATCCAATTCAAAATTCACCTTTTTAAAACATTTGAATCTATTCACACTAATTTCAAATCACAAACACTTTTAAAGAAAATGTTAAATATAAAAGATATTTTATTCAGATCATCATTTTAATTGAAAATATTATCCTTATTCTGAAACATCATAGAAATCCAATTTATTATCTTTAAAACCAATCATTTTCCCTTAAAATCACATTTACATTAAAAAAAACTGATGAAATATTTTACTAATAAATCATTGGGAAACTTTTTATTATTTTTTAAAAATTATTTTCACCATTAAAAATCATGTTACCCTTTATTTAAAATCATTTAAAAAAATGAATTCCCATTAAAAAACAATGGTTGGAAAATCAAACACCGAATTTATTTTAAAACTTCCTTATAAAACTCACTCACTATTTTCAAAACCAATCCCTTTCCATTTTGAACCAAGATTTAAAAAATTTAATGTCCTGAATCACCTAAATAACATGAGAATTATATAATCAAGATAATTTTGAAATAATGAAAATACGACACAAAATCCAAGTGTAATTAGTGGCTACAATCGACTAAGACATGTTGTTGGAAACCCATGTGACAATCACTTTACTATCACAAGGAGCACTACTACAAATAGGGATTTTAAAAGCACTAAAACTGCCTTTAATAGCACTAGAAAAGCACTGTTAATCACATGGAAGATAAGGGGGGGGGGAGGGTTTTCCTTTATCAGTGCTCAAAATAGCGCTGATAAAGGGTCCCCTTAATCCATGATAAAAATAGCACTGATAAAGGTCCCCCTTTATCAGCGCTTATTTAGTATGGATAAAGGGCCACCTTTATCAACACTATTTTGAGCACTGATAAAGTCCCCCTTTATCAGCGCTATTTTGATCATTGATAAATGTGTCATATATTAGAATTCAAAATAGAACTGATAAAGCGGGAATTTATCAACACTATTTTTAGCACTGATATATGACACATTTATCAGCACTCAAAATAGCGCTGATAAAGGCCAAGTTTCATGATAAAACCCAAAACCTACACAACACCTTCACACTTGATAGAGCACCTTCACACAAAACAAAAAACTACTGCACAAAACAATAACACACACACATAAATCATATAAGAACAAAACAACATGCACAAGAGTTTCCCAAACAATGCTATATACTTTTACTTGAAATCATGAATATGAAAAAACGCACTGCTATATACATTTCAAACAATGTTTTATATGGTTACAATTACAATTATCCAACAAAAAGGTAAAAACATTAACATTTCATCCTTTTGCATCCATGATCCCCTCTCAAAAATTGTCGTCCATGGTATTAGTTTCTGAACAAAGCATCCAAACTCTAGAAAAATATTCCACCAATATAAGAAAAAAAATATTATGTTAGAAACACAATAATGAAATAAATTAAACATTAATATGAAAGAATAAATTATTAAAATGACAATTGTTACCTATTACAACCTTTACATATCCATATTTCCTTGGATTTAATTAATATTTTTGTAGTGGCTTAACATGATTCATTGACTTATAAATATTGTTTTGTTAAGATTACTTGGATGAGAAAAGGAGAGGAAGAAATTTCAACATAAACATGGAATCCAAAATGTTTCATTTATTGACAATAAAAAAAGGGAGGAATCTCCACAGTCTACAATCTCCCATATCTCCCCAAAAATGGGGGGGGGGGGGTAGGATAAAGTTAGAATACTAAAAATAATATGCTCTTAGAATACCCCCTTGAGCTCCGATATCCAATTATCTAGGGTAGGCTATGGATTAGCACAAATGAGAAACTGATTTAGTTTCCACATCTACACCCTATTTTAGTGCCTCTTCCTGGCCAGCATCATCAAATCTGGACTTTTCTACCACATTGATAAGATTATGCTTCTCTATAACTATTTTCTCGACAACATCGAGCATTTATTATAGGTGATATAATTCATGTTAGAAGTTTTCTATCTCATACCTCCCATTAATGACTACATTTTTATGAGCTTCTACTTCTATTGTACACATGGATACTTCATTCAAGTCCTCATTGTGATGTTAAATGTTCGAATTTTATGCCTCCACCATCGATACTCTCATCTTGTTGAACCACTTTTTCTCCCTCAAGGTGACTACCTTTTTTACACTAGCATAGAGTTCTTGATAATATAACTCACTATAATCAAGGGTTGTGAACATGCACCAGAAGTTTCCAAACTAGTATTTTAGCTCTTTGAAGGTTCCCTCCATGATTTTATTCCAAATATCCCCCACACTTGTCATTGAAACTATTGATGAAATACTGCATGTTCTGAAACAAAACTCATGACTTGTCCAGAAATAGGAATATACTCTAGGACAAAGTTTCTAAGTGAGGGACTCATACTCACATCCCTTTATGTGCTTGAAAAAGGAAATACTTGTGCCCTAGTTATTATAGAGGGGAGAGATAAAAAGTGGAATGGTCTGGTACTTCTGAGCTCTAAGGTGGAGTTACTTTGATAAAGAATATAAATATTATTAGTAAATAGAAAAATAATGCCATCAAAAAATTAACATTCATGATAATAATTGAGAACATACCTCTATCATCCACATTATTAGCCACTTCCATCACCTCAACATTGAATTTATTGGTGATAATGAAATATTCCTATAAAAAATGACCTCGAGTAACATATAAAGTCCCTTCTATCAATACTAACTATTCTTCACCTTGAAGTGATAAAAGTGTAAATAGAGGTTATACAATATGACACATACATGATGGTGTATTCAATTTCATAGGAGTATTCAATTTTAGAATAAATTTTAACATTTTCCTAGTAATACAACCATCCTAGATAGGTTATAAACCCAATTGTTACATATATTAGGATCCCCCTCCCTACCCCTAGATAGTCCCCCACCCACTCCACCTGCATACCCCCTCACTCCACCTGGACAACCCCCCTTTCTCCCCTTACACCCCCTCCCTTTCCCTGAATAGCCCCCCACCACTCCCCCTGCAGCCCCCTCCCATTCCATGGACAACCCCCTCCCCCTCCCACCCCCTAGAAACCCCCAACCTACATAGACCCCCCTAGACAACCCCCTTACCACCCCTTGGATAGACCCCCTCCCCTCCTAGACACCCCCCACTCCTGGAAACCCCTTCTATAAGGACCTGACCCCAGTTGCCAAGAGACGGTGCCTTATTTTATTACATTGGAATATAAACAAGGAATCACATCCCAAAGGAATGATCAGTTTAGTAGTCTTGAAGAAACTAGATATATACATGGGACCCATTTTACATATTGAAATGAAACAAAATATGATACATAACAAAAGCTAATAAACTTCATCCTTGAAAACTCAATAAATGATCTATTATTCTTAACCTGGGGAAGGAAAAACAAATTAAAGGGGTGTGCTCAAATGCTTAGTAAGGGTAACCAATACAACTAAAGATATCTTAACATAAACATTAGTCATATTGAACACATAAAAACCTATGGATTTAATAAAAACATGAACACATTATGGCATGAATAAGAGATGATTAAGTAATGCTATAATAAAACATAATCATGGGTATTCTACTAGTCGAATAACCACATGAACCATAAAATATATTTTCATAATGAGGGAATGCATATTACGAGACAACATAACCATACCGTCAAGGCCTCGTGCCAAGACCAAAATAATCATTTTGTCAAGGCCTTGTGCCATGACCGTAGTTTGCCTCATGAGACATACTGATGCACCGAGGGGCTACAGTGGACCCCACCCAACACTTACTAAGTCCAATGAACTCATCATATGAATGGGGATGAACCTAAACAACATACACATTCATATTGAAACTAACATATAAATAACTTTCCCCAATCATTAATCATAAACACAACCATTCAGAGTAATATGGTGAATGGTTTCAAGGTAGCACATCCATAATCAAACTAATCATAAACCATGAAATAAAACACGGTGGATGATAACATATGAGATAAACATCAATGAAGTGAAATATTCAACAAATTATGTTTCCATATATGTGGATAATTCTAAATGATACAATTGAAAAATTCTTGAGGAATTAATCCTTAAACAGTCCAAAGTGTCCCATACCACCTTGAAACATTCAAATCATAATCCCATAGAATATCATAAGAATAATGAGACTCTTGATATGATATACAAAATCACAGTACATACACCACAAGTAATAAGTAAGTGGTGAATTAGGAATATATCTCATAAAAGATAAAGTGAGATGTGAAAAATCCCTTTTTACTTTCGAAGGAAGAGTACTTTTGGAAAATACTTTTTATTTGCCATGAAATCAGTTTGTAAAAATGAATATACTAGAAAATAAAATAACAGGACATTAAAATTATAATTTAGGCATAAATTATGTCCCAATGAAGTGAAATCATGTAAAAAGAGTTTTTAATATTTCTTTAGAACTAAATCATTTTAGAGCATTTTAAGGAAAGTATTAAAGAGAATTTTAAAGTGGAAAGAAAAATTTATTATATTAAATCCAGAAATTATCCAAGATAATTTTTCATGATAAAATGAGTGTTTTTATAAAACTAATGGTTTCCTAAAAGATATTCTATTGTATAATTGAAAACCGGTAAAAAATTGAAAATATCCCTTGAATCAGGTTTGTATTTTGGAAACAATTTTAATAGTTGCTTTTAAGAACATGTAACTATCCATGAAATAAAGAATTATTCTGGTTGGGGAACATATATATAACACTCAAAAATAATTTATTAGGATTAAATAATAATAAAAAAGTGTTTTATTTATGTAATTAGACAATAAAAATAACCCGAATGAAAATGGAGGTTCAGGTGGAATAACTCTTACCACTTTGTAATAAATCAATTTGAATGCACCAAAATTAATAATCATAAAATGATAAAATTAATACCATGATAATGAATAGAATCATGATATGAAACATCAATGGGAAGTATACATACATCATACATAAGTAATTATAGTGAATATGGAATATCTCACAAAGATGGAAGTGGGATGAAGAAACCCTTACCGGAAGTCTGAATGTGTTCCGCTCTTGAACTTAAGGTCCTTGAATATGAAATTAGGTTTATTAATAACTTATTTTAGAAATTCTTATAAATTTAATTATATTATCTTAATTATTTATAGTTAATTTGTGTCCTTATTGATAAGCTATTATATTTAATTTCATCGTTATGGAGTGTTTGTTTTATTTATTTTCATAATCGGTTCACTTGTTCTTAAGTAATGGAGTTCATGTGGAATGGATGTAAATATACATAATTGAATTATAATATTATTTATGATCATCTATAGGTGTTAGTATTAATTTATATAATTTGGTTGCATGGAATGAGGATGAATTATTATATTGAACTTTAATTATAACTGTTTCGGTTAATTTGTGGGGTTTGATTACAACAAACTCATTTTTTCTTTATAACATAATACCATTTGTACAAAGGGATTAAAGAACCTCACATAGGGTATACTACATATATAATAATCTGGTTCAACCATAACCATAATGGTTTCATGATCATAATTTAGAATGATAATAGAAATCGAAAGCCCATCGTCCTTGAATGTGGTAAATTGACACATCTCGGATGGTGTTCTTGTTACTAGTATAAAAGAAGGTAAATAAAAGAGATGATGATAACTTATTCTAATATCATGAAAAAATTCCAGTACATGTAAGTTATTGGAGTCATCAAAACATTTTGATAAGTAGAGGTAATAATAGAAAAAGAAAACAAATGAACTTAAAAGGAAAGACAAAGAATTGAAAAGAGGAATTTACCTCTTGATCCAAACCTCATTGAGAACCTCCTTAAGAGGGATGTTTTGGTATTTTTATGAGACCAAGGCTGGATGAACGTGGGAGAATAGGTTAGGAGGATATTTGGACAGAATTTGGAGAAGTCACAAGGCTTGAGAGGAGTGAAGGGAAGAGGGAGTGGGGGGGGGGTTATAGTGGAGGAGAGAGGGGATTTCTCAATATAAAATTCATTAATTTGTTATTTCCCAAAAAGACAAGGAATAGTGAGTATTACATGACCAAGAATAATATATTTACCATGTGATCCCGAACCACTTGGGGTTACATCATGCATGACCCTATAATTAGCTTATTTAGCTTATTTTTTAAATTATGGTATTTCACTATTCATAAAAAATTCAAGTATTTTAGAAAAATCTCAAAAATTCACCTTAACCATTTTTTGACATGTATAATCCTAAAAAATGAAGTCCATTTTTCAAAAATAATTTTATAAATATGATTAATTTAATATTTAATTAAAATCATAATTTATTATAAAAAAACAGTTTTAGAACATTTATTTACTTATTCCAAAACATAGGTATATCGTACTTCAACTTGAATATTGTTTATATACTATCATAGGTAAGGTTACTATTCATTAGGGTATATCACTATTCACAAGGGTATGTTACTATTCATAAGGGTAGGTTACTATTCACCAAAAATTAAGTTTTCCTTATCAGACTCCAAATAACTTACTCATCACAACTGTGTATGTCAGATTTTCAAAATTCACTTCACAGAGGTGAAAAAATTATGTTTAATTAGCTAGGTTATAACAAATTAGTGTTTTTAGAGGCCCATTGATCCATTCATTCTATAATAAATCTATTTGTAAATTTTTGGGGTGTTATATTATCCCCTCACAAAAATTTCATCCTCGAAATTTGAAATTGAACATCAAAAGTTAATGGTTGATACTTGAAAATTCCCTTATGGAAACCCACATTGGAAATATGGTTAATAAAATATCTTCCTAAGAAAAGGTTAATGGATATGGGTTGGTCACCCCAAAAAGTATTCTTCCGAATGAGGTGACATTAATTAGAAGAAAAAAAATTGGACATGGAAGAAAAATCTAACTATGAAGTTCTGATGAAACATGATAGAGGACATGTTCAGATGAATGTTGATTACTAAAAAACTATAAACTAAAATAAATAAATAAATAAATTCATCGATAATATAAATGATAATGATAATAGGAAAACATTTTATTTAAGACTATTTTTCTTGAGTCAAGGAATTATTCCACTCTATAAGAGTATAAATATACATTTCTACTTATAGAATCATCCTTTCATTATACTTTAACTATCTATACCTCATAACATAGCATGGGTTATGCCATTTGGTAAATTTATACATTAACCTTTAAAATCTCATACAATGATCAACTTAAACCATTTCATAAGTGGTTAAAAAAAATCCAAAATATAATGATTCAACACATTATAATGAATTCCTCTAAATTTCCAAGATGAACTTATCATTAACCCTTAATCAACAAGAAGTAGCTCTAAAATTCACATTACAAACATGTGAATAACTTCATGATGTATCCTCTGGAAATATCGTAATAACATGAATTACTATAAAAACCATATTGGAAACAAGTATTCTTCCATATTATTTAAGTAAGATACATGTTATTGGATATATTCCTTAAATCCAAAAGTGTTGAAAAATTCAATGATGATAGTATAGAACACTTCTCGAAAAGACAATATTCAGTTCCAAGGTAGTCAAAACTTATCCAAATCAATCATGTATTCATCATTATCTCAACATCAGATATATATCTTAAGGGTTGTCTTTCCCTCAATCATGTTTTTTTTCTAAAAAGTTTAACTTTCCACTGAATCACTTTTCCTTTGTACCATTCATCATATGACCTCAAATCCTCAATGAAAGAGTAATGCATTAAAATCCTTATATATCTCAAAATCCATACAACCAATACATTACATAAAAAATATACAAATGGCATGATTCTTGACTAGGAATATTAATCATTATACTTCATCTGTGATAACATCATAACTTGGTCATTATCTAAAATCATTATTTGGTGTATATTCCTTTGACGATTGGGAAATTGATTCGCATAGTGTACCATCTCCTTGAAATTGAAGCATTGTACATTGGAAACCATTTTCTTACCCTTTCAATCATGAACTCAGTGTCCTTTTTCTCCACAGTTGTAGCAAACACCCATTCCCTTCAAGCATTTACTAGGGTGATTCTTTCCATAGTTATCACATGTGGGAAAACAATTATTTCCCTTCTTCCCTTTATCACCATATCTCTCTTCCATCCTCTTATTCTTTTACTTCCATTCAAATCCATAGGACTCATAGAAATCTTTACATACTTTGTTAACACATGATATTATTTCATCATATGATGAGGATACATGGGACAAAATCATCCTTTGAAAAGATGGCTTGAGGAAATTAGAGATATGATCCTTCTTACTCTTCGCTTCCCTTGAATTGGTGAAGTTCTCATTCCTTATTCTAGGAACCATATCTAATCAATTCAATATTATATATTAGCTCATAAAATTATGAACTCTCTATAACTCTAAACATAGTATAGCACATAGGATAAATTTATGCATCGTAAATCCTAGAACCATAAACTTTGGTCACTTTGGGAACATAAATCCCTCACAATGGTGGGTATATAAAATGTGAATTATTTTAAACATATCCCCTGGGAGTTTCAAACCAAGAGTGCTGCAAGACCTGTTGTCGTGTACCAGGATACCTCGGGTTAAGCCCGAAACTCCTTGTCAGAGTTTTCAGTCCTAGGTACATCTATTCCAGATCCACCTATACTTATTTGTATCCAGACATGAATTAATTTTATAAAAAGATCCAAATAATATATTACTTACCAAAATTCTAGGATGTTCTTGTTTTTTTATCCTCAAATACCATCTTAGGGATTTGTTCCCTATACTACGTTTTTTAAATCTAGTTCCCAAGGTTTCTACTAAAATTCCTCTAATACCAACTGTAAGGACCCGACCCCAGTTGCCCAGAGCCGATGCCTTATTTTATTACATTGTCATATAAACAAGGAATCACATCCCGAAGGAAAAATCATTTTAGTAGTCTTGAAGAAACTAGATACAAACATGGGACCCATTTTACATTTTGAAATGAAACAAAATATGATACATAACAAAAGCTAATAAACTGCATCCTTGAAAACTCAATAAATGATCTCTTATTCTTAACCTGGGGAAAGAAAAATAAATGAAAGGGGTGAGCTCAAACACTCATTAAGGGTAAGCAATACAATGGAAGATATCATAACATAATCATTAGGCATGTTGAACACATAAAAACCTATGCCTTTAACAAAAATATGAACACATTATTGCATGAATAAGAGTTGAGTAAGTAATGCTATAATAAAACATAATCATGGGTATTATACTATTCTAATAACCACAATAACCATAAACTCTATTTCTATAATGAGGTAATGCATAATGCGGGACAACATAACCATACTATCAAGGCCTCGGTCCAAACCACAATAATCATTTTGTCAAGGCTTTGTGCCAAGACCGTAGTTTGTCTCATGAGACCTACCGATGCACTTAGGGGCTATAGAGGGCCCCACCAAACACTTACTAAGTCCAATGAATTTCTCATATGAACTTGGATGAACATAAACAACATACACATTCATATTGAAACTAACATATAAATAACTTTCCCCAATCATTAATCATTAACACAACCATTCAGAGTAATATGGTGAATGGTTTCAAGGTAGCACATCCATAATCAAACTAATAAAAAATCATTAAATAAATCATGGTGTATGATAACATATGAGATATAAATCAATGAATTACAAGATTTAACCAAGGATGTTTCCATAGATGAGGATAATTCTAAATGAGACCATTGAAAAATTCTTGAGAAATTAATCCTGAAACATTCCAAAGTGTCCCATACCACCTTAAAACATTCAAATAATAATCCATTAGAATATCATAAGAATAAGGATACTCTTGACATGATATAAAAAAGTTCAGTAAATACACCACAAGTACGAATTAAGTGGTGAATAAGGAATATATCTCATAAAAGATAAAGTGAGATGAGAAAAAAAAAATTACTTTCAAAGGAAGAGTTCTTTTGGAAAATCCTTTTTATTTTCCATGAAACTAGTTTTTAAACATGAATATACCATAAAATAAAATAATAGGACATTAAAATTATATTTTAGGCATAAATTATGTTCCAATGAAGTGAAATCATGTAAAAAGAGTTCTTAAGATTTCTTTAGAACTAAATCAATTTAGAGAATTTTAGGGAAAGTATTAAAGATAATTTTAAAGTGGAAAGAAAAATTTGTAATATTAAATCCATAAATTATCCAAGATAATTTTTCATGATAAAATGAATGTTTTGATAAAACTAATGGTGTCTTAAAACATATTCTGGTGTACAATTTAAAACGGGTAAGAATTTGTAAATATCCCTTGAATCGGGTTTGTATTTTGGAAACAATTTTGAAAGTTACGTTTGAAAACATGTTACTATCCATAAAATGAGGAATGATTCTGGTTGGTGAACATATATATAACACTAAAACAGAATTTATGAGGAGTACATAATAATACACAAGAGTTTTATTGAGGTAATTAGACAATAAAAATAACCCGAATGAAAATGGAGGTTCGGGTGGAATAACTCTTACCACTTTGTAATCAATCAATTCGAATGCCCCAAAATTAATAATCATCAAAAGATAAATTTAATACCATGATAATAAATATATTAATGATATGAAACCTCAATGGTCAGTATACATACATCATACATAAGTAATTGTAGTGAATATGGAATATCTCACAAAGATGGAAGTGGGATGAAGAAACCCTTACCTGAAGTCTGAATGTGTTCCACTCTTGAACTTAAGGTCCTGGAATTTGAAATTAGGATTATTAATAAATTATTTCAGAACCAATTAGACATTTATTTAGTTTATCTTAATTCTGGTTAGTTAATTTGTGTCCTTATTGATAAGTTATTATATTGGATTTCATCGTTCCAGAGTGTTTGTTTTATTTATTTTCATAATCGGTTCACTTGTTCTTAAGTAATGGAGTTCATGTGGAATGGATTTAAATATCCAGAATTAAATTATCATATTATTTATGATCATATATAGGTGTTATTAGTAATTTATATAATTTGGTTGCATGGAATGAGGATGAATTATTATATATAACTTTAATGACAACTGTTTCGATTAATTTGTGGGTTTTGATTACAACGAACTCATTTTTTCTTTATAACATAATACCATTTGTACAAAGGGATTACAGAACCTTAAATAGGGTATATTACATATATAATAATATGGTTCAACCATAACAATAATGGTTTCATGAACATAATTGAGAATGATAATAGAAATAGAAATCCCATTGTCCTTGAATGTTGTAAATTGACACATCTCGGATAGTGTTCTTGCTACTAGTATAAAAGAAGGTAAATGGAATTGATGATGACAACTTATTCCACTATCATGAAAAAATTCTTGTACATGTAAGATAATGGATTCATCACAACATTTGTATAATTAGAGGTAATAATATAAAAATAAACCAAATGAACTTGAAAGGAAAGACAAAGAATTGAAAAGAGGAATTTACCGCTTGATCCAAAATTCCTTGAGAGCCTCTTTAAGAGAGAGGTTTTGGTCTTTTTATGAGACCAAGGCTTGTTGAACGTGGGATATAAGGTTGGTAGTATATTTGGACAGAATTTGGAGAAGGAACAAGGCTTGAGAGGAGTGAAGGGAAGAGGGAGTGAGGGGGGGGGGGGGGTTATAGTGGAGGAGAGAGGGGATTTCTCAATATAAAATTAATTAATTTATTATTTCCCCAAAAGACAAGGAATAGTGAGTACTTCCTGACCAAGAATTGTAATTTTATCATGTGATACCAAAACACTTGGTCTTACATCAGTAGAACATCACGCATGACCATATAATTAGCTTATTTAGCTTATTTTTTAAATTATGGTATTTCACTATTCATAAAAATTCTAGTATTTTAGAAAAATCCTGAAAATTCACCCTAACCATTTTTGACATGTAGAATCCAAAAAAATGAAGCCCATTTTTCAAAAATAATTTTCTAAATATGATTAATTTAATATTTAATTAAAATCATAATTTATTATAAGAAAACAATTTTAAAACATTTATTTACTTATTCCAAAACATAGGTATATCGTACTTCAACTTGAATATTATTTATACACTATCATAGGCAAGGTTACTATTCATTAGGGTATATCACTATTCATAACGGTATGTTACTATTCATAAGTGTAGGTTACTATTCGCAAAAAATTAATTTTTTCTTATCGGACTCTAAATAACTTACTCATCGCAACTGTGTATGTCAGATTTTAAAAATCCACATCACATAGGTGAAAAAATTGTGATTAATTGGCTAGGTTATAACAAAGTGGTGTTTGTAGAGACTCAGTGATCCATGCATTCTATAATAAATCTAATTGTAAATTCTTAGGGTGTTACACCCTCCCTCTTAGACACCCCCTCCATCCTAGAAACCCCCACCCACCTACCTGGACACCCCTCCCTCCTAGATCTTTAGTTTGATTAGTCAGACCCCTCCCTCCCCTCCCCGAGACAGCACCCTGGATAACCCAGTCCCTACTTTTGGACAGCCCCCCCCCCCCACTCCACCTGCAGCCCCCTCCCTCCCCTTGGACAACCCCCTCCCTTTCCCCGGACACCCCCACTCCCCCTGCATCCCCCTCCCTTTTCTTGGATAACCCCTATCCCATCCCACCCCTAGAAAACCCCCCACCCTACACAACCCCCTGGACAACCCCCTTCCCACCCCCTAGATAACCCCCTCCCCTCCTTGACACCCCCACTCCTAGACATCCCATCCCTCTTGGACACCCCCTCCTTCCTGGACACTCCACCCACCCTCACACCTAGACACACCCTCCCTTCTGGACACACCCTCCCTTCAGAACACACCCATCCTTCCCCTCCTAAACACCCCACTTCTAGACACCCCCTCCCTGCTGGACCCCCTCCTTCTTCGACCCCCACCCTCCCTCCCACTTGGACCCCCTTCCTCCTGAACACACCCTCACTCTTGGAAACCTCCCTCCCCTCTTGGACACCCCCACCCCATCCCCACTCCTAGGCACCCCCTCCCTCCTGGACACCCCCACCCACATATAAGTGTAACTAATTAGAAAATTGAAAATCCAAGATATTAGTTCCCATCAAAATTTTAAGATACTCTTGAGTGGACTGAATGACTATGCGTTGGTCGACTTGCACATGACCCTTGAAGCTTTATGCGATTATGTAAATAAGACAAGAAGACATGAATCATGGTTCAAGTGAATTACCTTAATTGATTATGTGATTTGTTTATGCGATTTGATCATGTGATGAGATCACACGATCAGTTCACATGAAGCATTCGTACAAAGGATATTATGTGACATGATCACATGAAGAGGCTTATTTGAAGTAGAGAAAAAACCTATGAGTTCTATTAGAGAAATGAAATATTCAGTCATTAGTGAAATATATTTCCCATTACTCCCCTATCTATAGGAAATTTCAAGGAATACCAATATTATCTTATAATACTAAAAGAAAAATAGAATCCCAAGGGAATAAGTTAGGTATTCACTTCCTTATAACAAAGTCCTTTGTTCTTCTTAAGGAATTTGTATTTGAGGTGTGTATTCATCTGGACATTGATGTGATTCAGGTTTTATATGAGGTGCATAGGCACCCAAATTTTGATGGGCATACATATGTATATATGATGCAGGTTTATTTGAGAAATTATTGAGATGCAAGATCTATAGAAAATGATTTTAATGTGAAAACAACAAGATTACCTCTGTGATTGAGCATACATAGTGTCATTTGTCTTCCTACAAAGGCATGTCACATGGGAATAAATCTTCTAAAATAAAGAAACCCTGCAGGGAATAATGAAAATCAAATCAATGTTTTATTATATAAGTTTTGGTTAAAATAGACATATTATATCGTAACATTACCTTTACATGTTTTCAAATGGTTTATTTGGTTCAGATATAAGCTAATAAAAAAAATAATGATTCTTTGGGCACTTTACTACTGTTGGTTAACTACCTCATACCATAGTATCTGATCTAAACTTCAAATCCTCCATCACCATGATGCTCTCATCGAACACCATCTCTATGATATCATCATTCAGCGTTCATTTTTCCTTATCTTCCTGCACCCATTTACCTAGTAAATGGGTTTAGGAAGAGAAGGAAAAGTGAAATATAGATGATGATATCATAGAGAAGGTGTCGGATGAGAGCATCACGAGGATGCTGGATCGTAAGTTTAGATCAGATGTTATGCTAAGCAGTAGTTAACCAACAATAGTGAATAATCCTAAGTTTTGTTATTAAATTTGTGAGTGCTGCACAACCAATATTCTTCCAACACACTACATCAGTAGAAACAACTGCATAAATGACCAAAATACAGAATACAAATGATCCATTCCATAATAGTTTAGGTCTAGTAATTTTGGAAACATATAAATATAAATAACTAGTTCATAAGAGTCTCTCAATAAGTTATGCTTTACTAGAAAGGAAAATCATTTCTAAAACCATACTTCATTGTAAAGACCCGTAAATTTCAAGGAAATTTTTTTTCTTAATTTTCTTTGGAATTTTACAAGAGCGCAGTTTCTGACGGCACCTGATTCCGAGGCCCGGTGTGCCCGGAATCATTTTTCGAAGTTTGGCTCGGGTACGTTCAGTGAACGGACGAGCGAGTTTTTCTAACTTTTGAACCGGTGCCCGGAATCGAATTCTGAGGGCACCGATGAAATCGCAGCGCCGGTATTCGCTTAGAAATGCCTCTTCCAGAGTTGCGTTTGCTCGGGGGTGGTTTTTAATTTTCGGGCTTAAAGTTAAGAAATAAAATAATTTTGCGACAACTTTATTTTATTTCACTTAAGCCACTTGGAAGCCACTTGAAGCCACTTGTTGACGGCTTGAACTGAGTTGAACCGGATAGGATGCTATCCAGAAATATCCTACACCCTTGGTAGGATATTTGTGAGGTGGGGCCCGCACGAGCCCCGCCGTTTCTTTCCGCTAAGAAACGCACCCGCGAAAACCCGTCTTAATGAAAGTCAACTGACGCGTTTCTTAAAATATTAACAGACCATTTAATTGAGCGGTTTCTTTCGTGAATTAAACGAGCTGTTTCTTTCGTGAATTAAACGGGCTGTTTCTTTCGTGAATTAAACGGGCTGTTTCTTTCGTGAATTAAACGGGCTGTTTCTTTTGTTGAATTAATTCAACGAATTGATTAGTCGTTTCTTAACCAGTTTTCAATTCGTTGGCGTAATAATAAAATAAGGCCAACGCACGACCTCTGGTTATTTGCGCGTTGAGAAGATTTGAGAGGACCCTTGTATCTTCTTCTCCCTCGCGAAGAACGCGAAGAACGCGAAGAATGCGAAGAACGCGAAGAATGCCGAACCCGGAAATCGACGACGCTTCCGTCCGAGACGTTCTTCCCCGCTCCGATCTCCGGTCACCAACCGTTTGAGGTGAGTGATTTCGGATTTCCTCTCAAGGTTCTTTTGGTTTTAAACGAAACACAGATTTAAATATTAATAATTTAAATCTGTTGTTCTTGGTCCGTTGAGCTCGCCGACTCAACACCGGATTCCGCGACGACGCGAAGCCTCCCCGCGACGACGCGACGATCCCTCTCTTCCGCGACGAGCTTTTCCGCGAAGAACGCACGCGCGCGACGATCAAAGAGGTAGGGATTTTATGATTTGGAATACCCCTCTTTATATTCCCGTGAACGTTCTTTAAAAATTAAAGAACCGGAATCAAAGAAACAATTTTATTTTATTAAATTTGTTGGTTCATGTGTTGAACATTTTATATTCTCCCGGTTGTTTATCTCTAACGCGGAGGGTGCGGGCCAAACGAACACGGCCCGACGACCCTCCGCTGTTCTTCGTTTTGTGCGGATTTGACGGGCGACGACGGAACGTGCCGCAACGGATGTTTGATGATCCTGCAGTGAAGAATGAGTCCCGGGAGGAGCAATGACGCAAACGGGAAGAGAATCGGACCACCGGAGTGATCCCGGTGGCCCGCGGAGCTCGCCGGCGGCGCGGGTCGCCAGCGCGGCGGCGCCGGCAGCCGGGAGCGACGGCGCCCCGACGCGCCGCCGGACAGGCCGCCGCGGCTGAAGCCGCGGTGGCGGCGGCACCCGCGGACCCGCAGCCGCGCGGGTCCGGTGCCCTCGGACGTGGCTGAAGCCGCGTCCCGACTCAACACGGCCCCATGCGGGGGGCCGCGGCACCACCTGGCCGCGGGGGTGGCACCCCGCGTGCCTCAGCCGTTCGGTCGCTCGGCCGAACCGGGCCAGGCCGGTCCGACCGGCTGGGCCGCGCCCTGGCCGGACCGGATCGGGTCGGGTCGACCCGGTTCGGCCGACTCCCGGGGGGGGGGGGGGGGTGTGGTCGGCCCGGGCCCGTACCCCCCATCTTCGGACGGACTTTGTTCAAATTGCCGTATCTTGAGCTACGAGCCTCCAAACGACCCGCCATCAGCGGAAACGTGATCCTTGGATCGAGACGGTCGTTTCGGTATATCGCACTCAAGGTTTCAGAATACTTTGAGTTCGGCCGGGTTGGTTCGTACACGAAACCAACCGGGCCCTCGGAGCGGAAACGCTAATATCTTGAGCTACAGACGTCCGATTGACGTGCCGCCAGCTTTGTTGAGTTCCTCTTTGTGAGACGGATCTTTTGGCATACTCCGCCCGAGGTTTGGATGTAGTTGGAGTACGGACGGGTTGGTTTTGCCTTAAAAACCAACCGGGCCCCTGGGACGAAAAAGCCAATAACTCTCAGACCGGGTGTCCGATCGACGCGCCGTCTGCGACGTTGAGTTCCTGTTAGCGATACGGAACTTTTGAATACATCAACTTCGGACTTTGTGTCAGTTGATGTATCAGCCTCTCGGCTCGTGGAGCGGACCCTCCCGAACGAGCTTGCTGTGTGCGGGAACCCTAGTGCTGGCTGCGACTGCTACTTCGACAGCGACGACCGTGCGGAGATCCTCAGTGGACTGCGGTGACGACTGTGCAGAGATCCTCCGTGGACTCCGACGACGACCGTGCAGAGATCCTCAGTGGACTGCGGCGATGACTGTGCAGAGATCCTCCGTGGACTCCGACGACGACCGTGCAGAGATCCTCAGTGGACTGCAGCGACGACTGTGCAGAGATCCTCAGTGGACTGCGACGACTACTGCACTCAGCGATCCTATTTGGATCAGTGCTACAGGTCCTACGTGGGCCCGGTCCTGTGTGGGCCTGATCCTGTGTGGGTCCGATCCTGTGTGGGTCAGCGCTCAGCGGTTCTGTGTGAACCAGCGCCTACAGGTCCTGCGTGGGCCCGGTCCTATGTGGGCCCGATCCTGTGTGGGTCCGATCCTGTGTGGGTCATTGCGGGGGTTAGTTACCTATCGATCCTTCGTGGGTCCGACGACTTAGCTGGATCAGTGATCATCTTTATCGTCATCCGAAGAAGTATACCTGTGTGAGCTGAATCTTGTGTTACTCTCCTTTGTGGATTGTGTTGAGCTATCCTGTGTGGATTTACTGTTTACTCTCCTTTGTGGATTGTGTTGAGCTATCCTGTGTGGATTTACTGTTTACTCTCCTTTGTGGATTGTGTTGAGCTATCCTGTGTGGATTTACTGCTTACTCTCCTTTGTGGACTGTGTTGAGCTATCCTGTGTGAGTATACGTTTGCTTTCCTGTGTGGACTAAGTTGTGCTTGGGATCAGACGTTGGAGCCGAACAGGAATTGATGACTTAGGTATATGTATGGGCATATACCTAAGACGTGTCAGATGTTACTTCATGATTGTATCTTTCCTTTGTGGATTATCCTTTGTGGATTTCGGGAGACCTTCGGGGGTCTCGGGGTCCCTACTGAGTAGCTTATACTCACCCCTGCACGGGCTTTGCCCGCACTACGTTGTGTTGGTTGCAGACGACGGACAACGCTGATCGTAGTGGAGGCGTGCGGAGCAGGACGGTACCTGGAGGTGGACCACTGGGCGGGACGTACTCGGAGCGGTCAGGTGGACCCGAGGAGCAGTGGAGGCTATCTGTACCCACCCTTCAGGTGGTATTTCCAGAGGACGGCTCGATGCTACAGTTTTCCCTTTCAGTTGCTGTTTTTCCTTTCAGTTGTACTTTACTGTTGGGCTTGTATTTCCGGCCCCTTTTTTACTTTCAGCACATCTTGTACAGTTACTTAGTGTTTACTTTTCCGCTTTCTTACTCTGTGGTGCTTGTTTACTTTTCAAAGGCAATGCCTTCCCTTTTTGTTGGTATTTACGCCTTGGTGATAGTCTCCAGCCCCTGGCCTATGGAAGGCGGGCTTGGGGTAGTCACGGCACGGGCCCCGAGGGCGGGTCGTGACAAATTGGTATCAGAGGTGGCCGGTTCTACCGCAGACTCTGATCTTTCTTCTATGTGAAGCAATAGTGTTTAGCGTATTAAGTGTGGTTATCAGTCTAGGGAGTCCAGTGTTGGTGCGGCGGCCGACGTATCCGTACACCAGGACCCTGACTTCTGATTTCCGACTTAATGCACGAAAACATTGATTGCATGTGTGTTTCAAGTTTTCTTCGTGATTACTTGTGTCAGCTCACCAGGTATACAGTTCTGACCGTGGTGCACTTGTTTCCTTTTCAGGATGGCACGACGATAGCAGCCAGCTAGGGTTCCTAGAGTAGAGCACGACGGCAGCCCGCCGAGCGACGAGGCCTCGGTACAGGGCCCATTGACAGCAGAGGCACCGACGGTACCTTTACCCGCCGAGCCCCCGATGCTTCCAGCACTGGCAGCTGACGACACACGACGCCTCGGAGCTCTGCATGAGTTCCAGTGCCAGTGACCACCCAGGTTCCGTGGGGATTCGGACCCCCAGGCAGCCGAGGACTGGCTGGAGGCGGTCGTCCGAGTTTTCAGGTTAGTGAGGACACCAGCAGACCTCATGGTGATCCTCGCGGCGAGCCTACTGCACGCAGCAGCAGGGCGATGGTGGAGCCTGATGCTCCAGGTACACGATGAGGCCTCCCTCATCTGGGCGGACTTCGAGAGCCTCTTCCGCTCATAGTTCGTCCCGGCCACCCTCCGTGCGGTGCGCATCCAGGAGCTTCTTCAGCTGCGGCAGGGCAGCTTGACGGTCGCCCAGTACACGGCGAGGTTCACCGACCTATCTCGCTACTCGACAGACATGGTACGGGACCCCTTCTTCCGGGCCCGGACCTTCGAGCAGGGATTGAGACACGAGATCAGGGCATCGCTGATCTCCCTCAGCATCCCGACCCAGGAAGGAGTACTGGAGCGAGCCCTCCTGATCGAGAGCTTCCTGGCTGAGTCCACAGCGAGAACTACCGCAGGGCGGCAGATAGCGGAGTCTTCGGCAGCAGGTAGCCGACGGATGACTCAGGGTTCCAGGAAGACCAAGCCTTCCGGCAGACGACCTCGGGACACTGGCTTAGCAGTGCAGAACACTCAGCGCGGAGCCAGTCTTCCGAGAGGCAGGCAGTGCTACGAGTGCGGCGGGCAGGGCCACATGGCTCGTGACTGACCGACCCGTCGTACTGAGGGGCAGCAGACGGTGGAGGGACCACCCAGGCAGAGGCAGAGGGTCGACCGTGGCGGTCCGCAGGGAGGAGGCGGATGAGGCATAAGAGCTGTCCGAGCAGCAGGTGGTGGGCGACGCTTTGAGGCTCTGCCACCACCACCACCAGGAGGCCCGTCCCTACCACAGGGAGCTGGCGGGCAGAGACAGGCTCAGCTCCAGGCAGCAGAGGCCTACGACCACGGCGCGCCAGAGATGATTCGAGGTACGATCTGTGTCTATTCCACCCTTGCTGCAGTTCTGATATACACAGGAGCGAGTCACTCTTTCATAGCCACTGCCCTTGTTCGGAGCTCGGAGATTCCGATGGAGCCGTTGGCTCGATCCTTGCGGCTAGAGACTCCTACCGGAGCAGACTCGATGACTATGCACTGGTGCCGGCAGTGCGAGCTTACTCTAGGAGGTGAGAGCTTCAGCTGGGATCTTCTTGTAGCAGCGTCGAGGCCTTACAACGTCATCTTGGGTATGGATTGGTTATCTACGGTCCATGCTCAGATTGACTGCATTAGGCGCAAGGTGCGATGTGTGCGCACCGACGGGAGTAGGTTCACCTTCACCGGAGAGAAGGGAGCCTTAGCAGCACAGGATGGACTCACGCAGAGGAGAGGTCAGCCCATCACTCATCAGTTGGCTAGCCTCATTCTGGGAGCAGTTGACGTGCGGAGTCCCAGTTTTCCTACAGTGGTGGATCAGTACGCGGACGTCTTTCCCGACGACGTTCCAGGACTACCTCCTCGCAGAGAGGTAGACTTTTATATTGACTTGTACCCCGGGACAGCCTCGATATCCACTCCAGCATATCGGATGGCCCCCACTGAGCTTCGAGAGCTGCAGGTGCAGTTGGAGGACTTGCAGGGCAAGGGGTTCATCCGACCCAGTGTTTCACCCTGGGCTTCCCCAATTTTGTTCGCCAAGAAGGCGGACGAGAGCTTGCGACTGTGTGTCGATTATCGTCGCCTGAACCAGGTAACAGTGAGGAACAAGTATCCGCTGCCCAGGATTGATGACCTCTTCGATCAGCTCAAGGGAGCACGGTGGTTCTCGAAGATAGACCTCAGGTCAGGCTATCATCAGCTCAGAGTTCGAGACGAGGATGTGCAGAAGACGGCCTTCAGGTGTTGGTATGGCCAATATGAGTTCTTGGTTATTCCTTTTGGCGTAACCAATGCTCTAGCAGTGTTCATGAGCCTCATGAACAAGATCTTCCAGCCATACCTCGATCGATTTGTCATAGTCTTCATCGACGACATCTTGGTGTACTCGACCACGGAGGAGGAGCACGCCTACCACTTGCGTGTTGTACTAGACACACTCTGAGAGCACCAGCTTTATGGCAAGCTCTCGAAGTGTCAGTTCTGGTTATGTGAGGTCCACTTCTTGGGGCACGTCATTTCTGAGGCGGGAGTTGCAGTGGATCCCGCGAAGATCGAGGCAGTGCTAGCTTGGGAGCCACCCAAGAGCGTGACAGAGGTGCGGAGTTTCTTGGGCCTAGCCGGATACTATCGGAGATTTGTGCCGGACTTCTCCAAAGTTGCGGCCCCACTCTCAGCGTTGACGAAGAAGGGGAAACCCTTCGTGTGGTCAGGCAGATGTCAGCAGAGCTTCCAGGAGCTGAGGTAGAGTTTGACCAGCGCACCTATCTTGAGATTGCCTGAGGAGGGAGTTGGATACGTAGTCTACTGCGATGCATCAGGGACCAGAATCGGGTGTGTCCTGATGTAGGAGCGGGCCTTGATTGCTTACGGATCACGTCAGTTGAGGCCGAATGAGCAGAACTACGCTACCCATGACTTGGAGTTGGTAGCAGTGGTCTTCGTCCTGAAGACATGGCGGCACTATCTGATGGGCGAGCGCTTCACAGTCTTTTCTGACCACCAGAGTCTCAGGTACATCTTCTCTCAGAAGGACCTGAACCTGAGACAGTGGCGATGGCTCGAGTTCCTCCAGGACTATGACTTTGAGATAGTCTATACTCCTGGGAAGGGGAACGTGGTAGCCGATGCCCTCAGCAGGAGGACGGGCATCCAGCTGCTTGAGGAGGCGACATAGCAGCTAGCTGCCTTGTAGATATCCTTCGTGGATAGAGACGGAGCAGCCTTCCTTCAGTCTCTCACAGTCTCTCCTCCACTTCTACAGCGGGTCAGAGAGGCACAGCGTGGGGACGCTGACTGTGAGACACGACGTGCATAGATATCCTCGGGACAGGCACCTGATGGTTTCTCCCTTGGAGCAGAGCACGATGTCCTTTTCAGAGGACGTACCTTGGTACCAGTTGCTTTACGAGAGGAGGTGCTGAGAGAGTTCCACACTTCTCCTTTGGCGGTACATCCTGGAGTGGCGAAGATGTACCAGGATCTCAGGCGACAACACTGGTGTCCGGGCATGAAGAAGGCTGTGGCAGAGTTCGTTTCACGGTGCCTCACCTGCCAGCAGGTGAAGGCAGAGAATCAAGTACCAGTAGGCTTGGTGCAGCCCTTGGAGGTCCCGGAGTGGAAGTGGGACGGGATATCTATGGACTTCGTGACTGGACTTCCACGCACTTCCAGAGGTCATGACTCCATTTGGGTGATTGTTGACCGACTCACCAAGTCGGCACACTTCTTACCCATTCGAGAGAAGGGCTCAGTGGAGAGCTTGGGACGTCTCTATGTTCAGGATATTGTACGACTTCACGGTGTGCCATCGACTATCTTCTCCGATCGGGACGCTCGCTTTACTTCCCGGCTTTGGAAGGGGTTGCAGGAGGCGTTCGAGACGCGGCTACGTCTGAGCACCACCTTTCACCCTCAGACGGATGGTCAGACGGAGAGGACCATTCAGACTCTCTAGGACATGCTCCGAGCATGTGTCCTTGACTTTGGTCGCAGCTGGGAGGACCACCTACCCTTGGTGGAGTTCGCGTACAACAACAGCTACCACTCCACCATCGGGATGGCACCATACGAGGTGTTGTACGGCAGGCCTTGCAGATCTCCTTTGTGCTGGACAGACCCTGGAGAGTCAGCACTTGTGGGACCAGAGATGGTCCGGGCCACAACAGAGAAGGTCCAGGTCATCCAGGAGTAGATGAGGACAGCTCAGAGCCGGCAGAAGTCATATGCTGACAGGAGGCGGAGGCCACTAGAGTTCGAGGATGGCGACCACGTCTTCTTGTGTGTCTCACCTCGACGTGGTTTGTGGAGATTTGGTCGAGGCGGCAAGTTGTCTCCACACTTCATCGGGCCTTTCCAGGTCCTCAGCAGGATAGGCGAGGTGGGTTATCGCCTGGCTCTACCACCTCAGTTGCACCGGGTGCACGACGTCTTCCACGTATCCCAGCTGAGGAGATACATGCATGACCCGATGCACATCATTGACTATGGGGAGCTAGACGTGGATGATGGGGCGACTTTTGCGGAGGTCCCAGTGGAGATAGAGGATCGACAGGAGCGGGTCCTACGTGGGCGATCGATTCCTCTTTTGCGCATCAGATGGAAGCACGGGAACCTCCAGGAGAGCACTTGGGAGCGGGAGGCTCAGATGCGTGCTCAGTACCCACATTTGTTTCCCTAGTTTATGATGTATCTTTACGGGGACGTAAAGTCCTGAGGTGGGAGTAATGTAAAGACCCGTAAATTTCAAGGAATTTTTTTTTCTTAATTTTCTTTGGAATTTTACAAGAGCGCAGTTTCTGACGGCACCTGATTCCGAGGCCCGGTGTGCCCGGAATAATTTTCCGAAGTTTGGCTCGGGTACGTTTAGTGAACGGACGAGCAGGTTTTTCTAACTTTTGAACCGGTTCCCGGAATCAAATTCTGAGGGAACCGATGAAATCACAGCGCCGATATTCGCTTAGAAACTCCTCTTCTGGAGTTGCGTTTTCTCGGGTGTGGTTTTTAATTTTCGGGCTTAAAGTTAAGAAATAAAATAATTTTGCGACAACTTTATTTTATTTCACTTAAGCCACTTGGAAGCCACTTGAAGCCACTTGTTGATGGCTTGAACTGAGTTGAACCGGATAGGATGCTATCCAGAAATATTCTACCCCCTTGGTAGGATATTTGTGAGGTGGGGCCCGCACGAGCCCCGCCGTTTCTTTCCGCTAAAAAACGCACCCGCGAAAACCCGTCTAAATGAAAGTCAACTGACGCGTTTCTTAAAATATTAACAGACCATTTAATTGAGTGGTTTATTTCGTGAATTAAATGGGCTGTTTCTTTCGTGAATTAAACGGGCTGTTTCTTTCGTGAATTAAATGGGCTGTTTCTTTCGTTGAATTAATTCAACGATTTGATTAGTCGTTTCTTAACCAGTTTTCAATTCGTTGGCGTAATAATAAAATAAGGCCAACGCACGACCTCTGGTTATTTGCGCGTTGAGAAGATTTGAGAGGACCCTTGTATCTTCTTCTCCCTCGCGAAGAACGCGAAGAACGCGAAGAACGCCGAACCTGGAAATCGACGACGCTTCCGTCCGAGACGTTCTTCCCCACTCCGATCTCCGGTCACCAACCGTTTGAGGTGAGTGATTTCGGATTTCCTCTCAAGGTTCTTTTGGTTTTAAACGAAACACAGATTTAAATATTAATAATTTAAATATGTTGTTATTGGTCCGTTGAGCTCGCCGAATCAACACCGGATTCCGCGATGACGCGACGCCTCCCCGCGACGACGCGACGATCCCTCTCTTCCGCGACGAGCTTTTCCGCGAAGAACGCCCGCGCGCGACGATCAACGAGGTAGGGATTTTATGATTTGGAATACCCCTCTTTATATTCCCGTGAACGTTTTTTAAAAATTAAAGAACCGGAATCAAAGAAACAATTTTATTTTATTAAATTTGTTGGTTCATGTGTTGAACATTTTATATTCTCCCGGTTGTTTATCTCTAATGCGGAGGGTGCGGGCCAAACGAACACGGCCCGACGACCCTCCGCCGTTCTTCGTTTTGTGCGGATTTGACGGGCGACAACGGAATGTGCCACAACGGATGTTTGACGATCCTGCAGTGAAGAATGAGTCCCGGGAGGAGAAATGGCGCAGACGGGAAGAGAATCGGACAACCGGAGCGATCCTGGTGGCCCGCGGAGCTCGCAGGCGGCGCGGGTCGCCGACGCGGCGGCGCCGGCAGCCGGGAGCGGCGGCGCCTCGGCGCGCCGCCGGACAGGCCGCCGCGGCTGAAGCCGCGGCAACGGCGGCACCCGCGGACCCGCAGCCGCGTGGGTCCGGTGCCCTCGGACGCGGCTGAAGCCGCGTCCCGACTCAACGCGGCCCCATGCGGGGGGCCGCGGCACCACCTGGCCGCGGGGGCGGCGCCCCGCGTGCCTCGGCCGTTCGGTTGCTCGGCCGAACCGGGCCAGGCCGGTCCGACCGGCTGGGCCGCGCCCTGGCCGGACCGGACCGGGTCGGGTCGACCCGGTTCGGCCGACTCCCCGGGGGGGGGGGGGTCGGGTCGGGTCGGCCCGGGCCCGTACCCCCCGTCTTCGGACGGACTTCGTTCAAATGGCCGTATCTTGAGCTACGGGCCTCCAAACGACCCGCCGTCAGCGGAAACGTGATCCTTGGATCGAGACGGTCGTTTCAGTATATCGTACTCAAGGTTTCGGAATACTTTGAGTTCGGCCGGGTTGGTTCGTACACGAAACCAACCGGGCCCTCGGAGCGGAAACGCTAATATCTTGAGCTACGGACGTCCGATTGACGTGCCGTCAGCTTTGTTGAGTTCCTCTTTGTGAGACGGATCTTTTGGAATACTCCGCCCGAGGTTTGGATGCAGGTGGAGTACGGTCGGGTTGGTTTTGCCTTAAAAACCAACCGGGCCCCTGGGACGAAAAAGCCAATAACTCTCAGACCGGGTGTCCGATCGACGCGCCGTCTGCGACGTTGAGTTCCTGTTAGCGATACGGAACTTTTGAATACATCAACTTCGGACTTTGTGTCAGTTGATGTATCAGCCTCTCGGCTCGTGGAGCGGACCCTCCCGAATGAGCTTGCTGTGTGCGGGAACCCTAGTGCTGGCTGCGACTGCTACTTCGACAGCGACGACCGTGCAGAGATCCTCAGTGGACTGCGGCGACGACTGTGCAGAGATCCTCCGTGGACTCCGACGAAGACCGTGAAGAGATCCTCAGTGGACTGCGGCGACGACTGTGCAGAGATCCTCCGTGGACTCCGACGACGACCGTGCAGAGATCCTCAGTGGACTGCGGCGACGACTGTGCAGAGATCCTCAGTGGACTGCGACGACTACTGCACTCAGCGATCCTATGTGGATCAGTGCTACAGGTCCTGCATGGGCCCGGTCCTGTGTGGGCCCGATCCTGTGTGGGTCCGATCCTGTGTGGGTCAGCGCTCAGCGGTTCTGTGTGAGCCAGCGCCTATAGGTCCTGCGTGGGCCCGGTCCTATGTGGGCCCGATCCTGTGTGGGTCCGATCCTGTGTGGGTCATTGCGGGGGTTAGTTACCTATCGATCCTTCGTGGGTCCGACGACTTAGATGGATCAGTGATCATCTTTATCGTCATCTGAAGAAGTATACCTGTGTGAGCTGAATCTTGTGTTACTCTCATTTGTGGATTGTGTTGAGCTATCCTGTGTGGATTTACTGTTTACTCTCCTTTGTGGATTGTGTTGAGCTATCCTGTGTGGATTTACTGTTTACTCTCCTTTGTGGATTGTGTTGAGCTATCCTGTGTGGATTTACTGTTTACTCTCCTTTGTGGACTGTGTTGAGCTATCCTGTGTGAGTATACGTTTGCTTTCTTGTGTGGACTGGGTTGTGTTTGGGCTCAGACGTTGGAGCCGAACGGGAATTGATGACTTAGGTATATGTATGGGAATATACCTAAGCCGTGTCAGATGTTACTTCGTGATTGTATCTTTACTTTGTGGATTATCCTTTTTGGATTTCGGGAGACCTTCGGGGGTCTCAGGGTCCCTACTGAGTAGCTTATACTCACCCCTGCACGGGCTTTGCCCGCACTACGTTGTGTTGGTTGCAGATGACGGACAGTGCTGATCGTGGTGGAGGCGTGCGGAGCAGGACGGTACCTGGAGGTGGACCACTGGGCGGGACGTACTCGGAGCGGTCAGGTGGACCCGAGGAGCAGTGGAGGCTATCTGTACGCACCCTTCAGGTGGGATTTCCAGAGGACGGCTCGATGCTACAGTTTTCCCTTTCAGTTGCTGTTTTTCCTTTCAGTTGTACTTTACTGTTGGGCTTGTATTTCCGGCCCCTTTTTACTTTCAGCACAGCTTGTACAGTTTTTACTTAGTGTTTACTTTTCCGCTTGCTTACTCTGTGGTGCTTGTTTACTTTTCAAAGGCAATGCCTTCCCCTTTTGTTGGGATTTACGCCTTGGTGCTAGTCGCCAGCCCCTGGCCTATGGAAGGCGGGCTTGGGGTAGTCACGGCACGGGCCCCGAGGGCGGGTCGTGAAATTCATAACCTATGGATATAAAACATAATAAAAGGTGATCATATATGCTCAATAAGTGTAAATAATGGAGATTTCAATGATCATATAAGGATAAAAAAAGTAGTAGGAATTCACCTTCATACTATTTGTGTACAATATTCCATCAGGTATGCTGCCCATTCCTTTCTAAACACATCTATATCATCTTGTGAATATGATTTTTTGCGATAGTCTTGGTAGTACTAAAAAAATATAAATACAAAAAATATAAATAAACATTTTAAATGAACTCGTAATTATTTTCAAAAATGCATCTTCATGGATGCTAGTTTGTTGATGAAATACGATCTATTTCTTAAATTTACAAACATAATAACCACATTTTTTTCCATGTGTTTGTTTTAGACACTGCAAAAACATCAAAAAAATAATTAATTTGTTTTGATATGAGTTTGGATAGTGAAATATTATTATATATACTAGGATACTTGTCCATTTTTAGATCTTGTGGGCGTTCTTTTCCTTTGTCCCTGGATTCATTCCATGAAGTAGATGATATTGATGCACTGCCCTATCATAACAGAATCCTAATTAAAATATAATATAAATAATATAACTAGATGTTTAGTTCTAAAATGTTGGATCTAGTGTATTAAAAATTGAAAAATTCCATCATGTGTGGTCAGTTTGTTGCATATTCGTGCATTGAATTGAGAAAATAAATCTTTTGGGTATCCAAATTGACTGCAATCCGCATCCAATGTTTCCTAAAAAAGGAATAATTAATTAAATAAATAAAAATATAGTTGATATGATTAAATTGTAGAGTTTTATCCCTGAATCGTTGGTATTAAAAAGAGTCTGTCATCTGTAATTTTGTTTTCAAACCATTTGAGATGGGATGACATTATTTCAACCTGTTTAGCAGAATTTAATTCTTCTTTTGAAGAGGTTATGTGAGGGCTAACGAGTCCAATTTTTTTTTCATGGGAAAATATCTTTATTTTTTTTTTCATATATACACCTGTGAAAAATATGAAATGTACTTAGTTATAATTATCATCATATATCAATTTTTGTAAAATCAAATCATGAAAACATACCTCATGTATACATTTACAACTGAGGTGCCTAGCCATTCATCCTTGAGGATTTCATTTACATTTTTAGCACTAATGAAATCTTATTTTTTCTTTTCCGTACATATTTTTTTTCAAAATCAACTGTGTAAGCATTGTTTTCTATCAACTTTGTTTCCACATGAGCCTGTAATGATATTAAATGTAGATATAGAACAGGTGGGGTGAAGGTGCTTGTCACGACCCGTCCTCGGGGCCCGTGCCGTGACTACCCCAAGCCCGCCTTCCATAGGCCAGGGGCTGGCGACTAGCACCAAGGCGTAAATCCCGGTAAAAAGGGAAGGCATTGCCTTTGTAAAGTAAACAAGCACTACAGAGTAAGCATGCGGAAAGGTAAACACTAAGTAAAAACAGAGTACAACTGAAAGTGCGGAAAAGTAAATGGGCCAGTATACAAACCCAAACTGAAATTAAAGTACAACTCGAAAAGGAAAACAACAACTAAAAAGTAAAAGCTGCTATGCCGAGCTGTCCACTGGGAATCCCACCTGAAGGGTGGGTACAGATAGCTCCACTGCTCCTCGGGTCCCACCGTCCACTCCGGGCACGTCTCGTCCAGTGGTACACCTCCAGGTACCGTCCTGCTCTGCGATCCTCAACCATGATCAAAGTTGTCCGTCGTCTGCAACCAACACAACATAGTGCGGGTATAGCCCGTGCAGGGGTGAGTATAAGCTACTCAGTAGGGACCCCGAGACCCCCGAAGGTCTCCCAAAATCCACAAAGGATAAACCACAAAAGGAAGATACAAACATGAAGTAATAACTAACACTGCTTAGGTATATGCCCATACATATACCTAAGTCATCAATTCCAATACGCTCCAAACTATGAGCCCAAGTACAACTCAGTCCACACAGGAAAGTATACGTATTCCACACAGGAAAGAAAAACGAAATCCACATAGGATAGCACAACACAATCCACACAGGAAAGCAACAGGATTCATCTCACACAGGTATACTTCTTCGGTAGACGATAGAGATGATCACTGATCCATCTAAGTCGTCGGACCCACAAAGGATCGATAGGTACTAACCCCCACAAAGACCCACACAGGATCGGACCCACATAGGATCTGTAGGCGCTGGTTCACACAGGACCGCTGAGCGCAGACCCACACGGGATCAGACCCACACCGGATCGAGCCCACACAGGACATATAGCACTGATCCACGTAGGATCGCTGAGTGTTGTAGTCGTCGTCGTTGAATCCACCAAGGATCTCTATATTGTCGTCGTCGCAGTCACAGTAGCAGTCGCAGCCAGCTCTAGGGTTCTCGCACACAGCAAGCTCTTCAGGAGGGTCCGCTCCACGAGCCGAGAGGCTGATACATCAACTGTCACAAAGTCCAGAGTTGATGTATCAAAAAGTTCCGTATCGTCAACAGGAACTCAATGCAACAGACAGCGCGTCAATCGGACGCCCGGTCTGAGAGTTATTGGCTTTTTCATCCCAGGGTCCCGGTAGGTTTTTAAGGCAAAACCAACCCGACCGTACTCCACCTGCATCCAAATCTCAGGCGGAGTATGCCAAAAGATCCGTCTCACTAAAAGGAACTCAACAAAGCTGACGACACATCATTTGGACGTCCGTAGCTCAAGATATGAGCGTTTCCGCTCCGAGGGCCCGGTTGGTTTCGTGTACGAACCAACCCGGCCGAACTCAAAGTATTCTGAAACCTTGAGTGCGATATACCTAAACGACCGTATCGATCCAAGGATCGCATCACCACTAACGGCGCGTCGTTTGGAGGTCCGTAGCCCGAGTTATGGGCATTTGAATCCAAACCGCTCGGTAACGGGGGTTTCGGGCCCGGGCCATCCCGGCTCGAGACCCCCCGGATGGCCCAAACTGAGTCGACCCGCCCCGGACGGGGTCGAACCGGCCTGGAACGGCCCCGCCCGGTGCAGCCCGGCCCGGCCTGGCGAACAGGCCAGGCGCGCCGGTTCGGCGTAAGGCAGCGCGCTGCCAGCTCGGCCGAAGGCCGAGCTTGCTGGAAAAACGGGGGGCCGCCTGCCCCCCTTTGTGAAACCGGCCCCCCTCATTATGGGGGGCCAATTAGGCAGCCCGGGGGAATTTAATTCCCCCGGTTTCCATCAATCTGTCCGGCACGACCTGGCCGGCCGACTTCTTCTCAACAGGACCGGCAAGGGCTGGTCCTCTTTCGTCTTCCGACATCGGCGGCCCGGCTGGCCGCCGGTCATCACGTTCCTCCGCGGCCCGGAACCGGCCGCGACCTTCATCATCTGGCGTGGTTCGATGGCACCGCGCCCCTCCGCCGTGGCCCTGCTCCGGCCGCGGCGCCTTCAGTTTCCTTCGACGCGGCGCGACGACATCGCGTCCATGAAAATCTTTCCACGGCGCGGCGGCGCCGCGCAATAATTGTCGGGTGATTCCCGCATGGTGCGACGACACCACGCCATCTCGTTCCATCCGCAAGAAACATTAAAGAACAAAGGAGGGGGGTTCAGCCGTGTTTGTGCGGTCCGCCCCCCCCCCCCCCTCTCGTTAGACGATAACACTTAATCATTTATCCTCAAAGATCGTCATGCTAGAACCAAGATCGAGAATAATTAAATAAAACAAAAACAACCCCTACCTCAGTTTCAAGTGCGGAGCACGTCAACAAACCACGGAAGACTAGCGTCGCGGAGGTCGGGCGACGCGGAAACCGAACGTCGTTTCCGTTGACGTCGAGGTGCGTCCGAAGAGGTACGTCGCTGGAGAATCTTCGTAAGCTGACAGAGATAATCCGAGGAGGAAACGGCGTCTCCTTTCGTTGACACGGGAAGAAGATCAAAGAAGCGACGTCGTCGATCTTCGGAAACACACCGGCTACGAAGAAGGGAGAAGCAGCGTTCTTCGTCGGAGCTTGAGTGTTCTTCGTGTTCTTCATCAAAATTGAAGAAGGTGGAGAGAACCTCTCAAATTCTCTCAAGATGGCTAAGGAGACCAACCCAAATAAAATAATCTAAGGCTTATTTTATTTACACAATTATCAACTTGAATTTCAAAGGTTTGAAATTCAAACAACTCAACTCAATTAATTAACCAAGTTGTCAAGTTAATTAAAGAGGGGTTATAGGGAGTTTAAAAAGAGAAGATGAAGTGTTAGGGTTCGTGTGGGCCCCACCACACTTAATCCTCTCAAGGGAGGTTAAGTGGATGTGGGTCCCACCCCTAACTCCCTTTGGGAGGAGTTAACCAACAAGTTAAAAATAAAATGTGTTTCCACATTTTATTTAACTTCTTTTAATTTTTCCCAAAACTAACTTTCATTCCGCAAAAAAACGCAACCTCGGAAAAGGTCTCCTTAAGCGAATATCAGCGCTGCGAGTTCATCGGTGCCCTCGGAATTCGATTCCAGGCACCGGTTCAAAAGTTAGAAATTCCCGCTCGTTCGTTCACTGAACGTACCCGAGCCAAACTTTGGAAATTGATTCCGGGCACTCCGGGCCTCGGAATCAGGTGCCGTCAGAAACCACGCTCTTGTAAAATTCCAAAGAAAATTAAGAAAAAAATTCCCTTGAATTTTACGGGTCTTTACATTACTCCCAACTCAGGGCTTTACGTCCCCGTAAAGATACATCAAAACTAGGGAAACAAATGAGGGTACTGAGCACGCATCTGAGCCTCCCGCTCCCATGTGCTCTCCTGGAGATTCCCGTGCCGCCATCTGATGCGCACTAGAGGAATCGACCGTCCACATAGGACCCGCTCCTGTCGATCCTCGATCTCCACCGGGACCTCCGTAAAAGTCGCCCCATCGTCAACGTCAAGCTCCCCGTGGTCAATGATGTGTGTCGGGTCATGCACGTATCTCCTCAGCTGAGACACGTGGAAGACGTCATGCACCCGGTGCAACTGAGGTGGTAGAGCCAGGCGATAAGCCACCTCGCCAATCCTGCTGAGGACCTGGAAGGGTCCGATGAAGCACAGAGATAACTTGCCGCCTCGGCCAAATCTCCGTATACCACGTCGAGGTGAGACACGCAAGAAGACGTGGTTTCCATCCTCAAACTCTAGTGGCATCCGCCTCCTATCAGCGTATGACTTCAGCCGGCTCTGAGCTATCCTCATCCGCTCCTGGATGACCTGGACCTTCTCTGTCGTGGCCTGGACCATCTCCGGTCCCACAAGTGCTGACTCCCCAGGGTCTGTCCAGCACAAAGGAGATCTATAAGGTCGGCCGTACAATGCCTCGTACAGTGCCATCCCGATGGTGGAGTGGTAGCTGTTGTTGTACGCAAATTCCACTAAGGGTAGGTGGTCCTCCCAGCTATGACCAAAGTCGAGGACACATGCGCGGATCATGTCCTCGAGAGTCTGAATGGTCCTCTCCGTCTGACCATCTGTTTGAGGGTGAAAGGCTGTGCTCAGACATAGATGCGTCCCGAACGCCTCCTGCAACCCCTTCCAAAGCCGGGAAGTAAAGCGAGAATCTCAATTTGAGATGATAGATGATGGCACACTGTGAAGCCGTAGAATCTTCTGAATGTAGAGACGTCCCAAGCTCTCTACTGAGCCCTGCTCTCTGATGGGTAATAAGTGATCCGACTTGGTGAGTCAATCAACAATCACCCAGATGGAGTCGTGACCTCTGGAAGTGCGTGGAAGTCCAGTCACGAAGTCCATAGATATGCCATCCCACTTCCACTCCGGAACCTCCAAGGGTTGTACCAAGCCTGCTGGTACCTGATGCTCTGCCTTCACCTGTTGGCAGTTGAGGCACCGAGAAACGAACTCTGCTACAACCTTCTTCATGCCCGGCCACAAGTGCTGTCGTCTGAGATCCTGGTACATCTTTTCCACTCCAGGATGTACCGCCAAAGGAGAAGTGTGAAACTCTCTCAGCACCTCCTCTCGCAAAGCGACTGGTACCATGGTACATCCTCTGAAAAGGATGTCGTGCTCTCCTCCAAGGGAGAAACCATTAGGTGCCTGTCCAGAGGATATCTGTGCACACTGTGTCTCACAGTCAACGCCCTCACGCTATGCCTCTCTGACCCGCTGCAGTAGTGGAGGAGTGACTGTGAGAGACTGAAGGAAGGCTTCTCCATCCCTATCCACGAAGGATATCTGCAAAGTGGATAGCTGCTCTGTCGCCTCCTCAAGTAGCTGGATGCCCGTCCTCCTACTGAGGGCATCGGCTACCACGTTTCCCTTCACAGGAGTATAGACTATCTCAAAGTCATAGTCCTGGAGGAACTCGATCCATTGCCGCTATATCAGGTTCAGGTCCTTCTGCGAGAAGATATACCTGAGACTATGATGATCAGAAAAGACTGTAAAGTGCTCGCCCATCAGGTAGTGTCGCCATGTCTTCAGAGCGAAGACCACTGCTGCTAACTCCAGGTCATGGGTAGCGTAGTTCTGCTCATGCGGCCTCAACTGATGTGATCCATAGGCGATCACTGCCCGGTCCTACATCAGGACACAACCGAGTCCGGTCCCTGATGCATCGCAGTAGACTACGTACCCTACTCCCTCCTCATGCAACCTCAAGATAGGTGTGCTGGTCAATCTCTGTCTCAGCTCCTGGAAGCTCTGTTGACATCTGTCTGACCACACGAAGGGTTTCCCCTTCTTTGTCAAAGCTGTGAGTAGTGCCGCAACTCTAGAGAAGTCTAGAACGAATCTCCGATAGTATCCAGATAGTCCCAAGAAACTCCGCACCTCCGTCACGCTCCTGGGTGGCTCCCAAGATAACACTGCCTCGATCTTTGCAGGATCCACTGCAACTCCCGCCTTAGAGATGACGTGCCCCAAGAAGTGGACCTCACATATCCAGAACTGGCACTTCAAGAACTTACCATAAAGCTGGTGCTCTCGGAGTTTGTCTAGTACAACTCGCAAGTGATAGGCGTGCTCCTCCTCAGTCGTAGAGTAAATCAAAATGTCGTCGATAAAGACCACGACAAATCGATCGAGGTATGGCTGAAAGATCCTATTCATGAAAGCCATGAAAACTGCTGGAGCATTGGTTATGCCGAAAGGCATAACCAAGAACTCATAGTGGCCATACCGACATCTGAAGGCCGTCTTCTGCACGTCCTCGTCTCTGACTCTGAGCTGATGATAGCCTGACCTGAGGTCTATCTTCGAGAACCACCGTGCTCCCTTGAGCTGATCAAAGAGGTCATCAATCCTCGGTAGCGGATAATTGTTCCTCACTATCACCTGGTTCAGGCGACGATAGTCAACACAAAGTCGCAAGCTCCCATCCGCCTTCTTGGTGAACAATATCGGGGAAGCACAGGGTGAAACACTGGGTCAGATGAACCCCTTGCCCTGCAAGTCCTCCAACTGTACCCGTAGGTCTCAAAGCTCGGCGGGGGCCATCCGATATGCTGGAGTCGAAATCGGGGCTGTCCCAGGGTACAGATCAATGTAAAAGTCTACCTCTCTATGAGGAGGTATCCCTGGAACGTCGTCGGGAAAAACGTCCGCAAACTGTTCCACCACTGCAGGAAACCAGGACTCCGCACGTCAACTGCTCCAAGGATGAGGCTAGCCAACTGATGAGTGATGGGTTGTCCTCTCCTCTGCGGAAGTCCATCCTGTGCTGCTAAGGCTCCCTTCTCGCCAGTGAAGGTGAACCTGCTCCCTTCGGTGCACACACATCGCACCTTGCGCCTAAAACTGTCAATCTGTGCATGGACCATAGATAACCAATCCATGCCCAAGATGACGTCGTAAGGCCTCGACGCTGCTACAAGAAGATCCCAGCTGAAGATCTCGCCTCCTAGAGTAATCTCACACTGCCGGCACCAGTGCGTAATCGTCGAGTCTGCTCCCGTAGGAGTATCTAGCCGTAAGGATCGAGCCAACGGCTCTGTCGGAATCTCCGAGCTCCGAACAAGGGCAGCGGCTATGAAAGAGTGACTCGCTCCTGTGTCTATAAGTACTGTAGCAAGGGTGGAATAGACACAGATAGTACCTCGAATCATCTCGGGCGTGCCGTGGTCGTAGGCCTCCGCTGCCTGGAACTGTGCCTGTCTCTGTCCGCCAGCTCCCTGTGGTCGGGGTGGACCTCCTGGTGGTGGTGGTGGTAGAGCCTCAAAGCGTCGCCCACCACCTGCTGCTCAGCCAGCTCCCCTGCCTCATCCTCCTCCTCCCTGCAGACCGCCACGGTCGACCCTCTACCTCTACCTCAGTGGTCCCTCAACCGTCTGCTGCTCCTCGGCATGGCGGGTCGGGCAGTCACGAGCCATGTGGCCCAGCCCGTCGCATGAGTAGCACTGCCTGCCTCTCGAAAGACTGGCTCCACGCTGTGTGCCCCGCACTGCTGAGCCAGTGTCCTGAGGTCGTCTGCCTGAAGGTCTGGTCTTCCTGGACCCTTGAGTCATCCGTCGACTGCCTGCTGCAGAAGACTCTACTACGTGCCACCCTGCGGTGGGTCACGGCGCTGGTTTAGACTCAGCAAGGAAACTCCCGATCAAAAGGGCCTGCTCCAGTACTCCCGTCTGAGTCGGAATGCTGAGGGAGATCAGAGATGACCTGATCTCGTGTCTCAAGCCCTGCTCAACGGTCCGGGCCCGGAAGAATGGGTCCCGTACCATGTAGGTCGAGTAGTGCGAGAGATCAGTAAATCTCGCCGAGTACTGAGCGACCGTCATGCTGCCCTGCCACAACTGAAGAAGCTCCTGAATGCGAATCGCACGGAGGGTGGCTGGGACGAACTCCGAGCAGAAGAGGCTCTCAATGTCCATCCAAAGTAGAGATGCCTCATCGTGCACCTAGAGCATCAAGATCCACCATCGGCCCACTGCTGTGTGTAGTGGGCTCGTAGCGAGGATCACCATGAGGTCTGTTGGTGTCCTCACTAGTCGAAAAACTTGTACGACTGCCTCTAGCCAGTCCTCGGCTGCCTGGGGGTCCGTCTCCCCACGGAACCTGGGCGGTCGCTGGCACTGAAACTCATGCAGTGCGCTAAGGCGACGTGCATCGTCATCGGCTGATGATGGAAGTATCGGGGGCTCGTCGGGTAAAGCTACCGCCGGTGCCACAGCTGACAAAGTTCCCTGCACCGAGGCCTCGTCGCTCGGTGGGCTGTCGTCACGCTCAACTCTCGGAACCCTAGCTGGCTGTCGTCGTGGGGCCATCCTAAAAAGTAAACAGGTGTGCCATGGTCAGAATAGTATACCTGGTGAGCTGATATAAAGTAATCACAAAGAAAACTTGAAACACACATGCAATCAATGTTTTCGTGCATTAAGTCGGAAATCAGAAGTCAGGGTCCTGGTGTACGGATACGTCGGCCGCCGCACCAACACTGGACTCCCTGGATTGATAACCACACTGAATACGATAAACACTATTGCTTCACATAGAAAAGATCAGAGTTCGCAGTAGAACCGTACTCCTTTGATACCAATTTGTCACGACCCATCCTCGGGGCCCGTGCCGTGACTACCCCAAGCCCGCCTTCCAAAGGCCAGGGGCTGGCGACTAGCACCAAGGCGTAAATCCCGGTAAAAAGGGAAGGCATTGCCTTTGTAAAGTAAACAAGCACTACTGAGTAAGAAAGAGGAAAGGTAAACACTAAGTAAAAACAGAGTACAACTGAAAGTGCGGAAAAGTAAATGGGCCAGTATACAAACCCAAACTGAAAGTAAAGTACAACTCGAAAAGGAAAACAAAAACTGAAAAGTAAAAGCTGCTACGCCGAGCTGTCCACTCGGAATCCCACCTGAAGGGTGGGTACAGATAGCTCCACTGCTCCTCGGGTCCCACCGTCCACTCCGAGCATGTCTCGTCCAGTGGTCCACCTCCAGGTACCGTCCTTCTCTGTGAACCTCAACCACGATCAACGCTGTCCATCGTCTGCAACCAACACAACGTAGTGTGGGCATAGCCCGTGCAGGGGTGAGTATAAGCTACTCAGTAGGGACCCTGAGACCCCCGAAGGTCTCCCAAAATCCTCAAAGGATAAACCACAAAAGTAAGATACAAACACGAAGTAATAACCGACACTGCTTAGGTATATGCCCATACATATACCTAAGTCATCAATTCCAATACGCTCCAACCTTTGAGCCCAAGTACAACTCAGTCCACACAGGAAAGTATACGTATTCCACACAGGAAAGCAAAACGAAATCCACACAGGATAGCACAACACAATCCACATAGGAAAGAAACAGGATTCAGCTCACACAGGTATACTTCTTCGGTAGACGATAGAGATGATCACTGATCCATCTAAGTCGTCGGACCCACAAAGGATCGATAGGTACTAACCCCCGCAAAGACCCACACAGGATCTGTAGGCGCTGGTTCACACAGGACCGCTGAGCGCAGACCCACACAGGATCGGACCCACACAGGATCGGGCCCACACAGGACCTGTAGCACTGATCCACGTAGGATCACTGAGTGCTATAGTCATCATCGTCGAATCCACCAAGGATCTCTGTACTATCATCGTCGCAGTCACAGTAGCAGTCGCAGCCAGCTCTAGGGTTCTCGCACACAACAAGCTCTTCGGGAGGGTCCGCTCCACGAGCCGAGAGGCTGATACATCAACTTTCACAAAGTCCAGAGTTAATGTATCCAAAAGTTCTGTATCGTCAACAGGAACTCAACGCAACAGACGACGCGTCAATCGGACGCCCGATCTGAGAGTTATTGGCTTTTTCGTCCCAGGGGCCCGGTTGGTTTTTAAGGCAAAACCAACCCGACCGTACTCCACCTGCGTCCAAACCTCGGGCGGAGTATGCCAAAAGATCCATCTCACTAAGAGGAACTCAACAAAGCTGACAGCACGTCATTCGGACGTCCGTAGCTCAAGATATGAGCGTTTCCGCTCCGAGGGCCCGGTTGGTTTCGTGTACGAACCAACCCGGCCGAACTCAAAATATTCCGAAACCTTGAGTAAAATATACCGAAACGACCGTCTCGATCCAAGGATCGCATCTCCGCTGACGGCGCATCGTTTGGAGGTCCGTAGCCCGAGTTATGGGCATTTTAATCCAAACCACTCGGTAACGGGGGTTTTGGGCCTGGGCCATCCCGGCCCGAGACCCCCCGGATGGACCGAACCGGGTCGACCGGCCCCGGACAGGGTCGACCCGGCCCGGCACGGCCCAGCCCGGCGCGGCCTGGCCCGGCCTGGCGAACATGCCAGGCGTGCCGGTTCGGCGCAAGGCAGCGCGCTGGGCGCGCTGCCAGCTCGGCCAAAGGCCGAGCTTGCTGGAAAAATGGGGGGCCGCCTGCCCCCCTTTGTGAAACTGGGCCCCCTCATTATGGGGGGCCAATTAGGTAGCCCGGGGGAATTTAATTCCCCCGGTTTCCATCAATCCGGCCAGCCCGACCTGGCCGGCCGGCTTCTTCTCAACAGGACCGGCAAGGGCCGGTCCTCTTTCGTCTTCCGACACTGGCGGCCCGGCTGGCCGCCGGTCATCACGTTCCGCCGCAGCCCGGAATCGGCCATGGCCTTCATCGTCTGGTGCGGTGTGACGGCACCGCGCCCCTCCGCTGTGGCCCCACTCCGGCCGCGGCACCTTCGGTTTCCTTCGACGCGGCGCGACAGCGTCGCGTCCATGAAAATATTTCCACGGCGCGGCGCGGCGGCGCCGCGCAATAATTGTCGGGTGATTCCCGTGTGGTGCGACGGCACCACGCCATCTCGTTCCATCCACAAGAAACATTAAAGAACAAAGGAGGGGGGTTCGGCTGTGTTTGTGCGGTCTGCCCCCCCATCTCGTTAGACGATAACACTTAATCATTTATCCTCAAAGATCATCATGCTAGCACCAAGATCGAGAATAATTAAATAAAACAACAACAACCCCTACCTCGGTTTCAAGTGCGGAGCACGTCAAAAAACCACGGAAGACTAGCATCGCGGAGGTCGGGCGTCACGGAAACCGAACGTCGTTTCCGTTGACGTCGAGGTGCGTCCGAAGAGGTACGTCGCTGGAGAATCTTCGTAAGCTGACGGAGATAATACGAGGAGGAAATGGCGTCTCCTTTCGTTGACACGGGAAGAAGATCGAAGAAGCGGCGTCGTCGATCTTCAGAAACACTCCGGCTACGAAGAAGGGAGAAGCGGCGTTCTTCGTAGGAGCTTGAGTGTTCTTCGTGTTCTTCGTCAAAATTGAAGAAGGTGGAGAGAACCTCTCAAATTCTCTCTAGATGGCTAATGAGACCAACCCAAATAAAATAAGCTAAGGCTTATTTTATTTACACAATTATCAACTTGAATTTCAAAGGTTTGAAATTCAAACAACTCAACTCAATTAATTAACCAAGTTTTCAAGTTAATTAAAGAGGGGTTATAGGGAGTTTAAAAAGAGAAGATGAAGTGTTAGGGTTCGTGTGGGCCCCACCACACTTAATCCTCTCAAGGGAGGTTAAGTGGATGTGGGTCCCACCCCTAAATCTCTTTGGGAGGAGTTAACCAACAAGTTAAAAATAAAATGTGTTTCCACATTTTATTTAACTTCTTTTAATTTTTCCCAAAACTAACTTTCATTCCGCAAAAAAAACGCAACCTCGGAAAAGGTCTCCTTAAGCGAATATCGGCGCTGCGAGTTAATCGGTGCCCTCGGAATTCGATTCCAGGCACCAGTTCAAAAGTTAGAAATTCCCGCTCGTTCGTTCACTGAACGTACCCAAGACAAACTTCAGAAATTGATTCTGGGAACTCTGGGCCTCGGAATCAGGTGCTGTCAGAAACCGCGCTCTTGTAAAATTCCAAAGAAAATTAAGAAAAAAATTCCCTTGAATTTTACGGGTCTTTACAGTGCTCTCAATAGATCATTTCAATCGGTTGGTTTATCCTTGAGATGGTTTTGAGTCGATATTTTATTTCACCCCCTTCTATTTGTCATTCTGTAATAACATTCATCAGTTCTAAACATTTTTCATTAAATGTTAATGGTTCATCTTGAAAAATAAATTGGAAATGGATACCTCCTTGTTGGAATGTTTTTTACACGAATTGACGGCCGTGCAATGAATGTTCGAATATCTTGTTCAACCATATGAATGTCGTCATCGTCATTTGGAATAAGTAGCTTGACACTTAGATCATTAGCTACATTAATTGACACTCTAACATGATTTTTTAGAAGTTTTTTGTTGTGTATCATGTCATTCTGCATATTGAACACCACATCCCTCGCTACAAAGAGATATGTGGGAGTTGATAGATATAAGTCACAATCATTTTCACCCTGTAGAATATTAGTACAGGAAAGGTATTAGTGTTTATGTGATTAAAATTTCACAAAAAAAATTATTAGAACATTTACTACCTCAGATAAGTCAGGTTTTTGAGGGGAATGGCTCGCCTCAATGTTGGTGGGGGGTGTGGTGGGATCTTCACGCACGGGTTGTTGTTGAGTTGTTTCTTCTCTTTGCCTCCCCCATCAAACTTTATATCATCTCTCTATAGTATTTTAATTCTTCTTGAAAATTAGTTAACTTTTCTTGTATATTTTTCATTTCCTTAGTTTGATCTTCCACTTATTTTTATTTCTGAAAATATGTTCGGGGTGTCATCCTAAACCCACATCTCTGACATGGCCATACTATTTTGGCAGCTTCAAGGCCGCTAAAAGTCTGTATGCATCTAGTGCAGGTGTTATTGATTCCAATGACTATTTCAGATAGAAAATATAAGAAAATAAGTAGTCATTGTTATGTAATAGTGATTTCAAGCAAATAAAATTTATATTATGTTATACTCACACATGTTTCCCACACTTTTTGTGTGTTTTAATCTATCAGTATCCCCTATTTATTTACACAGGACACCTTCCAAAGTACATGGAGTGGGATGGATATGGAATTTGATTTTGATTCATCAATCTGGATATAAATAGATAAACATGGTTATAGTGTTGTTTTATGTCGCATAAAAGTATTACAATAGATTTAAAAGGCATACCAATTTTTTCTCTACTGAAGAGTACCCCGTACTTAATTTACGGTAGGGGTACACTGGTTTTTTTTCCCATTATTTATTTTTAGAACTCAGTTGTTGTTTGATAAATAAAAAACTATCAATAAAAGTGATGAATACAAGTAACGTCAAATAATGTATTAATAGACACAATGTACCTAAAAATTCTTCTCCCCATGACGATTTCTAAACACATCACATGCTCCTTGGGATATCAAGTGTGCATAAAGAGGAGGTGGGTGCGGATTGATTTTCCCTTCATCATCTTTAAGATGATATTTAGTTAAAATTGTGAGGAAGCCTCTATGAATCCTTCTTGAAACTCTTAATAAATATTCCTTGTGAGAGGCATCTACTATAAATTCACTCTGCAATGGATGATGAAGAGTGAGTCAATATTTTAGTATTTTATTTTATTTTAATAAATAATGATATCATAATGTAACTATAATCTCTTCCCACGTTAGTGTCTTAAGCCCGGTGACAACATGGTTCCACGACAATACATCAATTAGAATGTGATGACAAGTGATGATTCCAATGTAGCTACTAAATATGGATTTATTGGGGTTAACATGTTGGCCTCGCTTATTCCATCCCACCTCAAATTTGATTCCTTTTGATTTTTCCTTAAGGATTTTGGCTAACACTGTGAAACTGTGGTGCTTTTGTTTTTTTGCGCCATTAGGGTTTAATTTCTTACCATTTCCTCAGAAGCATCATCATTATGTTCATTTGGAGCACTATCATCAGCACTGGGACCATCATCAGCAGGTTGAGAGACCTGTTGTGCCTCAACATTGGGACCAACAAAAATAGGTTGAGAAACATGTTGTTGCTCTGCACTAGGACCAGCAACAGCAGGTTGAGAGACCTATTGTGCCTCAGTATTGGGCACACCAGTAGGTGCAGAAGTCATTATCTGCAGAAGTGGTTTAATATTTAATTTAGATTACATAAAAGTAGAAGCGAAGAGATAATAACATAATGTAAAAAAATTATATTAAAATAAACAAATAACCTGATTATTGAACTCTCTTTTTTAAAAGGATGAAGAGATTTGACCCCTCTATCAAATATGTAAATCCCTTCATTGTGTCTCCTATGAAATATAAATGCCGTCTAAATTGGGACCGCTATGAAATGATTGCGAAGTCCTAATGAAAGGGTCATCCTCTATTGAACTTTCATCCGACCCTTCAATTATTTTGGTTGATAATAGAATAATTGACCAGTTTTGGTTTACATAATCTGGAACATAAAATACTTGTACTGCCTGTGATGCCATTATAAATGGTTCAGCTCTCTCCCCTTCCTTACTAAAATTAACATTCACGAATCACAATTCATCTATTTTAACAGATTTCCTGTTATCAACCCACTTTCATTGAAAATTTGGCACTTGTAATTTCTTATTATCCAACTACCATATTTGTTTGATAATGCCAAAGTATGACATATTTACATAAATTGGATTTCTGTCCTTTGCACCGAAAACATGCATCACTTCAACCACAAGTTTAACCCCACTATTATGCATGGTAATATCTTCATCATGTTCATTATGATAGAATTTATAACCATTAACTACATAAGCATTGTAAGATAATACATACATGCTTTCTCCTCCGTCTAGCCATCAAAGTCGTTCTAAAATTGAGTCCGGATTTTCATCTAACTTCTTAAAAATATGGTCCCAAAACCATCCTATAAACAATCAATTATGTGTATCTGATATCCATTTTTCAACTCTAGATGGATTCAAATGCCTAAGAATTTCATTGTGGTTTTTAACATATGGGTCAACGTTGAAACTGTTATTCAAAACGTAAAGGTGGTATGCTACCGATCTATAATATTGATTATGGAAACCTATCTTCTAGAAATTACTTCACCCTGAAGCCTCCCAGTTTGATGAGATTTAAATAGGCCAACGTTTTCCACACCAGATAGCTATTCGGTACAGAATTCAATAGAGTCCTCAACAATATACTGTTCCAAAATACAACCCTCTGGATGAATTTGATTTTTGACATACCCTTTCAAAATCTATGTATACCATTCAATGGGGTTCATCCATCTATAATGTAAAAGACCACATAGTTGAATCTCTCTCACAAAATGAACCATTAAATGAACCATCATATCAAATAATGTCGGTGGGAAGAACATTTCCAATTCACATAACATGACAAAAATTTCTCTTTCCATATTTAACAATTTCGTCGGGTCTATAACTTTTCTACATATAGCTTTGAAGAAGAAACATAGCTTAATTAATGTATGGATGACATTCTTGGGAAAAATTCAATGTAAATATGTAGGAATTAAATTATGCATCAAAACATGGAAGTCATGTGATTTCAGACCCTTTAATTTTAAATCTCCCATTGACATGATGTTCTTTATATTTGATAAATACCCCTCTGGAACCTTTACGTCATTCAAGAGGTTGAAAAACTAATATCTCTCCTGACTAGATAGAGTCTAAGTAGTAAGAGGAAGAAAATTTCATTTTTCACCCTTCACTGGTGCCAACTCTTCTCATATTTCCATCTCAACCATTTCCAATTTAGCCTAAATTCCAGCCTTTATTTTTCCGGGTGCATGTAGAAACATGTCGATGACACTATCACATAAATATTTTTCAACATACATAACATCAATAAAATATATGACATACATACAATTATAGTATGGTAATTTAAAAAAACTGATCTCTTTTTTCAACCAGTTTTCTTATAGTTTTTGGAAAACGGTTTACCAAAAGTATTGTCCACATATTTTACTTTCTCAAACAATTGATCACCTATTAGTAGAGACAGTTTTGTACATTCTTCTGAACTTCCATAAAATGGTGTCATCCTAGATCAGTACTTATGCAGTCGGGGTAAAAATCTGCGATATCCTAGAAACACGGTTTTCGATGAATGTTTCAACCTAATTGACTGTTTACCTTGTTCACAAATAGGAAACCCTTGAGTTTCTTTAATGTTATATCCTAAAAATTTTCTATTAGCAGGAAAGACATTTATCGTCCCGTACAATATGTCTCTCAAAATGAAATATTCATTTTTGTAAGCATCATACAACATAACACCTGAATCACACAATAATTTCAAATCCTTGATCAATGGAGACAAATAAACATCAATATCATTACCTAGTTGTTTTGGTCTTGATATAAGCATATATAACATGATGCATTTTCGTTTCATGCATAACCACGATGGTAAGTTATAATTTTCTAACATAACTGGCCATGTACTATGACTGCTTCTTTGAAAACCAAAAGGATTCACCCCATATGTAGATAACACAAGATAAATGTTTCTCGTCTCATTTCCAAATTCAAGATACTCATGATCAATTATCTTCCATTTAATAGATTTTTTTAGGTGACATAGTTTCCCATATTTAATTCTTGTATCTACATGCCATGCCAATTGTTCGTCAGTCTCCTCACTTCCATACCGATGCCTAAACCTTGGAATGAATGGAAAGTACCATACAAATTTCATAGGAAAGGATTCATCTTTATTGTATTGAGAAGTGCCACACTTTGGAAATTATTTAAGAGATTTTTGGTCCTTGCGAAACAATATACAGTCATTCAGGCAGGCGTGTATTCTTTCATAAATCAGACCCATCGATCGTATCATTCTTTTGGTATCGTATGTTTGGCTCGGGAGCTCATTATCTTCTGGGATCATGTCATTAAAGAGAGAAAGTAGTTTCATAAAACTGGAATCACTCCACCTGTTTCCTGCATTCAAATTATATAGCTTCATTACGGCTGAAAATGTTGTATATTTAGTGTAACGATCATACAATGGTGTTTTTTCACAACTGTCTAACTTCTCAAACAATTTTGGGAAATCACGAAGTTCATCTTCAATTGTCCTTGTCATTTACTCAATACAATATTCATCATAATTCACATCTATAATCACATCCTCTATACAATCGTTTTCATTGTTCACACTTGTAATCATATCAGATGATCTATAAAATGTAGTTTTATCCTAGCCACTACCTACATTCGTTTTCCCCATGTTTTTTTAACATGTATAACTTCAATCTATTTCAGGACAGATCTGGTGTTTTTCTAACTCCTCTGGACTAATTTGTCTTGAATAAAAATAGTGTAAACATAGACAAAGGATTTTAGAAGGGTAAAATGCATGATCTTTTTCAAACTTGATAAACTATTTCACGCCATCTTCATTCTCTTTTTTCAAATGATTGTCATTCATCCATTATTTATTCATATTCATCTTATTTGATATAGTAATATTAATATTTAAAAAAATAATTACACAAAATATGTTCAACAAGCTATGAGAATCCCTTTCACTATAATGTTTTAGTATCCCACATGTGATCTATATGCATTATTGTAAACCGGTTTTTAGTGGTTCTCTAGAAACATAATGTCTCTAGTCAAGAACTATGGTACTAAACCAATAAATGGTATGATTTTAAATAGAGTGCTTTCGGGTGGAAGGATTCATTACATGTTTTGTTATGGTCATTTGACTTGGGTGTCTATAAAGTGAATCATAGAGTCCTCTAGTGAAGTGGTTTTCTAAGATTCAGTGGAATTTCACTCGTAAAAAAATGGCGGTGCCATTGAAATGGGTAAAGTTTGGATTGATATTCAATGGTGGAATAACTACAACAAGGAAAACTAATGGTATACCAATCATTCCAACAAACGCAAAACCATAAAAACACAAAATCATGCTCACAATCGAAACACCATACTAACCAAACAATCACAATTTCAGATTTTACAAAGCATCCCTTATTTAATTCCATTTGTTAATTCAGGGGTTATCACCAAAGTTTTATCATCCTAGGGAATTAATTTATTAGTCAATTATATGTAAATTACCAATTTTTATATTCAAATGTTCAATAGGAACGGACCAACATGAAATTTATTTAGTGCGCAAAGAAAGACCACCAACGACCACAATTTTCAGTGGGGCGTTTAGGCCATACATTTAATATTATAAACATCAATATCAAACAGTAATAACATGAGAATAAGAGGAAACCAATGAGTAATAGGAGAAAACTCACCATGAAGGTGTCATTCAGTGCGTGACAGAGGTGCGTTCGTGACATAGGAGAGGCGCGCGACAGAGGAGATTTCCAACAGAAAAGAAAAAATAAAATGAGAACTCATATGTTATACCTATCAAAAATAGGTCCAATGAGATTTAGGAATGAGACATGGATGGTTAAACAGTTTTATTGGTCAATAGTGGGATTTTATTTTCCATCTATGATATCTACTTCCTATTTATTTATTTTTTGCGTATATAATGTTTTCTTAGATGTTCAACTCATGGAATAACATCCACCCCCCAAAAAATAGTATAGAGGGCATAACATAGCCAACCTCCCACATGATCTAAACCATTAACATAAGGTGGGTCCCATGGATAAACTCCCATACATAAAGGAGGACCTAAATAAGAATAACCAATCTAACCTTCAACATAATCAGAACCACTAAAATAAATTATATCTTGTGGAAATTCGCATATACCCCATGATGTATAGCCAAACATAAACATTAAAAAATTTGAAAGAATGTTCACCTTGGTGGATTATCTCTACATTGCAATCCCAAGTTCACTAGAACTTATCCTCATCAAAGATATATAATAATGATTAAGATATAATGAACAAGAATGGAAGATAAGCCTCATCCTAGATCTTATCTAGCTAATGATTGATACCTAGCATCGAGAAAGAGGCTATTACATAAGAAGCTCATACATGACACATCCTAAGCAGCCTCACGAAACATATCCATCATTAGCATATCCTATAGATAAACAATATATCACGATGATCCTAAGACCAATATGTAACAATATATCAAAAAGAAATCTCTTTATTCATATTTAGTTACCAACCTACAACACCCCATGTGTGGATTTACCTACATTTAATGTCATGGGGAATCCACATTATTATTTACACTAACATCATAATCAACCCCTTTCTATGTACTTTACCTATAAGGGTTCTAAAGGAGATGTCAAAATTTCATATAGCCATGATAAATATTTTCTATGGGATAATCAATACCAACCATGTACTCAACATGATATAAAATTTAAAATAATACTTGATATATCTCACACAACAACCTACCCACTAGTAATTCCATCACTAGTACCCACTAAGGCATCCCCCCAATCTAACGGTCGAGGGATAAATGTCTTAAGAGAACACAAATACCATGGGACATAATATTATATCTCCTTACCTTCCATGATATAATGATCACTCTCTAATCTATTATCTCCCTCGGTCCAGTGGGTCACACTCCAAATATTATATACATCATATAAAATGGTTTACACATATCCAAATCAATACCTAGTCTCCTAAGAGACCTAAGACATCAAACAAGGTGGTTAGAAATCAAAAAATTCAATGTATCAAGAATCATCCAAATTGAATACATTTATAAATAAATGATCACCCAATATCAAATTACCTAGAAAAAAACATTACCTATATCTATCACAAGAACACCACATGTTATAGAGAACCACCCATTAGTTAGAACAAAACAATAATGGGAATAATTTGATCATAAGGATTTTATAAAAAAACCATTTCTCATAATGTGCCAAATGAACAAAAAACATTTTTTATGGTGAAAATCCAGATAAAATGATTTAAAATATCTTCCAAATCAACTCTTAAGACCAATATTATGAATATAATTTTATAAAACCACATGTGAACCAAAAATCCAAAATAATAACATTTTTAATAGTGAATGTCTATCACAATGTTTACAATATAACTCATATGGGTTAACACATCCTTGTAAAATATAACAACCCCTTTAGGACACTTCAAGAACATTACACACCCCAAAAACATTATTTTAAAATCAATAGGTGTGAAAATCCCATTTAAAAACCTTTATATAGTACTGGATTTGAATTTTTAATATATTTTCATGCTTTGAAGGCCACCTGGGAATTTTTTAATATAATTGGTACTTAACATATTCCATAATAAGGCTTAAAAACCTCCTAGAAATCAACATTATTCTATCATATGAAACATACATATAAACAAGATGGATGATTCTTCCTTCAATGAAAACTAGTAAACTGACCCACAATATGTCCTTATAAACCATTAATAAATAAAACCCCCATGATTAAAGTCACCTTATCCATGATTTCAAGATCCATATATTCTAGGGTTCACAAGAGAAAACTAAAAAGGGAATTGAAAGGCCCAAAATATTTATGGAATGAGAAGGAGGTTTTTTTTGGGAAACTCTTTTTAAAAGAAGAATAAATACACCAAAATGATGAAGATGAAGGGGGAGAAGCTCACCACACACCATGGATGGATTTCTAAGATAGAGGGAAGGATATGGGGATCTAGAGAATTATCTAAAAAGGGAATTATTTTAAACTAGAAAATTTTGTACTCCTTGGTAGATCATATAAATCACTCAAATGGTTTTCTAAGTTGCATCCTCGTAGTGTGGTAGCCAATGATAAGGAAAATTCTCCCACCATGGTTTCTCAAGTGGACATTCCACACTAGGAAATTCCATCATCCAATAATATTCCACTATAAAATTATAGTTTGACCTCATATGAATAATGGATGGTTTTTGTAAAAATACACATGAATTGAGCCATGACACATACACACCAATGGTTCTAAATTGTTTTAGTTAGGTTTCCCATATTTTCCACAGAATCATGTGCAACCAGTGATGAATGAACTAATATAGATCATAATGAAATAAAAATTCATATCTATAAGGGTTACCAAGTAGGAGGGATCTCGGTAGAGGAGGGATCACAGTGGAGGTGGAGGTGGAAGTGGTGAAAGAGGAGGAGGATGGTCACGGTGGAGGAGAAGGAAAAGGCCGCGGAGAAGGAGGAGGAGGAGGAGGTGGGGTTGCGGCGGGGGAGGGGTCACAAGAACAGGGTTTAGCTTCTGTGAAGGCTTGAACGGGTGTGAGGGAGGAGGGGCCTGTTAGAGTTCTTTTATAAAAACTGCTAGAACCTTTATCAATGCTAGTTAAAAGCGCTGATAAATGTATGTTTTATCAATTCTAAAATAAAAGATCTGATAAAACATACCTTTATCAGTGCTATAATTTTAGCAGTGATAAATAGCTCTTTTATCGGTGTTTTCTTAGGGCTGATAAAGGTCCGTCTTTATCATCCCTAAAAAAGTACTGATAAAACTGCTATTTATCAGTGCTAAAATTATAGTGATGGTAAATTATTATTTTATAAAGGTATAATTTTGATAATTTATTTAAATTCTTATATATTTATTTAAAATGATATATAGGATGAATATATATTTATTTATTAATAATTATAACTATAAATAGTTTATATTTATAAATATTGGTGTATAATTTTTAATATATATTAATAATTTTTTTAATTATGTATATATATACATTTAATTATAACCATAGAAATACTTTTTTCAATTAAAACATTATATATTTATTTTTGAATTATTTAAAAATATATATTAAATATAAACAATTATTTTTTATTTAATGTATACAAATAAACATTATTTTTGAATATAAATATAATAATTTTATATAAATTAATAATAAAAACATTTATCATTTCTAACAATAGCGCTGATAAATGTACCCTTTATCTGCACTAAAAAAGGTGATGATAAAGAGTACATATATATCAGGGCTTGTTTTAGCCCTGATAAAGGCTACCTTTATCAGTGCTTTTAGCTAGCACTGATGAAGGCACACCCCTTTATCAGTGAATTCTGTTTAGAGATGATAAAGGGAAGTTCTTCCCTTGCCCTGTTTTGTGGTAGTGGAGCCACTTGGAACTATATATAGAAGCCCCAAAAGGTTTTCCAAACTCTGTGAGCTCACCATATCTCACCGTTCCAACTCCCACTTCACCCAAAAACATGATTGAATTTATAAACAACACAAATAATCTTTAACCATAGATATAGCACCATCAATATAAATTCAAGTACACCATAAGCAGGTAAGAAACACTCAAAACTTAAGACTAGACACAACTTGTCAAGGAAACTTAAGGTTTATAATGAGTAAGAGCTGAAGAAACACAAGTCAGCTAGTTTGTAATGAAATGGGTGTGTTTGGATCATTAATTGTGGATTATTGAAGAAAAGTCAGCATGGTTGTGTTGCGATTGGAGTATGGTGTTGTCAAGTAGCGAACAATGCATCTTTATGTGGTAATAAAATAAATTGGCATGTAGATTAACTTTTGAGAGTATCAATTCATTGAGAAGACCGATGATAAGAAAGAGCGGTGACAACTATTTGATTCTGCAAGAGCTTAAATGATGTAAGGGATGAGGACTCTATTAGGGTTCTATTTAAATACCAGGCAAGGCTTTTATCAGTGTTTTCAAAAAAGGGATGATAACGATCCCTTTTATCAGCCCTAAAATAGTAAGCAATCATAAAATAGATCTTTAGCAGCACTAACAAAGTGCTCATAAAGACCTAATTTTAATAATATAATTAATATAATTAAAAAATTTAAATGTATTTAAATAAAAAAATATTTATATAATTAAAAATATGCATTAATAAATAAAATTATAAAAACATATTTACTATTTAAATGTATTTATTATAATTTTATAATTATTTAACTGTATATATTTATTTACAATTATATTTATAAATAAATAATTATATATTAAAATAATTATAAATATATTTATATATATTTATATAATTATATATATATTAATATATAAATATATGTAATTATAAATATAATAAATATATTTATTATAATTTTAAAATTATTTAAATAATAATTTATTTATTTATTTATTTATATTAATAAATAAATATATTTATATATATTTATATATATTTATATATATTTATATATATTTATAAATATTTGTATATAATTATATGTATTTATATAATTATATATAATTATATAATTATATATTTTTAAATATATATATTAATATAATTATATATATCCATATAATTATATATATATATATTTATTAATATTTAATTATATATAATTATAAATATATTAAATATATTTATGGAGATTTTTTATTTATATATTTATTTATAATTATAATTATAAATATATATATTTAAAAGGTATTTATATACAATTATAAATGTGTTTATATAATTACATGTATTTATATATTTACACACACACACACACACACACACACATATATATATATTATTAATAGAGAATGGCGACACGAGAGCTGCTCTCTCATGGATTCATTTAGGGTTTTTTGCGTATGGCGACGCGATTTGATCTTGCTTTGGGAGAATGATTCCTGGATCAGAGGTGATTCAATTCACAAAAGTTTGGCGTTTCTAGATCAAAAGATAGAAATGTTGAATGGGGCATGCACAAGCCGAGTGATTTACCTTCCGTTATCACAAACAAATCTTCCTTCTCTCTCTACAAAGATTACGTGGATAGGGTGATTTTTGGAAGGGGAGATTAGCACATCTCAAAGCTGATGCTGATGCAGTTTTGGAATGACTGAATCTAGGTAATCACTCAATTATTGCAAGATTAATTTTTCCCAGGGGATCCAAACCACAAACAGCGGACGACCTAGCTGCGCATTTATCTATGGTGTAGGTTTTTTTTCAATTTGAGATGCATATCACTGGGACAAGGCTTCTTCCACATAGTCATTCCCATAGATGATTTCAAGCGGCCTTCATGGGATCCTTTATTGATTTCTCTCAATCTTGGTGTCCTTCACTTTCGTTAATATGACATGAATTTTAACCCGTTGGAGGTACTCAATTCATCATTTCAACTATGGGTTAAAAAATTTATTCTAAGTTGGGTGTTATGGTATCCAAAAATCCATTATGACATCTTGTTTTCGATTGGAGTTCAAATTAAATTGGACAAGGAAATTAAGCTCACACGATGCTCTATTTTTGGTTGATGTTTACCTTGGTTCCACCATGGTTTAAAAAATCATTCTCTTCACTAATTCTATTTAGTTTGAACTGAATGTTGATTATGATAGAGTGCTGATGTTTGGTTCAGACTACAGGTTAATTGGCCTTGATCATTTGAACTGCTAAAGAAATGCCTCTTGTTCATTCTATTTAGATCGCAAGTATGAAGAAAATCAATACAACAAGAAGCCTTAGCCTACAAAGGACTCTTCCCATGATGTGGGCACTAGAGTAAATCATTTTCGTCGTTATGACATTTTAGAAGGGGGGACCACACTGGGAACCTCTTCATATCTTGTAGAGAAATAGTTTGATGGGTCCATTAGTTTGAACAAGGGGGATATTATGAAGGATAAAATTTTTATTTCATCCATTAATATTGATTGCTTGGTTAAATCATTTTATACTCATGGTGGTTCCTCCCCTATGACCAATCGGTCTTGGGATGATAATACAACAGAGGGATCTTTTTAGATGCCAACCAGGGGAATGATCCTGACCCTTATGTTGAAAATAATCAAACCTATTGGAGGAGAGCATAAAGAGAAATACCTTGAATGAAAAATATGTCAATGTATTTGAAATACAAGAAGTAGTTTATGAAATTTTTTTATAGGAACAAGGACTTGTTTCAAGAAGAAAAAAAGGTAAAAAAATCATATTTTTATTCCCCTGTGATATGTATAGGGGAAGAAGCTGACAAGAAGTCATCTAAAGGGAAGAATCCTATGGATAGAAAAGTATTTCAAATGGTCTCTTAGAGGAAAATCAAATCTATTTCTATGTCAAGTTTGGTTGATATGAAAGTTCCCACTTCAAACACTTTTTAACTATTTGATTCTGAAAATAAGATGACACGACAAGAGCATACTGATCCACTATAAGTGGATACTATTTTAGAAGGGACTTGTCAACAACCTAAATCATGGAGATGGTGTCATCATCAAAAATTACATGGATGAGGGCTTGGATGAGATGATTGGGATACTGTACAGGGGTGTTGCTGAAGGGTGTCTTCCAGGACTCAACTCACCCCAAAGTAGGAGAATAATATGGAGAACTATACTTCTCTCTTCAATCAAAAGAAATCACAATCTGATTGGGAATATTCTGATGAAGTTGGAGATTATGATCATGATTTTGATCATGTTTATGGCGACTCTTGATTTTTTTTCTCTATGAATGAGGGCTTGTCTCTTTCTTTGACCCCATCCATCTTTTCTTGTGCTTTCTTTATTTTTCATTAAAGTTTAATAAATGGTAATGAGGTTTGGTTTTTGGATAGACATTTTTTTGCATATATATTACTAATATACAAATAAATAAAATTATAAATATAATAATAAATTAATTATTTAAATATATATATATATTTAGAATTATAATTATAAATAAATATATTTATACATTTTTTTATATAGTTATAAATATATTTATGTAATTAAATACTCAAAATGGAATAAACCCTGGTTTATAACACATGATTCTGAAATTTATTAAAAATAAAACAAGAAGAATGTTCAAAAGAGATTGATATGGAAAATAGTGACAAAACACTGCCACAAATCAAGGTAGAAAACTAACCTAGAAATAAGAAAATAGAGTTCATCTTGCAAAATAAGATCGACCACCGCCCTTACCACTTAGATGACAACACCTCTTCCAGGTTTTATGCCTTTTTCATGTATTTTCATCTTCATCCTGAGGGTCAATGTTGTCATATTGTTGGATGAGATCTTAATGAGGGTGAGGATCTTCTTCACTAGATAGGCCTAAAACCTTTGTTAATTTCTTCAGATTAGTGCTAATCTTTGTGACGATAGCCATAATGCTTGGGGTCTTTTTGTCAACTCAGAACATTCCATGTGTGTTGTATAATTACTCAAAAAAACATTCCTATTATTGAATCTATTTTAATGTCAAGAAGATTGAGCTTCAGTTGGAACTAGATCAAGGGAAACTCACCATTTTATTTAGAACCCTCTTCTCTATTTCCATCTGCAACACCTGTGTCATTAGTACTCCTAGTCTCCATGAAATTGGGTATTTACACAAAAATAATATTGACAATAGGACTTGGGCCCTGTTTAATCTGACCAGATCCAGTTAGAGATAAATTCTTGTTTTTTTAAACTAAAAATACCATTTTAATCTTACATTGATCATTTACAATGGATATCCCATGATCTAATTGTAATTCCTAATCAAATTCATTTTTCATGACCAATTCTTCATTCTCACACTCAATACCCTTAACAAGGTCATCATTGGAATCATTCCCTGAAAACTGTACATCATCATAAAAAATTTACACCTAATACCCTATATCATAAAGTTATAGAGAAGGTGAAAAATTTTTTTGGTTGTCATCCTTGGTGCTCAAATTAGGGCTCATGATCATTCCTTCAATATTAGCCAGTGCAGTAGCCTATGAGTCACTTTAAAATGTTGTCTGCCACTTGACATTTCCACCATCAGTTGATTGTTCTTTATCCTCTACCAAACCACAAATAAGTGAATCTTGGAAATAATCCCCTAGATGAGAAATGATACTCTCATCGACCATCGTCCCCCTGATCCATTATGCATTCCCATGACATTTCAGGTTCTAAGTGTAAGAACCCGTGTTTTTCCGGACAATCATTTTGAGCAGAAATTTGAATTTTTTGCTGTTGGATGCTCATGATGGGTAAAATGGTCATTTCCCCTACCAGATGTTCTTAGATAATTTTTATGACAACTCCGTTGGTTCCAGAATAGGGTTTTTACTCTAGTACAGGAGTTTGGAGGAATTCTGAGCAGTTCGAATTTTGGCGAAATATTTAATATTTAATATTATTAAATTAAATATTAATTTATTCACGCGAGTTTTCTTAGTGATAAATTTTAAACAGAGAGTCGGATTGAGATTCCGTCTACGCCATTGAGTCTAGAATGGGGAGTTTAGCTTAGGGAAGGCATAAACTCATGTCGGGCGTCGGGGCCGGCCCATGCCCCTTTTTCTTCCTTTCTTTTCTTCTTTTCTTTTCTTTTCTCTCTTCCTTCATCCTCCATGCACAAGCTACATGTGTTCTCTTCCTTTTCCATATACCATGGGGTGACTTGGGATATTGAGAAATAGGAGGAGTTGGAAGGCGAGAGTGGTACCAATTCGAAGCCCTCGACGCGCTGATTCCGCAAAGGGCAACCAGGAGCCGTGAGACCAACCGAAGCTTCAGCGGTTTCCGCCCAAAGGTAGGGCCATTTACGGTTTCACAATAGACCCCCTTTAAAAAAGTTGTTTTAAGTTTTTAAAGCCTTATATTTCTCGTTGGTATTCCCATGGGGCTCGATCTGTTGTTTTGGGGGCGAAAACGGGCGAATCGGGCGTTTTTAGGGATTTCATGTCGGAAAACCCAGTATACACGGCGCGTGTTCCAGGGGAACACACCATGTGTTCATCCCATTCGGGGAAGATGATGTTTTATTGAGTACATGACATGTAATTTGAGTACACGCCGTGTAGTGGGTGGCCGTGTGGCTGTCCGTGTGAAGTAGAACACAGAATAGTGGTTTTTTTGAAGTACACGCCGTGTAGTGGTACATGGGCATGTTTTCGGGTGAAAACGAACACGGTGTGAAATTTTTTTAATAGTGCACTCTGTGTACAGTAAATTACATGCCGTGTACTATTACACAGGCAGGCCCAATGGGCTCTGGCCATGTACTCTGGCCATATACTGCTCCGGTTTAGTAATTTTGGTATATCTTATACTCTGGAAGTCAGAATTGGGCATGTGAGTAGACGATTCTGAGTGTTTTTCCACATAGATCACGATGGGGTAATCCTTTTGAAATTTAGAGGTCATCTATATTTGGTTTTGGTGGTTTTTATCTAAATTTAGGGGTTCTTCCTCCAGTTATCGAGTTCAGTTGTCACCTGAGAGTGAGACTTGGCGTGTATGATAAATTGGGTGTTCGGACCAACATAGTTGAGACCTTTAATAGAAGATGAGCTATGATCTATATTCCATAAACTTTTCTTTAGAGGACATTTTCCTAGTGAGACGTTCCCTTCTGGCCTAAGAGGCCGTGAGACCGAATGCTTCTAAGGGTCCCCTGAGGGATGCCTTGATTGTGTGCCGAACTTGGGAGTCCTTGTAGGAACTCTCTCATGTTTTCTTTGAGAGGATCCCTGTTATGGGTTTCCTCTTTTGTTATTCATTCGAGGATATTATGTAGGATTCCTCTTTACTAAGGATCCCGTGTTGGATTCCATCTCTCTAGTTATCTGGAGGTTCTCGAGTAGGATGACTCCTTGGTGTTTGACTTGTGGGTCCCAGCGGTGCCCATTGTTTGACTGACCCTGAGTGGTTACGTCGGGTTTGGGTTGAGATGGTGATCGGGTGTCACCTAGAACCCGTGCCAAACTAGTGCTCCCTTTGGGATTTGGATGTATTGTTGGGTTGGGCGTTCGGGCCCCCCGCACTTGTTTGTTTATATCTAACTTGGGTTGTTGATGCTGTAGTTGTTACCAGAGGTGTTTCCTGGTTGGTGGATGGTGAGCCTGACGCGAGGCATCTTCTTTTTTGTTGGGATACCTACTTTGCCTTGTGTGCCCGAGTAGTAGGTGGCTTGGTGTTTATTTTCCAACAGTTGTGCGTTTTGTGCGTTTTTGAGATACGAACCCATATTTGGGGTGTTGTGTGGTTGAGGATGTGGATATTTTAAATACCTAGAATTGAATACATAATTAATTATGATAATAAAATACTATTTGGAATCACTGCTTGGATCCAGGACTGTCTCGAGGGGTGTGTTCCTCTGTTTAGCTGTTTGGCCAGGATACCTGAGGGTATACCATGTTTAATTATGCATTACTTTTTCCTTGAAAGGATTAGTATATAAACTTATTATTATGATTTGGGCTTGTCCGGGTTACTTGCGCCTGAGGGAAGTGTTTTACTTTAGCCTAAGGGCATTGTTTTCTTAGCCTGAGGGCATGGTTTTATTATATTATCCTGAGGGAAAGTTGATATATAGCCTGAGGGCATGGTGATATATAGCCTGAGGGAAAGGCCTGAGGGAAAGGTTACTGATTCGCCTGAGGGAAAGGCCTGAGGGAAAGGTTACTGATTCTCCTGAGGGAAAGGCCTGAGGGAAAGGTTCTGTTTATCCTGAAGGCATGGTTTTGTTTAGCCTGAGGGCATGGTTTTGTTTAGCCTGAGGGCAAGGTTCTGCTTAGCCTGAGGCCTTGGTTCTGGTTGAATTGTTCAGAGATATATTTCTGGCATTGTCCGAAGAAGGTATATATCGATGGGATTACAGGCCCGGAGATCGACTTAATGATACACGACTTGAGTGGCACGACATCCATCTCAATGCCCTTGCACAAGATTTCCAAGATATCAGGCTTATGGTCCCAAGGATCGACTGATGATGTGGTTCCTTGTTATTTGAATCACTTAATCATGAATATTCTTATTTACATATATGTGTATAGGTATGGGACTATACATGTGTACGTATATAGATATGGACATCCATGGTGGCACTTTCCCAGTTGAAAGGGATTACATACCCTGAGTTCAACTGCGGTTGCACGTTTGGTTTACTTCCTTTTGTAGTGTTCTAGCTAGTATGAGCACATTGCTGTTGCATACACTTTTAGCAGTACAATTATAGGTTGTTTTCGGGGTGCCCTACTGAGATTTTTTCTCACCCCTTCATGTACACCTCAGTGTACGTGTAGACCTTATGTCTGCTTTTCAGGTTTATCATGAGTTGCATGGTGGACAGGGCTGAGGCCCAGTGATTCATGATCGAGCAGAGCTGCTCGAGTGATTCTACTGATCACGCTGCTGCAGTTCGACAGTGTCTGGAGATCGGGTATGTGGATTGGATCGGAGTTAGTAGCATAGGCATGCAATTTTAATTTCAGTTTCTTTTGTACTTGTATCTGTATGGTCGGCCATTGGTTGAACAGTGTTGTATAGTATTGCATAGCTATTCAGGATTTTATAGCATTTTACTATTGTAGCTAGTTCTATTTCAGTTGTTTACTACTTCCATACTCTGTTTACTTTCCACTATGTATGATACTTAGTTATTTCTGTAGTTTCCTTACTCTGGTATGAGGGCATAGTCTCCCCACTATCACACCCTAGGCCCTCGCTGCATATCGGTAGCCTCTGGTGTACGGGGAGGCGTGCTTGAGGCCTTGTGGCGAACTGGCTCGGAGCACTGGTTTAGTGGCTTCCGGGTCGGGACGTTACAAAGTGGTATCAGAGGAGTTTTCTTTACTAGTTTTTATTATTTGGGATATGGTAGATAGGAGTATTAGGAATGTGTTAGAACCTGTCATGGATATCGGGCTGGTGCGTCGAGAACACTTGTTCCGGTAAGAATTCCTGGTTGACAGGGTTTGGGATTGCTGTTCTGATTTTGTGATGTTACAACTGTATATGATTTTCCCCTTGAGCGATGCAAATTTTGTTTGATTTTTTGATTTACTATATATCTCTGGCTCTTGGCCATTGGTAAGATTCCAGGGATGGATTATGACTCTTGTCCAGCAAAGGCAAGAGGCGTCTCATGAATCATACTAGGCACGTAGGCTTCACATCATATAGGCCAGTTAGTGTGTGTTTTTAATGATGATTGAGACATTTTGGTCCGCTTACACATACTTTTCACTCTGATAGAAGGTTACGTGGTTCTATGTCGAGGTGTTTTTGTTGAGGATGATGACTCAGTCCTTGTGCACAGGTGGTGCAGTGACCTCAGTTGGTTTTTATGGCACGTGATGCCTTTTTGTTTAATCACTTATTGGGTGTTGTTCCTTAGGTCTGTGGCTATCTAGTCGGATCATTGAGAATGGTGTCGATAGATTCCAAGGCTTTTCTGGTGAACTGGACCTCCTTGGATTATTACCTTATACAGATACTCGATGAGTGTCAGTTCAGTTTCTCTTCTGCTTGGGTTGTGAACTCCATGGACTAGTTCCTTCTGAGGATGCTCAGAGAGAATCAGGGCCCTTGTATGTTGTGTTTTGGTTTTGACTTTTTGGTCGTTGTTATCTTTACCGTCTTCTGAGAGGTTTTGGATCTTTTGGGCTAGGTGGTTAGACCTTATGACCCAATAGTGAGGCTTTTTCTATAAGGATAGGTGGAAGACCTAGGGACCCTTGGTTTTGACTCGAACCTTTGTAGGTTGATGTCCGTTTTGTTCTTGGGAAACCTGTTTAAGGATGTTTGACCCGTGTTTGAATCCTGGTCAGGTTTTGGCAGGATGCTAGCATTGCTCGGAGGGTGATGGACACAACTTTAGTGAACTCTTAGTGTACTCTTGTTAGAGATGATCATGTGCTATCTTGATTCGTCTTGAGTACGCTGAGAGAGCTTCGACCTTCATAGAGCTCCGTTTTCTTTCCTAAGTTTCATCCCTGTTGAGGATGGAACCTTTTCTGGTTGCGCTCTCGAAGTGGTTTAAGGAAAGCATATGGTGGGGAGAGCACCATTGGCCCTTTGAGGTGGTTTTCCTTATTTAGATTAAACTTCAGTGTTTTCCAGGAGCTTTTGAGCTTAGGGTTTTCTTTTAAGACAACGATAAGGGTATTCCTATGGTGGGGAGTACCAGATCGGTCATAGTTGAATGTCTTCTGTGTAGAAGTGGTGGTTAACACTATATGGATAGTCATCAGACAGTCTATATAGCTTGTTTGTGAAGATTCTCAGGTTATGAGTATGGCTTCTAGTTCTTTCACTGGGCTTCTCAGGGATGAGAAGGTTTATGGTGGGGAGTTTGTAAGAACTCGTGTTTTTCCGGACAGTCGTTTTGACCAGAAATTTGAATTTTTTGCTGTTGGATGCTCGTGAGGGGTAAAATGGTCATTTTAACGTACCAGATGATCTCGGGTAATTTTTATGACAACTAAGTTGGTCCCGGAATAGGGTGTTTACCCTAGGACAGGAGTTTGGAGGAATTCTGAGATGTTCGAATTTTGGCGGAATATTTAATATTTAATATTATTAAATTAAATATTAATTTATTCACGCGAGTTCTTTTAATGATAAATTTTAAATGGAGAATCAGATTGAGATTCCATCTACGCTGTTGAGTCCAGAATGGGGAGTTTAGCATAGGGAAGGTATAAACTCATGTTGGGCGCCAGGGCCGGCCCGAGCCCCTTTTTCTTCCTTTCTTTTCTTCTTTTCTCTCTCTTCCTTCCTCCTCCTTGCGCACACTCCATATGTGCTCTTCCTTGGCCATGTCCCTTGGGGTGAATTGGGAGATTGATAAAGAGGGGGAGTTTTAAGGCTAGAGTTGTACCAATTCGAAGCCCTCGACACGTTGATTCCGCGAAGGGCAATCGGGATCCGTGAGACCAACAAAAGCTTCGGCGGTTTCCACCCAAAAATAGGGTCGTTTACATTTTCGAAATATATACCCTTTAAACAAGTTGTTTTAAGTTTTTAAAGCCTTTTATTGTTTGCTGGTATGCCCATGGGGCTCGATCTGTTGTTTCGGGGGTGAAAACGGGCGAATCAGGCATTTTTAGGGATTTCCCGTCGGAAAACCCAGTATACACGGTGTGTGTTCCAGGGGAACATGCCGTGTGTTCTTCCTGTTTGGGGAAGACGAAGTTTTCTTGAGTACACGCCGTGTACTTTGAGTACACGCCGTGTAGTGGGTGGTTGTGTGGCTGTCCGTGTAAAGTAGAACACGAAATAATGTTTTTTTTGAAGTACACGCTGTGTACAGTAAAGTACACGCCGTGTAGTGTTACATGGGCATGTGTTCGGGTGAAAACGGACACAGTGTGAAATTTTGTGAACAGTACACACTGTGTACAGTAATGTACATGCCGTTTACTATTACACAGGCAGGCCCAATGGGCTCTGGCCATGTACTCTGGCCATGTACTGCTCCAGTTTAGTAATTTTGGTATATCTTATGCTCTGGAAGTCAGAATTGGGCGTGTGAGTAGTCCATTCTAAGAATTTTTCCACATAGATTGCGATGGTGGAATCCATTTTGACATTTAGAGGTCATATAAATTGGGTTTTGGTGGTTTTTATCTAAATTGAGGGGTTCTTACTCCAGTTATCGAGTTTAGTTGTCACCTGACAGTGAGACTTGGCATGTATGATAAGTTGGGTGTTCGGACCAACATAGTTGAGACCTTTAATAAGAGATTATATATGAGCTATCTTCCATAAACTTTTATTTAGAGGAAATTTTCTTAGTGAGACATGCCCTTCTGGCCTAAGAGGCCGTGAGACCAGATGCTTCTAAGGGTCCCCTGAGGGATGCCTTGCTTGTGTGCTGAACTCGGGAGTCCTTGTAGGAACTCTCTCATGTTTTCTTTGAGAGGATCCCTATTATGGGTTGCCTATTTTATTCTTTATTCTAGGATCTTATGCAGGATTCCTCTTTATTAAGGATCCCGTGTTGGATTCCTTCTCTCTAGTTATCTAGAGGATCCCGAGTAGGATGACTCCTTGGTGTTTGACTTGTGGGACCCAGCGGTGCCCATTGTTTGACTGACCCTGAGTGGTTACGTCGGGTTTGGGTAGAGATGGTGATCGGGTTTCACCTAGAACCCGTGCCAAACTGGTTCTCCCTTTTGGCTTTCGATGTTTTTTTGGGTTGGGCGTTCGGGCCACCCACACTTGTTTGTTTATATCTGACTTGGGTTGTTGATACTGTAGTTGTTACCAGAGGTGCTTCCTGGTTGGTGGCTGTTGAGCCTGACGCGAGGTGTCTTCTTATTTTTGGGATACCTACTTTGCCTTGTGTTCCTGAGTAGTAGGTGGCTTGGTGTTTATTTTCCAACTGTTGTGCGTTTTGTGCGTTTTTGAGCTACAAACCCATATTTGGGGTGTCGTTTGGCTGAGGCTTTGGATATTTTAAATACCTAGAATTTAATAGGTAATTAATTGTGATAATAAAATGTTGTTTGACATCACTTCTTGGATACAGGACCATCCCGAGGGGTGCGTTCCTCTGTTTGGCCATTTGTCCAGGATACTCGAGGGTATGCCATGTTTAATTATGCATTAATTTTGCCTTGAAATGATTAGTATATAAAGTTCTTGTTATGCTTTGGGATTTCCCCGGTTACTTGCGCTTGAGGGAAGTGTTTTAATTTAGCCAGAGGGCGCTGTTTTCTTAGCCTGAGGGCGTTGTTTTATTATATTAGCCTGTGGGAAAGTTGATATTTGGCCTGAGGGCATGGTGATATATAGACTGAGGGCAAGGCCTGAGGGCAAGGTTACGGATTCGCCTGAGGGAAAGGCCTGAGGGAAAGGTTACTGATTCTCCTGAGGGAAAGTCCTGAGGGCAAGGTTCTGTTTAGCCTGAGGCCATGGTTTTGTTTAGCCTAAGGGTGTGCTTTTGTTTAGCCTGAGGGCAAGGTTCTGTTTAGCCTGGGGGCTTGGTTCTGGTTGACTTGTTCAGAGATATATTTCTGGCGTTGGACAAAGCAGGTACATGTCGATGGGATTACGGACACAAAGATCGACTTAATGATACACAACTTGAGTGGCATGACGTCCAGCTCAATGCCCTTGCACAGGATGTCCAGGGTATTGGGCTTATGGTCCCAAGGATCGGCTGCTGATGTGGTTCCTTGTTATTTGAATCACTTAATCATGAATATTCATATTTACGTATATGTGTATAGGTATGGGACTATACATGTGTATGTATAAAGATATGGACATCCATGGTGGCACTTTCCCAGTTGATAGGGATTACATACCCTGAGTTCAACTGCGGTTGTATGTTTGGTTTACTTCCTTTTGTAGTGTTCCAGCTAGGCTGAGCACGTCGCTGTTGCATACACTTTTAGCAGTACAGTTATAGGTTGTTGTCGGGGTGCCCTACTGAGATTATTTCTCACCCCTGCACGTACACCTCGGTGTACATGTAGACCTTATGTCTGCTTTTCAGGTTTAGCATGAGTTGCATGGTGGATAGGGCTGAGGCCTAGTGTTGCATGATCGAGCAGAGCTGCTCGAGTGATTCTATTGATCGGGCTGCTGCAGTTCGACAGTGTCTGGAGATCGGGTACATGGATTGGTTCGGAGTTAGTAGCAGAGCCCTGCACTTTTACTTTCAGTTTATTTTGTACTTGTATCTATATGGTGGCTAGTGGGTGACCAGTATTGTATTGTATTGCATAGCTGTTCGGGCTTTTATAGCATTTTACTATCGCAGCTAGTTCTATTTCAGTTGTTTACTGCTTCTGCACTCTGTTTAATTTCCACTTTGTATGATACTTAGTTATTTCCTATATTTTCTTACTCTGGTATGAGGTCATAGTCTCTCCACTATCACACCCTAGGCCCTCGCTGCTAGTCAGCAGCCTCTGGCGTACGGGGAGGTGTGCTTGAGGCCTTGTGGTGAACCGGCTCGGGGCACTGGTTTAGTGGCTTCCGGGTCGAGACGTTACACTAAGGATACTTTAGGTGTGACATTGACTAGGTCCACCTATAAGCCTAGGTAACAATCTGTTTCAGCTCTAAAGAAGACTTGGAAGTGGTAGGGGTTTGAAAATAATTGTCTCTAACCTCATCCCTTGGCATAATTCTAGTATATTGTGAATTCTTTTCTTGCCTGATATTGTTCACATTCTACTTACATTTATTTTCTTCATGTGCTCTTGCATCACAGTTAGAAACAAAATTCTATCCCCACAATTGGATTTATCATTCCCAATAATACCATAAGTAGGATAGAAATGTGGAATTCTTTCATATATAATCTTGATATTATCTTCATCATAATGAGAGGAGAGTATAGCTCTATTAATTAGAGTGGTTCTTAGATCAACCAAAATGAGAGCCATCGCAAAAGAGGCTAAAACTAGCCAACTCAGTGGCAGTTCCATTTTAATTAGAATACTAATAGAATAAGAAATATCCTATGAGATTTCAAGTTTCCATAAAACCCAAATTAACCCATGAATTCTGACCCAAACCTGTGCACATATTTATATTTAATCATGCAAATTGAAATTAAGATTCCATTCATGAATTTTAATCGTTATAGGTTTTTATAAATAAAAATATTTAAAAAAATTGTATATAATTATAAATATATTTATATAATTATATATATAATTATATACATACATATTATTATATAATTATAAATAAGAATAAATATAATAAATATATTTATTATAAATAAATAATTATTTAAACATATATATGTTTATTTATAATTTTATAAATAATTATTTTAAAAAATTATATATATTTATAATTTTATGATTAATTATTCAAATTAAAAAATTATAAATAATCTCATTTAAATAGATTCGTCATATAAATTTCAAACATATTTTAAATGATAAATTTCAATAAACCAAAACAAATAATTATTATTCATATAAATTAAAAATGTATTTAAAATATTACATGTATAGTAAAAAATACATGTATAACTTAATATTACCAAATAATTAAATATATTTTTAACCCTATTAATAAATATCTAATAATAAATGATTAAAAAAAATCAAATAATTTACAAAAATATTATGAAAAAATTCTTTTTAGAAGCCAAAGATCTTGAACATTTATTAAGGATGAAATAAAAAAGAAAACATACAAGTGAGAGAGAAGGGGTCATGAAAAGAGTTAATCCCTTATTTGAATAATAAAACTATAGATAAAGAATACCTATAATCATAAGAAGAATCAGAGTCATCATCATCAGTGGTTTTTCACTCTGAATGTAAATTTCCTTGATTAAGAATCCCAAGGATCCTCTCCATGGACCTTTCCCTCTCCATAGTGAGCAATTTCTTTGATTCCTTAAAATATGACCTAGTAGACACAATCTTGGGAAGACTAGAGTAATATGACTAGAGTAATATTTCCACAACCTTCTTTTTGGAGGAACCAGAGAAAGACCTCCACTATTGACCATCTTATCCTTACCACTTAAAACAATATCTTTAAATGAAACTGGATCACCTCTTCTGGAAGATCAAAGATGAGTGGTGTCCCACAAAACCATATGATTTACCTTATCGATTTCATCATCATAAATATTACCCCATTTTTTAGAAATTCCTAAAGAACTGAATGCATTATAAATTTCTAGAAGAAAATCCACACTCTACTGAACATCAGATTTCCCAAGTCCATCATCATGTTTAACATGCCTTGAAAATTCAGTATCCAGCAATTGAAAAATAGAACCTTTCTCATCAATTGGTGAATGGGAGCAACTGGGTACAACACCAATAACCTTATATATAGACTTCCCCAAAAGAATAGGTTTAGATGGAGCTCCATGCCAAATCACGCCCATAGAAATACCATCACTACTACTGCAATCTGATTCCTTATTCCTAATAGTAGGATCAATGATAACATTTTCTTCTGGATTCTAATCCACTTCAGTCCCCAAACCATATTTAGCAGTCCAGAATAATCCCCTCCCTACAACTAAATATTAACAACTGCCTTTTCCCCAAAGTATTATCCTTGAAACATTGACATCATTCCCTTCAAACCTGATGTAGGATGATCATCCATGGCTTCCATTGGCTTCAACACCGGGTTTATGGGAAAATAAAAGGAAATTACTTGTTGTGAAGACTTCAAATCCCACATCCATTTGGATTTAATATCACAATACACTATAGAGTGTCCCTTCGAGCCACATAATTCAAAAATATTGCTCTTATGATTTTGAACCAAATTCCCAACAGAATTACACACATAAAAAATCTAGAAATTTCTCACACTCAACCTTGATTTGAATGTCATCAGTTGGTGTAGAGATAATAACAATATAAAAAAGGTTGGAGCTATGATCAATATCAACCATTATCCTTGAAAAGCGTATTGTCCAAAAAAAATTAGGACACCAATTGCAGGTGCAATGCCGTGGATAATTTTTGGGTTACACATAATCAAATTGAGACCAAGAAGTCTCACACACACCCATGAAAAGGTATTCTTGACCTATAAAACATTGAAATAAATGAACCATTCATGAAGATGAACCATCCAAAACTTCAATAACAAGGGAATAACAACCCACTCATGAGATCTTTAACCCCCTGATTGAAAGAGGTAGTGGAAAAAGTCTCCACCTAAAGAAATGCATCTACAATTGGAGAACCCCTAGAGAAATGATATCCTTCAACTCAGATCCTCCATATTATAAGGCTTAAATAATTTTGGAAGGATAAACCACACAATCAAAGAGTTTTCTACCATGGACACCTATTCTAAGAAAGAATCAAAATTAGCCTCCATAAGGGCAACCAATCCTTTCCTATGAATCCAACCAAATGAAGATACTTTGAAGGTGGCGAGATGATGTTAGCAATTATCAAGATCCAAATATGAGTTCATACAAGATATTCCATATAAATCTGAAACTCTCCTAGATTTCTGTAGAATAAACATTGATTTTAGATTTAATTATGGGCATCCAAACACACCTAGTCTTCGATTCAGAACCGAAAAATCATTGAGAAAATGCGATCTGTGTGCATCATTTTTTCCATTCACCATAACAACATCCATTTTCGTCACAGATTGATGCACACTAAAAACTCATATTGGAATCAAAAAATAATTCTAAGTATCATGTATATCTGAATGCATATCATCCTCTCTATTCACTATAATTACATCTAATAATGCTCAACATGTGTTGTCCTCTTCAGTCGACCTCGCAAAATCTTTCTAAGTAAATTTCTCACTGCCAGCCAAAAGCATGAACCTAAGATAGTGTGGAAGCAAGATCAGCATAGAGAAACCCTAAATTGAAGACTCAGAAACCCCATTAGAGTGGTGCTACTGAAACCTCGTCACTTCTTTCTCAATTAAAAAAATATTAAAATGTAAATTTGTAACATTTATGTGAATTATAGACATAAATATTTACATATACACATATACACACACACAAATACATACGCATGTACACATATATAAATATAGGTAAATATATTATAAATTACTTAATATCAATATAAATATATATTTAAATAAATATATTCCATTATATATTTTAAAATTGTTTAAATAGAATACAAATATATTATATTTATTTTAATTATATAGTTTTTTATTAATGTATATAAATTAACTATTATACATTTTGACTAAAATATATTTGGTAATTATATATATATAATTATGAAAATAAGAATCGTTTTTTATTGAAAGTTTTACAAATCATGCATATATATTATATGTACATAAATATAATTATTTTAATATAAATATTATTTAAAAATATATAAATATTTATATATAAATTAAATTACTCACAACGACCTTTATTAGTGCTAGAATAAAGAACTGATAAAGGTTACACTTTTATTAGTTCTAAAAATAACTGATGATATAGGGGTGAATTTTATCAGCACTAGAAAAAATCACTGACAAATGGTACCCTTTTAGAAATACTTTTTTAGCACTGATAAATGGATTCTTTCTTATCACTTTCTGTGAGCACTGATAAAAGTCGACCCTTTATAAGTGTTTTTTCTCTTGCCCTATTAAATTTCAGCACTGGATAAGGTGAAATCTATAGTAGTGTTTCCTCACAAGGATCTATTCTCTTGTGCGTCCAATCCTCCAAAACATTTCCTCCACAAATACCACTTTTCATTCAATGTAATTTCCTTGAGCGCAATTATGCTTCCTTCAAACCCACACTATTACATCGTTGCAATCCCATCATATACTTATTAATCATAGTAAATATAATAAATATTTTCTTTTTATGAAATTAAATTAATAAATATATTACAAAATAATAATAAATATTTAATAATAATACTATTATTTATGAGATAATCATCATTATTATTAATAGTATTATTAGTCATAAATATATATAAAAATAATTTACATTACTAAACAAATTATTTTTAAATTATAATTATTAATAATGAAAATATTATTTTTGTTATTAAATAAATAAATAATAATATAATTAATATTGATTGGATTTTTAATTATAATATTAATTACTTTTAAATACCAAAATAAATATATTATTAATTACATAATTTATATTCCCTCTTAGAAAATATTAATAATTATGTTTTTTATTAATTAAATTATCCATCACATTATTTAAAAAATATTGATTTAATATTAATTATACTTTAATAAACAGTAATGACATTATTTTTAACCATTACTATGAATTTATTTGTAATTATTTATTACATTTTTATATAATAATTATTTTTTGAAAATATGTCATGATTTATAATTTATTATCATTAAAGTGTTATTATAAATTTGAACCACCTATGTTTTTTGTCTATGGATGTGGACATTGGTAGGTCGAAGCATAAGGAACATGGTCTCCATCAAACCCAAAAGGGAATTTTTGGGAAAGTGATATTTAGGACGTTCCCATCATTTCAGAAATCCTCCATCAAAATGAATTGATTATCAAAATATTGTGGTCTCCCTTGAAATAGTTTTTTTATCCTTCTAAATGAAAAATTCAACAATTAGGTGTTCAAATCCTATTTACCTTATGGCCACACCATCTTCTAATCACTATATTGTTTGAATTGTATTTTTACGGAATTTTGATTGAATGGTTAGATGGTGATGATTTTACCCAGGATGAGGAGAGGCATTCAATGCACCATTAATGCATATTCATCCTTATTGGAAATAATAGTTGATTTGTACTTGTCTGTTAGTGAAAGGTTTTTCCATCATTTTGTAATATCACTCTAAATTACACCATTCATTAGGTATAGGAACATACAAACACTACAAGAAAGGATCATGATCGTAGCGTCAACACCATAGCATCACCAATCCAAGAAAACCCTAGAAACAACCAAACCCTTGGAAAACCTAGGATCATAGTTTCACTGAAGGAGAGACACAAAACAATAAATTTATAAATTTATATGATATATTTATGATTTTAATGGTATTAAATGTGAATTATTATTTTCATTAAAAATAGGGTGTATAATTATATACCACATTATATGTGACTGAATGATAATCATTATCATTCAACACATTATTATACATAATGTTTCATTAATTTACTATTTCATTTGATGAAACGTGGGTGGGGGGGATTATATTCATGTATATGATATGTGAATCATCCATGAAATTTATCCATGAATTATAAATGAATTTGTAAACGTGACTACATAAGGAGCATCCTTTTGGCTTATAAAAACACTACCATGTAATGGTAGTGGGGTTACTATGATCCCTCATGCACAATCAATACTCCATAACCTGATGCTCTCTATTATATTACTCTTTTTCACTATTAGATTCTATCACATTATGGAGGTTGGTGGATCCTGCTTGAACATCGAGTGATTTAGGAGAAACCACTAGATACCCATAGAGGTGGGATGCTTATGTTTTCCACATTGGTGAATTTTAAAACTAATCATTCAAAGATAAAAAGGTTACAGAAAATATTTGGTGTATGGTATTCTTGTACAATATTTATTCATTTCATTATTATATACAGGCTTTATATTTATTGAATGGATATCCTCAGACAAGTGTTTTAATTAATTTCACTGCTTCTAATAATTGTTATTAGTCTCCAAAAAAACCCTTCAGGGACCTGACCCTACAACCTTGAACTCAACCCCCCAAGTCCATACCACCCTTCCATGCATAGGGTGTAAATATATAATTATTATTGAAAAATATAATGATTTTTCCCCGAAAAACAATGCATTAATATTTTTTGAAAAAATCCAAAAATATAAAAAATTATAATTATATTTCCAAATAATAATTGTAGTTAGGGTTTGGATTAGTGGTAAGCACACCATAATACTACATCAAAGTTTGGAGTTCAAAACCCATTAGATATAGGTACTATAGAAACACTGTAGCAGCACTATGGTAGAACTGTAGTGGCAGTTTCACTGTAGAAAGTATTGTAGCAGCCCGAGTACTATAGTAGCACTATTCATAAGAGGGCCTTTGGGTAAACATTATGAGACTTCAAGGCCATGTAATGGGATCTCACGACCACTAGAACTATGAACCATGTAATGGCATTCATAAACACTAGGAATATGAGCCATGTACTAAATAAATAAGTCTTTATGGTTGGGTTATCTTCTAGGGGGATATGGCCTGCCTTTCTGGTCTTTATGTGATGCGTGTGTGTGTGTTTTAATGAAATATTACCCCCAATCACCTAATATATATATATAATTTGAATTCATTAATAATTCAAAATTACTTTTTTTAAAGACATAAACAATATTTATTTACCTAAATGTAAAAAACTATTATTACAATTAAAATTTTTATAATAATATTAAGTTAAAATGATAATTTTTTCTAAATGAATAGAAAATAATTATTTTTTAAAGGTATTTTTTTAGTACCTAATTTTTCAATGGAATAAAATATAATATATTTTTTAATTCAAGTGAAAATTATTTTTTAAATGGGAAAAATACCAATTTAAATAAAAAAACTAAAATTTGAATTTAAAAGTAAGAAGAAATATTTAGAAAATTTACTAGAAAATTTATTGAAAATTTTATAGGGAAAATATACATGAAAATAAAACATAAAAATTGAAAGGAAAAACGATATCAAAAAATCCAATATAATATTTTATCTAATACTAACATTGGAAAATTTCAATCAAAAAATAACATTGGAAATTTACATTTGCATTGGATATTTTCTCATTGAAGAAATTCACTATAAAATAAAATTATAAAGATCAGTTAGAAAATCAGATTGGAATGTTCTATTTTAATTTTATATATGTCAAAATACCTTTAATAATATCTGCTTTAAAAGAGTAGAGAAAATTATCACTGAAAAATCCATTAGAAAATATCTATAGAAAATTCCATATAAATATTCCCCTAGAAAAATACACAATAACCAACACATCAAAATCCATTGGAAAACCCACATGAAGAATCCACTATAAAATTCAAATGATAAATTCACTCGAAATATCCACCCTAAATAACCATTGGAAAATTCATGTAAAATTTTCAATTGGAAAATAACCGTGACTTCCACTAGAAAAAACAAATAAAAAGTAACACTCCTAAAATCAATTCAAAAAATGCATTTAAAAATCCATTAGAAATACCACTAGAAAAATACATTAAAAATATAATGGGAAAAAACATTTGATAAAATTTCTTATGGAAAATTTTAATGAAAAATCCACCAGAAAATTCTGTTAAAAATAATAAAATATTTCATGATTTGAATGTTTATCATTTCTATATGGTTCTAAAATATTAATATTCAATATTAGTGAGAAAGAAGATTTTTTCAATGTATTAAAAAATTAATTACTTTATAAAATATTTATAAATTATAAAGTTTTCCAAAATAATTCTTCCCCATTTTTATTTATTGAGTTATAAAATATTTTTTAACATTTAGTTAAAAATTATTTAATTTTCAAAGTTTTCAGAACAAAACAATTAACTATCAATCTATAAAATATTTCATATATGGATATAAAATATATTAATATTTTTCATGTTTTTTAATTTTCTAATATCTTTAGAACCAATTTTTTATTATTTTTCTAAGTTCTACACACATGTACATTGATGAGGTTGTATCTGTGTTTTAAAAAAAATCTCACAATCCCATTTTTAACTCCTTTCAATCTAATGGATGATCTTTTTGGTGGATGAGGCATCAACTCCAATATAGGGAAAATATTGTCTCAAGTTGGGGAAACCACCCTGATTTTTTGGTCTATCATGGGATTATTACCCCATGTAAAAAAATGATGTTGTTGGAGATATCAATTTTAAATTAGATTGATTTAAAAATAAAACCATTTTTTAAAATATTTTAGACTTAAATACCCTTCAATTTTTCTGTAATACAATTAAAAAAATTTTAAATAAAAAAATATTAAAAAAACAAAATATATAATTAGAAATTATTAATAATAAATATTTTTGAAAGTATAAAACAATTCTAATAAATATATAACAATATTAAATAAAACTACATGTATAACAATAATTAATTTTATGTTTATAAATATATAGTAATTACTAATATTTATTTTAAAATTTTACATTTTTGTACTTATTATCTCTAAAATAAATATACGAAAATTTATAATATTTTTTATAAATATTTATATATAAATTACTTGTACATTCAATTATATATACCTATATTTCATCAACATTAATTTTTAGTGAAATTTCCCTTTTTTTGGAATCATATTTTCGATATTTTTTTCATGTATTAGATATTATTGTTGAAAATTTCTACATGAATTTTAAATTAAAATTTCTAGTGTAAAATATATATTTGATATTTCTACTAGGAATTTGAATGAAAATATGCACTAAATGTTACCAATATAAATTTTCACAAAATGTTTCTACAATAAATTATCAATGAAGATTTCCAATAAAGAAATAAAATTTTAATTTATGTATTAATTTATCTTCATGGTAATTGAAAATACAAATTTGAACTACCATTTGATACTTTCTTTTGAAATTTATAATGGAAGTTTGCATTGAAAATACCCAATCAATTTTCACTAGTAATCGAATTTATAGTAAATTTATTTATATGTGCATATGTTTTCACTAAAAAGTTTCAATGTATGTATGCACTAAAAATTTAGAGTATAAATTTCCAACATAAATATGAAATGAAAAATTTCAATACAAATTTAGAAGATGAATTTTCTATTAGTGTCATCTTTCATTGTAAATGTTCAATATAAAATTTAGATGTATCTTTATATAATATGTTGGTGTGTTTTATATATATATATATATGTATAAAAAAATTATCACACACATATATATATATATAATAATTTCCCATGTATAAATTATAAAAATATATATAATAATTTCATTATTATAAGAATTATAATATACATCATAATTTAAATATATGAATTTAAATACTAAGGATATTTATATTATTAAGATATATCATAAAATAAATATATATAAGAAAATAATACATTGGTGATCATCTATCACAAGTTACTTCATCCATGAACCAATTATTTGTGTGAGGACCAAAAATATTTATTTGTGTGACTTATTTTACTGATCAAGGTTGAACGCCCCTGGGATGAAACCATCATGCTCTTGGATGTGTTTGATTCAAAGGCATGGGAATGGTAGTGGAAATACAACCTTTTTTCCTTATACATGGAGGATGCGAATGTTTACTATTGTGGTGTGAGGGGTGATCCATTGGATTTTGTGACATAACAAGAATATTCTAAGCATCGATGACTATAACAAGAGCTTGGCCCTCCAAGCACTGCCACCAGCAGTGTGTGTGGAGAAAGATGAGTATGAGTGGGAGGAGAGAGAGGTGGTGGCAGTGGTGGGGATGTTAGGAGTGTTTCAGAAGAAGGAGAGAGGAGAGGGGAAGACGAGGGAAGTGTGTGTGGTGGAGGAGACGGTAAGGGCATGAAATAAGTGGTGGTATGTTTGCATCAACAGGGTAGGAAAACAGATGGTTGGTTTGGTTTGGACCGGTGTTGTTGAATTTTTACTGGACTCCATGGACTAGAAATTTAGGGTTTCACTGTAACTGGGAGCTCTAGGAGGAGTCATAGAAGATATTTTATTTATTTATTTATATATCTAGTTTTATATTCATGAAAATATAGGATATGGTTTTACATATTTTGAAAATGGGTATTGTGAAGTGTCTATGTGAGATTGATTTATGACATATTTTTTCCAGTTTTTTAAAATTTTAGATTTTCTATTTGAAAATTGTAATTGTTAATTTTTTTTAATTTTCTTTGTTTTACATATTTTTTTAAATTGTATGCTTGTATGAATGTATGAATTAATGTCCTTTTTTTATTTAATTTATGTAAAAATTATTGGTTTTTTATGATTTAATTAATATTGAATGATTTAAAATATTTATATATATGGTGTTTTGTAATTTAAATTTTAGGTATAAAATAAGATAATTTATATTTAGTGAAATATTATTGTTTAGAAAAATGTATATATATAATTTAAATTTTGAATAGTTAGATTTGAATATGTTTATATGTTCATATTATATTATATAATATATTCAAAGTAAAATAAATTTAACTTTAATATTCGATACATAGATAAATAAAGCAAATATACCTAAACTATTTATCTAAATTATAATATTAATAATTATTTATAAGAAAAATGATTAACTTTATTTGAATATAATTATATATATGTGTGTTATATTATTTATCACATTGAAATTTATTTATATATAGAATATATTATTATATATATATATATGTATTATTTTTAATGAAACTAATTTTTTTACTATTATTAATAATTTTTAAATTATATTAATTATAAATTAATATTATTTTGAGTAATTATGTAAAAAATATAATTATTTAAATTTTGGAAAGTTTAATTACTCCCAAAAATGTATATATATTTATATAGTTATAGGTAAAGTTACAATATGTAAAACATAATAAGTATCCCCAAAAAACATGTTAAGATTACTGTGTCATGACTGATCTTGAGACAACCAACCAATATATGATTGAGATTGCATATCTTATTTTTTTTGTTTGAAGCTATATAATTTTTATTAATTTCATTTTATTTTCTTCATTGATGGTTTTCATGTCATCCCTATATCTATTTAAGGACATGTGTGTTCGTGTATAAATGTTATGTCTCATAGACCCCTAAACCCCCTCACTTTCACTTGAGTTGCATCCATTATCTATACTATTCATCATTCCTCCCACATCACATGGATCCTCCTAAAAATTCCTCCACCTATGCGTCCACCATTCCAAGAGAAATTTCCATTCCTATTATTACTTCCACAATTTATACTTCCCAATATTTTTTCACTACTATAGATTAGGATAAAGGCAGTGCAAGAAAAACCCTTTAACAGTGTGGAAAAATAATTGTTTTCCTTAGTGCCTTTAAAAGGGGAACCCCATTATCAATGCTATTTATAATACCAATAAAGGCCATAATACCTTAGTGTGTTGTTGTTATGATAATAATATACAACAAAAAACAAGAAACAACTATAGGTTTCAACAACATCAAATACAAGATACGGAAAATAAATAATTTACTTGACATAAAAATTAAATAAAAAATATTAGAAAACACTATATTATAGACATTTGAAACATTTTTTTTGTAAAATTACATTAGAAATTAAAATTTATCACAAAAATTTAAAAACATCAGAGCTTTCATTTTCTTTGGAACCTGACCCCCTGTCAAAAATCTTGATCATGGAATTAGTTTCCAACAAAAGACACCAAATCATGAAAAATAATCCACCTATATAATAAAATTGTTCTTATGTTAATAATAATACAAAGAAATAAATTAAACATAAATATGAAACAATACATTAATAAAATGTCAATTTTTAACTCATAATAGACACTTTCTATCACTCCAGGCATACCGTGTGTCGAATTGAGGTTCGGATGATTCCTACATGTCAAAAATGACTTATGGATTGTTTTCAAAAAGTATAAAAACAATATGAATCCGTTTTATTAGTTTTTGAGTATGTTCATTTTCCTTTCTACTAAAATGTAAATTTTGAATACAAAGAAAAACCTTGAGTCATACTGGTCACACTTTGCATCAAATTTAGGTTCTTCTAATTCTCATATATCATAAAATACTTATGAATCATTTTCCTTAAGCATCAAAACAATCCGAATCCATCTACTCAGTTTTGAGTATGTCACTTGTATTTTTTTATTAAAATTTCATTTTTAACTAAAAACACAAAATCTGAGTCATACTACTCAAATCATGTGTCATTTTAATAAGATAATTAATCCCAAACATCACTAATGACTTATGAATCATTTTTATATATTATTAAAATAGTATAGATTCTATTTCTCAATTATTAGTGAGTGACAAACCTTTTGAACCAAAATGTCAATTTTAAACTAATAACGGAAAACTTGAGTCATACTGAGCACACAGTGGATCTAATAGAGGTTTGGATGATTCCAACATGTCAAAAATAATATATGGATTGTTTTCCTAAATTATAAAAAAAGATAAATTCATTTTCCAAGTTTTGAGTATTTCACTTGTCTTTTTTACTAAAATGTAAATTTTTATTAAAAAGCACACATTGAGTCATATCAGTCACATCGTGAATTAGCTTATGGTGCAGCTAATTCCTACACATCAAAAATGACTTACAGATCATTTTCCAAATTATCAAAACAATATTATTTTTTCTAAATTTTGAGTACATGACTTGTGTTATTTTAATAAAATGTCATTTTAAACTAAAAACACGCACTTAGAGTCATGCCTATGACATCATGTGTTAATTTGAGGTGAAACTGATTCCTACACATCAAATATATATTATGAATCTTTTTCATAAATTATCAAGAAAATATGAGTGCATTTTATTTGTTTTCAGGGAGAAATACATGTTTTGAACTAAAATATTAATTTTAAACTAATAATGAACACTTTGAGTAATACCAGGAACATAATGTATCATATTAATGTGAGGATAATTCCTACACATCTCAAGTGGATTATGGATCATTGTATAGATGTATCAAATCAATAAATATTTGTTTTCTTAGTTTTGAGTATGTTACTTTATTTTTTACTAAAATGTCAATTTTAAATAAAAATACACACTTAGAGTTACACCAATCACATCATGTTTAATATAGAGATGGGTATGATTCCTACATGTCACAAAATTACTTATTAATCATTTTCTGAAAGATTCAAAACAATATGAACCATTTTTATCCATTTTGAGTATATTACCTGTATTTTTAAGTAAAAGGTCATTTGATACCGAAGACATTAACTTTGAGTTATACCAGTCACATCACAGGTCAGTTTGATTTGATATTGATTCCTACATATCATAAATGAATTTTGAATTATTTTAATAAAGTATCAAGTCAATATGATCATTTTTTCTTAGTTTTCAGTGAGTGACACATTTTTTGAACCAAAATGTTAATTTTAAACTGATAAGGGATACATTGAGTCATACCTGACACACCGTGTATCGGATTTTAGTGAGGTAGATTATAAAAAATAAAACATAACCTATGGATTATTTTCAAAAATTATCAGAACAATAATAATGTATTTTCCTGGTTTTGAGTATGTCTCTTTCCTTTTCTACTAAAATATAAATTTTAAATAAAAAACATATAGATTCATTCTGGTCACACAACGCATCAAATTTTGGTTTTGATGATTCATAAATGTCACAAATTACTCATGGGTTGTTTTCATACAGTATCAAAAATATTCAAATGTCTTTTCTTAGTTTTGATTATGTCACCTACAATTTTTTTTACTAAAATCTCATTTTAAACTGAAAACAAGCACTTTGAGTCATATCGATCACATCGTGTGCCAGTTTGATGTGAGAAAAATTCTTATACGTAAAAAATGATATAAAAAGATTTTTTCTAAATTATGAATATAATTTGAGCATGTTTCCATGGTTTTTAGTGAATAAAACATGTTTTGAACTAAAATGTTAATTCTAAACTAATAAAGAACACTTTTAGTCATACTACACACACCATGTATCAGATTGAGGTGACGATGACTAATAAAAGTCAAAAATTACCTATGGATAATTTTCCTAAAGTATAAAAACAATCAGAATGTGTTTGATTAGTTTTGATTATTTCACTTGTATTTTTTAGTAAAATATCAATTTTAATTATAAAATATGCACTTTGAGTCATTCCAAACACACTGTGTATCATATTTTGGTTCATTTGATTCCTACACACAAAAAACGACTTATGAATCATTTTCCTAAAGTATCAATAAATTCGGATTATGTTTTATCATTTTTGAGAATGTGATGGTTTTTTTGAACTAAAATGTAAATTATAAACTAAAAACATACACTTTAAGCCATAAAAGCACATTGTGTATCATATTTAGGTACGACTGATCGAGGTTCAACTTATTTGTAAATCATTCAAGAAACATTCATGAAAAATATTTTGAGGAGTCATACTTTTCCTTTCAACTATTGAAAAATCTCTTGGTAGATGCATCCTTATGATTCACTTTACATTTTTGGAAACATGTATTTTCCTCTTCCATCTAAAAGGAACAAGTTTTCCCTTTTCTGTTTTTTTGTATATAGTAGAATGAAAAGTTTAAATTCACAAAGTATCTATGAAAAATATAAATATGTATCATATAAAAATGATTAGGAAACTTAAAAATAATTTATAAAATGAGAACAAAATTAACTAAAAATGTATCATGAATTCACCTTTCCATGATGTATGTATACATTATTGACCCATTTCCCTATTTTCATTATCTCAATTATAGCCTTGAAGTCCAGTATTTCAAGAGCATGAGTAGATTTGAACTAATCACCCCAACTCTAGAAAAAGAAACCACCTTTATAAGAAAATAATTCTAATGTTAGTAATACTATAAATAAATAAATTAAATATAATTATGTTAGAATACATTAATTAAATTCCAACTTTAAACTAAAAACATGAAATTTGAGTCATATCAATAACACCATATATTAGATTGAGATAAAAATAATTCCTACACATAAAAAATGATGTATAGTTAGTTGTCATAAAGTATCAAAACAATTCGAATGTATTTTCTTGGTTTTTATTATGACACTTGTTTTTTTCTAAAATGTCAATTTTAAATAAAATACACACTTAGAGTCATACTGGTCACAAGATGTATCATATTAAGGTGTGTTTGATTCCTATATGTCACAAATGACATATGTATTATTTTCCTTAGTTATCAAAACAATGTGAATGTGTTTACTTTGTTTTGAGTATGTCACTTGTATTTTTAACTAAAATGTTAATTTTAAATAAAATAACACACTTTGAGTCATGCCTATCACACCATGCATCAGATTGAGTTTCAGATGATTCCTAAACATCAAAAATGAATTTTGAATCGTATTCTTAAAGTATTAATACAATTTGAATGTGTTTGATTAGTTTTGTGTATATCAATTTTATTTTTTTACTAAAATGTCATTTTAAATTGAAAAGGTTCAATTTGTGTCATAGATTCCACATCGTGTATCGATTTGATGTGAGACTAATTTCCATATGTCACAAATGAATTATAAAGAATTTTCCTAATGCGTGAAGACAATAGGAATGTTTTTACTCGTTTTTTAGTGAGTAACACACATTTTGAAATAAAATGTAAAATTTAAACTGATAAGAGACTCTTTGAGTCATACTAGGAACATCGTGTATTAGATTTATATATGAATGATTTTAACACATGAAAAAGGTCTCATGGATTAGTATTCTAAATTATCAATACAATATGAATTTGTTTGCTCATATTTGAGTATGTAACATGTGTTTTGAACTAAAAATTAAATTTTAAACTTAAAACATAGTGTTGAGTCAAAATTTTATTTATGAGTTTTCTATTCATTTTATTTTTGAAATAACACACTATTTCTTAAATACTTAATTATTAATAATTTTAAATCTAAAGTATTTTTAGAATGTTTTTATAGAAAACATACAATTTTACCATACTTTGAAATAGTTTTAAATTATTTGAGAAAACAAAAAAACATTGTCTATTATAGTTATCGTAATCATCATGGAACTGAGAATAATCAGATTGACTGAAAATAATAACATTTGGATCAATATCACAGAAATTCATCGTAATGATGTGTATAAGTAAATCCATCGTATTGACTTAATTTTTAATTATGAATATTAAAAAAGTTTTATCATATTGGAATATTTTACTCTTAACACTGTGATGGTGTATTGTTAAACGACTTCAGTAATTCTATTATAATATGACCATTGAAGTGCCAGCTATCCAAGTTATTGCAAAAAACATAGAAAAATATGATTGTTGGAGATAAAGAATATAGTTTGAAGGATTGACTATAAATACTTGGTCATTCAAAGAGTTTTAAGCAATGGTTGACATCAATTTTCATGTGCGTGTGATCTGTTTTTTTTTCTGTCATTTTTCTAAAGTGTAAAAAGTGTGAAAAACTTGTTCTTAGTCTTTTTTATTGTTTTAGAGAGAGTCTTTCTTAAGAAACCTTGTCAGGTTGTCTCCTTAAAAATTTATTGTTTTTTCTTTGTGTGTTTCATATTGTGTAATTATGATTGAGGGATTCTTGAGGCTAGGAAGATAGATGTGTCGATCAACTTATTGATCTAGGGAATTAAAGGATAGAAATACAGAGTCGATATTTGTATCGAGGATTACTAGGATAGAAAGATAGAAACGATCATCGTATTGAGGGATATTGGGGATAAGTAGATAGTAAAGACGATCATCATATCAAGGTCTTTCCATGATGGGGAAAGGTAGGGTTGCTTGTAAGTATAAAACAAGGGAACTTTTTCCAAGGTTACAGGATACCCTTCTAATTTGGATAAAAGAACCATAATCATTTGTATTACTTGATTTTTTACAAGTATTTTATTTTCACTATAATTTAAATAGAAAGTTATACTTTTATATTCATCATTATATTTTTATTTTTTATTGTAATATCTTTTATTACGATAAAATTGTTTTACTATGAATGCAATTATATATGATTTAATATAGAATCATTAATTTTTTAAATTACTCTAATATATCATAACCATTATGATTATGATTCTCTTTATATTCATGATTAAAATAAAACTGTGATTACATTGCCACCACACCGTGATTATAATTCTATACATTTTAAATAAGAATCAATATATATTTATGACCTATGAATTACATATTAGAATATACTTGATTATGATATTCTTATTTAATCAGACCCTTGGGCCAAGTATGATCACTTGTTAAATACATAAGAGGTTTTGTGAATTGATGTAGTTTAAATTCTTATAAACTAAATTTTATTTGAAGGTTAAAGATAGTTTTAAATATATAATTCACACCTCTGTTATAAATCCATATACATATACATTTAGATCCAACAATTGGTATCAGATAAGGATTCCACTACTAAAATAATTGATGATATTTTCCCTTCTTTAATTTTTCATGTTATTTTTAATTCTTTTATAAAATTTTTGTTTATAAATATTTTCTACACTATCTTTTATTGTGCAGAAGTATTTTTTTATCTATTTTAAAATATGGCATGGATTAATGTTAGATCCATAGATAATATCAATCCTGTTAGACCACCAATTTTTGATGGTTCTGATTATGAATACAAGAGGCATAAAATTAATACTTTTGTGATCAACATATTAGTAGATAATTTTGTAACGATGACTAGTGATTATAAAATTCTAAATAAGGATGTTATAAATTTTAAAAATAAATAAAAATAGTAGTATTAATTGAATTACATGTTAAGGAATACTTTATTATTTTCTATGATAAGAAATATATATATCCAGATTTTTTCTTGTGAAGAAACTAATAGTATTTTCAAAAAGATGGATATTATTCATTTTAGAACATCTAAATTAGTTGAGACTAAAATATCTATACATAGAGATGATTATTAGGTATTTTATTTTTCTTATAGTGAACCTATTGTAAAGGTACAACAATGTTTATGAAAATTATTAATAGTTAACCAATATATGGGAGAAAAAAGATTACATGATGAAACTCTTATTGAAAATATTATTGATATCATGCCCAATGAGTGGGAATCCAAGAGAAAAACTGTGGAAGAATATATAAAGATAAAAAAAGTCACTCTTGATGATTTTTTTGGAACTATTTTTTAATATGAGAATAGATTGAAAAGAGATGTAGAGAAAGAAAAATAATAATGGTGGAGTTTCTTTGAATTCTCCTTCAAATCTGATAAAATCTCAAACTCCTAAGAAGGTTGTTAAGTCAATAAAGAAAAATGTTGTTATTCAAGTAGATTCAAGTTATTATGAATATTTTTAAAATAAATTGGAAAATATTTATTGAAGAATGAACAATATTTTTGGAAAAATGACTTTTAGTGTCATTACAAGAGAGGTAACAAGGAAAAGAATGAAAATAATGATTCTTAAGAGACTTTTTATTAATGTAAGAAAACTAGACATATAATAATAGATTGTCTAAAGATATAGTGGAAATATTTAAAGGAATATAATTCTGATGAGAATTAGAAAAATTATTATAGGTTAAAGGGAAAGAATGTTTTGAAAGTTAATGATTCTTAGACTGATGGTAGAGGAGACTCTTCAGATAATGAAAATTATGAATAGATGAACATTGGTCTCCTTTCCAGATTACCTTATGAAAATAAATGTTTCATGGATAAGGTACACACATTTGAATCTTTAACTAACATGCCTTTAAATGAAAATTATCCTAATAAGAAAGGTTATTTATCTTTTGATGAAGAAACCTCATCAGCAGAATATAATACATTAATTTATTATAGTGAAGTATCTATATTTTCCAAAATACATAAAAATGAAAATTGTAATGTTTTTAAAAAATTTGATAAAAGAAAATAATAGAAAAACTTTTTTAAAAAATAAGTATTATATATTTCTAAAGATCTCGATAAAAATATTCTAAAATTGATACAATTTCTAAAACCTTAGAAAATATTATTTTGAAAAATATAATCTTTTTAAAGATTTTCAAAAAGTCATTTCTAAGATTTTTTTAAAAAAAACTAAAATTTGAAACTAACAATTTTGAGGATAAGAATTTATTTATCAAACTAAATTCTAAAATTTATTCTTTAAAAAAATACTCATCAAAGTTCACTTCTGGAAAAGAAATGTTTGATAAGATGTACCAACAACCTTTTCCTCATAGTACTAGTTTAGGAATGAGTTACTGTCATTCAAAACCGATATTCAATAACAATTACTTTGTTATAGAAAGTTCACCCTTTTGCACCAAATTTCAGAGAGGTAGTCACCGGAATAAAAAATTTCTCTTAATAAAGTTCAATCCTTAGAATTTCACAATGCCTATTCTTTTAACAACTATCGATTCATAATTTTTTTTACTTAAATTTCTGGACCCAAGAAGGTATTGGTGACAAAAGTCAAATTGTTTTGTTTTTAGGGAAACAAAGGAAGTACCAAAATTATGAATTACTGACACATGGATAGTGTTTGTTCGAGACATATTCCTAGACACAAATATTCCTTTTAAAATATTTTCAAGAAGAAAGGTCGAAAGGTTACTTTCAGAGATAGTTCTCAAGGAGAATTTATCGGTATAGGAAATATTTTTCTTGTTATAAAAGCTTTATTTTCAAATGATTTGTTTATTAAAGATCTTAATGAAAAACTTATAAGCATAAGTCAATTATGTGATGAAAGCTACCTTGTTAATTTTATGAATGATAAAAGTGCAGTAAAAAATTCAAAGGATGAATTCATTCTTTTAATCCATCGTCATGAGAAAGTTTATACAATAAATTTAGAAGACCTTAGGAAATAAGAACTACCTTCCCTTAGTGAAATTAAAGATCAATATTGGTTATGGTATTGAAAGTTAAGACACTATAACCTTAGAAACTTATGTAAATTGAAGAAGAAAATACTTGTTAAAAATTTATTGGAACATATATTTGATTGTTCAAGTTTTGATGATCATTATCAACAGGGTAAGAAACATTAGTAAAGAATTAGATATATTATTGACATCTTAACTACTGATGCATTATAGTTAGTGCGCATGGATTTATTTGGTCCTATATAAATTGGGAGTATTAGAGGAAAAAACTATGTATTTGATTTAGTTTATGATAACACTATATATACATGGGTCTATCAATATAAAAGAAAATTGAATCCTTTTCTTATTTTAGAACATTTATATCCAATGTTAAAAATGAGAAAAACCTTCCCATGATAACTATTCATAGTGATCATGGTGGGGAATTTGTAAATTCTAATTTTGAAACTTTTTTTAGTAAGAAAAGAATTGCACATAACTTGTCATCTCCTAGAACTGCTCAAAACAATGGTGTTATTGAAAGAAGAAATAATTTTCTTTAAGAAATAACATGAACCATGTTGAGCGAATACTCAATTGATAAATTTTTTTGGGATGAATCCATTAGTACTTTTTTCTATACTATAAATTGAGTTTTAACTCGATCTTTTCTTTTAAAACATCTTATGAATTGTGAACATTCTGAAAACCAAAATATTTTATACTTTAGAGTATTAAGATGAAATATAATTTACAAAAAATTTCACCCAAATTAAATGAAGACAAAATTTTTAGGTTATTGCACCATTTCTAAGGCATAAGAGTTTTTAATAAAAATTCTCAAACTGTTGAGGAAATATTAAAAGTTAAATTTGAAAAAACAAATCCTTTTGTTTAAAAAAATCCCAACCAACATCTTCTGAAGTATTTTCTAAAAATGATTTCAACCATTGATAAAAGATTTTTCTAATAAAGAAAATACTCAAGAAATTCTTTCTGAATTAATCACTGAGAAATATTTGTGAACTTATGTTAAAGAAAAGGTTTTATATAACCCAAGTTATTTGTGTCTTAGGAATACTCCTCATGATAGTATCATTGGTGATGTGAATCAACTAGTAAGGACTAGAAGTTCCTTATGAAATGAAATCGAACATTTTTATATCCTTTCCAAATTTGAACCTAAAAACTAGATGAATCTTTATGTGATTAGTATTAGATTAAGGCTATGTATGATAAGATAAACGAATTTCAAAGGAACAAAGTTTGGACCTTTGTAGAAAGAACTAAAGAAACATCAGTAATTAGAGTAAAATGGGGTTTTAGAAACAAATGTAATGAAAATGTAATAATTATTATAAATAATGAAAGGCTTGTTTTTAAAGGATATAATGAACAATAGGTAATAGATTATAAATAAATCTATTCTCTGATAGATACACTTGAATCTATTCATATTCTATTATACTTTTCATCATTCTTTAATTTCAGTCTTTTTCAAATGGATGTGAAGTGTGATTTACTTAATAGATATGTACAAGAGGAATTTTTTGTTGAAAAAACCCATGGGTTTGAAGATAAAAAAAACCTAATTATGTTTTTAAAATTACCAAATATTTATATGGACTAAAACAATCCCTTACAGCCTAGTATAATAGATTAACTAGATTTTTGTTATAAAAAATTTAGGTTAAGGGAACTATTTGTGAAACTATTTTTATAATGAATATTAATAAAAATATTATGATTGTTCAAATATATGTTGATGACATTATATTTGGATAAACTCAAAAATAATTAATTGATTTCTTTTAGAATCTTATGAAATACAAATTTTAAATGTGTGTGATGGGTGAGTTAACATTTTTTCTTAGTTTTCAAATTTCTCAAAAACCAAAAGTTACATAAAAATATCTATATCAAATATATTATTAAATATATTGGATATGAAAATACTAAAATTATTAGTAGTTCGATTGGAACCTGAAATAAACTTGATATTAATGAAGTTGGGAAACTAATTGATCAAAAAACTTTTAGAGGTATGATTGGATGTTTACTATATTTAATAGCTAGTCATATAGACTAAATTTTTTATCTATCATTATCTAAAATATATAAAGAAAATAAAAAATAATAGCATTTAATTTTTTTAAAACGAAATTTTCATTATTTAAAGAGAACTATGGATATAGTAAATTTTTATTCTTCTTGAAATGATCTCAAATTAAAAAGTTTTGAAGATGCTGACTTTGGTGGTTATAGAATATAAGGAAAAAGTTCATCTAGAACTTTTAATTTATTTGGAGATTCATTAGTTTCTTTTTATTGTAATAAAAAAAATACCCATTAGCTCTTTCCACTACTAAATCTGAATATGTGGCAGTTGGATGCTGTTGTGCTCAAGTATTGTGAATTTGGAACACACTCACAGATTATGGCATGAGTTTTACTAAAACTCAAATATGTTGTGATAATAGAAGTTCTATATCATTATGTAAAACCTTTCACATAACTCTTGAAAAAACACATAGATATTATGCATCACTTTCTTAGGAATCACACACTTAAAAGAGATATCATTTTACAATTTATTGGAATGCAAGAACAACTTTCTGAAATTTTTACAAAACCATTATCTTATGATATATTTGAATACATTAAATAATGTTAGGAATGATCACAGTAAAGTAATCATTCATATCTTTTTTTGTTTAAACTACATTCTTACATTAAGTTACTATTTTTCTAGGAGGGAGTACAAATATTTTCTTTACAAATTTTACATTTTTTCAAAATTTTAGTTTTCTTAAATTTTTCATAATGCGTTTTTTTGGACTCACAATTCATTTCAGAATCAAAATATAGAATAGAATAAAGTTTTCCAAAATTGATTTCTCCCTGAATAGAATTTAATTTTTTTAATCAACTTGATTTTGAAATTTTTTTAATCATTTTTTTTAAATTTTATATTCATATTTTTCTTTTTAAAATTTTCATAATCAGATTAAAAGAAACAATTATCATATTCTGAATTATTTAATTTATTTGTATTCTGGTTTTAAAAATCAAATCATATTCAATATTTTTTCACCAATCATGATCTATTATTTTAATAAAAAATGAAGAACAAAGTATCATACTAATGATTCCACTCTGAAAGGTATTCTTTATATCTTTTGTATTTTAGCACTATTGCATTACGATTATTTTTATTTTTGTTTTTTGTTAATTTTTTTTTCATGTTTTCAATTTTCCAATCCTATTCTCCCAATATGATTAATTTTTTTTAAAACCTCAAGAGTATAAATATTTTAAGAAATATTTCTTTGGGTAATATCATAACTATTAGATCAAAGGGATAAAATCCCGGCCATCAGATCTATTTGAAATATGAATATTCTCTTCAATCACCTATATAAAGAAGACCCCCCTTGTGTCCCACATGAGATATTTTAATTTTTCACCATGATGTATTGTTGTACTTATGTCTCCAAGTCCTATTTATTTCTTCATGTCTGAATCTTTTGTTTCTAGCCCAAATTTGATGGAACCTAAAAAGCATCACAACAAGTGGTTTTTATTTTGAAAAGGTTAATTTAAAGATAGTTTTTTTTGAGAAATATGATTCTTATTTTAGAAGAGTTATAGATTTTCAGGGATAGGAATTATTATGTGTGGAATAGTCAGATCTAGATTAGGATTTTTTTTTAGATTTAGTAAAAGACTTTTATGATTACTTAATTTTTTTGAGGAATTTGGAAAGGATATGTTTTTTTCATATTTTTGCGATATGTTATAAGATGACTCCCATGGACACAGTTGGTTTCTTAATTATTTTAGATGAAAGAGATGAATTTTGTCTGTTGCATAAGTTACCATATTCTAAAGGTCCGTTTGTAAGAGAAAGTGCTGAAAAGTCTTTGTTTATTAATGTGTCAGATGAAGAAATGAGAAAGGTAACCCATTTAATTACGGATCATAGAGTAATAGTCCTTTTTATGTAAGGGTTTTTAATTCCAATTAAGGTAGATAGAGATACTCTGAAGGTATATGATATTTTTATCTAAGATTATTTTGTGAATATAAGAAGGATAACTTTTATAGGATTTATTCTTTTGACTATCAAGAACATGAAGTCATGATATATCAAATAAGAAATCATTATGTTTCTAGAATTTATTTTCAAGATGATTGAGTCTAGAATAAAACATTTTAATAGTTCAATCAATTCTAATCTGATTAGAGAGATGATTGTATTTATAAGTGATGATATATTCAGAAGAATGAAATATCTATTTGATTCTAAATCAAAGATGTTTATTAAGTGTGCTTAAGTTTCTTCATCGGATGCATCACCTTCTTTGACTAAGAATAATCAGAATGTATAAAAGAAGAGAAATCCAAATTCTCTCACAAAAAAGAATAAAAAGAAGAAAAAGAAAGCGTTCGATTATGTTTCAAAAGAATGGATAAGAAAACAAGCATAAAGAAAAGAACGAGATCCACAATTTGATCTCAACCTAGATAAAGCCCTTGTTGTAAGGTTACATGTATATGAAGTTTTATAAAAGAAAAAAAATTAAAGAATATGAATAATAAATAGAAAAGAGAGATTTAAGTTGATAAGACTATGAAAGGAATTGAGGATGATTTTTCAAGAATTGTTTACCAAATCTGGATACAGAATTGTGTTTTAAAGGAATGGAAGCTGTTGATATTAATTTTTCCTCTACTGTTGATAATGGAAATGCTGTTGTAGTTAAAAAATAATCAATTATAATTGGAAAAACTGATTTATGACTGAAATCAAATCTCCATAAGCTGTTGAAAGAAGCTAATGGTGAAATTATTGATGAAGAAAATGTTTTCCAAGAAATAGAATAATATCATGAAGGTGAAGAAGAGTATGAAAAAGGAACTAGGGCTAGGGAAGTGCATGGTAATCAAGAAAAACTAGAATACAAAGAAATGAAGAATGAGAAATTTTTTGATAGGCTTTAAATGAGAACTTCACAAGCCTCATTAAAATAATTATTATCCTTGGGAAATCAAAAGAATAATTCAGTACGCCAATATAATCAAAATTCGCCACAAATTAGAGAAACTATTTCAATATCTAAGAACAAAGATCAAGAAAAGTAAGATGGGAGTAAAAGAGATGTTGTTGAGGCAATGAAAATTTCTGAAGGAATAAATGCTGACCAATAGATTTAAAAATGGTGACAAGGAAAGGGAAAAAGAAATTAGTTCAAGAAAAATTTGGGACTAGCCACATCGTACCGACAAAAAAATAAATCAGAGTCAGATTTTACGAATACAATCCCAACCCAGGGTCTTTGTTATAACTTTCATACATTGAGTAGATTGGAAAACACAATTCTGTATTTCCCTAGGTTAGAAACAAAGGTAGATTTGATTTTTGAGAATTAAAATGAAAAATCAGATTCAGTAAAATCCTTGAAAGTCATATTGATTCATTTGGAAGAATATTTCAAAATGTTTAAAGAAAGTAATGAAGCTCATATGAAGAGTTGTAACAATATGGTGAAATGGAATCATAATGTAGATAATGATATCAATATTCATGATGATAATTTTGAGAATTTTAAGAAATTGTTGGATGAAACCACTGTTGCTTTTAATTCACTTTATAAGGACATGGGAATCAGTTTTAAATACCTTAACCAGTGCAGAAGTACATCACACATCAGATAAGTAGATTCAATATTTATAAAATATATGAGTAAACTTAAATTATATGCACAATGAGAATTCAATATTCAAGGTCTAGAAATATAATATTGTATGTTTAATGAATCAAATGGATATATTTTCATAAATAATCCAAGCTCGAGAAGAAAATAATAAGCTTCATGAAGAAGAGATTTAGTTACAAGATGAGAGGATTCATATTCAATAAGAGATATTGTAAGATATTTGAAATAAAAACAAATATGAGGAAGAGTTTATGGAAAAAATAAAATAGAAAAGAAAGGAATTCAAGAAGATGAAAAAAATTATTAGATCCTTAATTCCGAATACATATTGATTTCTTAAAACACTTGTTTTAATTTATTTTATTGGAATTTTAATGAAGGTATTTTGTTCTATTTTCATTTTGATTGAATGGATTAAAATTTTTATTTGGTTGAATGTTCTTTCATTTATTTAAGACGATCATTTACTGTATCAATATGTTTCGTATAGTTGTTCCTCTAACCCTTTTTAGGTATTACAAGTCTATTCCATATTTGTTTTTTATAAATCACAAAGGGGGGGGATTTTTTAAAAAAAGGGGAAAATTTTTAAGTTAGGGGGAGAAATACTTCCAAAAGAAGAGAATATAATCCTTGGAGGAATTTTTATCCTAAGGGGAAGTTAGTTGTATTCACTACTATATTTAGAATAGTTTATAAACTTAGGGGGAGATAAATATTAATGATTACTTCTGAGTACAAAGTTCTTAAAAAGAATAATGGACTTATGTTTTTTTATCAAAGTTTTTTTTTATTTTAAGTATTGTGGTTTGTGCCTTATGAAATGGGGGAGATTTTTGAGTCAAAATTTTCTTTACGAATTTTACATTACTTTTATTTCAGAAATCACAAACTCTTTCTTAAATACAAAATTACTAATAATTTCTTATCCAATGTATTTTTAAAATGTTTTTATAGAAAACATATACTTTTACTATACATAGAATTTTTTTAAAAGTATTCGAGAAAACAAAACAACATTTTATATTTTGATTATCATAATCATCCCAAAACTGAGAATAATCGGATTGGATGAAACTAAAAAAAATTAGATCAATATTTAGAAAATTTATCGTAATGACATGTATAAGTAAATCCATCAAATGGACTTAATTTAAAATTCTGAATATGAAAAAAAAATAATGATATTGGAACATTTATCTTTTAACACTGTAATGTCATATTGTTAGACGACGTCAGACATTCTATTATAATATGACCGTTGAAGTTCCAATTGTCCAAGTATTTGAAAAAAACTCAGAAAAATTTGATCGTTGGAGATGAATATGTCCATTTTTGGGATTTCATATAAATACCTGGTCATTTGAAGAGTTTGGTTCAATGGTTTACATCATTTTTCCTGTGTGTGTGCAATGAATTTTTCTCTTGTTTTTCTAATGTGTAAAATGTTTGAATAACTTGTTCTAGGTCTTTTTCATTTCATTATAGAGAGTCTTAAGTAATCCTTATCAGGCTGTCTCCTTAAGAATTTGTTGTAGTTGCATTGTGAATATCTGATTGTGGGACTAAAATCGAGGGGTTTCGAGGATAGGATGATAGAGGTTCCAATCAACTTATTAATTGAGGGATTATGGGGACAACAAGAAAGATCTGATATTTGTATCGAGGGCATGCAAGGATAGAAAGACATAGTTGATCATCATATCGAGTACTACCTGGGATATGTAGATAGTAAATCCCATCATCTTATTGAGGGATTACCTTACTGAGTAAAGACAAACATTCTTGTAATTATAAAATAAAGTACCTTTATCCAAGATTACTGGATACCCTTCTCTTTGGGATAAAAGAACCATAATCATTTATATTAATTATTTTATTAAAAGTATTTTATTTTCGCATTAATTTAAATAGAAAGTGATACTTTTATATTCACCATTCTATTTTTATTTTGTTTATCACAATAGATTTAATTATGATACAATTGATTTAATCTGAATAAGATTATATGAATTTTAAGATAAAATCATTACTTTTTGTATTACTCTAGTATATTGTTACCATTGTGATTACAATTCTCTTTATTTTTCTGATTATGATTAAAATATGATTATGTTACCACCACACTGTGATTATGAATCTATACAATGTAAATGTCAAATAAATCAATCATTATGAATTACATATCATAATCTACTTTGATTATGATATACTAATTTAATCAGATCCTTTGGCCAAATCCGATTACTATTTAAATACTTAAGTGGTTTTATGAATTGATTGAGTTTAAAATATTTTAAACTAAAGTGTATTTGAATGTTATAAATGAAAATTTTTAAATCTACAATTCACCCCTATCTTATATAGATCCATCTACATATACATTTTGATCTAACACAGAAACTTCTAGTCACACAAGCCATAGAATGATGAGAAAATAAACTAAATAAGTAGTAGGGAGTCACCTCTTCATGATGTCTATATACATTATTCCAATAGGTATGTTTCTCGTTTATTTGTAAAAAAACCTATTGTAACACTCCAAGATTTCATAGTACGTTATTTCTTCAAATTAATTCAATAAATTGCACTACACACAACATCGAGTTCAAGCACACCACGACTTACCAAACTAGCCGTTCAAAAGAGGTTATGAAAAGTATTAACTGAATTTTGAACTATATATAACCCTTATAATTTTAGAAACTATATTATCAGTTTCTTAGACATAATGTAAGAACTAATTCATTTTTTTCAGATAAAAGAAGTATTTTTCAAAAAAAATTACTTTTACCACCTTTTAATGGTGAACCCTTTTTTAAATCCAATATTTGAAACTTATATATATTCTATTTGACAAAATAAACTTCTTCTTTAGAATTGGGACATAGTAATTTAGTTTCAATAAATTTTTGGTGTTTTTCTGATAACTTTCATATTTGGGTGAATAGTGAATAATACTATATTTTAACTGAAAACAAATTTTTTAATCAAAATAATTTATAGTGTTGAATTATACATTTTAATGGTTTGTAAGTATAATTTGATTATATTTTTACCATTTAATCCAATGATGGTCATTGTAAGTAATTTCACTTTGAAATTGGAAAAAAACAAGTGTCAATCTTTTGATAGTTATCATTTCCTAAAAATACGCTTCTTGGTTTTGACAACGGGAATTAATTTTAAATTAATTAAAAAAACTTCTATGTTTTGAAGTTGGTAAAATAGAATTCATTTTTTAATTTGGAATATCAAAATTATCTTCGGGTGAATTTTTGGTATTTTTCTAAAAACTTTCAATTTTTGATGAATAGTGAAAAGCACTGAGTTATTGTTTAAAACTGAATTTTTATTTAAATAATTATTTATTTTATTTAAATTTATTTTATGTCAAAATAGATACATAATACCTATATAAATTCAATGCAATTCATTGGGGTCAGTTTATAATAATTTTAGATATATAAAATTTTTATTGAACTTTTTACCGTCTTTTACCCACCTCCTAGGAGAATTCGCAAATTCACATAAAACTTAATTTTACCGCTTCTGTGAGTGGAATTTCGAAAATCCAAGAGAAACAGTTAATATCAAGGAGTAAAATTTGGTTTAATAAGATAAAAATAATTTTTTGTGAATAGTAACTTTTTACTTTTATTTACCACTGTTAAAAGTAAATAGGGTAATTAAGGGTAAAAATGATATTATTATTACCCTAATAAAAGTTCTAATTTTATTGGATAAGTATAATTCGACCGAAAAAAAACTTAGGAATAAAATATGAATCTCTTTGGTCCACTTGGATTGGATTATGACATTTATTATTATTTAATTCAAAGAAGAGTTAAAAGAGTTAAAATCAGAGTTTAATAACTAAAACATTTTTAATAAAGGGTTATACATAAGATAAATTAGATTATAAATATTCATTAGAAATATAAAAATATTTCCTACGTAATGATATTTTATTTATAATTTTTATACCTTAAATAGTTTAATTTATTTATGGCACAATGGTGATGTAGTAATTACCTAATTAATGATATATTAAAATAATTGATATTATAAATATCCAAATAAATTTAATTTGAGACTTTTTATGAATTAAACTAATTTTCTAGGTTAATATGACATATTAGGGTTGGTTAGATGAATTTTTTTTCGAAATAAGAATGTTGTTATGAATTTAGAAAAAACAAAATAGCAAATAGTGTCAAAAATTGACATAAAAGAGTTTTTAAAACAAATATTATATTATTAATTTATATTCTATTCCTAAAAATCTAAGGTTCAGCCAAAGGACTTATATAATGATAGGTGTATCATTAATGAACCACTTGGGGTTCTCTTGGAAGTATATAGTAAGTTTATTAACCATATAATATAAAAATACAAAGAGACATGGTAAATGTCAAACTATTTAACTAAGAGTTAAATCTAAAAGTAAAGGTTAATATAGTGACCCAAATCTGTCTAAACCCAATTGGTTAAGTGTTTTTCGACCCATACCCACCTTATAATTTAAATAATCCTTTTTATATCCATTATAAACCGAAAAGGATTTTATTATAAAATAATATTTCTATATTTTCCTAAGGTGCCCCTCACCCCTCTTATAAAAGGGGACTCCCCATTCTCTCTAATTCACACATTAAAAGACTTTTGTATCAGCCAAAACCTTCCCAAATATCCTCTAAACTTTCTTTACTTCATCCTAGAGGACTTAATTTAGTAAAAAATCCAACTTAAGGAGCCCTTTTGATCAAATCAAAAGGAAGAACCCGAAGAAGAGGTAATAATTTCACCACCCTCTTTCAAGTTTCTTTCTTCTTCCACATCCTCTTTCTTTTTTATTTCCAATATAAAATAATAAATCCAGTATCTTCTATATAATGTGATGTTATTATGAATATGTTACAACCATATTCATTATTCTATCCATCCTTTGAATGACATTTCATCATACATGCGTATATACAGATTACCGTCTTCACGTCGTGGTGTAATTGTTATTCAATACCTTATTATTTGGATGGGTATAATAATGATGTGTAATTAATGTAAATAATTAATATAACATGATAATGATTATTTATATATGATATTCCATCAAATTATATATTATTTTAATATCAAAAGAATGATATTGTCGCTCGTGCGTACGTACGGATTACCGTATCCACGAACGCAATGGGATTCATTCCCCATCATATCCATTCAAGAATAATTTTCATTAGATGATTAAAAATAATGTTTAAAGAGTTGATATCATTCTTTATATTAATAAGATACATCCCATCCATAACAAATATGAATCACATAACAAAGAATATAAAGGAAAACGAATCCGTTAACACCCGAAACAACGATAATACTAAGATATTATTAACAAAGCAATGTTAAAAGATCATAAATGATATCATATTAATGTATATGATTCTTGTATAATTTAATAACAATTATTTCACCATTATAAAAGAGGTTAACCTACCATCTACTAGGGAAAATAACAAGTTAAGGGTTTATTTCACAATCTCTTCATTATCCGAGGTTGTTTATACATAATTATCTAATGGGACCTCTTTATCATCCACATACATGTTTCTAAAAAATGTATTTAAAAACATTTTTAATATTTTATATACTAGTTTAAATTCATTTATACCCTTTTTTTACTTTTTATAATATTTTTATAAAAGAATCTTTCCATTATTTTCCAAACAAGGTCCTTTTAACCTTTTCGAAAAAATTAAGGTAAGAATGTCTCTTTTTTTTAAATTATACGGCAGGTGCAGCTATTTTCTGCCATTATAAAATTGTCAAAGCTTCCTTTACAATATTATAAGAAAATTTTCAAAGTGAATGTTTTATTTTATAATTATGTGACTTTTAAATGATTTTAAAAAGGGATATTTCTCTCAAATAGTTTTGATTTCATCTATGTCAACATCCTTTGATGGATTTTAAGATTATTTGAAGTTGATTTACTATGATAAAAAACTTCCATATTTTATTGAAGGTTTTGTGATATGTTTGGCTATGGATGTGTTATTTTTATACCATTCATGGTTTATAGTGAAATTATTGACATTTTATATGCTAGTTTTAATACAAATGTTTATGTTATGTTTGAACCTGTTCATATGAGGAATGCATTGGACTTAGTAAGTAACGGGTGGAGCCCGCTATAGCTCCTCGATGCATTGGTAGGTCTCATGAGACAAACTATTGTCTTGAAACAAGGTATTGAAAAAAATATTATTTTTAGTCTTGGAACAAGGCCTTGAATATGTGGTTATGATAGTCTGGCATTATGCATTCCATCATTATGAAAGTGGTTATTGATATTGCATGTGATTATTTGACTAGTAGAATATCCATGTGAATAAGTAAATGGAATTATTTAATTTTATTTTTCCCATATTATGCTGATGTTCAAGTTTAAAAGTCGTTTGTTTTAGTTATACATTTCCTTAAATGTTTATGCTTATTTATGAAAGTTTCTATTATATTGTTATGCTTAATGAGCATCTGAGATCACCCCTTTCTATGTTTTAATTTTCCCAGGATGTGAAGAAGTATTTTATGACTGACCTATAGGGATAGTTTGAGGGGATATGAGTGTGGAATATGGAGACTATGTTTTTGTAGTTTTTCATTTTATGATGTAATGTAAGACTTATGAATGTATCTTGTGTTTCCAAGGCTACTAAACTAATCGGTCTTTTGAGACTTGATATTTTGTGATCATTCCAATGTTTTGTAATAATGCACCGACTCTGGGTAACTAGGGTCGGGGTGTTACACCTATTTCCTCTTTTAAATATGAGTACTATCGACTGTCCTGGTATTATTATTAAAATATAAATAAAATTGATTAATAAATATTTTAAATGAAATTGTAACTATATTTGAAAATACCTCTTTGAAGATTCTAGTTTTTTGATGGTATAAAATATCATTCATAAATTTGTATACATGATAACTATAATATTTTCCATTATTTTGTTTCAAAAACTAAAAATAAATTAAAAATATGTGTATTTTTTATATTTGTTTTGATAATGAAATACTATTAAATATACCATAATACTTATCCACTTATAGAAGTCTATAGTCTCATTATTGTCATGGGTTATTCTAATTCTATGATTTTGATGATATTTAAACACCACCCTCTCATAACATAATTTTCATTTAAAACATAATATAAAATGTATAACTTGAAATTCTATTTTTAAACATTACATGTTGTGTATCATAAATTGATAAATGTCATCATTTATGGTCATTTTTTTGGGTATCCATGAATTTAATCCAGAAAATAAATATGTGGAGTATCCAAGTAGACTATAATGAGTAACTAATGAATCCTAAAAAATGATTAAGTAATTTAATGAATGAAATATATTTTATATGATTAAATTGTAGAGTTTTACCACTATATTGTGGTTATTAAGAAGCGTCTGTCATCTGTAAGTTTGCTTTCAATCATTGTGGTAAGTTTTCCAATATTATATCAATTTTCATTGATTCTAATGAGAATAATTGTATATAAGTGATATGAGGACTAATGAGTCCAAAATTATATTCACAGGGGTTTCCCTCCAAATAGTATTTAGATATAAATCTATAAAAAATATGAATAGTATTATGTCATAATTAACATATTAGATCAGCTATTGAAGAATAAATCATAAAAACACACCTCATTTATACATTTATAATTGAAAAATGTATCCATTAATGAATTAATATTTCATTTACATTATCAAGACCAATATTGTCTATAATGGACTCTTTGAACATCTATTCCTCAAAAGAAACTGTGGTCGTAACACCACTTGCTAACATTGTATCTGTATGAACCTTTAATGATAATAAATGCGGAAGTTTAATGGGTTGGTTAAAGGTAATTTCTGAATATATTTTTGACTAGTTGGTTTAACATTTAGATCATCTTGATTCGACAATTAGTTTCACCCCTTCCCTTTTTCTATTTATAATAACTTTCATTTCTGAACTTGTTTCTTTAATTGTTGGTTTTTATAGAAAAATAAATTTAAAAAGAATACCTCCTTGTTGACATGTTTTTTTACAAGATCTTACCACCATGGTATGAATGTTATAATAGATTTCTCAAACATATGAATATCTATATCATCAAGTGGAATAGGTATCTCAATTCTTGTCTCTTGAGCTACATTAATCTCTTCTCTCACATAATGTATTAGAATTTCTATTGTTGTGATGAATATATCATGGGATATTGTACATGGTACCCCTTTTAAGAGGGAAATGGGGGGGGGGGGGGTGTTTATAGATATGAATCAAAATCATTTCCACCCTATGGAGTATCAGTATAGGAAATGCATTTGCTCCTTCTTGATTCACATTTCATAGAAAAAATTATGAAAATATTGATTACCTATTCTAAGATAGATCTTATAGGGGAATGGCTCACCTAAAATATGGCGGGGGTGGGAGGAGATCTTCATGTAGTGGTTATTCTTGTGTTTTTTCTTCTCTAAGATTCCTTCCATTAACATTTTCTAAAATATCAGACAACCAGTTAATTTTCTCTTATAGAGTAGCTAATCATGTCTGTAATTATTACATTTTCTTATCTTTATCCACTATTAATTTCTTTTCTCATAACAAGTTCTAGGTAACACCCCAGAAACCACACCTCTGATGCAAATATACTGTTCTGGCCACTTCAAGGTCACTAATAGTTGTTGTTTATTAGGTAAAACCGATGATGACTATTCTATCTAAGGTAGATAAAAAATATTTGAAAATAATAATTCATTATTATATAATACCAATTTATTGATTTTTTATTATGATATTCTTACACATGATTCTTAGAGTTTTAGTGTGTTTTCATCTATCAGTATCCCTTATTTAATTACATGTACCTCTTTCCATAGAATATGACATGGTATGGAAGTGTATTTGGATTTAAATTCATCAATATACATATAAACAGAGTAACATAATTATGTTGTGTTTTATTTAATCTGAAATTATTATAGTAATTTTAAAATATGTACCATTTTTTCATTTGAAGTGTACCCCATACATTCTTTATGGTAGGGGTACATTGATTTTTCTGGTCATTGGTTATTTTTAGCACTTAGTTTCTATTTAATAAATTAAAAATTCATAATAAAATTGATTAATAAATTTATTATTAAGAAATTTATTAATAGTCACAATGTACATGAAAATATGTCTCCTCACGATGACAAATAAACGTATCCCACACTTTATGGTTTATTAGGTGTGCATACATCTGTGGTGGGTTCAAGTTTATTTTCTCTTCAGCGTCTTTGAGATGAATCTTCATATGAATTATGAGAACTCCTCTATGAACCTTTTCAGTGAGCATTAATAAAATATTAATTCAATAATAATCTACTAAAAATGAACTCTATAATGGAAAATAAATATTAATTCAATGTTTCATTATTTTTTGATTTAGTAAAATAAAGAAATTATATTATAATGTTACCCTAATATCTTCCCAAATCATTGCCTTAAGTGTGGGAACAATATTGTGCCATCAATCTACATCAATCAACACATGCATGTGAGTGGTGATCCAAATGAAACCAATAAATATGCCCTTGTTGGGGATAAGAGGATGGATTCATTCCTTCCATCCAAACAATAATTTAATACCTTTATTTGTCATATTAATAATTTTTTCTAACACCATCATGGAATGACACTCCTGTTTTTTCTGGGACACCATTTTTTCACTATATACCATTTCCTTGGCTCTAACATCATCAATATGTTGTTCCTCTAGATTAGAAGCAATGAATTGTGATGAAGTTTGTTGTTCCACTACATTAAAAAAACAACATGTTGAGAAACCTCTTTTTCCTTATGTTTGGGTGCATCGAAATGTGTATAATTAATTTTTTTAGAATTAGTTGAACATTTAATTTAGATTACATGAACGAGACTGTGAAAATATGATAATATGAGGTAACATAATGTATATTACAAAAAAAATATAACTTAATCATTGAAATATATTCTTTAAAGGTGGAAGGGATTTGACCCCACTATTGAGTATCAAAATACCTTCGCTGTGGTCTCCAATTAAATACAAGGACCCATATTTTTTTGGAATGTTGCATAATGATTATTACATCCCATTGAAAGTTTCATCCTCACATGAAATGTCATTTGAACCTTCAATGGTTTTGGTTGAGAATATAAAATTTGAAATTTTTTGGTTCATCAGATCTAGAACATAAAATACTTGTACAGACTGTGTTGAAATTATAAATGGTTCTTTTTATTCCCTTATTTACTAAAATACACTTTCACAAATCCCAATTCATCTATTTTAATAGCATCACTATTGTCAAACCCCTTGTATTGAAAAATTGGCAATTGGAATGTTTCATAATCTAACTCTCATATTTTTTTTATGATGCAAAATATGGACATATTTTCATAAATTATATTTCTATCATTGGTACCAGATACATTCAGCACTCCAGCCATAAGTGTAACTCCACTATTTTCCATGTTATTGAATTAATTATGTTCATTTTTATAGAGCATATAACCATTAATTACATAACCATTATAAGATAATATATGAACACTTATTAATATAGCTATCCATTGAAGTTCTTATAAAATTGAGTCTATATTTTCAGATAACTCTTAAAAAATATGGTCTCAAAACCATCCTATAAACTATTGATTATGTGTATTTAATATCCATATTTCATCCGTTGATGGATTAAAATGACTGAGAATTTATTTTTTGGTTTCAATATATCAGGAAACCTCTAAACTATTTTTAAAGAAGTAATGATGGGACTACTCTTGATATATAATAGTGATTGAGAAAACATATATTCCCAAAACTCCTTAACCCACAAGCCTCTTAGTGTGATGAAATTTCAGTAGAATAATTATTTCCACATTAAACTGGTAGTTGGTATGGAATTCAACGACTTCCTTAAAAACATATCACTCTATAATAAAACCTTATGGATGACTTAAATTTATGACATACCCTTTCAAAATGATCGTATATTATTCAACGGGGTATATCAATAATGTACATGACCACATAGTTGGATCTAATTTAACAAGTGAACAATCAAGTTGTGATGTCCCGGACCTAAATTCCACCAAAAAGGTGCCCCAGGCCAGGTGGGCCACATGGCCTGAAGAGGAAATCCATAAATTCCAGAGGCTTCTAACTAGAAGTGAGGGACTAGGGTGTGACCGTGGGAAGACTATGCCCTCATTAGCAGAGTGTATCATAGAGGATGGAATATAATGAATAGTAAACAACAGAAGTAATATAAATAAACAGTGGAAGTAAACTGATGCAATAGATAAATGAGAATAATAATATCAGTATCAACTAAAACAATGATGATGTAATGTCATGTCACTAGGAAATTGGAATACATGGAAACAAGACAGTAGCCATAACATGTTCCACAAAGTAAAATAAAACAAAGACTACTCCAAGCATATTGAGATCCAACTCGGTCATCTACTATAAAGCTCCATCATAACCACATTCAATCATGTGTTTGAAGCTGTATGCTTCTCCTTTCCAACACCTGCATTCATATAATATACTCTGGGTAACAAACGACACTTGAATGGGGTGTGAGATAAATCTTAGTGGGCCACCACCAACGGTGTCTATAACCTCCAGGCCGTGTAATGGAATATAGCAGTGTGCAAGCATGTAAATATAAATCAAAGCATGCAGTACTATATAACTAAATACCCAAGTACCTACTTCATCCCTCAGCTAGTGTCTGAGCATGTAACCAATTAATTTTATTAATTAATCACCATTTAATGTTAATTGTTCATGTGAGGCATAACTAAAACTGACCTCACCTCATTATAGTATAAGTAGTGAAGGTCCCAAGACATGACAAGGCAACCTGAGATGATATCTAGTGAGGGAGTTCCAGGGTAATAACCAAGGTAATGTAGATCTCATGGAACACTAACTTAGTAGTATCTAAGTCTAGGTAAGGTGTAAGAGGGAAATCCAAGGAGTTTAATCCAAGTCATTCCACAAAAAGGCGCCTACCGAGTCCAAGGTGATCGACTAAGGTAAAACGGGGAAAATAAAGGATAGTCCCTATGGGAATTCATCATAGAACCTACTAGTTAATGCTGGATCCAAGGAGTGTATCTAAGTTATCCTGTAATAATGAAAAAGGACCCTATCGTAGTATGCTGGGAATCCATGGAATAGAAAATAATTGGAGTCTGGGTTGGTATCAACCAAGAAAACAAGATCCTTGAATCGAAATGGGGTTCCCAATACCCAAGGTATTCTCCTATCCGAATCCAAGGAGAGATTGATTTAGTCCATTCCTATTTGATATTGTAATCATGTAGTAATTAATTTGGTCCAAGTCTTGCCTTCCATTTATGTGGATAGGTCAAGTAGAGTTGCTACCGTTTATGTATTGATCAAAGACTTATCTTCCAATAGTGTAGATAGGCTAAGTAGCATTGCAACCATTCAATCGAGTCTTAATTAACCATTAAGGTATATTCAATTAGATAGGTTCACTCCGCTACCTTATATCAATATGGAAAGGGGTGATACAGACATGTAACCCTTATTCAATATCATTTTTAAGTGCCAAGTTATATACATAGTATACTTTCCATTTCACATTTCAAATTTAATAATCAATTGAAGAACTTACCTTAGATAGTTCAAGTGGTGATCATACATGATACAAGCCATTATTAAATTCTCTTAAATAACAAGACATTTATTATAGGAAGGATAACCTTTGGGAAGGTCAAGTAAAGGCACACCTGAATGTCAGCTCAAATGTGCCGAACACTAAAACCCAATTATGGGATTACCTTTGACATTAGGTGGACTGAGTTGTGGCTATGAATAATAACAAATAATCACATATTTGGAAATATAATGACCATAAATTTTTAAAAAGTATGGTCATGGAATGTAAATTTAAGAAATGTATTCCAACAAAATTGATGGGCCCCACACAAACATTCCAAAATCAACGAACTTTTAGGATAATTTATAGACCACCCACCTTAGGGTTGTGCGATCCTTCTCTTCCAGTATCAACCCTTGGTTTTCCTTGGATCAGAGTAGATCTATGAAAAGGTGAAAAACACTCACATGATGATATCAAGGTCGAGAGAAAAATTGAAGAAGAACACCTAAATAAGTCTAGAGTACTTACTATTTCACATACAACGTGATGAACAAAAGCTTGATCAGATGTCTAACGAAGGAGATCTATTGATCCCTAGATTTGGCCTTCAAAAAGTTCCAAAATGAGAGGAAAATGGGTTAATCTTGCTAGTTCACAGGTTAGGGATGAAAGAGGAGGATTAATAAATCATTAAGGGAAAAAAATGAAATTTACCCAGAAAATTAACCTATGCATGGTTTGTCCGCAAGGTTTGTCAAACCATGTGAAAACCATATGAGACGGATCATCCCAAATGGTTTGTCCACAAAGTTTGATTAAACTCTTTGTAATCCATGCATGGGTACTTGGGGAAAAGGGGCATTAGTATGGTTAGGCCACATGGACGCGCGCCAATCGTGCGGGATAGCTCCGTCCGAAAAAACACTATCTGCACGGTTTACTCTAAACCAAGTGCCAAGCCACTTTCCCACAAAAAGATGATATCTGGGCTCTGAACAAGCCCCAGACACCCTCAGAACCTTTAATAACTCATAATGAGTTCATATTAAGTCCAATGTAAAGATTTAGACTGAAAATTAAAGGATCCCCACATGAGTGAAAAACTAGTTTCTTATAGTCTTCACCCCTTAAAAGAACTCACCCCTTGAGTTCTCTTTCCAAGGGTAAAGAAACACTGTTTGAGAATAACTCTGGCCCTTGGGAATGTACATCGGTTTCCCTCTCCCAAATCTCATTTTGTACTTTCCTATGCTACCATATCACCAATATTAGAGAGATAGACTCGCCTCAGAGATCCTTCATGCTTTGGTCAATGATGTGTATTGGATATTCATAAAAGGTAGCATCGACATCTAACTCAACTTACTCGGGATAAAAGGTATGATATGGGACAACATTATATTAGAGAATTTGTGAGACATGAAAGATGTCACGCATGGAATGATACCTCTGAGGTAGTAGTAACTGATAGACTACCGGCCTGACTCTCTCTAGGATCTCAAATGACCCGATGTAAAAAGGAGACAACTTTCCCTAATTAAATAACCATCTATGCCCTAGAATGGGTGATACATGAATAATAACATGATCCCCTACCTCAAACTCAAGATCTCATCGATAGCAATAGGCATATGATTTCTATTTAGACTGAGTAGTTTTCATACACTTCCTGATCTGCTGGACCTAATCTAAAGTCTCCTGAACAAGATGAGGATCTAGTAGGGATGCCTAAAATGCCTCTAGACATCACAAGGGTGAATGACATGGCCTTCCATATAAGGCCTCAATAGGATCCATCTGAATCATCACTAGAAAACTATTATTATAAGTAAAATCAATGAGAGGGATATGCTTATCCCAAGAACCTCCGAAATCAGTGACATATTCTTGGAGCATATCCTCTAAAATTTGTATTGTCTGTTCTGACTGTCCATCGGTCTAAGGGTGATAAGCTATGCTTAGAATCACCTGAGCCCCCACATCATTTTGTAAGACTTGCTAGAACCGTGAATTTAAATGAGCATTAATATCTGAAACGATAGTACAAGGAACCCAACGTATTCGTATGATCTCCCGAACATATAGTCTTCTAAGATCATCATGTGATAAATTATCCTATATAGGAATGAAGTGGGATTATTTCGTTAGTCAGTCAATGACTACCTAGATTGCATTAATGCCCCTCAACAGCCTAGATAAACTGACTACCAAATACATAGCAACATATTCTCACTTCCATTTTGGGACTGGAAGTGGCTGTAACAAGCCTCTAGGTCCCTGGTGCTCTACTTTCACCTACTAATATGTGGAACACCTAGTGATGAAGCCTTAAATCTAACGTTTCATTCCAAGCCTGCAATAATGGCATCGCATATCTCGATACATCTTTGAGATTACTGGATGAACTTCCCACTAAGAAGCATGTGAATCTTTCATCAAATCCTCTCTCATATATGTAGGAACCCAGATATGTCCACATAGATTTAGGACGTCATCTCTATCCACAGATCAATCCGGAGGTGGGTTATCTCTTGATATAATCTCACAAAGAACGAAACCATCAGGATTTGAAAACTGCATACTATTCACCTTATCAAAGAGGGAAGAGGTAACTATTAAGGCTGAGATGTAAGAATTCTCGTGACTATATTGAAACTCTAGAATAATTTCATAAAAGAGGTCCATTAACTTACATTCTTCATGGGATTCCTATATGACCTACATTTGAGTTTTCCAAATTAGTGCATTAGCAACCACATTTCCCTTTCCTTGCAAATAGTTAAGCTCAAAATCAAAGGATTGTAGATATTCGACCCATCTCCACTTTCTATGGTTCAAGTCACATTGAAAAAAGATATACTTGAGGATCTTGTGATCTGTATACACCAAAAAGTTCTCACCCAATAGATAGTGTCTCCAGCAATGTAAGGCATGTACAACTGCTGCTAGCTCGAGTTCATGTGTTGGGTAATTTCTCTCGTGCGGACTCAACTGCCAATATCCGTATGAAATGACTTTGTCTTCTTGCATCAACACAACCCTTAATCAAATTCAAAATGCATCATAGAAGACGATATAAACATTACCTGATTCTAGAAGAATCAGAATTAGTGCCGAGACAAGCCTCCCTTTTAGTTCCTGAAAGAATTTATCGCATACTTCTGACCATAGGAACATAACACCCTTCTTTGTAAGTCCCTTAATAGGTGAAGAAAGATGTGATAAGTCTTGTATGAAACTCTTGTAAAATTAAAATATCTCTAAGAAAATCCTAATATCAAACACATTTTTTGGATGCTACTAGGAAACTATAGAACTAACCTTTTCAGGATCAACAGATACTCCAGATTTTGAGATAATATGACCCAAGAAGTGGACCTTACCAATCTAGAAGTTGCACATAGAAATCTTGGAATAAAGCTAATTATATCTCTATGTACTCTAAATGATATCAAGATTTTTGGGTTGGTTGTTACGAGTGCAAGAATACAACAAGATGTTTTCTACAAACACCACGACAAAAGAGTCAAAATAGGGGTGAAATACCCTATTTGTCAAATCCATGAAAACAAAAGGCATATTTTTAAGACCAAAAGGCATAATAAGATACTCATATAGACTATACCTGCTACGGAAAGCTGTGTGAGGTATGATTGACGGTCTGGATTTCTCCTAATGATAACCCAATCTTAGGTCGATCATAGATAAAAACTTTACTCCTCGGAACTGGTCAAAGAGATCATTTATTCAAGGAAGTGGATACCAGTTCTTGACCGTAAGCTGGTTCAACCTTCTATAATCCACAGATAGAGATAAGTATCCATTAAACTTCTTGGAAAAAATAATGGGCGAACCCCAAGAGGATGTACTATGTCATATAAATCCTTTGGGATCTAGGTCCTGTATCTTCTACTTGAGATTTTGAAGCTCAGTAGGTGTCATCCTATATGAAGGAATGGATACTGGAGCTGCTCCTAGAAAATGATTAATTTTAAACTCTACCTCTCTCTTAGGAGGTAATCCATAAAATTCATCAGGAAAGACTTACCTAAAACAATTTACTACTGGGGGAAAAAAAGTTGGAAGCAAACCATGATCCTACATGAAAATATTAGCAATATTAGTGGTCACTTCACCTAGCCCATGTTGCTATGATCCAGCTCTCCTAGGATGAAAATCCCACTCACCCTTGAATAGGTAACTATTTCCTTATGGGGATGTATAAGAATACCTACAATGATAGTATTCTAAAAAGACATGATAGTGTACTAACCAATACATCCTAAGAATTAAATCAAATCCCATAATCTTGAGAAAAAAGATATTCCACAAGAAAGGGCAACTACCTACCTCTAGGGGATAGTCCCTGCACTGGTGTATGCCCTCTGTCCATATTCCCAATAGTTTATTGAGGGTCGTTACACCATAGGGATATTGTATCTCTAGTATGATACTTTCCATGATAAATAAAGAAATAAATTAATTTGAAGAACCTATATCAAAAAAATAATACATAATAGTGGAGGATAATAAAATAATACCTCACACTCTAGATGGATCTATATCCTGATCATTGGGTGTCAACTATAAGGCATGCAACTGACCTGATCCACGACCTTGTGCAATAGATGGACTACCACAATCATTACTGCTCGTCTGGAAATACTGGTGATTAGGGGTAAGACAACCACGATCACGACCTCCTCCTCGGCCAAACTTGCCGGTGCAATTCTATCTCCCTGCCTGGCCTGGTGAAAATGAAATCGATTCTGTAGGTGGAGCTGATATTGATCCTTTTCCACTTGAAGCTAGTGGAAAGGTCCTGCAAAAGTACTGATGATGACCCATACAGACACATGCTCGACACTTCATAGGGTCTCTATCACATTGGGGATTCTTATAACCTTGTATTCCACACTGATGAAACACCACAGAGATATCAAACTGGATACTCTGGCTGCCACTTCCCTGGCGAGAAACTTCAAAGCAACATTTTTACCTCCAGAAGAACTATTGGCCTGATGCATAACTGATCCATTTAGACCAATACATGTGCCATCCCTCAGGTTATGTTTAGTGATAAGGTCCCGATCAACTATTTCAAAAAATTTAAGAAGGTGACATACATTCACTTATGTTCGGATGGTGTACTAGAGCCAATCCTTGAAGATTCTAGCATGAAAAATCTCATCATTGTCTAGAAGTGATGAAAATCACTATAAATCAGTGAAAATTGCTTAATATTCCATAACTGACTTAGAACCCTTCTTGAGATGTATGAACTCTCTAGTTCTGTTATCTCTCAGTGCCTGAGGAAAGAACTGATCATAGAATGGAAATCAACCCAAAACTTGCCCTAATGACGACTGACCTGGGTAACCACATCCCACCAATGCTTGGACGAATCCCGAAGCATGTATGTAGCAAGATTGACTATATGATCTGGAGGAGTTTATAGATGCTCAAAGATAGACAACATGGACTCTAGCCAAGAATCAGCAGCCTATGAACTACCATCCCTGGAAAAGAAGGAGGATGCTACTGCTGGAACTCACAGGTCAGATCATCCATCGTCGGTTCAACCCATGGAGCACCTTAAATGGACTAAATCAAAAATAGGAAACTGTCATAGACTTGGGCATCAGTTCCTAGATCAGGTACATCATGTGGTTCCTCAAGTAGAACTCCTAGAAGTAATATTGGTGGATCAAGGCCCACCATGTTTGGAGCATGGTCTACACCACCCTCCTAGAGAATGACATGAGGATGTCATGGAGGCATTGGTCAACCCAAGGCATACTACCCAAACTACCCGCTTAGATTTCAAGGTATCAGTAAGTGCCCAAGTATAAGTTTAATGTCATTTTGAAGGTAATTACCAAGTTCAATCCTTTACCTTTCATGGACATGAAAATTCAAGATAAGGGTGTGCAACCAATTCATTTTATATTTTAGGATTCACTTTATAATGGATAACCATTTTCGATGAATCAGTGCCCATACACCTATCACCATAAACAACACCCATTTATTTATAGCATAATGAATTGACTCGGTAAATTACTCATCCCAACTCATGATTTCCCAATCACCTAATGAATTGAGATAAGAAATTACTCAATCATAACCAAAATTAATACAAGTACAATCAAGATATCACAACATCACTCAACAATCACAAGTATATCAAGAAGTGGAAAGAAGTGAAATGCACCTATATAGAATGAAAATATGCATGACATGTTAATTCTAGGTTCCTATAATGATGCATGTAAAAATTATCTTTTGCCTCATATCATCTGGCTAAGGATGAAATAAATTCTCAAAAGAGTAATAATCAACAACACAACAAAACAAGTGTGTCACCCAACGGTGAAATAATATCAACTATAATAGGAAAAATCGATCAACAATTATAATTTAGGAAACATGATTTTTACCCAAAATATGGGTTCACAACACTAAAGAACGACTTATGACCAATTCACAAGCATTCATATTCTCTAATTTATTGTCTCCAAATAGTAAGTTTGTAAAAGAAACCAGCCTCTGATACCACTTTGTGACATCCCAGAATCGGATGCCACTGAACGGGTGCCCTGAGCCTGGTAGGCCACATGGCCTCCAACACATCTCCCCAAAATCCAGAAGCTTTTGACTAGTAGTGAGGGCCTAGGATGTTCCTGTGAGAAGACTATTCCTATAACGATCTGAAATTTTAAATAAATTTTGTTTCCTAATTTTATGTGTTATTTTATTCTATTTTTATACTCAACAAAAATGTTTCATTTGATAACATGAGTATAATTAAAATGAGACTGTCGGGTTTTGACTGTTATTTGACCATTGGTCAATATGACCGCTGGAAACTAAACGTTTTGACTATTGTCTCTAAATACAAGAAATCTTGGTTAATTAATATAGAAAGAAGATTCGATGGCCTCACCCAGTAGTCTTAGACCGATCCAAGCCCATCTAACAGAACTTGGGAAGGAGGTAGCACCACTGGGCTTTGCTCTGGACCAAACCCAAGCCAAACTTCATCGTGTAAAGCTAGAACGGAATCGCCTTTGCGAGAAGTTCAAACTGATAGAAATTACTACTCGTGCGATGTTAGCTGAGCCTCCCTCAGATTCTCTCACCTTAGCACACCATACACTTAGGTCCAATGATGGTGTGATAAGGGGCTATGTAAGGAGACCGTAACTGCCTTGTGTAATCCTTTGTTTTAAATAAAAATTGTGGTTTCTTCTTATGATGAAGTTTATGAATTTTTAAATGACCGGATAAATATAGTATGCATATTTTTGATGAATTTTATAAAAAGGATATTTTAAAAATGTTTATGTAAACCTTAAATAATTAAAAATGTGTAATGGTCTTCTACAATTATGTTCAGTACGAAATTTAGATTCTAATAAGATCAACTTGATTTTTGATGAATAGTAAATTATGAATAGTGATTTTATGGTTAGGATTAGTAATGTGTCCAAATGGATTAGTAATCTCACTTAAAGAAAATATTAATATAATCTAGGCACCTTGATTAAGTAATGTGATTCAATAAAGTGGTTAAATAACAGTTTCATAAATTATTATTCACGTATTAGTTTTTTCGAGTGAATAGTGTTTTTTAATTAAAAATTAAATTAAAAATATTTAAAAAAATTATTTTTATAAAATGGATTTCATTTTAGAACTCAGAGCACCGATATTATGTTATGGTAATTTTTGGGGTTTTTTCTGAAAAAATGAATTTTCGGTGAATAGTGTATTTATTTAAAAAATAAATTAAAAATATTTAGAAAATTATTTTTATAAAATGGAGCTCATTTTTGAAATTAGAGTATTGATATTTGGTTAAGGTGAAATTTTGGGATTATTCTGAGAAAGTTGAATTTTCAATGAATAGTGAAAATACAGAATTTAAGTTACGGGTGTTTAATGACATCATTAAATGATGTATTAAGTTTTTAATTAATATGTTCGACTTATGAATAGTAAGATAAGTTATGAGGTGTCCCAAGTGGCCAATACCATGGGCAAATACCATGGGAAATCCCATGGTTTTTCCAAAACCACTAATGAGGTGTCCCTTGGCCATTAATGCCTTGTCCCCTCACTTTCCCTATAAATAACAAGCCATCCTCTCATCCATTCGACTCCCCACTCTCCCCCAATGAAGTTCTGGTCTCATTACCTCCCAAGGAGTCCTCCCAAGGTTCCCCCAAGCTTTCAAGGTCCCAACCTTTGAGTTTTAAGAGTTACGTTTTAAGGTAAGGGATCCGACCTCTCTCTTTCTTTTCAAGTGATCTCTTTTATGTCATTTCTTTTATGCTCCATGTTCATATGTTGGAGGATGTTATTTTATATTCATTATACTGTAATTTTTATGTTCATATGATGAGATACCCCCTCTTACTCTCATCATTTCATTTTATGAATGTTTAAGTGGCGTCGTTAGGCTGCCGAAATTTTTGTAACAGATTCTTTCACCATTCTCATTTTCAAGTTCTATTTTCTTGTCAAGTATTTAAAGTTCATTTTTATTATGTTGGGGTATGATATCTATATATATCATACTGAAATATTATGTTAATATGATGAGATACCCTATTTGATCTTGTCAATTCATTTTTTGAATGTTTAAGTGGTGCCGTTAGGCTGCCGAAATTTTTGTAACGGATTCTTTCACCCTTCTCATTTTCAAGTTCTATTTTCATGTCAAGTCTTTCAAGTTAATTTTTATTATGTTGGGGAATGATATCTATATCTATCATACTGAAATCTTATTTTAATATTATGGGAGACCCTATTTGATCTTGTCAATTCATTTTTTGAAGCTTAAGTGACGCCGTTAGGCTGCCGAATTTTTAAGGGGATTCTTTCACCCTTCTCATTCTTTTCAAAGTTCTACTTTCAGGTCAAGTCTTTCACATTCCTTTTTTATGTTGGGGTATGATCTCTATATATATCATACTGAACTCTTATGTTCACATTATGAGAGACCCTATTTGATCTTTTGAAAACATTTTTTTGAAGTTTAAGTGACGTCGTTAGGCTGCCGAATTTTCATAAGAGAAATCTAATTTTTGTCTTCCTTCCATGTTTTTAATTTCAAATGGTATGTCCTTAAAATTTCATTACCATGTTCATATATTCTTATTATTCTGTCCCTCTACTGTTTTATGGATCATTTATGAATGTTGGACCCATGTCCCCTCTCTTTTCAATGTATTCTAAAACCCCGAAACATAGCCGTTATGCTGCAGAATTTTCGTCTCAAAATGCCTCTCTCTTTTCTCAAAATTATTTTATGTTATAAAGTGAATACTCAAATCTATTATTTCTGTAGGGGTATTCAAATATATATCGAAATGTTCTATTTTAAATTCTGGGATTTACATACATGAGACCCGCTTTCCCTTTCCGTGGGTTTAAAGTGACGTAAAGATCATGTCTTTAAAGCAGTTTTTAAAACGTTATGATTATGAAATGAAACCCATTTATTTTATGCTATATGGGTTATTTATGAAATGTTTGATGATGATATATTTGGCTCACATGATAATAAATGCAAATTTAAGGGTGCTCCCTGATAGCGCTCCAATACATTGGGTAATGATGTAACCACTAGAGATTACAATTTTCACGATACCTTGGTGAATAACCTTGGTAATTTTCAAATGACACCTTGGGGATCGAACTTGGTGATATGTTCATTATTATATATGTTAAATGATGTAGCCACATATTCAAGTTATGAAAATGTTATTTTTATTATGATATGCCTCATGATTTCATTCTCATGCCTTAAAGTTCTTTTCATGACCTTATTGAAGTATCTCAAGTTCACATGTAAAATATTTCTCTTGTTTCCCTTACTGGGCTTTTTGCTCACCCTTTCTTTTGATGTATGTCCCCAGGTTATGTGATGCAGTAATGAACCTATGATGAACATGAGGAGAAGCCTTTAAAGTGTTTTAGAAGAATGTTTTATGTTTTCATGTTTAAAGTTACTGGTTTCCAAGACACTAAACCTTAAAGATCCTCGGTTTTGTAAAATGTAATGAAAGTTTATGTGATAAAAAGACGGGATGTTACAGTTGGTATTAAAGGATGGTTTAGTTATTTGTGGAAATTAGGATATGAAAACTTTAGGAGGAACCCTATATAAAAGTTTAAATATAGGAAATCTTCCAGATATTTTGGTGAGTATTGAGTAAGGGGTTTCCAAGAAAATACATCCATGTCTGGATACGAGCAGGTAGAGGTGGCTCTGGCACAGATGTACATAGGGGTAAAATCTGAAAACACCGCTTTGAGCTAGACTCGAATGGGAACTGGTACACGACAACGTCCCTTGCTGCACTCTTGGTTACGACACTCCCGGGGGATATACTTTGGTAAATTCATAAGCTTAGTATGAACCATTATTAAAGGAACAAGGATAAAATAAAATAAAGATTCACATAAGAATATACGATCATGGATAACATAGATTGGAACCTAGGGGATCGCAAGTTAGGATATACTTTTATTCCACAAGTTTATCCTTTTATGCTTAATGTTTCCTTTTTATGATTATTGGTGAAGTATTTAAGCCCCTAATTATACTTTATCTTCTTAGTTAATGGTGGAAAATGTAAGAACATGTCCCAACAACCAATGTGATAGGAAATGCGATGATTGCCGTATTAATATTACAGAGATGATTAGGGGATTAAAAGATGATTATTATTTTGGAATACGTTCACTATTTTGGGGACCCTATATGATCGAGGTAAATAGATTACTACGGTATTTTCATTGAGGAGTAAGGTTGACTTATATTTTGAAGAATCGATGAATTTAAGGCGGAATTATAGTAATTTAGGTTACTTATGGAAATGATTAACCTATCTTGGGGTAAATATGTTTAGGTTAGTTACTTTTGTTATAAGATGTTAGGAGTGGTTGATTTTGTTTGGAGATGAATGATAAAGTTTACCTTGGAAGACAATGTTATCAAATCCTTCTTGTATTTGGGTTTGAATATTAGTTTGGTTTATTTTGAGGATTTTTAAGGACAGTTATTTACGGAATGGTCTATGATGAACTCTGGGTAGCACCATGGAACTTTGAAGATTTAAAAGTAGTTTCCATTCCTATGGGATTATTTCTTTTTGAAGAGTTGTTTTACCTTACCCTTTCTGTTTTTGGGATAATGTTTAAAGATAGGTGAAATAGATGGTTAATCTTTTTTGGATTATGTGATTCTCTAGAAGATGATTCTTGTGTTTTGATGAGACCAAGTGTTTTTGAATGCTCATCGTTTGGGGAAAAGATTATTTTTGGGTAGAAACTTATTAAAGGATGAAAATCTGCATGAAGTTAGGTTTATTTTCTTATGTTTTTGTTCTATGTAGTAAATGAATTCCTCAAAATTATGAAAGAAATGTAAAACAAAATTTTGTTTGGTTTACGTTTCCTACTAGGTAATCAAAGACCATTTACAGACATCATAAGTTTGGGATTTTCTTATGGTTAACTTTCTCTTAATCATGTTCTCTATCACTCTCCCTCAGAACTTGACCCTTTGTTTTCTCCTCCATGTCCATGTTTTCCTACATGGAATCCTAGTGTGGGTTAACTCGGGTGACCTTTGTACTTCCCTTTCTTCCTTTTAATGTAATAGTTTTACTAACTCCTTTTCCGATGTGGGAATTTCAATGAAATTTCAAAACCCAATTTTAAAAATTGCGAGGACGCAATTTATTAAGGGGGGAAGATTGTAACGACCTGAAATTTTAAATAAATCTTGTTTCCTGATTTTATGTGTTATTTTATTTTATTTTTATACTCAACAAAAATGTTTCATTTGATAACATGAGTATAATGAAAATGAGACTGTTGGGTTTTGACTGTTATTTGACCATTGGTCAATATGGCCGCTGGAAACTAAACGTTTTGACTATTGTCTCTAAATACAAGCAATCTTGGTTAATTAATATAGAAAGAAGATTCGATGGCCTCACCCAGTAGTCTTGGACCGATTGAAGCCCATCTAACAGAACTTGGGAAGGAGGTAGCACCACTAGGCTTTTCTCTGGACCAAACCCAAGCCGAACTGCATCGTGTGAAGCTAGAACGGAATCACCTTTGTGAGAAGTTCAAACTGATAGAAATTACTACTTGTGCGATGTTAGCCGAGCCTCCCTCAGATTCTCTCACCTTATCACACCTTACACTTAGGTCCTATGCTGGTGTGATAAGGGGCTATGTAAGGAGACCGTAACTGCCTTGTGTAATCCTTTGTTTTAAATAAAAATTGGGATTTCTTCTTATGATGAAGTTTATGAATTTTTAAATGACCGGATAAATATAGTATGCATATTTTTGATGAATTTTAGAAAAAGGATATTTTAAAAATGTCTATGTAAACCTTAAATAATTAAAAATGTGAAATGATTTTCAAAAAATGGTCTTCTACAATTATGTTCAGTACAAAATTTAGAGTCTAATAAGATCAACTTGATTTTTGATGAATAGTAAATTATGAATTGTGATTTTATGATTAGGATTAGTAATGTTTCCAAATGGATTATTAATCTCACTTAAAGAAAGTATTAATATAATCTAGGCACCTTGATTAAGTAATGTGATTCAATAAAATGGTTAAATAAAGGTTTCATAAATTATTATTCATGTATTAGTTTTTTCGAGTGAATAGTGTTTTTTTAATTAAAAATTAAATTAAAAATATTTAAAAAAATTATTTTTATAAAATGGATTTCATTTTTGAACTGAAAGCACTGATATTATGTTATGGTAATTTTTGGGGTTTTTTCTGAAAAAATGAATTTTCGGTGAATAGTGTATTTATTTTAAAAATAAATTAAAAATATTTAGAATTTTTTTTTTATAAAATGGAGTTCATTTTTGAAATCAGAGCATTGATATTTGGTTAAGGTGAAATTTTGGGATTATTCTGAGAAAGTTGAATTTTCAATGAATAGTGAAAATACAGTTTTTAAGTTACGGGTGTTTAATGACATCATTAAATGATGTATTAAGTTTGTAATCAATATGTTAGACTTATGAATAGTAATATAAGGTATGAGGTTTCCCAAGTGGCCAATACCATGGGCAAATACCATGGTCAATCCCATGGTTTTGCCAAAACCACTAATGAGGTGTCCCTTGGCCATTACTGCCTTGTCCCCTCACCTTCCCTATAAATAACAATCCATCCTCTCATCCATTCGACTCCCCACTCTGCCCCAATGAAGTTATGGTCTCATTAACTCCAAAGGAGTCCTCCCAAGGTGCCCCCAAGCCCTCAAGGTCCCATCCTTTGAGTTTTAAGAGTTACGTTTTAAGGTAAGGGATCCGACCTCCCTCTTTCTTTTCAAGTGATCTCTTTTATGTCATTTCTTTTATGCTCCATGTTCATATGTTGGAGGATGTTATTTTATATTAATTATACTGTCCTTTTTTATGTTCATATGATGAGATACCCCCTCTTACTCTCATCATTTCATTTTATGAATGTTTAAGTGGCGTCATTAGGCTGCCGAAATTTTTGTAACGGATTCTTTCACCCTTCTCATTTTCAAGTTCTATTTTTTTGTCAAGTCTTTCAAGTTCATTTTTATTATGTTGGGGTATGATCTCTATATCTATAATACTTAAATATTATGTTCATATGATGAGAGACCCTATTTGATCTTGTCAATTCATTTTTTGAATGTTTAAGTGGTGCCGTTAGGCTGCCGAAATGTTTGTAACGGATTCTTTCACCCTTCTCATTTTCAAGTTCTATTTTCTTGTCAAGTCTTTCAAGTTCATTTTTATTATGTTGGGGTATGATCTATATGTCTATAATACTGAAATATTATTTTCATATGATGAGAGACCCTATTTGATCTTGTCAATTCATTTTTTGAAGCTTAAGTGACGCCGTTAGGCTGCCGAATTTTTAAGGGGATTCTTTCACCCTTCTCATTCTTTTCAAAGTTCTACTTTCATGTGAAGTCTTTGAAATTCCTTTTTTATGTTGGGGTATGATATCTATATATATCATACTTAACTCTTATGTTCACATGATGAGAGACCCTATTTTATCTTTTGAATTCATTTTTTTTGAAGTTTAAGTGACACTGTTAGGCTGCCGAATTTTCATAAGAGAAATCTAATTTTTGTCTTCCTTCCATGTTTTTCATTTCAAATGGTATGTCCTTAAAATTTCATTACCATGTTCATATATCCTTCTTATTCTTCCCCTCTACTGTTTTATGGTTCATTTATGAATATTGGACCAATTTCCCCTCTCTTTTCAATGTTTTCTAAAACCCCGAAACATAGCCGTTATGCTGCAGAATTTTCATCTAAAAATGCCTCTCTCTTTTCTCAAAATTATTTTATGTTATATAGTGAACACTCAAAGCTCTTATTTCTATACGGGTATTCACATATATATCGAAATTTTATATTTTAAATTCTGTTATTTACATACATGAGACCCGCTTTCCCTTTCCGTGGGTTTAAAGTGACGTAAAGATCATGTCTTTAAAGCAGTTTTTAAAACGTTATGATTATGAAATGAAACTCATTTATTTTATGCTATATGGGTTATTTATGAAATGTTTGATGATGATATATGTGGATAACATGATAATAAAGGCAAATTTAAGGGTGCACCCTGATAGCACTCCAATGCATTGGGTAATGATGTAACCACTAGAGATTACAATTTTCACGATACCTTGGTGAATAACCTTGGTAATTTTCAAATGACACCTTGGAGATGGACGTTGGTGATATGTTCATGATTGTCTATGTTAAATGATGTAGCCACATCTTCAAGTTATGAAAATGTTATTTTTATTATGATATGCCTTATGATTTCATTCTCATGCCTTAAAGTTCTTTTCATGACCTTATTGAAGTATCTCAAGTTCACATGTAAAATGTTTCTCTTGTTTCCCTTACTGGGCTTTTTGCTCACCCTTTCTTTTGATGTTTGTCCCCAGGTTATGTGATGCAGTAATGAACCTAGGATGAACATGAGGATAATCCTTTCAAGTGTTTTAGAATAATGTTTTATGTTTTCATGTTTAAAGTTCCTGGTTTCCAAGACACTAAACCTTAAAGATCCTCGGTTTTGTAAAATGTAATGAAAGTTTATGTGATAAAAAATCGGGATGCTATAATTCCCTCATTAGAATAGTGTAGAAAAATGGAAGGAAAATAATGAATAGTAAACAGCCAAAGCAATATAAATAAATAGTGGAAGAAAAATGATGGAATAGATAAATGATAATAATAATATCTATCTGAACTGAAATAATGATTATGTAATGACATGTCACTAAAAAACTGGAAAACATAGATAAAAGACAATAGGAATAACTTATTCCACAAAGTAAAAGAAAAAAATACTACTCCATGCATCCTGATATCCAACTCAGTCATCTACTGTTAAGCTCTATCCTAACCACAATCAATCATGTTTTTGAGGTCCTATACTTCCCTTTGTCAAATCATGTAGTCATGTAATCTACTCTGGGTACCAAACAGCTCCTGAAGAGGGTGTGAGATAAATCTCAATGGGCCACCACCAATGGTGTCTATAAACTCCAGCCTATGAAATTTAATATATAAGTGTGCAGACATGCATATATAAAGTAAAGAAAGAAGTGAAATACAACTAAATACCCAAGTACCTACACAATCCCTGAGATGGTGTCTAAGCATTTGACCAGTCTATTTTATTAAGTAATCACCATTTAATGTTAATAGGTCACGTGAGGCATAGCCCGCACTATCATCACCTCATCATAGTATTAGTAGTGAAGGTCCCAATACATGATAAAGAAACCTGGGATAATATCTAATGAGTGAGTTTCAGGGTAATAACCAAGGTAACATAGATCTCATAGAACACTAACTCAGTAGTATTTGAGTATATCTAAGGGGTATGAGGGTAATCCAAGGAGAGTAATCCAATGTATTCCACAAAAATGCGACTACCAAGTCCAAGGTGATCGAGAAAGGTAAAATGGGGCTAAGGAAGGACAGGGCCCTATGGGCTTTCACCATGGAAACTCCTAGTCAATACTGGATCCAAGGAGTTCATTTGAGGTATCCTGTAATAATGAAAAGGACCGTATGATAGTATATCAGGCATTTATAGAATATACAAGAACCAATGTCTAGGTGGGTATCAACCTAAGCAAACCACCTCCTAGAATCAGAATGGGGTTCTTGAGACCCACAGTATTCTCCTCTTACAATCCAAGGCGAGCTCGAGTCAGTCCATTCTTATTTTATATTATAATCATGTTGTAATTCATTTGGTCCAAGTCTTGCCTTCCATTAGTGTGGATAGTTTATGTATAGTTTCTACCATTTATGTATTTTTCCAAGCCTTGTCTTCCTTTAGTGTGGATAGGTCAAGTAGCATTGAAACCATTTAATCAAGTCTTAATTAACAATTAAGGTATATTTAATTAGAGAGGTTCACTTTTCTACCTTCCATCAATATTTAAATGTGTTCTATGGACATGTAACCTTTATTCAATCTCATTTGTAAAGGCCAAGTTATATACTTAGTATACTTTCTAATTCACATTTCTCATTAAATAATCTATTGAAGAACTCACCTTAAATGGGTCAAGTGGTGAGGATACATGATACAAGGAATTATTAAATTATCATTAATAATAATCCATTTATTATAGGAAGGCTCAACTTTAGGAAGTTCAAGAAATGGCACACCCAAACTATGGATCAAACGTGCCGAAATGCTAAAACCCAATTATGGCATAACCTTCGACATGAGGCGGATTGAGTTGTGGGCGTAACCACTGACAAATAATCAAATATTGGAAATAGAATGACCATATAAATCAAAAAAGAATAAACATGACATATAAATTTAAGAAACAGATTCCAAAGAAACTAGTGGTCCTCACATAGACATTCCAAAATCAACTAACTTTAGGGATAAGTTATAGACCACTCACCTTATGGTTGTATGATCCTTATACTCCGGTATCATCCCTTGGTTTTCCATAGATCAGAGTATATCTACGAAAAGGTGAAAAATTCTCACATGATGATATATAGGTCAAGAGAAAAAGAGAAGAAGAACGGATAAAGAGGAATCAATTACTTACCATTTCCCATCCAACGTGACGAACATAAACTTGATTAGATGTTGGACAAAGTAGATCCCTTGATCCCAAGATTTGGCCTCTAAAAAGATCCAAAATGAATAGAAAGGGGGTTAATCTTGGTGGTTCTTGGATTATGGAAGAAGGAGGAGGATTAATAGATCATTAAGGGAAAAATTGGAAATTTACACAGAAAATTAGCCTGCTGAGAGTTTTTCTACACAGTTTGTCAAACTGTGCGCAAACCGTGCAAGATGGGTCTTCCTGAATGGTTTGTCTTCATTATTTGATCAAACCATGTTCAATCCATGCATGTGTACATGGGTAAAAGAGGTGTTCACATGGTTAGTTTTCACGACCATGCGCCAACCGTGTGAGATGGCTCTATTTGAAAAACACCATCAACACAGTTAGGAAAACCATGCAGAATTCTGCACGATTTACTCTAAACCATGCACGAATCCATTTCCCCCCCAAAAGAAGCCCCAAAAACCCTTATAACCTTTACTAACTCATAAGGAATCCATATTAGGACCAAAGTAGATATTTAGACTGAAAATTAAAGGATTCATACCTGAGTGAAAAACTGGGTTCTTACACAAGTGAACCATCATATCAAAAAATTGTCAGCAAGATGAATATCTCTAATCCACTTAATATGAATACAATTTCCTTTTAAATAGTTTTAAATTTTTAAATGTCTATAACTTTCCTGTATATATTTTTAAAAAAGAACCCAATCTTGGATAATATATTATGGGAATTCTTGAGGGAAATGAAATGTAATGATACGTGTATTAGATCTTGCATCAATAAAAGATAGTCCTATGAATCCAAAACCTTGATCTTTAAATAATTCATTGATGCGATATTATTGATGTTTGATGAATACCCCTATAGAGCCTCTACATCATTCACAATGTTACAAAATTGATATCTCTCTTTCTTGCAAAGAGTGTAAGCAGCTGGAGGAAGTAGAGTCGCTTTTTCACTCTTTAATAGCACCAACTCTTCCTGTATTCCAATTTCAATCATATCCAACCTAGAATTAATTCCATAAATTTTTTTAGGTGAATTTATTAATGGTCTAATGAAAATGTCACAAATAATATTTTTAACTTTAATAACATCAAGAAAATACATGATTTAAAAAATAAAGTATTGTAATTCAAAAAAATATTTATATTTCCAGCTAGTTTTTTTAAGTTTGTATGAAAAATGTTTACCAAAATTAGTGAATATATCTTTTACATTCTCAAATAGTTGATCACCTATTAGTAGATATGGTTTTGTAAATTATTCTAAACTCCCATTGAATGATAACATCCAATATTGGTACTTATGTCACTGAGGTAGAAATTTAAAATGTCCTAGAAATAGTCTTTGATGAATGTTTCAACAAAATTATTTGTGTACCTTGTTCACAAATGGGACACCTTTGAGTTCCTTTAATGATATATCCTGAAAATTTTACGTAAGAATAAAATCATTTATCATCCTTTACAACATAGATCTCAATGTGGAATATTTATTTCTATAAGCATCACACAATGTAGCACTTGAATCCCACAACAATTTCAAATCATTGATTAATATATCTAAATAAATATCAATATCATTATCAAGTTATTCTGGTCATGATATAAGTATATATAATATAATGTATTTTCATTTCTTTTATAACCATGGTGGAAAGTTTTAATTTTCCAACATAACCAGCCATGTACTTTGAATGATACGTTAAAAACCAAAATGATTCACTCTATTTGTATATTGTGAAAGATGAAGGTTTCTCAACTTGTTTCCAAATTAAGGATAATCATGATGAATTCTCTTCCACTAAAGATATTTTTCTATGTAATGATGTTTCCCATCATTATTTCTTGTATCTGTATGGAACATCTATTTTATTACAATCTTGTCACCGACATATAGGTTCCTAAAACCTAGAATGATTGGAAAGTTCCATAAAACATTTTTGGGACATGGTTCATTTTTCTTGTAGTGATAATCACCATAGTTTGTTAATTTTTAATTGATTTGCGGTCTTTACAAAATAGAATATAGTTATTTGTATATGCATGTATTTTTTCAGAGATAATAACCATTGAATGTATCATTATTTTAGCATCATATGTTCAGATAATAAAACTATTATCTTTTATAAGCATATCATTCAAGATAAAAATTAGTTTAGTAAAACAAGAATCCCTCCATCTAATGTCATTTATTAAATTATATATATTCAGTGTGGATGAAAATTACATATATTTAGTATAACTAGTATGTAATGGTATCTTTACACAACTATTTTACTTATAAAACAATTTTTTATGATCACAAATTTCCTCTTTAAATACCATTATCATTTCCTCAATATGATCTTCATCATTTTTCACACTGGTAATCACATCCTTGATATGGTATTTATCATTGTCAACAATAGTAATCATATCAGATTATCTATAAAAAAATATTATCTCAGTCACTAGCTACATTCTATTTTCCCTTATGTTTTATCCAAAATTTTTAATTGAGATCTATTATGTGATAGATTAAGTGTTCTTCCAACTCATATGGACTAATTAGCCTTGAATAATAATAGTATAAACATAGAAAAGGATTTGAGAAGGGTCATATGCATAATCTTTTTCCAACTTGATGAACTATTTCACCCCACCCTCATTCTCTTTTATCATACGATTGGAATCTATCCATTTTAGATTCATAACCATCCTATTTGATTTAGTAATTTTAAAATTTAACAATTTAAATAAATCATAAAAACAATTTCATAAAAAATGTTCATCTTATGAAAACAATATTAGCGTAATGTAATATTTTTGATGGTTTTGATTTTAATCATATAAATTGGTTTATTAATGATTAGGATCTTACTAACATAGGTTATCAATAATCTTATCTGTATTATATGAACATAATTTACCATATCTTGAACTAATTCATGTCCCCAGAGAGACTGATCCCCTATCAGAACCCAACATAGAGTTGATGAACATATGTCCTTTGATACAAAGATTCAAAACTAGATATCTATTTCATTTATTGATAAATATTTTTATAAAAAAAATAAAATTATCTAGAATAAAAAATTTCTCTCCCAATTTTTATCACAATACACATTCTTATTTTGGTTTCTGGAAAAGAAAAAAATATTAAAATATGATAATCTACTGATCACTAAAAATAAAATACACATGGTAATGAAATAATTTAAAAATAAATTTTGGTTTTAATCTATGAGAGTGAGAGGGATACTTGTAATAAAATGGTAATAATTTATTTATTTTAATCATTTGGAGTAAGAGGGATACTTGGAACATGGAGTAGATTACTGGATGTGCACCATATAAACTCTGCCTACTTATCATTTGTAGTCAACATGTTACATGATAAATGGGAAGTGTTTTTTGCAGCGCATAACTAGGAGATCCATGAAATTGGAGTGAAAAAATAACGATGAATGTGTGAAAATATACATGAAGGTGAGAAAGATGGTGAATCAATAATGGTAAAGAGAGATTTAGTGGAACATGGGAGAATTAGGGTTACCTGGAACATGAAGATGATTACCTATTGTGCACTGCAAAAACTCATCCTACTTATAATTTACAGCCACCACCATACATGATACGTGGGAAGAGTTTTTAGGGTGCACAATTAGGATCCCTATGAAATCTCTGTAAAAAATAAGGATTAGGTAAAAATAAATGTGGGGGCGAGGGAGAGGGCGAACTAAAAATGTATTGAGGAAAGAGAGATTTGGTAGAATATTCTAGTAGGAGGGATACTTGGAACTTGGAGTAGATTACTGGTTCTGTACTGCAGAAACTCTACCTATTATCATTTATAGTTACCATCTTACTTGATAAGTGGGTGGAGTTTTTTAAGTGCATAGCTAGGAGATCTAGGAAATTAGAGGGAGAAATAATGATGAATGACTAAAAATGAATGTGAAGGTGAGTGAGAGGGTGAACCAATAATGGATAGGGGAAAGAAATATTTGGTGAAACATGGGATAAGTATTGATACTTGGAACTTTTATCTGATTACTAGAGGTACATTGTAGAAACTATATCAACGTATCATTTGCAGTCACCACCTTACATGATAAGTGGGTAGATTTTTTGCAGTACACAACTAGAAGCTCTATAAAATTAGAGTAATAAATAATGATGAATGAGTGGAAATGAAAGTGAAGGTTAGGGAGAGGGTCAACCAAAAATTGATCAAGGAAAGAGATATTTGGTGGAGAATCAATGAGAAAGATTAAGGTAAAAAAAGATTGCTTGCGCACATGTTGTCCAAACAATTTAGGAAAATTAAAAACAATCAAAGTTGTTTGAGGGGTAGCAACATATCACAACTGATAACATAAATTTATTTTAATATATAATTATAATTTCAAGAAAACAAAATTAGATATACTCTAAACTAAAACAAATATATTAATGATTTTTTTTTATTTTTTTTAAAAATGTTTAAACAAATAAATGATTGTTTGATTATATTATTTATAAATTACATTGAAATTTTTTTTACACATAACCAATATTATTTATATACATATGTTTATTTATAATCATAATTATTTATGTAGAAAAAATCAAAATTAATTTATATACACATAATCTAAATTTTCAATTTATGGTAATCAACATTATATAAAAATTATTTATATAATTTATTAATTAAAAATTATAAAATAAAGATAATAATAAATATTCACTATTGGAAAATAGAACTATACCCACGGTTTTCCCCAAAACTGTGGGTATAGTCATCCGATAAAAAACCTATACCCACGGTTTTGACAAACCGTGGGTGTAGGTTTCTCGCATATCTGCGGGAAATTTATTTTTTCTGCGGGAACAAAAAAAATTGGTGGGAGTTCTATACCCATGGTTTATTCCTCTATAACCACTGTTTAAATAAATATATTTAATAATATATATATACATACTTATATTCCGTGATGGGGGTAGTGGTAAGGTTGCTCGTGAACGGAGAAGTGGTCATGAGATTGAATCCCGCGGGCCGCTATTTTGTAAAATATGTTATACCCAAGGTTTACAAACCGTGGGTATAGAGTTATGACACGGTGGAAAAACATATACCCACGGTTTTTCCAAACCGTGGGTATTGGTCATGGACCTATACTGATGCCACCAATTACCACAGTTCCCCAAACCGTGGGTATAGCCTGTACCCACGGTTTTGGTGTCTATACCCATGGTTTTGAACCGTGGGTATATGATCATTATCCAGTAGTGATTAATTCAAAATATATTAATATAATTATATATAATTATATAATTATATACTCAAAATGGAACAAACCATTGGTTATAACCCATGATGATAGAATTTATTAAAAATAAAATAAGAAGAAAGTACAAAAGAGATGGATAAGGAAAATAGTGACAAAATACTACCAAAAATAAAGGTAGAAAACTACCCTAGAAACAAGAAAAGAGGGTTCATGATGAAAACTGATATCAGCCAGTGCCCCTACCTCTCGGATGATTCCCCCTTCTCCTTGTTTTAGTCATTGACCATGTCATGTCATCATCATCTTATGGGTCAAAATGTTCATCTAGTGGGGTGAGATCTTAAAGAGGCCGAGGATCTTGATCATCAGCCAGTCCTAAACCCCTCATTAATATAATCAGATCGTAGATACTCTTTGTGATGATAGTCTATGTTCTTGGGGATTGTCTTTCAACTTAGAATATTCCATGAGTATTACTGAATTCTTCAAGGAAAACATCCCTAATAATGGATCTATTTAAAATGTCAACAAGATGAGTTTCTATTGAATTTATCCATGTACTCTTTCTCTATAGTTATAAAAAACATTCTTATTCTTGGAATTGGATTTATCATGACCAATCGCTACACAAGAAGGACATAACAATGGAATCCTTTCATAAAAAATCTCGAGATAAACTTTATCCTGAGGAGTGGATAGTATGGCTCGATCAATTAGACTGGTGATAAGATCAACCTCAATGAGAACCCTCAAAAAGTTTCCAAAACTAGCCAACCTAGTGACAATATCTATTTTAAATAGAATTCTAATAGAAGAAGTAATACCATATACTATTTTAAGATGCCATAAAACTCAACTTAATCCATGAATTCAAACCCAGACTTGTGCACATGTTTCCTTATAATCATGAAAATTGAAATTAATATTCCAATCATGAATTCAAAGCGTGCTAGTTTTTATAAATAAATATATTTAAAAATGTTTTTAAATAATTATAATTATAAATATATTTATATTATATATATATATTAATATATTAATATAAATAATTATAAATATAATAAATTTTTTATTACTATTTAATAGTTATTTAAATGATTATTTATTAATTTTCATTATAATTTTATAAATATATTTTTAAAAAATTATTTATTTATAATTTTATAGTTAATAATTTTAATAACAAAATTATTAAAAAAACATTTAAGTAGAATAATTTTATAAATTTAAAACTAATTTTAAAAGGAAAAACTTAATAAAAATATGAGTTAATTTTATTTATATAAATTAAAAACATATTGAAAATATAACAATAGTAAAAAATTATATGTATAAATAGTGTTACAAAATGATTAATTATTTATTTAACATTATTAATGAATATATAATAATAAATAATAAATAAAATTACAAAAATTACAAAACATTAAAAAGTGAATTCATAGAATTTACGTGAATTAAATACATACATATGTACACATACACATATACACACCCACATATACATACACACACATATATGTAAATACATACATACATACATATAGTTATACATGTACATATATTTTAAATTATTTAATATCAATGAAAATATATACTTAAATAAATATATTCATTTATATATTATATAATTATTTCATTAAAATATTAATATATTATATTATTTTAATTATATAAACATATTGTAATTAACGTATATAAATTAACTATTAAATATTTTGACTAATATAAATTTGATAATTCATTACATATAAAATAATGAAAATAAGATTATAATTTTTTATTAGAAGTTATAAAAAAATATTTATATATTATATGTACATATGCATACTCATTGTATTATAGATATTACTTTAAAAAATATAAATATTTATATATAAATTCAATTACTCACTGTGACCTTTATCATCATTAGAATAATGTACTAATAAAGGTTACAATTTTATCAGTGCTAAAAATAATAAAAGATAAATGGGTGACTTTTATCGGTGCTAGAAAATCGCCGATAAAGGGAACTCTATTACCATTTTTTAGGGTTAATAAATGGTTATCTTTTTAGCACTTTGTTAGAGCACTGATATAATTTACCCCTCCATCAGTGATTTTTGTCTAGTACTGTTAGAGGTTAGCATTAGATAAGGTGAAATCTATGGTAGTGTTTCCTCACAAAGTACGATTCTCTTGCACATCACAACCTCTAATATGTTTTCCTCTTCAGATGTCACTTCTATTTCAATTGCACCACACTGAACGTGATTAGGTTTTATACAAATCCCCTCTAGCGAATCGCCGTAATCCCATCATCTACTTATTAATAGTAGTAAATACAATTAATATATTATTTTTATGAAGTCATGGTGATTAATATATTACTAAAAAATAATAATATTTAAAAATAATAATATTATTTTCATGATAATTATCATTATTATTAATAGTATTATTATTTATTAATATAATAAATAGAAAATAATTTACATGAAACAAAAGATTATTATTTAATTATTATAATATTAATTATTGCTGTCATTGTCATTAACTAAACTAATACCAATTTAATTAATACTTATTATATTATTAATTATTTCAATAATTATTTTTAAATATCAAAATATATAGTATTTATTATATTATTTATTTTTACTATTATAAATTATTAACAATTATATTTTTATTATTAATTCTATTATCCACCATATTATATAATATTTTTAATATTAATTATACATTAAAAAACATTAATGACATTATCTATAATCATCACAATGGCTTTATTTTTTATTATTTATTACATTATCAGATAATAACTATTTTTTTAAAATGTGTTATGATTTATAATTTATCATAATTAATGTGTTATTAAAATTTTTAACCACCTATGTTCTTCTTCTGTGGGCAAGGACATGAGTAGGTCAGAGCATAGAGACTATAGTCTCACAACAAAACCAAAAGGGTGTTTTGGGAAAGTGATATTTGGGATGTCCCCACTGTTTTTTAAATACCCCATCAAAATGAATTGATTATCAAAAGATCATGGTCTCTCATGAAATACTTTATGTTTATCCTTCACGATGATAAATTAAAAAACCAGATGTCCATATCCTATTTCTCTTATGGCCACACCTTCTTCTAATCACAATATGGTTTTCAGTGTTTTTTAGAGAATTATGATTGAATGGTTAACTATTGATGATTTTACCCATGATGAGGAGTGACATTCAATGCACCATGAGTGTATCTTTATCCTTCTTGGAAAAATAGTTGATTTATCCTTGTATATTAGTAAAAAAAATGCCATCAGTTCATCAAATTACTCCCCATCAGACCATGCATCAGGAAAGAGGAACTAACATACACTTGCAAGAAATGATCACAATAGACAATCATTATTGCGTCATCATCACTATAACACCTTCAATCCTAGGAAAACCCTAGAAATCATCAAACCCTTAGAAAATATAGGATTTCACACTCACCGATAGAGAGACAAACAAATTTAAATTTATATTTGTAAATGTTATATTTATGTGATGAGTGGTATTGAATGAAAATTATTATTTTCATGAAAAATAGGATGTATCATTAAATACAACTGTATATGTGACTGAATGATAATGGTTATCATTTAATAGAGTCTTCCATGTAATTTTTCATTAATGTTTCGTTTCATTTGATGAAATGTCTCGAGGGAATTGTATTCATGTACATGATAAATGAACCATCCAAGAAATTTACTCATGCGTTGTAAAAGCATGAGTTAATGTGACATCCCAAGGAGAAACCTTTTGAATTATGAAAACACTATCATGTAATGGTATTGGTGTGGGTGTTCTTCTTCAAGATCAGATGATACTACCTAACCTGATGATCTCTATTAACTTCTGCCTTTTTATTTCATGGTGCAACCACATTGTGAATGTTGGTGGATCCCGCTTGAACGTCGAGTGATTCAGGCACAACCCGTGTATACCTATAATGGTGGGATACTTATGTTTTATACTATTGTGATCTTTTCAAACTCATCATACAAATATCAAAAGGTTGTAGACACACTTTAATGTAAGGTACGCTTATACAAAATTTCTTCATTTTAGTATATTACTTAAGAATCATTTTTCCTACATAGATATCCTTACACATGGGTTTTTTATTTCTTTTAATACTTCTAATAATTATTATTTGACTAAAAAAATATTTTGGGACTCGATCCTTAAACTGACACCTCAACCCCCAGCCATACCACCCTTCTACGCGCAAGGGGTGAATCTATAATTATAATTGAAAAATATAATATATTTTTTGTTTATCAAAAAAAGTAATTTAATAATTTTAGAAGACATTAAAAATATAAAAAATATAATTATAATCCATATAGAAATAATTTCAAATGAAATTCATAAAAATGATGGAAAATACTTCAAAAAATTAACAAAATTAAAATCATATGAAAAATTAATGAAATTATTTCTCTATAAAAAATAATAATTTGTATTCATATTTTATAAAAATCCTAACATTATCCATAAAACAATATTTTTTTTGTTTTTCAAAAATATAATTTTTTTAATTTCTAAAAATACCATTGTAAAAAAACTATTTTTTACAAGATTCAATTCTTTTTTATAATAAACATAACATATATATTTATATAAATAAAAAAAATATTATCACATTTTAATGTTTCATAATAACATTATTTTGGAATGATAAATTATTTCTAAATGAAGAGAAAATTGTTATTTTTTAAAGGTATAAACATTTTGGAGGCATATGTGGATCCAGTTAATACCAGGGATAAAAAAATAACATATAATCAATTTAAAGAAACATTTGAAACTGAAAGTCTATAATCTTATCTTATATTAAAATAATAAATGTTTATCAGAATAATAAAACTAATGAAGGTTTTAATTAAACATTTATGATATATATTATAATGAAGGTTTAAAATATATTTATTAAAGTATTATAATTATTTAAACATATATATACACATATATTTATAATTGTAATCATAAATAAATAAATTTAAAATGTATTTATATATAACTATAAATATATAAATATAATTATATATATTTAAATATTTACACACATACACATATATAATTAAATATTTATATATAATTATATATATTATTAATATATATATATATATATATATAATTATAAATATAGTAAATATATTTCTTATTTAAATATATTAATGAAATTTTATAATTATTTAAATATATATTAATTAATTTATAATTATAAATATAAATAAATATATTTATTAATATTTGTATATAATTATAAATAAATATATATAATAATATACTCAAAATGGTTCAAACTATGAGTTATAGCCCATGATCCTGAAATTTAATAAAAAATAAAACAAGTAGAATATATAAAATGCAATGGATATGAAAAATAGTGACAAACCACTTCCACATAGAAAGCTAGACAACAACTTGAGAAACAAGAAATAAGAGTTCTTTTTACAAACTGAGATCGACCATCACTATACCTCTCAGATGACAACCCCTATTTGAGGTTTTAGGCTTTTTCCATGTCTTGTCATTATCAGCATGAGGGTCAATGTTGTCATCCAATGGGTGGAGATCTTAAAAAGGCTAAGGATCTTGTTCACTAGCTTGGAATGAACCCTCCAGTAATGCCATCATATTAGAGCTACTATTTGTGATGACAACTGTAGTTCATAGGGATTTTCCCCCAATTGTAACGACCTAATGTTTTATTAATGGAAATAGCTTCTTATAATTATGCCTTATAGTATAATCACACTAGGAAGAACAATGAAATATCATGATACTAAATACAATGTGATCACTAAACCTAATTTTTCCAATTATATGTTTTGAATTTTGAAAATCTAGTATAAACAGTTGTGATCAGTAAGATGTTTGGAGTCTAATAGAACAAACTTATTTTTTGTTGAATAGTAACATACCCTTATGTTACCCTTATGAATATTAATATTACCTTATGAATAGTAACCTCACCTATGATATTATATATGTGGGATTTAATTGAATGCATGATGTACCTATGTTTTGGAATAAGTAAACAAATGTTTTAAAAACTGTATTTTTCATGTAAATTATGATTTTTATTAAAAAATAAATTAATCCTATTTAGAAAATAATTTTTAAAAAATGGGCTTAATTATTTTATTCTACATATCGGAAAATAGTTAGGGTTAATTTTTGGTATTTTTAAAAAATACTTGATTTTTTGGTAAATAATAAAATGCATTAATTTACCATATAAATACATTTTCATCTAAACACACTATTTGTGAAATCACAAATGATGTATGTACAAAAATCTAGAAATCACATTCCCTATTTAATATTATTGGTCATGGAATCATAACTATTTCTTATCTTGGTGGAAATTAATAAACAAATGATTAGAATATTAAGAAAACCCCTCTCCCCTCCACTATAAATACCACCCTTCACACATTCATTTCCTCACACCTCTCAAGATTTAATCCTTGTCTAAACTCTACCCAAGAAGATTAACTAGCCCCTCTCCCACATACAAGAGCTTCTGGTCTCATAAAAATACCAAGCATAGGTTTCTTAAGGCGGATCTCAAGAGGAGGATTCAAGAGGTAATTTCCCTCTCTCTCTTTTCCTTTAATTTCCTTTCAATTTCAAGTTCAATTCTTAATATCTCCCCACCTATCATCATAAAAATGGTATGTTAACTCCAGTATCTCACATATAATGGAATTTTATGATACTAATGTCATAGTATATCATCAAACCCCTTATCATCTTATTTTTATTTTAGAAAAGAAAATGTTGTTCGTGAGGTGTTAATTTATCACCTTCAAGAACGACATGTTTTTTTCCTTTACCATATTCATATCTAGTCATGAAAACATTTTTATGGTTGAAACAGATTATATTATATGTATTATATCTTATTTCATGTTATGGAACTTTCTTATGTACATATTACTAAATTATTAAACAAAACAAGTTCATTGTGGTCGAAAAATCACCAGAATTAACCCATATGATCATCATTAAATTTTAACTAATGATTTATCAACATGGTATATAAAATAATTCATTTTCAGATAATTTAAAATCTTATAATATCATTAATAACATGTAATATCAGTTCTATATGTTTACCCATGTTCTACATGAACTTCCCTTCTTGAATACAAGTGAACCGTTCAAGAAAACCATAAAAATGGACATTCCCGAACAATGGATTTAAACCCTATAACTAATAAAAAGGCCCATAAAATAACCTAATGAAACAATAATAAACCATATTAATGTACATAATGTGATTTAATTGTTAATTAATGAATATAATGTGGTTATACATGACTTTAAAGTGAATAAATCATTCAAATACAAGGTAAGAGAAAATTCTCGAACCCAACTTTCTTTCTTTGGTTCCCCCTAATTCACTCCATTTTTTGTATGGTTACTATGTAAAACTAATTTTTACATAATTATATTTAATATTATTAGATATAAATTTTCTCCACTGTATTTCATGTATAACACTATGTTTTCCAAAATAACTTTTCTTTCAAGAACACACCTTTTACTTCTCACTCAATATTGATGGTTCTTGTATCAAGTATGTTATTCCCTCTCTCTTCTGGGAACCCAATGTTTATGAATGTGTTATTATGAGTCGAAAACCATTAATTTCCATGGTTATTATTGATATATGACCTGTGTGGAAATCATTTTAATGTAAATGTTATGATATGACGAGTGCGCCAGAAATTATATAACGCAATATGAATGTTTAAATGTGACGGGTGTGCCTGGAATTATACAGTCCTCCAATGCATTGGGTAAAGTGATGAACCTCATGAGTTAAAGTTAAATGATTTGTGAAGATGATTCTATATTTTTTCACAACTATGTGGGGTATATGACCACTAAGACATGATGTTTCATTTTTATGCATTTCCATATTTCAAGTCGTTTATTAATGTTTCCTCTAATGATTTTTATGATGACATTTTTTTTATCCTAAACCCAAGATATGTTGTTCTTATATATCATATTATTGGGATTTTATATCACCCATTTTTGATTTATATCCTCAGGTGACTACATGTACTAAGGAAAGGTCAAACGCTAATAAGAAGCAAGAGAAGAAGAAAATACATAAATGTTTATGTTTGATGTTGTAAATGTTATGTATAGTCCTAGTTTTCCCAAGAAACTAAAACTTTGGATCCTATATGTGAAATAATATTATTTTTTTATATTTATAATGATGTAATAGTAATGTAAGAAAATGCATGTTCTCTATAGTTGGTATCAGAGGCAAGGTTTATTTAATTTGGGAACTAGGATTAGTGAACCACATAGAGAACCTCTAGTATGAGACTAAGTACAAATATGGACACAAGAATATTTATATAGGGATCCCATAATTTATGATTTTAGTGAAACTTTTACAAATTATTAAGTTATTTATTCATGACCTGTTGACTTATGTTTTTATCTAACATTTTCTATTTTTTAGAAAATGATGGGAACTAAGAGAAACCAGGCCAACAACCCATGCGGGGGCCAATGCAACGATTTCCCAAATGACATCTCCAATGCTTTGCGAGGTGGAGTTTAGAACATTATGGCGATGCTTACCCAAATATCCCAAGTTATGACCAATAAACAGAATAATGGGGAACATCCTCCTTCACCAAAGAGGGAGCAACTGGCTATCGAGTGCTTTATGTGGAAATGACCACAGACGTTTAGTGGATCTTCCGATCCACTAGTTGCAGAACAGTGGGCCAACTCCATGGAGAATATTTTCTCGGTCCTACACTATTTTGGGATAGAGAAGGTTACACTGGAAATTTATCACCTAGATGGGGAGGCCGATCAATGGTGGGATTTGATTAAGAACACCAAGCCAAGTAATAAATTGAAGAGATGTAATGGTAAGACTTTAATACATTGTTTCTTAACATGTATTTCCAACGAATAGTTCATACAAAGATGGAGAGAGAATTCATTGAGCTCAAGAAAAAAAGGAGAATCTGTCACAACCTACAAAGAGAATTTCACAAGGCTTTCAAGGTATGATTTAGGTTTTGTTATCAACAATTATAGAAAAAATGGAATATTATTTATTGGATTAAAAAAAAAACCTTCGAAAGGCTCTTTCAATTCGAGACTTTGGGAGTTATGAAGAAGTTGTTCGATGTGATATCAAATTAGAGATAGAGTTTGAAAAGTTGTGGGAAGTTGCATCATGGGAACTACCTCCAATGGATGGGGATGTTCTTCAAGTGTGGGAAAGAAGGCCACCATGCTCTAGAGTGTCAAAAAGACATGAAAAGGAAGGATAATGTGGTTGAAGAAAGGTGAGAACCACCCATGGTTCAATGATATAACTATAGGGAGAAAGGGAACTATGAAAGCCAGTGCACTAAACCTCGAGTCCTCGAGGGTAATCAGAGTTAACAACCACCAAAGCCAAAGGAACAAAGGAAGGATTATTCCATCACTACTGTGTAAGTGGAGCAATATAATGAAGTCGTAAAAGGTACACTTCCTATTCAATGAATAATAGAAAAGTTATTATTTGATTCTAGTTCTACTCATTACTTTATATCATGAAAATTTTCTAGAACTATAGAATCGAATCCTATGAAACTTGAAGTATAGATATCGTTAAAAACATGAAGTGGTGCAATAATTGAAACCCAAGTGTTTGAATCTTCTTCTATTGGATTATGTTGGAAGATTATTCTAGATGATATCATAATACTTCCCTTGGTGGAATTCGAAGCTATAATGGTAATGTATTGGAACTCATTATATAGAGAATATATCAACTTTCAGGAAAAGAAAATATCTTTTCACATTTCGAACCATCCCATGCTCCTCTACAAATTCAAGGAAGATCATGAATCTCCTTTTAAAAATAATTCAATAGTGTGGGTGTTGATACCATATGAAGAAGAATACCTCACCCATATAGTTTAGTAGAAGGAAAGTGACAACATTGTGGAAATACCCATCATGAGGGAATATAATGATGTTTTTCCTGAAGAGTTACCCAGACTTCCCTTAGATAATGAGGTGGATTCTCAATAGAAATCATACCTGGAGATACTCCTATCTCAAAGTGTCCCTATAGAATAGATCATTTTGAAATGGAGGTGTTAAAGAATAATATGCAAGATCATTTTTATAAAGGGATAATATGCCCTAGTTCATCACCTTAGGGTGCACCGGTTCTCTTTGTGAAGAAGAAGGATGCAACAATGCGGTTGTGTATCATTTATCGGGAACTTGACAAGATCACCATAAAGAACAAGTATCCTCTTCCAAGGATAGATGACTTGTTTGATCAGTTAATAGTAGCTCAATACTTCTCAAAGGTGTATCTTAGTTCTAGATATCATCAGTTAAAGGTGAAGAAGGAAGATATTCAGAATACTGCCTTCCGTACAAGGTATGGGCACTATGAGTTTCTAGTAATGCCCTTTGGACTTACAAATGACCCTGAAATCATCATGGATTTTACGAATAGAGTCTTTAGACATTACCTTGAAAAATTCTTGGTAGTTTTTATCAATGATAATATCATATACTCCAACAGAAAGGTGGAATATTAAGAACATCCAAGACTTGTGTGGGTGACATTGAGAAAGGAGAAGTTGTACGCCATGTTCAGAATGTGTGACTTTTGGATGAATAAAGTCACGTTCTTCGGACATGTGATCACAAGAGAGTGAATTTCTATGGACCCTTCAAAAACAAAGGTGATTGAGGAATGGACCAGGTGCTATAGTGCCATATAAATCCATAGTTTTCTTGGATTAGCTGGGTACTACCAATGTTCTGTGAGAAATTTCTCACGATTGTCAAGAATACGAACTAAGTTAACAAGGAAAAGGGTAATGTATATTTGGAAAAAAAATAATGTGAGGGGAGCTTCAAGGAGCTAAGGATAAGGCTGATCAGTGAACCTGTACTCACACTACCGAAAAGTGGAGACAGTTTTGTGATATATAGTGAGGGTTCAAAGAAAGGCTTAGGTTGTGTACTCATGAAAAACAATAATGTGATCTCCTATGACTCACGGAAGTTGAAGATCCATGAGTATAACTACCAAACGCATGATCTAGAGCTGGAATCTATGAGTTTTTCCTTGAAAATATGGCGACACTACCTTTATGGTGAGAAGTGTGACATATACACCGACCAAAAGAGCTTAAAGTATATATTCACACAAAAAGAGCTCAACATGTGACAAAGGAGATGGTTAGATCTAATAAAAGATTATAATTGATCTATTCACTATCATCCTGGAAAGGAAAACAAGGTAGCTGATACTCCAAGCAGAAAAGAACCTGCTACTCTATCCCTGTTTGCGATTGAGAAAGACCCTATCTTCTTGGACATGCAAAGTATGGATTTATAAATCATAAGGGTAGGGGATACATCCTACCCTGACCAAATTATTTCACAACCATCAATCCAAGAGATGATTAAGGAGGCCCAAAGGGATGATCTGTGGTTACAAAAGAAGGTGGATGCAGTAAAGGAAGGGAAGCTGCAAGAGTTCCATATCAATAATGAAGGTGTGATTTGGTTTGGAATGTGGCTTTTTGAGTCTTTATCGCCTAGGATAAAGAAGGATATATTGGAAAATGAACATAGATCAACATTCTATATCCATCCTGGTAGCACCAATATGTACTGAGATCTCTGTGAACACTTCTGGTGGGATAACATGAAGAAGGAGATCACAAAATATATCTCAAGGTTCTTGGTATGTCAGAAAATTAAATCAGAGTGACAAAAGTCTAAAGGGTTGATGAATCCATTGAATATACCCCTGTGGAAATGGGAGAACGTCACTATGGACTTTTCCACGAGTCTCTTGAAGATGTTGAGGGAAAATAATGCGATATGGGTTGTGGTTGACCGACTCACCAAAAATTCCCATTTTATCGCTATTCAGGAAGACCTGTCTCTTAAAAACATGCAAAGATATATGTGAAGAAAGTGGTGAGAATGAACGGTGTTCCAATATAGATTGTCTCTGATCATGATCCAAGGTTTACATCTAAATTCTGGAGAAGTCTTCAACATGATTTGATTACTAAATTAAATTTCAGCATGGCTTATCACCCCCAAAATGATGGCCAATATGAAAGAACTACTGATATTCTTAAAGACATTATAAGAGACTCCTCTTTATAATTATTTGGTGGATGAGATCAACATATCCCATTAGTTGATTTCTCATACAACAATAGATTCCACTTGAGTATTTTGATGGCCCCATATGATGCTTTTTATGGAAAGTAATGTAGAACTCCAACCTGTTGGGATCAATTTAGAGAAAGAAAACTACTTGGACATGATCTTGTGTGAGAGATGATAGAGAAGGTTAAAATAATCTAGAAACACATCAAAGCTTCTTAGAGTTAAAAAAAGGGATACACTGACAACTGTTCAAGGGACTTGGTGTTTGGAGTTGGAGATAAATTCTTTTTTTTAATATCACCATGGAAGATAGTCATGTGGTTTAGAGAGAAATATAAGCTAAGCCTAAGGTACATTGGCCCATTTGAGATCCTTGACCACGTAGGATCTATGGCCTATCAGCTTGCACTTCCACCGAATATGGATCAAGTTCATGATGTGTTTCATGTATCACTCTTGAGGAAGTTCATACCAGATCCCTCACATGTATTGAATTCAGACGTGGTAAAATTGGAAGATGATCTCTCCTGTGAGGAGCATCCAGTAATGATTGTGTAATAGAGAGATAAGGTTATACGCAATAAGACAACCCACCTTGTAAAAGTATTGTGGAGGAACTGTATGTTTTAAGAAGAAACATTAGAATAGAATGAGGAAGTGAAGGATAAATAATCTCACCTGTTTGTGTAAAACAAAATTTTGAGGGAGAAATTTCATAAGGGGGGAAGAATGTAACGAACCAATGTTTTATTAATGGAAATCACTTCTTATAATTATTCCTTATAGTATAATCACATTATGAATCACAATAAAATATCATGATACTAAATACAATGTGATTACTAAACATAATTTTTCCACTTCAATGTTTTGAATTTCAAAAATCTAACATACACAGTTGCGATCAGTAAGATGTTTGTAGTCTAATAGAACAAACTTAATTTTTGGTGAATATAAAAATACCCTTATGAATAGTAATGTTACCCTTATGAATATTAATATAACCTTATGAATAATAACCTCACCTATGATAGTATATAGGTGGGATTTAATTGAAATCTTGATGTACCTATGTTTTGGAATAAGTAAACAAATATTTTGAAAACTGTATTTTTCAAGTAAATTATGATTTTAATTAAAAATTAAATAAATCGTATTTAAAAAATTATTTCAGAAAAATTTACTTCATTTTTGGATTCTACACGTCAAAAAATGGTTAGGGTGAATTTTTGAGATTTTTTTAAAATACTTGAATTTTTTGTGGATAGTAAAATACATTGATTTACCGTATAAATACATTATAAATTAAACCCACTATTCCTACCATCACAAGTGATTTATGCACCCAAATCCCGAACTCAAATTCCATCCTTACTATTATTGGTGATGGAATCAACACAATTTCTTATCTTGGTGTAAATTAATAAACAAATGATTAAAATATTAAGAAAACCCCTCTCCCATCCACTATAGATACCACCCTTCACACCCTCATTTACTCACACCACTCAATCTTAAATCCTTGTATAAAATCTTCCCAAGAATATTAACTAGCCCCTATACCACTTCCAAGAGCTTATGGTCTCATCCTAAGACCAATCCTAGGTTCTTTAAGGAGGATCTCAAGAGGAGGATTCAAGAGGTAATTTCCCTCTCTCTCTTTTCCTTTAATTTCCTTTCAATTTCATGTTCATTTATTAATTTCTCCCCACCTATCCTCATAAAAATGGTATTTTAACTCTATTATATCACATGTAATGGAATTTTAAGATAATAATGGGATATTTTATCAACCAACCCCAACCCCTACCCCATCTCCTCTTCTTTTTATTTTAGAAAAGAAAATGTTGTTCATGAGGTGTTAATTTATAACCTTCAAGAACGATATGTTTTATTTTTTCCATTACTTCTTTCAGATATGGTCATGAAAAACATTTTATGGTTGAAATAGATTATATTATATGTATTATATCCTATTTCATGTTCTTTAACTATCTTACTTAAATATTACTAAATGATTAATAAAAAAAAGTTCATTGTGGTCGAAAAATAACCCGAATTAACCCCGATGATCATCATTAAATTTTAACTAATGATTCATCCACATGGTTTACAAAAAAAATCATTATAAGATCATTTAAAATCCTGTAATTTCATTAATTACATGTAATATCAGTTTTTTATGTATACCCATGTTCTACATGAACTTTCATTCCTGAATACAAGTGAACCGTTCACAAAAACCACAAAAACAAACATTCTGGAACAATGGATTTAAACACTATAACTCATCCAAAGGACCATAAAATAACCTAATGAAACCATAATGAACCATATTCATGTAAAAACAGTTCTATAATCGTTAATTAATTAATATAATGTGGTTATACAGGACTTTAAATTGAAGAAAGCATCTAGATACAAGGTTAGAGGAAATTATCGAACCCAACTTTCTTTCTTTGGGTTATCCCTATTTCACTCCATTTTTTGTATGGTTACTCCATAAAAATAATTTTTTCATCATTATATTTCATATTCTGAGATATAAATGTTCTCTACTAGATTTTATGTCAAACTTAATGTTTTCCAAAAGAACTCTTCTTTCAAGAACACACCTTTCACTTCTCACTCAAGGTTGATGGTTCTTGTATGAAGTATGTAATTCCCTCCATCTTTTGGGAAACCAAAGTTTATGAATGTTTTATTATGAGTTTAAACACATTAATTTAAATGGTTATTATTGATATATTTTCTATGTGGCAAGCATGTTAATGAAAATGTTATGATGTGACAGATTCCCCTGGAATTATAAAGCGCACTATGAATGTTTAAATGTGATAGGTGCGCCAGGAATTATACAGCACTCTAATGCATTGGGTAATGTGATGAACCACATTAGTTAAAGTGAAATGATGTATGAACATGATTCTAGATTTTTTCACAACTATGTGGGCTAGATGAACACTAAGACTTGATGTTTAATTTTTATGCATTCCCACATTTCAAGTCTTTTATTAAAGTTTACTCTCATGATTTTGAGGAATATGTTATGATTATGTTCAACACATGATATATTGTTATTATATATACTCTTAATGGGATTTTAGATCACCCCCTTTTGATGTATATCCCCAGGTGTCTACATGTACTAAGGAAAGGTAAGTGTCAATAAGAATCTTTAGAAGAAGGAACTAAATAAATTTTTATGTTTGATGTTGTAAATGTTATGTATCGTACTAGTTTTCCCAAGACACTAAACCTTTGGATCCTCTATGTGTAATAATATTTTGTTGTTTATCTTTATATTGATGTAATAATAATGTATGAAAATTTCGGGTCACTATATCAACTCACAACATTCCATAAGTTTTATTGAAATTCTCAAGGAAAACATCCTTACTATTAGATATGTTTATAATGTCAAGTATACTGAGTTTTAGTTTGAACTAGATCATGGGAAACTCATCATTGTCTCTAGCAACCTCTTCTCCTTTTCCATCTGCAACACTTGTGCCATCAGTACTCCCAGTGCCCATGTAGTTGGGGATTTCCACATCACTAATATTCACAATAGGACTTGGTCCATTTTGAATATGACGAGATCGATTTGGAGAAAAATTCATCCTGTTATTTGAAATAGAACATACTATTTTAATCTTACCTTTACCTTTAGATGCTGATTTCCTATTCTCCCACTATAATTCCTAATCAAGTTCATTTTTTCATGTTCAATTATCTATTTTCACTCTCAATGCCCCTGACGAGGCCATCCTTGGATGAATTACTAGAAAAATACCTCTCCTAATCAGCAATTTCCACCCAAGATCCTTCATTATGAGACTATAGTGAAGGTGAAAAAGTCTTTTGGTAGTCAGGATTGGTCCTCATATGAGGGAAAAATATCATTCCTTCAGTACCAACCTGTGCAATAGAATGTGGGTCATCATCAATTGTTCTCTGCCTCTTGACATTTCCATCCTCAGTTGATTGTTCTTAATCTTGTGCCAAACCTTAAATAAGAGCATCTCCAAAAGAATACCCAGGATGAGAAATGATCCTCCCATAGCCCATAATCCCTTGATCCATTATTCCTTCCCATGATGTTATAGGTTCAAAGTACATTTAATATGTAACACTGGTTGGGTACACTTTCAATATAGGGAGAACAATCCATTTCATCTCTAAATAAGAACTTAGAGTGTTAAAGGCCTGCACAAACATGCCCCTAACCTCCTCCCTTGTCCAAATTCTAGTAACTTAGGAATTATTTTCCTTCCTGATATTGTCAACCTTCTTCTTACATTGATTTTATTTATGTCCTCTTACACGGAAGTTAGAACAAACAATTCCATTTCAATAATTAAATTTGTCATGCCCAAAAATTCTATAAGCAGGACAGAAAGGTGGCATCCTTTCATACACAATCATGAGATAAAATTCATCCTTAGGAGTGGAGAGTACAACTCTATCAATTAGAGTGGTTCTTGGATCAACCCCAAATAGAACCCTCACAAAGTATCCAAAAACTAGCCAACTCAGTTCAATATCCATTTTAATTCGAAGGCCAATAGAAGAAGAAATATCATAAAAGATTTCAAGGATTCCAAAAAACCCCACTTAATCGATGAAGTCAAACCCAAACTGATGCACATGTTTTCTTATAATCATGAAAATTGAAATTAAGATTCCAATCATGAATTCTAAGAATGAAAGGTTTTATAAATAAATATATTAAAAAATATATGTATATAATTATATATACAAATAGATATATATATAATATATATATTTATTAAAATTTTATAATTATATATATATATATATATATATATTTATAATTTTATAAATACTTTTGAAAAAATTAAATATATTTTAATTTTATAATTAAAAATTTAAGTTAAAAATTTCTTAAAAACTTTATTCAAATATATTAATTTTATAAATCTCAAAAATATTTTAAATAGTAAAACTTAATAAAAAAACTAATAAATATTTTCATATAAAATAAAAACATATTGAAAATATTATATGTATAGTAAAAAAATTAACGTATGTATAAATATTTCAAAATTATTAAATATATTTTTTACATTATAAATGAATTTATAATAATAAATGAATAAATAATATTAAAAAAATTACCAAAATATTAAAAATTGAATTCATTACATTTACGTGAATTACAAACATACATATCTACACATACACATCAACACACACACACACAAATACACACACACACACACACACATACATAAATACAGGTACATATATTTTAAAATTTTAATATAAATGTAAATATATATTTAAATAAATATATTCATTTAAATATTATTAAATTATTTAAATAAAAAATTTATTTATTTTAATTATATACACATTTTTTAATTAATGTATATTAATAAACTAATATTCATTTGGACTAATATACATTTGACAAATATATATATATATATATATATATATATAATTATGAAAATAAGATTCATTTTTTATTAAAATTGATATAAAGAATATTTATATATTATATGTACATATATATACTTATTGTAATATAAATCATATTTATTAATATATAAATATTTATATATAAATTCAATTACTCACTATGAACTTTATTAGTTCTAGATTACAGCCTTGATAAAGGATACACTTTTATCACTACTATTAAAAGACACTAACAAAGGGTACCCTTTAATCAGTTATTTTTTTTATCCTCGATAAAATTTTATTTTTTCTGCACTTATTGTGAGTGCTAATAAAAGTCACCCACTTTATGAGTGCCTTTTTTCCAGCACTGTTAAGGGTTAGCGCTACATATGGTGTAATCTATAATAGTATTTCCTTAGAAAGATCAAATCTATTGAGTATCACATTCTCCAATCTATTTTCCTCCATAGACACCACTTTTCTTTTAATGGAATCACATAAAAAATGATTAGGTTTCCTATAAATTCCCACCGATGCATCATCACGATACCATAATATACTTATTCATAATTGTAAATTTAATTAATATAAAATTTTTATGAAGTCACATTAATTATTATATTACTTAATAATAATAATATTTAATAGTAATACAAATATTTTCATGATCATGATCATTATTATTTATAATATTATTAGTCATAAATCTAAAAACAATAATTTACCAAAAAAAAAAGATTATTTTTTTAATAATAATTAATAATAATAATATTATTAATATTTTTATTAACTTATCTAATAAAAATATAATTAATATTGATTAGATTAATAATTAAGATACTAATTATTTTGAAATATCAAAATATATATATTAGTAATCACATAATTTATATTCAGTATTATAAATTATTGATAATTATTGTTTCAATATTAATTACATTCTCCATAACATTATTTAAAAAGAGATTATTTAATGAAATCATTGGTAATCATTTCACATGAGCCTCAGCCTAGTTAGTGAGGAATCTTTAAGTGCATCCACAAGACCCAGGATCCAATTCGAGTGGAGGCATATTTCTCGGTTACTATAGCATTACTATAGTAGTAACAATTGCTCATATTATAGAAGATGGAACTATTCATCTGATTTGGCTTTCGGGCCACTAGTTTGGTCCTTTGAGTCCTTAAGTCCTTCGGGCCACCCAAGGATTTAAGGATAGTAGGCTTTTCGGATAGCTCAAGGCCTTTGGGCCACCCCATGGCCTTCGGTCCACTTTAAGTGAAGATGTAGACTCTATAAGGAATATGGCTCGATATGAGGATTCATAACAGACATATTCATGAATAGGAAGGTAAACTGGATTCAGAAGAATGATAGGGTGTGAAAATTTTCATTGGTACCAGGCCTATGCACCTTTTCATATGACAAATAGCTGACTAGTTATATGAATGTGGAGAGATTTAGAATGATATAGATGCTAGAGAGGCTCAACACCAAGTCATGTTTGGGATGATTCTGGCCATGTTCCTCTACGTCCTTTGGGTCATGAAATGTGTTTTCATAAATTTTAACCTCCTATGTTCTTAATATATGGGAATAAACATTTGTAGGTAGGAATTTAGTGACCATGTCTCCAATTAAACCCAGAAGGGTGTTTTTGGGAAAGTGATATTCAAGATGTCCCCACTATTTCTTAAATCCTTCATCAAAATGAATTGATATTGAAAGACCTTGGTATTCCTTGAAACACTTTTTGTTCATCCATATCAATGAAAAATTAAAAAATCATATGTCCATATCCTGTTTCTATTATGTCCACACAATATTTGAATCAAAATATGGTTTACAAACTATTTTTAGGGCATTCTGATTGGAAGTTCAGCTCGTGATGATTTTACCCACGATGAGGACAGACATTCGATGCACCATGAATACATATTCATATTTATTTGATATAATAATTGATTTATCCTTGTTTGTTAGAGAATGTTTTTTCCATAAATTTATCATATCGCTCTCCATTTCACCATGCATCAGTTAAAGAAATAATTAGGAACTTTCAAGAAAGGATCATGATCACAACGTCAGCATCATAGCACCACCAATCCAAGGAAACCCCTAGGATTAGCCAAACCCTAGGAAATACTAGGATCACACTCTCACTAATGGAGGTAAAAAACTATTTGTTTATATTTTTATATGATATATTTAGTAGCTAAATGTTAATGAACAAAAATTATGATTTTCATAAAAAATAAGGTGTATAAATATATACAACACTATATGCAACTGAATGATAATGGTTATTGTTCAATACTGTCTTCCACATAATTTTTCATTAATATAATATTTCATTTGATGAAACAATTGGGGGGAATTATATTCAGGTATATGATACATGAATCAACCATTGTATTTACTCTAATATTAAAAATTCATGAGTAAATGTGACAACCCAAGAAGCGTCCGTTTAGCTTATAAAAACACTACCATTAATAGTAGTGTGGGAGTGATTCCTCATGATCAGAAGATACTCCCTAATATGATTCTCTCTATTATCTTCATCCTTTTCACTTCGAGATGCTAGCACATCATAGAGGTTGGTGGATCTCTCTCAAACGTTGAATGATTCAGGCGTAACTGATGGATACCTATGGAGGTGGGATGGTTATGTTTTCCACTTTAGTGATCTTTTCAAACTTATATTTCAAATAAAAAAAGGTTTTAGACACTCTTTTGTATAAGGTATATCTTTAAAATATTTATTCATTTTAGTATTTTACGTAGGATTCACATCTCATGCATGTAGAACCTCAAACAAGGTGACTAATTGGTTTCACTACTTCTAATAAATGTTATTAGAATCTAACAAAACCCTTCATGAACATGACCCTTGAACTACCACCTCAACCCCTAACCCATACCACAATGCCCCGTGAAGGGGTTAAATCTATAATTATAACTGAAAAATATAATAACTTCTTTTTCTTTTTACAAAAAATAGCGCATTGATAATTTTTGAAAACATAAAAAAAATATAAAACATTACAATATATTTCAAAATAAAAAAAATTTCAAATTATATTAATAAAAACATTGGAAAATACTTCAAAAAAATAAAAAAAAACTAAAATACTATGAAAAATTAATGAATTTATATCCCTATTAAAAAAATAATTTTTATTTATATTTTAGAAAAATCTTAACATGGTTCATAAAAGTTGTAAAAATCATTATTTTTTTAAACATATCATTTTTTTAATTTCATAAATACGATTTTAAGAAACACTATTTTTTAGAAGACTCAAATATATTTTTTGAAAGACATAAAAAATATCTATTTAGAAAAATATAAAAAAATATTTTTACATTTAAATGTTTTATAAAAATATTATTTTGAATTGATAATTTTTTCATAAATTAAGAGAAAATAAATATTTTTTAAAGGTTTCAACATTTTTAGTACGAAAATTTTTAATGGAATAAAATATATTATATTTTTTAATTAAAGTGGAAAATATTTTTTAAATGGGGAAAAAATACCAATTTGAAGAGAAAATAAAATTTAAATTTAAATGTGAGAAAAACCCATTGGAAAATTTACTAATTTTTTTTTGAAACTTTTATAATTAAAATCAACCTAAAAATACTACTATAAAATTTCAAGGGAAAATTATATCATAAAATATATAAAAATATTTCAAAAAATATTAACACTGGAAAATTTTAGTGGAAAACTGACATTTTAAATTTTTTCACTGAAGAAATTCCCTATAATATAATATTAGAAAGTATAATTGGAAAATCACAGTGGGAAATTCTATTTAAATTTCATATATTTTAAAATTCTATAGAAAAAATCATCTTCAAAACACTACTGATAATTTTCACCAAAAAATACAATGGAAAATATGAAAATAAAATTCCATAAAAATATTTCTCTTTAAAAATTCATGAAAAATGTCACATTAAAATCCATTGGAAAATCCTTTTGGAATATACAATATAAAATTAAAATTATAAATTCACTTAAAAAATAATCCCTAAATTATAATTAGAAAATTCTCTCTAAAATTTAAATGGAAAATTAACAGACATCCATTTTAAAAAACAATGGAAAATTATCACTGGAAAAATCAATTTGAATATTTCACAAGAAAGTCCATCAGAAATTATAAAAGAAAAATATATAAGATAATTCTATAAGAAAATTCATTAGAAAGTCCACTAGAATAATATATTTAAAAAATCTAAGGGGAAGAAACATTTGGTAAATTTTTTTTTGTAAAAGTTAAATTATAAATCCACTAGAAGATTACAATGAAAATAAAATATATTTCATGCTTTGGAAATTTTTCTTTTCTATATGGTTTTATAAGATTAAAATGCAATGTTAGCAGGAAAAAATATTTTTTAGGCTAATGAAAAATTAATTACCTTATAAACTATTTGTATATTTTTAATTTTTTCAAAATAATTCTTCCCCATTTTTATTAATTCAGTTATAAAATAATTTTTAATTTTTAATTACAAATTATTAAATTTTTTAATTTTTCAAATAAACATTAATACATGACTATAATTCTACAATATATTTAATATATAGATACAACATTTATTTATTTATTTATTTTTAATTTTCTAAAATCATTTAAATTATTATTATTATTATTTTTGTATGTTCAAAACACCTGTTTGCTGATAAGGGTATAATCGACAATCCAGTTTTTTTTATATCCTTTGAATCTAAAGACTAATTTCTTTATGGATGTGGCATAATCCCCAATATAAGAAAAATAATGACTTAGGTTGGGGATACCAACCTGATTGTTTGGTCCATCATGGGATGATTTCCCTATGTATAAGAATTATGTGGCTGTAGATTGAAATTTTAAATTAGATTTACTTAAAATAAAAAATGATTTTTTTAAATGCGTTAGACTTAAATTCCCATCAATTATGAATTAATAAGATTAATATAAATTTAAACCAAAAAAATTTTGAAGAAAAAAATTTGTAATAAAAAATATTTAATAACAACGATAAGTGAAAATATAAAAACCCTAGTAAATATATAATAATAGTAAATAAAACCACACATATAACAATAATTAATAATTTATTGTACTTTAATAAATATATAAGAGTTAGTGTTAATTATTTTAAATATATACAATTTTATATTGATTCACTCAAAAATAAATATATAAAAATTACTAATAATTTTTATAAATATATATTTCTTAATCTTTTGTACTTTCAATTACATATTCTTGTATTTTTTCAATGGAATTTTCAGTGAATTTTTTATTTTTTGGCAATCATATTATCATTATTTATTTATTTATTTGAAAATTTTAGTGATAATTTTCACTAATAATTTTAAATGAAGATGTCTAGTGAAAAATATTTTCTGAAAATTTACAATGGAAATTTGAATTAAAATTTTCACTAAAATATTCCAATATAAATTTTCTCTAAAGGTTTCTACTATAAATTCTCAAAAAAAAATTTAATTAAAATATACATTTTTAATTTGAGTATTAATATATCTTCATGGAAATTGAGAGTATAAATTTGAACTACAATTAAAAGTTTTTATTGAAAATTTCTAATGGAAGTTTGGATTGAAAATCCCCTATCAATTTTCACAGGTAATAAAATTTAAATTAAATTTACTTATATTTGAATATATTTTCACTAAAAATTTTCAATGTATGTATGAATTAAAAATTTCGAGTATAAATTTCAAACGCAAATTTGAAGTGAAAAAAATTCATTACAAATTTATAATTTGAAAAAACAAACAGTGTCAATTTTCATTGCAAATGTATAATATAACATTTTGATGTATTTTTATATAATATTTTTGTATGGTTTATGTTTGTGTATATATATATATATAACTATTTTCCATGTCTAAATAATAAAAAATATATAATAATTTCATTATAATAAACTTTATAATATTCATCATAATTTCAAAATATGAATTTAAATTTTATGTGTATTTATATTATTAAAAAATATCACATAATAAATATATATATTAAGTGTGAATCATCATAAAACAACAAAAAAAAAAGGAAAGGAATGACACATTGAGTACATAGGGGTATTAACTTGAAGTATATGTGGATCCAGGTAATATAGGGGATAATAACATAATATTTAATTCATTTAAAAAACATATGAAACCAAACGACAGACTTTGAATCTTCTATTAAAATAATAAATGTTTATCCTAAAAAATACAGCTAATGAGAATTTAGATAAAAAATTGATGATATATCTAGTATGTAGGAAGATAATTAAAAAATAAGATAAATTTATAACTATAATAATACATTTAGCATGATGAAATCTTTGAGGCCCATGCTAGTCAATCCCAGGTTCTACACCTCTAGTTTTAAAGTCTTAAAGCAGTCTATCCCTCATAGTAATTAGAAAAACCTCTCTTACTCATCTATAGGCATGGACAAGGTTATGTTGTAGCGTAAACAACCAAGCTTACCATCGAAAATAATGTTTTAGATCCCCAGTTAGGCAACCATGGAAACCCTAATGACATACATGATGGTGTGCAATAAATTGAAGTGCATCACTAGTGGATATAACTTTACCAACCAACACATGCTCTGATTTAGAATTATTTCCGGTTATATTTTACATGTCTTTAGAAAATATAGTCCACTTATTCAAGTGATATAGGAACAAGAAAAAAGGGACCTTTTTTTGGATTTTTATCCCCCTTTATCATGATACTAGAATCCTTGATCCAAGGCCTATTGCGAAACCACAATGGGAGATGGGAGGCACTTCATATATTGTGCGTCTGCAAACTTTCCACCAAATAATTTCAACACATCCCAAACCCTGAGTTCCCTTTTATACTTTAGACCATCTAGGAATTATAGAAATCATCAACAATCCTATGCACTAAAAAATCATACACTGGTGATATTTTATCATATGTTCCTTCATCTACACACTAATTATTTGTGAGTGGACCACCACCATTTATTTGGGTGAGTTATGTTACTGAGAAGGATTGAATACCCCTGGTATGAAACCGCCAAGTACTTTGATGTGTTTTATTCTAAGGCGTGGTCATGGCAGTGGAAATCTTTCTTTTTCTTTCCATATATGGGTATAAGGATACATGGGTTTCCTATTGTGGTGTGGGGTGTGTTACAATGGATGGTTAGAACAACAGGAATATTCTAATCACTGATGACTACAATGAGAGTTACACCCTCCAAGCGATGTCGCTGGTGGTGTGCATGGATGATGATTGTGGGAGGGTGGAGAGTGGGGTGGTGGTGGTGGAAAGGATGTTAGGAGTGGTTCAAAAGGAGGATGGAGTATAAGGGAGCTAATGTATGTGTGGGTGGTGGAGGAGATGGGAAGGGTATGGAGGAAATAGGGTGTCATCACATCACCATGGTAGGGAAGCACATGCTTGGTTTGGTTTGAACTGGTGTTGTTGAATTTTCACTAGACTCACAAGATTTTCAATTTATTGTTTTTTCACCAACTGGGTTCCCTAGGATGGGGCATAAACTAGTGTTTTGTTATCACTTTTTTATTTTCTTAAAAAATGGATAGGGTTTTACATATTTTTAAAAATGGTCTGTAGAATTTTCAGGTAATATATTTTGTGGCTATGTTATGTAAGATCTATTTATAAAATATTAATTTTGGGATACTGAGATAATAAATATATATTTAATAATTTTAGTTGTCTAATTTTATTATTTATTTTAGCTGTATGATATATTTATTTAAATTATATGGTTGTATAAATGTATGAATTAATTTTCTTTGTATGATTTAATTAATGTATGAATTACTGTTTTTTATAAGATTTAATGTATACCTAAGTATTTAGAAAATTTATATATAGGGTTTTCATAATTTAAATTTTATGTATAAAATAAAATAATTTATATTTATGGAAATAATTTTTTAGAAAAATATATAGATTTTTTAATTTAAATTTTGAATTTTTTGATTTGAATATATTTATATGTATATATTATATTATAGAGTATATGTAATGTAGAAAAATTTTTAACTTTTATATTATCTACTTATATAAATAACGTAAATCTACCTAATATTTTTAAATAAATTAGAATATTAATATTTAAAAAAAAATAATATTACTGACTTTATTTGAATATAATTATATATGTGTGAGTTTGTTATAAATTATCATTTATTTGGTTGATGTCATAAAATCATAATTAATTATTTTTATTCATTACCAAACAAGACCATTCATATGTCCAAAACCATTTATATTCCCACCACTATATCTGATTCATAATAATTAATTTTGACCATTGGATCAAGCCATTTGTACTCAATAAATATAATGATAAGTTAATTGAATCATGTTGGATTTTGACTAACCATATACATGTTTTATTTATCTTTTATTATGTTATATTGTGATTGAGATATTTTACTTCACAATCATCTTTCGAAACATTCAACGACGTTATATGTTTTGTTTTGGATCACCTTCAATCGACCGGTTTCACAAAAAATTATCAACATGACTGTTCTACCAAGTAAAAAGGTTAGTCAAACTGGTAATATAAATTTACCACGTAAAATATTGTGAATAATGGATTTCTCTCTATTGAAATTTCTAAAAAAACTTAATTTTTATGGACTCTAGATATATAGATTCACCTTGATTAAAACAACCTTGTAAAAAAATTATTTTTTGAAATCACGCTCCTGCACTAGACCATGCTCGTTCCCTAATATTCATCCTCCATCACCTCAATGAGGATTTGAATAATGATTACCTAACATTGAAGGATCCTTTAGTGGTATGGAACAATCTAAAAGAGTTTTATGATCACCATCAACATCTAATAATACTAAGAAAATGGTATTTGTGGGGTCATTTAGAATTACAAGACTATAAATTGGTAAATAAATATAAATCTGCTATGTTTAAAATAACAGTGAAATTAATATTATACAAAGTAATTATCACTAATACCGATATGTTGGAAAAAACTGCTATACTTAAATTCCTCGAATTTCATTCTACAACAAAAATATCTTGAGATAGGTTTTATAAAATACTCAAAATTACTTTATTTCCTTCCCGTTGTTGAAAAAAATAATGAACCCCTAAGGAGGAATCATGAATCTGGACCTAGTGGTGCAGAACCCCCCCTAAAAATATTGAACCATCTTTTAATCAAGGATATGGGAAGAATTGATCTAATAAAGGTAGTGTAAAGTCAGTTACACAATGGTTCCTACACTAAATGAGAAGAGGAAAGCAAACCACAAGATGTTTTCCAATAATGAAAAATCACAACCAAAGAATGAAAAGAACGATGATAGTGAATGTTTGAGATATAGGATAAAAGGGCACTAGTCGAATACCCATTATATGACAAATAATTTTTTTGATCTTTATCAGAAATCTATAAAAGGGATGGAAATGAAGATTGAAGTGAATTTGGAAGACCTATCATTGAAATATGATGATGATATTATGAACTTTGATATTTCTAAATATTTTTTTCATCCTGAAGTTTTTAGCATATAGATCAATCATGTAAGTGCATGATTGAAATGAAATTCAATTGTTGGTTTTTGTATGCTCATAATGGAAATGAGCTTTGGTTTTTAGTTTTTGTAACATAATTAAATATCACATGTTTCAGTTGGTTTATTTTATTTTATTCATTATATGTATATTTTATTTTTCTTTAACAATAATTGATTTCCATGATGAAGATATTTTTCCCATCGATAGAAATTAGGGGGTGATTGTCAACTAATTTCAATAATGGGGATTAATCACACAATTATTTCCCCCCTCATTATTTATCTCAAATTTATGTTTTATTTTATAGATCAATAGGGTTTGACCTCCTTAATGATCTTACATGGTTTTAATTATGTTATAAATATGCCTTAATTTTGTGTGTGTATATAAATAAATAAAAACCACTCTAGAAAATAATACCACTTGGTGATGCGAAAAACATATCTTGTGTTCTACAAATTTTCCTTCATTCTTCTAAGACTTTAGTTTGTGTTTCATGTAGATCTGTCAGACATTTCCCATAGGAAAATCAGAGGGAAGTTTTGATGGTGGAGGAGATTAGAGGAATGTGGTGAAAGTGGGGCATTATCACATCACCATGGAAGGGAAACACATTGTTGGTTTGGTTCAGACTACTGCAGTTGAATTTTCACTGGAATCCTAGGATTAGCAATTTAGGGTTTTGATCAAAATGGGAGATCTAGGAGGAGGCATAGATGGGAGTTATATATATATATATAGTTTTATTTTCTAAAGAAAATAGGATATGGTTTTACATATTTTTTAAAAGGGTCTCGAGAAGCCTCTATGTTAGATCTATTTATAACATATAAATTTCTAGATTTTGAGATGGTAAATTTTTGTTTAAAAATATTAGTTGTCTATTTTTTTTAATTCAGTTGTTTTATTTCTATATGTAAATTGTATGGTTGTATGAAGGTGTAAATTAATTTTCTTTGTATGATTTAATATATGTATTAATTATTGTTTTCTGTATGTTTGAATTTTTATTGCATGATTTAACAAATTAATATACCGTGTTTTCATAATTTAAATTTTATGTATAAAGTAAAATAATTTATATATAGAAAAACATTATTGTAAAAAAATATAGATATTTTTAATTTAAATTGTGAATTGTTAGATTTGAATATATTTATATGTATATATTTTATTATATAATATATTTAAAGTAGAATAAATTTTAAATTTAATATTAGTTATGTAGATAAATAATTTAAATCTAAATAAATTATATATATAATTTATAATATTAATAATTATTTATGAAAAATATTAGTAACTTTATTTGAATATAATTATATATTTGTGTGTTTATTATAAATCATAATTTATTTTGTGGATTCCATAAAATAAATATTAATGAAGTCTATTCCTTACCCAAAAAGATCATTTATATGGGAAAACCCATTTATATTCCCAAAGTTGGATCTGATTTGTAGAAATTACTTTTTACTATTGGATCAAACCATTTTTACTCTATAAGTATGTTGATAATTTTATGGAATTATGTTGTATTTTGACTGGTCATATACTTGTGTTCTTTGTGTTTTCTTTTTTTTATTGTGATTGAGATGTTTTAATTTTCCTTTGTCTTCCCAAACATTCAATTCCATTATATGCTTCGTTTTTCTTTTCCTTTAATCAACTAGTTTCACAACACATGATCTACACAACTGTTTTGAATAGTAAAAAGGTTAGTCAAATAGGTATTGTAAATTTTCCTTGGAGAACATTATGAAGCATGAATTTCTCCCTCTTAACATTTCTGGGATGAATTAATTGTCATGGAATCTGGATATGGAGATTCAACTTGATGTAAACTGCATTAACAATGTAATTAAAGTTAGAAATCAAGATTCTTCTCAAGTTCGTGATTGACCCCTAATATTCGACCATCATAACCTCCTTGAAGATTAGAAGAATGAGTACGTCATCGTGAAGGTTCTATTGGTTCTTTGGAAGAATCTAATGGAGTAGTATGATCACCTTCGACTTGTAGTAATACCAAGAGCAAGTTTTGAGTAAAGTCATTTATGATTCAAAGAATATAAATTAGTAAGTGAATATAACTCCGCTATCTTTAAAATAACATAGAAACTAAAATTATACAGAGACATTATCAATAAAAATAATAATATGGAAACAACCAATTCTAATTTCCATGCCTCGAATGTCATTATACAAAAATAATTTTGTGATAATGATTTTACAAAACACTCTAAATTACATTCTTTCTTTCTCATTTCTAAAAAAATAATTAAATCCTAATGAGGAAATTATGAATCATGTCCTAATGGCATGAATCTATTCCTTGAAGTGAATGCTGATGCTTTTAATCTAGATCATAGGAATAATCTATGTAATTGATGCTGAGGAAAGTCATTTTCTCGAGGTGGTCATACACCAAATAAGAAGACAATATCCCCCCCAGAAGCAGTCTAATATTGAACAACCACAACCAATGAAATTAAAGAAAGATGAAATTGAATGTTTTCGATGTGGGATGTAGGGGCACTGCTCACATACCTATCGTATGTAAAAGTATTTAGGTTCTCTTTATCAATAATCAATAAAAGGAAAGGAAAAGAACAGTAAAGTGAATTTTACTAACCCGACAATGAAATATGATGATGATATTATAAACATTGGTATTTATTATTATTTTGTAAACCCTTAAGGTTTTGAGCATATAGAACAACCATGAATTCTCATGATAAAAATGAACATTGGTTTTTTTTTGTATGCTTGTGGTGGAAATTAACTTTTTTTTGTTTTCTCAATATTATTAAACATCGCATGTTTCATTTTGTTTATTTTATTTTATTACTTACATGTATGTTTTATTTTATTTAATATAAATGGGTGATATAAATATATCCATTGATAATAATTTCTATGATGAATATATTTTTCCCATTGATAGCTCAACGATGCACACAATTCTTAAACCCGAAAAATAATTTATCACCCTTAAAATGGGGAGTTCTCATGTAGGTAAATTAATCAGAAGTGTACGATTAATAAATTTACATATAAGAGAAACAATATTCCTACCTGGATATCACAAATTATGATAAATAATTACTATTGTAAATGTTGGCTATACGCACAGACCTATACCAATGTTTTTCATAAACCATTGGTAAAAGGGGTATTATTCCAACGGTTTAGTAAAACTGTTTTGATAGGTTATTTAAGTAAAGTATATACCAATAGTTTTAAAAACCCATTAGGATAGATATATGTATACAAATAGTCTTTTAAAACTATTTCTATAGAGTGGATATACAAATGGTTTAAAAAAAATACTAGTATAGACTTTCCATAAATATCAGCTCGTACTGGATCCACTCCTCCCATCACACATTTCCATCTAAAACCATAATAGTGTTTTAGTTTCTTCCCCACCCATGGTGATCTCTCCTCTCTTATTATTTTAATTCCATTCTTCTTTAATATTAAATTTTCCACTTCCAAGTCATTTTGGAATTCTATCAACCGTCAATTTCAGTTTTCTTTTCAGTCTAAAAGTCTATGGTAGATTCATTTTTTTCTACATTAAATTTTTTTTGATATGTTTTAAATCAGCTTGTTTCTATTTAAAAAATGATTGTACAAAATTATATTAAAAAATAATTTATTAATTTTTTAGTTTTTAATTTTTTAGTTTTCTTTTTTTATACGTGGATGACTTCTATCTATATAATTTTTTTATCAATGGATTATTTTCTTAACTCAATACCTCTAGGGTACTTCTTTAGTGATAGATCTCTTACTCTAATTACTAGCCTTGTGTTTTTGATATGTGCAACCTAATTTGACTCTATTTGGTAGTTTTTTTAACTTTTCATTTTTTATTATCATTCTTGCACAGACATGTGAAAAAGGATTCACTTTAACGTCCCTCAATATTATATGGGTTGTTCACTATAATTACCCCCCATGAATGTATTTTTTCACTAATCTCTAGTCTATCACTATTCCTTGTTGAATGGGAGAGTCATTAAGGCACCTATCTATATGTACTTTGTGTATCATAAATTTATTCACTCAATTACACCTAATTCAAATAACACCCCTTGGTATTTATATTTCATAAGTCATATTATCATAATTAAAGCCTTAACCCCCAATGGAAAAGGAATCAAGCTTGTTCTCACAATCCACAATGGATTTGGCATATTATTCAATTCAACTCTATATATATCATCATCAAATATATAATCCATTAATATTAAAAAGTTTCATTTGTACAATATGGATAGACAACACATATCACAATAAATATAAAAACATTTATAATACTAAGGGGGTAGGTTTAAAAGACCACTTATTTTATAAGCGTAGCAATTCCCCCTCCAAGCACCACCTAGTCATTGATTTGTAGACCATTCCAAGTGTACTGGTTATTTACCTCCCACATGGGGCCTTATCTCATGATTATAAATACTGAAAATATAATTATAACATTTATGAAAACTAATAAATTTATTTAAAATTGATGTAAATATAGATTAAGTCATTGTGTGATCGTACTACACAGAAATTATGACTAACCACTTGTGATGATCTATAACATACCCTTTGAACTGTCCCATGAAAAAACCCTATCACTCAAAAAAACCATAATTACTTGAATTTAATTTAATTTAAACCAAAAAAAAAACATAAGTCCATATACAAAAAATAGATGCTTACTATTCCATAACACAATAGACTCCTCATGCACAAAACACCAGCAACCTTAATATCATTTAATAATTATTGTTTTACACTCACATTCTACCTAATTTATATTATATATGGGAAAAAAATTCCATGTGTTTTATTTCCCCTTATATTGCATAAAAACTCAACGGTTTCACAATCCAATGAAACTAGATTGTGAATCTTTCCCCATAATCTAAGAGTCACAAGAAACTGAACCTAGGATCACTCTATTAAAATAATAACAATGATCACCATTCATGTTATTTCTATAAAAATAAAAATTCATCAGTAATCCTATTTAAAATTGGATCTCTCGCACATGCTAAAGACTACCACGTTTAAACCCACCACCCAGGATTCATTCCATAATCCAAAACATAAACCCACACTTTCAACTCCTAAGATCTACCCATTTAGAGTTATCATCAACCATGCCATTGAAAACCAGAAAAATTTCTATATCATTAAGAATAAAAATTATCCTTCACTCAAAATAATCATTGATATTAAGGAACTTCCACTGAAGTGGAATTAATCATAGAAATCCAAGGTATAATCATGCATACAATATATATAGAAGCACCTTTTTTGAATTTGATCTCAAGGTGGGGAAGTATTCAATTTAACATCCCACAATATGAGAAACAACTAATTATGGCTTTATCCAACCTAACATCATAATTTATGTGTGTTTTAGATGATGGTTAGCTAGAAATAGTAATATTTTATACATGAATTTATAGAATAAGAATAACATTAGTTAAATAGTGAATAGTAGAAGAGAAAAAAACTGAAATTATAAACACAATTTTTTGTAGTATTATCTATAGTTATTACTAAATTATATAATGGAATTTAATATCATGGTTTACATTTATAGTAATTTTTATATATACATATTATTTTTTTGTATTTTATATTATGATTCTTATATAAACTAGTCTATCAGTTATGGTTTCATATAAAGTGAACAATTCTCATTTTCTTAAATATCTTTTCAATTTATATTAAATATTATTTTATTTCTTCTACACCATGACATATAAAATTATTTTTTCAGAATATATAGGATCTGGATGTTTGAAACTGATTGAATCTCAAGATATTTTCAAATCAAGTTGAAGTGATTTTAAATGCTACATTTAATAATGCTTTAGATAGTGGTCACATACATTTTCCATGTTATAATTGTGTTGAAAGACCTTAGTTATGTCATGAATATTTTAGCTAACATATAACTAGATATGATTTTCAAACAAGCTACTATGTATGGTATCATAATATAGAGAACATGCTATCTCAAAATGTCCATGATCTGAATGAGAGGTCTGGATTGGAGAATTTGTTAGAGGACCAATTTATATTTATTTTTCATTATGATAAAGAAAGGATTAAAACCCATGAAGACTTAGATAAAAGTACACAAGATTCATGTAATTCAAATAATGATGCTGAAAGTGTGAAAAAAATTAATGATGATTCCACGAATCAATTATATCGTCAATGTGGTTGAATGAAAAAGTTTGAATTTTTAATCTAATTGTTTCATGGGAAGATGATGTATGGGATTTATAATTCTCACATCTATTTTATTATTACATTTGAGAAGTATTTAATTCAATATTATGTATATATTACCTCAAATTATTATATGGAATGGAAGTTAGTTGATGAACATGGATTTTATAAAAACAAAATTTCTGCTTTCTTGAAATATTTCAACTTATTCTCAGAGAAAAATACTAAACACAATGATTTTATAAAAGTCTATACATCCCAGTGGAAGTAAAAAATTGATGGAAAACCATCCATTTTGACATAGAAAGTAATTCAGAACTTTTCATTGATTCCAGGACTCCATAATCTATTCACGTCTAATTAAATATCAAAAAATATGTGATGGAATGATAATAAGATAAGGAATGATAATAACGAGTTGGTTTATCTCAAAGAAGAATTTTCAAGGTTGAAACCTATACTCGATATAATAATTGTACAGTTGACATGTTTAATTTGAGGTTGGGTCTATCATGTGATAGTTTTAATATGTTTGGGAAGACGGTTAAATCGCACAACACATGGCCCATTTTCATAAACATTTATAACCTTCTTCTATGGTTGTGTATGATTTTTTTTCACTTTCATTAATATACTCATATATGAACCTTATGATCCTAGAAATGATATATTTGTATAGATAAGATATTTAATACAAGAGTTGAAACATAGTTATAATTTGGGTGTACACACATATGATTCATGTTTTAAAGACATATTTCATATGCGTGTTGTGCTTATATAGGGGGTAAATGATTTCCCTTATTATGAAATGATTTCTGGATGGAGAATTAATGGAAAAATTCCATGTCTTGTATAATGAAGAATATATGATCTATAAGACTTAAATATAACTTAAGTTTATGTTTTATGGGACATAGACTATTCTTGCCAGTGGAAAATCCAAATAGGAATAATCGTTAAAGGTTTGACAATACCATGGAGACTAAAAATCCAATGCAGCTTATGTATAGAACTGATTTTCTTAAGAAATTTCAAGATGTTAGTTTTTCAATGAGGAAGGGTTAGATGAAATCTAGAATGAGGCAAAATGTTTCAATTAAAACCAATTACAATTAGTAGAAGAAAAGTATCTTATTTGAGTTTCCTTATTGTATAGAAAATTTTGTCATGTCATTTATTAGATTTAATGCACATTGAAAAAAAATAATGTGAAACTTTGATTTCAAAACCTCTTAATGTCAAAGGGAATATAAAATCTGATTTTCAATCCTTCCATGACTTGGTGGATTAGGTTATTCTACTAGAATTTCATCCTATGCATATCAATAAAAATAAATGGAAATTTCATTATGCTTTATATGTGATAACACCGATAGAATGTTTTTTGGAAGTACAAGAAACAACTAATTTTTATGATTACAATTCAAGAAACATATCAAAATGGGTCAATTGAAGAGAGTTGAAGCTGGAATATCTGAAGAATCATTATTATCACATCCTTTAACATGAGTTTATTCCAATATAATCTCGACATCTACAATCCGATAATGTAAGGGTTAATGTTATTCAGTTATGAAATTTTTATAGAGATATCCATGCTAAGAATTTTTTAACTATTTATTTCAAAAAAAAATTGGAATAGGAACCGTTAATTTTGTCCGAATTAAAAAAACTATTCCTCAATCATTTTTCACATATATGTTGCATCTAAATTTACATCTTCTAACCAAAATACTTATTTTAGGACCTAATTCTTGTCGTTAGATGTACCCAACTGAAATAAATATGTACAAGTTGATTTCTTATGTCTAGAATTGAAATTATCTAGATGAATCTATTATGAAAGGTAACATGGATTAAGAATGTATGGATTTATGTTCAATGTATTTTTTTGATGTGACTATAATATTGAATAGACCAAATAGAAATGAATAAGAGTAGTATGAGAAAATTGATAAAATTTTTCCATCACATCCCCAAATAGGGGGAATTCCCAGATCACATACATTGACCACATTAAGCCTTGAAGAGCGGATGATGGCACATCACACAATTAAGTTTAACTAGGATTTGTTCATTGAATAAATCAAGTATGTAAATTAAACATTCATATGTCATCTAATATCTTGTAATTTTACATATCTATAAAACTATTTCTACTTTTTCTATAGGGAACATTAAAAAATAATAAATAGAAATCAATGTTCTTTATCTTTTGGAAGGAGAGGGAATATACATAGAGAAAAGTTTTCTACTTGGTTGAAATTGAAGGTATAGTTATTACTATAATAAATGAATACAATTAATAATTAGTTAATTTTAATATTCATTTATATTTCAAGTATTGAATGTACCTGCTAACTCTATCTCTATGGAAATAAGAGATTTTGTTTTTGGTCCTAATTCTGCAGTTCACGAATGAAAATCAATTGTGATCAATGGGTGTAAATTTATTATCACTTAACGAGTAATGAATATGAGAAAACAATATAGTGGTGTTATTATAACTTCTCTAATAGACTTTTATGATAGTGAATTAGGTAACATACATCAATTTGAAAATTTATCTTATTTTGGAGTCATGGGGAAAATAATAATATTGGATTATTACTCTCATGGTTGACTCACTATGATGAAATGAAACTGGTTCAATTCAATGACGATGCATGTAACATTTGTTAATTATTGTTTATTTTGGGTTATTTAAATGACTCAAGATCTTTCTACTGATGAGACATATATATTAGAATGAATGTCGAAAAAATATTTTTTATATGAAAGATCATATGCATCTTGAATTTGGTGTTATTATAGAAGTAAACAAAAGAGATATTTTTGATGTTCGTTATGATGAAATTGAAATCATCCCTACTCCCATTGGACCTAATAAAATTTATTAATTATAATGAATCCAATAGTTCAATTTTTAGAGTTAATTTAGAACTTGATGTTTTGGTTGGAAATATTTAGAATCATCCATATGTGTTCTTAGTTTTATTGGTTTTTTCTGACTTCGGTTGATAAGGTTGGTAATATTCAAATTTCTTTTACTATTTTTTGTAAATATTGTTTATCCAAATTTACCTTCATGTGAATTTTAAATATGTATTAGTTTCAGTTTTATTTGAGTTATATTTTTAAATATTATATTAGAATCTACCAAACAAAAAACCCAAAAAAATAAATTGGAACAAAAAAAGATGAATTGAATTGAAACATAATAAACTAATTAGAATGAAAATTAAAAACCAATTAAAAGAATTACCCAACCAAAAATGTCAAAATTTCCTAACCCAAAATACGAATAAAATGGCCTAACCTAGAAAAATGAAAAATTATATAATTAAGTACCAAAAATGAACCAAATGACTATACCAAAATTGAATTGGATAAAATTAAAAATAGAATAAAACTATATAATACACATGGGAAACATTATAATTTGAATGTATTAATTTTTCTAGGATACATCATTTTTTTCAATATTCTTCTGAGTAAATATAAAAAGGTATTGTTATAAAAAACACATCAATTATTTAGTTTTAAAAATGGTATTATTAATGATGTCATGTACCATCTTATTTATCGTTTGGATTATAAATTATTTATTAAATTTCAATTAATTCCATATTTTTTAAAATTTAGGAAGTGGAAAACATTGAAGAGATATGAGGTAAAAGGATGAAGGAAAATAATCACCACATAAGAGAGATGGGTTCCCCTTGTTTGGTTCCTCTTCTATGTATTTTATTTCAAATATATATGTCAATAAATTATAATTTCATGTGATTAATTTTGTTTTTAACATTTAATCAGGGTCCACAACCAAGGAGAAAGTCATTCTTCGATGAGTGGAGTGGTAGTAGTGCTCATCTAGATGATGTGAGGAGGATAGGTACTAGATCTTCGTGCACCACTCAGTGTAACTGATTAAATCATTTCCCTTCCTCTAACATACAATCTAGAACACCCTATTCTCCTATAGTGTAATTAGAATTACCTGGGGTATCTAGGTTGCCTATGTTTTTGCCAACATTTTCATCTGATCCTCCTTGCCTTTCCTTAAATTGTGTAATGATGGATTCTACTCCCCATCCATATTATACATTTCCACAGACATCTATTCCATTTTAATTCCCTTATACTTCCATATCCATGAGATTATATATTTATCCTTATTTGACTTCTACTCATTTGAATTCTAAGGCTCTACAGTAGATTTTAGGTCTCACTCCTTCTATACTGGTTGACGATCCTTCATAGCCTAGGAATCCAACAGAATTCCAAAATCATACCGCCTTAGGTATATTTATATAACCCTAGTAAAAAAAATTTCCATAAGTTATTTTAATTATAATATGTATTGATATAATATTTCTTTTCCTTTCACAGCTCAATCTTCTACTAGGAGGCATGAGTGTGAATGCATGTGTGAGGCGTGGAAACACCACACACATCTGATGGTTGCGTACAACTGGGATAATAAAATGATTTAAAAAGAAGTTGAGAATGTACAAGTTTTATAGTGATGCTTTTCATATACCCTGAAATACTTCCAATCAACCCACACTCCAGGAGACATTTCCAAATGAAGTAAAGGATAATGCTTGGGTGTAAATAATTGTATGAAAATTCATTTGATTTAATTTCATATTATTAATTTATTTATATGAATTAATATTTTGGTTTTGGATTCATTATAATTTTCCTGATCGCAAGGCTGTGAGGAAAACATAGCTAATGGAATTAGGTGAGCTGTGGAGAGAATATAAGCATGAGTTGTATAGTGGATGGTGTGATAGAGTTAGTATGGATTTAGAGTCCATGCCTATAATGAATGAGTGTGCAGTATCACATTTTTAGAAAATAATTTTCTTATTAAAAGATTATAGATTTTAAGGTATTAATCAAATTTGATGTTTTTGAATGGAAATTACCAGGATTTTCATTAATACTTGGTTTTGGATTATTTAATATTATTTTTTTGGAAGAATAAAAATGAAATAAAAAGGCAAGGATGCTATAAAATACTTCCACACTTTGGGGTCAACTAAAATTTCTTAATATGAGAGGAAGTAGGTATGACACTCATTTATAATTTTTCTATTTAAATAAATTATGGAAAAAAAATTTCTTCAATTGTAAATTATATAGATTAACTTTAATTTTTTCAAAAGAAATATATTTAATAAATAGATAGTTTTTGATGTGTTAAAGAATTATTTATTATTAGGAACTATAAAATTAGGTTTAACATATAATATTTTCATGTGGAATCTTATATAACCACTTAATCATGTGTGGATGTTATATGTCTTAGTTAGGATACTATAGGGAAAGAGAGTCGTGTTCATCTTATGAGGTAATTGTAAAGTGGTTTTTTAGGAAGTTTTATGATATATTTTAATGATATCAAACATTTCTAAACATTTTAGAGACTAAAAAACAATTAGAATGATAATTTTTTAGAATAATAGATGATAAATAAGATTATCATAAATACAACTCACCTTATATCCATTAATAATTAGATTATATGATTGACCATGATTAGTTAAAAATTTCAAATATATTATTATTTTTAATGTAATCCACCAAATTTAAAATATTGAAATAAAATTAGATGTATCTCCTAGTATAAGAATCATTTTAATTAAAATCCCCATTTGGTCTAGAATTATGTTCAAATAGTCCTTTGAAATATGTCTAGCCTACTTACACCTCCCACATAGATTCTCTCGAGTTTTTTGGGTATCTTATCATTAAAACCTCTCATAAAATTAAATTTCTTTTTCATGTGGAATACATTGTTTTTATTTAATACTTTCACACTCTTTTGTTTACTCCACATTTCATTCCATTTATAATTGTGATAGATAATTGATCATTTATTCTTTAGTATCATGATCAACATTCTTGGAAATTTCACATGGAATCTCATGAATGTACTCCACCAAACCAATCCTCATTTTTATTTCATAGATTAATACTTTTTTGGAATTAACACAATTCTATTATTACAAGAACTACAGGATTGATTGAATAGTTCATATCACTTCTTCTTATTCCATAATAAAACTAACTTTTTTTTGAAACATTCTTCTTGGCCATATTAGGTATGTTATTCTTAATAAATTACTTTTAAACATGACCCAAATAATCCTTACCTTCACTTATTACATGATTCCAATTTGTTGGTCTTATCTTCTCTATCTATTTTCATCATATTCTTGGGTGAATATTAAAATAATTAATATTTTAAAAAACTACATTGATTATATTTTCTACAAAAATTTTCCAATCATCCTTAAATTTTTGAGGAAAAAAAATTTTTAACTTCTTCTATGTACTTTACTTCACTTTATCCTTTATTACGATTAGTGAATGATTTAATTGAACAATATAGGTATATATACTATTCCAAAAATCATTTAATATGCGGAAAAATATTTTATATCTCCATAAGTAGCCAAAAAATCATGTTCGTATTTTAATTAAAAGTAGGAAATATTACATTCAATGATGTGTTTTAATGAAACACAATTATTTTGGATAATATTTAGAAAATATCATCTACTACACTTGTTCAAATCCACCATAAATGAAATTATAGGTTCCCCATCAAATTTCATCATCCACCTTGGTATTATTTTGAATATTACACTGTAAATAAAACTATAATTTTCATAAACATAATTTTGTAGGATGGATGGTACCTTTTGATTTGAGATTTGTTGAGATTAATCATTTAATGACTGCAAAATATTTTTTCCATAGGATAAAGGAGATTTAATAAAAAATTCAAAAAAAACGTAGAATTTCACACCAAACTAACAACAAACATCACATAAAAACATCATTAAATCATCTATTTAATTAATTGTGTTTACTCTTTGACCAAAATTTCATATAAGAATATACTCATTAAAATGTAAATAATTTCTTTTAAACATAAAAATCATAACAATTCATCCCAATAATAAAATAAAATCCCAAAGACATATACTATCAATATTCATCTCAATTATTAATAATTAACACACATAATTTCTCATTTAAACATCGTTTTTAGTACTAATTTATTCAGATTTATCATTCCTTCAATGATTACCTCATTTACACATTTTATTTTACCATTCTTCTATTTAATTCATCACTTAAAACATGGTTTTCTAAAGTCCCAGCACTCAGACACAACATTAGAATGTGAATGTCACAAAAAAATTATAGAATATTAATCTTCAACACAAGAACCAGTTTGACATGCCAAAAACTCACAAGAAATTATTTCATCATTAAATACTAAACATATAATATATAATCATAGGATAAACACCAAATAGAATAAATAAGTTAACAATATCTAACAATAAACAAATTTCATAAGGAAGGGGTTTTAGTTCCTCTAAGAACATAAAGAATCAATAATTCACTAAACTAAAATTAGAATAGAGAAGATCATAATTTGAAAGGGACAAAAACTCATAAAATTTTAAATAAATTGTAGGTTTATTATATCTATAACTAAGATAAAATTAATGTTACCATCATATTAAAAATTTGATATGAAATAGTTAACAATTCATTATATGAATATTTTGATAGAAATAGATAGTATATAAAACTCAAAGTTCATAAAAAATAATCATAGTATGAAAAATCATGAGTTAATTTAGAAAATACAGTATATAATGTACTTAATGTAAACAAGTTATTCAACCTAAAAAATAAAGTACATCATGTAAAATATCTTTAACATGTGAACATTCCACATGACAATTTAAACAAATAATTAGAGATCATTAATGATCACTCACCACAAAAAACACTATTAAAAGAAAAAATTCCAACACATAAATATGATTTAGTGTTATTAATTCAAAAATTGACCCCCTTATCATCATTAATAACTATTCCATAAATTTTTTCCTTTAAATCACATGGAATGATTATTAAATATCATATAATCAAATTTTCAAAGAATAAATTAAATAAAATAAAACATCGTGAAATATGTATTCAACAAATGGTCAATATTAAATCACACAACTTAGTTTATTCCATAACATACTTAATCCCCAAAAATATTCTAAGCTAAACCATTACAAAATTTCATATGTGTTATCATTATTAATCTATAAAAAATCATTCTAGAACATCCCTTTTTGAATTATTAGCTAATGTTATATTAAAAAATCAGAAAAAAACTAAATTTAATTATTATTTTAACTATAATACACTAGAGTAGTTAATTATAAGATAAAAGAAGTTCACAACCACTAACCTCAAGGTATGTTACCATTAATCAAAAGGAGTAGAAGCCTAATTACCACTATAATTACCAAATATCAAGAATCCAATAAGAACTAAAAGAAAAAATAGAATTAAAACATAAAAAAATAAACCTATTTTCTTTTTCCTAAACCATAAGGAAAACCATATAAACACCATTTCAACACAAAAACATATTTTTAATCTTTAAGAACATAAAATTTTAATTTTACACACTATCATGTTAACTAAAAGTTAACATTATTTAACTAATTAAAAAATAAATCCAATTCTTTCGTGTGTCCTTTTAACAAAAACAAACACTAATAATGACTATATGTTTTTATCAATATCAATCAATGAAAGATTTACATTTATTTTCCATATTTTAACCCATTTCAAATTAAATATTAGAATCTTAGAAAACCAAATAGGAACACGTCTAGTATAAATTTCACCTCTCTATTTTACCATATTATACATTTATTTAATCTTGATCAACTTTTTTCTATAAAGACATCCCATTTCCATTATTCTATAGTTACATTTTCATTTTATTCAAGGAAATATTATATACAAATAAAAATTCATAAATTATATTTTATGTTAATTTATCAAATAATTATTTAATTATGTTCTCAATTATACAAATTTATTATATAAAATTATTTTTTTGACCAAATCATATCATACTCGCACAAAGTTTTCAATCATAATTACAGATCATATTAAATTATCTAGCATATAGATTTTATTTCAGTTATGAAATAAATTATTAATAAACTATTTTAAATTATAGTTTTATACATTAAATTTCATTTTAGAGGGTGGTTTTTATTATTTAAGGATTCTTACCTTGAGAAAAATTGTTTTTCCATGAATAAAGAAGAAAGATGGAAGCGTGGTAAACAATCTGACACATCACGCGATTGTAAGTTTTAATTTGTTGATTTCAAATCTTAATATCTATTTTTGTGATTAAATATTATATTTATATTTTCAAAATAGTGGTTTGGAGTCCCATTTTGAGTAGAAAGATGATAAAATTTGGCCAAATGATCATTTACATAATGTTTTTAGAGATGAGAACCATTGAAGAGTACATTATTGACCAGAAAAGAATATTTTCCCGATGAGATATTATCCCACTTCATATTCCATTTTTGGTAGCACTGAGTTGGAAAAAGTTAATTCATGAGAAACACAGGCTTAGGCCAAGGCCAAATAGTCCAAAAAATGGTCATATAAAAACATAGATTTAATTAAACTGTCACTGATGAATTTATGAAATTTGTGGTAGGATTATATCCATCACTTCCACCATATACCGCTGAAAGTTATGATGTATATATGTCGATGATGATGACGAAGAGGATGACAGTGAGGATTATAGTGAGGATGATGGAAAGGATGACGATGCAGATGAAAATGATGATAGTGAAAGTGATAATTGTGAGGGAGTTATCTATCCTTTATATTTTGGACGGATATTTATGACATTTGAGGTTTGATGATTAGTTGTGAAGGGAAATATTTCATGTTTTGAATGTGTCTTATCATTTGTCGAATACATTAATTATTTTATTTTATTTTCTTTTTTATTATATTTATTGGTGATGTTTTTTTCAATTGTTTTCTTATTTCTGGTTGTAATTGAACTGTGGTGATTTCTGCTACTGTTGGCTATTTGGGTAGGGTGGGGAGCTGTTGGGTGGAAATTTATAAGAGCTATATACCAACGGTTTCAAAAACATTGGTACAAAGTTATACCAATGGTTTCATTCAACCATAGTTATATATTTAACCATGCTAATCTATACCAATGTTTTATAATCCATCGATATAGCTCTATAAAAAAAGTTTTAAAAACTATTAGAAATTACTTATAGAAATAATTTTGATAGAACCATTGGTAGACTTAAATTCCAAAATCCCTATACCATATGATTACTAGAAACCATTGGTATATTCCTATACATACTAAATCTTAGCCAATGGTTTGGTGAACTATTTATATAGGCTATTCCAATAGTTCTACAGCCTATACCAATAGTTTTGAACCATTGGTATAACCCATTATTCTAAGGGTGAATGATTTTTTTCTCCCAAGCCTCGATGAAATTTTCTATATTTTAAATATATTCATGATAATGGAAATCACATAGAGAATATGGATGTAGGAGGTTATGAATACCTCTACATAACAATTATTAATAATTATCACAAATCGATTCAATAGTATCATTCAAAAATTCCATAATGATTATACTTTTTCAATATTTTTTCAACCAAATCAAGCATGGTAAACCATAATTTTAACTTCAATGATAAATATATTTTGTTTCATGACTTTATAGGTCATCCAAGATCAATAATTATGAGAAAAATAATTCAATGTATGCATGGAAATCCATTGGTTGATAAAATGGTTCTTGAATACCATGATTTATCACGTTCTTCTTGTTCTCAAGGAAAATTAATCATAATACAAACACTATCAGAGATTGGGAATGAATCCCCAATTTTCCTAGAACAAATTCATGGTGATATATGTGGACCAATTCATCCACCACATGGACCATTCATATAATTTATGATCAGGATTTATTAGTCAACTATATAGACCCATGTGTGTTTATTTTCCACTTACAACTAGAAGTTTGCAAAATTACTTTCACAAATAATAAGGCTCATGGATCAATTCACAAATTATTCAATCATGAATATTAGAGTTGATAATGCTGTTAACTATTCATCACATGATTTGAAAAATTATTTCATGTCATTAGGAATAAGTTTTGAACATCCTCTAGCTAATCTTCATAACCAAAATGGTCTAGCTGAATCATTTATAAAGCGATTACAACTTATTTTTAGATCATTAATTATGAAAAATAAATTACCTAGTTCGGTATGGGGACATGAAATTTTACATTCAGAAACACTTCTTAAAAAATTCCATCATGTTATCATGATTATTCCCCTTTTCAATTGGCTTTTGGATGTGAACAAAATATTTCACATAGAAGGATATTTTGTTGTGTTGTATATGTGCTGGTAGAACCTCTATAATGAAAAAAACGGAACCTAAAAGGAGTTTGAGGATATATTTTGGTTTTGAATATCCCTCAATCATTAAATATCTTGATATTATGATAGTTTTTTAATTCATAGTTTGATTTACTGATGTTTATTTTGATGATAAATTATTTCCAACATTTGAAGGGGAAAATCAATCAGTTTCATGAGAAATATAATTGAAGGTGACTTAATTATAACATATTAATCCTCATAAAAATATGAATGAAATTATAGTTAAAAATATTAATAATTTCTTTAAAAAATAAAATCAATATCCTAATGAATTCAATGATTCAAAATAGGATACAAAATCATATGTACATACTGTGAAAGCACCAGTAGGGATAGATGTCTTAGAAGGACAATCTGATGGTATTACCAACAATGATTCCAAACCACACCTAATGCATGGGATACCACTTGACTAAAAATATAAAAAACACCATCAAAGAAATATGAAACAACCTATTTTAATTGAAGATGTTAATGCACATAAATAGAATATAAATGTATAGATTTGCATGATCCCGATCAAGAAGAAATTTCAATATATTTTACCAACACTGGAAGATGTTGGAACTAAGTGCAGACCATTGTTGATAACACATTGTATTCAATGTAGACCATGAAATTAAATTTTTGGATAAATAATATTAAAAAATAATTAATATTTCAAAAGGAAATATTGGTATTAATATAAATTTGTAATCAAATCTGATCTAGAATCACTTGCTAATATAAGAAAGTAGAGGCTCCAAAATCCCCCATGTTTTGGTTGGTTTATTAAATAATGATAAACCAATCCATTGAATGTATCAATATCAAGTCATAATTTTTCAATAATAATGAATTAAAACATGTTAAACATTTGTGGATTTATTCTATATATATATATATAACGTATTATTAAATTTTCTTTATTTTTAATCATGTATACATCAATAAAATTCAATGGTGAGTTTAGTTATATTGATCAAGGTTTTAGCTATAGTTTTCCACCTACAAGAGTGGAAAATATTCATGAATGTTTTAATATAAATCTTCATGTATTGTGTGATTACTGATCAGGAGATGACTGACTACTGTATGATTGAAATCATAAGTGGTAATTTTTTATGCAGTTATATAATTTGTAATAATTCCATTTTATTTTCCTTGTTGATGAAATTCATCTTATCCCACTCTCTAGGAATGTATGGACCCACATGTCCATGTACAAATATTATGTATCTCAAACCCCTATACCCCCTTACTTGCGTGTGAGTAATATTTTAATAAAAGGGAGTTTGACAAGTGGATTTTTTGTTCGATGACAGATTTTTATAACCTGATTGTAAAGAGATTGGTGGTTGTTAAAATTAGAGATAGGGGAGGATCCAAAAGTTCCCCCCTAATTTTTGGTTGATTTATCAAATAATCATAAACCAATATAGATAAAAAGTATTAACATCAAGTCACAATTATTTAATCATAAATAATTAAAACATGTTAAAAATTTGATGATGTAGTATAAATATATATAACTTTTTATTAAATTTAATTTCTAGGTAATCATGTTGCATCAATTACTTCAAGGGTTATGTTACTTATGTTTATTATGGTTTTATCCATAATTTTTCACTTTTAAGAGTAGAAAATCCTTATGAATGTTTGAATATAAATAGATATAGATATATATTTATTTTTTATTATATATAGTTATAGGTAATTTTATAATATATATATCATAATAATTATCCTAAAAACTTGTTAAGAGTATTGTGTGATGACTGGTCTTGAGATGACTGACTAATATATGATTGAAATTGCATGTTGTGCTTTTTTTTTGTAGTTATATAATTTGTAATAATTTCATTTTATTTTCTTCATTGGTGAAATGTGTGTAATACCTATATATATTTATGTAAGGACCTATGTATCCTTGTAAAAATATTATGTATCCCAAACCCATATACACGCTCAATTTCAAGTGACTAACATTATAATAAAAGGGCATTCAACAAGAGGCGTTGATGTCAGATGTTATGTTTTTATACCTTGACTGAATGGAGATTGGTGGTTTCTAAAATATGTGATAATAGTAGATCTAGTATCCCCCCTGGTTTTTTTTGTTTTTTATCAAATAATTGTAAATAAATCCACAGGAAAATTCTCAAGATAAATGCATGGTTATTTAATCATAACTAATTAAAACACGTTAAAATTTTGATGATACATTGTAAATATATAAAATAATTTATTTTAGAAAAATTACATGTAACCATGTTTTTGAAAATATATTACTATGGTGAGATAATTTATACCTATCACCATTTTATCTATAGTTTTCCACCCACAAAAGTGGAAAATATTCATCAATGTGTGACTTTGGATGAAGTTCATAGGAAGATCCATAGTCTCTTAAAACTGAGGGATGATCAAGTAATTACTTAAATTATGTATCAACATAATATTTTGATCATATATAGAACAATATGTATCCTCTATACAATGATGAGGTTTGGGTGGAAGTATCATCATTGTTTAGACAATAGTGTGGTATTAGCTTAATGGAATTGGGTGTAGATATTTCAGTTTTTTATGAGGTGTAACCAATTACTACAGAACCATGTTATGGGATATTTTTTTAAGTTAGTACATAACAATACTACCATTAATTTTATTCTAGTATGACTATGGTAAAAAAAATCAATTATGAAAAAGATGATTAGAATATGGATAGAATTTTAGGGGACATCCCCATTGAAACTCATGATTTAATGAATGAGACTTTATCTGATGCGGTAGAATCTGATGATGCAATAATAGATGATATAGGTGAGGATGATTTGGGGAATGAACCTTATGAGGTTTCTTTGATAGATAATAAATAACTAGTTAGTGGTAATCATTATACATTATTGACTTCCTTAATTGAGGTAATTTCATGTGCACAACATTTTGATTGGTGTGTCATTACACTAACTAATGAATTCAGTAGAATTATAGGTAACAGATCTATATCAATTTATTACACTCTATATGTTGGACATGAGTTTGAAACTAAAAGTGAATTAAAAAATATATTAATTTAATACCACATAGATGGACATTTTTATTTTGTGGTTGATGAGTCCAAGAAAGAAAAATAACTCAATCAGTATGAAAAATACGGTTCAAATTTTATATTTTCAATGCATGAAATATATGATAATTTTTTTTCATTTGGAAGATAGAAAAGTTATATGGTCCACACACTTGTGTACATCCATTCTTGTGAAAATTTCACTCTTCACTTGATGAAATTTTTATATCAATAGTTGTTGTAGAGATGATATGAATATGTCAAGATGTTCCAGTACACCTTGTTAAATAATGAATACAATAGTTGTTCAAATTAAAAATATCATATTGAAAATCTTAGAATGCTAGAAAATGTCAATTGTAAAGGTATATAGTGATTGGGATGAATCATATACAGTGTTGATGAATCAAATTGGATTATTGTATCTCAAAAATTAGTATAATTATTATATGGTAATGGTTAAATATGTACCCCCATCTCATCGAGTTTATCAAATAGAGTGAATTTCTATAGATTTATTTGGGTATCAATTCCATGTATCACTATTTTTTCTTATTGAAAGAAATTCATTCAAGTCGATGGAAAATTTATTTATGGAAAGTATAATGTTTTTCAACTTATTGCAACCAAATAAAATGGTAATCTCACTACAGTCACCCTTTCATTTGATATTGTCAAAAAGAATAATTTTGAATCATGAAGGTAGTTTTTTTCTAGTATATCCATTCACGTTACACAAATCCAAGGAGTGTGTATGATATATAATCATCTTCAATCGATTATAAAGGTTGTTAACACTAATATATTTTTATAATGATAATCAAATGATTATCATCAATATTTCATTATACAAATTTCCAGTAATGTTTACAATAATTATAGAGATGAGGCAATAAAGATGGAAATCATCATGTTGGGTATGTTTTCTTAAACATTTATTTTTTGGAGAAAAATTATTATCCTTTTAAATATATTGTTGCCTTTTGGTTTCAACATATGATCACCAAAAAGGAATGTTAAATTAGTGACATGAAGAAATTCAATAGAATAATAAGGATTTATATGATTATATGATACAAATTTTAGATGAGATATGGTCATCAGCCTATTAATTTAGAAAGTGATATGACCATATGACCACTAATATTTTGGAGTGCATAAACGGTGTCGTTAAGGGTGTTCATAAACTAATGATCATAGGTTTATTACAAGAGACATTTTATAGATTTTTGAAGAACATTTGTGAAAGATCCCAACAGGTCTATCAAATGATTCAACATGGAATGCATTTTGATCAGAACATCTAAAGAGAAATTGATAGTACACTGCAATACGCATCATCATTTCATGTTTGATCCTTCAACCAGTTACGAAGCCAGATTTAGGTAACATAGTTCCATGACCCACTCATATGAAACATTGGATGACTGATAGTTTTCTTATGGAAAATTTGGAACTGTGATTGATGTTCTTTCAAAACATTGAGATATCCATGTGCACATTCCATTACAACATGATCATTAGTGAACTTATCATGGGAAACCAATATTGGAACAATGTATTATGTGATAAATATAGTTTACTATTATAGTGAACATTGGATTCCTATTCATGATTTTTTTTAATTTTACCATGTCTATTGATTAACCTAATGTGGTCCCTAATATTACTAGGTTTCCCCCTTGGGGATAACAAAAGTCTACTCCTATCATGTGACTCATGTTTTTTTATTTTTGGTTATCACTGAATTATCCAGTTTGACCCTATTGTATCTTATTTTAGTAATTTTTGTTTTATATAATTATTTCATGTGGTATCATTTTGTTTATGACTGATGTTTTGTATTTTTAAAGATGGGTTGAACCAGTGTTATTGTTTAGGACCCATTTAGAATGTTCATTTATTTTGGTTTCTTATTTTCTTGATGTTACACACATGTCCAATGTAAAATGAACCATTTTAGACCATGGTAAATGTTATATTGTCATATGACACTGATTTTAGGGTGAAATAATACACATATGTGTTTCTTGTGATGATTAGGCACTAGTTTCTAGACCGTGAGGATGGGTATGCCCTTCGGGCCATGTGGTGGACCGAGTCGGGGGATGCATAAGTTCAACCAATATTTTTTCAATATAAAGGGGTGTTAGATTCAAGATATTTGGTGAGAGCCGAAGATTCTTGAGTATCCATCATGATATTTAGGGATGTCATGGTAGAAAGGATATTACAATTGTTGAGGCTTGATAGGTATGGGTAGGGAGAGTCTAGGTAGAACTTTCTCGTCCTGAACCTCAAGCTTCTTGGGGAATTTAGGTTTTCAATAATGAAATCAAGTTTGTTTTGATATTTTTTAGGGATTTTGATGTAAATTGATATTTTTAATCCCTTGAGTTTATAAGTTATTTGTTTCTCCTTTGTTTTAGGGTGTAAATGGAGGAGAAATTGAGCAGCACGGTCTGTTCGCATGGTCTAGATAATAGTGTGGTTTGGGTCTTTCACCTTCACTGGGTCTGTGGTAGAGTTGGCACATGGTTTCTATTCCACATTTACTAGTGTGTGAAAGAGTCAAGCATAAAAAAACTAAATCCATACTATACATTTTTTAATTTGAATACATTTATTCATTAACTCATTTTATTATCATTAATCCCGGAATAATGAATTATTCATATATATTATTCTTTTGTTTCATTTAATTACTTCTAAATACAATGATTCTTATTATCCTAAATTTAATAAAATTAGATTTATTTAATTGATTTTTATCATTCATTCCTTGAAATTACCTACCCTTAGGGGGTCCACCATGTCCTCAATCACTTATCCATGCATGATAAATATTAGTATCATGGTACAAGCTTGATAAATAGAGTTCATGCACAATTTATATTTCTATCACAACAAGTGAAAATCATGCATATATCAACTTGTATACAGTAATCAAAGTACACCATGTAAAAATGAAAATACACACATTAAGGCAGTTATCATATTTATTTTTATCACAAAAGGTGTTGTTAACATCATCCATTTTTGAATAAAATATTTTATTAAAATATTTTTTTATTTTAAATTAAAATAAATTTTACATAAATAACATTAAATTAAATATTTTAAAATATTAAATTTATTTATATTAAATTATTAATTGAAATAATTTTTCAATATTCATGTTATTTATTTTTAATTTTTATTCAAGTAATTTAGTATAAAGTATGTTATAGAAGTTTTTTATTAAAATATTTATTTAAATACTGAGGGAGGATTTCTCTTTATGATAAATGATATTGAGTACTTTTTAAAATTATGGTGTATCCATGTTTGATGAGAATGTCGGCGGTTAGGCTGTGTGGGTTGAGGAACCATGATTAGCATGGGGGATAGTGGCGGTGAAGCTCAATGACAATGGTGAGACATTTGAAGGGTCGAAAGACCCTCGTTGGTAGTGGGGTCTTCTTCGGGCTATTGGTTCTTTGTAGATCTACTTGGATATATGGAAACTAGATATGGAGAAGGCTTATAAGTGATGATGAGGATTGAGCAGCACTCATTTGGTGGGAGAGTAGTGTTGGAGTGGGATCGTCGGTCGATGAGGCTTGTGCGACACACCAACTTGCTATCTGTTCAACCCTTTCCCTTGATTGGATTTATTCATGTTATTTAATTTATACCATTCATGTTATTTGTTTTTTGTTATTTTTTATTAATTTTTTATTTTAAATTATAATATTAAATTATTTTTATTGGTCGAAATTATTTATTTAAAGTTATTTTATTCTGATTATTTATTTTACATATTATTTTTACTTATTTGAATAAAAAATTAAATTATTTCTACTATCTCATGTGGTCGAATTGGGTTGGTTACATAACCTCAAGTTCACCTCCCCCAATACATGAATATTGGATTTCTATACCCCACTACTTGAATATTTTGTGTTCAAAACTATTGAATCAGAGATCGAAATTGGAAGTAAATAATCCAGAATAAAAAATACAGTAATTTTTCTATCCCATCATTCTTCTTCCCCAGCTTCTCCAATGAAACTTGATTCCACTATCCAACATTTCCCCCACCACTTCCCAATCTCCTCCGATCACCCCTACCACCACCTCTGTCTCCCCCCTCCCCCAGGCCGTTACCCCCCATCGACCCCCAACATCAGACCACCACCCTCAATCACCATCATATTACCTAACCTCCCTCTGGCCATCACACATATACCATGGATGGTGGAAGAAGGTTCATAGTCTATCCTCACCCATGCCTATGTCCCCCAACCCTACTTTCCATTCACTCTTGTCCCCAAAATCTAGAATATACTAAAATAAAGACTCTAACAACCCCATTTCAAAAAACTAATGTTGGTCTTGTCTACAAGTTCCAACCCATCCTACAAGAAACAAACTACATGTTTTCTACCCTTGTCCAAACCTGCATCCTTGTAATATACTCATGTACGAAACACATTCCTGAGTACAATGTGAGTATAACTCAATAGTGCAAAACCACCATGTCTAAAAAACTAATCTAATAATAAGTGCATGCAATAATGAGAAAAATAAGTGTATTAATTAATTCAAAATTTTTTATAATACATCAATAAAACTGCTTCGACACCCTTTCAAAATGCCTATGAGAAGGAATCACCACCATTCCAACCAAAACCATGAAACCAAACAATCTACTTCCTCACCATGCTAGAATGTCTTTGAGCACATAACACAACCATGCTAACCAAAAACGTGAAATTGAAAAACCTACTTCAGCATGATTCTAGAACGTCTCTGAGCATGTAGCACAACCATGCCAACCATAACCATAAAACCAAAAAACCTACATGAGTACCAGGCCTAAATGTCTTTAATAATATAGAACAACTATGCCAACCAAAAACATATACACATGGTAAAACATATCACTGGACCAAACCCTCTTTATAAAAATCTAAGTATGTATTAGATCCTAGCTCGATATATAATCATCATAGTATGTGTTGGGGATTAACCCAGTATATGAGAATCACAACATGTGCTGGGGCCTATCTCGATATATATACATCACATCATGTGTTAGAGCGTATCCCAGAATATAAACATCACACCATGTTTTCCAAGTGCATGTCACAACATAAATCATATCACAACAGCTAGAATATCACAATATAACCACATAAGACCAAATGGTTAATTTTTCTAATTAATATTTGTTTTTTAATTTCCCTATTTATTGAATTGTTCAAATATACCATTTTCCAAGGTGATTATATAACAAGAAAACACTTGAAACACATTTCATGATAAAACAATTTGTAATCCATTTCGAATTCCTTATTTTCAAAGTAGACCATGATCCTAGGGGCATATCAATAGACCAAATGGGATCTAAGGAGTGATACAATTATATTATTTTGAATAAAAATTAATACATTAATTAATGAAGTCACTATGTCAGCAAAATCGATTATGATTCACACAAAATAGCAATGGAAATTATACCCCATGGTTAGGTTTTTGTCATCCTACCTTGAATGCAGTGAAGGAGATGAAAAAACCATGAATCCATGGTAGAAATCAACTTATTCCTTCCTTTCACTAAGAAAATATCAGTATCATAAATATCTGGGTTTGGATATCCAAGATCCAATGTGGGATCACTTTTGGATCGAAGCAGACTCCAAGACATCGTCTGCGGTAGGTCTTCAAATGAGAAAGGAGGTGCATTAAGGGTCTTCTATTGAAGAGATGTGGATGAATTATAAAAATTCCTAACAATAGAGAGATTAAATTGGTTAGGTGTGTCAATTACACTATGTTAATTTAGTTAACAACTTGTAATTATCATGTCTTTTTTCTATTATTTAATAAAATCCCATCACATACAATTTAAAAAAAACATTAAATAAAGATTACACATTGTATAATTTGTTTCCCTGAAATGTTTAAAATGTGTGTAAATTTTCATATAATGTTTCTAGGGTTTGTATATTTTCATGACATGTTTGGTAAGGTCTCAGATCCATACAGTCTATCCCTCTATGAGTTTTCAAGTATAGTTGTTCTTGAAGGATACATAGAAGTGGTTCATAGGGGTTTCTATGTGAAATGGTTGAATCAAGGATATTACATACCAATTAATCCTTACACTCTATATAATATATATCCATGACCTATTAATTTTCATTTCACGATGAGTAATTAATTGGGTTTAATAGTTTCTCAACATTTATATGACTTGTAAATGTATTAAACACTGTCTAAATCCCCAATGTTGTAAATATTTAAATTTTTTCAGTCACTTGGTTTTTTTATAGACCCTATGGCTGCTCTTATTCCAGGTTTCAAGTATCTCCCTCCTTTTATGCTTCAATATCCCTTGAAATGGGGATGAATTCTTGGCTTCCATCTCTAATCTGTGGTGATCCAAGGTGTATTCCTTCTCCATTTCTTATGGTTTCTCCTTTTTTTGATCTTTTTTCCTCCTATATATTCTCTCTATGTGATGGATTATGATATCCCATGGTTATAATGCACTTTCCATTGTTGGTTATCGGTGAGGTTGTTCCATGACATCCTCGGATGAATTCAATTCTTGTGGGAGTGGTGATCATAGATCTACAACGTGGTCTGTTCCTATACAAAGATTATTGATGGATTTTTGAGGTTGGGGATTCATTTTATCTTATTTATTTACATGAAATAATGAATTGATCATGGTTTATCCCTTATATGGAAATTAATTGGCCAAATAAATATTGAAACAAAATAAAGGAATTGGTTTTGATCACTTGTTGGCATGGTTATTGCTTTGTACCGTGATATCAGTCGGCCTCATTATAATCTACATAGTGTGATATATATGACTTGATTTTTTATCATGTTATTATTGATGGAAATTTTAAAATAAATTAAATCCTGAATTAATTTATAATTTATTGGATCAATATTAAGGAGGCATGTTTAATGAACCCGGTTGTTGTTCTAATTTGATAATAAAAAAATTGATACAAATGCACCAGTTTAATTGAATTTTATATTCTATGTGTTGGATAAAACTAATAAATAATGGGAAACAAGTTTATTCTTGTTGAATATAAATTAAAGGAATGTTAATTTTATACTAGTTATTCTAAATGATTGTTGAAACTTGAATAAATTATAAGTGAATGTTTTCATTTGATATATTATTATAGCTTGATACCTTAGGTTTACCATAGTTTAAACCTATTAATAAATGAATCAGATAACTCAATATGGATTAAGAACTGGTTGTTTTATAAAAATGTTTTATGAGGCTTGTGTTTCATGTTTGTTTGATAAGTTTTAGTTATACGTTTTAGAGAAATGATAGCTTATTTTTATTTGAAGGATTAATTCATTGTTTTGTGGGCCTAGTTTCCCTATAGATTTTATACTTGTTCTTAATGATTTTTGATGTGATCTAGATATGAGCCTTGTGATATGACCCTAATATGGTTTAACCTAGAGGTCTTATGTGTGGTATGGGTTGGGTAGGCCTTTATGTGATATGAGCCTAGTATGGTTGGTCTTGGTATGGCTATTTTGGTATGTGTGTTAGGATGCCTAGATGATGTGGTAGAAGATGACATATGGGATGGAGATATGAATAAATGTACTCATGTGGGTGTTGGGGATGGTACTGGAGGTGATGATATAGGTTTAATTTTTGGTTACCCATGGATGTGTTTCTATGAGGTGGTACACTCGCTTGTGAATCTGTTTAATGGTTAATGACCAAGTTCAATATTTATTTGTGTTTTTTCCCAATGATTGAGGAAACTAGATGTTATCGGTTTTCTGTTTCCTCTTGATAAATTGTGGACTTGGTTGGGATTATTCTTGCATGGAATTTATTTACTCTGATGATTAACTTAATGTAATGTAATGTAATGTAATGTAATGTAATGTAATGTAATGTAATGTAATACGAAATAATGTAAAAGGTAAATTAATTGATAAAGAACTAATTAATTGAAATATATGGATTTAAAATAATGGAATTAATTAATGCAACTATTTTATTTTCTTAGGTAATTATAGGAAATATGCTATTACCAGTGGAATCCTAGAGTCTGAGAGATGCTAGCTGAAGTTGTTTCCATGACTAGGAAATTCCCATTGTGTGGTTGTGAGCTATGTTATATAATGTATATTCTATGATTTCATACACTACCCATCCATGTTAGTTAGGGAAACTGACACCCAGTGTACTATGGGAGGGTGTTTTCCCTAATATCCCTTTGGGAGGATGGATGGCTAACTTCCCCTCTAGACCAGCTCTCCTTTCTTTGTAGTTACTTGTACTGGTATGCATGGTGGTTAGTCTTCCCATAAATGTGTGTAGAGGGATGTGATAGATTGTGGTTATTCACACACATGTATTACAAGATATAGTATCCAAAGGACATTTATAGGTATGATGTGTATAGGTTTTGATGGATTTAGGTTCTTAATCAGTGTATGGGACGTAATGGATTGAAGTATAATTTATAATGTTTGATATATATCATACAGTCTATAGGGGATCCCAGAAAATAAATGGTAACTATATGGGGATATGTATATGGGATGAAGTGGTTGCATGATTCATGTTGTGAAACCGTAACCCGGTGTTTTCAAGATGACTTACTTATGGAGATAGATGGCTCCAGATGTGCGCCATTAAGTCTATGCCGAAAACTATTAGGGAAGCGATAGAGGGGTACCCGTGATCTTATTTGTTAAATTATATTCTCTATTTTATGAATTACATGGTGAGAGTTATCCATGGTGAGGTTGGGAACTTAGTATACATGTTTAGATGATGAGTTCATTTCACTGTTGACCACTATACTTTAGAATGATTTATTTATATTTTTCACAAGAGGTTCTGGGGAGGATCCTACTGAGTATACTATTATGCCCACTGTAGACTTATATAAACAATTTTTATATCAGTTGGTGAAGGTGGGAGATCATGAAGGATATTTTTAGCTTGGGGTTTAGTTGGAGCAGTTTACACTATATCATCGCTACCGTCGTTACCTATTTGTTTCTTGTTGTTTTCCATTCAGTTTTTTTAGTACTATATGAAATTTTATGTTTCCACTTGGGTTTTTTTTAAATATGTGTTTGAGTAGGTGTTTATTTTTTAAACTTATTATCTCTCTCTTCCATGTGTTTCTATTAAAGGGAAATGACTCCCATATGCATGTTTATTATACCCTTGGTGATAGTCACTAACCCGAGGCCTAATGGATGTGGGACTTGAGGAGTCACCATCTATCTCCCCTCATTGTGGTATCTTTATGGGTAGGGTTTTATGATAGATTGGTATCAAAGGTTCAGGTTTGATAGGTAGGATAGAGTTTGGAGTTTTTTATAGGTGAGGTTTCATGGGTTGGTTGGGAAATAATGTCAAATAAGCTTAGTAAGTGATGTAAATAGTGGTTACTAGATGAGACATGGGTATTTAGAACCCCCTTATGATCTGATGAGTAGACCTTTATGTTTACTAAGACTACTAAACAAAATGATATTTGTTGTAGGGTAGAGACTTAGGAAAGGATCATGCAACATTTTTTTTGCACCTGTGTTCGTGATGGGTAGACCTTGGGATAGACTAAAAACTAAAACAAGATAATTAATTACCTAATGTTAAATATCCATATTCTAGGTTAAAGATCTCTAATTGTTTGTTCTTTTTGTAGGCATGGATCAAGGCCAATATCCTCATCAGGCTCACACAAAAGATGTTCAGCAGGTTGATTTATAAGATCATCTTATTACAGAGGTCGATGATGATGATACATGGACGAAGACACAATGAGAGTTTTCGTTTCGTAGTTTTTAGAATAACATGGGATCTGTTTTAGATGTAGCCACAGAAGGATATTTGTAATAGGTTGAGATAGCCTTCCGTTTGATCTATTTTTGGAAGGATAATTGGGTTTTATTGGCTATGACGATGCTACATAGAGCAGTGATACAATGGAGGTTCTTGATCCGTGGGGACCATGAGGAGTCGAAAGTCTCATGGTAGCAGTTCTGAGACTAGTTCAGAGTCATGTTTCATTCATTGACCATGAATGTTGCTCGTTTTCATGAGATTATTACCCTTCGTTATGGAAGATATAGTGTTAAAGAGTTTGAGATCAATTTCAAGACCCTTTTACGACATTCTTCAGACCTATTTCTCGATAAAGAGGCCAGTGTGAGGAATATTTAGGAAGCTTTTTAGCCAGATATCTAGCACCAGTGCACCCCATTTATGATAAAGACATCTCTTGAAGTGATGGAGAGAGCAGAGCTTACCCTGGGGACGTTTTCTTGAACTGGATCATCACAAGAGGGGGGTATTTTAAATTCCTCATGAAGTATAGATGTTATTATGGGTTCCTAGTTGATAAGGAATACAATTTTTCAAATAGCTAGGGGTAGGTCCAAAACCACATCATTATTTTTCTCTGAGGGTGGAAGCTACCAAATTTATTCTAAGGGATCAGATGTGTGTTTTTATTTTATATGTCAATGTCATTAGTATTGAGAATTTCTAACCTTTCCAATAAGTCAGTGTGTTCTAGGTGTTCTACTTCAAGTTCCTCCATTGAGTCAGTTTTAGAAGAGGTAGTAGTAGAAGGGTGGTCTAGTTTGGGATCAACAGAGATGAGATGGAGAAAGCAGAGTACATCCCTGATATTCTCCTTATCCTTAGAGAGTAGATCGCAACTATGGAGGTGGTCTTCCGAAGGGTCATAGAAAATGCTGGGTAGGTTGTGATCAGCCTCTTTCATTAGCATTTCCAGCACCGAGCGAGCTTGATATCATTCAATGTACCTTTTTATTATTTTCTAATTGGGTGAATTCTCTATTTGATTCAAGATAGAAAAACTATTTTATATCCCATACCCTTTTCCATTCTTTTGGATTTATGGTAGAGAGGCTTCAAGTTCCCTTGGAATTGATGATTCCACATAGAGGCCAAACTAACTAGTGTGAAGTATGTAGAGACTATGAACTAGTGATGGGGATACACCACTCTTAGGGAGATTCACTATGTTTAATAATACAACCATATGACATCATCCTTGTTGTAGATTGGTATTTTGTTTATGATATCATTGATTGCTTTAGGAGGAATATTTTATTTTATGATCATGATGGATATCCAGTAGTGTTTGTTGGTGAGTGAGACCCTCGGATGGGTCCAAGGTTTGTAAGATTTTGTAATATTTTATGGATGAGTATATGCTAAGATCTTCAGAGGTTTAGAAGTTGGTGTTCCCATGGCGGTGGAAGAGTACACTTATGTCTTTCCAGAGGAGGTTGTAGAGTTACCACCCTGATGGGAGATCATGTTTGTGATTTAGATAAAACCAGGAATGTTTCCTATCTTAATGTATCCTTATAGGATGGAAACTTATGATTTACAAGATATATGAGTATATATCGATGATTTATTTCAGTGGGGCTTTGTTTGGCCTAGTGTATCACCTTGGGGGGCACCAGTTTTTTTTCATGAGGAAGACTGATGGAAGTTTGCAGGTTTTTATTGATTATCATCGCTTGAACCAAGTGATAGTGAAGAACTTATATCCTTTTTTGTGGATTTATGATTTATTTGATCAGCTTAAAGGATCAAGTAGGCTCTTTAATATTGATTTTTGATCTAGATATCACCTAATTCAAGTGAAGGATGAGGATATTTAGAAGACTACTTTTCATTGTCGCCATGAGAATTATGATTTTATTGTGATTCCATTCGGTGTGACTGATGCTCTAGCTATGTTTATGGGGTTGATGAATTCAGTGTTCCAAGAGTTCTTGTATATTTTCTTGGTGGTCTTAATCAATTAAATCCTTATTTACTCCTCATTAGAGGCGAATCATTCAGAGCTTCTGCCTATTATTTGGGGTGTTCTTCATCAAGAGAATCTATTTTGTAAGTTATTGAAGAGTGAGTTATAGGTTTTTGATGTGCATTTAATTGGAAATTTAGTATCCCAGTAGTAATTATCTGCATATCCTTTAAAGATAATGGTGGTTGTGTCTTGGGAGACCCCAAGATAGTGGCATAGTTTCATAATTCCCTTCGTGTTTCATGATATTATAGGAGGTTTACTATTGATTTGTCTACGGTTGTGACTCCTCTGATAGATCTTACATGAAAGGATGATGCTTTATTGAGGATTGAACAGTTTTAGGGTTTTATTTTGAACCTTAATAAAAAGTTGGTCAGTTCTCCAGTCATGTGTTTTCCAGTTGAGGGAGTTTAGTTTGATGTTTTTTGTGATTCTTTACATCTTGGCTTGGGCTATGTTATGATCCAGTAGATAATGGTTGATTATTATATGACTTTATAGTCATGAAACCATGAGTGTTACTATGAAAACCATGATCTTGAGTTGTTATAAGTGGTTCTTTATTTGAATTTGTGGCAATAGTTCCACATCTGAGAGAATTTTTTGATTTTCACTGACCATAAGATCCTAAGGTGTGATTTTCCAAGAATGACTTGAACTTGTGTAAGCATTGGAGGATTTAATTATTAAAGTATTATGACTTTTAGATTTCATATATTCAAGTAGAGGAAAATCTTGTGAATGATACACTAATCAGAAAGTCACATCGTGATGTAGTGTGTGAATCTGGGGATTACTAGAGAGTGATAGAGGAACTTTCAGCGTTGCGTCTTGATATGGGAGAGGTTGGGGAAGAGTTTTTCTCTTCTAGATGATATTTTAGTCATATTTGGTTTACAAGTATGAGGAATCTAAGTTGGGGGATTTTGATGTGGAGTTTTTGAGGGACTGGGTTGTTCTTTGGTGATGCTCCTAATGGTTGGTACAGGGATGGACAACACTGGGTGTTTTTCTAGGGAAATATTTCCATTCCTTTAGCGATGCATGATATAATTCTCCATGAGTTCCATAGTTTTACTTTGGTGGTACATATCTCAATGAAAATTATATACTATTCTTTGAGAGGTCAATTTTGGTGTCCTAGGATGAAGTATGTAGTTTCAGAGTTTGTTTCTTGATGTTTTGTCTCTGGAAGTTATAGAAAGAGCACCTTGTTCCTGGTGGTTTACTCCAGCCATTAGATGATATCTAGTGGAAATGGGAATAAATATCAATGAAATTAATTATAGGTTAACCTCATTATTAGGGAGGCTATGATGCTCTATGGGTGGTAGTGGATTATTTGATGAAATCTACCCACTTTATGGTGATCAGGGAGTTGATCTTGGTTACAATTTTCTGAAGGTAGTATCTGGAGCAGGTGGTGTGACTCCATAGAGTCATGATGAAGATAATATCTAATCAATATCCTCATTCTACCTCCTAGGTATGGAGAGGTATCCAAAATTCTTTTAGTTATTAGTTATGCCTTAGTGATACATTTCAATTTCAAACAGACAGTCAGGAAGAGTGGACCATCTAGTCTCTTGAAGGCTTTCTATGTTACTACATCCTAGATTTTGGAGGTTCATGGATGATTCAACTTACCCTGGTTGAGTTTTATTAAAAAATTGGCCTTTATTCCACCATTTAAATGGAGACATTTGAATATTTTTACATCATACATTTCCATTCTATAGTGTGCTAGATTGGGGTTGGAGTGGCATCAATTCTTGGGTTAGAATAGGTAGAGAATATGACAGATATGGTTCAGTTAATTAACAAGAGGATGAAAGAAGCATAGTATCATCATAAATCCTATGTTGATCATTGGAGGACATTCTTGGATTTTGACGTGGGTGATCATGTGTTCATGAAGGTGGATCCTTATCATGGGTAGAAAGGGATTGATCATGGGAGTAAGGTTTCTCCCTAGTTTGTTGGACCTTTCAAGGGGTTGGATCATGATGGATCATGGAATATCCGATAGAAATTACCATGCATATGATATAGATACATGATGTTTTTCACATTTTACATCTCCATCATTATATTCAAGATGAATCTCATGTCATTGATTGGGGATAGATCGATGTGGACGATGATGCGGCCTTTGAGGGGCAGCATGTGGGGATCAAGGACTACCTAGAGAAGGTGTTTCATGGGCATGCTATTTCCTCAGTTCATGTATTATGGAGGAATGTTTGAATGAAGTAGAGTACCTAGGATTGTGAGTCACAGATAATTTCTTAGTACTTCAAGATATTTGATTTTTTATCGCTCTCTTATAATGAGGTTATTTTGTGAATGTTGATCCTTATTGTTTATGAGATGGTTTTATCTTGTTTCTTGTTATAGATTTATCTCATTTGACAGGTATCTTCTCTGAAAGAGTATTTAGGAGATGTTTTTAGATGTTGTATGTTTTGTGCTATTTTCCTATGAGTTAGGTTGTTGAGCTCTTATGTTGGAGAGAAAATTGAGAGGTATCTCATGGGGTGGATATTTGGATGACCCCTTTTTGTTTTCTCTCTATCTAGGTTTGGATTCTCAAGGAAGATAATTTTTTGAGAGGTAACTAATGTATGGGAAAATGTCTATGTGGTCCATCCCTTTGTGGGTTTTTGAGGATATTGGTTCATGTAGGAGGCTTAGAAGTGGTCTGGAGGGGTTTGGAATTGAAATGATGGAATTAGGGAGAATACACATTATGTAATCCTTACAAATCATGTAAGTGAGGTTCAAGACTTGTGTAGTTCCATTTCATGATGTGTAATTAATTAGGGTAAAATAATAAAAATGTTATCTATTTTCAATGAAAAACTACACCCGAAACATATTTGATTTTTAAAGGTATCGCATTCCATGTAAATCCCTGATGCTACATATCTTTAAATGATTTAATCCATTAATGTTTTTTACAAATCATATGGTTGATCTTGTTAAAGGTTCCCAGTAGATCCCTCCTTTGATTCTTTAAGATCCCTTCAACTGGGGATTGACTGTTGGATTTTGTCTCCGATCCATGGTTATATAATCCATGTTCTTTATTTATTTCTTGTGGTTTCCTATCAGTTTGATCTCATTTCCTCTCATATCTTCTCTCCATGAAATAGTGGATAATATCACATGGTTTTAATGGGATTTCCTTTGTTGGTTGTCAGTGTGATTGTACCCTGACATCCTCGTATGGATGTAGTTCTTGCAGGAGGGGTGATTGGAGACTTGTAACATGATCAGTTCTCATGTGATGAGCATTGACATCTTTTGAGGTCATGGATTCTTTTCTTAAATATTATTTACATGAAATCATAAATTAATAATTTTTTATCCTTGTGTAAGTAAATGAAAATTATCTAATTAATATTTAATAGGATTAATGGAATTGGTTTAAATCATATGTTTGGGAGGATGATGCTTTGTACCATGATAGTGGGTTGCCTCATGATTTTATATGTAGTGTGATATATATGACTTGATTTGTTATAATGTTTTTCTTGATGGAAATTTTTAATTAACATAATGTCGGAATAAATTGATAATTAATTGACTTAAGATTAAAGTGGCATATATAATGAATCCAACTATTATAGTAATTTGATAATAATAAAATTTATACTAATGCACATGATTAATTGAATTTTATCTTCCATCTGTTTAATGTAATTTATAAATAATATGAATCTTGTTTACTCTTTTTGATAATAAATAAAAGGAATGTTAATTTGAATATGGTTTATCTCTAGGTTTTTTGAAACCTGAATAAATTATAAGAACATGTTTTCCATTAATAGATTGTTAGAGATTATTGAATTAGGTTTCCAGTAGTTGTAACATTTTAATAAAAGAATTAGTTAAATCTATATGAAATTAGAAAAGATTTTTTTAATAATTATGTTTTCTGAGGCATGAGTTTCCATTTGGTTTGAGAATGTAAAGTGCCTTTTTTTGGATCCATGAGAGCTCATTTTTATCTAAAGGCTGAATTCCTTGTTTTGAGGTCCCACTTTCCTTATTGTTTTATTTATTGTTCCTACTGATTTTTGATATGCTCTAGATATGAGACTTGTGATATGACCCTAATATGGACGATCCTTGATTTTTGATGTGTCGTATGGGGTGGGAAGGCCCTGATGTGATGTGAGCCTGGTATGGATGAACCTATGATGGATGTTGTTGTATGGGGGCAGGGAAGACCAGATGATGTGGTAGTAGATGATGCTTGGGATGGATATATGCATCGGTATATACATGTGGGTGTCAGGGATGGAACTGAAGATGATGATACAGGTTTAAGGTGGGCCCACCTATTGATGTGTCATAGAGAGCTGATAAACTCACTTTTTAATCTGTCTAATGGATGATGTCCAAGTTACTTTTTTATATATGTTCCTTCCCCACTGATTGAGGTAGTTGGATGTGATTGGTTTCATGTTTCTTCATGGTGGTATAATAAGATGATTTTTATGGGGTACCTGGATATGGAATGATTATAATAATGAATAAATAAATTTTTAACCCTTAGGGTTGGTTAATGTTTGAATTAAAGTTCTAAAAAGATGTTATTCTTGATAAACCATGGATTTGGTTTGGATTATTCTTGGAGGGAATGGATTTAATATGATAATTATTGTTATGTAATTTGAAATAATTATAATGGTCAATTATTCGATAATTAATTAATTAACATAAATAAATGGTTTTAAAAGAAATGAATTAATTGACATATCTATTTTATAGGGTTGAGTTCTAATAGGATATCTATTCTTAGTAGTGATAGCTAATAGTCTCAGAAATGTTAGCTGCAATTGATTCTAATACTTGGTGATTCCTATAGTGTGGTTGTGAGATATATTATATGATTTATATTCTGTGATTTCATATGCCACCCCACACATGTCAGTTAGGGAAACTGACACCTAGTGTACTCTTGGAGAATTTTTTCCCCAACATCCCAGTGGGAAGATAGATGGATGACTACCCCCACTCTCTTCTATGGTAGTTACTTTTTCGGGTATGTAAGGTATTTAGTTTTCACATATATGTATGTAGTGGGATGTGATGGCTTGTGATTATTTCACAGGCATGTATTACCGTATATAGTATCCAATGTATTATTATATGTATGGTATGTATAGGTTGTGATGCCTTGAGGTTATTACTCAGTGTATGGGCTATAATGGCATGATTTATATTACACAATGCTTGATATACGTTATACGGGCTTTAGTGGATCCCTAAAACTAATTGGTTACTATATGTGGATGAGATGACATGGTTGTGTGATGCATGAGTTTCATGCTGTCATGCCCAACCTAGGTATTTTTTGGATGGCTTAATATTAGATAGAGATGGATTTAGACATGAAAAGTTGGCCTTGAGTGGAAAACCTATGGGGAAGTGGGAGAGGGTAACCTTGATATTCTTTATTATATTATATAATCTATTTGTATGAATTACATTTTGATAATTATCATTGGTGAGGCTGAGAAATTAGTATACCTATTTAGGCCAGGATTTAGTTTCATTATAGTTCACTATTTTTTAGCATTATTTCTTCATAATTTGAACAAGAGGCTTCGGGGAGGATCATAATACGTGCACTATTATTCTCACCCTACATATATATAAATTTATTTTTTAGAAAATTGGATTAGGTTGGAGATCAAGAGAGATATTACAAGCTCTGGGTTTATCTGGAGTTGTTTGGGATTCATGTTCACTTTCAAATTTACCTTTTTTGCAATTGTATTTTTTACTTTTAGTTGTTTTAGTACTATATGATATTTCATGTTGGCACATTGGTTTAATTTTATATATAATACTGAGAAGTTGTTGGTCATTGCATCCATCTTATATCACTCTTCCTCAAGTTTCTCTTACAGGGTAATGCCTCTTATATGCATTTTTATTATACCTTCAGTGCTAGTTGTTGACATGGGGCCTACTAGAGGAGGGAGGAGGGAATTCATAGTCACTCTCCACTCATTGTGATATCTTTGTGGAGAGGGGGTTATGACATGTTTACAAGGTTTGTAATTTTTTTGTGACATGTTTACAAGGTGTGTAGAATTTATAGGGTGTAAATGTTCATGACATATTTTCAAGATGTGAATTAATTAAAGATAGGAATTAAATTCACAAGGTCCACCAAAAACAATTATCATCATGAATTATGTTCATGATTTGAATTTTTTTCTATAGCTAGAACCCTCATATCATTCCTACTACATCCCTATAACACTTAACACACCCCAAAACCCATCTTGAAAAACTAGGTTTAAATGAAAGGCAACCCAACTCAAAGTGAGAGAATATAACATTTAAAGAGAGGCATTCCTGGAAAGAGATGGGTGCTTACAATCTCCCATCCAAAGAAACATTTGTCCCCGATATACTCCATGAATCCCTGTGGGGTATCGAGAAACAATTTTGGCCATTTTTCTTGCATATCAGACTCCCTCTCCAAGGTTTCCACTTGAACACACCCATGTTTCCACTATACTGATACTAAAGGCATGGTCTTTCCCTGAAGATTCATCTCACTTCGGTTTAGAATATGGATCAGATTCTCCTAAAAGTACATATCGACTTACAACTTGATGTCACCGACATATATCATGTGAGAAGGTTTTGGATGATCTCTATTAATCTACAACATATGAAACACATCAGTCATGGAACTATAACACTATGGAAGGGATAATCGGTATTCCACTAGACCAAACCTTACCACTATCTATAAGGACTAAAAAATATGGTCACATGATTCCCTTGTTTCATAATACAATATTTCCCCAACCTTTGAGACACTCAAAGGAAAACATGATGAAAAAACACAAACTATAGAGTTCATCTCCCCTGGCCAGTATAATATTTCTTCCTTCTATACATAGTCACCAACTGCCTTCTGATCAACTAAACCTTCCCAGACTTCTCCAACAAGAGACTAGGTCGAATGAGAACTAACTCACCTACCACTAAAAAAGGGGGTAATGGCATGTCCATATATGAAAATACTTGAATAGATCTATTTATAATAATGTATGAAATTTGTTATTATAGGTAAACTCAATAATTTACAAATGATTATCCCAAGAACTAAAGAAATCCAAAACATAGTGTAAGAACCCGGTTTTTGCTACGAAAGACTTCAGAATATTCTTGATGTTATTCCAGAGAAGCGCCTTCAGACGACGTGCGATTTCGAGCCCTAGTGTGGCCGGAATTAAATTTTCAGCGCGTTCACACTGGAAATTCCAAATAAATGGGATAACTCCTAAATGGTGATCCAGATTAGAGATCTGAGTGTACGGATGGGTCCGTAATGGGGTGTTTACCCTATGAATGACATAAAACTTGTCGGCGCAGGATGTTTGGACCCCTCGTCCGCTTCTAGAACGTTAAACGGATTAATTAATTAATTAATTAATTCGTTTAATGTTGAAATGTAGGTATCTCTTAAACGGTGGATCGGATTGGAAAACCGAGGGAACCGTTGAGTTCGTAATGTGTCATTTACCCTAGGAGGGGTGTAAGTTTTGCGGGCGCGACCCGTCTGTGAAAAATGGCACCAGGGGCGTTTTCGTAATTTGGAAGCCTTAGACGTTCAGTTTTATAACTTTTGAACGGGGTCTCGGATTAAAATTCCGAGACCACCGTTGTGCTCGGGAGGTGGTTTTTACCCTAGAGGAGGATTAACCTCGACCCCGTTGAGAGTTCGGGTTCGGGCCGACGTGTGGGTGGTTAAGCGTTTTCTATTTAAACGCTTAACTCACCCCTCCCTCTTCTTCTTCCCCACCTAGATAGCAGCAGGAGGCAGCCCTCCCTCTCCTACTTCACTCCGGTGAGGCAACCCCGGTGAGGCATGACAACTCTGGCGGTCCGTCCGTGAAGCCTCTGACGAAGCCCAGCAAGGTAGGATTGTCGTTTTTGTTTCTTTCTCCCCGCCCCTAATTTGAGCCCAGTTAATTACATCTAGTTTCAGTATAATTGTTGAAGAAATACCATGGTTGTGTAGTGCGTGAAATTATCTCTCTAACGATATTTTCGGATCGAAATTCTGAGCTCTGAGGCATCCACAATCGTCCGTCGAAAATTTCAGGTTTTGAAGGTGTTTTCCGGCCGGTTTGGGTGTTCCGGCGGTCCGAGGTGCGGTGGCGTGGGCGTAAGGTGGCAGAAACCTCTCTTCCAGGCGGCGGGCGCTCGGCTTCAGCGGGGCGCGTCTTCTATCAGCGGGGCGCGGTGTCTGTCGGAGGGGTGAGGCAGAACTCGCCGGGGGCGCGGGGGAGCGTCGGGGCGCGGCGACCGCGGGGTCGCGGTGTGCGACCCCCGCGCGGGTAACAGAGACCTGCCGAGTGCAGGTCTCCGTGGGTGACAATGACCGGCCCTTCGTGGCCGGTCTGCTCATAGAGGACCACGGGTCCTCAGCCAGCCCGCGCGGCTGAGCCACGGACCGGCCCAGAATGGGCGGACCGGCCGGTCCAGCCCAAGGGGATTGTCCCCTTTTGTGTTCGGACACCCGTATCTTCCACTACGGGTGTCCAATTTGCATGCCGTCTGCGGAAGAGCCTTCCTGGCGTCAAGGAAATTTTTTTAAGATGTTTTCATGAATTTAAATTCCTGAAACGAGGGGGCCACAGAGGCGCGACATGTCTTTAAGTGGACGAGTGTTTTTTCCGAGATCCTTGTTTTGGGCGGCACGAACACATCCGACGTCCGTTTTGAGCGCCGTCAGCGGCGTTGCGACCCTGGCATTGAGGCGGAGGTTTCTAGGGAAGTTTTGGGCGTTGAGACTGGATTTGAGGCGTGGGCCCCACGACCCGTCTTTTGAGTTGCGTGCAGCGTTTCACGACTTTTTCATTGGACGTCCGTTCGGGGCGTGCGAGCAGTCATTTATGGATGTTTTTCCGAGGGGATTGCAACGGTGCAATCCGCCCGCTCTAATTCGGCACGAGGGCGCGGGGCCCATGAGGGCCGTTTGGGCGTCGACGGTGATTTTCCATCTCTATCACCGGGTGACCAATTTGGACAAGTGAATAGTCCATCCTGTGTGCTTTTTAGAGAGGATCGCAACGGTGCGATCCTTCCATTGAGTTTCGGTACCGGGATACAGGTCCCACGTAGCACCGCTCGTGTGCGGTGCGCCGAAATGCATCTTTTTCTCCGGATATCCGTTGCACTCAAGTGAGTTGTGCTTTTGATGTGTTTTTCCGAGGGGATCACAATGGTGCGATGCACCCGACTGTTTTCGGGGCCGTGGTTCGGGATCACGGGACGTCGTTCGGGCGTGAGGCAACGTTGGTGACTTTTCCATCGGATATCCGTTAGAGGCGAGTAAGTAGTCGATCTTTCATGTTTTTTCGTGAGGATTACAACGGTGTGATCCACTTGGTTGTGAAATGCCTTATACGTGATCTTATTAAATGTGGAAATGTGAAGGTGCCCCGGGGGTGGTTCTTCTACCGTGATCGTAGCGGACCCTTGGCGTGTGATCGCGTGCACTTTTGGGAGAGTGAGTTTGGTGTTTAAAGAGGTGTGGTTGGCTGTACCTCAGTTGTTGAGGTGGAAATTGGGAGATGTTACGTCACGCCTTCGCGTTGACGTTGGGTGCCGGGTGCACGATAGCCCTTGGGCTGAAAGTGAGGTATTCTCTGGGAGTATACGAGAGTGCTTGGAGGTACGTGTGGATTCTACCTGAGACTGTTTGTGCGTTTGGTTGGGGATTGACTTGGGGTCACAGGTCATGTGGGCCCCAAGTGCATACTGGGTTCTGCTTTGTGTACCTTTGACCTCTCGCGACGTAGAGGGTCCCTCGGTTCTCGTTTGTTGACTAGAGGGGTTGAGTTTTCCCCCCGGCTCTGTGCTCGATGGTTTAGATCAGTAGGGTTGAGTGGTTTCCCCTGGTCTTGTTCCGGAGTCGGGTGGTTGCACGATACCCACTCCGTGTTCGGTTGGCCAATGTTGTACCCTCCAGTGGAGATGGCCAGAGCAGTTATGAGTTTTACCCTCCAGCGGGGCTGGGTAGTGGGTTACTCATCGGCTTCTAGGGTCTACCCTCCAGCAGAGATTGGGCAGTGGGTCACCCGACGCTCTTAGGGTCTACCCTCAAGCAAAGACTGGGCAGTGGGTCACCCGACACTCTTAGGGTATACCCTCCAGTAGAGACTGGGCAGTGGGTCACCCGACACACTTAGGGTCTACCCTCCAGTAGAGACTGGGAAGTGGGTCACCCGATGACCTCTTAGGGTCTACCCTCCAGCAGGGCTGGGTAGTGGGTCGCCTATCGTCTAGTTCCAGGTCTACCCTCCAGTAAGGCTGGGCAGTGGGTCGCCTGTCAACTTATTCCAGGTTTACCCTCCAGCAGGGCTGGGTAGTGGGTCGCCTGATGATGTATTATGGTCTACCCTCCAGCGGGGCCGGGCAGTGGGTCGCCTGATGATGTATTAAGGTCTACCCTCCAGCGTGGTTGGGCAGTGAGATGCCTGATGATGTATTAAGGTCTACCCTCTAGCGGGGCTGGGTAGTGGGTCTCCTGATGATGTATTAAGGTATACCCTCCAGCAGGGCTGGGAAGTGGGTCACCTGATGATGTATTATGGTTTACCCTCCAGCAGGGCTGGGTAGTGGGTCACCCGATATCATATTATGAATTACCCTCCAGCAGGGCTGGGCAGTGGGTCATCTGTTGGCATTCCAGGCTCAGTCCTTTCTACTAGGCTAGCCTGTGGCTTTCCTCCATGATTACCGGAGTAGGACCCTTGGTTGTACGGGTCGATGATGGAAAAATTTGACTTTGAGGAGACCTCTCGACTGCAGGGCAGTGACGAGGTGTGGTTTGACTTTCCCTATAACTCTCAAGTACAAGGGGCACATTCCCCACCGAGATGCGTTCTTGTGACGCGATCTAAAACTTTGCGGGCGAGTCAGTGCTGCCCAAAGCGGATAGTGTCGAGGTGCGGTGATTGATCCCCTTGGCTTGTGGTTTAGGGCAGACATACGGGATGCTGGGCATCAATGGTTTACTTCTGGGACTGTTGGCTACTCTTTTCTTGGGCTGAGATACGGGACGAAGATCCCCTTATGAGATTGTTCATGCTTCCTGTAGAGCATATATATATGTATATACCTTGTTCGAGTACCCACTTCTTGGGCTTGGTTACTCTCCCTCCAGGAGAGGCGAAGACGCGCGGGGTATGCCACGTTCTTTCAGTGTCTAGCTTCTCGTGGTTGGATGAGTCTACTCTCCTACTATAGGTAGCGAAGACTCGACGAGAAGTTCATCTTCTCACTGTTTCCAGCTCCTTGTGCCTGGACGAGTCTACTTCCTTTCTCTTGTTGGGTTGATCTGGACTCTTTAATGCACTTTTAGTTTTACTCCTCCACTTTTCCTATTCGCTCTACTGCTCACCCTTCGGTACCTCCTTTTTTTCTCCCTCGAGCCTTTGGGGTATCATACTGAGTATTTTTATACTCACCCTGCTAGCGCTTTTCCCGCACTTGGTGTGCCCTTATAGACGATGGACAGGTGGAGCGTGACTTCAGTGGAGCGTTAGAGCTTGGGAGGTTGGACCCCGTGCAGTGGTCGTGGCCGGGTTCCAGGTGGGAGACCCGTCATCTGTTTCTTTTTGTTTACCTGTTGCCGGGTTGTGGAAATTTTTGGTTGGGTGCGTGTTTTTCCGCTTTTCTTTCCAGTTTGTACTCTGTACTGTTTAGAGGTCGATGCACATCTGTGGTTTATACATATAGCAGTTGTTCTTTTTTACTATGGTTGTTCTTTCTTTTACTCTGCACTTTTGCATTGAGTGTGCTCCGTGTGTGTGTACAGGTACTTAGGCAAAGGCCTCCCTGAGTTATTGTGCCTTTGGCACTGGTCGCCAGCCTCTAGCCTATAGAGGCGGGCCTAGGGTAGTTGCGGCTCGAGCCCGGGTACGGTCGGGTCGTGACAAAGTGGTATCAGAGGTGGTTCGTTCCTTGGGAAGTTCTGCGAACATCCCTAAAAGAGGAATTGTTTAGGATATAGGGAAAAGATGTTAACATGTCTTGAGAGCGGCTCTCAGGACAGGGAGTCTAGTGATGGTGCGGTGACCGACATATCCATTCACCAGGACCTTGATAACCCGCTTGTCGACTCGGCATGATGAGACACTTATTGCAGGGAAAATTTGGTTTGTGCATCACATAGGATTGAGTCTTTGACTGTCCTTCTTGAGTCAGCTCCCCATCATCGTTGTTATTGGTATATACATATATGCTCATCTGACCCCGTCACTCCTTGATAACATTCAGGATGTCTCCGCGAAGACAACCAACCAGGATATTAGCTTTGGTTCGTGATGACGACCCTGTGAACTACGAGGACATAGTCCAGGACCCATCATGTGAGCCCTTTCTCCGAGTGGGCCGGTAGCATCACCCCCACCTGTTGAGCAGCAGATAGATTCAGCAGAGCAGGCTGAGCTTGAGCGCAGGTTGAGCACGCTCCGTGAGTTCCAGCGGCAGAGACGGCTGAGGTTCAGTGGTGAGCCAGACCCTCAGGTAGAAGAGGTTTGGCTCGAGGCAGTGGTTCTCCTTTTCAGGCTTGTGCAGATTCCGATAGATCAGAGAGTGGCTTTGGTAGCCAGCCCTTTTTCGTGGAGAAGCTTGGCGTTGGTGGAGTCTGGTGACTCGGTTTCTTGACGACTCGTCGCTTCCATGGGGTGACTTTCAGTTGTTGTTCCGTGAGGATTTTTCCCCTCCTACTTGCACTCCATTCAGATTTAGGAGCTCCTGCAGTTTCGACAGGGAGGGATGACGGTGGCCGAGTACGCGGCTAGTTTTGTAGACCGTGTACGCTTTTACCCGAACTTGGTCCATGACGACAAAATCCGAGTGAGAAATTTTGAGCAGGGTCTCCGCCGAGAGATTCGTGCTGTCATAGTACCCTTGGGAATTTCCACATATGCCGGGGTGCTAGAGCTGGCATTGGAGATAGAGAGCTTCCTGTTACGTCTTGCAGTTGGTAGTGGTTGTGGGCATGATAGAGCCGAGACGTCTGCCGTAGCTAGCAGGCGCCGGATGACAGAACCTCGACGCAGGTGGCTTCCTGATGACCAGACTCAAGGGCGTGGCCATACACCACAGTGGCGTCGGAGGGCACCAGGTCCGCCCAGATAAATTCAGTGCTATTCTTGTGACGGGCGAGGTCACTTGGCATGAGACTGCCCAACCCGAGTTGCTGAGAGCTTTGGGCAGGCAGCAGGCGCACCACCACAGCAGAGGCAGCGCCGTGATCGGAGTAGCGCCCAGCGAGGTGGTTCTAGCAGAGGACCAGGAGGAGATGGTAGTGAGGGACGACTTTAAGAGGTCTTCTCATCACCACTAGGTGGTCCACGTCAGGGTCCGGGAGCTGACAGTTGGGACCGCGGACAGCTGTGAGCTTGGATGTCTATGATCCTACAGAGCATGGGATGATGAGAGGTACCCCTTACGAATCTTCTACTTCTTGCAGTATAATTTTTAGAATCTGTGTGTGAAGTTCTTTTTCTCCCCGCTCCTAGCTAGATTTTATACCAGGGTGATGCAGGGCGTTGGGTGTAACCCTGTGTTGGAAAAGTAAAAGGCGTGGGACCTTTTTCTTTAGTCGATGGCGTCAACTCCATTACTCCCCCAGCGTGTAAGAGAGTCTTGGTTGAGAGACATCGACTATGGAATCTTGCATGACCAGATATCCTTGGGTGTTTCACCATATGGATATTATGAAGGAGGGAATCACCGGGCCTTGTTCCAGGTGCGGGCGGTGATTTCAGTCACGGCGTACGACGTAGAGGTTCGGTCAGGGAGGTGAGCTACCCCCGAGAGCCTTCGGGCCGTATGAAACTGTGCAAAGGGATGGCGAGGTTCTCTACCACCTTTCCCTAACCCCAAAGTCTGGAGTGGGTGCATGACATTGACAAGGGCCAACCTTGCGTGAAAAGATAAATCCTTTGGTCTATGTGCGGTGACACAGAGCTGTGTGTGGGTTCTTCTGGGTATGGGAAAGCCAGGTGTGGGCTTAGTACCCTGTGTTGCTCCCTAGTTTTTCTTTTCAGGGACGAAAATATTGAAGGAGGGAATGATGTAAGAACTCGGTTTTTTCTGAAAAAGACTTTGGAATATTCTTGATGTTATTCCAGAGTAGCGCCTTCAGACGGCGTGCGATTCCGAGCCCCAGTGTGGCCGAAATTAAATTTTCAGTGCGTTCACACTGGAAACGCCAAATAAATGGGATAACTCCTAAATGGTGATCCGGATCGGAGATCGGAGTGTACAGATGTGTCCGGAATGGGGTGTTCACCCTAGGAATGACATAAAACTTATCGGCGCGGGACGTTTGGATCCCTCTCCCACTTCTGGAACGTTAAACGGATTAATTAATTAATTAATTAATTCGTTTAATGTTGAAATGCAGGTATCTCTTAAACGGTGGCTCAAATTGGAAAACCGAGGGCACCTTTGAGTTATTAATGTTCCGTTTACCCTAGGAGGGGTGTAAGTTTTGTGGTCGCGACCCGTCTGTGAAAAATGGCCCTAGGGGCGTTTTCGTAATTTGGAAACCTCAAACGTTCAGTTTTATAACTTTTGAACGGGGTCTCGGATTAAAATTCCGAGACCGCCGTTATGCTCGGGAGGTGGTGTTTACCCTAGGAGAGGATTAACCTCGACCCCTTCGGGAGTTCGGGTTCGGGCCGACGGGCGGGTGGTTAAGCGTTTTCTATTTAAACGCTTAACTCACCCCCTCCCTCTTCTTATTCCCCACCTGGACAGCAGCAGGAGGTATCCCTCCCTATCCTCCTTCACTCCGGTGAGGCAACTTTTGCGAGGCACGGCAACTCCGGCAGTCCGTCCGTGAAGCCTCGGGCGAAGCCCAACAAGGTAGGATTGTCGTTTTTGTTTCTTTCTCCCTGCCCCTACTTTGAGCCCAGTTAATTACATCTAGTTGCTTTCAAATTGTCGAAAAAAATCCCCTGGTTGTGTAGTGCGTGAAATTATCTCTCTAGCGATCTTTTCGGATTGAAATTCCAAGCTCCGAGGCATCCACAATCGTCCGGCGAAAATTTTGGATTCTGAAGGTGTTTTCCGGCCGGTTTGGGTGTTCTGGCGGTCCGAGGTGCGGTGGCGCGGGTGTAAGGCGGCGGCGGCCTCTCTTCTAGGGGGCAGGCACTCGGCTTCAGTGGGGCATGGCTTCTGTCGGCGGGGCGCGGTGTCTGTCGGTGGGGCAAGGCAGAACTCGCCGGGGGCGCTAGGGAGCGCCGGGGCGCGGCGACCGCGGGGTCGCGGTGTGCGACCCCCGCATGGGGAACAGAGACCCGCCGAGTGCGGGTCTCCGTGGGCGACCAAGACCGGCCCTTCATGGCCGGTCTGCTCATGGAGGACAGCGATTCCTCAGCCCGCCCATGTGGCGGAGCCGCGGGCCGACCCAGAACGGGCGGACCGGCCGGTCCAGGCTGGTCGAGCCCAAGGGGATTGTCCCCTTTTGTGTTCGGACACCCGTATCTTCCACTACAGGTGTCTGATTTGCATGCCGTCTGTGGCAGAGCCTTACTGGAATCGAGGAAAAGTTTTTAAGATGGTTTCGGGAATTTAAATTCCCAAAACGAGGGGGCCGCGGAGGCGTGATGTGTCTTTATGTGGACGAGTGTTTTTTCCGAGATCCTTGTTTTGGGTGGCGCGGACACATCCGACGTCCGTTTTGAGCGCCGTCAGCGGCGTTACGACCCTGGAACTGAGGTGGAGGATTCCAGGGCGGTTTTGGGTGTTGATACTAGATTTGAGGCATGGTCCCCACGACCCGTCTTTTGAGCTGTGTGCAGCGTTTCACAACTTTTTCATCGGACGTCCGTTCGGGGCGTGCGGGCAGTCATTTTTGGATGTTTTTCCAAGGGGATTGCAACGGTGCAATCCGCCCACTCTAATTCGGCACGATGGTGCGGGGCCCATGAGGGCCGTTTGGGCGTTGATGGTGATTTTCCATCTCTATCCTCGGGCGACCGATTTGGACAAGTGAATAGTCCATCCGGTGTGATTTTTCGAGAGGGTCGCAACGGTGCGATCCGTCCGTTGAGTTTCGGGACCAGGATGTGGGTCCCACGTAGCACCGCTCATGTGCAGTGCACCAAAATGCATCCTTTTCTTCGGATATCCATTGCACTCAAGTGATTTGTGCTTTTGACGTGTTTTTTCGAGGGATCGCAATGGTGTGATGCACCCGACTGTTTTCGGGGCCGAGGCTCAGGATCACAGGACACCGTTCGGGCGTGAGGCGGCGTTGGTGACTTTTCCGTCGGATATCCATTAGAGGCAAGTAAGTAGTCAATCTCTAGTGTTTTTCTATGAGGATTACAACGGTGCGATCCGCTTGGCTGTGCAGAGCCTTATACGCGATCTTATTAAATGTGGAAATGTGAAGGTGCCCTGGGGGCGGTTCTTCTACCGTGATCGTAATGGACCCTTGGCGTGTGATCGCGTGCACTCCTGGGAGAGTGAGGTTGGTGTTTAAAGAGATGTGGTTGGTTGTACATAATTTGTTGATGTGGAAAGTGGGATATGTTACATCACGCCTTTGCGTTGACGTTGGGTGCTAGGTGCACGATAGCCCTTGGGCTGAAAGTGAGGTATTCTCTGGGAGTATACGGGAGCAATTGGAGGTACGTGTGGTTTGTACCTAAGACTGTTTGTGCTCTTGGTTGGGGATTGACTTGGGGCCACACGTCGTGTGGGCCCCAAGTGCATGTTGGGTTCTAATTTGCATACCTTTGACCTCTCGCGACGTAGAGGGTCCCTTGGTTCTCGTTTGTTGACTAGAGGGGTTGACTTTTTCCCCTGGATCTGTGCTCAATGATTTATATCAGCGGGGTTGAGTTTTTCCCCCGGCTCTGTGCTCGATGGTTTAGATCAGCGGGGCTGAGTGGTTTCCCCTGGTCTTGTTCCGGAGTCGGGTGGTTGCGCGATACCCACTCCGTGTTCGGTTGGCCAGTGTTGTACCCTCCAGTGGAGATGGCCATAGAAGTTCTGAGTTTTACCCTCCAGCGGGGCTCAGCAGTGGGTTACTTATCGACTTCTAGAGTTTACCCTCCAGCAGAGACTGGGAAGTGGGTCACCGGATGCTCTTAAGGTCTACCCTCCAACAGAGACTGGGCAGTGGGTCACCCGATGCTCTTAGGGTCTACCCTCCAACAGAGACTGGGCAGTGGGTCACCCGACGCACTTAGGGTCTAACCTCTAGCAGAGACTGGGCAGTGGTTCACCCGATGACCTCTTAGGGTCTACCCTCCAGCAGGGCTGGGCAGTGGGTCACCCATTGTCTAGTTCCAGGTCTACCATCCAGCAAGGCTGAGCAGTGGGTCGCCTGTCGACTTATTCCAGGTTTACCCTCCAGCGGGGCTGGGCAGTGGGTCGCCTGATGATGTATTAAGGTCTACCCTCCAGTGGGGCTGGGCAGTGGGTTGCCTCATGATGTATTAAGGTCTACCCTCCAGTGGGGATGAGCAGTGGGTCTCCTGATGATGTATTAATGTCTACGCTCCAGCAGGGCTAGGAAGTGGTTCGCCTGATGATGTATTATGGTTTACCCTCCAGTAGGGATGGGCAGTGGGTCACCCGATATCATATTATGAATTACCCTCCAGTAGGGCTGGGCAGTGGGTCATCTGTTGGCATTCTAGGCTCAGTCCTTTCTACTAGGAAACCTGTGGCATTCCTCCGTGATTACCGGAGTAGGACCCTTGGTTGTACGGGTCGATGATGGAACAACTTTGACTTTGAGGAGACCTCTCGACTGCAGGGCAGTGACGAGGTGTGGTTTGACTTTCCCTAGAACTCTCAAGTACAAGGGGAACATTCCCCACCGAGACGCGTTCTTGTGATGCGATCTAAAACCGTATGGGCGAGTCAGTGCCGCCCAAAGCGGATAGTGTCGAGGTGCGGTGATTGAGCCCCTTGGCTTGCGGTTTGGGGTAGACGTACAGGATGCTGGGCATTGATGGTTTACTTCTGGGACTCTTGGAAACTCTTTTCTTGGGCTGAGCTACGGGACGAAGATCCCCTTACGAGCTTGTTCGGGTTTCTTGTAGAGCATATATATATATGTATATACCTTGTTCGAGTACCCACTTTTTGGGCTTGGTTACTCTCCCTCCAGGAGAGGCGAAGACGCATGGGGTATGCCACGTGTTTTCCGTGTCTAGCTTCTCGTGGTTGGATGAGTATACTCTCCTGCTATAGGTAGCGAAGACTCGATGAGAAGTTCATCTTCTCACCATTTCCAGCTCCTTATGCCTGGATGAGTCTACTTCCTTTCTCTTATTGGGTTGAGCTGGACTCTTTACTGCAATTTCAGTTGTACTCCTCTACTTTTCCTTTTCGATCTACTGCTCACCCTTTGGTACCTCCTTTATTGCTCCCTCAAGCCTTCAGGGTATCCTACTGAGTATTTTTATAATCACCCCTGCTTGGGCTTTTCCCGCACTTGGTGTTCCCTTGCAGACGACGGACAGGTGGAGCGTGAATTCAGTAAAGCATAGAAGCTTGGGAGCTTGGACCGTGTGCGGTGGTCATTGTTGGGTTCCAGGTGGGAGACCCGTTAGCTGTTTCTCTTTGTTTACCTGTTGCCGGGTTGTGGCACTTTTTGGTTGGGCATGTGTTTTGCCCCTTTTCTTTTCAGTTTGTACTTTGTACTATTTAGAGGTCGATGCACATCTGTGGTTTATACATATAGCAATTGTTCTTTTTACTCTACTTGTTCTTTATTTTACTCTGCACTTTTTCATTGAGTGTGCTGCATGTGTGTGTACAAGTACTTGGGAAAAGGCCTCCCCGAGTTATTGTGCCTTTGACGCTGATCGCCAGCCCCTGGCCTATGGAGGCGGGCCTGGGGTAGTTTCGGCTCAATCCCAGGTAGGGTCGGGTCGTGACACATAGGCTCATATAGTCTGGTCAGATTGGATGTCATTCAGAGATTGTAGATTGTACTCTGAAGAACCTACAATCCTAAATCCTTATAAATATCTTTCCAAAACCAATAAGTGAAATGAAGATATCTATAATAAATGATATTCCTTAGAGCACCATGAAATCAAACTATCACTCACATAAAGATACTACAAAGATCATCATCCGTGGAGGTCTCCCTAATAGGAAAGAAGTGGGATACCTTTTAAGTCCATCGATGATCACCCATGTTGTTTCATTATTACAAGGTGTCCTGGGTAATCCTATCACAAAATATATATTGACATCATCCCACTTACACTTTAGAATGTGAAGAAGCTGCAACATCCCAGTAGGCCTCTGACGCTCAGGCTTCACTTGGTGACACATTAAACATCTCTCTAGGAATACTTCTATCTCATTCTGCAACCATGAAAACTAGTACTATTTATAGAGGTCATAATTATTTCAAAAAATATGTAATACCCTTTTGGAAGCCTAAAACTCTCTCATCTACTAACCACATAAGCCTGTTGGAACCCATAATAAGTCATGGAAAAGAAGAGAATTACCTCTTTCAAGAGACCATCTTGATGGTGTATCCCTTCCATATAAGCGACCCCACAAATCCAGGTCCTCTAGAATAGATAACTACTATTTATTTATCTGATTAAGAAGCATGTGTTTAACATATGTTGATGTTAGATCTAATCAACCCTGGGAATCCTGAACATCAAGATGCATATCTTCAAAAAGTGATATAATCTACCACTCAACACAAGATTCCCACACTGCTTCTATCAAAGTCTTCTGGATCAAGGCATCAGTGACAACATTTCTTTTCCCTAGTGTGTAAGACAACTCGAAGACGAAAAAAATTTAGATACTCAAACCACCTCATCTACCGAAGGACCAAGTCTCGCTGAGAAAAGATATACTTAAGTATCTTGTGGTATTTTCACACCACAAACCTCTCACCCAAAAGTCATTATCTCCATAATATCAGGGAATTCAACACTACTTCTAGATCCAGATCATAGGTGGGATAATTCCTCTCATGCGGTCTTAGATTTATGGAGTTGTAAAAAACCACTCGATTCTCCTACATCGAAAATACTCCAATTCATACTCTATATGGATCATAGTACACAATATATACCTTATTTATAAAATGTAAAGTGAGGACAAGTGCTAAGGTCAAACTACCTTTCAACTCCTAAAAAGATATCTCATAAAAATATAAGTAAACAAAGGTCACCCCTTTCTTGTTCAGCCTAGAAATTAGTGCGGAAAAATGGGAGAAGTCATGTATAAATCACTAATAACAACCTACTAAACAGAAAAAAATATGAATCTTGAAAACATTCTTGGGTCACTCCCAAGATATCGTGGATGAAACTTTCTTTGGTTACACTATCTTTCCATCCTCTGAGATGACATATCCCCATAAGTGAAAATTGATAATCCAAAAACTAAATTTGGTTAACTTTGAGTAAATCAGATGTCAATATGTTATGCATGATCATTTGTAGACTAGGATTACACTAAGATGTTGTCAATGAAAACTACCAAAAACTGATCCAGGAAAGGATGAAATATTTGATTCATCAAAGACACCACATGGGTGTTTTTGAAACAAAATTACATCACTAAATAATCATATAATCCATACAATGTCATAAAATAAATTTGTGGTATGTACTATGGTTTCACTATCAACAGGTTGTACCCTAAAATAAGTTTGAATTTTGAAAAAAATATTTCCACCTCTCATCTTACTGAAGAGATCATCAATATACGAAGGGGCATACCGATTCGTGACCATCATTTGGGTTAGTCTTCGATAATTCAAGCATAACCGCAAAGTCCCATCAATATTCCTGGTGATAAGAACAAGGGTACCCCACAGAGATAACTACTAGAATTATTGATATTTGCGATGGCCTATTTGTAATGGGATCCCGTCGTAAAAAGGCTTTAGCGACGAGGGATCGTCGAAAATATCCCATTGCATAAAATGGCGTCGTAAATACATTTTTTTGCGACGAGTCCGTCGCAAAAAATGGTATTTGCAATGGGTAAGTTTCTCGTCGTAAATAACCGTCTGATTATATATATATTATATATATAAAAACATTTTGCGATGGGTTTGTCGCAAATAGAATTTGTGATGGCCCCGCCGTCCCATCGCAAATACTAATAATAAAAAATTATATTTAGATTATTTGCGATGGGATCCCATTGCAAAAGGTCCCATCACAAATACTAAGCATAATAAAAAAATTAATAAAATTATGATTAATGAAAATATTATATTATTATTATTAAAATAATAAAATAATAAAAAATATTATTATTAGTAAAATAAACAGACATTAAAAAATATAATACTAAAAAATGTATTTAATAAAATTATGATTAATGAGAAATTAATATTAATATTATTAAAATAATTTAATAAATAAAAAATTATTAAAATTCTCAATATTTACAAAAAAATATAAAAAAATCATAAAATATTATTATTATTAGTAAAATAAACAAATATTAAAAAATATAATACTAATAAAAAATAAAAAAGTATTAAAAATAAAAAAAATAAATTATGAAATATTTTCACCAATATAAAAGACAGAAACTGTAAATAGTTCATATTACTACAAGTCTTGAATTAAAATGTTTTTAACATATTAAACAAATCACTAAGGGGTCATCTTCTGGAGGAGGTGGAGGAGGTGGAGGAGATGGTGGAGGAAACTCCATCCCTAAACTACGAGTCAGACGACGCATGTACTCCATCTGCTCGTGATGCTGCTACTACCACTGCTGCTCCAATCGATGCATCTCCTCTTCATGCTGCTGCTGCTTCTGCAACTAACACATCTCTTTGTGCTTCTTCTACATACTCTCTATAAGCTCAGCCTAAGTTCGCAACTGCTCTTGATACTGTGAGGTAGAAGATGATGCCTCTCCACGAGCTCCTCTCGAGCTGGACGCCGACATTGTAGTAATACCATAATAAGTACCATGAGTCAAATGTGAGCCAATAAAAACTAATCGGACCTTCTCAAAGCCGTACTGAGTCGCCTGCATCCATGCCACCTCATCGAAATGGTGGGCACTGATCTGCTTAGTCATCTCATCCTAACTCTTAGCCTATGTCTGAGAGGTCGCAGCCTCATATGACTCCTTCAATTCCAATTAGAAATTAAAATGGTGAAAATATTATATAGGGTTAATTGTCAAACTGAGAAAAATAATACTAACCACAATCTGACGCTGGTAATCACCTCTAATCTCTCTAGTGGATGGATCACTGTACATCCTCCGATAAACGTCGAACTCCATTATATCAGGATGCTCAAATGCCTATAGAAATATAAAATAAACCGTTTATATTTAAAGTTATATAATATATTTAAAAAATATATTTACCTGATTCTCTCTATGCATATTGAATGTATGACTACCAACTTGATGTGTCACCTCTTGTCTCCCTCGATTCTGTCGTCCCACTGAAGATCTCCTCTAAAATCCACCACCCAACCAGTGTAAACATAATCCAACTGAAACATGAGATGAAATGTACTCTGGTCGATGGGCTCTACATGACTCATCAAATCCTATCACTCTTACTTTCTTAATTTATGTTCTTCTCAAATTGTGCAAAAACTAACGGAAACGGTCACACATAGACACATTTCATGCCGCGTGGATAGTGTCACGCATGCTATCATCGATGGGATACCATAAACCCTACAAATAATTTATAATATCAAGTTATTAATGAAAATAAATTTCAAAATAAATATTCGTTATCTACATACCATCCAATGATCGAACATGTCGCATCACACATCAACGAGAATCTGTTCCCATGTGATCCATGGTTGAGAAAAATAATTGCGCAAGATAGCGCTCCCCTTCCTAATAGCTACATGCGCAAAACTGTGAAAAAGTAATAAATAATCAAACAATTAGTATATATATAAATAAATTAATGAAACCTGACTAAAATATACAGGTTACCATACCTCCATGTGCATGGATCGAAGCCAAGATGTGGATGTCACTCGGGGATAGGGTCAAGAATAATCAGTTGCGCAAGACCGTGCCCCCTCCGCATACCCCCTGAACTGCTAGTAGACTGAGGGTCAGATGATCCAAAATCCCCCTCATCCAAAGGTAGATCAGCCTCCTTGAACTCAAAAAATATATCAGGATCCATCTGAAACAAAAAATGATTATTGGTGGTAGATAGTTAAAAATAACTATTATATATAGATATATATTAATTATGATTATAACCATTATTTAACTATGTCAATGTCCATCTTCATTCTCATCTTCATAACTATCCATGTCAATGTCTTCATCTTCCTCCTAAGAATCATCAATATCCACATGAGTTTCGGTTTCCTCATATCTTGTCATTTCAAATTAATTTGTAACATCATTAACATCTTCTTCATCATTGATCCTTAATTGTGTGGTGTAATTATCGATATTTACATCTCTTTGTGAAAAAGATGGATTTTGAGCAGTCTCTTGAAAAAATTCAATTCCTTCCACTTCAGCAGAACCACATTCAGTTTGAGTAAACTAATTTTCCCAATATTTCATTTTTATTATTCTCCATAAATCACTCAAGTCTCTTGAAGTAGCACATTACTTTGCGTAATAAATTTGATGTGCCTGTTGAGCTAGTAAAAATGTTTCATTTACTCCAAGAAGAATTTATATTTAATATCGACGATTCTATGAGTCGGATGAACACACAAGCCTCTATCAGTATCCATCCACTGACAATTAATCATCATTATGTAATTCTATCCTAGATAACACAGCTTAATAAATTCATCCAGAATGCCATAAAAGTCAACTTCAGTTTCCCTATGATGCGATCCTCTCAAGAAAACTCCACTGTTCATTGTTTTTTTGATTCCCCATATGCACGTGTATGAAATTAAAAACCATTCACCACATATGCATTTTCAGATTTAACCATTTTGTATGGTGGGTTACTCAATATACACAGTCTCTTATCAATTTTATCATCATGTTGAGACACCTGAAATTTTTTAAAATAATTATCAATATGATAGATAATAAATAGAATTGATATTAAACCATCAATAATTTATGTTACCAGTTTTTGAAACCATTGAGAGAATTTTTTTGTCTGCCTTCTTCAAGAGTCGCTGCTATAATTTGTGGAAGTTGTTTCTTAATATGATTATCATATAACATACAAATAAAATAAGTTTACATACTGCAACATAAATTATATAATAAGTGATAGAATAACTTATAACACAATCGATGTCATTTTTTCACAGTTGAGCAGAACATATGTATGATCTATGTGATGTTCATCATCTAAAAGCCACCATTTATGAACCCCACCAAAACCAAGATTTGGCTGATTAAAAACTGATAATTGATTGTCCATTTCATCAGTAACATTCCCCTTTTTTCGTCCCATGCGATTTTGTTTTGAGGGATATTGAGATTCAAAATAATGAGAGCAAAAAAAAAAGAAATTTCCTCTTGAAAATAAGTTTCAGCAGTTGAGCCTTAAACTGATGCTTTATTATGTACTTTTTTTTTAAATTTCTACATGCATCTCTCAAATGGGTACATCCATCGAAACTATACATGACCTCCACATTTAGCTTCATGTGGACAATGTAATATCCAATGTTCCATTGAGTTAAAGAAAGCCAGTGGAAAATATTTTTTCCAGTTTACATATAATTACAACAACATCTTCTTCCAGTTTTTTTAGGGCATCGTAGTCTGTTTTCACTGCACAAATGTCTCGAAAAAATATATGATATGTATATTATTGAATCCCAAATCATAGAATTCAACAAACCTCTGAATCTAATCGACATAATTCTTTTCATTATAACATGACAATTATGACTTCTTAATCCCGCAATATAACCATTCTTAACACATCTGCCCAAATTGGAAGCACAACCATCTGGAAGTCTCAAATCTTCCATCCACTAACAAAATAATAAGTGACTCTCTTTGGACAATGTATAAGCTTTTTTTGGCTTCATTAACCTCTATGATCTGATATTTTCAAATAGTTCCAGTTCTGGTCACCTGCAAATTTGGGCAAGATCTAATCATTACTTTACAGCATCTTTGGTCTTACCTGGTGTATCCAAAACTGTATAAAATAAATTATCAAAATATTTCTTCTCAACATGAATGACATCCAACATGTGACAGACCAACAAATCAGACTAATATGGAAGATCCCAAAAATTGCTTCGTTTTATCCAATTATGTTCTTTCCCAAAGCTATCAATTTTATGTTGGTTTACTATTGGGCCAAATGTGATGGGAGGTAATGAAAATATAATTGATTTTAACTCTGCACTTGAGATAATCTTTAGAGGTCCATCCCTTTCAATTATACCTTTTCTGAAATGAGATTTTTTCCTCTGAAAAGGATGATCGGTTGGAAGAAATCTGTGGTGATAGTCATAATAGCAAGGTTTTTTTCTATTGGTAAGCATAAAGGCATTGTTGACTTTCATATAGTAAGGAAATTATTTCAGACCATGTGTACTCTCACCAGATAACATGCCATATTCTGGAAAGTCACTAATCCTCCACATCAATGCAACTTTTAATATGAAATTTTGTTTCACTGCAACATCATATGTACTAACACCATCACTCCACAATGCATTTAACTCATCAATAAATGGCTTCAAATAAACATCAATATTCTTTTTCGGATGTCCTGGGATTAATAGAGTCAAAAAGATATCGGGATCCTTCATCAACATCCATAGAGGTAAATTGTACGGAGTTATAAAGGTAGGCCAACATGAATAATGACTACCATAAGAACCAAACAGATAAAAACCATTAATAGAAAGACCCAATCACACATTTCGGTCTTCTAAAGAAAAAGACGGATGCAAACGGTCAAAATGTTTCCATGAATCACCATCAGATGGATGATTCAAGCTTTTATCAGTTTAAATCTTGTTTTGTGCCATGAAATCATTGACGCTGTGTTCTGATACATAAATAAATGCTGCAACCTGGGTGTAATGGGGAAATATCTCAACTGTTTTACTATAATTGATCCAGAATTCCCTGGTTGAGCTTATTTATACCTCGATTTTCACATGTGATACAACTATCCAATTACACATTTTCACCAAAATATAAGATGCAATCAATTGGACATGAATGAATCTTCCTATAACTAAGGCCCAGATTATGAACCAACCTCTTGCTCTCATAGTAATTTGTAGGAAACACATTTACTTTAGGTAACAGTGTCTTAACCAAAGAAAATATCTTATCAAAACAGTTTTTTGACATTGCATTATCTGATTTAATAGCCATAAATTTTGCAACCGCTTCTAATTTTCTTATCTTGCAACCAGGATATAATGCATCCTCAGCAGACCTCAACAACTCATAAAATTAAGATGGTGACAACTTAGGAGTTAAATCGCTATCATCTTTCATTTCATTTTGTTGAACAGATGGACCTGCAACATCATGTAATAAATTTTAAAACCATGATGGATCCAGAATCAAGTTATTAGTGTCTTATCTGGAACTATGTTCACCATGTTGATACCAAAAAACATAATCTGGTTGAAAACCAAACAACAAGAGATGTCCCCCAACCCTGTCAAATTTGTCAAACATTCTCAGTGCACATTTTTTATAAGGACACTTAATTGTGCCTTCTGAAACAAATTCTTGTTTTGATGGTACAAATGATAAGAAAGATTCAAAACCCTCAATATATACAGGATTTAAACCAGAACCATTTGGATTTCTGTACTTATTTATCCAAGAGCGATCATCTAATAATGACTAATGTCGATTTCCTTGTTCCATATTTTTCTACAGAATATAAATCATCTCTATTTTTGAATAATTTGAAATTATAAAAACACAATCTAAAAAAAGAAGATAAATAATTACAACTACTTCTTAATAATTACTATTAAATTTAGGCAATATAATTTCCAGTGGATTGATGGCTCCTCTTTTATCTAACGACTCATTTACTTGTATCTTTCTCACACTAAAATCACAACGAAGAATCTACTCAGAGGTACACTTATTCATTCTCGTGCATACAAGAATTTATAAGTGTACCTCTGAGTAGTTTCTTCTTTGTGATTTTAGTGTGATAAAGATGCAAGTAAATGAGCTGTCGGAAAAAAGATCCCCCTTTTCTTCAATGAATCATCTTCTTGAAACTATCACCACCTAAAAACATTATAAACAATGTGGTCCTACGAATTCATATTCAAACTCGTGCATACGAGATTGGATATGCATACGTAGAAGCATACGTTTCATAATGTTTTGAGTCGGTGAAAGTTGAAAGCAAAAGAGTCATAGAGCAAAAGGAGTGTCATCAATCCACTGGAAATTGTGCCAAGTTATTACAAGTTATTAAAATTTATTTCTATTTATTCCTATTTATTCCTATTTATTACTATTTATTTCTAATTATTCTTATTTATTACTAATTATTCATATTTATTACTAATTACTACTATTTATTACTATTTATTTCTAGTTATTACTATTTATTTCTAATTATTCCTATTTACTACTAATTAATCTTAATTCCAACTAATTAATCCTAATTATTGATAATTAATCCTAATTATTATTAATTAATCCTAATTATTGCTAATTAATTCTAATTATTGCTATTAAATCTTAATTATTGATATTTATTCCGATTAATTATTAATTATTTCCATTTATTATTAATTATTTCTATTTATTATTAATTATTTCTATTTATTACTATTTATTACTAATTATTCCTATTAATTCCTAATTATTCCTAATTATTCTTATTTATTCCTAATTATTCCTATTTGTTACTAATTATTACTATTTATTATTAATTATTCCTATTTATTAATATTTATTTCTAATTATTCTCTTTCATTACTAATTATTCTTATTTATTACTAATTATTCCTATTTATTAGTATTTATTATTATTTATTTCTATTTATTACTAATCATTACTATTTATTCTAATTATTCCTATTTATTGCCAATTATAAATATTTATTCCTTATTATTCCTAATTATTCCTAATTATTAGTAATTATTCCTAATTATTATTAATTATTTCTATTTATTTCTATTTATTCCTATTTATTACTATTTATTGCTAATTATTTTTATTTATTACTAATTATTCCTATTTATTACTAATTATTATTATTTATTACTAATTATTCCTATTTATTACTATTTATTCTTATTTATTACTAATTATTTCTATTTATTACTAATTATTCCTATTTATTTCTAATTATTCTTATTTATTAGTATTTATTATTATTTATTCCTATTTATTACTAATTTTTTTCTATTTATTACTAACTATTCCTATTTATTACTATTTATTTCTAATTATTAGAATTTATTACTATTTATTAGTATTTAGTCCTATTTACTACTATTTAGTAGTAATTACTACTATTTAGTCCTAATTACTACTATTTACTACTAATTACTACTAATTACTACTAATTACTACTAATTACTACTAATTACTATAAATTAGTACTAATTATTACTAATTACTACTAATTATTACTAATTACTACTAATTATTCCTAATTATTACTATTTAGTACTAATTATAAATAGTTGTTCCAAATTATTTTTAATTATTCCTAATAATTACTAATTATTCCTATTTATTACTAATTATTCCTAATTGTTACTAATTATTCCTATTTATTACTAATTATTCCTATTTATTACTAATTATTCCTATTTATTACTAATTATTCCTATTTATTAGTATTTCTTATTATTTATTCCTATTTATTAGTATTTATTATTATTTTTTCCTATTTATTATTAATTATTCCTATTTATTACTAATTATTCTTATTTATTACTATTTATTCCTATTTATTACTATTTATTCCCATTTATTCCTATTTATTACTATTTATTTCTAATTATTCATAATTATTCCTAATTATTAATATTTATTTATAATTATTTCTAATTATTTCAAATTATTCCTATTTATTGCTAATTATAAATATTTGTTACTAATTATTTCTAATTATTCCTAATAATTACTAATTATTCCTATTTATTACTAATTATTCATAATTATTACTAATTATTCCTATTTATTAATAATTATTCCTATTTATTAAAAATTATTCATATTTATTACTAATTATTACTATTTATTAAAAATTAGTAGTAATAATTTCAAATTATTATTACAAAAAAAATATTGTTAAAAAAACAATTTAAATCTAATTTAATTAAAACTAATTAAAATTAATTAAAATTAACATATAAAAAATGAAATAAATATTAAATTAAATAAAATATAAATAACTTTAAACTTGATCTTCTATGGATGTAGACGACTTTAAAACTTTTTCTTCAAAAAAAACTAAGTCAAACAAATTCTCACTATGAAAATATGGTTGAGAGAGAGGGAAAGTGAGAATTGAGAGGGGGATTTGAAAAAACAGATGGGGGGTATATATAGGCTACATTAGTTGCGACGAGACCTTTTGTGATGGGAATACCGTCGCAACAGGTCTTTGTTGCGACGGGGCCCATCGCAAATATCTTTGCCTGCATTAATTGTTGTCGGCGGTTAAAAGGGTATTTGCGATGAGACCCGTTGCAAAAGGTACCTGTCAACACACGTTTTGCGACGGGGCAACATCCCTTTACAAAAACCCATTTACTGCCGCCGGGTATTTGCGACGGGTCTCGTCGCAAATAACCTTCCCATCCCAAAAAACCCATTTACCATCGTCGGGTATTTGCGATGGGACTCATCGCAAATACCTCCGAGCAACGAACTATCTGCGATGGGAATATTCCTCCCGTCGCAGATAACCATCCCGCGGTTTGGCGCGCAAATCGCGCCAAACCGCGCATTACTTTTTGCGACGGGCCACCAAAACCCGTCGCAAATAATCTCTAGACTGGAATATTTTCTACGGGAAATAATCCCGTCGCAAATAGCCTGTCGCAAAAGTTTGTTTTTGCTATAGTGGATGTACTAGACCATATGAAACCATGGGATTCCAGATCTTCCAACTTATCTTTCAACTCAGAAATCAATGTTGGTTCCATCCTATAGGTAGGAATAGAAATTGGTTTGGCTCTAGGAACCAACTCGATCATGAAATCAATCTCCCACTCAGGTGGTAAGCTATGGAACTCTTTAAGAAATAAATCCTAAAAAAATCCACCACTAGAGAAAATGTATCCTTTTTATTTTTCCCATCCACTAGGATAAGGATTTCTATCTGATCTGCGAGACAATCCAATCTACACTAAATTTTCCCTGTATGACTAGCATGAAGATCCCACTCACCTTGGTGAGTATAGTTGATTTCTTCTAGAGGTCGAATGGTAAATATCTTATAATAATAGTCGATATGATCCTGGTATAGAACTACCCAATCCATACCAAGATTCAAATAGAATCCTGTCATTTCCATCATAAATGATCCCAAAGGAAACAATAGCCACCAATTTCAAGAGAACACTCATTTTAGTTTTTCATACCCTCTAACCGTACTCCCAATAGTGTTTCAATAGTCATGTCCCAAAATATTTTCTCCACATACAAACCCAAACCACTTAATAATGGAGAAGATATAAAGGAATGTGATGATCCTGTATCAAACAAAACGAAAGTAATAGTAGATGATACAAGAATCATAACTCTAACTAAAGAATTTCCTACATCCAAGATAGCTGGAGTAGACTACATAGTGTGCAGCTGACTTGTCCCTTTTCCTTGGGATCTAGTCTGGCTCCCTTGTGCTTCTCCCTCTACCTGACACTACCTCTCCTGCACTGGAGTACCACGTCACCTGCCTCGACCTGATCATCTAATAGAAATCCATCTCCCAGTCTTTTGAGGTTTAGATGAGGCTCTTCTAGAATCAGGTTCCTACCCTGTTCCCCTTACACTAATATGCTATTAAAAGATCCCACAAAACCTCTATAGATGGCCCTTCCTACTATATTCACGATGATCCAAAGTAGGGTATGGACACTAATCACTATTGTGGTGAACTTGGACACACTGACAACACTAAAATGAAACATGGTCCTCATATGGTTGTCTACTACATTGATTACTCTTCCCATAGCTACATTGATGTTAGCTGTCATAATGGTTGCTCCTTTAGCATGAAGAAGAGCTCCCAGTTTTCCCTGTTGAAACAATCTTGTCGCTACTCAAGCCCTCTCCCAGATCCATTCTGCAATGAGTTCCTAATTCATCACATCCTTAAAATTTCTCAAATGAAAAATGTTTAATTGTGAAATGATCTCATAGAAAATACAATACTGAAAAATCCTTGCCTCGAAGGCCCCATCAACTACTAGATATAAAGATAAGCATTGTAGGTTGGTGAAATAACTAGAGTAGTCCAGCACTAAAATTTCATCCCATGTCAGATTCATTAACTCACGAGACTTTTCTTCCCTCAATGTATCAGGATAAAAGTTTATTAAGAACTTTATCTCAAATTCCTTTCAATATAACTACTATTACTCTCTGGGTTTCTCCAAATTGTCCCAAAAATTCATCATAGGTCCATAAATCATATATGAAACAAGTTTCACCCTTCTCTCTGTGGGTATCTCACTATTCTTGTACATCATTAGAACTGACTTGATCTAGAACCTAGCTACCTAAGGGCCTACCTCCCCAGTAAATGTAGGAATATGATGTAGCTGAAACTCTCTTATATACCCATACATCGAAGGAAAAATGTGAATAGTATCCCTTTACATGGATCACATGATCCTCAGGAAGATTCTGTAAAGAAAAAAATACATAGGATCTTCAAGAGCTATAGGAAGATCTAGTTTGGCTATGTTAGGAGTGTGTTGATTTCTAGTCACATGATGCTCAATTCAAAGACATCAAGGAGGCATTTTCTATATAATAAAAACACAATACTTAGAAAACTAGACAAACAAAAGATAAACCTCAAAAATGTGATTCAAAATAGAACCACTATATCAAGATCTCTCTAAACATGGTTTGAGAAATGATTTATCATGACATACTAGTTCATTTTATTTCTCTTATCAGATATAACAGGTATCTATTATCAAAATTCATATAGGATAGAATATATCCCATGAAATAAAAAATTTCCTTATCATGAAAAATTCATGTCAATATAAATCCTTATGTTCCTATGATGATGCATGCATACACATCTCAATCCGTACTATGCCACAAGTATAAATCCCAAGAAATAATAACATCACATAACACATGAATCATTATGGATGAAATGATGTCAAACTATAATAGGTAAACATCATGAACAACAATCCCATCCATATGCACTCAGATTGTTCCCTATACATGGGTTAGCTACTCCCATGAACAAACTATTTACCAAGTCTTGAAACATCCTAGTATGCTTTCTACCTTTCCTAAATAGTAATGAAATGGAAAAGAAAAAATTGATCTTATGATACCACTTTGTAACATCCCCTGTACTGGAACTCTCTTACGTGGATGAACTGAGTTGGTTATGTGACCTCAAGCATGCCTTTCAGGGTGCTAGAGGTTGTCAACTGGCAGCGTGATATGGGGAATATAGTGGGGACACTCAAACCCCTAGTTTAGAGCCACAATAAAAAAATAAATAAAAATATAAGTATGGAAATAAAGGAAACCATATAAAATAGTAGATAAACCAAACAATAAATTCCAACTAAATAATCCAATAAATTATAAAATAATAATGTATTGAAAATAAAAATGAAACTAAATGACATGCTGAAGTTTATAAAAATAACATAATAGCAGACTCAAATAAATACACCATTGACCCTAGTCCCAAACCTCATGTCAGTCCCATATCTATTCTCTAACCCATCCAATAAGAAAAAATAAACTAAAATGTATTTTTACCTTATCTATAATTGTATCTATGTACTCTACTTGAGTACCAAACAGAAAATAGAGTAGGGTGTGAGTAAAAAATAGTAGGTCGACACTACTGTGTATAAACAAACTTAGTTTATAATAAGTGAATGAAATAATTCAATACACATTCATTTTAATTAATTCAATAGTTAATATAATTAATTAATCAACCTACTTTGGAACCCTGTCGGAATGCCTCTGATCATGTAGTACAACCATGACATCCACAACCAAGAATCCAAAAAACCTAATTCATCATAATGACAGAATGTCTCTGAGCATGTTGCACAAATATTCCAATCACAACCATGAAAAAAATCTTCTACTACACCATGCCATAATTTCTTTGAGCTTGTATCACAACCATGAAAACCACAACCGTATGCACATGGTATAACATGTCATTGTGCCAAACCCGCTATATAATCATATTAGCATGTATCAGGGCCTATCCCGTTATATAAGTATCACAGCATGTGTTAGGGACTATCTTGGATATAAGCATCGTAACATATGTCGAGTCCTAGACTGATATGAAAGAATCACTGCATGTGTCATGGACTTTCCAAGAATATAAGCATCACAACATGTGTCACAAGTGTATATCACAATAGAAAGAATATCAGAATATTAAAACATAAGAACAAATGGTTAATTTTTCTAATTACCATTTTTCGTTCAATTTACCCATTTATACAATTAATCAAATAATCCATTTTAAAAAATTATTCTTTTATAAGAATTAAATTGAAACACATTTCATTCTAAAATCATATATAATCCCTAGAAATTCACTATTCTCAAACGAGACTATAAGCCAGGTCGCATCTCGACAAACCTAATGGGATCCAAAGATTGATTTAATTACATGATTATCATTACCAATTAGTCAATTAATTAATTTTATTATTGTGTCTGCACAATCTCATATAATTAATTCACTTTATTAATAGAAATCATACGTTAGGGTTAGATTTTATACCCCTAACTTGAAAGAGGATAAGGCGATGACAAAACATCGTGTTGGTGGAAGAAATCATCTTTTTTCCTTACGTTCAATGAGAACCAGATATTCTATCAGCAACATATCTTGATGCATATGAAGAAAAAAGAGGAATACCATAAATATCTATGTCTTGATATCCAAGATATAACATTGGATCTCTTCTAGATCGAATTAGAAATGAAGATGTCATCTAAGATAGGTTTGCAGTTGAGAAAGGAGGCACATAGAAGGTCTGTTGTTGTAGAGAGGTGAAAGAGTTAAAAAATTCCTGATGTTGGAGATATTAATTAATTTAGGGATAAAATTTACATGACGTTAATTTAATTCATGTCTTGTAAGTATCAAGTCCTTTGTTTTTAATTTATTTCCAAAAATACTACTGCACACCATTTTAAAAAATATTAAATAAATATTACATGTTGTGTAATTTTTTAAATGTTTAATTTTCAGGACAACTTTACAATGTGGGTAAATTCTTATGACATGTTTACAGGGTGTGTAAATTTTCATGACATGTTTACAATGTATGAATTAATTCAATCCGTGAATTAAATTCAAGGAGTCTATTCAAAACAATTTAATTCATGACTTAGATCAATGATCTAACTTTGTTCTATAGATAGAACCCACATCTTATTTCTACTTCACCCTTGCAACACATAACCCACCCCAAACATTAGCTCAAATAACAATGTTTAAACAAAATAAAACCCCACTCGAAGATATTGAACAACAAATTTAAAGAGATGCCTACCTGAAAAAATGGGGGATCATACAAAAGGAATTGAAGGATCCAACACCTTCAATTTGAAATGATTGTTTTGTTTTAAAATATTAATTTTATAATATATATATATAATTAAGATAATTTAACTCCTATTATATCCAAAATTTATATTAAATTAATATTAAAATATAACTAAAACTCTCACCTGGTCTCTATATCTCTTAAGCCTGGCTTTTTGAGAATTCAAAATTGGGATCCGTTTTTCAATCCAAACCTTGTTAACAATTCTATATGAATAAAAAATAACTTTAAAAAATCAAAATATTTTGAATACTTAAGATAAATACCACTGTATAAAATATATAACTATAAAAAATAAACAAGATTTTATAAGATAAATAACTAAAAAAATTTATAAAATGAATGTTATAAAATAATCAACTATATTTTTTAATTAAATGAAATGTATTTTAAATTATATATTTTAATTAAAAAATTTAAATACATTATTAAAAAATGAGCCTATGTGTGGTCCTCAACGAAACATTTCCTTCTTCATTTTTCTCATGTGGCTACATCCGGATCAACATCATCTCTCTTTCCCATAAGAAATAGTGGGTTAATTTGGACACTAGGATAATGACATGTGGAAAATAGGTAGTTGGTCGAATCTCCTTCCATGTTTTTGTTTTTTTTTTCAAATTTTAATAAATTTAATTACCCCAGAACCTCTAGGGGCATGCAACTATAATTCTAACCCAAAATTCATCTTTTCTCTCTTCTATTAATTTTTCCCTGGGAAAGTATTTGATCGTATATATTATTTTCAAATGGTACTGAAATATCAATCCATCACCACCAATGAAATCTTTACATCGATATAAATAATTCTATACCCATATATGTTACATTTTTTTTAATTTATTTTTCTTATATATAGGTACAAATTTCCACCATAAATTTTCAATATATTATTTTAAAACTCTTAAAAATTATTTTCTTATACAAAAAAATATATTAAAAATATTACATATATGTAATTGTTTTAGAAAATTAATGAGGTTATTTACATATATATATTAAAGTATATATATATATATATTATAATTACAAGCATACATATTAATATAATTTGTTTCCACTGATAATATTTGATCTAATATGTTGTTCTACAACTCTTACTGCTTATTTTTTAAAACAAATAAAATATATTTAAATAATATAAATAGAAAATTTATTTAGAAAATTAATGAGTATTGGTATATATATACATTTAAGTATATACATAATTATGTATATACATTATTATAATGATAAACATATATATTACAATAATTATTTACAAATATACATATCTATTAGTACGTTAAGCTATATATATGTACATGCATGCACCATGAAAATATAAAAGTATTAAAAAATATAATTATTTACAAGTATATATAAATAGATGATTGTGTGGATATTAGAGATATCAGCGAAAACCACCTAATATTGGAATTATTCAATGATAGAGATAAACAGAAGTTCCTTATGGGGAGACCATTGTGGTTGGAAAATAAAATTATTTTAATGGAAGATCTAGATAGATAGGTGGAAATCAAGAATGTTAACTTCTCCAAATCATAATTCTAGATTCATCTTATTGGAATCCCCTTATGTGTATGGTCTGGCTGTGTAATGTGGGATAGATGGGGAAAGTTGTTGAATTCATGGAATGAGACCGATTAGATCACATTCATTGGGGATAAGAGGTATGAATTAGGGTTATCATGAATACTGGAAAACCTCTTATGCATGGTTTTATTTTATCCATGGAGGGATCTAGCACATAGATCTCAATTGAGTATGAAAAGATTCATGTATTATGTTTCTTCCATGGTTGACTGGGGCATGCAATGAAATAATGCATCTCAAGTGATTCAAATGAAGATGAAAATATCATATTGTACTATGTCCCTTGAATGCGAACAAAAAATATAGGGGATCATTTATTTTAGAAGCTAAAGATCAGAAGGATGGAAAACATATCACTAAATATTTGAATATGAAATCATCCTTTTCTGAAGACAACACTATCATGTCGGGGCTGCCTAAATTTCTTGTAGAAATAAGAGTCCATCCATGACCAATTGATTGTGGTTATCAAAATACTAGGGCTATATTATATGATTTTTTAAATATATAAGAAGCACACATTAACTCTCATAGGGTGTCGTTTTCTATTCCTGGTAACATGCCTTCAATTTTTGAAGGAAATAACCCCCCATGACCAATACTAATATGCACTGACCACCCATACAATGTTTTACCCCCACCCCTTGATGTTACCTTTCTTCTCCTATCCATAAGAAAGGACCCCATTCCTCCATCGGTATCTCTCCAAATGAAACTGTGGATATGGAAGTGGAAAGCAAGAGGAGATAATGGCATTGACATGAAAAAGGTGGAAACATGTGGGTATAAGAAACACTTGGATTAACCGATGGCTTATAAGATATTTCTAAAAAGATGGGGAGTGGTTGAGGATGGCTCTTTCTGTCAATTGTGAGAGGTGGAGGTTGTATTGAATAATCCCCACATATCCTAATGATTATTATAATAAAAAACATTCTTGATATTCGTAACCTATGATTAGTTAGGATGCTTCAGTGCCGTTGTGATAAATTTCCCCTTGATATGTTTTTTTTTCAAACACCATATTGGAAAGCAAGGTGAAGGATAAAATCACAAGAATAGACGGATTTCAAGGATATTTCTCAATCTCCCTCCCTGGACACTTAGGTTTTATTTGTCTTCTATAGTGATAAGATACATTTTATAGCTTCACCTATTTCTCTTCAAACAACATGACTACCTCCATTCACTAACCTTATTCCATGTCTTTTGACTTTAGTGGTTTTTACAGATGGCCCTCTCTAAGGGATAAATGGAAATATTTGAAGCCTCTTAAAACCATGCATGAAAACCTTCCCAACCATCTCCTTATTGGTGGGTATTTAATAAAACCATGTTTATTGTGATGATAAATGAGGTGCTAACATACCTACTTATCAAATGTTTTAATTCCAATAGGATTCATTTCTAGATAATATTGTTGATCTGGGACACACTGGTATTCCCTATATATGGTTTCTAGGGAGATCCAAAAACTCCCACATTATGGAATGGATGGATAGATATTTTGGATCGGTTGGGTAGACCAACCTCTTCGGAAACATCCAAGTTTCCCATATGGTGCCTACCACTTTCGACCACTGTCCAATCCTTATTGATAAATCACATGGAATCAAAAAACTATTCATGAGAGATTGTTTAGATTGGAATTATTTTAGGTTAAATAAAAGAAATGAGATAATGTAATTCACACTTACTAGAAGGTATAAGATTCTATCGTGGGATTCATGCTTCATCAGGTGGAAACTAGTTTGAAAAAATGGAGTAACATAAAGATTCTCCAACATGATACCATGTGTGACAATATTGAAAGGAGGATAAATGTTCTATATTATTTTATCTCACCTGATGCCTATGTCTTGAGAATCAAATGTTTGAAAAAATTAATTAAGGAAAAACTTTAAACTAAGGAATGATTTTAGGCTATGCGTGCTCATGAAATTTATATAAAATAAGAAAACAAAAACACTTCCTATTTTCATTAGTGAACCTGGACAAGGTGGAATAAAAATTCAATCTCTTTTCAAAATAACATTGATGTGAGGACAGTTCCCAAAGAGTTTAAAATCCATGATATCATCGCAAACTTTTCAGAAGAGCTTTACATAGAAGGTGACTCTTCTATATCAATCGAAATTGTTTCTTATATTAAATTGGTTATCACTAAGGCTATGCATCATCAGCTAACAAGCATCCTCTCTAATGAGGAAAAATTGAAGGCTCTAAATCAAATTCACTCTAACAATACTCCAGGACCGTAAAACTTACATGCTCTATTCTTAAATATATTTTAGAACCTCATTGGAAATGATATTTAGAAACATATGAAGACTATTTGGGAAGGAAAACCCAATTTTTTCTATCTGAATGAGATTATAATCACTATATTTCCCAAAAAAAACCACTAAAAGAGTCATATTTTAGGACCATTAGATTACGCAGTATGGTATATAATATTTTTTCTATGTTTTTGGTGAACTTCCACTATTTTTTTATTCCATTATCATCTCCAAAAACCAAAGTCATTTTATCTCTGAAAGGATTATAAATGATAACGTCTTCATCACACATTATTTCTTACACTCCATGATGATATGATCTTTTTCAAAGAGAAGTATTAGGGTGTGGAAACTTGATATGACAAAATATTACAATAGAGTGGAATGTAATTTTCTCTATTTTTTCATGGAAAAATGGTTTTTTTCTCAAAATGGTTAAATATCATCATGAAATGTTCTATAATGGTATCCTTTATAATTAAAATCAAATGAGGTCTATCTGAGAGACTCACCCCCTCTAGAGGTGTAACATCCTAGATTCTCATAAATGTATGAGATGTTAATTTTTTGATCTTATTCCTTTGAATGGCCAAATTTATGATTCATAATACAAATATGGAGGTCTCGGGTGTGTCTGTGTCTCATTCAGAGCCAGAACCCTAAAAAAAGAAGAGCAGACTAGGGAACATGGTTTTTCTGAAACTATGAGACTGAGGGCGCATGGTGGTATAGTCAGTTGATAGTATGGGATAGAGATACTTTTCAAAATTTGTGCATGGTTAGTCAAACTATGTGGAAAACCATGTGGGGTGACTTAGGTAGAGATTAACTCTACATAGTTAGAGCACAGTTTGCCCAAACTATGAGCAGTGTTAAAAAATGTGAAATTAAATTTTCCCCCTCTTCTATGTTTTAAGTGTTTTCCTTATTTATTACTTGTTTCCTTCAATGATTGAGATCCCACCTCCGATAGAATCCCTTCTCCTCCCTAAATTTATGAATCAATGTGGGTCCTCCATCTCTTTTTCATTTCTCTCACCATCGGAAGCATCAAAATCATAGTGGTGAGTTCATCCTTTCTCTGGCCTCTATCTTAGAGTTTATCCTATATTTTTTGTGTGATTTTTGAGAAATAGATTTTTCCCTATTTTAGGGGAATTTTATGGTTTTGTCATTTTCTTACAATTAAGGTCGAATGAAGTCTCAATGCTGGACTAGGAATGCTCTATGAGGCTAAGGTAGGTGGTCGTGCCTTTTTTCCCCTCACTTTGTTGCATTGCACAAATAGTTCCCCTATACCACTCGTCAGACCATTCCAGAGAGACCTCCAAACAATCAATTTATTTCTTCCAAGTTATTATTCACTTGTATTGTGATCTTAGGTGATGTAAAATCACCACTGATTTGAATCTCCTTGAGTTATGTCATCTAATTGGGTGTGTTTTTATTTTAAGAAATTTTACCCTTTTTATAAATTGGATTAATTACTTTGTGTTTTGTTAACCACTAAGGAATGAATTGAACCCTATCCTTAGTTTAATTTAAGGTTGAATCTTGAATTTGACCTTATACCTCTTGCCTAACTAAACTGCCCATTGGTTTATTCCTTTTCTATGTGCCATAAATCTTGAATGTAATATGACCAATTATATGCCCCGACCAACATGAAAAATACAAACTAATGGCTTGAATTAAATGTAATGGTCTTTCAGTTGAGTTTATAAAATATGAAATGATTGTTTGGTTTCATCACTTTAGAGATGAGAGTTAAACAAGGGGTTACAACTTAAGGACCCCTTGTACAAACTCCCATGCCACTATGTTATAATTGTTAAATCTTAAGAGAAATGTTAAGGAAAAGAACATCTATTCCTAGGATAGGTTCCCCAAGAATTAATTATATTTACCTCAAGATGAGTGATGTCAGTTCCATAGGGGAGACCCCATGGAATGAATCTAGGCCCATTTGGTTTAAGCATACCTATAGAGAGACTCGGTCCCCAATGCGTGATACTAGAAACAGAATCAGAGGCTAGTATTTGATTCCTTTAACCATGATTATAAAAAGATGGCTGAATTAATGCTTTTGTTACCCTATAAGGGGTCCTTTTCAATGGTTATGTGATGATCTATAAAGAGATACTTGGAAAATCTACTTATATTTCTAAGGATGTGCTCCCGGTATCTCACTGTGATTTACAAGTGGATTTTAAATGAAATAAAAAGGAAAATAAAAATTTTTATAATGATAAATGGATCTTCGTATTATAAATGTATGGAATTTTATGCCAAGCACATGCATAATCATGGGGACAGTTTGCCCAATGTAATTTTACCTTACTCACTTTACCATTTCAGGTTCCTTCAGTTCCGACACACCAGCTCAGAATAATGTAGGTAGGTGGATGGGTGTCCAAGTGGAACCCAATCCAATTATTTTAATTATTTAATTATATAATGAATTTAAATTAAATATGGAAAAATATTTATATTTATTGGGAATGAAATGGAAATTCCGTGACATCATGGGTGCCTCCCTACTGAGATTGTATCTCACACCATGCTCAGGCACCTTTGGTACTCGAGTAGACTTTATGATTATTGGTATAGATAGAGGGAAGTAGAAAACTTCCAATGTTTGATTTTCATTTCCATGAAAGATTTGGGGGAAGAGGATGGAGCCTATGCTTGAGAAGATAGATGGAGTAGTTTTTTGGCCTTTTGTTTATTTTTTCAACATACTGTATATGTTTGTATCCCATACCCCTTCTTGTAATATTTTTATAACCCATGACATAATATTATCATCACTATCTATGGTTTATTTATTCATCTTATGCACTTTATTTATTTATCTTTCATGTTCTACTTCTAGGTTCCACTATGGTCTAGATGTTATTATTACTTCTATTGTTTATTATATACATTTATTGTGGTGATAAACTCTGATCAATGCTGGAACAGTCTCCCCAGGGACTCATCTATGTCCATTGCTGCAAATCAATAGCCTTTGGCATTTCCAGAGATTCACTTGAGTTATTGTGGACAACCGCCTTAGGGAACTTATATATGGAACCCCATGAAGGATGTTACAAAGTGGTACCAGTGCCTATTGCCTCATTTTATATTACTATTTGGGTTAGACATGAGATTAGGAATTGAAATTTGATCGTGATCCAATTTCTGGGAGTAGCTACGCTACATAAAGGGGTAACCTAAATTACATGGGATGGGTAAATACTATTTTCATTTTGTTATTATAGTTTCATGGATATCACTATAGGGTGACACATTTTCTTTTCATTGTATTGCGTTTTAGGAGATACTTGTTGTGTTAGCTCAATGATGGAATGGAACATTATAATCGCACATATTATTATGCACAATAGTACTGAATTTTTGTGTATTATTCCATGTCATATCTAATTTTATCATTTATTACTTGTATTTCATGTGAATGGTATTTTTTCTTTGACTGTATGTCTTGAAGTGTGTGAATGATTTTGATGATGGAACAATTTGGTTCAATTGATCAAGGTTTCCACCTCAATGTTTTGATTAGTTGATGATAAGGGCAGTTCACTAGATCAAAACACATATTGAGTCCTATTACCCATTTTATATGTTTTAAAGGCCATGATACAGTTAATTGACATTCCAATATCAATTTATAAGGTTTATGGGCCCTTATAAATTAAATTTTTTATTTCCATTAAGGGTATTGTGATTGTAATAGAAATTAAATAAGAATTAATCTAATTTATTAAAATGACATGTTTTTTTTGAAATTAATGGTTTCCTTAAACCTGAGACCTTATCTTGAACGGACCTCAATATTAGGAAATTTTTTGTGTCTACTTTGATTTCTTTTTTTATTCACTCTGTTCACTAGGGCTTGGATTCTGATGTTAGCAGAAGGGTGTGATTCCTTAATTTTATAGACTTGTGCTAGTCCTTTCTTACAGATTTACCTATCAATTATAAATAATGAATGAGGAATGCACTTGGAATTTTTAGATATATGACACTACGGAGACCACATGATGTAACTTTGGAAAGTGGTGATGAGAATACTACACAGGTTTTGGGCCCTAAGCCACCTATAAAACATCCAAAAGTTCCACCTGAGGAACCTCCTATAGATCCTCTACTCAGTGCTAATGCCCAGTTCTAAGATTGAATTATTCACTTCTTGGGGTCAGTGTGAGGTGTTCCTCTACCTTCCCTGTAAGTGGAAGTTCTGAATAGGGGATTCCATTAGAAATATATTCCCAACTTATTACGGGATGGAGGAACATAGGTTTCTAAGTCCATATGAAATATATGGTTTCAATCTTCAATCACATCATGATGCCTCCAGAGTGGAGGGTCAAGACTGTGAACTATCTGTTACATGACTTCACCAATATTTGGTGGGCCATTCTGAATCATGTTGGTTGACATTAGGGGATGGTCTGGGTAAACATTCAGGTAGCCTATTTTGAATACTTCTTCACACATACATTGATAACAGATTGGGTTTGATAATTAATGCACTGTGAGAAAACTAACATATTAGTGATGGAGTATTCAATCCACTTCACCAGATTGTAGTGTTTTTCACTAAACTTAACTGGTGACGAGTTGACTATTGTGAGGCACATTGAGAGTAGGATCACCTATTCCATTCACTAACAGGTGAATGTCTTTTGGTTGGCCTATGTTTTAGAGACTTTGAATTAGGACCTCATTACTAAGAGTAACATGAGGTAGTCAGGTGATTTGTAGCAAGGTAGTTCATTTTCCAGGAATACTAGAAATGGGTTGTCCCATGGAAAGAAGCATCACTTAGAGAGTACACATGGGGGTAGCACTAGCTAAGTAGAATGCCTAGAAATCCTTGTGGTGTGTCACCAGTGGGCTAGGATAGGTCACAAGAAGCCCCAGTGTATAAGGAACCTGATCAAGTGTCTGTCTTATAGCAGAGTGGGTCACATAAAACATCTTTACCAATCCTTTCATCCATTTCCTAGTGAATGGGGTTTTGTTTTAGCACCATCCTCAGTTTCAGGGTATGTGACAGATCATCAGGCATGCGGGTTGTCTTCTATAGGCTGTTCTGGATGAGAAGTTGGTCAAGGAAGAGGTAGTCAGGTTTCAGAGTTCTGTCATTGGTAGAGTGGACCTTCTTAGGGCACTCAGGTAGTATCTCAGGGCTATGTTTGAGGACATATCAATACTATTCATCCTATGACATAGGATTACAATCCAGAGCCATCTGCTGTTATAGGTACTATTCCAGTGGCTTCTACTTTAGTATCTTCCTTATTCGATATAGGTGTGTCACATGCTTTCTTATCTACTGCAACCACAAGAAGTATGTGTTTAGTAATCAAATTATTCATTGGTGTTACGAATCTTAACATTTTGTTAGGTGTCCGAGCATAGGGTATATGCCAGTACAAGTAGTTTCTACTTATGATAGACTGGTACACTTTTCTGTGGAATTTTTATGTCAATTAGACAACATGTTTTGTTGTCATTCTTTGTATAGACTGGATCATTACTTATTAAGCTCAGGTGGATTGCTATCGCTGATGAGTTTCTTTTACATCACTTTATGGAAACACGCGCATCCATTTTAGTGAATGGGATCTTTAGGATTGTTTATTGGGACTCAAGCATAATGGTTTGGGTGAAATGAAAAAATGGATGACTGATCTCTTTAGGAGTTATTAGGGGATACATTTATCATTTTTCCCTCTAGTTTTGGATCGTTTCAGTGACGTATTCCCTAGAGATTTCTCAGGATTACCTCCTAATAGGGAGATTACATTCAACATTAAGCTTCTTCAAAGGGTGTCACAAGTTTCCATTCCTCCATATATGAGGGCACCTACAGATCTCTAATAACTAAAAAGGAAGCTTGAAGTCTTAGAAGATAAGAGTTTATTATGAACCAGCACATCACCATGTGGTTCACCCATCCTTTTCAAAAAAATGCAGATGGTGCCCTTCCATTGTGTGTGGATTACTACTGACTGAACCAAAATACTGTGAAGAACAGGTTTCCACTACCTCATATAGACTACCACTTCGACAAAATCCATGGATAAAATATTTTTTTTGTAAGATTGATTTGAGGTATGGAAATAATTATGTTTATGTGAGGCCACCAGACATGCCAACTAAGGTGTCCCATAGAATGTATGACTTGTGTTAGTATCTGGTAATTCCTTTTTGGCCTGATGAATACACTGACAGTCTTCATAGATTTGATGAATCGGGTTTTACGCCTATGTATTGATTCCTTCTTGGTGGTATTTTCAGATGACATCTTAGGGTAATCACACTTTATACACGACCATGACAATCATCTTGCGGTCATGCTATGTACACTAAGAGAGAACCATCTATATTTAAAGCTCAGTAAATGTGAATTCTAGATCGACAAGGTTCACTTATTAGGTCATATCGTATTTGAGGTAGGTGTATCAGTTGACCCATAGATGGTGAGCATCACATATTTTTGGGAGCAACCCAATAATGTGTTTGACATACCCTACTTCTTAGTGTTGTCTAGATATTAAGGGTGATTCATTGAGGACATATAATTCCTGGAAGAACCTCTTAAGTTCTTCACCGAGAAGGGTGTGGAGTTCTACTAGACTAAATATTTTTAGAAAATGTTTCTAGAGTTAAAGGGCAGACACACGTCAGTGTCGATTCTGATTCTACCTGAGCTGGGAAGATGATATATTATTTACTATGATGCCTCAGGAATTAGAATAGGGGTAGATATAATATAGGGTGATATAATTGTGGCATATATATCCCCTAGTTGTTTCCTCATTAGAATAAGTATCTTATACTTGACCGCGATCTAGCAGCTATGGTTAATTATCTACATTGTTGGAGGAACTACTTGTTGGGTGAGAGATTCATCATTTATAAGGATCATAAATGTCTCAAATACATCTCCACTCAATGGTAATTTAAAATTCGGTAGCACAAGTGGGTTGGATACCTATATTCGTTTGACATTGAGCTTTATTACACATCCAATAAGGGGTAATGCAGAGACTGATGCCTTAATATGGAATAATCAGACCGAATCCGTCATGGAGGCCAGCAATGACTGGAAGTTGATGGATTTGTTTTACGATATGCATATAGAGGTTGAGGAACAACATAGAAAACCAGTTCTAGCAGCTCTAGCAATGAAATCCTCTCTTATGGAACAAGTTCAGATAATGTATTTATCTAATTCATAAGGCCTTCTTTTGATGGAGAGCGTTGTAGGAGAGAATCCACCCCCTGGTGGGGTTCTTGATGGCAGTGAGAACTTGCACTTTTTTGGTAGATTGTGGGTTCCTATATATATACAATAAGAGATTATGAAAAAATATCAATAATTTGTTTTTGAATTTCATCTTGGTCTTACCAATATGTATTAGGATGTATGTCGTCAGTACTGGTGGAAAGGTATGAAGAGGCATATATCAGGTTTTATCACTCGATGCTCCACCTATCTTTAGGTGAATGTAGAATTATAGAAACCTAATGGACATCTATAGCCTTTTTCCATTACGGAGTGTAAATTTAATGACATCACTATGGATTTTGTTACAGGCTTGTTGACATCCTCTCAAGGCAGTGATGTGGTATGGGTGATCATCGATAGGTTGAAAAAAGTTGTGCACTACCTAACAATCCAAGATTCCTTCTATATTGATGATCTAGGATGGATAAACATCTAGGAGATAGAGATACATAATGGTGTACCCCATTCGATGGTTTCAATCGTGTATTCTTTCTTTACTTCATTGTTTAGGAAAGGGTTACAAAAGGCACTAGGTTTACAGGTGCTCTTGAGTAATGTAAATCACCCTTTGACTGAATGGAAGTCTGAATAGACCATAAGGGTGTTAAATAATATGCTACATGACTTCATACTTGATTATTTTGGTCCAAGGAGAAGGTAATTCCTTCAGTTATGTTTTCCTACAATAAAAGAATTCACGGAACAATTCAGATGGATCCATACGAGTATCTCTATGGTAGACCTTTCCTTTCACCACTGTACTAGATAAAGGAAGGTGAGGAGGTTTTATTTGGTCCTCGTATGGTGTAGAAAACATAAGAGAAACTCTAAATGATTAAGAATCATATGACTATAACTTAGTTAATATAGAAGTGTTATTCCGATCATTGTCGCAAATCTCTAGAGTTTGAGGTGGAACATCAGGTCTTTATGCGTGTGTCACCTATATTGGTCATAGATTAAATTCAAGACAATGAAAGTTATCAGTGATATATGTCAGGCCTTTCAAGATAGGGGATTGGGTTGGGACGGTATCCTATCAGTTGCAGTTACCTCCGAGGTATTGTTCCATGAATGACATCTTCCACATATCTTATCTACAACATTATCATGTAGACCAATCTGATTCATTCAAACCTGGAGACATTTAACAACAAGAGGATGCATCCTTTGAGGACTGTACAATACATATCATTGATCATATCACAAAGGTTATCTAAGGATGGTCAGTTCCTACGGTCCGGGTGATATGGTATCACAAACTCAAACAAGAAGAGACTTGGGAGCAAGAATATGATGTGTGTGAGCAATGGACATAGCTATTCTCAGAAAGTATTCCACTACCCTTTAAAGGGAAACTTGGGGCAGAGTTATCTTAAGGACAGTAAGTTGTAACATCCCATATTCTCATAAAGTCATGAACCATTAATTTTTTTCTTATTCCCCTAAATGTCCCTAAGTATGATGCCTAATCAATCCATGTAGGAATTTGGTGTGTCTGAGGCTGTTTCAAAGCTGTAAACTCAAAAAAGGGCGAGAATAATGGGTTACCCACTTTTTATGAAACCATGTGACCTTGGGCACATGACTGTGTAACCGTCCACATACATGGGACAAATATCATTTTAATGGTTTGTGCATGATTTTTCAAACCTTGTAGAAGACCATGTTGGGTGCCCAGTATAGCAGTGAACTAGACACGGTCGGTGCACAGTTTGAAAAAATCTTTTAGCCAAACCTTGTGTCGTGTTAAAATGGTTGAAATTACATTTTTACCCCTATTTTTATGTTTTTAACCTTTTCCCATTATTTCATTCTTGATTCCTTTATTTCCTGATCTCTCTCCTCCCATAGAAACCCTACTCCTACCTCAATCATGGAATCAAGGTCGAGCCTCCATTTCTCATTTGTTTCTCTCACCGTTGGAAGAATCAGAACTAAAATAGAGAGATAATACATCCCCATACCTCTATCTTATATTTTCTCCTATATCCATTTTTCTATTTTGGTGCATCAAATTTTTCCCTATTTTCAAGGAATTTAATGGTTTCATCATTTTATTCCAATCTAGGTTGAATGAAAGCTTGGAACTGGATGAGGAAAGATCTATAAGTCTAAGGTAGGTGGTCATGATTTTTTCTCGTAATTTCATTGAATTCTATAAATAGCGTTATTGTCCCGCTCTCCAGACCATTCTGATGAGACCTAAAAAATATTATTTTATTTATTACAAGTCATTTTTCTTGTGTATTTTGATCATAGGTGATGAAGAATCACCACTGAGGTGGATCACCTTGAGTTATTTCATCCAATTTGGTGTTCTTCCCTTTTTAGACAAAATTGGTCCTTAGTTATAAGTTGGCATATTTCCTTTGTGGTATGTCAACTTTAATGGAATTACATGAACCCTATATTTAGTTGAATTCAAGTTTGAATCATGAATTAGACATTATACCTCAATCATAACTGAATTATCCACTGGTTTTGACCTATTTCATGTGGCATAAGGGTTAAATACAATATACCCAATTACATGCCTTGACTAACAGGAAAAATATTAACTAATGGATTGAATTAAATTTAATGGTCTTTAATTTGAATTTTTTAAATATGAAATTATTATTTGTTTATCTTGTGTTAGATATAAGGGTGGAACAAGGGGTTAATATGTAAGGACCCTTGGATGGAATCTGATTCTACTGTGTAAGACTTGTTAAAGCTTACTGGCCATGCTGGGGATGAAACTAACTATTCCTAGGATGGATTCTTAAATCCTTGATTTTATTTACCTCCAGACGAGTGATGAAAATTCCCTATGGGAGACTTTTTGGATGGGCTCTAAGCATGTTTGTTTAAACTATTCCAAAAGATTGACTCAGGCCCCTACGTGTGATACCAAGAACAGACATGAAGGCTATTATTTCATTATTTTCACCTTTCTTAGAGAGAGATTTCAGACTTAATACTTTGGTTACCAGGTACATGATCTCTATTATTGGTTATATGATGATCAATCCAGTGATTATTTTAAATTATTCTCATATTGTTAAGGATGGGCTCTGGGTATCCGAATATGATTTACAACTAGATTTAAAATGTAATTAAAAGGAAAATTAATGTTTTAAAAACAATAAATGGATCATGGTATTATTAATGTAGGGACTTATCTTCTAAGACCAAGAAAAAGCTTGGGTACAGTTTGGTATAGGGTATTTTAACATACCCCCTTTATCATTTTAGGTTCAATTAGAGAAGACACAAAAATTTAGGCTGAAGAAGGTATTTGGATGGTGTCCAAATACAACCCTGTCTAATGCTTTTAATTATTTAATTATTTATAGAATTTTTATTAAATATGGAAAACTATTTATAATTATTGGGCACAAAATAGAAAGGCCTTGACACCATGGGTTCCAACCTAATTAGATTATATATCACACCCTAGTCGGACACCTTTGGAACCACATTAGACTTTTTGATCATAGGCATAGATAGAGGGAAGTGGAAGCTTCTAATTACCTATTTACTTTGCTAGGATAGAGTTGGGAGCAGAGGACTGAGCCTATGATCGAGATGCTAGATATAACCATTTTTTTCATTTTTGTTTATTTTTTTAGCATACCATATATTCCTGTATCCCCTACCCCATCTTGTAATTTTTTATAACCCATGACATACTATTATCATATGTAGCTATTGTTTATTTATTCATTTTCTACACTTTATTTCTTTATCAGGATTTTTTTACTCCTTGTTTCTAATTTTTTCCTGATATTATTATTACTTATGTTGTTTCTTATAAAAATATATTGTTGCGCTTGACTCTCATCAATGATGGCATAGTCTTCCCATGGACTTACCCAAGTCCCTCTCTACTACTTGGAAACCTCTAGAATTTAGGGAGATTATCTTGAGGTCTTGTGGCCCACAACCTCAGGGTACCAATACATGGAACCTAAGATAGGAAATTACAAGAGTTATTCTCCAAAGGGATAAACTTTCCATGTTCCTCTTTATTTGTGTTGCTGATGTATTTTATAATCTTCTTTTAGAGGCCCAAAGGAGAAATAATATTCATGGGGAGAAGGTATATTATCATATCCCTCCCATTTCACATCCATTTTTTTATAGTTGATATCCTTTTATTCAGAGGATCTACCAAGGAATAATGAATTTCAATATTACATCTTATCCACTATTATGATAGGTTAACCAATCAATCTATTAACATAGAAAAATATGAAGTTTTTATTGGATTAGGAGTAAAACCTAGAAGGAAATATGAGATCAATAAGAATTTAGGTATCTTAGTGGTTTACAAACAAAAAAATACCTTGGGCTCTCCATGATCATCAGTCGATCCCAAAAAATGTTTTTTCAAGTATTCTTGGTATGGTAGAAAAAATATCTTGGGTTGGACTACTATAAGGATATCTATCTATATAAATAAAACACTCATAAAATATATGATTCCATAAATTCCTAGCTATTTCATTTCCCTGTTAAAACTCCAAGCCTCGATAATTAGCCAAATACACTCTCATAGTGTTAAATTTTAGTGGGATGGAATAATGGGAAAAAATGTTCATTGTCTATCTTGGATTATTCTCTACATGAAAAAATTTGGAAAGGTTATGGGTTTACATAACCATATCCATTTAAATGATGCACTATTTTATAATTTTATTTGGTGAATTCTAACTCACCCAAACACCCTCTACACTTAGATACTCAAACCCAAATATTTTACCTATTCGATTTTTCAAGGCACAACTTTGTGCCCTCATCCCTACTTCCTATGGAGGTTAATTGAGGGATTTTTCACACTATTATAGTCTAGTATTGTCTGTGGTATTTGTAATGAATATTAGGATAAAATTTGGAAAGATCCTTGGTTATCCGATAATGATGATTAGATGGAAACCTCTTTGTTGTCCCCTGGTTTTGAAGATGCAGCTATTTTTTCTCTCTTCAATGACACAGATGATGGATGGTGCACTGAGTTACTTGAGAAATAGTTTATTGATAGAGGCATGAAACACATCTTCAGTATTCCCTATTTGAATTATATTTTGTATGATTTCATTTTTGTAGAAAATAGTGTTAAAGATTTTATTCTGTCACATCCAGATACACTTTGGTATACAATTCGCAAAAACTGAAGGGCATGTTACTCTGGAAAGTCCTTTGTCACCTTGTGGTCACTCCCAAGGTCTATTATTTATTTGTGGTAGGTGTGCAATGTAATCATCCCCTCTAGATAGTTCCTCATGCACCACCATAAATCTGATGTGCCTTCATGACCTTTATGCATTGCGGCTCCACAATCCCCCATACATGCGATCATTCACTTCCCAGGAGCTGGGAAATCTAGAACCCATGGAATTCAAATGTAGACCCTATAGTTTCCATGACACCTAACCTTCTAGCACTTCTTATTTTTTGAATTACTCTCTCCCCATGGTGTTAGTGGCTTGTCTATTCATGGTTTCATGGATAATTTGGGTGATAATAAATACTCTTATTTTTTACCATATTTCAAGAAAAAACCCATTCAACGTTGAGTGGGTAATATGTTAGTTAGATTCATGGAATCTACAGGAATCCCAGAATTTTTCCTCGGGTTCTCATGCACTTTAATGAAAGTAAAATCCCCCTTTGAAATTGTGTCTTGAAGAACATCATGGATTCATTTCTCCTTGGTGATGGTATTATTAGTACTGACATGTTGGTCCATAACACTTTTTGGAATATTATCACGACCATACATTATTCATTCAATGCATTTTGGGGCCCTATAATGGATAAAGCTCATGAAATTTTCACAAAAATAATATTTTCTAGGATGAATGGTTAGAAATACATTATCATTGAATCTGATTGTATCATTGTTATCAATGTTGTTCATATGATGGAAAATGTTCTTCATTTATCCCACTGTTTTTTAAAATTTCATCACTACTTCATTTCTTCATGGATTTATCTTCTTTATTTATTAAAAGAGAGGGGAATAAAGTATCTCATTTTTGAGTGACCTATGGTATCTCTAGTGTTTCTCACACTTGGATGAATGATTTCCTTTTATGGATGTTATCGCTTGTACTTTGGGATCTTCAATCCTTTAATTGAAATCTTCTTCATTATCATATATATATATATATATTACTTTCTATATGTATAATATACATTTTTTAAATACACTTATAATATTTTTATAAACATATATAGATGTATAATTGTAAATAATTAAACTAATATATTTAAATGTATTCATGTTAATATCTTTGTGTATGTATGTAGATGTAATAACATTTTGATGCATGCATGTGCATGTATTAAAATATTATTATAAATACTAAAATTTATATATGCCTATAATAATTATTGATCACACAGATATTCAAAAACCAATGAATATATTTGTACACACACAAACACATATATAATTACATATTTATATATTTATATATTTATATATAAACACACACATACATCTACACATACAAATTAATATAGGCACAAACAAACATAGTTCAATACATATCTGTAAGTATAAGTACATATGTACATACATATACAAATATTTATTAATATGAGTACAAAAATATATAATATTTCACTTATATGAATATATAATTAATGAAATTATTTATAGATATAAGTACATGATTTCATATATACGAATATATATATATACAAGCATATACAACCATACAAATTAGTAAGTATATTTTGAAACAAGTAAAAACATACATATATATACTATTATATATATACATACATACATATACATAAAATCATATTTACAAATAAATATAAGTTTACACATATATGAATGAATGTACATATAAATTAAATATGACTTATATTTTCAGGACAAATCACCACCATGAGATTTGTATGACAAATCCCCGCTAGGAGATCTGTCAATTTACTATTTATGTTTTTATATACTTATAATTGTTTTATTTTTTTTACTTCATTATATTTATATATTGGATTTATAAATAATGATATCAATATATATGGATTCAGTCATGCATGTAGGTACTTATATTTATATGTATATATGTTTTTTTGTATATGTTTTTATAAACATATATATGTACACATGCATGTATATAAGATTATGAATATACTTATATATATTTATAAAATCATCTATGTATTAAATATTTAAATATATGTATGAAATCATGTTGTAATGAAATATTGAAATGTATGTATGAAAAAATGTATGTATAAAATATTTGAATGAAAGCATGTATGTATATACTTTACATACATATATATATATATATAAATGTGCATATATGAAGGTATATACATCACATGAGTATATGTATGCATGTAAACACTCATTCATTTTCATAATTTCTAACACACACACACACACACACTCAAACACACATATATTATGTAGTTATATTGAAGTATCATGAATACTATATATAGAAAATTTATAATTAGTAAAATATACTTAAAATATTGCAGTGAGTTTTTATAAGTATACAAATGTTCTAACACTCATTCAATTTTATAATCTTATATATACATATATATATAGTATGTTTTTATATTGATATGTAATCAATAATATATATATATAAAAGTTATAATTAATAAAATATTCATAAAATATTGTGTGTGAAAGTTATTATAAGTATACACAAATGTAAACACTCATTATTTTAAATATTTTTATATATACATATATGTAGTAATTAGTTATATTAACATAAAAAATATATTTTATATTTAAACTAATATATTTGGAGTGAATTTTTGGGTCGAAAATTTACATTGTGTGGACATGCTTATATAAAAATACAATGCGTATATATATTCATGGATTTAAATGTATATGTGTGTAATAAAATAAATTTAAAAATATTTATCAACATATAGGTATAAAAAAACTTATTTATCATAGATTATGTATATAGAAAAAATAGACTGTAAATTTATACTATAAAATTTATTTTGTATATATAATTATATATATGTTTACAGATACATACACATGTTTATATTATGTTTGTATGTAATTATATATATAGTTCTGCATTAATCCCAATATTTTTCAAAAAATATGATGTATTTTGTATGGATTTAATCATGAACTAATTATTTACATTGTATCTAAATATGGAATCTTTTGAATATGTTCTTTTATGAAATATTTTCTTGGAAATTTTATTTCAACATATAATGTTTTTTCCAATTAACTAAATATGTCCTCTGTAACTTTAAGTAACTCATTTGTTGGTGTGATAATATTCCAGTCAAATTTAAGAAAATGTTCCATAGCTTCCAACTAGGATGCACATAGGGGTGTATGATTTATTGGGTGCCGAGGCTACTGGACAAATACTGCATTTCTAGAAAATTCCTCCCCAACTTCTGCAGCTTCATCATCCTCATCATTATTTTCTTCTTCCATTCCATTATTAAAGGCTTAATCATCATAAATATGCTCTCGATGCATATCTAGATCATAATTTTGGTTGTATTCCACTATATCATAGGGAATAGCCTCATTTTATTGGGATGGACTTTCATCATAAACTATTGTATGCCTATGTTGTAATATAATTTGACATTGCTACAAGACACTAGAAAACTCAACATATAACTCCATTATGGAATCATATGGACCTTGGGAAAACAAATTTGTTTCTAGGACCTAGTCCTCATTAGTATCCAATAAACAAGCTAGATGACATACCCTATCCTAGAATTGATAATTTCTATAGCTAATAGACTAGACCTATTGTTCAGGTCCTAGATTTTAATGGCCATTAATTTTTTCCCAATGTTCTCTCTGGGTTACATAATTAAATTTTCTAACCATTTTCCTTGTCTTGTATTATAATAATCTCCTTGATTGGTTTGGATAACTACTCCATAGCAGTAGATATATGAAAACATGATTGTCTATGTGAAAAATTCTTTTTGGTAAAGATTCTGATAGGGTAAATAATATTACCATTGGGGAATACTCATGTAACATTTACCATAGAATATTTAATTTACTAAAATTTTATAATATTTTCTTATATCCTCAAAGATGACACTAATATTTTATGAAACAATTTTTAATCTTACGAAATGGATTTTCATTAATTTATAAAGAGAATTAGAATAATCTAAATCTTATCCCCCATGAGTGTCAAACCAGGTGTAATGTAAGGATAACTATTGTGAAGTAGTTCTCGATCAAGTCTTGTTGAAAATGGTGTTTTGTGGGTTATTACCCATAGATGAAACTATGTCAGAGCCACATAAAATTTTAGTATCCAGGCATGGATTTCATTGCACAGATAACCAATTAATCATTACTTTACTAAAAAAATTTAGAACATCTTCTTATATACACACATATTACACTAATGTTTTAGAGTAAAATTTTAAATCTTCATAAAGTTATGTTCATTAGTTTATAAAGTGAATTTGAATCATCTAAAACATATCCTCCAAGAGTGTTAAATCCGGTGTGTAGCAAGGCCCGTTGTGGTATCCCAATTTCTGATTGAGTCTAGCTCAATATAGTATTTTCAGGGTTGTTACCCTTAGGTACATTTGTGTAAGATACACATCCACTTATAGTATCTAGATATATATTTCATTACTTGGATAACCACATAATCATTACATTACCGAAATTTTAGAATGTCTTCTTATATCCTCAAAGATTGAAGTAATGTTTCGTAGTACAATTTTTAATCTTATTATAGGAATGTTCATGTATTTTATAAATATAATTTAGATCATCTAAATCATATCCCCTTGTAGTTTCAAACTGGTCTAAATTGATATCTATTATCATGCACCAATCCCCAATCGAGTCTAGAAAAATAAGGTTTTGGGGTTTTTTCCTAGTTACTTCTTTTTAGAGCTACATCTTCTTGTAGTATCCAAAAATGGATTTCATTACTCTGATAAAAACATAATCTTTACTTTACTATAATTTTACAGTATCATTTTATATCCTCAAATATAACACTATTGTTTCGTATTACAATTTTTAATATTCATAAAGGTATGATCAGTAATTTATAAAGAGAATGATAATCATTTAAAATATATACAGAGAGAGTGTAAAAATAGGTGTACAGTATGATATGAATCATCTAAATCATTAGAGTAACAAATTAGGTGTGAAATAATCATTTTTATTATGTAGTTATCCCTCTTTGACCCTATGTTAGTTCCATGTTTATCTGTAGTTAATTAGTAGCTAATCATTATTTACAATTATGTTAATCATTACTTATTTAGTAGTTAATAATTAATTAATCAATAGTTATTAAGTATTTAGTTTGAAGTTAACTAATAATTAACAACAATTAATCATAATTTAAGTATTACTTAATCTTAAGTTAACCATTATGTATTCCTAAGTTAATCATTCCTTAATCATTCATTAATTATTCATTAATCACTAGTTAATAATTTATTAAGCATTCATTAATTAATATTTATTAAGTAATTAGTTTATAGTTAATTAATAGTTAATCATTAACTAATTATTGTTAATATTTACCTCATCATTAAAATTTTCGATGTTAATAATTCCTTACTCATTGAGTAACCATTCCTTAATTATTGATTAATAATTTTTTATTCATTACTTAATCATTATTTATTCTTTGGTTAGTCATTGGTTAATCATTATTTAATCCTTATTTAATATTTTGTTATGAATTAATTAATCCTAAGTTAATTATAACTTAATCATTCAATAATCACTCAATAATAATTATTTAATTAACAGTTATTAAGTAGTTATTCTAAAGTTAGTTATTAGTTAATTAATATTTTATCATTATTTATGTTGTTTTTTATAGTCAATTAATAGTTAAAAATTAATTAATTATTGGTTAATCATTATTTCATCATTAAATAATCCTATGTTAATAATTCATTAATAATCACCTAATTAATATTTTTTAATTGATTACTTTATAGTTAGTTATGGGTTAATTTATAGTTCATCATTTTTTAATTATTAGTTAATCATTAGTTAATGATTATTTAATATTTCATTAATCATTAGTTAATCATTCATTATGAATTAGTTAATATGATGTTAATAACAATTTAATCATTTTCTAATCATTACTTAATTAATAATTATTAAGTAGTTACTTTAAATCTAATTATTACTTAATTTTAAGGTAATCATTATTTAAGTATATAGTTTATAGTTAATTAATGGTTAAAAATTAATTAATTTTTGGTTTATAATTACTTCATCATTAATCATTATTATGCTAATAATTTCTTAATCATTGAATAATCATTCTTTAATCATCCATTAATCATTATTTTACTATTTATTAATCATTCGCTAATACTTATTTTATCAATATGTAGTAATTCATTAGGCATTGGTTGATGCTAAATTAATTATGATTTAATCATTCATTAATCACTTGAAAATAATTAATTTATTAATAAATACTAAGTAGTTACTTTATAGTTATTTATTTGTTAAATCATTTGATAATAGTAAGTTTCTTATACGCAACTCATTCATTAATCACTTGTTAATCATTACTTAATTAATAGTTATTAAGCACTTACTTTATAATTAGTTATTTGTTAATTAATAGTTCATCATTATTTGATTATTAGTTAACCCTTAGTTAATCATTAGTTAATCATTATTTGATCCTTTGTTAGCCCCATGATAATCCTCGATTATTTATAATCCAATAAATCTTTAATCATAAATTATTCCTTGGTTATTCACTAATTAATAAATATTTAATCATTACATAATAATTAGTTAATCATTAGTCTTTTAATAGTTAATTATTAGTGAATCATTATTTTACTAATATTTATTCATCTTACAGTCAATATTAACTCATAATTATGCCACTTATACTTTAAAACTACTACATTATACTAAATAATAATATTCTTGTAATAATAAATCCATTAATAACACTAATTACAAATTATTTTCTCAAATGTAAAAACTAATATTTTACTTAATAATACATAATATTATTTATAAATTATATCCAAAAAAATAAACAACCAAGTAAATAACATATTTAAAACTAACTAAAAAACAACTAAATAAATAATTAAATTTAAAATAAATATAAAAAAATACCTATGAATGAGGAATTGAAGAATTATGTAGTTCAAAAATTTGGCATGCCTTTTAGGTCACCAAAAACACCACACACCGAGGAGAAGACACTATTAACATTTTAAGGAGTGTGGGAGTGAAATTAAAGGGAGGTAGGATGAATTGAGTGTGGAGAAGGGGGAGGGGTGGGTGGATTTTCATAGGGTGTTAGCGAAAAGGGGTTATCGGTAAAAATTCCTTTGGCATTAATATAAGAAAAAGGGGTTAATGTGCAAAACTACTTTCTATAAAATTATGGTGAAAATCATTTTGTATGTTAACCAATTTTGCATCATCTTTCATTTCATCAATCTGGGTGGATGAAAGGGAAAAGAGAAATTAAAATCAATGCCTTTTTGGTTAAACCGAAATTCATTAACACTGATGCAACCATTCTATATTTGGTTTGAAAAAAATTAACTAGGATTAATTTAATATTTTTTTTCTGAAAAACATATATAAAAAAATTTATAATATATCGAGTTGTTTATATGGTCATTAAAAACTAAGATAAAATAATAATTATTATAATAGGTTTAAAAATATGAAATCATGGGTGTGGGATTTGGGGCACGTACTACACATTTTATATTAAATATATTATTCCTATACTAAGTCTCATGTTTTGCATCTATTCTATTAAAATTTTAAAAAAATTGACCCATGCTATAAATTCAAACAACCTCTGTTCTTTACCTGTGGGCATAGAAACGAGTAGGTGGGAGCGTAGACGACCATGATTGAAAGGTGAAATAATTTTTTAGATCCTAGGTTGAGAAACCTTCAAAATGATAATGAAATTCAAGATTATGTGCAAGGAATGGAAGTTCATCACCGATGGATCCATCTTTACTGACCCAAACATGATTCGATTTATAATGATTCTAGGTTATCTTGTTGATCTATTCGGAGTACATTCTCTCATTATTCGAGTTATGCAGGCACACGTGTAAAGGGACCTTCCCTTGGATTCTTTATCCCCCTTTGTAATGATATTAGAGTCTTCGAACCAAGGCTTGATATGTTGCCTCGATGAGAGCTGGGAGGCTTTCCATCTCTTGTGCATCGAAAACCCTAAGCCTGCCTTTTACATTTTTGACCATCTGGGGATGCTATTAATCACCAATATTTCTCTATGCTACAAAATCATATTCTAGTGATCTGGTATCATATGTTCCTTCATCTACAAACAAATTATTTATCATTGCGAGGAAAACCTCCATTTTTTTGAGTTATGTTTCTGATCCGGATTGAATACCACTAGTTGGATGCAACCGTCGTGCCCTTCGATGTTCTTGATTTGAACACATGGGCATGGAATCCCAAAGCAACTTTGTTTTCCCTTATACCTGGAGAAGTAAACACATGGTTCCTATTGGGATTTTTCCCATACAATGATAAAAAAATTCTCAAAATACTTAAATATGATACTATTTCCTGATTGATGGGAATCAACACATGGGTGTTTCCAAATTTGAGATAAGGTAGTTTGTAAATTGGATATGTATTTTATCCTATCACATAGATAAGGTTATATTTCCTTCTCATGAGGATATATATCTTTTATATATATTTAGATGAGATATGTGTTTTATTATAAACTAGGAAGATACATGGTGATTTATAAATTTAAGATTCAATATTTTATATCTTATCTATTTTTGAAAAAGGAAATAGCTGGTAGAAAATAGAGGGAGCTGCTCAAGATGTAGTCAGTTGAGATCAAGGGGAAATGATCCATCATGTTTACAGTATCCCCTAGGGATCATCTGTGATGGTGAATGAGGAATAAATGGTGGATCTAAATTGTGATGGAATACCAAATTTGTGGTAGTATGTGAAGCGCATCAACATAGAACAGGTGCGAAGTAGTAGTGGTGAGATTTTTGATTAGGTCCATGTTTCAAAAGTCATCTTGATTGTGGTGATTAAGAGGCATGTCCCAATTAATGATAAGTTGTTCATCACGATGGTGAGATCATGGGAGAGAGAGAAAAGTAGTCATTAACAATTGTTTTTTTCATAAACTAGTTGCAGATTAAACCATCACCGAATCATTTAGTGGTGGTTTTTAAAAGTTTCACGTTTTGCATGGTCTCTAATAATTTCACAATAGTATTTTTCATTGAGAGTTGGTTTCTATATTCATCATTTTTTGATATTTTTTTGGTATTTTCTAATTTATTTAATGGAGGTTTATTTAAAAAAACCCAAAATTAAAAAAAAAATAAAGATGAACCTAACCGCTGCTAATATATTTAATATTGGTTACTATTAACCACCACTAATTAAGATTTTCATTAATTTATTTAGCATAGTTTTTTAGAAACATCCGCAATAATTTTTATTTTAAAATTTATTTATTTTTAAATAGATAATTAAAAATATAAATTCAAAAACTGTAATATTTAATAAACTAAATAAAAAATTCAAGATAAAATCATTATACATACATCATAAACCCACCATAATATATACATACATCCACAGTCAGCATAACCTCAATCACCATATCTTTAGTTAACCCATATACTAGTCATTAATATATAAATATAAAATATGTCAAACAACAACCCATTCCGAATATATATTCACCTAACAACCTCCACTACATCATTCTGCATTCACATTATCTCATCAACTAAAACTACCCACATTATCTCATCAACTGGAATAAAAAAGAAGATATAAATTAAAACAAAACATAATAAATTTGAATTATAGTAGAATTATTGATGAAATTTAAGCATACCATGAAATATAACAACCATCAAGACCGTGTTCTAATGAATTTCATAGATCTGAACAGTCTACCATCTACCCACTGTGGGAGTCTTTCACCTATAATAAAAACCAGAAATTTTAAGAAAATAAATTCTAATAGAAAAGGCATAGAATATATTCAGAATGTTGAATTTTTTTTGTTACTTTTTAATTTAAAATAATAAATTTTAACATAAAAAAATATATCATGAAAACACTTTGAAAACATAAAATTACCTATTCAAGATATGATTCCAAACTTGAAACTGAAAATTAATATGTATATAACATTCTAATTAATTTTTAAATTGATGTGAAATGCGATTTAATTTTAAATAATAATTTTTTAAAAAAATTATATGAAAACATGTACTATATTACAAAAAAACTCAATTGTGGTTTTCCCATGATTTTAAATCTATCAGAGGTCATTTTCTATTGTTTTGACCATTTCACACATGTTTTAGTGAATTAAAATACTAAAATCAAGTTTATGAGAATATTGGGAAATTCATAACTCAGAATGATGTGACCTCATTTACAAAATTTCACAAATGAATCTAAAGTCATTTTCCTATGATTTCATGGGAATTTGATGCTTTTTTCCATGTTTTGACACCCCAACACACATTTTAAAATCTTAAGTACCTTTAAAAATTGTTTAATGAGTAATTCAGACCACAAAACACATCATATTGATGTGTTGTCTATGATGACACATAAAAAATAACTCAACAGTGGTTGTACCATGAATCAAAAAAATATGTGGTCATTTTCTATGCTTTGGACCATTACATGTACATTATAGTGTTTTAAAACACTAAAAATGCTTTTACAAGCATCCCTGGAAAACTATAACTTGATATGACATGATGTTAATTCAAAAAATTTAAAAATAAATCGAAGGTTGTTTTAATATGATTTCATGTCAATCTGATATCATTTTTCTACATTTAAACCCCCCAATACACATTTTTGGAGGTTTCTGTACATTTAAAAATTGTTAACTGAGTCATTCCAACCACACCGCACGTCAAGTTGACATATTTTTTACACATACACATAAAAATATATAAAATATGTTTTTACTTGGATTTCAGTTTAGTATGAGTTCATTTTCTATTCTTTTGATCCTTACACACATGGTTTAGTGTTTTAAAAAACAGAAAACGTGTTTAAAGGAATCCCATGAAAACTATAACATGGAATGATGTTTATTAAGTTCCTAAATTTCAAAAATAAATTGATAGTTGTTTTCAATTTATTTAATGTCAATGAAACATCATTTTCCTAGTTTTGAACCCCTAACACATGTTGTTAAATGCTTCAACACTTTTAAAAACTATTTTACCATGTTATTTTGACCACACCACACTTTATATTGATGCGTTGTCAAAATTCACACATAAAAAATAATTCAATGATAGTTTTAACAAGATTTAACATCAATCTAAGGTCGTTTTCTATGGTTTGGACCATTACAAATCTATTTCTTTGTTTTAAAACACTAAAAACACATTTATATGTGGCTACAGTTCCTACATTAAAATTAATAATTGATGTGATTTTCCTCTAATTTCATCTCAATTCAGCATCATTTTCCTGATTCTCACCCCCGACACACATTTTAAAGGCTTCAAACTACTTACCAAGTCATTCAAACCATACCATACATTCGATTAATATGTTGTCTAGGAATACAAAAAAAAAATAACTCAAAAGTGGTTTTCCCAATATGTCATGTAAATATATGGTTGTTTTATATGGTTTGGATTGTTATATGCACATTTATGTGTTTTAAAACACTAAAAACTCATTTATGGGAATCTTGGGGAAAATATAATTCAAAATGATGTGTTTCTAGTTCCTGCATTTCAAAAATATATATATGGTCATTGTACTATGATTTCATGGAAATATGATGTCATTCTCTAGGTTTTGACCCCCCAGACATATGTTTTTAAGGACATCAGAACCTTTAAAAAAAATTTATCGAGTCATTCTAACCACAATTCATGTCATATTGATGTTTTTTCTACACATAAAAATTAAAAATAACTCAAAAGTTGTTTTTCCATGATTTCACATCAATATGAGGCCTTTTTCTATGTATTTTACAATTACATGCATGTCTTAGTGTTTTAATACTCTAAAAATGTGTTTATGTTCATCTTAGGAAAATAATAAATAAATATGAAATATATTCATTTCATACATTTTAAAAAATCAAAAAATGGTTGTTTTCCTCTTATCTCATGACAATCTGACATCGTTTTCTTAGTTTTGACCTCCAACACAAGTTTCTAAAGGCCTATCTAACTTTTAAAAACTATTTATATAGTCATTTCAACAACACTACAAGTCATATTGATTTTTTTTCTATGTGTGCACATAAAATATAACTCATCAGTGGGTTTCACATGATTTCATTATAATATAAGGTCATTTTATATGGTTTGGACCATTACAATCATGTTTTAGTGTTTTAAAACCCTAAAAACATATTTAAAAAAACCCAAAAAAACATTTCTCGGAATAATGTTACTTATATTCATATATTTAAAAAATAAATCTTCGGTCATTTTAATCTGATTTTAGGTCAATCCAATGAAATTTTCCATATTTTGACTCCCAAAACACTTTTTTAAAGGTTTCGTTACCTTTAAAAACTGTTTATCGAGTCATTCCAACTATACCCCATATTGGATTGATGTTTTTTCTATGTGTCAAAATAAAAATTAACTCAATGTTGGTTTTACAATGATTTTATGTCAATCTGGTGTCTTTTCTATGGTTTTGACCATTACACACATGTTTTATCGTTTTAAATCACTAAAAACGTGTTTATGAGTATCCTGGAAAACCATAAATCATATTTATATTCCACTGGTTTCTACATTTCAAAAATAAATCACCGATAATTTTCCTATGATTTCATGTCAATTTGATGACTTTTTTCCTATTTTGACCCCCAAAAACATGTTTTCAAAGGGTTATGTTCCTATAAAAGCTATTTTCTGAGTCATTCTGACCACACCGCATGTCAGGTTGACGTGTTATCTATGTTTATATGTAAAAAATAACTCACCGGTGGTTATCCCATAATTTCATGTTAATATGATATTGTTTTCTATAGTTTTAACCATTACACACACATTTATGTGTTTTCAAACCGCAAAAAACACATTTATGGGCATTCTAGTAAAACTGTTACTAAGAATGATGTGTTGTAATTTCCAATATTTTATAAATCAAATGATGGTCATTTTTCTTTGATTTTATGTCACTTTGATATTGGTTTCTATATTTTTATCCACCAACACATTTTATTAAATGAATGAGTACCTTTAAAAGTTATTTACAAAGTTGCAATCAAGAAAATGAGGTCAAATTGTTTTCAAATGTAAGGATAATTATATATAATTCATTTTAGACATGTAGTAATAAAAAAACATCAATATGGAACAATATGTGATCTATATGACTTGAATTGTGTGTTTTCATCATAAATTTTTCATTTTAGTTTTATTCCTTGGCATGATAAGCTATAAGGCAACTAATTTCCTTAAGGACTCTGCTGCTCATCAACTGAAATATAGAAAATAAATCATTTCCCATTTTTGACCACCATTTCTCATGTGTTTTCCTATAAGAATCTTATTCTTTTACTTTTTCATTGAGTCTTCCAATTACCATTTTTGATTCCTAATCGATGGCACTACTTGAACCCCCAATAGTTGTAGCAGTAACTAATGACAATGCCCTACTAAATACCAATGATGGAGTAGGACCAAAATCCATGCCCCCATACACATTATGGATGATCATTCTCTAAAATAATTGGAACTACGTTGTTTTGTGAAACCATTGATGAGTGTGAAGGGTTCACATCCCGTTATTTTTGAATTTTAACCTGTTAATACAAAAATATCAAAAATTATCTTTTAAAATATCTGATCTTTATAATATTATATAAATAATAAATTTCCCATTACTTTTTATTGATATTTCATTACTATAAAAACATAATATTGAGAAATATATTATAATAATAAACAACTGTTAAACCTAATTAATTGGGGTTGGGTAGATGTATCCAACAATGAAAAATTGGCATCGTTTAATCCATTTAGCTAGCCTCATTGAAGTAGGTTTAATATTTTTTTATATTTTATTATTTCATTATTATGTTTTTATAGAAATGAAATAACGTGAAATTGTAATGAAGATTACATACCCCATTGTCTTTGGTAGGGTTATTTATTAAACTACCATCAGGATTCATATGAACATTTAAACATATATCTATTCAGCCAACAGAGTGAACTAAATCATTAGAATTTTTTAAAAAATATAAACAAGTTAGAGAAAAAAACAAATTATAAAAAAATGATATAAATAATAATGAATAATATATAAACCAAAATTGTTCTTTTTCTCAATTAACTATGAGTCCTAGAGATATGAGGAATTACTTATTTCTCATAATTCAAAAATTTTTTTATATAATTCATACTAAAATAATAAAATTAATAAAAATTATAATTCTATTGTGTTTAGGTTATTAAGATTCTATAAAATATGCATTTACCTCATGCTATGGGTCTATGTTAACAAAGATAAAAAACTTCCATTTCTCCTAAGAAATTCCTTTATCCAATTTCTCTTACATATACCATTAGATCAATGACATGTCATTAAACTCATTCCATAATGTCAATTTAAAATCTGTCTATTTTTTGCCTTTATTTTTCAGAATCCATGGGCATGAAACGAAGTGAGGGACATTAAAAAGAAAAAAAAATCTAGATATAAAAAACATATCACTTTATAAGTATATTTAAAAATATTACTCATATCTTTTAAATTAGTTAGAAAGGGATATTAAATTAATATTAACAGTACTTGATTATCAAATACCGCATTTTTACAAGCTGTATGAATATGTCTATAATAATTATAATTAATGGGAAAGTGCACAGTATCAGAAGAATGATTCCTATGATTCTTCCCATAGATTATAATAGAATCACCAATATCCTCCCCAAACATGTCAACTGTAATGATAATCTGGAATTCCTTTAAGTCTCATACATCTTCTTTATTCATATTTATATCCCTTAAATTTTTCTATTTATCTATTTGACAAATTAATTTTACAATTAATAAATTTTTTTGTAAAATGACATACATACCAGAAACGGTAACTCACAAATATCCCCTAGATATAGGGATGACTAACTTCCCCAACACTTAAAGTGAATTAGATGGTGGGATACCTACAATATCCTAGGAAACCTAGGGATCACTAGTAGTCTTTAGTAAAATATAATCACTTGGATCCACTATAGCTGAAAGTAGTGGTGGCATGCTCTGAGATGCTAATCGACTAGGATCTTGAAATTTCTTCTGGGAATTCTTGCAATTCAAATGGTTCTGATATATTAAATTTATAAAAAATTCAAAAATAAAACAGTTAAAAAAAAGAAAACTAAAACAATGTTTATATGTATGAAACACTTATCAATGAGAAATTGTAATATATTTTCATTACTAATTTATACATTCGATTATCTTCATCTTCATTGTATTCATTTTTATCAATCTATATTGTGACATGTGCTTTATTCTCACCTTCTATTGCATCTTCTATTATTTTGATATTGTTTAGGAAAAACTTTTCAATTTTTTTTTGTGGTTGATGAGGTTCACTATCCAAAAGTACCAATTTATCTTCATCACCCATATCATATAAGTCTCTCCGATTTAAGTGAAAAAAACACTCTAATATTCATCTATTTGATTATCCACATGATAAAATGTCTTCAATTGTGATGGAAAGATAAATGGATCATGATCAGTATGCTCACCAGTATGGATCAAGTGAGAGAAGTTGACTGATGTAAAATTTAACAAATCTTTCATTATACCCCCATCATTTTTAACCCACATTCATTTGAATAAGTCAACTTAAAGATAAAAATGGTCATTTAATTAAATTATATAATTCATTTTTCACTAGAATCCCACCTCTTCATGTGTAAATACACTACTGTTTTGGGTTTTCAATTCATTTTCATGATAAATTTTATGAGGCCTAAATCCATGAATATTATAGGCATCAAATTGAATATCATTCCTTAGAGGACCTCAAGACAAAAAAAAATCAAATCATTTGATATTTCAACATGATTTTCCACATTAATTATCTATAATAAATATATAAGGTGTTACCTTTAACATAAACAAAATAAATACATGTCAATAATATGAATATGAGTATATACTTACATGATGGGTGAACCATTTAACAATATCCTTATTAATACATTTTGTTAATTCCATCTCATTTATAGATTGGCCCCTTAGTCTCATCTTTGTTTGAAATAACAATTTATCAATAAATAGACCTGTAATAAAACTATTAAGTAGCAAAGATCTTCATTCTTATAGAAACTCCGAATCAATAAGTGTAAAATTTGACCCATTTCTAATTTCTTATCCAATAGTTGGAAATACCAATAACATGTTCTCAGAATGAGAATTAGTGGAGATGATGTCAAAACATCCAACATGATTGAATCTAGTATCAATCCCATTATAATACCTAGAACATAATTTGACGTATTTTTCAGCTACGTACACTTTAATAATATTTCTTTTGTTTGAGCTTTATTACTCATATATGATTTCAAATTAACTAAGTACCTGATGAAAAAATAAGACAAATATTAGAAAAATTTACACAATGATTTAATAAAATTGAATTCACTAATGAAAATAAAAATAATATCAATTAAACTCTCAATTGGATACATCCATTGCTAGTGTGCTAATCCATCAAGTTTAGATTATTCAACATAATGAAATATAAAATGAATCATGACTCTAGATAATGAAGGGGGAAATAACGTCTCCAAATGTCAACATGTCAAAACAATTATTTCCTAAAGTTCACAATGCTATGTTGGATTTAGGGTAATTACCCAAATCTCATTTAATAAAAAAAACTAAACTAGAACCGCAATTACATTATCAAGTAACGTATTATGAAATTCCAATGGAAACAACTACTCGATCAAAATTTGTGAGTCATGAATTTTAAATTTATGAAACTTCAATATTTTATGTCAATAATTTTTTTTATATTACTTGAATATCCATCTGGAACATTTACATTCTTTTATGATTGAAGGAATATATATTTTTAATTATTTTTCATTATAAAAATCATATAAGGATACTTTCCATTTTCATTTTCCCACAGAACATGATTTATATTCATTGACTTTAAATCCATACGATAATTAAGGAGATCCTTTGATTTGCACTGCTCATTAAGTAATGTGAAAATCGCATTATCATTTAAGTTATTCTCAATATGCATTAATTAATGATTATAACATATCAAATTAAACTCTAATTATGGATGTTTAAAAAATATACTCATTTTCTTCAATTTTTGTATTCCGTCTACATCAGATATTGTACCTCACACCCTTTTCCACCTTCTTTAAAATGATTATATTTTTCAAATTATTAAGTGATGTTCATTAATTGTCCAATGATTTATAATCCATACAATATCTATGGTGAGTTTCTTAATTCAATATCTCCATTTATTTATGTCCTATTAAACATGAATTTTTGAGAAGCATCAAGAAATAAACGATGGTAGAAGAAACACCATTTTCATTTATAAGGTAATTGTTGTGGTTCAATATAAAAATTAAAAACTAAACTAGCCAAAACAATACGATTTTTCCAACCAAATAAATTTCCATATCCAAGAAAGTTAATAATTTTCCACATTAATGAAGCATGATTTTGAATATTTTTCTTGTTGATGCATCATATATTTACATACCATTATCCCATAATTCTCGAAAAAAAATTATTAGAGGTTGAAGGTAAACATCAATGTCATTTCCAAATATTTTCTTTCTCAGCATAATCATCTAAATGATGAAATAATTATTCTTCATACACATCCATGGAGGTAGATTATAGGGGTTGAAAACTACTTTCCAAATTCTATAATTAGTACTTAAAGTACCAAATGGGTTTAAACCTTTAGTTTCCAATACCAAACATACATTAATTGGATCTAAATAAATATATAGAAATAATGAATCAAAAATCTTCCATGATTTTTAATCTTTCGGATGTCTCGTCAAGACATTGTTACTATCTTGAGAATTCCACTTTATGTCGCATGTAGTCTAAGATGACATTAATAATATTTACGAGCATGGATTGAGAGAAAAGCAACACAATAACTTCGTAGGATTTTTCTTCTTCTATTTATTTCTAGGGTTTTATTAACTTATACTCTCATTGTTGTTCATTGAATTCCTTCTTCATGTATAACATTTTATGCATTCTTCTTTATCACACTCTTCTCTCCAGTAAAGCCTGAAATCATTAGTGAATGCTTATATCTTTGTATTATAAATTCCATGTTTTTTAGAACATTATTCATCTCATAGAATGATATAGGGTTGTTATATTTAGTTAATTAATTATGGAGAAACTATAAATTTAGGAAAATTACTTTTTCAATAATTACATAGAGACACTTGATATCATACCGGTTAAGTAGAAAAGACAACTTCAAATAATTAACTCACCCATCATACATTTCTAGTTTCTCATATTAAACTAACTCATAGAAATCATTTTTTTCTTATGTTATGAGAAAGAATAACTTTCATACTATTAACTAAAGTTTCTTTTGATCTATTAAAATCATGTACATTATATACTGTAAATCAAAATGAATAATTTTTTAAATTTCTAATTGAATTATTCTATGACCAGTAAATTTGTATCTCACTTACAGGATTTTTATGGTTTTTATTTTCTATAACTATCAATTAACCATGCCAAATTAGACATACATACCTAGAAGTAAACTCTTTCAAAATAAAATTCTCATATAATTGTTTCTATTCAACCAATACTTGAATTTTGAATCAGGACATACATATTTTATTCTATCATCCAATAATTGATTTAAAATTTCATAATCTAAAAAATCATCCAAACCCCTGGAATATTGAGGTGTGTTCCAAGGTAAATTTGTCCAATTTTTTTCAGATATATTAAATTGCTACTCTTCTTCTTATGTATTCATATATACATATATAAATGGGTAATCAAGAAAGTATAATCAAAATTAAACCCCACCAAAATTCATCTAGCATGATCACCAACTCTATACTATAATTCTATCAATATAGCTTTTAAAGTCACGTTTAACAAACAAGTATTTTTATTCCATAGAAATTATCATTCCAGCATGGAAGAAGAATTCTAAAACATTAGTGAATAATTAATAAAACCAACTGGTTTTCTATCCTCATATAAACTATTATCCCAAACTCATTTGGGATTACTCTCCAAGAATTCATGAGTGATAAATGAATCATGTGGTTACAAACTATTTAAACCCCAATGATGAATAAGAACCCATCATATAAATAAGTCACCATCCTCATTTGTAACAATAATTAATGATAATTATGTGTATAATATTATCAATTGAAAAAATTGTTATTTGATTTTTCAATACGATATACTACATAAAGATATATCTAGACCAATAATACAATATTATTAAATTGTACCATATGATTGGGGATCACACTCCCTAGGAAAAGTTGAAGAGGGGCCACCATAGGGGATCATCATCAAGGAGAGTGAGGGTCATTTTTGGGTAGTAGGTAGTGTTGGGGTCCTGAGAATCAGTGGTGAGTGTAGTGCGAGGGTCGTTCACCGATGGGGTTGAGGGGTGAGCTATTAGGGAGAAGGAGTATCAGGGGGAAGGGAGAGATATCAGAGAGAAGGGTGATCACTATCAAAGGGAGGCTGATCTGAGAAGGAGGGGAGAACACTGGCATTAGGCAGAGGTGAAACCAAGGGGGAGGGGTAGTCATCAGTGTTAGGGATAGGTGCAAATGAGAGGGGGAGTGTCAGTCACCATCCTTGAGGAGAGTCACGACCAAGGGGTGGTTGTTGAGGGATCACGGGGTTTGGGAAGGGGTAAGGCATCTGGAAGTAGGGGGTCATAATTGGGTTTATTTTTAAATATTAGTGATGGATTAAAGAAAATGACCAGTAAATATAAAAACAATTAGTGGTGTTTTTTTGAAACCATCATAATTTATAAATTTTATTTAATACGCTTTGTTTGGTGGTGGTTATTAGAACCGGTGCTAATAAACCACCCCTATGACCTCTTTCTTTATAGTGAAAATACATTGGGTGTTTCAAGATGGTGCAAGGATGATTCGTGTTTGGATGAAGATACATGATGTAGTGTAGTTTAATTGATATAAGGTTGAATTTTTTCCTAGATAGATTATTCGAGCATGGCGTTTCTGTGATGATTTTCCTCCAAAAGATTGAGGTGTATTGGGGTGTGGTTTTTACATAGGGTTTCCAATGCCTTCTTTTTTAATTCATGTTTAAGAATTACTTGGATTTTGTACTCTCTAATTCTTAGTGGATAATTCATAATTTATTTACGGTTTCTAATCCAATACATCATAGGTTTCTTCCATGTTAAAAATCCTACATATTGGTTTATTTTTTCTTCTTTACATTTCTCTCATATTTCATCAGGTTTCTCAATAATTGTTTCTCAAGTGATTTTATTCCTAAACTTAAGAATCTCACCCAACACAAATCTAGGGATGTTTTCAGGTTTCCAAGCATAGAAGGGTGGGAACTGTATTGAACAACACCTTCCCAATGATTATTCTGAAGATGGTGATGTTCTCTATAACACTTTATTTATAAATCATATGTGGAAGTCAATGTTAGAAACAATGACTTCTTTATAATATTCCTTAATAAGGAACTCTCTTGAACAACACCCACCCTTATACTTGTTTAAAAAACATTTTTTTCTTTTGTTTATATATATATTAATACAAAACAAAAGAAAAAAACTAAACAATATTTTTTTTACAAATACTGGGACTAAAGCCGTATTTTATTTATGAAAGAAAAGACCTCTTTCTATCTTGTAGAGGGAGACCCATTACATACTTCAAAGGCCAAATAACAAGTGGCCCATGAACATGGTTCAAAGTACCAGGGTCATGAAATCACTAAAGTAGGCCTAAAAGACCATTTTTTGGTCCAAAAGGGCCCTTTGGTGAATAGTACTACTATAGTACCCGAGCTCCTACAGTACCACCCACACTATAGTATCCACCACTGCTATAGTGTCGCCACAACATTAGTCTCCCCACTACTACAGTGCTTCTATAGTACCATTCCACAGTGCTTTGGAATTCACCCCTATATAGATTTGATCCCTGATCTTTTGGATACCAAGTTGGAGCCTTTACCACTTGGGTAAAGTCTCTATGGAAATATTAAACCAAAGTAAAATGTTTAAATATTCGGTATTACATTAAATAAATTATTCCAAAATTATTAAATAAAATCCCACCTAGTCTCCTATTTTATAAGAGAGATATTGTCAACATTTTTTTAAGGTTTTTAATGTGGGATTCAGAAACCACTTTTCCCCCATTTAGTAAATATTATGTTAGTTATAATAACACATTAATGATAATAATTTATTACTCATAAAATATTTTTTTTTGAAAATATTTTTTTTAATAATATAATAAATAGTAACTACTAAAGTCGTAGTAATGGTTGCTAATAATTTCATTAAAATTTTTTAAAATTGTAACTAACAATATATATTTTAAAATGATATGATTAATAATATAATTAAGGAAATATAGCTATTAATAATCTCAAATATTGAATACAAACAATGTAATTGCAAATATATTTAACTTAATATTTAAAAATAATTATTAATAATTAATAATATAATAAATATTAAATATGTTATTATTATTTTAGTTATTATTATTATTATATAATATTTTATGTCATCTAAATTATTTTATTTCTATTATATTTAGGACTAAGAATAATATTAATAATAAAAAAGATTATTTTGTAAATAAAAGACTTATCATTAAATATTATATTTTTTAATTAATTTATTAATTAATATGACTTTATAAAAATAATATATTAATTATCATTACATTATTAATTATGAATTTGGAAATTTTGACTTTATTATAATCATCAATTATGAAATTATTAATTATCAATATTGGTAAAAATAATCATATTACTATTAAAAATTATTAATTATTAATTGAATATTAATAATTATGACTTTAATAACAATAATAATAATCATAATAATAATAATATTGACTATTACTAGTATGTAGAAAATATTATTTATTTTTAATTAATAAATTAATTATATTTTAGTTATGAAGTCATGTATTATTATTAATAAATAATATTTTCTATTTTTTTAATTTTAGGAAATTATTTTAATTTTTGGTTATTTTATATGTTTTACGTTCATGTCTTAAATTTCATTTAGAATCAACATATAATTTATATTTTACGTGCTTTTCTAGTTACCTAATTCTTTTAATGTCCAAATTTTATGTTTTAAAATGAAAATGTTTGATATCATATATTTTTTTATATTTATTATTTTTATGAAAAAAATTTATTTGTAATTACTTTTTATGTTTTTTTCATTTTTTAAAATTACATATTCATTTTATTTATAGTTTATTTTTTTATAATCTTTCAAAGGTGCCTTCATGAATCAGAAAAAAAACTTATTATCTTTCGTGTAGATAAATTTGGAAGCCTATAAAATATAAATTGTATATACAATCTAAATGTATCATAAAAAGGATTGAAAATAAAAATGTTGTTGAAAATTAATAGAATATCATAAATTTAAATTAAAATAAATAATTTATTAAACAAAATTTATTCATTAAAAACATAACATTTACAGTCAAAAACATTTATCATCAGAAAATATAAAATAAATAAAATATATAAATAATTTAAAACATTTAGTGTACAAAAAAGTTAAAATAAAATTAATTCTAGAAAAAAATAATTTTTTTTTATTCACACAGAAAATGTTTTCTAAAAAACATTTAAGTACAAATGATATGTTTTTAATTAACAATATGATGTTCCATTTAAATTATTTTTCATAAAACCTTATTTATGAATTTTTTTTTTATTTTAAATTATTATTTTATTGTTTCGTCAATTTTTCATCATTCATTTATATTTTATTAATACTTTTTATTTTATAGGATTTCAAGATATCCTACATGAAATATTAATATGTTTCAAGTAGTTGACTTTGGAAGCTTACAAAACTTAAATAATAAGTATAATAAAAATGAAACTAAAAAAAAGATTAAACATATAAAAAATCATTAAAAATAAAAATAATTTCATAAATATAACAAAAAAGTAATAATTTACAAGACGTAAAAATTATTGATTAAAAAACAAAATTTAAAAATAAATTAATTTATGTACATAAAATATAGAATAAATATAATAAATATGAAATTTAAAAAATTGAATGAAAAAAATAAAAATTATATTAAAATAAAATAATTTTATAAAAATCATGCCTGAATTTTTTTAATTTAAAAAATATAATGTTATCTTTAAAGATAATCTATAAGTAAAAATGTAATGTCGTTATACAATAATATTTTATTCCATTGAAATTATTTTTCTTAATCAAAATTTTCAAAAATTCTATTAATTTTAAATTATTTTATATATGTTTAATCAATGTTTTAAATTTCACTTATACCTTATTTATACTTTATAATTAATAGGCTTTCAATGTAACCTACTTGAGACATTATTATGTTTCATGTAGGTGACTTTGGAAGCCTGTAAAATGAAAACTATAGGTACAATCTTAATGAAACTAAAAAGAGAGATTAAACATATAAAATTTTTTGAAAATAAAAAAATTCATAAATATAACAAACCAAAATTAATTTTTATTACACAAACTTTATTGACATAAAATATAACATTTAAACTTATAAAAATTAAATTGAATAAAATATATTATAAATTAAATCTATATGAAATTTAAAAAATTGAATTTACCAATAACAAATAATGGAAAAAAAGTAATTTCATAAAAATAATAAAAGAAATTAATTTATAGAAAACAATATTTTCTAAAAAAATAACAGATGTTTTGTTTTGATACATATTTTTTTTCTAATATTGATATTAATTTTCATCAATGTTTTTTACAAAATTTTTTCATTTTTAATTAGTTTTTATATGTTTAATCATTGTTTCAAATTTAAATTTTTATTGTATTTATTCTTTATAATTTATAGGATTTGAAATTCATCTAATTGAAATATTATTTTGTTTCATTTAGGTGACTTTGGGAACATTTAAAATGTAAACTATAAGTATACTCCTAATGAAACATAAAAAATAAATTAAACATATTAAAAATAGTTGAAGATAAAAATAATTTCATAAAAATGACAATGAAAAATTAATTTATATGATACATACATTAGTGATAAAAAAATAACATTTACATGTCACAAAATTTATGCACATAAAATACATTATAAATGAAATTTATATAAAATTTAAAATAATGAATGTACAAATAAAAAATAATTAAAAATAAAATGAAAGAAAAAAATAATTAATGATTTTTTTAATTTAAAAAAAACAATATTTAATGCCAAAATAATTTATAAGTACAAAAATTAATTTTGAAAATATAATTATTAATAGTCATTTATAACAATAATAATACAAATATAATTAATATATTAATAAAAAATAAATGAATAGTTTTTATAAATATCATATTTAATATTTTTATTAATGTATTCATTAATTATTATTAATAATATAATTAAAAATGTTATCAATTTTAAATAATCATCACATCGAAATGAATTTATATGCATAATATTTATTTAATAATAATAAAATTTAATTATAATATTAATGTGATTTATTTGACAATAAAAAATAAATATTATTTCTTTTAACAAATAGTCAACAAAATTTCATATTTAATAATAAAATTATTATTATATTTAAATTATTTTATTTATACACATAATCATTATTATCGTCATTATTATTCAAAAAATATAATAATAAAAATTAAAAGACAAAAAATAAATATTTCTTAATAATAATTCATTATAATTAGATTATTAGCTATTAAAAATTATTTGAAAATATGAAATTATTTAAATTATTAATTATGTTTTTATGTTTGAAAGTAGAAATTATTTAGTATTTGTAATCCCCTCTCCCAAGATATTTCTAACTTTTAGAAATTATTAATAATGTAATGACTTTGACTTTCCAAATAATGTTTTTGGATATTTTAAAGATCATTTTCGACACCAGCTGCTTAGACGGTGTGCGATTCTGATGCTTGTTGTGACCAGAATAAATGTTAAAAATAAATAAAATAAATAAAATAGAATGGGTGTTGAGTTTTCTTGGATATATGGAATAACATCTAAATGGGGACCCAAAACAGAAATCCGAGTGCACTGTTGAGTTTAGAACGCTGGTTTTACGCTATGTGTGAGTTAACCTTGGTCGCCACAGGGCATTTTTGGAAAAGTCATCATAGGTGTGGAAGTGGATAAAATAATTAAATAAATTATTTTATTTATATTTGATAATGCAACGACTGATGAGTATTTAAGTATAATGTTATGGAGAAATCCTAGGGTTAGATGCATAAACATGTAGCCGTTGGAGAACAATTGGAGAGATCATTAGAGGATATCTCTTAGAAGAATGATGACTAGATCATGGATTGATGGTTGTCGCACAATATGATTGAAGGATCTCACCAACGATAATGTTATAGCTCCGTTCTTCATCGTTGATTGATATGTATCGAGGTAGGACATTTGTTTTGGTTGGATTCTTTCCCCATTATTAGTTTATATGACAAACCTGAATCAATCGACCAATGGATAGATTCACATACTGGTCTTCTTGCTAGATGGGTTAGATTAATTAGGTTTTGGGAGATTTTCATTGTGATTTTTGGTTCTTCATTTGTCATTCATATGGAAATGGATTGAGATCGAAATGAACATCGATCTAGGTTAGTTTCTCTTTAGCGTTCCTGTGATTTTATCCCCTGATTCTTCTTTCAATGTGGTCATTCTTCATTTGGACCGTGGTTCAACATATCCCTATCAGTCGATCATTTCACACCTATTTCTTGGTGTAATGATCATATATTTTAAATCTAGGATCAACATGACGCGATAACGATGTGATGATTTATATAGTGACGATTCAAATGGTATTGGATACCTGATTTCAAATTCGATGGAACAAATTTAATAATGACATGTTGATCTATTTTTTGAATGAATTTTATAGTCGGAACATGTTGTTAATTGACTGTGAGGTTCGACCAAGATAGATCCCTGATTTTAGGCTAGATTGAAGATGAAATCCAAGCCAATGGAAGTACGAGTGTGTGCTAAAGGAAGAACCAGTGATTCTCTAAAATCATGAACCACAATATGTGTAATCTAGGGTTTTAATATGTATGGGACCCCATTTTCATTAGATAGGTTTTTAGGAGAGAGTTGTGAATCACATGGTGTGTGACCCTGTCACACGGCGTGTAACCTCTCTTCTGGGACTCAGCATGTACCTCAGAGGGTTCACAGAAAAGGATTGGAGTGCACGGTTAGAGCGCACAATGTACTCCCCTACATGGATAGAACCTAGACTAGAGTACACGTGATAATCCATGTACTGAAACATGGGTAGAGTTCACTGGAAACCTACCCACTGTGTACTTATATACAGACATGGGCAAGAGAGACAGGAAGTTTACACGAGTAGGACCCGGGGTCAAGGGACATGACGTATGACCCCTTCTACATGTCATGTACTATTTTAAAAATGCCATGGATCCATTTCCCTCTATATATTGGTCAAGTTTTGTCTGGGTGCATTCCCCACATCAATTCCATGAGGTTTAGAATGTAATCATCTATTGTACATAAGATAATGATCCCATCAGTAGGACTTCTTGGATAGAGTCATTGGAATCCCTCAGTGAGGCCCAGAGTGATATCCTCTATTCAAATTCATTCCCTTGGTGGAGTTATCGGGATCATCATGAACACAAATATGCAAGAACCAACCCTATAATTAGAAAGTTAATCAAAAATGAGTTGTTAGTATCGCCCCATGGCCCTTGGATTGATCCTCATCTATGTATCATATATCTTTGGAATTTCAGCAAGAACGTCTAATGGAGAGACCCGATGAGAATTCCTCTTAGACAGACGTCACCAGTACTATTAGAATTGTGAGTGTGTTTTCCCAAATGAGGGCTATGTGGAATCTTAATACTGGAGTCATAGGATGGCATATTAAGATTGTGACTTACCATTTAGACTATGTGTCACTGTTGAGTATATCTGGATATTCTTGTCATATGTTTTGTAGAAATATAAATATTTATATCTATATGTACGTCATTTTTTGTATGATTTATAGTTTTAGGGTAATCTAATGGTTATTGTTATACTCACCCATGCAGGAGTATTTCTCGCATAGGTCATGCCTTATGTAGATGGTCGACCTTTTGATAGAGTCCTTGATCGACCATTACTAGATGGTTCTTAGTGATACCAAATAGACTAAGGTGTGTTCATATAGTATTCTAGAGATAGGTCCCTTTAATATTTTGGTTGTACTTGTTTTCAGACTATTTGTGGTGGGATTATATTCGGATCGATTTACATTACATCATGTTGTACAATGTTTGTGGGATTTAGATGTATAAATTCCTGTTTTTTCAGTAGTTTTTATATTTCATCATCATATAGGATTGAAGTTATGTGTGTGTGTATAGATACTTAGGTTACGGCCTCCCATGTTAGTGATATTCTAACTCAGTGCTAGTCACCATCCCCTGTCCTATTAGTGGCGTTCTTGGGGAGTCATAGTACATGACCCACTAGGATGGGACATGATATATTGGAATTAGAGAAGTCACTTATACTATAGGATCTGAGTTTGTGAGATTGGTTTGGGGAAATTGTGTTATGTGTTTTCAGTTTGGATTTCAAGCCAGGGAATCCAGTGTTGGTGTGACGGCTAATGAATCCACACACCAAGACTCTAATCACCTACTTTTTGACTCAGAACATGAGAACCCTGGTTGTAGGGAAAATAATTGTAAATGCATCATATAGGAATGGGTTGTGGTTTTCATGTCCTTCATGAGTCATGTCTCCAGATATACTCATTTAATGTGGTATATATTGTTTATTATTGGATGCCTATGTGACATATTACACCTAAGATTCAAATTCAGGATCATGAGGATGATCCCCTCAGTGATGAGGCATCAATGTTGGGACCAGTTCCAGGGGTGTTACCTCCAGGTGGTGCACCAGTTATACCACCACTATAGAGACCTGTTTTTTCCCTTAAAAGAATTTGAGATATTTTTGGAAACTTTTATAGAGCTAGGTGCTAAGGCAATGTGCGATTCTGAGGTGAAATGTTCTTAGAATTAATTTTATAAATTTTTTAAATATGTTATATATTTCCCATGAATTGTAAATTAAATAAAATGAGATATTTCTTAAATAGTTGATCAGATCAGAAATATGAGACCATGGTTGGGTTAAGAATGTAGTTTTTACCCTAAGAATGACATAAAATGAGTTGGAGTGAGACGTTTAGAACCCTCACTTGTTGGTGGTAGGTTATGTAGATTAAATTAATTAATTAATTTAACTACTTGATTTATTTGACCTAACTCAAAAGACTCTAAATATATCACCATTGAAAATTATTTCAGGGTTTTCTCATAATTTTTAGGAATCAAATAGAGAGAGATCCTCCCCTCATCCCTTTCGAAAATATCTTTGAAGAATGAATAACAATGAATGACAGAACGTTAGATCATATCAGATCAATATGCGATGAATGAAACATATCCTCTGCCTTCAATGGAGAACAAAATATTCACCAGAAATTGATCCAAAGATGAGTTTGGACTCATATTTTGTGACTTTTACACATTGGATTAAATATTTGAGTGGATTATTTTTTTTCTACAATATGAACTTCATTTGACCTTTTCATGAGCCCACGTAATGATTTTAATATTGTTTAATCTTCGTTATCTTACCCGGTTCCCCATTCCTGAATGTCAGCCAAGAACTCTTGGTTGATGATGTTATAAACCTTTTTTATTGGTTCTTTTCTCCCTTTTTCTCTATGTTATTCATTGATGGAACTCCATAATTTTCGTTTTAATAGATTTTCGGGCGTTCCGATCTCAATCTGGCACCCGCATTCATAGAGGATCGAAGAAACATTAACATTTTTTTGAGCCGAGCACATATTTGGGAATCGTGCGAGGTGAGGATGAATGATCTAGTAATTTTTCTTCAATAACATGACGATCATAGGTGAAGTTTCATGAGTAATGAGACTCTCATTGATGAATCAATCCATTTTCTTGCGAATGACATCTGACATGTAAAATTCATGGCTAGTTCCAAATTTTTCAGGATGAATCGCAGTGGGATCTGATGTTTTTTACCAGATTCAAAGCACAGATAATGATCGAGACAAATTTGGATGTTATTTCAAAAATATTACTACCCACCTTGTAAAAAAATAACACATGACATGTATCTTCATTCTAGAGGTGACTCTAGGGTTTAGAAACCCATAAGTATGGAACACCGTGTACTCCCCTGACACACTTTGTATTACCTTCCCATGTAAGTAATCCATGTGATAGATCACATGGCCAGGAACATGCCATGTACTGAATACACAGACATGGGTTGAACACATGAGTGGTACCCTAGGTGGGCCGACACACCGTGAACCAAAGTACATAGACACGAGGTCCTGGTACATAGACACGACCAACAGACATGACCCTAGTCTTGGATACTTTGGACACATAATGTATTCCTTCTACACGGCTTGTTCTACAACATGGGATGTGACCCATGTACCAACTAGAGACATGGATAGATAGTGAAGAGGGGCCTCACTCCATGTGGGTCCCCCTCACATGCCGTGTACTACTTGATCTCTTTCAAGGGAACATTGAATGCATGTATCTCCTTCGTTTGGACTCAGATTTTGGGAATGTGTGATTTATATCCTAAGTGTTTTTCCATTTAGAATGTGATGGTGACCCTAGAAGAAGATTTTGAGATAAAATGTGAAATGATATGTGTTTTTCATGCATTAAGGAAACATATGATGATGGAAAAGATCATCCAAAATCACTTGAGTAGTACTGAGCTTACCCTTCATATGGGTTGGGAAGTGATGTTCCCTGATTGAAGTTCCAAGCATAACCTCCCACTGGGCTGGGCAGTGGTGTTCCCCAATGATCTATCCAAGTTACCCTCTAATAGGAATGGGATATATAGTTCCAAGATGTTATGGGATGACACTACAACTAGGCTGGGCAATGAAATTCATGGATAATATCTTTCATGTGTAACCCTCCACCAGGGCTGGGCAGTGGAATTTCCTTGATGACTAACCAGGATTACTCTCTAGTAGGACCTTGTAGTGGTTTTCCCTAGTGACCTTACTGAGTGGTTCCCTCTAGTTTTATTGGGAAGTTTTATTCTTTGGTGCCTACTAGAATATGACCATCCTAATATACCAGGGCCCGAGAACCTTTCCTATGACTACTGACCCCTTGACTATGTGGAATAGTGACGAGGTGTGGTTTGATGTACCATTGGAATCATGAGAAAGAGGGATTCTTTCCCCACCAATATGCATCCCTGTGATATAACCTAAAATTGTGTGAGTGATTCAATACCTCCTAAAGTGGATAGTATCAAGGTGTGGTGATTGATTCCCATAGAATTGTGTGTTTGGAGAATAAACATGTGATGCTGGGAACCGTAAATGGACTTACCTTGGAACTTTTGGCTACTTAGCTTCTTGGGAAGATCTTTGAGATGGAGATCCTCTTACTCTCTTGGTTGGGATTCATTTAATCAAAAAATATATATGTCCAACTACAGTACCCACTCCTGGGTTTTTTGTTACTCTCCCTCTAAGAGAGGCAAATATGTGTGTGGTATTCTACATGCATTCGATGTTTAGATTCTTATGGTTCGATGAGTCCACTCTCCTGTTATCGGTAACAAATACTCATATAGATGATCATATTATCACCATGTCAATATCATTGAGATATTATTTGTTTACTTTCACTCTTTTGTTGGGTTAAGTTGTACTCTTTTAATGTACCTTATTGTCTCTACTTCATTCCTATTCAGTGTATCCCTTACTTCCCCACCATCACCTTTTAAGGGTGTTCAACTAGGTATGTATATACTCACCCCTGCATAGGATTTTACCAACACGTATCATGTTTTTGTATATGTAAAACATTTTGATCGTGACTTCAGAGGAGCTTTGGGATATGGGGTTCCTGAACCACATATGATGTTTGTAGCTTGGGATACAAAATATGAGCCCTCTCATCTATTTACTCATTTTCCAGTTTTTTCAGATTGGGACACATTTTTGGTTGGGTGTGTATTTTTCCCTTTTCCTTTTAGTCTACACTACTTTACTTCATACTGTTTAGATGTCCATGCATATTTTATTTATTTGTAGCAGTGTTGCATCTTTTTTTTTCTTTACCTATTCACTTTTTCATTGAGTTGGTTGTGTGTGCACATATAGGTATTTAGGAAAAGGCCTCCCCATGTTTAGTTATTCCTTCGGTTCTTGTCTCCACCCTAGGACTATGGATTCGAACTTGGGGTAGTTTCATGTTGATCCTTGACTTGGTTCAAGTCATTACATATTAGTATAAGAGCAATTTCATTCCTTCCGGATTTGTTCAGATGTTTCCCCTTAAGAGGATTGGTTGGGTTTAGGGAAACATTTTCAAAGTGTCTCAATTGTGGATATCAGGATAGGGAGTCCAAGGATAGTGCAGCGACTGGCGTATCCATTCACTGGGACCTTGACTACCTGCTTTTCAACTCATCATGCAGCAAAATTTGTTTCAGGGATCAATGGTAAATGTATCCTATATGATTGAGTCTTTGAATGTCCTTCTTGAGTTAGCTCTCCATTGTTTTTGATATATATATATATATATATATATTCTCATATGACCACAGTACTCCTTGATAACTTTTTGAATGCATCCACGACAACATCCATCCATGATATGATCACTAGTTCATAACGATGACCTTATGAGCGACGACGCCTCAAGTTAGGGCCCATTTTATGATCCCCTTCCTCCAGGTGGGTAGGAAGCATCACCTACACATTTTACTAGTATATTTTCCTAGTATATCAAGATAATGACATGTGTAGGATGAGAAAACTCCATGGGTTCTTTCATCAAAGGCCACTGAGGTTCCACGGTAAGCCAGATCCCCAGGAAGTGAAGGATTGTCTAGAATCAGTGTTCCATATATTTCAGTTTATCTAGACCTTGATAGATCAGATGGTGGATTTGGTAGCTAGTATTTTCCATGGACTAGCTAGGCATTGGTGTATTTTTTTTACACAGATGCATGATGAGTCAGCACTCTCATGGGATGAGTTCTTGTATCTACTTAATGAGGATTACTTCACCTACTATTTACAATCCATTCAGATTTGTGTGATTCTAGAGCTTTAATAGAGAGGGATGATAGTGGATGAGTACGCTTCTAGGTTCCTAGACCCTACACAATACTCTCTCAACATGATTAGTGATGGCTACTTCTGAGCACAAAAGTTTGATCATAGACTTTGCAGAGAGATCTAAGACAGCATAGTACCCTTGTGAATCCCCACATATACTGAGGTGTTGGATTGTGGACTTTTTACAGAGTGTTTCCTATCATAGGTAATCCATATAGCTAGATATTTAAGTGGTAATGACATAGATGAGTCATCTACAGTAATAATAATTCACCAAAGATATCAGAATATGAGACCCTACTATGACCATAATTAGGGACATGGTCATAATGTATAGGGGAAGTGCAGATAACTAGAGCGGGGAAGAGGCTATGTATGTGATAGGTGAGTTCGCAGGGAATGAGACTTCTTGACCATACATGCTAAGCATCCTAGAAATATACTTGAAGAACCACCATGATAGAGTTAACACCATGATCATGGACTAGGTGGAGTTATAGGTTGAGGATAGCATTATGATATCCTTCCAAAACCACCACTAGGTGGCCCGTGCTAGGGAGGTATAGCTAGACAAGGACTAGGTGGAGTTATAGGTTGAGGATAGCATTATGACATCCTTCCAAAACCACCACTAGGTGGCCTGTTCCAGGCTTAGGGATTTATAAGAAGGTGTCACAAACAACTGCAAGCTTTGGATGGCTACAATCCTACAGCGCATGAGATGCTTCGAGGTACAATTTGTGTTTATTATACTATTTCCTCAGGATTAGTAGACACAGGTTCTAGTCAAAATTTGATCTAGATTCCCTTGGTGAGATATTTGGAGCACCTACTAGAGAATCTAGCACAACAGACTTGTCTCAAGGTTTATACAGGAAACACTTCTTTTGTGTCTTTCATCTGCCTGCAGTGCGAGCTATCACTTGGTGGAGAGATATTCACATGGGCATTTTGGTATTCCCAATGGAACCCTATGAAATAATCTTGGTAATGGATTGTATTTTCATGGTTTGATCTTAGATTCATTGTCACCATAGACTAGTCAGATGTCTACACGCTGATGGGATGAGGTTTTCCTTTTCTAGTGAGGGAGGCCTCATTGTAGGGAAATTAGATGTTGTGAGAAAGGGGTTACAAACTATTACCCATAAGTTAGCGAGCATAACCCTTGGTGTAGAATACAATTCATACATCTGGGTTCCCTCATTTGTGGAGTATTATATAGATTTTTTCCTTAAAGATGTCTTGGGACAAATTCCAAGGTAGGAGATGGAGTTTTGTATAGACTTTCATCTTTGGACTTCCCCAATATCTTCTGTGTAATATCGTATGGAACCTACTGAGCTTCGGGAGCAATGATTATAGTTATAGGACATTCGAGAGAATGATTCCATTAGACCTAATGTATCCCATTGAGCAGCACCAATTCTATTCGTGAAGAAGGAAGATGAGAGCTTATAGATTTTCATAGATTATCATCACCTGAACCAGGACACGATAAGGAAAAAGTACCCATTATTGAGTATTGATGACCTATTTGATAATTTTTTATTTTAGATATGGTTCTCCATGATTGATATTAGGTCTAGATACCACCAATTGCGTGTTCGTGAGGATGATATTCTAAATATGCATTTCTGATCTCTCTATAGACACTATGTGTTCTTAGTGATTCCATTTGATGTGACAAATTCCCCCAAAATCGTCATGGATTTTATAAACCAGTCATTCCATGGTACATGGACCAATTTTTCATTGTATTAATCAATTTCATACTCATATACTATACAATATAAGAGGAGCATGCATAACACTTGAGGATGGTTCTTGATTTACTAATAGAGCACCAGTTTTATGTAAAGCTCTCACAATGAAAGTTCTAGATATATGTTTTTTACATTCTGGGGCATGTCATTTCAGAACAAGGTTTATCCATGGATCCAAAAAATATTGAATTAGTTCTTTCTTGGGAGCCACCCAAGAATGTGTTATAGGTGTAGAGTTTTATTGTGTTGGTAGGGTAATATAGGAGATTTCTGGAAGACTTTTCTAGAATTGTAGCCCCATTGACCACCCTAACATGGAAAGGGTATCTATTTACCTAGTATAAGTTATTACATAAGTCCTTTAAGGAGTTCATTCATAGGCCGAAGAGTGTTCCAGTGTTGATACTACAAGAGGAAGGTGTTAAGTTCATAATTTATTTCGATGCCTCATGAGCTGGGCTCAGTTGTGTGTTGAAAAAACATCAGGCATTCAATGCATATGGATCATGGAGGTTGATAACCCATGATTAGAACTACATGAAATAGAACCTATAGCTGACAGTGGTAGTATATTCCTTAAGGATATGGAGAAATTACCTTCTTAGAGATTTCTTTTTCATTTACTCAGACCACCAGAGCCTCAGGTACATCTTCACTTAAAAAGACCTGAATCCGAGGCAGTGACACTGGTTAGAGATCCTACAAGAATATGTCTTTGTGATATTCTATAATATAGTAAAGGTAAATATTTTGGTATATACCCTTTGTAGGAAGTCCCAGGATCACCTAGTGTCAGAAGCTTCAAAGTAGTTAGCTTCCCTAAAGCTGACCCTAGTGGAACTGGAGGGTACAACATCTCTACAGTCAATATTTTTGACTCCTTCACTCATTGAGCATGTGAAATATTTCCATCTTGAATACAAAAAATGTGATTTTTTTGATATCATATCTCTATAAGAAACACACCAGATGGATATTCTGAAATAGGGAATCACAACATCTTGTTCTATGGGAGAATAGTGGTTACGGTCATGATGCGAGAGGAGGTAGTGTGTGAGTTACACACTTCTCCCTTAGTTGTAAATAACAGTGTGTATAATATGTAAATAGATATCTATAAATAGTTTTGGTGGTCTGAAATAATATGAAACATATCTTTGTTCATCTCACAGTGTCTCACCTGTCCATAGGTGAAGGCAAAGAACCATGTTTTGGTGGGTTTGTTGCTGCCTTTTGAGTTCCCAGAGTAGAAATGGGATGACATATACATGGAATTTATTATAAGGATTCCTCACACAATAAAGGAAAATGAAACCATCTAGGTGATTGTTTACCAACTCATGAAGTCGACACACTTTCATACCATTAGGGAGAAAAGTTTGGTGATGAGTTTGGGGCAGTTGTACGTATGAGAGATTATCTGCCTTCACGAGGTACCCTCGATGACTGTCTCTAATCGTGATGTGCAATTTAAATATCCCTTTTGGAGAGGCATTCAGGAGGTATTATGGACCTAGTTGTGGATGATTACCGTCTTTCACCCCCAGATCGATGGAAATACCGATTGCACCATCCATGCACTAGAGGATATGTTGAGGGATTGCATGACAGATATTGACCATAGCTGGTAGGATCACATACCCTTGGTAGAGTTTGCGTATAAAAATAGTTACCACTCTACCATCAACATGAAACATTTTTAGGCCCTATATGGGATACATTATATGTAACCCTTTTCCTATATAGTGAATGGAGAGTCATCTCTCGTGGTCCTAAAGTTGGTGTAAGCCACAATGGAGAAATTTCTGAGTAGATGAAGACAACCTAGAGTAGATAGAAATTATATGATAATATACTTTTAGGTCCTTGGATATTGATATGGTAGATCACGTATTCTTGAAAGTATTTATAAGATGATGAATGCAGAGTTGAGGCCGTGGAGGGAACCTATCATTATGGTTTAACAAGCTATTTGAGATCGTATAGATGGTTGGTGTGGTTTCTAACTACCTTACCCTACGACCATAGCTAGAGTTGATGCATGACGTCTTCCATGTGTCATAGCTAAGAAAATAATTGCATGAACTTATGCCCTTCATTGACTAGGGTGAGATGGACATCATGGTTGGATCCACCTTTATAGAGAACCTGGTGGTGATCGAGGACAAATGAAGACCTTGTGGGTATAGAACATCCCTTTGGTTTTCATGTTGTGGCAACATGGAAATGTATAGGAGAGTTCATGGGATTTGGAGATCCATATGTGGAATCAGTATCTTGAGTTTTTTTCCTAGTATTTTCTTTTTGGGGACAAACATATTGAAGGAGGGAATGATCTAGAAACCATATTTTTTCCTTTTAAGACTTTGAAATATTTCTTAATATATTTCCAAAACTAGGCAGTAAGAAGATGCACAATTCCAAGTCCCAATGTGCCCAAAATTAATTTTATAAAAATATTAAATATATTTCATATTGATAACATTTGGGTAATTAAAGATAATGATATATCTCTTAAGTGGTTGATCATATTGGAAATCTGAAAAGACAGTTGGGTATGGAACGTGGTGTTTACCTTAGGCATGACATAAATTGAGTCGACATGAGATGTTCAGATCCCTTTATCATTGGTGATATGTTAAATATATTAAATTAATTAATTAATTTAATTACATAATTTATTATACCTAACTAAAAAGGTTATAAATATATCACCATGATTAACCATTCCATGGTTGTCTTATAATTTTCTAGAATCCGCTGACGAGAGCTCCTCCCATCATCCCTTTGAAAAATCCCTTAAAAGAAAAAAGAACAAAAAATTATGTAATTCCATATTGGATGAGATCAAGACACAAAAAACATAAAATATCCTCCTCCTTCGTTGGTGAATGCATTCTTCACCAATGATCGATCCAAACAAGAGGTAAGACACATATTTGGTGATTTGTAAACCTTAGAGTAAATGTATGGGTGGATCATTCTTCTTTCTATGATATAAACCTCGATATGCCTTTTCATGATCCCAATTATTGGATTTAATATTTCTTAATCATTTTTATCTAACATGTTTCCCCATTCTTGATCTTCATCCAAGAACTCTTGGCAGATGATGTTTTAAACATTTGTTATTGGTGATTTTACCATTTGTTATTTGTCTTATTCAACGATTGAAGCCCGTGGTTCTTGCTTTGATAGATTTTTAGGAATCCCAAGCATTATTGGGAACCCAAATGTATAGAGCATCAATGAAATGTTAATATTTTTTAGAACTCAGAGTAGATCTTGGAAACTTACGTAGTAAGGATGAATGATCCTATGATTTTTCTTCAAGAACACGATGATTAGAGGTGAGGGTGCATGCAAACTGAGGAAAAAAAACCTCATTGATGACCAGAGCCATTTTACAATGAATAAGGTCCCAATATTGAATTTCATGGACATATTTGAAGCTTTTGGGAAGAATCACGTTGATATCTGAAATTGTTTGACCAAATTTGAAGCATATATTAAGATTGATAGATTTCTAGATGTTATGCCAAAAACATGACTACACACTATGTAAACAAAAAAGAAAAAACGATGTGTATATTCTCACCAATGGAGGCCCTAGGGTTTGAAAACCCATAAGGATGGAATGACATGTACTCCCTTGACATATCATGTATCACCTTCCCGTGTAAGTGAGAGTCGTGTGATGGATCACACAACCATGTACACACCATGTATGGAACACACAGACACGAGTTGAGCACATGGGTGGTACCCCGTGTGGCCCAATATGCAGTGTACCAAAGTACATAGACATGAGGTTCAGGTATAGGGACATGGAAATTAGACACGACTCCCATCTTGGATATTTATTACATGACATGTAGTCCTCCTATGAAGTTTGTTCTACTGCATGGGATAGGACTCGTGTACCGACTAAAGACACAACCAGGTATTGAAAAGGTACCACACACCATGTGGTCTCACCTTACATGACATTTACTACTTTATATCTTTCATTAAATATTTAAATACCCCTATAACCTTCATTTGGACCCGGATTTTGGCCCGTAAGATGCATACCCTAAGTGTTTTTCCACGTAGACCACGATAGTTCCCTCAGAAGCGGCTTCCAAGATACAATGTAAAATGTTCTGGGTTTGACATGCACTAAGGTTACACCCGATGACTAAAGTGATCATATAGAATCACTAGAGTAGTACCAGGCTTACCCTTCATGTGGGATGGGTAGTGGAATTCCCTGATGGCAGTTTCAGGCTTACCGTCCAGCTAGGCTGGGTAGTGGAATTCCCTGCTAAGCATTCCAAGTTATGCTCTAGTAGGAATGTTCAGTGTATTTACTCAAAATTATGGGATTAACCTCTAGCTAGGATAGGAAGTGTCATTCCCCAATGAGATCTTCCAGGCATAACCCTCTTGCAGGGCTAGGAAGTGGCGTTTCCCTGATGACTCACCGGGCTTACCATTCATTAGTTATGGGAAGTGGCATTCCCCAGTGACCTTCATGAGTGGTACCCCCTAGTAGGACTTGGTATTAGTGTTCCCCAGTGACTACCAGAATAGTACCCTCCTATTATATCAGGGAATGATATAGTTTCCCAATACTGGTGACCTCCTGACTGTTCGGACATTGAAGAGGCATGGTTTGATGTACATTTGGACTCATGAGAAAGAGGGATTATTTGCCTAACAATATGTGTCCTTGTGATGAGAACTAAAACAATGTGGGTGATTCAGTTCTACCAAAAGAAGCTATTATCAAGATGTGGTGATTTAGTCCCTTATACATGTTTGTTCAGAGAAGACACATGTGGTACTAAGCATTGTAAATAGACTTACCTTGGAAGTATTGGATAGTCATCTTATTGGACTGATATGTGATATGGATACCCGCTTACTCTCTCATTTGGGCTTCATCAACTAATAATATATATATATATATATATATATATATATATATATATATATATCTTACTTCATTAACCAATCCTTGGGGTTTTGGTTACTCTCCCTCCTAGAGAGGGGAAAACGCCCGGGGTATGCCATGTGGTTTCTATGTCTATCTTCTCATGGTTGTATGATTCCACTCTCCTACTAGAGGTAGATAAGAATCAATTATAAGTTCCTATTATCACCATGTCGAGTTCCTTATGCATGGACAAGTTTACACTCACTCTTTTTTTGTAAAGAGCAGTACTCTTTTACATTACCTTTTTATCTCTACTTCTTTCCTCTTAAGTGTATCACTTACTGCTCCCCCTTAACCTTTTTGGGGTGTTATACTATGTATTTATATACTCACCCCTATATATAATTTCCCAACATGTAACATGTCTTTTACTGACGACAGACATGTCAATCATGAATTTATAGCTTCTTAGGGATATGGGGTGCTTGGAATAAATATGGTGGTCAAAGCTTGGGATAATGGAGCTGGGCACTCTTAATTGTTTAATATTTTTCCATTTTTTTCAAGTTGGGATACATTTGTCGTTGGGAATGTTTTTTCGCTTTTCATTTCAGTTTACACTACCATATTTCATACTATTAAGAGGTATATTCATACTTTGTTTATTTATAGTAATGTTTTATCTATTATTTCCTTCTCTAGGAACTTTTTCATTATGTTGGAAGTGTGTGTTTGTATAGGTTCTTAGTAAAGGGCCTCCCTGAGTTTAGTTTTTCCTTATGCGCTTGTCTCCACCCCATGGACTATGGTGACAAGCTTGGGGTAGTTTCGGCTCGAGCCCCGGCTTTGGTTAGGTCATGAAAACAACCTATTGAACTGAATATGGTACTCACAATACAATAAGATACAGTGCATAGCCTGAGAACCCTTCATGAGTTTCAACGATAGACACCCCTCAGCTTTTGAGGTGGGCATGATCCATAGGTGGCTAAGGACTAGCATGAGGTGGTGACCTGAGTCTTTCATCTGGTCTGTACACCAAAAGAGAATATGGTGGTCCTTTCAATTATAGTTCTTCATATCTTAACAGGGAGATGGTGGGGTTTAGTCACCCAGACATACGATGACATGACTCTACCATAGTCATATTTTAAGCATGTATTGAGAGAGGAGTTCTCTCCCGCTATGCTATGTTTGGTACATATCCAGGAGCATGTACATCTCCATCAAGTTAGCATGAAAGTATTTGAGTATTAATTTAGTTTTACCATCCTTTCCAATTACATTATGGATATGGTTTATGATCATTTTTTTAGGTATGGGACATTCAAGTGATATTTGTGTAGAGAAATCCAAGAGAGTGATATCCATTTAAGCATTCCTACCTATACTAGGGTGAAAGAGTTAAATTTAGTGGTTGAGAGTTTCTTGGATAAGAAGATACATCTAGTGGTTTCCATTAGTAGGAATAAATGAGAATTTACCTTGGAATAAGGGAGCGGATATCAGTCTCTAGTACTTGGACATGTGATACATTTCGATAGTAGGTCCCAAGATAGAGGGAATGTGGTTTAGGGATCACATGATGGGTTTAGTCATTCTCAAGAGAGGCAATGATACTCATGTGATGGTAGGGGACATATTTCATGAGATTTTATGAACTTCCAGACAATAAACAGAATAACCATGGATTGTCCACTGATGTAGAGGTAGTGGAAAGAGCATGTAGGTCCGCAGGTCGGTGGATGTGTCATATGAGCTGGGAGAGTAGTAGAATGTGGTAGGTGCTTTGAATTATAACCACCATCACCCCCAGGTGGTCCATGACTAGATCAGGGAGCTAGAGGACATGGGTGAGGATTTCTATAGACATTCAATTATTATGAACCAGAGAATCATAGAATGATATTATGTATGATTTGTTCTTTTCTACCTTAGATGTAGTTTTGATTGTCACTGTTTCTTGTCATTAATTTCATGCCACATATCTTTTTTTAGAATTAAATATTCTGGTTGAGCCCTAAACTCCATTGATGCACTTAGAGAACCATACTATAAAAGACTCAGTGATCACATACTTGCATCTATAGTGGGACCTGGTTCTTGGAGGCAAGGGTTTCTGTTGGGATCTCTTAGCAACAATGATGATGCCTTGAAATTTCATCCTAGGTATGGAATGGTTATCCACAGTTCATGCCAAGATTAACTATTTTATGTGGCAGATGTGGTTTTTCCACATTTATGGAACTAGATTCTCCTTTTTTTGGGGAAAAGGAATCATAGGAAGTGCAGGATAGACTCATGCATAGGAGGGTGTAGCCGATTACTAATCAGTCAGCTAGCTTGACCCTTGATGTATTGGATTTTATGAGTTCCTAGTTTATTGAAGTGGTGGTGGAGTATGAGGAAATCTTTCTTAAGGATGTTCTAGGTTTACTTCTATCAAGATATATACTTTTGAATTGATCTATACCTTGATATGACACCGATATATACGCCAGCATATCAGTTGGCTCCCACTGAGATTTACGAGATAAGGGTGCATTTGGAGACCCTACAAAGGGAGATCTTTGTTAGACCCATTTTTTCACCCTAGGTAGCCCCACTGTTTCACCCTGAGTTGGAATAGTTTTTTTCCAAGAAGGTAGACATGTGAATGAGGTTATATCTATACTAATGGAACATGAACGAGGTGACCATGAAGAACAAGTATCCACTACCGTGGATTGATGAACTATTTGATTAGTTGAGAGGGAAATGATGGTTCTTAAAGGTTGAACTTAGGTTAGACTATCACCAATTATGATTACGGGATGATGATACATAAAATAAGATATTTATATGTTTCAATAAACACTATGAGTACTTGGTGATGCCTTTTGGTGGGATGAATTACCTATCCATGTTCATGGGACTCATGAACTAGATCTTTCATCCTTTCTTAGATCGATGTGTGGTATTCTTCATCGACAATATCCTTGTGTACTCAGCATCCAAGGAGTAGAATTCGAGAAATGATCAGATGTTTATAGATGTACTCTAAGAGAAATGGATTTATGGAAAGATCTTGAAGTGTTAGTTCTAGATTCTGGTGTTCCACTTTCCGTGACACGTTATCTTAGTAGATGGAGTGGAAGTGGACTCAGTCAAGTTCAATGAAGTGGTAGCTTTGGAACCACCCAATAGTGTGATGATGGTTAAATGATTCATTGGGTTTGGAGGATATTAATGTATATTCAAACCTTATTTCTCTAGGAAAAAAACAACCTTGATAGATTTTACTCAAAAGGGGGATCCTTTCATGTGGATGAAGAGGTTACATTTGGAATTTCAATATTTGAGGTAGAATTTCACAAGAGGCCCCGTATTGATATTTCCATAGAATGGTGTCAAGTATGTATAGTTTTGTGCTGTATCTAGAACTCAGATTAGTTATGTTCTAATGCAGAGGTAAATAGTTATTTCCTATGGTTCATGTCAGTTGAGACCACATGAGGAGAACTACACAACCCATGATCCTTACTTAACAGTGGTAGTCTTCTCACTAAATATGTGGAGACACTAACTTATGGGTGATTAGTTAATCATACATTCTAATAATTGGAGTATTAGGTACATATTATCAACTAAGGATCTTAACTTGAGGAAGATGTGATGGATATAGTTCTTCTAGTATCAGGAATCCAAAATTTTCTAGACTCTTGGGATTTTGAATGTGGTAGTAGATTATTTCAGCAAGATATTATGATCTTAGTTTTTGAATGAGGCATCAAAGAAGTTGGCCTAGTTGCAGTTATCCTTTGAGTATGTATATAGAGAATATTACCTCTAGTTAATGATTGTTACCCCTATTCTATTGCAGCGAGTTAGGGAGAAAAAATTGGAGGATATCGACTAGGAGACCATGTGTACTCAGATATTCAATAAACATGATCCTGATGGATTTTCTTAAGATGGGGAGCATGTCATCCTTTTCAATGGATGCACAATAATACCAGTACAATTTATGGAGTATGTGCTTAAAATAGTTTCATATATCTCCTTTTTTGGTACATCCAAATGGGGAAAAGATATACTAGGACCTACCATATCAGTTTTGTTATCTTGGATTAATAAAGGAGTTGCAGATTTTTCCTCTCGATGCCTTACTTTTAAGTAATTGAAGGCTAAGAACCAAGTTCTAACTAGTTTAGTTCAACCCATAGAGATCCTATAATGGATGTGGGATGGGATATCTAGGTAATTCATTAGGCTATTTCCCCATACATCCAAGGTAAATGATTTCAGCTGGGTGATCATAGATCAAATCACTATGTTAGAAAAAATATTATCTATTTGGGAGAAGAGTTCAATAGAGATCTTCAGATGAATCTATAGTCAAGAGATAGTCTAACCACATGGAGTTCCATTAACGATCATTTCAGATCATGGTTCTCCCTTTAGATCTAGGTTGTGGAAAATATTATTGGAGGCATTTGGGGATCAGTTAAGCTTGAGCACAATGTTTCACCCCCAAACTAATGGATAGAATGAGAAAACCATTCAGGTTCCATATGAAATGCTATGAGCTTGAAATTTGTACATTAAAAATATTTGGGAGGAACAACTATTACTAGTGGAGTTTTTGTACAACAATATATACCATTTGACCACTGGTATTACACTATTTGAGGGTTTGTAGGAGAACCATACATGTTACCATTATTCTGGACTAACCCAAGAGAGTAGGCACTCATTGGCCTCATGTTGGTGATAGAAACTACCAATAATGTTCATATCATATTGGGGTTGATGAAGACTTTGAGATCCATCATAATTCTTATGTGGAAAGATGATAGAGGCCTTTGGATTTTAGGGAAGGAGGCCATTTATTCTTATGGGTTTCACCTCAATGAGGATTATAGAGATTTTAGAAGGGTGGAAAGTTATCTCTAAGATTCATTGTCACATTAAAGATACTATTTATAATTAGTGAAGAAATATACCACTTTTCTCTACCTCTGTAGTTATACCATCTCCACGACATCTTCTATATGTTGCAGTTGAGGAGGTATGCGCACAACCCATATCACGTTATTGACTTGGGCGAGAAGAGTGTCGAGTATGGAGAATCCTTTTCTAAGTACCTATTAGAGATTGATGATTATAAATAAAAGATGTTTTATGGGAGATATTTGACTTCAGTGGGTGTCCAGTGGTAGCACGAGAATAATTAGGAGAGAACATAAGAGCGGGAGGCTCATATTTGTGCTCAGTACCCACATTTATTTGTGTAGCCCTTGTTTTTTATTTTTGAGACATAAATCCCCAAGGTGGGGAGAATTTAATGACATAGATTTTTACTATTTTATATTGGATATTTCATTGATTATTTTTGAGACTTGGTGCTGGGATGGTTTGCGATTTTGAGGTCCAGTGTTCCCAGAATAAATTTTTAAAATATATTAAATATCACATACACACAGTTTTCATGGAAAGTTGAATAATATCTAAATGGGGAACCAAATTAGAAATATGAGGGCACCATTAAGTTCTGAATACATGATTTACCCTAGGTGATACTTAACCTTAGTCGGCACGTGATGTTTATAGAAAATTCATCTTTGGTGAAGAAATTGATCAAATAAATATTTTAAATTATTATATATATATTTAGTTGATGCAGCAACTAAAGAGTCATTAAGTAGAATATTATTGAGAAATCCCAAGTATAGCCTCATAACCTTAGGAACATTGTGGAACCATGGGAGAGAGCATTGGAGGATCTCTCTTAGACAAATGATGGACAAATCATGGATCAAAAATCGATGTGAAACAGAATCGAAGGATCTCACCAATGATCACAGTACAACTCCGTTATTCATAAGCAATCGATATGAAAAGAGGTAGGATGATTGTTTTCATTTAATTATTTCCATGTTTATAGTTTCTATGATGAACGTGAATCAATTGAAAAACAGATTGACTTAAGGATCGGTTGTCTTGTATAATGGGTAAGATTAATTGGAGTTTGAGAGCTTTTATTTGTGATTACTGATTCATCATTTTTCCTTCATAACAGAAATAGATTGAGATCGACCCAAACATCGATCGAGGATTGTTCTTCTTGACTATTCTTATTCTTTTCTCCCCCAATTCTTTGTTCATCATGGGTGTTCTTTGTTAGGCCCATGGTTCAACATATTATAATCTATCAATTTTTGTGCACCTGTTTCTTAGTGAAATGATCCAATATTGTAGATATAGGATCGACATGACGGAATGATGGTTCGAAGATGGAAGCAGTGACGATTAAATAGTTTTGGATACCAGATTTCACATTCTTCAGATCACAATGAATGATGATGTGTAGATCTATTTTCCGAATGGATTTGACGGATGAAATGAATTGTTCATTGATGGAGATCTTAATCTTACATTGGTCCTTGATTTTCAAATATATTGATTTCAGAATCTAAGGTGACAGAGGCGTGACCACACATAGAAGGAAGAACCAGTGATTCTAGAAAATCAAGTACCACACGACGTGTAATCTGGGATTACATGGTATGTGGCCCCCCTATGTGGTGTCTAGGGTTTTGGGAGATAGTTAACTATCACACAGCATGTGACCCTGTCACACGACATGTGAACTCTCCCCCGAAACTCGGTGTGTACCTTAGAGGGTACATAGACACGAGTTAGAGTACACGGTTTGTAGCACGTAGTGTACTCCCCTACATTGACACGTCCTGGACCAGAGTACACAGGCTAATCCATGTACTATAACATAGGTAGAGTAAAGGGGAATCCTACATGCCGTGTAACCCCCTCTACATGACATGTACAATATTAAATATGTATTGGAGCACTTGCCCTATATATTTTGGACAAGTTTCTTTAGGATGTGTTCCCCAAATCCATTCCCTGAGGGTAAGTATAGAATCATCTCCTACACATAAGACAATGATCCATTCAACATAACTTCTTGGATAGAGTCTCTAGAATCACTCTGTGAGGCCTAGAGTGAAATCATGTATTCATCTTCATGCTCTAGTTGGAGTTATTGGTATCATTTTGACCAAAACTACATGGTCTCCAATCCTCTACTTAGTAGGTTAATCCAGATTGAGTTTTTGGTATCACCCTGTAGCCCGGGGAGTGATCCTCATTTGTGTATCGTATCTTTTCAAACTTTTAGCTTGATCTTTTAATAATGAGACCTGATGAGAATTACCTCTTGGATAGAATTCATCAGTGTTATCATACTCAAGAGTGTTTTCTCTAGGATGAGTCTATGTAGAATCTTTGAGTTAGAATCGTAGGTTGGCATATTATGGTTGTGACTTACCTTTAAGACTATGTTCCATTGTTGAGTATATCTGGATATTCATGTTATATGTGTTTTAGACATGTACCTGGGTAGAGGTGAATGTACTTATATTTTTCATGCTTTGTGGTTTTGGGGTGTCTTACTAGGTATTATTATACTCACCCCTATATAGGCTTTGTCTGCATGTGTCGTGTCTTGTGAAAAAGATCGACAAAGTCCTCAATAGACCAAGACTAGACGATTCATAGTAAGACGGGACATACTGAGGCGTGTTCCTATGGTATTATTGACAGTAGTTCCATGAATTTTCAAGTTGGACTGGTTTTCAGACTCTTTTTGGTGGGCTTGTATTTGGCCATGTCTACTTTCCTTAACTTCCTGTCATACTCTGGTTGTAGGATTTAGATGTATGTATGAATGGTTGTTAAATTGTTTTAACATTTAAACATTTTATAGGTTTGGAGCTGTGTGCGTGTGTACATTTACTTAGGATAAGGCCTCCCATGTTAGTGATATTCCTACTCAGCACTAGTTTACATACCTTGGAATATTGGAGGAGGGCATGTAGAGTTGTGGAATGGGCCCCACTATGAAATGTCATGAAGAATAATTATATTTTTAAAATTGATAACATTATTAATCGTGTCATTTAAAAAAAATTAATTATATTTTAAACAAAAATAGTGAAATTACAAGTAATCATTACTATTAATTTATTAGATAATATTTACTAATTTATTAAATAATCATTATTTACGAAAAATCGGTTATGGGTAATAAGTAATTATCATTATTGAGTTATTATAAATAATATAGTATTCATTAAAAGGTGGGAAATGGTGTTCGAATCCCACCTAAAAAACATGGAATAGATGTGGAGTAATGCACCTGAATAAAAGGGGAGATTGGGTGGGATTTTATGTAATAATTTTGAAATATTGTTTTCAAAGTAATGTCAAATATTAATATAGTTTAATTTTGTTTCATTTTATATTTTATATTTTTTGTTTATATATATATAAACAAAACAAAACAAAATTGAACCAAAATAATAATAAAAAAATTAGAGTGGTAGGTGTTGTCTGGGGCAACACCTTATTCATAGGGTTTTTCCAAGAAGACATTGTCCCAGACAACACCTTCTATAGAATAATTAATAGGAAGGTGTTGTTCAAGACATAGTCCATCATTATATTCCTAGCCATCCAATAACATCCCTATATTGGGAAATAGTTTCATGATTTAGGTATTTTCAGAATTTTCTTTTCTCTCGTTCACTACGGAAAAAAGGGATTTTTGCGACGGGCCTTTTGCGACAGGAATAAATCCAGTCACAAAAGGTCTGTCCAAGAGGTTATTTGCAACGGGGGTAACGACCCGTTGCAAATAACCAACTATTTGCGAAGGGATTTCATCTCCCGTCGCAAATAGTTTGGCGCAGATAGCGCACCAAACTGTGCGAATATTATTTGCGACGGTGGGATCCCACCGTCCCAAATAGTTAAGTATTTGCGACGGGCCTCGTCGCAAATAACTGACGGCGGTTTATAGCTTTTTGGGATGAGATGTCGTCCCTTCAGAAAAGGTGTGTCGGCAATGACTATTTGTGACGGGTCCCGTTGCAAATAACTTTTTAACCGCCGAGAGTAATTAATACGGGCGTAGGTATTTGCGACGGGTCCTGTCTCAAAAGATACTATTTGCGATGGGATACTCGTCGCAAATAATCCCGTCGCTAATAATCTAACCTATATATACCCTCATCCGTTTTCCTCTCATTCCTCTCAAATTTTAGATCATGTTTCTCTCTAAACTCAGATTTTAGAGAGGGAATTTTTCTAAGTTAAGTTTTTTGTTCACGAAGAAGTTGTGAAGCTGTCTGCATCAATAGAAAACCAGTCTTAAAGGTATTAATGTTTTTTTAAATTTATTATTTATTTCACTTTTTATGTTAATTTTTTTACGGTTGATTAGTTGTAATTAAATTAAATTTAAATTGTTTTGTCATTAGTATTTATTTGTACTAATAAATTGAAATTTTTAGTATTAATTTTTAATAATTAGTAGTAATTATTAATTATTAACGATAATTAGTAATGTATATAATTAATTTGTAATAACTAATAATAATTGGTAATAAATATCAATAAATAGTAATAAATAGGAAAAAGTAGTAATAATTAGGACTAATTAGTAATAATTAGGAATAAATATTAATAATTAGTAATAATTAGTAATAATTAGGAATAATTAGAAATAATTAGGAATAATTAGCAATAATTAGCAATAATTAGAAATAATTAGTAATAAATAGCAATAAATAGCAATAATTAATAATAATTAGTAATAAAATGTAATAATTAGTAATAAATTGTAGTAATTAGTAATAAATACTAATAATTACTAATAATTACTAATAAATACAATTAATTAGCAATAAATACTAATAATTAGGAATAATTAGCAATAATTAAAAATAATTAGCAATAATTAAAAATAAATAGCAATAATTAGCAATAATTAGTAATAATTAGTAATAATTAGCAATAATTAGTAATAATTAGCAACAATTACTAATAATTAGCAATAATTAGGAATAATTATCAATAATTTGCAATAATTAGCAATAAATAGCAATAATTAGTAATAAATAGCAATAAATAGTAAAAAATAGGAATAATTAGTAATAATTAGGAATAATTAGTAATAATTATGAATAATTAATAATAATTTGGAATAATTAATAATAATTAGTAATAAATTGCAATAGTTAGTAATAACTTATAATAATTAGTAATAAATTGTAATAATTAGTAATAAATATGAATAATTACTAATAATTACTAATAAATAATAATTAGCAATAATTAGCAATAATTAGAAATAATTAAAAATAATTAGCAATAAATAGAAATAAATAGAAATAAATAGTAATAATTAAGAATAATTATGAATAATTAGTAATAAATAGCAATAAATAGCAATAATTTCTAATAAATAGCAATAATTAGTAATAAATTGAAATAAATATTAATAAATAGGAATAATTAGTAATAATTATGAATAATTAGTAATAATTAGGAATAATTACGAATAATTACGAATAAATACTTACAATTAGTAATACGTAATAATAATTAGTAATAATTAGCAATAATTAGGAATAATTAGTAATAATTTGGAATAATTAGCAATAATTAGTAATAATTAGCAATAATTAGTATTAATTAGCAATAATTAGAAATAATTACTAATTATTAGTAATAAATTGTAATAATTAGTAATAAATTGTAATAATTAGTAATAAATTGTAATAATTATTAAGAAATACTAATAATTAGTAATAACTACTAATAAAAACTAATAATTAGCAATAAATACTAATAAATTTCAATAATTAGGAATAATTAGAATTAATTAGAAATAAATAGAAATAAATAGCAATAATTAGAAATAATTAAGAATAATTAGGAATAATTAGTAATAATTAGCAATAATTAGCAATAATTAGTAATAAATAGCAATAATTAGTAATAAATAGAAATAAATATTAATAAATAGGAATAATTCGTAATAATTAGGAATAATTAGTAACAATAAGGTATAATTACGAATAATTAGGAATAAATACTTATAATTAATAATAATTACTAATAATTAGTAATAATTAGCAATAATTAAGAATAATTAGCAATAATTAGGAATAATTAGCAGTAATTAGTAATAATTAACAATAATTAGTATTAATTAGCAACAATTAGAAATAATTAATAATAATAAGTAGTAAATCGTAATAATTAGTAATAAATTGTAATATTTAGTAATAAATTGTAATAATTAGTAATAAATACTAATAATTAGTAATAACTAGTAATAAATACTAATAATTAGCAATAAATACTAATAATTAGCAATAAATTGCAATAATTAGGAATAATTAGCTATAATTAGATATAATTAAAAATAATTAGAATATAACAGTAATAATTAGAAATAATTAGAAATAATTAGCAATAATTAGCAATAATTAGCAAGAATTAGCAATAATTTGAAATAAATAGCAACAATTAGCAATAATTAGGAATAATTAGCAATAATTAGCAATAATTAGCCACAATTAGTAATAAATAGCAATAAATAGTAAAAAATAGGAATAATTGCTAATAAATAGGAATAATTAGTAATAATTAGGAATAATTAATAATAATGAGGAATAAATAATAATAATTATTAATAATTAGTAATAATTAGGAATAAATACTAATAATTAGTAATATTTACTAATAATTAGGAATAAATATAAATAATTAGTAATATTTAACAATATTTAGGAATAATTAGCAATAATTAGGAATAATTAGCAATAATTAGGAATAATTAGAAATAATTAGTAATAATTAGCTATAATTAGTAATAATTACTAATAAATACTAATAATTAGTCATAATTATTAATAGATACTAATAATTAGGAATAATTAGGAATAATTAGCAATAATTAGGAATAATTAGAAATAATTAGAAATAATTAGCAATAATTAGCAATAATTAGCAATAAATAGCTATAAATAGGAAGAAATTGTAATAATTAGAAATAATAAGGAAGAATTAGGAATAATTAGAACTAATTAGAAATAATTAGAAATAACTAGAAATAATTTGCAATAATTAGGAATAATTAGCAATAATTAGGAATAATTAGCAATAATTAGGAATAATTAGTAATAAATATGAATAAATTGAAATAATTAGTAATAAATTGTAATAATTAGTAATAATTAGTTATAAATAGTAATAAATAGTAATAAATAATAATAAATAGTAATAAATATTAATAAATAGTAATACATAGTAATAAATAGTAATAGTTAGTAATAAATAGTAATAGTTAGTAATAAATATGAATAATTAGTTATAAATAAGAATAATTAGTAATAATTAGGAATAAATACTAATAATTAGAAATATTTACTAATAATTAGGAATAAATACTAATAATTAGTAATATTTAGCAATAATTAGTAATAATTAGCAATAATTAGCAATAATTTGCAATAATTAGCAATAATTAGTAATAATTAGCTATAATTAGTACTAATTACTAATAAATACTAATAATTAGGAATAATTAGGAATAATTAGCAATAATTAGGAAAAATTAGAAATAATTAGTAATAATTAGTAATAATTAGCAATAATTAGCAATAAATAGGAATAAATTGTAATAATTAGCAATAATTAGGAATAATTAGGAATAATTAGAACTAATTAGAAATAATTAGAAATAAATAGAAATAATTAGAAATAATTAGGAATAATTAGAATTAATTAGGAATAATTAGAAATAATAAGGAATAATTTGGAATAATTTGAAATAATTAGTAATAAATTGGAATAAATTGTAATAATTAGTAATAAATTGTAATAATTAGTAATAAATAGTAATAAATAGTAATAATTAGTAATAAATAGTTATAAATAGTAATAAATAATAATACTTAGTAATAAAAAGTAATAGTTAGTAATAATTAGTAATAGTTAGTAATAAATATGAATAATTAGTTATAAATAAGAATAATTAGTAATAAATTAGAATAATTAGTAATAAATAGGAATAATTAGCAATAAATAGTAATAAATAGTAATAATTAGTAATGAATAGTAATAATTAGTTAGGAATAGTTAGAAATAAATTTTAATAAATTTTAATAAATTCCAAGAACCTGGAACAATTTCCAATGGATGGACGACACTCCTTTTGCTCGATGAATTTTCTCCTTTCAACTCTCACTGAATCAAAACAATATGAAAAATGTGCTACTACATAGGCATATTCAATCTCGTATACACGAGATTGGATATGCATTTGTAGGATCATATTTTTTAGAATGTTTTCAAGCGATGATAGTTGGAAGAAGACGATTCATCGACGAAAAGGGGGATCTTTTGTCCGACAGCTCATTTACTTGCATCTTTCTCACACTGAAATCACAGTGAAAAATCTGGTCAGAGTAATGTATATTCATTCCCGTGCATACGAGAATGAATATGCGTACCTCCGACTAGATTCTTCAATGTGATTTCAGTGTGAGAAAGATGCAAGTAAATGAGCCGTCAAAAAAAAGAGGAGCCATCAATCTACTGGAAATTATGTCGCCTTTAATTAATGATAATTATTAAGAAACAGTTGTAATTATTTATCTTCTTTTTTCAGATAGTATGTTTATAATTTCAAATTATTAAAAAACAGTGATGATTTTATATTTTGTAGAAAAATATGGAACAAAGAAGTCAACATCAGTCATTATTAGATGATCACACTTGGATAAATCAGTACAGAAATCCAAATAGTTCTGGTTTAAATCTTGTATTTATTGAGGGTGTTGATGTTTTCTTAGAATTTTCATCATGAAAACCAGAATATGTTTCAAAAGGAACAATTAACTTTTCTGGTAAAAAATGTGCTCTGAGAACCTTTGGCAAATTTGACAAGGTTGGGGGACATCTCTTGCGGTTTGGTTTTCAACCAGATTATTTTTTTTTGGTATCAACATGGTGAATGTAGTTCTAGAGAAGATATTAATAACCTGATTCTGGATCCATCATAGTTCCAAAATTTAGTACATGATGTTGCAGGTCCATCTGTTCAACAAACTGAAACTCATGATGATATTGATTTAACTCCTGAGTTGGCACCATTTGATTTTTATGATTTGTTGAGGTCTGCTGAGGATGCATTATATCGTGGTTGCAGGATAATCAAATTAGAAGTGGTTGTAAAATTTATGGCTATTAAAGCAGATAATGCAATGTCAAAAAACTGTTTTGATTAGATATTTTCTTTGGTTAAAACACTGTTACCTGAAAGAAATGTGTTGCCTACAAATTTCTATGAGAGAAATAGGTTGGTTCGTAATCTAGGCCTTAGTTATCAGAATATTCATGCATGTGAAAATGATTGCATCTTATATTCTGGTGAAAATGATTCATTGGATAGTTTTCCAACATGTGGACAATCGAGATATAAAAAAGCTCAACCAGGGAAGTCTGGATCGATTCCAGTAAAACATTTGAGATATTTACCCCTTACACCTAGGCTGCAATGTTTATTTATGTCTCATAACACAACGTCAATGATATCAAGGCACAAAACCAATCTTTCAACCGGTAAAATATTGAATCATCCATCTGATGGTGATTCATGGAAACAATTTCATCATCTACATCAGTCTTTTTCTTTAAAAGCCCGAAACATGTGATTGGGTCTTTCTACTGATGGTTTCTGTCCATTTGGTTCTTATGGTAGTCAGTATTCATGTTGTCCTGTCTTTATAACTCCGTACAATCTACCTCCATGGATGTTGATGAAGGATCCCTATATCTTTTTTACTTTATTAATCCCAAGACATCCGAAAAAGAATATTGATGTTTATTTGAATCTATTGATTGATGAGTTAAATTCATTATACAGTAATGGTGTTAGTACATATGATGTTGCTACGAAACAAAATTTCACATTAAAAGCTGCATTGATGTGGACAATTAGTGACTTTCCGGCATATGGCATGTTATCTGGCTGGATTACACATGGTTCGAAATCATGTACTTACTGTATGAAAGACAACAAAGCTTTTATGATCGTCAATGAAAAAAACCTTGCTATTTTGACTGTCATCGTAGATTTATTCCAGCCGATCATCCTTTTCGAAGGAACAAATCTCATGTCATAAAAGGCACAATTGAAAGGGATGAACTTCCAAAAATGATCTCAGGTATAGAGTTAAAATCAGTTGTATTTTCATTATGTCCCATAACATTTGGTCCAACAGTAATCCAATAGAAAATTCATGGCTTTGGGAAAAAACATAATTGGATAAAACGAAGTATTTTTTGGGATCTCCCATATTGGTCTAATTTTTTGGTCTGCCACATGTTGGATGTCATGCACATTGAGAATAACTGTTTTGATAATTTATTTTATATAGTTTTGGATACACCAAGTAAGAACAAAGATACTGTAAAAGCATGATTAGATCTTGCCCAAATTTGCAGGCGACCATAACTTGAACTATTTGAAAATGTCAGATCACAGAGTTTAATGAAGCCAAAAGTAGCTTATACACTGTCCAAAGATAGTTGTTTATTATTTTGTTAGTGGATTGCAGATTTGAGACTTCCAGATGGCTATGATTCCAATTTGGGCAGATGTGTTAAGAATGGTCATATTATTGTATTAAAAAGTCATGATTGTCATGTTATAATGGAAAAAATTATGCTGATTGGATTCAGAGGTTTTTTGAATTTTATGATTTGGGATACGATAACAGACATATTATATTTTTTTCGAGAAATTTGTGCAACGACAACTAACTATGAAGTGCTAAGAAAACAGGAAGAAGATGTTGTTGTAATTATATATAAACTGGAAAAAATCATTCCACCTGCTTTCTTTGACTCAATGGAACATCTGATTTTACATTTTCCACATGAAGCTAAATGTGGAGGTCCAGTACAGTTTCGATGGAAGTACCCATTATAGAGATGCATGCAGTAATTAAAGAAAAAAGTACGTGACAATGCATCAGTTGAAGGCTCAATTGTTGAATCTTATTTTCAAGAGGAAATTGCTCTTTTCTGCTCTCACTATTTTGAATCGGAATATACCTCAAAACAAAACCGCATGGGATGGAATAAGGGAAATGTTAATGTTGAAATGGAAAATCATTTATCAGTTTTTAACAACCAAATCTTGGCTTCGGTGGAGTTCAAGAACGATGGATTTCAGACGATGAACATCACAGAGCTCATACATATGTTCTTATCAACTATGAAGAAATGAAATCATTTGTACTATGAGTGCATCTATTACTTATTCTATAATTTCTGTTATAGTATGTAAACTTATTTTATTTGTAGGTTATATGATAATCATATCAAGAAACAAGTTCCACAAATTACAACAGCTTCTCTTGAAAAACGTAGACAATTTTTTTTCTCAATGGTTTCAAAAGATGGTAACATAAATTATTGATGGTTTAATATCAATTTAGTTTACTATTTATTGTATTGATAATTGTTTTAGAAATTTTCAGGTGTCTCAACATGCTGATAAAATTGATAAGAGACTATGTATATTGAGTAACCCACCATCCAAAATGGTTAAATCTTATAATGCATATGTGGTGAATGGTTTTCGATTTCATACACGTGCATATGGGGAATCAAAAATAACGATGAAAAATGGAGTTTGTTTGAGAGGATTGCATCATAGAGAAACTGAAGTTTACTTTTACAACATTCTGGATGAAATTATTGAGCTATGTTATCTTGGAAAAAATTACATAACGATGTTTAAATATTGGTGGTTGGATACTGAGGGAGGCTTGCGTGTTCATCCAACTCATGGAATCATCAATATTAAATATAAAAGTATTCTTGTAGTAAATGAACCATTTTTTACTAGCTCAACATGCACATCAAATTTATTATATAAATTACTGTGCTACTTCAAGAGACCTGAGTGATTGGTGGAGGATAATAAAAATGAAATATCGCAAAAATTAATTTACTCAAACTGAATGTGGTTCTGATGAAGTGGAAGAAATTGAAAACTTTCAAGAGACTACTCAAAATCCACCTTTTTCACAAACAAATGTGAATATCCATGATGACACCCCACCATTAAGGGTCCATGGTGACAAAGATGTTAATGATGTTACAAATGAAATTGAAATCACAAGGGATAATGAAAGTGAAACTCATATGGATATTGATGATGCCAAGGAGGAATATGAAGACATCGACATAGTTAGATATGAAGATGACGATGAAGGTGAATATTGACATAGTTAAATTCTGGTTATGATCATAACTAATATATATATATATATATATATATATATATAAAATAGTTATTTTCAACTATCTGCTAACAACAATAATTTTGTGTTTCAGATGGACTCTGATCTATTCGTGAGTTAGAGGAGGCTGAGTTACCTTTGGATGAGGGGGATGTGGGATCATCTGACCCTCAGCCTACTGGTAGTTTAGGAGGTACGCGGAGGGGGCACAGTCTTGCGCAACTGATGATTCTTGACCCTATCCCCGAGCGACGTCCACGTCATGGCTTCGATCCACGCACATGGAGGTATGGTAACCTGTATATTTTATTTAGATTTCATTAATTTATTTATATATATACTAATTGTTTGATTATTTATTCTTTTTTCATAGTTTTTCACATGTAGCTATTGGACAGGTTGAACTATCATGCAAAATTATTTTTCTCAGCCATAGACCACATGGGAACAAATTCCCGTTGATGTGTAGCTTGGCATGTACAATCATTGGCTGGTATGTAAATAAATAATATTCATTCTGGGATTTATTTTATTAATAACTTGATATTGTAAATTATTTTTAGGGTTTATGGTATCCCATTGATGATAGCATGTGTTACGATATCCATGCAGCATGGGAGGTGGCTATGCATGAGCGTTTGCGTCAAATTTTGCACAATTTGAGAAAGACGTCCATTAAGAAAGAAGGAGCGACAGTATTTGATGAGTTGTGTAGAGCCCACCGGCCATAGTACATTTCATCATAGGTCTGGGATGGATTATGTGCACACTGGTTGGGTGGTGTATTTCAGAGGAGTTCTTCATTGGGTTGGCAGAACCGGGAGAGACATGAGGTGACACATCGAGCTGGTAGCCGTACATTCAGTACGCATAGAGAGCATCTGTTAAGTATTTTTTTAAATATTTTATGTAACTTCAAATATAAACAATTTATTTTATATTCATATAGGTAGTCGGGCATCCTGATATTACAGAGTACGACGTTTATCGGAGGATGTACAGTGATCCAGCCACCGGAGAGATTAGAGGTGATCGCCAGCATCAGATTGTGGTTAGTCTTATTTTTTTCAGTTTGAAAAATAACTGCATATAATATTTTCACAATTTTAAATTCAAATTGGAATTGAAGGATTCATATGAGGCTACGACTTCTCAGACATAGGTTGAGGGTCAGGACGGGGCGACTGATAAAACCAGTGCCCACCATTTCAATGAGGCGGCATGGATGCAGGCGACTCATTATGACTTTGAGAAGGACCGAGTAGTTGGTATCAGCTCTCATGTGACTCCTGGTACTTATTATGGTACTACTGCGATGTCGGTGTCCAGCTCGAGAGGAGATCGTGGAGAGGCATCATCTTCCGGCTCATAGTATCAGGAGTAGTTTTGAGCTCAGAATGACCTTATAGAGAGTTTGCCGAAGCAGCAAGAAGAGATGCGTCAGCAGTAGCAGCAGCAACAACAACAACATGAGGAGGAGATGCGTCGATGGTAGCAGCAACAACAGCAGTACGAGGAGGATATGCATCGATGGTAGTAGCAGCATCACGAGCAGATGGAGTAAATTCACCATCTGACTTGTAGTTTAGGGATGGAGTTTCCTCCACCAGCTCTTTCAGCTCCCCCACCTCCTCCAGAAGACAACCCCCCCGGTGATTTTTTTTATGTAAAAAACATTTGAATTTAAATTTTTTGTAATATGAACTATTTACAATTTTTGTCTTTTATATCGGTGAGATTATTACATAATTTAATTTTTAATATTTTATGATTTGTTTTTGTGAATATTGAGAATTTTAATATTTTTTATTTTTTTATTATTTTAATAATATTATTATTATTGTTTAATTAATAATAATTTTATTAAATATATTTTTTTCAATATTATATTTTTTAATATTTGTTTATTTTACTAATAATAATAATAATAATAATATTTCATGATTTTTTTATATTTTTTCATTAAATTAATTTTTCAATAACCATAATTTTATAAATTTTTTTTAAAAAATTATTTATTATTTGTGACGGGATCTGTTGCGAAGGGATCTGGTCGCAAATAGTCTAAATAATTTTTTCATAAAAAAGGTATTTGCGACGGGCCCATCGAAAATAGTCTAAAAAAATATTTTTAAAAAGCATTTGCGACGGGATTGCGGCCCTGTCGCAAAAAAGTATTTGTGACATGCCCATTGAAAAAGAGCTTATATATATATATATAAAGTATATAATCAGATACTTATTTGCGACGGTGAAGTTTCCCGTCACAAAAAATATTATTTTCGATGGCCTCGTCGCAAATAATATTTTTTGCAACGGCGTTTTCTACAACGGGATATTTGCGACGGGGCCCCTTCGCTAAATCTTATTTGCGACGGGATCCCATCACAAATAACTGGTCGCAAATACCTTGAATTATAATAGTGGTTGTATTGGAAAATTTTCTTTCGTATTGTGGTGTGGGGAGTGTTCCACTAGACGATGACAAATAACAACCATATTTTGACCATTGAAGACTAAATTGAGGACATGGCCCTCCAAAAGCTTTCACCGGTGCTGTGTGTGGAAGATGACTTTGGGATGGAGGAGATTGAGGTTGTGGTGGTCACAAGGATGTTAGGAGTGGTCCAAAAGTCAATGGTTAAATATGGAAAGTATAAGAATGTGTTGGTGGTGAATGTGATAGGAGGGGTATTGATGAAGTGGGGCATCATCACATCCCCAGGGTAGGGAAGCACATGGTTAGTTTGGTTTAGATTATTGTAATTCATTTTTCAATGGACTCTGAGGATTGACAATTTTTGTTTTTTCTCTAACTGGGAGCCTTGGAAGAATACACATATGGATGTTTTTTATAATAGGTTATAATTTATAAAAATAATGGGATAGAATCTTAAATATATATGTGTTATATTATATATTATATTTAAATTTATTTAAATATATAAAATATTATTCATTATATATATACAGAAATAATATTATTTTTTCAATTGAAGTAAAAAACATTAATGTTAATAATAATTTTTAAATTATATTAATTATTAATAATTATTATTCTTAATCATTATGTATAAAATATAATTTTTTAAATTTTGGAATGTTTAATTACTTCCTAAATAAAAATATATATACAATATTTTAGTATATTTAAATTAAAATAGGTTTATAATGTTTTATTGGTTATTTAACTGTAAGTTATATTACTTTTAATAATTATATTTTACAATATTTACTATTTATAATATTATGATTAATTATATAAAAATTAAAAATATTGTTATTTTGGAAACAATAGTTTCTCAAATATATATATATTAAAATATTAATAAATATAGATTCTTATATTTAAATGTATATATATAAATTTACATATAGTAGATTAAAAATTAAATAAATGCGAAATATATTATTGGACTCATAGTTAAATAAAAGTATTCTATTTAATTATTTTTTTAAAAAATATTTTTTTAACAATCATTACATACAAACATATTTCTGTAAATTGAATGAAAAAATGTATATCACTACTAAGATAATATATGTTATATTATTTGAATATAATATTTGAGAAATAACATTAGGTATATTTAAAAGACATCATTAAATAAAAAATGCACACATATATATATATTCATATTTGAAAGAAGATAATATAAATAGATTTATATATAGAGATATTTATTTTATATTAGATATATCTATAGTAAATTTACAATATGTAGAGCATAATAAGTATAAAATCATGTTAAGAGTATTAGGTGATGTCTCATATTGAGATGAATGACCAATGTATGATTGAAATCAGATGTCATATTATTTTATTCAGTCATATAATTTGTAATAATTGTATTTTCCTTTCCTTATTGATGACCTACATTTCATCCCACTCTATATGTATGTAAGGAACTAAATGTCTTCATAAAAATGTTATCCATCCAAAATCCCTAGAACCCTCCTTTTCATGTGAGTAACACTGTAATAAATGGGCATTCAAAAATAGGTGTTGTTGTTCAACGCAATATTTTTACACCATGACTAAAAGGCGACAGCTGGTTATTGAAATATGAGATAGTATAGGCTCTATAATCTCCCACATGTTTTTATTGGATTATCAAATAATGATAAACCAATCCATATAAAGTGTCTCAAGATCAATTCACAATTATTTAATCATAACTAATTAAAAAATGTTAGAATTTTTACAATGTAGTTTAAATATAAATAATGTTTCTTTAAATTTTCTTTCTAGGTAATCAAGTCTATGTAAATATACTTCAATTGTGAGTTTTTTATATCAATCAATGATTTAGCTATAGTTTTCCACCTTTAGGTGTGGAAAATCTCAAAGAACTCCAGAATATAAATTGATGTGTGTGTGTATATAGATATATAATATTTTTTATATAGATATATGAAAAGTTACAATATGTAGATCAAAATAAGTATCCCAAAAAACATTTTAAGAGTATTGTGTGATGAATGATCTGGAGATCACCAAAATATGTATGATTGAAATTTCATGTGTATTTATTTGTATGGAGTTATATAATTTGTAAAAATTTTATTTTATTCCTCATTGATAACCAATGTGAAATTTTTCATTTTATGTATATATGGAACTTTATATCCATGTGAAAATGTTATGTACCCCAAATCCCTAGATTCCCTCACTTTCAAGTGAGTAACATTATAAAAAAAGGGTGTTCAATAAGAGGTGTTGTTGTTCATTTTTGGATTTTTACACCCTAACAGAAATAATATTGGTGGTTATTGAAATATTAGATAATAGAAGATTTGAGAGTTCCCCTCATGGTTTTGGCAGGATTATCAAATAATTATAAACAAATATGTAGAAAAAAGTCTCAATATAAAGTCATTGTTTTTTAATCATATCTAAATAAAACATGTTAAACATTTGATTATGTAGTATAAAAATATAATATTTTATTAAAAAAATATAGGTAATCATTTCATCACTAATATACTACATTGGTGAGGTAATTTAGACTGATTATGATTTTATATATAGTTTACTACCATAAGAGTGGAAAATATTTATGAATGCATGTCATTGGATAAAGTTTGTAGGAAGAATCATAGCCCCTTAAAACCAAGTATTGATCATGTAATTACTTCAATTACATATCGACATCTTTAGTATGTTGATTTTATTTGCAACATTGACTATCATATGCTCAATGATGAGGATTGGGTGGAGGCATCATTTTCATTCAGATAAAAATAAAGTAATGGTTTAATGGAATTACATATGGATATTTATATTATTGATGATATACAACCTATAATTAGAAAACTATGTTATGAGAGATTTGTTGAAGTTGTTCTAGGATAAAATTATCACTCCTTGTCTTCTTATATAGTTATGGTAACAGAAAAAAAAAATTATGAAGAATATGATGAGATTATAGAAAGAACTATATGGGAAATCCTCATTAATACTCTTGATTTAATTAATTAGACTTTATTTGATTAGGAATTATAAGATGATGCAATAAGAGAAGATATAGGAGAGGATCATGTGGGGAATAAAACTTATGAGGTTCCATTGATAGATAGGAAACAACCAGTTAGTGGAAATAAACCTATATTATTGACTTCATTTTTCAACGAAGTATCATGTGAAGAAAAATTCATTAGGGGTCATTACATGAACTAATAAATTCTATGAAATCATAGGTAACACATTTTCATCAATTACTTCACCATATATGTTGTTAAGAGTTTGAAATTAAAATTTCCCTGAAAATGTGGTAATGCAATACCTTGAAGAGATACATTTTTCATTTAATAATTATGAGTCCAACAAGGAAAACTACCTCATTCTGTGAGATAAATATGATCCAAAATGTGAATTTTGAATGTGGGGAATATATGATATTTTATTTCATTTTGGAAGATAACTACGTTGGAAGGCCCACATACATGTCAACATCCAAGCTTATCATAGGAACACTCTTTAATTGATGCGGAGTTTATACCTACTGTTATTATAGATATGATATGAACATATCATGACATTACTATGTTACTTCTCTAGGAATTAATACAATATTTGTTCAAATACAATATACCCTACATAAAATCATGGAAGGAAAAAATTGAAATAGTTAAAGTATCAGGTGATTAAGATGATTCATAAGCAGTGTTTCCATAAATAATAGGATTTATGCCTCTCAGAAATTATGTTATTTGTTATATGAAAATTGTTGAGTATTTCTCCACAGATCATCGATTAGATCAAATAGAGGTGAAGTTCCATAGGCTGTTTGAGCATTCAATCCATGTATCTCTACTCTTCCATGTTGAAAATAATTTATCCAAGTCGATGTAACTTTTTTTCATAGAAATCATATCAGTGTTATAATTATTAGTTCCACATAAGATGGTAATCATGATGCTCACCTACATGAAATTACCATTGTTAAAAAGGATAATTTTTAATCAAGGAGTTGGAATTTATCCTCTATATGAATTTGTGTTACACAAATCCAATGAGCTTATCTGATATCTGATCATCATCAATCAATTATAGAGGATGTTAACAGTAATTGAGTCTCATGGTGAGAACATAAATCTTATCATTTATATTACATCATACATATTGAAAATAATATGCATAATCATTTCATAGATGAGGTTATAAATAAGGGGATTTTCAAGTTGGTTATGTTTACTTAAACATATATTTTTTTTGGAAAAAAAATTAAAAATCCCTTAAAATAGATTATTTCCTTATCGTTTCAATAGAAGAGACCCAACAAGGAATGTTTAATTGGTAACCTGAATCAATTTAAAGGACTAATCAAGATGTATATGGTTATATGGTGTAGATTTCAAAGGAGAAATGGCCATTATAATTTTAAAGTGGCATGTGATATGGCCATTTTACCACTATATTGCAGGAGTGTGTAAATTGAGCCTTGAAGGGTGTTCATAAACTACTAATAAACGGGTTTGAACAAGATACATTTTATATATGTGTAAAGTACTCTTTTGAATGATCTCAAAATTCCCATGAGATGGTGAAACATGTAATTCATTTTGGTAAGAACTTAAAAAGGTACATTTATAAGATACTACATGGAGCATCTTCATTTCTTACTTGATCCTACGATTAGTTATGGAGAAACTCTTAGGTAACAGAGTTTCATGACCCACTCATAAACAACAGTGGATGAGTTATAGTGGTATTACTGGTAATTAGGCTTTGTGATTGCAGTTCCTTTCAAGAATTGATAAATCCATGTGTAAATTCCGTTCCAACTTGTGCATCAATGAACTTATCATGGGGACCCTATGTTGACCTAATGTATCATGTGGTAACTTTGGATGACTATTATATTACACCTTGGATAACTATTGGTGATATTAATAATTTTACCTTTCCTGTTGATCAACCAATAGTGATCCCTAATATTACCATGTTTCACCCTTCAGGATAACCAAAGTCTACTCATATCAGAAATGAGAGGGGATGGAATTGATAATATGGAATTGGACTATACTATAGATTTTCTCTGACATAAGGTAATGAACAAAAAAATTTCCCATTATGGTAGGTGGGGCTACAATTCAAAACATCTTTGATCAAGTTTCATTATTTTATCATTACTATGTATTTCTTTTGTATTCAGTATTTATCATTTATTTATCATTTCATATCTATATTGTTTAATTTCCTGTTTATTTCCAGCCTATTCACTTATATCTTATTTCATTTTTTGTGTGAATACATTTATTAAATATTTCCACTTTTAAGAATGTAAACACACAATAGAAATGAATAAAAGAGGTTCAGCCTCTAAACAAATTTTCTTTAAATGCATCCACGAAAACACATAAAGAGGGATTATAAATCCTTTCTTGAAGGTTGATATTTGTTTCCCATTATAAATCAAAGAACATTATGTCCTACAGGTCATGATTTTTTATTTTCATTGCCTCTATGTTTGTAATGTGTTACCTCTTTTCCAAGTTGTAAAAAGAGGTATTAAAATTTTATGTTTAATAAATTGGTATTAAGTCCCAACATGTTTAAAAAAATTGATAACATCAACTTATATTCTAACACTATCCATTGAATATATCCTGCAATCACTTGTACCATACAAGATTTTCATCATGGTCAACATATCAATTATATGGTCATGTAAACACTCAGAATAATTTTCATAATTCTCATATAAGTAAATTTATTCCATAATTAGACATAATTATTTAGAAATAAATTAAACATTATTGTAGATCATAAAAATAAGAAACTTCAAGACTAATCCAACAAAATCATTCACATAAATTTTATTACCTTAATTTTTTTATCATAATTCTTAATTATAAACACTAAATATCACCTCATTTTTATTCTTTTAGTTTATTCATAAATATTAAAAAAATTATATTAACTTAAAAGTAATAATGATATCAAATAAAGTGATGACATGACTTCCATTTTTCACATTCTAGGATAGTTATGTTTTAAATCTAGTCATAGAGGGACTCTAAGTTCCTCATATGAGCATACAAAGATCCCATTATTTCTATTTAGTTGAACCACCTCTTACTTTTATGCCCCATCATCATTTTGTAGGATCTATGGTGTAGTGATTCATGACTTCACCTTTATCGATCAATATCTCATTATTGATTTAGTAGAAAGATCGAGTACAGATACACATACATTTCATTTTCTGTAGGGAGTGATTAATATTACTCTTGAGGATGTGTTGATTATATTAGGCCACCCCATTTAGGGTGCATCTATGATTGGATAAGTTGGTGCGTATTGGTTTGATTTAATTCATATAGTACTAGGAATTGAGGATCTAAATGATTTCATTTCCATAGTTAAGATTCTATTATGCATTCCATATATAGATAAGAACTTCACCCATCTAGTTGACAATACTTATGAGATCACCGTATTGAGATTTTCATGTGCACACATTCTGATACTTATTAGAGGAATGATATTTGTTGATCATTACACTACATTTTTCCACTTTAGGTATTTAATATTTCTTATAGGCATTGGTTAGGTAGGGAGGTATAGTTGGGTGTATTCATGTTTTCTTATAAAAGAAGAGTGATGTATAAAAACCATTGAATCAATAAGAAAAAGATTAGATGATTTGTTATTATTAACAAGATGTAGATATGGGAGTACATCCCTTGCATAGATCCACATGTTCATGCACCCAATGTTATAGAAATAGAATTTAAATTAGTGTTTTAACCCCCATTGATATACAAAATTTACGTGAAATCCCTTCAACGAGGGGTTTAAACATCCTATTATTTCTATACCAACATGGAAACCCCCCATGGAAGGGTTTTCTTGTTGTTTTTGTACAAAAAAATTTGAAAAGGACTATTTTAATGTTAGTTTTAATAAAACTGATGTTAAAACCCTCATAATAACTTTGTCTATATATATAATGAATGTAAAAATTTAAATTTCAATAGCATGGAATTGACATTTCAACTTGTTCAAAATGTAGTTTCGACTTTTAAAATCCCACCTAAATTTTATTACATAACCACCAAAAATATTTTCAAATCTATTATATAAATTATCATATTCAATCTTTCAATATTTTTTATCTTTCCTCTCCTATCCACAAAAAAATTCCATCTCTTCTTCATTTTATGATTTCAAAAATGTATTTATTCTCATAATTTAGTTTATTTTTTTTTCATGATCAATATAATTTTTGATGATTTATTTTTTTATGACCAAGTATAAATCATTTAATTGAGACGAGAAGACAAATCGTTACCATGAAATTTACCAGTTTGATTTCAAAATTCATTATCAATCACCATTGTGAATGTCGCATGGGTTATTTCTTTAAAAGAAAAGGGATATTAAAAAACAACAAATCTATTCAAAGGAAACTGCCACAAGAAATGAAATGAAGTCAAATATTTTGTAATATTTTTAATTTTTTTCTTTTGGTTTCTATAATATTAAGTAAACTTTTTTCATGTTTTCTTATAATATAATTATCAACATCGATATTTGAAAAATATATATATACTATTTCCACACTAGTTATCAATATACTATCATGGAAAGAACTTTCAGTGTCGGTTATGTAAAAAATAAACATCAAAAGTTTAATGTTTGAATTTTGAAATTAGTAATTCTCAAAACCAAAATAAAAAACCTTAAGAATAATTTTTTTAACATTTTTTGAATAAAATGATTTTAAAAATAACTCTTATAATATCATATGAATTGTATTTGGATAGAAAAACAATGTTAATGGTAAAAAAACTATCGATAAAATTTATTTCTTAGCAGTGGACATTTATTTTAGATATTTTATAGAATTATCCATTTAAATGATGGAATATTTTTCCTTATTATTATCCAAAAATAAAATTAATAAATTCAAATTTTGAAACAGTATTATAAAAAATTTATCAATTAGTGGACTCAGGTACATCAATATTCACACAATGTTAAATATGATTTCCAAACTTATAAACATATGCTAGAAATTATTATACTTGATAGAGAATGTTATTATTAATTATGTAGTTAAATTATTATTGATTATTTTACATGAATTTATTTATTAATTACTTATTCATTTTTTATATTTCATCTCTAACAGATTTTGTATATTCATCCTATAATTAGGAGTCTCCCACTATAATGTTATGTTTGAATTCTTATATTCTATTATTAACAATTAAATTATATTAATACATATTTCATTCTATGTATGTACCATTATTAACATGAAAAAAATTCATGAAAAATTATTTTCACAATTTTATTAATTTTCAATTTTGAATTCATTGGGTTTCATTACCACGAAAAGGGATCATGCATAAGGGTAATGACTAGGTGTGTAAGGGTAATGCTAGGTTTTTCAAGGCAAATGTTTTATTGCAAAATGGTAATCCCTGATCTGGTAAGGGTAATCCCATATCATGTAAGGGTAATCCTGGATTGTATAAGGGTAATACAAGCTCACCTATGGGTATTCCTAGCTCACGTATGTGTATTCCTATCTTGTTTAGAGATAAGCCTAGATTGTGTAAGATTTTAACTTGGTAATGTCCTGGATCATGTAAGGGAAGATCTTGTATCACATAAGGGTAATAAAATCCATGTATTATTTTAGTGGTTAATCAACTACCACTGGGTGGGTATCCTAGTTGTGCCTAATCTATCTGTTAAACTATATCTTACATTATAGTCATCCAGGACTTCAACATCCAGTATCCACCTCCAGAATCACTGATTTATTTCTTGTGATCATTATTTCACCTCGAGATCATCCTTGTCCATTATATTTTAGAAAATGTTTTTTATTTGGTTCCTAATTCTATGTTAACTATGTTTTGATAAGATATCATCATGGAGTTATGGTTTTCAGTGCCTGATATAGATTGAAAGAATCTAGGAGGATATCATGTCCAAGGTTCTTGCGGTCTGATAAAGAATATCATCTTCATAATTTCAAAAAGAGGTCTATGGTGCTGGTTAGGAGTGCTAAAGGTTATTTTGATATCATTATAGGATGAACTTATAAGAAGGAGAGCGTCTACCTCTGAAGCTTCATTAGAGGTTCTTCCAGGTTTTAGTGTTAGAACCTTATACTTTAAGAATATTATTCTAATTTCTTGTTTTCAGATCTTACTTCTTATTTGATGTTGTATAATTCAATTTATGTTCTTGTGAGTCTATATGGGAATTCATATTTCAAGTTCAGTATGAAAAATTTTATCTTTGTCGACCAGTCGAGTTAGATCCATTATTTATATCTTTTCTCGGGTCCTTTACTGCTTTAGTGTATTATAATATTTCCATTTTTTCATTATTTGTAAAATATTTTGGTGATGTTCTCATCATTCACACAACACCATAGTAGAATAATGAATTTTATAATTTTTTATTCTTTAAATTTCTTGTGATGTATTCATCTTGAATTCATCTTATCCTTTGTGTTTTTTTGAACTGTCTACAGAAACCCATGAACACAATACTTTCTTTAGTAGATTACTAGCTATTGTATAGGGACTAACACATCAACATAAACACTATCAATGAAATTACTAATAGATGATTTTTATGGGGAAAATTATTTTATCCTATGGAGGATAAAGATGAATGTGCTATTAGATCATAATGAAGTCATTGATTCCATGTCCACTTCGAAGAAGAAAAATTTCACCCTATATAATGGTAGATTTTATGATATTAATGAAATTTATTTCTTGGTTGATTTTCTTAGGAAGTACCATAGTTTAATGCTACTATAATTAAGTTATAAGGTCCTTTTTAAGGTATTTATTAATCCTCTACTGCCCAAATATATTCTAAACATGAAACTCTATATACAAAAAAGGACTTTGTAAGTAGAATACACATGAATATGTGATTAGATAACTTCTCTATGTGGTCTAGTACTATATTCATGACTCATATCTATGATTCTAATAAACTTGTTTTTGATTTTTATAATATATATTTTATGTTTTATGCTGATGATTTAATTATCACATTGTTATCCTCTTTATATGACACATATAATTCACTTAATGAATCAATGATATTTTTTGGGTTTCCTAAAACCTAGATTACGTTAATTCTTCCTTGTTGTCTAAATAAATTGAAAAAAATAATCCTAGTTATGTTAATAAGAATGTGTGGGGATTAAAGTTAGAGTAAGGATTTAGTAGAGAGGGAAAATTAAAGGTATAAGTATGTCTAAGAGTATATCATAGCCTTGGGGTAAAGAAATAAAATTATTTCATTGTAAATAGTCTTGTCAAATTATAAATAATTTCCCTGAGATGAAAAATTCTATGAACACCACTAATAATAGTGACATTAATTATTTTTTTACAATATTTTTATACTATTTATATTTTAAATTTTTTATGATTTTATGAGTGTTGAATTGGTAAGGGTTACCAGATTTTCATTTTATATGTGTTGAAAAGTGGCAAATTCTCTATCCTACTAGAGGTATTTTATGGTGATATTTTCCTAGGAAATAAAAAAATATCCAATAATTGGTTGGGGTACTATATCTCATGGATTGCATGATGGGTTTCTTAAATCCTTAGTGAAGGTTATATGGGTTTCTAATTGGTAGAGGAATCTAATTTCCCAAGATGACTTAGAACAAAATGTGTAATAATTTAGGTCTGATGTAGTTAGTATTAGTATCTCTAGTGGATAACTCACTGTTATGAGAGGATCCATCACCAATGTCATATATATATTTTTTTGTAGGATTCATATGAAATAATTAAATGAAACCCTTACCCTCATGATATATAAAAAAATTATGTCATAGATAATTAGGACATGTTAGTTCAAAAGGGATGAATGAACCAAGAAACAGAGGAATTTTAAATGATGTAACCTCATATAGTCTTCCCTTTTGTGATGAATATGTTCTTGGTATGTCCATATGTACTAGTCTTAAGTGTTCTAAATATAAATCTAAAGCCTCTTTAGAATATGTACATTCTTATTTCTGGGGTCCCTCTAGCACTACATCCCATAGTGGGGGGAACTACTATGTTACATTTATAGATTACTATTAATGGAAAGTATGTATTTATATACTGAAGAAAATAAATGAAGACATAGAAAATTTCAAAATTTTAATTTATAGTTTTGAAAGTGATACTAGTAAAAAAAACTCAACACCCTTGCGACTCAGAATGGTATATTTTATTTTTCTAATGAATTAAAATACTATTATATTTTTGAAGGTATTAATCAACATTGAACTATTTTGGATACCCCATAATAGAATTTCATAGCATAGAGGATGAATATAAATGTTTCAGAAAGAGTGAGAAACATGATCACATATTTTAGTCACCATATGTACATTTTGGAAGAAATAGAGGATGAATTTGAATGTTTTAGAAATATTGAGAAACATTATCTCATATTATAATGTTCCTAAGTACATTTTAAAAAATCTAATACTACTACTACTGTGTATCTGATCAACAGATTCCCCTATAGTTCAATTAGTCTCAAAACACATAAAAAGATGTGGATGGGTTCACCCCTATTTTAGGACATCTTGGTGTTTTTTGTAGCACTTCCCTACAATCATAGAAGGACTAATAAACATTAACCCAAGGTGGTGAAATGTTTCATTGTGGGATACCCTCATGGTGTAAAATGTTATAGGATTTGGCCTAATATGACTATTTCTTAGAAATGTAAAATCAATGATGATGTTTCTTTCCATGAAGCTTATGATTTTAAAAATAAGTCTCCTCATTTAATCTAATTTGATACATCTAAACCTATAGGAGTTGAGGTAATATTAGAGCCAGATGTGTAGCTATAACCTGGTATTTTCTAGACAAATCCATGACAAACTCACTGACATTAAACTAGAACATGTTAGTGAATATGGATATGAGTTTAAATTTGAGAGTGATGTTGACCAGAGAAACTATAATTTGACTTGTTATAGGACCAAAAGAATCATAACTCATCCAATATAGTTTACCAAGGATGATGTCACCACCATTTCCTTTAATATTATTTTTTTCCTAGGAAGTGATGAACCATTAATATTCAAAAAAGCCCTTAAGTCTAATTAATCTAGGTTGTGTCTTGATTCCATGAGAGATTAAATGGATTATCCTCTTAAAAATAGAACATGGATAATTTGAAACAAACTATAATAAGATAAACTTATAGGTTGTTAATATATTTCTACGAAGAAATAGGAAAAAACGATGAAAATAAAATTAAGTTCAAAGCTACACCTGTTGAAATTTTATTTCTCTAATGTCAAGGAATTGATTATAATGTGATTTTATCAACTATTTCCAATAAATCACCTAGAAAATTATTTTTTAGCCTTGGATACATGAAATTATATTCATTTTGAACAATTGGGTGTTAAAAATTCATTCTTACAATATATATTTGATGAAAAATTAGACTTTAAAATTAATCCCATATTCCTTTTGAGAAAGTACATGTATAACATTATCAATCAATTGGAAAATGGTATATGAAATATGATTATTTTATGTTTAAGAATACTTTTTCTGGAAGTAAATATGTTGAATTTATTTACAATAAATCTATCAAGAATATTTTTATTTAATTAAACATAAATATATGGATGATATTATTGTAATTTGAAAATAAATCAGGTTAAAGAATCATATGAATACCCAATTTCATAATTCATTTGAAATGAAAGATTTTGACAGAGTAAGAAAATTATTGGTATGGAAATTACTAGGGATATAAATTCTAGGATGTTGTATTTTTATGTTTCTGAAAATATTTTTGATAGATAACTTGACACCAGCTAGTGTGTAATTAGGTCAACACTTAATTTTTATCATTGTCCCAATCCCCTCGATGTGATTCTAATATTGATTTTATGAGTAAAATACCAAAGAAAACATATTATGTAGCTTTATGTATGCCATGATATATTATTTTTTATATATATCCTTTGATGTTTTTATCTTGATAAGGTTTATACGAAGTCTTGGAAATCCCCAATGGAATGAATTAAAATAGTTACTCTAGAATGTGTCTATGTATTTTAATTTGTATATTTGTTTTGATAAAAATGATTCTTATGGTCATGATGTTGTTAATTTTGATGATTCTAACTATACTAAAAATACATATACTATAAAATCTATCATTGGTTATGTATTCTTATCTTATGATGGTAATATTTCATGGGAATATAATATGTAGTACATTAATTACCTATCCACCATTAAGGCTTAATAAAAAGTATTAACTAAATAAATCAAAGATTCAACTTGATTAAAAGGAATAGTTAGTTGATTTTCTTTATCATTTCTTAATGTAAATGTTTTTTATGATATTCAGACTACATTGTAGATTTCATAAAATCATGTTTTCCATAGACGATGAAAGAACATATACATTAGAATGAATTTTTTAGGGATTCCATTAAAAATGGGATGTGATGTGTCACTGATATATATATGAAAATCTAGCTGACAGTTTGACTAAGGCTGTTCAATTTTCCATGTTTAGGCATTGTTTAGGAATGATGAATGTAGTACCATTTATTGAACTATGTTTAGGGAACACTATAATGTTTATATTATTTTTATTTCCAAGGTGGATATTTGTGATGTTTAAATGCATGTATTTCATTATTTTAAATTAAATAGAATTAATAAATATTTATATTTATTCATATTATATGATGTACATGCCACTATGTTTCCATGAAAAATTCATTTTAAATTTTATTTATTTATTATTTTTGAATTCATTTTTTTTCTTACTCTATATCCAAATCTGGTGTAAGGGTAACTCTAGGTTGTGTAAGGGTAATTCCTAGTTGGGTAAGGTAACACATGGTTATACAAGTGTAAGCTTAAATCATGTGATGGTAATCTTGGATTACAAAATTGAAATCATGACTCAGATAATGGTAATACTGGCTCATGTAAGAGTAATCCTAGATCACATATTGTTAATTATGGCTTGTTTATGGGTAATCATGGATTTCAAAAGGGTTATTCCTGGTTCATATAAGCATGAGACATGTATTTCATAAGGGTATCCCCTATCTCATATAACGGTAAGTCGATCCAAGTTAAATTTCAGTTGTAATTCAATTGTCCAAATATGAACATCACTGTTATTCCTAGGCTATTAGTTGAACCATATCCTGAATTGTGTATATCCACATGTTTAGCATCCACTATATATCGCCTAAATCGCTGATGTCTTACCTTTCATCATTATTTCACCTCGGGATCCAACTCAATCATTCAGTTTTGGAGAGGATTTTCATTCTTGTTCTAGATTAGAAGTTCTTACTAGTTTGATAGGATAACACTAGGTATTTTTGGTTTATAGTGCCTATGTATATTGAAATAATCCTAGAGGAGACCCTATAAGATGTTCCTTATGACAACTAAAATAGATCACCTTTATCATTACCAAACCTGGTATATGGTTTTTTTAGAGAGCGTTGAAGGTTATTAAACCTTTATTACATGAAGATATTATGTGTATGAGAGATTTATCATCTTTAGGGGCATTTGATCTTATTCTAGGTTATGGTGTTAGAACTTAGATATGTAAGAAGTTAATTCTAATTTAATATTTTAAATTATTTATACCTATATATTCTTCTATACTTCTATGTATATGCATTGTATGAGTCCATCTAGTATGTTGGATTGCTAGTTTCACTTGTTAAATTTCCTCACAGCATTCAATTGTGGTTAGATCTGACCCTCATATTATTTCTTTTGCCCTTTACTACATTCATGTCTTGTAATCTGGAAATTTTATTTCATTTTACACAAATTCTTCTAGTGGTTTTCTGACTTTGCATGTTGGTCCATAATGGTCTAAACCTATAAGGATATAGACTGTACTAACCATTTTCACTATAGGTTTGGGTGTTGGGGTGTTTGAAAGAGTTTGAATGGTGTCTTGTTAGGGGAATATAAAAGTTAACCTAAATCTCATACCAACTAAGGACTCTATGACATGGATTATTATATATCTCCATAAGTTGGATTGTTGCGATGAGTGGGGATAGTTGTGGCATGGGGACCTAGGATGGATATTTCAAATCTATTTCAATTTTTTGGAGTGGATGTGGTATGAGGAAAGGCTATGGTATAGGCCTTCCTTAGTACCTGAGTGGTAAATATGTAGAATGGATAGTTGTTTCACAAAGGACCCTAGGGTTGAATTTGGTTGGTTCTTCCAAATTTGGAACCCATACAACATAGATTCTACCTACTTAGTATTCTCCCCTCAAGGTTGTTGGGTTATATAACATGGTGGTTTTTCCTACACTGTAGCCCCTCCCATGGTATATAAGATCTTCACCATGTAATATTTGATGTTCCTCAAGCACTCCTTTGACTAGGTAGGCTACGACGTGATCCCTAGTGTTGTTCTATAGTATGTATTATGTCATCACATCCTACAGTTTACTGTAGGGGGCTACAACTTAGTGTGGTGTTTTGTTGGGTTTCTATAAATACCTAAACAACCACCCAAAAAAAATTTGGTATCATGTATTACACTCAAACCCTAGGAACCCTGGATAACTTTTTTAAGGACTTTGAATCCACTTTTTATCAGATTATAACCTCAAATCCCATTTTTGATCTGTTGTGATCCAAAAAGTGAGTTATTACTCCTTTATTTATATTTATTCTTAGTTTAATCTCATTCCCCCAATTATTCATTCCATGTTATGGTGATTTATCACCAATTTTCAAATAGACTTTCCTTATTGTTTTTCAGTGCATTCCTGGAATAGTGACCTTGGGAGATCACAGTTTCATTGTGGGAGAAGTGATCAAAGAACAATGTGGTAATTCTAATATTGAAGAATGGAATTGATTATTTGTTATATGTTATTCATTTCTTCTCATTTATTTTATTTTTAATCATAATGTTGACATGATTTAACATATTTGGGTAGTGGTGGAATTAACCCTAACAAAGGATTAAACAGATTATTGACGAATTGGTTTTTGGTTAGTTATAGTTTCTGTTTCAATCACGATAAAAAAATTCATCTTGATTTACTTAATAATATGATATTAATGTTTTGATTTAGTATAATTTTTTTCAGTTTTGGGTTAGCTTTATGTTTTGAGGTAAATTGGTAAGGATCGTAAGGCTGGTAAAATACTATATCGAAAATAAATGTAAAGAGGTATATTTATTAAAACAATTGTTTCTTATAATTTGATGGTAATAAAATTTTTTCTAATAGAATGTGTAATTGGTTTGTTCATTCATTTTGTAAATAAATTGAATAATGAACTTGAATCTAGAATACTAGATGTTAATAATAATTATAAAGGGATGTTTAATAATATTTTTCTTCTCATAGTTTATTGAAAATAGAATTGATTCTTAAGAGAATGTTTAAGTAAATGATATATTATGATAGTTGACGTATGAGGACACTCATAGACAAGACCTGTAATATATTAATATATTAATTTAATATGGAATAATGATCTGTAGTTTAATAAATATAAAATTTTGGTTCCATTTTTTCCAATTTTCATTTAATGGATAATTGTCTTGTTGTGTGACCGTGAGATCCCATTTTGATTAAAATGACAAATACCTAGTTTTATGGACTAGTTTCCCTATTGATCTTGTTTTTTAATTCCTGAATTTTTTATTTCTTTGGATATGTTCCATGTTATGTGTTGTGATATGAACTTGAGATGACTATCAGTTAATGAGATATGGGTGTGTAGGTTCATGTTTTTGGAACTAGTTGACACTTGTGAAAGTGGGATTCATTGTGATATGCATGATGGTGTTGGGGATGGAACACGTTTTTATGGAATGGGTATAATATGTTATTACCCACTGATGTTATTAATTTTGAGATGTATTCTTGTTAATAAATATATTTGAAGGTCAAATGGCTAGGTTTCTTAATTATCTGCATTCCTTTTCCCCACAACTTGAGGTAACTAATTATTCTTGGTTATGAATATTTTGATGGTATCTTATGATATTTTCAAGAGTTCCTAGAATTATGTAATGATAATGTTTATTAAAACACATATCCTATGGGGTTGTTTATTTTTTTAATTCTATTATCGTTAATCTTTAGAAATCATGGACTCAGTTTGGATTTTGTCTAAAGGAAATGGACCTTACTTTTTTGTTAATGAAATGTAGCATATAATAATGTTAATGGGTAACTAATAGATAATCAATGAATTAAAATAAGGATAAATGTTTAAAAAGGACTAAAGTAATTTAGAGTAAGTCCTCTTTATTTCTTGTGTGCTAATATGATATCTAGTCCTTACCATTGGTGACTAGGTATCTAAGTAAATATAGATACATTTGATCCTTGGATTAGGTTTTTCCCATAGTGTGGTTGTGAGCTATCTTATATATAGTTTGTTTTGCGATTTCATACACTACCCAACCCATGTCAATAGGGAAGCTAAAACCAAGTGGACTTTGGGAAGGTTTTTTCCCTAACAACCAAGTTGGTGAGGAATGGATGACTGAATCCACCCTATGGTCCCACTATCATCAAATGATAGTTTTATAATCTAGAAGGAATATTGTTTAGTTTCCCCATGTATGTCTCTAGATGGATTTGACGGATTTCGGTCATTTCACAGACATGTATCTCTAAATATATTATCTAAAGAATTATTTTACTTATTATGTGTGTATGCTATGATGTCTTGAGAACCCTTACTCTATGTATGGGATGTGAAGGCTTGAGGTATAACACCCAATGTATGATACACATAAAACAAGATGTGGTGACTCTTGAAAACTACTCAGTCACTATATGGATATTTGGCATCAGATGAGGAGATTATGTGATGCATGAGGTTCATGTTGTGATACTTTACCCAGTTTCCTTTAGGATCGACTTTAGGGAGAGATGACTTAGGACATATGACATTGGGGTAGATTGGGAAACCATTGGAGAAGTAATAGCAGGGTACCTCCATTTTATATTATATTATACGATATATTGAATATGTAACTAGTGATATATAGGCATGGTGGGAATGAAAACATAGAATACCTATTTAGGTGATGAGTTAGATTCACTTGTTGTTCACTAAGATTTAATAATATTTTTTTATCTTTTTCACGAGAGGCTCGAGGGAGGATCTTACATATATATAAATAATTTTTTATAGTTAGTAGGAGAAGGATGTAGATCATGATGGAAATTACTAGATCATTATTTTTTAAGAGGTATTTTGGCTTCATGGACACTAATGTGATTATCTTTTAGTACTAATAGTTTCTATTTTAGTTGTGTTATTATTTTATTACATTACACATATTCAATTTTGTTTATTTCATCTTTTTTTATCAGGATTTGATCAGGGTACTTGTGTTATATCTCTCTTTCAAATTTTTATCTTAGAGGGTAATGCCTATCTTTTTTATGGATGATACACCCACACTGTGTGTCACAAACCCATGACCTATTGAATGTGGGATTCAGGCAGTCACTATCCTCCTTCTCTCATTTTTGGTCTAGTAGGGGCACCTCTGGGTTAATGGGGTTGCGAAAGGGTGGTATGAAGGGTTCAAGTTGAGGGATAAGATGTATTTTGGAGTTAGGAAATGGTGAGAATGCATTTGTGGGTAGGGAAGCAATTTCATATTAGTTTATTAGGCAATTTCAACAAGTGAAATTGGCTGAGAACTGAGTATTTAGGCACCCTTGTGATATAATTGATGGACCTTTAAGTTTAATGGGCATGTTAAGCCAAATGATACTAGTTGTAGGGTAGAGAACTATGAAAATATGAAACATTAATCTTAGTTTCACTAGTGTTTGAAATGGGTATACCATGGGAGTTGGTTAAGCCTCAAATAAATAAATAAATAAATATTAAATCTTAAATATTTTATATTACTGGTTTAGGAGTCTCTAAACATTTTTATTTTGTAGATATAGATCCTGTTTGATGTCCTTGTGAGGTTCTCCTTAAAGTTCTTTAGAGACACATGCCAACAAGTGACCACAGTGTAGAGGTTGATGACAATGACACATAGAGGAGGACACTCTAAGAGTTTCATCATCATAGTATATATATGTATGAGGGATAAAATTTAGACTCAATGATATAATAATGGCTGGAGTATGTGGATATATATTTTAGATTAATCTATGATTAGAAGGAGCATTGGGTTTCATTAGTTATAACGATACTGCATAGAGCAGTAAGGCCATGGTTGATCTTTTTCCTCACAGATCATGAGGGGTTTACCATATTGGGGGAGATGTTCCAAGATTAGTTCTGAGTAGAGTTTATTTTTACAACCCCAAAATTTGGATTGTTCCCATGAGCTTGTTACCATTCATCAATGTATTTCTAGTGTGAAATAGTTCATTATCTATTTCTATACCCTTCCCCATTATGCATTATACTTGTTTCTAGATGAGGATGCCCAGGGAGAAGAATTTCTGGGAGGATTCTCATTAGAGATCTAGGAAAAGTTCACCCCTTTTACGCTGTTGATATATATTGTGGTTCTAGGAATATAATATGATGTTGAGAAGATTTTATAAAAAAATTTCATCACGAGAGTTTTTAGGACTCTCCAAAAAATTAGAGTACTAGTATGGGGTTTCTAGTTACCTGGACAAATGATCATTCAGACTGTTGGGAGTAGGTCCCCACCCTATTCATATCATTTATCAAGGGGCGATGGACCTTAAAATAGTATAGTGGGATAAGATTCTTGTTTCTTATGTGGAGGTCTAGGTCATTAGAAGAGGGTGTTCACAACATTTTTGAGTAGGTGGCATGAATCTAGTTTTCCACTTAGGTTACTCAATTGAGGTAGTTTCATATGAGGCAGTAGTAGTATGATGATCTAGTTTGGGACCAACATAGAGGAGGCGGTGCAAGAAGAGGATATCCCCATGATAATCATCTTTAGGGAGTAGAGTTTTGACATATAGGTGGTCATCATTAGGATCAAAGAGTTTATGGTGCAGGTTATGGTCAGCTACATTCTCCATAGTCTATGATTTGGTACTTTTGGTGTAGAGGTTCTCAGTTCCCTTGGAATTGACTACACTAGTTAGAGGTTGACTTTTTATTGTATGATGTATGTTGATATTTTGAGATACTTATAGAGAAACACCACTCTTAGGGATAATTACAATATCTATGGATACAACCATATGACATCATCATAGTCCTGGAATGGTTATGTCAGTCAATGCTGTCAATGATTTATTTTAGAGACATGTTGGGTTTTATGATGGTGATTGAGATCCTGTAGTATTTTTTTTGTGAAAGATACCCTAAGATGGGTTAGAGGTGTGTTTATTCCTTGTCTTATTTTGTGACTAAACTGATGATGAGTTCATCATAAGGACAGATGAGAGTACTTCCCAGTGTAATGGAAGAATACCTTGATGTATGTCTTATGGAAGTTTTGGATTTACTCCCTCAATGAGATATTATGTTTGGGATAGAGCTAGAGATGAGAATTTTACAAATCAAAATTCTTCCATATAAGATGGTTGCTTCTGAGTTGCGATAGCTATGAGTAAAGATCAATGATCTATTACAGTGAGTATTTGTTTAACTGAGAGTTTCACATTGGAGTGCACTAATCTTGTTTTTGTAAAATGATGATGGTAGTTTGTGTCTCTGAATCGATTATCATCACTTGAACTTGGTGATAGGGAAGAACCACTATCCTCTTCTATATATTGATCATTTATTCGATCAAATAAGAGGATAAAGTTGTTCTTATGGATCATTTTGCGCTTAGGGTATCATGAATTGTGAGTGAAAATTAGGATGTTCTGAAGATTAATTTCTGATGAAGTTATGGAAATTATGAGTTCATTGTAATTTCATTCAATGTGATGAATGCTCTAGTTGTGTTCATGAGTTTGATGAACACAGTGCTTAGGGAGTTCCTATATTAGTTCATGGTGGTTTTCATTGATGAAATTCTTTTGTAATCTACGTCTAAAGAAGATCATATAGAGAAGTTTCAGGACATTTTTTGAGTTCATCATCACCAACATATTTTACTAAAATTTTCCAAGTGTGAGTTATAGGATCATGAATTTTGTTTCTTTGGGTACAAGGAGTAATTGTGTACCCTTAGACTATTGAGGTAATTATTTATTGGGAAGACCTCAAGAAAGTTATGTTGGTGTCGAATTTCCTTCTCCTTATAGTCTATTATAAGTGGTTTGTTTCTGATTTCTCTTAGGTTATGACTCATATGAGAACATTGAACCAAAAAGAGCTGACATTATTGTGGATAGATCAATATCATAAATATTTTGAGTACCTTAAGGAGAAGTTTTTTAGTGCATCATTTCATCATCTTCCAGAAGATGGAGTTCTTTTTGTGTTCTTCTATGAAAACTTAGGTAATTGAACTTACATCAATGATGGTGGATAAAATTGTCCAAGAATGGATTGAAATTACATCAATGATGGTGGATAAAATTCTTAAAATAATATGAAATCTAGATTTCATATGAACTGGGTAATGTAAATATAGTATCTGATACACTGAGTCTGAAGTCATATATAGACTCCATGCATGAATCTGAAGATTTCTAGAGAGTGATGGGGGAGCTCCCAGTAATGTATTTTTATATGGTATTAGTTGGTGGTAAATGTTTTATTTTCAAGATGATAGTAAAATAATATTTTGTGCAATAGGTGGAGGAGTCTCAGTTGTGGAACTAGTGCATAAATGGTTTTCATGTCGGTTTTATGGTTTTTCACATTGGTATATATGAGATGTTGTTATATATGACCTAGTAAATAAGGTTTTTCATGTCAGTTACTTGAAACCAACATTATAAAAAATTTATGCATGTTTTTTCATGTTGGTTATTTAATAACCGATGTGAAAAACCAATTACAATCCATTTATCACATCAATTATTGAATAAACCACATGAAAAACCCTATATAATTTTTTTCACTTCGGTTATTCAATAACCAACTCGAAAAATAAATTACATACCATTTATCACATTAGTTATTTTAAATAACAGTTGTGATAAACAGGTTTTCACTTCAGTTATTGAATAAATTATGTGCAAAATAGTGCACATATATTTTTCATATCGATTATGAAATAACTGATGTGGAAAATAATATTTTTATAAAATAATGTACAACGAATCATCTCCTCTATCAGTAGCATCCAGAAAACAGAAGACAAGAAAAGAGAACAATTGGAAGTAGAAAGAAGCAGCATAGAACAAGAAAATTTTTATAAAATTATGACAATGTACATTAATTTATATCCTCCACCAACATCACCCATAAAATTTCACAAGATCCAATAGAAAAGGCAGAACAAAATCCCACACAATACACAATACATTTTACATTAAAATAAACTAAAAATCAATTAAACCTATAAAATGATTTTCCCATTCAATTTGTAAATGCCTCAAATCATCTACACTATATGACCGTTCATCATCAAAAGTCTACAAAAATAATTTATAAATAATTTGACTTGAATTTTCAATAAAACATATTTACTATTATAGAAATCTTTATAAAGAAGTATAACCTTATGAAACTTTTTAACATTCCCAGTTGTAATTATTTCATATGTAAATATAAAAACATAATATCCAAATTCAGTTCCACCTTTTTTAAGACACAATTTCCAAGAGATTTTTTTTAAAAATAAAATTTTTAATTATTATATCCAAAATTTAGTAATTGTAAATTATAATTCACCATAGAATTTACAAATTTGATATTGGACCTCTTTATTTTCTTATTTATTTTCATCTCTCTAAATAAATCACATTCCATATTTGAAAATAATATGAAAATAATAAATATTATTAATTATAAAGTTAACAATTATTTAAGTAAGAAAACTTACATGTTTAATACATTCTTGAAATTTTATTTCCCTTCACCATGAATAGAGCATATCCAATAACATGTCTTCCCTCTTGAAAAAAAATCCACCATCTAATGACCAATGATATAAACGAAAATATAATTTAAGTTTTTAATATGTTAAGTGATATATAACACTTTGCGAGAAAAAAATATTTCATACCTTTCAAGATATGGAAACATCCAACACTGAATAATTACATTCTTCTGAAATCTTTCAGCTATATAATTTGTTCTTTCAGCATCCCTCATTATGAAAGCTAATAGAAAAATAAACTGTGGGTATATAAATCCATACACATCCATATTTTCATTATCTGTACTAATTTTATATAGATAACTAATACAAATTAAAAATAATTATAAATTTTTAAAAAATTAATGGAATGAAATTTTATTGTTAATCGACTTACATGGAAAAAACTTTCATCATGTTGATGCCCAATAGATGTCTAGCTACAAGATCCATGATGTTATTTTCAAAAGGCTCACTATCATTGCACACCCATAAAAAGTAGCATCAAATGGAATTTTATATACTTAGAATATCAAATTTGAGTATATTTTTAATCGATCAATACTAGTAGAATATGTATATGATGTCATGAAACTTTGAATTTTTTTTGTCTATACAGTGTCTCTCTGGTTTATTCATGAAAATATTAGAGAAATATTGAAACTTTAAAATAAAAAAAATTACTAAAAAAATTGAATTAGATATTACATATTGTAATAACTGGGTCTTAGTAACAGCACAAACACCTCACCTTCACATGGCCATCGGGTCTTGGCTATCCGGGTACCACCAGTTGCCCCACAGACACGTGGTCCCCACCCTAGGTCCCATCCATGTGCCTGAACGGGTCATCTGACTAATGAATATTGCCACATGCCAACACATGTCCTTTCTAGTGTGCTTTTCCCTCACTCGCACACACAAAGGGAATATTCTCAGAAGGTTACTGATCATAATCACTACTCCAGGCCAAGAACACTTAACTATGGAGTTCTAATCAGGTATGCTCCCAAAATGGAATGTACACCTTGTTGGATACATCTCAACCCATGTATTGCACCACACTTAAGGTTAGGTTTCTCCTCTGATACCAAATGTGACAACTATGTCCTGATGATAGCACAAAAACCCTTCCAAGTCATGGTCGTTGGGTCTTAGCCCGCCCGGTACCACCTGTTGCCCCGCAGACACATGGTTCACAACCAGTGGCCCACCCACATTCTTAAATGGGTCATATAACTAATGAATATCCCCACAGGCTTAAAAATGTCCTTTCTAGTGTTCTTTTTCCTCACCCACACACACCCAAGCAAACGTCCCATAAGTTCAACCATCCTGATCAGTACTCCAGACCAAGCACACTTAACAATGGAGTTCCAATCATGCAGGCTCTTAAAATGGAATGGTACACCTTTTTGACATGAGTCATATCATTTAGACATTTAACCCTATTATAATTCTGTGGTGTTACATATATATACATACCTATATGGTAATATGTTGAATTTTTCTAGATGGACAAACAAAAAAATGACCGATACTTTGTACAACTGTACTCACTTCATTGGTAGAACATGGTATTGCTTCCAATCTATCTATATTATCCTATAAAATGACCCTATGATCCTCTATCTCAATCTGGTGATGATGAATTGTATCATGGATATAATATATCATCCCATATTTAATAATATGATGAGTATCATCAACAAATAACTCACAATAACTTGGAAGCTATAGAGGAGGGGGTGTAGGGGAAGGATAAAAAGGAGTGGGGTCTTAAAAAACATATGTGTGAGAAGGATAAGGAGTGGGATCTATTGGTGGAGGTAGAGGAGTCATATCAATAGACCGAAGCTTTCCTTGCATGCCTATAAACATCTCATGTACCGAATCTCTGATCTTTTCATCCATCGTCACTTGAATATCCTAAAAATTGGCTTCCAAACACTATACTTTTTTATAAACATGATCATATAAATAAACTTCTGAACATGGAAACAAATTTATTGTCGATACCCTTATTGGGTATCCTTGTACATGACCTGGGTGTTCAGTATTTCCCAATGTTGTAGCTAAAATATCCTATCTACCCTTAGTAATAAAGACCCTATGTGTGCTCTTCTCCTCAAGAGAATACAATATAGAATATTTGAAAAAATCTGTAATGAATCAAAATGTATAAATAGTTGATTTAACTTCAATAAATAAATAAACATCTTAAAATATTATCAGCTATAAATCTTGACTCTTTCATAAGATATTGTCCCTTCTCCCATTCATGATCTCTTCTATTTTTCATGTCTAGTGGGGGGTAACCTCCCCAGATCCTAATGACCCAGCTCTCAACATTTGGAGTTTTTCTTCTATCATGTGTTCTTCCAATAATATATACCCTCCCTAAGATAACGTACAAGGGTATACATTTCTAGCTTGAATCTCCATATGAGATCTCCTTGATTGTTGTAAATAAATAATAAATAATAAAGATATCATTAAAAGTTTTATTAATATAAAAAAAACTAAAAAGGTAACATTGCACTTACTAAAAAGTCTTTTCATCATATACTTTTAACAAATTGTTTCCATGTATATTCATCTATAAATGGATATATATCACCTATATTTTTATGTTTCCTATTCCCCAAGATTAAGTATGATGTGAGGGATGATTTAAATTCCCTCCATCTCCTATCCACTAATGCTAAAAATTTCTTCTTAAGTCCTCTAATGTCAGATATAACATATTTCATCTAATAATAAGGGAAAAACATATATTACTATAAAAATTTCAAGATAAGTAAAATAATTACAAACAAGCTTACCAAAATGGTCTCCCACAATAGTGATAGTGTCTTTTTCTCAACATTTCACCAATTTTCAAACAAAATACTAACATTTATTTTAGCATGTACTCATACAGAAGTCTTGAACTATTTTTCATTTGGATCTATTTGAATTTCCTTATCATAATACTCTATTGGTAACATCTATTCCTAGCTCCGGGAAACTGATAATTTTGGAAAATGTGTGGTTCCATGTTTACCTACCCTCAAACTCTTTTTCCCAAGTGGAAGTAGAGGGATCATGTAAAGAAGAATGTGGATGCTCATCAATAGGAGCATGTGTATGTTCCTCCCTAGTGGTATTAGTATGATAATATCCATAAATATGAGGTGGATCAAAGGATTGATCTTTAATTATCCTAAAAATAAAAGCAATATCACTTATTACAACAATATAAAAATCCAACAATTATATACAAATATAAATAAAACATTAACAATTATCAAACAAAAATAAAAGTAAACCAAATGTAACACATTTTTATTCATATGTGTTATAATTAACTAGAATAATAACATTATTAATGATGTATGAAATGACATAAAAAAAATAAAAACCACACAATATTCATGAGAGGTGAAATGACATAGTAAAAATTCACCAACATGATAAATAATTTTAACAAAAAAATGAATTATTTTATAATATAATCATATACAATATATTTTTTTTATTTTAAATTTTAAATTTTAAATTTAAAAAAATTTGTTTTCAAAAAAATTAATTAATAGATAAGTTACTTAACAGTAAATATAGAAAACTAGACAAAACTAAACTAATATAAAACAAAAAATTTAACTTATAATATATGTTTTAATAAAGAAAATCAAATTTAAATATCTAAATTATAAAAGTTAAAAAGATAAACCATAATTAAAAATATGTTACCTATAATATTAAAAATGTACTAAAGATTGTTTTCCCAAATTCATTCATCATGATCGTTCCATATGGAACAAACCATGTCTTCAATGTGTTCATCAATATTATTTGTTAATCATTCCATGGATGTAGGGATCTCATATAAATAATAATATTCAACAATTTTATCATCACCAATATAATTGTTTTCCCTTGTAAAACAATATCCCACTGCATATGAGATTGATCAAGAACATTGAAAATTTGTTTTTCATGTGTTTCCAGGATAAAAAGATCATTTTTGTAATCTAATTTATTCAGATTAACTAGTGTCATTCCAAATTCATCTTGCTAGACACTATTGTTACCAATAAACCATTTACACTTAAGCATTAGAATATAAAATTTAATGTAATCAACTTCCCACATTTCTTCAATGACTTTATAATATGTTTTTGATGTAGAGATTGCGTTTTTGTCTCTAGAACCTAAAAAATGAATTTCTTATGTGAACAAAGACACACTAATATTCTAAAAAGCACTTATGTTTTCCTAATCTTTCATATGAAAAGTATAGCCATTAATTTCATACCCATACCATGTTATTAAATTTGAACTTTTACTGACTACTAACAATCTCAATGTATCTAATGCATCTACTTTAAAGGTCTCTTTAAACCATGGAAAAAAGTTCAGTTATGCTCATTCAAAATCAAAATATCTTTCTTCTTTGGATAACTTTATTTCAACTCATTAATTTTAAAAACTATATATGATTGAGAATCATATATTTTATTAACAATTTATAACTGTACACTATTTATATATTCACCTACCAATGATTTGACTTTCAAGACACTAATACCCATTCCCCTAAAATTAACTTGTTCATGGAAAGATATAGGCAACCTAATGTTCTCCATGTCAGACAAATAGGTTGTACAAAACATTGCGAACTCCAAAAAATATACTTCTCAATAATGGATTCTTCAGGTCGATATGGATTCTTAACACACATCTTAAATATCTTCATTTACCTTTCAAAAGGATACATCCAACATAGATATAAAGGTCCAAAATGTTTTATTTCTCTCACCAACTGAACCATTAAATTCACCATGATATCAAAAAAGGTTGGAGGAAAACAAATTTCCAGTTGAAAAAGTATAGAAACCACTTCATTCCCAAAAATGTTCAAAGAATTCAAATTAATCAACTTATAAAAAATTTAATTAAGAAAATAAAACACCTTCATGATAGTCATTCTCACAATTGTGGGAAATATTACACACAATGAAACTAGTAGGAGTTGTTGCATCATGATGTGATAGTCATGAGATTTCATACCTGTCAACTTCAAATACTTTAAAGAAACAAATTTTTTACTTTTTAAGAACAACCATGTTTTAATTTTATATAATTAATACATTTACGAAAGATATTTTTCCCTCTCTTGCATAAGGTATGACAAGACAGGGTAGTAATTTTCTCCTTCCATGAAGAGCGGGAGCCAACTCTAAACATATTCCCATCGAGAGTAAATCCATTATTTCATTCAAACCATCATTATTATTTTCTTTAATATCTATCAATGTTCCAATAAAAAATTCACAGATATTCTCCTCTATGTGCATTACATCAATGTCATGTTTCACCTCATGATATCTCTAATATGGTAGCTTAAAAAATTCACTGTTTCATCCAATTATTTCTATCATTACCAGATTTATGTGTCTTTCCAAATGTCACATAATTTTTTTCACCCTATCAAAATATAGATCAATGGATAATGGTTTTAGAGAAATATAAAATTCATTTTGGTAATTGAAAGCCATTTTCAATCTTCTATAAGAGTGATCTATAGGAAAAAACATTCGATGACTAATGTATATTATTTTTCTCCCATGATGCAGTTGACTATATGAAATATCTTGTTTACAAATTGGATAAGATTTATGCCCCTTAACACTGTATCTAGAAAATTTTCAATATGCTAAGAAGTCATTTATAGTGAACATAATCATTTCATGTTATTGAAAGTATTCCATTTTAGAAGAATCATACACCCTTATACCTTCCTCCCATAACAGTTTCAAATCATCAATTAATGGTGAAAAGATAATGTTAATATCATTTTTAGGATATTTTAGTCTACTAATCATTAAACTCTACATGATATATTTTTGATTCATTCAAAATTCAGGAGATAATTTTTAAATTACCAATAAAACAGGCTATGAACTATGTGTTCTACTAAGGATTCAATATGGATTCATTCCATATGTGCACAGTCCAAGTCAGATATTTCAAAAGTCATTTCTAAATGTAGGAAACTGGTGATCAATATTCTTCCACTATGTATAATCAGCTAGATGACTTATTTTTCCATCACATATCCCCTGATGAGCATGCCATATTAACGTTTTTGCATCATTTGAATTTGAAAATAAACACTCAAATAAGGAATTATAGGAAGATACCATAATTCTTTGGCATGAGTCTAAAACTTTTGAATCAACATGTGATTTTTCTTTCAAATTATACTATGATGTCAAACATTTAGAACAATTTTATAGAAATCCATATTCATTTTTTAATAGGACATATTCATTCGGTAATTAATGTATTTTCTTATACACAAATCCCATTAGTAATAATATTTTATTTTACTTATAATGTGAATCTGGAAGATTATTGTCTTTTGGAAGAATGTCTTTCAACAATTGTAGCGGCTCTGTAAAACTCTTATCACTCCATCCATGTTTCACCTTTAGGTTTATCAATCTTAACACCTTCGATAAAAATTTATATTTTGTACAACCCAGATACAATGGTTTTTCAGTATCATCATATAAATGATAATTTTTCAGTTGTTTCTAAATTACCTCTACCTCAATAGCATGAATCATTTCATCAACATTATCAAATTTATCATCTTGTATAGCACTATCATCAATAGATCTTGAATTCATTCCAGTTTCACGATGCCAAATCCAATGGTTATAGGTCAAATTAAAACCATGAAAAATTAAATTATCATTGATCTTTATGTTTTTGAAAATCTTAAAATTTAAACATTTTAGTCATGGATAGGAAAAAATTTTATTATTGGAACATTGCGTTCAGTGAATTCCAAAAAATCATTGACATCTTCCTCATATTTAGCACCTATTTGAGGTGTATTAATCCAACTTCGATTCATTATCTATAACAAATATCAAAAATAAATATAAAAAAATTTAATAATTTATAAAATATCGATATTATAAAATACATATAAAAATATAGAAAACAAAGAATAAAAATATTATAAGGACAAAAGAAAATTTTAATAACAGAATTCATTCATGCATAAAGAATTACAAAATAGAATACTATAAAAAAATGTTTTAGGTAAAAATAAATGAATATAACCTTATGAAATTGTTAAAAAATATGTACAATGATATCCATAAAACAATATCTTTAAAAAATATGTAGAATGAGAAAAATGAATTCATAGTGGATTATTTATAAAAATAAAAAAATCTTTTATATTGTAATTAATAATATAATGTAATCATAAACCGAGTCTTAGTTTAAAAAAGTGCTATATTAAATAAAATCAATAACTTCTTAACACATTATAAAATCATAAGTGGAATATAGAGTCACAATCATGTGAGGATATTGTTAATTAGAAGAAAAAATTGAAAAAGAAACACCAATGTAGTAAGAATTAAAAATGGAACTCATTGTGTGATTGAAAGAAAACAAGAAGCTTGATAGAGTAAGAAAATCATTAAAATATAAGAATTATTCCCTAAGTAAAGATTGTGATGAATAAAAGTCCAATGAAATATTCATATTGTTAGTGGATATCACATGAAAGATGAGAGATGTCAATAAAATCCTTTAAGCTAGAGATAAGATTCTTATGATTATAACAATGAATCTCATTTCTCATACTAAAAAAGTAAAAGAACATGAGGATATTTCATTTGATATTCTCCGAGGGGAAATCACCATATGTTTCAATATTCTATTAATTATGTTAGGGATAACCCAAAGGAAATAACATAACTTATTGAATCCATTAAGAAACATGGTGATTAACCCATGGTACAATAAACCATTATTTTATAAAAACGTAATGGTTGTGAGACATAGAAGAATAATTAAATCAAGTCCAAGAATATGGTAAAATATAATGTAAATGAAAAACATTATAAACATAATAATATTGAAAACCAGTAGAATATTTAAAATTATAAGGCACAATAATAAATAGATTTATAAGATTCAATTTTTTTCTTGGGGGTATTTCCCTTTAAAATAATATATCAACATTGTGGAGAATGTGGGTATAATGGTTTTATGTGTTGAAATAATTTATCACATCCACAATTCAAGAGAGGCGATGAATTTAGGGTGATTAAATATGAATTTACTAGATTATATGATCAACTTAAATGCACATCCAATAAGTGTATCACTATGCTATCAAATAAATTGAAGAATAAAGAGAACACTAAATCTTTTAGAGGTGGACTAATCAATAACATGTGATGGAGGCGAAAGAACAAAAATTATTGAAGATGGTAATGAAAGAATAAATAATACATTGCTGAAAAATAGTTTGTTAGATATTTGATGCAAAATAATAATTGAAAAGAAAGAAACCAAATTTTTTTAGGCTTACTTCAGATGAGTAACCCAAGGCCGATGAAACCCTATGGTTCGATTTAGGTCACAAGGGGAGATTTCGAACACCAAATTAAAGAAACTATAAAGTTAGGGATTTGGTGAGAGAGAAATGAGAGATCTGTCGTGAAGGGTTTTCATGTCAGTTTTGTACAAAACTGATGTAAAAAAACTATTTAAATGTAAGTTTTAATAAAATTAATTCTAAAACACTCATAATAACTTTGTCTATATATATACCTTATGTTAAAATTAAAATTTCAATAGAAAGGAATTGGAATTTAAAATTCGTCATAGTGTAGTTTCAACTTTTAAAAACCCACCATAGTTTTATTACATCACCACTAAAAATATTTCCATATATATTATATAACTTCTCATATCCCATATTTTAATATTTTTTATCTATTCTTCTTGGATCCAATTAAAATTTCTATCTCTTCTTCATTTGATGATTTCAACAAGGTATTTATTCTCATAATTTAGTTTATTTATTATTAGTTTTCTTCATTTATATTATTTTTGATGATTTATTTTATTATGATCAAGTAGACATCATCCCATTGAGTTGAGAAAGAAAATCATTACCATTAAATTTACCAGTTTTATTTTGAAATTCCTTATCAACCACTATTTTGAATGAAAAATGAGTTATTTCTCTAAAAGAAGAGGTATATCAATAAATAAAAAATTTATTCGAAGGAAACTGCCAAAAGCAATGAAATGAATTTGAATATTTATGATGATTACTATTTTTACCATTTGGGTTCTATAATTTTTACTACAAATTTATCATATATTCTTCTAAGAGAATTTTCAACATTGATATTTTTAAAAAATGATACTCTTTTCACACCATCTATCAATATAACTGCCATGGAAAGAACTTTTGTTGTCAGTTATTCAATAAATCAACATCAGAAGTTGAATGTTTTAATTTTTACATTGGTTATTCTCATAGACAAAATCAAAAACCATGAGAATAAATGTTTTAACATTGTATGACTAAAATTTTGTTAAAAATAAGTCTTATAATTTCAGATGAATAAAATTTGTATAAAAAACAATTGTTAGGGGTAAAAAACTAAAACTAAAACTTATTTTCTAGTAGTGGTCATATACTACTGATATTTTATAGAAGTATCCTTGTGGGGGATGGTATATTTTTCCCTAATTATTATTTAAAAATAAAATGAATAAATTTAAATTTTGAATCATTAGTATAAAAAATTTATCAATTAGTGGACTCAAGCACATCGATATTCATACACCAATTAATATGATGTCCACACTTATACACATATGATGGAAAATATTCAACTTGATAGAAAATGTGATTTGTAATTATATAGTTAAATAATTATTGATTATTTTACATGACTTTATTAATTAATTTATCATTATTTTTTTATATTTCACCTATCATGGATTCCATATATTCATCCTACCATCCATATTCTCCCACCATATTATTATATTTTCATACTTGGCTTTTGTTATTTACAATTAAATTATATTAATACATATGTCATTCCATGTATGTTCCATGATTAATGTGAAAATTTTTTAATCAAAAATTAATTTCAAAATTTTATTAATTTTCAATTTTTAATTCATGGGTTTTCCATACCCTATAGTGGGATCATGTGTAAGGGTAATGACTGGGTGTGTAAGGGTAATTAATTGTTTTGAAAGGGAAATATTTTGTTGCATAAATGTAAGATCTGTTCATTTAAGGGTAATCCCAAATCATGTAAGGGTAATCCTAGCTTTTGTAAGGATAATACAGTCTCACCTAAAGGTATTCTGGGATCACGTAAGTTTAGTCTTGTCCTGTATAGGGATAATCCAGGCTTTCATAATAATTATTATTTCTAAAGGCTTAGATCGCATAAGGGTTTCTCCTTTATCAAATAAATGTAACCCAATCTATGTATTATTTTAGTGGGGAGTCAACCACCACCAGGCGGGTATCCCAGCTAGGCCTCACCTATCTGCTGAAAAATCTCTTGTATTATAGTCATCCACATGTTCAACATCCAATATCCACCTCCCGAATCACTGATGTATTTACTTCCATCATAATTTCACCTTAAAATAATTATTTTCCATTAGATTTTGGAAACAAAATTCTCTCTAGTTTCAGATTCTATGTTCTTTATGTTTTTATGGGAGGTCATCAGGAGTTATGGTTTCTGGTGCCTGAGGTAGATTGAGAGAATCTAGGAGGATATCATGCGCAAGGTTCCACATGTCCACTGAAGAAGATCATCTTCATCATTTCAAGAACAGGTCTATGGTGCTTTTTGGGAGTGTTAAAGGTTCTTTAAAAATTCTTATAGGATGAACTTATAAGATGGAGAGAGTTAGAATCTAAAGCTCCATTAGAGGTTCTTCTAGGATTTATTGTTAGAACCTTATACTGTGATAATCTTATTCTACTTTCTTGTTTTTAGTTCTTACTGCATGTATGATGTTTTATCATTATATATATGTTTTTTAATATATATTGTAATTCATATTTGTAGTTCAACATGAAATATTTCATCGTTGTCAACTAGTATGGTTAGATCCATTATTTATATCTTTCTCAGGTTATTTACAGCTTTTTTGTATTACAATCTAGCCATTTTTTTCATTAGTAGTAATTTATTTTGGTTATGTTCTCATCATGAATAGTAGACCATAGTGTAACATTGAATGTTATAACTTTTTTTCTTTATCTTTCTTGCATGATATTCATCTAGAATCCATCGTGTCCTTTATATTTTCTTGAAAACCATCTACACAAATTCATGAACTCAATACTTTCATTAGTATATTACTAGTTATTGCATAAGGAATACTACATCAACATAACACTATAAAATAAATTTAAAATATACTATTTGTATGGGGAAAATTATCTTAACCTATAGAGGATAAAGGTGAATGTGCTATTAGATCATAATGAACTCCTTGATTCCTTATCCACTTCGAGGAAGAATATTTTTACCCTCCATGATGATGTACTTTATACTATTAATGAAATTGATGTCCTGATTGATTTTCAAAGGAAGTACCATAGTTTAATTCTTCTATATTTATTTGATAAGTTATTTTATAAGGTTTTTTATGAATCCTATACTACAAAAATCTAGTCTAAACATGAAACTCTATATACAAAAAATACCTTTGTGTGTCAACTACACAAGAATATGTAATTGGATAAATTTTTTATGTGGCCTGGAACTATATTCATGACTCATAATGATGATTCTAATAAACATGTTTTTTATTTTCATAATACAGATTTTAAGTTGTATTTTTAGGATTTAGTTATCACATTGTTAAACTCTTTATATGAAACTTATAATTCACTTCAGGAATCAATGATGTTTTGTTTGGTTTCATTAAACATAGATGAAGTTAAGTATTAATTATTGTCTAAATTGAAAAAAATAATCCTAATTATGTTAATAAGGAATGTGAGGGGATTAATATTAGAGGTATGATTTAGGAGAGAGGGAAGATTATAGGAATGAGCTTGTCTAGGAGTAGATCATAGCCTTGGGGTGAACAAATAAAATTTTTTCATTGTAAATAGTCTTGTCACATTAGATGGAATTTCCTTTAGAGGAACAATTATATGAACACCACTAATAATATTGACCATTGATTATTAATTGAACAATGTTTTGATACTATTCATGTTCTAAATGTTTGTTCTAATGTTATGAGTGTTGAATTGGTCTTGGATACAAGATGTTCATTTCATATGTGTTGAAAATGTGGATAATTCAAAATCTTAATAGAGGTTTATTCTGGTGAGGTTTTCCTAGTAAATAAAAAAAATTGGCCAATCATTGGTAGTGGTACTTTATCTCATGAATTTCAGGATGGGTTTGTTGAATCCTTAGTGAAGGTTATACGAGTTCATAATTAGAAGAGGAATCTTATTTCTCTAGGTTACTTAGAAAAACATGGTTAATCATTTAGGTCTTATGCATGTAGTATTAGGATCTCTAGTGGATCACTCACTTTTATGAAAAAAACCCTCACTAATGTCCTATATATAATTGATGGCAGGATTTATATGAAATAATTAAATGAAACTCTTACCCCCAGGATATTTAAAAAAATTATATGGTATAGATGTTTAAGGAATTTTAGTTCAAAAGGGATGAATGAAGAAATAAACCAAGGAATTTTAAAGTATGTATCCTCAAATAGTCTTCCCTTTTGTGAAGGCAATGTTCTTGGAATGTCCAAATATAATAGTTTTAAGTGTTATAAATATAGAGTTAAAGCCTCTTTAGACTATGTACATTCTGATTTGTGGGGTCCCTCTATCACTTCATCCCATAGTTGGTGGAACTACTATGTGACATTTGTAGATTACTATTAATGGAAAGTATGTATTTATATACTCAATCAAAAAATGAAACCATATAAAATTTAAAATTTTTAATGTCTAGTTTTGAATGTGATATTGGAAACATACTCAAAACCCATCTGAATGGAAATGATATAATGTATTTTTCTAATGAAATCATAGAATATTATAGTTATGAATTTATTAATCAACATAGAACTATTGTGGATACCCCAAAATAGAATGTCTTAGTAGAGAGGATGAATATAAATTTTTCAGAAAGAGTGAGAAACATGATCTCATATTCTAGTCGTCCTAAGTTCATTTGTGAAGAAATAGAGGATGAATATGAATGTTTTATAAAGATTGAGTAATGATCTCATATTATAGAATTATTAAGTACTTTTGTAAGGAATATACTACTAATATTGTGTATATAATCAACATATTCCCCTATCATTCAATTAATCTCAAAACAACTATAGAGATGTGGACTTGTTCACCCCTATTTTATGAAATCTTGTTGTTTTTTTGTTTCACTTCGTAAAATCATAGATGGACTAATAAACATGAAACTAGGGCTGTGAAATGCGTCTTGTGGGTTACCCCATGTTGTAAAAGGGTATAAGATTTGGGATGATAAGACTATTTTTTAGAAATGTAAAATCAATGATGATGTTTCTTTCCATGAAGCTTCTGATTATAAAGAGAAGGATCCTGATCTTATCCAATTTGACACATCTAAAACTGTAGGTTTTGAGGTTATATTATATCTAGATGTGTAGCTATAACCTAGGTTATTCATGACTGATCCATGAAAAAATAACTCACATTAAACCAGAATATGTTTGTGAATACGAACATGAGTCTAAGTTTGAGAGTCATAGTGACTAAAGCAACTACCAGTTGACTTGTGATAGGACCAGAAGAACTATGTAGCCTCTAATAGAGATTACTGAGTATGATGTCACTACCTTTTCCTTTAATATTTTTTTGAACTAGGAAGTGATGAACTATAAATATTCAAAAAATACCTTAATTCTGAGTAATCTAGGTTATTTATTATTACCACGAGAGATTAAATGGATTCTCAACTTAAAAACAAAACTTAGATAATTTTCAATAAACTATAATAGGATAAAATTATAGCTTTTTAATTTATTTTTAAGAAGAAATAGGAAAACACCAATGAAAATGAAATTTATTACAAGGATAGAATTTTTAAAAATTTATTTCTAAAATCCAAAGGAATTTATTATAATGTGATTTTATCACCAATTGTGAAGAATTCATCCACAAAATTATTTTCATACTTTGATTCCTGAAATGATTTTCTTGTTAAATAATTGGATGTTAAAAATTAATTATTTCATGGTTTGTTATATGAACAATTGAACATTAAAAGGAATTAATTATTCCTTTTTGAGAAAGTACATGCATAACCTTATCAATAATTTATAGAATGGTATAAGTAATTTTATTCTTTTATGATTAAGAATAATTTTTCTAGAAGTAAATATGTTGAATTTGATTACGTTAAATCTATAAATAATGTTTTTATTTATTCAATCCTATATATATTGATGATATTATTGTAATTTTAAAAGACACTGGGTTAAATAATCTTATGAATACATAATTTCATAATTAATTTGAAATGAAATTTTTTGGATGAGTAAAAAAATTATTGGTATGGAAATTACTAGATATAGAAATTATAGGGTGTTTCACTTTTTCCCTAATCTTATTATATTTTTAAGTTTCTAAAATTATTCTTGACAGATAAATTGACATCAAATAGTGTGTACTTAGGTCAACACTTCATTTTTTCATTGTCCCAATCATCTGGCATTTATTCTGATATTGATTTTATGAGTAAAATATGTTAGGAAAAAATAGTTGGAATATTTATGTATGCCATAATATGTTCTTCTCTATATATATCCTTTTATGTTTGTATCATTAGAAGGTTTATAATATGTCTTGGAAATCCCCATTGGAATGCATTAAAATTATTACTCTGGAATGTGTCCATGTATTTTAATTTGTATTGTTTTTTGATAAAATGATACTTATAGTCAATATGTTGTTATATTTTAGGATTCTAACTATACTGAAAATATAGATACTATAAAATCTATCATTGGTTAAGTATTCTTATCTTAAGGTGGTCGTATTTCTTGGGAATATAATATATAGTACATTATTTCCTTTTCCACCATTGAGGCTTAATATATTGTATTAACTAAATAAATAAAAGAGTCTATTTAGTTAAAAGGAATTGTTAATGAATTATATTCATATTTTGGTAATGTAAATTTTTTTATGATCTTCAGACTACATTGTACCGTTCTAAAAATCATATTTTCCATGGAAGATCAAAAAACACAAATATTAGAATGCATTTTTTGGAGATTCCATTGAAAATGGGATGTGATGTGCCAATATATATATATATATATAAATATATCTTATAGTTTGATTAAGGCTATTAAATTTACCATGTTTAGGAATTATTTAAGAATGATAAATTTAGTACTATTTTAGTGAACTAGGTTTAGGGAACTCCATAATGTTTATATTATTTTTCTTTCAAAGGTGGATATTTGTGAAGTTTACATGCATGTATTTCATTATTTTGAATTAAATTAAATCAATATATATTTCTTTTTGTGCATATTTTATGATGTATGTACCACTATTTTTCCATGAAAAATTCATTTCAAAATTTTCTTATTTATTAATTTTTAATTTCTTGGTTTTCCTTACCATATAGCTAGATCCGATGTAAGAGTAATTACTGGTTATGTAAGGGTAATTTTTGGATGTTTAAGGTAACACATGGTTATAAAAGGGTAAACATAAATCATGTGATGGTAATTATAGATTACAAATTGGTAAGCATGACTCACATAAGCATAATACCGGCTCATGTAAGAGTAATCCTAGCTCTCATATTTCTAATCCTTGATTGTCTAATGGTAATACTAGATTTAATAAGGGCACTTATTAGTTTTTATAAGGGTGAGACAAATCTATAATAAGGGTATCACCTAGCTCATGTAATGGTAAGATGATCCAAGTTACATTTCAGCAGTAATTCAATTGTCTTCACGTGGACATTACTGTTATGCCTAGGCTATCAGTTGAACTATCTCTTGCATTGTTTCCATCCATATGTTCAACATCCACTATATACTGCATGAATCACTGAGGTCTTTCTTTCCATCATTATTTCACCTATGGATCCACCCAAATCATTAATTTTTGGAGATGATTTTCATTCTTTTTCTAGATTATATGTTCTTATTGATTTGATTGGATAACACCGGGTAGTTTTGGTTTTTAGTTCCTAGGTAGATAGAGATAATCCTAGAGGATATTACGTCAGATGTTCTAGAGGACAACATAAGAAAATCACCTTCATCTTTACAAAACCTAGTATGGGTTTCCTATGGATATCATTGAAGTTTATTCAGACTTTATTACATTAAGATATTATGTGAAGGAAAGAATTAGAATCTTCTGGTCTATTTGATCTTATTCTAGGTTTTGGTGTTAGAACCTAGATATTTAAAAAGTTAGTTCTACACTTCTAATTTCAATTATGGTTACTTGTATATCGTTGTATCCTTATATGTATGTTCATAGTATGAGTCCATCCATTATGATGGATTACTAGTTTCACTTGTTAAATTTCGTCATTTACTTTGTGTGTGGTTCAATCTGATCCCTATATTTTTCTTTGGTCCTTTACAACATTAATTCCTTGTAATCGATTAATTTTATTTCATTATATATAAATTATTCTGGTGGTGTTCTCACTATGCACGTTGGTCCAAAATGGAAATCTATAAGGATACAAACCCTAATAACCATTTCCTTTGCAAGTTTGGGTGTTGGGGTGATTTGAAGAGTTTACAAGGTTTTTTGGTAGGAGAATATAAAAGTTAATCTGAATATCATACTAACTAAGGAGTCTTTGAAATGGACACTTAGATATATCCTTATGTTTTATTGTTGTGGTGTAGTGGGGATAGCTATGGCATGGGGTCTCAGGATGGTTATTTCAAAGATGTTACCATTTTTATAATGGATGTGGCCTGAGGGAAGGCTATGGAATATTCCTTCCTTATTAGCCGAGTGGCAGAAATGTAGAGTGGATAGTTGTTGCACAAAGTTCCCTATGGTGAAATTTGGTTGGTTCTTCCAAAATTTGAACCCATAAAACATAAAGTATAGATGTATTGTATTCTCCACTTAGGGTTGTTGGGTTCTAATGCATGGTGGTTTTTTCTAATCTATATCCACTTTCTAGGTATATAGGATCTACATTGTGTAAATTTTTATGTTCCTCAAACACTCCTTTGACTAGGTAGGCTGCGACGTGGTCCCTAGTGTTGTGTTGTAGTATGTCCCATGTCATCCCATCTTACGGTGTGGAGTAGTGGGGATACAACATAGTGTGGTGTTTCATTGGGTGTCTATAAATACATGGACTACCATCCAAACCATATTTTCTCCCAAGTATTACACTCAAACCCTAGGGACCATGGAGATCTTTTTGAAGACCTTTAAATCCATTTTTTATCATATTATATCCCCATATTCCCATTTTTGATCTATTGTGATCCAAAAGTGTGTTATTACTTATTTATTTTTATTTCTTCTTATTTCAATCTCATTACCCCCATTCTTATTTCCATATTATGGTGTTTGAGCACCAATGTACTAATGGAGTTTACTTATTTTTTGTTAGTGAATTCATGGAACGATGAAATTGGGAGATCACGGTTTTATTATGAGATATGTGATCAAAGAACAATGTTGTCATTCTTTTATTGATGATGAACATTGAAGAATTAATTTATTGTATTCATTTCTTTTTCATTTATTTTATGTTTAATCATAAATTTAGCATGATTTAGATTATTTTTGTAGTTGTGTAATTAGCCATTATAATGGATTAAATGGATTATTAATGAACGTATTTTTGGTAAGTTATAGTTTGTGTTTCCAACGTGATTAACATTTTCTTCTTGATTTACATAATATTATGATATCCATGTTATGATTTTGTATAATATTTTTCATTTTTGTGTTAGAATGATGTTTTGATATAAATTGGTAATGATCATATTGCTATTAAAATTTAAGATGGAAAATAAATTTATATATGCATATTTGTTGAAATAATTGTTTATTATAATTTTATGGTAATCAAATTGATGCTAATTGAAGGTGTAATTTGTTTTTTCATCCATGTGGTAAGTAAATAAACTTAATAACATGAATTTGGAATGCTATATGTTGATAATAAAGATAAAGTTTTGTTAAATAATATTTTTCTTCCCATAGTTTATTGAAACTAGAATTGATTCTTATAAAAATGTTTAAGTAAATGATAGCTTATGATAGTTGATGTTAGGGGATATACATAGAAATAACCTATAATAAATTAATCTATTAATTTAATATTTTATAATAACCAGTAGTTTAATAAATATATATGTATGGGGCCATGTTTTTTAATTTTAAATTAAAGGATAAATGTCTTGTGGTGGGATCGTGAGAGCCCATTTTGATGGAAATACCAAACACCTTGTTTTAGGAACTAGTTTCCCTATTGAACTTTTTTTTACATCCTATATATTTTATTTTACTAGATTTGTTCCACGATATGTGTTGTGATGTGAACTTGATATGAGTGTCGGTTACTAACATATGGGTGTATAGGTTCAGGTTTTTGGAAGCTGTAGACACTTGTGAGGGTGGGATGCATAGTGATATGCATGATGAGGTTAGGGATGGAACTGGTTTTGATGGAATGGGTTGAATATGTGATAACCCATTGGGGTGATTAATGTTTATATGTATTCTTGATAATAAATATGTTTGAATGTCAGATGTCTAGTTTTCTTATCTATCTTCATTATTTTCCCCATGTCTTAAGGTAACTGATTATTCTTGTTTATGAATCTTTTGATGGTATCTTAGGATATTTCCTAGAGATACTAGAATTAAGGAATGATAGTTTTTAATAAATTACTTAACCTATGAGGTTGTTTCTTTTTGTAATTATAATGTTGTTAATCTTGAGAAATCATGGACTCAGTTTGTATTTTTTCTAAAGGGAATGGGCTTCAATTTGTTTGTTAATGAAATGTATCATAGAATAATGTTGATGGTTGACTAGTATACAATGAATGAATTAACATAAGTATTAATGTTTAAAATGTAATGAAGTAATTTAATTTAATTCCTATTAAATTAATTTGTGATAATATGATATCAAGTCCTTACCATTGGCTACTAGGTGTCTGAGTGAAGATATCTGCAGTTGAGCCTTGGATAAGTTTATTCTCATAGTGTGGTTGTGAGATATATTATATCTGGTTTGTTTTGTGATTTCATACACTACCTAGCCCATGTTGACAGGTAAGCTAACACCTATTGGACTATGGGAGGGTACTTTCCCCAACATCTAGGTTGGTGAGGAATGGATGAATGACTCCCCATATGGCCCCACTATATTCAAATGGTAGTATTATAAGATGGAATAAACATTGGTTAGGTTCCCTATATTTGTATGTTAATTTCTTTGATGTATAATGGTTATTTCACAAACATGTATCTCAAAATATAGTATCCAAAGAATTATTATAGCAGTGAATTATATGGGCTATAATTTCTTGAGAACCCTTACTCTATGTATGGGATGTGATAACTTAAGGTATAATACCCAATTTATGATACACATAAAAAAAAGATGTGGCGACTCTTAAAAAATACTCAGTCACTATATGTATATGTGGCATGGTATGAAGAGACTATTTGATGCATTATGTTCATGTTTTTATACATTACCCAAATGCCTTCAGGATCAATTTTTGGGAGAGATAACTTAGGACGTACGACGTTGTGGAAGAGTGGAAAACTAGTGAGGAAGAAGTAGTGGGGTAACATCATTTTATATTATATTATATGATCTATTAAATATTTAATTGGTGATATATAGGCATGGTGAGAATGAAAATGTAGTATAGCTATTTGGGTGATGAGTTAGCTTCATTTGTTGTTCACCGAGATTTAGTATGCTTTATCTATCTTTTTCACGAGAGGATTTAGGGAGGATCCTACATATATATAAATGATTTTTTATAGTCATTAGGAGAAAGATGGATATTAGGATGGAAATTACTAGATCATGTTTTTTATGAGGTATTTAGGATTTGTGGTCACTACAAAGATTATATTTTAGTGCTAATAGTTTACCTTTCAGTTGTGTTATTCTTGTATTAAATTACATGTGTGCACTTTTTTTATTTCATTCTTTTGATCAATATTTTATCGGGGTACTTGTATTATATCTCTCTATCACATTGTTATCTTAGAGGGTAATGCCTCTCTTTTGTATGGATGATACACCTTAGATGCGTGCTACCAACCCATGTCCTATTGGAGGTTGGCTTCAGGTAGTCACTATCCTTCTTATTTCATTGATGGTTTAGTAGGAGAACCTCTAGTGGTATTGGGTTATGAAATAGTGGTATGAAGGGTTCAATTTTAGGGATATGATGGAGTTTGGTGTTAGGAAAAGGAGAGAATACATTAGTTGATAGGGAAACAATGTCATATAAGTTTAGTAGGCAATGTCTACAAGAGAGATTTGCTGAGAAATGAATATTTAGGCCCCATTGTGATCTAATCCAAGGACCTTTAAGTTTATTAAGCATGCTAAGACAAGTGGAATTGGTTGAAAGGTAGAGAACTGGGAAAAATCACACATTATTTTTTTCACTACGGTTTGAAATGGGTATACCATGGGTTTGGTTAATCCTAAAATAAAATAAATAAATAAATAATAAGTATTAAATATTTTATATTTGAGGTTTATGAGTCTCTAATTTTTTTGTATGTATGGATCTGATTTGATGTCATTGTGAGGTTCTCCTTAAATATTTTAGTGGGACATTCCAGTAGATCACCACATAGTAGTGGTTGATGACAACGACACTTAGAGGATGACACCCTAAGAGTTTCAGCATCAGAGTATGTATATGTACAAGGGATCAATTTCAGACTCAATGATATAGGAATGTTTAGTGGAGGTTGAGATAAATTTGAGTTCAATATATGATCAGAAGGATCACTAGGTTTCATTTGTTGTAGTGATGTTGCAAGGAAGAGTGAGACAATGGTTGATCTTTTTCGTTAGGGATCATGAGAAGTCAACCATCTTGGGAATGAAATTTCGAGATTAGTTCTGAGTAGAGTTTCTTTCTTCAACCCAAAATATAACCAATTCTCATGAGCTTCTTACCATTCTTCAATGGATTTCTATCATGTAATAGTTCATGATCTATTTCCAGGCCCTTCCCCATTATGCATTATACTTGTTTCATGATGAGGATCCCTAGGGAGAGAGAAGTTATAGAAGGATTCTCATATAGAGATATAGAAATGGGTCATCCCATTTATGTTGTCAATATATCTAGTGGTTATAGAAAGAGAATAGGTTTTTGATATGATGTTGGACAAAATTAGTTATCACAAGAGGGGAGTTTTTAGGACTCTCCCAAATGTAGAGTTTTGGTATGGGGTTTTCAGTTACCTAGAAAGATGATCATTCAAACTATTAGGGGTAGGTCCCTACCCTCTTCATCTCATTTATTAAGAGGTGGAAGATCTTATACTATTACTGTGGGATCAGATTCTTGTTTCTTATATGGAGGTCAAGGTCATCAGTGGAGGGTGTTCACAACCTATTTGAGTAGGTGGCATGCACCTGGTTTTCCACATAGGGTTCTCTATTAAGGTAGTTTCAGATGAGGAAATAATATTATGATGATCTAATTTGGAGAAAACAAAAAGGAGACAGTACAGGAAGAGGATAACCCCAAGATACTCGTCATTACGGAGCAGAGTGAAGTCGTTGAGGTGGTTATTATTAGGGTCAAAGAGTTTATCGAGCAGGTTATGGTCAGCTACATGCTCTAGCATTCCTAATGATGTGTGAACCAAACGTTTTTTGAGGAACCATTTTGTTTGTTTTCTACTTGGGTGAATGGTTTGTTTGATTTAGGATTGACTCACTCCTCTATATCACTTTCCATAGTCTGTGATTTGGGGAATATTGTGTTGAGGTTTTTGGTTCCCTTGTAATTGACTACACTAGTCAGAGGTTGAGTTTTCTTTATATAGTGTATGTAGATATTTTGAGGTTGTAATGGGGAAATACCACTCTTGGGGAGAATTCATATATTTATGGATACAACCATATGAAATCATACTAAGAATGGAATGGATGTGTTCATTCCAAGATGTCATGTATTAATTTTGGAGACATATCGTGCTCTATGATGCTGAGGGAGATACTATAGTGCTTGTTTGTGAGAGACCCTCATATGGGTTAGAGGTGGGTTTATTCCTTATATTATTTGGCGACTAAATTGATGACGAGTTCATTAGAGTCTTAGATGATGTTGTTTCCCAGGGTCATGTAAGAATACCCTAATGTATTTATTAAAGAGATTGTGGCTTTACTCCCTCAATGAGAGATTATGTTGGGGATAGAGCTAGAGCCTATAGTTTTACTAATCACAATTCTTCTATAGAGGATAGTTCCCTCTAAGTTGCGATAACTATGAGTAAAGATCAATGATCTATTACAGTGAGTATTTGTTCAACTAGGAGGGTCACATTGAGGTGCACTAATCATGTTTTTAAAGAATTATTATGGAATTTTGTATCTCTATATCGATTATCATCAATTGAACTAGGCGATAGCACAGAACTGCTATCCTCTTCCATGTATTAATGATTTATTTTATCAACTGAGTGGATAAATATTGTTCTGATGGATCAATTTTTTCTTTGGTTATTAAGCAATGTGGGTAAAAATTTAGAATGTTATGAAGATTTCCTTATTAAGATGTTATGAGAATTACGAGTTCATTGTAATGTCATTACATGTGATTAATTCTCTAGTTGTGTTCATTGTTTTGATGAACACAGTGTTTAGGGAGTTTTTGGATCGGTTCATGGTAGTTTTCATCGATGAAATCCTATTTTAATCAATGTATAATGAAGAGAATATAGATAATTTGCATGTAATTTTTGGAGTTCATCATCATCAACATATCTCGGGGAACGTGTCTAAGTGTGAGTTTTGGGATCATGAATTTTGTTTCTTGGGGCATGTTTTATCCCAACAAGGAGTAGTTCTATACCATTATAAGATTGAGGAAATCATTTATTAAAAATAAATCAAGAAAGTTAATGTGATGTGGAGTTTCCTTCTCCTTGCAAGCTATTATAGGAAGTTTGTTTCCGATTTATCTTAGGTTGTGACTACCCTGATAACGTTGAATAGAAAAGAGAATAAATTCTTATGGATATATCAGTATCATACATATTTTGAGTACCTAAAGGAGACATTTTTTAGTGCTTTATTTCATCATCATCAAGAATATAGAGTTCAGTTTGTGGTCCTCTAGAAATACTCATGTCTTTGGTTGGACTATTTTTAGATGTAGTAAATATTATTTGTTTCATATGGGTCTTGGGAGTTATATAACCATGAATTTAACTATGAAAACCATGATCTTGAGATGGAAATAGTTTTGTTTTACTTGAAGTTTGGGTGACACTATCTCATTGATGAGTATCTTTTGGTTTACAATGACCATAAGAGCCACATGTATTTCTTCTCTGAGAATGTCTTAAACTTACATCAATGATGGTGGATAAAATTATTACAATAACATGAAAAATAGATTTCATATAGACTGGGTAAAGTTAATATTGTAACTGATTCACTAAGTATGAAGTCATGTACTAACAACATGAATGAATTTGATGATTCCTAGAGAGTGATAGGGGAGCTCTTATTAATGTATTTCGATATGGTAATGGTTGGTAGTAAAGGTGTTATTGATATTAAAATCATCTTTGGTGAAACATGTGGAGGATTATAGTTGTGAGAAATTGTGGTGGGGGTATGGAGTGATCAAGTTGTATTTGAGGGTGCCTTTTATGGTAGGTATGAGGATGAAAAACACTAGGTGTTGTTCTTAAAGAGTATTTTATTCTCTTTGGTGGTGTATGAGGTGTTTATATGAGAGCTCCAAAACAAACATTTTCTGGTACATCCTGGTGTGATAAAGATGTACTGAGCTCCATGAGGGTAGTTTTGGTGAGCAAGGATGAAGCGTATAGTTTTAAGGTCTGTGTCTCCATTTTTTGTCTTCTAGGAGGTGATGGTCGAACACTATTTTTTTTGATGGTTTTCTATAACCATTAGATGTTCCTCCATCAAAGTCTGAGGAAATATCAATGGACATCATTACCAATTTTCCTCAATATTAAAGGGTATATTATACTATATGGGTGATAGTGTATCATCTGATGAAATCACCCCTCTTTATAGTGATCAAGAAGTCGATATAAATGATGTTTTTATGGGGAAATATCTATAGTAGGTGGTGAGACTCCATGAAGTCCCAAGGAAAATATTCTCTAATTGTGATCCTAATTTTACCATAATGGTTTAGTGATATCTATATCATGATTTTGGCTCTTAGTTAAATATGTTCCAGGTGTAGAGAAAGATTGTGATGGGTTGTACCCAACTTTTCTTTTTTTTCGTGATCGATGATCAATCCTAGATTTACACAACTGTAGAATTAATGATCAAAAAAATTTAATCACATAAAATAGTCAATGGATAAAACTCCATAACCAGAGATATGATCATCACATATTATTTTTAATAAATTTAATTAATTAAAGAATTACCTTTTTGGAATTCTTTCTTACTTGATGGATCTGATAATAGATATGCTTTTTACCATTGTTTCATTATAGGAATCAAGAGAATATTCCCTTTAGAAGTGATCCACACATGTTCCATAAATATCTAAACATCACCATATGAATATATAGGTTCTGGCATAGAAGATCATATCACTCACGTTTTCCACATTTGATCGCCATGAGATTCACTCCAAAGAATTCTCATTGATCTCTGTAGACTTGAGAGTGGGAGGTGGAAGAATATCACTCTCCATTCTCAAGAGCATTCTCAGAGAAGTGATCTCTTTAGAGATTGAGAGGTTCCTCTAAATCTATTGTAAAAAAATGAAAAATCTCCCATTAAAAATAATATAATTGGGTATATATATCACTAGGGTTAGAAATAAATAATTCCATAAGTTCCACTCATTACTTATTTAATATATCACGGAACTCCATGTCTCTAATAAAAATAATAATATTTCTCAACTTGCACTAAAATTATAATTTAAAATTAAATATTATATGTGAAAATAATATTAAAATTAATTATTATTTATTCAAATAATATTAAATTTAAATATTATTTATTCAAATAATAGTAATTATATATTATTTCTCACCAAACCATTAAACTTGGTACTCCATTCTTACACAATATTTATCAGTACTTTAATAATGACTATTAATTTACTAAATAAATATCACATCATTATTCACCAATAACTGAATAAATATTATATTCACTAAAAAAATATTTAGTAAATATTCCTCCTATATTTTATTCTCTCGAATAACTAGTGAAGGAATACATGTGATTAAGGAATCATGAATAATTATTAAACAATTTGGAGGAATAATATTTATTCAACTTGATAAATATTAAATAATTATATATATTATTTAACTGAGATTCTTGATACACTTAATTTGTGGACCTTTAGGCCTATTTCTCAGTGGAATGTGGTGAAGCTACATAAATTCCATGGCTATATTCTAGAAATAGGACAGGGCACCATATAGAACAAAGTTAATTCCACAATGAAATAATACCTCATACATATTATTACTATGTAATATTATACATTTATCAGGATTTATCTAATCAAGCTAGTTGCATGTTGGTGCCATCAACCTATGTGCTCGATGCCTCTTCTTTTGAACTTTCTGAAATTGAGCTTTCCTATAGAATACCATATATTCATTGATTTATTTAGGTTATATCATTTCTATCAAAGGTCATGAGATATAAATTTCCATTAATGAAAATATGGGAAAACTCTTTTCTCGGGTTATTCATTAATGAAATATTACTTGTGACGCACACAATGTATCTTACCTTTCCACAAACATATGTCTTCATCGTTTTCACCAGTACAAAATGTATGTGGATTGTAATATTCATTGAAAATAATAACAAAGTCTAAGGATTATTACTCACGTCCATAGATAGGAACAATCTAATCATACATATAAATGTCAATTTTCTACCAGCGGGTCTTGTTCTCATAATATCCTACACTTGATATTACCAAGGGAGTACACCACAAGAAGGCACCTAAACATCCTATTATCCCCCACCCGTGATATCATGTATCAATTGTTTCCCCTAAATAATATCATTCATCTATAAAACATGTATTTAAGAATAGTGTCATAGAACATATGAGTTCTCATCGGAGAGGGTAACTACTATGACCTTTTAACAATACAAATACTATTAGAACATTATCACATACTATGTTAAAAAGAAGATCAATCATGATGCTAGAAAAAGGTTATTAATATTCAAAAAATAATAATACATGTTATTATAAATACACATAATTTGGTTAAAGGGAAGTAACTCCAACAGAATTCCACTTGCGCTATTACCAATTACTAACAACCTTTAGTCTACTAGCTCTCACATGACACTTATGGTAATATGATAAGGTCTTTTCTACAAGGATCCACATCCAGAACATAGAAAATGTTTTGTATTCAAGCAGGTTTCATCGATACATCAAAATCCTCTATATTCTTAGTCTCCAATGCAGAATCTATGAAAAATCACAGCTTTGAAATTTTCTAGCTCATAGCTCCTCAATTGAGACATAAAGCATATCCTAATTGTGACTTTAGATAATTATGATCTTTCTAAAAAAATAGAATTAGTATAACCCCTAATGACCATCTCCTCATCTCCTCAATACAAAAATAACATATCGTTAGTTATTCTTATATACATATAGATAACATTAACATTAGACCAATTTTGTTCCCCTAGATCAACTCGATATCTTCCTATGAAGATGGATGCACATGGAACATCAACTATAGTACATAACATGGAATACATGATTTATTCTTTTGATGATGTGTGTGAGATATTACTCATTACCTCTTTCTCATAATGTGTCTGAGGACAAATTTTTCTTAGCTTGTTGTAAACAATGTGACACTAGAACCAATAACCTCATGGATTGTTCTATACTAAATATTTTTAGTACCAGGTAAAAATATTAACTTTTTCATAGTCCAAGTAGCCTATTGGATCTATCATGAATGATCTTGATCCCTATAATATATGCTACTTCACCTAATTACTTTATAGGAAAACACTTTTTTAACAAGTCCATAGTAGTCTGTAAGACTAGTATTTCATTTCCCATAACTAATATCTCATCAACATATATTAAAAGGATAATGAATACATTTCCACTAAACCTATTGTAAATATATGGTTCACATTTTTTATTAATGTGACCAAAATATTATAAGGATTCATCAAATAAAATGTTCTGTGACCTGGATTCTTACTTCAATCCATAAATGGATCTCTGCTACTTGAAAATATTTCTGGCATCACCTAGGGTTACAAACCCTTTTGGTTGTGTCATATTGAAATATTCTTGAAGGATCGCATTAAGTAATGGAGTTTTGACATCCATCTACCAAATATCATAGTCATGGTAAGATGATATAACAAGTATAATTCTTGTGGAACTAAACATGGAAACTGGTGAAATGGTTTTATCTCATACAATTACCTAACATTGTTTAAACACTTTACCATTAGTTGGGCTGTATAGGTATTCACATAACCTTCCATGTCCAGTTTTTTCTTGAATACCTTTTTCACCCAATGATATTTACATCTATTGGTACATTGATGAGAACCAAAATTTGGTTATGTTAAATGGAATACATTTCTGAATTCATGGATTCATTCCATCTTGAAGCTTCTAAGCCCTATAATACCTATTTTTAGGAGAAATATTCATCATTTCCAACCAATAATGATTCACAATCTTCAGAAACAAGATAATAATATATATCTAGTTCTCTTACCTCTCTTTTTTCATATAAAAAATTTATGTTTCATGAACTAATACTTCCATAGGGACCTTTGGAATCTTTTCCTCTACCAACTCTTGTGTATCATGAGAATCAACTTCATCAAATTCAATCTTTCTCCCACTATCCTTTTGGAGGATGTTCTCCCTCTCATGAAAGGCCTTTTCTGGTAAGAATCACATTCTTTTATGAGTGTTTTATAGGTAGTATCCCCCTTTTCCTTGGAATAACCTATAAAGATACACTTTGTTCCCTAAGGTTCTATTTGGTTTCTTGAGAAGGCCTTAACAAATTCGTCACAACCCCATACACGTGTATGTGATAAAACAGGTTTTATTTCACTACATAACTCAAATGGAATTCCGTTTTTCACTTTATTTTCTACTCATTTTGATGTGTTTGATGTAGTTTGTAATGTATATCCTTAAAATTACTATGAAAGATCTGCATAAATCATCAACAACCTTACCATTTCTAAAAAGGTACAGTTCCTCCTTAGACTAACACCATTCCACTATAGTGTATAAGGTGGAGTAGGTTGAGATAGAATCCAAAAATAACATAGATGGTTGATAAACTCTTGGTTAAGATATTGAACAATTCTATCCGATCTAAGATTTTTTATATTATTTTCAAGTTGATTCTCTACTTCATTCTGGAATATATTGAATTTCTCAAAGGAATCAGACTTATACTTCATCAAGTAGACATAACCATAACTACTCTAGTCATCAATAAAATTTATAAAGTAAGAATATATAACTATAGCTTCTAATGTAAATGGTCTATGCACATCTGTGTGTAATAATCATAGAAGAACTATGGCTCTTTCAACCTATCCACTGAATATATGTTTGGTAATTTGTCATTACAAACAAGAATGAAATATTTCAACTGGTTTTAGCTTAAACAAGTCTAAAAAACCATATTGATAGAAATTTATCAAATGATTCTCATTTAAATGAAAAATATAGTGTTACCAAAGTTGGATTTTATATGAGTAGTGCGAAAATGATTCGTTATCAATTTCTATTTTTTCGTAATTTAATGAAAAATACCATTATTTAATTGTTCCAAGCAATAAAATATGTTATCCACAAAACAAATTTTATTCTAAAATTTGAAAATAAACCCATATGTGTCTTGGAATGATACATAAACTATGTTCTTGTTAATTGTTGGTATATAATAACAATATTTCAGAACCAAAATCATTCCTATTGAAAATGAAAGGTGGTAATCACCAATGGCTTGAGAATCCAACCACACACCATTAGAATCTCTCAAATCTACATATCCTATAGAAATATTTCAAAATCTAATTGGTAACTTCCTGAGGATACATATGTGAGCAAAAAAAGCTATATCTAATACCCAATGTGTTTATATTTAATGATTACTCTTGATAACAAAAAAACCTTTAGCTTCCCATTTCTTTTTGGTGCAGTTCCTCTTTTAGTGGAATGACTTTCCACACACAAAACATACATCCTACTTTCATTACCTTGCCTCTAGATCATGGTCTTCTTATAAGGATGATGGTTATGAGCTTTATACTTTTTATGATTCATGGGAAACTTTCCCTTGTTATTCCTTTTCTTATTCACCATTCCGACTGTAGGTTTATCAGGACCCATTTCCATATCAACATGTAGAATCAAAGTAAGAATTTTTGAAATACTCTTCTCATTATTTCTAATGTTATAATTAACAATAAAACTAGGGAAGTTATTGGTAAATGATTAAAGTTTGAGATCTGAACACAAATCAATTTGTAATTTAATCTATATGATGTATAAGTGTTCAATGTTTCTAATAAGATTGAATACATGTGGTCCAACTGGCACAAAATCTATAAGTTTAGTTGTAAAAAAATTGTTTTAGATCTGATACCTATATTATATCACATTTTCTTTATAGAGATCCCAAAGGTGAGACACTATTATATACACATCCATGTCCTCATGATACTTAAAAATCTCATTGGTCATGAATGATAACATGAAACATTGAACATATGTGGAATCATTCAAATGTTTCTCATAGGGGGATGAATCTATATAACTTAACTCATCACCTAGAGAATCATCAATATGTTCTTCTAATGCATAAAATTTCCTTTATTGAAAAAGGATAACATGTAAGATATATTTCCAATCTTAGAGATTTGTTCTGATGATAATGTTTTCCCCTTATGTATGGATCAATGTGATATGTTTGAATCTATTTTAATGTTGTTTCTAAAAAATAAGATGAGCACAATTTTAGTACATTATCTGATAAAATTTTAACAAATAAATAAGTATTATTTTTATTAATCTCCCACTATTTATGGTAACCCAATATCCCTCACTGTTTTCTTCAGGATATCCTATTTCATGTAATATCTAGTTGAAAGGATTCACATTCCCCTTCTCATCACCACAACATTGTTTTTCAAGAACATTGAATGGTTTTAGGTTGGAATTATAATTGAAAACTATATTAACTCACAGTAACATGAACTTTTTAGTGGACTCCACAATCATAAAATCCATAAATTGAATTTTGTAAACCCTTGCCTCTTAGTTACACCATGTATTGATTTATAAGTCAACCCTTGATGTGAACTAAGTTAAGTCAACCCAAAACATCTAGTTTTAATTCCACGATAATTGAAAGCACCCCAACTTTGTCTGGTCAAGAACATTGAACTATCATTTGATTTTAACTGATGTAATGCATGGCTAGACCAATATAATATATTTTATTGAGGGATTTATATCTTTTTATGTGTAAATTGAAAATTATAATCTTTATCACATTCATGTTAATATTAAGTGTATTTAGTTATGTGATTAACCATGTAATATAAAATATTTATGTAGAATACAATTTATTTTAGTTCTACATTACATGCTCAATAATTTCATTAATTCATGTGATCATGAAAAAAACAACCATAATGAAATAAATATGAAACACGATAAAAATAAAATAATAAATCAATATGATCATGATATTTTATAAATGTTCAATTTATCTAGAAGTTGATAAACTAGGAATTAACCTATGGGATAACACCCTAAACTAATTAAGGTTAATCTAGCAACATTCCACCTATCCACCTATGTATCTCTCTTGGATTGGTTTCACCTCGGTTCCAAAATTGAACCACCTACACTATCTTTGGATTTACATCCATTACATATGCTTTTACCCACAAATATGTGAGGTAATTATGGGGTTTACATAAAATAAACCATGGACACACATTCCCTTACATAATAAGAGGATAGAAGGAATAAATACCAACAATTTAATTAAATAATAAATTAAATGAAACCAATCACATAAAAAGGTTGGGTCTAGGCTCATTATCATTAACATGCATGTAACAAATTATGCGTCTAATAAAATAAGAACATAATTCTTAATTTTTCTTATTTAAGATAAATCATGCTCGGATAAAATAGTTATCTTATTTAATTAATCAATTCATTTTTCTTAATTATAATTTGAATTTCCTTGATATTCTCATCCATAATAATATTAAACAATTTAAATTAATTTATTTAAAATTAACTATGTACATAAATGTACCACAGAGGCAAGATGATGAATACTTATCCAAATCTTACCCAACATGTATTATACTCATATATAGTCTACTCTTGTGACATATAAAATTTTTGAAATAGAAAAAAAATTCATTACATGAACTATAAACATAATGGTTACACAATTTACCTGATTTTTATATAACATTCCATGCTTCAATGCACGTAGAGTAATATCTATCATACAACTCACACATGATATGCAGATCTAAACATTACACAAAAATTAATTATATATATATATATATATATATATATATATTAAAACCCATAACATGGTGTGGCCTATAAAATTAATTATCGCACTCAAGAACATATCTATAAGGTTTACATAGTATAATAAATCAATTTTAATTCTATATAATGTGGTATTAGTACACAGAGTGTTTAGGTGAGTTACATGGTGTGTACATATCTCACCCTCAATATGAGGCACACAGATATGGAATCAGTGTGTAAACTGTGCATTGTAAAATTGGAGTACATGATTTGTATAAAGGACTACAAAGTGTGTTGTCTCTGAGTAACATGGTCACTAGTACAGTAGGCTGTGTTTGGAAATACATGGATCGCCTATGATTAAAAAAAAGTCTACACGCTTTGTACATGGGCTACATAACATATAATCAGGCTAACTTTGTGGCAGACTGGTATGTTCAACACATGATGTAAGATATTAAATGCACCCTGGGTAATAAATTCACAAGGTTTGAATTAATTAAAAATTAATTTAAAATTAATTCATGGTGTATTGAACACAAGTACGTAGTGTGAAACTCTGGTTACATGGTTTATACTCTTATGTAATCCTCCCAGAATCCACGATACCTCTAGATGAGTTATTTGATTTTATTTCATTCCTAAAAAAATATTACTGATTTGATCTATGAGAAATAAAGGAGGAATAATAAGGTCTCAAAAATTCAGTTTAAAGGGTCAACAAATATCAGTTGAGAACTAAATTAAAAAATACATAAATAAATCAATGATATTTGAATAATTGTAAATAATTATGTGACCACTCTAATTCCACTTTGGGGTTCCAGGAACAATAGAATCATGTGATGGGTTGTGACCACTTTTTCTATATTTCATGATCAATGATCAATATGCAATTTACACATCAATAAACATTGTGATTAATAGAATTGAATCAAATAAAATAGAAAATGGATATAATACCAGAACCAGAGGGAGGATTATCACATATTATTTATAATTACTTTAATTAATTAACAAATTTCATTGTTGGAATTATTTCTTAATTAATAGATCTAACCACAAATATACATTGTACTATGTTAGTGTTATAGGAATTAGGAGCATATTCCATATTGAGATGGTCCACATGTGTTCCAAAAGTTATCAAATGTCATCATAGTGTTTTTGGGTTCTTGCATGGTAAATTGTATCGCTTGTGTAGTCTTCCATTGATCGCCATGATAATCACTTCAAAATAATTCTCCTCGATCTCTTTATACATGAGAGTGGGAGGTGGTGGAAGATCACTCGCTCCATTTGTTAAATCATTCTTGAATAAGGGATATCTATAAGCCTTGAAAGAATTCTCCAAAATCCATTATAAAAAAACCAAAAAAAAATGATCTGACTCTCTTTGAAAAAAATATAATTTTGTTTATATATTAGCTAGGTTAGATATAAATAAATTATCAAGTTCCCCTAATTATTTATTTAATCCTTTCCTGAAACCTATAACTAAAATAATAATATTATTATTATTTCTCAACATGTTCTTAACTTTCAAATTAAAATTAAATATTCTATATTCAAATACTATTCAACATATATAATTCCTCATCAGACCATTAAACTCTATCCACAATTCCCCCACTATATTTATTGATCTTTGAATAATGAATATTTATTTATTAAATAAACATCAATTCATAATTCACCAATAAATAAATAAATTTAATATTTACTAAACAGAAAATAGATATTTATTAAATATTTTGGTCATATTATGTTCTCTCTAATAACTAATGAAAAAATTCAGGTGATCAAGAAACCATTAATAATCATTAAACCAAATTTTCGAGTAATATTTATTCATCTTGTTAAATAATAAATAAAAAAATATATTATTTTAGTGAGATTTTGGATACACTAAGTGTATGACCCTCTATGCCTCTTTCTAAGTGAAATTAGATGAAGCAGCATAGAGTTCAAGATTATCATATAACAACACACCAAGAAACTGATGGATAAATATTTTAATGAAATAATGAAATAATACCTCATATATATGCTTATTGTTCTATATAATCCTGTTATCGTGATATTTATAATCAAGAAGGTAGCATGTCGCTCACATCAAACAATGTGCTCGATGTCCCTTAATTTGAATTTATGAAAATAGAACTTTCCTATAGAACACCATTTCCATGGATATATTTAGGATATATCATTTCTATAAAAGGCCCTATGATATAAACTTCCATTAAAGAAATAAATAGAAAATTCCTTTCTCACATTAATAATTCTTTCAATATTACTCGTGATGCACCCATTGTATCCTACCTTTCTATGAACATATGTCGTCATGGTTTTTTTCAATACTTCAAAGTATGAAAATTATAATTTTCATTATTTATAATAATCATAATTTCTAAGGATCAATAAACACATCTATAGATAGGAACGTCCAATGGCACATATAAATGTGGATTTTTTATTAGCAGGTCTAATTCTCATAATATCTTATACTTGATATTACCAAGGGAAAACACCAAGATAAGGTGCCAAAAAGTCTTATGAGTCTCCACCCCTGATATCCTGTATCATTCTTGTTCCACAAATGATATCATCTGTCTATATAACATGTCTTTATGAATAGTGTCATAGAACTTATGAGTTCTCATCATAGTAGGGAACTACTATGACCTTTTGACATGACATCTACTAATAAGACATAACCGCATACTATGTTATATATATTATCAATCATGATTTGATAAAGGGTTTATTAGTATTCAAAAATATGAATACATGTAATCGTAAAATTAAAAAGTTGGTTCTAGGGCACCAAATCCAAGAATTTATGCCTCAGAACTGATTCTCATATGTAGACGGATGGTCAGACAGAGCAGACCATCTAGACGTGTGATGATATGTTGTGTTCTAGTGTCTTGGATTTTGGCGGTTCAAGGATGAGGCACCCAAATTTGGCCAAATATTATTACCACAATAGTGTTCACTCCACCATAGGTATGGAACCATTTTAAGATTTGTATGGATGACCTTACCATTATCCATTGTGCTAGATTAGGATCATAGAGTCAGAAATTCTTGGGCCATAGATAGTGAAGAGCATGACAGAGATGGTTCAGGTGATTCACGAGAGGGTAAAGGTAGCACAAGATTGTCTGAAGTCCTATGCGGTTCATAGAAGGTGACATATGGAATTCAATTTAGGATATCACATATTCTTAATAGTAACTCTTTATCATGGGATGTAATGGTTTGGTTAAGGGATTAAGATTTATCCCCATTTGGTTGGGCCATTCAAGGTGTTGGCTCGTGTTGGATCCACGACATATCAAATAACACTTCCCCTATAGATGAGATTTATACTTGATTTATTCAATGTGTTTCAGCACTATTGTTACCTTTTTGAAGACTCTCACATCATTTATTGGGGTTATATCAATGTTTATGATGATGCAACCATTGAATATAGGCCTTTGGAGATCCAAGACCACAAGAATAAGTCATTTTATGGGTGTGTAATTCCCATAGTTTTTGTATTTTATAGACACAGTAGAATGAAATCTAAAATCTAGGAATCTAATTCATAGATACGTTCTCAGTAACCTTAGATATTTTTTGTTCAGAAATTCTCTAGTGACATTTATGTTTTGTGGTTTTGAACCTTTTTCTAGTTTATGAGATGGTTTCCTCTTATTTTTTGTATCGATAACCTTGATCTTTCATGAGACGTATCTCCCCCCTGAGATAGTGTTTATGATATGGTTTTTAGTGTTGTGTGGTTTTCACTTTTTTTCTACTAATACATGTGGTTTAGCTCCAATAATGGTGAGATTCATAAGTTGTATCTCACTTGGTGGTTGTTCAAACAACCCTTTTTCCTTCTTAACTCTATGGGATTGGTTTTGGATTCTTAAGGATGAGAATTTTTTGAGAAGTATATGATTGAATGATCCATACCCTACTAACCCATTACTTTGTGAGTTATGGTGTTGGGGTTCCGAAAAGAGTTTACAAGGTGTTTTTTCAGTGAAAAAATAGAGTTATGATAAATACAATTCTAATAGATGATTTTGTGTCAGGGATCCTTAGGTTGCACCATAATCTGGCTTATTTTAGCATAGTGGGGTTGGCTATAGTAAAGGGTCCATGGGATGGGGTTTTTTAGATCTACATCCAATTTTTGAATGGATTCAGTGTGGAGGATAACTACAACATATCCCATACATTGTGGTCGAGGGGTTTTAGCGTAGAGTGGAATACCATGGTGCAAAAGACACTGGGGTGGAATTTGATTAGTTATAAAAAAGTTAATACCCCTTCAACATGGGGTATTGTTGGAGTGTAGTCTTAACTCAAGAATGTTAGGTTCTGTGTTGTGGTGGTTTAGGCTACACCATATTTCATACCTAGGTATATAGGATCTGAATCATGTATGGATTTGTTTTCCCAGAATGTTCCTTCAACCAAGAGAACTTTGACACGGTCCCGTTTATTGCATTGTAGTATGTCCCATGTCAACCCATTTGATAATACAGTGTAGGGGTTGTTGCACCATAATGTGGTGTTTCACATGGTTTCAATAAATATCTAAACACCCATACAAAACCAAATTTCTTCAAATTCTTCCACCTGATCCCTAGTCACCCATGAGAGCTTCTCAAAGGCATTTCAAACCCCTTTTGATTGGATTCGATCCCCAGCTTCTCATGTTCAATCTGCTGTCATATGAGGTGATTTCTTACTCCTTTCTTATGGTTTTTTCTCTATTTAATCTCATTTCCCCCAAGTTTTTTTACAATTTTTTGGTGTTTGATCTCCAATTTTCTAATAGAGTTTCTTTATTTTATTTTGGTGAATTCATTGCATGACAACCTGAGGAGATCATAATTTTCTTAAAGGAGAGGTGATATAAGAACCATGTTATCATTTCATTATTACTAAATAATGTTGAATATTTGAAGTATGGGTCATGTTAATTCTCATTTATTTGATGTGAAATCATAATGTAAGAGTAATTTAGATTCCTTAGGTGGTGGTGGAATTAACCATAACAAAGGATTAAGAAGATTAATAAAGAAATGATTTTTGGTTAGCAATGATTTGTTCTTCAACCTTGAAAAATATTTTCCTCTTGATTTACTAGATACTGTGCTATCCATGTAATGATTTAGAATAATATTTGTTATACTTGGTTTAACATGGTGTTTTTATGGAAGTTGGTAGATAATGTAAAGAATTTAAATTTTTGGTGGCTAAATAAATGAAAAGTGGAAGGTTTTATGAAATAGTTTTTTCTTATAAATTATAATAATGAAATTGATACTATGTGCATGGGTAATTGAATTTTTCTTCCATGAATTAATGGAATTGAATAAGAATACTTTTTGTTCAGATCGAGTAACTCAAGAGTGGGGTGAATTGAGTTCCCAATAAAAAATTCTGTTTAAGATTAAGTTAAAATTAAATCCACTTAATAAAATAAACTGGCTTATTAATCAAAATTAATGATCGATATAAGATCTTTCCATTTCAAATATTTATGAATGAGTGATTATGTCTTAGTTTAAATAATTTTTTGACTTACCTTAACTTTTTAAATAAATTTACATAGAAAATACAAATAAAAACACTAGATAAGATTAATTATGAAATTAATTTTTTTAGAGATTAAAAATAATCTAGTTTCTGATAATAAAACAAAATAGAAAAACATAGTAATATAGTGGAATAAACAAGAGTTTAAGTCTCAAGATGATACTTAATCCCATACACTTATAAATAACATGTTTCTAATAAAATTATAATAATAAAAATCCACAACTGGGATCAGGTAAACAAAAAATAGCTACAAGATGTCCAAGCTAAAGATAATCTTCCACAATTATACATAAGATATAAATATAGTACATTAAATATAAGGGCCTACTCCCCAAACACCGTGGGAAAACAAATATATAGGAAAATAGATTAATTGGTATTCTCTAGTTAGGTGTAAGAGATATTGTGTGTTTGATTATAGAGTAACAACACACTTCTCAAAAGTGAAAGCAATGAATAACATTGGAAATAAAAAAAAATTGAGATTCTCTTTCTATTCAAAATGGTGAAAGTCCTCTGATTAGATTTGGTGAGGAGTTCAAGATATCTTTTTGAATGATGCAGTAAAATAAAGGATCATAATAATTTATAAGAATGTTCCGGTTGATCTCTATCAGTGTCTAAATCAGTCTCTGTAATGAGTTCCATGCTTCCAGGTAGTATAAATTCACTGAACATGAATCAATAAGATTGAATGGATTTATATATTTAGTAGCATAATTTTTTCTTAGGTTTTTCAATCAATAATAATTATATATGATGTGTATGTCACAGTACATAGAGAGAGATGTATTTCACATATAAATAGCAGTATCAGTTGTAAGAGATCCGAAATACTCGAATCAGCTTGTGACTAAGTCTTTAAGACTTGGTGAAATTATCCTTGAATATAAATAATTTTTGAGTCATTCACACCAAGGATATTGGAAAGAAATGGAAGCAAGAAGCTGGTAGTGACTCATCATCCAAAAAAATATAAGACTAGTAGTATCTTAGAGTTTAGTGGTAACAATCCTTGTAGTAGCTCCTATGGTGGTAACTTTTATAGAGGTGAAAAGGCTAGTAGTGACTCCACTAGTGGTAGCTCATCCTTATCAGTGACTCCTATTTGGTGATGACTCACCTCAGCGGTACCTCATCGCTAATGTTGAGAAGTCCTAGTGATGACTCCTGGATAATATTAACATTCAATAATACATAGCCAAATTATCATAAAAATATTCATAGCATATGAAATTATATCATACCACATGTAGATTCTTGTTACTAAAAGTATCATGATTTGTGATCATTACAACAATATAGTGTCAAATGTACTCTATACAATGGGGTTCTAACATTATCCCCCTTTTGATGATCATAAAACATATCATTTTATAATATATGTACTAAATAATAAAATATAGATAATCAGAGATGTATTTGTGTTAAAGATAATCTTCTTATCATTTAACTATTATTTCATAATATTATGTATTTAAAAATATTTTGATGCTATCATAGAATATTTACTATAGTAAAGTAAATCCCAATTTTATATCCCCCTTTGATATTATCAAAAAGAATGGTAAGATAAAAGTATAAGTAAATGTGAAGAATACTAAGAAATTGCATTGAACAGAAGGGAAAAAGTGTTTATCACAATAAGAAAAAGATAAAATTTTCAAGGACATGATCCTTATCAAAAGAATACATCCAACAAGATTAAATATTAAGAGGTTGTTGGAAGAACAAATTTCTCTTTCCCTTTGGTCTTTTATTTTTCATAAGAGGATAAAGTGATAGTGAAAGTTTGTGTAGAGGTGGTAATAGATGGGATTATTGTGGAAGGAAGAAGAGGTTCACACATAATTATCCCAAGATATCTGATTGTATCAATTAGTTATAAAGTCATAGGCTGAAAATGAGGAGGCATAAGACCATAAGACCAAGTAATCACTGTAGGTCTGTATCTAATTGGCTCTATGGTTGTGGTTGACATAACTATTTTCATTGGAATGAACTATCATTATAAAATTGATGTACTATGAACATGTAGTATGTTTTTCATGATATTGATAAAATCCATAATTATATTTCCCCCTTCCTATAGTAATAAATAAGTAATTTTTCTATTCCATGAATCTCTATAAAACATGTGTGAGAACCTTCAGTTGACTCACTTGTTCTTTGAAATCTATTTTAACTAGTTGAAACCTAATGTTCTCTCATATAAACTTGAAGTTATTTGACAGCTCATGATTTGTGTAAATCCCTAACAAATAATACTTCATTTCATTCTTGATGATGTCTTTATCATTCCTCATATAAACAACACACTACCTTACCATCTTGTAGTAATGCTCTCTATGTTGATGTATTTTTCTTATTTTCTCATTATGTGTTGACACATAACCTAAGGAATTAAAGAGTTATTCCCTGATAACCCGACTAAGCAGATCTCTATCAATTTGCACCGGGGCAGGAGGAGGTGTAGATGATGTTGATGAAACAGCAGACATACTTTCTAATTTCTAAATGATAGAATGGAAACCTTCATAGAATGAAGATTACTTTCTCTCTATCGAGGATTTAAAACATTCTACTTCTTTTGAAAATATTATATTCTCTACCTCCATTCCAGGAATATGAAATCTAAATCTTGGTTGTTTATTATAAATAACCAACTAAACCAAATATTGAGTACTTTCTTCACTGAGTATGGCTATTGTAGATGGTTTAGAGTTCAATACATTCTTATAATATGAAACTAAATTCATTCTCAAGGAATATGTATCAAAATTCATATTCTTTTGAAAAGATTATAAATAATCTTGTGTCACAGAATGAGGAGGAATAATATATTGAGCATAAGGATGATATCTTTTCTCGTGAGGAAATACAACCACAACATATCTATCTATTTCCATGGGAGTAAAAATATACAACTCTACATCATGATAAATTTGACCCATTAAGGATCCTTCTCCTATGGAAATATTATCATTTTCCTCATCATCTGAATCACTATAATCAAAACCAAGTAAAATAAAACTAGGATACTTTTACAATTCATCAAAACAACTATATTCAAATATTGTATATGGAAGGACTGGATATTCTCTATGTACTTGAGAGGACTGATCAACTTCAGGTATATAAGGGACATGTTATGTATGATATGTATGAATTTTATCTACTGGTTATCAATGATCCATTTGTTCTAAATAATGAATTGGATTGGGAGTATTCTCCCCCTAACATACAGCTTCCATATGTTCTACAGTAATAGGTGGTAACTCAGTAATCTCAGTATCATTAGATTGATTCTCATATTTTTTAGTGCTTGATACCACTAGAGATGATGGATGGTTATAAACCATATCATGATCATGAACATCAGAATCACCACTATTCTTATCACTTCTAACCCTATGACCTTTTCCATGATCATATCCATGATCAGATCCATTATTATCACTATCATTATGGTCTTTATTTTCATTTCCATTTGGTTTATCATTATTATGATCACCATATTCTCCCTTAGAAGCATTTTCATTACTTCTAAATCCATTACCATTCTTATCACATGATTATTTTGAGGAATATGTATTAAACTATGATTCCCTAGATGCTTTTGTTTCCTCATCATCATTTTCATCTAGAAACAATTCTATAGTAGGGAGAGAACCTAGTGGACTGATATATCAAAAATAAACATGAGGAGGATAGTGAGGAATCTTTGGATCGTTTCCCTATTTTACTGACAACTCTTCTTCTACATATTCTTCCACAGTTTTCTCCCCTTGATCACTAACATCATCATTAGAGTACCCAAAAAAGTCACCGAGCTCAAGAACATGATCTACCATGTACTTAGGTATTGTTGGATGATCAATAGGGTTAAAATCTTCATACGATTTTTTGTTGTCTCTTACCCAGCATTTCTTCCATGGGTTCCATCTCACATTAACCCTTTAACAAGTTTCCTTTGATAATAAAAAACCACAAAACTTATCTTTAGTTTTCCCTCATTATTTGAAAAAGTACTTTGAAAATAAGATGGAAGATATCATCTTAAGATATATTTGAGATTTTGATGTCGAATCATTCTTGCACATCTAATAAATATGAATCATTAAAAATCTAAACAAATTGATCATTTTCCTTTGCATCATCATATATAATAACTAAGAATCCTGATATCATATTATATTGAAATATCTTTTTATAGAACATAAAACAATGTGTAAAAGCACAAACAATAGGTTAAACTCACCATCGAGTTTTGTATATGTCGATATCCTTAGTGTACCATCTCCTGTCAACTATAGAAGAGCCTCTTCATATTTTAACATTTCACTATCACTAGGAATACAACATTAAAAATCATCATAAACCCCTTTATGATGTACTTTTAATCACTTTTCCCATTCCATTGAAGATACATAAATCACTTCTCAATAAATTAAACTTCTTATCACATCCACCTTCTTTATGAAAATCATTCTGATAAAAATCATATACTAACCTTTTATAATACACACAGTGGTTTGATGTGAACTAGTTCATCCAATTCTAATTTTCTGTTAATTTAAAAACTAGCATATTGTGGGCTTGGAACCACTGCACATCGATTTCCTTTTTTTTTATTCGAATTTTTTTCCAGATTTTGGTTCCATGAAACAATATCTAAACTATTGGAAAATACTTTTCTTTTCATATATTTCCCCATTTTATTGGGATTTGACTCAATTACTTTCTTCACATGAGGCATTAGGATCTGTTTAAGGATTTGGTAGAGCAAGGGACAAAGGAAAGAAGAGTGGTTCAAGAGGAAGGCAACAGTTTGAGAGTTTAATAGTTTATGGGTAATTGAGTTGATTTATCCCGAGGGATTTATCATTTAGGGATTCCAAATAATTATTATTAATAAATTTAAAATAATTTAAAAATTAATCTGTAAAAGAATTACAAAAATAATAAAACAATAGTAACAACATTAGACCAATGACTGATTCGACAATGAATCATAAATGGTGACTCATCAATGGTGAATCGTCAATAGAGACTCATCAACAATGACTCATCAATGGTGACTCATAAATGGTGACTCATAAATTGTGACTCATTAATAGTGACTCTTCAATACTGACTGATCAATGATGACTTATCAATGGTGGATCATCAATGGTTACTCATCAATTATGAACCATTAAAGGTGACTAGCCAATAGTGACTTGGTCATCCAAAACTTATCATTCCTAATTATTATTTGATGTATTTTAATCTCTCATAATTCAAAATATTTCTGAAGATATCATCAAGGTGATTTTGTGTTCGAATAAATTTTAAAGTTATATCACCCTGTTGATGATTATCTATCAGGAAGTGATTTGTTACATCAATGAGTTTTGTTCAATAGTGATATACAATATTTTTCGAAATTTTTACCACAATTTATAGGTAGATGTCTAAATTTTTATCCAAATCCTAGTAAAGTATATTTCATTGAAAATATTTGTGCATAAAAACTGTCTATATCAATGTATTCAACTTCAACAATGGATAGTGCGACATAATTTTGTTTATTACTGCACTAAGATACTAGAGATTTTCCTAATAAATGACATGTTCTTGATTTAACTTTTCTATCTAACTTACAACCACCAAAATCTACATCCAAATAACTTACTAAATCAAATTCATGGACTCTTGGATAGAACAGTCCTAAATTTGTTGTATATATGAGGTATTTAAAAATTATTTTGACATATGTTAGGTGTTACTCTTTGGTATTTTCTTGAAAGATATAAAACATATGAATTTTAAACATTATATCAGTCTTACTAGAAGGTGAGTAAAAATATTACAAATCATACCTCTTCAACTATATTGATCTACTAATTTCCCATCTTCATTGAGATATTGTTTATAGGTGGTACTAATGGGAGTATAAATACTTTTAGTGCTATCTAAGATTTTTTTTTAAATTTTCTTTAATATATTTACTGTTATTGAAGGTAATTCCATCTTTATTTTAAATAATATGAAATCCATGTAAGAATATGAGTCCACCAATTAAACTCATCTCAAATTAATTTTGAAATAGTTTTGAAAAATTAGTACATAGGTAATCTTTAGTAGAACAAAAAATAATATCATCTACATGTATTCTTACTATTAAAACATCTTTCAAAATTATTTTTATAAAAATATTTGGATTATCTATACCTTTTAAAAATGTTTTTGAAATAAGAAAAGAGGAAACCCTATAATTCCAAGATCTAAGAGTCTATTTTAAACCATATAATGATTTTGTTAGTTTAAAAGCATGATTTGGAAAATGTGGTTTTTTAAATCCTGGATTTTGTTCAAAAAAAACATCCTAAATTATAAACCCACTCAAGTATTCACTTTTAACATCCATTTGATATAATTTGAAATCCAAATGTGCACTATAGAAAATCTATATCCTAAAGGATCCATGTGTGGCTACATGTGAAAACATTTCTTCATAATCAATTCCTTCTTCTTGATTATAACATTGTGGAACTATTATATCCTTGTTTCTTAATATAGTTATCTTAACAAGGTCACACAAATTGTTTCTCTTAAATTGATTATGTTCTTCTTGAATAAATATTATCTAGAACTTATCAATGATGGCATCATAAATGTTCTTAGGTTCAAGATGTGATAAGAAGTCTTGGTGTTCAATTTTATTCTTAATGGAATCCCAAGTTTGTATACCTCTATCTAGTTTCCCTATTACTGCATCTAAAGGGTGGTTTTAATGAGTTCAAATAGTTCTTAGAAAAGAGGGGCTGGTTGTATCAAGATATTATTCAGGTTCAGGTTATGGCAGTTCACTGGCTAAACTTTCATCTTGTTTATTAGAAATTTTTAATGGTTTTTATTTAAGATTCATATTTGACATATCATGCTCAATATTTTATATGATAGTCTTAGGTTCATTCAGGTTGGATTCATGAAATTTAATGTGAATAGACTCTACCATTATTTTGGTTCTCTTATTAAACAATCAATATGATTTTTTGGATGTTTAATAGCCAAGGAAAATTCCTTCATCAATTTTGGATAATTTTTTTTATATTATACATTTTATTTGGAATAAAAACTTTTCAACAAAAAACTGTAAAGTAATTAAGATTTTTTTCTATTATTCCATAAATCATATGGTGTTGTTTTTATGATAGATATTGTTAATAATGTATTTATAGTATAACAGGATGTGTTAATGCCTATTCCCAAGAGTAGACAGGCAATTCATACTAATTTAGCATGGTTCGAGCTATATAATGAAGAGTTATACTACTTCTTTATATGACACCATTTTTATGTGGTGTCTTAGGAGAAGATTTTTTTATTATAAAAATTTTGAGAAAAAAATAATTCAAAGTCATGATTTTCGAATTCTCAACCATGATCACTTCTAAAGGTCTTAATCATTAGACCACTAATATTTTCAACATATTTGGAATAATTTATAAATTTATAACAAGATTCATTTTTGTGATCTAGAAATAATACCCAAGTGTATTTAGATAAGTCATCTACAAGGACATAGAAATAGAGTTTTCCATTTAAACTAGAAACTATAGATGGTCTAATGAGGTCCAAATTAAGTAACTCTATAGGATGAGAGGTTGAGACTTCATTTTTAGATTTAGAATAACTATTATGAAGTCTCCCATTTTTTCTCGGATCACAGACTCTATCATTTGAGAATACAAGATTTGGTAGATCTATAACTAGTCCTTTTCATGTTATATTTATATGTGTTCGAATATTTTAATGGCTTATTCTCCTATTCTAAAATAAGATTCTTTGTGAAAGGAACTTAAAAATGAAATATTTTTAGAATATGAAGAATTTATATCAATAGAATAAATGTTATCATTTTATAAAGCAGTAAAAATTAAAACATTTCTATCCTAAAAAACATGGAAGGAATTGTATTCAAATTTTACGTAAAACCCATCATCACATAATTGTAAAATTCTAAGTATTATATTTTTTAAACCATCTAAATATAAGAATTTATAATTTTATACTCAATTAAAACTACCAATTTGGACAAGGATGGTGAATTTCCCTTTAAAATTTTCACCAAAAGTGACATGAACACCATCAATATTGATTAACTTATTTAAGTTTGAATACTCACTATATATATGTATAGAACATCCCCTATCTAGATACAATAAATTTTTCTTGGAGGTTTTCAAACAGCTTTCCTACAAAACAAAGTTTATGCCAGAAATTATTTGTGTACCCAGGTCTTCTTATGTTCAGTTATGTTAGTAATAAAATATTTTGGCACCAATAATTTCATAATGGGTTTATAATAAACAGATTATAATATTCCATAAATAAAAACATTAATAGGTTCAATTGAGTAGGTATTGGGAGTATATTAATTTTATGTACTAGTATTAGACGTAAATATTATATTTAAAATTTATTTGTATCCTTGTTGATATCCTATTCTATTTATATACTTGTGAGCAACTTGTTTTCCCTATATTTTAGTTAATGTTTTCTTACCATTTCTAAACCTTTCTATGTATTTCCTTAGCTATTCATTTGGAAATTTTAATTCATTTTCCTCTTCAAACAATTGACCATTTTTATCTTTTTTGATAGTAAGGTTGATTTTAATATTTACAATCAAATAATGGTTTTTCATAAGTGACTTATATTTATATTTCAGTTAATGAAAGGTATCTTCCAACATGTTATACCAACCATACAGATCCTTACTAGTCATTATTTCCTCAATATCATCAGTACCTTCATTTTTAAAAATGTTTGGCATAATTGTAGGGGAAGTTGGTAGAGTTTTTTTTACCTCTAATGTGGTCACTATAAATCACATATTTTCTCTATCATACTTACCTTATTAATTAGTGTATGAACCACTCGATCAATCTTTTGAGGTACTCCATGATTCTTTCAGGGATTTCTTGAATATTCTTTTCTTATCCTCATACATATTTTTATATTTTGATTTTGGACAGTCATCTGTAATGTGTCCGTTCCTTTTAGATTCATATAAGTTTATTTCATTTTGAGCATCATCCTTTTTCCAATCCTTTTTCCATTTTTCCTTATTATCATAATTTCCTCTGAAATTATATTTCATACAGAAATTCTTTTTTTCTACAGAATTTATTGAATCTTCTGGACATATGGTCCATCTCATCATCATTATCATCTAGAGATTCTTCATCACTTATATTTTCATCTTGTAATTTTTATCTTGGTTTGGAGGTAGTAGTCTTGAAGGTTACTGATTTTATATTTGGTTCAACTTCATCGATTTCCTTATTGACATTAAGGTCTTATTCATACATCATCAGCTTTCTTATAAATTCCTTGAAATGTAATTTACTCACATAACGATATTCTCTAATTGAAACAGATGTTCCTCTCTACCTGTTTGGTAAGCATCTAAGCAGTCTCATCACTTGATCTTTGTCTATTACTTATTTCTTAAGTGAATTCATAGTATTCATGATGTTATTTAACATTAGATATATATCATAAATAGGTTAATCAAATTTCATTTTAAAAATATCATACTTGATTATGTATGTGGTTAGTATCATTTCCTTGACATTTGATGTGCCATCATGTGAAATAAGAGTGGTATCCAATATTTTAAAAGCATATTTGCATGTAGATATTCAATTAAATTCATCATCACCCAAAGAATAAAATCAATCATTAATATCTTTCCATATATTATTTTATGCAGCTTTTGTAGAATCACACCATGTAATTCTACCAATTTTTGGTATTTCATACCGATCTTCTATTGCAGTCCAAATGTAAAAACCAAAACATTCTAAATGCATTTTCATTTTAATTTTCTACTGAGAATAGTTTGTACCATTAAAATAAGGAGGTCTATTGGTATAAGTTCCTTCTTATCTATTATTCGTAAAGAACTAAAATTGAGAATTGATAGAAATTTGATATCTTTAGAATACAACAGAAATCATAGTTGAAAAGTTAATTTAGAAACAACACTTTATACCAAATGTTTTTTGCTGTGAGTAACTAAAGAGGGGGTGAATTGATTTCCCAATAAATTATTTTGTTAAATATTAAGTTAAAATCAAACCCCCTTCATAAAATAAATAGGCCAATAAATAAAAATATCATATCAACATAAGATATTTCCTTAAGATATCTCAAAGAGTGATTATGTCACTGTTAAAATAATATTTAAAATTACCTTAACTATTGAAATCAATTTACATAGAAAAAAATAAACACAAGTTAAGATTAATTATCAAAGTAATAGTTTTTTTTACAGATTATAAAAATCACGATTTTGGTAATAAAAAAATATAAAAACACAATAAAATAGTGGAATAAACAAGAGGTTCAGTCACAAGATGAGAATTAATCCAATCCACTTGGAAATCACCTACTTCCAAGTAGATAATAATAATAATCAAACAAATCCCACAACCTGGATCAGGTAAAAAACCAAAACTACAAGTCGCCTTTGATAAAAAGACTTTTTCATATTTATACGTGGGATGTAAAGATAGCACATTCCACATAAGGACCTCTTCCACAAACACTATGGGAAAAAATGTAATGGAAGAAGAGAATAACTAATATTCTCTAGTTAGGTGTAAGAGAAAAATGTGTGTTTGATAAAAGTGTAGCAACACAATTCTCAAAATAGAATTCAATGAAATGTAATGGAAATAAAGAAAAATACAAATTCTTAGTCTGTTCAAAATGGGTGAAGTCCTCAGGTCAACATTAGTGAGGAGTATGAGATAAACTTTTGAAGATTGTAGCAAAAACACGGATCATGTGAATTTTCAAGAATTTTCCAATTGATCTCGTTCAGCATATCAATAAATATATACAACAATTTTTGTACCTATGTGTCATTAAACTTCACAGATTATGAATCAATAATCTTCCAAGTCTTCATAGATTCAGTAGAACAATTTTTTTTTGTAGTTATGCCTGTCAGTAATTGTTGTATATAATGTGCATGTCATCGTACAAATAGAGAGATAAATTTCGCATATAAATAGAAGCATTAGTTTCTAGAGATCCACAATCCTTAGATCATATTATGACTAAGTCATTAAGACTTGGTAAAATTATCATTGAATAGAAATAGCCATTTAGTCATTCATTACAAAGATCTCAGACATCAATGATAACAACAAGCTTGTAGTGACACAACATCAGATGAAATCTTAGACTTGTGTTATCTCAGAGTCTCGTGGTAATAGGTATAACATTAGATTCTCTAGAATTTACTCTCCAAGTGCTGACAAGGCTAGTGGTTACTCCGCTGGCGGTAGCTCAACCTTAGCAGAGACTCCTACTTGGTGGTGACTCACATTAGCAGTAACTCCTTGATAATGGTGACAAGTCTTGGAGATGACTCCCAACTAATGGTGACTAGCGATAATACATTTCCAAATTATCATAAAAATAGACTTACCATATAAAATTATATCATACAACATATAAATTATTAGTACTAAAAGTATCCTGGTTTGGGATAATTAAAATAAGAGAGTGTCAAATATACTTCATATAAGGAGATTCCAAAAAACATGAATACTAAATGATTGATGTTGATAATAGTGATAAAGGAATATTAAATAAGACTATTATGATCACAAAATTTTGTTACTATAATTGATTCTTGGGATCATATTTAAATAAATAATTACTTGTGATATCTGATGCATTAGGTTACCCGTAAATTTAATTTGTAATAAATGAATCATTTAATGAAAAGAACATTTTTTTTATGAATATAAATTTTGGGGCCAAGGTTTCCTATTTTCTTGTGAATACTAAATGCATCATGATGGGGATGTGAGATCATGTCTTATTATAAAGGATAAACACTATTTTGTGAGGGCTTTGTTTCACTGTTGACAGTTTTTGTCTCTTACATTCCTTTTTTTGTTTCTTAAGATATGATTCTTTCTATGAAATGTGATCTAAACCTAGTATTTCTATTGGTTGATGATATATGGTTGTGGAGGCATGAGTTTATGGAAGGAGTGGATGTTTTTTATAGCGGTATGCATGGTCATATACATGATAGGGATGAGGACGGCACCGGGTTTGATGGAACATGTTGAAGCTAGTCTTATATGATTATTTTCTTAAAGTTTAGATTCATGATTGATAATAAATCTAATTGAAGGAAAGATGAATATGTTTATTTTTTATCTACATTCCTTTCCACACTACTTGGGGATGTTTGATGTGTTTTGTTATGCATGTCATGATGGTATCTTAGGATGCTTCCCATAGTATATGGAATTATGGAATGATAATGTTTAATAAATGACTTAACCTATGGGGTTGTGTCTTGTTGGAATGATAAATGTGTAAATCTTGAGAAATGATGGAATCAATTTGGATTATGCCTAAAGGGAATGGACTTAATGTTTTTGGTTAATAAAATGTAACTTGGGACAATATAAATGGTTAAAAAATGGACAATGAGTTAATTAACATAAGGAAAAATGGTTAAATAGTAAATAATTATTCTAATGTAAGTATTCTAAAATGTTTGTGTTATTATAGGATATCTTGTCCTTATCAGTGGCAACTAAGTGTGCAAGTGACAATTGTTATAGTTGAGCCCTGGACTAGGTTTTACCTATAGTGTGGTTGTGATCTATATTATACCCTATATATTTTTTGATTTCATATGCTACCAACCCATGAAGATAGGGAGAATAACACCAATTGGAATTAGGGATGGTGTTTCCCCAACATATAGTTTTGTGAGGAACAGATGGATGCTCACCACACTGGGCCTGCTCACTTCTCTTGGTGTTTTTATGCACTTGTATTCATGGTGGTTAATTCCCCCATAAATTTTTGTTGACGGATGTGATGTCTTGTGGTTATTTCAAACACATTTATCTCTATATATAATATCCAAAGGATTATTTTAGGTATAAAATTTATAGGATGGGATGGATTGAGGAACCTTACTTGTTGTATGGGATGTTATGGATTAAGGTATAATCCATGATGTAGGATACATGTCATATAGGATGTGATTGTAACGTCCTGGATCCGGGTGCCACTCAATGAGTACCCCAAACCCGATTGGTCACATGACCTCAAGTGCATTTACCCAAATGCCAGAGGCTACCGACTAATAGCGAGGGCCTAGGTCTGATAGTGGGGAAACTATGCCCTCATTTGTCAAAGTGTAGCACAGTGGAAAAATATAAACATACAAAAAGCGGAAGCAGTGAACAATACAAAGATGAAAGGACAATGGCACTGAAGAAAAAGATAACCAACAGTCATATATATATATATATATGATGGTGTAATATGTCCTATTTATACGAAATCAGTCAAAACAGAATACACTGTAATCAAATACAATATAGTACAAGGTACAAAGTATAGAAAAGCAAACAAAAACAGTGCAACAGAAGATCAGCAGCATCACAAGCCTAAGCTCGGTCCCATGCTCTACTGCTTCTCTGCAACAATCATGAACATGTATAGGGACCCTTTCCCTAATCAACACCTGCAGTAATATAATCTATTTTGGGCCCAAGACATGACCCAAACAAGGTGTGATAAATAAATCCCAGCAGGCAACCACCAAAGGCTCGTGCCCCAACTGTCTGTGAAAATGTGCAACAACAGTGTGCAATAATAAAATGCAGTAAACTAGGAAGTACTCAAAAGTAACTATCTCTACCAGTTACATTACCATTTTAATATTTATTTATCAATTCCAAGCTTGTTCTTTAGCTTCGAAGATACAACACAATAAATCACCACTGTGAATATTCAAAGTAAACATTGTCTTCAGACATGAAAATCCGCACCCTCAGGCAAGAAGAATCGAAACCCGCAGGCGACTTCCCACAGGTATAAAAAATATCGCCCTCAGGAATAAGAGATATCTCCGTCAGGCATAGAATCTACAGCCCATAGGCATGAGAAAAGTTTCCCTGATGCTAAACGAAACACTGCCCTCAGGCTAAACAAAACACTGCCCTTCAGTCTAAACAAAACACTGCCCTCAGGCTAAACAAAACACCACCCTTAGGCTAAGAAAAACACTACCCTCGGGACAAGAAAGTAACTGGGCCGAGCCCAACACATAAGAAAGTAATAAATATGTTTCCTCTTATGAAAACCCAAAACATGTTATCATTACGTCATACACATGGGTATCATGGCCAAACTGCTAAACAAGGAAAACACATCTTAGTGGTGGAACGGGATCCAAACAACGATCCCAAATAGCAGTTTAAATTTATCATTAGATTATCTATGAAATTATAGATATATTATCAGCTAAGGACTCAGCTACATGACACCCCAAACATGGCTGCATAGCACAATAGTACACAAAAACAACCGAATAATCAGAAATAAAAACCAAACCACCTACGTCGATCTCCTCTGATCGATATACGTGAACGACGCCTCCTGAAAAACTGAGAATGACGTAGATATGGGATAAAAATTTATCTGTTCAAACTCAAATAACTTCCCTTAGATAATGAATTGGAAGGAAAGTCTCAAGGAGAGGGAAGTTTTTACCCGCGCGGTCCAAACAAGATCGTTAGCAGAAAGATCAGAGTTCTAGTGAGAGTTATGGAGCTCCACCTGGCCTCGACATCCTCTCCTGGGCTCCTAATGAGTTTCCTACCTCCTATTCCAAATGAGGAGGCTACATCCTATTTTTAAAGAAAAAACATAATACACGACATGTATTCTCAAGTACACGGTGTGTACTTTCTTTTTAACTGTTCACTGGCGGCAACTCTCCACCACCTTACTATTCACCTGCCGACTGATCACACAATGTGTATTACTAAGTACACGGCGTGTACTATTCATTTTACTATTCATCTGGTGGCTACCCTCCACCGCCTTACTATTCACTTTCTGACAGATTACACGGCCTGTATTACTATTTATATAGTATGTAGTTAGTTTTTACACCCTGAATCACTGACAAGCCTACACGCCCTGTATTCTCATCCTAAATGGCCAAAGTACATGACCTGTAGAAAAGTACTTGGCGTGTACCCATAAATATGGGATTTTCACCTATTTTCCTTATTTTCTCAAAAATATTAAAGGAAGAGGAAAAGAAGAAACCCGTACCTCAACAATAAGAACCAGGTTCTTAAAAACTTCCCCCCTTAAAGCAATTCATCATCGAATTTCCCTTCCAAGGGTGGTGAAGACAAAGCTAAGAACAACTCTAGCCACTGAGCACATACGTCAATCTCACACTACCAGGTTTTGTCCTACACTCGACCATGATTCCATAGAACCCTAATGAGAGGAACTGACTGGCCTTGGAGAACCTTTGTGCTCCTATAAACAATACGAATCAAATGCTCCACAAAGGATGCATTAACCTAAAGTTCAACCTCATCGGGCTGAAAAATGTGAGATGGATCAAAGTGATAAAGGCACAGCTAAGATACGTGGAAGACATCGTGCATAGACTGATACCTATGTAGTAATTATAACCTATAGGCAACTGGCCCGACTCTTTCTAGAATCTCAAATATCCCCACATACCGCGGGGAAAGTTTACCCTATCTCCAAATCCACCTGTGTCCCAACCTCGGCGAAACATGCATGAAAACCTTATCCCAGACCACGAACTCCAAGGGTCGTCTACGGCGATCCGTATAAGATTTCTGACAATAATGTGCAGTATCCATCACCTGCTAAATCAACTGGATCTAATCTAAAGTCTCCTACACTAGACATGGTCCCAGTAAAGCTTCCTCACCTGCCTCGAACTAGCACAAGGGTGATCAGCATGGCCTACCATATAAAGCCTCTTAAGGTGCCATCTCATTAGTTGCCTGAAAACTATTGTTGTAGGAAAAATCAACCAGGGGTATGTGCTTCTCCCAAGAGCCCCCAGAGTCTAGAACACATGCAAGAAGCATGTCCTACAACACCTGTATCATATGCTCTAACTGGCCATCAGTCTGAGGGTGGTAAGTTGTGCTCAGAAGCACCTGTGTACCCAGTGCCCTCTGAATGCTCTGCCAGAAACAAGACGTAAAATGGGCGTCCCTATTTGTAATGATATAATGAGGGACCCGCTGAAGAAATACTACCTCTCAGATATATAACTTCCCGAGCTCTTCAACACCAAAAGTCTACTTGATCAGAAAAAAGTGAGCTACCTTTGTGCGTCTGTCCACAACAACCCATATGACATCATTGCCTCAAGGTGACCTCGACAACCCTGTCACGAAGTCCATTGCAACATCATCCCATTTCCACTCTAGAATGGGTAACTGTTGTAATAGTCCAACTGGCCTCTGATGCTCCACCTTCACCTGCTAACAGGTGGAACATATCGTAACAAAACCAACCACCTCTCTTTTCATACCTGGCCACCAATACTGACTTCTCAAGTCATGGTACATTTTGGTAACTCCAGGATGCACTACCCAAGCTGAAGCATGAAATTCCCGCATCAACTCCTCGTGTATATCCCCTGGAACCCACACTCGTCCATGGATACATATAACATCGTCATTGCCTATCATCCAACCAGGAGGAGGGTCCTCACTTTCCACCGACTCCTGTAGAACTAGGCCTTCAGAATCTAATAGACGTCTCATCCTCACTTTCTTTAGGAGGGTAGAATTCACAGTTAAGGATGAAAGAAAGGTTTGCCCCTAACTATCATGCACCTCCAAATTCATCTCAGAGAACAAATCCATGAGCTTCTACTCACTACTGGCCTCCTGCACTGCCTGTATCTGAGTCCTCCTACTCAGTGCATCAGCAACTGCGTTACCCATACCAGGTGTATATGCAAGCTCAAAGTAGAAGGACTGAAGGTATTCAACCCACATTTTCTATATAAAGTTCAAGTCATGATGGGTAAGGATGTATTTATGACTTTTGTGGTCTGTAAATAGCTCAAAATATTCTCCTAAGAGATAATGTCACCAACAGTGTAACACGTGAACAATTTTGGACAACTCGAGATCATGCGTCGGGTAATTTATCTCATGTGGCCTCAACTGCCGAGACTCGTACTCCATTACTCGATCACCTTGCATCAACACTGCTCCCAGCCCAATACCTGATGCATCACAGTAAAACATATAGATATTCCGTTACTCAGGAAGTATTAGGAATGGTGATGATGTCAACCTTCTCTTCAGCTCTTGAAAGGCTGTCTCGCAAGTTTCTGACCAAACGAACTTCATACCCTTCTTAGTCAAACCTGTCAACGACATTGCTAAGCGGGATAAGTATTGTATAAAGCGCCTATAGTAACCATCCAACCCCAAGAAACTCTGTATCTTAAACACGTTCTTGGGATTATTCCAGGAAAATATTGTTCTCACTTTATCGTGGTCTACTGCAACTCCTACCTCTAAGATAATATGACCCAGGAAGTGAATATGGTCCATCCAAAAGTGGCACTTTGAGATCTTATCATATAACTGATGCTCTCTTAGTGTAATCAGTACGATATCAAGATGGGTGGAATGGTCGTGTCGGGTGTGAGAGTACACCAAGATATCATCCATGAAGACTACCACAAAAGAATCCAGATATGGGTGGAACACATGATTCATCAGAGCCATGAAAACTGCTGGCGCGTTTGTGAGTCCAAACGGCATAACCAATTCTCGTATAGACTATATCTACTTAAAAAAGATGTAAGTGCTATGTCCAATGGTCAAACACGCAACTGATGATATCTAGATCTCAAGTTAATCTTCGAGAACACTCGTTCTCCTTGAAGTTGATAAAAAATATCATCAATCCTCTGTAAGGGATAATGGTTCTTTACCGTCGGCTTGATCAACTTCTGATAATTCACACAGAGTCTAAGGGTACCGTCTGCCTTCTTCGCAAAAAGGATAGGCGAACCCCACAAAGAAGTATTGGGTCAGATGAAACCCTTCTCTTGTAACTCCTCCAACTACTTCTTGAGATATTGTAACTCCGGTGTAGCCATCCTATAATGAGGAATGGATATCGGTGCTGCTCCCTGCACAAGCTCACTAGATAAATCTTCCTCTCGCTCCAGAGGTAGACCGAAAAAGTCATTCGGGAATACATCCCAAAAATGATCAACCATTGGATGGAAATCCTTCTGACAAGTTCCCTGTTCATACAGATATAAACTCGCAATCTGGGCTATTACTCCACCTCACCCATGATTCTTAGGTCCAGATCGGCTCGCTTGGAAATCCCATTCGCACTTGTATAGAATCTCTCTACCCTATGGTGATGTGAAACTCACTCTATGATGATAGTAATCTATAAAGGCTCAAAAGGGTACCAACCAGTCCATCTCGAGAATGACATCATAGATCTTCATCTTTAAGACATAGAGGTCCCATAGAAATTGAAACCCATCAACCACAAGGGGGAACACCTTGCACTAACGCACACCTGCCATTCAAATTACCAATGGAGTGTCTAGAGTCATGATATCCGAAGAAGAAGAAACACAGAGCCCAAGGCTCTCCACAAAGGGAACCGATATAAAGCTATGTGTAGCCCCAATATCGAAATGTACTGAAGACAAAATATAATCAACTAGAATAGTACCTCTAATAGTGGAAGGTCTGGGATCATGCCCATGTTGGGTCTTCTGCACTGCATATGCATGCCCAATGTCTTGGCCCTATGACACAGCCTGGATACCCTGAGCTTACCCGCCCTGTTGTCTCTGTGATCCTGATGTATGGATACCACGACCATGACCACCTTCTCGGCCTAAACGTCCTGGTGTATTCCAATTTCCAGACTGGTAAAAAGCTGCTGGCCCTCCTCCTACATGTGGAGTCTACAGAGAACCCCTCTCACTATTCACTAGTGGAAACACCCAGCAAAAACATTGATGATGATCCATCTTACCGCAAGCTCGGCACTCCACTAGGTCATGTGGACACTGAGGTATCTTGTGCCCCTATTTACATCACTGGTAGCACATGAACCGGCCACCAGAAGAATTCTTCTGTCTTGTACTGCCACCATAAGAGAAATCCATCCGCCTCTTCCTCTTGACAGTATAAATAGTACCAGAAACCGGTGCTGAACCGCTCTGGTTTGCACCACTAGCTTCCCGCAGGTTCCGCTCAGTAATCAATGCCTGGTTCAAAATAGCATGCATTGTAGGCAACCTGAAAATGTTCACTAGTGCTTGGATGTCATATTGAAGACAATCCTCAGAGCGTCTAGCCCTCAACATATCGTTGCCAACTAGAACAGGTGCAAAATGCTGTAGCTCGGTGAATCGGGCAGAATAGTCCATCACTGACATGGCGCCCTGCTGCAGATTCATGAAATCTCGAGCTTGATCTTCCCTTAGCGTCTTCAGAAATAAAAATTCATCGAAGAACACCTGAAAATATTCCCACACCATGTCTCAGTGATGCTCAGCCTGGGTGGTAACATCCCACCAACTCTTGGTTGAGTCACGCAACATGTAAGTCACGAGCTTGACCCTCCTCCCAGGAGGCATCTCCAGATGCTCGAAGATTGTCTGCAATGAATCCAGCCATGACTCCACAGCCTGTGGTCCACCATCCCCTGAAAACGTAGGTGGATGCTACTGATGGAATATACGTGTTAGCTCTGCCATAGATGTGGCAGCCGGCGGTGCTCCCTGGAAGGTCTGCATAAACTATATGAAGCCTTCACAGAATTACGCATCCGCACCTGCGTCCGGTATAATGGCTGCCACCACATCTGGAACTACTGCAGGATCCATCGGTAGCCCATGGCCCACCATCTCTGGATTATAATCGTTGTTACTCTCTTGGAAAACAATTGGTGGTCATCTCTGCGACATGACTCTACAAGGTCAAACACACACATTAGACTATGCTCATCAAGGACTAAGAACTGGAAATGTAAGAAGGGAACATGGAATAGAAAACATTAAAGTTTTACAAAACAAGACTACACAACATGTATAATAACTACATGGAGTGTTAACGTAAGTCTTTCACATGGGCATGCACTTCTTCTAGAACTGGTCGTGTAACACCTCAAACACATGACATGTTGTCCTTACACATGGCGTATACTTGAATTTTCTTCCCCAGCCCAAGTCCTTCTACATGGCTAAGCCACACAACTCTCTTTTTAACACGAATACACAGTGTGTATAAAGTCTACACGGCATGTACCCTTAAGCCCTTACATGATCATGTTCTGATGATGGCATGGGCATGTCTCAACCCTAGGTACATGACATGTTACACCCACACACAGTGTATACACCACCCCGTCTACCCAGCCACATGGACAAGTCTACATGGTCTCTTATTATTCAATACTACACGGCGTGTCCCACAGGTACACGGTGTGTGCTAAACGAGCTTTACTGACCCGTGTTGTTCGAGACACGACCGAATACACGGCTCACACTACAAGACATGTTACAGATGGACATAACGTGTTCTAGAAAGGAGAACACCAACCCGTGTTTTTAGTTACATGGCTGGATTCCCATGTTACACTACACGGCCTGTTCGGAAGTGACACAGCGTGTTTAAGCGAAGATTTCTCTATCTATGTTGTTAGTCACATAGGCGGACACAGGGTCAACACGACATGACATGTACAACCAGTACATGGTGTTTTACCTCCAGAGTTTTTCCATCCCATGTTTTCGCCTACACGGCCTATGAAATGGTTAGAAACTACATGGCGTGTACATAGGATACATGGCGTGTACTTAGAAAATTTTTATTTCTTCCCAAACAGAAGAGTACATGGCGTGTGTTCATAGAACCACACACTGTGTTGTCTAGGTTTCCAGACACTAGACCTCATAAACTACTTCGTAGCCCCTTTTTCCTTAAATTTCAAGCATCATTATGCCAAATTACGATCCGTGGGGGCCCATACTCCTCACAATCCAATGTTTGGCACCCGACCATTCACATTATAGTACAAAACACAACCAAATCCGGATCATGATCTGCTAAATTTCGGTCCAAGAGAGCCCATACTTCTCAAGAACCAAAGTTTAGTGTCCATAAACCCAACCATAACATGTAACAATACCCTATCAATAGTAGGCATATCTAACAAGGTACCTATCACAAGAGAATTAATTTTCTAGCACATCATCTATCACAAGAACATGAAATATCTAATGCACCTACATGGCATGGAGACTATGCATGGAATGTGATTCTAACATGTGCCTAAATGATGCATGAGATGGCATATCCTAATTTCATCGGGTTGTGGAATAAATATAACCTAGTATAAAAATATAAACAACACATCATAAGTGCGTCACCCAACCATGAAAATTAGATCAATTGTAAAGTGCAAAATTAATACAATTGCAACACGAGGTAAATTGGATTTTCCATGTACACAGGTGATCTACTCCCAGAAAAATCTTATTAAAAAATACCAATTCCATCCTATCCCTGATTATAGGCTCCAAACAGTAATTCAAAGAAAATAATTCCTATGATACCACTTTGTAACATCCCGGATTCGGGTGCCACTCAACGGGTGCCCTGAACCCGGTTGGTCACATGACCTCAAGCAGATTTCCCCAAACGCCAGAGGCTTCCGACTAGCAGTGAGGGCCTAGGTCTGATAGTGGGGAAACTAAGCCCTCATTTTTCAATGTGTAGAGCAGCGGAAAAATATAAACATACAAAAAGCGGAAGCAGTGAACAATACAAAGTTGAAAGGACAACGATACTGAAGAAAAAGATAACCAACAATCATATATATATATATGATAGTGAAATATGTCCTATTTCTAAGTAATCAGTTAAAACTGGATACACTACAATCAAATACAATACAGTAAAAGATACCAAGTACCGTAAAGAAAACTAAAACAGTGCAATAGGAACTCAACAACATCGCAAGCCTAAGCTCAGTCACATGCTCTCTTACTCCTCTACAACAATCATTAACCTATATAGAGACCCTTTCCCTTATCGACACTTGAAGTAATATAATCTATTTGGGCTCAAGATATTACCCAAACAGGGTGTGATAAATAAATCCTAGTATGCAACCACCAAAGGCCCATTCCCCAACTGTCATTGAAAATTTGCAACAGTAGTGTGCAATAATAAAATGTAGTAAACTAGGCAGTACTCAAAAGTAACTATCTCTACAAGTTACATTGCCATTTTAATAATTATTTATCAATTCCAAGCTTGTGATTTAGCTTGGAAGGAAAAACATAATAAATCACCACAATGAATATTCAATGTAAACATTGTCCTCAGACATGGAAATCCTTACCCTCAGGCTAGCAGAATCAAAACCCACAGGTGACTGCCCACAGGTATAATGAATATCGCTCTCAGGAATATGATATGTCACCCTCAGGCACAGAATTTACTGCCCACAGGCATGAGAAAAGATTCCCTCAGGCTAAACAAAGCAATTCCCTCAGGCTAAACAAAACAGTTCCCTCGTGGTAAACAAAACACTGCCCTCAGGCTAAAGAAAACACTACTCTCATGCTAAGAAAGTAACTGAGCTGATCCCAATGCATAAGAAAGTAATAAATATGTTTCCTCTCAAGAAAACCCAAAACATACTATCATTACGGCATACCCATGGGCATCCTGGACAAACGAATAAACAAGGGAAACACACCATAGGGGTGGCCCTGGATCCAAATGACGATCCCAAACAGAAGTTTATATTTATCATTAGATTCTCTATGGAATTATAGATATCTTATCAACTAAAGCGTCAGCCACATGACACCCCAAAAATGGGAGCATAGCACAACGGTACACAAAAATAACTCAACAGTTGGAAATAAACATCCGACCACCTACCTCGATCTTCTCTGATCGATATACATGAACGACGCCTCCCGAGTCAACCGAGAATGATGTAGATCTGGGATAAACATTTATCTATTCAAGCTCAAATAACTTCCCTTAGGAGAATAATTGGAAGTAAAGACTCAAGTAGATGGAAGGTCTTACCAACATGGTCCAAACGAGATCATCGACAAAAATATCGGAGTTCCAGTGAGCGTTCGGGATCTCCTCCAAGCCTCAGCCTCCTCTCCCGGGATCCTAACGAGTTTCCTGCCTCCTCTTCCGAATGAGGAGCCTACTTCATGTTTTTAATAAAAAAACATAACTACACAGCGTGTACTCTAAAGTACACGGAGTGTACTTTCTTTTTAACTGTTCCCTGGCAGAAACTCTCCATCGCCTTACTATTCAACTGCCGTCTGATTACACGGTGTGTAATACTAAGTACACAGCGTGTACTATCTGTTTTACTATTCATCTGGCAGCTACCATCCACCACCTTAATGTTCACTTTCTGACTGATTACACGGTGTGTATTACTAAGTACATGGCATGTAGTTAGTTTTTACACCATGAATCACTGACAATCCTAAATGCCCTATATTCTCATCCCACATGGCCAAAGTACATGACGTGTAGAAAATTACATTGCGTGTACCCATAAATTTGGGACCCCCCCATTTTCTTTATTTTCTCAGAAATATTAAAGTGGAAAAGAAGAAACTTGTACATCAAGAATAAGAACCGGGTTCTTATAGTGATGTCCCCCAAAAACTACTCGAATACAATATAGAGATGTGAAAAGGGGTGATGAGAAGATGTGATACAGGAGGTGCATATTGTGATACTTTTGACTAGGTGTCTTTTTTGTTGGATTCTTGAGGTGGATGGATCCGAACAAACGAAAATGGGGTAGAGTATAAAAAAAGTGGGGAATAATTATCGAGATACATATATTTGATATTATAATGTATGATCTATTGTATGTGTTACCTGGTGGGATAAATCTATGGTGAGGTTGGGAACTTGTTATACTTGTTTAGGTGACTAGTTAGTGTAACTTGTTGTTCAATGTGCTTCAGTATTATTATTTTACCTTCTGAATGAGAGGATTTAGGGAGGATCCTACTGAGGATACATGTTATGAACACCCTATGATTTTATAAAAAAATTCAGGTTAGTAAGAGAAAGTTGGAGATTGGGATTTAAATTACCAGCTCATGGTTTTTTACAAGGCACTACTACAAAAGAGGCCTTTAACAATGATAGAATATGCCTTTATCTACATTAAAAAAGTGCTAATAATAATTTCATGGTTAAAACACTAAAGATTTTATCAGCGCTATGAAAGCGCTTATAAAGGCTACACTATTAAAGGGGGTGAAATTATGTTTTTTGGATGACCATGAGACTGACCCCTTTATCAGCACTTCCATGACACCTTTAATTGTACTCCACCACCTTTATCAGTTCTTTTCACCTAACCACCCCTTTTATCAGTGCTTTGTAAATTTTTAGTCTCATGCACACCCACCTGGATTAGAACCCAATACATCTCATTTAAAGATGGAACACATTTACCATTGTACCATGTTGTTTTTTTCACTTTAATGATATTTAAATTTATTTAAATATACTTATATATATATATATTATTCATATATGTATATAATAATTGTTAAATAAATTTATACAATGTTTGTGTGTGATATATATATACTTATATTAATTTTAATATATTATATATTATATTAATTTATATATAATATAATATAATATAATATAAATATATTTATGTTTATTAATACACCCATATATGTATATATAAGCATTATAAAAATATTTTTATAATGTAAAAAATGGGTAGATATTGTTTTGAGTATATTTTTAGAATCTGTATTTATTTATATATATTAGAATATACATTTTCACTTAAATATGTTGATATATGTATTTATTTCAATGTTTTATTACAAGTAAATATAAGAAACATGCATATATTTAATTATAAATAAAATTATGCTATAAAAAATGATTAAATTTGAAAACCATAATATCAATATGAATATAAGACATGAGAATAAATTCATTCTGCACCAAAAAAGATGATAACACCCCCATAAAAGAGGATGAAAATCCATCGAATGTTAAAATATTGGGGTACCCCAACTAAAAACTCAATTTTGGAGGCCTTCTAAGACTTTTTTAGCCTTGTAAAATGTAAAATAGGGTTACCTCTTCCACTAAGGGTGTATATGTCATCGCATGATTCGATTTTATATATATTAGAGTCCAAATAGACATCCAGATCAAAAGTTATGGTCGTTTGAATTTCAAGTTACCTTTTCAATTAAATTTAGATATTTTATTATTTTTTTGATTTTATATCTTCAAATGTATATTAAATGACTATTAAGGGATGATTTGAATCTACTTCCTCCCATTGCTCTGGCGGCTCATTGTGATTCCTCTCCGGCGCTGCTTGGTTCTCCGGTGCCTGGTGGTGGTTCAGGGGTCTCCTCGATGCTTTTGTTTATAGATATTATGCAAAGGCCTCCCCCTTTCTATGTTTTGATGGTTGATGCCTTCGTGTCTAAACCTACGTCGGTGGAACCTCTATACTATTACTCTTTTGTGTAGGATGGATGTCCTATTTTCTCGGTTCCGGCAACGGTGTTTGGGGCGGTGATGAATTCTTTGAAGTTGACCTTAGTGGCTAGGTTTGAGGCTCTCAAACCCCCACTCTCAGTCTTTCAGGAGTGTTTTAATGGGTGGGTTTGTCTTTCCCATCCAATGTTTCGATCATGAATCATAATGATTTATGTATTGTGCTGGAATCCCAAGAGGATTTCATGGATTCCTGGTGTAAGAGCCTTCATCATTTGGGGCGCTGTAGGTTTTCACTCTCTCACTGGTCTATGGAGGCTCATGCTGGTCTGGAGTCTCCCGTAGCTATAGTTTGGATTTCTTTTCCCGGACTTACCCTCACCTTCATGAACGAATCCTTCTTGAAAGGTATTGGGGATTCAGTTGTCTCTTTCCTTTGTGCTGATGAAAGGACGATTCATTTGGATGTAATGACATCAGCAAGGATCTGTGTGGAGATAGTTATCTCCTTCCCACTACCAGATAAAATTTTACTCTGATTTGAAGGTACGAAGGATGGGTTTCAGGTGTTTTCCTATCTTTTTGTTCCTCTCTTTAGATCATATTGTTGCTTCAAGGGTCACTCGTTGCAATTTTGTCGCAAGGTGTGATCTCTGGGAAAGGTGCTCGTTTTGGATATTTTTTGAAGCTCTCCTAACTTCCCAGATCCTTGGTCATTTTATCCTTTATCCAAGGCTAGATTAATTTAGGTTGGTCCTTAAAAACATAAAGGGCGGCCCTTCAGCCAGCTCCTCCAGTGGCCTCGGCTCCCTCGTCTCAGTCAGCTGGTCTCTTAGAGGAGGAGGGTCCTTTTTTGGATTTGGTGCAGTTCAATCAGAAGGATGCAACATTGTTAAGCTGCAAGGTCTCTAGATATTTGTCCTGATCCTTTATTTCCTATGGATGGTACAGTGCGGTGTTTCTTTCTCCTTCAGCTGTCCCTAGTTTCTGTTTCATCAAAGGACTTTCTAATGGATCCCCCTTCGTCCCTCAAGATTCTCCTTTATCTCCGGATGGTCTGCCTCAACTCTGTTTTGCTCCATCAAAGGTTCTATCTTCTAACATTTCTTAGGATTCTGATTTGCCCCTTGATGGAAACATCCAGCTGCTACCCACCATTGGTTTCAAACATGGTTGGTGCACCGACTCCACCTAATAGCATGGTAGGTGGAATCCATGTTTGAAGCATAAGGTTAGTGGGGGGATTGGTGGGAGAGTTGTGTCAAATTTGACACCTCCCACCATGGCTATATAAGGAGGCATTGGGGTGCCTTCCTTCATTAATCTGAGTCAATAAGATCTCATTTTATCCAATGAGATCTTAGAGAGCTCCACTTTTGAGAGAGAGAGAGAGAGTTTTAGAGAGGGAGTCTCTTGTAACTTCATTCATGTTGAAATAAAGGCTGGTTTCTCCCTCCATTCTTCTCTATTTGTGGTCAGCGAACCACAACAAGTGGTATCAGAGGCAGTTCTGGTGAAATGGAAGTGGGCGGTGGAAATTTTTCGGTGACTGGAAATTTCATGTTTCCTGGAATTGTGTTTTGAAGGCATATTATGAAATCCTATGTCAATACTATTCTAACGGCGCAAACGGCATCGAAAACGGAGCTAAAACGAGCTTCCTAGGCTCGGTCAAAGTTTAGTCAAACTTCAGGTGTTACAGTACCCCCTTACCGGAGAAGAAGGTACTGTTCCGGTGCTGGTGACTTTTTCAGTGGATTTTTGGCAGCTTCTCCGGCGTGCCATATCATCGACACATCATCACCACGTCATCACCATGTCGTCGGACGATCTCGGCTGTTGATACTGTTTTAATCACAACTTGATTAATCAGTATCTGATTTTGATGATCCAAGAGTCGATTCCACCACTTTTGACTGTTCCGGACACAACGGTGAGATCCATTTTTCCATATTCTGCACCAATTTTAACTGAATTTAAATCCAATGGAGGGATCATCCATGGGAGGGATTATCATGTTGACTTCTTCGAACTAATCCATTTGAATGTTTCGAATGAAAGATCTACTCAATGCTTAGGATATTTTTGACCCCATTGAGAATGAGGGAGTCAACCCCAATGCCACCAAGGAGACGGAGCTGAAGAATCTGAACAAGAAGACAATCGGCCAAATTCTCCAATGGATCGATCACAGCGTTTACCACCATGTTGCTCAAGAGACTGGTGCGTATGAACTTTGGAAAAAGTTGGAAAATATATACCAGTCAAAGACCACTAGAATAAAGATCCTATTGTTGAAGCGGTTGATGAATCTTCGACTACAGAGTAAAAAATCTATAGTCAAACACACCAGTGAGTTCCAAAGCCCGGTGAACCAGTTGGTGGATGCCAGTAAGACTCTAAATGATGAAGATCAGGTGAACCACTTACTCTGCACACTTCCCGATAGATAGGATATGATTGTCGTCTCACTCAGCAACTCAGCGCCTGGAGGCAAACTTACCATGGTGATGGTAAAGGATGCACTGTTCAATAAGGAAGCCCGAAGGAAGGATATGAGTTTCAACCAGACGCAAGATCTCATTCTGGAGAAGTGAGGGAGACAACAAGGATGAGGTCGTGGGGTAGGAAATAGAGGTCGAAGAAAGAATAGAGGAAGGTCCACAGATGGTAGGAGGCCAAAATACAAATGATACCATTGTGGCATGGAGGGACACATGAAGAAGAACTACCAAAAGTTGTTACAAGAAAAGGGTCAAAGTAGCAACCAACAAAGAAGTAATGAAGACGCGCATGTGAGTGTAACCAGAGACGTTATTCTTTGCTCCAAAGATGAATAAGAGACCTTCTTTCATACATCAGGACAAGACACAGAATGGGTGGGAGATACTGCAGCATCGTACCACATCACACCACATCGTGAGTATTTCTTGACTTATCATGCTGGTGACTTTGGTGCAGTCAAGATGGGGAAGATGAGTTCGGTAGAGATTGTTGGCATGGGTGATATCCAAGTCAAGACGAATGTTGGATACACAATCACCCTGAAGGATTTTCGGCATGTTCAAAGTCTTCAGCTCGACCTATTATTAGGTATATCCTTTGATCGACAAGGCTATGAGAACATTTTTAGTAATGGAGCATGGAAGATGACAAAATGAGCCATCATCATCGCCCGGGGACACATATGAGGTACGTTGTATAAAACTCATGTGAAGATATATGTAGACAGCTTCAACACGGTGGAAGGAGAAATGTCATCAAATATGTGGCATAGAAGGCTCAACAACATGAGTGAAAAATGGTTATCTACCCTAACAAAGAATAAGTACATTAGTATTGAAAAGGATTCATCACTTGATCCTTGTAAATACTGCTTGTATGGGAAGCAACATAGAGTTTCATCCAATACTGCTTCATCACAGAGATCAGAGTTGTTGGATCTTGTGCACTCTGATGTATGAGGACCCATGGATGTGGATACACTCGGAGGTAACAAATATTTTCTATCCTTTATTAATGATGCATCTCGAAGGGTGTGGGTGTTCTTATAATGAATGAAGGACCAAGTACTAGAATACTTCAAGATGTTCCATGCCATGGTGGAGCGTGAAATTAGAAGGAGGCTGAAGTGTCTTCTTTCAGACAACATAGGAGAGTACACATCCAAGGAATTTGATGCCTATTGCAGGAGTCATGGAATCCGACATGAGAGGATGGTCCCTCACACCCCACAACACAACAGAGTTTCAAAAAGGATGAACATAACCATCATGGAGAAGGTCAGAAGCATGATGAGTTTTGAAAATCTCCCTAAGCCATACTAGGGAGAAGCTGGTCAGGTTTCCTGCTACCTCATCAACCGATCACCATTAGTCCCGCTTAATTTTGAGATTACACAAAAGAGATGGTCTGGTAAACATCCCTCTTAATCTCATTTATGAGTATTTAGATGTTTGGAATCTGCACTTGTATCCAAGGAGCTCAAGTAGAAGTTAAAGGGGAGATCTACTCCATGCATCTTCAATGGCTATGGAGATGATGAGTTCGGATACAAGCTTTGGGACCCGAAGGATTATAAGCTGATAAAAATCAGAGATGTCATGTTCCATGAGAACCAGATTATCAAGGACATTCAAAATCCTATAATGACTCGAAGGGAAAGTGTCAAGTAGTCAATTCATGATCCAACACCTATACCATCACCACCTATCATTGAAGAGGAGGAGGTACAAGAATAATCATCGGCAGTGGACCAAGAGTTAGTGGAGGAGGATATTGAGCATGGGGAGACTCAATCCTCTCCACAAGAAGTTGCAGAACCATCATAGGAGCTAGGTGATGTTATGCCTCCCAAACCTAACATTTCAGAGGTTCGAAGATCTTCATGAGGAAGGATTCCGTCAACAAAATATTTGGAGTCATATTACCTACTGTTGACTGATGATGGGGATCCAGAAGGATACTAGGAAGTAGTGTCTCATCCCAAAAAACTCAAGTGGTTTCATGAAATGGAGGATGAGATGGAGTCTTTGATGAATAACAAAACATACGATTTGTTGGAATTACCCAAAGGTAAGAAGGCACTAATGAACAAAAGGGTATTCAACTTGAAGAAGGATGGCTGCAAAAGGGAGGCCAAGAAAAAAGCTAAGTTAGTTGTCATGGGATTCCTTCAGAAGAAATGAGTTGAATTTGATGATATTTTTTCACCCGTGGTGAAGATGTCTTCAATCTGAGTCATTTTCGGATTAGTGGCTAGCTTAGACTTGGAGATTGAACAAATGGGCATGAAGAAATATTTTCTTCACGGTGAGAACTCCGAGGAGATCTATATGAAGCATCCTGAAGGATTTGAGGTTTCTGGACAAGAAAACCTCGTCTAGAAATTGAAGAAGAGATTGTACGGACTGAAGAAGGCTCCTAGGCAGTGGTACAAGAAGTTTGGCTCATTCATGGTGAGTCATGGCTACAGGTAGACACAGGTGGAACAGTGTGTCTACATCCAGAGATTTCAGGATGGAAACTTTGTTTCCCTTCTACTTTATGTTGATGACATGCATTAGGAAGGATGCAGTGAAGATTGGACAGTTGAGGAAGGAGTTATCCAAGTCTTTTGATATGAAAGACTTGTGAGTAGATCAAAAAATTTTGGGGATGCAGATCATTCATGATAGAAAGAGGAAACTGTTATGGCTATATCAGGAGAAGCATGTTGAACATGTTCTAAAATATTTCCACATGGACAAAGCCAAACCAGTAAGAATTCGTCTTCCCGGTCATTTGTAGTTGAGCAAGATTGCATGCCCGTCATCCAAGGAAGAAATTGAGGCAATGGAGATGATACTATACTCCTCAGTAGTTGGAAACTTTATGTACACTATGGTGATTATGAGACCTGAGATTGCCCATGCAGTGGAAATCGTGAGCCGATTTCTCTCCAATCCTAGGAAGCAGTACATGGATACAGTCAAGTGGATTATGAGGTATCTTAAAGGTCGTTCAAAGTTATGTTTGTGCTATGGGGGAGATGAACCTATCTTGAGGGGATATACAGAAGCAGATATGGACGGAGATCCTGATAACAGGAAGTCTACATCAGGATACATCTATACTTTTGCCGGAGGATTTGTATCATGGCATTCAAGGTTGTAGAAGTGCGTCACTTTATCCACAACAGAAGTCGAGTACATTGCCGCTTCAAAAGTAGGAAATGAGGTTTTGTGGCTAAATAATTTTATTCAGGAGCTTAGATTCATCTTGAAGGAGTACAAGGTTCATTGAAATAGTGAAAGTGCTTTGGACTTGAGCAAGAACTCCTTATACCATTCCGGGACAAAGCACATCGACATTCACAATCATTGGATACACGAAGTGATGGATCAATCGCTGCTACGACTTTTGAAGATCCACATGAAGGAGAACCTGCCAGATATGTTGACAAAGGTTGTTGCTCAGGAGAAGATAGACCTTGAAAGATGCTCTAGCGGATTGCAGATGGAGGGGGAGAATTGATGGAAACATCCATCTACTACCCACCATTGGTGTCAAACATGGTTGGTGCACCAACTCCACCTAATAGTATGGTAGGTGGAATCCATGTTTGAATCACAAGGTTGTTGGGGGGGGGATTGGTGGGAGAGTTGTGTCAAATTTGACTGATCCCACCATGGCAATATAAGATGACCTTGGGGTTCCTTCCTTCATCAATCTGAGTCAAGAATAGATCATTGTATCCAAAGAGAGCCGGGAGAGCTCCACGTTTGAGAAATAGAGAGTTGTAGAGAGGGAGTATCTTGTAACTTTGTTCATGTTAAAATAATGGCTGGTTTCTCCCTCCATTCTTCTCTATTCGTGGTTAGCGAACCACAACACCCCTTCCCTCGCGGTGGTTTCTCCTTTCCAGAAGGCCACTGCCCTTATTTTGAAGAAGCTAAAGCATGACTAGTCCCTAGAAGATGATGGAATCGACACCCTTGAGGTCGGCCATCTGAGGTTGCAGATTGGAAGATTTACTAGATCTCAAACAAAAGATTTGGCTTGTGTATCTCCTATATCTGTTCAAAAGTGAAGGTCGTGGCTCTTGGGCCAAATTAGGGAATAATTTTTCCATTTGTTAAATCTTCATATATAGAACGCTCATGGTATAGACGCATGAGCAAAGTCTGATTTCATATCCAATGAGATATGGAACCACTCTATTTCTATGGTGGATATTCTGGAACCTAAGCAAGTGGAGTCTCATATAAAGGATTTTTCTAAATATGTAATGGTGAACAACTTAATGCGTAGAGGTCCTTTTTATTATAATACATGGATTATTGGGAAAGATTATCTAGTTGTAGAGTCTCATTCAATATATGATCAGTATCTTTCCATAAAGATATCTATTGGAACGTAGAGCTTTTTCTTATCCTTTGTTTACTTTAAATGTGATGCTCAAGAAAGGGAAGAGTTGTGGTCTAATTTAAGATCTTCTAGTCTTCATAATTATCTTTGGCTAGTGGGGGGTGATTTCAACATTGTTTCTAGTCTCGACGAAAAGTAGGGAGGCAGATCCATCCTTAGAAATTACAGTCATGACTTTGTATCTTTTATGACCAGTAATGGTTTGATGGATGTTGGTTATGAAGGGGACTGTTTTACATGGTGTAATAATTTGAAAGGGGTTCTATATACCTGGTTACATATAGATATATGTTTGTTCAATGAAGTAGTGTTGTCCATATTTTTGGATATTATGGTTTCTCATCTGGTTCGTAATTTATCTTGTCATTCTTCGCAGTTGGTTTCTTTGGCGTCTAGGCCATCAAGAGAGGACTTATTTCAGTTCTATCAGGCATGGGAGGAGGAGTCAGGGTTTAGGGATGTGGTTAGGGAGTCTTGGAACTATTCCTAGTGGGGTAACCTTTGGTGCATTCTACAAAACAAGATTAGTAGACTCAAAAACAATTTTTGAATTTGTAGTAGGAGTCTCCCTTCTTACAGGTAGGATCTAGAGCTGGTTGGTAGGGATATTGATCACATGAAGAGGAGCATAGAAATTGTATGGGATGAGAATATCATTGTGGATCTTAGAGTCAAGAAGGGTCAGATGACTAATATGCTATTAAGGCAGGAGCACATGGAAAGGGAGGATACAAGGGTTAAATGGTTGTGTGAGGGAGATCGTAACACGAGCTTCTTTCATGAATTTATTAAAGAGAAGTGACGATTTCAGAGGCCAAATATCCTTATGGAAAATGACTCCTTTTCCAATGACTGAGATGAGGTTTGGGTGCTTGTGTATCATTATTTTAGGTCTCTTTTAGTTTGTTATATTCTTGGTAGGCATTATGGTTATCCACCAGACACACTGAGTATCTTTGATTCTATTCCCACTAGGGCGAGTGGGGAAGCTAATGATTTTCTACAGAAGGAACTTGGGGAAGAGGAGGTGGGGGAGGCAATTTGGAATCTTAATCTGGAGTGTGATCAGGGGTCGGATGGTATTTGAGGATCTTTCTACCGAGTCTCCTAGGATATCGTTAAAGGGGATGTTGTTTGTGCTATTGAGGATTTTTTTGTGGGGGGAATCTACCCTGTATTGCTTGCACTTCTAAGATCATTTTGGTTCCAAAGGTGAGAAATCCTTAGTCCTTGGATCAGTATCAACCCCTTAGTCTGTGTAATGTACTATATAACATCCTCTCCAGTATTCATAATATGATGATGGCTTCATACCTAGATGGATGGATTGCTCCCAAGCAGCACAATTTCATTAAGGACCGGTCCATTCGGGGTGCTATTGGCATGGTTCATGAGGTGATCAGTGATATCAACTTCTAATCCATTAGGAGTAATTTGGATATAAAATTAGATATGAGTAAAGTGTATGATAGGTTCTATTTGGGTTTTCTCGTATGGTCTTTGGATCGAATGAACTTTTCTCTTTGGCTGATTGATGTTTCTTTTGCTATTTTATTCCAAACTGGATCTCTACTTCTTTAATGGGAAAGTAGTTTGGTTTCTTTAAATTAGTTTGTGGTCTTAGACAAGGGGATCCTCTTTTTCCTACTTTATTCATTCTATCCAAAGAAATTTTGTGTAGGTACATCAACCAAGGCATTGTATTGAGTATGATTCTTCCCTTTAACCATCGACACTTGGCAAGAGGTATCTCCCATGTGATGTTAGCTGATGATACTATTATCTTTATTAATTATTGTAGGAGGTCAGTACAGGGAATTAAAAATATTCTGGAGGATTATTGTCATTGGAGTGGCCATATCGTTAACTAGGAGAAGTGATTATTTTTCAGTGTCAGTATGGTCACAAATGGAAGGATTTGATCTATGGAAGGTAGGTTGGGTGTGAGAAGTGGTTTGTTTCCTATGGAATACCTAGTAGTTCTGGTTTGACCCCACTCTCTTCAAATTCATCATTTTGATAAGATCATTCAGAGGATCACAAGGCATATTTCTAATTAGATAAATGGGTTTTTATCCCTTGGGGGAAGATAAATTATGTTAATAGTGTGTTGACATCCATTCTAATGCATGCACTTTCTTTGGTGAAATTCCCTCAGCTGGTGGTTGAAAATTTGGAAAGGTTGATGGACTCTTTTATATGGGATGGGAAGTTAGAAGGGCGACACCACTGGGTGTCATGGATGAATCTTGCAAGGCCTATTGCAGAGGGTGGTATTAATATAAGGAGTGTAGAGGTGACCATGCAGGGATTTCATGCTAAGATTGCATGGGATACTTTGGAAGGGTGTCCTTATGGGGGAGGACCATTCAATGCTAGTATGGGCTGGAGGAGGGATTTCAGAGACTTCGGCCTTAAGTTAACTGGAAAAATGTTTCCCCTTATGTAAGTAATTTTTAACAGTATTCTCATTGGATTTCGAGGGAAGGGAGTATAAACTTCTGACTGCATGTTTGGGGGGATGAAAATATATGGTTTCCTTGATGTCATATGCTTCATATGACATTTTGTGAGGAAATTGATCATCCAGAGTTTATTCAGTCTATCTTGGATGACACTCAACGTGTAATTTTTGATAACGTTGTGTTAAGTAATGAACATGATCAGTGTATTTTTGTGGGGTCATCGTCTGGTGTCTTTACAGCTAAGGATTTATCCTGTATTAGTGGGGTCGAGGCTAATAGGGATCTATGGGGGAGAACATTTCGTGCGGGTAGGATCTGTAGAAGTTTAACTTTATTTTACAACATGTTAGTAATGTGTGTTTTCCTACTGATAAGAATGTTCAGCAGGTGGGAATTCAGTTAGCTTCAAGGTGTCACTACTGCAAGGATCCAAAATAAGAATTTGTGGGGAATCTCTTCTTATGTAGCGATTGGGTCATGTGGTTTTGGAAAGACTTCAGGGAGTTTACAGGTTGGTTGCATTGAGTTGATGACTTCGACAACTTCATGGACAAGTGGTTCCAGGGGTATAGAGATCACGGTTCTGAGAGAAAAGATCATACTATTATTATGTTTTCTAGTTGTTGGTGTATTTGTAGTGCAAGGAATGAAGCTAGCTACAACAATATCTCTTGTCCTTGCAAAGATATCACTCTCAAAACCAGGAAAACCATTATGGATCTGGCCGGGTTGTGCAAGGATTTTCATTCAGTATGGTATGTGATGCCTCTACTTGCTTCTAGCTCCTCCTCTATCTTGGTGGTCGGGATATGGCCAGGGTGATGGGTTTGGTGGTACCCTCATCATCACGGTCTCAATCTTAATATGGATGGTTCGTGCATCAGGGGGATCATACGAGGGGGAGATGTGATTAGGGACTAGTGGGGAATGGTTATAGTAGTTTTCTCGGCTTTTTTTAGATGAGGTGACTCATTGCAGGCAGAGGCGTATGATCTTGTCCCAAGCATGAGACTGTGAAACCAGAGGATTTTATTTATTGAGGTAGTTGAAATAGATTCTTTAACTATCTTCAAGGCTCTTCAGGTATTGGGAAATTTATTGTGGGCAATAACTTATATCATTAGAGCTTGTAAGGACCTCATGAACAATCACATGGAAATTTCGCACACGTGGAGAGAGGGGAATATGGTTGCGGATTTTAGGGCTTCCAAATCTACTGAGGAGGAAGGTAATTCATATTACATTAATCTTGGGTCCTTTCTGGCAGATGGGTTTTAATTTTTTCTTAATGATGCATTGGGTCTTCACTATTACCGGCCTCCATGATCTGCCTTTTCTTTTGATACAATCCTTGTACCCTTTCTTTCATGTTATTAATAAAAATGAATTTTATGTCCATATTAAATGACTATTACTCAATAATAATGAGAAAATTATTAATTAAAAATATTTTTAATTATTTTATAATCTATTTTCATTAAATATCTTATATATTAATGTAAATTCCTATTTACCATATCTAAAACACATTTATAAAAAATATATTATTTTTATATCAATATAAATATATTTATATGTTAATATATTATATTTAATGAAATATAATTATTTTTTAAGTATACCATTATCTGTGCAACTAAAAAAGCACTGATAAGGGGGGGGGGGGGGGGGGTCATAAATAGTGCCTCTAAAAAAGTGCTGATAAAACACCCTCTTTATAAGTGATTTTTTATATGTGAGGATAAAAGACCTCATTGTGAGTAAATTTTTCAAAGCATTGATAAAGGGAAGGACTTTATCAGCCCTTGTAAAAAAGTGATGATAATGGTCCCCCTTTAACTATTCTTTTTTAGCACTGTTAGTGACCCACTTAAACAATGCTATTAAAAAGCGATGTAAAATACCCCCTTTAACATTGCTTTTTTAGCACAAAAAAAGAGGATAATTAACAACACTTTTAACTAGCACTTTTAAAGAACTAACACTAGATAAACCTAGTTTTTTAATAGTGATATGTTGGGTCTTCATGGTCACTATCGAGCTTATCGTTTGGTACTTTTAGTTTCCCTTTTAGTTTTTCTAGTATTTTATGACATTACATGTATGCACATGGGTTTCTTTCAACTCTTTGAGATGGAGTTGATTGTTGAAATCTTCTTGTCTCTCTCTTATGTGTTTTTCTATTATATGGAAATTACTCCATTTTTTTATGAATGATACACCCTTGATGCTTCTCACGAACCCATGGCCTATTGAAGGCATGCTTTGGTTGGTCACTATCCTCCTTCTCTCATTGTTAGACTGAGATGGTCACCTCTAATAGGAGGGGGTTGTGATAGAAGCATGTTATATCTTTATGTTGTTTAAATTTCTTGAACTGTATTAATCTTGAATAAAGCTTATCCCTTCTATTTTATTAGTTGTTGATCTTTCTATACATATTTTTTAACCTTGTACCAACATTAGTGGATTCCTGATTTTTTCATAGGGACTACCACATCAACGTTATCTCTAAAACTAATTTTACAATGATGATTTCTTCCAAATCATGTATCATACTTATAACTCATTTTCATATTTTTGAGTTGAATCACGTTGATAGAGATATACCTCATCCCCATGACCCATTTTTCATCAACATTTTTTACAAAATTATTTTTATTTTCATTTTTTTATATGTTTAATTTCTGTTCCAAATTTCATTTATTTTTTATTCGTATTTTATAATTTATAGGATTTCAAAGTCATATAATTGAAACATTATTAAGTCTCATGTAGTTTACTTTGGAAGCCTATAAAACATAAACTATAAATATAAAATAGATGAAACATAAAACATAGATTAAACATAGATTAAACATATTAAAAATATTTGAAAATAAAAATAATTTCATAACTATAACAATCCAAAATTAATTTATATGATACAAACTTTATTGATTGAAAATATGAAATTTAAATTTCAAAATATTTATGCGCATAAAATATAGTATAAATGTAATCTATATAAAATTTAAAGCATTGACCATACAAAATAAAATTAATTGAAAATAAAAAGAATTTCAAAAAATAATAAACAGAAATTTTTTATTTACACAAAAGAATGTTTGCTACAATAATAATTTATAAGTACAAATATAAATTTAGAAAATATAATTATTAATATTAATTTATAATAATCATAATATTAATATAATTAATATATTAATAATAAATAAATAAATAGTTTTATAGATGTTTTATGTAATATAATTATTTATTTATTTAATAATAATTAATAATAATATGATTAATAATTTAATAAATTATAAATAATCATTAAATCAAAATTAATTTATGGGCATAATTATATTTTTAATAATAAAATAATTAATAATAATATCAGGGTAATTTAGTTGATAATAGAAAAGGAATATTAATTATTTTATTAAAAAAATATTTTCTATTTGTAATAATAATAATAAAAATTTTATTATATTATTAAATATAATAATAATAATATTGTTATTTTATTTGAATTATTTTAATTATATACATCATCATTATTATTATCATTATTATTCATAAATATAATAAACAAAAAATAATCTACATGATATAAAACTTTATTTCTTAATAATAATTCCTATTAATTAGATTATTAATTATTAAAAATTATTATGAAGAAAGATGTTATTTATATTCTTAATTATGTTATTTATATTTAATACTCAAAATTATTTAGTATTTTTAATTTCCCCTCCTCAACCACTTGTAACTATTTGAAATTATTAGTAACTTTATTTTTATGATTAATATAATTATTAATCGTACCAATTTAAAAAATATTTTTTTATTAAATATATTTTTAATGACATATGAAATTATTAGTTCTCATTGATATGAATTTATCAGATACTATTTATTACATTATTAAATAATAATTATTTAATAAAAATTTAATATGATTAATAAATTATTAGCATTAATGTGTTATTATAAATAATATATATTTTCATTAAATGAACTAAAAATGGTGTCCCAATCCCAAATAAAAAAGTTAGAAAAGACGCATAGTACTAGACCCTTTTAAATTGGGTGATTGGGTAGGATTTTACCTAATATTTTTGTTGGACTCACCTGTTTTGATAATCCCAAATCATGTTTAAATATTGATCATGATATATTAAGACATTTACTAATATTTTTAATCTACATTTATATTGTGTTATCCTGAATAATTTATATTCTCAGTCTCATGACTTTATCACATCAGCTTACTGTTTATATTTATCTAAATATAAGTTCACTGTTAAAGGCTACTGGTAACAGTCTTCTGTTCAAGGTCACCATTATAGCTCACTGTTACACTAGGTCACTGATCCTGGAAGGTTACTGTTGAAGATCTACTATCACTGGTATAAGCTACGGGTACGAGGTCAATGTCACAAGTCTACCGTTAATTTGCTTATCAAAGCTCCTAGACAAAGAGTCACCGTCACAAGGCTTCTGTTATAAGTTCACTGTTAGACTCTTTCTCAAGTCTTCTTTTGAGAGCATCACTATTCAAGTCTACAGTTGGACATGTCTACCGTTAGTAGAAGGCTACTGCTAGAAAATACCTACTGTCGAGATAGTCGACTGTTGATCAAAGTCTACTGATGGACATACTCCACCGTTAATGAAATTACCTGTTGAGATAGTTAATAGTTGTAAAGGTCACTGTTGCAATAGTATAATGTTACAAACCTAACGATGAAGTCCACTGATGAGGAGCTACTGTTACATAGAGTAACAACTACCGTTACAAGCCTACAGACAGTTGAATAGCATACCGATGAAGCTCACATCTGAATAGCCTACTGATGAAGCTCACAGCGGAATAGCCTACCGATGAAGCTCACAGTTGAATAGCCTACCGATGAAGTTCACAGTTGTAGAGACTATCGTTGAAGTCTACTATGTGACATGCATCTTCTACCTATATAATGATATTCTATTCTTTTCTTTACCAATTTTATTAATACTATCATAACGGTCATTTCTGAAAAAATTAATGCAAATGACATTATTAAATGTTATTTGCAGGAATATCAGGAAATAGTACGATGTACGAGGAAGACCACACGCGGTTGAAACATTTTTTCCTGTTGTCCCCTGCTGAACCAAACCAGAAAAAGCTCAGATGGAAAAGTATACATATATATATGTGTAGAGACATGCAACAAAAAAGGAGGTGTGGACATATTGAATATACACAGAACACTCATAAGAGAAAAATATACACACTCGAGCATGTATTCTGAATAACAGAGAGCTTCATGAAGATCCATTGAAAGAACCTTTTTGAAACTGTAGTGGTGTGAGATTTAAACCCAACAAGCTGGTCATCTCTACATCTGGAAGTCAGAACCTAGAAGTTGCGACACTCTGTTTTGGAGTCAACTTGTAGAGAAGGACCAAAATTTCATTTCCTTCATTCCAACGAGTCCACAACTGATTTTCCAACAGAACAGAGAATTTTAAACTCATACATACTATCTTTAGCTCTACTGTGTTTAAATACTTTACATTTGTAAGCAGTGTGTATGTGTTACACACACTGACTTTTGTGTTTGAACTGAGGGATAGTGAAAATCCCCATACCAAACTCTCTTTACATTTGTTTCCCACGCATAACTGTGGAAGAAGCCTAGTGTGTCTTGGTAGTTTATTTTGTCCCACGTAGAACTGTGGTAGAGGATGCAAAACCTGGACGGTTTGTGAAAACTGTTGTAAGCCTGATACAGGTTGTGTATCACTTTTTAATATAATTTATTGGTGGCAGGTGATCAACAAGTGGAGAGGACTAGGTCTTGACTTAAAAATGAACCTCTTGTTTAAATTGTTGTGTTCATCTTTCATTTACTCTATTTTACATTTATCCACTACTTGTATTTGTAAATACAGAAATCTGTTTTTACATTCACTCTGATAGTTAGTTGTGGTTAGTGTGTATATCTTATTTTTTTAGTAATCTTGTTTCAAAAGTCGAATTAGTTCTCATGCTGATTAAACAGTGGGGTAATCAATCTTTGAGAAACCTGTTGAACAATAATTCACTTATATCTCTACTTCCTTAATTTACTGGGCTATTTCAATTTGGGGGATTTTAATCCTAAAAGTTTTTAATATAAATTTAAATTGGAACTCAATTCACCCCCCTCTAGAGTATCCACTCTGATCAACATTTGGTATCATAGGCTAGGTTGTTATTTATCAAAAGTTTTCAAACTCTCTATTTTCAAACTGTGATTTTAGTTTTATCTTAAAGATCTTAAATTTCTTTTAGTTCTAAATTTTATCTCATTAATATATTTTCAAAAATCTAGTTATGGACAATAGAATAGAAGGTGTTGATACTAACATTCCACCTTTCTTCAATGGTGTAAATTATGCTCAATGGAAAATTAAAATGAAAATTCATTTGGAAAGTATTGGTTTTGATATTTGGTCTGCTATAGAATCAGAATATGAGATCCCCAAAACTGCTAGATCTACCTAGGATGATGCTACAAAGTCTGACTATAACAATAACTGTAAATCTATGAATTCCCTTTACTGCTCTTTAGGAGATGAGTAATTTTACCAAATTTCTGCATGTAAAATAGCTCCTGAATTCTGGGACACCTTGGCTGTTTCTCATGAAGGAACTACCAACGTGAAGGAAATGAGATTAAATACTTATACTATTAAATATGATAATTTTAAGATGAGACCTGATGAACCCATTTATGACATGTACCTTAGGATTAATGAGATTTTCAACACCATGAGTTCACTGGGAAAAGCTGTTCCAGAGAAGGAGCAGACCATGAGAATATTGAGATGTTTGCCAGACAGATGGAGAGGCACTTCTGTATCTATCCGAGAGTCATGTGACATCAGCAAGATACCTGTTAAGGAGTTTATTGGTAAACTAATGATGTATGAAGAAGAACTTAAGGTGAAAAAAGAAGAAGATGATGAACCCAAGAGAAAATCTATGGAATTCAATTATACTACTTCAAAGAGAAAAGATAAGGAGAAAATACAGGTACCTACTGAAAGTTCAACTAGTGAAGATTCAGATTCAGACAGTGATGAAGAAATGGCTCAAATAGCCAGGATATTTAAGAAGTTCTATAGGAAAAAGAAGCTTTTTAGAAAACCAAACTACAAAGGTAAGTATGATCAACAAGGTAAGTGGAAGAAGGATTTGAACAAATCTGATAAGGAAGATGATATAGTCTGCTATGAAAGAAAGAAGAAAGGACACATCAAGGCTAACTGTCCGAAGCAAAAATTCAAAAAGAAATATGATTATAAGGAAAAGAAGTATAAAAAATCCATGAAATCAACCTGATGTGCTTCGGATGACATCACAAGTGAATCAGAAGCTACTGATTCTGAAAAGAATCATGTCAACATGTGCATCATGACTAACATATCCGAGGTACCTGTTTCCCCAGTTCTAAATGATTGTTATTCTGGAACTAACAGTGATTCAGATAATGATGAAAATATGTCTAAGGATGAAATATTTGAATATTGCAATATGCTGGAAGATACATGCAATGAACTAAAAGATAAATATAAATCTTTGAAGACACAACATGCCTTGACTAGTAATGTTAAAACAGATCTATGTGTAGAAAAAGAAAATAATGCTCAATTGTTGAAAGAGAACACTCAACTAAAATTATCTAATGAATAGTTAGGAAAGGATATTGGGAAGTTTACTGCTGGTAGGGATATGTTGACATAGTTTCTAGGAAAACATATTGCTCCAAAGTATACAACTGGTCTAGGATATCAACCTGGATAGAGACAGATTAGCAAAACCAAATTTGTTCCAAAATCTGGACAGTTCACTGCTAATTATGGACCATCTTTTGAGAAACATTTTTCTAAAGGACCTACCAAAGTATTTATGTCTCAAAATATGTTTCTTGATTTTAGAAAACATATAAAGAAAATATTGTTTCCCAAAGATTAACTAGATAACCTCTCTGGACCTAAGAAGATCTGGGTACCAAAACTACCCCATGTTTAATCTGTTTTGTAGGGAAGTTGTTTAAAGAGTAATTGTAAGACCCTATGGTACTTGGATAGTGGATGCTCAATACATATGACAGTAGACTATTCTTGCTTCAAGAGTATAATTAAAGTTGATGGTGGGCATGTCACCTTTGGTGATAATGAAAAAGGAAAAATCGTCAGCTTAGGCCAGATTGGTAACCCTGATACAATATGAATTTCTAAAGTAATTTTTGTTGATGGATTAAAGTACAATTTAATAATTATATCTCAGTTATGTGATGATGGCTTTAATGTTAAATTTAAAAATTATGCATTCCATGTTATTAATTCAATAAATGATTTAGTTTTTACTGCATGTAGAAATGAGAATGTATATACTGTTGATTTAAATTCCCTAGCCAAACAAAATATTTCCTGCTTAAATGTTTTTCATAAAGAGTCTTGGTTGTGGCACATAAGGTTAGGAAACTGTAATGTGCACTCACTTAGGAAGCTATCTAAGAAATGTTTAGTTAGAGACTTACCTAAATTAGAATTCCCAATTTATAAAGTGTGTAATCCCTATCAAAAGGGACAACAACACAAAGTTTCTTTCAAACCAAAAAAAGATGTTTCCACTTATCAACCACTTGAGTTAGTTCACATGGATTAGTTTGGACCATCGAGAGTTTCAAGTCTAAATGGGAAGAACTACGTTTATGTTCTTGTAGATGACTTCTCTACGTATACTTGGGTATACTTTCTAGCTCACAAAAGTGAATCTTGTTCTTATTTTATTATATATTCCAAGTCTGTAGAAAACTTTAGTGGACTTAGAATAAGTCCATTAGAAGTGATCATGGCCGTGAGTTTGAGAATCATGAGTTTGAATCTTACTACTCACATAATGGCTATAGTCACAACTTTTCTGCCCCTAGCACACCTCAACAAAATGGAGTTGTAGAAAGAAGAAATAGGACCCTTCATGAAATTGCAAGGACTATGGTTAATGAGTATGACTTACCTATTTATTTTTGGGCAGAAGCTGTAAATACATATTTTTTTGTTATTAATAGAGTTTTTATTAGACCTGTTCTAAAAAGGACCCCCTATGAACTTTGGAATAATAGGAAGCCTAAGGTTAATTGTTTTAGAGTTTTTGGTTGCAAAGTCTTTACTCTTAACACTAAAGATAATCTAAACAAATTTGCTCCCAAAAATGATGACAGAATTTTCTTGGGTTATTCTATATCAAGTGAAGCCTATAGAGTATTCAATAAGAAAACCAAATGTGTGGAAGAATTAGTTCATGTCAAATTCAATGAGACTGATCCACATGAGCCTAAAACCTCTCTTGAACATCTTGAGGAAGATTTGTCAAATCTGAACTTTAATGATAAAAATTGTGAATCTCCTGTAAAAGTATCCGGTTCTGGAAATTTTCCAGAATCTTCACCTGCTGATTTTGAACTAACAAACAACAATGAAGAATCTAGTTCAACCCTTCCTAGAGGTATTAGGACTCTCAAGAATCATCCTCTTGATGCTGTTGTAGGAAATTTAAACAGAGGAACACAAACTATAGATTCTTTAAGAAACCAGGTTGAACATCAAGCTTTTCTTTCACAGCTTGAACCCAAAAATAGTAATGATTCTATCAATGATGAATTTTGGGTAATGGATATGAAAGAAGAACTAAATCAGTTAGAAAGAAACAAAGTTTGGGAATTAGTGGAACGACCTAAGGAAACTTTGACCATAGGCACTAAATGGGTGTTTAGGAACAAAGTTGATGAGTTTGGGAATATAGTTAGAAATAAAGCTAGGCTAGTTGCACAAGGATATAGTCAAGAGGAACGAATAGACTATGAGGAGACCTTTTCATCTGTAGCTAGATTAGAATCCATTAGGATACTACTTGCCTATGCAGCTCATCTGAATTTCAAACTTTATAAAATGGATGTTAAAAGTGCTTTTCTAAATGGGTTTATAGTTGAGGATGTATTGGTTGAACAACCTCCTGGTTTTAAAAATCCCCATTTTTCCAATCATGTTTTTAAAGTATCTAAAGCTTTATATGGATTAAAACAAGCTCCAAGAGCATGGTATGATAGGCTCATCTATTTTATTATTTCAAAAGGTTTTACTAAAGGGATAACCGATCATACTGTTTTCATTAAATGGATTTTTAAAGATGTTTTGATAGTACAAATTTATGTGGATGATATTATTTTTGGATCTTCTAAAAATTCATTATGTACTGATTTTTCAAAAATGATGCAAAATGAGTTTGAAATGAGTTTAATGGGAGAACTAAAATTTTCCTTTGGATTTTAGATCATTCAAAATAAAAATGGATTTTTTTGAATCAAAGTAAATATATTAAGGATATTTTAAAACGTTTTTCTTTGGATGGTAGTAAAGGTAGTGACACACCTATGAGTACAACTTGTAAGTTGGATGCTGATGAAGCTAGGGAACCAGTGGATCAAACCAACTACAGATGTATGATAGGAATTCTACTCTATCTTACATCTAGAAGACCTGACATTATGTTTATTGTATGTATGTGTGATCACTTTCAATCCAATCCAAAAGAATCTCCTTTAACTTCTGTTAAAAGGATTTTTAAATATCTCAAACATACTCCTAATTTGGGATTATTTTATCCAAAAAGACAATCATTTGATTTGTTGAGTTATTCTGATGCTGATTTTTCTGGTTTCAAGTTAGATATAAAAAGAACCTTTGGGACATGTCACATTTTAGGCAAGTCACTAGTATCTTCGTGTAGTAAGAATCATAATTCTGTTGCATTATCCACTGCCAAAGCTGAGTACATAACTGCTGGTAGTTGTTGTGATCAAATTCTGTGGACGAAACACACTTTACTGGACTATGGATATCAATTCAAAAATGTCTATATAAAGTGTGACAATATAAGTGCTACTAACATTTCCAAAAATATGGTATCTCATGCAAGGACATAGAATATTGATGTGAGACATCACTTTTTGAGGGATCATTATCAAAAGGGTGATATCACTCTTGAATTCATTAGAACAGAACATCAATTGGATGAAATATTCACAAATCCCTTGAATTATGAGAGGTTAAATTACATCAAACATGATCTAGGTATGATTAACTTTAGTATAAGAGACCCCACTGTCAAACCACACAGTTAGACCTCACAGTTGGACCTCACAGTTGGACCACACAGTTTGACCTCACAGTTGGACCTCAAAGTTCAACCTCACAGTTGGACCTCACAATTAGACCTCATAGTTGGACCTCACAGTTGGACCTCACAGTAGGACCTCACAGTTGGACCTCACTGATAAACCTAACTATTACCCCTCACTGTTACACCTCACTGGTGTACCTCATTGGTATATCTCACTATTGGATACCTCGCTGTTTTTCATTATTTTTGTGGGAATCCGAACCATTTTTATTTCTATTTATTATTTCTATTTTGTTTTGTTTTAATCCCTAAATGATAAAACCAAAGGTGACGAACATATCTCAATCCACCTTCCTCTCTCATTATTGATCCTTTCTCTCAAAATTCTTAAACCCTAACTATTAATTTGAACCCTCAAACCTCTATCAACTTCTATGGCTAGAACCAAGCAACCCCCGATTGTAAAAGAGGATGCGCCAAGGACAAAGAGAACTCGAGCTGAATCCAGTGGCACTGGTAATACCCTGACGAGACCTGTCAACCCGCATCTAACCAAAAGATAAATCTTTGTTGAGAAGGAGTTATGTGAAGAATGGATGCTGTCGAGAAAGTCATTATTTCTAGAATCACTAGATGCCCAAGGATGGACCGAATGTTTTGCCAACAACAATGGACCATACTACCCAAAGATGGTGAAATAATTCTATTAAAATATGAAGTCTGAAGAGGAAGATGATGTAGATAAGCTAATATCCAGATTCAATGGAAATTAAATCAGTTTCTTGTCTGCTGAGTGGGCTACCTGTTTGAGAGTTCCTCATGAAGGAGTATATGATTACTACTCTGAAGTGGATCCTCCAGACAGTGATGTTTTTGAATATGAAAAAGCTCTAGAAGAACTGACAGGAAATGAAAAAACAAGGAATATCATTGCAGCAGAGATGAATGGGGAGGACATGCTTTTGTTCAAATTTATTCAGTATGTAATTAGTCCAAGGAGAGGAGATTTTGTAGTGTGGAAGTACCCAGACATATTCTTGATGTACTTACTGAAGCATGGAAACAAGATTAACTTATGTAGGTTACTGATGGCACAATTGGAGGATATGACTAAGGTAAGCTCAAAATACAATGCCCTATTCCATGCCAAGATTATTTCAATAATGGTAAAAGTAAAGGGTGTGGCTAGAAATCAAGAAGAGATGATAGTGGCCAAGAACAATGTTTTTATCTCCAAGGTTATTTGAAAATTCATGGAAATCAGCTGGAATCCCTGAAAGAAGGCAAGAGTGAATGATTAAGGGAAGATATATGAAAAGTTTGACCCTACTACACATCCACCTTGGCCAAAAGACAAGAGAGATCCAGGCCTGAAGCCTGATGAGCCAGAACCGGCTTATTCAGATGAAGAGGAGGAAGTTGAAGGTGTTGTGGACCCTGAAAGAGCGAACACCCCCATTGATGATGGGAGTGATCCTGATTTTCCTAACAATCCTGTAAGGAAAGTAGCTTTCGAAGCAGCTAGCCCTCCAAAATAACTGCCAAGAAGAGAGACTGTCCTGAAGGACAGTGATACTGAGACCACTGAAGAAGTAGAGGCATCTCTGAATATTGTCAAGGACACCTCTGAAGAGGATGAGGATATCGAGTCAGATCATTCTGCTCATGAGGAGAAGGAGTCTTGTGATAAGGATGAAGGTAAGGTGGGTATTGTTGAAGCTAATGATGAGGACAATGAAGAAGAAGAGCTCAGTTTGAGTCCTCTTATAGATAATAAAGACAAGATAGTGTCTGGTCAAGAAGCAGGAGTGGCATCTACTGCCATTGATATGGAAGTTAGTGATGACTCAGTGGAGAATGTGACTCACCCCACTGGTGAACCAACAGTGAAAACTGTTACTGAATCTACTGGAGTTACAGAGGAGGCTGTGGAGTTACCTAGAGCAGAACAAGTAGAGGAGAATACTCAAGAGAGAGCTCTAAGTGAGGGGGCACATCTTGGTTTAGTTTCTGTGTAGTATGACATAGATGGCTGGTCATCGTGTAATGTCCCGACCCCAGTTACCCAGAGTCGGTGCATTATTACATAACATTGGCATGATCAGAAGAAATATCAAATCTCGAAAGACTGATTGGTTTAGTAACCTTGGAAGAACTATATATATTTATACAGTTTTACATTACATCATAAAGTTAGAAACTACAACAACAACATATTGTCTCCATAGTCCACACTATTATCCCCTCATAATATCCCTGCAGGTCATTCATAATTTACTTCTTCACATCCTGAGAAAAATAAAACATAGAAAAGGGGTGAGCTCAAATGCCTAGTAAGGATAAAAATATAGTGGAAACATTCATAAATAAGAATAAACATTTAAGTCAATGTATAACTAAAACAAAATCCTTTTAAACTTGAACTTCAACATAGTATGGAAAAAATAAAATGAAATAATGCCATTTACTTATTCACATGGATATTCTACTAATCTAATAATCACATGCAATATCAATAACCAATTTCATAATTATGGAATTCATATTGCCAGACTATCATAACCACATAGCCAATGCCTCGTGCCAAGACTACAAATAAGATTTTTCCAAGGCCTTGTGCCAAGACACTAGTTTGTCTCATGAGACCTACCGATGCAATTTTTCTTTGAAGATACTTATGTTTAAAATTTCTCAAATATACTCCAGTGTTTTTCTCAAAACATTATGCATGCTTATGAAAACAAAATATCTAATTATGAGACTGCTTGACTAATTACAGGCCATGATGGGTCCTTGCCCAATCCCTTCCTGTCTACCACACTCGAGAGTCGGGTTTTCTGAAAACATTTTTAAGCTTGCGTTAAATACGTAAACATTTGCACTGGATTTTCATGTATTTGAGAGAAATATCTCTTTTTTTGAAATCATTTAAAAATCACATAATTATAAAATAAAACATTTACTTTGAAAATATTCTTATAATCTTGTAAGGGAAGCTTCGATGGAAAATAGTCGCACCCACCGTATAAGTTAAAAAAAGACATTCTTACCTTAATTCTGTCGAAAAGGTTAAAAAGCACCTTGTTTGGAAAATGATGGAAGGATTCCTTTATAAACCTCTTATAAAAAGTCAAACAAAGGTATAAATGACCTTAACCCATATTCTTGTAAATAGTAAAAATATTTTGAAATACAATTTTAAGAAACATGGATGTGGATGATAAATAGATCCCAGTAGATTATTACGTATAAACAATATCGGATAATGAAGAGATTGCGAAATAAACCCTTACCAATTTATTAAATTACAAAACATACAACCCATGAAAGAGGTATCATGCAATGAATATGTAAATACACATAAATTAAATTGTATTACACAAAGAATATAATTATGTGAAGTACAAACACCACACAAAAAGTAATGGTGGCAATATGGCATGAATCTCACGGGAATAAGGAGTGAGATGAAAACCCTTTACGTTGTAATTTTACTTGGTTGGGGGTTGGTTAAACTCCTGTATAATGGTGAAATAATTGTTATTAAATTATACAAGAATCATATACATTAATATGATATCATATATGATCTTTTAACATTGATTTGTTAATAATATCTTAGTATTATCGTTGTTTCGGGTGTTAACTTACTCGTTTTATTTTATATGTTTTGTTATGTAAGTTGTGTTTCTCATGGATAGGTTTTATCTTAATAATATACGTAATGATATCAAGTCCTTAGATACTATTATTAATCATCAAATGAGAATTATACTTGAATGGATACGATGGAGAATGAATCTCATTGCGTTCGTGGAGACGGTAGTCCGTACGTACGCACGAGCGACAATATCATTATTTTGATATTAAAATAATATATAATTGGATGGTATATCATATATAAAGAATAATTATCATGTTATATTTATTATTTACATCTGTTATACATCATTATTATACCCATCCAAATAATAATTTATTGAATAACAATTACACCACGACGTGGAGACGGTAAGCCGTACGTACGCATGTATGGTGACATGTCATTCAAAGGTTGGATATAATACTGAATATGGTTGTACCATATTTATAATAATATTACAGTATATATAAGATACTGGATTCATTATTTTAGAATAGGAATAACAAAAAAAAGAAGAAGTGGAAGAAGAAAGGAACTTGAAAAAGGGTGGTGAAAACATTACCTCTTCTTCGGGTTCTTCCTTTTTATTTGATCAAAAGGGATCCTTAAGTTGGATTTCTGACTAAAGGAAGGACACTAGGATGAATTTAAGGAGGTTGAGAGAGTATTTTGGAAGAGGTTGGCCAAACCAAAAGTCTTTGAAAGTGTGAGTTAATGAGAAGGGAGAGTGAACTTTTATAAGAGGGGTGTGGGCACCTTTGGAAAAGCTAGAAATATTATTTTATAATGAAATCATATTCGATTCATAATGGCTCCAAAGTAGATTATTTAAAGGTTAAGGTGAGGATAGGTCGAAAACCACTCAACCAATATAATTTAGACAGGTTTGGGTTACTATATTAACCTTATCATTAAGTATTAACTCTTAGTTAATTAGTTTCACTTTTACAATGTCTCTTTGTATTTTTATATTATATGGTTAATAAACTTACTATATACATCCAATAGACCCCCAATTGGTCTATTAATGATACACATATCATGATATAAGTCTCTTGGCTGAACCTTAGATTTTTAGGAATTTAATGTCAATTAATAATATACTATTTGTTTTAAAAACTATTTTATCTCAATTTTGACACTATTCAATAATTTATTTTTTTTAAAACTCATAACAGATTTATTACTTAGAAGAAAGTTAATTAAGTCAATCATAACATGTCATATTAACCTAGAAAATTAGTTTAATTCATAAAAAGTCTCAAATTATATTTATTTTAGTATCTACAATATCAATCATTTTAATTTTTACTATTATGGTAATCACTGCATCAACATTGTGTCATAAATAAATTAAATTATTTAATGTCTAAAAATTATAAATGAAATACCATTATTTAGGAAATCCTTTTATCTTTCTAATGAATATTTATAGTCTAAAATCAAACGTATATAACCCTATGTAAAAAATTGTTTTTCCAAAAGATATATGCTTTTTTCACTTTTATATTTATTAAAATAAAGTGTCCCTATCACTTACAAGTGGCACCATGGGGTCTCAAAATCGACCCAAAGATGACCATGGTCGAACATGTATCAACAAATAAGGTTTGTACACGTTTTAGGGTAATTATTTATTATTATAATATTATTTTTAACCCTTATTTACAGGATTTACCCTTTAACCATGGTAAATAAAATATTTACCGAAGTAATTATTCAAAATGTCTAAAAATAAAAGTCACCTATTTACACAATTTGAAAATCCTGATTACAAATATGGAATCCATTACTACATATTAAAAACAAATAAGTGGCGGAAATTAATTTAAAATTAATTTCCGCTGTCAAAACAAAAAGCGTGTTTTTAAGATATAATAACTATCAAAAGATTGATACTTGTTTATGTTCGGTTTAATTATGAAATTATGTCCAATGACAAAAATTGTATTAAATGGTAAAAATTTATTATAAATATACTTTAAAACCACTAAAATTCATAATTTATCACTATTAATTATTTTGATTAAAAAAGTTGTTTTTAATTAAAAGTTAGTAATTTTCACTATTCATCAAAATATTAAAGTTATCCAAAAAGTACCAAAATTTCACCTTAGGCTAAATTCGATACTCCGAATCCAAAAATGAAGTCCATTTTGAGAGATAAAATTTTATAAAGTATGTATTACTCTTCATAACGACTAGTTTGATCGGTTGTGGTGTGTGTTAGAACTCGATGTTGCGTACAACACAAGCTATTGCATTATTCAAAGGGAAGCGTACCGTAGAAGCTTGGGGTGTTACATTCTCCCATCCTTAAAATAATTTCATTCTCGAAATTTCTATAATACTACCGCTTGAAAAGACTCGGTTGGTTCTTCACCATAAGTTCCTCAGGTTCCCATGTTGCCTCTTCCATCTTATGGTTTCTCCACAAAACTTTTACCCGACACGTCGTCCGGTTTCTCAGTACTTGTTCTCTCGTATCAAGAATCTTGACGGGCTCTTCGCAATAAGATAGATCAGGTTCTAGTTCTAATTCCTCATAGGTGAGTACATGCGTTGGGACTGGCATGTATTTCCTCAATAGAGATACGTGGAACACATCGTGAACTTTGGAGAGACTTGGCGGCATTGCCAATCGGTAAGCTACATCCCCAATTCGTTCTAGAATTTCAAAAGGTCCGATGTACCTGGGACTCAAATTACCTTTCTTACCAAAACATATGACTCCCTTCCATGGAGATACCTTCAGGAAAACATGATCACCGACTTGAAATTCCAAATCCTTCCTTCGATTATCGGCATAGCTCTTCTGCCTACTTTGAGATACTGTGATGTGATTTTGGATTACCTTCACCTTTTCCATTGTTTCCTATACCAGTTCTGGACCTACAAGTTTTCTTTCACCAACGTCATCCCAACAGGTTGGTGTATGACATCTCTTTCCGTATAACGCTTCATATGGTGCCATCTGAATACTCGAATGGAAACTATTGTTATTGGAAAATTCTACCATAGGTAAATATTGATCCCACATACCCTGAAAGTCAAGTGAGTAGGATCTCAACATGTCTTCTAAGGTTTTAATAGTTCGTTCTGATTGTCCATCCATTTGAGGGTGGTAGGCAGTGCTCAAATGAAGTTCAGTATCCAGTGATTTCTGAAGACTTTTCCAGAATCTTGAAGTAAAACGGGGATCACGATTAGAAACAATCGATAGGGGTACTCCATGAAGTCTCACATCTTCATCAATATATAGTCTTTCTAGACGTTCCAGTGGTAGATCTTCTCTTATAGAAATAAAATGTGCTGACTTGGTAAGGCGATCAACAATAACCCATATTGCATCATTCATTCTAGGAGTCTTTGGTAGTCCCATGACAAAGTCCATCGTAATATTTTCCCATTTCCACTCTGGTATGGGAAGAGGTTTCATGACTCCTCCAGCCTGTTGCCTTCTAGCTTTCACTTGTTGACAAACCATACATCTTGACACAAAATCAGCAATCTCCCTCTTCATGTTGTCCCACCAAAAATGTTCCTTCAAATCTCTATACATTTTGTTGCTCCCAGGGTGTATAGGGAAATTGGAACTATGAGCATCATCCAGCAATTCCCTTTTTAGATCTGGTATATCAGGAACACAATGTCTCTTCCAGAATTTCAAAATTCCATCTTCATACACAAAGTCTCTCAATCTCCCATCATTCACAGCTTTAATCTTCTTTTGAAATTCTTCATCATCTGTCTGAGAACTTTTAATCCTTTCTAGTAAATATGGTTTGGCAACCATTTGAAAAAGGATTGATGTTTCACGTTCCCTGGTTATTCCCATGTCCATCTTCACTAGATCCATGAAAATTGGATCCCTTTCAATTATCATATTGTTCAAAACTCCATGGTCTTTTCTGCTCAAAGCATCTGCCACCTTGTTTGCCTTCCTCGGGTGGTAGTGTATCATGCAATCATAATCCTTGAGTAATTCAAGCCATCTCCTTTGCCTCATGTTGAGTTCTTTTTGTGAGAAAATATACTTCAAACTCTTGTGATCAGTATAAATCTCACATTTTTCCCCATATAGGTAGTGCCTCCATATCTTCAAAGCAAATATCACAGCTGCTAACTCAAGATTGTAACATCCTGAGATTTTATGAAAAATATTCTTTTTATTTCACTAATGTCTTGTGTTGTACGCTACACCAAAAGGATCTTGCACAACACGCATCCTTGACTTGCCTTGCATTACACGCAATCACGACCTTCCTCGATAGCGTGTGTAGTACGCAATAACGAGTTTCACTAAACAGCGATATGCTATTAAAATGTTATTAAAACTAGCCGTTATGAATAGTAATTACCACTTTTTGAAATTTTGTAAATTTTATTTTTCAAAATGGATTTCATTTTTGGATTCGGAGTATCGAATTTAGCCTAAGGTGAAATTTTGGTACATTTCGGATAACTTTCATATTCTGATGAATAGTGAAAATTACTAAATTTTAATTAAAAACAACTTTTTTAATCGAAATAATTAATAGTGATAAATTATTAATTTGAGTTGTTTTAAAGTATATTTAGAATATATTTTTACAATTCAATACAATGTTGGTCATTGGATGTAATTTCACATTTACACCAGACAAAAACAAGTGTCAATCTTTTGATAGATATTGTTTCTTAAAAACACGCTATTTAACAGCGGGATTTAATTATAAAATTAATTAATGCAACTTCTATGTTATGAATTTGGTAAATTAGACTTCATTTTTGAATTTGAAATATGAAATATAGCTTAGGATGAAATTTTGGCATTGTTCTGAAAAACATCAATTTTTGATGAATAGTGAAACTACTAAGTGGTAGGTTAAAAACTGAATTTTGCATAAAACTTAATTTTACCGCTTCTGTGAATGAAATTTCGAAAATCCGAGAGACACGGTTAATATCAAGGACTAAAATGTGGTTCAATGAGATGAAAATAATTTTTGGTGAATAGTAAATTTTTACTTTTTTTTACCACGGTTAATAGTAAATAGGGTAACTAAGGGTAAATATGATATTACTATTACCCTAACACATGTCCTAATTCTATTGGATAAGTGTAATTCGACAAAAAACAACCTTATGAATATAATTTGACCATTTAGGTCCACTTGGATTAGATTATGACATTTAATATTATTTTATTTAATGAATAGTTAAAATAGTTAAAATCAACGTTTAATAACTAAAACATTTTTAATATGGAGTTATACATAAGATAAATACTACTATAAATATTCATTAGAAAGCTAAAAAGATTTACTACATAATGATATTTTAATTATAATTTTTTGACTTTAAATAAATTAATTTATTTATGACACAACGATGATGCAGTAATTACCATTTTAAGGAAATATTAACATAATTGATGTTATAAATGCTCAAATGAATGTAATTTGAGACTTTTTATGAATTGAACTAATTTTATAGGTTACTATGATATATTAGTGTTGATTTAATCAACTTGGTTCGAACATATAATTCTGTTATGACTTTCACAAAAATCATATATCAAATAGTGTCAAAATTGACAAAAATAGTTTTTAAATCAAATATTATATTATTAATTGTTATTTTATTCCTAAAAATCTAAGGTTCGGCCAAATGACTTAGATAAGGATATATAGTTTAATAATAAACAATTTGGGATTCGTTTGGCATGTTATAGTAAGTGTATTAACCATATAGTGTAAGAAAACAAAAAGACACGGTAAAAGTTAAATTATTTAACTTAGAGTTAAATCTAATTGATAAGGTTAAAATAATAACCTAAACTTGTCTAAATCCTATTGGTTGAAAGGATTTCGACCCATCCCCACTTTATCTTCGAAATAAGACCCTTTGGAACCATTATAAACTGATTTTGACTTTAATATAAAATAATATTTTGAGATATTCCTAAAGTGCCCCTCTCCTCCCTTATAAAAGGGCACCTCCTCCCCCTCCTCCTCACACCAAATTGAGCACTCAAGCTCGGCCAACCCCTACCAAAATCCCTTCTCCACTTTCCTAGAATAATCCTAGAGGTCCTGGTCTTCTTCAAAGACCAATCTTAGTTCCCTAAGTGAAGGATTCAAAGAGGCGTTTCAAAGAAGAGGTAATATCCATTACCGATCTTTTCAATTTATTTCTTCTTCAACTTCTTCTTCTTTAGTTGTTTCATGATAAAGTAATAACATCAGTATTTATTATATACTGATATGTTATTATAAATATGAAGAAACTATAATTAACCTTCTATCCATCCTACGGAAAAAGGAAATCACCGCGCGTGCGTACGTACGGAATACCGTCTCCACGTCGTGGTGTAATCTATTTTCCGCCACCACCTTAATTGGATGGGTATAATGGTGTAAAGAATAACTATACATAGTTATTACAGCATCATATTGATTCTGATATAGTTTATAATCCACTCAAATTCAATTCAATATTTATGGAAATGATATCATTGCTTGTGCGTACGTACGGACTACCATCTCCACGACGCGATGAGATTCATTCTCCATGTTAACCATTTAAGAATGATTATAAAGTATATATAAGAAATAATAATTAAATATATGACATTAAAAAGCTACTGAATTTATGTATATATATATATGTATGTCATCTACTTACTTCCATTCAAGACAATAAGGAAAGGAAAACAGCGTTCATGCGTACGTACGGACTACTGTCTCCATGAACGGTGTTTTTCATTTCATTTATCTATCTATTATATATATATATATATATACTGAATATATATGATATATAAATCATATTTTATATTCTGGAAGTAAGTAAATCATGATATAAGTAATAATAATGTCAAGAAGAACAAGTCAAAACACCTACGATAAATGAAACGATTTTACCCAAAACGCTTCTTTAACCTGGAATTTACAAAAGAACGGGTAATATAATGTCACAAGTGAACCATATATGATATCATAACAATGAATATGATTCTTTAATAAGTCAATGATATTATTTAAATCATTATACAGGAGGTTCGAACACATACGAAGCAAATCGGACCTAAGGTAAGGGAAATATCACAATCTCATTTTTATCCGAGATTGTTTATTCGTAAGTATTTATTGGGGTGTATTTTATCATCCACATCCATGTTCCATAAATATGTAATATTGTTTACATCCACTTAAAATAGTTTAAATCCAATTTTATCCTTCGGTAAGTTTTTATTAAAAGATATGAAATTAATCTTTTGTCGTTTTTCATACGAGGTACTTTTTGACTTTTTCGACAAAAGTACGAAGAATGTTTTTTTTAACTTATACGGCATGAATGGATTTTTAAAACATTATTTACAAGAAGCTTCCTTTACAAGTTTTCAAGTTTATTTTTAATCAACTTCTTTTAGTTTAGAATTTTATGACATTTTAAGAAAAGAAAAGTGTTTTTTAAGAAGAAAGGATATTTTCCGCAAGAATGGAGTTCAAGTGTTTTATCAAAATTATTTTCCATCTAAGATAATAAAGGGTTCTGTTTTTATCCCTTTTATTACATTGATTTGATCATGTTGTGATGGAATAATTTTTATGTATTCCTTTATCTTATATGAATTGTTTTATGATGTCATGATGTTTAAGATTCCCATTTGTATTACATGGGTTACGCTATGATGTATGGTTTATGATTATGTGGCACACATAAGAAAGGATTCATTATAAGATGGGTGGGACCTATATCTCCCTCCAATGCATTGGGTAAAGATTTTATATCTCATGAGATAGACATGGCTGGAATGGTAGGTTATACCGGTTCAGTGAAACAGGACTGAAACGAAGGTTACTCGATTCAGAAAGGGACTTTGTCCACTAAGATAGTCTTGGCAATGAGTCTTGACTAACAAGAAATGATTCTCTATGATTATGTGTGAATGCCACAAAGTTTCATGTTTTAAGTTATGATTATTGTGATTACATTTCACTGTCAGGATTTATCCCATGTTATGAAATTATGATCACTTTTGCAGGTTAAGATTTCCAAAAGTTATATGCTTATGTATATGATATGATTGATATTTCTTTTGTTTAACCTTACTGAGCATTTGATCTCACACTTTTATGTTTTCTTTTCCCCAGGATATAAAGAAAGGTTTTAGGTATAAAAAAAGGAAGATCTTTATGGGGTATATTGAAGATCTTTCACCACGATTAGAAGATTACGTTCCGAGTTTCCAAAGACACTAAACTATTACGATCCTTGTGTGTGTGTTTTTGTTATGTACCAAGTATTCTGCAAAAGTAATGTAATGTCAATGTACGTCAGGATACGGGTCTCTACAGTTGGTATCAGAGGAAAGGTTTAGTCAACCTTTGGAAACTAGGATGCGAAAACGTTAGTGAGATCCCTAGAGATATTTCTACGGTATGTCTAGGGATGTCCCTAAGGTTAAGTATACGTATAGGTTATAGTACTAGAACTACGCTAACGATCATAGAATTAAACCTAAGATGTTAGATATTGATGATACTCCCCATTTATAATGTTGTTTTCTCTAGCATGATTTTTTCCTCTCACAAGATTCTTTTTGTGTTTTAGTTAATGGAGGGAACCAGAAGGAATTCGGTTAACATTGAATCCAATGGAAAAATTGGTGACTATGAGCAACAAAATTGTGTAATTCCTAGAGAGAAAGATATTGCGATTATGCCGAATCAGTCATCGCGATATATGATTAACAAGGTGAAATTTAGTGGTATGCCTAATTCATCAAAGAAGAGGAAGATAAACTATTATGCATGTTTTCATGTTGAGGAGCATAAAGAAAGAAAGATTGAGATTTCTAAAGAAGGGAAGAAGAACCTTGAGGAATACCTCAAATGGAGGGACCGGTGTTATCTGTGTGGAGAAAAGGGTCATAGAGTGACAGACTGTTATGGAGTTCAATGTCTTATTTGTGGAGAACATGGGCATTACCCAACTCAATGCCCTGACCTAAAAAGTAACTTCTAAATCAAGGAAGGACTTATTCCAGGACAATCATTGAAGTGGATGGACTGAAGTGTTCATGTCTTGGTATTCAAGAATAATGTTGTTGAGGTACTTTTATGGTGTATTGAAATATTTATGTATTGGTCTATTGTGGTTTTCAATAATTTTAATGCACCGGTAACCATGAAACGTGATTCAAATATTTTGGAAAGTAGATATGTGCATAATGAAGGGATAAGGAGAAAATGAAATGTTTGACAGTATTCATGAGCTCATGATTGATATAATGACTAAGTGATATCATGGTTTGAGTATATAGAATTTTGAGGATTTTGGTATGTGGAAAGAGTTAACTTTTAACAGCACTCATGTTTTCAATAAGGTTTAATGGGTATTCAAGAGAGTACAAGATTAAGGCCTTTAAATGTTTGGAATGTGACCAACAAGATATATCTTATGATATATGGGATCAACGATGGTATTTAATCTCTGAGAGTGGACTGCAGTATTATGGATAAGCCTAAAGATTGGAATGGATTATGTTGGACATAAGTTAGTACTGTTTGTTTTTCGATATTATTGATGGGATGTTATAGTAATATAGTTTTAGAAAAAGGACAACCTGCAGGACGAGCGACAACCCATCGCGTCGGACAAGGCTGTGGGAATCGAACCCACAACCGAAGTGCGACTGGCCTTTATCGCCTACCACTGGCCTACAGGAAGTCCCTGTTTAGTAGAAACTAGTTGTATTATATTAAGCAGTATGATATATGAAGTATAAGTCCATTTTAGGAACCATATATGATTAATCTCAATATAAACCGACTTATGTATATAATTTTTTCTAACCTTTTGTTTGAGACAGATGGAATGACCCGTCATTCTATCACATAATCTGCTAACACTTCACGAATAACAAATTCAACTTCATTTATTTAAGAGATGAAGTGGAAGTTGTTCAAGGCACGAACAACAGTGAGATTGTACCCAAAATAAAGTAAGAATTTATTCTAATTCAAATTTTCAACTTTAGGGAAATGATCTTGAAAACCAAAAATGTTGTCCTAGTGATCTTATACCTGATGAATCAGATGGTACCTTATATCATCACAAATCTATGGATTTGTGATTACTGGCTTTTCCATAGCCATGTTCTCTACCACTCTCCATCAGAACATGATGGTTAGATTTCTCTTCCATATCCATATTTTTACCTATGTGGAAACCCAGCGATTAGTTTATTTGGGTAATCGTTACAATTCATACTTTAGTTTTTAAAGCCAAGTTATGGTATTCCTTTTTACGATGTGGGTTTCTATTAAAGAAACTTTCGAATAGTAAACCATTTATAACCCTGACGAATTTCGAGGGCGAAATTCATTTTAAGGGGGGTAGAATGTAACAGCCCGAGATTTTATGAAAAATATTCTTTTTATTTCACTAATGTCTTGTGTTGTACGCTACACCAAAAGGAGCTTGCACAACATGCATCCTTGACTTGCCTTGCATTACACGCAATCACGACCTTCCTCGATAGCGTGTGTAGTACGCAATAACGAGTTTCACTAAACAGCGATATGCTATTAAAATGTTATTAAAACTGGCCGTTATGAATATTAATAACCACTTTTTGAAATTTTGTAAATTTTATTTTTCAAAGTGGATTTCATTTTTGGATTCGGAGTATCGAATTTAGCCTAAGGTGAAATTTTGGTACATTTCGGATAACTTTCATATTCTGATGAATAGTGAAAATTACTAAATTTTAATTAAAAAAAACTTTTTTAATCGAAATAATTAATAGTGATAAATTATTAATTTGAGTGGTTTTAAATTATATTTAGAATATATTTTTACAATTCAATACAATGTTGGTCATTGGATGTAATTTCACATTTACACCAGACATAAACAAGTGTCAATCTTTTGATAGATATTGTTTCTTAAAAACACGCTATTTAACAGTGGGATTTAATTATAAAATTAATTAATGCAACTTATATGTTATGAATTTGGTAAATTAGACTTCATTTTTGAATTTGGAATATGAAATATATCTTAGGATGAAATTTTGGCATTGTTCTGAAAAACATCAATTTTTGATGAATAGTGAAACTACTAAGTGGTAGGTTAAAAACTGAATTTTGCATAAAACTTAATTTTACCGCTTTTGTGAATGGAATTTCGAAAATCCGACAGATACGGTTAATATCAAGGACTAAAATGTGGTTCAATGAGATGAAAATAATTTTTGGTGAATATTAACTTTTTACTTTTTTTTTACCACGGTTAATAGTAAATAGGGTAACTAAGGGTAAATATGATATTACTATTACCCTAACACATGTACTAATTCTATTGGATAAGTGTAATTCGACCAAAAACAACCTTATTAATATAATATGACCATTTAGGTCCACTTGGATTAGATTATGAAATTTAATATTATTTTATTTAATGAATAGTTAAAATAGTTAAAATCAAAGTTTAATAACTAAAACATTTTTAATATGGGGTTATACATAAGATAAATTCTACTATAAATATTAATTATAAAGCTAAAAAGATTTACTACATAATGATATTTTATTTATAATTTTTAGTCTTTATATAAATTAATTTATTTATGACACAACGATGATGCAGAAATTACCCTTTTAAGGAAATATTAACATAATTGATGTTATAAATGCTCAAATGATTGTAATTTGAGACTTTTTATGAATTCCACTAATTTTCTAGGTTACTATGATATATTAGTGTTGATTTAATCAACTTGGTTTGAACATATAATTCTTTTATGACTTTCACAAAAATCATATATCAAATAGTGTCAAAATTGACACAAAATAGTTTTTAAATCAAATATTATATTATTAATTGTTATTTTATTCCTAAAAATCTAAGGTTCGGCCACATGACTTAGATAAGGATATATATATTAATAATAAACAATTTGGGGTTCGTTTGGCATGTTATAGTATGTGTATTAACCATATAGTGTAAGAAAACAAAAAGACACGGTAAAAGTTAAATTATTTAACTTAGAGTTAAATCTAATTGATAAGGTTAAAATAATAACCTAAACTTGTCTAAATCCTATTGGTTGATAGGATTTCGACCCATCCCCACTTTAGCTTCTAAATAAGACCCTTTGGAACCATTATAAACCGATTTTGACTTTAATATAAAATAATATTTTGAGATATTCCTAAAGTGCCCCTCTCCCCCCTTATAAAAGGGCACCTCCTCCCCCTCCTCCTCACACCAAATTGAGCACTCAAGCTCGGCCAACCCCTGCCAAAATACCTTCTCCACTTTCCTAGAATAATCCTAGAGGTCCTGGTCTTCTTCAAAGACCAATATTAGTTCCCTAAGTGAAGGATTCAAAGAGGCGTTTCAAAGAAGAGGTAATATCCATTACCGATCTTTTCAATTTCTTTCTTCTTCAACTTCTTCTTCTTTAGTTGTTTCATGATAAAGTAATAACATAAGTATTTATTATATACTGATATGTTATTATAAATATGAAGCAACTATAATTAACCTTCTATCCATCCTATGGAAAAAGGAAATCACCGCGCGTGCGTACGTACGGAATACCGTCTCCACGTCGTGGTGTAATCTATTTTCCGCCACCACCTTAATTGGGTGGGTATAATGGTGTAAAGAATAACTATACATAGTTATTACAACATCATATTGATTCTGATATATTTTATAATCCACTCCAATTCAATTCAATATTTATGGAAATGATATCATCGCTTGTGCGTACGTACGGACTACCGTCTCCACAACGTGATGAGATTCATTCTCCATGTTAACCATTTAAGAATGATTATAAAGTATATATAAGAAATAATAATGAAATATATTACATTACAAAGCTACTGAATTTATTTATATATGTATATATGTATTTCATCTACTTACTTCCATTCAAGACAATAAGGAAAGGAAAACAGCGTTCATGCGTACGTACGGACTACCGTCTCCATGAACGGTGTTTTTCATTTCATTTATCTATCTATTATATATATATATATATACTGAATATATATGATATATAAATCATATTTTATATTCTGGAAGTAAGTAAATCATGATATAAGTAGTAATAATGTCAAGAAGAACAAGTCAAAACACCTACGATAAATGAAACAATTTTACCCAAAACGCTTCTTTAACATGGAATTTACAAAAGAAAGGGTAATATAATGTCACAAGTGAACCATATATGATATCATAACAATGAATATGATTCTATAATAATTCAATGAAATTATTTAAATCATTATACAGGAGGTTCGGACACATACGAAGCAAATCGGACCTAAGGTAAGGGAAATATCACAATCTCATTTTTATCCGAGATTGTTTATTCGTAAGTATTTATTGGGGTGTATTTTATCATCCACATCCATGTTCCATCAATATGTAATATTGTTTCCATCCACTTACAATATTTTAAATCCAATTTTATCCTTCGGTAAGTTTTTATTAAAATATATGAAAGGAATCTTTTTTCGTTTTTCATACGAGGTACTTTTTGACTTCTCCGACAAAAGTACGAAGAATGTTTTTTTAACTTATACGGCATGAATGGATTTTTAAAACATTATTTCCAAGAAGCTTCCTTTACAATTTTTCAAGTTTATTTTTAATCAACTTCTTTTAGTTTAGAATTTTATGACATTTTAAGAAAAGAAAAGTGTTTTTTATGAAGAAAGGATATTTTCCTCAAGAATGGAGTTCAAGTGTTTTATCAAAATTATTTTCCATCTAAGATAATAAAGGGTTCTGTTTTTATCCCTTTTATTACATTGATTTGATCATGTTGTGATGGAATAATTTTTATGAATTCCTTTATCTTATATGAATTGTTTTATGATGTCATGATGTTTAAGATTCCCATTTGTATTACATGGGTTACGCTATGATGTATGGTTTATGATTATGTGGCATACATAAGAAATGATTCATTATAAGATGGGTGGGACCTATATCTCCCTCCAATGCATTGGGTAAAGATTTTATATCTCATGAGATAGACATGGCTGGAATGGTAGGTTATACCGGTTCAGTGAAACAGGACTGAAACGAGGGTTACTCGATTCAGAAAGGGACTTTGTCCACTAAGATAGTCTTGGCAATGAGTCTTGACTAAAAAGAAATGATTCTCTATGATTATGTGTGAATGCCACAAAGTTTCATGTTTTAAGTTATGATTATTGTGATTACATTTCACTGTCATGATTTATCCCATGTTATGAAATTATGATCTCTTTTGCAGGTTAAGATTTCCAAAAGTTATGTGCTTATGTATATGATATGATTGATATTTCTTTTGTTTACCCTTACTGAGAATTTGAGCTCACCCTTTTATGTTTTCTTTTCCCCAGGATATAAAGAAAGGTTTTAGGTATAAAAAAGGAAGATCTTTATGGGAGATATTGAAGATCTTTCACCACGATTAGAAGATTACGTTCCGAGTTTCCAAAGACACTAAACTATTACGATCCTTGTGTGTGTGTTTTTGTTATGTACCAAGTATTCCGCAAAAGTAATGTAATGTCAATGTACGTCAGGATACGGGTCTCTACAGTTGGTATCAGAGGAAAGGTTTAGTCAACCTTTGGAAACTAGGATGCGAAAACGTTAGTGAGATCCCTAGAGATATTTCTACGGTATGTCTAGGGATGTCCCTAAGGTTAAGTATACGTATAGGTTATAGTACTAGAACTACGCTAACGATCATAGAATTAAACCTAAGATGTTAGATATTGATGATACTCCCCATTTATAATGTTGTTTTCTCTAGCATGATTTTTTCCTCTCACAAGATTCTTTTTGTGTTTTAGTTAATGGAGGGAACCAGAAGGAATTCGGTTAACATTGAATCCAGTGGAAAAATTGGTGAATATGAGCAACAAAATTGTGTAATTCCTAGAGAGAAAGATATTGCGATTATTCCGAATCAGTCATCGCGATATATGATTAACAAGGTGAAATTTAGTGGTATGCCTAATTCATCAAAGAAGAGGAAGATAAACTATTATGCATGTTTTCATGTTGAGGAGCATAAAGAAAGAAAGATTGATATTTCTAAAGAAGGGAAGAAGAACCTTGAGGAATACCTCAAATGGAGGGACCGATGTTATCTGTGTGGAGAAAAGGGTCATAGAGTGACAGACTGTTATGGAGTTCAATGTCTTATTTGTGGAGAACATGGGAATTACCCAACTCAATGCCCTGACCTAAAAAGTTACTTCTAAATCAAGGAAGGACTTATTCCAGGACAATCATTGAAGTGGATGGACTGAAGTGTTCATGTATTGGTATTCAAGAATAATGTTGTTGAGGTACTTTTATGGTGTATTGAAATATTTATGTATTGGTCTATTGTGGTTTTCAATAATTTTAAGGTACCGGTAACCATGAAAAGTGATTCAAATATTTTGGAAAGTAGATGATATGTGCATAATGAAGGGATAAGGAGAAAATGAAATGTTTGACAGTATTCATGAGCTCATGATTGATATAAGGACTAAGTGATATCATGGTTTGAGTATATAGAATTTTGAGGATTTTGGTATGTGGAAAGAGTTAACTTTTAACAGCACTCATGTTTTCAATAAGGTTCAATGGGTATTCAAGAGAGTACAAGATTAAGGCCTTTAAATGTTTGGAATGTGACCAACAAGATATATTTTATGATATATGGGATCAACGATGGTATTTAATCTCTGAGAGTGGACTGCAATATTATGGATAAGCCTAAAGATTGGAATGGATTATGTTGGACATAAGTTAGTATTGTTTGTTTTTCGATATTATTGATGGGATGTTATAGTAATATAGTTTTAGAAAAAGGACAACCTGCAGGACGAGCGACATCCCATCGCGTCGGACAAGGCTGTGGGAATCAAACCCACAACCGAAGTGCGACTGGCCTTTATCAGCTACCACTGGCCTACAGGAAGTCCCTGTTTAGTAGAAACTAGTTTTATTATATTAAGCAGTATGATATATGAAGTATAAGTCCATTTTAGGAACCATATATGATTAATCTCACTATAAACCGACTTATGTATATAATTTTGCTAACCTTTTGTTTGAGACAGATGGAATGACCCGTCACTCTATCACATAATCTGCTAACACTTCACGAATAAGAAATTCAACTTCATTTATTTAAGAGATGAAGTGGAAATTGTTTAAGGCACGAACAACAGTGAGATTGTACCCAAAATAAAGTAAGTATTTATTCTAATTCAAATTTTCAACTTTAGGGAAATGATCTTGAAAACCAAAAATGTTGTCCTAGTGATCTTATACCTGATGAATCAGATGGTACCTTATATCATCACAAATCTATGGATTTGTGATTACTGGCTTTTCCATAGCCATGTTCTCTACCACTCTCCATCAGAACATGATGGTTATATTTCTCTTCCATATCCATATTTTTACCTATGTGGAAACCCATCGATTAGTTTATTTGGGTAATCGTTACATTTCATACTTTAGTTTTTAAAGCCAAGTTTTGGTATTCCTTTTTACGATGTGGGTTTCTATTAAAGAAACTTTCGAATAGTAAACCATTTATAACCCCGACGAATTTCGAGGGCGAAATTCATTTTAAGGGGGGTAGAATGTAACAGCCCGAGATTTTATGAAAAATATTTTTTTATTTCACTAATGTCTTGTGTTGTACGCTACACCAAAAGGAGCTTGCACAACACGCATCCTTGACTTGCCTTGCATTACACGCAATCACGACCTTCCTCGATAGCGTGTGTAGTACGCAATAACGAGTTTCACTAAACAACGATATGCTATTAAAATGTTATTAAAACTAGCCGTTATGAATAGTAATAACAACTTTTTGAAATTTTGTAAATTTTATTTTTCAAAATGGATTTAATTTTTGGATTCGGAGTATCGAATTTAGCCTAAGCTGAAATTTTGGTACATTTCGGATAACTTTCATATTCTGATGAATAGTGAAAATTACCAAATTTTAATTAAAAACAACTTTTTTAATCGAAATAATTAATAGTTATAAATTATTAATTTGAGTGGTTTTAAAGTATATTTAGAATATATTTTTACAATTAAATACAATGTTGGTCATTGGATGTAATTTCACATTTACACCAGACATAAACAAGTGTCAATCTTTTGATAGATATTGTTTCTTAAAAACACGCTATTTAACAGCGGGATTTAATTATAAAATTAATTAATGAAACTTATATGTTATGAATTTGGTAAATTAGAATTCATTTTTGAATTTGGAATATGAAATATAGCTTAGGATGAAATTTTGGCATTGTTCTGAAAAACATCAAATTTTGATGAATAGTGAAACTACTAAGTGGTAGGTTAAAAACTGAATTTTGCATAAAACTTAATTTTACCGCTTCTGTGAATGGAATTTCGAAAATCCAACAGACACGGTTAATATCAAGGACTAAAATGTGGTTCAATGAGATGAAAATAATTTTTGGTGAATAGTAACTTTTTACTTTTTTTTACCACGGTTAATAGTAAATAGGGTAACTAAGGGTAAATATGATATTACTATTACCCTAACACATGTCCTAATTCTATTGGATAAGTGTAATTCGACCAAAAACAACCTTATTAATATAATATGATCATTTAGGTCCACTTGGATTAGATTATGACATTTAATATTATTTTATTTAATGAATAGTTAAAATAGTTAAAATCAAAGTTTAATAACTAAAACATTTTTAATATGGGGTTATACATAAGATAAATTCTACTATAAATATTAATTAGAAATCTAAAAAGATTTAATACATAATGATATTTTATTTATAATTTTTAGACTTTAAATAAATTAATTTATTTATGACACAACAATGATGCAGTAATTACCCTTTTAAGGAAATATTAACATAATTGATGTTATAAATGCTCAAATGAATGTAATTTGAGACTTTTTATGAATTACAATAATTTTCTAGGTTACTATGATATATTAGTGTTGATTTAATCAACTTGGGTCGAACATATAATTCTGTTATGACTTTCACAAAAATCATATATCAAATAGTGTCAAAATTGACACAAAATAGTTTTTAAATCAAATATTATATTATTAATTGTTATTTTATTCCTAAAAATCTAAGGTTCGGCCAAATGACTTACATAAGGATATATATATTAATAATAAACAATTTGGGGTTCGTTTGACATGTTATAGTAAGTGTATTAACCATATAGTGTAAGAAAACAAAAAGACACGGTAAAAGTTAAATTATTTAACTTAGAGTTAAATCTAATTGATAAGGTTAAAATAATAACCTAAACTTGTCTAAATCCTATTGGTTGATAGGATTTCGACCCATCCCCACTTTAGCTTCTAAATAAGACCCTTTGGAACCATTATAAACCGATTTTGACTTTAATATAAAATAATATTTTGAGATATTCCTAAAGTGCCCCTCTCCTCCCTTATAAAAGGGCACCTCCTCCCCCTCCTCCTCACACCAAATTGAGCACTCAAGATCGGCCAACCCCTGCCAAAATACCTTCTCCACTTTCCTAGAATAATCCTAGAGGTCCTGGTCTTCTTCAAAGACCAATCTTAGTTCCCTAAGTGAAGGATTCAAAGCGGCGTTTCAAAGAAGAGGTAATATCCATTACCGATCTTTTCAATTTCTTTCTTCTTCAACTTCTTCTTCTTTAGTTGTTTCATGATAAAGTAATAACATCAGTATTTATTATATACTGATATGTTATTATAAATATGAAGCAACTATAATTAACCTTCTATCCATCCTACGGAAAAAGGAAATCACAGCGCGTGCGTACGTACGGAATACCGTCTCCACGTCGTGGTGTAATCTATTTTCCGCCACCACCTTAATTGGATGGGTATAATGGTGTAAAGAATAACTATACATAGTTATTAAAACATCATATTTATTCTGATATATTGTATAATCCACTCCAATTCAATTCAATATTTATGGAAATGATATCATCGCTTGTGCGTATGTACGGACTACCGTCTCCACGACGCGATGAGATTCATTCTCCATGTTAACCATTTAAGAATGATTATAAAGTATATATAAGAAATAATAATGAAATATATGACATTACAAAGCTACTGAATTTATGTATATATATATATTTGTATGTCATCTACTTACTTCCATTCAAGACAATAAGGAAAGGAAAACAGCGTTCATGCGTACGTACGGACTACCGTCTCCATGAACGGTGTTTTTCATTTCATTTATCTATCTATTATATATATATATACTGAATATATATGATATATAAATAATATTTTATATTCTGGAAGTAAGTAAATCATGATATAAGTAATAATAATGTCAAGAAGAACAAGTCAAAACACCTACGATAAATGAAACGATTTTACCCAAAACACTTCTTTAACATGGAATTTACAAAAGAACGGGTAATATAATGTCACATGTGAACCATATATGATATCATAACAATGAATATGATTCTTTAATAAGTCAATGAAATTATTTAAATCATTATACAAGAGGTTTGGACACATACGAAGCAAATCAGACCTAAGGTAAGGGAAATATCACAATCTCATTTTTATCCGAGATTGTTTATTCGTATGTATTTATTGGGGTGTATTTTATCATCCACATCCATGTTCCATCAATATGTAATATTGTTTCCATCCACTTACAATATTTTAAATCCAATTTTACCCTTCGGTAAGTTTTTAGTAAAAGATATGAAAGGAATCTTTTGTCGTTTTTCATACGAGGTACTTTTTGACTTTTCCGACAAAAGTATGAAGAATGTTTTTTTAACTTATACGGCATGAATGGATTTTTAAAACATTATTTACAAGAAGCTTACTTTACAAGTTTTCAAGTTTATTTTTAATCAACTTCTTTTAGTTTAGAATTTTATGACATTTTAAGAAAAGAAAAGTGTTTTTTAAGAAGAAAGGATATTTTCCTCAAAAATGGAGTTCAAGTGTTTTATCAAAATTATTTTCCATCTAAGATAATAAAGGGTTCTGTTTTTTTCCCTTTTATTACATTGATTTGATCATGTTGTGATGGAATAATATTTATGAATTCCTTTATCTTATATGAATTGTTTTATGATGTCATGATGTTTAAGATTCCCATTTGTATTACATGGGTTACGCTATGATGTATGGTTTATGATTATGTGGCACACATAAGAAAGGATTCATTATAAGATGGGTGGGACCTATATCTCCCTCCAATGCATTGGGTAAAGATTTTATATCTCATGAGATAGACATGGCTGGAATGGTAGGTTATACCGGTTCAGTGAAACAGGACTGAAACGAGGGTTACTCGATTCAGAAAGGGACTTTGTCCACTAAGATAGTCTTGGCAATGAGTCTTGACTAACAAGAAATGATTCTCTATGATTATGTGTGAATGCCACAAAGTTTCATGTTTTAAGTTATGATTATTGTGATTACATTTCACTGTCATGATTTATCCCATGTTATGAAATTATGATCTCTTTTGCAGGTTAAGATTTCCAAAAGTTATGTGCTTATGTATATGATATGATTGATATTTCTTTTGTTTACCCTTACCGAGCATTTGAGCTCACCCTTTTATGTTTTATTTTCCCCAGGATATAAATAAAGGTTTTAGGTATAAAAAAAGTAATTTCTTTATGGGAGATATTGAAGATCTTTCACCACGATTAGAAGATTACGTTCTGAGTTTCCAAAGACACTAAACTATTACGATCCTTGTGTGTGTGTTTTTGTTATGTACCAAGTATTCCGCAAAAGTAATGTAATGTCAATGTACGTCAGGATACGGGTCTCTACAAAGATCATGTGTAGGATAGTTTTTCTCATGAATTTTCAACTGTCATGATGCATATGCAATAACCCTATCATTCTGCATAAGGACACAACCAAGTCCTTTCTTCAATGCATCACTATAAATAATGAACCCATCATTCCCTGATGGTAGAGTCAATATAGGAGCATTGAATAATCTTCTCCTAAGTTCTTCAAAACATTCTTCACACTCTTTTGTCCAAACAAATTTAACCCCTTTACGTGTGAGCTTCGTTAATGGGTTTTCCAATCGGGAAAAATTCTGGAAGAAACGTCGATAATAACCTGCCAAACCAATAAAACTGAGTACCTCAGTTATACTCATAGGTGCTGGCCATTCTTGAATTGCCTTGGTCTTAGAAGGATCAACAAAGATTCCATCTTTAGAGACAATATGGCCAGGAAAAGAAATCTCTTGAAGCCAGAATTCACACTTGCTAAACTTCCCATATAATTCATGTCTTCTCAGAGTCTTCAGGATAATGCGCAAGTGATTTTCATGATCTTCGTAGATTTTGGAGTATACCAAGATATCATCAATAAATACCACCACAAATTTATTGAGATATTCCTTGAAAACTCTATTCATCATATCCATGAATACATAGGGTTCATTAGTCAATCCAAAAGGCAATACAGTAAACTCGTAATGCCCGTACCTGGTTCAAAATGCTATCTTCAGAATGTCTTCCTTCTTTACACAAAATTGATGGAATCCAGATCAAATTTCAATCTTTGAAAAGTATTTAGCTCCATGCAGTTGGTCAAAAAAATCATCAATGCGAGGTAGGGGATACTTGTTCTTTATTGTTATGGCATTGATCTCCCTATAGTCGATACATAACCTCATAGATCCATCTTTCTTTTTAACAAAAAGAACAGGGGCTCCCCATGGAGAAACACTAGGGTGAATAAATCCTTTATTACTTAATTACTCTAATTGTTTCTTTAGTTCGACTAATTCTACAGTGGCCATTCTATATGGGGTCTTCGATATAGGCCTTGATCCATGAATTAAATCAATGGAAAACTCAATTTCTCGTTCTGGAGGATGTCCAGGTAAATATTCCAGAAATACATCTACATATTCTTTCACAACAGGTACATCCTCTATTTGAACATTCCTTTCCTCACCCAAAATCATTTCATTATCTTCCTCCCCAATAATTGAATTTAGTTGAGCTACTGGGGGTGGATCTAGATAAGAATTAGGTGGTGACGATTCTGCTCTAAAGATAAGGTGTTCCTTATCATCATCATAAAAAATAGTAACCTGCTTCTTCTTACAATAAATCTTCGCATCATAATCCGAAAGCCAATCCATACCGAGGAATATATCAAACTCAATCATAGGCATGCCGATGAGATCAGCGGATAAAGAACATTTATGTGCTCTAATGGGGACTGATTCACAAAACTTTGTTGCAATGATACTTCCCTTAGGAGTTTTAACTGACAACTCCATTGTTAAATCAAATTGGAAATATCTAATTTTCTTAGAAAACTGGGAAGATATGAAACAATGTGATGATCCAGAATCAAATAATGCATTTGCTAAACTTGATGAAACAATTAAATTACCTGCCACCACGTCTTTCGGAGCTTCTACCTCAGCAGTAGTGATAGAATAATCTTGGCCTTGATCCCTAGGCCTTTTCTGAGGTAAGTTCCTCTGACGCTGAGGACATTCATTTTCATAATGTCCCATCTCCCTGCAATTGTAGAATTGAACATTGGTAGCTTCCTTCTTCCCTTTGCATTCACAAGCTTGGTGGACTTTTTCACCACACTTGTAACAGATACCCATTCCCTTCAAGCAAGTACCGGTGTGTTTCTTCCCACATTTACCATAGGATGGATATTCAACCTTTCCCTTCTTCCCCTTATTTCCATTCCCATATTGATCAGAAGATGTCTTCTTCTCTTGATTTTCATTAAAGTCATAAGACTTAGATAATTCCTTTTCTGTTTTGATAGCACATGAGACAATGTATTCGTATGACGAGAAGGATTGTGAGACTAATGCTCGACGGAGAAATGGTTTTAACCCATAAAAGAAATGATCAATCTTACTTCTTGGGTTATGTATATAATCTCCAGCATACATTGCTAACCTTGTAATGTTAGCCTCATACTTTGTGACATTCTCATCCTCCTTTTGTCTCAGACTCAGAAATTGCCATTCCATATCTTCTCGATGGTCACAAGGAAAGTATTTTTCTAAAAACAGATATTTGATCTCCCTCCATTCCATATTTGATACTTCATCATCTTCCTTCATGTTTTGAATCAAGGACCACCATTGATCATCATCTCCAGTGAGGTCGTAAACTGCCATGATAACTTTTTCTTTTTCACTACTCCCCAAAGCCTGAAACATTTTCTCTAGGGAATTTATCCATTGCTCAGCTACTAAGGGATTTGTACTCCCATTGAACTTTGGTGGTTGTTGCCTCATGAATCGATCTAACATTTATCCTCCACACTGCAGATCAAGGTGATCCATACGGGTAAGGTTATTATTCATAACCTGAGTGAGTTGTCCCAGTATGGTGATTAGCTGATCGACACCAGTTGCATCACCAGCTCCACTATAATTATCTTGAGCAGGAGGGAAATCCCTACATGAAGTGCGTGCATTGATATGGTTTCCATTTATTCCACTAGGTGCCATTTCTAAACAATGGCATAAAATAGATCAGTTTATGAATCAGAATACATAATCCCATAATTATAAAACACTTAACATAAATTGAACTATTTTGGATATAATCTATAATCATAAAAATGTTTTCTTTGAGGAAGTATATTCTCATAAACCATTCATAATTATTTGTAAAGAAAATGAGAGTTATCCTAAGCATATCCCCCGGGAGTGTTGTAACCAAGAGTGCAGCAAGGCCCGTTGTCGTGCACCAGTTCCCGTTTGAGTCTAGCTCAAAGCGGTGATTTCGGGTTTTACCCCTAGGTAAATCTGTGCCAGAGCCGCCTCTACCTGCTCGTATCTAGACAGGGATGTATTGCTCAGAAAACTCACAAAATATCTACAATACCAAAATTCTAGGAAGTTCTTCTATACTAATACTCAAAGTCCATCTTAGGTCTATGTGCTCTAATCAGAGTTTATCTAAATATAGCTTCCAAGGTTTGTACTAAACTTCCTCTGATTCCAACTATAATGCCCCGACCCCAGTTACCCAGATTCGGTGCATTATTACATAACATTGGGATGATCACAGGAAAGATCAAATCTCAAAATACCCATTGGTTTAGTAGCCTTGGAAGCACTTGATATATTCATAAAGTTTTACATTACATCATAAAGTGAAAAACTACAACAACAACATATTGTCTCTATAGTCTACACTATTATCCCCTTATAATATCCCTGCAGGTCATTCATAATTTACTTCTTCACATCCTGGGAAAAATAAAACATAGAAAAAGGGTGAGTTCAAATGCCCAGTAAGGATAATAATATAGTGGAAACTTTCATAAATAAGAATAAACATTTAAGGCAATGTATAAATAAAGCAAAAGCCTTTTAAACTTGAACTTAAACATATTATGGGAAAAATAAAATGAAATAATTCCATTTACTTATTCACATGGATATTCTACTAATCGAATAATCACATGCAATATCAATAACCACATTGATAATGATGGAATGCATAATGACAGACTATCATAACCACATAGCCAAGGCCTCATGCCAAGACTACAAATAAGATTTTTCCAAGGCATTGTTCCAAGACACTAGTTTGTCTCATGAGACCTACCGATGCAATTTTTATTTGAAGATACTTACGTATAAAATTGCTCTAATATACTCCAGTGTTTTTCTGAAAACATTATGCAAGCTCATGAAAACAAAATAACTAATTCTGAGACTGCTCGACTAATTACAGGACATGATGGGTCCTCGCCCAATCCCTTCCTGTCTACCACACTCGAGAGTCGGGTTTTCTGAAAACATTTCTAAGCTCGCGTTAAATACATATACATTTGCACTGGATTTTTATGTATTTGAGAGAAATATCTCTTTTTTTGAAATCATTTAAAAATCACAAAATTATAAAAAAAACATATACTTTGAAAATATTCTTATAATATTGTAAGGGAAGCTTCAATGGAAAATAGCCGCACCCGCCGTATAAGTTAAAAAAAGACATTCTTACCTTAATACTGTCGAAAAGGTTAAAAAGCACCTTGTTTGGAAAACGACGGAATGGTTCCTTTATAAACCTCTTATAAAAAGTCAAACAAAGGTATAAATGACTTTAACCCATATTCTTGTAAATAGTAAAAATGTTTTGAAATAAATTTTTAAGAAACATGAATGTGGATGATAAAGAGATCCTAGTAGATTATTACGTATAAATAACCTCGGATAATGAAGAGATTGCGAAATAAACCCTTACCAATTTGGTCACTTACGAAACATACAACCCATGAAAGAGGTATCATACAATGAATATGTAAAAACACATAAATTAAAGTGTATTACACAAAGAATATAATTATAGGCAGTACATACACCACACAAAAGGTAATGGTGGCAATAGGCATGAATCTCACAGGAATAAGGAGTGAGATGAAAACCCCTTACCTTGTACTTTTCCTTGGTTGGGGGTAGGTTAACCTCCGGTATAATGGTGAAATAATTGTTATTAAATTATACAAGAATCATAAACATTAATATGATATCATATATGATCTTTTAACATTGATTTGTTAATAATATCTTAGTATTATCGTTGTTTTGGGTGTTAACTTACTCGTTTTCTTTTATATGTTTTGTTACGTAAGTCGTGTTTGACATGGATAGGTTGTATCTTAATCATATCCAGAATGACATAAAGTCCTTAGATACTATTATTAATCATCAAATGAGAATTAGACTTGAATGGATACGATGAAGAATGAATGTCATCGCGTTCGTGGAGACGGTAGTCCATACGTACGCACGAGCGACAATATCATTATTTTGATATTAAAATAATATATAATTGGATGGTATATCATATATACAGAATCATTATCATGTTATATTTATTATTTACATGAGTTACGCATCATCATGATACCCATCAAAATAATAATTTATTAAATAACAATTACACCACGACGTGGAGACAGTAAGCCGTACGTATGCACGTATGGTGACATGTCATTCAAAGGTTGGATATAATACTGAATATGGTTGTACCATATTTATAATAATATTACAGTATATAGAAGATACTGGATTCATTATTTTAGAATGGGAATAACAAATAAAGAAGAAGTGGAAGAAGAAAGGAATTTGAAAAAGGGTGGTGAAAACATTACCTCTTCTTCAGGTTCTTCCTTTTGATTTGATCAAAAGGGCTCCTTAAGTTGGCTTTATGACTAAAGTAAGGCCTCTAGGATGAATTGAGAGATGTTGAGAGAGTATTTGGGAAGAGTTTGGCCGAACCAAAAGGCTTTGAAGGTGTGAGTTAATGAGAAGGGAGAGTGCCCTTTTATAAGAGGGGTGCGGGGCACCTTTGGAAAAGCTAGAAATATTATTTTATAATAAATTCATATTCGGTTTCTAATGGCTCCAAAGTGGATTATTTAAATTTTAAGGCGGGGATAGGTCGAAAACCACTCAACCAATTGAATTTAGACAGGATTGGGTTACTATGTTAAACTTATCATTAAGTATTAACTCTTAGTTAATTAGTTTCACTTTTACAATGTCTCTTTGTATTTTTATATTATATGGTGAATAAACTTACTATATACATCCAAGAGACCCCCAAGTGATCCATTAATGATACAACTATCATTATATAAGTATCTTGGCCGAACCTTATATTTTTAGGAATTTAATATCAATTAATAATATACTATTTTTTTAAAAAACTCTTTTATGTCAATTTTGACACTATTCACTAATTGATTTTTGTAAAAATCATAACAGAATGATTACTTCAAAAAAAGTAAATTAAGTAAATCCTAATATTTCATATTAACCTATAAAATTAGTTTAATTCATAAAAAGTCTCCAATTATATTTATTTGAGTATCTACAATATCAATCATTTTATATTTTCACTATTATGGTAATTACTGCGTCACCATTGTGTCATTAATAACTTAACTTATTTAACATCTAAAAATTATAAATAAAATACCATTATTAAGGAAATCGTTTTTGGATTTCTAATGAATATTTATAGTCGAAAATCCAACATATATAACCCTATGTAAAAATTGTTTTTCTAAAAGATAATGCTTTTGTCACTTTTGTATTTATTAAAATAAAGTGTCCCTATCACTTACAAGTGGAACCATGGGGTCCCAAAATCGACCCAAAGATGACCATGGTCGAACATGTATCAACAAATAAGGTTAGGACACGTTTTAGTGTAATTTTTTATTATTATAATATTATTTTCTAACCCTTATTTACCAGATTTACCCTTTAACCATGGAAAATAAAATTTTTACCCAAGTAATTATTCAAAATGTATAAAAATAAAAGTTACCTATTTACAAAATTTGAAAATACTGATTCCAAATATGGAATCCATTTTTCCAAATTCAAAACACAGAAGTGGCAGAAATTAATTTAAAATTAATTCCCACTGTCAAAACAAAAAGCGTGTTTTTAAGATATAATAACTATCAAAAGATTGATACTTGTTTATGTTCGGTTTAATTGTGAAATTATGTCCAATGACCAAAATTGTATTAAATGGTAAAAATATATTCTAAATATACTTTAAAACCACTAAAATTCTTAATTTATCACTATTAATTATTTTGATTAATAAAGTTGTTTTTAATTAAAATTTAGTAATTTTCACTATTCATCAAAATATTAAAGTTATCCAAAAAGTACCAAAATTTAACCTTAGGATAAATTCGATACTCCGAATCCAAAAATGAAGTCCATTTTTAGAGAAAATATTTCAAAAATTAGGTATTACTATTCATAGCGTCTAGTTTGATCGGTTGTGGTGTGTGTTAGAACTCGATGTTGCGTACAACACATGCTATTGCATTATTCAAAGGGAAGCGTACCATAGAAGCTTGGAGTGTTACACATCAGATCCAAGATACATGGTACTTGGAATCAATTATGGAGATTCTGATGAAGAAGACCAACCTCATAGGGATTCTGTTATCCTACCTGAAAGTATTCCAGTAGTTGTGCCTGACAATTTGGCAACCAAGGAGGACCTTGAGGCCATAAAGGCTGAAATGAAAGAACCACTGAGAGCATCAGTGGCAGATTTGAAGAATAGCCTTATTGAAGAGATGAGGACTCTAGATCAATCCCTGTATCTATATCTGGGATGTGTTGTGTCTAGTCCAATAAAAGAAATTCTGAATGAGATTAAAGTGTGTCATACTCAAATTGAAAGCTGGGCAGGAGCTGTGGTTGCTCTGAGACAATCGGTTTCTTCATTAACCACCATGAGCAGTTATCAAAACCAAGTGAATGCTGAGATTAATTATATCAAAGAGGTAGTCAATTAGTTTTTGGAAGTTTTTGAGGCTTTTAAGACATCAGTCAAAGAACACAGGAATAGTCAGGATGCACTTGTTCAGAAGGTGATTAGTAATTTGACTCAGTCTTTCAAAGAGATAGTGACTTTCTCGGTCAAACCCCTTCCCTCATCTAGCTCCTCTATGAAAATTGAACATATAAAAAATGTGATCTAATAAGATATTTCTAAGGCTAGTACCAGTGGAACCTCTGATTCTCAAGTCATTTCTACCACTAGGGAAGTCAACAGTTATGTTCGTGAACACTTGCAAGCAGCTACTGCTACTCAGGAGGCCATTAAGAATAAGGTAGATTCCTACTTTGAGAATATCTATAACAAGCACCAAATGACCAACCACTTCACGATTTTGATAGAGAATATGAAGCTGCCTCCAGTGAATCAGGCATTCAGAGAGCAGGTCACCAAACTGCAAGAATTGACCCCTGCTTTGGATAAGTTTTTGGAGAATAAAGATGATTTTTTATCTGCTATGGAAAGAGGAGGAAACATTATTATGGACTTCAAAAACCTACTTCAACCCTTTCTCTATGTGGACTGCACCCCTATCATCATACCTCCTACCTTACTTGTATCTCATCCTAGTGGTTCTTCCACGATGTCTCTCGCTAATGCTATCAGAAGCCTTACTCCCCTGATACCTCAGCGAGCTACCCACTACAGACCCACATGAGCTTCTGTTGCTGCCCCTCCAGTCCTTCCTGTAGCAATTCCCAAACCTACTGATCCACCAGCTCATCCTTCCTTTTCTTCTTCCAAAGGGAAAGAACACTTACCTACGAATGATGTGGATTGAGTCTATTTTTGTCTCTTGATAGGGACTTTGTATTCTTTTTGGGTCATGTAATGTACTTTCATTAATAAAAGATTTCTCTATTCTCTATATTTTTTGTTCTTTTTGCTAATCAAAAATGGGGAGAAATATTTAAATACTATGCTAATTCTAGATTAATCATGTGATTGGGGAGAAATATGCTAATAAACTAATATGATTCTATGTTGAATCTTTTCTTCCTTTCTCTCTAATACCATGTACCAATATTTTCTGGTTTTACACTCTTATTAATCTCTGATACTTGAGACATTTTTTATCTTAGTTTAATAACTTTATTATGTATGACATCTATCTTTAATACACACTGGCATAATTTTTGATTATCAAAAGGGATAGATTGTTGGACTCTCCTATTTTGATAATCCCAAATCATGTTTAAATATTGATCATGATATATTAAGCCATTTACTAATATTTTTAATCTAAATTTATATTGTGTTATCCTTAAAAATTTATATTCTTAGTCTCATGACTTTGTCACATCAACTTAAAGTTTATATTTATCTAAATATAATTTCAATGTTAAAGGCTACTGGTAAAAGTCTTCTGTTCAAGGTCACCGTTATAGCTCACTGTTACACTAGGTCACTGATCCTAGAAGGTTACTATTGAAGATCTACTGTCACTTGTATAAGATACTCGTACGATGTCACTATCACAAGTCTACCGTTGATCTGCTTATCAATGCTCAGAGACAAAGATTCACCATCACAAGGCTTCTGTTAGAAGTTCACTGTCAGACTCTTTCTCAAGTCTTCTGTTGAGAGCATCACTATTCAAGTCTACAGTTGGACATGTCTACCATTAGTAGAAGGCTACCGCTAGAAAATACCTACTGTCGAGATAGTCAACTTCTGTTCAAAGTCTACCGATGGACATACTCTACCGTTAATGAAATTACCTATTGAGATAGTCTACAGTTGGAAAGGTCACTATTGTAATAGTCTGATGTTATAGACCTAACGATGAAGTCCACTAATGAGGAGCTACTGTTACATAGAGTAACAGTTACCGTTACAAGCCTACAGACAGTTGAATAGCCTACCGATGAAGCTAATAGCTGAATACCCTACCGATGAAGCTCACAGCCGAATAGCCTACCGATGAAGCTCACAGTTGAATAGCCTACCGATGAAGTCCACAGTTGTAGAGACTACCGTTGAAGTCTACCGTGTGACACGCATCTGCTACCAGTCTAATGATATTCTATTATTTTCTTTACAAATTTTATTAATACTATAATAACAGTCATGTCTGGAAAAATTAATGCACCTGACATTATTAAATGTTATTTGCAGACATATCAGGAAACAATACGATGTACAAGGAAGACCACATGTGGTTGAAACATTTTTTTCGATTGGACCTTGCTGAACCAAATGAGAAAAAGCTCAGATGGAAAAGTGTACATATATATATGAGTAGAGACAGGCAACAAAAAAGGAGGTGTGGACATATTAAATATACACAGAACACTCATAAGAGAAAAATATACACACTTGAGAACTTATTCTGAAGAACAGAGAGTTTCACGAAGATCCATTGAAAGAACCTTTTCCAAACTCTAGTGGTGTGAGCTTTAAACCCAAGAAGCTGATCATCTATACATCTGGAATTCATAACTTGAAAGTTGCAACACTCTATTTTGGAGTCAACTTTTAGAGAAGGACAATAATTTCATTTCCTTCATTCCAATGAGTCCATAGCTGATCTTCCAACACAATAGATCATTTTAAACTCATAACTACTATATTTAGCACTACTGTGTTTAAATACATTACATTTGTAAGCAGTGTGTATGTGTTCCACACACTGACTTTTGTGCTTGAATTGAGGGATACTGAAAATCCCCATACCAAACTCTCTTTACATTTGTTTCCCATGCATAACTGTGGAAGAAGCCTAGTGTGGCTTGGTAGTTTATTTTTTCCCACGTAGAACTGTGGTAGAGGTTGCAAAACCTAGATAGTTTGTGAAAACTGTTGTAAGCCCGATACAGGCTATGTATCACTTTTTAATATAATTTTTTGGTGGAAGGTGATCACCAAGTGGAGAGGACTAGGTCTTGACTTAAGACTGAACCTCTTGTTTAAATTGTTGTGTTCATTTTTCATTTACTCTGTTTTACATTTATCCGCTGCTTTTATTTGCAATGACAGAAATCTGTTTTTTACATTCACTCTGATAGTTAGTTCTGGTTAGTGTGTATATATGATTTGTTTAGTAAACTTGTTTCAAAAGTTGAATTAGTTCTCATACCAATTCAACTGAGGAGTAATCACCTTTGAGAAACCTGTTGAACAATAAGTCACTTATATCTCTACTGCCTTAATTGACTGGTCTGTTTTAATTTGGGGGATTTTAATCCTAAAAGATTTTAACAGAAATTTTAATTGGAACTCAATTCACCCCCTCTGGAGTATCCACTCCGACCAACAAGTTTCAAAATACTTAGTTTAAAGTAATTCATAATATTTAAACAACTAAATATTTTCTAATTTTATATTTTATATATTTTTTGTTTATTAATATATATAAAAAAAATATTCTTTTTTTAAATAGAAGGGATGGAACTATCTGAGACAACGCCTTCCATGAGAGTATTCTGAATAAGGTGTTTTTCAAGATAGATTTTACCCTTCAATGCCTTTCCATTCGAAAATATCCATAGATTGGGAAAAAGTTTCAGGATTTTGGAATTTTTAGAAATTCATTTTTATCGTTATATGGGAAAATTTTCCTTCCTGTTGCCTTGTGAGGTGTGTTCCATGGGATGATTCTAGAGAAAAACCATATTTTTAGCATCGAAATCTACAAGGAGAATTGGGCCCTCCAAGAGATTCTATCGATGTTTTTTTTGTGGATGATGACTATGGGAGGGAGGAGAGAGAGGCGGTGGTAGTTGTAGGGATGTTATGTGTGGTACAGAAGTCAACCTGAGGAGATGAGAAAGAGAAGAATGTGTGGGTGGTGGAGGAGTTAGGAGGGGTATAGAGGAAGTGGGGCGTCATTTCTTCACCATGGCAGTGCAACACATGGTTGGTTTTGTTCCAATCACTACAGTTGAATTTTCACTCGACTCTAGGGATCGTCAATTTAGGTTTTCTCTCCAAAAAACGATCCTTGGGAGGAGACATAGACAACTCTTTTTTAATAATATGTTTAATTTTCTTAAAAAAATTGGATAGAGTTTTAAATATATATGTGTTATATTCTTTATCTTATTTAAATTTATTTAAATAAACAATATATTATTTAATATATATATAATAATATTTTTTAACTAAATTAAATAAATTTAATGTTAATAATAATTACTAAATTATATTAATTAGAAATAATTATTATTTTTAGTAATAATGTATAAAATATAATTATTTAAATTATAGAAAGTTTAATTACTTCAAAAAAAATTATATAAACATAATATTTTTTATTGAAAATGACATAAGATTACATTATTTTCTTGGTAATTAAAGTGTAAATTATATTACATTTTTAATTAAATTTATAATTATTTACTATTAATAATATTAAGATTTATTATGTATAAAATATATTTTTATATATGGGACTATAGTTGTTTAAATATATATATATATATATATATATTAAAATATTAATTAATATAGTTGCATATATTTAAATGTATATATATAAATACTCTTATAATAGATTGAAAATTAAAAAAAATGTTCAATATATTATTAGATTCAAAGATCAATAAAATTATTCTATTTAATAAAAATTATTAATAATGATTTCATAAAAAATGTATATTGTAAATTAAATTCAAAAATGTATATCATTACTGAGAGAATATATGTTATATTATTGGAATAAAATGTTTGAAAAATAAAAATAGGAATATTTAAAATTCATCATTAAATAAAAAAAATATATATATATATACATATTCATATTTAAAAACTGATAATATAAATAGATTTATAATATATATATTTATTATCTGTTAGATGTATTTATAGTAAATTTTCAATATGTAGAGCAAAATAAGTATCCCAAAAAACATGTTAAGAGTATTGTGTGATGTTTGATCTTGAGATGACCGAATAATGTATGATTGAAATTGCATTTCGAATTATTTCATACATTCATATAATTTATAATAATCATATTTTTCTTTCCTTGTTAATAATCTATATTTCACCACCCTCTCTAGTTATTGAAGGACCCGCATGTCCGTGTAAAAATGTTATGAATCCAAAATTTGATGACCCCCTCACATTCATGTGAGTATCATTGTAATGAAAGAGAATTATATAAGATTTGTTGTTCTTCGATGTTGTATTTGTGAAGCATGACTGAAAGGAGAATATTGGTTACTGAAAACTAAGATAGTATATGCTCTAGAAGTCCCCCATGTTTTGGTTTGATGATCAAATAATGATAAATAAATCCATAGAAATAGTCTCAAGATTAAGTAACAATTATTTAATCATAACTATTTAAAACATGTAAAATATTTGATGATCTAGTATAAATATATATTTTGTTTTATTAAATTCTCACTCTAGGTAATCATGTCTACATCAATATACTTCAATGGTGAGTCATTTATATCGATCTAGGTTTTAGCTATAGCCTTCCACTTGCAAGAGTGGAAAATCTCAATGAAAGTATGAATACAAATTTATGTTTGTGTGTGTATATATATTTAATATTTATTATATATATTTATATGTAAATTCAAAATATATATAATGTAATAAGTATCCCAAAAAATATATTAAGAGTGTTTTGTGATGACTGATCTTGGGATGACCGACAAATGTATAATTGAAATTATAGGTCATAACTTTTTGTATGCAATTTTTTTTTTTTTAATAATTTCATTTTTCCCTCAATGATGACCTATGAGTCATCCCTCTATCATTGTATATAAGTAACTGCGAGTCTGTGTAAAAATGGTATGTAGTTAAAGTCCCTAGACCCCCTCACTTGCATGTGAGATACATTTTAATAAAAGAGTGTTCAATAAGAGGCATTGTTGTTTGATGATGGATTTTGAAACCCTAACTGAATGGAGACTGGTGGCTATAGAAATATTAGATAATAAATGATTTGATTGTTCCTAACTCAATATTTTTTATTTATCAAATAATTATAAATTGATCCATTGAAAAATTATCAAGATAAAGTTACATTTATTTAATCATAAATAATTAAAACATGTTAAACCTTTGATGATGTCGTATAAATATATATAATTTTTTATTAAAAAAATTATAAGTAATCATATCTTGTTTAATATAATAAAAGGGTGAGGTAATTTAAACCGATCGGGGTTTTATATATAGCTATATACTTGCAAGAGTGGAAAATCATTGTGAATTAGTAACATTGGATGAAGTTCATAGGAAGATTCATAGTCACTTAAAACTGAAGGATGATCAAGTAAATACTTCAATTGTATATTGAAATCTATATTATATTAATTTTATATGGAACATTGATGATCCTCTAACTAATGATACAAATTGGGTGGAGGCATCATCATTTTTTAGACGATAGTGCAATACTAGTTTAATGGAATTACATGTGGATATTTCTATTACTATTGTGGTGAGACCTACTAATACAAAACCATATTACAACAGATCTATTAAAGTTAGTCTATCACAACATTCTCAATAATTTTATTCTTATATGAATCTAGTAAAATGAATAGATTATGAACATGATGATCATAATAAGGAAATAACTATAGGGGACATCCTCATCAAAACTCCAAATTTAATGAATGAGACATTATCTAAGGAGGAAGTATATGATAATGCAACAAGAGGTGATGTAGATGAGGATGTTGTGGGGAATAAATATTTTGAGGCTTTATTTAAAGATAGGAAACAACCAGTTAGTGGTAATTACCCTATATTATTTATTTCCTTAGTTGAGGGAATATAATGTGCACAACATTTCAATTTGGGATTTCATTACAAAAAACAATGAGTTCCCAATCATTATAGGTAACACATATTCATTAACTGATTGCACCATATAGGTTGGATATAATTTTGATTCTAAAATTTCAATGAATAATATGATAAAGAAATAGCTCTTAGAGATACATTCTTCATTTATTTTTGACAAGTCCAGGAATGAAGAATACCTTATTCAATGTGACATATATGGGCCAAAATTTGTATTTCGAATGCATGAAATATATTAGTTTTTTTTTCATTTTATAAGATAAACAAATTATAAGGCCCCCATACATGTGTACATTTATGATTTTTATAGGACCACTCTTTACTTTATGTAGAGTTTATATCAACTTTTATAGTAGATATGATATTAACAAGTTAGGATGTTCCTTTCCCCTCTTCTAAGAATGAATTCAACAGTTGTTCAAATACATGAAATCCTATATAAAATATAGGAATTAAAAAAAATGTAAATTGTGAATGTCATTGGTGATTGGGATGAATCATATGACATGTTTCCATGGTTAATTTTATTTGTTCCTCTAAATAATCTGGTTATTTATTATATGGACATTATTGAGTATATATCTCAAAATCATAGATTTGATCAAATAGAGGTGAAGTTCCATATGATATTTTGGTCATTCAGGCTATATATCGCTACTCTAACATATTGAAAACAATTCGTCCCTGCCAATGGAACTCTTTTTCACGGCTAGTATATAGGTGTTTTATTTGTTTCTTCCACATAGGATGATAATTTTTATCCTCTATCACTCTCATTTACTATTTTTTAAATGGAAAATTTTTAATCATGAATTTCGTATTTTTCCTGTATTTTCATTCACATCACACAAATACAATGGGTATATCTCATACCAGATCACCTTAAAAATATTATAGAGGCAGTTATCAACCATAGAGTCTCATGGTGAGAACTAAATGCTTATCATCTATATTACATCAGACAGGTTTCTAATAATGTTCATAAGAATTATAGATATGAGGAAACAAATAAGGTGATTTTCAAGTTGGGTAGGCTTTTCTAAACTTATTAGTTTGTGGATTGATAAAGGTACACTCTGTGTCCTTTATAATTTCTATAGTAAAATTTTAGACACTTCTAGGAGGTAAACTTTCCTTTCCCTTTTCATGATGTTTATTTAGTGTTTCACTTTTTTTCTTCGACTGCATGAGGAAGAGGGATCCTTCCCCCACCGAGAAATGATTTTGTGATGTGCTGAGAACTGTGTGGGAGAGTCAGTTCCACCCCAAAGAAGATAGTGGTAAGGAGTGATGTATGAGTCCCTTTGATTAGTGTGTTTAGAGTGGGGTTGTGTGTTTATAGTTTTTCATGAAGGTCTTGGTAAGCCTCAGTGAGTGATTGGTTATCCCTGTTTGTTCGTTTGTACCCTATGTGTTGAGACGTGAGGGTGTAGTTCTGTTCAACATAGCTTTGATCTCTCAAATATGGAGAATGATTTCCCCACTAAGATGCATTATTGAGAGGCGACGCAAAGCTGTGTAGGAGAGTCAAAGCTACCCAGAGTGGATAATATTGAGGTGCGGAGGATGAGTTCCTTTGACCTGGGATTTATAAAGTGAGTTTTGATTGGTCTCTGCATTAGGTTAGAAAGGGGTGAGTTCCGGTAGATCTAATGAAAGGATATGGACTCGGTCCAGGGTGTTTTTCCACCCACCATAGTTGAGGAGACATGTGCATGATTTGTCACATGATGTCGACCTAGTTGATCTGGACATGGGTGTGGCCTTGGGTTCCCCAGAGTGTGTGTTTGTTGGTAGCACGTGAACCCTTGGTGGCTTTGTGGTGTTTTGGAAAACTCGCAAGCATGGGGGAACCATGTGAGAGTTCAATTACTTTCCCTAATACCTAAACTGTTTATTTTTGGGGAAGAAATTTCTTGTGGTTTGGAGGATGTAGAGACCCCAATTTTTCCAGTAAGACATTGGAATATTCCAACAAATAATTCTAGAGCTATGTGCGGAGAAGGTGAGAAAATCTATGGCCCGGTGTTCCCATACATTTTTTATAAAGATATTAAGTATTTTTATAATATGAATGAGGAGGAAATGAGTTATCTCATAAATGATTGGTCAGATAAGGAAACTAAGGGTGCGTTTGAGTCTGGACTGTTCTATTTACCCTAGGCGGTGTATGAATTTTTCAGGACGCATTCCTTCTTTGTAAAAAGTATCTAAGGGCATTTCCATAAATTTATTAAATTAATTTATTTTGGATGAAAGATCAAATAAATCCTGAATGGAGTGTCAGATCAAAATTTTGAGCCTATTTTCAGGTACTTAACATTGTTTTTACCCTAGGTATGACATAAAATTTGTCAGTATCTGGTGTCGGGTTGGATGTGAGTCGGGGCCGGGAGTTAAATGGGAGGAATTAATTTAATAAAAATTAAATCAATTCCCCCTCCACTTCTTCTGCAATGATGCATAGGAAACTGGACCCCTCCAACTTTATTATCAATGATTGAACCAATGAGAAGCCAACAGAATCTGTTTTCATTGCCTATAATCAGCATATCGAGCATCTATGCGACGTAAGCGTCGTTCTACACCTGAAGCTTCGACGTTTCACCTACGAGGTAGGTAGTTTGAGTTTTAAGACCATTCACATTTTTTTCTTTTAATTTTCAATAAAACATTAATTTGAGCTTATAAAATTGTATATCTGGATCTGAGGATCCCATATTTGGTGTCAAATTGGAATTTGGAGCATCGGGGTGCTGCCGGTGGCCTATAAAAGATTTTCCGGCGAGTAGCGGCTCTGGAAACGGTCTGGAAGTTGGTGGTGGCGGTCTGGCCACAGGGCAATGGTGGTAAAAGGAAATTGACATGGTGTAGGTCACTACATGTTATAGGGATATCCAGATAGTCCAACTAGAGTGGTCCGGCCTGGGTGGGGGTGGACCGGACAGTGTGGGCCGGTCCAGCTAGAAAGGCCCGAGAGTTTTTTAAACCCCTTTAATTTGAAAACCGGGTGTCCAATTTGCGAGACATATATAGAGAAATGTCGCTCTCATAATGAAATAACCTTTTAGACTGATTTGGGAATTTAAATAACTGTGTTCATGGCTTGGGGACACACAACATTGAATTAATAATAATATTTTATTATAATTCGACTTCTACCTACCACAACTTCTTCACAGAGTGTCTGATTGATGTATTGTCAGTTGCATTGTGACCCTGATGGTAAGGTGGACGTTTCTAGATAATTTTATGGTGCTTAATCTAAAATTAGGGTGTGTTCCCCATGAGTCCTGTTTTGTGGTGTTTGTGGTAAAATGTGACTTTTTCATCGGGTGTCCATTTTGAACAGACTGATAGCTTATTCAATGTGTTTTTTCAAGAGGATATCAGTGGTGTGACCCATTTGATCTGTTCCTGGATCGTGGTGTAGACACTACATGACCCGTTTGGGTTTTCTATGGGAAATAGAGACATTTTCACTAGTTTTATGTTTGGAGTGTGTAAATAGAATATCCTACATGTTTTTCTGTGTAGAATATGACAATGACCTCGGTTTGGGCCTCATAAATTAGAGGTGAGGAGATGTTATGGGTTGATGGGTTTAGTGACATTTGGACCATCAACGGATGAGTGAGCTACCTTTTTTTGTGCCTTTGAGGGTCTGTGTGGTTTCACATCCTCAGAATAGTATTTTAATAACCTCGATAGGATGAGCAAGATAGAGTTGTTGTATCCCTCTGGAGTGGATGAGGTAGGATCCTCTAGCTTATCATTTTCCCTAGTTCTCAGAATCTCCTTTACAAACACTATGCGGGAGATGATACCCTATCTAATATTATATCATATAGGTTTTGTGGTATCATTGGGTATATAATCCCCTACGCAGTGTGTAGCTTCCGTAGGGTTACAACATCATCAGGTATATGATCACCTACTTAACAGATGTTTTATGTAGGGTTTATGGTATTGTTGGGTGTATGATCCCCATATTCATGAGTTATCATAGATGGGGTTTTTGGTGTCATCATGACCAACATTAAATGAGAGAAAATCCTTTATCAGAGTGATATGATCTCTAGGATGTCAGATTGGGTTGTGGTATACCCCATCGTATCTTGGGTGTGTTCCTCTCTCTAAGATATCATGGGATACCAGTTAGGGTCGTGGTATCCTCTAGCGGATCCTTGGAGTGATCTCCTATCCAAGGAGTTGTGGTCTTAAACTTTCTAATAGGGTTAATGGTGTTCCCTAGTTTATCAAGGGAGGGATCCCTTAATTATGTATTGAGGTCTGTTGGGTGTTAGTGTGTCATGCCTTATGGAGATATTTGATGATAATGTTATCTTGGTTTGTGTTACCTTAGAACCTCAAGTTGGAACCTATAACTATTTGTGAGATCGGAACCTCATGAAACTAAGATGTTTATATCTTTTTAGGTTTCTGGGAGTCCATACGGTGTTGTCAAAATTGATGGCTATCACCCCTTTGAACTGAACTGAGTAGACGTGTATAGACAAGGACGACCTCGAGATGGAGTGTCTCTCTCATTTGGGTTCTCTATGGATAGGTTGAGTTAAATAATTCATATTAGCTTCTCCCATTTTGGTTTTGGTTTTGGGGTGCCTACTGAGTATCTTTATACTCACCCCTGCACAGGATTTGTATGCACATATCGTGTGTCTTGTACATACCACATGCCTCATGACAGAGTCCCAGGTGGACCTCGAGCAGGCAGAGCTTATTGAGAAAGACTGACCAAGGTGTTTACCAGAGCTTGGTAAAGGATATTTTTTTTGGGTTCAAACAGAAGTGATCCCCTCTTTCTGAGTAGGTTTAGTGCTTTTATATCTTTCTTTTGGTGGCCCCTGTATTTTCTCTTTTGTACATTTTCTGTATTCTGGTTGGGATAGTTGTATCCATTAATTTCTTATTAGTTTTTCTATATCTATGAATTGTTTCATGGAGGTGTATATGGGTGTGTGCATATAGGTTCCTTAGGTTAAGGCCTCCCATGTGTGTGACTGCCTACTCGACACTATTCTCCAGCCCCTGGCCAATTGGAGGTGGGCTTGGGGAGTTGCGGCTCAAGCCCTGTTGGGTTAATTCATGACATATAAAGCCATTTGGATCTACAAAAAATACCAAAAAATACTCCAAAATTTCATACCTTCATCCTGTAAGCCTCATTTTTGGAATAAATCCAAGCTGGTAAGCCCTTTTTTCAATCCAAGAGGATTTACCCAAAGAAGAGGTAACATCCTTCCACAAGAACTTTCGTTTTATTTTAATTTTCCATAAAAATAATTATTTTTTCCATTATTTTATAATAAAATCAGTATATTAAATATTATATGATATATTTATACAAAATATTCAACCTACACATATGAAAACTTCCATCAAATGGGTAATGAACATACAATTTGTGTGTACGAGGGATTACCACCTCGCGAAAGTTGTCATTTGTTTTCCCTTTACCTAATCCCATGGTTGGTAATTATGATGGATATACTATTTTTATATGATATATATTATATTAAATAGGTATTTATGCTCATGGAATTATTATATTAAACATACCTTCATGATTTTAATTTTATGTAAAAATGATAACTTCATTTGATGAAATGCTGACTACCACCTCCTAAAAGGGATGTGATTCATTCACACATTACATGAAATTTATTAAGGTTACATTTAGTAAATGTAAATGATATATATGAGACAATAATTATACTATATTTAAAATATATATATATATATATATACATATATTTCATTTACTCTGTTTCTTTCAAATATGATGATAAAATGGAAACTGTGTTCATGCATATGTACGACCTACCATCTTCATGAATGGTGTATTCCATTTCATATTTATATATTTTATATATTATTACAAATATTTTTATAATGAATATATATTATATTTAAATATTTTTTATATTCTGTAAATAATAATATAATGATCCATGTATGAGGACCAAGAATAACATGTGAAAACCTATACTAAAAACAAAGCTGATTTTACCCGAAACGTAACATTAACATGAAGTTGTTAATAAACAGGTAATATAAAGTAATAATAAAATCATATATGGTTTGATAAATATTATATGTTTCTTTGGTATATGTATAATAAAAACATACTAATTATATAGTATTTTCAACATGTACAAAGAAAGTCAAGACTTAAGGTAAGGGTTTTATCGTCGCACTTTTATTTCTATGTGATATATGTTATATTCACCACTTATTATTGTTGTGTGGTTTATGTACTGAAAAATGATATTTTATATCATTAATTTTTGTCATTTAAAGTCATTAATGTTTTAATTTATTTTATTATTTCATGGATCACATGATTGAAAATTCACTCATATAGTAAGGCGATTTCTCGTCTCACTTTCATTCCCATAGTACTTATTCCATTATCATCACTCATATATTTTGTGAGGTGTAAATAATTCCCATGAATTTATGATATTATTATTATAATTAATTCTATGTATTTAAGAATCTATTTTATGATTTCTCTTTCATGAGGTTTATAGTTCACAGGTTACCAAATCAGTAACGTAATTTTGTCTCATTTTTCCTTCATTGAGACACATGTTTTGATATATTTACTTATGAGGTGGATATACTTTTCCTTTGAAATTTTATATCATAAATATTATTCTTTTTATAATGTTATTAGTTTCATGTATTTTTATTCTCTCATGGGTATTATTATTTAAAGTTACCGAAGTAGTAAGATTTTATTGCAACAATCTCATCATTTATTGGGATTGTTTACGATTATGCTTCCATTGGTAAAATACTAAGATCTACCTCTCAATAAATCTCATGAATATTATTCTACTATATCAATACAAGATATACTCTTGTAATGGTACCATTTTTACAATATTTTTTATTAATAATATTAAGAATATTTTTTATGAAAACCAATCCTTATTTTTATATTTGGTTGGAAATCCGTTTTATTCAAAAAATCATGTTTCCTAAAAAAATTTTAAACATTTATTTTTAAGGAAATTTATTTTTTTTTATTTTAAAAGGTTTTTAAAATTATTTTAAAATATTTCTTTATATTTTTTCATTAAAAAAGTTTTTCAATATTTTCTCAAGCATCCTTTATATGTTTTCAAGGAAAAAGGGTTTCAAAATGTTTTCAGGCTTCCTTTATAAGTTTTAATGGAAAATTATTTTTAAAATATTTTCAATATTCCTTTATAAGTTAGTAAGTAAAATTTTTTTTAGATTTTTTTCATGCTTCCCTTATAGGTTTTCCAAGAACAATGATTTCAAAATATTTTCTATATTCCTTTATTTTTTTCAAGTTTACTTTCAAATAAAAAGGTTTTCAAAGGGTTTCATGTTTCCAAAATAAATTTTATAATAAGAAAGTATATTTTACTCAAGAAATATTTTTAAAAGATATTTTAGAATAATTTTACATATAAGAAGAAATCTGTTTGTGTTACTCATTTCTCTCTCAGGATATGATCCCCAGTTTCCATTAATATTCATTCTCTAAGTGGTTTATGATTTGATGGATTGATGGTTATGACACCTATTTCTTTTTCATGGGTTATATATTTAGGAAACCTAATTCTCTTCCTTGGGTTATATTCTTTTTGAACCCTCTTATTTTCCTGGTTTATTATATAATAAAATGCTTATGAAAACTTGGCCCTTTTACAAATGTTATGATATGATGCGATGTTTATGATACCCATTTTATTTCATGGGCAATGATATAATGTTTATAATACCCATATTTTTTTGGGAATGATATGATAAATATTTTATTTTTATGTGGAAAATATATTTATGAATTCATTATATGATATGTGGGCAATATATCTCCCCCTAATGCATCAGGTATATATTAATATCATATGAGATAATAATGGTAAACAAGTTGAAGGGATTAATCCATAATGGGAAATAGGTGTGTCCTTATCCACCATGGGAAATAGGTGTGTCTTGATACACAATGGGAAACATGTGTGTCCAGATCCAAAATGGGAAATAAGTGTGCCCTAATCCATAAAGTGAAATTGGTGTGCCCTGATCCCCAATGGGAAATAGGTGCGTCTTGATCCACTATGCAAAACAGGTGTGTCCTAATCCACTATGGGAAACAATTATGTCCGGATCCACTATTTTGATGGTCTTGGTAGTTAACCCTGACACATTAAATGGTTTTATATTTTTATTATTGTTCCACACATATATTATAGGCACTTATGGTTCAAGATTTATTTATGAAGATTTATCACCCTTATGATTGATGTCTTATAAACTACCAATCTTTATTCCGAAGCTCATGTCTATGACCTTTGATATGTAAGGTATGATCTTGAAATGATTTTATCATGGTACCTTACCCTCATGAGCATGTTATTCTTACATATATTTTTTATTTACCTATACTGAGCATCTAATCTCACCCTTTCATAGTTTTCCTTTTACTAGGGTACGAAGAAATGTTTTACATAGAATTACAAAAGGGGAAGTTGTTTATGGGAAACATTGAAGATCTTTCCCCAAGTTACAATATTTTGTTCCATGTTTCCAAATACACTAAACTATTATGGACCTCATGTACTTTTTTTTTAATTTTTTGAATATTAATCTAAAATGATTAAATATCCATGTATGTTAATTCTGGGTTGCTATAGTTGATATCAAAGGAAAGGTTTAGTCAACCTTTGGAAACTGGTTTGAGAAAACTATACTATAATCTGTAGGGATATTTTTAAGGATTTTTCTCGGGATGTATCTAAGGATAATTCAATTAGGTCATAGAATAAATAATTTTTTGTTATTTTTTGGTCATCATATAAGTAATTTTTCGTGATAATTTTGTTTTCTTCTATGATATGTGTTTCTCAAGCTATGCTTGTTTGTTTTATTCAATGGATGAAACCTAAAGAGACTGAGTTAATGTTGAATGAAATGGATAATGCGATGATTTTACTACTGAACAACAAAATGATATGGGAACATGAATGAAATGGATTTTTGAAATGCTCTAAAATTATTCTAAAGCTATGAATCTTTTTGAACTAACAAACAAGCGTAGGAGGAAGCAATATTATATTTATTCCTTCAAGAGGAAACATCCACCATAATTTAGTGGTTCCACTGATCCTCTAGTTTCTAATAAATGGATCCATTCCATTGAAAAGATATTTTTCAGTATTTAGTTCTCGAAACATGAAAAAATTATTTTTTATGGTAAACATTTGGAAGGTGAAGAAGATCACCTGTGGAATCCTATTATAAACATGTGGGAACTAGAAGAACATGAATTTATGGAATGGGAAGAGTTTAAGGGGATATGTTTAGAAGGTACTCCCATCATATTATATACAAAAATGATGGATAAGGAATTAATTGAGATAAATCAAAATGAAGATGAACCTATTTGTACCTATGAAGCTAATTCTTCATGAATTGGAAGGTACAATTCTAGTTTTATCATCATACCTAAATGAAAATCGATTGATTCGTTGGTGTCCTGAATCTATGTATTTAAAAGGCCTTGGTTATAATATAATTTTTTTAGTTATGAAAAATTTGTTTGTTGGAAAATGAAGGTAGAAATGGAAATAGGATATTCCCACAATTACCCCGGTTTTGATTAGAAATGTAAGGTTGAGTCTCATGAAAACTAAAATGGTGGAAAGAAATTTGAAACAAATTTTTACAAAGAATGTGGGAAGAAACATCAAGGGAATTGTGTGAATGTATTTGGGAGGTTATTCAAATGTGAAAATAAAGATCATAAATCCCATGAATGATAAAATAGGATTAATGGTATAGTTAATGTATTGGATGATAAGATAATGACAACTAATGAACCACACAAACTCCAGTTATTCAAATTAATGAATTTAGGCATTATGAGAATAAATGACCTAATCCAAGGGCTAGTATGAATGATATTCCACAAGAAACTTAGATGACAAAGGAAAAAAGGGAATCATTTGAAATCAAAATGTATGAAGTGAATCTTGAAAATTAGGGAACACTTATCCACGCAACTTATTTGGGATTTTCATGTTTTATTTTTATGAATAAGCCCTACGAAAATACAATCGTTCAATATTTATGAATTTTATTGTGATTATCTTTTTCTAATTTTAATTTTGAATAATAAAAACAAATTTACTATTCTTTTAGGGAAAGGATGAACCCATGTTTCTAATAAAAATGATTGTAGTATAAGATAAGATTTTATTCATGGAATAAAGGGTGAATAATATTTTTGAAGGGTTAGAAGGATAACCATTTATGGAAGGGTTGATGTTCAAATTTGGATGAGGTTTTAGAAATTAATGTATTATATTTCCACATGTGGATTTATGCATATTGGATAACCTGTGATAACCATTTTACTATGATGATAAATGAACACAAGTTAAATGACTTATCATCCATTGCAGATATTATGACCTGTTAGTGATTCAGGAATAAAAAATTCACCTTCTTCTTTGGCATAAGAGATGAAGTGTAAATTGTTCAAGGAACAACCTTTTATGACCTCTCTCAATGGGGCTCATGCCATGACTCTCCAATCCTACCTCCAATAGGTCAGGGGTAAGTGACTAGAATCGAGTGGGCATATCACATACATGGGAGGAATTTCCTATGTGCATATACACATGAACACATCTCCATGATCACAAAATGATGAAATGTAAAAACAAATGTTTAAATAATTAATGTATACCACTGTATCCCACCCAATAGAGTTCAATAGAAAGTAATGAATGCAAAATAAACTAGGAAAGAACAAAAGACAACCAAAAAGAAGTTTGTAAGGCACAAGTCTAACCTATAAAAAAAAGGTATTGGGACTACTGTCTATAGGCATAGGAACAACTCACCCACCTGATCTCAAAAAGCTCTGTCTGATCTTGTTCCACCTAGGATATCATTAAAAGGTCACTAGTATGAAAAAGAAATGAAACATGTAGGAAAAACCCATGAAAGTGTGAGTATAAAAATTCTTAGCAGGACACCCTAAAACAACAAAGTAATATTACAATGGAAGGCATAGTCATCTCTATACAATTATATGTCTACCATACACAAAATAGGAATATATAGATATACTCAATCCAAGACACATAGTCTAGAGGTTTGTGAAAACTATAGTATACCAACCACTAGGGATTCATCTTGAAGATTCCACAAAGCACTCATCCGAGAGAACACACTCCTGAGTCTGATTGCACTGATGATGTCCCTCCGAGAGGTGCTACTCATTATGAATCATCATGAGAGAGATACACTGATAGATATGAAGAGAGAGATAGAGATATGATATAATAGATAAGGATCATATCCAGGGCTTTGGTGTGATACCTCACAAATCCATCTGAATTAACCCGCTAAGTAGAGGACCAACGACTGGTGAAGTTGGTCATGTCAATACCTAAGACTCTGCCTAGGGCATGGAGAATGAATAGAGGATCCACTCTAGTTTTCTCAAGGGAATCTTAACAGCTATATCCAGGATTTCCAATTAAAGGGATCATACTCTTATGAGTAGGAAATGATATGAGTTAACCTTAAGGAAAAGGGTAAAAGGAATAAAAAATAATGAAATCTGTCCAAGATATGGTGGAAAAGTGGATCAAGCCATTGAGAAATGGGAACACGACATCTAGAAGAGTCACATGCCGTATCCTTGGACCCTAGGTACTGCCTGTGTACAATGGAACATGTCATTATAACATGTCATGTAGAGAAGGAAGTACATGACATGTAGAAGGTGTCACACATTGTGTCCTTCTATATGGGGTCCGTTCGTGTGCTCTAGCCATGTGTCAGTACACTAGGTGAACCTGTGTATGTTTTCCCATGAACTAGTACATGGGGTAGTCCATGTATCTGGTTCAGGGTATACCATTTGGGGGAGTAAAAACCATGTAGGTCACCCGTGTACGACACCCCATGTCCGTGTACTTCTCATGTACATGCCCAGTTTCTGGGGTGTACCTACACACTGTGTTATTGGGGTTTCACACTATGTGCTATTTAACTATTCCCTGAAACCCTAGCCACCGCTCCGTGGGTTCCACAATCCATGTAACCTCAGATTACACACCATGTTAATTAGGGTTTTCTTGAAAGTTTGGTTCTTCCTCCACATGCCTCATTCGATGATCCAGATCTAATTATGTTGGTTATTTTGCCTCGAAACATCAGTTCGATGGTCATCTCACTGTCACAACATCAAGTCGATTGGTTTAGCCCTTCAATTGGCTCTGAAATCTATTTAAATCCATCCTGACCAAAACCACTCGAAGAATGGTTTCTCCCTAACTACTTCGATTCATCAGTCATCATCGCCATCACACCTCTATTAGGTTTTCATGATATTGGATATCCAATTTTGGATAGTTGCACCATGAAATGAATGTGAAATTATCATTTGTTAAAAAACTATTGAAGAATGAAGAACATGTAGAAATATCGGGGGAGAAAAAGGACAAGGAAAAAATATGAGGAACACACCTTGGCCAATATTCATTTTATCCAGGATTCATTCCTGTAATAATGATGAAAAATCAAAAAAAAAATCTCTATAACCAAACCTTGTAAATCCCACAAATAGAACCCATCCCGTAAGGTATGATCAAACTGTGGATAATCCTCTTCATTTTTTGGTCTGTGTTCATTGTTTAATTCTCAAATGGGAAATTAAAATCCAAAATAATGCATCCTACATGGAATTTGGATTGCTCACCATTGAACATCAATTACCACTGGTGAGATTCATTAGGAACGATGTTAATCGATTCCTGACCCACAATTCCATCAACACCCACTAGGAGAAATCTGAAGGGTTTTTTATCCAAAGACTCTAAGTAATTATTGTGTTTTGATCCTAAACATGGATCCCTTCCTAAAATCTAATTTAAAATTAGAATCACTGTTGTGTCTCTGTGTCGATGAAATAGAGAAAAAAAATTTCCAAGTAATTTTATTCATTAAAAATGTTCAAAACTACTTTTTCACAGTTGACACGTGTCAAAAAATGTTATTTTGTACCTAGGGTAAAAATGATTTTATGAACATAAGGATCCCCCCATATTTTTATCCAGGCACCCATTTAGAAGTTAATCATATTTTTTAGAAAAATCATTCATGCATGCAATTTAATATGTTTAATATATATTGAATATTTATTCTAGGAACTTCAGGCCTCAAAATCAAACACTATCATAGTGCATGGTCTTGAATATAACCTATATATTATTTAAATATAATAAATGGAAAATTAGAGACAATACATACTCCCCACCTTAGGGATTTATGTCCCCTAAAATCCCTAATAAAGGCTCTTAAAAAATATTTGGGTACTGCACATGAATATGAGCCTCCCGCTGCCATGTTCTCTCCTAGAGATTTTAGTGCTGCCACTGAACATAATCCAAGAGAATTTCTCAACCACAAAGGATATTCTTATACTAGTCCTCTATCTCTACATGGTAATTAGAAAAAGTCTCTCCATCCTTAATGTCCAGATCACCCTAGTCGATGATGTGCGATTAGTAATTCCCATACCTCCCTAGATATGAAAGGTGGAATATGTCGTGTACCTGGTCCAACTATGGGGGTAAATATAAGCGGCATTCCACATCAACAACTCTGTATAGTATTTGAAAAGGCCAATAAACCACAAAGATAACATGTATCCCCAACCAATTTCTACAATCCCCATCTAGGTGACAGTCTAAAGAACATGTGGTCTCCTTCCTCGAACTACCAAGGCCTCCATATCATATATGTATAAGACTTATGATTGCTCTATGAAGTCTTTATACTCTCATGGATGATCTGTAACTTCTCTGTAGTAGTTCACCCAAACTCTGGGCCTATGAGTTATCACTCTCATAGGATAGTCCGGAAAAGTGGGTACCTACAGGTTCTCCCATACATATCCTTGAATGTTTCCATACCAATGGTGTAATGGTAGCTGTTGTTGTATAAAAACTCCACCAGTGGAAGGTGATCCTCCAAAATATGGACAAAGTCCAACATACAAGGCTGCAACATGTCATTTAGAACATGAATGGTCCGTTCTATCAGGCCATCTATCTGGGGGTGAAATGTTGTGCTCAAGTGAAACTGGGTACCAAATTCACCTGTAATCCCTGCCACAACTAGTATGTAAAATGATCATTATGACCTGAAATGATTATCAATGGTACACAATGAAGTCGAAGTATCTCCTGCACGTATAGGCATGCCAAAATCTCGACTAAACTCTCCTCTCTGATAGCTAGGAAGTGGGACAACATGGTGATTCCATTAATAATCACCTAGATGACATTATTTCTCCTTTACGTATGTGGATAACCCATAATGAATTCCATTTATATCCCATACCACTTCCATTCCAGCACCTCAAGGGGTTGAGCTAAACCCTATTGAACCTGGTTCTCAGCCTTTACTTGCTGACAAGTAAGGCATCGAGAAACAAACTCTGCCTCGATCATCTTCATCCCTGATCACCAAAACTAATGCCAGAGGACCAAATACATTTTCACCACACTAGGATATAACTTCAAATGGGATGAATGAAACTCCCTCAAAACCTCCTCCCGTAATGCCACATGTAATACTGTACGTCCTCTAAAAAAAATGGCGTGCTCCCCATATTTTAAATATCCATAAAGAGTATACCCTATGGATATTTGCTCACATATATTCTCACATTCGACATCCCCAAGTTGTACCTACCCGACTCACTATAAGAGTGGAGGGGTAACAAATATCAACTGAAGGTAAACTAATCCATATCCATCCATGAAGGATAACTATAATAAGGCCAACTACTCTGATTCTTATTCAACAACATCAAACTCAATATACTTCTGATAGAATCTGCCACCACATTCCCCTACCTAAGAGTATAGAAAATATAAAAGTCATTGTCTTGGAGGAACTCTATCCATCACCTATTTCTCAAATTCAGGTCATTCTGAGAGAAAATATACTTGAGACTTTTGTGATCAGAGTGGACGATAAACTGGTTGTCCATCAAGTAGTGTCACCAAATCTCTAATGTGAAGACTACCACTACCAACAAAAGATCATGGCCCATGTATTAATTCTCATTTTGTCTAAACAGGAGTAAACCCTAGTCGAACACCACTTAAATATACATCAGGACAGAACCATGTCTAGTCTCTGATGCATTGAAAAACACCATGCACTCAAAACCCTCCTCTGGAAATCTCAAGATCAAAGCACTCATCAAAATTTTCACAACTAATAAAAAGCCTTCAGGAACTTCTCTATCCACATGAATGGATTCCAATTTCGATTCAAAACTGTCATGGGTGATGTTATCCTAGATAAATCAAGTATGAAACTCCTATAATAGCCTACTAGATTGAGGAAGATCTGTACCTCCATAACGCTCCTTGTTGGTCCCCATACTAACACTGCCTCAACCTTGCCCAAGTCCACTTCCACTGTATCTGATGAGATAATGTGTCCCATAAAGTTGATCACATCTATACATAATTGGAACTTCGAGAGTTTTCCATAAATCTAGTGTTCTCAGAGTACATTGAGAACCATACTTACATTTCTTGTGTGATCCTCCTTAGACAATGAGTACATAAGGATATCTTCAATAAAGACTACCACAAACAGGTACAGATAATGCTGAAAGATCTGGTTATTGAGTCCCATACACACTACAGGAGAGTTCTTCATGCCAAAAGGAATCACCAAGTACTCATAATGACCATAAAAACATCTGATAGCCTTATTTTGGTATAAAATCACCCTGTACTCACATCTGGCGATAACATGAGTAAAGGTGATTATTCAAGAACCATCATGCCCCTCTAAACTGATCAAAGAGGTCATCGATCCATGGTAGTGGATAATTGTTCTTTAGAGTCACCTAGTTCTAGTGTTGTTAGTCAACATACAAACACAAGATCTTGTCTACCTTTTTTGAAAAAAACTGGTTCTTCCTAGGATGAAACTCTGGTTATCACGAATACATTACTCTGTAAGCCCTCTAACTAAACCCTCATCTTGCAAATCTCTACATGAGCCATCTAATATCATGGTGTTGATATCGGTGTCGTCCCAAGGAGTAAATCAATGCAGAATTATATCTCCCAGTGGGAAGATAATCCTAGAATATCTTTAGGAAATACATCATCGAACTCTACCACTAGTACTAGGAACTAGAAACTCATAACATCTGTTGCACCGAGGGTCAAGCTATCCAATTGATGAGAAATAGAATGCACCATCCTATGCATGAGTCCATCATGTGCTTCATGGGTTTCATTTTCTATAAAAAAGGAAAACCTCATTCCATCATTGTGGAAACACCCCACCCTTATCCTAAAACTGTCAATTTGGGAACAAACCGAACATAACCATTCCATGTCAATAATGAAGTTGTAAGACCTTGACGTTGCTACCAAGAAGTTCCAACCGAAACTCTCACCTCCAAGGGTCAGGTCAAATGGTTAGCATATGTGTTTGATCATTGAGTCTTCTCATGTAGGTGTCTCCAAGTGTAAGGGTTGAGTCAACGATTCAAATGGAACCTCCAGGTCTTGTACAAGACTTGTGGAGAGAAAGTAGTGATTAGAACCTATGTCTATCAGTACAGAAACTAAGTTAGAAATGGCACATATCATACCTAGAATCATTCATGGATCCACTAGGTCAGATTAATTGATCACATACAGATATCCCTAACCCTATCATTTATCTCTCTGAGCCTGGAGTGGACCTCCCTGGGTAGTGGTGGTAACAAGTAGAAATTTCAACCACCTCATACTTCTCTCTCGACTCCTCTTCCAATTCCTCCACCCTAAGGATATGAATTATCCTGTTTCTATCATTGCCTTAGGGATCCATACAGTATCTCTCTATCAGCAGTACAATGGGTTGAAAAATCTCGAGAGAGATGTCCCATGACATCACATGAATAGCATCATCTCTCCCTAGGTTGAATGGAACCATCGTGTGAATGATAAACTATATATACTCTATCCCGAGACATACTGCTCCCTTATTCGAATCCATGAGACTAACATCGACTCCCTACTACCAAGGTCTCCGCACCTTCCTGGCTAGTGATGAATGCCCCCCAAATATATTTGCTCATCCATGAAGCTTTCTACCATGAATGATTTATCAAGCACCCCAACATAAGTAATAATTTTAAAAGAGATAATATTAGATCATATGTCTCTAAAAAGACATTTCTCAATGGTTCATTCTCTTAATTACTGATCTATAACCATATCCATCGGGTACCTAGAATGGTTGGTGAACCAAGATGAATAATATGCTAATTCCATGATACCCTGCAGGACATAAAGAAGCTCCTGTATATGCACAACTCTTAGTGTAACTGGTGAGAACTCCGATATGAAGAGTCACTTGAACTTTGCTCATGAAAGAGTCACCTCATTGCGAATTTGGGTACCAAAACACCACCATCGCCCTACTGAACCCTGTAGATGGCTCTCTTACAGGACTGCCATCTAATATGCTTGTGTCATGACTAGACGGAAAACATGGGTCATCACATCAATACAGTTCTCAGCATCCTGAGGGTCGAGCTCACCTTGGAACTTGAGGGGTCTATATCTCTGGAACTCATGAAGAGTGCTCAGCTTTCACTCCTAATCTGTTAGTACTGTAGGTACCATGTTCTACTCTATAGGTGGTAGTATGGCTGGTGCACCACCTAGAGGTAAAATCTTGGAAAATAGTCCATGTATAAAAGCATCACCATTGAGGGGGTCATCCTCTTGATCGAGCTGCTAAATTATATCTGGTATGTGTCGTAGAGGCATTTAGTAAGAAAACAAGATGTACCATGGTCAATTAGTATATCTAGAGAGCTGAATCAATAAATAAATTGAAACCATAACTGTTTTCTGTATGATGCATGTATGATAATTTTTCCTGTAACCAATGTTATCAAGTAAAGAGTCAGAAAAAAGGTTACCAAAGTCTTGGTGTATGGATACGTCAACCACCTGCACCAAAATTATAGTCCCTGGTATGAAAAATGATGTCTAAAAACATAACACTATTTTCCTAATCCAATCTCACAAGATCCCAGTCCTAATGTATAACCATCCCTCTCTAATACCGCTATCTCATGACCCATTTATGTGGGGCCTATTCTGCGGCTCCCCAAGCCCACCACCAATAGGTCAAGAGCTAGTGACTAGTTCTATGTAGGCATATCACTGACATGGGATGCATTTACTATGTACCGGTACACACACACACACACGTCTCCATGCTCAAAAAACAGTGAAATTTTTAAAAAACTAAGTAGAAAATGCATGCATACCCCTATATCACAACCAACAGATTATGAAATAAGGTAAATAAAGTAAATTAATTAGGGAAATAATAAAATCCCACTAAAAATAATCCTATAATCCAGAAGTCCAACCTGTAGACAAAAAGGTGTCGGGACTACTGTCTGTAGCCGTAGGAACACCTCAACCACCTGATCTCACAAATCTCTATCTGGTCTTGGTCTACCTAGGACTCTGTCAAAAGGTCACTTGATTTTACAATATACGATAGTAAGGGAAAATAATATGCAGGAGTGGGTATAAAAATACTCACTATGACACCCCAAAACAACAAAGAAATATAATAAAATAAGGTACAATCGAATCTACTCAAGTATATGTCGACAACACATATTACAAAAATATCCAGATATACTTAATCCCAGACACACATTCTAGAGGTAATTCACAACTTAAACATACCATCCACCAAGGATTTAGCTCAAATATTCCATGAATCACTCATCCAGGAGAACACAATCATGATTCCAATATCATTGATGACGTTCATCTGAGAGGTGATTCTCATTAGGAACAACCATTAGATAGATACAATGATATATATTATGAGATAGGGATACAATAAAACATACGTGAATCGCATCTAGGGACATGGGGAGATACTTCAATACTCCATCTGGATTATCTCGATAAGTAGAGGATCAACGCCCGATGAAGTTGGTCATGTCAATACCGATAACTCTACCTAGGGAATGAAGAAAAAATATAGATTATGCTCTGGGACTCTTGGGGGATTCCAAAAACTCTATCCAGGGAGTCCTAATGAAGAGATCTTACTTTTATGAGTAGGAAACAATACACACTAACATTCATGGAAGGGAAAAAAGGAACAAACCATAATGAAACTTGTCCATGATATAGTGGAAAAGTGGCTCAATCCGTTAAAAAGGGGGAAAAATATAGTATAGTCACACGTTGTATCCCTTGAACTCGAGTATAACGCATTTAAAATAGAACGTTTCATTAGAACATGTCATGTAGAGACAGAAGTACACATAGTGTATAAGGCTTCACACAATGTATCCTCCCATCCATGGTATGCTTGTGTGCTCTGGTCATGTTCCAGTACACGATGGCAACCTGTGTATTTCGGCCCATGCTCCAGTACATGGGGTAGTTCATGTATCTGGTTTAGGATATGCCGTGTCTGGGAGTACAAACCATGCATGATACCCATGTACTCCACCCCATGTCTGTGTAATTCCATTGTACACACCAAGTCTCCAGGGAGTACCTACACAACGTGTAACTGGGGTCATACACCATGTGATATTTAACTATTCCCTAAAATCCTAGCCACTGCTCAGTGGGGTTCACATGCCGTGTAATCCTGGATCACATACCGTGTTCGTCAGGGGTTTTCAGAATGTCTGGTTCTTCTTCTGCATGCCTTGGCCAATGATTCTAATCTCATTTTGTTGGATTTTTTTCCTCAAAACATCAGATCTATGGTCATATCACCATCAAAATATCGAATCAATGGGTTTTGGGCCTTTAATCAGCTCAAAAATCTTTTATAAATCTATCATGACACAAACTACTCAATGAGAGGATTCTACTGAATCACTTTTATTCATCTGTCTTCGTCACCATCACTGCTACTTTAGGTCTTCCCAATGTGGGATATTCAATTTTTGATATTTTTTCCAAGAAATAAAGGAACACCATTTGTTCATTCAAAACCATTTAAGAACAAAGAACAAATAGTAATATTGGGGGATAAAAAGAACAAGGAAATGAATTAAGGAATGAACCTAGATGGTTGGTCATTTTAGCCTCGATCCATTCCTGTAAGGGCGATCAACAATGAGAAATATAATCTCTATAATCAAACCCCATACATCCCACAAATAGAACCCGTCCCACAAGGTACGATCGAACCACTAATCAACCTATTCGTTGGTTTGGTCGAGGTTCATCATTGGACTCAAGAATATGGAAGGAAAAAAAAATAATGCATCCTACATAGAAGTTGGATTATTTTCTGTTGAATATTGATTTCCACTGGCGAGATTCATCAGGAATAGAATTCATTGACTCCCGACCCACAATTCCGTCATCGCCCATTGTGATAAATTTTCATGGTTTCTTCTCTAGAGCCTCCAGGGAAATCCAGTGTTATGAGCCAAACCCTAGATCCATGCCTATAGGATTAATTAAAATAATAAGCATTTCTGAATCACTATGTAGATGTAATAGAGAAATGAAATAAATTTTCAATTTATTTTATTAATTAAAAAATCTAGAAACTACTTTTCATAGTTTACCCGCACCGACCAATGTTAGGTCACACCTCGGGTAAAACTGTTACTTTGAACACAACGGTGCCCTCTGATTTCTAATCTGAGTACCTATTTAGAAGTCATTCAACATTTTAGGAAAATTTATCTCATGTTCTATTTAATATATTTAATATATTTAATATATTTCAAACTTTTTTTAAGGCACTCTAGGCCTCGTAATCGCACATCGTCTCAGCGCCTGGTCTTGAATTTAATCCATAAAATATTTAATAATAATACATGTAAAATTAGAAACATTAAATAACCAAAGGGTGATATAGTACTGAAATAAAGTAAGTATATCTTCACGTGACAGTTCTTCAACTTTAAGAAAATGATATTGAGATAAAAAATGTTATCCTAGTACTTTCATTTCTGATGAATCAAGTAGTCCCATAAATCATCATAGATTTATGGATTTTTGATCATTTACATTATCCTAACCATGTTCTCTATCAATCTACATCAGAACAAGGTATTTATATTTCTCTTCCATGTCCATCTTTTCACCCACAACATAAGTTATCCTATTTGGGAACCTAGTTATGAGTTACTTTGGGTAACCATTATGGTTCAAATTTTATTTTTAATGTATGTTTTACTATAATTTATTTATGATTTCGGTTTCTATGAATGGAACATAAAACTATTAAACCTTTGATAACCCAGATGAATTTCAAGGAAGAAATTCATTTTAAGGTATTTAGACAATAACACCCCGAGATTTTGGGTAATATTTATTTTTAAAGTTAATTTAAACTATTCGATTTTTGTTCATTTCATGAAATAATGAATATATCATGTTTTACATAAAAAATGTCATTATTTATTTTTACTCAAAATCATGTCGAGAATTATCTACAATAAATACAATCTTGGCTTGTGTTATATGTAAGGCTGGGTTCCTATGACACAAAATTTTATTATTATAATTATTTAAACGAGAAAGTTATAACATAGCCATCAAACATAGTAATATTTTTATTAATATCTCATTTTTAAATATTATTTATAATGATTTCATATTAATAAAAAATATTTATAATAAAAAATATAAGTTTTTGGTAAATTCTTTATATGTTTTAAAAATCTATTTTCTCAAATGAGATGCTTTTTTATGTCCTTCTGTGAAAAATTATAAAATTAATTTTAGAGACTTTTTAAAATTGAATTTGATAAAAAAAAAATTCCATTTTGAATTAAAAATGTAGAAATTATGATAAGTCAATTTTTGGTATTTTTATAAAAAAACATTAATTTTGGATGAATAGTGATAAATAACGAATTTTAATTCAAAACTACTTTTTAATCTAATTTATCTATATTGTTAAATTAAATTTTAACTTGGTTTTAAATTTTAAACAGATCAAATTTAAATAAATTAAACCAATTTATTAAATTTTAGCAAATTTTATATTGATATTGGATATAAAAACATTTGAAACTTATAAGCATTTTTTCCTAAAAAACCCACAGTCACAACATATCTTCATAATTAATTTTAAATTATTTTAGGCCACTTATATGATTATAATATAGAGAAATGTATTAAATATTTTGAATTAAAATAATTTATATTGTCTAAAAAGGTAAACTTAGTTTTTAGAAAGAAATATTAGTGAATATAATTAAAATTAATTAAAACGATTAAGGTAAAAACAAGATTACTCATTGGTTAAAATTTAATTTAAGGGGATAAATAACCTATAAAGAATTAAAAAATCCATTTTATGGAAATATTTAGACATATTCCACTATTTTTTTGAAAATAGAAAATTATTGGAAGTTTATGATGAAAGGGAGACCTCTCAATAGTATTTACCTTTTTATATTTATAAGAATGTCACTCCTCCTCCAGTATAAACGGGAATCACCCCTCACTTATTCATACCTATATATCTATTTGGATTAGCCAAAACATGAACAAATATCCTACCAAATTCCCTTAATTTATCCCAGAATCCTCTGTTTAGGTAGAAAGTGAACCAAGGAAGCCCTTTGGTGAAAACCAAGAGGAGTTACCCAAAGAAGTGGTATCATCCTTCCACAAGCTCTTTTATTTTATTTTCATTCTACAACACCTAAATTTTTATTATTACATGATTATATAATAACCCCACAATACTGAATATTATGAGACGCTGTTACTCTAATGGTTATACCTACACCTACACACACTTCCATCAAATGGGGAACAAACTTACCGTTCGTGTGTACATCGAACTATCACCTCACTAAACGATGTTGTTCATCTTTCCTTTACCTCTCATGGTTGGTAATTATGATGAAAACTATATTTTTATATGATATGTATGATATTTATGATTTTTTATTCTTCTATAATTATTATATAAACCAAAACATCAGGCTTTCCTTTTTTTAAAACATTAACTCCATTTTTGGACAAGGGGACTACCGCCTCCTCAAAGCAGTGTGATTCGTTCACACTTTACATGGAATGTACTAAGGTTGGGTTTTGAAAAATTATATTATATATATTAACTAATAATGATAATATAATTATACTATATATATACACATATATTTAATTTATTTTCTTACATTCAAATATGATGATAAAACCGAAACAACGTTCATGCATTTGTATGACCAACCATCTCCATGAACGGTGTATTCCATTTCATATTTCTATATTTAATAGATTATTGTTAATATTTATATACTAGATATATATGATATTGAAATCATGTTTTAAATTCCGTAAATAACTAAATCATAAACTAAGTAATATTATCAAGAGTGACAAGTCAAAATCTATATGAAATACAAAGCGAATGTTACACGAAATGTAACATTAACATGAAGTGTTTAATAAATGGGTAATATAAATACATAATAAAATTATATATGGTCTTATATATAAGAATATGTTTTTGGGTATATTTATACTAATTTTATTCTTATTATATAGGAGTTTTGAATGTTTATGATGAAATTCAAGACTTACAGTAAGGGTTTTCTCACCTCACTTTTATTTATGTTAGATATATGATATATTCACCACTTATTCTTGTTGTGTGATGCATATAATGACCTATAGAATGATATTTTTTTTAATTTAACATATTTAATATTATTAAATGTTTCAATTGATTATATTCTTTCAAGTATCACATGATTAAAAAGTTACTCAACTAGTAAGGGGATTTCTAGTCTCACACTTATTCCCGCAAGACATATGACATAATCACCACTTATTTATTTTTTTTGTGTACATAATGAACATGAATGTATTATATGATCATTATCAATAAATTTATGTTTATTTACATTTTCATTTGATTATATCTATTTCACAGGGTTTCCAATTCACAAGTTACCAAATTGGTAATTTAATTTTGTCTTAGTTTGCCTTCTTTGAGATAAAGGTTTTGCTAAATTATTTTACAAGGTGTATATACAATACCATTTACATGTTATATCATGAATCTTATTTTTTTCAGGATATTATAAGATTCATGTAATGTTATTATCTCATTTTCATTATAATTTAATGTTATCAAAGTGGTAAGAGTTTTTTCTACCATCTCATTGTTTATCTGAATTATTTATGATTATGTTTCCATTTGTGAAATATTATGTACCACATCTCAAGAACTATCAGTAAATTTATTCCCTACTATAAATTCATTATATAATTATGAAGAGGTTCCATTTTCTACTATTTTTTTCTTAATATAATTATGAAAATGTGTTTAAGAGAACCCGACCTTATTTCTCTCTTCGGTCGGAAATCTATTTTATTCAGAAACCATGTTTTTTAAAAATCTTTTCAATTTTTTTAGGAAAATGATATTAAAAATGTTTTATGTTTTAAAATGTGTTTATAATAGTTTTAAAATCTTCCATTATATTATTTAATGTAAAATGGTTTCAAAATTGTTTTCAAGCCTCTTTAATAAGTTTTAATGGATTTTTTCCAGAAATGTTTATAAACATAATTTATATGTTTTCAAGGAAAAAGGTTTACAGAATGTTTTACATATTAATTTATTTGTTTTCAATGAAAAATTTTATTAAAATGTTTTGAATCATCCCCTATATGATTTCATGGAAAAAGGATTTCAAAATTTTTTCTAGATTTTTTTATGTTTTCAAGGTTATTTTCAAAGAAAATGGGTTTGAAAAGCTTTTATGTCTCAAATAGAATTTTTAAAATTAGAAAGTATATTTTCCTCTTGAAATGTTTTTAAAAGATATTTAAAAATAATTTCCATCTAATATTTCTTCTTTTGGTGTCACTCATTCCTTTCTGCAGATATGTTCCCAGGGTTCCATTTATATTCATTCTATAAATGGTTATGTTTTGATGGAATGATGGTTATGAAACTCATTTCCTTATCATGGTTTATATGTTTATGAAAACCATTGATATTCCATGTGTTATATTATTTTTAAACCCACACCATGTCAATAGATATTTTATAATGAAATTATTATGAAAACCTATCTTTATTCAAAAGTTATAAAATGATGACATGTTTATGATACCCATTTCATTTCTTGAGTTATGATACGATGTTCATGATTCCTCTATCATTTTATGGGTCATGACGTGATGAATTTTATATTATCTTATGACACATGTATGTAATTGTTTTATGTTATGGGCATGACATATATCTCTTTCTAATGTATCAGGTAAATATTTATATCACAAGAGATAATAATGGGAAAAAAGTCAATGGACTTGATCCACATTAGGAAATAGGTGTGCCTAGATCCACAATGGGAAACAAGTGTGCTCTAATCCACTTTGGGAGAAATGTGTGTATAGATCCACAATGGGAAACATGTGTTTCCAGATCCACAATGTCAAATACGTGTGTCTTGATCCATTATGATAAATAGGTTTATCCTAATCCACTATGGGAAACAGGTGTGTCATCACCTACTATGTTGATAGTATGGGCATTTAACCTTGAAATATGAAATATTTTTCTATATGTATTATTATTCCAGACTTATATGATTGGGTTTTATAGTTCATGACTGATTAATGATGATTTATCACACTTATGATTGATATATTATGAACTACAAATATTTATTCCATGATTATTGTCTATGATTTGGGATATGTAGGGTATGATATTCAAATGTTATTATCAATGACCCTCATGCTCATTGTATACTTACATGTCTACTTTTAATCCTTAACTAGCATCTAATATGACCCTTTGTTATGTTTACCTTTCCCAAGATACGAATAAATGTTTTAAGTTGAGTTACTAAAGGGAAATATCATTGTTGGAAATATTCAAGATCTTTTACCAAGTTAGATGATTTTGTTCCATGTTACCAAAAAAACTGAACTTTTATAGTCCTCAATAATATATTATTTGTAAAATTTTGAATATTCATCTAAAATGATGTAATATCCATGTATGTTAAGGTTGGGACACTGTATAAGAAATAATGGTCAATTTCTAGTGGTCTTACTAGAATGTAGGTACTGTTTTTGTGGTTCTTTCTAGGATCTGGGATGTCCACGTGCACATGCCATTATAGATTTTTCATTTATGAAATTATCACAAGAACCCTATGAAGACCCAATGTATCATGTGACAACTATCTTTAACTATTATAGTTTACCTTGGATATATGTTGGTGATTTCCATACCTTTACCTTGATAGCTGATCAACCAGCTGTGGTTCCTAATATTACCAGGTTCCACCCTCAAGGATGAACAAAGTCTACTCATACAAAAAATGTAATGGATTTTCCTTGAGAATATGGAGTGGGACTATAATGAATCATTTGTCACATAGTAGGGAATACCTATAAAAAATGTCCCAAAGTTGAAATTGGGGCTTCATGTCACAACATATTTTAACGAGTTTAAGTATTTTATCATTACTCTATATTTTTTCATATTAAGACCTTTTAATTCATAAATTCTGTCATTTATTTCTTGTTTCATTCCTATATTATTTCAAGCCTGTTTCATTTCTAGCTTGTTTAATTTTTGGTTTGAATGAAAAATAATTTTGTGATATTTGAACTTGTTTGAAATTAAATACACAAAAGAAATGAATAAAAAGTGTTTCAACCTCTAAAAATATTGTTTTAAAATATATTATTGAAAAAACATGAAGTGGAATCACATATATTTTCTAGAAGGTTGATATTTTTTTCTTAATGGATATTCAAGATCATTATATCCTTTGGGTCATTATTTTTTTATGGTTGTTTCTTCTATGTTTGTAATTGGTTTCCTCTTTTCCATGTTTTAAAAGGAGGTATTCTACAATTATATTTAATAAAGGGGTCCTGACCATAAAAATGTTTTAAAAAATAGATAATATTGACTTCCATTCTAACACATCGAGTTGAATTTATAATGCAGTCACTTTTACTGTGCGGGATTTTCATCATAGATAATATATCAATCATATAGTCATATAAAGACTCATAATAATTTTCAAAATTATCCAGTAATTAAAATACTTCCATGTAAACAAAAAAATATTTAAAAACAAATTAAACATCATTTGAGATCATAAAAACAGTAAATTTCATGACCATGACATCAAAATCCTTCACATCAAATTTCTTATCTCATTTTTCATCATAATTCTTAACTATGAACACTATTTGATTAATTCATTTTTCTCCATGTAGTTTTTAAAAAATAATTTAAAAATCATATAAAATTTAATGAAAAGTTAAAATTATATCAAATTTATAGATGGCGTGCATTAAATTTATCACATTCTAGGATAGACATGTTTTAGTTATAGTCATATAGGTACTATTGGTTCCTAATCCGGGCGTACAAATATTACATCATTTATATCAAATTGCACCACCTCCTCCTATCATCCCATATATTCATTATGATGTTTTCTTTGGTGTAGTGATGTGTGAAGACACCTTCATCGATCATCAGATCATTTCTGACCTAGTTTTTATATAGATTCTAGATGCACATACATTTCATTTTCTATGGGGAGTGATGACTATTAATCTTTAGGATTTTTCTTTTATGTTGAGTCTCCCCATCGAGGGTCAAAACTATGATGGGATAAGTAAGTGAAGATTGGATTTATTTAGTTTAAAAATTAGAAGGCATTGATGATCATAATGCTGGTAGGTTCATCATCAGGAGTCGATGATGCATTCCATATATAGATGATCAGTTTTCTCATCTAGTCGGTGATGCTAAATAGATCACCATCTTTAGATTTTCATGTGTATAAATTATGAGACTTATTAATTTCTAGATCTCTATGGATAATTCCACAAACTTTTATCCACCTAATGTATTTACCGTTACATGAAGTATTTTGTCAGACAGGGAGGTATAGATGGGGGTTTTCATGTTTCTTTGTACATACAGAGTGTTATAAAGCAGCTGTCACATTGATGAAATTCAGATTATATAATGTCTTATTATTATTATTATTATCTATATATAGATATGGGAGTTCATCCCCTATTTATATCCATATTCTCATTCACCCACTATTATAAAAAATAGCATTCATGTCCAGATTTTAACATCATTTTTATAAATAACGATATGAAAACCCTTCACCGGGGGGTTTCCAAGTCTGTATATTTCTAACATGGCTTGGAAACCCCCCACAGAAGGGTTTTCATGTCGGTTCTGTATAAAACTGATGTCAAAACAACTTCTTTATGTCAGATATAATAAAATTGATGTTAAAACCCTCATAATAACTTCGATTATATATATAACCAATGTTAAAATTAAAATCGCAAAAGTGTTGAATCAATATTATAACTTTTTCACAATATGGTTTCATGTTTTAAAATACCACCTAATTTTTATTACATCACCACCAGACATATTTTCATATATATTATATAACTTCTCATATTCTCAATTTTATGATTTTTTATCTATTCCTCTTCGATCAACTTAAAATTTCCATCACTTGTTCATTTCAAAATTTCAATATGGTATTTATTATCATCATTTAGTTTATTTTTTATTGATTTTATTCATCGATAAATTTTATAATGATTTATTTTTTGTGACCATGTAATCTTATTTTGATTGAGTTTAGAGGATAAATATTCATGATGATATTTTTCTGAAGAAGTTTTTAATTAATTACCAACCACCATTATGGATACCAGATGAGTTCTTTATTAAAAAGAAGAGTAATATCAAAAAACAACATATGGATTCATTGGAAACTACTATAAGAAGTGAAATTAAGACATATCTTTAATATTTTATTTTATTTTTATCATATAATATTTAGTACATATTTATAATGTTTTCTTATAAGAGATTATTCGACATAAATATTTTAAAAAAATATTACTATTTTATATAGGTTATCACTAAAATTTACGTGTAAATAACATTTGATGTCGGTTATGAAAAAAATGACTTCAAAAGTTTAATGTTTCACTTTTGACATTGGTTATTGTTAAAAAAAAGTCAAAATACATTAAAATAAATGTTATAACATTGTCTGAATAAATTTTTTTAAAAATAATACATACAATATGATATGAACTGATGTTGGAAAGAAAACCAACATTAATGGTAAAAATCTGACATTAAAATCTATTTTTCTACTAGTGGCCATTCCTGTTGATATTTTGTAGGAGTCTCTATATCAATGATGGTATATTTTTCCTTCCTCCTTATGTGAAAATAAAATGTAAATATATTTTTTTGAAATATATGTACAAAAATGTTATCTATAGGTGGAGTTAGAGACATCGATATTCAGATACCACCAGATATGATGTCCACAATTATAGACATATGTTTGATAGTCTTCAATGAGATTACATATGTGGCTATTAATTATATAGTTAAATTATTATTGTTTTGTGTACATGAATTTATTTATAAATTTAATTTTCATTTTTTTAAATTTCATGTTTCATGGATTCCATATATTTATCATATCATCTGAAGTCTTCCACTATATTGGGAAACTTTCTTCAATGTATTTATTTATTTCCAATTAAATTGCATTTAAAAATATTTCCTTCTATGTATACTATATGATATATATTTCCCTTTTTAAAATAATTTTTTTCACAATTTTTTATTTTTCAATTTTGAATTCGATGGTTTTCAATACCCCGTAGTTGGATCTTGTGTAAGGGTAATGACTGGATTTTTAAGGGTAATGCCTGGTTGTGTAAGGGGAATGCTTAGTTGCATAAAGGTATTATTGGATCATTGAAGGGTAATCCCAACTTGTGTAAGGGTAATCCATGATCAACTATGGGTAATCAATGCTCACATATGTGTATTCACAACTCACATAAAGATGAGACTTGCTCACATAAGATTTATTCTATGATCGCATAAGGGTAAAGACCTGGATCACATAATGGTAGCTCATAAATCGAATAAGGGTAAGCTGATCTGTGTTACAATTTAGTTGTGAATCACATACCACTATGTGGGTATCCCTATTTTTCCTTGGCTATTAGCTGAACTGTCTTATGCATTATGGTCACCCACATGTTCAATATCCATTATTTACCACCTGAATCACTAATTCCGTTATTGCCATCATTATTTCTCCCTAGGATCTTCCTTATAAATTAAATTTTGGAAAAGTTTTTCACTCCATTTTTTTGATTCCATGTTCATGTTGGTTTGATTGGAGGGCATCATAGAGGTATGCTTTATGGTGCCTGATGTTGATTGAGAGATGCTCGAAGGAGGTCCTATCTCAGCTTCCTGAGGTCTACTAAACTATATTGGCTTCATTGTTTATAAACATGGTCTATGAATTTAGTGGATATGATTAAAGGATCTCCAACCTTAATTGTAGGATGAACTTTCATGAAGGAGAGCATCAAAATCTTAATTTAAATTTGAGATTCTTCCTAGTTTTGGAACTGAATCATGATGGTGTAAGAATTTTATTCTACTTTATTATTTTAAGATCATTATTTCTTTATGATGTTGTATCCTTATATGCATGTGTACTATGATTATATCTAGGAAGTGATATTTATAGTTCAAAATGACACATTTCATCACTGTCAACCAGTCCAGTTGGATCTATTCATTAGATCTATAATATTGTCCTTTACTTCTTCTTTGTCTTATAATTTGGCCATTTTTTCATTATTAATAAAGTCTTATAGTTATTTTCTCTTTGTGAACATTAAAACATAGTGGAACAGAGAAAATTATATCTTTTCATCATCTAGCTTTCCCTCACTATATTAATCTTTAATCCACCTTATCCCTCCAGTTTTTTTGTTTGTCGAACCATCTATAAAAATTTTAGAATGAAATAATTTCATTATTGTATTACTAGATATTGCATAGGGACTAGAACATCAATGTTTCCACTAATAAGTTTTGTAAAATTTTCCTAATCTCGAACAATGGGATCACTAAAATTTAAAATATATATGATTGTTGGGGAATATGGGTTTTACCAATAGAGGATAAAGTTGATTTTTTAAGATAATAATGAAATCTTTGATTCCCTCTCTAATCCTAAGAAGAAATTTTTCACCCAGTCCCATGATGGATAATTTGACACTACCAAAATTAGTGTTCTTGTTGTTGTTCTTAGGAGGACTCATAGTTTAATACTCCTATCATTAGGTGATAAGTTCCTATGTGAGTTATATTATGAATACACTTCATGAAAAAATATGAACTAAACATGAAACTCTATAATTTAAAAATTCACTATGTGGAACACTAAAAAAGAATATGTATTTTGATAGATTTAGTATGTGTCCTAAAATGATAGTGAATACTTATATCAATGATTTTAATAAAATTGTTCTTTATTTGTATAACATATAAGTTATGATGGATGATGATGATTCAGAAATCATTTTTTCGACCTTTTTTGATGACACTTATAATAAATTTTATTATTCAATGATGTTTGATTGTAAATACTTACACCTAGAATAAGTTATGTTTTCCTTGTTATATAAATAATTAAAAATAATAATCCTAGGTATATTAATAAAGAATTAATGGGGGATTAACATTATGGGTCGACTTGATTAGAGAGGAAAAATGAGAGGTAAGTGTAATTCTAGTATCATATCAAGGTCCTAGGGTGAACAAATAAAATTATTTCATTGTAAATAATATGGTCACATTAGAATGAATTTTCCCAAGTGGAACATTAATAATAACAAAATTAATAATAATGACTATTCATTGTTGATTTTGAATGTTTTTGATACTATTGATGTTCTAAATGTTTTTTCTGATTCCATGAGTGTTGAATGAATACTTCATTCAATATTTTCTTTTCATATGTGTTCCACAATTGACTACTTCACAGTCCTAAGAGAGGTTTAGTATGGTGAGGTTGATCTAGGAAATAAAAAAATTCATCCAATCGTGGTTAGAGGTTCTATCTCTCTTGAATTGCATCATTGATTAGTTAAATATTTAGTGGAGGATAGATATGTTCATAATTTAAAAATGAATATATTTCCCTTGGCATATTAGAACAAAATTGGTGTTATTTTAGGTCTAATCCATGGAGTCTTAGTATCTCAAGGGGATCGCTCAATATTATTAGAGAAACCCTCAATAGTGGTCTATATATCTTCGATGGTAGGATTAATAAGAAATAGTTAAATGAAACTCTTTCCCTAATGATATATAACACAATTTTATGCAATAGGCGATTAAAAAATTTTAGTTCAAAAGGGTTGAATGAAACAAGAAAATAATGATTTTTAAATTATTTAACCAAATATTGTATTCCTTTTTGTGAAGACTATGTTCTTGGTATGTCTAAATGTGATCATTGTTATAGGACTAAATTTAGAGCTAAATCCCATTTAGAATATGTAATTTTTGATTTATTGGCTATCTCTAGGACTTCTTCCCATAGTGGGGGGCACTACTATGTGACCTTTATAGATTACTATTATTAGGAAGTATAGATTTACGTACCCAAGAAAAAAAATTAAATATTGGAAAATTAAAAAATTTGAAAGTATATTTTTTAAAGAGAAACTAGAAACAAACTCAAACCCCATTGGATTGAAAATTTCCTAGAGTATTTTTACAATGAAATCATAGACTATTGTAGTTATAAAAGTATTCTTCAACATAAAAATGTTATGGATACACAACAAGATAATGGACTAATAGAGAGGATTAATATGAATATTTTAGAAGGTTTGAGAAACATGCTATTATATTATAGTATTATTAAGTACTTTTGTGATGAATATAATTGTTCTAAAATCTATCTAATCAATAGATTCCCCACTAGTTCCATTAGTTGAAAGACACATGAAGATATGTGGACTGGTTCACCCCTAATTTAGGACATATTAGTGTTTTTGGTTTTATAACCTATTCTCATAAAAGGATTGATATAATTTGAACAAGGTCTTAAAATTGTGTCTTTGTGGGACACCCCCCTGGCGGAAACGGGTATAGGATTTGGGTAGATAATCCTAGTTGTTATGAATGTAAAATAAATAATGATTATTTTTTCTATGATGCTTCTACTTATAAATATAAGTCTTTTGATCCTATCTAATTTGACACATCGAAAACTATCAATGTTGAGGTTTGATTAGAGCCAAAAGTGTTGCATGAACCTGGGGTTGTATCCATTAATCCACCCCAACCGACTAACATTAAACCATAACCTATTTTTGAGTCTGAATATGAGTCTAATGTTGAGAGAGATGGTGACTGGAGAAACTACTAGTTGATTCATTATAAGTGAAAAAGAACCATTAGGCCTCCACCCCAATTTAGTGAGGATGATGTAACTATATTTCCCATAAATATTGGTTTTTCCCAGGTAGTTATAAAGTAAAAGATCTTAATAAATGACCTTATTTATGATGAATCTAGGCCGTGGCTTACTTCCATGAGAGATGTAATGAATTATCTTCTTAAAATCTAATCTTGGATGATTTTTAATAAACCAATAAAGAATTTACTTATTTGTTGTTAATATGTTTTTAGGAAAATGTATAACAACATCGATGAAATTGAAATTAAGTACAAAGATAGATTTTTTTCAAAGGGATTACTCTAATGTGATGGAATTTATTAGATTGGGATTTATCAATTATCATCAAGCATTCCTCCATCAGATTATTGTTGTATTGTTTTGTGAGAAGTTTTTACATATTGAATAATTGGATTTTAAAAATGAATTCTTTCATGGTATGTTAGTTGAAAAATTTTACTTCAAAAGGAAAAAAGCATTCCTTTTTGAGAAAATCCATATATATCCTTAAGAAATCATCTATAAAATGGTTTAAGTAATTTTATTCTTTAATGTTTAAGAATAATTTTTCTATAAGAATATATGTTTATTGTGTTTAATTTAATTCAATTAGATTATTTTTATTTATTTACTCGTATATTTTTATGATATTATTGTCATTTTCAAAGAAACCAGTTTAAAAAATCATATGAATATCCAATTGCATAATGACTTTGAAATTATATATTTAGGGGAAGAAGAAAAAATTTATGGGAATTCTTGGAAATCCCCATTATAATGAAATAAAATGGTTAATATAATACATGTACATATATTTATTTTTTATATTTTTTTTATAAAAGTTATTCTTCTAGTGATGATATGGTTGTATTTGATGATTTTAACTAAACTGTAAATGCAGATACTAGAAAATCTATCACTTGTTATATATTCTTAGCATGTGGTGGTTATATTTCATTGGAAATTAATATTCAATTAATTACTTCCCCTTCCTGCATCATGGTTGAATTGTAACGACCCGAAATTTTGAATAAATCTTGTTTCTTATTTTGTGTGTTATTTTATTTTTATACTCAACAAAACTTTTTCATTTGATAACATGAGTATAATTAAAATGAGACTGTTGGGTTTTGACTATATATTACCATTGGTCAATATGACCACTAGAAACTAAACGTTTTGATTATTGTCTCTAAATACAAGTAATCTTGGTTAATTAATATAGAAAGAAGATTCGATGGCCTCACCTAGTAGTCTTGGACCGATCGAAGCCCATCTAACAGAACTTGAGAAGGAGGTAGCACCACAGGACTTTACTCTGGACCAAACCCAAGCTGAACTTCATCGTGTGAAGCTAGAATGGAATCTCCTTTGAGAGAAGATCAAACTGATAGAAATTACTACTCGTGCGATGTTGGCCGAACCTCCCTCGGATTCTCTCACCTTAACACACCTTACACTTAGGTCTTATGCTAGTGTGATAAGGGGTTGTGTAAGGAGACCGTAACTGCCTTGTGTAACCCTTTGTTTTAAGTAAATTTTTTGATTTCTTCTTATGATGAAGTTTATGAATTTTCAAATGTATGGATAAATATAGTATGCATATTTTTGATGAATTTTAGAAAAATGATATTTTACAAATGTTTAGGTAAACCGTAAATAATTAAAAATGTGTTATGATTTTCAAAAAATTGTCTTCTACAATTATGTTCAGTACGAAATTTAGAGTCTAATAAGATCAACTTAATTTTTGATGAATAGTAAATTATAAATAGTGATTTTATGCTTAGGATTAGTAATGTGACTAAATGGATTAGTAATCTCACTTAAAGAAAGTATTAATATAATCTAGGCACCTTGATTAAGTAATGTGATTCAATAAAACGGTTAAATAACGGTTTCATAAATTATTATTCAACTATTGGTTTTTTCGGGTGAATAGTGTTTTTTAATTAAAAATTAAATTAAAAATATTTTGAAAAATATTTTTATAAAATGGATTTCATTTTTGAACTTAGAGCATCGATATTATGTTAAGGTAATTTTTGGGGTTTTTTTCTGAAAAAAATGAATTTTCGGTGAATAGTGTATTTATTTAAAAATTAAATCAAAAATATTTCAAAAAATATTTTTATAAAATGGAGTTCATTTTTAATATCAGAGCATTGATATTTGGTTAATGTGAAATTTTGGGAATTTTCTGAGAAAGTTGAATTTTTGATGAATAGTGAAAATACAGTTTTTAAGTTACAGGTGTTTAATGACATCATTAAATGATGTATTAAGTATGTAATCAATATGGCCGACTTTTGAATCGTAAGATATGGTATGAGGTGTCCCAAGTGGCCAATACCATGGGAAAGACCATGGTTTTGCCAAAACCACCAATGTGGTGTCCCTTGGCCATTAATGCCTTGTCCCCTCACTTTCCCTATAAATACCAAGCCATCCTCTTATCCATTCGACTCCAAACTCTCCCCAAACTACGCTCTGGTCTCATTACCTACTAAGGAGTCCTCCCAAGGTGCCCCCAAGCCCTCAAGGTCCCAACCTTTGAGTTTTAAGAGTTACATTTTAAGGTAAGGGATCCGACCTCTCTCTTTCTTTTCAAGTAATCTCTTTTATGTCATTCTTTTATGCTCCATGTTATTATGTTGGAGGATGTTCTTCTATATTCATATTACTGAAATTTTCATGTTAATATGATTAAAGACCCCCTATTTCTCTCATCGATTAATTTTAAGAATGTTTAAGTGGCGTCGTTAGGCTGCCGAATTTTTAAGAGATTCTTTCACCATTCTCGTTTTCAAGTTCTATTTTCTTGTCAAGTCTTTCAGGTTCTTTTTTATTATGTTGGGGTATGATCTCTATATCTATCATACTGATCTTTTATGATAATATTATGAGAGACCAAATTTGAACTCTTCAATTCAGTATTTTGAAGTTTTAAGTGGCGTCGTTAGGCTGCCGAATTTTTAAGTGGTTCTTTCACCTTTCTCCCTTTTCAAAGTTCTAATTCCATGTCAAGTCTTGCAAGTTACTTTTTATTATGTTGGGGTATGATATCTATATCTATCATACTTAAAATTTTATGTTCATATGATGAGAGACCCTATTTTATGTCATCAATTCATTTTTGTTGAAGTTTAAGTGACGCCGTTAGGCTGCCGAATTTTTAAGGGATTCTTTCACCCTTCTCATTTTTCAAAGTTCTACTTTCATGTCAAGTATTTAAAGTTCCTTTTTATTATGTTGGGGTATGATCTCTATATCTATCATACTGAACTCTTATGTTCATATGATGAGATACCCTATTTGATCTTTTCAATTCATTTTTGTTGAAGTTTAAGTGACGCCGTTAGACTGCCGAATTTTCATAAGAGAAATCTTATTTTTTTCTTCCTTTCATGTTCTTCATTTCATATGGTATGCCTTTCCAATTTCATTACCATGTTCTTAAATCCTTTATATTATGTTACCATACTTTTTTATGGATCATTTATGTGTGGGTGACCCATGTCCCCTCTCTTTTTAATGTTTTCTAAAACCACAAAACATTACCGTTATGCTGCAGAATTTTCGTCTCAAAATCCCTCTCTCTTTTCTCAAAATTATTTTATGTTATAAATTGAATACTCAAAGCTCTTATTTCTACAGGGGTATTCAGATATATATAAAAATGTTCTATTTTAAATTCTGGGATTTACATACATGAGACCCACTCTCCCCTTCCCGTGGGTTTAAAGTGACGTAAAGATCATGTCTTTAAAGCAGTTTTTAAAAAGTTATGATTATGAAATGAAACCCATTTATTTTATGATATATGGGTTATTTATGAAATGTTTTATGATGATATATGTGGCTCACATGATGATAAAGAAAAATTTAAGGGTGATCCCTGATAGCGCTCCAATGCATTGGGTAATGATGTAACAACTAGAGATTACAATTTTCACGATATCTTGGTGAATAACCTTGGTAATTATCAAATGACACCTTAGGGATGGACCTTGGTGATATGTTCATGATTTTCTATGTTAAATGATGTAGCCACATATTAATGTTATGAAAAATGTTATTTTTATTATGATATTCCACATGATTTCTTTCTCATGCCTTAAAGTTTTTTTATGACCTTATTGAAGTATCTCAAGTTCGCATGTAAAATGTTTCTCTTGATTCCCTTACTGGGCCTTCTAATCACCCTTTCTTTTGATGTATGTCCCCAGGTTATGAGATGTAATAATGAACCTAGGATGAACATAAGGATAATCCTTTCATGTGTTTAAGAACAATGTTTTTTTTGTTTCATGTATTAAGTTCCTAGTTTCCAAGACACTAAACCTTAAAGATCCTCAGTTTTGTATAATGTAATGAAAGTTTATGTAACAAAAAAGGTAGGATGATATATGAATAAATATCTTTAACTAAATCAATCCTAGAGTTAATTTGGTTAAATATCATAGCAATTGAATTTTATTTATCATATGGTAATATAAAAGTTTCATATGATAGTCATATTGCATTGTGTCTTTCTAAAAATCATGTTTTCTATGGAATAAAAAAGACATAGATATTCGATTTCATTTTTTATAGATTTAATTTAAAATGGGATGGTATGTGTCACTAAGGTACAATCATTGAACCATCCAGTTGATATTTTTACTAAGGATTTTCAATTTTCGTAGATTAGAATTTTTTTTGGAATTTTGAATGTAGTTCCATTTCAATGAACTCGGTTTCAATAATACCATCTTGATTATATTATATTTTATTGAAAAATTAATATTTTAGAAATTTTCATGAGTTTAATTCATTATTTTTAAATGTATTTAATTAACACATACTTCATTGGGTGTATATCATATGATTTACCTACCCATTTTTTTCAATGAAAAATTCATTTCAAAATTTTGTTATTTTGTGATTTTGAATTATTTGGTTTATTTACCCCATAGATGGGTCTTGTGTAAGGGTAATTACAAGATGTGTAAGTGTAATTATTGGTTGAATAAGGTAATTCATGGTTTTTCAAGGGTAATCAAGAATAGTGTGATAGTAATCATGGATTACAGAATGGTAATCCTAACTTACATAAGGGAAATAATGGCTCATGTAAGTGTAATACTGGCTCCCTTATGAGTAATCCTAGCTTGTGTAAGGGATGTATTGTCTTGTGTAAGGGTAATAAATGGTTCATATAATGGTGAAACCTAGATCATGTAAGGGTATCCCTTAGATCATTTAAGGCTATTCCGATCCATGTTAAATTTTAATAGTGAATCACTTGGTGCCAAAGGGCCATCCCTATTGTGCCTAGGAAATAAGTTGAAATTTCTCATTAATTATGTCTATCCATGTGTTTGAAATACTTTATCTACCACCTGCCACACTTATGCCTCACCTTCCATTATTATTTAACCCTTGGATCCACCTCAGTGATTTAGTTTTGGAGTGGGTTTTTATTTTAGTTTCTGATTCAATGTTCCTACTCATTTGAGAGGAGAGAAATCAAGAGTTTTGGGTTCTAGTGCCTAGGTAGTTTGAGATATGACCCTTGGAGACCTAGTTTGATGTTCCTAAGGACCACTAAAGTAAATCAACTTCATCATTTCCAAACATGGTATATGGTTTTTGTGGAGAGTGTTGAATATTATTCATCCATCATTGTTCGAAGAGAATACACGAAGGAGAAAATTAGCTTCTTGAGATCCATTTAATATTCATCAATGTTTTTGTGTTTGAACATGTAATTGTAAGAAGTTTATTCTACTTTATTATTTTTGGTTCCTATTACCCATTTAAAAATTTGAATATTTATATGCATGTTCATAGTGCGAGTCTATCCAATATACCCGATTTCTAGTTCCACATGTCATATTTTCTTAGAGCCTTCTCATGTGGTTATATCCAATCATCGGTTAGTTTCTTCGGTATATTACTTTTTTTGTGTCTTATAAACTATATTTTTTTATTTGAAATAAATTCTTCTTCTGATGTTCTCACAATTTACATAGGTACATAGTTGAATAAAGTAATAAGGATTTGGGAACTAGTAACCTATTTCTTTTCATTATTGGGTTTTAAAATGTTTCGATGAGTTTACAATGTGTTTTAGAAGTTGAATAGAGGAGTTAAGTTGAATCTCATGCTAAAAAAGGATTATGTTCCATGGATTATTAGGCATATATATAAGGCTATTTAATGAGGTATAGTGGGGATGGATAAAACATAGGGTCTAAGATGGTCATTTCGTAGCTATTTCCATTTTGGAATGGATGCAACATAGAGGAAGGTTGAGGCATAGGGCTTACATGGTGGTTAAGTGGTAGTGTTGTAGAGTGTACGGTTGTGGATAAAAAGACTCTAGGGTTGAATTTGGTTGGTTATTCTAAATTTGGATCCCCCAAAACATGGAGTTCAGTTGTATCACATTATTCAATAGGTATTGTTGGTATCAATGATGTGGTAGTTTTGGGTACACTATTACCATTCACAGGTATATAGGATCTAAAATGTTTAAGGTTTCATGTCCCTCGAACATGCCTTTGACTAGGAAGACTACAACATGGTCCGTAATGCTTCACTGTAGTATGCCCCATGTCATCCCATCTTACGATGTTGTTCAAGGGGAATGTGACTTGGTGTGGTATTTCTTAGGGTGTCTATAATTACCCAAACACCCATACGAACCTTCCTTTCTCCCAAGTATTCTACACTAACCCTCGGTAAACTGGAGAGATTTTTGAAGGCCTTTGAATATCCTTTTAATCAGATTCAATACTTTACTTCCCATGTTTGATCCATTATGATCCATGGTTAGTTATTAATCCCCTATTGTGGTTTCCTCTCTATTAAACCTCATTCCCCATGTTCTTCTTTCCTTGTTATGGTGTTTAATCACCAACATTCTAATAGAGTTTCATTTTTGTTTTTCAATGCATTGATGGAATGATGACCTTGGGAGATCAAAGTTTCCTTGCCGGATATATGATTAGAGAACCATTTATTCATTCAATTCTTTCTAAAGAAAATTGATTATTTGAATTAGGTGACTCATTTATTATCATTTATTTTAAATTCAGTCCTAAAATTATCATGATTTGGGTTATTTGGGTGGTGTTTGAATTAACCCAAATAAAGTATAAACCATATTAATAAATAATTGGTTAGTGGTTAATGATCAACTCTATTTCTACCTCGATAATTGTTTTCCTCTTTATTTAAATGAGTGTGTGATATCCATGCTATTATTTTGTAGCATGTTGGTTATGTCTGGCTTATCATGATGTTTTGATTGAAATTTATAAATAATTTAAAGACAGTAAATTATTGGATAGGAAATAAATTTAAATATGTATGTTTGTTGAAATCATTGTTTCTTATAATTTTATTGTAATGAAATTGATTCAAATTTCATATGTAATATGTTTTTTCATAAATTTTCTAATGTAATTGATAAAGTAACATGAATATCGAATACTTAATACTGATAATAATGATTATGGAATGTTAAATAAAATTATTATTCTCAAAGTTTTTTGAAACTAGAATTACTTCTTGAGATTAGGTTTAAAAAAATGATACCATATGAGAGTTGATTCCTTAGGTTACCCATAGAGTCAATCAATAATAAATTAATCAGTTAATTCAAGATGGAATAAGATATCATTGTTTTATAAATATAAATCTTTGGGGTGAAGCTTTCCAATTTACTTTCAAAGTATAAATGCCTTATGGTGGGTCTGTGAGAGACCATTTGTATGTAAATGATAAAAAACTTGTTTTAGGGACTGGTCTCTCTATTGACCATGTTATTTACTTCCTACCTTTTTGTGTTGCTCTGGAAATGAGGAAATCTATGTGTTGTGATGTGAACTTGGGATCACAGTCAGATGATGAGATATGGTTCTGGTGGCCATAATTTTAGGCATCAGTGGGTGACTTTGATGGTTGGATGAATAGTGATATGTATGATGGTGTTGGGGATAGAACTGTGTTTAACATAATAGGATTAATAAAGGATTACCTATTGATATAATTAAATATGATATTGTTTCTTAATAATAAATCTGTTTAAAGACCAGATAGTCGGGTTGCCTGTTTATTTGCATTCATTTCCTGAATTCTTGAGGTAACTAAGTATTCTTGATCATGAATATATTGAAGGTATATTATAATTTATCCTAAAGTACCTATAATTTTTGAATGATAATGTTTAATAAATTACTTAACCCATGGAGTTTTGGATTCTTGGAATGCTAAAGTTGTTAAACTTGATAAATTGTGGACTTGATTTGAATTATTCATGAAAGGAATGGGATTTACTTTGTTGGTTAATGAAATGTATCTTATAATAATGTCTGTGGTTAACTAATTGATAATGAATTAATTAACACAAGGTTATATGATTAAAAAATAAATAAGTAATTTAATGTATGTCCTATTAAATTCGTGTGCGCTAATATAATGTCTAGTTCATTGTTCTAGAGACCGGGAGCCTTGGTGACAATAGTTGTAGTTGAGACTTGGACTACATTATTCCCATAGTGTGGTTGTGAGATATATTATATCATGTATGTTTTGTGATTTTATACACTACCTAACACATGTTTATGGGGAATCTAACTCCCATTCGATAATGGGAGGGTGTTTTCCCCAATATCCTGGTTGGTGTGGAATAAATGGACGACTCCCCCATAGGGACATGCCCTCTTCAATTATTAGTTTTATATACTAGCATTCATAATGGTTAGTTTACACATATATGTTTGTATAGGTATTTTATGGATTGTGTTCATTTTACAGACACGTATCGCTAGATATTTTGTGAAAAGAATTATTATAAATATGATGTTTGTAGGATATGATGGATTTAGATCCCTCACTCTATGTATGGGATGTGATGTCATGAGGTATAATACTCGATGTATTATACACATCATACGAGATGTGGGGGATCCTAAAAAATACTCTGTAACTATATGAAGATGTGGCATGGGATGATGAGATGATGTGATTAATGAGGGGAATTTCTAGTGGACTGGGCCTACGGGTCATGTAATGGGCATGGTGTGCCTCTAGGCCTTCATGTCATGTATTACAGGTCATGTCAGGCCTTGTTCTTTGGGCATACAGGTCATGTACGTGTTCCCCTTCAACCCTTAAAAGGGGGATTATCTATAATAAAATAAAAAAGAAGGCCTTCAGGCCATTTGTGCATTATCCCGTGTACATTCAGAATAGTTTTTATATATAGATGACTTAAGAAGTATGCCATTGGTGTAGAGTAGAAAACCACTGGGGAAGCAATATAGAGGTACCATCATATTATAATATATTATATGATATATTTTATGTGTTAATTGGGTGAATATAGTCATGGTTAGAATGGAAAACTATTATACCTATTTATGTGATGAGTTGGCTTCCCTTAGTGTTTAGTGATATTTAGTATGAATTATTTAATTTTTTCATGAGGGGATATAGGTAGGATCCTACTGATTATAAATGTTATTCTCATCCTATATATATATGAAGTATTTTTTATGTTAATAGAATTAGGTTCAAGATCAGGATGAAAATTACTAGATCTTGGTTTTGAAGTAGTTATTTGGGCTTCATGGTGACTACTGAGATTATATTCCTGTACTTGTAGTTTCCCTCTTAGTTTTGTTAGTCTTGTATAATATCACACTGATGAAATTTTATTTCTTTCATCTGTATGATATGGAATTGAATGATGTTATTTTATTATACGTCACTTTCACATTGTTCACTTAGAGGGTAATGCCTATCTTTTTTATGTATTATACACCCTCAGTGCTTGCCTCTAACCCATGAGCTATTGGAGGTGGGCATCATGGTTTCACTATCCTCCTTATTTAATTTCTTGATTGTGAGGGGTACCTATGGGGGGAGGGGGTTATTACAGAGTGTTATTGGGGGTTTTGGTTGAGGTATTTGATAGAGTTTGGAGTTTTAAAAAGGTGATAATGCATGGGTTGTTAGGGAAACAATGTCAATATATTTTAATAGCTAATGTAAACAAGGGAGACTAGATGAGACATGGGTATTTAGTCCCCCCCTATGATCCAGTGCATGGAACTTTATGTTTACTGATCTTACTATATAATGTGACATTGGTTGTGGGGTATAGATCTAGGAAATGATCACACTTTATTCTTATTTGTACCTTTGTTTGATATGGGTAGACCAATGGATTAGGTTAATACTTTAATAAAATATATAAATAAATAACAAATCTTAAACATTCCATATTCCTTGTTTAAGATACTCTAATGCTTTTTTATTTTCTAAGTATAAATATTATTTGATGTCCTATTCATGTTCATATTGATGATGTTCAGTGGGATTTTATATTATATCACCATAGATTATAGGTTGAAACTAATTACACTTAGAGGATAAAAATCCAAGATTTTTAGTTCCAGAGTCTGTAGAAGTTTGAGGGATTCATATAAGACTCAATGATAGAAGAATGGTTGGATGAGGCTGAGATAACATTTAGTTAAATCCATGCATAGAATTAGCAATGAGTTTCATTGGTTGTGACGATGATGAATGAAGCAGTGAGGAAATGGTAGATATTATTCCTCAATGATCACATGCAGTTGATATTATTGCAGAAGATGTGCTGAGACTAGTTTTGAGTAGTGTTTTTTATATCCAAAAGGCATCCAATACATAGGAACTACCTACCCTTCAAAAAGTGAGTTCTCATGTGTGAGAGTTTAGGTTATATTTCCATATACTTATCCAATATGAATTAGACCTATTTCTAGATGAGGAGGCTAGGTCAAGGAATATCTAGAAGAATTTGTATCTAGATATCTAGCTTCAGGTCACCCAATTTTCGTTTTCAGTGTATCTCATGGTGCTAGAAAGAGAATATATTTTTTAGAGGATGATGAAAAAAAATTTACATCACAATAGGGTAGTCGTTATTACTCTCTATAATGTTGGTTTGTTGTCCTGAGCTTCAAATTTCTTGGATAGAAGAGCTTTCAAATAGTTGGGGGGTAGGTCCTAGTTGTCTTCATCTCATTTATCTAAGGATGGAGGATATCAGACTATTATGAATAGATAATATTATTGTTTTTCATGTGGGGGATGAGGTCATCAATATTGAGAGTTATTTAAATTTTTGAGTAGGAAACGTGAACAGAATGTTCAACATTTTGTTCCCCTATTGATGTAGTTTTAGTTTAGGTAGTAGTAGTATGATGCTAGAGTTTGAGGTAAATATAGAGGATAAATTGTTGGTAGATGACAACCCCAATATACTCCTCACCCTTAGAGAGTATTGTGAGGCTATGTAGGTGGTTATAATTAGGGTTAGAGAGTTCATGAAGAATTTCATTTGCAGCTACATGCTTTAGTGGTTCTAGTGTTAGGTGATCCAGACATTGTTTGAGGTACCCATTTGTTGTTTTCAACTTAGGAACATGAAGAATAAATTGATGTGTTTCTTAAAGAAGTTATAGATTTACCCCTTCAATGAGATATTTAGTTTGTTATAGAGCTATATCTTGGAATTTCCGAAATCAAATTTTTTCTTATAGAATCGTTCCTTCTGAGTTGCAAGTTCTATGAGTAAATATTAATGATCTATCGCAGTAAGGATTTGTTTAAATGGGTGTGCCACCTTGGGGTGCACCAATCTTTCTCTTGAAGAATGATGACTAACTTTTGTGTCTCGATATTGATCGTAATCACTTGAACCAGGTGATAGTGAAGAACCACAATCCTCTTCCATGGATTGATGATTTATTTGATCTACTGAAGGGAGAAATTTTATTCTCAAAGATCAATATACATTTAGGTTATCATTATATGCATATGAAAAATTAAGATGTTATGAATACCGACTTATGATGATGTTATGGTAATTATGTGTTCATTGAAACGTCATTCGATGTGATGAATTATCGAGCTGTGTTCATGGAATTTATGAATGCACTACTAAAATAGTTCTAAGATCAGTTTTTGGTGGTTTTCATCAATGAAATAATTTCGTACTCTACATCTGAGGAAGTGTATGTGGATATTTTTTTTCCATTTTAGGAGTTCTTTGTCATTATCATCTTTTTACGATGTTTTTGAATTCTGAGTACTTGGATCATGAATTTCATTTCTTGGGGGCATGTTATATACCAAAAAAGAGTAGTTGTGGATCTTTTAGAGATTGAGGAAGTAATTTATTAGGAATCCTTAAATATAGTTATAGAGGTGTGGTGTTTCCCTATACTTTTAGGCTATTATAGGTGGTTCATAGTTGATTTATCTTTGGTTACAACTACTTTTAATGTGTTAAAAAAGGATCAGGCGTTCTTGAAGATGGATCTATGTTAGAAATATTTTGAGTACATGAGTTAATGGTTGTCTAGTGATTTAGTAATTCATCAACAAGAATATGGAGTTTAGTTTAAGGTATTTTAAGAAATATCCTCTCTTATGTTGGTATGTGTTTTCATGCAATAGATATAAGTTGTTTCTTATGGGTATTGATATATACACCCCCTTCAATTTAACTACTCTATTCATGATCTCATGATGGAAATATTTGTGTTTTACTTCACATTGTGGTGACATTACCTTATTGATGAGTGTTTTGAGGTCTACACTGATCATTTGAGCTCAAGGAACATCTTATACTAGACTGAATTGAAATTACATCAATGTTGGTGGATGGAAGTATTATATTAATATGAATTCAATATTTCATATACATTTGTTAAAGAAAATGTTTCTTCTAAGGCACTGAGTTGTAAGTCACAAAGTGATACCATTAATGAATCCAAATATTCATAGAGAGTGATGGAGTAAATCCCCGAAATTCATCTTGATATGGGAGAGGTTGTTAATAAATTTTTTCTTTTTCTAGAGGATAGTATAGTCATATTTGGTACTGTAGATGGGGGATTTCTAGTTGTAGTACAATAAGGTGGATGCATGGAATGATTATGTTTTATTTGATGATTCCTTTTATGGTTGTTTTAAGGATGAAAAAAACTAGGTGCTATTACAAGGGAGTAATTTATTCCATTTGGTGATTCATAAGATGGTTTTATGAGAGGTCCAATAATAATATTTGGTGGTATATCCTATTATGATGATAATGTACCATGATCTGAGATGGAAGTTTTGGTGTCCTAGGATGAATAGTAAAATTTTAGAGTTTGGGTCTCCATTTTTTGTCTTCTAGGAGGTGATGGCTAAGCACCGCGTTGAAAACGGTTTTCTCCAACCATTATATTTTTCTAAGTTAAAGTGTGAGGAAATTTAATTGGAATTCATTACTAGTTTTCCTATAGCATAGGGAGTCATTTATAATATATGAGTTATAGTATATCATATAATGAAATCATCCCACTTTATAGTGATCAAGGAGTTGTGCTCAATGGATGTTTTATTGAGGTCGTATGTAGAGTAAGAAGTGAGACTCCGGGGAGTCCTAAGGAAAATAATCTCTAATTGTGATCCTCATTTTATGTCCGGATGTGGAGTTTTATCTATCCTGATATTGGATATCAATTATTCCATAAAACAACTATTCATCTACAGAAGGACGGTCAAGTAGAGTGTACTATCCAGTTGCGTGAAGACATGTTAAAATATTTTGTCCTAAATTTTGGAGTTTTATTGATGAGGAACCCACATTTAGTTAGGTTTTCTTACCACAATAGTAGTCACTACACCATTAAGATGAAATTATTTTATGAATTTTATGGGTTACCTTATCGTTCTCCATTGTGGTGGATTGGGATAATAGAGTCAGCAATTCATGGGCCGGATCTAGTACAATGTACAACAGAGGTAGATCTGGTGATTTGAGATAGAGTAAAGGAAGTGAAGGATTTTCTAAAATATTATGTTGATCACTGGAGGATACCTATAGAGTTCAACATTAGAGATCATATATTATTTAAGGTGACTCCTCATCATGGGAAGTGATGGTTTTGTCAAGTTATTATGATTTCTCCCCATTTGGTTGGGCATTTCTAGGTGTAGGCTAATGTTGGATCTATAGAATATCAGATAGTGATTCCCTAATATATGATAAAGATACATGATGTATTACATGTGTTTCAACTCCAATTTTACCTTTATAAATATTCTCATATCATTGATTGGTTAAAGATCAATGTTGATGATGATATGACCTTTGAGGAAAGTCTTGGGTATATCTAAGACAAACCAGGAGAAGGTGTTGCATGGTTGTGTTATTCTATTAGTTTTTTTCCTTGGGGAGGCATGGTGGAATGGAAGAGAGCACCATATGAATGTGAGTTACTGATACAAGATCAGTAGCCTAATATTGTTTATGTTCACAATTCCTATAGTTACATTTCTATTTTTTGGTTGTTGATAATGTTTCTAGTTTATGAGACGGATTCCTATTATTTATTTATTGGTAACCTTGAACTTGTTTGAGAGGTATCTTTCCTAGGATAGTGTTTAGGATCTTGTTCTTGGTTTTACATGGTTTTTCACCTTTTTCCCCTGATTTATGTGGTTTATCTCCTATAATGGTGATATTCTTGAGTGGTATCTCATAGGTTAGTTTTTTGGACAACAAATATTTTTGCTTACCTATCCAGGTTATGGTTTTGGAATCTTGAGATTGAGAATAGTTTTAGAGGTATATAATGGAAGTATTTGGACCCTTGTAACCCACTCCTTTGGGAGTTTGAGAGTAGGGTGTCCAGAAGTGTTTCCTAGGTGTTTTAGAAGGAAAAAATGGAGTTTAGATTAATATCATCCCAATAGAGAATTATGTTCCATGGATCCTTAAGTTGTTCCATAAGCCTGGTTATTTTATCATAGTGGGGTTGGCAACATAATAGGGTCCAAGGGTTGGGGTTTTCAAATATACTGCCAATATTGGCATAGATGTGGCATGTATGATATATATGTGACAACCCTTCATTAGTTATCAAGTATCTACGACATAGAGAAGACTGTTGTGACAAAAAAGACCTCGAGGTGGATTTTCATTGGTTATGCCAAATTTGGAACCCTTATTGCTCAGAGTATGGCTATATTGTAGTCTCTACTTTGGGTTTTTGGGTTCTACAGTGTATTGGTTTAGGCCACATTGTCTCCCCTCAGAAATTATATAGGATTTTCATCATGAAAGGATATGTGTTCCTTGGTCATGTCATTTACTAGGTAGAAAATGACATCGTCCCTAGTACTACACTATATTATGTCCCATTTCAACCCATCTTGTGATGTGGTGTGTGTGGAGGGGGGGGGGGAAGACCATGATTTGGTGTTCCATAGGGTTTCTATAAATGTTTTAACACCCATATAAACCCATTTTCTCCCATGTATTCCCCTTGAACCCTAGGCACCCAGATATGTTTTCAATGTACATTTATGGCCTCTTTTGATCGGATTCGATCTTCGACTTCTCGTATTTGATCCATTGTGATTGAAGGTGATTTCTGACTCCTTTCTTAGAGTTTATTATCTATTTTATTTCTTTTCCCCCACATTATTCTTTCAATGTTTTTGTTTTTTATCTTCAATTATCTAATAGAGTTTACTTTTTGTTGTTATGGGTTAATGGATGTACAACATTGGGATATCATAGTTCTTCTATGGGAGAGGTGATATAAGAATTGTGTTATCATATTTTTATTGTTGTAGAATGTTGAATCTTTAAAGAAGGGGATTCATTTCTTATTCTTTATTTTATGTGAGACCATAAAGTTTTCATTCTTTGTCTTCCTTGGGTGGTGTTGGAATTAACCCTAATAAAAGATAAAGTAAATTAATAAATAATTTGTTTGTCTTTAGTGATAATTTGTGTTTCCACCTTTATAACGGGATCCCTCTTCATTTACTAGATACTATTTTACCCAAGTTATGATTTAGTGTCATATTTTTTTACTTAGTTTAAAATTATTTTTTATGGAGATTGGGAAATAACATAAATCTGATAAATTTTTGGTGGGTTAATAAACTTAAAGTGGAATGTTTAATGAATCTGTTGTTTTTTAGAATTTTATGGTAATCAAATTGATACTAATTGAAAGTATTGATTTTTTCTTCCATGTGTTAATGTAATTAACTAAAGAACATGAATATTGAATGTTTTATGTAGATAATAGCAATAAAGACGTGTTAAACAGGACTATTCTTCTCACAGTTTTTTGAAACTAGAAATGATTCCTAAGATCGTGTCGAAATGAATGATTTCTTGTGATAACTGATGCCATAGGTAACCTATAGACATAATATATAATAAATTTAGTATTTAATTCAAGTTGAAATAATCACTATATGTCTAAAAAATATAAATGTTTTGGACCAAGGTTTCCCATTTTCATATGAAGGATAAATGCTTTATGTTGGGGCTATGAGAGCCTCTTTTCATGCAAAGGCTAAATACTTTGTTTTGGGACCTAGTTTACCTATTCAACTTTTTTTTTATTACTAAATTTTTTTGTTTTTATGGATTTGATTATTTCTATTAAATTTAATGTGAACATGGGATAGATATCAGTTGATTAGATATGGATAAGGAGGTCCAGGTTTATGGAAGTAGTCGATGTTTGTAATGGGGGGATGCATGTTGATATACATGATTGTGATAGGTATGGAACCGGGTTTGATGGACTAGGTTTAATCTATGCTTACACATTGATTTCGATAGACCTAAGATTCTTGATGGATAATAAATCTATTTGAATGCTAGATGAAAATGATTATTTTTTTTATCTTCATTCATTTTCACACTAATTGTGGTATATGGATGTGCTTGGTTATCCATATCTTAATGGTTTCTTAGGATAATTCCTAGAGTACCTAGAATTATAGAAATATATTTTTTAATAAATTAATTAATCTATGTTATTTATTTATTTATTTGAGTGATAAAGATGTTAATCACGAGAAACCATGGACTGAGTTGGGATTATGCCTGCATGGAATGAAATTACATTTGTTGGCTAAAAAATGAAACTTAGGATAATATTGATGGTTAAATAATATCCAATGAATTAATTAATAAAAGGAAAAGATCCTAAAAAGAAAATACACAATTTAATGTAAGTCTTATAAAACTTTTTTGTGATTATAGGATATGTAGTCCTTATTTGTGGAAACTAGGTGTTCGAGTGATGATAGTTGTAGTTGAGACTAGGACAAGGTTATTACTACTGTGTGGTTGTGAGAAATATTATATACTATATGTTTTATGATTTCATATGCTACCAAACCTTTGTTTGTGGTGAAAATAACACATAGTGGACTATGGGAGGGTGTTTTCTCTAACATCCAGGTTGGGGAGGAATGTATGGATGACCCCCCCCTTGGGCCCACTCACTTCTCTTGGTAGCTTTATATGCTGGTATGCATGGTGGTTAGTTTACCTATATATGTTTGTGGAGGGATGTGATGCCATGTGGTTATATCATACACATTTATCTCTATATATAGTATCCAATATAGGTATAATGTGTATAGGATGTGACTGTCGAGACACCTTACTCGGTGTATGGGATTTGATGGCTTGAGGTATAATACTTGAAGTAAGATACACATCATGCAGTATGTGGTCGCCCTTAGAAACTACATTATTACTGTTTAGATACATGGAATAGGGTGATACGACGATGTGATACATGAGGTTCATGTTTTGATAGTTTTGACTAGGTGTGTTTAGGCTTAATTTTATAGGGATATTGATCCAGATGTACAATGTCGGGGTAGAGTAGAAAAATATTGGGGAAGTAGTATCAGACTACCTTAACTTGATATTATATTATATGATATCTTGTATGTGTTATTTGGTGAGAGATATCTATGGTGAGCTTCGAGAATTTTTATACCTAATGAAGTGACCAGTTAGCTTCAGTTGTTGTTCACTGGGATTTAGTATTCCTTATATATGTTTTTTACGAGAGGCTCTCTAGAGGATCCTACAATGTATAAATGTTATGATTATCTTACATTTTTATAAAATATTTCTTTTGGTTAGTAGGATTAGTTTGGAGATATGGATTTACATTACTAGATCATTGGTTTTCAAGAGTTGTTTTGTCTTTGTAGTCACTAACGAGTTTATATTTTGGTACTTATTGATTCCATTTTAGTTGCATTATTATTTGCTGACATTAAATTCAATCACTTGGGTTTATTTCATCGTTAGGATAAATATTTGATTAGTGTACTTGTCTTATATCTCTCTTTTTCAATGTTCTTTGAGAGGTTAATTCCTCCATTTTGTATTTATGATACACTCTTGGTTCTATTGCAAATCCATGACCTATTGGAGGTGGGATTTTTTCTATCACTATAATCCTTCTCCCTTTGCCGGGTTGAGAGGGTTGAATCTAGGGGAAGGGTACATGACAAAGAATGTTATATTTTTGTGTTCATTACATTTCATACAATGTATTCATCTAGAATTCATCTTGTACCTTCTATTTGATTATTTTTTGAACTGTATAAATATATTCATGAAACTTGTACCAATATTAGTGGGTTTCTGGATATTTCATAGGGACTACAACATCAACGTAGCACATAACACTTACTGTATGAAAATTCTTGCTACCGGATCATGGATCGTACCTATGAATCATTTCCATATTGTTTAGTGGAATCTTGTTGATAAAGTTATGAGGATGTTCTGCATCTATTATCCCATTCCTGCACTTCCAAATGAGTTTCCTTCACTTAATTCATTAATGTTTTCTGGAAAGTGAGACTTCGAATGATGGAGATGTCATGCTATAGTTGGTGTCCTTGAACCAAATATTTTTTATTTTGGATTACATGTATATTCAAAGTTTTGAATATATATTAAATAACTTATTATAAATTGTTCATTATTTTTCATTTCATTAATGTAATATTTTCTTAGGGTATCTGTCACATTAATAAGGTCAAACCAGTTCCCCTCTATGATAAGAATCATAAACTGTTATGATTATATTCATTAACCAATTTCTACGATCGGATAAAATTTTATAATGGGTAACATATTATATTAAATTTTAAGTATGACTACTCATCTATATATTAGACTTCTTCTCATGACGACTTCATTTGGTAATCTCCAAGACATGAGATTATGAGAACATATCCACCATCAGTAATTCTACAAGTTTATCTGTGATCATATATTCCTATCCCTGAGAACACATAATTTTCCTTAGACTTTAAGATTATTATGAATTATTATCATGAACTGCAATCTTATAATTATTAATATAAACCATGAGGGTAAAAGTTCATGGAGAAGTTGGGAACATTGCATGTATCATGAAAGACATGTAACTAATAAAAAATTCATGGAATGATTTTTCTTCGATATTTATGGATGTTGATATCTTGGGACTTTGATTGAAATGGAACTGTTAAATTAAATTCCATGTCCATAATGTAATGATGATTTTATTTCAGATAGTCAAATAAATATCTATCAAGAAAAAAGGTTCATGATTTTCTTGTGCAATCAGTATGATGAGATATTGAGATAAAGGGATTATATTACATAGTAATCGTTAATATATGGTTGTCAAAATTAGGGCATTAAATTTTTTCCCTTCCATGCCATGACCCCTTTCTAAATAGTAATATTGAGCTTTACAAAAGTCCGCGCAATGTTAATGAGAATGAATAAAAAATGGCCACACACTGAGTGTATCCGTTGATCTCGATTAATCATTATCTTAATTTAATTAATGGAATGAACATTTTTTTCATGAACAATGAATATGTTTATTCAAGTCTCATCAAAAAAATATTTTATTGTATATTAAAAAAATATGTATTATCTAGATTATGATTAAAATATTTATTTATAAATTAAATATTTATTCAGGTATTTAATAAATACTGAGAAGGATGAGTGAAAAAATATCATGTCTTGTGATAAATATTAATTTACCAGCAAGTAAAATAATATGTATTATTGTGGCGGTTAGCACAAGCTATAATTATAAAAATTATAATATTATTTTCTGGCATGGGGTTATGTAATGTCTATTATATTATTTAAGGTCAATTGTGAAATTAAATAATATTTTTACTTAAACCCCAACTCTATAAATAAAATTTTATGTCTATTGAGTGGGGTTAAATGAGAATCAAGGATTGATAATTTTTGTTCACAAAAGACTTATCTCTTGAATCATCCTTCTATTGTCTTCTCAAGAATGAGAATAAATCCTTCAAGATAAAAGGATCTCGAAGTGATCATGACAAATAATACAAGATGACTGATCCACCTAGCTAGAACCTTAAAATCCTTCAATACCATTCAATGATCAAGGGTACATATGTGGATCCCTACTAGAGGGATTCTATAGTTTTATTGTCCCAAAACAATGAAGGTAATTAGAAAAAAGTTTTAGATGATCAAAAAAAACTTTATTAATGAATTTTTTGAAGATGAGGTTAGCTACATTTCAATCATATTTAAATTTATTATAAACATGACATGAAAAAGACCCTCTCCTTGGGTTCAAATATTTTCCATGTTAATATTTAATGGAGAATGTTTGTTTTTTCATGTCCTTTAAGACTTACAAAATTTTCGAATGATCCATTGAATATGAATTTTTTTTGGTTATACTCTATCTATTCACCTCGAGAGTCCCCAAAATCTTTAGGTGGTTCAAAGTGTAGGATTGAAATAGTATATATAGATGCTCAATTACAAGATGGGGGTGAATTGTTGGTTTAAAAACATTCACTTTTATCCTTAAGGAAAACTATGTTTAACAAAGTTAAATAATGTAAATTCAAAATCTATCGTTGGTTCTTACTTAACGAAATAATCAGAACGGCCTGTGTCCAATTATAATAAACCTAAACATAATCATGTTAGACTTAAGAAAACTTAAGAAACCTTATCTTAGTGAAAACTTATACCCTAAAGTCCATAGAATCTTATTTATAACATTAAGTAAAATAATAAAAATTATAATAAAGTAATAATTTATTTCTTTAACAAAATACAATAGAAATAAAACTTGAAACAATAATCATGTATAAAAGTAAGAAATAGTTTAACCCAAATAGTAGGTTATACAACACACTTGGATAAAGGTCCTTTGATTTATAATTTTAAGAAAGTTTGTATTACCAACACTATGGTAAACAATCAATAATAATATCAGAGTCTATCTTGCTATCCACACAAGACCTCTAACTTTAAAGTAGTCGAAACATTATGAATTCTTATACCCAGAAGCCCTTGATTGTAATTAGAAATAATCAGGGTCACACAAAGCCAGCTGAGAAAGATGTTCATCATTGAACAAGGTGCATATAAAACACACAAGGCATAAGAGTAATTATCTCTCTAGAAATCACTTCACAACATGTAATATCTAAGATCATGGAATGATTTCACTGATAATGAGCTCATTTGAATGAGCTCCTACTTATAAGAAAAACTCTAATAGTTTTCTCCCTCCTCCAATGGTCTCAGTTTTTCATAAATCTCAGACTGACTTCAACACGTGTCACTCAACCAATGGTTAGTTAGAAATAGATTTTATGACATCATTTTATTATTACAGAAGCATGTGTAAGGAAAAATAGAATATCTTAAGGAAATATGGATAATCAGAGTAAAAATCAAATTGAAACAAAGATATTAGGATTCTATTTTTCAATGAATTTTGAGTCTGAATTAAATAGATTTCAGAGTCTGAATTCTGATGAATTCAGAGTCAGAATTTTAGAGAATTTGGAGTCTGGATTTCAGATAATTTGGTGTCTGATTTTTATAGAATTCAGAGTATGAATTCTAGTGAATTAAAAGTTACTGAATCTTTAAATTCATCAAATATTCTAATTTCTTTAATAATTATTTTTGACAGTTTTTTTATTTCCTTACATGATCTCTTATGATCATCATAACCAATATGAAACATTTTAAAATTTGCTCAAGCTTCATAAAATTTTCCATGATCATGCTAAACAAATCCGACATCTTATTGAAAGAGTGTTGTAGTAACTAACATATCGAATCAATACTAGGGATCAAAGGTATTGTGTTCACTGACTTCTTCAAAGAATGGAGAACAAAATCCTGACCCATTAAAGATGAATATTTGGAATCTAATTCTATTGTATGAGAGGATACATTTTATAGCTCTTGATATTTTATCTTGGATTATCCACCGACATCCTTCTTGGATTTTCCAATCTCATCCTTCTTAGGTGTGCCAACAAACACCTGTTTTACTTTATCCACTTTGTAAATAACTCTCTCAGCCCTTAGAGACTCATGCTCACTATATGAGAGTTAGACTATTTTAACTTCATCAACCTCTTCTTTCCCAGCATATTCATTCACATAATTAGGTTGAATGAAATCATGGTTTCTACTATCATCACCGGAGGGTTTATAAACCTCATCCTTTCCCTCATTATCTTTCCCTTGAGAAATAAGGTTAGTTGACTCAACTTTGGATGTATATATTGATAGACTATCTAAAGGACTTTTCTTCTCATGTTATTCTTCCACTTGTTTAATCACATCACCACATTCATCTTCTTATTCATCTTTTTATTCTTCTAATTATACTTCTTGAACTATCTCTTCTTCCACAACTGGTTTCAGAATTGACATTTTCTTTCTCAGAGTTTCTAAAGGATCTAATTCTTAGGTAAAGGATTCTGGTACCTAAATCTTTTCATATGTAATCACATCATCCTTAAGAAGAAATTTAATGATCTATGATTCTGAAATTTTCTTCTTTATCTTCTTCTCTTTTTCTTTCCTTTCAAGCTTTTCACATCTTGAATCTTTAGTGGTTTTTCCTTAGCAGGATCAAGACCCAAGCTTTGATCTCCTTGTTTATTCTTCTTATACTACCTTCACTTCTCTAGAACTTTATTAGGGAATGATTTTTTTTAGTTTTGGTGGTGCTGAATGGCTTTACAGAATTGGAATTTTTTCTTTAGATTCCAGTTCCTTGTTATTTCTCTTTTTTTTTGGGTTTTGTTGGAAGTCTCTCCTACATCCTATTTCTTGATCAAGGATTGAACTTCACTTTTTGAAAAATCATAAAACTCTCCTGATTTGGTATTGAAACATACTTTCATCCTCATCAATGTGTCATCACACAACAACATAATCTTGAAGGTTCACGGTTTAGAATTGCAAGGAGTTTTAAAAGATTCTAAAAAAATCACTATGATATTTGAAAAGATGACTAGATACATGATAATATGATACATTAGTGTTCCATTCTTAATTATGGTGATTTTCAATAGGATGTACTTCATGAGATTTACCTTTATTTGGACATCCAAATTTCTAATATAATGATATCAATTTTTTACAGAGAGTCCTTGTCTCCTTTTCTCGGAATGAGAAAACCCTATACTCATAAGGATAGTATCTTGAATTTTTTTGACAGATGGTTGAACTTCGGTGATTTTACTCCTTTGAGTCCAAGACACTTCATTTCATTTAAATTCTCAAAACTTCTTGACTAATTTGGAAACTTGTGAGAGTAAAATATTTCCTCATCTTTATACATAATTCCAAGAATATTTTCTGCCATATTGAAAGATAGAGAATAGGTTTTACCATAGCTCTTAAACGAAAAAATATCCCTTCCACCTTCCTCATAATAACATAATGTATCATAGAATTATATAACTAAGCTAGGATAAACTGGATCCAGAGTCTTCGACTTAGAAACACAAAAAATCTCTCATCCATTCATCTTGACATTATTCAAAATAAAAAATTTATAATTATCAATGAATTTTGGTTCAACCAACCTTTTCCTGTAGATCTTCCATTCCTTGATTTCCTTATTTTAAGACATCTATTTATATTGGGAAGATTCATGATACATCCAGAGTTTAAGAAGACTTGGAAAACCTGAACAATCTTTTTGAATAAGACAGATCTTCAGTGCACAAAGTATTGAAAACTGAACTGGGATTAGGAATAGGGTGATTTATATAGGCTTCAAGGTGATGGTTTGAATTCCATATTTGATCCAATGGTTGAAATAAGAACAATATGATATGAATATTGAGATGAATGATGAAGAAGTATTTGTTATGTCTAGTATTTTTAGGTTTTAAGGAAAAATAATATTGAAGGAAAGAGAATCTGATTGAAATTTTATTAAAAACAAGATAAAAATACCAAAAAGTAAAAAAATATAATTATGAAGATCTGAGTAAGGATACATACCTTTCAGATATCCTGAAAAATTTTCAGTATAAAATAATGTTTTCCTTATAGAACATATATTCTATAAAACACTATTAAGGAAAGAAAATTTTTGATTGTAGAAATTTTGGTTCTGGAAAAAATTGGATTTAGGTAATTTTTTTTTAAAACATGTTTTTGAAATAAAATTTGATTAAAATAAAATTTGTAAAAAAAATTATACTCCCCCTATGAAAAGGAGTTTCTTAATGTAAAGAGATAGGTTTCAACAAAATGTTAATATGGGATATTTCTTTATGGTTATCATTCCAAACTTTTGTATAATGTATTAAAATATATCAGAGGGTAAATATTTTGTAAAAAATCAGCATGCTAATCTTTTGTTCCAATAAATTGAAGAATGATATCTCTTTTATGTGTGTGATACCTAAGAAAGTGATTTCTAATATCTATGTGTGTTTTCATGAGGGTGATTTGTAGTGTTTTTTCTTAGGAAAATGGAACCTCTATTATCAAATAATATCTGTGTCTTTGTAAAATTCATATCATAGTCAATGAGTGTGTGTTGCATCCACAACACTTGAGCACAAAAACTTCCAATTGTTACATATTCCGTTTCAGGAGTGGAAAGTTCTACTGAGTGTTTCTTCATGCATGACCATGAATCTATTATGAAATGAAAAGTTCCAGATGTACTTTTTCAATCCATTCTACATCCACAAAATCATCATCTGAAAAACATTTTAAAAAATCATTTTCTGAAGAATAGAAAAGTTATAAATCCATGGTTCCCTTACAAAGAAAAAAATTCTTTTCACTGCATTTAAATGAGATTAATTTGGATTAAACTGATATCTTGCACATAAGAATACTGAAAATATTAAGTCTAGATGAATTTCTGTTAAATATAATAAACTTCTTATCATACCTCTAAAAGATGTTTAATCTACTAGTTTCTCATCTTTAACAAGATCTAGATAATTTGAGGTACCGAATAGAGTACTTATATTCTTAGTGTTTTCATATCCATACTTATTAAGAATATATTCAATATAATTATGTTGAGATACATAAGTTCCTTCTAGTTTTTTGAGAAATTTTAAAACCTAGGTAAAATGTTAACTCACCCATCATACTCATTTCAAGCTCATATTTCATAAGATTATTAAACAAATCTGTTAAAGATTGATGAGTTGATCTGAATATAATTTAATCAACATATATATGAACAATCAAAACATTTTCCTTAACTTTATTTATTAAAATATTTGGATCTATAGTTCCCATAACATAATTTTTTTAACCAAAATAATATAAGTATATCATACCAGGCTCTAGGGACTTGTTTAAATTAATAAAATGGTCTCCTAAGTTTAAAAACAGGTTGAGGACGTTTTTTATCTTCAAATGCAAGATGTTGTTCAACATAAACTTTCTTTAGAACATATCCATTAATGAAAGCACACTTCACAACCATTTGAAAAAGGTTGAAATTAAAGAATTCTATAAAGGAAGTAAAATATTAATAGATTCAAGTATAGCTACTGGAGCATTGGTTTCTTCATAGTGTATTCAGTCTTGTTGCTTATAGCCTTTATAAAATAATCTTGCTTTATTTCTTACTATGATTCAATTTTCTTCACATTTATTTATAAAGACCCATTTTACTCTAATTATATAAGTTTCATTAGGTCTTTAAACCAAGGTCCAGACATTGATGTTTTCAAATTCATTTAGCTCATCTTGCATGGATTTAATCCAATAATCAACACCTAAAGATTATTCAGTGCATTTTGGTTCTATTTGGGAAAGGAATGCGAGAATTTCTACATCATTTCATAGAGAACTTCCAGTCCTTTCAGGTTGATTTACATCAGCAATGACACTATCACTAGGATAATTCTTAAGAAACAACTGATTTGGGTTTTGTAAAACCTATTCATCAACATAAGGAAGAAAATATTCTAGGGTAAAAACATTTGAAATATTTTATTGGGTATTTTCCTTATTAGAAGAATCTTCTATCGAATGGTGATAATCAGTTTTTAAAAACACATTAGAGGATATATGTTGGCGTTTTTTAATAACAAAAGGATTAGTTTTATCAAATTTAATATGCAATGTTTCTTCAACATTACAATATTTTTTGTTAAAAACTCTATAATCCTTTGAAGTAGTGGAATAGACTAGAAAAAATACTTCATCATATTTGGATGCGAATTTATGTAATTTATATTTAGTATTAAAAATTAATACTTTTCAACCAAATACATTGATGTAAGAAAGTCTAATTTTTCGACCATTCCACAATTCATAAGGTGTTCTATTAAGAAAATGTCCAATTAATACTTGATTTATAGTATAAAAAGCAGTACAAACTTATTCATCCCAAAAGTTTTTAAAAACATAATAGTCACTCAATATGGTTCTAGTTATCCCTTAAAAAATTTGATTTCTTCTTTTTATGATACCATTTTTTTGAGGAGTTCTTGTAGTTGAGAAGTTATGAGTAATTCCTTTCTTACTACAAAAAGTTTCAAAATCACAATTTTGAAATTCTCCTCCATGATCACTATGGATTGTTATCAGAGGAAGATATTTCTAATTTTTAACTTGAGATATAAATGTTTTAAAATAAGAAAAGGATCTATATTTCGTTTCTAAAAAATAACCCCATGTAAATCTTCTGTAATAGTCAACTAAAACAATTACATAGTATTTTCCTCCAATACATCCAGTTTGTGTTGGAATAAAAATATCCATATGCACTAGCTATACTACATCAGATGTTGAGACATTTCTGATTGATTTAAATATTGAATTATGTTTCTTTCCATATTGAAAAGAATCAAAAAAATTTGAAGAATCAAATCTAATATCCAGTATGTCCTTAACAAGTATTTTATTTGAATGTTTTCATATATTCTTAAGGTTATAGAATCCTAGTCTTCTATTCCATAACAATGATTGATCATCTATTTCACTAAGTAAATGCATGTCTTGGTACCTAAGGTCTTCTAAGTTAAGTGTGTAAACATTCTAAAGCCAATGGATAGAAAGAATAAACTCTTCCTTGGAACTATGTACTAAGCATTAATCAATCCTAAAATTCACAAGGTCACCTTCATCACATAATTGGATTATTCTTATGATGTTTTACTTAAGACCATTAACAAATAAAACATTTGGAAAAAAGTTTTTCCAAGAAGAACAGTGCTACCTATACCAATAATGTCTCCCTGCGCATTATCTTTGAAAGTTATTTTTCTTCCTTTGATATTGATAATCTTTTCAGAGATGTTTTTGTTACCAGTCACATGCTGGGAACTTCCACTATCCATGTACCATGTAAGTCGATTGGTAGTATCTTTATTTTATTAAAAATAAAATTGTTATACTTTCAGAATCTGAACATTCTTGGATCCAAAAATTTTAGAAGGTAAAATATTAGGAATCCATATTTTCTTAGAAAAGTAGGATTTATGAAAACCTAAATATAGTGTTTTATTTGAATAATAATTTTTATCCCAATGACCACGACATTGAAATTTAGTACAATAGGGAGCACTTTGGGGAACAAAATAGTTATTAAAAAAAACTAGTTTTTAATGAGTATAAAAAATTCTTAAACAATTTCTAAGAGGAAGAATTTGTGAATACATTTTATCAAATTCTTTCCTTCCCAATGTAAAATTTGATAAAAATTTATGTAAGGAATTTTTTTTCATATTTTAGTCTAATGACAGAATTATTATCCTCAATTTCATTAGTTTTTGAACATGAGTTATTTTATAACATATTTTTCATAGAAATAACATTTTCATGATTCTTAGAAAGTTTTTCCTTCTCAGAAATAACTTCCATATGTTTTTTTGAAACACATTCAAAATCTAATGTTTTCTGATCAATATACTTATTAATATCTGATACATATTTAGATTAAATAGAATTTCAAGAATTATATTTCACTAACTTCATTTTTATTTTACAATTTTCATTTTCAAGTAATTTATCAAATTTAGAAACTTTATCGAATGAAGGTAGAGTATTATCTTCTGACAAGGAAGATTCATCATCTGAATATTCATGATATTATTTATTAGGAAAATTATAATTTAGAGAAATATTGGTTAAGGATTCAGAATTGTGTACTTTAGCCTTAACACAATGATTTTCAAAGGGTACTATGGCTATAAGACCAATATTCTTCTGACCAGAAGATTCAAATTCCGAATATGCATCTGAAGAGTCACCACAACTGGAACTCCATGTGTCATTTACTGTTTGTACATTCTTAGCATTAAACTTGTAATAATTATTTCTTTATCTTTTAGAATTATATTCCTTCCTATCTTTTCTCTTAAGCGTAGGAAAATAAGGTCTGATATGTCCAACCCTATTACATTCATCACAGGTTATAACAGAATCATTCTTTTCCTTTCTATCTTTCTTCATATATCTATACTAAAAATCATTCTTTCCCAAAATCTTGTTCATCCTTTGAGAAAGATTGGATAATTAATTATTAGATTGATTAATATCACTTTATTTATATATAACAATAGCTTTCTTAGCTTTAGACCAAGTTACCCTTTCTAGAGTCTTGGATTTAGATGTAGTAGTGAATGCTACACTTCCATTACCATTCTTCATTTTATAGAAATAAACATCCCTCTTCATATTTTTTTCATGCTAAAGAAGTGTTCCAGATAACTCGTCAAGAGTAATGTTAGATACTTTTCTGTTATCATCAACAATTGTCCTTTTTGATTCCCACTCATTGAGAATGATGTAAATTATCTTATCCACAAGAACATTAACATCAAGGCCTTTCTCTCCCATAGATTGAAGACTTTTGGAAATGTTCATAAATATTTGTTTTACTTTAAAAAGAGGTTCTCTATAAGAAAATAAGAATCCATCATATTCAGCTCTCAACACAGCTCTTCTAGTTTCTATCTATTTAGAAGTCCCAAAATGTGTAACTTGAAGTTTCTTCCAGATGCAGTTGGCAGCTTTACAAGAATATATTTGACTATATATATATATTCTTGGTTATAGAACGCAACAATGTGTTATGTACCTTTTAGTTTAATTGATATTCTAATTTCTCTCTGTTGGTGAAGGTTTTGACTTCCTTATCTAGATTTTGTAGTCTCCAGTTATCATAACAAAGTTATCTACTCCAGTGTCAATGAAAACATTCTTTATCCTATCTCTCCGTTACTCATAATCATTACCATAAAAAATTGGTGGTCTTTTAGGATTTACATTTTCAATAGAACCAAAATTTATACCTGTTATACTATAAGAAAATAATTTTCCACAAAAATTTGTTAATAGTAAAAGTTTAAAAACAAAGATAAAAATCATTAATCAAAACTTGAGAAAGAAAAGTTAATAAAAAAAAATTTAGAATAAAGAAAACATGATCAAGAAAACTTATAAGTAAGTATAAGTATTTTAGAGACCGGATCTGATACAAATTTTAGTATTGAAATAGTATATGTAGATGCTCAATTACAAGAGGAGGGGGGAATGAATTGTAGGTTTTAAATACTTCACTTTTAACCTTAAGGAAAAATATGTTTAAAAAATTTAAAAATGGTAAATTCATAAACCCACTTTGGTTTTTACTTAATTAAATATTCTAAAGAGCCCAGGTCCAATTACAAAAAACCTAAACTTAATTAAGTTAGAATTAAGAAAAATTAATCAAGTTTAACTTAGATAAATATTATACCTTAAAGTGTATAGAATATTATTTATTATAGTAAGTAAATAATAAGAATGTATAAAAAATTTGTACTTTATTTCTTTAAAAAATTATAAGGAAGTAAAACATTAAATCAATAATCAGGTAAACAAGTAGGAAATATTTTAACCCAAAGAGTAGGGTATCCAAAAACCTTGGATAAAAGTCCCTTGATTTATACTTTCAAGAAATTATGTCTTACCCACACCATGGTAAGCCCTAAATAATAATATCAAAGTATGTTTTTCTATCCACATAAGAACTCTAACTTAAAGTTAGTCAGCACCTTCTATATTCTTATCCCTAGAAGCCATCAATTATACTGAGAAACAATCAGAGTCACACAAAGAATGCTGAACAAGATTTTCAGGGGTAAAAAAGATGTTCATAAAACTCACAAGACAAGGGTGTCTTTCTATTTCTATAAATCACTACACAGTATGTAATATCTTGGATCATGGAAAGATTTAATAGATAATGAGCTTATTCAAATAACCTCTTATTTATTGGAAAAACTCCAACCATCAGCTCCCTCCTCAAATGGGCATATTTTTCCTTGAATCTCGGAGGGACCTGTACGTGTGTCACTTAATCAATGGTAAGGTAGAAATATATTTTACAAAATCGTTTTATTGTTACAAAATAATGTGTAAGGAAAATTTGAATAGCTTAACCAAATCTGGAAAATCAGAGTCAAAATAAAATGGAAACATGGATATTCAGATTCTATTTTTATATGAATTTGGAGTCTTATTTTTAGAGAATTTGGATTCTAAATTTCATAGAATTTAGGCAATGAATTTTAAAGAATTTGGATTTTTAATTTTAGATAATTCAGAGTCTGAAATTTAGGGAATTTCATTTCTCAATATCATAGAATTTGGAGTTTGAATTTTATAGAATTCAGAGTCTGAATTTCATAGAATTCAGAGTCCGAATTTAAGTGAATTCAGAGTCTGAATTTCTGAGAATTCAGATTCTGAATTTCAGAGAATTCCACTTCTGAATTTCAGATAATTTGGAGTCTGAATTTCAGAGAATTCGGAGTCTAAATTTCAGAGAATTCAGAGTCTAAATTTCAGAGAATTCGGAGTCTGAAAATAGTAATAATTGATGTCTTAAAAAACTATAATATTCTGAGCTTTTTGATAGGGATCATAATTTTTCTCAATAGTAAAAAAATTATTAGAGTTATTTTTGAGATGACATTGAATAATTCACTAAAATAATAGGGTAAGGATAAAATTTTTCTTAGATAAAGAAAATTTTCCTTAAGAAAATAATTCTAAGAGAAAGATAATTTTCCATATGAAATTTTTTTGTGATTTTCAAAACATATAGGAATGGAAAAGTCACAGGGAAACCTTATTGACTCAACAAATATTTTTCATGTTTTAAATTTATGATTATTTATTTGATTTTTGATCTATATTCACAATAGTGATTAGACTCTTCATTTCCAGATTTTTTATTCACTAATATAATGTTTAATTAAAATCAATTCATAATGTTAATTACTTCCCTAAAGATTCATATTTTCTTAAAGGACTAATAATAGTTTAATAATGAAAATCGATTCCATCAGGAAGTTCCACTAATTCTAACTATATAGCATAGGTTACACGGAGTGTAGTCAGAGTGCATGTTGTGCACCCACATCAGCTACGCTTGGACATGTCATATGATACATGACCCACCGAGAAGTAATTACACTTACTTTATTTATTTAAAACTATGTGTTGATTGATCCTATCTGTAACATGTCTTTTTAGATTACATGAATTTTCATTAACCAAGCTGGGATGTCATTCAAACCAACACTTAGCCAGATTCATGGCATGGACTGAAGGGTGTTCCCGATCCCCATGTGCTGGAAACTGGTGCCTAGGTATCAAAAATATGATTTTGGAATTATTTCACACATCTGAATGAACATAACTAACCAAAAATTTTAAACATAACATAAATTAATGATAAAAACAAAACACAGGGCAACAATTTTCAAATTCAATGTTTTCAACTTTAAATAGAACCCAAAAGGACTACAATGTAAATGGAACAAAACTATCCCAAAAACATCCATGCAACAAGAGGATAATCACCCCCAAGTAACCACTAATAACACCTTCAAGTAATGGAACACTATCAACATGACCCACCATCAACACAATATAACATAACTTTACTTGATTTATTTATAAAAATATATATATTCACTTAAAGGTGCATGTAGGGTGTGAGACAAATCACAGTACGATGCCACCCAAAAAAAATCAATGCCATAAAATATTAAGACAAATTAACATTCACATTTTCAAAAGAACATTTGAAACATTTTTATGAAAACAGTTTTTAAAGAAGGCTTTCTCAAGAACAACATTTAAAATGGAAAACCATTTTTCACAAATATTATTTCTTAAAAATCTAATATACACAAGGTCCACCATATACCGATTTATGGAACCACACCTAGAGAGGAAACTATGTCATGGGACAACCCCATATGCACTAGATAAAATGGGACACTAGGAACTTTGTTTCATGGGGAAATGTAGTGTAGAAACAACAACCAACAACATCCTCACAAATGAGGCACTAGAGAGGAATCCATCCAAGTTATACTGGTGTCCAATACTCATCATAATTTAGTTAGTGTTGTTATCTCCAAACCTTCTAGAAGATTCTAGGACAAGACACATTTGAGTCAACTAACATACTATTCTTAGTCCTCCCACCTAGATATCTAGAATTCCCTTCGTTAACAATTTCCATTCCACATATCGAATAGATCACCACATTCACATGTACACACAAGAAATGTGAATACACATATAAACCCACATTTTCTATAAGGAAAACATATTTCAAATTCACATGAACACAAAATTTACTTTAAATCATGTTTTCAATCAGTTGTATAATTTATTAATCAACTTACACAATTTATAAAACACATTTAAGAAACAGATCATGGGATCACATATGAAACAAAACCCATTTTCACTGGAAAAAAAAATTTCCACACATAAAAACCACAAATAATTTTGAAAATAATTTTATCACCACAAAAAAATATCACTGAACATGTTTAAATACTCATGAAAGAATATAAAAATCATCCAATATTTCTAAAACATGGAATCACCTACCTAAATTGTAGAAATATTTTGAAATCAGTGCTAAAACACAACCCCACCACCAAGGTAATGTGTAATTGAAATTGTAAAACAAAAAATCATGATTGGACCCTCAAAATAAACTTCCAACCCTAAATAGGTCACCCAACCCATTGGAGAAAAGAAAACCCAAGATTGAAGAAGAGAAACCCTAAAAAAGAGGAGAAATCAAGGGAGGAAACCACTTATATAATGGTTTCTTGAATAATCCCCACCAAAATCCTATAAAAAATAGAGATCTAGGGGATCTAGTAGGAGAATTATAGTTTCCTATGGTTGGAAATCCGTAGTGGGGAAGAAAATGGGTATTTATGGATAAAAACAAAAGAAAAAAATGGTAAAAACCAATTTTTTAATGACTTGGATAGGTCGGACTATTTTTCCACATGGTTTTCCAAACTATGTAGAAATCATGTAGTTTCCCACTATTCGAAAATGCCAATAGGCCACATAGGTTCTTGGGAAAGGTGAACAATTTCCTTAACTATGATCCAAGCTGTAGGCTGTCTAGCCTAATTTTTCGATAATTCACAAAAAAAATCATGGGGAACCGAAGGAAAAAATGCAAGGAAAAAAATAAATCGAAGAAAAACATCAAAATGAAATCATGGGCTTCATAATTCTCACCACCATGAAAACATTAAGTCCTTGGAAAGTTAACCCAATGCTTGATTAGAGAAAAAAATGGAAACTTATTCTCAACCCAAGCCTTCCACTCTCATGTTCCATGATCATCATTTTCATGATTCTAAATAATTCAGACCAGTGGAAGAGACTTCCCACATAGAACATTCTCATGAGAATCCATAATCCACACTGGACTTTCAATAGAGGGAAATTAGGATCTAACTATAAATCTTCCCAATTCAATACATGATATGGGTTTGGGTTATAATTTTTCTGCTAAGAAACATGGAACAAATCATGGATTCATGTAAAATGAGTGGGAAAAGCTAAACTGAATTCTACCTTATCAGTTTTCATGATAATATAAAAAGGCCTGATATAACTTGGTGTTATCTATCCTTGATTTCCCGAACGATGATGACCCAAGTGAGGATAAATATTTAGAAACACCAGATCACCAACAAAAAAAACTCAAAATCTTGGTGACTATTATTGAAATATGATTTTTGATGAATCTGAGTTGTCATAAACCTCTTCCTGATGAACCTAACTTCATCAAAAGTCTCTTTAGATTGATCGGTTCGAAAATCAAGGTCTCACCCATCTCATCCCAACACAATGGTGGCCGACACAGCCGACCATAAATGTCCTCAAAGGGATCCATTAAAATAGAATATTACTAACTATTATTATATGAAAATTCATCCAATCCCAAATGGTCATCCCATTAACCTCCAAAATCCAACACACATGCTCAGAGGATATCTTACATACAATTATCTTCCCGCTCCATCTGACCATATGTTTGACAATGTTATGCAGTGCTCAAATATACCTATGAACCTCTCTCTTTTTGAAGGCCTTACCAAAACTAAAAAGTAAAATAGGGGTCCCTATTTGAGATAATTTCCTATGGAACACCATTATGTGTCACAAACTCCGGAACATACAGTGGATCGAACTCAACCACATTAGCTGAATCCTTGATTGGAATGAAATGGGATGAGTTTTTCAAACATTCAACCACAAATTCAAATTTCATTCCTTCCCAAGGTGTATGAGGTAATATGAAAGTGAATTCCTTAGTGATCTCATCCCACTTTTAGGTAGGAATGGGTAGCCGCTGAAGCAGATTAGTTAGCCTTTGATGCTCCTCTTTAACATGCTAACACATATAACTCTTTGATACAATTTTAGATATATCATGTCTCATACCTAGACACCAGAAATACTGATCCACATCATAATACTTCTTGGTAGAAATAGGATGAATGAACCACTAAGACTGGAGAATATCTTGAATCACCACCATTATCAATGACATAAGGACATGAAAACAACCCTTGAAGCACAAAACTCCCTTAGGGGAGAAATACCAATCATAAGGTGTCTCCCAAAAAATAATTATCTTAATAGAATATTGTAAAAACTCATCACCAAGATACTATCACTAAATTGTCTCTCGAAGAAAAGGTTATAACTATACGTTGGACGAGAACACACCTACACTATAATCCTATGTCTCTAAGGGAATTTGAGAAAAAGGCCCATAAATGTCCACTCATCACTGGACATTCTCAATGCTTTCACTGACACATTTATTCTCAAAGCATCATCCACAACATTTATTTTTTATGGTGTATACATGATATCAAATTTGATCCACTGAAGAAACTAAACCCAATGACGTTACTATAAATTTAGTTCTATTTGGGAGAAAATGTATTCCAAACTCTTATGTTCAAAATAAATTAGAAATTTTTTCCCCAAAAATAGAATGGTGACACATCTTCAAGTCATGCTTCACCAGCACTATCTCTAGGTCATAGGTGGGGTAATTCCTTTCATGCGGTCATAGTTTTCGAGAACCATATGCCATAATATGGTCATCCTGCATCAACACACACCCAAGAACCATACCTAAAAAATCATAATAAACAACATATACCATTCTAGATGATAGAAAAAATTTAATAGGGGATGTGGGGAAACCAATGCTTATACTCCTTAAAGGATTCTTGACACTTTGGTCTCTATTTTATCTTAACACATTTTCTTGTAATAGTTTTCATAGATGAATCATGATGAGAGAAATCCTAAAAAAACCACCCATAATACCCTACTAGGCTTTAAAGCTACCAATCTCAAATCATTTTTCAGCTTCCCCAAGACATTACTACACTGATCTTCTCAAGGTCCAGTGAAACCCTACATTAGGATACCAAATGACCTAGAAACATAACCTCCCTGATCCAGAAGTTTCAATTAGAAATATTTTCATAGAGTTGATGACCTCGAAGAGTTCCCTACACAATCCATCAATGCATAACCAAAGATATCCATCAACCATATTTTTAAAAAGAAATAGGGTGACTAAAGGTGAGATGCTAGGGAGAAAGAGTCCATTGGATTCCAAATCTTCCAATTATACCCTTAATTACCTCAACTCATTAAGGACTCTATGATATGAGGGAAGAGGTATCAGCTATGTTCCTAGGGTAAAATTTATAGAAATCACATAATCTCACTCTGGAGGAAAAATTTAAAAATCCTATGGAAAAACCTCAAGGAATTCATCCACAACATGAGGTAATCAACTCTCAGGGAGACCATCATCTCCTTCCAATATGAGTGGTGAAATATGGTAAACAAGATTTCCCAAATCCATGAGTGGAGCGCCAATGTGACCGAACTGAGGATCTAATTCTCACTAAAAATATAGGGTACTGCCATAAGACACTACAATATTCACACACCACTTATAATAATCAATGTGTTCTTGGAAACACACTATCCAATCCATACTGAGGATCACTTCAAAGAGATCCACTTCAAAAACTAAAAAAATCAAATTCTAATTTAAACCCTGACATGGTGAATGTGAAAAATGGACACTGGAAACCCTTTTATCACTTCTCACCAATATGAGTTACCAAATCTATTATATATAAAATTAGATTAGTTGAAAAATTTAGACCATAAAAAAGGTGGGATGAAAAAAAAGAAACCGAAGAACCATTTTCAAATAGAAAAATAGTGAAAGATGATGCAATAAGAAGAGTACCTTGAACTATCATAGGCACTGAATCTCATTCCATTGGTTCTTGATCCAATGCATGGAGATGTTTCATATCCTCCTTCTCTAGACAATGACCACTAGCCTACGACCCTGTTCTAAATTGACTATGACTAGAAGAAGATCTACCCCTTATGCCGCAACATCCAAACCTATAACCCACTGTCTTGGATGGTTATGACTGGCCTGATATTCCTCTAGAAGCTACAGATCCTACACCACTATGATAAGAACATGGGGCCCTACAAAACCATTGTATGTGTCCATAGATCCACATCACAGACAAGTTGTGGGAGGAGATGTGCATGTAGGTCATATGATCCATTTCTTCCCATAATGATGGAACAAAACTAACCCAACATCGGAAGTCACAGACAAAGACAACTGGGAAAGATGGCTTGAACTACCAATTCCCTTCATCCAATGCTCATCCCTCTTCATCTTATTTTTTGATGAACTACCACAAACCACAGCTAACAATGATTCATGAAAACCAGTTTGTCCCTTATGATCAATATCTGTCATCATGGAATGATCAACAACTTCAGAAAAGTTCTTATGTTTGAACAAAAAGACATGAAATCGAATCTCTTGGTGAAACACATTCTCGAACCATTGAGCCTTAATATTATCAATCGAAATTATATCAAGTTCATACAAAGCTAACATGGAAATGAATGTATCATATTCAATCATAGATTATCATCCCTAGATAAGCTCTACAGACTCAACATATACAAAATATGCCAAGTCCATAGGATAATATGACTCATAAGAAATGACCTTGAGGTCTTTCCAACCAATATTCTCATGTTTCCCTGCCTGAATGGTTGAGTACCACTTTTGAGTGGGATCTTCCAACATTAATGAAGCACATTTTACTCAAACATCCTCAGGATTATCGAGGAACATGAACAACCGCTATATTTTCTTAAGAAACTACTCTGCTTCCTATGGTTCCATGATACGTCTGAGAGAAGGAGTCTTGTTTTTGAGGAACCCCTGAGACTTATCCTTCCCAAGAGATAGTTTTGATTCTCTAACCAAAGTTGGACTAGAACCCACTCTCTATCCCAAGGCTTGTACTTTAAGGACCTAGCGATGAACATAACTTATTCTAGTGACTTTTGACTAGAATTTATTTTATATCATTCCCAAAGAACATTTAGGTATAGAGTTTTTATATAATTAGACAAAAACACTAAAATAATAAACCCATACATTTCAAGTGGATACTTATACCCAGGGTCCATTTTTTACCCAATGGAAACCATTTTCTTATAAGTGAATTTTAAAAAATATCAATCTTTTATGTGTTATGATTATATAATGATACATAGACATTTTACAGATAGTTATGTGATAAAACATGGATGGGTAGTTCCTTGATAAAACCCATTACATATGGTTACATTATAATCTCCAATTCATTGGTTATGCAAGTTAGCTGTATGGATATTCCATTTTTAAGAGTAAAATTTATGGAAGGTGTCCATATGGATATTCCATCTGTATAAAAGACAAGTATAGAAGTTGACCAAATGGTTATTCTATTTTAGTATAAATATTTCCCAAGTTACCTACTTATATTGTTTTGTTTTTTTTTGAGTTTTCATGAGAATTTTTTATTTTCAAAAGGTATGATAATTAAGTTTTTGAAATGATGGTAACTTTTTCAGGATAAAAATGTATTATTTATTTTAAGCAAAAATTTTATGGGATTTCACTGGACTAATGGTTTTCATTATTTATGCCCCTTACTAATATTTTTGGTCCTCATACCTTATTTTAAAATGTTTTTCACATGTCTTAAAGATTGGTTAGGATAATGAAGGTGTTATGAAGAATGTTTTGAAGAAGTGACAATGATATCTTCAACAACTACTTAAACTAACATCTGATAAAATTGTGAGGGAGAACTCTTTCCTACCTCTTCCTGTGTCCACATATAATCACTTATAAGTGGAGTTTTACTAAAATAAATAACAATCACAAGGGATAACCATCAATAAAAAATTTCTAAAAATTTTCCGTAATAGAAACAAATCTCAATCAAATCTAAGAATAAAAAAATGAAACAAAATAAAAATCATGAAAAACTACTCCACCCCCACCACATATTCATATATACTATAAAAAATATACATATCACATGTAGAAGAAGTAAAATTGAATCCCAAAACCTATTTTTGATTCAAGTGTTATCCTGAGGTGTGTTAGCTAGGCCCCCTACTCATAACAAGAACACCAATCCATGACATTATTAGCTCTTTTATATTATGACTAATCCCGAATAACTTGACCCAAAAAAGAACATACCCGGGATCAGATACCATTTTTTCACAAACCAAGATGGGACCTCTTCCAACCTGACACCTAGAGTGATTCATTTCATGGCCTGATGGGCATTTTTGATCCCCATGGGAGGGAAACTAGTGCCTGGATATCAACAAAACTGTTTGGGAATTATTTCACGCATTTGAATAAACATAAATAACCAAAAATATTGAACATCACATAACAAAATGATCAAAACAAAACACGATGCAACAATTTTTAGATTCAATGTTTACAACACAAAACAAAACTAAAAAGGACTACAATAGAGAGGGAACAAAGACACTATCCCAAAAACCTCCATGCAACAAGATGATCATTTCCCTCAAGATGCTACCAACAACAACTACCAGGAATGGGACAATGGAAACATGATCCACCATCACCATGATACACTGGGCTTTTACCGGAGTCATACCTAACAAAATCTAAAAACACCCAAAGGTGTATGTATGGTGTTATCCAAAGATTAGTAGCATCCACCCGAAAGAAAGATTCCATTCCATACCATTATAAGAAAAATTTTCATTCAAATTTATAATAGAAAATTTGAAACATTTGGAAGAAAATGTTTTTAAATGAGAATTTATCAAGAACAAATTTTAAAATGGAAATCCATTTTTCAAAAATAAGTTTTCTTGAAAATATAATATACACAAGGTCATCATATACAGATGGATGTCACCACATCACCAGCGAGCACTAAGTCACGAGAAAACCCTGTAGGCACAAGATGAAATGGGACATTGGGAACCTCGTATCTTAGTTAAACATGGTATTACAACCACAACCCATATCTTCCTCATGCATTATCCACTTAATACTAAGCCATTAAAGTTCTATTGGTATCCAATCATCATCATAATTTAGTTTGTGTTGCAATCTTCAATCCTTCTAGAAAAATTCATGCCAATCCATTACCGAGTCAACTAGTGTACTAGTCCTAATCCACCCACCAAGATACCTATGAATCCCTTCATACTCAATTTCCATTCCACATATCAAATTGATCACCAAATTCAAATGAACACACAAGACGTGTGAATACACCTATAAAACCACCATTTTTCAAAATAAAAAATTCTTTCAAATTCACAAGAACACAAAATTCACTTTAAAAAATGTTTCACATCACTTGTACAATTTATTAGAACACTTTCATAATTTTTAAAACACATTTAATAAACGCATCATCCAATCGCATTTGAAACAAAACTCAATTCTATTGAAAAAACATCTTGCAACACATACAGACCAAAAATCATTTTGATAACACATTTCAAACCACATAAATATTCCATAAAACATGTTTAAATACTCAATAAATCATATCAAAATAATCTAATAATTTTAAAACATGAAACCACCTTCCTCAAGTATAGAAACTTCCGAAAATTGGTGATAGAACACTGGTAAACCTCTAAGGGACCATATAATGGAATGGTTGAATAAAAAAAAATCAATATTGTACCCTATGAATGAAGATACAACCCTAAATTGGTCACCCAAACCACTAGAGAAAAGAAACCCCAAGAAAGATGAAGATAAACCATATAAAAAAGAGAAATCAAGGGAGAAAACCAATTACTTTAAGGTTTCATGAATAATACCCACAAAAATCACCATAAAAATAGAGATCCATGGGATTATGAAGAAGGGTTGTAGTCGCATAGGGCTGAAAAGTCTTGGTGGGGAAGAAAATGGATGTTTGGGGTTAAAATTCAATGCGAAAAAAGTTAAATACTGAAATTTTAATTACATGGAAATGTCACACCTTTTTCCCACATGGTTTGAAAAAATGAGCTTCAACAATGCGGTTTCCCACTGTCCAAAAATTCCAATAGGCCGCATGGTTTCCATGGAAAAGAACATGTTTTCCTTAACCATGATACAACCATGAACCACATAATATCAATCATAATTTCTCACCATTAACCAAAAACTCATGGGGAACCAAAGGAAAAAAATAAAGATCAAAATAATTATAAGAAATACCTCAAAATGAAATGACAGATGTGACATGTCATGTAACTGGCTTTCAGATCATCTAGTCTAAATGGTTTTGTGGAGAAATTAATGCTAATTGTGGGGTAAAATACACAGTCAAAACCACTTGAAACTTATATCCTAGAAAATTAATTAATAAAAGATGTGTAGTTTTCATACAAGTCATGTAGTACATTAGTTCCCTTGTCTGTTATACACGTCAATTCATTTTCCAAGTTACATAGACACATGTATAGAAAAGAACACAGTGTGTATCTAGAATTCATGTTTTGTGGTCCCACATTGGAATAACATTCTGTGTCCTTCAGTGGGTTACATAGATACATGAAAATCATGATACATGGCCTATAACTGGTGGGTACACGACCCGAATTCTAGTCGAGGTACAAACCAAATCCCCTAGAATTTATTCTAGGTACACAAAAAATGATGTATAAACATGTATATTGTAAGTACACAGTGTGTAGTCTCCTAATAAATGATTGAATTAAATTAAATTAAAATAATTTATTGCAACATTAAAATTAAATTTAACTTTTGGAACCATATGTTTTTTACTATATAATGATGGGTTTAAATTATTATTAAATTCAAAATTAATTTAATGTAATTATTTGAAATTATTGGTCATGTCGTTTATTTTACATGGATGAATTTTGAATGGACATATAAAATAGAATTCAGGTTTCCATTATAATTAGAGGTGATTAATTAATTAATTAATTAGGTATTTAATTAATGGAAAGGAATTTATCTTAATAACAAAATATAAATATAGCAGAATTTTAACCATGATACTTTTTAATATTTATCAATTATGTGTGATCATTTATGAACTTGAGAAAGTCATATTATTGATTTGTATTTATTTAATTTCATCTAATACATTTGTTTGAAATTATTTAATATTAAATTAAATATGATTTCTTGTGATTCATCCCTTACTCTTTTATTATATAGGACCTATGTGTCCAAGGTGATTTATATAATTCCCCCTAACCAAATCATTTATTCCCCTTGCTTATGTGTGGGTTTTAAATACATTCAATTAATGGAGTCTCCCAAGGTGTGTAGAGGTAGTTCGAGACGGAGCTAAGATGATTCCAATCTAGGTGATAAACTGATGGACAAGTGTAATTTTGCAACTCATTCTAATATTATAATAATGATTATTCCTATAGGCCATAGGTTGATCTATTATCCCCTTAATAAATCAACCAATTGATAAGCTTATGATCTGATTATTTATTTATTTATTTATATCTTATGAATAACTTATCTTGTGAATGCAATACCATGATCATATAAATAAATGCACTAACATAAAATATAGAATATAGATAAATCGATTATGGTAAATTGTTTTATCAAAACATGGTTAATCACATAATAAAATACACTTAAATATTATCAAGATATTTAATGGATAAAAAAATAGTTAACCATAATAATAAAAATAGCCTTCAAGATGATATTGGGTCATTAAGCCATCCATCATATGAATTTAGATGAACTTATAGGTAATTTTATAGTTCGACCTATGTTAGTAGAACATTTAATTATCAATATGTCTTTACTAAGATAATGGATTTGTGAGTCTAATCAATAGATAAATGAACTGCAACCCCACATTTTGAATGACCACCTACCAAAATAATTCTTTGTAATTTTCGAGGTCTACAGTTGGATTATAAGACTAGAAAAATAGATCCTTGAAAATATAATCTCTATAGTGATTAGAAATTTTGAGTTAAATGGTGAGGGACATTGATGATTGATAAAATAGTGGAATACTTAATAAAAATAATATTATAATCACAACTCACCCATATTTTGAATCAAGAAAAGAACTAATAATTTACTCTATTAATTTGTAGAATAATGGTAAGTTCAGTATACACATTATCCCTAAAATCATTATTATAGAATAATCCTCTTCTTATTGGATATAACTTCCAAAAATGGATCAAACACTTATGTGTTATGTTAAACCATGAATTAATATCATACATACTATAATCCTCACTACATAATGTGCCCACTAAGGAGGAATGTGATGATGAGTTGTTGTCTATAATAAAAAACCAAGGGTCACAGTTTATTTTGAATTTCTAATGAATTCATCCATGTTAATTAAACTCTTGAAGTATCTAGAATACATGTATGCTTATAACATGATAAATCACCTTCATTTCATATACAAGGAAATATCTAGAAAGGATCAGTTTGAGATACCCAAGGAACTATTTCAGAGAAAACTTGGATAAGGTGCACCATATTGGCCTCATGCATTCAAACACATTTTCTACATTGAGATCCTAAAGGTTATAGGGTTTAAATATTCTAAATAAATCTTCATTGATCTCATTCTTACATCACTTAATTTGATATTTCCCTTATTTGTTGATAATTTTAATATACACAATATGAAGATTTATCTTCAAGATCCTCCCCCACTGATTCACCAAGTTGATAAAGATATGAAAAATTATAATCCTTCTATCTTTATGATGAAAAAAATAAAAGTCTAGGTTATGTACTCTAAGCCCAAATATTCTTTGCAACACCCGTACACGAAGGAAAATATCAAGGGACATATAAAAGAACATGATGCTGTTTGTTTTGAATGTAGAGAGAATGGACATTAAAAGAAAAACTATACATAGGAAGAGAAGAAAGGGGAAGCATTAGGTGATTTTATTATTTGGTTCCATTTTTATATTTCTACAAATTAGAGTTTAGAAACAACTTGTGGAGCTCACATATGTATTTAAATACCGAATCCAAGTAGATTTAGGATGTATGACCTTGGGTATGTGGATCTATGATTAGGTAATGATTTTATACATGTTTTCATGGCTATTAGAGATCACAACCTCACATTGATAGTGAGAATGATATTGATTTTAAAAGGTTTTTAATATGTCCCTTATCTAAAAAAATATAATATTTCTATATCCAGACCAAATATGGATAGATCTATTTTGAATTTTGTAAATAAATATATATTCTATGAAAATTATAGAATTTTTTATGGGAAGGAACATTTAAACAATGGTCTTTATGTGTTGGATTACTTGAACCTAGGAAATAAAATATATAATGAAAATAATTTACATGACTCATATCACACTGAACATTATCATCCCCATCTAGGTCATGTATATGTTTTTTTGACTAATTACATTAAGATGGTTATTTAGATTCCATTGAACTAAAAATAATTGGTGTATATCATGAATGATTAAAAGGGAAAATGAACAAACCACTATATATTGGAAAAGGTGAAAGGTCCAGGGAGATTCTTTAATTAGTTTATAATGATTAGTGTGAACCATTTCCTATTGAAGAAAGAGGTGTTTACTAATACTTCATAACTTTTACTAATTACTTATGTAGATATGGATATGTCTATTTAATGAGGTATTAATAGGATTCTATTGGTATATTCAAGGAATACTAGAATGAATTTGAGAATAATCTTGGCGGAGAATATCACTATCATGTCATTATTGATTATTTATGGGAGTTTTGGATTCTCACTCAAATAACTCCTCTTTAAAAATATCATTGTAACACTGTATTTAAAATGAGGAAAAACACCTTATTGGACATGGTGTGATCAATTATGAGTAATTTGAGTCATCCATTATTTTTTTGGGAGACACATTATAAAATACATCATATATTCTTAATTGAGTTCCAACTAAAGTGAAAGATGAGATTCCATACCAAATGAGAAGTGTAAATAAACCTATTTTGGTTTACATACATGTGTAGGGATATTATGTGTTTGTTAAAGAATCTTTAGGTATCAAAGTTTCTCCCTGAGGTACACTATATATCTTAATAGGATTTCACAAGGAATAAAGGGGATACTATAGATGAAACCCTTCAGATAAAAAGGCCATGGTTGATAGAAATCCCACATTCCATGATAATAATATTATCTATAAAATAGATAGTGGGAGCTATATAGACTTTTTTGATGTTTATAAATACTATAGAAACAAGTTTACAAGAGAAAAAATTCCAAAAATACAAAAAAGTAAAATTTTTAGAGACAAAAGTTGTAAATATGATTAAAAGAGAAGTTTGAGAACATAAAAGAATATGGTTTTCTAATTATCGAGGATTGTGAATAATTATTTGCTGAAATTAATGATCTTTTAAACTATATGGAATTAATTGGTTGCATTGATTTTTCTATCTATAAAGAAACTATGAATTCAGAAATGGATTCCATGTACCAAAAGAACATCTGAATTTTGGTAGATCATCTAGTGGATGTAAATCCCATTTTTTAATGCAAATTCAAGAAGAAACAGGCCATGAATAGACAAATCAATAAATATAAGGCATTCCTAGTTGAATAAGGGTTAAAAAAAAGATAAGTCATAGACTTCGATGAAAATTTTCACCCATTCCAATTTTGAAAACCATCATAATTCTACATTTCGTTTCCTCTTAACATGATTATGATATTTGTAAAATGGATGTAATAAAATTATTTCATATTGGGAACCTTTAATAAGATGTCATTATGAAACTACATGAAGGATTTTTGACTCCAAAGGATGCCAACAAGGTATAAAGACTATAATGATATATTAATATATTAAATCAATCATCCAGGTCATAGAACACTGAATTCTATAAATTCATAAAAGAATTTGGTTTTATAAAGAATTAATATGTGAAATGTAATGATTAATGACATAGTGGGAGTTTGGTTGTTTTCCTAATAATATATTTTAATGAAATGTTACTTATTGTAAATTAAATACCATTATTAAAGTATATTAAGGCCTCATTGAAGAAATTATTCTTGATGAAGGACTTAGGTGAAGAAACATATAATAATAGGATATAGATCCATTGGATAGATCAGAGATTTTTCTATACCCATGTCAACGTACATATATGGATAAGACACTTAATATAATAAATATGGGTCAATACAAGAAGGGATTATCACAAATTTCACATGGAATTAATCTTTCCATGAAAATGTTTCCTCAAACACAAGAGGAGAGATAGTCGATAGAAATGATTCTATATGCATTTGTGATTGCGCGAATCAAATATAATATGATATGTACTATGATATATGTCACCTTAGCCTTGAGTGTGGTAGGAAGATATCAAATTAAACTAAGTGAATTACATTGGATGATAGTCAAGACTATCCTAAAGGATCTGAGATATACTAAGGATATGTTCATGTTCTATAGAGTATTTTGGGAACTAGTCATCTGAGGATATGAATATTATAATTTCCAAGGAGATAAAGATGATATTAAATCCCAAATGGGATATACCTTCACTCTGAATGAAGGTGTTATGAGATGTAAGAGATCAAAATAGGTTGTGGATATAAAATCTATTGTAGATTCGGAGTATATTGTAGAATCTATGGTAGATAAAGAAGGATCATTGTTATTAAATTAAATATAAGAGCATAACATGGTACCTAGTAGTAGGGATTCTATCATACTCTAATGTCTTAATACTATAGTGGTGGACCATGCAAAGAAGCCAAGGTTGCATCAGTAGATGAATCATATACTTCAGATTTATCATATCTTGAGGGATTTTGTTCAAAGGGATGGTGTTATAGTTATTAGTATATCCATGGAAGACAATGTGCAAAACCCCTTGAATAAATCCTTGAATTAGAAGAAATATTTTCATCATCTTAGGTCTAGCATATCAAAATCCATAGTTAGTTCTCTGTAGTACATTTGGGAGTTTATTGGTGTTTTTTTCTAGAACTAACTATTTATACTTTGTATTACATGTATATTCAATGTTTTTAATATTAATAAAACATAATATTATATATTTTTCATTATTCTGCATGAATTTGATGAAATAATGTAAAAGGGAATCTTTTTCATTGATAAGGTTATATTAGTTCTCCGATACAATGAGAACCTTGAAATGATATGAATATATACTTAAATATAGTTCTATAGTTGTTTATAAGTCTATGATGGGGCACATAGTATATTGATTTTTAGGTGTGAGTACCCATAAGAATATGAAGATACTTCTCATGAAGTTGGCACTTGGTAATCTATAGGATGAGTGATTATGAGAATTGACCTACCAGTGGGAATTCTATATATTTATTTGTTATCAGATATTCCTATATATGAAAATGTGAAATAATCCTTAAAATTTATGATTATTATTGATGAATTTCATGAGTCACACAAATACATGTTTTATTATAAACCATGTGGATAATAATTCATGTAGTGGTCGGGTATGTTGGGTGCATCAAAAATGAAATGCTATTAATGGATAATTCAATAATGGATTTTTATGTTTCATGTTTATAGAAGATGATTTCTCAGAACTATGATTAAATTGTAACTACCACATTAAATTTATTGTTCATGATTTAATGATAAGTTTATTTAAAATATTCAAAGTATGAGGTGTCGAGCACTTAGGTTGATGTCACACATGTGAATCCTTCTTGATGAGATATTGAGACAAATGTATTGTATTACACTATAAAATTTTATATATTGTTGTCAACATTACAACATTATGTTATTTATCTTGGGTTCTATAGCCCATTTCCATATAGTAATTTTGGACTTTAGGAATGCCCACCTAATACCAATGAGAAATAATAATAGAGGGTAACATACTAATTGAATCCAATGACAAAAATTAAATTACATTGGAATTTAATTAATGGAATAAATATTATTCTCAAGAATGATCAATAATTTTATTCATATTTTATCTACCAAAATTATTTTTTTGAAGATTAAATAAATATTTATTCTCCTTATTGTGAATAAAATATTTATTTTTGAATTAAATATTTAATTAAATATTTATTTGGGTACTCGATAAATGTCGAGGAGGATTAGTGGACCAAGATAATGTTCGATTATAAATATTAATTTACAAGCTAGTAAAATAAAACTTATCATTGAAAAGATTAGAAAAATGAGTAAAATAATAAAAATAAAATATTATAATATTGAATTAGGTTATATGAATTTTATTATATTATTTAAGTGTATTTGTGAAATTAAATAGTATTTTAACCTAAAACCCAACTACATAAATAGACTATTATACATGTTGTGTAGGGTTATTCAATAATAAATTATTTAGAATCATTACATAAAACATACTTCTCTCTTGACTCTTACTTGTCTCATCTTCTCAAGAACAAGAAAAACTTATTCAATCCCAAAATATTAAATAATTCAAGGTGATTGATCCACCATGATAGCACCTAGAAATCAATTTTTTTCATATAAAAATAAAAGAAACATGTGTGGATCACCACTAAAGGGATTCAACACTTGGATCATCCCAATGAAATTAATCTAATTTGAAAAGAGTGTTAGATGATCAAAATAATTTTCATAAAAGAATTTTCCTTAGAAAAGGTAACCATTACTTAGATCATATAAAAAATTAATTATAAATTCAATGTGTAGAAGATCATCTCTTTGGGTTTTGGGATTTTTCATGACAATATTTGATGGAATTTTTTTTCATGAAATTTACCTCTTGTACGATTTTCAAATGATCCATAAAATCTAAAAAATACTCTATATGGTTATAGAACCTCCAAGAGATTATGTTGTGCCCAAAACATTCATATAATGCATTCTATTTTGAGATGTGAGATAAACATCATGAGTACTGATTAAGAAGGGTAGACATTGTACACATGAGTTGATCAGATCTGTTATATTATGGGACTTGGCACTATAAATCCACAATTATATATCTTACATGAAAAAAAGGTGAATATCATTAGTTGGTTATAATTATTCCTTATAATTTGGAATAGTTTTTTATTAATTGTCTTTAACTATAATTCTTTTGTAAGATGAGCATATTACACAAATTATTCACATATCTGATCCCATAGAGGGAGTTGCATATGAGAAGACCTATTTTCACAGAGTAGTGATAGAGTCACTTATTACCATGAATGAGATTTATCATGGTATTTTTATTGAAATTCCATGTGACGGTGAGGATGATGTTCTTGATATTGATATGTGATAGGGTGATAAGACTATTATGGATGCAATACACAATGATGTGGCACGAGAGGAGGATGGTCATCATGATCATCCTTACACTCCTCTATCTCCAATTGAATACAAGTCATAGATAAAACCAAAACCATAGGAACATGCACAAGTGTAAGAACATCCACATCCATAACCACATGTTATTTCTATAGTGTTATTTGACACATCTACAACTGATTCTACTGCATAGTTTTTTACTGTTTTAAATTTTAATACAATGATAGAAGCTAATTGTTCTACTTTGTTGTCATTTTTTTCTTAGATACACAACAACCTACTACACAATATCCATATTCTTCATATATTGGATATAGATCCATTCAGTAGCAACATTCCCTGCATTTCAGATAGGGTATAGGTGAGGAGACTATAAATCAACCTCTTGTCACATAGGAAGATGTGGATGTAGGTACTTGAGATCTTATGTAGGAGGTCCTACAACAGAGCATAAACATCAATAGACATGATGTGGATGCATTATCTCTACACCCGGCTATGGAATGGAGGAGAACCTAAGATATTGACACATATTGAACGAATACATGTCATATTTTTTTTAAATCATCAATGGTAAATTATTTAAAAACCTATTAAAATATTAAATATTGTTACATAAAAAAAGAAATTTATATAATTAGAAATTAATACAATGTTTATGAACAATCAAGGAACATTAATATTAATTACAAAATTGGTAATAATAATAAATAACATTTTTTAATTATATTAATACTTCTTATTATAATTATCCCTTTTATGTTTAATTAATAACTATATTGGTAATTATATAATATTTTTAATTATATTAATACTCATTATAATTATACATATTATGTTTATTAATAAAGATGTTTAAGTTAACATTAAATATGAAAAATAATATAAATTATGAATAATATTAATTATATAAATAATATAACATTATATTATTAATTAATAATAAATTATCCAATTGATAATTATTAAATATATTATGAATTAATAAATTAAAATTAATTATATTAACAAAATTTTGAAAACAAAATTACAAAAATTTCTATATTATCAATAATAATCATTAATCAAATTAAAAATTAGTAATAATAATAATGAACAATCAAGAAACCTTAATATTATAATATGGATTGAACCATGGGTTATAACCGATGGTCCTGAAATTTATTTAAAATAAAGAAGACACAAAGTAAAAGGTTAAATAGATAAATGAAAAACATGCCCAAAACTAAGATAGAAAAACAACCTTGTAAACTAGAAGGTTTAATTATTAGATTATGATCGACCACCACCTAAAACTCTATGATCATGGAATTTCCTCTAAGAATATAGATTTTTAATGTTTTTTCATTCTCAGCCTAGGACCTTGTAGAATCACCATGATTGGTGGAATCCTAATGAGTCTGAGAGTTATTTTCTTTGGATGGACCAGTTCCATTCACTATGTAAAATTACATTTTGAATGAATCAATAAAACATGATCTATTTATATTTTTATAAAGAAAAAATACGCCTTTCCTAGATCAATTTGAAGAATCTAGTGGGACACTTAGTGTGGTTCTCTTGATATAGAGATGTTTAATATCATCCACCTATTCTAATATTACCAGTTTTTGTTCTTTCTAGTTCACTGAGGCTATTCCTGAACCCCAATTCCTTCTTTGATAATGGATACCATCTCATATGTATCAAAACCATTAATAGTATCCTGAGAAGTTAAAGGATCCACACTAGTATCAATCTGAATCTCAAGTACTACTGTTTCACACATAATAGTGCTTCTTAGTTTCCACTTGTCTTTATCATACTCCAATATATGAAATTATTTGATTATAACACCATTATCTTTGGTTTCAAATCCATTTCTAGTTATCTGGGTAGCTGTAGGGTTCTCACCAAAACCAACATGTGTCTCAGATTCCTATACATCCTGAATAAGGGTGTACCTCATTTTCACATTGACTTTGGGAACCCCACTCTAAGGCCACTTGACCAACTGAAGTTTTCGTGGTTTTATAAAATCAAATAGATCTAGAATACTTGAAAAATTTCAACTAACTGTTTTCCTACACCATAATAAGATATATATAGGGTTCCAATTGGGATAACCATAGCAATTACATCATCACATTATTTCATGTGTTTCACAATAAGGTCTCGGTTAATAATCTCAACAGATGAGAATATTCAAACATTAGGTTGTTGGTCATCTGTAAAATTGATAACTTATACTTGTATGAGGAAGATGTCGCAGTATGTTTAATCTGAACACTAGTAGATATCAATGAAGAGGTGCAGTCAGTGGTGGTAGAAGGCGCACACCATTTTGTGTCTTGTAAATACCCATTGTGTAATTATGTGTGATTGCATCTTGATTAGAACAGAAGAGAGGGTTTTCATCACCAATGATTTACACCCATTTCTGATGGATGAATCATGGTATTATTTTTCCATGTCTTCCTGATAGTCATATGAGAAGCCAAATTCTTCTTCAAACACAAAGTCAATGTTTCCAATTATATTGGTACTCTTAACATCCTCCATGTTTGAAGAAAGCAATCCATTTTCTTAAATTTATTGAAATTGGTGGCCTATCAATCCACCCTCCTCAATTAAATGAATGATCTAATCATTTATAAGGATTAAATCATCAAGACCCTACCCATACCCCTAGATCGTATGTCATCCTCAATACACATAACCTCCATTTTTCACGTTACGTCAATTAGAAATACTTCCCCTTATGATCCCTATTTAGAATAGGGCAATGAGCCATGAACCTCTTTAATTTATCAATAAAGTTCAACTTCATCCCAAAATCATTAAATGACATTATGTTTTGATATATATTAAGACAATAACCAATATTGTGGAGACATTGGTAGAATTCAGATGTTTTTTCATAGTTGATATGTAGATTGACTATATACCCATAAATCAAAGACACTAAAGTTTTAATAACTGGATATGTGATGTCAATATAAAAAATATGCCTAGAAAAGTGGTCATTCCTTGATTTTAATATTTCTTTGCCCATATTTTGATGGAACACCGATGCCCAAGCCGATCTCCCATAAAATCCATGGGCGCCAGAGGAACCAAATCAACCAATAGATCTGAATCAAAGCCCGAGGGAGTGAATTCATCACATTCAAAGGGTTAAAGGAAAGGTTCTAATAATGAATTCTAAAAAACCATGGTTTAAATTAATGAGGAAAAAGACTCATGTTTTGGATTTCAAGGATGAATTTAGTATTACATTGTGAAATAATCCATTCCATAAAGAAGAAATTTTCTAGCTATCCAATCCCCAAATAAAAATTAAATAAATCCTAATCCTAGGTAATTCACACTAATGTTTTTTCAATATAAAAATATGTGTGAAATTATAGAAAACATATACTCTCTGATATTTTTAGAATTGACTCAATTGATGGATTCAAAAAAGGTTGTGTATGCCTTCATCATAATTTTCTATATCTCTAAATTATGTTGTCAGATCCCCTCAAAAGATCTATTATTTTTAAGACCATTTAATCATGTATGGTCCATGTACCGAATGTATCATCCAAATCAATTGGAGAAACATCTCCCAATGAATCCTTTCAATCCATTGGCATTGAAATGCTAGAGGTGAAACCTACAACATGCATAATGTAATGGTTGTGACCTTACTTGGATGCACCAGGATTTCCTTCCATATAAAAATTGATGATGTTGACCGCATCATTCACAACACTAGAATCTGTGAGGTCAAGGTTCTTCACAATGGGATTATTTTCCAAACCCACAAAGTCTATTATTGAATGAGAAACTACTTCCACTTCTACCTCCATTGAATCGACAAAAGAAACAACCAATGATTACATCAATTAACAGATTTCCAAGAGATCGATAATAGATCGCCCAAATCTCTAGAGTGTTCTGTCCAACACCATCATATCAGACATCAAACTTAATAAATATATTTTTAGTAATAAAATTAATATTTTTTAATTTTATTAATACTTATTTTTATAATTATCCATATTATGTTTAATTAATAGTCACATTGAAGCTACTATCAAATATTAATAGTACTATAAATTATAAATTTTATTAATTATATCAATAACATAATACTATTTTATTAATTAATAATAAATAATATAATTTACAATTAATAAGTATAATACTAATTAATAAGTTACAAATTATTATATCAATAAAAATTTTCAAAAAATGATTAAATATATCATTTTCTCTAATAAATTAATAAGTTCAACCATATTATATATTTTTATAAATTATAATATTTTTATTTAAGAGATAAATTATTAATAAATTATTATCATAAATATATTATTTATTAAATATTATTAAACATTTGACTAATTGTTAACAATCTGATAATGCATATAAAAAATAACCTTTTTAAAAAAATAGGATCTATGAACCGTGTTCACGCATCTTGTGTCAATTACATTCGAGAGGCATGAACTTGATTCACAACTCTTTCTATACCTTGTTCAATTTGAATACATTGATTAATTAACTCATTCAATTCTTCCTTAACCTGGAATAATGAATTATTCCAAAATATCCTTTTTTTTTCATTTTATAAATTCTAAATAAAATGATTCTTTTTATTTTAAATATAATAAGGTTAACATAATTAAAATGCATTATATCATTCATGACCCTACATTGGTTTATCCTCGTGAGGTCCACCATGTCCTCAAACTCATATGCATGCATGGTTAATATTATTATCATGGTTCATGAAAAATAAATATAGTAAATGGAAAATTAATATTATAACCATGGTAAATGAAATATATATATATATATCAAGATTTATACATGTGATGGTAAGAAATGTACACCATAAAAATGGAAATACCTACATTAAGGTTGTTTTCACACATTTTTTTCCCACAAAATTCATTGTTTTGGTTATGTATTTGTGAAGAATAGATTTTCTTAAATTATTTGTATATAATAATAAACTAAAAAATATTTACTTAAATAAACTTGATTTAAATAATTTGAAATAATAAATTTTCTTCTTTTTAATCTTTAATTCATTCTGATTTTTAATTATTCAAATTATTTATTTTAATTCTTAATTCATTGAATTTAGTTTATTATATGTTATTTAAAATTTTTTATTAGTCTTTGTAATACTGACAAATATTTTTTTCTTTATGATAAAATATATTGAATAATTTATAAAATTAATATGATTTTAGTGAATATCAACCAATGTAAGGATTTTGATTAAAATGGGGCACATATCCACTGGTGATCTGCACCCTTCTGCAACATCCATATAGTTGGGGATCAGTGGTTCGATCCCCACCACTACCCCAATTGTTGGGTGGGGCTTCAGTGAAAAAGGTATGATTACAGTTGGTAATGATACCGAGGGCCAGTGTATGTGGTCTAGGCAGCCACATCTCAATGTAGTGACTACAATCTGTGGGTAGTGGATGTGGTGGATGGTGGTGCTTCTGATTTCATACGAGGAAGGGATAAGAAGGGGTAGACGGCTGGTCATGTGGGATCTATGAAAGTGGGATAGACCTATTGAAAGGTGGAGCAGACCATATGGACTAGGCATGTGCGTTGGGTGAACCTATGGAGTTTGGGACTTCATGTCAGGTTGTCCTAACTTTATCACTCACAAGGCCTATAGGTTATGTATTGAGATCCCTCTCCCTAGAATAATTAGAGGGGTTTGTTTGGTTTAATTAAATAGGAGGACTTCCTCCAACTTGTTTCAAAAAAGGTGGTGGGGTAATATTTACTAAAATAATATATTTAAAGAAGGAATCAATATAGAAAAAATTGGAAACACACACTTGGGGAAAAATATTTCCATAAATTATTTTGATGTAACATTAATTTAATATAAATTGAAATAAAACTTATTTAACTTAAATATTTTAAAATATTCAAGAAATTTATTATAATTATTCAATTCATTTATTTTAAATTTTAAATTTTACTTATTTGTTTTCAATTTTGAAATTGTATATTATTCACTTTTATTCAAATAATAGTTTAAAATATATTATTTTATAATTTAATAAAAAAAATTATTTAAACATGCAATTTCATTTATAATAATTTTTTATTCTAGTTATTTATTCTATAGTATTCATGTTATTTTTTAAGTGATTAAATTTGTTTATTCAATTTAATTATTTTATATGGGAAATACAAGCTTCGAGAAAACATATACTTAAATTATTTTTATTTAAATTTAAATTTAAATTAAATTAAATTAAATTTATTTAATGAAAATATTTTAGAATATTTAGAAAAATTATTTCTAATATAAAATTAATTTAATATTTACTTTTTTATTCATATTATTTATGTTAATTTTTAAAATTACATATTTTAAATTTTAATTCATGTTATAGTATAAAATAATTTTTTTAAATATGTTATAATAATATTTATTTAAATATTGAACACATTGATTTAAAATTTGTATTCATTATATTTATTTTATAGCATTGATGTTATTTGTTTTAAGTTATTTAAATTCTATATTCAGGTTATTTATTTTAAATGATCATATTATTTAATTGTTCATTGTTCAATTTATTTACATAAAGTTTGTTTATTCAACATACTTATTTTTCATATTTATATTACTTATAGGAATGAAAATTATAATAACATGAATATGTAAAAATAAATTAATGAAATGAATAAAAATAAATAACATTCAAAAATCTAAATATATTTAATATTAAAAAATAACTTCAAATAAAAAATTAAAGTAACATGAATATATGATAATAAATAAATAACATGAATGAAAAAATTGGAAAGAATTAACTTCAATAAATAAATTTAATAACTAGAATATTTTTAAATTAAATAATTTGAATAATAATTAAATTTCAATGACTTATATAATAAAATATTTTTAATATATTTAACTAAGTAAGTTATATACAAAATATAAAATAGAAAACCTGAATAAGTAAAATATATAAGCTAGATGGAAAATTTGAAATAAATAAATTTAATGTTTAAAATAAGTAACTTGAATAAAAATGTAAATAACATGAATATTTTAAATTAACTATAAAATTTTAAATAAAAAAATAAATAACTTGAATTTTTAAAATAAACATTTTTTTAAAAATACATTTAATTTAAAAATTTTGAACTAAATTACATTAATATGTAAAACAAATAATTTAAGACAAAAATAAAATATAAATCACTTGAATAAAAATAGTTAAATATTTTCAATATTTAAAATAATAAACCCAGATAAGAAATAAAAAATAAATAACTTTAATATTTAAAATAAATAATTTGAATAAAAAATCAAAATAATTTGAAAATTTTAATGTAAATAAAAATTTTGAATTAAAAATAAATTAACATAAATATTCCAATATATATAACATAGATGTTATAAAATAAATAACTATAAGAGAATTTAAATTCATTAACTTTTCTATTTAAAATATATATTAAAAAATAACATGAATAATTAACAAACCATTATTTAGTCATCAACTATGTCCTTCCTTCAATTTGTTTTCACGGTTTCATCCCCCAGTTGTATTATTTAAGTACAAATTTCACCAAAATCATTATTTAAATAAATAATAAATAAAATAAATTTAATTTGAATATTTATAATAAGTAACTTGAATAAAAATTGAAAAAAAATTGAATATTTAAATTAAATAACTTGAATTAAAAATTATATGCATCACTTTCAAAATACATAACGTGAATGTTTTAGAATGGATATCTTGAATAAATTAAACAAATAACTAAATATATATAAATTTCTGATTTAAAATATTTTTTTATATTAAAAATTTAAAAAATTCAATATCATAATCTGAATTACTTGATTTAAAAATGATTCCTCGAGTGGTTCTCAACCATGCCTTTTATTTCTCATTATACTCATGTGGTTTCCTCCCGCAACTACATAATTTTTGTAAATACTCCATGGATAAACATATTTTGGTATGTATTTTATAAGATAACATTAATTTTAAAAATTACTATTATGTTATGAAATATTAATTTATTGGTGTCACGATGGTGATAGTGATGATGGATTTTCACTTCCCAATACAATACTCACATGGAATTCCAACCGTTTGATTAGATATGGTAGAGGCCAATCTTAACCATTGGATCACATTACATGTACTCTCTTTATATTTATATGTGTTAATGAAGTAGGTGAAATTTTTGGATCAACATTTTTTTTCCTATGCTTCCAATTTTTTTATTTTTTTATTTTATATATATATCATTATCACCATCATATGAATATTCGACTCATGCTTATTCAATGATAAACATCACCTTCAATCGATCATATATTTCATGTTTCAAAATTCTCTACAGTTTAATCAGGGTTCGATCAAGATCAGAACATGTTATCATCATGATCATCTTCACCACAATGCACATCACGATGATGAGGTCATCAATGTAAGATATTCTTACATGAAAATGGTATTTCTCATAGTTTTCCAAACATCCTTCTTTTGAGATGCTTCATCGTATGCACATTATCTACACTCATTCAGAGAGTTATATTAATAGGTGTTTCTTTTTTTCTATATCATATTTATTTACCACATCGTAATAATAATTGAATATATATTAATTATTTTCTTAATCTTTTATCATGGAAAACATGATGAGCTCTAGAATGAATCATGATTGTAAAAATTCCAATTCATTCCTTAAACTGAATGTGATTCGTAAACTACTAACAAGGTCGATGTCAATAAAAAACATTCATCAAATAAAATATTGAAATAATTCCACCTAATGTTGTTGAATAATGAGTATCGTTTACTTTTCATACATTTCAGTGCACATGTATATATTAATAAACATGTCACAAAAATGATGGAAACATAAGGAAACTTAAACTATCCCATATCTTTGTACAAACTGAAGTTGTAAAAGTTTATTATAATGTTTAAATAATATTTATCAAGATGATTTATATTTTATTTATTTAAATACACCATAATAGGATTAAAATGTTGAATTTAATATTTATGATATTGTATTCTAGGAATTATAAAACACAAAAAAATAATTTAATTTGATTTCATAAATTGAAAGAGAATATTTATTGAAATATATTTATTTCATTCCCTAAATTGAATTTAAATATACATGATTTTATTTTAAATAATTTTCCCTATGAATATAATTTTTTTGAATGATCATTGTGATGTTTTTGATTACAAAAATTAATAATAATATAACCACTAGAATTGGATTGATGAAAACAAACATTTGAAGTGATAAATTAATTTTAATAATTCATCTCTAACAGATTATGTGAAATAATATCCTTTGAAATTATGTTAAAAGATATAATCATATTTCAATTGTTTCTCATTTAGAAGAAATATCAAATAAATACATTATCCTTTATCATGTTATTATGTATTATTTATATATCCTAATATAATTAACGTTATATTATTCCCTAAATTAGATATTATTCCCCTTATTGTTCAAATATGACATAATAAATTAGATAACAAATATAATCTAATATATTTAATATAAATTATATTAATACTGGAATTTGTTATACAATTATTATTATAATTATTACTTTTTCTATTAGATTAAGAATAACTATTGATAAATAATGAATTATCATTAAAGAATCATTAATTCAATGAATAAACACTCCAATTTGAAGGCAATTACAATATTTTATTTCTTGTAGATAATAAAATTATTCATTAATTTTTTTTATCTAATTTAGGAAACTCATAATTTGGATTTTATGATGAATATTTGAGAGTTTATGACTACCGATCAAATGATTTCTCATTCATTTGGTAGAGTGAATATTTTTATGAAAATTATTCTTTGAATATTTTTTTATGATGATGTGTTTGTTTTGAATCTGTATGTTTCATCCATATTGGTTCTCATTAGAAAATCACCATCTTCAAAATACAAAGTATCCCCACTCCCATGCAGATATATTGAAAAATAATATTTGGACATGAAGCTCTAAAATATACAATAATCCTCTTGTTGATTGTTCTAACCCATTATAATTATATTAAGAATCCATAAACCACCAAATGTGTACATTATAATGAAAAATATTAGAATGGACAATGGAATATCAAGAAAATATTATATATTTTTATGTTTAAGAAAAATATTTATAAATAATATTTTGATTAGAGACTTAAAAATAACTTATATATGAGTTAGTATATGCACATGTAATTAAATTTACTAGTGGATAAAATTAATTAACTACTCTAGAATAGTGAATGTATAATATCTAGTAGTATAAATTATTAATGATTTGTTATATTTGAAGTCTTAATTACATGTATTAATTGTAATTTTGAAAAAAATATAACATGAAGACAGTGGATAAAAGTGATACCTGGATTTGTAACAAGTATTAATAAAAAGTGATTTTAAAGATTTTTTTATGTACAATCACATAGATAATGGTAAACCCAAAGTAAATTGATCCTTAAACTTTAAATATATGGAAAAATCATTTAGGCCATCGAGAATCATTTATAATGAAAATATTAATTCAATTATACATGAGAATCTGTTTATTGAAAACATATTAGACATCGACTAGGGTGAGAATGATGGATTTATTCAATGGATTCATGTCTAGTAATATTTCAAATAATTCATTCTCATTATGTTATTATGAATGCTACCTATAAACTAATTTATCATGAGTTACTAATTATTAAGGTATAAATTATTGAGGTAAATTATTCATATCATTATTATCTATTTTCAAAATTAATTTTGCATATATTTATTAATAACAAATTATGAATTATAAATGGTCACACCCACCAATAGCCTGAAATCTACTTAAATACCGTACAGAAGACACATCTACTAAATATTCATGAGTTTTATTTACTAACGGAGAGTACAAATTTAAGGATATGAATATTGATTAAAATAAATATCTATCATCATATAATATATAAAAAATGGTCTTGTATATCTATTGGAAAGATTATCATAACATTTTGATGAATATAATGTGTTAAAAATCAATAGTTTGATTATACACACTAGAAGTGTTGTTGAATTGATTATATAAAATAATTTTTCATAATTAGTAAAAAGAAATAAATATATTTTACCTTTATGAGGAAAATGAATATATCATTAAAATTTTATCAATTTAGATATTGTATTTGAAGTGATGCTAGTACTAGAGAAATTATATGATCCCATTCAATGGTGTTTATAAGAGATAATCCTACCCATTATTCAATTTTGAAGTCATGTTACTTCAAAATGGAGTATGAACAATGAAATAAACTCCAACTCATTTACATAATTTTTTATACCGAAAATAATATTCATCAGATATAGCTTATTTTTATATATAAAAAATAAATAGAAACCATTTGTAATATAGATAAAATTACTAGATGTAAAAAAATTACTATAGTGTGGAAATAGTAAAATGAAAAATATAAAAATGAAATGTAGCGTATACCAATTTTATAACTTCCAATAGAAGTGGGTTGGACCTCCAATACAATATAAAAATGATATTTTACTCTATTATACCACTCAATTGGAGGTATTCAAATAAATTTTAATTTTTAATTTCTTTTAAAACACAACAATGATATTGGACTTTGATAGATATCGACATCACATTAATTGGAAAAAATTATTAGTGTAATTTATATTATATTTAACATATAATGTTTTGGATTTATTATCCACACTACATAGACTATTGAATACTAATGGTCTTATTGTAAGAAATATTCTTCCGTATAAATTTTTATATTGGATTTATGTATGATTAATATTGTCATTGTTTATATATTTGATAACTATAAATACCTGAATGGTTAAAATGAATGAAAAATATTTCATGTATCAATAATAATATATATCCACATAAGGAATAATGTATAATTGATCCTATCATCACATTATTTTTATAAATTTATGGGGGGGTGGTTAAATTGAAAATATTTATAGATATATATAATGTTAGATATTTATAAAAAATGGTGGTATAAAGTTTTATTTGTGACCTATGAATAATTTTTTTAAAAACTTATTTAACATAAAACAGAAATTTCAATTAAAAATTACACATATTTTATAGGTTCCAAAACAAATAATGAATGAGCAATCATTTATGAAACTAATAAATTTGTTATAAATATATTTTGAAACCATTGAAACTGAAAATATCTATCATCTAATAATATCACTAGGGGTAACAATGCATTCCCTAAATGGATATCATGTTTGGATTGCCAATATAACCATTAAGAAGCGTCATTAAACAATAATTAAATGGTTATCTGAGGTACTCATTAATGAGGAATGTGATTTTTTAATGAATATCTAGTGAAAACTAACTTAAAGTTACTATTTAAATTTTTTATAATTTTGAATTCATTTCAAAACTCTTGCACAAAAAAATAAAATAAAAATACAGCATTTTATCCAGAATTTCAAAACATCAGATCATTTATATATTATAAAAATCTCAAATATCATGAATTAATTATACAAACATAAAAATAATTAACCTTTAATAATTAATTTATATATATAAATGAGTTTTATTTTATTATGATAGAAATTAAATTTAAAATAGAATCTCATAAAATTATATAGTTATTACAAATTAAATTGAAAACCCATTTTATTTTTTATTATATATAGTTATATTGTATTTTAAAAGTATGTTTCTTTTTAAATCTTATTCAGTGTTTCAAATAAACAACACCTTCAGTTGATGTGTAGTTTGTTCTAATAGGTCTAGTTATTTAATGAAAATTCCGGATCTTCTACTTAGTATTTCTCATTTAACATGTTTTAAAATTCATAATTCAAAAAAAAATTGGAAAATTTTTACCACACTACATATCGATATTTCATTTATACCCAAAGTTATAAAATAATAAATGATCATTTTTTTGTAATTTAATGACACTCTAAAGTAATTCGCTCAATGTTGAGTATCTGACATGTTTTTTTATAAATAACTAATCGAACGTGCATGTATTAATGAGAGAGTCAGTTAGCCACAAAGACCAGTGTACATTCTTGATCACTATGGAATAATAAATATATTTAAGACATTTATACTTTAGGAACAATTTCACATAATGATTATGTATCATAAGGATGAAATACATTTTAAAAAACAATCTTAGAAATAAAATATACCAAATGTGGCACAATAAAATAATGAAAATATCAATCACTTATAACCAGAAAAAATATAAAAAATGAACATAATAAATTACTTTTAAATGAAACCACCCGACATATAAAAATACAATGGAAGTAAGAAAATGAGGAAAATGTTGATAGGGAATCAATAAGTCCAAATAAATTATGATATAAAAAATATAGAAGAATAAGAAAATATGAGTTTTCCACCCATATCCATGTGACAAGTACATAGCGTAAACTTATCACCACAAATATACATGAACACAAGGTAACAATCACTAGCTACGAAAAAGTGGTATCTTTACTTTAATGGAATAAAAGAGAAAAACGTCGTATACACACAAAGAGTGTATGTAGGGTGTAATAAATGTTTCCTAATAAAATAACACTAGGGTTTTATAGTCATAATTTTTAAAATAAACAATAGAATTATAGTTTTAAAAGAAATAAAAAGGATTTATTTTCATTTTTAAAAAAAATGTATCATGGAATAACTAATTTTTAATTTATCTTAAACAAAACAAGGTAACCAAGTGGATTTTAAAATATAATTGTTCATAAATGCTAGGATAACTAAAAAACAATTTTATATCAAGGTCTATGTCAATGATTCATGGGAGGCTACCTAGAGGATAAGGAACAAAGTTCTGCGATCCTCACACTAATACCATCAATCATTTTCATGCACAATTTTAGTTATATTGGAATAAAATTCCAGAAGTTAAATTTTTTCAAGAGTACCATACTAAAATAGAGAAGAAACCCCAAAGTGGATATAGAAAAATAAGAATCCTAAACTAGTAGGGATTCAGTGTCTTGAGTAATGTACAAAACAAGTGAATAAAACATGTGTTGGTAGGGGTTATCCTAGGGTTTGTTATGATAGAGTATGGTATATATGAATGGTTCCAAATTTTCCACTTCATATAGTGGCGATATGGGTCACCAATGATCTTAAATAAGGTTTCAATGTTTTTTCAGGAGGTTTGTGATGTGTGTTTGATACACTCATCATTCACATTCATGAAGAGGGACAATAACTCGACTGAGTATGTTTTGCTGTCATATGTGGTCTTATTTTTCATTAGTATCACCATTTTTAAGGTTACCACTGATAATATAGGAATGATCAATCTAAAGGAAAAGGATTTATTAAGGCTTGGTGTTGGTTGTTTTAGAAAGTATTCCATATTGGGTAGTGTTGTGGAAGTGAAAAAGACCTCAAGGAGACTTTTTATAAGTATAATTTTGGTTATGATGTGTAATATTTGACTCAATCACTGTATAGTAGGGTTCAATTTTGTTGAATGGTTTCTATAGGAATCCTTTATGTTTATATTTAGTGATTTGGAGTTTGGTACTTCCAAACATGGTGTTTTTGGTATAAATCCACATGAATGATAAAGCTATAAGTCCATAGAATCCTTTCCTAGAACCCATATGTGTGACCATGGATAAAATTTATCCTAGTGAATATTATTTGAGTTTTTTTTGGTTTCATATAAGATATTATTAACTATAAATATGTACTAGGATCAATGAAGAGTTGGACCCTCATAGGTATCTGTGTTTCGTGTGAAGATGATCTATTTTTCCACACGAGTTCATTGGTGAGCTTCCATATATGTCAACTCGAGTAATTTTACTTTTGAGTATGAAATGATTAAAGGGTGGGAAGAATTAAGTTTCCTATATTTTATTTGGTTTTCATGTAGCTCATTTTTTTTATGAATTATCTATTACCCTATATGTGTAAAATTATAGTTTTATCTTAGGTGACAACTTATGGAAAAAACAATTGTGATTGTTTCGTTAATATCAAAATACGACATTTACTATTGGGATGAAATATTGTAATATTCCAACATAGTTCATTTTTAAAAGATATTAGTATTTATAAAAAAAATAAATAATCATCAATGAGTGTGATTGATAATAACTCATAAATAAAAGCTCAGATATAAATTCTACCATCTTGGTTTTTTTAAAATGTGGATTTTACCATAGACAAGTAATTAATTATGTCCTCCAGTGATGACCCATAGAATGAGTATTTTGGGGTCATTAGAAAAATAAAAAGGTTATCCAAAAAAATATCATTTTATTTTAGGAATTGATGATGTGTTGTTTTCATGGATAGATAGTGAGGGATTTATTTTTTTGGGAAAATGATGGAGATGATTTTTTATTTGGTTTTCTATGCCGTAATGGGGGAATTAATGGGTGAATTAACAAGGGAAAATAATTTAGGGGAGTGAGGGTGACATGAATGTTGATGGTGCTAATAAGGAGACTTATGATGAATTTCATACCCAAGAGTAATCCAACCAACTACTTTGGGAGGAGAACAAATCAATTCTATCAAAAGGTAACAAAGGGAAACTAAAGAATACATTTTTCTAATAAATTAAGTCAAAGTATATATACTTAGTTCCTAATCTCCCATTTTTTAGGAGTTAAAGATATAATCTAGGAAATAAAGTCATTATTACCACTATTTCTACAACATCTGAAGTCAACTTGGAGGATCCTAGGAAATATTTTGGTAACTCCTTCAATCTAAATTCAGATGGTATTGTAAATAGTAAATGGAGATCTATTTCCCCTATACTGGATTCTTACAAATATTATTTGGGTGAAGTTAGAGCCAATTTCCACAATGTTCATTCTAAAGAGGTCCATATTAATGAGGGATATTCTGTTCCCTTAATTTCTTTTTCTACACCTTCCCTTGGGATGTATGATTCTGTTGCTTCAACTATGGTTAATAATTTGGAGGCTACCCACTTTAATGATTCTAACAGTGTTTATGTTGAATAAAAATAGGAAAGATCTATTTTTTAACACCCCAAGATTCTATGGTGTGTTTATTTTTAAATAATTTCAATATCTTGTGTTGTACGCTACACCAATATAATCTTTCACTACACACAACACCGAGTTAGAGCGCCCCATAACCAATCAAAACGATCGTTTAAAAATTGGTTAAGGATTTTATTAAACAAATTCTGAATTTTATATATATCCTATATATTTTCAACATTGATATTATCTGTTTCATAGACATAATATAAAGACAAATTAAATTTTTCAGATAAAAGAAGTTTTTTTAAAAATGAAGGTTTTATTTATTTTAATGGATAACCTTTTTTAAATCTAATATATGATAATTTTATATATTAAATTTTTAAAAATGAAAATTTTCATTATAAGAGGGACATAAAAATTTGGTTTTGATAAATTTTTTGTATTTTTTTTCATAAAATCCCTATTTTGAGGAATAGTCATAAATACTGCATATTAATTCAGAATTGCATTTTCTCCAATTTATCTATATAGTTATATTTTCCTTATAATTGGTTTTAAAATTTAATCAGATAATGTTTTTATCATTTAATAAAAGTTTGGTCATTGAATGTAATTTTTCATTAAAATTGGAAATGAACAAATGCTTATCTTTTTATAGTTCTTACATATTAAAAACCCGCTTTCTGGTTTTAACAACATGAATTAATTTTAAATTAATTTCATCTAATTATATGTTTTGAATTTGGGAAAATGAATTATATATTTTGAATCATATATTCCAAATTGTGTAAAAACGTACCATTTATTTTTGAATATTATGAATAGTAACTCGAGTAATTATTTTTATTTACCATGGTTAAAGGATAAATTTGGAAAATGAAGGTAAAAAATAATATTATAATAATTTTAAACTACCATAAAACGTATCCTAATACTATTGTATAATATATTTCCTTCCATGAGAATCCTTAGGTCTATTTCAGTACTCAATGGATCCACTTGGGTGTCATATTTACATTTCATAATGTTTAATTTAAAGAAAAATAAAATATAACATGTTTCTCCGAACTAAACCACTTTTAATTAGATCTATATAAATATTATATTTGACTATAAATATTTATTTTAAATATTAAAATATTTCCTACATAATGGTATTATATTTATAATTTTTATACATTAAATAAATAAATTTATTTATTAAACAATGATGAAGAAGTGATTACCTTATTAATGAATGATTGAAATAAATGATATTACAATTATTAAAATAAAAGTAATTTGATATTTTTGAATCTATCCATGAATTGTTTAGATAAAAATAAAATATTTAGGATGATTTAATTTTTTTTTTCAAATGAATCATGTTTTTCATGACATTAACAAAAATCAATTACTAAATAGTGTCAAAATTGACATAAATGATTTTTAAAACAAACAATATTTTATTAATTTATATATTAGTCATGAAAATCAAATATTCATACAACTCACATATATAGTGATAGAAATTTAATTATTTATCAACATGTGATTCTCTTGGAATATTATAGTAATTATATTAACCGTAGAGTATAAAAATACAAGATGACATGGTAAGAGTTAAGTTCTTTAACTAAGGGTTAAAGCCAAAAGATAATGTTAAATGTATGACATAAAATTTTTTAAAACATATTGGTTGGGAATATGTCTACCCATACTCATATTATATACTAAATAAATCACTTTGGAGAAATTTTAAATCAAAAATAAATTTATAATAAATTAATATTTCAAGACTTTTTTAATATATCCCCTACATCTCCTATAAAAGGTCACTTATAGTTCTCTTTTATTCACACCACAAAATCCATTTAGATCAGACAAACCCTTCCCAAACCACATCTTGACTTCTCTCACTTTATCTTAGATTCCAGCCATTGGGAAGAAAAACAACTTAAGGAGTTATTTTGTGCAAATCAAAAGGAGACACTCGAAGAAGAGGTAATAATTTTATCCCTTCTTTCAATGTTATTTTCTTCTTCTACTTACTCTTCCTAAATTTTTACCATAATAAACTAATAACTCCATTATCTACTATATTATGAAAATTTTTAATTATGGAAAAATTTTATTCCTCCTTTTACCCATCATATGGAAAATATTATCACCACGCGTGCATACGTACATCTTAACGTCTCCACGTAGTGGTGTAAACGATTTTTCATCTATACTTTATTTCAACATGTATAATGATAAATATAAATGACTTAAATAATAAATATAACATGATTTTATTTCTATAAAATTCATATTACATCCTATTCCATACCATTTAACTATTAATGAAATGATATTGTCACTCGTGCGTATGTACGACTTACCATCTCCACGGCGCGATGAGTCTCATCTTCCATGTTCACCATCCAAGAATGATTATAAAATATATATATTTTATGAATAATTAAGAAATATATGACATAATAAGGCTACTGTAATATATATATATATATATTGTGTATGTATGTATGTATGTATATACATATATTTCATTCACTTACATCCATTCACTACGATAAGTAAACGGAAACAACGTTCATGCGTACGTACGACGTACGGTCTCCATGAACAGTGTATTCCATTTCATATATCTATCTATTATATATATTTATATTATGAGTATATATGATATATAAATCACATTATACATTCTGGAAGTTAGTAAATCATGATCTATGTAATATTATCAATAATAACAAGTCAAAACACCTACGATACACAAGACGATTATAACCCGAAATGTTTTATTAACATTGAATTGTTAATAAACGAGTAAAATAAAATTATAAAAGAATCATATATGATATCATAAATATTATTTGGATTCTGATAAAATTTAATAATATGTTTAAAAAACATTATAAAGTAGTTTTTCACATGTACGGAGAATATCAGACCTAAGGAAAGGGTAAATTTTGAAATCTCATTATTATCTAAGATTTTTTATGCACAAGTGTTTAATAGGAAATATTTATAATTCATTTCCATGTTTCTTAAAAAGGTTTTCCAAAGTAATATTTTTAAGGTTTTATGTAAGGGAAAATATAACTGTAACATCATTATAAGTGTTTTAAATATTTATACATCTAAATATTTATCACTAATGTCCATGTTTTTAAAATGATTTTAACGATTTATTTATTTAGACATAAATTTTTTAAAATGTTAATTCATTTTCAAATTTTCAAAGTGGTATTGGACACTTTTATTCAAAAATGTATTTTAAATGTCTTATTTTAAAATGTGTGTGACTTTTAATGTTTTTAAAGTAAAAATGGATATTTATATAAAAGAGTTTTGATGATTTTATTGGATTATTTTCTTCTATGTCAACATCCTTTGTAGGATTTTATGCTTAATTGATATTGATTTATTATGGTACAATATTTCATATTCTATTGAAGGGTTTATGATATGTTTGACTGTGGATGAGCTATTTAAATACCATTCATGCTTTATGGTTAAAGTTGTAACTTTTCATATGATAGTTTTAATATGAATGTTTATGTAAGGTTTCACCCTTTTAATATGTGGAATATATTGGACTTAGTAAGTGATAGGATGGTCGCTCTATATCCCTTCAATGCATCGGTAAGTCTCATGAGAAAAAATAGTTTCAGGGAAAATGTACATGATAGAATAATTGTGTTTGGTCTTGGCATGAGTCCTTGACATAGTGGTTAAGATGCATGGAATTATGCATTACCTCCTTATGAAATCATTTATTGGTTTTATATGTTTTTATTTGACTTGTAGAATATATATGGGAATTTTTAAATGGAATTATTTGATTTATTCATTCCATATTATGCATAAGATAATATTTTAATAGGGTTTTGTTTTAGTTTTGTACCTTACCTTAAAATTTTATGCTTATTTTTGATAGATTTCTCTATATTGTTTATCCATACTAAGCATCTAATCTCACCCCTTTCATATGTTTTATTTTTAAATGATGCAAAGAAGTGTTCTATGATTGATATGAATGGTTAATAATGGGAAATAATATCATTCTAAAAGGTCTATCTATACTATGTTTTATGTTAGAAATTTTAATGTAATATTCATGTATGTAATCTATTATCCAATACTGCTAAATAGATCCGTCCTTCAGGATTTGATTCCTTATAATCACTCTAATGTATTAAAATAATTCATTGGATCTCTGTTTCTAGGGTTAGGCTTTAATAGTTGGTATCTAATAATGTTTAGAAACAAACTTGTAAATTGAATTAGGAAACATAGATTAGGTATCATATCCCTAAGATAATCTTTGATGATAAGTATAAAAGAACCCCCTAGAATTTTGGTAACGATCATGGATAACCTAGGATTAAACCTAAGATGTTTTAGATTGAATGTAATATCCTTTGATTATGTTTTTTTCTTCAATGATATGTGTTCTTCACCCTATTCTTTCTGGTCTTAGTTAATGGAGGAAACAAGACAAAATTGGATTAACATTGACTTTGAGGGAAAATATGATTATTTTGAGAAAAAAAATTGGGTAACGACTAGATAAAACGATATTGTGTAACACCCCAAGCTTCTACGGTACGTTTCCCTTTGAATAATGCGATAGCGTGTGTTGTACGCAACCTCGAGTTCTAACACACACCACAACTAATTAAACTAGCCGTTGTGAATAGTAATACCTAATTTTTGAAATTATATATATTTTATATTTGAAAATGGACTTCATTTTTGGACTCGGAATATCGAATTTAGCCTAAGGTGAAATTTTGGTACTTTTCGGATAACTTTCATATTTTGATGAATAGTGAAAATTACTAAATTTTAATTAAAAACAACTTTTTTAATCAAAATAATTAATAGTGATAAATTATGAATTTTAGTAGTTTTAAAGTATATTTAGAATATATTTTTACCATTTAATATAATGTTGGTCATTGGACATAATTTTACAATTAAACCGAACATAAACAAGTGTCAATCTTTTGATAGTTATTATCTCTTAAAAACACGCTTTTTGTTTTGACAGCGGGAATTAATTTTAAATTAATTTCTGCCACTTCTGTGTTTTGAATTTAGGAAAATGGATTCCATATTTGGAATCAGGATGTTCAAATTGTGTAAATGGGTAACTTTTATTTTTAGACATTTTGAATAATTACTGCGGTAAATATTTTATTTACCATGGTTAAGGGTAAATCCGGTAAATAAGGGTTAAAAAATAATATTATAATAATACTAAATTAACCTAAAATGTGTCTTAACCCTATTGGTTGATACATGGTCGACCATGGGCATCTTTGGGTCTATTTTGGGACCCCATGGATCCACTTGTAAGTGATAATGACACTTTATTTTAATTTAGTTAAAATGAATACAAAAATGACACAAGCATATATCTTTTAGAACAACAATTTTTACATAGGGTTATATATGTTGGATTCTAGATTATAAATATTCATTAGAAAGCTAAAACGATTTCCTACATAATGATATTTTATTTATAATTTTTAGACATTGAATAATTTATTTTATTTATGACACAATGATGATGCAGTAATTACTATAATAGTGAAAAATTAAAATAATTGATATTATAAATACACAAATAATTATAATATGAAACTTTTAATGAATTAAACTAATTTTATATGATAATATGATATATTAGGATTGATTTAATTGACTTTGTTCGAAGTAATCAATATGTTAGGAGTTTCAAAAAAATCAACTATTGAATAGTGTCAAAATTGACATAAAAGAGTTCTTAAAACAAATATTATATTATTAATTGTTATTAAATTCCTAAAAATCTAAGGTTCGGCCAAGATACTTATATTATGATAGGTTCCTCATTAATGGACCACTTGGGGGTCGCTTGTATGTATATGGTAAGTCTATTAACCATATAATATAAAAATACAAAGAGACATTGTAAAAGTGAAACTAATTAACTTAGAGTTAATACTTAAAGATAAGGTTAATATAAGTACCCAAACCTGTCTAAATTCTATTGGTTGAGTGGTTTTCGACCTATCCCCACCTTAACCTTTGAATAATCAACTTTGGAGCCTTTAGAAACCGAATATGAATTTATTATAAATTAATATTTCTAACTTTTCCAAAGGTGCCCCTCACCCCTCTTATAAAAGGGCACTCCTCCTTCTCATTTCTTCACACCTTCAAAGCCTTTTGGTTCGGCCAAACTCTGCCCAAATACTCTCCCAACATCCCTCACTACAACCTAGAGGCCTTAGTTTGATCAGAAAGCCAACCTAAGGAGCCCTTTTGATCAAATCAAAAGGAAGAACCCAAAGAAGAGGTAATGATTTCACCACCCTTTTCTAAGTTCATTTCTTCTTCCACTTATTCTTCCTTTGTTCTTACCATTCTAAAATAATAACTCCAGTATCTCACATATACTGTGATGTTATTATAAGTATGGTACAACCATATTCAGTATTCTATCCACCCTTTGAATAACATGTCACCATACGTGCGTACGTACGGCTTACCGTCTGCACGTCGTGGTGTAATTGTTATTCAATATATTATTATTTGGATGGGTATAATAATGATGTGTAACTCATGTAAATAATAAATATAACATATTAATGATTCTGTATATATGATATACCATCCATTTATATATTATTTTAATATCAAAAGAATGATATTGTCGCTCGTGCGTACGTACGGACTACCGTCTCCACGAACGCGATAAGATTCATTCTCCATCATATCCATTCAAGTATTATTCTCATTTTAGGGTTAAAAATAATGTTAATATCATTATGATTATGAATAAGATATAATCTATCCATTACAAACATGTCTTACGTAACCAAACATTTAAGAAGAACGAATCGATTATCACCCGAAACGACGATAATACTAAGATATTATTAATAAAGCAATGTTAAAAGATCATATATGATATCATATTAATGTATATGATTCTTGTATAATTTAATAACAATTATTTCACCATTATACAGGAGGTTAACCTACCCCAACAAAGGAAAAGTACAAGGTAAGGGTTATTTCACAATCTCTTCTTTATCCGAGGTTGTTTATACGTAATAATCTACTGGGATCTCGTTATCATCCACATCCATGTTTCTTCAAAATGTATTTCAAAACATTTTTACTATTTACAAGAATATGGGTTAAAGTCATTTATACCCTTGTTTGACTTTTTATAAGAGGTTTATAAAGGAATCTTTCCGTTGTTTTCAAAACAAGGTCCTTTTTAACCTTTTCGACAGAATTGAGGTAAGAATGTTTTTTTAACTTATACGGCGGGTGCGGTTATTTTCCGCCGTTATAAAATCGTCGAAGCTTTCCATACAAGCTTATAAGAATATTTTCAAAGAAAATGTTTTATTTTATATGGATCTTAAATGATTTCAAAATAAAAGGAGATACTTCTTTAAAAAGAATTTTGATTTCATCTATGTCAACATCCTTTGATGGATTTTAAGATTATTTGAAGTTGATTTATTATGATACAAAACTTCTATATTGTATTGAAGGTTTTGTGATATGTTTGACTGTGGATGTGCTATTTTTATACCATTCATAGTTTATTGTGAAAGTATTGACATTTCGTATGCTAGTTTTAATACGAATGTTTATGTTATGTTTAAACCTTTTCATATGGGAATGCATTGGACTTAATAAGTGACGGGTGGAGCCCGCTATAGCTCCTCGATGCATCGGTAGGTCTCATGAGACAAACTAGTGTCTTGGCACAAGGCCTTGACAAAATCTTATTTGTAGTCTTGGCACGAGGCCTTGGCTATGTGGTTATGATAGTCTGGCATTATGCATTCCAACATTATGAAAGTGGTTATTGATTTTTGCATGTGATTATTCGATTAGTAGAATATCCATGTGAATAAGTAAATGGCATTATTTCATTTTATTTATGCCATACCATGTTGAAAGTTAATATTTAAAAGGCTTTTGTTTTAGTTATACATTGCCTTAAATGTTTATTCTTATTTATAAAAGTTTCTGCTATATTGTTATCCTTACTGGGCATTTGAGCTCACCCCTTTTCTATGTTTTATTTTTCCCAGGATGTGAAGAAGTAAGTTATGAATGACCTGCAGGGATTTTATGGGGGGTTAATAGTGTGGATTGTGGAAACATTATGTTGTTGTAGTAGTTTTTCATTTTATAATGTAATGTAAAACTTATGAATATATCTAGTGTTTCCAAGGCTACTAAACCAATCGGTCTTTCGAGATTTGATCTTTCTTGTGATCATGACAATGTTATGTAATAATGCACCGACTCTGGGTAACTGGGGTTGGGGCGTTACAGTTGGTATCAGAGGAAGTTTAGTAAAAACCTTGGAAGCTAGATTTAGATAAACTCTGATTAGAGCACATAGACCTAAGATGAACTTTGAGGATTTGTATAGAAGAACTTCCTAGAATTTTGGTATTGTAGAGATTTTGTGAGTTTTCCGAGAAATACATCCATGTCTGGATACGAGCAGGTAGAGGCGGCTCTGGCACAGATGTACCTAGGGGTAAAACCCGAAAACACCGCTTTGAGCTAGACTCGAACGGGAACTGGTGCACGACAACGGGCCTTGCTGCACTCTTGGTTACGACACTCCCGGGGGATATGCTTAGGATAACTCTCACTATCTTTACAAATCATTATGAAGGGTTTATGAGTATATACTTCCTCAAAGAAAACATTTTTATGATTATGGATTATATCCATAAATAGTTCAATTTATGCTAAGTGTTTTATAAGTATGGGATTATGTATTTTGATTCATAAACTGATCTAGTTTATTCCATTGTTTAGAAATGGCGCCTAGTGGAAGAAATGGAAACCGTATCAATGCACGCACTCCATGTAGGGATTTCCCTCCTGCTCAAGATAATTATAGTGGGGCTGGTGATGCAACTGGTGCTGATCAGCTAATCACCATACTGGGACAACTTACTCAGGTTATGAATAATAACCTTACCCGTATGGAGCACCCTGATCCGCAGCGTGGAGGATCAATGTTAGATCGATTCATGAGGCAACAACCACCAACGTTCAATGGGAATACAAATCCCTTAGTAGCTGAGCAATGGATATTTTCCCTAGAGAAAATATTTCAGGCTTTGGGGAGCAGTGAAAGGGAAAAAGTTATCATGGCAGTTTACCGCCTCACTGGAGATGCTGATCAATGGTGGTCATTGATTCAAAATACTAAAGAAGATGATGAAGTGTCAAATATGGAGTGGAGGGAGTTCAAAGATCTGTTTTTAGAAAAATACTTTCCTCGCGACCATCGAGCAGATATGGAAAGACAATTTCTGAGTCTGAGACAAAAGGAGGATGAGAATGTCACAAAGTATGAGGCTAACTTTACAAGGTTAGCGAGGTACGCTGGTGATTATATTCGCAACCCAAGAAGTAAGATTGATCGTTTCTTTGATGGGTTAAAACCATTTCTCCGTCGAGCATTAGTCTCACAATCCTTTTCATCGTACGAAGACATTGTCTCATGTGCTATCAAGACCGAAAAGGAATTCTCTAAGTCTTATGACTTTAAAGCAAAGCAAGAGAAGAAGAGACCTGCTGATCAATTTGGGAATGGAAATAAGGGGAAGAAGGGAAAGGTTGAATATCCATCTTGTGGTAAGTGCGGGAAGAAACACCCCGGTGCTTGCCTGAAGGGACTGGGAGTCTGTTACAAGTGTGGTGAAAAAGGCCACCAAGCTCATGATTGCAAGGGGAAGAAGGAAGCTACCAACGTTCAGTGCTACAATTGCAGGGAGATGGGGCATTATGCAAATGCATGCCCTAAGCGTCAGGAGAACTTACCTCAGAAAAGGCCAAGGGATCAAGGCCAGGCTTATGCTATCACTACTGCAGAGGTAGAAGCTCCAAAGGACGTGGTGGCAGGTAATTTAATGGTTTCCTCAAGTTTAGAAAATGCATTATTTGATTCTGGATCATCGCATTGTTTCATATCTTCCCAGTTTGCTAAGAAAATTAGATATTTCCAATTTGATTTAATAAGGGAGTTGTCAGTTCAAACTCCTAAGGGAAGTATCGTTGCAACAAAGTTTTGTGAATCAGTCCCCATTAGAGCACATAAATTTTCTTTATCTGCTGATTTCATCGTCATACCTATGATTGAGTTTGATATAATCCTCGGTATGGACTGGCTTTCGGACTATGATGCGAAGATTTATTGTAAGAAGAAAGAGGTTACGATTCTTGATGATAATGATAAGGAACACCTTATTTTTAGAGCAGAATCGTCACCACCTAATTCTTATTTAGATCCACCCCCAGTAGCTCAACTTAATTCAATTATTGGGGAGGAAGAGAATGAAATAACTGTCGGTGAGGAAAGGAATGTTCAAATAGAGGATGTACCTATTGTGAAAGAATTTGTAGATGTATTTCCGGAAGATTTACCTGGACATCCTCCAGAACGAGAAGTTGAGTTTTCCATTGATTTGATTCCTGGATCAAGACCTATATCGAAGACCCCTTATAGAATGGCCACTGTAGAGTTAGTCGAACTAAAGAAACAACTAGAGGAATTGAGTAATAAGGGATTTATTCGCCCTAGTGTTTCTCTATGGGGAGCCCCTGTTCTTTTTGTTAAAAAGAAAGATGGATCTATGAGGTTATGTATCGACTACAGGGAGATCAATGCTATAACGATAAAGAACAAGTATCCCCTACCTCTTATTGATGATTTATTTGACCAACTGCATGGAGCTCAATAATTTTCAAAGATTGACCTTCGATCTGGATACCATCAGTTGTGTGTGAAGAAGGAAGACATTCCGAAGACAGCATTTCGAACCAGGTACGGGCATTACGAGTTTACTGTAATGCCGTTTGGATTGACTAATGCACCCTCTGTATTCATGGATCTGATGAATAGAGTTTTCAAGGAGTATCTCGATGAATTTGTGGTGGTATTTATTGATGATATCTTGGTATACTCCAAAACCTACGAAGATCATGAAAATCACTTGCGCATTATCTTGAAGACTTTGAGGAGGCATGAATTATATGGGAAGTTTAGCAAGTGTGAATTCTGGCTTCAGGAGATTTCTTTTCTTGGCCATATTGTCTCTAAAGATGGAATCTCTGTTGATCCTTCTAAGACCAAAGCAATCCAAGAATGGCCAGCACCTACGAGTATAACTGAGGTACGTAGTTTTATTGGTTTGGCAGGTTATTATCGACGTTTTGTCCAGAATTTTGCCTGATTGGCTAACCCATTAACGAAGCTCACACGTAAAGGGGTTAAATTTGTTTGGACAAAAGAGTGTGAAGAATGTTTCGAAGAACTGAAGAGACGATTAGTCAATGCTCCTATATTGACTCTACCATCGGGGAATGATGGGTTCGTTATTTATAGTGATGCATCAAAGAAAGGACTTGGTTGTGTCCTTATGCAGAATGATAGAGTTATTGCCTATGCATCACGACAGTTGAAAATTCATGAACAAAACTATCCTACTCATGATCTCGAGTTAGCAGCTGTGATCTTTGCTTTGAAGATATGGAGGCACTACCTCTATGGTGAAAAATGTGAGATTTATACTGATCACAAGATTTTGAAGTATATTTTCTCACAAAAAGAACTCAACATGAGGCAAAGGAGATGGCTTGAATTACTCAAGGATTATGATTGCACGATACACTACCACCCGGGGAAAGCAAACAAAGTAGCAGATGCTTTGAGCAGAAAAGACCATGGAGTTCTGAACATGATGAGAATTGAAAGGGATCCAATTTTCATGGATCTAGTGAAGATGGACATGGGAATAACCAGGGAAGGTGAAACATCAATGCTTTTTCAAATGGTTGCCAAACCATCTTTACTAGAAAGGATTAAGAGTTCTCAGACCGATGATGAAGAATTTCAGAAGAAGATTAAAGCTGTGAATGATGGGAGATTGAGAGACTTTGTGTATGAAGATGGAATTTTGAAATTCGGGAAGAGACTTTGTGTTCCCAATATACCTGATCTAAAAAGGGAATTGCTGGATGATTCTCATAGTTCCAATTTCTCTATACACCCTGGGAGCACCAAAATGTATAGAGATTTGAAAGAACATTTTTGGTGGGACACTATGAAGAGGGAGATTGCTGATTTTGTGTCAAGATGTATGGTTTGTCAACAAGTGAAAGCTGGAAGGCAACAGCCTGGAGTAGTCATGCAACCGCTTCCCATACCGGAGTGGAAATGGGACAATATTACGATGGACTTTGTCATGGGGCTACCAAAGACTCCTAGAAGGAACGATGCAATATGGGTGATTGTTGATCGTCTTACCAAGTCAGCACATTTTCTTGCTATAAGAGAAGATCTACCCCTGGAACGTCTAGCAAGACTATATATTAATGAAGTTGTGAGACTTCATGGAGTACCCCTATCGATTGTTTCTGATCGTGACCCCCGTTTTACTTCAAGATTTTGGAAAAGTCTTCAGAAATCCCTGGATACTGAACTTCATTTGAGCACTGCTTACCACCCTCAGACAGACGGACAATCAGAACGGACTATTCAAACCTTAGAAGACATGTTGAGATCTTGCTCACTTGACTTTCAGGGTATGTGGGATCAATATTTACCACTGGTAGAATTTTCCTATAACAATAGCTTCCATTCGAGTATACAAATGGCACCATATGAAGCGTTATACGGAAAGAGGTGTCGTACACCAACCTTTTGGGATGATGTTGGTGAAAGAAAACTTGTAGGCCCAGAACTGGTGGAGGAAACGGTGGAAAAGGTGAAGGTAATCCAAAATCACATCAAAGCAGCTCAAAGTAGGCAGAAGAGCTATGCCGATAATCGAAGGAAGGATTTGGAATTTCAAGTCGGTGATCATGTTTTCCTGAAGGTATCTCCGTGGAAGGGAGTCATACGTTTTGGTAAGAAAGGTAAATTGAGTCCCAGGTACATCGGACCTTTCGAAATTCTAGAACGAATTGGGGCTGTAGCTTACCGATTGGCAATGCCGCCAAGTCTCTCCAAAGTTCACGATGTGTTCCACGTATCTCTGTTGAGGAAATACATGCCTGACCCAATGCATGTACTCACCTATGAAGATTTAGAACTGAAACCCGATCTGTCTTATTGCGAAGATCCCATCAAGATTCTTGATACGAGAGAACAAGTGCTGAGAAACCGGACGACGCGTCTGGTAAAAGTTTTGTGGAGGAATCATAAGATGGAAGAGGCAACGTGGGAACCCGAGGAACTTATGATGAAGAACCACCCGAGTCTTTTAATGCAGTAATACCCTAGAAATTGCGAGGACGCAATTATTTGAAGGAGGGGAGAATGTAACACCCCAAGCTTCTACGGTACGTTTCCCTTTGAATAATGCGATAGCGTGTGTTGTACGCAACCTCGAGTTCTAACACACACCACAACTAATTAAACTAGCCGTTGTGAATAGTAATACCTAATTTTTGAAATTATATATATTTTATATTTGAAAATGGACTTCATTTTTGGACTCGGAATATCGAATTTCGCCTAAGGTGAAATTTTGGTACTTTTCGGATAACTTTCATATTTTGATGAATAGTGAAAATTACTAAATTTTAATTAAAAACAACTTTTTTAATCAAAATAATTAATAGTGATAAATTATGAATTTTAGTAGTTTTAAAGTATATTTAGAATATATTTTTACCATTTAATATAATGTTGGTCATTGGACATAATTTTACAATTAAACCGAACATAAACAAGTGTCAATCTTTTGATAGTTATTATCTCTTAAAAACACGCTTTTTGTTTTGACAGCGGGAATTAATTTTAAATTAATTTCTGCCACTTCTGTGTTTTGAATTTAGGAAAATGGATTCCATATTTGGAATCAGGATGTTCAAATTGTGTAAATGGGTAACTTTTATTTTTAGACATTTTGAATAATTACTGCGGTAAATATTTTATTTACCATGGTTAAGGGTAAATCCGGTAAATAAGGGTTAAAAAATAATATTATAATAATACTAAATTACCCTAAAACGTGTCTTAACCCTATTGGTTGATACATGGTCGACCATGGGCATCTTTGGGTCTATTTGGGGACCCCATGGATCCTCTTGTAAGTGATAATGACACTTTATTTTAATTTAGTTAAAATGAATACAAAAATGACACAAGCATATATCTTTTAGAACAACAATTTTTACATAGGGTTATATATGTTGGATTTTAGATTATAAATATTCATTAGAAGGCTAAAAAGATTTCCTACATAATGATATTTTATTTATAATTTTTAGACAGTGAATAATTTATTTTATTTATGACACAATGATGATGCAGTAATTACTATAATAGTGAAAAATTAAAATAATTGATATTATAAATACCCAAATAATTATAATATGAAACTTTTAATGAATTAAACTAATTTTATATGATAATATGATATATTAGGATTGATTTAATTGACTTTTTTCGAAGTAATAAATCTGTTAGGAGTTTCAAAAAAATCAACTATTGAATAGTGTCAAAATTGACATAAAAGAGTTCTTAAAACAAATATTATATTATTAATTGTTATTAAATTCCTAAAAATCTAAGGTTCGGCCCAGAGACTTATATTATGATAGGTTCCTCATTAATGGACCACTTGGGGGTCGCTTGTATGTATATGGTAAGTCTATTAACCATATAATATAAAAATACAAAGAGACATTGTAAAAGTGAAACTAATTAACTTAGAGTTAATACTTAAAGATAAGGTTAATATAAGTACCCAAACCTGTCTAAATTCTATTGGTTGAGTGGTTTTCGACCTATCCCCACCTTAACCTTTGAATAATCAACTTTGGAGCCTTTAGAAACCGAATATGAATTTATTATAAATTAATATTTCTAACTTTTCCAAAGGTGCCCCTCACCCCTCTTATAAAAGGGCACTCCTCCTTCTCATTTCTTCACACCTTCAAAGCCTTTTGGTTCGGCCAAACTCTGCCCAAATACTCTCCCAACATCCCTCACTACAACCTAGAGGCCTTAGTTTGATCAGAAAGCCAACCTAAGGAGCCCTTTTGATCAAATCAAAAGGAAGAACCCAAAGAAGAGGTAATGATTTCACCACCCTTTTCTAAGTTCATTTCTTCTTCCACTTCTTCTTCCTTTGTTCTTACCATTCTAAAATAATAACTCCAGTATCTCACATATACTGTGATGTTATTATAAGTATGGTACAACCATATTCAGTATTCTATCCACCCTTTGAATAACATGTCACCATACGTGCGTACGTACGGCTTACCGTCTCCACGTCGTGGTGTAATTGTTATTCAATATATTATTATTTGGATGGGTATAATAATGATGTGTAACTCATGTAAATAATAAATATAACATATTAATGATTCTGTATATATGATATACCATCCATTTATATATTATTTTAATATCAAAAGAATGATATTGTCGCTCGTGCGTACGTACGGACTACCGTCTCCACGAACGCGATAAGATTCATTCTCCATCATATCCATTCAAGTATTATTCTCATTTTAGGGTTAAAAATAATGTTAATATCATTCTGATTATGAATAAGATATAATCTATCCATTACAAACATGTCTTACATAACCAAACATTTAAGAAGAACGAATCGATTATCACCCGAAACGACGATAATACTAAGATATTATTAATAAAGCAATGTTAAAAGATCATATATGATATCATATTAATGTATATGATTCTTGTATAATTTAATAACAATTATTTCACCATTATACAGGAGGTTAACCTACCCCAACAAAGGAAAAGTACAAGGTAAGGGTTATTTCACAATCTCTTCTTTATCCGAGGTTGTTTATACGTAATAATCTACTGGGATCTCGTTATCATCCACATCCATGTTTCTTCAAAATGTATTTCAAAACATTTTTACTATTTACAAGAATATGGGTTAAAGTCATTTATACCCTTGTTTGACTTTTTATAAGAGGTTTATAAAGGAATCTTTCCGTCGTTTTCAAAACAAGGTCCTTTTTAACCTTTTCGACAGAATTGAGGTAAGAATGTTTTTTTTAACTTATACGGCGGGTGCGGTTATTTTCCGCCGTTATAAAATCGTCGAAGCTTTCCATACAAGCTTATAAGAATATTTTCAAAGAAAATGTTTTATTTTATATGGATCTTAAATGATTTCAAAATAAAAGGAGATACTTCTTTAAAAAGAATTTTGATTTCATCTATGTCAACATCCTTTGATGGATTTTAAGATTATTTGAAGTTGATTTATTATGATACAAAACTTCTATATTGTATTGAAGGTTTTGTGATATGTTTGACTGTGGATGTTCTATTTTTATACCATTCATAGTTTATTGTGAAAGTATTGACATTTCGTATGCTAGTTTTAATACGAATGTTTATGTTATGTTTAAACCTTTTCATATGGGAATGCATTGGACTTAATAAGTGACAGGTGGAGCCCGCTATAGCTCCTCGATACATCGGTAGGTCTCATGAGACAAACTAGTGTCTTGGCACAAGGCCTTGACAAAATCTTATTTGTAGTCTTGGCACGAGGCCTTGGCTATGTGGTTATGATAGTCTGGCATTATGCATTCCAACATTATGAAAGTGGTTATTGATTTTTGCATGTGATTATTCGATTAGTAGAATATCCATGTGAATAAGTAAATGGCATTATTTCATTTTATTTATGCCATACCATGTTGAAAGTTAATATTTAAAAGGCTTTTGTTTTAGTTATACATTGCCTTAAATGTTTATTCTTATTTATAAAAGTTTCCGCTATATTTTTATCCTTACTGGGCATTTGAGCTCACCCCTTTTCTATGTTTTATTTTTCCCAGGATGTGAAGAAGTAAGTTATGAATGACCTGCAGGGATTTTATGGGGGGTTAATAGTGTGGATTGTAGAAACATTATGTTGTTGTAGTAGTTTTTCATTTTATAATGTAATGTAAAACTTATGAATATATCTAGTGTTTCCAAGGCTACTAAACCAATCGGTCTTTCGAGATTTGATCTTTCTTGTGATCATGCCAATGTTATGTAATAATGCACCGACTCTGGGTAACTGGGGTCGGGGCGTTACATATTGTGATTATGCCAAATCAATTTCTATAATATATGATCAACAATGAGATATTTTATGACTTTTCTAACACATTTCCTAATATGATGATGAACATTTATAAATGTTCAAATTTTAAAAATCATAGATGAAAGTAGATTTGGATTCCTACATGTCATGAGGAAGGGAATAAGAACCTTGAGGAATAACACAAATAGAGGGGAATATGTTATCTATGTGGAAAAAGGGTCATAGAGTGAACAATTTTTTTTGGAGTTCAATGTTTTATCTATGGAAATAATAGGCATTAACTAAATCAATTCCCAAACATAAGAATCAAATTCTAAACCAAGGAAGTACCTATTGAATGCCAACCATTAAATTGAAAAGATTAATGTATTTATGTATTTAGATCCAAGAATTATGAATAGTAAATTTTAGAAGGAGTATTTAGTTTATATTTATCGTAAAGTATTTTCAAAAATATGTTGATTAGTTATAATGGACAATAAAATTGATTTAAGGATATGATTACATTTGGAGAACATATGATTAAGGTAAAGATAACCCTTAATATGTTCCTTATGTTAAGATAATGATGTTTGGATAAATATATATTGGATTTAAATAAGTAAATTGGATGATGATAGTTTCTTGAGAACTAATTATGGATTTTACAACAAGAGGGTTATGCTATCATGTATGAATTATATACCTTTTTTGGACTTAAGGAATAATCCACTATGTTTTTGAACAAGGAAGCATGAAATTTTTCAATAAGGATATCTGATAATTCAGGTTGTTACTGTGACTCAAGAGAATACATGATGAAGGTGTTCACATGTTTGGAATGTGACCACCAAGAAAATCCCTATGAGATATAGGAGGTAAATGCTAAGACAATTTGGGTCACCTATTTCTAAAGTTTTAGATTTTATGTTTTTGAAAATATTGAAAGTTATCCATTTATGGATAGTATAAGTTATACTCCATTTGAAGTTTGTTAGATTAATGTATTATCTTACTATAGGAGGACTTATGCATATGTGTTAATGTGTGATAATTGTTTTTGAGACAGATGGAATGAACTATAGTTCCTTTTATAGAATCCATGAACTTCCAACAATTTAGGATTAGAAAATTCTATATAATTTCATTGAATAAAAGATAATGTGTAAATTGTTCAAAGAATTACTAATTATGAGATTGTACTGAAATCATGTATGTATTTCTTCTAAATTTCTTCAAATTTAGGGAAATAATCTTGAAAAGGAAATGTTTTTCCTAGTACATTCTTTTGGGTTCAATCAAATGGCCCCTTAGATCATCACAAATTTATACCATTATAGTTGTTAACATTTTCCTAATCATGTTCTATATCGCTCTATATAAGAAAATGATCATTATTTATTTATTCAATATCCATATTTTCCTACATTAAATACACCTATATTTTATCTCAGGTAACCTTCTTACTTTTTTTTCTCTATTTTAAAGTGGATGTTTTATCAACCAATTTTCTGATGTGGGATTGCAATAAATTGATTTCGAATAATCAAACCATAGTTACCGAAGCCAAATTTGAAAATTGAGAGGAATAAATTTATTTAAGTAGGGGAAAATGTAGAACCCCATGATTCCATGATATATTTCTTTTTAAATAAATTCAATAGCGTGCGTTGTACGTTACACAATGATAAGCTTGTGCTACACACAACACTGAGTTCGAACACACCATGACCTATCAAGATAGCCATTTAAATAGAGGTTATGGATATTATTACCCAATTATATTATTTTATATATATTCAATATAATTTTTACATAATATTATGTATTTCTTTGACATAATATAAGGACAAATTATATTTTGCAGATATAAGATTTTTTTTAAAATGCAGTTTTTTCACCTTTTAATGGAAAAACTGTTTTAAATCCAATATTTGAAACTTTTATATATTAAATTTGAAAAAATGAAATTCTTCTTTATAATAGGGACACAAAAATTTTGTTTGGATAATGTTTTGGTAATTTTATAATAAAATCTATATTGTAATGAATAGTAGGAAATAATTCATTTTAATTTAAAACTGCCTTTTCATCTAATTTATCTATATAGTTAGATTTTTATTTTAATTGGTTTTAAAGTGTAATTGGATTAATTTTTTATCATTTAATATAATTTTGATTATTTCAATTAATTTCACATTGAAATTGGACATAAAAACATGCCAATATTTTAAATAGTTTTTATTTCATAAAAATCTACTTTCTTGTTTTGACAACTGGAATTAATTTTAAATTCATTTACTCAAATTCTATGTTTAGAATTTGCGAAAATGTATTACATATTTTTAATCATATGGTCCAAATTTGTTAAATTGGTATGTTTTTGGACATTATGAATAGTTACTTCAGAAATTATTTTTATTTACCATGGTTAAAGGGTAAATCATGTGAATAAGGGTAAGAAAATAATATTATAATAATATAAAACTTCCCTAACACGTAACCTAATCCTATTCGATTATATATGGACAACCATGATCATCCTTAGGTCAATATTAGGATCCCATGAAGCCACTTGGGTGTTATAATGGCCTTTTATACTGTTTAATTTATAGAAAAGGAATTTATAACATAAACATGTATCTCATAACTAAAACAATTGTAATTTGGTTTATATAAATGATCTATTCAACTATAAATAGTCATTAAAATTATAAAATATTTCCTATATAGTGGTATTTTATTTATAATTATTATAAAATTAATATAAAAATATATTTCTGACGCAATGATGAGGCAGTGATTACCCTATTAATGAATGATTGAAATAAATGATATTATAATTTTTAAAATTAATTTAATTTGATATTTTTCATTCAATGAACGAATTTTAAGGATAAAATCTACATTTTAGGTATGTGTTAATTCTTTTTTCTAGAAGTAATCAAGTTGTTATGACTTTAAAAAAAATCAATTACTAAATAGTGTCAATATTGACATAAATGAATAGTGAAAACATACAGTATTTCATTAAATGATATAATAGTCATAAAAATATAAGATTTGTACAACATAATTATATAGTGTTAAAAAGTTACTTAAAAATATAGTTATGGTTTTATTGTCACTTTATAGTAACTATATTAGCCATATAGTATACAAATACCAGAATACATGATAAGAGTTAACTTATTTAACTAAAGGTTAAAGACAAAAGATAATGTTAAATTACGAACCCAAACATTCTTAAAACCTATTGGATGAGAGTATATTCGACCATACTTATCTAGTCCTAGAAATAAATCACTTTTTATCCATTATAAACCGAAAATCAATTTATAATAAATTAATATTTCAAGACATTCCTAAAGTGTCCCTCATATCTCCTATAAAAGGGCACTTAACCTTCTCTTTTATTCACACCACCAAAGCCATTTGGCTTTCCCAAATCCTTCCCAAACCTCCTCAAAAATTCCCTAACTTCATCCTATAGGAAAAATTTCTGGAATAAAACCAAATTAATGAGTCCTTTTGTGCAAATTAGAATGAGACACCCGAATAAGAGGTAATTGTTTTATCCCTTCTTTCAAAGTTATTTTCTTCTTCTACTTCCACTTCCTCTGTTGTTACTAAACTAAAATAAAAAAGCTAGAATATAATATATTATGAGATGTTGTCATTATTTTAAATTCTTATTCCTCCTTTTACCAATCCTATGAAATACAATATCACCACGCGTGAGTACGTATGGCTTACCGTCTCTACACTATGGTGTAAACTATTTTTTATCTACACATTATTTCTATGGGTATAATGATGAATATAAAGGTTTTAAATAATAAATATAACATGATATTATTTATTTAAAATTACTATTCAATCTATTTCTATATCATTTAACCATTAAGGAAATGATACCATCGCTCATGCATACGTACGACTTACCGTGTCCACGACGCGATGACACTCATCTTCCATGTTCACCATCCAAGATGGATTATAAAATAATATATATTATGAATAATTATGAAATATATGACACAATAAGGATAATGGATTTATATATATATATATGTACATATACATCATGCCCTTACATCCATTAAACACGATAAGAAAACAGAAACAACGTTTATTCATAGGTACGACATATTGTCTCCATGAATAGTGTATTCCATTTCACATATATAAATTATATATATATATTTATATTATGAGTATATATTATATATAAATCATATTATATATTCTTGATGTAAGTAAATCATTATCTATGTAATATGATCAAGAATAAAAAGTCAAAAAATGTATGATAAGCAAAGCGATTATTACCCCAAATGTTGAATTAACTTCTAATTGTTGATAAACGGGTAATATAAATTCCTAAAATAATTATATATGATATAATAAATATTAATTTGATTCTGATATAATTTAATTATATATTTATAAAACATTATATAGTATTCATGGATACATATGGAGAATATCGGACCTATGGTAAGGGTTAATTTTGAAATCTCATTATTTTCCAAGATTGTTTATGAATAAGTCTTTATTGGGACATATTTATCATTCAAGACAATTTTTATTAAAAATGTTTTAAAAATAATATTTTTAATGTTTTTTAAGAGAATATTTACCTAAAACATTATTATAAATGTTTTAATGATTTATAATTTTACACCTTTTCCATTAATGTCCATGTTTTAAAAATAGATTTAATGATTTATTTATATAAACACAAATGTATTTAAATATTAACTATTTCAAAAAGATTAAAATTAGCATAGGACACATTGATTCGAAAATTTCTTTTAAATTTCTTCTTTTATAAATTTTTCATCATTTAATGTTTTAAAATTAAAAATGAGTATTTCTTTAGAAGAGATTCAATGAATTTATTAGATTATTTTAATATTTGTCAACATACTTAATTGTATTTTCAACTTAATGGAGATTGGTACATTCTTCCATATTTTATTGAAGGGATTATGATATGTTTGAATGTGGATGTGCTATTTTAATACCATTCATGGTTTATGGTTAAAGTATTAACATTTCGTACGCTATATTTAATACGAGTGCTTATGTTTTGTTTAAACTTTTTCATATGGGGAATTTATATGACTTATAAAGTGAATGGAAGGGACCGCTATAGCCTCTTGATGCATCGGTAGGTCTCATTAGACAAACTAGTGTCTTGGCACAAGGCCTTTACAAAAAAACATTTGTACGTTTTTGGAACGAGGAATTGACGTAGTGGTTAAGATGTCTGGAATTATGCATTCACTCATTATGAGATTAGTTATGGATTTTATATGTGATTATACAACTAGTAGAATATCCATGAGAATGTTAAAATGGAATTATTTGATTTATTCATTCCATATAATTCTGAAGATAATTTTTATAAGGCTTGTGTTTTAGATTTGTATAGAGCCTTAAATGTTTATTATTATTTTTGATAGCTTCCTCTATATTTTTTATCTTTAATGAGCATCTGAGCTCACCCCTTTCTTATGTTTTATTTTCCCAGGATGATAGGAAGTGTTTTATAATTTATATGCAGGGTTAAGCTACGGGAATAATAGAGTTCTAAATGGATTACCTATGCTATTTTTTATGTTATAAATTGTAATGTAAACTTCATGTATGTAATCTAATTTCTGAGACAGCTAAAATGATTGGTCCTTTAAGATTTTATTCCTAGTAATCATGATAATGAATTAAAATAATGAATTGGATCTTGGATTCTGGGGTTGGGGAATTATAGTTGGTATTAATTTATGTTTAGAAAAAACATTTGAAATATATTTATAAAAATTAGATTAAGGATCATAACCCTAAGATAATATTTGAGGATAAGTATAGAATAAGCCCTTTGAATCTTGGTAACGAACACAGATATCCTAGGATTAAACCTAATATTTTGAAAGTACCTTCCCTTGATTTTTTGGTTTTCTAAAATGAGATTTGTTTCTCACCCCATGCTTTCAGGTCTAAGTTAATAAAGGAAACCAAATGTAATTGGAACAACATTGAGTTTAAAATAAAATCTGTGGATTTTGATAAAAAAAATGGATAATTACTGGAGAGAAAGGTATTGTGATTATGGAGAATCAATTATCAAAATATATGATTAATAATGTGATCTTTAATGACATTCCTGAAAAATTGCATAAGAAAAAGATTAATGTTTATAAATTTTCAAATTTAATGAAATATATAGGAAAGAATATCCTGCATCCGACATGTGATGAAGAATGGAATAAGAACCTTGAGGAATATCTCAAATGGAAGGGAATATGTTATCTCAGTGAGAAAAAAGGGTCATAGAGTGGCAAATTATTGTGGTGTTTAATTTTTTATAAGTGGAAATCATGGGCAGTACCCAACTCAATGCACAGACATAAGAAACTAATTCTAAACCAAGGAAGGACCTATTCCATGCCAACCCGTTAAATTGGAAATATTGGTGTATTTATGTATTTGGATCCAAGAATTATGAATAGTGAATTATATATGGAGTATTCTATTTATGTTTTTCACAAAGGATTTTCAAGAATATGTTGAATAGTAATAATGGGAAAGAAAATTTATTTAAGGTCATGATTATATTTGGATAACATATGATTAAGGAAAAGATAACCCTTAATATATTACTTACATTAAGATAATGATGTTTGGATAAAGATATGTCCTATTTGAATAAGTAAATTGAAGGATTATAGTTTATTGAGAACTAATTATAGATTTTTTGACAAGAGGGTTACGATATCATGGATAAAGTATAAAACCTTTTGGGACTTATGGAACAATCTAATATGTTTTGAAACATGGAAAAACTCATTTTTTCAATAAGGATATCTGATAATTCATGTTGTTACCATGACTCAAGAGAATACATGATGAAGGTGTTGACATGTTCGAAATGTGACAACTAAAATCTAACCAATGAGATATGGGACATAAATGATAAGCTGATTTGGTTCACCTCTTCTTAATGTTTTATATTTTCAGTTTTTGTAAGGAATCAAAGGTTATCCATTTATAGATAGTATAAGTTATACTCTAGTTTAATTTTGTTATAATAAGGTATTATCTAGTTATAGGAGGACTTATGCATATGTGGTAACCTATGATATGTTTTTTTGTTGAGACCATTGGAATGAAATGTCATTATATTTAAGGATCGCATGATATACCAACAATTATGGAATGAAAAAAATCAACTTCATTTATTTGAATAAGAGATAAAGTGGAAATTGTTCAGGGCATGACCAATAGTGAGATTTTATTGAAATAAAGTAATTATTTCTTCTCATTTTATGCGCCTTTAAGTAAAGGATCTTGAAAACCAAAAATTATTTCCTATTACATTATTTATTGATCAATTAAATGGTCCCTTGGATCATCACAAACTTATACCTTTATGGTCGTTAACCATTTATTAATCATGTTCTCTACCGCTCTGCATCAGAACATGATCGTTAGTTTTTTCTTCCATATACATATTTTCCTACATGAAATATTAGTATATTTTATCTTGTGTAACCTTATTACTTTCCTTTCTCTCTTGTAATTTAGAATTTTTATTGACCAATTTATCTCATGTGGGATTGCAATAAAAGGATTTTGAATAATAACAACATAGTTACCGAACCAAAATTTTAAAATTTTGTGGAGGAAATTTAATCAAGGAGGGGATAATGTAACACACCAAGATTCCACAGTGTGTTTCTTTTTATATAAATTCAATAGCTTGTGTTGTATGCTACACCAAGACAATCTTGCGCTACACACAACACTGAGTTCAAGCGCATCATAACCTTTCAAACTAGCAGATTAAAAATAGGTTATTAATAGTATTATACATAATTTTAATTTATTATATATCCCATAAAATTTTAACATTCATATTATGTATTTATTAGACATAATATAAGGACAAGTTAAAAATTTTCATATAAAAGAAGTATTTTTCAAAAAATGCAGTTTTTCCACCTTCTAATGGAGAACAATTTTTTTAAAAAAATATTTTAAACGTTTATATATTAAATTTAAAAAAAATAAATTATTCTTTCAAAAAGGTTAATAAAATTTAGTTTGGATAAATTTTTGTTATTTTTATAATAAAATACATATTTTAATGAATAATGTGAAACACCGCATTTTAATTTAAAACTGCATTTTCATCTAATTTATCAATAAATTGATATTTTCATTTCAATTGAATATAATGTGTAATAAGATTATTTCTATATCATTTAATAAAAATTTGGTTATTGGAAGTAATTTAACATTGAAATTGGACATAAAAACATGTCAATCTTTTAATAGTTTTTACTTTTCAAAAACCTGCTTTCTGGTTTTGAAAATGGGAATTAATTTTAAATAAATTTCTTCAAATTCTATGTTTGTAATTTGGAAAAATGATTGACATATTTGGAATTAGAAGTAACTAATTGTTTAAATAGGTAATTGTTATTTTTGGAGAATATGAGCAGTAACTTCGATAATTATTTTTAATTACTATGGTTAAAGAAAAAATCAGGTAAATAATGGTAATACAATAATTTTATAATAATATAAAACTACCATAAAACATGTAATATTATTCTTTGATGATATATGGTCTACCATGAGAATACTTAGGTCTATTTTAGGACCCCATTAATCCACATGGTTATGATAATGACCTTTATAATGTTTAACTTAATGAAAAGAAAAATAGGACATAAACATGCATCTTCTAACTAAAACAATTTTGATTTGGTTTATATAAATTATATATTAAACCATAAATATTAATTTTAATGATAAAAATTTTAAAAACATCATAGTATTTTATTTATAATTTTTATACATTAAATAAATAAATTTATTTAAGACATAATGATGATGTAGTGATTACCTTATTAATGAATGGATGAAATAAATGATATTATATTTATAAAAATAAATTCAATTTGAGATTTTTTATGCCACAAAAGATGTTTTGGACAACATTGACATTTTAGTGATGATATAACGCTTTTTTTTCAAATCAATCAAGTTTTATGACTTTAAAAAAGATCAATTACTAAATAGTGTCAAAATTGACGTAAATGATTTTTTGAAACAAAAACTATTTTAATAAATGATATAATAGTCATTAAAATATAATATTCAGTCAACTAACTTATATAGTGTTTAAATATTCATAATTATACACTTTAGGTTTTATTTTCATTTTATAGTAAATATTTTAACTATATAGTATTCAAATACAAGAAGACATGGTAAGAGTTACCTTATTTAACTAACAGTTAAAAGAAAAAGATAAAGCTAAATTCATGACCTAAACTTATCTAAAACATATTGGTTGAGAGTATTAGGATCCATACTCATATTATAATATAAATAAATTAATTTTTATTCATTACAAACCGAAAATTAATTTATAATAAATTAATATTTCAAGACATGCTTAAAGTGTCCCTCACCTCTCCAATAAAAGGTAACTTTCCCTTATCTTTTAGTCACACCTACAAAGCCATTTTACTCATCCAAAAACCACCAAAATATCTTAAAAACATTCCTAAATTCATCTTATAGTACAATTTTAGGGAAGAAAACCATATTAAGGTTTCCTTTTCTGCAAATCAAAAGGTGACACCTGAAGAAGAGGCAATCATTTTATCATTTTTTTCAAAGTTCTTTTATTCTTCTACATGTTATTCCTAATTTGTTACCATAATAAAATAGTAAATCCAGAATCTAATATATGATGAGCCATTTTTATTATGGGGAAACATTATTCATCTTTTTACTCATCCTATAAAAAAAATAATAGCATGTGTGCATACGTATGACTTACCCTCTCCACGCTGTGATGTAAACAGTTTTTCATTTATACTTTATTTTGATGGGTATAATGATCAATATATATGAGGTAAATAATAATTATAACTTTATATTTTTTTAAAACTCATATTATATCCAATTCCATACCATTTAACCATTAATGAAATGATATGGTCGCTCTTGCATATATACGACTTACCGTCTTCACGATGCGATGAGACTCATTTTCCACGTTCACTGTCCAAGAATGATTATAAAGAAATATAAATTATGAATAATTATGAAATATATTACATAATAATCATACTGGATATATATATATATATATATATTCACAAATATGTCATTATCTTACTTCCACTCAATATGTTAAGAAAACAGAAACAACAGTCTTGTGTATATACGACATATCGTCTCCATGAATTCTGTATTCCATTTTGTATATATATATATATTATATATATATTATGATTATATATGATATATAAATCATATTATACATTCTGGAATTAATTAAACCTTGATCTAAATAAGATGATAAGAAATATCAAGTCAAAACATGAATGATAAACAAAGTGATTATTACCTGAAATGTTGCATTTACTTGGAATTGTTAATAAAAAAGTAATATAATGTCATAAAATAATAATATATGATATCATAAATTTTATTTTTATTCTGATATAAGTTAATAATATGTTTATAATATATTATACAAGAGTTTCAGACATGTACGGAGAATATCGAACCTAAGGTAAGGGTTAATTTTGAAATCTCATTATTACTTGAGAATGTTTATGCATAAGTGTTTACTATAACTTATTTATCATTCATGTAAATGTTTCATAAATATGTTTTCAAAATGAATATTTTAAGGTTTTCTGTAAGGGTATCTTTAACTACAACATCGTTATAAATGTTTTAAATATTTATACTTCTAATCCTTTCTCATTAATGTCCATGTTTTCAAAATGGTTTTAACGATTTATATATATGGACATAAATGTTTCAAAATATTAATTACATTCAAAAGTTTCAATTTGGAATCTTAAAATTTGATTAAAAAATTTCTTTTAAATTTCATCTTTTATAAATTGTGTGACGTTTAATGTTTTCGAAGTAAAAAGGGATATTTCTCTAAAATAGTTTTAATTATTTTATTAGATTATTTTCATCTATTTCAACATCCTTTGTTGGATTTTATGAATAATAGAGAATGATTTATTAGGGTAAAATCTTATGTATTTTATTAAAGTGTTTATGATATGTTTGGCTATGGATGTGCTATTTTAATACCATACATGGTTTATGGTTCAAGTATTAACATTTAGTGTGCTAGTTTTGATATGAGTGTTGAGCAATGTATTGTTTTCAAACAATTCAAAATAATGTTTTTTAAAGGGGGAGATTATTTTAAATAATACTCTGTCTCTTTATGATGATTTTGATGCTCACAAATACCCTTAATTATTTACTAATTATTTCGTTGAGTATTTTGCAGGAATTTATTTTATTTATTTATTTCATACAACGAGATTTCATACTTCATTTATTCCGAGATCAATTTTAGCGTGTTCTGGAATCACTGTAGCGCAAGATCAATTTTAGCGTGTTCTGGAATCACTGTAGCGCGAGATCAATTTTAGCGCGTACTGGAATCACTGTTCATACCCTACGTTGATGAACGTAACGTATGGATGAAAAGTTTACCTTTTATGTTATTTTGAAACATATGGTTAATGAACCTTACGTTGTTTAAAAGTATTGAAGAAGAACATTACGTTTGGAAGGAACCTTACGTTTTCGTTGTTGGACAAGTATGGAAGAGAAACCATACGTTAGTTTTCAGTGTTGAGTTTGTTTCTCAAAAGTATGGATCATCAACCTTACTTTTATAATCAACCGTACGTTCTTTGGAGAGTTGAAGCAAGACAAAGTATGGATGATCATCCCTACGTTTGAATGCTGAAGAGAAAGTATGTATGTTCAACCTTACGTTTGTGAACCTTACGTTTGTGAACCTTACGTTTGTGAACCCTACGTTTGGAGCCACGTCATCAACCCTACGTTTGGCGTCGGGATATTTTTGACAGACGATGTTTCCTTTTGCATTGGTCAAACAAGCGGTTTATTAAGCGGATTTCGAGCCGATTCTTAAGTACGACTTTGACTGAATCAAAGACGATTTACAACGGATTAATGATTTATTTAAACGGAGCTTTTTGTGCCGATTCTTCAGGGGAGTTACAACGGCTCTGTTATTTCATTTAATATCGCGAATCTAAAGGAGATTTTTATGGATCTATTTATGCGGAAGAATTTCTCAGATTTGAATATATATGTTCTATCTTGGAAACTTCGGATTTTATATATATACACAGAAAAGTGTGTGAAAGATATAGATTGATCTTTTAACGAGCAAGAAACAGAGACTGTGAAAAGGCGTTCTTTTCTGGTGATCGAGAAGAAGTGTAAAACCTTTATTACCGAAGGAAGATCTTGATAGCAGATTCACGTGTTCTACATCGACTATCTGTTGTGAATCTACTGCTGATGAAGTTGTGAAGTTTCTGTTAATATCTATTGCAACTGGATCGACTCAGAACTGTTTTGATTACAGATCTTTATTTTCTGAAGACAACGATCTATCTATTGTCAATTGCTTTCTGTTGCAATTGTGAAGAACAACTGGAAAAGTGTTTTCTTTATCGAAACCCTTTTTATTTTTGAGTGATCAGCTTCTCGTTCTAAGCTGTGTGGGTTCGTGTTTGAACCAGGAAGGCTGTGTTTGCCTGAAACTTGTAAAGGTGTCAACTGCCTGTACTCAGTTGTGAACAGGTCTATGGAAACGAGGACCAGATAGTGAAAATCGCCAAGCTCGTGGATTTGAGCGTTGGTGGAGTGGACTAGGGGCCTTCTGTTCCCCGAACCACTATACATCCGTGTGTTCATGCTTTCACTTTTTCCGCTGCATATTTAATCGAGCAAAAGCATAGTGGACAGAATTTGTCTAAATTGAAGAGATTATAATATTTTTGAAAAGACACAATTCACCCCCCCCCCTCTTGTGTGTAATCCGTAGATTCAGATCCAACAATTGGTATCAAAGGAGGAGCTTCTTATTTTTAAAGTCTTATCAAGCTAGAAGTATTTAAAGATTATACATAGTGTATCATGGCTGATATGGGAGAGGGAATGTCAATGGTCAGAGCACCTTACTTTAATGGAGATAATTATGGCTGCTGGAAATCACGTATGATTATTTATCTGAAAAATCTTGGTTACAAAGTCTATTCAAAGATTATGACTCCCTATGAAATTCCTGAAAATCCCGATACATGGAGTGCTGCTACAGAGGCTGAGTATGACATAAATTCAAAAGCTATGAATGCAATCATCTGTGGTCTAGGACTAGATGAATTTAACAGAGTTTCTCAATGCCCGACTGCATATGAAATGTGGCAAACAATAGCTGTTGCTTATGAAGGAACAGATAATGTAAGACAGATGAGATATGCAACTGCTAAGTTAAAATTCGATACTTTCAGAATGATTGAAGGAGAGAGCATCACTCAGATGAATGGAATATTGACAGAAATTGTCAATAATATAACAGCTCTAGGAGAACCAATCAAGCAGGCTGATCAAGCGTTGAAGGTACTGAGAGTACTTCCTACTCGATGGAATGGAATCTCTGCAGCAATCAGACAATCAACTTCTGTTAAAGATCTAACTATGAGAGAACTGATTGGTACATTGATGATGTACGAAGCTGAAATGCAATATGAGGTAAATGAGCATAAAGTCTACATAAAAATGGAAAATACTGCTTTGAAAGTGACTTCTCAACAAAAGGATAGAAAGATGAAGAACAGAGAAGTAAGTGCTAAATCAGAAAGCTCTGATTCTTCAAATTCGGATGAAGAACTGGCTCAGCTAGCCAGAAAATTCAGAAAGTTCTATAGTAAGAAGAAAGACTTCAAGAAATCCTTCAAAAAGGATAGAAAGGAAGTGAGATGTTATGAATGCAAAAAGATGGGACATATCAGACCGGATTGCCCAAAATTGAAAGATGCAAAGAAGAAGAAATTCTTCAAAAGAGATGATTATGAGCAGAAAGACAAGAAATCTATGAAAGCTACTTGGAGTGTTTCTGAAGACTCAAGTAATTCTTCTGAATCAAGCTCAGAGAAGGAGGAATCCAATTTAAAAGCAAATATGTGTTTCATGGCTGAAACTGATGAGGTACACTCATACTACTCCTCTGACTCAAATAATGAATCAAACTCTGAAACAAGCTTCTCAAATAAAAAACTTGCAGCTTACTGCAATATGCTTGAAGAAAGGTATGACTCATTATTTAAAAAATATAAATCTATAAAGAACTTGCATAAAGCTATTTCAGATGAGAGAAATACTTTGCTAAAACAACATAAGGAATTAATTGACAAATACAACTCTGCTGACTCAAATAAAATTAATTTTGAATCAAAAATAAAAACTCTACAGGATGAAGTAGAATCTTATAAAAAGGCTGCTTTAGTTTTTACAAAAGGAGAAAACGTCTTAAATGAGATACTTGGAAAAACTGTAATTAAAAAGGAAAGGTTTGGAATTGGAAGTAAAGGAGAAAAACCTAAGTTATACAAAAATTATTTTGTTCCTAGCACTAAACAGGTTATTTGTAACTACTGTGGAACAAAAGGTCATATAGTTAAAAACTGTTTTCTAAGAAAACCTCAAATATGTGGAATTAAGAAAGCTTATATTTCCAATGATCTATTTGATTCAATCAATTTTAAGAAAACAAAGCAAATCTGGATACCCAGATCACTGCTTGCTAACACTCCTGGACCCAACAAAATATGGGTACCAAAGCAATTTGTTTAAATGTCTTTGCAGTTAGCAGGTCACCAAAGAAAGAAAGAAATATGGTATATGGACAGTGGCTGCTCAAGACACATGAGTGGAACTTCAGCTAATTTCTCTTCTCTTACTCGAAAGGAAGGAGGACTTGTCACCTTTGGTGACAATGCCAAAGGAAAGATTATTGGTATTGGAACAGTTGGAGATCCAGAGACAGTCTCAATCAACAAAGTACTTTATGTACAAGGGTTAAAACACAATCTGATAAGTATCTCCCAACTCTGTGATGATGGATACACTGTTGATTTTACTAACAATAGTTGTACTGTTTCTAAAGATAAACTGTTTAAGTTTAGAGCACCCAGAACTGATAATGTTTATACTTTGGATTTGTATTCCTTGTGTAAACAACAAGTAAACTGCTTAACTGCTAATATAAGTGAATCCTGGATCTGGCATAGAAGACTTGGTCATTGCAATATATATGCTTTACATAAATTATCTAAGAAACATCTAGTTCTTGATTTGCCTAGTCTCAAATTTGAAAATGACAGATTCTGTGATGCATGTCAGCTTGGCAAGCAACACAAATCATCATTCAAATCTGTTAATAAAGTTGCTACAACTAAGCCTCTAGAACTTATCCATATGGATTTGTTTGGACCTTCAAGAGTAGCAAGTTTAGCTGGTAAATTGTATGTTTATGTATTAGTTGATGATTATTCTAGATTTACTTGGATTTTCTTTTTGAAATATAAAAGTGAAGCTTTTAGTTTATTTGAAGGTTTTTGTAAATCTATTCAAAATGAAAAAGGTTTTAATATAATCTCATTGAGAAGTGATCATGGTGGAGAATTTGAGAACCAGGAATTTAATTCCTTTTGCTCAAACATGGGTATTAAACACACCTTCTCTGCTCCAAGAACACCTCAACAAAATGGGATTGTAGAAAGAAGAAATAGAACTATTCAAGAAATGGCTAGAACTATGTTAAATGAATATAGCCTACCTATATATTTCTGGGCAGAAGCTGTTAATACAACTTGTTATATAATGAATAGAATTTTAATAAGACCTATTTTGAAAAAGACACCCTATGAACTATGGAATAACAGAAAACCTAAAGTAAATTACTTTATAGTTTTTGGATGCATGGTTTACATCTTGAATACCAAAGATAATCTTGGTAAATTTGATCAAAAATCTGATAAAGGTATTTTCTTAGGATATTCTGCAACCTCCAAAGCTTATAGAGTCTATAATAAAAAGTTAAGGATTGTTGAAGAATCAGTTCATGTGAAATTTGATGAATCTGATCCTTTTGAGAAAAGGATAGAACAAATAGATGAACCTGATTCTAATGAAAACATGAGACCTGAGAATTTAAAGAATGATTTTGAAAATGATATAAAAGAAATTCAGTCCAGTTCAGAAGAACATGATACTGAAGAACCTTTGAATGTAATGCCTAGACAGTCTAGAACCTTAAAGAATCACCCTTTAGAATCTGTGATAGGTGACTTAGAGACTGGTATTCAAACAAGAAGAAACTTTGGAAACATAGTTGAATTCTCTACTTTCCTATCCCAACAAGAACCTAAGACCATAAAAGAAGCCTTAGATGATGAGAGCTGGGTAATAGCAATGCAGGATGAATTGAACCAGTTCAAGAGAAATAAGGTTTGGGAATTAGTCGAAAGACCACATGATTATCCAGTAATAGGAACTAAATGGGTCTTTAGGAATAAACAGGATGATCAAGGGATAATAACTAGAAATAAAGCAAGATTAGTAGCTAAAGGATATAATCAAGAAGAAGGAATAGATTATGATGAGACCTTTGCACCTGTAGCCAGGTTAGAAGCCATTAGAATTCTTTTAGCCTATGCATCTTATATGAATTTTAAATTATTTCAGATGGATGTTAAATCTGCCTTTTTAAATGGTTATTTAATGGAGGAAGTTTATGTTGAGCAACCTCCTGGTTTTGAAAATTCTCAAAAACCAGATTCTGTTTTCAAACTTACTAAAGCTCTTTATGGCCTTAAACAAGAACCTAGAGCTTGGTATGAAAGACTAAGTTTTTTTCTTTTGAAAAATGATTTTACTGTTGGACTAGCAGATCCAACACTCTTTAAGAAAACTGTGAAAAATAATGTTTTATTGTTTCAAATTTATGTTGATGATTTAATTTTTGGATCGACCAATAAAATTCTTTGTCATGAATTTTCAGAATTAATGCAAAAATAATTTGAAATGAGTATGATGGGAGAATTAAATTTCTTTTTGGGTCTTCAAATATTTCAAAAAGATTTTGGAAATGTTTTAAATCAATGCAAATACATTACTGATTTACTTAAGAAATTTGGACTTGAAAACAGCAAGACATTTACAACTCCTATGTGTACTAATATAAAACTTGATTTGGATGAAACTGGAAAATCAGTGGACAACAAGTTATATAGAGGTATGATTGGTAGTTTGTTATATCTTACTGCTAGTAGACCAGATATAATGTATTCAGTATGTCTTTGTGCTCGATTTCAATCAAATCCCAAAGAATCCCATTTAACTGCTGTTAAAAGAATTTTTAGATATTTAAAAGGTACTATTTATCAATCTCTGCTTTATCCAAAAACCTCTGATTTTAATTTAATTTCATATTCAGATGCTGACTTTGGAAGCTGTAGATTAGATAGGAAGAGTACTCCAGGAACATGTCACTTTTTAGGAAAGTCTTTAGTATCATGGTCTAGTAAGAAACAACACTCAGTTGCCCTGTCAACAGCCGAGGCAGAATATGTGTCTGCAGGTAGTTGTTGTGCACAGGTGTTGTGGATGAAAAACACTCTTATGGACTTTGGATTAAATTTCAATAATACACCTATTTTATGTGATAATACTAGTGCAATTAATATCTCAAAAAATCATATTAGTCATTCTAGAACTAAGCACATTGATATAAGACATCACTTTTTAAGAGATCATGTGTTTAAAAAAGGATATATTTTTAGAATTTGTAAATACAGAAAATCAATTAGCAGATATTTTTACTAAACCACTTCCCACGGCAAGGTTTGAATTTATTAAGGGGGAGTTAGGTTTATTTAATTTTAAATAGTTTTTTTTAAATCTTATTCTGTTTTCGAATTCTGCTTAATTTTTGTTTCCCGCTATAAAGTAATTTTATTTTGTTTTAAATAAAAGTAATGATTAGTGATTACACGGGAATCAAGGCTGTCAGAACCGTTTCACCTTCTAAACTGTTTCACCTTTTTCGGAAACCCTTTCGAAAACCTAGAACCGCACATCTGCTCCAAAACCCTTTTCTGAATCTTCAAACCCTAAACTTTCGAACCTTCAGAAATCGTTGTTGAAATGGCAAAGACTAAGCGTCCAGATGAAGCTGAGAGCAGTGCTGCAAAGAAACCTAAAGTAGTTGGTCGGAAAATACTGCAAGGTAAAGTCATCGATTTAGAATGGCTGTTTGAAACTAATTTACTGTTGAAGCAAGCGTTGTCGTTTCAAAGCCTTGAGCAAGCTTTTAATAGTGAAAATTCTGAGTTTCTTTATGAGGCAGAAATGAGACATTTCTTTAGAACTGTTCAGTTTAGCCTTGGAGATACGGAGGATAGTTTATTGGCTCAAATAGAGGATAAGGACTTTTCCATATCATCTGTAGAGATAAGTCAAATTCTTAAATGCCCTCATGAAGGAGTTTTTCATTTCGATTTACGGAATATTGGAGATTCTGTACATAAGTTTGAAGACATTATGTCTTTTCTGTTTGGAACCAGAGTGATAAAGAAAATGTTTATTAAAGATTTGGAGCACGATCAGAAAATCTTGGTAAAATTTGTTCAGACTGGTTTAGCACCAAGGATGGCTGAGATGGAGAAAATCCTATACCCTGACATGTACATAATGTATCTTCTGATGTGTGATATTAAGTTTAATTTTCCTCGGTTTATGATAAGATATCTGAGATACTGCTGTCAGAGTGAAGCAAGAATGACCTTTTTCCCTTATGGAAGGTTCATTTCTTTGTTTTTGTTTAAAAGAGGAATGATCAGATTGGTAGATGCTGGGGTGAAATGTCACCACAGTAATGTTTTTAATGCTGGAACTTTGAGGAAAGTAGGATACTTCTGGAGCACAATTAAAGGAAAACTCTTACCTGTTGGAGCTAAGGAAGACTCGGAGAGTGCTCAGGCTCAACCGGCTAAGTCCAAGGAGGGACAAGCAGAATCAAGAGTTAGTACAGTGGCAAGGAGAATTCGTTTTGAGATGGAGGAAGTTGAGGAAGAGAGAAGTCAAGAAGGACTTCAATCTAAAAGGAAGAGGTCAATTGATGAAGAAATTATTTCTCCTGCCTTGAAATCCTCTGAACCGGTAATTTCTTATTCATCTGTGAGAGAAGCTGTTGTGGAGCAGACTGCACCGATAGAGGAACCAGCAGCTCAACCGGAAATCCAAAAAGAACCTCAATCTGCTGCTGTGGCTGTTGAAAATGTAATACAACAAGAACAACCTATGGAGGCAGTGCCTGGTGAAGAAGTGGCCCGACCTCAAGATTTACATGAAAATATTGTTCTTGACCAATCAGTAGAAGTCAGAGAGACTACTGTTCGTGATGAACATACTTCTGAAGCTAATACAGAGGTACTTCAGGAAGATTTTTCAGTGGAAGAGTTTGAGGCTTCAAAAGCTAGTTCAGTGGATCAACCTTGTCAGGACAAGGACAAAGAACAGTCAGATGCAGATTCTTTACCACTTGCCCTGCCTCATCAACCTTTTTCTGGACATGAGAATAGAGCACAGGATGCCCCTGATTCGAGAAAAGAAGAAGTTGTTGAGCTGTACAAGCGTATCTCTCAGTTAGAATCTGAGAATGTTAGTCTCAGAAATTCTCTGAACTTAGAGCAGTTAAAGTTTCAGAAGCTGAAAGAATGTACTGTTTCAAGACAGGAAGTAGATTTGTTTAAGACTGATATGTTGCATGCTGTTGATCAGTTAAAATCAGAGATGGTAAAGAAAGATGATATGTCTGAGTTGAAGATTTACATGGAGAATAAATTTGAGTCAGTTGCAAACAGTGCTGTGAGTGGATCAGGCTCTTCACCTGATTTGATTCGGAGATTTCAAGAAATTACAAGAGCACTAAGCAATATGAGTGACATATTACACGATATTCAGTGTAATAGTGCCCCTTTGTCAGTTTTGCTAGATAATCAGAAATTTTTAGTGGATCAGTTGACATCTGGAGAGCAACCGATTAGGATTCTTTTGAATCAGTTATCAGAAAAGCTGGCTCTTTTTGTTGAAAAAGAAGAAAGAATGCATGAGTTTTTCAGAGTTAATTTGATTGAAGATATTCATATGACTCAAGAGAACAGAGATCTTATCATCATGTTAGGAGATGGGATGATGAAGAGGCTCAGAGAACAGTTTACAGAGATCAAGACCGTGATTCAAAGGAGGTAGACACTTTTTTTTCCCTGTCTTATCCATGAACCTTGATTCCTCTGTATATCACAATCGTTTATATATGTAACAGCTTGTGAATGAAAATTCTTTTCTTACTTCTTTTTGTTTTTTTGTTTATTGATTTATGACTAAGTTAGCTAGTATAACAAATTCACTTATTCATACACAGTTAATTATAGCATTTACTTATAGTTCAGTGCAATATTGAATGTGTTCAAATCCGTAATTTTTCATTCTTTTTGATATCACAAAAAGGGGGAGAATTTGGATAAACACAACATTTAAATTCATTTGTTTCCTATGAAGGAATTTGGATATATACGACATTTATCATTTATCTATTTTTTAGCTGAAAATTTATTTTTATGGGGGAGAAATTTTATTATAGTTAAATATTGTTTTAATCCTTTCAGAATTCTAAAATTTTAAAGATTGCAATTAAATTAGTTCTATTATTTTATGGGTTTTGTGATCATAAAAAAGGGGGAGATTGTTGAGCAATGTATTGTTTTCAAACAATTCAAAATAATGTTTTTTAAAGGGGGAGATTATTTTAAATAATACTCTATCTCTTTATGATGATTTTGATGCTCACAAATACCCTTAATTATTTACTAATTATTTCGTTGAGTATTTTGCAGGAATTTATTTTATTTATTTATTTCATACAATGAGATTTCATACTTCATTTATTCCGAGATCAATTTTAGCGTGTTCTGGAATCACTGTAGCGCAAGATCAATTTTAGCGTGTTCTTGAATCACTGTAGTGCGAGATCAATTTTAGCGCATACTGGAATCACTGTTCATACCCTACGTTGATGAACGTAACGTATGGATGAAAAGTTTACCTTTTATGTTATTTTGAAACATATGGTTAATGAACCTTACGTTGTTGAAAAGTATTGAAGAAGAACATTACGTTTGGAAGGAACCTTACGTTTTCGTTGTTGGACAAGTATGGAAGATAAACCGTACGTTAGTTTTCAGTGTTGAGTTTGTTTCTCAAAAGTATGGATCATCAACCTTACTTTTATAATCAACCGTACGTTCTTTGGAGAGTTGAAGCAAGACAAAGTATGGATGATCAACCCTACGTTTGAATGCTGAAGAGAAAGTATGTATGTTCAACCTTACGTTTGTGAACCTTACGTTTGTGAACCTTACGTTTGTGAACCCTACGTTTGGAGCCACGTCATCAACCCTACGTTTGGCGTCGGGATATTTTTGACAGACGATGTTTCCTTTTGCATTGGTCAAACAAGCGGTTTATTAAGCGGATTTCGAGCCGATTCTTAAGTACGACTTTGACTGAATCAAAGACAATTTACAACGGATTAATGATTAATTTAAACGGAGCTTTTTGTGCCGATTCTTCAGGGGAGTTACAACGGCTCTGTTATTTCATTTAATATCGCGAATCTAAAGGAGATTTTTATGGATCTATTTATGCGGAAGAATTTCTCAGATTTGAATATATATGGTCTATCTTGGAAACTTCGGATTTTATATATATACACAGAAAAGTGTGTGAAAGATATAGATTGATCTTTTAACGAGCAAGAAACAGAGACTGTGAAAAGGCGTTCTTTTCTGGTGATCGAGAAGAAGTGTAAAACCTTTATTACCGAAGGAAGATCTTGATAGCAGATTCACGTGTTCTACATCGACTATCTGTTGTGAATCTACTGCTGCTGAAGTTGTGAAGTTTCTGGTAATATCTATTGCAACTGGATCGACTCAGAACTGTTTTGATTACAGATCTTTATTTTCTGAAGACAACGATCTATCTATTGTCAATTTCTTTCTGTTGCAATTGTGAAGAACAACTGGAAAAGTGTTTTCTTTATCGAAACCCTTTTTATTTTTGAGTGATCAGCTTCTCGTTCTAAGCTGTGTGGGTTCGTGTTTGAACCAGGAAGGCTGTGTTTGCCTGAAACTTGTAAAGGTGTCAACTGCCTGTACTCAGTTGTGAACAGGTCTGTGGAAACGAGGACCAGATAGTGAAAATCGCCAAGCTCGTGGATTTGAGCGTTGGTGGAGTGGACTAGGGGCCTTCTGTTCCCCGAACCACTATACATCCGTGTGTTCATGCTTTCACTTTTTCCACTGCATATTTAATCGAGCAAAAGCGTAGTAGACAGAATTTGTCTAAATTGAAGAGATTATAATATTTTTGAAAAGACACAATTCACCCCCCCCCTCTTGTGTGTAATCCGTAGATTCAGATCCAACAATGAGTGTTTATGTTTTGTGTCCCCATTTTCATATGAGGAATGTATTGAGATTAGTAAGTAAAGGTAGGGGTCCTATATATCCCCTCCATCCATAAGTAGGTATCTTTAGAAAAACTAGTGTCTTAGAACAAGGCCTTGGTAGAATATTTTTGTATGGTATTTCCATAAGGCCTTGTCATAGTGGTATAGATGTATAGAATTACGCATTCCCTCATTATGAGATTAGTTATTTATTTTACATGTGATTATTCAATAAGTATTATATCCATGAGAATTTATAAATGGAATTATTGGATTTATTCATACCATATTATATAGAAGATAAAGTTTTAAAAGTATAGTGATTTAGTTTTGTACCTTGACATAAAAATTTATGCTTATATTTGATATCTTCTTGTATATTTTTTATCCTTACTAAGAATCTGAGCTCACCCCTTTCGAATTTTTTATTTTCCCAGGACTCCAAGAAGTGTTTTATGATTGATATGAAGGGTCCTTCTAGGAGAATAATGGAATTATATAAGGATTATCTATGTTGTGTTTTATGTTAGAAATTATAATGTAATGTTCATGTATGTAATCTATTTTCCAAGACTGATAAAATAATCGATCCTTCAGGATTTGATTCCTTGTAATCATTCCAATGTATTAAAATAGTTCATTGGCTCTAAGTTTCTGGGGCCATAGAATTAAAAATGTCTTTGAGCAAGGATCATCTGAATCCACTGGTCTAAAATTAAGAAACTATAATGTTTCCAAGTGAATCCTTATATATTATAGAAGGAGTTGTTAACAAAAAATAAATTGTAAGGTTTACACACACAAATCTTTCGACATTCCTTCCTTTGATAATAATAATGAGGATGGAAAAAAGAAATGTCAGTGTCTCTAAAATCGAAAATATAATGACTATTCTTGGTGATTTTTTTTATTATGGAATTGGGCCTTGCTAGCAGGTTAAGTCTTGGAAAGGGGAGGACACTCTCATGGTAGGGGTAGACATATATCTCATTACATTACGAGTGCCTTAGTGGAAGATATTTTATATATCATTTTTTCCTTTCTCATTATATATTTGGATTTTGGAATATTGGAGGGTATGCTTCTTCTGGACCAATCCATTTCATATATCTACCTTTTTTACATTTCTCTAGAAAAGTGGATTTACCCCCAAAATCATCTTAGAATTTCTCTACCAAAATTCTCTATCAATATGGAATATATTGACTCTGTCCTCTTAATCTTTGAAAAAATAAATTATATAGAATGTATTATTTATTGTCTTCTATAATTGGTGTGGGGTACTTCACGTTCCATGTGTTCTTCCTAGTGGTGGTGACAACAATGATCAAGAAACATAATGCGATCATCATGTGATGATGATTTTCAATTTAGTTAGGACATTTATTATTTAAATTTCCTCATTCACATCTTGTTCAAATTCTACCCTCCTTGGATATAATTCAGAAATATAAGTACAGTTAATATAAAATATTATAATTCTAAGATATTCAAAAGAATAATATTTGAGTATATTTTTTTATTATTGTGAATTACCTACCATGTCATGTTCCATAAAAATAAATTTATTACAACAAATAATATTTTTTGTGCATCCCCAATTATTTGCAGATTAATTTTGAAATAAAAATAATAATGGTTTTAAGAATTATGGTTTGAATACAAATGATGAATATTTAAATAACATGAGGTGATACATTATTATTTTACACCGGTTTTATGTGATAGTTTGTCCTCAAATAACCATGGTTTATAGAAATGCCATTATTTTTTTCCACCAATGAATTTTTTAGGGATTATTATAAAAAAAGTTTTTTTGGGTGAATTATTATCACATATTGATAAAACATATTTTTTGTTAAAATATAATTTTTTGTATCCTATTGAATTACCAAAGAGTTGAATTTGTTTTCTTTTGTCTCTCTCTGAAGTTCATTGTTTAACATGAAAGAGAACCATGATTTGGGGGGTAAACAATTCCACCAAACTCCATGAATGGTTCCTTTATCCCAATCATCATACTATGATTCATTAATGTTTATAAGGGACTAAAACATTATCAATTTGTAGTTCAAGTTCACACAAGATAGAGACATCCAAATAATGGCAGAGTAATAAGGATATGTGTCATGAACTACCCATGCTGACCTAGATAATCACTGAATGTAGATCATGAAAACACATCAAGTGAACCTCCCCATACATTAGAGACTACTAAAATGTGATGATGGTCCATGTAGATATATTGGGAAGTCTATAATCTTAGATTATAGTGACATAATAGTATAAATAATAAAAAATATACACATCCATGAATATAAAACTGAGAAAATATAAAAAATAACTAAAATAGAATCATGATATATGAAAATAAAATGCGACATGTAGACTCAAAATAACAGTAATACTCATTAACTAATTGAAAATAGGTTTAAAACATATACAAAACAAATAAATGAAACAAAATAAAAACACAATGTAACTACTTCCAAATCTAATACAAACGACATACATGTTCTCAATGATTGTTGAACTATCCTAGATTGATCCTCAGACTCATCATGAATGTTCCCACTTGATCAATCCATACCAGGCCTCAACTCTATCCCATGTGTATCTAGTGCTTAACTTGAAATAAGATATAATGGTTTACATGTGCACCCATGTTCATTTACAAGGGCTGAGAAATATATCTCAGTAGACCAATCCCAATGGTAAACTATTCATGCACTAAAATATGAATGTTCTTGCACATGTGTTATTCCCATCCTAATAAAATAATAAAAATAGGCATAAAAAGAATGAATGGGAAATATAGAATGATTTATAAAAAATAAACAAAAGAAAACAGTGTACCTCTAGATCTATCCTAACACTTTAGGTAAGTCTTCCCCATATTGGATTAAGCTATAGGATTTATAGAAAGTGTCTCACCTAGACACATAATATTTGGTGCAACCACTACATCAAAAATTATCTCCCAAACAGTAAATGTATGGAAATGAATTAATGTGAGAATCGAAATTATGAACCTTAACACCCAAATCAAAAACAAGTAACTATCAATCTCTTAGACTCCCATAATATGACATAAACTGGCGACAGGAACTCATAGGCTAAAAAACAATGGAACTTGTCTAATATCTTGAAGTACTGTAGAACTAGTGAGAAAAAATGATCAAAGAAGATAGATCCATGTCCATAGGACATCACCCATGATTTGGGAGTACCATGTACACAAATAACAATCCCAAGTAAGAATTCCATGTTATGTAAGGGGATGAAAACATTCATATTTTTCATTAACTCCCTATACCAAATTAATACATGGTTGGTTTTATATGATCATCATATAACCATATACAGTATAAGAAAAAAAATCATAGGAAAATCTATCATCTAGAATCAATACATAAATAAACTATATAAATAGTGTTCATAAAAATTTCCAACGAAAAATCCTTATTCTTCCATGATTAAGGAGAATGCTTGATGAAGATCACAAAATAGCTAAAAAAGTACTTATCCTTTTAGTGGGGGTGGGGGATGTGGTACACTAAAAAATGGGTCCATGATTGTATCAGGAGGATACCTGAATACCAAAGGGGTTCTAGGGCCTTCGTCCTAGATAATGAACAACACTATGTGTATAAGAGAGGAATGAGAGGCTTGATTATAATTTATTATCTATAATAGGATTGATCAAATAATGTAATATATCTATCCAAGATTTGTTTCAAAAAATAAAAATACATCATCTATATTAATGCATCCATATACATTTTTTCACACCATGATTTTTTTTATCTTATTTTATTTTGGATTATAATTTTATTCTCAGATTAACTCTCACAATTTAGGTGTTTCCAATTATATTTTTAGTTTTATGATGTTTTTATTTAGGTACATGGTTTAGGTTCACTATTATGGGATACATTTGTGGCCTCTTAAGGCTAAGATCATTTTTAGTCCATTTTGAATTTTCACAGTTTAAGTTGTGTGGGATTTTCACAGTTTGGTCCTAACTGTAAGGCTCATATGAGAAACCATGTGGGTCCTTGGGAGTTTTTTTTGGATGGTGAATGAACTAAGAATGGTTACACAAACTGTTTGGAAGCTGTGCATAGGGTTATAGAATTTTGTATAGAAGAATGTCGAATAGTTTCCAAAACCGTGTGGCAAAATTGTGCAGGTACTCAGTTTATCCAGTAACAGTAACATGGTTGGGGAATGGTTTGGGATACTATGTAGCCTAACCATTCACAGTGCACATGTGTTTTAAAATTTTGAAATTACCTTTCTACCCTCTCTGGATTATACCCAAAATCTCCCCTTCCTCCCTTTTGGTTCATACAACCCTAGAGAAGCTCCTTCCATTACATAAAAGCCCCTCCACATATTCTATGGGTGTATCTAAGGGATTTATTAACTTTTTGATAGTTATTTCTCAAGTAAATATTCTCATATCTTCTTCCTCTTCATTCTTAAATTTTTTATGGAGTCCCTCTTCTTCCTTGGTCATGTGTTTCTAGGGTTCTTGTTTTTATGTGTTTAAATATGGGTTTTGGTTTTGTTAAAGTTTACCTAGGATATTATTTCTTCACCAAACCCTCTTTATGTTTTTTGGGTGGGTGTTGTTAAATAACATTTGATTTGAGGTAGGTTTATCTTATCACTTTTCTTTTAAATTTAGAAATCATTAGTTTATTTATTTTAGAAACTTCATTGGATGTTAATTAGTGATGTATTATTTTTTTAATAATTTATTTTAATGAAATTAAGTGATTTAGTTCTTGTTTTTCAGTATATGGAATTTTTTTGTTAAGTTTTGTACAACAAGTGTTTGATTAAATTCCCATTAAGATTTTCTAACTAACTTGTTATTTCTAGGTAATGGTTTTGGATTTTCAATGGTATGTGGCTTCTAAAATGTTTTTTTGAGTTTATTAAATGGATTTCTATGTGGTTTTTGATGGGAAAGTTTTTTTGGATCTATAGTTTTCAAATTGGTGTGAGTTGGTTCTTTATGAAATGGTTTGACATGTGAACGTTATGTAAGGCCCACTTGGAACTTGTGATATTTTTTTTGGAAAACTCTCTTGGATTATCCTCTGGTCATGGATATGTTAAATGGGATGGGAGGTCCTTGGTGTGGATAACTTCATGATATACTGTTTCAAAGTAAATAGATTGATTATTGGGGTGATTCATAGTGATGTTTGTTTGTGATTATTTTGTGTGTGATATATGTATATGTGGTTGGTTTCATGCTTGACATGATTTTCTCTCCCAAATTTCGTCTTGACATGGGAAAATGGCTAAGATAAAGGATTTTTGGGAATATTTTCTTCACTAGTTTAGGATTGTTCTCTAGCTAGTGGACCTTAGTATGGACCTTAGTCTACTTTGGGATAATGCCCCTCAGTTGGGAAAGGTTGGGTGGGAACCAGGATTTGGGTGAAATTGATGTCATTAAGTGAGGTATACCTACTAAACAAATCATATGTATAGTTTTTTCTAGATTAACCATGGAGATCCAAGGTTCTCCCAAGTTCTTTGGCACATATATATCTATAGTAGATGATTTAGATGAATTTGTTGGTCGATTACTCTTGTGTGATATTTTCTATTCCACAATTTTCATTCTTGTTGTCATTGTTTACTTTTATATTGTATTTTCTTTATAAAAGTGATAAAATTGCATCATGTATTTATGGAAATGGTTTTTGAATTTTGTTTACCCTTCCTTCGTCCCTTTTTAAGTATAATCATTATCCTCCTCCTTTAATATACTAATATCTAATTCTTGAAAAGGAACCTGTTTTAATTGAAAAATGGAAATGGAAATGATTTGTTTTAAATAAGAAAATGTGAGACAAAGAAAGGTTTTTATATTTTATTTCTAACATGAAATTTATGTCTTATTTATTTTAAGGAAATGCATTTGGAATAGATTTTTTGGTGACTCCAAGTGAGTTTTAATAGTAATTTATATAGTTTATTCTTATTTTTTTCTTATGGTGAAGGATCTAGTTTGTTATTGATCTTTATAGGTGATAATCTGTTCTGGGATCATAGATTAACCCTTAGGGTCACGAGGAGTATTAGGGTTCATTTTATACAGTTTGGTTATGTTGTTATGTTTTTGTTGAATTCTCAGTTATTTTGTAAAGTTGTTTTTATGTTTGTCTATTAATTTATTTATATATTTTTTTTTATTTCCAATGTTTTAGTATTTCTATTTTGTGATAAATCATTCCCTTTAGTTCTCATTTATTACCTTAGCAGTTGTCTCCAGCTTAGGGGGATCAGGAATACCTCTCAGGCCTTGCCACATACTGACTCTGGTGACCTATTTGGGGTCGTCCTAGGTTGGTTTGTGACACATTTATTCCAATAATTCACTGAATCACATTCAATGATACATCAAGACAATTAATAAATTCACAATATATTTGAAATGATAACCAAACCATCTTGGAGAAATAAATAAATATAAAATAAATATATTTATTATCATATGTATTTAGTAAATGAATTATAATACATGAATCTAATGTATGTTATTAAATATGAAATATATATGTATATATAATTCATATATTATATATATATATTATTTAATATCTAACAATATCTTAGTTCCTCTAAAATTTTATAAGGACTTTATGAATAACTACACAACTCTTTGTGAATCCATGAAAAATATTTTAGAAACTGTTTTTTCATAAAACTCTTTTGTTTTTAAATAAAAACTTTTTTAAAAAATTTATCCCAATATAAGGGCCTAATTTTGTGACCCTACATGGCGTAGAATCATTTAAAAGAACTATGAAATATATATTTCTTATATTCAAGAAAAGTGTGGCCTTAAAAAATCATCAATGTTTCTAAAGATACTAAGGGGTCTGATGTGATCTCCATCAAACATACTGATGGGTTTTAAGAGTATACTATGTCTGTAAGAGGGGGGTGGGGGTGAATATGCATTTAGAAATATATAATAAGACAAAAAACCTATCAATTAAAAAATATTGGATTCCAAAATCTTTTGATGATCCATGTGTTAAAATTGGATTTAGAAAACCTCCAATATATCAGAGTAATTATCTATATCATAGACACTCCAATAAAATAGTTTATTGGAATGATAAAAATTGAAATAAATTTCTAAAATAAATGATCATTATAAAATTTAACTTGCAAAAACAAGTAATTTTTCTATAACAGTAAGAATGTCTTACAAGATTAAAAAATTTCAATAATTATATTAATCATTAACAGTTAAGGTATCTAGAAATACTAAATATATATATCCAAAGATTCAATACCTAATATAAAGGTTTGTATTGTATTAATGATGAATCCCTCGATATGATTATCAGAATAGCTATGTATTCTAAGACTGTGGAATTCCTTGATCTGATAGACTAGTATCAGCTATATCTTTCCAAAGCAACAAATCCCTTTATATGAAGATCAATGTATCTGTCTTCCATGCCACAAAATCCCTTGATCCGATGGATAAAACTCTCCTTTCTTCTTATCCTTAGAATTCCTCCATTAGTACCATGATCAAACATAGTGAATAAAAAAGAAATGTGTTCTAAGGGACTTACAATCCTCACGTGCATTCCATAGAACTTCAAATCTATAAGAAATTAAATATCAATTATAATGATATTTTGAAATTAATAAAAACCATAGACATATTGAGTTGTGAATGCATAATCTACAATCTATTCAAATAACCTTCTATTTATTGGAAAAATAACAAAGGTCATATTTCTGAGTTATTTTCAATAGCCACATATATATTTTACATTGGAAGATCATAATGATTTGGACATTGATCTTGAATGCTAAAAACAAACATTACTTTATTTTTATGGTTTCATTTTGTTTTATCATACCTACAATTATATTATGGATTCTATCTAATATAAAATATTCTAGCTACTCTGATTATAAACATTGGATAGTCTGATGGATTTAGTTATTATTTTTCAATCGAATGAACTGAACAACGGTTAATTCGATGTATAAAAAATATTGTTAGTCTTATGGTTATGATTTTACTTCATTTTGATAGATATGAAATTATTCTAACCACTATTCAACATAGTAGTTGGTCTGATGTATAATCCGTAACTTCAATCTGATAGATTGACTTGAATAAAAAATGTTTTTATATTTTTTACAATAAAACAATTCATATGTATGATATATTAAAATTTTTTTTTAGAAAAAAACATACTAAAAACGAAGGGATATATAAAGATACTAAAATTTAGTTTTAAGAAAGTGTTTTTGATTTCCAAAACTAAGGATAAGAATAGTAGAAATGAAACATATGACTAAAAAATATCCCACTTTTGGGAAAGAATAAAAAACATTAAATGAAAACTAATAACTTTTAAATACATGGAACAATTTTTTTCTTTTAATAACTTCAAAGATATATTTCAAATGAAATTTTATTATTTATCATATTTAAATTCTATGTAAGTTAATACATTTTTTTATTCATCATTGATGATCCAATAGAATGTATTGATACTTTTCATTCTCATCCTCAAAAAAATTATTTTTATAATGTTTACTCCTTTAGATATGAACATACCTTTAATAAAATTCTCATAGAATTATCCCCATAGGATTAATCCTTCCCTTTTTTTGAAAACTACACACCTTTCAAAAAAATCTCCTCTTACAAAAAAATCTCACACTTTAAAAAATCTCTCTGACATTTTGATTTAAACAAATAAATTGAAAATTTATATAATCTCTAGAAATGATATAAAAAAAATATACGAAAAACTTTTTTCTGAATCTATAATTTATCCCTTTTAAAGGAATGAACATGAATCCCAACAGAGTTGAACGATATCATGACAAAAAATATTTGGACAAAAACTCATTCACATTAAACATTCATTCAAAAATTAAAAATACATCAATAGTTTAGTAAAAAAGAAATCATTCATTCTTATATTACATTTTTCACAACAACCTTCATCTTTTTGATATCTTTATGATATTTCTCTATATAAAAAATTAATTATTCATGTCTCGAAATACTTTGATCAATAACTAATATTCATTAATATTTTTCCTAAAACATCTCATACTTCTCACTGATTCTCTTATTTTTTTCCATTACAACAAAAAACACATCTTCACAGAATTTGAGCGTTATATTTTCTAATCCCAAAATATGAACCATTTCTTTCAAAACCATGGCTCTTTAATCCCAATTGACTTTCATGTCCTTAAATATTTTAATAAACATTACTATGTCTGAAATGTTGTTTGAAAACACGTCAAATGAATAAATATACTCAAGAGAATGTTTCTTGAATTCAGCTAATCGATCAACACGTTAACTTAGATAATAATCATTTTTTCAACCATCTCATCATCTGGTTGAAATATCATTTTTGATACTTGGGTTTTCTTTTGAAATACTTTAAATAAGACTCAATTTGTACTATTTAATCATTCAAAACATTAAGTGAATCTGATTTCTCATTCAGAGAGTTTAGAATCATTTTACACATAGATTTAATATTCCGTAGGAATGTAGTTGAATCTATTTGTTGTTTTATGGCATTGAACATGTAATCAATATTATATTGAACCTTTGTGGATGCTGAAGTATATGATTCTAATGGTACCTCTAAAATAGGTTGTCTGGATGGACCAATGTCTGATTTTTTTTCTTTCCAACTTTATTTTCTTCTTCTTAAACTGTTATAATATCAATTTCATTTTTTGTTTTAGTATTTTTTTTACACCTTTTTAAGGGAGATATAATCTTCTTCCTATCCTTTTGATGAGGATTTTTCATCCTCTTTAGTTGGAGAATGATATTTCTTAGAAACATCTATGTCTATATTCATGTTGGACTAGGATGAAATAGAATTAGATGAATTTGGATCTGATGAATTTTTTTAATCATTAGTATCTTCCTATGTTTTAGTTTCTTGTTCCTCTTAAAGGCCTCATTGTATTAAGAACATATTTTCTAACTTTAATAACTGATTTTGGTTTTTTCTTACTAGCTGACTTCATTTCATGTACTAGGACTATTTTTTGAACTGATTTTTCAACCAAGGTTTGAACAACATATTCTTCTATAATTTATTTTTCTTTTCCTTTATTATCAATATATGGAATTATTACAAGAATTAGGGATGTTTTGAAAAACTATAAACATGTTTTTTGAATTTTAGAATAGGTAAGATGAATTGTTTCAGACCCTAGAACCGGTTAAAAACCCAAAAAGGGGGACACAAATAATATTGGAGTGTTTAAATCTCTTTCAACTCATTTCAATAAAATTTCTTCCATATTAGATTTTTTAAAGTTTTATTATATTTTTTTTCTTGGACTATATTATCAAATAAATTGTTTGAATCATCAGTTCCAAGTCCTCACCCTTATCATGTACAAAAGAAGAACCAATATGTTTCTTTGGTTTCATTTTTTCTGTAAATTTTTTGAAATCTTCATGAGACATATGTTTTTTATTATTCTAATTTTTAGGTGGTGAGGACTTATCATTTATCTTTTCTGTCATGACTTCTTTATGTTTTTATTTTACAAAATATAAATCAATTTGGTCCATTATATCAACAAATTTCCAAAACATGCAATCAGAATATATCTTCTTCAATACCATCATCTCTTCACTAATTATGGAAACCTTTTCACTCATAGCATATGAAAAATTCATTATCCAGAAGATTTACATGTAATTTAATAATAATTTATTGATTAAACAAGGAGAAATTAGGATCTTAAATTTCATGTATGAATTTTTAATTGATTCCACTAATTGAAAAAGAGAACTTTACTAGGTTTATATTCATCATATTCTTAAAAAAATCAAGGAAAAATATATCAATAACATTCAGGGTATCCCTATCACCTTTTCTTGTAATAAAAGAAGCCTGTATCCATAATGTTACTACCATATTTTCCAGAGTAATATGTGAAACCATTCTTAATTTCTCAAAGAATATAAATAAAGATGTGCAACTTTTGGTTTCAAAAAAACTTCTATTTTTGTTCAGGGAGTTGGTGATAAGGGAGGTAGGATTATAATACTAGGGGTACATAGAAAAACCATGAGACTTGATTATATGAATGTTTATACTTTTAACTAAACAATGTAAGGGAAAATTCTTCCTTCTTCTGAAGGAAAAAAAAACTGTCGTGTAAAAATATCTTACAATTTCTATATGATACAATTCATAATCATATTTTTGAACCATATATTTCCCTAATACAGAAAAACTAAAAAAATTTCAATAAAGATTAATATTTCTCATACAAGTACTTTTCGATGAGTCTCTCTTGAACAACTTCTCTTTGAGTAAATTCTTCTTTGATGGAATTAAAAGTGAATCTAGTATCAGTAGTTGGATTAATACCAAAGAATAAAACTACACACTAATGTAGGTGTTTATTGGGAGAAAAATATCTGAATGCATATGTGGTACATGGGGTGACCCACCCTTATATTGGTGTAAGAGAAAAAAATTAAAATTATAGATAAATAAATGGAATAGATTTAATATCTTTATATGATAATATGATCAAGATTTACTTTTCCAACGATTTATAAATAAATATTAAATCTTAATGGTTTTAAATAAAACTATTCATATAACTAAAGATTAATCCAATAAGAAATAATTTTATATTTGTTAGAAAATAAATTTTTTAAAACTAAATGAATATATAAACAACATGAATAAACTAAAGTAATAAATAAGTTAAAAGGCACAATGAAGTGAAACTTTTAGAGTAAGATGGTATTATCGATATGTGTAACTTTTTCTAATTTTTTTTTATTATAGAAACCTATTACAACAAATTTTATGAAAAAATAGTGTCAATAAATAATTTTTAATATTTTTTATGTACTGAAAAATTTTATTTGAATTTTTTATAACATTTTGGTTTTGGAGTGTTTATAAAAATCCTCACTCAAAAATTTTAATAGATTTTTTGGTCTAATAAATTGATTGATAAAAAAACAATAAATTTTTAGAAAACTAAATAATTAGTAAAAATAATATTTTTGAAAATTGAATGTTTAAGAAAATGAAAGATTTTTAGAAATATGAAAATCTAGAAAACTAAAACATATGTACACCCCATTTGAAAAAGTAGTTCATTATTTTATGGTTATTGGTAAAAAAGAAGTTGATTTTAATGATCATTTTATATTGATCATTCTGAGATTTTACTTAGTATACCCAAATATATTGAAACTAAGGTTTTTAGTAAAAACATCAGCATGTTGTTGTTACATTCCGATGAATTGTAAAATGATATCTCTGTTAAGTTTTTGATCCCAAACAAAATGATGTATTATATCTATGTTATTATCTTATAAGGGTTGTGTATATTTTTTAATTAAAGAAATGGTACATGTGTTAACACGCAACATTTGAGTTTTAGTAAAAAAACATTCCATATTAAGTTAATGTGTGTTACATCTAAAACACTAGAGAATAACAACTTCTTGCTGCCACTTATTTGGATTCACCAGTGGTAGGTACTAAATAATTCTACTTTTTATAAGATCAAGAAACTAAATATTCTCTTAATAATGGACATGTTTCTAATATTATTTTCCGATCCATTCTACATCCACCAATGTTAGCACCAGAAAAAAATTTTAACTAGAAATCTTTTCCAGAGGAGTAAAATAAGCCTAAATACATTGTTCACTTAAGGAAAAGAAAACATAGTTTAACAAATTTATTATAGGACACTTTTTTATTTTATTGATATATATCACACAATCTTACTAAAAAAATTAAATATAGATAACTAGACATTATATATGGTAAACTTCCAACCATACCTCTAAAAGTCTTTTGATCTACTAGTTTCCTAGTTTAGTCAATATCTAATGTATTTTATATTTGAGTAGGAGTAATTATAATTTTCATATTGTTGTATACAAATTTATTAAGAAATTATTTTATATAATTATTTTTAGGCACATAAGTTCCTTTTTTATTTTGTGAAATTTGATAACCTATGAAGTATGTTAACTCCCCCATTATACTCATTTCAACTCAAGATTTAGAAGACTTCAAGGTAATCTATTAAATACTTTTTACTGGAATATAATATAATCTCATCAATATTGATTTCTAAAATAATAATATTTAAATTGAATAATTTTATAAAAATAGTTGGATTCTCTACTCCCTTAGTAATATTTTTGGCAATAGAAATCTAGCTAACCCCTCGTACCAATATATAGGGGTTTTATTATGTCTTTAAAGTTCCTCGGTAATTTTAAATACATGTTATAGATGTATTTTATTCTACAAAATAGAGGGAATTTGTAAATAAACTTCCTCATGAACATATCCATTATGGAATGTACACTACACATCTATTTGAAATAGTTTTAAATTTATGAATTCTGCATAAGCTAGAAGTACACGAATCTCCTCATGTCTAGATACCAAAGCCTAAGTGTCTTCATAGTTTATTCCCCCATTTTTATTATAGCCATTATCAATAATTATAGATTTATTTCAAACTATTTCTACATTTTATTGAAATTTTTTTCTAAAGACACATTTTACTCCAATTAAAGTATTCTCTTTAGGCCATTCAACCAAATACAAAAAATGGTTCCATTAAAACTCATTGAATTCAAATTTTAATGATTTTATCCAACCCTCATCACCAAAAGCATCATAAATAATATTAGGTTTTAATTGAGATTGAAATTTTAGATTACTAATTTCATTTATCAAAGAACTCTTAGTTCTAACTATTTAATTTACACCCCGAATAATATTATCACTAGGATCATTACTAAGAAACAACTGACTTATTGGCTGTTCAAAACTCCATTATACAATATTAGGTTAGGAATATTCCTGAGGTATAACTTTATAAATATATTATTCAGTTATTCTCTCATTATAAGAACTTTCTAACATAGTAAGAAAATAGTTTTTAGAAATAAAATCCATTAACATAGGTTGGGGTTGTTTGAAAAAAAGAATCGATTTCATCAAAATTAACATGTACTATTTCTTAAATAGTACGAAAATTTTTATTAATAAAACTATAGGTATTACTAGTTTTTGAGTAACCTAAAAATATTCTTCCACCAATTTTTGGAGAAAATATATATAATTATTTTTAGTATTCAGGATGTATACATTAAATCGAAAAACATTGATGTAGGATTGTTTTGGTTTCCTTCTAGTCCAAAACTCATAAAAAGATTAATTAATAAAATTTCTACTAGACAATTGATTTATAATATAATAGGTAGTACTAAATGACTCTCCCAAAAAAAGTTTATAAACTGAATTTTCACTCTGTATGGTTCTTGTAATCTCTTGAAGAATTCTATTTCCTCTTTCAACAATATGATTTTATTGTGGAGTTATAGGTTGTAATGAATTATATATTATCCCTTTTTACTATATAATGTTTACAAAAATGTATTTAAAAATTCTCTACCATGATCACTATGAATACTTTTCAAGGATATATTTTATTATTTTCAACCCTAGCAGCAATATTTTTAAAATATTTGCTTCATATTTACATGCTAGAAAATAGACCCATGTGTATCTAGTGTAATCATTAACTTAAAAATATACTTAGTACATTCCACCGATACACTTAGTGTTTTTAGGAAGAAATAAGTCCATGTAATATAAATATATTGAACCATAAGTTGATACTTCACTAATATATTAAAACTTTTCTTATATCGCTTACCAACTTGATAAGGATCATATACATTAGAAGTATCAAATCAAAGTTCTGTTAGGTACTTTACAAGTGCTTTCATATATATATTAGCTAAAGTACTTAGAATACAATGTCCAAATATTTTAGGCCACAACCAAGATTGGTATTACATTTCAATAAGGCAAGGTAGATCTTTTCCCGTAAGGTATTCTATGTTTAATGTTTAAACATTCTAATGACAATTTTCGAAAATAATAAAATCAACTTTTGAACTATGAACAATACATTTATCATTTTTTGAGATCAAAATATTAGCCTCATCACATAATTTAATTCATGATAAGTGGTGATTTATAGTTAAAATAAATAAAACATTTTAAATTAACTATTTTCCATGAAGAACAATGTTATCTATACCAATAATTTTTCCATGAGCATTATCCTAAAAAGTGACTTTTCCACCTTTCAAATTTATTATATTATTAAAGAAATCCTTATTTCCATTCATATGTTTGGAACAACCACTATACATGTACCAAAATTTGTTATTTTTGATATATTCTTTATTTTTATAAAAAATAGTTTTTTAAAACCCAAACATTTTGGGGGGGAGTTATTATTAGAAAATAAAATGTTTAGTTACCGTATTTGTATAGTATTTCTATGTTGGGAAAATATCATTTATTTGAAAAAAATGATCTTTATGAAAACATAATGATTTAAATTTACATAAGGATCAATTATTCTTCTAGTGTACAACACTTCGACACATAGTGGAAATGGAGTACATTTTTTTTGGAAAAAATAGTTATTTTCAAGAATAGTTTTTTTAGTAAAACCCATCCTAAATATATCTCTATGAGTTCCAACTTATAAATACATTCTATCAATGTTTTACTTTCCAATAGTAAAAATAGAGATAAGTTTTTTCAAATATGAAATTTCATATTTTTGTTTTACAACTATGTTTTTATCCTCGGTAGAAATAGCATCCTAACTATATTTTAAAATTTCACTTTGTAATATAGTTTTCTCATAATTAGTTTTATCTAGATCTTTATATTTTTTTTTAAATTATACTTATAATGTTATTTAAAAAGATCTGATATATTATTAGTGAGATTATATATCCTTTAATTATCCATTGTAAGTTTTTCTTAGGGGTTATCATGTTTTCTAGACACATTACAATTTTCATTTTCTAGAAGTATTGGAAACCTAGATACTTTTTCAAAACTGGGTAGAGTATTATTTTCTTCATCAGATGATGTAAATTATTTATTAGAATAAGTAGGATTATTTTCATCATTTATATATATATAATTTCATTCAATGTAATTTTAGTAAGATATTTATAAGTATATACCTTTCCATGAGACATTTTCTAACATTGGATATTTCTATAATGAAACCAATATTCTTTTTTCCAGAACTCTAATTGCATGAAATATTATCTGTAGAACTATCAGCATCACTAATAGTCAATTGGTCTGAAGTTTTCATTCTTTTATTACTTTTTTTATTGTAATAATTTTCAGATTTTCTGTCATAATTACATTCATTATTATCTATCCTTTTTTTTAGTTTAGGACAATCTGGTCTGATATTCCGACCTTTCTTGCATTCATCACATAATTCCTTAGAAAAATCTTTTTTATCTCATTTATCCTTATTAATATATTTATATTTATACTGAAAGTTTTTCTTTCCAACAATGTTTATCATCCTTCAATCAAGATATTCTAATTCATTCTCACACTATTTATGATGAAATATTATAGGACTCAACTATCACATTCTTTTTCTTAGAATATTTAACCATCTTCTCACCTGATTAATCCTTAAAATGAACATTAAGTGTAGTTTTAAATAAAATCCTGTATTTTTTTATTTCATAATTTATATGTCCCTTTTTAAAATAACTTCATATTTTATATCGTTACCAGTGATATTGACTAGAATAATATTTTTAATCCTTGTCTTATCATCCAAAGATGTTTATATAGATTCACACTCATTATGAATAATCTCTATGGTCTTTTATACTAATATTCCATTCATTGAATATTTATCTCCAAGAGAATATAAACTATTAAAAATGTTCATGAAATAATGATGTATATTATCTTGAGAATCTCTAGGTATAAAATTAAAATCATGATAGTTAGATGTCAACATTTCTCATCTAGTTTCAATAACATTAGAAGTTCCAGAGTGAGTAACTTATACCTTTTTCCTTATACAATTTTATACTTCACCTTAATAAATTTGAAAATATATACTTCTTTTCATTGAAAATAGTATATTATTGGTTAATCTATAATTCAAATTAAATTATTGAATTTCTTGATTCGTAAAAGTAACAAATCCTTATTTGGAATCAGCTAATATCCATTTATAATTAAAAAGTTATCAACTATAGTATTGAAAGTTAAATTCTTCATTTCACCTATCTAGTATTCATAATAATTCACATAGAAATATGTGTTATAATAGGATTTATATTTTCAAGTGTACCGATATTAAAACATGCCCTATTTTCAAAAAAACAATTTCTGTACAAAAAATGTTAGTGTAATGATAATTTATAATCAAGGAGTTTATAAAAACATAATAACTTGAAGTATATAATAGAAGTAAAAATGTATAATGTTAAGTAATATAACATGATATCATATAAATTGTTGGATCGTAAGAGTATACGATGTATACTAGAGGTTGGGTTTACTGCCATTTAAAAATTTAAACTAAGGTAGAACACGAAACCACTTATGTTAAAAAATAGGAATCGAAAAGCATCTAATGATCATAGTGTTAAAATCAGATCCACAAAATGTATAATATATCAAAGTAATTATTGGTATCACAAATAAAAAGATAAAATAATTTATTACAAATATTTGTATAGAAATAACTTCTTAATATAAATGAACAATAGAAAATGAATCTTGTAAAAACATGTAAAAAATGATTATAACATTAAGAATGATATACAAGCATAATAAAAGGTAATTTTACTTCTTAACGTTAGGAGTTAAGATAGTTAAAAATCATTACTAAAAATATCAACAATTTTAAAACCTATTGTAAAGGTCTATCTTTCCTTACCAGGAAAGCCCTTGATACCATGATCAGAATAACTCTGCCTTCAAAAACTTTGGACAACCTTGATTTGATATTTTTGTATTAAATCTATGTTTGTTAAATAAAAATTCCATAAACATGAAGATATATGTCTCTATATTCATGTTGCCAAAATCCCTTGATCCGATGAATTTTATTCTCTTTTCATCCTATCCACATAATCTCTCATACAGTGCCATGATTAGACATAGTTAATAAAATGGAAAAGTGTTTTAATGAATTTACAATCCTTACATGGGTTCGTTAGAAATTAAAATCTCTATGAAATTACCAATCATTTAGAATAATATTTTCATGTAGAGAAAAAACATAGATGTGTTGATTTTGGAATGAATCGGCTCCTAGCTCTTCAAATTACGTCCTAATTATATAAAATACTTCAATGGTCATATTTCTCAGTTGGATGCAATGTCTTCAGAAAACATTCACTTTTATATCTCATAATGATCTGGATCTTGATATTGATATATTAACATAAACTACACTTCAATTTTCTAATTTCATTTTTTATTACAATTACAATGATTTTATCCATTTTTTCCAATATAAACCATTCTAAATACCCACATTTTAAACTTTGAATAGTACAATGGACTTCACTATTGTTTTTCAATTAGATAAATTGAACAATGTTTAATATGATGTATAGATAGAACATTTAGTATGATTTTTATGACTATATCAGTCTCATAGAAATAATATTAGTCTAACCAGTGGTCAGTACAGTAGTTGGTCTGATGTATTGAGGGTACCTTCAGTATGATGGATTGCATTTAATAATAAATGTTTATATATTTTTTTGAATTAAAACAATTTAAATGTTTAGTATATAAAAATATGTTTTCTAAAAAAACATAATAAAACACTTGGGATATATAATTTTAGTAAAATAGTGGTCTAATAAATTCTTTTTAATTTCATAAAACAAGAAAATTAATACTATAAAGTAAAACATTCAACTCAACACAAACTCATATCACTATAAAACATTTCCACCACAAGATGTATCATATACACCATATGTATCTTATATTATCCATTTTCCATGACATTGAGAGACTACTATGTAAGGAATATGTCAATAAAGTATAGGCCACTCATCATTTCCTCAATTATTTCAAAAATATTGACCAAGTGGATGAATACATCACATGTAATTCATCTATTTGATAAGAACATCACATTTCAATTATCCAAGTTGTTTATCATATCATATTTGAAACAAATAACCATGGACATGCATTCAAAACTCTAATTTAATCAAGGGCCATATGTCATTTCTTTTCATACAAGTGGATAAATACCATATTAGCTACACTAATACTAAATACATGATTAGAAACATACCAGACCACCACTTTATTAGCTTTGTTTATATGTTGACTTATGTATGTAGGGTATCAATGTATGAAGACTCTCATGATATGTATTCAACCAGCCTCAGGTAAGAAATACTGATAATAATCTTACAACCCTATGTATATATATGACCATATGACATTCTTTGAAATATAATTTAGAGGATCAATAAGTATCCAATTATTACATAATATATCTATTATTCAATATCTCATATAAAACCCATTCTAATGGATATAAGAATATATTCCATCTAACCTTATTCTCTTTGATGATCATCAGTTAGGGAAAAATAATTTTTTTTTACTTTGAGGGGATATTTATCATTTGACTATTATTGTAAAATATAATATAGTAGAAATGAATGAATAATAAATGAAGATTTACTTTTTATAATGATATGATAAAATTATAACCATTATAACGAATCTATTATAAAGATCTAACATTATCCTCATTAATCTACTGTAGCGACATATTAATTTTATGAACATTATATCCCTATATAATTTCCATAACATCCCTATGTGGACATCAGATAAAATAATCCCACTCAACACTTAGTGAGTGAAATTTATGAAGAAATATATTTTGAATAATGGTGAGACATAGGAATTTTATTCCTTAAGTTACACTCTTTGATATTATACTCAAACTCCTTAAATTCATAACCTAAAATATTATAATGTTATATTATGTGTTCTAAATAACACTATTTCTATGTGTATCATCATTATCTGTGGAAAATTTCCCTTAAAAAATGTAAAGTATGTATCTATTTATTTGATAAATTTTCCATAATATCCTAATCTTTTATAAGGGATATCCATTTTTTGGTAACCAATTTAAATATTTCTATTTTATTACCATCATACCCTAAATTAATTTAGGATAATGTGATATTTACTCCATTTTGGTACAAATATATAACCATTTACACTTCCATTTATGGGTTTTTGATAAACCTTTTAGGAAATCATGTGAATTTGTTTTGTAACTAATCTCACATGACAATGGTATTTACTTTATCATAGTAACTAAATGTAACTATTTAAATGTTTTTTTACTATCACATACCATTACGCTTTAGGATTGTAAGGGAAATATAACTCAAAATCAGGTTGGTATAATATTTTATTTTTTAACATTGAGCTTCTCTAAGTTCATACATACTCCCACTAGCCTTTTAGAAATAATATTCTCCTCATAATATCATTATAATATTAAATAAAAACTGCAATGTGTTTTAATAAATAATATTTACTTCCTATTTGTAGAAATACGAATCCAAAAATATATTGATTCCAAATAATAATTTCAATCTAAGTGTTTGATTCCTTTACATAATTAAGTAATATTTAATTCCAATATAGCATTGATCGATGGTGAGAACACATTCCCCTATATTTTAAAAAATATCTAGATAAATAATTTTATTCTGGAAAACACTTTTATCCATACTTTATTCTCAAAACATGTTATAGAAACATATTTAGTCATAAAAAATATGTATATATTTAATCATCTCATATAACACTTTTTTATTGAACATATTATCCTATAAAATAAAATCAGTGAGAAGAAGATACACATATTTTACATAGATTCATCGAATCTTGAAATATTCCATTGTATTCAATTTCTTGATTTATTAACTATTTACTTCATATCGTGAATATAAACAATAATCATGATCAATTATTCTGTTTATTTTAAACGAATTCATATTTATAACACTTTGTAAAATATGATGTTGGTATCAGAGAACCTTAAAAAATCAAATAATTAATATCTATTACATATTTACCCAATATGGGAATTCTATGGAGTTTCACTAACACTATCAGGTATATATTCAATAATCCAATTGAATTAATTTGTTAACATTCCTTTTCCTGAAAGTTGTAGGATACAATTTCTTTGATTTTATTATTGAAGAAACATTTATGAAAATTTCAACTAAATTTTATTCTTCTAGTTTTCACTTTTACCTACTAGTACTATCTATATATTACTAGGATCCAAAAATCATATGACAATTTCATCCATTCTAAAATCTTCGAGAGTATTGATTAAACTCTTTCATTGAATTAAATTATATTGAATGAAAATTTCCATGAATGAAAATATGATAAATTCCTTAACCAAAATAATAAATTTTAGTCTCCCTTTTAAATCATGTTATTAAATTTAAATATTCACAAACCATGCATAAAAAAACATATCATTTAATTTAAATAAACATTTTTTACAAACACTTATCATGAGAAGAATGAGATATTGTAATCTTCTTATGATGAGTTTATACCATATTGAAGAATCCAAATCATCGATGTGTAATCTCCTTTGATCCATTCATGATTAAAAAATTCAATCTTCAATAATTATTTATCATTTTTACCTTCTGTATATTTAAAACACATTGTAAAACATGAATTTTACATCCTATATCTATCAAACCAATAGCATTGATTTCTATAATAGATAAATATTTAGTGAAAATTTTAGTCTCACCAACTCATTAAAATATTCAATCACGTTTAATATACTTTTACATAATCAATATTATTGAGTATATGATACTAAAATCATGGATATACCCAATCATGTTGAATAAATGAGTGAGACAATGATTCCTTCATTAATTTTTCATATATTTTTTTTTGAAAACATAATAGAATAATTCCATTCTTCCATAAGAATCTAGATTAACATTTTGAATAATTTTAATTTATTGTTACTTTGTAAGGATCTATCCTAACCCATAACATATATATTAAGAAATTTTCATAAGAAATTTTCATAATTTACTGGTTTATGGAGTAACATACATTAAATATCACATTTTCAAGGATTAATTACACTATTTTATGTTGATGATGATGATGATATATATTTATAAAATAAAATCCTTTTATTATATGAATATCATGTCTTATATATTTTCATAAATGTATTTTAATGAAAGTGTTCCCAATAAAATTGATCATCCCATATACCATATACATTTAGTGATCCAAGATCCATATTTCACTAAGAAATGGTCTCCGCTATAACATGAAACTCACCTCTTAGTTATTTTTGGAGGGAATCATCATAATCACATAAATTTTGATTCATAGATAATTCAATGGATAACCCTGTATCCAAATCCATTGTATGGATTCAATAAGTTATATTAATTTGGATTCCCAACCCTTGGTGTGTCCCATCTACATATAAGCTAAAGCATACATCAAAAATAAAAAATTAGAGGACAATTCAAGGACACCCCACTATAGTGTGAAACTACCCATTGAATAATCCCGAGTAAGTCATTTCATTCATTACATACACATGATAATATAGGGTATCCACCCGATAAAATGAAACTACATATTTGGATGATCGTGGTCTTAATAATTGTTACTCTGAAAGGAATCTTACACTTAGTATTTAACAATTTTCCTTTTTTAATGTTTGACCAATTTAATATACATCACAGGTATATTAAATTCATAACTATTGAATCATACATAATAATTATGTTCTCATGTGTTATTCCCTTTTTTGTATGCATTCTTTTAATGATTTAGTTTTGGAATCCTTATTCCAACCACCAAATTAATGCGTTCACACCACATTAATTTGTAACTCTTTACACAACCCAAAAGTATGTGTTAATCACCGAATATAGAAGTTATGAATATTTATACATATCCAAATTCAAAACACTCATAAGATACATGAACACTTAATGTAAAGGGATAGATTGATATGAGATATAAAAACTCTAAATGAGTAAGACTAAGGCGATAGATAACCAACCCCGTTCTATTTCCTAGCCAAGGAAAGACTCTAGGAATGCTGGCGGTCCAGACTAAAGTCCCTATACTCAATGAGACTTTGCACAATAGTTAATTTAATTCATGAAAATTTTAAAACCATATATTCCAAAAATGTTCCCAATAACTACTCTCAAGCTCATAAGTAAAATTAGAAATTGAGAATTTGGTAGAAAAAAACAAAATTTTATGATATCCAGCCTACCATGATATACAAGTCTCTTTCCTAGAATAAATTCATCATATAAATTTTTTCATATAGTTATTCATCATATAATCTATTTATAACTATTCATATAACTAGGAAGAAACTTTAATTAAATGAACAATTAAAATATTTTAACATGAGATAAAACATTTATGAAAAATTTTATAAATAAAAGCTACTTATAAACTCTATATATTTTACTTTAAAATTACATTCATTCTACAAATTTTGAATATAAAATATTTATATCATTTCCAATGTTAATAATTTCAAATTTATCTTAATTTGGAATATCATTTTAAATATATGATATTATATGAGCTATAAACTATTTCAAACTCAATTTTTATTCTATGATACTTTTACATAATCTAAATAAAATATATGTAATTATTATTTAAATCGTGATCATATCATTATCAAAATACATTTTTATGTGGATCCAATAGTATCCAAATAAATCCCTTTTAATTTAAACAATATCAAATTAATTAATTATGTATTAAACAGGAATATTAATGAAATATAACAAATAAAAAATATAATTATATTACAAAATATGTTACATCTATAAACTATTCATAAATAAATTTTTATTATAAAATTTTTATAAATTGTTAGGAAAATAAAAAATTTAAATTTTTATAAATTTAAACCCTTTGTAAATTTAAATTAAAGAGAATTTATAGAATTTTTACATAATTATAAACATTTTTTAATTCATTTTATATTATATAAACTTTTTTATATAATATAAATATCATATATTTTGGAATTTATACTCTTAATAAATCTCCTTTTATAGTTTCCAATGAAACTATTAATTTAAATATCATAAATCATGCCACTTAGTTTGTAAAAAGGTATTTAAATTTTTTTTAATTAAACATAACCTTATTATTTATTTATTAATTTATAAAACACTACTATAAATTAATATAAATAATTAAAAATACATTTCCATTATTTATAAACAATTTATAAATAATATAATTCAATTGAAATGTGAATTATATTGATAAAAATAAATAATTTACTTATTTTTATGAACACCATTAATATATATGAAAATTTCTTATATATTTCATGGAATAAAAAATCTCACTTTAATATTAAAATGTAATTTTTTTTGTAAATTACCAAACATATTGATTCATTAAGGAATCCTAAACTTTGAGACCATTTATGGAATTTTTGTCATCATTATATGACTATATGAAGTGGAAGACATCCCAAATATAGCCAAACATGTCTTTGAACATCAATGAATAAATAAAATGTATAAATAGTGTACCTAGAAATCACCAATGACAGACATCTTATTCTTTAATAGTGAAGGAGAATGCTTGATGAAGATCATAAAGAACTGGACAGAAATACTCTACGTATGAGGTGGGGGGACACTAACCAAGTAATCCCTAATTGTATCACGAGGATACTAGAATACAGAAGGGGTTCTAGAGCCTTTATCTCAGATGATAAACAACAACATGGGAGGAAGAGAGAAATGAAAGGATTTCTCTCAATTTATTGTCTACAACAAGAGGGATCACATACCTTTATATAATCATCCATGAAGAATTTCATTAAATAGAAATATGACCAACACATTAATTTATTAGTATGAATTTATACCCATAATTCATTGAATCCTATTCAATGAGTGGTCAAGACAATTAATCCATTCATTATAGATTGTATTTAATAATAAAACCATTTAGGAGAAATAAAAATATATGGACTATATATTTATTATCCATTTTAATATATGAATTATAATTCATGCATAAAATGCATGTAAATAAATATACACAATATAGAAATATATTATAATTTGTTATATATATATATATTAGTGTATATCTAATAAAACTAACCAAAAAACAGAGGAGAGAATCCAATCAACCCTAGGGGAAACACCCAATCATATAATATTCTGAAGGTATCCTCTCACATCCATAGTGTATGAAGGAAAATCATCAAACATCCACGACATACAGAACAAGAAAAAATCTTAGGCAACCCAAAAAACCACCAAAATAACTTGAAAAAACTAACCTCATGCCTATTATTATCGATATCTCATGAGATACCCTTAGTGGTACTCTAATCCTCAGAAAGTATAGGATGCCATATTAGATTCTCCTCTAACTCAAGAAGAACTATTTGCCAATCCCATCAAGAGAAACCTCAACATGATATTTCGACACACAATCCAAATCCTAGTAATACCTTACCCACAATGGAAAAGTAAAATAACTCTACAACCACATGGGAATTTTCAAAAAGAAATCAACGATACCCAACTAGTCAAAAATTAGAAACCCTCCCATAAGGGAACCTCAAGGGTCCCTTATACCCTTTTCAAACTACTACACCATAGAACACAATTGTAATTGACACCCCTTAGTCCCATCGAGAAGTCTCTAAATGATATAGATGTCAAACAATAGTGTCCAAAACTCAATCACTAAAACCTCAAGTAATTGGTCTCAACAACCAGGTACTATCAAAGATCTCATAAGAGATACTACTCGATCAAACCTTCTAAAAATCATTTCAAATAAACTCAATGAAAATACACTTGTTCTTTGATTTCCCAATACCCTGATTTAATAATATTAAAACACATTATGTATTGACAGAAATATCATATTTTTTTATATTTATTTTATTTATAAAATTAAAAAAATAAACCCCTTCCACATATTTTTCTTTATATCTTCAAGATTTTTTCTAATTACAATCAATTAATTATTTAAAGTCCTGATATAATTATTGAATAAATTAAAACATATTTTCATTTAGAAATATATATATATATATATAATTAATACATATAAACATATAAATATATAAACATGCATTAATATTTAACAACTAATTTATATCTGAAATATAATTTTAAAATGTAAAAATAATCATCCAGAAAATGTTTTAAAAACAAAAGTAGTTATAAAAAAAGAATATTTTATAACTGATAATAATTTAAGGGGAAAAACTTTGAACCAAATAAAATTCTAACAATTTTTTTTATAAATTGAAATAATTATAAATTATAACAGTTACAACCAAAACTAAATTTCAATCACATTAAATTTATAATCAAAAGAAATTTATAACCTTAATTTTTTTTTGAAAAATATAATTTAACATTATATATATAAAAACAAAATAATGGATGAATAAAAATTATAACTAAAAAATAAATAATAAATATTCAAAAAATAAATAATTTCTTAAAAAATATGGAGGTTGGTGGTGGAAAATATCTTTTTAATTCCAACACATTCCCTAACGAGCAATGAAAATATGGAAAATAATGCAAGTTTCAGTGGAAATATTTTTAAAAATGATGTATAAAATCAATTATAAAACAACCATAGAGTGATGTTTTTATTTGAGTAGATAAGGGTTTCCATAAAATTAATGATTTTGAGGGCCATGAAAAATGGATGAATGGTTTAAAACTGAGTAGAAACAAATAAAAAAGAAGTTTACAATTTAAATGAATATAGATGATCAAGTGAAGGTTGGGTGTTATCATTAGTAAAGAGGATGAGGGTTTAAGAAATTTCCCACTTAATTAATGAAGATAATTCCTTGTGAATTAGACTATTTAAAATATTTTAACATCAGTTTTGAATAAATAAACATTTATATTTCTTAAGTATGATATTCAACATCCATTTTTAAACAAATATTCAAAGCTTTCCATATCAATTTTGACCTCGGTTATAAAGAAACTGATGTTAAAACTCTATTGATAAATCATCTTTTACTTATAGTGAAAATATGGGGCATATAGTACTAGAAAAAAAATAATTAATAACTATGATGACTCCATGTGTCTCAGTATTTAATATTCTAGGCTTGTTTCAAAAGGTTGGTTCATGATTTTCCAAACCATGCATAGTGAAAAAAATATTTGAAATTTCATTGTTTTCCCCACGTTTTCATTTAAAAGTGTTTTATATTTTGATTTTTTTTATTTAAATCTAATTTTATGGGTTTATTATGGTTTTATTGACGTTATATGAGATTAAATTATTTATTAAATTAGTTTATATATTGTGTTTTGTAAAACCGCATCGCAGAAGATCTCTTCTAGATGAATAGAGGGACCTGTAAAGATTATTCCATTGGTGAGCCTCTAGTTTATCTCTATTTAGTGGAATTGGTGGTCAAAATTTTTTATTCAATAGAAAAGGATGGTGAAAGTGGCTAGTAATTTATAATGGTTCATTATCTATAATTCACTCATTATATTCCACTAGTTTACCATGATAATAACGTCACCCATGAGACCAAGGAATAGATCATGAGGATTGATCATGTCTATATTTTTGTAAAGTCTCTTGAGAAATCAAAGCTGGGATTCACGAATCACACATTAGAAGCAATGAGTGATAAGTGTTGGAAATCCACGGTACAAGTGAAGAGGCATGAGGATATTCCCTGGACTACCTTTACAAATGACGTTAATAAAAAAAATTATTGAGACATGAAGTTTGGGGAAGGCTCATGAGTTCATAATGATGGAGTAATGAGACTGTTCCATGATGGAATATGCTACTTGTTTTTCTATGTTAGTTCTATTCCATCTCAATATGCTTACAAATAACTATCTCAAGGAGATTCATTTTGAAATAGGATTGACAGAAATAATTATATCGATGCTTATTCTACTTTGTAAGTTTCTATTCAATGTGATTATATCAATCAGAGGGGAGAGGGTGAATCAGTGATCCATTTTATTTTATGTTTCCTTACAACTGAAACAACCTTCACCTCCTGTTAAAGATTTAATTCCACACATAAAACAATTAGAACACATATCCATAGGAGCACCAGTATTTATAAGGTTAACTATTCAATAATAATATCTAAGTCCTTGGTATAGTTTGGAAATTATCCAATACCAAAAAATCCACTTGAAATCCATCATTGTATTAAAATGAGTAGGATGTACCAATTCAGTTGTGTATCACTATGTAATGAATTCCAATAGTTCATGTGCAATATCTTAGTAAAAATAGGTTACACAATGTTTTTGTAACAAAGTTTGTTACCTATGCATCATTTACATTGAATTAATATATTATTTTTTAGAAAAATATTCAATTTATTACACAAAATATGGTAAAAACATAAAGGAATTTGGTAAAAAATTCAGTTCTAATTCCAAGTCCATTTTTTCTTGTATGATTCCTTCGACTATGATTCTTCTATATGTGATAATTCCAATTATAATTCTTCTAAATATAATTCTCCTAAGTAAAAAAATATATAAATCATATGAAAATGGTACAGGTAAATTGGATCCACTTCAATTCTCCTTCTCCCTCCATTCGGAAATCCAAGTATGTAATATCCAATCCAATAATCTAGCCTGATATGATTATTAGATGAATACGACTGACAAGACAAGTACAGTAATCAGTTGAGTACAAAAATCATTTAGCATGATGATCAGCTTAATAAAACATTTCAATCTTGTTTCTTCTTCTATGTATTCTTTCCATCAAAACTTATTCCACACAATTGAATAAAAAACCACTCCTTATCTCTAAAAACTCAAATTCTCTCTCTCTACTGCTGTGAACAGTACATCAACCATGAAAAAAGTACAATCTACTTTTTACCTTTTATAGGTGACCCAAAAAGGGATTAAGAGGGAATCCCAAAACATTCCCTATTAAACAAATTCACCCTAATCTCAATTTCCCCTAAAACATCGGGTTCTTTAATGACCACATCAACGCTTTTTAAATCATATCGATTCTTCTTTAAAATGTAATCCTTCTTCATACTTTCATTTCAATCGCTAGTTAGATTTTAATTTTGAGTTCTATTTTTTTAATCTAATATTGTTTCTGTATTCCGATTATTGAATATGATCAGAAGGATGAATCAGTATTGGCTTGGATATGATAGATCTTGTCACACATGATGAAGAAAAAAATCTTCTTTGAATTTCATTCTCCCCTTGACAATACATCAAGTCATCTCCTTTGAATTTTCTCTGTAACCACTTATACACCATTACTCTTGATGTAGTTTAGATAAAAAATCTTCTTCTTATCTTATTCTCTTGACCCACATGACAATTCATTCAGTTATTTAATAAACCATACATCCCATCTTGATTGTGATTGTCCATGGTATGGTCTTTTCTGTACAATTGTCTTGGATACGATCATTCTAAATATGATCATATTGGGAACAGTGTTTTTCTTCCTAAGTCTATGTATGCCCATCCTGGGTATGAATGGTTTTTATGCATATAATGAATGATCAGATACTACAGTGCCTTTCCTTTCATCTCAATCAGATAAATTTGAATTTTATCATTAGGATCCATTTCTTTTCTTCCAACCAGAGATGATAAATATTCGTATGATTGGGAACAACTTTTTTCCCTTCCATTAATATTTAATCACATTTTATATAATAAACTTATGATTTATGAGAATTAAAAAGTAGGAATGAATCATCACATTTATTTTATCATAGTCATAGTGATTCTGATTCTCCTTCAAAATAATCAATTCGTTCATATCAAATTCATTGTGAATTCATTAGCCATTTAATTCTAGAAAGATATTATTTCTCTCATTCCAGACCTAAGGTGAGTCTGATCACAACTAATTCATCCATCTAGATTCTTATTATTATGATAGACAATGTGAGTTTGATTATTTTGAAAACAATAGTATGATTCTTTGGAAAATAAGAGCCTAAAATATTTTCAATAAATAAAAAGTGAGGTGATATTATTTATTCAAAACATTCAGTGACAACAAATGAAACTATTGAAAAAAATCACATTAATCATCATCTTGGTCCCAAAAATTTTCCCCTTTGGATTTTTTTGTCAATGAATATTCATATATCATTGAACCTTGTATCCTCAAGAAATGTTTTACCTATCAACCATTACAAGCCTACATGAGAAAGATCATTGTAGGAAACATGAATAATTAACAATAAATCCATGCTGTCCAAAAGTAGTGATTATGAAAACATCATAAAATTTATTTCTTAGCTTTTATTCCTATATTCTTCATCCTTTCATGGGAAATAAAAAAAATTATTACCAACAACAATCCAACAAGTAGTTAGAATTGTTCATTTACAAAACAATGCTGAATTTATAGCTTACCCACAACTCCCATTTTTTACATGTATCAAATGGATAGATTTATGAAGAAATTAATTCTACCCATTAGAAACCATATCCAAAGGTAAGATGAGAGAAGGGAGAAAAAAACATACCTCAATATTTATAATAAAGAGGTTGGACACCCATATTCAACCTCAATTTAGAAAATCATTCCTTTAGTAAAGGTTTTTTGAATATGTAAGAAACTTGTTATGATGTTATAACATACTCAAACATCAATTCATCCTCCTCCACATGATCTGATTAAATGATATTTGATATTAATATGTTTTGAATGAGAATGTCATAAAAGATTCCTAGTGAGACTGATTGTGCTTTGATTTTCACAACCCAATAGCAAGGTTCATTTAATTTCAACAAGAAAATATTCCAATTATTTTTTCATCCACTTGAGTTGAGTAGTTTTGTGAGTTGCAGAATAAAACTCTTCTTAAACCGTTCTGACTGTTACTGAATCCCATTTCTTTGAATGCCAACTAACACAATTCTTTCCCCTAAAGAATACTATACATGATATAGATATTCTATCATCAACATTACCTACCCAATAAACATTTGAATACTGAAATAAATAAATAATATTTGATCATCCATACCTGAATTTTAATTTTATTTTTCCATTGATGTATCAAAGGAATATTTTTCTAGAAAATAAATGTGATTATTTATGAACACTTAAATTTTACACAAAAGTTAACAACCTAAAAAATGTTGGGCCTTGATGTCATCAAATACAATAAACTTCCTATCAACTTTTGGAATTATTTTTATCAACTTTAATTTATTATCTATATTTGGACAAATTCATTCCCATTGAGATCAGTGTGGAAATAGGTTTTGAGTTTTTAATCCCAATGATAATAAGAATATCCTTTTCATACATTTCATGAGAAATAAACATTTATTTATCCTTCTGAATTACTTTTAACCCATGAGAGTATTCCATTTCATCTAGAAATGACATTTCAAATACCTTCTTCATTTCTTTAGAAAACATTTCACAAATTATTTCATTATCACTAGAAAAGATAATATCATCAACATAAACAATTAAAATTGTTTAATAATATTTAATTTGTCTATTGTTGAGATTGTTATCCACTATTCCTTTCATGAAATTCATCTTCCTTAAGCATGTATCCAATTTGGAAAACCATGCTCTTGGAGATCACATTAGGCCATTCAAATAAATTTTTAATCTGCACAAATAACTGTCATCTTTCACCAAATAAAACCATAGGTTTGTTCTATATATACTTCCTCTTCAATATCACCATTCCTTAACATGGATTTAACATCCATATGAATGATCTTGTAGAACCTTTATGCTACAATATATTGAAAGATTCTAATTTATTAAAACCTTTCCATCAGAGCAAAGGATTCATCAAAATAAATTCTTTTAGTTTGGGAATACCCTTTTCACACTGACTTTTCATTGTTTATTTTTTACTTGACCTTCTTCATTAATCTTGTTCTAGAAAACCCACTTTGTCCCAATAATGTGTTTGTTTTTAGGATTGGGTACAAGTTCCGATGTATCATTCTTCTTAATTTGATTCAATTCATCATTCATGACCTGAATTCATTATGTATAGACAAAATTTTCTTTCACATCATTTAGATCCACTTTTGAATACATAGAATCATGTGCAATTTAATTTTTTATTCTTCTATTTTGAATATTCCAATGTTTATCACCAATTATATTATGATATTCTACTTTATTCCTCATCCTTGGATGAGAATTTCTAGTATCATCCTCATTAGTGGAAATGGATGAGTCTGATTCTTCTTCTTGAACATGAATATAATTATCAGTATCCATATTAGGATTGTTTTATTCAACTCAATCAAATTTCCTTTCATACTTAGTAGGTTTTTCATTCTCTCTTCTATCAATAGACTTGAAATTAGTAGAATGAAATTTTTTTTGACTCTTTAGTGATGAATATATATCCTATTCTTTCTGGAGAATAGCTAAGAAAGATTCCATCTTTTCTTTTATGCTCACACTTTTCATGGTTTCTATCATTCTTCATTATGATGCACAGACTCCCAAAAACACTAAATTTTTTCAAACATTGTTTTTTTACCATAAAAAAATTCATACGGAGTCATATATAACTGAGGTATGTTGAAACAATGGTTCTAAATATAAAAAGTAGTACTCATGGTTTTCCTCCAAATGTAATGAGAATGGTCAAGATAAAGTAAAATTGTTCATCCCATTTCCACCAAGATTCTATTATTTTGTTCAACAACCACATTTTTTTGAGGAGTCTATGGGGAACTGTACTCATGTCATATTCCAATATTCTCAATATAGATTTAAAATTCTTCACTTTTGTATTAAGAAATATTATATTTTCTAAATTTTTTCACTGAATACTCACATTCTTTCTCAATTTTTCGTCTGAAACTTTTAAACATTTTCAAAGAATCTGATTTATGTTTCTTATACATAACACAATTAATGCGAGTAAATCATCCGTGAAAGTTATGAAGTACTTATCTATATTTTTTTTGACTATTTTATCATTGAACCAAAAATATCAGATTGAATCTTCTCAAGGGGTTGTCTTGAACAAATCTCATCTTTCTTATGAACAATATTTGTAATCATTCATTTTTGACAAATAGGTCAACCCCAATCCCTTTTTCTTGAAAAATTATGAATGTATCGAACACTATCTCACTTTGATAACATGATCTTGTTTCATTGAAACATGTGTCTCATCCTTTTATGCCACAATTGATTATCTCACCATACTCATGTAACAAGAGTTTTTTATTTCACCAATACGAAATAATTTTTATTTTTTATGTTTGCCTCTTGTTTCATTATTTGAACATTCTTCATGTTTAATAGAAAAACTCATCTTTTTTGAAGACAACTATAATGTCTCAGATTTATTTGTGTATTATTTTTAAATATAATATTGAATTATTACGAGACCAGAATTTTCGGCGTCATGTAATTATGATGCCCGATGAGCTCAGAATGGTGTTTTGTACTTTTTTTAAGTTATGTGAGTTGGTAGGTGCACGTGGTTGTGACAATTTCCCAATGGATATCTAGATTAAAAATATCAGGGAACTGTTGCATCTAGGATGATGAATTTACCTAAGAATGGGACTAACCTCAATCGATGCAGGTCGATGGAGAAAGTTAATTTTCGTATGTTTTTGGTAAAATGAAATAAAATAAAATAAAATAAAGAAAAGATTATTTTATTTTATTTGGAAACATTCACTGCAACACAATAACGAGTTAGTTGTTTCAATAATTAATGCCAAGCCATAATGACTCAGAAATAGCAAGGATGACTCATTAATGCCGCAGCGTGACAGAATGCCAAAACGTGTTCCCTCCTTTTAATTGGTTAATCGAATGTTAGATGAGGGAGAAATTGAGAGAAATTATAAGAGATTTAGAGAGTCCTATAAGTGATGAACGACATCGATCAAAAGTTTGAATCATTGCAATAATAGAGTTGGTAGATCTTGATGACGATGGAAGCTTATTTCCATCATCAATGATCAATCCATTCTCGAGGTAGGGGTTATGTTTTAGATTTTTTCTTCCCCATTATTTAATTAAATGATGAACGTGAATCAAACCACGAACCAGTTGACATGTGCATCATCGTTCTAGTTGGATGGATTTTCATTATTAGGTTCATTCTTGGAATTTATTTTATCATGTTTAATGTTTTAATTTTCCCCATTAAAACATTCTAACGGGAACAGATTAACGTTGTGACGAATGATGGAAGAGTTTCATTCCTCCTTTGTTGTTTAGTTTTCTTCCTCCATCTTCCACGAGTTCTTCACAATGTTTGAGGGAATATGAATGAGGAATCTTTTTGCATCTATTTCTTGGTGAAACAATCTGAAAACGGAGAACAGGCATCATGATGACCCACCATAGGTGTGACGATGATGGCAGAAGAAAAATCAAAATGGTTCAAGAGTTCTTGTTCATTGAGCATTCATCGTTTAGGTAAATTGGTACTTGTTTTTGGGGCCGATCAGAGTCCTAAAACACATAGAAATGGCCTTGCTGTTTCTTTGTGACCTTGGATCTAGAGTTTTGTTGTGATTGGATGACTAGATCGAAGACCGGAGGAGTACTCAAGGTGCGGCGGAGCAGGTTCTCTATTCTGAAAATTTCTAAAACACACAGCGTGTATCCCAATGAACATGCCATGTAGGCAGCACTGGTGGCTAGGGTTTGTGCGCTACATGAAATGAAGATCACAACATTCCTCTGGGGAGACATGATGTGTGGACCCCATACAGTGGTGGCTGGAGTCCCAGGAAATAGGAAGCGTAGAAACGACATGTGACCACTATCACATGGCGTGTGGGTCCTTATATGGCGATCAAAATGTATCTACGATAATACAAAGACATGGGGTGGATTACACACCAATTACTCCACCACAAGACCATACGAGTCTAGTAATGCTGGTCACCCCAAGTGCCGATTACACGGGTTGGCATACATGGGTTGAGGTCATGTATGGCCACATGGCCAGCGTGCACGGACTAGACCCCAGATATTTTGACATGATGTCTGATCCATTCTACAATCTGTGTAGTTATGTTTTACATGACAATCCTTACAACACGGGTCGTTGTACATGGGCAGTACCCAGGGTCATAAGACACAACGTGTGACACTTCTACATGGTGTGTACTTCTTAGTACGTGGATTGATCTTATTTTACACCGTTTATTAGACATGTTTCATTTGGGTTAATGACCCTTTTCTTCATTCCTTTGATGGTCAGGTATCGTTTCCATTCACGGGAGTATGATCCCTTCTGCAGGACTTTTTGTGTTAAAGTTGGGTATCCCTCCGAGAGGCCCGGAGTGTAAGAACCTGGTTCTTAGTTTTGATATATGAGCTTGTTCTTTTCCCTTTTCCTTAAGTGTTTTTCAGAAAATATGGAAAATGGGGAAACATCTTAAATTTTAGAAGTACACGCTATGTACTTTTCCACACATCGTGTACTTTTGGCCGTGTGGGATGAGTACATGGGGCGTGTGGCCATGATAGTGACGAAGGGTGTAAAAACTGACTACATGCCGTGTAGTGGTCCTTCACATACCGTATAGTCAGTCAGTAGGCAAAATAGTAAGGAGGTGGCCAGCTGTGTGACAGAACATGCCGTGTAATCAAGAAGGAACACCATGTAGTCATGTCGGCAAATGAACAGTGCCATGCTAGCGGGAAACCGCCAGAGGAACAGTTAAAAAATGGTAAGTACACGCCGTGTACTTGGAAATACACACTGTGTACTTTTTTTCCTCTTAAAATGGACAGTAGCCTCCCCTGTTCATAGGGAAGGCTTAGATCTGGAGGAAGGAGAGGGAGAGGAGGCTAGAGATTTGGAGATCCGCCGAGCGCATGTTGGGAATCCGTTTTCTGCATCGTCGATCTCCCTGGAACCGCACGGGTAAGCCCTCCCATCTCCTTGCCTAGTTCATGCCAATTCCCCCTCTAAGGGAAGTTATTTGCATTTAAGAGACTTTTATTTCACCTCAGATCTACCTCGTTCTAGGATGATTCCTGGAACATCATTCGAGTATACTGATCAGGGGAGTTTAAGGTAGGTGTCTTAGTGTTTATTTTCCAACTATTGTGTGTTTTGTGTACTTTTGTTCCACAAACCCATGTTGGGGTGTCGTGTGGCTGAGTCCATGCATATTTTAAATTCCTAGAATTGAATAGGTAATTAATTGTGATAATAAACTTCTACTTGGGATCATTGTTTGGATCCAGGACCACCCTGGGGGTGCATTCCTCTGTTTAGCCGTTTGGCCAGGATACCCGAGGGTAAGCCTTTAAAGTAATGATTGTAGAATTTCCTTGAGAGGGATTGCTTTTGTAATGCTTGTTTACATGCTGGGCATGGCCCAATTACCTATTTAGCCTGAGGGCAGTGTTCTGATTAGCCTGTGGGCACTGTACTATTTAGCCTATGGGAAACTTCTTCTGTGCATGTGGGTAGTTGATTCTATGTCTGTGGGTGACACTTCTTATGCTTGTGGGCAATATCCGCATGCCTGTGGGAAGATTATTGTGTTGGATTTTCTTTACCTGAGGGTAGGGGATTACATGTCTGAGGACATTTGGCTATTTACTTAGAATATTCATTGTGGTGATATTTTAAATTAAATGATTAAATGATATTAAAATGGAAATATAACTGGTTAAGTTAGTTACTTTTCAGTATGGCTTAATTTATTGCGTTTTACTACTGCACATTGTTGATGCATGCTTTCACAAAGTTGGGAATGCGCCTTTGGTGGCTACTTGTAACGACCCAAAGTTTTTCAATAGAAAATTACCTTCTTATATATATGTCATAAAAACACAAAACAATGAACTACTAAGTGATAAGTTACCTTTAAACATAATTTTGTCACCCATATGTTTGTAATTTTAAAAATCCAACATACACGGTTGTGTTCAAGATAGTTTTTGGAGTCTAATGAAACAAAAATAATTTTTGGTGAACAGTAACCTACCTTTATGAATAGTAACCTACCCCTGATGAATAGTAACCTACCCTTATGAATAGTAATATGAACCTTATAAATAAGAGTAACATTACATATGAATAATAAAATAAAATTTAGATATCATAGAAAGTGATAATTTGACCTTAGTAAACATTTTTGGTATTTTCTAAGTTATAAATAATTAATTATAATTAATTAATTATTTTAAAAGAATATTTATTTTCCTGAAAAATATTCATAAATTATTGTTAGATAATTTTATAAGACCCTAAGTAATTTTTGAAAGAACTGCAAAATCAGTTTTAATTTTAAAAACTGTTTTTTAAGTAAATTATGATTTTAATTAAATATTAAATTAATAAAATTTAGATTTTTTTTTTGAAAAATGGACATAATTTTTGGATTCTACACATCGAAAAATGGTTGGGGTAAAATTTTGGGATTTTTCTGAGATACTTGAATTTTTGATGAATAGTAGAATACATTAATTTATCATATAAATACATTTTAATTAAAACCCACTATTCCTGACATCAGAAGTGATGTAAGCACCCAAATCCCGAATTCACAAGTCAAATTTACTATTCTTAGTCATCCAAGACTCACTATTCCTTGTCTTAGGTGAAATTAATAAACTAATCAATTTTATATTAAGGAAACCCCTCTCCCCTCCACTAGAAAAGCCACCTGTCACTCCCTCTTTTCCTCACAACTCTCAAGCTCCAATCCTTCTCTAAATTCTGCCCAAACACCTTCCCTAGCTCATCGCCACATCCAAAAGCTTCTGGTCTCATCAAAAGACCAAGCCTAGCTTCTTTAAAGAGGATCTCATGAGAAGGATTCTAAAGGTAATTTCTCTCTCTCTTCTCCTTTAATTTCCTTTCAAGTTCAAGTTCCTTTCATGATATCTTCCTACCTATCTTCATCCAAATGGTTTTGTAACTCCAGTATTATTCATATAATGTAATCTTATGATTCTAATGGTATATTATATCACCCCACACCCTTTCCCTCTTCCTTTTATTTTATTAAAAAGAACGGTGTTCATGTGGTGATAATTTATCACCTTCAAAAACAACATGTTCTCTTCTTCCATTTATACCTTCAATCAGGTCATGAAACCATTTTTATGGTTGAAACAGAATGTTTTTTATGTATTATGTTCTATTTTAAGTTATATAAATAACCTATGGCCATACTACTAAGTGAAAAATTAAAATGAGTTGGTTGTGATCCAAAAACCGCTCAAATTAGCCCAAATAATCTTCATTTAATTCTTATATAATGATTCGGCCACATGGATATAATATAACTCATTATAAAATAATTCAAGATTCTGTAATATAATTAATTACATGTAATATCAGTTCTGTATGTTTACGCATGATCTACCCAAACATCAAATTAAGAACACAAGTGGACCGCTCAAGAAAACCATGAAAATGAACATCATCGATCAATGTTTTTAAACTCTATAAGTCATCCAAAGGAACATAATATGAAATAATGAAACCAGAATGAACCCTATTAATGTATAAAAGGTTCTTGAATTTATAATTAATGAATATAATGTCATTATACAGGACATTAAAGAGAAGGAGGCATTCGAGTACAAGGTAAGGGGAAATCTCGAACCCAATTTTCTTCCTTCGGGTTCTCCCTCTTTCACTCAATTTTTGATATGGTTACTCCTCAAAGGTCATTTGTTCATCATTTCCATTATTTATATGGTATATACATGTTTTTCACTGGTTTTTATGTCCATCAAAATGTTTTCCAAAAGAACTCTTCTTTCAAGATCTCACCTTTTACCTCTCATTCAAGGTTAATGGTTCTTATATCAAGTATGTTGTTCCCTCTTTCTTTTGGGAACCCAAAGATTATGAATGTGTTATTATCAGATGAAACCCATTCCCTTCCATGGGTTATTTATGTACATGTTTGATATGTGTTCTATGTGGCAAGCATGATAATGATAATGTTATGATGTGACGGGTGCGCCCGAAATTATATAGCGCAATATGAATGTTTAAATGTGACGGCTGCGCCCAGAATTATATAGCGCTCCAATGCATTGGGTAAAGTGATGAATCTCATGATTAATGAGAAATGATGCGTGAACATGATGCTAGCTTTGTTCACACGTATGTGTGGTAGTTAACCACTAAGACATGATGTTTCATTTTTGTGCTTTGCCACATTTCATGTTTATTGTTTATGCTCCTCTCATGTTCAAGATATTTTTCCTATGTCATGATTATGATCACCCCATGCTATGTTGTTCTTATCTATCCTCTTACTGGGAATTTATCTCACCCCTTTTGATGTATATCCTTAGGTGGCAACATGTACTAAGGATAAGACAAGTGCTACTAAGAAGCTATAGAAGAAGAGATTAAATGAATTTTTATGCTTGATGTTGTACTTGTTATGTGTAGTCCTAGTTTTCCCAAGACACTAAACCTCTGGATCCTCCATGTGTAATACTATTATGTTTTTTATCTTTGAAATGATGTAATAGTAATGTATGAAAAGGCCGGGTCGCTATAGTTGGTATCAAAGGCAAAGGTTTAGTTAATTTGGGAATTAGGATTAGTGAACCCTAAAGAAAACCTCTAGCATGAGACTAAGTACAAATATGCACACAAGGATATTTACCTAGGGATCCCATATGTTATGTTTTTTGGTATAATTGTTTAAAAGGATAAGTTATTCATTACTTGTTTACTTATGTTTTGTTCTAACATTTTCTATTTTAGAAAATGGTGGGAATCAGGAGAAATCAGGCCAACAACTCTTGCGAAGGCCAATGCAACGATTGCCCGAACGACATCCCCAATGATTTTGGAGGTGGAGTTTAAAACATCATGGAGATTCTTACCCAATTATCCCAGGTTATGAATAATAACCATAATAATGGGGAACTTCCTCATTCACCAAATAGGGATCAGCTAGCTATCAAATGTTTTATACGACAACGACCACCGACGTTTTGTGGATCTTCCGATCCACTAGTTGCAGAACAATGGGTCAACTCCATGGAGAAGATCTTTTCTGTTCTTCACTGTTCCGAGACGGAGAAGGTGACTCTAGCCGTTTATCGTCTAGATGGAGAAGCTGATCAATGGTGGGCTATGATTAAGAACACCAAGCCAAGGGATGAAATTGAAGAGATGTAATGGGAAGACTTTAAGATAATGTTTCTTAATAAGTACTTCCCACGATCTCTTCGCACGAAGATGGAGAGATAATTCATAGAGCTCAAGCAAAAAGAAGAAGAATCTGTCACAACCTATGAAGCAAATCTCACAAGGCTCTCAAGGTATGCTTTGGGGTTTTTATCAACAATGATAGCAAAATTGATAGATTCTTTAGTGGATTAAAACCACATCTTCGAAAAGCTCTTGCAATTCGAGACTTTGGGAGTTATGAAGAAGTTGTTCAGTGTGCTCTCAAGGTGGAGATGGAGTTTGGAGAATGGTCCCATGGCTATGGTGATAAGAAAAGAAAGATGGAGTTTCAAGCTTGTGGATCTAGTGATAAATATGGGAAGAAAACACAACGACCCACTTGCCAAAAATGTGGGATGTTGCACAGTGGGATCTGCCTCAAAGGGACGGGGAAATGATTCAAGTGTGGGAAAGGACACATAGCTCACGAGTGTCGAAGAGACATGAAAAGGAAGGATAATGTAGCCGATGAAAGGAGAGAACAACTCGTGGTTCAATGCTACAACTATAAGGAGCTAGGCCACTATTCAAAACAGTGCACTAAACCTCGAGCTCTCGAGGGTAATCAGCGCCAACAACAACCAAAACCAAAAGAACAAGAGAAGGCTTATTCCATCACTACTGCGGAGGTGGAACATGATAATGAAGTCGTACAAGGTACACTTCCTATTCACTCAAGAATGAAAAAAGTCTTATTTAATTCTGGTTCTACGCATTCCTTTATATCATGGAAGTTTACTAGAACTATAGAATCGAAGCCCCGAAACCTTGAAGTAGAGATATCTATAAAAACACCAAGTGGTGAAATCATTGCAACCCAAGTGTTTGATTCTTCTCCTGTTGACGTATGTGGGAAGATTCTTCCGGAAAATCTCGTAATACTTCCCTTGGTGGAATTCAACGATATAATGGGAATGGATTGTCTCTCGTTATATAGAGCACATATCAACTGTCGGGAAAAGGAAATATATTTTCATATTCTGAACCATCCCATGCTCCTCTACAAATGAAAGGAAGATCATGAATCTCCTTTGAGAAATCCTTCAATGGTGTGGTTGATGATTCCCTATGAAGATGCATACCTTGCCCAAATGTTTGAGTCAAAGGAAAGTTCAAACCTTGAGGAAATTCCCATAGTAAGAGAATACGACGATGTATTTCTCGAAGAGTTACCCAGAATTCCCCCGGATCGTGAGGTAGAGTTCTCAATTGTACTCATACCCGGAGCTACTCATATCTCGAAGTGCCCCTATAGGATGGATCCTATTGAACTGGAGGAGTTAAAGAAGAAGCTGCAAGAGCATTTGGACAAAGGGTTCATACGCCCTAGTGGATCACCTTGGGGTGCGCCCGTGCTCTTTGTGAAGAAGAAGGATGGTACCATGCGGCTGTGTATCGATTATCGGGAACTCAACAAGATCACCATAAAGAATAAGTATCCTCTCCCAAGGATTGATGACTTGTTCGACCAGTTAAGAGGAGCTCAATACTTCTCAAAGGTGGATCTTCGTTCTGGATATCATCAAGTAAAGGTGAAGAAGGAAGATATTCAGAATACTGCCTTCTGTACAAGGTATGGACACTATGAGTTTTTGGTGATGCCCTTCGGACTTACTAATGCCCCAGAAATCTTCATGGATTTGATGAATAGAGTCTTTAGACATTACCTCGACAAATTTGTGGTAGTGTTTATCGATGATATTATCATCTACTCCAAGAGCAAGGAGGAACATGAAGAACATCTAAGACTTGTGTTGGCGACATTGAGAAAGGAGAAGTTGTACGCCAAGTTCAGAAAGTGTGACTTTTGGATGAATCAAGTCACGTTCTTGGGACATGTGATCACAAGCGAGTGAATTTATGTGGACCCTTCAAAGAAAAAGGCGATTGAAGAATGGCCCAGGCCCTCTAGTGTCACAGAAATCCGTAGTTTTCTTGGATTAGCTAGGTACTACCGACGTTTTGTGAGAAACTTCTCACGATTGTCAAGCCCACTAACTAAGTTAACAAGGAAAGGGGTAAAGTATGTATGGACGAAAGAATGTGAGGGAAGCTTCAAGGAGCTAAAGAGAAGGCTGATCACTACAACTGTACTCACACTACCGAAAAGTGGAGAAAGTTTTGTGATATACAGTGATGCTTCAAATAAAGGCTTGGGTTGTGTACTCATGCAATATGATAATGTGATAGCCTACGCCTCACGACAGTTGAAGATCCATGAGCAAGACTACCCGACGCATGATCTAGAGTTGGCAGCCGTGATTTTTGCCTTGAAAATATGGCGGCACTACCTTTATGGTGAGAAGTGTGACATATACACCGACCACAAGAGCCTAAAGTATATATTCACACAAAAGGAGCTCAACATGCGTCAAAGGAGATGGTTAGAGCTAATCAAGGATTACGATTTCTCTATTCAATATCATCCTGGAAAGGCGAATAAGGTAGCTGATGCTCTATATAGGAAAGAACTTGCTACTCTATCCATGTTGAGGATTGAGAAAGACCCTATCTTCTTGGATATTCAAAGGATGGATTTGGGAATCCTAAGGGCAGGGGATACATCCTACCTTTCCCAGATGATTGCACAACCATCCATCCAACAGAAGATTAAAGAAGCACAAAGAGATGATGTGGAGATACAAAAGAGGGTGAATGCAGTAAAGGAAGGAAAGCTACAAGAGTTCCATATCGACGATGATGGTGTGATTCGGTTTGGAACGCGACTTTGTGTGCCTTCATCCCCCAGAATAAAGAAGGAGCTATTGGATATTGCACATAGCTTAACTTTCTCTATCCATCCTGGAAGTACCAAGTTGTATCGTGATCTCCGAGAACACTTCTGGTGGGATAACATGAAGAAGGAGATTGCAGAATATATATTAAGGTTCTTGGTATGTCAGCAAGTTAAAGCTGAGCGGCAAAAGTCCAAAGGTATGATGCAGCCATTGCCTATACCCATGTGGAAATGGGAAAATGTTACTATGGACTTCGTCACGGGACTCCTAACTGATGGCCAGTCTAAAAGGACTATTCAGACACTTGAAGATATGCTAAGATCCTGCTCTCTTGAATTCAAAGGTGGATGGGATCAGCACCTTCCATTGGTTGAGTTCTCATACAACAATATCTTCCACTCGAGTATTCAGATGGCTCTGTATGAAGCTCTTTATGGGAAGCGATGTAGAACTCCAACCTGTTGGGATGAAGTTGGAGAACGAAAACTACTTGGTCCCGATCTTGTTCAAGAGATGAAAGAGAAGGTTCAAGTCATCCAGAAACACATCAAAGCTGCTCAAAGTTGGAAAAAGAGTTATGCTGACAATCGTCGAAGGGAATTGGAGTTCGACGTTGGAGATAAAGTCTTCATTTGAACATCTCCATGGAAGAGAGTCATGCGATTCGGGAAGAATGGGAAGCTAAGCCCAAGGTACATTGGCCCCTTTGAGATCCTTGATTGTATAGGAGCCGTGGCCTTTCATTTGGAACTTCCACCAAATATGGCTCAAGTTCATGATGTGTTTCACGTATCACTACTGAGGAAGTACATTCCAGACCCCTCACATTTACTAAACTCAGAGGTGGTACAGTTGGAAGATGATCTCTCATATGAGGAGAAGCCGGTAAAAATTTTGGACCGAAGTGATAAGGTTCTACGCAACAAGACAACCTGCCTTGTCAAAGTGTTGTGGAGGAACCCAATGTTTGAGGAAGCAATTTGGGAACCGGAAGAGGCAATGAAGAAGAAGTACCCTCACCTGTTTGTGTAAAGTGAAATTTCAGGGGCAAAATTTCTTAAGGGGGGAAGAATGTAACGACCCAAAGTTTTTCAATGGAAAATTCCCTTCTTATATCTATGTCATAAAAACACAAAACAATCAACTACTTAGTGATAAGTGACCTTTAAACATAATTTTGTCACCCTTATGTTTGTAATTTTAAAAATTCAACATACACGGTTGTGTTCAAGATGGTTTTTGGAGTCTAATGAAACAAAAATAATTTTTGGTGAATAGTAACATACCCTTATGAATAGTAACATACCCTTATGAATAGTAATATGAACCTTATGAATAAGAGTAACATTACATATGAATAATAAAATAAAATTTAGACATCATAGAAAGTGATAATTTTACCTTAGTAAACATTTTTGGTATTTTATAAGTCATAAATAATTAATTATAATCAATTAATTAATTTAAAAGAATATTTATTTTCCTGAAATATATTCATAAATTATTATTAGATAATTTTATAAGACCCTGAGTGTAACACCCAAGACTTTTATGTTATATAAATCATCAAAGGAATCTTTTTCTACACAACACTTGCTTGGCTTGCTTTACACGCAATCGCGACCTTCCTCGATAGCTTGCGTCGTACGCAATACCGAGTTTCACTAAACAACAATATGCTATTAAAACTAGCCGTTATGAATAGTAATAACCACTTTTTGAAATTTTATAAATTTTATTTTTCAAAATGGACTTCATTTTTGGACTCAGAATATCGAAATTAGCCTAGGGTGAAATTTTGGTATTTTTCTGAAAACTTTCAATTTTTGATGAATAGTGAAACCACTAAGTGGTAGGTTAAAAACTGAATTTTGCATAAAACTTAATTTTACCGCTTCTGTGAATGTAATTTCAAAAATCCGAGAGACATGGTTCATATCAAGGAGTAAAATGTGGTTCAATGAGATGAAAATAATTTTTTGCTGAATAGTAACTTTTTACTTTTTTTTACCGCGGTTAATAGTAAATAGGGTAACTAATGGTAAATATGATATTACTATTACCCTAACACATGTCCTAATTCTATTGGACAAGTGTAATTCGACCAAAATCAAACTTAGGAATAAAATATGACCATTTAGGCCCACTTGGATTAGATTAGGACATTTATTATTAATTTATTTAAAGAAGGGTTAAAATAGTTAAAATCAAAGTTTAATAAGTAAATAATTTTTAATATGGGGTTATACATAAGATAAATTCGACTATAAATATTCATTAGAAATATAAAAATATTTCTTACATAATGGTATTTTATTTGTAATTTTTAGACATTAAATAATTTAATTTATTTACGACACAATGATGATGCAGTAATTATCTTATTAATGAAATATTGACATAATTGATAATATAAATACCAAAATAAATGTAATTTCAGACTTTTTATGAATTCCAATAATTTTCCAGGTTAATATGATATATTAGTGTTGATTTAATCAACTTGGTTCGAACATATAATTCTGTTATGACTTTCACAAAAATCATATATCAAATAGTGTCAAAATTGACACAAAATAGTTTTTAAATAAAATATTATATTATTAATTGTTATTTTATTCCTAAAAAACTAAGGTTCGGCCAAATGACTTAGATAAGGATATATATATTAATAATAAACAATTTGGGGTTCGTTTGGCATGTTATAGTAAGTGTATTAACCATAGAGTGAAAGAAAACAAAAAGACACGGTAAAAGTTAAATTAATTAACTTAGAGTTAAATCTAATTGATAAGGTTAAAATAATACCCTAAACTTGTCTAAATCCTATTGGTTGATAGGATTTCGACCCATCCCCACTTTATCTTCGAAATAAGACCCTTTGGAACCATTATAAACCGATTTTGACTTTAATATAAAATACTATTTTGAGATATTCCTAAGGTGCCCCTCTCCTCCCTTATAAAAGGGCACCTCCTCCCCCTCCTCCTCACACCAAATTGAGCACTCAAGCTCGGCCAACCCCTGACATTTTCTCCTCTCCACTTCCCTAGAATAATCCTAGAGGTCCTGGTCTTCTTCAAAGACCAATCTTAGTTCCCTAAGTGGAGGATTCAAAGAAGCGTTCCAAAGAAGAGGTAATATCCATTACCGATCTTTTCAATTTCTTTCTTCTTCAACTTCTTCTTCTTTAGTTGTTTCATGATAAAGTAATAACATCAGTATTACTTACATACTGATATGTTATTATAAACATGAAACAACCCTAATTCACCTTCTATCCATCCCACGGAAAAATGAAATCACCGCGCGTGCGTACGTACGGAATACCGTCTCCACGCCGTGGTGTAATCTATTTTTCCACCATCACTTTACAAGGATGGGTATAATGGTGTAATGAGTAACTATTTATGATTATTATAAGGTAATATTGATACTGAAATAATATATATATACTCCAATACAGTTCCACGATCGTAGGAACGATATCATCACTCGTGCGTACGTACGGAATACCGTCTCCACGATGTGAGGCGACTCGTTCTACATGATCATCATTACATAATAATTATATAAATGAATTGAATGAATAAATATGATATATGTTACACTAATACCATTCTGGATATAAGGTATCTATAACCTTAAAAGAAGAATAAGAATGTATTCGGCAAAACACGCATAAGAACAAAAGGCAATAAAGACCCGAGCAACAAGTAACAATGAAATATTACTATCAAGAAGCTAAGAATATGACCATATATGATATCATATCAATATGTATGATTCTGAAATAAGTCAATAACATTATTTAAACCATTATACAGGAGCTTCGGACACGTACAAAGCAAATTGGACCTAAGGTAAGGGAAATATCACAATCTCATTTTTATCCGAGATTGTTTATTCGTAAGTATTTACTGAGGTGTATTTTATCATCCACATCCATGTTTCATCAATATGTAATATTATTTCCATCCACCTACAATTTTTTAAATCCATTTTTACCCTTCGGTGAGTTTTTAGTAATATGTATGAAAGGAATCTTTTGTCGTTTTTCATACGAGGTACTTTTTGACTTTTCAGACAAAAGTACAAAGAATGTTTTTTTAACTTATACGGCATGAATGGATTTTTAAAACATTATTTCCAAGAAGCTTCCTTTACAAGTTTTCAAGTTTATTTTTAATAAACTTATTTTATTTTAACGTTTTATGACATGTTATGTAAGGAAAAATGTTTTTGAAGAAGAAAGGATATTTTCCTCAAGAATGGAGTTCAAGTGTTTTATCAAAATTATTTTCCATCTAAGATAATAAAGGGTTCTGTTTTTATCCCTATTATTACATTGATTTGATCATGTTGTGATGGAATTATTTTTATGAATTCCTTTATCTTATATGAATTGATTTATGATGTCATGATGTTTCAAGAATCCCATTTTTGTTACATGTGTTATGCGATGATGTATGATTATGTGGCACACATAAGAAAGGATTCATTATAAGATGGGTGGGACCTATATCTCCCTCCAATGCATTGGGTAAAGATTTTACATCTCATGAGATAGACATGGCTGGAACGGTAGGTTATACCAGTTCAGTGAAACAGGACTGGAACGAGGGTGACTCGGTTCAGAAAGGGACTTTGTCCACTAAGATAGTCTTGGCAATGAGTCATGACTAACAAGAAATGATTTTCCATGATTATGTGTGCATGCCACAAAGTTTCAAGTTTTATGTTATGATTAAGGGGATCTCATTTTCACTTCTATGATTTATTCCATGATAAGATATTATGATCTCTTTTGCAGGTTTTGATTTTTCAAAAAGATATGATATGATTTTTATTTCCTTTATTTGCCCTTGCTGAGCATTTGAGCTCACCCTTTTATGTTTTCTTTTCACCAGGTCAGGAAGATGGATATTAAGTAGAATAGGCTAAAAGGGACCCTAGATATGATGAAATAAATGGGAGACACTGTAGAAGATTTATAAACTAGTTGTTTATGTTTCCCAGTTTCTAAAGACACTATACCTATACGGTCCTTTGTGGTTTTGTCATATGTTGTAATAAGTGTGCTTCAATTTTGAAGTATTAACAATGTATGTAAAGTATGGGTCATTATAGTTGGTATCAGAGGAAAGGTATAGTCAACCTTTGGAAACTAGGATGTGAAATTCTTAGTAAGAACCCTAAGGATAAGTCTAAGCATAGAACACAATCTTAGTATTTTAGAAATGGCCATGAATACCCTAGGATAAGACCTTAAGTGTGAAATTTTATCCTTGATTATGTGGTTTTCCTATTATAATTAGTGTTGCTCACACTATTCTTCTTAGTTTTAGTCAATGGCTGGAACCCGAAGGAACCGTGTTAATGCGGAATGCGATGGGCAATGCAATGATTGTCCCCCTGAGCAACCAAACGATATGGGAGCTGGAATGCAAAATCTTGTAGCCATTCTCACACAACTTTCTCAAGCAATGAATCATGCAGGACTTCCAAACGAGCAAAGGAAGGAGAAACATTCTGTTGAATCCTTCATGAGGCAGCGTCCACCTTCTTTCAACGGGTCTACTGATCCATTAGTTGCTGAACAATGGATTAGTACTACTGAAAAGATATTTTCAGTTCTTCAATGTTCTGAGCATGATAAAGTCATCCTAGCAGTGTATCGTTTGGAAGGAGATGTTGATCAATGGTGGAATATTATTACGAATACGAGGGAAAGAGATGAAATTGAGTCTATGGAATGAGACGAGTTCAAGAACTTATTTTTCAATAAGTAGTTCCCTCGTATTCTCCGAACAAAGATGGAGAAAGAGTTCCTTGAACTGAAGCAAAGGGATGATGAATCTGTTAGTACCTATGAAGAAAATTTTACAAGACTTGCAAGGTACGCTTCTGGTATTATTATCCAACCTGAGAGTAAGATCGATCGATTCTTTAGTGGCTTAAAACCAAGTCTTCGAAGGGCGTTAGCCATAAGGGACTTCAATAGCTACGAGGAAATCGTTCGATGTGCTCTCAAAGTCGAGATGGAGATTGTATTAACCCATTAGTCACATGGGTTTGATAAGAAGAGGAAGATGGAATTCAAAGAAAAATCTAAAGAGCACACGGAAAAGAAGATGATCTTTTCCTTATGCTCAAAGTGTGGAAAGAAACATGGAGGGAGTTGTCTTAAAGGGACAAGTAAATGTTTTAAATGTGGAAAGGAAGGTCATCGGGCATTTGAATGCCGTGATAATGGGAAGAAGATGTCTAATGACGCAAAAAAAGGAAGGGATACACAGAATGAACCTACTACACTTCAATGTTTCAAGTGAAAGGAGATGGGGCATTATGCCAATCAATGCCCAAATCCAAGGGTTGATGATGATGGTCGACGTCAACAAAATCTTAAGGCTAAAGACAAAGGAAAGTCACATGCAATTTCTATCAGCGATGTGGAGTACGATAACGAAGTGGTGAAAGGTACACTTACCATCCACTCTAAAGTAGCAAATGTTTTATTTGATTCTGGATCCACCCAATCTTTTATTTCTAAAGAATTTTCTAAGGGTATCACCGTATTACCTCAACAATTAGATGTTGAGTTAGCTGTGACAACACCTAATGGCACAACAGTCGCATCAAAAGTTTATAATTCTTCTCCGATCGAAGTTTGTGGGAAAGTGCTTCCTGCAAATCTTGTGATCCTTCCTTTAGTGGAATTTGATGTGATTCTTGGAATGGATTGGATTTCTCTACATGGAGCTCATATAAATTGCCAAAGAAGGGAAGTCACATTTCATATTTCAGATCAATCTACGATCGTATACCAATGCAAGGATGAACATAACCTTCCAGTGGAAATTTCTTCCATCTTATGGGTCTTGATTCCACTAAATGAAGGTTATTTATCTCAAATGGTTGGTGAGAAACTCATGATTAAGAATATGCCCATTTTAAGGGAGTTTGATGATGTCTTTCCGGAGGAATTACCGGGTCTTCCACCAAATCGCGAAGTTGAGTTTTCAATAGAACTCGTACCGGGTGCTTTGCCTATTTCAAAGACACCATATAGAATGGCCCCAACTGAGTTGCAGAAATTGAAGAAGCAACTCCAAGATAATCTTGATAAGGGATTCATACGCCCTAGTGCGTCACCTTGGGGAGCACCTGTTCTATTTGTTAAGAAGAAAGATGGATCAATGAGACTCTGCATTGATTATCGAGCACTTAACAAGATCACTATCAATAACAAATATCCTCTCCCACGCATTGATGACTTATTTGACCAACTACGCGGAGCTCAATACTTTTCCAATATTGATCTTCATTCAGGGTATCATCAATTAAGGGTCAAAAGGGAGGATATACCAAAGACGGCTTTCCGTAAAAGGTATGGACACTATGAATTTATAGTGATGCCATTTGGTCTTACTAATGCCCCTGCTATCTTCATGGATCTAATGAATAGAGTCTTTAGAGACTATCTTGATCAATTTGTGGTAGTCTTTATAGACGATATTCTTGTCTATTCAAAGAGCAAGGAAGAGCATGACGATCACTTGAGAATTATATTGACGACCCTGAGAAAGGAGAAGCTTTATGCCAAATTTACCAAGTGTGAATTTTGGCTTCAAAAAGTTGCATTTTTTGGTCACATAATCTCAAAAGAGGGGATATCTGTGGATCCAACAAAAACAGAGGTTATCGAAAGATGGTCGAGACCAACAACAGTAACTGAGATCCGAAGTTTTCTTGGTTTGGCTGGATATTATCGACGTTTTGTAAAATATTTTTCACGATTATCTAATCCACCCACCAAGTTGACTCGGAAAGGAGTTAAGTTTGTCTGGACAGAGGAATGTGAAGAGAAGTTCAAGGAGTTGAAAAGAAGGTTATCCAGTGCACCTGTGCTCACACTGCCTTGTAGTGGAGAAAGGTTTGTGATCTACAGTGATGCATCCAAGATGGGATTGGGGTGTGTTCTTATGCAAAATGATATGGTGATAGCTTATGCCTCACGACAGTTGAAAATCCATGAGCAAAATTACCCAACACATGATTTGGAGTTGGCTGCAGTAATCTTTGCATTAAAGATTTGGAGGCATTACCTTTATGGTGAAAGGTGTGATATTTATACTGGTCATAAAAGTTTAAAGTACATTTTCACATAAAAGGAGTTGAATATGCGTCAAAGAAGATGGTTGGAGCTGATTAAGGATTATGACTGCTCAATCCATTACCACCCTGGGAAAGCAAACAAGGTGGCAGATGCATTAAGTCGATAGGACCATGCTGATGAGGATCACAAAAGATCCAATATTTATGGATTTACAAAGGATGGATCTTGGAATCATAATGGAAGGGGAAAAATCTTATCTTTCTCAAATGAATGTTCAACCATCTATACATGTGAAGATTAAAGAGGCACAGAAAGAAGATGTCGAGTTACAAAAGAAGGTGAGAAATGTTCCTGAATTCAACCTTGATTGTGATGGGATAATAATGTTCAGGAATCGGGTTTGTGTTCCTTCCATCCCCGAATTAAAGAAGGAGCTGCTGGATGAGGCTCATAGTTCTTCATTCTCTATTCATCCTGGAAGCACGAAGATGTATAGGGACCTGAAAGAGTACTTCTGGTGGGATGGAATGAAAAGAGATGTTGCTGAATATGTCTCTCGATGCTTGGTTTGTCAACAAGTTAAAGCTGAGAGACAGAAGTCTAAGGGGATGTTACAACCATTACCCATACCCGAATGGAAATGGGAAAACATGACTATGGACTTTGTCACAGGACTTCCTAAAACATCCAAAGGCAATAATGCTATCTGGGTCATAGTTGATCGTCTTACAAAGTCTGCACACTTCATTCCTATTAGAGAGGATTTCTCTCTAGATCAGCTTGCCAGGATATATGTAAAGGAAGTGGTAAGATTGCATGGAGTACCACTTTCTATTATATCTGATCGGGATCCGAGATTTACCTTGAAGTTCTGGCGAAGTCTTCAGCATACTATGGATACAGAGTTGAGTTTCAGCACTGCTTATCATCCCCAGACAGACGGTCAGTCTGAGATAACAATTCAAACCCTAGAAGATATGTTGAGAGCTTGCTCTATGGATTTCAAAGGAGGTTGGGATCAACACCTACCTTTGGTGGAATTTTCTTATAATAATAGCTTTCACTCCAGTATTCAGATGGCTCCTTATGAAGCTCTCTATGGAAAGAAATGCAGGACTCCAACTTACTGGGATGATGTTGGGGAAAGAAAGCTATTAGGACCTGATCTCGTTGATGAAATGGCAGAAAAGGTCAGATCTATTCAACAACACATAAGAGCAGCTCAGAGTCGACAGAAAAGTTATGCCGACAACCGAAGAAAAGACCTAGAGTTTGAAGTGGGTGATAAAGTATTCTTACGAATATCTCCCTGGAAGAGGGTTATGAGATTTGGAAAGAAGGGGAAGTTGAGCCCTAGATATATCGGTCCTTTCGAAATACTGGATCATGTTGGGAAGGTAGCTTACCGATTGGCGCTTCCACCGAATCTCTCTCAAGTTCACGATGTGTTCCATGTATCTCTCCTGAGAAAGTACATACCAGATCCTTCACATGTACTCAGCTCAGAAGTTGTACCGCTGGATCAAGATCTTTCTTATGAAGAACAGCCGATAGAGATTCTGGATCGTAGCGAAAAAGTCCTATGAAACAAGACCACTCGATTGGTGAAAGTTTTATGGAGGAACCACCAATTAGAAGAAGCTACATGGGAGCTTGAGGATATGATGAGGGAGAAGTATCCTCATTTGTTTGTTACAAAGTGACGAATTTCGAGGGCGAAATTCTTTTTAAGGGGGGTAGAATGTAACACCCGAGACTTTTATGTTATATAAATCATCAAAGGAATCTTTTTCTACACAACACTTGCTTGGCTTGCTTTACACGCAATCGCGACCTTCCTCGATAGCTTGCGTCGTACGCAATATCGAGTTTCACTAAACAACAATATGCTATTAAAACTAGCCATTATGAATAGTAATAACCACTTTTTGAAATTTTATAAATTTTATTTTTCAAAATGGACTTCATTTTTGGACTCAGAATATCGAAATTAGCCTAGGGTGAAATTTTGGTATTTTTCTGAAAACTTTCAATTTTTGATGAATAGTAAAACCACTAAGTGGTAGGTTAAAAACTGAATTTTGCATAAAACTTAATTTTACCGCTTCTGTGAATGGAATTTCGAAAATCCGAGAGACACAGTTAATATCAAGGACTAAAATGTGGTTCAATGAGATGAAAATAATTTTTTGGTGAATAGTAACTTTTTAATTTTTTTTATCGCGGTTAATAGTAAATAGGGTAACTAAGGGTAAATATGATATTACTATTACCCTAACACATGTCCTAATTCTATTGGACAAGTGTAATTCGACCAAAAACAAACTTTGGAATAAAATATGACCATTTAGGCCCACTTGGATTAGATTAGGACATTTATTATTAATTTATTTAAAGAAGGGTTAAAATAGTAAAAATCAAAGTTTAATAAGTAAATCATTTTTAATATGGGGTTATACATAAGATAAATTCAACTATAAATATTCACTAGAAAGATAAAAATATTTCCTACATAATGGTATTTTATTTGTAATTTTTAGACATTAAATAATTTAATTTATTTATGACACAATGATGATGCAGTAATTATCTTATTAATGAAATATTGACATAATTGATAATATAAATACCAAAATAAATGTAATTTAAGACTTTTTATGAATTACAATAATTTTATAAGTTACTATGATATATTAGTGTTGATTTAATCAACTTGGTTAGAACATATAATTCTGTTATGACTTTCACAAAAATCATATATCAAATAGTGTCAAAATTGACACAAAATAGTTTTTAAATAAAATATTATATTATTAATTGTTATTTTATTCTTAAAAATATAAGGTTCGGCCAAATGACTTAGATAAGGATATATATATTAATAATAAACAATTTGGGGTTCGTTTGGCATGTTATAGTAAGTGTATTAACCATATAGTGAAAGAAAACAAAAAGACACGGTAAAAGTTAAATTAATTAACTTAGAGTTAAATCTAATTGATAAGGTTAAAATAATACCCTAAACTTGTCTAAATCCTATTGGTTGATAGGATTTCGACCCATCCCCACTTTATCTTCGAAATAAGACCCTTTAGAACCATTATAAACCGATTTTGACTTTAATATAAAATAATATTTTGAGATATTCCTAAGGTGCCCCTCTCCTCCCTTATAAAAGGGCACCTCCTCCCCCTCCTCCTCACACCAAATTGAGCACTCAAGATCGGCCACCCCTGCCATTTTCTCCTCTCCACTTCCCTAGAATAATCCTAGAGGTCCTGGTCTTCTTCAAAGACCAATCTTAGTTCCCTAAGTGGAGGATTCAAAGAAGCGTTCCAAAGAAGAGGTAATATCCATTACCGATCTTTTCAATTTCTTTCTTCTTCAACTTCTTCTTCTTTAGTTGTTTCATGATAAAGTAATAACATCAGTATTACTTACATACTGATATGTTATTATAAATATGAAACAAACCTAATTCACCTTCTATCCATCCCACGGAAAAATGAAATCACCGCGCGTGCGTACGTACGGAATACCGTCTCCACGCCGTGGTGTAATCTATTTTTCCACCATCACTTTACAAGGATGGGTATAATGGTGTAATGAGTAACTATTTATGATTATTATAAAGTAATATTGATACTGAAATAATATATATATACTCCAATACAGTTCCACGATCGTAGGAACGATATCATCACTCGTGCGTACGTACGGAATACCGTCTCCACGATGTGATGCGACTCGTTCTACATGATCATCATTACATAGTAATTATATAAATGAATTGAATGAATAAATATGATATATGTTACACTAATACCATTCTGGATATAAGGTATCTATAACCTTAAAAGAAGAATAATAATGTATTCGGCAAAACACGCATAAGAACAAAAGGCAATAAAGACCCGAGCAACAAGTAACAATGAAATATTACTATCAAGAAGCTAAGAATATGACCATATATGATATCATATAAATATGTATGATTCTGGAATAAGTCAATAACATTATTTAAACCATTATACAGGAGCTTCGGACACGTACAAAGCAAATTGGACCTATGGTAAGGGAAATATCACAATCTCATTTTTATCCGAGATTGTTTATTCGTAAGTATTTACTGGGGTGTATTTTATCATCCACATCCATGTTTCATCAATATGTAATATTATTTCCATCCACCTACAATTGTTTAAATCCATTTTTACCCTTCGGTGAGTTTTTAGTAATATGTATGAAAGGAATCTTTTGTCGTTTTTCGTACGAGGTACTTTTTGACTTTTCAGAAAAAAGTACAAAGAATGTTTTTTTTAAATTATACGGCATGAATGGATTTTTAAAACATTATTTCCAAGAAGCTTCCTTTACAAGTTTTCAAGTTTATTTTTAATAAACTTCTTTTATTTTAAAGTTGTATGACTTGTTATGAAAGGAAAAATGTTTTTGAAGAAGAAATGATATTTTCCTCAAGAATGGTGTTCAAGTGTTTTATCAAAATTATTTTCCATCTAAGATAATAAAGGGTTCTGTTTTTATCCCTATTATTACATTGATTTGATCATGTTGTGATGGAATTATTCTTATGAATTCCTTTATCATATATGAATTTATTTATGATGTCATGAGGTTTCAAGAATCCCATTTTTGTTACATGTGTTATGCGATGATGTATGATTATGTGGCACACATAAAAAAGGATTCATTATAAGATGGGTGGGACCTATATCTCCCTCCAATGCATTGGGTAAAGATTTTATATCTCATGAGATAGACATGGCTGGAACGGTAGGTTATACTGGTTCAGTGAAACAGGACTGGAACGAGGGTGACTCGGTTCAGAAAGGGACTTTGTCCACTAAGATAGTCTTGGCAATGAGTCATGACTAACAAGAAATGATTTTCCATGATTATGTGTGCATGCCACAAAGTTTCAAGTTTTATGTTATGATTAAGGGGATCTCATTTTCACTTCTATGATTTATTCCATGATAAGATATTATGATCTCTTTTGCAGGTTTTGATTTTTCAAAAATATATGATATGATTTTTATTTCCTTTATTTTTCCTTGCTGAGCGTTTGAGCTCACCCTTTTATGTTTTCTTTTCCCCAGGCCAGGAAGATGGATATTAAGTAGAATAGGATAAAAGGGACCCTAGATATGATGAAATAAATGGGAGACACTGTAGAAGATTTATGAACCAGTTGTTTATGTTTCCCAGTTTCTAAAGACACTATACCTATACGGTCCTTTGTGGTTTTGTCATATGTTGTAATAAGTGTGCTTCGATTTTGAAGTATTAACAATGTATGTAAAGTATGGGTCGTTATACTGAGTAATTTTTGAAAGAGCTGCAAAATCAGTTTTAATTTTAAAAACTGTTTTTTAAGTAAATTATGATTTAAATTAAATTTTAAATTAATAAAATTTAGAATTTTTTTTGAAAAATGGACTTCATTTTTGGATTCTACACGTCGAAAAATGGTTGGGGTAAAATTTGGGGATTTTTCTGAGATAGTTGAATTTTTTATGAATAGTAGAATACATTAATTTATGATATAAATACATTTTAATTAAAACCCACTATTCCTGACATCACAAGTGATGTAAGCACCCAAATCCAAAATTCACAAGTCAAATTTACTATTCTTAGTCATCCAAGACTCATTATTCCTTGTCTTAGGTGAAATTAATAAACTAATCAATTTTATATTAAAGAAAACCCCTCTCCCCTCCACTAGAAAAGCCACCCTTCACTCCCTCTTTTCCTCACACCTCTCAAGCTCCAAGACTTCTCTAAATTCTGCCCAAAAACCTTCCCTAGCTCATCCCCACATCCAAAAGCTACTGGTCTAATCAAAAGACCAAGCCTAGCTTCCTTAAAGAGGATCTCAAGAGAAGGATTCTAAAGGTAATTTCTCTCTCTCTTCTCCTTTAATTTCCTTTCAAGTTCAAGTTCCTTTCTTGATCTCTCCCTACCTATCTTCATCCAAATGGTTTTGTAACTCCAATATTATACATATACTGTAATATTATGATTCTAATGGTATATTATATCTCCCCACAACCTTTCCCTCTTCCTTTTATTTTATTAAAGAGAACGTTGTTCATGTGGTGATAATTTATCACCTTCAAAAACAACATGCTCTCTTCTTCGATTTATACCTTCAATCTGGTCATGAAACCATTTTTATGGTTGAACCAGAATGTTTTGTATGTATTATGTTCTATTTTAAGTTCTGGAAATAACCTATGGCCATACTACTAAGTGAAAAATTAAATTGAGTTGGTTGTGATCCAAAAACCGCTCAAATTAGCCCAAATAATCTTCATTTAATTCTTATCTAATGATTCAGCCACATGGATATAATATAAATCATTATTAAATCATTCAATCTTCTATAATATCATTAATTACATGTAATATCAGTTCTGGATGTTTACCCATGATCTACCCAAACATCAAATTAAGAACACAAGTGGACCGCTCAAGAAAACCATGAAAATGAACATCCCCGATCAATGTTTTAAACTCTATAAGTCATCCAATGGAACATAATATGAAATAATGAAACCATAATGAACCCTATTAATGTATAAAAGGTTCTGGAATTTGTAATAAATTAATATAATGTCATTATATAGGACATTAAAGAGAAGGAGTCATTCGAGTACAAGGTAAGGGGAAATCTCGAACCCAATTTTCTTCATTCGGGTTCTTCCTCTTTCACTCCATTTTTGATATGGTTACTCCTCAAAGATAATTTGTTCATAATTTCCTTTACTTTTCTGGGATATACATGTTTGTCACTGGTTTTTATGTGCATCAAAATGTTTTCCAAAAGAACTCTTCTTTCAAGATCTCACCTTTTACCTCTCATTCAAGGTTGATGGTTCTTATATCAAGTATGTTGTTCCCTCTTTCTTTTGGGAACCCAAAGATTATTAATGTGTTATTATGAGATGAAACCCATTACTTTCCATGGGTTATTTATGTACATGTTTGATATGTGTTCTATGTGGAAAGCATGATAATGATAATGTTATGATGTGACGGGTGCGCCCGGAATTATATAGCGCAATATGAATGTTTAAATGTGACGGGTGCGCCCAGAATTATATAGCGCTCTAATGCATTGGGTAAAGTGATGAATCTCATGAGTAAATGTGAAATAATGCGTGAACATGATGCTATCTTTGTTCACAATTATGTGTGGTAGTTAACCACTAAGACATGATGTTTCATTTTTATGCTTTTCCACATTTCATGTTTATTATATCATGATAGGTGTATGATTAATGGAACACTTGGGGGTCTCTTGGATTTATATAGTAAGTTTATTAACCATATAATATAAAAATACAAAGAGACATTGTAAAAGTGAAACTAATTAACTAAGAGTTAATACTTAATGATAAGGTTAATATAGTAACCCAAACCTATCTAAATTCTATTGGTTGAGTGGTTTTCGACCTATCCCCACCTTAAAAATTAAATAATCTACTTTTGAGCCATTATAAACCGAATATTAATTTATTATAAAATAATATTTCCAGCTTTTCCGAAGGTGCCCCTCACCCCTGTTATAAAAGGGCACTCTCCCTTCTCATTAACTCACACCTCCAAAGCCTTTTGGATCAGCCAAAATCTGCCCAAATACTCTCTCAACTTCCCTCACTTCATCCTAGAGGCCTTCCTTTAGTCATAAAGACAACTTACGGAGCCCTTTTTATCAAATCAAAAGGAAGAACCCGAAGAAGAGGTAATGTTTTCACCACCCTTTTTCAAGTTCCTTTGTTCTTCCACTTCTTCTTTATTTATTATTCCCATTCTAAAATAATGAATCCAGTATCTTATATATACTGTAATATTATTATAAATATGGTACAACCATATTCAGTATTATATCCAACCTTTGAATGACATGTCACCATACGTGCATACGTACGACTTACCGTCTCCACGTCGTGGTGTAATTGTTATTCAATAAATTATTATTTGGATGGGTATAATAATGATGTTTAACTCACGTAAATAATAAATATAGCATTATAATTATTATTTATATATGATATACTATCCAATTATATATTATTTTAATATCAAAAGAATGATATTGTCGCTCGTGCGTACGTACGGACTACAGTATCCATGAACGCGATGAGATTCATTCTCCATCGTATCCATTCAAGTCTAATTCTCATTTTATGATTGATAATAGTATATAAGGACTTGATATAATTCTGGATATGATTGAGATACAACCTATCCATGACAAACATGACTTACGTAACAAAACATATAAAAGAAAACGAGTAAGTTAACACCCGAAACAATGATAATACTAAGATATTATTAACAAATCAATGTTAAAAGATCATATATGATATCATATTAATGTATATGATTCTTTTATAATTTAATAACAATTATTTCACCATTATAAAGGAGGTTAACCTACCCCCAACCAAGGAAAAGTACAAGGTAAGGGTTTATTTCACAATCTCTTCATTATCCGAGGTTGTTTATACGTAATAATCTATTGGGACTTCTTTATCATCCACATACATGTTTCTTAAAAATGTATTTCAAAACATTTTTAATATTTACTAAAATATGGGTTAAAGTCATTTATACCCTTTTTTGACTTTTTATAAGAGGTTTATAAAAGATTCTTTCCGTTGTTTTCCAAATAAGGGTCTTTTTAACCTTTTCTACAAAATTAAGGTAAGAATGTTTTTTTAACTTATACGGCGGGTATGGCTATTTTCCATCGAAGCATCCCTTAAAAGATTATAAGAATATTTTCAAAGAAAATGTTTTATTTTATAAATATATGACTCTTAAATGATTTCAAAATAGGAAGATATTTTTCTCTAAAAAGAGTTTTGATTTCATCTATGTCAACATCCTTTGATGGAATTTACACTTATTCGAAGTTGATTTATTATGAAACAAAACTTTTATATTGTATTTAAGGTTTGGTGATATGTTTGACTGTGGATGTGTTATTTTTATACCATTCATGGTTTATGGATGAAGTATTTACATTTCATATGCTAGTTTTAATACGAATGTTTATGTTATGTTTAATCCTTTTCATATGGAAATGCATTGGACTTAATATGTGACGGGTGGAGCTCAATATAGCTCCTCGATGAATCGGTAGGTCTCATGAGACAAACTAGTGTCTTGGCACAAGTCCTTCACAAAATATTATTTGTAGTCTTGGCACGAGGCCTTGGCTATATGGTTTTGATAGTCTGGCATTATGCATTCCATCATTATGAAAGTTGTTATTGATATTGCATGTGATTATTCGATTAGTAGAATATCCATGTGAATAAGTAAATGGAATTATTTCATTTTATTTTTGCCATACTATGTTGAATTTCAAGTTTAAAAGGCTTTTGTTTTAGTTATACACTGCCTTAAATGTTTATTCTTATTTATGAAATTTTCTGCTATATTGTTATCCTTACTGGGCATTTGAGCTCACCTCATTTATATGTTTTATTTTTACCAAGATGTGAAGAAGTAAATTATGAATGACCTACAGGGATATTATGAGGGTATAATAGTGTGGATTATGGAGACAATATGTTGTTGTAGTAGTTTTTCACTTCATGATGTAATGTAAAATTTATGAATATATCTAGTGTTTCCAAGGCTACTAAACCAATTGATCTTTTGAGATTTGATCGTTCTTGTGATCATGAAAATGTTATGTAATAATGCACCGACTCTGGGTAACTGGGGTCGGGGCATTACAGTTGGTATCAGAGGAAGTTTAGTACAAACCATGGAAGCTAGATTTAGATAAAATCTGATTAGAGCACATAGACCTAAGATGGACTTTGAGGATTAGTATAGAAGAACTTCCTAGAATTTTGGTATTGTAGATATTTTGTGTGTTTTCTGAGAAATACATCCCTGTATGGATACAAGTAGGTAGAGGCGGCCCAGGCATAGATGCACCTAGGGGTAAAACCCGAAAACACCGCTTTGAGCTAGACTCGAACGAGAACTGGTGCACGACAACGGGCCTTACTGCACTCTTGGTTACGACACTCCCGGGGGATATGCTTAGGATAACTCTCATTATATTTACAAATCATTATGAAGGGTTTATGTGTATATACTTTCTCAAAGAAATTTTTTTAATGATTATGGATTTTATCCATAAATAGTTCAATTTATTTTAAGTGTTTTATAAGTATGGGATTATGTATTTTGATTCATAAACTGATCTAGTTTATGCCATTGTTTCGAAATGGCACCTAGTGGAAGAAATGGAAACTGTATCAATGCACACACTCCATGTAAGGACTGACCTCCTGCTGAAGATAATTATAGTGGAGATGGTGATGTAACTGGTGCCGATCAGCTAATCACCATACTGGGACAACTCACTCAGGTTATGAATAATAACCTTACCCGTATGGAGCACCCTGATCTGCAGCGTGGAGGATCAATGTTAGATTGATTCATAAGGAAACAAACACCAATGTTCAATGGGAGTACAAATCCCTTAGTAGCTGAGAAATGGATAAATTCCCTAGAGAAGATATTTCAGGCTTTGGGGAGTAGTGAAAGAGAAAAAGTTATCATGGCAGTTTACCACCACACTGGAGATGATGATCAAGGGTGGTCATTTATTCGAAACATGAAGGAAGATGATGAAGTATCAAATATGGAATGGAGGGAGTTCAAAGATCTGTTTTTAGAAATTACTTTCCTCATGACCATCGAGCAGATATTGAAAGGCAATTTCTGAGTCTGAGACAAAAGGAGGATGATAATGTCACAAAGTATGAGGCTAACTTTACAAGGTTAGAATGGTATGATTGAGATTATATACATAACCCAAGAAGTAAGATGATCATTTCTTTGATGGGTTAAAACCATTTCTCCATTGAGCATTAGTCTCACAATCCTTCTCATCGTACGAAGACATTGTCTCATGTGCTATCAAAACAGAAAAAGAATTCTCTAAGTCTTATGACTTTAATGCAAAGCAAGAGAAGAAGAGATCTACTGATTAATATGGGAATGGAAATAAGGGGAAGAAGGAAATGGATGAATATCAATCCTGTGGTAAATGTGGGAAGAAACACCCCGGTACTTGCTTGAAGGGAATGTGCATCTGTTACAAATATGGTGAAAAAGGCCACCAAGCTCGTGATTGAAAAGGTAATAAGGAATCTACCAATGTTCAGTGCTACAATTGCAGGGAGATGGAACATTATGAAAATGAATGTCCTAATCGTCAGGGGAACATACCTCAGAAAAGGCCAAGGGACCAAGGCCAAGATTTTGCTATCACTACTGCTGAGGTAGAAGCTCCAAAAGACGTGGTGGTAGGTAATTTAATGGTTTACTCAAGTTTAGAAAATGCATTATTTGATTCTGGATCATCGCATTGTTTCATATCTTCCTAGTTTGCTAAGAAAATTAGATATTTCCAATTTGATTTAAAAAGGGAGTTGTCAATTAAAACTCTTAAGGGAAGTATCACTGCAACAAGGTTTTGTGAATTAGTCCCCATTAGAGCACATAAATGTTCTTTATCCGCTGATCTCATCGTCATACCTATGATTGAGTTTGATATAATCCTCAGTATGGATTGGATTTCGGATTATGATGCGAAGATTTATTGTAAGAAGAAGGAGGTTACGATTTTTGATGATGACGATAAGGAACACCTTATCTTTAGAGCAGAATCGTCACCACCTAATTTTTATCTAGATCTACCCCCACTAGCTCAACTAAATTCAATTATTGGGGAGGAAGAGAATGAAATGACTGTGGGTGAGGAAAGGAATGTTCAAATAGAGGATGTACCTGTTGTGAAAGAATATGTAGATGTATTTCCGGAAGATTTACCTGGACATCCTCCAGAACGAGAAGTTGAGTTTTCCATTGATTTTATTCCAGGATCAAGGCCTATATCAAAGACCCCTTATAGAATGGCCTCTATAGAATTAGTTAAACTAAAGAAACAACTAGAGGGATTGAGTAATAAGGGATTTATTCGCCCTAGTGTTTCTCCATGGGTAGCCCCTGTTCTTTTTGTTAAAAAGAAAGATGGATCTATGAGGTTATGTATCGACTATAGGGAGATCAATGCTATAATAATAAAGAACAAGTATCCCCTACCTCGCATTGATGATTTATTTGACCAACTGCATGGAGCTCAATTCTTTTCAAAGATTGACCTTCAATCTGGATACCATCAGTTGTGTGTAAATAAGGAAGACATTCCGAAGACAGCATTTTGAAATAGGTACGGGCATTACGAGCTTACTGTAATGCCTTTTGGATTGACTAATGCACCCTCTATATTCATGGATTTGATGAATAGAGTTTTCAAGGAATATCTTGATGAATTTGTGGTGGTATTTATTTATGATATATTGGTATACTCTAAAAGATACAAGGATCATAAAAGTCACTTGTGCATTATCCTGAAGACTCTGAGAAGACATGAATTATATGGGAAGTTTAGCAAGTGTAAATTCTGGCTTCAAGAGATTTCTTTTCATAGCCATATTGTCTCAAAAGATGGAATCTCTACTGATCCTTATAATATGAAGGCAACCAAAGAATGGCCAGCACCTACGAGTATAACTGAGGTACACAGTTTTATTGGTTTGGCATGTTACTATCGACGTTTCGTCCAGAATTTTGCCTGATTGGCAAACCCATTAACGAAGCTCACACGTAAAGGGGTTAAATTTGTTTGAAAAAAGGAGTGTCAAGAATGTTTCTAAGAAATTAAGATAAGATTAGTCAATTCTCCTATATTGACTCTACCATCAGGGAATGATGGGTTTGTTATTTATAGTGATGCATCGAAGAAAGGACTTAGTTGTGTCATTATGCAGAATGATAGGGTTATTTCCTATGCATCACGACAGTTGAAAATTCATGAGCAAAACTATCCTACACATGATCTTGAGTTAGCACCTGTGATCTTTTCTTTGAAGATATGGAGGCACTACCTCTATGGTGAAAAATGTGAGATTTATACTGATCACAAGAGTTTGAAGTATATTTTCGCACAAAAAGAACTCAACATGAGGCAAAGGAGATGGCTTGAATTACTCAAGGATTATGATTGCACGATACACTACCACCCGGGGAAGGCAAACAAGGTGGAAGATACTTTGAGCAGAAAAGACCATGGAGTTTTGAACAATATAAGAATTTAAAGGTATCCAATTTTCATGGATCTAGTGAAGATGGACAAGGGAATAACCAGGGAAGGTGAAACATCAATGCATTTTCAAATGGTTGCCAAACCATCTTTACTAGAAAGGATTAAAAGTTATCAGACCGATGATGAAGAATTTCAAAAGAAGATTAAAGCTATGAATGATGGTAGATTGAAAGACTTTGTGTATGAAGATGGAATTTTGAAATTCGGGAAGAGACTTTGTGTTCCTGATATACCTGATCTAAAAAGGTAATTGTTGGATGATGATCACAGTTCCAATTTTTCTATACAGCATGGGAGCACCAAAATGTATAGAGAATTGAAGGAACATTTTTGGTGGGACAACATGAAGAGGGAGATTGCTGATTTTGTGTCAAGATGTATGTTTTTTCAATAAGTGAAAGCTGGAAGGCAACATCCTGGTAGAGTATTGAAACCTCTTCCCATACCAGAGTGGAAATGGGACAATATTACGATGGAATTTGTCATGGGGATACCAAAGACTTCTAGAAGGAACGATGCAATATGGTTCATTGTTGACCGTCTTACCAAGTCAGCACATTTTCTTGCTATAAGAGAAGATCTACCACTGGAACGTCTAGAAAGACTATATATTGATGAAGTTGTGAAACTTCATGGAGTACCCATATCGATTGTTTCTGATCATGATATCCATTTTACTTCAAGATTCTGGAAAAGTCATTAGAAAGCCTTGGATACTAAACTTCATTTGAGCACTACCTAGCACCCTCAAACAGATGGACAATCAGAACGAACTATTCAAACCTTAGAAGACATGTTGAGATCCTGCTCACTTGACTTTCTGGGTATGTGCGATCAATATTGACCTTTGGTAGAATTTTCCTATAACAATAGCTTCCATTCGAGTATTCATATAGCACCATATTAAGCGTTATATGGAAAGAGATGGCGTACAACAACCTGTTGGGATGACATTGGTGAAAGAAAACTTGTAGGCCCAGAACTGGTAGAGGAAACATTGGAAAAGGTGAAGGTAATCCAATATCACATCAAAGTAGCTCAAAGTATTCAGAAGAGCTATGCCGATAATCGAAGGAAGGATTTGGAATATCAAGTCGGTAATCATGTTTTCCTGAAGGTATCTCCATGGAATGGAGTCATAAGTTTTTCTATGAAAGGTAAATTGAGTCCCAGGTACATCGGACCTTTCGAAATTCTAGAACAAATTGGGGTTGTAGCTTACTGATTGGCAACGCCGCCAAGTCTCTCCAAAGTTCACGATGTGTTCCACGTATCTCTGTTAAGGAAATACATGCCTGACCCAATGCATGTACTCAACTATGAGGAATTATAAATGGAACCCTATATGTCTTATTTCAAAGACCCGTCAGGATTCTTGATACGAGAGAACAAGTACTGAGAAATCGGACGACACGTCTGGTACAATTCTTGTAGAGAAACCATAAGATGGAAGAGGCAACGTGGGAACCCGAGGAACTTATGATGAAGAACCACCCGAGTCTTTTCATGCGGTAGTATTATATAATTTTTGAGGATGAAATTATTTGAATGAGGGGAGAATGTAGCACCCCAATCTTCTACGATACGTTTCTCTTTTAATAATGCAATAGCGTGTGTTGTACACAACATCGAGTTCTAACACACACCACAACCAATCAAACTAGCCATTATAAAGAGTAATACCTAATTTTTTAAATTTTAGAAATTTTATCTCTCAAAATGGACTTCATTTTTGGATTCGGAGTATCAAATTTAGCCTAAGTTGAAATTTTGGTACTTTTCGGATAACTTTAATATTGTGATGAAAAGTGAAAATTACTAAATTTTAATTATAAACTAATTTTTTAATCAAAATAATTAATAGTGATAAATTATAAATTTTAGTTGTTTTAAAGTATATTTAGAATATATGTTTTCCATTTAATACAATTTTGGTCATTGGACATAATTTCACAATTAATCTGAACATAAACAAGTATCAATCTTTTGATAGTTATTATATCTTAAAAACATGCCTTTTGTTTTGACAGCGGGAATTAATTTTAAATTAATTTCTGCCACTTCTGTGTTTTGAATTTGAAAAAATGGATTCCATATTTGGAATCAGGATATTCAAATTGTGTAAATAGGTAACTTTTATTTTTAGACATTTTGAATAATTACTTCGGTAAATATTTTATTTACCATGGTTAAAGGGTAAATCCGGTAAATAAGGGTTAAAAAATAATATTATAATAAAAAAAAATTTCCCTAAAACGTGTACTAACCTTATTGGTTGATACATGTTCGACCACGGGAATATTTGGGTCGATTTATGGACCCCATGGTGCCACTTATAAGTGATAGGGACACTTTATTTTAATAAATACAAAAGTGACAAAAGCATATATCCTTTAGAAAAACAATTTTTACATAGGGTTATATATGTTAGATTTTAGAATATAAATATTCATTAGAAAGATAAAACTATTTCCTACATAAGTATATTTAATTTATAATTTTTATACATTAAATAATTTAATTAATTAATGACACAATGGTGATGAAGTAATTACCATAATATTGAAAAATTAAAATGATTGATATTGTAGATACTCAAAAAAATATAATTTGAAACTTTATATGAATTAAACTAATTTTATAGGTTAATATGACATGTTATAATTGACTTAATTAACTTTCTTTGAAGTAATAATTCTGTTATGATGTTTAAAAAAATCAATTATTGAATAGTGTCAAAATTGACATAAAAGAATTTTTAAAACAAATAATATATTATTAATTGATATTAAATATTTTAAAAATATAAGGTTCATACAAGAGACTTATATAATGATATTTGTATCATTAATGGACCAATTGGGGGACTCTTGGATGTATATAGTAATTTTATTAACCATATAATATAAAAATACAAAGATACATTGTAAAAGTGAAACTAATTAACTAAGAGTTAATACTTAATGATAAGGTTAATATAGTAACCAAAACCTATATAAATTATATTGGTTGAGTGGTTTTATACCTATCCCCACATTAAAAGTTAAATAATTCACTTTGGAGCCATTAGAAACCGAATATGAATTTATTATAAAATAATATTTCTTGCTTTTCCAAAGGTTCCCCTCACCTCTCTTATAAACGGGAACTCTCCCTTCTCATTAACTCACAAATTAAAATCCTATTTTTTCGGACAAAATCTGCCCAAATACTCTCTCAAATTCCCTCAATTCATCTTAGAGGCCTTCCTTTAGTCAGAAAGCCTACTTAAGGATCCCTTTTGATCAAATCAAAAGGAAGAACCCGAAGAAGAGGTAATGTTTTCACCACCCTTTTTCAAGTTCCTTTCTTCTTCCACTTCTTCTTTATTTGTTATTCCCATTCTAAAATAATGAATCCAGTATCTTATATATACTGTAATATTATTATAAATATGGTACAACCATATTCAGTATTATATCCAACCTTTGAATGACATGTCACCATACGTGCGTACGTACGACTTACCGTCTCCACGTCGTGGTGTAATTGTTATTCAATAAATTATTATTTGGATGGGTATAATAATGATGTGTAACTCATATAAATAATAAATATAACATGATAATTATTCTTTATATATGATATACCATCCAATTATATATTATTTTAATATCAAAATTATGATATTGTCGCTCGTGCGTATGTACAGACTACCGTCTCCACGAACACGATGATATTCATTCTCCATCGTATCCATTCAATTCTAATTCTCATTTGATGATTAATAATAGTATCTAAGGACTTTATATAATTATGGATATGATTAAGATACAACATATACATGACAAACATGACTTACGTAATAAAACTTATAAAATAAAACGAGTAAGTTAACACCTGAAACAATGATAATACTAAGATATTATTAACAAATCAATGTTAAAAGATCATATATGATATCATATTAATGAATATGATTCTTGTATAATTTAATAAAAATTATTTCATCATTATACAGGAGGTTAACCTACCCCCAACCAAGGAAAAGTACAAGGTAAGGGTTTATTTCGCAATCTCTTCATTATCTGAGGTTGTTTATACGTAATAATCTACTGGGAATTATTTATCATCCACATCCATGTTTCTTAAAAATGTATTTCGAAACATTTTTACTATTTACTAAAATATGGGTTAAAGTCATTTATACCCTTGTTTGAATTTTTATAAGAGGTTTATAAAGGAATATTTCCATCGTTTTCGAAACAAGGGGATTTTTAACCTTTTCGTCAAAATTAAGGTAAGAATGTTTTTTTAACTTATACGGTGGATGAAGCTATTTTCCATCGAAGCTTCCCTTACAAGCTTATAAGAATATTTTCAAAGAAAATGTTTTATTTTATAAATATATGACTCTTAAATGATTTCAAAATAGAAAGAGATATTTCTCTAAAAAGAGTTTTGATTTCATCTATGTCAACATCATTTGATGGAATTTACACTTATTTGAAGTTGATTTATTATGAAACAAAACTTCTATATTGTATTGAAGGTTTTTTGATATGTTTGATTGTAGATGTGTTATTTTTATACAATTCATGGTTTCTGGATTAAGTATTTACATTTCATATGCTAGTTTTAATATGAATGTTTATGTTATGTTTAAACCTTTTCATATGGGAATGCATTGGACTTAAAATGTGACGGGTGGAGCCCGCTATAGCTCCTCGATGCATCAGTAGGTCTCATGAGACAAACTAGTGTCTTAGCACAAGGCCTTGACAAAATCTTATTTGTAGTCTTGGCACGAGGCCTTGGCTATGTGGTTATGATAGTTTGGCATTATGCATTCCATTATTATGAAAGTGGTTATTGATATTTCATGTGATTATTCGATTAGTAGAATATCCATGTGAATAAGTAAATGGCATTATTTAATTTTATTTTTTCCATACTATGTTGAAGTTCAAGTTTAAAAGGCTTTTGTTTTAGTTATACACTGCCTTAAATGTTTATTCTTATTTATGAAAGTTTCTGCTATATTGTTATCCTTACTGGGCATTTGAGCTCACCCGTTTTCTATGTTTTATTTTTCTCAGGATGTGAATAAGTAAATTATAAATGACCTGCAGGGATATTATAAGGGGATAATAGTGTGGATTATGGAGACAATATGTTTTTGTAGTAGTTTTTCACTTCATGATGTAATATAAAACTTTATGAATATATCTAGTGTTTCCAAGGCTACTAAACCAATCGGTCTCTCGAGATTTGATCTTTCTTGTTATCATGCCAATGTTATGTAATAATGCACCGACTCTGGGTAACTGGGGTCGGGGCGTTACAGGATGGCTACACCAGAGTTGTAGAAGCTCAAGAGGCAGTTATAGGAGTTATAGGCAAATGGCTTCATCCGGCCCAATACTTCTCCTTTGGGTTCTCCAGTCCTTTTTGCGAAGAAGAAGGATGGTACCCACAGACTCTGTGTGGATTATCAGAATCTGAATACAATTAATAACCGGTATCTTTTACCGAGGATTGATTATCTTTTTGATCAACTTCGTGGGGCAAGAGTGTTCTCAAATATTGACTTTAGATCAGGATATCATCAGCTGCGTGTGAGACCATCCGATATACCGCTTACAGGATTTCAGAGAATGTATGGCATGTACAAGTACATGGTTATGCCATTCAGACTCACGAACGCGCCATCGGTTTTCATGGCTCTGATGAATCGTGTGTTCCATCAATATTTGGATTCTATTGTGGTAGTATTCATGGACGACATCTTGGTGTACTCTCACACTCGACACGACCATGCCACCCATCATGATATCGTATTGAGTATACTGAGAGAGCACTAGATATATGATAAGCTCTCAAAGTGCCACTTTTGGATGGACCAGAATCACTTCCTAGGTAATATCGTCTCATAGGTAGGAGTTTCAGCAGACCCAGAGAAGGTGAGAGCAGTAGTTTCTTGGGAGAATCCTAAGAACATGTTTGAGATACCGAGTTTATTAGGGCTGGATGGTTACTACAGATGCTTCATACATGAATTCTCCTGCTTAGCAGCGCTGTTGATGGGTATGACTAAGAAGGGTGTGAAGTTATTTTGGACGGAATCTTGTGAGATAGCCTTTCAGGACCTAAAGGCAAGGTTGACATTAGCACTAGTCCTGATTCATCCAGAGTAAGGGAAGAGCAATACAGTTTACTGTGATGCATCAGGTATTGGGCTGAGAGAAGTGTTGATGTAGGCCAATCGAGATGTTGCATATGGTTCTCGGCAGTTGAGTCCACGTGAGAGGAATTACCCGATGGATGATATCGAGTTAGATGCAGTTGTGCATGCATTGCGTCGTTGGAGACATTATCTTTTGGGAGAGTATTTTGTGGTTTTCACCAACCACAAGAGCGTCAAATACATCTTTAATCAGCGCGACTTGAATATGAGACATAGAAGGTGGGTCAAATACCTACATTAATTCGATTTTGAGCTTGCCTATACACCTAGTGAAGGTAATGCATTAGCTGATGCACTAAGCAGGAAGACTCAGATACAGGCAGTGCAGGAGGCCAGTGATGAGTGGCAGTTGATGGCTTTGTTTTCTAAGATGTATTTGGAGGTGCACGACAGTCATGGGAAAAATTATCTTTCATCTTTAGCTGTGACTCATACCCTCCTGGATAGAGTGAGGATGAGACAACTATCTATTTCAGAAGGCCTAGTTCTACGGGATTCGGTGGATAGTGAGGACCCTCCTCCTGGTTAGACGATATGCGATGATAAAATTATGCATTTCCATGAATGAGTATGGGTTCCAGGGGATATACACGACGAGCTGATGTGGGAGTTTCATACTTCAGCTTGGGGAATTCATCCTGGGGTTACCAATATTTACCAAGACTTGAGATGTTAGTACTTGTGGCCGAGTATGAAGAGAGAGATAGATAGTTTTGTTATGAGGTGTTCCACCTATCAGTAGGTGGAGGCGGAGCATTAGAGGCCAGCTAGACTATTATAGTAGTTACCCATCCCAGAGTGGAAATGGGATTATGTCCCGATGGATTTCGTGACTAGGTTGCCGAGGTCACCTAGAGGCAATGACGCCGTGTGGGTTGTTGTGGACAAACTCACAAAGGTAGCTCACTTTTTTCCGATCAAGGAGACCTTCGGTGTTGATGAGCTCATAAAGTTGTATATCCGAGAGATCTTACGCCTTCAGGGGGTTCCTCGTTCTATCATTTAAAATAGGGATGCCCATTTTACGTCTCATTTCTGGCAGGGTTTTTAGAGGGCACTGGGTACAAAGGTGCTTCTGAGCACTGCTTATGACCCTCAGACTGATGGCCAGTCAGAGCGTACGATTCAGGTGCTAGAGGACATGCTGCGTGCATACGTCCTGGAATTTTGGGGCTCTTGGGAGAAGCATATACCCCTTGTTGATTTTTCCTACAATAACAATTTTCAGGTAACTATTGGGATGGCACCTTACAAGGATTTATATGGTAGGCCATGCCGATCACCCTTGTGCTAGTTATAGGTAGGTGAGATAGCTTTACTGGGACCACGTCTCATGCAGGAGACTTCTGAGTAGGTCCAGTTAATTCAGAAGTGGATGGCTACCACACAGTCTCGTCAGAAGTCTTATGCTGATTGCCACAGATGACCTTTGGAGTTTGTGGTCGGGGATCTGGTCTTCTTGCGTGTTTCGCTGAGGTTGGGACACAGGCGGATCAAGAGACATGGTAAACTTTTGCCGAGGTATGTGGGGCCATTTGAGATTCTGGAGAGATTCAGGCAAATTTCTTATCACTTGTAGTTACCACAGAGGTACCGGGCCATTCACGACGTCTTCCATGTATCTCAGTTTCACCACTATCATTCAGACCCATCTCACTCCCTTCATCCCGAGGAGGTTGAGGTTCAGATAGATGTGTCCTTTGAGGAGCATCAGATTCGTATTTTTGATAGGAGCACGAAGGTTCTCCGAGGCCGGTCAGTTCCTCTCATACGGGTGCTATGGCAGCATGGTCGAGTGCAGGACGAAACCTAGGGGTGGGAGACCGACGTATGTGCTCAGTGGCCGGAGTTGTTCACGACTACATCTTCACCACCATTGTAATGGAAATTCGGGGACAAATTTCTTTAAAGGGGGAAGTTTGTAAGAACCAGGTTCTTAGTTTTGAGGTACGAGCTTCTTATTTTCTCTTTTCCTTATGTGTCTTTCAGAAAATTAGGAAAATGGGGAAAAATCCTAAATTTTAGAAGTACACACCGTGTACTTTTGGCCGTGTGGGATGAGTAAACGAGGCATGTGTCCATGACGGTGACGAAGGGTGTAAAAACCGACTACACACCGTGTAGTGGTCCTTTACATGCCGTGTAGTCAATCGGCAGGAAAAACAGTAAGGCGGTGGCTAGCGGTGCGACAGAACACACCGTGTACTCATGAAGACACGTCGTGTAGTCATGTCAGCAAATGAAAAGTGCCACGTTAGTGGGAAACTTCCAGAGGAACAATTAAAAAATGGGAAGTACAAACCGTGTACTTAGAAATACATGCCTTGTACTTTGTTTTTTTTCACATAAAATGGACAGTAGCCTCCCATGTTCATAGGGAAGGCTTAGAACTGGAGGAAGGAGCGGGAGAGGAGGCCGGAGATTTGGAGATCGGCTGAGCGCACTTCGGGAATCCGTTTTCTGCACCGTCAATCTCCTAGGAACTGCATGAGTAATCCCTTCCATCTTCTTGCCTAGTTCTTTCCAATTCTTACTCTAAGGGAAGTTATTTGTGTTTAAGAATGTTTTCTTTCACCTCATTTGTACCTTGTTCAAGGATTATTCATGGAACGTCGTTTGATTGTACTAATTAGGGGTGTTTAAGGTAGGTGTCTTGGTGTTTATTTTGCAACTATTGTGCGTTTTGTGTACCGTTGTGCCACGAACCCATGTTGGGGTGTCGTGTGGCTGAGGCCGTGGAAATTTTAAATACCTAGAGTTTAATAGGTAATTAATTGTGATAATAAACTAATATTTGGGATCATTTTTTGGATCTAGGACCACCCTGGGGGTGCGTTCCTCTATTTAGCCGTATGGACAGGATACCCGAGGGTAAGCCTATAAAGTAATGATTGTAGAATTTCCTTGAGAGTAATTTCCCATGTACTGCTTGTTTACATATTGGGCATGGACCGATTACCTGTTTAGCCTAAAGGCAGTGTTGTGATTAGCCTATGGGCACTGTACTATTTATCCTGTGGGCAACTTCTTCTGTGCCTGTGGGCAGTTGATTCTGTTCTTATGGGAGACACTTCTTATGCCCATGGGCAATATCCGCATGCCTGTGGCTATATTCTTGTGTTGGATTCTCTTTACCTGAGGTTAGGGGTTTACGTGTCTAAGGATATTTGGCTATTTACTTAGAATATTCACTATGGTGATATTTTAAATTAAATGATTAAATGATATTAAAATGGAAATATAACTGGTTAAGTTAGTTAATTTTCAGTACTGCTTACTTTATTCCATTTTACTATTGAACATTGTTTTTTATTGCATTCACATAGTTGGGCATGAGCCTTTGGTGGGTTCCTATTGAGATTTATTTCTAACACCCTGTTTGGGTCATGCTTTTTGGCTCAAACATATTACGTTTATGCAGGTGTAGATAAGGGCAAGGGTCCCTATACAAGTAACTGATTGTTGCTGAGGAGTAAGAGGGCGTGGGACTAAGCCTAGGCTCGCGATGATGCTAGCTGTTCTTTTTGTTTTTCTGTACTTGTAATTTAGTTGTAATGTATTGTATTGCAGTGTAACATGTTCTGGATGTTTTATAGAATAGTGACATGCTGCATCTTCATATACATATATATGACAACTTGTTTCCTTTTTTTATCAGCTATCCATTTTAGTCATATATACTATTACTGCTTCCGTTATTTTTGAATGTTTATATTATATTCCACTATGCTAAACTTTGAAAAATGAGGGCATAGTTTCTTCACTATCAGACCTGGGCCCTCACTGCTGGTCGGCGACCTCTAGTGTTTGGGGAAATGTGCTTGAGGTCACGTGTCGAACCGGGTTCGGGGCACCCGTTGCGTGGCACCTGGATCTGGGACGTTACACGGAGCAAGATCCTCTACCCATTATTAACCCTAGGTAGAGTCAGGTATCCGCATGAATATTCCCACAGGACGATGATCCTATTCTTAGGAGGTGAATCCTGATGAGTTGCGGTATCTTTCAAGGCCCTGGCATTTGATCCTCATCTATGTATCTTGATATTTTCCCTCTCAGGAGTGTGTTATCCTAGAATGAGTGTATCTATCCCTCATGACCTTTCCTGACAAATAGTAATTCTTAGATGGACATCATCTGGACCATCAGACTCATGGAGTGAGTTCTACCAGATGAGTGCTTTTTGGAACCTTCAAACTGAATCCCTAGTGGTGGAATGATGTGGTGTGACTTGTCTTTAGACTACGGGTATGAGTTTTGAGTATATCTGGATTTTGTTTCTCTTGCTATATGTTCAGTAGACATACACTATGTAGAGATTACTGTACCTATACTTTTTGTATTGCTTTGTGGTTTGTGGGGTCCTCAAATGACTATTGGTATACTCACCCCTGCACAGGCATTGCCCGCACATGTTGTGTCTTGTGCAGACGAGCGTCCTTTTGATGGTGTTCAAGGAGGACCAAGACCGGACTAGGCGTTTTGAGTTCCCAATAGGCCGAGGTGTTCCTATAGCTATGAGCAGCAGTCATAGTACCTCTTTCTATTTACAGGCTGTACTTGTAATTTTCAAACTCACTTGTTTTTGTGGGCTTATATTCTGGCCCAGTTTTACTTTCAGTACTTTACTTTCTATCTTACTCTGTTGGTTGGGTTTAGTTGTATGCATGAAACTTGTTCTAGATTGGTTTTTTACTTTTTAGAATTTGTGGACCTGGAGACGTGTGTGTGTGTATAGGTACATAAGAAATTCCTCCCATGTTAGTGATATTCCTACTCACTGCTTGTCACTAGCACCTAGCCTATTTGAGACAGGCTTGGGGATTCGTGGTGTGGGCCCCTCTTGGATGGGTCAGGACAATAGAGTTTTACCCTTATACACAATTGTGAAACAACTATCACATTGTGTTTCAAATCATCAATATACAATGCTTTCTTTGATTTCATCTTTTATGTTTCCAATGGTGGCAATTAAATGCCTTTGATTTTCAAGGACTCGTCTTTTCTAAATGTTATTGTTCCATATTTAAAATCATTCATATTCTTCAATTATTTAAAATATCTTATCATATGAGAATAACACCCACTATAAAGTATCCAAGTTCATTCAACTTTTTTATCTTTCAATGCTGATTCAACAAAAAGAGTTATTGCTACTTCCTTCACATTCATCACCTATGAATTTTTAGAGTTGTTAAAGAAATTTTGTGGTGATAGTAACTAAACAATATTTTTTTTTCATGGATTCCAAGTTGGTCACATCTTTCAAAAATAATTTCCAAGGGTTGGAAACTATTCTCAATATTCACTACATTATTTTTAGGTTTTTAATGACATCCTTTAGAAAATTCTTTATTTGAGGAGATTGATTCCCCCTCAACCTTTTCCTCTCATATCTTGTGGGATTATAGAAATGTTTTTTATTGAATAGAGACATATTACCATTGTGTATGAAGCCCCCATAGTACTTGAGAAATCCATAGAATGATTATTTTCCTTCAAACCTTCCATACTGATTGAAATTGGGAATATTTTTCTGAGAATCTTTATAGTCTTTCATTCCAAACCAATAAACATTTCCATTATTAATCAGAATCTTCTTCCTAATTTTATCCTTAATTGAATCAAATGTATTTGAAAGTTTTCTAGATTCAGATAAAATATTTTTAGATTGAGGATTTTTTGAAACTTCTGAATTATTCATTTGTTCAATCTTGTCCACATACATAACGTTTTTATATTTCGTCCATTCTGATACAATTCCATATTTATGCTCTCCCTTTGAAGGTAGATTTTGTGGAACCTTATCAGGTTTATCATTGCAAGAACTTTCACCAAATTCACCAACAACGTTTTTGAAACTTGTATTATTCATTTCACCTTTAGATAGATTTTTTTAAAAAATTTCCAACTCTACTTCTTTTTTTCCATTCAGATTAACATTAATTTGTTCATTATGATTCTTTTCCTCCTTAAGTGATTTCTTCAAATAATCAATTTCATTTTCTAGACTCAACTTCTCATTGGGAAAACATTTTTGGTTGCATGTTGATGAGCATTCATCTTCCAATTTTTTTTTTCTTTTCATGCTTTCTAATATTTCTAAAGAATTATTTCAACTATTCTTTCAAATGAATTTTATGTTGAGTTTATTATTCATCATTTGAACTGATTCTTTAGAATTCATCATTATTCAATATAGTAATGAAAGTATCTTCAATTCCATAATAAATTGGTTTTTCTGATTCATCATCACTTCCTTCTTCTTCTTTATATTTATACATGAAACTTATTCTTTTGGATTTAATTAATTTTATTTCCTTCCATATGTAATTAAATTTTCCTTTATCTCCCTGTTTCTTCGGTGACCTTCTTGGAATTATTTTTTCATTATCACTATAATCTTCTTTCATTCATTGAGGATAATTGGAAGCAATGTTACCAACACCTTCACATTCGAAACATTTCAAGGGAAGTTTCCCTATGTCTGTCCTAGTACCTATTTTCACAGTTTTAGAAGAAAAGGATAAAATATTATCAATATTTTTACATACCTCATCTTTAGAGTCAGAATCACCAACTTCATCTCGAATTAGAATATTATTTTACTATTCCTTCTTAGAAACTTTGAGCGATCTTTCTATATCAACTATTGTTTTTTCTTTTCATATATTTATCACTTATCATTTAATAAGTGATGAGAGTGATATGAAAATCATCAAGAGATAGTGTTTTAGTATCTATATTTTCCAACAAGGATACTTTTTCATCAATCTTTTATGGAAGGATTCTCAAGGTCTTTTTGGAAACTATGGAATTATGTATCTTTTCACCCATACATCTTATAATACTCACAATGTCATTTTACCTAGTAAAGAATCATTCAACAGATTCATGGTCACCCATCTTCAAATATTCATATTTCAATATCTATATTTGTAACTATTCTTTCTTCACTCTTGTATTTCCTTCATATATGATTTTCAACTATTCCCATATACCTTTTGGATGTGGAAACACCTTTCACTATCAAGAATAAACGTTCATAAAGAGATGATAATATAACATTCTTTTACCTTCCATTATTCTCAAGATTATTCTTATAAACAGATTTAAAATGAACTTTATCATCAAGGGGATTAAGCCCAACTATTGCAGCTTCATGAACATCATACCTGATAGACGTAAGATAATGCAACATTCTATCTTTCCAGATAGAATATTTTTTCCATCAAAGACAAGAATCCTTTTACTATTCACACAAATCAAATTCTCTATCAACAATGAATAAGAGAAGGGAACCTTTATCTCTGATAGAAAAAATCAGTTCCCAGTCAGTGTGTTTGTATCACTAAGTGGGTAAGGGTGTGAAGGAGTGATACTTTTTCTTCTAGGTTTTCTTAAAATTTAAACATCCTTCGCCTCCTGTTAAATATTCAAATCCATGCTAAAACAATTCAAACACACATCCATGGGAACTCAAGAATTTAAGAGGTTCACCATTGAATAAGAATAAATACATCATGGTATGGTTTTAAAATTAAAAATACCAAAAAATCTATTAGAAATCAATCATTGGATTATAATGAGCATGATGTACCCTTTAACTCGTATAACACTGTATAAAAAATTAAAAAAATATAAGTACACAAACTGAGCATAAATAATGTTATTCAAATCTTTAGTAACAACACATGTTACCTATGATCCAATTAAATTAAACATATCTTTTCCTTTTAAAATAAATCATCCAATTATTACCCATAAGATAGTAAGAACTTCAAGAAATTTGACAAGGACTTCAGTTTTAATGTCTAATCCTTTTTTTCTAGTCTGATTCCTCTATGTACGATTCTTCTATGTCAAATAATTCCTAGTCCAATAATTCTCAATATGATTCTCCCCAGGGTGAAAAGATATAACCAATCTGCACATGGAAGAGATAAATCGACACCATGTTAATTCTTTGTCTTCATCAGTCTAGAAATCCGAGTTCGGAAAACCCAATCTGATAATCCAGCCCGATACGATGATCAGCCGAATATAATTGACAATATGAGTATTGTAATCCACTGAGCACGATAATAATTGGGTACGATGATCATGAGAATATGACATTGCAATCATTGTTATTCACTTATGGCTTCTTTCTGTTGAAGCAACTCCCACAAAAGTGAATGTGGAATATTGTTTCCCTCTCTAAAAACTCAGAGCTTCTCTATCTACTATAGTAAACAGTAAATAGGTCATCAGAAAATAAAAATGTTCAATTTTTCTTTTATAGGTGTCCCAAAAGGGGGTTTGTGTGGGAATCTAAAAACATTTATCACTTAAACAAATTCACCCTAATCTCAACATAACATAAAATCTTAGGTGAATTAATGACTTCGTCAATTCTTGTTGAAGATTCTTGATTATGCTTAAAACTTTACTCTTTCTTCTAACAATAATTTCAATTATCACTATGATTTAAATTTCTATGTATGAGTTTTACTCTGATCATGTTTCTTCATTCCGATTGTTGAATACGATTAGTAGGATGAATTGGTATTATTATGGATACGATGGCTCTTTACCCACTTAAAGAAGAAAAAATCTACTATGAATTTCATTTTCCCCCTTAAAAATACATCAAGTCATCTAATTTAACTTTTCTCTTAAACCACTTATACACCATTACTCTTGATCCAGTTGAGATAGAAAACATCTTCTTGCCTTCTTCTCTTTACCCACTTGAAAATTTATTCTATAAATCAATCAACTATGCATCTCATCTTGAGTACGATAATCCAGAGTATGGTCATTCTAAGTATGATTTTCCTTGATACGATCATTTTGAATACGATCATATTTTGTATGATATTTTTGTTCCCGAGTCTAAGTACATTCTTCTTGGGTAAAAATATTGTTCTATGGATACAATGGATGATAGGATACAACATTGCCTTTCCTTTTCATCCTGATTCAACCAATTTGAATTTGATTGGATTCATATCTTTGTTTTCTTCCACCTCAATATGATAAATTTGGGTATGATTTGGAATACCTCTTTTCCCTTTCATCAAGATTTCATCACATGTTTTAACATAAACTTATGATTGATGGGAATTCCAAAGCAGCAAACCATCATCACATTTATTTTTATTGTAGTCATAGAGACTCTGATTCTCCATAAAAACCATCAATTCCTTCATATCTAATTATGAGTGAATACGATGACCGTTTAATTCCAGGAAGATATTTCCTCATTCATTTTATACCCGAGGTGAGTCTGATCACAACCAATTCTTCTAACCAGATTATTCTCATTATGATGGAAAAAGTGAGTCCAATTCATTTAAAAAGGATAGTTTGATTCATTTGAAAATATGACAACCCAGATTTTTATCAAACACTTAACATAATATATTACATAAAACCTTCACTTGATGAAACATAGAATATTGAGAGGTCTAGTGTATTTGGGGATTATTAACATTAAATTACATATTAAAACATAAAACACAACATCTTATTGAAAAAATCCATTACATGAACACTACATTCCTCGTACTTAGCATTGCATGGGATAACCTAAGGACATGCATAAGAAAAGGGTGAGCTATAAATCCCAGTAAGAGAGTAAAAAAATCATAACATGAAGATTAAAATACATGTTAGTCAATAGGAATTTCAATTGAGCACAAGAGAAACGTAAACATAAAGGAAAGATAAAGCATGATAATCATAACATGGGAATGTGGCAACATCACTTAACATTGAATTAGCATGAGACAAGGCTCATTGCCCTTGGATCATGGGTAAACCCTCATTGCACTTGAAGCATGAGTAAACCCTAGTTTCACTTGAATTATCACGATTTAACACTCATTGCACATGACTTATCATGATACTATACTTTACCCAATTCATTGGAGTGCTATTAGGTCACACCCTTCATAATATTTCATTTCATGAATAAGTGTGCCACATAGATCATACAACATGGATTCATTAACATCATAAGTTTTCCACGATTAAGGAATATGAAATAAATTCATGAAATTACCAATAAATATGAATATGTTCATAAAGGTTAATAACCTTGATAGAGACATGGGTATGGTATTCACTACACATTGATCTTGGCTTAGAAAAACACTGTGCAATTTTGGCAGCATAAAGATGTTAAATAATAATTCGTAAAAATGATTTATGAGGAAAAAATAAGTGTCTCATCATATGTACATTAAAGGGACAGTAATTGGGTCATATAGACACATGTACCAACAAATATAATGGAATTTAGATACATAATACAAAAGAATTGCTTGAATGTACATGAGGAGAGAGAAATTCCTTACGGAATTTTGACATGGTAACGGCTGTACATGAGAGGAATTAATGAGAGAGAAATGGGATCTATAATTATTCAAACATGAAGATGGTAGTATGGGTGAGGAGAGAAATCATACCCCAACAATTATAATCGAAAATAAAAGGGCATAACAATATAAGGAAACCTGGACATAAATTAGGATCGTGAGAATCCCTTACTGGGATGTGTGATCCCAAAAACATGGGAGAGGCTTGAGAGATGATTCTTGGGGGATTATGGTGGCTTGGGAGGATTATAGAGAGAGTATGGAAGATTTTTCATGAACTCTAAAAGCTTTGAGTGAAGAGTAAGTGGGAGCTTGGGTGAGTTTATATAGGAAAGGAGAGGGAATTCTTTATTATTTAGGTTTGGGATACCACACAATAAACTAATCAAAACCCCAAACCAGCCCATGGTTTTTCCCATGGGTTTTTCCAAAAGGGAGTGGAAAATAATATTTTATAAGGCCAATTTCCGAAATTCTTAAAACAATAGTGTTTCTTATATGGAGGTGAGTCACACTCTCAAGGAAGTCAATTTTAAAAAATAAAATGTTTTATAAGTCTTGAAGGGTCCAATAAATCTTATTAAAATAAATCAAACAAACCTAAAATCAAACTATTTTAATGGAAAAAAATATATTGGACGAACATAATGTTTATAGTATTTTATTACATCACTATTGGGTCATTATGATGTCACAAAACACATTATTTATTTAAAGGGTATTTAATATTTACCCAAAACGTCGACTGTCCCAGAAAATTATGAAAAATTCACCATTGGATAATTTTCACATCCTGATTCCAAAATTAATATTAATTTTATCTAAATAATTTTCTTAATATGTGAATTTTGACTTTTAAAATAAAAACCTACATTTATAAAAAATTCATGGGTTTTAACAAAAATAACATTCATACCATAATAAAATTTACAATTATATTCATAAAAATTATATGATCATTTATATTTAATAAAAATTAATTCATTAATAATAATATTTTATTAAAATATTATTTAATTCCAAAATCAATTAGTTTATCAAAATAGATTCCATAGTTAATTATTAACTAAAAAATACTATTCATTCTTTAAAAACTAATTACAAAGAAACAATAATAAAATGAAAGAATATTATTTATTATATAAAAAAATAATGTACATAATAATAGTTCTATGGTGTTGTTACATAACCCCTTAAAACACCCGCATAAGGCCTTAGGGTAAGGTGCACGATGGTAAATGACTCTTGGGGTGGCTCGGATAACATCACTCGAGTGGTAATCTTGATCAAATTACACTTCTCTCGTAGGAGATTCCGCTCAAGATTTACGCTTTCAAACTCAACTTGGTGTTGGTCAAGAGGGAAGCCCACTGATGCCACCTCCATTCTGAGCTCCGACAAATGGGATTCATTTTGGGAAAATCTACCGGATGAGGCCATCGCTTCCTTTGTCTGAGCTAATTGGATTTGTTAAAGCCCTATATTTATACTAATTATGTGATCGCTGTTAAATAGCTATATTAGCAACGGTATAAATTCATAACAGTATTTTAAAATCCAAAATCATAAAACCAAATAAGTGGATATGTTGTATAACCATTTTACATAATTAGACATTTAATCACATCAAGAGGAATTTTCATTAATGAAAGTTTGGGCCATTACAATCTTCCCACCACAAGAAATTTCACCCCCAAAATTTCTTTTTCCCACACTAAAACATATGTGGGTAACTTTTCTTCATCACTTCATGCAATTACCAGGTCGATTCATCAAACATGTGGTTTCTCCATAACACCTTGACGAGGGGCATTGTATTATTTTTTAGAACTTTTTTCTATGATCTATGATCTTCACAGTTTTCCCCTCATATGAAAGATCATCGTATAACTGTACTACCTCTGAAGAGAGTACATGTGAAGGGTCTAATATTTACTTCCTTAATAGGGATACATGAAAGACATCATATACTTTTTCTATGTTAGGTGGAAGTGCTAGTCGACAGGTGACATCCCCGACATGATCAAGAATCACTATAGGGATGATGTACCAAGGACTTAACTTTCATTTGTTTCAAAACCTCATGACCTTCTTTTATGGAGATATTCATAGAAACACCATGTCTCCAACTTTGAACTCAAGGTCTCGTAGACGGTTTTCCGTATAACACTTCTGTTGACTTTGGGCTTCCTTGATATGCTACTGAATGGTTTTCACCTTCTCTACCATTTATTCGACCATTTCAGGTCCTAGAAACTTAGGCTCACTGAATTCTTCCCAAAATTCTGGTGTTATGCACCTTTTCCCACAAAGGGATTCAAATGGTTCCATTCGGATGCTCGAGTGGAAGTTTTTATTGTAGGATAATTCAACCATTGGAAGATGTTAGTACCACCCTTATTTGAAGTCCATAGAACATGATCTCAACATATATTCCAGTGGATGAATTTTTCGCTCAGATTGGCCTTCATTTTGAGGATGATAGGCCATACTACAGTTCATTTCAGTTCTTAGACCATGTTGGAGGCTTTTCGAGAACTTCAAGGTGAATCTCAGGTCAGGATTAGATACAATAGATAGTGGTACTCCATGCAGTTTTAAAACTTCCTTGATGTAAATCCATGCTAGTTGATCCAACAACAATTCCTCTCAAATCACGATAAAGTGAACTGTTTTGTAAGACTATCCACAATGACCCATAGAGCATTGTTTCTTATAGATGTTTTAATAATTCCGGTGACAAAGTCCATGGTAATTTTGTCCCACTTCCATGTTGGTATTGGTAGTGGTTCCATCATCCCCTTAGAATTTTTCCTCTCATCATTCACTTGCTGACATACCAATCACTTTGATGTATATTCAGCAATCTCCTTTTTCATATTGTCCCACAAAAGTTTTCTCAGAGATCCTGACACATCTTTGTTCTCCCCGAGTGAATAGAGAAGGTTGATCTATGAGCATCATTCAGAAGCTCATTATTTATCTCTGGATTATATGGTACACATAATCGTGACCCAAATCTCACAATTATATCCTTGTTAACCACAAAATATAAGGATTTCCCATTTTTGATAGCTTCCACCCTTTTCATAATTTCCACATCCTTTCTTTTAGAATCCTTTATTTTCTCCACGAGGGATAATTGTACAATAATTTGAGAAAGTATTGATGATGTTCCTCCCGGAATGATTCCCATGTCCATCCTCTAAAAATCTAAGAAGATTTGATCCTTTTCAAATCTCATCAATGAGAGAATCGCTGGATCCTTTCTACTTAGAGCATCTTCCACCTTGTTTGCTTTTCTAGGTTGGTAATGGATTGAGAAATCACAATTCTTGATTATTTCTATCCATCATCATTGGCTTATATTAAGCTCTTTTTGTGTGAATATAAATTTGAGGCTCTTGTGATCAGTATATATCTCACAATTCTACCCATAGAGATAATGCCACCATATTTGTAATGCAAATATCATAGTCGCAAACTCCAGATCTTGCATGGGATAGTTTTGGTCCTACATTTTCAGCATCCTTGAGGTGTAGGCTATCATTTTATCATTATGCATTAAAAAACAACCCATTCCCATCTTTGTAGCATCACTAAATACCAGAAAAAGTTCTCCACTCATGGGTAATGTGAGCACAAACATAGTGATAAGCCTTATTTTCATCTCCTTGAAGCTCTCTTCAAATTCATCACACCAAGAAACATTACTACCTTCTGAGTTATCTTGGTAAGAGGAATGGACAATCATGATAAATTTCTCACAAATCGGCGATAATATCCAGCTAACCCCAAGAATCTACGAATATCTGTTACCGATGTTGGACTCATCTATCCCTGAATTGTAGCTTTCTTGGAGGGATCTACTAATATCCCATTTCTTGTGATGATATAACCCATGAATGAGAACTCCTTCTACCAAAAAATCACACTTGTTGTACTTTTCATAGAGTTTCCCCTTCTGCAAGTTCTCCAGTACAATTATTAGATTCTCCTCACGATTCTCCATGGTTTTGGAGTATATTAGATTATTATCTATAAATACTACCAAAAATTTGTTGAGGTTATCTATAGACTCTATTAATCATGTCCATGAAGATTTATGGAGAATTAGTGAGTCCGAAAGGCATTACTAATAATTCATAGTGCCCATATCTTGTACGAAAAGCAGTCTTGAGGATATCTTCCTTCATCACCCTTACATGATAATATCCCGACCACAAATATACCTTTGAGAAGTATTGTGCTCCATGTAGCCGATTGAACAATTCATTAATTGGTGGAAGAATATACTTGTTCATTATCATGATTTTTTTGATATCACGATAATAAATGCAACGACGCATTGACCCATCCTTCTTCTTGATGAAGAAGACTGGTGCACCTCATGGTGAAGAACTTGGGCGTACAAACCATTTATCTTGATTCTCCTATAGTTGTTTCTTCAACTCCTCACGCTTTACAACCGCCATTCTATAAAGAGTCCTGGATGTTGGAAGCTCTCTAGGTATAAGGTCAATTGGGAATTCAACATCTATTCTAGGGGGGAGACTAGTGAATTCCTCAGGAAACCCTTTAGTGAATTACCTCACAATTGGCATGTATTCAAGGATGGTTTCTTCCTTAGATTCAATCATCTGAGACAGATACACATTCTCATACAACAGTAATATACATGCTTGATATGATGGATCTAAAGAAGATTCATACTAATCCTTTCACTTGTATAGAATCGGGGGTCAATTCTCTACATGGAGAGTGATTTCCATCTCACAACAATTTATGTTGGCACTATATAAGGAAAAACAATACTTGCTAATAATTACATCAAATTCCACCATAGGGAGTATGATGAGGTTCACTGGGAAGTTAAATCCACAAAATATGATAGGGGATGAGTTATATTCATGGGATGTAATGATTTCTCCATTTGTCGTACTCACCGAAATCTTTACTTCCATTAATTGTGGTGGTGTTGGGATTGTTCTACTAAAATTTTGGGATATAAAAGAATGTGTAGAACTAGAATCAAAAAGTGAATTCACTATTCATGAATGAATAACTAGCGTACCTATGACCACTTCATTGTTAGGGTTCACATCGGTATTAGTGATGGAAAAAGATCTCCCTTGCTTCCTTAGAGGTTGTTGGTTGGCTCTGAAAACCCTTGGCTTAGGGAACAGATTTGAAAGGTGTCCTGGTTCATTGTAGTTGAAGAAATGAACAATACGTTGAGGTTCAAAGGGAGCATTCCTCTCCTTTTTCATAGACACATGTTTTTGTTGTCGGCAATTAAGAACTAGGTGCCCTTGTATTCTACACCTAAACCATTTCCTTGTTCCCTTCAGAAAATTTATGGGGTGCTTCATTCCACACCTTTGGAAAGTGGGGTGTTGGACTTTCTTAGCACCATTGTATTTATCCATCGATCTTCCAGAATTGAATTCTACCTTATGATTCATATCCTCATGATACCCCTGAGATTCTCTGATCTCCATTTCTTTCTTGAGGGCACATCAAAAAAATTCCTCATAGCTATCGAAATCATTGATTTCCAGGGCTTTCAGTAGGCTAGGTTTTATCCCACCAAAGAAGCGGTCAACCTTACATTCAGGGGTAAAAAAAATGCTGGAGACGTATCATAAAATCCTTGTGAAGTTTTCCTCGTACGCTCCGACAGATTTTTAATCTTTTTTCTTGAGGGAAAGGAAGTACCTTTCCATCATAAGTCAGAGGCTGGGCAGAAAATATTTATCAAAAAACATCTTCTGTAAATCCTTCCATTCCAACACCTCGATCTACTCCTCATGTTTTTTTATTTTTGATCAATTTCCACCATTGATTAGCTTCAACCTCTATATGATAATCATCCAGGAGAACCTTCTCTATTTCGGAACATTTAAGGATATAGAAGATCTTTTCAATGGTGTTGATACATTGTTTGGTGATTTAATGATCAAATGATCAATTAAATGTAGGAGGCATTTGTCTCATGAAGCTCTCGATTATGACTTATAATTTCTTAGGGGGGGGGGTTGAACGTTCTTCTTGACCAATGTTTCAATTAAAATCTTGAGTTAACTAAGAGAGTATCATGAAAAATTTCGCGATTCCTGCTACCATTGGATTAGGGATCTCATTAGAACAGCCATCACATTGATCTTCACATCGGTTGTTAGCCTGATTCCTCCTATTACTGGCCATTGGCTCGAATAAAAGAAAATTAATGGGTAACACATAATGGCTAATCCAAAGAAAAAAATGGTTGGCTTATAAATTACTTTTATTTCCTTAAATTATGAATCTATAAGCTTCAATCTATGCTATCCATGATATACCTTCTAACATGTATTCTTAGAGGCATTTTTTTAAAATTCCCTTAATAATGGTTCATACTAATCTTGTTAAATTACCAAAATATATCCCCTAGGAGTGTCGTTATCAAAAGTGTAGGAAGGATCATTTTCATGTACTAGGATACCCTGGGTCAAGCCTGAAACTCCTTGTTGGAGTTTTCACTCCTAGGTGCATCTGCGCCAGAGCTGCCTCTACCTGCTTATATCTAAACATGGATGTATTTTATTGGTAAACCACTTACTCAATAATCATCAAAATTTATGGATATTTTTATTATACATAGTCTTTTCTCTAAGGCTTCACTAGGGTTTTCTAATCCTAATCCCAAAAATTACTAAACCTATACTCTGATACCAACTATAACAACCCTGCTTTTTATTACACAGATAACAAAATTTATTACATAAAACCTTCACTTGATACAACATAGATGATCGAGAGGTCTAATGTCTTTGGGGCTTAGGAACATTACATAACAAATTAAAACATAACAAAATGTCTTATTGAAAACTTCGTTTACATGACCACTATATTCCCTTATACTTTACATTGTATGGGATAACCTGAGGACATGCATAAGAAAAAGGTTAGATATAAAGCCCAGTAAGGTAGTAAAAGAATCCTAACATGAATATTACAATACATTTTAGTGAATAAGAATATCAATGGAGCATAATAGATTCATATACATAAAGGCATGATAAAGTATGATAATCATAACATGGAAATATGGCAATAAAACTTAACATGGAATTAGCATGTGCCAAGGCTCATTGCACATGGATCATGAGTAAACCCTCATTGCACGTGAAGCATGATTAAAAACTCATTTCACTTGAATTACCATGAGTCAACACTCATTTCACATGATGTATCACGATACAATACTTTACCCTAAGCATTGGAGTGCTATTAGGGCGCACCCTTCATAATCATTTCATTTCATGTATAAGTGTGCCACATAGATCATACAAAATGGATTCATTAACATCATAAGTTATTCCATTATTAAGGAATCTGGAATAAATACATGAAATTTCTAATAAATATGTATATGTTAAAAAAGGTGAATACCATTAATAGAGACATGGGTATGGTATTCACTACACAATGATCTTGGCTGGGAAAAACACAGTGCAATTTCGGCATCATAACGAGGTGACATAGGAATTCATAAAAATTGACGATAAGAGTGAAATAGGTGTATCAAGTTAATTTTTATAGAACATATAACAATTAATTAAATAACCATTATAAGATAAAACATGTACACTTTGTCTTATTTCATTCCATCAGAGTTTTTCTAAAATTAAATTCATTTTTTGGTTGAATACTTAAAAATATTGTCCTGAAACCATCCTACAAACTATTGATTATATGTATTTGATATCTAAACCTCATCCCTTAGAAGATTAAATATCATAATACTTATTTTGTGTGTTCCAACATACAACGCAACATATAAATAATAGTAAAAATAATAATTGTAAAACAACTAATGTCCTATAATAGTAATTGCGACAACATATATTCCGGAAATTTTGTCACCCACAAGCCACCTGATGGGATGAGATTTTGGTAGACCAATGATTTCCACATGATATAGGTAGTCAGAAAAAATTTAAATGGAATACTCAATAACATATCTCTCTATAATAAAACCTTATAGATTACTTTTAATTTTGGCACACTATAACACCCTGATATTTTTTGAAATATTTTTTTTTTCAAATTAATTTAATCCTTTTTGTAACACCACAATATTTCATAGTACATTATTTCTTCAATGTAATTCAATAACTTTCACAACACGCAACACCGAGTTCAAGCGCACTACGACTTACCAAAGTAGCCGTTCAAAAGAGATTATGAATAGTATTAACTGAATTTTGAACTTTATATATTCCTTATAATTATAGAATCCATATTATGAGTTTTTAGACATATTGTAAGAACAAATTCATTTTTTCAGATAAAAGAAGAATTTTTTTTTCAAAAAAGGAACTTTTAATGACTTTTAATGGTGAAACCTTTTTCAATCCAATACTTCAATATTTTATATATTCAATTTGATAAAATAAACTTCTTATTTAGAATCGGGACATAAGAATTTAGTTTCAATAATGTTTTGGTGTTTTTCTGGTAACTTTCATATTTGGTTGAATAGTGAAAAATACAATAATTTAACTGAAAACAACTTTTTTAATAAAAATAATTTATTCTATTAAATTATACATTTTAATGGATTGAAAGTATAAATAGATTAGATTTTTACCATTTAATCCAATGCTGGTCATTTTATGTAATTTTACCTTGAAATTGGACATAAACAAGTGTCAATATTTTCATATTTATTATTTTTTAAAAATACGCCTTTTGGTTTTGACAACGTGAATTAATTTTAAATTAATAAATGAAAATTATATGTTTTGAATTTGGTAAAATAGACTGTATTTTTGAATTTGTAATATCAAAATTACCTTAGGGAAAAGTTTTGGTATTTTTATGAAAACTTTCAATTTTTGATGAATAGTGAAAAGCGCAAAGTTATAGTTTAAAACCAAATTTTTATTTAACTAATTATTTATTTTATTTAGATTTATTTTATGTAAAATTAGATTTATAATACCTATATAAGTTCAATGTAATTCATTAGAGTTAGTTTATAATACTTTTAGATATTTAAAAAATTTATTGAACTTTTCACCGTCTTTTACCCTCCTCCTAGGAGAATTTACAAATTCACATAAAACTTAATTTTACCTCTTCTATGAGTGTAATGTCAAAAATACGAGAGACACGGTTTATATCAGTAAGTAAAATGTGGTTCAATAAGATGAAAATACTTTTTGGTGAATAGTAACTTTTTACTTTTATTTACCACGGTTAAAAGTAAATAGGTTAATTAAGGGTAAAAATGATATTATTATTACCCTAACACATGTCCTAAATCTATTGGATACGTATAATTAGACTAAAAACAACCTTAGGAATGAAATATGATCCTCTTTGGTCCACTTGGATTACATTAGGACATTTATTATCATTTAATTCAAAGAAGAGTTAAAAGAGATAAAATTAAAGTTTAATAACTAAAACATTTTTAATATAGGGTTACACATAAGATAAATTCGACTATAAATATTAATTAGAAAGATAAAAAAATTTCCTACATAATGGTAGTTTATTTATAATTTTTATACATTAAATAATTTAATTTATTTATGACACAATGATGATCCGGTAATTACCTAATTAATGAAAGATTAAAATAACTGGCATTATAAATATCCAAATAAATGTAATTTGAGACTTTTTATGAATTACAAAAATTTTATAGGTTAATATTATATTTTTCAGTTGTTTATACGAATTTTTTTCTATGTATTAATTATTTTATGAATTTAGAAAAAACAAAATACCAAATAGTGTCAAAATTGACATAAAAGTGTTTTTAAAACAAATATTATATTACTAATTGATATTATACTCCTAGAAATATAAGGTCCTGACAAAGGACTTATATAATGATATTTGTATTATTAATGAACCACTTGGGGTTCACTTATAAATTTATAGTATGTTTATTAACAATATAATATAAAAATACAAAGAGACATGGTAAATGTCAAACTATTTAACGAAGAGTTAAATCTAAATGATAAAGTTAATATAGTGACCCAAACCTGTCTAAAACCAATTGGTTAGTGTTTTTAGACCCATAACCACATTATAATTTAAATAATATATTTTTGAGCCATTATAAACCTAAAATGAATTTATTATAAAATAATATTTCTAGCTTTTCCTATGGTTCCCCTCACCCCTCTTATAAAAGGGAACTCCCCCTTCTCTCTAATTCACACACTCAATGCCATTTTTCTCGGCCAAACCCTGCCCAAATACCCTCTCTACAATCCTAAAATAATCCTAGAGTCCTTCCATTAGTCATAAAGCCATCCTATGAATCCCTTTTGATCAAATCAAAAAGAAGAACCCGAAGAAGAGGTAAATATCTCACCCCCTCTTACAAATTCCTTTCTTCTTCCACTTCCTTTTTCGTTGATGTTTCTATTATAAAATAATAAATATAGTATATTCTATTTACTATTATTTTATGATAAATATGGTACAACAAAATTAGTTATTCTATCAAACCATTGAATGACATCTCACCATACGTGTGTATGTATGACTTACCGTCTCCACGCCGTGGTGTAATTGTTATTCAATACATTATTTTTTGGATGGGTATAATAATGATGGATAATTGATGTAAATAAGAAATAAGAAATTGTAATAATTCTTTATATATGATATAAAATCCAATTATATATTATGTTAATACCAAAAGAATTATATTGTTTCTCGTGCGTACGTACGGATTACCGTGTCCACGAATGTGATGAGATTCATTCCCCATCGTATCCATTAAATACTAATTTTAATTAGATTATTAAAAATAATGTTTAAAGAATTAAGTTCATTCTGGATATGATTAATATACATCCCATCCATAACAAATATGACTCACATAATAATGAATATAAAAGAAAACGAATCTTTTAACACCAACAACAATGATAATACCAAGATATTATTAACAAAACAATGTTAAAAGATAATATATGATATCATGTTAATGTATATGATTATTGTATAATTTAATAAAAATTATTTCACCATTATATAGAAGGTTAACCTACCCTCAACCAAGGTAAAGTAAAGTTAAGGGTTAATTTCACAATCTCTTCATTATCCGAGGTTTTTTTATGTAAGTATCTACAGGGAAATATTTATTATCCATGTCCATGTTTCATTAAATAGTTTTCAAAGGGATTATTTTAATGGAATTTTTACTGAAACATAATTTTTAATTTTTTAATGATTTATTCTCCTAAACCATTCTCATTAATGTCCACGTTTTCAAAATGGTGTTAAGGATTTATTTATATGGACATGAATGTTTTTAAAATGTTAATTCCATTCAAAATTTTCAAAGTGGTATGGGACACTTTGATTCAAAAATGTCTTTAAATGTACTCCTTTTAAAATTCTGTGACTTTTAAATGTTTTCATGAAAAATGTATATTTCTCTCAAAGAGTATTACAAATAATTTTTATCTATGTCAACATCCTTTGATGGATCTTAAGCTTAGGTGAAGTTTATTTATTATGATACAAAACTTCTATATTGTATTTAAGGTTTTGTGATATGTTTGACTGTGGATGTGTTATTTTTACACCATTAATGGTTTATGGATAAAGTATTGACATTTCATATGATAGTTTTAATATGAATTTTTATGTTATGTTTAAACTTTTTCATATGAGGAATGCATTGGACATAGTATGTGATGGGTGGAGACTACAATAGCACCTCAATAGATCGATAGGTCTCATGAGACAAACTAGTGTCTTGACACTAGGCCATGACAAAATCTTATTTTTAGTCTTAGTACAAGGCCTTGACTATCTAGTTATGAATGTCTGGCATTATGCATTCCATCATTATGAAATTGGATATTGACATTTCATGTTATTATTCGACTAGTATAATATCCATGTGAGTAAGTAAATGGAATTATTTGATTTTATCTTTGCCATATTATGTTGAATTTTAGGTTTAAAAGGATTTTATTTTAGTCTTATACATTGCCTTAAATGTTTATGCTTATTTATTAATGTTTCCACTATATTGTTATCCTTACTGAGAATCTAAGCTCACCCCTTATTTTATTTTTCCCAGGATGAGAATAAGTATATTACGATGGACCTATAGGGATAATTTATAGGATCTCAATGTTTTCCATGGAAACAATGTTGTTGTAGTTTTCCATTTTATGATGTAATGTAAACCTTATGAATGTATCTAGAACTTATAAGGCTACTAAAGTAATTGGTCTTTTGAACTTGATCTTTTGTGATCAATCCAATGTTATGTAATAATGCACCAACTCTGGGTAACTGGCGTCGGGGCGTTACAGTTGGTATCGGAGGAAGTTTATTACACACCTTTGAAATTATATTTAGATAAACTCTAATTAGAGAACATATCCCTAAGATATAATTTAAGGATTAATATAGAAGAAATTCCTAGAATTTTGGTATTGTAGAGATTTTGTGAGTTTTCCAAAAAATACATCCCTGTCTGGACACGAGTAGGTAGAGGCGGCTCTGGCACAAATGTACCTAGAGGTAAAACCCGAAAACGCTGCGTTGAGCTAGAATCGAATGGGAACTGGTGCACAACAATGGGCCATGCTTCACTCTTCGTTACGCCACTCCTGGGGGATATTCTTAGGATAATTATCATTTTCTTTAAAAATCATTATGAATGATTTAAGAGTATATACCTCCTCAAATAAAATATTTTTCTGATTATGGATTATATCCATAAAATGTTCAATTTACGTTAGGTATTTTACAAGTTTGGAATTATTCATTGTAATTAATAAACTGACCTAGTGTATGCCATTGTATAGAAATGTTGCCCGATAGAAGGAATGGAAACTTCATCAATACGTATGATCCAAAGAGTAAGAAGGATCATATCTTTCACGGTATTAACCAAACATTTAGAATGGAAATAGTCTCCCATGTATTTTTGACATATAATGAAATAGTATCATGTGTTAATAAGATAAGTAAAGAATTCTCAGAGTCCTATGGCTTTGAAGGGAAGCAAGAGAAGAAAATGATGGAAGAGAGAAATATGGATAAAGGGAAGAGGGAAAATAATTATTTTCCGATATGTGATAACTGTGGAAAGAATCACCTTGGTAAATGCTGGAAGGGAATGAGAGTTTGTTATAAGTGTGGATAAAAAGGATACCAAGTACGTGATTGCAAGGGTATGAAAAAAGTTTCAAATGTACAATGATTCATCTACAAGGAGTTGGGACACTACATGAATCAATGTCCAAATCATCAGAGTATACCCCAAATGATGCTATTGGATAATAATAATAATGTTATGATACTACCAAAGATGAAGAGGAATGATTAGATTTCTTATATTGTTATTAAAGTATTGTGTCATTTGAGTATTGTATTAATGATATACATGTTATAAGAATTATAGAGTATATAAGGATGGAACTGCAGTACTATTTTATTGAGGATTTGAGATTATATGGTTCTATGAAAATTGAAATAATAGTAAGATACACTTTTCGGAAAGTACATGGTTGAAGGAAAGGTAATCCTCAATATGGTCCTGACAATGAGGTAGTGATTTTGGAATAAGATATGGTTGATTTGGATAAATTATATTGCATATTATTGAATTCCTTGAAACTGATTAATGATTTGTATATTCCTTCATTGTTGGAGTTTACAACATTTTTGGATTGGAGTATATCCAGTATTCTATTAGGAATGAGGGATCATGAATGTAATAAATAAGGTTTTATGGTAATTCAAGATATTGCAGTGTTGTAAATGAATACATGATGAAGGTGTTCACATGTTATTACACGGGAAAAAGGATCTTTATTATGTTTAACTTCCTTATAAATTTTGGACTGTGAGTTTGGATAGAAGTATTTTGGATAAGTCTAGTTGAGATTATTTTTGGATTTCCATAAAAAGGACAACCCAGAGGTTGGGCGGTAAACCGTCGCGTCTGGTAGGCTGCGAAACGTGAACCCGCAACCGAAGGGCGACAAGGGTGTATCACCTACCACTGGCCCATGTGATGTCCTGGATTGAATAATTTAGTTTTTTAATGGTATGGTAAATTAATTATAAATTCATTTTTCTAAACCCTATATGAGTAGGATAAATAGAATATTTTGTTTAAGTTCTATTATCTTTTAGAGTGAAAGATGAGTTTGTGGTAGAAATTAGTTAAAGGATAGAACTATACTTGTGTAGTATATATTTTTTCTTCTCTTATTCTATGAAGAAATTAATTCTTAAACGTCAGGTAAGGGATCCTAAAACAAAAAATATGTCATCCTAATACCTTATGTTTGGTTGAACGAATGATATTTTAAATCTTCATAGATTGATGGCTTTGAGGCCCACAATTCTACAATTGTTTGTGATTGATGACCTCAATCACTCCCTATAATTATTTATGTTTTACTCTAATTATGTGTCTCTAATTTCCACCAATGTTCTCTTAATCGAGATCATAATTTGGTGGTGGCTTTTTCATTCCCCTTTTCCTCTTATTAAGACTAAATTTTATTAACCCAATTTTCAACATGGGTTTTCCCACAAAGATATTTTCTATTTTCAACCTTTTATTCTTGAAGAACAATTTCAAATTTCAAGGGATCAATTTATTGAAGGAGGGAAGAATGTAACACCTCAATATTTCATAGTACATTATTTCTTCAAAATAATTCAATAACGTGCACTACACGCAACATCGAGTTCAAGCACACCACGACATACCAAAATAGCCATTCAAAAGCAGCTATGAATAGTATTAACAAAATTTTGAACTTTATATAATCCTTATAATTTTAGAATCCATATAATTAGTTTCTTAGACATAATGTAAGAACAAATTCATTTTTTTTCATATAAAAGAAGTATTTTTCCAGAAATGCACTTTTACCGAATTTTAATAGTGATCCCTTTTTCAATACAATATTTGAAACTTTTATATATTCAATTTTACAAAATTAACTAATTCTTTAGAATTGGGACATAATAATTTAGTTTCAATAAATTTTTGGTGTTTTTCTTGATAACTTTCATATTTGGGTGAATAGTGAAAAATACTATAATTTAACTGAAAACAACTTTTTTAATCAAAATAATTTATAGTGTTAAATTATAAATTTTAATAGTTTGGAAGTATAAATAGATTATATTTTTACCATTTAATCCAATGATGGTCATTTTATGTAATTTCACTTTGAAATTGTACCTAAACAAGTGTCAATCTTTTCATAGTTACTATTTTTTGAAAATACGCCTTTTGGTTTTGACAAGAGGAATTAATTTTAAATTAATAAATTCAACTTCTATGTTTTGAATTTGGTAAAATAGACTTCATTTTTTAATTCTGAATATCGAAATTATATTAGGGTGAATTTTTGGTATTTTTCTCAAAAACTTCCAATTTTTGATGAGTAGTGAAAAACACTGAGTTATAGTTTAAAACCGATTTTTTATTTAAATAATTATTTATATTATTTAATTTTATTTTAGGTAAAAATAGATACATAATACCTATATGTGATCAATGTAATTCATTGATGCCAGTTTATAATAATTCTAGATATGTAAAAATTTTATTGAACTATTCACCGTCTTTTTCCCACCTCCTAGGAGAATTTACAAATTCACATAAAACATAATTTTACCTCTTATGTGAGTAGAATTTAAAAAATCTGAGAGAAATGGTTGATATCATTAAGTAAAATGTGGTACAATAAGATGGAAATAATATTTGGTGAATAATAACTTTTTTACTTTTATTTACAACAGTTAAAAGTAAATAGGTTAATTAAGGATAAAAATGATATTATTATTACCATAACACATGTCCTAATCCTATTAGATAAGTATAATTCGACCAAAAACAACCTTAGGAATAAAATAAGTACCTATTTTGTCCACTTAGATTAGATTAGGACATTTATTATTATTTAATTCCAAGAAGAGTTAAAAGAGTTAAAATCAATGTTTAATAACTAAAACATTTTTAATATAGGGATAGAAAGAAGATAAATTAGACTATAAATATTCATTATAAAGATAAAAATATATCCTACATAATAGTATTTTATTTATAATTTTTAGACATTAAATAATTTAATTTATTTATGACACAATGATGATGTTGTAATGACCTAATTAATGAAATATTAAAATAATCGACATTATAAATATCCAAATAAATGTAATTTGAGACTTTTTATGAATTAAACTAATTTTATACGTTAATATTACATGTTAGGGTTGGTTATATGAATTTTAGTCTAAGTATTAATTCTTTTATAAATTTAGAGAAAACAAAATACCAAATAGTGTCAAAATTGACATAAAAGAGTTTTCAAAACAAATATTATATTATTAATTGACATTCTATTTATAAAAATATAAGTTTCAGAAAAAGGACTTATATAATGATATTTGTATCATTAATTAACCACTTTGGGTTCAATTGTAATTTTATAGTATGTGTATTAACCATATAATATAAAAATACAAAGAGACATGCTAAATGTCAATCTATTTAACTAAGAGTTAAATCTAAAAGATAAAGTTAATATAGTGAACCAAACCTATCTAAAACCTATTGGTTGAGTGGTTATAAACCAATCCCCACATTAGCCTTTAAATAATATATTTTGGAGCAATTATAAACAGAAAATTATTTTAATATAAAATAATATTTCTAGATTTTCCTAAGGTGCCCCTCACCCCTCTAATAAAAGGGACCTCACCCTTATCTCTAACTCACACATTCAAATCCATTTGGATCAGCAAAACCATGGCCAAATACCCTCTCAATTATCCTACCTTCATCTTAGAGGCCTTTATTTTGTCATAAATCTAATATAAGGAGCCCTTTTGATCAAATCAAAAGGAAGAACCCGAAGAAGAGGTAAATAGCTCACCACCACTTTCAAATTCCTTTCATCTTCCACTTCCTTTTTATTTGATGTTTACATACTAAAATAATTAATCCAGTATCTTCTATATATTGTGATGTTATTATAAATATGGTAGAAACATATTCATCATTCTATCCATCCTTTGAATGACATGTCACCATACCTGCGTACGTACGACTTACCGTCTCCACGTCGTGGTGTAATTGTTATTCAATACATTATTTTTTGGATGTGTATAATAATGATGTGTAATTGATGTAAATAATAAATATAACATGATTATTATTCTTTATATATGATACAACATCCAATTATATATTATTTTAATATCAAATTAATGATATTGTCGCTCGGGCGTTCGTACGGATTACCATCTCCACGAATGCGATGAGATTCATTCCCCATCGTATCCATTCAATACTAATTTTCATTATATGATTAAAAATAATGTTTTAAGACTTGATATAATTACGGATATTAATAATATACATCCCATCCATATCAAATATGACTCACATAACAATTAATATAAAGGAAAACGAATTCGTTAACAGCCGAAACAACGATAATACTATGATATTATTAACAAAATAATGTTAAAAGATCATATATGATATCATATTAATGTATATGATTATTTTATAAATTAATAACTATTATTTCACAATTATACAAGAGGTTAACCTACCCTCGACCAAGAAAAAGTAGAAGTTAAGGGTTAATTTTACAATCTCTTTATTATTCAAGGTTGTTTCTATGTAAGTATCTACTGGGACATATTTATTATCCATATCCATGTTTCATAAAATAGTTTTCAAAGTGATTCTTTTAAGGGACTTTTTTCTAAAACATAATTTTAAATTTTTTAAACGTTTATTCTTCTAAACCATTCTCATTAATGTCCATGTTTTCAAAATGGTTTTAAGGATTTATTTATATGGACATGAATGTTTTTAAAATGTTAATTCCTTTTGGAATTTTCAAAGTGGTATGGGACATTGTGGTTAAAAAATGTCTTTAAATGTCTTCCTTTCAAAATGGTGTGACTTTTAAATGTTTTCATGAAAAATGTATATTTCTCTCAAATAGTTTTACAAATCATTTTCATCTAGGGAAACATCCTTTGATGGATTTTAAGCTTATGTGAAGTTGATTTGTTATGATACAAAACATCCATATTGTATTGATGGTTTTGTGATATGTTTGACTTTGGATATGTTATTTTTGCACCATTCATGGTTTATGGATAATGTATTGACATTCTGTATTCTAGTTTTAATACAAATGTTTATGTTATGTTTAAACCTTTTCACATGAGGAATGCATTGGACATAGTATGTGAAGGTTGGATCCCACTATAGCTCCTTGATTCATCGGTAGGTCTCGTGAGACAAACTGGTGTCTTGGCACAAGGCCTTGAAAAAATATAATTTGTAGTCTTGGCACAAGGCCTTGACTATATGGTTATGAAAGTCTGGCATTATGAATTCGATAATTATGAAAGTGGCTATTGACATTGCATGTGATTATTCTACTCATAGAATATCTATGTGAGAATGTAAATGGAATTATTTGATTTTTTCTTTCCATATTATGCTACATTTCATGTTTAAAAGGATTTTGTTTTAGTCTTATACATTTCCTTAAATGTTTTTTCTTATTTATGAAAGTTTCCTTTGAATTTTTATCTTTACTGAGCATCTAACCTAACCCATTTCTATGTTTTATTTTTCCCAAGATGTGAAGAAGTATATTATGACTGACCAGTAGGGATAGTCTATGGAATATCAGTGTTTTCCATGGAAACAATGTTGTTGATGTTTTCCATTTTATGATGTAATGTAAACCTTATGAATGAATCTAGTACTTCCAAGGCTACTAAAATAATCAGTATTTTGAGACTTGATCTTTTTTTATCATTAAAATGTTATGCAATAATGCACTGACTATGGGTAACCAGGTTCGGGGCGTTACATTTTTGATATCTTACAATTCATAGATCACTAAAAATAGTTTATTTTATATTAAATAACCATGTTGGGATTACATTATATGAAATTCCAATTGAATAATTTACTACACACAACATAAATTTTAGCTTTACATACAAGGTATACTAAGGATAGATTCAGTTACATGCAACAATGACATTCCTCGATGGCTTGTGTAACACAGAAGACCGAGTTTTACTAAATAATGATATATTATCTAATATAAACAAGATGTTAAATTATATTTTATTAAAAGGGTTAAATTATTTAAAAAATATAAGGTTTACACAAATATTAAATTAATTAATTTGTTACAAATTAATTAAAAAATAATATGAATACTGATTGAATATAAAAGAAAATATTATTATACCCACAAAGTTGTTTTACCCTAATAAATAAAATTTATTTAAAAATACAGAGTGATATTAATGTAAGATATATTTTATATATTAAATAAAATACTATTTATATTCATATTATATATTTTATAAATATAAGATAAAATTAATCCAATTTCATGTGTAAAAAACTATATTTTTATTAAGGAATTTTTACTTCTTTTTAATAGAGATACTATTTTAAATAATTTTTTTGGAACATGTGTAGATAAATTATTTAAAGTAAACTTAATCATTTAATGTTGAAAATAATATTTTGTTTAGGTTAAATGTTTTGGTATTTTTATGTGAAGTTTCATTTTTTAATGAATAGTGAACATACAAAATTTTTTGGGTTCAAAACAGCCTTTTGTCATATAATTTATTTATAACCATAAATTTCATTTTAAATTAGTTTAAATATTTAATTAGATCATAATTTTATCAGTGAACACAAAATAGTTAATTATAATCAATTTTACATTGAAATTAAATATAAAAATGTACCATAATTTTGAACCATTTTACATTAAAAACTGCATTGTCGACCTGATTGGAGGATTAAATTTAAAATAATTTTTTCCACTCCAGTCATATGAATTTGGAAAAAAATATTCCAAATTTTTAATAATCATAATTTATAATTTCAAAAAAATTCAAATTATTTTTGATCAAAATTATTAGGAAATGTGATTAAAGTTAATTATAACAATTTAGAGAAAAATTTGGTTAATAAAGAAATAATCCCTAAACATAAGGTGCAGAACGACCTGGAAAATTTTATAAAACCCATTTTATGGAAATTATTAATCCATGAACCTTCCATTATTTCATTTTGTTTGTTTTTAATGAATTTTAATAGGAAAAAACGTTGGTACACATAACTTGTTTTAAAAAATTCCATGTGAGTCCTTTTCCTTCCACATAAAGCCAACCAACTATCCTCATTCCTTACACCTCAAAAAACATGTAGGTTCAGAAAAAATATACCAAATTAACTTCCCAAAATACCTCTATTATACCTCTAATCCTTCTCTTTGGAATAAATAAATCCATGGTTTTACTTTGGTGCAAACCAAAAGGAGTTACCAAGTTATGAGGTAACGTCTTCTCCAAAGGTCATTTCATTTATTTTCATTCTACACACCCTAAAATCTTATAATTTCATGATTGGATAACCAAAATATTATCATAAATATACTAGTATGTTTTTATTATAATTCATATACCTAAATATACATAAAAATCCATCAAATGGGTAAAAAACATACTTTTTATGTGTACGGTGAACTACCGCCACACAAAATGACGATTGCTCGTTCTTCCTTTTCTGCCTCTCATAGTTGGGAATTATGATAAAAATATTGTTATTTAAAATATAAATTTTATTTTCAATATATTTAATCTTCTATAATTATTTTACACTAGATATCTTTATACTTCCCATTTTGTGTAAATAATATAATTTCATTTGAGGAAGTGTGGACTACCACCCCCTCAAAGAGATGTGATTCCTTGACACACTAAATGGAATGTATTAAAAACGGGTTTAGTGAAAAATATGAATATATAACAAGATAATGAAGTTTTAATTATATTATATAAATATATTTATATATTTTATTTTATTTCTTCTTTTTAATACGATAATAAAAATGGAAATAGTGTTCATATGTATGTACGATTGACAATCTCCAGGAACGATATATTCCATTTCATACTTAAAGATTATTAATATATTATTATAATTAAAATATATTGAATATAAATGATATTTATATCACTGTATAAATTCTATAAATCATGATATAAGTATAATGATTTAAGGTATTAAAAATTAATATACATATGAAGAACCAAGAGAATAGTACCTGAAGTGAAACCTTAAAAACAAATTATTAACAGGTGGGTAATATATGGTAATAATAAAACCATGTAGGGTATTAGATATAAGAATATGATTATGTGGAATAACTATAATATACTTACATTTATTGTATAGAAATATTTTATGAGTATGAAGAGAGTCAAGACACATGGTATGGGAATTTCATCTCACTTTTTATTTCTAGGAGATACATGATTTATTCACCAACCCTTTCTTTTGTGTAGTGTATATATTTCCCATGGGAATGTTCCAAGTTACTGTGATTTTTTCATCGATAGGGGGAGGGGTGAATCAATGATACTCTTTTTCTTTTATGTTTCTTTTCAATTGAAACTACCTTCACCTCTTATTTAAGATTTCAATTCCTTAATGAACTCAAATCCAACACACATCCATAGGAAAAAAATATTTACAAGGTTCACTATTCAATTAGAATAGATAAGTCCTTTGTATTGTTAAGAAATTATCCAATACCATACAATCAACAAGAAATAAATCCTTGGATTAAACTGAGTATGATATACTGTTTCAATTATATAGCATTATGTAAATAATTCCAATAGAGCGTGTGCACCCTATTAAAAAAAATATGGTAATACAATGTTTGTGTAGTAGTGCATGTTAACTGTGCTTATTTTCAATTCCAAAATGTATTCCTATTAAAATATGCCTTCACTGTCTTACTGAGAATATGTTATGAACATCACAGGACTTTGATAAAGAAATCTTCTAGAAATTCCAGTCCGTTTTCCTAGTGCGATTCCTCCATGTATTATTCTTCCAGTCCGATTTTCATTCAGAATATAATAGTAATGAGTCAACACAACATCAATACATTTGGTATGATAAAATCAGTACGATTCGTCCTCAGTCTGAGAACTTAAATACAAAAATCCCGAGTTCAATTAATCCAACCCCATAAAATGATCATTTTAATACTATTGAAAATCCAAATACAATGACCAACTGAGTATGATAAATTCTACATATGAAGGTCAGACAAAAAAACATTGCAATCTTATATCTTCTCCTATGTCTTCTATATTTTGAAATTTATTTAATAATGATCCAAATGGTATATTCTTTCTCTCACTATAAACTCGTAGCTTCTCTATTTATTGTGGTGAACTGTACATCCGTCATTAGAAAAGTACAATGTACATTTTTCCTTTTATAGGTGACCCAATATAGGTTTGGGCGGGAATCCAAAAATAATTCCCACTCCCCAAAATTAACCCAAATATCAATTTACTCTAAAATAATAGATTTATTTAAGACATGGTAAACTATTCTCAAAACATATCGATTCTCATACAAACATCATCTCTTCTCTTTAATAAATCCATTTGAATCATCAGTCTGATTTCAATTACTCAGTCCCATTTTATTTCTTAAAAAAAAATATTTTTACCAATTATAATTTAATGATGAAATGAAAACTAATCTATGAATTTTAGACTCCCCCGAGATACCATATTCAACTCCATTACAATAACACTTCTATTAACTCTCATGAAGAAATGTTTGAGAGGAAATCAGATACTAGTTGTATCTTCCTTCAACAATTCAATCAACCATTCCACTCAGCCTGAGTATGATTTTGGAGAGTAAAATTTTTCCGGGTACAATAATTCTAGGTATGATCATTCCAGGCATTATCATTCTAGGTGTAGTCATTTTCCCTTTCTTCCTATGTATAATCATCTGAGGTATGGAAATTAAGTTATGATTTTAATTGATGATCTGATTCTATAGTAAATCGAAACAGTATCATACTCTTATTTTCAACTCTTCCACCTGAATACGATTAATTTGGGTACAATACATTTTCAGTCAACAACATATAAATCTTCTATTTTATCTAGGTACAATACACTTATATTCTAGCTAGGTATGATATCACTTCAAAACTAATTTCATTCATTTGGATTGCATCACATGTTCTCAATACAACTTATGATTTATGTAAAATATAGAATAGAAAATAATTGTCACATATAATTAATCGTACTGATGAAGACTTTGATTCTCCATAAAAACAAACACTTATTTCAAAACAATTAGTTTCTTCCCATAATGATGGAATTTTATAGTGAGTATGATTATTTTAAAAACACGAGTCTGATTCTATAGAAAACATGAGTCTGATTATTTTAAATTCAATCCTAAATATTATTTTTTCCATGATACAAAGTGAGGTTATTTCCAGTATTCCTTTATTCAACATCATTTTTAACAAGAAAAGACAAAACATTAAAACCATCATCTTCATCATCATCTTTTTCATAAAAATATCCCAAATTAGATTTTTTTCCAACCAAGTTTCCTAAATCACTAATGTTTTTATCCTCATGCAATGGATTACATATCAACCATTCAAACCCAATAAGATGTAATTCATTGTAGTAAACAAGAATAACTGACAACAAAACCATGATGTCCCAAAGAAGTGATTATGACAACCTCTTAATTTCTTCCTTCCATATATCTTCCTCGACCTCATTTTTTATTTACTATTCCTAGAATACAAAACGATTCTTTCCTACAACCACTCCAACAGACAATTAAAATAGTTTACTCATAAAATAATTCTCAATTCATAACTTATCCACAACTCCCCATTTTTACATGAACCAAATGGATATATTTAGGAAACCATAAATTTCCACCCCTTGAAAAAACTATACAAAGTTAAGATGAGATAGGGGACTAAAAAACACACTTCATTATTTATAATAATGAGGTGGGACACCCATTTTCAATCTTAGTCAGTAAAATTAATCCATTGGTATAGGTTTTGTGAATATGTCAGCAACTTTTTCTGATGTTGGAACATACTTCAATTTCATTTCATTCTTCTTCACATTCAATTTAATGAAATGATATATGATATCAATATGTTTTGAACAAGAATGTTTAACTGGATTCATGTTTAGAATGATTATTCTTTTATTGTCACAACCAAAGAGAAATAGTAACTTCACTTCAATGAGAAATTCTTCCAATTGTGTTAATATAAACATAAGTTGAGTAGTAGCTTGACCGGAAGAAATATATTATTCTCTAACCGTACTAAGAGTTACCGGATTCTATTTATTTTAATTACAACTAAATGTTTTTTCCCATAAAGAATACTTCACTATATGTGGATATTTTATCAGCAACATTTCCTATGAAATCTGCATGTAAATACCCAAAAATCAATACAATATTATCTACCATACCTAATTTAGAATTATGTTGTGCCTTTTATATATCTAAGAATTCATTTTCAAGAATCTAAATGTGATTATTTTGGAGATCTCTGAAATTTGGCACATAGGGTATTAACTAAAAACAATTTTAGGTATGGAGGCAGTCAAATACAATAGACTTTCAACAAGCTTCTGATACTCTATCTGAACGACTTTTTTTCCTTCTAAATATTTACTCATCATGGTTCCCACCGAAATAGGTGAGGAAATAAGTTTTCAGTTTTATATTCCAAACCTTTTAAGAAGTTCCTTAACATACTTTTCTTGAAAAATAAAAATTTATTATGTATTTTTCATGATTTGTAACCCAAGAAAGTATTTTATTTCCACCAGGATCTAAATCAAAAATACCATCATCATTTCTTCCCAAAATAATTTGGAACTACTTTCAGCATTCCCAACAGTGTTAATATCATCAACATAAACAATTATAAAGAGGGAATACTATTAAATTTATTTGATATATAGATTACCATAAACTCTTCCTTTCATTAAATTCAATTTCCTTAAGAATGTATGAAACATAGAATACTCTGACCGTGGAGATTTTTTTATCCCATACAAGGAATTTTTCAATATGCATACATAATATGCATATTTTTCATCAATAAAACAACAAGGTTGTTCAATGTACACCTCTTATTCAAGATCACCATTCAAGAATGTGAATTTAACATCAATTTGAATGATATTGTAGCTTCATTGTGCAGAAATATCTTAAAATATTCTAAATTTTTCTAATATGTCCACCAAAGTATGGTTTTAATGATAATAAATTTCTTCAATCTATGATTACCATTTTTATACAATATTTGTTTCTTATAACCTTACCTTCTTCATTCATCTTGTGCTGGAAACCCTTTTTTGTGCCAATGCTGTCATTAATTTCATGTTTGGGTAGGGTTTCTTATGTATTTTTTTTCAATATGGTCCAATACTTCATTCATGGATTGACCAATTTTGGATGCTCAAAATATGCTTTCACATCAATTAGTTCCACTATTTTTTATAGAGAAGTATGTCTACTAATATTCATTGTTATTCTAGTTTGAACCTTTTGAGGTTAATCACCAATTATATTCTGAACTTCCAATTATTTCCTCAGCCTTTGATGTGATTTTTTAATGAATTTTTCATCACTAGAAATAGCTATGTCCATTTAATCTCCTTGATAAGAATTACAATTGTTTATATCCTTATCGGATTTTTTTAACTCGCTCAACTTACTTATCTAAGTGATCATGTTTCTCTTTCTCAAATCCTTCAATCACATTCATATCATCTAAATCAAAAATTATTATTATTTCTTTGTTGAATCATTTATATCTTCTTCCTTCGAAATCATATCCAAGAGTGATTCCTTCTTCATCTTTCGACTCAAACTTATCCAGGTTTCCACATTTTGTTTTTACAACACATAGACTCCCAAAAACTCTAAAGTGGTTCATATGTGGATGTTTTACATAAAAAAATTCAAATACATTCATACCTGATTGTGGCCTATAGAAAAAATAGTTTTGAGTATAAACAACAGTACTCATGGATTTCCTCTAAAAGTAATGAGAGAGTCCATGTTCAAGAAACAAGGTTCTTCCCATTTCCTAAAATCTTATGTTCTTTCTTTCCGTAACACCATTTTGTTGGGGAGTGTATGGGGAACTATACTCATGATGAATTACATGATTCTAAAGATAGTATTCAAACTCTTCACTTATATATTCTCCACCAATATCTATTCACAACTTATTCACTAAATACTCACATTCCCTTTTATATTTTCTTCTTAATCTTTTAAAATTTTTCTAAGCATCTCATTTATGTTTCATGTAGATGATATAATTAATGCGAGTAAAATCCTCAATGAAAGTGATGATGTAATTTTATCCATTTTTTTATTGCCTAATCATTGGAAAACATATATTATAATGTATCAGCTCAATGGGTTGTTTTGATGAAATTTCAACTTTCTTATGCCAAATATTTGTAGTCTTTCATTTTTAGAAGATAGTGAAACAAAAATCTATTAGTCTTGAAAAATCAGGGATGTCTCAGACCATATATATTTTAGTTAACATTTTCTTGTTTCTCTGACACATGTTTCCAAGACTATTATGCCACAACTGATTCTCTTCCACAATGACCATGTAACAAGATTTATGTACTTCACCAATATCAAACAAATTTTCACTTGTGTGTTGGACTCTTGTAACAATCATTCAATATTATTCAATTTTACCAATAAATGAATATTTCATAACGATAACTATGGTACCATTATCACACAGTTGTGAAACACATAGTAAGTTGTGTTTTAGCCCATCAACATATAATGTTTTCTTGGATATCATCTTTTATTTCCCAATGATGGTAGCTCCAACACCTTTTATCTTCATAGATTAATCATTTCCAAATTTCCTTGTGCCTTATATAAATATTTTAAATTATTCAAAAATTTAAAGTCTCCTATGATATGAGAAGACCACCAATGTCAAGTATCCATACTATTTCTCCCTTTGTGGTTTTTAATGCATTTTTAACAATAAGATATTTTTATCCTTTCATTTTCATTCATTAATTACACATTTTGAGAATTAAGAATATTTTTTGGGCCGATGAAAAAGAAAGACATATTTTTCAAGGTTTCTATGATGATCATATCTCTCAAAATAGTTTCCAAAGTATGGAACCTATTTTCAATCTTCATTTTATTTTCTTTAAAAGATTCACAAAAAATTTCTCATCTTTTTTTCTTTGAGAACATTAAATCTCCCACAAACTATTCATTTCATAAACTATGGGGTAATAGTAATGTTGTTGGTTATACCAACACATATTTTACATGTGACTGAATCCACCATAATTCCAGCAATATCTATAGAAAGAATATTTGTCACTAAAACTTCCATACTGGCTAGAATTATATATACGTTTTTCAACCACCTTATTTTATTTAATTTATGAGAATTAAAATTTCCACTATCAATCATATTATTATTCTTATTTTAAGATATAATATAATCATAAGTATTTTACTATTTTCTAAATTTATATATAACTTTTTTTCAGACCAGGATGTTTTATAACATCTGGAATCTTCACTTTGTACACATACATTACTTCCCCATAATTCTTATTTTCATAAACTATTCACTTCTTCTTCTTCTCATCCATTGAAGGTAAAATTTTTTTGAACCTTATCAAGTTTCCTACTTCTATAACATTCACTAACATCAGTGATATAGTTTTGATACATATATTTTTCAATTCAGATTTAGAATGATTTTGTTATACATGTTCCAACTATTCTTATTTTTTCTTTTAGCTTCACCTCGAGATGATAATTACGATTATTTTATTCTTAAATACATTTCTTCAAATCATAAAACTCTTTCAACAGCTTCAATTTATTATCATAAAAACATTCTTTATTTCATGTGGAAGAAAATTCAACTTCCATCCTTTTGTTTTTCTTTTAATGCATTCTGATCTTCCTAAAAAATTCACTAAATTCTTCTTTGAAATGTATTTATGGTTGTGTTTCTTCTTATTCTTAAAAACAATAGCTCCCAACTTATTTATCATTCAATGATTCAATTAAAGTATATTCAATACCATACTAAACTATTTTTTTTGTATTTAGCATCACTCCCATCTACTTAATCATCATTAGATAAGAAACTTTTTCTTTTTGATTTGAAGAGTACCTTTTCTATACTTGTGGAATACAATGATTATTTATCTCCATGTTTCTTCCATGATCTTATTGGATTTATTTCTTATTCATCACTATCATATTCATTATTTCTTTGATATAAATTCGCATCAAAGTGACAAATGCATATATATATATATATATATATTTAATTTTAGGGAATGTTTCTCGTTATATTTCCATGCACCTATTTTTACATTTTTATAAAACAAGGATAAAATGTCATTGAGATTTTTATATACCTCATTTTCAGAGTCACTATCCCCTTCTTCTTCTTCAAAAATAATAATATTTGAACTATCCTTCTTTGTATCCTTCAACAACATTTCTCTATCGACATTTGTATTTAATCTCATAGATTTCTTTCTTCTAATTTAATAAGTGATACGAGTTCTATAAAAATAAACAGGATATAATGTTTCAGGGTCTCTGTCTTCCAAAAAAGAAACTTTTGCATTAAAATTTTTGGGTAAGAATCTCATCATCTTTTCAAAACTCTTAGACTCAACAACGTTTTCACTAAGACACCTGATAGAAAAATAATATGTCATTCACTTTGGAAAAGATGGCCCTAACATATTCATGTTCACCCATATTCTTATATTCATATTTCAATCTATATATTTATTAGTTTTCCTTCTTCACTTTTTTATTACCATCATATATGTTTTTTCAATTTATCCATATTACATTGGTTATGGAGACACCTTTCAATCTCATGAATTAAAATTTAGAATGTGATGATAATATATCATTGTTCGCCCTTCCATCATTCTCAAGGTACATTTTTTCAACAGATGTAAGTGAAGATTTATCATCAATGGGAGAAAACCCAACTATTCCATATTTTAGAAAATAATATCTATTTGACATAAGATAGGAAAAAATTCTACCTTTTGAGATATGATAATTATTTTCATCAAAGACCAGAGTAACTTTACTTCTCCCACAATTCAGATTCGCCATTAGAAAATAATAAGAGAAGGTATCCTTAGGCTCTGATATCAATTTAATGTTCCCAGTCAGAATGATTGTATAAATGAGAGGGGGAGGGTCTGAATTAGTGATAATACATTTTCTTTTATGTTTATTTTCAATTGAAACAATCTTCATCTCCTATTAATGATTTCAATTCCCTATAGAACACAAATCCAACACACATCCACCAGAACAGAAAGATTTACAAGTCTCACTATTCATTTAGAATATCTACATCCTTGGCATGGTTTAGAAATGATTCAATACCACAAAATACACTAGAAATAAAACCTTGGATTATAATAAGTAGGATATACCCTTTCACTCATGTCGTACTGTATAAAAAATTCTAATAGTTAGTGTGCACCCTCTTGGACGAAATTGGGTAAAAAAATGTTTGTGTAACAATGCATGTTACCTGTGCTTATTTTTAATTCCAAAAATGTATTCCTTTTAAAAAAAGTCTTTAATTTATTACCCAGAAGATGGTATAAATATCGAAGGACATTGAAGAAGAAATCATCCTGAATTTTCTGCCTGTTTTTCTCAGTCTGATTCCTTAGAGTTCAATTCATACAGTCGGATTTTCTTTCGTAATATAATATAAATGAATCAGCCCCACTTCAATCCCTGATTACAATAAACCTAGTATGATTTATCCTTAGTCCAAGAACCTGAATACAAAATTCGCAAATTCGATTAATATAGTCAGATACGATGATTAGTTGAATATGACTAATAAGCTGAATACAATGACTAGCTAAGTACGCTAAATTCTAAGTGTCCTGACCATCCAAAAAAAATGTTGCAATCTTCTCCCATATCTTATGTCTTCTATCCGTTGAAATATATTCACCAAATATCAATACAATATCTTATTTCTCTCCCTAAAACTATGATATTCTCTTTATACTATCATGAACAATACACATGTCATTTGAAAAGTAAAATGTTCTTTTATCTTTTTATCGGTGACCCAAAATAGGATTGGACGGGAATCCCAAAAGCATCCCCTCTCTCTTAAATTCACCAAAATAAACAATTCCTCTAAAATATAAGATTTATATAGTATTTGGTCAAACCTTATAGAAACTTATCAATTCTTATAAAAACATTATCTATTATCTTCCACACTTCTATTTCAATCAATATCCTATTTTTAGTTGCTGTGTATGATTTTAATTTCTTCAAAGAAAAGATGTGTGCCAATTATAAGTGAATAAAAAAATAAAACTGATATTTGAATTTCAGATTCCCCCTTCACAACATATTCATCTCCTTTTTATTAGATCTTCTCTTGAACCAATTGAAGAAAAAATTTTAGATCAAATCAGAGTTTATCTATCTCATCCTTCAGAAAATCAATGAACCATTGAACTGAGCCTCAGTACAATTGTGAAAAGTATAATCACTCTGGGTACGACAATTTTGGGTATGATAATTTTAGGTACAATCATTTTCTTCCACATCCTATGTATGATCATCTAGGGTACGGAATGATTTTTAGGATTATTATGGAAGATCAGATGCTATCATAAAACAACACCATCTCTTACTCTTCTTTTAAACTCCTCCACCAGGAAACTGTTATTCTAGGTATGATAAATTTTCAATTGGAAACATCACTTTCTTATCTTCCATCAATATATGATACAACTTATCTTCCATACGGATATGATACCACTTGAAAACTCATTTTTTTCATTACACATTAATCACAAGTTCTCAATTCAACCTATGATTTATGTGAAATGTATAACAATAAAGCATCGTCACATTTAATTAATCATACTCAAGAAGAATATAATTCTCCATTAAAAAACAATTTCATATATTATTCACAATTAATCTTATGAACATTTACTTCCAAAAAAAATTATTCACTTTCTTTTCAGACCCGAGGTGAGTCTGATCAGAGTCATTCAATTTCATCCCATTAAAATGAATAGTCAAAGTGTGTCCAATTATTTTGAAAACTTGATTCAAATACTAAAGAAAAAAAGAGTCTAATTTTATTTAAATTATTCTTTAAAACTATATTTTCCACTGTTCAATGTGAGGTGATTTCATTTCTTTCTTTATTTGAAAACTTTCTTGACCAGGAAAGACAACACATGAAAACCATGACCTTCATCATGAGCTTGGTCCTAACACCATTAATTTATTCAATGATTATTATAATTAAATTTAGGATTATTCACAAATCCATTTGAGGAAATTTATTTCATGGGGTTTATTTTTATGTGTTACAAAATTAGTAATGGAATTTTGTCTCAATTTTCATTCTTTGAGACACATTCCATTTTATGAACCCATATTATTCCATGATGTTTACATAATAAATTTGAAATTTTATATCATGAATATCTTTATATTTATTATATTTAATGATACTTGTAATTTCATTTTATTACATGGGGAGTATTGTTAAATGTTACCATATGGTAATAGGTTACTGAAACAATCTCATCGCTTTTTAAGATTCTTTATGTTTATGCTTCATGGGATGAAATATTATGATCCATATCTTAAGAGATCTAATGAATTTTATTCTCCTATGTATATTCATGATATATTAATGTATTAGTTCCATTTTCAAACTCATTAGTACATAATATAGTTAAGAATGTGTTTTTAAGAAATGTCGAATTTACCCTCACTTCGGTTAGAAATCTATGTTCCATCAAAACCATTTTTTCTAAAAAGGGATTATAAGAATATTCTTCTATTATCCAAAAATCCATAAAATTTATTTTACCATTTTATTCTTTTACTAATATATCCTAGGGGAATATAATTTTCTCTTTACAAAGAATTAATTTTCTATCCTTTTTTCGTGCAAAAGGAACATTATTTTTACCTCATACGATATTTACGTATTTAACCACCGTCATTCCTTTGAAGCTTAATTTTCATGATTAAAAGTATAATTTTTAAGAAAATATGTTTAAAATTTATTTACAATGAAATGGTTTTAAAAATGTTTCGAATCATTATTTATATGTTTTCATATTATTTTCAAAGAAATGGGTTTGAAAACGTTTTTAATATTTATTTATATGTTTTCAAGGTATTTTTAAATGAATAGTTTTCAAAAAAATTCCCATCAAATTTTATATGTTTTTAAGGAAAATGGATTTAAAAAATGTTTAAAATGATTTATTTATAAATTTACATGTTTTTTTCATGAAAGTGGTTCTCAGAAGGTTTTATGTCTTAAAGATCATTTTCAATGAAGAAAATATACTTACATCCAGAAATGTTTTCAAAATATCCCTCCAAGTTATTTCCTATATAAGATAACATTTTTTGGTGTTACTCTTTAATTTTTGGGGAAATTATTAAATGTTTCCATTCATATTCATTCTCTTATTGGATTATATTTAGATGTATTGATATTTATAAAAACTATTTATTTTTCACCTGATATATGATTTCGAACCCTCCTTTATTTCATGGGTTGTTTTTATGATGAAAGAAATATGAAACCTACTATTTTTGATAGGTTATTATATGATTACACACTTATAATACTCATTTCATTTCATGGATTATGATATGATTGTTTTTAATTTTTTTGACACATGTATGCATGATTTTATTATGAGATGGGTGGGTCATATATCTACGTCTAAAGAATTGGGTAAAGATTTATATCTCATGAGATATACATGGATGAAATGTGAAAAAATTCAGATGAGTATTAAAGAGAAGAAATAAGGAGTGAACTCAGTTTAGTAATACAAGGATTAAATGAGGAGTGATCTCGGTTTAGTAACAGACCATGTCTATAAAGATGGCATTGGAAATAATGCATTGAATACTATAGAAATCATTATATATGCTTTTTTGTCTACAATAATTCCCTATTTTATTCCATTTTTTTGCTTCCATGGCTGATGTTATTTATTTCTTTCTGATTCATTGCATATTTATTTCCATGATTTATACAATGATTCATGTTTATGATCTTAGATAAATAGGGTATGATATTTTATTTTCCTGATCATGTTATCATGCCCTTAAACTCATGATTATGCTTACACAACTCCATTTTTTACCCTTAATGAGCATATGAGATAACCCCCTTTTATGTTTTCTTCCCCTAGGTTATGAAGATTTGTATTACGTTTGATCTATCTAAGATATGTTCTATCCAAGAAGAACATAGTGATAGATTATGTATCTCATTTATGCATTGGTGTTTGTGTTTCTATGTTTCCAAAGGCTCAAGACTAGTAATGTATTTAAGAATTTGTTTGTATAATGTTTTAAGTATTTTTAAGTTGTTATATAATGTCTATGTATGTCAATATTGGTTCTTTATAGTGATATTAGAGTGAAGGTTTTGTTATCCTTTTGAAACAAGTATTATATAACTTTTGTGATATTCCTAGGAACATTCCTAATGATATGTCTAGAGATGTCTCTAAGGATAAGTATAATGATGAGTTAATGTTTGTGAAATTTTCCAGGAATTTTTTTAAAGGATATAGTAAGTGGTTTCTTATAAATACATACCTATTTAGACATTACACGTGGATATGGTGTTGGAACATATATACATATGGGTAACAACTCTGAAAATATGTTTTGGGCCTGACTTAGTGTAATCTGGTACACGACAACAAGCCATGCTTCACACATGCTTTGACATTCCTGGGGGATATGATTTTGGAATTCACAAACTCTTCATGAACCATACTGATGGATTTGAATATATGTTAACAATAAATATCCTAGGATAAACCTATGGATTCATTATTTTAGATAGGTGTCAGAATTTAGAAATCATATAAGTGGTTTTCATGATTATGTGATTCCTCACTATCATAATCATTTCTTACTCAATTATTCCTTCTTTTAGTCAATTGAGGAAACCATAAGAAACATGACTAACCTTGGATATGATGGAAAATATTTTGATGAGTAGTTAAGTGGGGTGATCACTGTAGTGAAGGATATTATGATCATGCCTAAGGAACATGATCAACAACGTATACCTTAACCAACTCTTTGAAAAACCAAGGAAGATAAGAAAGGGGTTCACTGGGAGATCTAGTAATAATGACTATGGATGAAAGAATATCTAGATTCATTTTTATCAATAATGTGTAATGAATCCCCTAAGTTAATGCCTTATAGGAACAACAAGGTCTTTCTAATATGAAAAATAAGGACACAAAGCATGTAACTATAAAGGAAAAATTAAGGGCTAAGTTAACGAGATTGATGGGAATGTTTTCCACCATAAGACACCATCAGTGGTAAAATTCATTAAGTGTAAAATGAATGGTCATTATGAAAACTAATGTCATAAGGGGAAGGCTCTGGAAGAGAACCAGTAAGAAGGAACAAGTAATGTGTATATTGTAGATGACCATTAGTCTACAAATGAAATGTGATAGGAAAGAGTATTAAGTAAAAATATGAGGTATACTTGTTATGTATTATGAATGAAGTGTAATAATCAATTATTTTATGAATTTGAATTAATATATTATGTTATATAAATGGATAAATATAATCGGATTGTTCATTTTATGTTTTTTCTAAGGATATAGAATTTTATGTTGAATGTTTCTGAAGGACTGGGAAAATGAGTTAATTAAAATGGGATATTTTGATTAAGGGAATATATCTCTTTATATGATCCTTAAGTTAATATATTTTTTTGTATAATAATATGTTGAATATGAAAAAATAAATTATATGATGTTCAAGACCTCAAAACTGATATTGAATTTTTTTCCCAACATAGTATATGTTATCATGGATGATGTTTAAAACTTCTTATATTTATGGAATATATGTATAAACCTATGTAATTTAGAAGCATTCATGTTTTACAAAAGTATTTATGACAATTTAGGTTATTACCATGTTTCAAGAGAGTATTTGATGATGGTATTCACATGTTTGGAAGGTGACAACTAAGAGATACATTATGATATATTCGAGGGGGGGGGGATAAATGTTAAGATGAAAATATTTATACATTTTTGGGATTTTATTGTTTCATAAGGTTTTTATGGTTAACCATTCATGAAAATATTACATAGAACATCAGATGAAGTATCTATGTATTAAGGATGTATTGAATACCTTAGTTAAAAGTCTATTTGGTTAAAAAAATTATTTCAAATATGTCCATAATATTTTGGAAATTATATTACTATGATTTTATTATAGGAAATCATGTATTATGGGTGATAACTAATGAAATTTTCCAAGGCTTTAGGTCTTGAACCCATAACCGGATGACGATAAGGGTTTCACGCATACCACTGACCTATGAGATGTCCGAGTTAATTTATAATTAATTTTGATGAATAAATATTATTTATGAATTTCTAGTGTCAAATTTTATGTTTTTAGATTAATGCATATTGGTTTATAAAAATAGTTAGAGACAAATAATGGGACATTCCATTATTTTATGTCCCTTAAGATTCGTTAAAAGTTTGTTTTAGTGCATTATGCATTAAAGTTAATTTATAGACATCCATTACATGAGGTAATGTATGAATTAAAAAATATCATTTCACAATCAAGGAATGACAATTTTCTTATTGAATTATATAATTAATTACTCAATCCTCTGAAGGTGGTCAAGGGAAAAAATGTTGTCCTAATACCATAAATTATGTTGAACTGATGGCCTTTAAAACCATCACAGATTTACAACTTTGAGTCCCATATCATTTCATTAACCCTTAAATTGTTTTTAATTGATAACTCCAATCACTCCATATGAATGTTTACAATTTTACTCAATGTCCATGTTTTTACTTTCAACCTATGTTCTCCTTTGAGGAAACCTAGTTATATGTTACTTTGGGTAACCATTATGGTTTAAGCTTTACCATTTTAAGGATATTTTTATTATTAAATTTTATGATTTGGGTTTCTATTAATGAAACATTAATTTATTATACATTTGATAAACTAGATGAATTTTGAGGGATAAATTCATTTGGGGGGGGGGTAGGATTTAACACCCTGGGATTTTATAAAAGATTTTTTTTCCGAATTAATTTATTATTTTTCCTATCTTGAATTTAAATCAACACTAAAAATTGTTTATCTTATTAAGCCATTTTTACCTCCTTTTAATGGGGCCCCATTGAAAATACATTTTTTGAACATTTATATATTTAATATGTCACAATAAACTTAATATTTTAATTATAAAGATATGAATTAGGTTATGCATTTTTAATACTTTTCTATTATGTTTCATTTTTAAACGATTAGTGAAAAATACAAAATTTTAGTTCAAAACTGCTTTTTCATCTAATTAATTTATCAGTGTATATTACATTAAAATTTTCTTAAAGGATTAATTTGATAATATTTTTATAAATAAACCCCATTTATTTAATTTTAATAAATTTTAATTTGAAATTTAATATAAAAACAAAGAAAACATTTGAATCATTTTATTCAAAAAATCCCATTGTTGACCCAATTGTGGGATTGAATTTAAATTAATTTCTTCTAGTTATATAAATTGAATTTGAAACAATGGATTCCATATTTTAGATTATAATAATTTGTAATTAATAAAAATTTCAACTTATTTTTTGACCAAAATGATTAGTGAATGTGATTAAAATTAATTACAACGATTAAGAGAAAAAATACGTTAACAAAGAACTAAACCCTAAAAATAAAGTCCAAAAATACATATACACTTGTTTAACAACCATTTTATTGAAATTATTCATACATTAACCTTCAATTATTTAGTTTGGATGATTTTTTAAGATTTTATTAGGTAAATTTTAGGGTACACATAAGTTGTTCTAAAAAATACCATGTGACTCATTTTACATTCCCTATAAAAGGCCACCACATCTCCCCATTCATCACAGCTATAAAAACACTTAGGTTTTTCCACAATCTGCTAAATACCCTTAAAAAAATACCAAACTTACATATAGAAGCCACTCATTTTTGTTAAATAAATACAATTAATTCCTTTGGTGAAAATCAAAAGGTGTTACCCGATTAAGATATAACATCTTCTCTCAAGATCCTTTATTTTTTTTCATTATCCACCCCCTAAAATATTATTATTACATGATTTTATAAAGAATATAGTATCCTAAATATACTAGGATGATTTTATTATATTATTTTTTCCTTCACTAACATACAATTCCATCTAATTGGTAACTAACATAACGTTAATGTGTAAGACAAACTACCACCTCACAAAATGACAATTATTCATTCATCCTTTATCGCTTCTCTTGTTGAGAACTACTATGGACACTATGTTTATATATAATATATATTATATTAAAAATTTAATTAATATTATTTTATTATTTTACACCACATATATTTATACCATCTATTTTGAGTAAATACGATAATTTATTTTGAGAAAGTGTGGCCCACCGCCCCCTCAATGAGATGTGATTCATTCAAACACTACATAGAATGTAATAATGATGGGTTTAGTGAAATCATGTCATATATTTAACATTATAATGGTAAATAATTTTATTATATATATATAAACATATATTCTATTTTATTTCTTTCTTTCTTTTTAATATGATAGTAAAAATAGAAACAATGTTCATGTGTATATACAACTTACCGTCCACTTAAACGATGTATTCCATTTCATAATTCTATATTATATTGATTATTATTATTAGAATATAATGTATATACATGATATTTATATCATGGATTAAAATTTTCAATTAATTATACAATTATAAGTACCAAGGATATTACAAATTATGTCACATACAAAAAACAAAGTGGATATTACCCGAAGTGACACCTTAACAATGAATTTTTAACAACCAAATAATATAATGTTATAATAAAAACAATAATGGTATTATATATAAGAATATTATTTGATAGAATATTTATAATCAGCTTACCTTTATTATATAGGAATATTGTAATAGTATAAAGAGATTCAAGACACATGGTAAGGTAATTTCATCTCATTTTTTATTTCCGTGAGATAAATTCTTTCTTAACAACCCATTATTTTTGTGTAGTATTAAAAAATACCATGGGTGTATTATAGGATTATTATAAATAAAATTATTGTTATTTACCTTCGCATTTTATGACATTTCTTTCTTGGGGTTTATGTTTCAAAAGATACAAAATTAGTAATGTAATTTTCCTTAATTTTTTACTTTGAGTTTCATTCCATGTTATGAACCCATATTGTTCAATGAGGTTTATATATTTCCATTTAAATGTTATATCATTAATATAATTCCTTTCATGATATTTAAATCATTATTTAATTTCATTATCTTACATGTGGAATGTGGTTCAAACTTACCATGTTGTAAGAGATTATTAAAACAATCTCACCACTTTTTGAGATTTTTTATGTTTATGCTTCAATTGAAAATATCATATGATAAATATCTTAATATATCTCATGAATTTTATTCAAATATATTTATTAATGAAATATTCGTGTATTGGTACCGTATTTCTACTGATTGGAAAATAGTATAGTGAAGAAAGTGTTTTTAAAAAATCTTGTCTTTACCCTATCATCGGTCGAAAATACGTGTTCCTTAAAAACCATGCCTTACAAAAATGTTTTATAAGAATATTATATTATTATCTGAAATTATTTGAAAGACATTTTTAGGACTTTTTTTATTTTACCAATATATTGAAAGGATTAATTTCATCTGTTTCCTAACAAGTGATTTTTCTAATCTTTTTACCATGAAAAATAAATGTTCTTTTCACCTCGCACAAAATTTATGGATTTACATATCATCATTTCTATGAATAATCCATTTCATGTTTAAAATGTTAATTTTGAAGAATATATTTTTAAATTAATTATTAATGAAATGGTTTTCAAAACATTATTAGGCTTTATTTATAACTTGTAAAATTATTTTCAATAAAATCGTTTACAAAATGTTTTCATAATTCATTTAAAAATTATCAAAGTATTGTGAAAGAAATGGTTTCAAAATTTTTCAAAATTATGTCATATGATTTTAAAGAAAATTGTTTTCTAAATTTTTTTCAATGATTTAATTATAAATTTAGTTTTTTATTTTTAGGAAAATGGTTTTCAAAAGGGGTTCTATTTTAGAGATCCTTATCAAATAATAAAGGATTCTTAACTCATGAAATGTTTTCAAAATATCCCTCCAAGTTATTTCCCACATAAGAAAACTTATATTGGTGTTAATAATGCATTTAAGGGGGAATTATTCAATGTTTCTATTCATATTATTTCTCATAAAGTATTTTGTTTTAATGGTATAATGTTTATAAAACCCATTTCTCTTTCACGAGTTATATACTTTTCAAACCCTCTTCTTTTCATAGGATATGTTTATGATTAAATGATTATGTGGCCTCCCTCTCTACTTAGGTTATGATATGATTACATGTTTATAATAACCATTTCATTTCATTGGTTATGATATGATTGTTTATGTTTTTTTATAACATGTAAGTATGATTTCATTATGATATGGTTTGGACCTATATCTCCCACAAATGCATTGGTTAATCATTTATACCTAATGAGGTAGACATGGATGGAAAAAGAAATGAACATTGTTCAGTATTACAAGGAAAGAATGAGGAGTGAACTTGGTTCAATAATACATGGATAGAACAAGGAGTAAACCATGTTCATTTAAGAACATTGTCCACTAATATGTCCTTAATAGTAATGCCTTGACTAATATGGAAATCATTACATGTACTTATGTTTCTTCAACAATTACATGTTCTATTCCTATGTAACGATTTTATGGATTATATTATTTATTTACTTATGATTTATGTCGTATAAACTACCATTCTTTATTCCATGATTCATGTTTGTGATTTTTTATTAGAATGGTTTGATCTTCTTTTTCATGATCATGTTCTCAAACCCTTATGCTCATTATTATTCTTACGTATCTCCCTTATTTACACTTACTGATCCTTTCATCTCACCCCTTTTAATGTTTCATTCAACCGGGATGTGAATATATGTATTATTTTTTATGGGAATAAGATGAGTGAAAGTAAAGATGTACCTTGTGGTATATTACGTAGCTCATTTATGTAACAGTGTTTATGTTAATAGGTTTTTAAAGTCCATAAACTAGTACGGGCTTTGGGAGTATGTTTGCATAATGTTTTTAGTATTATATAAAATCTATGTAATGTATATGTATTTCATGTCTGGTTCATTATATATAACATTTCAAAATATTAATATACTACTCAATGGGGTACATCCATGAATAATATACATGGATACAATTTTTAATATCTCTAACCATGAGAATCATTAAGTTATCCATCATATTAATGAATGATAACTAGATGAACATATCTAATTTATATAATATCAAAAAAAATATTTTATGTATTTTTCAATTTTCCTAGTCTATAAATTTTCTATATATAAATTTTAAAATGAAATAAAGCTTCATTGATTTTTGAGAAAAATTATTAGGAAAATTGAAATATAAATCTATATGAATTTGATCTTTCATAAAAAAATGACAGTCATTGGATTTCAGGTCCTTTAACTTTAAATAAGTAATTTACAATATAATCTTGATATTTGATGAATACCCCTCTAAAACTTTTACATCACTAGAATATTTTCAAAACCAATATATCTATTTATAAGAAAGATTGTAAGTAGTTATAGGAAGAAAATTTTATCTTTCCCTCTTAATTAGTTCCAAATCGTCCAATATCTCCTTGTTAAACATGTCAAACCAAGCCTCAATTCCATACTTTTTTCTTGGTTATTCTAGTAATGTGACAATGACACTATCACATGAATACCATCAAGAAAATTACTGATGTACAGAAAAATTCAAGTATGATAATTTTATGAAAAATTGATCTCCGTTTCTGACTAGATTTCATAAGGTTTTTTGAAGAGGATTTTCCAAAGGATGTTTTAATATCATTTACCTTCTCAACTATTGATCAATTGTTTGTGTAGATAGTATTTTACCTTCTTCTAAACTCACAATGAATGATATAATCCCATATCAGTATTTATGTCACATAGTTAGTTATTTGTGTTGTACTAAAAATACAGTCTTCGTTGAATGTTTTTACTTAATTGATTCTGTACCACATTCACAAATGGGACACCCTTTAGTCTCATTAATTCTATATCCTAAAAAATTACCCTAAACTGGAATGTCATTTATCATCCTTTACAACATGGCTCTTAATGAGAAATTTTTATTTCTATAACCATCATTCAATTAACACATGAATCCATCAATAATTTGGAATCGTTGATCAATTGATCCTAATAAAAATCAATATCATTACCATGTCGTTTTTGTTAGGATATATATAGAGATTACATAATGTATTTTTCAGCATAACTACGATTGAATTTTTTAATTTACCATCAAAACCTAACATGTAATGTGGGTGGTTCTTTGAAAATGAAAATAAATCACTCAAACTATAGATAGAACAAGAAGAATGTTTCTCCGATCATTTCCAATTTCAGAATACTCATGAAAAATTTTATTTCAATAAGTAGATTCTTGTAGGTGATGAATTTTACTATCTTTTTTTATATGTGTATGGAATTTCAATTTCCTTATAGTCACATCACTTTTATATAGAATCCTAAACCATGGTATGATTGGAATGTTCCATAAAATTTTTCGATGACCTGATTCATCTCTCCTGTATCATAATGAACCCTAATATAAGAATTTTTAAGAAATTTAATGTCCTTTTAAACTAGTATACACTCATTTAGTTAGGTGTGTATTTTTTAATAGATCATACCCATTGAACATTGAATTATTTTAGCATCATATGTCTTGGGTGAAAGGTCATTATCATCTTGGAGAATATCATTCATGTGAGAAAGAAGATTAGTAATGTGGGAATCACCCCATAAATTTCTAGGTTTTACATTATATAGATTAAATGTGGTTGAAAATTCAAGATATTTAGTATAAATATAATACAATGTCTTCTTTTCATAACTCTTTAACCATAGATATTTTTTGAAAATCATGTATTTAATGTTCAACTATCTTTGTAATTTCCACCATAGAATATTATTTGTCGTTAACACCTATAATTATATCCTCAATACAATATTTAACATTTTTTAAACTTTTAATAATATTAAATGATACAAAAAATGAATTATTACCTCAGTCACCAGATAGATTCATTTTTACCTTTTAAATTAAAACATTTATATCTTTGATATATTCTATGACATATCAAATTCTCTTCAAACTCTTATGAACTAATTGTTCTTCAATAACAACACTGAAAACATTGACAAAGTATTTGAGAAGGGTTTTCTGCAAGATCTTTTAAAAAATGGATATTCTATTCCACCCCATTCTCAAACAATTTTGTCATACGCTTGGAATCCATCCATTTTTTATTCATACACATCCTTTTTGATTAACTAATATTAATATTTAAAAAAAATTAATAAATAATAAAAAATTATATTATTAGAATCCATAAAATAAATTATTAAAGAATCATTAAATCTACATGAAGCCATTGTTCTAAGATAATATGATCAGAATGATGCATATTGATATTGTTCTGTAGCTGTGAAAATAATTAAATGAAATAAATGTGTGATATATATAAATTAAAAAATATTATAATTAAAGTTTCATATATTACCAAACATAGAGAACAAATAAGGTTTATATATATTTGGTATATTAGAGTAAAGAAATAGGGACGAGTTGATGTTTATAAATTTATTCACTTGTTACATGAATGTCCAAGTGGTGTTTTAGTGGAAAGATGCATAGGATCTGAATTTTATCTTTTATCAGATAATGAAATGTAGATAGGGCTTAATCACAAGGTCTTGAAAACAAAACTTATAGAAACACATTAATTTAAATAAAAGTAACTAGAAATATCATGTAGGGGTTTTCAAGCTACAATGAAAACTGTAGAATAGTCTAATTTAGGTTTCAAGAATTTTTCAAATTTAAACATTTCATATAGTTGAGATGAATACTCAAAGTAAATCATAGAAAATTATTAATAGGGTTGGATGGAACAATAATCATTAAAAAAGGTTGAAGAAAATGAAACAATTAACCCGAGATCATGATAATTATCCTCAAGTGTCTAGCATTGAAAAAAATAGTTTTTTACAACTCAATTCTAACAATTTTAGTTTTTATAATTCCTTTTATATTAAATATTTAATAACATATAAAACACATAGTTAAATACCTATCTTTCATTATTTTTTGAATTATTTTCCCCTATCTTGTTATATGACATACCAATATAAATGATCCATGTTCCTTCTCCATTATAATAATTCATAGAATATCTAACACATTCCACTCTTATAAATTTTTCTTTTTACCAAATTCTTATAAATTATATGTTTATTAATAATTAATTTATATCATCAATTACATGATAGGATATCATATTCAATTAAAAAAATAAAATTTATTTTCTAATTCTATATTATGAATTGGAACCTATAGTAGAATTCATGGAGTAATAATCTTTTTTCATTGGTAAAATCCTTGGACACCTTAGAGGATAATGTATATATATTCATTAATTTCAAGTGAGATGATAGTAATATTGATGAAATAGGTTCCTATTTGAAAAAAATCAATTGAAATTGTTTTCCATTTTTTATATTTCAGTGGAATATATAATGATCATGTAACAAAGGATTCGATAATAAAAACATTTGATTCATGTTGTGTTGAACTATGATTTTTTTGAAATAAGAACCTTATTTGAATTATGAATCTCAATATTACACCTTAGAGTAACAATTTGATCTTAATTCCATCTTCATTTTAGATTAATGAATAAAAAATAAATATTTATTTCTATATATAATATTCTATTTCTTTTAAATCAATAAATTATCCTAGAGGACCCTTTAATTTCATTACATTCAAATTTTCATTTTATAAGATAATAAATTTTATATATTCCATAAGAGGAGTGGATATTCTTATTTGATAATCATGTTTTATTATTATCATTATCACACCATCCCTTAGAACTACTTCCCTCTTACACTTTAATTTCACTATTTATGTTAATTCATAAATTATTCTATTATAATCTTATATGTTTAGTATTTATTCATAAAGGTTCTCTAGTTTTTTAGATTTTCAAATTTTTACTATTTCCACATCTTATTTTAATACCTCAATATAATCCATTTGGTATTTAATTTATGCTTATCAACATTTAACATCAAAATTTAACTTATTCTCCCTAATAGTTTTTCCATAAACCTCTCCCAATGCTTCTTATGGTACAAACCTAATGTCCACATAAAAATGATCTAAAACTTTTATTATATACACCCATTTTTGGTAACACTCATTCAAGAAATCATTTTTAACTAAACATGTGGTTAGCGGTTTGTGTTATAATATGTCGACCATAGGTTTTCCTGAAATTGAAAATAATAAATGGATTGAGGTTCTTCACTCGGGTAATGGAAGTAAATGGGAATAATTATTTGATTTTAATCCATGGGAGTAGGAATGATACCTAGATCATAGATCATATTACCATATGTTAAATGAAAAAAACCCAATTACATATCTTTTGAAATCAAGAATTTACTTGTTACTTGGTCATAGTTCTAACAGTGGAAAAATGGTCCTTTCATTGAAGAAGGCTTCTATATCTTATCCACAACCTTATTCCACCAGGAGCTACATGCCGTTAAAGTGAGAAATGTGTAAAAGATGATATCATGTATGATTAATTCCAAGATATATCATATGATTAAATCAAAAGAAAATATCCAAAAAGAGTATAATGAAAATGTAATAAAAAAATAGTGTGGATGAGTAGAATCATGAAGAATATTTTGAACACTAATAAAGGAGAGAATAACAAATTATCTTTATGGAGGGGTAGAAACAATCAAATACCATCACTATTGAGAGGTTCGACTTATATAAGATATTTGAGAGGGATCGACATGGATGGGGTCAATATTCATGAGATATTGAAAGACGTGAATGAAATGGGTTCTATTAGGGTAAATTTTTAAGAGAAGGAAGAGTTTTATCAGTGCTTTTAATAAGGAAATGATAAAACAAGTTTTATCTGCAAAAAAAAAGATGATAACATATATCTTTATAATCACTTTATATTTTATAAAACATAATATACATATTTATGAGCACTTATTTGAATGCGCTGATAATTTTTTTTTCAAATAAAACACAAAAAATATTAAATGAATATATGTTAAAATTGAATAAATTGTAAAAATAGTAAAAACTAATTAGAATTATTAATGTATATATATATATATTCTAAATGTCATGCATGTTATAAATGAGTGAAATTGGATATATATAAATGATGATACTTCGAAAATAATTTAAAATTCGTTATGTTTTATTAATTATAAAAATTGTTAAAAATATTAAAATTTGATATATACAAAAATAAAGATGGATAAGTATTGAAAATATAAAAACATATTAAATATATATGTGTAAATAAATATTAGAAAATTATTATATTCACAAAATATAAAAATTAAGAAATATTAAAAATGAATAAATTATGTAAGATGAAATAATATTAAAAAGTAATAAATAAAAATTAAATGAAAACTAATTTATTTAAGAGAATGAATTCATAATAATAATTATATAGATTCCAACCATTTTAAAAGTATTAGAAATTAATAAATAAAATCGAATCATTATTCAAAAAATTAAGAAAAAACTAGCTATGGGTATTAAAACATAGTAAATAGTTGTGCATAATTCATAAGATTTACTACATTGTTTGTAAAAGTAGACAAAAAATAAAAAAAAATATTTGAAAATTTAATTTAAATAAATTAATTATATAAATTTAAAACAGTTTAAAAACATTACAACTTAATAAGTATCATTTAATAAAAATTATTCCTATAAATTAAAAATATATTTTGAATATTAAAACTTAGTAAATAATGTTGTATTCATAATTGGTTTAAAATGAATAAATCCCAAATATATTAAAAATTAATAAATATTTAAAATTAATAAATAACATCAAAATGAAATATTATTAAAAATTAATAATGAAAATAGAATAGATTTGAAAAAATATATTGAAAAAAGTGAATTTGGGGCATTAACTACATGAATTAAAAACACCTAAAAATGAATAAAAATTAATAAATAGATATTATGAAATTTAAAAATAACAAAATTTTTATAAATGAATTCTATTAACTAAATTTTTTTAAAATTAAGATGTATTTATAGGAATGAATTATACAAATTTAACAAATATTAAAAATCTTAAAAATTTCTAAATAAAAATGAATAAATATTAATCATATAAAATGAAAATATAATGAAAATATTAAAAATTATGAAAAAGTATGTATAAATATTTATAAATTAATAAATTCCAAAAAATTAAAATATTTTTAAAAAAATAGGTGAAATATGATTAAAAATGAATAAAAATAACTAAATAAATAATAAAAATATTAAGTATTTAAATTAAAAAATTGTTAAGAAATTCATATAATCATATTAAATATATAAATTTCATGCATATTTTAAATATTAAAACTTAATAAATCAAAATGAATAAATATTAATCCAAGAATTACCTACATATTTAAAATATTACATAGTAAATAAACACACAAACACACAAACAAATATTAGGAAATGTTCATATTCGAGCATATATAAGAATCAATAAATATAAAAAGTGAATAAGTAATATTAAAGGAAAGAATATTAAATATGAAAAAATATAATTTAATAGACAAAACTATTTAAAAAAATGGATTCATATAATGTTAAATAAATGAATTTTAAACAAAAAAAAGAATGAAGAAAATTTTAAAAAAATGTAATTAAATTACTTAATTATATAAATTTTAAACATTTAAAAAATAATATAACATAATGAATATAATAGAATAAATAGTAATCATATAAATTAAAATTTTGTTGTAAATAATACTGAGTAAATAAATGTGTATAATGTTTAAAAAATGAAAAAATTCCAAAAATAATATATATCAAAAAAGAAAAAATATACATTTAGTTTGAAATAATATTAAAAATAAATAGTACATGATAAACATACATATATACATGTTGTATACATACACATATATACAAAAATATGTACATTCCATGAAAACACGTGCACATACACATATGCATGAATATACATTCACAGATCTGCACATTTACAACATATCCATATATATATATATTAACACTTAGACAACACAAAAACACACAACTTAATGCATACACATATACACACATAGACAATGATATAAATATATAAATTCAAATATATCATACTGCCAAGACATCATTTATATTTATCTAATTGTTTAAATTATTGTAATATATATTAAAATATATTATTTATATAAATTATATAGATGCATTTTTTTTAATAAATGTATAAAATTAAACATTAATTTTTAAATATAAATGTGATTATTTTATAAATGTTGATAATATATTTTTATTAAAATTTATTCAAGTCCTTTATAATTACATAGAAAAGTGATTTTAAATTCACACTTTTATCAATGCTAAAAAACACACTGACAAAGTGTACACGTTTATCGGTGCTTTTTTTAACACTGATAAAATTAACCCTTACCACTACTTTTTCCTAGTATTGATAAAGGATACCCATTTATCATTGAATTCTATTTTGCATTGATAAACATCGGTGTTGTTTAATGCATAGTATGTGGTTGTGTAATTTATTTTAAATATTTAAAATAACATGTTTTTTAATTTTTATTCAAGTTATATTTTAAAACAAGTTATATTAATATTTTATTAAAATATTATTTTAAATATTAAATTATATTATTTTTAATTTGTATTCAATTTATTTATTTTATAGCATTCATGTTATTTATTTTATGTTATTTAATTTTTTTGTGCAGGTTATTTATTTTAAAAAATTAGATAATATAATTTTTGTTGATTTAAATTATTTATTTAAGGTTCCCTATTCAGATTATTTATTTTAAATATTTATTTTACTTATTAAACTTACATATTTGAATAAATTAATAAAATAAATTGAATATTTTAATATATATAAATTATAGGAATCAAATAAATATGTTTAAAAATATAAATATTTTCATTATTGAAAAAATATGATTTAGAATGTTTTAAAATATATAAATAACATGAATAATAAATTTTAAAATAATTAAATTGATTTTAAAAAAATAAAAAGATATTATATTTTTATAATAAATAACTTGAATAAAACATGAAACATATATAAATTGAATTTTTAAATAATTTTATTATTTTATACTAAATAACTTATGTAAAAAATTATAAATAAATAACATGAATATGAAAAATAAAAAAGTTGGATTATTAATATAAAATAAATTTATTATTTGTTAAATATATATAATGTGAATAAAAACTAAATAACATGACTATTTTAAATTAAATTATAAAATGAAAAAAAATTAAATTCTTTTGATACTGAAAATAAGTATTTTAATTGAATAATATATATTACATTAATGTTTTAAGATAAATAACATGAATATGTAATATAAATAATTTATATAAAAAAATAAAAATAAATTACTCGAAAAAAAACATTACATATTGTGAATATTTAAGAAAATTAACTTGAATAATTTCTTAAAAATAAATAACATGAATACGTAAAAATAAAGATTTTGAATAATAAATTAATTTTAATATTTTAAAATAAATTACAATTTGAAATAAAATATCAAAATTACTTAAATATTTCATTGTAGATTAATTGAATTTCATAAAATAAATAACTATAAATAATGAATTAATTGTTTTATATGAATCCATTGAATTTTTCATTAATATATATTTAAAACATTGAAACTAAAAATAACTCTATTCTAATACCACCACAGGAGGTGACAATCCGTAATCTAAAAGGTGATCTTATTTTGATGGTCAATATATCCTTTAGCGTGCGTTATTCGAAAATCATTAAAAGGTTAACATATGTACTCATTTCTATAGAACATGATTTATTTTTCATGGAATCCTGAGTGGAAAATAAATAAAAGTTACTATTTACATTTCTTTATAATTTTTAATGCATTACCGAACTCTTGAACAAAATAAAAATGAAAAAATAGACCATTTCATTCACAGTTTTACAAAATCTATTTTATTTTTAAAAGGTTCGGGATAGAGAACCCTTTATTAGAATAAAAATTCAAGAATACAACAAAAATGGATAAATTGGGCTAGGAAAACAAATCTTACCCTCATCGAAACAATTCACATATAATGCTTATTCCTAATTAATCCCAATATTGTTTTCTTCTTCTCACAAGATGTTCCAAACAATACCTCAGCCACATCCATGTTCGTGACCCAAGGTATAATACTCTCTTACTCTTTCCACATGCTTAAGTATAATTACAATGTCAGAACCATCAGAGTTAATATCCACTAAATTTGATTCCTCCTTCTTAGCTTCCCAGTATGAACATCTATGTCATATTCCATTATTTATTAGGCAACATAACCTTTTTTATGAGTTTTTTGTTGCCAATTCCCTTCCAATATTTACTCATCCACTATAGATTTCTCTTTCTTCATTGGGGTTAGTATCAAAGTATTAATATCACAGTTTTCTAATAATGGGTCACCACCCATAATCAAATTTTCCTCAAGATCATTGCAATACTCATGTGGTTTATCCCCCACCATGGTAATTTGATTAGATTTCATCACCACCTGGTGTTGATGTTACTTATCATCGAACGATTTATGTGGAGAGATATTCATCCCTTCCTCGTTATAAGTGTTGAGAGGTCCCACAATGCCCATATGAATAGGAAAATATACGAGTACCCTCAAATCCCCCTCCACTTTTGCTTTCTAATTCACACAATTACCATCCATGGGTGTTTAACACACCTCAAAATTGTTTTATGTTACAACTACAACATCTTTCTTCTTCTCAGATAGAGGCTCAGTCTTTTTTTAAGATACCCTTGAGAAACAATCATCATCCAATATTTCCTTTGATGAAGTCATATTTTTTACTTTGGCATCATCCTTTATACTATTAATGTGGAAAATAGATTCCCTATTATTTTAATAGACCAAAATTTTGTCTAGATCTTAAATTTTAAGAGAAGTTGAGACAACCAGTACATGTGAGGCTAGTATCTTTGTACAATTCTCTTTCAATGATAGAAGATTTATGTGACTTGGCTATCCTTGATCAGAATGAAGATCATTGGATTATTTCCTAATTTCATGTTCTAAAAGATAATCTACATACAGTTTTTTAAGTTTTCTATATCTCGCCTAAAACTGCTCTTAATGAACTTTCTGATTTGCACCATCCTGGACAATATCTTCAATGACGCCCTTCTCATCAAATTAATTTAACCTAGAACTTTCCTCCATAACATTCATGTAAATTACATCCATTGTGTGAGTAGAAATGTCAATCTAGCATGAAAGGATTTCTCTCCTAATATAGACCATAAAATTGTTTGGTTTATAATTACGTTTTACTTCTTCCTCAGCAAAAACATCATCCAACCTTTTCTTCACAGAGATAATGTTTGTTGGTTCATTGGGAGAAGATAGATTTAAGTTATCCACATCAACTTTTAAATCCTCCTAATAGTTATAGAAAACAAGTTTTAGCATAAAAACATCATAAATATTGTGGGAGGGAGACTCCCCTAGAATTAGTGGGTTTTCATAAACATAAGAAGAAGCCACAAGATCATTTTGAAAAATCTTTTAATTCTAGGCACCTGCTTTATCAGACCCTGAAACCGATCTCACTGATTTAAAATTCACGTGTTTTTAAATAATTGGTTATCATCATGACACTTACCAGGGTAGCTGGAGTAGATTACCTACCTCTTGTAATTCATAATATCATTACTGATGAATTTAAAACTCATTTACAATTGAGGGTTTTTTATACTCAATTATTAGTTATATTTCATCGTTATACAATGAAAACATGACTTTTTCAAAAATGATGGAACTCATATCAAATTAAATCAAAATATTTTCCAAATTTCTAAATTTGAAAACATCGTTTGACTTATCCATTTTTATCAGAATTCTAGCTGATAAAAAAGTATCATATAATATTTGAGGATGCCAAAAAATCTATTTCACACCATTAAATTTAACCCATGATTTGAAATATGAATGTTATTCCTCAAATGGGTTCAATCTTTGATCTGATTCACGTATGTGATAAATACCTAGTTTTAAGTAGACCGAGCCTAAACCCCATGATTTCCTATTCAAATAATCATATTGGAAGAGAAAATAAAAGTAACCTCATCTATGAGAGAGACATTTCCAATCATGAAAACACCAAAAATAATCCATGTTTCCTTCAATATTATCTATTTTCCATATATCACTGGATTTTAGTAGAATTAGGAGACCTATACTTCAGGGCTTCAAAATCAAAACTCATTTTGAGATCATCATCTGGTCCTCTTTCATATAAAAATAATTAACCTCTAACAAGTAAATATTCCATATACACATTTTATCTTATATTAAGATATAAATTAAATTTAAAAAAGAAGCTTGTAAAATTAACAAAAATAATGAAAATTAATATGAAAACAATTTTTTTATTTTATATAGTTAAATTTTATTTAAAAATAATTTTTTTATTATTTCTTTACTATTTCCAATAGACCTCACTTTTGATGGATGTATTATTTTTCTTAAAAGTGCAATTATTTTATGAAAATTTTAGATCATGTTCACAAAATTTCTCACTTTATATGTTTTAGAACACTAAAATCTAAAACTGAATTATTTGGAAACTTCGACCATGCATCATGTGCACATGTTGGTCATTCCCCATGTCAAAAAATAATTAACAATTATTTTTTTAAATTTTAATAAAAATCATAATTCGTTTACTTAGAGATGACCATATAGACATTGATTCCATATCCTAATAAAAGAATCACTTCACCTAAAATTCCAAAGCATTTTATTGATCCCCATTGGCCAACAACTACTGTCGGGACATTAACACCTTGGAAAAAAGTTCACATAACCATTATATACCCTAAATATCACATAAATTTTGAATAAATTTATTTTTGAAAATGAAATATACCAAAAGAGGAATAACAACACAATGAAAAGCCCAATATATTATAAAATATAAAATTATAAAAAATGAATAAAATAAAAAGAATTTAAACACAAGCACCCATCATAATAAAATAAAAACAAAGTCAAAAAATATGGAATAAAGGTTTTGATAAATCAATAAATAAAAATACATGATGATAGAGAAAATATAAAAGAATAAAAAAATATTAATAATCCACCCACATCTATGTGACAAGTATAAAACCCCAACTTATTACCTCTTCCATATCCGTAAACAATATAAAAATCACTATATAACACAACGCAACACATTTAATTTAATTTTTTTTAAATATTGTGGTTGAAGCCTATTTTTATTATGAAATAAAAGACCACTTTCTATCTTGGTTGTGGGAAACCCAATAAATAGCCTACATACCCAAGGAAAAGTTTACTATATCATTCCTACATCACTATATTCGTACATCATGCCTACATCGTCGCACCTAATGTTAGTTCCTATGTCGGCGCCTACATCATAAATCATGCAAGGAGATTTCTAGGATTATAACCCTTGTCTTTTGGATGAAGTATTATTAGGATTACCACTTAGGAACCACCAAAAATCATATATTTCCTTTAGTTTATCCAATAATATTATGTTAGAAAACACACAGAGAATGTATGTAGGGTATAAGAATAGTTTCCAAATAAAATACCAATAAAGTTATATTTATAATATTTAGAAGGTAAATAGAAATATGATAGTTTTAAATGAAAATATAAGGTATAATTTTCAAGTTTATGAAAAAACTTATCATCAAACAACACATTTTTACCCTTTTTAAACCAAAGAAATTAACCAATTGGAGTTGAAAATATAAATGTTCATAAATATATGAATAAGTAAAAAACAATTTCATATCAAGGTTCATGTCAAGGATTAATTGGAGACTAAAAATATGTTAAGGAATGAAGCTCTTGAATCCTCATACTAATACTATCTATTTTTTTCATGAAATATTCTTTTTAGAGTGGAATCATATACTATAGGGTAGATACTTTCAAGAGAAACTTACTAAACTTGAGAAGAAATCGAAAAATGGAACTTTCCATATCAGAATCAAAATATAGTGAATCTTTTCTTGAGTAACACACTAAACTAGTTAAGAAAACTCAATATGGAATGTTTTATATTTGGTTTTAGTACTGATAGAGAAGGGTAATCTGAATATGTCAGGACATTCCACTTCAGATCGTGGCAAGATGGGTCACAAATGATCTCAATAAAAGTTGTATTTATATATTAAGAGGCTTTTGTAGTGTGTTTAATACACTAATAATTTTCATTCATGAATAACGATTATAACCCAAATTTAATAGTTTTGATGTTGGATGTATTTATTACTTCGTATCAGTAGAACAATTGTGAGTTTTACATTGATAATATAAGAATGATCAATATCAATGATGAGGATTTCCAAAAGTCTAGTGTGGGAAGTTTTAGAATCTATTCCTTAATTGGTAGTGATTTAGAATTTAAATAGACCTAAAAGAGACTTATTAGAATACCACGTTAATCCCATGTGTGTAATATTTAAGTGAATCACCTTATGGTTGGGTTTGATGTGTTTTAATGGTTTCTATGAGAATTATTTAGGTTTTTCTATAAATTGGTGGAGCATGGTGCTTCCACAAATGTTTCCCATTCTAGAAAACCATATATTGGATAAATCTGTTAGCCCATGAATTCTTTCATGGCACCTGGATGTGTGGCCATGGATAACATTTTTACTTGTGAAGATTATCCGAGATAAAGTGGTTTGAAACAAGATATTAGTTCTTATAAATTGGTATTGGGATCACATAAGAGGTGTATCCTTAAAGTGAGATGATTTGTGTGTGTGGATATGCTATTTCACTACATGAGGTGGTTTGTGAGCTTCCATATGTGACACCTTAAGTTATATTATTTTTGAGGATAAAATATTTTAAATGTAGGAAGAATTAAGTGGCACTGATTCTTTATGGATTTTATGTAGCTCATTTTTCTGTTAAGAAGGCTCGTGTCCCCTATAAGGTTTAAATGATAATCCTCTCTCAGTATATGACTGATAAAATTGTTTGTAATGGTTTTGTTGATCTAGTGATATGATGTGTACACTTGAGATGAACTTTTAAAATTTTCCAATGTAGTTTAATTTATATTGAAAATTTTATTCATAAAATAATTAAATAATAATCTATTAGAGTGATCTATAACAACTTATAAATAGAATATCATATATAAATTGTCACACCATGGTTATTTCTATAATGGGGTGTTTACCCAAGATGAGGCGTTGATTATATTCTCGGGTGAGGAGCCAAAGTCTATGAATTTTTGACTCTCTATAAAAATCACCAAGTTATCTAATAAAATAAAATAAATAATTATTATTTAATTTAAGGAATTTATGGTGTATTGTTGTCATGGAAAACTAGTGATGACATGAATTTTTAAATAATTTGATAAAGTGGTTTTTTATTTAGTAATGTGGGACATAATGAGGAATTTAATGCATGGATTAATGAGGGAAAATCATTAAGGGGATTGGTGGTGACTTGAATGTTGAGGACAATAATTTTTAGACTGATAATTAATTGATTTTTCAGGATTAAGCTGACCAAATCCTATTATAGGGAAAACCATTTTCAAAAGGGAAAAAATGTAAATTGAAGAAAATATCTAACCCAAACTTCTCATACATAAATATTAAATCTTAAAACATGTATATTTATTTAATAACATAACGATCCGTTCTAGAATCATTTAGGTTGAGTTTCTTTGGAACCTTTGAAACATAAAAAAACTAGTCTATATGTGAGCATTGTTATCTCTCAACCATGTTATTAAAAACATGAACCATTTTTAGAAATATCATACATAATACATATCTTCCAAAACCAGGGAAATGAAACATATGAAACTGTGACCTTAGATGTTTATTATGGGTAAAATATAAATACATGATAGGATAATATTAGTATAAGGTTCTAATAACATGATTATAACATTTAAAATCATACCCTTCATATCAAATACCATAATATTTGGTCATGAAATAAATATTGACAGTTTATAATACATAGGATATCAATTTACATGGTCAGGATAGAATTAAATTAGAATAAGATATGAAATTTTTGAATAAAAATAAGTATATAAAATCATTTTAATAGAAGTCAAGGGTCACTAGAAAGGGTATCATAGTAAAATGAGTTTACTCCCTAAACTCTCATTGTAGTTAAGGTTCACTCCCAAGACCATTATAGGAGAAAATTAACTTACTGAACTGAGATTACTCCCCATTCCAGTGTATTCTATCTCATATGATATAAAAAATTTCCATTTGTGTGTAAGAGAGATATAGGTATCACCCATCTCATAATGAAAACCATATTTAGGTGTGCCATAAGATCATAAATATTAATCATATCATAACTATTGAAAGGAAATGGGTTTCATAAACTTTCTACAAATCATAACCTATGAAAATTTATTTTTTAATTCATATAATAATAGTAAAATAATTTTTTGAAATATTTTCGGAAAAAAACTGTTTTGGAAGTAAATGGTTTTCCGACTGAAGAGAGAAATAATGATAAATTTTCTTGAAACTTTTTATGAATTATTTCAAGAACCATTGATTTTAAAGTGGTAATATTTCTTGAAAAAATTATGAATTACTATAGGATAATATAATTCACATGATTATTTAGTGACATATCATAATATTTTATCATTAGAAACATAATCATAAACAATCTTGAAAATTGATGATATTGTATCATAAAATATTTACCACTTGGAAACAATGACTCGTAAGCCCAATGAGAGAATACCAAAAAAAGAAACATAAAATATCAATATTATAAATAAAATCATGATAATACATGTCAATGGTGATAAATATACACCTCATGAAGGAATATAGGTGAATTACATAATATATGTCTCAAAGAATGAAAATTGAGAAATATCCCTTACCTTAAGTCCTGAAATCAGTAGTAGATGTTTAAAAATATTATAGAATATTTAAAATTTATTATAAGTATATTAATGAATGATAATTATTTATATAATGAAATATATTATTTTCTTATGACCTTTTATTTACCATTTATTAACAAATCCATGTCAAAATCACGCTTTGGGCAATTACAGCTTTGTTTTTGTGTATGATTTGACTTTTTATTTTTTTCATCTTACATTGATCATGGTTTTATAAAATCCTTAATTTATATCATGATATTAAAATCATATATATTTATTATATATTTATTTAGAGAAATTCATAAAATTTAGTGATAAGGAATGAAATACACCATCAATGGAGATGGTAGGGTGTGTGTACGCATGAATGCTATGTTTATTTTATAATAAGATTAGTAGAAATAAAGTTCAATGATATATTTTAATTACAAAATAATTTTATGTTATAAATATAAATATATATATATATAATATTTTCATTATATTCATCCTTATTACCTTCCATATAATGTTTAAACGAATCACTTATTTTTGTGAGGCAGTAGTCCTCCGTACAAATGAGTGATGTTATCTTTTTCTCACAAAATTGAAAGTAAGAAATAATGTGTGATATAATAATTATTGAATAATAATAATATCATGAATATAATATATAAATAATAAATCCATTATTATGTTCAACTTTTAGTGCAGTTAATAGAAAAATGAATGACATCATTTCATGAGGTGGTAGACTGTCGTACACACGAATGATAATTTTGTAACACATTTGGTGGATTAAGAGATGGTTGTAGCTAATTTACTTAATATTAAAACATATATTTATATGGAATATAATATTTTGGGAAGTTATTTGGGTAGTAATTGTCTGAACCATAAATTTATTGAAGGTATAAAGAGGAGAGGAGAAGGGGTGGTCTTTTATAAGTGAGGTGAGTGACAGACATAAATTTTTTTAAAAATAAAAAGTTGTACACATGATTTTCAAAATACAATAGGGTAAAAAATGGATAAAATTAAAAACTTATACATGATAAGGAAAAATATTTCTATAAAATATATTTTAGAAATGTTTATAGGTCCTTAAAACCCTTATATTTTTATTTTAACCATCAGAAACCCATTTTTACATTAATAGTGGTAAATATTTTTGATAATCATTTTGGAATAAAATTAAGTTTTAAATTTTAGATAATATAAATTATTCTTATTAAAAAAAGGAATATATTTTTCCAAAATCCATTCATAATTATGTATTTTTTAAGAAATTTAATTCCACTGTGGGGATGAGAAAACATTATTTTAAGGTAAAAATGTTCAAGAGTTTATAATATTTTTATATCAAAATTTAATATGAAAATGACTAAAATGACTTAAATTGGATTAATATATATAATTGAAATAATTTTACTTTAAAACCAAATTGAAATATAATTTAAATTTAAAAAAATTAAATGAAATGGTAGTTTTCAATTGAAATTCAATATTTTTCATTATTCATCAAAAAATGAAGCTTCACATAAAAATATCAAAAATTCACCCTAATATATTTTTGACATGATGAATTAAAAAATTAATTTTATTTTATAAAATTAATTTTCAAAAAGTGTGACAAATTAATTCTAATAATTTAAATAAAGATAAGTAAGAATCATTTTTTAAGAACTTGTTATTTTTGAATAAAATAACAACAACAAAATATCATGTATGTTTTTATCAATATGTTTTTTTTATATAAATCCATTATACATAATATTTTAAAAGTATTTATTACTATTAATTACTCTAAATATAATTTCAAGGTTATAATAGTCATTTTAAAATAATTAAATTAATAATATATCATGGTTTATTAAAAATAAGAGTTTGGTGTAACACAAGATAAACTCAATGTTTCATGTATCACTAGATTAACTTAGTATTTAATGTAATGAAATATATTAATTAAATTCCATTTATTTGAAAAATAATCATAAAAACCTAGGGTGTTACATTTTCCCCCTTAAAATGAAGTATGCCTTGAAATTCGTCACTCAGATGCAAAAAATAAGGATTCTTCTACCAAATCATATCTTCATGTTCCCAAAATAGTTATCTCAAAATCTTTGTTTCATAAAAAAACATTGACCAGGTGAGTGGTACTATTTAAATGAAATTTCATTTTATGATCCTGAATCTCTACTAGTTATTCCTCATAAGTATGATCATGCTCCACCATTACAACCCTTGTGTTTATTGCATGTGGAAGAACATGTATGTACTTACATAGGAGAGATTCATGGAAATTTCATTAATTTGAGAGCATTTTGAGGAAAGATCCAATCAAATTGCTACATTCCTAATACAATCAATAATTTTAAAAGACTGATGTACCTATGGGTTAATTTCCATTTCTTCCCATCTCTCATAACTTTCTTCCATAGATAAATACTTACTGACACCTTATCACCAACATCTTATTCTATATCATATTGGTGATTTTAAACAAAGCTTTTCAGCTGACTCTAAGCTTCCTTGAGGTGTTACTGAATGACTCTAACCATCTATACCACATCTTTATCAATATTAGGTCACAATAACTTTCTTTATATAACTTCATACCAAAATAATAGATCTATACATTTCTTTACATGGAGGCATTCATTAGGATCAATCTAATTGATTTATTGGAAGTTATTTTTGTTACAAATCTCAACTATAGGATGGTGTTCAACCAAAACACCATGGAAATATAATTAAAAAGTTATCAACATATTATTTAGGGGTTGGATTTTTCTCTATGAATAACCATATGTCGAAAGATGATACGCAATTCTGAAACTCAACTCCATATTTGGATATTACTGAAGACATCTAAAAAATATTATGGTAATATTTAGATCTTTCTTAGGCACAATGTAATGTGGTACACCATGAAACATTAACTCTTATTTAATTTATATTTTTGGAAATATGGTCAAGTGAGAAGTATTCTATAGAAATGATGAGGTGTTATGACTTTGAAAGGAGATCAAATATTACCCATATAGCATTATGTCCTTTAGACAATTTGGTGTGTCCAACAAAAAGAATCCATTGTGTTGTTTTCCTATTTTCATTCTATTATGGGTAATGGATGAAACACCCCATTTTATTTTTTTAACTCATCCTTAACATGATAACATAAAAATAATAGTGATACAAACATTATGATACCTATATTCATTCCATCCCACTATATATATTTTTTCAAAACATTATACATCGTAGTACATTCTATATTGACAGAGAATCAAGAACTAAAAACTTTTTCTAATAACTCCTTTATTTTTTATGGAACACATAAATGGTTCATGAACCTTATTAGTCCATCATGATCAATGGTAAAATTAGAAATATTTATAACCTTCTTTTTCATCTTTGAATCATCCTTCTTCACCTACATAATCTTTATTGGATAGATTTTTGAACATTAAATTGAGAAAGATAATATTTCTCCCCTTTATTTTGGATTTATAGATAAATTCGTTACAAATCCCAAAAAATTGGATCCTTTATGATCCTAATCATGGATAAAAAAGAATGATCCTTTCAAGTCAAAGCATATAACAAATTTTTTCTTTCCTATGGTGTTAAGGTATTGTGAAATAATATTCCTTCCTCAGATCTAACAATCTTATCTTGTGCATGTTCAACTCCTTGGGTGCTAATATATCCTTTAAGAATTTTTGATCGGTATATATTTCTCACATTTCTCCATAAAAACAATCCCTCTATATTTTTAATGGAAAAATTACCACAGCAAACTCCAAATCATGATTTGGGTAATTTTTATCATGAATATTCAATTTTTGGGAAGCATAAGATATAACTAAGTCATTCTACATAATAACACATCCAAATTCTTTCTTGGATTCATCACTATTGATTACAAAACCCTCTCTACTATAGGGTAATGTATAAATGTGTGAAGCGACTAATATTATCTATAGTTCTTTCAAATTTTCCTTACATTCATCTATCTATGAGTACATGGCTCACTTATGAGTTAACTTGGTGAATAGATTAGAACCTCAAAAGGAACATTCGATGAACAATTAATAATATCCATATAAACTAAGAAAAAATGGATATAAGTCACCGGGGTGGGTCATGAAAAACATTCAATACGTTATATAATTGATGGATATACATATACACCATATCATGAGATTATTTGACCAAAAAATGAATCCTTTTGTAGTAAAAAGTAAAACTTTTGTAAAATTTTCATTTAATTTATCATTCCTTATGGTATTTAGAACAATTTTCAAGTGGTATTCATATTATTCATTTATAATTGAATATATAAGAATATAATCTATAAATACTAGAAAAAAAAATCATGGTAATCTTAAATGACTCTATTAATCAAATCCATGAAGATAATTGGAGAATTAGTAGCCCGAATAGAATCACTATATATCTATATTTCCCATACATTGTATGAAATTATATTGTGGGTATATTTTTCTTCTTGGACCTTAACTGATGATATATATAATGATGGTCAATCTTGGAAAATTATTGAGCTCCATGTAATTGATCTAATATGCCATCAATATAGGGTAAATGATAATTGTTCATGTTCATGATCATTTTTAACTCTATATAATCAATGCAGATATGCATTAATCCTTATTTATTGCTAGAAACATGAATAAGTTAACCCAATGGAGACAAACATGGCTGAATGAATCCCTATTTAAGGTTCACCTAGAGTATCTATATCAATTCCTAATAATCAATCAGGTCTATTCTATAGGGACTCTTTGAAATTAGTGGGGGTAATATGTTTGTTTTTTATTTGGAACTCAAGATTATGTTTTTTTGGAAGGCTTGGAAACTCTTCTAGAAAACATCATCAAATTTCTATACATTCATAACTTCACCTATATCTATTTTCTCCCTAACCATCCAAGATAAGTAACCCTCCTAAATGGGAATTAAGACACATGCAATTAATGTGATATCCATAAGATGTTTTTAATTATCCTAACATTAATATATGATCATATGTTGGTTTGAAATATAAAACATGACATACCATTCTTGAAAATTGATATGGGATTTATGTACATAAAATAGATCCATGACTAAGACAAAATCAAATTCATCTAGGGGACAATAAAAAATATTTTCAAGAATCACATTCCCACAAACGTCAACCAGAGGTAAATCATATACATGAAATGAAATCATAATACCATTAGGGGTATTTACTAATAATTATAAGTCTAATAGTTTGGTTGGAATATTGATACACTTATAAAATTCTTCATAAATGAAATAATGTGTTGATCCTAAGTCAAATAAGGCATTTGAAGTTATAAAATGGATGTTAAGTGTACCTTTCACCTTGTAGTTTTATCCATCCTTGATAGAAATAGTATTCACTCGACATTTCCTCTTTTCCATCATCTTAAGAGGTTTTTGATGTCGATAATCATCATTTACCTTTGAATTTGGCCATTGGTTAGCATAGTTACCATACTCCTTGTATTTGAAACACAAGAGTGTGGGTGGTGGATTTTTGGCATATTTCTCCCTATTAAAAACATTAGCTAACATATTACCATCACTCGTCTAATCAATTTCTCATTGAAGTAACCATCCACAAATGAAAAATTTATTAGTCCCATTAACAAAATTTCTTCCACGTTTCTTTCCACACATTACAAAATTATGGAAAGGTCATCTTATTCTATCTAGGGTTTTGTAGATTTTCCTTTGAACTCCATATTCCATTTCTTATCAAAACCATGAGATTGATATATAACTACAACCTCTATTTTCACCTTGATAGCACATAAAATAATCTCTTCATATCTACCTACATCTCCTATAGATATTTCCCTTAAGAGGATTGGTTTTAAGCAACTAATGAATTGATCAACCACATATTCTGGTTGGAGGATAATACTAGAATCATACCATGAATGTTTTGTAAAAGGTTCCTCTTAAGTACCAATTGTTTCATCATAAAAATTAATTTACTCAAGGAACTCCATATCCTTATTTGTATGATTAATAAGAAGAATTTACTTATTAAAAAATAAGTTCTTAAACTCTTAACAATCCAAAAAATTCAATTTCATCATGTTGCATCTTATTATTAATAATATTTAACTATTGATATTCTTCACCAATCAAACGGAAAGAAAAAAATGAATTCTTTATGTTCTAAACACTAGATAATGGAAAATATCTTTTTATTATTACTGAACCATTTCTTATAATCTAGAGGATCTGTAGCTCCACTAATGGAAGTGTGGATTTTTTTCATGAGGGACTCAATATACTATTGTTCCCTATATTATTTTATTAGAATTATAGTATGATTCGATGACTGGGAATATTTTGTAAGCATAGAATTGTGATTTTTCACTATATCTCCCATAACATTTGGCTACTCAGGAGGAAAATCATTGCATTTTCCATCACAATTATCATTAACATGATTTATTCAGGTCCCATCCATTGTCCAAAACCAAAAAATCATAGTGTAAGGAATGATAATCATAGTGGGGAACAACATAATCATGAATAATCACTTATATGATTTCTAAATAATGACACCTTATTGTTAATAAATCACACATTAAGATTATCCAAAGTTATTCATAGTCATAATCCATAAAAATAATTCATGATGGTTCATATAGAGTTTGTGAATTTATAATGAATATCTCCCTAGAGTGTCAACCCTAGTGTGAATCAAGACCCATTGTCATGCACTCAGTATCAATAAAATCCAATTCAATATACCATTTTGAGAGTTATTTCCCCCAGGCACCTCTATGATAGAGAAATTAATAATTATAGGATCATGAATGGGATGAAATTTCTTGGAAACCACTCACTATGTCATTTAAGGAAATTACAGACCCTTTTCTAATATTTTTACTCATCCATATACTTATCCATTTCCATACCCTTAGGGATATCAATAAAAGTTTCTAATCCTATTTTCCAAATATAAACTACACTTTTATCTCATTCAGAATATAGTGACCCAGAAATTCTCATACATAAATATTACATCTTAATAGAAGAAGATACATCACATAACATAGAAATCTTTGATAGATTCATTTAGTTATTGTGACTTTGGAAACATGGAAACATAATCAATTAGTTCACACAAGATCTACATCATATCCCACTATGTTCTTCATTACTAGAACCCTTATTAGGAATATCAAACATAATACATTTATTTATAATATCTGGAACTAAAACACATGAAATGGTGAGCTCATATTATTAGTATGGGTAAATAAGGGAGACATGTAATCATATAATTATTTTAAGGGTATTTGAACATGAGTATAAAATTTTGAAAATCATACCCTGCATTTCAAAGATCATAATCTTCACCATAGAATATATATTTTATGTTCTTTAGACATGAATAAAAAAGAAATCAAAATACATTTCCATGTTATCATAACATTGGAATAAGATATGGAATTTACAGTAGAAAATTATGCATAGAAAATCATATACATTATAGTTGAGGATCAATGGAAAGGCTATCATAGTAGAATGGTTTTACTCCCCAAACCATCATAGTAGTAAATGTTCATTCCAATGACCATCATAGTGAATAAATCCCCTTACTAAATAGAGTTTACTCTATGTTACATTCATTTATAAATAATGATATTTAAATATATACCCAATTAAAAAGAGGTAGATATATTTCCCACCCATCTGATAATAAAAATGAAACATATTTCTTCCACAAGATCATAAAAATCCTTTATATCATAACATATCAAATGAAATGGGTTTTGAAAATAAGGTTTAATCAACATTACATTCATTGATAAATAATAAAATATAAATGTATACCCAACTAAGAGGAGGTAGATATATTTCCCACCCATTTAATAATGAAAAACAAACATACGGGTTTCACAATATTGTAAACATCCATCATATCATAACATATGAAATGAAATGGGTATCATAAATAGTAATCATGCCATTTCCACATTGAAAAACGATTTTTAAAACAAAAAAAAGTTTTAAAATGAGTTTATGTGAAAATATCATTGGACTGTTTAAATTTATTCTTTAAATAAATGATTGGTCATGATGTAAGGTAATTATGTTCATGTCATGAACACTAAGAAAAATATTCCATTCACATTTTTGGTAAATTCTAATGGGACCGTTAGGAAAATTACATGAAGATTCCTTTAAAAAAATTATCAAAAGTTAGAACATTTTTAATAATGTATTTTATGAATAATATGCGAATAGTAAATTTTCTTTTGAAAACATATATAGAAAACATGGTTATGGAAGAAAATAGCTTTTAGACCGAGGAGTGAAATAAAGTCGGATTATCTTAAAAACATATTTTCAATTATTCTATGTAACGAAGATTAAAAATGGTAATATTTATTGAAATAATCCTAAATAATTGTAATAGAAGAAAATTATTGGTTTTATTGATATATGGATCATAATAGTTTATCAATAAATATACAATCATAAATAATTATATAAAATGATGAGATTGTAACATAAAATCATTACCACTTTTGTAACATTAAATAATAAGCCCCTTGAATGAATAAAATAAAATAAAAATCAAAATAAGATGATGATATATAAATTCATGATATTACATACAAATGGGACTTCATATACAACTTGTGATAGAACAGGGTTTATAAAATATCATCTGTCTGAAGGATAGAAAATTGAGACAAAAATCCCTTATATTAAGTTTTGAATTCCATATAACACATTGACAAAAACTGTATAATATATATAATTTTATATACTTTAATTATATAACCATACATATATATATCATACAACATATGAATTTCTTATGACCATTTATTACTTTATTGTTAACAATTCAATGTTAAAGTCACGTTTTGGATAACAACTGCTTTATTATTTGTTTATGATTTGATTTTTCATTTATGTTTATTTTAATCTGATCATGATTTTATAATATCCATAATTTAGAACATTATATAAATAAAATATATATTAAGTATATATATATATATATATTTAGTGTGTTCTATAAAATTTAGTGGTATGAAATAAAACAAATCTTTTATAGAGACGATAGGTCATACATATGAATGAATGTTGTTTCCCTTTTCACGATAGATTAAAATAAATAAATGTAAATGATATATTGTCATTATAGAAGCTTTTTTCTTTTATATATTTAAAATATATTCATTAAACCCGTCTTTGTTACCTTCCAAGTAATGTGTGAATGATTCACATTGCTTCGTGAGGAGGTAGTATGCCATACACAAAAGCAACGTTATCGTACTCTTGTAAAGTAGAAAGTAAAAATGAATATGTGATATACTAGTAAAATATGAATAATAATATCATAGATATCATATTTAAACAATATATCCATCATTATGTCTATCCTTGAGAGTCGGTAAGGAAAAAACCAACAATATCGGCTTGGGAGACAATCATTCAGAGTACACATGAGTGATTATTTCATAACCCATTTTATGGAAGTGGTGATGACTTAGGTCATGAAATTAATATAAAAAACATATAAATATATTTAATATAATTATTTTTTTATATCAATATGATATAATAATAATTTATGGAGGTAAAAGAAGAAATAAAATAATAATACGGGTTGAGGAACATTAAAACATCTTGAGGTATTCTCTTAGCTGTGCACCAAATTTATTCCAAGAATAGATTTATGTCTGAGAAATTATTCTAGGTTTATTTTTGGTAAAGTTTTAATTTCATTATATAGTTATTGTATAAAAAAAATGAAATTATGGTGTTAATATAATAGAATAATGGTTGTCCATTTACATGTGTGGTGAGTGGAAACTTGTAATATTTTGAAATGAAAAATGTGTACCATGTTTTTCTCATGAAAAAGGGTAAAAAATGAATAATATTAGAATATTATAAAATAAAATTTCTAAATATGATAATAAAATAAATTTTAGACAACTTCATAGGTCTTTTTAACCTTTATATTTCTAACTTTACACCCAATAAACTAATTTTCACTATAACCACGGTAAATAATTTTTACAATTTTACTACTCATTTTGTTTACAAATTATTTTGAATTTATTAAATAATATAAATAACGATTAATAAAAATAATGAATAAATATTAAAAAATTATACTCATTTATATGAAAAATTAATTTAAAATTAATCCTGAAAACGTGATGAGAAAGGAGGGTTTTTAATGAGGTAATGTTCAAAAGGGTAGAAAGTTTTTGCATCAAAATTCATTATGAAAATAAAAAAAAATGGATTAATATATATATAATAGATATTAATTATATTTTAAAATAATATAAAATATAATTTAAATTTATATGTAATTTAAACAAAAAGGCAGTTTTCAATTAGAATTCAGTATTTTTCACTATTCATCAATAAATGAAACTTTTGAGAAAAATCTAAAAAATTCACTATAAGAAAATTTTTACATGATGAATTCTACAATTTTTTTATCATATTAATTTTATATATGGGGAAAATTATGTTTATTAATGTTCAAAAAAAATTTCTCTTTGAGAAAATACTTTTTTTCAAATCATATAAAGCTTACCAAAAAGTATATAATTTTTTTAATATATTTCAGTTATATAAAAATATTATAATTTATATTTATATATTATTTATTACTATTAATTTTTTTTATAATAAAATAAAAACATGGTGTTCACTTTATCACAAGCTTAACTCATCGTTTCATGTAACACAAGTTATCCATGAAATTCAATTGGTACAAAAAAAAATCCAATAAACTCAAGGTTTTAAAATACATACCATTTCTTATTAAAATATGTGAATGTGTACAGATTCTATTCCAGTGATTCCTACTTCTAGTGTGGAAAACTTATATTAGTGAAGGAATGTGATTAGTTTCCCTATTTCTACAATATATAGTGTCATTTTAGAGGCTCCTAAGAAGGTTGTTAATAACTTCTTTATGATAAAGATAGTTGCTACTATAACTAAAAAAGGAATCTATATTTCATATTAACTGGGTTTGTATAAATATTTTTTAGGTGTGTCTAAAGTTGAATACTATAATTTTCCATCTAAATGTTTCATTCAATGAGGGATATTCCTTTCCCTTGTTTCCATCATCTATGCCTTTTATTGGGAAGGAATATTCAGGTGATAAAACTAAGGTTAGGAATTTTGTGGCTACCCACTTTGATGACTAAAATAGTCTTTATGATGAATTCCAGAGGGATAGTGATAATTCCTCTATGAAAGGATCATCTGAATAAACTGGACCAATATAAACTAACTATATGTTTTCTAGGTAAAAATTTGGAAAAGTAGTTATGTGTTCGTCATCAAAGATAATCAGTAAAATTAACAAAAATAAATAATCTATATTTCCATACTCTGATAACAAAAATGTGGATTGAAAAAGAAATGTCAGTGCCTCAAAAATAGAAATTGTAAAGGTTGTTCTGGGTGATAATTTATTTATGATGGGGTTGGGCCTTAGCAATGGGTTGACACAGAGAGGCGGGGCAGAGACCCTCATAGTTAGTACAACCATGTCTCTTATCACAATATGAGTACCTAACCTAAAGATATTTGATATTTCATATTCTTTTTATCATCATATATTTAAATTTTGGGATACGGGAGGGTATGCATTATTTGGACCCATATCATTCAACTCTCTAAATTTTTACATTTATCTAATAAAGGGGATTCTACCCTAAACATAGTTTTAAATTACTCCACAAAAATTCATTATCCATGTTGAAAATAATTACACTCTCATAATATCCTTTACGAAATGAAAAACTCTTGAAATTATTATTTTTTCTCTTCTCTATATAGTTTTTAGTACTTCATGTTCCATTAATTCTTACTAATAATGGTGATAATTATGATCAAGATATTTTATGTGATCATCATGTAGTGAAAATTATCGATCGAGGTAGGAATTTTTATATTAATGTTTACTCATTATTCACAAGTTAAAATTTTCATCCCCTTAAATAAACTTCTTAATTAAGATTATAATCAACATAAAATATGATAACAATAAGGTATTCAAAAGAAAAATATTTGAGTATATAATTATTTAATGTGAATTAAATATTATGTCACATGAGATGAAAATAAATTTCATACTAAAAATATTTTTTATGTCTCTAATTATTTCAGTTGTAATTTTTATATAAAAATGATAGGGGGTTTAAGAATAATAATTTTAATTTTAATGATGATTTTTTATTTTCTTGAGAAGAGAAATTATTATTTTACACCGGTTTTATTTTGATTGTGAATTATTGAATAACCATGGTGAGTGGTAATAATACTATATTTTATTCCTTATAATGAATTTATCTTGGATCATTATACTAATAAATATATTTATATTGACGAATTATTATCTCATGCAGATAAAAATTAATTTTTTAGTAATTTATTCACAAAGAATAATACTGTTGAATTATTAGAGAGTATAATTTTCCACCTCTTTTCCATGTCCCACGTTTTTGTCTATTAGGAATGGGGACCCAATTTTGGGTTTTCAGAAATTACTTTGGCCACTATTTGTAGTTCAATTTCAATAAAATTTCACTATGATTAAATATTTGATATGGTACACTATTTTTTTCAGATTGCAGTATACATTTACATAAGAAGAAGGATTCCCAACATTGGAAAACTAGCAATGATCTATATCAAAAACAGGCCCCTATTGACCTAATATGGAACATGATATAGATCGTGATAAGGTCACAAGAACACCTACTCTTATGCCAGAAGCTAATGAATAACGACAAAGTACTATAAGGATATAGTGGATACATTATACCCTTATATCATTGTTTAATAATAGTGGAAATAAATCAAACACAAAAACATCCATAAACATACAACAAAATGTTCCTATTAAATAACTAAAACATAAGCATTATATATAAAATGAAAATGATACATACATAATCATAATCATGGAAATACACATGAGCTTATTGGAAACATGGTCAACCACACATATATAATAAATAAATGAATCAAAATACAAATAAAATAGCACAACTACTAAATATTAGCCAGAACACATACTTGGTATCCACAAAGGTAAAACAAACATGCTCAAAAACCATACTCCTCACAAATGGTCCTCCTTGATCAATAAAAAACTAGGCCTCCACCATATCCACTATGCATCTAGTTAATAATATTAAAGAATAATTAAGAGTCACTATGATTACCAAAGTGAATGTATATAGGTTGAGAAATATATCTTAGTAGAACACTATTAATGGTAAACTAATCACCTGCTATCATATGCATGTGAGTGCACACATGATATTCCCATCCTAGTCAATTAAAAATTACTGACAAGAAAAATAAAAAACTAAAAAAATAAAACCTGAAAAATAAAAGTAAAAAATAGAAAATATGTGAACATGGGTTATATACTTCCCCCCATGGTATGTCTACCCCTCCATTGGGTAATGGTAGAGGTTTTCTAGAATGTGGATCACCCAGCCACATAACATTTGACAGATTAGCTAGATAAAAAAGGATATCCCAAACATCCAACATAATGACATAAATTAATATCATAACATAATTTCATACATTAATTACACCAAGAAACAATATTTGAACTTCGATCTCTAGGATTCTAATAACATGATACAAAAAAATACATGAAAATCTTGGTCAAAATACTAAAGAACATATAAATGTTTCGAAAATCCTGTATAACTACCAGGAAAATAATGATCCACCCTTAGAGCCCCATATCTATGGGCCATAACTAAAGATTATGGATTTACATGTACATGGATAACAATAACTATTAATACCTCGTTTTCATGAAAGGGGGTTCACATATAAATATTTTTTGTTAAATGCCTATACTTTCCTAACACCAACCAACCAATAGAGGAGGTAATATGATCAAACTTGTTGGAAAGAACTAATCCAATAATATCCCAAGGGTCTCTTCTCATATAAAAAACCTAATCATGAAAAACCTAAACATACAATAAGTAATGAGAGATAACATAGTTCTACTAACCCTTGAACATGATAATAGAACATACAAAAACTAACCTCAACCCTCTTTGGATAGAAAACTCATTATTCACCCTCAGTGATCCTTTGATACACTTCAAGAATATGAAACCTTACTAAGGGACACTATCATATAATAAGAACTATGATATAATACCAAATAGAGAAGATTTAGAAAGATATACATACACAGATTCCAAACCACGACAACACCTTGCCCTCAATGGTAACCTCAATGAGAGCCACACCCAAAAAATAATTATTAAATGGGAATCCAAAATAACAAACTACTCACCAATATACAACCCTTCCATAAGGGAAACCTCAAGGGTATCTCAGACCATTCTAAAACTATTAATCCATGGTACATATTAATACATGATACCCTGTTATGTTATCATATCCAAAAGGATCCAACTAATATTGACCATGAATAATAGCATCCAAACCTCAACCACTAAAACCTCAACCAACTAGTCCCTAAATCTAAGGAACATCCAAGATCTCATTAGAGATACTACTTGATATTACCTTCTAAAAACCATTTGAGTGAACCTAAAATAAAAAAGACATGTTAATTGATTTCTCTATAGCCAAATTTACTCGTATTCAAACACTTTATACACAGAAACAAACAAATAAAATCATTTTTATCATGTTATTGTTTAGAAAATTCCATGAAATTGTCAACCCATTTATCATATTCACCATTAGTTCTTCATTTTTTTATCCAATTATTATTCATTAATTACACAAAGAGATAGTATATATATTAATATATTAATATATGTTTTCATTTAAACATATATATATAAATAGATAAATTTAAAATATATAAGATTATAAGTATATAAACATTGTTGAATTTTTAACAAATAATTTATATATGAAAAAAAATTTGGAACAAAAAAATTAACCACAAGAATACAATTTATAAAAGAAAGTAATTATAAGAAAAACAATCTATAATGGAAAATATTTAAGTAAAAAATTGCATCAAATAAAAACAAATTTTTAGGAAAAAATTTCTTTTAAAAGGAATATTTATATGTATAAATAGTTTCAACCAAAAACAAGTAACAATCACTAAAAATTTATAGTAAAAAAATATATGGCTATAAAATAATTTAAAAAATATATAATTTCAAATATTATAAATACTCAAAAATAAATAGAGGTAGTAAATTTATAAAAAGTAATAATTAATTAATAATCAAATTATAAAAAAAATTACACAAAATATAGATGCTGAAGGTGGATGAGGACTATTTAATTCTAATGAATACACTCACTCAAAATTAAAATATAGAGAATGATGCAAGATTAGGATAAATGTTTCCAAATTTGATTTAGAAAATCGATTGGAAGAAATTTTTGGTTCCTGGTCAGCAATTGAGTGGATTAGAGATTTCATTGACTAAATTATATAATGGGTAATGGATAAAGGTTGAACGATGGAAAATTAAATATTAATAATGAAAAATATTCTATAAAATGTAATGAAAGTAGATTATTGAGTACAGTTCGTCTGTCATTTCTAGTCAAGAGGATATGGGTTCTAGAAACATCACATAAAAAATGATGTGAACTCTATATGAATAAGATTACTTAAATTTTTTTAACAATGAATTTAGAAAAAACAATGTTAAAATTTCTATTAAATTAGTTTTAAAATTAGTTTTATTAAAACTGTTTTTAAAAGCTTTCCATGTTAATTTTAACTTCGATTATGAAAAACCAATATTAAAAATGTAGTTCTAAATCATCTTTAAATAATAGAAAAATATAGGGGCACATGAATTTGGGGTAAAGTCAGTTATAACTAGGAAGATCCCATTCAACTGGGTTTTAATCTTCTAGTTTTGTTTCAAATGGGTTGCACATAGTTTTCAAAACCATTCACAATGAAAAAGAAATTAATTTTTTTCACCCTTTTCTTATTTTAAAGTGTTATTTATGTTGATTCTATTTGTCTGAGAACTGTTTTAAATGTTTGTTTTGGATTTATTGATGTTATTTTGACTCAATTTTCAATTTATTGAGTTTGTATTTATTCATTTTTTATAAATCTTCCCTAAAATCTCTCTTCTAGACGAGGGGAAGGGCTATAGAGCAAGTACCGAAAGTGACACCTATCTTCCATCATGATTTAGTGAAATTTTATATTTGAAAGATTCAATAAATAAATCATGTGAGTGATGGAGGTCAGGAATAGACAATGGAACATGACCAGGAGCTCACTAGTAAGAATACACCATTCTTTTATTGGCTTAATGGTACCCATATGAACAAGGAATAGATCAAATGGGCCTGGTATATGTTTTTTTACATGAAAAGATGAGAGACATTGATGGTGGGATTCACTACTTAAATATTATAATTACCAATTGAAAAATGTTTAGAATCCATGGGGGATGTGAAGTGGTATGAGCATCTCAGTTGAGATACCTTCAAAAAATAATTTTAATCAACTATTTTATCTCGAGACACAAAGGGATGAGAAGTCCCAAAAGTTATTATGATAGAGTAATCAGATTTTTAGGTAATGGATTATTCTACTTGGCTTTCATGGTTATTGTTTTTGTATCTCGATCTCCTTACTATATATTATCTCAGTGTGATACATTTTTGAATGTTCTAGAAGGAAAATATTATATTGATGGTTATTCTTCGTGGCCTACTAACTTATTCCAAGGTGATTGATAAAGAAGTTATGGATGAGTAAAACATAACATGGAAAAAATTACACATTGGGGTTTCTTCAGTAGTGTGTGGTAGCCATAGCTCTTCCTATGGACAAAAAATGAAGTGGGATAAACTTCATTGAAGTAGTGCACAGGTGATTAGATGTCATTATGTTCAACAATAACAGATTTTTTTTGAGTTGGAGATGGTGAATTGATATCAGTATAAGAGTTCTAGCCATATTGAACCTCAATTTCTAGAGGCTCTGATTACATGTCATTAGTGTGGGAATCCAAATAAAATTAGTTATTCTTTTGGGTTTCTCTTTTGGGGAGTGGTTTTGAATTTTATTTTTTTAGGGGCCAAAGGGGTGGTCAAATTATTCTTAAGGGAGTGGGATATCACATTTAATATAGAGGGTATTATCAACCACATAAGAAGGAACATGGTGCGCTTTATTCAAGGTGTGTCTAAATAGTATAAGTGGAACCTAAGAATTCGTATTCTAAGTTATCCATCATGATATGTATGATATTTGTTGATTTTTCCATGGATTTGGATTCTTTTGACCGAATTTATTCATTTTCCATCACCTCAGTAAAATTTCATAACTGTTTTGGTATAAAAGAAGAATTTATATTATTTTTACGGATCTATATACCCCATTGGGAAGGATAAAAGAGAATGGTTTTTATTCTCAAGGAGTGTATTGTTTTAGTTACTGACATAGATTCTTTGTGGGACTTCCTCATATAGGAGCTAGATGTTTTAAATCTCATCATCATTATGGAGTTGATGACCAGATTTAATGATCATATTGAATCGTATTACCTTGTGGTATATTTTCTATCTCTTGATGAGAATATTCATGTATTTCAGGGTGAGTGGGATACAAGGTCTAGTAGGGAAGGGCCCATTTCTATAGATGTGGGGTTGATTTCATACCAGATATCTAGGTTGTTCTTTGATGATTTGGAGTAAGTCTCTTATGGTTACCATCTAGTGAATATGGACTAGTACCCCTTGGTGTTTTTGAATTATTTTCTAGGTTTTCACCCCATTAAGAGGTCATGTTCACTATAAATCAACTCCTAAGGATGAGACCCATCTCTTTTACAACACATTGAATGGATCGTACCAAGGTGAAATAATTAAAAATTAAGTTACATATCCCTAAAATAAAGGGGTTAATTCACCCTACATGTCACCATTGGAATCACTATATATATTTACAAATGCGGAAGATGAGAGACTTTGAATTTATATAGACAGTAATAAGTTAAAATTGGTGATTATTAAGAACAAATACCTATTATCTTAAATTAATGATTTTTCATCAACACTAGGGATCGAGATAGTTATAAAAAATTGACTAATTGTTAGAGTATCATCAGTTGATGGTTTGTAATGAGAAGTTTCTTATGATTGCCTTCCGGAACTTGTACACGAACATTTTCATTTGTACTCTGTAATGCTTCTATAGTCATTATGTCTTTTATTAACCTGATATTTCTCAAAATTTTGGAATCCTTCAAGGTGGTTCTCACTGATGACATAAAAATGTATTTAATGAAGGAGGAGGACTATAGAGACTATCTAAGAGTTGGGTTGGTAATCCGTAAGGAGGAATTCCTATATGAGAATATTTCTATGTGTTATTTTTTTATCTAATCCATAAATATTCTAGTTAATGAGATTTTTTAGAGAGGAATTTTAGTAAAACAAAGGAATATCAATATGATCATGTATTGGGAGTGAGAAATGAATTTGATTGTGATTAAGATACATTATGTATTTTCTATATATTATATGTGTATTTCTAGGGAATTCTCCATGATGGATTATCCTAGGATAGATTTGACTCAAAAAGGGTAGAATTTTGAGTAGATTGAGTAATGAAAATGTTCATTTAAGGATTTACAAGTGTTTTTGATATCAGCTGTAGTTTTCATTTTTCTTAATTCAATAAAAGGATAAGCATTGTATTTTTAGGCATCAGGTGTGGTAATGGAGAGAATAATGATATTGTATGATCATGTTCTTGACTATGGCTCAGGTCTACTATTTCCATGTGTGAGGAATTACCCCACCCATGACTAGGTGTTGTATGTTGTAATGAATACAATGAATATATTGTTTTATTCAATATTTGGTAAGTTTTTTACAAACCATTTAGATCATAATATCCTAAAATATATTTTTACCCTCTGTGAAATTGAAGGTACTTTTTATTGTTTTGTTGAAAATGTTTTTATCTATTTATAGATAACTTTTATTAATGTTTTTTTGGGTAAAATATAAAAATAAGAGTTTTTGGAAGTTGTTTTGAATTTGAAAAAAAAATAAAAAAATTATGATGTTTGTTAAGATACTTCCAAAACAATTTAGGAAATGGATTACTGATCCCAAAGTTCCTAAAATCATGAAACATTTCATAATAAATGTCTTTGAAAAAAGATGGATTATTTTTTTTATGGATGGAAATTTTCAAGATAAAGAAATGTGTATAATTCTACTATTTCTCTAATAAATAGATAGTGATCAGATAATGAAATCAAAAAATTAAGAGGGGATAAACCTTTTTTGGAAGAATTTATAGATTTAGTGGTTTTAAAAAAAAATTCCATTGCCTAATTTCTAATTACATGGTCTAGATATTATGTTTTTTTGAATTTATCATGAGTGAAATTGAGTTCCAGACAAGCATTAATGGATGTAAAAAATGCATTTACAAGAAGAACATTCTAGATAAAATTATTGAAAAAATAATTACTTAAGGTAAAAAAATTTCGAGTTTGTAAACATAAAATATTTAAAAAAAAGTATTCAAATGAACCTCACTAGAAATACTACATTGGATGAATTTTCTGTTAGTAAGTTTTTACAGAAATAACTAGATGGACATTTTCTAAATGTTTCTAAAAAAATCAGTTGAAAATAGTTGTAGAACATAGGAATAACCAAATTTTTATCTCTATAAAATAAATATTATGAATGATTGTATTTTTTTCCTTAGTGTTTAAAAGATGTGAGAAGTAAATGTGAGACATGATTTTTTCTTACTAGAATATTATTCATATTTCCAAATATTGGGTTTTGTGAAATTAAAAGAGGAAGCCAAATAAATGGTGTAAGAAATATTTTATGTTACTCCTGGATATAGGTGATGCGTGTGACTAAAGACTTTATAAGTTGAATAAATATGGTTAACCATATTCAATAGGGGCAAGGTAAACATAAAGAGTCCAATGAGTTTAAAAAAATTGAAGTTTTTTTAATAATAAAAAAATGATTAAAGAATAAGAGAAATTTTTTTTTTGAAGAAATCGGTTCACAACCAATTTATCTAAATGTGGAAAATAAAGTTTGAGTTGAGAACAAAATGACCATATAGATAAAAACATATAGTAATTGGATTAAAATTTCATATGAATTTATGATTGAAACAAAACCAAAGAAGGTTCTTAGAATGATCTTACCATTGATTAAATAATTCACTATAATATATTTTGAAAAACATTATTCAAAAAAATATATATTGATTTTGTGATAAGGTAGGATGATTGGACAGATATTTTCCTAAAAAAGTTCTACACATTAATTTATAAATAAAACTTTTTGTGAGGATAATTATTTTTAGTCGTTTTCAACTAGTTTTCATCTAGTAGAAAAATGAGTATTTTTGAAAAGTGACTTAACATGTGATGTTAAGGATGTTTGTGGATTGTTGTAATTCTTGAATAATACATAAAGATATAGGAATATTATATAAGAGCTAATAAGAATCCAAGTGAAATTAAATTGTTTGAGAAATTTGAGATTGCTAATTTTAATGGGAAAGAAAATAAAAATGGTTTCATGCCTTTTTCATTATGGGAGAACCTATACAAAAGGGTAACAATTATATCATACATTATACTATTGAGAAGCACAGAAACATTTAAGTTCTATAGATTTTGTATTTTAAATGAGTTTTTAACTAGATATCAACTTCATGTTAAAGAAATGTTATAGATAGAGGTGGAATAGATCAGTAGTATCAGCCAATGGTTCATTTCATTAAACCAGATAGAGATATTAGAAAGAGTGTTCTTGAATATTTTTGAGGTATCATGTTTTGATAATATGAAAAATTTTAGTTTATATTATGATCACATTTTTATTAAGGGGTTGAAAATATAATCTCATCAAATATTGAAAGGGTGTAATGAAAAATGTTTACCCATTGGAGATAGCACACCATGTGGAGAAAATTATATAATGTTTTTGAATGAATTTGTGAAGATCTATTTTGTAAAATTTAATATGATTTGTTTGGATCATGTTTTTGTAAAAATATCATAAACTGATGGGAATCAGTATAATCTACATATTAATTGATATAATTTTTCCATTTTGACGTTTCACAAAGTTTAATTCACTAATTTATAGTAATGAATTTACCTAGACCCATGGGAGTATCCATAATAAGGATTTTGGTTCTCACACTAAGGTAGATCCTCATGAATACTCATTCCTTTTTTACTTTCATATTTTTCATTTTTGAGATATTATAATAAAACTGATAAGGATGTGAAATGTAAAAATTTGTATCATTTAAATTTAGTAATGTTTAAAAATTTTAAAAGGAAACCCATAGAATAAAACCTCCCCCTTCTAAGTGTTTCAATGATCTTTATGAGATTCAATTAGTATTATAGGGAAGGCCCTATTTTTTAACACTTATTATAGATAATATCAAGTATTTCAAATTTATAGGAATTCATACTTTCAATCAATTTTTTGTTAATGGATGGAAAAAAAGAATTATACCATATCTTCTAATACTTAGCCAACATTGTGCTGATGTAGAAATAATTGGTTTTCCACCAATAGAGAAAAATTCCCTCTTGATTTTTCTTGATATGAGAAACATTATGGTTGATGGAATAACTCGAAATTAAATTCATATGTATCAATTAGAAAATTTATTTATGAAGGAAATGGGTCTAAAATAATCGATAGAAATTTGGAACTAGCTCGAATGTATATTTAAGGAAATCAAAAGAGAGAAGGAAGAAAATTTAAAGCCCTATAAAAGAAAGTTTGATGATACAATAATGATATATGAAGAAACTATTGATGAATATTTTACTAGACATAGTGAATTTGTATAAAACATCATAGGTTTTGGTGATATCTTGAAATATTTTACTATTTTAAAGAAACTTTTATGGAACTTCCATGATTAGTTAGACTCTAAATCATAGCCTTATATTTTAAATGGGATTTATCTCATAATGATTTTAATAAAATTTTATTTACTTATAATATGTGAAAATCTACTACTTTAAAAAAAATATCAACGATGAAATGGGTACCCAATCTATGATAATGTTTTAAATCCGTGATTTTCAAAATTCTATTCATAGTGATTTCGAAGATAAATAAGATGATGAAATGAATGATAAGAACATTTTTCTCATATCCAAAAATGTTTGGAGAGGTATAAGATTTTAACGAGGAAAACATCCACTCAAAATATCTTGGGTGGAGGAATTGGGTAGTTTTACATGAATTACACCAAAAAGAAAGATGCACACTATAAAGATCATTCAGAATCAAAACCTCTGTGAAATATGTCTAAATAATCATCTATAGAAGATTAAAAGTACACCGGTGGTAAGAAAAAGTTTACTAGAAATATAAAATGTGCGATGAATAACAATGTTCATTATAAATTTAAAGATAATAAATTTTCAGATGATAAATGTTTAGAAATAATCATAACAATTTTTGAACATTGAAAAAATGTAGAATCTACACATATTTAAGAATAAGAAAGAGGTAAGGAAATATGTAGAGAATATTATCTCAAATCCAATCCTTCTTCATGTCTCAAAAAAATGGAAACTCAAGAAAGGAATCAGAATAATGATGAAGGAAAGTGAAATGGATTATAGAGAAATATTGGATGCCCTTAAATAGTTATATAAGAATATTCAAGATTTTGTAAAACTAAAAATGAATAATGATGAAAAAGTTTGGATTGTAAAATATATCCTTACAGAACAAGTTGCTAAAGAATATTGTGCATTAAAACCTCAATAAAAAAACATTTTGGTTGAATTTACCTTATTTAAGGTAAATATAAATTTCGACAAGGCCTCAAAAGTAATTAATAACTCATCTCAGGCTATTGAGATTGAAAATACCAAAAAGAATGTGAAATAATTACCCATTTAAAGTAAAATTTCATATAATTTTACTACCCATGAAGGTGTTATGAAAAACTTTAGGAAGGCTTTGGTTCAGAAAGGATATGTAAAATCTACCACATATATGAAATTTGAAAAATAATCTTCAAAATAATTACTCCAAACATCTGTCAGAAAATGTGGTAGATTTTTATGAACTGTGGAATATTAATTATATGGAAATATCATATTTCTATAGAAGTTTAAGATTCATTGGATGTCGGTGATGAATTATTATATATTTAAAAAAAGAATATAATTGTTGTCACAAAATTTTTCCTTCTAAAAATATTTATAAAATATGGGGGTGAAACAATAGGAGAGAATTTAGTAAATTTCATAATCCATATAAACATAAAGAATAAATGACTTATGATGTTAGAAAAATTCCATTGAAAAAGCTGTTTTTGAATTAGGATGAATTTTTTGGGAAGTTGTAACCAATATATTAACATTATTAAATAATTTTTAACAAAATTTCAAGACATAAATCATGTTCTAAAAAATAGGAGGGAAAAAATTTAATGTTTTTAGAGACATTTTGTTATTTAAAATTCTCTATATGATCGAAAATGTAATAAAATGTGGATACATAATAGTGTTTGTTATTTAAACCTTATTTGTGATTTGAAAATATTGAATGATTTTTAAAATAGAGTTGAATTAGTATATACTTTTGGAAATGATTGTTCCCAAAAAATTATAAGAATATGAACTGTGAAGATAGACGTAGAGAAACTATGATCTATGGATGTTTTATATATTTATGCACATAAAAAACCTTTTGTGAGATAACTTTAATATGATAAAAAGAAATTTATTTTTTAGAATGATTCATAAATAATCAATATTTTGGAATATGGTAATGTTTTAATTGAGGGAAAAAGGACTAGTTGAAATCTCTTTCATAAATGAAATCCTTGTAACACCTATTAGTTTAGTGAGGAAGATGAAAAAAAGTTGTGTAATCATAGTGTTTTCTAGCATGGGAATAAAATAATGAAAAAACATTCCAAAGAATATGATGTAAGATATATTCCAACATTGAAAATAAAATATGTTAATGTTTGTATAACATTTTAGAACGGGAAGATGGTGGGTAAAATCCATAGGAAATCTAAAATTCAATTGACTAAACCACTTGAGCATATTTAATCAAATCATTTTGGAACAATTAAATATAAATAAATGATGGATTATTTTTACATTATCACTTATGTTGATGATAAAATTTGAATGAAACAAATTAATTTTCTGATTAAAAAATAATAGGATGTGGAAATATTCCGATTTTTTAGAATATAAGTTGAGAGAGAAATAACTATTTATATAATAAAGTTGAGAATTAAAAATAGAAATGAGTACATTAAAAATTATTTTGAATAATTATATATATATATATATAAATCAAACAAGATTATAGTGCTCTATACAGTCCCTCAACAACATGGATTAGTGGAAAGTAAAAAGAAAATACCGGTGGAAATGAGAAGAAGAATACTCGTAGAATATAAACATTTGAAGTTTTTAAGGATAATCTGTTAGTACTATTTCACATATAAAAAATAAATGTTTTATAAGTATGGAATACCACATTAAATCTTGTGAAATTTGATATAACAAGAAACCTTTAGTGAGATACTTTATGGTTTTTGGATGTTCTGGTTTACAAGAGATAAAAAATCTAGATCATGGGAAATTGGATAAAAAATAAGAGGATGAAATTTTCCTGGGATATTCACCCAATGGGAGGAAATATAAATTTTTGAAAAACAATTCATAAAATTTTTTGGATTCAAATGATGTTTAAGTTGTGTAAAATAGAACATCCTTAACAAAGGAATTTGAAAATTTTATGGAAGATAATTTGAATATTTTCAATGAAACTAACAGAAATGATTAGGGGTGTCGACCAAGTTAGGTGATTGAAGATTCAAAAGAATCACATGATGTTGAAAATGAAGCAAGGATAGAATCTCTTAAATTTTATACAGTACAAAAAACAGGTCAAATTTGAGAATATTATTGGAAATAAGAAATATCTAGTTCATACTAGAACAATATTAAGATTAGAATATTAGAAGTCTCTTATCTCACCAGTTGAATCAGAATCGGTTTCAGAAGCTGTTAACATAATGAAATGGTTAAAGCTAATAATTAATAGTTGGATAAACTTTAGAAAATAGAACTTATGTAAATTGCTCCATGTTCTAAGAGAAATAATTTTAGTATGAAAAATATAGTATACAGAAAAAAATTAACTAATCATGATGTTGTTTGAATGTTGAAAGTGAGAATCATGCGACAAGGATATTCATAGGTGGAATATATAGATTTTGAAGAAAAATTTTCTCTTTCCATAGGACTAGAAACTATCAAAATCATCTTTATACTGAATTTTCATCATTTTTCTAATGATTATATGATGGATGTAAATTCATCTTTATTTAAAGGGAAAATTTAGGAAGAAGTTTACATTGAGAAAAATTGTGGTGTTTTTCATGATAAAGATGAAGCCAAGATTAATTGGATGATGAAAGACTTGGGTGGCCTAAAATATAATCCATGATCATGATACTTAAAACATGATATTTTTTTGGAAAAAGTTAATTTTTTAATTGAAATGTTGAAAACTACATAAATGTATTGTAGTTGAACCCATGAACAATAATTTTTATTTTTTATGTTGATGAAATAATTTTTACAGGTGAGAGAAAATGCTTGTAGAGTGTTTTCTAAAGACTTGATGAAAATACTTGAAATGTGAATTCCTGGAGAATTATCTTTCTTCATGGGTTTACAAGTAAAATAAATGTAAAAATATATTTTTTATATCTCATGAAAAGTATGCTGGGGAATTGTTACAATAGTTTGGCCAAAAATATTCCTATTAAGTTTATACTCCCATTTAGGTTGGAGTGAAAATGGGTAAAGATTAGTCTAGGAAAATATTGAACAATAATGTCTTTAGAATGTTGATAGGATGTTTTATATATCTTACAACTTGAAGGAAAAATATAGTTTGTGTTGTAACAATGTGTTATTTGAATCACTGTAACTACAGAATCTCAAATGTTCGAAAAAAATAATTTTTAGATATGTGAAAGTAATGAAATAATATTTGTTCTTTTATAAAAGAAATTATGATATAAACATTCATAGATATAATGATGTTCATTTTTATGTAGATTTTAATGATATAAAATAACTTTAGGATGAACATTCTTATTTAGGGGAATATTGTGTGATATGTAATAGTAATAAGAAGAGTTCAGTGACTTTGAACACAATGGATACATAGTATGTTACTACTACACAATATTACACACTAAATATACTGATTAATATACAGTAAAATATTATAAGTTAATAATTTTTAATTCATTAAAAATACTTTTTGATAATCAGAGTGTGATAAATAATTTTCAAAATTTTTTATAACAATCAATATTTATGAACATTGATATTAAGTAGCATTTAATAAAAGAGATTTTTTTTTGATATTTTAAAATAGAATATATTTCACAAATTTATTAGTGATTTTTTTCACCAAAGATGTTGAAAAAGATATATTATTGGAATTGAGGATGAACCAATATGTTCATATTCCACCAAATACTTCGTAAATGTTTTTGTGGATGTCCCCCACTGTGCATTGGATTATTTTGATAAATGTGGGTATAAATTAATAATTTTCCAAGACATTTTTCATCTTTTTATGGAATTAATATAAATTTGTGGTTATCAAAAAATGGTGGGGAGAAAAAACAGAAGAAGAGTAAAAAATTTTAAAGTAAAAAATTTATAACAGAAGTTAAAAAGTGAAAAGTGAGGAGGAGTTTATATTAACATGAAAAAAATCAATATGGGATGAAATTCATTCAAAAACATAACTTAATCATGCATTGTGGTTTTAGGAACCTTAATTTAGGAAAGGATGTGTATTGGTTACATTAAAAAGATGTTTTGTGAAAATATTATTATTTGTGAAATTTGTTAATGGAAGTTAAAAAAACCTATTGTGGATATTGAAGATCCATTTTTTATGTTTTGAAAACAATGATTTTTATCTACTGAACACTAAATTTTATTAAGGAATGTTTTTTTAAAATAGTAAAGGAGGAGTTGTTGGAAGTTGTTTTGAATTTTATAAAGAAGAAGAAAATTGTGTTTTTTGTTTAGAAACATCCTAAACATGTCATATCATTAATTTCTAATCTAAAATTTTCTAACATCATGAAAAATCTCATGATGCAAGAATTTGAGAAAAAAAGGAAGAGTTAATGTTTGATATATGAAAATTTTCTAAATATGGACTTTAAATGACTTTTGATGTTTCAATAATGAACATATTATGATAAGATAAAGAAGTCTCTAAAGTAAGTGATTTACATCCATTACCGGACATACTTTCTGGATGATGTGGTTATAAGAATAACTAGAATTTCAAAATTGATGATCGTATGGTCCTAAGTTGAAGTTTGATGATGTAAAGAAATGTGATGTTGAGTACCACATAAATAGTATATGGAATATATAAATTTGTATTACATGATGAACCTTCTAGAAAGAATCCTTTAAAAATAATTTTTGATGGAAAATACCTGTTGATTTTGTACATAGGAATTATTTTCCCAAAATTATTTAAATGAAACTCATTGTAAAAACTATATTGGACGAATGATCTCCATAAAAGTTCACATGAAAATCAATAGAAATAATTTTCCCAAAGATTTATGAAATCCATCAGATGATAAAAGGTTCAAAACATAGGACACACCAAATGATAATTTATAAATAAATATTCTATTTAATGTGAAAAGTGTTATTATTTTCATATTTTTTAACCATTTTTGAGAAGTGAATGGGATAAATTTGGTTTTCTAGTTATAAATTTGTGGGAATATCTAAACAATCAATTTTCTATAAACAAAATAGTTTGAAAAAGATAAGTTATATAAAGTGCTTAATTTGATACCGACCAAGGAGGTGTAAGTGACTGAAGTCATTAGAAATTGAAAAAATCTAGATAACCATATTAAATATATTCAAGAGAAATATACATAGGCCAATGAGTTTCATAAAAATTGTTTTTATGATATTTTTTGAATTACTATAGTGTTAAGTAAGACTACTACAAGAACATTTATAAGGAAAAAAATAGGATAAAAATTTTAGAGAATGCAGAGCATGGATTTTAAGCCAAGGAAAATTGATTGTATAGAGATAAACACATATTTTTAAGATTAATATTTTTTTATCAAGTTCATTTCAAATCAAAACTGAAGAAGGGTCCTCAAAATATATCATAATCAATTAGATTATACACTAAGATACTTTTGGATAAAATGTTTTGAAAAGAAGATTTACAATGATTGAGAGAAGGTATTAGGTTTGGACAGAGAGTTTCATAAAGAAGTTTCATATTTACATCTACCGAATAGAGTTTTTGTAAGAATAACGATGCAGTTTTGTTTCCAACTGGCTTATCATCTAGTGAAAAAACTATTAATGATTAATAGTTACATAAAATGTGATGTTATGTTTGTTTGAGGAATTTTGGATATCCTAAAGAATTCATAATGATTCATGAATATTATAAAAGATATGAGAAGTATCCAAGATAAATTTAAATGTTCAAGAAATTAAGAATTGTTAATTTTAGTGAGTGGTAAAATTAAATTTCTTTATTTCATTTTTTATTTTGTTAGAACCTATATAATGGGGTTACAGTTCATTATACATGACGCTATTCAAATGCACACAAAATACAAATTAATATAAAATTTTTGTTATAAGTATGTTTCTATCTACAGAAAAATTTTAGGTTAAATAGTATTTTTGAACAAAGGATGTTTTGATTTGATGTATCCAACGAAATTTTAGTTTATAGAACTATGTTGACATATCAGATAGAGTTTTCATGAAATGTTACAAGGCATAGTGTTTGGATAATCATACTAGGATTAGTTTATATCAGGTGAATGTTTTCAGTGAGTTAAAACAAATATAGTTTCAATATATGTAGAAATTATATATCAAACATAGTTTAAAAAATGAATATAAGAAAATCAGATTGAAGAATTTTGATAAATATTTTGGAAAAATTTATAAGGAGCTATTTTTCAAAGATTCAAACACTTTTTTATGGACAATGTCTTTAAAATAAAAACTTCTAAACTGATAGGAGTTAGTATATTCTACCAATAAAGATATATAAGTTGTCTAATAGAAGTTATCTTAAATTTTTATTAACATTTTTTAGATGGTGAATTTACAATGACCCATGGGAGTGGCCCTGATAAGGAAGTAAATTATCAAACATAGTCTAAACATTATAAATATTATGTCCCCTATTTAATTTAATAAATTTTCATGATTCTATTATTTAAATGAAACTAATAAGGAATATAACTCTAACAATTTATATGGATTTAATTTTATAAATTGTGAAATTTTGGAAAGTTCCAACTAATATGACCGTCTATTAGTGGTTTAATGATCTTTAGGAACATCATACTAGAACCTAAAATTAAGACATTCAGTAGAGTATCCTTAATAATTTTATTTTGATATATTTTATCTCCCTATGAATGGGAATATTTTTTCCTATTGGTTTAGTTGAAAATTACTTATCAATGATGTTTTGGAATCTGTGATTAAGTAGAGTTTGATGGGTTTGTTTTCTGATTTGAGTTTAGAGGTGTAGAATGATGGAGAGTAGGTGTTATTGAATATGGTTTAGTCACACCCTTTATGATACACACATGTCACCATAATCTTTAATTTGATTTATTTTATCTAATCTTGTGTTTGGTTGAGTCATGATAAATCTCATGTTAGAAATTTTGAGTTTTGAAGGTCATATAGATGTAGGATGATTTACCTTCACTATTAATGTTAACCATGTGATTTCTATGTGGATGGAAATATCATAAAGGAGTTGTGGTTTTTCATAGTCTCTTCATGATTTTATAAACCATGTAGAGCTTCCCAGAAAAAAAATGTGTTGTATTTTTATATTGGGGTACTCTCGCACGGTTTGAACATGATTTATAAAATTGTGTGGCCAAACACTATGAACTTCACAAAATCACTCTAAGAGATGTTTTTAGCAAAATAAACTTTCAATTTTATGATGTGATACACCCCTATATACTCCCTAATGACCTAATAAACACATTTTATTCCAACAATTACTCCACAATTTATCCACAATAGATTGTTTCCTCATACTTACTATTTTTCTAGTAATGTCATGCTAAACCCCTATATCATTTTCTCTATTCTTATTTCTTTCTTCTTTCCTATGTTTACATTTTCTCACAAAATCAAATTTTAGTTTGTAAGATAAGAACCAATATTAAGATGGATTTAATCTATCTTTTTTGTCAATTATGGTTGTTAAAGAAGTGTTCTTGCTTGTTCTAGTGGTCATCATCAAAGGTGACTTATTTTATATTTGTTTACATTTCTTCCATGTAGATTTTTCTACTTAGTTGTTTCATTTTGGAATTAAAAAGGTTCTAAATATTTATATATCTATTTTTAATGAATGTGTGACTATATATAAAATCCATGTGATATTTTTAAATAATTTATATTAATTTTGATCACTGAATAAAGCGGTATTCATTAAAATTCCATGTTTTAATGTATGAAATGGAATGTTATAATCTTACAACTTTTTTTAAATTACTATGAGGATCTTTCCAATTGTTTGATAGAATATTTTAAACTATGAACTAGTTTTGGTTTCCAAAGAGTGAAAACTTAGTTTTAATGAGTGTTTTATTTTAAAATTAGGTGTTGAACTCTAAATAATTTCAAAAGGTGGAAATTTATGGATTTTAATTTATGGTTTTAATTGAGTGTGTTATTTTCCCCTAGTGAAGATGTCTTAATAGCTCTATAAAATGTGTTTGGTGGAAATGGAAGACCTTCATCCTTGTATTGGATTTCAAATAAAAAACCTATATTTTAAAATATGGAATTGAATTTTTAAATGGGATGTTTTATTTATAGATATTTGTAATGGATATTATTGTGGGATTTTATGATGTGTGAAAGGGATAGGAATATATAACATTGTTCCGTTTTATAGGCTTGGTTAGCACTGAATTAATAGTATCATTTATAGTTTATAAAAACCTCTTGATTTATTCTTGGGGTGTATTCCTAATGTGTTGGTTTTTTATAAATATTTAAACCTTTTCCCCCTAGTAAGGGTTGTTATCACGATGTGACCTCTATTTACCATTGTGTGGAATGATATCACAAAATGATTCTAGTTACACCCCTTTTGCATGGATGTTCTTTTTTATTCTATATGTTTATGACATATAACTTGTCGATTTATATTATGAAGGTTTCATTGGTGAGGGATAGATATTTGATGTTCCTTTTGTGTTTATTCTTGGCTTAAATGTTCAACCATGTCCCTTTTCTATTTATCAAGGGAAATTAAGTACTATGTGGGAGGTGTATTATTATATTTTACCAATTGGTTCTCATACTTATACTATCCTTCTAGTCATTATAGGTAGTCGTGCCAAGATATGGATCCATTCACAACAAGGCTTGTGAGGGATTTTTGGATGACTTATGACTTTATCATAGCATATGTTGGTAGTATGATGATATTAATTAATAAAATTGGATGCATCTCACATTCGTTTCCTACTGTTAAGCCTATCAAACATTTGTTTCTTGATTGGTTGTTTATACTGGGGATCTCAATGTTTTGATTTATTTTATCATTACCATATATATATTGTTGTTGAAACATTATCTATTTTATCTTTATATAATATTGATGGAATTTTGGTTCCCACTTTTTGTTTCATTCATGTATGTGTGTGCGTGCATATGTATGTGTCACTTCCTTGTAAATTTTTTACAAGATGTTTTGAAAACCCACATTGACATTGAGGGATCATGTTTTTTGGTTTTAATTTGGATTTAAAAATTGGTTATTTTGTTTAAAAATGTTTTAGGAGGTTGAAATGTTTTATATTTGTGTGATTTCATTTTATAGAATCATATATGGAATTTATTTTAAAGTGATTATGTTATTTATTTTGGGTTTTAATGATTTTATGTTTGAAAAGAAAAAATTATTGTTATATTTTCAAACTAGAATTTTTGAAATGACATAGGATGTGAAATATTTAGTTTTGAAGGGTGGTAACATACTGGGCTGTTTAACATAAGCCTATATACATTGAAATTTTTAGGTTTCTTCCTATTAGACCAAGGTTTAGTTATTGTCGTCAATGTTGGGGGAGTTAGGAGGTGGAAGGAAAACATTTGTTGCATGAATTGTGTTTCAAGAGTGGATAGAGTTTTTTTTTCATCTGGATTGATTATTACTAAAATTCTTTTAGTAAATTTTTTATTTGAAAATTCCTTGTTGTATCATTTTTTTTATGATATTTTGTATTTATGAAAAAGGTTTGAATTAGTATTTTTAGTTATGATAAATTTGGAATGTTCATTTATTTGGTTTCTTATATGCTTGATGTTCCACGGATTTCCACCATATAGATGATCCATGTTGGACTATAGTGAAATTTCCATTGTCATTAGACTTTGATTTGAAGAAAAAATCATTCCAAAAGTTTTTTTACATAATGAGGAGACACTAGGAGTCAGCCCCTTTGGATCAGTAATTTCCATTGGACCGTGTGGTATATGAGGTTGCATGGTGCATTTGGTAAGACCAGGATGGTTTATTACAAAATGGTCTCAGATATGAGTTATTTGGTGAGAGGCTTTGTTTATTGGGTTTCCCTCATAATATTTTGGGATTTCATGGATGAATGGATAATAAGGTTGTCAGGGCATGAATGTTAAATCAAGAAGTGTCTTGGTACCTCTATCTCATCCTGAATTTAACACCCCATGATGTTAAGAAATATATTTTTATGTAATTTTTTTTATTTGATATCTTGCATTACAAGAACCATCAAGTTTAAACAAACTACGATATACTATTAATATATTATTATTAAAATTAATATTTATCTCACAGTCATTGGATTAGAGGGTTTGAATATGACAAAATAAATTATGAGAAATTCATAATTACATATTTCTGAAATTAATTCATTGGAAATAATGTTTTTATAAAATATAACAAAAATCATTTAAAATAAAAACAATTATTTTCCTAACAATGTTTTTTTGAAAAAAATATATTTTTAACATAATAAATTAAATAATTAAATATTGGTGAATTATATTAATGGTATTTATAGGTTACAAATTCTATAAAAATTTATAATATTCATTTCGTGGGACTAAAATAAACCATGTTTTATACCGGAAAATTAATTTTATGAAAAGAGGTTTAGAACTCATGTTGTATTTTTATATTAAAATTAATTTCTTCCAATTTTAGAAATTAATTTTTATAATGGATTTTATATTTTTAATCATTATGTAAAAAAATTTTAAATATGAAAATTTAATATTGTTAAATATGAATAGTAAACTCAATAATTTTTTTACCACAGTAAAGGGTAAATCATGTAATTAACTGTTAAATATATTTTATAAGGACTATAAAATAACCCATAACATTCTTTAATTTTATCTCATGTGTCATTTTAATCCATAATATTCTAGTATTAGTTCATAAAATATTTTTCTTTCATATGGATGTCAATAAAACCATTATAATAATTTAGGTTACGAAAAGTAAAAAACCCCACGCTCTTGTTTTCAATAACTATAATATTTTAAACATGTGGAAAAAGAGAGGATGTGTTCAGTTATAAATATTAATTTTAAATAATTATTATTATTCTTCCTCATGAAAGTTTAATTTTTAGTTTGTAGTGACTAAATAATTACCTTAATGATTTACACAATGTTTTCCCAATAATTATTCTTTTAATGGAATAATTAAATAAATGATATTTATTTTTTTAAAAGTCATATAATTTGAAATTATTATTGTGATTCAATGATTTTAATTATTAATATAGTTTTATAATGATGTAAAAAAATAATTTCTTCCAATTTTATATGTTTCTCAAGTTGTTATTAAAGTAAAAAAAATTAATACTTCTAAAATTTACATTGAGGATATTTTATAACAAATAATATTTTGTTAAATGATATGAATTTTTAAAAAATATAATATTAAGTGGAATTTATTGGATATGGATTTATATATCAACCACGGTCCATTTATTGGTATTTTTTTTTATTTTATAGTGTCATTATCGACCATTCAATGGAATTAAAATTTTACAATAAGGTATTTTTTAAAAGGGATAAAGATATATTAAATAAAAAAATTATGGGAAAAATGTTATCCAAACATATCAAAATTTTATTCCCTAAGATTATATATTATAATACTCATATTATATTATAATATTATCAATTTTATGCTATTTGGACTTAAAAACTAATTTATATTAATATTTTAATAAATTCAAATGTTTCCCCTCCCCTCAATTATAAAAGGGAACCCCTCCTTTGTCTTCTTCACACCACACCAATACATATAACTAAAAAAATCTAGATTTTTCTCTTATAAACTCCCCTATAAAAATTATATATTTGATGGTTTTCTCAAAATACCATCCCTAGAAACCTTAAGAGGATATCTAAAAGAGTTATTTTAAAATGAGGTTACTGCCTTAGTGATCACTTTATTTTTAGTAATTCTTTTACCTCTTATAAATATTTTATATTCTTCATAAAATAATAACTTAATTAGTGTTAATATAATATAAATATATTATGATTACGAAACCACCTTTATTCACATTCTTCTATCAAATAGAAAGTGAAAATATCACTCATGCGTATGTATGGCTTACCATCTCTACATAGCAATACAATTAATTTCATAAAACCATACTTAATGGATGGGTATTATAATGGGTTTAATAATTATATATGAAAATATGATATAATTATATATCTTAAAACATAATATCATTTCCTCCTTTTCACGACCCAACCCGTGCTGGGGATCGAGCCACAATTACCCCAAACCCACCTCTATAAGCCAGGGGCTGGAAACCTGTGTCAAAGGCATAACAAACTCCACGAGGCCATTTCCTAAGAACATGTACACATAAATGTATCCAAATGAATGAAAACTCTCACATGTAAATGAAAAAATATAAACTAGTTCTCTTTATATAAAGCACTAACATGCATCGACCTCTAAATAGTCCAAGTATAGAAAATTAACTAAAAGGGAAAGGGGAAAAATACACACCCAACTATAAAAGTGCCGCAACCTGAAAATAGATGGAAAAGTAGAATAGTTGAGAGAACCTCACTCCTATATCCCAATCTATGACCACCACATGCGGTCTAAGAACCACGTATCCATATGATCCTCTGATGTCACGATCAATATGTCTATCATCTGCAATGTCACCCGAGTGCGGGAAAATCCCAAGTAGGGGTGAGTATAAAAATACTCAGTAGGAAGCCACAAAGGCTCTGGGAGCCAGAAGAGAGGTACTGAAGAGGGAAGAATTAAATAGAACAATGTACAGTAAAACAGAATAGATCAACCCAAAAAACGAGTGAAGAATTCTCGTCCAAACCTGAGGAGCTATAAACGGTGAGAAGATGAACATCTCATCGAGTCTTCACTACATACAGTAGGAGACTATACTCATCCATCCAAGATAAGATAGGCACGGTAAAAATGTGGAACACCCCACACATCTTTTCCTCTCTTGGTATGAGAGTAACTAAAACCCAAGGAGTCGATACTATAAATATGATATATATATATATATGCTCAGTTAAAGAATATAATACTTGAGAGTAGGGGTTATCCATATTATATCTCATCCTAGGAAAAGAGAGTATCCAGCATTCCTATAAGTAACAACCATCGATTCCTAGCATCTCATACATCTGCTCAAAAATACAAGTCGAATGGGATTAATTATAGAACGTTGATACTATCTTCGTTGTATGGGTCTGTCTCACCCACAAGGATTTAGGTCAAGTTACAAGGACACATATTTGTGGGAAAATCACACATCTATCTTGAGAGTCAAAAGTCTAATTAGGCACATATCGTCACTATGCCACATAGTCGAGAGATTGTATAACAATTTTGGGAACCCACTACCCAAACCTGATGGACTATATGATTAGAAGAGTCATCAGTGAACCCACTACCTAGACTAGACATATGTTAATCCTGAAAGAGTAAACCATGAACCTCACTTCCTAACCTCGTTGGAGGGTATGTCCTGAAAGAGTAATTTGTGAACCTCACTTCCCAACCACGATGGAGGGTATGCCCTAAAGTGAGAACCTCAAACCTCACTGCCCATACTCATTAAAGGGTAATCCCAGAAAAGAGAATAGTGAACCTTAATGCCCAGCCTCAATAGAGGGTAAGATCAGAAGAGAGAATGAAGAACCTCACTACCTAGATATGTTAGATGGGGATCTGATCCTATTGTGGTGATTATAAAAACATAATTTCCATCACAATCGTCATCAAGCAGCACCTTAGATAAGCATTGCTCCCAGAACATTGAGCATCACCTTAGATAGAAATCACACACATAACAGCTCACAGAATTCCTCAAAATTCACTGTGGAGGGAACCATCATGTTCTACATGAAAAAACACTAAGGATAGGATACTCGCAGGCTAAATTCTGATTTCATAAGAAAGAGATATAAAAGGTAGAAGATTCATAAAGTGTTATACGACACGTGTGGGGCCCACATGATGTGTGACTCTACCTCATAATATTTTTGAATACGTAGCTATACTCAAGTACTAAACTATGATAATGTAACAACATGTTGTTCTAGTGTACTCCGATAGTACACGACACCTCTAGCCAAAAGGTTGATGAGTAAGCATTTCTCATTACTGATCTGAAGGGTGAAAACATAATTCTTCCAACATTCCTCATGAAATATTCCTCATATAGACAGATGGATCACACCATTGTGATCCTTGTGAAAAAATTCACATGATCATCTATTCATTTTCCTGAAATGGACTCTCGGTGATGGAACTACATCCCACCGTGTTGTGCGTCAGTAGTTCCTCGTGGGGACCACACCTCAATCCCAAAACACATCTAACAGATCCCATCATTTTGACCTCAAAAAAAGACATAAGAACTATTTCTCATTCATTGCAAATATAAACCCATTGAAGAAGCATGATTTCACCATACTAGACACCAACGGTTCCATGTGGGATCCATGCCACGATCTGGATACATATCAAACAAATTGCACGATTGTCACCCCTTGGTAAAACACACTGGATCGGCTATACATTTTCCTAAAACGAACACCCAGTGAAAAGTTTACTTTTCACCACAAATGCCCATGATGGGGCTCAAGGGTCCCGCACCAACATTTTTGTTCAAGTGCCCAAATTTATTCACGAAATGTCCACCTCAACTCCATGGTCACAACGCCTCTAATAGTTCATCAATCAGACGACGTATGCAGGCTTACAGTCTAATATAAGTTTCCTTAATGATTATAATTAAATTATTATTATTTAAATCAGATGTTTCATTCCCTCGAGCATCGATCATGAAACTAAAACATCCCAAACATGCCTCAAAATATCTTCCTTGATGAAAGGGTCACGTGGCCACAAACGACACATAAAACAAACCCTTGGTATGATAGATACAATTTTTTTTTATTAAAACCCCTTGTCTAAACCGGCCTGGACAGGCCCGAACCGGCCAGTCCGCCTCGAACCGCTGGCTACTGCCACAACTCTACTTACATTCGCCATGCCCAGTACTATTTTATTGCCTGTCGTCATGCCGCTGCCTGCCGGATCTGACCTAGCTTGAACCCGCTGCCGGAAAACTTCTGTGGAACCATATGATCACTCTAATGATCTAGAATTCTACCTGAGACCAAATCGGGAGTCCCCGAGACCAGACCTTTATAGCACAAGCCTATGCTTGACGATCCATCAATGTTTCCGCATGGAGAAAGTATCATCCACTTCTGCTCCCCAATGTGCCTCCCCGGGCACTCGAAACTCAAACACAAGCACAGTTTGGGACTCCCCGAGTTGAGAGAATCATAGATATGATTCCAACTCCACAATCTGAGGTAGTTTGTGCATGGTGAATATTTTTCGATGAAAAATACAAAGAACATGAAGAAAGGACATTCGAAAATTGAATTAGATTATGGTCATTGTTTTTTTGGCCAATAATAATAGATTCCAAATTAGGAAAAACTAAATGAAGTCAAAACTGATGGCAAAATATCCAATTGGGTGGTATGCTGCAGAATCCGTAATAGAAATCATACATCAAATCTAGATCCATTTTTGTATTCTCTACGGTTTGATCTACCAGCGCCTGATGTTTCATCGTGATTCAATATGGTATTGATGTCTAATAACCATTGGCCATAGCTCCACTATCAGAGAGAGAAATGAGGTAAATCTAGCTCATTTCTCATAACTCATATTTATAAGAGGATGCTATCTATCACATAATTGGGATCTCCCTCTCCCTCTCAATTAAGGTCGCCACTAGGTAAAACACTAAGATACTAACTCAACAACGGTCTCATATTTCAAATCTCAGTCCCCATTGAAAAGTTATTTGATGTTGCATTTCTTATAAAACAATTTTATTTAGTTATTTTATTTATGTTTTTGACCCCTTTGACTTTTTTCTATATAAGGCAGTCACAAAAAAAAGTTATACCCCCTAGGTAAAAAACACACTCTAAACTCAACTGTGGACTTAGATTTATGATCCATGATATCATGTGATAGTTATTTGGGTTTGAGCTATTACATGAATGAATTAATTAACTAATGATTCCATTTAACGTAATGCTAATGAGAAAGAGGTCAGAACATCCCAAGATGAAAATTTTTATGCCGCGCCTAGGGTAAACAATGCTTACCAGACCCAACCCTAGTATCATATTCTTGATCTGATCAACTGTTTAAGATACATCCTATCTCTGATGCGTGATTAGTACAAAAACACTTAGTATTTTTGTATAATTTATTCAGGGCATAATGAGCCTCTAAATAGAACTCCATCTCAGTTCTTATCTCAATAAATATATGACAAAATATGTATAATTCCTACAAGGAAAAAATTGGGTCTCTAGACACCTTTTTATCTTCTAAACACATTAAAAATGATAACATCAATCATGCATATGTTTGGACTTCCAGCTTCATGAAGCGATGTGATTCGATTTTCATTTTTTTCAATTGGATTGTAATAATGGTTAATTTAATGAATATAAATTATATATATTATACAATAATGATTTTTAATGGGGATTTTTTCTTTTATTTTATGTCGTTCCATCTATCAGGAAAAAAAATGAAAACATCATTCATATGTACATATGACCTACCTTCTCAATGAACAATATAGATTATTTTTATATCTCTTCATTTATGAGTGACCGTAAACATGTATACAATTAATATATAATATATTTATAACATTATTAACATTATATTGATTAGGCAAACATGATCATCATACAATGACCAAAACTACTGAACCAAAACTTTTGTGAAAACGAATTAGGTATCACCCAAATAATTATTTTAATAAGGAACTGTTATTAAAAGTGTGATTAAAGGATATAAGTAAACAATAAATGGTATGAAATAATTGTGTATGGTTATATAATATAGTCATAATAAATCAATATTTACTATGCATGATATTCCAATGCATAAAAAATAAATCCATACCTAAGGTAAGGTATTTTCAACTAATTTGTTTTTGTGGGACACATTCCTTATACCAAAATTTTCTATTTAATGTTGTGTATATATTAAACATCAATTTATTTTATGATTTTCCCATGATAATTATGGGATATACATATCCATCTATCAGTTTTTATTTCATGGTGAATATAACACCAATTTTACCATTGTTGTAAGGGTTTTATGTTATAATCACTGTATCTATTGGGATTTTTATAAATATGTTTTTATGAAAAAATATTATGACTTTACAATGAATAAACATATCACTTATCATTCCAATTGATTATTTATTGAAAATACATATTTTTCTTTTATTATTATTACTTTATTTTCTCAAGAAACTAAAAATATGTTTGTATGGAAAATCAACTTCATTTATCCCTGGGGTCAAAAAAACCTTTTTTGTGCATATTAATGTTTAATAAAAATATTTAAATAACGTAATTAATATTATACTACGATTATGAAAAAACATTTTAATTTTTTTTAAAATTTTTACAAAATGGTTTTAAAATTAATCTTCTTGTTGTTTTTTGAACAAGGAATTTTATTACTTTTTAATAAAGTTTGAATGTTGATTTTTTAACTTATAAATAATGAATGGAATGTACAATAATTATTACCACTGAATTATTTGAATATTTCTTTATATGAATCTATGGTTATTTTATAAGAAAATGCTATCCATTATATTTTGGAAATTTATATATTTTAAATAATTTATTTCAAAATGGAATGATTATTTCCCTCAAGAAATTATTTAATAATATGTTAATTGTATTAAAATTCTCCAAATGAAAAAAAAACCTTGATTTCATATATTATTTTCTGGTGATATAAACCTAGGATACCATTTTTATTCTTTATCAGGGTGTTTTATGTTTATGACAAGACAATGATGAAACACATTTCATTTCCACCAGTTATTCTATGACTAAATGATGCAATTATTATTAAACACAATCCTCTTATATGTGTTATGATATAATGAAATATTTAAGAAACAGGTTTCTTTTCAAGGAATATGATATGATGAATATATCGTGGTATAGTGGAAGACATTCATATTATTTTTATTACATTATGGGTGGTACCTATATCCACTTATAATTCATTGGGAAATGATTTATATCTCATGAGATAAATTAGACTCAAATGGGGAGTGATCCCAGTTTAGTAAGGGACATTATCCAATATGATATTCTTGTGAGTGAACCTTTAATAATACAATGTTTTGAGGAGCGAACCCATTTTACTATTATTTTCTATAAAATTAGCTTAAACTACTTAGGAAATTATTTTATATAATATTTTGTTTTCCACAAAATTATGTCTCAGGCCATTGTTACACCCTAATGGATAATGTTTTTTGATTCCATTATTATTCATGTCTTACGAACAACTATGACATATTCTATGACTCAAGATTATAATATACGATACTTAGCATATGATTTCGAATTTTTATTCTCATTTTGTGATACCCTTATATTGATTTTATGATTTTATGATCATTGATATATCCAATTTTTATCATTATTGAGAATCTGATCTGAACCATTCTTATATTTCCTTTTACAAATTATGAACAAAGCAACTATGTATCATATGATTATGAAGTGTTTTTGTTTTCAATAACATAGTGGTAGATGATTTAGGTATTTTATAAACAAGTTTTTTATGTTTCCACATTTCCAAATGCATGATAACTATATAATTTTGGCAAGGATCATCATGTTTTGTATTGAATATTCATATATCAAGATATTATATCTGATTATAGAAAGTATTGGTCAATATAATTTTCATTAGAACATGTTTTAGTTATCCTTTAGAAACTACGATGAGATAAATTTATTGATAAATTTGTGTATAATTATATTTTTAAGAATAAGATTTTAATGTTTTGGTAATGGAAATGAGTGACCTAGTGTAACACCCCGACCCCAATTGCCTAGAGTCGGTGCATTATTACATAACATTGGCATGATCACAAGAAAGATCAAATCTCGAAAGACCGATTGGTTTAGTAGGCTTGTAAACACTAGATATATTCATAAAGTTTTACATTAAATCATGAAGTGAAAAACTACTACAACAACATATTGTCTCTATAATCCACACTATTATCCCCTCATAATATCCCTAAAGATCATTCATAATTTACTTCTTCACATCCTGGGAAAAATAAAACATAGAAAAGGGGTGAGCTCAAATTCCTAGTAAGGATAACAATATAGAAGAAACATTCATAAATAAGAATAACCATTTAAGGCAGTGTATAAATAAAACAAAATCCTTTTAAACTTGAAATTCAAAATAGTATGGAAAAAATAAAATGAAATAATGCAATTTACTTATTCACATGGATATTCTACTAATCGAATAATCAAATGCAATATCAATAACCACTTTCATAATGATGGAATGCATAATTCCAGACTATAATAACCACATATCCAAGGCCTCGTGCCAAGACTACAAATATGATTTTTCCAAGGCCTTGTGCCAAGACACTAGTTTGTCTCATGAGACCTATCGATGCATCGAGGAGCTATAGCGGGCTCCACCCGTCATATATTAAGTCCAATGCATTCCCATATGATAAGGTTTAAACATAACATAAACATTCGTATTAAAACTAGGATACGAAATGTAAATACTTCATCTATAAACTATGAATGGTATAAAAATAACACATCCACAGTCAAACATATCACAAAACCTTCAATACAATATAGAAGTTTTGTATCATAATAAATCAACTTCAAATAAGTCTAAATTCCATCAAAGGATGTTGACATAGATGTAATCAAAACTCTTTTTAGAGAAATATATATTTCTATTTTTAAATCATTTAAGATTCATATATTTATAAAATAAAACATTTTCTTTGAAAATAATCTTATAATCTTGTAAGGGAATCTTCGATGGAAAATATCTGCACCCACCGTATATGTTAAAAAACATTCTTACCTTAATTTTGTCCAAATGGTTAAAAAGCCCCGTATTTGGAAAACGACAGAAAGATTCCTTTATAAACCTATTATAAAAAGTCAAAAAAATGTATAAATGAATTTAACCCATATTTTATTAAATAGTAAAAATGTTTTGAAATACATTGTTAAGAAACATGGATGTGGATGATAAAGAAGTCCCAGTAGATTATTACGTATAAACAACCTCGGATAATGAAGAGATTGCAAAATAAACCCTTACCTTGTACTTTTCCTTGGTTGGGGGTAGGTTAACCTCCTGTATAATGGTGAAATAATTTTTATTAAATTATACAAGAATCATATACATTAATATGATATCATATATGATCTTTTAACATTGATTTGTTAATAATATCTTAGTATTATCGTTGTTTCGAGTGTTAACTTACTCGTTTTCTTTTATATATTTTGTTACTTAAGTCGTTTTTGTCATGGATAAGTTGTATCTTAATCATATACAGAATGATATCATGTCCTTAGATACTATTATTAATCATCAAATGAGAATTATACTTGAATGGACATGATGGAGAATGAATCTCATTGCGTTCGTGGAGACGGTAGTCTATACGTACGCACGAGCGACAATATCATTATTTTGAAATTAAAATAATATATAATTGGATGGTATATCATATATACCAAACCATTATCATGTTATATTTATTATTTACATGAGTTACACATCATTATTATACCAATCCAAATAATTATTTATTGCATAACAATTACACCACGACGTGGAGATGGTAAGCCGTACGTACGCACGTATGGTAACATGTCATTCAAAGGTTGGATATAATACTGAATATGGTTGTACCATATTTATAATAATATTACATTATATAGAAGATACTGGATTAATTATTTTATAATGGTAATAACAAATAAAGAAGAAGTTGAAGAAGAAAGGAACTTGAAAAAGGGTGGTGAAAACATTACCTCTTCTTCGGGTTCTTCCGTTTGATTTGATAAAAAGGGCTCCTTAAGTTGGCTTTCTGACTAAAGGAAGGCCTCTAGGATGAATTGAGGGAAGTTTAGAGAGTATTTGGGTAGAGGGTTTCCAAACCAAAAGGCTTTGAAGGTGTTAGTTAATGAGAAGGGAGAGTGCCCTTTTATAAGAGGGGTGAGGGGCACCTTTGGAAAAGATAGAAATATTATTTTATAATAAATTCATATTCGGTTTCTAATGAATCCAAATTGGATTATTTAAATGTTAAGGTAGGGATAGGTCTAAAACATCTCAAAAAATAGAATTTAGACAGGTTTGGGTCATTATACTAATATTATCTTTAAGTATTAACTCTTAGTTAATTAGTTTCACTTTTACAATGTCTCTTTGTATTTTTATATTATATGGTTAATAAACTTACTATATACATCCAAACTACCACCAAGTGGTCCATTAATGATACAAATATCATGATATAAGTCCCTTGGACGATCCTTAGATTTTTATGAATTTAATATCAATTAATAATATACTATTTGTTTTAAAAACTCTTTTATGTCAATTTTGACACTATTCAATAATTAATTTTTGTGAAAATCATAACAGAATTATTAGTTCAAAAAAAGTAGATTAAAGAAATACTAATATGTCATATTATCCTATAAAATTAGTTTAATTCATTAAAATCATCAGATTGTATTTATTTGGGTATTTATAATATCAATTATTTTAATTTTTCACTACTATGGTAATTACTACATCATCATTGTGACATAACTAAATTAACCTATTTAATGTCTAAAAATTATAAATAAAATATAATTATGTAGGAAATATTTTTATCCTTTTGAGGAATATTTATAGTCGAAAATAAAACATATATAACCCTATGTAAAAATTGTTTTTTTAAAAGATATATGCTTGTGTCATTTTTGTATTCATTTTAACTTAATTAAAATAAAGTGTCCCTATCACTTAAAAGTGGCACCATGGGGTCCCAAAATCGACCCAAAGATTCCCATGGTCGAAAATGTATCAAACAATAAGTTTAGGACACGTTTAGGGTAATTTTTTATTATTATATTATTATTTTTTAACCCTTATTTACCGGATTTACCCTTTAACCATGGTAAATAAAATATTTACCGAAGTAATTATTCAAAATGTCTAAAAGTAAAAGTTACCTATTTACACAATTTTAAAATCCTGATTCCAAATATGGAATCCATTTTTCCAAATTCAAAACATATAAGTGGCAAAAATTAATTTAAAATTAATTCCCGCTGTCAAAACAAAAAGCGTGTTTTTAAGATATAATAACTATCAAAAGATTGATACTTGTTTATGTTCAGTTTAATTGTGAATTTATGTCCAATGACCAAAATTGTATTAAATGGTAAAAATATATTCTGAATATAATTTAAAACCACTCAAATTCATAATCTATCACTATTAATTATTTTGATTAAAAAAGTTGTTTTTAATTAAAATTTAGTAATTTTCACTATTCATCAAAATATTAAAGTTATCCGAAAAGTACCAAAAGCTCACCTTAGGCTAAATTCGATACTAAGAATCCAAAAATGAAGTCCATTTTAAGAGGTAAAATTTCAAAAAGTAGGTATTACTATTCATAACGGCTAGTTTGATCGGTTGTGCTGTGTGTTAGAACTCAATGTTGCGTACAGCACACACTATTGAATTATTCAAAGGGAAGCGTACCGTAGAAGCTTGGGGTGTTACATTCTCCCCTCCTTCAAATAATTTCATCCTCGAAATTTCTATAATACTTCCGCGTGAAAAGACTCGGGTGGTTCTTCATCATAAGTTCCTCGGGTTCCCATGTTGCCTCTTCCATCTTATGGTTTCTCCACAAAACTTTTACCAGACGCGTCGTCCAGTTTCTCAGTACTTGTTCTCTCTTATCAAGATTCCTGACGGGATCTTCGCAATAAGACATATCAGGTTCCAGTTCTAATTCCTCACAGGTGAGTACATGCATTGGGTCAGGCATGTATTTCCTCAATAGAGATACGTGGAACACATCGTGAACTTTGGAGAGACATGGCGGCATTGCCAATCGGTAAGCTACAGCCCCAATTCGTTCTAGAATTTCGAATGGTCCGATGTACCTGGGACTTAATTTAACTTTCTTACCAAAATGTATGACTCCCTTCCTTGGAGATACCTTCAAGAAAACATGATCACCGACTTGAAATTCCAAATCCCTCCTTCGATTATCAGCATATCTCTTCTGCCTACTTTGAGCTGCTTTGATGTGATTTTGGATTACCTTCAACTTTTCCATTGTTTTCTCTACCAGTTCTGGGCCTACAAGTTTTCTTTTACCAATGTCATCCTAATAGTTTGGTGTATGACTTATCTTTCTGTATAACGCTTCATATGTTGCCATCTGAATACTCAAATGGAAGCTATTGTTATAGGAAAATTCTACCAGAGGTAAATATTGATCCCATATACCCTGAAAGTCAAGTGAGTAGGAACTCAACATGTTTTCTAAGGTTTTAATAGTTCATTTTGATTTTCCATCTGTTTGAGGGTGGTAGTCAGTGCTCAAATGAAGTTCAGTATCCAAGTATTTCTGAAGACTTTTCCAGAATCTTGAAGTAAAACGGGGATCACGATCAAAAACAATTGATAGGGGTACTCCATTAAGTCTCACAACTTCATCAATATATAGTCTTGCAAGACGTTCCAGTGGTAGATCTTCTCTTATAGCAAGAAAATGTGCCTAATTGGTAATACGATCAACAATAACCCACTTTGCATCATTCCTTCTAGGAGTCTTTGGTAGCCCCATGACAAAGTCCATCATAATATTGTCCCATTTCCACTCCGGTATGGGAAGAGGTTGCAATACTCCACCAGGCTATTGCCTTCCAGCTTTCACTTGTTGACAAACCATACATCTTGACACAAAATCAGCAATCTCCCTCTTCATGTTGTCCCACAAAAAATGTTCCTTCAAGTCTCTATACATTTTGGTTCTCCCAGGTTTTATAGAGAAATTGGAACTGTGAGCATCATCTAGAAATTCCATTTTTAGATCAACTATATCGGGAACACAACGTCTCTTCCCGAATTTCAAAATTCCATCTTCATACACAAAGTCTCTCAATCTCCCATCATTCATAGCTTTAATCTTTTTTTTAAATTATTCATCATCGGTTTGAGAACATTTAATCCTTTCTAGTAAAGATGGTTTGGCAACCATTTGAAAAAGCATTGATGTTTTACCTTCCCTGGTTATTCCCATGTCCATCTTCACTAGATCCATGAAAATTGGTTCCCTTTCAATTCTCATATTGTTCAAAACTCCATAGTCTTTTCTGGTCAAAGCATCTTCCACCTTGTTTTCCTTCCCCGGGTGGTAGTGTATCGTGAAATCATAATCCTTGAGTAATTCAAGCCGTCTCCTTTACCTCATGTTGAGTTCTTTTTGTGAGAAAATATACTTCAAACTCTTGTGATCAGTATAAATCTCACATTTTTCACCATAGAGTTAGGGTCTCCATATCTTCAAAGAAAATATCACAACTGATAACTCATGATCATGTGTAGGATAGTTTTTCTCATTAGTTTTTAACTGTCATGATGCATAGGCAATAACCCTATCATTCTGCATAAGGACACAACCAAGTCCTTTCTTCGATGCATCACTATAAATAACGAACCCATCATTCCCCGATGGTAGAGTCAATATGGGAGCATTGACTAATCATCTCTTCGGTTCTTCGAAACATTCTTCACACTTCTTTGACCAAACAAATTTATCCCCTTTATGTGTGAGCTTCGTTAATGGGTTTTCCAATCGGGCAATATTCTGGATGAAACGTCGATTGTAACCTACCAAACCAATAAAACTGCGTACCACAGTTATACTCGTAGGTGCTGGCCATTCTTGGATTGCCTTGGTCTTATAAGGATCAACAGAGATTCCATCTTTAGAGAAAATATGGCCAAGAAAAGAAATCTCATGATGCCAAAATTCACACTTTCTAAACATCCCATATAATTCATGTCTTCTCAGAGTGTTCAGGATAATGCGCAAGTGACTTTCATGATCCTCATATCTTTTAGAGTATACCAAGATATCATCAATAAATACCACCATATATTCATCGAGATATTCCTTGAAAACTCTATTCATCAGATCCATGAATAAAGAGGGTGCATTAGTCAATCCAAAAGGCATTACAATAAACTCATAATGCCCGTACCTGGTTCGAAATGCTGTCTTCGAAATGTCTTCCTTCTTTACACACAACTTATGGTATCCAGATCGAAGGTCAATCTTTGAAATTTATTGAGCTCCATGTAGTTGGTCAAATAAATCATCAATGCGAGGTAGGGGATACTTGTTCTTTATTGTTATAGCATTGATCTCCCTATAGTCGATACATAACCTCATAGATCAATCTTTCTTTTTAACAAAAAGAATAGGGGCTCCCCATGGAGAAACACTAGGGAAAATAAATCCCTTATTACTCAATTCCTCTAGTTGTTTCTTTAGTTCAACTAATTCTACAGTGGCCATTCTATAAGGGGTCTTCGATATGTGCCTTGATCCAGGAATTAAATCAATGAAAAACTCAACTTCTCATTCTGGAGGATGTCCAGGTAAATCTTCCGGAAATGCATCTACATATTCTTTCACAACAGGTACATCCTCTATTTGAACATTCATTTCCCCACCCACAATCATTTCATTCTCTTCCTCCCCAATAATTGAATTTAGTTGAGCTACTGGGGGTGGATCTAGATAAGAATTAGGTGGTGATGATTCTGCTCTAAAGATAAGGTGTTACTTATCATCATCATCAAAAATTGTAACCTCCTTCTTCTTACAATAAATCTTCGCATCATAATTCGAAAGCCAATACATATCGAGGACTATATCGAACTCAATCCTAGATATGACGATGAGATCAACGGATAAAGAACATTTATGTTCTCTAATGGAGACTGATTCACTTGCAATGATACTTCCCTTAGGAGTTTTAACTGACAACACCCTTGTTAAATCAAATTGGAAATATCTAATTTTCTTAGAAAACTGGGAAGATATGAAACAATGCGATGATCCAGAATCAAATAATGTATTTTCTAAACTTGAGGAAACCATTAAATTACCTGCCACCACGGCTTTTTAATCTTCTACCTCAGCAGTAGTGATAGCAAAAGCTTGGGCTTGATCCCTTGGCATTTTCTGAGGTACGTTCCCCTGACGATTAGGACATTCATTTGCATAATTTCCCATATCCCTACAATTGTAGCACTAAACATTGGTAGCCTCCTTCCCTTTGCAATCATGAGCATGGTGTCCTTTTTCAGCACACTTGTAACAGACACCCATTACCTTCAATCAAGTACTGGGGTGTTTCTTCCCACATTTACCACAGGATGGATATTCAACCTTTCCCTTCTTCCCCTTATTTCCATTCCAAGATTGATCAAAAGATCTCTTCTTCTCTTGCTTTTCTTTAAAGTCATCAGACATAGAGAATTCCTTTTCTATTTTGATATCACATGAGACAATGTCTTCGTACGACAAGAAGGATTGTGAGACTAATGCTCGACAGAGAAATGGTTTTAACCCATCAAAGAAATGATCAATCTTACTTCTTGGGTTACGTATATAATCTTCAGCATACCTTGCTAACCTTGTAAAGTTAGCCTCATACTTTGCGACATTCTCATCCTCCTTTTGTCTCAGACTCAGAAATTTCCTTTCCATATATGATCGATGGTCATGAAGAAAGTATTTTTCTAAAAACAGATTTTTGAACTCCTTACATTCCATATTTGATACTTCATCATCTTCCTTCGTGTTTTAAATCAATGACCACCATTTATAAGCATCTCCAGTGAGGCGGTAAACTGCCATGATAACCTTTTCCCTTTCACTACTCCCAAGGCCTGAAATATTTTCCCAGGGGAATTTATCCATTGCTCAGCTACTAAGGGATTTGTACACCCATTGAACGTTGGTGGTTGTTGGCTCTTGAATCGATCTAAAATTGATCCTCCACGCTGTGGATCAGGGTGCTCCATACGGGTAATGTTATTATTCATAACCTGAGTGAGTTGTCCCAGTATGGTGATTAGATGATCGGCACCAGTTGCATCACCAGCTCCACTATAATTATCTTGAGCAGGAGGGAAATCCCTACATGGAGTTCGTGCATTGATACAGTTTCCATTTCTTCCACTAGGTGCCATTTCTAAACAATGGCATAAACTAGATCAGTTTATGAATCAAAATACATAATCCCATACTTATAAAACACTTAAAATAAATTGAACTATTTTTGGATATAATCCATAATCATAAAAATGTTTTCTTTGAGAATGTATATACTCATAAACCCTTCATAATGATTTTTAATGAAAATGAGAGTTATCCTAAGCATATCCCCCGGGAGTGTCCTAACCAAGAGTGCAGCATGGCCTGTTGTCATGCACTAGTTCCCGTTCGAATGTAGCTCAAAGTGGTGTTTTTGGGTTTTACCCCTAGTTACATCTATGCCAGAGCCGCCTCTACCTGCTCGTATCCAGACAAGGATGTATTGCTCAGAAAACTCACAAAATCTCTACAATACCAAAATTCTAGGAAGTTCTTCTATACTAATCCTCAATGTACATCTTAGGTCTATGTTCTCTAATTAGAGTTTATCTAAATCTAGCTTCCAAGGTTTGTACTAAACTTCCTATGATACCAACTGTAACGCCCTGACCCCAGTTACCTAGAGTTGGTGCATTATTACATAACATTGGCATGATCAGAAGAAATATCAAATCTCGAAAGACCGATTGGTTTAGTAGCCTTGGAAACACTAGATATATTCATAAAGTTTTACATTACATCATGAAGTGAAAAACTACTACACAACATATTGTCTCCATAATCCACACTATTATCCCGTCAAAATATCCCTGCAGGTCATTCATAATTTACTTCTTCACATCCTGGGAAAAATAAAACATAGAAAAGGGGTGAGCTCAAATGCCCAGTAAGGATAAAAATATAGCAGAAATTTTCATAAATAAAAATAGACATTTAAGGCAGTGTATAACTAAAACAAAGGCCTTTTAAAATTGAAATTCAACATAGTATGGAAAAAATAAAATTAAATAATTCCATTTACTTATTCACATGGATATTCTACTAATCGAATAATCACATGCAATATCAATAACCACTTTCATAATGATGCAATGCATAATGCCATACTATCATTACCACATAGCCAAGGCCTCATGACAAGAATATAAACAAGATTTTTCCAAGGCCTTGTGCCAAGACATTAGTTTGTCTCATGAGACCTACCGATGCATCAAGCAGCTATAGCGGGCTCCACCCGTCACATATTAAGTCCAATGCATTCCCATATGAAAAGGTTTAAACATAACATAATCATTCGTATTAAAACTAACATACGAAATGTAAATACTTCATCCATACACCATGAATGGTATAAAAATAACACATCCATAGTCAATCATATCACAAAACCTTCAATACAATATAGAAGTTTTGTATCATAATAAATCAACTTCAAATAAGTGTAAATTCCATCAAAGAATGTTGACATAGATGAAATCAAAACTCTTTTTAGAGAAATATCTATTTCTATTTTGAAATCATTTAAGAGTCATATATTTATAAAATAAAACATTTTATTTGAAAATATTCTTATAAACTTGTAAGGGAAGCTTCGACGGAAAATAGCCGCACCTGCCGTATAAGTTAAAAAAAACATTCTTACCTTAATTTTGTCGAAAAGGTTAAAAATCCCCTTGTTTGGAAAATAACGGAATGATTCCTTTATAAACCTCTTATAAAAATTCAAACAAGGGTATAAATTACTTTTACCCATATTTTATTAAATAGTAAAAATGTTTTGAAATACATATTTAAGAAACATGGATGTGGATGATAAAGAAGTCCCAGTAGATTATTACGTATAAACAACCTCATATAATGAATAGATTGCGAAATAAACCCTTACCTTGTACATTTCCTTGGTTGGGGGTAGGTTAACCTCCTGTATAATGGTGAAATAATTGTTATTAAATTATACAAGAATCATATACATTAATATGATATCATATATGATCTTTTAACATTGATTTGTTAATAATATCTTAGTATTATCGTTGTTTCAGGTGTTAACTTACTCGTTTTATTTTATATGTTTTGTTACGTAAGTCATGTTTGTCATGGATAGGTTGTATCTTAATCATATACAGAATGATATCAAGTCTTTAGATACTATTATTAATCATCAAATGAGAATTATACTTGAATGGATATGATGGAGAATGAATCTCATCGCGTTCGTGGAGACAGTAGTCCGTACGTACGGACGAGCGACAATATCATTATTTTGATATTAAAATTATATATAATTGGATGGTATATCATATATACAGAATCATTATCATGTTATATTTATTATTTACGTGAGTTACAAGTCATTATTATACCCATCCAAATAATAATTTATTGAATAACAATTACACCACGACGTGGAGACGGTAAGCCGTACGTACGCACATATGGTGACATGTCATTAAAAGGTTGGATATAATACTGAATATGGTTGTACCATATTTATAATAATATTAAAGTATATAGAAGATACTGGATTCATTATTTTAGAATGGGAATAATAAATAAAGAAGAAGTGGAAGAAGAACGGAACTTGAAAAAGGGTGGTGAAAACATTACCTCTTCTTCGGGTTCTTCCTTTTGATTTGATCAAAAGGGATCCTTAATTTGTCTTTCTGACTAAAGGAAGGCCTCTAGGATAAAGTGAAGGAATTTGAGAGATTATTTGGGGAGAGTTTGGTCGAACAAAAAGGCTTTGGCGGAGTGAGTTAATGATAAGGGAGAGTGCCCTTTTATAAGAGGGGTGAGGGGCACCTTTGGAAAAGCTAGAAATATTATTTTATAATAAATTCATATTTGGTTTCTAATGGATCCAAAGTGAATTATTTAAATTTTAAGGTGGGTATAGGTCTAAAACCACCCAAAATTATAATTTAGATAGGTTTGGGTCATTATACTAACCTTATCATTAAGTATTAACTCTTAGTTAATTAGTTTCACTTTTACAATGTCTCTTTGTATTTTTATATTATATGGGTAATAAACATACTATATACATCCAAAATACCTCCAAGTGGTCAATTAATTATACATATATCATTAAATAAGTCCCTTTTCAGAACCTTAGATTTTTATGAATTTAATATCAATTAATAATATACTATTTGTTTAAAAAACTCTTTTATGTCAATTTTGACACTATTAAATAATTGATTTTTATGAAACTCATTACATAATGATTAGTTCAAAAAATGTCGATTAAATCAATCCTAATATGTCATATTATCCTAGAAAATTAGTGTAATTCATTAAAAGCCTCAAATTGTATTTATTTGGGTATTTATAATATCAATTGTTTTAATTTTTCACTATTATGGTAATTACTGCATCGTCATTGTGACATAAATAAATTAATTTATTTAATCTATAAAATTTATAAATAAAATATAATTATGTAGGTAATCTCTTTATATTTCTAATTAATATTTATAGTAAAAAAATACAACATATATAACCCTATGTAATAATTGTTTTTCTAAAAGATATATGCTTGTATCATTTTTGTATTCATTTTAACGTAATTAAAATAAAGTGTCCCTGTCACTTACAAGTGGCACAATGGGGTCCCAAAATTGACCCAAATATGCCCATGGTCGAACAGGTATCAAAAAATAAGTTTAGGACACGTTTTATGGTAATTTGTTATTATTATAATATTATTTTTTAACCCTTATTTACCAGATTTACCCTTTAACCATGGTTAATAAAATATTTACCGAAGTAATTATTCAAAATGTCTAAAAATAAAAGTTACCTATTTACACAATTTGAACATCCTGATTCCAAATATGGAATCCATTTTTCCAAATTCAAAACATAGAAGTGGCAGAAATTAATTTAAAATTAATTCTCTCTGTAAAAACAAAAAGTGTGTTTTTAAGATATAATAACTATCAAAATATTGATACTTTTTTATATTCGGTTTAATTGTGAAATTATGTCCAATAACAATCTTTGTATTAAATGGTAAAAATATATTCTAAATATACTTTAAAACCACTCAAATTCATAATTTATCAATATTAATTATTTAGATTAAAAAAATTGTTTTTAATTAAAATTTAGTAATTTTCACTATTTATCAAAATATTAAAGTTATCCAAAAAGTACCAAAATTTCACCTTACGCTAAATTAGATACTCCGAATCCAAAAATGAATTCCATTTTGAGAGATAAAATTTCAAAAAATAGGTATTACTATTCATAACGGCTAGTTTGATCGGTTGTGGTGTGTGTTAGAACTCAATGTTGCGTACAACACACGCTATTGCATTATTCAAAGGGAAGCGTACCGTAGAAGCTTGGGGTGTTACACCTAGGATAATCCAAAGATGTAATAGAATAATGTGTGGTGATTTAGATGTAATATAAATGATGTTTCCTGATTATATGGTTTCTCACTATTATTTTTATTTAGCACACTATAATTTTTTGTTTTAGTTAATGGATACACCTAAAAGTAATTATGTTAATGCTGAATGTGATGGAAAATGGAACAATTTTCTTTCTAAGAAACAAAATTTAACACAATCTATAATAAAAAATATCACTTATATGATCATAATGTTTTTGAATCTATGAATCAAAATTAATTACAAACAAAAAAGGGGTAAAATATTCTTTTCAGTCCTTATGAGGTAGCATCCAACTTCTTTAGTGGTTTCATTGACCCAGTAGCTTCTGATAAATATAATAGTTGAACTAAAAAAATAATATTCATTATATAGTGTTCCAAAAATGAGAATGTCATTCTAATTGTTTATCAATTCATGTAAAATCAAATCAATGGTGGATTATTATCACGAATAGAAGGAACCAATAATACATTGTCTCTATGGATTGGGATGAGTTTAGTTGTTTATTTTTAAAAAATTACTATCCTTGTATTCTTCAAAAAAATGAAGATGGAATTACTTGAGTTGATGAAGAAGGAAGATGAATCTATTTGTACCTATGAGAAAAATTTTAGAAAATTCATATGCTACAATTCCAATGTTATTAAAAAACCCAAAATTATGGCTTATTGATTAATCATTGGCTTAAAAGAAAGTCTCCAAAGGGCATTCACCATAAGAGACTTCGGTAGCTTTGAAGAAATTGTTTAAGGTTCTATAAAGGTGAAAAATAGACTGGTGTTACAAATCAACCATATGGGATTGATAAGAAGTGAAATATGAAATTTAAGTATATTTATAAACACTATGGAGATAGAGAGATGATATTTCCTTCCCACTCAAACTTTGGGAGAAAACATGGAGAAAATTTTCATAAGGGAAATTTTAAATGTTTTATGAGTAGAAATGAAGGTCATCAAGAAATAAAATTATAATCGGATGGGAATAAGTTAGATAATGATGTGAACATAGTGAAAGCTACCCAAAATGTACCAACCATTCTTTTGTTCTATAAATAGAATAATTTTAGCCCTATATGAATTAATTACCAATTCCTAGGGCCAATGATGATAATATTTTATAATAGACTTCAATGTCAAAGGAAAAATTGAAATCTTATGTAACCACTATAGTTTAAGTGAATCATGATAATTATATAATATTTATGCTCCACTCTAGGGATGGGGATTTCATGTTTTATATGTTAAAAATTTTCCCAATGAAAATTTTATTTTTTATCATTCAGGGAATTTGGATTTGATGCTGAGAATTGGTTAGCTCTCTCTACATAGATTCAGGAATAAAGAAATGACATTTGATAGTCACATTTAAAATATATTTATCTACTAGTGAAAAGTTTAGAGCATACATCCATTTAAAATGTTTTTGGTTAAGATAGGATCTTATTTAACAAATTGTGGGTGAATTATATTTTTTAAGAATATATATTTTTATGTAAGATTAACATAAAATTTATGGGTAATGTCAAGGGTTTATAAGTTTTTGGTTGATCAGAAGCTAAAAGAAATTTATACCCCCATTTTAATGTGTTATGTGAATGAATTTGTATGTTATTTTAATATATTACAGGATTTTAGGAAAACTACTATATTAATGTTTAAATGACCCATTGGGGTTCGTATTGGATTTGATGTTGAGTAAATTATGGTCTACTATATTGTAGGGTATAAATAATCATGATGGTTTAAATGTGATTCATTGAATAGATGATTATTTCATAGAAATTTATAGTCAACTTACAGACTAATTTTTATATTTGTATCTAATTTTTTAGTAATGATATTTTGGTGATTTTTTTAAAATTAATAGAATATATAATGATTTTTCATGACAATTAAATATATTTTGTTGATGTTTTATTAGGATGATGTAAACATAACCCTTTAGATAAACATGAAATTTAACCTAAATTATTATTTGGGGAGAATTAAATTTAATTTTTTAATGATGTGAGTGGAAGGGTATAGCCTTGGAGATTGGACCATTATTTAATGTTAAGGTTATTGACATAATTAAGGATTTGGAGATTAATGTTGTATTTATTTTTTTATTTTCTATTCTTTTTTAGAAAAATATTATGCTAACAATTATTGGATCTTGATAATTCCTAAAGAAATAATGAATGTATCGATATACTTTTTCGATCAGTTAGAAGTTAATATTAGGGCTTCACATAAGACGAAAGCATCTCTAATACTCATAGTTTAGTGAAACATATTTGATTGTGATAGAAAGTGAATAACGAATGAAATTATATTTTTTATCTATGTATATTTCATCAAGTTACTATTTTATATGTAAAATAATTCTTCAAATCAATGAAATGGTTATTAAGAAAAAAATTCCCTATAACCTTCAATTACGATGAATTGATGGTCTTTTAACTCCTCCTTGATTTATCATCTTGAAATCGTTAATGTTATTCTGACCAAGTAATATATCACTCATTATCAGACCCTAGATGTGGTTTTTATCTTCCATGTCTATATTTTATCTTCACACAAATAATTTTCATATATGAGAACATGATTTTATATTATTCTATGTAACCATTTTGTTTTCAACTTTTCCTTTTTAATAAAACTTTTATTATTTCTTTTTATAATGTGAGTTTTGACAAACAAATTTTCAAATATTAAAACATTGATGAATGATAAAATTCTTAGTGTGTAATTTATTTAAGGGGGGATAATTTTACACTTTGAGATTTTTTGAAATAATTATTTTATAAGATTTTAATTTATTTGATTGCTTGCATGACATGAATCGTTGAATTTAAACGAAACATGATATACTAAAAAAATATTATTATTTTACATGATATTCATAACCAAGATATTGGATTGGAATGTATAAATAGGAAAACATTTATGAAATTTGGTTAGCTATAAATGTATAAATTGTATTCATTATTTTTTAGTTTATTATAAATGAAAAAAAAATTAAAAGAGAAAGAAATATTTTTTGAATAAATCGTTTTTATGAACGAAATATATTTTTATTTTAATAAAATTAATTATTAACTACTGTTGAATTATTTTAATGAATTTTATGCTTTATATATTCGATAAAAATTAATAATATTCATTTAATATTTTTTTTATGAATGGAAAAATTAAATCATGTATTGTAATAAAAATGTTTTTTTTAATGAAAAGTGGTTTTCATCGCGTGTTACACACTTATATTAATATTAATTTGTTAAATATTTGGAATTTAAATTTGATAAAATGGGTTACATATTTATAATCAGGAGTATTATATTTTTTAAATAGTACCCTATTTATTCTGGTCAATATAAATAGTAAATTTGGTGAATTTTGTTACCATGATAAAGGGTAAATCAAGTAATTAATGGTTGAAAATAATTTGATAAGTACTATAAAATGACAGTAATACCTTTCTTAATTATATTATAGGATTCCAATTCATCCATAATCTTCAAATATTTGGATATATAGTGTTTTCATTTTATTTGGATGTGATTATTACATTTATAATTATTTATGTATCGAAAATTAAAAAATGTCATACTCTTGTTTTTAATTACTATAATATTTTTAACATGGGGGAAAATAGAGGATATGTTCAATTATAAAAAGTAATTTTAATTATAAATTATTTATATTCATCAAGTAAGTTCAATTTTAAATTTTTACTGAAGAAGTAGTTACATTAAATGCTCACATGACACTATCGCAGTTGTTGTTCAATTAATTGAATAATTAAGTAGATGATATGAAAAAGATTAAAAGTAATATAATTTGAAGGTAATATTGTGATTAATGAATTTTATAGATTAATATAACATTTTAGGGATGTAATAAATTATTTAATTCAAATTTAATTTGTTTTCATGAGGTTATTTATGTTAAAGTAATTAATACTTCTAAAATTGATATTAATTAAATTTTATAATAAATAATATTTTATTAAATAATATAAAAGTCATAAAAATAATATCCCATAAAAAAATAAATTGTATAATGTTGTAAACATAAACCATGGTCCATTTATTAGTTTTTTTCATTTTATAGTAAAATTAGTAACCCTTTACTAGTATAAATTTTTAACCATACGGTAATTGTAAAATGATATAATGATGGCTTAAAAAGGATAAGTGGAAAAGTGTGATCCAATCATGGAAATATTATATCGGATGAATTTATATATAGTAAAAACATATTATAAAATAATTTTATCAATTTGGATCCACTTAGACTTCAAAGTCATTTTACGTAAATATTTTAAGAAATTACAAGGGTTCTCATCCCCTCTACTATAAATGAAAAACCCCTCCTTTCTCTTATTTACACCACTTTAAACATTATATGTCAAAAAATCTGAAAATATCTCTACTAAACACCCTTATGTTGATTCAAAACCCTTATTTTTATTTTTCCCATTCCATTTGTCTTAGAAATCACAAAATCATTCTAAAAACATCATACATAATTCTTATATATCCATAATGTTTAATCTATTCATTTCACAAAGTATTCATGAATTTACATTACAATTATTTTAATAATCATGAATCTGATTATGATCGTATTCACCTTATTAATTCGATTTAAAGTCTCTCTGTCTTTTATTCATTCCAAAAGACTTAATCGGAATTGAAATAGGAATCGATACCATCAGATTCACACTAATGAAGAAAATCGTAATGACATTCATCAAGTAAATCTATAGGATTGACGTTTTTTTAAAAATGAACACATAAAACGGTATTATCATATCTATAGGATTGATATGTGTTTTAAACTTGAATATGGAAAAATGTTTTAGCATTTTTAAAAAATTTACTCTTTACATTTAAAGTGAGTAAACCAAAATGATGACAAGCATTCTGTTAAATTTTTTTGAAACAAAATGTTGTTGTGATTCTAGTTATAATATCACCCTTGAATTTCCAGGTTTATAGGTACTCCTACAATTTTCAAAGAAAATATGACCATTGAAGATCAAGATAACCATTGGGATGAGTGCCAAAAAAATACCAGGGAATTTGAATATTGGACAATATGTGTGTGGTTCTTATATTTTTCATATGTGTGTACTGTGTTATTGCTCTCATTTTTTTAATGTGTAAAAGCATGACCAACTTCTTCTTAGTATTTTTAATTGCTTTAGAGAGAGTCTCTTTCTTAGTGAAACTTTGTCAGGTTTTATTCTTAAGATTATTCTGTGTTAATTTTTTTTTGGTTTTGATTGTTGTGATTATGATCAAGGGCTTCTGAGGCATGTAAGATAGAGGATCCAATCACATTCTTGATTGAGGGATTTTGGGGATAGCAGGACAGATCTGATTATTGTATCGAGAATCACTTGGGATAGGCAAACAAAATCTGATCATTGTATCGTGGGCTTAACCAGATGTGGTTAAGAAAGACTTTATTGAAATTTTTAATCAAGGGACCTTTGTCCAAGGTTACTTTATAACCTTCTCATTGGGTTAAAATAACCCTATTCAATTGTATTACTTGTTTCCTTACAAATAATTTATATTCTTCTGAAATTGTGATAGAAAGTGAATTATTTTATATTATTTATATTGTAAATACTTTCTTAAGATTCCTTTTATTTACTATATATTTCATTGTGAATAAAATTTAACTATAAATATGATTTTATATACTTTAACATAGAATCATTGCTTTTAGTACTACTCAAATTCATTGAAAATGCTATGATTACATTACAATTTATGAATACATTAATATATCATTTTATACTATGAATACAATGACACCACTTATTGAATATGGTTCTATTCACTAGAATAAAACCTTAGGACTACATATTGGAATCTAATTTATTATTATATTCTTATCATCAGAACCAATGTCCAATTCCGATTACTTTTTTAATATGTAGGAGGTTCTATGAATATATTTTGTTTAATTATATTAAAAAAAGTTTCTTTTACTATTAAAAACCAATGTTTTTAAACTTAAAGTTCACCCTATATTGTATTTTCCATAAACATATACATTTTGATCTTATACATTATACACATTATAGAAGTTATGGTATTCCCAAAATTTCCAACCCTTTATCCCTTAAGAGGATACCTAAATGAATTATTTCAATGAATAGGTCATCTCATTATCTGATCACTCTATTTTTAACATTTATTTTACCCTATATTAATAAACTATATTCATAAGAAATAATATATTCAGTATCATAAATATATTTAAATGTTACTCTGATTATGAACCCACCTTATTTCACCCTCTTTATATCAAATGGGTAGTGAAAATATCTCTCGTGCTTATGTATGACTTACTGTCTTTATATGGAGATAAAATTAATTTCTCATCACCATAATTTATGGATGGGTATTATGATGGGATTATTTTTAATATATTATAATTAGGAAATAATTATACTTATTAAATGGAAATATTATATCTAAATTATTACATTTCAAACAATTGGAAAACTTTAATGTTGATGATTCGTACGTGTGGACTACCACCTCAATGAAGCGATGTGATTTGTTTTTCATTTATTTTTTAATTGGATGTTAATAAGGTTTAATTTAAGGAATAATATATATATATATATATATATATATATTATAATAATAATTTTGGAATGGATACTTATTATTTACCTTTCTTTCGGTTCATTCTTGAAAAAATATTCAAAAAGTGTTCGTGCGTATGTACGATCTACAATCTCCATGAATGGTGTTGTTTATTTGGTAATCTATAAATTTATGAATAACTATAAAAATGTGTATATGAAATATTTAAGATATTAATAACATTATTTATATTATTTATATTATGGAACTATGATCAAAATATATGGTATAAAACTACCAAAATAAATCATAGGTGAAAAATGAAGGAGATAACACTCAGAATAATGTTTATAATTAGAAAAATTAATAAAAGGATGATAAAAAGTTTAAAGTAAATAATATATGTTATTATATATTTGTATATGGTTATATTGTATGTTTATAATAAATGTATATTTATTATACATGACAATTTAGTGAATATGAGGGAATTAGAACATAAGGAAAAATATTTTCATCTGTCTTTTATTTCTATTTGTCACTTTCCTTAAAAACAACTTGTTTATTCTATATTGTGTATATAAATACAATGAATTTATTTTATGAATCATATCATGAATTTTGTGTGATATAAATATCTATAAATTTTTTTTTACTTGGTATTCTGATTTAAAAGTTACCAAAGTTGTGTAAGGGTTTTAGGTTACAATATAATTGTTTATCAGGATTGTTTATGATTATGTTTTTGATGAAGAAATCATACAATCTATCTCTCAAGAAACAAATAAAAATATTTATCATCTTTTTAGTTTAATTAAATACATGTTTTCCATTCATTTTCTTTATCATATATTATTATTAAAACTAAAATATATTTTTAAGGAAAATCAACTTCATTTCTCTCTTCTATTGAAAACCATTTTTCTTCCACATAATTCTATATTAAAAATATATTAAAGATGGTTTATAATATTTTCCGTTTAGCGATTAAACTCAGTTGTACCCATGTTTAAATTATTTTAAAAATGTTTTTAAAATAAATATTACTTTCATTTTCCAATCAAGCCACTTTTTGAATTTTCACAAATGTTTGAAAGGAATGTTTTTTTTAAATTATATAGAATAAAATAAAATACCCACTATAATGAATTATTTTATGATTTTATGATTTATTTTAAAGTTTCTAGGTTTATCTATGTGTTTTGGGGGATATGGTCCAAGTATTCCATCCTAATTATTTACCAAGATGGGTTTTCTGTTTATGATAATATTTTAATGAAACCATTTAATTTTCCATGGGTTATGCTGTGATGAAATTACAATTGTTTATGAAACCCATTCTTTTTCCATCTGTAATGATATGATCAAATTTTGATGAAATCGTTATTTATATGGTTCTATTATGTTGAATTTTTTATGATATTGTAGAACACATATGTACAATTTCTATTACGTGGTGGTTGGGATCTATATCTCACTCTAATGTATTAGGTAAAGATTGACCATAATGGGGGGTGAACGTAGTTTTGTAAGGGACTCTCTACAATATGATAGTATTGGGAGTAATCCTTTACTACTTATTTGATTTGGAGAGTTAAACCAATGCACTGTTATAGTCATAGAAATGAGTATTGACTACTAAGGAAATGATTTTATATGATTATATGTTTCCCAAAAACTGATGTCTTACTCCAATGTGTTTACCTCATGGCTCATGTTCTTTTATTACTTCATGATTCACATCTTATGAACTAGAAATATTTATACCGCAACTCAAGATTAGGTTCTATAATACACAGGGTATGATATTTAAAAAATACAATCATGTCCTCATACCCTTATGTTTGTGATATGATCAAGTGATCATTGATATATTCCCTATTTATACATTCTATGAATATGGTATCTCTCATTTTATTGATTTTATTCCCAATGTTATAATGAACGGTATTATGTATGATATTCCTAAGAAGGTTTCTACTTACGATGAACTTAGTGGGAGATGATGTAGATAATTTATAAACAATTCGTTTATATGTATTAGATTCTAAAGGCACCAGAACTATACGATTATAACATTTATCCTCATGTTAAATAATAAATATTCATATATTGCAATGTGATATCTATGTATGAAAAGTATGGGTTGTTAGACTAAACATTATACTACCATGTGAATTTGGGTGTTGAATGGTGAATTTAAGTATGATTATTTTGTTGTTTCAGAAGGATTTTGATGTAAGTTGATGTTTTTGTCTCCCTTGAGTATATAAGTGAGTTCAGGGGTCACTCTTTGGTTTTAGTGTGAAACTGATGGGAAATTTAGAAGCATGGTTTTCACACACTGTCTGTCTAACTGTGCGGTTTGGGTCTGTCACCTTCATAGATCATGTGGTGAGGTTGGCACATGGTTTCCAGTATGGTCTAAATATTGTGTGACTGATTAAATAATACTTAAAATAAAAAACTAAATCTATATTACAACTTGTTCAATTTTAATACATTGGTTCGTTAACTCATTTGATTATCCTAGAACCTTTAATAAAGAAATATTGATAAATATTCTTAATGTGATTCATTTAATAACATTTGAATATAATGAATCATATTTTTGAAATTTTATAATAGTGAATTTATTTATTTTTTTGCGATCATTCATGGATGGGCATTACTAGAACTTCATGGGGTCCACCATGTCCTCAAACTCTTATTCATGCTTAATTAATATTACTATAATGGTATATGGAAAATAAATATAGTACCTGAAAAATTGATAATACTATTACGGTAAGTGAAATGTGTGTATATATATATCAACGTGTATACATGTGACATTAGGAAATTTACACTATATAAAAATGGAAATAAACACATTAAGGTCGTTCTCATATATATTTTTATCACAAATGGAATTTTATTGGTCAGGCATTTATGAAGAAAAAATTATCTTATTTTATTTTTATTTAATTTTAAATTAAAATAAATTTTACCAAAGTAACATTAAATTATATAATTTAAAATATATAGGTAAATTATTTTAAATATCTTGTTTACTTGTTTTAAATTTAAAAATCAACTATTTTTTTAAATATTCAAATAATATATTTTAAATTACCATTTATGTTATTTAGTTTAAAGTAAGTTATTTATATTTTTATTAAAATATTTATTTAAATACTAGGGGAGATTTTTTTCTCATGGTAAATGGTAATAAGTAATTTTTAAAATTAAGTCGACTTTATTCATTATTCATCAAAATAAGGGCGTCAGTGGAATGTTTACTAAAATAAGATATTTAAGAAACGAATCATTATAGATAAAATGGTGAATACACACATTAGGAAAATGCCTATATATAAATTTTTATAGTAAAATGTTTGGTAATGATCAAATATTTATAAAGAAAGTGTTTTATTAATTAACTTTTAAGTAACTTTAAATTAAAATAAATTAAAATTAAAATTATTTAATTAATTTTTTTTAAAATATTACTTAAATTTATATTTAATTTTAAATTAATTTATTTTAAATTATTAATTCTACTTGTTTATTTTAAATATTCAAATTATAATTTTTTTTATTTATATTCAAGTTATAATTTAAAATAACTATTTATGTATTTTATTAATATATTTATTTAAATAAGAAATTAATTTATTTTAAAAATTTTAGCAAGTTATTTATTTTACAGAATATATATTAATATAATTTACTTAGTTTTTTTTCATGTTACTTATTTTAAATTATCAATTAATATATTAATTATTGATTTGAATTATTTATTTATAGTTTATAATAAAAATATTTATTTTACATATTAATGTTACTTATTTTTTTTTAAATAAAATATCATGAATATTTAAAATAAATAAAAAAAATGAGTTATAACAAACAAGTTAAAAGTATTTAGCTATTTTTTGTATTTAAAATAAATTAAATTGTTGAAAAAATTGATACCATTTTTTAAATTAGATTAAAAAGTTTTATAAAAAATATACAATATGTAACTTGAATTAAAGAATTAAAATTAATTTTATATTTTCAAATAAAATCTTGAATAAAAAATTAAAAATAAATAACTATAATATTTAAATAATTTTAATATTTTAAACTAAATATTTTTTTTATAAAAAATTAAAAATAAATAACAAGAATATTCAAACCAAATAACTTTAATAGGAATATTATATGAAATATTTTTAAGGATTAAAATAAGTAATGTGAATAAAAACTAAATAACGTGAATGTATTAAAATAAATAAAAAAATTGAAAAAACAATATCTGAATATATAGAATTAATATATTAATTAAAAAATATAAATTATTTGAAAAATGAAAACTAAATAACATGTATGATTTAAATACTTAATTTAAATAAAAAAATTGAAAAATATATCTTAAATATAAATCATTAAATATTTAAAATATCTAAAATAAATAACATAAAAACAAAAAATAAAATAAATTACTTTAGTTTTTAATTTAAATAATTTCAATAATATTTTTTAAAAAATATTATTATTTTAAAATAAATAAAAAATTTGAATAAATAATAAACATGACTTAAGTATTTTCAAATATATAATAGGAATGTTATATAATAAATAAATTTCAATAATGAATTATTTATTATTTTTAAAACCATTAATTTTTTTTGTAAATATATTTTTAAAAAATTGAAAATAAAAATATTAGTCATTTAATCCCATCATTATATATATCAATGCATACTATAAAATGTGATTCTTTTTTTATGGTCAATAGAGGCTCTCATTTCTACAGGTCATCAAAAATATTTCATGGACTTTATAGTAACTAGTAAATAGTAATCACTATTTACTTTTTTTTATAAATTTTAATTCATTTCACAACACCTTCACAAAAAGATTATGAAATATACACTATTTCTTCTACAATTTAACAACATATAAAAGTCTATATATTATAAATATTTCAAATATCCAGGAAGTAATTTTACAAATATAAAAAAAAATTATCCTCCAACAAGTTATTTATCTATATATAAATGTTATTTTATATAATGATGTAAAGTAAATTTGACACATAATCTATTATAATAAAATAATAATTGCAAAAAAATTGAAGAAACATTTATTTTTTTTATTATATACACTTTAGATATATTTTAAAATTAATAATTTTTACAACGAAAAAGTAAATTATTATTTCCACAACACTACATTTATGATTGATGTGTATTTTATTCTTACAGATCTAATTATCAGTGAAACTTTGAGACCACATGGTCTATGTTTCTCATTTCACATGTTTTTAAAAACTCTAATATAAAATATAAATTTCTGATAATTTTGACCACACAATAGAGGAAATTTCATTCATTCCTCAATTAAAAACTAATAATAAATAAATATTTTTTAAAAAAATTCATGATGATCCAAAGTTGTTCCATCTATTTTGACCATATAACAAATGTTTTTATAATAAACTGACCCAGGGGTCCCTATCCTCATACCAAAGTTAGTTCACCAAAAATCCCAAAGTGCATTCATGATATACATGGACAAAAAACAATTGTTTGGACATTAACACTTTGTGAATGATTTTACATGGCCATTCCATAGAATAGAGACTATATATTTGTAATAATTTTTTTTGAAAGTAAATACACCAAATGATGGTAAATAACACAAACTAAGATTAATTAACATACAATACATATAAATACTAAAAATGAACCAAACTAACATTATTTATTTACAACTATATTTTATATAAAAATCCAATGAAATTCCAAAAAATGAGGAATATAAAGGTTGGGTATTCGAAAAGGGAAAATACATGATGATAAAAAAATATTGAACAACATGAAAATATTACTATGCTTTCCATATCCATGTAACAAGTATGAATGTACAACATTTCACCTCCTCTACACCATAGCTCAAGCTAATGACCACCCTCTATGAAAAAGTTGTACATTTCCTTTAATTATATAAAAAAGATCAAGTCTAAATACACAAAAGGTGTCTATATAGGGAAATAAAAAATTTCCCCATAGGATTTAACCAAGTTTATATACACATCCTCTATAAAATAAAAAATATAATGATAGTTTAAAATTTAATAAAGAGTTTTCATTTTCATGATTCTGAAAACAATTCTGATGGAGTAACTTATTTTATCCTTTCTTTTGAATCAAAACAATGTACCGAAGTGGAGTTGAAAATATAAAATTTTATAAATGTAAGAAAAAATAAAAAAAATATCATGGTTTGTGTCAAGGATTCTTGAGAGAATACCAATTAGATAAGTAATGAAGATATAGGATCCAAACACTAGTACCATCAATAATTTTCAATTAAAATGCTAGTGAGAGTGGAATCAAAAAGTAGTGGGCAGATACATGGAAAACTAAAGTTAATAAATATGGAAGAAAACATGAAATGCATGTGGCCAGAGTGAAATAATATGATATCAAGGAGACACTTGATTGAGTATTATACAAAACTAGTGAATAAAAAATGAGTTTGTGGGAGTTATCTTGGTATCTATTCTTGACAGAGCTAGTTAATCCAAATGATTTACGTCTATCTTCTTTAGATATTGTAAATATAGGTCACCAATAATATAAAAGGTGGGTCCATAGATATTTTAGGAGGTTCCTGAAGTGTTTGTGAGATACTCATCATTTTCTTTCATGAAGATCAACTATAACCCGACCAAGGTATTATCAGTATTTGATAATGTATTTTTTGTATCAATAGGACAATGGTGATATTCTAATTGATAATATAGGAAATACAATTCTTAATAGTGAATATTTCATAAATCTCAGTGTTTCTCATTTTAGGAAGTTTTCCTTGTCGGTTACCGATTGTGAATTCAAATAGACATCAATAAGGCTCTTTATAATATCACATGAGGCCATATAGTTTATAATTTTGGAGGATCACCCTATGGGTGGGTTTCGTCTTGTTAAATGGTTTATAAAAGTCCTCATTAGGTTAATATATAATGGTTGGGATCATGGTGCTTCTATATTTGATCCTTGTGATAAAAGACCACATGCATGCTATAACTGTTGGTACATGGATTACATCATGACACCTAGATTTGTAACCAAAGATAAAATATTTTTTATTACATATTATATAATTGAAATTTGTTATATAAAAGATATAATTAAATATAAATGCATATTGGGTTCACTTAAGAGTTTGAAACTCATTGGTAGATAACGTTTTAGTGTAGATGGGTTGTTTAACCAAACACAGTGGTTAGAGATAGTTTATGTGTAACAAGTGGATTTAATTTATTTGTGTAGATAAAAATGATAAATTTTTAGAATATTGTAGTGACCCATATTTATCATGGATTTGATTCATCTCATTTTTTTTTGTTAAGAAGTCTTCAGTCAACTACAAGGGTAAAATGATAACTTTTCCTTATGAGATCAATTTTGAAAAACATTATATGGACTCTTTATTATTAGAATATGATGTTTAACTTCTAGATATAGTTTTCTAATTTTACTAGAAAGTATAATTTTTATAGGTATTAGTTTTTATAATATAAACAAATAACTATTTTCAAACATGATTGTTAATTACTAATTAACATAATCTTAGATATAAATTCAAACACAAAGGTTATGTATTGAATTGAGTGTTTACCCTAGGAAAGGAATAAATTGTGTGCTCATATGATGAGACATAGATCTATTATTTTTGAGTTCTGATAAAAACAGGAAAATAACCAAATAATTAAAATTTAAAAATAATATTTAATTTTTAGGTTTTTTGGTGTGTTGTCTTCATGGACAGATGGTGATGACATGAATTTTTAAATATATTGATGGAGAAAATATTTTATTTTGTTATCTAAGCACTAATGTTGGAATTAATGTGTTTATTTTTGTGTTGAAATCATTAAGGGTGATTTATGAAGAATTTAGATAAAGATATTATGGGGATAAACAATTCATCCACCAAAGTTCATTATCTCCATTAATATATTTATTTTCTCTACTTATCTTTTGGTAAAAGAAATTATTTTGAAAGAATTCATTATAATCTACTCTAATTGATGTCTATTAATTTATTTTATATCTATTGTTCATGGTGGTGGTGATAATGAGGATCAAGAAACATGATGTGACCATAATGAGATGATGATTCTTTATTGAGGTAGAATATTTATTATTGATATTTCCTCATTCATCACATGTTTTTATACCCCCCAATAAAGATAATTCTCTACAATGAGTAAAATTAAAATCCAATATTAATGTAGTCATATATTTAAAAGAACTATATTTGAGTATATTATTCTGTAATGTGAATTATATATTATGTCACATGAAATGAATATAAATTAATCACTAAAAATATTTTTTGTTCTACATGTCCAGTTATTTGTGTAAGAAATTTAAAATGAAAATGATAAGGTCTTTAATAATAATAGTTTTGAATATAAATGATTAATTTTTGAATATCATGATATGAGATATTATTCTACTCCACCGGTTTTATGTGATAGGTCATCCATGAATAACCATGATGAGTAGCAGTGCCATCATTGTTTATTCCCACCAATTGATTTTTCATGGATTATCATACTAATGAATAAGTTTATATTGAGTAATTATTCTGTTATGTGCATAAAATTAAATATCTTTATTGAAACATTTAAAAATTTCAATCCTCTTTATTTACTAGAGAGTTGAATCTGTTTACCTTTTATCCCTATTTGATATTCTTTGTTTACCATGATTTAGGACTATATTTTTGGTTGTCAAAAATATCACCAACAAACATTCTTGATTACCTAATACCAAACAACACATTTTTATTTTCTCTTTGTTAAAATGAACTGAATTGATTATTATAGTGCAATACGAGTTTGAAAAAGATGGAGGAATCCAAAAAATGTAACACTAGTAAGGACCCATGTCATAAAAGAGCATCGTTAGACCGAACATGACACTCAATCTTGCACATGACAAGATCTCAAGTGTGGCTACATATATGTGATAGGTTATCACACATCACTGAGGATATAAATAGATTCAATGGGGTTAATGTACCCTCGTATCATAGTATAATAACATCATAAATAAACCAAACCCATACACATCCATGAACTAACAAGAGAGTATAGATAATAAATAACTAAAACAGAAGCATCCTATATCAAATGAAAATGGTACATATAGGATTATGGTCTAACTAATAGAAATCAAATTATCCTAAATATTCCAACCACATATAGAAAATAAATAAAATAAAAAAACATATACAAATTCTCTAGTTCAAGCTCTATGAAAAAGAACATACCTTGTTTTCACAATGATTGGACTTCTCTTATTTGTACCTCAGACTCCACATGAGTGGACCTTATTGATTAGGAAACACTTAAGGATAGACCAATCCAATGTGCATCATGTGATCAACCGGAAAGAATGGGTTTAGGGATATAAATATAACATAATACACAACCCCAATAGGTGAACCTATTATCTATTATTATATAATTGTGTGTGGACATGTCATATTCCCAATGTAGATGAATGAAACTTAAAAAATAAAAACAAATAACAAAAAATAAGTAAAAAAGAGATAAACAAAAGTAATCGAAATAAAACATTGAACCTAGATATCTATCATGACACCCAAGGTAAGTTTACCCCTACTCTGGACTAATCCATAGGATTTATAGTTTGTGTCTCTCCTATACACTTAATATTATATGAATTATCCGAATCAAGAAGTATCACCCAAACATCAAAGGCTTGTAAAACATGAATGTTGGATCCTAGGGTATCACTATTGGTATCCAAAACCACAAAACAAAACTATCAAACTTTAAAACTCCAATAGTATGATATGAAATGGTGAATGGAACATCCAGGTTAAGGTACTAGGGAACATATCAATACCCCATAAGTCTTTCTAATCTAGCATCTTAAATTATCCATCTATGATGTCAGATGTCCAAAGGCCATAAGCTAATATCTAGGAGAAATATGTTCAAGGAAAATATCTATTGTAAGATCCCCATGTCAAGTAATGGGTTTCAAAAATCCAGATCTTCCACAATATCTATATAAATTCCTACTACAAGTGAAATAATACAGGAGAGAATTCAATAAAACATTGGGAACCCCCCCATCTTGTAACATACAATAAGTATCCTGTCGCATCTAAATATTGAGAAATAATATTCTCAAACATTAAGTCCATGATTCATGATAACAAGGGATGAACAACTCCCAATCCCACAAATAGAACATGTTAAGTCCAACGTAAACCCACTCAGGGTTGACATCTCATGAGGCATCGTCACTAGTTCTATAAAACATAGTATGAATAACCAACCCTACCAGTGGTTACTCTCACCAAGAATAACATTGATCCAATAAAATCAAGATAAAAATCAACTGATCATTTTAAAACACAAGACAATCCTTGAATATGTATATTCTCGGTGTAGTGGAAGTGTGTTGGTGGGTTTTCCCACCACTAATTTTAACATTTAACAATGTTCAATCTGAGATATGTCACGATGTAAAATGAAAAATCATCGGAATAGAATGAGGGATGAAAAACATAAGATTGAGTCTTAGAACCATAGAGATATGATCATAATATGTTGGTTATAATTAATTTAATTAATTCAAAATAATTACCTTGGTGGAATTCTTTCTTCGTTGATGTCTCTGGTCACGATCATGTGATCCATCATTGCGTTGTAGAATCCAAGTGTAGGATTCCTCTAGCGGTGATCCACACATGTGCCACGTATCTCCAAACGACGCCGAAGGGATCTCTGGGTGTTAGTTTGGAAGAACCTTCGCTTGTGATGTCCACCTCTGATCACCTTGGTCTCTAAGTCTTGAGAGCGTTCTTGGAGGAAGGAGTTCTTTCGGACTTGAATGAATTCTCCAGAGTTGTTGTACACAACGATTCTCTTGTGAAAAAGTGTAGGGGTTGTGAGGATATTTATAATTGGGTTTGAGGTTATAGAGTTATGACAACAAATAAACACATTACGTGTTTTATTTATTTTATTAACACTTATTGAAAACCCCCATGTCAAATTATTAATTCCTTGACATTCGCCCACACTGATTAAAATAAATATCATTTAATAAAACAATATTATATCCTCAAAATCCTGACTGGAAAAACTACACGACATGTAATCAATAATACATGGTGTGTACTCATTTTCCATAAAACTACACGGCGTGTATAGTTAATATACACAACGTGTACTTTTATTTTCCACTTTCCTTTATTTCCTCCACCAAATTTATTAGACCTTGAGTAATGGTTATTTATGTCTTAAATAATGATAACTACATCACCAGCTAATAAATATTATTTCATCCACAATATATTCTCTCGAATAAATAATGTCGAAATAAATGCGATCAAGCATCATTAAATAATTATTAAACCACATTCGAGAATAATATTTATTTAACTTGTAAAATTAATATTTAACTGAGATACATGGATAGACTTAGTGTGTGACCCTCTAGGACTCTTTCTCAGTGGCATTAGGTGGGGCATGCCTAAAGTCCAAAGTTATCATCTAGAAACACGCCAAGGCACCCATGGAGAAAGAAGATAATGCTTCAATGACATGTCACCTCATTAGAAACATACCGTGTAATATAATCCCTTTGTCACAATATCTCGAATCAATCGGGTTGCATGCTTGTGTCATCAACCAATGTGCTCGATTATTCCTTCTTTGACTTTCTGGAATCGAACTCTCCCATACCTTACCATGGCCATGGATTCATTTAGGCTATATGAATTCCATCAAAGGGCTTGAGATATCGACTTCTGTTATGGAACAGAAGGGACAAATCTTTTCTCGCAATATCTATTAATGCATTATTACTCGTGACACACCCAATGTATCCTACCTCGCTGCGAACAGCGTGTCATCACAATTTTCATCAACACATCTATGTGCGCGAGTTGTAATACCCATTAATAATAATCTTATAGTCTAAGGATCAATACACAAGTCCGCAGATAGGAACATCCAATAACACTATGAAATGTGGATTTCCTATTGGCGGGTCTCATTCTCATAATATCCTCCTGGATATTACCAAGGGCGCACACCATGAGATGATGCCTCAATGTTTTATGAGTCCTCACACCTAATGGCTTGTATTATTTGTGTCCCTCAAATAATATCATTCATCCATAGAACATATATTCAATAATAGTGTTATGGCACTTCTGCATTCTCATCATAGCAGGGATCCGCTATGACCCATTAATGCAACACCTATCTTTACGAAATTATCACAGGAATTTTCATGCAGAAGAATAATCAAGATGTGATAAGGCTTTTATTATTGAATAAAGTACAAAGTAGTTGGTTCTAGGCCACCAACTCAAATATACATCCACTTGGACTAGATCCAACTTCTAACAACCTTTAACCCACTAGCTCTCACATGATATTCATGCTTCTATTGAGATAGGTCTTTAGTCATGGGGTATGACACGTTCTCTTTTGCAGACACTCTACTCACTGCAACTTCACCCCTTTGATTGAAATCCCTCATGAAGTGATACTTTCAGAGTATATCCTTTTTCTGTTGATGTGACCTTGGTTCTTTCACAAGATCCACCATTGCAGTATTATCACAATACAATGTAATGTGATCTTTACTGCTAGGCACCAATTCAAGCTCCTGGACAATGTCCCGAATCTTGACAGCTTCTTTGGATATATTTGAAGCCGCTATATATTCAGACTCCACTGTAGAATCGGTGACAACTGACTGCTTTGAACTCTTCCAGCTCACAGCTCCACCATTAAGACAGAAAACATATCCAGATTGCGACTTCAGATCATTCTGATCTGTCTGAAAACCAGCATCAGCATACCCTCTGATTACATGCTCTTCATCTCCTCCATACAGAAGTAACATATCCTTAGTTCTTCTTAGATACTTAAGGATAGTCTTAACAGAATTCCAATGTTGTTCTCCTGGATCTGCTTGATATCTTCCTACCATGCTCAGTGCATAGGCAACATCAAGCCTTGTACATAACATGGCATACATGATGGATCCTATAGCCGAAGCGTATGGGATATTACTCATTCTATCTTTCTCTTGTTGTGTCGGAGGACACATTTTCTTAAAAATATGTAGGCCATGTGACACTGGAACTAATCCCCTCTTGGATTGTTCCATACAAAATCACTTTCGTATCTGGTCAATGTATGTACCCTGACATAGTCCAAGCAGCCTCTTGGATCTTTCATGAATGATCTTGATCCCTGGAATGTAAGCTGCTTCACCCAAGTCCTTCATGGAGAAACACTTGTTCAACCAGCCCTTAACTGACTGTAAGACTGGTACATTGTTTCCAATAAGCAATATTTCATCAACATATACTACTAGGATAACGATCGCATTCCCATTAAACCTCTTATAAACACATGTCTCGCATTCGTTCTTAATGAACCCAAATTTCTTTATGGCTTCATCAAATCAAAATTTCCATGACCTGGATGCTTTCTTTAATACATAAATGGATTTCTACACCTTGCAAACCCGTTTGTCTTCACCTGGTGTCACAAAACCTTCTGGTTTTTTCATATATACATCTTCCTGAAGGTTCTCGTTAAGGAATTATGTTTTGACATCCAACTGACAGACCTTGTAGTCATGGTAAACTGCAATGGCAAGTATGATTTTTATGGATTTAATCATGGAAACAGGCAAGAAGGTTTCATCATATTCAATTACTTGACATTGTTTGAAACCTTTATCCACTAGCCTTGCTTTATAGGTGCCAAGTTGACCTTCCATGTCCAACTTTCTCTGGAATACCCATTTTCATCCAATAGGATTTACATCAACTGGCTCATCGACCAGAACCCAGACATGGTTCTGATACATTGAATCCATCTCAGAATTCTTAGCTTCTATCCATCTTGCAGCTTATGAGCTTTCTACTGCTTCCTTGTAGGAGATAGGTTCATTATTATCCAACAATAATGATTCACCGTCCTCAGTGACTAGGAAACAGAATCTCTCTGGTTCCCTTAACTCTCTTAAGCTCCTACGCAGTACTTTTGTTTCTGGAACCTCTTCCACAGGGACCTATAGAATTTGTTCCTGTACCAACTCCAGTGTATATTGAGCATCAACTTCGAAGAAGTCAATATTTCTCCCATTATCCTTCTTGAGGATGTTCTCCCTCTAAAAAAAGACGGATTCTATTGTGACAGTCACTTTCTTGACTGAAGGGTTATATAGGTAATATTATTTCGTTTCCTTGGGATATCCTATAATGATACACCTCATGCCTGGGGTGCAAGTTTGTTTCTTGAGGATGCCTTAACAAATTTCTTGCATCCCCATACACGTGTGTGCAACAAAATGGGTTTCTTTCCATTCCATAGTTCATAGGGAGTTCCCTTTGCCGCCTTAGTTGGTACTCAGTTTAATGTTTATGATGCAGTTTATATTGAATATCCCCAAAAGGATAATGGAAGATTCGCATGACTCATCATCGACCTCACCATGTCCAACAAGGTGTGGTTCCTCCTTTCCCTAACACCATTACACTGTGGTGTATAAGGAGGAGTGAGCTGAGATAGAATCCCAGACACTCTTAGAAGATCAATGAACTCTAAGTTCAGATATTCTCCACCTCGATCCGATCGAAGCTTCTTTATCTTCTAACCAAGCTGATTCTCTACTTCAATCTTGAATTCCCTAAATTTCTCTAAGGCCTGTGACTTATACATCATTATGTAGACATAAACATATCTACTCAAATCATAAGTAAAATTAATGAAGTAAGAATATCCACCTTTAGCTTCTATTAGAAATGGTCCACACACATATGTGTATACCAATCCTAGAAGCTCTATGGCCCTTTCACCCTGTCCACCAAAAGGCAGCTTGGTCATTTTTCCTTGTTAACAAGGATGACATCTATCAAGTTGTTTTAGCTCACTAGAGTCTAAATATCCATCTTGGAAAAGATTTTTCAAGCGCTTCTCATTCACATGACCGAGACGGTGATTCCACAACTGGGTGATGTATGAGTCATGGGAGTTTGTTTCATTATCGATTGCCAAAACATTGTTTTCGTAATTTATTACATACAAACCATTATTTAAATGTGCCATACCATAGCATATGTTGTTCTTATAAAAGAGACAACCCTTATTTCCAAATGTGAAAATAAATCCATCCATGTCCAAACAAGATACAGAAATGATGTTCTTGGTAACACTAGGCACATAATAACAGTTATGTGAAACCAAACTCATTTTAGTCGGCAATGAGAGGTGGTAATCACCAATAGCCAATGCAGCCATCCTTGCTCAATTGGATGCTCAAAGATCCACCTCTCATATGGCAATCTATCTAAATCTAGTTGGTTTCTGCATTTGAATATAGATATGAGCCCTATAAGCTGTATCTAATACCTAATGTGTTGAAATGGAAAGATTACACTCGATAATGAACACACCTTTAGTGTCCCCATGCTTTTGGGTGCAGTTCTTCTTCCAGTGGCACTGCTTGTCACATGAAAAACACACGACCTCTTGTTCCTTGTCCTGCCTCTGGATCTTCCCCTTCTTAGAGAGACAGTGTTCGGGGGTTTTAGACCTTTTATAAGTCTTTGGCCCCTTTTCCTTTTCCTTCCTTTTCTTGTTCACCATAAGGACTGTGGGTTTTTCACGCCCCATGTCCTTGTCTACCTGGAGAATCAAGGTCAGAAGCTCTGATAGACTCTTCTCATTGCCTCTCATGTTATAATTGACAATGAAGCTAGAGAAGGTCTTGGGAAGTGATGATAGGATGAGATTTGTACGCAACTCATCCAAGAATTGAATCCCAAAGATGTCCAGGCATTCAATGTAGCCAATAATCTTGACTCTATGAGGCCCAACTGGCACAGACTCTCCAATCATAGTTGTAAAAAAAGCATTGGAGATCTCATACATATCTTGTCTCGCCTTCTCTTAGTAGAGATCCTTAGGGCAAGACATCATGCTATACGCGTCCATGTTTTCATGTTTCTTCAATAGATCGTTAAACATTTCCGATAGCATGAATCACTGGACATCTTTGGCATTATTCATGTGTTTAATATAGAGAAATAATTCCTCATCACTGGCCTCTTTCCCAGGCGCAACTGGATTAGGATCTTCCTGCACATAGAACTTCCTTTTGTGGCGAAGGATGACGCGTAAACGCCTCTACCACTCTTGGAAATTGGTGCTGGTGAGAAGGTTTTCCTTCTCGAGTATGTTTCAAAATGAAATGTTTGATGTAATTTTCTTGTCGTTTCTACAAATTAAGATGAGCAAAGTTTTTGTACTTTATTAAAAAACTGAGACAAATAAATAAATTAATACTTATTAGTCTCCCACTATTTTATCAAAATTCAATATCCCTCACCATTGACTTTGGAATATTCTGTTTCCTGGATATTCTAGTGGCAAGGATCCATATTTCCCTTTGTATTACCCCAACTAGGGTTGGTCAAGAAACTTGAAGGGTTTTAGGTAGGCATTCCAAATGCCAACTGCATTAACTCGTAGCTCCTTGATCCGTTGAGTGGACTCCCCAATCCTGAAATACATTTATTTTGGATTTCCTCAACCTTTGCCTCTTGGTCACACCAAGTCATGCCATGGAAGTCAACCCTTGATGCAAACCAAGTTAAGTCAACCCAAAACCTTGAATTTGAATTCCACGATAATTGAAAACACCCCAACTAGGGTTGGTCAAGCACTTTGAACAATGGATTGATTCTAACCAATATTATGGAAGGCTATACCGACGTAATATTTCTTTTGAGGGATTTTATCCTTATACATCAATTTCTATTTTATTATCTTTGATTACATGCTTGTTAATATTAAATGGGATATACTTAATTGATTAACCATGTCTAAGATAATATTTACGTATAAGCTGGTTTTATTTTTGTCCCATCTTGCATGCTCGTTTAATTCATTAATTGTGTGATCGGGACAACACACCCACAATAAATAAACCATGAAACTGACAGAAATAAAATAAATGGTATGATAATGAGTTTTTTCTATTGGTTAGTTTATCTAGCAGTTGATAAACTAACCCAAAACCTAGGGGAGAAACACCTTGAACCTTTTGGGTTTGTGTTCACATCTTTCCACCTGTCCAACTTTGTATCTCCTTGGATTGGTTTCACGTTGGATCTTAACTTGAGCGGCCTCCACTAGCTTGGGAGCTCCATCCATTACATATGAATTTATCTCACATGGAGGTGAGGGGTAAAAAGGGGGTTTTACATAAAATAATACTTGGGCGTGTATGCCCTACATAATAATGAGGAGATGGCTCACAGGCCAACAAATTTAATTTAAAGAAATAAATTAAAAGAAACCATTCACATACAAAGGTCTCAGTCTTGCTCATGATCATCCATAAATGCAATGATATTTAATCATAAATAAAACTATCATTCAATTATTTAATTGTTCTTGTTTAAGATAAATCATGCTCGAATCAATTAATTATTTGTAATTAATCAATCTTTTTATCTTAAACGCTTTTATAAACATCCTTGAGATTCTCATACATCATAATTTTAAACAAATAAATTCATTTAAAATTATCCTTGTACATAACTTGTACCTTGGAGGCAACCCGGTGAATTCCCGTTCATTACGCAGATGTTAAATTAAACACATATATCTAAAAAACTGATCACCTGTTTTGCCTCAGCTTTACGCCTACACCATGGTACACATCTCATGGGTTTGTATAATATAATAATAAATTTTAATAAATCTTCATAATTAGGGTGAGTACACGGTGTGTAGTTCTGACTACTCGACGTGTACTTTTCTTCACCGTCCATCCGAAGTACACGCCCAGGGACAAGGCATGTTAATGTACTTCAGAAATTTATGGAGTACACGGCGTGTTCTGTGGGACACACGCTGTGTAGTTTCCGCGTTACACTGTTTCCAGCAGGGAAAGACATGTATGAGGTACACTATCCAACCCTAACCCAAAGGGACTACACACCGTGTTTAGTTGGACCACACAGCATGTAATCCGGAAACCATGGGCCACTTGTTCCTGGTCATCACACGGTGTCATAAATGACATAGGTATACTCCAACACACAGACTAATTTAGCGGATCAGTCAATGAATTGAACCTAGACTACATGGCGTGTACTTCCGAATACACACCGTGTATTCTGGTTTTGTACGACCAGAAACGTTTGTCTCCTTAGGATGAGTTCCACTATTTTATTTTAATCAAAATTAAAAGAAAAAATCGTTTCTGTGAGGTGAACAAGAAACAAGAGAGGGGGAACAGATCTTGATATTCATATTTTCAGAATGACTAAACTTGAATTGAAACAACTAAATTATTAAATTATTAAAACATCAATGAAAAACTAAATAATTATAATCAATGATATGACCGCTCTGATACCACTTGTAGGTTCCGGGCGCAGTAGAAGCACGTTGGTGGGTTTGGCCAACTTTAATTTTAACGTTAAACAACGTTCAATCCGAGATCCATCACAATGTAAAACGCCGAATCTTCGTAATAGAACTAGGAAATAAAAACATAAGAGGGAATCTCAGAACCATAGATATAGGATCATCATATTTTTGTTATAATTAATTAAATTAATTCACAAGAATTACCTTGGTGGAATTATTTCATCGTTGATGTCTCCGGTCATGATCCTGTGATCCGTCATTGCATTGTAGAATCCAAGTGTAGGATTCCTCTAGCGGTGATTCACACGTGTACCATGTATCTCCAGACGTCACCGAAGGGATCTCCTGGTGTTAGCGTGGAAGAACCTTCGCTTGCAATGTCCTCCTTTGATCGCATTGGTCTCTCGGTCTTGAGATCGTTCTTGGAGGAAGGAGTTCTTTCAACCTTGAAAGAATTCTCCAGAGTTATTGTGTACAACGATTCTCTTGTGAAAAAGTGTTGGGGTTTTGAGGATATTTATAATCAGGTTTGAGGTTAGATAGTTATGACTACAAATAAACACGTTATTCATTTTATTTATTTCATTAACTCCTGTTGAAAACCCCCATGTCGAATTATTAGTTCCTTGACATTCGCCCATGCTGATTATAATAAATATAATTTAATAAAACAATATTATATCCTCAAAATCCTGATTGAAAAAACTACATGATGTGTAATCATTATTACACGGCGTGTACTCGTTTTCCATAAAACTACACGATGTGTAATTTATTTTACACTTTCCTTTATTTCCTCCACCACATTTATTAGACCTTGAGTAATGGCTATTTATTTCTTAAATAAATATAATTTCATCACTCACTAATAAATATTATTTATTCCACAATATACTCTCTCGAATAACTAGTGTCGAAATAAATGCGATCAGGAATCCTTAAATAATTATTAAACCACAATCAGGAATAATTATTATTTGAATTGTTAAATTAATATTTAACTGAGATACATGGACACACTTAGTGTGTGACCCTCTAGGCCTTTTTCTCAGTGGAATTAGGCGGAGCCTACCTAAATTCCAAGGTTAGTGTCTAGAAACACACTAAGGAACCCATAGAGAAATAAGTTAACGCCACAATGATGTGTCACCTCATACGAACGCTTATTGTGTAATATAATCCCTTTGTCACGATATCTCAAATAAAGCGGGTTGCATGCTAGTGTCATCAACCAATGTGCTCGATTATTTTTTCTTTGACTTTCCGGAATCGAAGTCACCCATACCTTACCATGGCAATTGATTTATTTAGGCTATATCAATTCCATCAAAGGGCCTGAGATATCTACTCCTGTTATGGAACAGAAGGGATAAATCCTTTCTCGCATTATCTATTAATGCAGTATTACTCGTGAGGCACCCAATGTATCCTAACTTGCTGCGAACAGTGTGACGTCATAGTTTTCATCAATACATCTAAGTGCGCATGTTTTAATACCCATTAATAATTATCTTAAATTCTTTGGATCAATACACACGTCTGTAGATAGGAACATCCAATGACACTATGAAATTTGGATTTCCTACTGGCGGGTCTCGTTCTTATAATATATTCCTGGATATTACCAACGGTGCACACCCTGAGATGATGCCTTAACGTTTTATGAGTCCTCCCCCTAATGACCTATATTATTTGTGTCCCCCTAATAATATCATCTGGCCATAGAACATATATTCAAGAATAGTGTTATGGGACTTCCGGGTTCCCATCATAGTAGGGATCCACTATGACCCTTTAATGCAACAGCTATCCTTAGGACATTATCACATGCATTGTCACGCAGAAGAAAAATAAAGATGTGATAAGGATTTTATTAATGAATAACGTAAAAATTAGTTGGTTCTAGGCCACCAACTCCAATAGAAGACACCACACCGATAAGGAAAACCACTATGAAATTATTCCCATAAAATAATTCTCAACCAACCATAAATTCTTGTGAATGGATCACCAATTAGAAATAATCCCATAAGATAAACCTTGAGGTTATGTTAGTTAGTTTTAAAATACTACTCAATGACACATATGTTTACTCAAAATCCCATATTTTATTACCCCCCCCCCCCACAAAAGGATCTAACCAATCTAAAAATACATCAATAGGTTTCAAACCATAACCTATCAATCCTCATGTAATCGGTTCTAACTTCTGTGGACTTTCCAAGATCTTTTTAAAAGAAATAACTGATCCCACCTTTTGGGAACCTTTTAAAATAATCTAAAATAAAACCCACTTAGTTTCCTTTGGCCATTTTATCCACAAATCCCCCAAACCATAACCAATCATTGCACCACAACCCATAACTTGGTAGGATTTTAAGTCAAAAACTCAAGGAAACAGTCTCACCAAATCTCACCGAATATAGTACACAATATGGATGGCCTCCGCATGATAAAAGGATTAAAAAATGTGGATCTAAAAATTAAAATGATCTTAATAAACTATAAAAAATTCAAATTCCATCTCATGGGTGAGAAGATAATACAAAAGTCTCTAGAGAAGTAGTATCTAATTTTCACCTCATGTACATGACTTGTTCCTCTAACAACCTCCTCAGGTCATGTACCTAAATCTAAACTATCATGTACTTCCTGAGTATACATAGTGTCCCCCTTGTACAGGAAATGTAATCCACTCAAGGTATATGAACATATAAAATACACAGGACTAGTCCACCCGCTCAATATATCCTTTATAAAGGTACCCTACACAAGATATGGTTGTATATCCCATATGAAAATGTGACACCCACATAGGGTGTCGGGCCAAATACCCGACCACACCCCAAGTCACTATGTATGGTGTGTTATAAACATGTATTTTATGTAGTAAAATCCTTATTCCCCACAACAAAAAATAATAACACATAATGTGTTCTCTCTAAATTACACATTGTGTGATAAGGTTTTTCCAAATGGGAAAATGCTTGAGATCACCTGAAACCCTTGATTTCACTGAATACAATATTAATCAACCCTCAAGGGGTCCCAAAAAACTCAAAAGTACATTAAAATAAAAAAACATGAGTATTTGTAACTAAAAATGAAACAAATATCTTCACCAAGGTGAAAAAAACCAACCCTTCAATCCATAATCTATGTCATGTCTCCACTGTAGACCGATATACCTCTAATCGATGAATCAAACGCAATGCACCTCTATGTCCAACCTATTTTCTCAATGTTAAATGCACCAATGTGGATGTCCTTTTTCATAAATTACAACCCATGAATATGTAAATAAATAAAATGGAAAAATAAATGAATGAAAAGACAACGAAAAAAATGAAATTCAAAAAACCGGTTTGGGCCTAGTCCCATGGTTAGTTTAGGCCTCGTATAAGAAAAATACATTTTTTTGAACTCAATGAAGGGGTTTAAATCTCAATCAAGCACTCCATATTGATGATATGAAAAAAAATACATTCAAAAATTGATATAATGTAGTTGATAAAATTATAAAAATTCTATGAAAATACCACTAGTTCAAAATCCCACCAAACTCTGGTATCAGGGTCAGTAGCCTGTTCCAGGGTGAATAGACTGGTTAAAAAATTATTTTAAAATTATTTTATATAATATATTACCATTTTTTCCTTCAAAACAACTAGGAAAATAAATTTAAAATTTATCTCTATTTTTTAACCTATCGTGATGTTGTTTATGACACCCCCTATAACTACCCATCCTTCTCATAAATAGACATTACATCTTTTAAGATGAATACTCAACAAATTACATAAAAAAACCCTTGATTATTATAATGTTTAGTGTATTTAGAGACTATAAATATAATATTCCAATTTCATGAATGTTCTTCTTCATATCCAACAAATATCTTCCAAAATAGTAATCTTCCTAGACATACCCTACCTAAAACATTATTCAGAACATAAGGAAATGAAACATAAGTAATTGTGAGATCATATGATTAATAAGGGTAACCAAGGGAGATATGTAAGAAAAAAATGTGCATAAGGGTATGAGAAAATGATCCTAATATTTGAAAACAATACCCTATTTATTAATGATTTTAATCCCAATTCATGGAATAATAGTTGGAAGTTCATAAGACTTGTATCATTATAAAATTAAAGAATATTACCTATAATAGTATAACATTGGCATAAGACAAGATATTGTGAAATACACATAAGTATATAAAATCATTTCTATTGTAGTAAAGGATAACTATCAGGGCTATCATGTTGGAATGGTTCTATTCCCTAAGCCATCTTAATAGTCATTGTTCATTCCCAAGAGTATAATAGTGGAAGAATTCTTTTCATAAACTAGGTGAACTCACATTTCCAGTCCTTTTTATCACTAGATATATAAATCTCTACCAAATGGATTATAGGGAGATATAGGTCCCACCCATCATATAATGAAAATAATACCTATGTGTTCCACAAGACCATAAAAAATTCCTCATATCATAAATAAATAAATTAATATTTGATTCAAAAACAAATAATAAATGGAAACCCTATATAAAATAAATTAGTTTCACAAAAATTTCATCATTTCATCACAGTATAACATTTTTAAAATAAAGAGGGTTTCCTAATAATTTCAAAATGGTATAATATGTTCACTAGAAATGGGTTTCATAAACTTGTTATCATCATAAATATAAATCATTTTGGGAATGAATAGGAATTTTATACTTGGATAAAATCCCTAATAAATCATATGTAACATAAAAGGATATAATAATATATAGAAAATTATTATTAATGTTCACTAAGAACGTTACTTGAGGAAAACTACATTTCCCCTTTAAAAACACTTTTTTAAAATATAAATCATTTTCAATATCCTTATCATTTAATATATACCTCGAAACTTATAAAGGAATAATTGGAGAACATTTAATACATATCATGAAAAAAATATCATTTACACATTGAAAAAAACTTTTTAAAACAAAAAACCATTTTCTAAAACCTTTTATTTTATAATAAAATTTGAAATTTATAAATGAAGTTATAAATATCCTTTAAACCATTTCTTGTGTAAGGCACCCTTTATAATTTGAACAAAACATTTCAAAACATAAAAAAATTTCTAAGTCATTTTCTTTCAATATAAACATGGAATATTATAAAGTAATCTTCAAATAAATTATTCTTCATGAAAGTGGAAATTTCTATTTATGTCATACACATTAAAAAATAGATTATATTCACATTTTTTGATAAAATTTCATAAGGTCCATTATCATAAAAGCAAAAAGATTCATTTTAAAACATTATTAAGAAATTAAAATAGGGGTAAAATTAAATTTAAAAAATCTTTAAATAATGTTTGAAAATAATTTTAGAATTCATCGATACTGATGAAAAAGAATTTTGGATCGAAGAGTGAAATTAAGTCAGTTTTCAATAAAAACAATATTTTTTACTATTGAGTTCCTAAAGATAGAAAATGAGGGGAAAGATGTATTTTCAATAAATAACCTTAGTATAAGAAAACTCATGTGTCTCTTGAGATATAGATTATAAAAGTTTATCATTAAAAGAAAAATCATAAATAATCCTAATAAACAATGAGATTATATCATAAAATCATTATCACATTAGTAATAGTTGAACTTTAAACCCCATAAAAGATAAATAAAAATGGTTATATAAATAAATAAAAAATTTGTATAATAATCATAAAATTAATTAATGTAATTATATACACAACAAAAAATAAACTCTTGGTGAATATGATATATGTCTCATAGAAAATAAAAGCGATACAAAAACTCTTTACCTTAAGTCTCAAATTCATTTGTACAAATTTGGAAATATAGTGAAATAAATATAGGTCTATTATGAATATATTCCAGAACCATACTTATATATATCATTCTATATATAATTCACTTATGACCTGTTATTATTCGTTTATTAATAATTCCTTGTTAAAATAATGTTTTAGTTAATAACTATATCGTTTCTTACACATGTTTTGGTTTTGTATATTATGTCCTTTAATTTTAATCATTATTCAACAATATCTATAATGTTAACATGATATAAATATCATATATATCCAATATAATTTTATCTATACTAATCCATTAAATTTAGTGATATAAAATCAATTACACAACTCAAAGATGTAGTAGACTGTACATATGCATGAATGAAGTTTCAATTTTTTGATGGATAGAATGTATGAAAGGTAAAAATTATTTATCACCATTTCAGAATCATTATTATTTCCAATATATTACATAAATATACCAAATTACTCTTTATTACCTTCCATATAAGGAGTTAGTAAAGAAAAATTCACATCACTTTACAATGTGGTATTCCATCGCACAATCGAGTGATGTTATCGTATTTACCACGAAATTGGAAGTAAGATTTAATATGATATATTATAATTAAAAAGATTATTTATGATAAAAATACTATATATTTATATATATGTGTGTTTGTGCATTTGTTTTGTATTATATCCATCACTACACTAATCTAGGGGAAGTGGCGATGAAAGAAGAATTACAATAGTTCGTGAGGTGGTAGTCAATTGTGCCCACGATCGCCAATTTTGTTTCCCAGTTGAGGGAATATGAGATGGATATATTTAATTACATTAACCTATTTAAATATAATTATATGTAAAATAATGAAGTTAATATATCATTATGGTTACATATGGTTTGGATGACGTGAAATATGAAATAAAACAAAAACATATGTTTACAAATTTTACATATTTTATAGAGAGTCTCTCTAGGATTATACCTAAAGCCTTCAGAGGAGGTTTCAATATTAAAAATTAATCCTATATGACCATGTTTGTTTTTTAAAGAATGTATTTGGTCTTTATTGGTTTAAAGAAAGGGTGGTGGATGTGTGAAGAGGATATGAGAGGGGTTTCCTTCTATAAATATGGGAGATGACAAACACAGAATTTTTGAAAAGAGTAAAGATTACAGACATTGTTTTCATGACATAAGGATAAAAATTATTTACTTATAGAACTTTATTTATTTAAAGTTATAAATAAGGCCATATAATGGGTTTTAGAAGAGTTTAGAAGTCAATTGTATCTTATATTTTTTGTTTTACACCATTGTAAACCAATTTATATATAAATTGTGGTAATTAATTTTAAATGTTTAAACTATTTATTTTTTTAAAAAATTATTTTTACCTCAAAATAAAATATAAAGTATTCTGAATCCAAAAATGGGATTCATTTTTACAAATTTAATTTAAAAATGATGAAAAATTTAATTTAAAATTAAACCCACAGATGAGAATAAAAATTGGTTATCTAAAGAGAAAATTCTCTGAAGTATATAATTTTTTAATATCTAAATTCAATATATAATTATTTATAATGACATGAATTTGATTTATAAATTTATTTTTAATTTAATTTCAATTTTAAAATAACCATAAATTTTTATATGTTTTTAAATTCATTAAATTAAAAATAAAATTCATAATAAAAACTTGTATTATTTACTATTCAGTGAGAAAATTATCATTCCAAAAAAATTTTAAAAATTTACTCAAAGATAATTTTTATATAAAGATTAAAAATTGAAGTTTATTTTTTCAAACACATTCAAAAAAATTGTAAAATTACATTTATTATATTTTCATAGAATGTATTATAAAAATTTTCTAGGATAATATTATTTTTGAAACATATAATTATTTTTCCAAAAATTAAGTAATTTTTCATCAATATGTTTTATTTATATAAAACAATTATACATAATATTTTAAAATTATTTATTTCCATTCATACTAATAACTTTAAAAGCTATGTTATAATGTTATTGTGTAAATAATAAAATAAATATTATATCTTGGTTCATTTAAACTCAGTGTTGTGTTTAACATAAGCTATGGAGGAAATTTAATTTATTTCAAAACAATAATTCATAAAACTCAAGGTATTACACCCCCACCGTAATTCATCTATCCCTATATAATTCATGATTTCAACTCTATTCTATACTATACCTTGTGCGCTGCCACAACCAATTCCACCATGACCATCCATAGATCAGTCTCACAACACTCTCGACTCCTCCGATATGAAGGTCATTCACTTATAGTTGAAAATATTCCCCCACCATAGGTGTATCCCAATCAAATCCTATTACAAAAAACATCACTAGAGACATTAAATATAATTATAAACTTAAGGACTCTATACAGTGAATATCCCACACTAGAGAGCTAAAAAAATAAGAACTAATGACTATTACTAGCTCACCAAGAATGAAACTATCAATTCTCAACAAAACACTTAAAATGAGGACTACATATTAAAATAGCCTATGGAATATTCCTCATAATATTTCATACCTTTAATTTCTCATTGAGAATATACCTCAATAGGAAAATAAAAACTATACAACTCTTGTTCATCTAAGCCCCAAAAAACACATAGCTGATGTTAGGCTAATGTGCCTAAACCTACTGAGCATGATCATTATACTGACCAGTTAAAACCAGTCTGAGAACCCATAGTGGTCCTATTCAATATACACACATTTAACTCATGGAAAGATCAACCACCAAACTAAATGACACCCATGGATCATTCCAAAAATAGAATAACCTAACCATGCTCTCATCGCACCACTATAGACTCAACCAAAACTCATATCACAGATAAGTCCAAGATTACAACTAAAATTCCTTATCTATCCAACCATTATTCCAAGAGCACTCTAAGTTATCTACCTCCAAAACCCAAGGAATCCACAAGCCTAACCACATAAATCTTTAGTGTGACCACAACCTTAGGGAAACTAAATCATGATCCAAAATACCTTTGAGTAATCCTTTAATTAATAGATCCAAAGTAAGGGAATCCCAAAGCCCGCACATACCAACAAGGGTATCCCTGTATCCCTCAATTATGAGAATGTATTTCCATCAATAATGAATATCTCAAAAAAAATATCAACATGGAAGATCATTATATGAAAATTTCATGTAGTTAGGTTGAGAATAAGGCTACTAATGATATATATAAGACAACACTATATAAGTCATTACAGAAAATTTAAAAAACAAACTCCCATCATCATTTAGTTCATATATAGACAAGAATATTTCAGGTGAATAACAAATTCTAAGAATGATTCCGAAAAATTTACCTCTTACCATTGGTCTAAGAGTCATAAACCCTTATGTTATAAATCCACAAACCCATGTGGGTCACACTAGGTGAATTAATACAACAATCAAAATGGAAATAAAAAAATAATCCTATCACCATGGTAACCTTTAATTCCCATCCAAAAATGTTTTACAAATTAAATAGTTCTTATTCCATAATATGTTATAATACATTCTTAATCCCCCTATCAATCAACCACACAAATAATAAAACATGATAAGCTCTGATACTATTTTCTCTAGAACCAGGCTAGGTTGACCCAACACATCACTCAAACCAGATAAAAAATAGACATTAGGTGTAGCTCCCTATATTCCACATTATTCCAACTAATGAAAAGGGTATAAAGAGATACATTTGGTAGACTATACCCTTGGATCATAGAAAAAATAGTAAAAATAAATCAAACATAGAAATTTCAATAAAAATTCAGTAGAGTATGAAAAATAAATAATTGAAATAGAATAATTTTATATTAAATAAAAATATTACATATAGAGTCATAGACATGATAGTACACAAAGTCGGATCAACCACTTATCCAACCACACATAATGATTAAATAAATAAATGAAAATAAATTTAAAAAATTATATACTTATAACTCCAATCTAAAAAATATTCCTAGTAGTACACCGTGTATGTATGGGTCATAGAAACTCAAGAGGAATTTAAATTTTTGAGTTTGGTGGATTGGAAATTTTGTGAATGAAGATTCAGAACAAAGTTTTAGTAACTTTAAAACATTAAAAAAATGATTATTATTGGTTTTTTGGGTTTTATGGGTTTGGGGGGCTTAGATGAGACTTAGGGGAGGTTGGGTGGATGCCACAAGTAAAAATATTTAATAACAACTCACTAACTAATGGTCTATAGTAGTAGAAATTTATACCTCCTATAGGCAATAGCTAGGTTGTGTCCATCACTAACTATATGGTGGTATTAAAAGGGGGAATAATACATTTCCCCCTTTATCATAAACAAGGGTATCCCCTCCTCCTTCATCCTTCTTGATCAAATGAACAATGGTCAAACCCCCTTGGGTTTTCTCTTCTCCAACGATCAAGGGCTATTTTTTATGTTTTCCTTCAAACCCAGTAATATGTAGGGATATATTCCTACCTTATTTTCTAATTTTAGTTTGACTAATTAATGTATTGTTTTGACAATTTCTCTCGATAATTCCCAAATTAACAATTTATCTTGGGGTTTTTGTGTGGCTTACATTGAGGATATCATGTGATGATATATTCCCACCTTTATACGTCATTTTGATGTAGGAACGTTGATAATTTTATTTTTAGATGTTTTTTGCATTAAATTAAATTAAATTTATAATTCAATTGTCATCACCCATTCAATATTTTATTAGGTTTCATTACGTACATCCCATGGTGATGTAGGAAAGCTTCCGATCGATTATTCGATGGAGGTATATCATACACCCAATTTTATAAATGTTTTTATTTAAAATTAAAATTAATTTTTTAATAATATCAGAACCATTGGTTTGAGATTAATCCTAGAACATGATTAGGAGTACAATATGGGTTGTTGGAAATTATTTGTTCATGGTTCCAATGCGGTGAGGCTTGTCCAATGGGATTATAGGAATTTTCAGTAATTAAATGATAATGCATAATGATTTATAATTTTTTGGAGTTAATTTACTATGTATATTATTATTTTAATTAATTAGATTTGTTTTTTGGGTATGATAAATGGAATCATATGTTTTGGAATATGGATAGATGGGTTTGGTGGGCCATAATGAGACTTTTAGAGTTGCTTTAGAAATGGGATTCCCTTCAGTTTATTATAGGTGGTCTATATGCATATTCCTTTTAGTGTTCTACTTATATATATATAAATAAATTATGTGTGGGGACAAAAAATTAGGCATTGTATCTCTTTAAAATTTTAAAATCAGTTTAAAATAAATGAAGGCCTAAGATTGATTTTCACAAGGTTCCAAGGGCCCAAGAAGATCCTCGTACACTAGATAGATATCATGACTACCGAAGGATAAGTATATAAATTCGATCATGTGACATGGAATATAAAATCCCCATGGGGGTGTGAATTAATTATATTTAAATAAATACAGTGGAATTACCCAGGTGAAAGGAGACCTATTAACCCCTAGGTAATTAGGGTAGATGAATTGGTATGCATTACCAAGGGTTGCCCATGTGAGATACCTTAGATCCATTAGGCTATTAGAGATGAACATGTGGCGAGTATTGCTTCCCCTACTAGGACATAATCACTTTGGTGGGCAGATCCTATAAATATTGGTAAATGGAATGAGTGTTTGGGTTGACCTAACATGTATGAGAATGGGAATGCGCATAAGGTAATCACCCTAGTGTAAATTTCCTTTGAAGATATGGGGTCCTTTGTGAAACCTAATGGGACCCTTCTAGGTTTCCCTGTTACATGTGACCCTAAAACGAGGGAGTACATGGGTATAGGGATAGATGGAAATGAGTTTCCCCTTGGAACCAATATATATGAAATGATCCTGATGTAAAATGGATAGAGTTTATGGAATTATGCGTTTGAAAAACAGGAACATTGTGTTTATAATTCTATCTATTTTATTTTGATTCACCATATATGCCAATATTGGTTTCCTAGGACCTGACCTATGTGTTTTAAGAGATATTATAATGCTAATGTGGATAGATAGTGGTAGTTCTTGGGATCTAGATTTTTTTTCTTAATTAGTACTAGTGTGATACGACTAATGATATGATGTCAACATCGATGTGAGATATTTTTCATAGAATAAAACTGTTGGCACATGTTGGAATTCATGAGAATCCATGATTCAACCTTGGGTATATCTATAAACCATAGTTTATATGGGTCTCTAGGTTTTCTACCATGTGAAAGACCTCATATACTAGTTTGATTATTGCTATCACAGTTATTTTGGTCTGATTACTAGGACACCACTAGGATCAATCTAGAAAATCTAGATAACAATACAAATATATGATGTAGATTATTCGGATTCATAGGATCTGTTAAGTTTGTATTGTGTCATAGAGGATGGATTTGGTTTAGTGAAGTCATGTGATGATCGAGATTTGGATGTGATTCATTTATTATATTGGAGCTTGTGGATATTCTTTGGGCAGCAAATATCTTAAAGTTGAGACATTGATGAAAATTTGTTTGGGAATTTCTTCCACAATATATTTGAATTCCTAGGGATATTTATAGGATCTAGTGTATTATGATAGTGGACCCCTAATTGTGCAACATGATCAGATACAACCCAACACTATGTAAAGTAGGATTAGTTTACAAGAACCACAAGTCCTATGATCTATACAAGTTACTCGTACAAGGGTGGGACTTTCACTACCTGAGTGGTTATGGTTGGCATAGTTATCATGTCATATTCAGAAAACCCCTGAAACTATTTGAAGCATAGTATGGTGGTTATTGTTTTGCTAAAATATTTATTTATTTCAAAAAATAACTTCACATACACATATACTACATATTCTAGTTGTGAAAATTAAAAAATTGGTTGATAGAAACTGATTTATGTACTCACACCATGATCAGAAATATAAGGAACTTGGGAACTCAAGAATAAATTTCACTTACTATAGGAACATGTTGGGAAGAGGACTGGTATGATGTTGATGATCGATATGAGGTTGCTCAATTGGTATTAAAGACTTCTATTGGGGAGAGGAATAAATATTTAGTTGAGGTTCTTGTACTTATATTTTATTCTTTTATTCCATATTATTAGTATGTGTGATTAGGTTAGTGGGAGACCATAATTTTATGAATATATTAACCCATTTCATATTATTTTTGATTGGGATGTTTTATTTATCCTTCATAAACAAATTTTTATTATTTATATATGACTATTATTTATTTTATCCATTACTGCACACATTAATATAGGGGGTATATCCTCTCCACGGTACCTACATTTACCATTGCTACTAGTCAGAAGAACCTATAAGAAATATCCTTCTTGGATTGCAGTTTTTTTCCTCTTTGGATTGTGTGATTGAGGCACCTCTTACAAAATTCTACATGAAAGTCATTTCTGGATAAATTGACCTCTCCTTCACATGGTTTGAAATTGTGAGGTAAAGAGCTGTATCATTCTTGGCTTTATTGATTTCCATATTACCTTTGACAATATTCCATTAATTTTCATATAATGAACTAACATATCCATCATAATTAAAAATTATTATGGATATTAGATTGAAGTGAATATCTGGAACATGCCTAAAATATTTCAAAAGTAATATGTGTCTGATTTTAGTCTCCAGAAAAATATTACCAATACTAGTGATTTTTGATCCATAATCATTTCCCAACTACACATGTCTGAATCTCCAAGAAGTATAAGATTAGAAGAAATTTCTTCTTTCCATGACAAGGTAGGAGGTTCTAGTGTCAATCAACCATGTCATGTATTAGCTTTATATATTTACCACATATCCCCAAATAATAACAATATATTCATTTAAAACTGAAAATTCATTATTTTATGGTTTACCTCTATGATTCCTCTAAAATTTCTTTTTCTTTCAACACTCCGAGATAATGATACTAGTATTTCCACAATAGTGGAACTTCCTGTCATAACTTGATCCAAATTTTGATCACTACATCCATTAGATAATTGGTTCTAATTTTTCTCCAACTTTATATTTCACCTCTAATTCAGTTTCCCTTGACTTTTAGTGAAAAGATCCTTTAATTCATGCTTATATCCCTTTTATTTCCCTCGATACTCTTTAGTCAACATTTTATCTTTCACAATTCCCATGTTGATCTTTCCATCTATATTTGAATTATAGACTGATGAAACTACTATATCCCATTTTTTTAAATAACTAAACATTAACTATAACAAAAATTCAGCAGAATCATTCATTTTATTGGAATTCAATTTATAAAAAATACCTCAGTACTTTGTCATATGATTTGAAAAATTGTTCCCGTCATTATAAATCATGTTAAAAATAAATAATATCATGTTTTATTTAATACCTTGACTATGTTTCTATAAATAATTCCCAAGATTTTTCAAATAAGAAATCATCATGTATTTTTGAAAAATTATGAAAGATATTGTTGTCGATTCACTACCTGATTTTGGAATCATACATCCTATTGAGAAGGATAAACTCAAATTTATCTGGAAGGATATTGGCGAATGTCTTCTCACTAGATTAAACAATGTCAACTAGTTTAGTTGATGGATATTCAATAGTCTTATTATTATCCACTCTGGTATTCCATTAATATTTAATGTTAAAAAATATTCCATTATGGTATTATAGATGGAATAATTTAAATCTTGGTGTTTAATGTTGTTACATATATTCTATTATATTAATTTTGTTATAATATAATAATTCTAACTATAAAAATGTGTTTTTAGTGGTAATGATAGTGAGAAATTACTCATATATAATAAATAAAGTAATTTGATTTGACAGGATATGATATAATAGTTTCAACTATCTAGATAAACAGATGAGGTTGTGCTGATGTTTCTCACAGAAATATTCTTTGGAAAACTCATATAAATTTCACATCATGTGTTAATAATACCATATTCTCTAGAAAGGGATTCTCGTAGCACCAAGGGTTTCTCTTAAAGGGTGACCATCTCCATTGGCTTCATTTGAGCTCCATTTCAAAAGATATTTACACCATTGTAATCATCTAGATGATAACTTCTAATATATGGCATCAAAAATTGATTTTAACCACATTCAATTTTCTATTCACTGAAAAAACTCCATACACCATATTTGATTCATCCTCTATGCCTCAAATATTACTTTTTTGGGATATGGGAAGTTCTAGGGGAAGATGCACACACAAAACTAGAGAGAAAAACAGAAACACACAAGATTTACATGGTTTGACAAGGGTTTCCTATGTGAAAAGTAGAATGGGGGCCTGAATTCCAATATTTATCTCTCCGAGTAAAATGTTATAGGATCACCCCATTATAACAAAGAGTTTTTCAATATTTCAATTACATGGTACATGATACCATTTTAAATATGAGATATGTTGCAATGTTAAGGTGTTGATTCCAACCCTTGAATTCTTCACATGTCACCTACTGTGTATCCACTATTTTGGATACCAAAAAATGAAGAAATTTGTTTCCGACTATAAGTATGGTCAATAATATAGACTTCTTCAAATATTTTTATGAACATATCTTCCATAAATCACTCCCAAAATTGGGAATTCCACACACGGGAATCATGAAATAATAGTGAAATAGATATGATCACCCTTGGCTAGATTTATTAACTGACCATCTCCCAATGGTTATTCGTGTACCTCAAGAAGTTCCAATAGTGTTGGAACATTATGATCCGAACCATGAAGATCTCCCCTAAAAAAAACCATGTGGAGATATCTAATCTTTTATTGGAGAGGGTAGAAATATCTCTAGTATGGAACAATTTCCCAGGCCATAATCAACCACCTCTGGTTAAATCTATATTTCCATTGAACATCATCTATCATCTCTATAAAGTTCATTGAATGGAACTACCATAAATCAGGTGATTACTATGTTATAAATATCTATGAGTATCAATGTCATTGCAAAGAAACATCAAAACAAGATAAAATAATCGGTTGTACTAAAACATCTATAATAGCTCATAAATAAGCCAATAATTCTCTATGTAAGAGTCATAATCCACCGTGTAAGAGTCAATGCATATATAGAATAAAGTTAATGTGGAGAAAATCATTGAACAAAAGACAAAACCGATTTATATTGGTAATAATCATTCTTCGTGTAAGAGTAAATGATAGTTTTTGGGTAAGGGTTAGGGGACCTTAATGTTAGGGTCAATACCTGTACAGTAATGACCTGGTGCCTAAACTTGCTTGCTACTAACCCAAGGGGTTTTCAAAACCCCCATGGAGTGGAGAAAATCATGAGGTTATTAGATGTATAAATAATGGGACTGATTTCACCCTTAAATCAGAGTTAAGAACAAAAAAAATATTCTAGAATTTCAGCATGTCCCATCTATAGGTCGGAAACCCACAACAAAATTAAATCATAAAATATAAAAGAACATAAACAAATGGTAGATATAAATACATTATTTCATCATTGAACTCCCACACCCAACCATTAGACACAATATGGAAAATAGGTTTTTGTGGATTGTAATTTGATATGCAATGATTATGTGTTGAAAATAGTCATAAATATTGACTTATTTATGATAGAATTTATATCCCAATGCATATCCTCTTGACCGAAACACAAACTGTATGGTGGGGAAGGACTACACACAATGGAAGTCCATCAAAAATAGTCTTATTTTCTCAATAAAATATTGTGAAAAAGGGTTAATTTATCACAAACAACATTATATGTGATGAAGAATGGAATCCAAAACAAATTTCTTATCAGTGGAGTGAATAAAAAATATATACGGTGGGTAGTATTTGGATGAATTTGATGCCATTAATTTTTAGGTTGGGTAGTATTTGAATAAAATATAACACAAATACTATCTTTTGGGATTATATTTTTATCGAAAATTGAATTTTATAATTAATATAATCTACAAAAAGTCCATGTATCATCCTCCATATCACTCTTAAATTATTAAATCCTCTCCACTTCTCTCAAGTTTCAATGCTGAATAATTAAATGTTTTTACAAGAAATTTTTAAAAAGTGCGTCAATATATCTATTCTGGTACATGTGCTAATTTTAATGAATTTCTTTTAATCCTTTTTAAATTTTTGTTAATTAACTTTATTTTCTTTAAGGATTAATTATTAATGTTTTAAATATTTAAGATTTTTTAAATTAATTTATATCAATTACCAATAATTATAAATAACTAGAAAATTTAGTAATAATCACCAAAATTAATATTAATTATGAATAAATAGTAATAATTACATATAATTAGTAATATGTATGAAAGATTCATAATAATTTGTGATAATTAGTGATAAATAATCATATGTCGTAATAAAAATTTGTAATTAGTCATAATTTGTAATAATTAATATTTATCAAATTTTTTCGTAATAATCAATAAATTGTAATGATTATTAATAATAAGAACTAATTAAGAATAACTAGTAAGTATTCGCAGAAAATGGAAACAATTATAATTATTTCATAATAGTAACCGGTAATTAAAAATAACTAGTACCCTGCCCGTGCATACAGACAATGCTATAATTCAAATATAATTTTCAAAGTGTTTTAATTGTTTGAGTTGTAAATAATGAAAAAAGGTTAAAATATGTTAAAATTATAGAATTAGTGATAGATAATAATGAAAAGAAATGAAAAATAAGAACATTTATGATAAATTTTATAATAAAAGGAATGAAAAGGAATTTTTTTAAAAAAAGGTACAAAAAATATGATGTATCATAAAGTATATGTCAAAAAGAATGAAAATTTATGTTCACCTTGGATAAATAAAAAATCTATATATATTTGGCATTTTTAATAAAAAATAGTAAAAATTAACATTGTTTCATGAAAATTGAAATTGTGATAGTAACATATTACTTATTATTTTGAAACAATGGACACATAAAAAACATGTCTATAATGAATGATTTCTTTTCAAAAAAACAGATGACAATAGTAACAAAAGTTATAATTTTTAGAGTATGTGTGGTGCACTTTGTAGTCACACAGTGTGGGGGAAATCCCTATTATTAATATCCTCATAGAAGTTCCCATGAGTCATTTCTCCAATGCTCACATCATCATTTATCATTTGAAAGGATAAAATTCTACTCACATTCTAATGACTGCAATTTGTAAAAGATAATGACTACAATGTGGGTTCCTGAAATGCTGACATCATTGCACCTATTCTCACATCGTAGCTGAAATTATCACATCGTTGCTGCAATGCTCACATCATTGCTGCAATGCTCACATCCTAATGACTGAAAAATGGTTTCTTGGAGAAGTTCAGTGTATCTCCTAAAATAGAAATATTAAAATTTGGACACTGTATATTCATTTATCAACATAAAAGATAAAATGATGTCTTATATGTGTTTTCATTGGTTTTATGTATACATTTATAATAGTAGAGTTAAAAGTGGAAGTATTAATGTAAATGGTACTTTTAATATAACAGATTCAATAATTTTTTTCCATTACCTTGGAATTATAACATCAAATTTCAGTCAATTTTGTCAGTTTTTTTGTTTATCTTGTTCTTCAAACAGGGATACACATCATCGACATGGATTGTTATTTCCACAGTGTCTCTAAAGTTTTTAACATTTATTTAAACCACTTCATCATCATCAAACTCACTACAAATATTTTTTTACAACAACAAATGAATTTAATCAATAAGTAGAAAAATACTGACAAATTTAATCATTAAACTAGAAATTTGATGTTTACCAATTTGAAATGGGAAGAAAAAAACAATTTTTCTTAATAATACACTCAATGTAAATGAAATTTTAAATAATTAGGAATGTCCACTCCAATGATTTAATGAAAATAATAGACAATGATGATAAATATATTAATAACCATGTGGGGGGAAATTTGTAGTTGTTGTATAAAATCTAATTTCATTATTGTAGCTGACTCAAAAACATCTGGTGCTTTCATGTTCCTATAACACAGTTGTTAAACGAATAATCACTGACCCAGTATTGAATAAGATACACTACAATAAATGACACAGTACTAAGGAATATATAACATGTACTTAAATGGAATCATGAAAATATTCGATTCAGAATATTGATCTGTTTAGTTTCAGAAAAAATCATCTTTTATCATGTGTATAGTGGTGTTAATTATGTAAATCCATCACAGGTTTTAGTATCCTAACTTTTAATGTTGGATTACTTCAAACATCCAATGTTGGTTTCCTTCTGAAGAGGCATGCGTTTTTGTGGGGTTTTCTTCACACATTCTATTGAAGACCTAATCCTGATCTGTGACATTATACACCTTCACCTCTGATTATATATTCAGACTCTCTCTTGAAGTATTTTTATAGGTAATGAAATAAATTAGGCTATATTATTAGAATTTGGTATTCATGGAGAACCATCACTATAAGGTACTGCATCCTGATAGGAAAGTCAATAAGAGGAATAAGGATACCCAAAAATAATTGAATGAAACATCACAGTAAATACAATAGTTAGTAAGTATTGAAACAAAATAGATTGATCTAGTGCTTGAAATCATAGCACTGGTCAAGGATTATAGGATCGTGTATTTCTCTAGTGGAATGTTAAAACATGTCACCATCTCTTCCCTGTATGAACCCCCCTCTCATGCACTAAAAGTAGGAGAAACCCAAAAAAAAGAAAAACCAAAATATATCCTATAATATAACTACACACGATCATCTCAAATACATTAATGTTTCATATTAAATGTAATCAATAGTTCACTCATTAAAAATGATTTTTTCAGGAGATTGATCATATTAGACATACAAAAAACATGTAATATAATAGAAATACAGTTTCATAGAAGAAAACATAATGTAGAAAAAATGTACTAATCCGAAATGCTAAAACATACAATCTTACGAAACAAAATTTATGAAACATCATGTATAGGTAGATAAAAATAGAGGATCAATGGGAGTAAAGGATTATAAATATTGAAATTATATGATTGAATCAGTTTATTCATTATCTAGTGATACACTTTTATATAGTATATTGAAATATGTTTTTTTAGTAATTTGTAAAAGTCATGAAAATGGGTTGCAGGTTTGGAAATATTGATTTGGTTTATACATTTTCCAAAAAGTGATTCATATATCTGAACTTATACATTTTTTAATATTTTTACGTTTGATGTACATAAAAAAGTTAAAATGAATGTTGGGTAAACTCGAAGGTGTGCAGTCGATATGAAATACATATATCAAACTAAAAAACAATGTAAGAAAACCATTTAAATAAGTTATCTTCATTTTCTTTTTGGAGGATTATGATAACATGTGACATCTATATTATCCAATCCCAATCAAAGATTAACAAAACATCAATATTTATTGTGCTCTAATACTTATAATCGCTACCAAAATTTTGTCACCTTCCACTTATTATTTCACGAGTATCCCATCCTCCACAAGATTCAAAATGAAGTTGTATTTTATTGAAATATGATTCAATAAGGAGTGAAATTAGGGTTTTTTGACCTAGTGAATAAACCCCATACAATAAAAATATAAAAGGTAGATATTTTTCCATTTTAAAATATTCAATTATACATCCTTAAACTTAACCAACTGTTAAAATTATTTATTAATAATAATATACATAGAATCCATTATTAAAATTGAAACTATCAATTTTAAATGTGACATAGAGCTCATATAACAGTCTCAAAAATTAAAATAAAACCACTTTTTTTTATTAGAGTATTAATATATTCAATAATTTAAGCATCTATAATCAATTTAAAGGGATTATCTATTTTATATATCATTGAATGATATTATTATATATTTAATTAACTAGAGATCCACAAGAACACTCATATTAATTTTTTCAAAATCACCATGATTCTTAAAATTTCACCAACTACTACAATGATTTCCCGACTCATACAAATAGTAGTTTCAATTGTATCCACAATAATGATTCAAATCAGAACATTCCCCATGGACAATGTATCATCATCTATTTTAGGTGTCTACTACATCGAATGGTTGAAATTTATAGAGTTGTTAGTACATATAGGATTAAACATAGTAATTCATAATCAGTCCATTAATTTCTAGATTTAATATAACAAATAATTGAAATATATTTCTGATCTCAATTATATCTTGATCCAAATATTTAGTATATACATAGATAGGCCAATATAAATCATCTCGGTAATATATATAACATAAAAAATGAAATATTAAGTGGGAAATAGTAAACAAGTAGAGTTCCATAAAAATACTATTGCTAAAAGTTGATCATGGTATCTAGATGCTATCTGGGAAGGTGGCACTAGTTCACTATAAATGAACACGAAATAAGACTATATTGTATTTAATATTGGAGAAATATATGACCATAATTGGGAGAGACAATATCATAATAAAATTAGGTCCGTAATAATAAAACTTACAATCATAAATAAATCACAGTTACCAAAAATGGAAAGTCATATAATTGAAAATCCTAAATAATTATCAAATAACCTATATAGAAAACATATGTAATTAGGATTTCTATAATATTTATCTGTAGACATACTTCACGTAATGAGAATAAAAAAAAACATATATATTGATAAAAGGCCAATTTCTTCATCTTCCTATTATAATCTTAGAAACAAATATGAAAATATAATACAGTGGTCGGGACATGCCTCTTTATTTTCTCCAAACTCGCAATTAATTCTCGGCTTATGTAGGAAGACAAGTCATTATTTTGTAATTGAAATTTTCATCACTAGGGTTGTCAATATCACCCATGAAAGGTCCAAGCCAATGTTTCCCAACCACTGTGAATCTTATGAATTTGGTTTAGGAAATTATGAACCAATATCTTTGGAAAAGAGGGTTCTGACATTAAATAGACCACACAATTAACATTTAGTAGACCACAAAAAACATATATGTACCCCTAAAAAGATAAAAATGGAAAATAACAAACCGCACAAATGAACCTTTAGAAAAAGGTTTAAATTAGTAAAAAAAATCAAAAAAATCAAATGAGTTATCCACATAAAAACCCAAGGAAAATATCGCCTATGGAGATTCTCACGCAGTTATTTGATGTAGATGAAATACCTTTAAAAGGCAACATAGTTTAGATATTTAAGGATCCAAAGAGCTCGGATGCTACATCTAGGCATGGATTCCCCGAGAAAACTCCAAAGAGCTTTTGGGATGTACAATAAGTTGTCCAGAAAATATCTATGAATGACTAATAGGGAAACATTTTAATAAGAAGTCCATAAATATCTATGAATAATTAATAGGTAAACAGTTACATATAAATAATCATTAAACATTAATAATTCAACTACTTGTATGCAATTAGTTAAATGTCATTTCCATGTGAATGTAGGGGAAGCAAGATGATATCTCCAAGAACTACACATTCATGGTATGTGGATCCATGTTGATAAGTTAGTGGGGAATGATTTGTAACCGAGTCAGTTAAAAACAAACAGAATAGTGGGAAAATGGTTGTATTATTTGAAGGTCAAATAGGATTGTGAAAATAATATGAACTCTATATGCACATACGAAACACCAAAAACACCCTACAGAAAATGTATTTGAATGTGGGAAAACAACTATATAGTGAAACATATCTTCAGGAAAGGAGAGATCCATGAAATCTTATACTTTCAAACCAATGGTGAGTAACTCCATTTAATCACGACACCAAACACATTCAAATATTCATTTATACATGAGTTTAAAACATTTCCATGAACATTGGGTTACATAGTCAAAAAAACCATGAAGGTAGAATGAAATGAACACTGTATAATTCCATATTCACCTTCTGTTACATATATGATTTGTATTAAGATCCATTTCATATATTGATTCCACAAAGGTTGAATGGTCCCATCATGAAATGGGAGAAATAGAATGTGATAATTGGATTAACTTTATTTGTGTTTGGTAAAATTAAAAATCATTCAAATCTTCTTAAGAAGGGTTCCTTGAACACATTGATACTCTCCATATTTATATCCACTCCAGATAATTTTTAATGGTGACCCATCTACATTTAACAAAAATAAAAAGATTCAAATCCAAATGAATTGAAATGTTAAAGTGAAAAAAAATATTATGTAAAAATGATTTTAAAGATATTTTATGATCAAAATGCTAATGACTAGAAAAACATTTCCTAAATAAACTAAAAAGAATTAAAAAAGTTAAAAATATTTTGATAAAAAAGTGTTTTTGACACAAGATTAAATGAATTAATCTGTATCCACCCATAAAATATAGACCTAACATGAAGGTGTATATAACTAGTCACTCATAACTATCCATTGGTTCCTATAAAAATTACATCATTTCATATTATAACATCTACCTAAAAATAGATCCTTTTAGCCTAACACATGTATGTATAATATACAATAATGTTATAATAGAGACTACCTACTTCATAGAAGTCATGTAGTTTGAGATATAGTATTGTACATGATCTATTTTTCTTCCCACAAATCATTCTCAATTGAAATGAATACAATTAATCTAATCCTTCACTGTAAAGACAAATGGAAGAACCACACACACTACTTTAGGTCTTACAATTAAGAATATAAAAATACAATTAAAAATGTAAGGAAGTTAGGGAAATTTTTTCTCTATAGTATGTTTGAAAACACATTGAAAACATTATATACTATGATCATGAATAGTTATAACCCATATAAAGCTAAAAAACCATATTTAGTAGAAACAAAAAATATTATGAATAAACAAACTAATAGTGAATACAATATTCAGATACTGAATAGAAACACATAACTATTATGGGTAAGGAAACACATTGTTCGAAACTCAAAATTCTAATTATAAGAAAAAAGTTTCTAAAAAATCTAAAAAAATTTAATCATGTGAAAAATATTTTGATAAGAAATGTTTTGGAAGTTAGTTTAAATGAATTAATATATATCAACCCAAAAAATATAGACTAAACATGAAGGTGTATGTAGAAGGTCACTCACAATTATCTAGTGGTGGCCATAAAAAATACATCATTTCACATTACAACATCTTCTAAAAAACAAATCCTTTTTTCCTATGACATGTATGTATAATATATAGTAACGTTAAAATAGAGACTACCTGCTTTATAGAAGTCATGTGGTTTGAGAGATATTATGGTATATGATCTTTTTTTCATCCTTTAACTCATTCTCAATTGAAATTAATATTCTTTATCTAATCCATCGATGTAATGAAAAATGGGAGAACCACACACATTAATTTAGGTCATACAAGTAAGAATATAAAAATACAATTAACAACATAAGGTAGTTAGAAAAATTATGTCTATATACTATGTTTGAAAAAACATTGAAAACAATATATACTACGAGCATGAATAGTCAAAACACATATAAAGCTGAAAAAACATATGTAGTAAAAACACACCATATTATCAATGAACAAACTAATTGTGAATACAATATTCAGATAGTGAATAGAAACACATAGCTATTGTAGGGTGAGTAACACGTTCTTCAAATCTCGATTGACCAGAAGGAGTCGACAACTATAGATGTGGATGGAAATCACGAGCTTGAGGGAATCAAGGAACATGATGTAGTGAATTTGGAGGGTAACTGAGTGAAATAATTTTAGGTTGTTAGAGAAATAGAAAACATATAATGAGATAAGGGGATTCGGTACGATGAACCCTAGTAGAAGATGAACATATTATTGTGGAAGACCCCGACGGTGTATTGCGGTACTACATGATGATGGGAGGGGAAATGTGAGATGGAACCTTAGGAGTAGTGACAGAGGGGTGACAGAAGTAGGAACCATTGGACCGTCACTGTAAGGGAAATAAGATAAGTATCCATAGGATAAATGAATGAGGTGAAATGAGACGTAAAGAGAAAATCTAGAGAGGGGATCAGTAACAATAGCAGAGGAGTAGTGAAAGAGTAGTGGGAACCCTATGAGTAAAGGAATAGGTGAAACATGACCAGGAATGGGAGTGGGAGAGGGGTTATGGGAGGTAAGTGCGTACAGAGCCTAGGTAATTCCCAATAGGGGGCCAAAATATTAGATTTTTTAGGGATTAGAGGTAGAAATGATGGTTTTGGGTGACGTGGAGCCACAGTTTAGTGACATGTTTTCAAAAAAACCATATATTAGTATATATAATATATTATCGGTAATTATTAATAACTAGTATGCACCCATGTGAATGCACAAAATACTGGATTAAAGGTTTTAACATGAAAAGAGAATACTATTTGTAAAAGATACCTAATAATAGTAATGTTTATAAAATTCTAATCACAAATTATTCGTACATTATAATGGTATTGGAGTCAATTGATTATGGGAAGACAAATAAATACTTGAATAATTAAAAGAAATATAAAATGTAAATACTTATTTTGGAAGGTGATTTTAGATTTTTTCTATAAGCATTCATGTCATGATTGTTGGCCATAGTGGGTCAAGAACATAAAATACACAACATTAGAGGATTCATCCAACCATATGTGCAAAAAGGATCTATAGAAAGTGTAATGCATGTAGTGTAATTCAAATAGAAAGACATAATCATTGTAGGAGTGTTTGCAATAATAAAAAATGTGAACTGCGGAGAGGATTCATTTGAATATAGAATGATAAAAACCAATTTTTAAATTGAACAATATTTTATGATGTTCATGTTTGTATAAGTTTTTGAAATAATTGAAGTTGGAATGTTTTCCAGAACAAAGTGTGGTTTCATTATGTCTTCAGTTTCATCATCATCCATGAAATGCATTTTGTAGATAAAAATATAATTATATAGTTTAATAAATATTAATGAATAATTAAATATGTAAATTCAAAATAACAGGTAAATAGAACATGGTAGTAGTAATAGAAATTAATTTTCTATAAATGCACAGTATAGGGATCATAGGATTTCAATATATTGTGAAATATTTATTACTAGAAACATATTTCATCACTAGAACGTATAAACAAATATAAACAATTCAAACATTGTGATGTAATTAAACTGACTATTATGGAGTTTTTTACAGTTTACAAAGATGACATGTTTTGGAAGTATAAAAATAGAAAAAAGAAATGAAAAGTGGTTTTAAACACGGTGTATTTTTTAGTATAAGAAATATAGGATATGTAAAAAAATAGGTAGAAAACATGAAAAAATGTCACCTATTTTATACATCCTATCAAAAAAACAGAACTTTGGAATATGTAATATGCACAACATTTCATACTTCCTAACAATTGAACAGAAAATTGGACCAAAAAACGATACATGATAACAATGAATGTAAATATTTATGTATACTAAAACTGAATATTTTATTATTACATACTAATAGTGCCTTTTTTATGTGATAAAAACAGGAATAAGAAATGAAATGGGGTATTAAATAGTTCATCTTTGTACTGAATGTCAAATTAGGAAATTTACATTGTATAGGTTGAAAACTAGAAATATTCATGGTTAAATGGTTTCTTCAACGACAAAGGATATATTAATCTTATCAAAAAACAAATTGAGGAGTAGAATAAATTTCAAATGAAGTGTCTGTAATATATCTAATGTAATACACATTGCACTAGAAATAGTAATTCTGAAAATAATAATGAAAACAATTTCAATAGTGAAGATGTATGTTTACCAAGTGTTTGAAACATCATATTTCAGTATTCCTTTTCAATTTTCTTGTTTATATTTCCATTTTTTATAGTGTTTAATTCGGTAGATTGACTTGGTGTAGTCGTGCTTTCTTGAAAAATCTGGACATTATCTTGTAGACCATCCTCACTATCAAAATAACATGAAATATTTTTCTACATAGATATTCTTGTTAGAATAATTCAAACCTAGAAACTACAGCTGTTGAAATCATTGAAAATCAGAACTGAGCTTTAATATTAGAGTGTTATTTAATAGTACACAAACATTGTTTGAAAGAAATTTTTGTTTTGGATATATTCAAAATACAAAAAAATCCATGTATTTATACCTTGTGTTCTTATAATAATTGAAATAATTTAGAATTAAGTAATGATAAAAGTTATATACCTGAGTAGAACAAATGATCAAGGTTGAAGTATCTAATCATGTGGAAATTTTTAAAGTCCCAGGAAAGAACCCATTAGTTTGATGATCCTATCAAGAAATTTTAAGAGTAATATATTAGTAAAGTGATATTAATTTGTTATAAAAAACACACTAACGAAATTGAATGATATTTACCTTGATATAATGAATGAGAATGCTTAATCATAATGATTTTCTGCTTTGATTAGCCTATAGAGTAACAAAGAAAAATGTAATGTTTCTTAATTTGATGTCTTTAGAGGAAATCCATAATAATTACAGAGTTACCAGTTTATGTTCTACGCTATCAGTAAATATGATAAAGTACTTATCATTATCATTGATATGAACCTCTTTGTATCTATTTTGTTCAGATGAACGATGATGGTTCGGAATATTGTACTCTATTACATAAACTTCTAACATACATTTCATTGATTAGAAGTAGTTCAATTCTTGAGGAAAACTGAACTCGTCATCATTATAATTACAAAATGATAAGTAATTTAACTTTAAATATATCAAAATTAGATTTTGAAAAGATATAAGAAGATGGATTTACTTTTATCAAAGCTTTTGTAAGTTTCTCATCTATTTTATGTATATATTTCATGACTTGTCTATCAAATAAGTCCAATGAAAATGAGTCTATCTTTTCAGTAACCATTAGCAGAACTCTAAACCTATTGGAATTGATATTATGATCACAATTTTAGTCTCATTTGGACTTCACATCATATGTGAGGGTGTAGTAGAGTGATAATAAATAATTTATAAAGAAATGAATATATTTTCACCTCAGAGTATTGTCAGTAGGTAACAAGTTATTGGACTGGTACCAAATGTTACCATCTAAAATCTTCACATTATTTATGGATGAGTGGCATGATTCATAGAACTAGTTCTGGGTGCTTTAAATTTTCTAAATTGTAGCTTAAATTAAGCACCTTGTAGGCTTTAGTAGATTTATTAGATATAAATATATAAATTATTACAGGATAGTAGTGAACAATTAATAACATTACATAATGACATCTGAAAACAAAGGATATATTGTTGACCTGTTGATAGTTTTTTACATATTAAATGGATTTATTTCCATTCTAATACATTATTTCCATTGAGGGGTTGGGATTCATTGTTGATGGAGTATGTAACTCTGATTCTATTTTCCCCCGAGCTTGATAAATGCAGAATAACATACATAGAAATAAACAGGAAGAACACGTGGGTAGTACATTTTTTACATACAAATAACTAAATAATAGTAATACACAAGTATGAGATGTTATAATGATGCCTTCTTTTGAAATTTCCATCAACTAGAATATATTGGTTGTAAATAAGTTTGGTTGCATTAACAGTTGTTGTAACAGTAACAGAGGTTGAAAGGTGTTTCATGTTATTATTAGAGAGTGTACTGATAAGGCGACATATTAAAATAACATAGTAGAAAGATAGAAAATTTTAAATGTAAATAGAAACCATAATGTTCAATATCTTCTCCCAGACAAGTTGTAATATTAATATGGTAGATGGTTCTTTGTTATTTTCCATGTAACATGATATTTCATTTTCAAATTCACCCCATAAACTACAGGGAACATGAAAATCTCTATAGGGAATGAAAATTAGACTATGACTTAATGTTTTTTGTTACTCTCATGTAATGTAATAATTCAACATAAATGACCAGTCATCTTCTAGAAAAATACCCACCCTATGGTTGGAATTACCGATAGATTATAGTGAACATGTGTAGCGTAGAACTCAAATTAGTTCTAAAACAATGTAGACATAAAAAATGTTAATTTGAAGAAGGTAAGGACGAATAATAATACATTGTACAGATTAATTTAATACAAATTTGTAAAAAGAAATGTACCCATGTGGTATTAATCATATGTTTCTATTAGATGTTCTTTTGGAACTTTTTCTAATTGATGTCATCAAATGATTTAAAATGAAAACTAAAAAGGGGTGGTTGTGCTTTACATGGATGAACAGAAGTCGTGGATGTGAACACGATTTGATGTGGGTGTCTAGTTTCTAGGTAACTTCCTTGGTTTGAAGATATTGGGATGTTTTGTATATGATAGAAGAGTCTTTCACCCAAGAGATGTTTGCACTTGGAGATAAGCTGATGGTCCGTAACCGTACATTGAATCTTGGTTCCCTACATAAACTATGTTAAAATTCCAGAAAATATGAAATGAAAATAGATGAAAAACAATGATGAAAGTATATATATATATATATATACAATGACTTACACCCAACATAATATAGTAGTAACGAAATAAAACACATAGAATTTGTTCCTTGCAGACGGTATGTTAAAATGTTTGAAAGTAGGAAAAGAGTCTGATAATATTGGATAATAGCCAAAGAAAACAGATCGTAGAAGATGTAGAAAATATGTATATATATACTCTATCATGTACAAGAAAATGTTGAGAAATAAAAGGAAAAAAACACAAAAATTGTTCCATAAATATAGTACGTTATAATGTTGGATAATATATGAACAGAACAGGTCACAGACGATGTAGGAAGTATATATATATATATATATATACTCTAATATGTATAGAGGATAGTTGAGGAACAATGAAAAAAATCAGTAATGATTTGATGTTATAACATAGACACACATGAATATCGCATAGTATGATATCAACAACAACAACTTCATTGGAGTATTTAGAAGAAGAATTGAACCACATGTTCAAGACACAAACCTGTATCCTTAGTGTTTAATCATCCTCTAGGTTAATCTCATTCAGCAGGGTTATTGAGCGTGTCATTTCTGTTACTCTACATATTAAATTACTGTAAAAATTAATCATATTAAGCAGGTAAATAAGTCATGAAACTAAATATATTGGGAAGCTATACCACATTAGAATATATAAAATTCATTTTAAATGACACATATGACAGATTATCAAATATTTCCTTATACACTATATTTTCTATGTAATCAAAGGATGTTTTATTATTACCATCAAATACAATTTCAAAACCATTTTCTAATTTGACCCTATATACTGCAAAATTTAATTCACCATGATAGAACACAAGTTTGTGAAGATATAACCCAACTGAAGAAAATGATTAGCCTGAAAATTTAGTACTAATCACATCATAAAAAATAGCCAAAGGATATTGTTTTCTTTGTAATTTGAATGTACATTTTACCTTAAAGTTAGTCATAGATAGTCTAGGAATGAACGCAGAATACCCTAGATGACATCCACTTTAAACTTGTGATCCAATGACATGTTACCCAAACTGTGTAACTATAATTTGAGTCCCATTACACAATCCAGTAGATTGATCTAAATTTCATAGTAACATAATCAGAACACCAAGATGTATAGTATTTTTGTGGGAAGCTAACCTAAAGACATTTATACCATTTAACATGCCAGATGTCTAAATATTTCCTAGACTCTCTCTATCATAACATCCATTACAAACAGAGTCTGAGCTGAAGTAATCTTTATTTTTAGATCCCATGAGAGTAAACATATATTCATTTACTTCTTGAAAGACATCTTGTGTTTCAGCTAAAATTTCATGCTCTATCAGATAGGTATGGTCACCGTGTTTTTCACTGAAACTCATATATTTATGGTAGATAATTGTAGCCATGGAATTATTAGTGTTGGTAGGAAGATATGCTGACTGAATTTGAATGAGTGCTTCACCATTATTAGCCTCTCCAATCAGACCATCACCAATATCTAAAGTCCATTTAAAAAATTCATGTATTGCAGCTGCATCATGGCTAGAAGTAGTACAATGAAATCTCATGTTCCTTGTAAGAGATAATAGTTGATAGTGTTTCCACATATTTGACAACTTAACACTTTAAAAGACAATGTCATTTCTGTTAACTCATGGTATAATAGATAGTATTTACCTAAAATATCCTCCCAAGACAACTTTTACACCACCAAATGGTACGTTCTGAGCATTATCATTTTTAACAATCATAATGTCCCATAGTGTACAGTCTAGAGCCTCCAAGCAGTGCATATTAATCATAGATTCCTCATCACAAATAATGATCTTTTTCAAGTGTAAAATTTCAGAAACGTCACTCCCTTTCTGAATATTGAAAACTGATTGTTCAGTAATGGATATTAGAATATGGAATTTAGAATGTGTTGTTCATCCTCTACGAATCATTAGTGATTCAATTCCACTTGATGTAACTGATAGTACAATAGTGTCATGTGTCCATAGAAATGATTTTAGTACTCTCCAGATGAAGGTTCTACCCATTCCTCCAAAACCATGCTAGATGAAGACCCCCCCCCAAATCAGTAGAGAGTGAAGACAAAATGACATCCATCACCTCTTTCTGTTCAATTGTAAGCATACTTTGTAAACTTTTTTACTCATGTAGAAGTGATTTGTTATTGTAATTTAGATAATTTGCAACTAAATGATTTGGAATAGTATCAAAAGAAAAATCTGGAACTAGCATAAGAGGATATAACTAAAGATATCTTCCATTAATCTAAAAAATTTGGTATATTTCTCTCAAAGCATATTTATGTCTCTTGTAATCTATGAGTGTCAAATATAGAATGTTGTAGAATATTATGACATAGTAGTATAAAATAACATCAACTCAGTCATTACAACAGTTTAAAGCAATTTAAACACAACAAATATAGTGGAGAAGGAACATAATAGAGAGAACCCAGTAGTAACTATGTTTTTTAGTCTGAATTATTAGGAATTTTTAACCTAATGATAGTTCTATTATGGAGAAAGTAGTTATAGTAAGTTGATGTTTTATACAAAATATTTTAATAACATTTGAGGAAGAATATTAGTATAGGAGAAAATGTTGTTTGTAGTGTTTGTTTTCATGTCGGTTAATAAAGAAGTGAAAATTATATGGAATTTTATATAAATAAGTGAATAAAAATGGTGGGCCATTTTTGTACTACAATATAGTAAAAATCACAACAGAGAATTACGTTTAAGTAAGTCCAAATGATAGAAAGTATGGTTCTGATTGAAGTGTTATGTGGATAACTAATCTATGAAATTGTGGAATACTTTTACAGAGGATTATAGAATAAAATAAAGTATGTCATTTAGTTTTAATATGTGAACAAAATGGTAGGAATTGTTTGTACTATAATATAGTCATTAATTCTATAACAAAGAATTATATTGTAGTAAGTCCAAATGGTGTCAATTACATGGCATATTGAAGTGTAATTTGAATAACTGATCTATGAAACTATGGAATTTTGTTATAGAGCTCCCCACTAGTTTGAATCACATATTATAGTCTTCAAATAAAAAATACATTCTTTTTTTGGACTCCATTTCTTATCTTGATAGTGGAAGAAAAATCTCGTTGGGTACTCTTCAAAAGCTAAATCTATTCCTTCGTGGTATATTTTATTTGCTTCAAACCATGAGGTCACCATTATTTCAGAATTGTTTCTATGATTTAATACATCTTAAATGTTATCATTTTCAGGGTAGGTAACACAATCCTATCCTTGTAAATAGAAATTTAACCTCTCAACTAGTGTATATCTATATTGGATATCATATTAAAAAATACTCCAAGATTCCTCACAAGGAGATATGTATTGAAAGTCATAATACGTATTTATCTCATATAAATTATTTTTTGACAAGTGTATGTTGTTCCCCTCATAGAGTGTTGCTTTTACATGATCATTTCCCTTGCTAATATACATAAGGAGGTATTTTTTTGAAGATGACTAATTGAATACTTGAATGTTGAGATGAACATTATACTTTAATAGGAAAACAGGATTGTATGGTACGACAAAGTGATTATCCAAAGTAACATTATTTTTCAGTATAGTTTTCTATCATCCCTTCTCTGATAAATGGCATAACCATCATCATCAACAGTCATGTTTTCAAAAAAAATTGGAAATAGTTTTTGCCTTTTCTATCTTTCATACAATGTGAGGAACAGTTCACAACACCGCAAGGGCCATGGAGCATAAAACATTTGATAACCTCATGTAGTCTAGGGTATGAAACATTTTCTGGAATTTCATCACAAGAATAGTTGTTAAAATATTTTGGATTGTTAAATTTGTTTTCATGAAAGAGAAATAAAAGGATGTGCACATGAGGCAAGCCACATTTTTTGAAACTCTATAGTTCGAACAACTACATTTGATGAAAATGGATATTGTTAGTAAAGGATGATATAATATCAAAGAAGATAGTAAAAAACATAGTAGTAACTACAGAGAACAATAAATTCCCTTGAATTTAAAGAGAAACAACCTTCTATTAAATCTTTCTCCTAACAATCAACCTTAATATTGAAAACTATATATACTATTTAATTGGAGTCTACAGGATGAAGATTCTTATTTCTAAGATACCAAGTAATCTCGAGCCACATAGGGTTACATTTAATGGTCAGAATCAAATCTGGATACCCTACAAAATTACAAATAGATATTTCATATTGGTAAATATGGATCATATACATTGTCCCACCAATATATGTTGAAGGAAAAATGTTGCGCTTCCTCCATGAATACCCTTCTCGATCACCTATAGAAAATGCATCTGGCAACCCATTGTACAGATCTACCATCATTAGATTTTGATTGAAGAGAATAAATTCTGGTCTTTGAGACTAAATGATCATTTATGCATCGAAAATAAACTATTGAATCAGTCTTCTTGAATGTAGTAGAGTTGATGAATCATTTTCATGGAATTTCAAGTGAAAAGAGAAGTACTCTCTCATTGTAACCTTCCCTAGTTTCGAACTTGTTGTGAATGGATTTGGGCGATGCAATATGTTGTCAAAATATCCATCACTACCACTTGTGAAAATAAAACGATATTGTAATGGAAGATACAATGGGTGTTGCTCATAAATTTTTTTCAAGATCACCAGTTTTGTTGTGAATTATAATATCCCACTCATGGTTGAGATCTTCAACAGCACCGACAATAGGCATTGTAATCTTAGAATTATTTGCTATGTAACATTTCTGCGGATTTGTTTCTCTTCTTTTCAGAAGATGTAGTTTTAAATTTGGCACCTATTAACGATGATGAAAATACCTTGCACTTCTGAATTGTTGAGATAAATCGTTGTTTTCATGAAACATATGTTACACATTCTCAACTATGTTGTAGTAGATATGTGATTTAAAATTTTTGTTGTAAGATCTTCATTTAGTAGTTATGTTAATAAAAAATTAGGAATGACTTGACAATGAATTCCATAGAAGATAGCATTCGAGATACCAGAACTCGTGAAACCTATTTTGATATTCATGTGCAGTTTTATACACATATAATTGTGCAAAATATGGGGGTGTCTATCAAGACGAAATAATCTACCTATGTGATTCTAGTTTTTTCCATTCAATCAAAATATACATGGAGCTTGACCCTTGTTGAAGGACCTATCTATATTCTCACCCATTGAAGTGAAAGAAAAAAAATGGATTTGTAAGTATGAAATCATTCTGGGAATGTTTTGGCCTCTACAGAAGTTGAATTGAAGAGAAATATTTTTTAATTACTGGAGACATGTCGGTATTAATTTAAATGAAATTTTTTCCATAGAGAAGAATGTAGTAAAAAATGGGTTTATTTGGTTAATACATTTTCTATTTCTCTCATAGAACCACATTAAAAATGATAGTATTGGAATATGTTAGAAGGGTCTCCAATATATAAATATCTTAAGTGAACATGAAAAATATACAGAAGCTATTATTCAAGAACCAGTGGTTGTAGTGGGTAGTTTTCTGCTTTTTTTCTATAGCATTAATGATGATTCAGTAACTAAACAAACCAGTGTTATCTGCAATTTGTTATTGTACTGAGTATCATGAAGTAGCCAACCAAATATTACAAATACTTCAAAAAATATTATGAATCTGATTTTTGTTAGTATTCAGACATCTTCATTAACATACCCGTATGGTTTTATGCATGCTATATGACGCCATTTATCATGTCATGTTTTTCTGAATTTTCAAAATTTGATGTTTCTCGATGAAACGACTATTGACTAGATTTTTGAAGTATTTGAATAAAACAATGTGGTATTCTATATTAAATATATGTATTTTAAAGTGTGTGTGTGTGTGTGTTATGAAAGATAGTTGTGTCAATTTTGACACAATACCGGTACATGATATAGTACAATGGTCCCCATGATCAGTTCGAGTAAATATATATCAGTAGGTAGAGTAAATTGTAAGAAGTGTAACTTTAGTAACTTCCACAGAAATATCAAACTGTTGGGGTCATGAATACATTGTCAAGCAAGAAATTGACGAATATGATATATTGTTTTCATCAGTCACAATCGCTACTGAATGTATCAAGGAAACTATTAGACGATGGATTGCTCATTTTTTTTGCCTAAATTTTGTTCTTCAAAGAACATATTCATCATACAAACATAATGGAATATGATATTTTCTAAAGTCACACGGTCTATTAATTTTATTGTTTGATCCTACGATAAATGTTGTCCGAGTTGCAGATTTTTGATGCACTATAGATGAATTAGTTAAAAAAATATATCTTATGTTAGTATGTAAAGTAGTTAGAATTATAGGGTGTTAGTTAGTAAAATGTAAATAGAACTGACCATTAATATAAAATGGTGTTAATGGAATGTGTGTCACTCCATTTGCACCACCATTTATAGATATTGGTTCACTAGTTGGAGTATGACAAAGATTTGTAGATGTCATTGATGAATTTTAAATAGATATTGACATCGTTAGTGTGATAGTAGGAGGTTATAAAATTAATGAAAAAATTTAAAAACATAAAAATGTTGGAACTAAACATAATTGTAAACTCACAATTGTGTTGTTCCTCCATTATCAGTATCCAATGAAACCTTGAATCTCTAGAAGATGACGAAAATGCATTTTAGATTGATTTTCTTTATATATAAATGTCAAGGTGTGCAATGGAACTAGTTTATGAAAAGTGGACACTAATGGAAATGTATTATTCACTGTGAATAGAGACATAAATTGGAAAAATATGTAATTCCATAGCTTCATCTTACTATTAAAAGTGATACATGAAATATGTATGTAGTTAATAGTGGAAGCTACAAATAAGAAATAGTGGAAATTATGCATTAAATAAAATTAGATAGGAACAACTAAATTGTATGATATGATCTGGAGGATTAAAATGTTGAGAGTTTGGTAACTTCATGTTGTTGTGTAAGCAGTCATATTTTAGTACGTTGATATTGTATGAGTCAAAGTAGTGGAAATTTAGTAGCATATATATGGTAACCTGAAATCACATACCTCTCTATGTTGAAAAATTTATTATAAAATCAGTTCGATAATAGGCGTTAAAAAATTATAATACCTCGATGCAAGAATAGTTTTGTCTTACAATATAAACGAATGAATAGTTGATCCCGGATTCCCTGAATAGTATTTATTAATGGTGTTAAATGAAACCATATAATGAAATGTCTAAAGTAAAGGCAATGTAATATAAATTGTGAAGTAAGACACCAAACTGGAAAAAGATGTAATTGCATAGATTTATATTACTGTTAAAAAGTCATACATTAAAGATAGATATAGTAAATTTTGGATGTTGTAATGGAGAAAAAGTGGATGTTATGTATTGAATAAAATAATATAGGCATACTTGAGTTGTATGATATGATCCAGTGCATTAGAAACCTGACAATGCAGTTACTTCATGTAGTCATGTATGCTGTCAGATTAGAGATCATTGATATTGTACAAGTCTATGTAGTACAAATTTAGTATCATAAATATGGTAACCTAAAATCACATACATACTAATGTTGAATATTTATTTTAAAAATATTTCAAAAATAGGCGATAAAAAATTATAATACCTCTATCCAGAAATAGTTTTGTCTTCTAATATAACTGAATGTATGGTTGAGTCTGAATTCCATAAGCAATAGTTTTCCAAGGAATAAGATGATTCCTTTTCTTGAGAAACGACTCACATAGATCATGGACAATGTAAAATGAAGATTTAGTTGACTGTTGTCAGTTTCTAATTTTGTTTGACAATAAAATTAATGTTTCTGTTACAAAGAGATGTCCCAACACCAATATGTAGCTGAATGGAATTACAAAGGAAGGAAAGATAGTTCTTGAGTTTGTATCACCATTCCACCGCCGTCTTCCACTAGAGTAGTTTATGGTTTCCAGTTGTGGAAGATGGAGTTATAGTAGTTAGGGTTTTTTGGATGTGATTTCATGTGTCGACCACAACAACCCAGAGGCTGTTGAAGATTTACAATAAATCACTGAGCTGTGAAAAGTAAACCCTTGCAGTACATGGCGGAGCAGTCGAAGAAATTGAACATCCCTAATCGTTAGAATTACTAGTAAATGTTGGTGGGTCAGAAAATAATGTAGTTGTGGATCGTCAGAGGTAGAAAATGTGGGGTAAATTTAGAATGGTAGGGTAGAATATGGAGGTCGAAGAGGGGGGGGGATGATGACTCGAGTGAAGGAATGGTTGTATAACAATTGAGGATACTTAATGTCGATGACTGAATGAGGGAGAGAATAAGTGGATTTTTGAGCTAACTATGGGATGATAGTGTTGTAGATTGAAATGGACACGGGAGGAAGAAGATGGATGAAAGGAACCCTAAGCTGAATGATTGGCCATAGTAATGCGAAGGTGGGAATCGAAACGTGAGGGTCCATTGATAGTAGGTAACATGGTAATAGGTGTCGTGAAGTACTCAGGTGGTGACCTGTAAGGGTGGATACACCCATGATTATTATTTATAATAGATTACGGTTAAATAGTAACAATTTGTAATAATTTATTATAATTATAAATAATTTGTAATAATTACAGATAATTACTAAAAATTATTAATAATTACCGATAATGATTAATAATTAGTAATAAATACTAGTTATTAACAATAATTAAAAATAATTGGTAATAATTACCAATAATTAGTAATAATTTTATGTAATTTGTAATAGTTTGTCAATATTAGGGAAATTTTGTAATAATAAGTAATAATTTTTAATTATTTTAATTACTTTTAATAATTAGTAATAATTACTAGTAAATTTTGATAAAGTTATAAGTAGTTATAATTCTCAGTTTTTAGTAATAACTTGTAATAATTAATAATAATTCCTTGTAACAAGTAATAATTAGTAATAATTACTAGTAATAAGGAATAATTACTGATAATTAGTAATATTTAGTAATCAGTTAGGGTAATTAGTAATAATTTTTATTAATTATAAATAATTAGTAATATTTAGAAATAAATACCAATGATTTTTAATAATTTGTATTAATTAACTGTAATGAGTAATAATGGCTGATAATTAGTATTATTTATCAGTAGTTACCAATAATTACAAATATTTAGAAATAATTATGGAAATTCGTAATAATTGATGGCAATTAGTAATAATTTCTAGTAACTGATAATAAATATGAATAATTATCTTTAACTAGGTAATTTGGAAATAATTACCTTTAATTAGAAATTATGACCATTAATTATTAATAATTAGCTGTTATAATGAGTAGATAGAATAATTAGTAATAATTATAAGTAATCCATAATAATTAGAAATAATTATAGCAATTAGAAATAATTAGTAATAATTAGTAATAATTACTAGTAATTATAGTTAATTTGTAACATTTAGTAATAATTACTTGATACTAATTGTAATTTGTAATAATCAGTATTAATTAGTCATAATTAGCAATAATTACTAGTAATTAATAACAATTAGTAATAATTACCTGTAATGAGTAATAATTTAGTAATAGTTAGTAATAATTAATAATAATAACAACAAATAAGTACTTCTATTTAGTAAAAAAATTATAATTACATGTAATTAGTAATAATTGGTAATAAATTCTAATAAATAGTAACAATAAATAGTAATTAGTATTAATAAGTAATAATTACTAGTAATGAGTAGTAATTAGTAATAATTATAAGTAATTAGTAATATTTTTTTGTAAAAAGTGATAACTAGTATTAACTATCGGTAATTTATAATAATTTGTAATAATTAACAATAATTTGTAATAATTAATCATATGTTGTAGTAATTTGAAATAATTTTCCTTAAATAGTAACAAAATGTAATAATTAACGATAAAAGAAATAATTATTCATAATTATTTATAGTGAGTAAAAATTAATAACAATTTCTAGTAATTATAAAAAAATCAGTAATTAGAAACAATTAGTGATAATTAACACTATTTTGTAAATATAAATAATAATTACTAGCAATTAATAATATTTTTTTATAAGTACCATTAATTAGTAATAATTACTAACAATTACCATGAATGATTAATAATTAGTATGAATTTGAAATAATTCCTAATAATTACTTATAATTAGTAGTGATTACAGATAATTGCTAACAATCTTCCCCTAATGATCAGTAATTAGTCATAATGACAATTAAATGTTAAAAATTATCAATAATTAGAAATAACATCAATTACCTTGCAATAGTTACCATTATGTACTATTAATGTTTAATAATTACCTGTAATTAGTAATAATTAGTAACTAAATGTAATTTTTATTATTTATAAGTAATTAATAATTTTATTTTTTTGTTTTCTTACTCAAACCATACCTTCCTCATATTAGATTAATCATAAGAAATACTTTTAGTTGCTATTTTTTTTAACAATTATAAGATTCCTAAGTAGGAAATATCTTTATTATGACACAGTGTTTTGAAAAATAAACATAGAAATCCTTGAAGTTCATGAAGAAATTTTATATAAATTTAGGGTGTTGAACAATTTTTAATAATTGCATCATAAAAATTGGAATTCATTTCACAATTTATATTTAAGTGTCTATATAAGAAATGTGATCTGAGGTGATTTGGAATGTTTGAAAATATTTTATATTTTCATTTTGGAAATGATTATGTTTTTTTGGTATCAATATAGTGAATACACATCAGGATTAGAAACAACTAATATATTTTAAGATCCATCTGAGTTTCAAACATTAGTGCATAAGGATTTAGACCCATCTTGTCGATTAATAGAAAATCAAAATGCTAATTCAATTCTCAATTCGAAGCTCTCTCAATTTTTTTATTATCTAAAAAATATTGAAGATGACTTGTTTCCCAATTTAAAGTTAATTTCATTTGAACATGTTACAAAATTTATGGCTATTAAATGATATAGTATAAAGTAAAATAATTTTATTGTTTAATTACTTTCTTTAGTTAAATCATTGTAACCTAATTGAAATGTGTTTTATATTAATTTCTATGAAGGAAATACATTGGTCTGTAATTTGGGTATTAGTAATAAAAATATCCATGAGTTTTATAATGGTTGCATCTTATAATATGGTTAATATAATACATTATTTAATTTTACAACATTTAGAAAATTGAGGTATAATGTTACAAAATAAGGAAATTCTAGACTTTTTCTTGTTAAATTGTTGAAATATTTATCACTTAATACTGGATTACTGTGTTTATTTATGTGTCAAAACACAACCTCATTGATTTCATGTGAAAAATACAATATTTATATCATTAAAATCATTAATAATCATTGTAATGGCGATTACTACAAACATTTAATAAGGTATATCCATATTTTTATTTAGAATATCATAATAAAGGATTGAGTCTTTCAACAAATGATATGTCCATTTGGTACCTATTATAGTCAATATTATTATTAGCCAATCATTATAACTCGATATAACTTACCTTTTTTCATATTGATGAATGGACCATATAACGTTTTGAAATTACTAATCTAGAACATAAAAATAATATTATTGATGTTTATTTGACTCCATTTATAGATGAGTTAAATTTATTATGGTTTAATCATGTATGTACATATGACGTAGTTTCAAAACAAAATTACATAATGAAATCCACATTAATATAGAAAATATGCGACTTTCTGTAGTATGAAATTTTATCTGGATAGGGTACACAGGGGCCAAAATCTGTCACATGTTATATGAGTGAAAAAAATCATTTATTCTTGTCAATGGATGAAAACATTGTTTTTTAAACCGTCATAAAATATATCTTCATGTATACCATCATGTCCAAATGGGTAGAAATAATATCAAAAAATATATAACTAGAAGAGTTGGATCTCCAACAATTATCTCTTGTATTGTTATAAAATCTATTTCTTCTTCATTACCACTTATTTATTTTGTACTGACTATAAACCAAAAAAATTGTGTTTAGGAAATAACACAATTTTATAAAGAATTGTGCTTTTTGGACCCTCCATATTGTTCTAATTTGTTGGTCCATCCCATGTTATATGTCAACCATATTCATAATAAATTTTTCTATTACATATTTTATACAATTTTAGAAATTCTTGATAATAGTAGATATTATGTAATGAAATGATAAGATATTACCAAAATTTACGAGCATCCATAGCATGATTTAATTGAATATTATATATCATAAAATTTAATGAATCTAAAAGTGGATTGTGTAATTTAAAAATAGAATCATTAATTATTCTGTTATTGGATTTCATATTTGAGGTTACTATATGGTTTTGTCTTTAATTGAAATTGATATATCATAAATGGCCATATTACAGGATTAAAAAGTCTTGATTATCATTTTATTATGGAATGACTACTACTAATTAGCCCTAGTCAGTTGGTGAATTATTAGAATTTGGAAATGTTGAGATAAATATCATATTCATTTATGATAAGTTTATGAATTGAAACCATAGTTTGATGCACATACTATGCTAAAACAAGTTGTTTTAATTTTATGTAAATTGAAAAAAATTATAACAAATTTTATTATTTTAATGGAACATTTAATTTTACATTTTATTCTTGAGGAAAAATAGAGAAGAATATTACAGTTTCAATTGTTGTACCATTTTATAGAGTTATATTGAAATTTTAAATAATATGTAATGACGCTTCAGTTTAAGGGTCAATTGCAAAAGTGTATTTGTAGGATGAAGTATTTTCTTTTTTTTCTCAGATTATTTTCAAAATGGCTATCCATTAAACCATATTTGAATAGCTCTTTATGAAGTAAATGATTACAATGTAACAGAAATTTATTATTAGTATTCAATCATCATAAACTTGGTTTTGGTTGAGTCGATAAATGATGTCTTTCAGAGGTTGACCAATATTGATCCCATACATCCATTATTCTCAGTTGGGATGCAATTAATTTATTTGTACAGTGAGTGTTAAATATTCATATTATGTATATTCTTTAGAATAAACTTAATATAAATTAATTTTTAGATAACACCATGATCATATCAAGAAAAATTTCAAAACAATTATACTGGTTTTAGTTGATGAAAACCTAAAACATGATTTTTCATACTTGTTTCAAAACTGGTGAAGTAAGTTTTTCATGTCCAAACATATGATAGAAATTTATTACTTATATTATTAATTTTTATTTTTATTCTTCTAGGTTTCAAAATATGTAGAGATAATTATTTGACTGATATGTGAAATGAGTGAGAAATCATTCAAATTGGTTAAATTTTATAATGTATAACTAGTTAATTGATTTTGATTTCATACACACACATAAATTGAACAAAAAATGAATAGTTTTGTTTTATCAAAAGGATATCATCATAAAGAATGTAATGGTGAATCTTACTACCTACTAGAAAACATAATTTATTTTTATTATCAATGAAAGAATTAGGTAATAATATTTTAATATCATTGGTTTGATAATGATAAAGGTTTTTTCATTCATCCATCATAGGGATTCATTGAAAATAATTACAAATCCTTATTATAGTAAAAATATAATTTATAATGCCTCATACCGAAATTCTTTTTTACTATTCAAATTATTGAGTTTCTTCAATTGATTTACTTTTCTAGTGGTGTATAAATAAAATAAAATCTCATGAAAATCGGTCCATTGAAATTGAATATTGTTATGTTGAAGTTTAAGAAATAAAAAATATTCAAGATACCTAACAAACATGTTGTTTACATGAATATATACAAAAATGGATGATTAAACCCCACCATTACAGGCCGATGGTGTTGATAATATTGATGTTTTAACTAATTTTTTTTAAATATAATGATTTTTTGAAGTTTAAGCTCTTATTAAAATTGATCATTATCTTTGAGGTGTCATGGTCAAACAAGATTGAATATTCCAGACCATATTCTCAAACAATTTTTTCAAATTGATTTTGATCCACACATGTCGAGGCATGTTAGGTTTTATATTAAAATTCATATTCATTAATTTACTTAATTACTAATTGTTTGGTTGTTTATTATTTTTCTCGCAAAAATTTTCTCATATATATGTTTGAATGGGGATGGTATTATAGGTAATTAATTATTTAGACACTGGGTAGTGTGGCATAAGATTTAAATTTATTTTTATCATTGAAATACTAATCACCAGACTGTAAATAAATAAATTATAATTATTTTGAATATTATTTAATTATAAACATTATATTTTTATTTACTTATAGGTTTTATTGTATTCTATAGATGATAGAATGAGAGACTCCATCTAGGATTCATGATAGATTTGTATACATGATAATTGCCATCAATGTTTACACAATCTGATAAATAAACCCATGAAAAAAGAAAGATCCATAATTTTATATGTGACATCATTTAGTGATATAAGTAATTATATCTCATCCCAAATTTGGGATAGACTGTTCACATATTGGATGAGTAGGATTCATATTTTTTGACGAGTCTTGCTTCTCTGAGTTGGGAGTCATGCATTTATTATTCATCGATGAAAAATTGTAACTAATATTAATTAATAATTTAAATATTCTTAAATATAATTTTTTATATATCCAAATAGGTAGTTGATCATCTGAATATTAATAAATTTTGTGTTTTTAAGAATATGTACATTGATTCTACCATTACTATTATTAATGTTTGCTAACATTGTCAAATTATGGTTAGTCTATTTTTTAATATTTACATAAAATAATATTTTAATCATTTAATTTATACTTTCATTTAGTGGAGGCATATGAGGCAATGACATCTCATGCACATGAGAGTTAGGTTGAGGCTGAGGGTCTAGACACATAGCAGTTAGGTTTTGATTATCCATCATGGAAGTAGGAATCTAATCTTGGTATCGAGAAATGATCAGTTATTAGTATTAGTTCTAAATTGATTCCTACATTTTATTATGGTACTATTATGTAGCCATTATACATCTTGTGGGGACCTCCAAAAATTTTGGCCTCATCTTTAGAGTATGATTAGATGTTGTGATGTTAGAATGTGATTTACCGAGTATGCATAGAGAGTAAGAGGAGAATCATCCATAGAAGGAGAAATAGCATAAGGATAAATGCCTGTGATAGGAGTAGTAATATTAGATGATTATAGAGTATATCTAATTACTTTCACATGGTTTAGGGTTAGAGTTATCCTTTCTTAGTATTTCAACTGATCCTCATCCTCAATAGGGATCTATGATATTTTTTTGATAATAAAACTATGATTTGTTGTAGATATATTATACGTAAAATGGTTATTACATTTTATGTGAACTGTTTATATATTTTTTTTTGAAAATTGTTTATTTTTTTTATATTTTTTTATTTTTTTATTTTTTTCTTATTTTTTCTATGGAATTGTATTTCTATTTTAGATGGTTATTCATGAAAGAATTTAATTTCCATCTAGAATAACCTTTTGTGATGAGAATATGAGTTATTACAAAAATTAATTTATTTCTTCTATCTTATGGGTTTGATACCCATCACAATAAAATTATGATGGTAATAAATATTGATTATAAAAAAATCATTTCAATTCCATTTTTTACCGCGTGTCAATTACGATGGGAGTCCACCACAATTTTTAAATTGTATATAGGTCATAAAAAGTTTTGATACCTTCACTCACCCCCATCCCCTATTAACAAAATGAAAATCTACAATCACATCTTCTCTATATAAATTATGAAAATCACTGATAACTAAAAAATAAGATGTAAAAAATCATTTAAAGGGCCACTGAGATGAAATTCTAAAAAATTAAAGTTAGCCCCTATAAAAGCATATAATAGTCACACATGGTTGTTTCGACAAAAAATATAAAACCTCAAATCCACCATTTAAATCAATTCCCCAAGAGGTATAAAGATCTAAGACCATTTTTGATACATATATGATATTATCTGTGTGATTATAAATGTATTTATTAAGAAACCACCCTCCTATACACATTCAAAAATTTTATTTATAAAACAATTATCACTCTAGTTTTATATATAAATTAAAAATTAGGCTTTCTAGTTTATTTAAATTAAATTTATAAAATCACATAAAATCCATATTCATGGCCTAAGAATCAATTGAAAACTAAAATAGTTGTTTTGAAATACATTTCAATATTTAAAGATGTTACATTAAAATAATTTATAAACACATTTATTAAAACCCATTTTAATATAATTGAACCAAAGATCACAATCAATTTTTACTAGAATAGAAACCAAAATTAAATGAATATTACAATGGAATATATAATAAATTATGAGTTACATAAGAAATATAATCATGGGAGATAATAACCAAGTACAAGATAAAGATCCCCAAATAAACCACCAATAATGGAAAGTTGGGGTCCGGAGACCCAGTCAAGGAATACATGTAATACTATCATGAACTGGAAAAAAGAACATAAAGCTGAGTTATAGGATCTTGTCTGTCCTGATTTCCCTAGTGAACTAGACATTACCTATCCCACCAACTCCGGAGAATAGTTTTTCAATGGGAAACCATTTAGTGTTCTTAGAACCCAGCCAATCTATAGCTTGTCACAAAATATATACTATAGTTTTGATTCATCCAAGACTCAACGTAGTTTCCTAGAATTATAATGGACAATAAAAGGGTTAGGATTAGAAATATAAAGGGATCAAATAAGTCAAAAATTATAATATGACATCACCCTCACATCATATTCTCCTAAAAAACCCTTATTCACAATATTTAATCATTTAAATAATAATAATAACCCTTAATGGGTGAAACCAGAATAAATAGGAAGTAAGAGGCCTCATAAAAATGAAAAATTATATTTATTTTTACAACTTTTTATTTTAATAATTCTAAATTGTAAGGAAAAACTAAATTTTGGATTTTAAAATACATTTATAAAACATTCTTTAATGTATTACACATTAAAGATCCAACCTTTGAAATTAACATAGAAAAATTTATCATTATTATTAAATTCGTTAAAATCTTAAAGAATGCCCCATTTTATTCTTCACATGACCAAAATAGGGTAAACAATATCAAAAATAACTTTTTATTTAAATCAATTATTTACATAATGTATTCATACATAGTATTTCATGTTGAACATGATATTCAAAGTAAAAAAACATATGAGAATAAATTTAAAATCACAAAAAAAATTATTATTTGAAAATACATATTATTAATCAATTGATAAATTTCTCAAACATCTAGAGGGGTAGATTTACTAAAAACATATTTATATCATTCTATAAAATAGTGAAACTCACTATTTTCCATGGAAACCAAAATAAAAACCACATTATTTTTAGAAACCAATAGAAAAATAATTCTAAATCTTCATTTAATAATTAAAAAATAAATTGAAATCAATATGAAATCAATTATTCTTGAATTAAGCATTTTTAATGGGGAGACCTACCAAAAATTAGTGATTTACAAAATGAAATTCACAACCTCTAACAACAGAAACCCAAACAAGACAGATGGAACCACCACAAACCCTAAACCCCAAAAAATATTAATTATCATGTAAACCCAATGAAATTGGGTTTTAAAAAACAAAACTTTGCAATGAGGGAGGAGATACATAGAAAAAATGAATAAAGGATGAAATACGAGACCATACATGAAAGCATGACTGTGATTCTCCAAGAAACTTAGAAAAGAATCATCGCATGATACATAGCTCAAGAGAGGGATACACAAACCATGGAGGTTAGCCTAGGGGTGTTGTGTGACCTTGAGGTAGAGTTTGATGATGATTTCATAGTTTTGAAAATAAAATAAAATAAAAGTAAAATTTTAAATTGCTAGACATGACTCATGGTTAACTCGCACGGTTTGTGAAACTATAGGGTAATTGTGTTGTACATATTGTGATCCAAAGTAGTGAATAAAGATCACCTTCGATCCTGCATGATTAAATATACCGTTGAAAAACTTTTCTAACTAGAACTATCTAAGGAAAAATCCAAATTAACATGATCTTTATAGTTTGGCAATTTTTTATACTAACCATGCACCCCAGAATACTTTTAAAACTATTAAAATTATAGCATAAAACTCAATAAATTTCAGGAACACTCTAATAGTATAAAATAAATAAATAAAACACGGTGACATGAATGGTGTCACAATTATCCATACTATAAATATTTTTCCCCAATAACGTCATTTCCAAAGGATGGAAGAAAACAAAACATTAAAATTAAAAATGATTAAATTAATGGTTTAAGAGTCTAGAAACTAGAATGATCACTAAATAGAATTAGATACCCACTATAACATTTTATCAAATTCATCAGTGCAGATCCTCATAGAACACCCAATGTTCCAAATAATAATATAAAAAAACTATCAGGGGATATTACGGTCTACTAACACCAATACCTATTAGAGTCTCCACACCATTTATAAATCATCAAAAATTCATGGATAAAAAACAAACTCATTTCCATGAAACAAAACATCATGAAATAGGAATCATTAAACCTTCCATATGGAAAATAAAATTCATCAAAACATTTGATCTAATATAAGAGGATATGATACTCTTCCTAACCATTCTTCTAGCCCAATGAATGACAAACATCCAAAATAAACAACTATGCACCCTCAAAAAATTCATAAAGACTATAAAGATCCCAACCAAACCAAAATATTTAAATCAGATATAATCTTGTGTGGTCATACTCAATGGGAAAACTAGGAAGAAAAAACCAAGATACTATTTCATAAAATACCCATTAAAATAAAATTAATACACCTAAGTGGAAAATAACCCTAACACAACTCTTATCCGTGTTACCCATGAAAAGAACCTAATTTTTCCCACGATACACTCATCATAAATTAAATTTACCAAGGTCACATAACTAGATATATTCTACAAGAAACATCACCATCAAAGTTTTAAAATCACCACAAAATTGTCGACATCCCCTAAAGATCAACATAGGGTTACCCAAAACACAATCAGATCAAAGAACTCTAAAAGGAAATTATAAAATCCAAAAAATGATGAAAATATAACTACGAAAACAAATAACCCCAAAATTATATAATCACCTAAAAAAAGATCCACTAAATACTATAATGAAAATAAATCACCACACAAAAATAATGGGTGATGATTTAAGATTCCTTGAACTAAGTCTTTGAGACTGAAGGATCTCACCCTTACAACTCAATGTAGAGTTTAGGTAGGGCCACTAACTGGAGGTATTACACAAAAAGGCAATCAACCTATATTTAATCATTGGAAAGTGATAATCCATCCATTTTATGGACCCTCAGTGAAGTGGAATTTAAATAACATGAGATATGTACTCATCTACATCATATCTTTCTGACATAAATAACAATTCCCACAAAACAAGGGGAAATTAAAAATAATTAATTAAATAAGACACAACACATCAATCATAAATCACAATATTTAATTTTCTATTCCTACCTCAACCCCGATAAAAATATTTTAAATTCCTTTTTACCAAAAACACTCATTTGAGTTGATATTTTCTAAAACTATACATTTTTTCAAAATTTTCAATAATTGATCTTAAATTTTAAACAGAACATTCATTTCCAAAATATTTTCCACAAATTATCCTTTTAAAACAAATAAAATTTCTTATCCTCTTTATAAAACTAAAAAAAACAATTTAAAAACAACAGTATTTATGAAATTATATTTTTATAACAACGAAATTACTCACAGAATGAAGACAAACAAGATAACACCAATATACAAGCATAAAATTTAATGTATCAGAAATCCCACTTGATTATCTTCCAATCACTTTTAATTCCTCAAGATTATCCAAAATATAGAAAACTAATTGGTTTTGGAACCATGCATAATCGAAACAAATGTTTTGAGGGACGAATTATAGTGACACCACAATTCCTAAGATGTCTCAAGATTGGGTATTTGGTCACTTATCGATTTCTCTATTCATGCAAGAAGACCACATTCTATTACCCATCTTATATTTAAATCTATAAATTCATTCAAAATACTAAGGAAAATAAATAATTCTTTTGAGGATAAAAACATAAAAAATAATAAACAAACAGAATCCTAAACAACAATTTAAAATCCCACCTCCTATGGAAACTTCAGTATCATTTAATGAATGATATATATAAACTCTTCTCGTACTTAACTCTTGGCTACCAATTTAACATATAACTTGATAAAACTATGAAACCTCAAATAAAAATGGTTTACTAAAAAAAGGCTCATACTACATAACCAACCACTGATACTGTTTGTAATGACTTGGTGCTCGAACTGGCCTTCCACTAACCCATGTGGATAGTGAACGACCCTCAGGTCAGTGGAGAGATGCTTTGGGTGTTGTTACATAACATGAACTCCCTTATAAGAGTCATTGTATCTCATATAAAGGTTATATTCCCATATAATGTTCATTCCCTTAACACATGGTTAATATATGGGTCATTAGGGACCTTATAGAATAGTAAACAAGAGAAATAAATATTCACATATGGGTAGTTGGAACCTCATGTAAAGGTAAAACAAGAACAATGTATCGGGAAACCATAATGCGAATAAAAAAATAAATGGAGAACAATAAATGTGAAGAGAAATATAATAAGGATTTAGACATGGTAAATTAATATAATAAAATTTAAAAAGGATTATTTCCTTTTAGAAATCGATAACCACGATAAAATTAAAAAATATCCACTATTTACAATAGAAATAGATAAAATATTGATTATGTTCTTTCAACGAAATGTTTCTTAAGTGGAAAAATGTTTATAATATCTAAACAATACAAGAATGTAGAAAAATACACAAACTAAGTCATACTATCTGCTAGGTTTTCATTGGCATGTATCTTACTAACACATATTATTTCACTATGAAAAAAGACTCTAATAAAATGTACCTTAATATCTGTATGCTTGGACCTACCATGGAATATTATTTTCACAAATATGAGAAGGGAATATTGTTAATCTCAATGAATATCCAAACCCATATGTAATGTGGCTTCATTGATGGCCTCTATCAATTGAATTCTCTCTGGATAAATGGGTGAGAGTTCCCCCATCAATTATATATTTAATATCAATTATATTTATCCTCTACATATAGTTAAAACATAATCAGTTAGTGACCACCTTGTATAAATGTTTCCAATATAATCAGTCACTATGTATCAAAAATTAACATTCCTACCATAAAAAATTCAAAGAGAAGAAGTGGAATACATGTACCTCAAAACTACATATTCTCATGCTAATGTGTATTACATAGATTGTCCATAAGCCCTCTCAATGTAAACATAGATATGGGATCATATATCATAATACAAATAATTTCATACATTATTTTTTCCACAACATTAGTATATGATATTCTACTCACCTATTCAATTTCTAAGGTTCTATTAAGAGACATGGAAAATTATTGTTTAAAATTCTATGAAAAAGTAAAACTAACAGGTTTTAGTGTATCAAACATTTATGTCATATCTAGTTTAAAAATATCGAAATGTTCGGATAGATAACTTAACTAATGCTTTTTCTCCCAATAAAATTTAATGCCTTAGATCTGTTTAGCACAACCCAAATAATTCTTTTCAAAATCTTAATTCAATTATATTTTCACTTTGGTGACTAATTTCTAATTATAATACAAGAGAAAAATGTTATTGACATGCAAAATTAGGTAAAAAATGTAGTTTTTAACATATTTAAAATGAACACACGTATGTAACCAAATCCAATAAAACCCATTTTGTAAGATGAATGAGTCAAACATTTTGTACAATTTTCTTGAAGAATTTTTTCATTGATAATGTGATTTGTTTAACAAAAATACATGGTCAGATTTAAATTCATGTCCAAAACTAGTAGGAGGCTTTATGTATTGTTTTTCAAAATAAACGCCCATGTGAGAAAATAGTTTTGACATCATGATGTTCAACACAAAAATCAAGATAAATATCCATATAAGATAAAATTCTTATAAATGAATGTTTAATTAAAGGGGTATTTTTTTATAACATTCCTCCCTTGTATTTAACGAAGTACTTTAGAAACCAAAATGGCCATATATTTTATCTTTTTCCCTATAGAATTATCTTATATTCTTTTATATTTTCATTTACATCCATTCACCTTATTATTTGGTGGTTTATTGAAAATGTACCTGGTATGGTTATTTCTAAGGGATTTTATCTCATCATCCATGGTAATAATTCAGTTCTTAATGTTGTTTTTACTACCAACATACCAATATATTTTAAGATCATCTCTATAATGATCCTAGTAAAAACCCAGTAAAATATAGGTTATTAGAAAGACTATACCCCAAAAGAGGCCTAATCACTATTCTCTACCAATCCCATGTGAGTTTATAATCTCTAGGACCACTAGTAGATTTAGTATTTTATTAATCAATAGATTTAGATCTAGATTCTAGATCAAGATAAGGGATATGTGGTCAAGTATCAATATGAAGCTCACCATTATTAAAAAGATCATCCACAAGATCCCTATTCTAAGAAGGATCCCCACTACCATCTATGGGAGGGTAGTATGTAGGAGTAAAAAACATTTAAAATACCACATAATGGAAAATAATTCACATCAATAAGATAGTTTTATCTTCCTTGATCTTATATCCCTCCTCCCTTAAGATGTATTATGAAAACACATTTGATATCCATTTGTTATAACTTCTTAATCTTGAAATGATATTAGGTAATGAATCAAAACACTCTAAGATGTCCATAAGACGAGTTTGGGATGATCTAAATCTCTTCTAGAGTCATAAAACCAATAGCAGATGGGGGACATATATTTATCATGTAAACTACCATAGTGACTTCAAATGCCTAAAATTACATGGGAATTTATGCACATATAAGAACACTAGGAATCTATATAAGAATATCATGGTAAATACATTCAACTAAACCATTTCTTCTGAGTAAGACTTTCAATTTGGTTTCTCATAATCCACTCATCCTCAAAAAAATTGTAAAATAGGTAGATAGGTATTCATTCCCATTACCAGTCTTCAAAGCTATCAATTTCATCAAGATTTATTTTCCATATAGGATTATAAAGTTTTAAACACATAAAATAAATTTGAAAAAATGTAAATATGTACTTTTCATTAAAATAACACTAATAAGTTTTTTAAAAATAAAATCCTCCACCATAGAAGGTAGTCTTGAATGATCTCGATAAAGATAATTGAAAGTACTCATGTGGGTGACAATCTTTGATGATGGATGTGAGAAAAAAACAATTTTAGACATACCAAGGACACCATCTTCAGAAAAGGGAGACTTATATAGTGTACATTGGGAATGAAACCCTTCCTTACGCAATTAGTCAAATCCATTAACACTCAAATTCCACAAACATCTTCCCCAAAACATATTGTCGTCAGATTTGGTGTCTTAAGTGTTACCCAACTGATTCAAATGTGTCTTCCTATTAATGAAATACAACTAATTGAAAAATCATTCCTTTAGAATCACATGATAATCCATAGTTATTTTAAGGTAAAAAATAAATTTAATATTAAATACAATTTAATCTAAGACAAATAATAAAATATGTTCATTTGTCAAATTTAGAACCCATTAATATTAAAATAATGTCAAAAGGGAATGGTTTGAGAGCTATGTCATAACTAAACCTATACCCATTACATGAAATATCCTGATGTTAACCAAAAAACGATATTTTTAGATCTATAGGACAGCTCAAAAATTGAACTTTTATGTAGTAACATATGGAAAGAATATCTCAAGAAAAAAATCTACTTTGCATGTAGGGTATCTCGGAACACTATTTATACTCCAACACCCTCATAGCATTGATCAATAAAGAGATAATGATCACTAGATTATTTAGATGTCTCATCAAACATTAACTTAGTTAACAAATTTCCTAACCCATTGTAGATGGTGAAGAGTGTTACCCCTAAGCATAAAATTCAATAGGACCTTGTTTAGTGGTAAACACAATGTGTAATATTATATCAAGTGTGAGACATTACCTCATAAGATCCTAGGAAAATAAATTTTAAACAATAAAAAAATCCATAAATGAAACATTAAACTTTACAATTCCCATACTCATCCCATATAATAAAGATAATTAATAAAATACAACAAAAAAATAAATACCCCCTAGAAACTACTCCATCTCCCTGAATAAAGTCATCCCTAAATCTTCATCAATTTTCCGTGAAAAACAACTCATAAAATTGAGGAGGGTTTATCATTGGAATACCCAATAGGGTCATCTATCTACGTTATTCTATATGAAAGTGATATTAATGTTTCAACATAGATATTCATTAATATTTTAAGAAAGAAATTAGGGTGGTAAAATCTTATGATAAACTAATAATCCACATAACTATCAACATAATTGAGTCACCAGTAATCATAATTTAGATAAACAATTCTTTTCCATAATAAATGGGGTGGATAGAAAATGTTTTGAAATTAAATAACACTAATACGGTTCAAAAAAATATCCTCCCAATAACTATCTTAATTTTTTCATCACATAAAAAGTAAAATATTACATATCATCATAAACTCATATCATTTAAAATAATAAAAAACAATAAAGAACCTTTCTCAGCCTATGGCACTCTTCCCGTCACCCACCTCACATCTAACCGCACATGAAATAATATCATCACCAAAACCTATAACATGTAAAACCATATCAAAGAAAAATAATCATTAAATATTTAACCCATGCATCTTATAAAATTCACATCATAATTATATAATATAAACGGTTAAACCCATCATATATATATTATATTATCATATCGTGCACCTCGTAAAAGCTATCCACATCATCACCACATCCTGCACCCTATATACCCAATCATATCCTCATAATTATCACATAATTCACCATTTGTGGTCCATATTACCCACAAAATCAACACATATTACACCACACAAAACATATAATATTCACATTATATTTGTTAATAATTCTATTACCTCGATACATTACATATCAAACATTAAATATCCTTAAGGAAATCACATCCTTACAAAATGTGTACATGTTAACATCAATCTATAAATAACGAATGTATTTGGAAATGTTATTACAATGATCCATTATAAACAAAATATTTTATCAAATAAACATAACCACGAAAGAACACAATTGAAAATCAATAATAAAAACAATAGAAAAAAACATCTGATGATCATAATAATGAAAATATGGTTACAGAATATGGTATTATAATGGGATACTACAATTAATTAGTTAATAAATTATCCACATGTATCTATGATCGAATAATACACCACCCAAGAAATAAATTCCAAATCACAAGGCTATAATCTTTTCTCAGATATTCTTTCCACATTCTCCAATTTTAATTAATTCCTTAAACTCCATTACTAATTATTAATATGAATATTAATAGTTATCAAGCATTAATTATTATATTCTATATTTACTAAATAATTTAGAAAATTAATTTATAATAATGATTTATATCAAATACATACCACATTAAGGACTCTTTACTAAAATCATTTCCTATAAATCCTATGTTATCCTCTTTTTATACTCTCCCTGCGGATGTTATCAAACTCTTTCCCCTATGATTTTTTCTATTACTACTAGTTAATATTATAATTCCTGTCACCACTATGTTTTTTCCATTAACTAAAGGATTTATAAATTTTAGAAATTTTGTCCTACTAACCATTTTCACCGTGTTCTCATTCCTATTTTCCCTTCCATTAAAAATTTGTTCTGTTATATTAATTCCAATAATATAAAAAACATGTTAAAAATATTTATCCATTAAAGGTAATTATATCGTGTAATTATTATTTTTACACAATTGACATTTTGAAGTTTCATGAAGGTTTAACTATGTACAACCATTATCCAATGTTGAATAGTTTCTTTTTAGCTCCAATATTTTGTTTCTAGCATGTCACATTAGTTGTTATTATAGATTCTTTATCTATCCAAACTCATTATTATGTTATTCTTAAATACTTAAACATAATTATATTTTTTCATAGCATCATTTATTATCTCATTCCCTCTTCCCATATGTAATTTAAACACATTATTGATAATATATGTAGTATCATATGATTATTTTATTTTATATCTAAATATCATGAAATAAAACCGCACAAATATAGTCAATTCAGTATTATAATATTTATTTATAACAAAAGTATCAAGGATATATACCTTCTTCTTTATCATCAATTTTTCTCTGATAGATTCCATTCCTCAACACCATTTCCAAAATATATCCCAATTCAATGGAGATTCATATAAATTGAATCATATAATCCATTTGATTAGTGAATGGGATAACAAGGAAATCATATTTTCCATTCTTTATTTTAACACTTATACACCTGTTTTCAACCCCTCTATAACAATCGTATATATTTCAATTTTTCATAAAACCACATAATAATATCACAAAACCATAATTTTGATTACTAAAATAACATAACAAAAATATAGCCACAAGTATATATTTAATGATAGAGATAATGAATGAAACCCTTCTCTTAGACCAAACAAGGTTATGGGAGAAGAGTACATTACAAAATGAAATATGTAAATTACAACCCCTCCTCCTGGAGAAAATATCCCCCCACTAATTCTAAAGGGATAGAATAATAATAAATTACTAATCAAAATAAAACCTCTCACATAAGATAATATAATCTCAACCGAGCCTAAGGAGATAGTTAAACTTACCGTTATTGTTGAGTTATGGGTTATGGTAGAAAAACATTGTTGGAACATTCATTAAATCTTCTCTTATGAAATATATGGGAGAGTTTTTAGTCAAGATCATGATCTTGTTTATATTTGATCATTACAAAGGTGTTAACACTTGTAAATTAATTATGATAGTTCTAGTCATTCCATTCAATGTTGTGTGAATTGAAAAGATATTGAATGGATAAATGTACTAGTTTAGAGTAATAAACAACATTCCAAAGGACAGTTTTTTATATAAAATAAAAGAAAATCATTGAAACCACTAAACTGCTATGATGTGATTCACTATAATGGGATGATGGATTGAGGTGATCACATATATTGCACTATTGGGTTTATGTACTAGACTTTATAGAGAAATATTGTATGTAACTATGACAATCCTAGGTAATGAAACATTATAAGGTGATTAATGAAGAATACTAAGGTAGAGAATTATAAAAAAGTGACTTATATATAAAAAACATAAAAGTATTACATTTATATTTATAATTATACATATAGAAATTAATTAATCATATGGAATATTTATCATTCATATATACATGTACCTATTTAAACTCAATTATTTCTAACATTATATCATTACAAAGAAATAAAAACAGTAGTTTCATATGAACTATCAATGCAGTATCTTACCTGTTAACTGACGCATCACATAATTACCACCTAATATTTTTTCAAACTAAGTGGGATAGGTGAATAATTGATTTTGAAAAAATTCTAATCATATCTTTGGTAAGAATTTCACATGCTGCACATGGTTTCATTATTTTCAACAAGCGTCGACTAATTATGTTCCCAATTTAGATTATGCACTGTATTTTATCACTTTATAATAATTAACTACATAGAAAAAAATATTTTAAAGCTTGAATGAGTAATGGTTACTATAATAACATTCATATTCCAATATTTTTAACTTTAAATCCCCATTTCAACTTATAGAGTAATTACAGTTAGATTCTACGTACAACGTGGAGGAATATGAAAATTTATCATGAAATAATATAAAATATAGAGATAACCTTGCTTAAGATTCATCTAATTCATTTTTAGGTGGTGGTAATTTCAAGAGTAAGGATAATTTAATGTTACCCATATGATGTTCTATATATAGGAAGCCACATAAGTGAACTTCAGAACTACCATTATGTAAGATAGAAAATATGCTTCTTAGTAAGTGTACATTATTTTCACCCTTATGCAACATAGTTCAAAGAGACCTATATATGGGTTCATTAATTTTTGTGTTATCCAGGGTAGAGTAATGAGACCATGGAAAATTCATGTTGAGTTAAATTTTCACACCTTAAGGACAATCTAAATTGTGTTTTCATAGTAGATTTCAGGTAAATCTATGCTCCAGATTCATGGATTTATGTGAAGGTAATTAGGGTCTTAGAGAAAGTTAAATTCTATAATACTACATAATTATCATTATGGGGATACATACGGGTATGTAGAATCAATAAAAAAAATAATTTATAAATGGGAAACTATACTAATAATAAATAAGAAACCTCCTTGCTTTTCTAAAATTCAGGTTGAAATAGAGGAATGGATAATGGATTTAAAATTCATAGAAATTAGGTTTAAAACATTATAAACATATATAAATTCATGAAAACATCTTTGGAATACCCTAGAACCCAATAAGTTATAATGGTAATTTTTCATGAAAATATGAGCCCTTACGTTAGATACATATCAAAAATGATTTGCATTTAATAATTAAAAATATATTTAAATATGAAAAATATTTTTAAACTCAAAAAATAATGAAATTTTTGGAATGGAAACCTTCAATATTTTTAACAATAAAAAATTCTTAAAAAAATAATTAAAAAAATTAGAGTATCTCCAACTATTATTTGTTGAAAATAAATATAGTTCTTTAGAAGAAATCCACACATATTCCTTTATTTTAAATGAGTTATAATGTGAATATAATTTCTGAATATTCTTAATTTTTTTTAAAATACTTTCAGTTTTAATATCCACAATCCCATAAAATATTTTAATGTTCTTCAATTATTTTTATTAGGAATATAATTTTAGAATCAATGCACACTTGTATTCCTTTAAGAACTCAAAATGTTTGGATTACATAGAAATATTTTTGTAAGGAATTTTATTTAATTTCATTTATAGATATCGTTACATATCCCACACATTAAATTAATATCAAAAATTTATAGTAAAATCATTTTGTGATTTTATAATAAATAAGTATAGGAATCAACTAGTAAGACACCATACTTGAAAAAACTATACACTAAATATTAAAATACTCATTGAGCCTAAGATATTCTTAATTATGATGCCCCATAAAAAATAGAAAAGTGAATAATTTTATACCTTGTTCAGGTATTATTATATCATATATATCTAATTAACCATATTGTTCCATATATCAAATAAAATCTATTTCCCTAGATTTAAAAATGTTAGAATTACATCCTATATCACATTAACCAACCCAAAATTTCATTTTAACCATAATTAACGTTAAGGGTTCAAAATCTCAGAAGGCAAGGACAAATAATTTCATAACTATAAAAAATGGGTATTAATAATATTCTATGTCAATTTTATGAAATAAATATCCTTTTAAACAATAATGAATTGAATCAGTTGGTCGTCTCCATTAATATCAAACAACATATCCCTTTTATTTCAATTTTAATTCATTTAAAACTCAAATAATAAGGTTTTCGGGAGAATAAAACAAATTTAGGTATGGATACAATAGAAATTCCGTAGAATAAAAATGATCTAGTAGTATTTCATCATATCATGAAATATGAAAATAGTGGATGGTAGGAAATAAATATCAGATAGTCAACCAACAACTAGGGAGTAAAAAAGATTGAGGCCGTAAAACATTCCCTCATGGAAAGACACTATAAATTTTCCATCTTATTAATCCAACCCTCATGTAGTCCTCCAAATGTTTATATTCCAACCACACCCTCCTAACATCAGACATATAAAATTCTTCCAAGGATATCAAAAACAATTCCATAATTCTGGATTTTATAAAGCATTTACTTGGGATGGTGAACCAATAAGCACAACCTAGATTGGGGACTCAAGAAATTTTTCCATAAACATGGAATATTAATTTTCAATGATATAATATTTTAACACACCATTAATAGTATTATCATACACCAAATGAATTTAAACATTAATATTTATCATTTTTTAATTTATCACATATTTTTCACATGTTTTTCCTTTATACTTCACATTTAATCGAGAATACTTTTATAAATCATTTAGAAAATAAAATTAATGTGTAATAAAATCATGATATGAATTTTAATAAATGATATAATTTTTAATATTATCATTCTCAAAAAGGAATAATAATAATTTAAATGTCACATAATTCGACATGACTTCAAAATAATCTAGGTATATCCTTTTTGAATACTACGGATGCTATCTATACCAAAAACATTATACAAATCATATTCCATTTTAATTTAAACCATGCATAATATTCCCTTATTAATAAGAGTATATAAATTTGAATTGATTTAATACATTTTGATAATTTACTCATACTGAGTAATAAGTATTTAAAATTCTATCTTTTATGTTATCTAATTTAAATCATTCTTACAACAGTAATTAAATTATAAAAACATTCTCAATTGACAATTAAAATTATCATAGTAACTAAAATTTAATTTTAATAAATGATTAAAATATAAAAATTATGATAAATTAGTTATATTCTAAAATCATTCATCATATTCAACAATTTATCGAATCATCCTTATTTATGAATGAAATTGGAAATTTTTCATGGAAAAAATCATTTATACATGATTTAATATTCATGAAAACATATAATAATTTTCTTTTAAAAATAAAACAATTCAAATTCCAACATGATCATAGGTTTACTATTAAGAATTCATCAATACATCTTGAATAAATATTAACTAATGAATATATAAAATTTAGACATTATTTTCCAATAATAAAAAATGATAATTATACATTATAGATCCAAAACTAAAAATTTTAATTTATAGCATGCTGTTAATAGAAAATTAGTTAATATGAATAAAATTATTTGAATTAAATATATCATATTTAAAAATGGTGAATCATATCAATACATATCAACATAAATTAATACATCGATCAAAATCATGAATCAAGATACAACCAATTACCATAATTCATTAACTATTACTAAATTTTCTAACAAGAAATCCATGCATTTTAACCAAAATATGTTTAGTTGGTGATAATAATCATTGAATTAGATCAATGTGGGACACACGACCCAATTACTACACAATATTGAAGGATTAAGGGTGTTAAAATCATTCTTAAGTGTCCTAAAATGCTTGTGTACTGTATAGAACACTTCATTCAGCATAAGTAAGTTCAAATTACACTATTTACCGACCAACCCATGAATATATCATTTATCTCAAACTCCAAACTCCAGAATATTTCCAACCAAATGATATGATATGACTTTTTCATGACCCATTCGTGCTGGAGATGAGTTTGATCATTATGGCCTGCCTCAATAGGCCATGGGTTGGTGACTAGCACTGAGGGATAGTTTACTGAAATGGGAGGCAATTCTATCATAAAATCCCAAGAAAATGAAATAAAAACAACCAATAAACTCATTAATTGAAAATTTATGTTTTTAAAATTACCATACATAAACCTATGAAAATTATAATTACTAAAATGAAATAATAACGATTATTAACTTCTATACTCCACTTCAAATTCTCAGACAACATCAACCCAAAATATTTATCATTGAACACTGTAAAATAACACAAAAAATAGGGAGGGTGACAAATAAAGACTAATTGGATGGATGAACACACTATGAAATTATATATCCATGTGAAATAAAAGGGATTAGATAGAAATATGTTAAAAATAAAATAAATAAAAAATTTATTTAAAGATAATGACAATATAATACTCCAATACCCATCACTATAATATTGTAACCTGTAATCATCATTTAAACAAAAAATTCATTCATAATAAAATAGTGTGATAGAAAGAGATATAGGATTATATAATAACAACGTGGTTATAACAAATCACCTCTTGAAAACAATCTCAATAAATTAATCATGTTAAGAATAAATTATTCTATGTCATCAAAATCAAAAATTATAGAACACTAGAAAAAAAAAAAGAAATCCTAACTCTCTGCTTATTACAATCATCAAATTTTCATCACTAAAAACTACATCCCATGAATCCATAAAATCACATTAACCTACAACCCATGAAACCATATCTTATCCATCTAATAATCAAATCATTCAACCCATGAAACCTATTACATAAATTTCATCATAATATCGTGCACCCTATAAAACCATTTAAGTCCATATTTTCTATACATCTTTCACCCCATGAAACAGATAATATCAACATTATCATTATATCCTATACCCCATGAATCCTATCATATCTATACCATCTTCTCATTTTTTTCCCTATATACAACCTATCACATATTCATCATCATCAAATCATTCACCTTGGGAAACCCATCATCTCTACATCATCTTCATGAATCATGATTTAATTTCAGGACACTATAGGTTCAATATGACATATCTTTAAATATTTAATCATAAGTAAATTTTATAATATTTACCTTATGAAATTTCTTATCATAATAGAAGAACGTGTTGTAACTACCAGCCATTATAGACCAAGTATAGTGTCAAATAATATGATAAAAAATTACAAAATTGATAATCAACATGAAACCAAAACAAACATCAAAAAAGAAAAATAATAATAATCTAGAAACATCTCAATGTTTTATAAATTATTACTATAATGAGTTATTTAATTTATTTTCCACATAAATATAGGGTATAATGAAACTCCAGGAAAATAAAAATTCAAAATCAATAATCTATAATCTATTCTATACCATCTTTCAAACATTTCTCTATTTCAATTAATTCCTCAAAATTGATTTCTAAATATTAATATTAATATTAATAATTATCTTACATTGGGTATTCAATTATCAATTTCACTTAATTTCTCGTGTAATTAATTTAGACCACTGATTTACAACATATTATTTGACACATTAAACAATCTTCATTGAAATACATTCATATAAATATAAATTTATCCTCTTTTTTATAATCACCCAACATATGATATCATAATATTGTCCCCATGGATTCTACCTCTGATATTGGTGAATATTATCCTTTGGAACACCTTAATTTTTTTCCTATCAACTCATGTATTTATAATTTCAAGAAATTTCTTCTTACTAGCCATGTTCACCATGTTCCCTTTCTTAATTTACCTTCCATTTATACATGTTTTCCATTAGAGTAATTTTGATACTATAAAGTAACATGTTACAAGTATTTATTAATTAAAAGTATATTATATTAGGGAATTAATAATATTATTAAATAATAAACATGTGTCAAATTCATGAATATTTTAAAATGCATACCCATGCTCACATGTTGGTTATTATTTTTCATTTTTAGGAGTTTCTTTCAGATATATCATTGTATATGTGATTAAATATTCTATCCCTATCCAAACGCATTATAAATTTATTCTAAAATTCTAAAACGTAAGTCCATATTTTCATGGAATCAATACCTATTTAATTACCCATTCCCATAAGTAATTTTAAAACATCATAGTTGAAATATCCCAAGACCTTCACCCAAAAATCCGATATAAAGAATATTATATTTTTTAGTAAAAATATCTCAAAATATATAGACCATTACACATATGAGGATATTTTCTTGTATAGGGTTTTTTGAAGAAACAATTAAAACATAACAATATATCAGAGTTTAATATGAATTCTCTAAAAACATTACTTGAATTTACTTGTGATAACATCTTAATGAAATCACTCTCCCTTAAAACATCCATTATTCCTATAAAAAACAATCTTGAACATAGGGGGGATAAAATTTCCCCGAAAATGGGGTTTTAAAAACAAATTAAAATCCATTTAATAAAAACTATTAAAAAATGATCAAAATTCATTTTTGTAAAATATAAAAATTTTGATAAATACTTCTTGAAGGTACCCTTATATGGTTTTCAAATTATATAACCATAGAAAATAATTTTCAGAAACCATTAAATGTAAATTTCACTTTGAATAGATTGTTTTGAAAATACTTTCCCATTATATTAAAACATTGAATATAATAATTTTTTTTTATAAAAATGTACAACTAGTGTTTTCCAAATATAAAACCATAGAAAATAATTTTCATAAAAATTTGGAAATACATAAAACATTGGAAACATTTCCCTTTTATATCAAACCATTTAGAATAACAAGTTTTTTTTTAAAATATATAGTCACTGTTTTCAAAATTTATATTACTATATAAAATAATTGTTATTAAAATTATTGAAAATAAATGTTACATTGAAAAATAAATTTCAGTATGAATATATAATAAACATTGAAAATATTTGGATCTCTCCAAATAGTTTAAAAACCCTTTTTTTGAAAATAATATCATTTTATGGAATGAAAAGATACTTAAGAAACCCATAAGAATTCCATGAGGCCGCTTTATGTATCACTTATTGGAAATAATCATCTTGAGGCCATAGTTTCACTCCCCATTCTTCATAATAACTTTTGATACCTGGGTGTTCAGTTTTATTTGAACACAATATATTCTATCAGGTCTTCCTTTCTCATAAAAATTATATTTGAAACATATTTTCAAAAATATATTAAATTATTTTTTTATATGAAACTAATTTTTAAATAATATTAAAATAATACCAAATTTCTTTTTATAAAACACCATCCTTTAATAAAGACTATGGTAAATCCATATCATAAAAAATACTATGAAAAATAGTTCAGTTAACTAGATAATTAAACAAATGCCTATTCTTGATGATACATGTTAGAAATTTCCGGAAAAACTATATTTTTGGTTAAACCTTCCATATGCATGACAACCATAATTATTAATTAATATTTTGTGCATATAATTATATATTTAAAACCGAATGATAAATTTAAAACCCATCTTAATAGATGTAAAAGAAATTACTGAATTAACATATTTTGAATTAAAGAAAAACTCATATAGTGATTTCACTCATGAATAAAGAATTCGTACATAATATAATATTTTTGAAAATATAAATTCCTAACCTAAAATAGTAATTTTTAAGTATAAATCCGTTATATAATATATTGTTTCAAAATTTTATATCCATTATTTAAATGTTAACTTTACAAAAAAAATGTTTTAAAAAATATATTTTAATAAAAAAATTACCCTCACATATAAGGGTTTTAAATGAAAATAAACATGGAAAATATTTTTTGAAAACAAAGTATCCCTTCATTATATTAAAATCATGAAATATAAATTTCATAAATAAGATTATTGTTCTTGATGAAAAATTTAAATTATCATTATATGAATGGATTTAAAAATAATACATAAAACAGTAAAATCTTTTTATTACAATCATATAAATATAAGTGTTTCATTGAAATATAATATTAATAATTCTAAAAAACTACACCCTTACATGAAATTGAAAACCTGTTCCAAAAAGGGAAATTGAAATCTCTACTGTTGATCATAGAAAATGAAGGTATAGAAAAAGATAAAAATATGGACCTTGGGAAGGGGTTACCAATGAGCTAAGAGGTATTCTATGTTCATATATATATATATATATAGTATTATGGTTTCCTATTTGGAAACACATTGATGAATCATGAGGAGGAATATAATAGTTTAATGTGGAATGCAGTTGAAAATAATACATTGTAAATATATTAAATAATCTTGAGGCTTGTGAGTATGAATCGGGGTGTTTTAATGCAATTTGAGTAGGTATATTTAATGTATATAGAATACGAAAGAATTGGGGATTAAAATTTAATGAATCTAACATTTATAAATAAAATTATTCCTATGATTTAATTAAATGTATTATTATGTATTATGGTTATAGAAAACACATGAACTTATTTGGCTTTATTTTATACTCTTAGATTTAAAAGAACATGAAAAATAATAACCATTGATAATATAACTATTGAACAATGATCAAATGATTCGTATAAATATCATGTATTATCTAATCCTGTTGAAATAAACAATGGAAGTGATGGCATCAACTTAAAGATTCATACCTTTTGAAGCCCATTTATCAGAGCATCTGAGGGAGATAGTATCCCTGGGATTTTCCCATGACCAATCCCAATGAGAGATTGGACATCTTAATAATGATATAAACAATTTATGGGAGATTTTCAAGATCATCAAGATCATGACCCAAACCAAGTTTTCCAAACTACTTTATGAAAGTCTCATCATGACACATCTCATTCTTAGTGTGTTTTATGGTGTATTAAATGGGATATTCATGAAGACCAAAATAATATAAATATTTTAATGGTATAATATATTGATTTTATTATCAATTTATTATTGTTACATTATAATTTTTTATATAATGAAATTTATATTTTTGGGCAATATTGAAATTCAATTAAGGAATTAGTTTTCCTTAATTAATAAATTTTTAAAAAGTATAATATTTAAATAAAATAATATTATGAAATAATATTAATCAAATATTAATGATCATTTAATATTTATAAAGTATAATGTAATCATTATATGGATTCAAAAACTGATTCTGTAAAAAAACAAATATTTCTTAATAAATATAGATTATATTTATAAAAGTGAAAATGAAAATATTTTTATATTTTTTATAAATTAAAGATTATTTTTTGAATCAGAATGCCTAAATTATCTAATGATGATCTTTTCAGGATTTTATAAAAATCCAAATTTTTGCGTAAAAATTAAATACCATATAAATATATGTTGGGTATTATGACATCATAATGGAAATAAAATGATTTAAAAAAATCTATAAATGGTATCCAAAACTAAATATATTTATTCCCTTTTATATAATGTAATATTTTGTTTATCCTTTTAATTTTTTTCAAGCCATTATGAATCTTCCAAAACCTATACTTTATTGTAAAGTTTTAAAATCATTTATTTATGAGTATGACTCACTTACACATCCCCAAGGAAAATATTTTAATAATTTATTCCATTAGAATTATAAAATAATGAAAACCTCACCTATTGGGTAGAAACCATGGGAAACCCTATTGTAAGGTTTGTGGTTTTTCTTATTTTATTCTACAGAATACACAACCTATGTTTGAGAAATAATAATTTATTTCCCTACCTTTTATTATATAATACAACCCAATAGTTCATATTTATCTTCACTCAAAAATACATTGCGTACATACTCATTCAGAACTACTATCTCTGGAGTCCCACCAAGTTTCCCTCAAGATCTCTAGATGATACTCTCAAGCATTTGGAATCACACTATCAAGGTAAGAGCACATTTATTATCATCTTTATCCATGTGTATTCATTATATTATTCCCTATATTTATAATTCCTAATGTTGGGATATGTTTTTCCATATCTTTATTACTATAAATTTTACGTACGAATTATTAAATAACACTTTCCCCCCCCATCAATACATTTTATTAATCCTTAAGAGATGTTGTTATTCTGCTGAAATTTCACTATAAATTTCCAATACCAAATAATAATGTTGTCAATACCATACCCGTTTCTAATCAAGTTTCATCAACTTTATAAAAATATATTTATTTAAATTGAGACATAAATGTTTTTATTCAACACTCCTTAATCATGGAAGTTTTTTTGAATATTGATTCCATTTATATGATATTTATGGACCACTTAAGGAAGAGAATGAAATGAATGTGATAGTTTCACCTAGAATTATATGGTGATACAAAGAATTGGGTAATTATTTAGCCTCATGAGATTTCATGAAATGTCTTATGGAGTGAACCTAATAAATAATTTGAATTTTTCCATCATGATGTCTTAGAAATTTGGATTTCCCTATGTTTTTGATGCATTATTTTGGGTTGTTTCAACATTTCCCATGTCGCATTTATGTTATCAGTATATATCATGTCTCACTATTCATTTTTAGGATTATAAATTCTTTTTGGCACCATTTATATTCATATTTCTCACATGTATTCCTTTATTAAGTTTATGATATGTTTTTTCATTATGAGGCTTTATTGTTCCCCCCATTATTTTTAATGTCCCCAGATTATCCCTTGTAGTGTTAAGTATGAAGAAATATCATGATAATGTTAAAGAAGTTTTGTTCAAAGATGATTTATTGCATTTTTAATGTTGTTATTTAATGTACCTAATACCGAAACACACATTCATTTTGATCATCTGGGTTGTATTGTGTGTATTATTATGGAATAAATCATGTCTTAATGTGAAATAAAGAGAAGGGATATCATGGTTGGTATCAAATGAATGTTTATTAATTTTTGTGATTGGATTAGAAAACTCTCGTGAAAGGTTATGGGATTAAACTAGGCATAATAAAATATCCCTAAATTTTTTTAAATTATAGATTAAATGGTTTATCATGTAAATTAATCCTTGTTGGATACGACAAGTGTATGTGGTTCTTGTATATATGAACATATAGGTAAAAATATAAAACACTGTGTTTACATTGACTCGACCAGGAACTGGTGTAAGAAAATAGGTGTTGCTACAGAAATGGTTTGACACTCCTAGGGGATATGCTTTTGTTAATTAATTATCTCATTAAGAACCATTATTAATGGAATAAAATAATTTCTATATCACTATATGTTAAGAAATATATCATAAATAAAATGGATTGAAGCCTAAAAATACATATGATTAAGAAATTCATTTAATTTAAAATTTATCACATTAATGTAATTGTATTTCCATTAGTGTATTTAATAGTTTAAAAGTACACTCCACTAATTTTCCATTTATTCTTGTTAATGGTTGGAAATATGAGGAATCAGGTAAACAACTAATTTAAAGGGAAATGTGATGTCTACCCCAATGAGATACCCAACCCAATTGGAGTAGGAATAACGAAACATATGAGGATAATATCTCATATAAAATTGTTTTTTTGAATATAATCCTAGGTCAATAGGAGAACCCAAATCCACCTAAGAAAGAAAAATATTTAATTGAGACCTTTATGTGCCAAAGGCGTCTGACTTTAAATGAATCATCTGACCCGTTAATAGTTTAACATGGATCAACTCTATTGAGATGATCTACTTCATCTTTCAATTTTCCTAAAATTAGATGTTTTAATGGATGTTTATCATATATAAGGAGAAGTTTTTTAGTGGTGGACATTGATTAAGAATATGAAACCTAAAGAAGAGATTGAGACGATGGGATAGACTGAAATTTAAAAAATGTTTCTCAATAAATATTTTTTTCAAACCATATATATTTAAATATAAAGTAGAATCCATGTCCTCAAGAAATTAGATGAAACATCTATTGGGGCGTATAAGGAAAAGTTCAAAATACTTGCGCGATATGGGTTTAGGTTTATTTTTACCCCTGAAAGCAAGGTTGACCACTTATTTAGTGGGATAAAACATATTCTACAAAAATACTATGTGATCTAAGACATTGATATCTTCTAGAATATTGCCTAATGTGCACTAATAGTTGAGATGGAGATTTTTGAAACTGAAAGGTATCAAGGGATACGAGGCTAAAACTAGAGTTTAATTCTAGTGTTCTGATGGAGAATTCTAATGGTGCAATGAAATTTCATCATCCCTATTGTTAAAAGTGTAGATTGAAGCACCATGAAAATTGAATATGGGGAACACATAAATGATTTAAGCACATGAAGGAAGGAAAAAAACCTAGAAATTGAATATGGGGGAATCCCACTAATGTGATAGTTGAAAGGAATGTTATGGTGAACCCACTTTGTATTGATAATGGTTTCACCTACTAGGAACCATGAAAATTTTGAAACAAATGAACTAATATATAGGTTTTTGAAGAAATATAACAACATCAGGGGTATTAAGGGAGAGTTCATGCTATCACAACAACTGAGGTGGATCCTCCAAAAGAAGTAGTGATATGAATGGTAGTTATCTAACCAATAATATAGAATCTACTTTTTATTGTGGTTTTATTCATTATTTCATATCATGAGAGATTAGTAGAAACATTATGACAACATCAAAAATCATGGATTTTGAGCTCTTTGTGAAAAAGAAAAATGTGGTAATTATTTCATCCAATGTATATAACCCCCCAACCATAATTTGCGTGATTAACATCACAAAAAACCTTATGACACTCCCTTTGGAAGAATTTTATATTATTATATGTATGCATTGGATTTCACAATATAGTTCCAACATAAACATCCAAGATATGGGAAATACTCTATATATTGCAAGTCATCCTCTAATTATGCACAAATTAAATGAGATATATGAATCTTATTTATCACCAATATCTCAATATTGGATATTATTTCCCCACAAGAATTCATATATTTATCAAGTTATTTAGTCTAAGGAATGGATCTTTCTTTAAGAACATCCCATTGTGATGGAATACGCTGATGTGTTTACTAAAGAATTTCATTATATTTATCCTAGATGAGAAGTTTAAGAGTCAATATAGCTTATACCTGGGGTATTAACATTATCCAAGACTCCATATAGAATGGTTGTCATGGAACATGAGGATTTGAAAAAAAAAGAGAATATGGATAAAGGGTTCATACTCCCAAGTGCTTCCCCAAGAGGTGCACCTATCTTATTCGTTAAGGATAAGGATGGGTCAATATTCCTTTTCATTGATTATAATGAGCTAAGAAATACAATAATAAATAACATATATCATTTACAATGGATTGATGACTTGTTTGACATCTACATGGATAATAATAATTCTATAAGGTAGATCTATGGTCAAGGTGTTACATTGCAAGGGTGAGGAAGGAGGATATCCCCATTACTAATTTTCATACAAGGTATGAGAACTATGAGTTCATAGTAAGGCCATTTAGACTCACTAATTCTATAAAAATAATCATGGACGTTTTTAATATATTATTTATATATTAATTGGAAACGTTTTTGTAGTATTTATAGATTATATTCAAATATATAAAAAAATCAAGGAGTCGAATGGGTAGAATCTAAGAACTATGATAATGATCATATGAAAGGAGAAGAGTTATAGCAAGTATAGAAAATGTGATTTATAGTTCAAGTAAGTCTCATTCAAGGGAAATATTATCACAAGAAATGGGATATATGGGAACCCTATATAAATAAAAGTAATTGAATGATGTCTTAGGCCATCATATAGGACATAAATTTGTAGTTTCCTTGGGTTAACGGAGTATTATCGATGATTTGTGATAAATTTCTCATTATTATAAAACCATTTATCCAGGATAAGTCAGAATGGATTCATGTATGTTTTGAATGATGAATGTGATGAGTGATTCAAAGAGTAGAAAAAAGAGGCTTTTCATTGTTCCTATAATCACATTACCCACAAGTTGACAACTTTTTAGGTATTCGGTTATTATTCAAAAAAATGTATTGGGTTTTGTGTTAATGAAAAATGAAAATGTGATAGACTTTACCTCAAGGAAATTGAAATATCATGAAAATAACTACCAAATGCATGATATATATTTAGCTTCACTGATCTTATTGTTGAAAATATGGTGGAATTATCTCTTTGTGAAAAAGTGAGAGATATATATGTATCACAAGATCCTCACATATATATTCACATAGAAAGAGCTGAAAATGAACCCACAAGGATGGTTAGACCTTTTCATGGAAAGTGACTTATCCTTCCACTTCCAACCTGGGAAAGAAAATAAAGTGGAAGATAATCTATTTAGATATGATCTAGTGGTTTTATCATTAGTGAGAATTGATAAGGATATGATCTTCTTAGACATAAAAAGGATAGACATGGGAATCATAAATGAAGGAACATAATCAATAATTTTACACATAATTTCTCAACCTTCATCTGAAGAAAAGATAACGATGCTGAAAGAGATGACGCAAAAATTCATAAAAAAGAGGAAACTATAAGAAAAAATAAATCCTATGTGTTAAATGTTAATGTAGAAGGGGTTGTGAGATTTGGTTTTGGAATTTCTTTCCTTAAAATCCTAAGTTAAATAAGGAGATATTGGATTATGCACATATCTCACCTTATCCATTCATACAGGAGTAATAGTGATGTATCTAGTTCTCTAAGAGAACTTCTAGTGGAAAACTATGAAGAAGGGTATCATATAATATACATCAAGAAGTCTTGTAAGTCAGTAAGTGAAATCTGAAAGAAAAAAATACAAGGGGATGATGTAACCATTACCCATACCTACAAGTAAATGATAAATAATCGCAATGTACATTTTCATTATCATCTCAAATAAATCATGATGAAATAGTGCTATATGGTTCGGGGTGGATCGTCTTACAAAGAATGGTCATTTCATTAAAATTCTAGAGGACTTCTAACTCAATCAACTTGCCTGGATATAAATTAAAGATGTAGTGATACATCATGTAACACCAATATCAATTGTATTTGATGGAGATTAAATATTTAACACTTTGTTATGAAAGAGCCTACAGAACACTATAAATACTAATTTGAACCTTATAAAGTTTTATCACCATCAAACTAATGGGAAATATATATGGAATATCCTAAAACTTAATGAAATTTTGATTGTATTCTCAATTTAATTCAATGGAGGATGTGACCATAATCTTCTTATGGTTGAGTTCCCATGAAATAATATTTTCCACCAAATCATACTACTATCTCCACTCTAATAACTTTATGGGAAGAGGTGTAGAACACCTACATGTTTGGATGAAGTTGGGGAACACAAACCACTAGGTATTTAAATGGTCGGTGTGACGGTGTAAAAGGGTAAGACCATTTTGAATCACATCAAGGCTTTATATAGTCATTAAAGGATCAATGCTGAAAATTTTCAATGATACATATAGTTTTAGGTAGGATACAAGGTAGTCCGCTTCTTTTCTATGTGGAAGAAATTAATGATATTTTAGAAGAAAAGAAAGAATAGTCCAAGAAATGTCATCCCCTTTTTGATTCCTGACTACATCAGAGTGGTGGACTATAGAATAGAACTCCCACCCAAACTATTTCATGTATTACATGTATTCAATGTATCCATATTGAGGATTTAAATACAATACCACTCACATGTACTCAATCCATTAGTGGTACCATTGGTGAATGATATGCTATATAAGGATAAGCCAATGATGATCTTAGATCAAAGAGAAAAAGTTCTAGGAAATAAGGTATCTCACATATTCATAGTGATACAAAGAAAACACAAGTTTTATTAGGTGACATGTAGACCAAGAGATCTGATGAAATATAATTACCCTCATTTTACATAAATAGTGAAATGAAAATTTCAAGGACAAAATTTGCAAATTGGGGAAGATATTAATGACTAGAAGTTTTAAAAAAAAAAACCCATTATGATTTAATTAAATGACTTATTATGTGTTATGATTATAAAGAAAAAATGAAATAATTTTGTTTTACTATATCCTATATGATTTAAAATACCATTAAGCATCATAACCATTTCAAAAATAGTCATTGAAAAGTGAACATTTGATTAATATAAATATTGTATTTTCATAAATCCAATTGACAAAGAAAATGATTTGATGGGCTCAACCAGTAGAATCATATCATATGAATGCCATTTATCAGAGCTTCTAATGGAGATAGAATCATATATATTTTACCTTGACAAATCCCAGGTTGAGATCCAACAGCATAAGCATGAGAGAAACCATTTACGAGAGTAGTTCAAGCTCATCCAGATCACAAACCAAAATATGTATGTTAACCCACCGCATAATAGTCTCACCATTACACACCTTACGCTCAGAAAGTTCTCTCATTCATTAAAGGGATATGTATCAATACAATAATATTAATATGTATATTTTATATATTAATGATTTTATTTCCATTTTATTATTGTTTCTTTTTAAATGATTTTGATTTTTTACAATAAAAAAACAAAATTTTTGGGTAATATTCAAACTTAATTAAGAATATATTTTTAGGAAATTAAATATTTTTGAAACAAATAAAATTTTAATAAAATATCATTATTAAATATGGTTTATCAAATATAAATCATCATATAATCTTTATGAAAAAAATGTAATTTTTATAAGTGTTTGAAAACTATAATTGTCAAAAAAACCATCATTTCTAAATAAATTTTTATTCTTATTTTTAAATTGTAAATTAAAATATATTGATTTTTTTGAAAAATTGAATATTATTTTTGTAATCATAACATCAAAACTTTACATTGTTCAATTATAAATAATTTTCCACAATAATTGAATTTTGAGTAAAATTTAAATACCGTCTAAATAGGCTGTGTGTATTATGACATAATAATACCACAAAAGTTATTGAATAAATAATATAAATGGTATTAATGAAAAAATATTTTTTCCCACTTTAAAATAATGTACTCTTAATTTTATTTTACTAATTTTATAAATCATTTACGTTCCATCAAAGAAATATAATATATTTTAATGTTTTATAATCATTTATTTAAGAGTATGACTCACATCCAAATCACCAAGGGAAGTATTTTAATAATTTAGACCCATATACATATAAAAAAATGATAACTAACCATATATTGATGAAAAAAATTCAATAAACATGGAAAGGTTTTTGGTTTTGGTTATTTTATTTTATAGAGTCCAAAACCTAAATTTGAGAAATAATAAAGAGTTACCCTCTATTTTCTTATATAATCCAAACCAACCTCCCATTTATCTTCACAAAAAAATATGGGATCATTCCCTTAATCTTCTCTATCCTCTCTATATTCCACCCATGGTACCCATAATCTATCTAGAATCGTATCTCAAGAATATGAAATCACACTCTCAAGGTAAGGGTTATTTTCTTTCTCCTCCTTTTCCAAGTTTCCTTATAATCTCACACCTTCTATTTCCGATTACTAATACTGGGATATGTTTTTTCTATTCCATATTACATTAAAATTTAATTTCAAATGATGATATACCCCTTTATATCTCATAAACCCATTTTATGAATGTTTAATTAACGCCATAATGCGGCTGAAATTTCACCATTATTTTCTGTGAAAAAATAATTTTGCACCCAACAACATACCCATTTTCTATAAATTGTATAAACCATTATATAAATATAAATCTTATATTTGGGAGATAAATTTATTTATATAACACTCCCTAATCATGGAAGAAAAATTTTATGAATAATTATTATACTTTTTTTCTATATGGCACACTTAACAATGAGAATGAAATGAATATCAATGGTGCGACATTAATTATACACCATTGTAATGCATTGTGTAATGTTTCAGTATCATAAGACATCATGTAAGGGACTAGGTAGTAAACCAAATACATCATGTGAATTTTTACATCATGATTTCGGGGAAGTTATCCTTAACAAATGATTCTAATGCATTTTTTATATTGTTTCCAAATTTCACATGTTGCCTTAATGATATCATTCTATATATTCCCTCACTATTAATTTTTATGATTATTACTCCTTATAATCCCCAATGATATTCTTATTTTTTAACATGTATTACATTATTCATTTCATTCCTTATTTTCCCCCTTATTGGGATTTATATGTCACCCCCTTCTTATGTATGTACCTAAGTTATACCATAAAATAATAAGAATGAAGAAATATTATGTTCATGTTAAAAAAGATTTCAATAAATATGATGTATTACCAATTTTAGATTTTTATGTAATGTATATAATTTCAAAATAATATATACTTCTTGATCAGATATGGTATATTAAATGTATTCTTATGCAATAAATCATATAATAATTTGAAATAAATAACATGGATTTCATATAAAAAATTGAATAATATTTGTTTTAAGGAATAATACTAGATTTTATAACTCACTATAAATACATTTTTAGTTTAATTTGTTCCTCTACAAACTTCATTGGAAATATATAACCCTCCATTTCTATTTATGGGATGAAAAACTATGTAGGGAATGTTGACGTAATGAATTTTTTCACCATGGAATCTCGATAGAAGAGGTTGGGGTTTTGAGGTGTACCATGTAAAGGCCATATATAATAGATATTACTTAATATGAGAGGAGAAGAAGAGGAAAATTATTTTTTATGATGGTGGGGGATTACTTTTTCTACTATAAATTACTATTTATGGCATAAAATACTCTAACCAGAACTGAGGTCAACACCCAGAACACTGCACACACATATAGGTATGTGCCCACATACATGAGAACTATCATTCCTTTGAGACAACTATGCCCAAAATATTCCTACCTATATAATAACATTAACCACCCTAGACCATTTATATGACGTCTAGGTGGACTCTCAATCATGGTTGAGCTTGGATCATACAAATTCCTATTTAATTTTTCTAGGTTGGCTTATAAATCTATGTTGATTTTTTATTAACATTATGTAATACCTAAAATTATTTTTATCTAAATATATATGTACTTAATTTTTTTTTAGTTTTAAACATAACAACTATATTTATTACTTATTTATTCCTTTATAATTTTTATTAATAGTATTTGAGTAACAATAATTATTTATTATTTAAAAAATTTAATATCTTAATATATGTTCACTATTTAGATATCGAAAATATTCATTAATGACCTCATAATTAATTACTTAATTTTACTAATTATTTATAATTGTATCATAAATATAATACTTTATTTATTGTGTTTAAAATGTATAACTACATTAAAAATTAAATCACCATATATATATATATATATACTTAATATCAAGAAATCATAATGACTATATATATTTATTTTTCTCTAAAATTTAATTCCAAAATTACTAAATGAATATATATAAATTGCAATATAATTTATTATAAATTTACAAAACACCAAAGGAATTTTAATAAACTGAACTCTACACATTTTAGTTTTCTACTCACGTCGTTGATTCCAACTTATCTTCTTCTTTGTATTCATACCATCTTTATATTTGGAGGGATCCTACTTATAATATATCCAAATGAAGCTAGATACAATCATGTTGTTAAATTTTTTTTTACATTGTCTTAGTTTTTTACTAATGGTTTTTATTTACTTAACATTCTTATCCCTTTAGATAAAATAATTGTCCTTATACAGGATCTTAATGTGTTATCATCATTATTTTAAAAATGTAATAATATTTTTTTTATAATACTTATTCATTTCATTCAATTGAATATAGAATCATATAGAAGTATGTGATGCTACAACATCAAATATATATAGTAGTACAAGCAAATTTAATTTATCACATGAATGTTGGTAAATTTAGTAACTAATACATATAAAAATTATTATAATAATAGTAATTAATAAAAAAATATCAAGGAAACATACCTCATTCTTTTACAACATCATTTCCATTCCATATCTCTTCCTTGTCACAATTTCACAAATATAACCAAATTTATATGGGATTCTTATAAATGGAAGAACATAATCCGTATGACCAACACATGGCACAAAAATGAAATCATTTATTCCTTACATTATTTAAATAATATTGATCTAGATTTACGCCTTCCCATGTCCATACTGAGGATTTAAATTTTCATAGAACCCCATATTAATATCATTTAACCAATACTTTTTTTACCATAACACAATAATAACAAACCATCCACAAGGGAAAATTTAATTAATGAAGATATTCCTTGAACCCCTTCCATTATTCCAAACAAGGGACCATGATATGTGTATAATAGAAAATGAAATAATTAAATCATATACCCTAACCTAGAACAAATATTCACTATGATGAATAATGATATATCATAATAATAAATTAATTTTCAAATCAAAACCCCTACCCTAGACCATATCATCTCTAACCAGCCTATGGAGAGAGAGTTAAATTTACCATTATCTCTGAGGATTCATAATAGGTATATAAATATACTATTAAAAAATTCAATTAATCTTGTCTTATGAAAGATAATTTTGTGTTTTAAATAGATAAAATGATGAGGTCTCTCATAAGTCATTTCGATGGGGATAGAGAATAATAATTAATAAGGATAGTTCCTATCATTCTATTATATGATATTATAGTTGAAAGGAATTTAATGGTCAAAAAATAATTAGGATAGAGAAAATAATAACATTCCAATTTAAAAGTTATTAAATAATATAAAAAAATATAAATATTCAACCGACTATAATGTGTTTTATTGGTAAAGGAAGAGGGAAAGTGGTTGTCACAAAATCTGGACTGCTGATGTTTTGGACAGACTGCATAATGGTGGTTGGTACTCTCCTCATTTTAACCTTGTTTATGTAGGATTTAAAAGATATATAAGAGTAAAATAAATAAAATGAGGTAGAAACATCATATATATATAACAAAAAATGACTTTCATTAAAATATAATGGAAAAAATACAATATTTTATAAATTAGTTGGAATATTAAATAGAAATATAAACATTTTCCAACAGTAGAATCATTTATTTGTCACTTATTATCATTATAAAAAACATAAAATGACGGGTCTTATATTTTCACTCCATGAAACATCTTACCCATACACTTACAAATTCCCAAATTCCAACCAAATATCAACAAAAACCAAGGATAGTTGATGTAACATGAATAATATATAGATCACATTCTATATTAATTTTACTTATTATAATTCATGGTGAAATCATTAAATTTCCAATTTAATTCATGATTTACAGTTTATATCTTTATAATAACCAATTACATGAATGAAATAAGTTATAGTTTGAAAGAATAATAGTTATAATTGAAACCATTATATGGAAATTATTTTTGACACAAAACACTCATATTTACCTTGAAACCACTTTAGATATCGATTCTGAGAATGATTAGAAATATATAAAAATTTATTGCCCTTATTTAACAGTGGTAGGGAACCTTGAATACTGGTCATTTGATTCACCCTTATGGTGGAGAGAGTTCTCGTATAAGGGTAATTATATATTACCCTTATGAAGTGTAGGAAACAGGGGCCTCCACAAGGGAACTTTAGAATATCCCAAACATAATGAAGTAAATAAGAACTTATTTAAGGGTACATATATCTCACATTTATACAGTTTTAGGGAAAAATACCCACATATGGGTACTTTTTTTACCCTTATTCAATCTTGGAGAATAGTTCTTTTTTAAATTCCATATCTAGTATCATATATATAATTTAAGTGTAATCCCAATTACCTTTCCATAAAAATATTTAATGTAAGGTTATGTTCAAGATTAAAGTAATTTTTTAATGGTAATTAGGGTCTAATGTTAAGGGAAATTCTATAAATTGTAAATTAGAATTCTTATAGATAATAATGAGAATACTTAACTATTTTTCCAAAATTCGTAATAAAATATAAAAATGAATAATATATTTAAGATTTATCTATATTATTTATATACCATCCAAAACCTCAGAAAATACCTTAAAAATCATCATATTCATTATAATATAATAATTGATAAATGAAAGAGTTTTTGGAAAATTGGGGCCCTTATGACTTGGGCTTAACATTAATAAGATTACGATAATAAAATGAGGTGACCTCACTCATTTTGGATTTTATCTATGTCTCCATAGACCTTATTTGGTTCTTTTACCAATCTTATTGTTACATTCCTTCTTTTGTTTAGAAAATAAGAATTATATCTAATAATCATATCCTTGGATTTATATTTATCCATATCCATGCCACAACTGTCATGAGAAAGAAAGGAATATTTTAGTTATTATAAGGATACTAACATCTAAAATATGTTCATATGAGATATTTAAGGATATTAAAATAATAAAATCTTGGTCCTCATCTTTGACATTAATAATGATATTGGATAAGGCTAAATATATATTTTTTAAACTCATTAGGATGTTTATTGATGGATGTTTTGGGACACAAGTTGAATGTATGTAGTTTTTGTTTCTTATATTAAAAATCTACCAATGATGTTTTCATATAAAAATTTTCTAATATATACAAAATACCAACTATAAAAAAATTAAAATAACCCTTTAGTTAAACTTTAACAACCAATGATCTAGTGATAGAACTATTGGATTTTATTAAAATATCTGGAGGAATCAGAGTATCTGTTCATAGTCAATCCATTAGTAGATTTTATTACCATAGGTATTTAGGGGACATGTAGTGTATCTTTAAACTTTTATGGATTATAAATTATTTAGTCTTATGTCACCCCAGATTAAATCATTGATACCATTAAAATTTTCAATCTCTTACTTACAGAAATACATCATCAAATGTATGAAGATTTTATACCAATAATTATGGTGAAAATATATGGTAATTCCCTTATTTAACTCCCAAGATCATTCAATAATTAGATGGTTATTGTCTATAGTTAGTTTGAGATAGGTTTTATGATAAATAGAATACTTTTGGAAGCAAATAACATCCAGGAAAAAAAGAAAACGTAAGTTAAGTACATAATGATTTAATGTTGTTCATTAAATTTTAGTCATACTCTATGGTAAGAACACCACTCCATTTATACACATATTAAATGATTAGAACAAACTTAAATGAATCATATGACATTATGCTAAAAAATAAGGAGATAATTTCAAAACATAAGAACTATCAATGAATTTTGAAAAACAAATTCACACTCTAAACATGATTTTGTTACTGACCATCACCTGGTAGTTCATTACATACCTCCAATTATTTTAGCAGTAATGAGATTTCTTAATTGGTAACTTCAATATATCCGAAAGAATGAATCTCAAGGGAAATCTTTGATCTTTTGATGTTGAGGAATGTTGTGTATCAAATAGGGAACAACTCCACCGACTATAATCAACCACATCAATACAGAGATATCTATTTATATGAAACTAAAATGACATTATCTATCAAGGCCTTAAAATTTATATTCCCTCCATCTAAATATATATCTAGGGTAAAAATAAAATATAGGTTTTAATATATTTAAATTTATCAACATACAAACTGAAAATCTTTTTCTCAAATTAAAACAACCTTAACTACATGTAAAAATGATTAGAGACTTTCATATATGATCTATAAACTTCCACATAATATTAATAGAACCCATGGTTTAAAGATAATCATAAATGGTTGTGTTATGGAAGGGGGAACCCCCATGTAATTGTAAGTATCATTCATTATGTAAGGGAGACTGATGCTGGCTACAATAAGGTCATGGGACCTCTACATAAGGGATGACAGATGCACTCCTGTGAAAGGCACATTGGACATCTCATATAGATTACATAACATGTTAATGGTCATGAATTAAATACATTTGATACATAAGGGGACTCATGGGTCTCATGTAAGGGAAAAAATAGAAACATATACTTATGTATGGGTATCTATAACCTCCTGTAAATGTAAAACTGGCACTATATAATGGGACAAAAGAATGATCTGAATAAAATAAATGTATATGAAAAAATATATAGATAATATTTATAACGAATCAATCATTCTAACTACTAAATTACTAAAAAATGTATTATTTTCATTTTTAAATCAATAACAACTCTAAAATTAATAAAATTTATTCATAAAAGGAATGTAGTGGATCATTTTATTTTGGAACAATGTCATCTACTAGTGGATTGACTGATCGGAATTTTGTCATCATGAAAATCATTGATCAACATCACTGTCTGTTAGTTTATATATTTAAATTTTATTCATCAATATATATTAGAGTTTTTTATTTTTAGATGGTCAAATTCAATTTTTCATCTGTAATGGTTTTTTTGTTCCTATAGTTAATCTAAATTATCTCAATTATTGGATTTCATCCCTATTTTTCTTTGATTGTGGTTTAAATATATCTGATGAGCATATCAATGTGATTTATCTTGTAATTGGAAGTGCATCTTACTTTTCCATTTTAGTGAAATGAATATAATATGATGAAATTTCCATGACTATGAAACCCATTGATAGTTTAATTACTTCATCACTAGAGAACCATATTTTATAATGAAATGGTTTTCATATTTTTTAAATATCTAATGGCTAGGATCTATCTATTCTAAATTTTTTTTGGTTTTTATGAATTCATTTGACTGACATAAGAGAATTTGGTATTTATTGGAAAGAGGTTATCATTCTGAACATTAATTTTTACTCCCATAATCATATTTATTCTAAAAACATTTAATTTTTTATTGTGTTTTTTGGGTGGTTTATTTCAGAAATGAGGAAGTCAAAAGCATTTTGGTTCTAGACACAAATTTAGTGCTTATTAGGCCTATGGACAACTTTTACATTTTTAGTTGCAACAAATCTTTCAAAATGTTCATGAAGTGAGTTTTAGGGAGAATGAAAATTTTACTGATGAATATTGAAAAATTAATTCTTCAAAACCAAAAGAGAAGATATTTTCACATTAATTTATAATTATTTTTAAATAGAATGAGATTTATTATCTGAATCTTGATATATTTATTCAATTATAATATTTTTAGTTATGAAATTATAGTTTCTTCATCATTGAAAAGTGGGGAACCAATGAATATCCTCTCTAGATGTGATCCACACACAATCCTTAGATCTCTAAAAAACACAAATGAATATCTAGGTGCTATCGTGGGTGATTTATCATCTTTTTTTTCAAATTTATCACATCATATTTCTTATGGCTTTAGGGAATATGAATTCTCATTCTCAGTATTAAGATGAAAAGATAAGAAGGTAGATCTTAAGAGGTAATTTTTATACACAATGATTAACCATTATCCAATTTTTATAATAGTCTATTTAAAGATATCATGTAAGGGGTTAACATTTAATTAATTTAACAAAGGTAGTTAGTAATATATTAATCCCAAAAGTAACCCACTTCCATGTAATTAAATAATAATAATATATTATTTTATAGCATTTTCAAACCAACATAATGGTAAATATCTATTTTACATTATGGTAAATAAATATTCATTATATGGGAAAATGAGTCATCTAGTCCTCCTTAACATTTATTTAAATATTGAATAAATATTTACATAAATATTATTAATTCAATAAATAAAGAATTTTTTCATTCATATGCAACTGAATAAATTATCAATTTATAATCATGTAACTAAATAGATTAATTCTTTGATAAATAAATTATTATTAATTATGGTATAAATAAAAGAAGATAAATAACTATTATATATTCATGAAATTAAAAAAAATAAATTGGGAATAAATATTTTTTTAATAGTTATGACCATTTAATTAGACATGAATAAATAATACTTTTTGGACTAGAGAATAATATTTATTACAATTTTTAAGTAAAAATAATATTTGACGAAGATTAAAGTATACACTTTTTTGTGACTCACTAGGACTCTTCATTAGTGAAATTTATTAAACTTTCCTGATGTCAAAGATTATTGTCTTGAAATGGGTCAAGGAACCAATTGAGGAAGAAGATATGTCTTAATGAAAAAACTATCAAAATTCATGGTGTAATATAATCCATCAGTAAAGACATGTCATGATGTAGGCTAGGCACCTATTTCATCAACCTATATTATTTATTAATATTTCATTGACTATATGAATTGAAATTTTCCGCAAACTATTGAAATTGAATTTATTGTGATAGATCCATTTCAATCAATGGTTCAATAAAAAAACATCAATAAAGATGAAATAAAAAAAATACATCCTCTAATTATTCATTAATAACAAACCATTTGTGATTTACCCAACATACCAAACATTAATATGATCATATGTTGTCATGGGTTAAAAAATACATCATATTTAATTAGTTATTACATGTATTACTAACTGTCTTAATTTCTAGGATTCATTATATATGCTTGTAGGAAGGAATATCTAATAACACACAAAAATGTATATTTCATAGCAGTGGTTCTATTTTGATAATCTCTCATTTTGGAGATTACCATGTCTGAATCTTTTGAGATGATGTCTCATCCACATAAAAGTTGTCACACCTAATGGTCAACATATTATGTGTCCTATCAAATAATTTTATTCAATCATTAGACAAGGGTTAGCAATATCATAATAGAATATTAAGGTTATCATCATAGTGGGGAATTGAAATTCCATTTTAAATGAAAAATATTAATCTATAGTCTTATTAAATTAATGTATTTTAGGAAAATGAAAAATATGTAATAAAATATTTTATTAATATTCAATGTTTTAATATATATGAAATCATTAGTAAAAATAGTTGGTTCAAGGAAACTAACTCAAAAATACTCCCACTTTTTCTTGATCCAAATTCCATTTACTTTTAATCATTTATATGTCACATGTTTATCCTATTTCTACTAGGTGAAGACTTTAGTTATGGTGTCCCTTGTGTTGTTTTCCATAGAAAATCTACTCAATGTGACATCACATTTCTTTGAAAATTACCTAAAGAGATTATATTTCCAATTTATGTTCTTCATTCTCTAATTTGACCTTGGATCCTTAAAAAGATCCATCACTATAGTATTATCACAATTGAATTTGATAGGGAATTTACTATTACCCAACACATAAACCACCTTGACAATTTGGCTTCTCAAAACTACAAATTTAGTATCCATAAAAGCCACAATACCCACAAAATCATGTATAGAACCAGAAACCAGGAATCAGTGTTGGATATTCCATCTCATAACACCTATATTAAAAGTGATAATTTATCCCAATTATAATTGTAGATCCCCTTGATCTATTTAGGAACTAACATCCTCATTTCCAATAAGGACTGGCTCTTCATCTCATCCATAGACTAGAAATAATCCTTAGTATGCTTTGAATACATAATGATATTATACACTACCATCTAGTGGATGTTACCTACATCAACATGATATCTTAATACCACACATATGGCATAGGAAACATCTTGGATGAAATATATCTTAACATACATGCCCGACCTAATACCACATCTGTATAGACTCTTTCTCATTCACTATTTCTCCTCATATGTCTAAAAAACATTTTCTTAGAGATATTAATACATTTTAAAACTGTCCACTATACCCTCTTATATTTTTCCATAAAAAATATTTTCAGTATATAATCAATGTATGTACTTGGAAATAGTCCAAGTAACCTCTTGGATCAATCATACAACATTATTCAAACAATATATGTCACTTCACCTAAGTTATTCATTAATAAGTATGTGTCTAATTAGGACTTAATAGACTATAAGATTGGTATTTAATTTCCAATAATTTTTATTTCATTAATTTAAAATAATAGGAAAAAAACCAAACTCCCACTAAACCACATATACAAAAATAGCTTACAATCATTTTTTATAAAATAAAATTCCATTATGGATTACAAAAATTGAATTTTCTAGGACCTCGATTCATTAATTAAAATATAAAAGGATATGTGAAACTTATATACCTTTTTGACATCCAATGGAGTTAAAAATCCCTCAGTTTGTGTCATGTAGACATCTTCCAGATGGGTCTATTAATGAAATATTCTTTGAAATCCATCAACCAAATCTCATTTTCATGGTAAAATACTATGGAAAGTATAAACATGTTAGATTTTAGTATAGAAATTGTGCAAAAGGTTTCATCATTATCTCTTACCTAATTCTTTTCAAACCTTTTTGTAACCAGTCATGCTTTATTCTCCGTGAATAGTCCATCCATGTCTTGTTTTTTCTTGAATACCATTTACAACCAATAAGATTAACATTCACTGGGGGACTACTAAGACCAAGACATAGTTCTGTTATGTAGAATCAATCTCATAAATTATAGATTATTTAAATTTTTATTCTTCACTGACACTTTATACATCTATGTATATTATGATATTAGTATTAACAACTAATAATGAGTCACCATCCTCAATGAATTGAAGACCATATCATTTTGGTTTCTATACGCTCTTTTAATCCTAATAAATACTTATATATCTGAAACATCCTCTTCTATGGGGATTTGTAATGTATGATCCAATTCCAACATTTTTTAATCATAATCATATACATAATCAAAGCCTATCTCGCTCTAACTATCTCTTTTAGTGATGTGATTCTGTTCATGAAGGGTGGGATGTCTATTAACCAAAAAAATTATCAAAAGGATAATACAGGTGATATCCATTAGTTTCATTAGGATAACCTATATATATACACCTACTACCCCATGGTGTAATAATGTTTCCAGAAATAGAAATAAAAAATCTTCATAACCCCACACTCTCATATGAGACAACATTGGTTTATTTACATACTAATTCTTATATGGAATAACTCATTCTACATTAGTTGGAACTCGGTTTAGTGTACATGATTCAGTCTGTAATGAATATCACTAAAATTATAATGGATAAATCCTAGGACACATCATTGATCTTACTATATTCAGCCGGGTGGAGTTATTCCTTTCACTCAAACCATTGTATTGTGGTTTATAAGGATGTTTCAGTTGAGATATTATATGAAACTCCTAAAAATAATCAATGAAGTCTTGATAAGGATATTGTAACAACCCTAAATTTTATGATTTTATCTTTTTGAATAAATTAAATTTCACCGATATACTGGATTATACACAAAATCTAGTTAATCTTGTGCTACATGCAACACTATTTCATCATGTGTTACACATGATATAAGGATTTAACAAAGCCATGATTTATTAATAATATTATTTAAATGAGACCATTATAACCTATACATTGAACATAGATAAATGAATAATGATAATTTTTTTTAAAATATTAAGTATTATTTAATTATATATATATATATAGAAAATTGATTTAAAAATATTACATAGTTTTTATAGAAGTCTTTAAACGTTTCGAAAATAATATTTTCCCAAAAAAATTGATTTTCATTAAATTTTTGTACAATGATTACATTAGTCTTTGTAATTTTTTTAAAATTTATTTGATAAATAAAAACAAATTATAAATCATATTTTATAAATAATATTAGGGTGAATTTTATGGATTGAGTTGAAAAAATAAATTTTATTAATGAATAGTGAAACTACTGAGTTTTAATTGAAAATTTCATTTTCGTTTATGATTTTAATTATGTTAAATTATATGTTTAATTTATTTTAACGTATCATTAGTTAGATATTAAATATATTAATTCAATTTTGGTCATAAGAATCAATTTAACAGTTATTTTTGGTATAAAATCATTTCAATCTTTTGAACAGTTTCTCTTTAAAAACCTTCTTTCTCATTATGTCTGTGGGATTAATTTTAAATCAAATTTTTATATTTATATGAATTTAATTTCAAAAAATGGATTCCATATTTAGTTTCATAATAATTTATATCATATAATAAATTCAAATATTATTTTTATGAAAATGAAAAGTGAAATCGGTAAAAAGTAATTTCCACAGCTGAGGTAAAAATGGTTTCATCGAGGGTATAAGCTAAATGGATAAGGGTTAAGAATAACCCTAAAAATATAAAACACCCATTTTATTGAATAAAAACAAATGTATTCTATGTTTGAAAATGGACCATTTTTTGTAGTTCTATCATAAAAAAGAATGGTTGGATTTCAATCATTTGATGAAATTACATGTGTTCCACTCACCTCACTTATAAAAAACCAACCACTCTACTCCCTTCCTTATAAATTCAAAAATAAATGTTTATTAAAAAACTAGATCAATTTTAATCCCAAATTCCATCCTCTCATCCAAGAATCCTTAATTTAGAAACAAATTCATCCAAAGAGTGTTTTCGGTGCAATCCTAAGGAGGAAACCCGAAGAATATATTACCAACATCAATGGCCATTTTTTGTTTTATTACTTCCTCTACCACATTCATTTAATTAAATAATTTTTTTATATAATAAACCAAATAACATAAATATAATTATATTTCCTTATGTTAAGGTAATTGACTACAACCATATCAACTTCCATCAAATTGGCTATAAAATCATCTTTTGTGTGTATAGAAGACTTCTACATCACAAAACAGTGTCATTCGTTTTTCCATTTCCACCTATCATGGATGTAAAAATTTATTTTTTATATATTATATTTATAAAAATGAGATTATTTTTAATATTTATATCACTCTTATGTTCATACTCTTCATCATTTTGGAATACGATATCATCACTCATTGGTATGGTGGACTAGTTCCTTGCGAATCGATGTGATTTATTCACACCTTATATGGAAGGTAAAAATGATGATTTTAATGATTATATGATATATATATATATATAAATTAAAGATTATTCTCTTATTAAATTTTATATTTAAATATTTTTTCTTCTAATCCATCGAGAAAATGGAAACTACATTCATACATACGTATGACCTAATATCTCCATTAACTGTGTATTTCTTTTCTTATAAGTAAATTTTATGGATTACTATAAATAATAATACAAAAAAATATATGATATATATATATATATATCTCATGGTTATAATTTACAATTTTACTGAACCATCATTAAAGTAATGGGAGAAAAAATAAAGTGTAAAAACATATATGAAAAACAAATAAGTTATTGTGTGGAGCATATCTTTAAGAGGGAATTGTTAATAAATAGTTAATAAGAGGTTATAAGAAAATCGTAAGTTGTATGATATATAAGAATATTGTTCTGTCATATATTTATAATAAAATTATATTTATTATATAGGTGTTTTTAATGCATATTATTAAAGTCAATTCATAAGGTCTGGGATTATTTTCCTCAATTTTTCTTTTTGGAGATAATTTTTTTCTTATGCACCTAACATATTTCATGAGGTGTATATATATACCTTTATATATTTAGTATCAATAATTTATTTATAGTTATGATTTTTTACATTTCATATTCCTTCATTTAGCTTTTGATTCAATGTTGCTGAATTGGTAATGACTTTATGTTACAGTTTCATCGTTTACAGGGATTTTTTTTATTTTGTTTCCGATGATGAAATAATATGATTCATATCTCAAGAAACACATGAAGTTTCTTCTGAAATGTTTATTTATTATATTTTCATGTAATATTAATAAAATTAACACTTTTTACTTAAAATAATTGTGAAAATTAATTTACAAAAATTCATTTTTATTTCTCTCTTCGGTAGGAAATCTGTTTTCTTTTGAAACAAAATTTTAATAAAACTGTTTAATAATTTTTAAATTATTTTTAAAATAAAAATTTCTCCAATATTTACTTAAAAATAAAATAAATGAATCTTTAATTTATCTTACAAAAAATTCACATTTCTGTTTTTCTAGAAATGTGTATGGAATCCTGATTTTAACGTGAATGGAATTCTCAGATGTCTTAACCAATAATTTCTTTGAAGGTTCTATTATACATTTTAAATATTATTTTAAAAGAAAAATATTTTATAAATGTTTTATATTTTAATGAAAAGTTTATTTCATTGTAGAAATGATATTTTTTTCTTAAATGTTTTAAATTATTATCTCACAATCAATTTCCATCTGAGATGTCATTTATAGATGTTTCATATGCCTTATTGGGAATATGATCTATGGGTAACATTAATAATCATTATATGAATGGTTTTTTTAATGGAATGATGTTTATGAAACATTTTTCTCTTCCACATGATATACCATGAGGAAATGCTTATGAAACCTAATTATTTTAACGTGTTATGTAATGATGAAATGATGAGATAAATAAAAAATATCTCTTTCCCACAATTTATGATATGACACAATGTTAATTATACCTATTTCATTTTATGGGTTATAATACGATGATTATTTTATGATCTCGAGGCATAAAAAAATAAGGTTTTCATTATGAGATGGGTGGACCTATATCTCCCTTCATTTTATTAGGTGAATATTTATATCTCACCAAATATAATCTTCTGGAAAGGGGAGTGAACCAAGATTAGTAGGGAAATTCTTACTCTATGATGGGATTGGGATTGAAACTTAACTACTATGATGGTTTTGGCAGTGAACCTATTCTAATATAATATCCTTTCTATTGAACTTTAAATGACATGGAAATGATTTTCTATGGTTCTATCTATTAAAAAATTCCATGTCATATGCCTATGTTTTTATTTCATGGCTCATGATCTTTTATTTCCTTATGATTCATGTCTTGTGAACTGAAAATCTTTATTCCATGATTCATGATTAAGATCATTGATATGCAAAGTATGGTTCTAAATTTTTTTCTCGAGTTCTCAAACCATTCTGCTCATATTTTTTTCACATATCTCCCATGGTTACCCTTACTAATCATTCAATACCACCTTCTATTAGGTTTACATTCTATAGGTTATGAAGAAATGTATTATGTATGATAATTATAAAAATATTGATAGTTATGAATAACACAGTGCGATATAAAGATACAATTATGGATCTTTTGTTTTTGTGTCCAAGTTTTTAAATTCACTAGACCTAAATAATTATGACTTGGATTATTATGTTATATAATAATTATGTTCCTAATAAGATGTAATTTTTTTGTATGATATGTTTTGGTCTTCAATGTTTATATCAGATCTAGGTTTTGTTATCATTTTGAAACTAGTATTATTAATGTTTAGTGAGATTCCTAATGATATATCTAAGAATATGTATAAGTATGAGTAAATGAATACGAAAATTTCCTAGAATTTAGGTAAGGATAGAGAGAGTGGATTATTATAAGTTATATCCCTTTTTGGATAGTAATGGTTAATATGGATCTAGCTTAGAGGTAACTAGATATGAAAAATCTTAAAAGGGGAAATTGAGTTGGACTCAATAATCACCTAGTGCACAACAATGGGCCTTGTTACACACCTGGTTTGACACTCCTGGGGAAATCGATTAAAAAATTCACAGAATATTTATGAACCATCATTAATAATTTAATAAAATGATGACTATCAATCATCGAGGATATACCTTAGGTGTAATCGATTAAATAATAAGGATTAATTATTTATAATTCATATATGTTATTTTTCATGACAATTTGGTTCCCCACTATGATATTTTTTTCTTACATAATGATTTATGGTTTTAGTTAGTGGATTGACATGAATGAACTGTGTTAATTATGAGTGTGATAGGAAAAGAAATTATTGTACTCCTGAGAATCTAATTGTTATGGGAGCTGAAATAAACTATCTCAATGATATACTCACACAAAATTATCATGATATGAATCATTCTAGACCTACAAACTAATAAGGGGGTAACATTATTTTGATCCCTTCATGAGAAAAATTACACCTTCTTTTAGTGGAATCGATGATCCTCTAGTTTGAAAACAATTGAACAACCTCACTGAAAATATATTTTTCATTCTCTAATTTTTGGAATAACAAAAAGTAAAATTTGATGCCTACTATTTGGAACTACAAAAGGATATAGTGATTGGAGGGTTTTTTTGAAGGGGTTATGAAAAAAAACATAATAAATTCATTTTAGAGTGCCTTATGAACATCCCCCACTAATAATTTAATTTATAGGGGTTCACAAACCCCTTTAAAATTTTGGAAATATATGGGAAGTATTTTTTTCGATTTTTGAGGCAGTTATGTCAAAACTGGTGCTAATTTAATAATTTGTGGGGAAATATTTATTATTGTATTTTAGTCTTTATATATATATATATATTATTAAGTTGGATTTTAGTGGCTACATATAAAATATACATTTTTATTTTATAGGATATATATAATGGAATATTATTTCTTAAAAAAATAGTCAGGGTTCAAAACCCCCACTAATCTCAAAAATTAAAGTGGATTTTTAACACACTCTAATTTTTTCCAATTGAGGGGGTTTTGAACCAACACTAATCTTGGAAATTATAGGGAGTTCAGGAACCACCACTAATCCCTTACAATAAATGGATGTTCATACCCGCTAAAATATAAAACTTTAGAGGGCATTGTGAACCCAATCTAATTTATGACATTGGAGAGTGTTTTGAACCCCCTGTATAATATATGAAACTAGAGAGGGATTTTAAACCCCTATAGTTAAATAAACTAGAGGGGTTCATGAACCACTACTAATATAAGGCCCCAGCCTTAAACCTTACTTAATCTTGAGTTATTACAAGATTACACATTGAGGATCTTTTTAGGTTTAGAGTTTTAGAGAATTAGATCATGAAACTTGCATTACAATCCACATTTAAACAAAGTGGTTACATAAAAGACAGAATTCATTCTTCCCATCAACGGAAACATATTTAAAATATAGCACGGATTCTTTCTTGACACATCCTTGACACTATCATCACATCATGTACATTTCCCTTGACCTGTGAAAAACATTTCAAAAACTTAGGATGAGCATAAAAAGCTCAGTAATAGTTATAAAAATATAAAAAGGAAACATGAGTTCATATATACATTATAATGAAATCACACTTTACCCATAAAACATAGGCATATCAAATCATGAATAAATCATAGAAAACATAAGACATAAAGGTAACTTGAGGCATTCATAACATTCTTACTTAGGGAGTAACCCTCTTGGTTACGTTTGGAATACCCATCACAGTATATTCCCTAAATCTCTTCAGAGAAACCTTAACGTTTCACTCCTTCGCGTTACCCAATGCATTAGAGATCTATAACGGGCTCACCCGCCGTTAGTTTATCACGGAACCACCCGTTTTCATAACAATGCCCAAGAACCATAACATAAATGTGTCACATAAAACATGCATAAAGGAAACATAACATTTCCACATTTCAATCACAATATAAAATTTTAGTATATTGAAATATTGAATCCATTCAAAAAGAAACCATTTCCAAAACCATTTAAAACATTTAATAAAGATATTTTTGAATCAAAGTGTCCCATACCACCTTGAAGCTTAAAATTTTTAACCATTAATATCTATATAAGTAAATCCTTAAAACCATTTTGAAAACATGGATATTAATAAGAATAAATAATTAAAATATTTAAAACGATATTTTGGTTAAAGGGGTTTTACCAAAATTAGAGACACTTGAATATAATAATTTAGGAATAACATTTAGTCAGAACTTTATAATATCATGAGAATAAATGGATTCATGATATAATACTCCAAAGGATAGTATATACACCATATAAGAGTGAATTGGTTCATAACAACAATGAACCCTCAATAGAAATGTCAAATGTGATGAAATCCCTTATAAAGAAGGTATCCTTAAATTAAGGACAAATCAATCTCAAAAATATGTGTGAAAAATATAAATACACCCAATATAAGGGGATATTATGTGTAAAACAATAAAAGGTCATTCACACATATTCAATGGACGACATATTCAATGACTACATGTTGAACCCAAAGAAATCGAAATAGGGTTAAAAAGATCCCTTGACAGCCTAACGGCATCACATCAAAATGAGTTGATGAGAGATAAAAAGTGTATCTCATCACTTGGACATAAAATTTACATCAATAAGGATATATGAGAACATATCCCAACATAACCAATATGTAAATTAAAAGACCCAATAAAAGAATTCTTTTAAAAAAGAGGAGGGTGAAAGGTTCCCTTACAGACTTGGGTATCTTTCAAAACATACACCCCATGAAAGAAGGACAATAGATAATTGATGTAAATACTCATAAACGAAATTATATTACACAAAGAGTAGAGTAATGGGCAGTACATACACCACTCAAAGGAATTTGTGGCAAATGTAGCATAAATCTCACGGGAATAAATGTGAGATAAAAAAAATCCCTTATGAAAACTCGGCAGCCTAACGGCGCCACATAAAACTTCCGAATATGGATTGATGAGATCAAATAGGGTATCTCATCACATTAAAATAAAATTTACAGCAATAGTAATATAAAAGAACATCCCCCAACATTACAAAGAGGAGCTTAAAAGAAGTGACATAAAGGAGAGTACTTAAAAAGAAAGAGATAGGTTAGATCTCTTACAAAAGTTCGGCAGCCTAACGGCGCCACTCAAAACATCCAAAATGGATTGATGAGAGAGAATAGGGTCTCTCATCACATGAAAATAGAAATTAGAGTAAGTGTAATATAAAAGATCATTCCAATTACAAGAAATATGAGCTTTAAAAGGAATGACATAAAAGTGTGTACTTAAAAAGAAAGAGAGAAGTAGGATCCCTTACCTCGGGTCCGACTTGACTCGATCGTTCTTTAACGTCCTGAATAATAAACTTGAGTTAATATATACTTGCTTAAGAACCTTTTTCAAGTTCATTATTAATTTTACACCATGTTATAAACATCATGTAATCATTTAAGTTAATAATGTTCATTTTGTCGGTATTTGGTTCTTAAGTCGAAAGTGGACTTCTTACAATTACATGTTGTTCATGTGGTCAAAGGTTCTTTATATCCAGAATGACATTCCTTATTTGGATATCATATATATCATATATATCCAGCATATACATGTATTTATAATATTACATAATCATTTAGAGTTAAGAAATGAAATGCACCGTTCATGGAGACGGTAAGCCGTACATACGCATGAACGCTAATTTCATTTCTTTGTCATATTAATGGAATTAAAAACTAAATGAGAGGTATGTATATTTTAATTACAGAATTATATTCATCATTTAGATGTATCATTCATCATATATATCCATTATATACATGTACTTATAATATTACATTACATTTGGGGATAAGAAATGAAATGCACCGTTCATGGAGACGGTAAGCCGTATGTACGCATGAACGCTACTTTCATTTCTATCTCATGCTTTAATGGAAAGAAATAATAATTATATAGAGGTATATAATAATTCCATTATAAAATCATATATAATAACATTAAATCCATCCTTTATACGTCCCACATATGGAATTAACGAATCACATCACTTTGAGGGGGCGGTAGTCCGCACTTCCTAAAATGAAGATATCGCGTATAACCATAATGGATGCCATAAAGGTAAGACACAAATGAAAAATACAGAAGCATAAGTAAAACATAAACATATTATATATCATATATAAAAATAGTGACATCATAATGGCCACCTTTGAAGGTGTTAAACGAGTATTGAACAATCATCGTTTCGGGAGGCAGAATTTCGCCATCCACGGAAACCGTATGTTCTTTAACCATTTGATGTAGTTGTGTGAGAGTGTAGCTCAAATAAATCTTATAACAACATCCTAGTATATTGATTATACTTTTGTTGTTACAAACTAAGTAAATAAAAGGAGTTTAGGGGGTTGGAGAAGGAAAATAAATCAAATGAACATGAGAGAATGAATTACCTTTAAAAGTGTAACTCCTTTTTATTTGAGCCTAAAGGCTTCCTTTGAAAGGATTCTGCCCAAAGGAAATCCTCTACGATGAGGAGAGGGATGTGGAGAGAGTAAATGGTCAGGGTATGGCCGAGCCAAAGGCTTGAGGAGTGTGTGAAATGAGGTAGAGGTGGGTGCCTTTTATAAGAGGAGAGGAGGGACACTTTTGGAAAGTAAAGAAATATTACTTTATTTGAAAATGTGTTTCGGTTTTAAAAGGTCCCACATTGATATAATTCGTGGATAATGTGATAAGAGTTCGAAATCCACCCATACAATAAGTTTTGGACATGTGTAGTTCACAGATTTTACATTATCTTTCCATTTTATTTAAATCGTCAAATAATGATGTCATCGCTGCATCATTATTATGTCACAAATAATTTAATTTATATAATGTCTAAAAATTATAAAAAAAATAATATGATGTAGGAAATCTTTTTATATTTCCAATGACTATTTATAATCAAAAATATGACTTGTATAACCCCACTTAAAATTTGTTTTAGTAAAACATATCATGTTTGTGTCATTTTTACTTTTACATTAAATAAAAAGTTATTTATGTCATTTCCCAATCAAAGTGGATCCATGGGGTCCCCAAGTTGACCCATGGCTTTTCTTGGTCGGCAATTACACATCCAATGAGGGTAGGACATGTTTCAAGTTCATTTCATTTTATTAAAGCATTATTTTTATCTCAAACTACACTAATTTCCACTAATCACGATTAAAAACTTAATAAGTTACTATTCACCAAAAAATTATTTTAATCTCATTGAACCACATTTTACATACTAATGACAACCATGTATGTTGGATTTTAAAAATTCAATACACATTAGTGGTAAACTTTCATTTAACTGAAAAATCAGTTTGCTTGATTACCACTTAGTGGTTTCACTATTCATAAAAAATTGGAGTTTTTCAGAAAAATACCAAAACATCACCCTAAGCTATATTTGATATTCCGAATTCAAAAATGAAGTCCGTTTTACAAAATTCAAAACATATTAGTCACATTAATTAATTTAATAACTAACTCCCACTGTCAGAGAAAATAGCGTGTTTTTATACAACAATAAGTATCAAAAGATTGACACTAGTTTTAGTCTGATTTCAAAGTGAAATTAATTCCAACAATCACTATTGGATTTAATGGTAAAAATATTTTGTAATTTCACTTTAAAACCACTTCAAAATATTATCTAATCATATAAATAAATTATATTAAAAAGAGGTTTTTAATTAAAACACAACATTTTACACTATTCATTAAAAAATGAACTTTATCAGAAAGATACCAAAAATTTACACAAAGTAAATTTTGATATCCCGATTCTTAATAAGAGTTCTATTTGGTCCAAAAGAATGTTTAAGAGTGAACAAAACTATATTTAATGACGGTTCGCCATCAAAAGGTGATAAGTGAACCTTTAGTGAAAGCTAGGGCATATACGCCTAAAATTGAATTCTTTCCGTATTTTAAGCCATTATCTTTTATTGGATATATCTAAAAACATTTAAAAACATATATAATCATATTTTAGTTATTTCTATCCATTCCCGCCAATACAACGGCTACATGTTAACTACCATTTAAAATAATATTATTTTATTATTAGAGTGCAACGTAAGATTTCAATGAAACTCTTTGTTGTGTATCAGGTACGCTATCGAACATAGCAACCCTTTAAAGTAATATTAATACTTTATTCACAAATATGGATAAATATGAAAATGTCTATTCTTTATTTACATGGGGTGTTACATCCTTCCCCCCTTTTGGGAATTGCGTCCTCGCAATTTTAAAATTGCGCTTGGAAAAATCCTTGAAAGTCCCACATCGGAACAAGAGTCGGTAAAACAATCACTTTAAAATAAAGAAAGATAAGTACAGAGGTCACCCAAGTTAACCCATACTAGGACTCCATGTAGGAAAACATGGACATGGAGGAGAAAACATAGGGTCATGTTCTGATGGAGAGTGATAGAAAACATGTTTAGGAGAAAGTTAACAATAAGAAAATCACAAACTTGTGATGGGTTAAACGGTGTTGGGTTCCCCAGTAGGAAAAGTTAATAGACAAAATTTTTTCTTTCAGTTACTTTATGTTTAGGAATTTATTCACAAGGAAACATAATCACTTATCATGTTGACTTTCAACTTTTACTAGATTCCTTAATCAAACTCATATTTTTTCCAAAGGACGAGTATTTAGGGAGACTTGTTCGCATTAAGAGTACTATAATCAACTTCTAGAGAATCACCTAATCCAAAAAAGGGAACTATATACATCCCATGTCTTTAGGCTTTAACCAAAACCAAAAAGGTTAGTACAAGGTCAGATAATCCAGAAAAGGATAACCCATTAAAAAGAAAATCCATTCTTAATCTCCAAAATTTGTCCAACAAAACCCAAAGTTCAACGAGGACCATCTGATAAACAATTTGTCCATAAAATTCTTCAAAGTAAACCAATATAAGATTGAATCCCAAATATTTGAAGGATTTAGTCACATAGTCTTCCAAGATAAATCAGAACATTTATCTCCAAACAACATTAGTCGCTCCTAAAGTCTCTCATTGGAAAGTAATTAACCTAATCACATATCCTCCATGATAGGTTAATCATTTTCATAAATAACCCAAAATCAACTTACTCTTAATTCATAAAATAATATAACTAAAAAGAATCAGTCAAACTAACCAGGGACTTCACGTAGTCCAGTGGTAGGCGATAAATACCAGTCGCACTTTGGTTGTGGGTTTGATTCCCGCAGCTTTGTCTGACGCGACGGGTTGTCACACGGTCTGCGTGTTTTGCTTTTTTCAAAACTATATAATTCATAAATCATTCCCCAAAAAGAGATAAAATCATCAAAAATGATCATAATATATTTTAACCTCAAGTTTTTCTCATGCCTTTTATTTTCCAGCATATCATATAATAACCCATAATTACCTCAAAAGTAAGGATCATATAAACTCTAATGGTTACCTTTATAATTATTACCGGAACTTCCACATGGATTGTTCATCTCTTACATGATGCATTAAAGATCATACCAAGGTTCAAGTGGTTGATCATGACTCCTTGATATTTGGTTTAGAACTACCACGAGTTTCCTCATTGAATCCTCTATTTTATCTAGTATCTTAATCAGAGAACCACCACAGTTTCCTTCAAACCTGTTGTCTCTTTGGTGCCTGCTAGATCCATCCATTTAATAAAAATAGAAATGTCAATGTGAGTATATCAACATAACCATCATGAAATAATGAGGAAGATAAACACTAAGATATACTTACTCATTCACTTTATCTAAAACTAGTACTCTTTTTGAAATCCTAACCATTATGGTACTGTCACTTATGCTTAGAGAATACCCTAACCTCTAAAGTTATCTAAACCGACCTCTGAAACCAACTATAAGGCCCCAGCCTTAAACCTTACTTAATCTTGAGTTATTACAAGATTACACATTGAGGATCTTTTTAGGTTTAGAGTTTTAGAGAATTAGATCATGAAACTAGCATTACAATCCACATTTAAACAAAGTGGTTACAAAAAAGACATTATTCATTCTTCCCATCAACGGAAACATATTTAAAATATAGCACAGATTATTTCTTGACACATCCTTGACATTATCATCACATCATGTACCTTTCCCTTGACCTGTGAAAAACATTTCAAAAACTTGGGATGAGAATAAAAAGCTCAGTAATAGTTATAAAAATATGGAAAGGAAACATGAGTTCATATATACATTAGAATAAAATCACACTTTACCCATAAAACATAGGCATATCAAATCATGAATAAATCATAGAAAACATAATACATAAAGGTAACTTGAGGCATTCATAACATTCTTACATAGGTAGTAACCCTCTTGGTTACGTTTGGAATACCCATCACAGTATATTCCCTAAATCTCTTCAGAGAAACCTTAACGTTTCACTCCTTCGCGTTACCCAATGCATTGGAGAGCTATAACGGGCTCACCCGCCCTTAGTTTATCACGGAACCACCCGTTTTCATAACAATTCCCAAGAACCATAACATAAATGTGTCACATAAAACATGCATAAAGGAAACATAACATTTCCACATTTCAATCACAATATAACATTTTAGTATATTGAAATATTGAATCCATTCAAAAAGAAACCATTTCCAAAACCATTTAAAACATTTAATAAAGAGATTTTTGAATCAAAGTGTCCCATACCACCTTGAAGCTTAAAATTTTAAACCATTAATATCCATATAAGTAAATCCTTAAAACCATTTTGAAAACATGGATATTAATAAGAACAAATAATTAAAATATTTAAAACGATATTTTGGTTAAAGGGGTTTTACCAAAATTAGAGACACTTGAATACAATAATTGAGGAATAACATTTAGTCAGAACTTTATAATATCATGAGAATAAATGGATTCATGATATAATACTCCAAAGGACAGTATATACACCATATAAGAGTGAATTGGTGCATAACAACAATGAACCCTCAATAGAAATGTCAAATGTGATGAAATCCCTTATAAAGAAGGTATCCTTAAATTAAGGACAAATCAATCTCAAAAATATGTGTGAAAAATATAAATACACCCAATATAAGGGGATATTATGTTTAAAACAATAAAAGGTCATTCACACATATTCAATGGACGACATATTCAATGACTACATGTTGAACCCAAAGAAATCGAAATTGGGTTAAAAAGTTCCCTTGACAGCCTAACGGCATCACATCAAAATGAGTTGATGAGAGATAAAAAGTGTATCTCATAACTTGGACATAAAATTTACATCAATAAGGTTATATGAGAACATATCCCAACATAACAATATGTAAATTAAAAGACCCAATAAAAGAAGTCTTTTAAAAAAGAGGAGGGTGAAAGGTTCCCTTACAGACTTGGGTATCTTTCAAAACATACACCCCATGAAAGAAGGACAATAGATCATTGATGTAAATACTCATAAACGAAATTATATTACACAAATAGAAGATTAATTGGCAGTACATACACCACTCAAAGGAATTTGTGGCAAATGTAGCATAAATCTCACGGGAATAAATGTGAGATAAAAAAAATCCCTTATGAAAACTCGGCAGCCTAACGGCGCCACATAAAACTTCCGAATATGGATTGATGAGATCAAATAGTGTATCTCATCACATTAAAATAAAATTTACAGCAATATTAATATAAAATAACATCCCCCAACATTACAAAGACGAGCTTAAAAGAAGTGACATCAAGGAGAGTACTTAAAAAGAAAGAGAGTGGTTAGATCTCTTACAAAAGTTCGGCAGCCTAACGGCGCCACTCAAAACTTCCAAAATGGATTGATGAGAGAGAATTGGGTCTCTCATCACATGAACATAGAAATTACAGTAAGTGTAATATAAAATATCATTCCAATTACAAGAAATATGAGCTTTAAAAGGAATGACATAAAAGTGTGTACTTAAAAAGAAAGAGAGGAGTAGGATCCCTTACCTCGGGTTCGACTTGACTCGATCGTTCTTTAACGTCCTGAATAATAAACTTGAGTTAATCTCTACTTTCTTAAGAACCTTTTCCAAGTTCATTATTCATTTTACACCATCTTATAAACATCATGTAATCATTTAAGTTAATAATGTTCATTTTGTCGGTATTTGGTTCTTAAGTCGAAAGTGGACTTCTTACAATTACATGTTGTTCATGTGGTCAAAGGTTCTTTATATCCAGAATGACATTCCTGATTTGGATATCATATATATCATATATATCCAGAATATACATGTATTTATAATATTACATAATCATTTAGAGGTAAGAAATGAAATGCACCGTTCATGGGGACGGTAAGCCGTACATACGCATGAACGCTAATTTCATTTCTTTGTCATATTATTGGAATTAAAAACTTAATGAGAGGTATGTATATTTTAATTACAGAATTATATTCATAATTTAGATGTATCATTCATCATATATATCCATTATATACATGTACTTATAATATTACATTACATTTGGGGATAAGAAATGAAATGCACCGTTCATGGAGACGGTAAGCCGTACGTACGCATGAACACTACTTTCATTTCTATCTCATGATTTAATAGAAATAAATAATAATTATATAGAGGTATATAATAATTCCATTATAACATCATATATAATAACATTAAATCCATCCTTTATACGTCCCACGTATGGCATTAACGAATCACATCACTTTGAGGGGGCGGTAGTCCACACTTCCTAAAATGAAGATATCTCGTATAACCATAATGGATGCCATAAAGGTAAGACACAAATGAAAAATACAGAAGAATAAGTAAAACATAAACATATTATATATCATATATAAAAATAGTGACATCATAATGGCCACCTTTGAAGGTGTTAAACGAGTATTGAACAATCATCGTTTCGGGAGGCAGAATTTCTCCATCCACGGAAACCGTATGTTCTTTAACCATTTGATGTAGTTGTGTGAGAGTGTAGCTCAAATAAATCTTATAAAAACATCCTAGTATATTGATTATACTGTTGTTGTTACAAACTAAGTAAATAAAAGGAGTTTAGGGGGTTGGAGAAGCAAAATAAACCAAATGAACATGAGAGAATGAATTACCTTTAAACGTGTAACTCCTTTTGATTTGAGCCTAAAGGCTTCCTTTGAAAGGATTCTGCCCAAAGGGAATCCTCTAGGATGAGGAGAGGGATGTGTAGAGAGTAAATGGTCAGGGTATGGCCGAGCCAAAGGCTTGAGGAGTGTGTGAAATGAGGTAGAGGTGGGGGCCTTTTATAAGAGGAGAGGAGGGGCACTTTTGGAAAGTAAAGAAATATTACTTTATTTGAAATGTGTTTCGGTTTTAAAAGGTCCCAAATTGATATAATTAGTGGATAATGTGATAATAGTTCGAAATCCACCCATAAAATAAGTTTTGGACATGTGTAGTGCATATATTTTACATTATCTTTCCATTTTATTTAAATCGTCAAATAATGATGTCATCGTTGCATCATTATTATGTCACAAATAATTTAATTTATATAATGTCTAAAAATTATAAAAAAAATAATATGATGTAGGAAATCTTTTTATATTTCCAATGATTATTTATAATCAAAAATATGACTTGTATAACCCCACTTAAAATTTGTTTTAGTAAAACATATCATGTTTGTGTCATTTTTACTTTTACATTAAATAAAAAGTTATTTATGTCATTTCCCAATCAAAGTGGATCCATGGGGTCCCCAAGTTGACCCATGGCTTGTATTGGTCGGCCATTACACATCCAATGAGGTTAGGACATGTTTCATGTTCATTTAATTTTATTAAAGCATTATTTTTATCTCAAACTACACTAATTGCCACTAATCACGATTAAAAACTTAATAAGTTACTATTCACCAAAAAATTATTTTAATCTCATTGAACCACATTTTACATACTAATGACAACCATGTATGTCGTATTTTAAAAATTCAATACACATTAGTGGTAAACTTTCATTTAACTGAAAAATCAGTTTGCTTGATTACAACTTAGTGGTTTCACTATTCATCAAAAATTGGAGTTTTTCAGAAAAATACAAAAACTTCACCCTAAGCTATATTTAATATTCCGAATTCAAAAATGAAGTCCGCTTTAAAAAATTAAAAACATATTAGTCACATTAATTAATTTAATAACTAACTCCCATTGTCAGAGCAAATAGCGTGTTTTTATAAAACAATAAGTATCAAAAGATTGACACTAGTTTAAGTCTGATTTCAAAGTGAAATTAATTCCAACGATCACTATTGGATTTAATGGTAAAAATATTTTGTAATTTCACTTTAAAACCACTTAAAAATATTATCTAATCATATAAATAAATTATATTAAAAAGAGGTTTTTAATTAAAACACAACATTTTACACTATTCATTAAAAAGATGAACTTTATCGAAAAGATACCAAAAATTTACACAAAGTAAATTTTGATATCCCGATTATTAATAAGAGTTCTATTTGTTCCAAAATAATGTTTAAGAGTGAACAAAACTATATTTAATGACGGTTCGCCATCAAAAGGTGATAAGTGAACCTTTAGTGAAAGCTAGGGCATATACGCCTAAAATTGAATTCTTTCCGTATTTTAAGCCATTATCTTTTATTGGATATATCTAAAAAAATTTAAAAACATATATAATCATATTTTAGTTATTTCTATCCATTCCCGCCAATACAACGGCTACATGTTAACTACCATTTAAAATAATCTTATTTTATTATTAGAGTGCAACGTAAGATTTCAATGAAACTCTTTGTTGTGTATCGGGTACACTATCGAACATAGCAACCCTTTAAAGTAATATTAATACTTTATTCAAAAATATGGATAAATATGAAAATTTTTATTCTTTATTTACATGGGGTGTTACAGCTAATCCCTTTGATTAAATGGTGTTTTTAACGCCCTTTAATTTATGAAATTAGAGGGGGTTCATGAACCACCACTACTCCCTTACATTATATGGGGTTTTGAACCACTATTATTTAATAAATTTGAAATGATACTTGAATCACAAATAATACTTTAGATTAGAAGGAGTTTTTAGACCTCCATATTTATTAATATGAATCCCATATAAATTCAAATTTTATAATATATATGTGTAGTTTTTGTTTTATGCATGGATATTATATGAACAATTGTTTTAACGGGAATAAAAACTCATCTATTTTCAAAAAATTGATGTTGTTCCTCACATACATATTCTTCAATATAATAATGATTCAATAAATCCTAATCATATCAATAATTTAAATTACATTGCTAGCGATAATGTCAATTAGAAGATATAAGAACATGGAAAAAATATCCAAAGTAACATGGGCTTTACTAAACTAAGGTCTAACTAGTAACCAAGACTTTGATATCATTTTTAAAAAAATTTATCTTGGATTCCATCTGAATCCTCACTAACTTGGTCAATCGCATGGCCCGAAGTGAGTTCCCAAACACTATAGGTTACAAACCTGTACCTAGGCATCGCCATAATCACGTTGGGAATTATTTCATAGAATCATAATATACAACTGTGGAACAAATAAATAAAAAAGTAAAAATAAATAAATATTATTCAGAACTGGTCACAACCAACTACCATGATCCAACCTATTTTTATATACATCAACCACATCCATAATAAAATTAAGTATAGTTAGGAAGAACAAAAAAGATAAAAACTAACCAGCATAAAAACTAATACTACATCTAACCAACTAGATCTGTTCTCAAAACCAACTCCATGGAACAACTAACTACTTACCACCATCAAAATCACCCAACACCGGCCATGAATAGAAAGAAGGATCTTACTTAGAACGTGTAAGATGGATGATATAGGCGTGAACTAAACATCCCAATATGTCACCAAAAACTTCCAAAACTATGTAATTCATTTCATTAGTAAATTTATCAGTGCTAGTTTAAATAAAAATATAAGGTAATATTTACATAATATTAATACATGAAATTCATGAAAATTCCATGAAACCTATTTAAAATGTGTTCCCTTTGTTTACCAAAACCGTACTCATGAGTTTTGAAAACAAAGCATCCATAAAAATAAAATTCTAGAATTCCACCCAACATGATTCTATTATTCATATTAACTCACAAATTTTATTCAAATTATAATGGTTACCTAAAAAATTGAAACATCCAAGAATCATTTGGGTCAACGTATATTTTTAAATCACTTTAAATCACTCATTAAATATAGACTTTAATTTTTTTAAACAGGTTTCATAACACATATTGGATAAAATAATATTCAAAGAAACAACCAAACACCATCCCATGTATGGAAACTAAAAAATAAACCAAATATATATCACATAAACTAACAAAGGAAAGCATAACATCATGATGTAACCAATAGTCAAAATGGGCATAACATAACACATCATAATAAAAGAAGGAACTAAAAAAATCCACAAAGCATAAAAACAAAAATACCTTGAGTAATGTGCACCTAGTTCTCTAGCCTCAGTGGTCTAAAGTTATTGAGTGATCATGTGTGCTATCAATATTAACATAGGATGCTCCCATATTCATCCTCAGGCCCACTCCATGAGCTCTTGTGGTCACATGGATATTATCATGGATGTTATCACAGTCTTCTGACTCAAATGATCTCATGGTCTATTGTAAACCAAATAGAGGCTCATGTGACCCCCTCTTCAAAGTTTCTCACGGTCCTTCAACAAAACCCTCACTCACACCCTAGTGAACCCATGTGTTACTAAATGACATAGAATTATAAGATAGTTCACATGTAAAATAAGTGATATCACAAACCATTTTTACATCACACACTTTATTTAACTCCACATAAAACATTATTATGAGTATTATGGAAATCAGTGATTTAATTATAAGAATTAAAGGCGAACATTCAAGAGGGACATCCTCTTTAAAAACCATAACAAATCCAAAAGTACAACTAATCCCATAAAATAATTAAATAAAATCCAACATAACATTTCATAAGGGTTAAACACACTCACATAAAATAATCATGTAAAAAAACTAAACCCCTTAAAATTATGTTTGATTTAAACACCACTATTTAAAAAAAATCAGTTTAAACCAATTTTTTCACTAATTAAAACTCAAAACTGGATCAACCCCTCTTTTTCCTAATGAAAAAAATTTAAAGTAAATCCTTAAATAAATTCATAAATAGATTATCATAATTAAACATTTTAATTGAAAACAGAAACCCTGGAGTTCTCCTTAAAACCCACTCATTATAAGAACAAAACACTAAGAAATATTTTTTAAAAATCATTATTCTATCATATATATTTAATATTTCATAAAAGAGGAACTAAAAAAATAAAAATCACATTAAGATTCCAAAAATTATGAAATTTAACAATGTGAAAACCATTTCTACAAACACACTAAGGACCCGACATAGTTTATACTATGGGACCCATAGTTTTTATTTAAAAAAGTGAAAACCATTTCTACAAACCCTGTAGAGAACAAAATGAACTTAAAAGGATCCTCATGTATTGTGGTGCCACAATATCCCTTTAAACTTTCAACAAAATTTTACACATGAAGAAAACATTACAAATAGACAAGTTTCAAATTGAAACTCCATAGAAATGTAATCTAGGACCTCCACAACACATAATAACATGAAAATGCCAACACCCTGACATGGGGGGTGTCACACAAACATACATATTTTAGTACCTATATATGTACATTCGAAAAAAAATATCTAAATATATACATATATACATACATACATTTATACATAAATAAAAACATACATGAATTCATACATATATACATACATACATACATACATACATACATTGATACATGCATACACACATATATATATATATTCATACTTACATGCATATAAACAGAATGAAATTCAAAAATACATGCATACATAATTACGTACATATATATACACACCCAGACACATACGTATATATGTTTGTAAAAACATATAAACATAATTAAATATAAACATATATACCTATATAGATATATACATACAAACATGCTTACTTCCATGCATGTATGCATCCTTACATCCATACACACACATTTACTTACTTACCTTGTTACCAACATATCAAATGTCCAAAAAATCTATCAAAATTTAATATATATTAAAATATTAATAACGTGAAATTAGTTTTAATATGAATCATTTTATATTTTTTAAATATTTCATATATCATTTAATTTATATTTATTAAATTTGATTAATTAATATGTTTAAAATATTGAAATATCGTGTCTTTAATATCTTTTTTCAATGGTAATAATGGATTTAATTATGGTTATAGGTTAATAATGGTATTTATAAATATTTATATCAAAATTTTATGTTTTTTATTGGTTATAAGTTGGGATACATTTAGAGTGATTTGATATTGTATTATACGAATTTCAATATGTTTTAGTAGTGTTTGGTATTATTAAAATTTTCATTTTATGGTTATTGGTTAAGAATAGTATTTATAAATATTTACATCAAAATTATATATATATTATTGGTTATAAGTTGGGAGACATTTTGGGTGATTTGATATAGTATTATACAAATTTATATATGTTTTAGTAGTGTTTTGTAGTATTAAAATTTTCATTTTTATGAAGAAACAGGTTATGTTCATTAAAATTATTTTAATGGTGATGGTTAGCAATAATGGTTAGATAATGAATACAAATATAAGACATTTTTTCAACTCAAACTAACATGTATTTTATAATTTGTTCCATATGAATAGTTTTTTATTATACATAATAATTAGTTGGTGGTTAATTTTCTTTTGAAGTAATGATATTGTTTTTAAAATTATTTTTAATATCTAAATATTTTTAAATCAAAAAATTAAAATCATTTAGTAATTTCCCTGAAATTCCATGGAAAATTGATTATTAAATTCATGGGATTTTTATGAGTCCACGAAAATTTACGGCACTTGATTCTGAGGCCCGGTGGGCCCTAAATCAATTTCTGAAGTTTTGTTTGGGTATGTTCAGTAAAAGTAAAAGCAGGATTTTATAACTTTTGAACCGGTGCTCGAAATTGAAATCTGAGGGCACCGTTGAACTCGCAACACCGATATTCACTTAAGAAGACTTTCACCTCGACGGCAGATGGTCGGGAATAAAAGTTAGTTTTGGGGTTTTTATGATTTAAATTGAATAAAAAAGTAGTAGATTTATTTTTACTCTAGGTGGTTAAAACCTCCAAGAGGAGGATAGAGGTGGGGGCCACCACACCATAACCTCCCATGAGGAATTATGGTGGTGAGGCCCACCCAAGGTCTAACTCCTCTTCTTTCTAAATGTGGTGGGGACCACCCAAGATTGTAACCCTTGGAACTCCCCACTTATGGTGTCAACCCTCTTAATTAATTAATTAAACACATTAAATTAATTAATTTAAACCCCTTTAAATTCTATGCCAACAATAAAATAAGACGTCATAATCTTTTGTGTGGTTGGAATTTATCCTTTTGTTGGAGCTTGAGAGCTTGGGTAGGAAAAGAACTCTCCAATGAAGAACGCTTCTTCCGCCAACGAAGGAAGATCTTCAACCAGGGCAAGGGATGAAACGTCATCCTTGTAAAACGCTGACGACGCCATCCTTAGCTTCTTCTTTTTTGAAAAAGACGAATCGATGTTCACTTTCCACAACTTCGTCAATGATCATTGATTCGAGGTAGGGGTTTTGAGTTTGAATTTGTTTCCGTTCTACGTCGTTCAACCTTGGATAATGTTTTTCCAATTTATATCACCATAACGTGGAGAGTGCGGGCTGCATGAACATGACCTGACCCCCATCCGTTTTCCCTCGCTTTTTGACGACGGTGGTGTCGTAATGGCACCACTAGGATAGTAGACCGCAGCAGAGCAATGGCGGCCGTCTATGGGATGGCGATGAAGGAAACCTTTGGCACAAGGCTACAGGGATGTTAGAAGGGCATGACACTATTGTTCCATGTCGAAGAATAGGCAGTTGTGGTGTACACAGGCAGCCGCCAGGCCGTCGGAGGGGCATGGTGTCGTCGCGCCATGCGGAGGAAAGGAGCCGCGGCCAGGACATGCCACGACGGAAGAGAAGAGGTGACCAGATGGGCCAGTCACCGGTGGAGTGGGAGCGGCTGGCCGCTCAGCCATCTAGGAAGAATGGGACCCTATTGGGTCCTATGTGATCTGGACCGGTGCCACATGGCACTGGTTTGGTTCCCACCCGAATGAACTTGCCGTTCGGGATTTTCAGGGGGCGTGCAGACTCCCACTAGACACAGATAGGTCGGGCCTCGTAGGGCATCACCAGCCGCTGGCCAGCCAGGCCACGCGGGCCCTTGGGCCGATCCCAGCGCAGGCCGGACCCAGTGCAGGTCGGGCTACCTTCGTGGGCTGGGCCGTCCCCCTGGGCCTGGTTTCCGCTTTTGGCTGGGTCGGTCCGACGGGGTCGGACCGGACCCAGACCCGTTTTTGGCCTGTTTGACCTTTTCTCCCTAACTTGTGCTAGGGGTGTCTAATTAATGAACCATCTATGGTGAATGAAATCTTGGAGTGATATAGTTCTTTTGACATACACCACTTGAGGTTTGGATATAGTTGGGGTATGGTCGGGTTGGATTAAACCTAAATCTAACCGGGCCCTTGGAACAGAAATGACAATAACTCTCAGACCGAGCATCCGATTGATGCACCATCTGTTGCATTGTGTTCATTTTGATGATACAGAACTTCGAGATACATCAAATTGCGATGACATGGTAGTTGATGTATAGACTCTTGGCTTGCGGAACAGACCCTCCCGGAATCAATCGTACTTTGTAGAAACCCTGCGGCTGGCTACGTTCTGAAGACTGTTCCTGGATTCTTTATGGGTCTGACAGTTCTGACTTCTGTTCCTGGATCCTATGTGGGTCTGAAAAAATAAATGGTCCTGGATCCTATGTGGGTCCAGCATCTTAGCTGGTCCTGGATCCTATGTTGGTCTGACAGCTCCGACTACTATTCCTGGATCCTGTGTGGGTCTGACAGTTCCAACTGCTGGTCCTGGATCCTGTGTGCGTCCAATAGCTTAGATGAATCATTAACTACATCTGATCATCTCTATCACTCTACAAAAGTTTTATACATGTGTGATCTGAGTCAGCAACACTTTTGTTTCATCTTGAATGAGATGGATTACTTGATAACTTAGGTATATGTATGGGCATATACCTAATTGGGGTCATCTGTAAATTTAATACTCTATGGTTATCCTTGTTGGATTTAGTGAGACCTTGAGAGTCTCGGGGTCCCTACTGAGTATCATTATACTCACCCCTACACGGGCTATGACCGCACCTCATTGTGTTGGATGCAGATGACGAACAACGCTGACGGAGGCTGAGAGCGCCAGGGCTGGAAGGTACCTGGAGGTTGATCTATGATGAGACAGTACACGGAAGAGTCTGACAGACTTGGAGTCCTGAGGAGGCTATCTGTACCTACCCATCAAGTAGGATCTGTGGTAGAAAATTCCGGATCTTCTTTCACCATTCATCTGTTTTGTCCCTTTTTCAGTTATACTCGTACTTTACAGTTGGTCTTGTATTTCTGACATCTTTCTTACTTTCCAACACTCTCTTTTTGTATACATTTTTTATTTAGTGTTTTCTTCCAGTTGTACTCTCTTGTTTTTTGTTACAGTTATAATGGAAATGCCTTCCCTGTTTAGGGAATTACGCCTTTGGGGCCAGTCTCCAACCCTTGTCCTATGGAAGGCGGGCTTGTGGTAGTCACGAAACATGCCCCGGGGGACAGGTCGTGACAAATTGGTATAAGAGGAGTTCGTTATACTGCAAAACATAGGACTCTGATCATTATTTTTTGTGAAGCAATAGTGTTAAGACTATTGAGTGTGGTTTTCAGTCCAGGGAGTCAAGTGTTGGTGCGGCGGCTGACGTATCCATACACCAGGACCCTAACTTCTAATTTCTGACCCAGTACATGAAAACACTGATTGCATGTGTGTCTCAAGAGTTTTCTTTGTGATCTCTTTGAGTCAGCTCACCAGGTATAACTTATTGACCATGGTGCACCTGTTTCTTTTCAGGATGCCTCCACGCAGATAGCCAGCCAGGGTTTTGAGATTTGTATGAGATGGTAGCCCACCGAGCGACAAGGCCTCAATGCAGGGCCCCATCCCAACGGAGTCTCTAGCGATACCACTACCCGTTGGGCCACTAATACCACCAGCCATATTAGCAGACGATGCACGCTGCTTGATTGCATTGCAAGAGTTCCAATGCCAGAGGCAACCCAGGTTCAGGGGAGAGATAGACCCACAAGCGGTTGAGGATTGGATGGAGGCTACGGTGAGAGTCTTCCGGTTAGTAGGGACACCAGCTGACTTCATGGTGATCCTTGTCACGAGTCTCCTTCAGGCAGCAGTAGGCAGATGGTGGAGCCTGATTCTTCAGGTGCATGACGAGAATACACTACTCTCAGATGACTTCGAGAGACTATTTTGAGAAGATCTTTACTTAGTCACCCTACATGCGGTGCAGATACTTGAGCTACTACATCTACAGCAGGGTAGCATGATGGTGGCACAATACTCAGCGAGGTTCACCAACCTCTCGTGTTACTCCATATATATGGTACAAGACCCATTCTTCAGGGACCAAACCTTTGAGCAGGGGCTCAGGAGGGAAATCAGAGAGTCGATGATCTCACTTAGCATCCTGACGTAGGTGGGGGTGTTAGAGAGAGCCCTCCTAGTGGAGAGTTTCCTTGCTGAATAGTCACCAGCAGCGAGACCCACCACCGGGCATCATGTAGTGGATTCTTCTATAGAAGGCATCAAACAGATGTTGCAGAGGTCCAAGAAGACTAGACCATCTGGTGGATAACCTCAGGACACGTGTTCGGTTGTGTGGGGAACATGGGACAGAGCCAGTCATGTGAGGAATATACATTGTTTCTCATACGGTGGGGAGGGTCACATGGCTCGTGACTATCTGACCCGTCATACGGATGATCAGCAGACGATCGAAGGACCACCGAGGCAAATACAGAGATTCGGTCGAGGCAGTCGGTAGGGAGTAGGTGGACATGGCAGAGGAGCTGCTCGACCAGCTGGTGAAGGATGACGTTTCGAGGTGTTACCTCCACCGCCACCATAAGGTCCACCCCGACCTTAGAGAGCTGGTGGATAGGGGAGAGCTCAGATCCAGGGAACTGAGGCATACGACCATGGAGCTCCAGAGATGATTCAATGTACAATCTGTGTCTAATCAACCATAGCTACAATTATTATAGACATAGGTGTCAGTCACTCTTTCAAATCCATTTCCCTCGTTCAGAGCATGGAGATTCTTAAGGAGCTGTTGGCTTGATCCTTATGGATAAAGACTCCTACAGACATTAATTCGACAATTACACACTGGTGCTGGTAGTGTGAGCTTACTCTAGGAGGTGAGATCGTAGGCTGGGATCTCCTCGTAGCGGTGTCGAGTCCTTAAAATGTCATCATGGGTATGGACTGGTTATCTACAGTCCATGCTCGGATTGACTGTATTAGGCACAAAGTGCGGTGTGTCCGCACAGATGGGACAAGGTTCACCTTCACCAGTGAGAAGGGAGCCTTTGATGTGGAAGACGGACTTACTCGAAGGAGGGTGCATCCAATCCCTCATCAGTTGGCCTGCCTTACCCTTGGAGTAGTTGACAAGGAGATTTTGAGCTATCCTACAATGGTGGATCAGTATGTGGATGTTATCCCTGATGATATTCCAGGACTTCCTCGTCACAGAGTAGTGGACTCCTACATTGACCTGTACCTTGGGACGACACCGATATATACACCAGCATATCAGATGGCTCCTGCTATGCTTCGCGAGCTGCAGGTACATCTAAAGGACTTGTAGGGGAAGGGATCCATCAAGCCCAGTGTGTATCCCTGGGAAGCCCTGATTCTATTCTCCAATAAGGTAGACGGGAGCCTGAGGCTTTGTGTCAACTATCGTCTCCTCAACTTGGTGACCGTGAAGAACATTTACCCACTTCTGAGGATTTACAACCTCTTTGATCAGCTGAAGGGATCACGGTGGTTCTTAAAGATAGACATGAGATCAGGATATCACCAACTCAGAGTTCGAGAAGAGGATGTGCAGAAGACAACCTTCAAGTGTCGGTACAGCCACTATGAGTTTTTGGTTATGACCTTCGACGCGACCAATGCTCCAGAGGTGTTCATGGGAATCAATAACAGGATATTCCCTCCATACCTTGATCGCTTTGTCATAGTCTTCATTGATGACAATATGATCTACTCGACTACTTAGGAGGAGCATTCCTATCATTTACGGGTAGTACTGGACACACTCCGAGAGCTCTAGCCATATGGTAAGATCTCCAAGTGACAATTCTTGATCTGATAGGTAAACTCCTTGGGACATGTCATCTTGGAGGATGGAGTTGCAGTGGATCAAGCTAAGATTGAGGCAGTACCTTCTTGGGATCCACCTAGGAGTGTGACGGAGGTACGGAATTTTCAGGTTTTGGATAGATACTAACAGAGATTCGATCCAGACATCTCCAGAGTTGCAACACCACTATCAACAATGACGAAGAAGGGGAAACCCTTAGTATGGTCAGAGAGATGCCATCAATGCTTTCAGGAGCTGAGGCAGAGTCTCACTAGTGCCCCCATATTGAGACTTCCAGAGGAAGGCGTTGGGTATGTAGTTTACTATGATGCATCATGGACAAGACTTGGGTGTGTTATGATGCAGGAGCGAGAAATGATTTCTTATGGTTCTCGACAGCTAAGAAAGAACGAGTAGAACTACGATACCCATGAAATGAAGTTAGCAACAGTGGTATTCGCCTTGAAGATGTGGCAGCATTATCTGATGGGTGAACGTTTTACTGAGTAATCTGATCACAAGAGTCTCAGTTATATCTTATCTCAGAAGGACCTGAACTTGAGACAGTGGTGATGGCTTGAGTTCCTCCAGGTCTACGACTTCGTGATAGTATATACTCCTGGTAAGGGAAACGTTGTTGCGGATGCGCTCAGTAAGAGATCTGGTATACAGCTATGAGGAGAAGCGACAGAGCAGCTAGCTGCTTTACAAATATCATTTTTGGATAGAGATTGAGCAGTATTTCTACAGTCTCTTACTATCACTCCCCCACTTCTTCAGTGATTCAGGGAGGCACAACATGGGGATGCTGTCTACGAAACATGACATGCTCAGATATCCATAGGGCAGGCACCTGATTGATTCTCTGAAGTTGGGGAGCACATAATTCTCTTCATAGGAAGTACCTTGGTACCAGTGGCACTTCAGGAGGAAGTGTTGATGGAGTTTTACAAACCCCCTTTAGAGGTACATCTAGGAGTGGCGAAGATGTATCAGAACCTTTGATGACAGCACTGGTGGCCAGGTATAAAGAAGGTAGTAGCGGAGTTTGTCTTATTGTGCCTCACTTGTCAGCAAGTGAAGGCATAGCTCTAGGTACCAGTAGGCTTGGTTCAGCCTTTAGAGGTCCCGAAGTGGATGTGGGATGGGATATCTGTGGAAATCATGATGGGTCTTCCACGTACATCTAGGGGTCATGACTCGATTTGGTTGATCGTTGACCGACTCACCATGTCATTCCATTTCCTACTGATCAAAGATCCGGGTTCAGTAGAGAGATTTGGATGCCTCTATGTGTAGGAGATTTTGCGACTACATGGAGTAACTTCCTCTATTTTCTCCGACTGTGACGCACAGTTTACTTCTTGGTTATGGAAGGGGTTGAAGGAAGCTTTCAGGACACAGCTTTGCTTCAGCACCACCTTCCATCCTCGGACAGATGGTCAAACTGAGCGGACCATTAAGACCCTCGAGGACATGATCCGTGCATGTGTCCTCAAATTCAGTCACAGCTGGGAGGATCACTTGCCTTTGATGTAATTTTCCTATAACAACAACTATCAATAAACCATAGGTATGAAACCTTTTGAGGCATTGTACAAAAGACCTTTCAGATCACCCTTGTACTGGACAGACCCTGGGGAGTTAGCACGGGTGGACCAGAGATGGTACGAGCTACCATGGAGAAGGTTCAGATCATCCAGGAGCGGATGAGGACTGCACAGAGCAGACTGAAGTCATATGCTGACAGAAGGCGGAGACCTCTGGAGTTCGAGGATGGCGACCACATCTTTCTACGGGTCTCACCTCGACGGGGTCTACAGAGATTTGGCTAAGGCGGCAAGTTATCTCCATGGTTCATCGGACCTATACAGGTCCTCATCAGAGTATACGAGGTGGATTATCGCCTGGCTCTTCCATCTCAGTTGCACCGAGTGCACAGAATCTTCCACGTATCTCAGCTGAGGAGATACATGCATGACCCTTCCCACATCATCATCTATGGAGATTTGGATGTTGATGATGGTGCAACTTTTACGGAGGTTCTAGTGGAGATTGAGGATCGAAAAGAGTGGGTCCTTCGTGGATGGTCGATACCTATGGTTCATGTTTGCTGGCACCACGGGAACCTCCAAAAGAGCACATGGGAGCGAGAGACATAGATGTGTGCTCAGTACCCCCATTTGTTTCCATAGTTCGAGTTGTATATTATGGGGATGTAAATCCCTCAGGTGGGGAGAATTGAAAGACCCTTGAAATTCCATGGATTTTTTTTATTAAATTCATGGGATTTTTACGAGTCTGCAAAAATTTACGATGATTGATTCCGAGGCCCGGTGTTCCCGGAATCAATTTCTGAAGTTTTGTTCGGGTACATTCAGTAAAAATTTGAGCATGATTTTATAACATTTGAATTGGTAATCGAAACAAAAATCTGAGGGGACCGTTGAACTCACAGTTCCGGTATTCACTTAAGAAGACTTTTATCTCGAATTCTGATGGTCGTGAATAAAAATTAGTTTTTGGGATTTTATGATGTAAATTAAATACAAAAATTAGCAACTTTATTTTTATTCTAGGTGGTTAAAACCTCCAAGAGGAGGTTAGAGGTGGGGGCCACCACACCATAACCTCCCATGAGTGGTTATGGTGGTGGATCCCACCTGAGGTCTAACTCCTCTTCTTGTTAAATGTGGTGGGGACCACCCAGGCTTGTAACCCTTGGAACTCCCCACTCATGGTGCCAACCCTCTTAGTTTATTAATTGAACACATTCAAATAATTAATTTAAACCCTTTTGAATTCTATGCCAATAATTAAATAAGATGTCATAATCTTTTATGTGCTTGGAATTTTTCCTTTTGTTGGAGATTGGGAGCTTGGGGAGAAAAATAACTCTCCAACAAAGAATGCTTCTTCCGCCAACGAAGGACGATCTTCAATTGGGGCAAGGGAGGAAGCGTCATCTTTGAAGAATGCTGATGATACCATCCTCGGCTTCTTCTTTCCTGACATTATCAAATCGACGTTTGATTTTCACGACTTCATCAATGATCATTGATTTGAGGAAGGGTTTTTGGATTGAATTTGTTCCCATTCTATGTCGTTCAATATTGGATAATGTTTTTCCAATTCAAATCACCATAACACGGAGGGTGCGGGCCACAACAACACGGGCCGAACCCCCTATGTTTCCCTCGCTTGTTGATGATGGTGGCAGTGAAATGGCGCCACTGGGAGAGTGGACCGCACCAGAGAAACGGTGGCTGGAAACGGGCCGACCATGAAGGAAACTGGAAGCTCAATGCTGATGGGTCGCCGGAAGGGCGCAGCACCATTGTGCCGCGCTAAAGAACACGATGTGTCCTCTGGTTGTGGCAGTGTACACGAGAAACCGCTATGCTGCCGGAGCGGCGCGACACCATCGCGTCGCGTAGAGGAATGGAGTCGCGGTTTTGGTGGGCCATAGAGGAGGGGTGCAGCCCCGCCGTGCTTCACGGAGGAAGGGATTCACAGCAAGGGCACGCCGTGGCGGAGGATTAGAGGCGGCCGGCTGGGCCTGCCACTGGTGGAGCGAGAGCTGCTGGCCACTCGGCCATCCAGGAGGAGCGGGACCCTGCTAGGTCCCACGTGATATGGACTGGCGCCACCTGGCGCCAGTTTGGTTCCCACCCAAACGGCCCAGCTGTTTGAAAATTCTAGGGGGAACGTGGACTCCCTCATGGATGAGGCTTGGGTAGGCCCCGTAGGGCACCGCCAGCTGTTGGTCAGCCATGCCATATGGGTCTCCAGCCAAGCCACGCGGGCCTCCTGGACGGTCCCAGTGCGGGCCACTAGGCCGGACCTAGTGTGGGCCGGGCCGCCATCACCGGACGAGTCATCCCTGCCGGCCGGGCCACCCCCTTGGGTTGGGTCGGACCCATAGACCGGGTCAGACCCGCGGACAGCGTCGGTCCGACTGGGTCAGACCGGAGCCAGACTCATTTTTGGTATGTTTTAACTTTTTTCCCATAACTTGGGCTACAGGTGTCCGATTGAAGAACCATTTATGGTGACGGAACTCATAGATAGAGACAGTTCTATTGGCATACCCCACTTGATGTTTGGACACAGTTGGGGTAATGTCGGGTTGGATTGAACCTAAATACAACCGGGCCCTTGGAATAGAATTGCAAATAACTCTCAGACCGAGCGTCCGATTGACGCACTGTCTGTCGCATTGTGTTCCTTTTGATGAGATGGAACTTTGGGATAAATCAATTTGGGAAGACATTGCATTTAATGTATCGACACTTGGATTGAGGAGCGGACCCTACCGGAATCGAGCGTACATTGTGGAAACCCTGTAGCTGGCTATGTTCTGATAACTGTTCCTGGATCCTGTGTGGGTCCGATAGTTCTGACTTCGGTTCCTGGATACCATGTGGGTCCGACAGAATAGCTAGTCTTGGATCCTATGTTGGTCAGACAACTTAGATGGTCTAGGATCCTATGTGGGTCTGACAGTTCCGACTAATGTTCTTAGATCCTGTGTGGGTCCGACAGTTCCAACTACTGGTCCTGGATCCTGTGTGGTTCCGACAGCTTAGATGAATCAGTGACTACATCTAATCATCTCTATCACTCTACAAAAGTTTTATACCTGTGTGAGCTGATTTATCAACTCTTGTGTTTCATCTTGAACGAGATGGATTACTTGATAACTTGGGTATATGTATGGGCATATACCTTTGTGGGTTCATCTATCGATTTCATAGTTTGTGGTTATCCTTGTTAGATTTTGTGAGACCTTGAGAGTCCCAAGGTCCCTAATGAGTATCATTATACTCACCCCTGCACGGGCTATGCCCGAAACTCGTTGTGTTGGATGCAGATGATGGACAACACTGACGGAGGCTGAGAGCACCAGGACTGCACTGTAGCCGGAGGTTGATCTACGACGAGACGGTACACAGAGGAGTCTGACGGACGTGGAGTACTGAGGATGCTATCTTTACCTACCCTTTTGGTAGGATCTGTGGTGGATGATACAAGATCTTCTTTCACCATTCAGTCGTTTTGTCCCTTTTTCTGTTGTACTCGTACTTTATAGTTGGACTTGTATTTCTAGACACTTTTTAAATTCCAGCACTCTCTTTTTATATAAAGTTTTTACTTAGTGTTTTATTCCAGTTGTACTCTATTGTGTTTGGTTACAGTTATAAAGGAAATGCCTTCCCTGTTTAGGGATTTACACATTTGGTGCTAGTTTTCATCCCTTTGCCTATGGAAGGCGGGTTTGGGGTATCCACTACACGTACCCCGGGGGACGGGTCGTGAAAAAATTTATCTTTTGGAATAAATTATTTTTTTACTAATATTTTTTAACATTATTATAATTTAAATGATTATGATTCAATTTATAATTTAAATAAAATGTGATGTTTTATTCCTAAATATTTATATATAAAATTATTTTTTTACCATAATGTGTTATAAATCAATTTCATATCATTAAAAGTTAGATTACATTACCCAAGAACACCCCTTATTATTTTTATAGTTTATTATATTTTAATACATTTTTCATTTTAAAATAGATAGGCGTAAGAAATAATAAATTTTAAATGCATGAATTATAATTATAGATCATGGTTGATGATAAATGATTCATTTCAATAGATCACATTCAATAAGATTAATAATGAATTCATGTAGTGTAATTTAATAGGGAAATCAAACATTTCCAAAATCTAATATACATATGTCTATAATCCCAATTTTCAAGATACAACCCTATTTATAGATAGTAACTTTTAGAATTTGATAACTGATAATTTCAACATTATAGGAAAAAATATTCAACGATATAACACATTAGTTGATAATATATTTCATTGTGTAGATACTAACTTGGTAAATGATGTTTTTAGAACCATAATACAATAAGCTAAAGGTGGTAGCATTTTAGAGGATTATTTTATAGAGTAAACTACAAGGGAAAAATATTTAAGAAAAAAATCTATTATCAAATTATTTAAAGATATACACAAATATTTTTATTGGAAATGATTAAGGTATCAAATGGTTCCTCTTCCAATTAATCAATAGAATGTCAAGTGACTTGGTTGAATTTCAGATGAATATATACTAATGATATCAGAGATTCATGACAATTATGTTGAATCTATGACCCATAAATAATTTTTTGTGATGAAAAATTATATTAAAAGGTTTCAACATAGTTATAAAATGATGTATTAATGTACCCATTATTATATGCTATATTGAGGAGAATAGTCAAATAGAGGAGAGTGTAAATGATGTTTTTCTTCAAAAAACATGTAAAATAATTCATGCCTGAGTCAATTCTTAGTAACTATGAAGGAAACCCTATAGTGATATTATGTTAGTTACCATTAAAATTATATTATGAAATAGTATTTATGTACTTGAAAACAATTAATGATATAAAGTGGCATTACTTGGATAAAAAAGGATGGGTTCATGTGATATATATGGGATTTAAAGTAACCAAGGTATGTTGATTTCTTATAAATAAATTCTATTATGATCATTGAAATGATTACATAGGATTGATAATTATTCAATTCAATCCTTTTGGGAATTCAAGTAGAAATTATAATATACAGTGGATTATTATGATTACTTACAATTTTCATCCATGAATATGTATGTATAATAATTAATTAATTATATTTATAAATATTCATGGAATGATGATGCTTAGAATTAATATATATGTATACCTTCATTATCTTATCCTAGAGTTGCATGTGTTATCAAATAATTCTTTTGATACATATAATGCTTCTACTATGAAAATATTGTGAATGCATGCTACCCAAATAATAATGATTAATGACATTCTTTGACTATAAAATTGTTTTGGTTAGAACACTCACACAAGATTGAATTCTTTAGTTTATAATTTCAATTTTGAGTCTCAATGGATACCCTATAGTAGGAAATGGTGTTTCGTGTTTCATTATTAATTTGATGAAAAATATCTAATATTTTTTGTTTACAATGAAAAATTAAATTTTTTTATATATTTTTTCCCTTTAACAAAAATAATTATTAAGAGTATATATATTCACATATTTATCAACTGATGATAAATTGTATGGAAAATATTTTCCTTCGAATACTGGTGGGAAAAGAGTATGCACCACAAAAAGTGTAATTAGAGCACATAAATGGAAGAAAATGATTATATTGTTCATACTTATATATGGTTAATTTCATTTATCAAATCATAATGATGATTCCATGAATAGTGAGATGAAAGGGTGTGGAATTTTTTTTCATTTCTTAATAAGAACGGAAATTGAATAATCATCTAAATGCACATAAAGGCTTAAAAATGAATATTAAGAAAGATAAATGTGAATTTGAGAATGGCTGGTGACCTAAAACAATTTTTACAATCAAAATAATTAAATTGATTTATTCCATGATGATTAAATAATATTATAGAATATTTAGGTAATTGAAAGATATTAATGTATCGTCTCAAGATTTTTTGATTTAAGATATTTTAAATTAAAAAAATTAAAATTCATTAATAAAATATATTAATTGATTAAAACATGATTTTCTATCGAAAAAATAACTTAATTTCTTATTAGATAAATAGAAATATTTATAAAACATTGTAAAGAAAATAATTAAACCAAAATGAGATTGACTATATTATGTAAAGGATCTTATTAATGGTTTATCGTTTATATATTATTTCTTTAGGTAGTGGTGGAAGGCTGTGTCAGCCAGGAAGTATCGGGAGATGAATTTTTAGGCTAATACATAGGGGAGGCTGTGGGATATGTGTGATGTTATGAAAGGTTTGATCAGTGTAAAAAATTCAAATCCTTGGGTGAAGGTCCCTTTGACGTTCATAGAAATAATAAACAAATTATTAATCCAATCAGATTGATTCAATGATAGGGTATATAATTCTATATCAATTCTAGGAAACATACATGTTTTAAATGGGGAAATTATATTCAATTATCCTTACAGGTCGGGAACATTGGAGTATCATTAAAAATATCAAACAAGGATGGGGTTTGTTCTATGTGTCTGAGCTTTGGGAAATTCATGTCATTTATTTAGCATTATGACTCTTGACCTATGAGCTATGTATGGTTCCCCCTCAACAAAACTAAAATTGGAATTATTAAAAAATAAGAAAAATAATATGGACTTCAAGCATTGTATGAAAATGAATGTATTCAAATGTCTAATTCTAAATCATCAATATTTTCAAATATACACTCCTATGTTAGAATTTCATTCTCATTTTCACTAATATTATTTTATGTTCAGGAAATGACATATATATTTTCTATTCAGTAGTGATATTTTGACCTATATATTGAATAATTGAGGTTGGAACCAAAGAGATGTCTTATAAGTAAAACTAAAAATGGCATAGTGACAAAAAGGGTTCTTAATAGTAAAATTATTGAATGATACACATATAAGGTATGTTCATAACAAACTTAATATTTAAAGTATTTTGATACTTTTCTTATGTAATTAATAATATTATTTTTTCATTTGTATAGGTGTAGAATATTGATAATTTTGTTGAACTATAAGAAAATTTGAATTATTTTTCATAGATTCCATTACATCATATAGAAAAATGAATTCATAGAATATTTGTGATAAAAACTTTTTTTATAGTCAAACATAATACAGGATTAAAAACATAGTATATTTATAATTTCATAGCATATATTCCATAGAATGTTTTTACATTATGATGTTAAACAATCATGGTAAATTATATTTTATATTATTCAAATTCATGTGAATAAATATTCACATGAGTTTAAATAAATTATTATATATTATTGACATTTTAAAATTATATAATTTAATTGAAACTAGTGAGCATGAAAAAAGGATCCATATATCTTGAATTCCAAAGAAAGAATAATTTATTATGTGGAAGATACCATATATGCTTCATTGAATACTTTTTCCAACTTGAAACAAAAATAAATGTATGTTATGTGTGATGATTTTCCAAATGAAATAAAAAACATATCTATATGATACATAAATTATAATATATTTCAAAAAATGATTTAATATATGTCTAGGAAACTACCACCATAGATCCTAAGTTCCTGCTTTTGAATCAAATGTATAGACATTGGGGTCTCATTTTAGTTCATTACTCCCAACATTTGACTCTTCCGATATATATTTTTAGGATCATTGGGTTTACTGGAGTAAGAGACTGTTGGCCTCCTTGACTAGCAACATATCATGGTTCACTTCTCATCGAGAGAATATTTGATCATTTCATAGTCCTCATCCCCTCAAAACTATAATGGCTCCCAATTCAACTATAGTGAACCTACTTATTCTTACTTGAATATTACATCATTTTGAAGAAAATATACTCAAAATCATTAAAAAATATGATCCAAAGTTTTATTTTCCTTGGAAAATTAGAACCATATTATATTTATGAATAATAAAATATATAAATTTTTTTTTATAATATTATTCTATATCCTTAAAAATCATATGATCTCCTTAGAAAATGTATTCAACTTAGGATACACATCAAATAATGGAGTGGGAAAAAATCACAAAAAGAGGATAAAAAATGACATGAATCAATATAATTTGGGTGATCATATTCATCATCATCATAACATAATAATATGATCATCGTCATAATCATGCCTGGAATAATTAGATAATGGCATGGAATGTGGGAATTTATAAAAATAGAACATCATGTTTTAGTTTTCAAATACCACACATTATTGTGAACAATGTTAACATCACGTCCACACATAAAAAAAGGGAATAATCATAATATAATAATTGTAAAAAAATATATAATCGTGTGCACAAATATTGAAAATTATCTCATGATATGCATAACATTATGAAATGTATTGGAGGACTATATAATTTTGGGTGCAACCATCACATCATATAATTTACATAATAATCCATACCACATGAAATATATATCAATAAAACTCATGATGTAACACATGTAAATGAATGGGTTTCATAAGGATTCCAAAAATTGTGAATAAACATGGGGTTACAAAATGAAATCAGAAAAACAAATTTGGTAGAAAATTCATCTTTCTCAATTGAAGAAGAAACAACTCAAGAGGAGACAAAATGTGTTTTGGAATGAATATTTCTTTCAGAAAGTAATTGTGTTTTTCAAAAATCTGATTGGAAGCATGTATATCCCAAAAAATATTAGGGAAGGAAAATGAAATTATATTAGGGTAATATTAAAATAAAATCCAAAATTAATTTTTGAATTAAATTTTAATAAACCAAATAAAATGAGTTGGGTTCGAGAATCCCCTGACCTTATATCAGAATGCATTCTTCATATTAATATATTTTCTAATCAAAATAATCCCATTAATTACTAAATATAAAATATATTATAGATGAATTAGATTTATTATAATTTTATTAGGCTCATTTATGGCCATTTTGGTGAGTTATATAGTTCGATTTTCTCATTCCAAAAGTAATTTTTTCATAGTTTTCATTATCGGTTCTCTTTTATAAAATTATTGTACCTCATGTATAATGTAAATAATTATATATAATAGAAATTAGATGTTATTAATGGAAATTTATAATTTTATAAGATATTATATATCACTTTTCAATATGGTATGAGGTTGAATCATTATATAAAACATTAATGAAAATTATTTAATTTATTTTGGTGGTTTTTATGAGCATCAATAACATATATCATTTTATTTAAAATAATGTTTATATATTGGATAAAAACATTATATAAATTATAATATGTTTAATAAGAAAATAATTTGACCACATTAATGGTTATATGACCATTCTGAAAGGTGGTATTGAAAAATAAAAATTCCTCATCCGCAATGGTGTTAAATTGACATATCATGGATGTTGTTTTCATTTATTGAATAAAAGGGAGAGAAGAAGGGGTTTGATGGTGGATATTAAATTAACAAGGTAAAATTATAGTATGAATACAATAATATATTTATCATTCAAGTTTTAATATATGATGTAATGAGAAAAGAAAAAAGATAATAAATTAAAAGAAATTAAAAGATAATGAAAGAATATTTTACCTCTTGAATTTATTCTCCTTGAGAATCTTCTTATGTCACATGGGTTTTGATTTTTTCATACTAGAAGATCATGGAGATGGGGGAGACGATTAGGAAAAGTATTGGGAATAATTTGGACAAACATCAAGGATTTGAAGGCATGGGGAGAAGATGTGGTGAGGGGTGGTATTTATAAAGGCTATAGTGGTTTTTTATTATTATTATTTTCATTAATTTATTATTTTTGACCAAGAATATAACTAGTGTTGATCCTTATGAATAAATATATTTACAAATTAATTGAATTTTTTTATTATGGGTTTACATCATCCATGATTAAAAAATTTATGTATTTTATAAATTTAATAAATTAAGGTATTTCCTTATTCACCAAAATTGCAACTATTTTAGGAAAATATATAAAAATCAACATATGTTTTTACATGTAGAATTAAAATATTGACTCTGTGTTATTAAAATAATATTAACAAAATTAGGAATTTAATTTTTGACTATGATCATAATATATTAAAATAATAGTTATTTTAAAATTATAAATAATTTTAGTACACATTGAAAAATTAATTAAGATCTCATAAAATTATCTTATAATTATAAGTCAAATATATATAAATTTATAAATCTATTTTATTAAAATAAATTTTCTTTTAAATCATAAAATTATTTATAAAATAAATATTTATGTTTCAAAAAAATATAAAACATAATTTATAATTTTTTTGAAATATTTATTTTATTATTCCAGGGTTTAAATATATTATATTTTCATTCATTATATTCCTATATATAATTTATACATTAAATGGTGATTTTAATTTTCTATTGTTCTATTTTCAATTCATAATGGTCATATTACTATTTCAATAAACAAGTTACTATTCCATTTGTATAGATTCCTTAACATCTATTAATATCACTTGTTTTACTATTAATTTATGTGAATAATGTTTTTATTGGGATGTATATGATATGTATGTGTTATATAACATGTAAAATATTTACAATAAAGTAAAATTATATTTATCAACGTTTAGGTCGTTACATTCTTCCCCCTTTTTGAAATATCTCACTTAATGTTTCACTTTAAAAAAGGTGAGGGAATTTCTCCTTGATTTCTTCCTCTAGTTCCCTAGTATCTTCTTAATACTTATTGTTACTACCTAACAATTTGACAAGGTTATTTGTGTTTTTTATTAGGAATTTATCTCTTCTTTCCAATATCCTTTCTGGATTCTCTTCAAACATGATAACATTTTCTAGTTGTACCACCTTAAGATTCAGTACATATGAGAGTTCATGTGTGTAATTCCTTAATATTGATATATGGAAAATATCATGAACATGATCCATACTTGGGGGATGTGCATACTGATAGGACACTACTTATATGTGAGTAGTGGCCTCAAAGGTTCCATTGTACCTTGGCCTAAGCTTCCCTTTCATTCCAAACCACATGACTCATTTACATTATGACATTAGAGGGAATTGTTTTTCTCCAAGATCTATTTCCAAGTCCCTTTGATGGTTGTAAGATTATCTCTTTTTCTGAATATGAGAAACTTTGATATGTTTCCAGAACAATTGAACATTTTTCTACCATATTCTATAAAAGATCAGGACAAAGTATCTTTCATTCTCCAACATCATCCCAATAGGTTATAGATATACATCACGTCACATATAGAGCTTCATTTGGAGCCATATAAATACTATGGCGGAAATAGTTGTTGTATGAGAACTCAATCAGTTCAAGATTTTCATCCCATCCACCACTGAATTCCACTGAGCAAGATCATTTCATTTCTTTGAGCATATGAATATTCCATTTATATTTTCCATTGGTTTGGGGGTGATAGGCTATACTGAAATTCATTATAGTACTCAAAGCAAGATTGAAGAATTTTCTTGAATTTGATGTGAACTATGGATCACGATCAGATATGATCGAAAGTGGAACACCATATAACCTCACCACTTCCTTCACATATATCATGTAATGTTGTTCAAGAGAGAGATAATCCCTAATAGCGATAAAGTGGGAATTCATGGTGAGTCAACCCACCATAGTCCATATCACATAGTTTCCATTGAATGTGTTTGGGGTACCGTCAACAAAGTCAATAGTGACATTCTCAAAATTCTACATTAGTGTAGGTTATGGTTTCATAATCCCTTTGTACATCTATCACTATTCTTTAAATAATTATCATATCAAGCAGCTTGATTTATATTCCAAATTCTTTTGGTTCATTTAATCCCACCAGAAGTGTTCTAAAAAATCACAGCACTACATGGTACATCAAGGATGGAATGAAAAAGTTGATCTATGTTAATTATACAATAGCTTATTTTTTATCTCAAGTGATGAATTCTTTAAAACCCTCATTATAAAATAAATCAAATTTTTATAATTTATATGTAACTCTTGTATATTCCCTTCTTTTACTACATTCACCACCTTTAAAAACTCAAGATCCTCCCTTTGTGCCATCTTGATCTTTTATTGGATTGATGGTCGAGAAATCATTTAGGAAAGGTAGGGTGTATTCCCCACCATTAGGATTTCAAGATCCATCCATTTCATATCCATGAATATATATTATTTCTGAATCATTGGCATCGATAGAGTATTGGGATATTTTCTTCTATGAGAGTTGGATACACTATTTGACTTACAAAAATGATTGTGAATAGATATAGTGTAGTCCTTGATTATCTATAACCATCTCCTATGATCCATGTTGAGTTGAATTTGTGTTAATATTTACTTTAGAGTCTTAATATTTGAATATATGTCACATTTTTCTTCTAAGTGGTAGTGCCTCCATATTTTTAAGGAAAACATTATAGGCAGTGGCTATAGATCACATGTCGGGTAGTTATACTCATGGTTCTTCAACTTCCATGAGGTGTAGGAAATCACATTATCATTCTACATAATTACACAACCCAAGACTTTCATTTATTCTTTAATGAATATCCCATAACTTCCTCCACTTTTTTTAATGCGAGTACAAGTGTAGTGATAATCTATTTTTTATCTCTGTGAAGCTTTCCTCGCATTTTTACATCTAGAAATATTGTACCCCTTACCTTATTATAATAGTTAGATGGAAATAAAATATTGATATATTTCTCAGAAAAACATTAGTAGTACCATGATAATCAATGATCACATTGGATTTCAATGAAACTAGTTTTGGGGCCATTCCTCTAAGGCATTTGTTTTTTAATATTCCACATAAATTTCCTCACTTGTGATCTAAGTGTGTGTCTTGATGCATCCAAAAGTCCCACATTCTTAACATGGCCTATAATTTATCCATACTTAATATACCCAGCACAATCCTTAGTTTTTCTTCCTGTACCACCTTACTCTTGGAGTAGATGAGAATATCATCGATAAAAACTACCATCAATTTTTCAACATAGCATCTAAAGAAAATACTTGTCATATATATGATGATATAATGGGAACTAGTATGTTTCAAGGGAATCACTAGAAACTCATAGTGCCCATACATTATGTGGAAATTAGTATTCTAATTATCTTCCTTATTCACAATTAGTTGATGATATCCATAACAAAGATCCCCTATTAAGAAGTACTATGATCCTTATAGTTTATTGAAGAAGTTCTATATCCTTGGAAGATGACTCTTGTTCCTTATGGTTATCTTTTTGAGTTCTCGATAGTCGATACACATCCACATTAGCCCATACCATTTCATTAACAATAGAACTAGCGTACGCCAAGGAGATTCAATGAAGTTTATAAAACATTGTCCAAATTCTATTGCAGATTCCTATTTAACTCCTCTAGTTCGATGTCCCATAGGGACATTTTGAGATAGGAGTATCTCTTGGTATGAGTTCTTTTGATAACTCGACATTATGATTTTGTAAAATTCTAGGTACCTCTTTGGAAAATAAATCACTATGATCCCTCACAATGGGGATTTATTCTTAGTTGATACCTTCCTTTGAATCATCCATTTCATCGAGGTATTACTATTCACCGGGCATCAACCCTATAACATTGAGGTATTTTCTAATGTTTATTGATGTTCTTCCTTGAATTTTTAAAAGTACATAGAATGGTTAATAATTTGAAAATATATTTATTATTCCTAAAATATTATATGTTATCTACATAAATAGAGCCAATACATTCATAATAGAGAAAAAAATTCACCAAATGGAGTATTATAAGATTCATTGGAAGAATATTCCCAAATATTCCAAAATTAAAAGATTCTAAAAATTGAGTTGTAATTATTTACCCATTATGTGTTTTTAAGGATATCTCAAATTTAGGGTTTTGCGGATTTTATTAAATAGTTATAGAAAATATGAAAGATATAACGAGAATCACTTAAGACATTTATCATTATTGGGTGAACATGAGGTGTACCCTATATGATCATTTTTCTTTGTACACTTTAGCAGTGGTGATGGAAAAAGCTTTCCCATTATCCTCGGGCATTGGTGGTTGCTGACACAAATTACAGTCAAGGACTTGAGGGTTTAGGGCATTGGAATTCATAATTCAATAACCCTCTATAGTTGAAGCTTTGAACCATGGGATGTGTTCTTAATTCCTCCATCAAATTGGAAAAATTATTCATGTCACTTAAACATTCATGAAATTGGTGGCATTTTCTCCCATTCTTATATAATTTTTCCATTTCTATGAGACATTTCCCATGATGCTTCTACCCACATTATTGACATGTGAGTGGTGAATCTTTCTATCCACATTTTTCATTAGATACTCCAACTTGAATCTCCATATTTCATTTTTTACCTCTATAGCCATGAGACAATTCTCCAAACTCTATGTCCACATTGAGAGAACATCGAACAAAATATTCATAACTACCTTAGTCTCGAATATCTTGTGCATTTTAAAGGTGTGGTTTTCAACCATAAAATAATATTTCTATTTTTTCATTATTGATAAAAAACCCAGAGCATACATTGAAATCCTTGTGAAGTTTTCTTTAATATCCACAACATATTCACATATATTTTTATTTGTCTCAATTAATTCACTTAATAACATTTTATGAAGATTTCGAGGTAAATAATTATTATGAAATATATTCCTAAAATATTTCCACTCCATCTTTCAAATTTCATTCTTTGGATTGGTGTTCTCAAAAAACTCCAACCATTGATTGGATTTTACATTTAAACAATGTAAGGCTAAAGTTAACTTCTCCTCCTCATAAAAATGGATCAAAAAAAATATCTTCTCCATTGAGTTGACTAACTATTCCATGAATAGTGGATCGAAAGATCGACTAAAAAATAGTGGTCATTTACACATAAATTATTTGATATCATGTTACTCTATCTTAGGTGAAGGTGAAAGTTTCACATTATTTAGGTTATTGTTCACAGTCTGAGACAGATGGGTAAGAATATTTATGAGATTTTGAACTCCACCTCCCAAAGCGTTGGGAATTTCATTCATCCATTCACTGCATTTTCCCACTGACGGGGTTTTTGAATAGTTATCCTAGTTAATACAATTTTATAAAAAAGAAAATGTTTCAACAAAACATATTCCAACATGTAATGAATAAATAATTAATTCCTTCATGCAATTAACTCTAATGGAATTTCATGTGGTGTCCCTATGTTTATATTTTTTTTCTAAATCTAATATTCTTGGTTTATTACATATACATTATCTCATAATAAGTGTTTTAACAAATTTTATCTAATCCTAATTCCCAAATTAACTAAACTGTTCTCTAATACAAACTATAAGAACCCTAATTTTTCATATATTACTATTATATAATTTTATGGATAAACTACATAACATATTTAAAAAACCAGGATCCAATGGTTTAGTATCTTGGAAAAAAGGACCATTCATCACTTATTCATAATAAAAAATAAGAATTCATTTAAAATCATATTCTATATCATTGGAATGATCAATATATCTTTAGTACTTGTAGACACCTGAGGAATAAACAAAAAGAAAAGGGTGAGATAAATACCTAATAGGAGGATACACATGGAAATGAATCAACATAACATGGGTGAGAATAATAGTAATCATGACAACATAATAATAGGATCATCATCATAATACTGTGTAAATAAATTATACAATCTAATGTAATATATATGTGCATAAAAATGAATCATCATGTCTTACTGGTCAAGTACCACACATAGTTGTGAAAAAAGTTATCATCATGTCTGCAGAAAAAATAATTACATAATAATAAAATAATAATTTTGAACATTTATAGAATATTTTTCACACATAGTGAACATCAACTCATTGGATAAATCACATCACCCAAATCATTTGAGCACTAAATAATTCTAGGGGCTCCCATGACATCATAACATTTACATAATCATGCATGAAACTTAGAACAAATATCAATAAAATTCTTGATGTAAACTATGTGAAGGAATGTATTTAATGAGTATTTCATTAATTAGGAATAAAATTGGGGTTCTTTAATGAATAAGGAATAGCATATTAGGTATAATATTCAACATTCTTGAGTGGAAAATAAACTACTCAATATGTGAAAAAATATGTTTTGGAAAGAAGAGATCTTAAGGAAAATCACTTTGATTTTCATAAATTTATTTTGTAAAAACTTATATACTATAATAAAGGATTGAAGGATAATGAAATAATTTTTTATTAATAATAAAATAATATCAACACACAAATTTGACCTCATGGTGGAATTACCTAATGAAAAGGTGTTGGGTTCGAGAATCCCCTTATCTTATGTCCAAATGAATTATTCACTTTAATATCCCAGATAATCAGATTAGATTAATTAATTATAAATTAAAAAACCTCTTATACATTAATTTTATTTATTAAAAATTTATTATTTTAATTTATGGTCATTTTGGGGAGTTATGTTGTTCAATGACGTCATGCTAGGAGTGTTGATTTTCATGATATTCATGATTGGTTCGCTTATATACACGTATATGAGTTCATTTAATTAGGAATAATTATCCAAAATTGAAATTATTTTTTATTAATGGAATTAAATAAGATAAAATGATCTTATATCTCATTTTGTTATATTATGTGAGTATGATTAATTAGACAAAAAATTAATGAAAATGATTTAATTTATTTTCATGGTATTTACGACAATAAAAAACTTATGTCATTTTATTCAATATCATGGTTATATATTGGTTACATAAAATTATATAACATATAATATATATTATAAAGTTTTATGTAATAATTATAATGGTTTTATTACCATCCATGAAGGTGGTAATTGAAAATGGAAATACATAGTCACTAATATTGGTAAATCGAAACATCATAGATGGTGTTTTCATTTTTAGAATAAAAGGTAGAGGTGAATGAGTTTAATGATGGATATTACATTAACATGGTAAAATTATAGTATGTATTAGATACTGGAGTTATCATTCATGTTTACATAAAATATGTTAGGATAGGATAGGAAAATAAGGGAAATTAAAATAAATTAAAAGGGAACCAGAGAGTATTTTACCTCTTGAATTTCATCTCCTTGAGAACCACCTTAAAAAATAAGGGCTTGGTTTTTTTAGAAAAATATACTAGACATGGGGAGAGTATTGGGACGTTTATTGGGTATAATTTTGACAAGCATCAAGGCTTTTGATGTGTATGGAGAATATGTGGTTACATGTGGTATTTATAAGAGAGGAGAGGGGTGTTTTTTATTATTATATCCGTTATTTTTATATTTTAGCTCATGTATATCAATACTATTGAAAATTATCACTAAATATATTAACTAATTAATGATAGTTTGATATTATTTTCTTACATCAGAAATATATAATCAAATAAACAAACATTTATATATTTTATAAATACCGTACATTACTATTTAACGAAAAATTCAACTATTATAATGAAATCCCAAAAATTAACTATAGAAATTTATCAATTTTTAGAATTCAAAAATGGACTAAATTTTATGATTTTTTTTCTATATATGAAAAATTTACTTTTTAATAAACATAATCATTTATTTAAAAAAATCTAATTTAAAAATTATAACTGATTTTATGACACTATTGAAAATTAATTAATGTCTCATAAAATTATGAAAAATTATAGGATGAAGGCATATTAATTAATTTATATTTTTTTAAAAAAAATCATTAAAATAATTATATTATTCATAAATTAAATATTTGTGTTTCACAAAAATACTAAAAAATATTATATTATTTTTTTTAAACGCTTATTTACTTATTCCATCATATAAATATATTGTATTTTCATTTATAAGATACAAAACATTTATTTATAATTTCATAGGTGTGTCTTCTTTTTTATTGGTCATTTAACTATTCTTATTGGTTACATTAATCTTTCAAATATGAAGTTATTATTTCATTGGTATATGTTCCTTAATGTATATAAATATCATTTATTTCATTATTAATTTAAGATAATAATGTTATTATTGGGATTTATATTATATTAATGTGATTTATACCATATAACATAATTATATTAAGGGAAAAATAAATTAATCATTGTTAGGGTCATTATATATACCTCTTTATAAGGTCTGATGATTTTCATATGAAATGGGATTCAATAATAAGAATGATGTGGGTAATATTTCTTTAATTTCAACTTCTATTCCAAAAACCTACAATTATCCTAATCATTGTTAATAGGTTTGGACGTTTTTTTGTGTGAAAAATAGAAAAAATTATTCGATTCACTAGATCTCCCCGCATATATGTATCGATGTGTACTTCTCAAAACCCCCAGTGTAGTGGGTGTAGATCTCGGTTGGGGATGAATTTCACTTCAAAAAACTAGTATTCATTGATAATAAGATGGATTTATACTCATCTTATATTCACTTGGGTAACATATTATCATAATGATAGAGATAATGTAAGGGATAAAAAAAGGTTCATTTATTTCCCTATTACAAATGGGTCTAATCTCACTATCCTCTCTGTTGAAAATTGAGATATCAGAAAGGCCTCAAAATCCGTTCTTCTTTAGAAATATTTTGTAACTGTGTATGTTTATATGAAGAGAGTGGATATATTTTCTAGCTTGAAACACAATTTCAGTGTTCCCATTTTGATATATTAGGCCTCTGGTGATGTTAAACGGTCCCCTATAATAATATCTCCACCGTTTGGTGATGCACTAAAATCTAGAGGTGTAGATAAAGGAAGGAGCTCATTAAAGAAACATGAAACAATGATTTATTATAATAAAACCTAATTTCTACCATTAAAAATATCATTGATTTAGTTCTCTCCCCATTTTAATGTTTTATTTCCTCTTAGGTGGATGTATATTTGTCAAAAAGCACCAACATTCTCATTACAGCTTCAAAATCATTTCTCTTCCTTGAATGGGGACATGAATGAAATTTTGGATCCATAAGGATGGAGAAGAAATATTACAAGATGGAAAAGGAAGTAGTCTTGTTCAAGGTCCATTTATGATAATAAACTGAGTGATAAGGAAATGCACTCACAACTAATAATGAACTATGAGAAACACCCCACACAGTTATGAGTGTTGGGTCTAGATCAATAAATGTATTGAAATGAAACATTATTTCTAGAAATTTAATAATATAAAAGGGAAAAAATAATGTCCACCTTGGGGATACTCTAATTTACTAAAAACCATGGTAACCAGATCATCTGGTAGAGAAAAAAATTATAGAACAAAGACAGGGATGATTGAATCAACAAATATAGAGGTTTTAGTCAAAAATAATTATATCAGGTAAGAAATAATTAACATCCAGCATTATGGCTGAGGACAAACAAGGTAGAATGATCATTGATTCTTACCATTTGATGGGAACTCAAGATAATTGGGATGTAATCCTAGATCAACTATCAGTTTCAATTTTTAATTCTCTGAAGTGTATTGACAAGGAGGTTGATGATAGAGGATAGTTTAAGGAGATACTCTTTCATAATATTGAAGTAATGATAGAGTATTCCATAATTATTAATATTTATAAATTGGATTCTCATAGAATGTTCCAAATACTTTTGTAAGTTGATTTGAATGAATAAATTATATCTTGGATTGATAAAAAGAATTTTATTTTGATATGTGGCTTCAATTTGGGGAAGACTAGCTAAGAGGAACACATACAGACTGGTGAAAAGTTGGTCTTCTAATTTATGAAGGTCATCAAGGAAAATATAGACCTGAAGTTAACCTCTATCCAATGGAAATTATATAGGGTTATATAGTCCATCACCTTTAATTTTTTATGGAATTAGTAGGCCTTCCCATATGTCGTTTAACATTTCCTTTTAAAGTGTGACATTTTTTGGTTTCCCACATTTCCTTAAATGTGATTTCTTGAAATAAAAATTTATTTTTTCATCACAAATAAACATATCATGATAATTTGATTATGGAAATGGTGTATCATTAAATTAAACATGTTGAGTATGTATATATAAATAGATGAGATCCCTCATATTGTGTATTATCGATTCTATTCAAGCCTCTTGATACTCTTTTCCTCCGATGTTTATGTTTATCACTAAGTGATGACACTAACATAATTTTTTATTTAGGAATCCTTATGAAATGTTAATGGATCTATTGGATAATGTAATCCCCTCATATTCATGAGGCTTTCATTTACTGATAATACAATATTGAAAAATAATACAATGCATTGTAAAATGTGGATTACAAATAAAGTCCAATATGATATGATCTTGTTTTTTATTTCCATTACATATTTTTTATTTCAATGATTGATCAAGAAATTATATATGGGTTTTATTCCACAAAATTTGTTCATACAATGAAACTCTACAATCCTTTAGTCATATCAGAGCCTGCTTTATCGTCAGGTCATTATTTATCCTTCAATGTAAATGAATGAAAAATTATTTTCACTATAATTCGTTCAACACTAATCAATGTTATTATATATTTTAACATTGTGATGTTTGTATTTTTACTCTAACTAAATAAAAAAACTAAGATATTAACTTGATCATGAGGGTGATAGGCATCAATTATTGTGCTATAATGCAACTAGAATTGTGAACCATGAAAGCACAACAACTATTTTTCACCAAAAAAATTATTACGTTGAGTGTCAATAAAATACTAGTAGTGGGGATGAAATTATTTTTTATTAAAATGTAATATCATGTGTGGTATGTGGATTTCTTGAATGAAATTCCATATCATGTGAGGATTTCAAATGTTTTAGTATAATAGATAGTTGTCAGGAATGAAATACAGTGTAGGTGCTTGAGTTTCGAATGCAGATTCCAACTATGGTCGGATGAAAGAATGTTGAACCATTTCATATTAACGTAACACAATTACAGTATCCATGGATCATATAAAAATAATGGGTGAGGAAGATGTGGTAATCTATGAATGGGAGGGGATGAATTGAACCCAAACTAAGTGAGATACACATTATACTTCACATTTAAGGGCACAACATTATGGATCGAGTAACACTGGGACGCCCTCAAAGTAATCCTTTAGAGGTATTGACTTCATTCATGATCTCATGCCTCCTCATAAGGATTCTAAACCTAGAATCTCTACTCTCATTCTTCCCCACATTGTGGCATCACAATGTGAATGGACCCATGAAATTTAACATGATCATAAATCCTTTCTGTAAATATAATGCACATCCATGATCCTAGAGGTGTATCATTATGATTTAGGGTCTACTCAGATGGGATAGATATGGTTATAAACAATTTTTTAGTCGCGGTAACAATTTTACTGGATAAGATAATATTTTTTAATATATATATATATAACAACACGTTTTCTTGTATAGTTTATATATAATGCATTGTTTTAATTTATTATTTTATTTGATATTACTTTTTTGAATAATAAAATCTGATTCAACAATATTTTATTAATTTATGAATGTTCCAGATTAATATCTCAAAAATATATAAGGTAATTTTTTGATTAATATAAATTTATTAGTAATTGTGTTTGATTATTTATAAATAGTTTATGAATAAGAAAGAATATATTTTTCAGTATTTATAATATTAACAAAACTATTTTTATTAATTAATTATTAATAAAATATTTATGGCAAATTAATTATTATTTTGAAACATTTAGTAAACATATTCCATCAATATTAATGTGGTTTTATTGGGAATATATTTATTAAAATAATATAGTTTATTAAATTATTATAAATCATAACTAAAAGAAACTAATGTTTTAACTAAATTATATCGCATCATTGTAATCAATAAGAAAAAAATATTATTTTAAAATTTTAATCATAATTTTTAAAGAGTTTATATTACATAAAATAGTCATAAATATAATGATGTTAATCTTTAATGATATGAGTTATTAATAATTAATTAATTTGAATTCTTCAAATTAAAAAGGTCCCCATTTAATTATTTTTTTAGACCACATCAAAAAATGTTCTTTGGATAAATCAGATTAAAGGTTTAAATAATCTTATTTATTTTACTATTTCATATTTGAAATTGATAAAAATATATATATATAAGATTATGGAATAAAATAATATTTATATTAATTAAATAATGTTTATATTATGATTTTATTGTTAAAATTTTTATAAATTATTCTCATGTTTAAATTAATGAAACATTCATTTATTTAAGAGTTATTACTTACTATATATATATATATATATATATTTATGTTGTAAATATTGTTTCTACAATTTTTATATGATAAATTTTTTTCTAGGAGATAAATCCTTGTATTATATGTTTTCGTGAATTTAGTTTTTGGATATTTTTTTCATATTAGGTTTTAGAGATTTCTAGAATTGAATTACCCCATGAATAAAATTTCCCTTTTTAGAGAGACATTGGGTTAGAATTCCCACAATCTTAGAGGCATATGGCTTTTCAAGAGAACTGGGGGTTGGTAATTCATCACTCCAGGTTTACTCATTTGGATATTATCAATCTCATATAAGTCTATGAATTTACATGAAAATTTCATATTCCTTTTTCATGAGACACGTTTAGAAATGAATGAATATGGTTGAATTCTATTTTGGGTAGAGTAAAACAAATTGAAGGTTGATTAAAAGGATACACATCAAGGTGGTGTGAAAAAATTAATGTGGTTGAGGGGATTGTTATTTGAAAACTATATCATTAGAATCATACATACACTGTAGAAAAAACATGAGTAGATAAATATTTAATGGGATGTAATAGTTAAAAATTTAATATTCATCTATTGAAAATTAAATTTTCAAGACATTGAAAATAAAACATCAAATAATAAGCATGTGATTCCTTTAGAAAAGGAAATTTTCAATACCATGATCATCTAACCATGTAGTTTCATGCCAAATTTGGGTACCCATGGATTATATTTTGTCCATAAATCATATAATGAGTGACTTGGGTTTATTAAATCATATAGAATCATGCTAATTCATTGGCTTCCTTGATTTCATTGTGTTGGTCCATTTTTTGATGTTTAATTTGGGCCACACATAGATGGGAAAACAAAATTATTAGGATACCATTTGAAAAGATTTTCTTTTTAGAAATATGATGTATTTGGGAAAAGATTGTTCAACTCAAATATACATGAATCAATACTATTTATATCAGGATGGATCCCTATCTAATTAAAAATTTGTTGTGTATCAAACTATAGTGGGGACATTTCATAGTGAAATTTGAATGTTGGATCAGTAAATGGATTTTTGTATGAGGTGATCAATTTATGTGGTTCACATATCTTAAAATTACTTGATAGAATTATATATAATATGTAATCATCAATTAAAATATTCTATTATAGATATATAGAATTATCATTGAACATAACATTTAATTGAGAATGGATAAGATTACAGTTAATGAGATGAAAATACATTAAATAAAATAGATTCTATGTTTTAATGTAACACCTTACTGAATAAAAAAAAATTAACATGTTTAGTATAGGAATCTAATATAAAATGTTGAATAATATAATGATTCCTTTCAGGTTTATTTTAGGCTTGTTCGAGTTAGGAAATATATCTATTTCAGTGATGTAAATTTCTAAAAAATGAGGATGGGTTTAAAGAATATTTTACCCTTTATTTTCAACTATTGAGAATAGGTGAATAAGGAACGTGATTTATAAGTTCTAAGCCTTTATAGATAATAAATTTGTGTGAAAGTAGAAACCAGAAGAATAAAATTTATTTTGGAGATTCAAGTAATGTTTCTTCTAGATGAGATTATTAAAAACTAGAGTTATTTGTATGTGTGAGTAATAAAACCATATGATAAGAATATAGAGGATACCTAAATGAGTATGTGATACTCCGTGTAATGACGATGTAAATCATATATGTTAGGAAACAAAATTCTTTAGTTTTAAAGTGCACATGCTACTAATTTTATATTTTTTAAGTGTAATAAGTACAAAAGATCAAAATCAACAAATGAATTTATTATTATTATAGATTACATTAAAGTGATGAATAAAATAGTTTCCACATTAATAACGTGAATGAAAATAGGTATATCAGTGTTAGATGGATCTGAAAATTATGCATATAATTATATCTTTTTTCTTATAAGAAAAGAGAAGTTGTTTTTAAAAAAATGGTTGTTATAAAAATTTTTAGATAATTGATAGAATACACATGTTATATGATTCATCAAATTCTATAAAATATTTGAAAATTAGAATAGGATAAATTTTTTTTTCTAAGATAAAATTATTATCTATTACTTTATTAAAATATGAAGAAAACTATTCCTATCACTCATTAATGTCATATTTTAAGAGTAATTATCCATTTAATGAAATTGAAAAAAAAACATAGATTGAAATTTAGGATATAAAAATATTAATTTATTTGTTAAATATATTTATAAAAAACTATCTATTATTTCCAACATAAATATTTTTTTGTTGAGCCTTAGTAGTATATTCTGAGAAGAATATTTTGTCTGAGAGGCTGGTTGGAGTGTATTTCAACACAAAGAAGTTCAAAGTCAATAAATATAATATTATTTTAATCAAAAATTAATATTAATATCACATTTATGAAAAACTCTTTACAAAGTTAAATTCACTTAATATCCTAAAACTATTTTGTGTATAATGGTAAAGAGAAGCGTAAATAGTTACATGAATCTAATATAAATTAGTGAATGCTACTTTATGCTAAATGATTATAGGATACGCTAGATAATAAAAATATAAATGGGTTAATTGAGCTTAAGAATACTATTTTATTGAATAGATTCCATATATGACGATTTTATTAAAATTAGAAATAGTTCTATTTAGAATAAATAAATAACATAATAAATTTTCTGCCAGTGAAGTTAATAATATTGTGTATGATTAAATAGTATACCATTCAGAATATGATTCCTAAGTCTCACCATTATTTAAACTATCGTACTACCATTATTTTACTCAATAAATTTTTAGTTGTAGTATCTTATCATGTGGTCATAGAGATATTCTAAAGGAAGTATATATATAGATGTAATGAGATAAAAAAACCTAGAAATTTTAATAAACATAATAATAAACTAGTATTTTATCCTTTATGATATGATAAATAGGTGCTTACATATGCACTATTTAAATAATTCATAAAATGTTTAGTAATAGAATTTTTATCAATGTATAATATTTATGGAAATCACATTTTATCATTCATCTAAGTGTTCTACAACTTGAAATTAATGGTAGACATCCAAATATCCCCACAATTTTTTTTTGAGTTATCCCATATCAATGATATTCATATAATATAATATATTGTGAGGATATATTAATATTATCATGAATTTTTCATTCATTCAAGTTTACTAAAACTTGACATAAATGGTAGACTTCTAGACAACCCCTCAAAATAAAATTCTGAGTTATCCGCAATCAATAATCATTATAGAAAATAATGTACTATGATGATATATTAATCTTTTCATGAATAAAATATTTTTCTTGTTTGAAAGGGTTGTAGACAGGCTATAGAGAGTATATGCATGGGGTAATAAATAGAGGCTTTTTTCTTGGATTGACCTAGGAAAGTATGTATAATGGGATCTCATATAGTCATTGATACAATTAGAGGTGTATTCTTATTATCAATCCTTATCAAATGAGTTTGGTGAAATACCTAGATCAAGAAACATCATACTTTTATAGCATTATTAAATAAGGAAAAATAAACTTTTCTAATAAGGGGTGAATTGGTATGTTGCTGATCATGTCATCATTTTATGTACAAAAAATAAGGGAATTTCCACTTATTTGATGAGTAAATACATCTAACCCCCGATAGAAATTAAACTATGGATATCAATGGCCATGATTAGTTGATTCATATATTTTGTGTCTAGTTATGAAGATAAGGGGAATGAGATATATTCCTCTTCTTGATGAATGGTGCGTGATTTATTCATCAACCTGATGAGACTATTTTTTATAATCAAGAAAATATGAATGGGATAATACAATGTTGATATGTTCCATGTATAGTGGTCAATTTATTTCATGGAAAAATTGATTCAATAGGTGTACATATGACGTATATTATATATCTTGTTGTTAAATTGTTTGTATAATGATATGAGTACGTTTGATAGAGATCACATCAGACCCCTTAGTATATTCTATAATAATAATCCTTTTATATAAGATTTTCATTAATCATATATGTGATATATGGAATTCATATTTATTATAAGTTAAATTAACAATTGGGTGGTAAAAAATTTAATCATTCAGATAAGTATTTTTTATTATAAATATTTTTTTATCCGAATTGAAGACAGTTTATTTAAACTGAATATAAACAAAAATTTTGGATGATTTTAAATTCAGTTGTGAACCTTTCCATGAAGTACGTTAATATTTTATTAAATGTGGGTAATTTTTCTCAATTAACTAAAAATGTATGTATAGATAAATATTACAAAATATGTTTCACACAAAATTTTAGGCTAGATTAATGAATCTTAAAAATCGATGGATGAGTGCTTGCGCTATTAATACACGTGTGACTCTAGGTTCATACACCATCCCTCATAGTTTCATAAGTTATAATTCATTATGAATGGATTAATTGTTATTCATTTATTGAATTAATTTAATTAATATGTCTAATTAAAATAAATTTATAATTATAAAACAAATTCGGTTGATGAGACTTATTAAATTAATCTTTTTGTGGATGGATATATAAATATTTTAGATCCCTCTTGTTGGGTATGAACAGTTGTATGCAAGCCTCCTAATACACTATTCCTAATGAGATTAAATTTATCCGTAGGTGAAGGCTGTAACACCTTTTATTTGTTTGGGGATCCTCAAGAAAAAATCTAGTATCCTTGGATTTGTGTGATCCCCTCAGAGGCCATATTTTTCATATACTGTTAATGGTGGTATTTATCAATCATGAAACAAAGAGTAAATGATATATTACACATCACTTCAGGAATGACTTTTTTTCTTTTTCTTTATTACAACTATTTTTGTTGTTGATATACTAAGAACATATATATAGTTTTTCCTCAAATGTCATATTTTTATGACTAACCTTTAAAATCCTTTAGATAATGCTATAGTTTTTTTAATAGTAAATTGAATAAACAATTTCATATTAAATTGTTTGTCCTAGATGATATAGAAACTGTTGTCCATGTGATTGACGGTAATAAAAAACAAAAAAGAATGAAAGTTATAGAGGAAGGATAACAACAATATTAACAATTAATATGGATTATAAATATATTTTTATTATTTATTATTTACTATTTATTTTTTAGTTTAATAAATAAAAATGTGATGGCTTGTAATTATAATATATACTACTCCTTAAATATATTTTTTTTATATAGGAGATATAAGATGTATGATTATTTAATAAAATTTTAAATTTGTAGACAGTATAATATATAGTGTAATTGAATAAGTTTGACAATCATTAAATGTAATTATTACATGTTACATATATTATTCATTCTTTTGAATTAATTTCTTTATTTTTTCATATAATTTATTTATTTCTGTTATATAGTATATTATCTAATATATTTTTATTATAAAAATATTGAGGAATAAAATATATAGATATTCTATCAACATAGCATCATAGTGTGCAATAATTAATCATATAGTAAAATAAAGATATCATTTAGAATACCATTTTTGTTGCTAGGTACATCGTTGGAATCACAATGTAAATTGAACACATCACTTAGTACCCCAATGAAAAATCATTTTTATTTGAACTATACAGCATTAGGAAGACTAGTAGATATGATACCAATCATTCTGCATACAATACATGCTTATTTTTATACCATTTTATATGATTTATGTAAACTCCCCCAATAAATTCTTCTTTTTATATGGTTATATACTAACTATATTTTCCAATATGATATTATTAAATACTAAAAATTATTATGTTCAATGTATAATTAAATTATTATATATTATATTATTCATTCTATTTTTATATCCCTAACTCAATTAACCATCCATGGAATATTAAAAAGATTAAGTTGAAATAGAAATATTTCAATTCGTGATCTTGAATTTAATGGAACTTCATTTTCTCAGAAATAGATATATGAGACAATCCTTAAATGCATCATGTGGGACTAGAGGAAAATATGTATCTTCATTATAATTTGGAATAAAATAAAATATTTTACGACATACTATTTTTTTAATTGTATTATATTGATAAATATAAATTTTATTGCATTCTATGAAATATTTATAAGGGTATTTGGTTGAAAAATAATACCAATTTTAGGAAGAAAGTAATTTTTTACACATCAAGGTAAAATATTTTCTTGGGGAATATATTTGGAATAGTATAATGTTTTTTATTTTTATTTTATTAAATTATAAGGATTTAATGAATTTAAAATTCATAAATATAAATTTCATATTTTTTTTCAATATATTCTATAGTGATAGGTCATGATATTGGATTGAAATAACCATGGGATGATGTCCAAAAAAAGTGTTGGTATCTATGTGAATTCACCTGCTAAAGATTTAGGGATAAAATATTTTAATTACAACTTTATTTTCATAATTATATTGTTTATATAGTAGTATTATATTTAAAGTCACTACTACAGATATCCATTATTAGTGCTAAAAATAGCTTTTAAGAGATCTTTTTTTGTGTTGTTAATCTGAGAAAAGTTAAAGGGGTTCCCCTTTTATTAGTGCTAAAAAAGTGCTCATAAAATGGGACTTTATCAGCGCTTTTATTAGCACTAATAAAAGACCCCTTTAATCAGTGCTTTTAAAAAGAACGGATAAAATTCCAAAAATGTAAAAAAAATAATAAATCCAAAAATTTGAGAGCCCTTTCAACAGCACCTGCCACCCCCTTTTAACAATGCTCAAAATCCCCCCCACTCGCACTCACCGCCACCAACATGACTTTAATATCACCACCCCCAGACCTTTAACAGTGATATCCCCCCTGCACATGCACGCATTCCCTTGCCTCTCTATGGATTCGAACTCGAGACCTCCTCCCTACGCACTTGACACTTTTTTACTCCTTCATGTTACTTTGTTCTCCATTTAATGATATATCTATTTATATATATATGTAGTTATATTTATTTCTATATTAATGTATATATGTTTATTTATATTAATATATATTTATATATATTTATATATATTTATTCATATATTAATATTGATTTATATATGTATATATATATATATATAGTTATATTTTCTATCCATAAATTTAAATGTATATTAATATATATTTAGTTATATATTTATTCATATATAAATATATATTTGTAAGATTAGTTTTAAATACCTTTATAAAATATGTTTTTTTTTGTGTTTAAAAATAACAAAATAAATAAATACATACATATATAAAAAATAAATACACTTGTGTCTATATTATATATATGTGTATCTGTAAGTATAATTATACATAATTATACATAAATATATATATTTACATCTTTATATAATAATATGTGTATTTATATTTTAAAATATATAGATAATATATATCAGTTGGTTAAAGCACATACACACACAAACACACTATATATAGCTAAATAAATATTCAAATATTGTATTTAAAGTAAAATTGATATCAGTTTTTATTTAGAATAGGATTTTATATTAATAAATATGTTTTATATGTAAATTTTTTTAATAAATTATTAATAAAATTATATTTTTAGGTGTGATTATATAACAAGTATGTATATATTGTTATATGTTTGATTATAAATAAATGTACGTTGTGAAAAGTGATAAAATTTCAAAATGATTATATCAATATGAATGTAAGACATGTCAATAAAATTATTCTCAACCAAAAAATGGAAAATAGCCCCCCCTAAATTAGCCTGAAAATCCATCAAATAAAAAAAAATGGGTTACGCCGGCTAAAAACACAGTTTTGGAGGCCTTCATGACCTTGTTGGCCTCAAAAAAGCTTTTATTCCCCCCCCCTATTGAGTTAAAAACGGCATAGAGATCATCACATGCATCGATTTGATATGTGGTAGAGCACAAATGGACAACCATATCGAAAGTTATGACCATTTGATGTTTGAGTTGTTTTTTCAACTAAATTGAGATCTTTTATTTATTTATTTTATATTAAAATTGTTATTAAATGAATATTATTCAATAAAAATAAGAAAATTATTATATAAAAAAAATTTAAATTATTTCTTATGATTTTTTACAAAATATCTTATATATTATGTTTAAATTTATATTTATCATTATCTAAAACACATTTAAAATATATATATTATATTTATGTCAATATCATTATATTAATATACTAATATATTAATATATTAATATATTAATATATTAATATATTAATTTTAATGTTTTTTTAAATATACCCTTTATTATCACAATTAAAAAATGTGCTGATAAAGTGGGGGGTCCTCATGAGTGATTTTAAAAAAATGCTGATAAAATCCCCCTTCAACAATGCTAAAAAGAACAGATAAAGTGGTAATTTTAACAGGTCTTTTTTTAGCGCTGTTAAAAGTTCCCATTATCATCACTTTTTTTGCACTTTTAATGGGGTGGAACAACAAAAACATGAATATGTTGTAGTGAGTATAAAATTTAGAAATCATGAGATTCCAACTCTTCACAGTTTTGTATTAATATTTATGGGGGTTCTAATTTCCTAGTTTTTAATATAAGGGAATTTATGTCTTATGTGGTCGATGAAATACAAACAATCTATGAAAAATATAAAGACAGATATTTTTTCCTTGTACTTTTTTTAATTATATGGGAATATTACAAGTCCGTGAAAATTGATAGCGCGTGATTCTGATGCCCGGTGTGCCCGGAATGAATTTCTCAACTTTTTTTTAGGTGCGTTCAGTAAACATGTGAGTGGGTTTTTGTAGCTTCTGAACCGGTGCTCGAAATTGAAATCTGAGGGTACTGATGAACTCCCAATGCCGATATATGCTTAAAGAGACCATCACCTCGACCCTAGTAGGTCGAGGGTGGAAATTAGTTTTCAGAAATTTCATGGGAGAAAATAAAATAAACATACTTATTTTATTTTTGAAATTTAAACCTCCCATTGGAAACATGAAGGTGGGGACCATAGGAGTGTGGTCGGACATTTAATAATAGACATTAAATTCCCAGTTACACAAAATGTGTAACCACATTCCACCTTAATAAATAGTATTCATTAATTCGGAATTAATGACTTAACTTTAAACTCTTGGCTTTCTCCAATTTAAATGTTCCAACTTAATTTAAATAATGTACAAAAATTAATTAAATTATTGCTTAAGATTATATAATTTGGCACCTCACCCCTTGCGTTAAAAGAGGATTGGAAAATGAAGTTATAGCTTTGGAGAGTTGGAATGATATTTCTCCAATAAAGGAGACCCTCCAACGAAGTGCGACTTCCAGAATCGAAGAAAGTGGAACGACCTTTTATTCTCTTGCGGTGGTGATGAACGCCGACGTCAATCATCACCTACTTTAACTTCTTCCCCATGCCACCTCTATCAAAAATCTAGGTATGTGTTTGTTTTTAATATGATTGAATTTTTTTATCGATTCATCTGATTTTGGTTTCAGAACAACGATGGACAAACTAACACGACCATTGTCTCGTGCATATACCTTGAATCTTGTCTTTGATTCTCCGCACGTTCTTTAATGCAAAATATTTTATGACGTTGGAATCAAAATATTTTGTTGAGCGCGATATGTGGGCATAGGGACCTCAACCGAAGGATCCTGAAAATGCGAACATTTTATTTTACGGGCTTAAAACGTAACCAAAATGGCTCCCGGAAGAAGGCGGTGGCCAAAAACCGACCGGCTGTGAGGAAGGAATGGTGGCATGCGTCTGCACCACTGGATGATAAAGAAGCCACAGCGGTCAGCCACGATGGGGCAGTGTGGTGGCTGACATCCTGCCATCCGTGCGGTGATGCGGTGGCGCACGTCCGCACCGCCGGAGGAGCAGAAAGCTGCGGCCATTGGGCCTCGGCGGAGTCCAAAAAGTGTCTAATTCCCGGCCGTCCGCGGAGGAGTAGCGGTGAACGGCCACGCCGCTAGGAGGAGGAACGGCCTGAACACCGGACGACCATTTCAATTTGGCAGGACATGCTCAGGTCGCGTGGTGACTTAGCAGCACCTAAATGTACTACCTATTTCCATTCTGAATGGAAGGGGGACGCTCCCCCTTTAGCACCAGCATGGGCGGACCACTCCACCAGGTTACGCCATCAGGCCGCACCACTGGGCTGCGCCACTGGGCCATGCCACCAGGTGGAACCGCCATGCGGCGCGACTAGGCCGCACCTCCTGGTCGTGCCCCCAGGTCGCGCCACCGGGACGTGCCTCCAGGACGTGCCAGAGGGCTGTGACTAGTGAGGGTTGGGCCGCCTCCTATGCGGGTCGGGACAGACCACAGCTTGGAAGGCTTGGTCCGCCAAGTCCTAGGCCATCTGAGTCGGACCCTTGTCGGGCAGGGTCAAACCGACTGGGTCAGACCGGACCCAGGCCCATCCAGCCCTAGTTTTGCCATTTTGGTCATAACCTGAGAAGTGAGAATCTGTTTGACGAACCTTCAGTGGAACCAGAATCCTTGGATCAATATAGTCCTTTTGGTATAATCCAATTGAGTTTTTGATAAGGTTGGAGTACGACCAGGTTGGATCGGACACCAAATCCAACCAGGCCCTCGGAGCGGAAACACTAATAACTTAGAGACTGGGCGTCTGATTGACGAGTCGTCTATTGCATTGGGTCCCGAATGGAATGAAGTGCCTTTGGGATACTTCTTAATGAATCATAGTGGTGGTTGAGGTATGACCTATGGATTGGGGAGTTTTCCTCCAAAGCGCACTACGTACGGAACCCTGCGACTGGCTGAGACTTGACGACTGCTGACCGTTTCGACACAAAGTGACTTGACAGGCCTAGTTGGGAGTGTATCTATGTAACATGGAAAACCCACGGTGGGGAGTGCCTATATGTGATGTGACAGAGACATGGTACTCAACAGGAGGAGTACCTCAGTAGGTCAGGAGGGGGAGCGCCTCTGTGTGACGCAGCAGACCCACAGTGGGGAGCGCCTTTGTGTGACGCGGAAGACCCACAGTACTCGACATGAGGAGTACCTTAGAATTACACAATTAGTGGGAAGCACCTCTTTGTGACGCAGTAGGCCCAATGTACCTTATAGAGGATGATCTCCCCAGTATCCGAGGTGTTCTGCATTGTGACTAGGGATGTTACTTTTTATTATCCCTAGAGAATCTTGTGGCTGGCTATCAGCTTTCATAATGATTCTTTGTGGGTCAGCTTCAAAATCATGTTTTTCAGAGTTTTATACCTATTTTGAGTTGAGTCATTATCTTCGTGGTGATACATGTGTGGTATTCTTCCTTCCTGTGTTAGGTGGTTATATTCTGATAACTTATGTATATGTATGGGAATATACCTAAGTAGGGTTGACTATTGATTCTATGTTTTGTGATTTATCCTTTGTATATTTGAGAGACCTTTAGAGGTATCAGGTTCCCTAATATGTATTGTTGTACTCACCCCTTCACGGGCTACGCCCGCACCTTGTTGTGTCTTGTGCCGATGACGGACAACACTTACTAAGGGAGAGGGTACCTGGACTGGAGACAGCTCGAAGGTGGACATTTGATGAGGTGATCCACAAATAAGATCATTGGAGAGCTGTACCTACCCATCTGGTAGGATCCATGGTGGGTTTTCATAGGATCTGTACTCAGTTCTACCTGTACATTCATGTTTTTCATGTAATTTCCACTTGAGCTTCTATTCCGGCCACATTACTTTCTGTACCCACCCTATTTACTATATAGTTTACTTTGTGCTTATATCTGGCTTTGTGGTCAGTTTGTGTGAGTTTAATGTTTATAAAGGAAACTACTTCCCTTTTTAGGTAATACACCTTTCGGTTCTTGTCTCCAACCCCTGGCCTATGGAAGGGGGCTTGGGGTAGTCACGGAACAGGCCCCGGGGGACAGGTCGTGAGAAATTGTTATCAGAGGTGTTAATCTCTACTAATGAACTATGAATCTGATATTTTCTATGAATCAATAGTGTTAAGTGTTATGAGTGTGGTTTTCAGTTCAGGGAGTCCAGTGTTGGTGCGCCGACTGATGTATCCATAATCCTAGACCCTGACTTCTGATTTATGACTCAGTATAGAAAAACACTGATTGTGTATGAGTATTTGAAATGTTTTCATTGTGTTCTCTTTGAGTCATCTCACCAAGTATAAACTTAATGACCGTGGCACACCTGTTTCTTTTTAGGATGCCTCCACACAGACAGCCAGCCATGATTTCATTTTGAGTATGAAATGACAGCCCACCGAGTGACAAGGCTTTGGTGCAGGGAACCCTTATGGCAGTTGTACCATCAGGTGGTGTACCAGCAGCACCCGTACACATTGGGCAGCTGATGCCACCAGCCCCAACAATAGAGTGTGCATGCCGATTTAACACATTGCATGAGTTCCAACACCAGTGGCCACTAATGTTTTGGGGTGAGACAGATCCACAGATGTCTTAAGATTGGCTGGAGGCAGTGGTTAGAGTTTTTCAACTGGTAGGGACACAAGTTGATCACATGGTGATCCTTGCTTCCAGTCTTCTTCAGAAAGAAGCGGGAAGATGGTGGAGCTTGATGCTCCATGTTCACAACGAGGTGACTCTCATCTGGGTGGACTTCAAGATCCTTTTTAGGGAATAGTTCATCCCTACGACCCTACTCTCAGTGCGTACACAAGAGCTTCTCCACTTAAAGTAGGGTAGCATGATTGTGGCTCAGTATTCAGCGAGGTTTACCGACCTCTCGCGCTACTCCACTGATATGGTGTGAGACCCTTTATTCAGGTCCCTGACACTTCAAGGTAGGTCTCAGACAAGAGATTAGAGATTCGATGGATTATCTCAGCATCCTGATGTAGGTGGGGTGTTAGAGAGATAACTCTTAGTGGAGAGTTTCCATGATGAGCAGACATTGACAGTGAGACTCTCCAAGGGGAAACATGTTTCAAAGTCATCGGAAGCTAGTGTTATACAGATGACACAAAGGTCCAAGAGGACCAGATCTACAGGTGGAAAACCATAGGATACAGGTTCGGTGGTGCGGGGCTCTCAAGGCAGAGCAGGACAGGTGAGGATCATGCATTGTTACACATGTTTCAGGTAGGGTCACATGGCTCGGGACTGCCCGACCCACCATCCAGACGACCAGCAGATGGTCGAAGGACTTCCTGGGTAGAGGAAAAGATTCGATCGACGAGTTCCGCAGGAAGGAGGCAGACATGGTAGAGGAGCAGGCCATGCAGCAGGCGATTGGCGACGATTTGAGGCTCTACCAACACCACCACCAAGAGGTTCACCCCGACCATAGAGAGCAGTTGGATAGGGACGAGCTCAGCTCCAGGAAGCTAAGGCCTACGAAGATGGTGCGCTGGAGGTGATATGAGTTATGATATGTGTCTAATCCACCCTAGATGTAGTAATTATAGACACAAGTTCCAGTCACTCTTTTATTTCCATAGCCCTCATTCAGAGGTCAGAGATTTTGGTAGAGATGTTGGCTCGATCCTTACAGCTAGAGACTTCTATGGGAGAAGAATCGATGATTACACACTGGTCCCGACAGTGTGATCTTACTCTAGGAGGCAAGAGCTTCGGCTGTGATCTTCTAGTAGCAGCGTTGAGGGCTTATGACATCATCTTGGATATGGACTGGTTATCCATTGTTCATGATCATATTTACTGTATTAGGCACAAAGATTGGTGTGTCCAATGGATGGGACCATGTTTTCCTTCACTGGTGAGAAGGGAACCTTTGTAGTGCCGGATGAAATTACCCGGATGAGGGTGCAGCCGATCACACATCAATTGGATAGCCTTACCTTGTGAGAAGTTAATGTAGAGCGTCTGATCTATCATGTAGTGGTGGACCAGTATGCTGATGTTTTCTCAGATGATGTTCCATGTCTACCTCCTTGCAAATAGGTCGACTTGTACATTGACTTGTACCACGGTACAACATCAATATCTACACTAGCATATCGGATGACTCTCACGGAGCTTCGAGAGCTACAGGTACAGCTAGAGGACTCGCAGAGAAAGGGGTTCATTAGGCCCAGTGTTTCTCCATGGGAATCCTCGATTTTGTTTGCTAAGAAGGAAGATAGAAGTTTGAGACTCTGTGTGGACTATCAGCACCTGAACCAGGTGACCGTGAAGAACAAATACCCACTACCAAGGATTTATGATCTCCTTGATCAGCTAAAGTGAGCACGATGGTTTTCAAAGATAGACCTCTGATCAGTCTATCACCAGATCAGGGTACGAGATGAGGATGTGAAAAATATGGCCTTCAGATGTCAGTGTGGCCACTCTGAGTTCTTGGTTATGCCATTCGGCGTGACCAATGCTCCAGAATTGTTCATGGGACACATGAACATGATCTTCCAGCCATACCTCGATCGGTTTGTGGTAGTCTTCATCGACAACATCCGGATATACTCAGTGATAGAGGAGGAGAATGCCTATCATTTGCAGATTGTTCTGGACACACTGTGAGAGCACGAACTTTATGGAAATCTCTCTAAGTGCCATTTATGGATATGAGAGGTCCACATTCTAGGACATGTCATCTCATAGGATGAATTTTTGGTGGATCCAACGAAGATTTAGGTTGTGCTTTCTTGGGAGACACCCAGGAGTGTGATAGAGGTGTGTGGTTTCTTGGGTTTGGATGGTTACTACCAGAGGTTTGTGCCTGACTTTTATAGAGTATCGGTACCCTTATCTGCATTGATGAATAAGGGGAAACCCTTCGTGTGGTCGGAGATATCCCAACAGAGTTTCAAGGAGATGAGTCAAGGAATGAAGAGTGACCCCATATTGATGCTACTGGAGGAGGGAATTGGGTACATCATCTACTGTGATGCATCAGGGACCAGACATAGATGTGTCTTAGTGCAGGACCAAGCAATGATCGCAAATGGTTCTCGGTAGCTAAAATGGAATGAGAAGAACTACTCTACCCATGACCTGGAGTTAGCAGTAGTGGTCTTCACCTTGAAGATGTGGTGACATTACTAGATTGGTGAACATTTTACAGTCTACTCTGATCACAAGAGTCTTGTGTATATCTTATCTCAGAAGGATCTGAACCTCAGACAGCGACGTTGGCATGAGTTCCTCCAGGACTATGATTTCGAGATATTCTATACTCTAGGGAAGGGGAACGTAGTAGTAGATGCACTCAGCAAGAGATCTGGTATACATTTCCTGAATGAGGAAACAAAGAATTTTTCCGCTTTGAGGATATCCTACATGGATCGAGAAGGAGAATCCTATCTTCAGTCTCTGATAGTCACTCACCCACTCCTTCTCCAAGTCAAGGAGGCATAGCTTGGGGACACTTACTGTGAGACCCTACGTTCTTAGATATCCAAAATACAGGAACCTGAAGGATTTTCTAAAGATGAGGAGCATGTCATCCTCTTCGAAGGGCGTACTATGGTACTGATGGAGCGACGATAGGAAGTGTTGAGGCAGTTCCATACGTACCCGCTAGCGGTACATCCAGAAGTAGAGATGATGTAACAGTACCATTAGTGTCGAAACTGGTTGCTAGGAATGATGAAACAAGTGGTAGAGTTTGTCTCACAGTGCCTCACTTGTCAGCAAGTGAAGGCAGAGCATTAGGTTTCAGCAGGCTTAGTTCAGCCACTAGAGGTGCTAGAGTGGATGTTGGATGGAATCTCCCTGTACTTTGTGATAGGACTTCCAGGCATGTCCCTGAGTCATGATTCCATCTGGGTGATCATTGACTTTCTCACCTATTCGGTCCAATTCCAACCAATCAGAGAGTATGGATCAGTAGATAGATCGGGATGCCTCTCCATGTAGGAGATTTTATGACTTCATGGAGTTCCATCTACGATTTTCTTTGATAATTATGCACATTTTACATCCTGGCTATGGAAGGGGTTATAGGAGGTGTTCGGGACACAACTTTGGTTGATTACCACCTTCCATCCTTAGATGGATGGTCAAACAAAACGGACCATTTAGACCCTCGAGGACATTCTATGTTCTTGCATCCTTGATTTTGTACGCTGTAGGGAGGATCACTTTCCTTTGGTGGATTTCGCGTACAACAACAGCTATCACACCACTATTTGTATGGAACCATTCGAGGCATTGTACGAGTGTCCTTGAAGATCACTACTGTGCTGGACTGACCGTGGGGACTCAGCACTCGTGGGACTAGAGATGGTACGGGCTACCAAAGAGAAGGTTTAGATCATCCAGGAGTGGATGAAGACTACACAGAGTAGGTAGAAATCCTATGCTGATAGGCGACAAAGACCATTTGAGTTTGAGTGTGGTGACCATGTCTTTGTACGAGTCTCACCTTGATGAAGTTTGTGGAGATTTGGACGAGGCAACAAGTTATCTTCGAGGTACATCAGGCCATTTCAGGTCCTCAGCAGAGTTGGCGAGGTGTCTTACCACTTATCTCTTCCACCTCAGTTGCACTGGGTGCATTATTTTTTTCACATATCTCAGTTGAAGAGATACATACATGATCCTCTGCACATCATTGACTAGGGTGAGCTGGACATCGATGATGGGGTGACATTCTCTGAGGTTCCAGTAGACAGTGAGGATCGATAGAATCGGGTCCTTTGTGGTCAGTCGATACCTCTAGTACACGTTCTTTGGTAGAACAGGAACCTCCAGGAGAGCACATGGTAGTGTGAGGCTCATATTCGTACTTTGTACCCCTACTTGTTTCCCTAGTTTGTGTTGTGGCTTTTGGGGATGAAAATTCTTGAGGTGGGGAGAATGTAAAGACTCAGATATTTTTCATGTATATATATTTTTAATTATATGGGATCCTTAAGAGTCTGTGAAAACTGACGGCGCGTGAATCTGAGGACCGGTGTGCCATGAATGAATTTTTGAACTTTTTTCGGTTACGTTCAATAAACGGGTGAGCAAGTTTTTGTAACTTTTGAATCGGTGCTCGAAATTGAAATTTTAGGGCACCTCTAAACTCACAACACCAATATTTTCAAAAGGAGACCATCACTATGATAGTAGTAGGTCGATGGTGGAAATTAGTTTTCAGAATTTTCATCGGAGAAAATAAAATAAACATTTTTATTTTATTTTTGAAATTTAACCCTCCCATTTGAAACATGAAGGTGGGAACCACACGAGGGTGTTAAAACATTTATTGGTGGACATTAAATGCCCAGTTACACAAAATGTGTAACCACATTCCACCTTAATAAATAGAATTCATTAATTAGGAATTATGAATCAACTATAAACTTTTGCATTTCTTCAATTCAAATGTTCCAACTTAATTTAATTAATGTAGAAACATTAAATAAATTATTGGTTAAGATTACATAATTTGGAACCTCGCCCTTCATGGGAAAATCGGATTGGAAAAATAGACGAGATATGTGGAGAGTTGGAAATTTAGTGACTCGGGTTTTGGACTTGTCATATTTGGAATATTCCTACGAATGATTCTAGAGCTAGGCGCAAAGACGGCATGCGATTCTGAGGCCCGGTGTTCCCAGAATTAATTTTATAAAAATATTAAGTATTTTTATACTATTCATGTGTTAGGGGTGTGATATATCCTAAACGGTAGCTCGGAATGGTAATATGAGGTCACGGTTGTGTCCGGAGCATTCCATTTACCCTAGGCGGGGTGTAAACCATGCGGGCGCGCGCCTGCTGTGAGAAAAGCCACCAGGGGAATTTTCATAAATAAATGGAAAAGTTTATTTATGTGCATCGGCTCAAACAACTTCTGAATAAAGTCTCAGATAAAAAATTAGAGTCTTCCATTGCATTCAGAATGCCGTGTTTACCCTAGACGTGATATAATTTTAGTCAGCGCTGGGTGTCGGGTTGGAGGCGTGTTGGCGGGGAGATGAAATGAATTTTTTCTATTAAAAATAATATAATGGAAAATCAATCATCTCCCCCCAACTCTTATCTATGGACAGCGAACCCCTCCCTCCCCTACCTTCTTTCTTCGCCTAATCTAGGAGCGAATGTCAGTTTTTAGCGCCGATCGTTAACAGATTGGGCTTCAAGGAGTCGCGGGCATCGTTCTGCACCCGGAGCTTCGGTGATCCGCCAACAGGTAGGCATTTTGAGTATTAAAATACTGGATCCTGATTTGGTTGGTTTTTCCTTTTTTTGATCCTGCAGATGCGTAGATCCGGTCCCAGGGGCACACAGATACCTTTGTTTGCGCGTTTGGGCCCCCGGGGTGCCCCCAGCGGCCCTCGGAAGGTCCGTCGGCGGTGTCGGCGGGCCGCGGGAGATAACCGAGACCGCCACACCATGATGGTCCAGCCGCCAATTAGCGGCGACCGATGGAGGAATTCGGACACACATGATGCACCGCATCACGATGACGCTGTCCGCCGGATGGAGCGGTCAACGGCGGTGGCTCCTGGGTCAGCCCAGGCCGGCCGTATCGGCCGGTTCAGGCCGTCCCGGCCCTCTCCTAGTACACGGGGGTTTTAAAACTCCCGTATCTTGCTCCCTGGAGAACCAAATCGTGTGTTGTCTATGGAGACGTGACCCGGGTGTCGAGTTGAACCCTTCAGTGTGGGTTCAGGTGTTTTGAAGTTTGGGATTATTGCCCGGGTGCTAGAAACATCGAATAAAATCATGATATTTTTTTATTTTTTGAATTCGGGCCGTTATATCTTCTACCCATAGCATCCGATTGATGTGAAGTCAGTGGCATTGATACCTTGAGGGTACGGTGGAATTTTCATGAGGGTTTTCGGGTGTTGGGACCGAGATTGGGGTGCGGGCCCCACGAGGCCTGGTTTGGGTGTTTTTGGAGAAATGAAACTTTCTCACCAAGAGTCCGATTTTGGAAAATGAATAGTCAATCCTGTGTATTTTTATGAGCAGAACGCAATGGTGTGATTTTCTTGGCGAGTTTCAAGATCGTGGTGTGGGCCCCACCCGGGTGGTTTCTGTGAATATTACCTTTTTCACCGGGTGTCCGTTTGGGAAGATTGAGTAGTCGATCCAGCATGGTTTTCCAAGGGGATCGTAGTGGTTTGATCTTCATCATTAGTTTGAGGATCGTAGTGGGGCCCCCACACAGGATAACTACGGTGAATACTTCCTTTTTCATCGGTTGTCCGTTTCAGGTGAGTAAACAGCCTATCCTGCATATTCTCTCGCATGAATCGCGATGGTGGCCTTAGTATCGGCCTTGGAGGTGTGCAGTGTGGCATTGTGGTGGGTCGCTCGGGTTAGCGATGTTTAGAGCAGCAGTGGTTGAGGGTACTCCCTTGGTTCATTTCTACGAGGATTCGCGTGACAACACAACATTAGAATAGGTTAGTGATCCTCTCGAAGGAATGTATAATCTGTTAGAGTTTTGGCATCCCTCTGGTGGGCCTGGAGTGGGATCCTCTTGCATCGTTTCCCTAGATTGGGTTCTTGGTATTACTATGACCGCTTATACATGGGCGGTGATCCCCTATCTAGAAGGTTAACCTCATAGGGTTTGTGGCATCATCGAGAATATGATCCCCAATGTAGTGGGTTATGCATAGTAAGGTTGCAGAATCATTGGTTATACGATCACCTACTCAACATGTGGTTTATAGTAGTGTTGTGACATCATTGGTTATACGATCCCCAACTCAGCGCGTGGTTTCTGAAGGGTTTTGGCATCATTAGTTCAATGCCCTATAGCGCAAGATGTACCAGATAGAGTTTTGGTATCATCATGACCATCGTGACATGGTTGACGATCCATTATCTGAGTGACATGTTTCAGTCGAGCAGCAGATCGGGTTGTTGTATCCCCCAGCGGATCCTGGGAGTGATCCCCCATCCGTGAGATCTACGAATGACATATCAGGTTGTGGTATCCCTCAACGGACCTTGGGAGTGATCCCCTATCTGTGAGATCTTTGTATATCGGTGTGGGTTCTAGTATCCCCTAGCGGACCCTAAGAGTGATCCCCTATCTGAGGAGTTTGGTGTTTTTTGTTTCAGTGAGGTTTCCTCAGTGACGATATCTGACGAGCGTGATCTCTTGGGTGACCATCTAAGATGTTTGTGTGGGACTCGATGCAGTGTATCTCTTAGACTATTTTCATCTAGGATGACAGTGATCATGGAGTGTGCTATCCTGGTTGTGAACCGTTGCTGGTGATGAGGTTGGTACCTCATATGGCTTTGTGCGTGAGCTGAGTATATCTGGATTGCTCATGGTGTATGTATGGGCATACACCTGAGCTCTGTTGACTAGTTGAGTTTAGCCGAGGATAGTCACAAGATGGAATTTTTCTCTCATCTGGGTTCTCTATGGCTCGGATAAGTAGACTGTTGCCTTTCAGTTTCTCTCTTTTGTTTTGGGTTTTTGGGGTGCCTACTGAGTATTGTTATACTCAACCCTGCACGGGCTTTTCCCGCACATATTTGTGTCTTTTGCAGACCACAGGTCTATCGATGGTGTCTCAGAAGGACCGAGATCAGGTGGAGCTGAGTGAGCGGGAATGACCATGGAGTCTTACCAGAACTGTGCCGAGGAGCTTCTGGTGGTGCTTTTGGCAGTGTACCCCTTCTTCCAAGAAGGTTGGACGCCTTTGTAGTTTTCTTTTGGTGGGCCCTATTTTTTCCATTTTGTACTATTGTTGCACTCTGTTTTGGGATAGTTGTATGCATGAATTTACTAATCAGTTTTATATATCTCTGCATTGTTTCATGGAGGTGTATGTGGGTATGTGTGTACAGTTACCTTAGGCTAATGCCTCCCATGTGTGTGATAGCCTACTAGGTGCTGGTCGCAAGCCCCTGGCCTATTGGAGGTGGGCTGGGGGAGTCACTGCTCGAGCACCATTGGGTCGGGTCATGAAAGAGTGGTATCAAAGGAGGTTCCACCTTTTGGATCTCAGAGTGTAGGTTTTCAAGCTATGAGTTTGGTTTGGGTTGCATAGAGGTTGTGTCAAGATGTTTCAAGTTCAACTTTCAGGCCAGGGACCCCAGTGTTGGTGTGACGGCCGACGTATCCATTCACTAGGACTCTGATAACCTTCCTTTCGACTTGGGATGTTTGGCCACCAGTCATAGGGACATAACGGTACATGCATCATATAGGACTGGGTTTTTGGGTTTCCCTTATTCTTCTTGAGTCAACTCTCCATATATACTATTTGAATATGGTTCTTCTTGATTGCATTTCAGGATGCCTCCATGACGATAGTAATCTAGTGTTCCGCAGCGGGATTGTGGTGATGATCCGCTCCATGAAGAGAATGTGGATGAGGGCGCTGGTTTTGAGGCTGCTCCTCCAGGTGGTCCACTAGTTGAGCCACCACCTGTTGAGTAGCCGACTGTGCTGGTAGTGCAGGATGATGTTGCACATAGGCTATGTGCACTGCACGAGTTCCAGAGGCAGCGACCTCAGAGGTTACAAGGTGATCCAGACCCTCAGGCAGTTGATGACTGGATCGAAGCAGTCACCCGAGTTTTCCGCCCGGTGGGGACACCCCCAGATCAGATGGTGGTCTTAGTGGCGAGCCTTCTGCATGGTTCGGCCAGGCGATGGAGGTGTTTGGTGATGCAGTACCACGATGAGGAGACACTCATGGGGACAGAGTTTGAGCGGCTCTTTAGGGAAGAGTTCTATCAAGTGACACTGAGTTCAGTGCGGATTCAGGAGCTTCTGTAGCTTCGCCAGGAGGGCATGACTGTGTCAGAGTATTCAGTGAGGTTTATAGACCTGTCGTGCTACTCACTGGATATGGTTCGAGACCTCTTCTTTTGGGCTCAGACCATCGATCAGGGCCTACGTAGAGGAATCTGGGCAGAGGTGGTTCCCTTCTGTCTTCCCACCAATGCCGGTGTGCTAGAGCGGGACCTAGTGGTGGAGAGATTTCTATCTGAGCAGATCCCACCGGTTAGTGCTGGGCATGCGAGAGCTGAGACTTCATCAGTCAGATCAGCATCTAGTAGCTGGCAGTAGGCGCAATGGTCTGGACGTGGCCGATGTTTCAGGAGGCGATCCCAGGATAGAGGATCTGAGGTTCTGGGCTCACAGGCCTCATATGCCAGTTTTGGTCAGCCGCAGGAGAGGTGGTGTTACACTTGCGACGGTTAGGGACATCTTGCTAGAGATTGTCTGACCCGTCGTGCTGCTGAGAGGGAGCTAGTTGACAGGCTTCCTTGGAAGTGGCAACGTCTCGAGCAAGGAGGTTACAGGGTGGCGGACGTGGCGATGGAGCTGGTGCAGCAGTAGGAGGTGTTCGACAGTATCAGATCCCACCACCACCACCCCCAGGTGGTCCACGCCGAGCTCAGGGAGCTAGAGGGAGAGGGCAAGAATAGCTACATGCCCTAGAGTTTGTTGACCCATAGGCCCAGCGAATGGATATAGGTATGTCTTGTGTCCTTTCTACTTTCTACAGTAGTTTGATAGACATTGGTTAGCGGTACTCTTCCCTTTCCTTTGATTGCTCAAGTTTTGTTCAGTGCATTGGTAAGACCTGGTGTGGGTGTTGTTCGGCGTGCTTCGAATGCATGAGGAAGAGTGATCCTTTCCCCACCTAGATTTGTTTTTGTGACGCGATCAAAACCATGCGGGAAATTTAGTGCCGCCCAAAGAGGATATTGTTGAGGTGTGGTGGATGAGTCCCTCTGACTTATGTATTCGAGAAGGGGTGTTTGTTGGTGAACTCGATGGTGTGGGAGACCTAGTTGAGAGTCTAGTTTCTTTCCTTGTGCTTATCGATTTTTGGGGAAGAAAATTTATAAGGTTGGTAGGATGTTTCGACTTGAGTTTTTTCCCTGTTAGTCTTTAGAAAATTTCTTCGAATGATTCTAGAGCTAGACGCGAAGAGGGCGTGCGATTCCGAGGCCCGGTGTACCCAGAATTAATTTTATAAAAATATTAAGTATTTTTATACTATTCACGTGGAAGAGGTGTGATATCTCCTAAAAGGTGGCTTGGAATGGGAATATGAGGGCACGGTTGCGTCTGGAGCATGTCGTTTTCCCAAGGCGGGGTGTAAACCTTGTGGGCACGGGCCTGCTGTGAGAAAATCCACCAGGGGAATTTTTGTAAATAAATGGAAAAGATTATTTTGAGTGTTGGCTCGAATAAAATCTGAACAGAGTCTCGGATCAAAAATCCAAGTCTTCCGTTGCTTTCCAAGTTCCATGTTTACCCTAGGCGCGATATAATTTTAGTCAGCGCCAGGTGCCGGGTTGGGGCATGTTGGCGGGGAGATGAAATGATGTTATTTTATTAAAAAAAATATAATGGAAATTCAATCATCTACCCCCCAACTCCTCTCTACGCACGGAAAAACCCTCCCTCCCCTACCTACATTGTTCTCCGAATCGCGTGGCGAATGTCTGTTTTTAGTGCTGATCATCAGCGGATCGAGCTTCAGGGCGTCGCGGGCGTCGTTCTACACCCGAAGTTTCGTCGATCAGCCAACAGGTAGGCATTTTGAGTTTTAAAATACGAGATCCCAATTTGGTTGGTTTATCTCGGTTTTGAGCCTGCAGATGTGCATATATGGTCTTAGGTGGAACGCAGATGCCATCAGATGCGCGTTTGGCCCCCCGGGCTGCCCCCAGCGGCACTCAGAAGTTCCGCCGACACGGCACAGGTGCGGTGGCAGGCCACAAGAGATAACCGGGACCACCCCACCATGGCGGTCCAGCTTCAAATTAGTGGAAACCCATGGAGGGGGTCATCCATGCATGCGGGCGGCATCGCGCCTTGGTAGCGCGGTCCACCGACCGGAGCGGCCACCGGCAGCGACGGCCGGGTCGGCCAGCACGGGCCGGCCGGTCCGGCCCTCTCCTGGTACATGGGGGTTTTAAAACCCCTGTATCATGCTCCCTGTAGACCCAAATCACCTTCCATCTATGGAGACACGACCCTGGAGACGAGGGGAACCCTTCGGTGTGGTTTCAGAGGTTTCAAAGTTCGAGATTATGGCCCGGGTGCAAGAAATGTTGAATAAAATAATGATATTTTATTATTATTCGACTTCGGGCCATTGTATCTTCTACCCTAAGTGTCCAATTGATGAGATTTCAGTGGATTTGAGACCTTGATGGTACTACATACTTTTTGTCAGTGTTTTTGGGTGTTGGGACTGAGATTGGGGTGCGGGCCCCACGAGGCCCGGTTTGGGTGTTTACGGAGAAACAAAAATTTCCCACCAGGAGTCTGATTTTGGCAGATGAATAGTCGATTTTTTGTGTTTTTCCAAGGGTAACGCAATGGTGTGCTCCACTTGGTGAGTTTTGAGATCATGGTGTGTGCCCCACCCAGGATGGCTTCGGTGAATAGTACCTTTTCACCAGGTGTCCATTTGGGATGATTGACTAATCGATCCTGCCTGTTTTTCCGAGGGGATTGAAGTGGTATGATCCATGTGATGAGTTTAGAGATCATTGTGTGGGCTCCACATGGGCTAGCTACGGTTAATAGTGCCTTTTTTCACCGGTTGTCTGTTTGGGGCGAGTAAATAGCCTATCCTACGTGTTTTTCTGCGTGGATCATGATGGTGGCCTCGGTATCGGCCTTGGAGGTGCACAATGTGGCATTATGGTGGGTTTCTCGGGTTAGCGATGTTTGTACCAACAATGGTTGAGGGTACTCCCTTGGTTCGCTCATATGAGGGTTCGTGTGGCAACACAACCTTAGCATAGGTTTTTGATCCTTTATAAGGGATGTATGATCTGTTTGAGTTGTGGAATCCCTTCGGTGGGCCCAAAGCAGGATCCTCTAGCATCGTTTTTCTAGATCGAGTTCCTGGTATCGCTCTGACCTATTATACACGGGCGGTGATCCCCTATCTAGTAGGTTAACCCCGTAGGGTTTGTGGAATCATCGGGAATATTATCCCCTACGTAGTGGGCTGTGCATAGTAGGGTTGCGACATCATTGGTTATATGATCCCCTACTCAACATGTGGTTTGTAGTAGGGTTTCAGTATCATTGGTTATACGATCCCCTACACAGCGTGGGGTTTCTATAGGGTTGTGGGATCTTCAGTTCGATCCCCTACAGCGCGAGATGTACCAGATATGGTTTCGGTATCGTCATGACCGTCATGACATGGGTGACGATCCTCTATTTGAGTGACATTTTTCTATCGAGCGCCAGATCGGGTTGTGGTATCCCCCAGCAAATCCTAGGAGTGATCTCCTATCTGTGAGATCTACGAATGCCAGATCGGGTTGTGGTATCCCCCAACAGACCCTGGGAGTGATCCCCTATCTGTGAGATCATCGTATACCAGTGTGGGTTCTGGTATCCCCTAGCATATCCTCAGAGTGATCCCTGTCTGAGGAGTTTCATGTTTATGTTTTTTCAGTGAGGTTTCCTCAGTGACGATATCTGATGAGCATGATCTCTTGGGTGAGCGTCAGAGAAGTTTGTTTGGGACCCGATGTAGTGTATCCCTCAGATGAGTTTCATCTGGGATGACAGTGATCATGGAGTGTGCTCTCATGGTTGTGAACCATTTCTGGTGATGATTTCGGTACCTCATGTAGCTTGGTGCGTGATCTGAGTATATCTTGATTTCTCATGGTGTATGTATGGGCATTCACCTAAGCTGTGTTGACTAGTTGAGTTTATCCAAGGATGGTCATGAGATGGAGTTTCTCTCTCATTTGGGTTCCCTCTAGCTAGGATGAGAAGAATGTTTCCTTTCAGTTTCTCACTTTTGTTTTGGGTTTTTGGGGTGCCTACTGAGTATTGTTATACCCACCCCTGCACGGTCTTTGCCCGCACATGTTTGTGTCTTGTGCAGACCACAATACTTTCGATGGTGTCCCAGGAGGACCCGGAGTAGGAAGAGCTGAGTGAGTGGGACTGACCGTGGAGTCTTACCAGAGCTGTGCCGAGGAGCTTTCCGGTGGTGCTTTTGGAAGTGTACCCCTTCCTCCGAGCAGGTTGGACTCCTTTATAGTTTTGTTTTGGTGGGCCTTGTTTTTCCCTTTTTGTACTGCTGTTTCACTCTGGTTTGGGATAGCTGTATACATGAATTTACTATTCATTTTTATATATATATGCACTATTTCATGGAGGTGTATGTGGGGGTGTGTGTATAGGTACCTTAGGCTAATGCCTCCTACGTGTGTAAAAGCCTACTCGGCACTGGTCGCCTGCCCCTAGCCTATTGGAGGTGGGCTTGGGAAGTCACAGCTCGAGACCCATTAGGTTAGGTCATGAAAGGAAATATCTTTCTCTAAAAAAGGAGACCCTCCAATGAAGGACGAATTCTGCAATCGAATAATGAGGAACGACCTTGGAGCATATTGCCGGGGTGACGAACACCGACGTCAATCTTCCACAACTTCATCTTCTTCCTCAGGCCACCTCCTTCAGAAAATTGAGGTAGGGGTTTGTTTTTAATATTATCTAATTCATTTATTGATTATTCATATTCTGGTTTCACAACGACGATGGTCAAACTAACACGACCATCGTCCCGTGCAAATACCTTGCCTATTTTCTTTGATTCTCAGCGCGTTCTTCGTGCGTTCTTCAACACCAAATATTTAATGATGATGCAAGGACAATATTTTGTTGAGCGTGACATATGGACGTGAATCCCTCTACCCAAGGATAAAGAATATTTGAAATTTCTAGTTTTTGGGCTTGGAACGAAGCCGAAATGGCACACGGAAGAAGGCGGCGGCCAACAACGAGCCGGTCGTGGGGAAGGAAGGGCGGCGCACATCCGTGCTGCCATATGTTGAGGAAGCCGTAGACGTCGACCGTGGTGGGGAAGGGTGGCCTCCGACCTTTGACCGGCCACATGGAAGAGCAGCAGTGCACATCTACACCACCGGAGGATCTGGAGGCCACGAATGCTTGGCCGCAGCGAAGGCCGAAAAGAGGCCAGCACCCGGTCGGCCGCGGAGGAGCGCGACTACACCGCTGGGAGGAGGACCGACCAGAATACCGGCCAACCATTGTGATTTTGAGGGATTCACTCGGGTCTTGCAGTGACTTGGAAGTGCCTAAAAGAGCCATACGTTTCTATTCCGATGGAAGGGGGACGGTCCCCCTTCGGCGCCAGCTCGGGCGGACTGCGCCACTGGGCCACACTAGTGGGCTACACCCAATGTCGGCTGGGACACACCCAGCGGGCCGGTCCGGGACACCCCCTATGCGGGCCAGACAAGAACATGACCCAGTGGGGCGGGCCCGGAATGTCCAAGGCCAGTTGAGCAGGACCCGGGTCTGTCCGACTGGGTCAGACCGAACCGGGGCCCATCTGGACCCAGTTTCGCCTTTTTAGTCGTAACTTGAGAACTGGGTGTCCATTTGACTAACCGTCTATGGAACCAGAATCCTTGTATCGATACAGTCCTTTTGGTATAATCCACTTGAGTATTGGATAAGGTTGTAGTATGTCTGGGTTGGATCAGACACCAAATCTCATGGGGCCCTCAGAGTGAAAACACTAATAACTTACAGACCGGGCATTTGATTGATGCTCCGTCTCTTGCATTGGGTCCCTAATGATGTGAAAGACCTTTGGGATACTTATTCATGGAAATTTTGGGTAGTTGAGGTATGATCGATGGCTTCGGGAGAGGTTCTCCCAAGTGCGCTACATACGGAACCCTGTGATTGGATGAGACTTGGCGACTGCTGACCGTTTCGACTCGAAGTGACTCGAGAGGCCCGTGGGGAGTGCCTATGTGTAACATGGAAGAAACACAGTGGGTAATGCCTATGTGTAATGTGGAAGACCCATGGTAATCGACAAGAGAAGTACCTCAGCAGGCCATGATGGGAAGTGCCTCTGTGTGACGCAGCAGACCCACAATGGGGAGCACCTCTATGTGACGCAGTAGACCCACAATACTCGACATGAGGAGTACCTTAGAAGTCCAAGTTTAGTGGAAAGAAACTCTGTGTGACACGGCAGGCCCACTGTACTCCATAGAGGTGGAGTTCTCCAGTAGCCAAGGTGTTTGGCGTTGTGACTAGGGATTTTACTTGTTATTATCCCTAGAGAATCATGTGGCTGGCTATGAGATTTCATAACGACCCTCTATGGGTCAGCTTCAAAATCCTATTTCTCAGAGTTGTATACCTAGTTCGAGTTGAGTCTTTATCATTGTGGTGATACATGTGTGGTATTCTTACCTCCATTAGGAGGTGGGTATATTCTGAAAACATAGGTATATGTATGGGAATATACCTAAGTAGGGTTGACTATTGATTATATGATTTTTGGTTTGTCCTTTGTGGATTTGAGAGACCTTAGGAGGTCTTGGTGTCTCTACTGAGTATTGTTCTACTCAAACCTGCACGGGCTACGCCTGCAACGTGTTGCTTCTGGTGCAGACGACGGACAACGCTGACTGAGAACGGTGATAACTGGACTAGAGACTGCTCAAGGGTGGCACTTTGACAAGGTGATCCACAGACACTATCATTCGAGAGTTGTACCTACCCTTCAGGTAGGATCCTTGGAGGGTTTTCACAAAATCTGTACTTAGTTTTACTGGTACTTTCCAGTTTTTCTTGTACTTTCCATTTGGGATTGTATTCTGGCCCTTTTACTTTCAGTACACACCTTGTTTACTATATACTTTACTTTGTTCTTGTATCTGGCTGTGTGCTTGGTTTGTGTGAGTTTATAGTTTATAAATGCAATGCCTTTCGCATTTTAGGGAATACGCCTTTCGGTGCTTGTCACCAGCTATTGGCCTAAGGAATGTGGGCTTGGGGTCACCACGACATTGGCCTTGGGGGATGGGTCATGACAACACAAGTCATTAGAATGTCTCATACACCATTATTTTCATATGTAGATATAGTGCAGAGTACTTTTGTTCAAAATTCATGGTGATAAAATAAAAATCATAATTTTAAGAAAATGCTTGAAGATCAATAGTCACCTAATAAAATGAATAATTAATTAGTCCTAGATTTATATATATTTTTATTTCAATTATTTCATTGGATTGAAAGAATCATCCCAAAAAAATCAATAATGATAGAATCTTATGTACTGATAAGATTCATTAACATATACATAGTTTTCATATTATTTGTTTATATTATGAAATATTATTTTATTATTTATTATTTGAGAAATTTTATTGATTAATCTTATCCATGATACATTAAGAGAATTGAATATCATAATTAAAATTATTATAGATAGACCATTAATTTTCACAAAATGAGTAGCATTAGGGATTTATATTTTCTAAAAATACTCATATACATGAATTTTATATTCACATTAAACTAAAACTATCCTTTTATATATATAATTAAATAATTTACTATGGAATAAATATTATCAGATTGGGGGGGGGGGGAATTTAATATGGAATCTTTTAAAAAAATTCTTCCAATATTTCTATAATATTTTTTAATCATTTTGTATTGAAAATTGGTCTTTATATCTTAATACACATTTTTTTGTTATTTCTAAAAAAATATGATTTTCATTACATAAATATCTGATACATGTCTATTTTATGATTAATTTATTGATTTTATATGTTTTTAATCATTGAGTATTCTTAGATCACACTTAATTTATCAATTATTTTAAATAATAAATGTCATATGATTATAATTTATTAAATAACACGTTCTATAATAAGAAACAGTATAAGATTTAAAATTGATTTTTTTATATTTGAAATTGAAATAATTTTTTGTCAGAATTCCATTATACAACAATTTCAAAATTATAGTAAATAAATTATTAATGAAATACCGTTAAATCTTTGTATATTTTTGAATATGATCTATTCTTTTAAGAATGCCGTTTTTTTTATATTTCATTTTGAATTAAAATTCAATTAAATTATCATTTAATCATTGGATATTATGTTTTTTCCCTGATAATCTAATTTATACTTGAATAACTTTTATGAATGTTGTATAGGATGGTAGTATGTAGGTTGGTGAAGATCATACCTCATCTAAGGTTTCTGAAGGTGATGTTGAGTAGCAAAGTATTGATACGTGATATTCCCCATTATTTTTGTTTTACACGAGACCAAAACAATTACTATCACTTATTTCATTTTTTTCATTTATAATCATATGAATAAATATTAGTTTATATATTAATGAATGGTATTTATATGACATAAATTAATTATTATTATTTAAAATTTCCTATTATCTATAACAATTTTGAATCTTTTAGGTTATAAATTTACAGTTGGTATGTATTCATTATAATAAATTATGATTATAAAAAACAATTGTATAAGATTTTAACAACAACTATTGTAAATATTACCATATTTACTGGAAGCTTGAACCCCCAAGAATGTTTTTATATTATGTTGATTTTTGGTAACTAAAAATTCTTTTAATTAAACTATTTTATGGAAAAGTTAAACTATAATAAATAAAAGGTAACAACCACTTATCTTTATAATGGTAATAGTTACATGGGTCATCCATGTAATAAGAGAAATCTCCATGATTATATATCTAAAAAATATTACCATTAATGAATAAGAATCCACAAAAAATGAAAGTTGTGATTTAACCATCACATATTTCTATAAAAAAATATATAAAACAATATACATAAATACATATCGATGTAAACCCATAAACAAATACCTACCTACCAATATACATACTGAAATATCAGTATACAATGTACATACATACATACAAACATACGTAAATACACACACACACACAGACATACATACATACATAGATACCCGATGGGCATTATTGATACCAATGGGATGGCGATGAGTTCCATGAATCAGATAAGAATGAGTGGAAAAAAGTCACCTAATAAACAAGGATTAGAAAGTAGGGGATTTATTTTTCCACTTCTGTCAGAACCCATCCAGATTCTGAGAATCCATTCCATGTCAATGAAAAACAACCAGTAGAGGCATATGAAATATATTACACAATCAAAGAAACAATTAAATAATCCATAATACTAAAATAAGGGTATAATAATGAAGTGGCTGACTAGGACAATACAACAATGATATAATATGAAATAAAATAAACCATTATTATACCCAACCCAATCTCTATGTATCACCATGAGGGACCAAACAACTTCAAAATAAATTTTTCTCCATGAGTTTCCAAAAGAACAACCTGAAACAAGGAAAAAATGTACAAATAGGTATGAGATTGAAGCTCAGTAGGAATGTGACATAAAACCAAATCCCACTAATTATCAATGAATATAATATTTATTTCATATTACTTTTAAATATAGTATATAAAATATAATATTTTTATCATTAGTTGTGATGAATATAATGATATGTTTCCCTTTCTATTTGAAACCAATAATTTATAATACCATGGTATTTAAATATTTTTACGGGGTTATAATTTAATTTCTTAATTTGATATGTTAAGTAATTTTATTTAGTATATTTAAATTACCACTTTTAATTGTATGGAAAATAATAATAGATCAATAGATAACAATTGAAATATGAACAAAGGAAGAAACAACAGTACATGAGAAACATGATATAAATAACTACAAATCATAAAAGTAATTAAATATAATGAATAAAATATAACTAAAGAACAAAGATAATGTGAAATATATGAGATTATGGGGAAATTATAAAATATTATTAAATGGGATAAATCCTAATCGGTGCACATGATGTTACCCAATTTCCCTAAAAATTGGTATTTTTTTACCTGTCATAACATAAGGAAAATACCCCAAATATGGGTGGATACAATTCTCGGGTCCACCAGTTAGAGAATTATCCTAAAAAAGTTACACATGTGTTCTCGGATGTTCCACTAGAAAATATTGGTTAACATGATATATATAAAATAGTGGTGGGAATGTAATTCATTAAAACAATGATATATGTATTAGTACACACATAAGATGACCAAAAACCAAATGTATATTATCACCCCAACGCAACCATCATAGAACCTACCCTCAATAGAATATAAATATAATGACAACATCCCAAACTAGGGATACATTATCAAATTTTAAAAAAACCAATGGCCCATGTTTTACAGGATTTGTTTATGAGGAAATCTTCTTTGCAATGTACCAACCTGGCCTTACTAGCATCTATTGAAACCAAGGTATGTAATATATTTAAAATACCTATTAAAACTTTTTAAATTCAAAGAAACACAAAAAAATCAGTTTAAATCTCAAACAACACAAGAAAACATAGAAAACACTTACAAGTCTTATTATGGAATTTTTCAAACACTCGCTGTATGCAGATTGGTATAACATATTTGTACCATACTCCCAAATTTACGAAAATCCTTTCATTTGAAATTGAAATAAATTAAAACATTATTTACATTTAATATAATACATAAAATTTTATAATATTATCATTTATAAATCCAATCATCAATTCAAACACACAATAATTCGTGATTCAAAAATATAAAGGCTAATAAAAGGGGAAACTACATGAAAAGAATAGAATCATTATTCTTCCACCATGTGTGATTTTAATCAACTACAATAAGGTAATAATGACCACTAGAAAATTCAAATAAACTGTATAATAAATTAATACAGAATTTAAATTGCTATAATGGCTATCTAAGTTCACCAATAATATAATCAAGGAAGACAAATGTGAATGTTTTGAGAAATAAAGATGATATATGATATAGGGGGGATTACCATGAGAAATCAGGCTTGAAACTTGAATAAATTAACATCATTTAAATTATAGGAGGTGTGAAAATAAATGGAAAGGATCCCTAGGGTTGAGCAAGGTGAGGGAGAGAGGAAATGGGGGTTTGGGGTTAAAAAGTAATGGAGAGTAGAATATAAATTTTACATATTTTAAAATTAGTATAGGTCATGCAATGTGGTAGCCTGGGTTGGTAAACCATGTACTAATTGTGTTTCATCAACATGAGTCATCAAAAATCAACCCATTTTGAAAATATGTTTTGGTAAAAAATGCGCCAATTATGGGAAATGGAGCTACTAAAAACTAATAACTTTCGCATGATTGTCACAAAGCTTACTCTAACCATACACATGTTCTGTAAAAATATCTTTATTCAATAAGATATCACATAGTTTCCACCTAGATACACTTTGTTTGGACTCCACTATGTTATATTGGTATGGACTAATCCATTCATGAAAAAATGAACTAGAAAAGGGATATAGGAAAAGGAATTTACACAATTTACACAACACTATGAATACTATCTGTTTGAAATAATTGATAACCATCCAAATATGATAAAATTGAACTGAAACAATGAAAAATAAAAAAAACCTACAAAAAATACATATAAAATAATTGATAAAATTATGTTAATGGTGAGAAAATTCTCCGCACCATAATGATTTCTGCCCCATAATGTCTCAGTATACCCAAATGAATAATAAAGAGAATGAAATTCAATATCCCAAAACACCTTTAAAAACACAAATTCATTTAATAGGAAAACCCCACCAAGAGTCAAAACACAAAAATCTACTAGAAAAAAAATCACAGTCATTAATGAAACCTAATATCTCAAATGACCCCTAAAATCAACATTTTAATCCAGATTCCACACAAATACTATAGCCATTTATCTTACCCATAGCTCCCAGAACCATCACAAAAATAAACAAATATGACTCAAAAAAAGGATACTAAGAAAAATACTATTTTTCAACTATAATCATCTTCAAGGAAGTTTCAGTCAAGAAATTATAATATAAAAACAAGAACACTAAAAATAAATGGATCACCATGTGGCCTCCCCACTATATTAGGATTAAAATAAATCACTAAAAATTCTCAGATCCAATCAATGTAAAATAATAAACAATGGGGAAATATAAAATAAATGTACATTTCCTATAAAACATAATTGGATAAAGGGGTATAAGTAACTACAAGAACTAACTCTACCATTCCCACGAACAATTTTAAGCATCCAGAATAATTATATCTGAAAAATGGGGTTAGGAATTTAAAAGAGAAATTTCAACCAATGACAATATATTATAGATGAATAAAATATGGATATTGATTTACTTAAAAAAATATGAATCTATAACATGTTTTATAGGACTGGCTATAGAGTCTTCTAATGGAGCAGATATAGATCCCCTCCTTTTCTGAGAAACTAACCTATAAATCCATTATAGGGGCCCCAAATGTTCATAATCATGAAAAATATTTGGATTAATTTTACATGATGGATTATTATGACATTGTCTTCCATATTAATGGAACATCAGTGTCCTACCCTAAATGAATCTATGGAAGGGATACCAAAATTCTTCTTGACAATACCACCTACCTGATCATCCCCATAATCCTTCAATTTTCTTCTACTATAGCTCTCATAACAACTCTGTGGAATAGAAGAAGTCTTATTATCCTTAAACCCTATATTACTCATGATAATATCACGTCAACACTATCTACATGACTCACTACATCCATATAATAGATTAACTCATTATCTGACACCCACACATGATGATAGGGATGATGTACTCTTTCAAAATGAATGTAATTTGAGTAATCATCCATGATCAAGTCCAGAAGTTATGAAAATAGGACAAAAATGATGGATGTACTCTATCATTGATTGGTCACCCAACTAAAGTTAGTGTAAATCCATCTCATTTATCTTATTCATGATGTTTGATAAACAATAGATTATTAATGATACTTTAAAACACTCTAATGAGATTACATAGATTGGTTTATAAAAATTATATAAATCCACCACTTCTAACTTGGTCTATCGAGCATAATGTTTTAAAACATTATCTTTAAATGTTCAATCAACTCAAGAATTCTAAATGTCATTTTGATGCCCCACAACCATTCTTGTTCTTCTAAAGAGTCAAACTGGCCATAGATAAGATGAGAACTCAACATCTTAAACTCTAAATAGAAAATCCTAGTTTGAGCAGTGGAAGTGTAAACATGTTTGTATCCATTCAAAAATATCCTTTTAATATCCATGAGGAATAAATTGAGGCATATTATAAGTTTAACAAATGAAAAAGCTTAATTAATAATCAAAATTTTAAATTCAAACCCAATTAGTTGTAAATCTTACAAAAACATTTATTATCTAAATATTAAATACTAAGGTAAAGTCAATGTCAACAAACTAATTCACATATGTAAAACATATCCATTTAAACTACTTTTAATTTATTTAAAAACTAAGAGTAACGATTTTTTTGAACACCCATAAATGAATAATTTCATTTTATTAAAATAACCATTATTTTCCTTCCTAATTCTAATATTTTGTCATCCAAAATCAAATTACCACTTAAAAGTCCATTGAAATAACATTTATAATAACACACACCCAATTTTATATTTTTTGGACACCAAATTAAATAATATTAAATAATCCGTTCTAAAATAATTTTTTTATTGATAATGAAAACACAATGATCATTTTAAAAACCTCTTAGAACCCATTTACATTTTTCAAAACCAAAACCATACCATTTAAAAACTAATAATTAAAATTTAAAACACAAGATAGATGAATCATAATGTAGAGTATCACCTAAATACTATCAATATATTATAGTTGAAATCAAAATAAAATCAAATAAAATCATCCAAAACATTATATAGGAAATAGTATAAATGTAAAACATTGATATGTTGCTTAGGGGACCATATTCCAACCATAAAACCATAATTGAGAGTATCATGTATTCACGGACTCAAGATCCAAATGGATTTACTATACATATGAGCTCACTAAATATTTCTAGTTCACTCTCATTGTTATCCCCTAAAACAATGAAAAATAAACAAATTATGATCTTTAATAAAATAAAAAACATTATCTATAGATATTAAAATACATTAGAAATAAACGAAAAAAATTTCCATGCCCCAAAAAATGACTTCCCATGGAGAGTTGAGGATCTGAAAACAAATGTTCTAGTTAGTCTCTTTCTACAAATATCTCTTGAGTTCCAATTGTCCCATTTTCTTGTCTACCATTACTGCCCAAATAACCAAGGGAACTCTATAACTTATTGTATATTATGAATATAAACTCTGAATCATTTTTTACAATCCAACTTGGGAAAACCACAAATAGGGTACCTGATTAGTCACTGAATGTGGCTAATATTAATTGTTAATATCTTTATATTCATTGTTCCAAAGTCCATAAACATTGTTTTTAGTCCAATTCAGAAATTGAACTTCATTTCCCATCATTGTGCAATTCATGCTTAAAATGTCAATTTGGGCCCACTCAATAATTTGCTTGTGTAAATTAAAATATTCATCATTTTAATTTGAAATTTTGGGATATGATTCACCACTTTGTTTGGAACATTTTATCTTTTAGGTCCGATGGATGAATCCCAAAGGAAGATGGAGAATTTTGCGCCTGAAGGCAGAAACATGCTGGAAAAAGCATAATGGGCCTAAGGCCCATCAAACAAATGTGGGGCCCAGAAACCAAGCCCAATGAAGCTCAAATTTATACAGTAGAAAGATAAAAATATGAGGATCATTTTATTCAACTGTGGCCGGAGCTAATTCTGATGTTATCATGATGATAAAGGGATCTGAAGTTTAGATTTAAATGGTCGACTCGTCATTAATGCGCAGAAATCCGTTCCACCATTTCGACCATAACATCCAAACGGCTGAGCGAAATTTCCTGAAATTTTTACAGCTCATAGAGGACACATGGACGAATATATTTTATATTTATGACACCTCCGGAATCGGCCTTCTTCAATTTCGAATTCATACGTCAAAATGGAGGACGAATCTGGACAGTTTTCCGGGTCAACTTCGAAATGTCAATTTCCTTTTGACTCTCTTAATTGTTGAGGGGTGAATTAATTATTGGGGGATGTACCTAAGGCTACTAATATTCCTATATAAGGAGCTATTGGTGAAGGGAATGGGGGTGGAAAATTTTCTTATCATCTTGGATGCTTTGTTTCATTGTAATGTTTTGCTTCCAAATTTCCTTTGTAATGTTTTCCATTTCCATGTAAGTTTTTTTTGTATCTTTATGTTATTAATCAACTTCTTCTCTTATATATTTTCCATTTCATTTATTAAAACTTTATAATCACAAAGCACAGTGATATCTCTGTGTTGTTGTGAATTAGTTCACATATAGGTGTGAATTTCATTCACACACACGGAGGAGTGCTCGTTATTTCCGCGGTTTTAATTTCTTCAATCCAATTCTTGTTAGTCATCTTCCTCCCACCATTGAGAGTATACCATCAATGGAGGGCTAAACCCTTAATGGGTTGATCTTAGGAGGATGCAAAGGCTGGGTTGAATGTTATTTTATGAACGAATTGTTGTTAAATGGATAATTAATTTAAGATATCCATTCTTCAGTTATTTCTACTCTTCATCTTTACTGTGTTTGAGCAAAATAAATTCAATTACTAAATGACCATATACCTCGGAGAGATAATGAATTTGGTTCTCTAAGTGTATAGGGGATTAGTAATTGTGTTTAGTAAGCACCAAACCAGAAAATGATGAAGGTAGTGTTATTTTTGAAGAATGGATTCATCAAGAATTAATAAAACCAAAATTGTTTAAAGAAGTAAAATTCATTCAATCCACCCCAAGCATAATCCTAGATCAACCCATTTTCATTAAATTGAATTCACGTAGGTGTCTTAGTGTTATTTAAAACATCTAAATCAAAACCAAAGTTGGCTACTTCATAGCCCATCCTTCACCAAATCATAGCGTCTCAAGGTTACTTCTTCGGTCCCTGTGGACTCGACCCCTACATGTACTACATCGATCTCTTTTACCAGTAGGGTAAATTTGGGCGCAACCAAATTTTGGCACCGTTGCCGGGGACCCAAGTAAGTACCTTAGACCCAAATCTTCTTTTCTCACCCCAAATTCTCTATTCTCACCCAAATTTCTCTTCTCTTTTCCCCTTTCTGTTCCTGTGTGTCCAATGAATCCCAAAAACGATTTTCAATCAACTCAAATGGATTATCTTCAACAATACCCATTAATATACCAAGGATATAATCATCTGGAAAATCAACATTTTGAATCATCTCACATAGAAAATTTCATTGACCAATCCTTAATTGAATACACCACACCAGATGAGATGTACAATCAATGGGATGATGAATGTTTACAAGATCAATTTCCATACCTATCAAGAATGATTGAAAAGATAAATAATGAGGAAATCCAGGATGTACAAACATATATCAACCCTAATCCTAAAAAAAGTCTTGAACAATTGTGTGAACAAATGGATAAAATGAATTCAGAAGTTTCATCTTTCAGATTAGAATTACAAAGCTTTAAGACTTTTGAGGAATCTGTTCCCACTCAAGATGTTCTTTCCCCATCATTGATAGATGAATCTTTTATCCCAAAAACCTCTCATGAATTGAAAAAAGAACTATCCTTTGGATATGGGATAACTGAACAAGATCAAGGAATTGTTAATGAGTGTTTAAATCAGGATGAAATTGATTTTTTGGATTCAAAAGAGGAAAATTTGAAATCATGGATTGAGTTTCCTGAATATAACTCCATTAATGATTTTTCAAAAACACAAATCACTGAAAAATTGGGAGAAATACCAAACATTGAACCCATACACACTCCTGAAATTCAACTAGACACTTTTGGGGATGAATCATATTTTCAAACGGAACCAATTCTTTCTAAAAATTTTGGGGAAGAAACCGACTTTCATTCAAATTGCCAATCTTCATTAGGAAAATGCAATCAACCAAAACTCAAAATCATCATCCTTAATTCCCCAAACAAGAATTACATCATAGGTGATACCCACGACCATAATTTATTCATTCATTCTTCTCATGAAAGAAATAATGTTAGATTGAACCATGACGTCTTAGGAAAGACAAAAAATGCAACTAGATCAACCATTTCTGACATTCCTTGTATCTTCAGATTTATTTTAGAACATGGATTTATACAAGGAAAAGATTCTAAAAAAACAATCAATCTCAATCAAGTTGAAGTGGAGAAATATGGGTTAATTAACATGCTGAAAGTTGGAATTGGATAAGTTGGGGGGTAAAAGTCGAGCCAACGACGTTAAACAAAAGCGCTGCATGGGAGGCAACCCATGATTTTCATGTTTTCTAATCATTTTGAATCATTTTCTTTTTCATATAATAAATTATCATAGACTGTTGACCTGTTCTTCTTTTATGAGTAAGGATGGGTATGAAAGGGGAGCGCCATATTCATCCGTGTCACGTGGTGTGATCCCTGAGTAATACCTTACCCAGAAATTTAAAGAAGACAATGTATCATCAGTTTATTTTATTTATGTTTTTGTAGGTTTAAAAAAAAATTTATTAGACTCTTGACCTGTTCTTCTTTTATGAGTATGGATGGGTATGAAAGGGGAGCACCGTATTCATCCGTGTCACGCGGTGTGATCCCTGAGTAATACCTTACCCAGAAATTTAAAGAAGACAATGTATCATTAGTTTGATTTAAAAAAAACATGAAAATGATGGTACTTGGAATTAAATAAATCATTTTGTTGTTTGTTTTGTCTGCTTTGTCCTTCTTTTTATGGTTCAGGAACTATTTTGGGTGATACATGTTCAATCAAGGAGGTGCCTACATCCCCAAAGAGATCAAAGGAGTAATTTGGAGCATCATGAACCTCAACTTTAAAAACCAGGTGAATTTGTTCCATGTTTTTCATTCTCAATTTTATCTTTGAACTCCTCTCCTACCCCCTTCTAAGTTTTTTTTTTCTTTAAACACTGGGGACAATGTTATTCTAAGTTGGGGGGGGGGAATAAAAAATGATTTTTATTTTGAATAAGAACATGCATGAAAAAAAAAATTCCATTAACCATAAACATGATAACACACATTGCAAACTCAAAAATCGGATATCAAATAAATTATGCATGCCTTTATTCTGATTTTAATGCAAGTTTAAGTTCATGAGCATAGTTTTTGGAAAGTGTGGTTGTCCGATGTGATTTTTCAAAGTTTACATTTTCATCCTCTTAATAAAAATGCCACAATGCACGTCTTTTTGATTGTGGGTGTAAATTTGAGTTCTTGGGTCCCTTTCATTATAGCATAGGGTTCTGGGGTCACTTTTAGTTTAATTTGAGTATCCAAAAAAAAACAAAAAAAAACCAAAAAAAAAAATTGAAAAAATAATAATAATGACCACATAGAGCAATGTTTTGTCCAAATGCGTGGCGTCCGGCACTTGGGGATCGTGACTCCATAGTTGTCTTGCCCAGAGTTAGGCTTTATATCTCTATTGTAGAGCATGAAATTGACCAAATGCGTGGCGTCCGACACTTGGGGATCGTGACTCCATAGTTGTCTTGCCCAGAGTTAGTCTTTTCAAATCTATTGTGGTTAAAAAAAATCAAAAAAAAAAATCAAAAAAAAAAGGATACTCATCTTAAGGTTTAATGTGATTCCCACCTAGCGCTTCCATTTTTTCCCCTTGAACAATAAAATGGGCCCCATATCTTTTATGATGCACAACACTTTATCATGCTTAATTGGAATTGGATGAAATGTGGCGATGAATTTGAACAAAGGAATGAGCTTGGGCTTGGGATATGCTTATGGACCTAGCTTGTTTTAAATTATTTTGATGGGTTTTCATAATTTTTTTTTGGTATTAGATATTTGGGTGAGTAATGTGTTTTTAAATGTGTTTGGAAAAGGGGATTTGAATTTCATATTTGTAATTTATTTTGCTCGGGACTAGCAAAACTCGAGTTGGGGGGTGTTATTAGTCACTGAAAGTGGCTAATATTAATTGTTAATATCTTTATATTCATTTTTCCAAAGTCCATAAACATTGTTTTTAGTCCAATTCAGAAATTGAACTTCATTTCCCATCATTGTGCAATTCATGCTTAAAATGTCAATTTGGGCCCACTCAATAATTTGCTTGTGTAAATTAAAATATTCATCATTTTAATTTGAAATTTTGGGATATGATTGATCACTTTGTTTGGAACATTTTATCTTTTAGGTCCGATGGATGAATCCCAAAGTAAGATGGAGAATTTTGCGCCTGAAGGCAGAAACATGCTGGAAAAAGCATAATGGGCCTAAGGCCCATCAAACAAATGTGGGGCCCAGAAACCAAGCCCAATGAAGCTCAAATTTATAAAGTAGAAAGATAAAAATATTAGGATCATTTTATTCAACTGTGGCCGGAGCTAATTCTGATGTTATCATGATGATAAAAGGATCTGAAGTTTAGATTTAAATGGTGGACTCGTCATTAATGCGCAGAAATCCGTTCCACCATTTCGATCATAACATCCATACGGCTGAGCGAAATTTCCTGAAATTTTTATAGATCATAGAGGACACATGGACGAAGATATTTTATATTTATGACACCTCCGGAATCGGCCTTCTTCAATTTCGAATTCATACGTCAAAATGGAGGACGAATCTGGACAGTTTTCCGGGTCAACTTCGAAATGTCAATTTCCTTTTGACTCTCTTAATTGTTGAGGGGTGAATTAATTGTTGGGGGTTGTACCTAAGGCTCCTAATATTCCTATATAAGGAGCTATTGGTGAAGGGAATGGGGGTGGAAAATTTTCTTATCATCTTGGATGCTTTGTTTCATTGTAATGTTTTGCTTCCAAATTTCCTTTGTAATGTTTTCCATTTCTATGTAAGTTTTTTTTGTATCTTTATGTTCTTAATCAACTTCTTCTATTATATATTTTCCATTTCATTTATTAAAACTTTATAATCACAAAGCACAGTGATATCTCTGTGTTGTTGTGAATTAGTTCACACATAGGTGTGAATTTCATTCACACACACGGAGGAGTGCTCGTTATTTCCGCGGTTTTAATTTCTTCAATCCAATTCTTGTTAGTCATCTTCCGCCCACCATTGAGAGTATACCATCAATGGAGGGATAAAACCTTAATGGGTTGATCTTAGGAGGATGCAAAGGCTGAGTTGAATGTTATTTTATGAACGAATTGTTGTTAAATGGATAATTAATTTAAGATATCCATTCTTCAGTTATTTCTACTCTTCATCTTTACCGTGTTTGAGAAAAATAAATTCAATTACTAAATGACCATATACCTCGGAGAGATCATGAATTTGGTTCTCTAAGTGTATAGGGGATTAGTAATTGTGTTTAGTAAGCACCAAACCAGAAAATGATGAAGGTAGTGTTATTTTTGAATAATGGATTCATCAAGAATTAATAAAACCAAAATTGTTTAAAGAAGTAAAATTCATTCAATCCACCCCAAGCATAATCCTAGATCAACCCATTTTCATTAAATTGAATTCACGTAGGTGTCTTAGTGTTATTTAAAACATCTAAATCAAAACCAAAGTTGGCTATTTCATAGCCCATCCTTCACCAAATCATAGCGTCTCAAGGTTACTTTTTCAGTCCCTGTGGACTCGACCCCTACATGTACTACATCGATCGCTTTTACCAGTAGGGTAAATTTGGGCGCAACCAGTACCTGATCTTTCCCGTGACATACCCAAGGGGAATTAGCGATCCCCATAGGTTTGAGATGAGTGTTATTGGATCAGATAAAATTAGTGGGAATGAATTAACCCAATAAAAAGGTCTATAAAGTATAGGAATTAGTCCAAAATTCCAAAATGACCAATAAAAATGTTTAACATCAAAATAAAGTATAATAAACATAAATTTAAAAATAGTAAACTCAATCAAATTTTTTCAAATATATAATATAAATTACTCAAAAAAATAATAATACAGAGTACTAAAATAAGTATCCAATATTGAAATAGATTACTAAGATAATAAAATAATGATATAATATAGAATAAAATAAACTAAATTTATACCCAATCCCAGATTCATTTAACTCTATGAGTCTCCATCCATTTTAAATTCTTCAAATGCTCCATGGGTAACCAGAAGTAGAACATAGAACCTGAAACTAAAATATATAGATATGTGTGATCAGAAATATTAGTAGGGATTCCAATTTGAAACATAACCCCATTTATTAGTATTAAATAAAATATATGAGAATTAGAAACAAACCCCCGTGAATTAACAATAAATAAAATACTTAGTCCATTTTGGTTTAAAATAGAATATATAAAATAAAATAATTTCATATGTAATTTTAAATTTATTAATTATCATTTTCCCTCAATATTTTAAATATTTCATGTATAAAACCCCCAGGGTTCAAAAATTAAAGGATAAATCAATTAAAGAAATAATGTAAAATGTTCCAACACATTTTTTATTAAAAAAATTTAAATCACATGTTTCCTTTTTCCATAAATATAATAAAATAGTGGTAAGGTAAAACTAAAATAATAACAATGGAGGTAGCATTAGTATAAGGGAAACATAAAAAAGATATAAATTCATCGCATAATAATGAAAAATAATCAATAAAAACTAACGAAATACTAAGGATAATAATAATACCATGAATTTTGGGGAATATATATAATATAAAAATGGTATCTATCCTAATCAGAATGCTTCATACAATCTAATTATCCTAATGTTCTGTATCATCCTACCTGGCACAACTGAGGGGAAAAATACTGATGTAGGGTGATGATTATACTAGGGGAAACTAGTTAGATCATGACCACAAAGTATCCAAATATGTTTTATCTAATGTTCAAATAGCTACACATGGATACAATGATTTATATGAAATATTGGTGAGCTAAAAAATCATAAAAACAATGGTATTAGTGTAAATACCCATTCAAAAATGAATAGATTCCATAAGAACAATCTCACCCCTGAGCACCGTTCATAGAAACTTCCGCTCACTAAAAATAATTGAAATATGATGATTATGTCCAATATAATGGACACTTTATGCACAAAGAAGCCAATAAAATAAAGGGTCACATATAAAATCTATCATTTATAAGGAAATACCCATTTCCAAATTGAGAACCAAACCATACAAGATTTATTTAGAAACAATGTAATGAAATCTATATTTAAATTTTCAAACACCTATTTTGAAGTTCAAATAACCACACTGAAATTATTTTGAAATTAAAAAACACTTAGAAATTATTTTAAATATTAAATGAATCTTTAAATACAAGAAATCATTTACAAAGGATACTCTTGAATTTTTTTAGACTTTCAATCTTCAAGGATTCATATAACTAGTTTCAAAAATATTTACAAGTTTAGAAAAATCATCGAATTAAAAATAAAATCAAGTAAAGCTGATTTTACTTTCAAAAAATATATAAAATAACTTAATCAAAGAATTAATTTTAATAGAAAAGAATTAATTATTAGGAATTATTTTTTATTTATAATATTTCCTTAAAATACTTTAAAAATTCCATTCCCTCATTAATAGGTTTAGCCTTTGTTATAGATTTTTCCATCTTGTAAATTATCAGCAATTCGTTTTCATACTTCTATTCGGATAAAAAATTGTAGTCATTCATTACATATAATACCCTAAAACATCTCATATAATCTAATAGGAAAATTTCAAAAAATTTCATATTTATTTAGTATATTCTATGAAAAATTATCTTAATCGTTAGTAAAAACACTGTAATAAAAAAATCAATTACATTAACAACACCTTCAACTAATTATTTCTTGTATAGGTTTTTCTCAACTTTTGCTTTTCTAAATTTAATATATATTATGTGTTTTTCAAGAATTTATTGCAATAAGCTTTTGGATTATTTTTACCTATATAATTCCTTTTTCACTTTTTACACCACAGCTCCCTAATTATCATAAAATATTACATAAGGCTCCTCATATAACCCTGTCTTATAGATTTAAATTTGGAAAGGATGATTTGACATCAATATGATATATGTTGAATTTTCAATGAGTTATTACTGCTAAGAACAATATTATAGTCTCCAATAATGAAAAAAGTGAAATGGTTTTTTAAAATAAATCCATTCAACTGGGGAGTTTATTTTAAAAACAAATTGAATTTTTTCTATGGGGATTCTTCCTTGTTATTTAATTTACCTCTGAATTCAAAATCGATACCCATAATATTTTTATCATTTAGTCTATGAAAAATGAACTATGGGGAATTAATATATATTTTATTCATCTTTTCTCTTATAGAATTAATCTATTGAACATGCTTTATATCTTCATCCATTTACCATGGAATGATTTGAGATACTCATGTTGTTTGGATATAATGTTTTAGTATTCTTTTAGTTTAGACATGAGTAATTTTAATTTCAATGATGTTTTCTTATAAGAGATTATTTTTATGTAATAAAAACATAAATTTTATATTTTTAGAGGTTTCATATTTACCATGAGTCTATTAATAATTTTTTTCTATATACTATAATTTAGTTATAGACTACTCACTACTAAACAAATAAAAAAAATTCCCATTTTTTCCATCTAGAGATCAAATTTTTCTATAATTAGATTATTGTTTTTGGGTTTAATTTCTATGACTTTCTCATAAATATATTAAATAATATTTGAAATACTTTTATACATTCATATATATATCCCATTCAATATGATATATATTCAAAAGAGATACCCTCATAAACATTCTCATTAAAATTTTCTAGAATTTCTCTTTATTTTTAATAATGATGAGACTATTAATGAAACTGAAATAACACAACGTTTTCATTTTAATATCATATATCATATGAATCCAATTTTTAATTTGGACTGAGTGTACCCTGGTTTTGAATTTCAATAGCTATTAACACAAATTATCTCTAGAATAATATTCATATCCCAAAAACATTAATAATATTCCATTCCTTTTCGAGAATACACCAATTTATTATTTTTAGATCCCTATTCTCATGATGTGTATATAGAGAACTATATTGTTTTTTCAATCCCATGTATTTATAGGTTATACATAACTTATATCATTTTATAATATTAACCATTTTCATTCTTTATCTTATGAATATGAAAAAGTACTATTTCATTATATCTTTTCAACATGTTTAAAATTTATAATAATTTTCATTTTCATTTCATAAATAAAACTATTTTCATTCATTTATATTAATTAATTAATGTAATGAAATATAAGCTAGAAATGGTGGATTAATGTCTCATGGACCCATATAAATACGAGTGGACCAGCTCAAGATGACTAGTAGATTATATCTCCACTATTTCATGATTATCATAAATCATTATTCTCTTTTGTTAAGCAATAAAAAAAAGAACTCTATGTCTTCTGAACTGGTGTAGTACTCTCAGAACATTTTGTTTTGATTCTTTGATTAAATTATTTTTTAAAATATGGATATATGTTATTTTCAATAGATCATTTTATTATTTCGAATTGAAATAATAAGAATTTATTGTACCACTTATCTGAAATACATCCCCATCGCTTGTCCCACGGTTTGTGATAATTCAACCAAATTTTATTTTTAAAATGATCAATGTATTCATCTTTAAAGTCACTTTGTTTACATTATAAAAATGTTGAATCACACATAAAAAATTATAATTTATTCTATCATTAAAATATAAATAATGTTACTTCAACCATTGAGGCTCCATCTCTACCAATCCAATTCATTTAATCCTCAAACATATCTCAAAACTATAGTTTACTACACCACCATAATCAACATAATTATTTTTCAAATTCATGGTTTCTTATAACTTGTGGGATTAGAATCCACTATAAAGTATCCATGGATAAATAGTTTTATCATCCATTAAACCACCTCTATAATCAATGAATTTTCTACCTTGTTACCATTCCAAATTATTATTCTTTCGGTAACTTGTTTTTTATATAGAAGTAAGTACATAAATTGTTCCACATAGTGATGTTACTCATTATATAAATCAATGTTCTCTTAAATATAATCAAAATTATTCTATACATGTATCACAATTGTACTCTCTTTCCTAGTCTACATTTATATAGATTTACTATTTTTGTTTTTAGAATATATCCTCCTTAATTATGGATGTCTCTAATTCCATGATAGTTCCATGATGTACCAATAAAAACATATTTTCTATATCAAAAAATTATACAACACCAATAATTCTCTTTAAATACTAGTCTTCCATGAATCTTTTGAGACTGAATATGAAACATTTTAGTTTCTTTTTGTATAATAGTAACCTTCATCATCTTTTGTTTTGAAAAATCTATGTTCATCAGAATGTTCTCAACATACTTTTTCAGAGATGTCATTTTCTGGGGGTTTATTTTGATATATGTTTTCAGATATTGGAATTTGAAACCAGTATAGTTATCTAAAATTACATAATATTTTGATATATTACATATCATATTTTATATTAATTTGAGTAAAATATTTATCATTAATTTATGATTACTCAAAATTAAATGTTAAATATTTATCATAATAATTATTCATCACTCCTAGTTTATTATTATCATTTTGAAACCTTGATATTACTATGATAATCTCTTATTCACTATATTAATTTTGTTTTTAAACAACATTATAATCCATTCATGCTCAAACAAATTTAATTTTAGACGTTTTAACTCATAAATGTTTTCATTATCCCCACTATGGAACTCAATATATTATTTTGTTGGAATGTAAACCTCCACTTCAATAGATTTCTTTATTTTGTGTTTTTTGGAAAAACATAAACATCACATATAATCATGTCTTCCATGTAATTTTATTTTCATTATTCTTCCTTTCTTGATTTATCCTCTTTTTATACAATATATTCCATAAAAGTGGAATCAATTTTACCAATATATTCACATGTATCATTAATTAATGAATAGTTTCCATCTTCTTGTTTAATCAGAAATGTTTTATTATTTATTATCATAATTTTTCTTTAACCATTATCATACAACTTGTCTTATATGGATAAATTTCCATTAGACCTTCACTGAGGATTCTCTCTAATATATTCTTAATCATATTCAAAAATTAACTTTTTTTATTCTATAGATAGTCTTGCAAAATATTTAAAATACCCCCTAAAAATTAATCATTTGAGTATGATATTTCCCTTATTTTTTCTATTAATTAATTTTACAGTCGTAGAGATAAAATCCATATATCTTTTTTGATTCGCATCACTCTCCAAATCATAATCATCATCACATAAATATTCAACATTTTATTATATTATTTTTAAATTATTCATTGATTTAAATACCATATGATCATTTTCATTTTTGTTAAAAACCTGATATTTCATCATTTTATAATTATAAAAATTATAATGTAATATGTCTAGTAAATATCCTTCATTTATTTTGGATCTTTGATCCTTAGATCAAATATACCTAGGAAAATACTCATTAACATTTAAATTTTTTAGTAACTTCTAGCTCGTCTCCAAAACATTTGATATAACTAACATTATAATTTTCAATAATAAAAATATCATCAAGATTATCATCTTCAACCAATGTGATAATTTAAAATTTATCCAACCAAAATTTAGTTTTTAATCTTTTATATTAAAAATAAATTCCTATATATTATACAACTTGTATGACATGTCTTTAGCTATTGTTAGGCCCATTACATTAGAAACAAAATTTTCAAATTAGGATGATCAGAAAACATTTCTATCATTCCTATTGACTGAATGTTTTCTCTTATTATTAATGGTCGTTGATGTATCTCTTGTAAGAGGGAGAAATCTCACATGGTTATCTTCACTAACATCTAATCCATTTGGTAAAAAATAGGGCAACATTTTTTTCTACCATACAATAATGTTCTTTCCAAAAACAAATATGGAATCCTATACTATTATCTGATTTTATATTCTAATTTTTTCACCTTAGAAAGACTGAAATTATTAGGTAATCAATTTAGCTCTTATATGAATTAATTATCCCAAATAATTTTGGTTACCGCAAAGAGTGGGAGTGAATTTTTTGTATCGTATTTTTAAATTATCCAATTAAAAGTAAAACCATATGATATATGAATTTTGGGATCCACTATAATTGAAAATCACCCTCTTCCATTATTGAAAATAATTAATAGATTTAGAAAAATATTTGATTGTTTTTTTCTTTATGTGAAAGATGAATCATTATCATGTTCAAATTTTGTTAATAGATCTATTATATGATCACTGTTTATTATAGTGATTAAAAATTAATTTCTAGTCACATAAATTATTTGATCATGTATCAATAACTTTTTGATGGTATGGAATCATTCAAATCCCTGAAAAATGAATTATGTTATTTATATAGGAACCACTAGTTTAATAGTAGATGAAAAACATAAATTTAAATATGAATCAGATATTCAAATATCTATAAGATGAAAAAGTATTAAAAATAAGTTATTCTTCTCAATATCACCAACTACCTAACCATAATCTATGTAGGAAAATTGATATTAGAATATTCCCTCAATTATTTTGGTTTAACTCCTTATGTATGAGAAAATTAATAAAATAAATGATATATTTCATCTTTAGTATAATGTTGTTAAAAGGCCAAAAATAGGATCTTCATACTTTGATTCCTTCTGAATTCATAATAATTATCTTATCTATGTTCTTTAGTTATTCTATATCTTTGGTATTATAGAGTATCAACTTAATACTTCTTTATTGTCACTTCAATTTCTATATTCTAGCCTTTTATATCTCTATGATATTTACGAAATAATATTTCAATAACAGTTTATGGAAATTCCATGAAATATGTATATAGAATTATTCCCTATTGGATAAAATTTTAGTTTTATAACAATTATTTTTAATACATTTAATTAATTAAGAATAAATGAATAAAAATTTTGAATTTAAATTCTATATGAATTTCAAATAATATCTTCCTCAATTACTTAGTATTAAATAATACACAATTTTAGGAAATAATATTGGCTTCTGACCAAGCCTATGATAGTTTTATATTTTAGATAAAATAAATCATTTTATAATATAAACACCAAAAATATCACTATATGTGTAAGGTGAAGGTATATTTATATTATTCAGTCTCAACTTATTTGGACCAGGTTCATTGTATGATGTTTAAATTTCACCATACATTTCTCTTCAGATCACCTTATATTGTTCAACCACACCTTATAGTGTTAATAATTCACTTAACATTACTCATGGGGTCACCTAATGTTTCTCACCTTATGGTGTTCATACATCATCTCTTGTTACTCATGGGATTGCCTTATATAGACAAATATCCCCTTATGATGATCATACTTCCCCCAAAAATTTCTCTTTATATCACTATATAATGCACATAATTGACTATACAAAGTCATAGAAATCCCCTTCAATGTTCATATATTACCATACGGTCTATTGAAATAACCTTACGATGCTTAGGAATCACAGTATTCCTTTTCTATTTCATATAAATCTACCCAGGGTGACGTTCATGAATTTTACGAAAATAAACTCCAACTCACAATTATATTATTCCAAACTCACACCACTAATACAATTTTAATTTTTATCAATGGAAATTATAATCACCCTTAATAAACCACTGAATATTTTTAAATACTCCACCAACCATCTCCAAACATATTAAAAAAACTTCTCACATAGTTCATTATAATTCTCACCCATTTTTTGTAACCAACAGTACCATCATTAACAATTCCAATGGGAACATAATGTTTGAAAACCAATTCAACCATGAAATCATTTTACACAATCTAAAGTGAGAGTTTATTCAAATGTAACTCATCACAATTATGAAATCCATGTATTTTAAAAAACACAAAACATTTATGGTGTATTAATATTCGTGAATATTAATTTATATATATACTAACATACTTATATAAATATATATAAATTTCTGGTCAAAAAATATATTTCATAATTAAATTATACACTAGATAAAATTTAAAATTGTTATGTTTACATTATGAATGAAAATATGTTTGAACGGTTAAACAAATTTTATCTAAATTATATCATATTATAGTATATTTAATGAATAATTTAATTATTTTTTATTTTATAAATTTTTACTTATATTATTTTGGTGTATTTAATTGATATTTATATTATTAGAATCATACAAATTATTTTTCTTTGGTGTGAAAAAATAATATAGTTTTTAATATGAGAAAAATAGTATCTTTTGTTTTAAATATATTATTTTACCACATATTAAAATTTTTTATTTAAAATATAATTTTCAAAATTATATAGTTTTAATATGAAATATTTTAATTCCCTTTTTATTTAATCAATTAAAAATTAACTTAAGGTGAAGTTTTATTGATTTTTTTGGGCGTCTTGATTTTTTGGTGAATTGTTAGAAAATACAATTTTATGGAATACCATATAATTTATGAAATCACATAGATGTAAATATGAAATAAAAATTTGTAAAACATTGGTAATGTATATTAAATTTTTAGATAATAAAAATATCCTAGAAATATTATTCAATTACTATAAATTAAATTTTATTATAGAATATTATGAATACATTTTTTACTACTGACACAGTTTTTTCACATGATTAGAAAAGGCCACTACAACACCCCTATATTTTTAAATAACATTAATTTTGAATGTATAGAACAGTGGGTCCCTGTAAAAAACTACTTTGTTACAACCTAGCCAGTATACATAATTTTTCCATTTCTGTGATTTGAATTTCGAATAATTTACATACACGGTTGTGTTCAGTAAGATATTAAGAGTCTGATAAGACAATCATAATTTTAGTTTAATAGTAACATAACAGTATTAATAATAATGTGAATTGTAATATGAACCTTATGAATATTAAATCATATTATTATTTTCATGTGTTTATAAGATAAAGAGATCTTGATTAATTTTTCAAGGTGATATAAAACGAATTATAGTTTAAAATTTGTCATTTTTCGAATATATTATGATTTTATATTAAAAATAAATAAATAATATTTGGTACATATTTTAAAAAATTGGAGTTCATTTTTGAATTCTATACATCTAAAAATAGTAAGTGTGAATTTTTTGGATTTTTCTGAAATACTCGAAGTTTTGATTAATAGTAAAATACAGTAACTTACTGTATATATACATTATGAGTTAAATTTACTATTCCTATCATCATGAATGATTTAAGCACATATGGTTTTAAATCACATGAACATATTAATATTCCTGGTAAGGAGAATTAATACTATTGGTTATCTTTGGAAAAATAATAAAATAACAAGTAAAAAAATGGGAAAACCCTCCTCTCCTCCATTATAACCCACCCCCACTCCCTCTTCTCTTCACTCCTCTCAAGACTAGTTCCTTGTTTATATTCTACTCAAATTTACTCCTAGGATCCTCCCCCGCATCCAAAATCCCTTGGTATCGTAAAAATACCAAAACCTCTTTCCTAAAGAGGCTCTCAATGAAGATTACATCAAGAGGTAAATTCCTCTTTTCATTTATTTTACTTCAAGTTCCTTTATTTTATTTTTACTTCATCACCCCCTTTCATCCAAATACTGTGATGACTAAATTAACATAAATTTACTGTAATTTTATTATTATTAAGTAATAATTCTTCATCCCCTCTATCTTTTCCCTCTCTTTTAAACTAGAAATGAAAACACCATCAGAGATGTGCTAAATCATCACATTCAAGGATGAATGAATTTAAATTTCTATTACCATATTAATTTATATTCATGAAATCATTTTTATGTCTAAAAGAGATTATAAAATATGTATTATAACTTATATATGGTTTTAGAATCCTCTTTTACACATGATATTATTTTATAAATTAAATGAATTTGTTGTGAAAAAAACCCGCCAATTAACCCAAAAACTTGCCATTAATGTTTTGTATAATGGGTCATCTTCTATCCTAATAAGCAAATTAATTTTATTACCATGTAATATTATGTTTTATCACTAAAAAAACAAAACTTCTATTTTGGACATCCATTATGAATCTATATCTATATCCATACACGAATATAAGTAAACCGATCATGAATAAAAGGAAGAAAACACTCCCAGACAATGAAATTGAACCTCTTAACCGATCAAAAGGCCATGAATGAACCTAATAAGGTTATAAAAATCAATTAAATGTATATAAGGTTATGTAATTGTAAATATAAGAACCTAATTTTGATTATTCTAGTCATTAAGATAAAGTTAGGAACACTTTCATACTTATGGTATGGGTTTCTTCATCTCACTTCCATTTTGGTGAGATATTCAGTATTCACTACTATTACTTATGTATAGTGTATATATACTAGAAAATGATGTTTCATATCAATAATATATTTATTCTAAAGATATTCAATGTATTATTTGATGATTATTAATTTCGGTTTATATAATTCAATTTATTACAATGTTATAATGGTTTTCCACAGAAACCTCCATTTTCATTAGGTTACTTTTATTATCTACATACCAAAATTAAATTATTTTTCATTAATATATAATTCTCATAAATTATTTTTTTAATTTTTAATATATCTATACCAACGATAATCATACTTTCATTTATGGGGAATTATGTTTTTGAAAAGGTTATTTCAAATGTTATTCCTGAAATACAAGCCTCACTCAAAGGAATTTCTCAAATTCATCCAATTTTGAAGGGAACTCTATAATATATTGTTAAAAACCATTATATTTATAATATAACTAATTTTATTTTGGAAGTACTATATTACTTCATTTTTTATTTTACACAACCATTGTTCCAAAAGACATCATCTTTTGAATGTAAAAGACAATTTATCTCAAGAATTACTCATTGATTTTATAAGAGTAACTTCATGTGTCTCAACACTTTTATTGATTATTATGTATTATTAGGATTAATAATTATGATATCATGTACCATATTTAATTAAATGGTTTTGATTAATTTTACTATGGATGTTCTATCTTAAAACCATTCTCCAATTTACTCGGAATGGTTAGTGTTTAAGATTAATGTATGGAGAACGTTATATACATTTCATATGTTAGTTTCAATATAAATGTATATGTTGTTTATGATAATCCCTATCCATATGAGGAATTCATAGTACTTATTTTTTTATGGATGGGGACCACTATATCCCCTCAATGCATTTATAGGTCTCAGGAGACAAATAAATATGGACTTGGCCGAGGCATTTCCCATTTTTAGATATGATTTTGTCCAAGGCCTTAATAATTTTTAGATGTCTTGGCTTAGGCCTTGATAGTGTGATCACAAATGTCTAGATATGCCTTTCCCTCATTTTGAAGATATAAATTCATAGTTAATGAGGTTATTCATCTTGTAGAGTACCCATTATTATGCTTTATTATGAAAATATTTTCTCATATCATATTCCTGCCATATTATTTTCTATTTTTTTAAAGGCATTTGATTTCAATGATTCACCATTCCTAATGTATAAGTTATCTTCCTATTTAATTTTTACCCTTTTAGAGTATCTGTGATATCCCCTTATTATGTTATATTTTTTCCATGACATTAAGAGTTATATTATGATTGACTTTTATGCATAATCATAGAGTGGTGGATGTTCCCAATAGAACATATTTTTTTTTTTCATTTTATGTTTTAATGTTTAAATTTTTTATGTATCTTGTTTCCAAATCTGATAAATTTCTCAGTATGTTGAGATGCATATTCCTTGTTTATATTCCATTGTAATAAAATGAGGCACCGACTCTATGAAACCAGGGTTGGGCCTTTACAGTTAGTATCAGAGGAATTTTAGTAGAAAACATGGAAACTAGATTTGGAAAATGTAGATTATGGAAAAAACCCCTAATATAGTATTTGAGGATAAAAAACATGATCATCCAAGAATTTCGGGAAGGAATAGATTATGTAAATATTTCTAGAAAATAAATCCCTTTCTAGATATTACAGGCGGATGTGGTTCTGGTATATTTGTACCTAGGAGTTAAACTCCGATAAAGAGTTTTAGGCTTGACCTGGGGTATCCTAGTACATGAAAACGGGCCTTGCAATGCACCTGGTTTGACACTCATGGGGAATATACTTATGATAATTCAAATTTTATTTATAATCCATTAAGAAGGATTTAAATATAAATTTTTTCTAAATGAAACCATGTTTATTATTATGGGATTATCCGTGCATAAGATTTGAATTTATGTTACGTATTTCATCTATATTGAGATAGTAAATTATGATTAATAACCTTATATAATGTATCCCATTATTTAGAAATGGTGCATAGTGGAAGAAATGGAAACAAAATGAATGTGTGTATCCCATGTAGGAATTTTCCTTGTGTGTAAGATAATGATGTTGGCTCTGGAGCTGCGACTGGTGAGGAGAAACATATAACTATACTGAGACAACTTACTCAGGTTATGAATAATTACTTTACCCATATGAAGCATCCATATCTAATACATGGAGGTGCTATATTATATTAAATTATGTGACAAAAAATTCCATCAATTAATGGGACTACAAACCCATTCGTAGTGGAACAGTGGATAAGTTCCTTGGAGAAGATATTTCATGCCTTTAGTAGTAAATAAAGGGATAAGGTTTTCATGGTAGTTTATCTTCTTTCAGGAGATTTTGATCAATTTTGGTCACTAATTAAAATCAAAAATGAAGAGTAAGAGATAGAAAACATGGAATAGAGTCAATTTAATGGACATTTCATTGGGAAATACTTTGCTCATAAAAAACGAGTGGATATAGAAAGTCAATTTCTGAATTTTATTTAAAAGAAAAATGGGAATGTTGAAATGTATAAAGCTAACAAAACAATGTAAGAAAGTAATTTTGTAGACTATATATGTAAACCAAGTATAAATATTGATCAATTCTATGATAGCCTATAGCTATTCCTCTAGAGGGCGCTGGTCTGCCAAAATATTCCATCCTATGAATGTATTGTCTCATGTGCTATTAAGATGGGAATGGTGTTATATAAGTCTTATGACATTAATAAAAACAAAAATAAGAATAGGGTTTCTGAAAACTCTAGAAAAGTAAATAAGGAAATGGGGAACAATGGAATATTTAACATTCCACCCTATAATAACTATGGAATGAAACACCTTGGTGCTTTATTAAAAGGAAAAGGGGTGTGCTATAAGTGTGGATAGAAAGGCCATCATGCTGGTGTTAGTAAGGGGAAGAAATAATATATTAATATTTAATGCTATAATTTTAGGTATATGGTACACTATTCAAATTACTGTCTAAAGCACTAAGGAAACATGCCTAAGAAAAAGCCAATGGAGTAAGGAAAAGCTTATGTGATCACAACTGCTGATATTGATGTTACTAATGATGTGGTGGTAGGTACTTTATTAATTTCTTCAAATCTAGATAATGATTTATTTGATTATGGGTCATTTTTATTCATTCATATCTTCCTATTATTCCACTAAAATAATATATTTCTAGTTTTTTTAATAAAGGATTTGTTAGTCAAAACTCTTTAGTGAAGTATCATTGTAACAAAGTTGTGTCAGGAAGTCCACATTATGGAATATAAATGTTCTTTATCTTCTTATTTTATTATAATACCCATGATTGAATTTGATATAATCCATGGTGTGGATTTTCTTTCGAACCATGATGAAAAAATTATTTCCAGAAGAAAGAGGTTACAATTTTTTAGGGCGATGTGGAATTCCTTATCTTTAGGGAAGAAAAATCACCATCTGATTCTCATCTAGATCCATCCCTAGTAGCTCTACTAAATTCAATTATTTCATAGGAAATAAATACAATAACTATGGGTGAGTAAAGGAAAGTAAAAATAGATGAAATACTTACTATATAAGAATACGTTGATTTGTTTCTAGTGGATTTACCAGGACATCCTCCGGAGTGTGAAATTGTGTTTTACATTGACATAATTATTGATTTAAGGCCCATATCAAAGACCCCATATATAATGGACATTGTATAATTAGTGGAACTTAAGAAACAACTTTATTAGTTTAGTGATAAATGATTTATTTTCCCTAGTGCTTCTCCATGTAGAGCCCTTGTTCTTTTTGTTGAGAAGAATGATGGATCTATGAGGTAGTGTGTTGACTGCAGGGAAATAAATGATATAAAAATAATGAACAAGTATCCCCCACCTAAAATTGATGATTTATTTGATCAGATTATTGGATCCCAATATTTTTCAATGATTTATCATTGATATGGATATCATCAGTTTCATGTGAGGAAGGGTGATATTCCAAAAACAGCATTTTTAACCAGGTATGGGAATTTCGAGTTTATAGTAATTCTTATTGGAATGACTAATGCGCCCTATGTTTTCATGGATATAATGAATAGAGTTTTAATGGAATATATTGATGAATTTTTGGTTGTATATATTGATGGTATCTTGTTTTACTACCAATGATACAAAGATCATGGAAATCACTTGCACACTATTATGATGACTCTTAGAAGAAATGAATTCTATGAGAAGTTTAGGAACTATAAATTTTGGAATCAATCAGTTTCCATTCATGGACACATTATCTATAATTAAGGAATATCTATTGATCCTCTGAATACAAAGGCTATAAAAGAATGTCCTACTCCAACAAACATAACTGAATTATGTAGTTTTATTGGTTTAGTAGGTTATTATTGGTGTTTCATTCATAACTTCACCTATTTATCCAAACAAATGACCAAGCATACATGTAAATGGGTTATTTTATTATGAAAAAATTAATGTGAAGATGGTTTTGAAGAATTTAATATGGGATTAGTGAATGATTTCATCCTAACTCTCCCATATGGGAATGGTGCTGTAGTTATTCATCAAAGAAAGGGTTTGGTTGTGTCCTTATGAAGAATGATAGAGTTATTGAATATGCATCAAGGTAGTTGAAAATTCATGAAAAAAACTATCCAAATCATGATCTTGAGTTAGAAGTGGTAATCGTTACTCTGAATATATGGAGGCATTATATCTATAGAGATAAATGTGAGATATGTACTAATTATAAGAGTCTAAAATATATATTCTCATAGAAATAAATCAAAATTAGGAAAAGGATATCACTTGAACTACTCAAGTTTTTTGATTTTTCCATTCACCACCACCCTAGAAAGGAAAAAAAGGTAGTCGATACATTGTGTAGGAAGTATCTTGGAGTTCTAAAAAATAGGATTGACAAGGATCCTTTAAACATGGATCTAGTTAAGATGGCTATGGGAATTTTCAAATAAGGTGAGATGTCACTACTTTATCAAATTGTTGCCGAACATTATTTATCAGAAATAATTAAAGCATCACAGTCTAATGACAGGAATCCTCAAATGAAAATTAATGTTATGTAAGATGGGAAGTTGGATGGCTTCATGTGTGAAGATGGAATTCTAAAATTTTGTAAGTGGCTATGTGTTCCCTCTCTACCTGAGCTGAAAAGGGAGTTATTGGATGATGCTCATAGCTCAAATTTATTTATAAACTCTTATAGCACTAAAATGTGTAGATATTTGAATGAACATTTTTGGTGGGATAAAATGAAGATGGAAATTGCTGATTATGTATCAAGATGTTTGGTCTTTTAACAAGTGAAGTCCGAACAACAAAATCCTAGATGAATCCTGAAACAACTACATATTCATTCATGTAAATGGGATTACATCACCATGTATTTTTTCAATATATTACCCAAAACTCCGAGAATGAGTGATGAAATATGGGTAATTATAGATCAACATACAAAATCAGTACATTTCTTCGTAATAAGGGATGATTTTCTACTGGATCGCCTATCAAGACTCTATATCAATGAATTTGTGACACTTAATAAGGAACCTCTCCCAATTTATTGGGATCATAACCCATTATTTACATCAAAATTCATGAAAATTATTCAGAAAGAATTCGATACTGAGCATATATTGAGTACTTCTTATCACCGACAAACTAATGGGAAATCAGAAAGGATGATCCAAACCATAGAGGGCATGTTGATATCATGATCAGTTGAATTTCAAGGTATGTGGGATCATTATTTACCTTTAGTGGAGCTTTTCTATGATAATAGTTTTCATTAATGTATTCAAATGGCACCATATAAAGTATTGATAGAATGAAATGTCATACCCCAACTTGTTGGGATGAAGTTGGAGAAATAAAGCTTATGGGCCTAGAGAATGTGGAGGAAACAACAGAAAAGTTAAATACTATTCAAGGCCATATCAAAGTAGTTAAAAGTCGGTAAAAAAGATATTTTGATAATAAAATGAAGGATTTGGTGTTTCAAGTAGGTGATCATGTTTTCTAAAAACTATGTCCATTGAAGGGTGTTAAAAGATTTTGGAGGAAAGGGAGACTGAGTCCTAGGTACATGGGAATTTTTAAAATTTTGGAGAAAATTGGTGTTGTTTAATATCATTTGGCTATTCCACCTAGCCTATTAAAAGTTCATAATGGTTTCCATGTCTCATTGATGAGATAGTACATGCTAAAACCAAATCATGTCCACACTTCTGAAGGTATAGAATTCGAACCTGGCTTGTCTTACTGTGAACAAACTATTCAGATTTTTGACACTAAAAAACAATAGCTGAGGAATTGGATAACTATATTGGTAATGATACATTGTAGAAAACACAAAATCAAAGAGGAAACATGGGAGTCTAAGGAGATTATGATGAATATCTACCCAAATCTTTTGGTAAGGAAACATTTTAGTAATTTCGAGGATGACAATTTGGGGAGGGGATAATGTAACACCCCAATAATTTTCAAATAAATTTAATATGGAATGTAAGAACCACTAAGACTATAAAAAACACAAATTTGTTATATCCTAGATAGTAAATGTAATTTTTTTACCTATGTGATTTGAATTTTGAAAAACTGACATTCACGGTTTCATTTAGTAAGATATTTAGGGTCTGATAAGACAATCTTAATTTGTGGTGAAAAATAACATACCATGATGAATGGTAATGTTAATAGTAATATGACACATATGAATAGTAAACCATATTATTATTTTCTGATAGTTATAAGATAATGAGATCTTGATTAATTTTTCAAGGTGATATAAAACAAATTATAGTTTTAAAATTGTCAATTTTCGAATAAATTATTATTTTTTATAAAAAAAATTGATAATATTTAGAAGATTATTTTAAAAAAATGTTGTTCATTTTTTAATTATACAAATCAAAAAATTGTTAGGGTGAATTTTTGTTATTTTTCTAAAATACTCGAATTTTTTATGAATAGTAAATTGCATTAATTTACGGTATATATATTATCAACTAAATTCACTATTACTCAAATCATAGCTGAAGTACTCACACTTGGTTCAAACTAACATGAACATATTACTATTATTTTTCAAAATAATAAAAACTATTGGTTTTCTTTGGAAAAATAAAAAAATAATGAGTAAAATACTGGGAACACCCTCCCCTCCTCATCTATAACCCCCCCTCACTCCCTCTTCTCTTCACTCCTATAAATCGTTGTTCATTGTCTAAATTATAGTAAATTATCCTCCAAATTTCCTCCTCCACGTCCATCGTCCCTTGTTCTCATAAAAATACCAAAAACTCTCCCATAAAGAGGCACTCAAGGAAGATTACTTCAAGAGGTAAATTCCTCTTTTCATTTATTTTATTTCAATTCCTTTCTATTATTTTTCTTTCTTTACCTCATTTAATCCAAATGTTGTGATTAATCAGTTAACATACATGTACTGTATTGTTGTTATGATGATTTAGTAATTCTTCATCATCTATCCCCCCTTCTTTTAAACTAAAATTGAAAACACTATCCGAGATGTGCTAATTCATCACATTCAAGGATGGCATCTTTTCAATTTCTATTATTGTATTCTTTTCTACTCCTGAAACCATTTTTAAGGTTGAACCAAACTATATTAAATGTATTATAAATTATTTAAGGATATATAATCCTTTTTTATAGGTGACATTAATTCATAAATAAAAATGAGTTCGTTATGGTCAAAAACCACCAATTAACCCAAAAAATTATCATTAATGATTAATATAATGATGCATCTTCACTCCAAATAACCAAAAAAAATTTAACCATGTAATATTATGGTTCATTACTAATAATATACAACTTCTATTTTGTGAAACCCTTCCCATTCTACATGTTTATACATACATTAATATAAGTAATCTGATCGTGAAAACCAAGGAGGAAAACAATACCAAACAATGAAATTGAATCTCTTAAACCATTAAAAGGCCCTGAATGTACCAAATAAGGTTATTAAAGCCATTTTAAATTAAAATTAGGTTATATAATAATTATTTTATGAACAAAATTTTTTATTATTCAGGTCATTAAGATCAATTGAGGAACACCTTCGGACTTAAGGTAACGGTTTCTTCTTCTCACATCCATTTTTTGTGAGATCTTCCATATTATCTAATATTACTTATATATGGTGAATGTATAATTAAAATTAATGTTTTATATAAAAATTATATTTATTTTAATGATATTAAGTTTATAATTTTATTACTATTACTCTTGTGTCTTCTGATTCAATTGATTACAATGTTGTAAGGGGTTTCCACCCGAACCCCCGTTTTCATTCGGGTTACATTTTTTATCTACTTTATAAAATTAAATTATTATTCATTAATATTTTATCCACATAAATTTTGTTTTAATGTTATATATATTTATACCAACCATAATACATCATTAATTTATGGGGAATTATATTTTTTAGAAGGATCATTAAAAAATTCATCCCAAAATACAAGTCCAGCTCAAGGGAATTTCTCAAATTCTATATATTTTCAAGGGAACTCTATAATATGTTTTTAGAAATATAATATTTATCAAATCACTAATTTTATTTTAAAAATAATATGTTATTTCATTTATGGTTTTATAGAAACACTTTTCTAAGAGAACAATTCTTGTCATAGTAAAAGAGTATTTATCTAAATTATTACTCAATGAATTTATAAGAGTATCATTATCTGTTTCAACACTACAGCTGATTATTATGTAATATTTGGATTAAAATTAATGATATAATATACCATATTTAATTAAATTTTTTATGATTATTTTTATTCTATATTTGATATCTTAAACCAATTTTCTAGTTTACATTGAATGGTTAGTGTTTAAGCTTAATGTTTGGGGAAAGTTATGTTTCTTATGTTACAGTAAATATGGGTGTATATTTTTTTATGTTTATCCCCATTCATATGAGGAATTAATTGGACTTATTATGTGATGTTTGGGGCCCTCTATAGCCCTTCTATGCATCAGTAGGTCTCATTAGACAAATAGATATGGACCATGCTGAGGCACTGCCCATTTTTAAATTTGGTTTTGGCCGAGGCCTTAATCATTTTATTTTATATTGGCCAAGGCCTTGAAGGTATGATCATGAATGTCCAACATATTTATTTCCCACATTATGAAGAAATAAATTCATAGTTCATGATGATATTTGAGTAGTAGAATACATATGATTATGTTTTAATAGGGAAATATTTACTCATCTCATTTCCATACAATATTATGTTTAAGTTTATTTTTAAAGACATGTGATTTACGTTATTCAACATGCCCAATGTCTATGTTATCTTATTATAAAATGTTTACCCTTACTGAGAATATGATCCCATATCTTCTTATGTTTCATTTTCTCCAGGACATGAAGAGATATATTAGGATTTACTTGTAGGGATAATCTTAGAGTTGTGGATGTTCCCAACAGAACATATATATTTTTTTAAATTTATGTTTAATTTTGAACTTATGTTTATATATTGTTTCAAATTATACTAAACTACTCAGTATTTTGGGAATCATATTCCTTGTTTATATTCCAATGTAATAAAATAAGGCATCTACTCTAGGAATCAAGGGTCGGGTCTTTACATCAACTGTATCTCTTTAATATTTTATATCAGAATGTATTTGTGTTTTCATTATTTTAAGAGATAAAAATGATTACTAACCATTTATTTTGATACATATTCAAAAAATTTACAAGTATATAACAAGATAATTATCCAAATGTTTACATAGAGCTTTTGTAATGCAAGAAAAGTAAATAATCTCATCTTAAAAATGTTATCATGCTTTTAATGGTAATAAATATTATTATAAATTATTTTAGAAGTTTATATTAATTACTGGTAAAACATTTTTAGGTAATTAGTTAACTCTTATAAGTGGTCGATGGAGTTATTGTGAAGTTAAGAGAAAATTTAATGTAAAATTTTTTGATAAAATTTAAAATTATTGGATTGGGATGAATGATACTACCTCTAGATTTTTTTTGGAAAAAATTTATAGGTAATAAAATATATTTAAATGGTTAAATTTCAAATCTATAAATATATTGATATTTTTAAATTCAAATTCAGAAAAAAAAACTGACAATTACATTAAAGGTAATTTTATTGTTAATAATTATTCATAAATGAATCAAAATTCATAAACCCTTATCTTATGTCTGGTAGGGATGAATAATAGTATTGAATCTAATTTATTATTCAATTATAAGACACTTGATATTTCAAAATTAAATTCATGGCCCTTGAAGAGTGAATATTTTTGAAAATGGAATCATGCGTTGATCATAAAAGTGGATTCGATATAACCTTTTTTTTAAATGATGTTTAGTATTCAAATTATATATACTGATAATCATAATTTTAATTCTATTAAGGATACTTCAATAAATTATCCCAATATATAAAATTATCTAAACCCTACATTGATACAGAATACAAGGACGATATCCTTATTCAACACATAATTTAATTTTTTAATAACATCTCATTAACTTTATTTCCAAAAGGCCTTTTCAAGATTATAGTTTTTTTGAATTAGGTCATTATTATTATATAAAAAACCCATATATTAGAAAGTTTCACATCCTCATATAATCCATTATTCCTAAAAAATAATAATTTTATGAGGCAATACATTTTATTTGCCTAAAAAATCGCTATTATTTTCAACTACATTTTATTATTAGACCTGCAAATCATGAAAAACTATAAAAAGAATTTAAAATTTTTTTATGGTAAAAATAATCATAGTAAATGAAATAAAAAAGAGAGAAAGAAATTTTTTAGTCCATTTTAAAACCATGACATTATATAATTGACATTTCTTTTAAAATAATAAACTATGAGCTCAAATTGTTATTTACAAACACATGAAATAAACCAAAATTCTCTATTTTTAATAAAAATTAAATTTAAATTAATACATCATGGAAAAGTCATAATCATGAGGGTTTCTTAGAAAACCTGAGAACCCATGAAAAAATACTTCTAAAACACATATAATTTTAAAACTACAGGGAATAATAATTCAATTAAACAAGAGATAAATAGCTTATATTATGAAACAAACAAAACTCATGAAAAATAATTTACATCAACAAAAAAGTAATGTAGTAAACATAGAGTAGCATAATCACAGAACACTGATAATAACCCTTATAAAGGGAATAACCTACTTGGTCAATTTGAACATAATTCACCATAGAACATAATGATTACCCAATATATTTGAGAGATATATCAATCTCAAATTTAACCATAAACCATGTATATGGACTAAATCATGAATTAAACACATCAAATATTTAATTTTCATCATCATACTAATAAAAAAAAAATTTGAACACAAAAATAATACAATTTTTTATATTTATATATTCATCTTACCTAAAATCACATTTCAAACCATATATGCCTTGAAAAAATAAGTGGGTTATAGTTAAGAGAAAATGGATGATTATAAAGGAATCCAAAAATGAAATAAAAATTTTATTGATGGTAAATCCATTGATGTCCTATAAGTAAAAATATTTCATTTCCTCATCATTTTGTAATGAATACCATAATATTTTATATAAAATACATAAAAATAATAGTTTTGGAAATATTTGATTAAAACTAAAAAGTTTCATAAAATGTCCATTATAATTAATTTATTTTTATATAAATAAATTTATAAAAGTTATTTGTATTATTATTGACCTGGAAGAAAAATATTTAAAAAAATATATTTAAAACATTTAAAACAAGGTTTCATGGTAAAGTTCCCATTACATCAAGTCTCAATTGTCACGAACATTATTTATCATCATGAATAATAAATTTATAATAATTATTTAATTTCATAATAAAAATTTTCAAATTTATTGCACAATTTATTTCAATGATATATTTGTACTGATAAATTTCAAATTTCCCTAAGTATAATTTAGACGTTTTTATGATGCTTGATTCATAATTCAAAAATGACTTCTATAGGTTGAATTTGAATAAATATATCAGGATTAAATATTTTAAAGAATACTAGTAATTTTATATTTATAATTTCTAAACATTATATATTATTTTAGATCATAATATTTATTATGGTAACAAGAAATTAATTAAATTACATTCATAGAGACTATAGGTTGGACATATACAAGTGCACCATTTCCAATTTTCAATGAACATAAGGGAAAAAGATAAGTATAATTTTATCATTACATAATCAATATTTTATCATAAATATGGTATTATATATTTAAATATATTTAGACAGCTTACATGTGAGGTGATGATGAAAAAATAGCCACATCACTTTGTGGAGGTGGAAATCAACACATATGCCCGAATGAAATTATCTATTTTTCAATGGATAAGAAAGTTTATGATATCATATACTTGATTAATGATAATTATTTCATGAATATGATATATATTAATAAAATACATAATTATAAATATCCATGATATGAATTTTTTTAAAACAAATTACATAGGTGTGTGAGGTTGATGTCCACCGTACAGATGAACAATGATTTCATTTCACATCTGTTTGAAAAGGAGATTGTTAAATGTTTTAAAATCAACATAATAAAATAAATGTATGTGGTATTTAAAAAATTTATAATAAATTTATATAGTTATTAATGATATAAAATAATAAATAAAATAAAAACACATAGTTTGGTGATTTTCCTCTTCTTCATAAGTCCTCGTTAGGTTTATGAATTTAGCCTCTAAAGGTGGGTATTTTCATCCAAGAAGTGTCTCTAAAAAGTGGAATGGTCTGTTAGGAATGGATATTGTTAGTTATTGGATGTGATAATGAGTTCATTAAGTGTGTATGAAGGTGGATGGAGGTGTCATTTTATACTTGTGGGAGCAGACAAACAATGAATATTTTTAAAAGACTGAAACATATAAATATATTAATACAAGAAAATGGATCCAAAATGGACCAATTATTAATATTAGATGAGATAGGGTCAAAATATATCCATAGAATACGATTTATCTCATTTTTTATGAAATTGTAACCAATTTAATTTTAGTTTTGACAATATTAACACAATTAAACTCCTACTATGCAAACTTACTTTTTTTTACCAAAGATAATATTCCTAATGAAAAAAATTAAATTGATCTCATTAACAAATTTGAAAATTACGATTAAAAATATAGATTCAATTTTATTAAATTAAATTTCTATAAGTGGAATAAATTACTTTTAATATAAACTCACAAAACAAGATGTTTTTTTTTTCAAAAATTCCATTTTAAGTATAAAATGTTTTTCTTAAAAATTCAAGAACAATGTTGATTATAATGAATGATATTGGATTATTTTTAATAAAAAAACTATTTTAATTTTAAAACTACACTAAAATATAATTATCTTCTATAAAAACATAAAATCCAATGATAGTTTTCTTGAAATAATAGTTATTTTCCACTATTTAATCAAAAATATTCATTTTAAAAAATTCCCAAAAAATATCTCTAAGACAATTATGAAATTCCAGTAAAAAAATTGTATCCTTTTTTCAATTTAAATTTATAAAATTTTGATATTAATACTTCATGTAAAACCATACAATACATATAATAGAATATATTATGAGTAAAAATAATTCCATGTTTATTGAAATATTATATAATATTCTGCTATTGAATAGAAGTCTATAAAATCTAATTCAAAAATATTTATATGGTATAAAATTTATATACTATTAAAATTACATAGTTTGTTATATTCTCCCCCTTTTATTAATTGTGTCTTTATAATTGTATTCCTTACCTGAATAAGTTGTAATATTTTTCGTTAATAGAATTTTTGGATTCCTATATTTTTTCATCAATCATATGGGTTTTCATTAAATCATTAACTTTTGAATCAACTTATTCCATAACAAATTATCTATATAGTAAAAAATCAAAAGTGGATATTCCATATATGAAATATTCTCTTCCAACCAAACTAACTCAGGGATCAAAACATTATATTCATAAGGTATATACTTCTTTAATAATGAGAAATAGAACAAATCATGCACCTAAAAAAATTAGGCAATGACTCTAAATAGGAAACTAATCCTACCTTTTTTAAGATTTCATGTAGTCTAATGAACCAATAATCTAACTTTTCTTTTTTACACAAAAGAAAAACAAATTCCAAAGGAGATAAATATGATAAACATGTTATCCTACCATGACAGATAAATATTTACTTTTTTTAGCTGTAAAAATTTTAATCCCACCATGAGATATCCTTATATGTTGGCGAATCATCTCACCCTTCTTAGAAATTTATTCTACCAATTATAGTTTGAAAACATTTATCTCCACTACTCTATCCTAAAAACATGGATTCTGACACAACATTCTATATAATTCCTAAAAATTAACCATTTCTCTACTAGAATAAAACTATTATTATTATAAAAATCAACCAATTTGATATATTGATTAAAACATTCTATGTAATCCATTGAAAAAGATAGATTAATATCTTCTAAATTCTAAATTTTTGACCTTATATATTTAATCAAAATGAGGATCAAAAGATATACTAAAATTTAATTCAATACCCAATGAATTTTGAAGACTTTTAAAAAAATTAGAGGTAAACTAGGGATCACGGTCAAATACAATAGATTGAGTAACTCAATGCTACCTAACTATCACATTAATATATATAGTTGAGAAACTTATCTAAATACATGTTATCTTGAATATTATGTAAATGTGATGATTTATTCGATCAATAAACATTAACCCAAATTACATTATCACTATGAGACATATTTCGCTATCCCACCATAAAATCCACATATATATTTTTTGATTTTCACTCTAGTTTGGGAATATACTGAAGCTTCCCCTTTGCTATTTACCATTCAATTTTAAATAATTATTGCATAAAAATTATCATGGTAATTTTAGAAATATTAATTTCATTCCATTACACATGAAATGTTATCATAGGTCTCTATACAACAAACTGATACTGTGATAAATAGAAAATAGTGAATTATGAGATTCACTCAATAGATATCTCTTCATATAGGAATCAAAATAGAAACATAATCTATTTAAAAATTGGATAAAACATTTCTTATCAACATTAAACTATGAAAACCATCCTTTATTGACTAATTCTAACATTTCATATAAAAAATAATTATTCTAAGGTTTCTTAATTAAATCCAACAAAGACGAGTAACCAAAAATCCATAACAAAATCAAGAAATTCCATGGATGCATAATTTCTAGTAAATATTCTTTATATAATTTACCAATGGATCGTGTTCCAAACATTTCATAGTTAATGATCAATTTTCTTTCCGGATTAAAGCATGTAAAACTCTATTTTATTTTATTGGATGCTAATTAATCTCATAATCACAATCCTTAATTAGTTCTATCCATCATATCTATCTCATGATAACTGTGTTTGAAGGAATATATATATATATATATCATATAATTCGTATATATTCCCAACATTAATATTTATAAATGATGTATTTATAATATCTAAGTAAACACCACAAAAACTAATTCATGGTCATGTGTTGGATAATTTATATCGTGATGTTTCAATTGTCATGAAGTATAAGGAATTGAATGATAATTTTAAAAAATAACACAACCATATATCCTCAATGAAGAATCATTGTAGATACAAAAAATTACCTCATTCTAGATGTTGATTCCATTAATGTATCATTCATTAATCTTCATTTCAGTTCCTTAATACATTAATCACATACTTTTATCCAGTGGAATTAAACTCTTTTTAAGGTAATCTTATATAGTAGGCTAGGTAACTGATCAATGTTTTCAATAAGCCATTTGTAGTAACCCACTCAATAAATAAAACTCTAAATATGTGTCACATTTTTAGGTCATGTCAACTCTTCAAAAACTTTTTTTAGATAGATCAGTAATTCCGACATTATTTGCAATATGTCCGAGGAATTAAATTTTTTAAAATCAGAATTTAAATTTACTATATTTTCACATTTAAAATATTTATTTTCATGGTTTTCAAAATAACTCTAAAATATTTTTAATGATATTGATATATTTTTAGAATATATCTGAATGTTATCAATAACCAAACCACAAATTTAGAAACATACTCATGGAAAAATATATTTATATGGTTCATAAATAATGATGGAGTCTGTTTCAAACTAAAGGGAATAACCACAAACTCATAATGATGATACCTAGTCTAAAATGTTTCTATCAAAATTTCATCTGCTTTCAAATTTTGCTGATGGTACATGGACCTGCTATCATCCTTTGAAATGTATTGACCTCCCTAGAGATTTCAAATAAGTTATTTTTGGACTCATCTCCCCAGAACCAACTACTTTGTAAATTATATATCTTGTATGTTTAAATAAGTGAATATTAACATAAATTACTTATCACATATCTATTGTTCTTTAGGATAAAATTAATCTAACACTATCTTAGGGAATTTTACACATTGATTATGTTGTAGTTGTTCCCCACTATGATGAGAATCTTGACATGTTATCATGATATCAATAAAAATAGTTCTATGATTAAATAACGTAATTAGACAGGGAACATACTATGTACATTGGTAGATGTGAGTTCTCATAAGTAGATGATATTTCTTATAATTGTGTTTTCACTTGGTAGTATCCAATATGAGATATTATGAGAACATACAAAAAAGTAATAATTCTTCATTTTTTTGTCTCATTAATATTTTTATATATAAATGTGTGTAATTTTCCCTATAAATTAATATTATCATTGATTAATGTAATGACTCATTCACATAGATGTACTCACCAAAATTGTTACACTATATGTGGATGGGAAGTTAGGTTTTTTGGGTAAATCATGATTAAAATTCTATTAATTAATATGTTGAGGAAGAAATTGTCACTAGTTTTTTATGAAAGAAGATATCTAGTCCCTTTGGAATGAAACCATCACATTAAATTCCATGTTCATGGTATAGTGACATTATTTTCAGATAGGCAAAGAAATATGTATCTCAAATAAAATTTGGTGAAACATATGTGCAACCTCTTTGAGGAGATACTGTAAATAAGGGATTATATTACTCAGTGATAATTATTATGTGGTTTTAATCATTATGAAATTATATTTTATCTCTAGGGATCCTTGACCCATTGCTGGACAGTAATCGTGGAATTTTGGAAATTCCACCTAATGCTAATGAAGATAAATCATAATGGGCCACAAACTAAGTGTTTCTATTGGTCTCGATTAAATTATATGTGTTTCTAATTAATGGAATAAATATTATTCTCAATCCCTATGAATAATTTTATTCATGTTTTATTGAATGCATATATTAGATGAATATAGATTAATTAGATAGAGACTATAAAATATTAATTTATTTTACTGGAAATTTAATAAATATTTATTTACTAGTTTGTGAATAAATTATTTATTTAAGTGAATATAATATTTTATTCATGTATTCAATAAATGTTAGCAGATTTTGAATAGTCCAATGTAGTGTATTGTAGATGAAGGAAAAATATATTTTTATAATTGAGGGGAGGTGCACATTTAGAATGTCATGAAAAAATAATATAAATTAATTTTTAACTCTAATATGATGAAAATTAATATTAGTAGAAGAAAATATGTAGGCATGTTTGGATAACAATTTTCCATTATCTATTCTGTTTTAACCCACCCTCTTGACAATTATAGTGAAATAAATGTATTTTATTATTAAGGGGTTAATATTATTACTATAAAAGGAAACACGACCCATAATTGGATAATGGATGATGTATAAAACCATATTAAATTAAATCAGATAAATAATATAACATTTTAAAATTTAAATAATTTAATTAAATTTTATTTATTATAAAATATTATTTTTTTCATTTAGAACACTATTCAGTTAATTGAACATTAATCTCATCAATAAAAGGGGTTAAAATCTTATGATTACATACCTTCAAAAAATTTAATATAGATATCTATAATTTGGGTTAGTACTTATGGAATTTTAATTATATTTATTTTAATATTTTTAAAATCATTTAGTTTATTTTTTATATTAATTGGATAATTACTATATCACTCTTTAGTAAGCTTTTAAGGTTATTATATCTAGATTAAAAATTTCAAAAAAATAAAAATTATATAAAAACAATATATATTTCCAATTATTATTTATAACTAATCATATCATCACTTTATCCCATATTAAATATAATATAATTATTAAAAGTAAGTGTGTGATATTTTTGGCTTTATATTCACTTAAATTTTAGAAAGGTCAAAATGGTATCAAAATGAAAAAATTCTATATATTATAATTTTGAAAGATTTTTAAAAATATATCAAATAATTCAATTAAATTAATGCAAGTGTTACGGTAATTATTTAGTCCTTATCATTTAATTTCTATGATCAATCTCTTGATTTACCCTTCAGTGTCGTAACCATATTATTAATGTTGCATTTTATAATTCCCATAAATAAGGGGGGGGGGGGGGATTAACCAAATTTAGAAATATTGATTTTAAATATGGAATGAAAATTTCAATATTCAATTTCTATAATTTGAGGAAATTATTTTAAATTTTAATTTGTAAAAAATTAAATATAGTTTTTTGCAAGCATGTGTTTTAAGCCCAATGATGTACTTATAACAAAACATTGTATAATGATAATTCAAATCAATTTAATTATATGATATATATTTTGTAAAATTCAGGTTAATTTGATATAAAATTAAAATAATAATGATTCTTTTAATTAAAAAAATAAATTCTTACAGAAATATATTTGTATTCACAATTCACTAAAAATAAATATTTTCATAAAAAAAATAATTTTCATCCAACGATAATTATGATATAATAATTTCAAAAAAAAATATCTATTTTATCGAATAAATTTATTTAAATATCATAATTTTTATACTTATTTATTTTATTATGAAAAAAAATTAAACCCATTTTTGAATAAAACATTTTTTGTAGAATAAAATGGATTTGATAAAAATTGAGTTAATATTTTCAAATATAAATAATTACATTTTTATTAAATTGAAACAATATTTGTATTTCATAATGTTCTTTATCCTTTTCATATCTTCTAATCTTAAGGTCTATACAATAAAAATAATATAATAATATTTTAAAAGTATATCGTTGTTCAATTAAACCCAGTGGTGCATGTAACACAAGCTATCGAAGAAATAAAATTATTTAAAGATAAATATTTTCTTAAATCATGGGTTTTAACATTATCCATCATTAATAATTTCATCCTCACATGTTGAACCTCTTCTTGGTAGTAAATATTTTGACATTTGATAATTTCTTTATGAACAAAAATTGTTTCATTAAGGATAAATAGAACTTCTTCTTAATAATAGGGAAATAGAAGTATAAAGGTCACAAAAAAACTAGGTTTAAAAATTGGATAACATGAATGGTAAGTGAAAACATGGATGTGGAAGAGAAAACTAACACCAAATGATTAATATAGAGTGATAAGGAACTTGGTCATGATAGATTTAACCACCAAAATCCATAAATATACAATGGGTTAAAAGGCCATTGGTTCATTAGAATGGAACATAAATAGATAATATTTTTATTTGAATGTACTTTTCATAATTCTGAGGGATTCATTTACTATCAAAGTAAATTAGTATAGAAAATAAACAATCATTATTTCTCTACATGTCATAATAACAATATCATCATATTGTTGTTCTTTGGTCAATTTAAACTTCATCTCTTACAAAAGGAAATGGATATTTAGGATGAATATTTTTTATGGCTTAAGATATTTAAATGAATCATTATATTTATAAGTAATTCCATTAGCCTCTTAGTATTTAGAAAAACCAAAATGGATTGAACTGGTATTCTGATCTAATAAATTACACACTAACCTCAATCATTAATATTAAAAGTCTATCTTAATTGATTTCATAAGTAATTAACCTCTCAAATAATTCAAAATGTTTCTAACCAAGAAAGAAACACAAGAATATTTGATCTCATATCCTTCACTGATCAACTTAACAACAATTATTATCACTCATAAAGGTTCATACCAAAATGTATATTATTGGATATTACAATATATACTCATCATTTCAAAAAATAATGTCCCTATAAAATCATATATGGGTATAAAATATAACTCACCTATTATTCCTTATATAAGAAATTGTCTTAGAAAAAAATATTTCAATTAAAGTTTTGGGTTCATTATTGCACTGATAGATAATACTAGATTAATTGAGAATATCATATACAATTTCATTATTACAGAAATATCTATGCAATCTATTTAGGTCAAGATAATCATGTCTTATAATCAAATAAAATTTCACTAAATGATAATATTTTCAAAAGGATTATTTATGCTAACATAAATATGGAATCTCCAATTATTGATTGGATTATAATCATTCCCAAAGGATCATGATTCACTTCAACTATTTTAATTGGATAATATTTCTCTTTTACATTTGATTTTAGAGGTTTTTTTATTATTATTCTCCTAATACCTTATATTAGGGAATTTATTCACATAATTACCAAACACAATTCATTTATAGCACTAATGTGTGAGAATATTATTTCATTGATCTACCTCTATATTCATTTCATTGTCTGGTCTATTTACAATAATTCCGAATTATTTAACACTATGGCTAGGAATCCCACACATTATGAATCTTGGTATTTATTTTATAAATTAACCTCTGTGATCCTTCCCACATTTTTTTCATGTAGGAGGTTGTTCCTTTTACTACACACTTTTATAAAAACACTAGAGCACCCATGAATATATATCACATATTTGTTATTAGAAGAACCGTGTGGGTTTTTACCTTCCTATTCCACATTTAGTGTACAACAAATGATTTCATCATATCTTACAATGACTTTTTTGGAAAATGAATTTTGAATTATTCATTTAAAACCACTAAAAAATTAATTAATTTTTATTTCAGGGATAATGACTATAGTGGAATCATACCTTGAATGTTCTATACGATTTTACTCATAGCTACAACTGGATTCGTCCTACTTTTTATTAATCATAAGGAAATACCTCAAAATTTGTTATATAAAATTTTAGTTAAGTACTTATTAAAAAATCACTTAAATCATCCCATTCCAGGGATTTAATTTTCTCCTCTTTAGTCATGTTCATAAGATGATTTTACCATCAATATTATTCTTCTTCAGAATGATATATAGCATGGAAAATTTTTCATGTTACAAGAATTGAGGAATAAAAAATTTCTTTACCATTGCATTTATCCACTACTCATCCACTGGTGGATCATTATATCCATATATCAAGGGTGGACATTGTCATATAAAATATTTAATGACATTTTTATCCCTCTTTGGTGTATTCATAACATCAACATGATATGTGTTACCATCAATAGAATGAGAGAGTAAAGTGATCATAGTCATAATATATTTCATCCTAAATATTAAACCCTTTTATTTCTCACTAACTTGTTTATTTCATTAGCTGTCATAATCATTTTTTACACAATTCCTTTAAGTTTATGCCAATGAATAATACCAAAAATCATAGTGTATTAATAGATAATAATATTTATTTTAAAAACCTAATATTTTAAAATAATAGTATGTTTGGTAGAGTATATGACATGAAAAAACATGTTTGAACGAAGCAAAAAATAATATTATTTAAATATGAAAATTATAACCACATAATAAAATATATATGAAGGTCATACTCGATGAAAATTTAATTATGTTAGTAGGAAAAAATATAATTAATTGTTTAAAGTTATAGAATTTTTTTTAATAATATTAAATTAATTTTTAAAGTTATAATATTATATTTATCTTTGATGAAAATATTTATATTTTTCCTAAAATGATTAATTTTTTAGTGAATAGTGAAAATACTAATTGTTGTAAAAAATCATTCTACTTTGACTTAAAATATCATTATTCATTGAATTTTATTTCAAATTAACATAATGATCATGTAATTATATATAATATAAATATCCTCATTCAAATCATCATTTTACCTGAGTTTGGTATATATACATTTCATGGCTTAAAACACATTTATCCAAAAACGTTTTTTGTGTTTTTTACATTTATATTAAATGAAATTTCCACAAATTTTGTGAATTTAGTCATGAATAATGGATTCCATATTTAGATCTAGGTGTTCAAAATTTTGTAGATAGTTTTTTTTATTTTTGAACAGTATGAATTGTAATTTTAGTAAGTTTTTTACCATGTTAAAGTGTAAATGAGATAATTAAGATTAAAAAATGATAAAGAATAACGAATGACCCTAATACCTTCACTGATTTTATTGGATGAGTATATCTCACAAATAACCATCCATAATTTCTATATATGGCATTCTGTTTCCATTTTTCCTCGATTTTGACCCTTTCTATTATTTTATATAATGAAATGTCAAAAAATGTCTGTCTCTTTATTTGACAAACTATTTATTTTTTACATAGGGATAAATAGATGATATGGTTGGTTTTAAATATTAATTTTAAATCTATATTATCTTTTTCATGATGGTAAATTTTTATTAGATATGTTAATTAAACAATTACCTTAATTACTCGTGCAACCATAATATAGTATTTATTTAATTAACACAAAAACTAAATTAAAGATTTTAAAAATACTAAAAGTGAAATAATTTTATTTATTTAATGTGATACGTGAATTTTAAAGATCTATATTACACGTTTGGGAGGTTTGAAATGATTATATTCATCTTTCCCATTTATCTTCATGAATATAAAATCAAATTAAATGAATATTATTAAAAATGATATAAATGATATTTTATAATAGATGATATTTTATAATTGTAAAAGAATGAAATTATAATATAATAATATTGTATTCTAAAGCTTATGTGACACACAACACCATGATTAAGCAACCCACAAAATATATTTATTTCAAATTTAGTCACTTCGATAGCTTGTGGAACACACTACCCTGAGTGTAAATGAAATGTAATATAGTATACATTTATAAGATAGATTTCAAATTCGTGGGTATAAAGGGTACTATAAATATTATTAAAATAATTTTATCTATTTATAATAAATAAATATAGTCATTTAAAAGAAAACGAATTGTTTTCTAAAAAGAATATTTTTTTTAAAAAATAGTTTAGTCATGCTTTGCACAAATAATTTTAGATAAATTTTGAAAACTTTTTGAAAATATATTTTTTAAAATAAGCTTCATTTTTTGAATCAAAATATAGAAAATTGGTAAGGGTGAATTTTGGGTAATTTACCTAAATATTTCATTTTTTATTAGTTGTTAACAAATAATGAATTTTAATTGAAAACCATATTTTCATTTTAGTTATATATAATGTTAAATTATAATTAAGAATTGTTTTAAAATAAAATTATGTAATTAAATATTTATTAATCCAATTAAGTTCATTTGAATCATTTTGTTTTTTATTTTTGATGCCCAATGTTTGTATGCTTTTAAGTAATGTTTCTCTTTGGAAACTTGATTCCTCGTCATCTCAGTGATATTAATTTTAAAATAAAATTTTCTATTTCTATGAATGGAATATTAAAAAAAATTAATAATTATTTAGAATAGAAATAATTTTTGTAATATTATAAATTAAAAAAAAATTCATACCATAATGTATAGTAATAATAGTAACAATTATTTACCATAATTAAGGTACAAATGTGTTTGATGTGAGGATAAACTATAATGAAAAGGGTTAAATATGACGTAAGAAATGTCAAAAACCCATTTTATGGAAATATTTAAATATTAAATCTTTTATGATATATAATTGTCATTTTGTATCCTTTTTATTGTGAAAAACAAGGGTATACCATTTCATTCAAAAATTACTAGTGTGCCACTCAGCACACTTTTAAAAGGCAACCTCATCTCCTATCATCTTAAAAATTCCAAATACATTGTTTAATACCCTCCATAAACAAATATATTTCATAATTAACTCATATAATCATATAATCCATATTTTGGCTAGAAATCAAATCTAGGTGGGCACTTGGTGCAAACCAAAATATGTTCCTAGAAGAAGAGGAAACCTTCTTTAACGGGTGTTTTTATTTTGTTTATTCTTAAACCTCCTGAAAAAATTAATAAAACATTATTATAAAACAACCATAATATATTTATTATAAACATATGTTAATATGTTATCGTAATTGACTATATATATCCCCTCTTCCATCAAATGGGTTATGAAATCCCCATTCATTTTAACAGCAGACTACCGCATTACGAAATGAAGTCATTCATTTTCCATCACTACATTTCAATATTTGGTGTAAGGATGGATTTAACATTTGTATATTATATTTATTATGTTATTATATAAATGAAATTATAATATTAAATATCTTATTATATGTATCATTCGGTTTAAAATATGATAATTTCACATGTGTGTACGACATGTTACCACATCGTGAAGCGATGTGACTTGTTTTTGACTTACTCGTCATATGAAGTTTAATAAAGGTATCATTTATGAATATATATGATATATATGATATAATATTTTTTTTTTGTGATTTAATATATCACCCACTTTTATATGCTTTCATCAACATGGGAAATGAAAAATGTCTCTCATGTGTACGTACGACATACTATCTCTACAAAGAAACATGATCCATTATTAATTTTAAAATTTCAATAATGACTCTAAAAATAAATATATTGGAAATAAATTATTTTTATAACAATAAAATCTATCTTTAGATGATTAAACTATATAATATCATCAAGAACATGAACCTTCATTCAAAACCGACATGATAAAACAAGGCAAATAACACTTGAAACGGTGAAAATAACAAATTATTATTAATGAAAATCTGGTAAAATAATATAATATGATAATATATTATATTATAAACATTAATATAGTTTTTTTATAAATTAATTACATGCATAAATTTATTATAATGGATTTTAATGAATGTTCATCCAAAATGTCCAATGAGGTAAGTGACTTCATCTCAGTTCCCCTTCATTGAGGTGTATTCTATTGTTGCCTTCCTATTTTAATTTATATGTTTTATATACAGAAAATTTATCATGTAATTTCCTCAAAGGGTATTTTACTTTAATGTTAAAAAGTTCTAAGGTATTGTTTCAGAGTTTTCCTTTATGGATACATATTGTAATGTTATATTACAAATTTCATTTATATGGTGTACACACTACCACTTTTACATGTAATACCAAAAATCCTTAATTGTTCATGCTATCTTATGTTTCAACTTGAATTATTTAATCCAATGGGATTTTATTAGAAAATTACCACATTTTAAGGGTCTTAATCAAAATATGCCTTCATTAAGGCATATTATAATGTTATGAACCTAATTACTTTTATTTGGTGTATATACTGACCCTTTTAAAATTAATGAAATGATAAAATGTTAATTCATTGTATTTTATGCTTTAGATTAAATTATATCATACAAGGGTATTTTAATTGAAAATTACCAAGTGGTGAAGATTCCCATTACTCAATTTAATTTCAATCAATATATTACTTATTCTTTATCATTGATATTCTATGAGTATGTGTGAAATTAAATTGGTCTATATTATATTCTAATTAACATGTTTTTTCAATATATATATTTGAAATAAAAAACTGAATCATTTATTAATTCTCACTACAATTTTGTGATCATAGTTATGGTTTATTTTACAATATCATTTTAATATGGATTATTTCTACTTGATTTTAAAATGAAAGAAGTTATTTTATCATTCCTAACAAACCCATGTCATTTTCTTCTCTATTTTTTTCCATGGTATATTAATGTAATAGTAAAATTTTCCAAATATTTATACTTAAAACATTTGTGAAATGTTTTTATGAAAATATAACTTCATTTATCTCTTAGGTCAGAAATACATTTTCTTCAAAAACCATGTTTTCTAAAAGAAAATTAAAAACATTTAACAAATTTTAAATAATTTATTTATAAAATTTTTATCCATTTTTTGAATCTAAAAATGTTTTCAATGTAATATTCTTTTTAAAAATATTGCCTATTTTTCTTATACTAAAATTTTAAGAGGAATATTTTCATAACATCTATGACATGAATAGAATTTTCCACTATCATAACCATTCATGGTTATAAATATTAAATTAAAATTCTTAAAATCTCATTTTTAAAGAATGTCATTTTCAAAATGTTCTTTGATTTTTTTTAAATGGTGATTTTTAAAATAAAAAAAGAAATTTTACACAAGAATGTTTTTAATGATATTTTTTTATATTTCAAATCATGAATGTAAAAAAACTATATTTTAATTATAAACCACTTGGGATATGTTTTATTGATACCATATTTATTATTTATATGGATGTTTTATGATCATTTTAACTGTGGAATGAACTTATATTAAATTTCGTAATTTATTTCATATATTGATGAGCTTTCTCACAAAATATTCTCTTTCTTGTGATCATTGGAAATTAAATTTATCCTAAATATCCATATTATTTATCATGGCCATGATTATTACTCAAACCAAATCTCATTTCTATTCATGGTTTATTACTCTGAATGTTATTTGAGTGACCAATAATATATTGATAAATCTGTATTCTTTTCCCCAAATAGATATTTGATGATATGGAACATTTTTCCTGAATTAAATTGATTATTATATATATAAGGAATACTTTAGATATGAAAATACTTATTGGTCCTAGTTATATATATAACATATATGCAATAGTATTCTCATGAGATGAATCAATAAGCTATCATTAAATGGGGTTTTGCATATAGTTTTAAACATTAATTTGAAGGTTCCTAACTGCGTTGGTATCATGTGAATGAAAATATAACATGAAATAATTAATAATTTCAATCATTAAGAATTTATTAATTATTATCCATTATATTTTCACAATTTTATTATCTCTAGATTCATCACATTCTAATTTTTTTGATTCAATGGAATGTGTTTTCAATTATTTACCATTCCATATTGATTATGAATTATGCATTACTTATAGTCATATTATTTATTTAGTGAAATTATTTTTCATTAATTTACCTTTATATATTGATTATTCTTTTTATGATATATAAATTGAATGTGTGTTCTATTATTTTCCTCTCCATGTTGATTATTTATATTCATCGTTATATTTTTCAGTATAATTAACCCTTACTGAGAATTTGAGCTCACACTTATTTTGTTTCCTTTCATCGGAATCAAGTAAGTGTACTATTATTTCCATATAAGAATTTTTATATGGAATAATGTTATTCTAAAAAATCATTTTTTTTGTTTTCAAATTTAATTTGGAAGTCATGTAGGTTTCTCGTTTACCAAGACTACTGAACTATTCGGTCATTCGGGATGTGATTCCTTTTATTTTATGCCAATGTAAAAAAGATGACACTGGATCTGGGTTCTAGGGTTTGAGTCTCTATCATAAGTATCAGATTAAATTTTATTGAAACCTCGATAATTAGATTTAGGAAAACATAGATTAATGGAAATAACCCTATGATAAAATTTGAGGATAAGTATTGGAGAAAATTGTAAATTCTTTCTAAGGAAGACTCTATTTTGTTTGTCTTAGAAAAAAATACATATCATGAGACTATAAGTGTTTTTTGATATACAACAGTTTTATATAGGGGTAATAACTTTGATAAGGGTGTATTGGACTTGCATAACTATCACCTGGTGCCTGAAAACAAGCATTATTGCACATGTGTTTTGACACTTCTTTGAGATAAGTTTTGGATAATTTATATATATATATATATATATATATCACAAACCATTATTATCTATTTGAATAAATTATGAAAATTAGCATCCATGGTTAAACCCTAGGTATCACAAACTGAGATCATGGTGTCATGATTCAGAAATTTTATAAATGAATATATGGTTTTCCAAATATGATTATTGGTGCTCACATTATGATATTTTTGTTTTAGTCAATGAATGAAACCTGAAGGAGTCATATTGACATTTAATGTGAAGGATAATGTGGTGAATATTTCAAACCAAATTTTATAATGACAGTACTGAAAGATATTTTGATCATTCCAAATTAGTTGTCTCAAAATAAGAATAACAACTTATACCTTAACCAACTCTCAGACTCACCAAACAAGAGAATGGTTGAGTTTTTAATGTGATCAATTGGTAGAGAACCTAGAGTATTGTAGGCACAATTTACTTCATGGCAAAAATGTGGGAAGAGACACCAAGGAAAATTTCTTAAATGAACATGAAAATTAATTATGTATTTAAAATAAGGGAATACTGAAAATAATTTCTGAAGAAAAATGAATAGTATGATGGAATGAAATTTCTCTCAACCTAGGGATCCATTTCTACTTCATTGTTTAAATTGTGTGGAACCTGACCATTATCAATGACAATTACCTCTTCTATAGGATAACCCAAAGAACATGGAAGGACATATGTTGGAATAAAATGAACATAGTATTTCTATATCAGCATTCAAAAATGAAATTATCAAGTTATTTTTACCAGTTTTATTCTACTGATAAGAATTTAGAAACTCGTGAGGATTGTATTAAATTTTATAAGCGTATATATCTTCATTAAAATAAGTGTTATAGACACTATCATTTGTTTATTATTTTATGGATGGTTATAATTTTGATCTATTAAAACAACATTGTTAAAAAAAATTGTGGTAGTAATATTACATTAGTAAGGATATTTTTGGGAAATAATTATTGTAATAATACCCATTGGTTTAGTATATGTTTTTTAATAACATTATTTAAGGAATAATTACTTTAAATTTGTGTTCATATGATTAAACTTATTGGAAAAAATTATTATTTATATTTTATTTGGTATTAAGGTAATTATAGGGTATTACACTTTAGGAATGTTATATGAACTTTAGAAATAATTACATATAAAAAGGATAACCAATATACTTTGTGAAAACATATCACATCTAGAAATGCCACATGGAATAAACCAATAACTAAAGGGCGATAAGTGTTTAGCGCCTACCAATACTCTATGTGATGTCCTAGTTAGTGAGTCATTTTTTTGATAAAAAATTTGATGAATAAATAATAATGATGAACTAGTGGTGTTTTTCTTGAGGTTTACATATTTCTGTATTATATTGGATATCTTACACTAACTATATTGGGATGATAAAAAAATTGTAGGAAAATATAAATAAAACTCAAATTTTAATGGATAATATGATCTGTTAAAAGTTAATTTTATCTATTCATTCGTAAAAAATAAATTTTTGAATATTAATTTCATAGAGTAAGAGATAATTTAGAAACTTCTCAATACAAAACCAAAGGATGAAACTGTGCTTATGAAATATAAATGTATCATGTAAATATATTTCTTTATTTTCATAGAACTTAAAATAAGTAATCAAAATTATGAAATGGATCTTGAAAAATGTATGATCCGATTAAATTCATATAAAATGAATTAATTGGTCTTTTAAATCATCATAGATTTATGTTTTTGTGGTCTTTAACATTCCATTAAACATTTTTATTAATTGGAATAATGAACACTGTAATGTCCTAAAATCCCATTTAATTTTTTTAAAATTTATATGGGGTAATTTTGAGACCAGGCGTTTAGAAGACACTTGAATTAAATGCCTAGTGAGCCTGAAATAACTGTTTTAACTTTTCTTTACTTTTTTTTAAAATAGTGCGCATATGTGATTTAAGAAACACTTAAATGGGTGCCCCAATTAAAAATCCAAAGTATAGTTTCATCAAGAATGAGGACATTACCTAAGGAAATACATAATGAAGATTGGCACAGGTCGATGGAAAAAGTTATTTTTAGGAATTTTTAAGAAAAATATAATAAAAATTTCTTAAGGGAAAATAAAATAAATTATTTATTTTATTTTATTCGAATTTAAAATTTCATTGAAAATTAACGACATTCCAACCCAACCCAAACAAAAATGTTATTTCACAAATAAAATAACATAACGACGTAGCGACTCAACATAACAGAAACACTGAAATGTGTTTTCTCCATTTAATGGGTTTATCGAATACGGGATCGTTCACACAATCTAGTATTTCTCTAAACCTTGGGATATTTCACAATTACGAGTGATTATCAATGAACCACCACCAAAAATTGATCGAGGAAGAACAAATGAAAGTAGTGAAATGTCCACCAATCATCAGTCCAACCTCGAGGTAGGGGTTTGATTCAAAGTGAATTTTCCTTTTTCCACATTCATGGATTTGAATGATGAATGTGGGTCAACCCACAAACATGTGAACCACGAATTGATAACTTATGATGGATTTTTTCTTATATTAGTATTTGAATCGGATTTTTTCCATGTTATATTCTAAAATCTTCAGCTGAATTGTTTTTAAATTCTAAAGCTGAGTGTTCGGGCCGACACGAACAAGTCCAGGATCCCTCCATTGGGGGCGTTATTATGTTATTCAGGATCAAACCTCCAAATTGAAGGTGAGACAAATTTTAGTATTTAGATGTTATAGAGACAAACCAAGGATCCTTAAGGCACTCATGAATTGAAAAAATGACCATCAGAGCATGTTTGGTGGCCCGTGAAAGGAATCGACGACATGTCGGTGTCGTACCATGGTGGTAGATGAGGCCCGTGATAATGGCCAGGGGTAGTGTATTTGGCCCGCCATCAATGACTGGTGGTGGTGATAGCAGGCATGGATTACCATGGCACATCACGTGGTTGGAGGGTCATTGTCCAATTAGAGTACAGTGACCCGCAGGGTGGAGGGAGATGCAATGGGTGCTGCCTCACAAGCGGAGCAAACTAGCCCGCTCCGAGCGAGCTGGACCCATGGCCCAATGAGCCGGACTGGGCCCAATGGGCCATGTCAGACTGTGACTGAGTTGAATCTGGGTTAGGTTAGTGAACCACGACATGGTTCGGATCTGGTCGGCTCGACCGGGTCTAATTGGACATAGACCAAACCTGCCCCTTTTTTGTAAAACACTGATAACTCCCAAAATATACATCTGATTGACTAGCCATTTTTGGTGTTGGGACCCTCGTGATGAGAAGATCCTTTTGATATACTCCAAGTGAGTCTTTACATAAGTTAGGAAATGATTTATGTCTTGAGGAGTATATTCTATTGGAATCAAGAGTGTTGCGAGTAGGAATCCTATGGCTGGATGTGATGAGAAGGAAGTGATGAGCAGATCTTAATGGCCCATTATATGTTTGGACACCAGTGGGCAAACACATTTCAGTGAAAGGTTGACCATAGTAGCCTAGTAGACAAGAGGACCTCAATGTCCCAGCATACCTGAGTAGCGAGCGGACATCAGTGGCCCAATAGACCTCAGTGTCGAGAAGACCTCAGTGGCCCAACAAGACATAGTGACTCATCATGGATGAGTCCCTCAACTGTACAAGATGTTCAACACTATAACATGTAGTCTTTATTTCTATACTTTAGGTTATACCCGTGTGAGATGTCCACTACACCATGTTTACTTTTCTTTGTGGTATTTTCTTTATTTTTTGGAGTCCCTACAGAGTATTTTGTTACTCACCCATGTAAGGGATCCGTCCACACGTATCATGTATTGCATAGATAACAGATGATTTGATAGAGACCCCAGTGGTCCAGGACCAGGAAATTCCCAGTGAGGATAGATAGGGTAGGTGTTCACCTGTAGCTTTAAGAAGATACACATCACTAACTCTTCAGGTAGGGTTTTCATCAGACGCGTTTCTATAGACTTTTGTAACCCATTGCTTATTGTTTTACTTTTGATGTGTTTTTATTCTGGACCCCATTGCTTTCATCTTTTTACTGTTTACTCTTCGTGGATGTCTTAGTAGCATGAATGTTTTCCCTTTACAGCATTGTGGGTTGTGGTAGTGAGTGTTCATGTGTACAGGTACTCGGAAAATTCTTCCCACTTGAAGTATAATTCCTTTTATGTTAGTCTCCAACCCCTAGGATTTGAGAGGCTGGGTTGTGGTATTCATGACACGGGCTATGTTAAATGGTCCATAAAAATTGGAATTATATGAGGTTGGTTTTACCTTAAGGAACGAGTGTGTGTGGCTTTGTTTAGGGGAAACAATGATAAATGTTTTGACATTGACTTTTTGGATCGGGGAGTCCAGTGTTTGTTCAGAGGTTGACGTATCAATACCTGAGGACCCCAAATCCTACATTTCAACTTGTTACATGAAAACACTTCTTTCATGAATCATATAGGAATTTAGGCTGATTTCGTGTCCTTCTTTAGTCAGTGTCAGCTCATAAGGTATATTCTATTGAATGTGGTTCATCTCAACATGTTTCAGGATTCCCCCACATAGACAACCATCCTTTATTCTGGTGCATGACCATGAGGATGGTATGCATAGTAATGGGGTGTCAGTCAAGAGAATAGTACTTGAGATGGCTCAACCAAAAGGTTCACAAGAATTTCCACCACCTTTTGATCAGTTGTTGCTAACAGTGCTATTAAAAGAGGACGCATGTAGGCTCAGTTCCTTACACGAGTTCTAGCAGTAAAGACCTCCCATGTTCATGGTTGAGACTGACCCCCAGGTGGATAAGGATTGGCTTGAGGTAGTTACATGACTCTTATGTCTGGTGAGGACACCTCTTGACCATATGTTGATCTTATCCACAAGCCTTCTTTAGGGATCAGTGGGTGTAACAACCCAATCATTTATTAATGAATGTTCCTCTTGATCTAATTAAATGTCTAATTATGTAAAATTGTTATATAACATATGAAATTCCTTGGTTTTATCTTTTTTTATTTTAATATACCATTAATAATTGTTACTATTGCTAATATATCTGTTGATTAGTGACCAATTTATTATTATAAATATAGGACTTTAACAAAACCAATTTACTCAGACAAAGGATGTGATGGCTTCATCCAATAGAATTTCTTCATACGAACCCCATTTTTAAGATCTCAGAAAGGAGTTGCCATCATTGGGGTTCTCTCTTGATAATGCCCAAGCAGATCTTCAACACATTATCCTCAAATGGAACCACCTAAGAGAGATGTAGGAGTTGATAGATATTACCACTCGAGCGATGTTATCCGAGCCATGATAAGATTCTGAAACCATCACACACCTTACCCTTAGGAATAATGTGGGTGTTATAAGTGGATATGTACCAAGAACATATCAACATGATAATGTGCATTATTTTTGTATATAATAAAGAATATACGTTCATTTTATCATTGTTACTTTGTAAATGGGTTTTAAATCACAAATAGTATTTTTAGATAATATTCAATTATGAAATATATTATGATGAATTAATGTATTTTTATGTTAAATAATATTTTACTAAAATATTATTAAAAAATTATTTTTTATTAAATATAAATTATTTTATAATTTTTATGAAGAAAATTCAAATTTTTATTTATGTTTGAAATCCATTTTTGTCAAGACTCATGAATTTTAGATAAATGTAGGTTTTTATTTTAAAATTAAATATTCACATATTTAGAAAATTATTTAGATAAAATGAATATTATTTTTTGAAATCAGGACGTTGAAATTATCCAGCGATAAATTTTTCATCATTTTCTAGGACAGTCGAATTTTTGGGTAAAAATCAATTACCATTTAATTATATAATGTGTTTTATGACATCATAATGACCCAATAGTTACATAATAAAAAACAATAAACATTTTTTCTCGGCTAATATATGTTTTAAATTTAAAATAATGTGATTTTATATTTGTTTGATTAATTTTACGGTGCCATAGTGGACCCTCCAAGACTAATAATACTTTTTAACATTTTAAAATGATTTCCTTGTGAGCATGACTCACCTCCACATAAGAAAACCTAATAGTTTATTATGTTCTTCCATTTTCCTTATATAATAATGTTTTCCACTACCCTTTGTCAAAATTCATGGTTTGGTTTGTGATTTTTCTTAGTTAAATGGGTGATTTCCAAAACCTAAATAATAAATAATTTCCTCACTTTTCCTATATAATCCTACACAAGCTCCCACTTTTATTCACTCAAAACCCTTGTAGAACGTCCCTACCCTAACATCCTCCCTATAAAATCCTCCCAAGACTCCCCAATCTCTATGAAGCCCCTCTCAAGCCCCTCCCAAGCCTTTGGGATCACACTTAAAAGTACAGGATTTCTTCCTTTTTTCATTTTGTCCAAATATCATTATGTTGTTATACCGTTTTTTCAATTAAAAATGTTGTGATCTGATTTGTCACATCCCCCATACTACCCTCATTTTTTTAATTATGATATATCTCTTTATCTCTCATTAATTCCTCCAATATACACCCATTACCATGCTGAAATTCCGTAAGGGATTTCTCTCTTCTCATTTACATTCATGAAATTATTTTGTTTTATGAATCTAAATTCCATTACATATGTTGTGAAATATATATATATGACCCACATACTATCTATTTCATGTACATATGATGAGACACCCCCTTTCTCACTCATCATCCTTTTTTATAAATTATTATGTCATGTTGTTATGCTGCCGAAATTGCACAGTGATTTTCCAAGCCAATGTCATTGTGTAGTTAATACCAAGCCCATTTCTCTATCATGGTTATTCACCTTTATGACCAATTACTTATTGATTATATAGTTTCATGTATTAATTCCACATTATTTTATCGTGTAATAAATGATGATGTTTAATGAATTCATGTTATATGATCCATGTGGAACACTTATGCGTGAAATGAAATGATTAAGAAGGGTGTTCCATGATAGTGCTCCAATGCATTGGGTAAAGATTAGTATCATGATATGCCATGTTCAATGAGGGTTTAATTATTCTAATTCAAGTGTAATGGGGGTTTACTCATGCTCTATATGAAATGAGCCTCGGATCATGCTAATATCATGTTAAATGTTGATGTCACATTTCCATGTGATGATAATCATGCTATATCATGCCATTATGTTCATGTTTCTCTTAGGCTCCATTGATATGCCTATTGCTTAAGATGTAATGTATTCTATATGTTATGACTTTTTTAATCTCTTACTATACATTATATCTCACACTTTTCTTATGCATGTCCTCAGGTTCTCCCATGAAATTCTATGTACGAAGAATTTGTGTGTTCATGTAAAAGAAGTTGTCAATAATGATGTGTATTTCATGATTTAAGTTGTCATGTATTGTTCATAAGCTCCAAAGAAACTATACCTCTCGATCTTCTATGTTTTATTATGTGAATATTTTATGTAGTAAATTATGTTTATACGGGAAATTAAGATCAGGGTTGTTATAGTTGGTATCATAGGATAGGATTAGTTATTTTTGGGATTGGGATTAGAAAACCCCAGTGAAAGCCTTAGGGATAAGACTAGGTATAATAAAAAAATAAATAATTTTTTGTTAGTAATGATTAAGTGGTTTATCTTGAAAATACATCCTTGTCTGGATACGATTAAGTATAGGTGACTCTAACACAGATGTATTTAGGGGTTAAACATGAAAGCACCGTTTTGAGCTAGACTCTAACAGGAACTGGTGCATGACAATGGGCCTTACTGCTCTTTTGGTTACGACACTCCCAAGGGACATGCTTTGGTAAATCCATAAGCATAGTATGAACCATTATTAAGGGAATAAAAAATTACTCTAATAATATATGTTGGGAAGTAGATTAGGGATAATGTAGATTGAAGACTCTTAATTCCTAAGATAAGGAAATAAAAGTAAATTATAAGTCATCCATTTTTTTCTTTGGATTAACCTTAATTTGTTACCCCTAACTTTCAATTTAATCCATCTAATCTCTAGTAATAGGAGAACTTGGTCTAACAATTGATTTGATGATCAATATGATGACTATTATAATGAGATTCACAATCTGATTGGAGCGAGAATCGATAACTTTGTCACAATACTCGCTTACATAACTCATGTTTTGAATAGAAACATGGATTAATAGGAATTTTCAATCCTCCCTGAAGAAAGAACAAGTTTCAATTGAGAGATTCATGAGACAATGGCCTCTTACATTTAGTGGATCTTCTAATCCCTCAATTTCCAAATAATGGATCAAATCCATTGAAAATATCTTCTTCATCCTTCAATTTTCTGAAAAAGATGAGGTTCCTCTGGATTCTTATCATATAAAGGTTGAAACTAATCAATGGTGGAAATTGATAAAAAATATTATTAATGAGGATGAGATCGAGGAATTAGAATGGAAGGATTTCCAAAAAATTTATTTAGATAAATATTTTCTTCACACTCTCTAACTAAAAATGGAAAGGGACTTCCTTGACCTTAAAGGAAAAAGATGACGTATCTATCGTGGCATACAAGGAAAACATCACAAGGCTTTCATGGTATACCTTCGTCTTTTTCATTAACCCCTAATGCATGGTTGACTGCTTCTTTGGTGGGATAAAACCTATCCTAAGGAAAGCCCTATAGATCTTTGACTTCGAGAGCTATGAGGAAATTGTATGATATTTCCTCAAAGATGAAATGGGGATCAGTGAATATCAGGGGTATTATGGGGATAAGAAGTGTATGGTGGAATTTAATTATGTTGGTCTAATCAATAAATCCAATAGTGATAATAAAATCCATCACCACACTTTCGAATTGAATGGAATGAAGAACCATAATTTTTTTTGAAGGGGATGAGGAAATACTTTTGGTCTAGAAAAGAAGGGCACCTAGCCATTAAAGGTAGAAAAGAAAAACCCACGACTGCGACAGAGTATAGGACTGCTCAATTAGACCCTCAACATGTTGTTCATTTCTTCAAATGCAAAGAACAAGGGAAATTTTCCAATGAGTTCCCTAATCTAGGAGGTTTATGAGGTAACCAACAACCTCCAAGGCAGCAAGGGTGAGCTTTTTCCATCACTATCATCGAAGTGAACCGCGGCAATGAAGTGGTGAAATGTACGCCAGTTATTTATTCAAGAATAGAGAATTTACTTTTTTATTCTAGTCATATGAATTATTTTATATCCCAAAATTTTAGTAAAACAATCCCAACACCACCACAAATCATAGAAGCAATGATGTCGATGAGAATGAAAAATGGGGAAATCATTGAATCCCAGTAATATAACTCATACCCTATCACAATTTGTGGTTTGAACATCCCATAAAATGTTGTCATACTCCCTTTGGGGTAATTTTATGCAATTATTTGAATGGAATGGATTTACTTATATAGAGCCAAGAAAAATTTCCATTAGAGAGAAATCACTCTTTATATGGAGAATTGACCCCTGATTCTATACAAGTGAAAATATTATGATGAATCTTATTTAGAACCGTCATCTCAACCTTGGGTATTAATTCCCTATGAGAATGTGTATCTTGATCAGATGATTAAGTTTATGAAAGCAACCACCATTAAATACATGCCTATTGCGAGGGAATTCGCTGAAGTGTTTCCTGCAGAATTTCCTAGTGTTCCTCCTAAAATAGATGTTGAATTCTCGATTGATCTTATACCTATGGAATTGATAATATCAAGAACTCTGTTTAGAATGGATGTTGTGGATCTTGGGGACCTGAAGAAAAAACTACATGATAATATGGATAAAAGGTTTATACATCCTTGTGCTTCATCGTGGGGTGCACTAGTCCCCTTCATCAAAAAGATAGATGGGTCAGTGTTTCTTTTCATTGATTATCACGAGCTCAACAAAATCATGATAAATAAAAAGAATCTTCTTACCTGAATTGATGACTTGTTTGATTAGCTACATAGATCACATCTATGGTGGATTTCTGGCTGGGATATTAGTACGTAATGGTGAAGAAGGGGGATATCCCCAAGACTGCTTTTCATACAAGGTATAGGTACTATGAATTCATAGTAATTCCCTTCGGACTCTCCAATGATCTAAAACTCTTCATGGACTTCATGAATAGATTCTTTATACATAACCTCGACAAATTTTTGGTATTAATTATAGAAATTATTCTAATATACTCCAAAACCAAGGAAGAGCATGAGGAGAATCTAATCACTGAACTAGAGACCTTGTGAAAAGAGAATCTGTATAAAAAGTATAGAAAGATAGAGTTTTGGTTAAATGAAGTCTCATTATTGGGTCATATCATCACAAAAAATGTGATATCTATGGATCCGTCTAAGATAGCTGGCATTGAAGGATGTTTGAGGCCATCATCGGTAACATATATATGTTGTTTCATGGGGTTAGCAGGATATTATCGCCAATTAATGAGAAATTTATCACGATTACCCAACCCTCTTACAAAGATAACTCTGAAGGGAGTAAATTTTTCTTGATGTGATGAATATCAAGATAGCTTCTAGGAGATGAAAAGTAGGATTATCACTGCACCCATGCTCACACTACCCATAAGTGGAAAACTTTTTGTTGTATTTAGTGATGCTTGAAGAAGGGACTAGGTTGTGCGTTGATGAAAAATAATAGAGTCATTGCCTATGATTCAATTAAATTGAAAGTTCATGAGAAAGACTATCGAACACATGATCTGGAGTTAACTATAGTAATATTCACTTTGATAACTTGGCAACATCACCTATTTGGAATGACGTGTGAAATATATATGGACCACAAATGCCTCAAATATATATTCACATAGAAAGATTTGAACATGCACCAATGAAGATGGTTAGAGCTGATCAAAGACTATGACTTCTAAATCCATTACCACCCTAGGAAAGAGAAAAAGGTTGAAGATGCTCTGATTATATAAGACCCAATGATTCTATCATTTTTCATTATTAAAAATGATCCAATCTTCTTAGATTTGAAGAATATGGACATGGGAATCATAAACAAGGGAACATCATCAATCTTTTCACAAATGATTTATCAACCATCTATTTTGGAAAGGTTAAATGATGCTAAAAAGGATGATGTGGGAATTCATTAGAAATTGGAATCTATCATTGAAGGAAATTCCTTGGAGTCAAATGTTAATGAAGAATGAACTGTGAGATTTGGGACAAGACTATGTGTTCCATAAAATCCAGAGATAAAGAATGAACTATTGCATGATGCACATAGTTTGAGTTTCTCCATTCACCCAAGAAACAAAAATATGTATCGAGATATACGAGAGTATAATTGGTGTTATAATATGAAGAATGATATCAGTTTGTATACATAAATGTTCCAGTTATGTCAGCATGTGAAGGTTGATAAGTAAAAGTCTAAGGGGATGATGCAACTATTACCCATACTAGCATGGAAATGGGAGAACATCACCATATACTTATTCACTGTACTTTTGAATACATCCAAAGGAAACAATTATATCTGAGTTGTTGTGGATCGTCATACAAAGACGTCACACTTCATTTCAATTCAAGATGATTTCCCATTGGATCAACTAGAACTGATATACATTATATATGTGTAAGGATTCCTGGAGTCCCAATATCGATTGTATCTGATCAAGATCCATGATTCACCTATATGTTTTTGAAGAGTATTTAACATGATTTGAATACTGAGCTAAACATCAGTACGTATTATCATCCTCAAACTGATGGCCAATCTGAGCATACTATCCAGACACTTAAGGACATGTTGAGATCATTCTCAATGGACTTCAAAAGAGTATGGGATCATCATATTCCTCTAGTTGAGTTATCTTAAAACAATTGTTTCCACTCCAGAATCCAAATGAATCCTTATAAATCCCTTATTAGAAGAGGTGAAGAACACCATAATGTTGGGATGAATTGCGGAGAGAAAACTCAGAGGTACAGAAATGGTCGAAGAAATGTTGGAGAAGGTTAAGACCATCCACTTGTATATTAGAGATCCTTAGAGTCGAGAAAAGAGTTATGATGGTAATCATCAATCAGACCTAGAGTTTGATGTAAGAGACATGATATTCCTCCAAATATCACTTTGGAATACAGTTATGAGATTTTTGAAGAAGGGAAAGCTTAGTCCAAGGTACATCAGCACTTTTGAGATCCTTGATCGCATTGGAGCAGTGGCCTATTGACTAGAACCCCAACTGAAGCTATCTCAAGTACATGATGTAATCAATGTATCACTCTTAAAGAAGTACATACCTGACCCATCGCTTGTACTCAATCTAGATGTGGTACAATTAAATAATGAACTCTCTTATGAAGAGAAGCTGGTGAATATCATAGATTGTAGAGAAAAAGTTCTCCGAAATTGGACAATGCCCCTCGTCATGGTGTTGTTGAGAAACTAGAAGTTTCAAAAAGCAACGTGGGAATCATAGGATGTGATGAAGCAGAGTTAGCCCCATCTGTTTTAGTGTGGGAAATGGAAATTTTGAGGAGAAATTTCTTAAGTGGGGAAGATTCTAACGAACCAAAATTTTATTAATGAAAATTCCTCTTGATCAAATTAAATATCTTGTTATGTAAAATGGTTATATAACATATGAACTTCCTTGGTTTTATGTTTTTGGATTTTAAAATAACAATAATAATTTTTACCATTTATAATATTCTTTTTCAAAATTGACCAATTGATTAGTATAAATATAGGGATTTAACAAATCCAATTTACTTAGACAAAGGAAGTGATGGCCTCATCAAGTAGAATTGAACCTTACAAAGCCAATTTGTCAGAACTCGGAAAGGAGGTGGGGTCACTAGGATTCGCTCTTGACAATACCCCACCTGATCTTCAACATGTTAAGCTTGAATGGAACCGCCTACGCGAGAAGTGGATATTGATAGAGATTTCCAACTTAGTGATGTTATCTGAGCCACCCAAAGAGTCTATCACCATCTCAAACAATACCCTTAGGTATTATACAGGTGTTATAGGGGGTTATGTAATGATACCTTAGCACTATGATTATCTGCATTATTTTTTTATATAATAATTAATTTACATTCATTTTATTATTATTACTTTGTCAATGGGTTTTAAAGAAAAAATTGTGTTTTTAGTTTATATTCAATTAAGAAATATATTTTGAATAACTTATTTATTTTTGAATTAAAAAATATGTTAATAAAATATTTTTACAAAATTAATTTTTATTAAATATAAATTACCATATATTTTTTCTGATACAATTGTAATTTTTATTATGATCTGAAAGCCATTTTTGTTAAAACCAATGAATTGTTTTATAAATGTCGGCTTTTATTTTACAAGTAAAAATACACATATTTAGACAATTATTTATATACAATGAATATTATTTTTTGAATTAGGATGTAGAAATTATCCAATGGTGAATTTTTCATAATTATCAGAGACAGTCGATTTTTTGGGTAAAAATTAAATGTCATTTTATTATATAATGTATTTTATGACATCATAATGACTCAATAGTGATGTAATAAAATACCATAAATGGTTGGTTTGGAAAATATATGTTTTAAATTTAAAAATAATGTGTTTTTATATTTTTTTTATTAATTTTATGGTGCCTTAGTGAACACTACAAGACTTATAAAACATTTTTTCATTTTAAAATGGTTTCCTTGAGAGTGTGATTCACCTCCACATAAGAAAGCCTAATATTTTAAAATTTTAGTCCATTTGACTTATAAAATAATGTTTTCCACTAATATTTGAAAAAAACCATGGTCAAAATTCATGTGTTTTTTGTTTTAATTAGTTTAATGTGTGGTGTCCAAAACCTAAATAATAAAAATTTCCCTCTCTTTCCTATATAAACCCACCCAAGCTCCAAATGATCTTCACTAAAAACCCTTTGTAAACGTCTATAACCTTCCATACTCTCTCTAAAATCCTTCCATGATTCTCCATTATCCCAATAATCATCTCTCAGGCACCTCCCACGCCTTTGGGATCACACTTCCATGTAAGAGATTTCTTCCTTTCTCATTTTTATCCAAATTTCAGTATGTTGTTATACCCTTTTTTCAGTTACAAATGTTGGGGTATGATTTAAAACCTACACAATACTACCATCTTTATGTTTTAATGATGGGATACCTCTTTCTCCCTCATTAATGGCCCCCCATTTACACCTGTTACCGTGTCAAAATTCCGTAAGGGATTTCTCTCTCCTCATTTAAATTCAATCAATTATTTTTTAATGAATCATAATTCAATTAAATATATTGGGAAATGTATCTATATGACCCCTTACATTCCATTTCATGTACATATTATGAGACACTACTTTCTCTATCATCATCCATTTTTAGGAATTCTTATGTCACGCAGTTATGTTGCCGAAATTACACTACAGTTTTCTAAGCCAAAGTCATTGTGTGGTGAATACCATGCCCATTTCACTATCAAGGCTATTCACCTTTATGAACATTTAATTATTGATTGAAGAGGTTCATGTATTAATTTCACATTTTTTTCATGTAAAAAAACAATGATGTTTAATTAATCCTTGTCATATAATTTATGTGACACACATATGCATGAAATGAAATGATTAAGAAAGGTGCACCCTGATAGAGCTCAAATGAATTCGGTAAAGATTAGTATCATGATACACCAAGAGAAATGATGTCTTACACATGCTAATTCATGTTCAATTATGGTTTACTCATGCTCCATGTGCAATGAGCATTTTCTCATGCTAATATCATGTTAAATGTTGATGCCACATTTCCATGTTATGATAATATTGCTACGTCTCACCTTTATGTTCATGTTTCTATTATTCTCCATTGATATTCCTATTTCCTATCATATAATATATTATTCATGTTATTCCTTGTTTACTCTCTTACTAGGATTTATAGATCAACCTTTTCTTATGCATTTCTTCAAGTTATTCCATTCAAATGATAAGTACAAAAGAATGTGTGTGGTCATGTAAATGATGTTTTCAATAAAGACATGTATTTCATTTTTATGTTGTTATGTAATGTTTTTATACCCCAATTAAATGAGACCTATCTATTTTATATGTTTCATCAAGTGAATATTTTATGTAATAAATTATGATTAAGTGTGAAATAATGAGCAGGGTTGTTACAGCCGGGAGGTGGTGTAGCTTGATGATCGAGTCACGCGACGAGGCGACCATTACCAATACATACATTGAGTGCCTCTTTAAGGAAGAGTTATTTATGGCGACATTATGCTTAGTACGCATATATGATTTAATGAACCTACAACCAAGTAGCATGACATTATATGAGTACTCAGCGAGATTCACAGAGCTTTATCATTACTCAACGGACATGGTGTAAGACCCATTTATTATTGCTCTATCTTTTGACCAGGGACTATGATAGGAGATCAGGGAATCCATGATATCACTTAGCATGCTAAATTAGGCTGGGGTGTGATAACGATCTCTACTCTTAGAGAGATTTCTGGTGGAGTAGGCACCAGCATCCAGAGTAACCAGTAGACACCATGCGAAAAAATCTTCAGTAGTGGGTAGTAGGCAACATACACGGGGGCCCAATGGGGTCAAGAATATCTGGGGACCATCACAGGATGAAGGATTGGTGGTAAAAGGATCCAAGTGTAGAGGGAGTTATTTAAAGTGAAGGGTGTGCTTCTCATGTGGCGGTCGGGGAAACATGGATTGTGATTGTTGGAGTATTCATGTAGAGGATCCAAAGATGGTCGAGGGACTACTGAGAAAGAGTAATAGGTTCCAGCAGGGTGGTCCGTAGGGTCACGGATGTGGAAGGGGGTTAGAAGAATAGCAGGCAGTGGGTGGAGGTTTGAGGTGCTGCCACCACTACCCTGAGGTGGTCCACTATAGGCTCTAGGAGTTTGTGGGATGGGGTGAGGCCAGCTTCAGGCAATGGAGATTTATGACCACATAACCCCAAAGATGATTATATGTACAGTCTATGTCTTCTTCAATATATCTGATGTTCTTATGGACACATGTGCGAGTCAGATTTTCTTTTCCTTGATCCTTGTTCAGAGCTAAAAGATATTCGTTGATCCCTTGGCTTGATCCTTATGGTTAGAGACTCATTAGGGAGGGGATTTTATGATTACACACTGGTGTTAGGAGTTTGAGATTACTCTTGGAGGTTAGATATTTGGATGGGAACTTCTTGTAGCAGTTTTGAGGCCTTAATAATTCGTCTTGGGTATGGACTGGTTACCTACAGTTCATGCTTAGATAAGTTATACTAGGCACAAAGTTTGTTGTGTTCATGGAGATGAGACCAGGTTGACCCTTACCAGCAAGAAGGGAACACTTAAAACACATGAAGGACTTTATTGGTAATGTTTCATGTTGATCACTCACTAGTCTGCTATCCTTACCCTTGGTGGAGTGGACAAGAAGTGCCCTCACTTTATTGTTGTGGTGGATGAGTATGAAGACATATTTCTTGTAGCTATTTTGGGATTACACCTTCATAGGGAGGTTAACTTTAGCATTGAAATGTACCTCAGTATGGCATCAATATCCACACCATCATATCATATGGCACTCATACATCTTCATGAGTTGAGGGTACATATGAAGGATCTACATATGATGGGCTTCGTGAGGCCGAGTGTTTAACCATGGGAAGCCCAAGTATTATTTTCCAAGAAGGTAGAATCGAGAATTAGATTATGTTTGGACTTCTAGTGCATGAATCCGGTGACCATGATGAAAAATAATCCACTAACAAGGACTGATGACCTCTTTGGTTAGCTAAAGGGAGTGAGATGGTTCTGAATGATAGAACCCATATTAGGCTATCATTATCTTCGTATATAGGATGAGGATGTTGCAAAGACAACATTATGGTGTTCGTATGGTAACTATGAGTTCTTGGTGATGCCCTTTAGTCATACCAATGGCCCTTCGGTGTTCATGGGACTCATGAATAGGATCTTCTAGCCTCACATTGACAAGTTCTCCATGGTTCCCATTGATGATATCCTTGTGTACTCTGCATCTGAGGAGGAGTGTGTGACACACCTACAGATATCCATTGATACACTTTGAGAGAAACTAATTTATAGGAAGCTCTTCATGTGTCAGTTCTGTATTTGGGAGGACCAATTTCTAGGATATGTCATTTTAGAGGCTGGAGTTGTAGTGAATCGGGAAAATATAGAGGTAGTTCATTCTTGGGATCCACCTAGGAGAATGGTTGAGTTGAAGAGTTTATTAGGTTTGTATGTATACTACTGGAGGTTCTTGCATGAAGTTTCTTGGTTAGATGCACCCCTATCAGCTTTAACATGGAAGATACAACCCTTAATGTTGATGGAGAGGTCCTAGCATAGATTTTATGAGGTAAGGCAGAGACTAATGAGTGCCCCCATCATGAGACTATTAGAAGATAGAATTGGGATTGTTTTATTATTAGACACATCAGGGACCAGAATTGGTTGTTTCCTTATGCCGAAAAAGACATCAATCACCTATGGTTTATATTATTTGAGTAATCACAATAAGAATTATGTGACCCATGACCTGGATCTAGTAGCTGTGTTCTTTTCTTTGAAGATGTGGTGGAACTACATGATGGGAGTGTGGTATCCCATTTACTCCGACCGCAAAAGACTCAGATATATCATCTCCATGAATTAAATTAACATGAGGCAGTGGAGGTGGCTAGTGTTATTCTAGGAAAATGACTTAGAGATAGTGTATACTCCTAAGAAGGGAAACATGGTGGTCGATGCACTCATCAAGAGATCCAGTTTTCAGTTTCTGAGTGAACTGTCAGAGCAGTTAGTTGCGAAGTAAATATCCTTCATGGTTGGGGATAGAAAAGATTATCCTCAGTCAATGTCTATCTCTCCCCCACTCCCAAAGCTTGTTAGGGGGAAAATCTTATGGATTTTTACTGCAAGTATGAACATCCTCATTTATTCTTTGGATAATCTCATGATGGATATTTGGTAGGTGTGGAACACATCATTCTTTTTCAGAGGGTGCACCATTGTACCAATGATGTAATCTGAGGTGGTTCTGAGGGTGTTACAGAACTCCCATTTTATTGGTCGACTAGGATTAAAAAAGGTGTTCCAAGATCTCTAACATCAGTATTGGTGGCCAGATATCATGAAGGCAGTGGAAGAGCTTGTTTCGTGGTGCCTCACTTGTTAACAAGTGAAGGCAAAAATGAGGTTCCAGTAGGCTTGACTTAGTCAATCGAGGTACCAGAGACGAAGTGGGATGGTATCTCAATAAACATAATGAGAGGATTAACTCTCACATCCAGAGGTCATGATACCATCTGGGTAATTGTTTAATGACTCCCCAAATCAACCCACTTCCTACCCATCTGGGAGTAGATATCAGTAGAGAGCTTGGGATTCCTCTTCGTGTAAGAGATAGTTAGACCCCACAGAGTCCCATCAATGATAGTCTTGGAATGAGACACGCGATTTACATCCCGGTTGTAGAAGGGATTGCAGGAGGCATTTGGGACTCAGCTATTATTGAGAACAGCTTTCCACCCATAGAATGATGGTCAGACAGAGATGACTATCCATGTTTTAGATTACATGATTTGTGCTTGCATCTGGGACTTTAGTTGATGTGGGGATGATCATCTACCTATGTTGTAGTTCACATAATAAAATAGCTACCAATCCACCATTGGTAATGAACCATTCAAGGCACTATATGGGAAACAATTCAGGTCACCATTATATGGGATAGAACGAGGGGAGTCATCACTCATCGATCCAAAGTTGTTATTGTCTACCACTGAGAAGGTGAATTTTATCCAAAAGCAAATGAGGATTTCACAAAGCAGGTAGAAATATTATTCTTATAGGAGATAGAGGACCTTGGAGTTCGATGAGGGGGGAAATGTGTTTCTTCAGGTCACATCTTGATGAGGATTATGATGATTTGGAGAACTTGGTAAGTTGTCTTTTAGATTCATCAGCCATTTTCACATTCTGAGCAGCGTTATCAAGGTGGAATACCATGTAACTCTCTACCTATTGATGCACCAGGTGCATAATGTCTTTCATATATCATAGCTTAGGAGGTACATAAATTATTCATCACACATCATCAACTAGGGTGAGTTGGAAATTATTTATGGGGCGACATTTTCAGAGATTATGGTAGAGATTGAGGATCTACAGTAGTGGGTCCTTTGTGGACGATAGATTATAATGGTGTGAATTTAGTGGCAACATGAGAATCTCCATGGGAGAACATGTGAGGGGGATCCTCATATCCACTCGCAGTACCCCCATTTGTTTGTTTAGAACTTATTTGGGCTTACGGGGCATATAGCCTTAAGGTGGGGAGAATGTAATATCCCGTAAATTTCAGGTTAATTTTTTTAATTTATATGGGAGTAATTTTAGACCAGGTTCTCATAAGGCCCCAGATTCCCTGTCCTGGTGATCCCATAATAAGTGTTTGAACTTTTTTTAAGTTTTTTTAAAATAGTGTGGGTATGTGATTTTGTAAGCATATAAATGGGTTCTTGATATAAAAATATGAGGGCACCGTTGTATCTAGAATGATGACTTTACCTAAGGAAAGACTTAACCTTTACTGACACAAGTTGAGGGAAAATGTTATTATTTAGACCGTTAATGTAAATATAATAAAAATTTATTATGAAAAAATAAAATAAACTTTTACATTATTTTTTTTAAGTTTAAAATTTCATTGCAATGTAATTACATTCCAACTCGTGCGTAACAGAAATGTTTTTCATAAATTAAACACTATAATGATGTAGTGACTCAGCATAACAGAAATGATGAAACACGATTTATCTACTTAATGGGTGAACCTGATACATGATCGTTGGAACAATCTAGTATCTCTCTAAACCCTTGTAGATTTAGCATTTCCGAACGATGATTGACGAACCTCTACCAAGAAAGGATCGTGGAATGATAAATGATAGCGGTTTAATCTCGGCCAACGAACGATCTATCCTAGAGGTAAGAGTTCCTTTCTATGTGAATTTCCTTTTTCACAGTTCATGGAATTGACCGATGAACGTGGGTCAAGCCATGAACAGGTGACCCGCGGATCGATAAATTATGCAGGAAAGGTTCTAATCTTGGGGTTTTAAATGGAGTTATCAATGATATATTCTTAAATCTCATTCCATCATTTTTTAAATTCTAACATGGTGGGACTAAGCCAACCTGAAGAAGGCACATATGCCTCCATTAATGGAGTTTTTTTTCTTTTTCATGATCATACCTATGGATTGACAGAGAGAAATATTTTAGTACATAGAATTGATGGTGAGGAACTTAGGATCCTAAAGGATCTTGTGGAAGAAAAAAAGGTCCTACGGAGAGGGTTTGGTGGCCCACGGAAGGAACCACTGGTGGAGATTCCATGGTAGTGGCACGCAGTAGTGGCAACATGTTGGAGGTGGCATGTTGTGGGATCCCACCACAGTGGTGAGTGAGGCCCATTGAAACGGTCAAAGGAAATGTATTGGGGCTAGTAGCATTGCGAGAAGATGCAACAAGTCATGTCACATCAAGTGGGTGGAGGCCAGCGGTACAGATGGACTGCGGTGGTGGACCCCACAGTGTCCCGTGGGGTGGAGACAGACGCAGTTGGTTCCACTAGTCTAGGAAAATCTCATAAGGTTGGGTTGGACCAGAACCGGGATGGATCCAGGTCAATTCGGTGATCCCCATGCCGGGTCGGGTCGACTCGGTCCGAACCCAGAACCAACTGTCCTTTTCCAATGAAGCGACCAAAACATCCATATTGTATTTCCAATTGATGATTGGATTTAGTTTTTGGGACCCTCACCATGATATGGTCCTTTTGAAAAACTCCATGTGAGCTTTCGTGGAAGTTGGGATAAGACTGATGGCTTGATGAGAATATTCTCTCAGAATCAAGCACGCTACGAGAGGGAATCACACAGGTAAATGTGATGAGAAGGAAGCGATGAGAGGAACTCAGTGGACTGGCAGAACTAATTGAAGAGTGGACCTTAGTGGCCTAGTAGACCATAGTTACAAGAGTATCTCAGTGCACCAACAGAAGAGTGAACCATTGTGGCCTAGAATACCTCAGTGGCACAATAGACGAGCACACCTCAATGGCCTAGCAGATGAGCAGGACTCGGTGGGCCAGAATTCTTAGTGATTAGGGGACCTTAGTGGACCTGCAGAACATAGTGATGACTGGACCTCAGTGTCCCATCAGGCCATAATGACTCAACGGGGATGATTCGCTCAGCTGTACAAGATGTTCATCATCAAGACTAATAGTCTTTATTTTTATACTGTATGTTATACCCATATAAGCTGACAACTAATTTGTGTGTACTTTTCTTTGTCATATTTTCAATGTGGTTTGGGGTAACTAGTGTTTAGTTTGTTACTCACCCCTATATGGGCCACACATGCATGTATTGTGTATTGTGCAGATGACTTATGTTTTGACAAAGACCTTGGCGGTCTAGGACTAGGCAGTTTCTAATGAGGACATATAGGTGAGGCATACTCCTACCACTTAGGAAAGATAATCTTCACCTACTCTTCATGTGGGGTTTCTTATGGACATATTTTTAGAGACTTGTGGACCTCACTATTTAGATATTATATTTTGTTCAGTTTTTATTCGGGCCCCCTTTACTTCCAACATTGTACATTTTACTCTTAGTGGTTTTCTTAGTATCATGCAAATTTTCCCTTATCAGCATTGTGGGATGGGGTTGTGAGTGTGTGTGTGTACAGGTACTTGGAAAATTCCTCCATCTTGCAGGATAATACCTTCAGTGCTAGTCGCCAGCCCATGACCTTTGGGATGTGGGCTTGGGATAGTCATTTCATGGGCCCTAGTGGAAGGGTCCTAACAAAGTCTATCATTCTCTATAATTATTTGTTCTTTTAATCCATTTCCATTGCATGACAATCCACCAATTTTCTCCTACATTGAAACCTAGTTATGTTTTATCCAATATTATGTTTTTACTTCCATTTCTCTATTAATAATTTGTTTATTAACCATTTTATAATGTCGATTTTCAAAAAATGAGTTCTTAAATGTCAAACCCTTGATATCTGAGTTTGAGATCAAATTATTAGGATTAATTTTATTTATCAAGGGTACAATTTAACACCATAATATTCTAAATGAATACAATTTTATTTTATACTTTATGTGATACTCAACAACAATCTTAAACAACCCATGAAATATATTTCTTTACTTTTATTCTATTTGATGGCTTATAGAAAATGAAACCTTGAGACTAAATGAACAGTAATGTAGAATATCATAATAAACTAGATGTTAAATTTTAGGTAATATTATTATTAAGGAAAATATAAAAATGATGGTTATATATTTTTTAGAAATAAAATTAGCATCTTCTAAAACAAAAACAAAATTTATGAAAAAAATATATTTTTTTTCTAAAATATGGTTTGGTCTAGCTTTCCAGTCAAAATCGAAAATTAAATATTAAAATTTTAGAATATTGTTTTGTAAAAAAAAATTATTTCTGAACAAATTTATAGAAATTATATTATGGTGAACTTTTTGGATTTTTCTAAAATGATTCATTTTTTGAAGAATAGTAAAAACAAAAGAATATTAACTAAAAATTGGAATTTTTTAAAAATTATTTTTAAAGTTAAATTATTATGTTAAATTAAATTTTTTTAAATTATATATATTAATCCAATTTAGGTCATTGTAATTATTTATATTTTTAATTTCTATATGAAAACATTTCAAACATTTAACATTTTATCTTTAAAGCCTCACTTTTTAATTGTGTCTTTATGATTAGTTTTAAAATAAATATTACCACTTTTGGAAAAATGTATTTCATATTTGAAATAAAAATAATTTATATTAAATATTAATTACAACTTTATTATTTTACAATACTAATAGTAAAATCTATAAAACATCTTTACTATGGTTAAGTTAAAAATATGGTTATCGGGGGAGGGGATGGTGATCTAAAGAGATAAGGATTAAAAATGACCCAAACCTTTTAAAAACCCATTTTATATCTATATTCCAATATAATTATATCTATGTTAGATTATTTACTAGTTTGGGGCCTTATGGAATGTGAAAAACAATTTGTTACACATTTTTCGTTTCAAAAATTACAATTGTGAAAATCACCTCACATATATAAGGCCACCGACATTCCTCCCCTATTCACACTTCAAATGACAACAATTTCGGCCATTACCTAACCAAATCACATCCCTAGTACCATCCTCTCATATTATAAGCATTATTTTTGGTAATAAACTCAGATTAATAATGCTTTCATTGCAATCTAAAAGAAGTTCCCTGATGATGAGGTAACATTCTTTAATGGGCGTTTTTACATTGTTTATTATTACACCACAATAAGATATTATTAAACTATGAATATACTAAAATCATCATAATTTATATACATAGATTTAATTATGTTAATGGATGACCTATATGCATCCCATCTTCCATCAAATAGATTATGATATCATCATTCATGTGTACGGGGGACTACCGCTTCGCGAATCGATGTCCTTAGATTTCCATCACCACCTTTCAGGGAGAGATGAAATTATGGATTTACCATATGAATAGACAATTTATGATGTCATTATAATTATTTAATTTTTATATCATAGATCCCTTTTAATGTTCCAATATATTTAAAATATGATAATACCACTCATTTTAATTGTGGACTATAGCCTCGTAAAGCGAGGTGATTCATTTTTCACTTATACTACACATGGAATTTAATAAGGATAAAATTAAATAATATATGATATATATTTGATATTATATTTATTCTAAAAATTTAATATATGACCCAGTTCCTTTCATGTTCACCCTTTAGGGAAATGAAAACATCGCTAATGCATATGTATGACCTAATGTCTCCATGAAGCGATCTGATCTATTCTCCATCTTCAAATTTCAATAATGATTTAAAAAAAAATATTTATTTCTTATATGAATAATTTAATTTTTCATATTAAAAAACTATATAAAATTTATAAGAACTAGAACATTCATGAAAAACACACTTGATAAAAAAATCCAATTAACTCTAGAAACAATGAAAATAATAAAACATTATTAATGTAAATGTGGTAAGATGTTATAATAGGATACTATATAATCTTATAAATATTATTATTGGCTGGGTATAAATTAATAATATGCTTAAAACCATTATACAATATGTTAAATGAAATTCAACCAAAATGAAGAGTGAGGTAAGTGACATCATCTCAATTACCTTTCATTGAGGCATATTATATTATTATGCACATAATTTCACTTATATGGTTTACATAATACCCATATCTCATGAAATATCATGTATCATTAATAATTAATCTTATTTTAGTTTTCAAACAAAATTATTTCATCCAATGGGATTTTAAGCGAACATTACCATGTAGCAAGAGACTTAGTCTCGATTTCCCTTTGTTGAGGCATATTATTATGTTATGAACCTAATTTATTTTTTATGGTTCACACACTACCCATTTTTAATTTAATATCATTGATCCTTCATAATTCATGATATTTTAATTTTCAACATGATTTATTTCTTCCAAGGGTGAATTACCTGAATTTTTCCATGTGTTAAGGGACTTCATCACAATTTTCCTTCACTGAAGCATGTTGTAATGTTATGAACCAAAATTAATTTAAATGGTGTTTATAAAGACCCTTTTAAATTTATTTTCATGATTCATAAATAACTCACATTAATTTCTGATTCAATTTTATTTATTTCATCTAAGTGTATTTGACATGAAAATTATGAAGTGGTAAAGAATTTAATTAATAAGTTTCTTTTTATTGGGTTATATTACTTCTTAATTTTTATTGATATTATAAAATTATGTATGAAATGAATTTTTACTATATTATGTTCTAATTAAACTAATTTTATTGTATCTAAATTTTACACACATAACTAGTTGATTTATTAATTCTTGATTCAATATTATGATCAATGTAAGGGTTTATTTCACAATCTCGTTTTAATCAAAATAGTGTATACCAAAATTTACATTGAAGAAAAATATGTGATCATTGTAAAATAAAATTATTTTATTTTATTCTAATAGATTAATTCATGAAATTTTCAAGTAATTTTAATATTTTTTCTACTCTTTGTAAATAAAATGGTTGAGAACTTGTTCTATGAAAATATGACATCATTTAACTCTTTGGTCAGAAAACTATTTTCATCCAAAAACCAATTTTATAATAATGTTTTAAACCTTTTAAAAATATTTATTAACGTAATTTTACCCTTTGTACCTTTTTAATATGTTTGTAATGGAATCTTTATATCATTAAAAAAATAAGGCCCATTTTGGTTTTACCAATAATGTGAAAGGAATTGTTTTTTATTATGAACGACATGAAAATATATTCACCATAATGACAAATAAATGTTTTAAAACATATTTTAAAAGATTTAAAAGATTTTTTTCAATGAAATTTATTTTCAAAATATTTTTAAAAAATTGTTATTTTAAATGATTATTTGAAAAATAAAATCGATATTTTCCCAATGAATGTTTTTAAAGTTATTTTTATGGTATTTATATTTATCTATGAAAACTACCCTCTATTTTACATATACTATAATGGGGATATGTCTTATTGATACCATCTTTATTATTTTTATGGATATTTTATGATCATTTTGACCATATAATGTTTTGACAATCACATTCTTCATTCATTTTTTGTATTCATTAACATTCCCATGAAAGATTCTCTTTCCTATAATAATTGATCAATAAATTTCCATTACATATCCATATAATTCAGCATGGATATTATTATTACATAAACTATATATAATTTACATATATAGTTTTTTTCATTGATATTTATTTTATGGAATGGGTAAAAATTGATAATTTTGTATTCTTTAATCAATAATGATATTTGATGAAAAAGAACATTATTCATGAATTATATTGATTATTCTATTTATATGGAAAGAATTGGAAATATAGATATGGATGGGGCCCTATTATAGATATCCCCTAAATGCATTAGTAGTATTATTATGTGAATTAGTAATATAACAGTAAATGAGTTTTTACATATAGCTATAAACCAACTTATGAAAGGTCTTGATGGTTAAGGTTTCATGTTCCTGAAAAAATGTGGTCTAATAATTAAGCATTTACATAATTATGAATTAATTAATTATAATCCATTATATTTTTTCTATGATATTATATTAGGATGCATCTCATTCTCAATTTACTAATTAAATGGTATGTGTCTTCATTTACTTGACATTCCATACTGATTATGCCTTGTCTAGTTATGACAGTCATGTTTTTGATTAGAAGGAATATGTTTTCATTGATTTACCTTTACATATTGGTTATTCTAATCAAGTAATTTAAATGGAATGTTTGTTCAATGATTTGCATTTTCTTGTTGATTATTCATATTTATTTATGATATCTTCTGATGTATATAATCCTTACCGAACATTTGAGCTAAAGTTTATTTAGTTTCATTTACCATGAATCCAGGAAGTGTACTGTGATAGATATGTAGGGATATTCTACAAGGAAAAATATTATTCTCGATAACAAATTATGTTGTAATCTTGGATATCCAATGAAATATAGGAATCATGTATGTTTATGGTTTACCAATAATACTAAACTAATCATTCATTCAGGATGTGATTCATTGTATCTCATTCTAGTATTGGAAGGAAGACACGTGCTCAAGGATACTGGGATTGGGTTCACCAAAATATTATATAATATAATTTTGGTCGGATAGGAGACTCAAGAGGGGGTGCGGGTGAATTGAGTTACCAATTAAAATTTCATTTTAAAATGGATTTAAAATAAATCCCTCATACAGAATAAAATATATCCTAGTAAACTACTATAGTATATTTATAAAAATATTCATCCCTTAGATGATTTATAAATGAGTGATTAGTTCTCAGTTGAAATCATTTGAAATACTGTTTTGACTTCTCAAATCAATTTACTAAATAAAATTCAAATATAAACATTGTCTAAGATTAACTATCAAAGTGGAAGAAATGTTTTTAGTTTTTTAAAATGATAGATCTGTGAATTAAAAACATTAAATGGAACTTTAGAAATAATAACAAGATGTTTAGTATGAAGTTGAGATGTAGTATTATTCACATGGTAATCAACTCTCCACCCAAGTAGTTTATATTAACATAAATTTGATCCAAACCCTGGATAAAGGTATAAAACAGCACATACAGTGTTTCCCTGGTCAAAAAGACATATTCCATTGTTTTTATGTGTGTGAAATTAGTGACAAGACACACCTGGACCACTTCCACTATTGTCTATGGGAATATATGGTGTAAGAAGATATGATTAGTAGATATCTAGGTATCTTACATTTATGCACATGTGTCATTTAATGTTAAAACATAGACATAATTAGAAACTGATAGTAATGTAAATAAAGTACAAAGAATGATCGGATAAAATAGTAGAAGGGGTAGTGTTTCTCTATGTCATATTCATTTCAGCTTTCTGACTCCTTGAAGGTATCTTAAAATCAGGCTCAAGTCGTTTTTAGGAATTTATATGAAAATAGAGTATCATAGAATCATCTGTCTTGTGGAATATGAGATATCCAAGTGTAAAATAAAAATATTTTTCTTAATGTGTTCTTCAAAAATTATCAAGTAGAAACTTGCACGCATGAAAAAAGTGTTGTTCAGTTTGGCACACTTTTTGAGTCATATTTTTTCTCCTTTTTCACAAGCGGTCCCTCTTTGTATTTTTATATTGAATATTATAATTATATTTTTCACCTAACATAAATAATGTTCTACATCATGTTTTGGAACTACAAACCTCATACTGTAGTCTGAAATCAGTTTTAGTGGTAACTGTATAACGTCATTTATTTAATCAGTAGCTATAAATTTCACAAATATGACTATTAGAAATATTGAATTTAAAATGAAAAATAAAAGGTAGTGGTGAGTCTTTTGAGTAGTGATTATCTGGTCGTAGGTTGATTCAACAATGACTCGTGGTTGGTATTTTGGTGACTCATTAGAGTGGTGACTTAGACTAATGGTGATTTAGGAGTGGTGAGTCAGGAATGGTGAGTCAAGAAAAGGGATTCATACCAAGAACATTATGCCAATATATATTGTAATAGTGATACATTGGAGTGGAAACTCCAGATAATGATGAGTTCAGAGTGTTGATTCAGGAATGGAGTGTAAGCCTTTGCAATTGATTCTACATTATTGGTGAGTCTGCCTTTGCGGTGATTCAGGTTAATGGTGACTCATACATAGTGTATTCATACAATCTATATTCTAATTAAAATGATTACATAATGTAGAAATATAATTACAAATATAATTATTCATGATTTGTGATTATTAAAACTAGGATAGGTCAAAATTCTCCCTCTTTTTCATGATCACAAATCATAGAATTACTCTTAAACAATTAATATATAATATGGATGAACATAGAAACATTCTAATTGTATTAGAGAACATAAAATAACTTAAATATTATCATAGACATAATAAATATCAGAGAAGCAATAAAAAATAATAAATCAATATTTATATGACATAATTTATAGTTATATTCCATAATTATTTTCTGCACTTTTTGGGATTGTGAAAAAGATAAAAATAGATAAAAATCTAAAGGATGGAGGAAAAATGAATATATATATATATATATATATATATTGATAAAAATGTTCCAAGAATAACCCCATAAAAACAAAAGAACTAATTTGACAGCTACTCAATGGTAACATCTAGGGGTTCTTTCCCTTTAGAAGATGTGCTGGGAATATATGATAAAGGCTTGGGGACATCTATCAGCACTGTACGAGGATATGATAGAGTGAAGCAGTGAAGAATTTCTTTATCTATGAGTTATATTAGCTGCAGAATGTGTTCTCAATAGATATCTGAATCCAGATAATTGTTTCTCTCTAAATGATTTTATGTCATCCTGACTTACATAATTGGATGGTATCTGGGCATTGTAAAGTGAAGATGCCTTAACCAATACTTTATTGAGTTGAAAATATTTTGATAAGTCCATTTTCTTATTATGTATCCCTAAGGTTTATTATATTCTAGACAACCCAAACCAATACCAATATAGCTAGTGTATTTTTACCATTCATCCAAAGAAGTTGTATTAAAAGGGGTGGGTGCTTCAATTCATACCAAACTAGGGGTTTTCTACCCATAAATAGAATATCCCTTTTGATTATAAATAGTTTATATCAGTTAAATATCATTATCTATATCCACTATGTCAGCTATAATTTTAGGTTCCTCTGTTTCAACCACATATTTCTTTGATCTTTCAACCATTTCATCATTGGCTACAGCAGGAAGATCAAAATTGATTCCATCTACTCTATCATGATTTGAATAATCCGAGTTGTAATCATCCCTGTAATAGCCCGAGATTTTATGAAAAATATTCTTTTTATTTCACTAATGTCTTGTGTTGTACACTACACCAAAAGGAGCTTGCACAACACGCATCCTTGACTTGCCTTGCATTACACGCAATCACGACCTTCCTCGATAGCGTGTGTAGTACGCAATAACGAGTTTCACTAAACAGTGATATGCTATTAAAATGTTATTAAAACTAGCCGTTATGAATAGTAATAACCACTTTTTGAAATTTTGTAAATTTTATTTTTCAAAATGGATTTCATTTTTGGATTCGGAGTATCGAATTTAGCCTAAGGTGAAATTTTGGTACATTTCGGATAACTTTCATATTCTGATGAATAGTGAAAATTACTAAATTTTAATTAAAAACAACTTTTTTAATCAAAATAATTAATAGTGATAAATTATTAATTTGAGTGGTTTTAAAGTATATTTAGAATATATTTTTACAATTCAATACAATGTTGGTCATTGGATGTAATTTCACATTTACACCAGACATAAACAAGTGTCAATCTTTTGATAGATATTGTTTCTTAAAAACACGCTATTTAACAGCGGGATTTAATTGTAAAATTAATTAATGCAACTTCTATGTTATGAATTTGGTAAATTAGACTTCATTTTTGAATTTGGAATATGAAATATAGCTTAGGATGAAATTTTGGCATTGTTCTAAAAAACATCAATTTTTGATGAATAGTGAAACTACTAAGTGGTAGGTTAAAAACTGAATTTTACATAAAACTTAATTTTACCGCTTCTGTGAATGGAATTTCGAAAATCCGACAGACACGGTTAATATCAAGGACTAAAATGTGGTTCAATGAGATGAAAATAATTTTTGGTGAATAGTAACTTTTTACTTTTTTTACCACGGTTAATAGTAAATAGGGTAACTAAGGGTAAATATGATATTACTATTACCCTAACACATGTCCTAATTCTATTGGATAAGTGTAATTCGACCAAAAACAACCTTATGAATATAATATGACCATTTAGGTCCACTTGGATTAGATTATGACATTTAATATTATTTTATTTAATGAATAGTTAAAATAGTTAAAATCAAAGTTTAATAACTAAAACATTTTTAATATGGGGTTATACATAAGATAAATTCTACTATAAATATTCATTATAAAGATAAAAAGATTTACTACATAATGATATTTTATTTTTAATTTTTAGACTTTAAATAAATTAATTTATTTATGACACAACGATGATGCAGTAATTACCCTTTTAAGGAAATATTAACATAATTGATGTTATAAATGCTCAAATGAATGTAATTTGAGACTTTTTATGAATTCCACTAATTTTATAAGTTACTATGATATATTAGTGTTGCTTTAATCAACTTTGTTCGAACATATAATTCTGTTATGACTTTCACAAAAATCATATATCAAATAGTGTCAAAATTGACACAAAATAGTTTTTAAATCAAATATTTTATTATTAATTGTTATTTTATTCCTAAAAATCTAAGGTTCGGCCAAATGACTTAGATAAGGATATATATATTAATAATAAACAATTTGGGGTTCGTTTGGCATGTTATAGTAAGTGTATTAACCATATAGTGTAAGAAAACAAAAAGACCCGGTAAAAGTTAAATTATTTAACTTAGAGTTAAATCTAATTGATAAGGTTAAAATAATAACCTAAACTTGTCTAAATCCTATTGGTTGATAGGATTTAGACCCATCCCCACTTTAGATTCGAAATAAGACCCTTTGGAACCATTAAAAACCGATTTTGACTTTAATATAAAATAATATTTTGAGATATTCCTAAAGTGCCCCTCTCCTCCCTTATAAAAGGGCACCTCCTCCCCCTCCTCCTCACACCAAATTGAGCACTCAAGCTCGGCCAAACCCTGCCAAAATCCCTTCTCCACTTTCCTAGAATAATCCTAGAGGTCCTGGTCTTCTTCAAAGACCAATCTTAGTTCCCTAAGTGAAGGATTCAAAGAGGCGTTTCAAAGAAGATGTAATATCCATTACCGATCTTTTCAATTTCTTTCTTCTTCAACTTCTACTTCTTTAGTTGTTTCATGATAAAGTAATAACATAAGTATTTATTATATACTTATATGTTATTATAAATATGAAGCAACTATAATTAACCTTATATCCATCCTACGGAAAAAGGAAATCACCGCGCGTGCGTACGTACGGAATACCGTCTCCACGTCGTGGTGTAATCTATTTTCCGCCACCACCTAAATTGGATGGGTATAATGGTGTAAATAATCACTATACATAGTTATTACAACATCATATTGATTATGATATATTGTATAATCCACTCCAATTCAATTCAATATTTATGTAAATGATATCATCGCTTGTGCGTACGTACGGACTACCGTCTCCACGACGCGATGAGATTCATTCTCCATGTTAACCATTTAAGAATGATTATAAAGTATACATAAGAAATAATAATGAAATATATGAAATTAAAAATCTACTGAATTTATGTATATATATAAATATATTTATTTCATCTACTTACTTCCATTCAAGACAATACGGAAAGGAAAACAGCGTTCATGCGTACGTACGGACTACCGTCTCCATGAACGGTGTTTTTCATTTCATTTATCTATCTATTATATATATATATATACTGACTATATATGATATATAAATCATATTTTATATTCTAGAAGTAAGTAAATCATGATATAAGTAATAATAATGTCAAGAAGAACAAGTCAAAACATCTACGATAAATGAAACGATTTTACCCAAAACGCTTCTTTAACATGGAATTTACAAAAGAACGGGTAATATAATGTCACAAGTGAACCATATATGATATCATAACAATGAATATGATTCTGTAAGAAGTCAATGACATTATTTAAATCATTATACAGGAGGTTCGGACACATACGAAGCAAATCGGACCTAAGGTAAAGGAAATATCACAATCTCACTTTTATCTGAGATTGTTTTTACTTTGGTAATTACTGGGGTGTATTTTATCATCAACATCCATGTTTCCTCAATATGTAATATTATTTTCATCCAAATACAATTTTTTAAATCCAATTTTACCCTTCGGTGAGTTTTTAGTAAAAAAATATATGAAAGGAATCTTTTGACGTTTTTCATACGAGGTGTTTTTGACTTTTCCGACAAAAGTACGAAAAATGTTTTTTTTAACTTATACGGCATGAATGGATTTTTAAAACATTATTTCCAAGAAGCTTCCTTTACAAGTTTTCATGTTTATTTTTAATCAACTTCTTTTAGTTTAGAATTTTATGACATTTTAAGAAAAGAAAAGTGTTTTTTAAGAAGAAAGGATATTTTCCTCAAGAATGGAGTTCAAGTGTTTCATCAAAATTATTTTCCATCTAAGATAATAAAGGGTTCTGTTTTTATACCTTTTATTACATTGATTTTATCATGTTGTGATGGAATAATTTTTATGAATTCCTTTATCTTATATGAATTGTTTTATGATGTCATGATGTTTAAGATTCCCATTTGTATTACATGGGTTACGCTATGATGTATGGTTTATGATTATGTGGCACACATAAGAAAGGATTCATTATAAGATGGGTGGGACCTATATCTCCCTCCAATGCATTGGGTAAATATTTTATATCTCATGAGATAGACATGGATGGAATGGTAGGTTATACCGGTTCAGTGAAACAGGACTGAAACGAGGGTTACTCGATTCAGAAAGGGACTTTGTCCACTAAGATAGTCTTGTCAATGAGTCTTGACTAACAAGAAATGATTCTCTAGGATTATGTGTGAATGCCACAATGTTTCATGTTTTAAGTTATGATTATTGTGATTACATTTCACTGTCATGATTTATCCCAGGTTATGAAATTATGACCTCTTTTGCCGGTTAAGATTTCCAAAAGTTATGTGCTTATGTATATGATATGATTGATATTTCTTTTGTTTACCCTTAATGAGCATTTGAACTCACCCTTTTATGTTTTCTTTTCCCCAGGATATAAAGAAAGGTTTTAGGTATAAATAAAGGAAGATCTTTATGGGAGATATTGAAGATCTTTCACCACGATTAGAAGATTACGTTCCGAGTTTCCAAAGACACTAAACTATTACGATCCTTGTGTGTGTGTTTTTGTTATGTACCAAGTATTCCTCAAAAGTAATGTAATGTCAATGTACTTCAGGATACGGGTCTCTACAGTTGGTATAAGAGGAAAGGTTTAGTCAACCTTTGGAAACTAGTATGCGAAAACGTTATTGAGATCCCTAGAGATATTTCTACGGTATGTCTAGGGATGTCCCTAAGGTTAAGTATACGTATAGGTTATAGTTCTAGAACTACGCTAATGATCATAGAATTAAACCTAAGATGTTAGATATTGATGATACTCCCCATTTATAATGTTGTTTTCTCTAGCATGATTTTTTCCTCTCGCAAGATTCTTTTTGTGTTTTAGTTAATGGAGGGAACCAGAAGGAATTCAGTTAACATTGAATCAAATAGAAAAATTGGTGACTATGAGCAATAAAATTGTGTAATTCCTAGAGAGAAAGATATTGCGATTATACCGAATCAGTCATCGTGATATATGATTAACAAGGTGAAATTTAGTGGTATGCCTAATTCATCAAAGAAGAGGAAGATAAACTATTATGCATGTTTGCATGTTGAGGAGCATAAAGAAAGAAAGATTGAGATTTCTAAAGAAGGGAAGAAGAACCTTGAGGAATACCTCAAATGGAGGGACCGATGTTATCTGTGTGGAGAAAAGGGTCATAGAGTGACAGACTGTTATGGAGTTCAATGTCTTATTTGTGGAGAACATGGGCATTACCCAACTCAATGCCCTGACCTAAAAAGATACTTCTAAATCAAGGAAGGACTTATTCCAGGACAATCATTGAAGTGGATGGACTGAAGTGTTCATGTATTGGTATTCAAGAATAGTGTTGTTGAGGTACTTTTATGGTGTATTGAAATATTTATGTATTGGTCTATTGTGGTTTTCAATAATTTTAAGGTACCGGTAACCATGAAAAGTGATTCAAATATTTTGGAAAGTAGATGATATGTGCATAATGAAGGGATAAGGAGAAAATGAAATGTTTGACAGTATTCATGAGCTCATGATTGATATAAGGACTAAGTGATATCATGGTTTGAGTATATATAATTTTGAGGATTTTGGTATGTGGAAAGAGTTAACTTTTAACAGCACTCATGTTTTCAATAAGGTTAAATGGGTATTCAAGAGATTACAAGATTAAGGCCTTTAAATGTTTGGAATGTGACCAACAAGATATATCTTATGATATATGGGATCAACGATGGTATTTAATCTCTGAGAGTGGACTGCAGTATTATGGATAAGCCTAAAGATTGGAATGGATTATGTTGGACATAAGTTAGTATTGTTTGTTTTTCGATATTATTGATGGGATGTTATAGTAATATAGTTTTAGAAAAAGGACAACCTGCAGGACGGGCGACAGCCCATCGCGTCGGACAAGGCTGTGGGAATCGAACCCACAACTGAAGTGCGACTGGCCTTTATCGCCTACCACTGGCCTACAGGAAGTCCTTGTTTAGTAGAAACTAGTTTTATTATATTAAGCAGTATGATATATGAAGTATAAGTCCATTTTAGGAACCATATATGATTAATCTCACTATAAACCGACTTATGTATATAATTTTTGCTAACCTTTTGTTTGAGACAGATGGAATGACCCGTCATTCTATCACATAATCTGCTAACACTTCACGAATAACAAATTCAACTTCATTTATTTAAGAGATGAAGTGGAAATTGTTCAAGGCACGAACAACAGTGAGATTGTACCCAAAATAAAGTAAGTATTTATTCTAATTCAAATTTTCAACTTTAGGGAAATGATCTTGAAAACCAAAAATGTTTTCCTAGTGATCTTATACCTGATGAATCAGATGGTACCTTATATCATCACAAATCTATGGATTTGTGATTACTGGATTTTCCATAGCCATGTTCTCTACCACTCTCCATCAGAACATGATGGTTAGATTTCTCTTCCATATCCATATTTTTACCTATGTGGAAACCCAACGATTAGTTTATTTGGGTAATCGTTACATTTCATACTTTAGTTTTTAAAGCCAAGTTTTGGTATTCCTTTTTATGATGTGGGTTTTCATTAAAGAAACTTTCGAATAGTAAACCATTTATAACCCCGACGAATTTCGAGGGTGAAATTCATTTTAAGGGGGGTAGAATGTAATAGCCCGATATTTTAAGAAAAATATTCTTTTTATTTCACTAATGTCTTGTGTTGTACACTACACCAAAAGGAGCTTGCACAACACGCATCCTTGACTTGCCTTGCATTACACGCAATTGCGACCTTCCTCGATAGCGTGTGTAGTACAAAATAACGAGTTTCACTAAACAGCGATATGCTATTAAAATGTTATTAAAACTAGCCGTTATGAATAGTAATAACCAATTTTTGAAATTTTGTAAATTTTATTTTTCAAAATGGATTTCATTTTTGGATTCGGAGTATCGAATTTAGCCTAAGGTGAAATTTTGGTACATTTCGGATAACTTTCATATTCTGATTAATAGTGAAAATTACTAAATTTTAATTAAAAACAACTTTTTTAATCGAAATAATTAATAGTGATAAATTATTAATTTCAGTGGTTTTAAAGTATATTTAGAATATATTTTTACAATTCAATACAATTTTGGTCATTGGATGTAATTTCACATTTACACCAAACATAAACAAGTGTCAATCTTTTGATAGATATTGTTTCTTAAAAACACGCTATTTAACAGCGGGATTTAATTATAAAATTAATTAATGCAACTTCTATGTTATGAATTTGGTAAATTAGACTTCATTTTTGAATTTGGAATATGAAATATAGCTTAGGATGAAATTTTGGCATTGTTCTGAAAAACATCAATTTTTGATGAATAGTGAAACTACTAAGTGGTAGGTTAAAAACTGAATTTTGCATAAAACTTAATTTTACCGCCTCTATGAATGGAATTTCGAAAATCCGACAGACACAGTTAATATCAAGGACTAAAATGTGGTTCAATGAGATGAAAATAATTTTTGGTGAATAGTAACTTTTTACTTTTTTTTACCACGGTTAATAGTAAATAGGGTAACTAAGGGTAAATATGATATTACTATTACCCTAACACATGTCCTAATTCTATTGGATAAGTGTAATTCGACCAAAAACAACCTTATGAATATAATATGACCATTTAGGTCCACTTGGATTAGATTATGACATTTAATATTATTTTATTTAATGAATAGTTAAAATAGTTAAAATCAAAGTTTAATAACTAAAACATTTTTAATATGGGGTTATACATAAGATAAATTCTACTATAAATATTCATAAGAAAGATAAAAAGATTTAATACATAATGATATTTTATTTATAATTTTTAGACTTTAAATAAATTAATTTATTTATGACACAACGATGATGCAGTAATTACCCTTTTAAAGAAATATTAACATACTTGATGTTATAAATGCTCAAATGAATGTAATTTGAGACTTTTTATAAATTCCACTAATTTATAGGTTACTATGATATATTAGTGTTGATTTAATCAACTTGGTTCGAACATATAATTCTGTTATGACTTTCACAAAAATCATATATCAAATAGTGTCAAAATTGACACAAAATAGTTTTTAAATCAAATATTATATTATTAATTGTTATTTTATTCCTAAAAATCTAAGGTTCGGCCAAATTACTTAGATAAGGATATATATATTAATAATAAACAATTTGGGGTTCGTTTGGCATGTTATAGTAAGTGTATTAACCATATAGTGTAAGAAAACAAAAAGACATGGTAAAAGTTAAATTATTTAACTTAGAGTTAAATCTAATTGATAAGGTTAAAATAATTACCTAAACTTGTCTAAATCCTATTGGTTGATAGTATTTCGACCCATCCCCACTTTATATTCGAAATAAGACCCTTTGGAACCATTATAAACCTATTTTGACTTTAATATAAAATAATATTTTGAGATATTCCTAAAGTGCCCCTCTCCTCCCTTATAAAAGGGCACCTCCTCCCCCTCCTCCTCACACCAAATTGAGCACTCAAGCTCGGCCAACCCCTTCCAAAATCCCTTCTCCACTTTCCTAGAATAATCCTAGAGGTCCTGGTCTTCTTCAAAGACCAATATTAGTTCCCTAAGTGAAGGATTCAAATAGGCGTTTCAAAGAAGAGGTAATATCCATTACCGATCTTTTCAATTTCTTTCTTCTTCAACTTCTTCTTCTTTAGTTGTTTCATGATAAAGTAATAACATCAGTTTTTATTATATACTGATATGTTATTATAAATATTAAGAAACTATAATTAACCTTCTATCCATCCTATGGAAAAAGGAAATCACAGCGCGTGCGTACGTACGGAATACCGTCTCCACGTCGTGGTGTAATCTATTTTCCGCCACCACCTTAATTGGATGGGTATAATGGTGTAAAGAATAACTATAAATAGTTATTACAACATCATATTGATTCTGATATATTGTATAATCCACTCCAATTCAATTCAATATTTATGGAAATGATATCATCGCTTGTGCGTACGTACGGACTACCGTCTCCACGACGCGATGAGATTCATTCTCCATGTTAACCATTTAAGAATGATTATAAAGTATATATAAGAAATAATAATGAAATATATGACATTAAAAAGATACCGAATTTATGTATATATATATATGTATGTCATCTACTTACTTCCATTCAAGACAATAAGGAATGGAAAACAACGTTCATGCATACGTACGGACTACCGTCTCCATGAACGGTGTTTTTCATTTCATTTATCTATCTATTATATATATATATACTGAATATATATGATATATAAATCATATTTTATATTCTGGAAGTAAGTAAATCATGATATAAGTAATAATAATGTCAAGAAGAACAAGTCAAAACACCTACGATAAATGAAACGATTTTACCCAAAACGCTTCTTTAACATGGAATTTACAAAAGAACGGGTAATATAATGTCACAAGTGAACCATATATGATATCATAACAATGAATATGATTCTTTAATAAGTCAATGACATTATTTAAATCATTATACAGGAGGTTCGGACACATACGAAGCAAATCAGACCTAAGGTAAGGGAAATATCACAATCTCACTTTTATCTGAGATTGTTTTTACTTTGGTAATTAATGGGGTGTATTTTATCATCCACATCCATGTTTCCTCAATATGTAATATTATTTTCATCCAAATACAATTTTTTAAATCCAATTTTACCCTTAGGTGAGTTTTTAGTAAAAAAATATATGAAAGGAATCTTTTGACGTTTTTCATACGAGGTGTTTTTGACTTTTCCGACAAAAGTACGAAGAATGTTTTTTTAACTTATACGGCATGAATGGATTTTTAAAACATTATTTCCAAGAAGATTCCTTTACAAGTTTTCAAGTTTATTTTTAATCAACTTCTTTTAGTTTAGAATTTTATGACATTTTAAGAAAAGAAAAGTGTTTTTTAAGAAGAAAGGATATTTTCCTCAAGAATGGAGTTCAAGTGTTTTATCAAAATTATTTTCCATCTAAGATAATAAAGGGTTCTATTTTTATCCCTTTTATTACATTGATTTGATCATGTTGTGATGGAATAATTTTTATGAATTCCTTTATCTTATATGAATTGTTTTATGATGTCATGATGTTTAAGATTCCCATTTGTATTACATGGGTTACGCTATGATGTATGGTTTATGATTATGTGGCACACATAAGAAAGGATTCATTATAAGATGGGTGGGACCTATATCTCCCTCAAATGCATTGGGTAAAGATTTTATATCACATGAGATAGACATGGCTGGAATGGTAGGTTATACCGGTTCAGTGAAACAGGACTAAAACGAGGGTTACTCGATTCAGAAAGGGACTTTGTCCACTAAGATAGTCTTGGCAATGAGTCTTGACTAACAAGAAATGATTCTCTATGATTATGTGTCAATGCCACAATGTTTCATGTTTTAAGTTATGATTATTGTGATTACATTTCACTTTCATGATTTATCCCATGTTGTGAAATTATGATCTCTTTTGCAGGTTAAGATTTCCAAAAGTTATGTGCTTATGTATATGATATGATTGATATTTCTTTTGTTTACCCTTACTGAGCATTTGAGATCACCCTTTTATATTTTCTTTTCCCCAGGATATAAAGAAAGGTTTTAGGTATAAAAAAAAGGAAGATCTTTATGGGAGATATTGAAGATCTTTCACCACGATTAGAAGATTACGTTCCGAGTTTCCAAAGACACTAAACTATTACGATCCTTGTGTGTGTGTTTTTGTTATGTACCAAGTATTCCGCAAAAGTAATGTAATGTCAATGTACGTCAGGATACGGGTCTCTACAATCACATACCTTTTCTTCCGTATCTCCTTCATTTTTATCATATTCTACCTCTTCTCTATCTTAATCATTTTCCATTTCCTTTTAATTTTTTTCATCATCCTCTTCATAAACAAAATTAAATTCTTCTCTATCTTTATCAATTTCTATTTCACTTTAATATTCATATTTTTCTATAAGAGTCCCTAATGTTGTAGATCTAATTTTATATTCAATACTTTCTTCCATAGTCTCATCATCACCATCATCCTTTAGAATAATTTCTCTATCGGGGGAGCATGTAAGGGTCTTAAAGATTCTTATGAAGGTTCTTCATTCCCTTTAGAAATATCAGGATCACTTCCTTCATTATTAGATAGAGTTTCTTCTTCCGTTATAGAGATAATAGTCTCTACTTCTTCATCGGAGTACCCCATTACTTCATATGGTTCCAAACAATGATCAACAATATATTTTGTTCTTATGGTATGGTTAATAGGTTTGAAATATTCATAAATATTTTCATTGTCCTCTACCAATTGTTTCTTCCACAGATTCGAGCTTATTTTCATCCCCTTGAATATAACCATGGAAATGATAAAAACACCCTAGTTTATGATTGCCACGTTATTTTATCTTAATAATCTTTTCCTTTTAACATATAAAAAAATAACTTTGAATAAAAAAGTGAATTTTATCTTGAATTGGGTTTAATCATATCATGTATATAAAGAATAATTTATTTTCATAGACTGATTTTAAATCCTTTCATCATATGATACAATAGATGCACATCCTGATACTTCAATGTGAAAAAACCACATTTTCTTAAGAATAGAAGGTTTTGGATAAATTTTAATAATAATATAGATTCTCCATCTAAATTGTATTCTTAGGACATCTATTTCCATTTAGATCTCTTAAAGCCTCTTCAAACTAGAAAAAGTCCCTGGTAGGGGTGTAACTTTCCAGATGATCTTTAAGGACACCCCCGTGAGGTAATCTTAAACATTCTTACCATATACATGAGGAGAAGAAGCATATGTTTTAGTTAATTCTGGTTCTTATTATGAAATCATCTCCCTCGGTCAAAGAGAACTCAACATATTAATAGAACTGAAATACTAAATTCAGATAAAGGGGTTTCCTATTATTTAAAAACCATTCCACACAACCATTATCATAAAATACTCTTAGAAAAATGGACCTATGTGAGGGAATCCATAATGTATAGAACTCTTTTTTCTATTACAATTACACATTTTGCGAGTTCAGGATTCAAATTTCCCTTATTCGTTTAACTCGAAACTATTTTTTTCTTCTTTGATAGTAAATTTTTTTCTAGAGTTCATTAAGATGGTCACTCATTCTAGCAATTCTGAGCATCTACAATTGTTCAAAGGTAATGGAGGAAAGGAGTGATGATAGAAATAGATGTTTTAAAATAGGCTTTGAAGGTCGAGAGTCCTGATGACATTAGATGGGTTTTGAATTTATCATTTCTGGATTCTAAAATTTATTACAAAAAATACATCAACTAAAAAATAAAAAATAACAATCATAATCAGAAACTAAGTCATAAAATTTTTTCAAAGCCCAAACAATTTTGGGACAAATATACGATGATACACTCAATGGTGAGACATCAACGGTGAGACGTTAATGGTGAGACTGTCAATGATGAGACATCAATAGTGATACAGTCAATATTGAGGCATATGGGGTGAAACATTAACCATGAGGAACTAAATGGTGAAACATCAATTGTGAGACATCAATAGTGAGACATCAACGGTGAGTAATAAATAGTGAGACATCAACAAAGTGTCATCGATAGTGAGATATCGAATGATTTTTACATAACTAAATGTATTCATTCCAAACTCATGTTTTATATAACTCATTATCTCAAAATTTAATGGCTTAATAAAAATATACCCAAGATGATGTTCAGTGGTAATGTATTTAGGAGTTATATCAAAATTTTGAAAATGATCTCTCAAAATTTGGGGTCTTACATAAATATGTTTTATCTAGAATGAGATAAAGTATTTTTAGAAATTTTTATAGAACGTATGTTATTGTAAGTTATGGGATATTTCAGAATTGATATCCATAATCAAGTATTGTATGTTTCATCCCCCAAACTTTGAGCATAAAAACTACCAAAAGCCAAGTATTCAGCTTTAGGAGTAGATAATGAAACAAATTTTTTTCTTACTACATCATGATACTAGTGACTTATAAAAAAATTGACATTTCCCGGAGGTTATTTTTCTATCTAACATTCATCCACAAAAAATAGCATCAAAATAGATAAATCAAATGATTTCCACTTGGATAGAACAATCCTAAATTGGTAGTGTATTTGAGGTTTTTGAAAAATATTTTAACAATATGTATGTGTGACTCTTTTGGGTTTTCATGAAAATTTTAACAAATACACACACTAAACATAATGTTAGGTTAGCTATAATTTAAGTATATAAGACTTCCAATAATACCTATGTATTTGGTTTGATCCACTTGTTTCTAAACCTTATTATGATCCAATTATTATTTGGTAGCGATGCGAGTGTCACTACCTTTAGTTCTATCTATACCAAATTTTTTTGAGGATATTTAGTATAAATAATTTGATTTAAATAATTCCCTCTTGGTTTTGAAAAATTTTAAATCCAAGAGAAAATTTAAGTTCATACATAAAACTAATTTCAAATTCACATTGCATAATTTTTGAAAATTTAGAACATAAGAAGTTTTTAAAAGAGACAAAAATAATATAATATACATATGTTTGAAAAACTAAAACATATTTAGAAATTATATTGATAAAAGGGTAGTGTTAGATATATCCTCTATAAAACCATTTGTAATAAAAAAAGACTTGATCTAATCATACCATTATCTAGGAGCCTGTTTTAAACCATATAAACCATCTTCTAATATGAAAAAAATCCTTGGAAATTAAGTATTCCGAAAACCTATGGTTTTCAACAAAAAAATAATCAAATATATAACCATTTAAGAATTCACTTTTGACATCCATTTGATATTGTGTGAATTTTAGATGATCTAAAAAATCTAGAATGTATATAATCACTTCAATACTAGATACATGTTCAATGGTCGCTTCATAGTATATCCCTTCTTCTTCACTATAGCCTTATGCAACTAATCTAGTCTTATTTCTTACTATAGTTCTATCTTCATAAACCTTATTTCTAAACACCCATTTAGTTATCATGGATAATATATCCTTGGGTCTATCAATAAGTTTAGATAAATTATTTATTTTGAACTCAGTTATATCTTCTTCCATAGACATTACCTAGAATTCATCTTTGATTTCATTATTGATATTCTTAGGTTCATACTATGAGAAAAAGGCTTGATGCTCAACCTGATTTTTTAGAGAACCTCTAATTTCTATTCCTTTTTTATATATACAACTACATTAACTAAACGATGTTTTTTAAGAGTCCAAATGCCTATAGAGAAACATGGTCTCATTTCCTATAGTTCTGATATAGATTATTGTTCTATAGGTTCAGAGTTTGGAAATTTTCTAGAACTAAATTATTATTTTGGTTTTTTGATAGCAGAATCAGAAGGATTGGAAATTAGTTCTAGATTTGATAGATCATAATCAGAATTTTTTTATTGAGATTTTGGGCACATGTGGGTTTGTTTCATCAAATTTAATAGGTAAATAGTTTTCCTCACATTTAGTTCACTTATAAAAGACTATATAGGATTTTTTATAAATTTAATGTCCTATGAATATTCCTTCATAACATTTGGATGAATTTTTTTTATTATCCTTACTTTTACGAATAATGTCTTCGTAGCCAAAAACTATAAATTTGTTAACCTTAGGCATCCTATTATTCAATAATTTTATTGATTTTTTCTTAAATATATGTCTAACTAAGACTCTATTGATTTCATATCAGGTTTTATTTAGAACATTTACCCTTAAATAGATAGTTAAGTCATATTAATTGATCATATTACTAAAAATATATTGAAGGTTTTTGTTTCTTTATTCTAAAAATCCATTCTGTTGAGTTGTACTATAAGTATAGAAGTTGTGACTATGGACATTTTGTGAGGAAAATTATTTGAAATCTTGATTTTGAAACTCACGTACATGGTCACTTCTTATGGTATTAATTTTATGTCCTATTATATTTTCTACTAATCTAGCATACTTGGTATTATATGAACTAGCATTACTTTTGTGAGCTAAAAAAATCCACGTATAGCTATAAAAGGCATCTAAAATTACATAAACTTAATTATTTCCATTTAAACATGAAACTGTAGATAGTCCAAACAATTCCATGTGAACCAAATCGAGAGGTTGAGAAAATGATAATTAGTTATTTTTTATATAGAATATCTTATATTGTTTATATTTTTGACAAGGATTAAATTCTTTCTTGTGTGGAAACAAAAGTTTGGGTAGATCCCTTCCTAACTCTTTTATAGTATGATTTATAAGCGAGTGGATGTTACAATGGTATAGTCTCAAAGGACAAAGCCTGCATTCTCTATTAGTACAACTTAAGAATGAAACATTTTGTGAATGTAACGAATCCATATTAATAGAATAAGCATTGTAATTTCTACATGTAGTAAAAAAATAAATCATTATTTGATTAAAAAATATTGCATTAATTTTTTTCAAATTTGACTTGGAAAACATCAACACATAATTTTGAAATGAAGTGACTATTATAGTTTAAACCATAAAAAATACTTTATAAATTAAAATTGAATTGGTGATACTAATTTGGACAAGACCAATAACCTTTCCTTTATCATTGACACTAAGTGTGACATAGACACCGTTAATCTTTATTAATTTATTGATTTTTAAGTTGTATCATATCATATTTCAAGAACACCCATGTCCATATACCATGAGTTCTTATAGGAACTGTTCAAGAAGCATTCCTAAAAATTTGATCAGAGAAGAAATGATTGTGGTACCCATATTTTCTTGGGTCTAGAAATGTATGTAATCAATGATTTAGGAACCCTTATAGTCTTAATTGGTTTCTTTTAAGCAGTTTGTAAAGTTATAGAGAAATACATTCTATTATTTTCCCTAATATAATATCTAATAGAACTATTGTCATAGTTGGATGTAGTAGAAACATTTTCAAAACAAGAACTACTAGAATATTTTCCATATTTGGAATAAATATTTTTTTTATTATTCTCATCGAACCAACTTGGTAGCCTATACCTGTAGTGTATTTTGGAGAAATTTTTTCTCCATGAATTTTTCCTAAAATATTTTTCCCATCAGTTGATATTTTTAGATATCTCATTAATTGTTCATTTCATTGATTAAGTTCAATGCTTTCTTTTAGAAAATTTATATTTTCCTCCTTTTCATCAAAAACAGATAACTTGACATAAATAATAAGAGTACATTGTTTTAATGTGTTTTTCCTTTTTCCAAATAGAATAATCCTCATGCATATTGTAATAATCTATCAATTCTTTTTTAGTCATTTTCTCATTAATATAACTTGCATCTTCATCTACAATGTAATGATGCTATTAGAATTTTTTCTATTTGTGATGGGCTATTTACGACGTGATCCCATTACAAAAACTCTTTTGCGATGGGGTCCCATCAGAAATAGCCCATTGTAGAAAACAACGTTAGAACTAGTAATTTTTTGACAAGCCCTTCACAAAAAAAACTACTTTCGACGGGAAGCGGTCCTATAGCAAATAGATCTCTGATTAAATAAATTATATATACAAGAACCTATTGTGATGGGACCATCACAAAAATTATTTACGACGGGACGACAGACCATCGTAAATAGCTTTATGTTATAAACCTGTTGCAACGGGACCATCACAAATAAGTTTTAAATATATATATATATATATATATATATATAATCTATTTGTGACGAGACCACATTAAAAAATGTACCGTTAAAAATAATTAATAAAATAAAACAATAATATAATTATCATTAATGAAAAGTTTATATTAATATTATTAAAATAATAAAAATATTTAAAATATCAAAATTCTAAATATTTGAAAATACTTAACAAAATAAAAAAATTTAATAATATTATGATTAATGAAAAAATAATAATATTATTATTAAAATAATATTATTATTATTATTATAAGTAAAATGAAAAAAAATTAAAATAATATAATACTAATAATAAATAATAAATATTAAAATATTAAAAACAATAAAATATATATATTATGCAATATTCACACCAATATAAAAAAAATTATATATAGTTTATATTACAACAAATGTTCAATTCAAATGTTTTTAATAGAACAAAAAAATCACTCCGTGGGATGATCGTCTGGAGGAGCAGGAGGAGCTTCAGGAGACGATGGAGGAAATTCCATCCCTAAACTACGAGTTAGATGACGCATGTAATCCATCTGCTCATGATGCTACTGCTTCCATCGACGCATGTCCTCCTCATGCTACTGAGGCATATCTTCCTGTTGCTTCTACAAACTATCTATAAGCTCGGTTTGAGCTCACAACTACTCCTCATATTATGAGCCAAAATATGATGCCTCTCCACGAGCTCCTCTAGAGCTGGACGCCGACATCGCAGGAGTACCATAATAAGTCCTAGGAGTCAAATGAGAGTCGATACCAATTATGACCAATTATTTCTAATTATTACTGTTTATTCCAATTTATTCCTTTTTTCTATTTATTTTTATTTATTCCAATCTATTGCTATTTATTTCTATTTATTCCCAATTATTCCCAATTATTCCTATTTATTCCTATTTATTTATTATTATTCCAATTTATTCGTTATTATTCCTATTTATTCATATTTATTACTATTTATTTCTATTTATTAATATTTATTCCTAATTATTCCTAATTATTCCTAATTATTCCTATTTATTCCTATTTATTACTAATTATTACTAATTATTACTAATTATTAATAATTATTACAAATTATTACTAATTATTACTAATTATAAATAATTATAACTAGTTATAATTAATTATTACTAATTATTACTAATTATAACTAATAATTACTAATTATTACTAATTATAACTAATTATTACTTTTTATTACGATTTATTACTATTGATTACTATTTATTACTATTAATTACTATTTGCTACAAATCATTACTAATTATTACTAATTATTACTAATTACTACTAACTATTACTATTTATTACTATTTATTACTTTTATTACGATTTATTACGATTTATTACTCGTTATTACTATTTCTTACTAATTATTACTAATTATTACTAATTATTACTAATTATTACTAATTAACACTAATTATTACTAATTATTACTAATTATTACTAATTATTACTATTCATTACTATTTATTACTAATTATCGCTAATTATTACTAATTATTACTAATTATTACTAATTATTACTATTTATTATTATTATTATTTATTTATTAGTATTTATTAGTATTTATTAGTATTTATTACTATTTAAAATATTTATTATAATTTATATATTTATTACTATTTATTAATATATATTACTATTTATTACTATTTATTACTAATTACTACTAATGAGTACTATTTATTACTATTTATTACTAATTATTACTAATTATTACTATTTATTAGTATTTATACGTATTTATTATTATTTTTAGTATTTATTAGTATTTATAACTATTTATTTCTATTTATTACTATTTATTACTATTTATTACTAAATATTAGTATTTATTACTATTTATTAGTATTTATTACTATTTATTACTATTTATCAGTATTTATTACTATTTATTACAGTTTATTACTGTTTATTAATAATTATTTGTATTTTTACTATTTATTACTATTTATTACTAATTATTTGTATTTTTAGTAATTATTACAATTTATTACTATTTATTACTAATTATAACTAATTATTACTATTTGTTACTTTTTATTACTATTTATTAGTATTTATTAGTATTAATTAGTATTTATTGTTATTTTTTAGTATTTATTACTATTTGTTAGTATTTATTTCTAATTATTAGTAATTATTACAAATTATTACTAATTAATATTATTTATTATTAATTGTAAATATATATTACTATTTTTTCTAATTATTACTATTTATTTCTAATTATTACTAATTAGTGTTAATTAATATTAATTACTACAAAATACAGCTACAAATTACTAATTACCATTAATTATTTATATATATTATTCATTATTGTTAATAATTATTAATTATTACGAATTACTAAGAATTAGTACTAAGAATTTATTTTTATTATTACAAATAAATACCTATGACAAAACTATTTAAATCAAACTAAATTACAACTAATCAACAATAATTAAAATTAATATAATGAAATGAAATAAATACAAAATTAAATAAAACAAAAATACCATTAAACTTGATCTCTTATAATTGTAGGCGGCTTCACAACTTTTTCGTAAAAAATAAATAACCCAAAAAAATTTCACTCTAAAATTAGAGTATAGAGAAGCAGAGGAAGAAGGAATTTAGGAGCGAAGAAAATCCAGAAGGGGGTATATATAGGTAAGATTAGTTGTGACGAGACTATTTGCGACGGGAACCCTCACAAATACCATCAGCCACATTAAATATAGTCGGCAGTTAAAAGGTTATTTCTGACATGCCTCGTCACAAAAAGTAACCTACCAACACACTATTTGAGACTGGACAACATCCCATCGCAAATACCCTCTGGGGGTCGAACTAGTTGCGTTGGGCGGTGTCTACCCATTGCAAATACCCTTTTGTGCGGTTTGGCGCGCATACCATGCCAATCCGTACGAAAGTTTTTGTGATGGGGCACCTATTCCCATCATAAATAATTGGTTATTTGTGACGGAACAATCAACCCCTTGCAAATAACCTCTTCGAAGGACTATTTGTGACGAGATTTATTCCCGTCACAAATAGTCCATTGCAAAAAATGGATTTTCCCGTACTGTGAGAGTTATGTCTAGGAGATACAAAAGTTGCCTCTGATAAATTTTTCTTAATGAACATGTGGAATTTATAAACATTTGCACCATGAGATGAATTTGAGTCAATTTAGGAGTACTTAGAACCATTTCGGGTATCTTTCATAGAATTATTTTACTTTTGATACTTATTATCATATTTCTTCTTGTACTTAATTTTTGGATATTCATCCTTCACATGTCTTTTTATATTACATTCGTAACATATATTGTCATTTGAGGATCATATTTCTTCCAATCATTTTTCCACTTCCCATGATGTTCATATTTTCCTTTGAAGTAAGATTTGTTGACATATTTATTCTTTCTACAAAATTTCTTGTACCTTCCAGGCAGAGCCATTTCCTCTTCACTATCAGCTGATGAATCTTCATCACTTTAACTTTCATCATGAAGATGAACTTTCTCCTTTTCATTTTTCATAGATGTAGTGGTTTTGAAAGAAAAAAGTTTTCCCTTATGTTCATCATCATCCTCTCGATTAACCTTTATCTCTCCGTCATACATCATCAATTTTCTTATCATTTCCTTTATAGGTAGTGCATTGATGTCACATGATTCTTAATTGAAAATAATTTCCATCTCTATATTTCAGGAAGATATCTCAATATTCGGATGACCTATTCTTTTTCATTGACTATCTTTCATACTGAGATCATTATATTCACAGTCTCATTGAACTTGAGATATATCTCTAAGATTGGATCAATAGGTTTTAAATTAAAATCATCATATTTTAAAGGGAATTTTTTATCCTCATTTAATTAACATTAATAGTTCCTTCAATTGAGACAATTAGGGTATACCATATCTCATAGGAAGTTTTACTTGTAGATATTCTATTAAACTCTTCATATCCTAGGTCACAATAGAATGCATTCATAGATTTTTAATTATTATTTTTTGATGACTTTGTCTCTCCATCCCATGTATTTCTATAAGAATTATGATTTTTATACTCATCTACTATAGAAGAACAAATTTCAAAACCCATACATTCAAAATGTATTTTCATTTTTATTATCCATTATTCATAATTAGTCCAATTGAAATGGGGAGGTATGTTAGTAGCAACAACATCCTATCTATTAGAAATATTAAAAGACTAAAAAATTAATATAATGAACTAAAAATGAATAATTGATATAAATTTAAAGATCTTTATCATACAACTATAATTTAAGTAAAAAGGGATTTTAAAATGTTTTAACTCCTTTGATTCCAATTGTTGGTTTGAGAGGAGACTCAAGAGGGGGTGTAATGGCCTGGGGTTTTGGGATCCATTACTTGGTGAAAATTTGATGTTTGAGGTATTCTGGGTGGTCTGGAGGCCATCCCAACATCCTCCTACTGGTAGATTTTCCTACCGGTAGCCTTGGCCTACCGGTAGACTTTGCCTATCGGTGCCCTCAGCTACCGGTCGCTCTTGGCTAGTGGTAGCTCTCGGCTACCTGTAGCTATCACGAACCGGTAGCTGTCGCCAACTGGTAGCTCTCGTCTACCAGTAGCTCTCACCTACCGGTAGCTCTCATCTACCCCCACGGGTCTTCCAGTAGCACTTCCTTTTTGCGAGAATTGGGGTTTAAACCTTGTTTTGACCCCTTCTCATTAATGTCTTTTAATTAATTGATTGGAAAGGTGTACATCGGTTTAAACTGACCCTGATAGTCGGGGACTCCTTAATGACATGTGGGGTGTCCCAGCCGCATGGTCAACCCACGATCCCACTCCTTACGTGGTTCTGAGTTTTTCTCCGTATCTTAACCGTCTGAGGGCATTGTATCTCAGCCCTTACAGCCTAAAAGATAATCTTCTCCCTATGTTTCTTCTTTCTCGATCACGCTGCGCTCAGAATGCCCTTCCTCCTGGCGAGTCGTACCTCACCCCCACGAAGTTTTCCTGGGCCGCGTTCTATGGCGCTCCTGCTACCCTGTTTCCAGTTTCCATGGGAGGACTTAAACGACGATCCTTGATCAATCAGGTAGGGGTTTCACCTTCGTCTCTCCATTCTGTGTATCTTGCGGGGTGGCTACGCTACTGCTTCTATAGAATTGGATGAACCAAAACATTAATGAAGATAATAAATGGAATCTAAAGAATGAAGGGGAGGGGTGATCAATGATGCTGCTCTATTTTTCTCCTCCTTCATGATAAATGATTTCTAAATTGTGAAGGCTTATGCCTACTAAAAATCATGGTCGTTGGTGGTCTTTATCTGTGCACTAATAAACCCTTACCTCTTGTGATGTTTAAATGGACTGTATTTTGGTTGTGAACCTTCTGTTGTGTAAAGGAAATTGGTTTAATACGTATATTCGGCTAAATAAATTGAAAGCACCAGGGTCAACTCCTTTTTAATGATAACCTTGGTTTAAGCCCAGTGGAATTGAAATCATGAAGTGTGTTAAATATTTTAAATCTAAAAATACATGTTGAGTCTACCATGTGTTGGTAGAACTAGTTTGGTTGTTTCCTCCATGGGCCGAGTAAGGGTGACCCTATAGTTTTCTTTGATAGGGTCTTAGATTGTTGGGGGTGATGTGGGTAAGGATGGGATCCTCTGTTTGTATCACGAATTGGGGTGGGATCCTCTTCTGTTGTGAAACCTTCTTATTCATAGTTCTAGGAACTTGGGACTATATCTCACTTTGACCTTCTTTGGTTCCAATATATGGAGGGGTCTCTCTTGATGTGCTTTTACAAGAGAACCGAGCATGAATGTTTAAATTGTTGTTGGGTGTACTCTTTCCTTGTCTTGTGCTTATGATTAATAGTTTCCCAAGTAGGTGAAGAAACTTGTTTAAACATTATTACTAAACATAAAAACAAGGATGGGACAAATGGGGATTTGGTTTGGTGTGATTTGTGACTTGGGCAAGGGTGTTGTTCTCTTCTCTTATGAATGAATAGTAAGGACAACATTCTTTAGGTTGGCTGAAGAAAAACCTAGATTTGGGTGATTTCTTGTTACTTATACATATACTTGTAGTTTTTGTGTTTCTTATTCATGCCCCACCCAAGTTGAGCACTTAATGCCGAACACCCCCATTTCATAGGGGAGGGTGTTTTTTCCAACACTTCTATTAGTGGCTGGTTATTAGCTCCTTTCTGATCTCTTTCCCGGATAGCCCAAGTATCTTCGGGCAGGCTGTGATGGCCTTCGGTCCATTATTATCCCTAGAATCGTTGGGCGGGGTGGTTACGGTGGTTGGCCCATGTGTTTACAGGCTGGTAATTTCCCAAGTATCTTTGGGATGAGGACCATGTGTCTTTGGGTGTGGCAGTAGTTCTTCTAGCCCAGGTGCCTTCGGGCGTGGCAGTGGTTGTTCCGGCCTAGGTGTTTGTAGGCGTGGTTGTGGCCCAGGAGTCTGCGGGCGGGATAGTGGTTATGGCCCAAGTTTCTGCGGGTGGGGTATGGTAGTGGGACTGCGATGAGAATGGAGACATTGGTCCGATTTGTAGGATGTCTTCAATAACCACTGGGAAAGTGGCATGGGGTACCCAAACATTGATGTGCTATTAATATATATTACTTGATTTGCGTTATTTGGGGACTATGCCTTGGTGAAGCTTGGGTGGTTAGTTTCTTTTCTAAGTGGCTAGTTATCTCTTTTCTCACAGGGCATTAGTATGCCTCCCCTCTTGTGCATGAGAGTCTTTGGTTTTTCCCTACTGAGTATACTTCTATACTCACCCTACGTATATAAAACTATTTTCAGTTTTCTAGGAGGACTTCGGGGATCATGCTGGGTTGTACTAGCTTAGACATTGTGATGGATCATTGCAGTTGTTTTTAGTCTTTCATTTGGTACTTTTCCTTGTAGTCTCCTTATATATTATGGATTTTACTTTTGTAACATGCATTGGGAATGGTTCTTGGCTTTACTTTTACTTCCAGTTTTTGTGTTGTGGGATTCACTATCTTATCTCCTGATCTTATAAAAAAAAGAAATGGGTAATGCCTTCCATTTAGTGTCTAATTTCATGCCCTTGGTGCTTGTCTCCACTCCGGGACCTATTGAAGGTAGGTTTCGTGGGGTCATTATCTCTCCTTCAACTTAAAGAAGGAAGGGCCTGGAAATCTGCTGACCCTTCCCTCCTTTTGGTGAAGGTGGGTCATGAAAGAATGGAATCAGAGGTGGCTGAGGTTGAGAGATAGGATGTATTCTATAGTTAGGAATAGTGAGGATTGTATGGGACGGTAGGGCAACGGTGTTGGGTGACCTTTGTGCATGAATTAGGCTAGGGAAGACAGGCTAGGACATGGGATTTTAGGGCCCCCCGTGATCCGATGCAAGGACTCTAGACCTACCGAACGACCAAGTGAGGCCACACTGATTGCAGGGTAGAGACCCTAGGAAAGGTACATGCATCATAAATGACTTGTGTTCTTGTGTTTTTGGGGTGTTTTGGGAAATTTAAAATAAATAAGAAGTTTAAGGAGTTTTAAGAACAATATTCTGCACTACATGGGCTTAGGCATTCTTTGTTTAACTTGTAACTATGGAACTCGGGAGACAACCACGAGTTGTAGAGGTGATCGAGGCCCAGGAAGTTGATTTGCCCGATCAGAAATGTGACGATCGAGAGGATGAGGATGACCAGTGGCAGAAGATGCTTCGAGCCTTCTAGCGACAGACCCTTAAGAAGTACGAGGGCAGCACCTCTATCATGAAGACGAAGGGCTGGCTAGAGGAGCTGGTGATAGCCTTCGGCTTGATCCGGGCTCCGACCGAGTACTGGTTTTCTCTGGCTGTCATCCAGATACGATGAGTAGCGCGTCAGTAGTGGATGCTCTACCTAGGGGATAGGAGAGAGGCTGAGGTGGCATGGGCTGATTTTGAGAAGTAGTTCCGGGCCGAATTCCTCTCTTCTACGATGAAGGAGGAGAAGAGATAGAAGATACTCTCCCTCTAGTAGGGGAGTATGTCAGTAAGGGATTTGGTAATCTAGTTCAAGGACCTCCTCCGCTTTTCTCCGAACCTCTTCCCGGATGAGGAGTCTCGGGCGAGACGTTTAGAGGAGGCGCTCTGACCCTCCCTCCAATACACTGTTACTCCCTTCACCTTGCCGACATACTTGGAGGTCCAGAAGAGGGAAGAGGTGGTGGAGAGGATGCACATGTTGGGTGGTGTGTCACGAGAAGGGATTCAGCTAGGCCCGTCGAAGGGAAAGGCCGTCAGCACCAGAACTCTAGCATCGGGACCCTCTAGGTTCCGACCAGAAGGGAGCAGGCCACCGCAGTTCCAGTTCTGGTCCCCCAGTCCTCGCCCTATCCCTTCGGGCCCAGGACCGAGGTGCTTCATCTATGGGAGCCATAGAAATCTCCTAAATCAGTGCTCGGACCAACTATATTATGGAGGTGGCAGACAACCCCAACACCCGCCTCAGCAGCAGCATCCAACTAGGCCATTTCAGCAGCAGCAGCAAGGGCAATGAGCTCCCTCTACTCTGAGGGCAAACGTTGTAGGGGGAGGCCAACTTCAGGGCGCTCCTCAAGTACCTTGACTAGGGCATGATCGGGGAGGTGGCTAACAGCCGAGGGGCAGAGGAGTTGGGCGTGGAAAGTTTCACGTCGAGGAGTCAGCAGTTCCAGTGGGACTGGAGGTCATTTGAGGTACGATCAGTTTGTTTAGTACCCTTTCTTACGCCTTGTTCGATACTAGATATTCGCACTCCTTTGTTTCACCAGGTCTAGCCCGTACTCTGGGTCTAGATTCCGAGAGACTTCCAGTGCCACTGGTGCTGAGCACACCAGTCAGAGGTTAGACCGACTTGTTATATGTTTGTAGAGGATTCAGACTGATGATAGGGCCACATCAGTCATTCAGGGATCTACTACTGCTACAGATACAACCATACAATGTCATCTTAGGCATCGACTAGCTATTCTCCATGTGTTCCATCATCGAATATTTCTGAGGAAGGGTTGTGTTCTCATACTTGGGCAGCCAACGTTTTACTTTCACCGGTGAGCAGAGTGGTCAGAAGGGAAGCAGGTGAGAGGAAACCCTCCTCTCCTTGTTAGCTGAGCTATCAGTTGAGTCAGTAGATGCTGAGATGGTGGAAGTATAAGGGATCGTCAGTGAGTTTCTGGACGTCTTCCCTGAGGAGATGACGCCTCTACCCCATCGATGTGATGTCGAGTTTGGGATAGACTTGTAGCTTGGTGCTCATCCGATTTTGATGGCTCCCTACCAGATGGCGCATTCAGATCTATGGGAGTTTCGGATTCAGATCAACGATCTGATGAAGATGGGTTTTTCTCGACCGAGTGTGTCACCGTGGGGTGCTCCAGTCTTGTTCACAAAGAAGGAGGATGGTAGTCTCAGGTTGTGCATAAACTAAATGAGGCTGAATCAGGTAACGATCTAGAATCGCAACCCTCTTCCGAGGATAGATGATCTTTTTGACCAGCTGAATGGGGCAGTATGGTTCTCAAAGATTGACCTGCGGTCAGGTTATCACTAGTTAAGGGTGAAGGAGGGCGACATCCTGAAGACGGACTGCAAGTGCAGATATGGGCACTTCGAGTTTGTAGTCATGCCTTTCGGTGTTACAAATGCCCCGACTGTGTTCATGGAGCTTATGAACTCTGTCTTCCGAGAGTACCTAGATCGGTTCATGGTCATGTTCATCGATGACAACCTGATCTATTCAAGATCAGAGGAGGACCACACAGAGCATCTAAGGGTGGTTTTGGAGGTCCTCCAACAGCACCAGCTCTATGGGAAGTTGTCTAAGTGCAAGTTCTGGACATGAGAAGTGTACTTACTTGGGCACGTAGTGTCTGAACATGGGGTAGTGGTGGACCCATCAATGGTTGAGGTGGTTGTTCCTTGGGAATCACCCAAGAATGTGGCAGAGGTTCGTAGTTTCCTCAGGCTGGCAGGTTACTATCGAAGGTTCATACCCAACTTCTCCTGAGTTGCAGCCCCTTTGAAAACCTTGACCAAGAAGGACCGGGTTTCCATGTGGAGTGAGCAGTGTGAGGCAGCCTTCAACTATATGAAGGATAAGTTGGTTAGTTCCCCAGTGCTGAGACTACCAGAATAAGGGGCAGCGTATGAGGTGTTCTGTGATGCTTCAGGGTGAGGCCTCATATATTTGTTGATGCAGCTACAATGGGTGATCTCTTTTGGGTCTAGGCAGTTATTCCCTCATGAGCTTAATTATGCCACCCACGATCTGGTACTTGCAGCGGTCGTTTTCGCACTGAAGTTATGGAGGCATTACCTTGTCAGAGAATGCTTTGTGGTCTTCATGGATCAAAAAAGCATGAGGTATGTCTTCTCCTAGCGGGACCTAATATTATGGCAGTGAAGGTGGATGGAGTTCCTCCAGGATTACAACTTTGAGATTTCCTACACTTCGGTAAAAGGGAATGTAGTGGCCAATGCTCTGAGCAGGAGGTCGCAGAAGGATGTAGCTCGAGAGTCGGCAGACACCTGGAAGAAAATGGAGGAGTAGGCTACCTTGCACATGGATGCGAGGATGGATAGCGGTGGCGGTTTCCTGTATCAGATGACAGTACAGTCTTCTCTTTTGTGGCAAGTGGAGAAGTCTCAGTGGGGAGACCCAGAGTGCGAAGTGATGCACGACCTAGTTAACTAGGGTGATGCTCCGAAAGGGTGGACAGAATATGGTTTGAATCAGATGATTTTCTAAGGAACGTTGTTTGTTCCAGAGGTGATGTGTGGAATGGTTCATAGTGAGTTCCACAACTCACCCCTAGCGATACACCTAAAAGTTTCCAAGATGTACCAAGGTCTGAGGAGACAGCTTTGGTGGCCCAGGTTAAAGTGAGCAGTGGTAGAGATTGTGGCCAAGTGCTTAGTGTGTCAGTAGGTAAAGGCTGAGCACCGTGTTCTAGGAAGGTTGTTGCAACCATTAGATGTCCTCCAGTGGAAGTGGGACAATATCTCGATGGATTTAGTCATGGGACTACCCGAGGTGCAATGGGGATGAGACATCATCTGGGTAGTGGTGGACCGCTTGACGAAGTCGGCTCACTTTCTGGCGATTAAGGAGTCGAGTGTAGTGGATGCTCTAACATAGAAGTATGTGGACGAGGTAGTGAAGTTTCATGGAGTTACGAGATCCATAGTCTCAGACAGGGATGCATGTTTTACCTCACGAGTCTGGAGGGGATTGCAGCATGCTTTTGGCACCCAACTACGTCTTATCACTACTTTGCACCCCCAGATAGATGGGCAGATAGAGCGCCCCATCCTGACCTTGGAGGACATGCTGCGAGCATGTATTCTGGACTTTGGGGGATCTTGGGTGCAACACTTGCCTCTGGTGGAGTTCTCCTACAATAATAGCCATCACTCTACCATTGGAATGGATCCATTTTCAGCCCTATGTGGAAGGTCGTGTCACTCACCCGTGTGCTGGACTGAGGTTGGGGAAGCAGGTGTTCTTAGCCCTGAGGTGGTGTAGAGCACGACAGAGAAGGTTCAGCTTATACGAGAATGGATGAAGGTGGCAAAGGACTGGCAGAAGTCATATGCCGATAATAGGAGGAGACCCCTGGAGTTTGAGGTCGGGGACCACGTGTTCTTGAAGGTCTCCCCTCAGCATGGAAAACAAAGGTTCGGTAAGGGATGTAAGCTTTATCCCAGGTTCATCGGACCCTTAGAGGTGTTGGGATGAGTTTGTGAGGTAGCATATCAGCTGGCTCTACCACCTCAGTTGGAGAAAGTTCACAATGTATTTCACGTCTCCCAGCTTCGTCGATATCTACACGACGACTCCCACTTCATCGACTGGGGAGAGTTAGATGTGGAAGAGGATTCGACCATCATAGAATGACCAATAATGATCAAGGATCGTCAGGAGAAAGTGCTTCGTGGATGAAGCATTCCCTTGGTTCATGTGTTATGGAGGCATGGTGTCCTGGAAGAGAGAACTTGGGAGCAGGAGGCCCAGTTACTCGTTCACTACCCATACCTGTTTTGACTTGTTGTTTTTGTTCTGATCATTGAGATATTGTACCTTGTGCTTTAATATATGAAATTCTACTTTTTCTTCGCTATTTGATGACCTATTACATGTTCTCTATGTGTGTGTGTACGAATGTGTGATGATGGGAAAACTTGACTACTAATCAGGACGCATTAATGTGGATGCGATTAAACCACTGCAGGCGAGTCAGTGCCGCCCAAAGCGGATAATATCCTGACTTGTAGGAGGGGACTCCCTAACTCATGTGTTGGACAATGTGATCCTTGTGCTTGTTGTGAACGTTGTGGTTAATAACGCCTGGGTGGGTATTCATGGATGTAGGGGAAGGGTTCTGTTCCAGCTTTGGAACAACTTAGGGGTTTGCCCCTGAGATGTATCTTAAGAGGGTGGTTGTTCAAACCCCACTCTTCTCCTTTTTGGTTTTTTCTGATATTCTCGGGGATGAGAATAGTATTATAAGTATCTGGTGTAATGGCCCAGGGTTTTGGGGTCCATTACTTGGTGAAAATATGATTTTTGAGGGATTCTGGGTGGTCTGGAAGGCCATCCCAGCTTCATCCTAGCGGTAGCCTTGGCTACCGGTAGCCTCGGCCTACCGGTAGCCTTAGCCTATCGGTGACCTTGGGGTACCGGTATCTCTTGGAAACCAATAGCTCTCGGCTATAATTAGCAGTCGCTAACTGGTAGATGTCGCCAACCAGTTGCTCTCGACTACCGGTAGCTCTCGCCTACCGGTAGCTCTCACCTACCGGTAGCTCTCGCCTACCGGTAGCTCTCGCCTACCCCCCATGGATCTTCTAGTAGCGCTTATTTTTTGCGCGAATTGGGTTTTAAACCTTGTTTTGACCCCTTCCCATTAATGTCGTTTAATTAATTTATTTTTGCAGTGTGCGTTGGTTTAAACCGACCACGAAAGGCGGGGACTCTTTAATGTCGTGTGGGGTGTCCCAGCCTCGTGGTCAACCCATGATCCCGCTCCTTACGTGGTTCTGAGTTTTTCACCATATCTTAACCGTCCGAGGGTACTGTATCTCATCCCTTATAGCCTAAAGGAAAATCTTCTCCCTGTGTTTCTTCTTTCTCGATCACGCTGCACTCAGAATACCCTTCCTCCTGGAGAGTCGTACCTCACCCCCATGAAGTTTTCCTGGGTCGCGTTCGGTGGAGATCCTTCTACCCAGTTTCTAGTTTCCATGGGAGGAATTAAACTATGATCCTTGATCAATCAGGCAGGGGTTTCACCTTTATCTCTCCTTTTTGTGTATCTTACGGTGTGGGTATGATACTAATTTTGTAGAATTGGATAAACCAAAACTTTAATGAAGATAATAAATGGAATCTAAAGAATAAAGGGGAGGGGAGATCGATGATGCTTATTTATTTTTCTCCTCATTCATGATTAATGATTGCTGAATTGTGCGGGCTTATGCCTACTGAAAATCATGGTCGTTGGTGGTCTTTTTCTATGCACTAATAAACCCTTACCTCTTGTGTTGTTTAAATGGATTTTATTTTCGTTGTGAACCTTATGTTGTGTAAAGGAAATTGGTTAAATATGTATATTCGGTTAAATAAATTGAAATCACCAGGATCAACTCCTTTTTGATGACAACCCTGGTTTAAGCCCAGTGAAATTGAAATCATGAAGTGTGTTAAATATTTTAAATCTGAAAATACCTATTGAGTCTTCCTTGTGTTGGTAGAATTGTTTTGGTTGTTTCCTCCACTGGCCGAGTACAGGTGACCTTATAGTTTTCTTGGATATGGGATTAGATTGATGGGGGTGATGGGGGTGAGGATGTAATCCAATATTTGTATCACGAATTAGGGTGGGATCCTCTTCTATTGTGAAACCATCTTATTCATAGTTTTGGGAACTTGGGACTGTATCTCACTTTTCCCTGCTTTGGTTCCAATACTTGGAGGGGTTTCACTTGATGTTCTTTTACAAGAGAACCGGGTGTGAATGTTTAAATTGCTATTGGGTGTACTCTTTCCTTGGCTTGTGCTTATGCTTACTAGTTGCCCAAGTAGGTGCAGAAACTTTTTTAAACATTATTACTAAACATGAAAACAAGGATGGGACAAATGGGGATTTGGTTTGGTGTGAGTTGTGACTTGGGCATTGGTGTTATTCTATTCTCTTATGATTGAATAGTAAGGGTCGCATTCTTTAGGCTAGCTGAAGAGAAACCATGATTCGGGTGAGTGATTGTTAGATATACATATACTTGTAGTTTTTTCGTTTTTTATTCACACCCCACCCAAGTTGAGCACTTAGTGATGAACGCACCCATTTCATGGGGGAGGGTTTTTTTCCTAAAACTTCTATTGGTGGCTGGTTATTAGCTCCTTTCTGCTCCCTATCCCGGATTTACCAAGTATCTTCAGATAGGCTGTAATGGCCTGAGGTCCATTATTAGACCTAGAATCTTTGGGCGGGGTGGTTGCAGTGGTTGGCCCAGGTGATTATAGGCAGTGGTTTCCCAAGTATCTTTGGGATGAGGCCCAGGTGTCTTCGGGTGTGGCAATAGTTCTTCTAGCCCAGGTGTCTTCGGGCATGGAAGTGGTTGTTCTGGCCAATGTGTTTGCAGGCATGGTTGTGTGTGGTGGTTGTATCCTAGGTGTCTATGGGTGGGATAATGGTTATGTCCTAGGTGTGTGCAGGCGGGGTATAGCAGTGGGACTGCGATTAGAATGGCGGGATTGGTCAGATGTGTAGGATGTCTTCAATAACCAGTGGGAAAGTTGTGTGGGGTACCCAAACATCGATGTTCTGTTACTATATATTACTTGACTTGCATTATTTTGGGAGTGTGCCTTGGTGAGGATTGGGTGGTTAGTTTCCTTGCTAGGTTCCTGGTTATATCTTTTCTCACAGGGAATTAGTATGCCTCCCCACTTGTTCACGAGATTCTTTGGTTTTTCCCTACTGAGTTTACTTTTATGCTCACCCTACGTATATAAAATTGTTTTCAGGTTTCCAGGAGGACTTCGGGGATTGTTCTGGGCCGTACTAGCTCAGACCTTCTGACAGATCATTACAGTTGATGTTGTTATTTCTTTTGGTACTTTTCCTTGTAGTCTTCTTATACATAGTGGATTTTACATTTTTAACTTGCATTGGGAATGGTTCTTGGCTTTACTTTTACATCCAGTTTTGGTGTTGTGGGATTCACTATCATATCTCCCGATACTATAAAAAAATAAAGAGGTAATGCCTTCCATTTTGTGTGTGATTTCATGCCCTTGGTGCTGGTCGCCACTCCGGGACCTATTGAAGGTGGGTTTCGGGGGTCATTATCTCTCCTTCAACATAAGGAAGGAAGGGCCTGACAATATGCTGACTCATCCCTCCTTTTGGTGAAGGCGGGTTTTGAAAGGGGTGAATTGAGTTCCTAATTAAAATTTCTGTTCAAAATGGATTTAAAAAAAATCACCCAAATAAAATAAATGATATCCCAATTAACAAAATTAGAAAATTTATAAAAGTGTTGATCTTTTAATAGATTTCTCAATGTGTGATTAGTTCTCTGTTCAAATAACATGAAATACTATTATAATTTTCTAAATAAATTTTATAAATAAAATTCAAATAGAAACACAATTTAAGATTGACTATCATAGTGGAAGAAATGTTTTCATTTTGATAAAATAATAAAGTAGTGAAAATAGAACTCATAAAAGTAAAAAAAGAAATAATAATAAGAGGTTCAATCTGAATTTTAGACTCAGATTTCTTTACATGGTGATCACCTATCACCAAGAAGTTTATATTAACATAAATTTGATCCAATCCCTACATTAAGGTATAAAAAATCACATAATGTGTCATCCAGAACACAAATACCTCTTCCACAGTTTTCATTGGGGTACAATAAGTGACAGGTTATATAGGGAACTCTTCCACTATTATCCAAGGGAATATATGGTGTAAAAAGATATGTTGTGGATATATATGTTTATCTTAGAGTAATGAGCAAGAGTTAGTGTGTGTTCAAAAATTGAGATAATCACACACGGATCATATTGAAAATAAAGTACTCAAATAGGGTAGATAAAAGAGTATAAGGGATAGTGATTCTCTATGTGATATGTGTTTTAGCTTCGTGACTCCATGAAGGTAGCATGAAATGAGACTTGAGTCATTTTTTTGAAAGTTGGGGAAAAACAGAGTATCGTAGAAGCTTCTGTCTTATCGTGTATGAGGGATCCAAGAGTACAATAAATATATTCTTCTTCAAGTGTTCTTAAAAATTTTCATGGAAAAGCTTTCACACTTTCATATAACTCTTTTAAGTTCAGCACCCTTGTTGAGTTTTTTTATTTTCATTCTTCACCAGGAATCTCTCTTTTTCTTTTTTGATTGAGTTCTAGATTTACATTATTCACCTACCATAATACATGTTCTTGATCTTTTTTTTGTACCCCATTCCTCATACTGCAATCTGACATCTATTTTAATGTTTTATGTAAACGATCATTAATTTAATCAACAATATTAAATTTCAAAAATATGATCGTTAGAAATATTGAATATAAAATGAAAAAGGAAAGGTAGGGGTGAGCCTTTTTAGCGGTGAATTTTTGTAGACCTATTTTGTGGTAGGGTGATTCAATGGTGGCTCATGGATGGCAGTCATTGGAATGATGACTCTTAGTAGTGGTGACTCAGATTAACTATGAGCCCATAGTAGAGAGTTTGAAAGTTTGAGTTGGTAATGGTGACTCATACATAGAACATTCTACCAATATACATTCTAATGGTGACTCACTGGAGCGGTGACATAGGCTAACAATGGTTGAGGAATAGTGAGTCTGGAATGGTGCGTAATCCTTAGCAATGGGTCAATCATAGCAGTGAGTCAGCCTTAGGGGTGAGTCATCCTTAATAGTTAGTTAAGCTAATGGTGACTCATACATATTATTCTATATCTCTATGTATTATAAGTCAAAATTCCAAACTAACACAATAAACTCAACAGAAGAACAATTAAACATTATTTGTGATTTTTAATATTAAGAGAGGCTAACCTATAAAATTCTTAAAAATCTTATATTGAACCAAATGAATGAGATATTTTTTTTTTGAACAACAAAAATGATATATTTGTGGGTATTTTATCATTTAATAGTAACATTATTAAAGATTAATGTTTAGAAATATTTAATATTATGGTAATTTTAAATAGGGTTAATGAGGGGTTAAAATTAAATGATATGGATAAAAACAAAACTAATTTTTTTAGAAAATATATTTTATTGAGAGTATTTTGAATCGTCCTCATACTATCATATAACTATATCAATTTTGATCCATTTTTATACAAAAAATAATATATATTAATTTAATACTTTAAGAAATTCCTTGAATTCCCCTCCCCTCATATAAAAGGAAACACAATCTCTCTGTTATTTAAAACAATTTGAGTAATCCAACTTGACCAAACTATACTCATTCTTCTTATAAACATCCTTATCTAAGTTCTACAGGTTTTAGACCTTCAAAAATAATTTCCCTATCTTCCTCAAGAAGATATCTAAATTAATTCTATGGAAGAAGAAGTAATTTTCTATAGAGAGTACTTAAATAACATTTCTTTTTATACTTCCAATAAAATCATTTTATTCACTGTAAAACAATAAATAGAATATCATAAATATCTTAACATCACTCACATTTTCATATGACTTACCATCTCCACAAAGTGGTGTAGTTAAATTTAATCCCCAGTTTACTTGGATGGTTAAAAATATGAAGCTAATGAATATATATTTTATATATAAAATAAAAAATTCTATATTATTGTAAAATTATATATAAAATCCTACCTCCTAATCCATTGGAAAATTCTACCATTAGTCGTGCATATTTATGACCTACCATCTACAGGAGGCGATGTCATCCATTTTTTATTGAGGCTTTACATGGATTGTAATAAGGCTTGATTTAATGAATATATTTGATATATATGAAATATTAATTATTCTAAAAAAATTTAATTATTATTTTCCTTTATTATATTCCATCCATTGAGAAATGGAAACAACGTTCATGTGTACAGATGACTCGCCATCTCCATGAACCATGTAATACATTTTTCTATCTCTAACAGTTATAGAAAATTATATATATATATATATATGTAATATTATATTTACATATTTAATAAAATAATGGTGATTATGGAACAATGAGAATGATTCAAGGATCAAGACTACCACATCAAAACATACACGGGAATAAAATAATTTAACACCTAAAATAATGATTATAATAAACTAATGATAATAAATGGGTGATAAATATTATAAATGGATCATATAAGATATTATGGACATGAATATGGTTATATTATGTAATTATAATACATTTTATTTTATTATAAATGAGTTCATAGAACCTACGAGGCATGTCAAACTTGAGGTATGGGGATTCTTAACTCAATTTCAATTAATTTGGTTTTATCACTAATTAATTGATTATGTCACAACAAGATTATATGAGAAGTATACATTAATTTTTCTATGTTTTATTACCAATTATATTATTTGGATTTATATTTTCCCCACAAAATCACTTCATGGATTTATCTCACTTCAATGATATGAACTTTGTAAGGTCATTCCATATCAACTTCCTTTCTTTGACGAATATTTTAATATTATGAACCTAATTTCGTTTATATGATGTATATAATACCTATTGGATTTAGTTATGATCATTACTCAATGGAAATAAAATTTCCATGGAATATCCATATTCATTGTATCATGGATATTCAAATTTCATAAACTATATAAATTTTTACAAAAGTCGATTTATTTTGAAAGTTCTTTGATTGAATACGAAAGTAAAGATAGTTCATATTCAATTGCTGATATAAAATTTGTGAATAATAATTCTTTTTTGTGATTTTAATTTATTATTTAATATATTTGGAATTAATGGTAATTGTATTAATGAATGGGACCATGAATTATATATCCCCTAATGAATCAACTAGTCTCATGAGAAAGATTAATAATAAATCATTAATTGGGTCTTTAACCACAGTTTTAAACATTATTTCTATAAGGTCATTGTGGTAGATATATCATGATTTAAAATTGTATGAATTTCATTAACTGAGAATTCAGTTACAATAATTATTATCCATGATATTATTACATTGATATTATCATTGGATTCAGTTTGTGTTTATTTTATTAGATAAATGACAAAAGATTCTATTTATTACCATGACATATTGATTATTCCATATTTAATATTGATATCTTTCACTGTATGTAACCATTACTAATAATATGTTCTCACCCTGTTATTTTTTTTCTTTTCCCCAGGATATGAAGATGGATAAGATGAATAATTTTAAATAAAAAACTTTTTTATGCTATGTATTTTATAATTTCAATATAATATGGGAATCATGAATGCATCTATTTTTATATGGCTCTATATTTATAGATACTATATGGTAAGATCCCTTGAATCCATTCCAGTTTAATAAAGTAACCATGGACTCTAGGCTATTGGAGATGAGGTCTTTATAGTGGAAAACCACATAATCAATGAAAATCATAGATTGGATGTTTTAATCAAGACGCCATAATTTCAATATACGACACATTATATTTAACATGAGTAAACCATGATCATTGCCAAAACATTAGGATGTTATGCCATACCGAGACCTACCCCAATGGATCTTACTAATGTTTTCTCATCCTAGTTTCCAAAGGATAACATAACATTTCCCTGATACTGACTACATTGACCCATAATTTTCATATAAATACATTATATCCAATTAGATGAATATTCTATACATATCATAAAGATCCATCCCAAAATCATATAGGTCTAATATCCTTGGAATCACAGACAAAAAAAAACCAGTTCATCAAATTCTTCTAATAAGTTATTCATAATAATAACCCCTATTGGACATATCATTCCTCTAAGGATCCAAGCCCAATTTCCCAGAGCCGGTGCCTTTTTTATTAAACTGTCATATAAATAAGGAATAGGAATACTAAATGACCAAGTAGTTTATTAGTTTTTTGAAACATTATACTTATATAAGTTCAACATTATATCTTTAAAGGAGATAAAACACTAATTTATTCCATTATATACAACCATGCCTCTTAGATTATGGCAGCAAGTCACTCTTAAATAACTTCTTGAAATCATAGGAAAATAAAACATAAGAAAGGGATCTCAAAGTCTTAGTAAGAGTAATCAATATATCGAAATCTAACACAACATTAAACATTAGGAATGGTGAATAATTGAAAAAACATGCCTTTACAAATAATAAATATGAACACATTATGGCCGGAATATGAGCTGAGTAAATAATGCCATAATAAAACATAATCATCGGTATTCTACTAGTTGAATAACCAAATGAAAATTTAATTAATATATTAATAATGAAATAAGTGCATATACCGAAAAATCTAAAACATAACATCAAGTCCTCGGCCAAGATGTCTAAAAATGATTAAGGCATTGGCCAAAAGCATATCTCAAAATGGGCTAGGCCTCGACCAACTGCACATCTATTTGTCTCATGAGACCTACTGATGCATCGAGGGGATATATAAGCCCCCACCAATTACATAATAAGTCCAATTAATTCCTCATATGAATAGGGATAAACATAAACAACATATACATTCATATTGAAACTAACATATGAAACATATATAACATTCCTCGAACATTAAGATTAAACACTAACCATTCATAGTAAATTGATGAATGGTTTTAGGAAAGAACATCCACATTAAAACTATTAATAAACAATACAATTAAATATGGTATATGATATAATAAAATATTAATCCCAATAATACAAAATAGTCAACAAGAGTGTTGAAACAGATGAAAATTCTCCTATAAAATCATTGAGCAATTCTTGAGATAAATACTAATTTATTTTGAAAAGAAGTTTTCCTTTGGAAAAGTTGTTTTATATAAAACCAGAAAGAATGTAAGAGATTAAATTAATATTAAAATTATTTATTTTACAAAGATAATGGTTTCAAATAACATATTATACAGTGCCATTGAATATAGGTAATAATTTGAGAAATTCACTTGAATCGGTTTTGTATTTCGAAAAGAATTATGAATTATCCTTTTAAAATGGGTAACTCCCCATAAAATAAGTAATTATTCTGGTTGGTAAAAATATATTGAACACACATACAGAATTTATGTGTAGTATATATATTCACATAATAATTTCATTTAGGTAATTAGACAATAAATCTAACCTGAATGAAAATGGAGGTTTGGGTAGAAACCCCATAGATTAAGTCCAAATGTGTTCCGCTCTTGAACTTAAGGTCATGGATTATGAAATTAGACTTATTAATAACTTATTTAAGAACATTATATACATTTATATTGTTTATCATAATTTTTTAGTTCATTTATATTCTTATTGATAACTTATATTATTGAATTTCTTCATTCCAGAATTTTCATTTTCTTGATTTTTCTAATCGGTTTGCTTGTTTTTAAGTAATGTAGTTCATGTGGAATGGACATAAATGTCCATAATTGAATTTAAACATTATTTATTAATATCCATAGGTGTTAATTTTAATTTTTATCTTTTGGTTACAAGTAATGGAGATGATTCATTAGATGAAATATTAATGACAACCACTTCGATTATTTGGCTGTATTTGAATTATTATGAACTAGTTTTTTCATATAAATTATTAATATGTACGTATATAGGTTTTATAGTATTAATTAGGTTATAATAACTATATATTATTATAATCAATAATAAAAATGGTTTCATGACTAGTAACAAAGGATAAATTGAAGGATGAATCTTCAACGTCCATGAAGGTTGTAAAATGGAACCTCACGGACGATGATTTAATTTATAAAATAAGAGAGAGAGAGAGAGAGAGTAATAATATTGAATATAGTTCATACATGATCATGAAATAATTCTAGTATATATATTATACTAGATTTATCATGGTCAATTGGATAGATTATGTGAGGAGAGGATAACAATAGAAAAGAAATTGAAATGAAAATGGATGAAATAAAATGTGAATTTACCTCTTAATGAACTTCATTGAGAATCACTTTAAGGGAAGGGGTTTGGGTTTTTTGGAAAGACCAAGAGATTATTGGAAGTGGGGAGTGACTAGGGAAGGGTTTTTGGGAAGAACATTTAGGAGGTTCAAGTCATAATGGAGTGAATAGAAGAGGGAGTGAGGGGGTTTTATAGTGGAGGAGAGGAGTGAATTTTGAATATTTTTTTCAATGTTTTATTATTTACCTCAAGAAAAATAATATTGTTGATTCATGTGACCCATAATATTAATAAGTTCATGTGAGTTCAAACAAAGTGGGCATACATAACTCATGATGTCATAAATAGTGTATTTAACAGATAATTTGTATAAACGTTATTTTACGTATTTCACTATTCATAAAAAATTCGAGTATATCATAAAAATACCAAATATTCACCCTAACCATTTTCAATGTTTATAATTCAAAAATTAAGTCCATTAGTTTGAAAAAAAATTAAATATTATTAATTAAAATTTTAAATTAAATCAATGTTTATTTCAAAAAATAACAATTTTAAAACTATAATTTGTTTTATATCACATTGAAAGAATAATCAAGATCTCATTATCTTAAAACCATAATAAAATAAAATAATATTATTATTTACTATTCACAAGGGTCATATTACTATTCATATTACTATTCATAAGGGTATGTTACTATTCATTAAAATTAATGTTGATTATATCAAACACCAAATGACTTATTGATCACAAATCTTGATGATCGTTTTTTTTAATTCAAAACATAGTAGAGGAATATTTGGGTTTAACAGATATATTATAAAATGTTTTGTTTTTTAGAGACTAAGTGTTTCATGCATTCAGTATTTATTTTCTAAACCTTGGGGCATTCTATTCTACTCTCCTTACAAAAATTTTGACCTCAAAATTCACAGAATCTTACCTCACAAAAATATTCAGGTAGGTCTTCATCATAAGCTCCTCAAGATCCCATATTGCCTCTTTGATTTTATGATTTCACCAAATTATCTTAACCAGACAAGTCCTTCAATTCCTCAACACTTATTCTTTAGTGTCAAGAATCAAGATAGGATCTTCACAGTAAGATAGATCATGTTCCAATTTTAAACCTTTAGAAGTGAGGAAATGTGTTGGGTCTAGCATGTACTTTCTTAACAACGAGACCTAGAACACATTATGTAATTTTAATGGGCAAGAAGGCATAGCCAAATGATTTGCAGCAACTCTAATTCTCTCCAGAATTTCAAAAGGGCCTATGTACCTAGGGATCAATTTCCCTTTCTTCCAAAATCTTATAACACCCTTTCTATGGAGACACTTTTAAGAAAATGTGATCTCCCACATGAAATTATAGATCCTAATTTTGATTATTGACATATATCTTTTGTCTTATTTGAGATAATTTGATATGACCTTGAATATTATTTACCTTTTCTGTTCTTTCCTCATCCAGCTCTGGGCCCACAATATTCCTTTCACCAACATCATCCAAGCATGTTGGAGTATGACATCTCTTCCCATACAATGCTTTATATAGTTCCATTTTAATAATTTAATGTAAACAATTATTGTAGGAAAACTCCACTAAAGTTAAATATTTATCCCACATACCTTGAAAGTCAATAGAATATGATATCAACATGTCCTCTATGGTTTGGATCGTCCTCTTTGATTTCACATCATTTTGTGGGTGATAAGAAGTACTCAATAGATGTTTAGTATCCAAATCATTCTGAAGAATTTTCCATAATTTTGATTTAAATCATGGGTCACGATTAGACACAATTAGAAGAGGTGCTCCATGAAGTCATACAACTTCATTGATATAGAGTCTTGTTAGGTGCTTCAGTGGAAAATCCTCCCTTATAGCAAGGAAAAGTATAGATTTCATAAGTCGATCCATAATTACCCATATCGAATCATTATTACTTGGAGTTTTGGGTAATCCAATGAATAAATACAAGGTTTTGTCATCTTATTTCCGTATAGGAATAAGTAGAGGTTGCAGGAATCCTTTTGAATGGTTCATTTTAGCCTTCACTTATTGATAGATTAAACATCTCGATACATAATCCACAATTTCCCTCTTCATGTTATCCCACTAGAAATATTACATAAAATAATTACACATCATAGTGTTACCATGATGTATAGAGAAATTCAATCTATGGGAATCATCCAATAAATCCCTTTTTAGCTCGGGTAATGCTGGAACATAAAGCCCCTTCCCATATTTCAGATCACCATCTTCACTGACAAAGTCCACCATCTTCCCATATTTCACAACATTAATTTTATTTTGTAGTTTCTCATCATTAGGATAAGAACCTCTAATCCTTTGTAATAAATATGGTTAGGAAAAAAATTAAAAAATTAGTGATGTTTCAACTTTTTTGATAATTCCTATATACATCCTCACTAGATCCATGTACAATGGATCTTTGCCAGTCCTCATTTTCTTGAGAACTCTATGATCCTTCATGCTCAATAAATCAGATACCGTTCTTTACTTTCATGGGTGGTAATGCATAGTATAATCATAATCCTTGATTAGTTTGAGTCATGGTCATTTCCACATGTTGTGTTATTTTTGTGAGAAGATATACTTTAGAATCATGTGATCTGTGTATATCTCACATTTTTTCCATAAAGATAATGTCTCCATATCTGCATAGAAAAGATTACCGCTACTAACTCAAGATCATTACTGGGATATCTTTTTTAATAAATTTCTAAATTCTTTGATGCATCGGTAAAAACTATATAATTCCACATAAGGACACAACCTAGTAATTTCGTTGATCCATCATTATAGATCACAAACCCATCATTATCCGATGGTAGGGTTAAGATTGGTGCATTCACTAATCTACTCTTAAATTATTTGAAACGGTCCTCACATTAATTTTCCCATATGAACATAACCCCTTTACATGTAAGATTGGTTATTGGGTTGGAAAAATATCCATTGTTCTGAATAAAATGTCAATAATAACCTATTAAACCAAGAAAACTATGAACCTCAGTTATGTTCATTAGAGTAGGACATTCTTGCATAGCCTTTGTATTTGGAGGATCAATAGATATTCCTTCTTTAGAGACAATGTGGACAATAAAGGAAAATTATTGAATCCAAAATTCACACTTTCTAAACTTCCCATACAATTCATTTCTTCTAAGAGTCTTCAGAATAGTGCGTAAGTGATTTTCATGATCTTCATAGATTTTGAAGTATTCAAATATATAATTCATAAATACTTTAAAAAAAGAATTAATATATTCCTTGAAAACATTATTCATTAGATCCATGAAAATAGAGGGTACATTAGTCAGTCCAAAAAGAATTAATGTAAACTCGTAATGCCCATACCTGGTTCAAAATTCTATTTTTGGAATGACTTCCTTCCTCAAAAGCAACTGATGATGTCAAAATTGATGTTCAATATTTGTATAATATTGAGCTCTATGGAGTTTATCAAATAAATCATCGATGAGAGGTAGGGGATACTTGTTATTTATTTTTATATAATAGATCTCCCTATAGTCAATGCACAACCTCATAAATCCATCTTTCTTCTTAATGAAAATAACATGGGATACCCTAGAGAAACACTAGTGAGAATAAAAATTTTATCCCACAAGTTTTCTAGTTTTTTTTTTCAGTCCCACTAATTCCAATGTGGTAATCCTATAATGGGTATTTGATATTGGCCTTAAATTAGGAATTAATTAAATGGAAAACTCAATTACCTACTCTAGAATATGTCCATGTAAATCCTATGGAAACACATCAACATATTCCTGCACAATAGGTACAACCTCTACATGAACATTCTTCTTCTCACCCATAGTTATCATATTCCCTTCTTGCCCAATAATTTAATTCATTAGAGATGATGGGGGTGGATCTAGATGAGAATCAGATGGTGATGTTTCTTCTCTAATGATATGGGATTCCACAAATCCTCAAAAACGGTAACCTCTGTCCTCTTACAATAAATTTTCACATAATGTTTCAAATTCAAATCCATAATGAGGATTATATCCAAGTCAATCATGGTTATGCCAATAAAATTAGCATATAAAGCATGATTGTATTTCATAATGGGGACTACCTGACACAACTTTATTGCAATGATACTTCCCTAAAGAGTTTTTATTGACAAATCCATTTTTAAATTAAATTGGAAATATCCAATTTTCTTGAAAAAATGGGAATATATGAAGGAATGTGATGACCCAAAATGAAATTAATCATTTACTAAGTATGATGAAATGATTAAAGTACCTTCCACCACATCATTAGGAACTTAAATATCATCAGTTGTGATCACAAAAGCTTGTCCCTTCTCCCTTTTCCTTTTTATGGCATGTTTCCTTTATGATTTGGATAATCATTATCATAGTTTCCTACCTCCCAAAAATTATTTCATTGAACATTAAAAGATTCTTTATTCCCATTAAAATCCCCATAAATATTTCCTTTCGTCCATATTTTTATTATACTCCTTTTTCATTAAAATATGCATGAGAGTGTTTCCTTCTACAATTATCGCGTGGTGGAAATTCAACTCTTCCCTTCTTCCCCATTTCCTTAATTCCTTTTCTAGAGTTTTCAGCAATCCTATTATTATCTTTATTTCCCTTAATGTTATAATACTTAGATAATTAATTTTATGTTTCGATTTCCCCTAAAATTATATCTTTATATGATGAAAAACATTCAGAGACCAGTACATGTCAGAGGAATGACTTTAGTCTATAAAATAATTGATCAATATTTCTCTTCATATTTTTTATGCGGTTCATGGTATGCCTTTCTAACCTTGTGAAGTCATCTTCATACTTTTCAACATTCTAATCTTTCTTTTGAATCAAATTTAGAAACTGACTTTCATTATCTGCTCGCTATTCATGAGGAAAGTATTTCTCCATGAATATTTCCTTCAAGTCCCTCCATTCCATATCTTATATGTCTTCTTACTCCTTTTTTTGGTTAATTACCCCCACTGATCCATATCTCCCAAGAGAAGATAAAATTACATGATAAAATTCTCTCTTTAGGTTCATCCTAAAGAGAGAAATATCTTATCAAGGGAACATATCCACTTTTCTGCTAAAAATGTTTTTGTTGTCCAATTGAATGATGGAGGATGTTGTCGCATAAAGTGATCTGAAAAAGATTCTTCACGTGGTGGATCCAGATGATCCATACGGTTATGGTTATTTTTCATAACCTAAGTAAGATGTCCCAGTATAGTTATAAGTTTCTTTTCACTAGTTTCATCATCATAGCCCACATCATTATCTTACATCAGAGGGAAATCCCTTCATGGGATACGTGTGTTCATGTGGATTCAATTTCTTCCACTCATTTCTATTTCTAGATAATGGGATAAAATATATTAGGTTATTAATCCTAATGTATAATCTTAACTTATCAAAATAATTAGCATTAATTTAAATCCTATGAAGGGTTGTTCCCATAATCGCAAATATGGTTTCTATGACAAAAAATTTACATTTAAATCCTTTATAATGACTTGTAATTAAAATGTAAATTTTCCTAAGAATATCCCCCCCCCCAAGATCTTCAATCTAAGTGAACAGTAAGGCCCATTGTCATGTACTGCGATACTCTGAGTCTAGCCTGAAACTCCTTGTCAGAGTGTTCACTCCTAGTTACATCTGTTTCTTGAACTACGTCCACTTGTAGTATCCATACATGGATTTATTTGCTAAAAATATCCACATAATATACTCTTTACCAAAACACTAGGATTTTCTTGTATTATTATCCTCATAGAAAATCATAGGTATTTTTCCCTAATATACATTTTCTAAATCTAGTTTCCAATTTTTCTACTAAACTTTCTCTGATAGCAACTATAATGACCAAACCCTAGTTTTCTGAAGCTGGTACCATATTTTATTATATTATAATGTAAATAAGGAATATGAATCCCGAATGAAAAAGTAGTTTAGTATCTTTTCTAAAAAAAGATACCTATATAAGTTCAAAATTACATATTTAAAGGAATCACAACACTAATTTATTCCATTAGAAACATTCATTACTCCTTGATTATGACTGCAAGTCACTCATAACTCACTTCTTCATTTCCTGGAAAAATAAAACTTAAGAGAGGAGTGAGATCAAGTGATTAAAAAGAGTATCCAATACTGAAAAAGATAACATAAACAAAAATAGTAGGAATGGTGAATAATTTAAAACACATTCCTTTACAAATAATAAATTGGAACACATTATGGCAGGAATATGAGTTGAGTAAATAATTCCACAATAAAACATAATCATGGTGATTGTACTAGTTGAATAACCACATGAAATTTAAATTACTAGCTTCATAATGAGGGAAGTGAATATTCTATACATTCTAAATCATAATTTCAAGGCCTTGACCAAGTCGTTTAAAAATAATTAAGGACTCATCCAAAACCATATCTCAATATGGGAAAGGCCTTGGCCAAGTCCACATCAATTTGTCTCATGAGACATACTAATGCATAAAAGGAATATAAATGGCCCCACCCATAAAATAATAATTCCAATTAATTCCTAATATGAATAGGAAAAAACATAAAAAACATATACATTTATATTGAAACTAACATATGAAACTTAAATAACTTTCCCCGAACATTAAGATTAAACACCATCCATTCAGAGTAAATTGCTTAATGGCTTTAGGATAGCACATTCAAAACCAAACAAGTCATAAACTATAAAATTACATATTATAGATGATATAATAAAATATTTGTCCCAATAATACATAATAATCAATAATAGTGTTGAAAGAGATGAAAATACACTTATAAAATCATTGAGTAATTCTTGAGATAAATACTCTTTTGTTTTGAAAAGAAGTGTTCTTTTGGAAACATCATTTTATAAAACCATAAGTAAAGTAATATATCACTTTCATATTAAAATGGGTGATTTTATAAATATAATGGTTTCCAAAAAATAATATAATGTGACCTTGAAATATGTTGGAATTTGACAAATTCCCTTGAATCGGGCTTGTATTTGAAAAATAATTTTGAAAGATCTGATTAAAACATGTAACTACACATAAAATAAGGAAGTATTATGGTTGGTAAACATATATAGAAAAATAAAAAGAAATTTATTATTTATACATAACAATACATAATAATTTCATTGATGTAATTATACAATAAAAGTAACCCAAATGAAAATGGAGGTTCGGGTGGGAAACCCTTACCTTAAGTCAGAATGTGTTCCTCTCTTGAACTTAAGGTCCTGGAATAATAAATTTGAGTAATTAATAAATTTTTTCATAAAATATTATAAATTTATTTAGGTTATCATAATTTTTTCATTTCATTTATGTCTTTATTTATATATGTTATAATATTGAATTCCGACGTTTCGGAGTGTTCGTTTTCTTAATTTTCATAATCAGTTCACTTGTTTTTAAGTAATAGAGTTCACATGGAATGAATGTAAGTCTAAAAACTTGTATTTACACATTATTTATTAACATAAATTGGTTTTAATGGTCATTTATCTCATTTGGTTACATGTAATGAGGATTAATCAGTAGATAAAATGCAAATGACAACCACTTCGATTATTTGGCAATATTTGGATTGTTATGCACTAGTTTTGTCATTTAAATTAGTAACATGTATGTATACTGGTTAATAAATATTAATTAGATTTTAATAGATATATTTTAGTCTGGTTCAACTTTAATAATGGATTCATGACCAGTAATGAATTAGAAATTGAAGAACGAAACATTGTCATCCGTGAAGTTTATAAATTGGAACATCACGAACGATGATTTAGTTTATAAAATAAATGAGAGAGAGAGAGAAAAAAAATATTGTTGATGGTTCTTACATTCTCATGATATAATTCCAGTATATAGATGATACCAGAGTTATCATGGTCATTTGGTTAGAGGAGGTATAGAGAGGATTATAATAGAAAGGAACATGAAAGAAAATGAATGAAATAAAATATGAATTTACCTCTTGAATCCACCTCCTTGAGAATCTCTTTAAGGGAAAGGGGTTTTGGTATTATGGAAATAAAAAGATCTGGTTGGATGTGAGTAGTGACTAAGGAAGGGTATTTTGGAATAACATTGAGGAGCTTCAAATCATAGATGATTTAAGAGAAGAGGGAGTAAGGGGGGGTTATAGTGGAAGAGAGGAGTGAATTTTGAATATTTTATTCATTATTTTAATATTTCCATAAAGAAAACTGATAGTTTCGATTCATGTGACCCATAATAGTAATAATTCAGGTGTAGTTTGAACCATGTATCCTTACATCACTCATGATGTCTTAAATTGTTTCTTTAACTGATAATTTCTATATATGGTATTTTACCGTACTTCACAATTCATTTAAAATTCGAGTATTTCAGAAAAATCCCAAAAATTCACCCCAGCCACTTATCGATGTATAGAATTCAAAAATGAACTCTATTTTCTGAAACTAATTCTCAAAATAATATTAATTTAATTTTTAAATAAAATAATTTTTTATTCAAAAAATAATAATTTTAAAACTATAATTTGTTTTATATCACATTGAAAAATTAATCAATATCTCATTATCTTCCAACCATATGAAAATTAAATAATTATATTATTTACTATTCATAATGTTCATATTACTATTAATAAGGGTATGTCACTATTCACCAAAAAATAAATTTTGTTCTATCAGAATAATAACGACTTACTGATCGCAGCCCTAGATGACTATTTTTCTAAAATAAAAACATAGTAGATGCAATGTTGTGTTTAACAGGTATATTATAAAATGTGTTGTTATGTAGGGAAACAATGTTTCCGAAGGTCAATATTGTTTTTTCAAAACCTTGGGGAATTACAATTTCTAAAACATTCCTTTATAATCTATAGAAAGGAAACATAATAAAGGGTGAGTTAAGTTTATCAATTAGTGTAAATAAGTGAGACGGTATTGATAACTTGTGTAAAGTATGATAATAAGGGTAAAATAACATCATAATAACCATTTAAATCCATACCCTACATATCACTAATAAAAATCATTAGTAATTACATAGGCAGTTCATAAGGCATAAATCATAAAGGAATCAAAGACATGATCCATTAGAGCATAATATTAGATTAAGACTTGAGTTTTTGGCATGGAATTAAGCTTATAACTTTGTGAACATGTATAAATAGAAATATGTTTACTCATAAAGATGAAGAAATGAAATCAGATGTCAAATAAACCTATGAAAATAAACTAGGTCTACACATAATCTTACGAAAAATATAGCTAGGTCCATGAATAAACTTATGTACATTGAGATGAGTACCACATAAAATCCTATAGACATAAATGCTAGGTTGGAATATAAAATTTTGAACATGTAATCAGATTCATGCATAACTATTTTTCCTAATGAGATATCCATATTAACCTAATTAATTGGAGTGAGATATAGGACCCACCCATCACATAATGAATGCAATAAATATGTGTTCCATAAGATAAAAAATTATAATATCCGAACCCATAAAAATAAATAGTCTTCAAAAACAGTTCATTACAGCATAACCAATAGAAAGAAAAATAAAGTCATAAAAGTTTAATCACATCATCATGGTATAACTGATGGAAAATGATTAATATTCAAAAACATATTTTAATGATAAAAATAAAACAACTAAATAAATAATAAGGATTGTATCCTGCAATTATTTCCCCCATAAAGAAAATGTGATATCAAGTATTGTATTCATTGATGAATAGAAATTATATTTAATGACCAATAAAACATTATTGATAATAATATCATTTCCAATTTTAAATTAGTTATTTAAAATAAATATTATATGAATATATTGTGGAAATAATATTATATGAAAATAAAAAAGGAAATTTTTTAAAGGAATATTCAAAAATTTAAGATGTCATGATGGAAGGAAATTAGATTCATTTCATATAATTTAGAGGAAAACATTCCATTCACAATTTTTCAAAAACAAAATAAATAAATACCTTATTCAGATAATGCAAAAAAATCTTTTGAAATAGTATTTATAATATATATATATGGGTAAAAATTACATTAAAAATTCTTAGGAGAAGAATAAAAACCTTATTTAATTTTTTTATAAAACATACATTTGGAAGGAAAAAAATTGACTGAATAGAATAATTAAGGAAATTTTCATAAAGAACATATTTTGGACTTATTGAGTACTTAATGAGAAGAAAACAAAAGAAAAATATGAATTATCTAGTTATAAATAAAAGACAATAAAACTAATTAGTTTCCTGAGAGGTATATAATTTTTTTTCATCATTTGCAATAGAATCATAATCATCCTCATAAAAATGAGATTGTAAAATAATGCACTTTCAAATTTGTTAACTTTTTATTCATAAGACCCTTGATGATAATAACCATAGATAGATATGTAAATCCCAATTAGTTTCAATATAATCATAATAGAACAAATTCATGGGAATTATATACACTACATAAAATAAACAAAGTGGTGAATATGGTATGTATACACTAGAAATTAATGTGAGGTGAAAATCCCTCATGTTAGGTACAAATTACATTATACATGTTGAAAATTCATGTAAAATAAATACATATTTATTATAAATTTAATATAGACCCATACTAACATACATAATACCATATAATATTTTCTTATAACCTTTCATCACTAGTTTGATAAAAATTATTTATTAAAATCCATGTTCTAGGTCGTATCTTTTTTTAATGTGTGTATTTATTTAATAGTTTTGGTAATTATACATTGATCATTTTTCCATTATATCCACAATATTAGTAATGGTATAAATACCATGCATTAATTCATTATAAACAATTTTATAGTAATTAATAAACGTTGAGATAAACAAAATTACACCATTTGTTAGGTAAGAAGGTATATATGATATTATAATTAAAAAGGAATAATTATGTTATAAGATTAATATAAAATCATTTAAACCCTCAAAATACCCATAAATTAAAAACTTTGATGTGAAATTAATGGAATCACTTTGTGGAGATGGTAAGTCGTACAAATGAACAACTAATACATTGTGTTCCCATTTAATGAAAATAAGGTGAATAAATGTGGTTTCATAATCATAATAACATTTATGTATATTGAGGATACCGAATTTGTTATCTTATGAATATTATAACATATTTTGATATGTTATAAGAATATTTAAAAATAAATTGTTTTATTAAAGAGATTACATCTCCTATAAATGAACTCTTTTAGATCCCCAATTTAAGTATCCTTGGGATGGACTTTTAGGAAGAAAAAAATCAACAATGTGGATAAAAAATTAAAAGGTATTTGGGAAGATCATTGTCAAGATATAATTTTCAATGTGATATAAATAATAGAAATGAGGGGTTTCCTTTTATAATTGAGGCGATGGGCACTTTTAGAATCTGCTGAAATATTAAATTAATAAATTAAAAATGAGTTCAAGAAGGCTCCAAATTGATATTATTAAAAACATTGATGAGTTTGAGTGAAAACAATCTTATATAATAATATTTTTACATGTTTGGATCACTTTTTTAGACTTATTTAATTTTTTTAACTCTATGTTATTCCTTTTTACAATTACGGTGATATCAGTAATTTTTATTCTGAAGGTGTTAACAACGTTAATATAAAAGGAAAAACAAACCATAAATATAAAATTATTTATTTTTTAAAACCATATCACAATAATATTGTTGAATTTAATATTTCTTTAAATTTTAAATCATTTAATACAATATTAGTTATTGGAAATTAACATTAATGTCATTTAGATAACTATTAACATAATTTGACTTTAAATACAAATAGATAAATGTTGAATTATAATACGTTGATTTAAAACATGCATAATTTTTTGTACAGATATTTTAAATTCATGTGATATCTTAACTCCTTCAAATTATAAGATTTTTAGTATTTTCGAAAATCATTTATATTATTTCTCTATTAATTGAATAATTACCATATTAGTGTTGAATACTCTTTTAGGTCAGTATTTTATTCAAAAGAATTTATATATAAATATCAATGATAAAATATTATTTTATGATTAAAATTATCGTTTTTAACTGATCATATCATATGTTAATACCTATATTAAAAATACAATAGTTATTAAAAGAAAGAGTCTGACAATTTTGGCTTTATAATCACTTAAATATTATAAAGTTAAAAATCATTTAAATTTTGAAATAAAGACATATATTATAAATTTTGATGATTATTAATGATATATATTCCTGAAGTAAAATTAAGGGAAGTGTTAGGGTCATTCTTTTTTCCTTAAAATTTTATTTTAAACGTTAATAACACGATTTACACTATTCCATTGTAACAAAATTACTAAAGTGAATATTTATAATTTATAAAAAACGCAATACTTCCCAAATCATGAACCCTTAAGTATAAATATATAATTCATTTTTAATAATTCAATTTATATATTTTTTAGAAATTACATTTAATATACATGCCTAAAATATAATGAAAATAGTTTTTAGAAAACATGAATTTTTAACCCTAAAAATACACATGTACAAAAAATAATAACAACGATGATCCAAATGATATTAATTAGAATATATATAATTAAATGATAAATATTTTAATTTGATATAAAGTTATACTCATAACAACGTTTTTTATGAAATTAAATTGACAGTTTTTAAAAAATCAGTATTTATTAACTATTCTCTAAAAAATCAATCTTTTTAAAAAAATACCAAAATATCATCTAATGATAATTTTGATATGATGACATAAAAATGATATAATTTTTATAAAATAACCTTTATAATTTTTTTTAAAATTTATGTAGAGTTATATTCCTTGTAAACAATTAGAATCTATTTTTGAAGAAAGCATGCTTTAAAAGAAAAAATTGATTTCATAAAAAATGAGTTCTTATTTACATAGAATCAATAAAGATATTAATATTTAGTAGAAACCTCATATATATTTCATAAATTAATTAATCCTATTCATATTAGAAAATTTTAATATCTAGTTTATTATTTTACCCAAATAATATATTAATTACATATTGTGGTTTGTATAAACTCGATATTTCATGTAACACCAGCAATCAAAGAAATTAAATTATTTAATGATAAATGTTTTATGAAATATTAGGGTGTCATGGCTGATTTTATGATTATAAGATTATAAATTAAGATGTATAGGACATTTGTATGGGATTCAAATGGACTATGTAATTTTAAAGGATTTGGTTGGGAACACTTCACTGAGTAGCGACGAGCGGCAAATTGGAATAGGTGGGCTAGGTTGGCCATGGAGGAACATTGATATGCCTTATCACCTTCATAATAGTTGAGATGATTATGGGGATATTTTTTTACACCACTAGTAAGTGAGAAATAGCTGGGTATGACCTGTGAAACCCTCATGTTACTATTTCTATCAATTTTTATTCTCTTTAATATCTTAGTGTAATTTAAAAAATTTATAGAGTTTCAGTTGAAAATTAGAAAAATATGTGAATTTTTTCCATTGTGCCATACTTTCAGGCACATTTTAGGGTGATAATGTGTGGATATACTTACTTAGGGAGTTCTATTAATTAATTTCTTTCTTATATTATTCCCTTTCCTATGTTTTTGATGGTTGGTTCTAGGCCATGTGAAATCAATTAGAAACTACATGAGTCCATTGTGAATTGGTGTATTGAAAACAAGAATTTTTTATAGTTCATAGAAACTATACCAAAATCTTGAAAGATTCTATATTGTTTTAACATAGTTATTTTTCATATTTTTACATGATTTTGTGACCATGTTCAAAAAATGTGTGAGTTCATAGTGCTTGTTTATTGTGAGCCATATGGATCAAACATGGTTTAAAAAAGTATACAGATTAACGTTTTGAGCTATGTGAATTTGAAAAAATATGATCATCCAATTAATCCCCTTCAAAATTTAAAACCCCAACTCCTCCATTTTAATAATTATTAGATAACCATCCCTCAGCATGGTTCTCTATTCCACTACTTTCCATTGATTTTAAACTTCAAATTCCTCATACTAAATCTATTTTCATTAGGCTATTCCTTTTATATTAATTATTAATTTCCCTATATTCTCCCATTACCACCACTATATTTTTCAACTATCTGTAACCTCAGACACAATTTGAGTGGTATTTGGGTTCATGAAAAGTAAAATTATTGGGATTTGTTTTGTATAGGGTTATGGATGATGTCATATTTCTTGTTTGTGTATTCACTTCCAAAGGACACTCATTTCTGATGTTTTTCCAATAAGAAGTGGTTTTTATTTATATGGGATCTCTGTTATAATCCATGTAATGTGATTATTGGTGATATAAAATAGTTTATTATAATTATATATTCATGTGACATTCCCATGAATGGTTGAAACCAATTTGAAAATGTTTTTAAAGAGACGACATGATTTTTTTCTTGTGGATTTCCAGTTTTTTTAAATTAAATGTGATGCTTTCCAAATATTTGTGAAAATTAGGGAGTGGATCCACTAGCTTGAGTTAAGTGTAATAAAGGGTTGATTGACATTAGTTTGTGTCTAAAAGAAAATATTTTCTTGTTTCTAATGGGTTCCTTGATAAATGGGGGGTTTTGACCTTAATTTAATGTGTTTGAAAGACTATGGAATACACATCCAAATTTGGAATTATTCATTCATCTTGATTGATGGGAAGTACATATTTCTCACTGATCTTTCTACAGGGGTTGGTATGTACCATTTCCAAACCATTTTGGGTAGTGACCTAATCAATCCCATCAACTTAGGGTAACTTTCGTTTCATCTCATTGAACACTGAATCAATATAATGTGACTAGAAAGATCTAATGGGGCCTTATAATCATGAAATGTTCCATTTTTACCACATATATAATATTCGATGCAATGATGGTAGCACGACAGAATCGATCTGTGTTGATGTAGTCAGGGACATCCTATTAGGATGTTGAAGGTTGTCTTTTTCCGGATCACCCAAAATTATGAGTCGAGTATGAGGTCATCAAACCATGTTTTGAGTGTGGTCTATACTAGAATCATATTCTCTTTGTTATCATAGCCCAATAGGGTTCTTGTGTAGTTTTTAAGGTTTTCCTCATTGCATCCTAGCAGGAAAAGTGCACACACTAGGATGAGGTTAACCCCAAGCAATTGTTGATGAAGACTTTTCAGATATCATTATCCTTTATCCTGCCAAACACATATAAGGGTTTTTTGTGACCATTCATGATGTTTTATTCATCTCAATTCGTGTATGAGGTAAAAAATGACATTCCTCAGGACTAGTTACTTTTCGATAGACTTCAGATCTCACCACTACCGCTTCAACCACATATGGGATTAGAAAAGCTTCTACAAGTGCTTCCATGAGATATGTTGATAAATCCATCACATCTAGGATTGATATAATGTATTGTACTGAGGATAGCTATTTGATAATATATTTTTTGGTCTAAATGTTTGTGCTTTCCAATTTGGAGATTCTATTCCCTAGGAACTTTTGAAACATGAACATTGGATGTAGACAGATCAACCCCTAGGACAGGAGCTGGTGGAACTTTTGTGTTTTGTGGAATTGGACAAGAAGGTTTTCCTATATTCCATGGGTGATTAGACATATATTATTCTTCCAATTGATTTTCCATGATTATTAGCCTAGATTTTCTTATGGTGGAGGCAAGGAACAATTCATATTTTTACTGGGTATATTAAATGGATCTTCCGTGAGTTTCTGTAACATTGACAGTGTGAGTTGGGGTGCGGCCTATAATTTGGTTCCTTCCATGACTGCATCTTCCTGGGTATCCCCAACTCTATTTTCCTCTTCTTATGGATCATAAATTGGGGGTGGTAAAAATGGGTTATTAAAAATATTCTTCATCTAAAAAAATCTCTATTTAGTTGATGAAATTAATGGACTAGAAGATCAATTCCTCATCAGGTGATGAATCTTCCTCATCCACTTTTCTGGTGGTGAAGTTTGGAGGGGTGGTGCATGTATCATCAAATATAATTGAATAAGGTCTAAGTGGGTGAAATATATCTTTTTACTTGGTTCAGTCCCATATCCATTCACCTTATCTCTATCATTCTAGTCATACTTAATTTTTAATGATCAACCCTTGGAGGTTTGTGGGCTCGAGGATGTTAGTTGCGTTACATCAGCAGCTATTTGGGACACAGTTAGTTGATTCAACTATTCTTATAGATTGACATGGGAATTGGTTGACTATATTTAGAGTCATCTAACTCTCAATGTACTGCTTCTTTTTTTTTCTAACAGCTTTTCTACTCCCCTCCATATAAGTCAGTATTAGAAACGTATTCCACCTATACAGGCAGTAGTCCTAACTTTACCTATAGAAAATATATCATTCATTTAAAGTATTCCATGTTAAAATGTACTCTTGAATGGTGTGTCCTAGTAACCAGTGGAAGGAAAAATAATCATTCTGTTCATTGAGACCTACTTCAGTAGCCCTTTTTGCTATGATAGATAGAGCATGTTTCAATTCATGGTGGATATAATGTATCTATAGACTTAGTCAGCTCTAAACAATTAAAATTACTACTCCATCAGTTGAACTAATTTCTACTTAGTCCCCTTCTCTTGTCTTGTCAATGAGGTGGAAGTTTTCGATTTCAAGGGAGGCTGCACAATTCGGTGCAGGCCATGTTGCGGGTGATTGTTCAGGGTGTAGATTAAGAGTAACGAAAGCTGCTTCATCTCTTCCCACACTTTTTTACAAGGGAATATTGGGATTCCTAGGACTTTGTCTTAGTTTATTTCAATAAGTATTATTTTCATTGGGAAATGGTAGATAAATCCTAAAACTCACATGTATATTTCACCAGAAAAAGCAGTGATCACAATTCATCATAGAGGTTATTGATTCACATAACGAGAATCTCATATTTAGGAAGTGGTCGGTTCAATGAGTAAATCAGACCTTTAAATTTGGAAAAGAAGTCTAAAACTCTATCATTCTCTATTTTTTTTATGTAAATGAATTTGATGACAATTTTTTTAGCAACATTGAGTTGAACTATAAAAGGAACTATTCTTGGGGATCCTACCACATTATAATCAAATTATCTAGAAAATTTTTATACCATTCAAATGTTAGTCTTTGTCAGGTCCACAGAAAGAATATATGTTTCACTACTTCTTGAATTTATGGGGTTCCCATCGTCGGGTCATAATAAAATTCACAGGGCATCAGATGTTGTTTCAGGTCACTTGAGACAATGTAATAGTGAATATGGGGTTCCCGAAATTTGGTGGTGGTGCCCAGTAGGGGTAAGGTTGTCATTCTGGTTATATCGGAGAGCAACACCCTTACATGGCTTCTAGTCATGCTGAAAATGACTACATGGTATTAATGATCCCCTGATGTGTGTCCAATCAAACCTCATGATGGGAGGAAATAATAGGAGAAAATATCGGAAGTGTTAGATCCAAAAGTACTTGAGGTAGATACTAGGGTGGTGGATCCTAGTTTGGATTCTTCTAAACCTATTTTAGTAGTTTCCTCAATGTAATGAAGTCTCCATATCCTTCTTGTATTGAATTTAGTTAGACTGATGGCCATAAAGCGATTATTTATGAGTCTCTAGTCCTTGATTCATTCATCTAGATAAGTCTTTATGGTAGAGGAATGCATGTTGGAAGAGTATTTTTAAGATCTTCCTAGTGAACATATCCACTAGAATGACTTCCATAGACCATCTCAACATTAATTCTCCTCAACTCTTTCATTTCTTCATCTTACCAAGCAAATCTCTCTTCAAACATGAGGGGTTAGTTTTCTTGTGGAGGTGGTGGTGGTTCATGTGAGAACATTATCTTATTTTTATTGTTATTGTAAGTTCAATAAAGAAGAAATGATGGATTGGTTGAGGGAGTTCCCAAATATAAGGTGGCCTTTGGTTCTAATTATATACACCTTCAGGCTTGGTGTGGAACGACTTGAGGAGGGAACTATCTTCTCTTGCATCTTCATCATTTGTATTATTTTTAGTTAGATAAATAGGGATGATTTATGTAACAACCCGAGATTTTATAAGATATATTCTTTTTAATTTTTTTCATATCTTCTATTGTACGCTACACCAATATTATCTTGTGTTATACGCAACACTGTATTAGCTTTCAGTATACGCAACACTAATCTTGGATCGTGTTACACACAATTTCAAATTTGTTTGATAGTACTTATTCTACGCAAAATTGAGTGTGTATATATATATATATGTATATTCAATGTATAAATGAAATATGGTTGGATTTTGATATATGCAAAAACAAAGGAGTCTTTCACTACACGCAACCCTGACTTGGCTTGCATTACACGCAATCGCAACCTTCCTCGATAGCGTGTGTTGTACGCAATACCGGGTTTCACTAAACAACGATATATGGTTATAATATTATTATGAACTAGTAGTTATGAATAGTATTAACAAAATTTTGAATTTTATAACATTATTATTCACTTTACACATTTTCTAGAACATGGTATAAGAACAAAGTAAATATTTTGGGTAAAATAATTATTTTTCTAAAAATGCCGTTTTCCACCTTTTGATGGCGCACCCAATTTATATCTAGTTTTGGACATGTTTATAAGTTCAATATGACAAAATAAAATTCTTCATTGGAATCAGGAAATAAAAATTTACTTTGGATAAATTTTTCATATTATTCTGTTAACATTCATATTTTGATGAATAGTAAAAACATGCTATATTTTAATTAAAAACAACTTTTTTCATCGTAATACTTTATGTGGTAAAATTTTAATATTTAATGGTTTTAAAGTATAAATAGAATATATTTTGACCATTTAATATAGTGTATGTCACTATCATTGATTTTACCTTGAATTCGTAGGTTAAATCAATTCAATCATTTGCAATGTTTTAAACAAAAACCCGTTTTCTTTCAACAACGGGATTAATTTTAATTTAATTTCTGCAACTTTTGTGTATTTAATTTGGAAAATTGGATTCCATATTTGGAATTAGTGGGTCCAAATTATGTTAATAAGATACTTTTTATTTTTGGGCATTATGAATAGTAACTACGGTAAATTTTATTTACCATAGTTAAAGGTAAATCGGGTAATTAAGGGTAAATATAAGGTTATAAAATTACCCTAACACCTGCCAAAATCCTATTGGATGACTAAAAGTAGACCCATAACACCTAAGGGTCAGATTAGATTCATTTAATGGACTTTTTTCTATGAAAATAATTTAATTATTATTAAAACCAAAGAAAGTGACAACATGTCACTTTCTTAAATCTTATAAGTATAATAATTATAATCTAGTGATAAACTTAATGAAACTTCAAATATTAATAGTCTCCAAAAATCTAATACAATTATCTACATCATATTAATTTATTTATAATTTTTAGGGATTAAATAATTATCATTAATTATGACACAATAGTAATGGTGAAATTATTTTATTGATTGAAATATCAAATAAATGATCTTAAAAATATTAAAATAAATATTATATTAACTATTAAATGTGCTCTACTAATTTTCTAGATACATATTAAATTTTATTAATCTATTAAATCTTTTAGTTTGAACATATTTTTTTTATATAATTTATTTAAATAAATGAATAGTGTCAAAATTGACACTATTGTTATTTTATAAAAATAACATATTATTAAATTGTTTAAAAATCACAAAAATATTTAAAAATTATAAAATGAAATTTATATAGTCGACAATGTCATAAAGTATCCAATTATGGAAAATTAACAACACATAATTGATTATTTATAACCATTTAAAATATAGAATTTTATTACCACAAATAAACTTAAATAGATTAAATAAGGGTAAATCAAAATGATAAGGTTTAAATAAGATCCAAACATGTATAAATTTGATTTGTTGATCATATTACAACCCTATCTCATCTAATATTCTAATTGAGTCATTTTTGGAGGTTTTTATGTGGGGTTTGAATTTATATTGAACTAATATTTTTGAGGATTCCAAAGGTGCCCCTCTCCTCCCTTATAAAAGGAAACCTCATCCCTCTCATCTTTACACAACATTGAGCCTTCATTCTCGGACAACCCCTTACCATTTCCCTTCTCAACTTCCCTAGAAATATTATAGAGTCCCTGGTCTTCTTCAAAGACCAAGTTTAGTGCCCTAAGATGAGGTTTTAAAGAGGCGTGTCAAAGAAGAGGTAATATCTGTTACCGATTCTTTCAAATTTATTTCTTCTCATACTACCTCTTCATTATTTGTTTCATTATGAAGTAATAACATCAGTATAAATCATATACTGGTATGATATTATAAATATGAAACAACCATATTCCACCTTCTATCCATCCTATGGAAAACAAAATCACCGCGCGTGCGTACGTACGGAATACCGTCTCCACGCCGTGGTGTAATCTGTTTTTTCCACCAACAACATACATGGATGGGTATAATGGTGTAAAGAATAACTATATATGGTTATTATAACATCATAATTATTCGGATATATTATACCATCCACCCCAATTCTATTCAATAATTATGGGAACGATATCATCGCCCGTGCGTACGTACGGATTACCGTCTCCACGACGCGATGAGATTCATTCTCCATGTTAACCATACATGAATGATTATAATGTTTATATAATGAATAATAATTAAATATATTACATAATAATGATACTGAATTTATGTATATATATATGTATGTCATCTACATAATTCCATTCAATTCCATAAGGAAACGAAAACAGCATTCATGTGTATGTACGACCTACCGTCTCCATGAACGGTGTATTTCATTCCTTTTATCGATCTATAATATATACGTATATGATGAATATATATTATATATAAATCATGTTTTATATTCTTGAATTATGTAAATTAGGATATAAGTAATAATATAAAAAACGACAAGTCGAAACACCTACGATAAATGAAATGATTTTTCCCAAAATGATGCTTTAACATGGAATTTACAAAAGAACGGGTAATATAAAGTAATAAGTGAAACATATATGAAATCATAACAATGAATATGATTATGTAATAATTCAATGAAATTATTTAAATCATTATACAAGAGGTTTGGATCCATACGAACCATATCGGAACTAAGGTAAGGGATAATTATTCCAATCTCGTTCTTATCCGAAATTGTTATTCATAAGTATTTACTGGGGTTATATTTATCATCAATGTCCACGTTTTATAAAAATGTTTTCAAGTATGTTTAAAGTCATTTTTACCCATTTTTGACTTTTACTACATGGTATGTATGGAATCTTTCTTTTACGAGGTACTTTTTGACTTTTCCGGAAAAAGTACGAGAAGAATGTTTTTTTAACTTATACGGCATTAAAGGATTTTTACGATTTTATAAAGCCTTATTTTCTTGAAAATTCCTCCAAAATATTTCAGGAATATTTCATAAAAAATCTCTTTATTTTAAAATTTCATGGCATTTTGTGAAAAGAAAATGATTTTGAAGAATAAAGTATATTTTCCCCAAAAATTCATTTCATGTGTTTTATCAAAACCATTTTCCATTAAAGATGACATTATTTCATATGTGTATGTTTCAAGTATAATGCCTCTATGATTTAAATGTATTCATTTTTCAAATGGTGAAATGATATCCATTTGTTTTATATGGATTATGTTATGATGGAATGATGTTTATGAAACCCATTTTATTCTTTGGGTTATGATGAATTATTTATGTTTATGTTGTGGCACAAGAAAGAATGATTTCATTATGAGATGGGTGGGACCTATATCTCCATCCAATGCATTGGGTAAAGATTTATATCTCATGAGATAGAAATTGCTGGAATGGTAAGTTAATCCGGTTTAGTGTTACAGGACTGAAACGAGGAGTGAACTCGATTCAGAAAGGGACTTTGTCCACTAAGATGGTCATGGAAGCAATGCCTTGGCTACTATAAAAATCATTACATGTGCTTAATAGATTCCAAAATTACATGTTTTATTCCCATTCTGGCTTATCATGATTAATGTTACTTTATGATCTTTGCCTTATGTACTTCCATGATTTATGTCTTTGCTCAGGATTTTGATGTTTATAATTTATGTTCGAGTTTTTGCATTCAAATGTTTATGGATTGTTTTATGTTCTCTATGCTTACCCTTACTGAGCATTTGAGCTCACCCATTATATGTTTTCTTTTCCCCAGGATTTAAAGAATGGTTTTAGGTAAGAAAACAAAAATGGGAAGATCTTTATGGAAGATGTTGGCGATCTTTCACCACGTATAGCAGATTATTTTTCTGAGTTTCCAAAGACACTATACTATTACGGTCCTTGTGTGTCAGTTTTCGTTATGTATTAAGTATTTTGAAAAAGTAATGTAATGTCCATGTATGTCAAGATTTGGGTCTCTACAATTTATATGAATTTAACCAATGAATAATTCATCGTGGGTGTCATAATAGGTGTTTAATGGTAGAATATCTTATTTCATCAATTTTTGAATCAACTACTTTCATTCTGAGGACCTCTTCAGGCTTCCTAGTGGAGGGTAACTCATAAGGAACCGTTATATAACCTTTTAAAATGCCTTCAATATTGGGTATATTAAGCATCAGACAACATGGAATGGGTATCCACCCTACTTATCATTCTACATAGTCATAAAAGAACGATGTATGTTTTGTGGGTGATTGTGGTAAAAATGCCCCCAGCCCTACGGGTAGGGGTTGTGACCATTCATTTTTTGTTATTCTTAGACCTCGATTTGATGTCCTTGTATGAGGAATTTCATGTTAAAAATGAAACCATCCCATTGGGATGAGGCAGATCCCATATCGCAATGGTTGTTTCTTCTATTTCCACTTTCTTGATCTCATGCATTCCCATTTAGGTGTGATCGTGATATAATGTTTGGTCTACAATTGAATTATTTTCTTATGAGGACATTATAATTTCTTGATGTTTGAATTCCATTTGATGTGGAGCCAATTTAATGTTATCAGTGTTTAGGTTAAAGAGTTTATCAATGGATCTTTGTCATCGAACCTTGAATTTTTGAGACTTACTCAAGGCTGGTTCTTGTTGATCATGAAACCTTTCTGGAATAGATATTTCATTTCATTTCCATATTTGGAAGATGGAATTGTAGGATATCACTTTCAATGGGTTCATCTAGAAAAGACATGGGGTGAAGTTTGAAGCTTCATGTTCTCCTAATCCCCAGATGTGAATGCTAGATGGGTCATCACTGATGCGGAAACACAACTTGTGCAAAGTAATGAGGTAGTTCAGTTCAAGATATCTCCTCCACCTCTATGATTGTGGCCTTCATGCAGACATAAGTGATTAAAGTTAAATGTTATGGTGAAACTCACCCAATATATTGACATGGTCATGATAACCATCATGAGGAATAAATTTTTCTTCTGTCTAGTGGAGAGTTGTATATATATTGAGACGAATGTTATGCATATATTCCTCTGAAAAATCTCTCGGTATGTCGAATTGAGAAGTGTTTATGGGATAGAAAATAAATCTTATGTCATCCCTATATACTTTCCTTCTCATGAGCAATATATCATTTATTTGTTCTAATAGACAATCCTCTGTTTTTTCTTCCCAACATTAATGCTTCTAAATGATTTAATTCCATGTGGTGGGGATGGAAGAAGTATCATTGATATATGAATTTTACATGGTCGCTAAGAAGATGAGAATATCCCTAGGTCGTCTTCCAATTGAGAAAGTAATTCACATGTCAATGAAAGAGTATTTAACATGTTAGAACCCAACTTTCCTAGTGCCTCAGAGTACGTGGTATTTGTCATATTCAACCCAGTGAGGGGAGGACATTCATACTGGTGTGAATATTTACTACGGGTAGTACCTTCGATGTTGGTTCCATGGTAGAGAGGACTACCATAAGAGCTTGATATCTAGTCAGAGGGAGAAGAATTGTTTTGTGAATCATAGGAAGGGCCTTCATTATGTACATAAATTAGGGGAGAACCTTCTTGTTGGTTGATTTCATTGTGGGGAGGGACTTCACAATGACTTCCATCTTGGTGGATACAACCATCATCGACTGATTTATGACAACAAATAGAATATATATTGTCTATACCCCTGGGAGGACCATTAGGGTGGACGAATGAAATAGGAGGACCTTCTTACTCTTAAATATTCTTGCCAAGGGGAGGGAAACCATGACACTCATCATGAGATTTTCTCTCATTATAATTTTTTTTTACCATGATATTATCCCATGTGTGTTCTATGAGAAGTACTTTATGAGTTACTGGTAAAAATATTATGGGGAGGAATTTCACAACTAATACTACCAATCCCATAATTTGGTAATTATTTGAAAGGATATTGAGCCTCCATCAATAGGTGTTTGATTTCATCATGAACTCTAATTTTTTTTAGAGAAGTATCATGAATGTGTTCTTCATTTTACAATTACCTTTGGCATGTTTAATTTTCAGGAACTCTCTTATGGGAAAATGTGGCTAACTACTGTTGGTAACGACCTTCATATATGGGTTCCTATATGAGTGGTCCTCATGATGCCACTGGGATACACCGACACACATCTTGAGTTATGGAAAGGATATATGCCTACCCTGGAGTGGCCACCAGGGTGGAATAGTGTCCCTTAGTTTGAACGAGTATTTTTTTTCCTTATATGGTTATCCTTTCATCATGGAATATGGATAATGACCCTTATGTACTAGAGTAGGGATGGAGGTCTGCTCTATAGTGACCATCTTATTTTGTGGATGATTCACCCAACTTGGGATATGGGGTTATGGGTCATAATCCTTACTATTTCCATAGGCTTGATTATGTCTGGGCAGTTTGGGAGGATATGACCAGGAATTTATGTATGATCCTCCATCATTTCCAATATGTTTTGAGATGCCTCTTTTTTGGAATGAGGGTAAATGTCCATTCTGATGTTAGATCAGAATTTTTTCTCATTCTCTAGTATTACATTTTCATCTAAATGTTATTGGAAGTTCTCGTATGTTGTGGAAGAAGAACGAGTCTTCCCCTAGTTTATATCTGGGAAACCTTTTCTCTTTTCTTTAGTTTCCACCATATTTGACTATTGGGCTTCATATTTCCAAGAGGGAATTTTTAACTGATCATTTTCTGCTATATTTTTATGAGGAGGTTGATAAGAATCTACAGGAATTTCCATCTTATGATATTTTATTTCCATCATAGTTGAATGATGGGATTGATATGGGGGGTTAGTAATTTGACTCTACTCATATTATTTTTCCACCATATTTGACTGTTGGGCTTCAAATTCATTGGAAAGGGTAGGTGCTTGCCTGCTGTTTTCCATCGTATTTAGATGATTGGATTGGTATGTGTCAGCATGAATTTTCATCCCCTCATGGATACTTGATATCCTATTTGTATGATGAGCTTCATTCTCATTATAAGGGATTTCCATCTTCTTATAATCTTCAACCTTATTTTCTCTATGGGACTGGCGATTATTAGTGGGAATTTATACTTTCTCATAATGTTCCATTGTATATTTGTTGTGGGAATTAGAAGAGGGGGCATGGCTATGTTATTTTCCTTATTATGCCATCAAAATCTCATGGCGTATCTCCTCCTCAAGAAATAGGGTGATGAAATAATACTAATTATATGTTCATCACCTTTGGTAGGTATCCTAGGGGACATGTGTTCATTGAACATAAGAAGGAGCCATCGGTATCTTACCCTCTTCAGAACAAGGATATCCGTTCTCAAGGAATTTGTAGCAACATATTACACCATGGCCCTTACATGAGACCCCTATGCAACATGTATGAATTTATTGATGATAACATCATCTGCCTCCCTCATATAAGAGAGGTACTCATTGTCGCGTTCCGGGGATAGGATCCCAAAATGATATGAGATATCAAGCTGATCATATATGATATTATAGATATGATTATATTTCATGTATAAGTTAATAAAATTCTTAAAACCATTATAAATTATTTTAAATGATGATCAACTAATAAGAAATGAAAGGTTAGGGATTTCATTAAAAATTTCATTTCCATGAGGGATATTATAGTTAAATACAGCTATTTTCTTTTATATGGTGTGTATACTACCCATTTGTCATTTAATATCATGAATAATTTATTCTTAATGGTATTTTGAGTTTCACTTTACATTATTTTATCTATGGGTATTTGAACATAATGTTACAAATTGGTAAATAAATTTCATAACTCAATTCTTTTTCATTGGGTTATATTAATTCTTTTTTTTTCAATATTATATTATTATGTGTAAAATTACCTTGATTATAAATTTATGTACTTAAAATTCATATATTTGAATTTATATTTTATTTACATTATCAATTAATTTATTAATTATCATATTAATGTTATAATCCTTTTAAGGGATTATTTGACAATTTTATTCTAATCGAGATTTATTATTCATGAAACTAAATTAAAATAATTTATATGATAACTGTTACATAAAACCTTCAATTTTTTCCTAGGGTTTTTCATGACCTTTTTCAACTAACTTGTTTATGGTCTTGATAGTAGTATGATAAATTGTCCAATGAATTGTCTTTATGTAAATGGTAACATGTAATTGGGAATCAAGGTGTATAATAGTTAATAATTTCCTTCATGTTGATTCATTTTTTATTATCCCTATTATTTTTTATATCATTATTTCATTTAAAAAATTTATAGTATTTTAATATATTTAGTTTTGTATTAAAATGATAATTCTAGCCAATTTTTGAATTGATTGAATTGATTTATGTTCTATTTTAGGATGCTACTAAATATTTGAAAAAAAAGATAAAAATAGAGATCAACAAGATAATAGGAACATCACACAACTTCACTTCATTCGTAGTGCGATATCAGAATTCTAAGGCAAAAAGTATATACACATGAAGGTGGAGCAGGTTGGGAAACTATAGTAGAAACTTTACACATCATGTAATTCATTTACACATCTTGAATTTATCAAGAGACATAGAACCATTAGGAAAAGTCATGAAGTCATTACACATTGTGAAAAGAATTTACATGTTGTGAGCCCATTTACACAATTACAATGCCTGGTACAAAACGGATAAGAAAACCCAGTTATTGATGAAGATTAAAAGTCATGTAAAAGATTTAAAATCATGATTGTTTCAATGGATAGAAAAATAATGACCCCATAGGACGAGGGTTGATGAAACCCCATATAAAAATAAAACTCTTCCTCATAGTAGGGGGATCCAGAAAGACTAACGGGATTCAACATGCGAAAGATGGATGTACAGAGTGATGATCTGGAGTCCATCTTCACCATTGTTCTTCACCGCCATTCTTCCTTGGGTATCCATATCAATTTTTATGATCATGCCTAGAAATAGTGTGTATTTTTATTTTTTGCAAGTGATGTGATTTTTGGTGTAATTTATATTAGGGATTTCTTTTATATATTATTCATGTTTTGGATTACAACAATTCCTGTTTTAAATACTACTCTTTTTTTCAATTGCATGACCATTACATGTTATTGAAGCAGGGTCATTTTAATGAATCAATTGTTTGACCTATTTTGTGTATGATAATTATGCACTCTTGGTTAGTTAATATTGAATAATGTTTTGGGTTTCCTAGTTTTGTGATCACATTTAGTATATGACCATTCCAATGGTGGAATCATAGGATTAGTGCAGGGTACCTAGACAAAGTAACCCTGCTAAAACCAATTTTGACACTAACCATGAATAAATCCATATTTAGTAAAATCCCTTGTGCCCAAAATATAAAATCAATAAACCAAGTATGTCACTCATCTTTAATTAAAGATCAATCATTATTGATGTTTCTCTTTCTCCAGAAATCCAAAAAAGTTCAATTTCAATCCCTTTGATAATTTGAAATCTACCATCTTTTCTTATGGGTTCAACCATCAGATATGATAAATAAAACATTTTTAGATTGGTTGTCTATGATTTATAGAGTATTATATTTTTTCATCAATGTAGGAAATTAATTACACCATGTGGGCTATCAATTTTCTCTATGAAAAAAACACATGGATGGATTTCAATCTCAGTTTATTGATTAAAAGGAATGTGTTTTCATTTATTGACATTTCTATAATGAATCTTCCTTATCATATCACGATTTTAAGGTTTCTTACATGTATTTTTTTCTTTTATTTACCTTTACATATTTTTTACTAACTTCCTTCCCAGTTTAATAATTACATGGAATTTTTGTTTGTATATTTACCTTACCAAATGATTAAGTTCATTGATTCATTATTTCTTTTTCTATATAAGGCCTTACTGAAAATTTTAGCTAAATATTATTGTTTCCCTTTCAATAGGATTCCATGATGTTTATAAAGAATGATATACAATTATAATATAGAAAGAAAAAAATTATTATCAAAAAATTATTTCTTTAATTTATGTATTCATTTATAATAAATGACTCATGTATGTATATAGTTTAACAAGACTTTTGAACTAGTTTATCCTTTTAGAAGAAAATTACTTGAATATTATGTCAATTTAATGTTAGTATAACACCTTCTTGCGGCTTTTTATGGCCAAGGATGCTAAAGTTGGTGCCATAGCATGTTTAGTAGAATCCTTGGAAAATAGATTTTGGAAACCATAGATTGTTTAACAAAACCCATGGAGAGACTTTTAGTATTTTAATAGGATAAAATATATGTTCATTAACTTATGATTTATGGATACCATCAGAGGATTATGAGAATACGTTTGATCCTAATTTCTAGGTCTTAAACTGCTCTTTTTTTCTTTTATGTGATGATATTATACCAAGACAAAAGCCTTTTTGATAAATTTATGGAATGTTCATGTTTTAGTGGAATTTTTATTTATTGATTAATTCATTTACATTTTATATACATGAGTTTAAAGGTATTTATAACCTTTCTTGTTATAATGATCATTAAATAGATTATTATAATCTTCAAATTAAGTTATTAAACGTTTTGGGAAAAATGATTATTGAAAATCATTGAAAAAGGTTATATAATTATTATATTTGAAGTATTTACATCATATTTTTAGTAAAGTTATTAAAATTATATTTATAGAAACCCTATTGTTATTACATGATCGTAACATCAATTTAACAACAAAAAAGTGTTACATAATGAAGATCCAATTGTTTAATGTCGTTGGAAAATTAGGGCCATTTATAAGTTTTACATAATATAACATAAAAATTTATTTAATTCCTTCTTCTCTAGATTCTTAATGGCACTCGGGTTACCCTTAGAGTAATTAAATGATGGAGGATATACATCACAAAAATTTGTGAGCTAAATCTCAATAATATGACATATAAGAAAAAGAATCAATATAACACGGGGAGAGAATAATCATCATCTTTATATCATAATAATGGGATCCTCATCACAATAATTAGGTGATGAATTAGATAAAGGAATGTAAGGTTTAACTACATAAAAATGAAACATCATGTTTTAGTGGTCAACCACTACTCATAGTTGTGAAAAAAGATAGCATCATGTTCAAACATATTTCAAATTATATCATGATATTCATAAAAATATAAAATTCCTGGAGTGATATATTATTCCATGTGTATCAGTCAAATCATAACATTTACATGGGCTATGTATTTCTGGGAGCACCCATCACCACATAACATTTACATTATCATGCATTCCACATAGAATATATATATTTGTTAGACAAAAAATAACCAATGGAACGGAATGGGTTTGATTTAATAAGTCATACATTTTTTAATAAAAATTTTAGTTCCCAAAAGAAAGAGGTAATAACATACTTGGTAGAAGAATCATCAATCTTGAGATATTAAGGAACAATATCATGAGAAGTAAAAAAATTTGAAAGAAGAGTTATTTTTGAAAAATCATTAAACAAGGCATAAGAATAGATTGGAGACATGTATATATAAAAATTATAAGTCCAGGATAAATAAATTATATTTAAGGAACATTAATTAAAGATCCCTACTAAAAATATATTGAAAGGGTAAAAAACCCAAGAAAGAGAGTTGGGTTCAAGAATCCCCATACCCAATATATGAGTGCTTTAATGAAATTAATATAATGGATAATGAAATTAAATTCATTAATTAATAATTCCATATCCTTTCATAAATTCATTCTATTTATTATAATTTTATTAATTCCTTTTATGGACATTTTTATGAGTTATAGTGTTCAATTTAACGTTTTTGGAGTGTTCGTTTTCATGGATTATATCATCAGTTTGCTTGTATACATGTATGGATGTTCATGTAAACATTGGATAATTCTATAGAATTGGAATTATATGTTATTAATAATATTATAGATGAATAAAAAATATTATATTTCAATTTTTTATATGATATGAATATGATTCATTAGATAAAATGTTAATTATAATGGTTTCGATTAATTTGGTAGTTTTTCAATCATTAAGATCTAATTTTGTTTTTTACATAAGATTAGGCATATATATTACTTCTATAAATTTAAAAATATTATAATATTCACCATAAAAACATTTTCTACCATTAAAATGGTTTTACAATCCTAATTGAAGGTGTTAAAGGAAAATTAATTCTTTTATTCCTCGACGTCGATAAAATGACACCCACAGACGATGTTCTCATTTTTAGAATAAAAGGGGGAGGAGAAGAGGATTAATGATGGAAAATTCCACTAAAAAATAAAAAATTATATTATATAAATGAATATGGAGTTATCACTCCTTTTGGATAAATGGAGGTGAAAATTGAATAAGAAAATAAAATAAATTAAAAGAAAATGAAAAGAAGAAGAAAGACGACATTACCTCTAGACTTATTCTCATTGATAACCTCCTTAGGGAAATTGATTTTGGACTTTTGTTGAGACAAAGTTCTCCAAGACATGTGAGAGAGGTTTGGGAGGATTAGTGGTAAAAATATGTATAAACATCAATGATTTTTATGTGTGAGTAGAAGAGGTTGTGAAGGGTGATATTTATAGGGGAGGAGAGGGGTGTATTCTCATTATATTAATCATTAGTTTATTATTTTGATGCACAAAAATGAATAGTTTTAACATTATCACTAATTATATTAATATAACTATGGATATTTTGATATTATGGGATTACATCATCCATACATAATTTATGACTCAACAATTCATGTATTTATCTTATATCATAAATTATCATATTTCACTATTCACCAAAAATTCATGTATTTTCAAAAATTCCAAAAAAATACCCCTAACCATTTTTAAATTTTTTTGAATTTAAAAATGAACTCAATTATATATAAATAATTAGGTTAATATTAGAAATTATTTTTTTTGTTAAATTCATTATTTATTAAAAAAATACTGATTTTAAAATTATAACTAATTAAATGGCACTTTGAAAAATTAATTAAAGGCTCATAAAATTATATTATAATAATAAGAAAAAAAACTAAATTATGAGTAATTTTTTGGAAAATATTTTTTTTAAATCATTATATAAATTATAATATTTTAAATAATCTTTTTTGTTATACAAAAATACCAACCCTTAATTAGTAATTTTTAAAATATTTAATTTCCTATAGTATGATATAATTATTTCATATAATTATTTACAAGAAACATTAATTTTATTTATAAATTAATAGGTGAGATTATTGTTCTATTGGCTGGATTGGTAATCCAAATTTTAATGTTACTATTCTAAAGGGAAAGTTATTATTCCTTCAGTTTAGGTTCCTTAATTTCCTGAAATATCACTCAATTCATTATTAATTTTTGTGGATGATGTTTTTATTCAGATTTATTTTCTATATATGTGTTGTTTACCATATTAAATAATTATATTAAGGGAAACGTTCTTTTTATAAATGTTTGGATCATTACATTCTTCCCACTTTTGAAATTTCACCCTCGAAATTTCATTTTACAAATTGGTGAGGGTACTTCTCCTTCATCGACACCATTGATCCCCAAGTTTCTTCTTCATACACATGGTTCCACAAAAACACTATGATAAGGTGGGTTGCCTTTTTTTTTGAAACTTATCTCTCTAGTCCAAAATATTTTTATGTTTCTCTTCATAAAAGAGATCATCTTCGAGTTGTACCACCTCTCATTTTAGTACATATGAGAGATCTGGTATGTATTTCCCAGTAGAGATACATGGAAGATTTCATGAATTAGTACCATAATTGAAAGAAGTGAAATATGATAAGAAAATTTTCCTATATGATCAAGGATCTCCAAGTGCCCAATGTACCTTGGCTTAGCTTCGCTTTCTTTCCAAACTGAATGACTCTCTTCCATGATGATATTTGAAGAAAGACTTTTTCTCCAAAGTTAAACACCAAGTCCCTTCTACATTTTCAACATAGATCTATTGCCGACGATGAGAAACATTTATATATTGTTGGATTTCTTGAACCTTCTCTATTATATACTTCACTAGATCAGATCTAAGTACGTTTTATTCACAAACATCAACCCAACTGGTTGGAGTGCCCCAACACTTTCCTTATATAGCTTTATATGGATCCATCAAAATACTAAATGGGGGGATATTCATATATATGCAATAAAATTATGAAAAATTATGATCACATCAACCTTTTAATTCCATTGAGTGAGCACATAATATTTCTTTGTTGTTTTAAATCATCCTTTTGTATTGAAAATCATTTTAGGGGAGATATGATGTGATGAAATTCAATTAATTAATCAAGTCATGTTGAATACGTCTTCATAATTTTTATGTGAACCATTGATCATGATCAGATATGATCGAAAGTAGAACACCATGCAGCCTCACCACTTCCTTCACATATATCTGGGAAATTTGTTTGACTGAGAAATCTTCCAGAAGAGAAATATATTATGAATTCTTTGTGAGACTATCTAACATAACCCATAATTCATTATTTCATTTCGATGTAAATAAGAGACCAGTAATGAAGTCCATGGTGACATTATCCCATTTCTACATATGTATAAGAAATCATTTTATAATCCATTTGGGCTTCTGACTCTTTGATTTAACATGATGAAATATAAAGAACCTTGAGATATACTTTACAATTTCCTTCTTCATGTTTTCCCTATAGAATGGTTCTCAAAGATTAGGGTACTTATTTTTACTTCTAGGATTAATATATATAGTTGAAATGTATGAATTATCAAATATCCCCCTCTTTATATCATGTGATAAAGACACACAAAGCATTTTTTGAAACTAAATCACACCATCATCCTCGATATGGAACTCTTGCAGCGTCCCTTCCTTTAGTACATTCCCTTTATTTTATAACTACATATCACAAATTTGTACCTCCTTAATTATTTCTTGGGCATATGGTTAGAAAATAATTTTGGAAAGGTAGGATACATTCCATGCCATTATGATTTCAAAATCCATCCTTTGCATAACCCTAAAGATAGAGCCTTTCTTAATCTACATAATGGATAGAGTGAATGGTTATTTTCATATAAGATAATAAGATACCATTTTTTCCTTTCAAGGATGATAGTGAATAGAGAAAAAAATTTCAATCATTACCTATATACATTTCATTTGAAACATGTTGAGATCTTATCATGTGAATACATACTTTAGGATATTGTGATAGGTATATGTGTCACACTTTTCACCATAAAGATAGTACCGCTATATTTTCAATGAAAAAATCACATCTTCAAGCTCCATATAATGCATATGGTAGTTTTTCTCAGTGATATTCAACTAATGTGAGTCATAGTGTATCACTTCATTATTTTACATGTGCACACCACCCACACCTTTCTTTGAATATTCACTATATATGACAAAACATTCATCACATGTTGTAAATTTGAGCACAGGTTCAGTGATATTACTCTTCATTAGATCCATGAATATTACCTCCCATTCTTAAATATAGACATAATTTACCCCATTCATTGTTAAAATTCTTAGAGGGGTAAAAATCATGAGAAGTTTCTCACAAAAACATGGTAGTACCATACCAATCCAAGAAAAGTGCATATTTCTGTGTCACTAGGGGGACTGGGACATTCTTCAATCTTCTTTTTCTTTGAAGGGATCAAATTAATTCAATCACCTAGGATTACATTTCCCAAGAATGTGACTAGATGCATCAAAAAGTCAAAAATTCTAAACATGGAATACAGTTTCTCCAATGATAATTTCGCCAAAAAAATCCTTTGATATTCCTCATTTTTCTTCATTCTCTTGGATTATAATAGAATATAATCTAAAAAACTATCAAAAATTTGTTAAGGTAGTGTTTAATGACTATAAATAAAATCCATTATGATTTCATGGGAATTAGTAAGTCAGGAGAGAATCACTAGAAACACCTAGTGCATGTACCTTGTTCAAGAACAATAATCTAAATATCTTCATTCTGCACCTTAGTTGATGATATCCAGAATAAATATCCACAATTTATAAGTAATTAGTTCATCATAGTTGATTGAACAGTTAATCAATCATTGGAAGACGGTACTTATTATTTATAGTGATCTTATTTAGTTCCCAATAATCGATACACAACAGTATTGATCCATCATTTTTTTAATAAAGAGAACTGGCATGCCCCAAGGTGATGCACTTAGGTGTATGAATATTTTTTCCAAATTCTCTTGAAACTATTTCCTTACCTCCTCCAGTTCAACTGGGGATATTCTATAAGTGAATTTTGAGCTAGGAGTAGCTCCGAGTATGATATTTATTGAGAACTCCACCTCCTGATCTAGAAGATGTTTGGGAAACTCTTTGGGAAATACATCATTGTATTCCATCACAACATCTATTTTCTCTAGGTTTATAACTTCAGTTGAGTCAACCATTTGATCAAGGTATAGTTCTTCATATGGAATTACGATGTAAAATGTTGAAGGATTTTCTATTGGTGATTCATGATATTACTTTCATTTTTATAGGAGCATGTTATGGTTTAGAATATGAAATGATATGTACTTTTCCCAATAGTTGATGTGTTCTCCATATAATGAGAGCCATTCCATTCCCACTATAGAGTCAAATTCCATCAAGGGAAGAATAATGAGGTTCGCTAGAAGAATCTTCCCACATACACCAATTGGAGAAGAATCCAACACTTTGGAAGAAATGATTGAACCACTAAATTTATTCATGAATATATCTACATCATAGACTTGGGGCTTCATATAAATTGTTCTAGAGGAATTTTAAGATATAAAGGAATGCAAATAACCATAAAAAATAAGACTTTTTTCATTCGTGATTGATTAAGAAGTATACCTTGTACGACTACATTTTATTTCTCCACCATAGTAGTAGTAACTGAATAAGCCTTCCATTTCTCTATCAAATTTGGTGGCTAATACACTTATTAACCTTTAGGACTCATGGTTTTATGCACTAGCTGGTATAGTGAACTTAATCCCTATAGTTTAAGCATTGACCCATGGTTAGTGATCTCGTTTAATCAATCATATCGTCTATCTTCTTTATGTATCTTAGATATTCATGAGTTTGGTGGCGTTCCCTCCCACACATATAGTATTTTCCCATCACATTGAGATAGTTACAATGATGTTTCTACCAATATTTTTGACTTGTAGGTGGTTCAGATATCATTCCACCCTTATCTTTACATCCTCTAGCTAGATACTCAGTAATTTTATTTAAATCACCATGGGCATTGGACAATTCTATAAACAACATATAAAAATTGTGAGAACATAGAAAAAATTTGTCATAACTTCTAAATTCTCAATTTTCTATAGATTTTTTAAGGTAATGTTTTAAACCATTATATAATCTATCAATTTTGTTTTCACTTTTGATAAAAATAACTAAGATTTAGCATGAATGACTTTAGAAGTTTTCTTCTTAGGACTTGACCAATTCACCTTCCTTTTTCTTTAGCTTGAGGAATTTCATTTCCATCTTTGTTGGAATAGTTCTAGGGAAATAATCGTTAAGAAACATTATCTTAACATCTTCACACTCAATCACATTAGTTTTTTCATTCGGCTTGGTGTTCTTAATCAATTCCAACCATGATTTTCCGACCAATATAAATGATAAATTTCAAGAGTCACTTTCTCCATCACGGAATAGTGAAGTACAAAAAAGATATTCGCTATTAAGCTGAACAATTTTTTAAAGTATAGTGGATCATAGAAACCAATAAATACCAGGTGTCATTTCCACTTAAAATACTCGATGGATAGTTTCTCTTTCTTAGGTTAATGTGGATGGTCCATAGTGCTCTGGTTATTGTTCCTAGATAGAGACAACTGGGTATGCATCCCCACTAAACTTTAAACTCCACCTACCAATGCATTAAGGATTCCATTTAGGAAATCTATGCAGTGTCCCTCACTTTGGTTGTTATCTTGGTATCCCCTAGTTCCAAATAGTTTCTTAAATATAAAAGGATAAAAAATTAATTCAACAAGTCATAAATTAATTAATTATTCCTTTGTTCACTTGACTCCAATGCCATATATTATGGTATTCAATTTTTTAGAATTTTTATAAAACATAGATTCATGGGTGATTACATATAAATAGTCTCATACTTAGGGTTTTCACTATGGTTTTCTAATCATAATTCCAAAATTAATTAAAACATACTCTGATACCAACTATAGAAACCCTGATTTTCTTAAATGATTATCCCATCATTTTAATGACATAAAATAAATACACAACATAGATCCAATGTTTTAGTGTCTAGGGAAAATTATCACCACAGGTAACTTTAATTTAATAATTCATAATTTTTTTAATTTCATCTTCTCCATATTTATAGTCGCCCTTATGTTCTCCTTAGAGAAAGTAATCACCTGTGGATATAGATCAAAGAAAGGGGTGAGATAAGATTTGAATAAGATGATAGATAAGAACATGAATCAATATAACATTGGGTGAGCATAACCATCATCATCATAACATAATCATGTGATAATCATCATAATCATGAGATTACAAATCAGATAAAGTCATGAAATATTGGAAATTATAAAAAATGAACATCATGTCTTAGTGGTCAACTTCCAAACATAGTTATGAAAAATGTTAGAATCTTGTTCATGTATATTTCACTTTATCTCATGAGATACATCACATTACATAATGAATTGGATATCTATATAAATCTGGGCATAATGGTCACATCATAACAATTAAATTCTATATATAATTCCAGGATCCCTCATTAAATCATTGCATTTACATTATCAAGAATCCCACACAGAATTTATATCAATCTTGGATATAAAACAACACTTTGAAAGGATTGAGTTTCATTTCATAATATAATAATTCATGAATATACCTTGGGGTTCCCAAAATAATTATGTAATAACGCACATGGTTTATGAATCATCGATCTTGGGTGTGGAGGAAACAATCTCACAAGAAGTAAAAGATGTATTTTTAGAAAGATCAGTTATTTTGGAAAATCATTACATTTGTCATAAAATCATACTAAAAACATGTATATCCAAAAATTAAAATCAATGGATAATGAAATTATATTTAAGGAACATTAATATAACAACCTTACTGAAAATGTTTTTTAATAGGGAAAACCAAAATAAAGAGATTTGGGTTCATTAATCCCCTTACATTATATCTGTGTCCTTTCGTCAAATTAATATCCTAGATAATCATGTTATATTGATAAATTAATGAATATAGAACATTTTATTCATGTATTTGATTCACTATTTTAAAATAAGACCATTTATGGATATATTGATTAGTTATAGTGTTCAATTTATTATTTTGGTGTGTTCTTTTTCATGGATTTCATGATCAGTTTTCTTGTATATATGTATATAAGTTCTGCGATGACCCAGACTCTCTTGGTCCTTCCCTTTGCCAAAATCCGGGTTCTAAAGGAGTGGCGTCTCTGTGAGACCGATCGGTGAGACCGATCGGTGAGACCGATCAGTGAGACCGATCGGTGAGAGTAATCGGTGAGACAGATCGGTTAGACCGATCGGTGAGACCGATCAGTGAGACCGATCGGTGAGACCGATTGGTGAGAGCGATCGGTGCGACCGATCGGTGAGAGCGATCGGTGAAACCGATCGGTGAGACTGATCGGTGAGAGCGATCGGTGAGACCGATCGGTGAGGTCAATCGATGAGACTGATCGGCGAGACCGATCGACACGATCGATCAGTGAGATCAATCGGTGAGACCGATCTGTGAGAGCAATCGGTGAGACCGATCGGTGAGACCGATCGGTGAGATCCATCAGTGAGACCGATCGATGAGGTCAATCGGTGAGACCGATCGGCGAGACCGATCGGCACGACTGATCGGTGAGACCGATCGGCGTCACCCGGCCTTGTCAAGTTGTTTCTAGTAACGCTCTTTTGCATAAATAGGGTTTTAAGCCCTATTCTGACTCGTTTAACCGTGTTTTTAAGACCCGTAACGCCCATAAGAGTTTTAATTAAATACTTCATCAATTCATGAGTCAGCTTAAACCACCTGACCCCCTTTTGTGACAAGTGGAGCCGCGTGGTCAACCCACTACCCCCGCGCCTTAAGCGGTTTCACGTTTTCACCTCAACCGTCCCCAGCTCTTATAAACTAAGGGTTAGTCGTGGTTTCTACTTTCCTCGATCATGGATTTTCACAAACAGATTCTGGTGCATCGGGACTGCCACATCCTTATCCGTAAAGTTCCACGCCCCCGGCCTAAACGTCGATCATCTATCAACAAGTAGGGAATTTCTCCTTCATCTCTCTCTTTTTTGTATCATGCAGGGTGGGAGGGCTTTTGATCCTATAGAATTGGGTAAACTAGACCTAATTAAAGAAAAAGAACGAATTCTATAAAGAAAGAAGAGGGGGGGGGGCTGTGATCATCGATGGTGATTTATATTTTGATGATGTTTCTTCTATGACCATCTTGTTGAGTTGTGCTGGCTTATACCTCCTCAAAATTGATGTCGTTGGTGGTCGTTTCTTGTGCACTAATAAACCCTGCTGATATTTTTAAATGGCTTGTTTGTGGTTTTAAACTCCTGCTGTGAAGAGTGAATCGGATAATCACGTATATCCGGATGAATAATTGAAATCACGAGGATCAACCCTTATGTGATAACTCCCGGTTATAAAACATGGAATTTGAAATCATGAAGTGTGTTAAGTCGTTTAAATCTGAAAATCCCTGACTTGTGTTAGTGGTGGTAGTTGGTTGTTTTCCTTTTGGGCTGATTGCTGGAAATGTGGGAGGGGATGGGATCCCCTGTTCTTTATTACTCTCGGTGGTCGTGTGAATTTGGGGGATGAGATCTCTTGTTGGTATGGATTTGGTGGTTGTGAGTTTTAAATCTGGGTGGTTACTTGTGTATCACAAATTATGGTGGAATCCTATATTGTTGAGAACCAGGTGTGGACGTTTTGGTTGTTGTTTGACTGTTTACTTTCCTGGACTTATGCCTATGTCTACTAGTTTCCCAGTAGTGCTTAAACGTAAACATTTTTACTTAATGTGAAACAAGAAAAGGGACACATGGGTTGTTGGTGTGAGTCGTGACTCGGACTTGAGTGTTGTTGTGATCTGTAGGCTGTCTGAAAAAAAAACCTAGCTTTGGGTGAGTGCTTGTTATATATATATATATATATATCTGTAGCTTTGTGTTTCTTATTCGCACCCCACCCAAGTTGAGAACTTAGTGCCGAACACCCCCATTTCATGGGGGAGGGTGTTTTTCCCAACACTATCCTTAGTGGATGGTTGTTATCTCCTTTTCTGCTCCCTTTCCCGGATAGCCCAAGTATCTTCGGGCAGGCTGTGATGGCCTGAAGTCCATTATTAGCCCAAGAACCTTCGGGCGGGGTTGTTTGGTGGTTGTCCAGGTGGGTGCGGCAGGTGGTCTCCAAGTTTCATTGGGATGAGGCCCAGGTGTCTTTGGGCGTGGCAGTGGATCCTTTCGCCCAGGTGTCTACGGGCGCGATGGTGGTTGTTCTGGCCAAGGTGTTTGCAGGCATGGTTACATGTGACAGTTGTGGCCCAGGTGTGTGCGGGCGGGATTCAGCAGTGGGACTACGTGCGGTTGAGGCCCAGGTGTGTGCGGGCGGGATTTTGGCAGTGGGACTGCGTGTGGTTGTGGCCCTGGTGTGTGCGGGCGGGTGTGGCAGTGGGACTGTGGTAAGAATGGCGGGATTTTTCTGATGCGTAGGATGTCTCAATAACCAGTGGGAAAGTGGCGTGGGGTACCCAAACATCGATGTGCTCTTATTATATATATATTACTTGACTTTCGTTATTTGGGGAGTGAGCCTTAGTGAGGCCTGGGATGGATAGTTTGCCTTGTTAGGTGTTTGGTTTACTCTTTCCTCACGGGACATTAGTACGTTCCCCCACTTGTGCATGAGAGTCTTGGTTTTCCTTACTGAGTGTACTTGTATGCTCAACCTATGTATATGAAACTGCTTTCAGGTTTCCAGGAGGACTTCGGGGATCACGCAGGACCTTACTAGCTTGGACCTTTGGAGTAGTTGCAGTTTTTGTTTTTCTTTTTTCCTTTGCTAATTACCTTGTAGTCACCTCGTATACTTTGTGGCATTTACTTTTGAAACATGCAAGTGGAAATGGTTTACTTTTGGCTTTACTTTTCTTTCTCCCTTGGGGTTGCTGGGTTTCTTTTTTTTCCTTATCTCTCAATCTTATAAAATAAAAAGGGTAATGCCTTCCATTTGGGAGAAATTTATATACCCTTGGTGCTAGTCGCCACTCCGGGACCTATTGAAGGCGGGTTTCGGGGGGTCATTATCTCTCCATCAACTTAAATAAGGAAGGGCCTGGCAGTCTGCTGACCCTTCCCTCCTTTTGGTGAAGGCGGGTCGTGACAGAATGGTATCAGAGTTGATGGTTGAGAGATAGGACGGAGTCTGGAGTTAGGAATAGTGAGGATTGCATGGGATGGTAAGGAAATGCTGTTGGGTGACCTTGGAGCGTGAATTAGGCCAGGGAAGACCAGCTAGGACACGGGATTTTAGGGCCCCCCGTGATCCGATGCAAGGACTCTGGACCTACCGAACGACTATGTGAGGCCACACTGATTACAGGGTAGAGCCCCTAGGAAAGATACATGCATCATAATGACATTTTTTCTTGTGTTTCTGGTATGTCTTGGGAATTAAGAATAAGTTAAATCTTAAGAAGTTTTAAGAACAATATTCTGCACTACTTGGGTTTAGGCATTCCTTGTTTACCTTATAGCTATGGCACCTGGAAGACGACCACATATGGTACAGGAGATCGAGGCCCCCGAGACTACTTTGGCCAATCAGCAGAGAACTGATCGAGAGGAAGAGGACGACCTGTGGCAGAAGACTCTTCGAGCCTTCCAGCGACAGGCCCTCGAGAAGTATGAGGGCAGCACCTCCGATATGAAGACGGAAGGATGGCTAGAGGATCTAGTTATAGCCTTCGGCCTGATTCGGGCCCCGACCGAGTACTGGGTTCCCCTAGCCGTTAGCCAGATGTAGGGAGCATCACGTCAATGGTGGATGCTTTACCTGGGGGAGAGGAGAGAGTCTGAGATGGCTTGGGTGGATTTCGAGAAGGAGTTTCGGGCAGAATTCCTCTCCTCGACAATGAAGGTGGAAAAGAGGTAGGAACTACTCTCCCTCTAGCAGGGGAGTATGTCTGTGAGGGAGCTAGGGATCAAGTTCAAGGACCTCCTAAATTTTGCTCTGAACCACTTTCCCGACGAGGAGTCTCAGGCAAGACGTTTGGAGGAGGCACTCCGACCCTCCCTCCAGTATGCTGTTACCCCCATTACCCTACCGACGTACTTGGAGGTCCATAAGAAGGCCGAAGTGGTGAAGAGGATGCATGATCTAGGGGGAGTGTCCCAAGAGGGGATCTAGCTGGGACCACCAAAGGGAAAAGCCGTCAGCACCAGGCCTCCAGCGTCAGGACCCTCTAGGTTCCGACCCACAGGGAGCAGGCCACAACAGTTTCAGTTTCGGTCCCCCGGTCCTTGCCCTTTTCCTACGGGCCCAGGACCACGGTGCTTCATCTGTGGGAGCCCTAGGCATCTCCGGAGTTAGTGCACAGACCGGGTGCAGTACAGCAGTGGCAGTCATCCCCAGCACCCGCCCCAGAAGCATCTTCCAGCCAGACCTTTCTAGCAGCAGCAGCAGGGACAGCAAGCTCCCGCTCCTCCGAGGGCAGACGTAGGAGGAGGCCGACCTCAGGGCACTCCATAGGGACCTTGACCAGGGTGTGGTCGGGGGGGGGGGGTGGCCGACAGCCGAGGGGCAGAGGAGATGGGCGTGGACAGTTTCACGCTGCAGAGGCAGCAGTCTTAGCAGGTCCAGAGGTTGTTCGAGGTACGATCAGTTTGTTTAGCACTCTTGCTTATGCTTTGTTCGATACCGGAGCTTCTCACTCCTTCGTTGCACCCAGTCTAGCATGTGCCTTGGGTCTAGATGCTGAGAGAATTCCAGTTCCCCTGGTGTTGAGCACACCAGTTGGAGGTCAGACCGACTTGCTGTTCGTTTTTCGGGGATGTAGACTGATGATAGGGCCACATCAGTCGGTTCGGGATCTTCTTCTGCTATAGATTCAGCCATACGATGTCATCCTAGGCATCGACTGGCTATTTTCTGTGTGTGCTTTCATCGACTGTTTTCAAAGAAGGGTGGTGTTCTCAGAATTGGACAGCCGGCGTGTTACCTTCACCGGTGAGCAGAGCAATCTGAAGGGGAACAGGACAGAGGAACCTCTCCTCTCCTTGATGACCGAGCTGACGGTAGAATCAGTAGATGCTGAAACGGTGGAAGTTCCAGAGATCGTCCGTGAGTTTATGGACATATTTCCTGAGTAGGTGACGACTCTACCACCTCAACATGATATCGAGTTTGGTATAGACCTCTAGCCCGGCGCTCGTCCAATCTCGATGGCTCCTTACCGGATGGCACCTTCAGAGCTACGGGAGTTACGGATACAGATTGACGATCTGATAAAGAGGGGTTATGTTCGTCTGAGTTCATCACCGTGGGGTGATCCGGTCTTGTTTGCAAAGAAGGCAGATGGAGGTCTTAGGCTGTGCATAGACTACAAGAGACTGAATCAGGTGACGATCAATAATCGCTACCCTCTCCCAAGGATAGATGATATTTTCAACCAGATGAAAGGGGCAGTATGGTTCTCGGAGATTGACCTACGGTTTGGGTACCACCAGCTGAGGGTGAAAGAGAGCGACATCCCGAAGACAGTGTTCAGGTGCAGGTATGGACACTTCGATTTCGTAGTCATGCCTTTCGGTGTTACGAATGCCCCGGCTGTGTTCATGGGACTTATGAACTCCATATTCCGGGAGTACCTGGATCGGTTCATGGTTGTGTTCATCGACGACATCCTGGTCTACTCTAGATCAGTGGAGGACCATGAAGAGCACCTGAGGACAGTTTTGGAGGTCCTCCGACAGCACCAGCTATATGGGAAGTTGTCAAAATTCAAGTTCTGGATGCGAGAAGTGCACTTCCTCGGGCACGTGGTGTCTGAGCAGGGGGTAGTGGTCGACCCATCAAAGGTTGAGGCAGTTGTTTCTTGGGTAGCACCCAAGAATGTGGCAGAAGTCCGAAGTTTCCTCGGGCTGGCAGGTTACTACTGGAGATTCGTACCCAACTTCTCCCGGGTAGCAACCCCTTTGACGGACCTGACCAAGAAGGACCAGGCTTTCGTATGGAGTGAGCAGTGCCAGTCAGCCTTCAGCTATTTGAAGGAGAAGTTGGTCAGTGCCCCAGTGCTGAGATTACCAGAAGAAGGGGTGGCCGATGAGGTATTCTGCGATTCTTCGGGACAGGGCCTGGGATGTGTGTTGATGCAGCGACGAGGGGTGATCTCTTATAGGTCCAGGTAGCTGCATTCCGATGAGCGTAATTATGCCACCCACGACCTAGATCTTGTAGAGATCGTTTTTTCACTAAAGTTATGGCGGCACTACCTCATCGAGGAACGCTTTGTGGTCTTCACGGATCACAAAAGCTTGAGGTATATCTTCTCCAAGCGGGACATAAACTTGCGACAGCGGAGATGGGTGGAGTTCCTCCAGGATTATGACTTCGAGATTTCTTATACTGAGGTCAAGGGAAATGTGGTGGCCGATGCTTTGAGAAGGAGGACGTAGAAGGATGCGGTCTGAGAGTCGGCGGATGCCTGGAAGGCAATGGAAGAGTTAGCTGCCTTACACCTGGATGCGACGATGGATAGTGGAAGAGGCTGCCTATATCATATGATGGTGCAGTCATCCCTATTTTAGCAGGTGGAAGAGTCTCAGTGGGGAGACCTAGAGTGCGAAGTGATGCGTAACCAAGTTGACCAGGGAAATGCTCCAGAAGGATGGAACGAGGATGGTCAGAACCAGATGCTTTTCCAGGGAAAGTTGTTTGTCCCAGAGGCGATGCGCAGTAGGGTTCACAGTGAGTTCCAGAACTCACCCCTGGCGGTACACCCTAGAGTTTCCAAGATGCACCAGGGTTTGAAGAGGCAGTTTTGGTGGCCTGGAGTTAAGCGAGCGGTGGCAGAGTTTGTGGCCAAGTGCCTAGTGTTTTAGCAGGTGAAATCTGAACACCGAGTTCCAGGCGGCCTACTACAGCCCCTAGGTGTCCCCGAGTGGATGTGGGAAGACATCTCAATGGATTTCGTCATGGGACTACCCAAGGCCCATGGAGGGTACGACGCCATCTGGGTGGTAGTGGACAGGTTAACGAAATCGGCTCACTTTCTAGTGATCAGGGAGTCGAGTGCTGTGGGTGCTTTGGCGCGAAGGTACGTGGATGAGGTGGTGCGGTTCCATGGAGTCCCGAGGTCTATAGTCTCGGATAGGGATACACGGTTTACCTCGCAGGTTTGGAGAGGATTTCAGCATGCGTTTGGCACCTAGTTACACTTTATCACTACTTTCCATCCCCAGACAGATGGACAAACAGAGTGCACCATCCGGACCTTGGAGGATATGTTGCGAGCATGTGTTCTGGACTCAGGAGGGTCATGGGTGAAATACTTGCCTCTGGTAGAGTTTTCCTACAATAATAGCTACCACTCTACCATTGGCATGGCCCCGTTTGAGGAATTTTACGGGAGGCCATGCCGTTCACCTGTGTGTTGGACCGAAGTTGGAGAGGCAGGCATTCTTGGTCCGGAGGTGGTGCAGAACACGACAAAGAAGGTTCAGCTCATACGGGAAAGGATGAAGGCAGCCCAGGACCGACAGAAATCGTATGCTGATACCAGGAGGAGGCCCTTGGAGTTTGAGGTTGGGGACCATGTGTTCTTGAAGGTCTCCCCTCGGCGTGGGAAGCAGAGGTTCGACAAGGGGAGTAAGCTTTCCCCTAGGTTCATCAGGCCCTTCTAAGTGTTGTGGCAGGTCGGCGAAGTGGCTTACCAGCTCACGTTGCCACCGCCGCTACTAAGGATACATGATGTCTTTCATGTGTCCCAGCTCCGTCGGTATCTGCACGACAATTCGTACGTCCTTGATTGGGGTGAGCTGGACATCGAGGATGACATGACCTTTGTAGAGAGACCAGTGATGATCGAGGATCGCAAGGAGAAGGTTCTTCGTGGGAAAACCATTCCCTTGGTTCTCATGCTGTGGAGATATGGTGGGCTTGAGGAGAGTACGTGGGAGAGGGAAGCACAGATGCGTACCCAGTACCCAGAGTTGTTTTGAGTTTTTTTCCTTGTTGTACCTGTTGTGATAACACATTTTGTATTTTGGATATGAAATGTACTGGTTTCTTCCCTCTGCTTGTGTGTGAAAGCCCCCGGATATAGGGAAGGAGAGAACCTGACCCCAAATCAAGACGCATTAAGGTGGATGCGATTAAACCCGTGCGGGCGAGTCAGTGCCGCCCAAATCGGATAATATCTTGACATGGGAGAGGAGACTCCCCAACCCACGTGCTCGTGAAGTTTGGCATGGTATGTTGCTTGGTTTGTGATAAGAAGTTGTTCTTAGTTAGCGATGAGGTTCACTCTTGAGAGATATCTTTTGGGGTGGTTGTTCGGACCCGCCCTTTCCTTCTGGGTTGTCTAAATTCTCAGGGACGAGAATAGTTTGAGAGGTATCTGATGTGATGACCCAGAATCTCTTGGTCCTTCCCTTTGCCAAAATCTGGGTTCTAAAGGAGTGGCGTCTCGGTGAGACCGATCGGTGAGACCGATCGGTGAGATCCATCGGTGAGACCGATCGGTGAGATCAATCGGTGAGACCGATCGGTGAGACCGATCGGTGAGATCAATCGGTGAGACCGATTGGGGAGACCGATAGGTGAGATCAATCGGTGAGACCGATCGGTGAGATCAATCGGTGAGACCGATCGGTGAGACCGATCGGTGAGAGCGATCGGTGAGACCCATCGGTGAGATCGATCGGTGAGACTGATCGGTGAGGTCAATCGGTGAGACCGATCGGTGAGGTCCATCGGTGAGACTGATCGGTGAGACCGATCGACGAGACTGATCAGCACGACCGATCGGTGAGACTGATCGGCATCACCTGACCTTGTCAAGTTGTTTCCAGTAACGCTCCTTTGCGTAAATAGGGTTATAAGCCCTATTCTGACTCGTTAAACCGTGTTTTTAAGACCCGTAACGCCCATAAGAGTTTTAATTAAATGCTTCATCAATTCATGAGTCAGCTTAAACCACCCAACCCCCTTTTCTGACGAGTGGAGCCACGTGGTCAACCCACGACCCCTGCGCCTTAAGCGGTTTCGCGTTTTCACCTCAACCGTCCCCAGCTCTTATAAACTAAGGGTTAGCCGTGGTTTCTCCTTTCCTCGATCGTGGATTTTAAAAAACCACTTCTGGTGCATCGGGACCGCCGCATCGTTATCCGTAAAGTTCTGCGCCCCCGGCCTAAATGTCGATCATCTATCAACAAGTAGGGAATTTCTCTTTTGTCTCTCTCTTTTGTGTATCATGCGGGGTGGGCGTGCTTTTGATCCTGTAGAATTGGGTAAACCAGACCTAATTAAAGATAAAGAACGAATTCTATAAAGAAAGAAGAGGGGGGGGCTGTGATCGTCGATGGTGTTTTATATTTTGATGTTTTTTCTTCTTTGACCATCTTGTTGAGTTGTGCTGGCTTATACCTCCTGAAAATCGAGGCCATTGGTGGTCGTTGCTTGTGCACTAATAAAGCATGCTGATATTTTTAAATGGTTTGTTTGTGGTTGTAAACTCTTGGTGTGAAGAGTGAATCGGTTAATCATCTATATCCGGCTAAATAATTGAAATCACCAGGATCAACCCTTCTGTGATAACTCCTGGTTATAAAACACGGAATTTGAAATCATGATGCATGTTAAGTATTTAAATATGAATATCCCTGACTTGTGTTGGTGGTGGTAGTTGGTTGTTTTCCTTTCGGGCCGATTGCTGGAAATGTGGGAGGGGATGGGATCCCCTGTTCTTTATTACTCTCGGTGGTCATGTGAATTTGGGGGATGGGATCTCCTGTTTGTATGGATTCATTGGTTGTGAGTTTTAAATCCGGGTGGTTACTTGTCTATCACAAATTGGGGTGGAATCCTCTGTTATTGAGAACCCGGTGTGGACGTTTTGGTTGTTGTTTGACTTTTTACTTTCCTGGACTTATGCCTATGTCTACTAGTTGCCCATTAGTGCTTAAACGTAAACATTGTTACTGAATGTGAAACAAGAAAAGGGACACATGGGTTGTTGGCGTGAGTCGCGACTCGGACTTGAGTGTTGTTGTGATCTGTAGGCTGTCTGAAGAAAAATATAGCTTTGGGTGAGTGCTTGTTATATATATATATATCTTTGTAGCTTTGTGTTTCTTATTCACTCCCCACCCAAGTTGAGCACTTAGTGCTGAACACCCCCATTTCATGGGGGAGGGTTTTTTTTCCCAACACTATCCTTAGTGGCTGGTTATTAGCTTTTTTTCTGCTCCCTTTCCCGGATAGCCCAAGTATCTTCGGGTAGGCTGTGATGGCCTGAAGTCCATTATTAGCCCAAGAACCTTCGGGCGGGGTTGTGTGGTGGTTTCCCAGGTGGGTGCGGCAGGTGGTTTCCCAAGTGTCTTCGGGATGAGGCCCCGGTGTCTTCGGGCGTGGCAGTGGATCCTTTAGCCCAGGTGTCTTCGGGCGTGGTGGTGGTTGTTCTGGCCTAGGTGTTTGCAGGCATGGTTACATGTGACAGTTGTGGCCCAGGTGTGTGCGGGCGGGATTCAGCAGTGGGACTGCGTGCAGTTAAGGCCCAGGTGTGTGCGGGCGGGATTTCGGCAGTGGGACTGCGTGTGGTTGTGGCCCAGGTGTGTGCGGGCGGGTGTGGCAGTGAGACTGCGGTGAGAATGGCAGGATTGGTCTGATGCATAGGATGTCTCAATAACCAGTGGGAAAGTGGCGTGGGGTACCCAAACATCGATTTTCTCTTATTATATATACATTACTTGACTTGCGTTATTTGGGGAGTGAGCCTTGGTGAGGCCTGGGATGGATAGATTGCCTTGTTAGGTGCTTGGTTTACTCTTTTCTCATGGGACTTTAGTATGTTCCCCCACTTGTGCACGAGAGTCTTGGTTTTCCCTAATTAGTGTACTTGTATGCTCACCCTATGTATATAAAACTGCTTTCAGGTTTCCAGGAGGACTTCGGGGATCACGGAGGACCTTACTAGCTCAGACCTTTGGAGCAGTTGCAGTTGTTATTTTTCTTTTTCCTTCGGTACGTACCTTGTAGTCACCTCATATACATTGTGGATTTTACTTTTGAAACATTCATGTGGAAATGGTTTACTTTTGGCTTTACTTTTCTTTCTACCTTGATGTTTTTGGGTTTCTTTTTTTTTCATTATCTCTCGATCCTATAAAATAAAAACGGTAATGCCTTCCATTTGAGAGAAATTTCTATACCCTTGGAGCTAGTCGCCACTCGGAGACCTATTGAAGGCGGGTTTCGGGGGGTCATTATCTCTCCTTCAACTTAAAGAAGGAAGGGCCTGGCAGTCCGCTGACCCTTCCCTCCTTTTGGTGAAGGCGGGTCGTGACAAGTTCATCTAAAAGGAGAATACTTCTTAAAAATGAGATTATGTGTTATTAATGAACATAAAAAAGTTTAAGGAATAATAAATATTATTTGGTTATATTTTATGGGTATGAATTATTATATAAAATGTTAATGGTAATCATTGAGATTAATTTGACGGTTTTTCGATCATCACGATAAAAATTTGATTTATTACATAATATTAAGTATATATGTTACATTCAGAACAATAAAAAGATTATAAATTTTATATTACAATCTATTTAAATAATTTTGATGATTTTATGATCAGCCATAAAGGTATTAACTGAAAATTTAATCTTTTCTTCTTTAAAGAAGATAAATTAACACCTTTAGAATAACAATTTGAGTTTTAGAAAAAAAGGGAGAGGATAAGAGGATTAATGATGGATTATTCTACAAACATAATAATAGTCTAGTATATAAAAGATAATGGATTTATCTTTCCACTTGGATAATATTAGGTAAGGATAGAATTAAAAAACATTATAAACTTAATGGAAATTAAAAGAAAAATAAAGAGGACATTACCTCTTGAATTTTCCTCCTTGGCAGACTCCTTATGGAAAATGGTTTTGGGAATTTTTTTGAGACCAAAGGCTCCTAGATGTGGGAAAAAGGGTTGTTAAAAGGATTGAGTATATTATGGAATATCTATAATTCTTTATAGGTGTTAGGATTAGAGGTGGTGATGGTGGTATTTATAGTGTAAGAGAGGGGTGTTTTCACATTATTTTACTCAATAATTTATTATTGTGGAACAAGGCAGTGAATAGTTTGAACCTTATCGCTAAATATATTAAAATAATTATGGGAATTTACAGATTATGGGCATGAATTAGACATACATTATTTATGATTCAATAATTTATATATTTATCTTTTATCATATAATATTTTATTTTACTAACCCAAAATTAAGGTATTCTACAATAATTCCAAAAAATAATCCTATGAGTTTTTCGATGTGTATAATTAAAAAAAGAATTACATTTTTTAAAATTTATTTTATAAATATGATAAAATAATTTTTAACTAAAATCATATATTATTTTAAAAATAGTAATTTAAAAATTATATCTGATTTTATGAATGTTAGAAAAGTTAATTAATGACTCATAAAATTATGTTGTAATCATAAGAAAAAAAATTAATTTATGAGTCTATTTTATGAAAAAAATTCTTTTAATTATTTAAACTAATTATAAAATTATAAATAAACATATATGTTTGAAAAACACACAAAAACATAATTAATAATTTTCATATATTTAATTACATATAATTTGATATAATTATATAATATTTTAACTTATAATATGAATAAATTTTATTTATACATTCAAAGGTGAGATATTTATTCTATTAGCCAGATTATGATGTCTAATTGTCATGTTACTATTCAAAAGGGAAAGAAACAATTATTTTGGTATAAGTACCTTAAATTATTCACATATCACTTATTTCATGCTTAATTAATATGGAGGATTTGTTCATTGAGATTTCGTTTCTATTTTTTTTGTTTTATACCATATAACTTAATTATAAGAAGGGAAATGTTATACTTTTTAATTTTATGGATATTTATAATATTATTGTAATATTAGAAAATAAAAACCTGTAATCCAGGTGAATACCAATCAATTTTGATAAGGTCATGGGACTTGAACCCATGATTTAAGGATAATAAGGGCTTAAATCCAACCACTAACCTATGAACGGTATGGGTTAATATGTATTTGTTTTTAGTTAAATAGTTTCATGAATAATTATTAATTATGAACCAGTAGTGTTACTATTTTGTTTTAGAGGTCAATAAATAAACCATATTGGTTATGGATAATTGTTGGAGACAAATTGAATGAATTTTAACTCTTTAATGGGTATTATGATCCATCAAAAGTTTATTTTAGTGCTTCAAGTGTTATAGTAAATTTTTGGATATCTGATTCCTAATGTGATGAATGAATTTTAAATTGAAAAATGTAAATAGAAAGGATTAATTTTTTTATGAAATATTAACATATCAAGTAATTATATTTCCTTATATTCTTAGGATGTATAATAATTACTTGACATTGGGAAAATGATCCACAAATAAAATTATTTTCTAATAGTTTTTGTTTAATATATGGTCTTTTAAATCATCACAAATTTAGGAATTTGATTCCTTCAATCTTAAATTGATCATTCACTTTTTTGGATCAATTTTCTCAATCACCCTCTTTAATTTTTTAATCTTTTCCTCAAATTCCACATCTTCACCTTCCACCAATGTCATCCTACTTACAACCCCGGTTGTGTGTTTTTTAATATGAACTTAGTACTTCTCATACACTATTTTAAAATTTATCTTTTACTGACACTTCACATGATGTGGGTTTGAAATAATGTAATTTTTAAATATCAAAAAATTTATTTCCATGATCGAGTTTAAATTCGTACGACACAATTTATTTAAGGAAGGGAGAATATAACACCATAAAATTTTTGAAAGGGTGACTTTAATTTGATAAATTATAATATATAGTGTCATTATTTTATATTCACTATTTAAAACATGAATATATTCTATATCTATAAATGCAAGAAACACTAATTTATCTTACATCTCATGCACCAATGAGTTTGTTCGATAACTTGTGTTGCACACAATAGAGTCTAACCAAACAAAAATGTTTTTTTAAAATATTATAACCTAATATAATAATATATAAACTATCTATTAAACTAGAGTTTATTAATAGTATTAACTAAATTAGGAAAATATATTGTTTATAAAAATATAAAATTAATTCATTGGATACTAGTTAATTATAAATTAATATACAAACGAATTGAATATAAAGAAAATATTTTATAATCTCAAAGGTATTTTATCCAAATAAATTAAATTAATTAATATTTTTTAATGATATTAATGAAATTTTATAATATATATTGAATAAAACATTTTTAAAATTCTTATAAAACAATTGATTGGAAAAAGATAAAAACAACCCCAATTTTACGCACAAAACCATATATTTTTCTTAATGTAATTTTCCATTTTCTTAATGGACTACATTTTTTTAAACTAAAATTTTAAAATTTAATTAATTTTATGTGAGAAAATATTATTAATTTTTTAATGGGGATCATATTAATTATTTGAGGGTTAATTTATTATTTTTTACATTGAATTATCATTTTTATGAAACAAGAAAAATAATGATTTTTATTTGAATGATCATTTTTTATCTAATTTGTTTCTACAATTAACTCATATTTATATTTAGTTTTAAATTATATTTAATTAAATTATACATAAATTTATCCAATTTAGTTCATTGGATACAATTTCTATTCTAAATTGAATATAAATACATTTCAATAATTTCAACAATTTTATTTTAAAAAACCCACTTTGTCATCTCGTATGAAACATTAATTTTAATTTAATTTCTACCACTTATGTGATTTGGATTTGGAAAAATGGATTCCATATTTTTAATTATAATAATTTATCATTTATAAAACATTAAACTGTGTTTTCTTACCAAAACGTTTAGTTAAATTAATTAATATTAAATATAATGATTAATAGAAAAACCTATCTTAACTAAGGACAAAAACTTATATTTATTGTCCATAATGTCCTAGAAATTGGTAAAAAAATAATTTTATTGTAATATCTCAACTATATATACCCTTGAATATAATTTTTTTCATTATTGAATCCAATTGACATGGAAAAACATTGGTGGGATTGCCACTTCAAAACATTACTCGAATTCCACTCCTCCTCTACAAAAAGGCACAAATCCCTCACATATATTTTAACCTATCAATCCATTTGTATTTATATTATATTCTAAAATAATATCCTAAAATCCCTCCACTTATCCTCAGTTCATGAAATTGTCCATAAATCCATTCAATGATGTCATTTGGTATAAAGAAAAAGGATTTACCCAAATAAGAGATAACATTATTAAAAGAGAAAAAATTTCTTCCTTCTCTACCCATTAAATTATTATTATATATTTCTTGTATAATAATGGTAGGATAATAAATATAATAATTTTTATGTAAATTTGAAAATCTACACTCATAAAAACTTCCATAAAATTGGATACACAATCATTGTTCGTGTGGACTACAAACTACGACATCATGAGCTAATGTCATTTGTAATTCCATTACAACCATAAAAGATTGTAAAAAGTGATGTATTAATAGTTTTTATATGATATATATAGTATATATCATTATTTTATTCTTTTGAGTCATATTATATAACCCATACTTTCATTTTATCCATTTTTTGGGAATACAGTAACACCGTTTGTGGGTGTGTGGACTACTAACTCCTCAAAGTGAAATGATTCATTCACACATTACATAGAATGTAATATGGATGGTGTTAATTAAAATATTTTATATATAAAAAATAAATATGATACTGTAATGATACTATAAATATATATCTCTATATTTTTTTAAGATGACCTAGAAATGGAAGTTAGGTTTATGCTTACGTACAGACTACCATCTATATAAACTATGCATTTCATTTCATAATTCCAAATATTAAGGGCTATTATATATACATATATAATGAAAATATATATTATTTATTTCTTGTTTTATATCATGGAGATTATTAAAAAATTATTTACATAGGAATAAAAAATAACAAGGGAAGACATACAAGAAAAACTATGCAATTTACTCCCAAAATAGTGAAAATAAAGAATGATTATTAACAAATGAGTGACAATATGATATAATAAGATCATATATGATATTATAGATATTATTATAGTTCTTTAATAATTTTATAATATTTTTAAAACAAATATACATGATTTTAAAAGATGATGACCCAAAAGGAAACCCAAAGGGATTTTATCTCAATTTCATTTCATTAAAGTATATTGTAATGTTATTGACCTAGTTTATTCTATATGGTTTTTATAATCCCCCTTTTACATTTAATATAAATAATAATAATTTATTTATTTTATTTTGAGATTCAATTTTTACTATATCATCTAATGTTATTTGAAAATAATGTTACCCAATGGTAATGAAATTTGAATACTCAATTATATTTCATTGGGTTATATTACTTATTAGTTTGCCTTTAATGATAAATGATTATGACTAAAATTAATTTGACTATATATTGATTTATTTTAAATTATTGTATATCTATTTTAAATCGATACACACAATCAATTCATTGATTAATTCTCACATCAATGTTATGACCATTTTAATTTTTTAGGACACAATCTCATTCAAATAGAGATTACATATTCTTAAAATCCCATTAATGTAATTTATATGATAATTGTGTAATAAAACCCTTTTTATTTAACTATGATAGTAATTCATGACCATTTTCAAGTATTAGTCCATTTTCGACTCTTCATTACTCAAAATGTTTTATATTATTTTAGAAAACTCGACTCCATTTATCAATTCGGTCAACGATTTGTTTTTATTCAAAAAATGTTTCATAAAAAATATTCAATTTTGTTTTACTTTTTAAAAATGATCTATTCAATATGTTTTTAACAATGTTTTCTTTTGAATTTTTTTCAAATAAATATTCATGTTAATTTTTAAACAAGGTGCTTTTCTAACATTTTTACCATGCAAAAAGAATATTATTTTTATATAATACGAAATTACCTTCCATAATTTAATTGAATATTCCATTCATATTTAAAAATTATATAATTAAATATTTTTTTGAAATTTGATTTTAAAAAAAATAAAAAATCCAAAACATATTTTTGGTAAGAAAGTTTTTAAAGATATTTCTATGGTATTTTTATCTAATTAATGATAAAAAACCTTATTATAATCCAATGGTATTAAGCCATATTTATACCATACTTATTCCTTCATTGTGTGGACTATGATTATTTTGACCATGTATAATATCGATATTCACTTCCTTGAGTAATTTTTTTCATTAACTTACCCTTGAATTATTCACCTTCTTGTGACCGTTGAGCATTAAATTTCCCCAAAACATCCTTATAATTTTTCATGAATATGATCATTAACTAGACTATATAACATTTTCACAAATGGTGTGTACATGATAGTTATTTGATTAATTGGGGAAATGTTGATAAATCTATTTCTTTTACACATTTTGAATACTATTTGATAAAGAGCGTTGTTTATGAATTAAATAAACTATTAGAAATATATGGAATTATTTAGACTAATACAAAACTTGTTTGGGACCATTTAATGTAATCCCCTCAACACATTGGCAGTCTCATGATATTAAAATATTTGAGAATAAACCCTTTGATTTTGTAACCAAGAATGTTCTAAACATTATTTTGATTGTCTTTAATTTATTAAGGTAAATCACTCTATGAAAGGTCTTGATTGTATATTTACCATGTATTTGGGGAACATGGATTCCAATAATTAAGAATTTCCATCATTTAGATTCAGTAATTATTATACATGGGATTTGCACTATGACAAAATGAATGGATGGATTTCATTCTCACTTTATTGATTAAATTAAACATGTTTTCCATTATTTACATTTCTATTTTGATTATTTCCTATCAAATCATGATATTAATGTTACTTAAATGGAATGTGTTTTCAATTATTTACCTTGCTATTTTTTTGCACTACATTCTCTGTTTATTAATTACATGGAATGTGTGTTTTGATATTTACATTTTCATAATGATTAAGCTAGTTGATTAGTTATTTCTTCCACTATATTATCACATACTGATCACTTTAAATCATCCTTATATTCATTAGTTTATATAGGATTCCATGTTGTGTAATATTAATGATAATAAAGTACATTCTAAATTGAATTATGTTATAATAAAAAAATATAGTAATTTGTGTATTATTTTGTAATAGAAGTATCATGTATGTATCTATTTTTCTAAAACTACTAAACTGCTCTTCCCTTTTGGAATCTATTTACTTTTATCATATTCCAATTTAAAGGTAGAAAACCACCAGCTTTGGTCTTGTTAGGATTGGGTTTTCTACATTAGAAATATTAGGAAACCCATTTTTCAATCAAATGTATTGATAACAAACATTAAAACATATATAAATTAAAAACCATGTGATATTCATGTAAAACGACTTTAAAAATCATTAAGAATCAATTGGGGTGCGTTTGAAAATAAAATGATGGAGACATTTACCTTATACACGTGTTCATTCATCAATATCCTCCAATATGGAATAAACAAGGACTAAAAATCAACCTTAAACACTATCATGAAATGAAAAAAGTCATTATGTTCAAACCCCTCCTTATGACTTGAAAAAAGAGAGAAATAACTAAGAGGGAAGATAAAAAAGTGAAGAAATGAGATGATAAGAAAAAAAGAATATATTACCCTAAAAACAATACCAAAATCATTATGAAACTGCAATGATTCTCCATTGAAGGGAGGGAAATCAAGGGATATTTTTGGGAATAGATTGGGGAATAAATGGGACAGGGGAGAACCCATTTGTGATCTTATCCCATAAGAAAATTATTAGAGAATACTATTTTATGAAACATTGGTTGATCACACTTTTTCATTACAAGGTTTTCCATACTATATGGAAATGGTGAACCCCTCACTAGAGTCACATAGAGATAACATGAATAGACCAAAAAGTGTGAAAAATCATTTGACAACCATGAAAAACAATTATGATAAATTTGAAGACCTAATCACATGGTTTTAAATGGTTTGTACTAAAATTATATGCCAACCATGTTCCATGTAATCAAACTCCAAATTTTGAAATTTACATGGTAATACAACCAAAAACTTAATGAAAAAATTCATAGATTAATGGGTAAATAAAAAATTTAAGGTGATGTAAATTTACTATTAATATTTTAAAATGACTAATTTTTACTAGTATAAGTGTAATTCTATGTATAAGTCATTTTATTTCTATAAAGGAGTCATATGATCACTATATTAGTCTTTTGACATATATACTTGTAATTTTCTTTTTTTAAGTTTAACTCCATTGTGTTGAAGTATTTTACGTTTTTTATGTGTTGTAAAATAGATTGGAAAATTTGTAAACATAATATCAAATTGTTTGTAAATTTTTTTACACAACAGTAATAAAACATTTCATTAACATTGAGTAAACCAATTAAATATCATTTGATTCATCTCCAAGAAGTGAAAGCATCACAACAATAACTTAAATCTTTAAAGAATACAATACTATGTTGTTTTCTTACAAAATAAAAAATTTAATACTTGAGATATTTTTAATTATCAAAACAACATCCAATAAAGTGGGAAGAAACCTGTTAATAATCACCCCCATAATATATCCATTTTAATAATTATAAAAAATGAAATGAATTTTTTTTCATATATTAAAATAATATCACATTTTGAAAGTATTCAAAAAGGATAAGACTAACAATTATTTTAAATAGTTCCACTTTTTACAAATAAATATACAGATTTTTTTTTCAAAACAAATAGTTTTTTCAAGAATTATCTCAAGCCAATAATTTTCTCTTAAAACATACACATATTAGTAACTAAGAAAAAACATTTAAAAAAATTTTAATATATAAATTCTAGAAAATACTAAACAGACCTAAAAATAAGATATAACCCCCATCAAAAAGAACAAAATGAATATTATACATTTGATAAAGCTATAATTATAACAAAAATGTAATAATCAATAGAATATTGGACATATTAAAGAATATTAAGACAAACTTTTAAAAAAATTTAAATAATAACTGATTTAAAGAGAATTTGAGAATAGTTCATTGTAATAATCATCAATAGATTTAGAAAGAATGATAAATCCACCTAAATCTATTTATGTATATAAAACACTAAATAAAAAATTCGTATAATAAATATGTTTTTAATAATGATTACTTCCCTAAAATTACATCTATTATATTATAAATTAAAATATAATAGTTTTTGTGTATACAAAAACCTTATTAAAATTAGATTCTATAATGGAAACATGGAGGTAAATATAAGAAATGAAAAAAATTCCATACACACTTAAGTAATAAAGTCATAAAATAATTTTTAAACATAGAATGTTTTATTAATTTTTTTCAATCATAACTAAATCTAATGTTGTAGTATAAATGTCATCTAATTGATGTTAACAAGGACCATATTCCAAAAGAAGGTCTCATTTTTTATATAATATATAATAAAGTTATATCTTACATTAAAATACATTGTTAGGTAATATTTTATTGTTTTCTTATAATTATAAATAATAAAATCTTTATCATAAATAGGTGTCATTTTCTCAAAATAAACATCAAAATATGATATAAATTATTTAATCATTAAAAATTTATTATAAATCTAGTAGAATATATGTATTTTACATTATTTATAGATAATTAAACTGATAGATATTTATTTTAATCCATGTAAATAAAATTTTAACTAGAATAAGATAGATCCAACCAATAATTTATCTATCTACAATACATCCTCTAAAATCAAAAATCAAAATAAATTTTAAATCAAAAGGATGTTATTTCAAGATAAAATAAAACAGGATTCATAGAACCATTAACATATTTAGAAATACTATTAATATATTCATGATAAATTTTATTATTTTTTTCTTGAAATCAGTACAATATATATATTGAAAAAATTCAATAAGTTTTAGAAGTAGTTAATTTTATAAAACTACCAACCATTCTTCTAAAAACATTCATATTAATATATTTTCTAGTAATAAATAATCCAACTTACATATAGTGTTCATAGGTATATTTAAAATATTATTATAATCAATTAAAAATATTTTATAAAATTCCATAGAATATTTAGATTGATTTAGAAATAATAAACTTTTTTATGAAAACAAATTGTCTTGAAATGAATTTTGATTCACCCAAAAGAATTTTGTAAAATTCAGATATCATTAAGTTTGAAAATTATATAAAATTGTGATTAATAAATTATATTAAAATTATATCCTAGACATAACTTAAAACAATCAAAATATCATGAATTTATTTCTAATAAAATACTAGATTCAATATTACCTTTTAAAAAGACATTATTTAAATTAATAATGATAATCATTCATACCAAGCTCAACGATCTTTCTATCCATGTGGATAGATTTTAATTATTTAAAATAATGATCATAAAATAATTCATGCTCACATCTAGGTTATTGTATAGAAAAATCATCTTTTGAAATTAAAACATCAAGAAAATTTACTTTTAACAACCATTTTTTAATGTTTAAATCCATCATGAGAGGCATATACTAAAAAAATTCTAGCAAATTCAGTTATAGAATTATGTTCAAAAGATTAACCATAATAAATAATTTCTATATGATTATAACCATGACCAACTAGTAAATCTTTTTTTGATAATAATATTTCCACATTCAACAAGTTAGTTTCTAAATATCAACCTAGTACTAATAATATACGAATATTTATTTTGAACTACAAATTCCAAAAAATGGTTTCATGAAACTTATTATGATCAAAATGAATATCTAAAATACAATTAGCACCATTTAATGATTGAGAGATATTTTTTAGAATTAAATAAAAAAATTAATTAAATCATTATGGCAAAATTTATTAAATAATTCTATGTTTTCAATATATAATTAATATATCTATTAAATCTATCAATTGAGTGAAATTTTATTTTTTTACCTATTATATCATGAGTTTTTTATCTCATAATAAATCAATTTAGTTCAAAATAATTACCAAATTCAAAATCAATATCTCAAAAATATTCTTTTATTTGATTTTTATCACATGATTTACATTTTATATCCTTATCATAAAATCTAATTTCAATTTATTCTTAATTAATCATAGTTTTTTATTACAAACTCTATAATCTTTATTAAAATTAGAACATCAGGAAAAAAAATATTAATCATATTTAGAATAAAATATATCTATAATATAGTTATTGTTATGAATAAATACATTAATACCACTAAACTATGAAATATCCAACATTTGGTTTGCTGATTTTGAAAATTCATAAGTGGGTTTCTTTAAGAATGGATATAAAATAATTTTTTATAAACCTAACTAGTAGAATTTATAGGTTCAAAAAAATTATATTTAGGTATTTTATACTCATATAACAATAATCTATAACTTTTATGTAATGTTTAATTTTTCAATACTATATATCTATTTGAGAAGAAAACTAAGGGTAGAAAGGTTATGATAACAACCATTTTGTTTATTTATTTTCAAAATCTATGTTATCAAATTATCCACTATTGTTACTATTAATATAGAGAACTAAATAAACTTTTTCATTCTGAACAATTTTATTGTAAGATAATATTTTATTATAGTTTCATATTTATAGGAAAAATACAAATCTATTATAATATGAAATAATATTATAATATAAAAAACAAATATCTTACAACAAAAACCTAATGTTTTACTATGTGTAAAAAATTAATTTTTAACAAAGGGTAGTGGTATGTTAGAATTATTATTTTTGATTCATCTAAATAACTCCTTATTATGTTCCTCTTTCATATTGGAATAATAAACACGAGAAATTAAATTTAGGATCTTAGTTTATTGAATAATACTTAAATGATTATAATTTTTATATTGAAACCAAAAATTTACAAGGATAGACCTTATGTAGAAAAGTGTAGTATCAATATTCACATTATTTAAACATATTACATGTTGAACAGTTAGTTTATCAAGGATTGTAGAATAAATATATTCCTTGTAGAAATAATATAAACATATATTATCATTTAACCAAAAAATAGATTTATCACATTGAAATTATAAATTTATGCCACCATAAAATAATTACGAAATACTAGTCAAATTATGTTGCAAATCATCTGCATATTGAATATTATGAAAAAACAGACTTATATAAACAAAATTCTCTAAAACTTGTTACCTTTCCATTCAAAATGACTCCAAAAGTGACAGTTCATCTATCACATCTATTATAATAAATTTATTTGGGTGGTCCTACAGTCATATACCTAGAGAATATACTATTCGTGTACCAAATTTCATGACTCAAATTCCTCGAGCCATGAATCTTGTCACTTTAACCCATGGGTTTCCTATAATAACTCAGGTAAATTTCCAACACACCATATGAAACTACCGACCATGGAATATTTTTAGAATAATTATATCACCATAGGCCAATACATTTCCATTTGTGTATTTTGACATCATTCACACACATAGTGGGAGAAATTACATGAGGTCACCCATTTTGAAACTACTCTATATGGAGAATCTTTAACTATAGAGTTGTTGTTAGGTAGGACCCTAAAAATGAAAGGTGCACCTTGTTGACATGGGTAGTATTATTTCATCATTTACGTCCCATTTTTTTAGTGGTGTTCACTCTCCACCCATTTCAATAACACAACTTTTGTTATTAAACCCATAAGTCAACTCATAGTGGTTCAATCACTTGTCCAACTAAGGACTTCCCTGCATGACAACACATATTATTTAATTTTTCATTATCATCCTTAAAACCTGAACACTGGGAAATTTCCCAAGAGGTCACCAATAATGACACTACTCTAGGAAATGTGCTCATAACTATGGATTATAAATTAGGTAGGCTCTCAAAAATATATGCAATCATTTTTATATTTCGTAGAATAATTTTGTTAGTTACGTCTCAAATTTATTTGGTTTTTTCCCTAATCAATCTCTGTGGTTATCCAAAATATATTCCAACTATACACATTCAGCTAGGTAATTGGAAAACTATGAATGGGTCAGCCCTATAGTAAAACTAAACAAGATCTGGCCTTGAAATTTAGTAAAATCATAATTAGCAAGCATATCTCCGGGTTTTCACATGGTTTTTTTCTAACCATGCACATACTATATGACATGCACTACATTCCCAATAACACTAAATATTTTGGATATTTTAATCTATTTTAGTGGCAAAGTTTATTAAATCATAAACTGATTTCAATTTTTTTAATTAATAGTCTTTAATAGGTAAAAACATTCAGTAATGGTTATAATAATTCAAATTGGATGACAATATCATTACAAAAAAACATGACACAACTATATTTATACCTAATTAATTTAGATTACATAGTCTACCATTTAAAAAATATTATCCATAAAAAAAATTCATTAGAGATTTTCAATCCATTGAAATCACATTTATAAACATACATAAAAATTAGTATTTTATATAAATCCAAAAAATGATTAAAAATATCAGAAATCCTAGGATTTAGTTTCCTTCTCTATAAATTTGAGAATATTTTCCAGAATATGAAAAAAGTAATTATACTAAATTAAAAATAACAATTCTAAATATGTTTGAATAATATATATATATATATGTAATTTGTGTGTATGGGTAATTTTATCAAATTCAAGAGTTAGTTTGCATTGGCATCATTCTATATATAGGTCATTTTCTCCTATGTGTAAAATATTGAGTCAATTTTATTTCTATGTATGATATTATGATCTACGTATGAGTCATTTACTCTATGTATGAGTAATTTATTCTATGTAAGTTTCTTTCTATTGTGTATGAGTGTTTTATATTTTTTCTATGTTTCATCTTATACATTAAAAAAATATAAAAATGTGAATATAAAAATGTTTTTGCAAATTTTACAAAACAATAATAAAAATTTAATAAACCATTTGAACATCTATATTTTCTTCTAAAATTATAGATGGATATATAATAATTCATCCATTATTCTTAACATCTAAAATAATAAATTTGTAATTATTAAAACTAGAAAAATATGATAGATCTACTCAATAAATTTCTCTAACAGTATTTTAAATAAAATTAACATGTTACTTTTATAATAAATAATATATATAAATATATTACCAAATTCCTATATTTCAATTATTGTTATATTTAGAAATATTACCATATTATTGAATTTTTATTTAAAAAACCCTAGAATTTAATATTTTTAATGAAAATTACATCACATGTAAATAAATAGAAAAATAATTATAAATAAAATCATGGAATTCAATTATACCCAACATATTTCAAAAATATATTAATTTAACAAGAGAAAAATATTCAAAAAGTATATAATAATATAAAAAATATTTCTACCAATCTATACCATATTTAATTAAATCAAAAATAATTTTAATTTTTTTTATAAAAATAAAAACATTATAATTAATAAATAAATAAATATGATAAATAATCTTCAAAAGTCATAAATCAATGCACAAATAATAGATGTCTGGAAATAATATGGTGTGTTTGTTTTGAAACCACTATGGTGTGTTCAATACGTTTATATAATTTATAAATTTAAAATTTCTATAAAGAACCTATATAGAGAAATATTTATTATTTAATATGAAAATAAATAAGGTCTTAATTATGTGAAAAATAGTGAAAAATAGAGAGAACAAAAGAGTAGAGAATTCAACGCAAAATAGAAAACAAGTAGGACATCTTGTATTCATGATAAAAGGGAATGTTATATTTATTTTGACCATGATAATTATTATTAATCTTTTAAAAATGTAATATCCATGAGTAAAATCCTTAAAATTCATCATTGGACTGACATTCTGATGTTATTCAAGTAAAAATTTCATTAATATCTACTCTCTAACTTTGATAAGTCAATATTGAATGTAAAATTATTATAGATTATTTAATTAATTGTACTTGTTATTCCCTCAAAATTGAGTCATGAATAAATTTTTTAATTATCAATTATGAAAATTAAAATCATCAAGATTAAACATAAGAAAAAAATTTCAATGTCATGGAAAGGAATATATTTAGATATTCTTTAACAATGAATGTTATTGAGAATAATATATCTCGAATAGTCACTAGATGCATGTTTCAAAATCAATTTCGCTATCAAAATTATGATTAATAGTGATGATAAAATCAATGTAAGTATTATTAAATTTGAATGTGATCTAACAAATAAATAATTTTAATTCATTCCCACTAAAATTAAACTAAATGGTAATAATAAAAAGAATACTTCAATCGTGTCACCATATATAAGAATTAAAAAATTAAATGTGATATGGAAGAAAGAAATTTTCTCTTATTTTATAAATTCCTTGTTACCTAATGTAAAAAAAGTGAATCTAAGAAGCAAGTGATTTCATGGGAACCATCCTATTCTAGAAGAACAGAAAAAATTAAATTTGGAATTGGGATTTTACACCATATTGTTTTTAGATAATTAGAAAGAAATAATGAATAATAACTTTATTGACACATAAAATAAAATGATTTGATTATCCCATATTCTATTATTTGGACATAATACTTCTAAACTCTTCCATATAGTCACTATATATATCATCTTCTTCAAGATATTTAATTTAATAATAAATAACTATGATATGTTAGGGGTATTTTAAAACATGGGAACGCGTATTATTAAAATTACCAAATAATTATAGATAGAAGTGATTTTTATAATTACTAAAATGTGAATCACAGTTAAATATTGCTTCTATCATCAGCAAAATAGTGCAGATAAAATATCATTTATCTATACTAAAACTATAAACTCTAATGAATATGCCTTTTATCAATCATGTCTTTAATGATGATAAATGATGAATTTCTCAGTGAAAATATCAGATTTGATAAACATACTAAAAAAATTAAAATTATTAGAAATGAATAAATAAAAATATAAAGAAATAAATAATGAATAATAATTAATTGTATAAATTATATAATTTACCAAATATATTTAATTCAAAAAATAATATTATTTAAATAAATTTTAAAAAATATAAATATAAATAAATGATCTAAATTATACCATTAATGAGATTATGGACCAGAATCGACACACATATCCAGGAACTATATTAGGTCAACCCTCATCCCTCCCCACAAGTATTGGTTGAGAGATACTACTATAAGGATAGGGACTGAAAAATTATGTAATATGAAATTAATTTAATAATTCACATTAAAAATCACTTCATATTTAGAGTTTTAGAGAATTAGGTTGTAACTATTACATTAAATCTCAATTGTAACAAAGTAGACACTTCTAATCAGTGTCAATTTTTTTCATAAAATAAAAAGTCTTAAAAGAAAACACGATTTCTTTTTCTGGATAAAAATCTTTTTGATTATTCCATTCTATTACCCTTCCTTATATCCTATGAAAAACAATTCAAAAACATGGGATGAGTATAAAAATCCCTTTAAGGGTTATGATAAAAGGAGAGAAAACATTAGTCCATCAATACATAAAAATCAATGAAATAATACTTTTCAATCTTTAACTTACCATTCAAAATAATAAGATTTATGAATAACAAATGGAAATCATAAATCATAAAGGTAAGTTATGGAATTCATAACATACTTACATTGTAGCTTTCACAGTTACATAGAGAGTTAGGGTTGGAATACCCATCGTGGTATATTCCCTAAATCTCTTTGCAGAAACATTAACATTTACCTCTGTCACATTATACAAAGCATTGGAGAGTTGTCTCAGGCTCACCCACCCTTTGTTTATTACAAAACCACCCATATACATAAACAATGAACAATAACCATAACATATTAATAACACATAAAACAAGCATAAAGGAAATACAACATTTCCATATTGCAATCACAATATATCATTTTGATATATTGACATAATCAATGCCTGATCAATCCATTTTCAAAACCATTTAAAACATTTAATAAAGATATTTTTGAATCAATGTGTCCCATTCAACTTTGAAGATTTGGAAAGAAATTTTAATTTCAAAACATTCATTTCCATATAAATAAATCCTTAAAAACATTTTTAAAACATGGAAATTAGTTAAAAAATATTTAGAAAAATAAATCTTTAAAAATTCAAAACAATATTTTAGTTAAAGAGTTTATAACCAAATGAGAGACGCTTGAATACAGATAACTTAGGAATAACATTAATCAAAGATTATAATATCATTATAATAATGATATTAATGATATAATATTTTAAAGGGTAGTATATATACCATATAAACTTTAATTAGTGTATAACAACAAATAAGTCACAATGGAATGTAAATTGAGACAAAGTCCCTTGCAAAGATCACATACTTAGATTAAGGACAACTCAGTGAAACAATTATGTGTGAAAAATAAGAATACATAAAATATAAGTGAATATTAAGTTTAAAATATCATATTTCATTCAAACATATTAATAGAATGATAATAATCAATATGTATAAAATTAACCCAAAAAATGGAAATTGGGTTAAGAAGTTATTTTACAAAAATTCGACAGCTTAACAACGTCGCTATAAAATTCAAAAAATGAGGTGATGAGAGAGAAAATGAAATATCATCACATGGACATAAAATTTAAATAAATAAGGATATATAATAACATATCCTATCATAATATAAAGGAAATAAAAATACATGACATAAAATAAGTCTTTGAATAAAATAGTACGGTGAAAGGTTCCCTTACCGATTTGGTAACATACAAAACATACACCCCATGAAAGAAGGATCATACAATGAAGATGTAAATATCCATAAATTAAAATATTATACACAAATAATGAAATCATTGTCCGTACATAAACCACAGAAAAGGAAATAGTGACAAATATAGCATGAATCTCACAAGAATAAAAAGTGAAATGAAAACCCCTTACCTCGTGTCCAACATGACTCGTTCATTCCTTAATCTCTTGAATAATACACTGAAGTTAATTTTTAATTAATTCAGAACATTTTTCAGGTTTATTATTCATTTCATATCACTTTTTACAACGTTATAAACATTATGAAATCATTTATGTTAATAATGGTCATTTTGTCGATTTTTGGTACTTGAGTAAAAAATGAACCTCTTATAATTACAAGTTGTCCATGTGGTCAAAAGTAAATTATCTCTTGAATTATATTCATGATTTAGATATCATATATATCATATATTTTTATAGTATATATATATATATACGTACATAACATTTAGAGATAAGAAATGAAATGCACCGTTAATGGAGATGGTAAGCCGTACGTACACATAAACTCTATTTTCATATCTATTTCATTTTTTAATGGAATGAAAACATAATTATACATAGTTAAATTATGATCCCATTATAATATCATATATAATTTCATTAACTCCGTCCATTATACATCCCACGTATGGCATTAATGCGTCATATCACCTTGAGGGGTGGTAGTCCGCACTTTCTCAAACAAAATTATCGTATTTACACATTATGGAAGCCATAAAGGTATGCTATAAATGAAAAATACAGAAGCATAGAGAAAAAATAAACATAATATATATCATATTTCAATACACTTCCATCAAAATTTCCACCATGAGTGGAGTTTGGAGATATTTAAGCAATCATCATTTTGTGTGGTAGTAGTTCGACATCCACAGAAATAGTATGTTCATATCCATTAGATGTAGCTGTGTGGAAGTTTATTTCTAATACTTCTCATAAAAACAACCTATTATACTAAGGATACCGTTTTTTTAATAATATAAAGGCATAAAGAGATTTTAATGTGTTGAATATGTAAACTAATAGAAAAGAACCTAAGAGAAGACGTTACATTTAAATCGGGTATATCCATTTGGTATGAACCAAAAGGTTTACTTGAATTTCATTTGGCATAAGGGAAGGCTTCTAGGAGTAATATTGGGATGTAAAGAGTTTAATTGGTCAGATCATGGATGATCCAAGGGGCTTGAGAGGTGTGAGTAATGGGTTAGAGGTGATGGCTATTTATAAGGGGGATGTGGGGCTATTTGGGAAAATTTGAATGTATTTTTTTATTATAAACTTCTTTTCGGTTTCAAAAGGACAAAAAATAATTAAATTCAAACCTAAGATGTATTTTTATATAAATAAAACCATCAAATAATAATTCTACAAGATTTGTATATTTTTGTTAATTTTTATAGTCCCGTTTATTTAAATCATTCATTAATATAGTAATAAATGCATCCTCATTATGTCATAAATATTTTTATTTATTTGATGTCCAAAAACTATAAATAAAATTCCATGTTTTAGGAAAAAGTTTTATATTTCAAATTAATTTTTATTGTAGAATATATTACTTATATAACCTTATGTAAAAATTTATTTACTAAATGATATATGTTTATGTCATTTTCATCGTTACTTTAAATTAATTAATATAATGTGTCATTATGACTCCCAAGTGGATCCATGGGGTCGCAAAATCGACCCAAGGTTTCCCATGGTGGGACATGTATCAAAAAATATGTTTAGGACACATATTAAGGTAATTTAATATTATTATTGTAATATTTGTTTACCCTTATTTACCAGATTTACCTATTAACCATGGTAAATAAAATATTTACTGATGTAAATATTAATAAGGTATGAAAACAAAATTTACATATTCACACAATTTAAACCTCCTAATAAAAATATAAAATCCATTTTTTTCAAATTCAAAACATATAAGTGGAAGAAATTAATTTAAAATTAATTCTCATTGTCAAAACAAAATGCGTGTTTTGAAAAATAATAACTGTCAAAAGATTGACACTTGTTTATATCCAACTTCAAAGTGAAATTACATCCAATAACGAAAATTGGATTTAATGGTAAACATATAATCTAATTAAGCTTTAAAACTAATTAAAATTTTAATATAACCATAAAAATAAATTAGATTAAAAGGCCGTTTTGAATTAAAATGCAGTATTTTTTACTATTTATAAAAAAGGAACATTATCCGAAAAATACCAAAATTTCATCCAAATTAAGTTTTGACTTCCCAATTCTAAATAAGAATATTAATTTTCAAATAGAACATTTAAAATTTACAAAAACTATATTTAAAAATGGTTCTCCATCAAAAGGTGGTAAATTAACCTTTTAATGAATATTAGTGTATTTATGCTTAAAATTGGATTCATTCACATTTTAAGCCTATAACTTTCATTGTATAAATGTGAAAAAATTTATCAAACATGTGAAATCATAATATAGTTATTTTAATTAATTATCACCAATACAACTGTTATGCATTAACTACCATATTAAATAATATTATTATTATATTATTTTTCGGTATAACTCAAAGTTGTGTGCAACATATGATTTCAAAGATACCCACTGTTGAGTTTTGAGTACACTATCAGAAATATCAACCCCATTTAAAATGAAATTAATATTTAATGCCAAAATATTAATAAATATGAAAAGTTCATATTCTTTTTTTACCTGGGATGTTACATCCTTCCCCCCTTTTGGGAATTGCATCCTCAGAATTTTAAAATTGGGCTCAGAAACTTCATTAAAAGTCCCATATCAGAAAAGATTCAATAAAACTATCACTTTAATATAAAGAAAGAGAAGTTTATAGGTCACCTAAGGTAACCCATATTAGGATTCCATGAAAATATGGATATGGAGGAGAAAATAAGTTTCATGTTATGATGGAGAGTGATAGAAAACAAGATCAAGAAGAATTTAAGCACCAGAAATCCACAAACATGGGATGGGTTAAACAGTCTTTGATTCCCCAGTCGGAAAATTTAATGGAAACGTTTTCCTTTTTTGTTACTTTTCATAAATTTGAGGAATTTATTTATGAGCTCAACAAAAAACTTAAGGAAACATTCTAACTTTTCATGTATACTTTCATCCTTTACTAAATTCCTACCACAAACTCATCTTTTCTCCAAATGATCAGTATTCATGATGACATGGTCACACCTAAAGTGCAATAATTATCTTATAGAGAATCATATAATCTACAAATGAAGAAATATATATTTCCCCTATCTTTAGACAATAAACAAAACAAAAAAGTTTAATACAAGATCAGATAATCCCCAAAAAGGTTAATCTTTTATAAAAAATAAATACTACACTTAATCTCAAAAATTGAACAAAAAATACCTAAACTTCAATTAGGACCATTCAATAAAAAATTGTCCTTAAAATTCATCAAAGTAACCTAAAATAATAATGAAACCCAGAACTCATAAGGATTTAATCACATAGACTTCAATAGTAAATCATCACATTTATCTTCAAATAACATCATCTACTCTTAATGTCTCATACTGAAAATTAATTAACGTAATATCATATTCTCTATGATAGGTTAATTATTTCCATAAAGATCCCAAATTTCTATATATCCACAATAAAAATATAGATTCTTCCAAAATAAAATTTCAACCATTACTCCACAAATGAGATCCCATAGTGTTATATTTTTCTTAAGAATATAGTTTTCCTAAAATAGAGAACGTCTTCCAAAATTACCTTTATCACTTAATCACAAAATAATTTTCCTATATTAATGATATCCATTTGATAAAACATAAGTTCCCAAAATCAACTTATTCTTGATCCATAAAATCATTTAACCAAAAAAATAAGTCATAATAAATAGAGAATTTTCATAGGCTAGGGCCAGGTTATAAATCCCAATCACATTTTGATTGTGGGTTCAATTCCCATAGCTTTGTCTAACATGATGGGTTGTCACACGGTCTACGTGTTTTCATTTCTATTAAACCCACAAATAACCCAAAAATGTTTTAATCTGAATGGTTTTCTTATAGCTTTCATTTTCATCCCAACACTTTAATACCTCAACATCTTAATTCATGAAGCCTTATATATATTGTATTTTTTTTATTTCACCTCTATATGATAAAATAAAAATACTCCTAATATAAATAACATCATACCTTCATCATGGTGTCTATATAGTATCATCGTCATCTAGTTCACGTGGGTATAAGGTCCATGATTTGAAAAAATGATTTACAGATCCTTCAAAATAATTTTCTTCCTTCATCCAAATACACCTTTTACAACTTGGGTCATAAGGGTGTTCCTAGAAAAATAGTTTTCAAAAATAATCATGTATGACATATAATTTCGAAATATCTGATAAAACATTATTTTTATAAACATGCCAGGCTGAGTTTCAGTTGAAACACTCAATCAATAGTCCTTTTAAAATACCATAAGTACGTAGAGAGAGACTATATTATTAAATAAAATATAAATAGGTTTCTCAAGGGTCTCCTTCTTCGTCTCCTTTTTCAAAATAATAATATTCTTCAAAATCTTGTGATAAGTTAAATTATTTGAAAATGCCTTTATTATATTTACCTTTATTAGAAATATTAGAATATGGATAAAATAGGATTTGATTAAATATAACCCATGATCCACGATGATATCTAGGTGTAGTATAGGTATTTCATATCTCAAACAACTGCTTTCAAATGAGTTGTTTGCAAGAAAATGTTTCCCAATCATCTGAACAAGACTTTTCAATAATTATTGCAAGCATGTCATCAGGAAGAGATATGAATGTTGTTTGAGATCCACATATGATTTGTAACAGACATTACGTGATCTGAAAAGGTTATAAAAAAAGTATTTAACTAATATAATAGACATAGGGACTAACCATATGTTTAATGAAAATTTCTAGTCCCTAAAGTTGTCTAAACTGACCTCTGATACCAACTATAAGGATCTTGCATTAAACATTTCGTAATCTGGAATTAAGTTAATAATTCACATTGAGAATGTTATCAGGTTTATAGTTTTAGAGAATTAGTTCAAAACTATTACATTATATCTCAATTATTACAAAGTATAAACTTCTACCCAGTATCCATTTTTTTCAAAAAAATAATCTGTTAAAAGAAAACAAGAGTTATTTTCTTGATAAAAATCTTCTTGAATTATTCATTTCTATTCCCCTACCTTATATCCTATGAAAAGAAATTCAAAAACATTTGACGAGAATAAAAATCTTAGTAAGGGTTATAATAAAAGGAAAGAATACATTAGTCCATTAATACAAACAAATCAATGAAATCATACTTTTCAATCTTTAACATACCACACAAAATCATAAGATTTATTAATAAAAATGGAAATTATAAATCATTAAGGTATCTTGTGGAATTCAAAAAATATTTACATTGTAGATTTCACAGCTACATAGGGAGTAATGTTTGGAATACCCATCATGGTATATTCTCTAAATATATTAGGACAAACATTAACGTTTACATCGGTCACGTTACCCAAAGAATTAGAGAGATATATCGGGCTCACCTGCTCTAGGTTTATTACAGAACCACCCCTATACATAAGCAAAGACAATTAACCATAACATATTAATAATTCATAAAATAAGTGTAAAGTAAATATAACATTTTCACATTGCAATCACAATATATCATTTCTAGATATTGACATATTCAATGCTTTATCAGACCATTTTCAAAACCATTTAAAACATTTTAATGAATATATTTTTGAGTCAAAGTTCCCCATACCAGTTTGAAGATTTTGAAAGAAATTTTAATTTCAAAACATTCATGTAAAAATAGATATATCCTCAAAACAATTTTTAAACCATGGAAAATAAAGATAAATATTACGAAGAATAAATCTTTAAAACATTTAAAACAATATTTTTGTAAAAGAGTTCCTAACCAAATGAGAGACACTTGACTACAGATAATTGAGGAATAAAAATAATCAAAGATTATAATATCATGATAATAAATATATACCTAAAATAATGTGTCAATGTGCCATATATAAACCATATAAAACGGAATTGGTGTATAACAACAAATAAGTTTCAATGGAATGTAAATTGAGACAATGTTCTTTACAAAGATCACATCCTTAGATTAAGGACAATTCAATGAAATAATTATGTGTGAAAAATAATAATACACCCAATATAAGTTATTATTAAGTTAAAAACAATCATATTTCATTCGCATATATTCTTATCATTAAAATAATCAAGAATTAGAAGATTAACCAAAAAAATGGAAATTGGGTGAGGAATTCCCATTATAGAAATTCGACAGCCTAACGAAGTCAAATTAAAATTCAGAAAATGTGTTGATGAGGGATAAAATGGTCTCCCATAATATGTACATAAAATTTAAAGCAATAATTATATGTAATAACATATCACATCATAATAAAAAAGAAATTAAAATACATGACATAAAAGAAGTCTTTGACTAAAAGAGTGCGGTGAAAGGTTCCCTTATCGATTTGGTAACTTATGAAACATACACCCCATGAAGGAGGGATCATAAAATGAAGATATAAATACACATAAATTAATATATAATACACAAATAACATAATCATGGGCAGTACATACACCACACAAAAGGAAATAGTGTCAAAGATAGCATGAATCTCACGGGAATAAAAAGTGAGATGAAAACCCCTTACCTCATTTTCGACTTGACTCATTCATTCTTTAATCTCCTAAATAATAAACTAAAGTTAATTTAAAATTAATTCAAAACATTTTCAGGTTTATTATTCATTTTATATCAATTATTACCATGTTATAAACATTAGATTATCAATTATGTTAATAACGTTCGTTTTGCCGATATTTGGTACTTGATTCAAAAATGAACTTCTAATAATTACAAGTTGTTAATGTGGTAAAAATTAAATTATATCTAAAATGTTATTCATGATCTATATATCATATATATCATATATATACTATATATATATATATTTATTTATAATAGTTCATAACATTTAGATATAAGAAATGAAATGCGTCGTTCATATAGACGGTATGACATACGTACGCATGAACGCTATTTTCAATTCGATTTTGTATTTTAATGTAATAAAAACAAAATTATTCATAGTTATATTATAATTCCAGTATAATATCATATATAATACCATTAAATCCATCCATTATACATCCCACTTATGGCATGAAGAAGTCATATCACTTTGAGGGGACTGTAGTCCGCACTTCCTCAAATTAAATTATCATATTTACCCATTATGGAAACCATTAATGTATGATATAAATGAAAAATACAGAAAAATAGATAAAACATAAGAATAATATATATCATATATAAAAACATTTCCATCATAATTTCCACCATGAGATGTGGTTGGAGATATCTGAACAATCATTGTTTCGTGGGGCAGTAGTTTTTCGTCCACAGAAATAGTATGTTCGTATCCATTAGATATAGGTGTGTGGAAGTGTAGTTTGAATTATTATAAAAAACAACCTATTATATTTAGGATACTGGGGTTTTAATAAATGAAATGAATAAAAATAGTTTAGTGTGATGAAGAAGTAAAATAATAGAAAATAACTTAAGAGAAGACGTTACTTTTAAATCAGGTATCTCCCATTGGTTTGAACCAAAAGGTTTACTTGAATTGCATTCTTCCAAGGGGAAGGATTCTAGGAGTAATACAGGGATTTGGAGATCTTAATTTTGAAGATTTTGGACTAGTCAAGGGTCTTTAGAGGTGTGAGTAATGGGTAAGAGGTGATGGCTATTTATTAGGGGGAGGAGGGGCTCTTTGGGAATGTTTGAAAGTATTTTTTTTATTATAAAGTCTTTTTCGGTTTCAAAAGGTCCAAAACACATTAAATTAGAAGATAATATGACCGTACTCTGAAATAAATAATCCAATAGTAATTAGATAGGTTTTGGTTATTTTTGTTAATTTTTGTATTCTCATTTATTCGAAATCATTAATTAATAAGGTAATAAATGCATCATCATTATGTTATAAATAATTTTGTTTATATGATGTATAAAAATTCTAAATAAAATACCATGATGTAGGAAATAGTTTAATCTTTCAAATTAATATTTATATTAGAATAGATAACTTATATAACACCATGTAAAAATTGATTTTCTAAAAGATATATTGTTATGTCAATTTTTTCTTTACTTTAATTTAATTAATATAAAGTGTCATTATCACTAAGAAGTGGCTCCATGGGGTCCCAAAATCAACCCAAGGATGCCCATGATCAGACATGTATTAACCAATAGTATTAGGACACATGTTAGAAAAATTTATTATTATTATAATAATATTTGTTTACCCTTATTTACCAAATTTATCTTTTAACCATGGTAATAAAATATTTTCTGAAATTAATATTCATAATGTATAACAAAAAGATACATATTTACAAAATTTTGACCTCTTGATTCCAAATATGGGATCCATTTTTCCAAATTCAAAACACAGAACTATCAAAAATTAATGTGAAATTAGTTCTTGTTGCCAAAACAAAAAGTGTGTTTTATGAAATAATAACTGTTAAAAGGGTGACAATTGTTTATAACCAATTTCAAAGTGATATTACTTTCAATGACCAAAAATGGATTATATGGTAAAAATATAATCTAATTACACTTTATAATAAATTAAAATTTTAATCTAACCATATAAATAGATTAGATTAAAAGGCCATTTTGAATTAAAATGCAGTATTTTTCACTATTCATAAAAAATGAACAGTATCAGAAAAATACCTAAATTTCATCCAAAGTAAATTTTGATGTCCCAATTCTAAATTAGAATTTTATTTTGTCAAATAGAACAAATAAAAGTGAAAAAAAATATATTTTAAAATGGTTCTCCTTCAAAAAGTAGTAAATCAAAATTTTAAAGAATATTAGAGTATTTATGCTTAAAATTGGATTCATTAACATTTTAAGCCTCTAACATTCATTGGATAAATGTAAAAACATTTAACAAACATGTGAAATCATATTGTAGATAGTTCTGTTCATTCCCACCAATACAATGGCTATGTGTTAACTACCATTAAAAATAATAACAATATTATATTATTTTTCAGTATAACTCAAAGTTGTGTGCAACATAAGATTTCAAAGAAACCCATTGAAGCGTGTTGAGTACACTATCATATATCGAATCCAATTTTAAAGTAAAAATAAAATTTAATTCACAAATATTAATAAATATGAAAATTTCATATTCTTTATTTAATGAGGATGTTACATCTTTCCCCCCATTTGGGAATTACGTCCTTGAAATTTTAAAATTGTGCTCATAAACATCATTAAAAGTCATACATCAGAAAAGATTAAATAAAACTATCACTTTGAAAGAAAGAAAGAGAAGTATAATGGTCACCCAAGATATCCCACATAAGGATTTCATGAAAACATGGATATAGAGGAGAAACTAAGTGTCAAGTTATGATGGAGAGTGATATAAAACATTATCAAGAGAAAGTTAACCACTAAAAAATCATAAAATTGTGATGGGTTAAACGGTATTTGATTCCCTAATTGGAAAAGTTAACAGAAAACGTTTTTTTATGTTTCTTTTCATACATTGGGGGAATTTATTTATTAGTGTATCTAAAAACATACAGAAGAAAACTAAATTGACATGTATGCTTTCATCCTTTACTAACTTCCTACCACAAAACCATCTTTTCTACAAAAGATGAGTATTCATGACAAAATGGTCACACCTGAAGTGCTAGAATCAACTTCTAGAGAATCACATAATCCAAAATATAAGAACAATATATTTCCCCTATCTTTATATATTAACCAAAACCAAAAAGGTCAATAAAATATCAGATAATCCCCAAAAAGGATAGTATATTTTGAAAAAGAAATACTACAATTAATCTCAAAATTTGAACAAAAAATACCCATTGTTCAACCTAGACCATTCAATAAATAACTATCCTTAAAAAATTTCAATGTAAACCAAACTAAAATTGAAACCCAAAACTCAGAAGGATTTAACCACATAGTCTTCCACAGTAAATCTTAACTTCAATCTCCAAATAACAGCAACTACTCTTAAAATCTCATACTGAAAAGTAATTAACATAATTAGATATTCTTTATAATAGGTTAATCATTTCCATAAATAACCCAAATTTCAATATGTCCACAATAAAAACAAATATTCTTACAAAAAAAAAATTACACCATTACTCTACAAATGATATCCCATAGTGTTCTATTTTTATTAAGCATATAGTATTCCTAAAAGAGAGAACATCTTCCTAAATAACCTTTATCACATAATCAATAAATCATTTTCCTATATTATAGATATCAATTTGATAAAACATAAGCTCCAGAAATCAACTTATTCATGATCCATAAAAACATATAACCAAAAATAATAAGTCAAACTAACTAGGTACATTGTGTATGTTAGTGGTAGGTGATAAATCCCAATTGCACTTTAGTTGTGGGTTCGATTACCACAACATTGTCCGACGCGACGAGTTGTCACATGGTTTGCGTGTTTTCCTTTTTATAAAACACAAAAATAATTATAAAATTTTTAAATATAAAAGGTTTTATTATACCTTTCATTTTCATCCCAACACATTAAGATGTCAAAATCTTAATTCATGAAGCCTTATATATATTTTCCTTTTTTTATTTCACATCCATATGATTGAATAAACTATTCCTCATAGAAACAACTTCATACCTTCACCATGGTGTCCATATGGTTTCATCGTCATATTTTTCATGTAGGTTGAAAGTCCATGCATTGCAAAAATGATTTAGATATCGTTTAAAATCATTTCCCCCTTCATCCAAATACACCTTGTACAACTTGGATCATTTGGATGTTCGTAGAAAAATAGTTTTGGAAAATAATCATGTATGACATATAATTTCAAAACATCTGATAAAACACGTTTTTTATAAAATAGTCAGACTAAGTTTGAGTGGAAAAATTATATCAATGGTCTTTTTTAAAATACCCTAAGTATATGCTGAGGGAATATATTGTAAAAGAAAATATAAATATGTTGCATAAGGGTCTCCTTCTTTATAACCATTTTCAAAATAATAATATTCTTCAAAATCTTGTGATAAGGTAAAATATTTGAAAATTCCTTGATAATATTTACCTTTTTTGAAAATATGAGAATACTATGAAAATAGGATTTGATTAAATACAACCCATGATCCATGATGATATCAAGGTAGTGGAGGTGTTTGATATCTCAAACAACTTCTTTCAAGTGAGTTGTTTGCCAGAAAAAGTTTCACAATCATCTAAACATGACTTTTCAATAATTATTGCAAGAATGTCATGAAGAAGAGATAAGAATGTTGTTTGATATCCTCCTCTCATTTTTAACAGAACTTCCATGATCTAAAAAAGATATAAAACAGGGAATTAAATGAAATAATATACATTGGGACTAAAAATGTGTTTAATGAAAATTCTTAATCCCTAAAGTTGTCTAACTCGACCTATGATACCAACAATAAGGACCCGGCCTTAAACATAATGTAATATGGAATTAAGTTCATAATTCACATTGAGGATTTTTTCAGGGTTAGAATTTTATAGAATTTGGCTGCAACTATTAAATTATATCTCAATTGTTACAAATTATAAACTTTTACTCAGTATCAATTTTTTCATAAAATAAAAACTCTTAAAAGAAAACAAGAGATATTTTCTTGATTAAAATCATCTTGAATTCTTCTTTTCTCTTACCCTTCCTTTTATCCTGGGAAAAAGAAATTCAAAAACTTGGGATGAGTATAAAAATATTCATAAGGGTTATAATATAAGGAAATAAAGCATTAGTCCATCAATACATACAAATCAATGAAATAATACTTTTCAATTCTTAATATACCACACAAAATCATACGATTTATGAATAACAAATGGAAATCATAAATTATAAAAGTAAATTATGACATTAATAACATAATTACATTGTATATTTCCCAGCTACATAGGGAGTTACGTTTGGAATACCCATCACGGTATATTCCTTAAATATATTAGGAGAAACATTAACATTTACTTCTACATGTTACCCAAAGGATTGTAGAGCTATCTCGGGCTCACCCGACCTAGGTTTATTAAAGAACCACCTATATACATAAACAAGGACTAATAACAATAACATATCCATAACATATAAAACAAGCAAAAAGGAAATATAACATTTCCACATTGCAACCACAATATATCATTTTAAGATATTTACATAATCAATGATTTATCAAACTATTTTCAAGACCTTATAAAGTAATGTTTTTTAATCAAAGTGTCCCATACCACATTGAATATTTTGAAATTAATTTTAATTTCAAAACATTAATTTCTTTAGAAATAAATACTTAAAAACATTTTTAAAACATGGACATTAATGAAAATGATTTAGAAAAATAAATGTTTAAAACATTTAAAACAATATTTTAGTTAAAGAGTTCCTAACCATATGAGAGACGCTTGAATACAGATAATTAAAGAAAATCCTAAATAAAATCTTATAATATAATGATAAAAAAGTTATTCATGTTATAATAAGTCAAATATTAGTATATACACCATATAAAATTGAATTTGTTTATAACAACAAATAAGTCTCAAGGGAATGTAAATTTAGATAAAGTCCCTTGCAAAGATCATATCCTTAGATTAATGACAACTCAATGACATAATTTTGTGTGAAAAATAATAATACACCCAATATAAGTGGATATTATGTGTAAAAAAATCAAATTTCATTCACACATATTCATAGCATGATAATAATCAAGAAGTAGAAGATTAATCCAAAATGGAAATTGGGTTAAGAAGTTCCTTTATATAAATTCAACAGCCTAACAACATCTCTTTAAATATCAAAAAATGAGATGATGAGAGAGAAAAGGGTATCTCATTACATGGACATAAAATTTATAGAAACAAGGATATATAAGAACATATCCCATCATAATAAAAAAAAATTAAAATACATGACATAAAATAAGTCTTTACTGAAAGAGTACGGTGAAAGGTTCCCTTACCGATTTTGTAACATTCAAAACATACACCCCATTAAGAAAAAATCATACAATGAATATTTAAATACCAAAAAATTAAATTATAATACACAAATAAAACAATAATTGTCTTTTCATACACAATAAGAAATGAAAATAGTGGCAAATATAGTGTGAATATCATGGGAAAAAATTGAGATGAAAACCCCTTACCTCATGTCTGAATTGACTCTTTCGTTCTTTAATATCATGAATAATAAAATAATGTTAATATATACATACATAAGAACCTTTTTCAGGTTTATTATTCTTTTTATATCACTTATTACCATATTATAAACATTATATAATCATTTAAGTTAATAACAGCTGTTTTGTTGATATTTGGTACTTGAGTAAAAAATGAGCTTCTTATAATTACAAGTTGTCCATGTGGTAAAAATACCATTATATATAGAATGATATTCATTGTTTAGATATCAAATATATCATATATATCTAGTATATATATGTATTTATAATAGTACATAACATTTGGAGATAAGAAAGGAAATGCACCGTTTTGGGAGACGGTAAGTTGTACATACACATGAACTCTATTTTCATTTCTATTTCATATTTTAATGGATTTATAACATAATTATGTATAGGAATATTATAATTATAGTATAATATTATATATAATTTTATTAACTCCATAGTTTATACATCCCACATTTGTAATTAACGAGTCATATCACTTTGAGGGGGCGGCTGTCCGTACTTCCTCAAATGAAATTATCATATTTACCGATTATGGAAACCATAAATGTATGTTATAAATAAAAACTAACAAATAATAGAGGAAACATAAAAATAATATATATCATATATAAATTCAGGTCCATCATAAAGGCTACCATGAGAGGCGGTTGGAGATATTTGAACAATCATTGTCTTATGAGGCAGTAGTTCGCCGTCCACAGAAACAGTATGTTCTTATCCATTAGATGGTGGTGTGTGGAAGTTTAGTTTGGATCATTATCCTAAAAACAACATAGAATTTTTAGGATACTGTTTTTTTATAAAATAAAGTAATAAAGTCTATTTAGGGTGTTGAAGAAGTAAAATAATAGAATAGAACTTAAGAGAAAACATTACCTTTAAATCAGGTATCTCCCTTTGGTTAGAACCAAAAGCTTTACTTGAATTTCCTTCTACCCAAGGGAAGGATTCTAGGAGTAATAAAGTGATTTTGGTAGATTAATTGGGTAGATTTTGGATGATACAAGGGTCTTTAGAAGTGTGAGTAATGGGTTAGAGGTGATGACTTTTTATAAGGGCGAGGAGGGGCTCTTTGGGAATGTTTGGAAGTATTTTTTTTATAAACTTATTTTCAGTTTAAAAAGCTAAAAAATTCATTAAATTCGAAGATAAGATGACTATTGTTAGAAATAAAATTATAAAATAATAATTGTTCTGTTTTTTGATATTTTTGATAATTTTTATATTCTCATTTATTTAAATCATTCATTAATAAGGTAATAAATGTGTCATCATTGTGTAATAAATAAGTTTATTTATTTGATGTCTAAAAATTAAAAATAAAATAACATGACGTATGAAATAGTTTTATATTAAAAATAAATATTTTTAGTATAATATATAACTTATATAACCCCATGTAAAAATTTATTTATTAAAAGATATATGTTTATGTCAATTTTTTATTTACATTAAATTAATTAATATAATGTTTCTTTATCACTCCCAAGTGGTTCCATGGTGTCCAAAAATAGACCCAAGGATGAACATGGTCGTAAATTTACCAACCAATAGGACTAGGACACATGTTAGGGTAATTTATTATTATTATTATAATAATATTTTCTTACCCTTATTTACTTGATTTACCTTTTAAAAATAGTAAATAAAATATTTACTAAAATAAATATTCATAATGTCTAAAAATAAAAGTTACCTATTTATATAATTTGGAACTCCTGATTAGAAATATGAAATAAATTTTTCCAAATTCAAAACAAATAAGTGGTGGAAATTAATTTAAAATTAATTCTCATTGTCAAAACAATGTGTTTTTAAGAAATAATAACTCTCAAAAGATTGACACTTGTTTATGTCTAATTTCAAAGTGAAATTACATAAAATGTCCAACATTAGATTAAATTGTAAAAATATAATCTAATTACACATTAAAAACAATTAAAAAGTTAATCTAACCAAATAAATAAATCAGATTAAAAGGTTGTTTTGAATTAAAATGCAGTGTTTTTCACTATTCATAAAAAATGAACATTATTAGAAAAATACCCAAATTTCATCCAAAGTAAATTTTGATGTCCTGATTCTAAATAAGAATACTATTATTTCTAATAAAACATATAAAAGTGACAAAAAACTAGATTTAAAAAGGGTTTTCCATTAAAATGTGGTAAATCGACATTTTAAAGAATATTAGAATATTTATGTTTAAAATTGGATTCATTAACATTTTAAGCCTCGAACTTTCATTGGATAAATTTAAAGACATTTAAAATACATGAGAAATAATATTGTAGTTAGTTATGTTCATTCCCACCAATACGATGGCTATGTATTAAATACCATTTAAAATTATTATTTTATTATTTTATTTTTCTATATAACTCAAAGTTGTGTGAAACATAAGATTTCAAAGAAACCCATTGTTTCATGTTGAGTAAACTATCAGACATAGCATCCCCTTTTAATGTAAAATTAATATTTAATTCAAAAATATTAATAAATATGAAAATTTCATATTCATTATTTACCTAGGATGTTACATCCTTCCCCTTTTGGGAATTGCGTCCTTGGAATTTTAAAATTGGGCTTAGAAACTTCATTAAAAGTCCCACATTGAAAAAAGTCAATAAAACTATCACTTTAAAAAAAAGAGAATTTCAAAGGTCACCCAGGACAACCCAAACTATGATTGCAAGATAACATAGATATGGAAAAAAATCTAAATGTCAAGTTATGATGGAGAGTGATAGAAAAAATGATCAGAAGAAAGTTAACCACCATGAAACCACAAACTTGTGACGGGTTAAACGGTCATTGATTCCCCAATAGGAAAAGTTAACAGACAATATTTTTTTTATTTTACTTTTCATAAAGTTGAGGAATTTATTTATGAGCTTAACTAAAAACGTATTGAAACATACTAACTTATCATCTAGACTTTATACTTCACTAAATTCCTACCACAAATTCATATTTTCCCCAAAAGATGAGTATTCATGACAACATGGTCACACCTAATGTGCTTGAATCAACTTTTAGAGAATCACATAATCCACAAAATAAGAACTATATATTTCCCATGTCTTTAGACATTAAATCAAACCAAAAGGATAATATACTATCAGATAATCCCCAAAAATGATAGTATATTATAAAAAAGAAATACTACACATAATCTCAAAAATTGGACAAAAATACCCAAAGCTGAACTAAGACCATTCAATAAATAGTTGAACATAAAATTATTCAAAGTAACCCAAACTACGATTGAAACCCAAAACTCATAAGGATTGAATCACATAGTATTACATAGTAAATCTTAATATTTATCTCCAAATAGCATCAACTACTCTTAAAGTCTCATAATAAAACGTAATTAACCAAATCACATATTCTCTATGATAGGTTAATCATTTCCATAAATAACCCAAATCTCTATATGTCCACAAAAAAACATAGATTCTTCCAAAATAAAATTTCAACCATTACTCCACAAATGAGATCCCAAAGTGTTCTTTTTTCTTTAGCATATAGTATTCCTAAAAGATAGAACGTCTTCCGAAATAACCTTTATCACTTAATCAATAAATCATTTTCCAATCTTAAGGATATTCATTTGATAAAACATATGTTCCCAAAATCAACTTATTCATGATCTATAAAGTCATTTAACCAAAATGAATAAGTCATACTAACCAGGGACTTCATGTAGGCCAATGGTAGACGATAAATTCCAATCACACTTTGGTTGTGGGTTCGATTCCTGCAGTTTTGTCTGACGCGACAGTTTGTCACACAGACTTCCTATTGTCCTTTTTATAAAACACAAAAATAACCTCAAATGTTTTAATCTCAATGATTTTCTTGTACCTTTAATTTTCATCCTAACACATTAAGACCAGAACATCTTAATTCATGATGCCTTATATATATTGTTCTTTTTTTATTTCACCTCCATATGATAAAATAAAACTATTCCTAATAGAAATAACATCATACCTTCATCATGGTGCCCGATGGATTCATTGTCATATTTTTCACGTAGGTAGAAGGTCCATTCATTGAAACAATGATTTAGAGATCCTTCAAATCATTTTATCCCTTCATCTATATACACATTGTATAATATGGGTTATATGGGTGTTCGTAGAAAAATAGTTTTGGAAAATAATCATGTTTGACATATAATTTCAAAACATCTGATATAACATGGTTTTTATATAATATTCATACCGATTTTTAGTTGTAACTTTCAATAAATTGAATTTTTGAAATACCATAAGTATGTGATGAGAGACTATATTATAAAATAAAATATAAATAGGTTGCACAAGGGTCTCCTTCTTCATCACTTTTTTCAAAATCATAGTATGCTTCAACTTCTTATGATAAGATAAAATATTTGAAAATGCCTTGATAATATTTACCTTTATTGAAAATATGAGAATTCTATGAATATAGGATTTTATTAAATACAACCCATGATCCACGATGATATTGAGGTGTAGTTGAGATGTTTGACATCTCAAAAAATTTCTTGAAAGTGAGTTGTTTTATAGAAAGAGTATCACAATCATCTGATCATGACATTGCAATAATTATTGTAGGAATGTCATCATGAAGAGATAGTAATGTTTTTTGAGATCCTCCTAAAATTTGTAAGAGACTTTCCTTGATCTGAAAAAGTTATAAAAGAAGTATTTAACTGAAATAATAGACATAGAACTAAACATGTGTTTAACGCAAATTCTTAATCCCTAAAGTTGTCTAAACTGACCTCTGATACCAACAATAGGGTCATGGACTTGAACATTATGTAATCTAGAATTAAGTTACTAATTCACATTGTGGTTATTTTCAGGTCAAGATTTTTAGAGAATTAGGCCACAACTATTACATTACATCTCAATTTTCACAAAGTAGGCACTTCTACTTAGTATCCATTTGTTTTATAAAATAAAAACACATAAAATAAAACTAGAGTTATTTTCTTGATTAAAATATTCTTGAATTCTACCTTTATCTTATCATTCCATATATCCTGTGAAAATAAATTCAAAAACTTGGGATGAGTATAAAAATATCACTCAGGGTTATAAAACATGGAATTAAAACATTAGTCCATCCATACAGAAAAATCAATGAAATAATACCTTTCAATCATTAACTTACCACACAAAATCATAAGATTTATGAATAACAGATGGAAATCATAAATCATAAAGGTAACTTATGGAATTCATAACATACTAACATTGTATCTTTCACAGCTACATAGGGAGTTGTGTTTAGAATACCCATCATAGAATATTCACTAAATCTCTTAGGAGAAACATTAACTTTTACCTCTGTCACGTTAACCAAAGCATTGGAGAGCTATCTCAGGCCCACCCGCCCTAGGTTTATTTCAGAACCACCCGTATACCTAAACAACGACCAATAACCATATCATATTCATAAAACATAAAAAAAGAATAAAATAAATATAACATTTCCACATTGCAATCACAATAAATCATTTCAAGATATTAACATAATCATTGCTTTATCAAACCATTTTCAAAACCATTTAAAACATTTAATAAAGAGATTTTTGAATCAAAGTGTTCCATAACACATTGAAGATTTTGAAAGAAATTTTAATTTCAAAACATTCATGTTCATATAAATAAATCCTTAAAACTATTTTTAAAACATGGACATTAATGAAAAATATTTATAAGAATATATCTTTAAAACATTTAAAACAATATTTTAGTTAAAGAGTTCCTTAACAAATTTGAGACGCTTGAATACAGATAATTGAGAAATAAAATTAATCAGAGATTATAATATCATGATAATAAATATATTCATTATACAATATTTAAAATGTTAGTATGTACACAATATAAAATTTAATTGGTGTATAACGACAAATAAGTCTCAATGGAATGTAAATTGAGACAAGGTCCCTTTAAAAGATCATATCCTTTGATTAATAACAACTCAATGACATAATTAAATGTGAAATATAATAATACACCCAATATAAGTATATATTAAGTTTAAAAAAATCATATTTCATTCACACATATTCATAGCATGATAATAATCAAGAAGTATAAGATTAACACAAAAAATGGAAATCGGGTTAAGAAGTTTCTTTACAAAAATTCGACAGCCTAACGACGTCACTTTAAAATTCAAAAAATGAGTAGATGAGAGAGAAAAGGTTCTATCAGCACATGGACATAAAATTTATAGCAATAAGGATATATAATAACTTATCCCGTAATTATAAAAGGTAAATTAAAATACATGACATAAAAGAAGTCTTTGACTAAAAGAGTATGGTGAAAGGTTCCCTTACACTTTTGGTAACTTACAAAACATACACCCCATGAAGGAAGGATCATACAATGAAGATTCTAATACCCATAAATTAATGTATAATACACAAAAAATACAATCATGGGTAGTACATACACCACACAAAAGAAAATAGTGTCAAATATAGCATTAATCTCATGGGAATAAAAAGTGAGATGAAAACCTCTTACCTCATTTCTGACTTGACTCGTTCATCCTTTAATCTCCTGAATAATAAACAAAAGTTAATTTATTCTTAATTAATAACCTTTTCAGGTTTATTATTCATTTTATATCACATATTAAGATGTTATAAACATTATATAATCATTTAAGTTAACAACGATTGTTTTGTCGATATTTGGTACTTGAGACAAAAATGAACTTCTTATAATTACAAGTTGTCCACGTGGTCAAAAGTCCATTATCTACAGAATGATATTCATGACCTATATATCATATATATCATATATATCATATATATATAGTATATATTTTTATTTATATAAGAATATAATATTTTGAGATATGAAATGAAATGCACCGTTCATAGAGACAGTAAGTTGTACGTACGCATGGACACTATTTTCATTTCTATTTCGTATTTTAATGGAATGAAAACATAAAGATACATAGTTATATTATAATTATTGTATAATATCTTATATAATTTCAATAACTCCATCTTTTATATATCCCACGTATGGAATTAATGAGTCATATCACTTTTAGGGGGTTGTAGGCCACATTTCCTCAAATTATAATTATCATATTTACCCATTATAGAAACCAAAAATGTATTATATAAATAAAAAATAATGAATCATAGAGAAAACCTAAACATAATATATATCATATATAAATACATTTCAATCATAATGGAAACCATGATAGGTGTTTGGAGATATTTGATCAATCATCATTTCGTGGAGCAGTAGTTCATCATCCACAGAAATAGTATGTCCGTATCCATTAGATGGAGGAGTGTGGAAGTGTAGTTAGAATAATTCTCATAAAAACAACCTATTATATTTAGGATACTGGTTTTGTTACAAATGAAATGAATAATGAGATTTTAGGGTGTTGAAGAAGTAAAATAATAGAAAAGAACTTTAGAGAAGGAATTACCTTTAAATCTGTTATCTCCCTTTGGTTTGAACCAAAAGGTTTACTTGAATTTCCTTCTTCCTAGGGGATGGAAGAGGTGATGGATATTTATAAGGTGGAAGAGGTGCCCTTTTTGAAAGTTTGAAAGTATTTTGTTATTATAAACTTATTTTCAGTATCAAAAGTTCCAAAACTCATTAAATTCTATGATAACATGACTCTTGTTAGAAATAAAATCATCCAATAATAATTGGACAGGTTTTGGATATTTTTGTTAATTTTTATATTCTCATTTATTTAAATCATTCATAAATAAGGCAATAAATGCATTTATCATTGTGTCATAAATAATTTTATTTATATGATGTATAAAAATTATAAATAAAAAATCATGATGTAGGAAATTGTTTTAGCATTCCAATTAATATTTATTTCATAATATATAACTTATATAACCCCATGTAAAAATTGACTTACTAAAAAATATATGTTTATGTCATTTTTGTCTTTACTTTGAATTAATTATTATAAAGTGTCCTTATAACTCCCATGTGGCTCCTTGGGGTCCCAAAATCAACCCCAGGATAAACATGGTCAGACATGTATTAACCAATATGATTATGACACATGTTATGGTAATTTAATATTATTATAATAATATTTGTTTACCCTTATTTACTATATTTACCTTTTAAGCATGGTAAATAAAATACTTATTGAAGTAAATATTTATAATGTCTAAAAATAAATGTTACTTATTTAATCAATTTGGACCTCCTTATTCCTAATATTGAATCCATTTTTCCAAATTCAAAACATAGAATTTTTAGAAATTAATTTAAAATTAATTCATGTTGTCAAAACAAAAAACGTGTTTTTAATAAATAATAACGGTCAAAAGATTGACACTTTTTTATGTCCAATTTCAATGTCAAAATACTTCCATTGACCAATATTAGATTAAATGGTAAAAATAAAATATAATTACTCTTTAAAACCAATTAAAAAGTTAATCTAACGATATAAATAATTTATATTAAAAGGCCGTTTTGAATTAAAATGTAGTTTTTTACTAATAATAAAAAATTAACATTATCAAAAAAATACCAAAATTTCATCGAAAATTAATTTTGATGTCCCAATTATAATTAATAATATTATTTTGTCAAATAGAACATATAAAAGTGACAAAAAACTATATTTAAGAAGGGTTCTTCATCAAAAGGCGGTAAATCGACATTTTAATGAATATTAGAGTATTTATGCTTAAAATTGGATTCATTCACATTTTAAGCCTCTAATATTAATTTGATAAATGTAAATATTTTAAGAAACATGTGAAATCATATTATAGTTAGTTATTTTCATTCCCACCAATACATTCTCTATGAATTAACTACTATTTAAAATAATAATTATATTATATTATTTTTCGGCATAACTCAATGTTGTGTGCAACATAAGATTTCAAAGAAACACATTATTGTGTGTTGAGTACACTATCAGACATATATTCCCCTTTTAATATAAAATTAATATTTCATTCAAAATTATTAATAAATATCAAATTTTCATATTTTTTATTTACATGGGAAGTTACATCCATCCCCCCATTTGGGAATTGCGTCCTCACAATTTTAAAATTGGGATCAGATTCATCATTAAAAGTCCCAAAATGAAAAAGAGTCAATAAAACTATCATTTTAAAAGAACTAAAGAGAAGTAAAAAGGTCAAGAGAGATAACCAATACTAGGAATCCATGAAAACATGGATATGAGGGAGAAACTAAGTGTCATGTTTTGATGGAGAGTGATAGAAAACATGATCAGGAGAAAGCTAAGCACCAAAAAACCACAAACTTGTGATGGGTTAAACAATATTTTATTCCCCTGTATGAAAAGTTAAAGGACAAAAATTTTTTATGTTAATTATCATAAAGTTGAGGAATTTATTTATGAGCTTAAATAAGTACTTAAGGAAACATACTAACTTTCCGTTTATACATTTATCCTTTTCTAAATTTCTACCAAAAACTCATCTTTTATCCAAACGATGAGTATTCATGACGACATGGTCACACCTGAAGTGCTAGAGTCAAATTATAGAGAATCACATAATACACAAAATAAGAACTATATATTTCCCCTGTCATTAGACATTAATCAAAACAAAAAAAGGTTAATACAAGATCAGATAATCCCCAAAAAGGATAACATTTTACAAAAAATAAATAATACACTTAATTCCAATAATTGAACAAACAATACCCAAAGTTCATCTAAGACCATTCAACAAACAATTTTCCTTAAAATTCTTCAAAGTAACCCAAACTAATATTGAAACCCAAAACTCATAAGAATTTAATCACATAGTCTTCCATAGTAAATCTTAACATTTATCTCCAAATAACATTGGCTAATATTAATGTCTCAAACTGAAAAGTAATTAACCTAATCACATATTATCTTTGATATGTTAACAGTTTCCATAAACAACCCAAATCTCTATATGTTTACAATAAAAAGATAGATTCTTACTAAATAAAATCTCAACCATTACTCCACAAATGAGATCCCATAGTGTCATATTTTTCATAATAATATAGTCTTCCTAAAAGAGAGAATGTATGCTAAAATATCCATTATTTTTTAATCGCCAAACAATTTTCCAATATTAATGATATCCATTTTATTACACATAATTTCCCAAAAAAACTTATTCTTGATCCATAAAATAATTTAACCAAAAAGAATAAGTTATACTAACTAGGGACTTCACATAAGACAGTGGTAGGTGATAAATCCCAATCGCACTTTGGTTGTGGGTTTGAATCTTGTAGCCTTTTCCAACGAGACCGGTTGTCACACGGTCTATCTGTGGTCCTCTTTATGAAACACAAAAATAACCCTAAAATGTTTTAATCTCAAGGGTTTTCTTATACCTTTTATTTTCATCCCAACACATTAAGACCTCAACATTTTAATTCATGAAGCCTTATATATATTGTCCTTTTTTTATTTCACCTCTGTATGATAAAATAAAAATATTCCTAATATAAATAAAATCATACCTTCATCATGGGGTCCATATGGTTTCATCGTCATCTTTTTCACACAGGTAGAAGGTCCATGCATTGAAAAAATGATTTAGAGATCCTTGTATATCATTTTCTTCCTTTATCCAAATACACCTTGTACAACATGGGTCATATGGGTGTTCGGAGAAAAATAGTTTTAGAAAATAATCATGTATGACATATAATTTCAATACATCTGATAAAACATGATTTTTATAAAACAGTCAGACCGAGTTTGAGTTTAAACTTTCAATCAATGGTCCTTTTACAATACCAAAATTATGTACTGAGAGTTTATATTGTAAAAGCAAATATAAATAGGTTGTGCAAGGGTGTCCTTCATCATCACCATTTTCAAAATCATAATATGCATCAGAATCTTCTGAAAAGGTAAAATATTTGAAAATACCTAGATAATATTTACCTTTCTTGCAAATATGAGAATATTTTGAAAATTGGATTTGATTAAATAAAACCCATGATCTACGATGATATCATGGTATAGTGGAGGTGTTTGATAACTCAAACAAATGCTTTCAAGTGAGTTGTTTTCTAGAGAAATTTTCACAATCATATGAACATGACTTTGTAATAATTATTTCATCCAAGTCATCAGGAAGCAATATGAATGATGTTTGAGATCCTCCTCCCATTTGTAACATACTTTCCTTGATCTGAAAAAGTTATAAAACAAGGATTTAACTGAAATAATAAACATAGGGACTAACCATGTGTTTAATAAAAATTTCTTAATCCTTAAAGTTGTCTAAACCATCCTCTGATGCCAACTATAAGGACATGTACTTAAACATTATGTAATATTGAATTAAGTTAATAATTCACATTAAGGATCTTTTCAAGTTTAGAGTTTTACATAATTTTGTCATAACTAATACATTACATCTCAATTTTTACAAATTAGACACTTCTACCCAGTATCCAATTTTTATTAAAATAAAAACTCTTAAAAGAAAACAAGAGTTATGTTCATGATAAAAAAATTCTTTAATTATTCCTTTCTATTACCCTTCCTTATATCCTATGAAAAAAATTTCAAAAACATGAGATGATCATGAAATTCTTATTAAGGGTTTTAATATAAGGAGAGAAAACATTAGTACATCAATACATACAAATCAATTAAAACATAATTTTCAATCATTAACTTACTACAAAAAATCATAATAATTATGAATAAAAAATGAAAATCATAAATAATAAAGGTAACTTATGGCATTCATAACCTAAATAAATTTTTGCTTTCACAGTGACATAGGGAGATAAATTTTGAATACTGATCATTGTATATTAACTATATCTCTTAGGAGAAACCTTAACATTTACCTTTGTCACATTACCCAGTACATTGGAGAGCTATCTCAGGCTCACCCACCGTAGGTTTATTACAAAACCACCCATATACATAAAAAATGACCAATAACCATAACATATTCATAATACATTAAACAATCCTAAATAAAATATAAAATTTACACATTGAAATCACAATATATCATTTCAAGATATATAAATAATCAATGCTTTATCAACCCATTTTCAAAACCATTTAAAACATTTAATAAATAGATTTTTGAATCAAAGTGTCACATACCACTTTGAAGATTTTGAATGAAATTTTAATTTTAAAACATTCATGTCCATATAAATAAATCCTTAAAAAAATTTAAAACATGGACATTAATGAAATATATTTAGAAGAATAAATCATTAAAACATTTAAACCAATATTTTAGTTAAAGAGTTCTTAACCAAATGAGAGATGTTCGAATACAAATAATTAAGGAATAACATTAATCAAAGCTTATAATATCATGCGAATAAATATATTTATGATATAATATTTCAAAGGTAACTATATCCACTATATAAATGTTAATTGGTGTATAACAACAAATAAGTATCAATGGAAAGTAAATTGAGGCAATGTCCCTTGCAAAGATCATATCATTAGATTAAGGATAACTCTATGACATAATTATGTGTGAAAAATAATAATAAACCCAATATAAGTGGATATTAAGTGTAAAAACAACATATTTCATTCAAACATATTCATATCATGACAATAATAAAGAATTTGAATATTAACCCAAAAAATGGAAATTGGGTTACGAAGTTCCTTTACAAAAAATCAACATCCTAATGGTGTTGGTTTAAAATTCAGAAAATTAGTTGATGAGAGTGAAAAGGTTCTCTCATCAGACGGACATTATATTTATGGTAATAAGGATATTGAAAAACATATCCCATCATAAGAAAAATTAAATTAAAAGACATAGCATGAAAGAAGTCTTTGACTAAAAGAGTACAGTGAAAGATTCTCTTACCGTTTTAGTAACGTACAAAACATACACCCCATGAAGGAATGATAAAACAGAGATTACGTAATTACCCATAAATTAAATAATAATGCACAACTAATAAAATCATGGGCAGTACCTACACCACGCAAAAGGAAATAGTTGAAAATATAGCATGAATCTCATGGGAATAACAAATAATGAACACCCCTTACCTCATTCTAACATGACTCGTTCATTCTTTAATATCCTGAATAATAAAATAAAGATAATTTCTACGTACTTCAAAATCTTTTTCAGGTTTATTATTCATTTTTTATCACTTATTACCTTGTTATAAACATTATATAATCATTTAAGTTAATAACGGTCATTTTGTCAATATTTGGTACTTGAGTCAAAAATGAACTTCTTATAATTACAAGATGTCCATGTAGTCAAAAGTTCATTATCTTAAAAATGATATTCATGATTTATATATCATATATATCCAGTATATATAGGTATTTATAACATTATATAACATTTGGAGATAAGAAATGAAATACACCATTTATGGAGATGGTAAGTCGTACGTACGCATGAACGCTATTTTAATTCCTATTTCATATTTTAATGCAATGAAAACATAATGATACATAGGTATATTTTAATTCCAGTATAATATGATATATAATTTCATTAACTCTATCCTTTATACATCCCACATATGGCATGAACGAGTCATATCACTTTGAGTGGGTGGTAGTCTGCACTTCTCAAATGAAATTATCATATTTACCCATTATGGAAAGCATAAATGCATGCTATAAATGAATAATACAGAAGAAAAGAGAAAACATAATAATAATATATATCATATATAAATACAGTTCCATCATAATGGCCACCATGAGAGGTGGTTGGAGATAATTGCACAATAATCGTTTCATGAGGCAGTAGTTCGTCGTCCACAAAAACACTATGTTCATATCCTTTAGATGAAAGTGTGTTGAAGTGTAGTTAGAATACTTCTCCTAAAAAACATAGTATATTTAGGATATTGGTTTTGATATAAAATAAATGAATAAAGAGTGTTCAGGGTGTTGAAGAAGTAAAATAATAGAAAAGAATTTAAGAGAAGACGTTGCCTTTAAATCGAGTATCTCCCATTGGTTTGAACCAAATGGAATACTTGAATTTACTTATTCTTAGGGGCATCATTATAGGAGTAATTGAAGGGTATAAATAGATTAATTGGGGAGATTTTGAATGATTGAAGGGTCTTTATAGGTGTGAGTAATGGTTTAGATGTGATGAGTTTTTATAAGGGGGAGGATGGGCTCTTTGGGAATGTTTGAGAGTATTTTTTATTATAAACTTATTTTCGATTTCAAAAGGTAAAAAACTCATTAAATTAGAACATAATATAACTATTTAAATAAATAAAATCTAAAACAAAAATTGGATATGTTTTGGATATTTTTGTTAATTTTTATATTCTCATTTATTTTAATCTTTCCTTAATAAGGTAATAAATGCATCATCATTGTGTCATAAATAATTTTATTTATTTGATGTCTAAAAATTATAAATAAAATACCATGATGTAGGAAATTTTTTTAGATTTATAATTAATATTTATTGTAGAATATATAACTTATATAACCCCATGTAAAAAATTATTTACTAAAAGATATATGTTTATATCTTTTTTGTCTTTACTTTAAATTAATTAATATAAAGTGTCACATCACTCCCATGTGGATCCCTGGGGTCCAAAAATAGACCCAATGATGACCATGGTTGGACATGTATCAACCAATAGTATTAGAACACATTTTATGGTAATTTATTATTATTATAACAATATTTTTTTGCCCTTATTTACCAGATTTACCTTTTAACTATGATAAATAAAATATTTATTGAAGAAAATATTATTAATATCTAAAAATAAAGTTACCTATTTACAAAATTTGGACCTCCTAATTCTAAATATGGAATCAATTTTTCCTAATTGAAAACAAAGAAGTTGGGGAAATTAATTTAAAAGTAATTACTCGTGTCAAATCAAAAAGCGTATTTTTAAGAAATAATAACTGGGAAAAGATTAACACTTGTTTATGTCCAATTTCAAAGTGAAATTACTTAAAATTACCAAAATTGGATTAAATGGTAAAAATATAATCCAATTTCACATTAAAATAAATTAAAAAGTTAATCTAACCATATAAATAAATTATTTTAAAAGTCTTTTTCGAATTAAAATGCAGTATTTTTCATTATTCATAAAAAATGAACATTATTAGAAAAATACAAAAAACTTATCCAAAGTAAATTTTGATGTCCTGATTCTAAATAAGAGTATTATTATGTAAAATAGAACATATTAAATTGAAAAAACTATATTTAAAATAGGTTCTCCATCAAAAGGCAGTAAATCAACCATTTAAAGAATATCAGAGTATTTATGCTTAAAATTTGATTCATTCACATTTTAAGCCTCTAAAATTCATTGAAAAAATGTAAAAACATTTATTAAACATGTCAAATCTTATTTTTGTTATTTATGTCAATTACCACCAATAAAACGGCTATATGTTAACTACCATTTAAAATAATAGTAATATTATATAATTTTTCAGTATAACTCAAAGTTGTGTGCAACATAAGATTTCAATGAAACCTATTGTTGTGTGTCGAGTACACTATCATACATAGAATACCATTTTAAATTAAAATTAATATTTAATTCCCAAATATTAATAAACATGTGTAAGAACCTGGATCTTCTTTTCAGGTATGTTTTTACTTTTTTGGTGTTTTTGAGAAAAATAAGAGTTTTTTGGAAATTTATTAAGTACACTCCATGTACTCGGTTACCGCGGGTAGCCATGTGCTAGCTGCGTAATGGCAATGCACATGGCCATGTTTGGTGACCTAGAGACCGCCTAATGCAGGGGCCGATAAGGGAAAGTACACATAGTATACTTCTAAAGTAAATGTTGTGTACTTTCTTTTTTTCATTAAACAGACTGGGGTCACGTCTATTCGACAGAAACATCTTTTTCTTTGCCGAACTCGACCGAGTGCCTCTGTATGATGCGGATCTTCACCAATACCATGATCTAGTGTTTGTTCTCCAAATCAATCGTCATCGATTGCATTGGGATCGCCATGGTAAAATATGCCTTCTTCTAGAGATTTATTTCCTTATTCCTCCTCTTTCAAGAGTTATCCTTGGTTGATCGTTTTTAGAATTTTCATAGATCTACGATTTTATAGGGTGATTCCAGTCCTAAGAATCAATTATAATGATCTCCCAATGACAAGGTAGGTGGTTTGTGCCTTTCCGTAGTTAGTCGTTGAGTTATATGTGCAAAACTGCCCAATACCCTTGTTCAGGGTATTGCATGTTTATTTGTTTTAGCCAGCTATTTATATCTATGCCTTGTTTGTTTGGATAGAGGTTGATTTTTTATTAATAGGGTTACTTTTTCAATGCTATGGAGGTTTTTCCAATGTTTTTATATTTTGGCCGTTTGGCCTAGTTTGGCAGGTAGGTTTCTTACTACCATGCCTAGTATTGTATAATGGGTGATTTTATATGTTGTAGACTATTTAGACAAGTAGTTATTGAGGTATACTTTGACCGTTATATATTGTAGGGTTAGATTGAATTACACAGGGCTGTGAGATCTGAGTGTAGTATACTATAGGGAGAATAGACATTTAGGGATTCTCCAGAGTGTTTGTTTTCCTGTTACGATGAGAGACTATAAGAGGAATTAACAAAAGTGCTTCCTTAGAGTGTTTGTAGTTCCTCAACATGGGCCACATGTGGAATGTGATGTAATTTCTTCCCCAAAGCGTCTTTTTTTTACTGATATGAGACTAAAGGGGGAACTGATGGTGAGTTCTTCCTCAAAGAGTAAATGCTTAAGCTAAACATGAGGGGTTAGACTGTGTGTACTTTCCAGAGGGTTGCATGTGGTTGTTTTTTTGAACATGAGGGGTTAGGATGTGATTAAACCCAGAGAGTTACCTAAATTTAATTATCATCCTACTTGAGATATGAATTTGAATTCATTTAAACTGTAGGAATGTTTACATTTGAGTACTTCCTTGTTTACCGCTTCTTTTTTCTTATTGCCTTCAATATATTTTTGTTGACTATTAGGCACAGATATTTTGGTAGTTTATTACTGGGATTCATCTCACACCTTGTTTGGGTCAGGATTTTGGGCCCAGACAAATTATATTGTTGCAGGTATAGATAAGGGAAAGAGCCCTTCTACTTTAGGTACTTGATTGATGAGGAGCTGGAATGCATGGGACCAAGTTGTGGCTTATGATGCTGCTGGAGTTTATCTTTTTTACTTTTGTACTTTTATTTTTTATGTATTCTAGTATTCTGACTTGTTTGGCTACTTTCCTAAACATATATTTCATGCATCATTATATACGTGCTCCTGTTGTTTCTTACTTTCAGTCTTTCGCTGTTTATTGTTGTATTGTATTATTACTGCTTCCGCTATTTCTATTTGTTTCAATTCCACTGTGTTAATCTGCTAATGAGGGCATAGATTCCCTACTATCACACCAATGTCCCTCGCTACGATTTGATAGCCTCTGTAATTTTGGTAAATGCGCGTGAGGCCATGTGACCAACCGGGTACGGGGCGCCTTTGGGCGGCTTCTGAAACCGGGACGTTACAAAGAGGTATCATACGGAATTATTTCTTCTTGACTTAATGTATAGAGACAATTTTCAGGGATAGGATGGAATAGGTACTTGGTAATAAGTTGTGCTTGGGTGTAGCTAACCCGTGTAAATGGAAAAGACAACTTACCTCGTTATTGCAATTTTTCTAGTTTTCTAATTTTACAGTTGATTTGATTTCACCATTGGGTGATTCACATGTTTTGTGTTGTTATTGTGGATGTTATTGAGGTTCTATTTCTCTTGCAACCCGATGAGATGAGGGTATTCCATCTCATACATCATAAAGGCACTTTCTAGAAATCACATGTCATTCATTCTTGCCATTCCATTTAGGGTGCATTAGAGATTGCACATTGTTGTGATAGATGTTGTGCTAAATATGCATGTTGTTGTGGTATATGCCTTGATAGAATACCTATTTTTGATAGGATACTTTTTTAGGTAAGGATTTATTTGAAGGAATTCCAAACTTTGGTTCTTGAGGTGTTATGGGCCCACATGGACCGGAATTTGGTGGATCATTAACTTGTTTCCTTGTATATGACCTATATAAGATGCCAAGATTTGATTCACTGGGGGTATGGGCCCTCACGGATCGGAATTTGGCACTTAAATGTTTGTTTCAGTGTTTTTCTGGGTTCCAGAGTAGTTTCTGAGGCTTACTGTCCGAAAAAACCCAGAATACATGGTGTGTAATGTTGAATAAACGCCATGTGTTTTACTTTTTGGGAAGAAACAGTTTTTCTTAAGTACACACCATGTACTTTATATACACACCATGTAGTCTCTAACTGTGTCTCTGACTATGTGGGCAGAGACATGGGGTTTTGAAATCTTTGGTAGGACACGCCGTGTACCGGAGGTACACACCGTGTTATAGAACCTTGTAACCAGCTGTGTCACTAAAAACAAGGGTTAGTGGAGTCTTTTAAAATACACATTGTTTCCATCTGGAACATGCCATGTATTATAACCCAAGTATCTGGTCATGTAACAAGAAACACATGTTGGTTAAATATTTTTGTACACACCATTTCTGGAAAAAAACACATCGTGTATAGTCATTCGTGTGTTCACCCATGTAACTAACAACACGAGAAGTTGAAACCTAGGAAGTACATGCCATGTCCATCTGGAACACATCGTGTATACTGAGATGTGTATCCGACCATGTCACTAACAACACGGTTTGGTGAATCTCGTCTAGTACCCGCTGTGTCTAGAAAGAACACACTGTGTAGTCTTGTTCTAGGGGAACCATGTGGCTTAACCGTGTAAAAGAACTCGGACAGAGAAAGGGGATTCAAGTACATGTCGTATGTTAGGACAACACGCCGTGTGTATGGGGTGTTACATGACCATATTATGAAGGAGTACAAACCCATGTGAAGGCTTAAGGGAACATGCCGTGTAGTCATTATACATGTCGTGTATCCATGTTTTGAAAAACATAAATGCTTTCTTTCTCCAGTTCCATTCTTACACTTCTAGTTTTCAGTCCTTGTTAATCTTGATATAAGGAGTGTGCATGACCTAGAAGATTCATGCCACTGAGACATCCTTCATTTTTCTTCCAGTTACATGGTAGTGATCAGACACCAGACATGGCTGATCAGGGACTACCAATATATCCTCATGTAGTTCCAGTCTTGGCACTATCCATCATTCCATAAGAAGGTGCTAATGCACAGTTTCGAGAGGGCTTCATGAGGTTCTGGCTGACCTTCTGAGGAGTTCCGCATCTTTCCTCTTCAATGGAAGAGCTGACATGAGTTTTCTAGCAGCAACATCCTCCCACCTTCATAGGGGAAGGAGGACCTCAAGCTGCAGATTCATGGTTAGAATCCATAATGTCTATCTTCGAGCGTCTGGAGATTCCACCAGAGAGGAGGGTGAAGCTCTCTAGGTATATGCTTCAGGATTCCTCCAAGAGATGGTGGGAAGTGATCTCACAGGTGGGACACCATCATGTTATGGAATGGGATGATTTCCAACATGCCTTCTACGACTACTTCTACCCGGAGACCATGAAGTCAGATTGAGCCTGAGAGTTCATGAGTCTATAGCAGGGTACTCTTTATATTAAGGAGTATTCTTATCGCTTCACAGAGCTGTAGTGCTTCACGCCCATTCTAGGAGGTGATGAGTTATTCTTGGCAAGGAAGTTCAAGGATGGTCACAGACATGACATCTGGTCATAGGTGAAAAACATCAGGTTGACTTCCATCACTTATATAGTTAACCAGGCACTGATCACGAAGTGAAATATGAGGGAGTATGGACTTTTGATCCAGGGAGGCTCAACATCTTGAGTTATTATCCCTCATACTTACAGTAAGAAGCACCGTAGGGAGTCTACATGTGGAGATCCGAGAAGGAGGGACACTTCTTCTAGTATCTAGGTGTTGTTCTACCAGTGCGGAAAGAGTATGAATACAATCCCAAATTGCCTGAGAGACCTAGTAGAGTGACGATCTTGCGGCAATATGGGTCATATTCAATGCTTATATCAGATATTCTCACCAGCAGCTGGTGATAGGGGTTCTTTTATGGCTCCCTTTTCAGGAGAAACACCAGTTTCTCACTAGTTAGAGAACTAGAGTTCTTCCGGCCGTTCAGGCCAAGGTGGAGGCCACGACCATGGTAGTCAGTCGCCATGATTTCAGTGATAGTAGGGTGGATAAGCTCAAAGTGGTCAGTCAGAGTCACAGGGTAGTGGTGTAGGCCTGACTTTTCTAGTGGATCAGACTCAGCAAGAGCAAGATCCTAGACCCTCTATAGTTCATGGTATGATTCTGGTTTCCTTTTTTTATCTTCTACTATTTTCGATAAAGGGGCTTCCCAGAGCTTTATATCGGTTGATGTTCTAGAGATTCTTGGGCTCTGTATATTTTCTTCTACTGATATCTTGACCCTAGACACTCCATTGGGGACTAGAACAGCTATTGTATGATAGTTCAAGGAGTTCCCTCTTGAGGTTGGTGGGTGTCCCTTCTTATGGGACCTCTATGTCCTAGAGATGATAGGCCAGGACGTCATTATCAGAATGGACTGTTTAGTTCCCTTCTATTCATTTGTTGATTTCTATCACCATAGGGTAAGTTTCGCATCACCAGAAGGCGGATCGTTTCTTCATAAGGGAGAATGGGATGTCCAGGAGAGCATAGTGGGACCTGAGCATCATTGGTTGGGAGGAGATACAACCCAGATTCCTAGTCTATATCTAGATGACCAGGGGACTTCACAGTTGGACTTCCCTCCAGTAGTGGATCATTTCATGGATGTCTTTACATAAGAATTTTTAGGTTTACCTCTAGATCACAAGTTATACTTTTTCATTGAACATGTACCGGTAGCAGCACTGGTGTCCATTCCTCTTTATAGAATGCCTACACCAGAGTTACAGGAGCTCACGAAGTAGTTGGAGGAGTGGCAGACAAAGGATTTCATCTGAACCAGTACTTCTCCTTGGGGTTTCCTATCCTGTTTGCGAAAAAAGACATACATTACCCTCATAATTTTTGTGGATTATCAAAAGTTTAACCAGTTGATAGTCAAAAACCGATATCCCTTTCCTTGGACTGATGTTCTCTTTGATCAGCTTTGAGGATCCCAGGTGTTCTCGAAGGTTGACTTGAGATCCTGTTACCATAATTTGTGCGTCAGACTATCTTATATACCCCTTACAGCCTTACTAAAATGGTATGATCTATAGAAGTATGTGGGTATGTCTTTCGGTCTCACGAACGCGCCTGCAGTCTTTATGGCACTGATGAACCAAGTGTTCCATCCGTACTTGGATTCCTTTGTGGTAGTATTCATGGAAAATATCTTTCTGTACTCTCACACTTGACATGACCATACCACACATCTTGATATCATTTTGAGTACACTGAGAGAGCATCAATTATATGCTAGGCTCTCAAAATGCCACTTTTGGATGGATCAAATTCACTTTTTAGGTCATGTTATCTTAGAGACAGAAGTATCAGTAGACCTAGAGAAAGTGAGAGAAAAAGTTTTCTGCGAGTAGCCGAAGAACATCTTTGAGGTACAGAGTTTTATAGGAATGGATGGATACTAAAAACATTTAATATTGGACTTTTCACATTTAAAAGTACCACTGACAGGTCTGTCTAAGAAGGGTTCGAAGTTCTTATGGAAATATTCTTGTGAGTTAGCCTTTTCAAAGCGGAATGGGAGGTTTACTTCAACACCGATACTAGAATTTATAGAGCTGGGAAAGAGCTAAACTATGTACTGTGATGCATCGGTTATCGAGATAGGAACTATGTTGATGCAGGGGGAAGGAGTCATTTCATATGGGTCTCGGATGTTGAGGGAACATGATAGGAATTAACTTATGCATGATCTTGGGTTGGTTTCAGTTTTCTATGCTTTACATTGTTAGAGACATTATCTTCTGGGAGAGCATTTTTTGGTTCTTACCGACCACTAAAGTCTCAAGTACATCTTCAATCAGCATGACCTGAATCTAAGACAGCGAAGGTGGGTTGAGTACCTTCAATCCTTTGACTTTGATCTTTATTATACTCCTGGGAAAGGCAATGTAGTAGCTGATGCATTGAGAAGGAGACTCAGATACATGCAGTTCAGGAGGCCAGTAGTGAGTGGCATCTTATGGATCTGTTCTCTAAGATGCATTTGGAGGTGCATGATAGACAGGGGCAAACTTTTATTTCTTCTGTGGTTGTTACCTCGACTCTTCTTGATCAAGTGCAGATGAGGAAGCTATCAGATTCAGAAGGCCTAGTCTTATGGGAAAGTGTGTCAGGAGAGGACCCTATTCCTGGATGGACCATAGGCAAGGATGAGATCTTGTGTTTCCAGGGGCGCGTATGGGTGCCAGCAGACATACTTGAGGAGATGATTCTCGAATTTCATTAATCAGTTAGGTCAGTTAATCATGGAGTCACCAAAATGTATCATGATCTATAGTCAGTTATCGTGGCCAGGTATGAAGAAAGACATTGCTAGTTTCGTCATGAAGTGTTCCATGTGTCAGTAGGTAAAGGCGGTTCATCAACGACCCACAAGGCTTTTACAGTAGTTTCCCATTCCCGAATAGAAGTGGAATGATGTCGAAATGGACTTCATGATAGGTTTTCAGAGGTCTCCTTTGGGGAATGATGTCGTTTGTGTTGTTGTTGATAGACTCAGAAAGGTTACACACTTCATGCCAATCAAAGATACATTCAGTGTTGATGAGTTAGGTAGACTATAAATCCTTGAGATTGTACATCTACATGGATATGCACACTCCATTTTTTCAGACAGGGAAACCTATTTTACTTCTTCGATGTAGCATAGGATTCAGAAGTCTTTAGATACATATATACTTTTGAGTACAGCATAACACCCCCAGACAGATGGCCAGTCCGAGTGTACGATTCTGGTGTATGAGGGCATTCTTCGAGCATGCATCCTAGATTTTGGAGGTTCTTGGGAGAATCACATACCTCCTATGGAGTTTTCCTACAATAATATATTTCAATAAACTATTCAGATGGAACCTTATGAGGCTCTGTACGGTAGGTCATTTCGGTCACCCTTATATTGGATGGAGGTAGGAGAGGTAGTTGTGCTGGGATCTCGTGTTGTCTAGAAGACCATAGATAGAGTTGATTTAGAAGAGGATAGATAATGCATAGTCACTACAAGAGTCTTATTCTAATCGACGGAGACGACCTCTGGATTTTGAGTTCGGAGATCGGGGTTTCCTGTGTGTCACACCAAGGTTGGGACACAGGAGGATTATAAGACAGGGTAAAATTTCTCTGAGGTATGTCGGGCCATTTGAGGTGTTGGAGAGAGTTGGGCCAGTTTCTTATTAGTTTCAGTTGCCTTAAGGGTATCGGGCTATGCACGACATCTTCCATGTTTCTTAGCTTCGACAATACTTCTCAGACCCATCTCATGATTTTCAACTCGAGGAAGTCGAGTTGGAGGTGGATTCATCTTTCGAGGAGCATTCTATCCAGATTGTTGATTGAATTGAGAATTTTATTCATGGCCAGTATGTTCCTCTCGTACGAGTGTTATGGCAGCACAGGCAAGTACAAGATGAAACTTGGGAGAGGGAGGCCGATGTACAATCACAGTGGCCGAAGCTATTCGAGGTTTTTTCTTCTATGTTGCCTTGCTAAGGAAATTTGGGGAAAAATTTTATTAAGGGGGGAAGTTTGTAAGAACTTGGATATTCTTTTTAGGTTTTTTTTCCTTTTATGGTGTTTTTGATAAAAAGAAGAGTTTCTGTAAACTTCATAAGTACACGCCGTCTACTCGGTTACCTCGGGTAGCCGTGTGCTGGTCGTGTAACAGTCATGCACAGGGCCATGTGTGGTATCCTAGAGACTGCCTAATGCAGGGGCTGGTAAGGGAAAGTACACGCCATGTAATTCTAAAGTACACACCGTGTACTTTCTTTTTTTCATTAAACAAACTGGGTTCGCCTCTATTTGATAGAAACATCTTCTTCTCCACCGAACTCGACCGAGAGAGTCTGTACCATGAGGATCATTATCGAGCCCTTGATCGAGCATTCATTCTCCGAATCGACACCATCGATTGTGTTGGTCGGAGTGGATACTCAAGAGGGGGGGGGGGTGAATTCAGTTCCAAATGAAATTTCTGTTAAAAATATTTCTCTTAAAATCCCCCTATTTAAAAACAAAGTTAAACTATAGTGAATTTATACAGAGTGTAAATGTTCAATTAATTTCTCAAAGATTGATTAGGTATAAGTTAACTTAATCAGAAGATGAAATTAACTTTTGAAACTAACTTACTGGTTTACAATGAGTATAAACACTTTCTAATTTAACTATCAAAGTAGCTTTAAAATAGTTTTGTGTTTCAAAGTAGCTAGCAGCGGAATATGATATATATATATATAGTATACTTATGATTTAAACCTAAATTCATAGCAGATGTAGCCAAGAGGTTCAGTCTCAAGCCAAGACTTAGTCCTCTCAACAATTTACATAAAATGATCCGCACCCTGGATCGGGGTAAACAGCAGTGAACACACTGTCCAGGTACAAAGACCTCTACCATAGTTCTACATGGGAAAACAAACAACAGATCACAGTTGTCCAGGTCTTACTCGACCACTACCACTATCCACGGTGGGAAACAAAGAGTTATGGAGTTTGAGTGAGGATTTAAGAATCCTCCAATTTAGCTCAGGAGACAGCATGTGTGAAAAATAAATAGGGTACACACACTGCTCGAAATGTAATGAAAGAATCACTAAAGAAAGTTAGAATGAGTTTAGAAGAGCTTTAGTGATTGGAAGTGCTGCAATGGACTCGTTTGGTTGGTCAGAAAAGCTTCTAAGTCCTTCCCTGGTTTTTGTTCTAAAAACATAGTATTGTATTTTTCCTTGGTTCTAGGTTTACCTTATCAGTCTGAGTGCATGGAGTGTTTGTTGTAGTTCTTCACTCAAGATGTGTCTTGTATTCTCCTCTAGAGAATAATATCTTCGTGTATGTTAAGTTTTCTTGGAGTATGAATGTAGTCTTTCTGTATGCACCACTTTCCAGTTCTTTCTTCACACTTCAGGTGCATCTTGATTACTTTGTGATGATTCTATCTTTCATGCTTGTATCAACTCTTCTTATTTCTTTTCATATCTTTTCCAGTGTTCACTTTCCTTCCCTTTATAGCTTTTAGCTCCAGCAAATGGGAAAGATTACTTTTTTCATGGGTACAAGGTATGGTTCCCTGACATGAAAACAGATATCATTAAATAACATTAACTGCATTAAAAACCTCAAATGTAACCGTTAGCTTAATAAATAAATAGTATTGAGGGTATAGAGTTTGACTGGTTGGTCAATCATTAGTAGCCTTCTGTTGGTATATGTGTACGGTGGACAGTGTAACAGTAAACTTCCATTGGTAGCTCTTTTGAACTTGTATCGGTAGCTATATATGTTGGTGAATTCATTCTATCGGTAGCTCTTGTTATCGGTATCTCTTAATCCATCGGTAGCTCTTGGGCTATCGGTAGCTCGATGTATCGGTGACTCTGTACTTGTATCGGTAGACTATGTCAGTCGCTTTATATCAGTCACTAGTATGGGTATCAGTAGGCCGGTCGGTAGCTCGTATCGGTAGAATTACTCTATCAGCAGACTTCTATCGGTAACTATCTATGAACTGGTTCTATCGGTAGACTTCTTCATATCGGTTCCTCTGTACATATCAGCGATCAAGTGTATACTAGAAGACATAAGCATACCAGTAGACATGTTCTATCGGTAGCTCGGTTTCTGTCGGTAGCTCTGTATATATCGGTAGCCTTAGCTTATCGGTGACTCTGTCTATCTATAGGCTAAGTACACGTAGCTTTGTTATCCGTAGCTATATGCAGATCAGTGAAAAAGACTTATTTTTTATGGAAAACATATCCAGTTGGGTTAGAATAAATTTATAACATATATATACATAGATAACCATTGATTAACATATCTCAAGGATTATTTTAACATTATTATCATCTTGATAATAGAATATCATATCTTGAAAGAATTTGAATATAGAAAAACATTAATTGGGATTATCAAAGTGTGTGAAGGCATAATCGGGATTATCAAAACAGGTGAGGTCACCAATCTCCCCCTTTTTGATAATCATAACTTATGATATTATTATTTTAAAATAGTGAGTAATTATATCAGAGGATATGTAACTGAATTCAATTTTCTCAGATAAAATAGTATATTATAGAACATAATGTATCAGATATAGAATTTAAATATGATAGTATCAGAGATAAAATTAAATGTAATGGTATCAGAGAGTTAAGTGTAACAGTATCAGAAGGGAAAAGCATGCTATCTCTTCCTTAGATAAAATTTCTCCCCCTTTGATACTTTCTCCCCAAAGTTTATGTTCCCCCTTTATAGAATCTTTGTATAATATTTCCCCCCCTTTGTGATAATCAAAAAGTGGGAAACAACAAAGATAAGAGGAAAAAAAAGGAAAAAATAAAAAAAATAAAAGAAAGCCCCTTGTATTAAATGTTACAAAAAGATACACGGATAGAAAACAAAATACAAAGGATTTCTATCAAACATCTTATCCACTTGATCAATTCACATCCTCAATGTGAGATTTTCCCTTGGGATTAGAAGAGGATTCAGGTGGTGTGGATGCAGGTGAAGGCTTAGGAACACCAGAGATGATCACAGGAGGCTGAGCCACTAACATTGTGTCTGGCCTATACTGAGGAGTTCTTTGAGTGATCATAGGTGTAAGGCTTCGAATTTCATGGGCATGATTCATCAGAACATGAGAAGCAGTAGAGGAAGAGACAAGTAATTTTAGAGGTATAATCACTTTCCTAGCATCAACTTGTAGGAAAGGAAGCAACAAATTTCTAAAATCCATAATTATTCCTCCTCCTCTCTCCATAGTAGATATGAATTCATCATTGTTCTCCATAAATATGTCCAATTTTGGAGTCAATTCCCTTAGTTTTCTAACTTTCTCTCTTAATGGTTGATTGATATGAGGTAACTTCAGATTTTCCAACATAAGATTGAAGTGATTGTTGAGTTGATGCTTTGTGTAAATCTTTTGGAAATAGGAGTCCACATTTTCATTCACTTATTTCTGAGAGGTAGAAGAATCTCTCATATAGTATTGGACTATCTTCATTATTTATCTAGCTAAATATCTAGTAGAAAGCACAACTTTTCTCAGTTCAGATGAGTCCACAGAGCCACTGGTTGAAACTGAACCAAGCTCCTCCTTCATCATAACTCGAATCTGATTCAAATCCACTGAGGGTTTAGAAGAAAAAGAACCAATAGAGAAGGTTATTGTTTAGTTGATGTTTTTGTTCAACCAATTGATATGATTTTGGATGTGAGAATCCTAGTTTTTTACATGATCTTTCATGGAGTTTTTAAAACCTTCGAACACTGAAACCATCTAACTTACAACACTCTTGACATAGGCTAAGTCCTTGTCTGCTTGGGATTTTGTGCTCATGTAATATTCCAAATAGATAACCAATTTCTTTAAAGCTTCACGATCTACTTCCATTCTAGATATTTGAGTTTGGAAATCATTAACTTCTTCAACTATTTCTGTCATAAATGATGAAAAATTAAAACATAGAGAGAGTTCAAAAGATCTTTCCAACACACTCATCTCTTCAACAAAACAGTGCTTCATCTCAGTAACTGAGGCACTAAAAGATTCTTTCAGCTCATCCTTTGAGGATTCAAGGTCAGCCCTGGTGATCATATCATCAAGAGAAACTACAATAGGTACTCTTTCAAATGCTAAACTAACCACTGATTCCATCATGATGGATTGAATTGATGATACCAGAGAAACTTTCATCTTCTTTACCTCTTTCATAAAACTGTCCATAATCTTTTTCTTCAAAGTATACAGGTCATGAATACTGACCACATCTCCAGGTGGCAACTCAGACTCAACATCATAAATGATTTTTGGTCTATTTAGAGATGCTTCATTCTCAGAATCAGGATTTTCTAAACCACAAACCACAAAACCTGGGTCTTCTACCTAGTCCTCAATATCAACAGCCACTTTTAAACTTCCAAACATGGTTTGATGCTCCCCCTCAACTGGTGCATCCTCAAGTAAAACAACAGCATTCTTAGCAGCATTCTCAGCAGGTCTTCCTTTTTCAGGAAAATATTCTACTATCAATTCTTTCTCTACAATAGCTGGAGGGTCTTCCAAAATAGGCAAGGGTATGTCAACTTCACTTGTATCCTTAACAGTCACTGAAGATTTCCCAATCACTGGACTAATACTCAAATCAACTGACAGAGTTGCTTCACTTTCATGGAAATCTTCTTCATTCTCTACAGCATCCACTTCAATATCCTCTAAAGAAGATTCTTCCGTATCTGATTTATGTTAATCTAGATTTTCAAGAGTTGGGCTAGGAGGTAAGTCAGGGTCTCCTCCTTCATCAGAAGAGGAATCTTCCTCTTCTAAATCACCACTGTATTCTGGTTCCTCTTCATCAGGTCCTAGACCTGTATCCCTCACATCCCTCGATCTTGAAGGATGACCCAGATGATTGAACTTATCATACACCTTCTTGTCATCAGTGACCCATTATCCTCTCCATGGGTTCCAATTTATTTTTATGTACTTGCAAACTGTACTGGTGACATAGAAATTATTCCATACTACCACTGTCTCATCTTGAGACTTAGAAATTCCTTTCCCTTTGATCATTACTGAGATCAATTTTGCAAAGAACAAGGCATTAGTTTTTGACTTGGGTCTAATCATATCTTACATTTGAGTCATCAACAATCTTCATAGATTCACCTTTACTCCATGTCTCAAAAGATACAGGAGATAAATATCCTGATATTTTAAATTTATAGAGTCCCCTTTCCTTGGTATTAAGACATGCTGAACAAACTTGAACAACAATCTGTTCTCTCCATCCATTTCAACTGCTACTACTTGTCTTTCATTTCCATCGCTGGTGAGTTCCTCCAAGGTAGTCTCATAATCAAAGATATCACTAGTAGGTGGTATAGATCTCAATACATATCCCGATACACCTTCATGTGGAACTTTTAGACATTCATCCCACTCAGTCGATGAAAAGGTCAACTTCTTTTCATTCACAAAAGAAGTTACTCGGTTCTCATCTTCAGATTTCTTGAAACTTATATAGTCATAAAACTGTTTCACTAGATTCGGATAGTAGGGACCATTGTTGTTTGAAAAACAATCTGCCCACTTTTGATCTTTCAGCACTTCGAGCACTAACAATTTACTTGCTAGCAGCCATTCCAAACAGAACTCTTTTTCGATCACAATAACTCTATTCTACAAATGAAAATTTACTGGTCGTCTTCCTTGTCTTGTTCTGCTAGCACTGCCACTTGCTTCTGGCTCAGAATTCTGCTTCTTTTCTTTAGGCTCATCGAAAACATCTCCAATATAAGGGAGTTTGGTTTTTTCCATCTCGGATTCAAGGGATTTAGGGTTCTCAAAAGATTCGGGAGTTATGGTTTGAGGGTAAAGGGTTTGAGGTTCGGTGGATTGAGAAGTATATCGTACATTGTTTCTATCATTTAGGAATCATAAATAAAATAAATAAAATAAGATAATGTTAAAAATGATTTAGATTTTGGCAGCAGATAGAAGTTTAAAACAGCGCACTCATCGGTAGGGTTTATCGGTGAGAATTTACATCGGTGAGGATTGCCATCTGTGAGGTAGCTACATATCAATGTTAATCATTCCCAACTCATTTCTAATGTAACTTAACCTATCTTAACTCAATGATTTGGAGAAAATGTCAGCTAATTGATGTTCAGTACCTATAAACATAAGAATAATATCACCCTTTTGGTAATGATCTCTCAATAAATGGTGCCTAACATCAATATGTTTGGTCCTAGAGTGAGACAAAGGGTTCTTAGAAATGTTTATTTCACTAGTGTTGTCACAGTTAATAGATACATGCTTAAAATCATATCCATAGTCCAAAAGAGTGTGTTTCATCCATAGAATTTGTGCACAACAACTACCAGCAGCTATGTACTCTGCTTCGTCAGTGGACAAAGCTACGAAATTCTGCTTCATACTACACCAAGATACTATATATTTCCCCAATAAATGACATGTTCATGATGTGCTTTGTCTATCCAATTTTCAACCAGCAAATTCAACATCTGAATAACTCATTAACTCAAAGGATTGACATTTTGGGTAAAACAAACCTAAGTTTACAGTGTGTTTAAGATACTTAAAAATTCTATTAAAAGTAATCAAATGAGATTATTTGGGATTAGCTTGAAATAATTCACACATACATACACTAAACATAATATATGGTCGACTAGCAGTAAGGTAAAGTAAGCTTCCAATCATACCTCTGTAATTGGTTTGATCCCCTGGTTTCCCAGTTTCATCTGCATCCAATTTACAGACTACACTCATAGGAGTTTCACTTTCCTTAATACTATCCAGACCAAAACGTTTTAAAATATCCTTTGTATATTTACTTTGATTCAAAATAATACCATTTTCATTTTTAAAAACTTGAAATCCATGAAAATATTTGAGTTCTCTCATTAAACTCATTTCAAAATCATTTTGCATAATTTTTGAAAAATCAGTATGTAAAGAATGTTTAGAAGATCCAAAAATAATATCATCAACATAGATTTGAACTATTAAAACATCTTTAGAAATTATTTCAATAAAAATATTTGGATCAGCAATCCCATTAGTAAAACTTTTTGAAATAATAAAATTACTATGTCTATCATACCAAGCTCTTAGAGCTTGTTTTGAACCATATAAAGCTTTAGAATGTTTAAAAACTCGACATGGAAAATGAGGATTAGTAAATCCAGGTGGTTGTTCAACAAAAACATCTTCAATTATAAAAACATTTAGAAAAACATTTTTAACATCCATTTGATATAACATGAAATTCAGATGAGCAGCATAGGCAATTAGAATTCTAATAGCTTCTAATCTAGCTACATGTGAAAAGTATTCCTTATAGTCTATACCTTCCTCTTGACTATATCCTTGTGCAACTATCCTAGATTTGTTTCTAACTATGTTTCCTGACTCATCAACTTTGTTTCTAAAAACCCATTTAGTGCCTATTGTCAATGTGTCCTTGTGTGTGTCCACTAATTCCCAAACATTGTTTCTTTCAAATTGATTTAAATCTTCTTGCATATCCATTACCGAAAATTAATCATTGATTGCATCATTGACATTTTTATGTTCTAACTGTGAAATAAAGGCTTGATGTTCAACCTGGTTTCTTAGAGAAGCTCTAGTCTGTGTCCCTCTATCAAGATTACCAACAACAACATCCAAAGGATGATTATTTAGAATCCTTGTTCATCTAGTAAAGTTAGGACTAGAAATTTAAGGTTCATCTATAGGCTCAGGTTCTATATAAGTAGATTCTTCAATATGTATAGAACTGGATGTTTTTACAGCAGGTTCTTTAGTTTTAACATTAAGGTCCAGAACAGTCAAATATTCTTCAAGATTTTCAAGAGAGGTTTTAGGCTCACGGGGATCAGTTTCATCAAACTTTATTTGAATATATTATTCCACACATTTGGTTCTTTTATTAATGACTCTATAGGATTTTCTAGATAAATAATAACCAAGAAAAATTCCTTCATCACTTTTAGAAGAAAACTTGTCTAGATTATCTTTTGTATTAAAAATAAAAACTTTGTAGCCGAAGACTCTGAAGTAACTAACTTTAGGTTTTCTATTATTACCTAATTCATATGGAATATTCTTAAGAACAGGTCTAATCAAGACTCTATTAATAATATAACATTCTATATTTACATCTTTAGCCAAAAAATAAATAGTCAGGTCATACTCGTTAAGAATAGTTCTTACAATCTCTTGAAGGGTTCTATTCCTTCTTTCTATTAAACCATTCTACTGAGGTGTCCTACGATTAGAAAAGTTGGGACTATAGCCATTATGTGAGCAATAAGATTCAAAATCTTGATTTTAAAACTCACGGTAATGATCAATTCTCAGAGTTTTAACATTAAGTCCACTAATGCTTTCTACATATTTGGAGTATTTGATAACGTAAGAACAATCTTCACTTTTTTGAGATAAGACGTATACCCAAGTATATATAGAAAAGTAATCTACTAGGACATAGACATAGTGATTCCCATTTAGACTATAAACTCTAGAAGTTCCAAATAAATCCATGTGAACCAACTCAAGAGGTTGGGAAGTTGAGACTTCTTTCTTTGATTTAAAAGAAACTTTATGTAGCTTTCCCTTTTGATAGGGATTACAAACTTTGTCTAGTGGGAATTAAAGTTTAGGTTGGTCTCTAACTAAGTTCTTCCTAGTCAATTTTCTAAGTGAGTGGATGTTGCAGTGTCCTAATATTCTATTCCAAAGCCAATACTCTTTATGAAAAGCATTTTAACAGGTAACATTTTTCTTAGCTAAAGAATTCATATCCCCAGGATAAAAATTTTCATTTCTTAAAGCAGAAAATAATAAATCATTTTTAGAGTTTAAAAAATTACAAGAATAATTTTCAAAAATAACAGTAAAGACATCATCACATAATTGAGAAATACATTAATGACTGTATTTATGTCCATAAACAAATAAAACTTTAGAAATCAAAACTAAATCAGTGTTACCAATCTGGCATAAGCCGGTGATTTTTCTTTTATAATTATCACCAAAGGTGACATGGCCTGCATCAACTATTATTAAGATTTTAAAGCATGAATAATATCCAGACATGTGCCTTGAATATCCATTGTCCAAGTACCATACCTTTTTATGAGAACTATTCAAATAGGTCTCCTACAAAACAAATTTAAACAAAAAATGATTTTGGTACCCAGATCTTCTTGGGTCTAGAAAGGTTAGTAATCAAATCTTTAGGTACCCATATTTGTCTTATGGGTTTCATATAATTTACAGAATCAATAGATTTTGAAAGATAAACATTATTTGATATATAACCATAAGAATAACTAGTTGAAGTATAGGAATTTCCATAACTGGAATAAGCAAAATTTTGTCCAGACATAGGAATAAATCGAGTTTTAGTGAACTGACTCTATCCAGGTTGGTATCCCAAAGCAGTAGTGTACTTTGGTGCAACTTGTTTGCCTAAAATTTGAGTAAGTGTATCTTTTACCTTTGTGAACTTTTCTAAGTCCTTTCTAAGTTTCTCATTAGACATTTTCAGTTTAGTATTTTCCTTTAACAATTGAGCATTCTTTTCTTTTTCTATATCAAAGGCAGATTTAACATTGACAGTGAGAGCATGCTGTTTCTTTAGTGACTTATATTTGTCCTTAAGTTCATTACATGTTTTTTTCAGCATATTACAATATTCAAACAATTCATCTTTAGATATATTTTCATCATTGTATAAATAACTGTTATTTCCAGAATAATAATCATTTAGCATATGGTAAACAGGTGCCTCATAGGTATTAGTTATGAAGAACATGTTGGCATGATTATTTTCAGAATCAGAAACCTTAGATTCACTTGTGTGGTCCTCTGAAGCCCTCCAAGTAGCTTTCATGGATTTCTTATACTTCTTGTCATTATAATCATGTTTCTTTTTGAATTTTAATTTTGGACAGTCAGCCTTGATGTGTCCTTTCTTTTTGCACTCATAGAAGACTATATCATCTTCCTTATCAGATTTTTTCCAATCCTTCTTCCAATGACCCTTGTTGTCATACTTTCCTTTGTAGTTAGATTTTTTGAAGAACGTCTTCTTCCTATAAAACATCTTGAATCTCCTGTCTATTTGAGCATTCTCAGCATCAATGTCTGAATCTAAATCTTCAGTGGTTGAACCTTCAGTAGGTGACTGCATTTTCTACTTGTCTTTTCTCTTTGAAGCAGTAGACTTGAATGCCACATATTTTCTCTTGGGTTCATCATCTTTTTCTTTATTTACCTTATGTTTTTCCTCATACATCATTAATTTACCAATAATCTCTTTTACAGGGAGTGCACCAATGTCACATGATTATCTGATTGAAACAGAAGTGCCTGTCCATTGATCTGGTAGACATCTCAAGATTCTCATGATTTGTTCCTTTGCTGGAACAACTTTTCCAAGTGAGCTCATAGTATTAACAATCTCATTGATCCTGAGATACATGTCAGAAATAGGTTCATCAGTCTTCATTTTAAAATTATTATATTTAATAGTATAAGTATTTAATCTCATTTCTTTAACATTGGTTGTTCCTTCATGAGAAACACCCAAAGTATCCCATATTTCATAAGCAGTTTTGCAAGAGGATATTCTATTAAATTCTTCATCTTCTAGAGCACAATATAGGGAATTCATATCTTTATAATTATTATTGTAAGTAGTCATTGTAGGTTCATCACAAGTTTTTCATTCAGTTTCTGGAATTTTATATTGAGTTTCTATAGCAGTCCAGATATCAAAAACCATACTCTCTAAATGTATTTTCATTTTTAGTTTCCACTGGGCAAAATTGGTACCATTGAAGAAAGGTGGCCGATTAGAAGCATCACCCTCTAGTCTATTGTCCATAACTAGATTTTAGAAAATAGTTTTAAGGAGATAAAATTTAGAACTAACAGAAATTTATGATCTTTAAAGATGCAACTAAAGTCACAGTTAAAAAATAGAATGTTTTGAAAATTTGTATTAATAAAAAAATCAACTGATACCAAATGTTGGTCGGAGTGGATACTCAAGAGGGGGGGGGTGGTGAATTGAGTTCCAATTGAAATTTCTATTAAAAATATTTCTCTTAAAATCCCCCTATTTAAAAACAAAGTTAAACTACAGTGAATTTATAGAGAGTGTAAATGTTCAATTAGTTTCTCAAAGATTGATTAGGTCTCAGTTAACTTAATCATAAGGTGAAATTAACTTTTTAAACTAACTTACTGGTTTACAATAAGTATAAACACTTTTTAATTTAACTATCAAAGTTGCTTTAAAATAGTTTTGTATTTCAAATTGGTTAGAAGTGGAATATGAGATATATATATATATATATATAGTATACTTATGATTTAAACTAAAATGCATTGTAGATGTAACCAAGATGTTAGGTCTCAAGACAAGACTTAGTCCTCTCAACAATTTAAATAAAATGATCCACACCCTGGATCTGGGTAAACAACAGTGAACACACTGTCCAGGTACAAAGACCTCTACCATAGTTCTACGTGGGAAAACAAACAACAGCTCACAGCTGTCCAGGTCTTACTCGACCTCTACCACTATCCACAGTGGGAAACAAAGAGTTATGGAGTTTGAGTGAGGATTTAAGAATCCTCCAGTTTATCTCAAGAGACAGTGTGTGTGAAAAATAAACAGGGTACACACACTACTCTAAATTTAAAGAAAGAGTCACTAAAGAAAGTGAGAATGAGTTTAGAAGAGCTTTAGAGATTGGCAGTGCATCTCTGGACTCGTTTGGTTTGTCAGAAAAGAATCTGAGTCCTTCTCTGGTTTTTGTTCTAAAAAACAGAGTATCATTTTTTCCTTGGTTCCAGGATCAGCTTATCGGTCTGAGTGCATGGAGTGTTTGTTGTAGTTATTCACTCAAGATAAAGATTGTGTTCTCCTCTAGAGAAGAATATCTTCGTGTATGTTCAGTGTTCTTGTAATATTAATGTAGTATTTATGTATACACCACATTCTATTTGTTTCTTCACACATCAGGTGCTTCTTGATTACTTTGTGATGATTCTATCTTTCATGCCCGTATCAAATCTTCTTCATTATTTTCATATCTTTTCCAGTGTTCACTTTCCTTCCCTTTATAGCTTTTAGCTCCAGAAAATGTGAAAGATTACTTTTTTGAATGGGTACTAGGTACGGTTCCCTGACATGCAAACAGATATCATTAAATAACATTAACTTCATTAAAAACATCAAATGTAACCATTAGCTTAATAAATAAATAGTATTGTGAGTATAGATTTTGACTGGTTGGTCAATCATTAGTAGCCTTCTGTTGGTAGATGTGTACGGTGGACTGTGTAACAGTAACCTTCCATCGATAGCTATTTTGAACTTGTATCAGTACCTATATATATCAGTGACTTCATTATATTGGTAACTCTTGTTATTGGTAGCTCTTAATCCATCAGTATCTCTTGAGCTATCGGTAGCTCGATGTATCGGTGACTCTATACGTGTATCAGTAGACTATGTCAATCGCTTCATATCAGTCGCTAGTTTGTGTATCAGTAGGTCGGTCGGTAGCTCGTATCGGTAGACTTACTCTATCAGCAGACTTCTATTGGTAACTGTCTATGAACTGGTTATATCGGTAGACTTCTTCATATCAGTAGATCTGTACATATCAGCGATCAAGTGTATACTTGAATACTGAAGCATACCGGTAGACCTGTTTTATCGGTATCTCGATTTCTGTCTGTAGATCTGTACATATCGGTAGCCTTACCTTATCGGTGACTCTGTCTATCAGTAGGCTAAGTACCGGCATCTTTGTTATCAGTATCTATATGCATATCAGTGACAAACACTTCTGTTTTATGAAAAACATATTTGATTGAGTTAGAATTAATTTATAACTTATATAAACATAGATAACCATTGATTAACATATCTCAAGGATTATTTTAACATTATTTTCATCTTGATAATAGAATATCATATCATGAGAGAATTTCAATATAGATAAAAATTAATTGGGATTATCAATGTATGTGAAGGCATAATTGGGATTATCAAAACAGTTGAGGTCAACAGATTTCATTGGGATCGCCACAGTATTCTCTTCCTTCTTCTAGAGCTTCGTTTCTCGATTCCTCCTCTTTCAAAAGTTATCCTTAGTTAGGTGTTTTTAGCATTTTTGTAGATCTAAGGCGTTTTAGGGTGATTCAATGCCTGATACTCGAGTATAATGATCTCCCAATGCCGAGGTAGGTGTTTTTTGCCTTTCATTAGTTAGATTTTGAGTTATATGTGAAAAAGTGCCTAATACCCTTGTTCGGGGTATTAAATGTTTATGGTTTTTAGCCTTTCAATTGCCTGTTATGCCTTTTTTGTTTGGATAGAGGTTATTTTTTATGAATATGGTTAAGTTTTCCATGCTTGGGAGGTTTTTCCCATGTTTTCTTTTTTTGCCATTTGGCCTAGTTTGCCTGTTAGGATGCTTACTACCATGCCTAGTATTGTAGGATGGGTGATTTTATCTGACATGTTGTTATGATGTAGAGTGTTTAGACAAGTTTTTCTTGAGGTATACTTTGGTCATTATATATTTCTAGGTTCGATTGACTTACACATGGATGTGAGAACCTAGTATAGTTGACCATAGAGAGAATGGATGTTGGGGGCTTCACTAGAGTGTCTGGATTACTGTTATGATGCGATATCATATGGGGAATTGACGAATGTTCTTCCTCGGAGTGTTTGTAGTTCCTTGATGTGAGCCATAGGGGGAATGTGACATAAGTGCTTCCTCAGAGCAACTTTTTGATACCGATACGAGACTAAAGGGGGAATGGACAGAGAGTGCTTCCTTAGAGAGTCTATGCTTATACTGAACCAGAGGGGTTAGACTGTGTGTACTTCTCAGAGGGTTTCTTTTGGTTGTTTGGTTGAACCAAAAGGGTTAGACTGTGATTACCCCCAGAAGGTTACCTGCTTTTGATTATCGGCTAACTTGAGATATGAATTTTAATGCATTGAAATTTTAAGAATGTATTATTTTGAGTACTTCCTTGTTTACTGTTTATTTTTTCTTATTGCCTGTAATATATATTCACTGACTGTTAGGTAGAGATATTTTTGTGGTTTCCTACTGGGATTCATCTGACACACTGTTTGGGTCATGCTTTTGAGCCCAAATATATTATATTTCCTTAGGTATTGATAAGGGAAAGCACCCTTCTACTTCAGGTACATGATTGCTGAGGAGATGGAATTCATGGGACCAAGTTGAGGCTTGTGATGCTGCTGGAGTTTATCTGTTTGCTTTTTTACTTTGGTTATTTCAGTATTCCAGCATTGTGACTTGTTTGGATGTTTTCCTAGATGTATGTATCATGCATCATTTATATATGTTCTCCTGTTGTTTCTTACTTTCAGCCTCCCATTGTTTACTGTTGTATTGTATTATTACTACTTCCGCTATTTCTATCTGTTTCACTTCTTCTGTGTTACTCTGCTAATGAGGGAATAGTTACCCCACTATCACACCTAAGGCCCTCGCTGCTAGTCATCAGCCTCTGGTGTTTGGGGAAATTCTCTTGATGCCATGTGACCAACCGGGAACGGGGTGCCTTTGGAAGGATTCTGGAACCGGAATGTTACAATATTAAAATTTCATATTCTTTATTTCCCTGGGTTGTTACAACTATGACCATTACAATTTCATGGATCAAAGTTATTGTTTCTTGAAATCACATTACATGGCCTAATGGATAAAGTTACTAGCCCAAAGGTCTATTATATGGATTGTTCTTATAATACATCAGGTTTTAGTTGTTTTAAATAATTTAATACTATAATTGGGAAATTATATTTCTTCTGATGTTTCATTTTTTAATTTTAATTTTTCAAAAACATCTTCTTGAGTTGCATGGTTTCTAATAAGTAACTGCACACTATGTGTAAACCATGCTGCTGAGCAGTTTTTGTGAGTATGTTACACTTTAAAAAAATTATTTAATTTTTAACATTTAAGATTTCATGTTCTTGTATAACATAAGGTTTAGGTCAAATGTTTTGAGGACCATTAAGAAAATAGAAACCATTTAGGCTACCCTAATTTTTAGACGTGTAGGTCACATGGTTTTGATTGCTTATAAAAAGAGTGAAATAACCTAGTGGAGTGTGTTTTATCATAATAGTGTTTTTTTGAAATTTTGTGGCGTGGTTTTTAGAACCATGTGGATAAAGCATAAAATTTACCAAATTATTTTTATTAATTTCTATTTTCACCACTCCTCAAATTAAAATCCATACTCCCAATTACTTATCCCCCACCACTCGGATGACTACCCCCAGCTGTGTCCCTTCATTATTGCATGACCCAACCACATTCACCCCCCCTCAACATATCCTCCAACTTCTTAGTGATTCATTTCTCTTTGTTCTTTATTTGGGGATAAACTTTTATTGAAGGGAATCCTCTTTCATCACATTTTTTATTCTTCTCCAATTTCTATGACCCTTCTTGTCCAAACCCATTGTAGGGGTTCAGTTTTGATTTATTACCATTTCTAGTATTAGGTTATGTGATTCGTCTTCATATCTTTGTTCATCCTGTATTTCTAGTTCCAAAAAATTCTCCCCAGATTCAAGTTAGGTTTTCTCCATGTCATGAATTTTAATTTTAGAACAATCGTTACCTTATTCTCTAAAATTATGTTTTTATTTTCTAATGATAGTGATAAATTATATTATCTTACTTCCTTGAAGAAAATTAATTTTCAAAATTTTTTCCTTAAAAATTTAAACTGTTTCATACATTAAATTATTTTCTCAAACCTGATTGATATTTAAAATAGTGATTGTAATTTTTAATTATATTTTCTATTTTAAAGGAGGTTCATATAAGATGGTACATTTATTTTAATCGATTCATGGAATTTCATGTGTTGTAAATAGGCTTCAAGAACAATATTAAATATAATGATGGGGTGTATAAATGGGTTAAACTCGTTTGAGTTATGAAGTAAATTTAAGTTTGGTGTTTTGGAACATTGGTTGTTTTAAATAAAATTTGTATGATTTCATAAATTAATTTTCAAAATGTGTTATGTGTGTCTGTTTAAACAAATGTATTAAAATGATTTTAAGAATTACTCTTACACAAACATTTTTTAAAGGACTGTTTGAAATTAAATTTAAAACCATACTAATATGTGATTCGTTACTATAAGCTATTTTTAATAAAAGGTATTTTTTAGAAATTTTTTAAAAAATTCAAATATTGGGGAATCTATGAGACAAACTTGACCATGTATTTTTTTCATATTTATTATCTGGACATTTTATGTGGTGAACATTGGTGGAAGGATATGGGATATTTATTGATAGGGTGTTAGAAGAGAGGGCGTGTTATTATTCTTCTCTTGATTCATCATTTGATCATTCAATATCTCTCTATCACCACCAAATTGTATTTGTAAATGGAACCTCAGGTAACTAATTGAGGTATGTACATGTTTTAATCTTTTCATGTGTGTGGTAATGGATGTATATGGGATTCTTCTTAAGTAATAATTGGTTTTACAGTGATACTTAATGAATTATTTTAGAAATATTTATTTTAAATGAAATTTAAAACCATATAAAGTGTTTATTTTTTACTCCAATTCCTTTTTAATAAATGGATTATTTATTACATTAAAAAACATTTCAAATGTGTGGGTGTGTGTGAAATTACATTTATGTCCCTTGTTTTGTCTCCACTTTTATAGGTGTGTAATTTTATGTGGTGATAAGTAATAAATGAAATGGGGTTGTTTCATGATAGGGTGATGAATGTGAGGGAAGGTTATCATTATTTTTTTATGCCTTCTATGATCATTGCATGTTTATTTGTCACCACTAATTTGTATTGGTCATGGGTACCATGGGTAGATAATAGAGACATAGATACTTTATTTATAGTATATTTAGTGAAATATGTCTAGTTCCCCATGATAATTATTCCAATATAGGTGTTGGAATGTATAGGTAACTGAGACTCCCGATTCATGATCAATTTACCTTCATTTACATTGGTTGTGGAACACTTTAATATGTTTATATAATTTATTGATCCATTGTTTTTTGGAACTTATTTTTTTCTACTTTATCTTTAATTATTGTATTTTTTTCATGTGAATGGGTTTCATAGGCGTTTAAAACTCCATTTTGGTTTAGATTTTTTAAATTTTTATTTTGAATATTGTTTCAAAATGGGTGTTTTATTTAAAATGGATGGTGTTTTGAAATTTTATTTTAAGAGAATATTTTGATTTAATGAAATCCAAAATAAATATTAACCAAATATATTTAGACCTAAAATTAGTATTTAATTACCTTATGCTCAAAAAAATAATTTTCAATTATATTTAAAATTATCTGAAACTGGTATTAAAGTCAAACTTTTGGATCATGGAGTGGTGGGTGGTGGCTTGATGGGATTTTTTATGCCCATGCATATATTATCTTTAATTTGAATGATTTTGGTTTAGCTCATGACTGAAGATCTAGAGTTGATTATTTCCTGATTGACTGGTCTCATGGGATCATGTAGAGGTTAGTATTGTTCAATATAATTATGTTTCTTAGACGAAGAAGCCAAATATTCCATCCCGACTCATTTTTTTCATTAATTTTTTTGGAATTATATATTTGGAATTTTTGATAAAGAAACCAATGGTTTTTCTATTAATGGGAGTTTGAAGTGACCCTAGGGAATTTTGTTTTAGATTTTTTATATATTTTCCCCTTATTCACATGTCTTTTCATGAAATCTCAACTTATTGAAGGGTAGTACAAAAATTTCTTAATAAATTTTTACTCTTATTTAATCAGTTATATTTTGGAGAAACCATTACTGAGTGTGTTACTTTAAACCACAAACACTTGTTTGTATCCCATGGGGATTGAGAATTATATTCAGGCCAGTGGCAGACTGGGTTGGGCTTCAGTTCAGATGGTATCCTAGGACGGTTCATTAGAAATGGTATCATAGAATATGTTACTTATAAGAACTATTTTCGAGATTTATCTCTTATTATTTCAAAAAATTAGAAGAAATGCGAATATGATAATTTTCATGAATCAGGATGTTTGTTGTGAGTAGGTCCCTAATAACCTTCTATCATTAATATTATTGAGTTTCCAATGGTTGTTGGGATATGAATTGTTTTGTCCAAATTTATTTTTGATCACCATTAATTCTATATTGACCCTCATTTTCATGTAGAGTTCCCCTGTTGGTTTTTTTATTTATAATGAAAAATAAAGGAGGATCGTTGGTGTGGGGTAAGTTTTAAGGTCCTAATAATCCAAATAGTGACAAAAAGTTTGATCTTGGAATTTTTTGGGAATTATTTCTTGACTAGATTGTGGCCAAGTATATCATGGTTCCAAATTATGATTTCCTTTTTTATACCAGAATCATTATTCTTGGATCGTAGAAATAGAATAAAAATCATATTGGGACTTATGATATGATGTGAATGTTGAATTAATATTTTGAGATGAATTCTCATGTGTATTACGATGTGTGAATTTTTTAAATTTATTTTTGATAGAAAGTAGAATTTTATAAAATGCTTTTTTAAAATCGGGTGGTTATGTAAAATGAAGTTTTTGTTTCATTTAAATTCATTAAAAATATATAATGTTTAACATGTATTATGGATATGTTTTAAAAATGGGATATATTTATGAAGATTTTGGTTGGATTTTATAATTGAAAATAAATTTTTAAAAGAATCTTTGGTTCTTTTAATAGGATGTGTGTTTGTGTAAAAATATTTAAAAAAACATATTATAACTTAATTAGAAATTAAATTTTTAATAATTTGTGGATTTATTTTTGTGGGAATTCCTTGAAGATGTGGGGTGTTTTCTGATAATGTAATTTCATGTTTGTGTTTATAGGAAAAAATATCTTTGAATTATTTAATTGAGGTTACTGTTGTTAAATATAAAAGATTTTTTGTGATGTATAAATTATGTTCATAGTGTTGAGTGATTTAATAATTTTATATATTCCATTGATTCTGGTTATATTTCTTACATTGAAGTTTTAAACATGAAGTAGCTGATTTTTTTCAATTTAAGTTCCTTCTCCCAGGAAGGTTGTAAAAAAGTATGGATATTTTGTTTTAAGGAATGCTTTTTAGGATGGTTCTCATCATTTATTAGGTCTTTTATCTCAATTTGGATCCCCTACCTTGAATCATGATTGATTCGTCGAGCCAAAATCCTTCTTAATCATCAATCTAGTTTAATTTCACTTAGAAAATTTCCCTTTTACACTTTTTAAAGATATATTTTCTTTATAGATGATTGTGGATAACCTAATATTGTTTCATGGAAATATTTGGAAATTTTTTATTTTATGTATTTCTTGGTTTGGTGGTTCTATTTTCTATGGATTGAGATTTGGTGAAATCCATTAATGTATTTCTGGTCCATTATGTACTTCATATGACTCCTTGTTAGATTTTATGGGATTGTTTTAATTTTTTGGAGGATATACCTTAGTGATATGTGTTTTTATTGAGGTTTATGTTTTAGGAGCTTTTAAATATATGTCTTAGGTTTGATTTGTTTGACATGAAGACTATATTTAGGTTCTTGGTGGTCCAGAATATGTGTCATTCAATTGAAACATGGTTAGAACTATTTTAATTTATGGGATTTATTATGGGTGATACTCCTTGGGAATGGTTCTGGGTCACCTTCCTTTTTTGTTTTCACAATCCATGGAAATATTTATTTTCTTTCAGATTTATGGATAATTTTGTTAGGAATGGTTATTCATTATTTTTTGTAAAATAGTTAATTTTATTGGTTATTGAGAGTTTATAGATCTTCAATTAGTTTGGTTTATGTTTTAATCTCGACCTTTTTATTATTTGTATCTTTTATCGAGGTATTCATTTTTACACTTGATTTATTTTTGGGAAGAATTATTTATTTTAGTTGGGTCTTCTAGAGAAATTGTGTATCTCTTTAATCCTCACTTTTAGATGAATTCTAAATGGTGGTGTGAACTAAATATTTATCAGGGTTCATTATGACATAGGTCCCTTATGAGTGGGTAAATTTCATTTAGAGGAAATGTATGTTGTGGGAGGATGTATTTTAATGCTTTTTAGGAACAGTAACCATCTGTGCTTTATTCTATTTAATATATGTTCTAGTTTCTTTACATCTACTAGCTCTCCCTTATGGTGTTAGAGCTATGGTATTTTTTTCTTCCATCCATTATTGATAGATTTCAATGGAGATAAAACACTATTGTGGGGATATTGTGACATATTATGTTATAATTGTCTAATATTATTAATATAATTTATGGGTAATTTATATTCTTAGATATTTAAGGTTTGAATTTTATTTTTTATATAAATTTTTCTTATGTCATATGGTTTTTACTAAGTCATCACATAGTTAGAGTAAATAGTGTGGCTGAAATTTATGTGTGACTGGGTTGCCCTATAATGGGTGTATTTTTAGACCATTTTAATGTCATGATTTATTATAAAATTTAAATGAATGGTTCATGTAAACATTATGGAAAATCATTATGTATGAAGTGACTATAATGTCTACCCCTATAATTGAGATAAAAGGAACGTGGGTTGGCTTGGTTTAGAGAAACCATACAAAAAATTATCGAGTCATTATGCAACTTGACAGACCATTTTTTCATGGTTGGAAAAATATATTTCAATTTGTGTGGAAAAATAATTCAGATCTCCTAAAATCTTATTTTTATTAAAATATAATTATAATCCTCACTGAATTAAGGGTGATATTAACCTTTATTCCCCCAGGAATCACATGACAACCCCCAACTACATCCTCCCATTCTCATGTTTCCCGGTTAAATCCCCCTCATCAATTCCTCCAAATTCATGGATATTAATGGAGGTTTATTCATGATTTTTGGATATATTTATTGGTATGATACTCCTCTTCCTTCTATTCTTTCTCTCCCCATTTTTTCACCGTCTCCCCTTATTGTAATCCTTCTTATTCGAACCCTAGGGTGTGTTTTAGTACAAATTAAATTCCAATTCTTGATGTTAGGCCTTGTAATTTATCTTTCTAGGTTTTATCTTCTTATATTTGATGTTCCAATCCATTATTCCTTTATTAAAGGTTGGTTCTTCCAATGTTATATGATTTATTTTTAGAAATATTAATTGATTGGGTTACAAATTTCTGTTTTTATTTTCTAATGGAAGTGATACATGTGATTATTGAATTTTCATGATGAAAATTTGATATTAAGATGGTTTCTTTAATAATATTATATTTTTAATTTTAAAACGGTTGGTTCCTATCCAAATTACCCATAAAATATTGTATGAAAATTATAAAGGTGTTTTTATTTCAATTTGATTTAGTGAAAGTGTTACGTGGTATTTCATGTGAAACATGAATTTTCAAATAATTTAAAAGTGTTTAATGATTTTATTTTATAACAAAATGTGGGGTTTATAAATGAAATAAACCCATTGGGGTATTAAAATAAATTGAAGGGTGGTCTTTTAGAAACTCTGAGCTTTTAAATAAAAGTTGAACAATTATTTAAAACAAATTTTCAAATATGTTACGTCAGTGACATTAAAAATGTCTTAAAATGATTTTAAGTGCCCCTATTAATAAAATATTATAGAAATATTATTTTTAAATGAAATTAAAAACCACATAAATCATTTAATGTTTCTTATAGGTTCATTTTAAGGAAAGTAACATTTTTAAATTTAGCTGATTCTTCAAATGTGTCAGTATGTGTGAGACCCTCTATACAAACCTTATTTTGATTCTCTTTTTATGTGTGGTGTATTGTATGTGCTAACCAGTTATTGATGTTATTGGCCAATTTATCGAGAGGGCATTGGAGATGTGAGTTGGTTATTATTATTCTTTTAGGTCCCTCTTTGATCATTACATGTTTATCAGAAACCACCAATTTTCATTGGTCACATGAATGTTGGGTAACTAAAATAATTTGTGATTCATGTTTCACTTTTCATTTTGAAAATTTAAACTAGTACCCTATGAGATTTTCAACCACCTAGGGGTTGGTACTGGTATGTCCTTGACCCTTCTTATGGGAGATTTCATGTGGAAACTTTTTTATAGGAATCAAATGGGGATATTGTATTTTAGATCTAGGTCCAACATCTTTCTATTATGATCCGAGAGTATATCCCATGACCCATATCCCTTGATTTTTCATTTATATTGGTAATAATAATCTTATGATTCATTGGTTTCTCTTTAATTATGTTGGTTGTGGCTCCCATAAATTTTTTTAATTATTGTATTGATCTATGGATTTTTAGTACATATTTCATGCCAGCTCTATCCCATGCATTCAGATCATTTTTAATTTAAATGGATTCCCAAGGTGTTTGGAAAACTAGTTTGGTTTTATTCAATTAAATTTTTATTTTATTGTCATTTCAAAATCGATTTTTTTCTTATAATGGTTTGGGATAATAAAAAGGATTTATAGTGTTTTTTCCATTTATGGAAAATAATAAAAGAACATTTTATAAAATGACCCTTTTATTAAAATTAGTTTTTAATGAACATATATTCCAAAAAAGGATATTTAATTATATATTAATCTAGCTTAATTTTTTTTATAATTAAATTTATGGATTTTATAAAGGGTTGTTGTGTCCTACAAATATTGTTTACCCTATGGAATATATTATAATTTAGTTGTAGGATTTGGGTTCACATCTCAATTACTAATGGAGTGTTGATTGTTACTGGATTGGTTGGTACCTTTATAACATTTGGAAGTTAGTGTTATATTTAATTTAGTTTCCTAGCTACGCAGGCCAAATAAGACATATATATTAAGTATTTTTTATTTAATGGATGTTAAATTATATATGTGGTATTTTGGATTCTAAAAATAATGGTTTTTATATTGGAGGGAGTTAGAGGTGAGATAAGGGAATTTCTTTTTTTAAACTATTTATTATTATTATATTATTTCTTCATATTCATTTTAATTTGCATGGATATCTTACTAGAAGATGGGTTATGCCGAAATTTTTGGTGAATCTTTACTACAAATTAAATTGCTTATATTTGGGTGAAATGGTCCACAAGTTCAGTACATGGATGCCTATGAACTAGTTGTCAGCCTGTGGGCTTTAAGAATTCCCTTTGGACTAGTGATAGATAGTGTTGAGTGAAGGTTTAAGTGGAAGCTTTGGTCATATTGATATAGAACTACTACTATACAAGCATATGCTACAGTACTTGTCGTTGCTATATTAATACAGTAGCATCTACAGTGCCCATAGAAAAAAATGCTACAACCCCTATTGAAATCACCCCCAAAGTTTCCATTGGGATTTGAACCCTACTCAGATAAAAGATTTCAAGATGAATTTTCAACTCAAGAAATCCCACAAGTGAAAATAAGTAATATTAATTATATAAATTACAAAAAATTTAAGCTATTCATATTAAAATTTAAAATAAACAATAATAAAACATTCATTTTAATAATTAATTATATTAAATTAATAATTAAAAATTATTAAATAATAATTGTAATACAAATTAAATAAAAATGTATTCGAATAAATAAGATTCAAAGTTAATTATGTAAATTAAAATCATATTAAGATTATTAAATATTAATAATTAATAAGCCATAAATATGTTTTAATTAATAAATGAAAAATAAAATAACTGAATAAGTATTAAAAATGAATAAATATCAAATATATTAAAATTAATAATAGTAAAAAAATAAATAATAATATAAAATGAGTAAACATATAAAATATAAAATAGATAATTATTCTAAATTGTATAAATTGTAATAATATTAAGAACTTATATATTATATACATTAAATACATTTTAAAAATATTTAAAATAAACAAATATTCATATTAAAAAAATACATATTTAAAAATACATTTATATGAAAAATATTCACCATAAATTTGTTATTTAAAATTGATAAATAATAATTTTATAAATATTTAAATAAAAATAATAATTAAACAATGAATTAAAATTATATATATAAATTAAAAGATTATGAAAAATAGTAAATATTAATAAATAAAATTATATAAACAAATATTTAAATGATAAGGACGAATACTATTTTTTTTGATAAAAAGAAAACTTCTTATCAGTGTTGAGGGAAACCCATTATATATCTCTTAAGCCCATGAAAAATGTTGCATGCATCAAGTCTCTCTCACAGTTTGCTCGTATCTTGTCTATGCCATCACTTATCCGCATCAAGCCCACATCATTGCCCCTATGTCAGCACCTACATCTATGGTTTTATCATAAATCATACAAGGGGCATTACTAGATTCTCAAAATGTTCTTTCTTGATGTAGGATTATAGGTTTGACCTCTGGCGCAACCCCAACATCATATCTAAATAAATAATAAATATGAATAAGTTTAAAAACAGTTAAATGAATAAATATAAATACTGAATAAATATACAAATTAGATAAAATAATAAAATTATAAATGAATAAATATTAAAATATAAGAAATAATATGAAAAAACTAATATTAAATATAAATCTAAATACAATTGAAAAACGAATACATATTCAAAAAAATTTATAAATGAATAAAAAAAATTATTATAAAAATTAGAAAAATAATAAAAATGAATATTAATTTAAAAGTACACTTAAATACAAATGATTTCAAATAAATAAATAATAAAAATGAATAATTAGTAATTGTATAAATAATGAAATAAAAAATTAAAAAAATAAAATGAATAAATAATTATTTTATAAATGAAATCTATATTAAAAATATTAAATATTAATATATATATATAATAAAAAATAAATCATTTAAAAAATATCTAATGAATCAATTATGAAAAATATTAGATTAATAGATATTAAAAACGAATAAATTACAGATATATGGAAAAATAATAATTAATGATAATTGAATAAATATTAAAAGGAAGATATTAAATAATTTAAAAAGAATAAAGTGGCCAAATATTGAAAAAAATGAATATATAATATTAATTATATATTAATTTTTTTTAAAAGTTTAAAACAAAAAATGCGTTTAATTTCTTTTTATTTATATACTAAATATTTACAATAAATTTTTATTTATTTAAATTTTAAAAATATTAATTATATTTATGTAATTAATAATATAAGAATTTAAATACTCTTGAAAATATTTTATAAACATTTAATATATATAATTGACCTTTTTTAAAATATTATAAAATTATATTCGATAAATATTAATTATATTTTGGGAAAATATTATTAATAATATAAATGATTAAATATTTTACACTAAATTAAAGTATATAATTATGTTTAAAAATTTTATAATCATGTAGTATTTAAATACATAAAAGATAAATTTTACTAACTAAAGTATAAATATTAAATTTACTATCAATTCAAATTTTAAAAAAAAAATCTTTGGGATTTTAATTTAATAAGAAATTTAAAAAAATTATATTGAGATATACATATATTTATTTATTATAAAAATGTGGATACTTCCAAATTCAATTTTTTTTATATCATAAGCCTGCTATTTTAACTAGGTTGAGAGGGAACACTTATATGACTCAAAGACCCATAGTGAAAATATGTGAATTACATGGCCAATAGACCTTGGGGTGTAAGAAATTACATCTTTTTGATGACCCAAATGCACTAGAAAACCCCATCTCAGACACCTAGCTCATGACTTCATGTTTCTAATGGATTATAGTTCCCTTATGCAGAGCTACACATTTTTATGTGTTACTTATTTCTACAAATCACTGTATAAATGGTAGTCAGACCGGTTTAACATGTGACATTAGGAACACCTCCCTATACACCAGAGGAATCTAATTAGAAGAGGGGTTCTAAGGTGGTACTATGGTGAGAGGATACCCCCATGTTAGATTGAATAATAATAAAAAATAAAAAAATAATCCACCATAGTAAATAATTTGAGAAAATATTCACTAAATAAAAATAGAAATTTACAGTAAATGAAATATATAAAGGGAAAAACAACCATGTCTTCCATAAAAAGATCCTCCACTAGGATAGTTATATATACATACCAGAATAAAATAAAAAACATAATGACATTGGCTCCTAGAAATCCAGAATCTATACCTGATACCAAGATCCATGAACATGTTTGATCCATGCCACTTGGTCATTCTTAGGCATTAGTCCAACATGTACCTACAATCAAGTAAAAGTTTTCTTGGGTACATAAGTGTTTTGGTGACATGAGTTGAGTGTAATTAAAAAACTCATTAGGGAAAAATAATGATGATACCATACTAATAATAATATGTTTTGATATTGGAGTGTGATGTTCCTAGTTAAAATAAAAAAATACTAAAAAAGATAAAGATAATATCGATCCTCATGTTTGTAACCCAAATTGTCCATACCCTATTCAGCCTATGTCAGGGTGTATCTAAGCATGCCGCGAGGACCATTACTCCTATGTAACATTTGATCTACGAATCCATAGTATATACAACCAGTCTTCATGAAATAAGGGATGCATCCCATAATAGTCTTATTTTCCATGCTCTAAATCCAAGGTATCCCCTCACATCCATATAGATTTGAGGACAATGCCCACAAAATTCCTATCATCCAGTATCCTAATCAAAGGAAACCTATATCATCCTCAAAACCCTAATAATGAGTGTCCTAATAGTCCCATCATTGAGGATACTAATCCAAGGCATCCATTATCATATTCTATCAACTCTATGGATGAGTTCCCTATAACAATATCGTCTAGGATTTTAATCCTCGGCATCCCCTATTAGTATTTGAGCCCATATGCATGGTGACTCCTATCATATACCAAATTCATAATCAATGGTAGACCCAACCACTTTTCTTCATGTCCATGGTATCTCAATCCATAACTAGTTCCAAAACATTGCATCAAATACATTCACCTAGCACCATATCAATGGAATCCCAATCATGTAATCTTTATCCATAAGGCACATCTGATAACCTTCTATGAATTAAGAAATAGGGATGGCTTAACACATAGCCCCATAATCACTATCCACAACCCTTTGGGCTCATCATTTAGGTGTGGGTTCCACTGGGATACCCACTACCATCTCACATACAACCTGACAAGTTCGATCTATCATCATGGAACCCACTTGGTCCCCTTGCTCACAACACTATAGAAGAACCCTAATAAGGTCATTATCCTCACTCACATTCTTGATAAACACATGAAAAAATATGATTTCATGCCCTATAAAAATATCAATAGGGTATAATGGTCTCATCAGCTACACAAGGTCTTTCAACATTGAAAACAACCATGGTAGGACGATGACCCACCACGGTCCTTAGGGTTTCTCTAGGTTGGTTTTGTCACCCAACCTTATCTCAATATTCATATGTGTTTTCAAAGTAGTCCTATGTAATGGAAGAGAAGCCACATCATGTTCAAAATCACCTCCAAGTGGTGTGGAGTCCACTCAATACCTCACCATCCCGCCATTCTCTATTGGTTTGGCCACCTCTGGGCACAACACCCCTTTCGAAATGGGTGATTGTGGAATTATACACAAGGGATACTATGTCTCATCAAGTCTAGGATCACCTATATAGACATTTGGATGCCAACCTACATATCTAGGCTCCCAAACATGGCTATCAGTGACCAGGATGTCAACCCTACATATTAGTGTTGTTTGTGACCCCTATTTCTCACACACATTAATTAAGCATTATAAATAAGCTAAAATATTTAATTCAATTTAAATATACAAGGTAAACACCCTAGGTATCATTTCAAATAATCCACATGATTCCTATAGAAAAAATTAATTTCATTTAGAAATTAAAGGAGACCACCTACCATTATTTAGAGCATTCCCAATTTTTCACCAAGGCTCAGTAATAGCTGTCATGGATTATATACTCTCATCCAGCCACATTTTTTTATTACTGAATATCAAATCCAAATATTTATCCACTAAAACGTGGCTTAAACAAATAATTTTTTAATTTTAGTTTTAATAATTAAATAATTTATTTAAATCCAACACAACATAAGTCCATATAACACCCCGAGTGTCCAATAATCATTGGATATTATATCATCATGGTGACATACACCCCCAAAAAATCCATGATCCCAGAATTAGAGAAATACCTATCCTATTCCACCAATTTTATCATTATCAATTTATATTTCAATGTAAAACTAAGGAAAAGTCCACAACGCAATGTTACTTTGGAAATTCCTTAAACCAAAAAACCATAAAATCATTCTATTAAATCAACAAACTTGGATTCAGGAAATTACCTTTGATATATAGGTATATATCTACTCCCTAGTAATATATTAATTTCCAACCTAAATAGAAATAACGTTGATTCATATAGGAAGGGAATGAAAATTGACGGGAGCAGGGAGACTGAGATGTAACTTGCATCCTCATCTATATATTCCAACGAAACACATCCCATATAAGAGAGATATATCGAGGGTAAAGGCAATATACCCCCTTATTTCGTGAAAAAAATGTAGGGAAGAAGGGTGATTCCCCCTATAAAACTCGATGTGTCATAAGGGTCATTTTGAACCATATATTACCCCACTAGATGGTTGGTGTCCTGTTGTATCCCATGAAGCAATGGATACCCTTCCCACTCTCGGGGCCCTCTTATGCCCCCATGAAATCCTTAAATTTCATCCTAATCTCAAACACCTCTTTTGAGGTGTCTCATATCTTGGAACATAGTCTTGAATATTATTTCACAACACAAACCATATAATAAATCAAAAATTCAAAAATATTACTAAATTTTGTATGGATATACTGACACAGGATCTTATATCCTCCCCACCTTATTACTTATAATCCTATATATGTCTCGGTAAACATCAAACCAACCGTCTTGACCCACCACTGTATCAAATTTTACCTCAAATATCCATGTTCCACCTCTACACACCCAAAACAATTATTAAGTTCCACCATGAACAATATCAGTTTAAACAACAAAAATCCAATCCATGTATCTTAACCTCCACTAAAAAACTGAGATGACACATAACTATGAACTTCTAACTAAAGGCATAACCACATCATTTCGATGTTCTTCACCAAACCCATGGTTCTCCCCACCAATGTGCAGAGCTTTTAGAGACTAATTCTGAGTCAGGATTTCTATAACATCAATATTTTCTATTCAAACAAGCTTATAACATCCTATTAGTTCTCCCATAATGGTTCTTAGCTCTCTCCCCATTTTCATGAATGAAAATTTCTTCCTCACTTTTCGATCATAATCTACATCGGTTCAATTCCAAACAACAAAACTCTAACCCGATCAAAAATTATTTTCCATTAAATCCCTACACATCCTCAAAAACATTCTTATTGAATCCCATATGACATTATTGAGGTGGTTTCCTACTCATTAAATCCCATTTTACAAAAAAAAATACCAGTCCCCCCTGTTCGTAGACCCTTCCTCAAAATGCTATTCTCTCACTGCCGAAGAGGCCCCAAACCAGATAATTAGGACTTCCTCTCATAGATAATACCATGATCATATTTTTATACTCACTTAATCTAATATGATAATTCAAGTGGAATTCCCTAGATTAACCATTCATTATCCATTTTCATCATCATGTCCTACCCTGACCACTAACACACCACCATAATGATTCCCACTCAGAGTTTCATGAACCTTCCCAGGGTTCACCCCCATTCTCAGACTCCACCTGACACTAAAATCAGATTATACGTAGATATCACTAATAAATCCAATTGTTCTCAAGACAATTTATCCACTCATATTAGAAATCCAAATTGACTATATGATGATAAGTTATGTAATCCCATGACAATTCTCATTTTAGGGTCACATACTAGAGACAAACATCCTTCTCAACAGCTTAGGATCACCATTTTCATCTCATTACTAAAATAATATTCTCCTTTTCATAAACCATTACTCATTTATCACTAGAAAAAAAAGTTGTTGTGGTCCACACCACCCACTCTCGGGCTCCAATCGACGACACTAAAATTACAACCCATTTCCAACTCATGAAAATATAACCAATGAAGACCATAATTTTATATCTCCACCATGGGATAAAATTATTAAAATATCCCTTCAAGAAGAACAACAAAAGATTCCATATCTATCCACTAGATAGTATTTACAATATATTATAACATCAAGCAGTCAATACATGACCGACATTTACAAAGATCAGTTGGGGCACTTCACCTAATCTAATTTTGGTGTCTCCACTACCATGGATGAACATTTTTTTGAAATTAAAACAAAAAGTCAGTATATAATATATAAAAACCATTAATTACCATCATTCCTCATTCTACACCCCTCCAATCATATATAGAAACCTAAAACTAACATGTTTGAGAGTCTCCTTCCATCAATGTGAAGTTAAATATTCTCTAGATCAAATCAGTATTGACAAGCTATTATACCCCTTATAATTCCTCGTTAAATTTATAATCCCAGTCATGTAATGCTTCATCAATTACCACTCATCTCACAATTTCTTTACAGAACAATAGGTTTTTATCATAAGTATATATCATGTCAACCTCACCTATATGCCTAGCCACCGATTGATGTCATTCAAGTCATGAGAATCCACCTATTCTCTAAACACACTACTCAAGGAATCCTATACATATATATAAAAACTTCTTTTTGGTACTATCCTCAAATACAAACATTGATAACTAAAGGACCAACATCCATGGTTTTCATTACCAAAACCACAATCACCTCCCTTACACTAGTATCATACCCCAAAGAACCACCCATGATCTCTATCACTAAATAAAACACAAACATTTTTTAACACCTCTAATGGAATCCCACAATAAAACATGTCATATAATCACTAAGGTTTGTGTTGAAACTAAGGGTATCATGTTCTCCCACCTAGCTCTACTAGTCTAGATGCATGAAGTTAACATCCCACTAGACATCATCCAAGATCATTTCTCATCCCATGAATTCATACAAAAACACATCCTCTCAAGTGGTCTCCCATATGATGAAATATCATGATGAAACATCACCCAGCATTAATAATCCATCCACATAGAGAATCAAAAAATAAGACTTCTCCGAAGAGGATTAAATCTCATTGTTCAACATTTCCCATAACCAATGGAACTATATTAGACAATATATACTAATATAAACACAACAAGTTTTTTTATTATGTAAAATAAATTTTCAATATATTTGAAAAAAGGTTCTATAATTTGTTACTGTAGTGAGTAAACTGGAGTAACCCCATGAGAAGTAGCCTTCCACATATTCTATCTAATGGATGAACGTAGTGAGAAAATAATTTACTAGATGGAGATGTCCTTGTAATTTATCTATAATTAATATATGAAATTATCTATAATATTATTGGGTAGATGGTTTGATTGATAATATTATCATCCTATGTAAGGCGAATTTAAATTGGGATGAACAATCCTAATCACCAAACAAGACTCGATGATTTATACATCACATAAAAGAAAGAAAATAAATTGAAAAAAAATATTTTACATTATTCTAGTCATGTCATAAATTTATGAGAGAACACTAAAAATATTATTCATTTTCTTATAGATAAGAAAATAAAAATAACTCGCTCACTTTTCTCTCCAGTCATGGGTCTTAGATAATTAACTCATAATCTCACACTAGTTTTTTGTGGTTCAACACAGCTACTAAGAGATTCTCTACAACACCACTTTATAGAATTGTTTTCTATTTAATTATTCTACATTTACCAATGAGTTTCATGATCAACCTTCAATTGATGGAAGAAATTGTTTATAAACTGTAGCACCACTTGATGAAACTACCAAGGTCCTACCACCATGGAGAAACTAGTACGTTAATGGGGGTGTATACATAACTATGTAAATATACATGTTGAAAACAATTACCCATTTATGGGTAACCCCTGAATATAAACTCTGAATGATAGATCTTATGAACTATGTCTGGTCATCAAAGAATCACTGTAGAAAATCCTTATTCTGATGAAGCATCCTTTCTAAACTACGTATGATACTGACAATCTATTAGAAGTCATATCTGATAGAAAACTATTTATCCAAATGAATATAAAGTATAATTTTAGGAAAATATTCATAATGTCTATTTGATGAACTTTGAAAAATATCTCAAATTGGATAACACGATCCAGTGAACCTGGAGTTAGTTCAAAAAAACTTGAAATCTTTCACATAAAAATAGCTAAAGGATTTAATTATTTTTATTATTTTATTCATGTAATATTTTACTCTTTATGATGTAAGAAGTGGTCACCTATCCATCCAATCAGCTACGTATGACTAAGGTTCAATACTACCTCATACATTCAATGAATATATCCTTTTTAAACATATATATAGTATTTTTCTTCCCAGAAATATTTAAAATATCTAACACTTTATACACATGTAGACTCTGATTGATGTCATACATTTTGTCAATATGATTTGTTCACACAAGACACACTAGGTTTCAAGGAAAATAAATGTCACTATGGCTATCATAAAAAAATATTCCTCACTGTAATTCAATTCCAAGATCCTTTAGTAAGTGAATCAAAAAAATAAATCCTTCCCTAAATTAGTAGTATAAATATACTCTACTTATATTTTGGATGAATCAACCACTAGTTAGAACTGAGACATATAACCTAATGTTGTTCCATAAATAGTAAAAAAACATGTAATAATTCTCCATGAATCATCTTCTTAAACAAAATATGCATCTACTAAACCATTCCACTAGTTATCATCTCTAAAATAAAAAGATATATCTTCTTTCCCATTAAGTAACATATAATCCATTCCACAATTTCCCACTATTTTCTTCTATGACTGGGCATAAAATGAATAACAAATAAAACTACAATATCAATATCTAGTTGATTATAAACCATTTCAAATATAAAAAATCCTTCCACTGAAGCGTAAGGAATGTTCTCTATGTCAAAAACATCTCCATCCATTGATGGTTCATGGTTTTTGTTTGTATTAAACTATATAGAGAGAGGGGTTGAGATAAGTTTTCAAATAGTCATTTGGAATCATTTTATGACTTTCCTAATGTATTATTTTTATAAAAAACCGATGAGATGAATTTATTATCCCTATCAATTATCATCCCCAATATATTTTAACATACCCAATGTTATTTATCTTCAATATTCATAATGGATCTAAAATTTGTTCCTTAATATATTTGAACATTGGAATAGTAATTAACATATCACATATGTACAAATGTAGTATGATATCTATTCCATCATCCCATATCATTTTATAACAATAGTGTTCAAACATGCTTCTATTAAAACATTATTCATACATGAATGTTTTGAACTTCTTATTCCACTATCTTGGAGATTTTTTGACGGCCTAATGACATTGATTCAACATAAAAACAAAATATTCATTTTAAGGAACATGCAGTTTACTGGGGTAAAACGTGTAAATTTATTCCTGAAAATCCCCATGAAGAAATTATGATTTTACATCCTTCTACTTCATATTTAGAACATAAATCAAAACATTTCTAATCATTGTCTTAATGATTGTGTTATTTGCAACTAGTGAGAAGATATTTGAAATGATAACTCCCTATTTTTTTCAAAATAACATTCACCACCAACAATTATTGGTATCTCTTAATTTAATAAGCATATTCTTTCAAAAAAAATTCCCATTAATTTTCCAGACTTCTTTTTTCCTTTTGGTGTGTCATCAAACTCCCATGTGTTCTTGAGATTTAATGAATTCATTTCAAATTATAAGGATCACTCCCACTATTTGAAATCACTCATAGTAGATTATTCATCTTGACTATCAGGTTCCCCTACGTTCAATTGGAGTAAGAATATCATATCAGATAAAAACCCTTGAATAGGTTTCTTGATACAAGTTGATATCCTCAGCACATCCTTTGGCCAATCTGTCTAAAATACTCTATCTGATAGTCTTCTTTCTGGTAGAGGAATGTCTGATCATCCTATATCTAGTACATTATTATATGAAAATTCATAATTTATTAAGGATATATATGATCTACCTTTATCTGGTATTCAAACTATCAATGCATTAAGATCTAATGTTTCTCCTTAAATTTCCATAGTGTAGGTTTCTATGGAAATCTCAATATGATCTTCCTAAACATCAATTGTATAACTATCCTCAAATTCTTTTTTAGATAGGTTCTAATCCTTCCAAAAAAATTTCATCATTAAAATCAATATCTTGGATCTAGATGACTTGTTTCTTTTCATGATCCTACAGTAAAAAACTGATTTCCTCTTATGAAAAAATAACAAGGAAACAATCTTTGGATTTAGACTCAAACCTATCACAAACTTTATCATAAATAAAAACATATACATTAACATCATAAGACTATATTACAAATAATGGTTCCACTATCCCGGTTGGCCACATGGACTAAAGGACATCTCCCCAAACACTAGAAGTTTTTGACTAGTAGTGAGGTCCTAGGGTGTGTGTTTAGGGAGACTGCTACGTCTTGTTAGAGTGTAACACAACAAAATATTATATTATTCAAATTGAGGAAGCACAATAATAACTGAAAGGGACAGAAACATCAAATATATATATATATAATAATTCAATAATTAATCTCATATACAATTAAGATCATGTTATGTAATGTGTCTACAAAAAATCCAAAACATGTATACATGCATCAGTACAATACATGTATCTGAAAAAAGGTCAAAAAATAACTATCTCCAAATATCTCCAAGAGCTGTATCTCATTCATCATCTCCCATACTTCTAATCATGTCACAAAAACATGAATCAAACAATGGGAGCTTTCTCCAGTCCCTAACTGCATCCATATAGTCTATCTGGGTACCCAACAGTGGCCTCAGAAATGTTGTGAGATAAAATCCCAGTATGGAACCACCAATTGTGTCTATAACAATAAAATCTTTGTAATTCAAGCTAAATAAGTATGAAATTTATTTCACAAGTATGAAATAATAAATGTAATGTTCCCATGGGATAAATAATAAAAAAAGGTGATACTGTAAATCCCAACAAGGATCCCTATATTAAATATTCAATCTCCTATAATAAGGAAGCTATATGAAATATATAAATAAAATCCACTATGTTTTTTTACATCCAACCATATTATACGAACTACAATCATTTCATAAAACCTCTATATAAAATCAATCACATCCTTTCCATATAACCAAGATTGTCATGTCAACCACAGTCACACTGTTCAACCATGAATACCACATTTACCACAATCATGATGTATAAATTGATGTGTAAAATCCTAGGTGTCAGATCTAAGGAATCCTAATCGAGTACGAGGAACATCTCAATGGAAAATTAGTTTAACATAAAATGGAGTTCTAGGTTCTTTAAAATAGAACATGTCACACACGATTCCATTCAATAAATATCCACGGGGTAGAATGAGTCTAGGAATCATATTGAATAATTATCTTTAGAGCATTATAAGTCAATGTAATCCAATATCGTTTCAATTACCCGTGGATTAGCATACTCATGGATTCCTAAATAATAATCCAACTGATTAAACATATATTATTCATTTAAATTCATCAAATTCATCCATTTACATTTCCTAAGTTTACCAACTCATAAAAACCATCCATTACAAATTTAAATCAATAAAAATCAATAAATGGAGTAAAAATCAATCTCTTATTCAGTTTCATTCCATTTAATAAATTTATTATTCTTCCTCAGCCTAGTCAAGATCGTACAAATCCCATTGATGGTATAGAAAAATGGAAAAGCAATGGAAATCATATAGAACACCCCGGGGGTTACCTTGGTTTGGTAAAAACCTCCAAAAATTCTATAGGAACTAAAGAACATCCCTAAATTGTTACAATTCATCAATTAAAAAAATTTAATTAATTAACGAGGAACCACCAGAATGTCTATTGAGCATCACATTGAAACTTATCTATGAATAACAACAAACCATAGTAGATGATATAGACCAACTACTGTAGGTCCATAGAAGATTGATCATCCAATATCAACTATTGAATCGATCTAGATAAGAAGAAAAAAGATGAATTAACTAGAAGTGGGTAATATTAACTTGTAGCTAAATAAAACTATACATACCATGGAAAATAAAAAATGGAGAATAATGAATGGAATACTAATTGGTGTGAATCTGAAAAGAACAATGGTTCTCGATTCCAAGCTCATATGGAGAAATAATATCAAATCCTATGATTTGGATTTTAACAGAAGATCCCAACATCCAAAACTATCCAAAAGAGTGAAATGAAATTATAATTTAGGTTAAAAATATTTTAAGGGAAAAATAGTCATTTTCCTCAAAACACGGGGTCCCATGGTTTTTCAAATCAAGCGCCAATGGAGATCCCTTTGCAGCTCCAAGGGGAACCCTGCATAGGCAGTGCACACATGATTCCTACATGTTTCAGAATCATGTCTCATCCCACATTAAAAACTTTATAGGCCCTTACATGGGTATACAAGCCTATCCAAAAAGTTTTCTTATACCATGCGACTCTTTGATACCTTTTTCCATCACCACAGCGTTATGGATAAACGTGTGGATTGTCATGCATGGTTTCTTTTAACCATGAATCGTTTTTTTCAAATATCAGGTTCTAGGTTCCTAACAAGCCCTATATTCCTTAGAAACCCATTCTATCTCATCAGACATTCAGATTGGTCCATGAACAATCGTTTAAATGGAAAACAAATAGATCCATATCTTTTATGAAAACCCGATGTCTTACTGTCTTCCCCCATAAAAGAAATTAATCCATGTATTTCCCTCTCAAGGGTGGTCAAGAATTGACTGAGAATAACTGCATCCACTAAGCATGCACATCATCCTCCTTATCCCATGTAACAATCTATAAACGAACATTATTCTATATCACCCTTACTAGAGGTACTAAACAACCTCAGAGATCCTTTGCGATCTTATTAACAATATGAATCCGATGATCCTCAATGGATGAATCTTCCTATAACTCCACCTCATCTGGCTACAGAGTGTGAGATTGGTCTGAGTGATAATAAAACAATAGAGATACATGGAAGATGTTGTGCATGACCTAGTACCTCTATGGTTACTTTAACCAATATGAAATCATCTTGACTATCTTTAAATTCTCAGAATACCAAAATTATCATGGTGAATGTTTACCCTTCCTCTTGATATGTTTGTGTTCCAGCCTCAGTGAGATACATAAAAAAACATAATCCTTGACCATTACATCATGAGGTAATCTATGGTGATTAGGGTATTCTTTTTTTCAAGACAGTGTGGTATCCATATTAGTTCTAATCAACTAGACCTACCAAGAAGTCTTATGCACAATATTTAATCAAAAGAAAGCTACCACACCTGCCTCTAGATAGAACTGGGGTGATCAGTCTGGCCAACCGTAAAATTTCTTATAAGGTTATATCTATATAGTACCGTGATATATATTATATTAGGTGATCTAATCTAGAGTTATACACCTCTCCCACGATCCCCCAAAATCAAGGACGCATATTCTTAACATTTTCTCAAGAACCCGTATCGTATTCCTTGAATAGCCATCAGTCTGGGGGTAGTATGTCTTGGTCAGAAGCACCTGTATAACCAAATACCTCTAGAAACACTACCAATAAATGATATGTAAACAATACATGACTATATTAAATGATAGCATGAGAGACCTCATTATGTCACACTATCTCAGATATACACAACTGTCCATGCTCATCCATAATCATGGTATCTTTGATTGGTAGGTAATGTGAATCCTTTATGAGACTATCAACAAAAACACACACATCATCACTACCTCAAGGAGGAAATGATAAAATAGTCATGAAATCCATCACAACATGATCACATTTCCATGTGATAATGGGGAACTTTGTAAAGGTTCATCTGGTCACTGATGTTATTCCTTCACCTGCTGACAGGTGGAGTACCTCATAAAAAAAAAGATACCTCCTGTTTCATCTTTGCCCACCAATAAAAGTGACATAAATAATGATAAATATTGGTAACTCTAGGATGAACCGCCCAAACTGAGGCATGAATATCCCACATTAAATCCTCTTGAATGTCCACTATAACCCAAACATGACCATCGATATGCAAGATCTCATCCCCACCGACTATCTAAGAAGACGGAAGGTCCTCCCCTATTGAACATGTTGTCTTGAAGCATCAAATTGATTATGATTTTAGGGTTGATTTATAGTATTGGTAATACCTCAGCCTGTCCCTCAAGGAGAATTAGTGGTTTTTAGTGTGAATTTTTAATAACAATGAACAAAAGAGGGGGGGTATTGAAAATTATTTTATGAAAATGACTAGATTTAAAGAGATTAATAGTTGATAAATAAAGGTTTTGTTTTACAATTATGAGGTAAGAAGATCATATCATGTTCACTACACATATTGATGAGTTCATTATTCTTAATAATAAAAAAGGTTTAATGGAACCCTTTGGTTGAGGGTTTTCAAGATCATGACTTTCCTCTTGCCTCTTAAAACGATGCTCTAGGAACCATCCCTTGACACAACAATCGTGTTTTCAAGGTTTGGGTATCAAAAAAAAAAGAAAATAAATGCTAAAACTCATAATGAGATCTTATGTATGTGTGTGATAAATAGGACTTGTGTCTTTTACAATCATAACAATACAATATTTCCTCTTGAAAACATAACCCAATCAGTGCTGAGATAAAAAGTGTTTCACTTAATTATAACAAAATAAAGGAATTAAGAGGAGAATCACATCAAGGTTAAACAAAATTGAAATATTTAATCAACAAATTACAGAAAAATAGTAGAATAACAAGTTCCATAACTCCCTCCCAAGTTTGTGCAGCTCCCTTGAAACGATTTTCCACCGTTTAGCTCGCTATCGAGAGGAGAAGGAGGCTCGGGTGGAACTGTACCTTCATCCATGATCCCCATATGAGGATAAGGGAATCCAGAAATTCTTGGATGAGTATTTGAGTCCTTTGGGTCTTCAAAGTAACATATCTTTTCCTCATGTACGAACTTACAAATGGGGAGCCCAAGGTTCCATTTTATAGGAAAATGGGAATGTGGTTTTAAGAACATAGATATCATAAAACCACACAGAGGTTTTGACCTCCCGACAACCTTACATCACTTTGGAAAAAATAAAAATGATGTACCTCAACCTCATTGATATATCCACCAAATTTTTGGTGGAATTTGGACACCTACAACACCAGATATGGATAGTTCACAACACACCACTTTTGACTTCATGTAGATTCAGTGTGCTGGACAGATCAGGTTGGTTGGGACACTAGATGAATGAATTCGTCTTGGATTCATTAAAATGATATATATCCAAAGTAATTTGAACATGGTCACAAAAGTTCATCTCATTTGGGTGCACGGTGCAGTAGGGGTGTTCAATTAAGTAAATAGGTGTGCTTGCATCCTACGCAGCATGACCCATTTTTCTTGAACTTCTTTATGGGCCCTCTAAATAACTTCCACCTTCAATGAAATTATCAAAACAAGTAACATAAAACTTTTTAAAGGTGATAAACAAATAATTTAATCAAAAATAAATTGAAAATTTGTTATTATATTTTTAATTTACAATACTACTTCAGTTTAAAACAGTGGTTTAAGGGTGAAAATGAAACAGTGAATCGCGATATGATCACACCTCCACACCTAAAAATTTTCACTCCTAGGAAAAGTCAAATTTCCAAAATTTATTCATGTAGATATTTCCAAATTCATAGAGATTTAGCATTCAATGAAAATATAATTCTTTATACAAATGTGATCAAATTAAAAATCATACCGATGAGTTATTCTCAGTGATCATGAAAAAAGAAATCTCAAAAATTGTATCCAAATGAAATTCCAAGAGATTTATGATACCAAAAAAAGAAAATAATTCAAAATATAATCATGTCACTAATTATCTACATCTGTGTGTGACAAACATTCCACTCCATACTTTCCACTTTCTATCGAGTAAATATAAGTTATCTTAATAATTGTCTACTTAGAAGATCCTTTCCACCGAACATCCACCAAATCCTTTGAAATCAAATATCAAAACCCACTCCCTTAAGAATTATTAGAAGTCAAACCATGTGCTCTCGACCTAGATATCCCCATATGATGTACATTTCATCACTCCCCTCATTTATTATTATTTTTTAAAAGATTCACTTAGAATAAATCTCACAGTCTTCTACCAACCTATGTTTGGTCTCCTTATGACACTGATTGTAATAGTTATAACAAGATCAATGGTCGAGGAAGGGTGGTTTTTGACCTGCCCAATATACAAAGTTTTTTCTAAGGGAGTACAACAATTGGATAACAGGTATACACATATAGGCCAATCTGATATAATAATGATATAGATTGAATAAGGAAAAAAATTATGGAAAAATGATTTGGAAAAGTAGAGAATAGTCAACCTAACTTATATTTACCTTATATTAAGAAAGAAATTTTCATAATTCATGGTTGGGTGAAAAAATATGTGGAGAGATTAAGTGAAACAATTTTACATTAAATTATTCAAAAAAAGGGTCTCATTATTCTCAATGGTTTTGAAATGATACAACCATTTATATCATCGATAAAGAACTAAATTTAAAAATAAAGTCACATCATAGTATTGAATTTATTCTAAAATAAAAATTTCATCAGAATGTTTTTTGAATATTAAAACAACATGAAATATGGAAATTCCATGTGAATTTTCAATAAATTCCATGATTAAAAATTCATCTTATTCCTTGACAAAGTGGGAATAGAAAATTAATATTCCATCACGAAGATAAGGGGGAGGGAAGCGGGGGATGTAATAATACAATTTTGAAAGATAAAATTGGAAAGTAAGAAAGATGATGAAAATTCCTGACTAACCCAGGAATATATTCATCCCCCAATACATAATGTGTGAAGTGTCCTCACTATAATAAAAGAAGAAGTTTGATGGTAGGATAAAACATAGTTAGTGTCATTCATACATTGATTTTTGAACATGGAGTTCCTCCATCAGGGAATCTAGAATGGATTCAGGTATGTTCTTCATCCACTACCCATTGACAGTGAAGGATTTCTTGGTTTCTTCATTTTGAACCTGAACAACACCAAATAGAGATATATTAGCAACAGTGTATGGTCCAATACAGCTGGAAAAAAGGTTACCTAGATGAAACTTCATCATTTCATTATAGAGTAGGACCTTCTTTCTAATTTGAAAATGACAATAAAGGATGAGATAGTCATGGAAAGCCTTGGTTCACTCTTTATAAATCATATAGTTATCATATGCATCTATTCTCATTTCCTTAATCTCTTTAATCTGTAACCCCCTTTGAGAACCTACACTAGAAAGATTATAACTAATTTGTTTGATAGCCCAGTAGGCCCGGTGATCAATATCAATGAAGAGGTGATAACTCTTTCCAAACACCAAATGATATGGTGACATGTCAATGGGAGTTTGGAATTTCGTACAGTAAGACGGTAAGGAATCATTGTGTCTAAGAATCCAAAATTTTCAATTAAGTTAAACTGCTTTTTCAAGAATATGTTTTAACTACTAATTTGACACCTCAACTTGCACATTGGTTTGTGGGTGATAATCATTAGAAACTATATCCTGAACCCCATATCAACGCATAAGTTATTGCATTTTTTGGTTTTAGAAATGAGAACCCCGGTCACTGATGATGAACCTAGGTTAGCCAAACTTATATAAACTTTGGGTTCTCAAGAATTCCAAAACTTCCTTAGAATCATCAGTCCTTATATCTTGTGCCTCTACCCATTTTGAAACATAATACACTTATAAAAGAATGTATTGTTTACCAAACGAATTGGTGACTGGTCTCATAAATTCAATTCTACAAAAATCAAAAATGTCATGGAAGTGGAATGTTTTTTGTGGCAACTCATTTTATTTAGATACATTACCCATTCATTAACAGCAAGGATAATATTTAAAAAAGTCATGGGCATCCCAAAACAATGTGGTCTAAAAGAGACCAGAATTAAGGACCTTGTGAGCAGTACGTTGGGGACCAATGTGGATCCCACAAGCAAGAGTGTGGGAAAACCTAAGGGAGGACTGAAACTCGCTATCAAGAACACAACACATGAGGAATTTATCACTACAGGTGCAGCAATGGTAGGTGTCATCATAAATGTACCAATGGGACTCCTGTTTTAGATGGTTGGTATGGTTTTTGTTGAAATAAGTAGGAATTAAAGATGCTACAAAATAATTTATAATTTCATAATACCAAGCAATAACATATTGTACTCGATATAGTTTCTCATCATGTCATTTATGGGAATATAGGGGGATGAGTCAATGTATGACGATGGATGAATCCTAATGATGTTGTTAACCACCATATTCTCTTCTCCTTTTTTATCCCTAATTTCTAAATTGAATTCTTGAAGGAGGATCATACAATGAATGAGATGTGGTTTGGATTTTGGTTTCTTAAGGAGATATCAGAGGGTTTCATGGTCTTAGAACACAATGAATTTGGGCCCTAAAAGGTATGACCTAAAATTTTTCATGGATAAAACAATGGAAATAAATTTTGTTTCAATTGCGGTGTAGTTTTCTTGTGGAGGGTCTAGTGTAAGTGAGGCATAAGCAATGACATGTGGAGGTCGATCGACCCTTTGTGATAAGAATTCCCATAATGTATAGTTATAGGAATCACACATGAGCTCAAATTGTAAATCACACCAAGGTGGCTGGATTAATAGGGGTGAAGTGAGCATACATTTTAATTTATTAAAAGCTCCATCACATTCTTTATCAAAAACAAATTCCTTTTCTATTTATAGTAACCAAGAGGGTGGGAGTGAAATATTACTAAAGTCATGAATGAAACGATGGTTACATCCAACCTAACATAGAAAAGACCACACATCCCAAACATTGTTATGGAATGGTAGGGAAGAAATTACATCCACATTTGATTTATCTACTTGGATACCATCCCCCAAAATTACATGTCCCAAAACTATACATTGTTGCACAATGAAATGACATTTCTCTTAATTTAATATGAGATTATTTTCAATACAGTGATGTAGGACTAAAGAAAGACTACTCAAACATTCATCAAAAGAGTAGCCATAGACATGGAAATCATCCATGAATACTTCCATGATATTCTCCAGGTAATCTGAAAAAATACTAACCATACACCTATAGAAAGTACTTGGAGAATTGCACAGACAAAATGACATCCTCTTATATAAAATGTGACAAAGGGGAAAGTGAAGTTTGTCATTTCCTATTCCTCATGGGAAATATGGATCTGAATGTATTTAAATACTCATAAAGGAAACAGGAATGGGACTTCCCAGCTGGCCTCTCAATAATTTGGTCAATGAATAGAAATTGAAAATGGTCCTTCCTAGTGTGATTATTTAGTTGAAAATAGTCTAGACCGCCACACAAACTATTTTGCACACGAGTTGGAACCAATTAATTATTTTCATTTTTTATTACAACAAGACCAGTTTTTTAGGAACCACTTGAACAGGAATAACCAATTGGCTGTCAGATATGGATTAAATGACTCCATTAACCAATAATCTTGTTACCTCTTTTTTTAATAGCAACTTGGAGGTTTGGGTTCAGTTTAATTTTTAACTTTCTCACTGGTTTAGCCTATTCATTTAACAATATATTATGTGTGAAAATTTATGTTCCAATACCAGGTATTTCAGCAAGTGTCCATCCCAAATAAAGTTTAATATCCATCAAATGTTCAAGAAGTCACAATTAATTCTTAGGAGGGAGTGAACTAGCAATGAGGACATCTATCTTATTTCTATTCTTCTGATACAAATATTTTAAATCTTGAGGAAATTTTTTTAGTTCCAATTTAGTTGTATTTTGTATTGATGGGAGTGTGTGTGGAAGTGAGAGCTCGCTAAAATCATTTAACTGCTCAATGGTTTTATCCTTAGATGAGTAATGAGATTTTACAAGCTTATCAGTATCATATATGGTCATTTGATCCTAAGTGTTCAAGAAATCGTCAATTAATAATCATGCATGACATTTTTATAAACTATTACAACATTCTATGCATGATTCATTTCATAACATTTCAACCAATGATGAAAAATTAGAAAGGGGAATGAGGAAATGAAAAAAGTTGTTTTCAGGGGAGGAGAGTACATTTACTGAATTTACTGAGAGAGATAAATGTTCTTGTGAGGGGTACTTCATGGAATCCTGGATGATGAAGTGGAAAATGCAACCATAAAATTCCATAGATAATGTACCATTGTGGACATTAATTATGGTTTTGGATATTTTCAAAAAGGGACTCCCCTATATAATTAGGTCATGTCCATTTATCCTATCATCTTCCATTTAGATAACATAATAATCAATATGAAAAATTAAAATTTTCACCCTCACAAGATCACTCTCTAACACACTAGAGGGGTGTGCAGTACATCGGTTGGCTAGTTGAAAAACAGTTCCAGTGGGCTTCAGTTCCCCAATCTGTAATGTAGAGTAAATGGAGTAAAGAATCACATTTATAGAATCACCTAAATCAATAATATAATTGCAAAATGAATACACCCCTATGGTGCATAGAATCGAGAATTTCCCAGGATCATTGAACATGGTGGGATGTGATGGATCTATTAATGCTGATACGTTCCTCCCCAATCTCACCTTTTTATATCACTGAAGTCACCCTAGGTGTGTTAACATATACTTTAGAAACATAGTGCATATTATAATATCCATCCCGGTATCAATCAAAGGGATTTTAACATGCACTTTTTTGAAATTTTGTAATATTTACTTATCAAGTCATGTTTCTTTTTTTTTCTTGGTCAGGTGGCTCTTTGAGGTTATGAAAGATGAATTGTTGGACTAGGTGAATCATCAACAGAAACACTCTTTACTTTGGAAGGGATTCTCTAAGGACATGTTTATACCTTATTTAGATAAATTCCAGTGGTTGGGATTGTGGTTTCCTTAGGAGGGGATGAATCTAGTGGAGGGTTAATTTTAATTTTATGTTTTATTCTACTCTGACGGATGATAGCACTAAAATTTCATTTATCCCTAGGATTAACTACTAGTTGAGAGGGTAATTTACCTGACCAATGACTTTGAATTTCTCCCATTGAGTTATCTAGTTGGCCTAATTTGATTTTTATGTCTTGTATGGATTTTTGAGTGGTTTGTTAGAATTGGAGATTGTTGGAAACCATTTATTTCATCATTTCTTCTATGATAGGATCAGGTTTTGGAGGGGGTTATTGGAAAGTCCTTCGGGGTGGTTGAGGATTTCTAGGTGGTGGTGGATGAATACTCGGACGTTTTTGGTTCCAACATTTTTGAGGTTGTTTTGAATACCCCCTTGCCTATAATATTGGTTTTACCTCCTCCAAGGGTTGGATAGATAGTAAGGTTCTTGAATAAAGGGTTGTTATAGGTGTGACCTAGAAATATTGCCTCACAACTCTCAGAAGTTTCTCTCAATTGAGGACATTGGTCAAAGTAGTGGGTTTTAGAAGAGAATATACCAAAATTGATGGGAGGAGGAGATTGGGATTTCCCTTTGGAAAGAGCATGTTGTCGATGAAGGGTACTTTCCTCTTCAAACATCGTGTCCACCTTCTTCTCAAATTTGGTACATTGCACCTCATGGACACCTCTAATGGGTACACTAGTCCATGTAAAAAATTGTTGAGTGTTCTATACCATGTTATCAATAAAGCTTCTGGCAGCAATTGGGTTCTTATCCATTAGTGCATGACCTGCAGTAGCATCAATCATATTACAATCAATTGGAATCAAACCTTCACAAAAATAATGTATTATAATTTGATAGATTATTTGGTGGTGTGCACAACTTGAACATAAAATTTTATAAAGTTCTTAATATTCATGACATTTTTCCCCTTGATATTGTATTATTCCACATAATTCTTTCCTTATTATTGCAGTTCGAGTGGATGGGAAGTATTTTTACTGAAAAAGTTGTTTCATGTATGCCCAACCTCTTATTGGGGAATTAACATAATAAATCCAATCTTTTGCAGTATCTTTTATTGAAAAGGGGAATGCTCTAATATTTACTCATTCCTCATCCACATTAGAAGGTTTTATTGTTGAAAAAATAGTGTGAAATTATTTTAAATTCTTATTTGGATCCTCTCCCAGATGTCTATGGAATCTTAGTAATAGATGAATTAAACCAGATTTTAGGTCAAAATTTGGTGCCACGCCTGGTAATTGACTGTATGTGGGTTGGATATCCAAATAAAGTGAGGTTAGTTATTTTAGTTTTCTATTGTTTTCATCCATTTTATACCCGTTTATTTTATTTTTGTTATTTGTTACAGAAGAATAAGATGAAGGATTAAAAATACTGTCGATGTTTTCTGTGTCCTCCTTCAAAGGGTTCTCTTTTGCGTCTTAGGGTCGCTGACGTAATATCCTCTCTTATTCGGGTTCAAAAGGTGGTAAATATTCCAGATTAGAATGAATTATTCACAAAAAATATAGAATAAATAAATAAAAACACAAAAATATAGGTAATGGTATAAGATAAAAAAAAATATATATTCAATAAAATTTCAAAAAACTTATAAAAACACACACTAAAAACCAATACGCTCCCCGGAAACGGTTCCAAAATTTGAACATGATTTCATGAAACATCATATTAATTATGATTTTAATGATGATTTATAGTATAGGTCAGACCCTAGGTCATCTCTCAAGTATATTTGGTTGTTTATAGTGTGAATTTTTAATTACATGGAAGAAAATTGGGGGAGGGTGGTTTTGAAAACAGTTTTAAAAAAATGACCTGATTTAAAGAGTTTAATAGTTGATAAGTAAAGGTGGAGTTTTAGAATTAGAATGTATTGAGATCATTTCATGTTCACTACACATATTTATGAGTTCATAACTATTAAAAATAATCATGGTTTTACGGAACCCTTTGGTTGAGGGTTGTCAAGATCTCGACATTCCTCTTGCCTCTTAAAACGATGCTCAAAGAACCACCCCTTGACACAAAAATCATGTTTTAAAGGTTTGGGTATAAAAAATAGAAAATAAAGGCTACAAAATCATACTGAGATCTTATGTGTGTGTATAATAAATATGATTATTGTCTTGTCCAATTGAGAAAATACAAGATTCCCCCCTGAAAACTCAACCCCATCAGTGTTGAGATAAAAAGTGTTTCACTTCATTATTACAAAAGAAAGATATTTAGAAGAAAATATAATCAATGTAAATAATAATTAAAATATTTACCTAAAAATTATTGAAAACCAAAAGAGGAAAAAGATCAATAACTCCCCCCCATGTTTGTGTAGATCCCTCGAAATGATTGTCCACTGTTTAGCTCGCCATTCAGAGGATAATGAGGATTGGATGGAACTTCACCTATATCCACGATCCCTCTATGAGGATAGGGGCCTCCAAAAATTTATAGATAAGGAGTGGATGACTTTTGGTTTTCATAATACCTGAGATTTTCTTCCTTCCTGAACTTACAAATGGGGAGCCCAAGGTTGCATTTTATAAGAAAATGAGAAATTGGTTTTCACCACACAGATTAACTAAAACCATTTTTCACATAGGTTTCAACCTCTAAACAACCTTATATTAATTTCTTTGGATAAAATAAAAAAAAATTACCCCCTTCTCCTGGATATCTCCACTAAATTTTTAGGAGCATTTGGATACCTAGTTCTCGAGATATGGAAAGATCACAACACACCACTTTGGGCTTGACCCAAAGTATCCTGGTACACGGCAACAGACCTTTCTGCACTCATGGTTATGACACTCCTAGGGGAAATTCTTAGGATAATTCACAATTTCTATACAATGCATTATGAAGGATTTATGAGTAAATACTATCTCAATGAAAACATTTTTTTACGATTATATGCATAAACTGTTCAATTTATGTTAGGTATTTTACAATATTAGAATTATGTATTGCGATTCATAAATGAATCTAGTGTATTCCATTGTTTAAAAATGGTTCCTAGTGGAAGATATGGAAAACGTATCAATACACTTAATCCATTTATGGATTTCCATCCAACTCAAGATAATTGTATTGGAGCCGGTGATGCAACCAGCGCTGAACAACTTATAACCATACTGGGAAAACACACTCAAGTTTGTAATAATAAATTTACACTTATAGAGCACCCTGATTCATAATGCAGAGGATCAATGTTATACTGCTTCATTATACAACAAACATCAACATTCAATGGGACTACAAATCCATTTGTAGCTGATAAATGGATAAATTTCTTGGAGAAAATATTTCAAGCCTTGGGGAGTAGCGAAAGGGAAAAAGTTGTCGTGGCAGTTTATCACCTCACGGGAGATGCAGATCAATGTTGTTCATTAATTAAAAACACAATAGAGGATGAAGAAAGTATAAAATATGGAATAGAAGGAGTTTAAAGATGTTTTTTTAGAAAAATACTTTCCTCCTGACTATTGAGAATATATGGAAAGACAATTTCCAAGTCTAAAGCAAAAGGATGATGAGAATTCCACAAAGTATAAGGCTAACCTTACCAGGATAGTAAGGCATGTAGCAGATTTTATACGTAACCCAAGGAGTGAGATTGATACATTCATTAATGGGTTAAAAAAAATTCTCTATCGATCATTAGTCTCATAATCCTTATCATCATACGAATATATTATCTCATGTGCTATAATGAAAAAAAATTAATTCTCTAGGTCTTACAACTTTAAATAAAATCAAGAGAAGAAGATATCTACTGAACACTCTAGAAATGTAAATAATGGGAAGAGGTAAAAATTTGAATTTCTATCCTGTAGTAATTTTGGGAAGAAACACCCCGGTACTTGCCTAAATGGAATGAGAGTCTATTAAAAGTGTGGTGAAAAAGGCCACCATTATCATTATTGCAAGGGAAAGAAAGATGCTATCAATGTTGAATGATACAATTGTACACAAATGAGGCATTATGAAAATGAATGTCCTAAGTGCCAAAGAAACATACCTCAGAAAAGGCCAAGGGAGTATGGAAAATCTTATGTGATCACTACTACTGAGGTTGAAGCTCCAAATGACGTGGTGGTAGGTGATTTAATAGTTTCCTCATATTTATCCAATTATTTATTTGATTTTAGATCATCACATTGTTTCATATCTTCCCAGTTTGTAAAGAAAATCAGATATTTCCAATTCGATTTAACAAGGGACTTGTCAGTCAAAACTTTTAAGGGAAGTATCATTGTAATAAAGTTTTGTGAATCAGTTCCCATTAAGTAATATAAATGTTCTTTATTTGAAAATCTCATTTCCATGCAATTGATTGAATTTGATATAATACTCAGAATGGATTAGCTTGTAGACCATGATGTGAAAATATATTTTATGAAGAAGGAGGTTACAATTTTTGATGATGATAAGGAATACCTTATCTTTAGAATAGAAACATCGCCATCGGATTCACATCTAGATACAACCCTAGTAGGTCTACTAAATTCAATTATTAGGGAGGAAGTGAGTTAAATAACTATGGGTGAAGAAAGGAATGTTCAAACATGAGATATACCTATTGTTCAAGAATATGATGATGTGTTTCCAGAGGATTTACTTAGACATCCTTCAGAATGAGAAATTGAGTTTTCTGTTGATTTAATTCATTGTTCATGGACTATATTGAAGAACCCTTATAGAATGTATATTGTAGAATTAGTCGATCTAATGAAACAACTAGTGAAATTGAGTAATAAAGTATTTTTTCACCCTAGTGTTTCTCCATGGGGATCCAATATTAATTTTGTTAATAAAAAAGAAGGATATATGAGGTTGTGCATTGACTAGAGAGTAAATAATGATATAACAACAAATAACAAGTATACCAAACCTTGCATTGATAATATATTTAATCAACATCCTGATGCTCAATATTTTTCAAATATTGACTTCGATGTGGATATCATCAATTGTGTGTGAAGAAGGAATACATTCTGAAGACATCATTTTATACCAGGTATGGGAATTGCGAGTTTATAGAAATTCCTTTTAGACTGATTAATGCACCCTATGTCTTAATGGATCTAATGAATATACTTTTCAAGGAATATATTGATGAATTTTTAGTGTTATTTATTGATGATATCTTGGTATATTACAAAAGCTATGAAGATCATTAAAAATCACTTTCACACTATTCTAAAGACTCTTAGAAGAAATTAATTATATGGGAAGTTTAGAATGTGTGAATTATAGCTTTAGGATATTTCTGTTCTTGGACAGATTGTCTCTAAGCATGGAATCTCTATTGATCCTTCTAAGAAAAGAGCAATATAAGAACTGATAGCACCGATGAGTATAAATGAGGTACACAGTTTTATTGGTTTAAAAGGTTATTATCGGCATTTCATCCATAATTTTCCCTAATTGGATAACCAATTAACCTAGATCATACATAAAGGGGATAATGTTGTTTGGACAAAACAGTGTGAATAATGTTTTGAAGAACTAATGAGAAGATTAGTCAATGATCATATCTTGACTCTACCATCGGGTAATGATGGGTTTTTTATTTAGAGTGATGCTTCAAAGAAATGAAGTGGTTGTGTACTTATACAGAATGATAGAGTTATTTACTAAGCATCATGACAACTAAAAATTCATGAACAAAACTATCCCACTCTGATCTTGAGTTAGCAGTTGTAATATTTGTTTGAAGATATGGAGACATTATCTCTATGGTGAAAATGTGAGATATATACCAATCACAAGAGTCTAAAGTATATTTTCTCATAGAAAGAACTCAACATGAGGAAAAGATGATGGCTTGAACTACTCAATGATTATGATTTCACTATACACTACCACCCCGGGAAGGAAAATAAGGTGGCCGATTATTTGAGTAGAAAGGATCATGGAGTTTTGAACAAGATGAGAGTTGAAAGGGATCCTATGATCATGGATCTAGTAAAGATGGAAATGGGAATAATCCAGGAAGGTGAAACATCAATAATTTTTTAAATGGTTACCAAAACATATTTAAAAGAAGGAATAAAAGTTTCTCAGACTAATGATGAGGAGTTTAAAAAAATGTTTTGAACGATGGGAGAATGATTGACTTCGTATATGAAGATTGTATTTTGAAATTTGGGAAGAGACTTTGTGTTTCTGACATACATGATCTAAAAATGGGAATTTTTGGATGATTCTCATAGCTCCAATTTCTCTATACACCCTGGTAGAACTAAGATGTATAGAGATTTGAAGGAACGTTTTCTGTTGGACAACATGAAGAGATAGATTGATGATGATGTGTCAAGATGTATGGTTTGTCAATAGGTGAAGGCTAGAAGGCAACATCCTAGAAGTGTCAAGAAACCTCTTCCCATACCAGAGTGGAAATTGGATGATACTATGATGGACTTTGTCATGGGGCTACCAAAGACTCCTAGAATGAATGATGCAATATGGGTCATTGTTGATTGACTTACCAAGTCATCACATTTTCATGCTATAATATAAGATTTACCACTGGAACGTTCAACAACACTATATATTAATGAAGTTGTAAGACTTCATAGTGTACCCATATCGATTGTTTCTGATTGTGATCCCCATTTTACATCAAGATTTCTGTAAAGTATTCATTAATTCCAAGATATTGAACTTTGTTTAAGCACTTAATACCACCCTTAAATTGATGGACAATCAGAATGGACTATTCAAACCATATAAGAAAAGTTTATATCTTTCTCTCATGAATATAAAGGTATGTGGGATAAGTATTTACCTCTTGTAGAATTTTTCTATAACAATATCTTCCATTCAAGTATTCAGATGGCACCATATGAAGTGTTATATAGAAAGAGATGTCGCACACTAACTTGTTGGGATGATGTTGGTGAATGAAAACTCATAGGCCCATAACCTGTTGAGGAAAAAATGGAAAAGTTTAATATTATCCAAACCCAAATCAAATCAGATCAAAGTAGGAAAAAGATTAATGCCGATAAACGATGGAAGGATTAAGAATTTCAAGTAGGAGATCATGTCTTATTGAAGGTATCTACATGGAAGGGTGTTATACAATTAAATATGAAGGATAAATTAAGTCCCAGGTACAACAGACCTTTAAAAATTCTAGACCGAATTGGAGTTGTAGTTTACCATTTGGAAATGCCTCCAAGTCTCTCCAAAGTTCATGATGTGATCTACGTATCACTGATGAGAAAATACATGCATGGCCCAACACATGTAATCACCTATAAAGAAATAGAACTGGAACCGGACCTGTCTTATTTTAAATAGCCTCTCAAGATTCTTGATACTAGAGAACATGCATTGAGAAACCGGACAACTCATCTAGTAAAAGTTCTATCGAGAAACCATAAGATAGAAGAGGCAACGTGGGAACCCGAGGAAATTTTGATGAAGAACCACCCGAATATTTTTATCTAGTAGTATTACATAAATTGTGAGGATGAAATTATTTGAAGGAGGATATAATTTAACACCCGAAACTTCCACGATACTTTTCCCTTTGAATAATGAAATATCTTGCACTGTATGCAAATTCGAGTTCTAGCACACCACAACGAATAAAACTAGCAGTTATGAATAGTAATACCCAGTTTTTGAAATTTTATCAATTTTATTTCTAATAATGGACTTTATTTTTGGATTCTTAATATCAAAATTAACTTAGGGTAAATTTTTGGTATTTTTTGGAAAACGTTCAATTTTTGATGAATACTTCAAAAGTCTACATTATTGTCGAAAACTAACTTTTTATTTAAATAATAATTTAATTTAAATTAAATTATTTTATTTCAAAATAGATCCATAATAGATATGTTATTTCAATTTTATTTGTTAGAGTCATTTTATAATAAGATAAGATGTATAAAATTTATTTGAACTTTTTAGCGTCTTTTACCCACCTACTAGGCACATTTACACACATGCATAAAACATAATTTTACTACTTCTATGAATTTAATTTCAAAAATACAAGATACAAGGTTGAAATAATTAATTAAATTTTTTTCAATAGGATTAAATTAATTTTTTGTGAATAATAACTTTTGAATTTTAGTTACCACGGTTATAAGTAAATAGGGTAATTAAAGGTAAAAATGATATTATAATTACCCTAACACATGTACTAATTATATTGGATAAGTTTATTTCAAACAAAATAAACCTTACTAATAAAATATGATACTCTTTGATCCACTTGGATTAGATTAGGACATTTATTATTATTTTTTCTAAAGAAGAGTTAAAAGTGTTAAATTCAAATTTTAATAAATAAAAAAAATTAATATAGGATTATACCTAAGATAAATTCGACTATAAATATTAATTATAAATCTAAAACAATTTCCTATATAATGATATTTTATTTATAAATTTTAGATATTAAATAATTAAATTTATTTATGACACAATGATGATGTTGCAATTACCTTACTAATGAATTATTAAAATTATTAATATTGTAAATATCCAAATAATTGAAAATTGAAAATTTTGATGCATTAAAATAATTTTCTAGGTTAATATGACATTTTAATGTTTATTAAATAATATTCTTTGAAGTGATAATGTTTTTATGACTTTCACAAAAACAAAATACCAAATAGTGTCAAAAATGACATAAATGAGTTTTTAAAACAAATACTATATTATTAAATGATATAATATTCATTAAAAGCTATGGATCGGCCAAAGGACTTATATAAGGTTATATATGTCACTAATAAACCACCTGGGGTTCTTTTTTCTTTTTATAGTATGTTTATTAACCATTTTTTATAATAATACAAGAATACATTGTAAAAGTTAAACAATTTAATTAAGAGTTTAATAAAAAAGATAAGGTTTATATGGTGACCTTAAACTGTCTAAAACCAACTATTTGAGAGGTTTTCGACCCCTTATCCTCGAAATAAATCCTTTTGGAGCCATTATAAACCGAATATAATTTTATAATAAATTAATATTTCACGCTTTTCCTAAAGTGGCTCTCGCATCTCTAATAAAAGGGTACTTCCCCTTTTCTCAAAATCACACCCAAAAGTAATTTGTCTTGGCCAAACCCTGCTCAAATGTCTTTAAAACTTCTCTTAATGCAACCTAGATGCCTAAATTTTATCAGAAATCCAACCTAAGGACCCCTTTTGGTCAAATCAAAAAGAAGCACCTTAAGTAGAGGTAATAATTTCATCACCTCTTTCAAAGTTCTTTTCTTCTTACACTTCGTATTTCTTTGTTGTTTCCATAAAGAAGTCATAACTCCAGTAACTTATATATATTGTTATGTTATTATAAATAAGTTACAACCATATTCATTATTCTATCCATCCTATTAATGACAGAGTCACCATACATGCGTACGTACGGCTTACCATCTACACGTCATGGTATAGCTTGTTATTCAACACTTCATTATTAAGATTGGTATAATAATGAGTATAATTGATGTAAATAATAAATATAACATGTTAATTATTATTTATATATTATATAACATCCAATTACATACGATTTCACCTCCAATATATTGATATTTTCGCTCATGCGTACGTACAGATTACTATCTCCATGAACGTGATAAGATTCATTCCCCCATCGTAACCATTCAAGAATAATTTTCATTTTTGGATTTAAAATAATTTTTAATGAACTTAATATAATTTTGGATATGAATCAAATAAATCCTATCCATAACAAACATGACTTAAATAACAAAACTTATAAATTAAAATGAATCAGGTAACACCCAAAACATCGATACCAGTGAAATACTATTAACAATGAAATATTAGAAGATCATATATGATATCATATTTATGTATGTGGTTCATTTATAATTTAATAAAAATTATTTTAATATTATACAGGTAGTTAAAGTACCCTCAACGAAGGAGAATTTCAAGGTAAGGGTTGATTTTAAAATCTCTTTATTATTTGTGCTTGTTTATGCGTAAGTATCTACTGGGACCTCTTTATCATCTACATTTATGTATCTTAAAAATGTATTACAAAACAATTTTGTTACTTCCTAGACTATTGTTTAAAGTCATTCATAGCCATTTTTGACTTTTTTTAAATGATTATAAGGGAATATTTCTGTCGTTTTCCAAATAAGGTCTTTTATGACCTCTTCGACAAAATTATGTAAATAATTTTTTTTAACTTATACAGAGGGTGCGGATATTTTCTCCCATTATAACCCATTCAAATAATTCTATACAAGATTATAAGAATATTTTCAAAATAAATGTTTCTTTTATAATTATGGGACTTTTAAATGATTTCAAAATAGAATGTTATATTTCTCTAAAATAGTTTTGATTTCATCTATGTTAACATCCTTTGGTGGATTTTACATTTGTTTGATGTTGATTTATTATGATACAATATTCCATATGGTATTTAATGTTTCGTGATATTTTTGATTGTGGATGTGTTATTTTTATAACATTCATGGTTTATGGTTAAAGTACTAACATTTTTTATACTAGTTTTAACATGAACTTTTATGTTATGTTTCAATCTTTTCATATGAATAATGAATTGGACTTAGTAAGAGACGGATGGAGCCCTCTATATCTCCTCGATGCATCGGTAGGTCTCATTAGACAAAATAGTGTCTTGGCACAAGGCCTTGTTAAAATATTATTTGTAGTCTTGGCATGAGGCATTGACTATATAGTTATGATGTCTGACATTATCCATTCCATCATTATGAAATTGGCTATTGATATTACAAGTGATTATTCAACTAGTAGAATATCCATGTAAATAAGTAAAAGAAATTATTTGATTTATCTTTTCTATATTTTAATGAAGTTTATTTTTAGGATACTTGTGTTTTAGTCTTATATATTTCCTTAAATGTTTATTCTTATTTATTAAAGTTTCTGCTATATTGTTATCCTTACTGAGAATCTTAGCTCACCCCTTTCTATTTTTTATTTTTTCCAGTATGAAAAGATGTATATTATGACTGAAATTCAAGGATTTTCTAAGTGATATGAATGTGTTAGTAAGAAACTCAATGTTGTTGTTTTTCATTTCATAATGTAATATAAAACTTATCTATGTATCTAGTACTATTAAGGCTACTAAACTGACCAGTCTTTCTAGATTTGATCCCTTGAGATCATGCCATTTTATGTAATAATCCACTGACTCTAGGTTACTAGGTTAGGGGCGTTATAGTTTGTATCAGGGGATGTTTAGTACAACCACTGAAAACTAGATTTAGAAAAACTCAAATTATAGAATACTACCCTAAGATAAAATTTGAGGATTAGTATAGATGAACCTCATAGAATTTTGGTAATGTAGAGATTTTCTAAGTTTTCCCAGAAATACATCCATGTTTGGATACGAGTAGGTAGAGGCAGCTCTTCCATATATGTACCTAGGAGTGAAGACTCTGACAAGGAGTTTTGGGATTGACTCGAGGTATCCTGGTACATAGAAGTAGGCTTTGCTGCACTCTTGGTTATGACACTCCCGGAGGATATGATTTGGATAATTCACATTTTTTTACAAACCATTATGATGTATTTACTAATAAATATTTCATTAAAAAACATTTTTTTATGATTATATGCATAAATTGTTCAATTTATGTTAGGTATTTTACTAGTTTGGAAATTATTTATCGTGATTCATAAAATAATATAGTGTATTACATTGTTTAGAAATTAAACCTAGAGGAAGGAATGAAAACTGTATCGACACACATAATCTATATAGGTATTTCCATCCTACTCAAGATAATTATAGTGGAGATAGTGATACAACCGGTTCTGAAAAACATATACCCATTCTGGGAAAACTCACTCAGGTTATGAATAATATCATTACTTGTATAGAGAACCCCAATCCAAAATGCGGAGGATCAATATTAGTACACTTCATGAGGAAAAAACCACCAACATTCAATGGGAATAGAAATCCATTTGTATCTGAGTAATGGATAAGTTCCATAGAGAAAATATTTCATGATTTGCGGAGTAACAAAATAGAAGAAGTTATCATTGAAGTTTATCGCTTAACGGGAGATGCATATCAATGGTGCTCATTAATTCAAAACAAAAAGAAGGATGAAGAAATATCAAATATGCAATGGAGGGAGTTAAAATATTCTTTTATAGAAAGATACTTTCCTCTTGACCATTGAGCGGATATGGAAAGACACTTTCTGAGTCTAATCCTAAAGGAGGATAAGAATGTCGCAAAGTATGATGCCAACTTTACAATTTTATCAAGGCATGAAGAAAATTATATACATAACCTAAGGAGTAATATTGACCAATTATTTGGTGTATTAAAACAATTTCTCCATTGATCATTAGTCTCACAATCCTTCTCATTGTAAGAAGATATTGTCTTATGTGCTATCAAGTTAGAAATGGAATTCCTGAAGTCTTATCACTTTAAATCAAAGAAAGAGAAGAAGAGATCTTCTGAACACTCTGGAAATGGAATTAAGGGTAAGAAGGGAAAAGTTGAATTTCCATCCTATAGTAATTTTGGGGTGAAACAGCCTAGTACTTTCTTCAGTGGAATGGGAGTCTACTATAAGTGTGGTGAAAATGGCCACTCAGATTTTGGTTACAAGGAAAAGAAAGAGGTTTTCAATGTTGAATGCTATAATTGTATAGAAATGGGGCATTATAAAAATTAATATCCTAAGCGCCAAGGAAACATACCTTAGGAAAGGACAGGGGAGAAAGGCCAAGCTTATGCGATCGCTATTGATGAGGTTGAAGATCCAAATGATGTGGTGAAAGGTAATTTAATTGTTTCCTCAAATTTAGATAATTCTTTATTTGATTCTAGTTCATCACATTGTTTTATATCTTCCTAGTTTTCTAATAAAAATAGATATTTCCAATTTGAGTTAACAATGGAGTTGTCAGTAAAAACTCCTAAGGGAAGTATCATTGCAACAAATTTTTGTGAATCAGTTCCCATTAGGGCATATAAATGTTCTTTATCTACTGGTCAAATCATCATAACCATTATTGAATTTGATATAATCCTCAGTATGGATTGTATTTCAGAACATGATGTGAAAATTTATGTTAATAAGGAGGTTACAATTTTCAATGATGATAAAGAATACCTTATCTTTAGAGAAGAAATGTCACCATCTGGTTCTCATCTAGATCCACCCCCAGTAGCTCTTCTGAATTCAGTTATTGTGGAGGAATTGGGTGAAATAACTATGGGTGAAGAAATGAATGTTCAAATAGAGGATGTAACTACTGTTCAAGAATATGTTTATGTGTTTCCAGATGATTTACCTGGACATCTTCCAAAATGAGAAATTGAGTTTTCCGTCGATTTAATTCCTAGTTTAAGGCCCATATCAAATACCCCTTATAGAATGGACACTGTGGAATTAGAGGAAGTAAAGAAACAAGTAGAGGAATTGAGGAATAAAAGATTTATTCAACCTAGTGTCTCTCCATGGGGATCCCATATTCTTTTTGTTAAGAAGAAAGATAGATCAATGAGGTTTTGCATTGACTGACGGGAGAACAATGCTATAACAATAAAGAACAAGTTTACCCCACCTCTCATTGATGGATTATTTGATCAACATCATGGAGCTCAATATTTTCAATTATTAAACTTTTATCTAGATATCATCATTTGTGTGTGATGAAGGAAGTCATTCCAAAGACATCATTTTATACCAGGTATTGGCATTACGAGTATACAATAATTCCTTTTGGACTAACTAATGCACCCTCTGTATTCATGGATATAATGCATAGTGTTTTAAAATAATATCTTGATGAATTTTTAGTGGTATTTATTGATGATATCTTGGTATATTCCAAAATCTACGAAGATCATGAAAATTACTTACACACTATTCTAAAGACTCTTAGAAGAAATGAATTATATGGAAAGTTTAGAATGTGTGAATTATGGGTTTTAGAGATTTCTTTTCTTCGCCATATTGTCTCTGAGGATGGAATATCTATTGATCCTTCTATGAAAAATTGAAATAAAATAATGGCTAGCACTGATGAGTATAATTGAGGTACGCATTTTTAATTGTTTAGTAGGTTATTATCGGCGTTTTGTCCAGAATTTTGCTTGATTGGATAACCCATTAACCAAGATCAAAGGTAAAGAGGTTTAATTTGTTTGGAAAAAATAGTGTAAAAAATGTTTTGATGAAATAAAGAGAAGATTATTTAATGCTCCTATCTTGAATATACTATCGAAGAATGATGTGTTTGTTATTTATAATAATTCTTAAAATAAAGGAATTGGTTGTGTCCTTATGGAAAAGGATATATTTATTTCCTATGCATACCGGAAGCTAAAAATTCATGAACAAAACTATCCCACTCGCGATCTTGATTTAGAAGCTATAATCTTTATTTTGAAGATATGGAGACCTTATCTCTATGGTTAAAATTGTGAGATATATACCGATCACAAGAGTTTGATTTATACTTTCTCACTAAAAGAACTCAACAGGAAGCAAAGATGATGTCTTGAACTACTCAAGGATTATGATTTCACTATACAATACCACCCAGGGAAGGAAAATAAGGTGGGAGATGCTTTGAGAAGAAAAGATCATGGAGTTTTGAACAAGATGAGAGTTTAAAGAGATCCTATGATCATGGATCTAGTAAAGATAGATACGGGAATAATCATGGAAGGTAAAACATCAATACTTTTTTAAATTGTTTCCAAACAACCTTTAGTAGAATGGATAAAAAGTTCTTATACTAATGATGAGGATTTACAAAAGAAAATTAATGCTGTTGACGATGGGTGATTGATCAATAATGTATATGATGATGAGATTATAAAATTTGGGAAGAGAAATTGTGTTCCTAACATACCAAATCTAAAAAGGGAATTTTTTGTTGATTATCATAGCTCCAATTTCTCTCTACACCTTGGTATCACTAAGATGTATAGTGATTTGAAGAAACATTTTTCGTTGGATGCCATGAAGAGGGAGATTGTTGTTTATGTATCAAGATGTAAGGTTTGTCAATAGGTGAAGTCTGGAAGAAAATATCCAAGAGGATCCATGCAATCTATTCCCATACCTGAGTGGAAATGGTATGATATTACGATGGACGTTTTCATGGGGATACTAAAGACTCCAAGAAGGAATGATGCAATATGGGTCATTGTTGATCATCTTACCAAGTCAGCACATTTTCTTTCTATAAGAAAAGATTTACCACTTGAATGTTTAGAAATACTATATATTAAGGAATTTGTAAGACTTAATGGTGTACACCTATCAATTTTTTTTATCATGATCCCCATTTTACATCAAGATTTAGGAAAAGTCTTCAGAAATCCCAAGATACTAAACTTCGTTTAAGCACTGCCTACCACCCTCAAACTGATAGAGAATCAGAATAGACTATTCAAACCTTAGAATACATGTTGAGATATTTCTCACATGATTTTCAATGTATGTGGGACTAGTATGTTTACCTCTGGTAAATTTTCATATAATAATAGCTTCCATTCAAGTATTCATATGGCACCATATGAAACGTTATATGGAATAAAATGTCGCACACAAACTTGTTGGGATTATGTTGGTGAAAGAAAACTTGTAGGCCCAGAACATGTTGAGGAAACAATGGAAAGGGGGAATATTATCAAAACCCACATCAAAGAACCTCAATGTAGGCAAAATCACTATGCCGATAACCAAAGGAGAGGTTTGTAACTTCAAATATGATATCATGTCTTCTTAAAGGTATCTCTATGGAGGGGTGTTATACGATTTGGAAATAAGGGTAAATCAAGTCATATGTACATCAGATATTTTGAGATTCTAGATTGAATTGGAGTTGTAGCTTACCATTTTGGAATTCGTCCAAGTATCTCCAAAGTTTATAATGTGTTCCATGTATCATTGTTGAGAAAATACATGCCTCAGAAAATGCTTGTACTTACTTATGAATAAATTTTACTGTAACCAGATCTGTCTTATTGTGATGATCCTATCAATATTCTTGATACCATATAACATGTATTGACAAACCGGACAACTTTTTTGGTAAAAGTTCTATGGAGAAACCATAAGATGGAAGAGGCAACATGGGAACCCGAGGAACTTATGATGAAGAACCACCTGAATCTTTTTATACAGTTGTATTCTATAAATTTTAAGAACAAAAATATTTGAAGGAGGGAATAATGTAACCCCCAAGCTTCTAGAGTACGTTTCTCTTTGTCTAATGAAATATATTTCTCTCTACCCAACATCTAGTTCTAGCACACGATGACCAATCAAACTAGCTGTTATGAATAATAATACCCACTTTTTAAAATTTGATAAATTTTATTTTTCAAAATGGACTTAATTTTTTGATTTTGAATATCAAAATTAACTTAGGGTTAATTTTTGGCATTTTTCTGAAAACTATCAATTTTCAATGAATAGTGAAAAACACTGCGTTATTAATGAAAACTAACTTTTTATTAAAAAAATATTTTTTAAAATTTATTTTAAGTTAAAATAGATACATACAACCTATATTATATCAATTTAATTTATTGGAGTAATTTTATAAGAAGTTTATATGTATAAAATTTATTGAACTTTTTAATGTCTTTTACCCACCTTCTAGGGAAATTTGAAAATTTGCATAAAATGTAATTTTACCTCTTCTGTGAATTGAATTTCAAAAATAAAATAGAAAAGGTTGAAATTATTTGTAACACCCCAAGCTTCCATGGTACTCTTCTCTTAGAATAATAAAGTAGCGTGTGTTGTACACTACTTCGAGTTCTAACACACCACAACCAATCAAACTAGCCATTATGAATAGTAATACCCACTTTTTGAAATTTTATAAATTTTATCTTTCAAAATGGACTTCATTTTTGGATTTGGAATATCGAAATTAGCCTAGGGTGAATTTTTGGTATTTTTTTGAAAACATTCAATTTTTGATGAATAGTGAAAAACACTAAGTTGTAGTTTAAAACAAAATTTTTATTTAAATAATTATTTATTTTCTTTAAGTTTTTTTTAGGTCAAAATGGATACATAATACATATATAAGTTCAATTTAATTTATTGGAGTCAGTTTATAATAATTTTAAATATATATAAATTTTATTGAACTTTTCACCATCTTTTAACAACTTCCTAAGAGAATTGGAAAATTCACATAAAACATAATTTTACCGCTTATGTGAGTGGAATTTCAAAAATCCGAGAGACATGGTTGATATCTGTAAGTAAAATGTGGTTCAATAATATAAAACTAATTTTTGGTGAATAGTAACTTTTTACTTTTATTTACCACGGTTAAAAGTAAATAGGGTAATTAAGGGTAAAAATAATATTATTATTACCCTAACACATGTCCAAATTCTATTGGATAAGTATAATTCTACCAAAAACAACCTTAGAAATAAAATATAAACCTTTTTGGTCCACTTGGATTAGATTAGGACACTTATTATTATTTTATTTAAAGAAGAGTTTAAAGAGTTAAAATCAAAGTTTAATAACAAAAACTTTTTTAATATAGGGTTATACATAAGGTATATTCGACTATAAATATTAATTAGAAATATAAAAAGACACAATAAATAATGGTATTTTATTTATATTTTTTAAACATTAATTATTTAAATTTATTTATGACACAATGATGATTCAGTAATTACCTAATTAATGAAAGATTAAAATAATTGACATTATAAATATTAAAATAAATGTAATTTGAGACTTTTTATGAATTCCACTAATTCTATAGGTTAATATGACATATTTGAGTTTTTTAGATGAATTTTGTTTGAAGTAATAATGCTGTTAGAAATTTAGCAAAAACAAAATACCAAATAGTGTCAAAATTGACATTAAAGAATTTTTAAAACAAATATTATATAATTAATTGATATTATATTCCTAAAAATTTAAGGATCTTTCAAAAGACTTATATAATTATAGGTTTATCATTAATGAACCACTTTGTGTTCTCTTGGATGTATATAGTAATCTTGTTAACTATATAATATAAAAATAAACGGAGACATGGTAAATGTGAAACTATTTAACTAAGAGTTAAATCTAAAATATAAAGTTAATATATTGACCCAAACCTATCTAAAATCTATTGGTTGAGTGGTTTTCGACCCATACCCACCTTATCCTTTAAATAGTCATTTTTGGAGCCGTTAGAAACTAGAAAAGATTTTATTATAAAATAATATTTATAGTTTTTCCTAAGGAGCCCCTCACCCCTCTTATAAAAGGGCACTCCCCCTTCTCTCTAATTCACACCTTCAAAGCCATTTATATCGGCCAAACTCTACCTAAATACCCTTTAAACTAACCTCCATTCATTTTAGTGGCCTTCCTTTAGCCAGAAATCCATCCTAAGGATGCCTTTTGATCAAATCAAAAGGAAGAACCCGAAAAAGAAGTAAATATCTCACCACCTCTTTCAAGTTCCTTTCTCCTTCCACTTAATTTTTATTTGTTGTTTAAATAATAAAATAATAGCTCAAGTATCTTCTATAAATTATGATGTTATTATAAATATGGTACAACCAAATTAATTATTATATCTAACCTTTGAATGACAAGTCACCATACGTGCATACTTACGAATTATCGTCTCCACGTCGTGGTGTAAGTGTTATTCAATACATTATTATTTGGATGGGTATAATAATGATGTGTAACTGGTGTAAATAGTAAATTTAAAATGATAATGATTCTTTATATATTATATACCATCCAATTATATATTATTTTAATAACAAAAGGATGATATTGTCGCTTGTGCTTACGTACGGATTAATGTCTCCACAAACACGTTGAGATCCATTATCCATCGTATCCATTAAAGAATAATTTTAATTAGATGATTAAAAATAATGTTTAAAGACCTCATATCATTCTGAATATTAATAATATACATCCCATCCATAACAAACATTACTTACGTAGCAAAGCATATAAAGGAAAACGAATCAGTTAACACCCGAAACGACGATAATACTAAGATATTATTAACAAACCAATGTTAAAAGATCATATATGATGTCATATTAATGTATATGATTATTTTATAATTTAATAACAATTATTTCACCATTATACTTAAGTTTAACCAACCCTCGACCAAGGAAAAGTACAAGGTAAGGGTTAATTTCGCAATCTCTTTATTATCTAAGGTTGTTTATACGTGATTATTTACTGGGACCTCTTTATCATCCACAACCATGTTTCTTAAAAATGTCTTTCAAAAAAATTACTATTTACTAGGCAATGCGTTAAAGTCATTTATAACCATATTTGACCTTATATGTTTTGAATGGAATCTTTCCGTCATTTTCCAAACAAGGTACTTTATGACCTTTTCGGCAAAACTAAGGTAAGAATGTTTTGTTAACTTATACGGCGGGTGCGGCTATTTTCCTCCATTATAACATCGTCAAAGCATCCCTTGCAAGCTTATAAGAATATTTTCAAAATAAATGTTTTCTCAAATGAATTCAAAATAGAATGAGATATTTCCCTAAAAGGGTTTTGATTTCATCTATGTCAACATCCTTTGATGGATTTTAAGCTTATTTTAAGTTGACTTATTATGATATGAAACTTTCATATTGTATTGAAGGTTTTGTGATATGTTTGACTGCAGATGTGTTATTTTTATACCATTCATGTTTTATGGATAAAGTATTGAAATTTTGTATGCTATTTTTAACATGAATGTTAATGATATGTTTAAACCTTTTCATATGAGGAATACATTGGACTAAGTAAGTGACGGGTGGAGCCCGCTATAGCTCCAAGATGCATCGTTAAGTCTCATGAGACAAACTAGTGTCTTGAAACAAGGCATTGATAAAATCATATTTTTAGTCTAGGAACAAGTCCTTGACTATGTGGTTATGACAGTCTGGATTTATGCATTCCATCATTATGAAAGTAGCTATTGATGTTTCATGTGATTATTCGACTAGTAGAATATCCATGTGAGTAAGTAAATGAAATTATTTTGATTTTATCATAGCCATATTATGCTGAAGTCCATGTTTAAATGGATTTTGTTTTAGGTTTATACATTTCCTTAAATGTTTAAGCTTATTTATGAATGTTTTCGTTATTGTTATCCTTACTGAGCATCTGAGCTCACCCCTTTCTATGTTTTATTTTTTCCAGGATGCAAAGAAGTATATTATGACTAACCTGTAGGGATTGTCTATGGGATCTCAATGTTGTCTATGGAAACAATGCTATTATAGTTTTCCATTTATGATGTAATTTAAACCTTATGAATGTATCCAGTATTTCCAAGGCTACTAAAATAATCGGTCTTTCGAGACTTGATCTTTTATGATCATGCCAATGTTATGTAATAATGCACCGACTCTGGGTAACTATGATCAGGGAATTATATTTGGGATCATAGGAAGTTTAGTACAAACCTTGGAAACTAGATTTAGATAAACACTGATTAGAGCACATATCCCTAAGATAGACTTTGAGAATTAGTATAGAAGAACTTCCTATAATTTTAGTATTATAGATATTTTGTGAGTTTTACAATCAATACATCCCTATATGGATACGATCGGGTAGAGGTGGCTCTAGCACAGATGTACCTAGGGGTAAAACCCGAAAACACCGCTTTGAGATAGACTCGAACGGGAACTGGTGCATAACAACGGGCCTTACTGCACTCTTGGTTATGACACTCCCGAGGGATATGATTAGGATAATTCTCATTTTATTTACAAACAATTATGAATGTTTTATGTGTATATACATTCTCAAAGAATTTTTTTTTATGATTATGGATTATATCCACAAACTGTTCAATTTATGTTTAGTGTTTTACAATTTTGGAACTATGTATTTCGATTCATAAACTAATCTAGTTTATGCCATTGTTTAGAAATGGTGCCTAGTGGAAGGAATGGAAGTCGTATCAATGAACACACTCCATCTAGATATTTCCCTCTTGCTCAAGATAATTATAGTAGAGCTGGTGATGCAACTGGTGTTGATCAACTAATCACCATACTGGGACAACTCACTTAGGTTATGAATAATAACCTTACCCGTATGGAGCACCCTGATCCACAATGTGGAGGACCAATGTTATACCGCTTCATGAGGAAACAACTGGAAACATTCAATGGGATTACAAATCCATTAGTAACTGAGAAATGGATAAATTCTTTAGAGAAAATATTCCACGCCTTGGGGAGTAGCGAAAGGGAAAAAGATGTCATGGTAGTTTACCGCCTCACTGGAGATGCTGATCAATGGTTGTCATTGATTCAAAACAAAAAGGAAGATGATGAAGTATCAAAAATGGAATTGATGGAGTTTAAACATATTTTCTTAGAAAAATACTTTCCTCGTGACCATCGAGCCGATATGGAAAGGAAATTTATGAGTCTGAGGCCAAAGGAGGATGAGAATGTCACAAAGTATGAAGCTAACTTTACAAGGATAGCGAGGCATGCTGCAGATTTTATACATAACCCAAGAAGTAAGATTTATCCTTTATTCAATAGGTTAAAAACATTTATTCGTTGAGAATTAGTCTCACAATACTTTTTGTCATATGAAGATAATGTCTCATGTTCTATCAAGAAAGAAAGAGAATTTTCTATGTCCTACGACTTTAAAGAAAAGTAAGAGAAGAAGAGATCTGTTAAACACTCTGGAAATGGAAATAAGGGGAAGAAGGAAAATTTTTAATATCCATACTACGGTAATTGTGGGAAGAAACACCCTGGTACATGCCTGATGGGAATGTGATTCTATTACAAGTGTGGCGAAAAAGGCTACCAAGATCATGATTGCAAGGGGAAAAAAGAGGTTGTCGATTTTGAATGCTACAATTATATAGAAATGGGAATTATGCAAATGAATGTCCTAAGTGTCAGGTGAACTTACCTCAAAAAGGCCAAGGGATCAAGTCCATGTTTATGTTATCACTACTGATATGGTAGAAGCTACGAAAGACGTGGTGGTAGGTAAATTAATGGTTTCTTTAATTTTAGCCAATGCTTTATTTGATTCTGGATCATCAAATTGTTTTATATATTCCTAGTTTTCTATGAAAATTAGTTATTTACAATTTGATTTAACAAGGGAGTTTTCAGTCAAAACTACTAAAGGAAGTATCATCAAAAAAAATTTCTGAATCAGTTCCCATTAGAGCATATAAATGTTCTCTATCTGTTGACCTCATCGTCATACCCATGATTTAATTTGATGTAATCCTCAGCATGGATTGGCTTTTGGACCATGATGCGAAGATTTATTGTAATAAGAAGGGGGTTACAATTTTTGATGATGATGATAAAGAACACATTTTCTTTAGAGTAGAATCGTTATCACCTAATTCTTATCTAGATCCACCTCGAGTAGCTTAACTAAATTCAATTATTGGGGAGGAAAAGAATAAAATAATTGTGGGTGAGGAAAGGAATGTTCAAATAGAGGATGTACCTATTTTGAAAGAATATGTTGATGTGTTTCCAGAATATTTACCTAGACATCCTCCAGAACGAGAAATTGAGTTTTCCATTGATTTAATTCCTGGTTCAATGCCCATATCGAAGACCTCTTTTAGAATGGCCATTGTGGAATTAGTGTAACTAAATAAACAACTAGAGTAATTGAGTAATAAGGGATTTATTCTCCTTAGTGTTTCTTTATGGGGAGCCCCTGTCCTTTTTGTTAATAAGAAATATTTATCTATGAGGTTGTGTAATGACTATAATAAGATCAATGCTATAACAATAAAGAACAAGTATCCCCTACCTCGCATTGATGATTTATTTGACCAACTGCATGGAGCTCAATACTTTTCAAAGATTGACCTTCAGTCTGGATACCATCAGTTGTGCGTGACGAAGGAAGAAATTCCGAAGACAGTATTTCGAACCAGGTATGGGCATTACGAGTTTACAGTAATACCTTTTGGATTGACTAATGCACCCTTTGTCTTCATGGATCTAATGAATAGTGTTTTCAAGGAATATCTTGATGATTTTGTAGTTGTATTTATTGATGATATCTTGGTATACTCCAAAAGCTACGAAGATCATGAAAATCACTTGTGCATTATCTGGAAGACTCTTAAAAGACATGAATTATATTGGAAGTTTAGTAAGTCTGAATTCTGGATTCAAGAGATTTCTTTTCCTGGACATATTGTCTCTATGAATGGAATCTCTGTTGATCCTTAAAATACCAAGGTAATCCATGAATGTCCAGCACCGAAGAGTAAAACTGAGGTACGCAGTTTTATTTGTTTAGCAGGTAATTATCGGTGTTTCGTCTAGAATTTTTCCCGGTTGGCTAACCCATTAACAAATCTCACATGAAAAGGGTTTAAATTTGTTTGAAAAAAAGACTGTGAAGAATGTTTTGAAGAAATAAAGAAAATATTTGTCAATGGTCCTCTCTTGACTCTACCATCGGAGAATGATGGGTTTGTTATTTATAGTGATGTATCGAATAAAGGACTTGGATGTGTCCTTATGCATAATGATAGAGTTATTTCATATGAAACATGACAGCTGAAAATTTATGAGAAAAAATATCCTACTCATGTTCTTTAGTTAGAAGATATAATCTTTTATTTGAAAATTTGGAGACACTATCTCTATGGTAAAAAATGTGAGATGTATACTGATCAAAAGATTTTGAAGTATATTTACTCTCTGAAAGAACTCAACATGAGGAAAAGGCGATGGCTTAAACTACTCAAGGATTATTATTTCACTATAAACTACTACTCGAGTAAGGAAAATATGGTGGCAGATGATTTTATTATAATGGATCATGGAGTTTTGAACAAGATGAGAGGTGAATAGGATCCAATATACATGGATCTAATAAAGATGGATATGGGAATCACTAGGGAAGGTAAAACATCAATACTTTTTCAAATGGTTTCTAGACTATCTTTAAAAGAAAGGATAAAGTGTTCTTAGAATGGTGATGAAGAGTTTCAAAAAAATATTAAAGCAGTGAATGATGGGAGATTGAATGACTTTGTGTATGAAGATGGAATTTTGAAATTTGGGAATAGACTTTGTGTTCCCGATATACCTAATCTAACAAAATAATTGTTGGATGATTCTCATAGATCCAATTTCTCTATACACCCTGGGAGCACCAAAATGTATAGAGATTTGAAGAAACATTTTTGGTGGGAAAAAATGAAGAGAGAGATTTCTGATTTTGTGTCAACATGTATGGTTTATCAACAAGTGAAAGCTGTAAGGCAACATCCTGGAGGAGTCATGCAACCTCTTCCCATACCAGAGTGGAAATGGGATAATATTATGATGGAATTAGTCATGGGACTACCAAAGTCTCCTAGAAAGAATAATGCAATATGGGTAATTATTGATCGTCTTACCAAGTCATAACATTTTCTTTCTATAAGAAAAGACTTTACACTTGAACGTTTAGAAAGACTATATATTAATGAAGTTGTAAGACATCATGGAGTTCCATTATCGATTGTTTCTGATCATGATTCACATTTTACATCAAGATTCTGGAAATGTCTTCTGAAAGCCCTGGATACTGAACTTCGTTTGAGCACTGCCTACCACCCCCAAACTGATGGACAATCAGAATGGACTATTCAAACCTTATAAGACATGTTGAGATCATTCTCACTTGACATTCAAGGTATGTGAGATCAATATTTACCTCTGGTAGAATTTCACTATAACAATAACTTCCATTCAAGTATTCGGATGGCACCATATAAAGGGTTATACAGAAAGAGATGTCTCATACCAACTTGTTGTGATTATGTTGGTGAAAAAAAACTCGTAGGCCCAGGAACTGGTGGAGGAAATGATGGAAAAGGTGAAGGTAATCCAAAACCACATCAAAGCAGCTTCAAGTAGGTAGTAGAGCTATGTCGATAACCAAAGAAAAGATTTGGAATTTCATGTAGGAGATCATGTTTTCATGAAGGTATCTCCATTGAAGGGTGTTATACATTTCAGTGAGAAGGGTAAATTGAGTCCCAAGTACATAGGACCTTTCGAAATTCTAGAACGAATTGGGGATGTAGCTTACTGTTTGGCAATGCTGCCGAGTCTCTCCAAAGTTCATGATGTGTTCCACGTATCATTGTTGATTAAATACATGCCTGACCCAACACATATACTTACATATGAGGAATTAGAACTAAAACCCGATCATTCTTATTGTGAAGAGTCGGTGAAGTTTCTTGACACAAGAGAACAAGTGCTGAGAAACTGGATGACTCGTCTAGTAAAAGTTCTATGGAGAAACCATAAGATGGAAGAGGTAATGTGGGAACCCCAGGAACTTATGATAAAGAACCACCCGAGTATTTTTACGCAGTAATACCCTCTATATTTCGAGGACAAAATTATTTTAAGTAGGGAAGAATGTAACACCCCAAGCTTTCACGGTACGCTTCTCATTGAATAATACAATAGTGTGTGGTGTACACAACTTCGAGTTCTAACACACCACAACCAATCAAACTAGTCGTTATGAATATTAATACCCACTTTATGAAAATTTATAAATTTTATCTTTCAAAATGGACTTCATTTTTGGATTCGTAATATCGAAATTATCCTAGGGTGAATTTTTGGTATTTTTCTGAAAACTTTCAATTTTTGATGAACAGTGAAAAACACTTAGTTATAGTTTAAAACTGATTTTTTATTTAAATAATTATTTGTTTTATTTAAATTTATTTTAGGTAAAAATAGATACATAATACATATATAAGTTCACTTTAATTCATTGGTGTCAGTTTATAATAATTTTAGATATATAAAAATTTTATTGAACTTTTCACCGTCTTTTACCCACCTCCTAGGAGAATTTTCAAATTCACATAAAACATAATTTTACCACTTCTGTGAGTGGTATTTCAAAACTCTGAGAGACATGGTTGATATCATAAATTAAAATGTGGTTCAATAATATAAAAGTAATTTTTGGTGAATAGTAACTTTTTACTTTTATTTACCACGGTTAAAAGTAAATGGGGTAATTAAGGCCAAAAATGATATTATTATTACCCTAACACATTTCCTAATTCTATTGGATAAGTATAATTAGACCAAAAACAACCTTAGAATAAAATATGAACCTCTTTGGTCCACTTGGATTAGATTAGAACACTTATTATTGCCTTATTTAAAGAAGAGTAAAAAGAGTTAAAATCAAGGTTTAATAACTAAAACATTTTTAATATAGGGTAATATATAAGATAAATTCAACTATTAATATTAATTAGAAATATAGATCGATTTCATACATAATGGTATTTTATTTATATTTTTTAAACATTAAATAGTTAAATTTATTTATGACAAAATGATGATGCAGTAATTACATAATTAATGAAATATTAAAATAATTGACATTATAAATATCCAAATAAATTTAATTTGAGACTTTTTATGAATTACGCTAATTTTATAGGTTAATATTACATCTTAGGGTTTTGCAGATGAATTGTTTTTGTAGTAATAATGCTGTTATTAATTTAGAAAAAACAAAATATCAAATAGTGTCAAAATTGACATAAAAGAGTTTTTAAAAAAAAATTATATTATTAATTGATATTATATTCATAAAAATCTAAGGTTCATCCAAAAGACTTATATAATGATATTTATATCATTAATGAACCACTTTGGGTTCTCTTGGAAGTATATAGTTTGTTTATTAACTATATAATATAAAAATACAAAGAGACATGGTAAATGTCAAACTATTTAACTCAGAGTTAAATCGAAAACAAAACATTAATATAGTGACCCAAACCTGTCTAAAACCTATTAGTTGAGTGGTGTTCTACCCATACCCACCTTAGCCTTTTAATAATCTATTTTGGAGCTGTTAGAAAACGAAAAGGATTTTATTATAAAATAATATTTCTAGATTTTCCTAAGGTGCCATGCACCCCTCTTATAAAAGGGCACTCCCCCTTCTCTCTAATTCACACCTTAAAAGCCATTTGGATCGGCCAAACTCTACCCAAATACCCTCTCAACTATCCTCCCTTCATCCTAGTGGCCTTACTTTAGTCATAAAGCCAACTTAATGAGCCCTTTTGATCAAATCAAAAGGAAGAACCCGAAGAAGAGGTAAATATCTCACCACCTCTTTCAAGTTCTTTTCTCCTTCCACTTAATTTTTCTTTGGTTTGTCCATTATACAATAATAGATTCAGTATATTCTATATACTGTGATGTTATTATAAATATGGTACAACCAAATTAATTATTCTATCCATCCTTTGAATGACATGTCACCATACGTGCGTACGTATGACTTACTGTCTCCACGTCGTGGTGTAATTGTTATTCAATACATTATTATTTGGATGGGTATAATAATGATGTGTAATTGGTGTAAATAATAAATATAAAATGATAATTATTCTGTATATATGATATACCATCCAATTATATATTATTTTAATATCAAAAGGATGATATTGTCGCTCGTGCGTACGTACGAATTACTGTCTCCACAAACATGATGAGATTCATTCCCCATCGTATCCATTCAAGACTAATTTTCATTAGATTATTAAAAATAATGTTTAAAGGATTAATATAATTATGAATATAAATAAGATACATCCCATCCATAACAAACATTACTTACAAAGCAAAGCATATAAAGTAAAATGAACTAGTTAACACCTTAAACGACGATAATACTAAGATATTATTAAAAATGAAATGTTAAAAGATCATATATGATATCATATTAATGTATATGATTCTTTTATAATTTAATAAAAATTAATTCACCATTATAGAGGAGGTTAACCTACCCTCGACCAAGGAAAAGTACAAGGTAAGGGTTAATTTTACAATCTCTTTATTATCTGAGGTTGTTTATACGTGATTATCTACTAGGACCTCTTTATCATCCACATCCATGTTTCTTAAAAATGTATTTCAAAACATTTTTACTATTTAATATACAATGTGGTAAATTAATTTATACCCTTATTTGACCTTATATGTTTTGAAAGGATTCTTTCCGTCGTTTTCCAAACAAGGTACTTTATGACCTTTTCGACAAAACTAAGCAAAGAATGTTTTTTAACTAATACAGCATGTGCGGCTATTTTCCACCGTTATAACATCATCAAAGCTTCCCTTACAACATTTTAAGAATATTTTCAAAATAAATGTTTTCTTAAATGATTTCAAAATAGAAATAGATATTTCCCTAAAAAGGTTTTTATTTCATCTATGTCAACATCCTTTGATGGATTTTAATCTAATTTGAAGTTTATTTTTTATGATACAAAACTTCCATACTATATTGAAGGTTTTGTGATATGTTTGATTGTGGATATGTTATTTTTATACCATTCATGTTTTATGGATAAAGTATTGACATTTCGTATGCTACTTTTAATACGAATGTTTATGATATGTTTAAACCTTTTCATATGAGGAATGCATTGGACTTAGTAAGTGTCGGGTGGAGCCTTCTATAGATCCTCGATGCATCGGTAAGTCCCATGAGAAAAAATAGTATATTGGAAAAAGGCCTTGACAAAAACATATTTGTAGTCTTGGAACAAGGCCTTGACAATGTGGGTATGATAGTCTAGCATTATGCATTCCATCTTTATGAAAGCTTCTATTGATATTGAATGTTATTATTCGAATAGTAGAATATCTATGTGGGTAAGTAAATGGCATTGTTTTGATTTTATCTTTTCCATGTTATGTTGAATTTAAAGTTTTAGAAGCTTTTGTTTTAGTTTTATACATTGCCTTAAATGTTTATTCTTATTTATGAAAGTTTCCGCTATTGTTATCCTTACTGAGCATCTTAGCTCCCCCCTTTCTAAAATTTTTTTTCCCAGGATGGAAAGAAGTATATTATGACTGACCTGTAGGGACAGTCTATGGGATCTCATTGTTTTCTATGGAAATAATGTTGTTGTAGTTTTCAATTTATGATTTAATGTAAACCTTATGAATGTATCTAGTATTTCCAAGGGTACAAAACTAATCGGTCTTTCGAGACTTGATCTTTTGTGATCATGCCAATATAATGTATTAATGCACCGACTATGGGTAAATGGGGTTGAGGAGTTACATTATTAAGTAAAACGTGGTTCAATAGGATGAAAATAAAATTTGATGAATAGTAATTTATGAATTTTATTTACAATAGTTAAAAGTAAATAGGATAATGAAATGTAAAAATGATATTATAATTACCCTAACACATGTCTTAATTCTATTGGATAAGTTTATTTCGACCAAAACCAACCATAGGAATAGAATATGATCCACTTTGATCCACAAGGATTAGATTTGGACAGTTATTATTATTTTATTTAAGGAAGAGTTAAAATTGTTAAATTCAAATTTTAATAACTAAAATTTTTTTAATATAGGATTATACATAAGATAAATTGAAATATAAATATTCATTATAAATATTAAAATATTTCCTACATAATGGTATTTTATTTATAATTTTTATAAATTAAATAATAGAATTTACTTATGACACAATGATGGTACACCAATTACCTTATTAATGAAAGATTACAATAATTGATACTCTAAATATCCAAATATATGTAAATTGAAACTTTTGATGCATTAAACTAATTTTCAAGGTTAATATGACATGTTTGTGTTGATTAAATAATTTTTTTATGTGATAATGTTTTTATGACTTTCACAAAAACAAAATACCAAATAGTGTCAAAATTGACATAAATGAGTATTTATACAAAATACAATATTATTAAATGATATAATATTCCTAAAAATCTAAGTATCAGCCAATGGAATTATATAAGGTTATATTTTTCAATAATGAACCACTTGGGGTTCACTTTTCCTTTTATAGTATATTCATTAATAATTTATTATAATAATACAAAAAAATATTGTAAAAGTTAAACTATTTAACTAAGAGTTAAATGTAAAAGATAACATTAATATGGTGACCTAAACCTATATAAAACAACTTTTTAGGGATTTTTTGACCCATACCCACTTTTTCCTTGAAATAAATCCTTTTTGAGCCATTATAAACCAAATTATATTGTATAATAAATGCATATTTCAATATTTTCTTAAAGTGACCCTCACCTCTCTTATAAAAGGGTACTTCCTCTTCTCTCAAAATAACACACCCTAATCCAATTGGATCGACCAAACCCTACTCTAATATATCTCCAACTACCCTCACTTAATTATAGAGGCCTTACTTTGATCAGAAATTCTATCTATGGAGCCCTTTTGATCAAATCAAAAGGAAGCACCCGAAGAAGAGGTAATAATTTCAACACCTCTTTCAAAGTTCTTTTCTTCTCCCACATACTCTTTATTTGTTGTTTACATACCAAAGTAATAACTCCAGTAACTTATACATACTATTATTTTAATAAAAATATGTTACAATGATATTCATTATTCTATCCATCATATGAATTACAAAGTCACCATGCGTGTCTACGTATGGATTACCGTATCTGCGTCGTGGTGTAGTTTTTTATTCAACACTTCATTATTTGGATCAGTATAATAATGAGTATATGTGATGTAAATAATAAATATAATATGTTAATTATTATTTATATATGATATAACATCCAATTACATATGATTTTACCATCAATTGAATGATATTGTAGCTCGTGCATACTTACGGATTACCGTCCCCATAAACGCGATAACATTCATTTCCCCATCGTAACCATTCAAGAATAATTCTAATTTTATTATTTAAAATAATTTTTAAAGAACTTAATGTCATTTTTCTTATGAATCAAATACATCCTATCCATAACAAACATGACTTATGTAAAAAAAATATAAAGTAAAACACATCTGTTAACACCCAAAACAATGATACTACTAAAATATTATTAACAATGAAATATTAAAAGATCATATATGATATCATATTTATGTATGTGGTTCTTTTATAATTTAATAACAATTATTTAACTATTATAAAGGAGTTTAAAGTACCCTCAAATAACTAAGAGTTCAATATAAGGGTGAATTTTACAATCTCTATATTATCCAAGGTTGTTTATATATAAGTATCTACTAGGACCTCTTTATCATTCACATCCATGTCTCTTAAAAATGTATTTCAAAACATTTTTACAATTTCCTAAACTATGGTTTAAATTGATTCAAACCCTTGTTTTACTTTTTTTAAAATGTTTATAAAGGAATCTTTCTTTTGTTTTCCAAAGTCATTTATGATCTTTTCAAAAAAAAATTAAGGAAAGAATGTTTTTGAAACGTATACATAGGGTGCGTCTATTTACCATTGTTATATCACCTTTGAAGCATCCCTTAAAATATTATAAGAATATTTTAATAATAAATTTTTTCTTTTATAATTATGTGACTTTTAAATTATTTCAAAAATAGAAAGATATATTTCTCTCAAATAGTTTTGATTTCATCTATATTAACATACATTCAGGGATTTTAAACTTTTTTGAAGTTGATTTATTATGATATAATCTTCTATGTTTTATTGAAGGTTTAGTGATATATTTGACTCTGGATGTTTTATTTTTTATACCATTCATGGTGTATGGTTAAGTAATTAACATTTTGTATTCTTGTTTTAATACGAATGTTTATGTTATGTTTTAACCTTTTAATATGAGGAATTCATTGGACTTAATAAGCGATGGGTGGAGCCTACTATAGCTCCTCGATGAATTGGTATGTCTCATGAGACATACTAGTGTCTTGGCCCAAGGCCTTGAAAAAATATTATTTTTAGTCTTGGCACAAGGCCTAGACTATGTGGTTATGATATCTAGCATTATGCATTCCGTCATTATGAAAATGGCTATTGATATTATATGTGATTATTAGAATAGTAGAATATCCATGTGAATAAGTAAATGGAATTATTTTATTTATCTTTGCCATATTATTCTGAAGTCTATGTTTTGAAGGATTGTGTTTTAGTCTTATATATGTTTAGGCTTATTTATGAAAGTTTGAGGTATATTGTTATCCTTGCTGATCATCTGGGCCCATCCATTTCGATGTTTTATTTTTCCCATGATGCGAAAAAATATATTATGACTGGCCTATAGGGATAGTCTAAGAGAGATGAATGTTTTCAAAGGAGAAACAATTTTGTTTTTTTATTTAATAATGTAATGTAAAACTTATGAATGTATCAAGTACTTATATGGCTACTAAACTGGTCGGTCATTTGGGATTTTATCCCTTGTGATCATGTCAATGTTATGTAATAATGCACCGACTCTAAGTAATTATGGTATGGGTGATACAAAATGTCACTAGAGAGACTACCTAATTCCCATTCAAAATAGGGGTCTAGTTTAGGTTACCTATTTACCATTTCAATTTTCATTCATTTGAGTTCACATTCATTTTCATATTCCCCTTTAAATGGTTGAACCAAATGGGAACCCACTTTAGATCCATATGGTCCCATACTCCTCATGATCTATAATATAGAATCTACTTCATCCACACCATAATAACTTCTATTCCAAACTATTTATGGTCCATGACTCAACATTCCATAGTTGACCTCTTAGGGATTATGATATTTCTTAATTAAGAAAAAAACTATTTAGGTTATGAGAGGAACTCTATGTGCTGACCATGTATCAGAGTTCCCTGCATAGAATATCTTTCGTGATAGGAGGTATATCATGATAGGCACACATCTAGGTCATCAAATCAAGAAATGCAGCCAATATGGAATGGCATAATGCATGGAATATGAATCATGATAGGTTCCGTAATGATGCATGATATTGAATTCCCTAATCTCATCTCATTGAAAAAAATAAAACTCACAATCATATCAATGATAACATCACAATTCTAGTGTGTCTCCCAATGAATGAATCAAATAAACTATAGTAGGTAATAAATATATAAAAAGTTCATTCAAATTAATGTATGACATATCTCATTACCAAAATTAATATTACTTCCTAGCCCCCATCTATTGAATAAAAATAGTAAATCTATAAAAGGAACTCTTAGAGGAAAATTTGTAACATCCCAGGCTTAGAAGCCACTGAATGGTTCCCCAAGCCAGGTTATCCATATTTGTCCATGTTAATATCCCCAAACTCTAGAGGATAGAGACTAGAAGAGTGGGTATGGAGATACTATTACCTCTTGTTAGAGTGTAGCACAATAGAATATAATATTAGTCAAATATAGGAAGCACAATAATAACTATATATGGGATAAACATCCAAGACATATATAATTATACAAAACTGAAAGAATTAATCTCATATACAATGATAAAAATTTCATGTCACGTCTATATAATGAAACCAAAATAAGTATATAGGAATCATCGTAGTTTTTTTATAAAGAAATTATAAAAATGAATTATCTTCACATAGAATCTTGAGCCCTAAATCGGTCATGTGAACCATTGCTCCAAATCATGACAAAAAATCACACATTTAAATGTGGGCACATTCCCCAGACTAAGCTAACATCCATATAGTCTATCAAGGTAATCGATGGCATCCTGAGATAGGTTGAGAGATAAAATCCCAAAATGACACCAAAAAAGGTGTTTATAATAATCCAGTCTAGGTAATATAATATAAATCAATAGGTAATGTACATCATAGGTAAGAAATAATAAATTTAATGTTCCCGTGTTGTAAGTACTACAAAAAGGTGACACTATATTACCCAAAAAGGCTCCATGTATATGAAAATAAATCTTCTATTACATGGAAGTAATATATAGAATATAAATAAACATAATTTTTTCTATATAAATCTATTCATATCATACAAACTAGTTCTATACCATAAAACTTTTATATTAAAACAATCAAAAACTTCTATAAGATCAAGAGAGATATATCAACCATGAACGTATCATACAACAAATCATATCACATTTAAAAAGAATGTTCTTTATAATTTGAAGTGTCAGACCCCTCAAGGAAAGATAAAAGGTATAGGGCACAATTGAATCCACTTCGAGTCCCAATATTATCTCGATGGAATCACTACTATATAGTGAATGAATTAAAAGGATAATGTCAACTTAACATATTCTGGGTGATTCCAAGAAAGTCAAATCCATGGGGTAGAAAAGCACATGGAATCCCCTAAAATCAAGATACACATAGCATTATAGGTCCAAGGAATCCACTATCATTTCCAAGACCAATGGTGTAGCACAGTCATGGAGTTCTATATAATAATTCAACTCATTATACATATCATATCCATATCAATTCATCACATACATTTATTTATATTTCATGACTTACCCACTCATATAACAATTCAATTTAATCATTTATGTCAAAAAAATAGAATTAAAATGGTGAAACATCCATCTTCTATTCAATTTAATTCTAATTAATCAATATATTATGTTTCCTCTACCTAGGGAATATCTCACACATCCCATGGATTTTATAACTAAAGAGAAAAGGCATAGAAATTACATGGCACAACCCATGGTTGGCCTTGCTTGGGAAAAAACTTCAATAATCCTCAAGGAACCAATGTGTATATCTATCATGTTCCTATTCAACCATTTCAACAATTTAATTATTTAATGGGGAATCACAGGAATTTCTGGAATTCCACACAACATCACCTAGCTATGAAAAACACAAAACCATTAGGGAAGATACGGACCACCTACTGTATGTATGTAGTGGAGTCCCTATCCAGTGTCATCTTCTGATTTGACAAGATTAAAAGAAAAACAAAGAACATATGGAGAACCTATTAGTAGGAAATATTATATTGAACCTAAATAGTGAATCTAATAACAAGGTAAAGGGAGACTGATAAGTAATTAAATAATCACTTTCCTGAATCTAAAGAGACCAACGATGCTCGATCTAAATACGGATGGAGAAAGAGGATGAAATCCTTCGATTTGTCTTTCAAGAGCAGCTCCCAATGTCCACTTCTATCCAAAAGCAGAGAAAAAATATTAGGTTTTAGGTTAAATGTATTTTAAGGAAAAAATATTCATTTTACCTCAAAATAATAGCCACTTTTTTTGGTTTCATGAATAGGAATATCATATTCCAACCATGCTCCCATCACTACTTCAATAATCAACCGCATGGCCAATAAAAACAGTTTTCTTAGTTGTGAAAAAACAATGTCTCCCCCAATAGTTAAAAATTGTAGAATCCCTCTCTTGTTAATGCACCTATATCTTCATTTTTTACAAAAATTATGTGACTCTTAGAGCCCTATGTCCAACCCCATGCTGTTAGGGATAACAACGCATCCTATACCCCATAGTTTCTTTAAACCATGAGTCCTATCTGTTTTTCTCCCAAGATCAGGCTCCAAAATAAAAAACCCCCCAAAACCCAAAAACTATCGTGATCTCGAAAAGCATTCACATTAGGCTATATAAATAATTTAAATTTATTGAAGGGTATCTCCATGAGTTTTCAAATGAAAAACCATTGTTTGATAGCTTATGTGATATTGAAAACATATGAGACAATTATTATTTAAATATGATCACTTTAGCCATTATATTAAATTTATGTTTATTAGTAGGATTAACTCATTTATGAAATATATATATATCTTTAATATATTGATACATTATTATAAAATGATAAACCAATTTTAATTCTGTATGTCTTCTTCAGGAATGATTTTTTTTATGAAAAATATATTATAATTTTTTTATAAAACATTTAGAAAATTAATTTGATAAAATGTACTTAGTTTTTAATATAATCAGATCTTAATTGACTTTTATGGAAATTTAGGTTTTTTTCAGTAAATAAACATTTTTCAATGGATATGGGGAAATATAATTTATATGTAATTTTTTTTATTTTAATATAAAAGTATAATTATAATTATAATTTTATTTTGAGGAAAGATAACTATTACTTATTTTTATTCAATTAATTAATTTTTAAACAATATTTGTACTATATTTTACTATATGTTTATTTTTTAGTATAAAATTAATTTTTTTTGAAAATATTTTTAACATTGAAATTGTATCTTTATAAAAATTAATTTAAATAACCCCTGATGAGAAATTATTTAAATTAAATTTTTATATAACATGAATATAATGGAGAATTTAAAAACATATAATTAATTTTATTAGTTATATATTTTATGCGAAATAATATTTCCCTGAAAATTGTTTTTTTCAGAAAACGGATTTTAATTGTGCCAACATGTTTTATTTTAAATTCAATTGTTCTACCTATGTGATTTTATTTACATAAAATTGATTCTGTATTTGGAATCATCTCAATTAAAATTAGGTAATATGGTAAACTTAATTTTTGAACAATATGAATACTAATTATAGTAAATATTAATTATCATGGTAAAAGGAAAATGGGTTAATTATGTGTAAACATAATTTAAAAAAAACTGGAAACAAAGTAACTCCAATATTATGAATATTTATATTTCAATTTAATTAAAATTATGATTATTTTTATGTTCTATTGGTTTTAATTTTTGAATTATTTTTAATCAGTTTATCAAAAAAATTACGTTAAAATACAAAATTTTTAAGTAATATATATTTTAAATGAAGAAATTTTATGCATTGAGATAATTGATTTTTTACATAAATGAAATTTTATTATTTTAATGTAATTTTTATTAAATATAAATTATCACACAGTTTTTATGATGTCAAATGTAACTTTTCAAAGGTTTGAAAACCGTTATTCTCAAAAACCCATCATTTTTAATAAATATCGGTTATTATTTTTAATAAGAAATTAACATATTTACAAAATTATTTTGATAAAATGAATATTTTTTTTGAAATTATAACATAATAATAATTCAATGGTGAAATTTTCATAATTTTTTGACGCAGTCAAATTTTCATGTAAAAATTAAATACCGTATAAATATACATTGTGATTTATGACATCATAAAGACCATAAAAGTGATGTAATAAACACTATAAAAGGTATATAAGAACAAATAAATTTTTCCCCATTAAAATATTTTGATTTAAATTTTATTTTATCCATTTTATAAATGCATTTTTTATCATCTAAAACTTGTAATAAATATTTTGGTTTTAAAATATTTTGTTTAAGAATGATGAAAAACTTAAACATAAGAAAGGTTATTATTTTATTAATTTTGGCCCTTTCCATTTTAAGAAAATTCAAACCACTGCCATTTGGTATAATCCATGTGAAAAACCCTGGGTTTCTTTTTTTGGTTATTTTATTATGTAAAGTCTAAAACTGAAATAACAACAAAATCCCCCTCTTTTTCTATATAAACCCACCCAAGCTCCAATTTATCTTCACTCAACCTCCTTGGAACACTACCATGATCTTACCTCCTTTGTCTATATTCCTCCCAAGCTTCCCACAAACTCTAAAGAATCCTCTCCCAATAAATTGGTGTCACAAACTCATGTAAAGGACCTTCGTCTTCTCATTTTAATTCAAAAGCATTCTTTAAAGTTATTCTTCTCAGTTTAAATTTTATATATTTTTATTTCTATATAATAACTATCTTAATATACTAATAATTTTATATTAATTCTATAACATTTATCCTCTCTCAATTTTACCTTTACCTAAGTTGTTACTATGAAGAAATTCTGTAATAAATCTTCAACTCTCCTCTTTTATCAAGCGCTCCATTTTATGTTATGTCAATTAAATTTTATTTTTTATGTTATAATATGTTCAGAAACATTAACCTTTTTTTATTTAAATTATTAATTATAATAACCCATTTACCTATCATTATGCCTCCCATAATCTGTTATATACCCCAATTACCATGTAGAAATTTCATAAGGTTTCTTTTCTCTATTTAAGTCTCTCCATTACTGCATGCCTTCAATTTTGAAATTTCTAATGTTTGGATAAGAATTTTCATTTCCCTATTATATCCCATTCTATGTATATGTTATTATAAACCCATTTATCTCTCAAAAATCCATTTTATGAATCTTTAAGTGAAGCATTTATGCTTCCAAAATTTCATTGTGCTCTTCTATACAAAAACAATTGTGTGGTGAACACCATACCCATTCCTTTTCAATGGTGTTCAGATTTGTGCACATATGATTTTTTTGGGTAATTACACATATTTATTTCACACTCCGTAATAGGTTAAAAAATTATGAAGATGAATAAATCCATATTTTATTATCAATGTGGAACACAAAAGCATTGGAATGAAATGAGTATGATGGGTGAACCTAGATAGCACTCCGATGTATTGGGTAAAGTTTAGTAGCATGATACCTCATGTTTTTACAGGGGGAAAACCTTATTCCATTATTTGAATCTTTACAGCATTATGTAATGGTGGGTTTATCTCTTACCAATGTTTATGATTTAGTGTTTTTTGTTGTCTCCACACTTCCCATGTTATGATTATCATGGTACATGAAACCTTATTAGTCATGCTCCTTTTATACCCAATTGATATTACAATTGTATAAAATGTATGATATTCTGTATGTAATGACTTTTTTATTCTCTTTATAGTCTTTATAGGTCACCCCTTTCTTATGTTTATCCCCATTTTATCCCACGCAGTTTTAAAAATCTATGCAATTTAAGAATCATGATAAGGAAGTTTCAATATTATTGTTGTATCCCATGTTCAACATGTTATATTATGTATTTAATTATAAAATACAATAGAATTTTTTTCATTTTGGGTTGTATTATGTGTAATTTTATTAAATAAATCCATTATTAATGTGAAAGAAAGATAAGGGTTGTTATCATTAGTATCATTGAGAAGTTTGTTTTTATTTTTGGGACAAAGATTTGAAAGTTCTAGAGAAAATACATAGGTATGAGACTAATTATATGAAAACATCCCTAAATTTTGGTAATTATATAATATGTGGTATATCAGTAAAATACAACCATTTCTGGATAATAAAATAGGATTTTATTTTTTAACAGATGTACGTAGGAGTAACAACTCTGACAAGGTGTCCTGGGCCTAACCTGAGGTAACATGGTACATGACAACGGGGCTAACTACAAACCCGGTTTGAAACTCTCGAGGGATATGATTTGGTAAATTCATAAGCTCATTATGAACCATTACGAATAGAACAAAAAAAGTCTGTAATAATATATTTTATGAAATATATCATGGATAACAGATATTGAATCTTAGAAACTCATAAGTTAGGGTATAAATGTAATTTATTTGTTATCCAATTAATGTCAATGGATTCAAATTTATTTGCTTAATAGTTTAAATTACTCATTCCAAACTTTTTACTTTATTAATGTTAATGGCTAGAAATAGGAGGAACCTAGTAAATTCCCAAATCTAAGGGTTAAACGCTAGACTAAGGAATGACCTATGACATGGATATCATTGTATTGTAAGTATTAATGTGTTTATGTGTTGGTAGTATATCGATGACATTATACAATATAAAACATCTTCCAAAATATTTTTTCTTTTATGTATTTTAAACATAAGTTTAAAAGTACTTAAAACATATAAAAGTGATTTAGTCATAATTCAGTATTTAGGAAAACACATGATTAAGGGATCAATATAAAATAATGTGTGTTCTATGTTAGGATAATCCAAAGGATTTTTATGATGATATGTCTACGGATAATATTATATGTAAAATTAAAGATATAAAATTTGATGATAAATAAGAAATATGTTTATTAATATATTTTTGGAAACATATTATAGGATTGAATGTTTATTATCTCGTGGTGATTATTGATAATTTGGGATATTTTTTTGGTAAGGTATATATATAAAAATTATAATTATACAAGACAAATGATCTTATGATTTTTTAGGTATAATATGAAGGTAATGAGACAACCATTGGGGTTAGGACACACATTAATTTTGAGGATATTTCTGTTATATTTGGGTATTTATCTAGGTAATGTTCTATATTAAAAAAATTTGGAATAATTTTTCAGTTTTAGAGATTAATATATTAAGGTATTATCATACATTATTCTAACCATTTTGGATTTACTGAAATAAAAGAAAAAATGATTGTTCTTCATTTGTGTATTATGTGATCCATCGTATGTTTATTGTGATTCATGTAAAAAAATGCATCTTGGGTTATCATCTTTTGGGAAAAATTATTAATTATACTTTTCATGAAAATATATTTCCTTATATTCCCAGTGTAGATGATAATGTAATTATTTAACACCAGAAAAATAATATTGAGTAAAAAATGTTTTCATATTATGATGAATTAATGGTTATTTTATCCATAATAGATTTATGGTTCTGTGGTTAGTGTATTTATCCTCACCATGTTCTCTATCACACTCAATTAGTTCTTTGGTTTTAGCTTTATCTTTTGTGTCTACATTTTCAAACCCCACTAATGTTCTCATACATGGAAACTAATTAAGTGATGACCTTAGTACTTCACTTTATATATTTTCAAGATAATATTGTATTAAACCTTTTTTCAATGTTGGTTTTTAGTAAATAAATTTTCCATTTGAAAAACACTTCTTTCTGATCTATAGTTTAAATTTGAAGGACACAATTTATTAAAGGGGGAACAATGTAACACACTGAGTTTTCAAAATACAACACTTTGTTTGATAGACTATGAAATACACAAAAGAAAACCAATAATTCTTATTTAAATATGATAATTTTTACATTTCTATTAAAGTTGTTCATATTAGTAGGATTAACTAATTTATGAAATATATATTTCTCTTAACTATATTAATAACAGATTATTAAATAATCAAACAATATATTTTTTATGTTTTCTATGAAAAGGATTTTATTTATTTTGATGAAAAATATATTATAATTATTTTTTATAACATATACAGTTTTTTTGATAAAACAAAATCCATTTTTACATCATATCAAAGTTAACATATGGTCCAAATTTGAGGTTTTTTAGAAAATATACATTTTCAGTGGATAGTGATAAATATGGTTTTTTTCTAAAAAAATCATCTAAAAAAATTAAAACTATAATTATTATTTTAGTTTTATTTCAAGATAACATAATTATTGTTTAATTATATTCAATTAATTACATTTTAAACAATATTTATACTGAATTGTTTTATATGATTTTTTTTAATCTTAAAATTAATTTTTTTGACACAATTTTAAAATGAAAATTTTTTCTCAATAATAATTGATTAATATAACCCATTATGAGAAATTATTTAAATTAAATTTTAAGATTACATATCTATAATTATGAATTTGAATCCATATAATATACATTACTAATTATATAGTTAAAGGGAAATCAGCATTCCTTGAAAATGGATTTTTTTGTAAAACTACTATCCATTGTTCTTGAAGGTTTTATTTTCAATTAAATTATTCCACCTAAGTGAGAATATTTTCATAAAATTTTTTCCGTATTTGGAATAATTTTTATTAATATAATTTAATAAGGTTATCTAAATTTTTTGAAAAAATGAATAATAGTTGTAGTAAATATTAATTACCATGGTAAAATTTAAAAATAGGTTAATTAAGTTTTAAAATAATTTAACAATTAATAGAAACAAATAAACCCTAATAATATGAATATTTAGACTTCCATTTCAATAAAATTATGATTACATTTAATAATTATTGTTTTTACTTTATTATTTTTTATATGTTCGATAAAATAATTTATGATAAAATACAAATTATTTTATTAATTAATAGAATTATCAATGAAAAATATCATTTTATGAATTAATTTACTTCTTAAATAAATTATATTTTGTTATTATGAAATAATTTTTCTTAAATATAAATTAGCATACAATTTTTATGATGTCGAATGTAATTTTCAAAGGGATCAAAAATTATAATTATAAAAAACCCATCACTTTCAATAAATAATGGTTATTATTTTAAAAGTATAAATTCATATTTTATAAAATAATCTCAATATATAAATATTATTTTTTGAACTACAATGTAAAAATTTTCAAACGGTGAAATTCTCATGATTTTTTTGAGATAATTGAATATTCGAGTAAAAATTAAATACAATATAAATATACTCTGTGTATTATGAAAACATAAAGACCCAAAGTATTGATAATAAATAAATAAAAGTTATCAAAAACCATTTTATTTACATTTAATATAATGCTATTTTATGTTTATTTTTTTTATTTACAAATACATTATGAATCCTCCAAAACATGTAATATATTTTAAGGTTTTAAGATATATTTTTTAGAATACCACTCACCTTCACATATTAAAGGTTATTATTTTATTATGTTAGACCATTTAAAATATAATATAATTTTCAACCAATCCCATTTGGTAAAAAAACATAAGCAAATACCTTGGTATGGTCTGTGGTTTTGGTCATATTATTATGTAGAGTCAAAAACATACATAATAAATCAATCCCCCAATTTTCATATAACAAACCACCAAGATCCTATTTATCTTCACTAAAATTCCTTGGAGCATGTCCATAATCTACCCTCCATTCCCCAGAGTCCTCTCAAGTTTCCTCCAAGATCTCAAAAATCCCCTCCCAAGAATTTGGAGTAACACGCTCAATTAGGGGACCTTACTCTCATACTTTGAATTCAAGATCATTATTTGAAATTAATATTCTAAATTTCAATTTTTCATATGTATATTTATTTATAATAATTGAATTAATACCCAACTAATTCTTTTTAATGATATATCATTTATCCTCACTCATTTTTTTACCCTTACCTAAGTCGTTACTGTGCTGAAATTCCGTAAGGAATCTTCCAGTCTCCTCATTTGTGAAGCACTCCATTTTATGTTATGCCTCTTAAACATCATTTCCACATGTTGGATTATGTTATTAAACATTCCCCTTATATTACATTTAATTTAAAAATGTTTTTATCCCATTAACCTCTCATTAATCATCCCACAAGTTTTTATATACACAATTTACCATGCCAAAATTTTGTAAGGATTATTTTCCCTATTTGAGTTTTTTAATTACATCATGACTCCTATTACCAAATTTATAATATTGGTATATGACTTTACATTTCCCTATTACTTTACATTTTATTTATAAATGATTATATACCCCTTTCCCCTATCATCAGTCCATTTTTATGAGTCTTTAAGTTGTGTTTTATGATGGTAAAATTTCATAGCGATCTTCTATGACCAAATAATTGTTTGGGGAATACCATACCCATTTATTATCAAAAGTGTTCAAATTTATGTAAAAATACATTATTATAAAGTACATAAACATATATATTCAAAACTCTTTAATCTTTGAATAAATTATGTTGATGAATGAATCCATTTTTAATTTTATATGTGGAACCCTTAAGAATGAGAATAAAATGAATATGATGGGTTAACCCAGATAGTACTCCAAATCATGGGGAAATATTTAGTATCATGATACATAATGTTGGGATAGAGAGTGAACCTTATTCCATTATGGGAATACCCACCCCATGATTTCATGGTGGATTTATCCTTGACCAATGTTTATAATTAAATGTTTTATGTTGTTATCACATTTCCCATTTATGATTATCATGCTATATAAAGCCTTATTATTAATAATCCATTTATACACAATTGATATTCCTATTTCATAAAATGTATTATATTATTCATGTCATGCATTTTTTATTCCTATTCCGAGCATTATAGATTACCCTTTATTATGTTTGTCCCCAGGTTATCCAGTGCAGTTTTAAAAAGATATGGAATTTTAGAAGAATGTTAATTTTTTTCAATAATGTTGGCGTATCTGATGTTAGAAACGTTATTTTATTTTAATAATTATCAAAGACATTATAATTATTGATTTTTCACATTTTATTAAGTGTATTTTTATGTAATAAATATATAATTAATATGAAATAATGATTAGGGTGGTTATACTAGAGATCTATACCTTGTGTGAAAACCCAGGATCATACATATATGATACCTCCAATGTATTTGAGATGTTTGAAATTTTTTCCATTACTAAATTATGGTTATTGTAGAATTTCCAGCCCCACTTCTCAAGATGGAATTCAATTCACTAATTATCCAATTGTATTCAAGGCCTCTGAACAAATTCCATTGGGAATTCCTGAGTGAATCCTCCAACCCCAATATTTCTTATTCAAATTCCTATTAATTATTTTTGTAATTAAATTTTTGTTGTAGAGAATGTGTAATTTTAATCTAATTCATAATTACCTTATTCTTATATAAGTTAGGAATTTTTTATCTGTTATATTACCTACCATTATCTGTCTAAATGAATTAACATTCTTTCACAGTCTTTCTCGACCGTAACATTCCACTAAATAAATCATTGAAAGACATTAGATTTATTCATCATGAAGTATATATTCACCTTTTTAGTAACAAAATCAATAAATGTTCTAATATATATTGAACCTTCACAAAAGAACATGGACTTCACCCTAAATATTATAATAGATATGATCACACTTTTGGATCCTCAGTTTTCTCCCATCAATGTTAAAGGAATCAATTTTAATTAAATTTCATAGAATGAAAATCTAAAATTTTATAATATATGTGTGATCAATTTTGAGATTTCCCTTCCCCAATAAAACATAAATATATTTCTCACTGAGGTGACCAAACTCACAGTGCCACATTTACAAACATTGCAATGTTGTTATCTTGATAGTTGGAACATTTTCATTCCATTCATTTAGATAAAAGGTACTATTTTTTCTCCATAATAAATCACTAACAACCTTTATTGATCTTCCAAACTCTATTAAAAATTATTATTAAAATTTCATTATCATGGAATCAAACTAATAGGAGGTTCTTTTCAAGTCCATGTAAGCATCTGACATCTTTCTGTTTCAAGACACTCCCACTTTTCATTCAAATATTAAAATAAAAATTATTTAAATATATATAGCTTCATTTAATTATATATGTAATCTTACCAAGATTTATAGTTCACAATCAACCATTCTCCCCCACTCACTAGTTTAATGAAACAATTTCCCCATGTTAACAATCCATGAATCATCTTGAATGATCATGCTTAGAATCGCATTGGATCATTTCTATACTATATTGTGTGAATATTTTCATTTAAATTGGAATCCTTTGTTTTATTCCAATAATATTTCTTGACATATTACTTTTTACCAAAAATCCATCATTTTAGACTCAACCCTACATATTTAACACATCTCCTTCTTGGGAATTTATCATCTGAATATTTTTTCTTTTAATGGTATATCTGATGAAATGACCTTATCTAAGTAGAAGAATTAATAGAATTTATGAATAAAATTTGAACTTCATTCCACCTCAACTCCTATTTCAAGATGAATATAATTATATCATAAAACACTATATATTACATCAAATTATTGTTTTCACCACTTCCACCATTGTATCCAATCTTTTTGGAAGTGATGAAAGAGTAAACAAATCCAAAACATAATCATTGAATATTACATTCAAGGATTCAATGTTCCCTCCAATCATGTTGAAGTCATTCACATGATAAAAGGTATACCATATATCCGACAAACTTAGGTTGAAAATCATTAAAACCAGAAAACGTTGTTAAATTTTGTTGGTTTCTCATACATTTCCTGAAATTATTTCATAACATATGTAGTTGTTTTATTATCTCCAATGATGAACTCAAAATTTCTAATGAGAAACATCTTTATTAAGGATAAATCACTCCTCTCTAACCACACCCATCTCACATTGTTTTTTGTACTCAGGATACTTTTTAGATAAATGAGTATCGAGATATTTTTGTATCAAATGATATGTTAGTTTTATTATCTTAATGGAAAACTCTACTCCAAAAAAATATCAAAAAAACCCATTCTTTCCTCTTAAATCATTATCTAATACATGTAAAAAAAATAAGAAAAATAACTTACAACACATGGAGAGATAAAACACCTGAATGTTGAGAGTGAAGTAGAACTAACCAGCACCAATAGATGAACATACTATAATACCACATGTTGGAAAGAAACTAGAGAATCCACTTTATATGTATAACTACATCAATTCAATGCAACTGGAAAACATGGTGCGACAAAATTTTCCCAATGATGATGTCCATCCGATTTCTCTCGTATCCATATTAAAATTTATCCAAATTATTATTAGATTGTAGGTTTTTTTATATTATTGTCCTCCATATTACTGTAAACCAGATCATGAATGATCCAACATAATCACCATAATACACTTCATTATCTATAAATTAAATAAATGTTGCTAAACGAACTAGAAAAAAAATTTAGCTTGTTTTATACAAAGTCCCACATCCATGGGAGAACAACGAAAACAATTTCCAATTTATGAGACAAAAGTGATTACAAAGAAACCTCTCACATTTCTCTCCTAAATTTTCCCCAAAAATTATATTAAAAATCACACTAATTATTTAAGTTTTATTCTTAAAAATTATAGCTAAGACACCACACCTCTTTAATGTTGTATTTTTTTCAACCTATTTGCACTGACCTTAAAATTTCACATTCAACCTTCTTTTGATTTAATAAACTGAAAATCCATATTAGAAAATCCTGATAAAAATAATAATGGTTAGTTTCCATGAAACAACTAGTACATATGTGAGGTTATCCACATCTCTTCATTAATATACCACTGTAAAACATTTACCCATGTAGGGGTAACCCAAGAATGGAAATTTTGATAGTTTTATATGTTGGCCTCTGTCTAATAATCAAATACTCAATGTAGAATTTCCTTTTTTTGATAAAGAAATGTATTAATAACTCCATTTGATACACATTATTCATTGGAATCCCTGTCGTAGGAGAAATATTCACATGAGATCTTTCTATGTATTTTAAAATAGGTTATATATTCTCATTATGATCTATTGAATTTGAAAGAGGCACAATGTTTTCTCAACCTTTCATAGACAACGAAATTTTTAAATATATCCATATTTTTTTTTCCTAGAAATCATATGAATATCCATAACATTAACCTTTAGTTGAATCCAAATGAATTATTACTCTAGGTCAATTTGTTTAATTATTTCATGAAACACTGCATTTTGAGCAAGGTGAATGTAAATTCACTACCACAGAACATTATTCTTTTATTAGATCAATTTGTGAGTTCCTTCATCAAAAATATTAATCAAATTCTATTATTCTATGATCCATTTGTGTTGGAATACTTTACTTATTCTATAGATAATATAACTAGTCGTTGTGACTATAAAATCCAACTTACCATTGTTCCACCTAATATAAATAGAAAAACTATATTTATTATCCATGAATCCATTTTTTCATCCAAATATGAATCTACAAAACCTTTCAACCGTTCATCATATCTAAAAAATAATATTTTTTTATCTAAGCATTTTATGTATCATAAGATCAATTTCCCATCTTAACAATGATTCCTTCATAGATTTTACATTAAACAACATCAAAATAAATTGTAATAAAAAATATCTTTTTGAGTAGAAACCATTTAATATATAAATATTCTTACTTCTAAATAATGAGGATAATTCTCCATGTCATGAAATTCTCCTTCCATTGATGGTGCATATGGTTTCATGGGTTTTAAGTGCCTGATAAGTGGTTTTGAGACAAATTTATAAATAGTCATTTCAAATATTTTGATGTCGTTGCGTAGGAATTAATTATGAGATTAAAATTATGAGATCGATTTCTTGTATATCTAAACTCTAATCCCCACGATTTTTTTGAAATACCCAATTTACTTCATCATGTTCTTTCTTGATAGATTTATATTTAGTTCCTCAATCATCTAGTACTCTAAGCCACAGATTAACAAAGAATTCATCTAAAACAATTGTATGAGATATGTTTCCTCCTCCCATTTATTTTTGTAACAACAGTGATCAAACTCACATAAATTAAATCATTTTTCATAAATTAAACTATTGAACATTCAATTACACTTTCTTGGATATTTCTTCAAGACAGAAAGACTTAATTTAGAAAAATAACCTAAATGCTAAATATGATGAATTTTAGAAAGCCTTGGGATAAACCAAGTATGTCTCTTCTTCCAAGACCAATGAAGAAATGTAGTTTTTATGTCCATATAATATAGGTATAAATCATTAGATATAGAAATGATAATAACCATCTATATGGTTGTAAGATTTACCATTAGGGAGAAATTATTTTAAAATTAAAATTCTTTTTTTATTTAAAACCATTCACCATAATCATTGAATTGTATATGTTACATCTGTCAACTTCCTCATTCAAATGAAAACCACTTTTTCAGATCTCTTTTTCCATCCTATAGCTAAGACAACTACCATGGGTTGTTGAAACTTATGGGATTCATTTCTTCTTCCATTGATGCCTCTCATTGTTTAGAGTATATAAGAGTGGATGCATCCTCTGGATTGATTGATTCCCTTGCATCAGTTAGAGTTTAAAATATCACATCATCTCTAAAACTTTGAACCGATTTTATAAAACAATTGGATATCCTCAACCCAACCTCAGGATATTATTTCCGAAATTCTCTATCAGATATCATTATAACTGATATAGGTTTTTCAAATCATTATTTTTTTGGCCCTTTTTTCGAACATTCACCATCAATCAACGATCAATCAAATTTACATCTATCTGGCACCCTGACTACTAGAATCCTATCTTATAATTTGTCTCATAAACTCTCTAGATATAAGGTTTTTCTACTAACCTCTATCTGACCATCCTGGACATCAACTATTGAAAAATCCTCAAATTCCTTCTTATCTAGGTTCTTATCTTTCATTAAAATTTCATCAATGAGAACAAAATATCAACCATAGTTGACTTGTTTCTTTTCATTATCCTACAAGTGATAATGAAATTTATCATCCCCAGAACTAAAAAAAAATAGTATTATGATTTCAACACCGACTTATCTCAAAATTTATCATATATATGAACATATGTGATACATTCAAGGATTTTGAGAAGGTGGACTTGTTATCTTGTAAAAAACTATTTTTCTTCCGGAATTTCTCATCTCATGACTGAAGCTGTTTTTTTCACCATTTAGGATTTTGCATCCATGGATTTTATCCAAATTCCCCTAGTCCTTCCCGAATGAGGCCTCATACTCTTATATTTCTCAATCACTATCTATTTTATCCTTTTATCCATTCCATTTTTTGTGGTGAATCTAGAAAAAATCTTTTCATGCATGGTTCCCATCTTCTTACTGATGTTGTAAATTTATTTTTGGTGTATTCATCACCATTTTCATTGAAGAAACATTTAAAATTTCATTCCCAATATTACTTACCCATAATAATAGACTGAATAATTTACTAAAACACATCAAATTTACTCTTAAGGGTTTATAAGCCTACCATATGAGCAATATCATCAATTAAGGTTATAATGTACAATAATCCTCTCTACGGGAGGATAGGGTATGAACCACAAAAAATAAAATGAGTAAGTTATATCTTTGGATTCATCATCTTTCTCCCATCCAAGTTGAAAGGAAATATTATTTCTTTTCTTATCAAACAAATTTCATATTATTCAAGTATAGTGTGATCATGTTTGAGTACAAACTTCATTGCATGATCATTAATTTTTCTTTCATTGGGGTTCCAATCCTATAGTGATACTTTTCCAGACTATCCGATGATGTTTTTTGGATAGTTTCAACTTTATGACTTTATCTATTCTGTTACATGTTATCATTTTTAAATCCATGATCAGTCACTATAGAACCTTTATGGATTCTCCAATATCCAATTCTAAAATATTGAAACCCACATCATCATGTTTTCCCAGTAATATGAAGTTATTTCAATGACCTAGAATATATCTAACCTCTCTCTATTTCATTAAAATTCAACTTTTCATTTGAATATTTGCATCACCTTAGCCAACTATATGTAGAGCCTCATTGTTTGCTACATATACTCTACCCAAGAATCCAAGTATACAATCAACCATAAACCATCACTCACCAATTGAATAAAATGATGCCCTTAAGTAAATAATATAGACACTTCTATCACAACCATGATGAATATAATGTTATATTCTCCATCCATTATACTACCATATTTTGACCGTCTTGAAGTTGAAGCCTCCATCTGATTACATTAATCTTTCATGATATGTCCCTCTTTTCTGAAAAATAAAACATGTATGAACCAAACCTATCAATTTACCACAAATTCTTCTTAAGGGAATATATTCTAAAGATTAATTCTTTAGACGATATTTTTGATGAATTAATCAACAACATCCGGCTGAATTTAGATAATGTTTAAATAGAGTATAAATATCCTTCTATGAGAACTTAAAATTAAATATCTAGTTTTGAATATTATCAAATACAATAATTGTCTTCCCATTGGAGTTTCTCACCACCATCACCATGTAATCAAATCATTATGAAAGAGATGAAAAAAAAGAAAACCCAAAATAATACATCCAATTTTTACCTTCAATAATTCAATATACCTTTTGATAATATTGAAGTCAATTTCATGAATGATAGATGAAAATCCATCCAACAACGTTATATTGAAAAATATTCACAACATGAAAACATTATTAAGAGTTTTTGGCTTCTCATACATTTCATCATGTCTTTTTATAGCCTATGAAGTATTTTTCTTCTCTTTTATATTGAAAACAAATTTCCAACATGTGATGTCTGAGTTAAGGCTAAATCCATCCAATATAACCATCCTTAGTCTAAATTTTCCATAGTTTTAGGATAGTATCCGAACAATGGAGAATTAAGAACATTTCATACAAAAAATATGGTAGATAAATTCTCCCATATGAAAAGTAATTTCTATAAAAATTATCAACAAAATTAATTCTTCCTTATGAATTAATCCTCTTATAATAGAAAACCAATATAAAAATAAAAAAATAACTCCCAATACATGTAAAAAAACCAAAAAAATTAAATCATTGTATTAAAACCAAATCATTCCAAAAGCTGAACCTACTATGATACAACTTGTTGGAAATAATACAAGATAATTTACTTTAGAAGAAATAATTAATTTATTTTATCAAATATATGAACCTAAAAAACAAAAATTTATTGGGTGGTGATGTCTACCTAATTGATTTATTCTCTATAGAAAAAATCCTCCACAATGTTACCAAACAGAGAGTTTTACTGATAATCATCTCCTCCAGGGTAATTTTGAATATAACTAGGAAGTTACAAACTAAATACCAAAAAATAATCCCTTGTTTTTACATCACACTGACGAATCCAAAATAAATTGAAAAAACTAGATTTACCATGGGTTAAGAAATGTATATGATCCAAAGGAAAACAATACAAACATTTTCCATTGAAGGAGATATAAGTGATTAAAATGAACTATCTTGGTTTTCTCACCAATGATGTTTCTTATAAAACTAATTAAAAACAAACATAGATTCATCATGTGTTAGTCTAAAATATAAGATATAGACCACCCCACCCCATTATAAAGGTCTTTTACAGTCATCATGTTTTCACTGCCTCTGAGCTTCATGGTCAACCTTCCATTTACATAATACACTACCATTAAACTATAGAAACACAAGTTGAAAATAATTTTTTTTCACCATGAAACAACTAGTACCTATTGAGGGTATCCAAAACACTATGTAAAGATACCAATTGAAATCTTATACCCTCATAAGGGAAACCCATGAACAAGAAATGTGGAATATCTACTAAATCACCTCTATCCGGTCATTATAGCCTCAATGTTGAAGATACTTAGGACGATGAAGCTATATATTCTAATATATTACAAATACTCACTATCTGTTGGATTTCTTCATCGTTAATAAACCATCTAGTCAAAAAATCTCAAAAACATCATAGTAAGAAAACATTCATCCAGTCTATCTCATGATTTGTGTTCAATAATATCCATATGTAGAACTTATTCTGGTGAGCCTAAATAAGTTACACAAGGCCTAAAATTATTATCACTTTAAATAAATGAACAAAAACAAAAAATACCTAAAAGTGGTAAAATTATTAGGCACCATGTGTAATACTGACCAACTATATTCACTACACAACCAATGAATCTGTACAAAGTTATAATCCTCATCATAAATCATTTAATCATAGATCCAAATGACATTACATCTGAAGAAAATACTTATTAATATTATCCCATATGATTTTAATGAGACCATGTACATATATTATAAAGTACAATATGAGAATTCTCTAAAAATGTAACCAATGGAGTCTTAGTCATCCATGAGATCACATAATCAAAAGCATATAAAATGAGGATCCCATGTTCCAAAGATGGCGCATGAGACACCCCTAGCCTCTATAAGTCTAGAGTCAAATACAATCATCAGACTCTTTCCAATGGGACAAGATATATAAATCCATTATAAATCATCGACTATAAACATGTATTTGTTTAACTCAAGAAAAAAGCAAAATACAATCATAACATAAAAAACCAAAATAATAATCCCATCCCTAGTAATCTGTAGTTCTTACAAGAATAGGTATTCTCAATCCACCAACCCAATATTAATCACATGTTCCTAAACATTTTAAAATATCCATTATACCAATTTCAAAATGTTATAAAACAATAAAAATAAGCCCTAATACTAATTTGTAAAATCCCACCCTGGCTCACTCTATAAATAGTACTTATATGGGTTCACTACGTGACCTAGGCCTATGATGAGGTGTGTCAAAAGTCACTTGGTAAAATAGTTTGACTATTGTTAATAGAGTTAGTTGGTGTGGGATGTTACATGTTGACAGGTGCAATATACTTCATTCCATCATGGGTAAGTTTTTCAGCTCATGTGACTTATGTTTCTCTGATCCATCTTCTGAGGGTTTCTATAGTAAGTCGAACTAGCTCTGATTCATGACCCGAAGGCCCTATGGCCTATAGGCCTAAATATTATTGGACCTGTAGTCATTATTCCCTAATGGATCATGTATAGTCCAAAGCTCTTGTGGACTAAAGGGCCAATTATATTTCATAAAGGCCCATTTCAGGTGATTAGGGCCGCTACAACAATACTGCAACTGTAAGTACTATATTTACTCGGAAATTATCCCCTACACGGATTTGAACTTGAGTCTTTCATGCTATTTTATGAGGGGCATACCACTTAGTTTAACCCCATCTACGTAGAATTTACATAAAAACATAAACATATATATACATGAAAATGCACATAAATTCATGCACACCTATATACATACATACATACATACATACATATATACATACATACAAACATACATACATACACACATATATATGTGCATAAACACCCATATATATACACATATACAAAAATACATACATACATACATACATACGTACATACATACAAACATACATATATACATACATACATGAATGCAGGAATTTGTACATACCTAAGAACCTAAGTAGGTACATACAAACCTTTATAAAAACATATATACATACACAAACAAATAAGTGTGCACACAGACACACATACATACATATATACAAAAATGAATATATGCATGCATGCATAAATACATTCAAATATACAGTCAATCTTATACATAAAGGTTTTATAAAAAAAATATTTATACATATTTATATTTATCTATATATAATAATATAATATATTGTTAAAAAATATATACCCATTATCATATTTATATAATTATTTAAATATTTTTTAAATATTTTTTATTTATATTTGATATTTATTATTGTATTTAATTACATTGTTAAATATTATTATTGATTACTATAAAGTTGAAATTTTTTTTATATAAATTATTTAAGTAATAATAATAAAAAAAATATTTTTGATATAAATTATATTTTTTAAAATATACATGTTTTTTATAAAAATATCAAAATATAATATTAATATATTTTATAAGATATAATAATTAATATAAATATAAATAAGAATATATATATATATATAATTAAAAATAATAATTGATCGCTAATTGGATGTCTGATTGCGCATGAAATTCTTCACATCCATTGGCATGAGAAAATAAAAGACCCAAGATAATAGATAATCTCCCCCACTAACAATGTAGGTGAGCTCACCCATAAGACTAAAAAAATTTCCACCAACTCCTGACCATTTTCTTTCAGTGTAATAATATCGACTCCCACTCTACTTCTCAAGGCCATAATATCATTTTTATGAATTTTGGAAAAATCATACAATTTAGTAACCTAACCATAGTACCCTATTGAAAAAAACCATATTTGGAAAAAAATATAAGAAATTATAAATTCTTATAGGGTTGACCATACTAATGAACGTTCACACTACATACCATCTAAGATGGATGAATATTAGATCTCAGACACATCACACCTAGTCCAAATAATCTTTTTAATAATACCAATCTACCGCACAATATGAGGTTCCAAAAATGAATAATAACAATGATAATTACTTCTAACATCACATGAAAAGTAAAGAAAATCATGGTAGTCACTTATTTATGAGATGTATGTCCAATGCCCCTTAAGACATGATAAAAATGAATGTAAATGCAATGAAACATCTTCCAAAAAAATGGGGAACAATCTCTCCAAATATAGATTCTTCCTAGATAGGAAATCACATTTAGGGAAGACACCACAAAACACCTGGAAGATACCCATAAAATAGATAAAAGAAGATTATCCAAAAGTATTCCTAGAAGGAAGCATATATATACATAAACATACACATCTAAAATAAATATATACACATACACATGTATGTATATATATATATATATATTAAAATATATATTCCAAAAAACAAACACACACATCATTATATAATGTATTTATTTAAATTTATATGAATATAAATTTCATAATTAATTGGAAAAAAGTATGATCAATAATAATTTTTTATTTTGATATTAATCATATTTTTAAATATTAAGTTTGTTTGGATATATATATATATATATTGTAACCACATATAAATATATACATATGAAAACCAAAATAGATATATAACTATATTATAATATTGAAAATATATATATTATAAATTTTATAATAATTTATATAATTTATATTTTAAAATATTAATTATATTTACTCTATTAATATAGTTCATATTAATATATTTATTATTGTTATCTATTTATTTATATAGATCATATCACTATATTTTAATATATATATATATATATAATTATAATTATAATTATATATTAATAAAACATATAGATGGTTTTATTTCAACAAAATCCTCATAAAAAATACATTTTAATCCAAAATCACAAGCATTTTTTGTTTATCCATAAATAATAAGAATAAAGACCCTACATGCTTTTGATAACTTTTATTTAAAGGGAAATATATTTATAAAACATTGTGATTGAGAATTACTTTTGAAAACCATCAAAAAATAAATTGGAAACCTTATAAATAAAACCCGAGATGATTACAAGAAAATAACATCTTGTGGAATGAATTTAAAAATATATTCCTCTAGTTTGATTTTAATTAATATACCCATGTGGTAAATATGAAAATTGATTCCATTCATTGTTTTATAAGAGAAATTAAATGCCAATAGAAAATGACTTTATGAAATCATATAAGTGAAGAAGATGAAATATATAAAATAAAATAATTAATACGTACATGGAATAAAAACATTGAGAGGATGATTTAAAATCATGTAATGTAATGGTTTAAGGGGAAAACAACTTTACCTGAGTACAGATTCACCTCATAAATCCTCAACTATCCTAAATAATAAATTAGATTAATTAAATTCTTGATTGAGAACCATTTTAATTTTACCTAATTATAATTTATAACACCCTAGGATTTTAAAATAATGAAATTGTATTTAATAGGATATGCGACACATAACACCATATTTAAATTACCTTCAAAACATATTTCATTAAATTTAATCTCTTCGATAACATGTGATACAAAAATTCCCCTGGTCTAAATGTATTGTAATATGTTATACCATAACAACCCAGAACGTCAATTTGTGGGAATTAATAGGACTAACTAAAGTATGAAACATATATTGTTAACACATATATAAAATAAAGTCATTTGTTGTCAAGTGAGAAGAAATTTTTTTCCTGAAAAACAATTTTTATGGACACAATGTTTTTTATATTTATAATTTAAATTAACCCTTATCGGTGTATAATTTTAATTTAATATATTTTTATAAGTGTTTAATATAATGATTTTATATTAATATAATGTTTATAGAAGCATGAGAGTAAAATAAATACAGTTTTATGCATAAAACTGTATTTTTTTAAAAAAAATAGTTTCAACATTTTTTCTATTATTATTTGAAAATTATACATTTCAACTATTGAGTGGTTTTTTGTGGAAAATGAAATTATATTTTCAAATATTTATCTCAAGGTTATATGAGAGTAAATTTTTTATAATTTTAGAAAGAAAATTATTTTTCGGTAATTAGTGAAAAGTACTTTATTTTTTATTAGAAACTACATTTTTATTTAAACACTTGCATGTTTTATTTTGTTTTAAAATTTTTTAAAAAGAAAAATTAATTCAATTATATTATAATATAACTAATTTAATAAGTTTTAATATATTATAAATGCAATTAAGATATAAAAACGTTTTATACTTAAGGAAATATTTATTTGGAAACCCACATTTTTTCCATGTCTGTGAGTTTATTTTTAAATTCAATTCTCCAACATATATGAGATGAATTTTAAAAAAATAATTCCATGGTTTGAATAATAAAAATTAATATTTTTTTGAATATGGTCAAATTATTATTTTTCATAATGAATAATAAAAATAGTAGAAATTATTTACAATGGTAAAGGTTAAAACAGATTTATGGGGGGTAAAACTAATAATAGAATGTTTTAAATGACCTAAAACCTATCCAATTCCTATTTTATGGCCATGTTAAGATTTTATATCATATAATATTTGTGAATGAACCATATTGTATCCTTTTTTCATCTGAAACTCTTGGTAAGAACTTCATGTTTTAAAATATTTCAGGTGTGTCCTCTCCCCCACTTATAAAATAGAACCCCCTCTACAGTCCTCTTCCCACTTCCAATGAAATATGGGTTCGAATATAACTACCCAAATAACTTCACTATACTCATACCTATAACTCATATTACTTGGCTTCATCCTAAAACCATTATAGGAAGTAGTTAATTAGAAACCTAAAGTGGTTTTATAAAGAAAACGTGTAATTCATTGCAATGAATATTCATATTAATTATTCATCTATCACCATTAAAATATTCTAAAACTATGATAAAATAAAAATTAATTATATCATATAAACTTATATATTATTATTATAATGAAAATACCAATATCATCCTCTTTTTTCATCAAATGTGAAATGAAACTGTCGATCGTTTGTTTGGAAGATTGTCGCATGTAACACCCCAAGATTTCATAGTGTGTTATTTCTTCAAAATAATTCAATAACTTGCACTACACGCCACACTGAGTTCAATCACACCATGACTTACAAAAATAAGCCATTCAAAAGAGGTTATGAATAGTATTATCTAAATTTTAAACTTTATATAATCCTTATAATTTTAGAATCCATATTATGAGTTTCTTTGATATAATGCAAGAACAAATTCATTTTCAGTATTGCACTTTTATCAACTTTTAATAAGTGAACCCTTTTTAAATACAATATTTTAAACATTTTGACTAAATGGGGACATCAAAAAATTTAAAATGAAACATCTCATGCTTCCATGGTACGCTTTCCTTTGAATAATACAGTAGCGTGTGTTATACGCAACTTCGAGTTTTAACACACACCACAACCGATCAAACTAGCCGTTTTGAATAGTAATACCTACTTTTTGAAATTATATATATTTTATATTTCAAAATGGACTTCATTTTTTGATTCGGAATATCGAATTTAGCCTAAGGTGAAATTTTGGTACATTTCGGATAACTTTCATATTTTGATGAATAGTGAAAATTACTAAATTTTAATTAAAAACAACTTTTTTAATCAAAATAATTAATAGTGATAAATTATGAATTTGAGTGGTTTTAAAGTATATTTAGAATATATTTTTACCACTTAATATAATGTTGGTCATTGGACATAATTTTACAATTAAACCGAACATAAACAAGTGTCAATCTTTTGATAGTTATTATCTCTTAAAAACAAGCTTTTTGTTTTGACAACGGGAATTAATTTTAAATTAATTTCTGCCACTTCTGTGTTTTGAATTTAGAAAAATGGATTCCATATTTGGAATCAGGATGTCCAAATTGTGTAAATAGGTAACTTTTATTTTTAGACATTTTGAATAATTACTGCGGTAAATATTTTATTTACCATGGTTAAGGGTAAATCCGGTAAATAAGGGTCAAAAAAAAGTAATATTATAATAATACTAAATTACCCTAAAACGTGTATTAACCCTATTGGTTGATACATGGTCGACCATGGGCATATTTGGGTCTATTTTGGGACCCCATGGATCCACTTGTAAGTGATAATGACACATTATATTAATAAAGCTAAAATAAAAATAAAAATGGCATAAGCTTACATCTTTTAGAAGAACAATTTTTACATAGGGTTATACATGTTGGATTTTCGATTATAAATATTCATTAGAAATATAAAAAGATTTTCTACATAATGATATTTTATTTATAATTTTTAGACATTAAATAATTTATTTTATTTATGACACAATGATGATGCATTAATTACTATAATAGTGAAAAATTAAAATAAGTGATATTATAAATACCCAAATAAATATAATATGAAACTTTTAATGATTTAAACTAATTTTATAGGATAATATGATATATTAGGATTGATTTAATTGACTTTGTTCGAAGTAATCAATCTGTTATGAGTTTCACCAAAATCAACTATTGAATAGTGTCAAAATTGACATAAAAGAGTTCTTAAAACAAATATTATATTATTAATTGATATTAAATTCCTAAAAATCTAAGGTTCGGCCAAGAGACTTATATTATGATAGGTTAATCATTAATGGACCACTTGGGGGTCGCTTGGATGTATATAGTAAGTTTATTAACCATATTATATAAAAATACAAAGAGACATTGTAAAAGTGAAACTAATTAACTTAGAGTTAATACTTAAAGATAAGGTTAATATAAGTACCCAAACCTGTCTAAATTCTATTGGATGAGTTGTTTTCGACCTATCCCCACCTCATACTTTGAATAGTCAACTTTGGAGCCTTTGGAAACCGAATATGAATTTATTATAAATTAATATTTCTAGCTCTTCCAAAGGTGCCCCTCACCCCTCTTATAAAAGGGCACTCCTCCTTCTCATTTACTCACACCTCTCAAGCCACTTGGCTCGTCAAAACTCTGCCCAAATAAGATCCCCACATCCCTCTCCTCCTCCTTGAAGCTTCCCCTTAGGCAGAAAGTATTTCAACAAGTCCTTTGGTTCCAACCAAAGTGAGTTACCTAAATTAAAGGTAACGATTTCTCTTAAATTATTTTCATTTATTTTGCTTCTTCAACCCCCAAACTCTTTTTATTTCCCTTCTTTTATAACAACACCAGTATCCTCAATATACTAGGATGTTGTTATAAGATGTATTCAAACTACACATACACACAACTCCATCTAATGGATGATGAACATAATGTTTCTGTGGATGGCAAACTAACGCCTCACGAAACGATGATTGTTCAAAAACATCTTACCGCCTCTCATGGTGTCCATTATGATGGCACTGTAATTAAATATGATATTAATGATATATATTTTATATATAAGCTTCTGTAATTCCATTTTATTTAATACCATTATTCGTTTCATGTTGTATATACATACGATAATTTCATTTGAGGAAGTGCGGACTACCGCCCCCTTAAAATGATATGACTCGTTCATACCACACATGGAACTTATAAAGGATGGTGTTAATGAACTTAAGTAACATATATAAAATATTATATTATACTGGAATAGTAATATACCTATGTATCATTTGGATTCGATTCTTTTAAAATAAAAAATTAAATGGAAGTAGCGTTCGTGCGTACGTACGGACTACCGTCTCCACGAACGCGATGAGATTCATTCTCCATCGTATCCATTCAAGTATAATTATCATTTAATGATTTAAAAATGATGTTTAAGGACTTGATATCATTCTGGATATGAATAAGATACAACAAACATGACTTATGTAACAAAACATATAAAAGAAAATGAGTAAGTTAACACCCGAAACGGCGTTAATACTAAGATATTATTAACAAATCAATGTTAAAAGATCATATATGATATCATATTAAAGTAAATGATTCTTGTATTATTCAATAACAATTATTTCACCATTATACAGGAGGTAAACCTACCATCGACCAAGGAAAAAGTACAAAGTAAGGGATTCTCTTATCTCACTTTCAATTTCGTGAGATTTCCATTATTCGCCACTAAATTATTGAAAGTGGTGTATTGTGTATGGCCATTTGATATATATTATCATGATTCTCTTTATATTCATGTTATTCTGTAAATCATTTGGTGGTTATTAACTTTTGGCCATACGACTCAGTCGATTAACGTGGTAAGGGTTTTCTTATCTCACTTTTAATTCCGTAAGAATTCCATTGATCACCACTTAATTATTGCATGTGGTGTATGTGTACTGCCCATGATCGTATTCATTGTGTAATATACTTTAATTTATGGGTATTTACATAATCATGGTATGATACTTCTTTCATGGGTGTATGTTTCGTAAGTTACCTAATCGATAAGGGAATTTGAGATTTCAATTTCCACTCATTTGGCTTTACACATATTTCATTGATTATATTACCCCAAGATTATGTGTGGAATCACTATTCATTTGATTATGTCATAATTTCCACTCCCCTTACTATGGATAGAAGTTTGATACACATAATCACTCCATTGGTAATTCTCAAGTCATTGATATGAATTTGATAAGAGTAATTTTAACTCATTCTCCATTTGTTGAGTTAAACATCCAATTCGTTGGTATTGTTTTTTACAAGAATATGTGTGAATGTCCTTTGATTGTTTTACACTGAATATCCAATCATATTTAGTGTATTTATATTTGTCACACATAATTATGTCATTGATTTATCCTTAACCTAAAGATACAACCTTTTTGAGAAATTTCATCTCAATTTACATTCCATTGAGACTTCTTTGATGATATACACCAAATCACTTCTATGTGGTGTATATAATGTACTTTGACATAGTATATCATGAATTCCTTTATTCTCATGATATTACAATGTTTTGATTACCTCAATTATTTGTATTCAAGTGTCTCTCTTTTGGTTAGAAACTCTAACCAAAATACCATTTTAAAATGTTTTAAAGAATTATTCTTCTAAATCATGCTCATTAATGTCCATATTTTAAAAATGGTTTTAAGGATTTATTTATATGGACATTAAAGTTTTAAAATTAAAACTCCTTTTAAAAGTTTCAAAGTGGTATGGGACACTTTGATTCAAAAATATACTTTTAAATGGCTTCTTGACAAATAGTGTGACTTTTAAATGTTTTCAAGAAAAGGGGGATATTTCTCTCAAATAGTTTTGATGATTATTTTCATCTATGTCAACATCCTTCATTATTATTGATTGAGGTTAATGTGATACAATACAATCTTCCATATTGTATCGAATGAATTATGTTTGACTGTGGATGTGCTATTTTTATACCATTCATGGTTTGTGGTGAAAGTATTGACATTTCGTATGCTAGTTTAATACGAATGTTTACGTTATGTTTAAACCTTTTCATATGGGAATGCATTGGACTTAATAAGTGACGGGTGGAGCCCGCTATAGCTCCTCGATGCATCGGTAGGTCTCATGAGACAAACTAGTGTCTTGGCACAAGGCCTTGGCAAAATCTTATTTGTAGTCTTGGCACGAGGCCTTGGCTATGTGGTTATGATAGTCTGGCATTATGCATTCCATCATTATGAAAGTGGTTATTGATATTGCATGTGATCATTCGACTAGTAGAATATCCATGTGAGTAAGTAAATGGCATTATTTCATTTTACCTTCGCCATTTTATGCTGAAGTTTAAATTTAAAAGGATTTTGTTTTAGTTATAAATTGCCTTAAGTGTTTATGCTTATTTATGAAAGCTTCTGCTATAATGTTATCCTTACTGAGCATCCGAGCTCACCCCTTTCAATGTTTTATTTTTCCCAGGATTATGAAGAAGTAATTTATGAATGACCTGCAGGGATAGTATGAGGGGATATGAAGACAAGATGTTTTTTTTATGATGTAATGTAAAAAAATTTATGGATGTATCTAGTTATTCCAAGGCTACTAAACTAATCGGTCTTTCGAGACTTGATCTTTCTCATGATCATGCCAATGTTATGTAATAATGCACCGACTCTAGGTAATTAGGGTCGGGGCGTTACAGTTGGTATCAGAGGAAGTTTAGTACAAACATTGGAAGCTAGATTTAGATAAACTCTGATTAGAGCACGTAGACCTAAGATGAACTTTGAGGATTAGTATAAAAGAACTTCCTAGAATTTTGGTATTGTAGAGATTTTGTTAGTTTTCCGAGCAATACATCCCTGTCTGGATACGAGCAGGTAGAGGCGGCTCTGGCACAGATGTACCTAGGGGTAAAACCCGAAAACACCGCTTTGAGCTAGACTCGAACGGGAACTGGTGCACGACAACGGGCCTTGCTGCACTCTTGGTTACGACACTCCCGGGGGATATGCTTAGGATAATTTACATTTTCTTTACAAACCAATTTAAGTAATATATATATAAGATGAGAGTAAATGACCTTGGTTAATCCTAATATGTTTCAAATTGAGAATATGGTGACATTTTAATCTCTAAATTATTTTACGACTACTATTACTCACACAATGCTTTATGGTTTTAGTCAATGGCTGGATTCCAAGGAAGTCATAGTGACTTTGAGAATGATGTACAAGATGGGAACGGTGGTGGCAATGAGCAAAAAAATGGAATGTTGATAGGCGTAAAAGATATCGTCTTTATTCCAAATCAGTTTTCCAAAAATATGATCAACAACATATATATTAACCAACTCCCAGACTCAACAAGGAAGAGAAAGGTGATAAATGATAAGAGATCCAGCAATGGAGACCATGGAGAAAAGAACCCTCAATTTTCATCATGCAGGAAATGTGGAAAGAGACACCCAGGAAAGTGTCTCAATGGGACAACGAAATGTTTTACGTGCGGGAAGGAAGGACATAAAGTAAAGAATTGCCGAAGAAAAATGAAGAGTACTATGGAAGAAGATAAAAATGGTCCCAAGAGTCCATTTACAGTCATTTGCCGTAAATGTAGGGGACCTGGCCATTACCCGAGTGAATGTCCTATTCTATAGGATATTTTCTTGGTCAAAGAAGAAGCTATGTGGGAATAAATGGTTGGAGAAATGTTTAAAAAGTATTAGCACTTCTTGTTGATGGGTTTACTATGGAATAATTTTCTCTTGTATTTGTAACCCCGCAGTTTTCCATGTGAGAATGATATTTGAGGAAGAATTGTCTCTTCTCTTGTGGATATAGGTATAAATAACCATTTGGATTTATATGATCATTGGGGTTTGAGAGAATTATAAGTTATTCTAATTTGGGATGAAGATTCAAGGTATGATATAACATTTGTGGTTAAATTTATGATATAGTATTTTGAGGAATTTATCTCATTTTGGAAATATTATAAAATATAGTTTTTGAAAAAGGACAACACGTAGACCGTGTGACAACCCGTCGCGTCGGACAAAGCTGTGGGAATCGAACCCACAACCAAAGTGCGATTGGGATTTATCGCCTACCACTGGACTACGTGAAGTCCCGGGTTAGTGTGACTTTTTTTTAGTTAAATGATTTTATTGATCAATGATAAGTTGATTTGGGAAAATGATTTGGTGATTAAGTGATAAATGTTATTTTGGAAGATGTTCGCTTTGTTGGGAACACTATATGCCCAAGGAAAATAGAATACTATGGGGTTTTATTTGTGGATTAATGATAGATTTTCATCTACGTTTTTATTGTGGATTTATAGTGATTTGGGTTATTTATGGAAATGATTAACCTATAATAGAGAATATGTGATTAGGTTAATTACTTTTGAGTATGTGACTTTAAGAGTATCTGATGTCATTTGGAGATACAATTTAACATGGGAGACTACATAATCAAATTCTTCTATGTTTTGGGTTTCAATATTAGTTTGGATTATATTAAAGGATTTTAAGGACAATTGGTTATTGAATGGTATCTATTTAACTTTGGAGTATTGTTGGTTTAATTTTAGAAATTAAGATTAGTGCATATTTATCTCAATGAATATCCTTTTGGGGAATCATTAGATCATTCACTGACCATTTTGGTTTTGATTAATCTTCAAAGACAATGTAAATATATGGTTTATCCTTCATGGATCATGTGATTCTATAGAAGTTTATTCTAGCTCTTCCAGTGTGACCAAGTCTTCTTGAATACTCATCGTTTAAAAAAAAATTAGTTAGAGGTGGAAATTTATTAAAGAAAGAAAATCTACTTAAAATTTAAGTATATCTCATAATGTTCTTAGTCAATATCATAAATGAATTCCTCTTCCTTATGTAATGTAACTTAAAAAAAAATGTTGTCCGTTTACTTTCCTACTAGGAGACTAATGGTCATTTGTCCCAACACAAGTTTGTGGTTTTCTCATTGTTAACTTTCTCCTGATCATGATTTCAATCCCTCTCCATCAGAACTTGACACTTAGTTTATCATCCATATCCATGTTTTCTTACATGGAATCCTAGTATGGGTTATCTTGGATGACCCTTATACCTCTCTTTCTTTCTTTTAAAGTGATAGTTTTATTGACTCTTTTTCCGATGTGGGACGTTCCATTATATTCCAAAGAAAAATTTTAAAAATTGCGAGGACGCAATTTATTGAAGGAGGGGAGAATGTAACACCCCAAGATTTCATAGTGTGTTATTTCTTCAAAATAATTCAATAACTTGCACTACACGCCACACTGAGTTCAATCACACCATGACTTACAAAAATAAGCCATTCAAAAGAGGTTATGAATAGTATTATCTAAATTTTAAACTTTATATAATCCTTATAATTTTAGAATCCATATTATGAGTTTCTTTGATATAATGCAAGAACAAATTCATTTTCAGTATTGCACTTTTATCAACTTTTAATAAGTGAACCCTTTTTAAATACAATATTTTAAACATTTTGACTAAATGGGGACATCAAAAAATTTAAAATGAAACATCGCATGCTTCCATGGTACGCTTTCCTTTGAATAATACAGTAGCGTGTGTTATACGCAACTTCGAGTTTTAACACACACTACAACCGATCAAACTAGCCGTTTTGAATAGTAATACCTACTTTTTGAAATTATATATATTTTATATTTCAAAATGGACTTCATTTTTTGATTCGGAATATCGAATTTAGCCTAAGGTGAAATTTTGGTACATTTCGGATAACTTTCATATTTTGATGAATAGTGAAAATTACTAAATTTTAATTAAAAACAACTTTTTTAATCAAAATAATTAATAGTGATAAATTATGAATTTGAGTGGTTTTAAAGTATATTTAGAATATATTTTTACCACTCAATATAATGTTGGTCATTGGACATAATTTTACAATTAAACCGAACATAAACAAGTGTCAATCTTTTGATAGTTATTATCTCTTAAAAACAAGCTTTTTGTTTTGACAACGGGAATTAATTTTAAATTAATTTCTGCCACTTCTGTGTTTTGAATTTAGAAAAATGGATTCCATATTTGGAATCAGGATGTCCAAATTGTGTAAATAGGTAACTTTTATTTTTAGACATTTTGAATAATTACTGCGGTAAATATTTTATTTACCATGGTTAAGGGTAAATCCGGTAAATAAGGGTTAAAAAAAGTAATATTATAATAATACTAAATTACCCTAAAACGTGTCTTAACCCTATTTGTTGATACATGGTCGACCATGGGCATCTTTGGGTCTATTTTGGGACCCCATGGATCCACTTGTAAGTGATAATGACACATTATATTAATAAAGCTAAAATAAAAATAAAAATGGCATAAGCTTACATCTTTTAGAAGAACAATTTTTACATAGGGTTATACATGTTGGATTTTCGATTATAAATATTCATTAGAAAGATAAAAAGATTTTCTACATAATGATATTTTATTTATAATTTTTAGACATTAAATAATTTATTTTATTTATGACACAATGATGATGCATTAATTACTATAATAGTGAAAAATTAAAATAAGTGATATTATAAATACCCAAATAAATATAATATGAAACTTTTAATGAATTAAACTAATTTTATAGGATAATATGATATATTATGATTGATTTAATTGACTTTGTTCGAAGTAATCAATCTGTTATGAGTTTCACAAAAATCAACTATTGAATAGTGTCAAAATTGACATAAAAGAGTTCTTAAAACAAATATTATATTATTAATTGATATTAAATTCCAAAAAATCTAAGGTTCGGCCAAGAGACTTATATTATGATAGGTTAATCATTAATGGACCACTTGGGGGGTCTCTTGGATGTATATAGTAAGTTTATTAACCATATTATATAAAAATACAAAGAGACATTGTAAAAGTGAAACTAATTAACTTAGAGTTAATACTTAAAGATAAGGTTAATATAAGTACCCAAACCTGTCTAAATTCTATTGGATGAGTTGTTTTCGACCTATCCCCACCTCATACTTTGAATAGTCAACTTTGGAGCCTTTGGAAACCGAATATGAATTTATTATAAATTAATATTTCTAGCTCTTCCAAAGGTGCCCCTCACCCCTCTTATAAAAGGGCACTCCTCCTTCTCATTTACTCACACCTCTCAAGACACTTGGCTCGTCAAAACTCTGCCCAAATAAGCTCCCCACATCCCTCTCCTCCTCCTTGAAGCTTCCCCTTAGGCAGAAAGCATTTCAACAAGTCCTTTGGTTCCAACCAAAGTGAGTTACCTAAATTAAAGGTAACGATTTCTCTTAAATTATTTTCATTTATTTTGCTTCTTCAACCCCCAAACTCTTTTTATTTCCCTTCTTTTATAACAACACCAGTATACTCAATATACTAGGATGTTGTTATAAGATTTATTCAAACTACACATACACACAACTCCATCTAATGGATGATGAACATAATGTTTCTGTGGATGGCAAACTAACGCCTCACGAAACGATGATTGTTCAAAAACATCTTACCGCCTCTCATGGTGGCCATTATGATGGCACTGTAATTAAATATGATATTAATGATATATATTTTATATATAAGCTTCTGTAATTCCATTTTATTTAATACCATTATTCGTTTCATGTTGTATATACATACGATAATTTCATTTGAGGAAGTGCGGACTACCGCCCCCTTAAAATGATATGACTCGTTCATACCACACATGGAACGTATAAAGGATGGTGTTAATGAACTTAAGTAACATATATAAAATATTATATTATACTGGAATAGTAATATACCTATGTATCATTTGGATTCGATTCTTTTAAAATAAAAAATTAAATGGAAGTAGCGTTCGTGCGTACGTACGGACTACCGTCTCCACGAACGCGATGAGATTCATTCTCCATCGTATCCATTCAAGTATAATTATCATTTAATGATTTAAAAATGATGTTTAAGGACTTGATATCATTCTGGATATGAATAAGATACAACAAACATGACTTATGTAACAAAACATATAAAAGAAAATGAGTAAGTTAACACCCGAAACGGCGTTAATACTAAGATATTATTAACAAATCAATGTTAAAAGATCATATATGATATCATATTAAAGTAAATGATTATTGTATTATTCAATAACAATTATTTCACCATTATACAGGAGGTAAACCTACCATCGACCAAGGAAAAAGTACAAAGTAAGGGATTCTCTTATCTCACTTTCAATTTCGTGAGATTTCCATTATTCGCCACTAAATTATTGAAAGTGGTGTATTGTGTATGGCCATTTGATATATATTATCATGATTCTCTTTATATTCATGTTATTCTGTAAATCATTTGGTGGTTATTAAATTTTGGCCATACGACTCAGTCGATTAACGTGGTAAGGGTTTTCTTATCTCACTTTTAATTCCGTGAGAATTCCATTGATCACCACTTAATTATTACATGTGGTGTATGTGTACTGCCCATGATCGTATTCATTGTGTAATATAATTTAATTTATGGGTATTTACATAATCATGGTATGATACTTCTTTCATGGGTGTATGTTTCCTAAGTTACCTAATCGATAAGGGAATTTGAGATTTCAATTTCCACTCATTTGGCTTTACACATATTTCATTGATTATATTACCCCAAGATTATGTGTGGAATCACTATTCATTTGATTATGTCATAATTTCCACTCCCCTTCCTATGGATAGAAGTTTGATACACATAATCACTCCATTGGTAATTCTCAAGTCATTGATATGAATTTGATAAGAGTAATTTTAACTCATTCTCCATTTGTTGAGTTAAACATCCAATTCGTTGGTATTGTTTTTTACAAGAATATGTGTGAATGTCCTTTGATTGTTTTACACTGAATATCCAATCATATTTAGTGTATTTATATTTTTCACACATAATTATGTCATTGATTTATCCTTAACCTAAGGATACAACCTTTTTGAGAAATTTCATCTCAATTTACATTCCATTGAGACTTCTTTGATGATATACACCAAATCACTTCTATGTGGTGTATATAATGTACTTTGACATAGTATATCATGAATTCCTTTATTCTCATGATATTACAATGTTTTGATTACCTCAATTATTTGTATTCAAGTGTCTCTCTTTTGGTTAGAAACTCTAACCAAAATACCATTTTAAAATGTTTTAAAGAATTATTCTTCTAAATCATGCTCATTAATGTCCATATTTTAAAAATGGTTTTAAGGATTTATTTATATGGACATTAAAGTTTTAAAATTAAAACTCCTTTTAAAAGTTTCAAAGTGGTATGGGACACTTTGATTCAAAAATATACTTTTAAATGGCTTCTTGACAAATAGTGTGACTTTTAAATGTTTTCAAGAAAAGGGGGATATTTCTCTCAAATAGTTTTGATGATTATTTTCATCTATGTCAACATCCTTCATTATTATTGATTGAGGTTAATGTGATACAATACAATCTTCCATATTGTATCGAATGAATTATGTTTGACTGTGGATGTGCTATTTTTATACCATTCATGGTTTGTGGTGAAAGTATTGACATTTCGTATGCTAGTTTAATACGAATGTTTACGTTATGTTTAAACCTTTTCATATGGGAATGCATTGGACTTAATAAGTGACGGGTGGAGCCCGCTATAGCTCCTCGATGCATCGGTAGGTCTCATGAGACAAACTAGTGTCTTGGCACAAGGCCTTGGCAAAATCTTATTTGTAGTCTTGGCACGAGGCCTTGGCTATGTGGTTATGATAGTCTGGCATTATGCATTCCATCATTATGAAAGTGGTTATTGATATTTCATGTGATCATTCGACTAGTAGAATATCCATGTGAGTAAGTAAATGGCATTATTTCATTTTACCTTCGCCATTTTATGCTGAAGTTTAAATTTAAAAGGCTTTTGTTTTAGTTATAAATTGCCTTAAGTGTTTATGCTTATTTATGAAAGCTTCTGCTATAATGTTATCCTTACTGAGCATCCGAGCTCACCCCTTTCAATGTTTTATTTTTCCCAGGATTATGAAGAAGTAATTTATGAATGACCTGCAGGGATAGTATGAGGGGATATGAAGACAAGATGTTTTTTTTATGATGTAATGTAAAAAAATTTATGGATGTATCTAGTTATTCCAAGGCTACTAAACTAATCGGTCTTTCGAGACTTGATCTTTCTCATGATCATGCCAATGTTATGTAATAATGCACCGACTCTAGGTAATTATGGTCGGGGCGTTACAGTTGGTATCAGAGGAAGTTTAGTACAAACATTGGAAGCTAGATTTAGATAAACTCTGATTAGAGCACGTAGACCTAAGATGAACTTTGAGGATTAGTATAAAAGAACTTCCTAGAATTTTGGTATTGTAGAGATTTTGTTAGTTTTCCGAGCAATACATCCCTGTCTGGATACGAGAAGGTAGAGGCGGCTCTGGCACAGATGTACCTAGGGGTAAAACCCGAAAACACCGCTTTGAGCTAGACTCGAACGGGAACTGGTGCACGACAACGGGCCTTGCTGCACTCTTGGTTACGACACTCCCGGGGGATATGCTTAGGATAATTTACATTTTCTTTACAAACCAATTTAAGTAATATATATATAAGATGAGAGTAAATGACCTTGGTTAATCCTAATATGTTTCAAATTGAGAATATGGTGACATTTTAATCTCTAAATTATTTTACGACTACTATTACTCACACAATGCTTTATGGTTTTAGTCAATGGCTGGATTCCAAGGAAGTCATAGTGACTTTGAGAATGATGTACAAGATGGGAACGGTGGTGGAAATGAGCAAAAAAATGGAATGTTGATAGGCGTAAAAGATATCGTCTTTATTCCAAATCAGTTTTCCAAAAATATGATCAACAACATATATATTAACCAACTCCCAGACTCAACAAGGAAGAGAAAGGTGATAAATGATAAGAGATCCAGCAATGGAGACCATGGAGAAAAGAACCCTCAATTTTCATCATGCAGGAAATGTGGAAAGAGACACCCAGGAAAGTGTCTCAATGGGACAACGAAATGTTTTACGTGCGGGAAGGAAGGACATAAAGTAAAGAATTGCCGAAGAAAAATGAAGAGTACTATGGAAGAAGATAAAAATGGTCCCAAGAGTCCATTTACAGTCATTTGCCGTAAATGTAGGGGACCTGGCCATTACCCGAGTGAATGTCCTATTCTATAGGATATTTTCTTGGTCAAAGAAGAAGCTATGTGGGAATAAATGGTTGGAGAAATGTTTAAAAAGTATTAGCACTTCTTGTTGATGGGTTTACTATGGAATAATTTTCTCTTGTATTTGTAACCCCGCAGTTTTCCATGTGAGAATGATATTTGAGGAAGAATTGTCTCTTCTCTTGTGGATATAGGTATAAATAACCATTTGGATTTATATGATCATTGGGGTTTGAGAGAATTATAAGTTATTCTAATTTGGGATGAAGATTCAAGGTATGATATAACATTTGTGGTTAAATTTATGATATAGTATTTTGAGGAATTTATCTCATTTTGGAAATATTATAAAATATAGTTTTTGAAAAAGGACAACACGTAGACCGTGTGACAACCCGTCGCGTCGGACAAAGCTGTGGGAATCGAACCCACAACCAAAGTGCGATTGGGATTTATCGCCTACCACTGGACTACGTGAAGTCCCGGGTTAGTGTGACTTTTTTTTAGTTAAATGATTTTATTGATCAATGATAAGTTGATTTGGGAAAATGATTTGGTGATTAAGTGATAAATGTTATTTTGGAAGATGTTCGCTTTGTTGGGAACACTATATGCCCAAGGAAAATAGAATACTATGGGGTTTTATTTGTGGATTAATGATAGATTTTCATCTACGTTTTTATTGTGGATTTATAGTGATTTGGGTTATTTATGGAAATGATTAACCTATAATAGAGAATATGTGATTAGGTTAATTACTTTTGAGTATGTGACTTTAAGAGTATCTGATGTCATTTGGAGATACAATTTAACATGGGAGACTACATAATCAAATTCTTCTATGTTTTGGGTTTCAATATTAGTTTGGATTATATTAAAGGATTTTAAGGACAATTGGTTATTGAATGGTATCTATTTAACTTTGGAGTATTGTTGGTTTAATTTTAGAAATTAAGATTAGTGCATATTTATCTCAATGAATATCCTTTTGGGGAATCATTAGATCATTCACTGACCATTTTGGTTTTGATTAATCTTCAAAGACAATGTAAATATATGGTTTATCCTTCATGGATCATGTGATTCTATAGAAGTTTATTCTAGCTCTTCCAGTGTGACCAAGTCTTCTTGAATACTCATCGTTTAAAAAAAAATTAGTTAGAGGTGGAAATTTATTAAAGAAAGAAAATCTACTTAAAATTTAAGTATATCTCATAATGTTCTTAGTCAATATCATAAATGAATTCCTCTTCCTTATGTAATGTAACTTAAAAAAAAATGTTGTCCGTTTACTTTCCTACTAGGAGACTAATGGTCATTTGTCCCAACAAAAGTTTGTGGTTTTCTCATTGTTAACTTTCTCCTGATCATGATTTCAATCCCTCTCCATCAGAACTTGACACTTAGTTTATCATCCATATCCATGTTTTCTTACATGGAATCCTAGTATGGGTTATCTTGGATGACCCTTATACCTCTCTTTCTTTCTTTTAAAGTGATAGTTTTATTGACTCTTTTTCCGATGTGGGACGTTCCATTATATTCCAAAGAAAAATTTTAAAAATTGCGAGGACGCAATTTATTGAAGGAGGGGAGAATGTAACACCCCAAGATTTCATAGTGTGTTATTTCTTCAAAATAATTCAATAACTTGCACTACACGCCACACTGAGTTCAATCACACCATGACTTACAAAAATAAGCCATTCAAAAGAGGTTATGAATAGTATTATCTAAATTTTAAACTTTATATAATCTTTATAATTTTAGAATCCATATTATGAGTTTCTTTGATATAATGCAAGAACAAATTCATTTTCAGTATTGCACTTTTATCAACTTTTAATAAGTGAACCCTTTTTAAATACAATATTTTAAACATTTTGACTAAATGGGGACATCAAAAAATTTAAAATGAAACATCGCATGCTTCCATGGTACGCTTTCCTTTGAATAATACAGTAGCGTGTGTTATACGCAACTTCGAGTTTTAACACACACCACAACCGATCAAACTAGCTGTTTTGAATAGTAATACCTACTTTTTGAAATTATATATATTTTATATTTCAAAATGGACTTCATTTTTTGATTCGGAATATCGAATTTAGCCTAAGGTGAAATTTTGGTACATTTCGGATAACTTTCATATTTTGATGAATAGTGAAAATTACTAAATTTTAATTAAAAACAACTTTTTTAATCAAAATAATTAATAGTGATAAATTATGAATTTGAGTGGTTTTAAAGTATATTTAGAATATATTTTTACCACTCAATATAATGTTGGTCATTGGACATAATTTTACAATTAAACCGAACATAAACAAGTGTCAATCTTTTGATAGTTATTATCTCTTAAAAACAAGCTTTTTGTTTTGACAACGGGAATTAATTTTAAATTAATTTCTGCCACTTCTGTGTTTTGAATTTAGAAAAATGGATTCCATATTTGGAATCAGGATTTCCAAATTGTGTAAATAGGTAACTTTTATTTTTAGACATTTTGAATAATTACTGCGGTAAATATTTTATTTACCATGGTTAAGGGTAAATCCGGTAAATAAGGGTTAAAAAAAGTAATATTATAATAATACTAAATTACCCTAAAACGTGTCTTAACCCTATTGGTTGATACATGGTCGACCATGGGCATCTTTGGGTCTATTTTGGGACCCCATGGATCCACTTGTAAGTGATAATGACACATTATATTAATAAAGCTAAAATAAAAATAAAAATGGCATAAGCTTACATCGTTTAGAAGAACAATTTTTACATAGGGTTATACATGTTGGATTTTCGATTATAAATATTCATTAGAAAGATAAAAAGATTTTCTACATAATGATATTTTATTTATAATTTTTAGACATTAAATAATTTATTTTATTTATGACACAATGATGATGCATTAATTACTATAATAGTGAAAAATTAAAATAAGTGATATTATAAATACCCAAATAAATATAATATGAAACTTTTAATGAATTAAACTAATTTTATAGGATAATATGATATATTAGGATTGATTTAATTGACTTTGTTCGAAGTAATCAATCTGTTATGAGTTTCACAAAAATCAACTATTGAATAGTGTCAAAATTGACATAAAAGAGTTCTTAAAACAAATATTATATTATTAATTGATATTAAATTCCTAAAAATCTAAGGTTCGGCCAAGAGACTTATATTATGATAGGTTAATCATTAATGGACCACTTGGGGGGTCTCTTGGATGTATATAGTAAGTTTATTAACCATATTATATAAAAATACAAAGAGACATTGTAAAAGTGAAACTAATTAACTTAGAGTTAATACTTAAAGATAAGGTTAATATAAGTACCCAAACCTGTCTAAATTCTATTGGATGAGTTGTTTTCGACCTATCCCCACCTCATACTTTGAATAGTCAACTTTGGAGCCTTTGGAAACCGAATATGAATTTATTATAAATTAATATTTCTAGCTCTTCCAAAGGTGCCCCTCACCCCTCTTATAAAAGGGCACTCCTCCTTCTCATTTACTCACACCTCTCAAGCCACTTGGCTCGTCAAAACTCTGCCCAAATAAGCTCCCCACATCCCTCTCCTCCTCCTTGAAGCTTCCCCTTAGGCAGAAAGCATTTCAACAAGTCCTTTGGTTCCAACCAAAGTGAGTTACCTAAATTAAAGGTAACGATTTCTCTTAAATTATTTTCATTTATTTTGCTTCTTCAACCCCCAAACTCTTTTTATTTCCCTTCTTTTATAACAACACCAGTATCCTCAATATACTAGGATGTTTTTATAAGATTTATTCAAACTACACATACACACAACTCCATCTAATGGATGATGAACATAATGTTTCTGTGGATGGTAAACTAACGCCTCACGAAACGATGATTGTTCAAAAACATCTTACCGCCTCTCATGGTGGCCATTATGATGGCACTGTAATTAAATATGATATTAATGATATATATTTTATATATAAGCTTCTGTAATTCCATTTTATTTAATACCATTATTCGTTTCATGTTGTATATACATACGATAATTTCATTTGAGGAAGTGCGGACTACCGCCCCCTTAAAATGATATGACTCGTTCATACCACACATGGAACGTATAAAGGATGGTGTTAATGAACTTAAGTAACATATATAAAATATTATATTATACTGGAATAGTAATATACCTATGTATCATTTGGATTCGATTCTTTTAAAATAAAAAATTAAATGGAAGTAGCGTTCGTGCGTACGTACGGACTACCGTCTCCACGAACGCGATGAGATTCATTCTCCATCGTATCCATTCAAGTATAATTATCATTTAATGATTTAAAAATGATGTTTAAGGACTTGATATCATTCTGGATATGAATAAGATACAACAAACATGACTTATGTAACAAAACATATAAAAGAAAATGAGTAAGTTAACACCCGAAACGGCGTTAATACTAAGATATTATTAACAAATCAATGTTAAAAGATCATATATGATATCATATTAAAGTAAATGATTATTGTATTATTCAATAACAATTATTTCACCATTATACAGGAGGTAAACCTACCATCGACCAAGGAAAAAGTACAAAGTAAGGGATTCTCTTATCTCACTTTCAATTTCGTGAGATTTCCATTATTCGCCACTAAATTATTGAAAGTGGTGTATTGTGTATGGCCATTTGATATATATTATCATGATTCTCTTTATATTCATGTTATTCTGTAAATCATTTGGTGGTTATTAAATTTTGGCCATACGACTCAGTCGATTAACGTGGTAAGGGTTTTCTTATCTCACTTTTAATTCCGTGAGAATTCCATTGATCACCACTTAATTATTACATGTGGTGTATGTGTACTGCCCATGATCGTATTCATTGTGTAATATAATTTAATTTATGGGTATTTACATAATCATGGTATGATACTTCTTTCATGGGTGTATGTTTCGTAAGTTACCTAATCGATAAGGGAATTTGAGATTTCAATTTCCACTCATTTGGCTTTACACATATTTCATTGATTATATTACCCCAAGATTATGTGTGGAATCACTATTCATTTGATTATGTCATAATTTCCACTCCCCTTCCTATGGATAGAAGTTTGATACACATAATCACTCCATTGGTAATTCTCAAGTCATTGATATGAATTTGATAAGAGTAATTTTAACTCATTCTCCATTTGTTGAGTTAAACATCCAATTCGTTGGTATTGTTTTTTACAAGAATATGTGTGAATGTCCTTTGATTGTTTTACACTGAATATCCAATCATATTTAGTGTATTTATATTTGTCACACATAATTATGTCATTGATTTATCCTTAACCTAAGGATACAACCTTTTTGAGAAATTTCATCTCAATTTACATTCCATTGAGACTTCTTTGATGATATACACCAAATCACTTCTATGTGGTGTATATAATGTACTTTGACATAGTATATCATGAATTCCTTTATTCTCGTGATATTACAATGTTTTGATTACCTCAATTATTTGTATTCAAGTGTCTCTCTTTTGGTTAGAAACTCTAACCAAAATACCATTTTAAAATGTTTTAAAGAATTATTCTTCTAAATCATGCTCATTAATGTCCATATTTTAAAAATGGTTTTAAGGATTTATTTATATGGACATTAAAGTTTTAAAATTAAAACTCCTTTTAAAAGTTTCAAAGTGGTATGGGACACTTTGATTCAAAAATATACTTTTAAATGGCTTCTTGACAAATAGTGTGACTTTCAAATGTTTTCAAGAAAAGGGGGATATTTCTCTCAAATAGTTTTGATGATTATTTTCATCTATGTCAACATCCTTCATTATTATTGATTGAGGTTAATGTGATACAATAAAATCTTCCATATTGTATCGAATGAATTATGTTTGACTGTGGATGTGCTATTTTTATACCATTCATGGTTTGTGGTGAAAGTATTGACATTTTGTATGCTAGTTTAATACGAATGTTTATGTTATGTTTAAACCTTTTCATATGGGAATGCATTGGACTTAATAAGTGACGGGTGGAGCCCGCTATAGCTCCTCGATGCATCGGTAGGTCTCATGAGACAAACTAGTGTCTTGGCACAAGGCCTTGGCAAAATCTTATTTGTAGTCTTGGCACGAGGCCTTGGCTATGTGGTTATGATAGTCTGGCATTATGCATTCCATCATTATGAAAGTGGTTATTGATATTGCATGTGATCATTCGACTAGTAGAATATCCATGTGAGTAAGTAAATGGCATTATTTCATTTTACCTTCGCCATTTTATGCTGAAGTTTAAATTTAAAAGGCTTTTGTTTTAGTTATAAATTGCCTTAAGTGTTTATGCTTATTTATGAAAGCTTCTGCTATAATGTTATCCTTACTGAGCATCCGAGCTCACCCCTTTGAATGTTTTATTTTTCCCAGGATTATGAAGAAGTAATTTATGAATGACCTGCAGGGATAGTATGAGGGGATATGAAGACAAGATGTTTTTTTTATGATGTAATGTAAAAAAATTTATGGATGTATCTAGTTATTCCAAGGCTACTAAACTAATCGGTCTTTCGAGACTTGATCTTTCTCATGATCATGCCAATGTTATGTAATAATGCACCGACTCTAGGTAATTAGGGTCGGGGCGTTACATCGCATCATGAACCGATGTAATTATTTTCCCATCAACGCATCTAATGGGTAGATATAATTTTGGATTTAATTTTTATATATGATATTTATGAAATATTTATACTCATATAATTATAATATCACATCAATATTCTTACCTTCCCATTCATTAAAAATGATAGCGTCGCTCAAGCGTACATGTGGACTACAGCATCCACGAAGCGATATGATCCATTTTTATATTATTTTTTATAGATGGTAATATGGAAATTTTTAAATAATATATATGATATAATAATTATTATATTAATTTAAATTTTATTTAACTTTCTATTTTTCCATTCATTTGAAAAATGAAGACACAGCTCTTGTGTACGTTCTGCTTGTAGTCTTTAGGAACAGTGTGAATCATTTTTTGATCTCAAACATTAATGGACTACTATAAGTACTTATATAATTAACATATATTATATTTATATAATTATTAACACTATGGATATGATGGTACAAGGATCAATGTAAACATAATTAGACTTCCAAACAAAAATGTACATAAAAATGAAGGTGTTATCACCAGGAATAATAATTTTAATAAGAAATTGTTAATATACTAGTGATAAAAAGATATAAGTATATATTATAAGGTAATATATATATCATTATTTTTGTGAAATATATTTATAAAAATTATATATTTATTATACTGTAGGTTCAAACACATATGAAGTAAATTGGACCTGATGTGAGGGTTTCTCACCACACTTTTACTTCTGTAAGGCATTTTATATATTCAACACTAATTTAATTTGTGTTGTGTATATACTGTATATTCTATATGTTATATCATTAATATAATTATCATAATGTTATTTAATGTTTTATTTGATGTTATTTCACTCATGGGGATTATGATTCATATCTTTCCAAAGTTTTAAGGGTTTATTTAATTATTTCATAATTTATTTGGATGATATATATTTTCATCTAACATGGGGATATTTCTATATTAAACACAATATATTTTCTTATTATTATGTTATTAGTGGAAATTTCATTTTATAAAACCATTTTCATATCCTTGGATACCAAAATGACTAATTTTTTTAAGAAAATGTTACTTTATTTATCCATTTGGTCAAAAATTATTTTTCAAATGTATTTTTATTTTCTAAAAATGATTTATTTTTTTAAAAGTCACCAAATAAATTATTAAAAAAATATTTAACAGTGTATGTATTTTTTAAAAATGGGTTGAAAGGATACTTCTTGTCACTTTTTGAACAATGTAGTTTGTATCCTTTCTACAAAAGTGTAAAAAGAATATATTTTTTCAACTCATAAGACATGTATGGAATTACCCACCATCATGTAAAATAATTGTTTTGTAGAGTCCCTTACAAGTTAAAAATCTTATTTTTCATGTAATTTTTTCCATAATATTCTAGAAATTTATACTTTTCAAAAGTGATTTTGGCAGTAAAAATTTATTTTCCTTAGGAATGTTTTTAATTAAATTTTTGTTTAATTTCTATTCATCACTAACAAAGAAAAATATTTTAATTATAAAATATTAGGTATATTTTTTAGTGATAGCATAAAAATTATTTCAACGCATTTTTTATTACCAATTTGACTAGGGATGTATTATTTTTATACCATTCTTTATATTACTATAGATAATTTATGATTAAGTTTATTGATTGGAGAAATTATTAATATTTTAAAAAATTGTTTTTGAATAAGATTTTTTACATTATTTATATTTATCTATTTCATATAATGCATAAATTAGAATATGTAAGGTATGGGAGGGGCCCTCAAGGCATTCAGGCCGTATGATCAGTGCAGTTACCCCAGAAAGACTCTATAAAAAATAAGCAGCCCTAGTGGAGGATTTAGAGAAAGTGCACTCACTAGAGTATATCCAAATGGATTTGGAAGAATAAGAGGGTATGGTTATGCCATCGGGACAAGCCACTGTTTTCATGGTAATCCAAACCAGAGGTCCATGTGATGGTGGAGAGCTACCATGACGATGTAGATGCCTGGGAGGGGAAGTTCCTTATAGTTATAGTCTGGTTGAATTCCTTAATACCTTCAGGTATTGTAATATCTTAATCCTATGGTCTATGTAATAAATAAAACTACGGGCCTTATAAGGGTCCCCCCTAATCCCTTGAGAGGGGGGTTATGGAAAAAATCAATAAAATTTAAGGAATTTAGGCCATTCAGGTTTATAGAATCTGATGTACACATACCCTTATTGAGAATATAAGAACACCTCTTTCTTATAATTCATTCCCCAGGGATTCCATGTTGTGTATTATAATTGATAAGTACGATTACATTAAATATAATAATGGAAATTTTAAATAATTTAATATGTCTTATTTTATATTTTCAATTTTAATGTGAGATTCATGTATATATCTAGTCTCCTAGGACTACAAAACTATTCAGTCCTTTGGGATGTGATTCGTTGTATTAATTTCCAATGTAATAATGTAACCACCAACTCTGTGATACTGGTTTAAGGTTATTTATAGTTGTAGTCATAACATGTTTATTATAAACCTTGGAAAATATATTTATTAAAACTTATATTAGAGAACAAATAATTATGATTGACCTTGAGGATATTTATATGTATATGATAACATCATTATTTTTTACCGTAGAGATTTTATGGATCTCCTAGAAATAAATAAATATCTTGATACGAAAAGTGGATGTTGATTTGGCATTGTTTTAACTAGGGATAATTAATACAAAAATGGTGTGTTGGGTTTTGACGTGACCATCACATATTTCATGACAACATGCCTTATTTCAAACATGGTATGAAACTCTTAGGGTGATATTCTTATGTTAATTAAAATTTTCATTATAAACTAACATGAGTTATTTGAATAGAAAATAGAAATGAATTACATAGGTTAAACCTACAATGTATTAGATTGAAAAATAGGTGTCCTAATTTAGACATCCAATAAATGGTTTTCCCACTATGAGTATTATTTCTCACTAATTTTTTTTGGATTACGTCAATAGATAGAACCTAAAGTGATTGTGTTAACATTGAATATGATGGATTGTTTAGTGATTATATGGAACCAAATTGGATAATTTATAATGTGAAAAGATATTTTTATTATTCCTAATTATTTATGAAAATATAAGATTAAAAACCTACACTAACCATCTCATAGACTGACCAATAAAGAGAAGGATGCAGTTCACTAAGATCTTGAGTAGTGAAGACCATAAGGAATGAAGGCTCGATTTAATTCATGTTAGAAACATGGAAGGACACACCCAGGAAAAAATCTATAATCAATTAGAAAATTTTAAATCTATGGAAAAGTAGGTTAGATAAAATGTAATTATAGAGTAAATGTGAGGAGTTTAATAATGAAAAATAAATCCCTCATTATATATATATTTATTGTTTGTTGTCTTAAATGAGGTAACCTAGTCATTGTCATTTTTGAGGACATATTATAATGGTTAACAATATAAACAAGAAAGGACCTATGTTGTACGAATCATTAAATTAAAAGGTTTAATGTATTTATATAATGGGATTCAAGTACTATGTTGTAGAAGTATTTTTACCAAAGGTATTTTTGTTATTTAATAATCTTGAATAATATAAGAATTGTGAAAATTGTTGGAAGAATATATGTCTTAATCTAAGATTAATTGAAGGGATATGGATAAAATCATGGGATTATAAGTTTAAGGTTGAGAAAAATTTAAATGTCTTAATAAAAACATCTGAAGTTTTATGTGATAGTATTTTATCATGATTATGGATGTTTGGGTAAAAATTATGGCAATACAACTCTTTTTTTTTATTTAGTCAAAATTTTATTTAAGGAATAATGGCTTCAAATTTTTCTTACATAATTTTAATGGTATTGTTAACATTAAAGTATTATCATATATTTGATGTTGTGGTAGTTATTTTTCCCTATAGTTGTAGAATTTTTTAACACCCCAATATTTCATGGTACGTTATCTCTTCAATGTAATTCAATAACTTGTACTATATGCAACACTGAGTTCGAGCACACCACGACTTACCAAACTAGTCATTCAAAAAATAGTTATGAGTAGTATTAAATGGATTTTGGATTTTATATACTCCATATAATTTTAACTTATGTATTATGTGTTTCTTAGATATATTATAAGAACAAATTCAATTTTTCAGATAAAAAATTTATGTTTCAAAAAAATGAAATTTTACCACCTTTTAATGGAGAACCCTTTTTAAATACAATATTTGATAGTTTTACATATTCAATTTGAAAAAATAAAATTCTCCTTTAAAATCAGGACATAAAAATTTACTTTGGATGAAATTTTGGTATTTTTCTAATAATATTCATTTTTTATGAATAATGAGAAATAATGTATTTTAATTCAAAACTGTATTTTAATCAAATTTATTTATATTGATAGATTATATTTTTAATTGGTTTTTAAGTGTAATTAGATTATATTTTTACCATTTAATTTAATTTTGGTTGTTTTAAGTAATTTCACTTTAACATTGAACATAAACAAGTGTCAATATTTTGATAGTTAGTATTTCTTAAAAACACGATTTTTGTTTTGACAATGGGAATTAATTTTAAATTAATTAATTAAACTTATATATTTTTAATTTGGTTAAATAGACATCATTTTTGAATTCATAATACCAAATATAGCTTAGGCTGAAATTTTTGGTATTTTTCTGAAAAACTTCTATTTTTGATGAATAGTGAAACCACTAAGTAATAGTTAAAAATATTAATTTTTCTTTTAAATGAAATTTTACCGATTCTGTGAATTGAATTTCAAAAATCTGACATACATGGTTGTTATAAGTAATTATAATGTGGTTCAATAAGATAAAAATAATTTTTTGTGAATATTAACTTTTGACATTTATTTACCACTGTTAAAGGTAAATAGGGTAATTCTAGTTAAAGAGAATATTATAAAAATAAAAAATTACCTTAACACTTGTCCTAACCTTGTTGGATGAGTCATGGCCGACAATAAGCATCCTTGGGTCGATTTTGGGACCACATGGAGCCACTTAAGAGTGATAATGACACTTTATTTTAATTAACATAAAGTAAAGGCATAAATGACATAAACAAATATCTTTTAGTAAATTAACATTTACATAAGGTTATATAAGCTATCATTTCGACTATAAATATTATTTGTAAATATAAAACGATTTCCTACATCATTGTTTTTCTTTTATAATTTTTATACGTCAAATAAAAAAAATTATACATGACACAAAAATGATGCAGTTTTTACCTCATTAATAAATGATTAAAATAAATAAGATTATAAAAATTAAAAAAATATCCAAAACCTATCTAATTTCTATTGGATGATTTTATTTCGACCATTAGTCATCTTATCTTTGACTATAATTAATTTTGGACCTTTAGAAACTTAAATTCATTATATAATAAAATAATCTTTTCACACTTTCCTAAAGAGCCCCTCCCCCCTTATAAAAAAACCCTCACCTCTAACCCATTACTCACACCTCTCAAGCCCCTTGGATCATCCAACCTCTTACATAATAATCTCTCAATATCCCTTCCTTCCACCTAGATTACTTACCTTATGCATAAGGCACTTCAAGAAATTCTTTTGGTTCAAACCAAAGGGAGTTACCCAATTTTTAGGTAACATCTTCCCTAATGTTCTCTTCTTTTATTTTACTTCTCCAACCCCCTAAACTCATTTTATTACTTTCTTTTATAACAAATCCAGTATCCTATATATACTCGGTTGTTTTTATGAGAATTATTCGAGCTACACTTACACACACCTCCATCTAATTGGAAAAGAACATATTGTTTCTGTGGACGGTGAACTATTGCCTCACGAAACGATGATTGTTCAATTATCTCCTAATTCCTCTTATGGTGGCCATTATGATGGAAATTTATTTATATATGATATATATTATGTTTATTTTTTCTCTATGCTTCTTTAATTTGCATTTAAAAACACAGCTTTATGCTTTTCAATATGTGTGAAATTGATAATTTCATTTGAGGAAGTGCGGACTACCGCCACCTCAAGGTGATATGATTCGTTCATGACATACATGGAACATATAAAGGATGGATTTAATTAAATTATGTTACATACATATAAAATTATAATACTATAAACATATTATACCTTTGTATCATTATGTTTTCATTTCATTAAATATGAAATAGAAATGAAAGTAGCGTTTATGCGTACGTACGGCTTACCATATCCATGAACAGTGCATTTCATTTCATATCCCCAAATATCATGAAATAATTATATATATATATATATAACCTATATATATGATATTTAAATAATTAATGTGATACTAGATATAATATAATTTTGACCACATGGGCAATTTGTAATTATAACAAGTTCATTTTTGACTCAAGTACCAAATATCGACAAAACAACCATTATTAACTTAAATGATTACATAGTGTTTATAACATGGTAATAAGTGATATAAAAAGAATAATAAACTTGAAAAGTTTCTTAAGAAAGTATAAATTAACATTATTTTATTATTCAAGAGATTAAATAACGAACAAGTCAAGTCAGACACGAGGTAAGGGGTTTCTTATCTCACTTTTAATTCCATGAGATTTCCATTGTTCACCACTTATTTATTGCATGTGGTGTATTGTGTACTAAAATTTGATATATATTATCACGATTATATTTATATTCATGGTATTCTATGATTCATTTGGTGGTTATTAACTTTTCTTCATACGACTTGATTGATTACAATGTGGTAAAGGTTTTTCATCTCACTTTTATTCCTGTGAGATTCATTCTATATTATAAACTATTTCCTTTTGTGTGGTGTATTTATTACCCCTTATTGTATTCTTTATGTAATATAATTTAATTTATGGGTATTTACATCTTCATTTTACGATCCTTCTTCTATGGGTGTATGTTTTGTGAGTTACCAAATCGATAATGGAATTTAAAATTTCAATTTCCACTCATTGGGCTTTATGCATACATCATTGATTATTTTACTCCAAGATTATGTGTGGAATAATTATTTATTATTTATGTAGTAATTTCCACTCCCCTTTGTGTGGATATACTTTTGATACACAAAATCACTCAACTGATAATTTCTCAAGTCAATGATATGAACTTGATAAGAGTAATCTTAACTCAATTTCCATTCATTGAGTTAAACATCCAGGTCATTGGTGTTGTTTTTACAATAATATGTGTGAATGTCCTATGATTGATTTACACTTCATATCCAATAATACTAAGTGTAATTATATTTGTCACACATAATTATTTTGTTGATTTATCCTTAACCTAATTATATGATCTTTATAAGGTATTTCATCTCAATTTACATTCCATTGATACTTCTTTGTTATTATGCACAAATTCACTTTGATATGGTGCATATATTTTACTTTGACATAGTATATCAGGAATAACTTTATTCCCATGATATTATAATGTTTTTATTACCTCAACTATCTATATTCATGCCTCTCTCATTTGGTTAGGAACACTAACTAAAATATCAATTTAACTAGTTTAAATATTTATGCTTGTAAATATTTCTCATTAATGTCCATGTTTTAAAAATGGTTTTACTGATTTATTTATATGTAAATTAATGTTTTAAAATTAAAATTCCTTTTAAAAGATTCAAATTGGTATGGGAAACTTTGATCCAATAATCTATTTTAAACGGCTTCTTGATAAATAGTGACACTTTTAAATGTTTTCCTGAAAAAGGGAGATATTACTCTCAAATAGTTTGGATGGTTATTTTCATGTATGTCAATATCCTTCATTATTTTCGATTGAGGTTATTTTATTATAATACAATCCTCCATATTTTATTTATTGAGTTATGTTTGACTGTGGATGTGTTATTTTTATACCATTCATGGGTTTTGGTTAAATTATTGACATTTCGTATGCTAGTTTTAGTAAGAATATCTTGATTATGTTTCAAACATTTCATATGAGGAATGCATTGGACTTAGTATATGACGGTTGGAGCCTTCTATATATCTTCAATGCATTAGTAGGTCTCATGAGGCAAACTAGTGTCTTGGCACAAGGCCTTGACAAAATCTTGTTTGTAGTCTTCGCATGAGGCCTTGACTATGTGGTTATGATGTCCGGCATTATGCATTCCATCATTATGAGATTAGATATTAATATTTCATGTGGTTATTCGACTAGTAGAATACCCATGACTATGTAATATTATGGAATTATTTACTCAGCTCATATTCTTGCCATAATTTTTTCAAGTTTATTATTTGTAAAGGCATGTGTTTTCAATTATTCACCATGCCTAATGTTTATGTTATCTTCTGTTGTATTTATTACTCTTACTGAGCATCTGAGCTCACCCCTTTCTTATGATTTATTTTCCTAGGATTCCAAGAGGAGTACTATGATTGATATGTAGGGTTAAGCTAGGGGATTAGTGGAGTTCTCATAGGATAATTTATTTTGTTTTTTATTTTCTAATGTGTAATGTAACATTAATGTATGTAATCTATTTTTCAAGAATAATAAACTACATGGTATTTCAGGACATGATTCCTTGTAATCATGCCAATGTATTAAAATAATGCACCGACACCGGGTTTTAGGGGTTGGGGCATTACAAATGTTATATGAATTATATTTATATAGTTTTGGAAAATGAAAACATGCATGTTGGGTGACATCCTATTGTATTCAGTAAGGCCATGGGGTATAAAAGTACAACTAAAAGGTGACCAGGGTGCTTCGCCAACCACTAGACTACATAAGGTCCTTGTTAATATGTAATTATTTTTACATAAATGATTTTAATGGATAAATAGTAAGTTGGTTATGAGAACAATATAACTGGATCAATTCTGTTTTTTATTTATATTTTATTTTGAGGTGATTTTGTATTTTCTGGTTGCATGTATTAGGTTGATATACATATAACCATTAGGTTTAACTTAAAGGATTATTTGGAAAAAAGGTTTTACATTTTATTGGAGGTAAATTCTTAAGGAAATGAAATAACCATTGATTTTAAAACAATATTTAATGTAGAGGTTATTAAGGTTTTTTGGGAAGTATGGTTAATTATTGGAAAAATATTTTTGGTTTAACATTTGGTGTTATTGTTGAAATTTTTAAGTAAAATGTATTATTTTTTAATATGATTGATTATAAAATTTTTTATTTTATCTAAAATTTGGGTGACTATTTATGTTTTGATTAATGTGTATATACACAAGGAATAATTTTTTAACATTTATAGAATTTTTCAATTATTTAGAAAGTGATTTTAGTTCTTCGAGCATTAAAAAATTCATCTTAAATACTCATCATTTGAAGGCAAATATGATATTTTGGTGGACATTGATTAATAGGTTAAATTATACTTTTATATTTATTTCTATTATCAGTCTTTTTGGTAGATGAATTCCTCAAATATTGGAAAGTTATATTGAATAAAAAACTCATATTAATTTAATTTCAGAAAAATCAATGGTCCTTTCACCCATTACAAATTTACAGTTCATGTTTGTCAACTTACTATTGATCATTCACTTTCTTGTGATCAATGATCTAGAAAACTCTCTATAATTATTTTGGTTTTTCATCTATGTATATATTTCAACATAGAAAAAATTATTTCCTATTACTAAACTTTGTTATGTGTTATTAAATGTGACATTCATACTTCTCATTCTCTCTTATGAAGGGGATTTTTTGTTAACACTGGTTTTTTGATTTGGAAAATACATGATTTCAAAGTGAATGTTCAAAAATATGAGGATGCAATTTATTGAAGGTGGGGTTAATATAACCACCCAATATTCTAAAAGTATAATATTGTCTTTGATAATTTATGTGACATGAACAATGAGCTTTAATGACCCGCACAATATATTTATTTAAATTTAATCTCTTTAATGGCCTAAAATACATGAAACCTAGATTATAAATTAATTATAAACCAGTAAATTGTTATAACCTAGATTTTAAACAATAGGGTATGATTATGAATAATTAAATTATGAAAATTTCATGGTTTAGACATATATAAAATTAATTCATTGGTTATCAATCCATTAGAAATTTTTTTCTAAAAAACATTTTTTAATTCCTGGAAAATATTTTTTATCTTAAAAAATTAAACTAATAATTATTACTAAATTATTTAAATCAATTTTACATATTATATATTCAATAAAAACATTTTTATTCATGTAATATTTTTCCTTGTCATTAGATAACAAATAAACAATTTTATGTTTAAAAGATTCATTTTTCTAAAAAATTATTCCATAACATTTTCAATACCAATTTTCAAAATTAATAATTATCACATTTTTAAAATTAATTTGAAAAATAATTTTTTTTTTTAAATCATATTTTCAGAATTATTCTAGTGTTAATTTTTGATAATTTTCTAACAATATTATTTTTTCAATGAATAGTATATAATACTAATTTTTTTATTGATAAAATCCTTTTCAATTGAAGAAATTAGAAGATCAATATTTTTTAAAAAATATACATATTTTTTTAAAATTTATTTTTAGTAAATCTAATTTTATTAATTTTAATAAAATTAATATTCAATTAAGATATAAAATCTTTTTATGCTTAATGAAATTTTTCGTTGGAAAACAACTTTTTTCCAACATATGTGGGTTAAATTTGAAAACAAATTATGCTAGTATAGTGAATTTATTTTGGAAACATTGATTCCATACTTTTATTAAGAAAAATTAATATTATATAATTAGTTTATCTTTTTTTATAATAAATAGTACAACTAATAAAAGTTATCTATCATAATTAATGTTAAAAAAAATTCCTAGAGTTAAACTATGAATATTAGTGTTAAAATTTCAAAAACACATGTCTAATTGATGTTTTATGGCTATATTGAAAGCTTATCTTATATAAGGTTATATATTGATCCATTTAAGAGCCTTCTAGAATGTAGAAAATGTTCGTATAATCTATTATTTTCAAAAACATCAAGAGTGGAATCAACCCCACTTATAAAAGGGAGCCTACTCTCCTTTCCTCTTCGGAATAACAAAGTCGTTTATATAATCCAAAACCAACACAAATACCTTACATAAATCCATACTCATGACCTAGGGTCCATGGATTCATCAAAAACCCATATTTATAATTCTTTAGATTTAATCCTAAAGTGTTTCTTCGAAGAACTGGTATTGTTCTTAACCATTAATCTTAATATTATTGCTTCATATATCCCCATAAAATATTCTAAAAATATGATAAAATTATAGCAACAATATATTATATATATTAAATATTATTATTCTAATGGAATGTTCTATATCCATCCTTGATTCCATCAGATGGGAAAGAAAACTATTTATCATGTGTACGGTGGACTACTCCCTCTTTACTGATGTAATTTTTCTTCCATCAATTCCTCTAATGGATGGATATAATGATATATTTAATTTATAGATATGATTTAATTAGATATTTATACTTATATAAGTATAATATATCATTTACCTTCTCACCTTCCAATCAGTTTAAAATTGAAAACGTCGCACATGCGTACAAATAGACCACTGGCTCCACCAGGTGATGTGATTTGTTTTTCATATTATTTTTCCATAGATGGTAATGAAAACTATTAAAAGAATATATTTTTTATGTATGATATAATAATTATTTTGAAAATGTTATTTATTACTTTCCTATTATCAATAATGACTTTGGAGGATTATCCATTGAATACTTCTAAGAATATATCTTGATTTATCCTTAATATCAGTACGATGTTTGGGTGTATTGGGACACTAGAATTCATATATTAAAAATATTATTATATTTTAGAGAACAAACACACAAATTTTGGGTTTTTAGGGGTTTCCCTTTGTTTGGGACCCCAGATCGGATATCTGACACAATGGTTGATTCTGAATCATGGGGTTTACCCTAGGCATGACCTATGGTTGGTCAGTGACAGATGTTTGGTTTAGGTAGTCGTTATGGGTGGGTTTAATTAAAATATATAATTTATTATTTTATTTTATTTTAAATATGTATAACCCTATTTCATCTAAAAATATATCATTATAATAATCAGTAGGGTTACCCACATAACCCTGGGCAGATTTGAGAGTAGAATCATGTGTTCTTCATTGGTGGATTTGTCAAAGGACAACGAAAGATTAAATCGAGCTCCAATGAGATGAATAAAATGTGGAATGTATTCTTCATAAATATATACTATTTATTAATCAAGGATCAATCAAAAATAAAATTAGGAATCAAATTTTTTTTATTTCATCTATTTTGTTTAAATGATTTAGAATATATCTTCATCTTCTATTCTTGATCATGGATTTATTTATTAATCACAAGTTCCCTATTTTAATCCAAAAACCCATTTTTATGATATAATATTGATGGATATAATATTTTCTATTATAATTATCCCAGATACCTTTTCCAACAAATGATTCACCTTGTTATGTTCATATCCCCCACCGTTATTCTCATTCCTCACAATTTTCCCATAGGGTTAGAGATCGACATTGTTTGGATGTGTTTGAGGGCGATCAAACCTCTAAATTTGTATTGGAAGTTAGAAAAAATCACATGATGATTATTATTATCCTTATTCAGTTGGATGCATGAATTTTGGATATGGATATGAAGATAATAGTTAGATTTTGGATTATCACATAGGGGAGGCACAATAGATCAATAGAGAACTATTCGATTTCAGAATTCCAACGACCATAAGCTACGAACCAATGGCCATAGACAACTTTAATCAATTATGGGAAGTTAAGCAATGATATTTTTTGTGAATAAGATGAATCTGGGATCCTAATGGATGGACATATGATTTTTTATACTCCCCAACAACACACCATATACCCTAGAGGAGCACACTCTATGTGGTCTGGGTCCCTACAGTGGATAGGGTTTTCAACCATGTTAAGGATCACACACCATGTGGTCTACCCACATGTTGTGTGAACCTACTTGAGAATCCATTCCTTTTTCTATTTTCTATTTCCTAGGTCCCCCATGTGTTGTGATAAGATGTGTACTTCGGGAGTACAATGGAATGCATAGGGTTATAAGGCACATCCCGAAACTTGGGAACGACCAGGTAAAAGGGAATAGAGTTAAAAATATGGGCACAACTAGGAGAACATTGGTGGAATCTGGGTTGGTAATAAACTTTTTTTATATCAATTACATGTCATTTGGTACTAAATCACTAGATATGTTGTGTGCACGATAAGACACAACTGTGAGTCTTGGTGATGACACACATCATGTGGCCCCTATTACCGGCCATGTACTTTCCTCAAAGACATCCATTTTATGTATCTCCTTCTTTTAGAACCATATTTTGGCACATGATTAGTATATCAAAAAAATATAGAATGTAATGATATAATTCATAGTGGATTCCATGATAAAATTTGTAGTGTTGAGAGAGTGGTGATTCATTTAGAGATGTTGGACTAGTAGCTGTGGTCATGCTTAATCATAAAATAGATTTTTGGGATAGAATCCCCTGTATCACTCTAGGGTATATATCCTCGAAACATACACTGGTTGAGTGGACCCCCCTGACACACTAGGGAGTGGGTCATCAACTATCAATAAAGTACACTCATATGGTACTAGGGACATGTCATTCACCCACTAAGTAGAACCCCTGTTACACAGTGGCATGGTTCCTCTATCTATACCAACTGAGTTTACCCTCTTTCTTTCTAGGGATTAAGTCCTCTATGATTTCAGTGGCTCCGCTAAGGTACTAGTAAGTAAGTACTGTAGTTTTATACTTAGTGGAATCCCCATGTCATCACAGGGCACATGTCCTCAAACAATTAAGTTGAATCCCCCTATCTTAATAGGGAACATTTCCTCTATTAGATATTTATCTGCCTAGGGCTATGGAGTAGTGGATATGTTCTTTTTCTCCACATGGGTTCTCAGACAGACACTTGAGATACTTGGCATTAGAGACCGACCTTTGGAGTTGATGGCATACTCACCTTCCTAGGAATGGCTATTGAGGTATAGATCAACATTCTCTCTTGTCTAGGTTTCATTACATGTGTATATATATACTATTACTTTTCCCTCTTACTTTGGGTTGACATAATATCATTCATATCTTTCAATTTCTCTCTTTTTCATTTTGACGGTGTCGAACAATGTTTGTTTATAATCACCACTTCATTGTAATTTCTTTCATGTGTCATATTTTATGCATATGATGGATTTTTATTCAGTAAAATTATTTGAAAATAGTTATAATTAGGTTCATAGGCCATTTTTGGTGATTATCCTTTGAAGTTAAGAGATGCGATCTCTCATCATTCATTTATTCCTATTTTAGTTAGGTTGGTTCTTATGTTCTAGTTGGGAATGAATATTCCCCATTACCCATTGGTTTTATCCATTCATATTTTAGTGTATTACTTAGAGGTATTTCAGGAATGGTTTACTCCAGATGTCATTTTATTTTATTATTATACCTCTTCAATGATTCATTAAGATGGCCAGGTGCATGAATATATGTACACTATGAAAATTCATACAATTTTATATTATTCTTTCTATATTTTTATTGTTAGACACTATCTTTTTCGACGAGGGATTTGGTTTGTGACATCATAAACATACTCTAGATAAATGTACCCCTACGGGTTGGGTTATTAAGAAGTGGAATCAGAGTAGATCATTCCTCTAGATGGTGTTTGAATTTTTTCCCACATGATGAATTAGTTGAGACTTATTGAGATATAGTCAATGTGTCTTGAGTTTGGAGTCTATGTTAGGGAACTTAGTGTTGGTGTGGATTCCAATGTATCAATTCATAGGGAATGTAATTACCTTCTAGTGAACATTTACTATTTAGACATTTTTTTCTAGGAACAAATGGAATATAGATCATATAGTATTGTGTTATTTGAATATATTTCTTGAGTTATCTCCCTATATACATATATTACCTTTTTATCACTTGATCACTTTCAGGATTTCTCTTTGAAGATAATCATCTTAGTTACCAATTTCGGATCGTGACAATGATCTGATGAGTGATGAGGCCTTAGGTCAGTGGCCACCCCAAAATGTTCTTTACTCCCAGAATGTTGGGAGTAGAACCCCCACATATGGGGCATAAAATATTAATAGATGATCAGGATGATGAGGTGTGTAGGACTAGAACACTCACTATGTTCTAGTGATAGTGACTGGTATGATTCCATGGAGATCCAGATCCCTAGGCCATGAATGATTGTCTTGAGTCGATGATTTGTGTTTTCAGGCTTGTGTAGACCTCGATTGATCATATGGTTTTGATTATAGCCAATATCTTCCACATAGTAGTTGGGAATTTGTGGTAATTAGTCATGCAGTCCCATGATGAGATACTTATCTCATAATATTTCATTTAGTTGCTATTTTATGAAGAGTGTAACCCCTTGGGCTTTTTCTTAGTTTGGATCCATGTGTTTCATGATCTGTATAATAGTAATCTGATAGTTTCTAAATATAATATGAGGTTAACTAAAATTAAATTTTACCTCCTTGTAAGGGTGTGATATTTTTACTTTCTATTATAGATGTCCGAGAAGGGTCTCTGTAGTGAAATTTGAGTATGTTTGGTTCAGTGGTGTATTCCCACATATTTTGGAGTGCTAGAGTGGGAACTGGTAAAAGAGTTTTTTTATCAGAAAGAATCTATGGTGATATATCATGAAGTGGGTGTCATGGGAATGAGTCATCTATAACAGCTACTAGGAACTTGTCGGCAAGGTCTTAGAATAAGAGACACAAACATGATCAAACACAGTTACATAGACAATAGGCATAGGTTTCACATGGAGGACTAAGTCATCCTGGAGAGGGTAGATGTTATGTATGTGATAGGCTAGGTCACATGCAATGTGATTAATTGAACTGACGTGCTGAGAAGGGATAGAAGAAAGCTAATGAGATACCACAACGACGAAAATTTCATGATAAGGGTTCTCCTAGTTGTGTCCAGGGTGCCCCCAAGGGATGTGGTGATGGAAGAGAAGAGGGTCAAGATTCACTGGTAGAAGTTTCTAGTTGATGGTGATGCATTTATATACTTACACCACTAAAACCAGGAAGACCAAACTAGGCTCTGGTAGCTTTTGTTTGGATCTGTGGGAACATACAGGCTATATAGGGTTAGGAATCAATAGGTCATGAGATTATATGAGGTATAATTAGTTTCATTTGAAAAAAATTATATATTATGTGTAGACATGGGTGTGAGTTACACATTTATTTTTATATAACTTGGGTGTGTGAGATAAAGCACCTTGTTAAGACCCTAGGCCAATAGATTTTTCTGTAGGATCTTACTAAGTGTGATTGTTTAATATCACTTTCCTTCCAGTAGTGTGAGGTAGAACTCGATGGAGAGATATTCTCATGAAACCTTCAAGTAATCGTGATAAATATTATAACATAATCATGGGCATATACTATTTTTCCCATTTTTTCAAAATATATTAATTGTTATCATAGGAAAGATTGATTCTTATGTAAAAAATGGGATGATATTCTCCATTCCTAGAGAGATATATCTCAGGGCTGAGCGAGTGGGACTTGGGAGCGGGAGGTTTTATCCCATCACTCAACAATTTTCAAGTTTATCCCTTAGAGTAGTGGACTCTTCATGTATCTATCTTCCTTTATTATTGGAGGATTATATATATTTATTTCTCTATGTTATTCTAGGACTACCTCTGAGGGGGTCGATTTAATGTTTCATTAAATTGAACCTCATTACCATACTAATATCTTTTGTGGAATATGGTGTAGCCCATACCAAGATCTAAGATTTGAGGGTGTAGTTGGAGGACTTTGAGACAAGGGATAAATTAGACATAGTATTTCCCCCTGTGAAGCTCCAATTTTGTTTGTAAAAATGATTGGATGGAGCTTAAGGCTTTGTGTGTATTAATGATTCCTAAACTAGGAAATGATAAAGAAAAGTACCCATTGTATAATTGAAAAACTCTTTGAAAATTTTTGAGGATAAATATGGTTCTCAATGAATGATCTGAGGGTTGGATACCAATATTTTCCAGTTCATGAGGCCGATATTCTGAAGTGTCATTTTGATGACTCAATAGACACTATGACTTCCTGGTGATTTCTTTTGGTGTCATGAATGTCCCTATTGTGTTTATTTATTTGATGAAATATATCATCTATACATACATGAACTGGTATGTGGGTGTCTTCAAAGAAGACAAATATATTAACTCCACATCCATGGAGGAGAGTGCATATCATAAAAGGATTTTCCATGAATTATCCCAAGAGCACCGGTTTAAAGGTATTCTCTCAAAGTTGTAGTTTTGGATCCATGAGGATAAATTTTTGGACATGTAATTTATGATAATGGTTTGGCTATAGAAATATCAACTATAGATTCCATTTTTTCTTAGTAACCACCTATGTGTTTATCAGAGGTTTGTCATTTTCTTGGCTTGGTGGGGTACTAAAAGAGGTTCCTTCTTGAAATATCCCATGTAGAAGTACCTTTGGATACCCTATCATGGAAAGGGAAGAAACTTATTTTGACCTATCATTGTTAAAGAACCTTATAGTATTTGAAGCTGAGGTTTTAAATTTCTCCTATGTTGAGACTATCGTAGGAGGCTCTATGCTATGTAGTGCATTGTGATTCCTATATAGATGGACTCAAGTATTTGTTGATGTAGAGGCATACATTTATTACATATGGGTTGAGTATGTCAAAACCCCATGATAAAAACTACATATCTCATGACCTGGATTTGGAAGTGGTGGTATTTTCATTGAACATGTTAAGGAACTATCTTATGTTAGAGAATTTTGTTTTTTAATCTTACAATTGGACTCTTAGGTATGGAATCACGTAGATATATCTCAATCAGCTACAAATGTTCTGTTTGAAGTTCTTTTAGTGCTTTAAAACAATGAAATTATATACACATGGGAAATGACTCATGGTTGGATAATCCCTTCATAAGAATTATCATTATCTATTCATAGGAGAGTCATCTGAGTAGTTTGATTATTTGTAGCTAACCCTAGTAAAGGACATGGGTTGAAAATTTTCTCACTTAATGGTGGTGAATCCTCCACTTCTTAGGCATGTGAGGGAGGCATTTTTAGGAGAAGTAAAATGTGGCATCATAAAAGCCCAGTTATCCTTAGGATATTTATGAGATGGATTTTTTTGAAGGATGGGGACATTTAAACATTTTTTAGGGATAGATGGTGGTTTTGGTCACAATGAGAGAGGAGGTGATGAGGGAGTTCTACACATCCCCATTGACTATACATCTTGGAGTAGAAAATATTTATAAATACCATTAAATATATTTTTCTTGGGTAGAATAAGGGTGAGCATGGAACAGTTATTCTCTTAGTGTCTCGCATGTCAGCAGGTAAATGATGACCACCATGTTCTGGTATGTTTAATACATTCTCTTGAGGTCACAAAGTAGAAATGAGATGGAATATCCATGGAAATTTAGGGGGTGTGGAATCTATGGATATTGAGAGAATAGAATTCTATCTAGGTGAATTTTGACCAAATTTCCTTGTTGGGATACTTCCTTTCTATCAGGTAGAATAGTTCAATGGAGCCTCTAAGATAGTTTAATGCGTGGGAGGTCATTTTGATTCCTGGGGTACCCTCAATGGACTTCTCTGACCATGATAATTGGTTCATGTCAAGTATTTAAAGATACCTATAGGAGGTATTTGAAACCCAATTGTGTATGGGTATGGTGTTTCTCTCCCATATTTATGGGAACACCGAGAAAACTATCCATGTGTTGCATGCTATTCTGATATCCTACATGTTAGACTCAATTTGAAGACATGAGGATCACCTATATTTGTAGGATTTCACTTATAATGATAGTTATCACTTTATGATCATTATAGAATATATCCATGCCATGTACATGATCCTATGTAGGTCACCCACGTGTTGGATTGATATCATTGAGGAATCACTTGTCGGCCCATAGATAGTGTAGGAGATGATAGATAAGGTCAAGGGATTCATGAGAACATGAGTACATTCCATAATAAATATAAATATTATGAAAATAGATTTCATCGACCATTAAAGTTAAATCAGGGAGATGTTGTTTTCCTGATATTCTTCCAATGGTTTTTTTTTTGGAAATTTTTTAGTGAGGCAAGATAAATTGTAGTTTTATCGGTAGGTTTTAGATCCTACAAATGGTTGGAGATGTTTCTTTTGGATCATCCCTAACCTCACATTTTGATCAAGTACAGGACATCTTTCCTGTTTTGCATCTAAGGAAAAATTTTCATGAACCTGCACACATTATCCATTGAGGTGACCAGAAAATCATGAATGGATCCACCTTTATAGTTTACCTAATGGAAATCATAGATCGAAAGTATAGGATTCATCATGTATGGAAAATTCTTTTCAACCACACTCGTTAGAAGCACTAGAGCATACAAGAGAGTTCCATGGTGTATGAATTTTAGGTGAAAGCTCAGTACCCCAACCATTTATGTTTAGCTTGTTTTTTATGGTGAAAATCTATGAAGGAGTGGAGAATATAGAAAATCTGGTTTTTATGGATTATCCTTTGAATATTTAAATAAATATATCTAGATATATCCTTGGATTCGGAATTGTGTTTAGGTGTTTTGGGAACCTATAAATTATATGTTAAAAAATATTTATATATTTTAATTCAAGCACATGAATTGGTTTATGGTTTCTAATTCTACAACTATTTGGGGCCTATATGGGAAATCTGATACCATGGTTAATTATTTAATGTGATGTTTTCCTTAGGAATGACATATGGTTGGTAAGTGTCAGATATTAGGTTAAAGAAATCATTGATAGGTGAATTTAATTAAAATAAGTAACTAATTGTTTTATTTTATATTAAATGTCAAATACCAAATTATATCTATAAATAAATAGTTTTAGAAATTGTCTATGGTTAACCACATTAACATAGGGATTTGAGGGGTGAATCTGGAATTATTCATTTTCCAATCAGATCATATGATGATGAATTATCAAATCAATGTTGAATGAGAGGCAGTAAATCTAGTGGGACTTCTACATTAATGGATAATATGTTAGTCACAAAATATCCATCCTAAATTGATCTTGGAATCATCCTTTTTGTATTCTGACATTTTTATGAAAATATTGATCCAGATTTTTCTAATGCTAGTCTTGTTTTGGGAATTATTTATTCATCTCATGATAACCAAACATTTATTTGTAATTTTAATATAATAAATAATTATTTTGGTAGATAATACCCATGGGTATCCTTTTGTATGATTTTAGAAAAATAATTTATGTCCAATGAAGGATTCACCATTTTTATATGCATTTAACTCCATCGTTCATAGCATCATTAATCATTGTCCCATTGGATTTCTGTTTGACATTTTAGGGTTCGGTTCAAGAATGATCAAACCCTTGGATTCCTAGAGGTTATGTGAATGACATATAGGATGGTGAATATTGGGATGATTGGATGGTATCCATGGATACAAGAGATTTCAATGCAGATCATGTCTAGTTTTTGGATCATCACCAATGGGATGCATGATGACTCTAATATGGACCATCAGATTTTTAATTTCCTACCACCAGAAGTCGTGATTCTATGGCCAGAGATGACCCCCATCATTTTCATATGGTTAAATCATGATATTTTTGTAAATAATATAGATATGTGATCTATATTGATGAATCAAGGATTATGTAGAGTTCACAACTATACTATGTGTACTTAGAGGAACACACAACATGTATTCTAAGACCCTAGGTCGACTAGGGTTTTCACCCATGTTAAGTATCAGATACCATGTGTCCAAGCCCGCATGTTGTTTGACCCTACCTAGTAGTACGGATCATGGGTTAGTTACAAACATCCAAGACCCCGTGAGGGAAGACACACCATGTACTCCTAGAGTACATGGGCATGACTAGGGGTACACATCCAAGTACATAGGCAAGACTCAAAGTACATGGGCACATCGAGGGGACCACATGGGTTCCCTAAATTCCCAAGACTCATTGTGTAATACCATTACACATAATGAATAACTATTTATTTTTAAAATCCATGTGTAGTTGAGGGAATATATAAGAGGCTAGCTGAGGATAAACATTGTGTGAGCTATGTTACATGTCGTGTATATTTCTTAGGGACTTCCACATAATGTATCTCTTTCTTATAGACTAATATTTGGTCCCATCAGTATCCCATATTGATTATTTTTCATGTATATCATGATGGTATCCTTTATTGGTGACTTTGAGATATGACACGTGGTGTTGAGAGTGTGACTCTTCTTCATGAGAAACTAGAAAAATAGTAATGATTGGTCTTGAGAAATAAATATACGTTGGGGTTGAAAAAACCTAGTTAATTAAGTGTTTGTATCCCCCATAATCCTTACACTGGTTGAGTGGAACACTATTTACACACTGGTCATGAATCATCTACCCTCTATGGGGTAACACTTATGGTACTAGGGTATATGACCTATGACAACTGAGTATAACCCCTGAAAAAATATGGTGTGGGTAATCTATCTATAACAACTAAGTGGCACCCCCTACTGTGTTAATGGATGGGTCCTCCAAGAATTGAGAGGAATCTTGTGATGCCATTGGGTTTGGATCCTCTAACTATATATTGAGTGTAATCCCCCAATATTAAAGGGTGAAGGTACTGTATCTATTGAGTGGAATCCTCCTATCGTACTATGGTATATGTGATTTATTATAGATTTTTCACCTTTAGGATGTGTACTAGTGGTGAGTTTCATGACTTATACATGGATTTATCAGAAATACATGTGAGATGGAAAGCATCCGAGATGTACTACTGGAGTTGTAAGAATACTCTTCATCCTAGGCTTCATTGTGGAGATGAAGATCCCATTTCTCTCTGATATAAGTTTCTTTTTGAATATATATATATATATATATATATATTATTGTTATTTTACATATATATTTAATTTTATGTTAGTTATATTATACCATTATATTTATCCTTTTGGGGTTTTGGGAGCATCATATTGGGTAAGTTTATACTCATCCATGCAAGGGATTCTCTTGCACTAGTCGTGTCTTATAAAGACTATAGATAGGTTAATAGTTATATTTTAATAGATTAGTGAAAATTAGGTGTATAGTATGAATATGGTGGTCTATCTTAGAGATTATGAGCTAGGCTCCATCGAATTTCATTTATTCTAATTATTGTTAGGTTGGAATGTATTTTCTACATGGACATGTTCATTATTCTCTACACATTGGTTTTATTCTTTCATACTCAACTGTATTACCTAGAGTTATTTCATCCATTGGTTACTTTATATTTTACTGCCTTTTCATATTATAACATACTATTTTAGGGACATGGTACTGTTTGTGTGTGTACATGTACACTTGAAAATGTCCTCCAATTTTATATTATGCATTCTCTATGCTTGTCACCAGCCCCTAGCCTATTGGGGGTTGGATAGGTGTTGTGATATATATTCCTTCTATTCTCAGGGTGGGACACAATAGTTCATGTCATTATATTACATTATTTTATTCCATCTATAATGAATATGGTAGAAGAGTTCATGCGTACATAAGGACAACAATCTACATGAATGCTGAAGTTCAATTTTCTATCTCTAACAATTATAGACTATTAAAAATCATATATAATTTTTATATATGATATTTCAATCATTTTTAATGTAATTTATATTTTTTTATAAGTATCAATGAACAATGTATGAAACTACCAAACCAAAACATACATGAAAAACGAAGCAGTTATCACCAGGAATAGTACTTTAAATAATGATTTTCTAATAAACGAGTGATAAAATGTTATAATTAAATCACATATGCTTTGATATATTTTGGTATGGTTTATAAATATATTTTTAATAAATATATATTTATTATACATGAGGTTCAAACATGTATAAAGGAAATCCAACAAGATGTAAGGGTTTCTTTTATCACTTTTACTTTCGTGAGACATTTTCTATATTCACCATTTATTTCTTTTGTCTGGTATATATAATTCAACAATGAAAGGTTTTATAATGATTCTATTTAAGTATATATTATTTAATGTATCATTTTATATTATTTATCTCATGGGGATTTCGATTAAAATGTCACCAAAGTGGCAAGGGATTATTTCAAAACCTCATTATTCTTTAGAATTGTTTAAATTTATTTCCCTATTTTAGAAGTATATGATATTTATAAAATAAAAAAGTATATTTTCATCACATTTGGTTATTAATAATTTTTATAAGTAACAATACCATTTTCAAATGGTTCTGGGTGTACCGGAATCATGTAGAGGTGGGAGATATATAAACATCACTTTTAATAAGCATTGCCCAAAACGAAGAGGAAGGATCATATGTTTAAAATTTATAATTAATTTATTTAATATTTTAATAAATAAATACCTAGGTTTATGAACAATATTTTTTGTAGAATTTTTATTTTCCAAAAATAACCTTTCATAATTCTTTCATTGAGATGTGAGGATCCAAAGATAGAATTCCTCTAGCTGTGATCTATACGTGCTCATATAATCTCTGAGAAAAACCACTCGATGCCCTAGTTCTAATACTGAGACTCAAATTTATTTTTTTATTTTTTCTTAGAGACTCATTCTTTATCGTTGAATATATATATATATATATATATATATATCTTATCTTTCTTGATATAGATAGAAAGAGCAGCTGAGAGAGGATTCTTTGTGAGAAATAATTCTCTATTCCCTATTTTTTGATTTCATACCGAATATAAATAGATATATATTAATGGAGTTAGGATTTAAGTTAAAATAATTTTTAATTTCCTTACGGCCATCAAATAACATTTACTACCTTTAATAATCCCCATGATACAAAATAATAATTATATTATTTTTATTATTTTGCGATGCATGCAAACTTTCTCAACGACAAATATTATGTAATGGGTTAGTTATTTAAAATTTTTCACAATACTCAGTATTTTTCTGCTCAAACTGCTCTCCAATTTATTAAACACATAAATACATATTTTATTAATAAATTAATACTTCATTCACAATCTAGAGAATAAATATTTACTAAAATATTCAATAAAAAATATAAATATTTTATTCACATGATAGACAAATAAATATTTATTTAATTTATGTGTTCAATATAACATGAATAAAATTATTACTATTATTTGAGAGTAATATTAATTCCATTAATTAAACAGAAATATAATTTAACAAAGATCATCAGAAACACATATTGTGTGACCCTTTGGGATTCTTTATCCTTATGATTATGTGGGTTTGCCTATAGTCTATGATTTCTATCTAACAATAGGTCAAGGAACCAAATATAAATAAGTTAATATCAAAATTTCAAATACCTAATATGAGTTCTTTCACCAGAAAATGTAAGTACTATGTGTACCATAAAAATATGTTATCCAACCATAATAGATTCTTTGATAATATCACCATATCGCATCAATTTTCCCACCATAGCGGGAAACAACTATGAAATTTTCATTAAGACATATATTTTTGTATATTATTACATTAGATTCATGAATAAAAACAAACAAATATAATATTATATTTTATTAATATTAAATACATTTAATATACATGTTATCAAAGTAAAAAAATATGGTCTTAGGACTACAAGTCCAAAAAACTCCAACGTATACTTGACCCAAATTTCTAAAAAATTACGTCCACTAGACCTCGCATGATAGCCATGTTTCTTATTTGTCCTGGATTTAGTCAAGGGGTCTTCGATGTTTTCAACTATAGAAATTATACTCACTACAATATCACCTCTCTTAAAAAAATCCATCCGGATATGATAATTCTAAAGTATGTGCTTCGTCCATTGATATGACATTGTATCTTTTCAAAAGCCACCATTATAGTATTATCACAATATACTATGATATGATATTTACTTTAGATACCACATAAAGATCTTGGAAAAAGATTCACATCCATACTACTTCTTTTGCTGCCAATGAATCCACAATATACTCATACTCTACTGCATAATATGAAACCATTGTTGGGATTGATCTCTTTCAGCTTAGAAAACCTTAATTAAAAATGATTATGTACTCCATTTATGACTTAGTTTCAGTTTGATCAGTATAGAAACAAGAATCCTTATACCACCTAATGAATTGTTCCTCATATCCTCTAAAAACTAGGAACATATCCTTAATATTCCTCAGAAACATAAGGATTTTTTTTATTACCATCCAATAGTGGTTACATGTTTCAGTTTAATATCTTCCAACCAAAATAAATTAATTTGAGACATCTAGCCTATTGCAGATCATAACATACATGAATGAACCAATATCTTATCTGTATGGAATCCTTGTCATTCTGTTTCTTTCCTCATTTGTCTGAGGACACAATTTCATAAAACTGTGAATTCTTTATCACTCTAGAAACAATCCCATCTTGGATTGTTCCATATTTAATATCTTCAAAATAATATCAATTTATGTACTTTGAATTAGGTCGAGAATCCTCTTGGATCTATCATGATGGGTCTTGATCCCAAAAATATATGTGGCCATGCCCAAGTCCTTTATAGATAATAATTTATTCAACCACGTCTTAAAAAGTATAATCCTAGTATTTCATTTCCAATATGTAATATAACTTCAACATATACTGTTATGAAAATTATTGGACTCCCATTAATCCATTTGTAGACACATGGATCTCAATAGTTCATTATTAAACCAAATTATTTCATGGACTCAACAAAATGAATGTTCAAGGACTCAAATGCTTCCATAAATCCATTAATGAATCTTTGTAGCTTTCATACCTTGTTGTCATCCTTGGAGTCAAATTGTTTTTTGGTTATGTCATATAGATATCATCCTGATGGTTCTCATTACAGAACACCATTTTGATATCTATTTTCCAAAAACCAAAATCATGGAAAGCTTTAATGTCAAGTTGAATTTGGATGGATTTCATCATTTCACCTAGGGAAAGGGATTTATTGTATTCAATGATTTTTCACTTATTAAACCCTTTTGAAACCAGTATCTTCATATAGTTACTTACATGTCCTTAAATGTATAGTTTCTTCTTTAATATACATTTTCCACTAAAAGGATTTACATCGACTGGATGGTCTACCAAAATCCATACATAGTTTCGGTACATGGAATCTATTCCAAAATTCATGGATTATTTCCACATGGAAATTGTTGTTCTAATTATTTATTCCTTGTAAGTTAGATGATCATTATTATCATCTAATAATTAGCCACCATTCAGAGTGTCTAGGGAACCATACCATTCTTGTTCTCTAACATCACTCTCAAGTATAATTTATTTTCCCATGGGTGTTTTTTGTGGGTTTTTAATGTGCCATTTATTATGTATATCAATCTTGGACTTCATCTAATTCTATCTCAGTCTCACGGACTCTTTTAGAGATGAGATCCTCCTCATTAATTGTAGGACGTATGTCAACCACAACATTTCTTTCTAAAGTATTTTAAAGGTAGTATCTATTAGTTTCATATGGATATCATATAAAGATAAAATTTGTTCTTTAGGGTGAGATATTATTACCTGAATGGCCCCTAAGAAATGCTGGACAACTCCACACATGTATGTAATACAATATAGGTTTTTATTAAATTCCCTATTTCGAATTTTGTACGATATATGGCTTTAGTTGGTACTCATTTTAGTATATATGCCACTATTTGGAACACATATCCCTAAAATGATAATGGAAGACTTAAATGAATCATCATTAATCTCACCTTGATGAACAAGGTCAGTTCCTCCTTTCACTTACACCATTCCACTGGGGTTTTTAGGGAGGTGCGAGTTTAGATAAAATCCCAAACTCCAGCAAATAATAAAGGGTGTTTTGGTTAAACTTTTCTCATCCACAATCTAAGAGAAGTTTCATAATATTCATATCATTCCCAAATTCTTTATTATATTCCTTTTATTTTTCAAATGAAATCAAATTATACCTCATTAAGTAAATATTTCCATATTTACTAAAATCAATATTAAAAGTTATGATGTGTGATTACCAACCCCTAGATTTAACAGGAAATTCTCTACACACACTAGTATGAAATAACACAATAATCTCATTAGTCCTTTCACATTATCCACTAAATGTGGATATATATATTTTTATGTGAAAACATGTGTGACATACACTAAGTTGTTTTAGTTGGAAAAAAATCTATATATTCATATGGATATAATTTATTGAGGTGATTTTCAATTACATGACCTAGCATGTGAGGCCAAAGTTGGGTATGTTATGAGTCATGTGAAGTAACCTTGTTATCAATTTCCATTATTTGGTTCACGTAATCTATCACATGAATATCATTATTTAAATGTGCTTTACCATAAAAATGATATCTTTATAAATAAGAAACATGTATTTTAAAGTTTTAAATTGAATCCATCTATATCAAGTGATGATATAGAAATAATATTTTTTGTAACTGATGTCACATATTAACAACCATTTAAAAATATCATTATAGTTGTTAATGTGTGTTTGTAATCCCTAACTAATAAAGTTAAATGTTTAACTCCTTTGGATTCCCCAAGATCTATATCTCTTTGTTTAATCATTATAAATCTACTTGATTCCTGTATTTGAATACATATGCGAGTGCCACAAGTTTTATCTAATAAAAAGTTTATATAAATAGATAAATTTTACTTGATAAAATACAAACCTGAAGATTCACCTTACTTATTTAGCTAGGTGCATGTTTACTTATAGTGTCCCTTCCTACCTCATATGAAACCAAAAATAATAGGTTTCTTTCTTCCCATATGATCTTCCTCTTCATAGAAGGGAATGAATAATCTTGGGGCTTAAATCTCTTTTCATTAACATTATGTTTGTTCATAACATGTATGAATGGTTTTTTTTAAGCTTCGTATAATTATATACATGGAGAAGAACACTAATATGATATAGAACACACTTCTCAATGTTGTTCATATTAATATTCACATCAAAGCAGTAGATGCACCATGGGGGTGATTTTAGAATGATTTTGGATCATAGTTATTTGGGGAGTTTAAACCCTAGAACATCTATGCATTCAATATAGCCAATATTATTGACTACATGACGCCCAGTTATGAAACCCACTCCCAGATTTCTCTAAAATTGTTCTTTGGAAATCTCAAATTATTCCTACATAACATTCTCCTAGTAAAGACCATGGAGGTGCTCAAGCATTCTATACACATCCATGTTTTCATGATACTTAATTACTTCACTATACATCAATGAATGAATCAAACATTGAACATAAAATCATTCATCGAAATGTTTTTCATAATAAAAGGAACTCTTCATCACACGTCTCTTTAGTCGTAGGATCATGCATTGAGGATTCTAGCACATACGATCTTTGTTCCTGGTATAGCACATCGCAAAGGTTTTGTAAAAACCTTACCATTTATGGTGTTAACTTAGGCTTATATAGAGGTACTCATTTGAGTTATATTTAGTAATTTTTTATTAGGTTTTAACATGGGATGTATTTGGGTTAATTTTGAGAAGAATAAAGGAATGATCGTTGTGCACAGATGGTGTATGTTTAGAGAAAACTGTGCTCCCCATCCTAGCAAATCAAGTAACCCTGGAAAGTGTGGGGTTTCATTGGAGGAACACAACTTTGCAAACCGTTCACCCTGAATAGTGAAATTGTGATCCTATAGAATACTAGTCACATAGTTGGTGAATGTTTAGTGAAAATGGTGTGCCCCTACCCTGGAAATCATGTGTGATATTTTTAATTTCCCTAAAGTATATTTTAATTCCCTCAAACCGTCGAAACAACAACTATTTGACCCAAACTCAGAACAACATGGTTTTTGACAATTTCTGATAATTTTATAAAGGATATTAAATATATGTTATTCATGATTCAAATCCAAGATCGAAGATACGTATCCCTCTGAGTTATTGGATCTTATCCCATTACTTTCCCATTCATCCTATATTTTCTCTCTTCCTTTTGGGGGTAGTAATCTTCTATTTTTCTAGATCTAGATAAAAATTTGATAAATATATATCTAATATTTTGTATCTAATTCTAGATAAAAGAGATATTGAATTATTTATTCTTGATTTAGGTTATAGATTCAGATCTAGTTCTATGTGTTTTGTCGCTTGAATTTTGTATAAATCCATTGGGTGAACGATCATCAATGAATTGAAGGAGGTGGTTTATTATTCAATTCCCAAATTCAAGATATTAATTACATGTATGTGATTACTGAAATTCATAGGTATTTTTAGAAATTTTAATTCCTAAATTATAGTAGTTATTAGGGTCCCTTAATTAATTGGGGAGTTTGGTTTTGATTGATTAATTGTATTTTGGAATCGAGATAATTAATTTATGAATTAATTATCAATATAATTAATTGAGAAATTACGGGTAATTAATTTTTAGATTAATTATCAAAATATTGAATTATTATTTTTTAATAATTATTTAGTTAATTGTTCAACAGATTTTGATATGGTTAATTATTTTTAATGGTTGAATTAATTAATGGAACTTATGTGGTGAATTAATTAATTAATGGATGTGACATGATTAATTAATTGTTGAATTTATTAAAGAGATGAAAGTGAATAATTAATCATTGGGTTAATTAATGGAATTAGGTTGAATAATTTTGTTTATAAATAATTAATAAAAGTTTTCTGATTAACATATTTTTTGAATTAATCAATAAAATTGAAGTAATTAATTAATTACGGAAATTAATTAACAATATGGACATGAATGGATAATTTTTTAATTAATTAATCTAAAGACATGTGAAATTAATTTTTGTTGTTATTATATTAGAATGGAGTAGAACATGCGTATAAATTGGGTTGTGAAAAAGTAATTTGAGAGGAAGGCCATCATAGCTTCCATTTTGACTGTGGAAAATAATTGTTTGAGCATCTTGAAAAAGACCACAAGATCCATTTGAAACAGACTATGTGAGCCTATTGAGAAGGATTTTGACTTCCTTTTGAGGAAGACTCTGAGAGCTTATACTTTTGTTTCCAAGGTACAATGAGTTCTCATGGATTTGGGTCAAGGGAAGGGCAATGGGATATTTCCCACATTATGACTAGTGATAAATTATTCCTGGTTTAGCCTCACATAAAGAAGACCCTTGAGGTTAGAGCCCTAGGTTCGCATTACTATTCTAGATTGAGGTTGGTGGGTCATAGTTTTTGGGACCAAGTCTCATGAAGCTGTTGTTGGTGCATGTATAGGTTATTCGGAAATGTATGGATATAGTTCAGATTAGGAAGAAGTCATAAGATGAATGATGGTGATGAACCCTAGATTTTAAAGAGGGTGATAATGTATTCCATTGAGTGCTACCTATGTTGTGTCTCCATAGGATAAAGGATCATGTATTGTTGTTTCCTATGTTTTTTGGACCATTTGAGGTTGTGGAGATAATTGTGCTGGTTGAATACCTATTATCTCTTCCACAGAGATGTAGTTCTATTCATGAAGTCTTCCATGTGTGGAAAGTGTGGCAATGTCACCCTGATTCTTCTAAAGTGATATATGTGGATGATTTTGATAATGAAATAGATATATCATTTGAGGATCATCTAATTCATGTTTTTAATCATAATGAGAAACTGTTATCATGAATGGTCATACTGACAGTTCATGCATTGTGGAATCATGGGAGTATAGGAGATAAAACAAGGGAAATTGAAGAATATATGATGTCCTAGTGTCCTGATTTTTTTGACTCATAATATTATAGATAAATGGGATTGTAGCTTAAGGGTTAGTTGTTATAAGTTGGGGATATTGTAAATCCAGATCTTTTATAGAGTTTACTTGGGCTTATTTATAGGCACCCTTTGGCATCATGTCGAGTACATTTATATTGGGTTTTACTTGGCTGAATTTTGAGAAAAATTAAATGAAAGAGGGTTATGCATGGTTGGTGAACAATTTGAGTAAACCATGTGCCACATCCCATAAACTATGTAACCCTAGATAATGGGGCTTCACATGGCTAGCACATGGTTTGTCAAACCATGAGACCTGAATAGAGAAACCGTGAAGCCCTTGAATAATAGGTTCATGGTTGGAACATAGTTAGTGAAAATCATGTGCCCCTATCTGGGAAAATGTGAATGATATTTTTAATGGCTTGAAAATTAGTTCTTAATTCCCTTGAACCCCCACAACATCTCCCAATTGGAACAAACTCAGACTAACTCTTTTTTTGACGATTTTAGATCTTTCCATAGGGGTTTTAAGGTCACATGACCCTCGTTATTCATAATTTGAATCCTATATCACAGATATTTATCCCTCCCCCTAAATGGAACTTGTCCCATTGCTTTCCAGTTCATCATTCATTATTATCTCTTACCTTTGGGGGTATTTATCTCTTGTTTTTACTAGATCTAGTTTTAGAATTAATGAATCTAGGTAAAGGCATGAGGATTTTAACCTCTATATATGAAATCATGAATTTTTCAATATTGATTTGGTTTATTGATTCAAATCTAGATCTATGTCGTTGTGTCACTCGAATTTCGGGGAATTCCATTGGGTGAATGCTTATCGATGAATCAAGGTAGGTGGTATGTAATTCAATTCCAAATGTCATTATATTAATTGCAAGTATGTGAATCTATAAATTTATAGTGTTGTTTAGAAATTTTAATTCATTTTTTGAATTAGTTATTATGGTAAAATAGTTATGTAGGCAATTAGGTTTTGATTAAATATTGGAATTGTGGTATCGTGATAATTAATTATCAAAGTAATGAATTGTGGAATTGGGTTTATTAATTTTGGGATTAATTATAAAACTATTGAATTATGATTTGTTAATAATTAAATGGGGAATTATTTTTTTGATGTTGATAAGATTTATAACTAATTAATTGTAGCATTAATTAATAGATCTTGTGCGGTTAATTATTTATTTATTTAATTAATCGACGTGATGTTATTAATTAATTTTTTAATTAATTAATGGGTTGAAGGTGATTAATTAATAGTTGGATTAATTATTGGAATTGGGTTGATTAATTAACATCTGAATTAATTAAATATTGTGATGTGATTAATTAATTTTTGAATTACATTATAATTGTGATGTTATTAATTAATTTTGGAAGTCAATTAACATGATTTACATGCTTGATTAATTGTTGAATTAATTAATCGAATAATTATTGAAATGGATTTTGGTTTTGATTATTTTGTTATGGAGTATATCATGGGTGTAAACTAGGGTGCGAATGGGTAATTTGAGGGTAATACTATGATATCTTCCAATTTTATTGTTTACAAGGATCGTGTGACCTATTGAAAAGGAATGTGTTAGACTGTTGAAAAGGACTATGTGATCCTATTGAGAAGGTCTATGATAGCCTTTTGAGGAAGACCATGATAGCTTTTATTTTTTATTTCCAAGGGATCGTGAGTGCTCTTTGAGTTTTTCCAAGATTATTATCATGGGTTCTTTCCCCCTTTTTCCTAGTGAATGTCTATATTTGGTTTACTAGAACTTATATTTGACCCTTGAGGTTAGATCACTAGGTTTGCATTACTCATGCCAGATTGATTTACATGATTTCACATATTTTTTCAGATATAATTTGTGATAAGTTATATAAACTTGTACATTCAGATATGTGAACTCCCTTCGGTATAGTTCAGACATCGGAACAATGAGGTGAAGTTGTTATTGAGGTTTAGGTGTCCTCATAAACATAGATTTTTTGTGGTTAAATAACGAATAAATGATATTGAGATAAATTTTATAATACATTTTCATTATTTCTGTTTAAAACATCATACACTATGATTGAATGGTTTTGTTTTAGACACCATTTCTGGTGCCCTAATGAGTTGTACTCACATCCTACTCGGGTTACTTGATCTTTCCCCAAAGAGACTTTATTGTTGCAAGATATGTTAAGAGAAAATTCTATGGGTTAGATTCCTAATTGGGTATGGATCCCTGATGGGGGAACTAGATGTGGTTCAAGAAACAGTTGGGAGTTGATATATAATTTATTTTGGTTTCCATTTTAGACCCATGACACGTACAGTTACCATGACAAGTTTTCTTCTTCAGTTTGATATGTATTTTCTACATTGGTTATCATGTGTTGTTGGTATTGTTTATAACTATATATGCTTCCAATGTTATTTATTTATATTTAATAGTGAATTGATCTTATAGAATAGGTTATAGTATCTCTATGATTGAATTACCTGAAACTTGCTACTAGTTATAAGCCTTTATTCTACTGAGATGCATGCTTGAGGTCACATAACTAACCGACTCAGGGCACTGGTGTGTGGTAACCTAGTTGGTATGTTAAAGGTATCTAAATAACTAATAGATGTTACTATTAGATAAGAGGTCGTATTTATCTAATATTGATCATAGGGATAGTGTGAATGATGAACATGTTATTTTATTATACAATTAAAGAAAATATATTATTTGTACTAATCTTGATTACAAAATAATTTAAAAATAATAAATTAATTTTTTTTATTTTGTTAAATCTCCCACTATATTACCATGTCTTAATAGTTAAAATAATTTAACTCAAAAAGTCTAGTTTTATTAACATTCTAGTAGAAAGTATCATGATTAAATTTATTAATGATCCAAACCGTTTCCATGAAAACTATAATAAAGTAATTAAGTAGGCATTCTATCTGACTACAAACTTGCAACTCCTTGAACTATTGATATGATTAACCTATCTTGGATCGCTAATATTCATTTCTTGAACACATGCCTATAGATTTGTAATTAATAGTATTTGAACTTTAAACTCAATACAATTTTGGTTAAGATGACCTAAAACTCTCATGATAACTCTTTTATAAAAGTGTGATTCCTAAATTCACCCATGTTTGATACATAGTTCTATCGACTCATTTCCATTCACGTAATTTAAGTCATAGTATGATGTAATATTTAATTGAGGGATTTTCATTTATTATGCATACATTTTTGTCTTATTTTATCCATTACATGGTTTATTATTATGAGATGGATATTACTTAATTAATTAACTATTATAGAAAAACATTTAGACATAATTAATTTATTTAATTTCCATATTTCCACATTAATTCATTAGTTTATGTGATCACAACCTTGCGTTAATAAAATAAATAACTACATACACAAAAGTAAATAAATTATTATATAACCCATTCATAATCATTAGTTAATAGTTGATTTATTGAGTGGACATTAAATCAACAATAGATCTTGGTTATTTTTATCCTATTCTCATTCATGACATGATTTACCTCATTCTACCTATACATATATATATCACCTCTATGGATATTAGTGGGGATACTTTTTGATCCGCTTCTACATTCCTTGGGATGCTTCAATATTTAAAAATATTTTTTTTACTCACATGTCGGTGAGGGTAACCAAAGGATTTGTTAAGGGGGTCACATTAATATCCTTGTAAATATTGGTCATACATAATGAAGTATATAGGAATGAATCATATTACATAATTTAATATAATATTAAATAATTGAAAATTCATTCAATAAATTAATTTTAAAAATCCAACAGATATAAATGTCTTGATCAAGATCATGAACGATCATACTTGCAACAAATATGAAAAATAAATGGATACCATTCAATTCTTAATTCGTTAATTTGTTATTTAATACAATAATTCTTTCATTGATTAATTTATTAATTCTATTTAAACTTAATGTTCATGAGATATTATTTGGAGATACCCATCATTAATGGAAATCATGAAAAATAAATGATAGAACCAATAAGGAAATTTGAATTACCATAACCCAATTTAGAATTTAGAAATCATTAAAAAAATTAAATTTTCAAAAACACTATGGTGTTTCAATCAATAAATTTAGGTTTTAATTCAGTAATTTTTAAAATTTAGTGTATGATTTATTTTTTTCATTAATGGGAGACTACATGTTATCCACATATAACTACACTCAATGTACCTCAGTTTCCATATATCTAACTCACATGATAGAGGATTCAACATGTTATATAGTATGGACTAAATGTGTTTACAAGTAAGCTACACAACTTGTATCTTCTTGTAATTTTCCATGTTTTTCCCAGTCAACATTTGGGGTTCAATAAAAGAACCATGTGTAATTAATTTCTTGGCACATCTAGATACAATGCACATCGGTATACAACAAGTGCTACAACTGTAGTCCATGTAAACCAATTTTACTAGACAAGGATTCTGCACTTCTTAATGGAATCTCTAATCATTATTTATTTTTTCATAAACCATTAATAAAATGAAAAACTTAAATAAAATTATAAATATGTTGATAACAAGTTAATTTAAATAGAATTAAATTATTAATAACATGAAATGAAAATCTTATAACAATTTTTCACAGATCAAATATAAAATAAATAATTATAAATTTACACTTAAACTTGGAATGATTCCATATGATGTTTTTGAGTGCAGTGGAAGTGTGAAATAGTGGGAGATATATTAAAATTAATTTCAATAATTGTTTCTAGAAACAAAGATCAGAAATCTTGCACATCAAATTGATAATTAATTTATTTAAAATTTGATGAAATAAAAACATGGGAATAGGATAATTTTTCATTAGTGAATTTTTTTCATGTAAAAGTACCATTTCAAATTACCTTAGTTTATTTTTAGGATCCAAGGTTATATTCCTTGTCATAGTTAACCACACATGCTTCTATGAACTCTGAAAACACCTCTCGATCACAAGGTACAATCATTGTGATTCAAATATCTTTTGTTGTTCGTTATTGATCTCTTATAATTTAGTGTTGAATAAAACTCTCTTGCAATTCTCATTTGTGAGAGGGAGAGAGAAGAATGATTTTATAGAAAATTATTTATGAGAAACAATTATCTATTATCAATTCATGGATTCCCTACACAATAGAAATAAACATATATTTACTGAGGTGTGATTCGAGATAAAAAAATTATATAATTTAATTCTGGCCATGAAATAATATTTATTAACTTTAATAAAAACCATGACAAATAATAGTTTTTATATTATTATAATTTTTTGGTGCATCCCAAATTTCACAGTAACAAATAATATGTAATGTTTTTATTAATTAATATGTTTCACCAGACTCAGTCATGGTCTGTAGGACGTTCCCTTTCCTTTATTAAGAAATTGAATTAATATTTTATTCATAAATAAATATTCTTTTAATAATATAGTGAATCAATATTTATTTAATTTATGCATTCAAAATTACATGAATAAAAATTTTCCTCAAACATGAGAATAATAATTGTTCCATTAATTAATATCTAATAAAATTTAATCAAGATCAATGGAAACAAATAGTGTGTGACCCTCTAAGATTTTTCCTAAATTTAATTTGGTGGGAGTTCATAAATTCTATTCATACAACCTAGAAATGGTCATGGACCACAAGAGAAAAAATTAGTGTTGCAACATCGACAACCACATTCGAACTCTCATTGTGTAGTATAATCCCTTTTTTAGAATATCTCATAAAGAAGGTTTCACATTAGTGTCACCAACCTATATTATATATATTTATTTCATTTACTATCAAAAATAAACACATCATTACACTATAGACATGGAATACAATGCACTATTTATATCCCAATCAAAATGTTGAGATATCAGTTTCCATAAATATAGACGGGACAAATCCTTTCATGACATATTCATTAAATACATGCCACTTGTGATGCACCCAACATATATTAAAACTCCATAAACTATTATGGTCTTGGTTTAAGAAATACATATATGTACGTGAGTTGTATCATTCATTAATAATACTAATAAAGTTGATTTTCCATCACACATGCTCACAGATAGGAATATAAGATGACACAAAAACATGTTTAATTCCTAATGTAGGGTTTGTTCAGATAATATCCCATCATAGAGATTACCATGTATGAAATTCATGATAATAAGAATAATATACTTACAAGTAATCACACCTGATAGTATATATACATTATGTCCCATCATAGTATGTTATCCAACTGCACAACATTATTTTAGAATATCACCATAGCACATCAAGGATTGAAAGTCATAACCTACCTTCATCAAGATGAGGGAAGGGATAACAAGATGCTTACACCTTCTCAATCAAGATGAAGGAGAGATAATGACCCCACGAGTCCCACCTCCAATTGGACCTGGGGTGGAGACCAACACCAAGGGTTTAAAAATATTTCAAAAGTGGGAGGCATTACCCTTTTTTATAGTAACCATGATTAGGATATAAGATGTATCAACCTAAAAAAACACCACTATAGACATATATAATGAAACCAAAAACCATCCCACATGCATGTTTAAAGTAAATCATTTAAAAATACTATGAAAAATCTAAAGTAAGTATCAAAATAAAACTAATAAGTGACACAATAATTGTCCCCAATTTTCGAGTTATTAAGGTCCAGCACAACCCATGTAATCTCCCTGGAAACTTGAAAATAGTTTAATATAGATAGAGTTAGCATTAAATTATACTCAATTGGGAAAACCAAAGTCACTCTTTCACATGTGAGAGAAGCATACTAATGACCCTCTATAAAATAATTAAAAATCAAAATCACCTATGAAGGTACACTCTCCAACCAAACCTCACCAAGGAACATCACCAAAAAACACATGTAAAGTAAATTAAAGTAGTAAGTACATTGATATTTGGGTACCCCACACCACTTTACACTAGTTAACTACTCATTTATAATGATGAATTTCCTAACACATCCACACTCTTCCGCAAGACCCACTATAACAACCAACCCACAAACATGTGAGTTGTACACCACATCACATCCTACCGACAGACACCTCAGCCACGACCACCGCATGTCTCACCCAAAAACACTTAGGCCTCATCCCGAAGACACATGGGAAATAAACCACCTCTCACAAAGCCAATACAAGAAGTTTGGTATTAAACTAGAAGGAATTACCCAATGTGACTTGGGTGATCAATTCCTAGGAGAGGGAGCATGGTAAAGTTAGTAACCATCCATCCATCTTCCCATCGAGATGTTGGGAAAGACTCACTTCTCCATAACAATGGGGGTGTTCGGCACATAGTGCTCAAAAAAGGTGGGTGCATATACAAAACATAAGGAAATAAAATTATATATATATATATATAGTTAACAAACACTCAACCAAACCTATGGGATTCCAAACATACAACCAGTCCACTCAAACCCACATTTGCTACTACCCCTACATGCACGTACCCAAATGATGTTCATTTGAATGCCAATTCACTACAATACCAAACTCAAAACATACCCCCAACTGATTTATTTAACCAATTATCATTCTGAATTATCAAATCATGCATTCATTTATTTCCATCCTTACCCGAGAAACTACCAAACTATGAAAACATTATAAGGCAATGAAACCTTACCGACCACTTACCAAGACAAACAAGGAAAGAAGGGATAATTGTAAGGGAACACATTCTATTACTCACAAACATGAAATCATGAAACAACCTAGTCTTTCATCCCTGCTATTAAACCACTTACCAAATATAGTCCCACTTCCTAAAAATTCCATCCATTCTAGAATCATCCAAACTCTCACCATGAGATACCATCACACACCCCATATCACCCCATACACACAATCCCAGCCTCATCCACAGCACCACACTACCAGCATAGACACAAGACCAAACAAGACCACACACATTACACATCCACACCAACATGTCCAGTTTACTCTGATTTATCATCACTCATTATTTAATTTGACTTTATAAGACAAGGGTAATCAATGAACAAATTTGATCATGGGGAATCAATTTATTTATCTATGTATACATAATTAACCAAATTATAATTCTTATAGTAGTGATTCACAATTAATACAGGTGTGAAAACAAAGACCACTAACGACCATGATTTTAATAAGAACACAACCCAAAATGATTCACGATAGGTATCAAGGATAACATATAAAACAAAGTGATCAACATCATCTCTCTCCCACCCACTTCATTCACTCATTATTATTTTCATTAAATTGGTTTCAACATTATTCATAAGGATACATGTGTACACCCACACTGCAATATACAAAATTAAAAGAGAGATGAAGGAAATCCCTACCAAGAACAACATGTGACCAACAGTTCTTTCTTTCAACAAAACATAGGGTGCACGAGTAGCAAGAAAAATCCATGAGAATTGTATCAATGGATAGCGAACAACACATGACTCCCTGTGAAGGGATGTGTCTAGGCACACCAAGAGAAAATTGAAACACACTTGGGAGATAAGGTCTCATCTTATAAAATATATATCCATATCAATGAAAGGGGAAATGATTGCAAGTGCCATTAAAGTCGGATTATGGCAAAGGCAATGCAATTTGAATAATTTAATGTCCCCAAAAAATTAGGATATTAAATATATAATGAATATACATTGAAAAGCCGTTAGAAACGCCCAAATAAAGCATTAAACTTGATTTTCGTCAAATATAATTTAAGAGGTGAAAAACTATAATAACTAGGAAAAACTGGAAATGAGTCACTGATGGTTGAGTCACTGACAACAAGCCATCGACAACGATTCACCGACACTGAGCTTCCAATGCTAATCCACTGACATGACCTAATGACACCTGACTCACTGATGACATTACTCACCGATTCCCTAACTCACAGACACACTAACTCGGTGATGCCCTAACTCACCACCATCCTGACTCACCACCTCCCTAAATCGCTGACACCTTTGACCTATTGATGCCCTATCCTACCTACACCTGAACCTAATGATGACTTCTACATTATGATGCCCTATCCTACTAATGCCTCAGCCTACCGACACCTTCAACCTATGGATGCCCTATCATACTGATTCCTTGACCAACCAATGACCTGACATACCGATAAAAAAACTGGAAATTTGGAAAACTCTTGAAATGAGTTGTTATTGACTCTTAGAACTCCCTAAACACTATATTTTGATTAAGTAATTGACCACAGAGCTCTGATCCATTGATTCATATAACTCTAAAACTATTATCGCCCTCTATAATTTAAAACCCAACCTAGGAGAAAGTGGTGTTTGAAAAACCACCTCGTAAGAAACCTCCCAAGGACAAACCACCTCGTGGGAGTGAATCCTCAACATCAAAAAAGACCTCCTATGAGATTTTAAAACCCAACAACCATATGAAATACCACATAGGAACTAAAATTCACACTTAACACACATATGAATCAGGGAATTTCTTTCCCCAATGTCATGATATTATCCACTTTAGGAAGCACTGACTCGCCTGCATAGGTTTAATCGCATCCACATTAATGCTTCGTGAATAGGGATCATGTCCTCCACTCATCATATTCCAGTTCATTACCATACACCACATAAATAGGAAAAAACTCATTTAATAGAAAAAAATCAATAATTACATCCAAAATCAAAACATACAAGAAAAACTCAAAACAATTATGGGTACTGGGCATGAATATGTGCCTCTCACTCCCAAGTACTCTTCTCCAGGCCATGATGCCTCCACAAAATGTGAACCAAGGAAATGATCCATCCTCACATCACCTTATATTAGTGATCTTGGATCTTTATTATTCTATCCTTGAACATTGGGTTTTCCTCGATATCAAAATCTCCCATTTCAAGGATATGGGAGTCATAATAAAGATACCAACGAAGCTGGAAGACATGAAAAATTTTGTGGAACCTCCCCAACTACCGTGGAAATGCTAGATGGTATTCCACCTCACCAACTCATACCAACACCTAGAATGGTATGATGAACCTATGATAAATCCTACACCCTATACTGAACCTCATCTACCCACGTCGAGGGAAACCTTAAAGAATATGTGGTCCCCAACCTCAAATATCAAAGTCCTTCTCCTCCGATATGCATATGACTTCTTCCAGTCCTATGTAGCCTTCATCCTCTCATAGAAAAGCTACACCTTATCTATCATACTCCTCACCACATCAGTCTTAAAAAAACTATCTACCCAACATTCATCCAGTATAAGTGTGAACAACACAGTCTACTATATAAAGCTTCAAACGGAGTCGTGACAATGGAAGAGTGATAAATATTATTGTAAGAAAACTCTACTAATGGATAATGTCACACCTAAACCCGACTAAAGTCTAGATCACATTCCCATAGCATGTCCTCCAATTTCTGGATGTTCTTATCTCTTTATCCATCCATCTGAGGGTGGAAAGCAGTGATGAGGCATAACTGAGTGCCAAAGCTATGATGCAATCACCTCTAGACTCGTGAAATAAAAATTGTATCATGGTATAAGACAATGGACCTTGTATCTCCATTCATCCACACTACAACATCGATATACATCTATGATAAGGCATCTATTTCTCTCGACTGCTTGATCACTAAAAAGTGAGATGATTTCATCAACTGATCCACTAAAACCCAAATAGAATCACATCCTCCCGATGACCTAGGTAATCCTATGACAAAATCCTTTGATATGTCATCCCACATCCACTTTGGTACTTATAGGGGCCACAAAAAAACCACTGGTAACATGGTTCCAAGCCTTCACTTATTAAGACACTAAGCACATTTCCCCAAACTCCACCACTACCATCTTCATCCTAGGCCACCAAAACTATTCCTTCAGGCCATTGATACATCTTGAAAACTCTTGGGTGTACCAATAGGGGTGATCTATGAAAATCATTGAGAACATCCTAACCAATTTCCACTTTGAAAAATATCTTCTCATGGAACAATATCTTATTCTGAACAACCTTCGTCCATCCCCCTAGAGCATTACCATGGTCAATGTGATCACACATCACCTCCACCTTTGAGTAAACCCATTGAAACTCATCCACCTTATACCTCAGAGAAGACTATTCCTTCATTTGGAATATAAATCCTCTACCACCATCCATTACTACATCTAAGTGTAAGGAAACCAACTCAACCATTACCCTCCAAGTGTATACCGATTCCCAAACCACTTTATTCTATGAATTTTTACTCAAAGTATCATATATTACATTCCCCTTTACTAAGGTGTCAGAGATCTCAAAATATTATTCTTGGAGAAACTCCATAAACCACTTTTAGGACAAGTTCATGTATCATTGGAAAATGATGTACCTCAAGCTCTTTTGATCTGTAAGGTCCACAAAGAGATCCCCAACAAGGTAATTACATCAATGATTTAGTGCGAACATGACCATAGATAGTTCAATATCATTGGTGGAATAGTTTTTTTCATGGGGAAATAACTAACTAGGCCTGTAAGTATCAATCCTCATTGCTGCATCAACACACACCCCCAGACTAGACACGAGGCATCATAAAAAACATTGTACATCACCCCTTCATCTGGAAGCCTAAGAATTGTAGTGCTAACCAAATTCCCCTTCAGATAGCTGAATGCTACCTGGCACTGCTCACCCCACACAAAATCTTAGCCTTTTCCTGTTAGAGCCATCAACAAAGCTGCTACCCGAGATAAATCATGTATGAATCTTTTGTAGAAGCCTTCAATGTCGAGGAAACTGTGATCCTCTACCACATTATTGTGGTTTTTCTAAGAAACAACTTCCATGACCATGGAGGGGTCCACTGATACACCCTACAGAGAAACCACGTGTCCAAGGAAGTTTACCTATTGTGTCTAAAAAATACACTTGGATAGATTTCTATAGAGTCATTGGTGATGAAGGGCCTCTACGATATTCCTGAGATTCATGGTATGGTCCTCCTTTGACATTGTGTATATTAGGATTTCATTGATGAATATGATGATGAAACGGTCCAGGAACTCATGAATGATGGTGTTCAAAATCCCCATTAACATGGTTGGTTCATTTGTAACACCGAACGACATAAACAAGCACTCAATGTTCACATGACTTTACTTGAAATAAGTATTTGAGATGTCACCCTCATTAACCCTTAATAGGTGATACCCAAACCAATTATCAATTTTAGAGAACCTACCTGCTCCCTTCAACTAGTAAAAATAAATCTATTCTCAGGAGAGGGTAAAAATTCTTGAAAGTTTCCCAATTCAGTCTATGGTAGTCTATGAAGAGACACATGCCACCATTTTCCTTCTTCAAAAAAAAGATTGGAGCACCCCACGAGGACACAATAGGTCAGATTAAACCATTCTTTATTAGGTATTAAATTTTAATATGATACTCCCAATACTTAGAAGGAACTATCCGATAAGGATCCTCGAGATCTAATGAGTAATGGGATTTAATTCTATCTCATACTCAACATCACATTGAGGGGGAAAAGACACAACTTCTTGGCGAAAGCATCTAGAAACTCTTTGAAAACTCCTAAAATCTCAAACATCTCATCATCTATCGATCCTACTGACTACTCAACAGGTAAGGAAAAAAGAGGATCCATGTGATGGCTGCCCATCTCATAGCTCTACTCACGAATGAATGATACTTTTTGGCATTTGACATATGAAAACATGAATCTTCTCTAGAAGCAGATAATAACAACCCACATAGAGTACAAAAATTCGATGCTAATGATAAGACATTATGGTTTCATATGCAGTAAAAAGAGATCCCCACTGGACTTATGTGTCCCCAACATTTTTTAATATCCCTGTAAAGCATCAAACAAGCTGGTTTGACCTCATACTAGTGTAATAAAAACTAGGGTCATAGAAAATCAATTTATGTCTACTCCTAAGGCATGGGCCAGACTTTGTGAAACAAAGGAGTGTAAAGATCCCAAATAAAACAAGGCACACACAAGAACACTAATATAACTTATCATACCTTGAATGATCTCTAACCCTACGGGGACAGCTGCCTCATTAGTGCTCAACTTCCCATTCATAGATCCTATTCCCCTCAGCTGTCGGCTGCCTCCCCAACCATGCCCTAGTCAAGGTCCCTGAGGTGCACCTTGAGGTTATCCTCCTCCTACATTGTCCACCCTTAGTGTATTGGGGTCCTTTTGTCCCTACTGCTACAAAGGCCTAGCTGGAAACTGCTACTAAGGCTGGCACAGAACTTGACCACCTCTAGCATACTGAGTTTGAGTTTGGCACTATGAATTTAAGAGACCAAGACCTCTGTATGAACAACACCTCGGCCCAAGGCATGTGGGAAAAGGGCAAGGATGAGAGGGTCAAAACTGAAACTACTGGGGTCGGCTCTGCACTAGTCAAAACCGAGAAGTCCCTAATGTTGGAGACTTACTAATGAAGGCATTCCCCATCAAAAAACTTAGGTGACATCCCTCTCACAGAAGATACCCTCACGATTGAATCTTTTTCACTACCTCATCCTTCTTCTGAACCTCTATGTATGTTGGTAGGGTGAAGGGAGTAAATTTATTCTAAACAGAAGGACAGAGTGCCTCCTCTAAGAGCATTGCCCGAGACTCAACATTCTGAATGAGATCCATAGAAAAATTTAGGAGATCATTGAACTTGATCCCTGATTCCCTCACTGACATACTCCCCTGATAGAGGGTTAGTATCTCCTTCCTCTTCTCAATATTCATCATGTATAAAAGGGACTATGTACAGAACTCATTCTCAATGACATCCCATAAAGCAAATGTATCATTCTTCTCCCTGAGGCAAATCATCCACTAATGACGCACTACTCCACTCATCTGGATCACCTCTAGAGAAACCCAATACTCTATCAAAGCCCAGATCAATATGATAGTGATCACCAGGTCTTTGAGACAACTCTCTCTCTCTCTCTCCATGTTTATGACACTTCCCTCGCACTTTCCATGAGTCTGATGCTGAAAAAAACTAATCATCTTCTTCCACTGATCATCCTCCTCCTCTAGATTAAACCTCTTCAAGTCAATCGGGTCAGCCTCCTGACCATCGACTGGTCATACCACACGTGGGAGACTTCCGATATTCATAGTTGAAAGGAAAACAAGGAAATCATAATCCTAAGTTGCATGTAACTTTTTTAGGATTCATTTTAACTCATTTATTATTTTAATTTCAATTAATACACCCAAAACAAACAAGAACAAAAGTCATCATGATGTATATACCATTACCGTGGTTTCTACCACACAAGAGGTGTTGCATCATTTGGCCATCAGGTAAGCTTAGAGTCCTACATTAGATCACGGGGGCCCTAAAATCCCGTGTCCTAGCCAGTCATCTCTAGCCTATGTCATGCACCAATATTTCCTAACACTGTTTCACAACAAAATCATGAAATACTCTATGTGCCTAATTCCAAACTCCATCACACCTATCAACTAGCCTTTGATACCATTCTTTCACGACCTACCTTCTTCAAGAAGAGGGATGATATATAAAGATGCAAAGTCCTTCCTTCCTTAGGATGAAGGATATATAATGACCTCCACCCCCTAAGTCCCACCTCCAATAAGCCTTGGGTGGTTACCATCACCAAGGGGATAGAAATCTCAAAAATATTGGATACATTACCCTTTTTATTGTAACAAATATCAGGATTTATGATGTATAAACCGTAAAAAACTACAAGACAACTATATACAATGAAACTAAATTCCATACCACATGCATGATTGAAGTAAAAATGTTAGAAACAAAAAAAATGATCCAAAGTAAGTACCAAAATAAAACCATGAAGTGATGGAGTAACCATCCCCAATGACTGGTCTCGTAAGGTCCATCACCAACCCATGCAATATCTCTATAAACCTGATAAAATTCTACATACCCAGGGTGTGCATACAAGTATACTCAATAAGGAAACCCAAAGTCACCAATAAAAAAGTGAGAGAAGCATAGTAATTGCCTTCTGAGAAAATAGAATAAATATAAAAGAACCTAAAATGGTATACTATCCACCCCAACCTCACCAAGGCACACTCACCAAATAACTCAAGTCAATTATAGTAAAGTATTTTGTACATCAATATTTGGGTACCCACACCACTTCCCATTGGTTAAGTTCTCATCCCTAATGACAAACATCCTGACGCTTCCACGTTCTACCATAATCCCCATTGTCACAACCTTCCCTCAAAAAACCTGAGTTGCACACCATATCACATCCTTTTTATAGACACTTATGCCACAACCACCACATGTCTCACCCAAAAATAGATGGGCCTCATCCTGAATACACTTGGGAAACAAACCACCTCTCACAAATCCAATTCCATAAATGTGGTATTAAACCTCAATCTGTTATAGCATGCCCAATGAGACATGGGAGATCAATTTCTAAAATAGGGAGAAGCGTAAATTTAGTAACTAGCCATCCATCCTCCCACCAGGATGTTGGGAATCACACCCACCCCCATAATAATGGGGGTGTTAAAAACATAGTTCTCAACACGGGTTGCATTAATATAGAAAACATAAGGAACTAAAATTATATATATATATATATATAGGTAAAAAACACTCAGCCCATCCTATGGGATTTCAAACATACAACCAGCCCAATCAAAACAACCTTTGCTGCTACCCCAATATGCATGTACCACCATAAATGATGGTCACTTTAATGCCTTTTTAATATAATCCCCATATTAAAACATACACCCATCCGAATGATTTGACCAATTATTGTAGAGACCCGAAGCCTGACGTACATGAACATTACATTACATTTGAGGAATACATAGTACATAACAAAAAACACACACACAAGGATCGTAATTGTTTAGTGTCTTTGGAAACTCGGAACGTAATCTTCTAATCGTGGTGAAAGATCTTCAATATCTCCCATAAAGATCTTCCCTTTTTTTACCTAAAACCTTTCTTTATATCCGGGGGAAAAGAAAACATAAAAGGGTGAGCTCAAATTCTCAGTAAGGGTAAACAAAAGAAATATCAATCACATCATATACATAAGAACATAGCTTTTGGAAATCTTAACCTGCAAAAGAGCTCATAATATCATAACATGGGATAAATCATAGAAGTGAAATATCATACCAATAATCAGAACTTAAAACATGAAACATTGTGGCATACACACATAATCATCATTTCTTGTTAGTCAAGACTCATTTCCAAGACTATCTTAGTGGACAAAGTCCCTTTCGGAACCGAGTCACCCTCGTTTCAGTCCTGTTTCACTGAACCGGTATAACCTACCATTCCATCCATGCCTATCTCATGAGATATAAAATCGTTACCCAATGCATTGGAGGGAGATATAGGTCCCACCCATCTCATAATGATACCATTCTTATGTGTGCCACAAATTCATAAATCATACATCATTGCATAACCCATGTAATAAAAATGGGATTCTTAAACATCATGACATCATAAATAAATTCATATAAGATAAATAAATTCATAAAAACAATTCCATCACAACATGATCAAATCAATGTAATAATAGGGATAAAAACAGAACCCTTTATTATCTTATATGGAAAATAATTTTGATAAAACACTTGAACTCCATTCTTGAGGAAAATATCCTTTCTTCTTCAAAAACATTTTTCCTTTCATAACATGTCATACGACTTTAAAATAAAATAAGTTGATTAAAAATAAACTTGAAAACTTGTAAAGGAAGCTTCTTGGAAATAATGTTTTAAAAATCCATTCGTGCCGTATAAGTTAAAAAAACATTCTTCGTACTTTTGTCGGAAAAGTCAAAAAGTACCTCGTACAAAAAACGACAAAAGATTCCTTTCATATTCTTTACTAAATACTCACCGAAGGGTAAAATTGGATTTAAAATATTGTAAGTGGATGGAAACAATATTACATATTGAGGGAACATGTATGTGGATGATAAAATACACCCCAATAAATGCCAATGTAAAAACAATCTCGGATAAAAATAAGATTGTGATATTTTCCCTTACCTTAGGTCCGACTTGCTTTGTACGTGTTCAAACCTCCTGTATAATTATTTAAATAATGTTATTGACTTATTATAGAATCATATTCATTGTTATGATATCATATATGGTTCGCTTATGACTTTATATTACCCGTTCTATTGTAAATTCATGTTAAATTAGCGTTTTGGGTAAAATCGTCTCATTTGTCGTTCGTGTTTTTAACTTGTAATTATTAATATTATTACTTGGATCATGATTAATTATATCCAGAATGTAAAACATGATTTATATATAATATATATTCAGAATATACATATATATAATATATTTATAAATGGAAAGAAATACACCGTTCATGGAGACGGTAGTCCGTACGTACGCATGAACGCTGTTTTCGTTTCCTTATTAAATTGAATGGAATTAAGTAGATGACATAAATATAAATAAATCCAGTATCATTATTATTTCATATATTTCATTAGTACTTACTATATATACTTTATAATCATTCATGAATGGTTAATCATTGAGAATGAATCTCATCGCGTCGTGGAGACGGTAGTCCGTACGTACGCATGAGCGATGATATCGTTCCCATGGTCGTGGAATTGTGTTGAAGTGTATGTATAATATTTTAGTATCAATATCACTTTATAATAATAATAATATATATTTACTCATTACACCATTATACCCATCCAATTAAGGTGGTGACGGAAAATAGATTACACCACTGCGTGGAGATGGTATTCCGTACGTACGCACACGCGGTGATTTCCTTTTTCTGTAGGGTGGATAGAAGGTTAATTAGAGTTGTTTCATATTTATAATAACATATCAGTATATAAGAAATACTGATGTTATTACTTTATCATGAAACAACTATAGAATAAGAAGTTGAAGAAGAAAGAAATTGAAAAAGATCGGTAATTGATATTACCTCTTTTTGACGCGCCTTTTCTTAACCTCCACTTAAAGAACTAAGGATGGTCTTTGAAGAAGACCAGGACCTATAGGATCGTACTAGGGAAGTGGATAAGAGATTTTGGAAGGTTTTGGCCGAGCATGAATGCTCAAATTGGTCTGAGGAGGAGAGGGAGGAGGTGCCCTTTTATAAGGGGGGAGAGGGGCATCTTAGGAAAATCTCAAAATATTATTTTATATTAAGGTCAAATTCCGTTTATAATGGTTCCAAATGGTCTTATTTCTAAGATAAAGTGGGTATGGGTCGAAATCCTCTCATCCAATAGGATTTAGACAAGTTTAGGTTCCTATTTTAACCTTATCATTTAGATTTAACATTAAGTTAAATAATTTAACTTTTACCGTGTCTTTTTGTTTTCTTACACTATATGGTTAATAAACTTACTATATGAAGGAAAAAGAACCCCAAGTTGTTTATTATTAATATATCTATCCTTATCTAAGTCATTTGGCCGAACCTTAGATTTTTAGGAATTAAATAACAATTAATTATATAATATTTGTTTTAAAAACTAATTCATGTCAATTTTGACACTATTTGGTACATGATTTTTATGAAATTTCTAACAGAATGATAAGTTTGAACCAAGTTACTTAAATCAACAATAACATGTCATATTAACCTATAAAATTAGTGCAAGTCATAAAAAGTCTCAAATTACATTTATTTGGGAATTTATAACATCAATTATGTTAATATTTTCTTAAAAAGGTAATTACTGCATTATCGTTGTGTCATAAATAAATTAAATTATTTAAAGTATAAAAATTACAAATAAAATACCATTATGTATAAAATCTTTTTATATTTCTAATTAATATTTATAGTCGAAATTATATTATTTATAACCCTATATTAAAAATGTTTTAGTAAATAAACTTTGATTTTAACTCTTTTAACTCTTCTTTGAATTAAATAATAATAAATGTCCTAATCTAATCTAAGTGGGCCTAAATGATAATATTTTACACTTAAGGTTGTTTTTGGTCGAGATAAACTTGTCCAATAGGATTAGGACATGTGTTAGGGTAATAATAATATAATTTTTACCCTTAATTACCCTATTTACTTTTAACCGTGGTAAATAAAAGTAAAAAATTACTATTCACCAAAAATTATTTTCATCTCATTGAACCACATTTTACTTACTGAAATCAACCGTGTCTCTCGGATTTTTTAAATTCCATTCACAGAAGCGGTAAAATTAAGTTTTATGAAAAATTCAGTTTTTTAACTACCACTTAGTAGTTTCACTATTCATCAAAAATTGATGTTTTTCAGAACAATGCCAAAATTTCATCCTAAGCTATATTTCATATTCCGAATTCAAAAATGAAGTCTATTTTACCAAATTCATATCATAGAAGTTGTATTAATTAATTTTATAATTAAATCCTGTTGTTAAAACAAATAGCGTGTTTTTAAGAAACAATATCTATCAGAAGATTGACACTTGTTTATGTCTGGTTTAAATGTGAAATTACATCCAATGACCAACATTGTATTAAATTGTAAAAATATATTCTAAATATACTTTAAAACCACTCAAATTAATAATTTATCACTATTAATTATTTCAATTAAAAAAGTTGTTTTTAATTAAAATTTAGTAATTTTCACTATTCATCAGAATATGAAAGTTATCCGAAAAGTACCAAAATTTCACCTTAGGCTAAATTCGATACTCCGAATCCAAAAATGAAGTCCATTTTGAGAGCTAAAATTTCTAAAATTTTAAAAGGTGGTTATTACTATTCATAACGGCTAGTTATAATAATATTTTAATAGCATATCGTTGTTTAGTGAAACTCGGTATTGCATACTACACGCGCTATCGAGGAAGGTCGTGATTGCATGTAATGCAAGGAAAGTCAAGGATGTGTATTGTACAAGCTCCTTTTGGTGTAGCGTACAACACAAGACATTAATAAAATTAAAAAGAATACTTTTCATAAAATCTCGGGCTGTTACATTCTACCCCCCTTAAAATGAATTTCGCCCTCGAAATTCGTCAGGGTTATAAATGGTTTACTATTAGAAAGTTTCTTTAATAGAAACCCACATCTTAAAAAGGAATACCAAAACTTGGCTTTAAAAACTAAAGTATGAAATGTAACGATTACCCAAATAAACTAATCACTGGGTTTCCACATAGGTGAAAATATGGATATGGAAGAGAAATCTAACCATCATGTTCTGATGGAGAGTGGTAGAGAAAAAGGCTATGGAAAATCTAACAATCACAAATCCATAAATTTGTGACGATCTAAGGTACCATCTAATTCATCAGGTATAAGATCACTAGGACAACATTTTTGGTTTTCAAGATCATTTCCCTAAAGTTGAAAATTTGAATTAGAATAAATACTTACTTTATTTTGGTACAATCTCTCTGTTGTTCGTGCCTTGAACAATTTCCACTTCATCTCTTAAATAAATTAAGTTGAATTTGTTATTCGTGAAGTGTTAGTACATCATGTGATAGAATGACGGGTCATTCCATCTGTCTCAAACAAAAGGTTAGCAAAAGTTATTAAATATACATAAGTCATTCAATAGTGAGACTAATCAAATATGGTTCCTAAAATGGACTTATACTTCATATATCATACTGCTTAATATAATAAAACTAGTTTCTACTAAACAGGGACTTCCTGTAGGCCAGTGGTAGGCAATAAAGGCCAGTCGCACTTCGGTTGTGGGTTCGATTCCCACAGCCTTGTCTGACGCGATGGGTTGTCGCCCGTCCTGCAGGTTGTCCTTTTTCTAAAACTATATTACTATAACATCCCATCAATAATATCGAAAAAACTTCTATCCTTAAACAATATTAACTTATGTCCAACATAATCCATTCCAATCTTTAGGCTTATCCATAATACTGTAGTCCACTATCATAACATAGTGAAAACGATTACCAGAGATTTAATACCATTGTTGATCCCCATATATCATAAGATATGTTTTGTTAGTCACATTCCAAACATTCAAAGTCCTTAATCATGTATTCTCTTGAATATCTTAGTGAAAACATGAATGCAGTTAAAAGTTAACACCTTCCACATACCAAAATCCTCAAAATTCTATATACTCAAACCATGATATCACTTAGTCCTTATATCAATCATGAGCTCAAGAATACTGTTAAACATTTCATTTTCTCGTTTTCCCCTCATTATGCGCATATCATCTTATTTTCAAAAATATCTCAATCACTTTGAATACCACATTAGACCAATACATAAATATTCCAATACTCCATGATACAATATTATTTTGGAATCCCATTACATAAACACTTAATCATTCCACCACATCATTGTCATATTCAACATCGCCAATAGTGATCGCATGTGACTTCCCTTTGTCCTTTTCCTTCAGTGGTTGTTCATGTTGATCATCACTAACCCTTGGATTAGGGCATTTATTAGCATAATTCCCCATTTCCTTGCACTTGAAGCATTGAAGTGTTGGTGGTGCGTTTTCTGTAGTGTTTGCTTTATTCACATCATTAGAAACCCTTTTTCCATTACTTCAACACTCAGCTGCTCGATGACCTTCTTTTCCACACTTAAAATATTTTCTAGTCCCTTTAAGACAATCTCCACCATGCTTCTTTCCACACTTTGTGTATAAGGAAACATTCATCTTCTTTTCACCATTATTCTGAGATTTCTCCTTGAACTCCATCTTTCGTTTCTTGTCAAACCCATGAGATGGATATGTAACACCAACTTCCATTTCTACCTTGATAGCACAACGCACAATTTCTTCATAGCTACTGAAGTCTCTTATAGCTAATTCCCTTCGAAGACTAGGTTTTAAGCCACTGAAAAATCGATCAACTTTACTTTCAGGTTGGATGATAATGCCAGATGCATACCTTGCAAGTCTTGTAAAATTTGCTTCATATATACCAACAGATTCATCATCCTTCTGCTTCAGCTCAAGAAACTCCTTTTCCATCTTTGTTCGAAGAATACGAGGGAAGTAATTACTGAAAAACAAGTTCTTGAACTCGTCTCATTCCATGGACTCAATTTCATCTCTTGGCCTCGTATTATTGATAAGATTCCACCATTGATCAGCTTCACCTTCCAAATGATATACTGCTAAGATGACTTTATCATGTTCAGAACATTGAAGAACTGAAAATATATTTTCAGTGGTACTGATCCATTGTTCAGCAACAAGTGGATCGGAAGTCCCACTGAAAGAAGGTGGATGTTGCCTCATAAAGGACTCAATAGAATATTGTTCCCTTCTCTGCTCATTTGGAAGTCCACAATGATTCATAGCTTGTTTAAGTATAGCAATAAGATTTTGCACTCCATCTCCCATAACATTTGTTTGTTCAGGAGGACAATCATTGCATTGTCCATTGCATTGATCAACATGGTTCCTTCGGGTTCCAGCCATCGTCTAAAACCCAAAAAGAATAGTGTGAGAGGCAAAAATCATGCTAGGGAAAACAACATAATAAAGGGGGAGTACCTTAAATATCTTAGGTTTAATTCTATGATCGTTAGCGTAATTCTAATACTATAACCTATACATATACTTAACCTTAGGGACATCCCTAGACATACCTTAGAAATATCTCTAGGGATCTCACTAACGTTTTCGCATCCTAGTTTCCAAAGGTTGACTAAACCTTTCCTCTGATACCAACTGTAGAGACCTGAAGCCTGACATACATGGAATTTACATTACATTTGATTAATACTTAGTACATAACAAAAAACACACACACAAGGATCGTAATAGTTTAGTGTCTTTGGAAACTCGGAACGTAATCTTCTAATCGTGGTAAAAGATATTCAATATCTCCCATAAAGATCTTCCCTTTTTTACCTAAAACCTTTCTTTATATCCTGGGGAAAAGAAAACATAAAAGGGTGAGCTCAAATTCTCAGTAAGGGTAAACAAAAGAAATATCAATTTCATCATATACATAAGAACATAGCTTTTGGAAATCTTAACCTGCAAAAGAGCTCATAATATCATAACATGGGATAAATCATAGAAGTGAAATGTAATCCCAATAATCACAACTTAAAACATGAAACATTTTGGCATACACACATAATCATCATTTCTTGTTAGTCAAGACTCATTGCCAAGACTATCTTAGTGGACAAAGTCCCTTTCTGAACCGATTCACCCTCGTTTCAGTCCTATTTCACTGAACCGGTATAACCTACCATTCCAGCCATGTCTATCACATGAGATATAAAATCTTTACCCAATGCATTGGAGGGAGATATAGGTCCCACCCATCTCATAATGATACCATTCTTATGTGTGCCACAAATTCATAAATCATACATCATTGCATAACCCATGTAATAAAAATGGGATTCTTAAACATCATGACATCATAAATCAATTCATATAAGATAAAGGAATTCATAAAAACAATTCCATCACAACATGATCAAATCAATGTAATAATAGGGATAAAAACAGAACCCTTTATTATCTTAGATGGAAAATAATTTTGATAAAACACTTGAACTCCATTCTTGAGGAAAATATCCTTTCTTCTTCAAAAACATTTTTTCTTTCATAACATGTCATACGACTTTAAAATAAAATAAGTTGATTAAAAATAAACTTGAAAACATGTAAAGGAAGCTTCTTGGAAATAATGTTTTAAAAATCTATTCGTGCTGTATAAGTTAAAAAAAACATTCTTCGTACTTTTGTCGGAAAAGTCAAAAAGTACCTCGTACGAAAAACGACAAAATATTCCTTTCATATTCGTTACTAAAAACTCACCGAGGGGTAAAATTGGATTTAAACTATTGTAAGTGGATGGAAACAATATTACATATTGAGAGAACAAGGATGTTGATGATAAAATACACCCCAATAAATGCCAAATTAAAAACAATCTCGGATAAAAATAAGATTGTGATATTTTCCCTTACCTTAGGTCCGACTTGCTTTGTACGTGTCTGAACCTCCTATATAATGATTTAAATAATGTTATTGACTTATTACAGAATCATATTCATTGTTATGATATCATATATGGTTCTCTTATGACTTTATATTACCCGTTCTTTTGTAAATTCATGTTAATGTAGCGTTTTGGGTAAAATCGTCTCATTTGTCGGTCGTGTTTTTAACTTGTAATTATTAATATGATTACATGGATCATGATTAATTATATCCAAAATTTAAAACATGATTTATATATAATATATATTCAGAATATACATATATATAATATATTGATAAATGGAAAGAAATACACCGTTCATGGAGACGGTAGTCCGTATGTACGCATGAACGCTGTTTTCGTTTCCTTATTGAATTGAATGGAATTAAGTAGATGACATAAATATAAATAAATCCAGTATCATTATTATGTCATATATTTCATTAGTACTTACTATATATACTTTATAATCATTCATGAATGGTTAATCATTGAAAATGAATCTCATCGCGTCGTGGAGACGGTAGTCCGTACGTACGTATGAGCGATGATATCGTTCCCATGGTCGTGGAATTGTGTTGAAGTGTATGTATACTATTTCAGTATCAATATCACTTTATAATAATCATATATAGTTACTAATTACACCATTATACCCATCCAATTAAGGTGGTGACGGAAAATAGATTACACCACGGCGTGGAGACGGTATTCCGTACGTACGCACGCACGGTGATTTCCTTTTTCCGTAGGATGGATAGAAGGTTAATTAGAGTTGTTTCATATTTATAATAACATATCAGTATATAATAAATACTGATGTTATTACTTTATCATGAAACAACTAAAGAATAAGAAGTTGAAGAAGAAAGAAATTGAAAAAGATCGGTAATTGATATTACCTTTTTTTGACGCGCCTTTTCTTAACCTCCACTTAAAGAACTAAGGATGGTATTTGAAGAAGACCAGGACCTCTAGGATCGTACTAGGGAAGTGGAGAAGAGATTTTTTCAGGGTTTGGCTGAGCTTGAATGCTCAAATTGGTGTGAGGAGGAGAGGGAGGAGGTGCCCTTTTATAAGGGAGGAGAGGGGCATCTTAGGAAAATCTCAAAATATTATTTTATATTAAGGTCAAATTCAGCTTATAATGGTTCCAAATGGTCTTATTTCTAAGATAAAGTGGGTATGGGTCTAAATACTCTCCTTAAATAGGATTTAGACAAGTTTAGGTTCCTATTTTAACCTTATCATTTAGATTTAACATTAAGTTAAATAATTTAACTTTTACCGTGTCTTTTTGTTTTCTTACACTATATGGTTAATGAACTTACTATATGAAGGAAAACGAACCCCAAGATGTTTATTATTAATATATCTATATTTATCTAAGTCATTTGTCTGAACATTAGATTTTTAGGAATTAAATAACAATTAATAATATAATATTTGTCGTAAAAACTAATTGATGTCAATTTTGAAACTATTTGGTACATGATTTTTATGAAATTTCTAACAGAATGATAAGTTCTAACCAAGTTACTTAAATCAACAATAACATGTCATATTAACCTAGAAAATTAGTGCACGTCATAAAAAGTATCAAATTACATTTATTTGGGCATTTATAACATCAATTATGTTAATATTTTCTTAAAAAGGTAATTACTGCATTATCGATGTGTCATAAATAAATTAAATTATTTAAAGTATAAAAATTACAAATAAAATACCATTATGTAGAAAATCTTTTTATATTTCTAATGAATATTCATAGTTGACATTATATTATGTATAACCCTATATTAAAAATGTTTTAGTAAATAAACTTTGATTTTAACTCTTTTAACTCTTCTTTGAATTAAATAATAATAAATGTCCTAATCTAATCCAAGTGGGCCTAAATGATAATATTTTACACTTAAGGTTGTTTTTGGTCGAGATACATTTGTCCAATAGGATTATTACATGTGTTAGGGTAATAATATTATCATTTTTACCCTTAATTACCCTATTTACTTTTAACCGTGGTAAATAAAAGTAAAAAGATACTATTCACCAAAAATTATTTTCATCTCATTGAACCACATTTTACTTACTGAAATCAACCTTGTCTCTCATATTTTTGAAATTCCATTCACAGAAGCGGTAAAATTAAGTTTTATGAAAAATTCAGTTTTTTAACTACCACTTAGTAGTTTCACTATTCATCAAAAATTGATGTTTTTCAGAACAATGCCAAAATTTCATCCTAAGCTATATTTCATATTCCGAATTCAAAAATGAAGTCTATTTTACCAAATTCATATCATATAAGTTGCATTAATTAATTTTATAATGAAATCCTGCTGTTAAAACAAATAGCGTGTTTTTAAGAAACAATATCTATCAGAAGATTGACACTTGTTTATATCTGGTTTAAATGTTAAATTACATCCAATGACCAACATTGTATTAAATTGTAAAAATATATTCTAAATATACTTTAAAACCACTCAAATTAATAATTTATCACTATTAATTATTTCGATTAAAAAAGTTGTTTTTAATTAAAATTTAGTAATTTTCACTATTCATCAGAATATGAAAGTTATCTGAAAAGTACCAAAATTTCACCTTAGGCTAAATTCGATACTTCGAATCCAAAAATGAAGTCCATTTTGACAGCTAAAATTTCTAAAATTTTAAAAGGTGGTAATTACTATTCATAATGGCTAGTTATAATAATATTTTAATAGCATATCGTTGTTTAGTGAAACTCGGTATTGCGTACTACACACGCTATCGAGGAAGGTCGTGATTGCGTGTAATACAAGGCAAGTCAAGGATGTGTGTTGTGAAAGCTCCTTTTGGTGTAGCGTACAACACAAGACATTAATAAAATTAAAAAGAATATTTTTCATAAAATCTCGGGTTGTTACAATTATCATACTACATTATCAAATCATTCATTCCTCGGGAAAAAACCAATCACTAAAAACATTATAAGGTGAAGCAACCATACCAACCATTTCCCAATCCAAATAAGGAAAGAAGGTATAATAGTATGGGAACCCCATCCAATACTCACAAACATGAAATCATGACACAACCCAGTCCTAGAGCCCCGCTTCCTAACCACTTTCCAGATGCGGTCCCACTTCATAACAAGTACATAAATTCCACAATCAACCAAACTATCATACTGAGATACCATCATGCCACCCATACCACCCCATACACAAAATCACACCCATATATATAACATAAAACTACCAACATAGATGCAAGTCCAAACATAACCACACATAGGGGTGACAACAAAGGGGTGATCACAAAATGGATTTGATCCTAGGGAAACAATTTATTTACTGAGTATAAATAATTAAGAATATTCCAATTCTTAAAGTAGTGATTCACAATTCAAATAGGTGTGAAAATAGATACCACCAATGTCCATGATTTGCAAAAGAAAGAAACCCACATGATTCACGACATGGATCAGGGATAGCATATAAAACAAATTGATCATCATCATATTGATGCTCCCTCTTTATTCATTCTTATTATATTCTATAAATCAGTTTAAATTGTATTAAAAGAGAGGCATGTGTACACCTACACTACTTGATATATAATTACAAGAGATATGAAGGAAATACCTACCTGTAACAATAGCAAATCAATGGTTGTTTCTTACACCAAAACATGGGTCATTGAGTACGAGGAAAACTCCAAGAGAACTAGATTGATGGCTATGGAGAAACACATGAATCCATGGGAAGGGAAGGATCTAGGTACACCAAGATAAAATAGAAACACACTGGTACGATAACTACTCGGATTAGAAAATCTGGATCCTATAAAAATGTATGGGGAATCGATTTCAAGGGCCATTATAGTCAGATCGTGGCCAAGGCCACACAGATCGACTATTTCAAATCCACTAGAGTGTTATGATATTTAAGATATTATTAATATCCTCTAAAATTCCATTATAAAATTCCCAAACTAGGATTCAAACTCAATTTACATCAAGTAAAATGTAATAGGGGCGAAATATGAAAAATTGGGAAAAAACTGAAACTGAGTCATCGATGGGTGAGTCACCGAGAGTAAGGCACGTATAATGAGCCACCGAAATTGATTCCCCAATGCTGAGATACCTACGTTGAAACACCTACATGACTAATCAACACCTAACTCATCGATGCATTGACTTAATGAGGCCCTGACACACTGATTCCCAGACTCACCGATGATTTGACTAACCAACGCATTGAAACACCGATGCCCTGACTCACTGACCCCCTGACTCACTGATTGTAACAGCACGAGATTTTATGAAAAATATTCTTTTTAATTTTATTAATGTCTTGTGTTGTACGCTACACCAAAAGGAGCTTGCACAACACGCATCTTTGACTTTCCTTGCATTACACGCAATCGCAACCTTTCTCGATAGCGTGTGTAGTACGCAATACTGAGTTTCACGAAACAACGATATGCTATTAAAATATTATTAAAACTAGCCGTTATGAATAGTAATAACCACTTTCTAAATTTTAGAAATTTTATCTCTCAAAATGGACGTCATTTTTGGATTCGGAGTATCAAATTTAGCCTAAGGTGAAATTTTGGTACTTTTCGGATAACTTTCATATTATGATGAATAGTGAAAATTACTAAATTATAATTAAAAACAAATTTTTTAATCGAAATAATTAATAGTGATAAATTATTAATTTGAGTGGTTTTAAAGTATATTTAGAATATATTTTTACAATTTAATACAATGTTGGTCATTGAATGTAATTTCACATTTAAACCAGACATAATCAAGTGTCAATCTTTTGATAGATATTGTTTCTTAAAAACACGCTATTTGTTTTAACAGCGGGATTTAATTATAAAATTAATTAATGCAACTTCTATGTTATGAATTTGGTAAAATAGACTTCGTTTTTGAATTCAGAATATGAAATATAGCTTAGGATGAAATTTTGGCATTGTTCTGAAAAACATCAATTTTTGATGAATAGTGAAACTATTAAGTGGTAGTTAAAAAACTGAATTTTTCATAAAACTTAATTTTACCGCTTATGTGAATGGAATTTCAAAAATCCGAGAGACACGGTTGATGTCAGTAAGTAAAATGTGGTTCAATGAGATGAAAATAATTTTTGGTGAATAGTAACTTTTTACTTTTATTTACCACGGTTAAAAGTAAATAGGGTAATTAAGGGTAAGAATGATATTAATACTACCATAACACATGTCCTAATTCTATTGGACAAGTGTATCTCGACCAAAAACAACCTTAAGTGTAAAATATTATCATTTAGGCCCACTTGGATTAGATTAGGACATTTATTATTATTTAATTCAAAGAAGAGTTAAAAGAGTTAAAATCAAAGTATATTTACTAAAACATTTTTAATATAGGGTTGTACATAAGATAAATTCGATTGTAAATATTAATTAGAAAGCTAAAAAGATGTACTACATTATGGTTTTTTATTTGTAATATTTATACATCAAATAATTTAATTTATTTATGACACAAAGATGATTCAGTAATTATCTTATTAATAAAATATTGACATAATTGATATTATAAATACCAAAATAAATGTAATTTCAGACTTTTTATAAATTCCAATAATTTTATAGGTTACTATGATATATTAGTGTTGATTTAATAAACTTGGTTTGAACATATAATTATGTTATGACTTTCACAAAAATCATATATCAAATAGTGTCAAAATTGACACAAAATAGTTTTTAAATCAAATATTATATTATTAATTGTTATTTTATTCCTAAAAATCTAAGTTTTGGACAAATGACATAGATAAGGATATATTTATTAATAATATACAATTTGGGGTTAGTTTGTCATGTTATAGTAAGTGTATTAACCATATAGTGAAAGAAAACAAAAAGACACGGTAAAAGTTAAATTATTTAACTTAGAGTTAAATCTAATCGATAAGGTTAAAATAATACCCTAAACTTGTCTAAATCCTATTGGATGATAGGATTTCGACCCATCCCCACTTTAGCTTCGAAAGAAGACCCTTTGGAACCATTATAAACCGATTTTGACTTTAATATAAAATAATATTTTGAGATATTCCTAAGGTGCCCCTCTCCTCCATTATAAAAGGGCACCTCCTCCCCCTCCTCCTCACACCAAATTGAGCACTCAATATCGGCCAACCCCTGCCATTTTCACCTCTCCACTTCCCTAGAATAATCCTAGAGGTCCTGGTCTTTTTCAAAGACCAATATTAGTTCCCTAAGTGGAGGATTCAAAGAAGCGTTCCAAAGAAGAGGTAATATCCATTACCAATCTTTTCAATTTCTTTCTTCTTCAACTTCTTCTTCTTTAGTTGTTTCATGATAAAGTAATAAAATCAGTATTACTTACATACTGATATGTTATTATAAATATGAAACAACCCTAACTCACCTTCTATCCATCCTACGGAAAAATGAAATCACCGCGCGTGCATACGTACGGAACACCGTCTCCACGCCGTGGTGTAATCTATTTTCCACCATCACTTTACAAGGATGGGTATAATGGTGTAATGAGTAACTACTTATGATTATTATAAATTAATATTGATACTGAAATAATATATATATACTCCAATACAATTCCACGATCATAGGAACGATATCATCACTCGTGCGTACGTATGGAATACCGTCTCCACGATGTGATGCGACTCGTTCTACATGATCATCATTACATAGTAATTATATAAATGAATTGAATGAATAAATATGATATATGTTACACTAATACCATTCTGGATATAAGGTATCTATAACCTTAAAAGAAGAATAAGAATTTATTCGGCAAAACACGCATAAGAACAAAAGGCAAAAAAGACCCGAGTAACAAGTAACAATGAAATATTACTAACAAGAAGCTAAGAATATGACCATATATGATATCATATCAATATGTATGATTCTTGAATAAGTCAATAACATTATTTAAATCATTATACAGGAGCTTCGGACATGTACAAAGCAAATCGGACCGAAGGTAAGGGAAATATCACAATCTCACTTTTATCCGAGATTGTTTTTACTTTGGTAATTACTGGGGTGTATTTTATCATCCACATCCATGTTTCCTAAATATGTAATATTATTTACATCCAACTACAATTGTTTAAATCCAATTTTACCCTTCGGTGAGTTTTTAGTAAAAAATATGAAAGGAATCTTTTGACGTTTTTCATACGAGGTGCTTTTTGACTTTTCTGACAAAAGTACGAAGACTGTTTTTTTTAACTTATAAGGCATGAATGGATTTCAAAAAAATTATTTCCAAGAAGCTTCCTTTACAAGTATTCAAGTTTATTTTTAATCAACTTCTTTTAGTTTAAAATTGTATGACATGTTAAGAAAGGAAAAGTGTTTTGAAGTAGAAAGGATATTTTCCTCAAGAATAAAGTTCAAGTATTTTATCAAAATTATTTTCCATCTAAGATAACAAAAGGGTTCTGTTTTTATCTCTATTATTACATGGATTTGATTATGTTTTTATGGAAACATTTTTATGAATTCATTTATCTTATATGAATTGTTTTATGATGTCATGTTGTTTAAGAATCCCATTTTTATTACATGGGTTATGCGATGATGTATGATTTATGATTATGTGGCACACATAAGAAGTGATTCATTATAAGATGGGTGGGACCTATATCTCCCTCCAATGCATTGGGTAAAGATTTTATATCTCATGAGATAGACAGGGCTGGAACGGTAGGTTATACCGGTTTAGTGAAACAGGACTGAAATGAGGGTTACTCGATTCAGGAAGGGACTTTGTCCACTAAGATAGTCTTGGCAATGAGTCTTGACTAACAAGAAATGATTCTCTATGATTATGTGTGAATGCCACAAAGTTTCATGTTTTAAGTTATGATTATTGTGATTACATTTCACTGCCATGATTTACCCCATGTTATGAAATTATGATCTCTTTTGCAGGTTATGATTTCCAAAAGTTATGTGCTTATGTATATGATGTGATTGATATTTCTTTTGTTTACCCTTACTGAGCATTTGAGCTCACCATTTTTATGTTTTCTTTTCCCCAGGATATAAAGAAAGGTTTTAGGTAAAAAAAAAAGAAGATCTTTATGGGAGATTTTGAAGATCTTTCACCACGATTAGAAGATTATATTCCGAGTTTCCAAAGACACTAAACTATTACGATCCTTGTGTGTGTGTTTTTTTGTTATGTACTAAGTATTCCGCAAATGTAATGTAATGTCCATGTACGTCAAGCTTCGGGTCTCTACAGTTGGTATCAGAGGAAAGGTTTAGTCAACCTTTGGAAACTAGGATGCGAAAACGTTAGTGAGATCCCTAGAGATATTTCTACGGTATGTCTAGGGATGTCCCTAAGGTTAAGTATACGTATAGGTTATAGTACTAGAACTATGCTAACGATAATAGAATTAAACCTAAGATGTTAGATATTGAAGGTACTCCCCCTTTATTATGTTGTTTTCCCTAGCATGATTTTTTCCTCTCACACTATTCTTTTTGGGTTTTAGACGATGGCTGGAACCCGAAAGAACCGTGTTGATCAATGCAATGGACAATGCAATGATTGCCCTCCTGAAAAAACAAATGTTATGGGAGATGGAGTGAAAAATCTTATTGCTATACTTACACAAGCTATGAATCATTCTGGACTTCCAAATGAGCAGAGAAGGGAAAAATATTCTATTGAGTCCTTCATGAGGCAACGTCCACCTTCTTTCAGTGGGTCTTCTAATCCACTTGTTGCTGAACAATGTATCAGTACCACTGAAAAGATATTTTCTGTTATTCAATGTTCTGAGCATGATAAAGTCATCTTAGCAGTATATCGTTTGGATGGTGAAGCTGATCAATGGTGGAATCTTATCAAGAATACGCGGAAAAGAGATGAAATTGATTCCATGGAATGGGAAGAGTTCAAGAACTTGTTTTTCAGTAAGTACTTCCCTCGTATTCTTAGAACAAAGATGGAAAAGGATTTTCTTGAGCTGAAGCAGAAGGATGATGAATCTGTTGGTATATACGTAGCAAATTTTACAAGACTTTCAAGGTATGCATCTGGCATTATCATCCAACCTGAAAGTAAAGTTGATCGATTTTTCAGTGGCTTAAAACCAAGTCTTCGAAGGGCATTAGCTATAAGAGACTTTAGTAGCTATGAAGAAATTGTGAGTTGTGCTATCAAGGTAGAAATGGAAGTTGGTGTTACATATCCATCTCATGGTTTTGACAAGAAACGAAAGATTGAGTTCAAGGAGAAATCTCAGAATAATGGTGAAAAGAAGATGAATGTTTCCTTATGCGCAAAGTGTGGAAAGAAGCATGGTGGAGATTGTCTTAAAGGGACTAGAAAATGTTTTAAGTGTGGAAAAGAAGGTCATCGAGCAGCTGAGTGTCAAAGTAATGGAAAAAGGGATTCTAATGATGTGAATAAAGAAAACACTACAGAGAACGCACCACCAACACTTGAATGCTTCAAGTGCAAGGAAATGGGGCATTATGCTAATAAATGCCCTAATCCAAGGTTTAGTGATGATCGACATGAGAACTGCTTAAGGAAAAGGACAAAGGGAAGTCACATGCGATCACCATTGGTGATGTTGAATATGATAACGATGTGGTGGAATGATTAAGTGTTTATGTAATGGGATTCCAAAATAATGTTGTATCATAAAGTATTGGAATATTTATGTATTGGTCTAATGTGGTATTCAAAGTGATTGAGATATTTTTGGAAATATGATGATATGAGCATAATGAAGGGAAAATGAGAAAACGAAATGTTTAACAGTATTCATGAGCTCATGATTGATATAAGGACTAAGTGATATCATTGTTTGAGTATATAGAATTTTGAGGATTTTGGTATGTGGAAAGTGTTAAATTTTAACTGCATTCATGTTTTCACTAAAGTATGCAAGAGAATACATGATTAAGGACTTTGAATGTTTTGAATGTGACCAACAAAACATATCTTATGATATATGGGGATCGACAATGGTGTTAAATCTCTGGTAATCGTTTTCACTATGTTATGAGAGTGGACTGCAGTATTATGGATAAGCCTAAAGATTGGAATGGATTATGTTGGACATAAGTTAGTATTGTTTAAGGATAGAAGTTTTCTCGATATTATTGATGGGATGTTATAGTAATATAGTTTTAGAAAAAGGACAACCCGCAGGACGGGCGACAGCCCATTGCGTCGGACAAGGCTATGGAAATCGAACCCACAACCGAAGTGCGACTGGCCTTTATCGCCTACCACTGGCCTACAGGAAGTCCCTGTTTAGTAGAAACTAGTTTTATTATATTAAGCTGTTAGACATATGATGTATAAGTCCATTTTAGGAACCATATATGATTAATCTCACTATAGATCGACTTATGTATATAATTCTTTTGCTAACCTTTTGTTTGAGACAGATGGAATGACCCGTCATTCTATCACATGATCTGCTAACACTTCACGAATAACAAATTCAACTTCATTTATTTAAGAGATGAAGTGGAAATTGTTAAAGGCACGAACAATAGTGAGATTGTACCAAAATAAAGTAAGTATTTAATCTAATTCAAATTCTTTAACTTTAGGGAAACGATCTTGAAAACCAAAAATGTTGTCCTAGTATCTGATGAATCAGATGGTACCTTAGATCGTCACAAATTTATTGCTTTGTGATTTCTGGCTTTTCCATAGCCATGTTCTCTACCACTCTCCATCAGAACATGATGGTTATATTTCTCTTCCATATCCATATTTTCACCTATGTGGAAACCCAGTGATTAGTTTATTTGGGTAACTGTTACGTTTCATAATTTTGTTTTTAAATATTGGTTTTGATATTCCTTTTTACGATGTGGTTTTCTATTAAAGAAACTTTCGAATAGTAAACCATTTACAACCCCGACGAATTTCGAGGCCGAAATTCATTTTAAGGGGGGTAGAATGTAACAGCCCGAGATTTTATGAAAAATATTCTTTTTAATTTTATTAATGTCTTGTGTTGTACGCTACACCAAAAGGAGCTTGCACAACACGCATCTTTGACTTGCCTTTCATTACACGCAATCGCAACCTTCCTCGATAGCGTGTGTAGTACGCAATACTGAGTTTCACGAAACAACGATATGCTATTAAAATATTATTAAAACTAGCCGTTATGAATAGTAATAACCAATTTTTAAATTTTAGAAATTTTAGCTCTCAAAATGGACGTCATTTTTGGATTCGGAGTGTCGAATTTAGCCTAAGGTGAAATTTTGGTACTTTTTGGATAACTTTCATATTATGATGAATAGTGAAAATTACTAAATTATAATTAAAAACAAATTTTTTTAATCGAAATAATTAATAGTGATAAATTATTAATTTGAGTGGTTTTAAAGTATATTTAGAATATATTTTTACAATTTAATACAATGTTGGTCATTGAATGTAATTTCACATTTAAACCAGACATAATGAAGTGTCAATCTTTTGATAGATATTGTTTCTTAAAAACACGCTATTTGTTTTAACAGCGGGATTTAATTATAAAATTAATTAATTCAACTTCTATGTTATGAATTTGGTAAAATAGACTTCATTTTTGAATTCGGAATATGAAATATAGCTTAGGATGAAATTTTGGCATTGTTCTGAAAAACATCAATTTTTGATGAATAGTGAAACTACTAAGTGGTAGTTAAAAAACTGAATTTTTCATAAAACTTAATTTTACCGCTTCTGTGAATGAAATTTCAAAAATCCGAGAGACACGGTTGATGTCAGTAAGTAAAATGTGGTTCAATGAGATGAAAATAATTTTTGGTGAATAGTAACTTTTTACTTTTATTTACCACGGTTAAAAGTAAATAGGGTAATTAAGGGTAAGAATGATATTAATATTACCATAACACATGTCCTAATTCAATTGGACAAGTGTATCTCGACCAAAAACAACCTTAAGTGTAAAATATTATCATTTAGGCCCACTTGGATTAGATTAGGACATTTATTATTATTTAATTCAAAGAAGAGTTAAAAGAGTTAAAATCAAAGTATATTTACTAAAACATTTTTAATATAGGGTTGTACATAAGATAAATTAGATTGTAAATATTCAATAGAAATATAAAAATATTTCCTACATGATGGTTTTTTATTTGTAATTTTTAGACATCAAATAATTTAATTTATTTATGACACAAAGATGATGCAGTAATTATCTTATTAATGAAATATTGACATAATTGATATTATAAATACCAAAATAAATGTAATTTCAGACTTTTTATGAATTACAATAATTTTCTAGGTTACTATGATATATTAGTGTTGATTTAATAAACTTGGTTCGAACATATAATTCTGTTATAACTTTCACAAAAATCATATATCAAATAGTGTCAAAATTGACACAAAATAGTTTTTAAATCAAATATTCTATTATTAATTGTTATTTTATTCCTAAAAATCTAAGGTTCGGACAAATGACTTAGATAATGATATATGTATTAATAATATACAATTTGGGGTTAGTTTGGCATGTTATAGTAAGTGTATTAACCATATAGTGAAAGAAAACAAAAAGACACGGTAAAAGTTAAATTATTTAACTTAGAGTTAAATCTAATTGATAAGGTTAAAATAATGCCCTAAACTTGTCTAAATCCTATTGGATGATAGGATTTATACCCATCCCCACTTTAGCTTAGAAATAAGACCCTTTGGAACCATTATAAACCGATTTTGACTTTAATATAAAATAATATTTTGAGATATTCCTAAGGTGCCCCTCTCCTCCCTTATAAAAGGGAACCTCCTCCCCCTCCTCCTCACACCAAATTGAGCACTCAAGCTCGGAAAACCCCTGCCATTTTCTCCTCTCCACTTCCCTAGAATAATCCTAGAGTTCCTGGTCTTCTTCAAAGTCCAATATTAGTTCCCTAAGTGGAGGATTCAAAGAAGTGTTTCAAAGAAGAGGTAATATCAATTACCGATCTTTTCAATTTCTTTCTTCTTCAACTTCTTCTTCTTTAGTTGTTTCATGATAAAGTAATAACATCAGTATTAATTACATACTGATATGTTATTATAAATATGAAACAACCCTAACTCACCTTCTATCCATCCTACGGAAAAATGAAATCACCGCGCGTGCGTACGTACGAAACACCGTCTCCACGCCGTGGTGTAATCTATTTTCCGCCATCACTTTACAAGGATGGGTATAATGGTGTAATGATTAACTATTTATGATTATTATAAAGTAATATTGATACTTAAATAATATATATATACTCCAATACAATTCCACGATCATAGGAACGATATCATCACTCGTGCGTACGTATGGAATACCATCTCCACGATGTGATGCGACTCGTTCTACATGATCATCATTACATAGTAATTATATAAATGAATTGAATGAATGAATATGATATATGTTACACTAATACCATTCTGGATATAAGATATCTATAACCTTAAAAGAAGAATAAGAATTTATTTGGCAAAACACGCATAAGAACAAAAGGCAATAAAGACCCGAGTAACAAGTAACAATGAAATATTACTAACAATAAGCTAAGAATATGACCATATATGATATCATATCAATATGTATGATTCTGGAATAAGTCAATAACATTATTTAAACCATTATACAGGAGCTTCGGACACGTAAAAAGCAAATCGGACCTAAGGTAAGGGAAATATCACAATCTCACTTTTATCCGAGATTGTTTTTACTATGGTAATTACTGGGGTGTATTTTATCATCCACATACATGTTTCCACAATATGTAATATTATTTCGATCCAAATACAATTGTTTAAATCCAATTTTACCCTTCGGTGAGTTTTTAGTAAAAAATATGAAAGGAATCTTTTGACGTTTTTCATAAGAGGTGCTTTTTGACTTTTCCTACAAAAGTACAAAGAATGTTTTTTTTAACTTATAAGGCATGGATGGATTTCAAAAAAATTATTTCCAAGAATCTTCCTTTACAAGAATTCATGTTTATTTTTAATCAACTTCTTTTAGTTTAAAATTGTATGACATGTTAAGAAAGGAAAAGTGTTTTGAAGTAGAAAAGATATTTTCCTCAAGAATGAAGTTCAAGTATTTTATCAAAATTATTTTCCATCTAAGATAACAAAAGGGTTCTGTTTTTATCCCTATTATTACATGGATTTGATTATGTTGTGATGGAAACATTTTTTTGAATTCCTTTATCTTATATGAATTGTTTTATGATGTCATGTTGTTTAAGAATCCCATTTTTATTACATGGGTTATGCGATGATGTATGATTTATGATTATGTGGCACACATAAGAAAGGATTCATTATAAGATGGGTGGGACCTATATCTCCATCCAATGCATTGGGTAATGATTTTATATCTCATGAGATAGACAGGGCTGGAACGGTAGGTTATACCGGTTCAGTGAAACAGGACTAAAATGAGGGTTTCTCGATTCAGGAAGGGACTTTGTCCACTAAGATAGTCTTGGCAATGAGTCTTGACTAACAAGAAATGATTCTCTATGATTATGTGTGAATGCCACAAAGTTTCATGTTTTATGTTATGACTATTGTGATTACATTTCACTGCCATGATTTACCCCATGTTATGAAATTATGATCTCTTTTGCAGGTTAAGATTTCCAAAAGTTATGTGATTATGTATATGATGTGATTGATATTTCTTTTGTTTACCCTTACTGAGCATTTGAGCTCACCCTTTTTATGTTTTATTTTCCCCAAGATATAAAGAAAGTTTTTAGGTAAAAAAAAAAAGAAGATCTTTATGGGAGATTTTGAAGATCTTTCACCACGATTAGAAGATTATATTCCGAGTTTCCAAAGACACTAAACTATTACGATCCTTGTGTGTGTGTTTTTTTGTTATGTACTAAGTATTCCGCAAATGTAATGTAATGTCCATGTACGTCAAGCTTCGGGTCTCTACACTGATACCCTAACTCATCGACACCTGGACTCACTAACGCCCTGACTCATAGTTTCCCTGACTCACAGATTCCCCGACTCACTGATTCCTTCAACATATCAACACCCTATCCTATCGACGCCTTAACCTTCCAACACCTTCAACCTTCTGACACCCTATCTTATCATTGCCTCAACATACCAACGCCCTGACCTACTAACTGAAAAACTAGAAATTTTCCAAACTCTTGAAATGAGCTAAAATTACCTCCCAGAACACCCTAAACATTAGATTTAGGAAATTTAATGGAACATGGAGGTCCAGGCCAATACATCTCATTATAGAGGGGAACCATTTGTAAGTTCATCAATACTATGTATACTCTAGAGAATTATTACATTATAGTCATGAATAACAACAAAAAATATGTAATAAAATGTTTTATTAATATTAAATACATCAAACATATAATTAAAGAAAGTATAAATTGTGTTTCCAAGGACACAAACTCAATTATTTTTCTCTCCCCATAACATAAAATGATTAAGGAAATTTCTTTAAAAAAAATTGACTGTATTTCTTTCTTTATACAAATCTAATTTTTCTTCGATATCTAAAATTTATAAAAAATTATAGAAAGTGTTTTAATATTCTCCAAATAATTTATTAATGTATTTTTTAACAATGTATGACTTTTTGAAAAATGGTTTGAGAGAAATATTCATCTTTATTTATGAACAATGAACTTTTTAACATTTTTACAATAGGGTAAAAATAATATTTTTCAAACTTATACATCAAATGGAAAAATACCCATCATCAGGAACACTAATTTTTTATAGTAATCCTTTACATGTTGAAAAGGTTCTTTTTAATGAAAATTTTTTCCCTAATATTCTAGAAATTTCATCTTTTTAATAGTGATTTTCCATGTGAAGAGGATATTTTCCCAAAAAATGTAATTAATGGATTTCTTGTATTTATAATTATAATTTAATAAAGCAATAATTTTAATTATACTCCATTAGGGGTATATTTTAATGATATTATCCACCTTATTTCTCTAGATGGATTCTGTTTTTTTTCATTGGTGATGTACTTTTTTGAAGAAAAAAAGTGTCATATTACTCTAGATGGTTTATAATTATGTTCATTTATTAAGAGAATTATTAACATTCCATATACTAGATTTAAATATGATTATTTATATCAATTATGTTTCTCCTATTTCTTATAAAGAATTCATTGGACTTAGTAAGTGATAGGTGATTCTCACTATAGCTGTAACATCCCATGTAAATATAGAATAAGACCATTTCATATTTACTAATATTTATAAATTACACAATAATTTTAATTTAAATGGGATTCTATGTCAGAGAGTGTACCAATCACACAACAACGAGTATCTTTGAAATCTTATGTTTCACACAAGACTAAGTTATATAGAAAAATAATTCATTATTATTATTATTTAAAATATTAGTTATCACCTAGATATTTTTTTTGGGAATGAAGATAAATAACTATATTAATTTTACATGTTTTTATAAAATGTTTTTACATTAATATAATATATTTTAGATGCATAAATGGGAATAAATCCAATTTTAAGAATAAAATAGTCTAAGATTTTTTTAAAGGTATTTCATTAACTGAATTTCTATATTTTATGTCGCTTTAATTTTTTGATCTTTACGTAAAATGTTTTAACATTAATTTTCAAATAATTTATATTCATTTATGACTGCACAACTACATAAAAATGAAATGTGATATCAAGTGGAAATGTTATATTATCCATTATGCATGTTTTCTATGTTATTGTTATGTTATATTTTATGGGACTTGCATATGTATATTAGTGGTTCCATGATAAACTGAGGGAAGGTGAGCTCTTTATAGATTTCCACTAAATTGGGTAATGAGATAGAGTTAAACAATAAGTTTTCTCCTAGTAGATTTAGAAAACATATTGTGATTAGTATTCCAAATGTAACCACGCATGTTACTCCCTATATATATATATGAAGGCTATAATGTAAGTATGAAATGGATTCCACAAGTTACCATTATGATTTATGATTTCTAATAAGTTTTAGATGAATCTTAGGATTTCATGAGGTATATTGAATATTTTATGTTTTATGGGTGAAAAGTATTATTGTTTCATGAGTTTAAAATATTCTTGGATTAAGACCTTAATTCATTTTTTATGACCCATAATGATCTTTTCGTTTTCATAACAAGTTTTTTAAATTTTTTTCACATGGTGTAAGGATGGGTAACAGAATGTAAGAGGTCAAGAATACTTTAACAAAGAAAATCAATCATGTTTTATTTTAAACATTTTTTATCTTGTGAAATAATGGATAGTGAGTAGAAGTGTCTACTTTGTAATATTTTGGTTTTTATGTAATAGTCATGAAATAATTCACTAAAACTATAAACCTGAAAAGATACTCAATATGAAGTCTTGAATTAACTCAAGATTATATAATTTTAAAGGTGGGGCCTTATAATAGCCCCTCGATGCATGAGTGGGTGTTATAAGATGAACTAGCTTGTTTATTTGGCTATTTCCTTACCAATATATGTATGATGTCCTTTAAAAATTTCTATGAAGTTATGTTTATGATGTCCTTCATTATGTGTTCCATCATTATGATATTTTTTAGTGATGTCAAAGTGATTATTCAATTAGTTAAAATATTCAAAGATAACATCTGTCCTCATTAGATAAATTATATGTAATTATTTTATCATCATGTATTCCTTTTATTTTATAATTCATTTTCATGTTATTTATTAGATTTAATGTTATTTATTAATTTAACTTTTTATTTTTATTATACATTAATTTTTTATGATAGATTCTTATGCATGCATACACTTACTGAGCATCAGAGTTATCCAATTTATTATGTGTCTATTCCCCTAGATTCCACTATGTGTATTAAGATAGATTCATAGGGATATGTTAAATTAAATAATATATTTCTCAAAGAAAATACTATACTAGATTTTATATTTTTAGTTTTATTTTGATATTAAATTAATTATCTAATTTACTAATCCTAAAAAATTAGACTTTTAGGATGTGACTTCACGTATTTACTACTATTATAAAAAAGTTTCCACTAAATATGGGCTACTGGGGTAATGGTATTTTCATTTTAAATAATATTATTACATTTATTATCATAATTTATTCATATAACAAATTGGTATTGTTTACATCAGTTGCGTTGAAGTCATTCAGTTCATAATCTCCAAAACTGCTATAATATAACGGTATTATATTAATATAATTATCAATTTTTTCTATAATAACTAAAATATTCATGTTACATGTTTCATAAAATTCTAGAATCCAGGTGGATCAATAGTTCATCAAATAGTTACAATTCATAGAATTCATCCATAATGAGCTAGTTTTTATAATAACTAATTGTGGTGTTTTGTGATGCTTTCCATATGGGATTGGGATTATTACTGATTCAGTATGAGGCCGAGAGGGTGAGCTCACGGCAATGATGGAACCCTAGGATGATTGAAGATGTCTTCCCCCACTTCCTGGAGGCAGGAAGGGGAGAAGGAATTGGCATGGCCGCCTCCGAGCTCACAGAAACCATTTAACACCTTTTCTAACCATAATTTTCTCTCGGATTTCCCAATGATCTCTTTAAGCCCGAAGGTTCCCGATTTGCATCTTGGTGGTCCGCATTTTCGGATAACGATGTCAGAGTTCTTGGAATCCTAGAGTCATCTAGATCTAACACTAGTCGGGCATTTCAATCTTCAAAGGCCCTCGGATGACGACTTTCATCAATTCGACTTCAGTAAATGGGATTTGAAAGACTGTGCGGTAGTTAGTCTTAGGGATAGAGGAAACTTCATGATTAATTTTGCTTCAGAAACTGATTGGATATGGGCTTAGCCAAGTGCCCCTCAGCGATGCAATGGTTTCAAATTCTCCCTTCTTAGATGGTCGTTTTATCTTTGCATGAATCGTGATCCACCCTCTAACACAATATGGGTAAGCCTCCCTCAACTTCCTCTGCCTTTTAAGAATCCATCAACTCTTCATATGATTGGACATATGGTGGGTTTCTTTATTTTTTCATACATTCTCACTTCCACTGTGTGCTGCCCGATCAATCCCCGCATCTGTGTTGAGGTAGATGTGTCAAAGCCTTTGGTGGAGTTGTTTTGGATTGCAGTTGGTACGGAGTTTAGATGGAAACCAGAAGTTGTGTTTGAGTCATGGGTCAACTACTGTTCAAACTGCTGTCGATTGGGGAATTTTCTGTTAGAGTGTCATGTTGAAGGTTTCAATAAGAGAAACTATGTTTTGAGGATGAGGCCTGATGAAGGATAGAGGAGGGTGTGTGTAAATGATCCTGGAAAGGGCTTTGGTCTGTGGAATATGGGTGCATCGGCAGTGGGCAAGGCTAATGAGGTCACTTTAAATCTGATGGTTTCTGCAGTTTTTAATCGGTTAAAGAGTGATCTGCAGGTTGGGGACAATGGGAAGTAGGATGATGATAAGTGTGTCTCTAGTTCTGGAGGTGAGTTGGCTATTAGTAGCACGGTCAAGGGGGTTCAACCTGTGGAAGTGGAGAATACAGGCCCTACAGTACATGATGGTCCTACTGTGGGGGATTTGGAAGGTTGTGCTGATGAGAAAATTGATCGGAATAAGGATGATGGCGGGGTCCGGATTACAGTTCCTACAAAAAAACTGTTTTCAAGGCTTGTAACATGAGGATGCGTAGGTGACTAACCCAGTAAATAATGGTGCCAATGTAGAGAATAGAACTTAGGAGGCTGCTGTTGAAAATGAAGAAATGAGTGTGGTGTTGTGTGAAGATCATGAACTGGTGGAACATCCACAATGCTTAGCATTAATTATTGCTAATGCTCTGTTTCAGCAGAATCATTCAACAACTTATCAAAAGATGGTTATCCCTAGAAAATGGGGGGATATTTCTAAGACTGATAAAGAAAATAAGGGTGGATTGGCAAGGCCCACGTATAGAAACATTGTCCAGGGGGTGAAGGTGTCTGAGAACCAGGAGGCGATGATTGCCTCACCGTGAAGGCGGCCGAGGAAATATTACTGCCTTTTCTCAAAGCTGATGTCCACAAGGTCATCTATAACAAAGGGAGGTGGGGCAGGACTAAATAAGGGATTTCAATCTCCTAATGGATTTATTTCTTTCGAGCAGTTTAATATTATGAGGATGTATGCCAAAGTCCTGAAGCATTATGAAAGCTCGGAATGGGAATCAGCCACTGTGGATGAAGCTCTCTATCATGGGTGTGGCGACGGGTATGGTTCTGATGGTTTCTAGTTGATTTTTTTGGGCTTGTGTACTTTTTTACTGAATTTTTTCTTTTATTTTAATAAATGGTCTACGGTCAGCCTCTGATTGACTTTCTAGGTCAAAATGACTATAAATATTTACTTTAAAATTTCATTACTATGATGGATATTTTACTATTATAGAATCCTAAACATTAAATTACTTAAATATTAATTTCATATTCTATAATAATATTATATTTTATGAATATTTATGAAACATATAAGTTTATGAAAGAATCATCATCTACAGACATAGTGTATAAATACCATTATAAGAAAAAAAATCTATGAGTTTAAAACTAGAAAAACCTTGTAAATATATGAGTTTTTAAAACATTACCTTTTATTAAAAATAATATTTTAGGATTTCATTTAAATATTACTTCTTATTTTGAAAATATAAAAAAAATTAAATGGAAAGACACTATTTTGGAAAATAAGTGTTTTGAAAAATTAATGGATTACAATAAATTGTTTGGTGAGAGGTAATAGATGAGATATCATAATTAGTAGATTAAATGGATTCAAATAAAATAGAAATGTAACAAATGAATAAAAATAATTGATTTTATTATGTATTTTAATAGAATGAAACATAAATTTTAAAGTTGAAGGAGTCTTGAAAATAAGTACCTTTCACTTTTAATTGTCACTTTTGAATTGAGTCTTATTCATTTGGATAATTGGGTATTGGCAGTCCTAGTTACTTATAATTTAATAAAGTTATGTTACAATAAGTATTTATGGAGAATATAAAGTGAAAATTAAACATTATTTTTTATTAAGGTTTGAACGATTAAAATTTTTAGGTAATATTTGAAGTAATTTTTAAAAATATTCAATTTTCTATTGCTGATAATTTAATTTAAAAACTCAAGTTTCAAAAAAATTGAAACAAGATGATTTTATAGACTATTACCCATTCCCATTTGACTTATGATAAAGGATTATGATTACTTATTAATTTATGAAACAATTATAACCATATATTATATTTAATGTCATTTTCACATTTATTTCATAATTTGACTTTAATAATATCTTGATATCTACTAGAATTATATTTAAGAATTAGAATCAATTATTATATATTATATATATTAAAAAATCATTAATCCCCTTAAAAATCCCAATATTATCATTTTGTGTATTTTTAGAATTACTTTGTTTTAATTTTCACATGCATCCTTAAACACACCATCTAAGGTGTGTAAGCATTTTTGGTGAATAACCTTTTATTTTTTATTAAAATGAAATTAATGAAAAATATGTACTTTTCTTTTCATCACTATCATTATATGATTCATTCATAATATTATTTATTCTCATTTTTATCATCATAACATTTCAATGATAATAATCTTGACTTTCCATACCTTGTATAACATATGTGTGGCCATTTGAATAATTATATTATTATAAAATTATAAAATTCAATAATGCACATAAAAATAATTTATTAGTCATTCTCTATCTTTTATGGTTGTGAAAAAAATTAACCCTTCCTTGATACTATATTAACAAAATCATGCTAACTTTTCCAATATTGTGAATAACATGGATCGACACCAATAAATGTTTTTATATAATCATAAAACTAAAATTAATTTATAATAATTTAATAATATTAATGTTAAAATTTTGTTATATAAGCTTATAAGAGATTTTATAGATGTTTTAAAAATATTTATATTATATTTATATCAAGTTGATTTTATAAAATATATGATACATATAAAAGTTTTATTTTTTTAAATATTAACAAAAAATCTTCTTACTTAGAAAAACACCAAAAAAATATCTAAAAAAATATCGAAATTATAGTAGAAAAAATAAATTATATTCTATAATATAAAAAAATATAAATGTCATAAATTTAACTTTTTAAAAAAAACTTATTATATATAGAAAATAATTTATTTAATATAACACTATTTTTTTCTCAACTGAAAAAATCATATTATTGTTTCATACAATGATAAAAATATTTATATATTTATCATAATAATAAATTAATATGTAATTATAAAAAATATACAGAATTCCTCATTTATATAATATACCAAAATTAAAGGATTCGTTAAATTGATCCCACTGGGAAATTATTTTAATAAAAACTATTTGAAACCTAAATAATTTTTTTTATCATAATATAAACATTATAATTTTAAATTTATAGTGAATATATAATATTATTAAATAAAATATTTTTTCTGATGAAATCATTATATATATAAGTGTGTTTAAATTAAATTTTTGAATTCATATTTTAGAATATCAATAAACCATAAAATACATATATTATAAAAAAATGGGTTTTCACAGTATCCACATAAATTAATTGTATCCTTAAAATTCATTTATTCTTTAAAAATTTTAAAATAGATCAATAATTGATACTCTTCAAACATATAACTCCTGAAAAGTTTAACAGGTCATCGATGTCTTATTTCATAATACTTCCTTCAAATAATGAGGAATAATATTCTTTCAATATGGACCAAATAATAATTTTGAAATAAAAATATATTTTAACTAATTCTAAAATAGTTAATATAATGATAAGAATCCAAACCTACTAGAGTTTCACTATTCCGAATGATCACAGATTTATAAAGTTGAACAAAACATTAAAACATTCTAAAAAATCATTTCCTACGGTAAAGGATGAGTTTAAAATTAAAAATTATCAAAATAATAATAAAAATGGAACCTAAAATAGAAATAAATTTAAGTAGGATAAATTTAGGGTGAGGTAGAAATGAAATATATTAAAGTAGAAAGAATTATCTTTTAGTAATTTTGAATAGTTTTTAAGGAAGCACACATTAAAAAAGAAATATAACATTACCTTTTTAATAAAGATAATGTGAATTAAGAATAATTATGATTTTAATCAATATTTAACTTCCAAAATTATAACTTGAATACTTAGTCTTAATAATTAAATGAAAATAGAGTAGAAAAATATTCTACAAAGTAGAGGGGAATTATTCTAAATAATTTCATAAAAAATGAAAAAAGAAAAAGAACATGACTGCAAAAAAATCCTCAAAGGGGAAAGAAAATACCATTTGATAAATAGAATGGTAGAATATTTCAATCATATAATAACACAGCCATTGAATAAAAATTATATCATAATAAAAAGTTATTGAGTCGACAAAACACCTTTCATCTTTGGTAATGTGTGAATCATCCAACAATAAAAAGTATTACCATGTAATGGATTTCTAAATATATTAAATCATATTTAAATTAATATAAGAGATGAAAATATGTCAATATGTACACCTTATAATATAATTTTTTTTGCTTAATATGAAACATCAGTCGAGGTGTGATAATTGAGACAAAGAAACCCTTACGAACATCATAATTTATAAACTATGATTCATTCCAAAGGTGATTCTGATAAAAATTGTAAATCTGTAGAAAATAAAAATTAAATAAAATATAAAAAATCATACTAATGAATAAACCATTCATAGGATAACATATTTAGTGAAGATAATTATAACCCAATGAAGGAAGGTTTAGTAAAAAAACATTCAATGCCATATTTTGTGATACAATAATCAATCAGGGATGTGATTTTTATAAAGTTATTAAAATCCCAACAATAATATATTGAATAAAAATATAATACAATAATGTGTAATAATGTTTCCCACCTAGAAGGAGGATTTTCAAGAGAAAATATTATAACTAAACTAAAATAAATTTTTTTAAGATAACATATAAAAATATTGGTACGTGAAATATAAATAAAAAGGGAGGATGAAGACCATACATTCATCAAAAATGAATAAAAATGTAAAATATTCAATTAATGATATTTTTTGAGAGATATGAGAAAATATACTGACATAGTTATATTTCATTCCATAAGAGCAATTTATTCCAATGTATTTGAATTTTGACGAGAGACCGCAACTAATTCACTTCATATTCAAAATGGGGAGTGCTCAAGATAATTAGTAATTGCATGATGAAAATAATAAAATATTAATATATCATGATATTCATTAATGTATGATGGTATTCATTTTATAAATTATTTTATTACATGTTATAAATCATGTTCCTATCCATTAAAAAAAATATTAATGTCAATATATCAAATAAAGCCATAGTAAAATTCATATATATCACAAGATTGCATACCCTTTAATACATATTTTCACATAATTACAATTTTATTTAATCCATGGAAATATTGTTATTTATTTATTTATTATTCCTCACCCAAGAATTAAAAACAACTAAACCCTGTAAATTCATCAAAAATACCTTTACTAAATTCAATACCCAAAAATATATAAAACCTATATCTGATTGGCTCTTCAAAAATACTCGTAATCTTAATTGGAAATTTTTTTTTGAACATTAATAGTAGCAAAAATCTTTCTTAATTTTTTCTAAACCTAATATAACTTGAATCACTGTGTCATAAAACAATAATAAAATTATTTATTCTTCAAAACATTAACTTGACCTTTATCCCTAATCTAATATTCAACAGTTTAATAGAAAATTAAAAACAAGAAAATAATTTACTCTATATAACATGATCATTAAATTTTCTCAAAAGTACAATGATATTATTCCAAAATAACCTCAATTACCTATTATTAGAATCACTATTCAATCTACATGGTTAATTATAACACCTCTTGTTTTTATAAACATTTTTTTAATATGATAAGTTTGCTCTATTTATTACATTGCACACTACACCAATTTAATATCCGTTTACACAATACACCAAATTAATCTTACTCTACATGCAACACCTTCTTATCTTGCGTTATATGTGAAACTAAGTTTTAAAAAGATAATGATATATTATTAATATAGTTTTTTAAATGTGATAGTTGTAACCAAGCCATTAAATTTATTAATATGAATAGTAAAAAATAATTTTTCAATATCATTTATAATGGTCTTATATAAATTAATAATATTGAAAATGAAATTTATAATTTTTAGTAAACTCTTTATATGTTTTTAGAATAATAATTTCTTAAAATAACTCTTTTTTATGATCTTTTTTGAAAAACAATAAAATTACTTCCTGACACTATTAGAAATATAATTTGATATAATAAACATTATTTAAAAAATATGAATTTGAAAATTATCAAATTTAGTGTTTTTTGGGTTTTTTATGATATATATTATTTTTTTATGTATAGTGAAAAATGTAGAATTTTAATTTAGAAAATCCTTTACATTTAATATATATATATGAACATAATTTATATTTTCAATTGATTTTAAAGTTTAATTAGTAAAATAATGCATTAATTAATCTAATTTAGGTCATTGATATAAATTTAAAATTGATATTCAATATATAAACATTTCTAACATTTTTTTTCTTTAGTCCCCAACTTTCTCGACATGTATACAGGATTAATTTTAAATTAATTTTATCCACCTATGTGAAATGAATTTGAAAAAATGGATTTAATATTAAGAACTATAATGATTTATAATATCTAATAAAGTCAAAATAAATTTTTAAAAGTGATATTAGTGATATAAATTATAATTAATTACATTAATTATAGTGAAAACAATATTACTTAGTGGATAAACATAGAATAGAAGGTTTAAAAATGACCATACACATATAAAAAACACATTGTATGGAAATATATAGTCTTTATATCATATCAGATGAAATTAAATTGGTATCATAAACATGAATTCACATCATAACCTATTGAAATGATATGGGTTTTAAAATAATTTCATCAAAACATTACACTCAATAATGATCGGGTTTTAAAATCATATAACATGTGGAATATAAACAGGTCTCACAAACATACAACCAATGTAGAGAAATAATTCTCAAAATCATCATGACATCAAGAAATAAACCACTCATAGTATTATTATGAATGGAACCCTTGTAGCATACCCCTTGAAAGGTATAAGTAACAACAATAGAGGTCATATTTGAAAGAAAATAATATGGAAATATATTTTAAAATTATTTCTTGAGGAAAATATTCTTTCTTATTAGAAAATTTATTTTTAAAACAAAAATAATTTTGAATTTTTTTTTTGAAAATAGCTTAGATAACTTATAACGGAGTCTCAAAAACAATTTGAAAATGATTTTATTTGAAAATAAATATAAAACTTATAAAGGAATCTTGAATACTTTTTTGGTCACATTTTTCATTGGAAACATTTTGACAACATATAAAGAAATATTGGTAAAATCATGAAAACTTTTTTCATAGAAATTATATTTGAAACCAAAAAACTTTTTAAAAATATTTTTTTTCTTTAAAATTATCTTAAAATGTCATTTATTAAAAAAATGTGACTTTTGTTGAAAACATTATTATTGAATAAAATCTATTTCTGAACAAAGGGGGAAATAATTTATAAATTTATTAAAAACATTATCTTAATTGCATTAAGTGAGAAAGAGTGTGATAATGGTAAAAATACAAGAAGATATCATGATTAATAGAAGGGGATTTAAAATCATGATAGTTCTAAAAATATTGATAACAATATTTTATCAATTGAATCATAATCTTAAACAATCCTGATAAATAATAAGATTGTAACAATAACCTCTTACTACATTTGTGACATTAAATCATGATAACCATGAGATAATAACATAAAATTAATTTTATGATATTATTATAAAAATAATATTCCTGATTTTAAATTTTAAAAGTTCAATATGTATACTTCGTAGAAGAATGTAGGTTCATAATAAAGTATGTTTCTAAAAGAAGGAAAATTGAGACAAAATTAATTTACCTAGTTGGTATATATTTGATGGCCAAACCCATGAAAGAAAGATAATTAAATGTATCTATAAATACCCATATGTTTTTGGATATTAATAATTTAAGACATTAATGGGTATTATATACCCCACAAAAATGAAATGACTGATAAATCAGGCATAAGTCTTGCATAAATAAAAGTGAGACTAGAAATCCACTTACAACATTAGTAGCTCTTGAATAATGAGATCCATGAAACAATAACATCAATTTAAAATTATAATATAATGATACAAAGTAAATTCATGATATAACATTTCATAGGGTAGTATATTTACAACAAAATAAGAATTAGTGGTGAATATAGCATAGATTCTATAGAAATAAACATTTGGTAAGAAAACCCATAACATAAGTCATGAATTTATTTGTACACTTTCAAAAATCCATTATAATAGATATATTTTTATTTTACATATTATATATAACCATATTCTTATATATCATGCAATATATATTTTTATTATGAATTTATATTACTAGTTTATTAACAATTCCATTTTAGATTTATGTTTTGTGTAAAACCCGCTTTGTTTTTTTTATGTGTTTTGATTTGTTAATTTTTTATCCTCATAATTTTATCATGATTTCATAACCTCTATAATGATAATTATGATATAATTATCATATATATTCATAATATATGTATTTATAATAATCAATGAAGGATATAAATAAGATACAGAAAACACTATTCACGGAGCTTTTTGGTCGTACTTACGCATGAACGTTGTTTCTATTTTATTATTGTATTTAAAAAAAGTATGTAAGTGAAATATATATATAAATATTATCATAGTGACATTATATCATATATATCATATATGATTACTAACCCAGTCCTTAATATGTTCCATGTAATTTGTGAATTAATCACATCGCTTTTAGTAGGCGGTAGTCCACACATCCACAAACAAAGTTATCATATTCCCAAAAAATGGAATGCATTAATTAATGTGATATATAATAATTATTAAAGTATAAATATATATTAAATATAATATATATCAAAAAATAATAATTTCCATCATTATTTCCAAACATGAGTGGTGATAATGGAAGAACGAACGACATCGAATCGTGAGGTCATAGTCCGCCATACAGACTAATGATGGTTGTGTTTACCATTTGATTGAAGTGTTTGTCAGTATATATATAACCCTAAAAATAACAAAATCTCAATATATTTAAGATATTATGGTTATTCTATAATAATGGAATAAAAAAATTGAGTAGGTGGGGAAATAAATAAATACAAAGTGCTTACTAAGAGTTGTAGCCTCTTATTGAAGCAACTCCATTTAATTTTCATCAATAAGCTACCTTGGTTGGGTTTATTCCAAAATTTAGGATTCTAGGATGAAGGTAGTGAAGTTGGGAGCTCATTTGGGATAGTTCTGAATGATCTAAAGGGCTTTATTGTTGTGAAGAAGTGGGGAGGGGTGTGAGTGACCTTTTTTAGTGGAGGAGTGGTGTTCTTATAAATATAAAAAGGTAAACATTATTGAGTTATCTCCATTACATCATGCACCTCCATCAATTATACATTTTTTATACAAGATTGGAATGTGTCGAAATATTTACATCTAATGTATTTTTTACATGTATCTAGGTTCTTTTTCTCCTTAGGTTAATGTTTAACAAATAAGTAATCTTTTCTTAACTTAATCATTGTAATTAATTTTAATTACATTCAATTGTTTTTTGGGTAAAAATATATTTTTACCATATTAGATATTATAAAATTTTCAGATTCCAAAAATTAAATCCAATTTTACAAATTCAAATTACTGAATTGGTAAAAATAAATTTTACATTACTCTCTCAAACATGTCACGATAGCAGATTTTCTATAACAAAATACTTAAAAGTTTGACATATTTTTATATCAGATTTCAATGTGAAATTTGTTCCAATTACCAATATTTTATTAATTTATGGAATATTTTTCTACTTAAACATTTATACCAAATTAATATATTATATAATAATACTATTAAATTAGACCAAAAATTAGTTTGAAATTAAAATTATGTGTTTTCATAATTCATCAAAAAATGAAGTTGTTCAAAAAAAATCCCAAAATAATTAACCTATTCTAAATTTGACATTATTGATTGAATTTTTTTTATTTTTTAAAATTTAATTTATAAAAGTGTCTAAAATTAATTTTATTATTTTCTATAGAATTACATAAAAGGAGTTTATTTGAGAAAATAGTATTTCCAAATATATAACAAATTTACTAAAATTTATATGTTTTATTATCATTTTGTTTTACTTATATAAACTCACTATAAATAATTTTTAAAAACTATAATGTACTATTAATATTACTATATTTATAGGATATTTAATAACTATCTCATTTAAATAATTATAAAAAATTATTTTTGTAAAGAAACTCGGTGTTGCGTGTAATGAGAGCCATGTAGGTATTTCTTGTATCACACGATAATATTTTTTCATTGCATATATTTTATTAACTTTGTGTAGAATTAAAAAAATCCAAATAGATTTATTTAATAAATTAAAGTTTATATTCATTGTTGTGTGAAATTTAAAATATCATAATGTTTAATTATTTCTAAAAAAATATTTCACAAAATCTCAGGGTGTTACATTAAAACACACATTAATTGATATTTCACTTGAAATTAATTTGGTTATCAATGGTTTAATACATGAAGGTTCTTTTAATATAAACCCACATCATATAAATTAGTACAAAAAATTATATTAAAAAAGAATGTTCAAACCATAATTTTTAACTAAATTAACTCATAACTAGGTTTCCAAAAAGGAGAACATAGATTTAGAGTGATGATTGGACCTGGAAGAAATATTTAAATAATAACAGATAGTATTGAGGACCAATAATTATAATAATTTGAATGATCAATTAAATGTTAAGGGCATAAAAATCATAAATCTTTGCAGATTTATAAGTCTATATGTTCAATGTAAATGAACGTATTAGGATAAATCTTATTTAATACCCTTTTACTAGAGTTAAAAATTCATTTACTATCTAATAAAATATTGAAATATTATTACTTGATTTTATTCCTTTTCAAATGAAAATTATCACCCTTTGGTTGTTCCTTTTTTTAATTTCAATTTCATCTCTTACTCTATGTAATTAGGGTGAATGTTTCATTTATTAAGTACTAATAAATCATGAGATCTAGAAATAGGATAATAAGTCATTCCAAATGATTTTTTTATATTTATAAAAAATGGTTAGAAAGATTTATCCAATATGAATAAATCTTCATATGGATATATAGTTTATTAATATATAAAACCTTATATGATGATTAACTTAATATTTCCATATTTGGTTATCCATATAACCATTCCAAAAACTAAAAAAGAAAAAATTTATAAATAAGGTCACTAAATTTCTCAAAACAATTTCAACATTCACCTCCCATAAGTCATAAATTATCTCATGGTTATCACATTCGAACCATGTGAATACCTTCATAATTTATTCTCTTGAAACATGGTAATAAACCGAATTACCAGAAATCCTTTTTGGAAAAAATTGAAAGCATCATAATTATAAAGATTATTTTATATATTATTTAAATATATTATTTTATAAACATCATACTTGAACACATTAAAAAAATTCAAATAATCAACAATTTATTCCATGGTTATTAGTATTATCCAATATACATTATCTATATCAATAATATATTTATTCAAGGAAAACATAATTTTATAAACATTAGGAACTCATTAAGGGTTAGCTTCCCTTTACACAAATATCACCTTCTATTAAATCACTTATCTAGATCCTAAAAACCATTTAGTATATTTTTTAAAAATTAGTAATTGAAAACACATACTCCATGATACATAGAGAATAATTATTTAATTCATGAACATATACAATTAAATCATAAATTTTTTTTCTTATGCAAATACATTGGCTTAATCATCATATTCCTTAATAAAACATAACTAAAATATTGAATATGAATCATGTATTCAGGTTCCTAAACCAAAATTTATTAATGATTCTTGATTTTAATGTAAACAATATTGTTAGAACATATAGTACCTTTCACATATCATTCTTTGTCTCCTTATCTTCATGAGTATAACAATTACTCATGCCAGCTTTATGATTCTCTTCTTGAGATTTCCCTTTTGGACATCAATTTTCATAATTCCACTTATTTATACTTCTTAAATATTTAATGTAAACCCATTTCAATATAATTATTATTTTCTACTTAGAAATGAATTAAATGTGTGAGAAACACTTACCATATCATAAAACCACACAATCATGAAAAATTAATCAAATGATTCATAAATAATGAAACCATATTTTAAATCTATTAAATTATAGGCTTATCCTTATTGATAACCATAGACATATCCTTAGAGGTATTCCTAGGGATATCACTATTGTTTTATCATCCTAGTTTCCAATGGATGAATAAACATTTCTATTGAAATAAACTATTATGACTCAAGCTAGCATATATGCACATTACATAATATTATATTAACATTCATTAATTTACAAAAATACATTCCAAACTACAGTAATAGTTTAGTGTCTTTGGAAGAAAGGATTCATAAACATCTAACTTGGTAAAAGAACTTTGACATATCCCAAAAAAAGCATCACCTTTAGTTATAATACATAAAAGTGTTCTTTATAACTAGGGAATAAAAACATAAGAAATGGGTGATCTAAGATGCTATGTAAAGGTAAAAAGGAAGATATGTAAGCATAACATGAGCATAATGGTTTGATAACATGATTGTATCATTATAATATCATACCCTGCATATCAAATATTAATACCATGAATCATAGAATATAGGATGGAAGTTCATAAGACATGAATCATAAGGAAATAAAATAACATGAGTTATGAGATCACAACAATGTCATGTGATGTATACATGTGGCATGCACATCAACTTATAATATTTTGAACATGTGTAATTAGAAATAGGTTAACTCATTAAGTTAAGAACCTGAAATAAAGTCATCACATAAACATATGGACATGCATATAGGGACCCACATATCATTGTGAACCCATAATAAGGTTGACTCATAACATTGTGAACCCAAAATCAGGTCAATGCATAAATAGAAGTACATACAACAAAGTACACACATAACATTATAAATATGTAATTAGGTTCACACATAATATTGTGGACATATATTAAGGTTAACTCATTATGTTAAGGACCTAAAATAAATTCATCGCATAAACATATGGACATGAATATAGGTCCACAAATATCATTATGAACCCATAATAAGGTTCACTCATAAAATTGTGAACCCGTAATCAGGTCAATGCATAAACAGATGGGCATACAACAAATTGCCCACATAACATTATGAATATGTAATCAAGTTCACGCATAACATTGTGAACACATATTAAGGTTAAATCATAACATTATGAAAATGTAATCAGGTTCACATATAGGCTATTATTCCTCCTAGGTGGGACACACCACTATCCCTAGTGGAAGCCCATTCTTAATAGTGGATATGGTTACACCTTCTTCCCATAGTAGATCAATCTCACAAAAGTTTTCCAATAATTATCTCATGAGATATAGATTTTTACATAATGTAATGTATATAGATATAGTTCCCTCCCATAAAATAATAAAATCATTCATATTTTTACCACAAGATCATAAATAATCATAATATTATAAATCCAAAAAAAAGATATTGTTTTCATAGCCATAATAGAATAACCAATGAACTAAAATTTTATAATAAAAATTCCATCATATCACAACCTATAGAGATGATATATGTTTGATAATAATTTAATCAAAATAAAACTACTGAAATGAAGTTCATTTAAAATCATATAACCCTTGTAAGAAAAACAATTCACAAATATATAGCCCATGAAAGAGAAAAAATTTTCATAACCATCATTCCATCAAAAGATAAAGCAATCATATGAATAACTTGAATGGAACCCTTGTATTGTATCCTTGAAAATGTATGATTAAAACCAATGGATTTTGTATTCGAAGGGAAATAATATTGAATTACCTTTTAAAAAAAACTTATTGAGGAAAATATCCTTTGTGGAAATATTATTTTTAAAACATTAAGCATTCTGAAAACCTATTTCTCTTGAAATAGGTAAGAAACATATAAGGGAATAATAAAATAATTCTTATACGATTTTATTTGAAAAGAATTTGATAAATTTTAATTTATTATTAAAAATATTTATGAAATACATTTTCTTTGAAAAAAATTTGAAAACATATATAGATAGCTTGAAAAAATCATGAAAAATTATTTCTTTTAAAATAGATTTGAAACCCAGAAAACTGTTTTAAAATCATTTTTTCATTGAAAATTATCATAAAATATAATTTATTTTAAAAAGTAAATTTTTTTTGAAAACCTAGTAATTTATTAAATATGATTTCAGATAAAGGGAAAAATAAGATATGGTTTTCCTAAAAACATTTCCTTGTTTATATTAAGTAAAAAATAGTAGAATAACGATACCAATAAATGAAGATATAATGAATGTCATGATTAGAAGAAAATATAAGATATTTATTGAGATATTGATCATAATATTTCATAAATGGAATCATAGTATTAAATAATCCTAATAAATGATTAGACTATAGGAATTAACTCTGACAACTTTGGTAACTTTAAATCATAATCCCCATGAGATAATAACAATACATGAAGCTTATAATATAATTTAACGAATAATATTGATGATATAAAATTTTAAAATAGAATTATTTAAACCTATTATATTATTAATTAAAAATATTAATGTTCATTATATACACCACATAAATGAATTTAATGGTGAATATGTCATAAGACTTGAAAAAATAAAACCAAGACATGAAATCCACTTACTACTTGAGCAACTCTTGAATCATTAGATCTATGAAAGAATAACATCAATAGAAACATTTAATATCATGAAATAAATAATACTAATGATATAACATGTATTATGGAATTATATACACCACACAATAAGAATAAGTGTTAAATATAGCATATATCTCACAGGAATAAAAGTGATATGAGAAAACCCATCCCTTAAGTCTTCTCCTTCTATAGACACATTAAAAAATCTTTTAAAATAAATGTATAATTATTATAAATCTAAAAAATAATAATTATTATATATATAATACCATATATTAATTTATTATTACTTTATATTTCCCTTTTATTAATAATTCCATGTTAAATTTAGGTTTTGGGTAAAAACTACAATTATTTTCACATGTGCTTTGATTTGTTATATTTTTGTATCATACATTTATCATGATTTCATAACCTCGAGAATGATAAACATGATATTAATATCATATATATTCAATATATGTGTATTTTTAATAATCTATAAAGATTATAAATATGAAATGGAATGCATCATTCATAGAGACGATAGGTCGTATGTAAGCATGAATGTTGTTTCCATTTTTTTTTGTATTAAAAGAAAATAATAAAATGGAATATATTTATAAATATATTTTAATTTAATTATAATTATTATTTAAAATATATCATATATATTTTCTAAACACATTTTTAATATATTCCATTTATTGTTTGAACTAATCACATCACTCTAAGGAGGCGACAATCCACTTCTCCAGTAACGAAGTTATCGTATTCCCACAAAATGAAAATAGTGGAGGTATGTATTATATAATAATTAATTAAGTAAAAATATATAATAAATATCAGATATATCATATAAAAACATATATTTAATCATTATTTTCAACCTTTAGTGGTAGTAATGGATGAAAAAATGAGATCATATTGCGACATGATAGTCTTCCATACACACGAATGATGATTGAGTATCACATTGGATGGAAGTATATGTGAGTATAGGTTTAACCCATTACATAAAAACATATAATTAAATATATTATAATGAGTTTTTTATATAATCACATAATAAAAATATTTTTGGTGTTAATAATGAAAAAAAACAAAGTTCTTGTTGAGGTATGTTACCTCTTCATTGTGTAACTCCTTTTGGTTTGAACAAAAGGGTTTCCTTGGTTAGTTTTATGACCAATGGGAGGATTATTGGATAAACGGAGTGAATTTTGGTGCTCATTTTGGTAGTAATTTGATGATAAAAATGGCATGAGAGGTGTGAAGAATTGAGGGGGGTGAGGTAGTGCCCTTTTATAGTATAGGAGGAGTGGAATTCTTGTAAATATAAAAAGGTAAAAACTATTGGGAGGTATCCCTTATATCATGTGCCTAAAATAATTATCTAATTTCAATAAAATAGTTGAATTGGTCAAAATTTTTAAATAAAATTGATTTTGTACATGTGTCTAGGTTATTTATTCCCTTCATTTAATGTTTAACAACTAATTAATCTTGTGTTTTCCTTAATCATTTTAAATAATTTTAATTTAAGTCATAATTAATTTTGGTAAAAATGTATGTGGACCATAATATAAATTATATTTTATTGTGATTCGAAATATGGTATCTATTTGGAAAATTGCTAATCACATATGTGTGGAAATTATTTTAAAATTAATCTCATAGATGTGTCGTGAGAATGAGGTTTTGAAACGTAAATGTTTAAATGATTGAAATGTTTTTATATCCAATTTCAAAATGAAATTGGTTACAAATAACTAAGTTATATTAATTTATATAAAATTAATTTATTTAAACATTGAATCAAAATTTAAATATTGTTGTAACAATATAAATAAATTGGATGGAAAAAATAGTTTTGAATTAGAATCCAATATTTTCCACTATTCTTCCAAAAATGATGTTTTTCAAAAATATATATAACATTCACCTTATGCTAATTTTCACTATCTAAATTGAAAAATTGATTTTATTTTATAAAAATACATTTATATGGGTTTCTAAATTTAATTTTATTATTGTTCATAGAATGAAATAAAATGAAATTTATTGAGAAAATTACATTTTAAAGCATATAAATACTTTACCATAAATTTCATGGATTATTATCAATGTGTTATTATTATATAAAAAAAATATAAATTCTATTTAAAAATTAGTTAATACTAATCATATTACTATGTTTAATGGCTATGTTAAAACTATCTCATTTTAATAATTATAATAATATATTGATGTTTCATATAAAAACAATGTTGCATGTAACGCACACCAGGTCATTCTTTCGTGTCTCAGAAGCTTATCGAGGTGTACAATATAACTAAATCTTAACTTTTTGTAGTGTGGAACACAATTCAAAATTATTTCTTTCATATAACCCGATCTATATTCACTTTTTTATTAAATGAACAACATTTGAAATATTAAATTAATTATAAGAACTATATTTCACAAACTATCATGGTGTTACAGTTTTGGATGAAATAATATTTAAAATTATCATTAAATAACATTACCTCATATTTGGGTATAGAACATTATCTCTTGTCTAGTTATCCTTCTTAGGTTTCCACTAAATCCTTCTGATGACATCTTTATGCCCAAAATAATGTTTTAAGTATGTGATGAGGGATGTTTGGATGTCATTTTTGAACTGATTTGCTGAAAAAGTGGGGTTTAATTTTTCAATAATAGGGGAGAGATGAAAGCCTTTTATAAGTGAGGTGAGTGGCATAATAGTAGTTTTTGAAATGGAAAAGGTGTACCCACATTTATTCACTTACCAAAAGCGTAAAAATTTGACTATTATCAAGACATTGACATTATAGGGTTTAAATATTTCCATAAAATATACTTTATATAATTTTTTAGATCATTTTAATCCTTATCGATTTAGATTAACCACTGTGTAAATCCATTTTACCTCAACCACAGTAAATAATATTTAGTTTTTTTACTATCTATTATGTTAAAAAATTAAGTTAGAAATTTTATATTATATAAATTATTATTATTCCAAATATGGATTCAATTTTTCAAAATTTCATTCATTGAGGTTGACTATTTTAATTTAAAATTAATCCCACAAACTCAAAAAGAAAGCGGGGTTTTAAAAGAGAAAATAATAAAATGTATAAGAAAGTTTATATGAAAATTCAATATAAAATGATAAAATGACCTAAAATGGATTAAATTATATAAAAGTGAACTAAATTCACTTTATAACCAATTTTAAATAACATTTATGTTTATAAATAATTTAAATGAAAAGGATGTTTTTAATTAAAATTTAGTATTTTTCATTATTCGTCAGAAATTAAATCATTTTTTTGAAAATATCCAAATTTTATCCTAATATAATTTTTATATTATTATAAATGAAATAAAATTTGTTTTTCCAATTAAATTTTCTAAAAGGGTAAAATATTAATATTCAATCATATGCACCAAGCCTGACTATTCCGTATTTTAACAAAATGTTTTAGAAAGCATATATTTTTCAATAAAATGGTTCTTTTTTATTTCTATACAATATATAACAAATTAAAATGTGTAAAATATATAATTTTGATAATTTATTTATTAAATATCATACCCTCTAATTCAATGGAAAAGTTATAATGGTAATGTTTAAATAATATTTTAATTGAGTGTCTTGTTTCATTTAAACCTTGTGTTCTGTTCATCACAATAAATCAAAGATATTAAATTTATTTTAATAGAATTACATTGTAATGTATTGGAGAATTGTATTTATGTTAAGAGTTTTATATATGTTACACAAATAATAAAAAAATAAATCTATCATCTTCACAACAAATTGAAATTTTCCCCACATCATTCACATAAATCCGGGCAAGATGATCAATGGAGAAATCTTCTTGAATAGAGGTAAAATGGGTAGTCTTGGTGAGATGGTCAATTATAACCCATATCACATTATTTCATTTCAATGTTCTCAGGAGACCAGTGACAAATTCCATAGTTGTATTTTCACAATTACATGATAGTATGAGAAGTGGTTATAATAACCATTTAAGAAGTTTACACTCTTCTTTCACTTCTTTACACACTAGGAACCTTGTAGTGTGGTCAACAATCTCCATTTTCATGTTATGCCATTAATAATGGTCATGAAGGTCAGTATACATTTTTGTGATTTTAGGTTATATATAAAGAGTAAATCTATGAGATTCATCCATCATCTCTTTATTTATATCTAAAAGAGGCATAACACATATCCCTATATGAAGTTTCATTACTCCTTCTTGATCAATATTGAACCCATAAAACATCATGTCCTTTATATCCTCAAACTTCTTTAATAAAAAAGGATCATGCCTTTGGGATTTCATGATCTTACCTATTAATGATGGTTGAGATATCATTTGAGATAGGGTTGATGATTTCACTCCCTTAATATTCCCATGTCTGTATTACTAATTCTTTGATCAAATGATCTCTTTTAATCCTCTTCATTTATTGCACAATATGGACTTTCCATCGTAATGCATTAGTGACTTTGTTTTATCTTTTGGGATGACAATAAATTCAACAATAATATTATTTAAGAAGTTCCAACCATCTACTATGTCTCATGTTCAATTCATTTTTTGTTAAAATATACATTAAAATTTGATGTTCTATGTATATATCATAATTCTCCTCATAAATCTAGTGCCTTTATATCATCAGATAAAAAACAACTGCATCCAGCTACTGATCCTATATAGGATATTTATGATCATGGGTATTTAACTATTGGGATGCATATAATATCACCTTTTAATTTTTCATGAGGAAACACCCAATAACTTTTAGAGATTAATCTCTAAAAATAACAAATCCTTCTTCGATAAAGGGTAGAGTTAACATAGGTGGAATTACTAATCTCTTCTTTAGCCCTTGGAAATTTTTGGAACACTTCTTTTTCCAAATAAACATGACCCATTTTCAAGTTGACTTGGTTAATGAATTAGAAATTCATAAAATGTTTTTCACAAACCTCTAATAATAACCAGATAATATAAGTAAACTATGAATCTTAGTTATTGTTGTGGGATGATGCCACTCCTCTACAAAAATTGTCTTGGTGAGGTCAACTGATATTTCTTCATTGGTTACAACGGTCACTATGAAAGAAACTTGATGCAACCAAAACTCACAATTACTGAATTCTCTATACAACCTACCATTCCTCAATGTTTTAAATTTATCACTTAATTAATCCTCAACTTCCTCATGACTTTTATAATATATCATAATATAATCAATAAAAACTACCACAAAGTTATCAAGGTATACCATAAAGACTTTGTTAATAAAATCCATAAAAAGAGAAAGAGAATTATTAAAGCCAAAGGGAATAAAAACAAACTCATAATTCCCATATCTTGATCATAATGTGTTTTTTAGAATATCTTCTTTCTTCACCCTAAATTGAGGATAACCATATTGATGATCAATCTTGGAGAAGAATTGATCCACATGAAGCTAATAAAATAAATCTTAAATTATTTTAATAGGGTACTTATTCTTCACTATGATCCAATTATGTTCTCTATAATCAATGGATAACCACATTGATCCATCCTTCTTTTTCATAAAGAGAACAGGTGAACCCCAATGAGACAGACTTTCCCAGATAAACCCCTTTTCCAAAAGATCTGGTAATTGTTTCCTTAAATACTCTAGATCCACATTCCCCATTCTATATAGGGTTATTGAAATCTTCATGGAACCAAGAATGACTTTAATGGATAACTCTAACTCTCTTTATATGGGAGGCCAAGGCAACTCCTCCGGAAATACGTCAATGTATTGGAGAATAATGGGGACATTCCCTATTTGTATAATTTCATATACTTCTTAATATTCACTGATCATTTCCATAAATAAGGCTACAGGTGGTGCTTATCGATAACTCTCAGTTCGAGAAATCACTAATTTAAAAAAATAGGTTTTCCACTCATGACTATTGATGTTCCCTTTCTTCTAAATTTGATCTTAGAATTATACATCGAGAGCCAACCCATACCTAGTATGATGTTGAATTCAAACATAAGAATGACTACTATATTTTAGATGAGATTATGCTCACCAATGTGAATTATAGAGTTTCTAAACAATGTTGATTATTGTATATTCTCTCTAGGAGTCTTTCCTGAAAACCCTACATCTATTAATTTATGTATTGATTATATATTCCATGAATCTTGGAGGAAATAAAGGAATATGTAGAAATAGAGACAAACAAAGTACTTTCTAGAGATGAGAGAACTACAAGAGAACCTTCCAACACAAAATTAGGAGCTTCAAATTCATATGTCTTGATATAACAAACATGAACTTTCTCCATTGGCCTATACTAAAGCTAATGGTGATTACTCCCAATACCATCAGATTTGGACAGTAATTAGAAAATTTTCTAATCCATCCACACATGAAGAATTGGACTTAAGGGAGGGCCTGAACCATCTTCCCTTTGTTGTTATTGCTGTGAAGATAAGGTTTCACTTCACTACGATAGTTCCAAGTGGTTATTCTTTATATTCCTCACTTGTAACATTTCTCGCTCTTAAGTAGGCAGTTCCCAGATGCTTATTTCCACATTTGATGCATCTGTAAAGTTTCACTTCCTTTCATCCTCATCCTTAGTCAATGATCTTCCCCATGTTTGGCTCCAAGATCTATTCTTTTCATTTGACTTCTGAGTTCAACGCATCTCACTGAACTCTAGTTCAACATTCATAGAACTCCTCATGATCTCCTCATAATTGTAATAGTCTCAGTTGGTTAAATTATTCCATATTTTATGTCATAGTCCACCATAGAATCTACCATTCTTTTCATTAGGATCCATGATAAAGGTAGAGGTATAACGGGAATTCCTTGTGAGGTTTCTCTAATAAAAACCAACAGATTCATTCTCCTTTAGCTTCTGTTCAAGGAATTCCTTCTCCATTTTCATTCTCATCAAATGAGGGATATATTTATAAAACAATATACCCCTAAACTCCTCCCACTCCATGGAATCAATATCACCTCTTAGCCTCATGTGTTTAATCAGTGTACACCAATGATGAACTTCCCCCTCTAAATGGTACACAACCAGAGTGACTTTCTATTATTCTGAATAATGAATTACAAAAAAGATCTTTTGTACAGAGCCTATCCACTGTTCTGTAATCAATGGGTCGATAGATCCACAAAATGTTCATGGTCATCAACACATAAAGGACTCAAATAAAATTGGTTCCCTTCATGGTGAAAATGGTCTCTCATATTGATTAATTTTATTTCCCATAACTTGATTTAGTTGATTCATCATTCCCATGAATTTTTCCATTCCATCTTTCATTAGAGGGTTGTCAGATAATGTTATGTAGCAGTCACCATTTTCACAGTTCATCCTATTTCGTGACATTTTCTAAATAGAAGAAAACATTATTGAGAAACATGTTTCATTTATAAATCTTATAAATCAAAAACATTTTTATGTATTAAAATATCATTCTTAAGCATGATATTCATTAGAAACAATTACATTTTATATAAATCCTTCAAAATGGTTAATAAAAAGTTTGTAATTAACCAAATGTATCCCCTGGGAGTGTTGGACCAGAAGTGCCATAAGGATTTTTGTCATGAAATAGTTCCCATTAGAGTCTATCTCAAAGTGGTGTCATTAGGTTTTACCCCTAGATACATATATGTTATAGAAACATCCACTTGTCTGAGTCCAGATAGATATTTTTTTTGTTTGGAAGATAGTTACATAATACTTTACCAAAATACAAAAAAAATCTATATATTTAATATTTTATTTAGCTTTCTTCCTAAAATTTTAAAATACTAATTTCCACAAATAACTAAAATAAAATTTGATTCAAACTATGGAATCCTTCCATTTTATTACAAAACCATACATGATATTTTACAAATAGAGTATATTTTGAAGTTTAGTGTCTTGGAAATAAGGTATATAATACATGAAAACATAAAACATTCTTATATTACAAATGAAAGGATTATTTATGGTTCATCCTAAGTACAATTACACAAAATAATAACTTGGGGACATAAATCAATGGAAAGGGTGAGAATATGGCCTAGTAAGGGAAAAGAAGGGAAACAGTTTACGTGGGAACTTGAGAGATTTAAATAAGAACATTAGGAATATCATAAAGGCATTAAGAATAGTAATATAATAATAATAAAAATTACATGAATCATAACTTGAAAATTTGGCCACAACATTTAATTTAGACATTTAAAAGCATATCCCCAAGGTCCATCCCAAAGTTGTCATAAAAATTACCATGGTTATTCACGAATGTATCATAAAACATCTTATATCTAGAGATTAATTTATTTAGCGAGTAAATTGGAGTGATATCAGAGATAACCCTTAATAAGTATTTATTTTAATGTGGTACACATAGGTAATAATTAACATTTCATAAATAACCCAAAGAGAATAAAAGAAATGGGTTTTATATTAAAATCATGGTGTTTTGAAAATTGATTTAAAACAATATCATTATGTCATTTATAACCTGAAGAAAGGGAATAAAGGTTTTATGTATGTTAGTTACAGAATAATATAAATAATTTGTATATCTTGATGAATATCCCTAGAAATGAAAAGGGTTGGGGTATTCACATAAATAATAGAAAATAATTTATTTAGAAAAATAGAGAGATTTTGAGGTGAGGATTCTACACCATAACCGGTTTGAAACATAGTTTTACAAAAAAAATTATAGTGGGAAAGGGTTTACCATTCATAAAAGAAACACAATACAGTTTATAGATTTAATAAAATCAATTTAAGAACATGGTATGGAAATTTGAAAGGCATACCACATAAAAGTTAACTTGAAAGGAAAAGAAGAGTTGATAATACCCATACCTTTGTAGAGTAACTTCTAAAACACAATGATCAGGACCATGGGGGATTGGGGCACTTTGGGAGGACTAATTGGGAGGTAATACAATCAGATATTCTTGGGGATGATTTTAGAATGAATTTAAATGAAGGAATGGGTGGGTATTCATTTCATAATAGAAGGATTTTTTTATTAATTTCTGAGGACACCTCAATAGTGGTATTTGGAAAACCAAGGGCTTTCCAATGGTATTTTCTCATGGTATTGGCCAATTGAGTCAAATAATATCATATTTTAATCTATATGAGTTGACCAAAATCTTATTTTACTCATTACATCATTAATTATGTCATAAAACAAACCAAATACTCAAAAATATATTTTAACTATTCATCAAAAAATAATGTATTTTATAAAATTTTCATAAATTCAGACTAACAAAATATAGACTTGTAGGATTCAAAAATAAACTCCATTTTATGAAAAAAAAAATCTAAACACGAGATATTTAATTTTAAGAAAAATCTTCATTTACATGAAAAATACTAATACTTAAATGATAATTACTTAAACTGTGATAAAATTATATCACATTTTGATTTAAGATGCCTAATTATATTTATACTTCCTTAGGTGGGTTTACTATTCCATTGGTCATATTAATATTCATAAGGGTAACATCACTCTTCCAAATGGTCAAGTTACTATTCACCAAAAATTATGTTGATATTATCTGACTCTAAATGTTTTACTGATCGCAACTATATATGACCATTTTTCAAAACCCATTACACTGAATTATTTATTGAAATTATAATAATTATTTTAAAAAATATAGTATTTCTCAATATTCATCAAAATATGAACCTTCATGGAAAAATAATAGAAATTAACCCTATATTAATTTTGACATTTAAAATTCAAAATGATGTTTATTTTACCATAATTATTTTCTAAGTAGTAAAATTTTTACCTTTAAAATAAATATATCAAATTTTTCTTAATTAGACATATATTTTATTAAGAAAATATATTCTAATCAGGGAAATGATGAAAAAAATTATTTATGTAGAGGTATTATACATTATGTAAATAAGTCCTTGGAACATAACCTCTAATAACAGATGCATTTGAACTAAGGGTAAGATGTGTGATGGTGATAGACTCTTAGGGAATATAAAATAACATTTCACAAGTTGTAATATCAACTAAAATTAACTTCTCCTATATGTGGTTTTGTTCAATCTTAACATGTTGAAGTTTGGCTTGGGATTGGTCAAGAGTGAAACCTAGTAACTCTACTTCCTTCCCAAGATCTGATAAATGGGATTCGTATAGCCTGAGTATATTGGATGAGTCCATAGAATCTTCTTTCTATAATAAATAACCATTATAATTTTTTATTTATAAAAAATAATCATAATTTTAAGAGTCTTGTTTATGATGATTATATTGACCAACGACCATAACTGTACCATAATCATTTAACAGTCAAATATTAAAGGCCAAATTTCAATTATACTCACATCTTTCATTATAGGATATAGGATTTTTTAGTACAAAATAATAAAACACACATTTTACAGAAACAATTATTATTAAAAAAACATTGGTTCATTACAACAAGTGAAACCTAGATATCCTTACGGTCAATGATCTAACTAAAGGATACATCTACCTCCTCCAACAAGTTTCTCTTCACTAAATCTGAATTTAATCCCATATACTTATATAAAAATGGTACTAAAACTGTTTGTGTTTACTCCTTCAAATTTCATCATCGTTGGACTCAACCATATGGATATCTTCTGTCTTATCCTATTGAATATCATCAGCAAGAAACTGATAAAGAAAATCACCTCGAGAAATACCTATAAACCGAAAAATGGTTAAGGGCTCATAAACTAGAATATGGGATAATTATTATTATTTAACTAAATAATGGTAAACAAAATCCCATGTTCTACCCATTTCAAACAAAGGCTCAAAGAAAAATGGTTCATGATCATCTCCTAGCTGTATACACTATAACAATTATCACATATATTAATAGGCTCAATAAACTTAAACATCCATACATCAGGTCTTGCGGAGACAAAATTCATATGTCCTTGTCTATTTCTATTTATTAAATTGAAAACTAAGTTCATATGCCACCATTTCCCTACAAACCCATACAATCCTCACAAGTTCCTACCCCCAAACTCCATATCATCCATTAATGTGAAGCCTTCATACCAGTATTTCATGACACCCCCCAAATAGACCACATATGATCCTTTCAGTGAGATAAGGGATATAATGAAACCTAAAGAACCCCGAATAATAATTCATGGGATGGAAATAATAAACGAGGGTACATAATATGAACAAATGAGAGGAATAATCCTTAAAAATCATAACGGATGAGTGATAAGAGAAAACCAACAAATAATTATAGCTCATAAAATAATTAAATAGATCCCAATACATTTATGTAATTTCTTAAAACTGAGAAATTCTAAAATTAAATAAAATCAACAACAGAAATTCCTCTACATCATCCTTAAACCCTAAGAAGCTCGTGAGAAACTCCATGATGTAGTAAAGTCCATCCCAGTCTATATCCATATCCTATAGTCCACAAAATCATTTATATATATATATATGGTGGGAATAATAGTCACTCTTAGTAGGATCCTTCCCCAAGCATCTCATAAAAAAGATAAACAAATCATATTAAAGCATGCTAAATAAACAAGGCATGGTAACCCACCACTTAACCATGTATTCAAAGTTCCAACATCCACATGTCTATCTCACCACCTATCAAATATAATATATAATATAATATCCAACGTAATATCAAAGAAGGTTTCCCACTACCACTTCCCCATTTATTTTCTGCACTACCAGAATATCACATGCCCTAAGCCATATCTCTCCAAAAGTAGGCCAACTTGTGGAAACCTGGAAACTATATCATACCATGAACCCCATGAATAACTTAATCCCATCATCAACATCTACATATCCAGTTCATAACTTGTTATTTTTTAAGAGACTTTACTACATGTGGGTGTATTATTATTCCTCAACCTATCATAGCTTATACATTTCATATCTATAATAATCCATATAACACTATATCGAGAGAAACATGCTAGTGAAATAAATGATATCGATCAAATACATGAACACACATATATATGGGATAGGTAAAAACCATTAATACCATCACATAATACTACCAGGAGGTGAGAGAAGGGAAATTTGGGGTAGACATGAATTTGTACCGTACTAACCTATATGTTGAGTAGAACACCTACCTAGAGTTTTCTAGGTGTCAATCTTCCTAGAAACATTGGTGGGGTATCGTATGAATTCACATAAAATTGAAATATACCTAAATCTAACAATCACACTATAGGTAACTACGTATCTGTAACCTCAACTACAACTATCATCTTTGAGACCCCAATTTTTCATTTCTAAGGACTAGATATCCTATAATCACACAAGAATTACAAAAATATCTCCTACAATTATTTCAATTTAAAATTACATAATTACATAAATTAATTCATAATCCAAAAATTAATGTTATACCATTTCCACATTACATTAGTTATCAAAAAAAATTATTTCCTCTAGGAATAATCCAATATATTCAATGGTTTCTCAAGAGTTATCATAATTTTTTATTCTATCACGTCGCCAACCCAATGGGTTAAAACATTTATTATTCATCATAATTCAATATTAATATCTATAGTAGGAATCATCCTAGGATACCATAACATATTCATTTTCCAAGCATAATAAGCTACTCCATGTATCGGGAAATTTAATATTGTAACAAAAACCCAACCATCATACCATTAACGTATTTATTATCATGTAAGCATCATAAAATTAAACACAATAACAATGGTAAATCCCAATTTAAACTTTTTACATTAGTAACAGTTCCATTCCTCACACAAACATTAATAAATTCATCCATCCTACCATAACATGCATCAAATGGTACAAAAAACATGGGACTCCACTCCCATGTTTCACCAAACCATCATCTGTCACCAACTCACACCACATCGCATCACATGGATCACATCAATAGAAATCATGTATGGAAGAAAGAAAAAAATCAAACATTCAACTAGGAAACTAGGACCTAAAACCATTTATTATAACCTTAATAATAAAATGGGATCACTCAGCCATAAATATATACCATGATAAAACAAGAAGATCATTTCAATATTGAATAAACCTATAAAATTATTATATATTTCAACCATACATAACATAAGTCCTCATATATTAACAATTATGAATTATTTGAACATAATTTCAAGAATAAATTTTGGTTTAATCAAAATTTAAGAAATAATCATTTTATTTAAACATTCCTTTTTGTTATTTAGATATGAATCATTTATATCTTTATATTATTTTACTAGTTTCATTGTATAAAACATGATCAACCATAACATAAGAAAACATTATAATACTTAACATAAATAGAGATATAAAAAAATCTATAAAGTAAAGAGGAAAACCATTGACATGGTAAAAACACATGTAATATCCATATCCAAAAATAAATTATTCCTTTAATATACTTTAATCTTAAAAAAGGATAATTCCACCATTATCTTAGAGTTAAAATGAGAAAAATTTATAATTTTTCTTAAAATAGTCGAATAAAAAAATCCCCAACCTCACAAATTTAAACATTCTTATAACAAGGATGAAAAAAATACATATCTCTGATCAAATATCCTACAATTAAACTATATCCTTATATGGATTTTGTTCCATGATTATTCCAACAAACAACCAAATAACCTCCACAAAAAAATGGATATCAAAAATTATAACATGTCAAGGCAGAATATGAAAAAACATAGCTGAACGTCGAGAAACCATATGATAATGAAGAAAAACACAACTCAGATCAATATATATAGATCATGGGAAGTTGGGGATCAATCCCTTTTATAATTTCATTGAAACACAATGAAAAAGAACCTAAATCTACCCATAGTTTGGTAGATTCTACTGGTATATCATAAAAAATGAGGGTGTGATTAGATTAGTAGTCACAATACAAGACATAGATTAATGGAATTAATGGTTCATTCATGTTAAGAATCCTTTGAGTTCTAATATTTATTTACAAAAATGTCACCGTGATAAAAAAAACTTGGATCTATTCATATCATGAACATAATATTTATGTCTTGAGTTTTGGGGGAAAAATTATCAAACTATAGAGACCCTGACCCCAGTATCCCAGAGCCAGTCTCCACTTTATTACAACATTTTTAGATACAAATGATCATATACCAAAGGAAGATATTGTATATTAGTCTTAGTAAACTTCCTACATACATTACTACCATATTAAATATGTATATAAAAATTCAAAAATAATTATTTTTTGAGAATATAATTATTCCCTCTAGAATATCCATACATATCAACCATAGTTTACTTACATGATTCTTGGGAGAGGGTAAAAAATTATGGAGATCTAAAATTATTATTAAGGTTTACATAAAATAGAATATATCTGGATTAAATATAGAATAATAAATATTACATGGTAAATAACTAAAAATATTTGTCACTTAATAAATAACATGAGAATTAAATAAGTAATAATCATTATGAAAAGGAAATTAACTTAACATCTATTCCATTTAATCAATAAATTGAAAATAAATGAATCTAAATATAATATAATTTGTAAAATATCATGGGGAATAATAATAAAAATTTAATTCTCAATAATAAAATGTTTAATTATTGGACTTGATGATCTCTGGCATCATGATTATTTTACCATCCAGACCCTATTCAAAGATTATGAAACTGGTGGGTTAGTATACACTAGAAACCTATTTAAATAAGGATTTGTAGATAATTCATCTCATGAGACTATAGTTTAATTTAGGGGATATCTATAATTGGGACCCACTAATAACTACATTTTAATATCATTCCTAATATATCAAATTATTTATATAATTCATGAGAAACATGCATTATCAAAAAAAATCGAGTAAGGAATAGAAATAAATTTTTTTCCCAGTCAATTATAAGACATTCAAGGTAATATTATGTATGTAGAAATTATATGAGGGTTGTTTAATATAAAAATCAATTAAAAATAATATTTATATTTAGTGTAATTGTGATTTCCAATGATCATAAATAAGTAAATATTCCAAGGCAAAGTAAATGATTCCAAAATTAATAAAGAAATTAAATGTAAATACTTTTCAAAGATAGGATAACCATAAATCCTCAATAAAAATAATAAGGATGAAATCAATATAACATATCCCTAGTGGAGTATAAATAAAATAAAGGGTTATTATCATTGATGAATATAAATTCCATAAAATGATTTATGGAAACATTCATGAGGAAAATACCATTTTACCTTTGAAAATTATTTTAAAAAACATAAAATTTTCATGATATTAGGAAAAAAAATTATATTAAAAGAACCGTGTAAAATTTACATGTAAGATTTAAATAAATGAGCGTTCAAGATTGTCTAAAATTCTATACTTGTTGTGTACACTAAAACAATGATTCCATTCACATTTATAGTAAAAAGTAAAAAATATATTTCTTCAAAAAGAGATAGGAATGGTAATTTTAAATCATTTTGTAAAAATAAAATCATGGGTAGAAAAGTATTTTACAAATCAATTATATAATGTTAAAAAAATTATAAACATGTTTAAATAACATTGATTTTGAAGAAATGAATTTTTGAACGAAGATAGAAATAAAGTTACTTTTTTAAAAGCATTTAATCAATCATTTTGAGTACCATAGTGTGTAAAATGGTACTATTTCCTTAATACATCATGAATAAATAGAGTTTAACAAAATTAAAAGGTTTTTTTATAAAATTATCTAATGGGTTCCTTCAATTGAAATAAAATTAGAAAATATACAGATTAAAATAAAATTTGGAAATAAACCCTTACAAATATCATAATGTTAAAGATAGAATTAACCAATGATTTTATATTGTGTAAAAAATATAAATCCACATAAAAATCGTAAATAAGACATTAGATAATAAAAACTCATTACACACATATCACACCCCAACCATGGTTTATATTTTATTCTCTTCTTTTCATGATGGTGATTCCATTTGTTGACTATTAGGTCGAGTTCCCATATTGAATTATTCAGTTTTGGAGGTTTCCTATAATTTTTTCCTTGTGCATGTTTTGTGTACATAGTTTGGGAGGAAACAATTCATATGGTTAGGGATGAAGTAATTTTCAGTTTGTTTTCTTCATTTTGGGATTGAATGGAACAGTTTGAGAATGGTTTGGTCCAAACCGTATGAGGTCTAGGGGAGACCATATGGATTTTTTGATACCAAGGGAATGGATCACAACATGTACATGGTTATATAAATCTATTTGGTATCTTTGTGAGTGGTTCAACATTTTTCTACATAATCATAGTGCAAGGTTGGTGCACGGTTTCCCAAACCATGCATCCAAATCATGTGGGGTGTCACCCATATTTAGTGGGGTGTGCATAGTTGCTGTATAGTTTGTGAAATTGTGCGTCCAAACTATGTGAGTTGTATAGTTCATTAAAAAGATGTAAATTTCATAATTTCCTAACCCTATTTTAACCCATTTCTGATTACTTCATCCTTTGCTGGTTTTGACACATGAAGGGGTCTCTCATACCCCTCTCTGTTGGGTCCTCTCCCTCCATTTAAGCTTCCTCAATATTTATAGGTGAGTTACATTGAGTTTATAAAACTTTTCTTTTCTTTTTCTTCTTTTATAATAAATTAATTAGTTTTCCTTTGGTGTGTTATCTCTTGGGAAACCCTTAAAGATTGGTTTTATGTCAAGGTTTTGTTTCATTGATATTGGGTAGTTCAATTTTTCTATTTTCTAGGGTTCTCACATTTATCAATAGTTTCGTCCAATGTTCACATCGTTAAGGTAGGTTTTTCTATTATTTTCCATTCTAGAGCACTCCATTTATTCATGAGAATATTTAAATGATTTCAAAATGTGAGGTTTACTCTTTTTATGTGTTAGAGTGAAAGTGATTTGGTGTCTCTAGATGTAATTTTGAATTAAATGAGGTTTTAAATGTTTTTTTTAATTATGAATATATGTATATTCATGTAATGTGTTCAATAAAATTTCATTTGGAATTTAAATATTAAATTTGGTGTTTTTTATTTTATTTTTCTTTTACTATATTTTGGTATTTATATTTCATTTTGAATTTCGTTTTTAGTGTGTTTTATGTACCTATTTATGGTTGATAGTCATGTGTAAAATGGTTTCAATGAAATCATGGATTCTTAACATGTAATTTTTTTAATTTAGTTATGTTTTATGTCTTCGATTTTATGTGTGAATATTCCTATATTCATGAGAAGGACATAAGGATAAGAAGAAAAATGATAATTTCTATCCATTATAATGCTTCTCCTTAAACTGTGGATTTCAAAAAATTATCTCCCCTTCCTTATACTCCTCCTTATACATTCACATCAAAATTTTACTTTCAAAACCTCAATGAATCCTTAATGGTTTCTTTGTTTTCAAATGATTTCAAGTGTGTTTTTCAAATGTATTCTCTAAATCATAGATTGATTGGATCCTTGGAATGATGTTCCATATCAAAATGGATTAAAGAAATTTTTAGCACCTCTACATTTTGTTTTATGTTTTCTCCTTAGTTTTGGAAATGGAAATGGTTCTGAAATTTTAAAGGCATTACTAGAATATTATGGTGTTTTGAAAATTGTTTTTAATGTGACATGATGTGAAGACCTAGTTCTCCCTTTAGTATTATTTTATTTTTTATGGGAACCACTATGGTGGACCCCCCAAGGAGTGGTTCATCTCATAGGTGGTGTTCGTCTTTAGTATAAGAATGTATAGTGGAATATATGGGTTATTGGATAAGTCCGCGTGTTTGAGGACCTTATAGTACACCATGTACTATTATCATGGTCTAATGGGTTTCTTTTTGAGGGTTTAGGGACAAATTTTTATTGACCCTAAATAAATGGGGGTTTACCTCTAGATTTTTTGAGAGGTGAGGTGGGTTGTGCCACTAGTGAGGGAATTTTAGAGAATCCAATTTTTATTTACTATGGAGATACACCAAACACCATCATGTGAGTATTATTTGAGTATGTCTAGGTATTTATACTATAATTTTTTATGAAATTCCCATGAATAATATCTATATGTTCTTATTTTATTCATATTGAACTTTAGTTTTTTTGTTTAGTTCTTATATGCCTTATTTCACTGTTTCCTTTATTTATTATTATATACATTTTTCACCTTTTTTGGACACTTCTATTTGAGAGTTAGTTTTAAACACAGTTTTTATAAGGAAATTTGTTTTGAGAAGAGGAAAGTGGTGTATATTGTTTTGAAAAGAGATTTTCTAGGATGTTGTTTTATCACATCAGAATTTTAAAACCCAATTGTATAAATGTATTTCAAACCAGTGTTTATGTGATATTTTTGGAATGTAAATTTATGGGATCTTTGGTGCTTACCTAATGATATTCTTATGCTCCCAACTTATTATCGCCACTTGACATCAAAAAACATGAGCTATTATGAAGGTTTAGTATTTTGGTTTGATTCTATACCTTTAGAGTAGGTAGGTATTTTGATTTTTGGTGACCAATAGGTCATATGGAGATCATTTTGTTTCCAATTTTTTTTATCTTAGTTTTTAGATTTTATTATCTTTGGTTGTTGTATCTAGATGTGGTCTGTGTATTAATTTTTTATATTTACTATATTATTGTTATATGCTAAATTTTTTCTATATAAACCTATTTGTTACTTAGATGAAAATTTTCCCAGTAGCTTCAATAATGATGCCCAAATATATTCCCTATCATGGGATGATCAAGAATTCAACTCGGGCATTTTCTCAAACAAGGTTCGGTGTTGGGTGGGATGGAAGACTGGCCTAGTTAATGAAAAAATGATATATTAGGAAGCCCTTTATTATTTGGGGGTGTTTGGTAGTTTGGATATAATACTTTTGAGAATTGAAAGGTAGCTGTTAGGTGTTCATCAAAAACCCTTTATCATTTTGATCCTTGAGTTTCCATGGGTATTTCTACTTTGTAGTCTTCCTTTTGGTTTTCGTTGTGTGGATGAGGATTGAAAATGGTAGTGAACTGGTGATGTAAGGCGGGATTATGTAAATTATGGATCCATGTGGATTCCAACAATGTGATTCAAGACACTCGATGTAGATTCTATTTCCCAGGTAATTGTCCTCTAAACCATAGGTCCGGTTTCTACACGATTACTAGTTACGCATTCTAGGTGTTTCGCTGTGAGTTGTGTATTGATTTGGATTTGATTTGTGTGCGTTGATTTAAAATGAAAAAAAAATTTGAAAAAAAACTTTTTTTCAAAAGGAAAATGGTTTAAGGTTTTTTTGTTTGAAATAAATGAATTGGTGTTTAAAACTAGATTTGAAAGTGGATTTCAGAATTTGGGAAGTGTCCTAAGAAGAAGACGGTTTTGGAAATTGAAACAATATGGTGGTTTTTGAAAAGAGGATTCTATTTTTTTGTGATGTTTGTATTCTGATAAAATTTTTGGATTGAGGTGTTCTTGTTGGTTGAATTCTAGTTGGATGTGGATTTTTTTTTGATTTTTGATTTTGTTTGGAGTATGCTACAGAAAAAAATTTCCATAGTTTCCAGAAAGTTCTATTTAGTTGTCTTCTCTGCCCAAACATCTTGTGTTGTTGTAGACCCAAGTTATTTTCGATAATTTCTGATTTTTTTGGTGATTATGGTCCATTGTAGGTAGAGAATTTTTTTGATGTAGTCAAAGCTTCCTTAAGGTATTTTGGACCTCCTGAGGCTATGAGTGTATGTGCTTTTATGGGATCATTGGATAGTATGTGTTTGGATTTTTGTAATGTAATTTTCTAACCATAATTATTTGTTGTCTTGTCTGGGTTAGTGTTTGAGTTCAATTTCATCTGATGGATAATACCATAGGAGTTGATCCAGAGGAAATTGAAGTAGCACATGGGTGTTTGTTACGGTTAGAGGATAGTGAAGGCTTATGTCGATCACTTTAAAGAGATGGTTTCATTTTATCCAAATATAGCATCAAATTATCAAAAGAAAATTACCATTTTCATTTGGGGCCTTCTTATAGGGATTACGGGGAATTTCCTTTTATCTAGTGGTATTTTTTTTTTGATAATATGTTTTATAAGAGGAATTTCTATATGAGTTAGTTCCCAATGTATTGTCGGTGGTGATCGATGAACAAATATTTCTTGGAACTAATAAAGGTTACCCAACTACTGAGACATGAATGCTAGAAGAACCTATTTCTATAGAGTCTCCTTGATTTGTTTCAGCTTCCCGTTCGTCAGATAATTTGTTCATGTGCTTCCAGTGCAGTCGGTTCGGGCATTAGAAGTCATCTTGTCATGATCCTCAAAATACTTAATGGTGATGTGGTCATTTGGGTCACCTAGAGTTTTTTTGTAGGAAATTTTACTTGAAAATGATTTATTGGTTATAAGATGATATCTCTTGACTGTGAGATATGAGTTTCTTCAATACATCATGCCTCTATTCATAGGCCTCATTGTGAAGTTATTCATGTAGTAAGGGGTATCTCGGGTTGTGGGGAACCTTGGTTCATATTTTTTCACTGTCATTTAGGTGAATACAATTTAAATTTAACTGTTATATCCCTCCATACTATTTTAATTTTCACCTTTTTGTATATAGATTGATGGTCCTATTTTTTTGTAAATCTTTTGTAGTTAGGTATTGAATTTAGATCACTAAATTTTTATCCTTTCTGAATAGTTTTGGTTTTATGTTTTTCTCATGTTGGATACGTTTTTTTTAATGGAGGATTATGGTTTAGTTCATATTTTGGGTTGGATTCCTTCCATGGGATCCCTTTATGTTAGGGGTTTTTGTGTAGGTAGAGAGTTTCTAATCAAGGTGGTTTTCTTGTTTAGATTCTATGGATATGTTTTGGGTTAGTTCATGATTGGTTTTCTCATCTTGATGTTGTCATGTGGAGAGTTTCAATGTTGGTTGTGCTAGTTGAGTTCTTATGGTGGGGATAACCCTTCCTGGTGATTATCCTTATTTTTTAATCTATATTGTTCTTCGTGTGTGACTTCAAGGTTAATGTTTTTCAATGAGGTTCATTATTCATATTTACTTCACCTAGTTTTGAGTTTGACTTATGGTTTTCATTTTGCATCATTATATTTTGAGCTCGAGTTTAATTCCTTGGTTGGATGGGTGAATTTATAGGGGAAGAAAGTGTTTTAGGGGAGATAAATGTCTCAGCCTAGCCAGGGTTCTTCTTTTATTTGTTACTTTTATTGATGGTGGTTCCTTTGGTTGAGGTTTAGTTCGATTTCCCAGCTTTAATTATTGAGTTTTAGTTTTTTCAAGTGAGTATTGGCCTTATTCACGGTTTGAGTGGTAATTGTGAAGATGGTTAAGGATTGAGGAATTTTTAATTTTTTTCTTCTTGCATAGCTTGACTTTAACTATTTGGTAATGGTTTGTCCCAGACCATTTTTGGCCATGGGCTATCCATCTGGGTTTTTTTCAAGAGAAAAGATAATGTCTTTCTCACAGTTAGAATAAGTTTTCTGACAATAGTATGAGGGGTTATATAATTTTTTAAGAACCGGGGTGCATGTTTGGAATACTATTTCCCAAATCATGCATCCAAGTTCTGTGAGGTTTCCTGCTTCTCCAATGGGGTGTGCACAGTTGGTGCATGATTTTCCAAACTGTATGGCCAAATCGTGCAAATTTTCTTGGTCATTAAAAAATTGTTAATTACTCTTCCCCCTATATTTATCATATATTAGGTTACAGTCCTAATTGGTCATTTTTGGTGCACAATGAGGGCTCCCAAACCCCTCTCTCTTGGTATATCTCCCTCCCTTGATGCTCACTCAAGATTTTAGGTGAGTTTCCTCAAGTTTTTATCCAATTTTCTCCTATTATTCTTCACATCATTTGATTTATTGGTTTTCCATTGGTGGTATATCTATTTAAAAAACACTAGAATACAGGGTTGATATTTATATTGTGATTCTTTGATATTAGGGAGTTCAACTTTCCATTGTTTTTTGTTCTCCCTTTTTTTGATAGTTTCATCACATCTGCTTATCATTGATGTTAATGTTTCCTTTAATTTCCTTTCTAACATATCATATTGATGTTTCTTCATTCCTAAATTATTTATAAATGTTATTTTTATATTTTATATGTGTTAGATTAATATTGAATTGGTGTTTCCATGTTTTAATTTTGATGTAAATGTGTTCTCAAAGGGTTTTCTAAATTATATTTTTATATGTGCGGCTTTAAATTGTCTGAAAAAAAATTTATTTTCCATTAAAAAATAAATTGGGTGTTTGGGTATTGTTTTACCTTTATTATATGTTGTTATTTTTTTTCCTTGTGAATTGGGTTTGATGTACGGTATATGTTCCTCTTTATGGATGATGGTTATATGTAAAAAGGTTTAAATTAATATTTGATTATTAACATGGAAATTGGGTAATTTGGTGACTTTTTGTGTCTTCCATTTTATATGTCCATATCCCTCTATTCATGGGTTACAAATAATGTTAGGGACAAAAATGATAATGGATATCTATTATGATGCTTCACCTTAAACCCCAAATTTCAAAAAAAATGTATCCGCCTTTATTTTAGACTTCATGATCCCTTATCTTCAAAATGGTACTCCTAAAACCCCAATGGTTTTAAATGGTTTCTTGATTTTTAATTGATCTAAAGTGTGGTTTCAAAATGTATTATATAAATCAATTCTTGATTAAAAATTTGTAATTATGATTTGTAACTAAATGAAATAATCGCCTATTTTGGACCTCTCATGTTTGTTTTATATTTTCTACTTAGTTTTGGAACTAGTTTGAAATTGGATTTTAATCTTATATGTTAAAGGCTAGGTTCGTATATTTTGGTGTTTTGGAAAATGGTTTTGATGTTACATGATGTGACGGTTGGTTGACACTTTTGTATGATTTGATATGTGAGGGGCACCTCTATGGTGGACCCTCTGAGGAGAGGGTCATCACATAGGTGTTTTCAGTGTTTGGGTTAAGCAAGCACGAAAGAATCTATGGGTTATTAGTTTATGACAAGCATCTGAGAACCTCTTTATGCAACATGGAACATTATAATGTGATCCTTGGGCTTTATCTTGGGTCATGTGCTAGTTGTTTTTCAACCTCAGTTAGATGAGTTGTTACCCCTAGATTTTCTGAGAGACCATGTGGGTCGTGCCACTAGTGATGCTAGATTACTGAATCTAGTAGGTTATTGACAATGGAGATAGACCATATGCTGACAAGTGATTTCGATCTGAGTAAGTCCGTTGATTTTTTGAAGAGTTTTTTAATAAACTATCATGATTAATGTCCATATGTTCCTATTTTATTTCTATTGAACATTGGTTTTTTGTTCTATTTTTATATGCATAATGGAACTGTTTACATTATTTATGGTCATAGATGGTTGTTCACCATGTTTGGAAACTTTTATTTGGGATTTTTTCATAAAAAATGATTTGAAAAGGAATATTTTAATAAAATAGGAATGTATTGGGTGTTTTTTTAATAATGGAATTTCTGTAAAGTTTTGTTTAGCCCTTCAGATTCATAAAACCCTATATTCTAAATGTATTTAAAACTAGTGTTTCTATTAAATGATTGGAAATAAATTGTATACACTCTATAATGCATACCAAATGAACTGTTTATGCTCACACCCTACTTTTTTTACTCAGTGTCAGTAGACCAAAGCTTCTTTTCAAGTTTAGGTTTCTAGTTTGGGTGTATGCCTTTGAAGAATAATGGTCTTGTCGTTGGTGTAGACTAAGAGGTCACAAGGATATCAGGTTCGTTCTAATTGGGTTTAATTTTTATCATTTTATGTTTAGTTCAGATGTTGTATCTGTATTTGGTTTGTGTATTTACTTTTGTTCAGTTACTGGTTTATTTTTCTGTGCTCTGATTTTTATATTTAATCTTAGTTGTTATTTGGGTGAAATATTTCTCACTTTTATAATCATTTATGCCCAGTTCTAGTTGCCACCTCAAGAGGACTAGGAATGAATCTCTAGAATTTTCTAGAACTAGTTCAAGTTTCTATTTGGATGATAGTGGGACATGTTTTGTGGGAACACAAAATCATAGAATATAAAAAGGCAATGAAGAAGTAATATAACCTAATGAAAATAATTTTACTTATGAAATTATTTACCACTTGGTAGAATTTAAGTCAAATACCATGGGAATAAATAATTAAAATAGAAAAATAAAATAAAACAAATTATGAAGGAATTATTATATTAAATGTTAAATTGGAGGTATGTACACCAAATAAAAGAAATTAGGTGAAAAAAATTAATGCGTGCACTAGGGAATGGAAAATGATATGAAGTCCCTTACCACACATTTTTTTTAGTTGAATATGATTTAACATCTTGTATAATGGCTTTAAGAATGTTATTAACTTATAACAGAATCATATTAATATTTATAATATCATATATGATACTTTCATAACATCTTATCCCATGTTCGTTAATAATCATTAATTATTATTATTATTGTTGTTGTTGTTGTTGTTGTTATTGTTGTTGTTTGGTGTTAACAGACTTTCATTCTCAATCATGTTTTCACATGAATTTTTTGGTAATTGAGACTATTATATAGTTACATAATTAATAAATTGATATTAATGTTAAAAAATAACATATTTAATTAATAAATTCATTTTTATAATCATTCTCAATTGTTCACTACTACAAAATCACATTTAACAGCGATGATATGCATGTGTGCTATGAAAAAACGTTGAGAAATGGAATATTTAGAAGTGATAAAGAAATAAAATCTAAATTGAACCCTTTATTAGTGCTTCTTTTAGCGCTGAAAAGGGCCCCATTATCACCACGTTTTTTTTTGCGCTAATTAATGGTACCCTTTATCAGTGATTTATTTTTAGCATTGCTAAAGGATACCCCTTATCAGTGCTTTATTTTTAGCTCTCATAAAATAATCCTTTATTAATTCTTTTTTAGCACCGATAAATGTCTGAATAAATAAAATAAAATATATATGTAAATAAAAAATAAAAAATGATTTCATTAAAAAAATATTAAAAATATTATTAGTTAAATAAGTATTGATAAAAATGAATAAATTTATTATACAATATAAAAATTATAAATACTAATAATTTGTTTATATTAAATATATAGATATATGAAAAATAAAAATTATGCAAATTAAAAATAAAAATAAGTAAATTGAGACGAATATTAAAAATTTTGTTAATTTTATGATTGTTGATAATGTTAATAAATAGTATATATTAAATATATATATATTAATTTATATGAATATGATTTATATTCTAATAAATATTATTTATTATTTTCATTAAATAGTAATATATTTAGGGAATAATGGTTTATAATTACAAAAATATTATGAATTAAAAATAACAACTAATTTCATCTAGTAATGGATACAATTTAATGTAGTTTGATTTTTAATTTTATTACATAGATCAAAAATATTATTCTGATTTCACCTATATTTAATTAATAGATTTATATATACATACACAAAAACAAATATATATTTTTTTGGAATTTAATCAATTTATTTTATTTATTTTATATATTTTTATTTACTGTGTTTTAAAATTTTCAGTATGTATTCATCTTTATTTCAATATATATAAATTTTTTAATTATTTATATTAATCAATATTATCCAAATTTTTAATATTTTATTCATTTTTAATTAATCAATTTTACTGATAATTAGCATGCATGAACTTAAGATTAAATATTCATTAATAATGTTAAAAAATATTTGAAAAAAAATATTAATAAAAATATATATATAGAAATTTATCTCTACTATTTTTATACATTTATAATAACAAAACAATATAAATACAAAATAATTATTTAAAAATTATTTATACAGTTATAAATAATTATTTATAAAAGTATAATGAATTTATTTCAATAATGAATATATTTACTATGTTTGAGTATACATATATAATCATATAAATATATACAATGATATAAATATTATTTTTTAAAACATATTTCTATGATTATAAATAAATAATTATATAATAAAATAATTGTAAAATTTTTATTCTATAAAAAGTATTATTATAAGTATTATAATTATATATATTAACATTAATTTTTTAAAACATTATTATTATTTTTTAAAAAGGTATTATAAGTATTTATCATCATTTTCTAGTTCTCGTTAAAATTCATTTTATCAGTGCTTATTAACTTATCATTGTTAAAAGGTATATTTATTAGAAATTTTTTTGAAGCACTAGTGGAATCACGTAATGAAACATTAATAATTACAGAGATAATCATAACATGATACACCCATGGAAGATGAACTGATATATGAATATATTCATCAAATGTCTATGTGAACACCCTTAGATTAATATAAAATATTTTATTTTATTTACACCATATAGATAAAGGGAATATAGTTTAGTCAATAATTTCCAAAAAAAAATTGATGTATTTCAACTTGGTGAACATCGTTCAATCATATGATGTAAATATAGTGTATTCATAGTGGAAAATCATATGATTAAAACACATATTTATACATATTAGATGATTGTAAAAGAAAAATCTAGTAATGGATCATTATTAAAATAAATAAGAACATTAACCAAGAAATTTAGAGAAAATGGTGGATGGTATTATTTGAATAATTTCCTTAATCAAGCATAAAATATGTTGATGGATGTTGATTTAGGATAAATTTATTTTTTAGTAACTTTAATAAAATACCTTTGGAAATTAGTAATATTCATTTGGTTTTTCAAATAATTCATTTTCATATAAATATAATATATAACAAGGAGAATAATAATTTACTTTTGAAAACATGAAAATGTAAATAAGAAGTTTCCTAAAAAATGTATTAAATATGTGGCACATGGAAAATGTTAAAATTATAATGTTTTCAAATATTTATGAAGTATAAACTTTCGAAAAACGTTAAACATTTTAAAAATATTAAATATGGTCAAAGTCTTATAATATGACTTTAATAAAATATTGAAGAAATTATAAGTAAAATTATAAAATAATCCAATTAATATGGTCTAGGAAGAAGAGTATTCCAAACTAAAATGAAGATAAATTGTTAGACTCCTAAAAAAGGGTAAATAATTATCCAAATGATTAAATTAAATAGTGAGAAGATATATAGAACTGTAAAAATAATTATAGGATAAAAAGGGATAGTGGTTTTATAAATAAATATAATACAATTTTCCTAGATGCATTATGTTTAAAAAGAAACCCCGATTTGAAATTGAGAAAGAATATAAAACACTTATGATATTGATAAAATAATAATCAAAATAATATAAGATGTTTACCACGAGATGGAAATTAAGATATCATTATATCAATGATATTCATTATAAATGACCTAAAAATTGTAGTGAATACATAATATAATAGAAATTATGATTTGAAATATCAAACATGTCCCATGAAATTGATAATATATTCAAATAACCCTTACAAGTAACATAATCATTATGGTAAGAATATTTTTAAAATAAGGATATAAGGGAGACTATCAAACCCAAAAAATGAGTAGATTTATCATATATTTTTTCTTATGTATAATAAATAAAACATCGAACAATAAAGTTAAATACGAAATCTTGTAACATAGTGAAAGAAAATTGATTTAACAGAAACCACCACCTTGTTTCCCTGTTATGCAATCTAACCTCTTATAAAAAAATATAAAAATCTTAATATTAAATTTCCTAACCTTATTCACATAAAATAAATTTTATATATTTCATTTATATTAATTTATTATGAATATATCAGTTAGTTATATTTAATATTTACCATATGGTGTTACTAAATATAATTATATTGCACATACATTATGTAGTTGATTTCAATCTCCATTATTTGATACAATGATAATAAATTATTGATTATTCAAGGTACTATAATAGATAACTTATGGGTATTAGGGGTTCAAAACCAAGTCATAATTTCTTTCTCCCACCCACCCCTACACAAAATTAAATTGGAGGTAACTCTATGATAGGATGGAATTACATTGACACTAATTGTATATTTTTACCACACCATTTGTAATGGGAATTAGTACAAGAGGCCCCTACTTGATGGAGGGGGAGTTCACATGCGAATGACACATACAAACACCAGCATGGTTGGTTAGCGCACTACTATTGGTGAGACCGATAGATCTTACGAACCCTGTCTCAATAGTGGGGGTGATGATAGTCGGTCAACATCAACCAACACAACAATGTGGAGTGGGCCCATAAATGGGTGGACCATTGATATTTTTTCATGCCTTTCATGACTGATAGATGGAGGGTCCTTGTATAACTATATAGGTGACCGACCATAGTAGGTGGTCTATATAATTAGGTTGTGGAAGCAGCCCCCACTCCATGATGGAGTGTCTTGGATGATGGATCATTCATTTCATGGTCTATAGAAGGTTCACTGATCCTATGGTGGGACTGGCAGTATAAGGCACCGACTGCGATAAGTCTGTTGAGCGATTGCAAAAAACCCTCGCACGATGGTCAGGGGTTGTACACAATGTGGCTCGCACTTGTAAGATGTAGGATAATGTATAATAGGTCCATTGAGTCAGTTACATTTGAAAAATTGGTTATTATTAATGGGACATCAAGCCTTTATGTATATTTCCTTTCATCCATCAAAAATGTGTAGTTCTTCTGGCTATAAATTGTTCTATAAGTGTTGGTGGATGGGTTTTCCCATGCGGGATATGCCATGTCCTTATGAAAAGTGGGTATGGATGTGTGTGTGTTTTTTCCCTGGAATTTTCCCCTAATAAATAATTTAAATTATAATAATATTTTTATTTATGTTCTCATAGTAATCTATGATAGAGTTTTATAGCGTCTTTCATGTAGGTGGTTAAGAATACCTAAACTGGAACACACTAAAAACATGATGGTGAGTAGGGTCATAATACTGTATAATACCATTATTATAGAATAATAATGTTATTATTTATATTTTATTTAGTTATAAAAACATATTTATGTTTTTATGGACAAATAATGAAAATAAATATAAATAAGTGTAAATTTTTACTACGTGGAGGTGGTAGTCTGGACATACTCATGATAATTATTCTTTTGTTTTTTTTTTGTTGATATGAAGGCATAATTAATGGTCCTTCCATCAATATAATAACACCTAAATATATTAACTATACATATTTCATTATATTATTATTTTTAGTGAATGTGTGGAAAATAAATATTCATATGAAAAGGTTATCACACCGGGACATCAAACTTTCTCTTGAAAGTCACCTATAAAATGAATGTCTTATGCTAATTTATAGTGATAAGGGGATTTAAAAATTTTAAAGGACTTATAAAAGTGTAATATATTTATCTGTTTTAATAAAAAAAATTAATGGAAACTAGAGCATTAAAATTTTTGAAGTGATCCAATTTTATAAGTGAAAAAAGACAATTTTGGGAATACCCATTAGATGTCAATAGTGGATTGAACTATTCAAGGTTCAATGGATCCAAAATATATAACTAATTGTGTGTGAGGTGATATTAGGTTTGTAAATCCACTAAAACTCATATTTTCACATTTTTTAACTATGTTTCAAGAATTTTACCACTTCATTTTTTATACATTTAAACATTTTTGGGTTTTACATTATTGACTTGTTTTTACCATATTAATATTTATTTTATTAAAAATATAATTAGACCCTTATTACCATGTTTTTATGTTATTAAATTTAGTTATTAATACATGTAATCTAATTCAATTTCTAATTAAGAGAAATATTTAATATCAATTTTAATATTTTATATATAGAAAAACCCATTTTGTAGAAAAATGTAATTTTTAACATTACATGTTCTTAATATTATATTACCATAATTAACAATTTAATGAATTAAAAAATATTTTTATATATTATAATACCAAATATAAATTCTCTTATATACAACAGATCAATTTATTTTACTTTATAATAATTAAAATGCATTAATAAAATGATTATTAAAAAATAAAATTTCTACTATTATCGTCATAATTAAATTTAATCTTAGTAATCATAGCTTTATTCTTAAGAAATAAAAATTAAATTATTAGAAAATATGAACTTGTTGATATAAAATTTGAATTATTTTATTTTATATTTAATATCTACAAGTGATGATAATTAATTTTATATATAAATGAATAAAAATAGTTTTTAGAGTAAAATAATACTTATGTTTCCAAAAGTTTTAACATGGGTTATTAATATTTAGAAAAGTAATTTTAAGTGATTTATTTAATTTATAAATATATATTTCATTGAAAAACCATTTCAAAAAATTTAACTCACTAATGTATTACCATAATTTTTTAAAAGTGTTGGTTTTATCAAAAAATGTATTTTATAACTATTCACCTATAAAACAAAAATTAAATCTATGTTAATTTTGATATGATGAATTAAACAAATGAATTAATTTTTTTAAAATTTAAAATCTAGAGTTTATAAATTTATATTTTATATTAACATATAATGTATAATTAAAACTGCTATAAAAAGAAGATTTTCTTTTAAAATGTTAAGTGTTCTTAGTCCTATTTTTTCTACATTTATAATTGATTAAAATATTTTCTATTTACTAGAGGTTTTATTATTCTTAATGTTTCTTAATAATACTCTTGTAACATATTTTAGCTCTTTTTAGTTTGGTTTTATGTTTGAAATAATATATCAATCATAGTATTAACTTAATAAAAAAAATATTTTCCAAAATATTGATGCGTTACATGATGGGTCTGAAGGACAACAATGGATTTCCAAATGGGTGAAGCAATATGTATTGTGAGGTTTGAGTAAATATTAGGTCGTGTCATGGATATGAGGAATGGATGAGCTTGGTGTGTGGTTTTTGGCTGTTATGTGTCATTTTCTTTATGTGATTGACTATTTTCTTCTGATAGGCAACGAACCCAGTGGGGGGAGTGGATATGAATGCCTTACTATGAGTGAGATAGTGCATGTGGGAAAGCTATAGTAATATTTATTCCTTGAATCATGTTTTAATATGGTTCCAAAAATGAGTTAGATGGTGTAGAATATGATTAGGTTGGGCCTCTCTATGAGTGAGACAAAATTTCTGGATCTACCAAGAGTGATATAAGGTCTCTAGAAAGTGTGAAACAACCTAAGATTGGATGGAAGGACTTCCATGTGTGAGATAGATTCCAAGATGTGATGAGATGTGGGACTGGATGAAGAGACCACCGTAATTGAGATAGGTTGAATGTGTGATTCAGGATATTTATGGAACCTACTTTGAGTGGGAAGGTAGAAGTTGAGATTTGGATGTACAACCTTACCTGCAAGAGAGGTTGGCCGCGATTATGAATATGAGACCTTTCTCAGAGGTAGTAGTGGAAAGGAAGGGGATGACTCCCTATACGGAGTCTACAAGTATGTGTGGGGTTTTATAGAATGAGACAATGAGGTAGATTCTAGCATGGCACCAATGTAGGTATGATCAAGTATCGTGGTGGCCTACTTTTCACATGGTGACCTATTACATAACAAATCATTGGTGGTCTGGATATCACACGATGTTAATGGTGCTTGTGTGACATATTTATTTCTTTTTTGTGCATATATTCATATTATTCCTCATATTAGGGTCACACAATGAGTCCAATCTATGATTAATTTCTCACCATTTTGAAAGTACCATGGTTTGTGTATAAACCTTATGTATTCTTTCAAGATAAGTATAGGCCATGTATATGATCACTTTATAACTTCATCATAGGTATGGGGCGATGTGTTATGGTATAGGGATGGTCATATGACCAATATGTGTAATTTTTTACTTTATTTACATTCATAAATGATCAACCCAGTTGGATGTTAATGCACACTTTTGATGAACATGATTCAGTATGACTTTATAGGGTACATTGTTTCATAGAATTGTTACTATATGATTATGTTTACTCTAATGTTTTTGATGGATGATTATTTAGTTATTTTAGCTATTTACTTACATTTATTTGATTTTTTAGTCTCCCCATTGTATATGTTAGGCCCCCATTACTTGTTGAAAATCTCTAGCTTGTTTGGAGAAACGATTTAGGCCACATATACCTTCAACTAGAACAATCATTCCTGGTTGGGGCGTCATGGTTCACATATTAAGACTCACTTACGAAGTGAATTATTTCATATTATGATTTATTTGATATTATGATTTATATTGTGTTTTTATTTACATTATTTCAAGGTCCACCCTACATTATATATTATCTTATTTGTTATGTTATGTGATTCCTTTATATCATCACCTATTTTCTATACACTCAATCTTATTTACAATGTATAATGAAAATAGTTTTTGAAAATAGAATGAGAGTTGGTATTGTTTTTCATAAAAAATAATCAAAGTATATTTTTTTGAATTTTATTTCTAACTAGAATTTATAGTTTAGATTAGAAAATGAATTTAATAGATTCATGGTGTTATCCAACTAGGATTTCAATCAATCATTATATACAAACACCTTTCTATGTATATTTCCTTTTATCCTCATATATTTATTTAAATATATGGTTACTGATGTTATTATTAAGAGTATACCATTATATCTAATATAAAGTGATAGAGGGGATGATATAGAAGGGTTCATCTGTCATAATGACATAGTTGGGATTCATTTCATTTTTCCTATAATTTGTATAACATATATATGATACTTAATGTACTTTTACATAGATATTGTGAATTTTGTGTAAAATATTTATATGTTTTTTTATATATTTTTATTATATTAGACTCATTTATTTAATATAGTTAAAAATGGAAAACCCTTCCTATTTTATATATGTAATAAAGTTTAGTCCAAATTTATGCCTAGTTACATCAAGAATGTGACTTAGGTTTATTTCTTGTCAGTTTGAGCATGAATTACTTATATTTGGATTAGTATATTATCAAATCAGTACTAGGTACATGTCAATATTATTATTCCTCCCTATAGGTAAACCTAAGAAGAAAATGAACAATATGTGATAAAACAAAACCAAAAATCCTTTAAACTAAACAAATCGCAACCCCCTAGATATGAGAAATAATGTTCTCCAATTGTCACTTATTAAGTATCGCTCAAAAAACAAGAAACTAAAATTCACCAATAAAGGTGAAAGATAGATCTATATGGGAAAAAAATCGAATCCTCTACCATATCAAACAATACAAGCTCATAAACTTGTTAACCAATTCTTACCTATGATTATATTGGTATTTGATATATCTAAGATAAAAAAATCTAAATGATGTACCAAAACATTTATAACAAAGGAAAAATATGGAAATCATATAAACTAATTTTACCTCTTCACTAACTAGGTATCTATATTCAATAACTAGAACAATAATTCAACATTAAACTATGATCACACACAAAATAAAAATAAATAAAATAATGAAAATAAATAGTTTAAAAATTAAAAATAGACAAAGAAGAATTGAATAGTATCCTATAATGAAGTATATGATTACCCACACCGATATTAGTTGGAACCATATCCAAGGTGAATATGTACATAAAGGTCACCCCAAATTCCTAAACCTGAGTTGTCTAACAACTTAAAGATGAACTGACCTAATAAAATGATCTTTTTCTAACCTATTACTCTATAAAAATAGATCTCACAAAATAAACATGGTAACCACATTACTAATATCATCTTATAGATATAAATGATTCAAGGTTATAAATAGTACCATGTTCTTCACTTTCATAAAAACCTCGCTAAAAATAATTTTGGTGATATCCTAATCTGTTATAAAGCATCCCTTCTTCTACTCACTCAAATACAAATATAAATTATAGAAAATATAAACAAATTTAAAATGATAAAATGAAGTTATACCTTCAAAAAATTGAATGATAATAATCCATATATGACATTCTAATCACAATCATACCTAAAAACATTACTCAAAACTCTTTTTTAGAAAAAACTAAAGATGAAATCCTATAACATACTTGATGGTTTCGGGTGCAGCAGAAGCATGTGGAGGTGGGATATATATAAAATTTTCTTTTAATAATCATATCCCAAAACCAATAGAAAAGATATTTGACAAAAAATTTATTACTATTTTATTTAATATTTTAAGAAAAAATACCTGTGATTAAGAACTTTTTTGTTGTTTAATGTTGATCATCTAAAAATACCCTTTGGTATTACCTTCGTTGTGTTGTGAGGATCCAAATATAGAATCCCTCTAGTGGTGATATACATGTGGTACTATGATCTCAAAAAAACACCACTCAATCTTCAGGTGCTAGCATTATGAGTATAATGTCTTGCATTGTTCTTTCTTTATCACTCTTTTTTCAGTTTGGATTAAATCTATCTTTAACTTCTCATTCTTGAGAGGGATGGAGATGGATATATTGATTGAGAATTTATTGTTCATAACAATTATCTATTCATAATTTTGGTCTCTCGACACAATAGAAATATTCACCTATTTATAGAGTTGGGATTTATGTTTAAATATTATTTAATTGTACAACAACTATTAAATAACATTAATTCACTATAATAAATACCATTACACAAAATAATAATTATATAATTATAATTTGTTGGTGTAATGACCCCGAATTATATTAATGATATTTCCCTAATAATGTTTATTTTATATAGTATATATAATATAAAATCACATAGATATCACAATATAAAACTTATAAATAAATACTGAATGAAATAAGAGGTATTTCTAGAATATTAGGAACCTATGCCGATAAAAGAGTAACTTGACCATACGAATAGTAATATGAACCTTATGAATAGTAAATCAAACAAATGAATAGTTACCTCACCCATTAAAGTATAAATAAAATTAGGAATCTTATAAATAGTATTATCATATAATTATATCATAGTATAAGTGGATGAATACTTTAAAAATTATTAATTAACTTTTTCTATTTTTCATAAGTCATGAATATTTTATTTTAATTTTTTAATTAATAAATTATTTTAAAATAAACTTTGTTTCCATTAAATGTATTAATAAATTAATATTTTTATGTCTTATGATTTTTGGATAATTTCATGAGGCCTTAGTTAATTTTTCAGAGTTTCATAAAATTAGTATCAAATTTCAAATCTGTATTTTTTTGTAAATGATTATTTTTATTAAAAATTAAATTTATCTTATTTATAAAAATATTTTCATAAAATGGATTTAATTTTTGAATATTACATATCTATAAATTTTTGGGGTGAATTTTTGGTATTTTTCTAAAATAATTTAATTTTTGGGGATTAATAAAACACATTAATTTACGGTATAAATACATTATAAGTTAAATAAACTATTCCTTGTGTTATGAATGATGCAAGAACTATAATATCTAACATACATTAATTATTTTAATATAGTTGGTGATAATTATCATACTATTCATAGTCTTGAGTGAAAATAACAAACTAATGAACAAAATAGTGAGAAAATGCCCCTCTCCTCCACTATAAATATCGTGCCTCAACATCACTTCTCCTCACAACATAAAATAATTGATACTTGTCCAAATTATGCCCAATAATCTCCCAAAACATTTACCTCAGGTCCATGATCTACTGGTCTCATCAAAAGACCATAAAAATTCCCTTAAAAACGTTCTCAAGGTGGAAAATTCAAGAGGTAAAAATCAATTTTTCCTTTTATTTATTTTCTTTTAAATTTATTTTATTTTCTTATCCTTCCCTAGCCTCCCATAACCAAAGATACATGATAAATCTAGTATCATTAAAATAATTTAATTCCATAATGTTAATGTAATATCCATCATCATTCTTCTTTATCTCTCTCATTTAGTCTATTAATGAAAACATCACATGTGATGTGTCAAATTACCGACATCATGGATAATGCACTTTAATATTAAAATAACTCATTTAATACTGGACATTAAACCATTTTTATGGTTGTAAAATATTATAGTATATGTATTACAAACTATTTAATATTCTAGAACCAGTATATATACATAATATTAATTAATATGATAAAACTAGTTTGTGAAGATTGGAAAACCGCCAAAATAATCTTAATGATTATCACTAACATTTTATCTAATGAATCATACCCATTACATATAAACTAATTAATTATATAAAAATTAAATATTTTTATTCTTATTAATATCATATAAATTTAATTCTATATAATTATACCTGTCTCACTTGAACCTTTATACTCATATATAAGAATAAATATCGTGAAAACCAAAGAAATGAACCCTCCTGAGCGATACAATTGTATCTTATAACTCATAAAAAATACCATAAATGAAATTAATAAAATTATAATAAATAAAATAAATTTTTAATATTTTATTAATGAAATTATTAATGACTCTAATTTCATGTTACAAGAGATTAAGTACAAGTGAAGAACACTTTCGGACATATGGTAAGGGTTTTCTTAACTCGCTTTCATTTCCGTGAGATATTCCTTAGTCTCCACTATTTCATGTGTGTGGAGTATGTATACTTACAATTGACATTAAATATCATGAATATATTTATCTTAATTTTATTTAATGTATTATTTTCTAACAATTAATTTAATGGGGCATTGTTTCGTATGTTTTCCATATGGCAAGAGATTCTACACGAACCTCTATTTTCCTTCAAGTTACTCTTTCTCTCTCTTTACACCAATGTAATTATTCATTTTTTTTCTGTAATTCTTATATATTCTGTTTATATGTTCAAAACACATATATCCATGTCATTCCATCTTTCTTTCATGGAAAATACATGTTTGAAAAGGTTCCCTTCTCAATTATACCTGATAAGAATACCTGATTAAAGGGAACATCTCAATTTCTTATCCATTTTCAAGTACCATTCATAACATATTTTAAAAAAACAATATTTTTATAAAATAACTAATTTTTTCATGAAAACATGTTTCTTCATTTCTATTTTTATACAAAAAAATATGATAAATACAAATGAATTTTCCAAAACAACTCTTCATTGCAAAGTAAAAAAACATTATTTCTATCAAGAATTCATTAATGATTTTATTAATGTTTTTTCATCTATTTAAACACCTATATTGAATATTATTCCTTATTGATATATATTTATTATGATTATCCCCCAAAATATTTTATTAAATGGTTTATTATTGTTCTGATTGTGGATGTTCTATCTTAATACTATTCACTTTACTACTCTTAATGGTTAGTGATTATGTTTACCGATTGGGAAAATTTATTTATATTTCATATGTATATGTTGTTTATATTTAACCCCATTCATATGAGGAATTAATTGGACTTAGTATGTGATGATTGGTTCCCTCTATAGCAGCTTTTTGCATCGATAGGCCTCATGTGGCAAGCTAGACTGGGTTTTTACCTATTATATATGGTGTCTTCGTCGAGGACTTGATAATATTTTTATGATGTTTTTCATTACGTATTACCTCATTAGGAAACTAGTAATTGATATTCCATGTGTTTATTTCACTGGTATAATATTCATGGTTAATTTTCATTCTCATGCGGTTATTTATGGGATTATTTTAAAATGCTTTTATTCCTTACACATTATGCTCAAGATTATGTTTTTCAGGAATGTGTTTTAGTTATACACCATGCCTTGTTGTTTATTTTTATTATATTTTTTTGTATTTATTAATATTTCTGAGCATATGAGCTCACCCCTTTATTATATTTCATCTTCCCCAGGGTGTTAAGTTATATACTATGAATGATTTACAAGGAAAAACGATAGGAAAAACATTTCTTCAAATTAATTTTCTATTTTTTATTTCATTTTGAGTTGTATTGTAAAACTTTTGTTTTTGTTTTTATAAGGTTATTAAACTATTCTGTCCATTTGTATGTGATTTATTTTACCTAGTAATAATGAAATAATGTAAGGTACCGCCTTTGGACTACTAGGGTTGGGGTTTTCATAGTTGGTATCAGGGAAATTTTAGTATAAACCGTAGAAAATTGATTTAGAAATCATAGATTAAGGAACATAACCCTAAGTTAGACATTGAGATTTAGAATATAATAAAATCCTATAACTTTGGTGAGGTAGAAATTATTTTCATCTTACTAGAAATTTATCCATGTATCGATACGAAAATTGGATGTGGTTCTGCCACAAATGTACGTAGGGGTAAAAACTCAAATAAGGTGTGTTGGGTGTAACTCGGGGTAACCTGGTACACAACTACGAGCCTAACTGTGCACTAGGTTTGACACACCTGGGGGATATTCATAGGATAAGTTACATTTTTATTACAATCCATTATGAAGGATTTATAAATAAATATCCCCCAAAATAAACCAGGTTTTTGATTATGAGATTTGATATGCATAAAATTTCAATTTATGTTAAGTATTTTTTGTTGGAGTTGGTGGCCTAACACCAACTATTTTGTAATTTATTCATTAATGAAAGCTTTATCACATCTTGATTGTTCTTTTGTGTGACAATTCATGTGATGATGTCCTAAGGATAGCTGTTTCATTAAAGGGTCATAGCGGATCCCTACTATGATGAGAACTCGGAAGTGCCATAACACTATTCTTGAATGTATGTTCTACGGCCGGATGATATTATTTGAGGGGAACAAATAATACATGTCATTAGGGGTGAGGAATCATAAAACATTGAGGCACCTTCTAATGGTGTGCGCCCTTGGTAATATCCAAGAGGATATTATGAGAACGAGACCCGCCCGTAGGAAATCCACATTTCATAGTGTCATTGGATTTTCCAATCTGTGGACGTGTGTATTGGTCCTTAGACTTTAAGATTATTATTAATGAGTATTACAACTCATGCACTTAGATGTATTGACGAAAACTGTGATGACACACTGTTCGCAGTGAGGTAGGATACGTTGGGTGTGTCACGAGTAATACTGCATTAATAGATAATGCGAGAAAGGATTTGTCCCTTTTGTTCCATAACAGAAGTAGATATCTCAGGTCGTTTGATGGAATTGATATAGCCTACTTAAATCCATGGCCATGGTACGTTATGGGAGAGTTCAATTCTGAGAATTCAAAGAAAGAATAATCGAGCACATGGGTTGATGGCACTAGTATGCAATCCTCTTGATTAGAGATATCGAGACAAAGTAATTATATTACAAGGCCAGCGTTCGTAGGAGGTGACACGTCATTTTGGCGTTAACATCTTTCTCTATGGGTGCTTTGGCATGTTGCTAGATGTTAACCTTGGACTTTAGGTAGGCTCTGCCTAATGCCACTGAGAAAGAGGCCTAGAGGGTCACAAACTAAGTGTGTCCATGTATCTTAGTTAAATATTAATTTAACAAGTTGAATAAAGATTATTCCTGATTGTGGTTTAATAATTATTCAAGGATGTATGATTGCATTTATTTCAACACTAGTTATTCGAGATAATATATCCTGGGTGAAATAATATGTATTTATTAGCGAGTAATGCAGTTACATTTATTTAAGAATTAAAGAGCCATTACTCAAGGTCTAATAAATGAGGTGGAGGAAAATATATAAAAGTGGAAAAATAAAAGTACACGCCGTGTATGTTTTTACATACACGCCGTGTAGTTTGTTTTTTCGGGATTCGTGATAAAATATTGTTTATTTAATTAAATGATATTAAATGTGATACATTGGATGCATGTCAAGTAATAGTGATGGTCAACTGTCATTATTAAGACATGGTGCATTACTAAGAATTAAATGAAATAATTAAATGCTTTTGGGAAATTAATTCATTTTATTATTCTAAGTATTATAAATCCCAATTACATTATTCTCAATAGGGTTTAGCCACTTGGGGTGTGCATAATGGATTTGGAAATACTCTCAAACCAAGAAAAAATTATCATTCCACTAAGAACTCCCTCAAGTTACGAGAGCGAGATCCTCCACCGGATCAAGGCGGTTGAAGGTGTACATCGCAAGTGAAGGCTCTTCCGCGCTAGGACCCAGAGATCCCTTCGGAGATGTCCAGAGATACGTGGCACACGTGTGGATCACCACTAGAGGAATCCTACACTTGGATTCTATGACACAACGACGGATCCCAGGATCGTGACCAGAGAATCCAACGAAGAAAAAATTCCATCGAGGTAATTCTTATGAATTAATTAAATTAATTATAACCAACATATGATGATCCTCCTCAAGGGTTCTGGAACTCTTTTTTTTTCTTTTTCGTTCTTCGTTCTATTCCGAAGATCCAGCATTTTATATCATGACTGATCTCGGATTGAACGTCATTTAACGCTAAAATTAAAGTTGGGCAATCCCACCAATGCGCTTCCGCTGCGCCCGGAACCTACAATTGGTATCAAAGCGATCATATCGTTGATTATAAGTATTTAGTTTTTCATTGGTGATTTACGCATTTAATAACTTATTTGTTTCAATTCAAGTTTAATCGTTCTGGAAATCTGAATATTGAGATCCGTTCCTCCTCCCTCGTTTCTCATTCACCTCACAGAAATAATTTTTGCTTTTAATTTTGATTAAAATAAAATAGAGGAACTCATCCAGAGGAGCCAAGCGTTTCTGGCTGTACAACACCAAAATACACAGAGTGTATTCGGAAGTACATTCCATGTAGTCTAGGTTCAATGCATTGACTGATCCTCCAAATCAGGCTGTGTATTGAGGTCATTTATGACACCATGTGTTGACCCAAAACAGGTGGCACACGGTTTCCGGATTACACGATGTGTGGTCCAACTGAACACGACATGTAGTCCCTTCAGGTTTGGGTTGGTCCTGGTACCATGTACATGGCTTGCCTGGTTGGAAACCATGTAATGCAGAAACTACACAGCGTGTGTCCACTGAACACGTCGTGTACTCCAAAAAAATTCTGAAGTACATTAACACGCCATGTCCCCGGGCGTGTACTTTGGATGGACGGAGAAGAAAAGTACACGCCGTGTAGTCAGAACAACACGTCGTGTACTCACCCAAATTAGGCAGATTCATTAAAATTTATTTATTATATTATACAAACCCTTGAGACATGTACTATAGTGCAGGCATAAAGCTGAGGCACAACACGTGATAGGTGTTTTATAAATGTGTGTTTAATTTAACATCTGCATAATGAAAGGGAATTCACCGGGTTGCCTCCAAGGTACAAGTTATGTACAAGGATAATTCTTAATGAATTTATTTGTTTAAAATTATGATGGATGAGAATATCAAGGAAGTTCAGAAAATGGTTTAAGATAAAAGGATTGATTAATTAAATTTAATTAATTAATTCGAGCGTGATTTATCTTAAACAAGAACGATTAAATAATTGAATGCTAGTTTTATTTATTCGTAAATATCGTTGCATGTGTGGATGATCATGATCTAGAATGAGACCTTTTTATGTGAATGGTTTCTTTTAATTTATTTATTTAAATTAAATTTGTTGGCCTACAAGCCATCTCCTCATTAATATGTAGGGCCTGTGTTCCCAAGGATTCTTTTATGTAAAAACCCCTTTTTACCCCTCACCTACGTGTGAGATAAATTCACATGTAATGGATGGAGCTCCCAAGCTAGTGGAGGCGGCTCAAGTCAGGAGCCGAGGTGAAACCAATCCAAGGAGATACAAATGTGGATAGGTGGAAAGATGTAAACACAAACCCTCAAGGTTCAAGGTGTTTCACCCCTAGGTATTGGGTTAGTTTATCAACTGCTAGATAAACTAACCAACAGAACAAGCTCATGATCATACCATTTATTTTATTTATGTCATTTTCATGGTTTATTTATTGTGGGTGTGTTGTCACGATCACCTAATTAATGAATATAACAAGCATGCAAGACGGAACTAAAATAAAAACCGATTTATACGTAAAAATTATCTTAGACATGGTTAATCACATAAGTATATCCCCCTTAATATTAAAAGCATGTAATCAAAGATAATAAAATGGCAATTTACATATAAGGATAAAATCCCTCAAAAGAAATATTAAGTCGGTATAGCCTTCCATAATCTTGGTTTGAATCGAACCATAGTTCAAAGTGCTTGACCAACCCTAGTTGGGGTGCTCTCAATTATCGGGGAATTCTAATTCAAGGTTTTGGGTTGACTTGAAATGGTTCGCATCAAGGGTTGACTGCCACAGCAGGACTTGGTGTGACCAAGAGGAAAAGGTTGAGGAAATCCAAAATAAAAGGATTTCACGATTAGGGAGTCCACACATTAGATCAAGGAGTAGTGAGTTAATGCAGTTGGCATTTGGAATTCCTACCTAAAACCCTTCAAGTTTCTTGACCAACCTTAGTTGGGGTAATGCGAAGGGAAATATGGATCCTTTCCACTAGAGTATTCAGGCAACAGAATATTTCGAAGTCAATGGTTAGGGCTATTGGATTTCGATAAAATAGTGGGAGACTAATATGTATTAATTTATTTATTTGTCTCAATTTTTGTAATGAAGTACTAATACTTTTCTCATCTTAATTTGTAGAAACGGAAAGAAAATGACATCAATCATATCATTGTGCACCATACTCGAGAAGGAAAACCTTCTCACCAGCACCAATTTCCAAGAGTGGAAGAGGCATTTACGCATCGTCCTTCGCCACGAAAGGAAATTGTATATGCTGGAAGAGAATATTCCAGTTGCACCTGGGAAAGAGGCCAGTGATGAGGAATTATCTCTCTATATGAAACACATGTATGATGCCACATATGTCTAGTGTTTCATGCTATCTTCCATGTCTAATAATCTTTTGAAGCAACATGAAAACATGGACGCATATAGCATGATGTCTCACCTTAAGGATCTATACCAAGAGAAGGCGAGACAGAAGAGGTATGAGATCTCCAATGCTTTGTTCACCGTGAAGCTTGGACAGTCTGCGCCGGCTGGGCCTCATGTAGTCAAGCTTATTGGCTACATTGAATGCCTGGACATATTTGGGATTAAATTCCTGGATGAGTTGCGTACAGATCTCATCCTATCATCACTGCCCAAGACCTTCTCTAGCTTCATTGTCAACTATAATATGAGTAGCAATGAGAAGAGTTTATCGGAGCTTCGGACCTTGATTCTCCAGGTAGATAGAGACATGGGGCATGACAAACCCGCGGTCCTTATGGTGAACAAGAAAATTAAGGACAAGGAAAAAGGGCCAAAGACTTATAAACGGTCTGAAGCCCCCGAGCACCATCCCTCCAAGAAGGGGAACATCCAGAGGCAAGGCAAGGAACAGAAGGCAGTGTGTTTTGCATGTGGCAAGCAGGGCCACTTGAAGAGGAACTGCACACAGAAGTGTGGGGATGCTAAAGGTGCATTCGTTATCGAGTGCAATCTTTCTATTTCTATGCATTAGGTGTTAGATACAGCTTGTGGGGCTCACATATATATATTCAAATGTAGGAAACAAGTAGATTTAGAAAGATCTCCAGAGGAGAAGTGGATATTCGATCTGCCAATGGCGCAAGGTTGGATACGTTGGCTATTGGCGACTACCACCTCTCATTGCCAACTGGGATGATTTTGGTTTTACATAACTGTTATTTTGTGTCTAGTGTTACCAAAAACGTAATTTCTGTATCTTGTTTTGATATGGATGGATTTGTTTTCATGTTCGGAGATAAGGGTTCTCTCTTTTATAAGAACAACGTATGTTATGGTATGGAACATTAGAATCATGGTTTGTATGTATTAAATTACGAAAACCAAGTGTTGGCAATCGATAACAAAACAAACTCACATGAATCATACATCACCCAGTTGTGGCATCACCCCCTTGGTCATGTAAACGAGAAGCGCTTGACAAAGCTCTGTCAAGATGTCTATTTAGACTCTACTGAGCTAAAAACACTTGATAGATGCCACGCTTGTTTACAAGGTAAAATGACCAAGACGCCTTTTGGTGGACAGGGTGAAAGGTCCACAGAGCTTCTAGGATCAGTACACACGGATGTATGTGGACAATTTCCAATAGAAGCTAGAGGTGGATATTCTTACTTCATTACTTTTACTAATTATTTGAGTACATATGGATTTGTCTACTTAATGAGGTATAAGTCAGAAGCCTTAGAGAAATTTAAAGAATTCAAGAATGAAGTACAGAATCATCGTGGTAATAAGATAAATAAGCTTTGATCGGATCGAGGTAGATAATATCTAAACCGGGAGTTCATCTATCTTCTACGGGAGTCTAGGATTCTATCTCAGCTCACTCCTCCTTATACACCACACTGGAATAGTGTTAGTGAAAGGAGGAACCACACCTTGTTAGACATGGTGAGGTCGATGATGATTCATACGGATCTTCCATTATCCTTTTGGGGACATTCATTACAAACTATAGCATACACATTAAACTGAGTACCAACTAAGGCAGAAAATGGAATTCCCTATGAGTTATGGAATGGAAGGAGACCCATTTTTTTGCATACACGTGTATAGGGATGCGAGGCATTTGTTAAGGCCTTCTCAGGCAACAAACTAGAACCTCGGGGCATAAAGTGTATCTTTATAGGATATCCTAAGGAAACGAAAGGATATTACCTATATAACCCTCAAGACAAGAAAGTTATTGTCGCCAGACAAGCTGTCTTTCTTGAGAGGGAGAACATCCTCAAGAAGGATAGTGGGAGCAAGATTGACTTCGATGAAGTTGATGCTCAAGATACATAGGAGTTGGTATAGGAATAAGTTCCACAGGTCCCCGTGGAAGAGGTTCCAGAAACACAAGTACTGCGTAGGATCTCAAGAGAGGTAAGGGAACCAGAGAGATTTGGTTTCCTAGTCCCCGAGGATGGTGAATCATTATTTTTGGACAATGATGAACCTCTCTCCTACAAGGAAGCAGTATAAAGCTCAGAAGCTGCAAGATGGCTAGAAGCTATGAATTCTGAGATGGATTCCATGTATCAGAACCATGTTTGGGTTCTGGTCGATGAGCCAGTTGATGTAAATCCTGTTGGATGAAAATGGGTATTCAAGAGAAATATGGACTTGGAAGGTCAAGTTAACACCTATAAAGCAAGGATAGTACCTAAAGGATTTAGACAGCGTCAAGGAATTGACTATGATGAAACCTTCTCTCCAGTTTCCATGTTTAAATCCATAAGAATCATACTTTCCATAGTAGATTACCATGACTATGAGATTTGGTAGATGGATGTCAAAACAACATTCCTTAATGGGAACATTAAGAAAGATTTCTATATGACACAACTAGAAGGGTTTGTGACACCAGGAGAAGCCAAATGGGTTTTCAAGTTGCAAAAATCCATTTATGGATTAAAGCAAGCATACAGGTCATGGAGCATTCGATTTTATGAACCCATAAAAGAATTTGGTTTCATTAAGAACGAATGTGATCCATGTGTTTATAAGCTGTTTAATGGGAATGTGGTCATTATCCTAGTAGTATATATTAATGACATATTGCTTATTGGAAACGAAATACCAGCCTTATAGTCAGTTAAGGACTTGTTGAACAAATGCTTCTCCATGAAAGATTTAGGTGAATCAGCTTACATTCTGGGGATAAAGATCATTCAAGATAGCTCCAAGAGGCTACTTGGACTAAGTCAGGGTACATACATTGACCAGATACTAAATAGATTTAGTATGGAACAATCCAAGAGAGGATTGGTTCCAGTGTTTCATGGCTTACATCTTTCTAAGAAAATGTGTCTTCAGACACAACAAGAGAAAGATAGGATGAGAAAGATCTCATACGCCTCAGCTATAGGATCCATCATGTATGTCGTGTTATGTACCAAGCTTGATGTTGCCTATGCACTGAGCATGGTAGGAAGATATCAAGCAGATCCAGGGGAACAACATTGGACTGCTGTTAAGACTATCCTTAAGTATCTGAGAAGAACTAATGATATGTTCCTTGTGTATAGAGGAGACGAGGAGCTTTTCATCAGAGGGTATGCTGATACTGGTTTTCAGAGAGATCAGAATGATCTGAAGTTGCAATCTGGATATGTTTTCTATCTCAATGGAGGAGTTGTGAGTCGGAAGAGGTCAAAGTAGCCAGTTGTCGCCGATTCTACAGTAGAGTCCGAGTATATAGCGGCTTCTGATGCAGCCAAGGAAGCCGTCTAGATTCAGAACTTTGTCCAGGATCTTGATGTGGTACCTAGCAGTAAATATCCCATTACACTATGTTGTGATAATACTGCAGCGGTGGCTCTTGCAAAAGAACCAAGGTCACATCAACAGACAAAGAACATACTCTGGAGTATCACCTCTTGAGGGATTTCTATCAAAGGGGTAAAGTTGCAGTGATCAGAGTGTCCACAGAAGAGAACGTGGTGGACCCCATGACTAAAGGCCTATCTCAGCAAAAGCATGAATATCATGTGAGAGCTAGCGGGTTAAAGGTTGTTAGTAGTTGGCTCTAGTCCAAGTGGGAGTCTGTTGGGGTTGGTGGCCTAGAACCAACTATTTTTTACTTTATTCATTAATGAAAGCTTTATCACATCTTGATTGTTCTTCTGCGTGAAAATTCATGTGATGATGTCCTAAGGATAGCTGTTGCATTAAAGGGTCATAGCGGATCCCTGCTATGATGAGAACCCAGAAGTGACATAACACTATTCTTGAAAGTTTGTTCTATGGCCGGATGATATTATTTGAGGGGAAAAAATAATACAGGTCATTAGGGGTGAGGACTCATAAAACATTAAGGCACCTTATCATGGTGTGCGCCCTTGGTAATATCCAGGAGGATATTATGAGAACGAGACCCGCCAGTAGGAAATCCAAATTTCATAGTTTCATTGGATGTTCCTATCTGCAGACGTGTGTATTGGTCCTTAGACTTTAAGATTATTATTAATGAGTATTACAACTCGTTCACTTAGATGTATTGACGAAAATTGTGACGACACACTGTTCGCAGTGAGGTAGGATAAGTTGGTCGCGTCACGAGTAATACTGCATTAAAAGATAATGCGAGAAAGGATTTGTCCTCTCTGTTCCATAATGGAAGTAGATATCTCAGGCCCTTTGATGGAATTGATATAGCCTACATAAATCCATGGCCATGGTAAGGTAAGGGCAAGTTCAATTCCGGGATGTCAAAGAAAGAATAATCCAACACATGGGTTGATGGCACTAGCATACAACCCGATTGATTAGAGATATAGAGATGAAGGTATTATATTACACGATAAGCATTCGTAGGAGGTGACACATCATTTCGGCATTAACTTCTTTCTCTATGGGTGCCTTGGTGTGTTGTTAGACACTAAACTTGGACTTTAGGCAGGCTCCGCCTAATGCCACTGAGAAAGAGGCCTAGAGGGTCACACACTAAGTGTGTCCATGTATCTCAATTAAATATTAATTTAACAAGTTGAATAAAGATTATTCCCGATTTTTGTTTAATAATTATTCAAGGATTTATGATCGCATTTATTTCAACACTAGTTATTCGAGAGAATATATTGTGGGAGAAATAATATGTATTTATTAGCGAGTAATGCAGTTAAATTTATTTAAGAAATAAATAGCCATTATTCAAGGTCTAATAAATGAGGTGGAGGAAAATAAATAAAACTGGAAAAATAAAAGTATACGCCGTGTATGTTTTTACATACACACCATCTAGTTTGTTTTTTTGGGATTCATGAGAAAATATTATTTATTTAATTAAATGATATTAAATGTGATACATTGGATGTATGTCAAGTAATAATGATGGTCAACTATCATTATTAAGAAATGGGGCATTACTAAGAATTAAATGAAATAATTAAATGCTTTTGGGCAATTAATTCATTTTATTATTCTATGTATTATAAATCCCAATTACATTATTCTCAATAGGGGTTAGCCATTTGGGGTGTGCACAACAGATTTGGAAATACTCTCAAACCAAGAGAAAATTACCTTTCCACCAAGAATGTCCTCAAGTTACGAGAGCGAGATCCTCCACCGGATCAAGGCGGTTGAAGGCGGACATCGCAAGAAAAGGCTCTTCTGCCCTAGCACCCAGAGATCCCTTCGGTGACGTCTATAGATATGTGGCACACGTGTGGATCACCGCTAGAGGAATCCTACAGTTGGATTCTACAACGCAACGATGGATCACAGGATCCTGATCGGATACTCCAACTAAGAAAGTATTCCATCGAGGTAATTATTATGAATTAATTAAATTAATTATAACCAACATATGATGATCCTCCTCAAGGGTTCTAGGACTCTTTTTTATTTTTCATTCTTCATTCTATTCTGAAGATCTGGTGTTTTATATCGTGATGGATCTCGGATTGAACATCGTTTAACACTAAAATTAAATTTGGGAAATCCCACCAAGGTGCTTCTACTGCGACTGGAACCTACATTTTTCTAGTTTGAGATTATGTATTATGTTTCATTACATAACATAATGTATGAAATTATTTATAAATGGAACCTTGTTAGTGGAATTGATATTGTATCAATGCATAAATCCCATATAGTTAATTCCCTCTTATGAAAGATAATAATACTAGTATTAGAGCATCCTAATCCACAATGTGGAGGAAAAATGTTAGACTTTTTTTTGTTAAAATAACATCCACCATTCAATGGGAATAGAAACCCATTTGTAGTGTTTTAGTAGATAAGTTCATTAGGGAAGGATATTTCTCAATTTGTGAAGTAATCAAAGGGAGAAGATTATTATGGTAGTTTATTTTCTCTTCGGGTATACTGGTCTATGATGGTCATTGATTCAAAACACAATAGAGGAGAAATAAGTCTAAAATATTGAAAGGAATGATTTTGAGGAAATTTTATTGGAAAAATATTTCCCTCGTGAACAGTGAGTGGATATGGAGAGGTAATTATTGAGTTTAATATAGAAATAGGATGAAACTTTTTCCACATATGAATCCATATTTACAAGTTTATAAAGACATTCTACAGACTACATATATAATCTAAGGAGTAAAATTGATTAATACATTGATGGTTTAAATCCATTTCTCTTATGGTAATTAGTATCCCAAAATTTCTCATCATATGAAGACTTGATTTTCCATCATGCGATAATTGTGGGAAGAAACACCTCGTACTTGCCTAAAGGGAATGGTACATTGATATAGGTGTGGAGGAAAAGTCCACCAAGCCTGTTATTTAAATGGAAGGAATGAAATGACTAATGTTCAATGCTAAAATTAAAAATAGATGAAACATGATAAAAATTATGGTCTTAGGCATCAAGAAAAATTCCCCAAATAAGGACAAGTGGGAAAGGACAAGTTTATGTGGTCACTATAGTCGAGTTTGAATTTCTTAATGATTTGGTTTTAAGTACATTAATCATCTCCTCAAATTAATATAAATCATTATTTGATTCTTTATCATCGCATTCCATTATATCATCCAATTTTTTGTTAAAAATAGGATATTTCTAATTATCCTTAACATAGAAGTTGTTAGTAAAATCCCATAAGGGATGTATCATTATAACAAATATGTGTCAGTTCATTCCCATTATAGCATATAAACATGCTTTATCTACTGATTTAATCATCAGACATATGGTTGACTTTGATATAATCCTCAGTATAGAAAATCTTTCAAACAATGATGCGAGAATTCATTGCAAGAATAAGGAATTACAATTTGTGAGGAAAATGTGTAATCCATTATATTTAGAGTATAAACCACATAAACTAAGTCATATCAAGATCCACCTTCATAAGATCCCCGAAATGAAATTCTTTAGGAGGAATATAAAATATAATCTATGGTTGAGGAAATAAATATTCATATTGAAGATGTACCTATTATGAAAGAGTACATTGATGTATTTAAAAATGATTTATCTGGTCATCCACTAGAGTCAAATGTTGAGTTTTCTATTTACTTAGTCCCTCATGAAAGGAAAATATTAAATAATTCTTATATAATTTCCACTTTGGAATTAGTTTAGTTGAAAAAACAACTAAATAAATTGAGTATTGAGGGATTTATTATCCCAAGTGTTTGTCTATGGGGATCTCTAGTTCTTTCTTTTAAGAACAAATATAGATCCATGAGGTTGTGCATTGACTATAAAGAAGTTAATTGTATTACAATAAAGAAAAAATACACCTACCTTACATTGAGGATTTATTTGATCAACTTCACAAAGCTAAATATTTTCCGAAGAATGACCGCTGATTTGTATATCGTCAATTGTGTATGAGGACAGAATATATTCCAAAGATACCATTTGGAACCAGGTATAGACACTAAGAGCTTATAGTAATTCCATTTTTACTAACTAATGCATCCTCTATTTTCATGGATCTAATTAATAGAGTTTTTATGGAATATCGTGATGACTTTATTGTGTTATTTATTGATGATAATATGGTATAATCCAAAATAAATTAAGACCATGAAAATCAGTCATATAATATTCTAAAGACTCTTAGAATTAATGATTTATATTGTATGTATAGAAATTGTGAATTTTTTCTTCAATAAGAATCGTATCTTGGCCATATTATCTTTATGTGTGGAATCTCTTCTGATCCTATAAAGATAAAGGCAGTCCAGGAATGTCATATACCAATGAACATAATTGAGGTACGTAGTTTCAATTGAATAGTAGGTTACTATTGGAGTTTCATTCATAACTTTTCTTAATTAGATAACCCTTAACCAGGCTTACTCATAAATAGGTTATGTTCGTATAGAAAAAATAAAGTGAAGAAATTTTTTAATAATTGAAGAGGAGATTAGTGAATGCTCCGATATTGACTCTACTATTGGGAAATGGTTGATTTGTGATTTATAGTGATGTGTCAAAGAAATGACATGGGCATGTACTTATAGAGAGTGATATAGTTATTGTATATGCATCAAAAAATTTAAAATTTCATGACCAAAACTATCCACCTCATTATCTTGAGTTAGTATCTGTAATCATTGTATTAAAAATATGGAGAAAATATCTATATTGATAAAGATATTTGATATATACAGATCATAAGAGCTTGAAATATATATTCTTATAGAAAGAATGCAACATGAGAAAAAGTAGATGACTCAAACTACTCAAGGATTATGATTTTTCAATACAATACCACCTAGGGAAGGTCAATAAGGTTGCATATTCTTTGAGCAAAATGGATCATGGAGTTTTGAACAAAATAAGGATTGACAAGGATCCTGTGTATATGGATCTAGAAACTACGGATATATGAAAATCATCACATTATCAATTATCAAGGATCATGTGTATATGAGTATTATGATTATTCCAAAAACTACCACCTAAGGAAGTCCAATAAGGTATCATATTCTTTGAGTAAGAAGTATTATCATGTTTTGAACAAAATATGGAATTATCAAGGAAGGAGAAACATCATCACATTTTAAATTGTTTTACCAAACATATTTATTAGAATGAATTAAAATTTATTTGTATAAGGATTAGAATCTTAAAAAGAGACATAATGTTGAGAATTAAGGGAAGTTGTTAGGATTTTTGTGTGAGAATGGAATTCAAAAATTTTGGAAGAGGTTTTGTGTTCCCTCTATATCTGAGATAAAAAAGGGAGTTATTGGATGATTCCCAAAGTTCAAATTTCTCTGTATAACCTAGTAGAACTAAAATTTATAGATCTTTGAATGAAAATTTATAGAGGGATAACATGAAGCACTAAATTGATAATTATGTATCAATATGTGTAGTCTCCCAAAAATTGAAGGCTGAAAGACAAAATCCAAGAGGATTCATGCAAAATCAACTTATTCCTACATGGAAATAGGATGACATCACAATGGATTTTGGAACTGGACTACCAAAAACTCCAAGAAAGAATGATTCCATATGGGCATTTATTGATCAATATATAAAATAAGAACATTTCCCCACTATAAGGAAGGATTTTTCACTTGATATCCTTGCAAGAATATATATTAATGAAGTTGTAATACTTCATGGAGAACCACTCTTAATTGTGTCTGGTCATGATCCCTAACTTACATCAAAATTTTGGAGAAGTCACCAAAAGATATTTGGATTTAGAAGAATCATTTCAGTACTTATTATCACCCTCAAATTTATAAGCATTCAAAAAGGATGATCCAAACATTAAAAGAAACTTTGAGATCATACTGACATAACTTTCATGTTATTTTGGATTAGTATTTACCTTTGCTAGATTTTTCCTATAAAAATATTCTACATTATAGTATTCAAATAGAACCATATTAACCATTGTATGGCAAGATATTTTGTACACCAAAATGTTAGGATAATGTTAGTGAAAGGATGCTTGTAGGCCCATAGCATGTGAAGGAAACAATGAAAAATGAAAATACTATTGAAACCCTTATAAAAATTCTCAAAGTAGGAAAACATTAACACCAATAATTGAAGGAATGATTCGGAATTTAAAGTTAGAGATCAGGTTTTCTTGAAATTATCCCCATGGAAGTGTGTTATATTATTTTTGAAGAAATTGAAACTGATCCCTAGGTATATTGGATATTTTGAAATCTTGGAGAGATTAGGATTTGTGGCTCATCGTTTGATGATGTTTCCTTGCCTTTATAATTTAAAAAATGTGCTCCACATCACTTTTTTAAGAAAGTAAATGTTAGACCCATCACATGTCATCACTTATGAAGGATTATAATTGGAACCAGATTTAACTTATTATAAAGATCCTACCCGAATACTATAAAGTAAAGAATATGTGTTAAAGAATCAAATGTCTCAGTTGGTAAAGGTACTTTGTAAAAAACATAAAATGAAATAGTTGAAATATAATTATCCAGGTATTTATAGAATAATACATTTTTATATATATTAATATTTATGAATAAAATATTAATATTACATTAAAAAGGATAGTTTTTTTTGATAGCGTACCCGACACACAACAATGGGTTTCTCTAAAATCATACGTTCCACACAATATTGAGTTATACCGAAAAATAAAACGACAATAATATTATTATTTTAAATGGTAGTTAAAACCTATAAATTGTATTGGAATGAATGAATATAATTAACTATATCATGATTTTACATATTTTTTAAATGTTTTTACATTTATCCAATGAATTTTAAAGGCTTCAAATGAGAATGAATCCAATTTTAAGCATCAAATACTCAAATGTTTTTAAAAGATCATTTTACCACCTTTTGATGGAAAATATGTGTAAAAATAGTTTTTATCACTTTTATATGTTCTATTTTACAAAATAAAATTTTTTTATAGAATCTAGACATCAAAATTTACTTTGGTTATCATTTTGGAAATTTTCTGATAAAATTCATTTTTGAACGAATACTAAAAAATACTGCATTTTAATTAAAAACTACCCTTTTATCTAATTTATTTATATAATTATATTGTACTTTAAATTGGTTTTAAAGTGTAATTGGATTAAGTTTTTATTATTTAATCTGATTTTGGTCATTTTAAGTAATTTCACTTTTAAATTGGATATAAACACATGTCAATCTGTTCATAGTTTTAACTACTTAAAAACCCGCTTTCTAGTTTTGACAACAAGAATCAATTTTAAATTAATTACTGTAACTAATATGTTTTGAATTTGGAAACAAATTTACATAATTTTAATCATAATGTTTAAATTATGTAAATAGGTACCTTTTTTGGACATTATGAATAGTAACTTTAGAAGTTATTTTTATTTAAGATGGTTAAAGGGTAAATCTGGTAAATAAGTGTAATAAATAATATTATGATTATATTAAATTACCCTAAAACATTTCCTAATACTATTATATGATATATTTCCATCCATGGTCATCCATGGGTCTATTCTAGGTCTCATGCAGCCACTTGGGTGTGATAATGACCTGTTATAAAAATTATTTTATAGTAAAGAGAAATATAAAATAAACATGTATATTTTAATAAAACAATTTTAATATAGGGTTATATATATGATAAATTTTAATATAAATATTAATTATAAATCAAAAAATATTTCATACATCTTGGTATTTTATTTATAATTTTTATACATTAAATAGATTTATTTATTTCTGACACAATGATGATGCAATGATTACCTTATTAACGAATGATTCAAATAAATGATGTTATAAATATTAAAATAAATTAAATTTGAACATAATTAATCTATAAAATAATTTTATGGATTATTATGATATAATACATTTTATTTGATTCCTTTTTTTTTGAATTAATCAAGTTTTTATGACATTAAAAATATCCATTACTAAATAGTATCAAAATTGACATAAATGAGTTTTCAAAAAAAATACCTTTTATTAAGAGATATAATAGTCCTAAAAATATAATATTCAGATAAATGACTTATATAATGTTGAAAATTTATTTAATTATCCAATTGTTCATCTATTGGTATTTTATAGTAACTATAGTAACCGTATATTACGAAAATACAAGAAGACGTTGTAAGAGGTAATGTTTTTTAACTAAGGGTTAAAGCTATAAGATAAGGTTCATTTTATGACCTAAACATTCAAAAAATATAATGGTTGAGAGTATTTATAACCATTATAATATTATATTTAAAATATATCTCTTTGTAACTATTATAATTCGAAAATAAATTTATAAAAAAATTATATTTCAAACCTTTCCAAAAGTGCCCCTCCTCCCTCCTATAAAAGGCCACCACCTCTCCCACTTACTGACACCACTAAAACCCATTTTATCATCCAAATTATAATCCAATAATCTCCCATAATCCCTCCCTTACTCTAATAAGCCTTAAATTGGGCATAAGGAAATTCAAGAATTCCTTTTGGCTCAAATCAAAAGGAGTTACCCATTTTGGAGGTTGTGTCTTCTCTACAGTTCCTTTCCATTATTTTGCTTCTTCACTCCCTATGATTTTATTATTCTATGATTAAATAACAACACCAGTATAATTAATATACTATGTTTTTTTATGGTAAGGAATCTAACTACACTCACACACTCCTCTATCTAATGGATACGACAAACTGTTTTAGTGTGCGGAAAACTACTACCTCACGAAACAATGATTGTTCAATTTTTATTAGACCACATTTGATGGTGGTCATTATGATGGAACTGTATTTATATATGAAATATATTATGTTTATTTCTTTTCTATCCTTCTGTAATTTTTATTTACAACATACCTTTATGCTTTCCATAATGTGTAAATACGATAATTTCATTTGAGGAAGTGTGAACTACGCCCCCTCAAAGTGATATGACTCGTTCATTACATACATGGAACGTAAAAAGGATGGTGTAAATGAAATTTTGTAACCTATATAACATAGATAATATAGATTAATTATAATATACATTTGTACCATTTAGTTTTCATTCCTTTAATATGAAAAATAAATGAAAGTATTGTTCATGCGTACGTACAAACTACCATCTCCATGAATGGTTCATTTCATTTCTTATCTAAAAATTTTATCGACTATTATAAATACATATATACAGGATATATATTATATTTAAATCATTAATAATATTCTTGATATAATGGATTTATGAACACATGGATAATTTTCTTCAAAACAATTCCATTTTTGACTCAAGTATCGAACATTGACAAAATGTCTGATATGACCTCAAATAATTAACTAATTGTTATAACATGGAAATAAGTGATCTAAAATTAATAATAAACATAAAAAATTTTCTAAGGAAATTATAAATTAACCTATTTATATTATTCATTAATTAAATAATTATCGAGAGAGGCCGAATCCAAGTTAAGGAAACTTCATAACCCAATTTCTATTCTTTGGGTTAATCTTATACTTCTTGATTATGTCGCGATATGATTATGTGATAAATAGCTTTTCATATATTATCTACAATTTATACTTTATTTATGTGTATTTATAGTGAGTAAACATAATCGATCGATTTTATTAAAAAATAATATTTTTAAGGGAAATATTAACTCAATCTCCATTCATTGAGTTAAATATCCATATCATTTGTTTTGTTTTTATAAGAATATTTGTGAATGACATATGATTGTTTTACACTTAATATTCACTTATATTGGATGTATTTATATTTTTGACACATAATTATGTCATTGATTTATCCTTAATCTAATGATATGATCTTTGTAAGGGACTTCATCTCAATCTCCTTTCATTGAGGCATATTTTGATTTATAAATGAACTTATTTTATACAATGTATAATCAACCTCTTTGACTTTTAATATCATTCAACGGTTTTCAAAAAAATATTTTTTTATGAAGTGTTTTACTAAACAAAAAAAGGAATGTTTCTTTTTATCCTATGTGGCAATAAGGACCTTTCCACTATCTTCATCATTATTTGATATTTGGATTCCTCTACAAGATGTCATATTATTAAAAAGAAAAGTAAATACCATATTCCTTTTTTATGAATTTTGGTATTGAAAATGGTTTTTATAAAGGATTGATTATATCAATATCTTGAAATTGTATCCTATGATTACAATGTGGAAATGATTTTTTTCCTTTATTCTGGTTTATGTGTTATGATTATGTTACGGTTCATGGGCATTTTTTATGTATACAGGTAGTTCCAAGATAAACTGAAGGAGGGGGAGCCCGTGATATCTCTCCAATTCATTGTATAACATGATGTAGGTAAACATTAATGTTTCTCCTAAGAGATTTAGGGAATATACTGTGATGGATATTCCAAACGTAACCATCAAGGATACTCACTAATTAGTTGTGAAGGCTAAAATGTATGTATTATATGGATTCCATAGGTTACCTTTATGTTTTATTATTTCTATAATGTTTTGTATTAATATTATGATTACATGATATATGTTAAATAGTTTAAGTTTTATGGGTGAAAATTATTATTTTTTGAAAATGTTTTCATTTGTTTTAAATATTCATGGTCTAACAGTTTTATTCTTTATTTTATATTCCTTACTGATCTTTTCATGTTGATCCCATGTTTCCAAAATATTTTCCATAGGGTATAAGTATGGGTAAGATAATGGAATAACTCAAGAATATTTTTATTAAGAAAAATAATTCATGTTTTATTTAAAGTAGTTTAATTTTTTATAAAAATGGATTGTGAGTAGATTTGACTAATTTGTAATTTTTGAGTTGTTATGTAATATTTATAGCCTAATTATCTAAATATATAAACCCAAAAAGATGCTCAGTTTGAATTACTAACATAAAGCATGATTTAGTAATGTTTAAGGTTGGGGCCTTGTCGTTGGTATTAGAGGTTGGTTTAGATAACATTAGGGATTATGAGATTTGGATAACCACATGGTAAGTCTATATATCTATTCCTTCAGTTAAATCATTATTTTATAACTTTATAGATCAAGGAATGTTTGTTACAAATGGTAGGAGGATGATCTCAAACAGAATTCTAATCACTTCTTGAGGACTTTCTTGCAATAATTATTACAATGTCATGTTCAGATGATTGTGAAACTGTTTATAGAATACAACTCACTTACAAGAAGTTGTTTAAGATATCAAACACCTCCAATATATCTCAATACCATAATATATCAAGAGTTGTATTTAATTATTTACTATTTTCAAAATATTATCATATTTTAAAAATTGTTAAATATTATCGATTCATTTTCAAAAAAAAATTTACCTTATCAAAAGATTCTGAAGTATATTATGATTTTGAAAAAGGTTCTAAAGAAGAAGACCCTTGTGCAACATATATATATTTGCTTTTAAAATATAGTCTTTTATCTCATACTTATGGTATTTTAAAAGTACCATTGATTGAAATTTTCAACTCAAACTTGGTTTGACTATTTTTTAAAAATCAAGTTTTATCAGATTTTTTGATATTATATGTCAAACATGATTATTTTTTGGAATTATTTTTTTTGAACACCCATATGACACAAGTTGTACAATGTATATTTAGATAAAGGAAGAAAACGAATTTGAAGGATCTCTAAATAATTGTATCAATGCATGGATCTTCTATATACATGAAAAAGATGATGATAAACCAGGTGGACACCATGATAAAGGTATGATGTTATTTCTTTTGGAATAGTTTTATTTTATCATATATGGGAGAAATACAAAAAACATCAATATATATAAGACTTCAATAATTAATATGTTGAGTTCATTATGAGTTGGGATGAAATTGAGAGGTATAATACAACCATTGAGTTTAAAACATATTAGGGTTATTTTGAGTTTTATAAATGGGATAACCCACAAGATGGGTGACAACCCGTCATGTCTGGTAGGGCTGAATGAATCGAAAGTATGTCTTATTCTTTTTAGTTAAATGATTTTATGGATCAAGAATAAGGTTATTTTGGGAACTTAGATTTTATTAAATTGATATAATGATTATAAGAAAATGATTTCGTAATTAAGTGATAAATGTTATTTTGGAATATTTTTTCTCATTTGGGATCACTATATGCCTATGGAAAATTTAATACTATGAGATTTCATTTGAGGAGTAATCTTTGAATTTTATTTTGGAAGAATCTATGTTTTTCTTGTAGACATATGGTGATTTGGGTCATTTAAGGAAATTATTAACTTATCATAGAGAATATATGATCAGGTTAATTACTTTTTAAGTATGAGACTTTAAGAGTAGTCTATGTTTTTTTGAGATAAATGTTAATATTTATTGTGGAATATTATGTGATCAAATCCTTAAAAATTTTGTTTTCAATATTAGTTTGGATTATTCTTTTTGAGTAATTATATAGAAAATTATTTTTTGAATGTTCTTGGTTGATCTTTGTGGTATTGTTTATTGTATTTTAGAGATTAAGAGTATTATTTATTTTTATAAAGGATTATTCTTTTTGGTGTATTATCTTATCTTGTACTAACAATTTCGGTTTTGGTCAATGTCTAAAGATATAGAAAATATATGGCTCATCTTTTTTGTATTATATGATTCTCTATAAGTTTATTCTAGAACTTCAGGTGTGACCAAGTCATCTTGAATACTCATAGTTTAGAGAAAATATGAGTTTTTCGTAGATATTTATTAAAGGATGAAACTATAGTAGGAAAGTAAGTATGTTTCCTTATGTTTTTAGTCAAGTTCATAAATAAATTCCTCAATATTATGAAAAGAAACTTAAAAAACATTGTCTCTTTACTTTTCCTACTAAGGAATCAAATACCGTTTAACCCATCACAAGTTTTTGGTTTTCAAATTGTTAACTTTCTCCTGATCATGTTTTCTATCACTCTTTATCAGAACAATATGGTTAGTTTTTCTTCCATATCTATGTTTCCCTACATGAAATATTAGTATATGTTATCTTAGGTGACCTTTTTACTTCTCTTTCATTATTTTAATGTGATAGTTTTATTGACTCTTTTTCTGATATGGGATTTTCAATAATGTTTTTGAGCCCAATTTTAAAATTGCGAGGACACAATTTCCAAAAGGGGGAATGATGTAACGACCGAGGTATTTATAAAATAATACATTTTCATATAAATTAATATTTATGAATAAGGTATTAATTTTAATTTAATTTGGATAGTTTTTATGATAGCATACCCGACAAACAACAATGGGTTTCTCCGAAATCTTACGTGGCACACAATGATGAGTTATACCAAAATATAATACAATAATATTATTATTATTTAAAATGGTAGTTAACTCCTAGACATTTAATTAGAGTAATTGAACATAATTAACTATATTCTGATTTTACATATTTGTAAAATGTGTTTTCATTTATCCAATGAATTTTAAAGGCTTAAAATGATAATGAATCCAATTTTAAGCATAAAATAATCTAATATTTTTAAAAGGTCATTTTACAACCTTTCTGTGGTGAACCATTTTTAAAAACAGTTTTTATAAAATTTATATGTTATATTTTAAAAACTAAACTTCTTATATAGAATAATAATATCAAAATTTAATTTGGTTACATTTTTTCTAAATTTTCTGATCAAGATCATTTTTAATGAATAGTGAAAAATACTACATTTTAATTTAAAACATCATTTTCATCTATTTTATTTATATATTTAGATTTTCATTTTAATAGGTTGTAATGTTTAATTGTATTTTTTTATAATTTATTCCAATTTTGGTCATTATAAGTAATTTTATATTTATATTTGACATAAACACATGTCAATCTTTTAAATTTTTTTACTTCTTAAAACCCTGCTTTCTATTTTAGACAACGAGAATTAATTTTAAATTAATTACAAAAACTTTTGTGTTTTGAATTTGAAAAAAAGGATTCCATTTTCGGAATCATAAGATCTAAATTATGTAAATTGGTACCTTTTATTTTTGGACATTATGAATAGTAACTTCAGAAGTTATTTTTATTTACCATGATTGAAGGGTAAATCTATTAAATAAGGGTAAAAAAAATAAAATTATAATAATATTAAATTACCCTAAAATGTGTCCTAATACTATTGTATGAGATATTTCTGACCATGGTCATACATGGGTCTATTTTAGTACCCCATGGAGCCACTTGGCTGGGATAATGACATGTTATAAGAATTAATTTAAATTAAAGCGAAATATAACATAAACATGTATCTTTAATTAAAACAATTTTAATATAGGGTAATATAACTTATCTATTTGAATATAAATAGTAATTATCAAGCTAAATAAATTTCCTAAAATATGGTTTTTTATGTATTATTTTTAGAATTTAAATAAATTAATTAATTTATGAAACAATGATGATGCAATGGTTACCTTTTTAATGAAAGAGTCAAATAAATAGTATATTAAATTTTAAAATATATAAAATTTGAAAATTTTGATGCCATACACACATTTTTTGGATGATTATGAAATATTATATTTGATTTAATTCCTCTGGTTCTATGTAACCATGTTTTATGACATTAAAAAAACCAATTACTAAATAGTATCAAAATTGACATAAATGAGTTTTTAAAACAAATTCAACTTATTACATGATATAATAGTCCTAAAAATATAATATTAGTCCAAATGATTTATACAATGTTAAAATTTTCATTAATGATCCAATTTTTTTCTCTTTTAATATTATAGTAACTTTAGTAACCATATATTATGAAAAGACAAGAACACGTAGTAATAGTTAATGTTTTTTAACTAAGGGTTAAAACTAAACGATATTTTTAGTTTTGTGACCTAAAAATGTCTAAAACCTATAGGTAGGGATGATTTAGATTTTTAATAATCTTTTCCTTGAAATATATCACTTTGTAAATTTTATAATTCTAAAATAAATTTATAATAAAATAATATTTCAAGACTTTCTTAAAGTGCCCCTCCTCTCTCTTATAAAAGGCCACCACCTATACCCACTTATTCACACATCTCAAACACATTGGTTCATCCAAATTATGCTCAAATAATCTCCCAAAATAACCTCCATCCTTCAGTAATCCTTAAATTGGGCATAAGGCAATTCAAGAATGCCTTTGGGCTCAAATCAAAAGGAGTTACTTGTTTTAGAGGTAACATCTTCTCTAAAGATCCTTTCCTTTGTTTTCCGTATTCAATCTCTATGCTCTTATTATTCTATGATTACATAAAAAATAATCCTAAATATAGTATTTTTTTTATTATAAGTATTTAAACAACACTTACACACACCTCTATCTAATGTATACGAACATATTGTTTCTGTGTACAGAAAACAACTGCCACACAAAACTATGATTGTTCAATTTTCTACAACCAACACTCATTGTGGACATTATGATGGAACTGTATTTATATATGATATATATTATATATATTTTGTCTCTATTCTTGTGTAATTTTTATTTACAACATACCTTTATGCTTTCCATAATGTGTAAATATGATAATTTCATTTGAGGAAGTGTGGACTACCGCCCCCTCAAAGTGATATGACTCGTTCATGCCATACATTGAAAGTATAAAGGATGAAATAAATGAACTTATTTAATATGTATAGAAAATATATTATATTATAATTATAATATACCTATGTATCATTTTTTTCATTCCACTAATATGACAAAGAAATGAAACTAGTGTTCATGTGTATGTACGGCTTACCGTCAATATGATCGGTGCATTTCATTTCTTATCTCCAAATGTTTTGGACTATTATAAATATATATATATACTTGATATATATAATATTTAAATAATTATTAATATTATTTATATAATTTACTTATGAACACATTGATAATTTTCATCATAACAAGTTCATTTTTAACTCAAGTACCGAACATCGACAAAACATCTTATATGAACTCAAATAATTAACTAATTGTTATAACATGTTTATAAGTGATATAAAATAAATATTAAAACTTTAAAAAGTTTCTAAATAAATTATAAATTAACCTATGTTTTTTTATGAAATTAAAAAATTAACCGGATAAGTTGGATTCAAGGTAAGGGAACTTCTTAACCCAATTTCTTTTCTTTACGTTAATCTTCAACTTATTGATTATGTCGTGCTATGATTATGTGGGAAATAACTTTTCATATCCTATATTGTATTTATAAATTCCTTATTTTTATTTATACTGAGTACACATAATCAAACTTTTTTATTAACAAAATGATCTTTGTAAGGTAAATATTAACACAATATCCATTCATTGAGTAAAATATACATGTCATTAGTTTTGTTTTACCAAGAATATGTGTGAATGACTTATGATTAATTTACACTAAATATACACTAATACTGGGTGCATTTATATTTTTTACGCATAATCATGTCATTTATTTTTCCTTAATCTAATTATTCGATCTTTGTAACGGAATTTATCTCAATCTCATTTCATTGAGGCATATTTTGATTTATATACGACCCTCTTTTATACAGTGTATAATAAACCACTGTGAATTTTAATTTCATTCAATAGTTTTTAAAACGAATATTTTCTTACAACGTGTTTTACTAAACAACAAAAGTAATGTTTTTGTTTAATTTACGTGGAGACAAGGACCATTCTTCCACCATGAGCATTATTTTATGTTTGTATTCCTCAACAAGATGTAATGTTTTTAAAAATAAAAGTAAATACCATATTTCGTTTTTAGTTATTTTTTTATTGAAAATGGTTTTGAGAATGGATTTATTATATCAATATCTTGAAATGATGTCTTATGTTTACAATGTGGAAATGTTATTTTTCCTTTATGCTTGTTCATGTGTTATGATTATGTTATAGTTATTGGTAATTTATTATGTATATAGTTTCTTCCATGAAAAACCGAGGATGGGTGAGCCCATGATATATCTCCAACGCATTGGGTAACATGAAGGAGGTACATGTTAAGGTTCTTCCTAAAATATTTAGGGAATATACTATGATGGGTATTCCAAACGTAACCATGAATGTTACTCCTTATGTAGTTTTGAAAGCTATAATGTAAGTATGATATGAATTTCACATTCTACCTTTATGTTTTATGATTTATATGATGTTATTTATGAATATTATGATTACATGATCTAAGATAAATAGTTTGTGTTTTATGGGTGAAAATTATGATTTTGTGAAAAAAAATCATGGGTTTTAAATATTCATAGACTAACGGTTTTACACCTTATTTTATATTCCTTATTGATATTTTTATGCTCATCCCATGTTTTGGAAATGTTTTCCATAGGTTATAAGGATAGGTCAGGGAAAGGAATAAGTGAAGAAAATTTTTATCAATAAAAATAATTCATGTATTATTTTAAACATTTTCGTTTCGTGAAAAAAAATAGATAGTGAGTAGATTTGACATCTTTGTAATTTTTGAGTTTTTATGTAATAGTTGTTGCCTAATTCTCTAAAACTATAAACCTGAAAATATCCGAAGTATTAATTCTTGAAAAAAATCAAGATTAATTAATGTTCAAGGTCAAGTCCTTATATGACATGGGAACCTAAGTAACTTATGACAATGAATTTCCCAAATATTTTTATGAGGCCAAATGCTAGAAATTTCAAGGAAAACTTTTTTGTAAGAGGGGAGAATGTAACATACCAGAACTATATCAATGTGATATCCATTATTATGTTTATTTTATATAGTAAAAATCATATAAAATCATATATATATCACAATAAAAACCTTATAAATTATTTATTAATAAAATAAGAGGTATTTCTTGAAGTTAATAACCCTATACTGATAAAATAGTAACTTGACCTTCGGAATATTAATCTGACCCTTATGAATAGTAAACCACCCAAATTATTTGTAACCTCACTCATGAAATTATAAATAAAATTTAGGCATATTATTAATGATATTATGATAAAATTATATCATAGTATAAGTTAATGAATACTTTAAAAATTATTAATTAATTTTCAATATATTTCAAAAGTCATAAATATTTTATTATTATATTGTTATTAATATAATTATTTAAAATAAAATTTATTTTTATTAAATTTATTCATAAATTAACATCTTTATGTCTTATTATTTTAGGATAATTTTATGAGACCCAATTTAATTTTCTGGATTGTTATAAAATCAATTATTAATTTAAAATCAGTATTTTTTTCAGTAAATGGGGATCTTAATTAAAAATTAAATTTATAATATTAATAAAATTATTTTCATAAACTGGAGTTTATTTTTTATTTCTAAATGTTTAAAAATGGTTAGTTTTATTTTTTGGTATTTCTCTAATGTACTTGATTTTTTGGTGAATTGTAAAACACATTAATTTACAGTATAAATACATTATAAGTTAAATACCCAATTCCTTGAGTCATGATGGATGTAGGAACCATAATAGATATATTACCTTATTTATTTTAATTTTTTTTATAATTATAAAAATATTCATAGTCTTGATCCAAAATAATAAACTAAGGAATAAACTAATGAGAAAACACCCCTCTATTCTACTATAAACACCACCCCTTAGCACATATTCTCCTCAAACCGTCCAAGATTAGAACCTTTTATAAATTCTTTCAAATAAAATTCCCAAAAATCTACCCCATGTCAAGGAGAACGTTTTCTCACCAAAATACCAAAATAAATCCTCTTAAGAAGGTTCTCAAGGTGGAGAATTCAAGAGAAAAAAATCCTCTTTCTTTTCATTTATTTTCTTTTCAGTTTATTTTGTTTTCTTATCCTTCCCTCACCTCCCATATCCAAAGAGACATGATAACTCCAGTTTAATTTATATGTCATAATGATATAATGTTAATGTAATATCCATAATTAAACTCCTTTTTATGTCTCTCTTTTATTCTATAAATGAAAACACCACCTTTGATCTGTCAAATTACTGACGTCATGGATGATGCACTTTCATTTCCCCTTAATGACTTAAATTATGGTCATGAAACCATTTTTATGGTTGAAATAAATTATAATATATTTATTAAACCCTATTTAAAATTCCATAATCAGTATAGATACATAATATTAATTCTTATGACAAAAATATTTCGTGATGATCGAAAAACTGCCAAAATGATCTAATTGATTTTTACTAATGTTTTATCTAATCATTAATCCTCATACTATATAACCAAATGAATAATATAAAAATTTAATATTATATATTATCATTAAAAACTTTTAAGTTCAATTTTTTATAATTATACCCATTCCACATGAACTTCTATTCTCATATATAAGTATAGCGATCGTCAAACCCGAGTAAACGAACACTCTCGAGAAATATAATTGTATCTTATAACCCATAAAAATTCCATAAAAAATAAATAAAATTATAATAAATCAAATAAATGTTTAATATTTTATGAATTAAATTATTAATGAGTATAATTTCATATTATTGGACATTATTTACAAGTTTATAAAAATTTCATAAATAAGGTAGGGTTTTCCCAAATCACTTTAATTTCTGTGAGATATGCCTTACTCGCCAAAATTTCATGTTTGTGGTGTATGTATACTACCCACTAATTCTACATATCATTAATATCCTTATATTATTGGTAATTAAAATCGTATTTTATAACTATTAATTTTATGGTGCATATTGTTCGTATGTTTGCGAAGTGGTATGGGCTTCTACTCAAACCTCTGTTTTTCCCTTCGAGTTACACTTTCTCTCCCATTAATTCAATGTAATATTTATTTATTTGATTTTACATATTATATATTATATTTATATGCTCCAAAATATTATATATAGATCATTTACTCTTTCTTTCATGTAAAATACATGTTTTACAAGGTTCCCTTCTCTATTATCCCTGATAAGTAAACCTGATTAAAGGGAACGTCTCGATTTTTACCCATTTTCAAGTACCATCCATAATCTTCATTAAGATACAATTATTTTTATAAAATCAATAATTTTTTCATAAAAAAATATATTTCTTAATTTATGTTTTTATATAAACAATTATGACAAATACAAATTATTTTTCCAAAAGAACTCTTCTTTTCAAAGTAAAAAAATTATATTTCTCTTAAGACTTACTTGATTCTTTTTTAGAGTATTTTAATCTATTTATAAACCTATATTTAATCATATTATTTATTAATATTTATATATTAGGATTATTATATAACATATTTTATTTAATGTATTATGAGAATTTCGACTGTGGATGTGCTACCTTGATACCATTCACCATACTGCTCAGAATTATTAGTGATTATGATTACAGATTGGGGATGTTGTTTATATTTCATATGAATATTTTTTTTTATATTTAAAACCATTAATATGAATAATGAATTATAATAATTATTTGTTTTTTGGGGACCACTATATCGCCTCAATTAATTGGTATGCCTCGTGAGACAAACTAGAATGTGTATTTACCCTTTATGTATGGTGTCTTGGTCGAGGCCTTGAAAACTTGTTTATGATGTATGGAATTTTGAATTCCTTCATTATGATACTAGTAATTGATATTCCATGTCATAATCACACTAGTTTAATATCTGTGGTTAATTCTAATTCTCATGTGGTTATTTATTACATTATTCTAATCAGTTTTTAAATTTTTATATGACTCTAATGATTATGTTTTAAAGGCATGTGTTTTAGTGATTCACCATTCTTTATTGTTTATTTTTATTAGATTATCTTTTATTTATTACCCTTATTGATCATCTATAATCACCTCTTTATTATGTTTCATTTTTCCCAGGGTGAGAAGATGTTTACTATGAATGATATTTAGAGATAAGTTGTGGGAATAGGACTGTTTCAAATGAATTTACTATGTTGTATTTCACTTTGAGTTGTAATGTAAAACTTATGTATCTCGTTTTCCAAACTTATTTAAATATTACGTCCATTGGGATGATATTTATTATTCCTAATACCAATGAAATAAATTAATCCAATGGCTCTAGGATAATGGGTCGGGGACTTTACATGTGTTGTGTGCCTTCTTGCATAATAACATATTATATAATGGTATTATTAATTAATATTTGTCACTAGACTAAATCTACGTTCATTTAAACTCATATATCATTTATTTAAAAATAGAATAAATATTTTATTCACAATCTAGTAAATATATATTTATTAAAATATTCAATAAAAAAATAAAAAAAATATTTTATTCACCAGCTTGCGAATAAATATTTCTTTAACATATGTGATCAATAAATATTGATTAAAATTATTCCTTGGACTTCAAATTAATATCTATTCTATTAATTAAACTCAAATATATTTAATTGAGATAAAAGAAATCACTTAGTTTGTGACCCTCTAGGATTTTTTCTCATTGGCATTTGGTGGGCTTGTCTAAATTCCCTAATTACTATCTAGAAATGGGTCAAGGAACCCAATAGAAAGAACTTAATGTTGCAACATCGAAAAACACATATGAACACTCAATATGTAATATAATCACTTTTTCACAATATCTCATCAATTATGATTCACGTACATGTCACCAACCTATATATTGGATATGTATTTCTTTAACTACCAAAAATAAATATTTCATTACACCATAGCCATATAATTTAACATGATGCTTATATTCGAAAAAAAGGGACAAGATATTAGTTTTCATAAATATGGGAGGGGAAAATCCATAATTGAGTTCTTCATTAATGAAATTTCGTTCATGATGCACACAATGTATCCAACTTCACCATGAACTATTATCATTGTGGTTTACAAAAAACATAAATGTACGGGATTTATAACAATACATAATAATAATATTAAATTCTTATGACCATCACACACACTCATAGATAGGAATATCTAATGACACCAAAACATGCTGAATTCCTACTAGCATGTTTTTTATCATAATCACCCATCTTAGAGATTACCATGTGAAACTCCATGAAAAGTAGCCTCATCTGATTTTGAGTACTCGCACCTAAAAATATATATACTACATGTCCCATCATATTATGTTATTAAACAATAGAACATTGTTTGAGAATATCATTATAGAAAATCAAGTTTATCACCCTAGTATGGAACTTCTATGTCATTTTCAAGTAAATGTATACTCTAGGGTATTATTACATTAGAGTCATGAAAAAAACAAACAGTATGTTAAAAGAATTTTTATTAATATTAAATACAATTAACATACTTGTAATCAAAGTAGAAACATTTGGTCATAAGACACCAACTCCAAAAATACATCCACTAAACCAATATATATCTTCTAATTCTCCATTAAATATTTTAATACTATACGTGTATTTTTTACCAGTTTAGACTGCGTGGGTAAATTAAAATTTCTCACATTGGTATGAAGATGTGGTTTCAATCTAATCTAAAATCACTTATAATTCATTGGTTAATATCCTCCTAGGTTTAGTCTAAACTAATTATAAAAGAAATTAGTCACCCACTCTATAATAGAAATGTTATCCAATATAAACCCTCTAAATCCTTATTCTTTATTCATAATAACATTACTATGATAAAACTACCCATGTAATGAACTTCAAAAGTTATCACAATACTCACTATAAATCAACTTTGGTTTCACAAAAATATCCATTTAATGTTTTTTCATCCCTTACATCAAATATGTTGTAATATTAAATATCCCCTAGAGTATAAGTCAACATAAAAATATAGTTAATCATCTCAATTTTGTTCTCTACACACTTAGTTAAATAATATTCTCTAAAAACAATATGTAAATACCACAAGAACTCTTGAGTCATATTTACTACCATATTCAATTATACTCTAGAAAAACCCTTCAATAAATTATTAATTATCAAAAGAATAATAATCACTATAATTTGTAAATTAAATAGAGATTTATAATTTTTTATGGGTGTAACCATATAAACAAAACTTTTATGATGCTCTTCAGCAAATCTCTCGAGATGAAATTTCGCAATATGATTTCCCACCATATGGGTTTTAGGTTATATGTATCTATAATATAAAAAATAATATACTAACAAAAAAAATATTCATCTAAAACAAATACACAAATAATCATCTCAAACATTTATATACAAAGAAGTCGTCAATTCAAACAAATCATATCATAAAATTTCCAGCACTAGATTTTGTTAACAAATTTTTCAATAATTTTTTTTAAAATAGATCACAAATTGAATTATTAATGACTAAATTATTTTACTCAAATTAATTTTTTATATAAATTTTTAATTATATAAAATTATCATGTATATAAGAATAAATTATGATCTAATATTTTGAAAATGATTCATTATCGCCTCCTCTTATCAACCTCGAAAAAAGTAAGTCAATTACATGTAAAATTTATTTATTTGAAATCCATAAATTGTAATCCATAAAAAACCCAAATCATGTAATTCCCTAGTAACTTAAAGTTTCATTATGAATGTTTCATCTAAACATAAATACCCAACACTCTTTTCATGTTATGACCTCCATATCTCTTTTATAAAATTACTCCCAAATATAAAAATCAAATAATTAAAGTAAAATTTCTCAGATACAATGTTACCACTTCCCACAAAGTAATTCTTATTTTATAAATGTGAAATGTCATACGGCCTTAGGTACAAACACCAATTTTTAGAGACTAGCAACTAGAAATAAGGGCCTATCATGTTAACTTGTGGAGGAATTTACCCTCTAAAATAGTCCCCCATCTATAATATCATTTTACCCTATTATGAATTATGATTAATGATATATATATATATATATATATTTGTACATAATATGTGTACATGTAATGTTAGATTTATATACCCAATCTGAAAATTCCAAAAGGCTCCAAACATTTCCCAATAATAAATGTGGTTACAAATATATGATAAAATTAATAAAATGTATTTAATAATTTTTTAAATATATATATATATTAATATATACAGTCATACCAAGATAGAATAAAATTTAATTATGTTGTTTTATTGGTTCATAACAGAGCTAAACTCATTTCATTACTCAGATCTCATAATATCATAGACAAACATATCGATCTATCTCAATCTCATTGTGTCATGGACAAAAAATGAATTTTCTTCCAAATCGTTACATCATATCCTAACAAAATTATTTAACTACATCATATCCTGAACTAATTAATCATATCAAGGATAAACCTCAAATAATATCCTAATATAATATGACTCATAACATCAAAAAAATTAGTAATCACAATAACTAAATCAATACTTTATCACATATCCAATTACTCATATTAAATATATCTTAATAAACATACACCAAAACCAATCCAAATATTTTAATAATAATTCCCAAAAACTTATTTTAGAATTAATTTTAATAATTTACATATTAAATATATCCTTTTAAAAATTTACCTTAAATAATTTATATCTATATGATCCCTTATGATAAAAAACCTCATTATATAATAACCGAATAAGTCAAGGATAATGGCTAATAAAAATAAATATATGCTGTAATTTCGTTTTGTATAATCCAATTTAATGTCCTTGATTACTCTCATTAATTACTCATCATATACAGCTTCCTTCCCCACTTTATTGTAAGTCTTGCAACCTAAGGAACCATCCAAAAAAATCCATTTCCCATGTGTGTACACCTTGTAATATTATAATTTATGGAGATATTACATCAAAATTTGACACCTAAGATTTAATTCATTTTTGTGAGAATATGTGATTCATTTTTTTGATTTGGGAAAACAGTTCTCTAACCTCCAAGGAGATGTTAAAACCATGTTTCAAGGAAGGATAACCATAAAACATTCATGGTAATGTGTTGGAGAATTCATGTTATGTTTTTGGAACTATCATGATTCAAAAGCTACAATGTGGTCTTTATACCTCATGATGGAAATCAATTCCAATTCAGAAGATAAATAGTGGAAAACATATCCCTTACCGGGTTCTATGAATATATGTATAGGTGCTAAATTAATATTATCATTATGATCATAAAAATATTTTGTACAACCTCTGATCTAATAGAATGGAATAACCTTCCTTATCAATGAAGTCGTAGGTGTGGCCAAAAATAAAAAAAATATTATATGAAATGATGAAAATATCCTATTGATCCCAGAAAACCATGTCCAATAAAAATATTCGTAGGAAGTTCATAAGAAATAAAATGCTTAGTATTTTCAAGATCAACCACTAAAAATCTCTCTGAATAGAAATACCCATGGAAGCAAACATATTCCATATAGAAATAATATTTGGATAAGTATTCATGGTGAATATTTCCTCACAACGGGTCCAAAAAAATTCCAAGTATCTTTAATGATCATCCCTAGAGAGAGAGTACAATAATATTTAATCAAAAAATACAACCAAAAAGGGAAAATTGTACCTCTAAAAAATGTAATTCATAAATTCCATGAAGATTTATGGTGAATTTATTGGACAAAAGGAAATGACCCTTTTTGGTTGTAACATATTCTAAAATATGTCTATATAATATCATTATTATTTATTCAGAATTTTTATTATTGTGATCATAGATCAATCATATTGAAACATCTAGATCCCATTAATTGATTTAGTAAATCATGAATAATAATAATATACCTCTCATTTAGTACTTTAGTTCCCTTGGTGAATAAAAAAGGGAGATGAGGGAACATGTAAGACAATAATCAATACAAAAGGAATAATTAATATCTCTCCCTCACCTACAAAACCATCATAGTAAAAATCCACTAGTTATATATCATATATCCATGGAATAAATAATCACAGTACCATACAAGGGGAGTAACAAGAATCACATGGTGATAACATCCCACACAGGGGAAAATAAGGATAGCATTGTGATAACAACCCACACAATGGTAAAGAAGGATAACATTTATATAAACAACACACATACTGGGAATACACACTAAGGTGAAATAAAGAGGTTATCATAAACATTAAACGATATGCTTTGAAATTTCTTATCATGCCCCAACTATAAAACAAGGTCTGGGATGTCGATTCTTTCTACACATCATGAAATACCACTTTAATATCCATTATAAGTCAATCAAAATCACACACACTATTGAACATTTCATTTCGATCCTTTAAAACCTAGGTCTTTCTATTTTAAATCCAAAATAATTCCAATGGCCTCCCATTTTTACCAAACACATTTTAAAGAGCTATTAAGAAAAATATATAATGGTAAAACAACACACTCATTTCAAGCCAACATTTAAAGTCCATAAAAGATCCCATTTTAAAATTATTTAGAGTTAAACACATCAATTAGAAAAACTCTAATTAAAACAAAGTTTTTACACTTTGAAGACAAAAAATAGATATAAATCTGACACATTCCATCAATCCATTTCAAGAATCCTCATATAAATTTCATAAGTTCTTTGAATATTAAAACATTCCATTTAAAACATGAAAACATTGAATTTCATAGAAACCCTATTTATTAAATGATCAAAATTCATTTAATTAATTTAGAAAGATCACATGAATATATCATATATTCATATGTTCATTAAAAATATATTTATAATGCTTAAGCACAATTTTATTTAAAAAATGAAACAATTGAATAGAAACAGCCGACATGGTTAAAATTTGAGTCAGGATGAAACATATCTCCTTTGAAAATAACCACATGAATAAGAAAGATAACTTCTTTTGGAAACATCAGTTACCAAAACTATAGATTAAATACATATTAAACATTATTATTAACTTATATAGTGAAGCAGGATTTTGGGAGAAATTGAAAACCTAGTAAAGAAGAAAGAAAGAATAATAGATCAAAACAAAAGACAGATTTACCTTGGAATGACTATGAAAACAATAAATATAAGGAACAAATCAACGGAGGATCAAGGATAGATATATTATTATTCTCCTAGGGGTTTATTGTTTTATATGAGAGAAGATAGGGGTGTAACCCCTATTAAAATTTTAAGGGGACTTTTATAAAAATCGCACTTTGAGTGATTTTGGGAAGGTCATAGGGTTTTCCCACACAGTTTTCCCATTCATGTGCCAACAGTGTGAGAGTACCCCTATACACAAAATACACAAAACAGTTTCTAGGAATCTCAACATGGATCATTTAGATACTATGAAAAAAACATATTCTCTATGATATTTCCCTCCACATAGGAATCAAACGGTTACTAGTAACATTGTAGGTAAACCGTGCAACACCCATAAAACCTCCAAAATTCAAAATTTATAACCTGAAACATACCAATACTAAAGGTGCCTCAAGATAATATAAAATAATTCAAATTAAACACTACAGTGACATGTGGGTGTCTCCAGGGTTATGACCTAAACATTAATTAAGAACACATACACACTATCCTCCTATACCTCTAAAAATAGATTATAAAACTTACCAACCAAACTCTGATTAACTACTAATTCCATAACATCCTTGATATGTAATTTTCTTCTCAATGAATTAGAGGAGAAATTCATATTCATATGGGTATAAGAGAAATCCATATAAAATACCAAAAGATACTCTACCCAATTTCTCTATTGAGGTTTAATTATGAAGTTCCTAAAGATTGTTAAACTGCTAATGGGGGTGAATTAGTGGAATTAATTTTACAAATTTACAACTTTAACAAATTTAACCTCTATAACCTGTTATATTTTTAATCCTTATTGATTTTATAAAATTTTAAGAACTATAGAAATATATGATATTAAATAAGAGAAACAATATTTATAAGGTTTGGCCTCAGTGTGAGAACCTATATCCTTTCCATAGCCACTCATGCGGGTCCTTGGAAATTCACTACTAGAATGAAGTGAATAAGGATATAATAAAACTCCTATTATAATTCTTATATCTTCTGATAGGTATATAATACTGACTACTATTAGTTTAAAATTTTGTCTTAAAAAACTTTATCAAAAACATAAGTATATGATTGTTTTCAAAATAGCTCCTCATAAATTTGTCTAATATTTTTGTCTAATTTCTTCCAATATTTTGCCTCTAATTTTTTGGTAAACACAATAAAATACACCCTTTTTACATCCAGTGAAATAATATTTGGTTCACCTCACTGAAAACCTACACCTTTTATAAACTTATCCTTATTTGAATATCCAAACTCAATGCCTTATAACATTGCATAGACACTCTTTCTGATATATCTACATGGTTCCCTAAACTAAAATATTGTTTGATACTTCTAATCAAAACTTCTTATGTTCGTAACTTTTATTCAACTTGAAACTAATATCTGGTAAAAAACATACTTATAATAAAACTTCTAATGTAATTCATATTTTATGTATGAGTGAACAGTTTAATTTATGATGAACTTCCACTACTTTATATAGTTTATCCCATGATGGAAAATACAGGAATCACTTTTCATTTTCCCAATCACTAAAATTTACAATTCTAAATTTATTTCAAATTTTAATTTATGTTGAAAACTTATCATCTATTTTAGAATATTTCTGAATCATTATAAATTATCTACGATATCCAAACTTCCTCAATCATTCTTAACATCACATGTTAATGAACTCTTCATCAATACTCATTTTTTTAGTTATATGATAAACTGGTTGAAAATAACCCAGTATCATTATTCTCACAAAAACACTGATTAGTAAATGTATATATAAAAGTAATTTAAGAAACTATCTCTCTGATCATCCTACCATTTCTCAAGAATTATATATATTCTTTCCAAAAATGTTTATCCTAAGATATCACAGTGGATTCCCCAAATGATGGTATGTTCTTATAAGGATTATTCATCAGTTTTGTTTTGACAAGTCCTTCATATGAAATATTCATATGATGTATTACCTTTTTTCTCTGTATAATCAATTTTTCTTGGCTCGGACTGTGTTCCCCACTTTCTTAGGAATGTCTATCTGATGGATTTCCTCATAAAAGTTATTTACCATTCTCCCTTCACTCTATGCCACTTCATGAATAATCATAAAAAAATATTGTTTGGAAACACATTGTCCTGTGTCTATTTATCTTGACCCTATTGAATATGGTTTACTATGTTATTTCATCTTCTAAAGACTTCAGTCACATGAATCACCTCAGTATAGTAGAAAATTCAACACTTCAATCACCATTTCTTTTTCTTACTTTTTTGTTTAAGGAAAACTAATTGTCTGTAAATTCCCAAAAATATCTATCTATAAGTCCTCATATATCCCTTTTTCATCACAAAACTTTTAAAACCTAATAAAAAACATTTTTTTTGTTTTAAATATATTCTTTTTTTCAGAATGGTATTTAGTGTGTCCTATGTTTTTCACCTATTTTCAACCGAAGGACTTCATAAACCATTGGGAAAATTCTATCTAGTGATCTTCATGAAAACATCCTTACAAAACATTCATCCAATATAGTTTTCCCAATGAGGTTCACCCAAGCACATTTTTGAAAAACATTCTTATGTACAAAATCAACAAATTTGTTCCTTCAAAATTTCTTCATTGAAGATTTATTTTTATTAGTTACATCTAGTAAATTGTGTTTGTATATTCCCGATACTATTTTTATATAACTCAACTTCAAATTTCAATACTTCAAAAAATCATAACCGGTTCATCTGATCAACAATTTGGAAATTTATATTTTCCTTACAACTAATTCATCCAGAACGAGTGTCCAAAAACGTTTATAAATATCTTACATTAGTGACTTCTTTATCTGATCATCATATTTCTGTTGATGAAACATCATAATTCATCACAAGTCCATGTCTGGAAAATTTCCATATAGAAAATTTCAAATCCCCCTTTTTATAAAATGCTTGTATGATGATATTTTTCAGAATTTTTGGAACTTTGAGATTATAAAAGCATAATATACCCTCCTTAGGACATTTCATAATAGATATCCTAATTTCCTTCTTCTCTAGCATCTTCAAAACAACTTCCAGCAACTCTTCATTAATATTTAAAAAACCTTCATTAAAAAAAGTTATTTTTCAATAGATACAGCTCTATTTGTTTTCAAAACATCACAATGGATCTTAAATCTCCCTTCATTGGATTTTTTAAAAACTTTTATTAAAAACTTTTAACACTACTCATTTTTTCCATAACTAATTTATTTAATTTAATGACAACAAAAAATTTCTTAAAGGGAAAACCATAACACTACACTACTGAATAAAGTAATTCTTCTTAATTAATTTCACCCCTCAGTGAAAAATAATTTGTGGCCATGTTAAGATAAACTCATCCCTACTTTTATCTTTATCACTATTGTTATAAATTTTCACCTCTCAAATTTTTTACACTCTGCCTTTTTGTTCTCTCCACCTTTTTATGATGACCCCCACATGGGATTTATTACAGAAAGGTTTTTAAAATCATCTTAAAAAATTATTACTTTCTCTACCCATTTATAAAAATAATCCAAATCATAGTAAGGGACTTCTCAAAAACATTTAGAAAGTATTTGGTGGATTCTGAACATGATGTTACATCCTCAATTCTAAAAGAATATATTTAAGCATAGATTTGTTGAAAACGTCAGTAATTTAATTCTTTTTTGAAACATATTCTAGCGCAATATCTCAATAGAAACTTTATTTTTTATTAAATGATACTTAATATAAATTTGATTCAATATTAAGTGATGTACAGGATTTTGGGAAGGATATATTGGAATTTTATTATCACAAAGTATCTTCAATGGATTAAAAACTTCAACCTTCTAATATTCTAATTGTACGTTAATCTAGAATACTTGTGTATAATATTCGGTAGTAGTAACATACTCTGCAACCACTATTCTCAAGTTCACTGAACTCTACTTCATTCTATGCTAACTCACACAACATTCCCCTAATATGAATGTTCATCCTGAAGTTGATTTTATATCATTAAAATCTCCATCACAATCAACGTCAATATATTCATGAAAGTTCATATCGTAACATATTTTATACAATATCCAATAAGAATTTATTCATTTCACATATCAATAAATTCTATTTTTCCAACATGTGATATTCAATAGGATCACTTTGATTCCAAGTACAAAATGTTATGATTTAATCTATGTCTTTCCTTGAAGTTGTAATATATAGAAAACTTTCTATCAACTTTATTAAGTGTTTTTAATTCACACATCTCCAAAAATCTCATTTAATCATATTCACCCCAACATAAATGGGATTAGAAACATTTTAGGAATATGTTAGGGTAATATTTTGTAATAATTACCTAGAATAATTTTCTTGAGATATAAAATCTTAATTTTTCCCTCTATTTTACTTGTAATCCCAGGAAGAAAGTTAATTCTCCAAGAATTGACATTTTAAAAAATTTATTCATCTCTTCAGAAAAGTATCTATAATAATTTTATCTATTATAAAAAAATCATGACATCAATATACACAATAATAATCAGTATTTATGGGTTCAACTCCCTTAATTTTTTTTCAACTTTCACTTAATAAAAATTTTAGTTTTTCAAAAAACAGTGTACCAATCTTGTTGACATGTTTCCGAATGTAAATGGATTTATTCAACCTATAAGAAATAGTTTTATATTTATCAAGTAAAAAATCACAATATAGATTAATTTAAACTTATTCCTAAATTTCCCCAATTAATAAATAAAAATTTCTATCCATCTGATAAATATTATAACAAGAACGTGGAACTTATAAGAAGAACATTTTGATTGTTTTCAATATTATAATAGGGGAAAAAGTTTCTTCAAAATCAACAGATTACACATGTCAATAACCTCTTTGAATGATTAAATATTTAAATCTTAAAACCACTCCTTGTTAATTTTACTTGTTTATATATTCCCACTTTGACATAATAACATTCTTTCGTGCAGGACAAGGAAAAAGTTTCTAATTTTTATTTTACTCAATTCTTTCTTAATATTCATTTATAGATTTTATGCAATATTTATGTTAATAGCTTCTAAAAATAATTTTTATTCAACATGTGAGATAAGATAATAATGATATTCTAATATCATATTTCTTCTAGTCTAAATAGAAACTTTATGATTTCCAAAAATATTTCCATATTTGACTAATTCTTGCAGGGTATAAAATTTCATCATTTTCTTTCCTGGTTCATTTCCCTCAACACATGATTCTTCTAAATATTAAATCACCTAATTTTTTTCACACCCATATTAATTTTTTCGGTTTCATTAGAAATCATTAATTTATCTTCCAAAACAATTTCAACAACCTTGGTTAGGGAAGTTGGGTTTTGCACAACTTTCAAATTATAAGAATCCACAAATTTTTTTTTGAATATTTTCTCCCAAATTTATAGCTCCTTCATTTGGATTAATATCCCATGAAAATTCCATCCTACAATTTTTCATCAAAATTTCAAAGATCTGGATTTTGGATCTCTAGTAAGGAGGAACTTATAAAAACCTTAAAGTATTTCACTGAAGGTATTTTTTTATAACAACTTTCATTAAAAGTCATGTTGTATTCTTTTTTTAAAAAAAACTTTTATTTTGTATATTTACAACACTACAAAAATATTCTCTCCAAAATAAATTTTAATGGTTGTATTCTTCTAGAATGATTTTTTTCATTTCACCAAGATTTTTATTTCTATTCCACTACTCCATGTTGTTGAGTGATGTATGTATCACTACAGAAATTTTTTATTAAAAACTTCTTCATATATGATTCAAAATATTTTTTTATGAAATATTTTATATTATTTATTATCAAATTAAATATGTAAACACTAATTTAACATTTAGATTCTCCTCTGAAAAATATGAACATTTCCACAGCCTTTGATTAGTGCTTCATAAACATAAATTTGGCCATTCAATTGAAATAATCAATATAAGTGATAATGTACAAATCCTCTTTCAATTATTGATGTCTTTTTGTCCAACAAACATCTGAGTGAATATGATAAAGAGGTCTGGTAGATTTAATTTCAATTTCTTATAGCTTTTACCAGCCATATTTACTAAATGAAATGTTATAAAAACATAAACATATTTTATTTTCAATCTTAGAAAATATCTTAAAACATATTTAGTAGAATGTTTATTCAAATTTTTCTTCCCAAGATACCCAAACCTATGATTCTAAAACAAGTTTTCATCTTCTGCACTCATGTAACATGCGTTACAATGTTCTCTTATACAAAAGATATTTACACTGGTCATTTATCCCCTAATTTCAAATTCACCATCTCCACACTATCGATACTTCAGGAATATTTTTTAGAATAACTTCATTTGCATCATTATAATTTTATCTCACACATAATATATTTTTTCAGGGTGCATCAACATATAAAACATCATTATATTTTAGTTTCTAAACTTTTAGCTCAGAATTTCATATTCCTCTAATTTTCAAGGAACTATCATTTCTAAAACAAACTACTCCTCTTTCATAGCGTTCAACATATTTAAATATTTTTAAATCACTTGTCATGTGTGAGGAACAAAAGCTATCATGAATCAGTATTTTATTATATTTTCTATCTTTCATATAATTTTCAATAATAAACCCTCTCGAAACAACTTTCGTATTTCCGGGATCCTTCTCTTTTCAAGTAAATGATGTTTTTCCTGAAGGGTTTTTAAACATTCTTCAGCAATGTGACTTGATCAGTCACATATTCTACGCATTTCCTCTTTAAACAAAAACTATTTTTTCATTGGAATTTTTATAAAATCATAATAATTTTATTTTTTAACTTTCTAAGGCTTAAGAAAGTTACTAAATGTTCTTCTATTTTCGCACCCCCTCATTTCATACATGTTTCTATAAAGAGACCAGTTGTGAAAAAAATTATATTATTTATGTCCATATATACTTTTTCACCCTTAATATCCATCGAATCAAGATCTTCTATAGAAATATATTCTTCCCCTATAATTAACATTAAATGGTTCACAATACTTATGTATGTTCATTCCTCCATAAGTTGGAAAAAGATTACGATGAAGATTATTTTAAATATTCATTCATGTGGTATATTTTCCACATCCTTTATGAACCCATTTATTCCTAACATTTTTCATAACAACTTCATGGTTAGTAAAAACATATAAAATTTTAATTATGAGAGGTAAATATTTCACTTGATTTTTGGATTCTGTAATTTTGGAATCTTTAGATGATATATCGTTTACTTATGATTCCTTTTAAAAATTCTCAATCATTTTCCAAAATGTAATTTAAACCTAAAAAATTTTATTGAGTTCTGATGACTTATTCACTTTAAATTCAAGTTTCTTGCAGAGATCTTCTACCATCTTCCATTTTTTAATGACATTAAATTTTTGGTTTACAACCTCCAGAATATAATCATATTACTATTTAAGTATATACCACATTTATTTATAATCCTTTCTATTTTATTTCTTCATCATTCTGATGGATTTCTTGAGTTTTCTTTTTCACTCAAGAGATGAAAACAATTATGAATTTGAACTAATATTCTCTATATATTTATTCACCTACTTATTATTTATCATAATTTTTGGATTTAACATTTTTAAAAATATTCAAAAAAAAGGTTCTAATTATTTCTGAAAATTTAACTTCAAAAAAAGAAATCATTAAATTCATATACAACTTCTGTATTCATTATACTTCATATATTTCTAGAAATCTTTTTTTACCACTATTTTACTTTTTATCTTCCTTAGAAAATTTGTTAAACTTCTTTTACTGAGGTTTTTCTTCATAATGATCTTAATTTTATCCAAATTTCTTCTTAGTGTGATTCATGGAAAAGTACCCAATTCTTCTACACTTGAATAATTTTAATGGATATTTTTTCTGTTTTTTCATCTACCTCTCAAATAGTTTTTTAGATAAGATACATGATTTTATTATTCATTAAATAAAATTCTTTATCTTTTGAATCACTAAGATCATCATTATCATAATCTTGTACTTTCAACTTCATCATATCTTGGAAATCCATTTAATCCGTGATATTATTTTCTAAATATAGATCTTTTCTCATCTAATAAGTAACAATAATGTTATTAAATTAATCAAGGTGTAAATAATTTTTATCTTCTAAGGATAATATTGAAAGTAAAATTGTTCAGGGAATTTCTTTATAAGTTTCCTAGAAATGGTTTAATCTTCCAAGATATCTCAAAAACTTCTAATGTTTCTTAAAAATTAATCAACTCAGGTCAAGTATTCATCAAAATTTTCTTCATTTCTTTTTATTGTATCTCTAAACATAATTTGATAGGTTTTCAAATTTTCTTCATTGACTTTTTTGTTTCCCTTAAATATACCTTCAAGAGTTTCCCAAATTTCATTTTCTTTTTTGAGACCCAATACCTTCATCAATACATTTTATAAAAGATACATAAGAATATAATTTCTAGTTTTTCAATCAACTACAATTTTTCACTTTTCATTAAAAAATCATGGAGGGATTTTTCTCTATGGTAGGAATCTTAATTGTTTCCACATCAATAACCTCTAGGCCAAGTGTTAGAGGATAGGGTATAATTCAATTTTTACAACCATGATAATATTTGTAATTGAAAGTATGAATAAATCTACTATTGACAGAATTAATATTTTCTATAATAAAGATCAAATAGGGGAGCCTTCCCACTGATACCAATTGCAGCTCCTAAAGATCATTGAACCACTAAGATAGGGGTAAGTTGAATCAGCAATTTGCTTTTTACAAATTTCCAAAATTATGAAATTTAAATCCAATAACTACTTATATTTTTTTATTTATCAATTTTATTAAAATATCACAAGAATTAAAATATATTAAAATAAACAAGGAATTCAATATTCATTAGGTTCAACCTTGGTGTGAGGACCTACATCCTTTCCATAGCCACTCCAATGGGTGAAATAAATTTTATTATTAGAAATTAGTCAATACAACTTTGATCAAACTCCCATTATGATCCTTATATCACTTCATAGGTAGATCATACTAACTTCTATTATTTTATAAGTTTCTTTTACAAAAACAATAGCAACAACAAAAGTATATGAATCTATAAAAAATAGATCCCCATAAATTTATTTGGAAACCTTTTCTGATTTCTTCTTTCAGGTGTTCCTATCATCATTTGGTAAACTCTATCCAATAAACAATTTTAATATATAATGAAATTATATTTAATTAAGCTCATAGAAAATATTTTCCTAATATAAACTGATATTTTTCATATTATCAAAACTAAACACCTCAAAAGATTTCACAAACACTCTATCTGATATCTTTTTCTGGTTCACTGAACTGAAAATTTTTACAATACTTATGATCTAAAATTATTTATTCTAGAACATTTATTCAACATTAAATTAATATCTAATTAAAAATTCACTTTAGCCACAATTTCTATATCATTTTATTATTTATGTACATTTAAACAGTTTCACGTATGATGTTCTTTGCACCCCTCTATACTGGTTCTCCTGGAATGGAAAGTCAGGAAAAAAATTTCATTTTCCAATGCACTAAAATTCATAATTATGAATTTCTAACACATTTGAATTGTAGTGGAATTTTTATCAACTCTTATATAATCTTAATTAATATTTATGATTTCCCTAGGACTTCCAACCTTCCATAGAATTCCTTAACATCAAACATTAAAGAACTCTTCAAACATAATCATTTTTTAACTAGATTATAAACAAGTTTAAAACATCATAAAATCATCATCCTCGCATAAAATAATTTCCAATAAATTTTTGTTTGGAACTTCCTTAAAAAACACCTAATTTGATCATCCTTCATTCACTCAAACTCTATATATCTTTGTTTCAAAAGTGTTTTTATTAACATATCATAGTGAATTATCTTATCTATGGTGAGTTTATTGGAAGACATTTATTTATTTTTATTTTGATCAAGCCTTCATACGAAATTTTCATCCAATGGGTAATTCTTTTTCTCTATATGGTAATTTTTCCCTAGCTCAGAATTTGTCCTCTACATTATCAAAAATATCCATCAAATGGATTTCCTCATAAAAATATTATACAGCCTTATTCCTTTGGATTTTTATTCTTCTCAAAACTATATACAAACCATTTTTTTGTAAACTCATTTGCATCTTCATTCTGATCTTGACCCTATTTAATATGTTTTTCTACATTTTTTTAACTTATAAAGACTGTAGTCACATTCACCACTGTTGTCTTGTAGTAACATCAACATTTCTTGAACAATTTATTTTTCTTCTTTTTTTCACAAATATAAACATTTAAAAATTCCAAAAATGATCTATTAGGAAAACCTCATAAATTACTTTGACTTATCACAACTTATAAAGACTAATAAAAAACAACACTTCCATCTTTCAGAAGGTTCTTTTCATAGAGATCAACGTTTTTTTGTCATATTTTATGCACTTATTTTCAACCGATGCACTTATGAAACCATTAGGAAAGGTTCATTTAGTTATCTATTAGAAAACTTACTTATAGAAAATTTATCCAATATAATTTGTTCGATTAGGTTTATTTGAATACATTTGTTCAGAACTTTTCTATGTAGAAAAACAACATGTTTTTACCTTCAACAATTCTATTTACCATGAGACTATCAAGAAGGTTCATCTGGAAGCTATCATGTTTTAACTTCTCATAATGTTTTTCTAGAACTCAAGTACACATTTATTCACTTTAAAAACTATCAGATCTAGTCCATCTTATTAGTAATTTGGAAATTATATATTTTTTCAAACCACTTAATCCAGAAATTCTTCCCAATAAACGTTGTACATATCTTAATTTAGAGATTTCATTATCTGATCACTGTTTTTTTATTTCTGAAAATTCACAATTATTCATTGGTATCTATATAAAAAAGTTCTGTTTAGAAAAACTCAAATACCTCTTTTTATCAAAATATTGTATCATGATATTTTTCATGATGTTAGAAACTTTGATATCATTAAAGCATCATTTAACTTGTTTAGAAAGTTTCTTAACAGACAACTTTATTTCTTTCTTCTCAAGAAAGTTCAAAAAAACTTCTAGAAATGCCAATTTCCCTATTTTAACAAAAATTATTTAATAAATTTATCTATCAATATATATAATTATTTTAAAAAAAAAACATAATAAAGAATCATCAAAGCCCCTTAGGGTGAAAATATATTTTATAATATTATAATCGGAATAGACTGTAAACCACTCCATAGGGACGTAATAAGAAAAAGTTTTCATTTTAGTAACCATGAATTATGATACTTTGTAATGGGTGGGGCGATTCTTCTCATGTGGAAGGAGATGAATTCAGCCATAGACCACCATAAGATCATCCTATATTAGTATTCTCCTATACCCCACACTTTAGACATCACAATATAATTTATATCCCTTCCCTAGATTAGGAAAAATAAAATCTATATTTGATGTCAAAAAACCTATAAATACTCAAATGAACATTTTCAATCCTCACTCCACTCAAACATCACACCATTCAAGTCAACTCTTTCACGGGAGAATTCAAACTGAACGATTCCCAAGTAAAAAACTAGTAATATATTTCTAAATCTAAAAGTATCATGAACTCAAAAGCATTGTTGGGTCACTCCCAAGACATAACCAATTTTATATTTCTGAGTTCCACTAAAATACCACTCTTAGAAATTTCCTAAACCAACCACATAGTGTTTTATATCTAGAATTGGAATATATAAAGATTATCATACATGTGATCCTTCTTCAATATTCCCAAAAAAATAATATATGGTCTCAATATTCCTCCTCCATCATGGAATACATCATGATTTCATCAATGAGAACCACCATGAAAAAGTCTTAAAAATAGTAAAATATGAGTTTCATCAATGAAATAAATACTATGGAATCATTGGAAAGGTGAAACTCTTAAGTTCCCATTACAGCTCATGAAGGTGGTCTTATAAACATCTTCTATAGAAACCCTAAATTGATTATACACCACACATTAGTCAAATTTTTATAACCATTGAGATCCCATTAGTTGATGAAAAATATCATTGATTTAAGTAAATAGGTATTTGTTCTTAGTTTTCACCTTTTTTAACTTATGATTGTTTATGAAAAGTCAGCGACTATCATCTTATTTCTTTGTAAAAATAACTGGTGAAGCCAATGGTGACCTGTAGGATGAATAAACCCCTTTCTTTTATGGTCCTATAACATAACCTTTAACTCTTTTTTCATTGTATAATTCATTCAATATATTTTAAAATAGATGGGGATCATCCCTGAGAGTTGATCGCTAGTGAACATGACCTCTTGATGGGTTAAAAACCTAAAAAATCATTCAAAAACACATTGGAGTACCAATCCATAATCCCTAGAGGAAAAACTTCGGAAAATTACTCTAACCCATCAAATAACAACCTAGATAGCTGACACAAAATTAACCCCACATCCAGAGAAAAAATACATTACCTCTTGGAACATGGATTCCACTCACCCTGAAATACATGAGTATTCTCATTAGGAGATATATACTAGACCCTAAGGTGACACAATTTAATAAGATCTTTGAAACTAACCATCTAATTTTTACATATGATAATATCTAAAATATCTAGGTCCTACATGAGTAAGTCCCACAAAACATTAATGTCAGTAACTAAAATAAGAAACTCCTTGTAAATAAAATTAGTTTGCATTCTTCCAAACAGGGTTAGTAGATCCATAAAATATAAATTCAACTCTTTTTTATACCAAAATAATCAAGAAAACATAATGATATAAAGTAATAGGAATAAATTTTATCAAAAAAATACAAATCCATGTAATATTCAATAAACATCATACATATTATGATGGAAAACTCCGAATAAGAATCATTGGGTTCCATGTCTACTATATAGAAACACCTTGAATCAGGCCCACCATGTGCCTTCTTAGATAGTTGAGAATACCCTCTATAATAAGGGAAATATCCCACATCGTTAATAATCATTATACTGCACCTATAATCCCTTAGAAAAAGAATAATCAATGCCACTCCCCTAAGAGTAAACCTTAAAGAATCACTAATTATAATTTGGATTCCCACACCAATGGAATTTCCTCAAAGTGTATGGAAAATTTGGTTCAATATGGATAGACCTCTCATACTGATAACAACTCACCATATCATGCCCAAAAGAAACCATGGGTGTCTAACTTAATGACTACTAAGAACCCTTGGCACTACTCCAATGAGGTTCACCCCCACTTCCTTTTCTGTCCATATAAAGAGTTATGGCAACCACCAACTACTAAAGAAACCCCAATGTGACATGTCTTCACTACTAAGTCTGCCCCATCCATAACCTCTTTATCTTACACCTTGGAATAATTTGGTAGGCCATGGAGAATAACCAGTAATATGATATTTTCCTTAAAGACAATTTGAAAATTTCTCACCTTCAGATAGTCATTCTCTAGGAGAACTGGAGGCAAATTAACTAAGCTCGAAAACCAAGTAGTGTATTTTATTATTGAATAGTCCCATTACTCAATCATCATGGCTCATGGGGATTATCCTCCCTTAGTGTCTTGAGATAAAATTGTTGATTAAAATCCTTTCTGAAGGTATCCTAGGCGAGATTTTTATGCCACTTCACTTCAACCATGGATTCCTATCACTTCCCAATTAGTAATTTGAACATGTAATTGGTGAATCCCACCTTCAATATATCATAGGTATTTAGAAAAAGAGATACACTCTATCCATTTGAACTATTCCTTTGGATCATGGGTACCTTCATAACCATGGAAAACTGGGAGATTATAATTAGTTAACTCAAGAGCACTGTCCATTTTACTCGCATTACCAATTTCACCCACAAGGTATAAGTAGTAAATCATTAAAATATTCAATTCCACTAATGTAGGATCAACTAGAGGGGTCACTTGTAGAACATGATCTATAGCTCCCTCCCTTAGTCTTGAAGAGGTCATTTTGGGAACCATTCTCTACAAAACACAAGATAAAAACTCAATAAATAAAATATTTAATCTCAAATAACATCAATAAAACCACAATAAATCTTCGAAATAGTTCTCAGAAAAATTTAATCAATATAAAAAACACTTTAAAATAAATAAATGGTGAAACATCAAAATTGTAAACATTTCTCCATTGTTCACATTTTAGCAAATTGTACGCAAAACTTGTGAAAAAAAACTAAAAGATTACAAAACCAGTTACATGGGTTCTTCATGGTTACAACTAGTTGTGCACCAAAATCGCTTTCCCCTACTTTTTTCTAGTATAAAAGATGATTTAGCATGGAAGATCTAAAATCGTTTTTTCATAACCAATGTTAAAAGTGACATGGGAATATCTAAACAATGGTTTTAGGAAAAAAAATTCACATAGAATAACATTTAACATTTGTTTTTTCTAAAATTGATGATAACATCTTTTAAATAATATAATTCACACAAACTTTCCCATATTTTTTCAATGTGATGTTTCAGAAACCCACATCCCCTTGATTCGCGACGACACTAGACCCACACTCAATATTCTAATTTCATTTGATTTTCAAGAATAATTTTAAATTATTTTTCATAAATATTACAGATTTCATTATTCTTCCACTACCCTCAATATCATTCAATTAATGAAACCCCTAATGTACTCAAATCATGACCACACTCCAAGGTTCTTGTCCAATAGAATTTTCAACCTTAATTTTGAAAATATTTATCATAAATATTGCATTGTTCACCCTATTTTCATCACCTATGAGTGCATGCATTGGAATTCATTAGTTATTCTCCACCTTCATCCTCTATATTTTTTATTTCATTTATATATTTTTTTAGATTAATTATTTTTTAGTTATAAGTTTTTCTCTTCCATACATTTGTGTGTATTAACACAAATATAAAAAAGGCATTTAACAACACTGACCTTTATCAGTGCTGATAAAGGTGAGATCTATCAGTACTAAAAAACAAATAAATGGTACCTTTTATGATAACAAAAAAAAGTGTTGATAAAAGGTGGCATTTATCAGTTCTTTTTTTAGAACTGATAAAGGATAGCCTTTATTGGCACTTTTATTTAGCACTAATAAATGGTACCTTTATCATCGCATTATTTTTAGAGCTGATAAAGAATGCCCTTTATCAATTCTCTTTTAGTGCTGATAAAGGTCCATAATACAATGAAAAGATTAAACGAATAAATATTAAAAAAATAATATTAATAAAATTATTAACTAAAATTTTTTTGATTAAAATGTATAAATTGAATATGCATATATGTTAGTTACAAAAATTAACAAATTGTATATTTTAAATATATAGATATCTAAATGAATAAAATGAAATAATTAAACATATAAAAATTTAAAATGTTTAAATTAACAAAAATATTAACATTTTTTTAATTAAATTATTATTTATATAAATTAATATATTTAATATACAAATATTTATATTATAAATATTAGTAAATTGTATATATTAAATATAGATATATAAAACAAAAAATAATAATTAAATAGAAAAATAAAAACGAATAAATTTTAATAATTAATCAAAAAATAAAGATAAATAAATTCCAAAATTAATTAAAAATAATTAATGAAACAATTATTAATAAAAATGAATAAGTAATATATATATATATATATATATTAATTATTAATAATAATAAGTCAAATATATTAAGTATAAATATATAAAAAATGAATAAAATGTAATAATTAAAAACATATTAATGTCTTGTTCATTTTTATTGTCGTTTGATTTTTCAATTTAACATATATTAAAAATCATGTGGAACATTGAGTTCACATACATATATGTGATTAATGAATTTTTATTAACAAATCACACACAAAAATATTTACCTAATTAATGAAATCGTAAATATATATATTAGGTTCTTGGTGTACAATTACATTAAACACACCCACACCACACACACAGCTAGAAAGGTAGGCTATAACCCCCCCCCCCCCAAGGATATTCCACCCATGAAGCCTTATTTTATTTTTTACATGGTTTAAAGGTTGAGTCGGCATGAATCCCATTACATGGCCCAAAGTCCCACAAACTAGCCTAAAGGCCCAATGTAGCATCATGTTTGCATCATGCATGCTTCACTGTCTCCCTGCATCATTCCTGCGTCATTGTTTGCCTATGTCATGCTTGCATCACCGCTTGCGAGTGGAAATTCTCTCCCACCCGAATTTCAAATTGATACTTATACCAGATTACGAAAAGCCTTTACCACTCAGGAAAGCCCCCAACTTCAATGAAATCATATTTAGAAACACATACACCAAATATTTCTGTAATTTATTCAAATTTTAGTTTAGTTCAAAATTTCAATATAACATGATACATTTAATATATTTTGTTTTTAACGAGTCTATATTATTTATTTATTTTTAATATTATTATAATTAGATATTATTTATTCATTTTTAATAATTTTTTTTTTATTTTATTTTATTTTTGAATTTAATCATTTTAAATTATTTGTTTATATATATTTAGTTACTATTTTTTGTATTTTTAATATGTATTCATCTTTACTATTATATATATATATCCATAATGTTTTAATAATTTATATTTGATTAATATATATAATTAATTTTTTAATATTTTTAATGTGTACTCATTTTTTATTATTTGTTTTCACTCATTTTTAAAATGCATGTAATTAAAATTTTATATTCATTAATAATGAAAAAAATATTTTTATAAATAAATTCTGATAAATAAATAAATTTATAAATGTATATTATCTATATTTATACATTTATATATTTATACTTATTATAAACAAATAAATATTATTTTCAAAAAAATATTTACATAATTATAAATAATTAATTACACATATTTAAATAATTAAAAAATTATAATAAAATTTATTTAAATAATCAATATATTATATTTATATTTATATTTATATTTATATTTATATTTATATTTATATTTATATTTATATTTATATTTATATTTGTATTTATATTTATATTTATATTTATATTTATATTTATATTTATATTTATATTTATATTTATATTTATATTTATATTAATATTTATATTTATATTTATATTTATATAATATATATATATATAAGTTGAGGTCGAAACCTCAGTTTATTTGGAGAAAGGGGCTACATTACAAAGAAAAGTAAGCAACATAAAATGCAAGGATATACTCAACAACACTCAAAATCAAGACCTTGTTGAGACCCATAGGGGTATCTACCTCTAAGCTACACCATGTGGGCTATATATATATAATTATATAAATATATAAATATTATTCTTTATAAATTATTATTAATATATTTGTAATTAAATAATTATATATTTAAATATTTATAAAATTATAATAAATATATTTCAATAATGAATATATTTGTATTTATATATATTTATTAAATATATATATAATTATATGAACATATATAATGATATAAATATTTTAATAATTAAAAAATTGTAATAAATGTATTTAAGTATTTAATATATTTAATATATTTATATTTATTTATATTTATTAAATATATATATATATATATATATATGACTATATAAATATATATAATGAAATAAATATATTTATAATTATAAATAAATAATTATAAATGTATTTATAAATGTATATTTACTATATTTATAATTATAAATAAAAAATATAATTTTTAAAAAAGGATTTAATGCAATTATAATTAAATAGGTGTATATTTAAATAATTATACAATTATAATAAATAAATATATAATAATATAAATATATTTACAAATTTTTTATTTATAATTTTAATTATAAATCCATTATCAACGATAAAGTTTTTCCACTCATAAAGGATCCTTTTATTAGCGCTTTTTTAGTGTGGATAAAGCATGAACATTATCAGTTCTAAAACAATCACTAATGAATATCTCTTTTATCTGTGCTTATCAATTAGAGTTGATAAATGTGATCTTTATCTTCACTTTTTTGCAGGTGCTGAAAAAAGAATCCTCGATCTATTTAAAATAACCCTAAGTGTAACCCATTCATTTGTGATTCTCAAGCTCTCATAGAACTCACCTAATTCCAGCACTACTCCTTTATGTTCTTTAGGATGAATCAGTGGTAGAATCCAAGATATATTATTTTCTCGTTGTCTACTCTCATTGATTGCTTGTTTGGGTTTCTCAGTTTTTTTTTTTGCGTAGTTCTTAACCAAGAAGAATCCTATATGGTGTCTCTCTCACTCTAACTTACCTAAACCTAGACAACAACACTCCTACTCTATAAACTCATTCCAACTTCATATGAGACCACTGTGAACTGAATCTCCATCTGATTTTGAAACTTATTGTGATTTTCTTGATTTTTCCATTATTATTTCTTGTTACCTTTTAGTTAGTAAAGATATTCAACATTCGAATATTGTTTCCAAATTATGGCATGCACATGAAGATGAACAAAATAAGACAATAACAATAATTATGAATATATTTTTATCTATTGAGAAAATCATCTTTATAAAATTTTATATAATGATAAGTGTGGATTTTCACTTAGTTAATGTTGGATGACTAGGGCCACAAAGTTGTTATAGTTGAATGAATAAATAGAGTTTGTTCCTATGTCATAAAATGATATAATTTTATGGGGGTTCCTATATATTTTCTTTCATTTGATAATTTTTTGTTCTTCATACACAATTTCAATATAATTATGAATATAATTTCATATTCTAAATATATTATTTAATAATGATATTATAATATACTGCATGCAATAATTATTAAAGAAGTTAAGTTAAACTTGTGTGAAATTGTAGGAATTTTTTTGCTTTTTTGAGCTATTATATTATATATATGATTGTGGTGATTTTTACCATAAATAAATTGATAAATTAATTCTTGTAAAATTGAAATGTGTTTACTGGGATTACATTTTGGTTGGTGGTATGTTGTGATAGAAATTAAATTATATATTGGAAATGTAATATGATATAGGCCATAATTAAAATTCAATTTATGTTATTTTTGAATATTTGTGGGTTTAGAGTATAGATGGGATAAAAAAATTTAATAATAAGTTCTAGGTTTTAATTATGTTATATTTTAGAAAACATGTGTTATATAGAATCTTGATCTATTATTATATATTACACATTCTATAAAAGAAATATTTAAGTGGTTATCATGTTTTATTATTCTATTAAGGAATTTGATGTTTACGATAGAAGATTAGTTATAGTTTTTATATATGTATTTGATATTTTTATTTTTCAGATTAAATGGCTCATAATATATATATCTATATATTGATAGGCCAAGTAAATTATTCAAATTATTTTACAATAATCATAAAAAAATATGGTTTAAATAATATTTATATTGTAAAATGAACCAATAAAAATTTACAAATAATTTTTTCAGGACATTATACTTTTAGAAAATGGAAAAATTATATAAATTTTATTTAGTATGTATTTATTTTTAAATTTCTAAAAAAATTACATATTTTTTAACTAATTTTTTTTTGTTTTCTTGTCTAATAATTTGGTATCTAGAGTAATTTTTATCATTTATTATAATATGATATGTATTACGTGAGGGCTATGTATGATATGTTTGAATGTGGGTTACTATAGACATGTTAGTGATTCATTGAGTTCCAAGGTGAGAATGATGTGACATTTGTGTTCTTGATTGTTCTTCTTTATGGTTTTTCAGAAGTTAGGTTTAACTATTGTATTATGGCACCCATTGTGTGGTTATTTCCTAAGGGAACCAATTTTGTTAATACTTCCCCATATTTCAAATGCATTTCCTATTAAAATTCGCTATGTTATACTCATTTCATTATTTGGATGAAAAAACGTACAGGTGATGGATATCCATAAGGGATAGTCTTCGATACTGGGGGTCTGAGGTCAAATCTAATGGTACATGTGATGTGGTTTTTTCTTGAGAGAGATAAATAGTTTCTACTACTCCTATGATTCAAAAGTTTACCTCTTATTAGTGAAATGACTTTATTGTCAGGGAACAACAATATTATAAAATTATGGTATGATTAATATAATTCCCTAGTATGAAATGAAGTCGGTACATTTGATTATCCCGGTGTCTGGGTTGGCACACAATTACATGACATTAATGTGTATTTTGAGTGTTAATACATTGAATATATACTCAAATATATGGGTTGTTGTATAAATTAGGGGCCCTTTTAGTGTTTCATATTTATTTTTATACTCACACCCTACACATGATGTATTGACCTAACCACAGAAGCCACAGAGAGGGTTTCTATTACCATTACATTGAGATAATATACAATTAAATATCTCCCCAAAGGACTGAAAATTTTAGTAGCCTTGGAAAACCATATAAATACAAGATTTTTTTCATACAAATTAATACACTAATTATAACATAATTTTTCTTTATCTGAGGATAAAAACATTATTCCCTCTAGTGTATCCTTTCAAATATTTCTTAGTACACTTGAGGTAATCCTAGAGAAAGGAAACAAATTTAGGGAGATCTCAAATTCTCAATAAGGGTAAATTATAGTAGAAGAATTAATGAATCAATGAGAATTGTAAATATAGAAAGTTAATAATTGAAGACACATTCCATGTAATCAATAAACTGATAAAGATGTGAGTAAACAATATAAAATTGTAAATAACTAAAAGCACATTCTATTTAAATAACTGGATAAAGAGAAATAAATATGTAGAGGTAAGAAACTGAAAGTACATTCCATTTAATCAATTAAATAAATATAAAATGCATCCATAGATATATTGATGTAAACTCTCAAAGATAAATAATAACTTAAACTAAACTAGGGAAATACTTAATTATTGTATGTCATGTTTCTTAGGTTCATGGAACCTTTACCATCAAGACTATTCACAAGATGATTTAGCATATTGGGTAAAAACGCATCTGAGGCTAGCCAACTAAAATGTCCCATGAGACTAATGATGCATCGAGGGGCTATCTAAAATTGGCCCTCATCCATATTTCACCTATCCAAATCATTCCTCATATATCAAATAATTTATTTAATAATGTTCCATGTCAAATATTTGTATGGATTATATTATAAGGATTTATCAACATTTACCTAAATAATCAAACAAATTTCCAAAAAAACACTATATGAAAACTAGTATAAGGTTTAGGAAATTAACATATCCATGATTAGTGATATGTATTACTAGGGTAAAGTCAATGTTCGGTGATCATAGTAAATTGAATATTTCAAGGAGACTAAAAAAGAAATCAACTAAGTGAATGTAAATAATATTCTAATTCAAAGGAATTATAAACTGTAAAAATGAAGAATAAGGATGGTATCAATAAAAAATATCCCAAGTGGAGTTAGGATAAAGTATTTTTATTTTTGATGAATAGAAACACTATAAAGATATATTTTAAAAACATTTTTTAGGAAAATATGCTTTTTAATTTGAAGAACATTTTTAAAATATTTTTTATTGAAAATCAAGGTTGAAAAAAATTTCGTTAAAAATAGGATTTTTATTCATATAAAGTAATATTCAAATAAATTATGGTGGGTAAACCCATACATTCCTTGTGAAGTAAAAACATTCTTTTTAATGTAAAGGGATAAAATATTTCATTGTTCGGAAAGAAACTAGAAGATTCCTTATAAAACAATTGCAAATGGAAAAAGGTGTAAAAATGTCTTTAATAAAAAAAATAGTAAGGGTAAAAACATTTTTTAAAACCATTTGTGAAAAATGGATTTTTGTACTAAAATATGTTCTCCTAAAAATCGAGAAATAAAATCAGGTTTTCTTGAAAAATCTATAACATTTTGAGAACCAAAGAATGAAAAATGGAACTATTATGTTGAAAAGGTCATGAATAGCCATAGGAGAAGAAAATGAAAGTGTTTATCAAATAATTATCAAATAAGTTTCTCTGATGGGAACTCAAGTGCAAACAATCCAAAACAAAATGATATTGTGAAGTAAACCCACGAAAATATTATAACGTTAAAGTGAGAATAAATCAATGAATATACTACTCTATAAAACATAAATCCTCATAAAACAAGTTTAAATAAAAAAATATATAGCAAAAAGTTGTTACACACATTATCTTAAAATATTAATAATAACAAATAAGTAATATAACCCAATGAAAATAAATTGGTTTATGAAATTCTTTTTCACTTGGTAACTTTTAACTCAAATCCCCTTAGAAGAAATAAATCAAATTGAAACTTGAAACACCATAAATAATGAATGAATCATGATATAAATTTTAAAATTGTAAGTATTAACACCATATATATTAAATTAGGTTCAAAATAATAAATTATTCTTCAAATAACGGATATACCATTGGAGGATCATTAAAAACATTATTGAGGGGAAAAACATTAAACGTTCCAAAGTGTCTCATACCATGTTCAAAAACTTGAACCATAATACCAATTAAGTAATAACATTAAATAAAACATATAATATCATTATAATAAGTATATTCATGATATAACATGTTAAAGGTATGTATATACATTATATAAGAGAATTTTCCATAATAACAAATAAGTCTCAATGGAATGTAAATTGAGATGAAATCCCTTACTTTGTGTTTCATTTTTGGGTGAAGGTCCTTTAACATCTTTCATAATGGTTTTAATCATGTCACTACCTTTTAAAATAACCATAATAATATTTTTTATATCATAAACTAACTTATTATAATATCTTATTTCTTATTTTTTAATAATATTTCATTACTATCACTATTTCATGTGTTAATTCCCTGGTTTCTCAAGTATGTTTTGACTTGTTAATTTTGTAATTATTATTTTGATAAGGATTTAAACATATCTAGAATTTAAAACATAATATAATTATCATATATATTCATTATAAATGTATTTATAATAATCCATAAATTTTTGAGTTAAGAAATGGAATACACCGTTAATAGAGACGGTAGGTCATACATACCCATGAACGCAACTTTAATTTCTTTTTCATAATAAAATATTGAAATTAAATATACATGTATATGTATATTATAATTAAAGTATCATATATATGTCATATAATTTACAAATGTTTATTAAAACCATCCTTTATTCATTCTATGTATAGTTTGAATGAATCACATCGCTTTAAGGAGGAGGAAGTCCACACATCCACAAATGATGTTATCGTATCCCCACAAAATGGAATGCATGAAGGTATGTGTTATATAAGAATAAAAAATATTAAAACATTATAAATTTTATATATATCATATATATATAATTTTTGCATCATAATTCCCAACCATTAGATGTGGCAAAGGAAAACGAACGACATCATTTTCTGAGGTGGTAGTATGTCACACACATAAACGGTACATTCGTTATCTATTATATAGAAGTATGTGTAAGAATAGGTATAAAACTTATTATAAAAAAATGTAAGTATATTTATAATAATTTTTTTTATATAATCATGGAATAATACTATTTGAGATGGTGGAGAGTGAAAAGAAAATAAAAGAGCTTGAGGAATGGTGTTACCTCTTATTCAGGTAACTCCTTTTGGTTTGCACCAAAGGGATTCCATGGATGGATTTAATCCAAAGGTAAGGATTATAGGATTAGTGTAGGTATTTTTAGGATCTATTTTTTTAGATATTGGTGGATCTTAAGGGCTTTATAGGTGAGAGGAAGTATGAGGGGTGAGTGCCATTTTATAGTAGAGGAGGAGTGGCATTCTTGTAAATTTTCTGAATGGGAATTTCACCCACGTTTTTCCTATGAAAATTGGCTCCAATAATGGACTAAAGTAGATTAAATTAAGTGTAGGCAATGAATATGGCCATAAAATGGATAATTTACTAGTTTTAAGTTCATTTTGTCCCTAAAGTTTATGGGTTAGTCTCTTGTTTAGCTAATTTTTCTCTTATTTGTTTTAATTTATTTTAATTACATTCAATAATATTTTTGGTAAAAAACTATGTTTAAAATATTATAAATTAAAAATTCCTCTAAATAAAAATATGGAATCTATTTTTCCATATTTAAATATCAATAGTGGCATAGATTAATTTAAATTCCATCCCACAAATGGGACGACAATGCAGGTTTTCAAAGTAAAAACATTTAAAAGTTTGCTATGTTTTTATATCAAATTTCAAAGTGAATTTGATTCCAAAGACCTAAATTTTATTCAATAATAAAATATTAATCTAATAAAACATTAAAAAACAATTAAATAATTAATTTAATAGTATATAAAATTATACAGAATTGCGGTTTTGAATTACAATTCAGTATTTTTTACTATTCATCAAAAATTGAAAATTCATAGAAAGATACAAAAAATCACCCTAAGTTAATTTTTATGTTAAAAATTCAAGAACTAATTTTATTTTTACATATAATATTTTCTAAAAGTTCCAAAAATTGTTTTTAATATAGGTTCTCCATTAAGATGTAGCAAAAGTGCCTTTATAAAAATATTGATTTTTATGCGTAATATTAGGTTTGTTATTATATTATGTCTATAAAATATATTGGATGAATTTAAAAAATATTTGATTTATTATTTTACATATAATAAATTAATATCACTCAATAATTTTAATTAATTTTATTTATTACAACAAAACATCTTTGTGATCATAAAAATATTTTTCAATAAAAACATTCTCTTTATATTCAATTGGTTATTAAATTAATTTCTAATTAATTTGTTACCAATTAATTCATTTTATATCTATGTCAAACATATATCTTCATAATTTAGATAATAATACTGATAAATTCTAATTTAATGGATTGGTAATATCTTATTATGTTAAATAATAATCTTTTATTAATATATTCTTATTCGGTAAAACATAGTCTTTCTTGTAATGCAAGTCATCGAAGAAACTCATTGTTTCATGTTACACATGATAACTATGTATCTCATGAATTTCAAGCTATATTGAATATTTAATTTTTTTTAAATGTTAAATATATTTGAATGTTTTGGTATATTATACTCCCTTATGTGATTGGTGTTGCATGTCATGAAATCTATTGAATACAAATTAGTCTTTAAGAATTTTTGGGGTGTTACATTCTCCCCAACTTAATTAAATATCATCCTTAAAAATTAATATCAATCATAGTAGTATATTTTTTGATATTTCTTATTTTTAAATACCACATTGTGAGAATGGTTCCTAAAACATTCTCTAGAAAAGAGAAAATGAGAGATACCAAGGTCACATGGACTAACATGTAACTATGTTTCTAAGTATGATAACATTAGTGGAAAGTGAATAGATGGACTTAGAGTAAAATATTAAATATTTATAGGGAGCAATTGACATCATAAATCACAAATAATTGAATGATTAATAGAAGTTTGAGGGTCACAAAACCATAAATCTTTTATGATTTATAAAACCATATGTACAACAAAAATTAATGCATTAGGACAACATTTTTTATAACATTATTTTCTTAATGTTGTGAAATTATTTTATTGACCAAGAATATAAATAAACTTGACATATTTCTTTTTTATAAACATAATTTTCATCTTTTTTTGTAATTTTATCAATTTAAAATTTATCCATTACTTCAAGAAATGCATATCCAAAAATTAACTTTGATGCCTAAGGCACTAAAATACACTTTTAATGGGTTGTAAGGCCCATTAAACAAGTATTTACGTATTTCAAGAACTATTTTCTAAAACTGATATAGTTAAGACATTAATATATAAAACTAAAAATTGATACAATAGTTCATGATTAATGTTTATTCATTAAATTTTTTAACTAGAAATAATGACATATTAAAAAGACATTTTGTAGGTCAGTGGTTGGAATTAAATCCTTACCATCCTTTGGTAATGGGATCAAGTCATAAAGCCTTTCTAGACTTGATGGTTTCTCACCTAGCATAGAATATTTCCTTCTCTAAAACCATATTAATATAATTCCTATAACATTTCCAAAAAAGTATTATTGGCATCCTTAAAATAAGTATACTCGATAAATATCATTTTAACTATGGTTTTCAATACAACCTTAATACATAACTACCTCATCCATTTATTTCAACATATGTTCTTACTTAGTATACAGTTTAACCTAAGTCACTCATTGTCGTTATCAATTTATATCCCTCATGATGGTTTGTAAATAAAATGTGAATTATCCAAAGAGTATCCCCTGGGAGTATCAAACCAGGAATGAATTAAGTCATGTTATTTGGTACCAGGTTACACTGAGTTAGGACCGACACACATTGTTAAAGTGTTTACCCCTAGGTACATTTATTCCAAAACTACATCCACTTATAGTATCCAGACAACGATTTATTTCTAGGAAAACCCTCATAATATCTCCAATACCAAAATTATAGGATGATATTCTATACTTATCATAAAATTGTACCTTAAGGTTATGTTATCTAATCTATGCTTTCTTAAATCTAGTTCCAAAGGTTGCTACTAAAATTTCTATGATACCAACAGTAGTGACTTGACCTCAGAAATCCCGGAGCCAATATTTAATACCATTACAATGGAATACGATACAACTAAATTGTATCCCAAGGGATTGGAATGTTTAGTAGCCTTGCATAACCAGATATATACATGAGTCTTGTTTCACAAATGAATACACTAATTACAACATAATTTTTTTATTTTAGGTTTAAAACATTATTACATCTAGTCTATCATTGTATATCTTTCTTATTACACTTTTGGTATTCCTAGGGAAAGTAAAAAATAATAATGGTGAGCTCAAATGCCCAATAATTGTAAAGTACATCAGAAGTAGTAATGAATCGATGATAATTTTAAATATGAAAAGGTAATAAATGAATACACATTCCATGTAATCAATAAACAACGAAGGAAGTGCGTAAAAATATAAAAATTTAAATATCAAAAAACACAATGAATTTAAATAATTGGATAAGTAAAAATCAATATGACAAGGTAAGAAGTTGAAAAATCATGCTAATGAATCAATAAACTAAGAATGAAATTCATATATAGATATGTCGATGAAAAATATCATGGATAAATAATAACTGAATATAAATTATTGAAATTATTGATTATTTGACAACATGTTTCCTAGGTACATGGAACCTTTACCGTCAAGATCTTTCGCAAGACGATTTAGTATATCGTGTTAGAACCCATCTAAGTCTGGACAACTAACTGATCCCATGAGACTACCGATTCAATGAGGGGATATCTGTAACTAGACCCCACCCTTGTTGTACTAGTCCAAAGCATTCCTCATATGGAAAATAATATATTTAAAAATGTGACATATCAAAAATCTATATGGATTAGAAGATAAAGATTTATCAATATTTAATCAAATAAATAAAAAAATTCAAATAAAAACCACAGGAAAAATAGTATATAGTTTATGTAGTGAACTTATTAATTATTAATGATATAGATATTTAAGAGAAATTCAATTTTCAATGATCATATGAAATTGAATATTTTAATGGGAATAAAAAAGGAATCTTGGAAGTGAATGTCTATAATATCCTTGATCAAAGGAATTATAAACCATCCAGAGGAAGAATAAGGATGGTATAAATAATAAATAACCCAATTGGATTAAGGATAATGGGTATTTGTCCTTTATGAATGGAAACACTATAAAAATATATTTTGAAAAAAATCTTGAGGAAAATATCATTTTTATTTTGAAAAAATTTTTGAAAATTATTTTCCTTGAAAATCAATTTTGAAAACATTTTCTTTAAAAATAATCCTTTTAAAAAATTCATCTTCAGATAAATTATGTTGGGTAATCCATACAGGTCATATGAGGTAAAAATAACATTCTTTTTGTAAGGTAAAAGGTTAGAAAAGTTCCTTGTTTGGAAAGATACAATAATATTCATTTGAAAACATTTGTAAATGGAAAAAGGGGTAAAATTTTCTTTAATAAATCCTTTAGATAAGGGTAAAAAAAATTCAAAACCTTTTTATCAAAATGGTTTTTTTAAAGAAAACAATCCCTCTGACTAAAGAGAGAAATAAAGTCAGTTTATCTTAAAAACATTTTCTAAAACGTTTTGAGTACCAAAGAGTGGAAGATGGTACAATTAAATGTACAAGGTCATGAATAAACATATTAGAATATAAAGAAATGGTATATTAAATAATTATAAAATAATTTTCTTTGATGGTAATTCAAGTGTAAATAATACCGAACAAAATGAGATTGTGAAGTAAACCCTTTAAAATATTATAACCTGGAAGTGAGAATAAATAAAGGAATAGATTATGTGTATCAACTTTGAATACACATAATACAGGTGTAAATACAACAATATATGGTGAAATTTTTTTTACACACATAATCTTATAATATTAACGACAATAGCGAAGTAATATAACCCAATGAGAAGAAATTGGTTTATGAAATTCTTTTCCACTTGGTGAATTTTAACTCAAATCCACTCAGAAGAAATAATTCTAATTGAAACTCAAAATACCATGAATAATGAATTAATCATGATATTACGTGTCAAATTTTATTTATGTATACCATATATAATAAATTAGGTGAAAAACCTTAAAGCATGCCTCAAATAATGGAGATACCATTGGAAGATCATTAAAAACATTCTTGTGGAAAATAATATAAAAAATTTCCAAAGATTCCCACACCAATTTGAAACCGTTGAATAATAATCCCCATTAATTAATAACATTAAATGAAACTTAAAATATCATGATATTAATAATATTCATGATATAACATGTCAAAGTGTAGTATATACACTATATTAAATTGGATTGGTGCATAAAAAAATAAGTCTCAATGGAATGTAAATTGAGACGAAATCCCTTACTAGAATTTTCTTTTTAGGTGAATTTAACTTAAAATCATGTATAATGGTTTTAAACATGTCACTAAATTATAAAAAAACCCTAATAATTTTTATAATATCATATATTAAATTCTTATAATATATTATTACTCATTTGTTAAACGGTATGTTTGTTACCCATTAGATGGATGTTATTGTATGTTTAAGAATATCAATTAAAAAACATCTTAGTATATTTATAATAATTTTTTTGTTATATAATTATTTAATAATAATATTTTAGGTGGTGGAGAATGAAAATAAAAAAAAATAACTTGAGGAAGGATGTTACCTCTTTTTTGGGTAACTTTTTTTGGTTTGCACCAAATGGCTTCCTTGGATTGATATCATTCTACTGTGAGGATTATAGTATTAGGGTAGGGATTTATAGGATAAATTTTAGTATATTTTTATTCGAGACAAAGGGATTTATAGGAGTGAGGAAGTGGGAGGGGTGAGAACCTTTTGTAGTGGGAGTGGAGTCACATTATAGTAAATTTTTGAAAAGGAAATTCCAACCACATTTTTCCTAGGAAAAGTGAATCCAATAATGGTAAATAGTTTATAAAAAGGAGGATGGGGTTTTAATATGTCCATAAAATGGATTTTTAAAAATTTTATAGATCATCTTGTCCCTTGATTTTATGGTTTACTCCCTTGTTAATCTAATTTTTCTCTTAATCATTGTGATTAATTTTAATTACATTCAATAATTTTTTTCGTTGAAAAATAAGTTAACCATATTTGAAATTATGAATTATTATGATTCCAAATATGGAATCCATTTTTCCAAATTCCAGTCACATATGTGGAAGAAATTAATTTAAATTTAACCCTGTAGACGAGATGACAACGTTGGTTTTCAAAGAAAAAACGTTCAAAAGTTTTCTATGTTTTTATATAAAATTTCAAAGAGAAATTGATTTCAATTACAAAAATTTGATTAATAAATAAAGAATTAATCTAATTAAAACTTAAAACCAATTAAAAACATAATCTATCCTTATAATAAATTATATGAAAAGGTAGGTTTTAATTAAACTTCAATATTTTCCACTATTAATCAAAAATGAAACTTTACACAAAAAAACAAAAAAAATAACCCAAAGCTAATTTTTATGATCCTATTTCAATTATAATTCTTATATTTTAATTTAATATTTATAAAAGGTCTATAAATCTCATTTAAAATATTTTCTTCATTAAAATGTTGGAAAATTTCCTTTATAAAAATATTGATTTTTATTCGTAATACTAGGTTTTTTCTTATCTTATGACTATCCAATCTATGGGATGAATGTAAAAAATATTTTATTGAATATTTAATATATATATATATATATATATATATTACATTAATAAAACTCACTAATTTTAATTAATTTAATTTATTAGGATAAAAATATTTCAGAATATAAAATTAGTTTTCTATAAAAACTTTCTCTTTATATTAAATTGGTTCTTATATTCATTTCTAATTAATTTGTAACCAATGATTTCATTACATATTTGTGTTAATAATATATTTTCATAACTTATTTAATACCATACATAACCTTTTATTTAATGGATAGGTTATATCTTATTATATTAAATAATAATAATTTAGTAATACAATGGTGTTCGGTAAAACTCATCCTTTCATGTAACAGAAGTCATCAAAGAAAACCAATGTTGCGTGAAACCCACGCTAACTCAGTATCTCATTCATTGCAAGATATATCAAAGATATAATTTATTTAAAATATTTAATATATTTTAATGTCTCAGGATATTATATTTCCTTACATGCTTGGTGTTGCGTGTCACACACGCTATTGAATACATGTAACACTTTTAGAATTTTTGGGGTGTTACACATGAACCTCAATGGATATAGAGATCTTATATGTGAGATACTAGTAATGGGAAAGGACTAGTAACATAGATTAGATTTTTTGTAGCTCAGTGGGGATGAGATTATATTCTTGTGGTTGTGTGAGGGACCTTTTAGCATTTTCAGATGAGATTGGAATTTTAAATTATGTTCTTATAATTTAAAAGGTTTTAAGGAAAAACATTAATCCTATACATCTTCATCAAATGAATAATTATTATTTCATTTTTTGTTTGAGACTCATCCCCCATCTATTCTATGTTGCTTCAACAACTCTTAGAATTAGTCATCTAGAATAATTACTGGTACTCTATATAGGAATATTATTGACCAGACTAGTTCCATAAACATATATAAATATGAAGGTAAAGGGTATGAATATTGATTTAAATTCAATTACTCATTTACTTAAAATGGATGGATTCTAATTATTTGAAAAAATGTTATGAATATAGAGTAAAATATTTCATCAAGTTTTCAATAGAGAATTCATGAATCCCTTCTCAAATCATTTCTTTATGTTTAATTTGTTATTATTCAAGAAAAATTAAATATTTGACTAATCATGCAGATAATGTGTTATGCACATGATTATATTACCAATCCCAAGGAATAATTAAAATTTGGTGATGAAACTGTAAAATTATTAGGGGGATCAACTGCATGTTGTTGAAAAAAACAATAACAACACAATATCACAGTGTTGAATAAAATAATCAAGGAAAAAAGTCAAGGTATAAAATTTGGGGTCGGTTGGAATCAATACGTACAACCTATTGAACACAATAATTCAAAGTTAATTACTTATGTTAGGGTCACAATGAGGGTTATTGTTCTGATTGATAATGATTCATGGTGCCACAACCAACCTATAACCAAGGAAATCCTTTGGAAAGATATAATAATAATGTTATGTTATAATTTCTCTATTTTACCAAAAAATTGTATAATGAAACATTTATTTCATTTTCGTTATTCCTTATATATTTTATTTATTTTAGAATATTTCTATAACAAATTTTTCATAATGATCGTCAGAAAATCTTAGTCCGGCTTATAGAATATTCTTATTTAGTCACATCTTAGGGATGATAATGGGAATTTAAATCCCCACCCATAAGTTAGTTATGCACACATTATAAATTATAAAAAATTAACTTATTTCATCAATCTTCGTAATGATAAATCATTCTAGGTGAATTATAGTCGAAAACATATTATCTAAAATTATTTTTTATCTAACTTGATTTAAAAGTGTTAATTTATGAAACATAAAAATAGTGGTAAACATGGGATTCTTGAGGTGACATTCTTTGAAGATATACTCCTTTTATGTTAGATACCTCATTATATACATGAGATGCCTTAGGTTTTGTGCCTAAGGTTCCTCCATGAGATTCCCTCCTAAGAGGAAGAATACAGTTGTACAATTCTCCCAGTGTCCAGACATGTTAGTGGTGTCCAACATGACTACACTTTTGATAGAAGGTTGCTACCCTGTCAAAATGGAATAAGAATGTCTAGATAGAAGCAGTGTAATTAACTAGTGTCCACACAGAAATGGAAATTTTAATTAGTTCTGTGAACATGACTTTACTCAAGGAGGTAGACCTAGAGTAGGTAACATATTCTAGGGAGGATTCCATTGAAGGAGGAACATACATCACATCATCCCATTTAGATCAATGATCACTCATTTCAGTTGAAACTGATAAATGTTTCCCTCCTTTGGAAAGTAAGAGTTAGAGGTAACAAAGATTCCAATGCACGAATCGACTCGTTGTTGGGGACGCGCGAGAATGCCCCAGCAAAAGAATTGAAAATATAAATGGTAAACCTGACATTAAACACTTATCCTAAAAATGGGAACTAGTATCATTTGATATGTCAGTAAACTAGAATATCACCAAATACATCTATCTGGCTCTAGGGAAGGCCGAGAAAATGGTGTGTTGAGCATGGTACTCACCAGAAATTTGGGTAATAAACATTGGTATTTACTTGATCTATGACATTGTCAGTGTGGATCCCACACTACCTTTAGATTATTGGACGGTGCTAGGGAATGGGACCTAAATTTCCTTACACATATACTTATGGTAAAATCCACCTTATTTTCCGGACCCTAACCATTAGAAATAAACCACCTAATGCCTATAGACACTGGATAAGGAGAAATGTTGATGGAGAAATACCGCACGACCCCACCTCTTCCATGACTTCCACCATGACCTCATCAAACAGAACCCCATTCCAGGTATCACCCTCATAAATCATCCAAATTAGGGTGATAAAAACCCTTTTATGTTGGTATGATAAAGATGGGGTCATTCCCATAAGGTACACGGCCCTCCAGAACATGTAGGATTTAGTTTCTTGATAAAAACACTCCCTCGAAGGGTCGTGAAGGGAGAAACTGCTCCCCAGTCCAATAGTGAATTGCTTCAGGAGCCCATCCCCAAATTAATATTGTGACTCGTTCTCCTACACCGAGGAGGTGGGGGAATATCAAGTCACACCATCTATGAATGCCACCTCGAAGAATCCAAGGAGGGATCCCACCATGCCACATCAGTTTCAGTAGTGATTGGTCTCTCAGTCCAAAGAGCTAGTGGATTTTACCACTGCTCCACCGACAGTGATTTGGAACACTCATTGCTAACATCGGTCACAAGATCAGGATAATTCCCATCAAGGGGTATTGTTTTCTACAGCTCTAATGGCCCTTGAAACCTCCAATGCGTTCTACAAGATCCCTATAACCTATGAATAAGGACTCGTTTTTCTCGATCAGGATTGAGACCACATCCACCTCAATGGAAGAATGGATTGAATCTTTCAATCACCATCAGCATCAATGGTCATTAAGGGATAACCCATGATGATGATATGTAGTATAGGGGTCTTCTCTACACCATCTCCAACCCAAGAGGAGTTCATACCCACTCTAATAACAATAAGTATGTGGTCCTCCTCCTTGATCCCATTTATGTTAAAGGTTCTAACCTTTTCATCAATGACCATGGCTGAGGTCTTCCCTGTGTTACCACCTACTAGCATGGAGTCTATCCTCATGCTAACTTTATCCATCATGAAGACTATCATTATTCTCCAACCTACCAGTGAAGAGACCCTCCCTGTTTTGAGGAGTTACAATGTCTTAAGAACCATCTTGGGGTAGAAGAGATAACAGTCTCCATTGATGTACAAATCCTAGTAAGTTCCATGTTTTTGTTAATCTCATCGACCTACACATTTTCAAGGATGTGGATGAATTGATAATAGTTTCTCCACCCTAGATGTCATATTATAGTGAAGGAAACCAACATGTTTTTTTTCATCCCAAAAGGTAAAATCCACAAGATCCCCAAATCCCTTCATAGGTACATGAAATAGGAGGAAGTTATGGCTCCCTTCCATGAACTCATGGCACAACCTTTTCTATTATATCCAGTCTCTCTCTCTACCTCTACACAAGAAAATGGAGATATTTTTTGGAATACTCTATTTGATGATTTTTTGATTGACCCTACATAGAGTTCTGCTACATTTTCACATGAGTTATTAGAGAGTACACCGTCCTTCAAGGGTGAAATGATGTGGTTGGTACCACCTCCAGAAGATGGCCCAACATTTAGCAAACATGTAACTCTTGTAGTGACTCATATTCCATCAAACCAACTACTAAACTGATCAATATTTTTGTTCCTACCCATATCATGGCTGAAACCAATAGAGGTGTGGGTTGATCAAGAACAATACCTTGCTTTTAAATATAAATCCTATGGTAAAATCTAGTAACTAATCAGTTTTCATTAATGTTACAATAAATTTCAACTCCCAAATTGGATATCCTTGAATCCCTCATAGAGGGATAGGATGCATGTTTTCTTCAGACCATCTGATTGACACTTCACTACCTCTATGACCATCAGTTGGTCTACTCAATTAGTGGGGATCACTTTGATGAAATTGATCATCAATGATGAATGGTCATGTTGGAATCCCTCCTAGTGGGTTAGTACCCTGAATCACTCAGCCACCATCAGATCCGCTAATAGAGGTGCATCAAGATCATTATAGTTATCCAAATAATCATGGAAGAGGCATCTCTAAATGTGTAGATCATGGGTTAGTGATAGTATATTGTGCTTCACTTCAGTCCTATCTTTCAAAATACTGGCCTACCCGTTGATATTTAGGGTTTTCAACAGATTACAGTCATGTTAAACATGATTTCTCTCAAGCTGCATGAGAAGAATGACACTGGTATATGGATTAATGTGAAAAACCATCCTCCATGGGCAACAAAATATTAGGTAGAACCTCCTACAGGTGTTTTCACCCATCAGTAGAGGAACGTGCTCGGCCTCGAGGATCCCTCAAGAAATTTCATGTCTATCATAATTCCAACAATGGTAAAAAAAATAGGTTGGGTCCTCTAATACTTCTAATATTTCGATGAAGATAGAGGATGATCCCACTATTTCCACCTTTCTTGGGCAAGTCAAAAATCAGAAAAGGGTCATCAATGAGCTCCTTGTGGATTGGCATCTAAATTATGGTTCTCATCGGTAGGATCCCATTTCTCCTCCACTAGGGAAGAAATAAATCTAACTAATTCAGTTTCTCCTAGTCAAGAATGTAATCCCCCACAACCCAAAATAGTATAGGTGAGAGTTTAAGGAAACCTACCTATATATGAGTCGCCAAATCCTCATAATTAGAATGACCTCTTACTCAAGACCTAGATAAATTCACGAGATGATAGGTTGAGCCTTCTCACTAAGTCAATGAGATTTTCAATGCATTGGTGGTATGGAATCCTTTTCAAGATAGAAACCCTCTCAAGGATGATTTGATAGCATCCCTCACTGCTTTCCTTGAGGAACTAGAAACATGAAAGGTGGTGATCCTACCTGACGGGAAGCCATACCCTCCAAGGGTGAATGACATGTGATTACCCTCAGAGTTCATAAATCCTATATTTTTCTTGTTCAATGTAATGGGTGACCCACTACCGCATTTTACCCACTTCATCTAAAACTTTGGGAACTTTTTGGGGACCCTAAAGTAGCATAAGTCCCCCAAGATCTGATGTTTTTTAGACATCAAAAGGACCTATGTTTTTCTCATATAGCCAGTTAACCATTAGGTCGATCACTGGTTGGGAAGTCCTTTGAAGACATTTACTCTACCAATTTATCTCCATCGCATTCAATAGAATCATCCTAGAACTCTTTATGTGCAATAAAAATCCTAATGAGCAAGTTGTGGATTTTTTTCACCATGTGGAAATACCTTAGTATTCACTCGGCATACCACTGACTCAATAAAATATTCTAACAATTTGGATGGGAAATTTCAAGAATGAGTTGGTCCCTAACCTAATCACTCAGAATTCCCTATGTGGGTTCAGGTATTTCTTTAACAAGGCCCAAATTTTAGAGGAAACCTTGCAGAAAGCCAAGAAGGCATGCCTGTTGACTCTCCCAACACATGTGAGAAGAACAACCAAATCTTATATTGACACTACAGTACAGGTGGAGGCCCCTTGTCTATTAGAGTTATTTGCATCTTTACCTAAAGAACATCACCATGTACAGAAGCCTCACTAGGAAGAACCTCGCCCATCATGGAATCGGCAGACACCTCCTCACCAAGTGAATCTTCCTAGATGAGAAAATATGGCTCAACCCCCCATCCAGATTTTTCCACCCATTAGGTTTATGCTCCCATAGAACCCTTTCCATGGAAGAAATGTCAAAAATAATTATTCAATGAAGAATGGGTCCTCCATTATTTCATTAGTGCTCTTGAGCAAGGGATTTTGAATTTTCTAGAATGTAGGTGGCCCTAGGAAACTGGATAAACTGACCGCCCAAACCATTTCCCATACCACATAATCCTTAGGCATATAATCAAAGAATAATATGTGTTCAAGTTCTCGATCCAAGACCAGGTGGATAATGGTTTGGTAAAATTTGTTAATGTCTCAACATAAGTGGCATAGATCTATGTCAGGGTCGATAGTGATAGTGAGGGTTCTAGTGAATGTAAGTAGGTTTCCAACCATGAGACTCAGAATTATGAGGAATTTTTTACTCAAAGAGAAGTCTCTTTCATCCATGGTGTCATCTGTGCTTGATTAGGCTAGCCTAAACTTCATGAATACATTGAAACTATCCTAACCATTAATTATACATCCCTATAAATTCCCTCCAAGTATTAGAAGAGTAATCACCAATAGTGCAAGGGAAATCAGAGTCCCCTACCGGTGAAGAAGTTGCCTCACAATATCAGTTACATGATGCCTCCTAGGTTGGGAATCACTCCTAGGGTATGCCTAGAATTTGAGGACCACTATGATGATGAGCAGAAGTATGAATCCATGAATATCATCAAATTGGTATATCAATTCACACTATCTAATGATGAGGAATACCTTAAAACCCTAGAATGCCTCCAACTGACTCCATTAAAGGAGAGATCGTAGACATGAGAACTAGTGTTTCAATCAAAATTGTGTTAGTGGCTGATATTAGGCAACAAGTTTAATAAAGATCTTAACAAGAACAGTCCTCCTAGCCCACTTCGTTAGGCATGCCTCCATAACTGACCATGTTAACAGACCATGAATAACGGCCATGACCACACCATAATCAACTGTGTCCAGCTAAATCTAGGCCTTATTTATCCGACAATAAACCAATAATGGATTTTGGAGAGTTATTCAATGAGTAGTAGGAAATTTCCAGCACCATCCAAAACCCTATTAGTTCTTCCAATAGTTCTTATCATATATCCCACTAAAGAGAGACCCCCTATAGATAGAAATATTCACCTGTTATGGAATTATGATGTGTTGAATAACATATCCATCATACCTACAAGTCTCTCAATGCTCGGGGAATCCCCCCCTATGGAAAGACAAATGTGAGGCCATCACAAATTCCTTGAAAGGCACCCTTAATTTTGAATCATAGTTCGCAGCCATAGAGACCTTTAATACCGAAGTGGTTGAGAAATTGGAATGTTGATACATCATCTAGTTCTCTGAAGAAGATGAGGTCTCACTCATGTCAGGGCACATTCACCCATTTACATCACAGGTCAACTAAAAAATAAGGAAATATTCCACTGTCTAGTCAATATAGAATCATAGCTAATCTCTTTACAACCCAAATGCTCAGTAGGTTGGGGATGACCAAAAAAAATTAAGTTCTTACAATATAAAAAAACCAAGGTTATGATAGGATCGATCAGAGGTTGTGTAGACGAATTTGGTTGATGACCCAATATAGTGGCTCGGTAGAAAGAGCTAAATTCATGGTTGTCTCAAATTATACTTCCTAAAACACATTGATTGTAGGACATTGGTCCATCTATACATTAAAGTCTCCTCCTTTTATCACCAATACCTCAAGTACTCCCTTAACGGCCGAGTAAGGGTACCCAATGGTGATGTGTATCTATTCAACTCTTATGTTTCCCTTTATTTGGATGATGAATATTATAATATAAAGGGAAATTAGGTTCATAAAAATTAGTTTGAGTTCAAAAGTATCATGTTCATCCCAGGGGAAGACATGGATGTTTCTTTCATTCTCCTGATTCCTCGGTTGGAGGCCACAACACTGGACTTCGGAAGTTTCTATGTCATCAACCAAAGAAAGTTTTTTTTGACTCCCTACCTATAAGGAACATAAAAATATTACAACATAATCCTACACAGGATAGGATCATGTGATTCCAGACACCCCTAACCCTATGAAGTAGTGAGATGTTCACCCAATGGCTACAATTCTACAGTACTCCCGTCTATTCTGAAAATCCAAGTTGAACCATGAAAAATTTAATTGCCATCATTACATTGAAATTATACATGGACCATGTGGTCATTGGTCTGATGGAATTATCTCGACAACATTTTCCTCCTTGGTTTTAGTAGAAAAGTATATTCTCACTGAATGTTCAATCTCTACCCAAGCAGACAATAGTGTTCTCTCAAATTTATCTAGATTTGATGAACCTCATCCCATTTATTCTTTGCCTCATACATCGAAAAGGATTTGGAAGATAATCCTCCTACATTTGAAGATGGATTCTCTACCACAAACGATGAGCTATTATAGGAAACCATTGGTACTGAGGGTGATCCAAGGACAATGTTGATTTTTATAGTTATGACCCCAGAGGAACAATAGTAGTATGTGGATTTTCTAAAGGAATATTGTGGTGTGTTTTCCTAGAGTTATGATTTCATTCTAATACTAGAACCTTGGGTCCCCATCGACCATCTTTGTCTCCAGATGAGTCATCACAAATTCAAGAAGCCTCCCAAAAAAATGAACCCTTATCACGGTGCCATGGTTGAGGTAGAGGTTGATAGTCTAATTAAAGCCAAATTCATCGGGGAAGTTTAGTACCCTAAATTTCATTCCAAAATCACCCCATTCAGTAATAAGAATGGGAAAATTAGAGTTTGTATCGACTTTTGGGACCTCAAACTCCATTTTCTGAAGGATTATGTTCACCTTCCCAAGACATACTTATTGATTAATGCTATAGTTGTGTTATATGCCCTCTACTTTGTGTATGGCTATTCTGGGTATAACCAGACCTAGATGGACCTCAAGGATGAGGATTATACCTCCTTCAAGCCACCTCAAGGGACTTTCTAAAATTAGTTGATTCCTTTTGATTTGAAGAATTCATGAGCCACTTATTAGTAGTGCATGCATCACATCTTCAAACCAATCCTTGGGATTTTATTGGATTGCTACGTGGATGATTCGGTACTCAATTCTCACCGAAGTTAGGATCATCTTATAGATCTTGAGAAAGTGGTCGACTTCCTTCACTCTTGGAATTTGAATATGAAACGCATAATGTGTTCCTTCAGAGTTACATATGGAAATTCTCTCATATTAGTTTTCATATACATAGGCATTGAGACCAACTTAGAGAAGATAAAATTCATCTGTCAGATGCCTCTCCTGATCAACCTCTAGGAGCTCGAAGACCTTCAATTCATCCTGAATCTGTCTAGAAAGTGTAATCGATTTTCCAATCTCATAAAGAAGGGTACCACCTACTAATGGGATGAAGATTTCCAGATAGCCTCTGAGGAAATCAAGCAGTATCTACTACAACCTCTGGTTTTGATGTCACCCATCTCAAGAAATCCTTTAGTCCTTTATGTGACCTCTCAGGAATTTTCCCTTGGTTCCATTCTCTTTCATATGAATAATGAGGGCATAGAGAATGGTTTATAATATCTCAGTTGCATTCTCTTCAACATGGAGGTTAGATACTCCCCTATCAAGAAGAGCTACCTCATGCTAGATTTTTCAATGCATAAGTTGTGTAATTATCTTCATCATCATGAAATGCAGCTGATATACTTTACAGATCCACTTAATTATATCCTAAATCACCCCATATTGATAGGATTGATAGCATTCTAGGTAGTGATCTTTTAGAAGTTTGACATCTGGTTTTTTCTATAGAAATCTTTTAAAAGGTTGGTTGTTTTCAAACATTCTGGTCATCCATCCAGACCCTGAAGAGCTTCCCCTTGATGTTGAATTCCCAAATGTGGCCATGTTATCATTGGACCATTCCATGTTGTGTTATCACTAGAATTTTGATGGTTCCTCTTGAATCCTAATCGGTAAAAGGCTCAAAAAAACCTATGCTCAATAGAGTAGGCATGCGGATCATCTACATCACTTGTACTTAGTTTGACGTTCCATATTCAGCACTACTATCAGAAGGCTGCATGAAAAGTGAGGAAGAGTATCATGATCTCATTGCTCGTCATGAGCTAGGTATTGATATTGATTTTCCCCACTGGAATTTGAAGGGGGACTCCAAGTTAGTCATCAAATATATTAATGGTGACTACGTCATCTGAAATCCAAAGATCTTAGCCCAAATAGATTGCACTCTCCAGCTGATGGCCTAGTTCCTTTCTCAGACATAACTGACTCGTGTTCCCCAGTCATAGAATGGTCAAGTCAATGCCTTTTTCATTCTAGGTGCCTTTCTTGTAGAGCATGAATGGGGTGATTTTTTTATCCTTGTGAAACATTGAAAATTTATTTATTTTATCATTCCAGATGATGATGACCTACATTAGGTAACCCAGCTAAATATTGGTGATTTTACTTTAAGACCCTTAGGTCCTCCTATGGGATAAGAAACCTTGTATTGGAAAACAAAATTCATCATGTATCTCAAGAATGGTATTCTCTCACTGGTCTAATCTGACCAAGAAAGAATCCACTACCACATAGTGCAGTTCACCCTCTAGAGTGGGCCTAACCTTGAGAAAACTCTCTACAGTTGAGGGTTTGATAGAATTATCCTTCATTATGTCGAAGTATGTGAGATTCCATAGGTTATAAAAGAGTTCCATGTCAGTTATTTTGGTTCCCATCAGGTGAGATTAAAGCTCAACCACCGTATCTAAAGAATGTTCTACATTTGTCCCTCCATGGTTCATGATTATATCGAGTTTTCCAATAGGTTTCACACATGATAGATTCATTACAATTTTTTTCATAGACCATTAGATCTCCTCAACGCCACCAAATATTCTTGTCTCTTTACAGTATGGGTACTCGATGTCATGGGATCCTATCCGTCAGTGATATTTCGCCAGTGAAGATTCATTCTGACCATGAAAATTTTCTTCTCCAAGTGGGATGAATTGATTGCCGTCAATGAATCCAAGGCCCGATTTGTGATAAAATTCATGAGATCCAGCATCATCCAATGATTCAGAGATCCTCATTCCATATTCATCAACAATGGATCCAAATTTTGAGCTGCTGAGATTAGGAGATTTCACAGTACATATAGAATTTATTCCAACCATACTTCTTACTATCATGTGTAGGAAAATGGATAGATTGAGGCATTCAAAAAAACCTGCTCTAACACTTTATAAAAGTTGGTGGTCAAGAAAAAAAATAAAATTTTCCCATAAAGGATTCCCAATTCCCTCAAGTATTATAGAACGACAACTCAAAATTCCACCCAAGTGACCCCATATTCCTTGGTATATAGAAAAGAGGCAAGCATTCCCATCGTTTTCCAGTTTCCATTGCTTCAAACAGCTATATATGACCATCCGATGCTATATATAATGGAATAATTCTATCTATTTGAGATGGAATCACTCTAAGTGAACATTATCTAGGCCTTTAAAAATATAGAGAGGCACCACAATAAGGTATCAAAAACATTTAACAAGAATGTTTTCATCCAATTCTTTCTTCAAGGTGACACAGTACTTGCTCTCAAGATGCTAATGATACTCTAAAAGAAGCCAAATATTTTAGAGCCCAAGTGGGAAGGACCTTACATTATTCACACGGTCTATCCCAATGGCATGTACTCTTTGACCACCATAGATAGATAACGCATCACTCCTCTAACCAATAAATATTTTCTCAAGTAGTACTTCATGTAAAGAAATAGAGTGTCCTAGTTTCATGATGCTAAAATTCATATTGACTATCTTCCTCGCCATATGACATTAAACTATGTATCTACATCTTAGGTACATGATGTTAAATTTTGTGATAGGTCTGAACTATACGGCCTTAAACTAAGATCCTGTGGTCCAAGAAACATCACCATAAAGTTGTTTAAAATTTTTTGAGTTCCATTACCTTTAACTAGGAATACTAGCCTATAATTTTGGACTTTAAACTCTATGCAAGTTTTCTTTTAGATGTGTTTTGTGGAGGTATGCCTCCTATGACCTCATTCACATTGGGTTTGTTACTCTTCAACCCTACATGTATTACTCTGAAATAATTCCTCTCTTTTTTTGGAACTACATGACCTGAAACAAAAAGCATATAGTCAACTAATTATGACTCTAAACTATATAATAGTCTTATTTAAAATATATAGGGTGGCCCTGGGCCCCCTATAGCCTCATTCACATCTTTTTATTCACTCAGTCGCACTTCACATTCCCATTTTAAAAGACCCCTTTTATTGGTTCAAACTCTTTGAACATAAAATAAGATTTGATGATCTAAACACTAGGACCTTAAACTAAGAACCGATGGTCTAGGAAACATGACCTTACACTGTTTGCAACATGTCTAAGAATCATGACATTAAACTTTACGTGGGATTTCTTTGGGATGTTTTGGGTGGTTTTGGGCCTTCTTAGTCCTTATTCACATCCGGTTTTTCATAACACTAAACTACATATACTGATTTCAGACATTCACCCTTCATGATCTGAACTCTATGATCTTAAAATATGAGTTAACTTATTCAACGCATAACATTAAATTGTGATCCTGCACTGACCAAGTTCTAAATGACTCTTAAAAACATAAGATATGGGGCTTACCCTATTTTAAATCGGTATGCCTCATATGATTAGTATGAGATCATTAACAAATATTTCCCATTTGGAACATGGGATACCACATAATAATCATGGAATGCCTCAATTCCCTTTCCAACGTTAATTACCCCCATTGGTGATGGTTCTTTACAACTCAGTGTTTTCAAAACTATATATGGAATGATTCCCATCCTTATGGGATATTTAGAGATGCCTAGAAATTTTTTCTACTGGCTCAGCCACAAATTCATCAACCCTTCTGAACCATGGACTTAGTTATGGTCATTATGAACGTAAACTATATGTAGTCCATCTCAAGGTATGAATGTGGCTTGTGGGTCTCATTGGACATCATTCACATCATTTTATGCCTCTCTCATGTCATATAGATGCCCTTAAAACCGAACTTTCCTAGTCCAGGCATCATGATATTAAACTATTTTCTACCATTTTACTTTGTCCAAGAATTAAAACCTTAAAACTATGTGTTGTTTCCAACCAAGTACTTCTATGGTGAAGAGTCTCATTGTCTCTGCTAACATAGAATCTTACCTCTTTTGTGGAACACAATAATCATTTGAGCAAACACCTTTTTCAGTCCATATTATATAACTTTAAAATGATCACCCCTTTAGTTAGATCAATATTATTTTATACTATTTTCCATGGTGCAAACCATGTGACCATAAACATTGTGCATCTACTCCTAGAACCAAATGTTCCTTTATTCACATCCTCATGGGATACATAGTGATGCATATACTTTTTTTCTTTGAGCTCAGATATAGATTTACCACAAGAATATCCATTTTCTTTGGTAAAATCACTCCCCAAATATCCCATAGTACTTCTTCTAGATACAAGTACCATCTAATTACCTTGACCCATCAATGGGTTTGGATTCCCTCAAAACATTAAATGAGGAATAAAGGTCCTTAGCGCATGACATTAAACTACATCTTTACCCCATACAGGTTTGGGATGCCTTTGAATATGAGATGGTTTTACCCTGAATCAAATAATCATTCCACATATCCAAGTATGAGAAGATTAAATATTCTCATTTGAAAGGGAATCCACTTACCAGCACTGGTATTCCACCTCTCTATGTTTTTAGAACTACATGTGTCCTGATTCCCATCCACATGGGATATGTAGAGACACACAAATATTTAATCTTGGGTCCATCCCCTCCATTTGTTTTCAATAGGATCATTTCTTTCCCAGTTACATGATGTTTACTTGTGGTAAATGTTTTCAATCTGTTTGTGGAAGAGTGGCCCTTTTAACTATATTTCACATTGGGTTATCACCCTTATACACTGAAAATCTTTCCTCGGTCACCCCTGCCCCACTATAGTTCAATTTATATGACTTTGAACTACCAAACACAACATCCTAATGCATGACATTAAATAGTAGGCCAACTAAGAATCAATTCAAGATGCCTAATGAGCTTTATGAAATGGTCTATGTTCACAATTCTCACCTACCATCCTAAAAAAATCATCAATGCGTCTCTGTCAACAAGTATAAGATCTTGTGTTTCGTACTTTTTCAACAGTCGATTCTGCATTTTCTCACCCCATTCATGACTAATGTGATTGTGGTACCTATATATATAATATGGTAAATATTCAATCCCTACCAATGGGTCACCCCATATCAGGACCTTGAATGCCTTGATTTACCTCTTTTCACCTTCTTATGTATTGGTATAATTATAACACCCTTGTTGTCACCCTTTGTGCATCTACACGCATTGAGAAAGCAACTCGGTCATTGGTACATTCTAAAACTCAGCTCTTTCTTACCACTATGATGTGATTCAATGTGATAAAGAAAGCCTCACATCACTTATTTTTTCCAAAATGGTCATGACTCGCATGGGCTTAGGAGTTTTGATAAGGTTTGTACCAGCATTGTGTGGTTGCACAATATCTCGGGTCTAGACTCTACGACCATAAAATAAGAGTTCATGTCCAAGCATCATGACTTTAAACTATATGTGGGTCATATTCCCATGGATATTTTTTCTGGGGTTTGGGTTTCCTTAGCCCCCATTAATGTCAATTTTTTCACTTCATCACACTACATATGTTCTTTTGGGATAATAAACCCATGGTCCAGGCCCCATAACCATAAAAAGTGTGCACAATCATGATAAAATGATATAAAATTTTAAAATACACTTCCATCACTATATGATGCTAAAAACATGTCTGGTTTCCTTACCATACTATGATATACTATTTTTCTATCATCATTTTCACAATGTAAAACTATTAGGCATCTTATGATTTATCCCAATAATCCCTTTACTCTAGTTTTGGTCACCTACCACATCATTGATGTCATTCGACTGTCACTCGGCATCTGAGACAATTCTCTCCTTGAAAATGAGTTTTTATTTTTTTTAGATTGATAATCCCACACAAATATGCATCAAATCATGGTGGTGTAAATCCAGAAGTGTTTGAATCCATTCTAACTTTAAATAACTTCATTACCACACTTTTAAAACCCCTTATTTAGATTCTCATCCTCATACACATTTGAATGGACCCCACTAATGGGATGTTTTAAAGCTAAGTACCACCTACCATCCTATATACACACCTGGGAAAACATTGGGCAACATTATGAGACAAGTTTCATGTTTTTAACATGGTCAGCCGCTGACTCTCATTTTTCTATCTCTATTCCCATATAGTGATATGGAAGATGTGTTTAAAACATGTTCAGCAGTTATCCTATATCTCCATGTCACTTTCCTTGTGTTCCATATTTTTGGAATTGTGATTCAAAATAATTATTCTCCTTTGTACGGTTCAAGTTCAACACCCTTGGTGTTATCCTAGTCATGCACTAGAGAATCATAGATAAGTAGGTTGGATTTTATGAGAACCATGTTCTCTAGTCACATCCACTATAATTCCATACACCCTTCGTGGTCAATCAATAATAATAGACCTTGATAATTCAATGTATATCTGACACTCTCATACAAATAAGTAGTCATGTGGTCGTCCCTTATTTTTAAAACCGATAAATACTCATGTGATATTAGGGATTGGTCATGGGTTGTTTCAAAAATATGATTTAAGTAAAGAAAATAATAGATAAAAGAAAATATGTCCATTCATGTAGAGAGTTTAACCAAAAAAATTTATTGCAAGTGGAGAGGGTCATCCACATGCTAGATCCTTTCCTGAATCCTAGGAAACTTTCCACTATGGATCTGCTTCAATGATCAAGTTCTAAAGATCTACTATCCTCTAGTGTGTTGCATCCAAGACCTACTGCTACCTCTTGATCTCTGTTTACTCCTCACTAGAAATTTTATGATGACCATCAGCTCTAATTTTCACTTGGTTTTATTCGGCTTGGAGATCATATATTTGATGTATCGCCTACCACATCTACTCCTCAATCTCCTCTAGTTGAGATCTCATTTGGTTGACAACTTGAAATTGATCATTGAGAAAATAATCATACTTGTTCATTTGCTCCTCTAAATTATATATGTCTTTATTGACTTGATAAATCCTATCAATTATGTTGTCCCTTTTCAGTTCCAAGAAAACTCCAAGTGTTGGATCCCTTCTCATACCCAATTGGAGCGGATGTCGTAGACTAGTTCATGGTGAATACAAGTGTCCAACCCTCTAGTACTCAGGTCACTTAGCCAGTGATGGAGGGATCCCATGTGGATCACTAGGTTTTATTCTATGGTCTATGTGGTGAAAAATGATATATGTATCCATGCTCTACACTGGACTATGGGATTTTCTTTAGAAAAATTAGACCTTGAATCCTCTTGATCTTCATGAGGTTGAGGCTCATATTTGAGTAATGCTGTAAGAATAGAGGTAGCATGGTCCACCTCTAACATTCTTTGCGATGGAATAGTTTCAAGATTATGAGGTCAGCCATCCTCACTTGACACTTAATCAGAAGCTTCACCCTGCCATACTTGAGTTCCACCCCACCAGTGGAATCAATCGTAGCCGTAGTAGAATTTTTTCTAGGGACTATGGTTTGGTCAGCTTGAATGACTGGATACCTAGGGACTGTTACAACTATCAAAAAAAGGCCCCCAGATGTCTTGACCTTATCTGCTCATTGGGTACGCAACCTTTCATGAACTTTATGGAATGGGAACACACTATTCAACCTTATCCAAAAATTATAGCTTTGGCCTAGTGAAATAAAAGGCCTTACAGGGTCATAGAATCAACAGATTGAGATTCTAAGTCATAGAAGGGTCTTCCACCATAGGAGACCCTTTAACATCAATTGGTAATTAAATGACCAACACTAGTTCCCCTTGAATTGGTTGGTTGGGATCTTCATGAAACATGAGAACACTTTGATGAAAAAGTTATGTGAAAATTAATTAAGGGCCAAGTGACTCGTGATGTGCTCTTACCCCGTGGAAGAGAAATTTTTATGATGAGATACTTTGAATGGTCTAACCCCTCCGAAGTTGGTGTTGTAGTTTGAATTTAATTCTATGTTCCCCCATAGATGATGGAGAGGACCTAGGTTTTTGAATTCGGCACCCTAACCTCATCTTCCGGCCCACCACTTTCCTCGACTATGGGCACAGGACCCAAGGGAATTCCCTTTTCAACACCAATTGGTTCACCTTCACGCCCTTCAACAAGGGACCCTTTCCCATATCTAAGACACTCTAACACACACAAAAACCTTATGTTCAAGATTATGGATAATGAAATTGAAGGTTCAAGGTAGAAAATTTAATTAATACTTACCTTAAGTAATTTAACTATGTCTTCTTCAAATGTTTCAATTTCACCATTTTCTTCGGACACCCTTGATGAGAGGTTGATCCCCAAGGATCTTCACTATGGAATCTTGTACTTCCTAGTTAGTTGATTCCTCCTTGGATGATGATATGTAAATAGTTAGTGTCTCCTCCCATTCAAATGATCATCAAGCATCATACACAATGGGGTAGAAGGTAGTTCATACTTCCTCCACTGACATGCATAATAGCCTTCAGATATACATTCCTTTGGTGGAAGTTCAACTTGGCTGTGATTTGAATGGACCCAAATTCTGGAAGCTTGAATCCATATCATTTTAACTTTTTCAATAATTCCTCCATTGATAATGATATTTGAAGTGTCATCCAATATGAACAAAGTGAGGGAAAGATAACATCAGTAGATGGTTGTAGCATGTACCCTGGATTTATCCAAAGAGTCTCCCTTACTCTTCTTGTCTCAGTATGGGAGCTACCTGCATTACACCAAGGATTCCTATAAGATCCTTCTCCACTAAGAGGAGGGGGTGAGAATGAGCCTTTCACCATCCCCACTATAGTTCCATCTTGAGCTACCCCATATTTCTGGCTTTCCCCGTAGTGAATACCCTGCCTACTTCTTCGCTACTCCAGCTCCATTATCACTTTCTCAATCACCTAAATGCACTTTTTCAAGATTTCCTATGGATATGAAACCAAACAATTGTTAGCATGGTATGTGGAGAATCCAAAATTGAAATTTTTTTGTGTAAACACAATTGTTTCACTTGATCCCACATTCTCCAGCACACACCAAAGATGACGAAGGATATAGGGGTTCCACTCCTCACAGACCCCAATGTAGACTCCCTTCATCGCTCACTGGAGGCACTCAAAGTTCTTGGAAAAGTGGGATGGTGTGTACGAATCAGTATAGACATGGTTTTTGATCTTGGACACCAACACTCCACATATGAAACTCTATAGGTACTTCTTCTATTCTCATGTGCCTTATAGGTTGTCCACCATTAGAACAACTGAAGATTAGAAGGGATGGAGGTTGATGTTTTGGTGGTTTCCAATCTGAATTGTGACCCCTGACTTGTCATGCGTCACCCATATAACCCTAGAAATATTCAACATAGATGGATATAGATCGATAGTTGGTGGGTTGATGGTATTTGAGAGTTCATAACCCCAAGGTGTGTTGTGATACAACCATGTAAGAACTAGAATAATACATAGATCCAACTCTTAATGTTTCCTCATAAAATGTGTACTAGTATGTTGTATAGCCAGGTCAAAACACCCTCCCCCCCCACACACACACACACATTGACTCTATTTCTAGCCTCCAAAATCACCTCCATCTCCAGCATCCATGGGTGTAGTCCCATCCATGTGTCCATGACCAGTAGAAGCCAAATTCTCAGGAATGTTTCCCGGAATGCGATGTAGCAGATTATTGGATCTAGCACTCCACTATGTTTTATCCTTTTTTTGAAAAATACCCTCCCTCTAGGATCATCCAATATGATCCTAGCCTACTCCTCTATGGCACTCTCAGAAAATATTTTCCCTAGCCCAGAATCCTTGTGTTCAATTCCTTCTTCCGAAATATGTCAAACCGAACCTTGAATGTGATATCCCTATGGGAAATAGGAGTGCATTTAATCTTCTACTTCAGTACCTAAAAAATATGTTGCACTTAGATAGGACTTTGTTTCCTATCATTACAGGTGTTCTCTGGTGGAACTAACTCATCATACTAGAACCCAACTAGTGGAACACCACCTAAGTAGTGTATTTCCCATAGATAAATGTTTACTTCCCCATGATGAAGATAAAACATGTTTGTATTTAGGGAAAACCATTTGAGTATATATGGAACCAAAACATTTTGATGATAGAAGTGTAACTATTACATCTACACCACCTCATATAGTCCAGTGTGGAAATAATCTTCCACATACTCCAAGAAAGTGTAGCATATCCAATGCACCCAATCACATTCATTGGTAATGTTTTATTTGGACCCCAGGTCAGAATCCTTGTTCTAGCCTAAGTTTTTCTCTCGCATGCTTCTTTGGAAGATGGTAGTATAGTGGGCAGGGAATTATTATGCCTCTTCCTATTCCCCCATGACTATCCTATTCCTTCTATTCATCACATAAACAACAACGGACCCATGATCCCTGGTTAGATGGCCATGAGAAGTGATTTTCCAGGGATTGATATCATCTTCACATGTGAAACACAATCATGGTTTTTTATCCTTGAATGTTGGGATGGTCACCTCATCCAGTAAGTTGAAATTCCACAATGGGTGATAATTAATCAATGGAAAGATATTTTGTGCCTCTATTAGAATGTCCAAGAGAACCTGATTATCTTACCCGAACCTCCTAGATCAAGGGATTTGAGGATATCCATGCATTTCAGCTCTTCGAGAAGCAGTACAAACTTCAATAATAGATGGGTTCTATTGGTTGACCATTTCGGATGATTCTGGAAAAATCCACGGATAGTGCATGTAATAAGGAATCCTCAGTGTGAAAAGGGTGATGTGGCATGAAATTATGGCATAAAGAGTGAAAAAACGCGGCTTTAATCCTACATTCAAATGTGTGAGAGAGACATTTAGTGTGAAAAAAGTTGTCAAATATAAGTTTTTCACACAAATTGAAAAATTATGTGCATGATATCAGTAATCCTATCACACAAAAAGTCAAGGATTCATACAAGGCCCCCCTTCACCTATTTATAGTCTTTTAAAATAGACTTTTTCACACACATAATAACCATACATGATATATCATGGATATTTTTTCACACCTAGAGAAGTACATTACTCTCTTCGTAATTTCCCTCAAAACCCGACCATCAGGACCCATTTTAGTGCTTATTTTGAGGGGAGAATTATTGGTGCTAAAATCCCATATGAATCTAGAAATGGAATATTTTTTTGAAAACCAAGAATACGTCCCACCCATAAGGAACATCCTGAAATCCCAAATGATGGTGCACACAACTTTCCATGAAAGATAAGAAGATACAAAAAATGTGTGCAACATTATTTCATTCCAAATATTATATATTTTTTCATGGAGGAGTATAAGCCTAAATAATTCTAGAGGGATTCACGTGCATGAAACTTCTTCAGGTTGAAAGAACCGTGACTGCATGCATGGATAGAAAGAAATAGGCTTTCACACCAAATACAACATCAACATGGGGATTTTTTCACAAAACAATCATATCCCGAAGATGACTATTGCACGCAACAGCTCTTCCATGCTCAAATACTTGCATGTGGACATTAATAAATTCAACTATAAATATAATTTCACCCCTATTATTTAGGATTATTCTCTGGAAGCTGAGGCATTACTCTCCTACATGTAAGGATAATCTTTCGTGCCATTGTGAAACATGGATCACCCAAGGTAGAGAATCTTGTGCGATAGAACTTATATGGGCCCATGTCCCATGGTTGAGTGATTCTTGACCAGTTTATTTCATCCTAATTTAGGTGTGCGCAAAGATTCAATTTTCACACAACCCTGACCTTGTACCTAGAACCAACTCTAGTACACGCCTTCCCATTTTTCTCAATGGACTAACCTTATTCTGGAGCCCCTATATCATGAAACCTTTTCTCACAACCCGCTAAACTTTCACACAGCAACTTTCTAGTCCCCCACTTGATGTCACCTATTCTTTCCAAACACCCTCTTATAAGAATGGGAACTCTAACCCTAGTTGATTCTAAGCATGCTGACTCTAACATAGACCTCGTTATTGGCCAATCCTCCCATCATTACAACCTTGTAGTTCCAAATTCATTCTCCTCTAAAAGATGCTTGAGAAATGTTCATCTAATACCAATGAGTAAGGAGTTATTAAACCCACATTCGAATTGTGGGATGTAAATTTTCCTAGAACCACATCTTAGTCATATAATGGTCATCTAAGACCAATGTGTACGGAGTGTTTGTCTCCCAATTATAAAAACATAGGATTACCTATATATGATCATCATAAGATGCCACCCTATATCCCTCTATGGTATATGAGACACCCACTGAGAGAATAATTATGTGTAAGTCCCACACATTCTCTCCGACCATGGGATATGAGTCACCCATAGAGGGATAATTCTATGTATAAGCCCCATATACCTTGTTCCACATGAACATGATGATCCATGTATGACTAACAAAAAATGAGATCCTCCTTAGGTATATTCCATGCATATGACCCACCCATATCATTACTTCTCCAAGCCACACCCCAGCATCAATCCACCTGCAAATGAAGTGGATCATGTGACCTTTAGATATATGGCCACCTCCAGTTCCTCACAATGAGCATGACCCACATTGTATTAGATGCTAGTGGAGATCATGACATATTCATGATTCTAAACAATCCAATGGGCCTCTTTCTAAGTAAAAGAACGAACCCTTCTAAACTACATGGGAATTGATTCCCAATTAACTAGGATACAAAGTAATCCCTACTGAAGTTCAAACCCAACATCTTCATTCACCCGAATTTTATCCATGCCACATCTCGGTAAAATAATTCCCCTTATATGGGGAACCATGTCTCCTTAAGGTCCATATGACAGCTTCCATGTGTAATCACCACACCACCCCTCATCGATGGTCTTTAATCAATGGGGGAATCCTAACCATATGACATTAAACTTCATGGATCATTCTTGTCATAAAACTTTAAACTGTGACACTGAACTATGTGGGTATTGATCCTTATATTCTCAACAGGGTACATAGGATGCTTTAATAAGTTTCAATATTGACAAACAGTAAATTTAGGTGCCCCATATTATGTATGTACCTATTTAATCCACCTCCAGGGGTGTTCTGATTAACCTTCACAGTGTGACATTATCCCTCCTATGGACACACCTCCCTGGTCCACCTCAAGGGGAATCCTAAAAATCTATCTTGGATCTGTATCTAGGGATGTTATGATCCATCTATTGGGTTAAACTACAAGTATTTTTCCCATCCATCGGCACGATATCACCCCTCTTAGGGACACACCTCCATGGTTTTCCCCAAGGGGAATCCAGATCGACCATTCTAGGTTTATCTCAAGGGATGTTCTGATTCATCTCCTTAGCTCACCTATAAAGAGTGTTCTCATAAATCTGTATGACATCACCACTACTAGGGACGTACATACCTAATCCACCTCAAGCAGAATCCTGATCAACCATACAAGATCCATCTCTAGGGATATTATGATCCATATACTTGGTTTTCATCGAAGGAGTGTTCACATCCATCAGTGTTCCATCATACCTCTTAGAGAAAACCTCCCTGATCCACCTCAAGGGGCATCTTGATCAATCATCTAGGATCCATATCAAGGTATGTTCTGATCTGTCTGCTAGGTTCTCCTACAAGGAGTGTTCCCATCAATCGGTGTGACATCATCCCTCTTAGGGACACAACTCCCTGATCCACCTCCATGGGGCATTCCGATCAACACATTTATGAATCTACAAGACAATAAACTCTTAAATTGTATTATGGTGCAACCTCATGCTACAAATGAGATTCCTAAGGTTAAATACTTGGAAGATAAGATCCCACGGTGACAGCTAACTCATTTTAAACATGTGATACCTAAGTTTAAATCCATATACATTAATTAACTCTATAAGGGACACTCAAACTAGGAAATTATTTCTATAGAGGAATCCATGGAAGGAGGAACTGACAACCCATCAACTCATTTCGATCAAGTAGTATAAATCTTCATTAAAATTGATGAAATATTCCCTCCATTAGAATACTATAATGTTGGGTAATAAATTATCCAGTGTGTGCATCGACCCAATGTTGTGAACACACGGGCGCGCCATAGAGAAACCATCGGAAATAGCCAGTTTATAAAAATAGATGTTAAATATCAATATAATGAAATTTTGAAGTTTTTTCCAAAACGAATTTTAAAATATCTTAAAAAATTAAATTCATGTGGACATCTCCTCATTTTTTATATGTGAACATTCTGAAACCCCCAACATGTTAACTCACGATGACACCTAACCAACACTCAGTCTTCTAAATTCATTCAAATTCTAAAAATCATTTTTCATTATTTATCCTCAAACATCCACCATTCATCCTTATTTTGAGTACCTCAACATCTTTCAGTCTATGGGAAACATAATAAACTTTAATCACAACTTTTCTTCATCGTTATTTTTCAATAAATTTTATACTTCATTTTTACAAGCAAATACCCCCAATCTTGCTTCATTTTCTGTATTTTCTTTACCCATTGGTGTAGGTATCAGAATTAAATTGATATTTTCCACTTTTATCTTCCATATTTTTAAGTATTTTTCTTTATTTTTACAATATTGATTAATTATTTTTTAATTATATGTTGTATTAATCCATTCATTTTTGTTTATATATATTATTTTCAATTATAAATTTTTTTAATTAAAATTAGTTTAAGGTTATAAATTTATTTTGATTATAACTTTTTTGTGATTGTAATTTTTTTTTGTTTGTAAATATTTGAATATATAAATATTTACATTTATAAATTTTTTCATTATAATTTGTTTATAGTCGATGTTTTTCCCCGTAAATTTTTTTTAGTTAAAAATTATTTTTTTATAATTAATTTTGGTTAAACAAATTTGGTTGTAATTTTTTTCATATTTAAATTTTATTTCATTTATAAGTTTTTTGTTAACAATTTGGGAAATTTTATATAATTATATGGTAATATGTTTTAATTTTATTTATTTATAGATATGTTTAAATGAATATATTTGTTAATGTATTTGTATATTATATTTTGGTTTTAAATAATTAATAGATCACAATTTGATAAAGTCATGAAGATCAAGAGATTAATATGATAAAGGGGTTGATAATTTCTATGAATTTTATAAACAAAATCTTGATAAAAATATGATTTTATTTCTATAGATGAATTTTTTTAATCTGATTAAATTACGGTATAGATATTTCAAAAAACAAGTGGGTTTTATTTATGTTTATTTCAAAATATTCTCAGAAGGTGAAATTGAGTAGTATCTCTGATGAGATATTGGATGGTTCATGGGTGTTGAGACCAATTACATGAGGTTTTAGCAGTTGAGGTTTGGACACTATTGTTAGAGGTCTAGATTGGTTGTATCCTTTTTGAGGGGATGACATTGAGGGGTATCGCTTAAGATTTTGTTGTATGGAGTAGTAGTTTAATAAGGGTCTAAAGTACCCTTCAGGTTTCCCTTATGGGAAGGTTTCTGATTAGTAATCAGTTGGGTATTATCGATGTCTATTTGAGAATTCCCTTGTGGTTCTAGAGTTATTTGACATTTCCATTGCGAGAAAGGTGTTCTTGAGGTTTGGATTGTGTTTCAAATTAGCCATCTAAGGTTTCTCTTGATGGGATTGGCTTAAGGTTCTTATTGTTTGAGAGGAGACCCTAGTATGTGCATATTATGAGGTTGAGAGTAGTTATTGGGCATATTATGTGCATAATATGTGTTATAGTTTTAATAAATTAAATTATATATTGATTATAGTCTCCCTGAGTAGATGGACTTTTGGTCAAACCAGCAACATTCTTGGAGGTTTTCCATGGCAAGGAAAGTGATTTGGGTTACTTATCTGTCTCTCGAGGCTTACTCATGTATAATTTTCTAGTCTCATAGAAATATTTTTTTTACATGTAGTTTTCATGTGACTTATGAATATAATGCATTTAGATATGTATTAATATACAAAAAATCTATTTTTGGGTGATTAACATGTACATGTGGGATTTGTAAATAGTTACACATTAAGGTGGTGTGAAAACTTTAATTTGGTAGTTGGGATAAGGATTCCAAAACCAAATCATTAAAATAATGAATACACAAAAAGGTAATAAAACATGAGGAGACAATTTTTATGTAAGACTTAATAGTTATGAATTTAATATACATATGATGTATAATAAATTTTTGAAACCTTAAAAATCCCCTTAAATAATAGGTGTGATATTCCTTCCATAGAAACACTTTTCAAGACCTTGATCATCCAAACAAGTAGTATCATTCCATATAAGGGTGACCCTATATTATATTGTGTGTGGAAATAAATTAATGAGTGACTCAAGATTATTCAACAGGTAAATTCACACCATAGTAAGGTTCCCTTGGATTGTATTCTTTTATCTTGTTTTTTCGGATTTATTTGGGATAAAAATAGCTGGGAAACCAAAAGGGTTGGGATACTAAGGGAATAGAACTAAGTGAATCCTTATGATGGATTTGGATAATGTTTTATCCAATATATTATCCAAGAATAAAAAATTTTGTGATTAGGATTATTCCCTACCTAAATAACTGAGCGTGAACCTTCATGCTATGTTGGGGTCATTTTCTAAGTGAAATTTGGATCTTGGCTCGCTAAATGGATACAGTGTAGAGGGTTATCAATTTGAGTGGGATCACTTTCATTAAAATGCATTAATGAAAAGATATAAGACATGATATTCATATAATAAAAATATTCTCTTATATATTTATGTATATATCATCATAATAATCAAGATAAACTTTTTTAATTAATCATTGAAAATGATATTTTTAATGTAAGATACTTTATAAAGTGGTAACATAATATTTTTTTAAGAAAATTTTATAATAAATATTTTATGCATTATAATTGTTCCTTCCTTAGTAACCCATAGTTGAAATTATTAAACAAGTGAATCTATATGTTTATGAAAAAAATGTAACGATTCTATTAAGGATTCAAAAACCTTATATAAAAATGAACAATAAAATATTAGTCTCCACTCATGTATTCAATATTATTGGCTACGCCAATGATTTTAGTCTCATATAATTAATATGATTGGGTACGTAAAATGGTATTCAATGTGATTGAATAAATTAATGACTTTATGATACAAAAAGTTTTCTTAATGATTTTTTGGTTATAAGAATCAATTATAATATTCATATAGATATAGGATATCAACATTATGTTTTACAAAGTTTTTCTAAACACAAATATGGTTGGAAAGATAAAAAATAAAGCTTGAATTTAATTATCATGTAATGGATCAAATGAGTTTCCACATTGATGACATGGATGCTTCAATTTTGGATAACCACGTCATAAGATGTCTATAATATCTTATTTATCTCTTGATAAAATCTTGTATGCAATGGTTTTTTAAAATAAATGGGATAGGTATTTTTACACATGGTTTATGGTTAGTTAAAATATATAACATACTTTAAATGGGACACTATAATGTCTTATTCTAGTTAAGGAATTTATCATATTTTCATTTATGGAAATTTTTTGACAATATTATTAAAATCAAGGAATGATTTTACCAAATGATCTCAATTTTTTGAGAATTGATGAATTGGGAATATGATGTCTAGATTATATTACAATATAGATACAAAAAGTGTGTAAAAGTTATAACTAGAAGAAGAAAAGTTATGTGAAAACTTTTACAATGTTTCTTAAAGAAGAAAACAAAGGTCAGTGAAACCTAGGGAATTCAATGAAGTAATGTTAATAATTCAATTTGATTAGATTATAGAAGATTTACCATATGTAGTTATTGAAAATCCATGGAATTTCCATATTTGGAAAAGATTTTATAGAAATTAATTCATCAAATTCTTATTTGTATGTGATACAAAATTCATATTATACAAAGTTTTCTAAATATACATGAGTATAAAATAAAAGGAAAAATTTATCGATCACGTAGTTTATATTCTTCAGATGAAGTAAATAGTTACTACATCAATAATTTTAATGGAATGGAATGTTTCAATCTTGGTTGCATATAAGTAAAATATGTCTTTATTCATCTCACTTCTCTTACATGATAAGAGAGTATGTTGGATAAAAAAAGGGTTATTATGTGATGATTAAATGTAAACACAAGGTTTTTTATTCAATGGATTTATATATCATGTTTTAAGAATAATATTTTGGTAAATGTGTTTTTATAGGATAAAAGTGTTTATACATATATTTTATAAAATATGAGGGAATGTGTTTCAACCATCCATCAATGAGATATTTAAATAAAATATTATTTACAAAATTAAAGGTCTCAAACACATAGAATGCCATTAATTATTTGGAAATAATATTTTGTTTGTTTCATAATCCTACTAAAAGGAAATAAATTTTATTTTCTAAAACACAAAGTAGTTTGTATTCAATCATAGAAAGATATTTTGAAGAGAATATGATATCTAAGAGGATATTGAGAGTATTTTTGAACTTAGATAAGTTCAAAGTTAACAAATAAAAGATTTTTCCAATCTGAGTTTGAGTTATTTTTCCCTTAATAACCTAAAGAGATAAGGTAGGTATTGTAAATAAAAATTTTAATAGTTACGTTTAGTAAATATGATAAAGTAAATTTTAATGTTGTTACAGCTTAGTTATAAAGTTAAATTCACATGATTTCTTAAAAGGTTTATGAAAAACTGGTAAAGAGAAATTGGAAATGATTACATATATTTACCATAATGATGTGACTATCACTTTATCATAACACATTTTACAGTATGATGGTAAAAAAATTAATTATTTATATTAATTACCATAAAAAATGGATATCACTTTATCCTAAAAAATCTTAGGATGTGTTTGATAAATGTAATGTAAATAGTTAAATTATTCACAAAATATTTCAAGGAATAAGTTTAATGTAAATGGTTCTAAATATGATGATTATATATTTAGAAAGAGTTGTATGTAGAAAACAGAGCATAACATTATAATATTTGATGTTGTAAAGTTAATGAGTTTGAATATAATCTCCAAGAGTTAAACTTAAGTAATAAAATTCCTATGTCTCGCCATTATTCAAACTATATTAATTAATAAATGTTACTCACTAAGTGTTTAGTGGTAGTATTTTATCAGATGGTCACGTATGGATGCGATGGAAATTATATATGGATGTAATGTTAATAAAATGAATCCATTGCTACAGAAACTAGATGAGTTTTATTTTATATCTCTATAAGAGATTGGTTTAAATAGTTGTAAATGTATCATGTCATTATAATAAATGAAATATCCATTTATTATTCATTAATGTGTGCTCTAATACATTTTATATGAATAGTTGAATGATAAATATCCCCTCAATGTACAAAAACGGAGTTTTCCCTAACCGAGGATCATCCTGGAGTATAATGGGTTGTGATGATATGTAAAGGTTTGATTGAACCTATTCTTATATCCATTATAATGGGTTTCATATGAGATATTTAAGTAGAATATTGAAGTAATGAGAATATACTTACTGATCCACTAAAAAATTTCTCATGGAGTTTCATACAGTCATCAATGTACATAGGGGTGTAATTTTTTTATTCTTCTTTCTTACCAATGGTTGGAGAGATACCTAGAATGAGGAACTTTATACATTAATACCTAAAAAATTCAACATATGAAATTATATAATACGACGATGGTTGTGTATGTTTCTAATCATCTCATCAGTAGGAGTGCGACTAATATGGGATTTATCCACTTGTATAAAAAAATTCATCTAGACCTTGATTGAAGTAAAGTGTTGAAATGCATGTCCATTCTTATTTGTTTCACATATATTGTGTTCCACCACTTGGATAAGTGAAACGTAATGTGCTTATTAGATAGATGAATAACATGTGATGTATTCATCCACTTGATGTGCCTTTTTCAAAGAATCTAGAAAATTTTGAGAGGCCTATACTTGATTGACATGTTCCATGTATAGTAGTCTCTCTATGTCATGGAAAAAGGGATCGTGTAAGATAAATATAGTGTATATGATACAAATTTTGGTAGAAATGTTTTTATAGAGATATGAGCATGTGTTGAGTCAAAAATTTTTACTTTCTAATTTTCCTTTACTTGGTTTTTGAAATCACAGGCACTTTCTCAAAACACTATTTATCTAACTTTATATATCCCATGTGTTTTAGAATGATTTTTTAGAAAAAATATTTTTATATATTGAATATATAATTTTTTCTAAAGTAAAATGAATATACATTTTTATTATTTAAACAAATCCATCAAACAGAAGGTACAAAAAAATACATCAAACCAACTACTATGTTTACCAATGGTTAGACTAATATCCTATCTATCATACTAAAAAAATTCATAAAAATCAGTATTAAAATACTATTGATATATCAGATTTACCTTTGATTAGTTTTTTGAATTGAAAAACAATATTTAAGTTCATTGAACTATCCAATCTTTATAATCGTTGTATTTATAATTATTTATATCATAAAGAATCTATAATGGCATGGTAATGGTTATTTTAAAAATGATATCAAACAAATGAAGTATGGTTAATGATGAGATATCAAGATCAAGATCTAGATCATCATGATCTATCAAAGAAAAATATATCCAAGGACATCGCAACCAACTCAAAAATAGGACTGATGAAGTTTTTACTATAAATAGGATTTATTTTGAAGAGCTGGGAGCTTATGAATGAAGGTTCTGGGCACAGTGGAATTTTGTGGGTGGATGTGCCCCCTTGGCTTTTTTTCATTAGTAGTGATCAATCTAGGATCAATACGATGATAAATGTCAGTCTCTATGGATCGATTCATAGAAATAGACAAAGAAGAAGAAATGTCCCAGAACCACAAAAGTGGATCGTCACAGGTTGATGATAATTAATTTAATTAATTGACAAGAAGTACCTTTTGGGTGTTCTTTCTTCATTGATGTTATTTATCACGTTCCTATGTGATTCGTCATTGCATCGTAAAAGCTAAGTGTAGACTTCCTCTAGAGGTGATCCACATGTGCACCATGTATCTCTGGACGTCACCAAAGGAGTCTCCAGGTGCTAGCATGGAGAAACCTTTGCTTTTTTTGTCTGACTTAGATCATCTAGATCCGATGGAAGAGGATCTATCTCTGTCTTGAGACCTTTCTTGGGGGAATAGGTTCTTTCATCCTTGAAATAATTCTCTAGTATTGTTGTGCACAACGATTCTCTTGTCTGATGAAAAGAGTTGGGTTTCTGAGGATATTTATAATCGGGTTTGAGGTTGTAGATTTATGACAATAAATAAATGTGTTACACATTTTATTTATTTCATTAACTCTTTTGAAAACCCCATGTCAAGTTATTAATTCCTTGACATGCACCCACACCGATTATAATAAGTATCATTTAATAAAACTATATTTCCTAAAAATCCCGACAAGAAAAAATACACGGCGTGTAATCATAAATACACGGTGTGTACTTGTTTTTCATTGAAAACTACACTGTGTGTACATTTAATGTACACGGCATGTATATCTTGTTTTCATTTATTCATTTCCTTTCCAAAATGAAAACTACATGGTATGTACATTTAATAATACATGGCGTGTAATTGTTTTCAAAATAAAAACTACACGACGTGTAATCATTAATACACAGCGTGTACCTATTTTTCATTGAAAACTACATGGAGTGTACATTCAATATACACAGCCTGTATATATTGTTTTCATTTATTAATTTCCTTTCCAAAATAAAAACTACACGAAGTATACATTTAATAATACAAATCATGTACTTGTTTTCAAAATAAAAACTACACGGTTTGTAATCATTAATACACGGCATGTACTTATTTTCATTTTATTCTTATTCCAACATTAAAACGATTTAGGCTTCCTTGAATAATTATTAAACCACGTACGGGAATAATCTTTATTCTACATGAGATACTTGAATACACTTAGTGTGTGGCCCTCTAGGACCCTTTCTCGTTGGCATTAGGTGGGCTTGCCTAAAGTCCAAGATTACTGTCTAGTTACGGGTCAAGTCACCCACGAGAAATAAGTTGACGCCACATTGACGTATCACCTCATATGAATTCTTACTGTGTAATTTAATCCCTTTGTCTCAATATCTCATCAAGAAGGATTCAAGGTAGTGTCATAAACCTATATGATTGATCTGTCATTCTTTGACTACCTGAAATAAACTTGTCATTTACACAATGGCCAGGGAATTTAATGTGACAGTTCTATTTCAATCAAAGGGCCGAGATATCAACTTCCATAAATAGAAGGAAAAAATCCTTCCGCGAATTATCCATTAACAACATGTCACTCGTGATACACCCAACATACCCTACTTCTCGCTAACAGTCTGTGTGATGGTTTTCTTCAGTAGATCTAAGTGCGCGAGTCATGACATGAGTGAATAATAATCTTCCAATCTAAGGACCATTACACGCGCTCATAGATAGCAATGTCTGATGACACCAAGACATGCGATATTTCTACTAGTAGGTCTGTTCTCATAATCTCCCATCCTGGAGATTACCAAGTGTGAACTCCATGAGAGAGAGTATTGTCTTCTTATGAGTACTCGCACATGACGGTCTATATACTATGTGTCCTATCATAGTATTTCATCTAACCATAGAACTTTATTTAAGAATATTGTTATAGAATTTCAAGGTTCTTATCACAGCGGGGATCTACCATGACCTTATTAATGCAACAAATATTACAGGACATTATTATATTATAGTCATCCAGAATAATGAACAATATATAAAAAGAGTATATTCATGTAATAAAAGTACAAATCAGTTGGTTCTCAGGACACCAACCCTTAAAAACTACCACTTGGACTAGAGCCAACTGCCTATGACTTTTAGTCCTCTAGACCTCACATGATGATCATGTTTCTGTTGAGTCAAGGATTTATTCAAGGGGTCTATCACATTGTCTTCTATGGAAATACTGCTCATTACAACTTCACCTCTCTGAGAAAAATCCCTCAAGAGATGATACTTCCGAAGTATGTGCTTTTTCTATTGATGTGACCTTGGCTCTTTTTCAAGTGCCATTGTTGCAGTATTATCCCAATAGAGTGTGATAGGATCTTTACTATTTGGTACTACATCCAGCTCTTGGACGAAGCTTCGCATCCATACTACTTCTTTAGCTACCTCAGAAGCTACGATATACTTGGACTCCGCTATAGAATCAGCCACCACACTTTGCTTTGAGCTCCTCCAGCTCACTGCACCTCTATTCAAACTGAAGATGTATCTAGTCTGCGACTTCATGTCTTCTTGATCAGTCTTGAAACTAGCATCTACATGTCTTATGATGACTAGTTCTTCATCTCCTCTATAAAATAGGAACATATCCTTAGTACACCTCAGATATTTAAATATGGTCTTGAATTCCATCCAATGGCGGTCTCCTGGATCAGTTTCATATCTGCCTACCGCACTTAATGTGTATGAAACATCTAGCCTCGTATATATCAAAGCATACATGACTAACCCAATCGTGGATGCATAAGGGATCCTTTCCATTCTTTTTCTTTCCTCATGTGTCTGAGGACACATTTTCTTGGAAAGATGAATTCCATGTGACACTGGTAACAATCCCCTCTTCAACTGTTTCATACTGAATCTTTTCAGTATTTTGTCAATGTATGTACCTTGACTTAGGCCCAGCATTCTCTTGGATCTATCACGATGGATCTTGATCCCTAGAATATGTGTTGCCTCGCCCAATTCATTCATGGAGAAGAATTTATGCAACCATGTCGTAACTGACTGTAAACAAGTACTTCGTTTCCAATTAGTAATATTTCATCAACATATACAATTAGGAAAATGACTGCACTCCCACTAAACCTTTTGTAGACACAAGGCTCACATTTGTTCTTAACAAAGCCAAATTCTGTTACAGCTTCATCAAAATGAATGTTCCATGACCTTGATGCTTGATTTAATCCATAAATGGATTTCTAAAACTTGCATACCTTTTTGGAATCCTTTGGAGTCACAAACCCTTTAGGTTGTGTCATGTAGACATATTCCTGGAGGTTCCCGTTAAGGAATGATATTTTGACATCCATTTTCCAAATTTCGTAGTCATGGTAAGCGAAAATGGCTAATAGGATTCTGATGGATTTCATCATCGCAACTAGTGAAAAGGTTTCATCATAGTCAATTCCTTGATGCTGTCTAAAACCTTTTTCAACTAGTCGTGCCTTATAGGTGCTGAATTTCCCCTCCATGTCTGGTTTCTTCTTGAATACCCATTTATTACCAATAGTCTTTACATCAACTGGAAGATCTACCAAAATCCAGAATTTGTTTTGGTACATAGAATCCATTTTAGAATTCATTGCTTCTTGCCACTTGGAAACGTCTGTGCCTTCAAATGATTCCTTGTAGGTAAGAGGATCATCATTATCAACCAATAATGAGTCACCATCCTCAGTGACAAGAAAACTATATCGTTCTGGTTCTCTCACCTCTCTCGTGCTCCTACGCAGTTCTTGTGTCTCTAGAACAGATTTTTCTTCCACGAGGCTTTGTGGAATCTCTTCATGTACCAACTCATGTATATCTTGAGCCTCAACTTCATCGAAGTCTATCTTGCTCCCACTATCTCTTTTGGAGATGTGCTCCCTCTCAAGGAATATGGCGTGTCTTTCCACTATAAACTTTTTGTATGAGGAGTTGTATAAGTAATATCCCCTTGTTTCCTTGGGATAACCTATAAAGATACACTTTGTGCCTTGGGTGCAAGTTTGTTACCTTAATAGGCCTTAACAAATGTTTCGCTACCCCACACATGTAAATTCAATAACATGGCTTTGTGTCCACTCCATAACTTGTTTGTAATACTATTTATCAATTTAGTTGGTACTTGGTTTAGTATGTGTGATGTTGTTTGTAATGAATATCCCCAAAAGGATAATAGAAGACTCACATGACTCATAATTGATCCCACCATGTCCAATAGGGTGCGGTTCCTCCTTTCACTTACACCATTCCACTAAGGTGTGTAAGGAGGAGTGAGTTGAGATAGAATTCCAAACTCCCATAAGAAATCAATGAAGTCCTGATTAAGATATTATCCTCCTATTTCTGAGTGGAGTTTCTTAATATTCTTACCAAGCTGGTTCTCAACTTCATTCTTGTATTATTTGAACTGATCAAAAGAATCTGACTTATACCTCATTAAGTAAATATATCCATATCTACTAAAATAATCAGTAAAAGTTATGATGTATGAGAACCCACCCCTTTCTTAAACTGGAAATGGTCCACACACATCTGTGTGAACTAATTCTAGAAGCTCTTTATCCCTTTCTCCTTTCAACTAAATGGGGATTTGGTCATTTTTCCTTGTAGACATGCATGACATACACCAAGTGGTTTTAGTTCAAAAGAATCTAAATACCCATCTTGATGTAATTTTGTCAAACGTTTCTCATTGACATGACCTAGACGATGATGCCAAATTTGTGTGTGGTATGAGTCATGTGAATTGACTTTGTCATCGATTGGCATTACTTGTTTTGTGTATTCTAACACATAAAGGTTGTTATATAAATGTGCCCTAACAAAACATACTATCTTTATAAAAGTAGAAACATTCATTTCCAAACTTGAACATGAATCCATTTGTATTTAATTTGGATACTAAAATAATTTTTTTAGTAACAGAAGTCACATAATAACAACCCTTTAACACCAAGATAATTTCAGTTGGCAATGTGAGGTGGTAGTCCCCGATAGCTACAACAGCAAGTCTAGCTCTGTTGGCTTCTCGTAGATCTACCCCACCTCGGTCAATCTTTCTGAATCTACTTGGTTCCTATATTTTGATACAGATGTGAGAACCACAAGAAGTATCTAATACCCAATTGGTAAAAACAGACAGATTTCATTCGATAACAAACGCACCTGAAGCTTCCCCTTACTTCCTTGGCTGGGTGTAGTTTTTCTTCCAGTGGCCCTTCTTTCCACATGTGAAACAAACAGCCTTCAGTTCTCTTGCCTCCCCTTTGATCTTCCTTTTCTTGGAAGTCCTTGAAGAAGCTTTGGGCATAACGCTCTTCACCTTCCCTTTACTTTTATTCACCATGAGGACAGAAGTCTTTTCATGCTTCATGTCATTGTCCACTTGGTGAATGAGGATAAGAATATTAGACAAATACTTCTCAATGTTGTTCATGTTGAAGTTCACAAAAATGTTTGAGAAGATCTAGGGGAGTGATGAAAAAATGATATTGGTACCCAGTTCTTTGGGGATTTTAAACCCTAGAACATCCAAGATCTCAATGTAGCCAATGAGATTGACTACATGAGGCCCTGCTAGGGCACCCTCTCCAAGCTTGCTCTGAAATATATCCTTGGAGATCTCTAACCTTTCCTGTATTTATCTCTCCTAGTATAGACCACGGAGGTGATCGAGCATGCTTTAGGCATCCATGTCTTCATGAGACTTCATTATCTCACTAGAAATTGATGACAACATCAAACATTGAACATTGAGTGCATCGCTCAAATGTTGATAATAGACCAGGAAATATTTATCACTCGCCCCTTGGGCAGGTGGATTAGGAAGTGAGGACTCCAGTATGTAAAACCTTCTTTCATGGCATAGTATAACCAGAAGGTGCCTAAAGCATTCTTAAAAGTTACTATAGGTGAGGATATGGTCGTTCTCTAGAATTGATTGTAGAGAAAATATGGTTGATGAGTTTTTCATTTCGATTCTACAAATTAAAAGATCAGATTTATCAGTACCTTTTGATTACATTTTATTAAAAATAATGAATGAATTTATTAATTCTACCACTATTTTATCAAGTCCCAATGGCCCTCACCATTGAACTCTGAATTTCTAGTTTCTTTGACATTATAGTGGCAAGGATCCATATTCCCCTTCACATAACCCCAACAAGGGTTGGTCAAGCTATTTGAAGGTATTTAGGTAGGTAGGTATTTTCCAATTGTGGGCTTACAGTTCCTTGATCTGTTGAGTGGACTCCCCAATCCTGAAATCCTAACTTGGATTTCCTCAACACTTCCCTCCAATATTACACCAATTCTCTCAAGGGATACACCACTTTATGTAATATGGTTAAGTCAACCTGAAACCTTTAATAAGGGCTTCCTTTATAAAAGTAAGTGTCCCAACAAGGGTTGGTCAAACACATAGTTTTATTGTGTCTTTCCCTTAATCAGGTAAAGGAAGGCTTGGTCTGACTTAATATGATATTTTATAGATTTTAATCCTTTATGTGTAGTTTCGCATTATCACATGATTGTTAATATTAAGTGATGCTTGCTTAAGTGATTAACCATGTTCTGATAATGTTTACGCATAGTCTGGTTTTTATTTTATTCCATCTTTGCATGATTGTTCATTTTATTAATTATGTGATCACAACAACACATACATAATAAATAAACCATGCAATCTGACAAAAATAAAATAAGATGGCATGATCATGAGCTTCTATTGGTTAGCTTATCTAGCGGTTTGGATAAGCTAACCATGACCTAGGGAAGACACCTTAAACCTGATGGTTCGTGTTTTGCAGCTCCCACCTGTCGATCTTTGTATCTTCTTGGGTTGGTTTCTCCTCTACTTCAGATTTCAAATCGTCTTCTCTGGCTTGGGAGATCCTCCATTACATGGGTTTTACGTTAAAGAAACCATGGGCATGCAGGCCCTACATTTTATTGGAAGATGGCTCACATGCCAACAAATTTAAATTAAACAAATTTAAATGAAAACATACACACATACAAAGGGTATTTGGTCTAGTGAATGATCATCCATAGCATGCAACGACATTTATGCATATTTAGAATTAAAATTCTTTTAATAGTTCTGTTATTCAAGATAATTCGCAATTGAATTCAATTAATTATGATCTTATAATTAATCAATTCTTTATCTTAAATTCCTTTCTGAATTTCTTTGAGATTTTTCTCATCCATATTCCTTATACGGTGTCTTTTTACATTTGGAGGAAACCTGGTGAAATTCCATTTCTGGAAAGTACAAGTCGTGTAGTTTATATTTACACAGCGTGTATTTCTTTCACCTTTTATCCAAAGTACACGCTGGGGGGTTTGACGTATTTTTTGTAATTTTGAAATTTTCGAGTACACGGCTTGTAGATAAATCATACATGGCATGTACTTCCTTCTTAACCGGCCTGGAAATCCTGTGTACATGGTACACGGATTCTCCTTTGTATATGGTGTCACTTGGGCCGGATCGAACTACACTATGTGTTTCTCCAACATACACATTGTGTATTCCAGTTATTGCATGACATTTAATTCTGGTCAACATGGCATAATAAATACTTAGGCATACTCAATTCACACGATGTGGTTTGGCGGACCAGTGCCGGTTCATTGAACCTAAGTACACGGCGTGTAGTTTTCATTACACACCATGTATTTCCGTGTTGTACAGACAGAAAGAGCGGCTACTCCAGATGTGTTCATCATTTTTATTTTAATGAAAAATTAAAATGAAAAGGTCATTTCTATCATATGAATCGAGAAACGAAGGAGGAAGAATAGATCTCGTTTATTCATATTAGAGACCGATTTATCTTGAATTTAATTGAATATAAATGCGTAAATTATCAACGAAAATTAAATAACTATAATCAACATTGTATCCTCCCTCTGATACCATTTGAAGGTTCTGAGTGCAGTGGAAGCGCATGGGTGGATGTGACCACTTGTCTTTTTTTCATTAGCAATGATCAATCTGGGATCAATACGACGATAAATGCCCGTCTCCACGGATCGATTCACAGAAATAGAAAAAAAAGAAGAAAGGTCTCGGAACCACAAAAGTGGATCGTCACAGGTTGATTATAATTAATTTAATTAATTGACAAGACGTACCTTTTGGTTGTTCTTTCTTCGTTGATGTTCTTGATCACGTTCCTATGTGATTCGTCGTTGCGTTGCAGAAGCCAAGTGTAGAATTCCTCTAGCGGTGATCCACATGTGCACCACATATCTCTGGACATCACCAAAGGAGTCTCTAGGTGCTAGCATGGAGAAACCTTTTCTTGTGTTTTCCGCCTTAGATTGTCTTGATCCGATGGAAGAGGATCTCTCTCATTCTTGAGAGCGCTCTTGGAGGAAGAGGTTCTTTCAGCCGTGAAAGAATTATACAGTATTGTTGTGCACAATGATTCTCTTGTCTAAGGAAAAGAGTTGGGGTTGTGAGGATATTTATAATAGGGTTTGATGTTGTAGAGTTATGGCAATAAATAAACGTGTAACGTTTTTTATTTATTTCATTACCTCTTTTGAAAACCCTATGTCGAGTCATTAATTCCTTGACATGCGCCCACACTGATTATAATAAATATCATTTCATAAAACGATATTTCCTCAAAATCCCAACTGGAAAAATTACACGGCATGTAATCATAAATACACAGCATGTACTTATTTTTCCTTGAAAACTACACGGCATGTACATTCAATGTACACGGCGTGTATATATTGTTTTCATTTATTCATTTCCTTTCCAAAATGAAAACTACATGGTGTGTACATTTAATAATACACGGTGTGTACTTGTTTTCAAAATAAAAACTACACAACGTGTAATCATTAATACACGGCGTGTACTTGTTTTTCATTGAAAACTACATGGCATGTATATCTTGTTTTCATTTATTCATTTTCTTTCCAAAATGAAAACTACACGGTTTGTACATTTAATAATACATGGCGTGTACTTGTTTTCAAAATAAAAACTACATGGTGTGTAGTCATTAATACACAGCGTGTACTTGATTTCATTTTATCCTTCTTCCAATATTAAAACAATTTAGGATTCCTTGAATAATTATTAAACCACATATGGGAATAATCTTTATTCTACTTGAGATACTTGAATACACTTAGTGTGTGACCCTCTAGGCCCCTTTCTCATTGGAATTAGGTGGGCTTGCCTAAAGTCCAAGATTACTGTCTAGCAACGGTTCAAGGCACTAAATAGAAAGAAGTTGATGCCACATTGACGTATCACCTCATACGAACACTTACTGTGTAGTTTAATCCCTTTGTCTCAATATCTCATCAAGTAGGTTTCATGGAAGTGTTATAAACCTATATGCTTGATCTGTCGTTCTTTGACTACCTGAAATAAACTCGTCGTTTACACCATGGCCATGGAATTAAATGTGACAGTTCTATTTCAATCAATGGGATGAGATATCAACTTCCATAAATGGAAGGGGCAAATCCTTCCTCGACTTATCCATTAAAAACATGTCACTCGTGATGCACCCAATGTACCCTACTTCCTACCAACTGTCTGCATTACGATTTTCATCAGTAAATCTAAGTGTACGAGTCATGACATGAGTTAATGATAATCTTCCAGTCTAATGACCATTACACACGCTCGTAGATATCAATGTCTGATGATGCCATGACATGCGGAATTGCTACTGGCAGTTCTGTTCTCATAATCTCCCATCATGGATATTTCCAAGTGTGAACTCCATGAGAGAGAGTCTCGTCTTCTTACGAGTACTCACACATGATGGTATGTATACTATATGTCCTATCATAGTATGTCTTCCAACCGTAGAACTTGATTTAAGAATATTGTTATAGTATTTCAAGGTTCCCATCATAGCGGGGATCTTCCATGACCTTATTAATGCAACAAATATTCGAGGACATTATTATATTATAGTCATGCAGAACAATGAACAATATATAGCAAGAGTACATTCATGTAATCAAAGTAAAAAATAGTTGGTTCTCAGGACATCAAAACATACAATGAATTCGCATCCCAACATGTCAAATTTTTTTATATACTTCAAAATATTATTCTCAATGATTTGTAATTTTTTAGAGAGTTTAATTTATAAGGAATCCGTGTAACTATTTGAAATTCCTTAAAACAATTTCCTTTTATATTCACTATATCCTATTGTGGTACTAATTTAGGGATTATGGGGATAAGAATATAGGGGGATCTTATCCATCAGATCGAGGGCTTTGGGGCAAGGAATACAGGGATGTAAAAATTCTTATTGAGTGATTTCTTGTTTATGAAACACATAGTTGATACCAATCTATAAGATCAGGGGATTATAATTTTTTGGAATATAGATCAATTCTGATAATCATATCATGGGATTTCATTGTAAGGAAAATTAGGCCTTTATATTAGGTATTGAAACTATGGATATATCTTGTTAAAATTTATAACTAACTTAGATCTTAATGTTAAAGAGTGAAATTACTTTTTATTAAGAATGTAAGTCATTATTACTATTATAAGATTGTTTTAAATTGTTTTTATAAGTTATTTTTTTTATTTACATTAAAAGGATAATTCTTTACGTATCTATCTAACAAACTATTTTATCAAGGTGTCTTTGATATTGATAATTACTCTGATATATCGAACCTTTTGGGATCTTATTTTAATACTATCATCATCAGACGATTTCTTAGTCCAATCATTTTTACTTAAGATATTTTTTTGTACTAGTTTAGAATTTTAAAATACTATTTACCCCACCCTATACCCATCATATACTCATATGATCTAATAATTGGTATCAAAGTATATTCTACTTCTTAACTTGTTGAGTCTTTAATTCTATGATATATTTTAAGTTATTAAGTATTTATAAACTACTTCTTTATATATATATTTTACACTAATGTGTTTTGTAGAAAAATAGTTTGTTTGATTATATGTAAGGATTGAATTTTGGTATATATAATGAACCAGTCTTAATGTACATTGAAATTATATAACTTTTTGGTAATACTTAAAACATTATTCAAACGTATGGGAAAAATATCATATTAGTTTAGTGCCTTTAGAAACATGGAAACATAAACACTGATATATAAGGTAGATAACTTATCTCCCACTAGGTTCTTCTTGACTAGTACCCTTATTATACACATTAAACATAATACATATCTTCATAACCTGGGGAAGAAAACATAAAAATGGGTGACCTTAAATTCTCATTGAGGGTACACAAGGGAGATATGTAAGTATAGACAAGATTTTAGGGGTATGGGAACATTATCATAACATCAGAATATCATACCTTGCATATCAAATATCATAAACATGAATCATGGAATAAATCTTGATAGTTCATAAGACATGGATCATAAGGAAATAAATAACATAAGTCATGAAATCACAACATAGGAATAAAAGATGAAATTATGGAAAACACATAAGCATATAATATGATTTCCATTGAAATAAAGGAATCACTGTTATGACCATCTTGGTGGTATGGTTTCACTCCCCATACCCTCTTGGTAGTCATGGTTCACTCCCATTGCCATCATAGTAGCATTATATTACTCATCATACTATCTTGGTAGTTATGGTTCACTACCATGGCCATATTAGTAGTGAAGGTTCACTCTTAAGACCATTCAAGTCTATATCATGATATATAAATATTTACTCGATGCATTAAAGGGAGATATGGGTCCCACCAATATCATAATAAAATCATACATATATATTCCACAAAATCATAAATAATCATATCATAATCTATAAAATGAAAGGGGTATCGTAAACATGTAATCATATCATTACCTGTGGAAAAAGATACAGGTTACATAATCATTTTATCAAAAGAATAACCTAAGAAAAGAATTGGTCTTCAAAATAATATAACCCATGAATGTGAAATGGGTTTCATAAAAATCATTCCATAAAAATAAATAACATTCACATAAATAATATTAATGGAAACATTGAATCATTTCTCTATAAAGTAATTAGTAACACCATTGGGTTTTATCTTATAAAGGAAATGATTTTGAAATATCTTTTAATAAAATTTCTTGAGGAAAATATACTTTCTTAATAAGAAAATTATTTCTAAAACATAAAACCATTTGAAAACCATTTTCATAAGAATAAACAAGAAAACTTATAAAGTAATATTAGAAAACTTTTTGAAAACCTTTTCCTTTGAAAACATATGATGAAAGCTTGAAAAATATTTGAAAAACCATTTCTTTAAAAATAATTTGAGAATATAAAAAAGAAATCATGAAAACATTTTGAAAACCATTTATTTGAAAATACTTTTAAAACTTATAAATAAATCATGAAACCATTTTTAAACCCATTTCATTGAAAACAATTTGAAAACTTATATTGAAATATTGAAAATATTTTGAAATAAATTTATTTGAAAATAATTTGAAAATATAAAAATTAAATCTTGAAATTTTTTTGAAAATAATTACATTGAAAATACTTTGACAACATAAAAATAATTCCTGAAAACGTTTTGAAATCCATTTCTTTGAAAATACTTTTAAAACTTTTAAAAGAATATTTGAAAATAGTAAAATATTTTTCAAAAATTATTTTTCCTATAAAATGATCTTACAGGGTCATTTGAAAAAAATGGATTTTTATTTTGAAAACCTGTTTTTTAAAATAAAACATATTTCTGACCAAAGAGAGAAATATTGTCATATTATTCATAAAAAAATTTCTTAATTATTTTAGTTACCGAAGAGTTTAATATAGTAATAATATATGGAGATACCTTGAATAAATAGAGGAGAAGTAAAATTCTATGTTTTATTTAGTGATGAATCATAATATTTCATCAATGATGTCATACTCATAAAAAATCTCGATAAGTGATGAGATTTCTTTAATAAACTCTTACCACTTAGTAACATTTGATCATACTCTCCATGTAGGGAAATGAAATTACATGAAGCATAAATAATCATGGAAAGAAAGAGGATCATGATATAAAATTTCAAATGGAAGTATATACACCTTGAAAATAATTTCAGTTTATAAAAAAACATGTGTATCAAAGAAGTATAATTGAGACAAAACTATCTTACCGATTTGCTAACTTTTGAAACATTAACCTCGTGAAATAATGATCACATAATGGATATGTAAATACCTATAAATTTAATAATAAAAATCATGGAATACATTAATGGGAATTATATATGCCACCTAAAAGAAAATATTGCTGTTTAATTCATGTATCTCATGAAAATAAAATGTGATATGAAATTTCCCTTACCTTGTGTCTTGACTCCTATCGTACTTGTACAAACTTCCTCTTATTCAGGCAACTCCTTTTCGTTTTCACCGAAGGGATTACTTGTATTTCTTTCTTCCATAGTGTTCGCTTATATAATTACGGGAAGGATGTTTGGGAGATATTTTGGAAGATATTTATTGATCCAAAGTGGTTTTATAGTTCTGAGGAAGTAGGAGGAGAGGATGGATTTTATTGTGGAGGAGGAGTGGCACACTTCTAAATTTTGGGAAAGGAAATTACAGCCACATTTTACCCATGGAAAATAGATCCACTAATGGTCCACAGTTTATCCATGTGATTATAGGTTAAAATTATGGATTTAAAATGGATTTTTGAAAATTTTATAGGTCATTTAGGTGCTTTATTTTAAGGTTTAGTGTTTAGTTAAACTTAATTTTACCTTAATTAATGTAATTAATTTTAATTACTTTCAAAAATAGTTTTGGTAAAAAAGTAACTTCACCTTATTATTCATTATTCATTATTATTATTCCAAATATTTAATCCATATTTCCAAATTCTAATCACATAATGGGCATAAATTAATTGAAATTTATTCCCGCAGTCGGGACGACAATGCGGGTTTTTAAAGTAAAAACCATCAAAATTTTGTTATGTTTTTATATTAAATTACAAATTAAAATTCATTCCAATGATCCACATTGGGTTTATTTACAAAAATATGATCTATTTAAACTTTTAAACTAATTTAAAATTTAATTTATCCTTATAAATAAATTATATGAAAAATAAATTTTGAACTAAAATTCAGTATTTTCCACTATTCATTAAAAAAAGAAACTTCACAAAAAAAACACAAATATTTACCCTAACATAATTATTATTTTCTGATTTCAAAGGTGAAGTTTATTTTTGCATATTATATCTATGAAATATCGAAAAATTGGATTTAAAATGGGTTCTCCATTAAAAGGTGGTAAAAATGCCTTAAAATATAGGTTTAAAGCATAAAATTGGGTTTGTTCTTATTTTATGTCTATCAAATATATTGGATGAATATAAAAAGTATATGATTAAATATATAACATTTATATTACATTAATAACAATCACTAATTTTAAATAATTTAATTTATTATGGTAGAATAGCTTTGTGATCATAAAAATAATAATTTGTTTCTTTATATTCAATCAGTTTTGATATTCATTTCTAATTAATTAGTAAACTATGAATTCATATTATATTTGTGTAAAAATTATATTGTCATAAATTAGTTAAAACAATTAAAAAACTCTGACTTAATGGATCAATTATATCTTTTTATATTAAATAATAACTTTTTAATTATATAATATTGTTCGGTAAAACTAGATCTTGCCTGTTACGCAAGCTATCAAGCAAAGTCTGTCTTGCATTCAAGTTAAGACAACATCGGTGTTCCGTGTAGATAAATCTAAAATTTATGTTCTATGAAGTTCACATTTAACTTTTTGTTTCATATAACACAAGAAAAAAATGTGATTTAATATAAAATAAATTATTTTTAGTGCTGCTTGAAATGAAAAATATCAAAAATATTAAATTAATTTGAAAAAAATAATTCACAAAATCTTAGGGTGTTACATTCTACCCCCTTGAAATTAATATTAGTTATTAATGGTTTAATAATTGAAATTTCCTTTCATAGAAACCCACATCATAAAAATAAACATTAATATTTCTTTCAAAAAAAGATAGTTTGAACCGTAACAGTTACTGAGAGTAACACATAGCAGGGTTTCTACATATAATAACAAAGGTAAAAACTAAAAAAAACTAGTCATTGAAATGGAATCTAACTATCAATTTTTTAAGAAGAGTGATAGATAACTTGGTTTGGAGAAAATTAATAATCACAAATCCATAAATATGAGATTATCTAAGGGAACATTTGATTCATTAGAAACAAAGGTATTTAGAAAAAAATTTATTTCTAGATCATTTTACTAAAGCTGAAGAATATTCATGGACAGATATATTTTAATGATTTCAGGAAAACCTCTATATTTTTTGTTCCCTGATCCACTTAACCTCATTCTCCAAAAATTAATGTGAATTTTTCATTCCTGAATTACTAATAGATCAGGAGATCCATCATATTCCATCTCATTTTTCATTAGTTTTCATCAAAATAAATTTCTTAGACCAGTTTATCCAATATGAATAAATCCTCATGTGGTGAGATAACACTTTAATCTTACAGACTTCATCCTATGTTTAACTTAAACTTTCCATAAGTTTTTAACCATATAACCCTTCTGAAAGATGAAAATACCAAGATTTATAAATAATGACACAAAATCATGTTAACATTGACCCCCCCATATATCATAATGTTTTTCTTGGTTGTCACATTACAAACATGAGAATACCCTCATCGTATATTCCCCTAAAACAAGGTAATAACCTAAATTTCCATAATGCCTTTTGGAAAACATGAATTCTTACTTATTCCAATTATTACGGGATACATTCTTTAAATCCCATAAGATGTAAACTTTATCCTTGATGACATAGAAAAAAATTTCAATAATGAGTTTCAAGTTAATATGTACCATCTAATTTACTTATTCATATCCAACGTATCCTTATCCAAAGATCATTATCTCAATGTGAGGAATTAATTAAGGGTTTCCTTCCCTTAATAAAAATATCACCTTTCTAATAAATCACCGTTCAATATAACCTTTTCAATCATTAATTAAAACTTATACTGAAAATAATTATATACTTCATGATTTATTTGACCTAATCTTTGAATTTCAAACCATAAATACTTTATTCATCTAACATTATTCTTAAACCATTACTCATGATTCATTAACATATTATTTAATACCTCTTTCCTAGAATACGAAATATAAATCATGTCATAAGTTTCCTCAATCTAATCAAGATTCATATGTTTAATGTAAATAGTTCCAAAAGAACATCACATACCTTTCACCTGTTTTTTTGGTCTCTTTATCTTCAGAAGTATGAACAATACTCATTCCACCATCCTGATTATCTTTATGAGATTTTCACTTGGGAAATAAATTTTTATAATTCCCATACCTTAAAAATATGAAACATTCAATGTTAAAAATGTTCCATATAGTTCTCTCTATTGACTAAAACTGGAAATAATAGGGTGCGAAACACATATCATAGAAGAAAACCTCATAATCATGAAGATTTACTTATAGGATTTCTAAATCATGACACCTACTTTTTAATCAACTACACCATAGGTTTATACTAGGTTAATCATATTCATATTCTATTTACATAATTCTTGATTTTTTGTGAAGAATTTGGAAATTTCTAAAGAATATCCCTCATGAGTTTCAAACCAGGTGTGTAGCAAGACTCGTTGTCATGTAATAGATTACCCCTAGTCATGCCAGATACATCTTGTTGGAGTTGTAACACCTTGGTACATTTTTTCCAAATACACATACACTTTTAGTGTCCATATAGGGATGTATTTATAAGAAACCAATTACTCTATCCTTTACCAAAACTTCAGTACATTTTCTTAGACGTCAACTCATACTTATATTTATCCATATAAAGGTACCAAGACATATTTTCAAAAATATACATGATGATCTCACTAAAGTTTTATCATCCTAGTTCCCAAATTTTAACGAAACTTTTAATATGATACCAACTATAATGACCTAGTATTGATTTACATAGACATTACATAACTTTTTTGGAATACTTAAAACATTAAACAAACGGATGCACAAAGACCGTATTAGTTTAGTGCCTTTAGAAACATTGAATCATAAAAACTAATACATAAGTGAGAGAAATTATATCCCACTAGGTTCTTATTAACTATCACCCTTCTTAGAAACATAAAACATAATAAATATATTCATAACATGGTGAAGAAAACATAAAAATGTATGAGATAATATGCTCAGTAAGGGTAAACAGGTGAGATATATAATCATATGCATGAGTATATGGGTATGGTAATGTGATCATAACATTAGAAGATAATACCCTACATATCAAAGATCATAAACATGAAACATTTTATAAATTTATGTAATTAATAATACATGAATCACAAGGAAATAAAGAACATAAGTACTAAAATCATAACAGAGGAATAAAACATAGAGTAGTGGAAAACACATAAGAATATAATAGTATTTCTAGGTTAGTCAAGGAATCACAACCAAGACCATCTTGGTAGTATGGTTTCACCCTCCAAACTGTCTTAGAAGTCATGGTTCACTCCCATGTCCATTTTAGTAGCATTAGTTCATCCCACATACTATCAACGTAGTCATGGTTCAATCCCATGGACATCTTAGTAGTTATGGTTCACTCCTAAGACCATATTAGTCTATCTCATGAGATATAAATCTTTAACCAATGCATTGGAGGGAGATATAGGTCCCACCCATATCATAATTAAATCATACATAAATGTTCCAAAAAATCATAAATAATCATATTATAACCCATAAAATTAAATGGGTGTCATAAACATGTAATCATATCATAACCTATGAAAAAATATACAAGTATCATAATAATTTCATCAAAAGAATAACTCATGAAAAGAATAATATTTCTAAATCATATACCAATTAAAGGGAAATAGGTTTCATAAACATCATTTCATCAAAAAAACCATTCATATAAATAATATGAATGAAAAAATTGAATCATTTCCCAAGAAAGGCATGAGTAATACCAATGGATGTCATCTTAGAAGGGAAATGATTTTGAAATATCTTTTAATAAAATTTCTTGAGGAAAATATCCTTTATTTTTTATAAAATTATTTTTAAAACATAAAACTTTTTAAAAACAAATTAAATGATAATAAATATGAAAACTTATAAATTAATCTTTGAAAATGTTTTGAAAACGTTTTCCTTTGAATACTTCTTGAAATCTTATAATGAAAGCTGAAAATAATTTTGAAAATAATTTCTTTGAAAATAATTTGAGAACATAAAAATAAATCTTCAGAATGATTTCAAGACTATTTATTTGAAAATAATTTAAAACTTATAAATAAATCTTGATATTTTTTTTGAAAACCATTTCATTTAAAATACTTTAAAAACTTATAATGTAATCTTTGAAAATAAAAAAAACAATAAAAAACATTTTTCCTGGAAAATGGATTCAAGGATCATTTGAAAACATTTTTGAAAACATGTTTTCTCAAATAAAATATATTTTTGATTGAAGAGTGAAATATGGTCATATATTTCATAAAAATATCTTCTTAATTATTTTAAGTACCAAAGAGTCGAAAAATGGTACTACTACATAGATATTACTTGAATAAACAGAGGAGATGTAATCTCATGAGTGTTCATGAGGGATGAATCATATGAATTCATCAATGATATCATAATCATACAAAATCTGAATAAATGATGATATTTCTTCAATAAACTCTTACCACTTGGTAACTTTTCATCATACACTCCATGTAAGAAAATAAAATTACATGAAGCTAAAATTATCTTGAAAATAAGAAGATTTATGATATAAAATGTCAAATGGAAGTATTTAAACCTTCAAAATAATGTAATTTCATGCCAAAATATGTGTCTCAAAGAAGGAAAATTAAGACAAAACAACTTTACATATTTGGTAACTTTTGAAACGTTATCCTCATAAAATAAATACCATAGAATAGATATGTAAATATCATTAAATTTAATAATAAAAATCATAGAATAAAAAAATGGGTATTATATACAACACCTAAAATAAAATACTGGTGTCTAAGGAATTTATCTCATAGAAATAAAATGTGATATGAAATTTCCCTTACCTTGTGTCTTGACTCACATCATACTATTACAAACTTCCTCTTATTTGGGTAACTCCATTTGTTTTTCATAAAAGTCCTTCCTTGAGTTTATTTCTTCCTAATTAGAGGCTTCTAAAATTATGGGAGGTATTTTTAGTAGATATTTGGGCAGATATTTATCGATAAAAAGTGTCTATATAGGTTTGAGGATTTGGGAGGAGAGGAAACCTTTTTATAGTGGATGAGTAGTGGCACTCTTGTAAATTTTGGGAAAGGGAATTCAACTCACAATTTTTTCCCAGGAAAGTGGATCAAATAATGGTCCAAATGTGTACACATGTTATTATAGGATATAAAATGGATTTTAGAAAAGTGTATGGGTCATTTAGGCCTTTAATATTAAGGTTTATTCTTTAGTTAATCTTAATTTTATCTTAATCTATGTAATTAATTTTAATTACTTTCACTAATCTTTTTAGTCAAAAATTAAGTTGGCCATATTATAAATTATAAATTATTATCATTCCAAATTTGGAATCAATTTTTCTAAATTACAATTACATAATTGGTAGAAATTAATTTATATTTAATCTCATAATTTGGCTGACGATGTGTGTTTTTAAAGTAAAAACATACAAAAGTTTTCTATGTTTTTATATTCAATTAAAAATTGAAATTGAATCCAATAAACCATGTATATTTTATTTATAAATATATTATCTAATTAAATTTTAAATTAATTTAATATTTAATCTAAACTTATAAGTAAATTAGATGAAAAAAATAGTTTTGAACTAAAATTCAGTATTTTCCACTATTCATTAAAAAATAAAACATCACAAAAAGATAGCAAATATTTACCCTAACCTAATTAATATGTTTTTATTTCAATTATTAAGTTTATTTTGACATATTAAATCTATAAAAGTTCAAAAAATTGGATTTAAAATGGGTTCTCCATTAAAAGGTGGTAAAATGACTTAATTAAATCTAGGTTTTTAAGCATAAAATTGGATTTTCTTTCTTAACGTATGTCTATAAAATCTATTGTGTGAATATAAAAAATATTTGATTAAATATATAAAATTTATATTACATTAAAATCACTCAATAATTGTAATTAATTTAATTTATTAAGTTAAAACAGTTTTTTGACCAAAAACATAATAATATTTTCCATTATATTCAATTACTTTTTATATTCATTTATAATTAATTGGTAACCTATGAATTCATATTATATTTTTGTAAAGAATATATTTTCATAAATTATTTAATATTTTTCATAACCACTTATTTATTATCTTGTTTATATCTTATTGTATTAAATAATAACATTTTAATAATATACCACAATTCATTAAAACTCAGTATTGCATGTTATGAATGCCATCAAGGAAAGTCAGTCTTGTATGTAACATAAGCTAACATCAGTTTTCTATATATATAAATATAAAATATATGTTTCATGTAGTGCATGATTAACTTGGTTTTTCATATAATACAATCCATGAAAACTTCTTTAATATAAAATAAACTATATTCAATGTTGCATGAAATGAAAAATATCACAATGATTAAATTAATTCAAAAAAAATCAAAAAATCTCTGGGTTTTAAAGTGCAGTTGAAAATATGAATCCTAGTAGACCACATATTTTTTATGGGAATGATTATGAATACTAGATAGATAAAATGAATACTTTTATTATCATTGTTGTAGTTGATAACTTTGTACTGCTAACTAGAGATTATAAGATTTTGTTGAAGGAAGTTTCTTCTTTTATGAATCAAGAAAATAAATAATATCAATATAATGGTATAGTTAAGAATAAACTAATTTTTTCAATGAAAATAAATTTCTATAGAAAATTTTCTTTATGTGAGGTAGAAAATGTTATATCAGAAAAGTTAGAAGTTACTCACTTTGGAACTTATAAAGTAATGGAATCAATAAGTGCTATGTTGAAAGATGATTATATTGATTTTTATTTCTTACCTAGAGAGTTATTAGCTAATATTCATCAACAATTCATAACCATTGTTAATAGTTTACATTATATTGTAGAAAAATAATTAACATATATAATATTAGTAGAAAGTATTATAGAGATTATAAAAAATGAGTGGGAACCTAAAATACTAGATTTGGATTATATAAGAGGGATTTAAAATCTTACACTAGATGGTCTCATTGGTACCTTTATTCAATATGAAGGTATATTCTAAATAGATACAAAAAATATGAAAAATAAAAATTGAGGATTTTATTTGGAATCTACATCTAATTTTCCTTTTAAGGATTAATTAGCTAAGAAGGTAGTGAAATATTCTAAGAAAGATAAATTTATAGTTGAGACTAATAATATATCATCTTAAATGTATGGTAATTAATTAGAAAATATATCTTGAAGGATGAACACGATTGTTGGAAAGAAATAATTTTAGTAAAAATATGAAAATAGGAATATGGATAAAGATGATAAGAAAGATTATTCTAAGGTTATATTCTATGAATTAAAGAAATTGGGGCATATTAGAGCATATATTCCTAAACTAAAAAAGGAAGGATAATAAATAAATGAATTATGAAAAAAATGCTAAAAATTATTACAAGAAAAATTTTAAGGAATTTCTAAAAGATTCAGAAATATGGAGTTTTATTGGAGGATATAGTTATTCTAATAATTTTTTAGACAATGCGATCCCAAGAAAGAAGAATATTGGATTCTTATAGAAATACCAAAGATCAAAAATTTTCTTGTGTAAAATTTATCTACTCATGAATATATTATTAATATTACTTTGAATGAAAATTATCTAGATAGTAATGAAGAAAATAATTATAAATATTTTGATTAAGAATCTATTTCATCTGATGAGAAAAAAAATACTCTAACATGTATTGAATAAGTATATGGGTTTCAAAAACTTCTAAAAAATGAAAATTGTAAAGTTTATAAGAAACTTGATAATTCCCAAAAAAAAAATCAATAAAAAATTCAAGAATATACACTCTCTCTTTTGGGATATCATATCTTTTCAAAGAAATTCATAAGTATAATTTTGAAAAATAATTTATTTCTAAAGATAATAGGAATAATACTTCTGAGAAAACTAGTTTACAAAGTCAAATTGTGAAACTTAATAAGGATACTATTTCTACTAAGGACAAGAAATAGTTGTAAATATAAAATCTAAAATTTCTAGTTTGAAGAATCTTTTATATATGTTTGCTAATGTAAATGAAATATTTTATATAACATACAAAAAAATTACCTCATATAGATATATTCGGAATGGTTCTTACTGACAAAAAACCTACTTTTTATCCTAACTATTTTGTTCCAAAAATTGATCCATTTTTTCACTAAGTTTCAAAGTGGTGGACATTGAAAGAATAATTTTTCCTTAAATAAATATTCGTCATTAGGTTTTCATAAAGCCTATTTTTCAAGAGAAATGATATTTACCCATCATATTAATAATGAACAAATATTTTTACCTAATATTTTATATTCAGACAATACCTGACCCAAAAATGTTTGGGTTTCGAAACACTCTTTTTTGGGTTTTCTGAAAATTGAGGAATATATCAACAATAAGAAAATTTGGTACATTGATAGTGTTTTTTCCTATCATATAACTAGAAAAAAATATTTCTTTAAAAATATCATAAAAATTAAAGGTGAAGAATTCACTTTCAGAGATGATGCTCAAGGGGAAAGTATCGGTATGGGTAACATTGTTCTTCTTGAAAAATAATTATTTATAATTATTTATTTTTTATACGACATAAGAAAAACATTATTATAATAATTCAATTATGTGATTAGGTTTTAATTTTGAACTACAGTAATGATAAATTTACTATTCACATATCAAAATATGAGTTTATTCTTTATTACAATCATTATCAGAATATTTTTACTTTAAACATAGAAGACCATAAGAGCCTAGATTTAGATTTACTTAATGAAATGGAAGTCCAATATTGGTTATAAAGTAAAATATTAAGACACTATAATCTAAGTAATTTAGCTAATCTATTTAATAAAGGACATTTAAAGGACCTACTAGAACTTAGATTTGATAATTCTAAAGTATGTCATCCTTGTCAATTTGGAAATCAATATAAGTCAAGTTTTAAGTCTATTAGTGAAGTCTAAACTTCTTCTTATTTATAGTTAGTTTATATTTAATTATTTATTCCTACACAAAATAGAAGTATCATTGGAAAATACTATGTTTATGTTTTAGTTTATGATTACACTAGATACACATGGGTCTATTTTCTAAAAAGAAAATTTGAAAACTTTAGTTTTTTAAAAAGTTTTGTAGATAGGGTTAAAATTGGCAAAAATATCTCCTTGATAAATATTCATAGTGATCATGGTAGATAATTTTTAAATTATAATTTTGAAACATTTTCTAGTAAAAAGGTATCATACATAACTTTTCATCACCTAGATCTCAAGAAAAAAATGGTGTTTTTGAATGAAGAAAAATAATTCATCAAGAGATTTCAAGAACCATGTTGAGTGAATACTCAGTTGCTAAAACATTTGGGGATGAAGGATTTAGTGCTTGATATTATATTATAAATTATTTTTTGATTAAACCTTTTATTAATAAAACTTTATATGAGTTTTGGACTAAAAGGAAACCAAAACATTCCTAATTCAATATTTTTTATGCAAATTATTCATCCTAAATACTAAAGATTACATATATAAATTTTCTCCAAAATATTAAGATAGGATATTTTTAGGTTACTATATAACTAGTAAGGCCTAAATATTTTTTAATAAAAATAAAAGTACTGTTATGGAAATAGTACTTGTTATGTTTGGTGAAACTAATCCTTTTGTTTTCAAACAACCCAAACCTACATCATTGGATTTTATTTCTAAAACTGATTATAAACCTATTTTAGCACGTTGTTTAATTATATAATAACTAAATTATATATTTTTTTGGTTATAACTCAATAATATTTCCATATTATTACTATGTAATAGAGTTTTAAAAACCCAAGAATTGATTTGTTTCTTTGGAATTATCCCAGTGATAATATCATTGGTGATGTACATCAACTGATTAGAATTAGAAGTTATTTGAGAAATGAAATTGAACATATAATATTTCTATATAACTTCAAACATAAGAATCAGGATTAAGTTTTAGGTGATGAGGATAGGGTAAAATAAATTAAATATGGACTCAATTAGTTTGAAAGGAACCAAGTTTTTACTTTGGTTGAATGACCTAAATGTACTTCTATAATTGGAGTAAAATGGGTCTTTCTGAACAAGCCTGATGAAAATGGAGTAATATTAAATAATAATAAAAGTCTTGTTTCTAAGGGTTATAATTAACAATATGGCATACAAAATAAAGAAACTTATGATCAGGTATCTTGACTTTAGGATATTCATATACTTATAACTTATGCATTATTCTTAAATTTCAAACTATTTCAAATGGATGTGAAGTGTTCTTTCCTTAATGAATATGTTTAATACGAAGTTTATGTAGAAAAACCCCCTATTTTTTAAAATAAAAAACACCCAAAACATGTTTTTAAACATACTAAGGAACTTTATATATTTAAACAAGCCTATATATCTTGTGTGATATGTTAAATAGATTTCTATTATAAATAAATTTTTATAATGGATCAACAAATCCAACTCCCTTTATAAAATAATTTAATAAAAATATTATTATTTTAAAAATCTATGTTGATGAAATTATATTTGGTTTAACACTAAAATCTTTAATAGATTCCATTTTGGATCTTATGAATTCTGAGATTGAAATGATTATGATGGGGGATTTAACATGCTTTCGAAATTTCCAAATTTACTAAAATCTAAAAATAATTTATGTATCAAAAAATAATTATATAAAATATCTTCTTAACAAATTTGGATATGATAATACTAAAATTATTAGTACTCCTATTGAAATATAAAATACTTTAGATATTGATGAAGTTTAGAAACTAGTAGATCAGAAGGATTTCAGAGGTACGATTATAAGTTTACTTTACTTAACAGATAATCATCTAGCTTTAATGTTTTAAGTATACTTGTGTTCTAGGTATCAAGAAAATCCAAAATAGTCCAATCTTAAAGCCATTAAATTAATTTTTTATTACCTTAATGGAACTATAGTTTTTTGTTTTTTTAATATTTTGGAAATTATTTTGAGTCAAAAAGTTTTCATATGTTGAATTTGGTGGATGTAGAATGAATAGTACAACTATAGCTAAAAAAATTTCATTTATTAGGATAAGATTTATTTTAATAGTATTTTAAGAAACAAAACATAGTATCACTTTCCACTGCTGAATCCGAATATTTGGAAGCTAGAAGTAGTTGTTCTCTTATGTTGTGGATGCAACACACACTCACTAACTATGGAAGGAGTTTTTCTAAAACTAAGATATTATGTGATAACACAAGTTCCATTGTTTTAAGTAAAATCCCAACACATCACTCATAAGATAATCAAATATATATAAGACACCATTTCATTTGCGATCACAACCTCAAAGGAGATATCATTTTCTAATTCATTAGAACATAAGAGCAACTTGCTGGTATTTTTACTAAGTCCCTTAGTTCTGATAGATTTTGATATTTTAAATAGAATATTGTAATGATCAATATAAAATGATTATTCATATCTAAATATTTTTTACTAATACCCTAACATTAATGAACTTCTTTTTCAAAGGGTGTGTATATATTTTTTAGTTTAATAAATATTTAGATTTCTAAAAACCATTAGTTTTATAAAACTTTTAATTTTCTAAAAACATTAGATTCATAACTATTTTAGTTTTCTAAAAAGTTATTATTTTTTATTATTAACTTTATCTAATAAAAAAATTATAAAAATTTATCAGTCAGAATTTTGATAGACACTCCGAAACTAAAATATTATAAAAAAATAAGAATTTTCTTTTAGATTTTAAAATTATTAAAAAATATTTCTTTAAAAAAATTTATAAAAATTATCATAATTTTTTCTTATTAAAAAAACTAGTAAGAACAGAATACTCATATATATAAAATAATTCTACGCCAAATAGATTACTTATTTTAGGTTTTTCACTTATTCGTTACTTTATTTCATTCATGTTGTTTATATATTCATTTAGTTTTAAAAAAAATTATTTTCAAGAAAACATAAAATCTTCTATAATTGGGTTAATCATTAATTTGATGAATATTTTTCTCTAAAAACATTAAGAGTTTAGATTTATTTAAAAATTATCTGTGAATTAAATAATGATCGTATTATTAGATGTGTATATTCAATATGAGCCATTGGTTTATCTGGAATTTGAATAGTCACCTCTTATGCCTATATAAGGGTGGGTCACCCCTTATCCCACATCGGTATTCTAATATTTTTCTCTAGCATCTACTCATCTATTTTAGGGATCAATCTGATTCTTTGGAATTCATTTAACTAATAGTACTAGATTCACTACGATAAAAAAATTTCAAGACTTTTAAAAAATAGATATTTTTAGATAGAGACTCATTGAGAAATCCTGGTATGAGAAATACAATTATTTATTATAAAAAGTTATAAAGATTCAGTCATGGGAAAATATTTTCATCAAAAAAGAGTATTTTGAATCATATCATCCAGAAATTGTATGACATGTTTAAACTTCGGTTCTTTTTGTTCTAAAGAGTATAAGGAATAATTTTATTCTACTTTTTTGGTGAAAAGTATAAAATTTCATATCAACATGTCTTAGATATAATAGAGTAAACTTGGAAGTAAACTATTTCTCCCTTCTCACAAACCTCCAAAATAAATTGGTAGTTTTTTGAAATAAAAATCTCAAACATCTTTAATTTAATCCTTTGAGAATGTAAGGAAGGTTTCACTAATTACTCTCGATGCTAGGGTAGTAACATTATGGATGAAGGTTAATTTTGTTTTTATAATGGGTGATAGGGATACCATCAAAGTTATTGATATATTTTTATTATATTTTTTGATGAATATGAGGCAGATCAACCTAGTAATATTTTTTATTCTAGTAGTGGAATCTATTACGAATGAATCAATGAAATTTGAAATCCTAGAATTACCTTGTTTCCTCAATAAAAATTTTAGTGAATTTCATAGATATCTTCTAAATAAATAATCTTTCATATGATTTGAGGGAAAATATTTTCCTAATTGGAGAAGAGACAATGGAAAGGATGATGATATTTCTTGATTCCATGTTAAATAATTTTGGGGACAGAATGGCCAGAACCGCATCGGATTCAATACTATAAAAATATAAATAATTCATGATAGAAAATATAAAAGTATAATCCTCACCCTATAAACTTAAAATGAATAAAAACATATTTTGGATGAATAATTCAATAATTTTATTGATCAAAAGTCACTGAAGAAACCTAGTGAGACTTATTTTGGCCTTGATAAGGCTAAGTCCTTGGAATTGAATATTTAGATGGATTATAAGCTAAAAGAGGCCTAGAAAATAAATAAATAAAAGAAATTGTTTGTATAGGATAAAATAGTTGAAGGTTTAATGAAATGATTTGATAGAGATTCTAAATCTCTAATCGTATCTGTTTCTCCCTTATCAATTTTTCAACCAGTTCCAGGGTTTGAAAAAATTCCTCTTTCTGATCAGAAGATTCAATAATCTAGTGAAAATTTTGTCAAAAAATCAATAATTCTTTTCTTAATTTCATCTTTTTATAATAATGTAAAATTAAAATAAATTATATAATTTTTTTTTGAAATCTTATTGAAAAAATATCTTCAACAATCATTCCTAGTGCAAGTTAAGATGTCAACTTAGAAGGAATACCCCAAATCAGTTAAGAAATATGCAAAAGTACTTATTAGATCTGTGATGTAGTTAAAATAAGGGCTTGAATAAGTAGAGGAATAGTTTGGATTGGAATAAGAAACTAAATCATAAGAATAAAAAAAATATTAAATAAGTTTATTGGAGTCATATTCATCTACTTCTATTTCATTCCAGTCTAATAAGAATGCAGAGATATATGTTTATAAAGAATATCATTATTCATATAAAGATAAAGAAAAAAATAAAAATAAGGTGAAAATATCATAATTCTCATAAAAAAGTTTTAGAAAATTATGAAACTGAAATTGAAATTAATAATATGAAAGTTTAAGAAGAAGAAAATAAAGTTAAAAGGAAAAAAAATTATATGTTTGACCATCCAGACAATGTATTTCATATATATCATCCAAATTCTTTGATTTAACAGCCATATAGGCTAAAAATAATATTTATTACATTTACAAATATTTTAAACAATTAATATATTCAATTCCATTAATACCAAACATTAAATTTTTTTGTAAAATAATTCAAAACTCTCAAAATGAGAAATCAGATTCATTTAAAATTTTGATAGGTTCATTATTACAAGTTGAGATCTTTCAATGAAAAAACCAATGCTCAAAAAATATGTTTCAAACAGATGGTGAGATGGTTGAAAATAAATTGATGATGATCTAAAGGAACATTATGATCAGTTATCTAAATTTAATAAACTTTCTCTCGAGTATGTTAATTCATTTGAAATGTTTTCAACCGATGTATTAGAAAAAGTAAAGTTTGTTGAAAAAATTAAATACATGAATGAAAATTGGGATGAGAAATCCAATTTTCAGAAAGAAAATGTTTAGATGATGGAATTAGAAAATGGAATACTACAATCTTTTGAAGATGATCTATTCATCGTAATGGAAGAAAATAAAAAATAAATGTAAATGTTGAGAAGTTGGAGGAAGAAAATAAAATACTATTAGTTATGGAGTAGAGGATGGTGAAAATTAAATCATCAGTTTCTAAAGAATAGAAAGATCATAAAGATATCAATAATTTGAAGGTGATTTTGAAAAATTTATATCATAATGAATGATTTCTTTCTTTTTGAACTCTTATTATAATAATAATTTTTGAATGAATGTTTAATTTGAATTAATTTTTTCCCAAAAACATTATGTTTGAATATCTTCTAGTACTTTTTGGATGTATTTTCTTTCCTTTATATATGGGATAAATAGTTAATTTAGATAAAATTGTTTTGTATATTATTTTCCAAACATTTCAGGAGAGTATATACTTTCCCTATTCATTTTTGTAAATCACAAAGGGGTATATTTTGTTCAAATTGGGAGATTTTGTTCAAATGGGAAGAGTTTTTTGAAAGGGGGAGAGTTTAATTTAAAAGGGAGGGAATAAAACTTAGGGAGATTCTAGAATAATTTTTTAAATGGGAGTTATTATCTAAAAGAGTAAACATTATAAAGAAGAATTTTATTAAGGGGTGGAGCCTAAAGTATCAATACTTTCCATTAGATCATAAATGATAAATAGAAAAAGGTGTTAACTTAAGGGTGAATAAATATAATAAATAAACATATATTATATGAAATATAACTTTAAGGTTATTAATATAATAAAGGGTTGTAATTATTTCAATGTTATTAGTTTTCATATTAATTATTGTGTTTTGTGCTTTCCAAAAGAAGGAGATATTGTTGATCAATAGTTTTTCTTTCTACTTTTCCATTCCTTATTTTTGGAAATAAAAAAACTTTATTAAAACTCTATTTTACTAAATTTATATATCCAAAGTGTTTTAGCGTGTTTTTGTAGAAACAAATCTCTTTATATACCGAATATAAAAATTATTCTAATGTAAAATAAATATAATATTTTATTATTCAAAAAAATCCATCAAACTGATGGTAAGTCTGATACATCGTACCAACTACTATATAGACCATTGGTTAGAATAATGTTCTATTTATCATACTAACAAAACTCATAACTGTCATAATGACAATAGTTATGATACATCATATTAACCTTGGTTCAATTTATGATATTGAAAAACAATAGTGAAGTCTATAAGAATATTCTAATTTTATAATCGGTGTAATTAGAGTTGTTTAAATAAAATAGAATCTATAATAGCATTGTAACGGTGCTAAAAAATTCCATCAATCAAATCAAGTATTTTTTATGGGTATCATTCAAGATAAAATTCCATATCATTATGAGAAGTCAAATTGAATGTTGTCTGATTCCATTGCAACAAAATCCGAGATATGATCTTTTAAATTTTACCTATAAATAATAGGTCATTTGAAAAGTTTTCACATTATTCTTTCACAACTCAACACATCTATGTTTTTTTCTCAACTTAAAAATATCATTCTAAAAGCTTTGTAATTTTTTTAATGAGTTTACATTATAAGTAATTCATGTGAGGATTGTAAATTTCTTTCAACACATTTCTTTTGAATTCACTATGTCTAATCATGGTATTGGTGGAGGGATTCTAGTGGTAGAAAGATAGGAGAATCCAATCCATCAGATTGACGGCTTTTAAGGATAGGAAGAAAGATAAACTAATATTTGTATTGAGTGATTTCTTTTTTAAGAAACATAGAGATGAAAAATATATATACGATTGAGGGATTCTAGGGTTTTGGAAGACCGAGCTATTCTGATCATCATATAAAGGGAATTCCTAATAAGGAAAGATAGACCTTTATAGTGGTTATTGAAACTATGGATATCTATAGTTAGTATTCAATAATACCTTAACTCTTAAGTTTAATGAGTTGAATTAACTTTTATTAATATTATAAGTCATTCTTACTCATATAATATTTTTTATTGTTTTTACAAGTTACATTTTACACGGTGCATTTACATAAGAAAGTTAGTTATTTATTTATCTTTATAAAAAAATATTTTATCAGTGTGTCTGTGATACTGATAATTACTCTGATATATATGATGTTTTCGGGATCCTCTTTTAACACTCTGATCATCAGATTATTTCTGAGTTTGATATTTTTTACTTAATATGTTTTTTGTTTTTTATTAGTTTAAATTTTTAAAGTAAAGTTTACCCACCCCCCTCTTATAATTATCATATACTCTTAAAATTCAATTTTATATTTGATGGAGATCACAACATACCCCTTGGTAGCTTGAATATCATTTATTATTTACTATAGATTTCTCATTTCATACATATATGAAATATAGATTTCATAGTTTGTTTCAATGCTGTTAAGGTTGGAAGTGTCACACAATTAGTCCCTCAGATAGGGATAAAATTTTGTACAAAGTTTTTATTAAAAATGAATAGATTTTCAGGAAAAACCATATCCAAAATAGTTTCTTAGATTCACAAATACTAATTATTTAATAAATTAATACCTTATTGTATTTTTTTCAAGTGAGAGATTGTTAGATATTAACTAATATATATATATATAATACTATATTATATATTTGTGTTGTTTATATTTAATTTAAATAATTTGATGCATGTATAATAATTCCTGTATTAAATGCATGAAATAATAAATATATATTTTTTATATATTTATTTCCCCTAAATATTTTTATTATCAGTTACAATCCACTTTGAATAGATTAATTGGCTTGACGACTAATTGAATAGGATTCGACAAATTATGGGAATAAATTTATATGGATACATTAATATGGCTGATTCATTTTCATTTATTGAAACACATCATGGATGGATATATAACGGGATGTGATCCCTCCTATTATACACAATAAATTTTGAGCAAGCCTCTCATTTCTCTCTTCCTTTCACAATTTTTTTCATTATCTAGGATGAAGGCGGTAGCATCCCTTCACCATTCGAGTATCCTCATGATATGATCTTGGATACATTGTTCATTGTACCTCATCTGAGGAATTGTGGTTTTATTCACTTCTTTGTGATATTAATCAAGCATTCTCCTTCACTAGGAAAGAAGAATACAGTTTTCACTGGGAATTTCCATGTAAACTATTTTATATAGTTTATTTACACATTGATTCTCGAAGAAATATCTTCATATGTTTTTTTTCATCCATTGTATATGGTCATATGATTATCATTCAAAACCCATAATTTTTTAGGTAGGTATAGGGATTTAATGAACAATATGACCCCCTACTTGATATAGAAGTATTATTGGGGTTTTTTATCCATGGACTTATTACTCTCAAATATTGGGTTATGACCCATGGACATGGAGCTCTCATGTTGAGTAATTTTTACTAACTATTTCTATAGGAATTATGGGAATTTTATAGGTTCCCTAGTATGTTGACTAGATGTTCCATTTGAAAATTCATTTCTTGTTATTGGTGTCCTAGATCTTGATAGTTTCGTGTTATTGATTTGGGTGCTAAGTGTGACACCTTAGGGTATGATATTCATGAATACCCTTACATTGGATGTTTGGGATATCCTTTTTGATCTGGTAGATATATAGGATGTTATGTGGCTAGGTGATCCACTCTCTATAAATCCTCCCTATTATGACAATGTGGGGGTAGACTTACCTCGAGTGTCAAGATAGATCCTTAGGTCTGATGTTTTGTTTTGTTTTTTTATTCATAAATTTTTATTTACTTCCAATTATTTATTTTTACATTAGTTTTTTATTCAACTAGGATAGTAACATCACATGTTCATGCACTTTCATTTGATAACAGATGACTAGTTCACCATTGGGGGTATCCTAGTGAGAGACATTACACAACCCTTTCACATCAACTATGGTATACATTCAAATCCTTATATATTATTTTAAGTGAAGATCCAAATTCAGAGGGGATAGATTTGAGGCTCATTGTTTCTTGATTTAGTGATACTCTTTAGTAGTAGTATAAGGATCATGCTGGGGTAGTTCAACCTTTTTTGATAATAGGTATGTTCTTTGGCTTAGATTTGGAAGTAGTGAAATTTTATTAGTATTTTTTTCATTTATTTTTTTTTTATTTTTTATAACTGCTTTTTTAATTAGTTAATGAGTATTATAATGAATGTGAGTCTATATGAATCATTTTTATTTGATATAGCATTATTTGTATTATTGATTTATTATGCGTACTCTTTTTTCTATTCATGGATGTGAATGTGTTTGGTTTATTTCCACTATAATTTCACTCTGATACAAGGGTATTTTCTCCCCACTATATATCTTTATAACCTTGTCATTGGCTAGTAGTCTCTGGTGTATGGATAATCACACTTGAGGCCTTTTCACGATCTAGATTAGTTGATTTGTTGGGTCAACATGGGCCAGTTATTGACACATATCATTGCTAGTGTTCCATTGTTCAACTTCCTCCATCTTGTGTGAAATTGTACCACAATTTGAAAAAAAAATTAGTGCCTCATAACAAAAAACAAATCATAGTTTGCTGATTGGGATAGATGAACCATGAATAGTGGTTGGCTGAATTTTCAAAAACCCAAAACCTAGTTCACATTCATTCTCAACAAAGAACATGGTAAAGAGACAAAAGGGAAAATATTATGCTCTTTGAAAAATTAAAGAGGGTTAAACTTTAGATATTTCAATAAATAAAATTAATTTTATCAACATGAGATAATAATTCCTCAACAAAAACATATTTTTTAGTATAAGTATCCAAGAAGAATTCATTAGTTATAATAAAAAATATTGTAATTTTAACTAACCATGGTTATTTATGGATGAACTATCACATATAACTGGTGTAAAATAATAATTTTCACATCACGGTATTTAAATATTCATCATTTATATTTAAACCATTATTCTTGAAAACCCATATTATTTTTATTTCAAAAATATTCCTCAAATAAATGTAGATGCACAATAAAACTATTTATAGTAATAAATTTATTTTTATTTTACATGACATGGGAGGTAATTCAAATTAATGAATAAATTATCCAAATATTATTATTTTGAATATCTAATTATTATCATATTTCATTTTAATTGTACTCATAATTGAGAATTCTATCTAAGGAGGGGATAATTTGAACATGTGATGAATGAGGAAGTTAAAATAATAAAATTATTAACTAAATGGATAATCGTCATCTCATGATGATCAAGTCATATTTATTGATCTTTTTTGTCGCAACCAGTTTTAAGAACACATGAAACAAGAAGTACCCCCACAACGATTAGAGAAGATAAGAAATAATTATTTATAGAGAATTTATTTTTCTAAAGGATAATAGGAGATAGTAATTATATTCAATATAGATAATGTGTTTTGGTAGAGTAATTATAAAATAAATTCAGGGATAAAGTCCCTTTATTATAGAAATTTAAAAAATTAGAGACATGAAAGGGATGGGGCCAAACAAAGTACAACCATCCTTATTCCAAAATCCAAATATACAATGAGAAATAGAAAATGATACATGAAATATCTTCAGATCAGGAAATCATACTATGATCAGAGACACATCTTCCTTGTCCATGTGAGTGTCTTACCCTCCTCCAAGTCCTGACCCATTGGCAAGGACAACCTCCATCATCAACAAAATATTCTCCTATAACATCCTACACAGTTTCTATTTTATAGACACTGACATTTCTTTTTCCATCCTCATTGTAAGTGTCAGAGAAAAGAAACTCAAAACATTTGTGTGTATAAACCTTAGAAATTATTTGTGATGAAGAAAAACTACCAAATTTTCTAAATTTTTACATAGAAACCTTATAGTTGCTTTATTTTAGAACAGTTGATTTAGATGATCCTTTCTTAGATGCATAATCATTGTCCAATTGATATTCGTCCTAAATACTATTGGAAGCATTTAAGTGGGTAGCCAAATATTTCTTAGCCTTATTCAAATCAACCAAATATAACTTCCCAAGTGAAGGTGTAGAAGAAGTAAATAAGGTAATTTAAGATCCCTCATTAATATGAACCTCTTTAGAAGGAATATTGTGACATTGGGATCTAGCCTCACCCAAAGAATATTTATAGGCACCAAATCAGGGAAAATAGATATCCCATTACTATTTACGGTGTCATTTGGATTTAGCTTGAAGGATTTATCAACATCCTTACTGGGATCCTCTAAGTTTACTTCAGATATTGTTGAAAATGGGGTACTAATCACCTTATTTGTCTGGTGAAATCTTTCAATACTGAAGATAAGGCATCACTGGAATTGAATATGCATGCTTTCTCTTCCTTAAAGAGGCTATGTTTTGTTTCATTTTCCCTTTTTACCCTTTTTACATAACAAATTTGTTCTTCTCTAAAAGGAGTTTGTTATCATACACCTGGGTATCTAATTCATCATTAGTCTTCCCATCATCTCCCTCAATATCCAAGTTACCCTCGGTGCCTTAAATGATTTCCACAGATTAAGCCACCCATTAATTTTCCCATTATGGATTAGAAAACCAAATTAAATATATTTTCCATCAATTTATCTATAAATTCATGTCATCGCCGATTATACAAGACAACAAAACTCCATTAATTCCTAAAATAATATATTATTTATTTATTTATTTTATTTGGATATCCTTGTAATTTTTTAAAGACCCAAAAATACTCAGTCTACGGATCATTACCCAAGCACATTATTAATGCCTTTTCTAGGGTAAACACCACATTCTATGCATAACCAAGGGGTTAGAATTTTTTTATGAGCTTATTTTTATGAGTTATTATCAATCGTGATCATAGATAATTATTTTTTTATTTTATAAATACTAATATATGTCAAAATTGATCTATGTTGGAAATTTACCTGATTTCATCCCAAGGGTAAATTTCATATTTTTATACAAATGAAATCAGAAAAAAAAATAAGTCATCATCTAAGGGAAAACATTCATTTTAAATTTATAGGGGACTTGAGAAATCTTAAAAAAATTAGCTACATCAAATCCAAGAAAAATCTTGGCCACTAAATTCTTTCCACCTTTTAACCTTTTCATCTTAAAAAATAAAATAACATGAGTTGTCACATATGGAATCTCACCAACCACCTCATACAGTAAAATATCCCATCTCCACACATATCTCATCTAACTTTGAGGATCAAACTCTTATGTGATCCTAGTACATATTTATGGTGAATAATATCTTATATCAAACCACCATCACTCAAATAATCTGCACTAGGAAACATTTTATCCATGGTCACACATATGGGTGCCAACAAGGAAGCCATGGAGTGATAGCTTTATCCTAGATGTGGGTTTCTACAACCAACTCTATCTATGTAACCACAAAACATCATAATATTAAATAGAAACCTAAATTATTCTCATATAAACCACTGAACCACCTCAAACCCTGCCATAGTGTGATTCACTCAAAGATTACACATCAAGAACAAAAGTACCCTCATAAAAAGTCTCCTTGAGGTCTGTTTCAATTCCACATCACTACCCAAGAAGGTATACTTTCTAACACTACCAATTCCGTTATTTAGGATGTACTTATTCATAAAATTTATTATTCTTATATTGTTACTAAGAACCTTGCAATCATTCTTCTGGTAAAAAATAATACCATGTCTAACACCAAAACACACTCATTCAGGTTATAGTCTCTCTTCATGAAAGATAATGTTGAGTGTCTCAAATACAAAACACCAACATCCTAAAATTACTGGGAAATCTGATTTAATATCATTAGTGACCCATATTTCTACTATATGTAGTGGAAATTCCTGAACGATTCAAATTACCCTACTCTTGCGGTACCAAACCCTAGGATAACACCTACCAACTCATTTTTATCTAATAGTTTAGTATATTACTCAAGAAAGTGACTCCCTACTAGCTTAGGATTCTTATTTATCTAGTCCCATTTTTGTTTTTCTTATCCAGTTCAGTATGTTACTCAATAAAATATATACCTTTTAGTTTTGGATTCCACTCTAACTATAATCATGCAAGAAAATTATTGATGGTATTAGTATGAGAATCCTAGAACTTTGTTTCATAACCTATAGGTTGTCTTCCATGAATCCTTGGCATCAAACTCAATATAAATTTTTTTTATTTATTATTTCATTTATGTACTTTTAAATTTTTCAACTCCACTTAGTTACTTTGTTTGGTTTAATAAAAATTAAAAATGAGTTATTCCATGATACTTTTTTTTCATAAAATAGAAAATGAAACCATTTTATTACATTTCAAACAAGCATGTTATTGTTTATTTTCAAAAGGATGTGTATTGAACCTTTGTGGTATTTTATAGGTAATTTTTCTTACACCCTATACACACACTTTGTTTTTAATAGACTTGATCTCTTTTATCAAAATAAAAGAAAGATGAGACTTTTTGATAGCTAGTGATTGTTTTATTTTGTTCATGTATAGAGGTTGTTATAAGTTTTGGTTGTATACTTTTCACATGTATATGGGCAGAATAGTCATATTTTATTGTTCTTCTATATATTTTCTATCATAATTTATTTGGAATTTTTTATTCCCCATCACCTTTATTCATCATTTTTTGACTTCCATTTGAATTTTATATGGTCAGATGTTGCATATAAAAGTTATTTATTATTTTAATTTTTTATATTATTATGGTTTATAGGTTATTGATATTATCTTTGTGTTATTATTACTCACTTGGTATATTATATTTTCAATAAAAATATTCAAAATGAATAGATTCTTTAAGCTATGGAATGGTTGTGTGAAATTATTCTGAAAGTGTTAATGTCCATATAGTAGTAATTAGTCAATAGTGATCAATAATGTACTTTGATATTTATGGAAAACTGAATCTCATATTAATACATGGAATTATGGATTAGTTAGTTATAAAAAATTCATGTTAGATTTTCCAAATTGATTTAATTTATTAATAGTGTTATAAAATTTAAAAAAAATATTATTTATTATTTTATGATGTGGGGAATGAATGACATGTCGATATGAAGTGTGGTAAAAATTTCCAAAAAATCATTTTTAGAATTATGTGTTTTAAAACATGTGAAATGAGAAAAATGATCATGAGATATTAAATTTCCATTAAATAATTAGACCCATAAGAAAAAACTACACATCAATTTAAAGTTCATTTTGTTTGAAATTGTAAATAAAATTGTATAAAAAATATAATTTTTTAATACAAGTTAATTATATATAATAAAAAATAAAATGGGTTTTCGATTTAATTTTCAATTAATTTTATATTTTATGAGATTTTGTTTTAAATTTAATTTCTATCGTAATATAAGATACCTTTTTTATATACTTAAATGACTTATTTTAGGTTCATTATTTCTATATTTGTAAAATTATTTCATTATATTTGTTATTTTTTAATATATACAAATTTTGATGTTGTGAAATTGAGGATAAAATGGTGTATTTTTTTGTGTGAAATAGTTTTGAAATTAATTAGAAATTACAAAAAAATTAAATATTAACTTTAATTTAGTTTTCACTTCAGATTCATTAAATAAATTTCACAATCCTCGTAAATGAGTTCCTCTATTGTCTATTTAATGATTGTCGGATGATGCTGGTTAAAGGATATATTTATAATCCAAACATGATCACCTTTTAGTGTATACATTTTTAACTATAGTAATAGTGTTAGCTGATAGATATTTTTAGTTTCAATGGTTTTAAAATATATTTATATTAAATGTAGTAGTTTCATAAATTGAAAAATCATTCATTATTTGTTTTTTTCCCTACAAAATATTTGTGTTTTTTTAATTGAAATTTTGATTTTATATTAAATAAGTTTATAAAAAAGATTTATTAATAGATCCCCTATAAAACATTCAATCATAAATTTTTATAAATTTCTAATTTTATCTATAGCTATAAATATTTTCAATTTAATAAAATCTCCCACATAACGGGAGATTTAATTTTAATTTATTTAGAAAAATAAGGGGTCATTAAAATGATTTAAATTATATTTTAAGTAGTAATATTGAATATATTATGAAATTGATCGATCCCCAATTGAAACCATAAGGAATTTTGAAAGTTGGAATAAATGATCAATCAAAGGTGATGGGTATCATTGATGAAACATGTGTTGATTATTCATATGATGATGATGATTAAAAATGGAAACACAAATATAAGGGAAAATTTAGAAGTATAGAGAATAAAATGTAGAGTCTAAATGTTCACCCATTTCATTAACACATATCCATATATATATAGTACATGTGATATAATTCCATGGTTAGAGATTAATTCCAACCATATCTAATCCAGCAATTTGAATTCCAAATGTTAGAGAATATGGAAGGTCGGGCCAGGTGAATGGTTGTATTGGGAACCGATTATTCATGATCATTATGAAATAAATGCATTAGTATTTCATAACATTCCCCCTTGGATGTCATAATTTCATTGAATATTACATAATATTCACTTAGAAAAACTCTGTGGGAAAAATAATTGAAACTAAAGTAATTGATTCCCATGTCATGTTTCCCCGCTAAAAATATTTCTAGGAAAATATATTGGAAAACCCTTGATTAGGAAAAGTAGTGAAACAATATCAGGTCCCCATAGTGTTACCTCATTAAAAACCATATCAAGGAAATATAATTGAAAAAATATGACTAAGGGAAAAAGAGTATAATTGTTACATCTCCCTCTCATAATGATTAAAACAACATCATATAACTCATAGAATCTATATGATCAATTCATAACCAAAACATTCAGTTTTGAATTTTGGAGTAATTTATACCCTTTAGATTTTAATAAATAGGGAAGAAAAATAACTTGAACTTTATAATGATTTTTTATTATTTCAGAGATATGTATTCACAAGTACATGTATATCCTTTTCGGATAAATAAAATATGCATTTATATTTAATCCTTTAAGGATAATTAATTTTTTCCTCAACCCCTCGTGTATGATGTATATCACTCTTGGAAGAAAGATATTTAATTAGTCATTAAGGGTAAAATCCTTCCAAAATTTAATATTTCATCTTTGGGATGATTGAATCAAAATACATAGATATTCTTTGTAATTATATCCTAAAAAATTCCAATGATTTTTTAAACTCTTCTGGAGTTTTCATGTTATCAAAAACATTTAAATTAATTAATAACATTAATTTATAAAAACCATGTGGTGATAGGATCAATTGTACATTATTCCTTATATGAATATATCTTATGATTGATACATGAAATATGATTCATTCATTTTGAACAATTCAGGTATTCATAGTTATCATATATATAAAAAATGACAATATTTATTGCACATAACTAAAATATACAAATTTATAAAGAACAATATTTCTTACAATAAGTCCATTGGTATTCAATAGTCTTTTTAGTTTGGATAATCAGCCCAAAACATTATATGTTGAATATATCATAAGTTCCTTTAATAATTTTGGACAATTATTATGATGTCAAAATCTATCAAAATCCATTATCATTGATGAATTTTGAAAGAAATTAAAAATTCAAATATATTTGATCATCTCTAACCGAGCGGTATAATATAGTAAAATATATTTTAGAATGGATAGTAGCTTCAACCTAGTGCTATTGGAAATGCTAAAATGGTGATATGCTATAGTGAAGATCTATATTTAGTGTTTCACTGTAGCTATTATATACTGATATTTTTACTTCTCTTCATTTTATCTATATGATAAATGTTTTATATTTATTTTTGATATATAAAAATCAGGTATATCCAAGGAATATTATTTTTAGATTACAAAATTAAGTAAATGGGTTAGAGTATATTTCACTGTTCACACTATATTTTGAAGTAACATTACTTAAAAATTGAGTAATGGGTTGGAGTCTCTCTTATCAACCACATTGAACAAGATCATATAATTTCTCTGGTATCAGTGTCACTTCAAGGACAATATCTAAAAATTTATAATGTTAACATTATTTTCATTTTACTCTTCAAGGTAAAATAAATTTATTTCTTTTTACACAAGATGCACAATGATTTTATATAATCAGTTCAACCACACATCTCGTGTGTATAATCAAACTATTTTTTTAACACTTTTTATTCTTGTAAGTGTTATGATAATATTGTAAATTTTTATATAGGACCATTTTTTATATATTATGTAATGATAAATATCAATTTTAATAAACATCCATAACATGAAATGTATACACACTACTAGTAAATAACACTCCTGACTATTTAGTATATGTGACTTCCATGCAGTATTTAAATGGATCACATGCTATAGGTGGGATCAACCATATATACTTCATGATTTGTTCTTCATAAATATATCAGAAATTAATTTAAAAAATAGTTTTTAATGATATGAGTATTTTTCCTCAATAATGTGTACCTTAATAATTAGTAACTCATGGTAAATTATTAAACATGGGGAATTCATAATAACATAATGAGACTAAATTATTTGATAACTTACTATGCATGCATCCATTAAATAAATATATCATTCTCTCTATGATGGATGTATACTATGTAATCAATAAATTGATGCTCATGTATACTTGAATAAAAATTTTCATTAAAAATGATCCTCGATGACCTAAATGATTATGTCGTATATTTAAAGTGTCGGGATTAGTAAACTTTAGGTTTACCACTTTCGATTTGATTGTACATAAAAAATTATTTTTAATTACTTATTATGAATACTTGATACATATCAAGGAACCAATTTTATTTATTGTCTCCCTATGATATTTTTTCAATAATACAATTGATATATCTCATTGAGACTTCAGATATAAAAAGCATTATGAATTTATACAACTTGATAGTAATACATTATATCTTTTAAATTTATAAATTAATTTTTATACTGGTAAATGTACTTACATGTGAATATACTAACTCATTAATAAGTTATTTTGAATCATTTAATCAAAATAATATTTATAAATATTTTTCTTGAAGATCGAGGTATATAATATTTTTAAGGATCTTCAATTGAGCATGCTCATATTAGTCATAATAATTTAAAATTTTGGTGGTTGATGGATTCATAATATAATCATAATGGGTTAGGCATATCACCAAGAGTATTATTGTATATATTGTAACTTTATTCCCAAGTATTATTTTACAATCCATATACAAGGCATCGGATCCCCTATGTATTTTCAAGCTGGTGAATTTGGTAGAAAGAACCAATATGGATGAAACATCTAGATTCACGACACACACATCATCATAATAAAGAAAATAATTTATAGAATAATTTTTATAAGAACATTCACTATGCCAAATGATGGTGAAATAATTTGATCAATTATTATTAACTTTAAAATACTCATGATAAAATTCTAAGTATGAGTTTCATAAATCATATAAAAAATTAATGAATAATTTCATTCTCTTAAAGAAATAAAATAACGTAATTTCCTTCACATTAGAGAGTTTATTCATTGAATTTCATGATTCATGAATGGTAATTCATTATTATCTATAATGAACATATTTCATATAATAACATAAGTATTATAATAATCATTATTTAACCACTTACAGTGGTAAAATAAATTTTAAAAAATATATTGAATTATAATGGTTATCTAATTATATTATCCCATACATGAACAATAAGGGGAATAAAATCCACTTTAGGGAATAATATAACCTGAATTATATAATATGGTATTAAAAATTCATAAGAAAATGATAAAAGATAAATTACTTATTTGATATTTCTGCAATAAGGGAAATAATTTACAAATGAAGAAATATTTTAACATAATTTCAAAGGATATTATTTTTAAATAATCCTTTAGGGATACATTATTTGATATTTATTATTAAAATTCATTGATCTCTTTAAATGTTTATTTTCATAAAACCTCTTCTTTAGGTTATATTATTATTATTATTTTCTAAACAAATACATCATAATGATCATTCTCAAAGCATCATATTCACCTTGAACATAATTTAAAATAAAATAATGTATATTAAACATCACTTTAAGAATTAAATAAATACTTCTCAATAAATATTATCATTAATTTTATGGACTTAATTGAAATTAATTTTTTGGGTTTTATAGTGTCTTCAAGGCAATATCATAAATATTCAATTCAACATTTCCATCCTATTATGGGGGATGTGTATTAATAAAATAAATATCATCTCCATTAAGATTATTTAAACATTAAAATCAAATTTAACACCTTTTGCATGTATAAAGATATGGGGGATGTTAAATTTAATTATGTTTCCATCATTTTCATGACATATTTAGTAAACTTTACATGAACACTACAATGTATGAAAAGTACAAAATTTTCATCATTCATATACTTCTTTTGGAATTGTTTCATAATTTTATTTGATTAATGTTGTTTTTTTACATCAAATGTGTCAACTGTTAACTAATCACATTCACTTTAGGGAATGAATAGAAATTTCGATAGGCATGAGCCATTCTGGGAGATAATAATTTTTCCCATGAAAAAAGAATAAGAAAATAATTAATATAGTTTACATTGTTATAAATATGGGGAAAATAAATATAATATAGAAAATAAGACTCCCCTATTGATATAGCTCTCTGAATGAGTGGAGTCGATGTTCACGTGAGGAAGAATTCCAAAACAATGATGTATGGAAAAAGATGAGAAATCCCTTTTTCATGTAAGAATATCTTACATTGATGAAATCAACATTAGGGTGTGTTGTGTAGTGTAAATGATCATGATGATAATATGTTTTGAAATTGATCGAACATAGATTAAAACTCAGGGAATTTCAAAATAGGGAATAAATTATCGATCGAAGGTGATCTGTATCATTGAAGAAACATGCATTCAATAATCATACAATGATGATGATGATATAGATGTAAATAAAAATATAAATAAGAAAAAAGAAGCTAAGGGAACACAATTTTGAGCCCAAAATTTCCCCAATTCCATTAACACATATCCATATAGAGAGATTACATGTAATATTATCCAATTTTTAATATTAATCTCTATCATATCTAATCCAATGGTCGGAATTCCAATGATTACATAATTTGGAAGGTTGGGCTATGTGAAGGGTTTTATTAGGAATTGAGGAGTCGTCATCATTATCACCATTATGAAACCAACACATTAATATTTCATAAAAATAGAGTAAATTTTAAAATTCATTTTATTTTATAAAATACATAGCCAAATAGAGTTTTCCATGGAATATTTACCAAAATAATACAGTTAGGGAAGGAAACCACGTGAAGAGAATGAGGAATCAAAAGCGTGGTGGAGGACCACACAAGGGTTCATTTGTCAATCAAGTTATTTAGTTTAAGATATTGAAATTATTAAAAAAATTGTCCAAAGTTATATTTTAAATTTTCAGGTTATATAAATTTAGTTATTTAATTTTTTTAATAAAGTTATACTTTTTAAAACATTCATGTTATTTTTTTTGAAATATTTTATTTAATTTTTCATTAGAGTTATTTAATTTAAATATTAAAATTTAAAAAAAAATTATTCTAGTTGGTTATTATAAATAGCCAAATTAAATTGATTTTATTAAATATTTATTGAAATATGGTTTCTGGTCAAATATTTACTAAAATAATATAACTAGTAGATGAAACATTGAAAAAATGGGGAAGTAATGACGTGATTGTGGACTGCATAAGGGTTTTTTATTCAAATTATTTAATTTTGTAAATATATATTTTAAATTGGAAAAATTTTTATTTTAATATTTTTTATAGTTATTTATTTTAAACCATTTAATTTTTCTATTTTAAAATATTTAAGTAAATTTATTTTTTAATTTAAACTCCTGACTTAATTTAATATGTTCCAATTATTTTAATTTCTTATTCAAATTAATTATTTTATATATTCAGGTTATTTATTGCAAATTTCTTATTTAGGTTAATTATTTTAAATATTCAAAATATTTATACTTTTTTATTCAATTTATTTATTTATTATTTTGAAATTAAATTATTATTTTTTACTTATTCATCTTATTTGGTTTAAAGATTTTAATTTATATAAATTTTTAAATGCATATCTATTTTAAAAATTCTAGTTATTTAAGTTTTTATTAAAATTATTTATTTAATGTAAAATATTAAATTTATTTACTTTTTTATTCTAGTAACATATTTTAAACATTAAATTTTTATATTTTAAATTTCCAAACAAACATATATATTTTACATATATAATTCCTTATTTTTTTATTTTTATATAACTTATTAAGTTTAAAATATTAAAATTATTTAAATATTCATATAATGTATGTTTAGTGTTTTATTCAAGTTATTTATTTTAAAATAGTATAGTTATTAAAAAAATTATTCAAGTTACTTATTATTAATTTTTTTATTCATACTATTTATTTTTTTTTCAGATATTCAAGTTTTTTTAATATTTTATTCAAATATATTTTTTATTAAAATCAAATTATTTCGATTTTTTGAAGTTATTTGTTTTGATTCATGTTATTAATTTATTTTTAAATATTCAGGTTATTTTAATTTTTAATTCATATAAGTAAATTAAATATGGGAAATAAATATGAAAAGTAACAGAGTTGAATAAACAAACATTAAATAAATAATTTGAATCATAAAAATTAAACAATTTGATCATTTAAAATATGTAACTTGAATAAAAAAATTCAATAACATAAAAAAACTACCATCAATGCAATAAAAAATTAACTTGAATAAAAATTTAAAAAAAATGTATTACATATTTAAAAAATATATTTTTATAAAAAATTTAAAAAACTTATTTTAAATTATAACACAAATAAAAATTAAAAATATGTAATTTAAACATTAAAAATAAATAAGTTGAATTAAAAAATAAAAAATAAATGAAAAGAATATTAAAAATAAATTTCCCAGATATTTTAAAATATTTATATTTAATGAATTTAAATTTAATCTATTTTTATTTATTGTTACATGAAATAATTTAATAAAATATTTTATCAAAGCGTTAATTTCACATTTAAAATAAATAACTTGAATAAAATATTTAAATAACTTTAAAAAATAACATTAATGTTATAAAATAAATAACTCAAAGAAAAAATGTAATATAAATAAATTGCATATTTAAATAAATGTTTTTATAAAATTATAAATTAACTTATTTTAACTATAATGTGAATAATAATTAATAATATGGAATTTGAGTATTTAAAACAAATAATTTGAATTATAAATTTTAAAATAAATGAGTTGAATATTTATAATAAATTTCCTAATTATTTTAAAAAAATTATGTTAAATAAATTTAATTTCAATTTATATTAATTTAAAGTTACCTAAAAATAAATTGAGAAAATATTTTTCCTGAAGCATGAATTTAAAATTTTTCTCGGGTGATCCATTCCTTAAATATCTTATTTTAGAAAATATTCCACCAATACTCTTTTTTTAAACATGTAGGGGGTTGTCCCCCCCCCCTTTATTAAACCAAACAAACCTCTCTAATTATACTATGTAGATGGGTCTCAATATATGACCCATAGGCCCTCTGATAATTAAAATCCTGACAACACAACTCAAAGTCCCAAACCCCATAGGTTCACCCTAAGTGCTCGCCTAGTCTGTGCGGTCTACTCTTCTTTCCAACAGGTCTGTGTTGGTCGTCACAGGCCTTACTCGAGCACTCGTTTGCCTCGGCCTGGCCCGTAGTCACACGATATCAACTGCACTACCATAATCCACTATCATTGCCCACTAATTTTCATTGCTACTATGAGACATGGTCACCTGGTCCGTAAACACCAGTCCCCAAAAGCATGACCAACTGTCATCAAGCCTTTTTCACTGAAGGTCTGCTATAACACCCTGATATTTTATGAGATCTATTCTATTTGATTTATTTTATATCTTGTGTTTTAAACTACACCAAGATTAGGTTTTACAATACCAAACAATGTATTAGGTTTCATTATATGCAACACTATACTTGTCTTGTGTTACACACAATTTCAAGTTCTTTTGATATAATTCATTTAACACAACACTAATTATAGATTTTGTTCGACATATAAAAGAAATATGTTTGGATTATGTTATATGAACACCAAAAGAATCTTCCACTAAATTCAACACTAACTTCTCATGCATTACAAGCAAGAGTAACCTTCCTCTATAGCTTTCATTGTACGCAATACCGAGTTTCACTAAAAAAAATATATTATTAAAATATTATTATTTAATAAGATATAAAGAAGATTTTATTAATATTATTAACCACATTTTGAATTTTATATAACATTAAAATTCATCTTACGTATTTTCTAGAACAAGATATAAGAAGAAATTCAATTTTTCAGATAAAAGAAGTATTTTTTTTAAAAAGCTTTTTTTCTGCCTTTTGATGGTGCACCAATTTTAAGTCTATTTTTTAACACTTTTATATATTATATATGATGAAATAAAATTCTTATTTGGAATAGGGACATCCAAATTTACTTTGGTTGAATTTTTTGTATTTTTCTAATAAAATTCATTTTTTTAATGAATAATGAATAATACTATATTTTAATTCAAAACTTCCTTTTCATATAATTTATTTATATAGTTAGATTATATTTTTAATTGGTTTTAAAGTTTAATTTCATTATTTCATTATACTTTAATACAATTTTTGTCATTGGATGTAATTTTATACTTAAATTGGACATAAAAACATGTCAATCTTTTGATAGTTTTTACTTCTTAAAAACTCGCTTTCTGGTATTGACAATAGGAATTAATTTTAAATTAATTAATGAAAATTTTTTGTTTTGAATTTTTAAAAATTGATTTCATATTTTGAATCAGTGGGTTCAAATTATGTTAATAGGTTAATTTTATTTTTTTGTATATTATGAACGGTAACTACGATAATTTTTATTTTCCACGATTAAAGGTAAATCAGGTAAATTAGGGTAACAAAAAATATGATAAAGATAATAAAAGTACCCTAACACCTAGAAAAATACTATTTTATGAATTAAAGATGAAAAATATCATATAAGGGTCATCATGTATTCATTTAATGGACTTTTTCCATGAAATTGATGTAATTATAATTAAAACAAAAGAAAGTGACAACATGTCACTCTCATATATCTTATACGTATAATAATTTTAATATAGAGATAAATTTAATAAAATTAGAACATAAAAAGTCTAAAGAAAAATGATGAAATTATCTACATCATGTGAATTTATATATAATTTTTATAGATTAAATAATTACAATTAATGATGACATAATAGTGATGTAGAAATTATTTTATTAATAGAAATATCAAAAAATGGTTTTAAAAATTTTCAAATAAGTATCATATGAACTAATTAATGTGATCCACTAATTTTCTAGGTCAATATGACATGTTAGGAGTGTATAAATTTTTTTTTTAAATTTATCATCTGTGTGGATTTTATTTAAATTCAAATAAATGAATAGTGTAAAACTTGACACTATTGATATTTTATAAAAATAACTTATTATTAACTTATTAAAAAATTACAAAAATATTTAAAAATTTAAAATTTAAAATTATATTCTCTAAAATGTAATAAAGTATCCAATTATGGAAAATTTACAAGACATAAGTAAATATTTATAACCATTTAATATTTAGAATATCATTACCATAAATAAAATTAAATAGATTAAATAAGGATAAATCGAAATGATAGGATTTAAAATAAAATAAAAACATGTATAAATTTTATTGGTTGATATTATTTTGAACAATACTCATATTATCTTATAAATAAATAATTTTGGGACCATTATAAACCTAAAATCAATTTATAATAAATTAATATTTCAACACTTTTCTGAAGTGCTCCTCCTCCCTCTTATAAAAGGACACCACCTATACTCACTTAATCACACCATTAAAGACATTTGGCTCATCAAAACCCTGATAAAATAAGATCCCAACATTCCTCTGTTACTCCTAGAGGCCACACAATAGGAATAAATTCATCCTAAGGATACATTTTTTGAAAATCAAAAGGAGATACTCGAAAAAACAGGTAATTGTTTTATCACCTCTTTCAAAATTCTTTTCTTCTTCTACTTACTATTATTATGTTATTATCAAAATAAATTAATAAATATAGTATATTATATATTCTGATATGTTATTATAACTATGGGACAACCTTATACAACATTTTAGCTATCCTAAAAATAGAAATATCACCATGTGTGTGTACATACGTCTTACCATCTCCACGTCGTGGTGTAATTTTTTATTCAACAATATATAATTTGGATGGGTATAATGATGAGTATAATGGATTTAAATAATGAATATAACATGATAATTATTATTTATTATTAATAAACCATCCAATTTTATACCATTTAACCATCAAGTGAATGATATCGTCGCTCATGCGTGCGTACGGCCTACCATCTCCACAACTAGATGAGATTCATCCTCCGCGTTAACCATTCAAGAATGATTATAAAGTATATATAATAAATAATCATGAAATATATGAAATAATAATGCTACTGGATTTATTTTTTTGTATATATATATATATATATTTCATTTACTTTCTTCCATTCAATTCAATAAGGAAACTGAAACAACATTCATGCATACGTACGGCCTAACGTCTCCATGTACGATGTATTCCATTTCATTTATATATCCATTATATATATTTTTATACTGAATATATATGATATATAAATCATGTCTTACATTTGAGAAGTAAGTAAATAATTATCAAAGTAATAATATCCATAATAACAAATCAAAACATGTACGATAACTAAAACGATTATTACACAAAACGTTGTTTTAACATGGAATTGATAAATGAACGGGTTATATAAAGTCATAAGTGAATCATATATGAAATCATAAAAAAAAATTATGGTTATGTTAAAAGTTAATATTATTTTTAAACAAACTATATATAAGTTTTGAACACATACGAAAGAAATTATATCTAAGGTAAGGGATAATTTCATAATCTCATTATTATCTGAGATTCTTTATACGTAAGTATTTACCAGGGTATATTTATCATCCACATCCATGTTCCCTAAGTATGTAATATTATTATAAATTTTTTAAAAGTTTATTTTAAACATTGGTGAATTTTTAATAAATGGTATGAAAGGAATCTTTTGTCATTATTCGATTTGAGTTACTTTTTGACTTTTCTGGAAAGAGTATGAGAAGAATATTTTTTTAACTTATACGGAATAAATGGACTTTTACATGTTCTTAATGATTTTTTTCAATGAATATTCCTCTAAACGATTTCATTTTTATTCTCCAATAAATTATTTTCTTTTAAAATTTCACGACATTTTTATAAAAGAAAAAATTTTTGAAGAAGAAATGATATTTACCTCAAGAATTAATTTCAAGTGTGTTATCAAAATTATTTTCTATCTAAAATGATTCTCTTTAAATAGGGTTATGTTTTTATCCCTATTAGTACTATGATTTTATTTTTTTAATCATGGAATGATATTTTATATGGATTATGTTATGAATGAATGATGTTTAAGAAACCCATTTTATTTCTTGGGTTATGCTATGGTGAATGATTTATGTTTTTATTGAATATGTAAGAACGATTTTGTTATGATATGGGTGGGGGATATATATCCCTAAAATTCATTGGATAAAGATTTATATATCATGAGATAGACATGAATAGAATGTAAAGTAAATCTGGTTCAGTAATATAGGGCTGGAACGACAAGTAAATATGGTTCAGTAATACAAAAATGAAAAGGAAAGTAAACCCGGTTCAGTAATGGACTTTGTCCACTATGATGGTCTTGGTAGAAATGTATTTTCTACTATGGAAATCATATTATGTGCTTGTTTAATTGCCATAATTCCATGTTTTATTTCTATTCTATGTTATCATGGTTCATGTTCATTTATTATTATTACCTTATGAACTACCAAGATTTATTTCATGACTCAAGATTTTGATATTTAAACTCTATGTTCATGTTTTTACATTCTAATGTTTATGGTTTGTTTTATTTTCTCAATGATTACCCTTACAGATCATTTGAGTTCACCCTTTTTATGTTTTCATTTCCCCAGGATATAAATAAATGTTTTAGGTAGGAAAACTAATGGGGAAGATCTTTATGAGAGATATTGAAGATATTTCACCAAGCTAGAATAATGTGTTCCAAGTTTCCAAAGAAACTAAACTAATATGGTATTTGGGCGTCTATTTGTGTAATGTATTAAGTCTTTTGAAAAATAAATGTAATTTCCATTTACATCAATCTTGTTTCTTTAAATTTGGTATCAGAGTGAAGGTTTAGAAAAACTTCGGAAACTAGGATGGGAAAACTTTAGTGATGTCCCTAGAGATATTTCTAAGTATAGTTATAGGGATTTCCTAAGGATAAGTAAAGTATAGGTTACAATCCTATTTTTTTGTGATAATCATGAATAACCTAGGATTAAACCTAATATATCATTGATTTAAATATTATAATTAATCTACTATAATTATGTGTTTTTAATATTTGATATGTATTTCTCACACTTTTATTTACTGTATTAGTCAATAGCCAGAACTCTATAGAACACGGTTAACCATTGAATGTTTTAATTGTGGAAATTATGGGAATTATGAATATTGGTTTCCTAAGTGGAAATATCATCAAGAGAATCATGACTATGGTACGATTATTGGTCATACTATTGAGGATAAAGAGACTATAAATGGTATGTGATCGGTATGTGATGTTCTTCTAGTATTTTTTAAATTAAACCTAAGAATAATGAGGTTGAGAAACCTTAATAAATGATTAATATTTTCGGAAATACAAAGATAATAGATCCTAAGTAATGGCTTAAGAATAAATTTGGATGATTGAGGTGAATATGTTTCTGATTTCAAATATTATGTTATAATAATCATGAAATGTATAATTGATTTCTTTATAAACTTTAAATTTAGGATTAGAAAGGATATGTTGAATAGTTCTAAGGAGATAGAAAAGTGTTTTATGGTTAGGTGATATACTTGGAGAATACATTATTAAGGTAAATATAACCCTTAATATGTATCTTATGTTAAGATAACGATTCTTGGCTAATGATATGATGGATTTGAATAAGTAAATTGGATTATGGTAGTTTCTTGAGAACTAATTATGGATTTGTCGCCAAGAGGGTTATTCTATCATGGATGAAGTATATAACTTTTTGGGACTTAAGGAATAATTCACTGTGTTTTGGAATAAGGAAACATTCATGTTTTCAATACGGACATCTAATAATTTAGGTTTTTACAGTAACCCAAGAGAATATATAATAAAGGTGTTAACACTTTTGGAATGTGACCAACTAGAGATACCTTGGGATATGTAGGGGATAAATGTTAAGCTGAGTAAGTGAACCTTTTTCTATATTTTGGGATTTTATGATTTTATAAGGATTTTAATGTTATATATCTATAGAAATATTAAGTTAAACTTTAGATGATATTAGTTAGAATAAAGCCTTATCTCATCATAGGTGGACTTATGCATATTTGATAACCTCTACTAACATTTTTATTGAGACATATGGAATATACTATCATTATTTTTATGGATCACATGATTAGATAACACTTCAGGAATGAAAAATTGAACTTCATTCATTTGAATAAGATATAAAGTGTAAATTTTTCAAATCATGACAATCGATGATATTTTACTGATATTAGGTAAGTATTTCTGCTCATCTTCTTCAACTTTAGGGAAAGTCTCTCGAAAATTAAAAATTTTATCTTAGTACCTTATTATCTTATTAATCATATGGTTATTTAAATCATCACATATTTATGGATTTATGATTGTTAACTTTCTCCAAACATTGTTCTCTATCACTATCCATCAGAACGTGATGGTTAGATTTTTCTTCCATATCAATGTTTTCATTTTCCACCAATTTTCTCTTATGTGTAAACCCAGTGATGAGTTACTTTTGGTAAATTTTATGTTTATAATTTTCTTTTATAAAATTAATTTTTATTGTTACCTTTTTACGATTTGGGATTCTATGAAAGACACTTTCAAGTAGTATTCCTTTAATAACCCCGACGACTTTTGAGGGTGAAATTCATTATAAGGTGGGTATAATGTAACACCCTAAGATCTTATGAGATATATAATTTTTAATTTCATTGATATATTGTGTTTTACACTACACTAAGATTATCTTGCGCTATACACAACACTGTATTAGCTTGCAGTATATACAACACTATACTAGGCTTGTGTTACGCACAATTTCAAATTCTTTTGATAGAATTTATTTCACGCAACACTGAGTATAGATTTTGTTCAATGTATAAAAGAAATATGTTTGGATTATGATGTATTCAAAACCAAAGTAATCTTCCACTAAATGAAACACTAACATGGCTTACATTACACGCAAGACCGGCCTTCCTCGATACCTTTCATTGTATGCAATACCGAGTTTCACTAAACAACGTTATATTATTAAAATATTTTTATTTAATGGGATTTAAACCAGATGATATTAATAGTTTTAACAAAATTTTTAATTTTATATAAACATTAAAATTCATTTTATGTATTTCTTAAAACATTATATAAGAAAAAATTCAATTTTTCATATAAAAGAAGTATTTTTCAAAAAAAAATGCACTTTCACCACCTTTAGATAAAACACCAATTTTAATTATAATTTTTAACACTTTTATATATTATATTTGACAAAATAAACATCTTATTTAGAATAGTGGCATATAAATTTACTTTGGTTGAATTTTTGGTATTTTTCTGATAAAATTCATATTTTAATGAATAGTGAAAAATACTGCATTTTAACTCAAAACTACCTTTTCAACTAATTTATTTATCTAGTTAGATTATATTTTTAATTGGTTTTAAAGTTTAATTGGATTATGTTTTTATAATTTAATCCAATTTTTTTCATTATATGTAATTTCACACTTAAATTGGATATAAACACATGTCAATCTTTTGATAGTTTTTACTTCTTAAAAACCCCCTTTCTGGTTTTAACAACAGAAATTAATTTTAAATTAATTAATGAAACTTCTATGTCTTGAATATTGAAAATGGATTCCATATTAATAATAAATAGGTATAAATTATGTCAATAGGGCATTTTTATTTTTTTGGATATTATGAATAGTAACTACTGTAATTTTTATTTACCACGGTTAAAGGTAAATCGGGTAAATTAGGGTAACAAACAGTAATATAAAGATAATAAAATTACCCTAATACCTGAAATAATATTATTGGATATATTAAAGTCTACCAATATCACCTAAGGGTTTGAATTTATTCATTTAATGGACTTTTTCAATGAATGTTATTTAATTATAATTAAAAAAAAGAAAGTGACAACATGTCACTCTCATATATTATAAAAGTATAATAATTTTAATATAGTGATAAACCTAATAAAACGTCCAAAATAAATAGTCTCCAAAAATTTAATGAAATTATCTACATCATGTGAATTTATTTACAATTTTTAGATATTAAATAATTATCATTAAGTATGACACAATAGTGATGTAGAAATTATTTTGTTGATAGAATATCAAATATATAGTTTTAAAAATATTAAACTAAATATCATATAAACTAATTAATGTTCTCCAAAAAAATTATATATGAATATGACTTGTTAGGAGTTTATTAAATATTTTTTTTGAATTTATATTCTGTGTGGATTTTATTTAAAGTCAAATAAATGAATAATTTCAAAATTGACACTTGATATTTTATAAAAATAACATATTATTAAATTATTTAAAAATCACAAATATATTTAAAATTTTAAAATTTAAAATTATATTGTCTAAAATGTCATAAATTATCCAATTGCGGAAAATTTACAATACATAAGTAAATATTTATAACCATTTAATATTTATAATATTATTACCACAATTAAAATTAAATAGATTAAATAAGGATAAATCATAATGATATGGTTTAAAATAAAATAAAAACATGTATAAATTTTATTGGTTTAGAGTATTTCGACCCATAATTATCATTATTATAATTAAATGAGTTTGGGACCATTATAAACTGAAAATAAATTTATAATAAATTAATATTTGAAGACTTTCTTAAAGTGTCCCTCCCCCCTCTTATAAAAGGCCACCACCCCTACTCACTTACTCACACCCTTCAAGCCCTTTGGATCATAAAAAACCTACTAAAGTAAGATTCCACCATCCCTAAATTCCTCCTAGAGGTCACAAATTGTTCATAAATCCATTCTAGGGTGACCTTTTGTCCATATCAAAAGAAGATACTCGAAAAAAGAGGTAATTGTTTCATCACCTCTTTCAAAATTCTTTACTTCTTCAACATCCTATGATTATTTTATTATCATACTAAAGTAATAAATACGGTATCTTATACATGATGAGATTTTATTATAATTATGGTACTACCTTATACCTCATTTTATCCATCCTAGGAATTACAATATAACCATGTGTGTGTACGTACAGCTTACCATCTCTATGACGTGGTGTAGTTTTTTATTCAACAATAATTAATTTTGATGGGTATAATGATGAGTATAATGGATTTAAATAATGAATATAACATGAAAATTATTCTATATAATTAATATACTATCCAATTTTAAACCATTTAACAATCAATTGAATGATATCGTCGCTCGTGCGTACGTATGACCTACTTTCTCCACAACTGGATGAGATTCAACCTCCACGTTATCCATTCTAGAATGATTATAAAGTATATATAATAAATAAACATGAAATATATGACATAATCATACTACTGGATTTATGTATATATATATATGTGTGTGTGTGTGTCATTTACTTGCTTCCATTCGATTCAATAAGGAAACGGAAATAGCGGTCATGCGTACGTATGACCTACCGTCTCCATAAACGGTGCATTCCATTTAATTAATCTATCTATTATATATATTTTAATACTGAATATATATGATAGATAATTCTTTTTTTACATTTTTAAAGTAATTAAATTACGATCTAATTAATAAGATCAATAATAACAAGTCAAAAAACGTATGATAAATAAAACGATTATTATCCAAAACATTGTTTTATCATTGAATTGATAAATGAACGGGTAATATAAATTCATAAGTGAATCATATATGAAATAAAAAAATTATTATGGTTTTTTTAAAAGTTAATAATATTTATAAACCCATTATACAAGAGTTTCGGACATATACAGAAGAAATCATATCTAAGGTAAGGGATAACTTCATAATCTCATTATTATCTGAGATTGTTTATACATAAGTATTTACTGGGGTATACTTATCATCCACGTCCATGTTTCATAAGTATATAATATTATTTATATTCTTATATTTTTTTTAAAGTTAATTTTACACTTTTTTGAATTTTTATTAAACAGTGTGAATGGAATCTTTTTTCGTTATTCAATTTGAGGTACTTTTTGAATTTTTCAGCAAGAGTATGAGAAGAATGTTTGTTTTTTGAACTTATATGGAATTAACAGATTTTTACATCATCCTAACACCTTATTTCCATGAATCTTCCTCTACATGATTTTAAGTTTATTTTCAACTAAATTCTTTTCTTTTAAAATTGAACAATATTTTGAGAAAATTAAACTTTTTTGAAGAAGAAAGGATATTTTCCTCAAAAATTAGGTTCAAGTGTGTTATCAAAATTATTTTCCATATAAGATAATGATCTTTAAATAGTGTTATGTTTCTATCCATATTATTACTATGATTTTATTTTGTTAATTATATAATGATATTTTATATGAATTATGTGGCGAAGGAATGAATTTTAAGAAGCCAATTTTTTTATCTTATGCTATGGTGAATGATTTATGTTTTTCTTTCACGCGTAAGAATGATTTTATTATATAATGGGTGGGACCTAAATACCCCTCCAATTAATTGGGTAATGATTTATATCTCATAAGATATACATAACTAGAACAATAAGTAAATATAGTTCAGGAATACAGGGCTAGAACAGAAAATAAATCTGGTTCATTAATACATGATTGGAACGTCAAGTAAACCTAACTCAGTAATGAACTTTGACCACTATGATGGTCTTGGTAGAAATTTCTTGGCTACTATGTAAATTATATTATGTGCTTATTTGATTTCCATAAATCCATGTTTTATGTCAATGTTATTTTATCATGGTTCGTGTTTATTTATGATTTATGCCTTATGAACTACCAAGATTTATTTCATGACTCAAGATTTTGATATTTAAACTTTATGTTCATGTTTTTATATGATAATATTTATGTTTTGTTTTATGTAATCAACTGTTACCCTTAATGAGAATTTTATCTCACCCTTTTTATTTTTTCCTTTCCCCAAGATTTAAATAATGTTTTAGGTATGAAAACTAAGGGGAGATATTTATGGGAGATGTTGAAGAACTTTCACAGAGCTAGAAGAATGTGTTCCGAGTATCCAAATACACTAAATTTATACGGTCTTTGGGCATATATTTTTTTAATGTATTAAGTCTTACACAAAATTAATTTAATGTTCATGTACGTCAAGAATGGGTCTTTACAGTTGGTATCAGAGTGAAGGTTTAGTCAAACTTTGGAAACAAGGATACGAAAACTTTAGTGGGATCCCTAGATATATTTCCAAGGATAGTTCTAGGGATGTCCTAATGATAAGTCAAGTATAGGTTACAATCCTAGTGATTTTGTGATAATCATGAATAACCTAGGATTAAACCTAATATATAATTTATTGAACTATTATAATTAATCTACCTTACTTACATGTTTTTAATCTTGAATATTTATTTCTCACACTTTTTTTCTGGTCTTAGTCAATATCCAGAACAACATATAACATGGTTATCCGTCAAATTTTTATATGTGGAAATTATGTGAATTAGGAAGATTGATTTCCTAAGTGGAAATACCATGGAGAGAATCATGATGATAGTAAGAGTATTGGTCATACTGCTGAGGATAAAGAGATTGTAAACGGAATGTGAACAGTATGAGATGTTCTTCCGATATTGTTTATATTAAACCAAAGAATCTTGAGGTTTAGAAACCTTAAAAATGATTTATAATTTAGGAAAAATGAAAATGTTGGATCTTGAGTAATGGTTTAATAATGAAGTTTTATGATTGAGGTTTATATGTTTCATATTACAAAGATTATGTTATATTAATCATGAAATATATAAGGGTTTTTAGTATAAGATTTTAATTGTGGATCAGAATAGATATGTTGAATAGTTCTACAGAGACAGAAAATTGATTTAAGGGTTATTGATATACTTTAAGAACACATGATTTAAGAGAAATATAACCCTTAATATATCTCTTATGTTAAGATAACAATTCTTGGAAAAGGATATGTTGTATTTGAGTAAGTAAATTGGATGATGTTAGTTTCTTGAGAACTAATTACAGATTTGTACACAAGAGGGTTATTCTATCATGGATGAAGTATTCAACTTTCTGGAACTTAAGGAATAATCCATTGTGTTTTGAAACAAGGAAAAATGCATTTTTTCAATAAGGATAACTAATAATTCAGGTTGTTGTAGTGACTCAAGAGAATACATGATGAAGGTGTTCACACTTTTGGAATGTGACCAACCAGAGATACCCTGTGATATATGGGGGATAAATGTTAAGCTAAGTAAGTGAACATTTTTCTATAGTTTTGTATTTTCTACTTTTATAAGGATTGTAAGGTTATAAATTTATAGAAAGATTAAGTTAAACTTCAGATCAAATTAGTTATAATAAATCCTTATCTCACCATAAGTGGACTTATCAATATTTGATAACTTGTGATGACCATTTTATTGATATAGATGGAACGTCCTATCATTCTCTTTATGGGTCGCATGATCTTCTAACACTTCAGAAATAAAAAATTCAACTTCATTTCTTTAAATAAGATATGAAGTGAAAATTGATCAAGGCACGACCAGCGATGAGATTTTACTAATATCAGGTAAGTATTTCTGCTCATGTTCTTTCACTTTAGAGAATGGATCATGAAAACATAAAATGTTATCTTAGTACCTTATTATACTATGAATAATATGGTCCCTTAAATCATCACATATTTATGTCTTTAATATTGTTAACTTTCTCCAAACATTGTTCTCTATCACTATCCATCAGAACTTGATGGTTATATTTTCTTCTATATGCATGTTTTCATTTCACACCTATTTTCTCGTGTGTGGAAACTCAGTGATGAGTCACTTTGGGTAACCATTATGATTCTAACTTTCCTTTTTAAAATGAATTTTTATTATTCACTTTTTACGATTTGGGTTTCTATGAAAGACACTTTCAAGTAGTAATCCTTTTATAACCCCGACGAATTTTGAGGGTGAAATTCATTTTAAGGGGGTATAATGTCACACCCCAAGATTTTATGAGATATATTCTTTTTAATTTATTTGATATTTTTGTTCTAATATACACCAAGATTATCATGCACTCTACACAAATCCCTATTAGCTTGAAGTATATGCAACACTATACTTGGCGTGTGTTACACACAATTTCAAGTTATTTTTGACAGAATTAATTTCATGCAACATTCAGTATAGATTTTGTTCAATGTAAAAAAATAAATATGTTTGTATTATGTTATACGCAACACCAAAGGAAGATTCCACTAAATGAAACACTGACTTGGCTTCCATTACACGCAATAACGACCTTCCTCGATAGCTTGCATTGTATGCAATATCCAGTTTCACTAAAAAATTATATATTATTATAATATTATTATTTAATGGGATATAAACTATCAATTATTAATAGTATTAACCAAATTTTTAATTTTATAAATCATTAACATTCAACTTATGTATTTTCAAAAACATGATATAAGAACAAACTCAATTTTTCAGATAAAAGAAGTATTTTCCAAAAAATGCAGTTTCATCTCCTTTTGATGGTGCACCAATTTTAAATCTATTTTTAACAGTTTTATATATTCTATTTTAAAAAATAAATTTCTAATTTGGAAAAGGGGCATAAAATTTTACTTTGAGATAATTTTTGGTATTTTCTGATAAAACTCATATTTTAATGAATTCTGAAAAATATTGCATCTTAATTCAAAAATGTATTTTCATATAATTTATTTATATAGATAGATTATATTTTTAATTGGTTTTAAAGTGTATTTGGATTATTTTTTTATCATTTAATCCATTTTTTGTAATCGGATGTAATTTCACACTTAAATTAGATATAAACACATGTCAATCTTTTGATAGTTTTTACTTATTAAAAACCTGCATTATGGTTTTTGACAATAGGAATTATTTTTAAATTAATTAATGCAACTTCTGTGTTTTGAATTTTTAAAAATGGATTCCATATTTGGAATCAATGGATCTGAATTATGTTAAAAGGGCACTTTTATTTTTTTGGATATTATGAATAGTAACTATGGTAATTTTTATTTACCATAGAGGGTAACAGACAATATGATAAAGATAATAAAATTACCCTAACACCTGAAAAAATCCTATTTTATGAATTAAATTCGACCAATATCACCTAAGGGCCGGAATTAATTAATTTAATTTACTTTTTCCCATGAAATTGATGTAATTAAAATGAAAACAAAACAAAGTTACAACATGTCACTCTCATATATCTTATAGGTATAGTAATGTTAATGTAGAGATAAACTTGACAAAACTTCCAAAATAAATAGTCTTCATAAAGGTAATGAAATTATATATATCATGTGACTTTACTTAGAATTTTTAGATATTAAATATTTATCATTAAGGATGACACAATAGTGATTTAGAAATTATTTTATTGATATAAATATCAAATAAATTGTTTTAAAAATATTTAAATAAATATCATATAAACTAATTAATGTGCTCCATAAATTTTCTAGGAGAATATGACATCTTAGTAGTGTATGAATTTTTGTTCGAATTTATCTTCTCTGTGGATTTTATTTAAAATCAAATAAATTAATAGTTTAAAAATGGATATTATTGATATTTTATAAAAATAGCATATTATTAAATTATTTAAAAATCACAAAAAAAGTGAAAATTATAAAGTGAAAATTATGTTGTCGAAAATTTCATAAAGTATCCAATTATGGTAAAATTTACGACACATAAGTAAATATTTATAACCATTTAATATTTAGAATATTATTACCACAATTAAAATTAAATAGATTAAATAAAGATAAATAAAAATGATAAGTTTTAAAATAAAATCAAAACATGTCTAAATTTTATTTTTTAAAATTATTTTGACCCATAAACATCTTAACTTATAAATAAATGTGTTTTGGACCATTATAAACTGCAAATAAATTTATAATAAATTAATATTTCAAGACATCCCTAAAGTGCCCCACCTCCCTCTTGTAAAAGGACACCACCTCTACTCACTTACTCACACCCTTTAAGCACTTTGGCTCATCCAAAACCTGCTAAAATAATATCACAACATATATACATTACTCTTAGAGGACACACATTGGGCAGAAATCCATCCTGGGGTGACCTTTTTTGCATATCAAAAGGAGATACTCGAGAAAGAGGTAATTGTTTTGTCACCTCTTTCAAAATTCTTTTCTTCTTATACATCCTCTTATTATGTTGTTCTCACACTAAAGTAATAATCCAGTAAATTCTACATGATGGGATGTTATTATAATTATTTTAATACCTTATACATCCTTTTATCCATGTGAAAAATAATAATATCCCTGTGCGTGCGTACGTACAGCTTACCGTCTCCACACTATGGTGTAATTTTTTATTCAACAATACTTAATTTGGATGGTAATAATGATGAGTATAATAGATTTAAATAATATATATAACATGATAATTATTTTCTACAATTAATATACCATCCAATTCCATACTATTTAACCATCAAGTGAATGATATCATCGCTTGTGCGTACGTACAGCCTACCATCTCCACGACTAGATGAGATTAATCCTCCATGATAACCATTCAAGATTGATTATAAATTATATATAATAAATAATCAAGAAATATATAACATAATAATTATATTATATTTATGTTAATATATATATAGGTTTCATTTTCTTTCTTTCATTCAATTAAATAAGGAAATGGAAATAGAATTCATGCTTACATACGACATACTGTCTCCATGAACGGTGTATTCCATTTTATTTTTCTATATATTATATATATTTTTGTACTAAATATATATTATAGATAAATCATTTTTTACATTTAACAAGTAATTAAATTACAATCTAAGTAATAATATCAAGAATAACAAGTCAAAACATGTATGATAAATAAAATGATTATTACCCAAAACGTTGTTTGAACATGGAATTGATAAATGAACGAGTAATATAAAGTCATACGTGAATCATATATGAAATAATAAATCTTATTATGATTTTTATTAAATTTATTAATACTTTTAAACCCACTATAGAATATTTTCAAACATGTATGAAAGAAATCGCATCTAAGGTAAGGGATAACTTCATAATCTCATTATTATTCGAGATTTTTTATATGTAAGTATTTAATAGGGTATATTTATCATCCACATATATGTTTCCAAAGTATGTAATATTATTTATATTATTATAATTTTTTAAAAGTTAATTTTACACTTCTCTGAATTTTTATTAAATGGTGTGAAAGGGATATTTTTTCGTTATTTGATTTGAGGTACTTTTTGAATTTTTCAGCAAGAGTGCGAGAAGATTAGTTTTTAACTTATACGGCGTGAACAGATTTTTACATATTCATAACAACTTATTTCCAAGAATATTCCTCTACATTATTTAAAGTTTATTTTCAACTAAATTCTTTTCTTTTAAAATTGAATGACATTCTAAGAAAAGATAACGTTTTTTAAGAAGAAAGGATATTTTCCTAAAGAATTAAGTTCAAGTGTGTTATCAAAATTATTTTCCATCAAAGATGATGCTATTTAAATAGGATTATTTTTCTATCCCTATTATTAATATAATTTGATTTTGTTAATTATGGAATGATATTTTATATAGATTATTGTAACGACCCAAGCATTTATTAATGAAAATTACTCTTGATATGATTAAATGTATTATTATGTAAAATGGTTATATAAAACATGTGAACTTTGTTGGTTTTAAGTTTTTATATTTTAAAATACCATTGAGAATTGTTACCATTTTCAATATAGTTGTTGAACAGTGACCACATGATTAGTATAAATATAGGGTTTTAACAAATCCAATTTAATCAAACAAAGGAAGTGATGGCCTCATCTAGTAGAATTTCTCCATATGAAGACCATTTTTTGGAGCTCTGAAAGGAGGTAGAATCACCGGACTTCTCTCTCGACCAATCCCAAGTCGAGATTCAACACATTAAGCTTGAACATAACTGCCTACGGGATAATATGATGTTAATAGCGATTACCACCAAAGCGATGTTATCCGAGCCACCTCAAGAGCATGTCACCAATGCACACCTTACCCTTAGGTATTATGAGGGTGTTATAAGGGGTAATGTAACAATACCCTAGAACTATAAATATTTACATTATTTTTTTATAAATAATTTACATTCATTTTATCATTTCTACTTTGTAAAATCAGTTTGAAGCCCAAATAGTATTTATAGTTAATATTCAATTAAGAAATCTATTTTGATGAATTAATTGATTTTTAATTAAATAATATTTTAATAAAATAATATTACTAAATTAATTTTTATTAAATTTAAATGATAGTATAATTTTTGTGAATACAATTTTAATTTTTATTAAGGTCTGAAAGCTGTTTTTGTCAAAACCCAAGAATTTTTGATAAAGGTCAGTTTTTATTTTAAAAGTTAAAAATTTAAAAATTTAGAAAAAATTTTAGATAAAATTAAAATTATTTTTGGAATCATAATTTCTATATTATCCAATGGTTATTTTTTCATAATTTTCTGAGACATTCAAATTTTTGGGTAAAAATTAAGTTATGTTTAAATATATAATGTGTTTTATGACATCATCATGTCCCAATAGCGAGATTATAAAAAAATATAAATGGTATTTTCGGCAAATATATGTTTTTCCTTTAAAATAATATGATTTTAGATTTGTTTGATTTATTTTATAAAGCCTTAGTGGACCCTCCAAGACATATAAAACTTTTTAACATTTTAAAATTATTTCCTTGAGAGTGTGACTCACCTCTACATAATCAAGACTAATATTTTAATAAGTTAGGATATTGGACTTATAAAATAATGTTTTCTACTCCCCTTTGGAAAAAACAATGGGCAAAAACCAGGGAATGTTTTGTGGTTTTGATTAGTTTAATGTATAGTGTCCAAAACCTAAATAATAAATAATTTTCTCCCATTTCCTATATAAACCCACCCAAGCTCCCAATTTTCTTCATAAAAAACCATTTTATCTCGACCAAAACCTTACATACTCTCTCTATAATCCTCCCAAGGCGCCCTAAGCTCCCAATAATACTCTTTCAAGCCTCTCCCAAGCCTTTCGGATCACACTTCCAAGTAAGGTATTTCTTCCGTTCTCATTTTTGTACAAATTTAATTAAATTTTTATACCCTTTTATTTTCCATTAAAAATGTTTTGGTATGATTTAGAACCTCCCCATACTTCCCTACTTATGTTTTAATGATGATATAACCTTTTATCTCTCATTAATTCCTCCCATGTACACCTGTTACCATCCCGAAATTCTATAAGGTATTTCTCTCTCCTCATTTACATTCAAGCAATTATTTTATATTATGCATCAAAATTCCATTAAATATGTTCATATATTATGCCAATTTAACCCCTTAATTTCTATTTCATGTATAAATTATTATATACCTCTTTCTCTCTCATCAAACCATTTTAGAATTTCTATTTGACGTCGTTATGCTGGCGAAGTTACACCAAAATTTTCATACCAAAATCATCATGTAAGTGAATACCATACCCATTTATCTATCAAGGGTATTAAAATTTATGAACATATACTTTTTGATTCGGGACATACATTTTTTTATTCTACATCTCTTGTTCGTGGAATAAATTATAACATTTAATGAATAAATTTTGCATGATCTATGTGGCACACTTATGTATGAAATGAAATGTTTTTAAAGGGTGTGCCCTGATAGCGCTCCAATACATTGGATAAAGATTAGTGTCATGATAAGTCAAGTATGATAAGATTTTACTCATTCTAATTCAAGTTAAATGAGGGTTTACTCATTCTCCATGTGTAATGAGACTTTTATCATTCCAATATCATGTTAAATGTTGTTGCCACATTTCTAAGCTATGATAATCATGCTATATCATGACTTTATGTTCATTATTCTCTTGTGCTCCGTTGATATGCCTATTGTCTAACATGTATTTTATTCTTCATGTTATTCCTTGTTTACTCCCTTACTAGGATTTATATCTCACCCTTTTCTTATGCATTTCCTCAGGTTATCCCATTCAATGCTAAGTACGATGGAATGTTGTCGTCATGTAAAAGAAGTTCTCAATAAAGATGTTGTGTTTTATGTTCTAAGTTGTTATGTAGTTTCCCTAATTTCCCAAGACACTATACCTCTAGATCCTCAGAGTTTTCTTAAGTGCAATTTTATGTAATAAATCATGTTTAAGTGTATAATAAAGAGTTGGGTTGTTATAGTTAATATTAGAGGATAGGTTTAGCTATTTTTGGGATTAGGATTAGAAACTCCTAGTGAAAGCCTTAGGGATAAGACTAAGTATAATAAAAACATCCCTAAATTTTGGTGAGTATTTATTAATTGGTTTATCAATAAAATACATCCCTCTCTGGATAAGAGAAGGTAGAGGTAGATCTGGCACAGATGTATCTAGGCGTAAAACCTAAAAACACTTCTTTGAGCTAGACTCGAACGGGAACTAATACACGACAACGTGCATTGATGCACTCTTGGTTACAACACTCTTGAGGGATATTATTTGTTAAATTTATAAGATTAGTATGAACCATTATTAATGGAATAAAAAAATTCCCCTAAGAATATATGTTGGGAAGTAGATCATGGATAACATAGATTGAAGCCTATAAATTCAGATGTTAAGGAAATAAATGTAATTTATAAGTTATCCCTTTTTTCATTGGATTACGCTTAATGTGTTACCAATAACATTCCTTTTATTCCAGACAATGGTTGGTAATATGAGGACTTGGGCTAACAACTGATGCGATGATCAATGTGATAACTGTTCTAATGAGATTCCCAATCCGATGGGAGCTGGAATCGCAAACTTTTCATGATACTATCCTAGTTAATTCAAGTTTTTAATAGAAACAAGGGTCAAGAGGACCGTTCAACCACCCCTAATAAATAAAAATCTTCAATCAAGAGCTTCAAGGGACAAAGGCCTCCTACTTTTAATGCATTATTTGATCCCTCAATCGCTGAACAATGGATCAACTCTATTGAAAAGATCTTCTCCGTCCTTCAATGTTATGAACAAGAGAAGGTTCTTCTGGATAATTATCATATAGAGGTTAAAGATGATCAATGGTGGACATTGATAAAAAATACAAAGCCTGAGGAAGAGATCGAAGCATTTAAATGGAATGATTTTGGGGGGGAAATTCGTTAAATATTTTCCTCACACCCTCCAATATAAGATGGAAAGGAACTTACTTTCCCTCAACCAAAAAGACGATGAATACATTAGAGCGTATGAGGAAAACATCACAATGTGTGCACGATATGCCTCTGGCTTTGTTGTTATCTCTAAATGAAAGTTTGACCACTTCTTTGGTGGTCTAAAACCTAGCCTATGGAAAGCCCTAGCAATTCGTGACTTCGATAGCTATGAAGAATTTGTCAGATGTTCCCTAAAAGTCAAAATAGAGATCCAAGAATCTCATGGGTATCATGGGGATAAGAAGTGTAAGGTGGAATTTAATTCTGGAGGTCTGATGGATAAATCCAATAATTCTAAGAAATTCATGCACCCCACTTTCCAAAGGTGCAGAAAGAAGCACCCTGTAAATTGCCTGAAGGGGACAAGAAAATGATTTAGGTGTGGAATAGAAGGTAACCTAGCCATTAACTTCCGACAAGAAAAACTTGATTCTTCGACAGAGGATAGAAACACTCCATTTGACACTCAACTCATTGTTTATTGCTTCAAATTCAAAGAACCATGTCACTTTACAAACCAGTTCCCTAATACATGGGTTTTCGGAGGCAACCAACAACCTCCAAGGAAGCAAGGGTGCGATTTTTCCTTTACTACCGCCGAAGTGAACCTCGAAAATGAAGTGGTGATATGTACGCTATTTATTCATTAAAGAATAGTGAACATACTTTTTTATTCGGGTTCTACACATTATGTTATATCCCTAAAATTTAGTAGAACAATCTCAACACCACCAAAAATTATGGAAGTAGAGATGTCTGTGAGAATGGAAAATGGGGAAAACATTGCATCCCATGAATATAACTCCTCCTCTATCACAATTTGGGGATTAAACTTCCCGTCGAACCCTGTCATACTCTCAATGGTGGAATTTTATTCAATTCTTGAAATGGATTGTCTTTCCATATATAGAGCCATCATAAATTTCCGTGGGAGGGAAATCACTCTCCATGTGGAAAATTGACCCTTGATTCTGTACAAGTACAAGGAGGAGGATGAATCATCTTTAGCACCATCATCTCAAATGTGGATATTACTACCCTATGAGCATGTGTATCTTCCTCAGATGATTGAGTCTAAGGAAGAAACCATACTTGAAGACAGTCCTATAGTGAGGAAATTCACTAAAGTGTTTCCCAAGGAATGGCTTGGTCTTCCTCCTAGAATATATGTTGAATTTTTGATTGATCATATACTTAGGGCATTGCCAATATCCAAGACTCTGTATAGAATGGTTATTGTGGAGCTTAAGGATCTAAATAAACAACTATATAAGAATCTTGACAAAGGGTTTATATGCCCAAGTACTTCACCATGGGGTGCACCAGTCCTCTTCATCAAGAAGAAGGATGGGTCAATGTGCCTTTGCATTGATTATCATGAGATCAACAAAATCACGATAAATAACAAGTATCCTCTTCCTTCAATGGATGACTTGTTTGATCGGCTATGTGGAGCACAATACTTCTGCAAGGTGGATTCGCGGTCAGGATATTACCAAGTAATGGTGAAGAAGGAGGATATCCCCAAGACTGTTTTTCGTACATGGTACGGGAACTATGAATTCATAGTAATGTCTTTCAGACTCACTAATGCTACAGAAATCTTTATAGACTTGATGAATAGAGTCTTTAGAGATTACCTTGACAAATTTTTGGTAGTCCTTATAGAAGATATTCTAATATACTCCAAAACCAAGGAGGAGCATGAGGAATATTTATGCACTGTACTAGAGACCTAGCGAAATGAGAAGCTCTATGAAATGTATAGAAAGTGTGATTTCTGGTTGAAGGAGGTATCATTCTTGGGTCATATCATCACAAGAAATGGTATATCTTTGGATCCCTTCAAGATAGTTGTAATTGAGGGATGGTTGAGGCCAACATCATTGACGTATATCCATAGATTCCTGGGGTTAGCTGGATATTAACGCTAATTTGTGAGAAATTTATCACGATTTTAAAACCCTCTTTCCAACCTAACTCTGAAGGGAGTCAAGTTTTATTGGATTGATGAATGTGAAGATAGCATCAAGAAGTTGAAAAGGAGGATTATCACTATGCTTGTGCTCACACTACCCACAATTGGAGAACTTCTTGTGGTATTTAGTAATGCTTCGAAGAAGGGATTGAGCTATGTGTTGACTCAAAATGAAAAATTCATTGCCTATGCTTCATGGAAATTGAATGTTCATTAGAAAAATTATCCAACACATGATCTGTAGTTGGCTATAGTAATCTTCGCTTTAAAAATTTGGTGATATTACCTATTTGGGGAGAAGTTTGAAATATACACAGATCAAAAAAGCCTCAAGTATATATTCACATAGAAAGAGTTGAACAAGATCCAACAAAGATGGTTAGAGCTGATCAAAGACTATGAATGCCCAATCCATTACCACCCTGGGAAAGAAAACATGGTGGAATATTCTCTAAGTAGAAAGGACCATCAATTATATCATTGATTAAAATTGAAAAGGATCCAATATTCGTAGATTTGATGTAGATGGGTGTGGGACTCATAAAGAATGGAACATCATCAATTCTTTCAAAAATGATTTCTCAATTGTCTCTTTTGGAAAGGATAAAAGATGATCAAAAGGATGATGAGGGAATTAATAAGAAAGTGGAAACTATCAAAAATGGGAAATCCTTGGTGTTTAATGTTAATGAAGAAGGAATTGTAAGATTTGTGACAAGACTATGTGTTCCATAAAATCCAGAGTTAAAGAATGAACTTTTGGATGTCGCAAATAGTTCAAATTTCTCCATCCACCCAGGAAACAAAAATATGTATAGAGATCTTAGAGATAATTATTGGTGGTATAACATGAGTAATGAGATCATTGAGTATACATCTTAGTGGATGGTATGTCAGAAAGTGAAGGCGGAGAGGAAAAACTCTAAGGGGATGATTTAACCATTACTCATACCAATGTTGAAATGAGAGAACATCACTATAGACTTTGTCATCGGACTTCCGAAGACATACAAAGGAAACAATTCTATTTGTGTTGTTGTGAATTATCTTACGAAGACTACACACTTCATTGAAATTTGAGAGGATTTCTCACTGGATCAACTGGAACAGATATACATCAGATAAGTAGTAAGGCTCCATGGATTTCCACTATCGATTGTATTTAATAGAGATCCAAGATTCACCTCTATGTTCAGGAAGAGTCTTAAACATGATATGAATACTGAGCTGAACTTTAGTACGTCTTACCATCTTCAAAATGATGGTCAATCTGAGCGGACTATTCAAACACTTTAGGACATGTTGAGAGCATGCTAAATGGACTTCAAAGGAAGATGGGATCAACAAATTCCTCTGGTTGAGTTCTCATAAAATAATAGTTTCCACTCAAGCATCCAAATTCTTCTTATAAACCCATGTATGGGAAGAGGTGAAGAACACCGACATGTTGGGATGAAGTTAAGGAGCGAAAACTCCTAGGTCTAGAAATGGTTGACGAAATGGTGGAGAAGTTTAAGAACATCCAGTAGCACATTAAAGTTATCATAGTCAACAAAAGAGCTATGCTAATAATCATTAATGAGTCCTATAATTTGATGTTTGAGACATGGTATTATTCAACATATCACCGTGGAAGAGAGTTATGAGATTTGGGAAGAAGGGAAAGCTTAGCCCAAGGTACATCAGCCTTTTTGATATCCTTGATCGCATTGGAGTAGTGTTCTATCAACTAGAACTCCCACCGAACCTATCTCAAGTACATGATGTATTCCATGTATCACTCTTGAGGAAATACATACCTGACCCATCACATGTACTCAATCCAGAGGTGGTACCATAGTAGAATTACCTATCTTATGAAAAGAATATGGTGATGATCTTAGATCGTAGGGAAAAAGTTCTATGAAATAATAAAATTCCCCTCATCAAGGTGTTGTGACAAAACCAAAAGTTTGAATAAGCAATGTGGGAATCAAGGGAAGTAATGAAGCAGAGTTACCTTAATCTATTTTAGTGTGGGAAAATAAAAATTTTAGGGTGATATTTCTTAAGGGGGAATGATTTTAACAACACAAACTTTTATTAATGAAAATTCCTCTTGATCTGATTAAATTCCTTATTATGTAAAATGGTTATATAAAACATACGCACTTCCTTGGTTTTATGTTTTTGGATTTTAAACTACCGTTGATAATTATTACCATTTATAATATAGTTATTGAACAGTGACCACAAGATTATTATAAATATAGGGCTTTAACAAATCCAATTTACTTAGACAAAGGAAACGATGGCCTCATCCAGTAAGAATTGCTCCATACGAAGCCCATTTATTGAAGCTCTAAAAGGAGGTGGTGTAACTGGGATTCACTCTTAACCAAGACAAATCCAAGATTCACCATGTTAATCTTGAAAGGAACCACCTACAAGAGAATTGGAAGTTAATATATATTACCACACGAGTGATGTTATCTGAAGCTTGGGTATTTATAGTTGGTATCAGAGAAAAGGTTTAGTCAGCCTTTGGAAACTAGGATGTGAAAACTTTAGTGATATATCTAAATATATTTCTAAGGATAGTTCTAGGGATTTCTTAAAGATAATTAAATTATATGTCGCAATCCGAGTGTTTTTGTGATAATCATGAATAACCTAGGATTAAACCTAAGATATAATTGATTGAAATATTTTAAGAAATCTACCTTAATTATTTTTTTTAATATCTTATACGTTTTTCTCACAGTTTTCTTTCTGGTCTCAGTTAATAGCTTGAACGACATAGAACATGGTTAACCATTGAATTTTTCAGATGTGTAAATTATGTGAATTAGAAAGATAAGTTTACTATGTAAAAATATCATGAAGATAATCATGATGATGGTACAAGTATTGGTAATATTGCTGAGGATAAAGATATTTTAAATGGCATGTGAATGGTATGTGATTTTCTTCTAGTGTTGTTTACATTAAACCTAAGAATCTTGATGTTGAGAAACCATAAAAATAACTCTTATTTTAGGATAGAAGATGATGATGGATCCTAAGTAATGGTTTAAGAATAAATTTGATATATTGTGTTGAATGATACACCAAGATTAGCTTTCACTATATGCAACACTGTATTAGCTTGCAGTATATGCAACACTAAACTGGGCTTGTGTAACACACAATTTCATGTTCTTTTGATAGAATTTATTTCACGCAAAAAATTTCTTTAGATTTTGTTCAACATATAAAAGAATTTTGTTTGGATTTTGTTCTACGAAAAACCAAAGGAACACTAAACACAACACTGACTTGGCTGTCATTACAGGCAAGAGCGACCTTCCTTGATAGCTTGCATTGTATGCAATACCAAGTTTCACTAAACAATGATATATTATTAAAATATTATTATTTAATGGGATATAAACAAGAATTTATTAATAGTATTAACCATATATTTAATTTTATATAACATTAACATTCAAGTTATATATTTTCTAGAACATTATATAAGAACAAATTCAATTTATCGGATAAAAGAAGTATTTTTCAAAAAATGCAGTTTTTCCGCCTTTTGATGGCACACCAATTTTAAATATATTAATTAAAAATTTTATATATTATATTTGAAAAAATAAATCTCTTATTTTGAATCGGAACATCAAAATTTACTGTGGTTTAATTTTTGGTATTTTTTGATAAAATTCATATTTTAATAAATAGTGAAAAATACTGCATTTTAATTCAAAACTGCCTTTTCATATAATTTATTAATATAGATAGATTATCTTTTAAATTGGTTTCAAAGTTTAATTATATTATTTTTCTATTATTTAATTCAATTTTGGTAATTTTATGTAATTTCACACTTAAATTGGACATAAACACGTGTCAATATTTTGATAGTTTTTACTTCTTAAAAACCTGCTTTTTGGTTTTGAAAACATAAAATAATTTTAAATTAATTAATGAAACTTCTGGGTTTTGAATTCTGAGAAATGGATTCCATATTTGGAATCAGTGGGTCCAAATTATGTTAATAGTCTACTCTTTTTTATATTATGAATAGTAACTATGATAATTTATATTTACCATAGTTAATGGTAAATCGAGTAAATTAGGGTAACAAACAATATGATAAAGATAAAAAAAATTACCCTAAAACTTTCCAAAATCCTATTGGATGAATTAAAGTCTACCAATATAACCTAATGGTCATAATTTATTCATTTAATGGACGTTTTTCGTTGATAGTGATGTAATTATATTAAAACAAAATAAAGTGACAACATGTCACTCTCATATATATTATAAGTATAATAATTTTAATGAATAGATAAACTTAATAAAACACCAAAAATAAATAGTCTCCATAAAGTAAATGAAATCATTTACATAATATGAATTTATTTATAATTTTTAGAGATTAAATAATTACCATTAATTATGAAACAATAAGGATGTAGAAATTATTTTATTGATAAAAATATCAAATAAATGGAATTAAAAATATTAAACTAAATATCATATGAACTAATTAATGTGATCTGAGAATTTTCTAGGGGAATATGACATGTTAAGAGTTTGTTAAATATTTTTTTTCTAATTTATCTTTTTTTTGTATTTTATTTTAATTCAAATAAATAAATAGTGTCAAAATTGAAACTATTGATATTTTAAAAAAATAACATATTATTAAATTATTTAAAAAACAAAAAAAATATTTAAAAATTAAAAATTGAAAATTATATTGTCGAAAATTTTATAAATTATTAAATTATGGAAAATTTAAAACACATAAGTAAATATTTATAACCATTTATTATTTATAATATTATTACCACATTTTAAATTAAATAGATTAAATAAGGATAAATCAGAATGATAAGGTTTAAAATAAAATTAAAACATGGCTAAATTTTATTTTTTGAGAGGATTTAGACCCATACTCATCTTATATTATAAATAAATGAGTTTGCGACCATTATAAATCAGAAATATATTTATAATAAATTAATATTTCAAGTCTTTCCTAATGCGCCCCGCCTCCCTCTTATAAAAGGCCACCAACTATAATCACTTACTCACACATTTAAAGCCCTTTGGGTCATCCAAAACCTAATAAAATTAGATCCCAAAATCACTACCTTCCTCCTAGAGTCCAAACATTTGGAAGAAATCCATCCTAGTTAGACCTTTTGTGAAAATCAAAAGGAGGTACTCAAAAAAGAGGTAATTGTTTTATCACCGCTTTCAAAATTATTTTCTTCTTATACTTCCTCTTATTATGTTTTTATCATAATAAAGTTATAAATATAGTATATTCTACATGATAATATTTTATTTTAATTATTTTACTACCTTATACCTTCTTCTAGCCATCCTATGAATAAAAATATCACCATGTGTGCGTGCGTACGACTTACCGCCTCCACATCGTGGTGTAATTTTTTATTCAGTAATACTAAATTTGGATAGGTATAATGATGAGTATAATTTATGTAAATAATGAATATAACATGATAATTATTATTTATAATTAATATATTATCCAATTCCATACCATTTAACTATCAAGTGAATGATATCATTGCTCATGTGTACGTACAGCCTACCGTCTCCACGACTAGATGAGATTCATCCTCCACGTTAACCATTCAAGAAAGATTATAAAGTATATATAATAAATAATAATGAAATATATGACATAATAATGCTACTATATTTATTTGCGTGTGTGTATATATATTCCATTTACTTTCTTCCATTCAATTCAATAAGAAAACGGAAACAGCGTTCATACGTATGTACGAGCTATCATCTCCATGAATAGTGTATTTCATTTCCTTTATGTATCTATTATATATATTTTTATACTGAAAATATATTATAGATAAATCATGTTTTACATTTTGTAATAAAATCATGATCAAAGTAATAAGATCAAGAATAACAAGTCAAAACACGTACGATAAATAAAACGATTATTATCCAAAATGTTGTTTTAACATGGAATTGATAACTGAACGGGTAATATAAAGTCATAAGTGAATCATATATGAAATAATAATTTTTATTATGGTCCTGTTAAAAGTTTATAATATTTTTAAACCCACTATATAGGATTTTGGGATACATACAAAAGAAATCAGATCTAAGGTAAGGGATAATTTCATGATCTCATTATTATTTGAGATTGTTTATACATAATTATATATTGGGGTATATTTATCATCCACATACATGTTTACTAAGTATTTAATATTATTTATAATCTTATAAATTTGTTTAATGTTAATTTTACACTTTGGTTAATTTTTATTAAACTGTATGAAAGGAATCTTTTTTCGTTATTCGATTTGAGGTACTTTTTTACTTTTCGGACAAGAGTAAGAGAAGAATGTTTTTTTAACTTATACAACATGAACTAATTTTTATGTCTTCTTAATGCTTTATTTACATGAATCTTCCTCTACACGATATCAAGTTTATTTTCAGCTAAATTATTTTATTTTAAAATTTCATGAAATTTTGAGAAAAGAAAATGTTTTTGGAGAATAAAATATATTTTCCTCAAGAATTAAGTTCAAGTGTGTTATAAAAATTATTTTCCATCTAAGTTGATGCTCTTTAATTAGGGTTATGTTTCTATCCTTGTTATTATTATGATTTTATTCTGTTAATGACGAAAGGATATTTTATATGGATTATGTTGTGAAGGAATGATGTTTAATAAACCCATTTTATTTATTGGGTTATCATATGGTGAATGATTTATATTTTTGTGGCACATGTAAGAATGATTTCATTATGAGATGGGTGTGACCTATATCTCCCTCTAATGCATTAGGTGAAAATTTATATCTCATGAGATTGACATGATTGGAATGGTAAGTATATTTGGTTCAGTAATATAGGGGTGGAATGACAAGTAAATCTAGTTCAGTATTACATGATTGGAATGGCACGTAAACCCAGTTCATTAATGGACATTGTCCACTATGATGGTATCGGTAGCAATGCCTTGGATACTATGGAAATCATATTATGTTATTATTTTATTTCCATTATTCCATGTTTTATGTCAATGTTATGTTATCATGGTCCGTGTTCATTTATGATTTATGCCTCACAAACTTCCAAGATTTATTTCATGACTCAAGATTTTGATATTTAAACATTATGTTCATGTTTTTACATTCTAATGTTTATGGTTGGTTTTATGTTCTCAATTTTTACCCTTACTGAGCATTTAAGCTCACTCTTTTTATGTTTTTATTTCCCCAGGATATAAATAAAGGTTTTAGGTATGGAAACTAATGGGGAAGATCTTTTGGGAGATGTTGAAGATCTTTCACAAAGCCAGAAGATTGTGTTCTGGGTCTCCAAAGATACAAAACTAATACATTATTTGGGTTTCTATTTGTGTAATGTATTAAGTATTCCGCAAAAGAAATGTAATGTATATGTACGTCAAGCTTGGGTCTTTACATATGCCCAGCAATTAGGGTTTTGGTAGAGATCGAACCCCTGATCCCCAACTATATGGATGTCGTAGATGGGTGAAAATCACCAGCTAATATGCACTCCCTTTGTGTCAACACCCTTAATTTTGTGAATATTCAGTAAAATCACCTTAATTTTAAAATTTACTTAATATATTTTATCATAAAGAAAAAAACTCCCTTATTATTTTAAACAAATATTTCAATAAAAATTTTATATAACTTAAATTAAACTAAATAACGTAAATAAAAATTAAAAATAAATAATTTGAATAATTATAAATTAATTTGAATTGAAATATTAAAATATAAAATCTTAAAATTTAAAATAAAATATCTGAATATTTTAAATTATATAAATCAATGTTATTAAATTAATATTTATTTTTATTTCAAAATATATTAAAAAAATTAATAAAATATTTTCTTCTCAAATGCATGACCAAAACAGCGTATTTTGTGAAAAAATGCTAAAACTATATTAAAATGTGTATTTCTATTTTTATATAGTGTTTATTTCTTACCATCACATGTATACATCTTGATATATATATATATTTTTCACTTACCATGATTATAATATTAATTTCTCATATATTATATTTATTTTTCATGAACCATGATAGTAGTATTAATCATTCATGCTTATGGGTTTGAGGACAAGGTGTACCCCATGTTGGTTAACTAATGTACAAGCATGAATGATATCAAAAAATTTAATAAATTTAATGTTATTAAATTTAGAATAATAAGAATCATTTTTGGCAGAAGTTATTAAATAAAAAAATGAATACAATTTATGAATAATTCATTATTCAAGGTTCAGGAAGAATCGAATGAGTTAATGTATTAGTGTATTAAAATTTAACAAGGTATAGATAGAGTCATGAATCAAGTTCATGCCTCCTGTATGAAATTGAAAAAGGAAGTGTGAACACAGTTCACTGGTCCTAAATTATTTAAATTTTTTGTATATATCATTAGATTGTTAAGAATTTGTTGAATGTTCAATAATTTTTAATAAATATTATATTTATTATAAATATTTATTAATAATTTAATTACTTAATTAAAATTTCATAATTTTTATAAAATATAATATATTTCCACTTATTTATTTAGTAATGTAATTAATAAATTTAGATGTTTTTTTAAAAAAAATATTGATATAATTATTTTCAACTTATTAATTGGAAATATATTTATAAATTATCAATTATATTATTTATTAATAATTAATATAATATTATTATGTTATTAATATAATTAATATAAGTCATAATTAATTATATAATTAATATTTAGTAATAAATTTAATGTGATTATTAATAAAACATAATATGGATAATTTTAATAATAAGTATTAATTAAATTTAAAAATATTATTTTTTTATTATTACTAATATAGTTATTAATATTAATTTTTTATAGGATGAGTTTTGGCATAAAACTATGGTGGTTTGGGTGATCTCATAGCGATCTCTTAGCGATCTATTGATCGAATGAATCATTGGTTGTTCCTTTTGTCGATTCAATGGTGGTGGAAGTGGGAGTGGTTTCTCATCAGATAATAGATGACGTGGCTTTAAAAAATCATCCCATTACAAAGAACCTAGACATTACATATTCTAGTTTTGTTAATGATGTGGTCAACATCATCAATTCCACTTTGGAAGGAAATCTTAGTGTCGCCCAACAAGGTCACAATCGTTCCTTTTTGAAAGATGTGGTTTTCATCTCTCTCTTTTCAGTGCCAAGGGATTCAAAAGTTACTTTGGTAGATGTTTCACCCATTTTTTATCTAATACATCAAGTCCCGAGACCCTATGTTATTTTTTGGTCATTTATATAATAGATATTTTGAGTGGTTTTGACATCTTAATTCAGTGGCTCACAAAATAGTGAGGAAGGGACACATACCTTAATTGAATCCAAACATGGAATCATTGTTAACCACAATTTTAATTGAGTGTAGGTTTTCTATAATTAACCACATATTTTTATGAGAAAAACAACATCATTGGGGATTATCTATGCTTAGGTTCTATTTAATAATTATTTAGAGCATTGATGGATGGAAAATTTCTTCTTTACAAAAAGGATTATTTCACATTTTCTTACCAAATGCATCTTTGAAATCCAAAGAATAAGGATTTGGCCTCATTAATATGAAACATGGTATGTTATAATTCATGATTGGGACCCTACATTTAACCCTTTTAATGTTAAGAATTCACTCACTCATGCTTGGATTCGGATACATGGGTTGAGCTGGTTGCTATGGCACCCATAGATTTTATAGAAGATCACCATAGCCATCAGTGTTCCAAAACAATATGGACAAATAAATGTTAAATAAAAGGTATGACAACTTTTTTAGGATTATTTTGTATATTGAACTCATATATCCACAGATTAAAACTTTAGTTTTTTCTACTCATATGTACAGATTTGATCTAGTCATCGACTATGAAAATATACTTGAATTCATCCAATGTTACCAAAATATTGGTCATTATCTTAATATATGTTTACAAATTATGACATTTAATGATTTTGGTATGAAAGGTAACTCTTGTGATAAATGATATAGGTTTTTGGTCAAGGAACCTCATCCAATTATGGATCATGAAGGGAAGTATTATCAAGTGATGTAGAAAGAAAAAATGGAGGCTATGGGTCTTGAGGAGGACTTATAATCTAAAGAGGTGGGTAGGGTAATGAATCTCAATGCCTTATAAAGGACCTAATAATTTAGATGAGTTAAAAGAGGCATTAGAGGCCACCAATTAGAATAAGTTAAATAAAATGAATTGGGTTCTTCCACCATAAATGTTTCTAAGAGCGCCAACATAATTGGCCAAACTAACTTTGTGTCTAAATAAGAATCTAGATTATCAAATGAGTACTAGTAATATAAGGAAGAAAAATACCTTTATTATTCCACTGAAAATGGGAGGAAATCATTGGTGATTACATCCCTCTCTTCCATTAAACTCAAGAAGCGGTCACACATAATTTCACAATAGGTATATCCAAGACACAAATCGGTGTGCAGCATCCTCCACCCCTAACTGCACCTATTCTTTAGTATCTACCAGTGCTTAAGTTAAACATACCTTTACCTATTCGTAATATGGGGTTAATTATCTTGGTTTCACTGATTCCCAACAACCTATGTTAGAATATTCTTATCTTTTGAGATCATTAAGTAGGACCTTAATGTGAAACACATGAAAGAAGCGGACAATGTAATTGCTACGGGTATCCCAATGGGAACATTGTAGATCTCTAGTTTTGGTGCAGTATAATAGTTATTTGTGATTATTTTAAAGTATTATAGACCTACTGGTAGTAATTAAAACATGTACACTTCATCTTGTCATGTGGCTTCAAGAGTGGAGGCTGAAAAGGTCAAGGGGAAACTGAGGTACACCCATATTCATGAAGCATAGGATGTTGAGATACATGATGGTGTTTTTGGGGATCCTAAGGCCACCCATATATCTTTCAAGGGTTTTGATACAAATTATAAGGGTTATACAATCAAATAAGGTTATATAATGGAGGTTGATAAAGAAAAGGGGGAAATTGAGAAGCATTATTGAGCATAAAGCAGTAGAAGTTAAGATTCAGACTAATCATGTTGGGGATACTTAAACTTATTATAATATTAGTAATGGTTCTAAAACCCATGATTTTTTTCTATTATTAAGTAAGGTATTTTGGGTTTTAAAATAGCCTTATTGAACCATCAAGGACACAAAAAGGTCCTATTATAATTGGTGGATGAGATTCAATATCCATCTTGCAAGAGCACCACACTAAGTGTCCCACTTGAGTATTTAACAATATTTGGAGAAAAGAGTTTTTTTGTTTAAAAATATAAATAGAAAATGTTTTAGGGATTTATTCTAGAAAGAATGTGACAAAGTGAATGTAACTAGTCTATCCAAAGAAAATAACCCTTAGACTCCTGAGGATTCCACTAGTCATGATGATATTACGGGATCCCTGACCGAGGATAACAAAACATAGAGAAATCCAAACATTGAGAGGTAGGGTCGTCATTCAAGATGTTCAGGTAGTGGTCAATATTATTATAATAATTGAACCTATTGGTTTGGGGGGTTTTCTATCTCTATACTTTTTTCACATGTTTTTTACTTAACTATTTATCCTTTGTCTTTATGTTTGCATTATTTTTGATAAATTTCAGGACCATGGGTTATAACCCCTAATTCATTCCATATTGGAATATTAATTCAACTTGAATGTTCAGTAATATTATTACCAATTATTGATATTATTAATTCCTATTATTACTAATGTAGAAATATTTTTCATTTTTTTGTGAATTTTTTGTTGATATAATTATTTGTAATTTATTAATTAGTAATATATTTATTAATTATCAATTGTATCATTTTTTTATTAATTAATAATATAAAATTATATTATTAATATAAGAAATAGAATTCATAATTAATATTATTCATAATATTTAATAATAGCTTCAAAAACATTATTAATTAAGCATAATATAGATAATAATTGTTATTAACAATATAATTAAAAAATATTAATTATTATTATTACCAATGTAGTTATTTATTAAACATAATATGGATAATTATAATAATAAGTATTCATATTATTAAAAAATATTATTTATTATGATTATTACCTTTGTAGTTATTAACATTAATGTTTATTGATCATTCAAAAACGTTTGTATTCATTTCTAATTATATCTATTTCATTGTTTTATATAACAAAACGTAATATATTAATAGTTTTTTAAATAATGTTCAACAACCTATTTAAAAAAATATATAACATGTATCAGTCCAATTTGCATCACTCTCTCAGGATCTCCTCCATGCCATAGCCAGGGGTAGAGATAATGCATCCACATCATGTCTATTGATGTCTATGCTCTAGCATACACACCACTTATGTAACTACTCCATTACCTACCTCCACATCATCATGTGTGATAGGCAGTTTATCTATAGTTTCATGACTCATACCATGTCCTAACTATAAGGAAAGTGGTTTCTGGATGGAACTATCTCCAGCATGTGAAGAAGATGGCTATTGTGTAGTAGGTATCTGTGGATCCAAGGAAAATAATGACTGCAACCCAGACCAGTCATACTTTATCACTATAGTAAAATTTGACAGACTAACAAACTATGTAGTAGAATCAATAGTAGATGTATTAAATATATCTAGACATATAACAAGTGGTTTTGGATGTGGTTATGCCTATATGTGTGCATGTTCCACTGATTATGGTTTTGGTTGTGACTCATATGTAATTGGAAGTGTAGGACCATCTAGATGATCATGATGAACATACTCCTTTTATTCCACATCATCATGTGTTGAATCCATAATAGGCTCATCACCCTCTAACATATCTATATCAAGAACATCATCCTCATTATATCCTAGAATATCAAAGAAAATCCCATGATAAATCTCATTCATATGAAGAAGAAACTCAATCACTACTCTGTGAAAATTTGTTTAGACAAATATAGATCCCTCTATGGGATCATAAATGTGAATAAGTTGTGTGATATGGGAATCCTACACTAACAAGTTATAGATTTAACTAAAATTAAAAAAAAACTATTCAAAATTTTAAGGATGAATTATTACTAATTGATAATAGCCTCATTCATGTCACATAAAATATATCCATGAAAATATACGGTATCAGGGCCCATAATCTAACTCATTGGATAGATTCTTGTGTACTATATATACTGCTCAAAATCAGGATTCATGACATCTATCTCACATCTCAATATATCATGTATGATATAAAGGTTTTGGGCACAATAGAATCTCTTGGGGGGCGTATAATGAAAACAGATTTTCTAGATTTTATGGATCATTCAAAAATCGTACAAGAGGTAAATTTCATGACCAACAAAAATTTTCAACCGAATATTGACATGAAAAATCCTATAACCGAGAGAAAGGATCTTTTTCACAATGAATTTATAATTAATTTAAATATTATCAAAATAAATGTCACCTTGTCTGAGGAACTTTATTCTATGAATATATTGTTGATTATATTAAACCATGTTCACATTACCCTCATTGTGTAGAGGGATCCAAGGGTAGAATCCATCTAGTAGTGATCCATAAATGTACCTTTGATCTCTAAATGAAACAAATTGACTTTCAGGTACTAACATAGTGGATCCATCATCTTGAATTGATTGTATTTATCGCTTCAAAATCTTTTAGTCTTAAGGTGTTCTTCTCATTCTTGAGAAAATGAGAGATGGATGAGTCAAGAGAGAAGTTTGATATGTGTAATGATTATAAATCCGTCATTCTTGATTAACCCTTCACAATAGACATAATAGTCTATTTATAGAGTTAGGGTTTAGGTTAAAATATTATTTAATTTCAATACGACCCATAAATAATATAATAAACTTTATATAACCCAATTCAATATAATAATATTATTACGATTATTATTATTTATTATTCCTTATACTAGTTGGTGAAATGATAAATACTATCTTACCAGCTTGTAAATTAATATTTACTAATCAGATATGATCTTGGTTTACTCTTCCTCCTCGACATTTTTTGATTACCCAAATAAATATGTCATTGGATATTTAATTCATAAATAAATATTTTATTCACGATAAGTATTGTAAATATTTATTTAATATTTAATAAAATAATTTTCAATGATAAAACAAGAATAAAATTAGTCCTCAATCTTGATAATAATATTTATTCATTTAATTAAATTCAAATAAAATTTAATTTGGATCAACGGATACACTTATTATGTGACCCTCTAGGATTCTATCTCATTAACATTAGGTGGAAATGCCTAATGTCCAAGATTACTATCTAGAAACTGGTCAAGGAAACCAATAGAAAGAACTTAATTTTTCAATGTTGATAAACACGTATAAACTCTTACTATGTAATATAATCCCATTGTCTTAATATCGTATCAAGAAAGTTATATATGTGTGCCATAAACCTATGTTCTGGATTACACTTTCTTTAATTATTTGAAATAATATTTTCATTACACCAGGACTAAGAAATTTAATTTTTTAGTTCTATTTCAATCAAAGGGATGAGATATCAGCTTCTATAAAGATGGAAATTACAAATCATTTCTTGAATTATCTATTTATAACATTTTGTTTATGATATGCCCAACAAACCCAACTTCTCCATGAACTATTTTCCTCATGGTTTAAAACAAGACATCTAATTTTGTGACTCATGAAATGGATTAATAATAATCTTAAAGTCAAAGAACCAATACACATGATTGCTAATAAGAATATCTGAAAACACAAAAACATACAAAATTCCTATTGTAAAGTCAATTCTAATAATCATCCATTATGGAAATTACCAGGTGAGAACATCATGATAAGTAGTTTCATTTACTTATGAGTACTCACACCTGACATTCAACATACTATGTGCCCCACCATAGAATAATCTCCAACTTTAGAACTATATTTAAGAATATCGTCCTAACATTTCAAGGTTCTCATCATAGCTGAGAACTACTATGACCTTATCAATGTTACAGATACCCAAAGACATTATTTCATCAAAGTGATGCAAGATAATGAAAAATATATAACATAGTGTTTAATTAAATTTCAAAACTTTGAATATACATGTAACCCAAATTATAAATAGTTGGTTCTAGAAAACCAACTCCAAAAAACTACCACTTGGACTAGATCCAACTACCTATGACTTTCAGTATTCTAGACCTCACATGATGATCATGCTTCTGCTGGGTTAAGTATTTAGTCAATGGGTTGTCCTCATTTTCTTCCATGTATATTTTTTTCACTATGACTTCACAACTTTGAGAAAAATCCCTCAAGAAATGATACTTATAAAGTACGTGTTTCATCTACTGATGTGACCTTGGCTCCTTTTCAGGGTCCACCACAGTAGTATTAACACAATAGTTTGTGGTAATATCATTACTTATAGGTACCATGTCAAACTATTGGATGAAATTGAATATCTATACTACTTCTTTATCCATAATAGAATCTGAAATATACTCAGACTCTACTGTAGAATCTGTGACCATAAAATATTTTGAGTTCTTCCAGCTCACAACACCACCATTCAAAGTGAAGATATATCTCATCTTTGATTTCAGGTCATCTTGATCTAGTTGTAAATTTCAATCTTCATATCCTCTAATGACTAGTTCCCCATATACTCTATATACCATGAAAATATCCTTAGTATATATAAAATACTTTAGGATAGTCTTGACTAGAATCTAATGGCAGTCACGTGGTTAAACTTGATATATTCCTATTTCACTCCAGGCATTGGTGACATATATCCTAGTACATAGCATAATATACTTTAATAACCCAATCATATATGCATATAGAATCCTTTCCATCCTATATATACCCTCATGTGTTTGAGGACACATTTTCTTTGAAAGATGAATTCCATGAGACATTGGCAACAATCTTCTCTTGTATTGTCGCATACTAAATCTCTTTAGTATCTTTTAAATATATACACTATGATTTAGGCTGAGTAGTATCTTGGATCTATCATAATGAATCTTGGTCCCATGATTATATGTTTCACTGCATAAGTCCTTCACAGAGACACATTTCTTCAACCAAGTCCTAATAGACTGTAATACTGGTTTTTCATTCCAAATAAGTATCATGTCATCAACATATATTATTAACAAAACAACCACACTCTCACTAAATAATTTATAGATATAAGTATCATATTCATTATTTATAAAACAAAATTCTATTTTGGATTCATAAAATAGAATTTTCCATGACCTAGATGCTTGTTTTAATCCATAAATAGATCTTTAAAATTTTTATACCTTTTTGGCATCCTTTAGAGTCAAAACCCCGTCACATTGTGTCACATAGACATCTTCTTGAAGGTTACCATTATGTAAGTATGTTTTTACATCCATTTTCCAAATATCATAGTCATGGTAAGTTGTAATGGATTGTAAAATTCTAATGGTTATAAACATTGCAACTGGTGAAAGGGTTTCACTATAGTATATGAATTAGTGACATTTAAACCCTTTCTCAACCATAAATTACTTATAATTACTAATTTTTCCATCCATTTATAGTTTCTTCATGAATACCCATTTACAACCAATAGGTTTTACATCCACTAGAGGATCCACCAAAATCTAGACTTGTTTTTTGTGCATGGAATACATTTCACAATTCATAGATTTTTTATATATAGAAACTTTTGTTCCACTTTATTCTTACTTATAGTTTACAAGATAATTATTATCAACTAATAATGAGTTACAATCCTCAGTGACTAGAAAATCATATATGTTTGGTTCACTAACATTACTTTTACTCTTACCCAGTACTTCTTTCTCTAAAACTTCTTCTTATATGGAGCTTTGTGGATATTTTTATTAAGATAAATCTAGTGTATCTTGAGACTAGACTTCATCAAAGACTATCTCACTCCCACTATCCTTTTTAGAGATAATAACATTCTCAAGGAATTTGGTATGTCTATCAGCTATGATGTTTTTATCTAAAGGGTTGTATATATAGTATCCCCTTGTTTACTTGTGATATTCTATAAAGATGCACTTTATTCCTCGGGGTGAAAATTTGTTACCTGTAGAGTCCTTAACAAACACTTCATATCCCCACACATGTAAGTAAAAAAATAGATTTACTTGAACTCCACAATTGGTAGGGAATATAATATGTCACATTACTTGGAACTCAGTTTAGTATGTATGATGTAGTTTGTTATGTGTATCCCAAAAAGGATAATGGAAGACTCTCTTGGATCATCATTTATCTCGCCATGCCCAAAACAACACAAGAAACCCTATGGGAAGTACTCTTAGCCTAACCCCTCTGGTTCAACAAAAACAACACAAGAAACCCTCTGGGAAGTACACACAGTCTAACCCCTTTGGTTTAGCTTAAGCATAGACTCTTTGAGAAATCACTCACCGTCAATTCCCCCTAGAGTCTCATATCGGTAACTAAAAGGTGCTCTGGTGAAGCACTCATTATCCCATTTACCGTGTGGCCAGCTTTGTGGAACTACATACACTCTGAAGAAGCACTTACGTCAATTCCCCCTATGGTCTCACATCGTAACAGTAAAACAGACACTCTGGGGAATCCCTCAGCATCCATTCCCCCTATGGTCTACTACACCAGGTTCCCACAGCCCTGTTTAAGTCAATAAAGCACATCAATATATAATGGCCAAATTATACCTCCATAACTACTTAGATAAATAGTCTATAACATAACAACATTTCAGATAAAATCAACAAATCCATCCTACAATACTAGGCATGGAAAAGACAATAGCAGCCTAACTATCTAAGCAAGACCAAACGGTCATAAACAAAACATGCATGGGAAAATAGTTCCAAAGCATATCAATTAATCCTATTCACATTCAACTAACCTCTACTCAAGCCTACAAGCATAGCATAAAATTTACAGGGTTAAAACCGTAAACACACAATACCCTGATCAAGGGTATTGGGCATTTTTTGAACATATAACTAAAAGAATAACTAGGGAAAGGTGCAAATCACTTACCTCCACATTGGGAGATAATTATACTCGAGTCTCAAGCCTTGAATCACCCTATAACTCTGTAGATCTATAAAAATTTCTAAAACGTTCAACTGAGGATAACTTGAGAAAGAAGAGGAATCAAGAAACGAAACTCTAGACGAAGTAAGATCTTACCTTGGAGATCTCAATGAAATTGACGATGATCAAATCAGAGAACGGATGATCGGTCAAGGGCTTAGGGAAATATCATGGTCGTACGGATGCTTATAGATGAACTAGGTCGAGAAGGGGTGTGTTCTGTCCATCAGATGAGACCCCGGTCTATTTAATGAAAAAAAGAAAGTACACGGCGTGTACTTTAGAAGTACACAGCATGTACTTTCCCTTACCAGCCCCTACATTAGGCAGTCTCCAGGTCACTACACACGGCTATGTGCATGTTAATTACACAGCCAACACACGGCTCCCGCGGTAACCGAGTACACAACATGTACTTAAAAAGTACACGATGTGTACTTAAGAAATTTAAAAAAACTCCTCTTTTTCCTCAAAAACATGAGAAAAAGTAAAAAATACATGAAAAGAAGATACTGGTTCTTACAAAATTCCACCCTTAAAGAAATTCATCCCCAAATTTTCCTAGAAAGGCAGTGTAGAAGAAGAATCCTCAAAAAGCTTTGGCCACTATGATCGTACATCAGCCTCCCTCTCCCTAGTCTCGTCTGGTACTCCCCCATGCTTCCATAGCACTCATACCAAAGGAACAGACCGACCATGGAGAAACTTCTCACTTTGATCAACAATCTAGATAGAATGCTCCTCGAAAGATGCATCCACATCTATCTCAACTTCCTTGGGTTGAAAAGCATGATACGGGTCTGAGAAGTAACGCCGAAGCTGAGAAGCGTGGAAGACATCGTGCATATCTCAGTGCCTCTGAGGTAACTGAAACTAATAGGAAACTGGACCAACTCTCTCCAAAACCTCAAACGGCCTGACATACCTCGGCAAAATCTTACCCTATCTTCTAACCCTCATGTGTCTTAAGCTCGGTGTGACACACAGGATAACATGATCTCCAACCTCGAACTCCATAGGTGATCTCTGTCGATCAGCATAATACTTCTGTCAAGAATGTGAAATATCCATCCTTTTACGAATCATATCTATCTACTCTCTGGTCTCCTGGACAAGATGAGGTCCCAGCATAGATGCATCTCCTACCTCCAACCAAAATAAGGGTGATCGGAATGGCCTACCATACAAAGCCTCGTAAGGTGCCATATGAATAGTTTCTTGAAATATATTGTTGTAGGTAAACTCCATAAGAGGTATTTTCTTCTCCCAAGAACCTCCAAAATTTAGGATGCATGCTTGAAACATGTCCTCAAGCACCTAAATCGTACGCTTGGACTGACCCTCTTTTTTGGGATGGTAAGATATACTCAAAAGTACCTGTGTGACCAAAGCCTTCTATAGTCCCTACCAGACTCGAGAAGTAAAACATGCATCCCTGTCTGAAACAATGGAGATTGGAACTCCATATAGACGTAAAATCTATCTGATGTACAACCTTCCCAACTCATTAACACTAAAGGTCTCCTTGATCGGTAAGAAGTGAGCAACCTTCGTGTGTCTGTCAATGAAAACCCGTACTGCATCATTCCCTACAGCGATCTCGGTAAACCTATCACAAAATCCATCATGACATCATTCCACTTCCACTTGGGAATTAGTAACTGCTGCAAAAGCCTACTGGTCGTAGATGCTCCACCTTCACTAGTTGACAGGTGGAACACCTCATTATAAAACCAGTAACATCTCTCTTCATACTTGGCCACCAATACTGATGTTGTAGATCACGATAAATTTTGGTGACTCCCGGATGAACTTCCCAAACTGAGGAATGAAAGTCATGCATCATCTCCTCGCGTATGACTGCTGACACCCATACGTGCCCATGAAAACGCAAGGTCTCATCCCCACCTATGGTCCATCCGAAAATATGTTCATCTCCTGATATTCTCTCCCGTAGGACTAGGCCTTCAGAATCTGATAGCTTCCTCATTCGCACTTGATCAAGAAGAGTAGAGCTAACAGCTACAAAAGAAAGAAACGCCTGCCCCTGTCTGTCATGCACCTCCAAATGAATCTCAGGAAACAGAGCCATAAGAAACCACTCACTACTGGCCACCTGAACAACCTGTATCTAAGTCCTCCTTCCTAACGCATCATCCATAGTGTTGCCTTTACCAAGCATATAGGCAAGTTAAAAATCAAAGGACTGAAGTTACTCAACCCACCTTCACTATCTCAAATTCAGGTCATGTTGATTGAAGATATACTTCAGACTTTTGTGGTTGGTGAAAACCACAAAATTCTCTCCCATAAGGTAGTGCCTACAACAGTGTAAAGCATGAACAACAGCAACCGACTCGAGATCGTGCGTCGGGTAATTCCTCTCATGTGGCCTTAACTGCCGAGACCCGTACGCAACGACTCATTCCCCCTACATAAGCACATCTCCCAAACTGATACCTAAAGCATCACAGTAAATAGTATAGCTCTTTCCTAGCTCTGGAAATACTAGTATCGGTGTTGAAGTCAACATACCTTTCAACTCTTGAAAGGCTGACTCATAAGAATCTGACCACAAAAACTCTGCACCCTACTTAGTCAAACCAGTCAGTGGCGCTACTAAATATGAAAATTCCTATATGAAATGTTTGTAGTAACCAGCCAGCCCTAGAAAACTATGTACCTCAAATACGTTCTTCAGATGCTCTCAGGAAACTACTGCTCTCACTTTCTATGGGTCTACTAATACTCTTGTCTCTGAGATAACATGACCTAGAACGTGAATCTGATCCATCCAAAAGTGGCATTTTGAGAGCTTATAATATAACTGATTCTCACTCAATGTACTCAAAACAATCTCAATATGGGTAGCATGGTCTTGTTGGGTGTGAGAGTACACCAAGATATCATCCATGAAGACTACCATGAATGAATCCAAGTATGGATGGAACACTTGGTTCATATGTTCCATGAAGACTATAGGCGCGTCCGTGAGACCGAACGGCATAACCACATACTCATATAGACCATACCTACTCTGTAATGTTGTAAGAGGTATATCATATGGTATAATGCGCAACTAATGATAACTGGATCTCAATTAAATCTTCGAGAACACCCGGGCTCCTCAAAGTTGATCAAAGAGATCATCAATCCTAGGCAAGGGATATCGGTTCTTGACTGTCAACTGGTTCAACTTCCAATAATACACACAAAGTCTGAGGGTACCGTCTGCCTTCTTTGCAAACAGGATAGGTGAACCCCAAGGAGAAGTAATGGGTCTGATGAAACCATTTGTCTGCAACTCCTCCAACTACTTCTTGAGATCTAGTAACTCTGGTGTAGTCATCCTAAAAGGAAGAATGGACATCGGTTCCGCTCCTAGAACAAGATCAATAGAAAATTTCACCTCTTTCTATGGAGGAAAACCTGAAAATTCCTATGGAAAGATGTCCCTGAAACGATCCACCACTGAAGGAAAGTATAACTGTGAAGTCCCCTGGTCATATAGATATAGAATAGAAATCTGGGTTGTAACTCCTCTCAACCCATGATACTCAGGTCCTATTCTACTTTCCTGGACATCCCATTCACCCTTATGAAGAAATGATCTTCTCTCTGGTGATGTGAAACTCACCCTACGATGATAGAAATTGAAAAATGCATGGAAGGGAACTAACCAGTCCATTCTGAGAATGGTTTCATAACCTATCATCTCTAGAACATAGAGGTCCCATAAGAAGTGGCACCCACTAACCTCAAGAGGGAACTCCTTTCACTAACTTATACTAGCCATTATTATCCCCAAAGGAGTTTCTATCATCAAGATATCAGCAGAAGAAAAGATACAGAGCCCAAGGCTCCCCATAACAGTAATAGATATAAAGTTATGGGAAGCCCCAGTATCAAAAAGATAAAAATCTAAAACTGAGGCAACTAGAATCATACCTCGAATGGTAGAGGGTCTGGGATCCTTCTCCTGCTGGGTCTGCTTCACTACAAAATTATGACCTACATCGTGGCCCTGTGACCTTGCCTGACCAATCTGAGCTGATCCACCCTACTGTCGTTGAATGTCTGGAGACTGGCTATCATGGTTGTGACCTCCACCTCGGCCTGAATTTCCAGAAGAACTCCAGTTCCCAGACTGATAAGAAACTAGTGGTGTTTCCCCTGAATACGGAGTAATAGAAGAACCTCTATCACCAGCTACTAGTGAGAAGATCTCACAGAATCACTGAAGATAACCCATATTGCCGCAAGATCGGCCCTCCACTGGGTCTCTCGGGGAATGTAACCTCATATTCTTGACCTTTCCACACTTGTAGAATACTACCTGGCTACCAGAAGGTGCATTCTGACTAATCGGATCTCCACACGTAGACTCCCTATGGAGCTTCCTGCTGTTAGTGGGAGGGATACCAACTCTGAATGTCGAGCTGCCCTGGCTCAAAACTCTAGAATCCCTCAGATTGTGCTCCGTGATCAGTGCCTGGTTGATAATAGAAGTGATGGAAGTCAATCGGAATATGTTCACCTTAGAACGGATGTCATTCTTGAGACCATCCTCAAAATTCCTTGCTAGGAATAACTCATCGCCTCCTGGGATGGATGTGAAGTGATGCAGCTCTGTGAAGTGAGAAGAATACTCCATAACTGAAATAGTAACCTGGTCCAGACTCATGAACTCTTGGGCTTGATCGGCCCTCAAATTCTTTGGATACAAGTAGTCATAGAAGACACGCTAGAACTCATCCTAGGACATAACATGTTGGTGTCACGCCTGTGAGATCACATCCCACCATCTCTTGGCGGAATCCCAAAGCATGTATGTAGTGAGCTTTACCCTCCTCTCTAGAGGCATCTCCAGATTCTCAAATATAAAAAGCATGGATTCTAACCATGACTCTGCATCTTGAGGTCCTCCTTCCCTTATGAAGGTGGGAGGATGCTGCTGCTGGAAAACCCACGTCAACTCTGCCATAGATGGGGCGGGATGTGCTACCCCATGGAAGGTCTGCATGAACCTCATAAAACCCTCTTGGAACTATGTGTCAGCACCTATGTACAGAATAACGGTTGGTTCCAAGACTGTAAAAACTGAAGTATCTATTGGTAGTCCCTAATTATCCATATCTGGTGTCTGATCACTACCTTGTAATTGGTAGACAACCGGAGGATGTCTCAGTGGCATGACTCTGCTAGGTCAATCACACACCTTAGATTAAGATTAGTAGGGACTGAAAACTATAATTGTAAGATGGGAACAGGAGAAAGAAAGAATTCAAGTTTTTCAAAACATGGATACATGGCATGTATATTGAATACACGGCGTGTTCCCTGAAGCCTTTCACATGGGCGTGTACTCCTGCCCCAACTGGTCATGTAACACCCCAAACACACAGTGTGTTGTCCTAACACACGACGTGTACTTGAATCCTTTTTCCCTGCCTGAGTTCTCTTACAATGCTAATCCACACGGATCTCCTAGAACAAGACTACACTGAGTGTTACTACCAAACATGGCATGTACTAGACAAACTTCACTAACCCGTTTTGTTAGTCACACGGTCGGTTACACGGCTCACCCTACACGGCGTGTTCTAGGTTGACATAGCATGTACTGCTTAGGTTTCAACTTCCCATGTTGTTAGTTACACGGGTGAACACATGGCTGACTATACACGGCATTTTTATGCCAGACACGGCATGTACAGGAAGATTTAACTGACCTGTGTTGCTCGTTACACGGCCAGATACTCGGGTTACACTACACGGCATGTTCTATAAGGACATGGCATGTATTAAAAAAGACTCAATGGACCCATTTTGTTAGTGACACGGCCGGTTACACAGTTATACAACACGGCGTTTACATCTTGTACACGACTTTTCCTACCAAATATTTCCAAACCCCGTGTCTCTTCCCACACAGTTTGAGACATGGATAGAGACTACACGATGTGTACATACAGTACACAGCATGTACTTAAGAAAAACAGTTTCTTCCCAAACATAAGAACATAGGGAATGTATTCAACATTACACTCTGTGTATTCAAGGTTTTCCCAGAAAGTAAGCCTAAAAAACTACTCTGAAACCCAAAAAAACAATAAAATGAACCTTTAAGTGCCAAATTCCGATCCTTGAAGGGCCATACTCCCAACGAATCAAATATTTTCATTTTAAACATATCACAAACAAGAATAACAATGCAATGATCCACCAAATTCTGATCCATGAGGGCCCATAACACCTTAGGAACCAAATTTTGGAGTTCAATCTAACAAAAAAATTACACAAACAATACCCTATCAAACAGCAGGTATTTTATCAAGGAATCTATCACAACAGCATGCATATCTAGCACAACATCTATCACAACAACATGAAATTGCTAATGCACCCTAAATGGCATGGAAAGATTGCATGATATGTGATTTCTTGCAAGTTCCTATACGATGCATGAGATGTCTTACCCTCATCTCATCGGGTTGCAACAGAAAAAGAACCTCAATAACATCAATGATAACAGCACAAAACATGTGAATCACCCAACGATGAAATCAAATAAACTGTAAAATTGCAAAACCATAAAAATTGAAATAAATGAGGTAGATTGGTTTTTTCCTATACATGGGTTAGGTACTCTTGGGCACAACTTATTACCAAGTACCTATTCCTTCGTATTCCTAGCTATAGACTTCAAACAATAAGTCAAGAATAAAAAAACCTACATATGATACCACTTTGTAACATCCCGATTCCGGAATCCACCTAGAGGCACCCCGTACCCGGTTGGTCACATGGCCTCAAGGGCATTTCCCTGAATGCCAGAGGTTGCTGACTAGCAGTGAGGGCCTTGGTTATGATAGTGGTGAAACTATTCCCTCATTGTTAGAGTAACACAGTGGAAGTAAAACAAATATACAATAGAGTAAGCAGTAAACATACCATACAACAGTAAATAGCGGAAAACTAAAAATAAGAAACAACAGGAGCACATATATAAATTATGCATGATACGTATGTCTAGGAAAGCATCCAAACAAGTCACAATGCTAGAATATAGAAATAACCCAAGTACAAAATAAAACAGATAAACTCCTCAGCATCGCAAGCCTCAGTTTGGTCTCATGCTCTCCAATTCCTCAGCAATCAAGTACCCGAAGTAGAAGGGCTCTTTCCATTATATAGTCCTCCAACAATATAATATATTTGGGCCCAAAATCATGACCCAAACAAGGTGTGAGACGAATCTTAGTAGGAAACCACTAAAAGATCTATGCCTAACAGTTAGTGAATATATATGGCATGCAAATAGAAAAAAGAAGCAGTAAACAAGGAAGTACTCAAAAGTAAACAATTCCACAGTTTCAAAGCAATCAAATCCACATATCAAGTAAGAATCTAATCAAATAAGGTAACCCTATGGGAAGTAATCTTAGCCTAACCCCTCTAGTTCAACCAAAATAACATAATAACCCCTCTGGAAAGTACACACAGTCTAACCCCTCTGGTTCGGCTTAAGCATAGACTCTCTGAGGAAGCACTCACCATCAATTCCCCCTATAGTCTTGTATCGGTAACTAAAAGGCACTCTGGGGAAGAACTCAACGTCTCATTCCCCTGGTGGCCCATGTTAATATACTACATACACTATAAAGAAGCACTTACATCAATTCCTCCTATGGTATCACCTCGTAATAGTAAAATAGACACTCTAGGGAAGCCCTCAGAATCCATTCTCCCTATGGTCTACTACACCAGGTTCCCACAGCCCTGTCTAAGTCAATCGATCACATCGATATATAACTTCCAAAGTATACCTCCAGAACTACTTGGCTAAATAGTCTACAACATAACAGCATGTTTTATAAAATCAACCACTCCTTCCTACAATACTAGGCATGGAAAAGACAATAGCAGCCTAACAGGCTAAGTAGGACCAAACAGTCATAAACAATACATGCATGGGAAAACCCTTCTATAACATAGAAATTAACCCTCTTCACATTTAATTAACCTATAATCAATCCAACAAGCATAGCAGAAAATTTACATGGTTAAAATCATAAACATACAATACCCTGATCAAGGGTATTGGGAACTTTTGCACATATAACTCAAAGACTAACTATAGAACGGCACAAACCATCTACCTCGGCTTTGGGAGACCGTTATACTTTATTCACAGGCCTTGAATCTCCCTAGAATGTCATAGATCTATAGAAACATCTAAAATGTTCAACTGGGGATAACTTGAGAAATAGGAGGAATCGGGAAATTAAGCTCTAGAAGAAGGAATAGATTTTCATGGTGATCCCAACGCAATCGACGGAGATTGAATCGGATAACGGATGCTCGATCAGGGGCTTGGGGAAAGATCACGGCCATATGGATGCTCCTGGACGAACTAGGTCAAGAAGGGGTATGTTCTGTCCTTCAGACGCAACCCCGGTCAATTTAATGAAAAAAAAGTACATAGCATGTACTTTAGAAGTATACTGCATGTACTTTCCCTTACCGGCCCCCGCATTAGGTAGTCTCCAGGTCACCACACATGGCCGTACATGGCTAGCACATGGCTACCTACGATAACTGAGTACACGGCGTGTACTTAAGAAATTTCCAGAAACTCCTCTTTTTCCTCAAAAACACCAAAAAAAGGAAAACGTACACGAAAAGAAGATCCGGGTTCTTACAAGTTGGTGATACTAATTTTGGGTGCAGTATGAGTCATGTAAATTATTTTAATTATCGATTGGCATTACTGGGTTCAATAAATCCAACACATAAAGCCCATTATTTAAATGTACCTTCCCATAAAAATATAACCTTATCAAAGAAGAAAACATTATTTCCAAAATTGAAATTAAATCCATCCATATCATTTCATGATACAGAAATATATTTTTTTGTTGTAGATGGCACATAGTAACAACCTTTTAAAACCAAGATCAGGTGGTAGTCCCTAATAGCCACAACAACAAGTCTAGATTCATTGGCCAATGATAGATCAATATCCCCTTAGTCAATCTTCCTGAATCTAATTGGATCCTATATTTGGATACATATGTTAGCTCCAAAAGATGAATCTAATACCCAATTTATATAAATAGATAAATTGAAAATGATAAAAAAATCACTCAAAGCTTCCCCTATCATCTCTTGCTAGGAAACGTTTTTCTTCCAGTGGATCTTCTTGACACATGCGAAATAAACAAAATCATGTTCCCTTACATGTCCCCTAATATTTGTCTTCTTATATAGGTGATGTGAATAATATTTAGTCTTAGAGAGATTCACATGGACTTTGGTTTTGTTCATCATAAGAAAAGAAGGCTTTTCATGCTTCATATCCTTACCAACTTGGTGAAGTAGTGAGAGGGGATCTTGAAGAGACATCTCTATGCTATTTATTTTAAAATTAACAATTAAGAAAGAGAATATTTAAGTAATTTACATAATAATGACATTGATGCAAAGTTATTTAGAAAATTTAAACCCTGTAATATTTAGGCACTCAATGTAGCAAATGATTTTGACTACATGAGGCCTAGATGGGGCACCTTATCAAAATTTAATCTAAAATAGTGCCTTGAATGTCTCAAAACATTAATGTTTATAAATTTACTTGTATACACCATGGAGATTCTCAAGAATTTTATAATTATTCATGTCTTCATGAGACTTTCTAAGTTCACTAAACATTGATGAAATCATTAAACACTAAACATCAACTACGTCACTCGGTTTCTTAATGTAGACATTGAAATCTTCATCACTTGCCTCCTTATTAGGCGGATCAGGTAGTGAGGATTCTAGCATGTATGATATATTTTCATGGTGCAACATAACCCATAGGTGTTTGAAAAATTCTCTAAAGTTACATCCAGTTAGGATATGGTCTTTCTTCATTATTGATCATTGGGATAATGTGTATACTAAACTCACCATTATTATAAAAATTAAAAGTGGATATTTTTTTGTACTTTTCTTGATTATAAATTTTTTGGAGATATAATTATAATTTCATATTTATTAAGTATACCACAGTTTTATCAAGCCTCAAGGGCCCTCACCATTGAACTCAGATTGTCATGTCACTATAGATATTATAGTGGAAAGGATTAATATTTCCTATCTTATAATACAAACATAGAACATGAAAGTTACAAGGAAGTATTTAAATAGGTGGTCTTTCCAACCGCAAGATTACAGTTCCTTAATCCATTGAGTAGAATCCCTAATAAACTATCTTAGTTCAGATTTATTGATAATTAAAAGTGTCATTGACGTTGGCTGAACTAACACTTTAACTATAGGTTCAGGTTAATTTCTATGATGGATGTCTTAATGACTTTAATATTATCTTAAGGTATTTTGTTATTATGCATAAATATTTCTTGTTTCATCCTTTAAATGTCTTGTTAATATTATGTGGATTTTTTATATGATTAACTGTGCTTTTATAAAAATATTATGCATCATCCATTTATTTAAATTACACTTTTTTATATTAGTATATTTATTTATATGATCATGGTCTTGTATCCACAAAATAAATAATGCATAAAATATATATAAATAAATAATAAATAACCTAGTCATGGGCATATATATTGGTTGATTTATTGATGGGATAATAAATCAACCTATAGCATAAGGGATTACTAATTATTATAGTCTTAGCATGAATTGAAGCATTACACATGTCTACCTAAGTATCACCAGGTTTGGCATCATCTCAGTTCCATATTGAACTTCCTCTATACACCTTGGGAAACTCCTTTAATTTCATGTATGTTAAACTCACATGTAAGGGAGGGGAACTAAAGTATTTTTTATGGGGAATTACATAAATCACCTTGGACACATAGATCCTATATAATAAAGTAGAGAGGGTTGACTCATAGGCCATTAAATTAAAATTAATATTAAATAATTTCAAACACATCTAATAAATTAAAATAAATAAAACCAAATAATTAATATTTCTTGGTCAAGTTCAAGATCAATCATACACATGAATCGAATATGAAAAATTATACAGGTTAATATTCATTTCTATTCATTATTTACTATTAAGATAAATTCACTTTCAATGATTAATTACTTAATTAATTAATTAATTCCCTTTTATCATAATGGAAACCTGAATTCTCTTAGAGATACCCATTATAAATTCATTTATGGAAAATAACTTGCATGAACAACAATTAAAAATAATTGCATTAAATTAATTGAACATTAAAAATTTCTTTAAACCCTTCATTACATAGTCACAGATATATAGTTCCAATAGTGTAATTTAATTTTAATAATTAAACCAATTATTTTAATGTAATTTAGTTATGTCCTTTATTGTAAGACTACACACTATGTACTTACAAGGTACATGTCGTGCACCTCATTTTCTATATACCCAAGTAAATGCTAGTGGCTTTGGCGTGTTCCTCGGCTAGAATATAGGGTGTTTACTCAAAAATTTGACACTATGTATCATGATTTTTGTGTGTCTTTGTATCCCACAAAAGGACATGGAATGTTATTTAGATGTATTACCAAACAACTTGTACTCTAGCTACACACTATGTGTTTTTCTATCCTTGTGTCTTTGTAACTCGAAAAATGAATTGGTGTGTATCAGAAACAGGAGAAATAATGAACTTCACACCTTGTACACTTTTTACAAATCATTTGTTGCATTAATGTTTCAATATATCAGTCTAAATGGGTATTTACCATGTATTTGACTTCACAGTTAGCGTGAATTTCTCCACAAAACTGTGTAGACTACATAACATTTATATCATTTAAACACCATGTAATCTAAAAATTCATATGCCTGGTTGGCTATATATACTTGTGGTGTTAAATAAATACACCATGTTTAATTACTTCTCTATGAGTCATGTATTCTGTAACATGTACAATTTTAGTGCACTTGGGTTCATAGAGTGTGCTCTGACTACATTCCATGTAACCCACGCTATCTGGACAGAATACTTGGAACTTCTTGATGGCATCTCCTATCATTCTTAAAATTCTCTTATTCCTTTAAGAAAATATGAATCTTGAATGAAGTAATTAAAATGAAGAAAGGTTGTTAATTAAAAATTGTATTAAAGAACAAATAATCTAGAAATTTAAAATCTAACCACTATTGTGCATATAGACCAATATTCAAATAAACAATTATAAATTTAAAACACGAACCATCTGATACCACTTATAGATTTAGGGGACTTTGGAAGTTCTTGTATGGAGTATAACAATAAATGTTTCTTTTGATTCAATGGATCATTCAAAATTTTTATAATACTTAAATTCTATGACCAACAAAATTTATCCATCGAATATTAACATAGAAAATCTCATAACCCAGGGAGAGGGTTTTTTTCATGTCAAATTTATAATTTATTTAAATATGATCGAAAAAAATATTACTTCATCTTAGGAACTTTATCCAATTAATTTATTTTTGATCGCCTAAAACTGTTTTGGATTAACTTCATTGGGTAGGGATGATTCAACTATAGAATCCCTCTAGTGTGGATCCACACATGTGCCTTTGATCTTCTAATGACATTGACTGGTTTTCAGGTGCTGGCATGGAGGATCAATCATATTGTATTATTCATCTTGATCACTTCAATATCATTTAGTCTTGAAGGATTTATTCTCATTATTGAGAATATTAGAGAAGGACGAGTCAAGAGAGAATTCTTTTGTGTACAATAAGTATCGATCTTTTATTCTCGTTTAATCCCACGCAATAGACATAACATTCTATTTATAGAGTTAGGGTTTTGGTTAAACTATTATTTGAGTATACAATGACCCTTAAATAATATAATAGGCTTTATATAACCCCATACCAAATTATAATATTTTTATTTTTATTTTCATGGCTTCTGTTAACTATCATAATAATAAATATTATTTTTCCATCAAGTAAATTAATATTTATCGCTAGACATTATCTTGGTCCACTGATCCACCTCTATATTTATTGGATACATGAATAAATTTTTAATTAAATATTTAATCATTAAAAAAATAGTTCATTCACCATATAGAGAATAAATATTTATTAAATATTCAATAAAATATTTCTAATTGATGAAACATGTATTAAATTATTCCTCAGTCTTGAGACAAATATTTATTCAATTAATTAAATTGAAATAAAATTTAATTGAGATCAACAGAAATACTTATTGTGTAACCCTCGATGATTATTTCTCATTATAATTAGTCGGACTTTCCTGAAACCCAATATTACTATTTATAAATGGGTCATGTCACCCAAGATAACGAATTTAATGTTTCAACAACAACAACCATATACAAATTTTTATTGTGTAATATAATCCATTTATGTGAATATCTCATCATGTTGGTTGCACACGCATGTCATCAACATATGTGCTTGATATATATTTCTTTAACTATATGACATACACTCATAATTACACTATTTACATGGAATTTAATTTCACATTTCCATTTCAATCAATGTTTCAAGGTATTAACATCCTTAAATATGGAAAGAAAAATCATTCCCTAAATTATCCATTAATAACATGACATTCATGATACACCCAATGTTCCCAACTTATTCATGAACTTTTATCCTCATGGTTTATAGTAATACATCTACGTGTGTGAGTCATGATAAGCATTAATAATAATTTTAAATTCTAAGTAACATTACACATGCTTACATATAGGAATATTTGATGAAACATAGACATACGAAATTAATATTGGTGGATCTGTTCTTATGATATCATGTATTGAAGATTACCAAGTGAAATCACAATTAGAAGAAGTATCAAATACTTACGAGTTCTAACACTTGAAATTCTACATATTATGTTCCCCACTATATAATTTTATCTGATCATAGAACTATATTTAAGAATATCGTCATGGGATTGTATGGTTCTTATCATAGTGGGGAACCATTATGACCTTATCAATGTGATAGACACCCTCATACAATATTACATTAAAGACATTAAAAACAATGAACAATATATAATAAGAGGCTTTATTAATATTCAACACATTGAATATACATGTAATCCAAAGTATAGATATTGGGTTCAAGGACACCAACTACTGCATAACATCACGTTTTGTCAAAGTCTCACTTCGCTGACATATTCAAAGAATGAGGTGAAGGAAACTCATTAGGAAGTGAGGGAATGTGAAAATAGATTCTGAAATACCTCATAACTTTTTCAAAATGATTCCACTCAATAATAATAAAATAATCTATAGATACAATCCATGAGCTGGTAGAAAGCATCATCATGCAGTAAATGTTAGGGGATGTGTTGATGTGGTAGTCCCTATGAAATTTCTAGGAATCCAATAATGTAGGTACAAGGTTCATTAATTTTAATATATTGTTTAAAAAATATTATAAAATATATGTTATAAGGTGGATTCAATATGAATACAGTGAAAGAAAGGTAAGGAACATAAATATATAATGTTCTTTTTTTACATCCCTATCCCCAAAGAGGCACCCCTCCAAGACCAACAATTAGAGAAGGAGTATAGTAACCGAACGAAGCCCAAATATAATAGTATATGGGTTTTTAAAAAGCAATGAGCGTGTATCATACATAAAAAATGGATGAATTTCCCTCTAAGAGAACAATGCGGAAGAGAGGGACAAGACAAGTACACCAATTAAATCCTTCTCATAAATATGAAATAACCCCAAGTGCATGCATGTAATGTCATAAAAGAATAAAAAACCGGAATGGAAACTATAATTACCAAAAATATATACTCAGTAGTGACAATAAAGACCAAACATCTCCTATAAAACCATGAGATAGTAATGTAAATCCTGATCTCCAACCTTTTTCTCCTGAACTAGAGAAAAAGTTTATAAAAATGTAGGGTGAGCATAACATGTATAATTAGTAGGGTCCTCCTCAGATCCTCTCATGAAAAATATGAAGAAATCATACTAAATCTTAGTGAACAAAAAGTGAATATAACTAGTCACATAAACAAGTATATGACGTTCCCAACCTCACCATTGATATCTCTCACCATGTAATGAATACAATAGATCATAAAATATAATATAAATGAAGGTATCATGATACTAGTTCCCCACTATTTTTCCACTTCACCCCAATGTTGTACATCCTGATCCATCTACCTCTAAAATCATGCCCAAAGAAACCTTGGATAAACTATCACAACATTCACCTCACGTATCACATCATCTAATCACCCTATGTCACATGTCCAAATAATAATTGTGTGGTTTCCTGGTACCACAAAAAACTATATGAATTGTATCATACATCATTTATTATACCTCAATCCATCACATCCCATACACCGAGTAAGGTTCCTCAATCATCACAGCATATACACATTATACCTATAATAATCCATTGGATACTATATCTAGAGTTATATATGTATGAAATATCCACAATATATGATGTCCCTCTACACACATATATGGGTAAACTAGCCACCATGCATACCATAACATAAAATTTCCAAGATAAGTGAGTGGGCCTAGAGGGGGTGGGTCATCCATCCATTCTTTTCCATCTAGGATGTTGGAGAAAACACCATCCCATAGTCCACTAGGTGTTATTCTCCCATTTATAATTGGTGGGGTGGCATATAAAATCCCAAAACATACAGTATATAATATATCTCATAATCACACTATATACATAACCTTGCCTTAGTCTCAACTACAACTATTGTCACTCAGACACTTTATTGTCACTAATATGGACTACATATCACATAATAACATAAATATTAAAGAAGTATTATATTAAATTACTAGTCTCCTTTTTAATAATTTATCCTTATGTTAATTAATTCATTATCCATTAGTTAACCATAAATATTATCCCAAGTTACATTTTATTAACCAAAAAGGTGAATCTCATGCCCTCTACACATAATCAAAACCAAGTCGATGGTTTATTATCATTAACATCTTTATCATTCCTACAAGACAGAGACCCATATGTTAAGTCATTTATTAAACATTATCCTTCCATAATTCCAATTACTCTAGGAATTATCCTATGATTATACCAAGATATGCATAACCAAGCACACACATCTACCTCAATTAGTTTGTAAAAGAGTGAATATTAATAAGAAACCTTTCTATCTATCCTTAAAAGATATTTATTATTAAGAAAACATCTCATATTTAAAAAAATAACATGTAAGGATAGATTCAACTTGTTCCATAAACATGGTTCCATCCCCATCACCATCATGCATATCACCATGCATCCCATCATCATAATCACCCACTACTTCTTTAAACCCGAACATCCCTAACAATATCTCATCAACCTATATCCATCCTTGGTTCACATCACATTTCATATAAAGAATTATATCCATAGAAATAGAAATATAATTAATCAAAAAATAAGTTCAATGGGTAAAATATTCCCTAAAACATGGCGTCTAGCCTTTACAAGCAAATAGGCTCTCATGGACTAAGCACAAGGCATTTACCCTTCACATGAAAATTGGAAACCTTGGCTCCAAACATTTATATTTATCCAAGATATGATATATATTCCAAATTGAATTAACTAATTCATTTATTAAAGATTATGTCTACGAGTAACCTAAGGCATGTGGTGTCACAATATATCATTTATTTAGACAAGATTTCAAGCATCCTTTTCAGTTTCAACAAACTTTGAGAAGACCAAACTTATTTAACATTTCCTTATCACTATTATAAACATTATTCATTCAATAATAATTTTCTTTAGTCAATTTCATTAACACACGGAAGAATAACTCAATTAAACATTAAATTATCATCAATTTTTTTACCATAAAATTATAATAATAAATGGATTAATTAAACTTTCCTCTTTATATTAATTTACCCACCAAAAATTTACCGGATTTATTTAATTTACCAATTTCCATAAAAAATATCATTTTAACCCATATATAAAAAAGATGATATGAAATCCTAACATGGATAGAAAAGTATCTAGTAAATATATAGGAAAATAATTATCAATTTGGAAACACAAAAGATCACAAAATACAAATAAATTATTTATTAATCTACTTTATCCATTATTAGGGTTAATATTACCACCACCCAAGGAAGATAAAGCATACCAACTTTTTGATTTCACATAAAATAAAGTAGAATCAACGAATCCCCTACTTCAAAGATTCTATATTCTACAACAAGAAATAAATAATAACATGGTACTTAATTAACCTCTCCCACATAGAAAATATGATCTCTTAGGTTTTCATGCCCTAAATTCACTACCAAAAAACTAGGAAACTACATTTTAACATTGAAGATCAAACACCAAAACATGGAAAGAATAATATTTGAACTAGAAATAGAAAAAATTTCATGAAAGAAGCAAGAACTCACCTCAAATCACATCAAATAGAAAATGGGAAGCAAAATATAAAATACAATCTAAAGGGGATTGAAATTCCTTTGAAAATATCCTTGGGGTGCCTAGGGTTTGAGTGGAAGACTTGGGAGAAAATTGGGTTTGTATGGGTGTTAAAATATTTATAGACAGCCTATGAGACACCATAGCATAGTGTAGCCCCTCCCCCCCTCACCCCCCCACACCACGTTATAGTATGGGTTGACATGGGAAATACTATAGTACAGTTCTAGGGACCATTACATTGTCTACCTGGTTGAAATAACATACAAGGAACAAAAAAGGCTTACATGTTGTGGATCCTATATAACTGGGGTGGGAAAGTGTCGTAGACAAAACCACTGCATAGTATAACCCAAAAACCCTAAGTAAATACTACAAGACAGCCATAATCCACAAAAAAAGGGTGCCAAATTGGCATAATTGACAAAATTCATCCTCAATGTCTTTTGAACCACATATTTCTGCTCCATTCCACAACTACTCAACCACCAAAGAAGAGATATACTACAGTAGGCCTCCATGCCACATCCATACTAAAATTGGTATTATTTCTGAAAATCCCATCCCCTAGACCCAATACTACATCCACCCCTATTATGATACAATAGCTAGGATTATGGTGTAGTTTAAGGCTCTAAGGAACAGAATCCTCTGTTAGGATGTGATTCATAGTAACTCTATTTTTTCCCTCAAAAACACCTAAGAAACTATTATGGACACACCAATAACCAAACTTGCTAGGAAAAGGGTTATTAGGGTCCATATCCTTCCATTATATACCTCTCAAACTATTCTAATTATCAATAATACAAAACCAAATACTCAAGATATAATAAGGAAAAAAATTTGTCCAAACAACCACCCGATGAGATACTACTTAAGAATCTCAGCATTATAGGATCTCAACCACATATCTCAGTGGAAAAAAGTGAAAACCCATGGAACACCAAAAACTATATACTAAACACTATATAGAAGGAGATACCTCTCAAATAAGATAAATGTTACTAACAAATCACCAAGAGGAAACAATCTCATAAACAAGAAAAAGGATCAAAAACCAAAAAATCGTAATTTCACTATAGAAGTTCTGAACATAAAATATCATAGGCTACATAGAGTTTTTCTATAAATCACCTTACCAAGTTATATCATACATGAAATTGTGTGTTCATAAGACAAAAAATAAGGGAATAATATACCCATGAAACACCTTCACCTGATGGTCCTGGATCTCCACATGCCACTCTTCAAGGTCACATGGTCGTCAACATTTATGTCTCCCCCATCAATAATGTGATATTCTCAATAAAGGTAACAAAGGTGCTACAAAAAATAGAAAACATCATGTATATGGGTCATATGTTGGGGGAGTGTTATCCGACATGCCATGACTCTAATATGAGCTAACACCTTGAAAGGACCAACTAAACAGGGAGAAATATTACTCCCTTGACCAAACCTTCACTTACCATGATGAGAAATATCCTTAAATAATACATGATATCTCATATAAAACTATATAGGTCTCCTCATATGATCCACATATGACTTATGACAATCCTTCACTACCTTTACACTCTTGAGAATCACCTAAACCATCTTTGTCATACTTTACACAAGCTCTGGCCCAAGAATTGATGACTCTTGGATCCCAATACACCACAATGGAGAATGGTAATGTCATACATATAAATATTGAAATGGTTCGATAACAATGGTAGAGTGAAAAATATTGTGGTAAAAAACTAACCAAAGTTGGGTGCTTCATCTATGAAACACCATGATCCAGGACACAAGAATACAATATGTCTTCACGCGACCAGATGGTCTTCTCTGTCTAACCATCCATTTGTAGATGTAAATAAATTATAAGGAATAATTGAGAGAGAAAATCATTCTAGAAAAATCTCTACATCCTTAACATAAAATGAATATCATAAACAAATATGATTTTCCTTGGGAATCTGTGGAGTCTCACTACCTACTCTAGATACTTCTTTGACAAAACCTCTATTGAGCACAACTCCTTGATCTCTATAAAGTGGGATGATTTCATTACATGATCCACTATCACTCATATAGTATAAAATAATCCTTGATATTGAGGAAAACTAGAAATTAATTCCATTGATATGTTCTCACACTTTCATTGAAAACATATAACGGTTGAATAAAACTATTGGGAACATTGTTCTTCGCCTTCACCTCTAAGAAGACCCAAAATGGAGACACAAAATCTAAAATTTTACACTTCAACCTGGGCCACCAAAACTACCCTCTCAGAGCTTGGTACATCTTCATCATTCCATGATGTACCACCTAAGTTGATCTATGAAACTCTCATAGAACCACCTCATATATTTCCAAAGGAAATAAAGTACTCCCTGGTAATAAAACCCAGTTTTTTTCATCTTCATACCAACCATAAAAGGTGTCATCAAATAAAACTTGATCACTCCATACCTCCACCTTAGAGTCCCCCAAAAAGGAATACTACACATATATCACCAAATATGGTTGTACTATTATCTATAGAAAAACCTTTACTATTAACCTATCTCTTACTAAGATGTGTTGTTAGGAGCTCCTCCATCACTCTCTAGGAATCTCCAGATTCATGAATGGAATCACTATGTGACTTCCTACTCAGTGCATCAGCTAAAAAAATTTATTTACCCAGTGTATATTAAATATTGAAGTCATATTACTGTAACAATTCAATCCACCATTGTTTATGTAAGTTCAAGTCACACTAGAAGAATATATACCTCATTCTCCTATGATCATCATAAACCAAATAACACTCATCAATAAGGGAATTTCAACCAAACATAAAGTCAAACACAACTATTTCCATCTCAAGATCCTGGATTACAATTTTATGTTCATGGGGATGTAACTATCAAGATCCATAAGAAAAAACTAAAATTTTCTACATCAAAACATGTCCCAACCCAATATGTGAAGTTTCATAGAATAAATCAAAATGAACTCTATCTTATAGAAGATAAAGAACCGAAGCGTTGACCAAACTATCTTTCAAGTACAAGAAATATACCAAACACTGATCCAACCAAAAAAATTATCCTTTTTGTTCAATATTTTTAGATGAATTGTAACCTAAGATGAATCATCTATAAGTCACCTATAACAGCCTTAAAGGACAAAGAAACACCACACATCTATAACTGTCTTGAGGGATTCCTAATAAATTACTGCCTCAATCTTCAAAGGATCCAAAACTACTCTATGTTGGGACACAACATGCCCCAAGAAACGAGATTCATGAGCACAAAATTAACACTTTGAAAACATCCCTAATAGCTACTAATGATGAAGAAATAATAAAATTTTAGGAAAATTTTCTACATACCCTTCCTCATAAACAGATTAAAAAATGTTTTCATGAATGAAAACCACCACAAACCAATCCAAAAACTCCCTAAATAGTGCATTCATCAAACCCATGAATAAATATCAAGCATTCATCACATCAAATGAAAATACAATGAAATCATAATGATCATAAACTCACCCCCATATAATGATAACCTGACCGAAAATCAATATTTGAGAACCAAATTTATCCCTTCAGTTGATCAAATAAATCATCAATCAGTGGAAGAGGATAGGGGTTCTTCACTATCACCTGGTTCAAGTGATGATAATCAATATAGATACACAAAATCCAATCATCATTATTCATGAACAATATTGGTGAACCCCAATAGGACACACTCAGTTGAACAAATCCAAAATACAATATATCATTAATCTTTACTCACAACTCTCATTACTCTAAAGGCCCCATCCTATATAGAAGCACTGTGATCGAGGAAATTCTAGGCTATAGCTCTATCCCAAACTCAATCGCTCATCAAATGGGTAATTTTACAACCTCATTAAGAAAGACAAAATCATATTCTTCCACGGCCCTGGGAAACACCATCCTATGAGCCTTTGATTAAATCAACATCAGTTTGGACATTAAGGAAGATAAGGATGGAACACACCTCTGACACATATAAGGTTCTCACTCACTAAAAACATTAATCAGATCTCTATCATCATCATATAAAAAAAACATGTCACCTAAATAAATCCATGAAACCTTAAACTAAACATACCCATTTCATTCCATGTATGATTTAATATGGCTGTATCTATAAATATAGGAATTTTGGAGTATTTTTTTCCCCATTACTATCTCACAATCATTATATACATCATATAGGTAAGCACAACATCTAACTAGAGTAGTCAATGCCAAGGGAACTAGAAACCTCTCCAAATAAAGTCCCAGATCATGGAATATGGAATGTGATATAAATGTGTGCATCACTTCTAAATCAAACAAACCCTACACCCAAGTAGAAAACAAAAAAAGGATACCTCAAATGATATCTGGCTCACCTAGCACTAGAAATGATTGATCATGTAGTTGACCATCACCTGATTCATGAACTCTATAAACCTAATGATGACCACCTCTATGGTCATACTTTTCTCTCTAAGGATGAGGGGTATCTTTGGGTTATCCTCTTCCTACATCATCTCCTCTATATTGACCCCAAACTAGAGAATCATTCTACTTCTACCTCAACTGAAACCATATCAATGGAGAAATATAAATTGGAACACTAGGTATACGTATCCTTCTTAGAAAGTTTGGGAACTCTCACTGCTAATTAATTCTTCTTCCACTAGAAAAACAAGAATCTTATCTCTTTTTAATTGTCTGAGATCCACCACCCCCAAAGAAATGAGATGAATAGGGATGGTACATACCCCAAAATATTTGAAAGCTCTTATATCTAGGTAACTTGATACTTCATACGACAACTCTTCTTTATAGAGAGTCCTAAAAACTTCCCTCTCATGATGTCCAATTCTGGACATCATCCTCTCAACAACCTATGTTCTTTCTAGCACAATGAGATACATCAACAACATAAATGGGGTTAACTGAGGATATATATATATATGTAAAACCTCATATAAATTCATCTCCCAAGCCTCCTCATCTGAATATAGGTCTGATGCATAATGGATAAGGGTCTAGAAATATATCTTGAACTCTCACACACTAGAACTCCCTTGTCGAAGGCTAGATAGTTCCTATGAAATGGTCTCCTTTTCAGTTGAAGAACTAAAATCTACTCATAACTATTATTGTAACTTCTTCGACAAGACTATCAACTTCATGTGATCCTTGAGGAACTAGATCCACTATTTCCTCACTAATCCATGAAACATCATCACAACCAATGAAACCTAGTGCTCCTTTTGATCATGGATTGATCTAAAATCTATCTCAACCTCCTCCAACCATTCTTCTATCATTGAGTATAAAATGGACCATTCATACTTTTATATACTCTAACACTAAAACTCTTGGTGTTATCTCCCCTAAGTGTCATCTTCATAAATCTCTACTCTATGGTGATCTACTGGCACATCTCGTTGAACATCATATGTGTGAACCTAATGAGGACATCAACTAGGATCCATACCTAAAAAATAAAAAATGGTTAGAGACTCCTAAATTTGGAATATGAAACATTTAATATTTATTAATTATTTATATATTTTATATAATTTTTAACCTAATCCCATGGACTACCCATATAAAACACAGGTGAAAGGAAGAATAATGCATGATCCTTTCCTAGGTCTCTACCCCACAACCAATGTCACTTCACTTAGAAAGATTATTAAATATAAAGTTTCATGCATTAGATCATAGGGGGAATAAATACTCATGTATCACCTGGTATACCTTGTTTACATTTCCTACTAATCTCATTTGACACCATTTCCCTACCAACCCATTCATTATCACCTCTACCTAACTTCAAAATCCATCATATCCATAAACCTAACCTGATACCACTCTATCACAACCCTCTCCCCCCATCGGTACCCATCTCAAGATAGAAATGTGAGAAGTAGGATAGTGACTTCCTGAATATCGCCTCCAATATTCTATGGGATGGAAAAAATCACTAAGGGTGTATCGTACAAACAAAAGAGAGGCCTCACCCTCTAAGAGAGCAATGCGAAAGAAAGAGATAATAAAAGTACATCGATCAGTTCATGATTATAAAGATGAAAGAAACCAAATTACATACATGTAATGTTATAAAAAACTAAAAAAACTAAAAGTGAAACTAAAAGTAGCATAAGATAATCTCATTAGTAACCACGAAGACGATATAGCTCCTATAAGACCATGAGCTAGTAATGTTCATCATGATCTCAAACCTACTCCTGATAACTTAAAAAATAGATTATATATATATAGTTTGAGAATAAAAGGTATAATCAGTAGGATCCTCCCCATAGCCTCTTGTGTAAAAGATAAAGAATGCATACTAAATATCACTGAATAATAAGTTAAGAAAACTCATCACCTAAATGAGTATACTAAGTTTCCATTTTCACCATGATTATATCTCACCAATTAACACATAAAATATAATGTATAATATAATATAAAATGAAGGTACACCACTACTGCATCCCCACTGGTTTTCTACTCTACCCCAATGTCTTACGTATTGAGTCATCTCTCCACAAAATCCATCATGAAGGCACCTTGGCTAAAGTATCACAACATATACCTCATGCATCACATCATCTCGTCATCCCATTAAAAATATTCATATAGTAACTATGTAGTTTTTAGGATCCATCACATCCCATACATAGAGTAAGGGGCCTCAAGCCACCATAGCCTTTACAAATCATGCATATAATAATCATTTGGATACTATATACATAGATACATGTGTGTGAAATAAAAAAAAAGAAATAAAATGCATCTACTCACATATATGTGTAAACTAAAAACTATGAAATACATCATATAAAACTACCAATAGAAGAAATCAGGGCCAGAGGGGGAGTCAGTCATTCATTCCTTGCTAACCTGGATGTTGGGTAAAACACCCTGTTAAAGTCCATTGGGGTTTAGTTTTCCCATGTACATGGATTAGGTAGTGTATGAAATAAAAATATATATGATATATAATACATCTCAAAACCACACTTTAGGAATGACCAAGTCCAAGTCTCAACTGCAGCTATCATAACTCAGACACCCAGTCGCCACTACGAAGGATTTGATATTATATAAGCACACAAGAATTTAAGATGGATTACATTAAATTACTTATTTAATTTTTAATCATTTAACATTTTTTAAATTAATTTATTATATATTAGTTATCCATAAAAATTATTCTAAGTTACATTTCATTAACCAACAAAGTGAAGTCCATGCCCTCCAGTCATAATCCAAACCCAGCCCATGGTTTCTAAAGATTATCAACTTTAGCACTTGAAAAATACAAAACTCCATGGGTTAACTTATTTATTAAACATTTTCATTCCATAATTATAGGTACTATATGAAACATCCTAATATAACTTCAACAAATTCATAACTATGAATATTCAGTTGCCTCAAGAAATGGGGAAATGAATGCATATAAACAAGAAACATTTCGATCATAACTTTAAATAGATTTATTATCAAGAAACCATATCAACATTAATCACATCAATGGGTGATCCGATATTCAAATAGTTCCATCAAACCTAGTTCCATCCCAAACACCATCATGCATATCAAATGCATCGCATTGTTATAGGCACCCACTACTGCCAAAAACCCAGGCCTCTACACCCATATCTCATTAACTGAAAGTCATCCCAGGTTCACATCACAACACATAGCATGGATCATATCCAGAGTAACAAAAAAATGTGGGGGGTAACAAAAAAGGTCAATAGGGAAACCAGTCCCTAAAAAAGTGGTTAGCATTTACATGATAATGGGCTCTCATAGCCCCACCACAAGGCATTTAACCTTTACAAGAAAATGGGAAAACTTGGGGAAAAATATTTATATTTATTAAATAGATGGTTCTTATTACATGTTTAATTAATAGATTAATTTATTAAAGCTTGTGTATATGGTTAACCTAAGGAATCAACTATCATAAGGTATCATTTATTTAAACATGATCTTAAGCATCAATTCTATTTTCAACAAACTATGAGAATAATAGCCTTATTTTACAAGCCTTTATCATTATTATCTACATCAATTATTTGATCTTGAGTATCTTTAGTCAATTACATTATCACATAGATGAAAAAACAAATTATACATGAAATTATCTTAAATTTGATTACCATCAGATTATAAGAAACAACGGTTTCAATAAATAAGACTTGTTATATTTATTTTCAATCCAAAATTTTTTCCAAATTACATTATTTACCAATTTCAATAAAAATATCATACTAACAGAAAAATAAGAAAAATTCCACTAAATCATAACATGTATATCACACTATCAAGAAAATAAAGAGTAAAAATGTTATCACTGTGGAAACACAAACGATCATTGACCATAAAACAATTCATTATTAATTTAGTTTATCCTTTATTAGGGTTAATTCCACCACCACACAAAAAGATAAATCATGATAATTTATGATTGAATATAAAATATATTATAATCAATGAATCCCCTAATAAAAATAATCAATGTTATTCAACAATAATATAATGAAAACAAATTTCTCTAATCTCTTCTTTCATAAGAAAACTATGACCTCCCAAGGTCATCATTCCATGAATGAACTAAAAACAACAAGGAAACTCCATTATAAAGTTGGTGATAAAACACCATAGGGAATGATATTTAATTAAGAAGAAACCATAATAAAAGATTAATAACTAACCTCATATCACAATGAATCAAACATGGGAAGTCGAGGATTGAATCTGATCAAAATGTGGTTCAAAGGCCTTCAAAAAGATCTCCAGTGCACCTAGGGTTTGAGTGGAATAATTGGGAGAAAATTTGGTTGGGATGGGTTTTCAAGTATTTATAGACACCCTTTGAAACACCACACCAAGCCCCATACCACTTGCACCACAGCATAGGATGGGCTAACATGGTACATATTACAGTGTAGCACTAGGAACCACGTCGTAGCCTGCCTAGTTAGAGGAATGTCTAAGGAACATGACACCTTACACATTGTAGATCCTATATAATTGGGTAGGTGATATGTTGTATCCAAAACCACCATGTTTTAGAACCAAACAACCCTTAGTGGAGACTATGATATAGCAAGACTCCAAGTTGTAGAGGTTCTAAATTTTGCAAAACTGACCAAATTCCACTCGAGGTCCTTTATGCCACAGTTATCCACTCTACATCGCTTCCACTCAACGAACAAGGAAGAAATATTCCATAGACTTCATCTACACTAAATCCATTAAAAAATGGAAAAAAATTATGAAATCCCCATCTTGGGACCCTATGTTTTAGTCAGCCCCACTACACCGCAACAACCAAGCTTATGGAAATGCCTAAGGATCCATGGAATAGATACCTATGTTAGTATGAGATTTATCTTAACTCCTATATTTAATTTTTGAAACACATTGGAAACACATAAAAACACCCAAAGACCAAATATTTCAAATGGAATTGGTTTCTAGGGCCCGAATACTTATAGATTTATTCCACTATGGACCTACATGCATCGTGAAAAACCCACTAGAAGAATTTATTTCTAATGAAAGAAATTTTCAAAATTAAAAGGCACAAAAGTAGTAAAGGACCAAAGAAAATATCCTAGGATCAGATATAATCTCAATAAAAGGATATGAGAAAATCTAACATGTGGAACTAGCAATCCAACATACTGGGTGGACTCACACAATGCACATGCATAGAAGAACACAACATCATTTAGGTAGTAGGATATAAAAAAAATAAATTTGAATAAAAATATTACAGTGTTAGGTTATAACACTATAGATTTTAATAATTTCAAATGGATATCAATATTCTAATCCTCTTCTTCACGTAAGCTCTTCCCATAATAAATTCTGAATAACCTTCAACACTCTCCACCAAAACCATATACTAGGTTAGGAAATGATGAATTTTGTCTACTTCAGTGGCCCTTAGGAACATAAAAGAGGATCTCTTATGAGATACTATAAATATTTATAGGCACTAGGAACTAGAATTACCTAGTTCTCTCTTCTCAAACAAGTAATAAATTAGAATCTATAACTAGAACAAAAACCCCCTCTAAAACTGAATGAATTAGGTGGATCCTGAGGTAAAATAATGATGGAAATTGAGGCATTAGCGAGTCAAGCAGTAGATATGGTATTTCAAACACATGGATGGACATAATACAATATATGATTCAACTGATTTCCTAGGAACAATAGGGATGGCCTTGTGGTACCAAGTTATTCACTACTAAAATGTAACATGGATCGGGTCACCCTTAAATGATCCAGGGTATACCCTTATGCGATCTAGGTATCACCCTTATAAGAACCAAAAAGTGACCTTATGAAAGATAATATTTCCATTACACAAGACAGGATTACCCATATGGGAACCTGGATTACAATTAAATGAGCCAGGATTACCCATCCATGAGTCAGTCTTACCATTCTGTAATCTTTGATTACCATCACATGATTCAGGATTACCCTTGAATAACCATGAATTGCCTTATGCAATAAATATTTACCTTTACATAGTCAGGAATTACCCTTACACAAGAACCATTTATGGGGTAAATAAAACCAATAAATTCAAAATTAAAAAATAATAAAATTTTGAAACAATTTTTTTAGAGAAAAAATATGCAATTAAATCGTAAAATATATACAAAAATAAATATGTGTTAAAAAAATTAAATGGAAAATAAATAAATACATGCATGAAAATATTAAAAATATCCACCTTTGAAATAAAAATGTTATAAACATGATGGTATTCCCAAAACCTAGGTAATTGAAATGTTACTACATTCAAAATTCCTAAACAATGTCTAAACTTGTAAAATTGAACACCCTTAGTCAAACTATCAGCTGGATTTTCCAAAGTATGTATCTTAGTGACACATACCATCCCATTTTCAATGAAATCCCTAAAAAATGTAATCTAATATCTATTTTATTTTATCATCCATGGAAAACGTGACTTTTAGAAAGACACAATATAGTATGACTATAATAAAAAACTTTTATATTATAATAATATAAAGAAAATTCATTAAATAATACTTTTAACCAGCTTTCCTTTATGATTGTTTTATTTAATACTATGTATTCATCCTCGATGGTAAAAAGGGAAGTAATGGATTTAATATTAAATTTCCAAGAAATATAACCACCATAAGATAATAATACATAAAAAGTGATAAATTTTAGTATAGTTAGAATCATCAAATACACCAATATCTTGACTATAAGAATCATTTTTGTCAAAAAAATATAAAAATAAAAATACATGGGAACATACCAGAGTAAAATTCTAATGCATTACAGTAGGGATTTCCAAGACTTCCCATAAACCCTCTCAAGGTTCAAACATAAAATTCTATATCTGGAAGAGAACATATCATGGAATACATAAGGCAACCTACATTATTTTCCTATGGGATATTACTCATATAATAAATATCAGAATCACCTCTATGGGTTGGGGAAATGAAACTTAAAGTGATAACCTAAGGAAAGACTAATTTTCTTCATGTTTTCAATTAAAAATCATTTAATAACCTTATAATTATAAGTCAATTGGGATAAATACAACATTGTTTCATTTCTATCCCTAGTAATTTACATACCATGAAATTTATTTCTTTCCCTAAATCTTTCATTTCAAAGGAATTGTAGAGAAGGTTATTCATAATATTTTTTGACCCGGTGTCCTTTAAAATTACATGAATATAGTCAAAATATAGAAATAAATAAATAAAAATATTCTTGATAGATTTAAAGTAAACACAATTAAGATATTTACTTCTATCAAAATTATTCTTAATTAAAATGGAACCAAAATACTTAAACCATTGTCTATATGATTTCATAAGGATATACATAGATTTTCTCAAAATTCATACTTGATTTATTTTAAATTGAAATTATTCATCTAACTTACCATGTAAGAATTAATTTTTGATATCCAATTTTTCAACCTATAAATCATTTTAGGAAACAAAGGATAAAAATAATCTAATGGAGGAATTATTGACAATAAGTGATAAAAACTCATTGTAATAAATTACTTCACATTATAATAAAATCATTGAAACAATTATATCTTTGTAAATAATTTTATTTTAACCATATTTGTCCAATTTATTTTAAAAATATATTAAAAACCTATAAGTTTCTCCTTTTCAGGTTTGATAAAAATTATCCAAGATTTTTTAAAAGAATATAATCCATTTCATCTCTCATGTAATGATGCCAAAACCTAGATTCATCATATTTAAGGGATTTTTTTAATCTTTTTGGTTCATAACTACATAAGTCAAAACCATTTTTAAAGGTAAATATAGTGATATCAACCTCAATAAACTGGGTTGTAGGCCTAATTGTTCTTCTTGTCCTATCATGAGTCAGCCATTAGTCACTCTAATCACCATCTATCTCAACCTTAGACTCAAATTTAGATTCACTAATAGGTTATGATTTAATGTGAGTCTATTGGGGTGGATTAGTGGAGACATCCCCAAGTTTAGGATATACTTTTATCTTTAATCTAGCCTCAAAACCAACAAGTTCAGATGTATGAAATTGGATAGGATCATAAGCATCCTATTTAGAAGTAGAAGCATCATGGAAATCAAAATCATCACTAATTTTAAATTTCTAGAAACTATGAATATCTACCAAAATACTATACCCCTTGATTCCATGGGTGTATCCCCCAAAGATACATTTCACATCTATAGATTCAAGTTTATCAGTCCCTATAAGAGCATACGTAGTAAAAAAACATCAATATTTTAAAAATAGGGGTGAAATAATCCATATATATTTAGGTGTTTTGAATATAATGGCTCAAGTGGGGCATATATTGATTAGATGAATATTGGTATTAGTAGATTATTCCAAAAAGTACTTAGGAATACTAGAATATAAGAGCATGTTTCTCACTCTTTCTAAAACATTCATATTCATCCTATCTGCAAGGCCATTCTCATGTGGGGTATATACAACATTTATTTGTTGAATAATAACTTTATAAATACAATATTATATGAATTAATTGGAAACATAATCTAGACCATTATCAGTCCTAAGGTTTTTGAGTTTTTTTTCTATTTTCACTTTCAACACTAGACTTCCAAATTTTTAAATTTTCCATTATCTCATATTTTTTCTTGAGTATATCAATAAACACTTTCCATTAATAATCATCTATAAAGGTCACATAGTAATACCCCCCACTATGGGAAGTAGTCCTATTGGTACCTAGAAAATCGAAATTTTCATATTCTGAAGGGGATATAGATATAAATTTAGACCTCTTAAAACTATCACCTTTGGATATACCAAGTACATAGTCTTTACAAAAGGGAAGACTATATAGGGTTAAATAATTTAAAATTCCTTATTTTCTTGGTTCATTTATCCCTATTGAACTAACATGTATTAATCACATGTTACATAATAATGTGTTATCTATCATAGGGAAAAGAGGTGAATTTAATTATTTCATATGAATCCTGCCATCTAAGATAAATAAACCATTGGTGAGGGTTCCTCTCATAAAAATTAGTGATCCCATAGAGATCCGAAGACTTCCTGGATCAGACCTAAAAGAATACCCCTTTTGGTTTATGAAACCTAGAGAAATAAAATAACACTATAAATCAAGAACCCATATGACCTCCTCTATAGATTTAATCAACCCATCATGTAATTCAAGAGAGACAGTACATCCACCCATGATTGGAAATCTTTTATTATTTCTAAGGTAAACCTATCCATACTAAACCTCTCTTCAGATATTGAAGTAGCCACATTTGGAACACATATGAACAGAACATCTTGAATCCAGTATCATCAAAGCAAACATTTAGAACATTAATAGTATCACAACCTTATTCAACTAATAATGAATGGTCACTATTATTAGTGTTGTTATTAGAAATATTCCCCTCAGAAAAATCACTTCTAATGTGACCAGACTATTTACAATAAAATCATTTTATTTTCTCACCCCAAGTCCATGATCATATCCTAGAATTAATCTTACCACTCTTTCTTCCCTCTCTACTAAGGCTTGCCTCTAATGTTAATCCCATTAGATTCCTTCTTCACGGAACTAGGATTATTCATTTTAATTTATTTAGAAAATAAGGTAGAATTAACTTCTTCTAGATTTAAGGAATCCCAATAAAAAATAATTGAATATTTAATTAAATTATAAGAGTCACCTAAAGAGGTCTGCAGTATGATTTCCAAATCCTCATCATCTAACATAACTTATATATTATAAAAATCATGAACAATTTTATTAAAATCATCAATATGAGTACTGAATATAGTTCTAGGATGTATACTAAAGTTATCTAATCACGTATTATTATGTATTCAGTATACTGAAGTCTTTTTCAAATATAGAGTTTCAATTTTAGACTAGATTTGGGTAGAAGTGGACTCATAAGAAACCTCACAAAGGACCATATCACTTAAATATTGGGTCATTAAACTACGACTCTTCCTAGGCACAATAATAGTTAAATCAATTTCAGTAGTAGAATATTTTCCTTCATTGAGTAGGGTGGAAAATTTATTATTAGGCTAAGATAGGGAATCAAGGAGTTCATTTTGATCTAACAGCACATTCATCTCTATCCTCTATAGGCTAAAATTATTTTCCATATCGAACTTGTTTATTTTAAATTTCCCTAATCCCATTATTCTATATTAAGTAGACTTTATACCAATTGTTAGTGTCTATATTGATGTGTTAGTCCCTATGTAATATCATGTAATCCACTAATTAAAGTATCATGTTCATGAATTTTTTTAGACATCATTAAAAATAAAAAAAAATAGATGGGATAAGGTGGATTTAAGATTAATATAGTGCATGAAAGGTAAAGAAAAAAAATATATAACATGATTTGGTTCACTATGGTCCAATGATAATGATGATACCATTACTAAAAGGATTTATTACTAATGAAAAAATGGATATATTATAAGACAAAATATAAGTAAAGGACTAGAGAAAAGATCTAATGAATAGATCTAACTAGATTGGTTGACAGGGATGAAATTTTTCATTTTGAACTAGAAATTTGACTTTATAGTAGGAATCAAACTATGCACATGCATAGATTTATACAACATCATATAGTAAGAAAAAACTAAAAATAAGAAAGCAGAATAAACTTCTTATGAAATCTGGTTTCAAATCCAAAACTAGCAAGAATCTCAAATGGAGGTTAAGATGTTGATGATCTCCTCTATGTATGTTCATCTTGTAATGAAGGCCGAAGAACCATTAATGATTTCCAGAAAAACCATACACTAGTTTTAGGGAAATTGAATATTATCTACTGTATAAAACCTCAGGAATCTTAGATAGGATATCCTTCAAGCTTCTCTCAATCTACCTCAAGAACAATAAACCATAACTCCTTGATGCTCTCCTATCTAACCAACAATAACTTTTAATCCAAGACTTGAGTGAAAAAAATTCCAAAATGTCTAGGGAGGATTGTGATGTGAAATAATAGTGGAATGAAAAGTGTTATTAATTCATACATAAGATGTTGGATGTTGAATACATGGATGAGCATGATGAAAGATACGGTTTTGCTGATATCCAAGACACAATAGGGATACCCACACAATAGTAGGTGGTTTACCATTGAAATGTAACATTGATCAATTTACCCTTATGAAATCAATGAGCTACCCTTATGTTAGATAGGTCTTTAACCTTATGTGAAACAAGAAGAAATCTTATGCGATCCATGATCATCCTTATGTGATATAGTAATACACATACATGATCCAGGATTACCCTTAGGTGAGCTTGGATTACACTTACATGAGTTAGGTTTACCCTTATGTGATCTGATCTTGACTTTGTGTAACCAAACATTTTTTTACACAGCTAGGAATTAACCTTACACATCTAGTCATTACCCTTACACAAGATCTAGCAACAGGGTAAGGAAAACTGGTGAATTAAAAATTGAAAAATGATAAAATTGTGAAACTAATTTTTCATTAAAAATGTGGCATCTATATCATGAAATATATATATAAATAAATATTTTTTAATACAATTTAGTTTCAAATAAATAAATCCATGCATGAAAATTTCGCAGTATGGTTAGAGGCTTCAGATGATAGGATGAATATATAAAATCCATGAAACCTTGAAATATAAAAAAAGAATAAGAAGTTAATAAATAAAATCATGAAAATACACAATAATAATTTAACTGTATAATTAATAACCATCTATTCCATCTAGTCAAAGACTGTCTAACAAATTTCCATAAGTGTGGACATCATATCTGGTGGTATGTGAATATCGATGTGGCAGACTCCGCCTATAGATAACATCTTTATATTTATATTTCAAAATATAAATTTATACATATTATTTTCAAATAATAGGTAAGGAAAAATATACCATCATCCAGGTAGATACTCCTATAAAACATCACTATCAATGGACACTAGTAGAAAAATAGATTTTAATGTCAATTTTTTTAACAATAACATTGGTTTTTTATCCAACTTCAATTCAGACAACATTGTAAGTTTTATTTTTAATATCTGTTTACTCAACCAATGATAAAAACATTTATTTTCATGGTTTTATATTTAGGTTATAATAATAACCAATTTCAAAAGTGAAACATTCAACTTTTTATGTCAGTTTTTTTCATAACCGATGTCAAAAGTGCTTTCTACATCAGTTTTGTTGATAACCTTGGTGGAAAAGGTAATATTTTCTTAGGATGTAAAAAGTAGAGTACTCTCTTAGAAGAAAACATGAAAAATTTGAACTAAAAATTATATGAAAAAAATGAAAAAAAAAAGAAAATTAATCTTAACGATTTGTCTTAATTTAATTTCTTGTGGTAGTTTTCTTCAAATTGATATGTTTTTTGTTGATATTCCACTTATTTTTAGGAAAGAACTCATGTGGTAGCCACAATGGAGGTTGATAATGAATTCAAAACTCTGTATGGTAAATCTCAAGCTGAATATTTATCTTTTGAACTCAATTGAAAGAATTATACTTGGTTATAAGAAGATAAATCATCAAAAAACTTGTTGATGAAGAAAACCAATAATAAATAAACAAAACAATAAGAATAAATACCATGTTAAAATCCTCAAATATATAATCGATAAAAATATTAAGTGGATCATAGAGGTTTAGTTAAAAATATTTAAAGATATAATATGATAATTCATATAATAGATGTCAAAATATATTTGGTGGTGATGTAATAAATTTTAGGTGGTATTTTAAAATTTGAAACCACACTGTGAAGAGGTTGAAATACTAATTCCTTGCAATCGAAATTTTACTTTTAAAATCAGGTATATATATAATTGAAGTTATTATGAGGGTTTTAACATTTTTTATTAAAAATGACAATAAAATAGTTGTTTTGACATCAGTTTTATACAAAACTGACAATAAAACACTTCTTTGGGGGGTTTCCACATCAGTTTAGAAATAAACTGATGTGGAAACCCCCTGTGGATTGGTTTTTATGTTAGTTTCTTATAAAAAAGATTTTAAAATACTGACATGAATGCTATTATTTTCAACTAGTGGGTGCCTGAGCATATGGATCTAAGTGAGGGATGCACTCCCATAGACACATCTGGATAATAATAACATGTTATATGATCTAAATCTTATACATGCGACACGTGCTTCATAGAAATATTTATGTATAAGGCAGTATGAAAAATACCAATTATACCTCTCTACCTAACCGAGTCATTCATGTAACGTTAAATTAATCAAGTGGATAAAATTATTGGAATGACCGATAATGATCATACTGATAATAAGTCATAGAATTTATGCACATGAAAATCTCAAAACAATTATATCTTCAGCATAGTTGACTAGATGGGTGAAGTTCTCATCTATCTATGGCATTCATAATCAACTCTTGATGATACAACTTCCATCATTCTAATCTGCAATGTCTAGTACTCTGTGAAATAAATCAAAACAATCTACACCACCTTAGCCCATCACAGTTGCACCCTTCATGGGGAGGCCCAAAATAATGGAAACATCTATGAGATTAATATTCATCACTACCTATAGAAAATGAAATATATGTGTATTTGGAATCTGTATCTCTATTAGGGAAAAAATTATTTGATTATTGATAAAGGTTATTTCATGCATTGCTACATCAAATAACCTGACACAATGAATATGGGGGATGATAGTAGGTGGTGGTTAAACTTAATGGAAATGATGTGATCATTGTACACTCAGATTAGGAACATGGACTCCCTATATTACTAGATGTAAAACATTTCTATCCTAGAATGTGAGAAATGTAAGGAACTAAATCTCTATATTTAATATCATTTTCACTTTTAAGTTAATTTAATACAATTTTCAAAATAATTTTTATAAAATTATAAGAAGAAAAATTAGGTATACAATTATTTTTAATAATTAAGCATTATTATGAAAAATGATGTAAGAAAATAGATGTGACTTATTTTGTGGACTTAGTCTGGAAATTTATTGTTTTAATGATATCCAATAATGTTTAATTTATTTCTAAATAATTTTGTGTATATATGGAAGAAATTTATTTACCAGAGAATTAAGGAAATTATTTTGAGTCTTTATATGACCATATTGATGCCCACCAAATATGACCTGGAAAAATCACAAAGGAAAGAATACCTAAATATGGGTATTATTTTCCCTAAAAAAAGAAATGGAAAAAAGGAGGTGTCCAGGACTCCCAGATTGTGTGAGCCTTAAGAATATTCACAGTCGTGTTACCATCATAAGGTCACACGAAGGGACTCAGTGCAGCAAACAATCTGTGGATGGTTCTATAAATCCCCTCTCAATAAATCCTTCTGCTCTTAATAAATAACTATGGGCAACTAGTAAGTTCATGTTGGTATCCAAATAAACTCGCCCAGGCCATGAGGCTCATCATAATCATACTCTTGACAAAACCACCTAAAAATCCTTTGAAAATTAAAGAAATGTGTCAAAATATTGAAATCCCTTAGTGTTCAAAAATATCACATGCCATATCATCATTTAAAAGGAAAAATTTCCTTGATGATACCCAATAAATATCTCATGACTCTTGAATCTTTGTAAAATAAAACAAAGGGAACAAAAATTAAGGATTCAGGAGCTACTCATGGTCACTAAATTACATTTGATGCACCCTTGGAAATTTGCAAAGCACTGTGAGACTCTGGAGACATGTCCACCTCATATCTAAAAATCCCTTTGGATTTACAGACTCACCATGCGAAAGTCCTTGAGTATTTCTAGGAAACTTCATGCTTCCCCTTCATCTCCCTAAGGAAAAATGGATAGATTTTTCCATGACATGATTGCACACCCTCCATAGGACCCATATTGGTCATGTAATGTATCATAAAAAATCAAGAAAATGTCCTTGATATTACTCATGAAAACTTGAAAAATCCCTCACCATTGTAAAATAAAACAAAGGAACTAAAAAGGGAGAGGTCGGGAGCCCTCGCAGTTGCTGAAAGACATGAGACACACCCAGGACGTCCACAATGTGGTCTCACAAGACCCCTAGAAAAATCACCCTTGCCTCATGAAAAGTCCCAAGCATGGAATCAAACTCTCACGAAAGCCTTTGAACATTTAAATATGATTATATGTAATTCCTTCAGCATAATTGCATGATAAAATAAGTCTTAATTAATCATCAATAAACTAATAAAGTAATCATTGAAGTAAGAGACTCACAACCACTGAAAATCAGTTGATGTGCTCGAAATGAAACACAAAAAAGGCTCATGAAGATGTGTGGCACCCCCCCCCCCTTGAATCCATCATGGATTCTCTCTAGATACTCCATGAAAATTGAAGAACAACTGAGGTGCATATGCCTATAAATCCCACACCCTAGCATGAAAAATTCACCACTACCATATGATGGGTTAGACTCTATCCCTCTAAATCTACCAGGACTGTGCATGGAATAACTCTTGGAGTCTTGTGCTGGTATTAGAGTGGATTTATCAGAGTAAGTAGATATCATGACCGGAAAGATTTCCTTCAGGTAATATACCATCAAAAATCCTGATCAATCATGTTCCATACTTCGCATGATCATTTATAGATCACGCGAAGGACATATGGAAAGGAATATGATCCCACATTTATATTGGATCATTTGAGATTTGAAGTAAATTGAAACTAAATTGATATAAGGAATTTATGGTATAAGAAAGAGAACATAGACTAAAGGTGGAGGTCTTAAACAGAAATAGGTTCCCAGACCCTCATGTTCTTTACATGACCCCCCTCAAGGATGCGCAACAACATTAGGACACGTCAACAAGATCTTGTGATGTTCCTTTATCATTCCAATTAGGTCATGTAAAATCATTTGTATGTACTATATCAATTCACATGGTCTCCCCTTGGAATGTCACCTTAGTCTCATAAAGTCCCAATGGACTTGCCGCCCAAGCCTCATGATGACTTGCAGATTCATTGTATGAATCATATAATGGAACTCGATCATGTCATCCAAGTATCACGGGCGTATCCATGCATGATAAAATAGACCTCACAACACCCTATAGGTGAGTCAGCTGAGACTTGTGATGATCCATATACATATTAACTAGTACTCATGATTCCATCTAAGGATGTTAGCCAAGACATGTGACGCTCCCTAGACATATCAACTGGGACTCACGATGCCCTCTAGTGATGTTATCCAAGACATGTGAAACTCTATGGACATTTCATTTTGGACATGAGATGTCCTCTAGTGAAAACTATCTAGATCTTGAGATGTCCTACAAATAAGTTAACTAGGTCACGCGACACCCTCTAGATAATAAGACCAAGAGGAAAGGGCATCCTAGGACATCATCACCTTGTTCGTCCTCAGTGTGTAAGTCACGTCCACAATAGAAACCTTAGAGTGTAAGCCCCAATTAAAGGGAACTTCTAAGACTCTAATTCCTTTCATATTTAGGATACTAGGCCACCTATCCTTGAGTTTTGAGCTCTATGTTGATCATTTTGGGAAATATCAACATTTAAGTCCCTTATTTAAAGCAATTACATTGATAACTTATTATCCCTTGTTTCTAACAACAAGAATGGATCTCATGGGTCTTAGGGTGTTCCATTGTTCATGCCATCTATACCATAAAACCTTGGGTTACAAGGGAAACCTTAGAGTGTAAGCCCCAATACTGTGAACTATGGGAACTCTAATTCCTTTAATAACCAAGATATGTAGGATTCCTTCCTAAGGACCGAGCTCAAATAAACATATATTTTGATGTAAGATTAATATCCATTAAGGCCTAATCATTCCCATGGGATGGTCACTATATCCCATCCACCATAAAATTGAGATATAAACTCAACTATGATGGCTATGATTCATGCAATAACTAGGACACATATGACTCCTTTTTAAGGCCTAAGCTCCATAAAAACTCCTTTCATGGAAGTCCTAATGCATAATTATTATTCCATGAGTAATTATATTGACTTTTTTCCATCCCAAGTTTCTCACACCGAGCATAGCTCATGTGGGATTAGGGAATTGAAATAATAATGTAATCTACATCATAAGTCTCTATAATGACAAGGGTAACCGCAAAGTGTAATCCCTAAACAAAATAACTATGATGAATCTTATTCCCATCATAATTGGGATACATAGTTTGTCCCTTTGGGACTCGATATTGAACACCCAATGTCCCATACAAACCATATAAGTCCTTTCTTCATGAATTTAAACTACAAGTTTCCAACAAACTATATGGGTTTTGAATCCTTCTATAACCAGGATACATTGGATCCCTCATAATGGATCAATCCCATCCTCAGAATATTAACCAAAACTTTTCATGGAAGTTCATTATGAAACTACTTGTTATATGGCTTCATCATATGAGAAAATCACCTATTAATGTAAGATGATGGAGAACCTTGGATATATACAGATGGGTTCACTAAGGAGTCCTTGGTATTCAACACATAAAAGAGAATTAACTAAAATAATTTTGGTGGGGTAACTAGTCTTATATCATGATTATGAAGAGATTCATGAATATATCTTAAATCTATAAGAGAGTATGTAATAATTCACCCCAAAAGGTTTTGATGATCTTGAACTCCCATCCTCTCGACCAATGTGACTCCCCAAGAGTTATTGGGCCTGAAAACCTAGATGGCCAGCAACATTTGGAAAGAATGTTTTTACCCAGGTATAGATGGGGGGACACTTTGGAGTTTTTGGGAAAAGTGATAATGGTAGCCTGGTGTTCATGATTGTTCACAAAATATCCCCACGAAATCAACTGTCAAGAAAAACCTATTCCATGCCATGAATCCCAATGAAACAAAAACGGTGAACTCAACGTGAATCTCTCTAAAAAAATGATTGATTAATGTCCATTGGGCCATTTCATTTTCACCCTATATACTAATAGAACTAACATGACTGATGTGAATCTATATGGCCCTTTTTTTTAAACCCTATACAAAAAAAAAAGCAGTAAAACTGACATGATTTTACAGATGATCCTCTATAACTAGATTTTTCATAAGTATATCCTCATTTTGACAACTCCAAATGAGAAGAAAGGATGAATCGAGAATATCATGACAATTGTGTTAATGATACATATATTATTAAGAAAATTGTTCCTAAGATATTACACTAATTGGTAACCTTGTTCGTTGTTGTCTATGTGATTGTAGATATTCATAAACATCTGAATCTGAGATAATGTCTTCATCTTCCATCATTCACTCTGGTAAAACATATGCGGTAGTAATTTCTATGGTTCAAAAGACAATATCACCTGATGAAAAACTAAAATGATAGGTGGTAAACATAATGGTCTTAAAGTATCACCGACATGGTACAATCCTGACCATGTATGATACCTGTGAGTTTCTCCAAGAATGACAACGGGTGAGTCTATATCTCCCAGAAAAGGATGTTTCAAAGCTAGTATCCCTTGTTGTTATAACCAAATTCTTTAGGGGATTACCCCTAGAGCATGAAAACATCCACCTTCCATAGCTGATGAAAGTGGATCATGAATCCAAATATAGATTCCTTCTGGTTCAGGTTCTACCAAGGAGGGAACCTTTCAATCGTCATCACCAACACCATCCTATTGGTACCCATCAGTAGCCTATTGATTCTAAAATCCTACAGAAATCCGCCTCTGATTTCCATGAACATGCTACAAGGAAGAATCATCAGAGGAGGAAGGTGTTGGATATTCAGGAGAGGTCTCATATCCCCACTCCTACCAACAATGCTTGGTGGCATATTCTGGAAAGAACCAGCAAGAAGGCTCATATCCTTTCTCACTCTGAAAAAGTATGTAGGTATATTCCTGCAGAAAACATGGAGGAGGCACATATTTCTACCCTCATGCATTAATCCCATCATCATATTCAAATGGAATAAAGAGGATAGAATTGGGCACATATACCCTCTTTAATCAAAGAAATATGTCAGTTTATAATGGAGACAAATATTTTGTAGGCTAATATCCCTACACACACTTTTCTAAAATGCCAATATATTTTAGCAACAACTGAAGAAATCTATCGGCATATTTCAGCACTATTGAAGATAAAGGGACAGGTGCATACACATATCCCAATAGCTAGGATAGATCAACTCTGTGATCATCACAAACAAGTGGTTGTAGTAGAGAAAGTGTGCATTCTTGCTTCCATCCAGGAGGATTATAATCATATTTCGATAAAGGATGAGTCATGAGAATGGGATGATACTCTCATTCTAACCGAGGCTCACCAGGTAAGTGTGGAACATGCCTAGTGACAGGGGAACATGAATATTGAAAAAGTCTAACAGCATAATCCAAATCCCCAAGATCGATCTCATATCCCCATTATAACTAGGTATCACTATGTGATAGGGGAAAAAGCCTCGGGATAGGCTCATATTCCTGTCGAAGAAGCCTAGTGGCCTACTCTAAAGGCTATAGATCAGGCATATATCCCTATTATGGTTGGATATGACCAAGTAAGAATGTAACAAACCTTAAGACAGATTCATATTCATGTTAGTGAATCTTCCTGGAATATTACAGCAGTTCATGAATGCTAGGTGCATATTCTTACTTCCATTGATGAATGACTACACCAAAATCATTCCATGTAAATACAGAAGGGGGCTTGTATCCCTTCTTCCATTTGAAAGCCCCATTGTCATATCCGAATGGGGGATGCATATTCGTACTAAGATTATATTCTTGTTCCAAGTAGGGTTCACCAAGTGAGAGTGACACATGCATCGAGGAAGGCTAATACTCCTTCCAAGAAAGACCTTTGGCATATCCCAAAGGCTCAGGATCGAAGTCATACTCACGTCTTGAATAAGGTTCACCAAGTGATAATGGAACATTACTCGGAATAGGCTTGTATACCTATCAATAATGAGACAAATCTTCAGAATATTCTAGTAGCTTCTCAGTAGTAGTCTCATACTCTCGTGGCATGAGAAAATTATTTACAAGTTCCAGAAACCTTCATATAGCAAGATCATAACCCTTCATAATTTAAAAAGTTAGGTCAGCGTATTCCAACCAAGATGCTGAACATGGACCATATTACTAATCTTCTCAATTTTATTGTCTTTGAGTCTATTCAAGAAACATTCTCAACACCACAAGGGTTTTTCGAATCTTTTATCGAAGTGGAAGTAGAAGACGTTCATTACCATGATAGTCCTCCTCGTGGTAGTGTGGAGATGGACCCTAGGAACTCTAATCTGGACATCCACCATGGTCAACCTACCCATGGTGATAACTCCCATAGACAAGGAAATCCTCCCCTTTCCCAAACATCTACATATTGATATTTGTTTCAAACTCTTACACATTCATATAATTAAGAGCTTGAAACACTATGGTCAACTATATATGGTTCCCCAAAAACTTCCATCAACACTCTACTTCAATCAGTAGGCGACCATTAGAGAAATAATCTACAGTTTGACAAGATAGAGGCATTTAAGTCTGATGAGGAGGAGGAAAAAATTACATATGGAGATATTTATCTGAAAATAAACTCCCTATCATGTTATGGTCCCTCTCTACTGCTGACAATGAGATCCCAGATGAGCTAGAAAATGGGTTAATTCCTTATCTATGCCAAAATATGTGGGATAATCATCAGATACTATAGGATCAACATCTTCATAATCCATTATATGACTATCACTATTATAAAATCAATATAATCTATTATGAGCTAGACCTGGATACTATCTCCATGGCTCAAGATCCAAAACCGAAAAAGCATAGTGCAAATTTGCAACATCCTTGCCTCCACTGCATCATGACACTTCTTCATATGATCTCTGAAGCCACATCATTCATCTGTATTTTAGGATGAGTACAGTATATAGCTTTACACTTTTTATCACCCCTATAATAACAGAACTCCTCAGATTAAGTTTCATGTAATGTTATAGCCTCTAGTAAAATCAGGTGACTCAGTAATGCTCCGGCCAGTTGGTCACTAAAATAGAATTACCCCCACTTAAAAGGTTCCCAGAAATAATAAATGGAGAGCAAGGATATCCAATTATAAATCAAACTGGTCCCTTGAAGTAATAATAATTCATTTCAAACACAGGGAACAAAGTTGCATTCATCTGAAAAACTTCCCATGAAGAATGTTTCTTATCATGGGCTATCATCGCACCCAGCTCTCACACAATCACAACTAAACAACATCAAATAATCTATAGTATAAACTTCTATAGGAGTTGTCCAGGAGCGAACCCGATCCCATAGGCCAGAAGAATATCTACAGCCACCTCCAGCCCTCGGATCATCAATTGCTGATAGGATTCGGGACATATCCTCAGCAGTTCCAAGCGAACCCTAGCCTATTGGGTAGGGGGAATTTATATTTTAGTCACCATATCTAGGATCTCAATCCCCTGAAAGGTCCCTATAATAATCAATGGTGATCCAAATCACCCCCAACCCACTGGGATAGGGGAATTTATATCTCTATCTCCATATTGGGAATCATCAAATCTCTTATTGGAGTTATTGGACCCTTGACAATGGGACCAATCAGAGCCAATGGAAACCCTAGATAACCCCCGCCACATAGGGATAAGTTTATTTTTATCTTCATCATTACCTTAGAGATAATCAATCATCTCTAGATTGGGAGGAAAACAGTCAATATCCCACCTATCCCTTCCACCGCGAGACAAACCTTTTATAGTCAGGTCTCATTCGAAAATTGTGACTAGAAACTCCATCAAATTAATTAACCATAGGCCAAGATTGGACAAAATTATGGAAAAAATATATCAGAACCAACCAGGGTCTCAATACAAAAAGGCCCAACATGGCCAAGGATTCAAATAACAACCCTGATAAAGGTAGTGCATAATCAGTTGGATGTGTTTAAAGTAATGGAACAAATACCATTTTCTGATATGCCTCTTTCAATGTATTCACTATCAAAATGGAAAATATTTATCAAGACACAAATACAAAGGTCCCCAATGCATAAAATTTACCCTAGGAGGATGGTGATTTGGATGTACCAAATGAGGTTGTGCGCACCTAGAATCAAAGAAGGCTCCAAAATATAGAACCTTTGAATATCTAGATGACACCTCCATAAAGGAACATTTCCAAGTGGAAAGGTATAGATACATCCTAATCACTACCTAGAAGAACCGAAGTTCCTTCTATGGAGGAACAGTTGTCATGATATGAAAGTGAGATACAATCCATCCAACAACTCAACGAGGAACTAATCAGGGGAAATATTCCCACCATGTATCACCTTCAAGAAAGGACGAATATTACCCCTATTTTGTTTGATCCAAAGAGATAAATATAAGTATCAGATTGAATCTAGATCTAGACAATGAGACTATATAAATGAGGAAGTCAGAAATGATTGTGACTTCTCTCTATTGCGGTAATAGCCTCTCCCTTTCCAGGGTAACCATTTTATCTTAGGAAGAATTGAGAATCAATGGAAAAACCTCATCATCCCCCACCTTATCCATATGTATGGGAGGAGGCTCCAATAGAAGTACCCCCAGAGTTTATTAACATCATCGAGTCCCTGGCTAATCAAATATAATCCATAGAAGGGCGATGTGCACCTGTGCAGCCTGAGATAAATCCATATCCCGATATGGTAGATGACATTATACCTCCACATATCTTTGAAAATACTAAATTATCTACCATTTATGGTGTGGGATACCTTAAAAAACAACTCACACACTTTGCGTATTGATGTAGGCCAATGATGGGCCCTCAAGATCAATAGGAGTTAAGAAAGCTGAGGTGTTTTGTGTAGACTCTTATAGGGACAGCCTTTGTTTGGTATATCAGTCTGTCGGTGAGATTTATTATAGGATGGGAATACCTTCATCGTTAGTTCCTCTATTAGTTCAACTCAACATTTAGGAAGACGATGATCATTGACCTAAAGAAATGTAAGCAACCTGATAATGAGAGGGTGTATGATTTCATAGGAAGATGGAAAGGTTTAACCTATTCACTCAACATCACTCCATCACAAGAGAAACTATTGGAACTCTCTACTACAAAACTTCTAGATGAGTTGTACACACCTATGATCCCTATGAATTATCCATCTAGGTTTTGTCATTTTTATGAAATGGAAGAACTTCTTCAGGAGGATATTCAGCAAACCCAATCTAAAAATCAACTCATGCCTACAGTAGAGGGGAAAAGACAAAGTAAGTTAGAAGTCATATCTATCAATATCAAGCCAACATTAGTGCCCATCTAGGCACCTAGGTAGGCTTCAAACCACCCATCACCTCCTTTCGAGTAGCAACAACCACAAAATCACCCTCAACCAGAATCACTAAGAAATCAGGGTCACTCGGGATTGGAGGAATTGATAAACAAAGTATGTTCCTTCAAAAATGAAAATTTCCCCAGTTATTTCTTATCCACCAGGGATAATAACCATCTCATGTTGCGACAACCCAAGAATCCCAACGAGGTCAACCTCACCATCGATCCTAACTACTGCCCTTTCCATAGATGGCTAGGACATAATATCCAAAATTGTTTCTTCATCAAATACATCCTTCAAGGCATGGTCGATTCAAGATAGGTAACACTGGATAAAACTCTAGAGTAGGTGGCATTCATAACCATTGTCCATTCAAAAGAAGAATAAATATGGCCAAGATTTTTTTCCATGTGTGCGAAAAAGTTAGACAACTACATGACTTGAAAAATAGTTGATCGAACTCATGCCACCCTGAGCGTAAATCTCCATAGACCCACAATAGCTCCATTTCCTAAGAAAAAGTCATCAGATATACCTTCCAAAGTCAGGAATGACAACTGAAAGTAGGAAGAAACATAATAGGAAGATTCATATTCTCCCCTAACACAAGATCTGGCCCTTACAGATCCTTCCCTACAACATTTGTAGCATGGGCACCGCCCCACCAAATAGAATCCTCTTGAGATGAAGAGTTAATATTTGGTTCTGTCAATGTTATACACTTGGAAGACCCATTATCTAATGATTAATGTTCCCTCAAATATTATTTTCTAACATATAAATAAGTAATGGGAGGCTTCATGCGCCAAATCCAAGTATAGATGAGATAGTGCAGTCATGGATAGACCCAATATTCCAATCATATCCCCATGGAAAATATATATACAGGTGAGAGTTGTGGGAAAGTGCTTAGGGAGACCCAAAAGAATAAATTAGGTTCATTGGATCCCTCCAGTATTCACCCAAACCTAATTGTCTTGCATAACCATTTAGTGGGTGTTCAATTATCTGAACAATCCATGAAATTGGGAAGGTCGGTGTGACATGAACCACTAGAATAATATATTCCATCTACTTCTGCACAAGAACTAGATCCATCTACCTTATATGCTTTGGCTTCTAAACTGCATGCCCAGTAGTATCCCCTCCTTAGGAAGCATCAACCTTTGGCACATAAGTATGAAGTTATTAAATATCTGGACACTATTATAACCAAGCTCTCAATCCCTAATACACTCCATCTTTCAAAAGATATCAGGGAGGCACATTTTTTGAAGACCTTTGGATCCCAAGGGAGTTTGATAAAAAATTTGATGTGACTGAGGTCTATCGATTAGAGACTATGTCCTAAGAATTTCATATATCCATCTCATTTGCTGGTCAAGATCATGAAGAATCCACCCAAGGGAATATCATACCCTTATATGTCTTGAAAAGGTTCAATAATTTCAATGTCCAAAGTATTCTAGTTGATAATGGTTCTAGGATCAATATCATCCCAGTTCAAACCCTTCAATTTTTGGGATAGATTTAGGGAGACCTATCTCCCATCAGGATAACTATTAAAGGGTATGATAATTGTGAGCAAAGACCTCTCGGGAAGATCAAACTTGAAGTCTCATTTAAGGAATGCACATCTGATGCTATGTTTATGGTTATCTAGAAAGACACTATATATAATGTTCTTCTTAGAATTACATGTCTCCATAGCCACTTGGTGGGGCATTCAACATTCTATCAGTGTCTGAAGTACCCCTTCAATAGAAAAGTTTTCATAATTAATGGTGATAGTGCCCCCTTCAAGACTTGCATAACCACATATGTTGAATTATATTTCTATAATTTAGGTAAGAAACCAACGGATGATTATGATATAAAATTTTCATCTTCCAATTGATTTTTAATGGCCACAATGAATCCCTAGAGTATGCTCAATAGTGAAAATGTGCTCCCCAAAAATTTGGTTGATGTAGCAGATCTAGTCCCATAGGTTCAAGACCCTTCTGTACTCAGTGACAGTATAGAAATCAATCATCCCCAACATCTCTCTGTAACGACTCAGATAAAAATGGATGATACTATCTCTTCTCATGGCCTCCCTCGCCCTGATGGTGATGGAGAATCACCCATATTTCCATCTTCATGTGAAAATTCATCCACAAACCCAGAGATAGAATAATATGAGGATGATCTCAGTAATTACCCTCCAACATTCGAGGAAGGTGTCTCCACCACCATAGATGATCTTCAGTAGATAAATTTGAGAATAGAAGAAGACTCACAGCCTAATATTATTAGTATCATGAATCCCCGTGAAGAGTAAGAGATGTACATTCCATTTCTAAAGAAACACTGATATTTTTTCACTTAAAAATATATGGAAATTCTAGAATTGAATATGGATGTGTTTGGGAACCATATCAAACTACCTTATGAGCATCAAGGTTTCAAGTAAGCACCAAGGAGGATTCACCCCTCTCATGTCACCAATTTATAGGAAGAAGTTTACAAGTTGGTCAATGTAAACTTTGTCCGAGAAGTGAAATACCCAAGTTGGATAGCCAACATCATCCACATCAAGAAAAATAATGGGCAGATTAGGGTCTTCATTGACTTTAGAGACCTTAATCAGTATTACTCGAAGGAAGATACCCATTTTCAATCATAGAACTTTTAATCTATGAAATCGCTGGATTCCAAGCCCTTTCCTTCATGGATGGGTACTCGGGGTACAATAAAATCAAGGTGGACTCTGAAGATGAAGAATCCACTAACTTTAGATCACCTCATGGGATCTTCTACTATCAATTCATGCCTTTTGGATTAAAGAACACTGGTGCTACATATCAGCATGCTATACATTGAATCATTAAGCTGTTCTTGGGAAGGATAGTTGAGTCTTATGTCGACAACATGGTTTTCAAATAATGACAATGGAACACTCATCTTATATGTGTATTCCATGGAACACTCACTACCTTCCCTCCTCCCATAGAAAAATGATGCAGGAATAGAGAATAGTCTCTGTTACAAAAGATGGATAATGCTAGGTACTGAGACTAGATATTCTGATGTCGAGAAAAACAACTTTGATTTTATCTTCACAGTGAAAAATATGAGGCATTACTTGCAGCACCATGAAGTCCATTTGGTATCTAGTTTTGATCCTGTCAAGTACATCCTTGGTCTTCCAATGTTGAATGGGTTCCTAGCCTGATGGGTGGTCATTATATAGAAATATGACATTCATTTCATATCACAGAAGTCATTGAAATGGAAATCCCTAGATTATTTCCTCATAGCACATCCTACCCCAGAAAATACACTAGAAGAAACTAAGCTCCCATATCAGGAGGTATTCTATGACCATGACGCTCTCCAGACATGGGAGATGTACTTTTGTAGAACCTCTCTAATTCTTTTCATTATAATAATGGAAAACCCAAAGAAAAATCGGGTTGGTCTATGGATTGTATTTTTCTCTCCATACAAAGCAGTCATGACCTACTCCTTCTCACCATCCAAAGGTTGCACAAATAATGAGTTTGAATATCAAGCCCTCATTTATCGAGTGGAATTGGATCGATAACTGCACATAACCTACCTTAATATCAAAGGGGACTCAGATTTAGTTATTTTCATGACCCATCCCAGAGGGACCCATGTCATGACTACCCTAAGCCCGCCTCCGATAGGCCAGGGGCTGGTGACTAGCACTGAGTATGCATATCCCATAAATGGGAGGCTTTAGCATATGTACCTATACACATGCACATATCTCCAAGCCTGAAAAATGATGAAATGTAAAAACACTAAGTAGACAAGTATGCATACCACTTTGATACCAACAACATAGTATGACAGTAGGAAAATGAAGGTAAATAGGGCCAAAATACAAGCCCACCAAAAGAATTGTATGAAAAGTGAATGCACAAGTTCTTGAAACTCATCCGCAGAAAACCCTACCTAATAGGTAGGTGTAGGAAATCTATATAATGTTGTAGAAGCACACCTCATCTACCTAATCACTCTAAGAACCACCTCACCTAGGACTATGTCAAATCATCGAACTTATGCATAAGACATGACACATGCAAGAAAATACCATGCATGGGTGAGTAAAACAATACTCATTAGGAAACCATGAACCACAAAGGAAACCACTATGGAATACACCAAGTATACTACAAAGGAAAAGACACAAAGCACAGTCATCTCACATAGGTATAACTCTAAAGCATAAATAGATGTATTATCAATTGTAGTCCACAAAACTCCCAATTTCAATTTCATCACACAAAGCATCAATGGAGTACAGAGCGTCAGTGTCAGCTCATAGAGCATTGATGTCACACAGAGCATCAATGTCAGTGCATGGAGCATTGATGTCAGTGCACGGAGCATATATGGTGCACATAGAATTATTTTCAGCACGCAGAGCATTCATGTTGGTGCACGGAGTATCAATGTTGGTGCATAGAGCTTCAATGGTTCATGCATCCCCTAAGTCACGTAGTCACCAAGATCACATAGTTATATCCAATTGTAGGATTACACCCATAGAACGCTCGTTCTGGGTGCACATACTCCTTGATCCATTAGGTCAAAAACCAAATTTCACAAAAACTCACTTAGAGTATCTCAAAATTATTGAAATAGTGGGTTCCCTAGACCCAACTATTCAGTGCTATAGATTAACATATCATGTATACTGTTATCTATACATGATTTCATCTTACCATTATAGTTTAGGATTTGTTGTGTCCACTATTTAAATGGTAACATCCAAATATTAATTGTTGTATCAAAAGTTTATAGTATTTCCCATGCTATAATGAGAACCTCAAGATACTATGACATTAATATTAAATATATGTTCTATAGTCTAGATACATCTTAATGATTGGACACAATAGATATTTGACTAGCAGGTGATGGGGGATCATAAGCATTGAGACTTCTTCTCGTGAAGTTTGCACTTAGTGATCTCTAGTAGTGAGGTCAAGAGGACTGAACTGCCAATAGGAACACCACATGTTTCGGGTGTCATTGGATGTTCATATCTACGATCATGTGCAATTGTCTCCTGAGTTGATATCATTATCAATGAATTTCATTTGATTGTGTATTTTTATAAAAGATTAAAACCATGGAAATAAAGTTGTGGAGAGGTAGTTTGTGTTGGGTGTGTCATTAGTGGCATGGCATTGGTAGAATAGTCAAGAAAGGATTTGTATCTTCCGAGTTATGCAAGTAATATATTTCAGACTGTGTTGATATGGATGGCAGAACCTTTATAATACCATTTCCATGGTAGTCAAGGGTAAATCTTTCCAATTAAATCAACAAAATATAAATCAAGAAAAAGGCTATGACACGTGAGTGTGTCCTGTTTTATGAGATATTATAGACAAAGAGATTATATTACACAGTGCGTGTTCGTAGGTTGGTTGTCACTTCTGTGACTATCCTTATCTCTTCAAGGGCCTTGATGGGTTTTTAGATCCCGCTCTTGGTCTCTAAATACAATTCACTACTGTCGAGATAAGGTCCTAGAGGGTCACACAAAATAGCATATTAAATAATCTTCCCTATTCAGCTGAATAGGAGTTTTTGGACATGGTGGGCCCCACCACTGAGGTCCGAGATTTTTCCAAGGTAAAACGATCACCAATGCAATAAATGAATTTATATTATTTGAGTTTAGAATAATAAGTATTGAATTTATTTATTAAATTTATTTAAGAGTTTTAAGTAAATACATGAACAAATATTAATTGACGAATATTAAATTATTCAAGGTTCAATTAATATTTATGGGAGCAACGAGTCGAGTTAATGACTCAATTATTATCATGTAATATATTTTAATTACAATTTAATTATAATAATATTTATGACTTGGATTAGTAGTCATAAAATGTCATTGATAGTGCGTTAAGTATCCGGGGTTGGCAAGGATATACCGGGTATTTTAATTAAGCACTATAAATAGAAGAGTAGGGGATTTTTCTATTCACTATTCATTAGACTTATCTATCCTCTTATCTCTCCCATGATCTAGAGAGAGATGCTATAGATCCAAGGATCCCAAATGGAGCTCTCTCTCGGGCATCGCTAGTGAAGCGATGCGGTGATCGTTGGAGCGTCGAAGGTGTTTTCGGTATTCCACACTAGCACCTGGATTACGACGAACGGTGCTCCCACAGATTCTGTGAATCATGTATGGATAATATAGAGGAATTAGACTTCGGATTATTTATGAAATGATCTCCAAAGACGAGTAGACATCATGTGCAGCTTTAGAATTAAACCAGGTACTTTATGGTTTATTTTTGTGCTTAAAATCCTTCATGTGTGGTCCATGGCTCAGACCGGGCTGATGTTCACCGCCGTCAACAAGTTTAGGTCGATCACTAGTGGAAAATTTTTAAAATCCCACTTGTTTGGGGCTTCCTCTGCATGCCTAGTTCTCAAAAAATTATATTCTCATATCAAGGGTCCCAATGACTTAGACGACTCATCAAACAGATCTCCCATTTGAAAGATATTTCCAATTTTGTAAAAAGGGTTAGGTCTAGTTCGGGTTCGACCCAACCCGGTCCGGACGACTCGTCCCGTCCCGGTTCGGCTAACCCAACCTGACCCGATTGGTCTGGATTAGCCTGTCCCAAACCAACCCAACATGATTGGCCACTGAACCGTGACCCGCTGGGTCGCACGGTTCATCCCGCTAAGCTTTCAGAGCAGCCCGGTTCTCCATCCTGGCTCACGCCGCATGGGTTGGCCTTACTCCGTCAGATGCGGCCCTCCCTAGACACATCCATTTGATCCACGTAGTATCCAAACCATATTTCCATATAGATCCTCCGGTCAATGTGATTCCAGATTTCATTTCATGCGGGCATCCTATGTTCTCCGCCTGGTCCTGCGGCCTCTGGTCGCCACCATAGGCCCTCCACTGATGCGGTCCCACTTGAACCACGTCTAGATACTACCGCCAGTCTACTATCTAGGCTTCATTCCACTGGTCCGGCCTCCCCTATCGGGCAGTTGTCACCTCTACCACTGGACATCATGCTGGTTGCCTCTGTTCGCCACGCCCTCTACCATCAGTTTCTATATTGTCTGTTGCACTCTCATCTCACATATGCTACATCGTCACTAACTTAGGAACCTTGGGTCTCAGGTCTTTGCACCATGTATCATGTAGGAAATGGTCAATAATTTTCATAGGGGTTTCAAGGGCGAAGGACGTGATAGATTTAGGGGAGAGATAATGTAGATACCCAAAGATTTATGTACATGGACATTACATTACTTTTGCGGAATACTTAATACATAACAAAAACAGACACACAAGGACCATAATAGTTTAGTGTCTTTGGAACCTCGGAACGTAATCTTCTAATCGTGGAGAAAGATCTTCAACATCTCCCGTAAAGATATTCCCCTTTTGGTTTTCTTACTTAAAACCTTTCTTTAAATCCTATGGAAAAGAAAAAATATAAAGGGTGAGCTCAAATGCTCAGTAAGGGTAAGCATGGATAAAATAAAAAAATCGTATACATTTGAACTTAAAAACAAGAACATAATGTTTAAACATTAAAATCTTGGGCAATGACATAAAACATGGTAGTACATAAGGCATAGATCATGAAGAAACATTAATCATGATAAACTAGAATGGGAATAAAACATGTAATTGTGGAATCCATTAAGAACATGTAAATATTTCCATAGTAGCCAAGGCATTGCTTCCAAGACCATCTTAGTGGACAAAGTCCCTTTCTGAATCGAGTTCACTCCTCATTTCAGTCCTGTAACACTGAACCGGATTAACTTACCATTCCATCCATGTCTATCTCATGAGATATAAATATTTACCCAATGCATTGGAGGGAGATATAGGTCTCACCCATATCATAATGAGATCATTCTTGCTTGTGCCACAAAATAAACAAAAATCATTCATTATAACCCAAAGAATAAAATGGGTTTCATAATCATCATCCCATCATAACATAATCCATATAAAACAAATGGATATCATTTAATCATAAGAAAAGTGAAACCATATAAATCATAGAGACATTATACTTGAGACATACACATATGAAATAATTTCATCTTATATGTAAAATATTTTTGACAAAACACTTGAAATGAATTCTTGAGGAAAATATCTTTTCTTCTTCAAAATCGTTTTCTTTTCACAAAATGACATGCAATTTTAAAATAAAAGGATTTTGTTGAAAATATTAATGAAATACTGTACAGTAATCTTAATTAAAATGAGGCATTATAAAACCATAAAAATCAGTTCATGCCGTATAAGTTAAAAAAAACATTCTTCTCGTACTTTTGTTGGAAAAGTCAAAAAGTACCTCATATGGTAAAAAAAAAGAAAGATTCCTTCCATACGATGTGGTAAAAGTAAAAAAGGGTAAAAATGACTTTAAAAATACATGGAAAAAACGTAAAAATTTTATGAAAACATTTTGAGAACATATGTACATGGATAATAAACATAACCCCAGTAAATACTTACTAATAAACAATCTCGGATAAGAATGAGATTGGAATAATTATCCCTTACCTTAGGTCCGATATGCTTCGTACGTGTCTGAACCTCCTATATAATGATTTAAATAATGTCATTGACTTGTTATATAATCATATTCATTGTTATGATATCTTATATGGTTCACTTATGACTTTATATTACTCGTTCTTTTGTAAATCCATGTTAAAGCAGCGTTTTGGGTAAAATCATTTTATTTATTGTACGTGTTTCGACTTGTTGTTCTTGATATTATTACTTATATCCTAATTTCCATAATTTCAGAATGTAAAACATGATTTATATATAATAAATATTCATCATATACATATATGTGATAGATTGATAAATGGAATGAAATACACCATTCATGGAGACGGTAGGTCGTACGTACGCATGAATGCTGTTTTTGTTTCCTTATTGAATTGAATGGAATTAAGTAGATGACATAAATATATATATACATAAATATAGAATAATTATTATGCCATATATTTCATTATTATTCATTATATATACTTTATAATCATTCATGAATGGTTAACATGGAGAATGAATCTCATCGCGTCGTGGAGACGGTAGTCCGTACGTACGCACGAGCGATGATATCATTCTCATAATTATTGAATAGAATTGGAGTGAATGGTATAATATAATAGAATCATTATGATGTTATAATAATCATATATAGTTATTATTTACACTATTATACCCATCCAAGTAAGGTGGCGGTGGAAAAACTGATTACACCACGGCGTGGAGACGGTATTTCGTACGTACGCACACACGGTGATTTCATTTTCCATAGGATGGATATAAGGTGAAATGGGTTTGTTTCATATTTATAATAATATATAATTATATGAGGGATACTTATGTTATTACTTCATAATGAAACCAATAAAGAAGAGGAAGTAGAAGAAGAAAGAAACTTGAATGAATCTGTAGAAGGTATTACCTCTTCCTCGAAGTGCCTCCTTTGAACATCCTCTGTGGGCACTAGAGTTGGTCTTTTGAGAAGACCAGTACCTCTATAAGCTTTCTAGGGAAGTGGGTAAGTGAAATGGGCATATTTTGGCCGAGATTCAAGGCACAAAATGGTGTGAGGAGGAGAGGAAGGAGGTTCCCTTTTATAAGGGAGGACAGGGGAACCTTTGGAAATATAAGAAATATTAATTTATAATAAATTGAAACCCCATGTAAAAACCTCTAAAAATGACTCATATTCGAATCTTAGATGAGATAGGGTTATAATCTCATCAACCAATAAAATTTAGACATGTTGAGAATTTATTTTAAACATTATCAACTTGATTTATTCTTATTTAATCTATTTAACTTTATTTGTGGTAATAAGATTCTAAATTTTAAATTGTTATTAATAATTACTTATGGGTTTAGAATTGTCCATAATTGGATAATTTATTACATTTTAGACCATATAAATTTTAATTTATAATTTTTAAATATTTTTGTGATTTTTAAACAATTTTATATTATGTTATTTTTATAAAATAACAATAGTGTCAATTTTGACACTATTCATTTATTTGATTTTAAATAAAATACAAAAAAAAAAGATACGTTCGAACTAAAATATTTAATATATTTATAAAATTTCATATTTATCTATAAAATTTTTGGAGCACATTAAATAGTTTATATAATATTTATTTTAATATTTCTAAAACCATTTATGTGATATTTCTCTTAATAAAATAATTACTAAAACATTTTTGTATAATTATTTAATATACGTATTTGTTACATAAAAATTAAAATTAAAATACTTGGATGAAGATATATCTTATAGATTTCATAATAATACTTTTAGTCGGATTTAGCTTCTAAAACACCCAACTTTTAAAATGATATATTTATTAAATTATGAAGGTGAAAACTTTGACAACATTTAAAATAAAATAATATAAGTGTCCTAATCACTTTTATAAGACTCCAAACGGTTATATATTCGGTACTTGGATGATTATGGTGTAGATATACACTAAAATTAAGTTTTTTTTCAGGTTTGTGGGCCTTTTAATGGGTATTATTATTTCAATAAAAACTATATTACTGATTCTTAACTTAATAAATAATTTATGCATCATTAATGTATCCCCATTAATGATAGTTATTTAATCCCTAAAAATTCTAAATAAATTCTCATTATGTAGATAATTTTATTATATTTCTGGAGACTATTCATGTTCGAAGTTTTATTAAGTTTATAACTAAATTAAAATTATTATACTTATAAGATTTAAGAGAGTGACATATTGTCACTTTCTTTGGTTTTATTAATAATTATGTCATTTTCATGGTCAAAAGTCCATGAAATTAATCAATTATGACTCTTAGGTGATATGGGTGGAATTTTTTTCATCCAATATAGTTTTTTCAGGTGTTATGGTAATTTTATAATTTTATATTTACCCTTAATTACCTGATTTACCTTTAACTACGGTAAATAAAATTTACCGTAGTTACTATTCATAATTCCCAAAAATAAAAAGTAGCCTATTAACATAATTTGGACCCACTGATTCCAAATATGGAATCCATTTTTTCAAATTCAATACATCGAAGTTGCAGAAATTAAATTAAAATTAATCCTGTTGTCGAAAGAAAACGGGTTTTTGTTTAAAACATTGCAAAAGATTGAATTGATTTAACCTAAAAATTCAATGTAAAATCAATGATAATGACATAAATTATATTAAATGGTAAAAATATATTCTATTTATACTTTAAACCATTCAAAATTATAATTTAACTATATAAATTATTACGATGAAAAAAGTTGTTTTTAATTAAAATATAGCGTGTTTTTACTATTCATTAAAATATTAAAGTTATCAGAAAAATATCAAATATATATCCAATGTAAATTTTTATATCCTGATTCAAAAAAAGAAGTTTTTTTTTGTAAAAATTAACTTATAAACATGTCAAAAACTATATTTAAAGAGGGTTCTCCATCAAAAGGCGGCAAAACTACATTTTTTTTAAAATACTTATTTTACCCGAAAAAATTATTTTGTTCTCATACCATGTTATAGAAAATGTGTAAGATAAATAATAATGTTATAAAATTAAAATTTTGGTTAATACTATTCATAACGGCTAGTTCATAATAATATTATAACAATATATAATTGTTTAGTGAAACCCGGTATTGCGTACTACACATGCTATCAAGGAAGGTCGTGATTGCGTGTAATGAAAGCCAAGTCAGGGTTGCGTGTAGTGAAAGACTCCTTTGTTGTTGCGTATAACAGAATCCAACCATATTTCATCTATACATTGAATATATATATATATATATAGACACACACACTCAATATTGCGTAGAATAACTATTATCAAACAAACTTGAAATTGTGTGTAACACGATCCAAGATTAGTGTTGTGTATACTGCAAGCTAATAAGATGTTGCGTATAGCACAAGATAATCTTGGTGTAGCGTACAACATAAGATATGAAATAAATTAAAAATAATATATCTTATAAAATCTCAGGGTGTTACATTCTACCCCCCTTAAAATGAATTTCGCCCTCGAAATTCGTCGGGGTTATAAATGGTTTATTACATGAGAGTTTCTTTCATAGAAACCCACATCGTAAAACGGAATACCAAAACATAACATTAAGAACTAAATTATGAAATATAACGATTACCCAGATTAACTAATAATTGGGTTTCCACATAGGATAACATAGGTGAAAATATGGATATGGAAGAAAAATCTAACCATCAAGTTCTGATGGAGAGTGGTAGAAAACATGGCTATGAAAAATCCAACAATCACAAAGCCATAAATTTGTGACTATCTGAGGTAACATCTGATTCATCAGATATAAGAGCACTAGGACAACATTTTGTTTACTTACTTGATTTTGGTACAATTTCACTTTTTTTTGTGCCTTGAACAATTTCCACTTCATCTCTTAAAGAAATGAAGTTGAATTTGTCATTCTTGAAGTGTTAGCAGATCATGTGATAGAATGATGGGTCATTCCATCTGTCTCAAAGAAAAGGTTAGCATAAGTTATCGAATACATAAGTTCATGTATGGTGAGGTTAATCGTATATGATTTCAAGAATGTGCTTATACTTCATCTATCATACCGATTAATAAAATAAAACTAATTTCTACTAACCAAGGACTTCCTGTAGGCCAGTGGTAGGTGATAAAGGCCTGTCACACTTCAGTTGTGGGTTCGATTCCCGCATCCTTGTCCGACACGACGGGTTGTCACCCGTTCTGCAGGTTTTCCCTTTTCTTAAACTACACTATTATAACATTCCATCAATAATATTGAAAAAATTTCTAGCCTTAAACAATACTGTCTCACGTCCAACATAATCCATTCCAATCTTTAGGCTTATCCAAAATACATCTGTCCAATCTCATAGTATAAAGAAAACGATTACTTGAAATGTCACATAACAAGCATGTGAATACCATCATTTATCCCCCATATATCATAAGATATAACTTGTTGATCACATTCCAAACATGTGAATACCTGAATCATGTATTTTCTTAAAACATAAATTATCATAGAACCATAGTGAAATCATGAATGTTGTCAAAAGGTAACTCTTTCCACATACCAAAATCCTAAAAATTCTATATACTCAAACCATGATATCACTTTGTCCTTATATCAGTCCTAAGCTCATTAGTACTATCAAACATTTCAGTATCTCCTTATCCCTTCTTTATGCACATATTAGGTGCTTTCCAAAAATATCTGAATAACCTTTCATGGTTACTGGTACCATTCAACATATACTTTCAAAAACATAAGGAAAAACAATAGTGTAACAATCCTTAGATGTCTCTTTATTCCATAGTACCATGAGGTTACTTATACAACATTACTCTTGATAAACATGTAATCATTCCACTACCTTCTTAAACCATTGACCGATCTTGAACAATTCTTTCATCCCACATATCATTTGTAGTCTCTTCATCATCATCAACATAAATACTACCCATACGACCATTCTGATTCTCTTCATGAGACTTTCCCTTAGGACATTAGTTTGCATAATGCCCGTACATTCCACATTTAAAACATTTAACCATTGTTGGTGTCTTAGCAATACCATTATCCTTGTCCATGGTGTCAACTGAACATTTTCCTTTACAATTATAGACTTTGTGTCCTTCTTTTCCACACCCAAAGCATCTTCCAGTTCCTTTGAAACATTCTCCTTGATGCCTCTTCCCACATGATTTACATGAGGGAAATTAAACTTTCTTTCCTCTATGATCATCATGAAACTCCATCTTTCTCTTATTATCTAAGTCAGGAAACTTACCAAAGTTGATATTATTGATCATATTATGAGATTTCTGATTAGGAATAATAAAGATATTTGGACCTCCATAACCAATTTCATTTGGTTGATCATGAAGAATATCATGCCATTGTCCATCATATCCTCCATTATCGTGAATCTTCCTATTTACATCCATTTTCTAAAACCCAAAAAGAATAGTGTGATAGGAAAAAATCATAATCAAGGGGGAGTAAATTCAATATCTAACATCTAGGTTTTATTCTAATATCGTTACCATAATTCTAGGACTATAACCTATACTTATAATTAACCTTAGTGACATCCCTAGACATACCTTAGAAATATCTTTAGGGATCTCACTAAAATTTTTGCATCCTAGTTTCTAAAGGTTAACTAAAACTTTCCTCTGATACCAACTTTAGAGACCCAAATCTTGATATAAATGGAAATTACATTACTTTTGCGGAATACTTAATACATAACAAAAATAGACACACAAGGACCGTAATATTTTAGTGTCTTTGGAAACTCGGAATGTAATCTTCTAATCATGTTGAAAGATCTTCATCATCTCCCATAAAGATCTTCCCCTTTTGGTTTTCTTACCTAAAACCTTTCTTTAAATTCTAGGGGAATGAAAACATATAAAGGGTGAGCTCAATTGCTCAGTAAGGGTAAGCATGGATAAAATAAAACAAATCATACACATTTGAACTTAAAAACATGAACATAATGTTTAAACATCAAAATCTTGGGCAATGACATAAAACATGGTAGTACATAAGGCATAGATCATGAAGAAACATTAATCATGATAAACTAGAATGGGAATAAAACATGTAATTGTGGAATCCATTAAGCACATGTAATGATTTCCATAGTATCCAAGGCATTGATGCCAAGACCATCTTAGTGGACAAAGTCCCTTTCTGAATCGAGTTCACTCCTCGTTTTAGTCCTGTAACACTGAACTAGATTAACTTACCATTCCGACCATGTCTATCTCATGAGATATAAATTTTTACCCAATTAATTGGAGGTAGATATAGTTCCCACCCATCTCATAATGAAATAATTCTTACTTGTGCCACAAAATAAACATAAATCATTCATCATAACCCAAAGAATAAAATGGGTTTCATAAACATCATCCCATCATAACATAATCCATATAAAACAAATGGATATCATTTCATCATAATAAAAGTGAAACCATGTAAATAATAGAGACATTATACTTGAAACATACACATAAGAAATAATTTCATCTTAGATGTAAAATAGTTTTGACAAAACACTTGAAATGAATTCTTGAGGAAAATATCCTTTCTTCTTCAAAATCAATTTCTTTTCACAAAATGACATACAATTTTAAAATAAAAAGATTTTGTTGAAAATATTCATTAAATATTGTAGAGTAAACTTAATGAAAATCAGGTGTCATAAAACCGTAAAAATCCGTTCATGCCGTATAAGTTAAAAAACATTATCCTCGCACTTTTGTCAGAAAAGTCAAAAAGTACCTCGTATGGTAAACAAAAGAAAGATTCCTTCAATATGATGTGGTAAAAGTAAAAAAGGGTAAAAATAACTTTAAACATACATGGAAAAAAATGAAACATTTTATGAAAGCATTTTGAGAACATATGGACATGGATAATAAACATAACCCCAGTAAATACTTACGAATAAACAATCTTGGATAAGAATGAGATTGGAATAATTATCCCTTACCTTAGGTCTGATATGCTTCGTACGTATCTGAACCTCCTGTATAATGATTTAAATAATGTAATTGACTTGTTACATAATCATATTCATTGTTATGATATCTTATATTGTTCACTTATGACTTTATATTACCCGTTCTTTTATAAATACATGTTAAAGCAGCGTTTTGGGTAAAATCATTTTATTTATCATACGTGTTTCGACTTGTTGTTCTTGATATTATTACTTATATCCTGATATCAATAATTTCAGAATTTAAAACATGATTTATATATAATAAATATTCAGCATATACATATATATGATAGATTGATAAATGGAATGAAATACACCGTTCATGGATACGGTAGGTCGTACGTACGCATGAACACTGTTTTTGTTTCCTTATTGAATTGAATGGAATTAAGTAGATGACATAAATATATATATACATAAATAAAGTATCATTATTATGTCATATATTTCATTATTATTCATTATATATACTTTATAATCATTCATGAATGGTTAACATGGAGAATGAATCTCATAGCGTCGTGGAGACGGTAGTCCGTACGTACGCACGAGCGATGATATCGTTCCCATAATTATTGAATAGAATTTGAGTGAATGATATAACATCTTAGAATCAGTCTGATGTTATAATAATCATATATAGTTATTATTTACACCATTATACTCATCCAAGTAAGGTTTTTGTGGAAAAACTGATTACACCACGGCATGGAGACGGTATTCCCTACGTACGCATGTGCGGTGATTTAGTTTTCCATAGGATGGATAGAAGGTGAAATGGGGTTGTTTCATATTTATAATAACATATCAGTATATGAGGGATACTGATGTTATTACTTCATAATTAAACCACTAAATAAGAGTAAGTAGAAGAAGAAATAAACTTGAAAGAATCAGTAGAAGGTATTACCTCTTCCTCGAAGTGCCTCCTTTGAACTTCCTCTTAGGGCACTAGAGTTGGTCTTTTGAGAAGACCAGTACCTCTATAAGGTTTCTCGGGAAGTGGGGAAGTGAAATGGGCAGAGTTTGGCCGAGATTCAAGGCTCAAAATGGTGTGAGGAGGATAGGGAGGAGGTTCCCTTTTATAAGGGAGGAGAGGGGAACCTTTGGAAATATAAGAAATATTAATTTATAATAAATTTAAACCCCACTTAAAAACCTCTGAAAATGACTCATATTCGAATATTAGATTAGATAGGGTTGTAATCTCATCAACTAATAAAATTTATACATGTTGAGAATTTATTTTAAAAATTATCAACTTGATTTATCCTTATTTAATCTATTTAACTTTATTTGTGGTAATAAGATTCTAAATTTTAAATTGTTATAAATAATTACTTATGGGTTTTGAATTGTCCATAATTGGATAATTGTGGCATTTTCGACCATATAAATTTTAATTTATAATTTTTAAATATTTTTGTGATTTTTAAACAATTTTATATTATGTTATGTTTATAAAATAACAATAGTGTCAATTTTGACACAATTTATTTATTTGATTTTAAATAAAATCCAAAAAAAAAGATATGTTCGAACTAAAATATTTAATATATTTATAAAATCTCATATTTATCTATAAAATTTTTGGATCACATTAAATAGTTTTATATAATATTTATTTTAATATTTCTAAAACCATTTATGTGATATTTCTCTTAATAAAATAATTATTAAAACATTTTTGTATAATTATTTAATATACTTATTTGTTACATAAAAATTAAAAATAAATTACTTGGATGAATCTATATCTTATAAATTTTTTAAGAATACTTTTAGTCAGATTTAGCTTCTAAAACACCCAACTTTTAAAATTTTATATTTATTAAATTATGAAGGTGAAAACATTGACATCATTTAAAATAAAATAATATAAGTGTCATAATAACATTTATAAGACTTAAAACGGTTATATATTCGGTCATTGGATGCTTATGGTGTAGATATAGACTAAAAATAATTTTTTTTCAGGTTTGTGGGCCTTTTAATCGGTATTATTGTTTCAATAAAAACTATATTACTGATTTTTCACTTAATAAATAATTTCTGCATCATTAATGTATCACCATTAATGACAATTATTTAATACCTAGAAATTCTAAAACAAATCTCCTGATATATATAATTTTATTAGCCTCCTGTATACTATTCATGTTCGAAGTTTTATGAAATTTATCACTAAATTAAAATTATTATACTTATAAGATTTAAGAGAGTGACATATTGTCACTTTCTTTGGTTTTGTTAATAATTATGTCATTTTCATGGACAAAAGTCCATGAAATTAATCTATTCCGACCCTTAGTTGATATGGGTCTACTTTTATTCATCCTATAGAGTTTTTTCAGGTATTAGGGTAATTTTATAATATTATATTTACCCTTAATTACCTGATTTACCTTTAACTATGGTAAATAAAATTTATCGTAGTTACTATTCATAATTCCCAAAAATAAAAAGTATCCTATTAACATAATTTGGACCCACTGATTCTAAATATGGAATCCATTTTTTCAAATTCAATACACAGAATTTGCAGAAATTAAATTAAAATTAATCTCGTTGTCGAAAGAAAACGGGGTTTTGTTTAAAACATTGCAAAAGATTGAATTGATTTAACCTACAAATTCAATGTAAAATCAATGATAATGAAATAAATTATATTAAATGGTAAAAATATATTCTATTTATACTTTAAAACCATTCAATATTATAATTTAACCATATAAATTATTTCAATGAAAAAATTTGTTTTTAATTAAAATATAGTGTGTTTTTACTATTCATTAAAATATTAAAGTTATTAGAAAAATATCAAATATTTATCCAATGTAAATTTTTATATCCTGATTCAAAAAAAGAAGTTTATTTTGTAAAATTGAACTTATAAACATGTCAAAAACTATATTTAAAGTGGGTGCGCCATCAAAATGCGGCAAAACTGCATTTTTTGAAAAATACTTATTTTACCCGAAAAAATTATTTTGTTCTCATACCATGTTCTAGAAAATGTGTAAGATGGATAATAATGTTATAAAATTAAAAATTTAGTTAATACTATTCATAACGGCTAGTTCATAATAATATTATAATAATATATCGTTGTTTAGTGAAACCCGGTATTGCGTACTACACACGCTATTGAAGAAGGTCGTGATTGCGTATAACGCAAGCCAAGTCAGGGTTGCGTGTAGTGAAAGACTCCTTTGTTGTTGCTTATAATAGAATCCAACTATATTTCATCTATAAATTAAATATATATATATATATAAACACACTCAATGTTGTGTAGAATAACTATTATCAAACAAACTTGAAATTGTGTGTAACACGATCCAAGATTAGTGTTGCGTATACTGCAAACTAATACGGTGTTGCGTATAGCACATGATAATCTTGGTGTAGCGTACAACAGAAGATATGAAATAAATTAAAAAATATATATATCTTATAAATTCTCAGGGTGTTACAGATAAAGCACAGGAACATCCATATAACGGATCTTGGCCTTGTTCGTGCCGTCCTTAATCCATTTATTTAAGTAGAATCACAAAGAAACAAAATTAGAAAAATTACCAATATTTAATCCCCTTTAATACATAATAAACAAACTATCCTTCAAGAACGACTGAACCACGGATCAACCTCTTCATTGGTTGGTCTGTGTTCATCGTTGGGTCTAAGGGGGGGAGATGAATTTACAAAAAGATCAACATCCTACCTCGAGGTTGGATCATTCGTTAATGAAGAACAGAAGTCCATGTCATCGTAGATCCTTGATCTGCCATCATTTTTCATCAAGAGAGTTTCCTTCCAAACCTCATAAGAATTCCAAGGTTATAGTGATAACCCTGAATTCCTGACAAACATTTCATTAAAAATAAAAACTCCACTACATCCAATAAAGTATTTTTATTAAAATATTTTAATGATGGTTACCTCTAATTTCTAACTTTTATATTCAACCTGTTCTGGTCGATTTTAGGCCCCACCTAAGGTAATTGTTTTCTCTAAATACAATGGTGTCCTTGGTTTTCCAATCCAGGCACCCATTTAGAAGTTATTCCCATTTAAGTAATAAACCTCCCGCGCACTTTATTACAAACTTAAAATTTGTTATTGTCTCATTATAAGCACATCGAGCCTCAGAATCTCATGCTATCATAACACCTAGTATTGTAACTTTCCTAATTAATTTATAAATACAAAACATGAGAAAATCATAGTCATTACATTCTCCCCACCTTAGGTCTTTACATCCCCAAAAGCCAAAAAAGGGCTACTCAACAAAAAGATGAGGGTACTGAGCACAAATCTAATCCTCCCACTCCCAAGTTCTCTCTTGGATATTCTTGTTCCACCACTAAATGCACACTATAGGAACCGACCATCCACGAAGGATCTGATCTTGTCGATCCTTGGTCTCCACCGGGTACTTCGCAAAAATCGCTCCATCATCAATGTTCAGATCACCCTAATCGATGGCATGTGATGGATCATTCACGTATATCCTTAGTTGTGTTATTTGAAAGATATTTTTCACCCACTCTAACTATGGAGATAGAGCCAAGAAATACTCTGCCTCATCGACTCTATGCAGTATCTGAAAAGGGATGATGAATCTCTAAGATAACTTGCCTCCCTAGCCAAATATTTGTATTCTACATCGAGGAGAGACCCAAAGTAACACATGGTCTCCCTCCTCAAACTTAAAAAGGCCTCCACCACCTTTCATTATTGGACTTCTAAGAGCTCTGTGCAGTCTTCATCTGCTCCTGGATGACCTGCACCTTCTCTGTAGTTTCCTACACCAACTGTGTTCCCATGAGTGTTGACTCTCCTAAGTATATCCAATAAAGTGGAGACATGTAGGGATGACCATAAAAGTCCTTTAATGGTACCATACCGACGGTGGAGTTGTAGTTTTTGTTTTACATGAACTCCACCATAGGTAGGTGATCCTCCCAACTGTGGACAAAGTCTAGGATACAAGCATGTAGCATGTCCTTAAAAACCTAGATAGTCCTCTCTGTTGGCCATCCGTCTGGGGATGAAACACTATGTTCAAGTACAGATGAGTCCCAAATTCCTTCTGCAATACCTTATAAAACCGAGATGTGAAATTCACATCATGATCTGAGATGATCGTAGATGGAACTCTGTGAAGTCAAATTATCTCCTCCACATAGAGGTGTCCCAAGATCTCTACCAAACTTGGCTCACAGATCGGTAGGAAGTGGGTCGACTGGGAAAGTTGGCCAACGATCACCATATGGTATCATTCTCCCTATATGTTCATGGTAAACCTATCACAATATCCATATATATCCCACTTCCACTATGGCATCTCAAGTGGTTGGGTCAAGCTTGCTGGAACCTGGTTCTCTACCTTCACTTGTTGGAAAGTGAGGCATCGAGAGACGAAATCTTCCACTTCCTTCTTCATCCCCGACCATAAAAACTAGAATTGGAGGTCCTTGTACAACTTTTATACCCCTAGAAGTACCACCAAAGGGGGTGTAGGGAACTCCCTCAACACCTCCTCATGTAACACCACCGGTAAAACTGTGCATCCTCTGAAAATAATGATTTTCTCCCCACCTTTAGAATATCCATTAGGAGTATGCCCTGTGGACATCTGAGCATGTGTAGTCTCAGAGTCTATATCTCTGATTAGTGCTACCTTACTCACTATAAGAGTATAGGGGTAACTACCATCGATTGGAGATAAGATTCTCCATCTCCATCCACAAAGTATATCTGCAATGAGGATAACATCTCTGATGCCTCATCTAGTAGCTGTGAACTCGATCTTCTACTGAGTGCATTTGCCACCACATTTCCCTTTCTAAGAGTATATAATATTTCAAAGTTATAGTCTAGGAAGAACTCTAGCCAACACCTCTATCTCAAGTTCAAATCATCCTAAGAGAAGATATACTTGAGACTTTTTTGGTCTGATTAGATGATAAACCGCTCACCCATAAGGTAGTGTCGCTTAATCTTCAATGAAAAGACTACCGCTTCAAACTACAGATCATGGGTCACGTAGTTCTACTCATGTGGTCTCAACTGTCGTGAACCATAAGAAATTACCTCTTTCCCCTACATCAGGGCACAACCAATCCTGGTTCTTGATGCATCTCATAACACCACATACTCGACACCCTCCTCTGGTAATCTCAATATGGGATTGCTCGTCAACCTCTGCCTCATCTGCTAAAAACTTCTTTGGAACTTCTCCATCTACATTAATGGTTTCTATTTTCATGTCAAATCTATCAAGGATGATGCTACTTTGGAAAATTCAAGAAAAACCTCCTATAGTACCTAACCAACCCAAGGAAACTTCGTACCTCGATAACACTCTTGAGTGGCTTCCAAGAAAGCACTGCCTCCATCTTCACTAGATGTATTGCAACTCCATCCTCTGAAATGATGTGTCACATAATTTGGACCTCTCGAATCTGTAACTGACACTTTGAGAGCTTCGCATAAAGCTGGTTCTATCGAATTGTGTCCAAGACCATCCTCAAGTTTATCGTGTACTCCTCCTTAGACGTCGAGTACACTAGGATGTCATCAATGAAGACCATGATGAACCAGTCTAAGTAAGGTTGGAAGATCCTATTCATGAGTCCCATGAACACTACTAGGGTGTTCATCATGCTGAATAGAATCACCAAGTATTTTTATTGGTTGTACCAACATATGAAAGTTGTATTTTAGATATCCTCATCCTGTACTAAATTATGGTGATAACCTACTCTGAGGTTTATCTTTGAGAACCACCTTTACCCCTTCAACTGATCGAAGAGGTTTTCACTCCTCAATAGTGGATAATTATTCTTCACGATCACCGGGTTCGAGTTCCGAAAGTCCACACATAACCTCAAGCTCCCTTATTACTTCTTGGAAAACAACATCAGGGATGCTAGTGGTGAAACATTGGGCCGCACGAATCCCTTCCTCTATTAGTCTTCCAACTTTACCATCAGTTCAAGAAGATCTATAGGATCCATCCGATATGAAGGTTTAGATATCATTATCATCCTAGGGTACAGATTAATGCAAAGATCCACCTCCCTATGAGGAGGTAATCCTGGAACATCGTCCGAAAAGACGTCCTTGTACTCATCCACTGTAACAACCTGAGATTTTATGAGAATTATTCTTTTTAATTTCATTGATTTCTTGTGTTGTACACTACACCAAGATTACCTTACGCTATACGCAACACCGTATTAGCTTGCAGTATATGCAACACTATTCTTGGATCATGTTACACATAATTTCGATAGTAGTTATTCTATGCAACATTGAGTATATATATATATTCAATGTATTAATGAAATATGTTTGGATTTTGTTATACGCAACAAAAAAATGAGTCGTGCACTACACGCAACCCTGACTTGTCTTGCATTACACGCAATCACGACCTTCCTTGATAGCTTGCGTTGTATGCAATACCGAGTTTCACTAAAGAACGATATGCTATTAAAATATTATTAAAACTAGCCGTTATGAATAGTAATACCCACTTTTTGAAATTTTGTAAATTTTATTTTTCAAAATGGACTTCATTTTTGGATTCGGAATATCGAAATTAGCCTAGGGTGAAATTTTGGTACTTTTCTGAAAACTTTCAATTTTTGATGAATAGTGAAAACACTAGGTTACTATTTAAAAACCGACTTTTTATTTAATTAATTGTTTATTTTATTTAAATTTATTTTAGGTAAAAAATGATACATAATACCTATATAAGTTCAATTCAATTCATTGGAGTCATTTTATAATAATTTTAGATATATAAAAATTTTATTGAACTTTTCACCGTCTTTTACCCACCTCCTAGGAGAATTTCCAAATTCACATAAAACTTAATTTTACCGCTTCTGTGAGTGGAATTTCGAAAATCCGAGAGATACGGTTAATATCAAGGACTAAAATGTGGTTCAATGAGATGAAAATAATTTTTGGTGAATAGTAACTTTTTACTTTTTTTACCACGGTTAAAAGTAAATAGGATAATTAAGGGTAAAAATGTTATTATTATTACCCTAACACATGTCTTAATTCTATTGGATAAGTGTAATTCGACCAAAAAAAACCTTATGAATAAAATATGACCATTTATACCCACTTTGATTAGATTAGGACATTTATTATTAATTTATTTAAAGAAGGGTTAAAATAGTTAAAATCAAAGTTTAATAACTAAATCATTTTTAATATAGGGTTATACATAAGATAAATTTGACTATAAATATTAATTAGAAATATAAAATGATTTCCTACATAATGGTATTTTATTTGTAATTTTTAGACTTAAAATAATTTAATTTATTTATGACACAATGATGATGCAGTAATTATCTTATTAATGAAATATTGACATAATTGATGTTATAAATACCCAAATAAATGTAATTTGAGACTTTTTATGAATTCCAATAATTTTATATTTTAATATTATATGTTAGTATTGATTTAATTAACTTTGTTCGAACTAATCATTCTGTTATGATTTTCACAAAAATCAATTACCAAATAGTGTCAAAATTGACATAAAATAGTTTTTAAAACAAATATTATATTATTAATAGTTATTATATTCCAAAAAATCTAAGTTTCATCAAATATACTTATATCATGATATTTATATCATTAATGGACCACTTGGGGGTCTCATTAATGTATATGGTAAGTTTATTAACTATATAATATAAAAATACAAAGTGACATGATAAAATGTCAATCTAATTAACTAAGAGTTAAAACTAAAAGATAAGGTTAATATAATGACCTAAACTTTTATAAATTATATTGGATGTGATGATTTCTACCCATCCCCACTTTATCTTAGAAATAAATCAATTTGGATCTATTAAAAACCGAATATGTCTTTATAATAAAATAATAGTTTTAGTTTTTCCAAAGGTACCCCTCTCCTCCCTTATAAAAGGGAACCTCCTCCCTCTCTTCCTCACACCATTTTGAACCTTGAAGCTCGGCCAACCCCTAAAAAATTATCTTATACACTTCCATAGAAACATACTAGAGGTTATTTTCTTCTTCAAAGACCAATTTTAGTGCCCTAAAAGGAGGTCTCAAAGATGCGCTTCAAAGAAGAGGTAATGTCCGTTAACGATTCTTTCAACTTATTTCTTCTTCCACTTATTCTTCTTTAGTTGTTTAATTATGAAGTAATAACATCGGTATCACTCATATACTTATATGTTATTATAATTATGAAACAACCCTGTTTCACTATCTATCCATCCTACGGAAAATGAAATCACCGCGCGTGCGTACATACGGAATACCGTCTCCACACCGTGGTGTAATCTATTTTCCACCACCAACTTACTTGGATGGGTATAATGGTGTAAATAATGACTATATATGATTATTTTAAAGTGATATTTATTCTGAAATAGTATACATACACTTCAATGCTATTCGACGATCATGGGAATTATATCATCACTCGTGCGTACGTACGGACTACCGTCTCCATGACGCGATAAGATTCATTCTCCATGTTAACCATTCAAGAATGATTATAAAGTATATATAATGAATAATAATGAAATATATGACATAATGAAGATACTGGATTTATGTATACATATATATATATATATATATATCATCTACTTAATTCCATTCAATTCAATAAGGAAACGAAAACAGCGTTCATGCGTACGTACAGCCTACCATCTCCATGAACGGTGTATTTCATTCCTTTTATCGATCTATAATATATATGTATATGATGAATATATATTATATATAAATCATGTTTTACATTCTGGAATTATGTAAATCAGGATATAAGTAATAATATCAAGAACGACAAGTCGAAACACATACGATGAATGAAATGATTTTACCCAAAACGCTGCTTTTACATGGAATTTACAAAAGAACGGGTAATATAAAGTCATAAGTGAAACATATATGATATCATAAAAATGAATATGATTATGTAATAAGTCAATGAAATTATTTAAATTAATATACAGGAGGTTCGGATCCATACGAAGCATATCGGACCTAAGGTAATGGATAACTATTCCAATCTCGTTCTTATCTGAGATTGTTTATTCGTAAGTATTTACTACTGTTATTGTTATCATCCATGTCCATGTTTCCTAAAAATGGTTTCATTTATGTTTAAAGTCCTTTTTACCCATTTTTACTTTTACCCAATGGTATGGAAGGAATCTTTCTTTTATTTACCCTACAGGGTACTTTTTGACTTTTCTGGCAAAAGTACGAGAAGAATGTTTTTTTTAACTTATACGGAATGAAAGGATTTTTACGGTTTTATAAAGCCTTATTTTCATGAATCTTCCGCCAAAAGATTTCATGAGTATTTTTAACAAAATCCTTTTCTTTTAAAATTGCATGACATTTTGTGAAAAGAGAATTATTTTGAAGAAGAAAGGATATTTTCCTCAAGAATTAATTTCAAGTGTTTTATCAAAACCATTTTTCATCTAAGATGACATTATTTCATATGTGTATGTTTCAAGTATCATGTCTCTATGATTTACATGGTTTCACTTTTCTTATTATGAAATGATATCCATTTCTTTTATATGTATTATGTGATGATGGGATGATGTGTATGAAACCCATTTTATTTATTGGGTTATGCTATGATGTATGATTTATGATTTTGTGGCCCACGAAAGAATGATTTCATTATAAGATGGGTGGGACCTATATCTCCCTCAAATGCATTGGGTAAAGATTTATATCTCATGAGATAGACATGGCTGGAATGGTAAGTTAATCTGGTTCAGTATTACAGGACTGAAACGAGGAGTGAACTCGATTCAGAAAGGGACTTTGTCCACTAAGATGGTCTTGGCAGAAATTCCTTGGCTACTATGGAAATAATTACATGTGCTTAATGGATGCCACAATTAAATGTTTTATTCCCATGCTATTTTATCATGATTTATGTTCCATTATGATCTATGCTTTATGTACTTCCATGTTTTATGTCGTTGCTCAAGATTTTGATGTTTAAACATTATGTTCATGTTTTTAAGTTCAAATGTATATGGTATGTTTTATTTTATCCATGATTACCCTTACTGAGCATTTGAGCTCACCCTTTTTATGTTTTATTTTCCCCCAGGAATAAAAGAAAAAGTTTTAGGTATGGAAACAAAAATTGGAAGATATTTATGGGAGATGTTGAAGATCTTTCACCACGATTAGAAGATTACGTTCCAAATTTACAAAGACACTAAACTATTACGGTCCTTGTGTGTCTGTTTTTGTTATTTATTAAGTATTCCACAAAATTAATGTAATATCTATGTATGTTATGCTTTGGGTCTCTACATCCACCACTGTAGGAAACTGAGGACTCATCTCATATACTACACTGAGGGTCATGTTTGTTAACTGGTGTGTGATTGGATGCACCCTCTTATGCATGAGTTCATCCTTCACTGCATGAATTTCCTTTTCATTGACAAAAGAAAACCTAGTCCCATCACCATGAACACACCGCACTCTATGTCTAAAATAGTCAATATGTGAATGAACTATGGATATCCAGTCCATACCAATGATGAATTCATAAGGCCTAAACGCTACCACCAAGATATGTCAACCAAAACTATCACCCCCAAGAGTAAGGGAAAACTATTGGCATTAGTGTGTGATTGTTGAATCTCCTCCCATAGGAGTCTCTAAGAGTAGGTATCGAGTCAATGATTCCAATGGAATATCCATGTATCAAACAAGGGTCATGGAGACAAAAGAGTGACTAGAACAAGTGTCTATAAAAACTAAATCTAGGGTGGAAAAGACATATATCATACCTCTAATAATCCTCGGATACTCAAGGTCATAATCCTCTATTGCCTGAAGCTGGCCTCGTCCCTATACACCAGCTCCCTAAGCCCATGGTGGACCACCTAGGGGGTGGTGGTGGTAGTACCTCAAACTTCCTCCCACCTCCTACTTCCCATCAAACTTCCCTACCACATCTGACTCCTGGTGGAATACTATGTTCCTACCTTTTCCTCTGTCTCAATGGTCCCTCAATCGTATCCGGATTGATCATACAATGGTCCAAAAAATCTCTATCCAAATGTCCTCGACCACCACATGAGTAACACAGCCAGTCCTTTGGTTAACTCGCTCTACCATGGGATTATCACACTATTGACACCGTGTCCAGGGGTTATCCCCTAAATTGTTTGATTTAATTGGATCCCTATGTTAGATGTTGGCCACCTACTACTGAATATTCAGTTACCTGACACCTGGTGGTAGCTCCCATTGTCGGTGTCTACTCCACCAGAAATCTCTCTACTATCAGAGCTCGATCCAATACCCTAGCATGTGTCGGAATGCTAAGGGATAACATAGATGACCTGATCTCACATCGTAGACCCTTCTCAATGTTCCAGGCCATGAAGAAAGGGTTTTTCACCATATCTATGGAGTAGCAAGAAATATCAGTAAATCTCACCGAGTACTCCGCTACTATCTGGTTTCCCTACTGCAGATTTAGTGGCACATGTATACGCATGGAGTATAACGTTGCTGGAAAGAACACCTCCCTGAAGAGATGTTCGAAGTATGTCCAAGTGAGGGTCATCTCCTCATGCATAGGGATCACTAAGCTCTACCATCTCCCTACTGATCCCTATAGAAGACTCCCAGCTTGGACTTCCATATGGTTGAGAGGTGTCTATACTATGTGGAAGACACACGTAAGCACCTCCAACCAATCCTTATGTGCTTGGGGGTCTGGTTCACCCCTGAACCTGGGTGGTCACTGCCTCTGGAACTCATGCAATGCACTCAACCTGTGTGCATCCTCTACTGGTAACGTTGCTAGTAACTACTTCACTCCGAGTGGTGGTACCACTGGTACACCACCCAGTGGATTCTATCTATGGTATTAGTCCCTACACCGAAGCCTCATCACTTATAAGATCATCCTCATGATCACACATTGTAACCCTAGCTGGATATCTGCATGGAGGCATCCTGAAATAGAACAAGACGTACCACAATCAATAGAGTATACCTAGTGAGATGACACTGACTCAATAAAGAAATGAGAACACACTCAATCCTATATAATTCATGTACCATTTATTTCCTTACAAATAGTATTTTCATGTACCGAGTGGGAAAGAAGAGTTCAAAGTCCTGGTGTTTGGATACGTCATTCACCGCACCAACCCTAGATTCCTTGGCCTAAAATTAGAACTTGAAACACTTAAAATTATTGTCCCAAACCAACTCACAGGCTCTTGGTTATTTATTTAGAACTGACTAGCTATGATACAACTCAGTCATGACCCATCCCAGAGGGGGCCAGGTTGTGACTACCCCAAGCCTTCCTCTGATAGGCCAGTGGTTGGAAATTGGCACTGAGTTGGAATATCACATGAAAGAGAGGAATTATCCTAATTACCTATACACATGCACACATCTCCAATACCAAAAAATTATGAAATGTAAAAGCACTATGTAAACAATTGTTCATACCACTATGATGCCAACAACAGAGTATGACAGTAGGAAACTGATGGTAAACAGTTCCAGAATATAAGCTTGTTAAAATAAGAGTCTGAAAAGTGATTGAAATAGTTCCTAAAATTCATCCGTAGAAAACCCTACATGAAGTGTAGGTGTAGGAAATCTATCTGAATCCATAGAATAACACCTTATCTACTTGATCATTCTAAGCACCAGCTGGTCCTGGTCCACCTAGAACTTCATCAAAGCATCGAATATCTTCACAATACACGAAATTTGTGGGAAAATATTATGCAGGTGTGAGTAAAAAAATAATCAATATAACACCCCCAACCATAAATAAAACAACTAAGAAATACACAAATTTTTTCACAAAGGAAAATAAACACTTTTCATTCAGCTCACACAGGTATAATTCTAAAGCACAAAAATAGGGATTATCAATTATAGTCCACAAAACTCCCAATTTCAATATTAGAACATGGAGCATTGATATTGGCACACAGATCATCGATGGTGCACATAGAATCAATGTCGATGCATAAAGCATAGATGGTGCACAAAGCATCAGTGTCGGCACACCGAGCATCGATGTTGGAACACAGAGCGTCGATGGAGAATGGATCATTAGTTTCGGCACATGGAGCATCGCTGTCAGCGCACAGAGCATCGATGGCGCACAAAGCATTAGTGTCAGTTCATGAAGCAATAATGTCGGTGCATGGAGTTTCGAGTAGTCATGCATCCCCCAAGTCAAAAAGTCTACAAGATCACATATTCACAGCTAGCCGTAGGATTCCACTCGTAGCATTCTCATTCTAGGAGCACCTACTCCTCGAGCCATTGGGTTGTAAACCAACTTACACAAAAACTCACTTAGATTATCTCAAAAGGACAGTCTCATTATAAGGGTCCCAACACTATATAATACTCGTCAAATAGACCTCACGTTTTAAATATATTATCAATTTAGTAAAACGGGTCTGGTTCAAGTCTGACACGACCTAGTCCTGCCGACCCATCCCAACCTGGTTCAGCCAAGCCGATCCAACCCAGTTATTCTGGGCCATCCCGAACTGGCTCGGCCTAATGGGCCGCATGGTCCATCCCACTGTGGTGCTGAAGTGGATCGATTCTCCATCCTTATCTATGTCCCACTAATCCACATGTTCTCCCGGCCATGTGGCCAACCGACTCCCCTTGTCAATATGGTGCTAGACCGTGTTTCACATAGTCAGATTGTGTTCTCCACTTGGTCCCACAGTCTCTCTATCGATGCGACTTCGAGTCGCGACCTCTAGTCTATGCCTGCAGCCTCCAATGCTGCGGGACCTCCTCTGATGCGGTCCTGCCATGACCGCATCCATCTCTCAATGACCCATCAAGGATGTCATCCACCGAGCCCAACCACCCTTGTCTGGCTGCTTCCTCCTCCTCCACCGGTCATCACATCAGTGGCCTCTGTTCTTCACACCCTCATCCATAATCCACCATGTTTCTTGTTACACTCTTCATACATCCTCTATGCCATTTCAAAGTCAAGAACCTTGGGTCTTGGATCATTGTTCCATGGATCATGGGTGCAATGGTCAATCATTCACACAGGGGTGTCATGGGTAAAGAACGCATGAATGATGTGATAGAATTAGGGGATATATAAAGCACATGAACACCCATAGAACATATCTTGGCATTATTAATGTTGTCCTTGATGCATTCATGTTGGAAGAATCGTGAAGAAACAACAGTATACAATTTACCACGATTTAATCCCCTTTAACCTGCAATAAATAAACCATCCTGAAATAACGACTAAATCGTGGATCAACCTATTCATTTGTTATACTGTGTTCATCGTTGGATCTAAAAGGGGAAGAGGAAATCACAAAGAGATCAACATCCTACCTCAAGGTTGGATCATTTTTTGATGAAGAACGGAATTAAATGTCATCTTATATCCTTGATTCATCGGTGTTCGTCATCGAGATAGTTTCCTTCCACGCCTCAGATGAATTACAGGGTTATGGTGATAACCCTAAATTCTTGAAAAATGTTTTACTAAAAATAAAAACTCTGATGTGTCTAATAAAATATTTTTATTAAAATATTTTAATGACGGTTGCTTCCAATTTAAAACTTTCATAGTCGAATCAAATTGGTCGATGTTTGGCCCCACCTAAGGTAAAGTTTCTACTCTGAATGAAATAGTGCCCTCATATTTACAATCTAGACACCTATTTTGAAGTTATTCCCTTTTAAAGAATAAACCACCCACGTGCTTTATTAGAAACATAATATTTTTTACTGTATCATTTCTGGCACACCGGACCTCTGAATCTCACGTCATCTTAGTTCCTAGTCTCAGAATTTTCCTAATTAATTTATAAAAATAAAACTATATAAAATATGAGTCATTATAGTGATAAATCAGATCAATTATGATTATTCCATCAAAAAGGAATGACTATCCCCTCTCACTTTCTATGTCTGAGGACTAATGGCATAGTTCCCCTTTGATCCCACATTGCATCATTTTACTTGATCACATAATGCTTACACCAACGCACTAGCTAACGAATCCACCATCCTGGACAACCCTAATCGAGAGGAAGTAATCTTTCCAATCACCCATAAAATAATGTTCTCTTCGATAATTTTATGTGATATGGAACAAATCAATCAAGTCAGCACCACCCTAGAGTGTGATGAGCTAATGACTACCCCTAGATGGATAGATCCCATAATCGGTTATCTCCAAAATAGGACTCACCCAATAGAACAAGCTAGAAGGGATTAGATTAAATTCCACCCAGTAAATTTCACTCTGTGAGATGGTCCAAAAGATTATAGAGTCCTATAAAAATTAGGATTTTATATAATCCCCCTCAAATTCATAATTGAAGGAGAGGTTCTCACTATCATGGAAGAACTCCATGTAGGCTCTTGTAGTTCCCACCAATTTGGGACCAGGCTCTCCCACCAAATCAGAAGGTTGGGATATTACTGGAAAACCATAATATAAGACTCTATGGAATTCACTAAGAAATTTATACATTCCATATTCATGGAAACTTCATCCAATAGCCCTCGTAATTTCTACATACAGCTAGATATTCCAATCCATTTGACTTTTGGGGAATGGATATTGTGGGGACATATACCCCATCCATAGCTAAGCAGTTCAATTATATCCTTATTTCTACGGACTTATTTTCCAAATGGAATAATGTAATACCTATCAAAGAGGTCAGTATGAATAATATCATCAACTTCGTAAAGTCCCATATCATCACTAGGTTCGAGTTACCTCACCCAATATTTATGGACAACAACACCAATTTATGTTCCACGGAGTTGAAGAAGTTGCACTAGGAATACAATATCGAATCCAATCATTAATATCACTATCATACAATGGAAAATGGATAGATATGGGACTTCAATACAAATCTATCAAATATTTCCCAGAATAAGGTTAACTAGGATAATAAGCCTTGGATAGAAAAAAAATCATTCATGATTTATGGACCTACCATACCACCACGCGTATTGCCACACAGGATATTCCATATTCATTGGTGTAAGGGACCGAGGTAGTATTACCCATAGAGTCGAGATTCATTCACTTTGAATAGCCATATTTGGATAGATCTCATATGATTAACAATCACAAAAGAGTTGGGATGACTTGGAATGGCTAGATGAGAACATATTGCATGCATTGCACAACCTGAAGATCCATCAGAATCAGATCACATGGGACTTTAAAAAAATTAGGCCTTCGTTCATTCCTTTAAGGAGAACTATTGTTTCCTCTCATAACTCCAATGATATCAGGGAAGAAGCCTCCAAAACTGTGACCCAAGTGAGAAGGTCCTTATATCATACATAAGGTTTATCATAATGGAACTTATTCAATGGAAACCAAGGATGGGGAGCGTATCACACCACCCACCAATGTGATATTTCTCAAGAGGTAATTTTCATAACTATTGTCAAATGGGAATCCATATCCAAGTAAGTCCCATCATTTTTTATGACTACATGACGTTAAATTGTACAAAAATCATCATAACCACATGATGTTAAACTATACAAAACTCATTATGACCACATAATATTAAGCTATACAGAACTCATCCTAACCACATGATGTTAAACTATATGTAACTCATCCTAACCACATGATGATAAACTATATAGAACTCTTCCTTACCACATGACCTTAAAATTTATGAAACTCATCCTGAACACATGACTTTAAACTATAATAAACTCATTCTAACCACATGACGTTAAACTGTACAGAGCCCATCCTAGTTGAATGTTGTTAAACTAAAAAGTTTCATAAGAACTATGTATGGGTTGATTCGTGATATCACAGGATACACATTGATTCCCAAATCTCTATTCTTGGGATCAGCTATAATATTATGTTCCTTTCACATTAGGTGATACAATTTCTTTACCGCATGAAGTTAAATTTCATATAAAATGTCCTTACCGCATGACTTAAAACTACATGGACCCAAATATTCCCTCCCCATTAACATCAAGTAATCCATTTCCCTAATATCACTATGTTAAACTACATAGACAATGTCCTTAAAAATGATATAAAACTGCATGGATCCATGATATCATCTCTATTCAGGTTGAGTCATCCATGTCCTTGATGCATGACATTAAACTGCATGGTTATTCAAGAACTATATATGGATTTATTCTCATTACCAATGAGATACATATGGATGCATGGATCATATATCTATTTCCATACACTACATGATATAAAATTCCCTTGTCATATTATTAAATTCCACTACATGGCGAAAGGGGACCCATGTTGTTCCTTGTTTCTCATGCTGAGCATAGCTCATGTGGAATTAGGAATCTCGATAAGGAATTACATTCATGAAAAAATCATAATATCTTTAAAAGGGATCATCTTGGTCCTAAATTAAAGACCACAAAATTCAAACCATGATTCCTCGCCACATGATGTTAAATTGTACAGTTCTTCGATAACTATGTGGGTCTTGATTCTCATTTTCATGAGATATATAGTGATTCCCATACATCTATCCTTGGTCATAGTCATAACATCTTCACTTTTTTATGTAATTCCATCTTCATCCTTGTTTCATGATGTTAAAAATGCACTATCCATCAAGAACTATGTGTGGGTTAATTCATGTCATCACAGGATACGTAGCGATGCCTGATCCTTCAATCCTAGGTCAAGCTATAACAACTAGTAAAAATAATTCACATCTCTATGTATGGGTAAAACATTAGTATAGTATTTCCTATTCAAGAACTATTTATTTCTTGATTATTATCCTTATAGAATATGTAGTAATGCCCAGATTTCTAGAACTGGGTCCAGTAACAATACATAAATATAAAAATGCCCCCTATTTGCGTATAGGTCATACCTACATAAGGAACATCATTAAGAACTATGTGTGGCTTGATTACAATCACCATGGGACATGTAGTTATGTCCATAATTCCATCCATGGGCCCATCTACAATACAATCATTTCACATCGAGGGATCCACGTCTTCACTGCATGATGTTAAACTGAATGGATCTTCCAAACTATGTTTCATTTGATTATAATTCTTCTGAGATACATAGTGATTCCCATACATTCATCATTAGACCCAACCTCAACACTTCCATCCATTCAAAATGGTTCCCATGTTCTTACTTCATGATGATAAACTACACATTAATACGTCCTTACCACATGACATTAAACTGCAAGGAAAACATCTTGGTCGTATGACGATAAGATGCATGGAATATGTATTCACAGTATGAACTTAAACTATATGAAAATCATACCAACTATGCAATGATAAAAATTGCAATACATCACCCATCATCATCCTTTATAAAAGGTACACAAGGGACTTACCCCAATCAACCAGGGTACAGGGAGTTTCACCATATTTTAATGAAACTCAATCCATAAACCACACATCATGCCTCGGGTGTCTCAGATTTACACAATATCCCTTGGAAAGTATATCCTACATTAAGGACCCTTTTCATTACTATTAATTTATTATTATGGCTCTTGAATATGCGCATATGTTTGTCAACCAAATGCATCCCTTTGTAAAAAGGACATTCCAATCCTTGTGTCCCTTGATATCACCATGGGAGAACTCAACACCGCAATTTGATCAAAACCTCTCCCCATGTGACTATCCCGTACCATTTCTCATGACCAGAGAATATCTATTTTTTATTTACAACATTTTACTCTCCCTATCATAAGTTTTTTGGGGTACTATTGACCCTATGTATCCAAATCAAGTTCTTGTGCAATATCTCCCATATTAGGTCCACATGACTCAAGATATTAAACTACCTACACTTTGGTAAAAGTTGTATGACCTTAAACTCTATCCTATAAAGTTCCAAATCATAAAACTTAAACTACGAAGAAAGAGATACAAAACATGTTAGGTTGAAAACCCACAAAGGGAAATCTAAGAAAAATTCATGTATCTTCCCTCTAAACTCTTCATCTCCAGAGTTTAGGAAAAAAATAGGGTGAAAATTAAAAAGGCACAAAGATCATAGGGTCTACTACAAATCCCTAGAAAAATCCAAGATATGATTATTGTACCCCCTGGTCTAGTGAGAAGTTAGAGAAATTATTTTTTACATTTCCTCATTGTGAGAATATGTTCACTATGTGGTGATTCAACATTTAGGGTGATTGGACCCTTCTTGGATCTTACATTTTCCACAAGTCACAATTCATGATTTGGGTGCCTCAAATCTCCACAACCTTCCATGTCCCTTGGAAAAGATACCTGACTTCAATAACACTTTTCTTGGCTATGCATGTATGCCTATGGATCCTGTATATACGCCTATTTTCATTAACCAAATGTGTTTCTCTAAAAAACCTTATAATACCTATGATATCTAGTATTACTATGGAAAACATCAATGCCTCAATGTTTCTAAACTATTCCCAGTATGACTATCCCATATCACCCTTCTGATCTAAGTACTTTGGACCATGACTTATAATCTCCATGCCAAACTATCCAAGTGGGTTCGACATTATCCACATTAAACTGCATTGTTTTTTACCCTTTATCAATATTGGAATGTGAAACTCCATTCATTAACCTTTTGTTGGACCACACCTCATGATTCAAAACCATAGGTCATAGAGTTCAAGCTTCACATCAAAATATACATTTCCCTGGGGTGCCAAAAACCTACCTGGATTTCCTTATTTCTATGACCAAACTCATAGTCTAGACATTTGAGTCTTTATAAATATTATATATCCCTCATAAATAATTGGAGATTGTATTTTTCTTGGCCATGATACCGAAGTATAAGGGGCCTAACCTGCCAACTAAAGGCATCCCCTCCTTGTCATAAAATAGATTCAATCCTTATGAGCTTAAGAAACATTGTGGTGGAACTTGGCATCTCATAATGTCATGGGACATACCCAGCATGTCTTCACCATCTCATATTCATGAACTCAAACTTGTGGGATATGAATTAATTCATCCATACTCTAACTATATAGGTGGATCTTTCATCCCTAATATTTTTCCCTCAACCAATATTACATCCATAAATCTTTCATAGCCCCTAGAAAATATGTATGGCTTCAAGGACCCTTTTCTTGACTATGAATGTATGCCTATGGCTCCTCTATATGTGCATATGGTCATCAACAAAATGAGTCATTCTAGAAAAAATGGCTCTCTGATCCTTATTATCCTTAGAAACATCACAGAAGGACCTAACATCTCAGTGTGTTTTAGGCTATTCCTAGCATGTCTACACCATATCCCATGATCATATATTAGGTCTGAGCTAAAAGACCTTAAACTAAAGCAATATCATGTCTGAGAAAAAAGACCTTAAACAAAACAAAGATCAAGTTCGAGCTAAAAGACCTTAAACTAAAGAAATATCTAGTCTGAGCTAAAAGATCTTGAACTGAATAAATATCAGATATGACCTAAAAGACCTTAAACTAAATAAATATCAGGTCCAAGCTAAAAGAACATAAAATAAATAAATATCAGGTCTGAGATAAAAGACCTTAAACTAAATAAATGTCATCTCTGAGCTAAAATACCTTAAACTAAATCAATATTAGGGCCAAGCTAAAAGACCCTAAATTACATCTTAGTAATGATTTATCCTATAAGAGATTATGAGTCCCAATATATGGCCTTATCACAATAAATATATATAGAAAATCTTGACATGTTTGGTAGAAGATAGGGAAATCTACTTATGAGACATGGATTCTATCCAAGTAATACTTCTGCAAATGAAGTGATCTCAAGATAACTGGAATAGATCGTCAGTAGAGAATCTCATATTAGAGGTCATTTACAAGAACTTATCAAAAATAATCTGCTCTGATTTAAATGTTTGGATCCAGACATTCATGTTTACTTGAGGATGTGCAAAGGATTGGTATCTCATAATATCAAAGCAATGAAATATCATGCATATACATCACATGTAAAAGAAAACTGGTATTTAATATGAAACATTCATAAAATTCATCCATTCACATTGTGAAAAAAAGAAAGGAGGAACCCCTTGAATTTTAGAATATCTATGAAATCACCAAAAAACAGGGGGGAGGGGCATAATACAGAATTCAAACTAAGATGAAATTTGATCAGATGTGCTAGAAATGTATGAAATATTCTAATGTAAAGTTTCAATGGAACTTTGAAGTTACACTCACACTACTTCTTCTACTTCTACCCTAGGATGAAGAGTTTCGACCAATGCAGTCAACTCCTCAACCATCTTCTGAGTGGTATCCAATGAGGATGATGGTGTCAAGATATCATAATTCATATGGAAAATTATCTCCTAACATCTCTATATCTATGTATTTCAAGCATCTATCTAGGATTTCAATTCAGATGTCAATTGGAGACCATTTTCAAATGCCTCTAATGTATCTCCCATTTGTCAAACAAGGGAATCCTCATCTACAAAATCAAGAAAATATCTTTCAGTCTTGGCTACACTCTGTCGAGCCAAAATAATTCACTTAATGACTTCATATAGAAGCTCTCTATCAAATCCATTCACCTACAGGTCATGGAATAATTGATGAAGGTGTTCCCCTTGGTCGTGAAAAACTTTCAAAGTGGTTTCAGTGATCAATGCATGAATCTATTTCTAGATCAACATAAATCATGTTTTAACCTCTATGATCAATGGAGTAGGCACTACAAAAGGCGTATGAGCCAATTGAACTCGTGCAAATATAGGAGAAGAATCCCCATAGGCCCTTCTCTCAAAAGTCATATCTTCTATAGCCTATGTTTTAGGGTTTACTTACTTGATAGAGTATGTTTCTCCATCAGAATAGTCATCACTTGAAAATGATTTTTTTTTTGAATTCTCGCCCAAAACTTTGATCAGTTCTATCATCGCCCCCAATAATGGGGTCGAGGAGGAAAATTCTTTGTCCATATAGAGAACCAAGTGATTTTTTATTCCATATGTATTAGTTTCTATCAAATCCTAGGAATAATACTAGGAAATTTTGATGGGAGTATAAATAGGTGGGAGTATGATCTCGGCCTCAGTATACTCACGTGATGACATCTTCCAAAACTGGAAAATAACTCTAGGATGTCATTCCCCTTGAAAACTAACCTTAAGAAGAAGGAATACCATTTGAAAGCAACCAAACTGATGAGAAAATTGATATGGTTCATAGGGTTTGAAAATGATTATCTTGTCCACCCTGGCTGCGAGAACCCCATCTCAGAGAGATATCATATATGACCTTTCAGCAAGGGAACCACCACCATTATCAATAATTAGTTCAGTTGGTACATAAAAATGACTGAAATAAAAGTTTTTGGATTGGATAAAATCAAATTTAACCTTATTAGGGGTTAGAGACATGGCCCTGATCCCCAATATAGTCAACAAGATGGAATAATATGGATCACCGGGGATCTACGTAGCATTGCAATATTCATAACAAGGAAAATTATCTCCTATCCAACCGTACAGAAATTGGAAAGGACCAATGATAATATAAGGAGTGATACCTTGTTGAATATGGTCCATGAGTCAATATAATAATGCAAGGAATGAAACTACTAGGTTTATATGTCACCCATTTTTTAAGTTGATCTTCCATTAACAATGAGCTAACCTGGATCCCTGAGCATGTATCTTCAGTTATGAAAATCCTACCATTCAAAAACCAGGCTATAAAACCCACTAGTATAATATTCATAGAAATATTTCTATTAACTCGGTATCTCCATGAGGTATAATCCATGACTTCCAAGGTGTCCCAATATAATCTAGTGTTGTCTTGGACTTTCTGAGAAGGACACCGATGAGGATGTATAACATTTGGCCTCTCTCTATTATAAAAAAGAAAGATAATAATCCATTAGTTGATGGAAATGAGTGAATATGTCATCATATCCTTTCCAAAATTCTTCTTCACAATAATGATCATATCCTTCACCAAAACTGGGGTCTTTAGATGATCATCCCTAACATCCGCAACAAGAATTAATTCATCATACATCTCTCCAAGAGGGGTAATACCACCCAGTTGGTAGATAAGCCATAATATGATGCCCACCTCACCATGGGGAATATGAAATGTGTTGGTTCCAGGACACCAGTGACTAATCATCTCTCAAAGAATTTTGGGTTGAAAATAAATGATAAATTGATAAATCCATACATCTTCATAATGATGGACCCTGTATATCTAATCATCAATCTATATATAGCATTCCCTAACCCAGAATGGACATTCCCATTCATTGGATAAATTACCTCCAGGACTAAGATCCCACTTCGAACCCCATATGATTCCAAGATTGGTCATAGAGGAAGTAAATATGCTTAAATAACTCTAAGAAATTGGATGATGAGGGATGTCACAGCCATCTGGACCTAGGGGAGTTTTTCTATATATTGGATAGTCCCTGGGAAAGAGTTGTGACTAGTTTACCATCTTTAAAAATCTTCACTTGTACATAATCAAGAGAATATAATACCCAATGAGATGGAATATTAATGTCCATAGAGGGGATAGGGGCATCATCCAACAAACCAAACCAGTATAGAGGAATTCATTTGGATAAAGGATAGTCCAAGAGCATAGATGAAATGAACCTCTTTAATCCTTTCTTATTGGTATACACACAATATCAGGGATCAGTATTATGATTTCTAGAAATTATATAACATTGATTATTTTCATATAAGGAAGATCATTGAGAGCCAGAAGCTATCTGAATAGGAGTGAGTGGAATATGTTAGAAAAATAAAATGTAGAGACTTTTCAAAAGGAAAAAAAATAAACCAGAATAATCATTCATATCACATGAATTGAAAAATGATTTTCAAACCCCAAATCACTTAAACCAAAAAATCTCATGGTCACATAATCCCATAGGGCATCATGAAATTTCATGACCCCCTTGGAGACTCACGATCACATTAACTGAACATGGTCATGAAAATTGCAACCAGTGAAATAATTGGGCCAGAAAATCCCATGAAGTCCTCAAGAAAATTGTTGACACTTATAGACAGAGTTTAAGGAATTACCAATGTATGGTTTATGGTTGGATCGAACAAATGTCTGGGAAAATGGTCTTGAAAAATATCTCTAGAAAAATGGAATTGCGGTGGAGGCTCATAAACAAGGCTCATGATCTGGATTCTCGGAATGGTCTTCCGATGGAGGTATGCAGTGAAGAAAATGGTGAGAGAGATTTTAAGTGGTGGTGAGATATGATATGAGCCACACTCCACCCCTCTAAATATAGGGAATTATATGGTTTATCAATCATCGTCTAATAGACCAAATGTCACCCCAGATTCTAATTCACGATAATGCCAAAGACTCAGGAGAGAATTTAGTTTCCTCATAATCAATCCTTTTTCCCCAAGGACATTGCTCCTAAGGGGGGGTCATTATTGAATACTTACAAATAAGAACCAGCAAAGTCACAAAGGAAAGAATACATGAAGATGGAAATTATTTTTCTGACCAACGCAAGGGAAAAATGGTGGCCAAGACTCGCAGATCACATGAGCCTCTAGAATAATCATGATCGTGTGACCATCATAAGGTCACATGAAGGGACTTGGTGCAGTTTAAAATTTGTGTATGTTCCATGACGACCCTCTCAAAAAATGTTTCTACTCTCGTAAAAGCACTGTAGACAACCAGCAAGTGCATAGCGGTAGTGGGATAAACTCTCTCGGTCCACATGGTTCATCACCAGCGAATGCTTGACAAAACCACCCAAATATCCTTTCAAAATGGGAGAAAGATGTCCAAAAATTATAATCCCTGAATCTTCACAATGATCACTCGCAATATCATTATTGGGAAGTATAAAATTTATTTATGATATCCAAGAAATCTTTCATGACTCCCGAAACTTTGTAAAATAAAACAAAAGGAATAAAAAGGAAGGAGGAGGGAGCTACTCACGGTCGTTGAATGACATGTGATGCACTCCTGGCAATTCATAAGGCATATCAGGCTCTAGTGACATGTCTTCCTCATCTTGAGAAATGCCTTTGACTTCTTAGCCTCACCACTCCAAAGTCCTCAGGTATTTTTAGGAAACCTCCCGCTTCCCCTTTGGCTCCCTAAGGACAACTGGATAGATTTTTCCATGACATGATCATGCACCACTATATAACACATATTGGTCACACAGGGAATCATCAAAAAATCAAGTAAATTTTCTTAACATTACTCATGTAAACTCGCATAATCCATGAACTTTGTAAAATAAACCAAAGAGAATAAAAATAGAGAAGGTGGGAGCCCTCATGGTCATTGAAAGACATGTGACAAGCCCATTACATCCATAGTATGGTCTCACGAGACCCTAGACAAACCGCCCTTGAATCACGAAATGTCCCAAGTAAGGCATCAAGATATTTTGAAGGCCTTTGAACATATCAATATGATTATATGGAATTCCTTAATCATAATCATATGATCAAATAATTCTTAATTAAATGGTGATAAACCGATAAGGGAATCATTGATGGAAGAGACTCATGATCGCTGAAAATCAGGTGGCTCACTCAGAATGACCCACAGAAAAGGCTCACAAAGATGTGTGGCACCAACCCCCCTTTATCAACTACAGCCTAGATCCATTCTAGATACATTTTTCAAATCGAAAAACAATCGGGGTGGACAGGATTATAAATCTCCCACCCCAACATGAAAAATTCTTTGGTGCCATACAACGGGTTGGACTCTGGCCCTCTAAATCTACAGTGTCTATGCATGGAATAACTCTTGGGGTATTTTTCTGAAGTTATAGTATATTTATAAGATAATGTGTATCTCATGACTAGAAAGTTTTCCATCAAGTAATATACCAGTGAACATCTAACCAAATCATGTTCCATAAATAAAATCACTACATGTGATCATTCATAGATCATGTGGAGGACTTTTTGTAAGGCATGTAAAGAATATATTGCATGTCTTCTATATCAAGTGATATTCAAAATAAGTTGAAACTGAATAGATTTATTGAATTTTTAGTAAAATGGAAGGAATTAAGACTAAAGGTGTAGAAATTAAATAGAAATATGTTTTCATACCCTCATGCACTTCACGTGACCCCCCTCAAGGACGTTTGATTGCATCAAGACATGTCACGTAGATCTTTCGATGTTCCTTCAGCATTCCATTTAGGTCATGTGAAATCATATGGATGTGATAGAGAAATTCACATAGTCCCCATGGGCATTTCACCTTAGTCACACAAATTCCCCATGGACTTGTCACCAAAGCCTCATGATGACATGCAGATTCATCACTTGACTCATATAATAGCACCCGATCATGTCATCCAAGTCTCATGGTTGTATCCATGCATGATAAAATATCCCTCGCAACACCCTCTGGGTGGGTTAGTTGAGACTCACGACACTTAATGGACATATTATCAGGGACTCACAATTCCCTCTAAGGATGTCATACAAGACATGTGATGCTCCCTAAACATATCAACCAAGACTCATGATGCCCTCTGGAGATGTCAACCAAGACATCCAACACAATATAGACATATTAGTCGGTATATGAGATGACCTCCAAGGAAAACCATATGGATCTTGTTATGTCCTCTAGATAAGTCAACCAGGTCGCACAACACCCTCTAGACAAGTAGATCGGGATGCAAGGGAATCATATGACTTGATCACCCTGTTCATCCTCAGTGTGTAAGCCCCGACTATAAGGGAAACATTAGAGTGTAAGCACCAATAAAAGGGAAATATGGTGACTCTTATTACTACCATATTCAGGATAAGTAGGCCACCTTTCCTTGAGTTTTGATCTTCATATCGACCATCCAAGGAAATCTCAACATTTAAGTCCCTTATTCAAAGAAATTACATTGATCGCTTTCTATACATTGTTTCTCACAATGAGAATAGTTCACGTGGGGATTAGGGTGTTTCATTGGTCTTTTAATGAATACCATAAACCCAAGCTTACAAGGGAAACCTTAGATTGTAATCCATAATACAGTAAACTAGGAGAACACTAATGCTTGTAATAACCAGGATACGTAGGACGCCTTCCTAAGGCCTAATCTCAAATAAACATCCATTTTTATATAATCCTAATATCCATTGGGACCCAATCATTCCCATAGGTTGGCCACTCTACCTCTTCCACCAAAATACTTAGAAATAAACTAAACAATGATGACTATTATTCCTATAATAATTATGGTATGTAGGATGCCTTCCTAAGGAATGATCTATAAAACAACTCCTTTCAGGGTAGTCCCAATACATATGTCTCATTCCATGAACAATGATATTGACTGTTTTCCATACCATGTTTATCATACATAGAATAGCTCATGTGGGCTTAGGGAATTCCAATAATCATTTCATTTTCATCATAAGTGTCTATAATGAAAATGGTAACCTCATATTTTAATCCCCAAAAAAATGTACTATGATGACTCTGATTCCCACCATAATCAGTATATATAGGACATGCATTTGGGACACGAGCTTGAATGCCCAGTGTTTAAGAGCACCCATATAAGTCCTTTCGACATGATTTTATACTGAACGGGTCCAATTAAGTATGTGGGTTTTTATTTCTGCTATAACCAGTATATGTAGGATGCCTCATAATGGATTAATCCCCTCCTCGGAATATTAACCATCACTTTTTGTGGAAGTACCTTTTGAAACTCTTGGTTATAAGACATCATTATATGATAAAATAACCTATTAATGGAAGATAAATGATAACATTGGATATATATATATATATAGTTTCACTAAGGAGACCTCAGTCTTTTTCAAATAAAAGAGACTTAAATAAATCATTTTGTTGGGTTAACTAGTCCCCTATTGGGATTATGAAGAGATTCATGAATATATCATAAATCTATAATAGAGTCCTAGAGCATGTAATAATTCAACAAAAATGGTGTGATGAGCCTGACCTCCCATTCTCTCAACCAATGTGAGTCACCAATAGTCATTGGGACTAAAAACCCAGATGATAGTTGGCCTTTGGAAAGAAGGTCTGTACCTGGCTACAGATGGGGGGAACCATTGGGAGTTTCTAGGAAAAGTGAAAATGGTATCCTGACATTCATGATTATTCAAATCATATCCCCCCACAATCAGCTATCAATATAAAATAATTCCACTCCATGAATCCCAATGAAAGAGATAAAAATATTGATATATAGACCTTGATGAAAATCCTACATAGTAAAAGTGATTGCATGATAAATTAAACTAATCGTGTTAGAAGGGAAGTGGATATTCTATATTTTTTAAAATAGGTTGAAGGTTAATCCCATTTATTTAATATAAAAGAAGAAGAACACTTTCAAAAAATTGGAAAATAGGGAACCCATTATAAACAAAGAGGAAACAACCTTAAAAAATCCTGGCCCAAAGGACATAAAGTTCCCAAATGTCCAATGGGAAACAAATCTCGACCTTCAAGAAAATCTTCGTAAGGCCTCCTCATGTGTTTTCAAGGTTATATTTAAAGAAAATATTTTTTAGGTTAAACCTATTTTTATTCATTTATATTGTGTGTTTATTTTCCTAATAGTTTAAATATCACAAAATTAATTTTCATTCAAACCAAAAATGAAACAATCTATAAATGAAACAGGCGCGAAACAAGCCAAGAATGAAACAAGCTAGAAATTAAATAGTAAATAATTGAAAAAACCTTAATATGAAAAAAAAATGTATCGTAACGATAAAATACATAAACTTGATCAAATGTTTTGTGTGAAAAATGATGCATTATAGTCCCACTCCCAATTCTCAAGGTCAATCCATCACATTTATGTTATTAGTAGACTTTGTTCAACCTTGAGGGTGAAACTTGGTAATATGAGGGACCAAAATCAGTTGATCGGTGAGAAATGTTAAATTATGAAAATCACCAGAAGAAATCCAAGGTGCACTATAATAGTTAACCTGAGTGATCATGTAATACATTGGGTCAACATAGGGTTCTCATGATAAGTTCTTGGATGCACAAGATACAACGGCTTGTGAACATGGATATATTCATGCCTGGAAAGAACCAAAATCATAATACCTACTTTCTAGTAATACCACTAGCACTCGCCCACTATTTTTTATGTGTGGGTTTTGGAACACTATTACCTTAAAGTGGATCCCTAACTGGTCAAAGTATCAAACATGAAATGATTATGCATCATGTAGTATCTTATCAATGTCTCTTTGGAAGTTCTGACCAAATTACATTCTATGTTTCATCCTTTGATGGGAATGTTTGGATCATTAAACAAATTAATTCACCCTTCTATAAAATTTCTCTTTTACTAATCCTGTGAACAATGGTTTATGAACACCCTTGAAAACTCAATTTATACACCCCACAATATAGTAGTCATATGTTCATATCTCCTGCCATCATCATATGCTAATGAAAATTTCTCCTTTGAAATATGCATCATATAATTATATAAATCTTGATTATTCATTCAAATTTATTAAAGTCACTAATCAAAATTTCTTTATTTTGGATCATATGTTGAAACCAAGAGATAATAATATATTTAAAAGGATACCAAAAATCCAAAAAATATATACAAGTTTAGGAAAACATACCCAAAATAATGATCACCTTATTTATGGTCTCATTTTTGAAATTCTTATAAACATTATTGGAAATATGTATTATGTAATATACATAATAATCATTCATTTATCGCCATAAAACTCTATCATTATTAATATTCACTATAATCTATAAAAGATGATATGATATCAGAAATGATCCATAGATTTGTGTAACATGAATGAATATACAATAAAAATACAAAATACATGATTCAAAACTATCCTTTTCAATAATGTTAAATGAAAGTGAGAGAGGGACATGATTAAAATTCTATGTGGAAGTAATAAATTGACCACCTATATACGTTTCATAAAGAAAAGTTACATCGGATTGGATGAATTGTTTCCAATAAGGAAGAGCAGTGATATGTGGACTGAATGCCAAGAACAACTTATAGAACTTCACCACTATTTGATCAAATAAATGACATTAAGAATCATACTCAATGGTGTTCAGATAATAAATAACCAAATTTTTTAGATGCAAAAATCCTATTAGTTGTGGAAACACTGAATATGATTTATCATAATCACTAAATACTTTCACAATTACCTTTTGTTTTTGGATTCCATGATTTTATATAGGATTTCTTATATTTGAAAAATTATTGTATTCATTCCTAGAAAAGGGGTATAGTAAAGTCCTGACATGTTCATTTCATATCTACAAAAAAAATTATATATAAACACTTCCTAAATTAAAGGGTGGTACTATGATAAGTTTGGATGTACACAAGTATGTGGGCCTTCCAATTTTGTTATCTTCCAAAATGAAAAAAAAAATCTTATAACGATCACATCCAAAATTCACATTTTTTCCCATATTTATCACAACATATGAGGTATTTGTCCTTCTTGGACTCATCAACTATAAATTAAAAATATAGATCTATGAGTTATTTATTTAGCACATTTTTTATTGAAAAATTAGTTTGAAACATCTATCCAACATATATGGTGAAATCAGTCGATATAGATGTGTTAAATATAGTGTTAGGGAATTCATTGGTTAATTTAATGACACCCCAATGAAAATTTTTTACACATGATATTACCACGACTAAGGAATTAAATAATATAGGGTGAATACCACTAACTGGTTTTTTCATATATATCAATGAAACCTCATAAGTTTTATTCCCCGCATCATCCTCACCTACATCATCTCCTATTGCATCATCATATAATTCTTCATCAGATAAACTCTCATTCATTAAATCATAAGTATCATTGAGGATATCCTTATTTATATATTTTGACCATCTTCTTTATAATCTATTTTTATTACCAGATTCATATGAGAATACAATGAATGAGAATGTTGTGATAGACCAACTTCAATAAATCTATCATAGCATGGTTCTGTAGTAGTAGTAGTAGTAGTAGGTCTCACCTCATCAATAATAGAAATAGCCACATATAACTCCATTAAACATGTATTGCACTATTATCTAAACAATGATGATGCCTCTATTCAATCATCATCATCGAGTGGAGGATACTAAATACCCCATAGTCAATAAAAATACTAAAGATATCAATATGTAATTGATGTAATTAATTGATCATCCCTCAGTCTTAAGCAACTATAATTCTTCCTATGAACTTTTTCCAATGTCACACATTCATGAAGATTTTCCACTCTTGCAGGTAGAAACCTCTAGCTAAAATCCTGATCCATATAAATTAACTCACCACTATAGTATATCAATCCAAACATGATTACCTATAAATTTTTTTTAATAAAACATTATATATATTTTCACTACATCATCAAATGTTTAACATGTTTTAATTATTTATGATTTAATAAATGTGAATTTATCTTGATATTTTCTCGATGGAGTGGTTTATAATTATTTGATAAACCAACCAAAACCAAGTGGGGAACTCTCAAGTCCTTTATTATCTCATATATCAACAACCACCATTCTCCTTTCATTTACGGTGTAAAAATACAACATCAAACAACAATGCCTCTTACAGAATTCTCTTTTATTAAAATGTTACTCACTTTACAGTGAAGGGGTATCGGGAGATTGGATACATATCACTTTCACATGGATACACATTTCCTTATATACATGGAGATAGGGATGACACACAGGTCATCAATGAGGAAAAAATGAATTTATTAAAAATTATATAACTCTATACAAAAAAATATGACATTAAATTTCAATCATACATTGATCAGTCATTTCAAGATAGGCCATCACAAAATACTCTAAACATGTTTTTTTGGGATAATTATTATGTTATACATATTTTAACATTACATATAACTATATTTAATAAATATTAAATATCTATATATATATATACACATAAATAAATTTAAATTTATAAATTCATTGATATTTTCCACTCTTTCAAGTGGAAAGCTATAGTTAAAACCCTGATCAATATAAATAACTCACCATTGAAGTATATTGACATCAACATGATTACCTAGAATAAAAAATTAATAAAATGTTATACATATTTATACTACATCATAAAATGTTTTACACGTTTTAATTAGTTATGATTAAATAATTGCTAAATGATCTTGAAACTCTTTCTATGGATTGGTTTGTCATTATTTTATAATCCAACCAAAACGTGGGGGGCTTCTGGAGCCTATATTATCTCAAATTTCAGTAACCAATAGTCTCCTTTTAGTTGTGGTGTAAAAATATGGCATCGAACAACAACACCTCTTATTGAATTCCCTTTCATTATAATGTTACTCACATGCAAGTGATGGGGTCTGGGGATTAGGGATACATAACATTTTTACATAGACATGCAGGTCCGTACATACTTAGAGGGAGGGATGAAATTTAGGTCGTCAAAGAGGAAAGGAAAATAAAATTATCACAAATTGTATGACCATATAAAATAATACGACAGGCAATATAAATCATACATTGGTCGGTCATCTCAAGATAATACGTCACACAATACTCTTAATATGTTTTTTGGGATACTTTTTATGCTTTACATATTGTAAATTTACTATAAATATATCTAATAAATAATAAATATTAATATATATATACATCTAATTATATTATCTTTATCTAAATTTGAATATATATATATATATATATATGTCCATTTTTTATTTAACGATGTCTTTTAAATATTCCTAATGTTATTTTTCAAATATTATATTCAATTAATATAATATATATTATCTCAGTAACAATATATATTTTTTAATTTAATTTATGATATGCATATTTGGATATAATGATTATTAATAATATATTTTTTATAAAAAATTACATATTATACTTTTATTTATCTATGAATACAGTGATATATTGCACATTTATTTAATTTCTAGTCTACTTTATGTATATTTATATATATACGTTAATTATATGCAACTGAATTTGTTAATATTTTAAAATATAAATATATATATTTTTAAGAAACTATAGTTTCTTAAATACAAATTTTTTTATTTTAGACATAATTAATCGTAATATTATTAATAGTAAATATTGATAAATTTAATTAGTAAATATAATATAATTTACACTTTAATAACTAATAAAATATTTTAAACCTATGTTAATTTCAATATAATAAAATTTAGTATGTATATATACATTTTTTGAAGTAATTAAAATTTCCAAATTTTAAATAATTATATTTTATACATAATTTCTAAGAAAAATATTTATTTATAATTAATATAATTGATTAATTATTATTAAAATTAAATTTTATTAGTTTAATTAAAAAATATAATTATTTTTATATATATTGAATAATTTATTATATATTTAAAAAAATATGAAAAATAATATAATATGTATATATATTTAAAACTCTATCCCATTTTTTTAAGAATATAAAACCTATTATAAAAAACACTCGTCTATGCCTCCTCCCAAGGCTCCCTATTAGAGAGAAAACCTAAATTTCCCATCCCTGGAGTCCAGTAAAAATCCAACAGTACCGATCCTGACCGAACCAACCATCTGTTTCCCTGCCAAGGTGATGCGATGATGCCCCAATTCCTCTATATCCCTCTAATCTCTACCACCATCCACACTTTTTTATACTACCCATATTTTCCATTTTATTTTTGAATCACCCCTAACATCCTTGTGACCACCACCACCTCAATATCCTCCTTCTGATAGTCATCATCCACACACACTGCCGGTAGAAGCTCTTGGAGAGCCTAGTTCTCATTGTACCTATCGATGCTCATAATATGGTTATTTTCTATCATCACCGAGTGGAACATCCCCTAAAACACAATATGAAGGAAAATTTTCCCATATAATGATAAAAAATAATAATTTCTGAAAATACCTAAATTGGGAATCTATTTCCCAATCTAGGGATGTTTTTGGATGTTTAGGCTAAGAAGGGTTGAATCTATCTTGAACATTATATTCTTATTTATTATTCTAAAGAAGGCTATATCCGAGATAGGGTCTTCATCATAAATCATGTGAAGAAGGTGTTGTTAGGGACAACGCCTTCTTCAGAATACTAACATGGAGGGCGTTGTCCCGGATAGTGTACACCCTTCTGTTTTTTTAATTATTTTTTGGGTTTCTTTATTTTATATATATAAAAAATAAAATATAAAATTATACAATATATAATTGTTTTAATATTCATAATTACTTTAAATAAAGTATTTCTAAATTATTACATAATATCCCACACAATATCCCCTTTTATAAGGGTACAATACTCCACATTTTGTCATGTTTTTGATGTGGGATTCAGGAACTATTTTTCCACCATTTACTGAAAATTATATTATTTATAATAACACATTAATGTTAATAATTTATTAAACAAAATATATTTTTAGTAAATATTTGTTATTTAATAATTTAATAAATAGTATCTAACAAATTCATTGTAATGATTAATAATAATATCATTAATGTCATTAAAAAAATAACTAATAATCAAAAATATTTTTTAAATGATAAGATTAATAATGACATTGATTATAAAAATATAATTTATTAGTAATTTATAATAGTTACAAATGGTCGGGGAGGGGGAATTATAAATATTGAATAATTTATAATATCAAATATAAAAAAATTAATTAATAGTATAAATAAATTCATATTTCAAAATAATAAGTAATAATTAATAATATAATTAATAGTAATTATTATTATGAAATAAAGTTTTCTCTCATGTAAATTATTATTTTTTTATTATATTTACGAATAATAATGATAATAATGATTATGATTTAGAGAAATAAAATAATTTAAATAATATTATAATATTATTATTGTTATTAAACAAATAAAATAGTTTTTTTTATTTGTTAAAATAACTAGTATTTTCTGTTTATTATCAAATAAATTACATTATTATTATTATTAAATTTTATTATTATTAAATAATAATTTTTCCCATAAATTAATTTTAAATTAATGATTATTTATAATTAATTACATTATTAATTATATTATTATTAATTGTTATTAAATACATAAATAATTATATTATGTACAACATTTATAAAAACTATTTATTTATTTACTATTAATATATTAATTATATTACTATTATGATTATTATAAATAAATATTAATAATTATATTTTCAAAATTAATATTTTTACTTATAAATTATTTTTTTTAAAAACATTAATTTGGGTAAATTAAAATTTTATGTTTATTATTTTTTAACAGTCCGTTTATTATTAATTAATTTTAATTTATATAGTTAATACTTTAAATTTAATATAGATTTTATTTATACTATATTTTATGTGCATAAATTTTTTTAAGTGTAAATGTTATGTTTTTAATCAATAAAATTTGTGCCATATAAATTAATTTTGGTTTGTTGTATTTATGAAATTCTTTTTATTTTTAAATATTTTTTATTGGTCTAATTTGTTTTTTATGTTTCATTAATATTGTACTAATAGTTTTTATTTAATAGGCTTCCAAAGTCACCAACATGAAATGTAATAATGTTTCAAGTAAATGAATTTGAAAGCCTGAAAATTATAAAGTATAAATACAAAATAAATGAAATTTGAAATATTGATTAAACATATGAAAAATTATTAAAAGTAAAAAAGATTTTTTTTTTTAAACATTGATGAGAAATGAGTCATATGTATGATGCATAACTCTATCAACATAATTCCACTCAACAATATCAAAATAACCCATAGGTATGATGCATGAGCTGGAAGAAAGACTTATTGTAAAGTAAGTGTTAGGGGCTTCGTTGATGTGGTATTCCCTATGAAACATCCAGGAATCCGCAAATGTAGGTACAGCGTTCATGAATTTGCATAGACAGTTCAATAAATAATTAAACTATAGGGATAAGGTGGATTTAAGATGAATACATTGTAATAAAGTTAAATAACACAAAGATATAACATGATTATGTCATGACCCCCTCCCCCCAGAGGTACCCCTCCTTTCCCAACAATGAGAGAATGAGGATAGTGACCAACTTAATCCCACCTCCAATATTCCATAGGTTTGTGTAAAGCAATGAGGGTGTATCATATATACAAAATAGAGAAATTTCCATCTAATAGAACAATTCATAAGAGAGAGATAAGAAAAGTACACCAATAAAATCCTTCTCATAAATATAAAATAAACTCAAGTGCATACATGTAATCTCATAAAAGACAAACACAAATGAAAGTGAAACTTCAAGTACCAAAAGATAAACTCAGCAGTGACCATGATGCCCAAATAGCTTCTGAAAAACCACAAGCTAGTAATGTAAAGCACGATCTCCAACTATCTCCTTATGACCTAAAAAATAGTTTGTAAAATCATAGAGTGAGTAGAACATGTATACTTAGTAGGGTCGCCCCTAGAGCCTCTCATAAAAAATATAATGAAAGCACATTGAATCCCATTGAATAACAAGTGAAGCTAAATAGTCACTTAAATAGGTATACCAAGTTCCCAACTTCACCATGGATATCCTTCACCTTGTAACACATACAAGAGATCATAAAATATAATATCAAATAACGGTAGCTTGAGACAACTTCCCCATTGTTTTTCTTCTCTACCCAAATGTAATATGACCTTATCCATCTCCCACCAAAATCCATCCCAAAGACACCAAGGTTAATGCATCACAGTATGAATCTCATGTATAACATCATCTCATCACCCCATGTCAAATCTCCGTATAGTAATCAAGTAGTTTAAGGGGGCCACCAAATCCTGTATGACGTGTATCTTACATCGAATATTATACCTCAAGCCATCACATCCAATACACTGAGTAAGGGCCTAAATTCATCACAGCTTATACATGTTATACCTATAATAATTTTTTGGATACTATATTTATAGATAAATGTGTGTAAAATAAGCATAAGACACCACATCCCTCTACACACATATATAGGTAAACTAACCACCATGCATACCAGTGCATAAAACTACTAATAGAATTGAGTGGGCCAAAAGTGGGGGTCGTCCATCCATTCCTTTCCAACCTAGATGTTAGGGAAAACACCCTCTCAGAGTCCACTAGGTATTAGTATCCCTGTCATCGTGGGTGGGGTAGAGTATGGAATCACAAATCATATAGGATATAATATATCCCACAACCACACTATAGGCATAACCTAGTGCTTTGATCAACTACAACTATTGTCACTTGAACACCCAGTTTACACTGATAAGGACTATATATCTTATAATAACATAAACATTTAACAATACTTACATTAAATTACTTATTTCCTTTTTAATAATTTTTCATTATATGAATTAATTCATTATCCATTAGTTAACAATAAATATTATCCCAAGTTACATTTTTTTAACTAAGAAAGTGAAGTCCATGCCCTCTAAGCATAATTGAGCCCATGGTTTCTCAATATTACCATATTTATCATTCCAACAAGCCACAACCCCATAGGTTAAATCATTTATTAAACATTATCATTCCATAATTATAGGTAATCTACAAAGAATCCTAATATACCATCAATATATTAATAACCAAGAAAATCCAACTTCCTTAAATAGTATATAAGGGAATGTGGATAAATAATAAACCTTTTCATCTAGCCTTAAAATATATTTATAATCAATAAAACATCTCATATTTAAGAAAATCAGCATGTAAGCTAAGCTTTAACCTGTTCTATCAAACCCGATTTCATCTTCATCACCATAATGCATATCCTCATGCATCCCACCATAAAAACATACCTTACTTCCATAAATCCAGGCCTCCTAGACCACATCTCATCAACCAATATCCCTCCTTGGTTCAAAACTCATTACATATAAAGACTCGTATCCTAATCAACACAAAATGTTAGTAAGAATAAAATACAGTCAGCTGGTAAAATAGGCCCAAAAACATGGTGTTTAGCCTTTGCATAAAAATAGTCTCTCACATCCCCAACACAAGTCATTTAGCCTTCACAAGAAAATAATAAACCTTGTCCCCAAACAATTATATTTATCAAACAAAAAGTTCTTATTCCAACTTTAATTAACTGATTCATTTATTTTATATTACTTTTATGGTCAGTTGTCATAAGCTATTATTTATTTAAATATTCTCCTTGGTATCAATTCTAGTTTCCACAAACTATGAGAAGAAAAGTCTTATTTAACATGTCTTTATCACTATTATAGACATAAATCATTCAAAATTTAAGTTATTTTTTCAAATACATTAACACATGGAAGAAAAAACAATTACGCATGCAATTAGAATCAATTTTATTACCATAAATTATAAGAAAAAAAATTCATTAAACAATCCTCTTTACATTTATTTATCCACTAAAAATTTACTATCTTTACATTATTTACCAATTTCCATAAAAACATCATGTTAACCCATTTATAAAAAATATGTTACTAAATCATAACTTTGATATCATAGTATATAGTAAATCAAGAAGAAACCCATTATAAATGTTGAAACACAAATGATCACTAACCATAAAATAATTCTTTATTAATCTATTTTTTTCATTTATTAGGGTTAATTCCAAAGCCTCCCAAGGAAGCTAAAGCATGCTTACTTTATGATTGTGCATAAAAAATGAGATGCAATGATTCTGCTACTAAAAATATTCAACATTATTCAGTAATAATGAAACGATAGCACATTTATTATATCACCTCTCCCACAAGGAAACTATGATTTCCCTGTATCATTATTCCATGAATGTAGTGACAAACAACAAGAAAACTCCATTAGAACATTGGACTTCAAACACCAAAACATGGAAAGAATAAAGTGGGGAAATGAGATCGAACAAAGAATAAAACACAAGAATAGAGTAAGAACCCACCTTAGTACACAATAGATCAAACATGGGAATCCTAGGATCAAACCTGGTCAAAAGGGGATTCAAAGGCCTTTGAAAGGATCTTTGGGGTGCCTAGGGTTTGAGTGGAATACTTGGAAGAAAAGTGGGTTTGGATGGGTGTTCTTAGATTTATAAACACACTATGAAACCCCACACAATGGTTCCTCCTCCCCTACACCACTCTGTAGGATGGGTTGGCATGGGACATACTACAGAACAATACTAGGGACCCTATCGTAATCTTCCTGGTCATAGGCACATTTGAGGAACACTGAAACTTACATGATGAAGATCCTATATACCTAAGAGGGGCTATGGTGTAGCCTAAACCACCACACCATAGAACCCATAAACCCTGAGCAGAGACTAAACTTCAAGTGTACTCAACGCATCAGGGGTGTAAAATTTGTCATAACCAATCAAATTCCACCTCAGGGTCTTTTTCACTGCAATTGTTTGCTCCATGTCACAGCCACTCGGTCACTAAGGAAGGGCTACGCCATAGCTGGAATCCACACCACATCCATGAAAATATTTGAAGTATATATAAAAACCCCATATTGCGTTCCCTATTCTACAGTCATCTCCACTATACTACAATAACTAGGATTATAGCATTTCCTAAGGCTCCATGACACAGAATCCTATATTAGGATGAGATTCATCTTAACTCTATTTTTTTCCTTCCAAAACACCTATAAAACACTTTTGGACACCCCAACAATAGAAATCAAAAAGGAATGGGTTACTAGGGTTTGGATCCTTCCATAATATACCTCTAAAACTATTATCATACTCATGAATCCAAAACCAAACCCATAGAGTTAAGATGAAAAAAAGGGTTGTCCGGACAACCACCCTACAAGATAGCACTAAATAATCTCACCATTATACAATCTAAACCACATATATCAGTGAAAAAAAGGTGAAAAACCATGAAACACCAATAACCAACTCCAAAAAACTATCTTTGGGGAGATACCTGTCATACAAAATAAATGTTACCAATAAATAAACAATTAGAAACCTTCTCATAAACTAGAAAAAGGGTCAAAAACAACAAAATATCAATTCCTTTAGGGAAGTTCTAAACATAAAATAACTTAGGGTATTAAGCATGTATCTATGAATCACATTATTGGGTGATATCTTCCATGTCAACATGTCTCCAAAAGATATAAACTAAGGGAATAACACACCCATGAAACACCATATCTTTGTGGTCCTAAATCTCCACAAGATTCTCCTCAAAGGTTAAATCATCATCATCATTGATATCACCCCAATCAATGAAGTGATATTCTACATGATGGTAGCTATTGTGTTGTGACACAAGGAATACATCATGTATCTGGATCATCTATGGGGGGAGTGTTATCAAATACACCATGACTACCAATGATCCAACACCTTGAAAGGCCTACAAAAATGGGGAGAAAGCTTACTCCCTTGACCAAAACTTTACTTACCATGATGAGGAGTCACCTTAAATAATACATTATATATATAATATTAAACTCTATAGTTCTCATCCTCTAATTTTTAGAGGACTTATGACGATCCTACACTGCCTTTACCTTCTCGTGAATCACCTGAACCATCTCTGTCGTGCTCTACACTACCTCCAACCCAAGAATTTATAACTCTCTAATCCCAATATAGCACAATGGATAATGGTAAGTTTATACAAACAAAGATTAAAATGGTTTCATACTAATGGTGGAGTGAAACTGTATTGGTATGAAAATTTGACCGAATGTGGGTGCATCATCCATGGACCACCAAAATCAAGGACATAAGAATGAAGCATTTCATCACAAAACTAGATGGTCTACTCTGTATGACCATCCCTCTATAGATGAAAAGTAGTTCTATGGAATAACTAAGAGACAAAATCATTATAGATACATCTTCACACCCTTGAGGTAAAATGAGTATCACAATAAGAGATGATTGTCCTTAGGACTCCATGGAGTCTCAACACCTACTCTAGATACTACCTCCACAAAACCTCCATTAATCTTAACTCCTTGATCACTATGAAGTGGGATGATTTTACCAGATGATCCACTATCCCACATATAGTATAAAATTCTCCCTGATCTTGAGTAAAACTAGTAATTAAGTCCATTGAAATGTCCTCACACTTTCACTGGGGAACATATAATGGTTAGAGAAAACTATTAGGAACATATTTCTCAGCATTCACCTCAAGGAAGACCAAAAATTGAGACACAGTCTCTGCAATTGTATGCTTCAACCTAGGCCACAAAAACATCACTCTCAGAGCTTAGTACATATTCATCACATTAGGATGTGCCAACATATGTGAGTTTTGTAACACTCATATAACAACCTTATGCATCTCCAAATGGAATAAAATACTCTCTAGGAACAACACCCAGTGTTGTTTATCCTCATATCAACCATCAAATGCATAATCAAATATGAATCAATCACTCTAGACCTCCACCTCAAATCCCCCTAATTGGGTATCCTTCACCTGATTCACCAAAAATTATTGTATTATCATCTATAAAATAAAACCTTTACTACTAACCTATCATATATCAAGATTCATTTTTGGGAGCTCCTCCATCACTCTCTAGGAATATTCAGATTCATGCATAGAGTCACTACATAACTTCATACTTAGTTAATCAGTAACAACACTTCCTTTAACTTGTGTATATAAAATATAGAATTAATATTAATATAATAATTATATCCACCATCATTTATGTGATCTCAAGTCATGTTGGGTTAAGACATACCTAATGCTCTCATGATCAATGTAAACCACAAAACACTCATTGATGAGGTAATTTCACCCAAAAATCACGTCAAACACAACTATTTCCATCTCAATATGATGGATGGAATAGTTACATCCATGGGTACATAACTACTGAGACCCATAAGAAACAACTGATATATATTTCATCTAGTCATATCCCAATCCAAGACATGAAGTGTCATAAAAGACCTGAAACTGAACTCTATCTACTGGAAGATGAAGAACTAAAGTGCAAACCAAATTCTTATTTAGGTACTCAAAATATGCCTGATACTTATCCATCCCCAAGAATTATTGATCCTTTTTGTTCAATATATTCATAGGAGTCACAATATAATAGAATTAGGTTATGAACCACCTATAATATAATACAAGTCCAAGGAAACTCTACACCATTGTAACCATATTGAGGACTTCCCAATGAATTATTGTCTCAATCTTAAAAGGATACAAAAATAATCCTTGTTGGGACACAACATGACCCATTAAATGAAATTAATGATCCCAAAACTTACACTTTTACAACTTCCCTAATAGATGATAATTATGAAGAACTCCTAAAATTTCATTCAAATTCTCTGTATGATCTTCATCAGTTGTAGAGTAAAAAATGATTTCATCAATGAAAACCACCAAAAACCGATCCAGGAACTCATTAAACACAACATTCATCAATCCCATGAACATAACTTGAGAATTAATCACATATAATGAAATTACAATGAACTCATAATGACCATAATGTCATCATAAATAATCCCTCAGAACATCCTAAATTTTCACCCCCATCTGTTGATACCCTGAGCAACAATTGATTTTCAAGAACCAATTTTATCCCTTTAACTGAAAAATTAATTCATTAATCCATGAAATAGGATAGTGGTTCTTCACTATCACCTTTTTCAAGTGATTATAATCAATACAGGGAAAAAAATTCCATAATAATTCTTCATAAAAAAAATCGGTGCACCCCACAGTGAGACAATCAGTTGAACAAATCCTCACTATAAAAGATCATTGAGCTTTACTCACAAATCTTTCAACTCATAAGGAACCATCCTATATGGAAGAATTGTGATCAAGGAAATTATAGGATCTATCTATATCCCAAACTCAATCTCCTATTGAGGGATTAAAGCCACAACCTTCTTAAGAAAGATATCAGGGTATTCTTCCATGACCTTGGGAAACACCATCATCTAATCCTCTGATGAACTCATCATCAGTTTATCCATAAAGGAAGATAAGTTCGTAACATGTTTCTAACCCATCTGAGGGTATCGGTCACCATCAAACACTACATTCTCTCCATTAGTATCATAGAAAACAACTTGTCTCCTATATAAATCCATGAAATCCTGCACCAAACATGTTCATTCCATGTCAGGGATGATGTCATGTGATTTTATCCATAATTAAGGAATTCTCCCTAAGAGTGGTGTTTCCTCATCACTAGCTCACAATCTCTATATACATCACATGGGTAAGCTCAACCTCCAACTATTATAGTCAATGCCAAGGGCAATAAAAACCTCTAAAACTAATTTCTCAAAGCATGTACTATAGAAAGTTATATAATGTAGTGAGTCAATCCTAAATCAAAAAAATCATGCACCCAAGTATAAAACAAAAAAGGGTACCTCAAATGATGTATGGTTCACCCGACACTGCGAACACTAGAGAATGTATATGACCAAAACCTACTCCATAAACTCTATAACCCTAATGATGACCACCTCCATGGCCTCACTATGCTCTCTGAGGACAAGGAGTATCTTGGGGTTATCTTCTTCATGCACGGTCTCATCTATGTTGATCCCAAACTAGAGCATCGTACTATAGGTGCCTCAATTGAAAATACCTCAATAGAGGAACCTAAGTGGAAAACTAAGTGCACACTACTTGTTTAGAAAGGTTAGGAACTCTTTCTACTGATGACCTTAGTATCAACATGAAAAATAACCATATGATCTATTTATAATAGTCTAAGAGCCTCCACCCCTATAGAAATGAGATGATGAGGGATGGGACTAACCCCCAACTATTTTAAAGATCTTCTTTAGAGGTAACTAGAAACCCATGACCATAGATATACTTTATGTAGAGTCCTAAAAACTCCCCTCTCGGGATGAATAATTCTGGGGAGCATCCTATCAACAACCTATGCTCTTTCTAGCATCATGTGATACATCAACAACATAAACAGAATGACCTATTGATGGATCTCTATATTTAAATCCTCCAAGAAATTCCTCACCCTAGGCCTCATCATCTAGAAATATGTAGGATGCATAATGGGAAAGCGCATGTAAATTGATAATAAACTCTTCCACTCTAGAAATCTCTTATCAAAGGGTAAGAAGCTCCTGGGGACTGGCTACCTTTTCAGCTGAAGAAAGAATCTATACTCCAAAGTATCCTTGTAAATTCTTCACCCAACATTTTAATCCTCATGATCCCTAAGGAAAAATATCCACCACTACCTCACTGATCCATGTAGAATCATCACAACCAATGAAAACCAATTCTATTTTTAAGGAAGGATTGAACTAAATTCTATCTCAACCTCCTCCAATGATTCTTCTATCATTGAGTCTGAAATAGATCTCTCATACTTCTATAGACTCTGGTTATAAAACTCTCATAGTTTACTCCTCTAATTTTCATCGTCATCAACCTATACACAATGGTGATTTAATGGCACGTCCTAATAAACATATTTTGTGTGAACCTGATAAGGACATCAACCAGTATCCATTCCTATAAAAGAAAAAATGGTTAGAGATTTATAAACTTGGAATATGGAATATCTATTATTTATTATTTATTTATTTATTTTCATTAATGTTTAACCTAATCCCATGGTCTACCCATTTAAAATGTAGGTGAAAATAAAAATAATGTGTGATATTTTCTTAGGTCTCTACCTTGAAACCAATGTCACTTATCTTAAAAGGCTTAGTAATCTTAAAATTCCATGCAATAGATCACAATGGGGCCTAAATACTTGTTTCTCATCTCTTATCCCTTTTTTACATTGCCTACTAAAGTTAGTTAACACTTTTTCCCAACCAACCAATTCATTCTCACATTTTTCTAACTCCAAACTTTATCTTAGCCCTCAACCTGAACCCTTGATCCCACTCTATCACAACCCCCTTCTCCCTAGAAGTACCCCTCCTAGACTAGCAATGAGAGAAGTAGGATAGTGACTTTTTGAATCCCACCTAAAAAATTCAATGGGTTGTTGACATGCACTTAGGGTGTATCATACATAAAAAAGAGTGGCATTTCCATCTAAGAGAAGAATATGAAAGAGAGAGATAATAGAAGTACACATATTAACTCCTAATCAAAAATATTAAAGAAAGAAAATTGCATACATGTAAGGTTATAAAATACTAACACAACTAAAATGGAAAATAAAATTACAAAAATATAATCTCATTGGTGACCATGAAGCCTAAATATCTCCTATAAAAACTCAGGCCTCCACACCCATATATCATTAACAAATAGCCATCCCATGTTCACATCATAAAATATATCATGGAACATATCATGAGAAATGAAAAAAATCATGAAGAAATAAACAAGGTCGGTAGGGAAATTATGACCTAAAACAAGGTGTTTAGCACTTACATAAAAACTAGTTATCACAACTGCACCACAAGGAATCTATACTTTATAATAAAATGGTCAACCTTGGCCCCAAAAATTTATATTTATTAAACAAACTATTCTTATTCAATCATGAATTAAATGATTCATTTATTATAGGTTACTTTTATGGGTAAAATCACACATCAACTATCACAACGTATCATTTATTTAAACATGCTCTTAAGCATCAATTCTAGTTTTAATAAACTGTGAGCAGAACAATCTTATTTAACATGCCTTTATCATTACTATCAGCATCAAGTATTCCAGCTTCAATTTATTTAGTCAATTTCTTTACCACATGGATGAACAAATAAATTACACATTCTATTAGAATCAATTTGGTTACCATCATATTATTAGAAACAATAATTTCAATAAACATGCCTCTTTAAATTTATTTTCCATCCAAAAAATTACAGGCTCTACAATTTTTACCAATTTCCATCAAAACATCATGATAACCCAAATATAACAAACATGATACTAAATCATAACATGGATATCACACTATATAGTAAATAAAGAGGAAAATTTTTATCATGGTGTAAACAAAAACGATCATTAACTATAAACCAATTATTTATTAATCTGATTTATCCTTTATTATTGTTAATTCCACCACCACCCAAAGATGCTAAATCATGATAAATTTATGATTTAAGATAAAATAAATTAGAAGCATTGTATCCCCTACTTAAAATATTAAATGTTATTCAATAAGAATATAATGAAAACATGGTTCTCTAATCACTTCTCCCACAAGGTAACTATGATCTCCCAAGGTCTTCTTACCATGAACACATTGACAAAAAACAAGGAAAATCAATTAGATAAATGGTGATAAAACAACATAACATGGTAAGAATAATGGGTTGAATGATATAAAATAGAAAATAAACTCAAATAAATGATTAATAACTCACCTTGTATCACAATATATCAAACATGGGAAGCTGAAGATTGAATTTAGTCAAAATGGGATTCAAAGACCTTCAAAAAGATCTCCAGGGAACCTATGGTTTGAGTTGAATACTAGGGAGAAAAGTTGGTTTGGATGGGTGTTTGGGTATTTATATACATCCTTTCAAACACCACACCAAGTCGTAGCCCCCCCCCACACCACACTACATGATGGGATGATATGGTGCATACTACACTACAGCACTAGGGACCACGTCACAACATGTCATGTCAAATGTATGTCTAAGGAACAAAACACCTTAAATGGTGTAGGTACTATATACCTAGGGAGGATCTACGGTGTATCCAAAACTACCATGATGAATAATTCAACAACCTCGAGTGAAGACTTTGTAGCAGCCAGACTCATTGTTATAGGGGTTTCAAATTTGGTAAAACCAACCAAATTCCTCCCCGAGGTCATTTGTTCCACAACCATATACTCTACATCATTTCCACACGAATACCATGGAAGGATTATCCCACAACCTACATATATACCTCATCCATTTCAATAATGGTAATAGCTTCGAAATACCCATAATGAGACACCATACCATAGCCATCCCCACTACAATGCAACAACCAAACTTATGGTGATGCTTAAAGCTCCATGGAATAGAATCCTTAGTTAAAATGATATTCAACATAAATTTGATATTACCCTTCTTAAACACCTTAGAAACTCCTCCAAACACCCTAAAAACCCTAACTTGAAAAGGAAATGGTTAATAGGGTTTGGATCCTTACATATTTAGTCCATTGTGGACCAACGTGCACAGTGAGAACACCACCCGAAGGATTTATTTATATTGAAAGAATATTTCTATATTACAAGACATGAAAGTAGTAAATGACCAAATAAACTATCTAAGGATCAGATCTAACCACACTATAATTCTTTTAGTAAATCTGACGTGTAGAACTATAAATCCAACATACTGGATGGAATCAAGTTATGCACATAATAGAAGGATACAATATCATATAGGTTGTAGGAAATGGAAACAAGAAATTAGAATAAACTTCTAAAAAATCCAGGTTCTAACAATAGAAATAATAAGAAGCTCAAATGGATCTCAAGATGTTAATTCTCTCCTTTACATAAGATCATATCACAATGAAGGTTGAATAGCCTTAAAATCTATCCACCAAAACTATAGAGAAAGTTTAGAAATGATGAAGGTGATCTAATTTAGTGGTCCCTACGAATATAAGACAAGATATCCTCCAAGATTCTCTCAATATACCTCAGTACTATAAACCATAACTACCAGGTTCTCTCATATCAAACCAGTAATAACTTTGAATCCATAACATGAATAAAAATCATCACCATAACCGAATGACTGAGGTGGATCTATATGTAAAATAATGATGGAAGCTGAGGCATCATTGAGTTAGTAAGTTGATACGGGATGTTTAAGACATGGATGGAAACAATGAAATAGATGGTAGAAATGACTACCTAGGAACAAAAAAGATGGACACATGGAGACAAGTGATTCAGTGTTAACATTTAACATGTATCAGTTTACCGTTACGTGAACCATGGGGTACCCTTATGCGAGCTAGGTCTCACCCATATAAAAACTAGGAAGTACCATTATGTAAGCTTGGATTTCCCTTACATGATCCAGGAACACCCATCTGCGAGACAAGATTACACTTACATGATTTAGGATTACCCTAATGCAAGTCAAGCTTAAAATTATATAATCTAGGATTACCATCACTTGATTCAAACTTACCCTTGAATAACCATGAACTACCTTACATGGACAGGCATTACACTTACATATCCAGGAATTACCCTAACATAGGATCTAGCTATGGGGTAAGGAAAACCAATGAATTCAAAATTAAAAAATAAGAAAGTTTTGAAATTAATTTTTCATGGAAAATAGTATCAAGTAAATCATACAATATAAAAAAAATATGTATTAATTAAATTAAATTTCACATTTATAAATAAATGCACGTAAATTTTAAAAATATCTACATTTTCAATAAAAAAATATAAACAGGATGGTGTTCTCGAAACCTAGACCATTAAAATGGGACTACATTCATAATTCCTAAATAATTCCTTAACATGGAAAATTGAATATACTTAGTCAAACTATCAGTTAGATTATTTGATGTATATATCTTAGTGACAAACACCATCCCATTTTTAATGAAATATTTAAAAAATGAAATTTAATGTCTATATTTTTTGATATTCTATAGAAATCATGATTTTTAGAAAGATACAATATAGTATGACTATCAAAAAACATTTTTATTACCATAAGAAAAATACAACTCTTTAACTAATCCTTTTAAAAAAATTACTCTTTGATTTCTTTAGTTAATTCTATGTATTCATCCCCAATGGTGGAAAGGGAAATAATGGATTGCATATTAAATTTCCATGAAATATGACCACCACAAGATAATAATACATAACTAGGGATATATTTTCTAGTATATATATTTTCATTATAGTTAGAGTCATCAAATCCAATAACAATTTGACTCGAAGAATCATTTTTATCAAAAAATATATAAAAATTAAAATACATGGAAACATACCAGAGTAACCATTTTAAAACATGTCAATGGGGATTTCAAATTCTTCCTATAAAAATTATCAAGGTATAAACCAAAAAATGTTATATATAGCTAAGAACATATTATAGATTACATAAGGATACGTACTATGTTTTCTTAATGTGTTTTACTCATAAAATTGATATCAAAACCACTACTACACTACAACAGAATCACCATTTAGTGGCGGTTTTTTTTTGCGTTTCGCGGCCGTTTAAACCGTCGCAGCATGGTTTGGTAGCGGTTTACAGTAACCGCCGCCTAATACAGTTTTGCCAATATATTCTCGGTGGTTTTTTCTGTTTCGCGGCGGTTTAAGGAAAGTGTCATAGCTGGCTCATTTCGCAGCGATTTCCCTGAATTTAGCGGTGGTTTTTACAATCCCTGGATATCAATTTATTCACGGCGGTTATAACCGCCACGAATAAACTCAAATTAAGCGGTCGTAAAACCGCCGCTAAAGTCACAAGAACCGCCGCGGAACGAGGCAGCAATGATTCGGCTATGTCGCAGCGGTTAAAACGACCGCTAAACGTAAGAAAAAAATTTACGTTTAGCGGATGTTTTTACAGTTTAGCGGCGGTTTAAACCGCCACCCATATAAATGTTGCGGCGGTTAAAACCGCCGCTAAAAGATTCCTAGAAAAAAAAAATCTTCTTTTGCTGCACCACTACCCTGAAAAACAAATCAAACCAGAAATATAAACCAACTCAGATACATTATAGCCCTCCTACCATGCATAACCCACATCATGTATCATCATCACTAGCCCTCCTCCTTCACTAAATCACATTTCCACAATCACTTCCTCAATATCAAAAATAACAATATGACAATCAGACACCAAAACATCACTTTCCACAAAAAATCATTTGGTAATAAATTATATATTTTTCATATTTGGTTAGAATGGATTAATTAATTATAACTGATGATAAAATATTATAATTAATTATATATGATTCCTTTGTATGTTATAGGACCTAAAAAAATGGGTGGTGAAAGATTGGTCCATGGAAATCATGGGGGTGAGGTCTTTCCATGAGTTGTTAAGTGGTGTGTTAATGGAAAGGGGCTTCAAAATGAGTTAGGCTCTCTAATGTTCTAGACCTTTTGTTTTTATTATTATTTTGTGTGGTTTGAGGTGTGTAAGATTTCTATTAGATTCCATTCTCCTTCTATAAACCCAATTATTATTTTTTAATTAAATGGTTAATTGAAATTAAAATGTTAAGGTGATTGAAGACCATGAGAAAACTAAACTACGTTCTAGGGAACAAATAGAAGATTGTGTACTGGACTAATTCCTCAGTCTCTAAAGGATGAGGCATTGAACTTAGAGATCTCAAGTGACTTCATGAACCCTTCATTGGGGGGGGGGGATTTTGAGATGTATTTTCCCTAGAGGATGAGCCTTGTATACCTTTTTATGGAGGTGTTTTGTAACATAATATGACCATCCAATGTGGGCTTGCTAAGACCCTTGAGACACCTCCAACAATTAAGTAATGTTTGACTTAGAAACCATGGCCTATCTAGTCTGGAATGTGTCTTGGGTATACCATCAAGTTATGCAATCATAGTAATTGTTTTTATAGACCAAACCCTTTTCCATTTGTGATTTACTCTAGGTGTATGAACATAGGATGGACTAGGATTGGATTTGCTGAGTGGACCATCTAAGTGGAACCTTCTAACTAATATGGTCCATGATCCATATTCCTGGAAAACCCATTATTTGGTTTCTGCATTGAGGTTGAGATGTTATTTTATATATTGACACTGCTAGAAATTGTGATTTTGTCGAATGAAAAGTACTAGATTTAGATAGTGGTCTATGAACAAGGATCTCAAGAGAGATTCCTCTATATACATACAGACCTAGAGGACCCATGTGGGTTCCTAGTAGATAGACCAACCCTGAACAGGTGCATGTGTTTCTTTAGAGATATTTACAGGTGTCACTAAAGAACCTGAACAAATGTGGATGCCTGATGGAGCTAAGATGATAATGATGGGAATGGGTGTTCGGTTGACCATGGTTTTATTTATAATTATATTTAGTATTGATTCATTATATTTAACAAGATTCATTAGAATCTCTAATTGGGCATGACACAATTTTCATTACTTAGGACACCTGTGAATCACTTGTTGGGATGGATGAGACCCTTTGATTCTTATTGAGTTTCTAATCTATTATCATGACATATTTTGGGTGGACACTTAGTAAAACTAGCATCAATCATATATGATAGATGTATAACTAATGGTGGAACCTTTTTTGCAAAAAAAATCCATCGGGTCCTGTGTGCTAGATATATTCTAGTAATTTATATATCATCTCACTAGAGTGTTAGTTTGGGACATATGAGTAGTCCATTATAATAATTTTTCTATATAGAATATGATGCTAAAAATGCATTCATAATCTAGGGTTTATATTGATAACATACAAGTAGATGGTGCTTTATAGCTTTGTAGGGATTATGATAGGTGTGGGTGGACAATTGGAGAATCCATTAGGTCGATAACCCTCCTGGTAGCATAATGGATCCAAGGAATGAGTCCTATATTTATTTTTTGGATTACGTAACCCTGTCATAGTGATAGGACATGGGTCCTCCATTCATAGAGTTGGTAACCCTCTCATTTGATGCACACAATGCACATTGAGGCATAGATCATTCATTGCAGCCAATAACCCTCTTGAATAACAAAGTATTTAGTGTTTAATGAGTCCATTATTAATTCTACTATTGAGGAAGGATGTAGAAGTGATTGATGTGTGATAGTATGGGTGAAAGTTAGGAAATAAAAATGTGTGGTGGAAACTACCAATTCAAACACAAGCCTAAATGGAATGATGTATACCACACTCGAGAAATCAATACATAAAAAGAAACATTAGAAATCAATAAAATGCATAAAAATAAACATGAGAAATCAAAGAAATTTTAGGACATGAAAATGTGTTGTGGCAACTATGTGCCACAAATGTTACATATACAAATCAATTGTTCCCATATTTGTTCAACACATCAACAATACAACTACTCAGGGTTCGATGATGCATCGTCACCCTCTACACCTTCATCTCCACTTTCTACTGTCACCTGTAAGAAAATTATATTCAAAATTACATAGGGTTGCATATTTATATTAAAACTTAAAACCAATGAAAGTTAGCAAACTAAATGGATTTTATTTTTTGTAATTTACCTGCATACCACCAGTTGATGCACTACCACCGGGGGAATATCTGTTCATCTATTGACGTATTTCAGTCAACTCTTTCTGTAAAGAAGATATCTGATCCCCCTACTGGTGAACTGTGTTTCGTAAAGAAACAATCTCTTTCTTATAATCTTCTGGTATGGGTTGAGTAAATTCAGGAGTAGATGCAGCTGCCATCCCCGGTGGCCTGCTAAAAACATCAGATGGTACGGGTCCCAAACCCATCCCGCGCATTCTCCCAGGATGCTCCTTCCCAAGGACTTTAGCAATCGGATCGTCCTGGGAGACTGAGTAGGACTGTGCAGGATTGTAATCCCATAGTTCTTTAATTTTTACCTTTAAATCAAATATCAATATATATTAACACAGTAAAAACTGATAATAAGTTATTATGATAAAAAATTGACTTCATACCCCAACTTCTTTAGCAGGCTCATTAACAAAGCTTCCATCTGATTTCTTTTGAACATCCAACCACAGTTCAGTTATGGATGCTTCATGCCCTAAACTTTGGGACAGCATTAAGCAAAGATAAATCAAAAATTCAATATATTAAACAGATAATATTGTCTTATAAATATTTATACTAATTAAAATATTACCAATGTTGTTCGGCTTCTAGAAAAAAAATTTGATCCCGCAGTGTGTGGGATGAATTGCTTAGCCTGGTTTCATGAATTCTGTCTTGAGAGATCCTAAAATAAATAAAATGAAATTTAATACTAATGTATTGAATTTCATGTCCTTTTCATATACAAGTATAATTGTAAAATGGGGATAATATAATAATATATATTTCAATACCATCTGCTTCTGATCATGATGTCTATCAACAAACACTTTCCATTGTTCTTTTGGTACCCCACTGGGTAGCTTCTCATACATTTTTTGTGCGGTCAACGAGGTATCGTTGACATCAAACCACAATATCCATTTGAAATCTTTTCACTTCTTACCTAGATTTTTCAATGTCCACTTCCGTGCTATCACATCAGAAAAGGTAAAGTGGAAGATAAATCTGTATACAGAAATTCATTTTGAACATATTAGTAACATGGCATTAAATTAAACCATAATGTAATAAATTTACCTTTATTTGAGAATCATAAAATTTGTTTTTCCATCTTGGAGGCATATGTCTCCAATCGTCATAAGAAATGGTAAGGGAAACATGCTCCGCTGCCAGCTGGCCTAAAATCTGGCCAAGTAACCACGCGGCGTCAGCCGTAGGGACCCCATAAGAATCAAATGGCATGACTATCTTCTCTCCAGTCATATTCCAAACATCTGAACGTTTTAGGTTTTTCTCCACGGTTTCATTTTTGTCATCTTCAATGAGAAAACAATTAGTATAAACAAAATGCAATAAATTTATTTAATTAAAATTTGTACCTATGAAAGTGACACTCTAGTATGCCCAGGATGAACTGGAAGGGGTGTGTCACTACCCCACTACTGAGGCTCCTGAAGGGGGAGTCGACGACTCACCCTCTAATAGAAAATCCATAGATGGTGTGAGAGATGGTGCAGGGGGAGATAGTGTAGGGGTGTCGGTAGCTGATGCCTCAGATGTCGTGGGGAGGGAGCCAGATGGATCGCCATCTGTCGTAGAACTAGATGAAATAGTGTATCGCTTCCTCCTTGGCATTCCTGTCATTTAATCAAATAAAATTAAGTTCAGAATATATATTTCAAAAAAATTATACAGAAAAAAAAATAAAAATAATAATAGGTGCCTAGTACTAACAAACAAAATATATATAACAATAATAATGAATGACTACAGAAATGAAACAATTGGTTGGTGAATAAATAAATAATTGTGTATACAATCATTTTCCCCTTCAATCATGTCAGTTTCCTGCTCCATTGCTTCATCCACTCCATTCATCCTTGCTAGACTAATATTTTCAATATCATGATGGACAAATAATCCTACTTCTTATTGCTGATTAACTTCAATTTCAGAGGTCAAATTTTCTACTTCATCACCCATATCATACAAATCTCTTTGTATTACGTGAGAAACTATACTCCACCCTTCATCGGCAACATCATTCACATAATATACCATTTTTTATTGTGATGCTAAGATATATGGATCATGCAGTTCATGATCACCAACATCCATCAAGTGAGAGAAGTTCACAGAAGTAAATTGCAAGGAATCCCTTTTAACACCTCTGATAAAATCGACCCATTTTCATTTTAATAAAACAACCGAAAAATGTCTGTGGTAGTTTAATTCAATAATATCATACAGCTTTCCATAGTATTCCACTTCAGCAAATGTAAATATACCACTATTCTATGTTTTCAAACCCACTTCTTGATCGACTGTATGAAATCTAAAGTCATTCACATTATAAGCGTCGAACTTTCTAACTTGTTTTAGAGGACCTATATCAAGAAACATCAAATATTCTAACACCTCTTCTCGAGTATTAGTATTCATGATCTGAAAAAATAAATATAATTTATTAGATTTACAAAATGTATGTGTCAAACTAATATTCATATTTATTTCAATATTTATGAACTTACATGTGATGCAAACCATTCTACAAGCTCTTTATTAACAGCTTTTGTTATATATTTCTCATTTCATGTTCGGCCTCTCATTAGTCTCTTTGTTTGTATCCTCAACTCTTCAATAAATGGATCTTCAATTTCACTATTTAGCAGCACATATCTATGTGCCTGTAATAATTCTAATTCAATCAATGTCACATTTTAGGTCCTCCCAACTGATCGGCCCATAGCAGGAAATATTTTAGATTTTTGATGTATTTGAGATTGAGTCGATGTGTCGTCAACACGTCCAACTTGATTAAATATTGTCTCAATATCATCCAAGTATCGAGAACAAAAGGTCAGACACTCCTCAGCCAAAAAGCCTTCAGCAATAGAGCCTTCTGGTTGAACTTTATTTCTCACTTATGATTTCAAATGCCCAAGATATCTGTAAAATAAAATAAACATAATTATGCATTTAATTAAGTACCAAAAATTGTTTACTTAACTGTAAAACATATAAATAAAGTACCTCTTAATTGGATACATCCATCAATAATGAACGGGGCCTCATAATTTAGCTTCCTCAACCAAATGCATAGTTAAATACATCATTACAGTAAAAAATGACGGAGGAAAGATCATCTACATTGCACAAAGGGTTAATACAAACCTCTCCTAGAGGCTGTCAAGCTGAAATGGATGTAGAGATTTCTCACATAGTTGTCTGAAAAATTTGCAGAACTGGAGTACAACAGTAGTAATTTTTTCAAGTAAAAATGTATGCAATGCTAATGGTAGTAATTGTTGTAACAAAATATGTGAATCGGGACTTTTCAATCCATGTAACTTAAGATTCTTCAAGTCAACACACCTTGAGATGTTACTTGAATACCCATCAGATACCTTAACATTCTTTAACATTCGAAGTAATGTATCTTTATCCCTATTTTTCATTGCAAAAATTGATGGAGGATACTTTTCATTCTCATCTGGCCAGAGATCGCGTTTTATGTTCATTTCTTGTAAGTCTTTGCGAGCATTGAGATGATCCTTCGACTTTCCATGCTCATTAAGCAATGTTAATATCAAATTGTCACATACATTCTTCTTAATATTCATCACATCAAGATTATTCCGCAAAAAATTAAATTCCCAATACGTAAGTTTGAAGAATATACTTTTTTTCTTCCATTGTTGTGTTCCGGTTTTGCTTGACAATGCACTTTAGACCTGTTTTCCGCTCTCATTCAAATGATGAACCTTCCCAAATTCTGTTTCAACATTTTCAAGCTATGTCAATATTTCAGAACCAGTTAACAACTTTGGAGGTGGTCTATTATCAATGGAACCATTAAATTTTGATCTATTCAGTCGAAATCTATGAGATGCATCGAGAAATCTTCGATGACACAAGAAGCGCCATTTTCTACTATGAGGGAGCCATTTGGGCTCAAAATCAAAGTTACAAACGGGACAAGCCAAACCTGTGTAAGTGTTCCAACCAGATAAATTCCCAAGCCCAAGGAAGTCACTAATGGTCCACATTAATGCAGCATGCATTTTGAACATTGTTTTAGAAGAAGCATCAAATGTCTCAACACCGTTGCTCCATAACTCCTGCAATTCGTCAATCAAAGGCTATAAGTATACATCAATATCATTTCCAGGCATTTGTTTTCCAGGAATAATCATAAAAAGAATAAAATATGTCTGTTGCATACACATCCAAGGAGGCAGATTATAAGGGATCCAAACAACTGGCCAAATGCTATAATTGGTACTCAAAGTCTCAAATGGGTTGAATCCATCGGAAGCCAATCCCAATTGAACATTCCAAGGATCAGCTGAGAAATCGAGATGTAATGAATCAAATGTCTTCCACAATTTAGAATCTCGTGGATATCTTATTAACCCATCATTGTTATTATCTACGGAATTCCACTTTATGTATTCAGCGGTTTTCGATGACATGAATAATCTTTGAAATTGAGGCTTCAAAGGAAAGTAATGCAAAACCTTTGCAGGTGTGTTCCTTTTCTTCTTCTCCATGAAATTATGTTCATTCAGACTTCCAACATCACCCTTTGCCTGCCATCTAGAAGAAGAACATTTCTTTTAATTCTGTCTACTTGAATCCTCTCCCCTATAAAGCATACAATCATTGGGACATGCATGTATTTTTGTATAATTCAGACCAAGATTGTTAACAACTTTTTTCAAATCATAAAAATATTCTGGAATATTTGCTTCTGGAAATGCATCACGAATCAATTCCATTATCATGGAAATTGCCTTATTTGTAATTCCACATAGTCATTTGATATGGTACAACTTCAACAGAAATGAAAGCTTTGAATATTTCAAACACCCACTATACAACTCTTGATTTCCATCGTCAACTAAATCATGAAACACATTTTCCTCAGTGAAGTTTTCTTTTACATTTGGCTCCATAGAATCAAGAGGAGGATCCAATGATATGTTACAATCTTGATCTGCCTGTGTTACAGTCTAAGAAACATCACTTGTCACGTTGAAATTTGTAGCACCCTCTTCTGGTTGTTCTGACATGTGCTGATGCTGATAGTGGTGTCTTGCAGTTCCGAATGCATCATTAATGAGGTTTTTCATTTCATTTTCCATTGTCGACGAACTTGGGACCTCATTCTGTAGATTAACATCAGTGCTCAATCTTTCTGTAACATTCGATTCTCCATGCCAAATACAACACAAATATTGACCAGGGAATTTCTTAAGAATTAAATGTTCATAAACCTCATCTCTCTTCAACCATGTTCTAAATTTACATTTAGGACATGGACATTTTATTCTCCCTTCAACGGATCGATTAGAAATTGAAAAATCTATAAACTCATTCAAACCCTTTATATACTGAGGTGTGTTCCTCAGTAATGTGATCCATATTTTATCCATGTATATCACAATGTGCCTACACAATAATAAAAATAATTAAAACACATAGTTACTACTAAATAGAGAAAGAGATACATATATACGATAGTGTAACATTATAGAAACATAATATAATAAAGATGAGCCCCTGAGTTAGATATGAACCCTCTAGTGTTTGGGATAGGGGAAGTTTCTTTGGTAAAGAGAAATAGTGTGCTAACAACGTGGTAGCTACTTTACCATGAAAACCAAATCATATTGTTAATTTGGAATAACCCCAACCTAAGTTCTCTATAGAGTCTTCATATAAAACTCTAATATTTAATAAATCTATTATAAATAATGTTTAGGGAAAACCTTATGATGCTTACAAAACTCAACACATTGTTAATTTGGAGTGGAAATAACCACGTGAGGGATAGTCTTGAGGCATGATAAGTGGTGGTGTTCATGGAAATGCATGATGAAATATTTAATCAATAAATATCAATGAACATTATATAACATCAAAACAAGAAAATTATTAGAGGGGTGACACGTATGAGAGGAATCACCTTCTTAATTTCCTAGGTATAAAAATAGAACCTCCAATCAACTTAAAATATATATATTTATATATATATAATAAAATAAATAAAAAATTGTATACAACTTAAAATATATATAATAATGAATATAATGCATCAAGAACAATGAACAAAGACCTCTTAAGGTCTAATATGTCTTCCCAAATAGTAGCATTTAAAATCTCTATCGATTTTTCCAGAAAAACAACTCAAGAACACTATAGAGGGGGTGAACACTTGGTAGTTCTCAGTAGGAATATATTTCTATGTAGTTCTATATCCATACAAGATATATGTTCCAGAATAGACATATGTGAAACAACTAAGCAATACTAGAATATGGGTTATGCTAAAAAGAAATGCAACACATTATATATTTTCTATATTTAACCATATCACTTATAAAGGTATTATCATATTAAACCAATGGACTATAAAAAGAAAGTAAGCAATGGGGATTTTTATTTCGATGTAATTATAACAATAATGTATAGATTCCATATTTATAACATCATCATCGAATAATTATGCCACTTCACAAAAATTTCCATAATATGGAAACCATCAATATTTTCGACAAAACAGAAAACCCAACTCTTAACATGTGTCAATCATCACTATCACATCATCATATTAGCTAGAAAATAGGTAATCCCAACTCTCAACCTATGTCAATCATCTCATCATCATCACATTAGCATAACAAGAAAGTCCAACTCTCAACCAGTGTTAACCATCCCAACATCCACTAAATTTCCACATCATTACCTCAATGACACATGTTATAACCTCGATCCATCACAACCAAAAACATGACATAGCCTTAAATCCATCACAACCAAGGGAAATGTGTACATGTTATACCTTAATCCATTATAACCCATAATATAAGCATGTATTGTAACCATGAGCCATCACAACCCATGAGTATAGTATCAAACAACCACAAACAATCAAGAAGATAGAAAAACAATCACTTAGGAATAAAAACTAAAAAAACATATAAAAAATCACATGCAATAAGTAGAAAAAAAATAATCATAAAAGAAAACATCTGCATACAATAAAATAAATACAAAATTACAATTTATTATAAGAAAAAATAATAATAAATAAATAACTAATATCAAAACAACAAAAAAAAATTAGAAATCAAACCCTAGGGTTCGTATAGGTCGCTGGGGAAGCAGGGTCGCCGGGGTCGCGGGGTCACCGGGGTCGCGGGGGAAGCAGGGGGCAGGGGGAATCGCGGTCGCTGGGTGAGAAAGAGGAGGTTCGGGGTGGGGGGAAGGGTCGGGGCTGTTAAAAATAAATTTTTCGTGGTGGTTTATTATAAACCCCCATGAAACCTTTTTTTAAAAAGGTTTAGCAGCGGTTCTAGGAACAGCCTCTACAAAACCGCCGCTAAACAGCAATTTTGTTGTAGTTCTAGGGGATTGGTACAATGAAAATATGAAGTGTTGGCCTAAGGATGCACTAACTATCTTCAAGTTATCTATCAAAAATATTTTAAGAACCTTCAAAATATGTGTATATTGGGAAAAATACAACACCCTAGCTTTCTATCCCTAGTAATTTTCATACCAATACTTTTTTTACTCACACTAAATCTTTTATTTCAAAGGCATTATGCAATTATATATTCATATGATTATTTAACCAAGTGTCTTTTCATATTGCAAGCATATCATCAATATATAGGAGTAAATAAATAAGAACATTCTTGACAGATTTAAAGTAAACATAATCAACAAATTTACTTTTTGAAAAATTGTTCTTAATCATAAAAGAATCAAATTCAATACACCATTGTCTAAAGAATTGATAAGACTATATGTGTTTTTTATAAAAAGGAATACTTTATTTCTTTTAAAGTACATTTTTTCATATAACTTACCATGTAAGAATTAATTTTTAACATCTAATTTTTCAACATTTGAATAATTTAAGGAAACACAGGCTAACAATAATATGATGGATGAATTCTTGATAATAGGTGATAAAATCTAATTGTAATCAATTACTTTACATTAGAGGAATCCCTTTATAACAATTCTATAATTGTACTTAATTTTCTTTTCACTCATTTTGTCCTCATTTTTATTAAAAATATATTAACAACCTGTAAGTTTCTCCTTTTCTAGTTGGCTAAAAATTATTGAGGTTTGGTTTTTAAGAAGAGAACCCATTTTATCTCTCATGGAAGCAAGCCATAGCCCAGATTCATTAGACTTAAGGGTTTATTTGAAGCTTTTTAGTTCATCACTGCCTAGGTCAAAACCAATATTAAAGGAAAAGGTAGTGAAATCAGGCTCAGTAAACTAGGATAGAGGCCTTATAGTTCTTATGGTCCTATCACGAGTCAACTGGTAGTCACTCTAGTCACCATCACTCTCAACCTTAGACTCATATTCAGATTCACTAATAGTTTATGGTTTAATGTGAGTGAGTTATGGTGGATTAGCAGAGAAATCCCCAGGTTTAGGCTTCACTTATGATGCTAATCTAACTTCAATGGATATAGGTTTAGATGTATCAGAATGGATAGGATCAAAAGCTTTCTGTTTATAAGAAAAAAGCTCCATGAAAAGAAACATCATTAATGATTTTATATTTATAACAAATAATCTTTTCAAATCAAATCCTATACCCTTTTACACCATGGGGGTATCCCACAAAGACAAATCTCACAACCCTGGGTTCAATATTATTAGTCCTTCTATGAGGATATGCAATGAAAACAAAAACACTATGATGTCCTAAAATTGGGGTGAACCAATCCACATCTCTTTAGGTATTTTGAGACTAATGGATATAGAAGGAAATCTATTGATAAAATACATAGTAGTAGTAGTATAATATTCACAAAAATACTTAGGAAGACTAGAATATGATATCATGTTTCTCACTCATTCTAAAACATTCATATTCATCCTCTCTACTAGTCTATTCTATTGTGGGGTATCCCCAATAGTTCTGTATTGAAGAATACCTTCAGGACTACAATATTCTATGGAGTCATTAGAAAAATACTCTAGACCATTATCAGTCAAAAGTGTTTTGTGTATGTTTCCAGTTTACTAGACTTTAAAATTTTAAAATTTTCTAAGATTTCATATTTTTTTCTTGAGTATGTAAATCCATAATTTTAATTAATAGTCATTTATAAATGTCACATTGTAGTGACCTCCACTATGGGAGGTAGCCCTAAAGGGGCCATATAAATCAGAATTTTCATGTTCTAAAGGGGATTTATCTATATATTTAGACCTCCATAAACTATCACATTTGGACATACCAAGAATAAATCCTTCACAACAAGGAATATTATCCGGGGTTACATCATTTAAAATTCCTTATTTTCTTGGTTCATTCATACTTTCTGGACTAACATGTCCTAATAGTCTATGACATAACATGTTTTTACCTATCATGTGGGTAAGAGTTTCATTTAATTGTTTCATATGAATCATACCCTCTAAGATATATAGAACATTGGTTAGGGTTCCTCTCATAATAGTGAGTGATCCCCTAGAGATCCTAATACTCCCTAAATCAAACCTAAAAGAATACACATTTTGTTTTAAGACACCTAGAAAAATCAGATTCCTCTTACAATCAAGAACTCATCTAACATCCTCTAAAGATTTAACCAACCCATCATGAAAGTCAATATATATAGTACCTTATCCATGATTGTACAACTTTTGTTATTTCTTAGGTAAACCTCAACATACTAAACCTCTCTTAATACAAAGAAGTGGTTACATTTTGAACACATATGAAAAGAACATCTTGAATCTAAGACCTATTCAACACTCATAGCATTAGAACAAAAATTTAGAACATCAATAGTATCAAAAACATTCTAAACTAATAGTGAATGGTCACTATTATTCTTATTTTTCATATAATTGTTCCTCTAGGGAAAATTACTTCTAATGTGACCAGACTTTTTATAATGAAATCATTTTATTTGTTCTCCCTACCTCCCATTTTTTCTCTCTCCTAAGGACTACCTCTAATTTTAAGACCCACAGATTCCTTCTTAATAGAACTAGGATTATTCTTTTCAATTTATTTAGAAAAAAAGGCAGACTTAACTTCTTCTTGGTTTAGGGAATCCCAAAAGAAATCATTGAATCTTTAATTAAATAATAAGAGTCTTACAAATAGGTTAAAATTTTGATATCAAAATTCCCATCATCTAACTTTACTTATATATTATAAAAATCAAGAAAAAAAATTTAAAATCATCGATATGAGTCTTGACTGTAGTTCTAGGAAACATATGAAAGTCATCCAATCACATATTATTGTGTAGTCGGCCAACTATGGTCTTTTCATATATGGATTTTCATATTTATACCATATTTGGGAAGAAGTGGATTCATAATATACCTCACAAAGGACCTTATCGCCTAAATATATGACCATTAAACTATGGAATTTCCTGATCTCGTTAACAGGGAAATCAATTTCAGTAGTAGCAGATAGTCTATCATTGAACATGGTGAAAAAATTATTCTAAGAGTGGAAAGGGATTCAAGGAGTTCATTGCAATCTAACAGCACATTCATCTTTATCGTCCATAGTTTAAAATAATTTTCCCCATCAAAGTTGTCTGTTTTAGATTTCCTTGATCCCATTATTCTTGGTTAGGTGGATTTGATACCAATTTTTAGTGGATATATTGATGTGGTAGTCCCTATGAAATAGGTCCTAATACACTAATGAAAGTATTTAGTTCATGATATTTTATAGACTTTGAAATAAAATAAAACAAAAGGGATAATATGGATTCAAGATCAATACAGTGCAATAAAGGAAAATAAAACTAATATATAACCTGATTTGGTCCACTATGGTCCAATTTTTATGATGAGAATATCACTAAAAGACTTTATTACTAATGAAAAAATGGCTAGATTATAAGACACAAAATAAGTAAAGGACCATATAAAATATCTAAATAATGGATCTAAACAGACTGGTTGACAGTGATTTAATCTATTATATTGAACTAGAAATATGAATTCTAAGATGGACTCACACTAAGAACATTCATAGAAAGATACAACATCATTCAGAAAACAAGAACTTAAAACAAGAAAGTGGAATAAACTTCTTATAACATCAATTTATAACACCAAAACATGGAAAAAGAACAAATTAAGATTAATATTTCGATTCTATCCTTAATGTAAGTTCTACTTATAATGAAGGATGAATAAACTTTAACGATCTCCACCAAAACCATAGACTATGTTTTTCAAAGATGAGGATGATATACATTAGTGGACCATAGAAACCTCAAAAAGGATCTCCTCTGAGATTCTCCCAACCTAACTAAGGCACCAGAAACTATAAATCCTTAATTCTATCCTATCGAAACATAAATAACTTGGAAGTAGAAACCAGATCAAAGCACTTTTCCAAAAATCAAATGTCCAAGAAGGAGCCAAAAGTGCAATAATGATTCCAATAAAGGCATCAATGAGTTAGGTAGAGAATACTAGATGTTGAACACATGTATGAACATAATGCAAGAGACAATTCAATAGATAGCCAAAGTACAACAGGGATACCCACACAGCAATGGTTGATTTTCTGTTGAAATGTAACATAGTTTGGATTACCCTAATGTGATCTAGAAGCTACCATTATGTGATTCAAGCCTTTACCCTTACATGATCCAAAAATAACTCTTATGTGATTCAAGTTTATCCTTACATGAGATAGGACTACACATACGTGTGCCAAGGTTTCCCTTAGGTGAGTCTAGATTACCATTACATGAGTCTGGATTACCCTTACATGATTCAGGATTACCCTTAAATGATTCGGTCTTACCTTTATGTAACCAAACAATTCCTTTACACAAGAAAGCATTACCCTTACACAACCAGTCACTACCCTTACACAAGATCCCACTACTGGGTAAGGAAACCCCACAAATTCAAAAATAAAAATGTGAAAATAATTTTTCATTATAAATTTTCATGTAAATAATGTAATATAAATATAAAAAAAATATGTTTTAATACAATTTAATCAAAAATAAATAAATACATGCATGCAAATTACCCATTATAGTGGGAGAATCTAAATAATAGGCTAAACATATAACAAACATGTAAACTAAAATATAATAAATGAATAGGAAATTAATAAATAAATTCATGTAAAATAAATAATAATAATTTAACTATATAATTAATAATATTGTATGACATAGGGTTGAATACTATCCAACATATATCTATAAGTGTGGACATTATATCTGGAAGTATCTGAATATCGATGTTCCTAAATCCACCTGTAGATAAATTTTTTATACTTATATTTTAAAATATAAAATTATACATTTTATTTTCATATATAAAGGAATGAAAAATATACTATCATCCACATGGATAATCTTGTAAAATATTTGCAAGAAATGTATAGTAGTAGGAAAATAGATTTTAATGTAGGTTTTTTTTACCATTAACATCATTTTTCTATCAAATTTCATTTTAGCCAATAATGTAAGTGTTATTTTTTAAATTATATTATTCAACTGATGTTGAAAATTTTATTCCCATGGATGTTGATTTCAGTTATAAGAATAACCAATTTAAAAAGTGAAACATTCAACTTTTGATGTATATTTTTTTCATAAACAACATCGGAAGTGCTTTCCATGTTGGTTATATTGATAAATAGTGTGGAAAGAGAAATATTTTTTAAAAATATTGATTTTGACTATTCTCTTAGAAGAAAACATAAGAAATATAAACTAAAATTTATAGAAACCAAATGAAAAAATAGAAACAATATTAAATATTTGACTTAATTTCATTATTTATGGTGGTTTCTTTTGAATTGATCTGTTGTTTGTTGATATTCCTCTTATTTTTAGAAATGAACTCATGTGGAATTCACAAAAGTAGTTGATAAGGAATTTCAATCTCAGACTAGTAAATATCATGATGAAGATTTATCTTCTCAACTCAATTGGGATAATTCTACTTGTTTATAAAAAAATAAATCATCAAAATTTTATTGATGAAGAAAACCAATAATAAATAAACTAAACAATGAGACTAAATACCTTTCTAAAATCTTCAAATGAAGAAGTGATGGAAATTTTAATTGGATCAAAGAGGGATAGATCAAAAATATTGAAAGAGAGAATATGAGAATTTATATAATATACATGAAAATGTGTTTGTTTGTGTTGTAATAAAATTTAGGTGGGATTATAAAATCTGAAACTGTGTTGTGAAAAGGTTGAAATTTCGATTCAATAATTTTAAATTTTGACTTTTAAAATTGAGTGCATATATATATATATGAAGTTATTATAAGGGTTTTAACATCAATTTTATTAAAAAGAACATTAAAAATGTTGTTTTCAAATTTTTTTTATAAAAAAGGGACATGAAAACCCTTCCATGGGGGGTTTCCATATTGGTTTACAGATAAACAGGTTTGGAAACCCCCTACTAAAGGGATTTCATGTCGGTTTTCAATAAAATGGAGGTTAAAATCCTAATGTGAATACTTTTTATTCTGCTGCTGACAATACCGAAATGTGGATTTAAGAGAGGTATTCACTCCCATATCTATATCTAGATAAGAACAACACGTCATATAATATGTATCTTATCAATTTGATAGGTGTTTCATAGCACTCTATATATATAAGAAAATATGAAAACCCCATATATACCTCCATGTATGACCAATGACTTCAAGTAAAAATAAATACATCAAGTTTAAAAATGTATTAGAGTGATAAAAAAATTTCATGCCACTAATAATTATAAAAATGTATACCCATGAAAATCTCAACATGGTGTTCATGTCAGCATCATCGACTAGATGGGTGAAGTGCTCATCTATTGCATGCATAATAGACTCCTAAATATAGAACTATAATCATTCCAATACTCAATGCCTATAACTATATGAACTAAATTAAACAAATCCACAACATATTGGCTCATCACAGCTACACCCTCGATGTTGAGTCCCAACATGATAGACACATCCTCAAGAGTAATAGTCATTGCTCCCTATAGGAAATGAAATTTATGTGTCTCTAGCCTTCGTCTCTCTATTATGGTAGCAATGAGATGATGATAGATAAATGTGAAGTCACACATTGCTACACCATATAACCTATCAAAAAAAAGTTTTAGGCTGATAGTAGGAGGTGGCGCAACTTGATATAAATTATGTGATCTTTGTATGCTCATATCAGGAACTTAAAGTCCCTCTATTACTAGATGTAAAACATACCTATCTTAGAATGTGATAACTGTAAGGCATTCCATCTCTTCATTTTATATCATTATTAATTTTAATTTAATACAATAAAATTTTTAAAATAATTTTTAAAAAACTACAATAATAAAAATGAGGTAGGAAATTAGTGTTCAAAATTAAGAATTATGACGAAAAATGTGGTAAGAAAATAGATGCAGCTGGTGTTGTTGGATTAGTCTTATAATTTATTATTTTTATTATATCCAAACATTTTTAATTTATATATAAGTAATTATGTTTATATATATGGTAGTAAGTTATTTATTATAGAATTATGAAAATTGTTCTAAGCCTTTATATGACCATATGGTTTATATATCTACCATGTTGAAAATCCCGCATAGTACAAGCGACTGCATGATATATTCAACTAATTGTGTCAAAATTGAAGTGGATGTTATTTATTTTTTAAAATATTTTGAGGGTAAATCCCTCTTTAGTAAACATAAAATAATAATATCTCTTTTGAAAATTGGGGAAAGAAGAAACCCATTACAAACATAGAGTAAAAAATCTTAAAAATCATAACCCAAATGATATAAAATACCTGAATTTACAATGGTAAACAAACCTCAACCTTCCAAAAAAATATCCTTGAGGATTAATCATGTGTTTTCAATGATAGATTTAATTAAAATCCATTTAGAGGATTATCCTATTGTTATTCATTTCTATTGGGTGTTTAATTACTTGATAGTTGAAATATCACAAAATTATTTTTTATTCAAACCAAAAATGAAATAAGATATTGGTGAACAGGCCTGAAAAATCCATAAATAAAACAAGAAAAAAATGAAAGAATAAATTAATGAAAAATCCTAAATATGAAAACAGTTAAATAGTAATGATAAAATACATAAACTTGATCAAATATGTTGTGAAGTAGACCCCCTCTTAATAATTTGGGACATATTTATGAGTATTCATTTATGTATGAAAAATGATGCATCATAGTCCCACTCCCTATTCCCAAGGCCATTCCATCTCATTTCTTATATGAGTAGACTTCGGTCAACCCTGAGGGTGAAACCTGGTAACATCAGGGACCATAGTCGGTTGATCAGTAGGCAAGGTAAAAGTATGAAAATCACAAATAGATATCTATAGTGTACTATAATAGTCAACCAGAGTGCTCACATGATACATGAGGATAACATAGGGTTCCCATTATAAGTTCATGGTTGCAAAATTTTCAATGGAATGTGCACATGGATATCTCAATTCTTGGAAATAACAATAATCATAGTGCCTACTTTCCAGTAACACCACTAGAAATTGACCATTGTTGCTCATGAGTGGGAGGTCGAACTGTGTAACCTCAAAGTGTATCCCTAACCAATTAGAGGATTGAACAAAAAATGGTGATGCATCTTGTACTATCATATCAATGTCTTTGTGTGTCTTCTTACCAAAATGCATTCCATATTCTATCCTCTAATGGGAATGATGGGATAATTCAACAAAGTGTTTCACACATCTATAAAATGTATCTTGTACTAACCCCTTTATCATAAGTTTACGAACACCCTTGAAGACTTAATTTATACACTCCATAATATAATATTCATATAGAAATATTATCTACCACAATCATATGATAATGGTCATTTCTTCTTTGAAATTTGCATCATATAAGTATATACATCATGATTAGTCCTTTAAATGTCTTTGAGTAACAGATCAAAATTTCTTTGTTGGGGATCATATATTGAAACCATAAGACAATAATGTATTTAAAGGGATTATAAAAAAATTTCCAAAAAAAAATATAAGTTCAAGAAAACATACGCAACTTGACGATTGAATTTTTTATTTACTCATTTATGAAATTATTATGCATATTATTTGAAATATGGATGATGCAATACATATGAAAAGTAATTAGTTATTACCATAAAACTCTATCATTGTTAACAGCCTTTATAATTGATCAAATATGATTATATATTAGAAATACTCCTTAGATTTATATAACACGAATGCATATATAGGAAAAATACCAAATCCATGATTAAAAATTATTTTTTTCAACAATGGTAAATGCTAATTGGAGAGGAGCATGATTACTATCCTATGTGGTATAAATAAGTAGATCACCTATATACTTTTTTTGAAGAAAATTTCCATCATCTTGGATGAATTGTTTACAGTAAGGAAGAGCAGTGATATGTGGCCTAAATACCCAAAACAGCCTATTGAACTTCACCTCTATTTGATCAAATCAATGATCTGGGTAGATATACTCAACAGTTTCCACATAAAAAATAATCTTATTTTTTAGAGGCAACAGTCCTATTAACTATGGAAACACTAGATATGACTCATCCTAATCACCTAGACTTTCACAATTTAATTTTTTTTATTCAAAGATTTTATATAGGATATCTTATATTTAAACAACCGTTGTGTTCATTCATGGAAAAGATGCACAAAAACATCCTGACATGTTTATATCATATCAACTATAATATTTGATACAAAATCTACATCAAGTAAAGATTGGTCATGTGATAAGATTATATGTACAAAATTATGTGGGCCTTTTTTACTTAGCTATCTTCCAAAATGAAAAAAAATATCATATATTTCCCTCATTTGAAATTCACATTTCAGCCCATATTTTTCACACTGAATGAGGTATTTTTCCATCTTCAATAGATCAACCATAAAAGATAAATGTATCTCTATGAAGTACTACATTATCACATTTTTCATTGCAGTTTTAGTTTTAAACTCCTTTCCAACATATATGGTGTAATCATTTGATGCATATGTGTTACTTATAATGCGAGGGAATTTGTTAATTGGTGTAATAAAACCCCAATGAAAATGTTGTGCACATAATATTACCTTGACTAAGTAAGTCAATGATTTAGGGTCATTTACACTAACTAGTTGTTTCATATCTATCAACGGAACCTCATAAGTTTTATTCCCCACATCATCCTCACCTACATCGTCTCCCGTTGCATCATCATATACATCCTCATTAGGTAAAGTCTCATCTATTGTATGAAGAGTATCTATGAGGATGTACCCTACAGTTCTTCCCATATTCCAATCATCTTCTTCATAATCCATTTTTTTATGAGAATCATATGAGAAGATAATGAATGAGAATGTTATGATGGATCGACTTCAATAGATCTATCATAACATAGTTTTGTAGTAGTAGGTTGTACCTCATCAATAAAAAAAATAGCCACATATAATTCCATTAAACCAGTACTATATTTTTGTTTGAATGATGATGATTCCACAACCCAATACTCATGATCAAGAATATGATACTCAATGTTCCATAAAAAATCAACATACTACAGATTTCAATATATAATTAAGGTAATTACTTGATCATCCCTTGGTTTTAAATGACTATGAATATTCTGATGAACTTTATCCAATTTCACACATTCATAAAAAATTTCTACTCTTATTGGTAGAAAACTATAGCTAAAACCCTAATCGATATAAATTACCACACCATCTCAGTATATTAACACAAACATGATTAACTATAATTTTGTTAATAAAACATTATATATATTTATACCACATCATAAAATGTTTAACATGTTTTAATTACTTATGATTAAATAACTATGACTTAATATAGATACTTTTTCTATGGATTGGTTTAAAATTATTTGATAAACCAACCAAAACTGAGTGGGGAACTCTCAAAGACTCTATTATCTGATATTTCAATAACCACTAGTCTTCTTTTAGTTAGGGTGTAAAAATAAAACATTAAATAGCAACACCTCTAATCGAACACATTTTTATAACAATGTAACTCAATTGAAAGTGGGGGGGTCTAGGTATTTGGGATACATAACATTTTCACATGGCCAAACAGTTCCTTATATATATAGGTAGAGGGATGACATGTAGTTCATCAATGATAAAAAAAATACAATTATTACAAATTATATAACTCCATACATAAAATACGGCATGAAATTTCAATCATACATAAGTCATTCATCTCAAGATCATTCATCACACAATACTCTTAACATGTTTTTTTGGGATATTTATTATGTTATACATATTTTAACTTTAAATATAACTATATATCATAAATATTATATATCTATGTATATAGACACTTCTATTTATATTCTGGCATTCTTTGAAATTTTCCACTCTTACAGGTGGAAAACTATAGCTAAAACCTTGATCGATATAAATAACTCACCATTGAAGTATATTGATGCATATGTGATTACCTAGATATAATATTTTATAAAATGTTATTTATATTTATACTATATCATAAAATGTTTAACATGGATTGTGTAGTCATGATTAAATAATTGTTACTTGATCTTGAGACTCTTTATATGGATTGGATCATCAATATTTGATAATCAAACCAAAACTTAGGGGGCTTCTAGAGCCTATACTATCTCAAATTTCAGTAACCAACGGTATCCTTTAAGACATGGTGTAAAAAACTAGTATCAAACAGCAATGAATCTTGTGGAACACTATTTTATTACAATGTTACTCACAAGAAAATGAGGGGTTATAGGAATTTGGGATACATAACATTTTTATGCAGACATGCTGGTCCTTACATACATAGAGATATGGATGAAATAAAGGCCATCAATGAGGAAAGGTAAATTCAATTATTACAAATTATATGATTGCATAAAATAATATGACATGGGATTCAATAATACATTGGTTGGTCATCTCCAGATCAGACATCATACAATACTCTTAACATGCTTTTTGGGATACTTATTATGCTCTACATATTGTAAATTTACTATAAATATATCTAATAAATAATAAATATCTATATATATACATCTATATATATTTTTGTTTTTTTAATATAAATATATATATTCATTTTTTATTTAATTATATCTATAAAAAATATGCCTAATTTTATTTTTCAAATATTATATTCAAATAATATAATATATATTACCTCAGTAATGATATACATGTTTGTATTTAATTTACAATATACATGTTTTTATATAATGACTGTTAATGATATATTTTTTAAAAAATAATTAAATAGAATACTTTTATTTATCTACGAATTCAATAATTTATGGCATATTTATTTAATTTTCAATCTACTATATGTATATTTATATACATACATTTAAATATATGAAACTATATTTATTAATATTTTAAAATATGAATATATATATTTTTGTAAGAAACTATATTTTCCTAAATAAAAAATATTATTATTTTATACATAATTGCTCGTAATATTATTAATAGTAAATATTGTTAAATTTAATTAATAAAAGTAACATAATTTACATTTAAATTACCAATAAAATATTGTAAACTTATATTAATTTCAATATAATAAAATTTAGTATGTATATATACATTTTCTGAAGTAATTAAACTTTCTAAAATTTAAATAATTATATTTTATACATAAGTACTAGGAATAATGATTATTTATAATTAATATAATTTAAAAATTATTATTGACGTTATTTTTTTATATTAATTAAAAAAGTATTATTTATATATATATTGAGTAATATATTGTGTTTTTAAAATAAATTTAAATATGATAAATAATATAATACATATATATTTAAAACTTTATCCCATTTTTTAAGAAAATAATACCTATTATAAAAAACTCTTTTATATGCATCCTCCCAAGGCTCCCAGTTGGAGAGAAAATCTAAATTTCCAATCCTCATAGGCAAGTGAAAATTCAATGGTGTCGATCTGAACTGAACCAACTATGTGCTGCCCTACCATGGTGAAGTGATGACGCCCCACTGCTTGATGCCCCTCCCATATCCTCCACCACCAACTCTTTCTTGTACCTCTCATCTCCTCCCTTTGACTTCTAAACCACTCCTAACATCCTCGTGACCACCACCACCTTGCTCTCCTCCCTCCCATAGTCATCATCCACGCACACCATTGATGGCAGCTCTTGGAGAGCCCAGTTCTCAATATATCCATAAATACTCAGAATATGGTTGTTGTCTGCCAACATTCAGTGGAACACCCCCCACAACACAACAGTAAGGAATATTTTCCAACATAACGAGAGAGAAAAAAATATTTTTTGAAAATTCATAAATTTGTAAACTATTTTCCAATCTAGGGATCTTTTGGATGGCTAGTCATAGAAGGGTAGACTCTATCTTGAATTGTTCCTTCCTCTTAATTATTCTAAATATAGTGTTGTCTCGGACAATTCCTTCATTAGAAGTCCTATGAAGAAGGAATTGTCCTGGAAAACACCTTCTTTTGAATACTTTCACGGAAGGCGTTGTCCTGGGGCAGTGACCACCCTTCTATTTTTTTAAAAAATTACTAAATTTTTTGTTTTTGTGTTTTTTTTTATGTATATATATATATATGAACAAAAAAAATATAAAATATAAAATTAAAAAATAGTTAACTATTTTTATATTTAGAATTACTTTAAACAAAGTATTTCAAAATTATTACATAAAATCCCCCCCCAATCACCCCTTTAATAATAGTGCATTACTCCACATCTTTTCCAAGTTATTGATGTGGGATTCAGACACCATTTTTACACCATTTCATGAATAATATATTATTTATAATAACACATGCTATTAATTTATTACCCATAACATTTTTTTAGTAAATAATTATTATTTAATAATGTAATAAATAGTATCTATTAAATTTATAGTAATTATTACTAATAATTTCATTAATATTGTTAGAAATATAATTAATAAAAAAATATTTTTTAAATGATATGATTAATAATTTTATTGATTATAAAAATATAATTATAAACAATTTCTCATAGTTACTAATGGTCAGGGATGTGAATTAGAAATATTGAATAATTTATAATATCAAATATAAAAAATATAATTAAAATGTGAATAATTTCATATTTTAAATTAATTAGTAATAATTAATAATCTAATTGTTATGAATGGTTATAAAGAAACAAATTTTCCAGTCATGTAAATTATTTTTTATTTATTATATTTATAAATAATAATGATCATAATGATGATGATGTATATAAATAAAATAATTTAATTATAATAATATTATTATTATTAATTATATTATTATTAAGTGTTATTTAATGAATAAATAATTATAATATATATGACACTTATAAAAACTATTTTTTTATTTATTATTGATATATTAATTATATTAGTATTATAATTATTATAAATGAATATTAATAATTATATTTTCTAAATTAATATTTTTTACTTATAAATTATTTTTTGCAGCAAATAATTTTTTTCATGAATTAAAATTTTGTATTTTTTCACATTTCTTTTATTTTTTATTATTTTTTATTTGTACAGTCATTGTTTTAAATTTCATATAGATTTCATTTATACTATGTTTTATGTGCATGATTTTTTTTTGAAGTGTAAATGTTATGTTTTTAATCAATAAAGTTTGTGTCCTGTAAATTAATTCTAGTTTGTCAGATTTATGAAATTCTTTTTATTTTAAAATATTTTTTATTTTTTAAAATCTATGTTTTATGTTTCATTTAGATTATACTTATAGTTTATATTTTATAGTATTCCAACCTCACCAACATGAAACTTAATAATGTTTCAAGTAGATCACTTTGAAAGACTATAAATTATAAAGTATAAATACAATGAAAAATTAAATTTGAAACATTGATTAAACATATAAAAAATAATTAAAAATAAAAAAATCATAAAAAACATTGATGAAAAATAATTTCAATGCAAAAAAAATTTGTTGTATCAAAACATTACATATGTACTTATAAATTAATTTTGTAGAAAACATTATTTTGTGTAAATTAAATTTTTTTATTATTTATCTTTCATTCCTTTTATTTTAAATTAATTTTTATTTCTATATTAAATATTTTAAATTTCATGTAGATTTCATTTATACAACATTTTATGTGCCTAAATTTTTTTAAGTGTAAATGTTATGTTTTAAATCAACAAAAGTTAGTTCCATGTAAATTAATTTTTGTTTGTTATATTTATGAATTTATTTTTATTTTCAACTATTTTTTATATGTTTAATCTTTGTTTTAAGTTTCATTATGATTATACTTATATTTTATTTTTTATAGGGTTTCAAAGTCTCCAACATGAAATGTAATATTGTTTCAAGTAGGTGAATTTGAAATCCTGTGAATTATAAATTATAAACACAATATAATTTAAATTTTAAACATTGATTAAAAATATATAAAATAATTGAAAATAAAAAAAATCTTAAAAAATGTTTATTAAAAATAAATTAAATTGAAAAAAAAAATTCAAAACATGAAATTTTTAATTATAAATTATCATTTATGGAAACATTTTATTGTGTCAATTAAGATTTTTTATTTATTATTTTTCTAAAATTATTTTTATTTTCAATTCATTTTCATTTTTTATATTGAATTTTTTAAATTTCAAATTGATTTTATTTATACTACATTTTATGCACATAAATTTTTTGATGTGTAGATTTTATGTTTTAATCAATATAGTTTGTGTATTTTAAATTATTTTTAGTTTGTTATATTTATAAAATTATATTTATTTTTAACTATTTTTTATATGTTTAATCCATGTTTTAATTTTTATATAGATTGTACTTATAGTTTCTATTTTAGAGGCTTCTAAAGTCACCTACTTGAATGGTAGTAATGTTTCATGTAGGTTATTTTGAAAGCCTATAAATTATGGAGTATAAATGCAATATAAATTAATGTTGAAACATTGACTAAATATATAAAAATAATTTATAATAAATATAATTTCATAACAAATTTTGATAAAAAAATAATTTCAATGGCACAAAATATTGTTATTTCAAAACATAACATTTATACTTATAAATTATTTTTTCAAAAAACATTTTTCATGTAAATTAAATTTTTATTGTTCATTTTTTTCTAATATTAATTTTTGTTTCAATTAATTTTTATTTTTACAATCAATGTTTTAAATTTTATATATTTTTTATTTATACTATATTCTATGTACATAAATTTTTTGAAATGTAAATGTTATTTTTTAATCAATAATGTTTGTTCAGTGAAAATTATTTTTGGTTTCTTATATTTATGATTTTATTTTTATTTTCAACTATTTTTTATATGTTTAATCCATGTTTTATGCTTAATTTAAATTGTATGTATAGTTTATATATTATGGGATTCCAAATTTATCTACTTGAAAGATAATAGGTTTTGTTATGTTTCTAGTAGGCACCTTTGAAATATTACACAAAATAAATTGTAAATACAATCAAAATTAAATTTGAAACATAGACTAAAACATAAAAAATAATTACAAATAAAAAAATATCATAAAAATAATAAACATGACAAAAATATAGATGATATAAAACAATTTCATTTTAAAACATAACCTTTGGACTTTAAAAGTGGTAGGTACATAAAAAATCTTATAAAATATAAATTATATTTTGATTCTAAATGAAATTTATGACATGCACTTAAAACATATAAAATAACAGGAAATTAAAATAATTTCATAAAAATAATAAATATAAAATGTTAAGTAATAATAATAATATATAATTTAGTCAAACATATAATTCATTGATTTAATAAAAATAAATAATATTTTATACATATTAATAATAGTCATTAATGTTATTATTAATTATATTATTATTAATGTCATAATTTTTTAATATTATATTAATAATTAATAATATTTAATTGTAATATGATTATTTATATTATTATTAATAATTAATAATTCCCTAATTAATTATTATAATAAAGTCAAAATTTATAAATTCATAATTAATAATGTAATAATAATGAATATATTATTTTTATAAAGTTTTATTAATTAATATATTATTTAAAAATAATAATATTCAATAATATTACTTTTATTTACATGATCATCATTTTTATTATTAATATTATTATTAGTCATAAATATAATAAACAGAAAATAATTTACATGACATAAATGTTTATTAGTTAATAATAATAATAACTAAACTAATAATAATATATTTAATATTGATTAAATTAGTAATTATTTCCAACTATTTCCAAATATTAAATTAAATATATTATTAATTACATTGTTCACATTCAATGTTAGAAATTATTAATAATTATATTTTTCTAAATTACTTTATTAATCATTTCATTTTAAAAATATTTTTTATTATTAATTATAATTTTAACAACATTAATGACATTATTATCAATCATTACTATGGCTATTAGTTACCATTTATTAAATTATTAAAAAAATAACTATTTGAAAAAAATATCGGCAATGAGTAATAAATTATCATCATTAATCTGTTATTATAAATAATATATTTTTCATTAAATGGGGGAAAATTGGTGTCTAAATCCCATATCAAAAACCTAGAAAATATGTAGAGTACTGCACTCTTATAAAAGGGGGTATTGTGTGTGATTTTATGTAATAATTTTGAAATACTTTATTTAAAGTAATTCTGAATATTAAAACAATTAAATATTGATTAATTTTTTCAATGAGCTTCTACCCAAGTGGTAAAGGCTCCTGCTTGGTATCCGGAAGACCCAGAATAAAATTAGGGCATGGGTGAATTCTTGAGCACTATAGTAGGGTATTTTAGTAAGGGATAAACTATAGTAGTGGTGACACTATAGCTATGGTGGATACTGTAACATGGTATTGTAGTAATATTATTCACTGAAGGGCACTTTCGGGCCAGAAAATGTGCTTTTGGACCTAATTTCGGGCATTCATGCCCCTGGGCCTTCTAACCATATTCATAGGCCACTTGGACTTGGGATGCAATGGGTCTCCCTCTACCCAGATAGAAATTGGTCTTTTCTTTCATAAATAAAATGAGTCTTTGGAACCAAATTTGTAAAAAAAATATTGTTTAATTTTATTTTTTAATTTTTTTACATATATATAAACAAAAAAAATTAAAAAATGTTTAAGGGTGGCATTTTTCTGGGATAGAACCTTCTTAAGGAAAACTATAAAGAATATGTTGTCTCGGATAATTATTTCCTTATAGGATTTCTAAATAAGGCACTATAGTGAACACCACCTCCTTTAGTTGAATTATGAGGAAGGCATTGTTCAAAAGAGTGTCCACCCTTCTATGCCTAGCCACCTGAAAACATCCCTAGATTAGTGTTTGGAGAGATTCCCAATATCAAGAATAAAATTTCTTGCGAAATGTTTTTTGAGAAACCTAATGGAATAAGGAAGCGATATAAATCATAATAAATAATTCAACACGTAGTATTTTTACCCTAGAAAAACCCTCTAATTCGAAGGATTAAAAACCATAGGAAAATTCTGAAATATACACTATGAATCGTGGACTATGAAATCCAAGTAATGCCTGAACTTGAATTACAAAAGTGACTGTAGAAAAACCTATGTAAAAACCACACCACAAAACACCTCCATATTCTCTCTGAAAATAATCTCACTAATTTCATGATCGAAAGATTCATTTATAACAAAATGTCACCCTTCTATTGAAGAAATGCCACTACCTTGGGAATCTTCATCCAAACATGCATTAGCCATGCATCATCTTGCGACACGTGAGTTATTTTCCCTACAAAAAAGTGGTCTTAGTGGCGGTTTATTAGCATAGGTTCTAATAAACACTACTAAAAAATAGAATTAAATATAATTTATAATTCACAGTGGTTTCAATGAAACCACCACTAATTTTCTTTTTTAAAATATTTAGAAGTGGTTTTTTTAAAACTAGAAATAATATTTAAAAATTAACCCATTTTCAACCCGTCCCCCCCCCCCTCTACCTGATACCCTATCCCCCCCCCCCCCGACCACCCAATCCCTCAAGAATCATCCCTCGTCTGTACCTCTACCTGAGGTTGGCAACCACCACTCCCCTATCAACTATCCCTTTCCCCAACGCCAATGACCACCCCTCCCTCTTGATCACACCTCTACCTAATGCTGATAATCGCCCCTCCCTGTCAACCCTCCCTCTTCTCAACAGTATTCCTCCTTCTCTATGATATCTCACCCCTCCCCTTGATCCCCCTTCTCCTTGATGTCTCGCCCCTTGGCCTAGATGATGACTACCCCACACCCCACCCTCATCTTTGATCCTCATGACGCTGACCCCACCTGTTTCCTGACGACAACCCCATAGCGACCTGCATGCTCTTTGGAAGTAATCCCCAGTGGCGTCCCCTCTTCCCATTTTCATAATGACTGTGATCCCCAATTTTATGGTGCAATTTTTTAATTTTTTATGATTGGCTTCGATATATCATTATGAAGCACAAAAATTTTCATAATCAATTGATGTATGTTATCACTTAGGAATCCTATAGACATAACTATAATTAATTCTTGTAAAAAATGAGGATAGTTATTTAATTATATGATGAATGTTTGTTATTTTGTGGGTTTATAAGTAGTTTGTAACCACATGATTCATTTAACACTCATAAAGGGTTGGTGAGTAATCCTTGGTGGGTTTGGGATAATGGTTGATCTGAGGATAGGATAACAGTTGGTTTTATAAATTATTCACTAAAGTTTAAGTATTCTTCTTCCACACCAGCATGAGATTTTATAAGTAAGAACATATTCAGTGTACTTTTATGTTCATCATGATTTTATATACTGTATTTATAGAATTATAGGATAGAGCTGATGATTTTCCTAGAAGAATTTGGGTGATGTTTAATTTTGATTATACTTATCTAATTAACCATTTATATATTTATATATGAATGAACAAGGATAAGAGTGAAAATATAATACCTATGGATAAGGTTTGGATTAATTTACCTTGAACCGCACCTCATTATTCCAAGGTTTTAAATGATTTTTTAGGTTATTCAATTGTAAACCAATCAGTGGATTGTATAATAAAATATCTATATCTGTATTGAAAACTCAAGTGATGGTTGAATATAATAAAAGTATGTGAGAATTTGATATTGAAATAGTTTCCTAATCGAAATGTATGTTGGATTTTTCCTGGTGAATTGAATGTTATGGAAATTCAAAAAAATTAAAATCTTATCAGTGAAATACAAAGTGACCTGATAGAGGAGAATTTAGTATGAAATTTGATAAATAACGCATTTGGATTTGTAGGATAAAATGTACAAGATTTTAATAGATCAAAATAAACTTCATTTGATCCTAAGAAAGTTAATATTTCTCATAAATTCAGTGACCAAAAAATGAGTTTTATGAATTAGTTAAAGATGAGAAATAAGAACTATATGAAGGGTGTGAAAAGTATTCAAATTTTTATTTTCTACTTAAGTTATATCCTATTAAGTGTTTATGTGGAATTACTAAGAAAGAAATTTCCATGAATTTATCATTGTTTCATGTTAAATTTAGCAAAGCTAAGATTTGTGTATCATTCTACGAGAAGAATAAAGTCATCAAAACACTTGGACTTGATTATATAAAGATACATGCATGAACTAATGATTGAATTCTTTATTGGGGAGAAGAGTTTGATAAATAATAATTCATAAGATTTCATTCAAGAATATAGAAATCAATGCACAAAAATGAGAGTATAAATCAATGTAAACATAGGAATAAATAAAACAAGAAAACATCTGCAAAGGTATTGCATTACTTTCCTCTAACACCACACTTAAAAAGATTATTCATGTAATCTAAGACAGTATATGACATGAAGTAGAATCCTCAAGAAATTAACAATGGCTTGATGAGACATCAAAAATATTCAACATCATCAAAGATGTTTGATTCATTATTTCAATATTTTTCTTCAGATCCTAATAGTATACATTTTGGATTGGATTCTGATGGTTTTAAAACTTTTGGTACTTTAAGTACTAATAATAGCATTTGTCTAGTTGTTTTGATCCCCTATAATATACCACCATGGATTATATGAAGAATAATTCATTTATTATTTAGATGATTATTACTGGAAATAATATTCTTGTAAATTACATTGATGGATACCTTCATCTTTTAATTAAATAATTGAGAGAATTATGGGATGATGTTATGGAAACATATGATTCCTCCACAAGAAAACTATTCAAAATCATGATGATTTAATGTGGACAATTAGTGAGTTTCCAGGACTAGGAAATTTATCTTGTTGTAACACTGATAATATTTTGGCTTCTCTAGTTTGTAATTTTGATTTTGAACCTCAATGATTACCTCATAGAATAAAATGGTGTTTGATGTGTCATTTTTGATATCTTGATGCTTCTCATAAATTCAGGTTTAACAAGGCACAATTCAATAGAGAAGTTGAATTGATAAAGTCACTAAAGGTGTTATCTGGTTTAGAAATCATGGGATAATTGATGAATGTCACTGAAGAATTTGGAAAATGTAATCAATTTAAAGAAGGTGGAAATGGTATGAGGTACAGTTTCTGAAGCAACCGGAACACAACAATGGAAGAAAAAGATTAATTTTTTTAAACTTCTTTATTGAGAGTTTAATTTGATATGTCGTAATATTTAAGTAAATAATATTGAGAATAATATTTGTGATAATGTAATTATCAAATTTCTTAATGAGAAGGGTAAATCAAAGGATCACCTTAATGCTCATAAGTATTTAGAATCAATGAATATAAATCATGGTTTTTTAGAAAATGATAATGGAAAATATCCTTCATCTATTTTTACAATGAAAAATCATGAGAAATATGATATCCTTTCAAACATTAAAGAATGTAAAAGTTCCATATGGATATTTAAGTAACATATCAAGGTTAATGGACTTAAAACATTTAAAGTAACATGGATTGAAAAGTTAGGACTCATATATTTTGATGGAGCAGTTTTTTCTATTAGCATTTTATAATACGTTACATGAAAAAGTATTTATAGTTCTAGTTGATTTCTGTACCTTTTTAAAATATATTTGTGTAAAAACTCTAAATCCCACATAGCTTGATAAACTTAAAGAAGTAATTATTTTGATACTTCATCATTTGGAGATGTTATTTTCCCCTTCATTACCATAGTCATGATTCATTTGACTATTTATTTGGTTAAAGAATCTAAACTTGGTTGATCAGTACACTATCTATGGATATATCCAATTGAGAGGTATTTTGATATTATTTTTATTTTAATTAGTTAATTCAATTTTATCAAATCATTTTGTAAATTTTTTTAATATGTTTCTTCTTTTTTCATCAAGTAATTTGGTAATTTGAAATTGTATGTGAGGAATAAATATTAACCACAAGACTCTATTATAGAAGGTTAAATAGAGAAAGAGTGATTGACTGTAACGACCCGAAATTTTGAATAAATCTTGTTTCCTAATTTTGTGTGTTATTTTATTTTTATACTCAAAAAAACTTTTTCATTTAATAAAATGAGTATAATTTAAATGAGACTGTTGGGTTTTGACTATTATATGATCGTTAGTTAGTATGACCTTTGGAAACTAAATGTCGCATTTATTGTCTCTAAATACAAGTGATCTTGGTTAATTAATATAGAAAGAATATTTGATGGCCTCATCCAGTAGTCTCGGGCCAATCGAAGCCCATCTAACAGAATTTGGGAAGGAGGTAGCACCACTGGGCTTTGATCTGGACCAAACCCAAGCCGAACTTCATCGTGTGAAGCTAGAACAGAATTACCTTCGCGAGAAGTTCAAACTAATAGAGATTACTACTCGTGCAATGTTGGCTGAGCCGCCCTCAGATTCTCTCACCTTAGCACACCTTACACTTAGGTCCTATGCTGGGGTTATAAGGGGCTATGTAAGGAGATCGTAACTACTTTGTGTAATCCTTTGAGATAAATAAAATTGAGTTTTCTTCTTATGGTGAAGTTTTTGAGTTTTCAAATGTCTGGATAAATATAGTATGCATATTTTTGATGAATTATAGAAAAAGGATATTTTAAAATATTTTTGTAAAACTCAAATAATTAATGATGTGTAATGATTTTAAAAAAATGGTCTTCTACAAATGTGTTCAGTAAGAAATTTAGAGTCTAATAAGATCAACTTGATTTTTGATGAATTGTAAATTATGAATAGTGATTTTATGCATAGGATTAGTAATGTGACCAAATGGATTAGTAATCTCACTTAAAGAAAGTATTAATATAATTTAGGCACCATGATTAAGTAGTGTGATTCAATAAAATATGTAAATAACTGTTTCATTAATTATTAGTCAAGTATTAGTTTTATCGAGTGAATAGTGTTTTTTAATTAAAAAATAAATTAAAAATATTTAGAAAATTATTTTTATAAAATGGACTTTATTTTTGAACACAGAGCATCAATATTATGTTAAGGTAATTTTTGGGGATTTTTCTGAAAAAAATGAATTTTCGGTGAATAGTGTTTTTATTTAAAAATTAAATTAAAAATATTTAGAAATTTATTTTTATAAAATGGAGTTTATTTTTGAATTCAGAGCATTGATATTATCTTAAGATAAATTTTTGGGAGTTTTCTGAAAACGTTGAATTTTCAGTGAATAGTAAAAATACAGTTTTAGTGTTTCAGTATGTTTAATGACATCATGACTGCATCATGATGATGTAATGAGATATTTTAAGGTATGGACGACTAAAGGGGATGCATTATTGTATGAGGGGTCCCATGTGGCTAAAACCATGGGCAAATACCATGGGCACGCCCATGGTTTTTCCAAAACCACTAATGAGGTGTCCCTTGGCCATTAATGCCTTGTCCCCTCACTTTCCCTCTAAATTCCCTCCCTTTACTCCTTTAGTTTTCCCTACAAACTCTCCCCCAACAAAGATCTGGTCTCATTACCTCACAAAGAGTCCTCCCAAGGTTCCCCCAAGCCCTCAAGGTCCCAACCTTTGAGTTTTAAGAGTTACGTTTTAAGGTAAGGGATCCTACCTCTCTCTTTCTTTTCAAATACTCTCTTTTAAGTCATTTATTTTATGCTCCATGTTATTATGTTGGAGGATGTTATTTTATACTCCTATTACTGACCTTTAATTTTCATATGATGAGATATCCTCTCTTACTCTCATCATTTCGTTTTATGAATGTTTAAGTGGCACTGTTTGGCTGCCAAAATTTTTGTAACGGATTCTTTCACGCTTCTCATTTTCAAGTTCTATTTTCTTGTCTAGTCTTTCAAGTTAATTTTTATTATGTTGGGGTATTATATATATATCTATCATACTGATATTTTATTTTCATATTATGAGAGACCCTATTTGATCTCGTCAATTCATTTTTTTGAAGTTTAAGTGACGTCGTTAGACTGCCGAATTTTCATAAGAGAAATCTTATTTTTTTCTTCCTTTTATGTTCTTCATTTCATATGGCATATCTTTAAAATTCCATTACCATGTTCTTAAATCCTTTATATTCTATCCCCCTAATGTTTTAGGGATCATTTATGAGTGGGTGATCCATATCCCCTCTCTTTTCAATGTTTTCTAAAACCCTACAACATAGCTGTTATGCTGCCGGATTTCCGTCTCAAAATGTCTCTCTCTTTTTCTCAAATTATTTTATTTTATTAAGTGAATACTCAAAGATCTTTCTTATAAATGGGTATTCACATATATACCAAAATGTTATATTTTAAATTCTGGTATTTATATACATGATACCCGCTTTCCTTTTCTGTGGGTTTAAAGTGACATAAAGATCATGTCTTTAAAGCAGTTTTTAAAACGTTATGATTATGAAATGAAACCCATTTCTTTTATGCTATATGGGTTATTTATGAAATTTTTGATGATGATATATGTGGATCACATGATAACAAAGTAAAATTCAATGTTTCACCCTGATAGCGCTCCAATTCATTGGGTAAAGACTTAATCTCTAGAGATGACCATTTTTAACAACACCTTGGTGAATAACCTTGGTAATTTTTAATGACACCTTGGGGATGGACCTTGGTGAAACGGAAATGATTGTCTATATTAAATGTTGTAGACACATCTTCAAGTTATGAAACATGTTACTTTTATTATGATATGCCTCATGATCTCTTTCTCATGCCTTTAAGTTATTTATCATGCCCTTATTGATGTATCTCAAGTTCACATGAAAATTATTTCTCTTGTTTCTCTTACTATGCCTTCTGCTCACCCTTTCCTTTGATGTATTCTCCAAGGTTATGAGATATTGTAATGAACTTAGGATTAATAAATGAATAATCCTTTAAAGTGTTTAATAAGAATTTTTTATGTTTCCATGTATTAAGTTCCTGGTTTCCAAGACACTAAACCTTAAAGATCCTCAGTTTTGTATTTTGTAATGAAAGTTAATGTGATAAAAAGGCGGGATGTTATAGTGACCTTATATTATAGGTGTTTGGATGGGATTGAGAAAATATTCAATCATTTTGGATGTTTTGATGGAATCTCCACTAATTCTCATTTTGAAAACCAAGCATTGGTATTTCCAACTATTATATGAAGAAATTGAAAGGGTTATATTTTACACTAATAGAATTTTATTTTATATAATCACATACATATGAGATACTCAATAGTCTTATTATAGATCCATTTATTGAAGAATTTTTATTTCAAACAAAGATATGACTAAGGGGTTGAGCTCGAAATGAGATGAAATTTACAAAATATTTTAATAAGAAGATTGTCGAATGGTTTTCCCATCATGTAATTATATAGTCATATTCATATTATTGATGTGTAGTTATTTTTTCTATGTTAAAATTAACACATTATATCTTTTTTCCTAGATAATTAATGTTGAAAATAGAGCTAAAATATCAAATTATTTGAAGTTTTTAGCTTGAGTCCCTCTAAGGAAGGCTAAGAGATTTGATTCCTATAATATTCATGGATTTAGGTTTCATACAATTTATCAAGAAGAAGACTTAAAACCCCAAAATTGTGGTGTATTTACACTAAAAGAGGTGGGATTATATGGAAATATAAATGATATAATTGAATTAAACTATCATGAATGGTTTTTAGTTGTCCTATTCAAATGAAAGTTGTTCAACATTGATAGGGGTATAATGAAAGATTCATTACATTTTACTTTTGGAAACTTCTCTCTCTTGATCCATAATTGTGAGCATACAAAGCATGATCCATTTATCTTATCTTCATAATAAAGGATGGTTTATTATGTAGAAGATGAAATACATGAAGTTTAGAGTGTTTTTAAACACTTAAATAAGAGGACTTATATGATATGGGTGATGAATATCAATTGGTGCTCTTGGATGGTGAACCTCATCAACCAAAAAACATTGAACATTTTTTCCTGACAATATCAAAACAATAAAATTTTCAATAGCGGGTGAAAATGAACCACTCTTCATAATGGGGTTTGATAAAAATAAGATAGTAAAGATTAAGATAATTGAATTTATAAATTGGTGATGAAAATATATTTCAATTTAACATTGATAAGTGTTTCATACATATATACATTGTTCTATTTTTCATTTTTTTGTAAAAAAAATTAGTTTTTTATTTTTTATAAATTTAATATATCTGAACCATTGGAATTTCTTGAATTATGAGAATAAAAAAAATCAAGATCCTGGAAAATAAGCATCTTTGAGAATGCCACTACTATCACCAGCTTTAGTAGATCCGAGTGATTCTATTGTACTGAAGACTACTACTAAGTAATATGTTTCCTTAGATGTTGTTAGTATCCCACCATCTGATACACCTCTAGTGATGGAGCTATTGTTCACCCCTCCATCTATGGGATATTAGTGAGTTAACATTACTGGTATATATGTCATTGTACAAAAAAACTATATATTTTATTAATTTTATAATGAATTTTTCAAATTGATAAAGATAACAATAAAAGGGATATAAATATGAACACAGAAAATGTATGGGACCTGAAGGATTTTAAGCTTATCATTCCATTTTATGAGTTCAGGGTGCCCACCCATGACGCTATCAGAATCTATGGGTAGATTCTTGGGAAGATTTCTTGAGAGATGGTGAGATTTCCCATTCGTTATAAAGATTATAATCATATCCCTACATCTTTGAAAAAATATTTATTTGATACTCAAGTAAAGATAATATTAATTTAATATCCCTTGATAACTAATTTAAAATATATTAGTAAAATTTTTTAATATACTTATAAAGTGTTATGTTTTTTATATCTATAAGTTCTTTCATTTTGATGTACCTAGATCCATTTCACTCCCTTAGACTCTGAAGAATTTGGGAAAGAAATAAAAATATTTTAAATTGAGATTATGGAATGAGTTTAGTGGAATATCTTTGAGCTCACGATTGGTGTATGAGAAAGTGTCTGAAGGCATTTCTCATGAGAAATGGTAGTTGTTTATAGATATTAATATAGATGCATTTCATGAGGTAATTGCATATTTTATAGTATCTTGATAACATAAACAAAATAAAATTATAATTTTTATTAATGTTGTTATTTTCTGTCGGAACTATATAAAAAAATATTGTGAATTTCCTGAAATAATTAATTCATCATATCACTGGGTGTTAGAGTTTTTTTAGAAATGGAAAAATTTTGGTTTGTATTTTATTTATTATTATTTATATTATTTTTTTATAATTCAAGGTTTTCTCTAAATTGTTTATATTTTTTATAAAGGCTAATGAATTAGGTCACTTTTTTGGATGAACAGAGATATGATTTAAAGTGAATAGGAAACCCAATAGTATTTCTCTAAATGACACTACCAAATATGTTGGAGTATGTAATTTTCATTACCATTTCATGTTATTTAATTATATAAAAAATAATAATTAAAAATATATTATACCAACAAAAAACCTTAAACCCAATTAAATGGGGATAGCTACATGGATCAAATGAGGCCAATTTGGCATCATTTGATACATCTACCTAGCCCCAATTAATTAGGTTTAAGGATTTTTTCTTACTATAATATATTTTTCAATACTCTATTTTTATATTAATGAAATAATAATATATAGTAATGAAAAATTTATTAATTATAAAATATTATGAATTTCAGATATTTTAAGGAATCACTGTTAATATTTTTTTATTAACAGGTTAAGATTAAAAGAGTTTGGGATGTGATCCCTTTACAATAATCATTGGTTTCCTAGAACGATGCAATAGAAATCTTTTTAGGGAAAAAGTATCATGTACGCGTATAGTGGATGGGTTTGGGCCTACTCCAGTAGTTGCCTTTGGTAGGGTGACATCAAAAGTTGGTGCTACAACTAGTGGGGGTTTGATTTGTTTCATTGATCAGGAATCACAAAGATAAATTAAAAGGTTGAAAGAAAAGGTGCATGAAGAAGACTCTTATAGGAAAAAATAAGAACATTGGTGGTCAGTAATGGAAAATGCTTCATTTTCTATATTTCAGCGGATGATCGAAATGGGCCCTGAGGAAATTTTCACCCTTATATCTCATCCTTCCGAGGAAAATTATAAATTTCATTGATCATTTAAACATTTGAAAAGAACACATACAACTTTTATAAATAAAGCTAAAGTGAAACTATTATATTAAAAGCATGCACTTCGAGCCATATTGATCACGCCTTATGCTGGATTGATGTGTTTTTTATTCCTATACATCAAAAATAAATTGTATATCATTATCCTTAAGTTTGAAAACAATTTGACCTCATTTTCTTAGTTTTATCATAGTAAATTGATTCTAAAGGTATCAAAGCCTTTAAAAGCATTTGTTAGGGGGTCAAAACCAGGAAAACAATTTCGAATTAAAATAAAATTAGTGTAAAATGATTTTTAACCAATTTTTAAAATGTAGAAAATGATGGAACATCATTCTAAGTTACGGTTTACCAGAGATGCCCAAAAACTTGTTTTTAGTGGTTTAAAACACATAAACATTCATGTAATGGTCTAAACCATATAAAATGACCTCATATAGACATGAAATAATTTAAAATAGCCATTGAGTAATTTTTGACATGTAATCATAGAAAACACATCAATCTGATGTGTGGTGATGTCAGAATGACTCGGTAAATAGTTTTTAAAGGTACTAAAGCCTTTAAAAACATGTGCTTAGGGGGTCAAAACCAGGAAAAGACATAAAATTAACATAAAATAATATAAAAATTAATGGTGATTGATTTTTGAAATTTAGGATTAAATGGTACAACGTTATAAGTTATGGTTTTTCTGAGATGCTCGTAAATTCATGTTTAGTGTTTTAAAACACTAAAACATGTGTGTAATAATAAAACCCATAGAATAAAATATAATATTGACATGAAATCATGGGAAAACCATTTTTTAGAATTTTTTATGTGTACACCTAGACAACACATTAATCAAACATGTTGTGTGGTTAGAATGACTCAGTAAATAGTTTTTAAATGTATCAAAGCCCTAAAAAATGTGTGTTGGGGGGTAAAACCAAGAAAAAAATATCGGATTGGCATAAAATCAAAGGAAAATTACCATAAATTAATTTTTTAAATTTGGAACTTTCGGAACATCATTCCAAGTTATGGTTTGTCTGGGATGCCTATATATGTTTTTTTAGTAATTTAAAACATGAAAAAGTGCATGTAACGGTCCAAAACATAGAAAAAAAACCTCATATTGACATGAAGTCATGGGAAAAGCACCACTGAGTTATTTTTTATGTGTACTCATATAAAAAATTTCAATCTTCCATGCGGTGTGGTCGAAATTACTCATTAAATAGTTTTTAAAGGAATCAAAGCCTTCAAAAATGTGTGTTGGGGGTGAAAACCAAGAAAATGATATCAAATTTCCATGAAATCATAGAAAAATAAACATTGATTGATTTTCAAAATGTAAGAAATCATGGTATGTCATTCGGAGTTAATTTTTTCACGAGATACTGATAAATACATATTTAATGTTTTAAAACACTAAAATGTGCGTGTAATAGTAAAATCCACAGAAAATGACCTTATATTGATGTTAAATCAATAAAAACCCATTGTTGAGTAATTTTTGATGTGTACATATAGACAACACATCAATCAGATGTGTTTTATGGTGGGAATGACTTGGTAAATAGTTTTTAAATATTTAAAAACCTTTAAAAACATGTGTCAGGGGTAAAAACCAAGAAAATGATGCCATATTGACATGAAATAAAAGTAATGTGACTGTATATTTAGTTTTGAAATGTAGTAACCAACATCACATCATTTCATGCAACAATTTTCCTGGGATTCCCATAAATGGATTTTTATTATTTTAAAACACATAAACATGTGTGTAATGGTCCAAATTATAGAAAATGACCTCATATTGATGTGAAATCATGTTAAAACCACTTTTTGAGTTATTTTTTACATGTACACATAGTCAACAAGTCAATATGATGTGTGATATGGTCGGAATGATATAGTAAACAGTTTTAAAGGTACTGATGACTTTAAAAACATGTGTTATGGGGGTATAACTAGGAAAATGATATTGTATTAACATGAAATTAGAGTAAAACATCCTTTGGTTTTTTTAAATATAAGAACTAATGACACGTAATTATGAGTTACGATTTTCTCCAGACTCCCGTAAATGCATTTTTAGTATTTTAAAACACAAAAACGTGTGTGTAATGGTCCAAACCATAGAAATAGACCTTGGATTAATTTGAAATCATTTTAAACCAACATTTTAGTTATTTTTTATGTGTATACATAGACAACACATCATTATGATGTGTTTTGTGGTCAAAATGACTCAGTAAATAGATTTTAAAGGTGTTGAAGCCTTTAAAAATGTGTGTTGTGGGTAAAAACTAGGAAAATGATGTTGGTTTGATATGAAATTAGAAAAAAAATTACTGGCAATTTATTTTTGAGATGTAGGGACCAAAGGAACATCATTCTGAGTTATAGTTTCCCCGAGATAACCGTAAACACGTTTTTAGTGTTTTGAAACACTAAAATATGTGTTTAATGGTCAAAACCATATAAAATGATCTCAAATTGAGGGGAAATCATGGTAAAACCACCTTTGAGTTATTTTTTATGTGTACATGTAGATAAAAATCAATTATACACATGTTGTGGTTGGAATGACTTGGTAAATAGTATTTAAAGGTACCAAGGCCTTTAAAAATGTGTGTTAGGGGGTCAAAATCAGGTAAATGATGTCAGATTGATATTAAATAAGAGAAAAACAACTATTGATTTATTTTTATAATTTAGGAATCAACATAAAATCATTTAGATTTATTCTTTTCCTATGATTCATATAAATGCATCTTTAGTGTTTTAAAACACTATAACATGTGTGTAATAGTCCAAACCATTGAAAATGACCTCATATTAAAGTGAAATCATGTTAAAACCACCATTGAGTTATTGTTGACAAGTACTAATAGAAAACACATCAATATGACATGCGGTGTGGCTATAATGACTCAGTAAACAGTTTAAAATGTACTCAAGACTTTAAAAATGTGTGTTGGGGTGTGAAAACCAAGGAAACATTTTCATATTGACATGAAATCAGAGGAAAATACTATTGATTTATTTTTGAAATGTATAAATCTAAGGCACATCATTCCAAGTTATGGTTTTCCTAGGATGCTCGTAAAAGCATTTTTAGTGTTTTAAAACAATAAAACATGTGTGTCATAGTCAAAACCATATCAAACAACCTTAGATTGATGTGAAATCTATGGAAAACCACCATTGATTTATTTTTAAAATATATTACATGTTTTCATATCAAAGTCTTTAATATTTTTTATTAAGTAAATTTCAAGCACACCACACATCGATTTAAAAACTAATTATAAGGTTATATACTTATTCCTTTTCAGTTTCAAGTGTTGAATCATCTCTTAAATAGGTAACTTTATGTTTTCAAAGTTTTTTTCAGGATATATTATTTTTTATGTTAAAATTTATTATTTTTTATTAACAAAATAACAAATTTTTTATGAAATATTGCGAATATATTCAGTGTCTTTTCTCTTTCTCATTTATTTTCTTAAATGTTCTGGTTTTTATTATAGGTGACAGATGTCAATAGTAAGCAGTAGGTAGATCATTTTGATCCATAAAATTCTTCAAAACACAGTCATTATGGTTCTTAGTTTCATGGTCTATTTAAATTTTATCAACAATTCTACTAAAATTCAGATTTATTATATTTACTTTTAATTTATGTATTCTTTTTTGTTATTGTTTATGAGAAGATGTGGTTGGTTTCAGTTGATGAGATGATATGGTGGAAAAATAATGTAGTGGAGGTCAAGGGGTGAACATATATTGGTAATGGGATATTGTTGATCATGTTATAAATTTATATATTGATGACTGATATATGGGTTGACTAAGGTTATAGTGACTGAGGTTATTCTAACTATAGATGTATATATATATATATATTAGGGATGTTTGATGTATGTATGATGATTTTATCATGAATTTATGTTTTAGTTCATTACATGTCAAATTTTTTATATTTATATTTTTTGATTAAATATTTAAAAATAAATAAATTTTATAAGAAATGTTTAGTAGTGATTTCTAAAAACCGCCACTAAATTAATTAATGAAAATCCTAATTAGCAGCAGTAAATAGTAACCACCGCTAAATATATTAGTGGTGGTTAGGTTCATCTTATTTATTCTATTTTAAAAAAAATTAAAGAAAAATTCACTAAATAAAACTAAGACTACTGTTAAATGCTCCAAAAATGATGCATACAGAAACCACTATTGAATGAAAAAAACCTCCGCAAAATGACTGGTGATCATGAAATATGTAACGGTTTTAATTACAATCTCTAATTCATACATTTTTTCTCTCTCTATATCATGATCTCAAAATCATTATATACCACCTATCATTAACCAAGACACACAAAGTGATAACCACAATCAAGAATATTATCGATGCATGGCCCTGATCAACAATCTTGTCACTACTGCTTCGAACCTGAAATCATTCTGAATAGGACAATGTGTGGGTCATTAAAGTTGGAGCCATAATTGATGTGCTTCCATTACTTGAACATCATCCTATAAGTTATTAGAGTTCCGAAGGTTTCTCAACTCAGGATCTCAAAAATTATTTCACATGGCCAGCATGGCCATTTGCGCTCCCACCTACCCAATTCCATGCCCACGGCTGAAGAACAGAGGGTGTTCAAATTTATAGAAGGGATAGGTTGTTTTAAAAAATTTAATTATTATTTTATATTATTTTTTAATTACCATAATAACCACCATATATATCATGAATATTTTATTTTGACAAACAAATTAGGGGTTTTAATTAAAATATCGAATATCATAGAGTTTTTTTTATATACATTTTTTTAGAAAAAAATATTAAATTAATCCACGGCAATTTTTCTTTTCAAAACCAATACAAAAAGGTTCCCATGGTATTAACGAATTTTGATTTAACCCGAAATGCATTAAGTCTAGTACCGCATTTTCCTTTCATCCACCCAGATTGATTACATGATAGAGGAGGTGAAAGAGGTTAACGCGCAAAACAATTTTCACCATAATTTTAGTGAAATGCATTTTTCTTCTTAACACCTTTTGCCTAAATTAAGGCTAAAGGTTTTTTCACCAATAACACATTTTCTCTAACACCTTATAAAAATACACCCACCCCTCCACCTTATCCTCACTCAATTCAGCCTACCTCTCTTTAATTTCACTCCCACTCTCTCTAAAAATTTTCTATTTTTTTCTCCCTTGTGCGTGGTGTTTTTGGTGACCTAAAAAAAGTGGCGAATTTATGAAGTACTGAATTTTTTTAAGAATAATTCAATGCTATTTTTTCTTATTTATTTTAAAGATAATTATTTTTTATTTTTTTATTTTTAGTTAGTTATAAATATGTTATTTACTTAGTTTTTTAGTTTGTTAGATATAATCTATCAATAATAGCTAATATTAGTAAGTAGAATATTAATTATGAAGTTTGAGAACATAATTTATAATTAATCTTATTATATATTATTATTTAGTATAACTTAGTAGTTTTTAATTATTAGTGACATAAATATGAATTAATATTAACTAGATGATGAATAAATATTAGTGAAAGAATTATTCACTAATAATTAACTATTAAATAACTAATGATTAACTAATGATAATGTAATGATTAAGTATTTATTAACTAGTGAATAACTAAGGAATAACATAGGATTAATGAATGATTAGATTATAAATAATCCAGGATTAACTTTGGACTAACTTAGGATAAAATAATGATTAATTAATTATTAACTAATGATTAACTAATAATTAAATAAGAATAAACTATTAATTAAAAAATAACTGACTTTAAAGTAAGTTCATAATTACTATTAATTAAGTAGTGATTAACAAGTGATTGACATATGAGTATGGTATAATTAATTTAGTATTATCTAATAATTTAACTAATAATTAACTATAAAGTAACTATTTAATATCTATTAATTAAGTAATGATTTAAATTTGATTAAAAAATGATTAAATAATAATTAAATTAGGATTAAATAATGCTTAATTAATGATTACATAATGATTAACTCAGGATTAGTGAATAATTAACGAATGGTAAAATAATGATTCATGAGTGATTAAAGAATGATTAATCAATGATTAAGGAATGATTGACATGAGATTAATTAATGATGAAGTAATGATTAACCACTAATTAATTAATGATTAACTATTAATTAACTATAAACTTACTACTTAAATAATGATTAAATAGAAATTAACTAATAATTAACTTTAAATTAACTACTTATTAACTATTAATTAAGTAATTATTAGTGAATGATTAAGATATAATTAACTTAGGATTAATTAATGCATAATGAATGATTAAGTAATGATTAAATAATGATTAACCAATGATTAATGAAATATTAAATAATTATTAGCTAATTGTTAAATAATGATGAACTATTAATTAACCCATATCTAATTATAAAGTAAGTACTTAATAACTATTAATTAAGTAATGATTAATGATTGATTAACATAAGATTAATTAAAGATGAACTGATGATTAACCAGTAATTAATTAATGTTTAACTATTAATTGACTATAAACATACTACTTAAATAATGAATAAATAATAATTAACTAATAATTAATTTTAAAATAACTACTTAATAACTATTAATTAATTAATGATTAATAAGTGATTAAAGAATGATTAAGGGTAATTAAATTAGGATTAATTAATGCATAACGAATGATTAACTAGTGATTAACTAATGAATAAATAATAATTAATCAATAAATAATGAAAGATTAAATAATTATTAACTAATGAATAACTAGTTAATAATAAATCATTAAGGAATGGTTATTCAATGAATAAGGGATTATTAAGTTAGAAAAATTTAATGTTGAAGTAACTATTAAATAATAATTAGTAAATTAGTAACTATTAATTAACTATAAACTAATTACTTAATAAATATTAATTAATGAATGATTAATGAATTATTAACGAGTGATTAACAATTCATTAATGAATGATTAAGGAATTCTTAACTTAGGAATAAGTCATGCTTAACTTAGGATTATGTAATTCATAAATTACAATTAATTATTGATTAATTATTATTTAAATTTAAACTAACTACTTAATAAATATTAATTAATTAATGCTTAACTATCGAATAAATAATGATTAAATTAGGATTAAATAATGATTATCCACTTATTAACATCATATTAATATAGAATTAACATAATTCCAAATAGGGATAACTGCATGACAAAGAGGCTTTATTGCACACCTAATTTTTCACTCTCGTGATTTAGATGATTCATACCTTACTACACACCTCTCTTGAAACTCTACTTGTATATATTTTAGAAGATTCTCATTATGTTTATAAACTAATAAAAATGCCTTTAGGAATATTAAAAATTGTACTAAGAAATATTAGTGTCATCTTTGAGGATATAAAAAGATGATCTAAAATTTTGGTAAAGTAAATATTATGTGGTTATCAAACAAATGAAATCTTTGTCTGGATATTACAAGGGGTTGTGGCTCTAAAAAAATATGTACATAGTGGGAAAAACCCCAAAAACATCATATTGATATAGAATCTATTGGGAACTAGTACACGATGGTGGGCCTCACTGTACACCTGGTTTGACACTGTCAGGGTATATGCTTTAGATGATTCTCATTCTATTTATAAAATAAGAAAACAAATCTTTAAGAACCTTAAAAATTGTACTATTAAACATTAGGTTTATCTTTTAGGTATAGGAAGATGTTCTAAAATTTTAGTAAATTAATTATTATTTGGTTGTATAATTAAGGAAATTTATGTCTGGATACTACAAGTGGATGTGGTTCTGGTACAAATGTACCTAAGGGTAACAACCCTAAAAATACTATATTGATCACGACTCGATTGAGAAATGGTGTAAAAAACAGGCCTTTATACACACCTAGTTTAACACTCCTAGGATATATACTTTAGATGATTTAAATTATCTTTATAAACTATTGAACTTACCTTTAAAAAGATTAAAAATTGTAATATGAAATATTAGTGTCATCTTTGAAGATATAAGAATATTTCTTAAATTTCGGTAAAGTAAATATTATATGGTTATACATGAAATGAAATCTCTGTCTAGATACTATAATTAGATATGGATATGGAAAAAATATAGCTAGGGGTAGTTACTCTAAAAACACTATATTGAGATAGAATTGATCAGGAACTAATGCACGATAGATGGTCTTACTGTACACCTAGTTTGACACTCATGGGGGATATGATTTAGATTATTCACATTATATTTATAAGTTATTGAACATACCTTTAGGATGATTAAAAATTTTATTATGAAACATTAGTGTCGTCTTTTAGGATATAAGAAAACATTGTAAAATTTTAGTAAAGTAAATATTGGGTTATCAATGCTACATGATTATTCCCTATTGGTAATATTATTTACAATATCAGAATGTTTATCAAAAATCATTTTTCATATAGACAATAATGTTTTCTTGTGCCTGTTATATGGGAAGGTTATTCAAACTAAGAAAGGAGCTTCTTTTAGTATCCAACCATGAAAAATGGTTAGGAAATTTGATTGTGTAACCCTAAGAGAACTTCAAAAAAAATAAATAGAAATTTAAATCTAGGACCAAATTGAGAGATCCAGTCTATTAGTTATAGACATTTTATATTCTAGGCTAGGCTATGAAATCTATTTTGTCCATTGGATGCTGATGAGGAATGGGTCCAAGCAAGAACTTTAATTTCCCAATGGTCAAATGATTCCATGATGGAGTTATATATTGAGGTTTCTAGTGTCCATCATCAACATCCAATTGTATGAAAAAATAGGCATATAATATTCATCAAAGAAGGTATATCCTAAGAAAATTAGTCTATTCCCTATGATATGGAAGAAGACAACCAAAATGATGAGACAGATATGTAGCAAGGGAATTTTAATAATGAGGAAGTCACCAATGATGGAATAAATGAAGAAAACAATGATGAGGAAGAGGAATCTATTGAATTTTGGGAGGAATTTTTCATAAATTTAGTAGTTGTGCATTAGCCTCATCACCCAATAAATCATCCATCCCTCTACGCATCTTAGTCAAAAGTTATGGCACATTTTCCAGAATTTGACGAGAATGTTATCACACCATCAACTAAGTTTCCTGGATTTGTATATGATAGATTTAGTGAACTGGTCAAAACTTTATACATTGGAATATATTTTCCAAGAAAAGATTCCATATAAAACATACCAAAAAGATTTCAAATTGAGAGACATTGCTAATATTTAGTTCAAGATTCAAGCTATAAAAAATACATCATACGGTGTGACAAATACGGGGTTGAATGAAAAACTATATACATAATTACATACATATGTCATATAAACATGTGTATGTGTCTATAAACATATAAATAATTATACATGCAAAATAAATTTTAATCTATAAATTTACATTGTATTTTTTCTGTATACATTTTCTATGCTAATTACGTTTTCTTATACCTATATGTTGATAAATTTATTTTATTTTATTTTATCACACACATATACATAAAAATCCATGAATATATATATATATATATTTATTTATTTATTTTTACATAAGAACACGCACATAATGTAAATTTTCTACCCTAAAAGACACTCCAAATATAGTAGTAGAAATTTACGGTATATTTTTTGTATAAATATTACTACATACTACATATATGTTTATATAAAAATATAAAAAAGAATAAGTGTTTACATTTGTGTATACATATAAATACTTGAATACATAATATTTTATGAATATTCTATTAATTATAACTTTTATATATATTGAATTTATTATATATCAATATAACTACATATTATATATATGTATATATAAAATTATAAAATTTAATGAGTGTCTACATTTGTGTATAATTATAAAAACTCATAGTAATATTTTATGTATATTTTACTAATTATAAATTATCTATATATAGTATTCATTATACTTTAATATAACTGTATATATTATATATGTGTGTGTGTGTGTGTCTAAGTGTGTGTGTGAATTTATGAAAATGAATGAGTGTTTACATACATACATATACGCATGTGATATATATACCTACATATATGTACATACATATATATATTGATATATGTATGTGAAGTATATACATACATGCTTTCATCCAAATATTTCATACATACATGCTTTCATACATATATTTAATATTTTATACAAACATTATTTCATACATATATTTAAATATTTTATACAAACATTCTTTCATATATATATATATATAAGTATATGTACAATCTTATATACATGCATGTGTACATATATACTTTTATACAAACACATACACAAAAACATATATACATATAAATATAAGTACCTACATGAATTCATGCATGCATATATATTAATATAATTATTTATAAATGTAATATATAAATATAAGAATATATAAAAATAAATATATACAATTATAATTATATAAAAACATACATATTAAATCGAAAATTCTCCCGGTAGGGATTTGATCTACAAATCTCCCTGTGGTGATTTTTCATGTAAATATCCCGGTAGAGATTTGTCCTGCAAATATCCCTATTACATTTATATATATAAATTCATTCATGTATGTATAAACTTATATTTAAAAGTAAATATGATTGTATTCATATGTATGTATGTATGTATATATAATAATATTTAGATGTGTGTATGTACTTGTATTAAAATATACTTACTAATTTGTGTAGTTATATATTCTTGTATATATACATATGTATGTATGAATGCATGTACTTATATCTATAAATAATTAAAATATTTATATTTTCATATAAATGAAATAATATATATTTATGTACTCATATTAATATAGATTTGTATATTCATGTATGTATGTACTTATACTTATATATATGTATTGAACTATGTTTTTATATGCCTATATTAATTTGTATGCATAGATGTATGTATGTATTTATATATAAATATATTAATATGTATGTATGTATCTATGTGTGTATGTATGTATGTGTGTGTGTGTAAATATATTCATTGGTTTTTATATATGTGTGCGGTCAATAATTGTTATAGGTATATAAAAATATGAGTATTTATAAGAATATTTTAATATATGCACATACATGCATCTAAATATTATTACATGTAAATACATACACATAGATATTAACATGAATAAATATAAATATATTAGTGTAATTATTTACAATTATACATCTATATAAGTATATATAAATATTATAAGTTTATTTTAAAATTTATTTTTTGCATACATTACATATAAAACTTAATTTTTATATCTATTTATTTATATATTTCTGAAAATATAGAAGATTTCAATTAAAGGATAAAAAATTATGAAGTAAAACCGATAACATCCATGAAGTAAAATCATTCATACAAGTGTGAGAAATACTATAAATACCAGAGGTCACCAAGAAATGAGTTTCTTTATTCCCCCTATTTTAATAAAGTAGAAAGAGGAAGCCATGAAGAAAAAAAGCAGTGATTAGATCTTCAAAATTAGTGGGATAAATGAATAAAGGACCCTTTCCATCATGTGGATATCATTGATGATAGTGAGACAGTCTGATTCAATGATAATGGATTTATGGCCATTCTTCATAGAAAATATTATTCCAGTGTAAATTGCATGATCTTTAGCCATCGAAGGGTCCCAAAAGGCATTGAAATATTCATGGATAGCCATGATAATATTTCAAAAAGAGTTATGAACCAACAATATAGTACTAATAAAACCATTACCAGGGAGGGAGGAATCCATGTTTATCTTTAGGACACCATTTAGAATAGGTGTTCTACTTACTTTCAAGCATATGGGAACTCGAGACAAAAAAAATTGTTTCCTATCAATTACATGAATATTACCAAGATCTTTCTTGCTCATCCTAGAAATATTTTAGCTTTGAAATCTATTTTAAAATATGATCATTTTTTCTCACCCAAATGTTACATGAAACTGTGCATAGATAAGCCATTATCTCCATGGGGAGAGAGGAAGACCAAGACATAAGAAGTTATAGAAGGTCAGGTGTTGAGGAAACAATAAGGTTTGTATTTGAATTCCAATAGTTCTATATATCCCTAGATATAGGGTAGTGAATTATTTCATGTATAAGGTATTCGGAATCCACCATTCATAAAGGTCATGAAGGATCATCTTTTTCATGACGGTGCATGAGGAACTGCATGGAGGGGAGGATTTTGTTGTACACCTACCACTAGAAATAATAGACCTTGGGAGGGACCACCAAGTGCTAGAGAACTTTCAAAATAAAATTTTTTTCTTGAGTTTTGAAAATCACATGCCAATGTATATCCATACCTGAAATAAGAAAATCATGATCTTTATTTGAACCAACAAATATAATCTTTCCCCATATCCTTTGAACAAGGAATATTGAGAATGAGTTTCCTATCTCTATCATTAAACTAGATCTCAAGTAACTCAGTGAACTATCCATCACCTATGTATTTTAATAGAAAATATACTACTTCATCACCAAAACTAGGGGCCTCCAGAGAGGTTTCCATCAAGCCTTCATCATCATATAACCAAGGATCATTCCAAATTTTAACCATGGTGTAACATCATGTTACATTTTCAGGTACTTTTTATGTTTCTAAGTACCTCTATTTTGGATTAGTGACTTGGGGTGAGTTTGGGTGAACTTTTAAGGAAAACTAAAGGATAGTGAGTTTTGCACAGTTTAGGCACGGTTTGACAAATCGTGCGACCAAACTGTTCCAACCATGCAGAACTGGAAAGAGGGGTTCACACGGTTTGTGCATGGTTTGATAGATCGTGCGACCAAACTGTGCCAACCTTGCAAACATGGGCAGTGGGTTTCGCATAGTTGGCGCACGGTTTGCCTGACTATGCGCCTCTGTCCAGGAAACCGTGCATGCGGTTTTTTTAATTCCGAAAATCATTCTTAAAACCACCTAAACCCCCAGGACTTCCATATTTCCAACCTTGTCTTGGGCTTGAAACATTCTAGGTGTTTCCAAAGCCTCCCGGAGATATTCCAAGGTGATCCAAACTTCTTCCTTCGAGATTGAAGGCTCGGATTGAGGATCTGCTCTCAACCTGGTAAGTGGATTTCAACCTGTTACTTCTCCTGTTCTTTCCTCTATATTTCCTTGATCCTTTCATGGGATATTTCCACCATTTTCCATATATTTAAACCTATGAGTTGAGATCTAGATCTAGGATTGTGGATCTAGATCTAGTTTTACAATATCTTGATGCCATTGATCTTTTTTTTTGGTTTTAAGGATTTAGATCCATAACTTGATCGACGACGTTGTTCCACTTAGTTTTTGGGGTTTCTCTTTGGCCTAACTCCTGTAAATAAATCGAGGTAGGTGGTTCCATTCTGATTATCCAAATTGATTGTCCTTGTTTTTCTTGATTTATTTCAATTGTTTATTTAAATTAAGTTTCTCAAATTTTCTTTCAATTAAATTGATAAAAAGTTGATTCCAGTGAATAGAGGTATTTGAAATGGTTTTGGCATGAAAATTTGGAAAACCCCCAACTCCATTGAATTGGGTGTGTTTATGGAAATTTTCTGATTTAAATTTTTTAATTTAAATTGTGGATTTGATGGAAATGATTTCAATTAAATTGTTGAATTTAATTGTGGAAATAAATTGTGTGATGATGGAATTAGTTTTGATTGTATTTCAAACTGGTGAAAATGGATTAAAATGATTTGATAGAAACCCATTGGTTTTATCTTATGAAAAAAGGCATGTTTTTTAATAAAACCTGCTTTGGTTTTAAATGGAAATAAATTAGAACATTTGAAATGGAATAATGGGATTGATCATATTTTTAAGCATTCTTAAAATAGTTCTCCCATCATGTAAGAGCGCATGAAAGCCTTAGTTAGTTAGTGAGTTATTTGGATACACTCTACTCTACGACAATATTCTAAAACATACTTGCGGTGGGTCACTTCCTCGATGGGTTGGTGACGAGTCTCCTTTGGCCAATGTCATAGGGACGTGTGTATACACATTTTTATGAGTTCACATAGAGAGTGTGGAATCCTATAACTGGTTAATACTATCATAACTTTTGGTAGATGACTATGTTGCTCGCTTGTTTATTTATATTTGAGATATAAATGTATGCCAATACTTTTGAACTGATTTACATGCCTGATAAATTTATATAAATTGTTTTATATAAATGTTTTACTTAATCCATTATTTTCGAAATATTCCATCATTTGTAAAATCATTACTTAAAATATTTATTTCTATCATTTGAAAATGTATAGCATAATTTTTTAAAATATGCTTTTGAATTTACAAACCTGTTTATTTGAAAATTTAAAGCTTTTATTTGGATAATATATATTTTTCTTATGTTATGGAATCTTTGTTGGTATCCTACTGGGCTTAGGCTCACACCCTACTTTTTCCTTCGGGTGGTTGTAGACTTTCTTCTTCCAGGTTCGAGCAAAGGGAAGGGATATCTTGAAGGTGGATCCAGATGTTGATCTTTGGTCTTGGTGAGTTGTGTCCTTAGGTACCTTGGGGCTGTTTTCCCATTTTTTTAGTACTTGGGTTGTAGTACTTTGGTCTTTTTATGCCTCTTTGTATTCTGGTTCATTACTCCCAGTGGAGTTTCTTTTTTTTATGCATATTGTCTTGTTTCTTTTCTTCCACATTGTTGGTGGAAAAATCGTTCCCACTTGCATGTTGTGTGATGCCAGGTTCTAGTCGCCAACCTGTGGGGATCGGGAACACCCTTTGGGCTATGTCAGGGCTGGCTCGATTATCAGGTTACCAGGGTACCCAGGCTGGTTCATGACAAAATGGTATCAAAGGGAGGTTAAGCATCTTGACTTAATGACGGTATGCATTTGATTATTCTTGTCGTGACTTAGGTGGTAGTTGTGATTGAGTGCCTGGCCAGATCTCACCGTAATGAACCTTAAGTCACCAGGGTTGGTTAGGGAAAAACGACTTGTGGATTAGTTCTAGTATTTTCCCCTGTTTTGATTTGGATAGAGTGGAAACCAAATCTTCTTTATCCCTTCTACTAAGAATATTTTTCCTTGTTACTCAGTTTGAGTGTTAATATATTGTCTTTTTATGTTGTGTAGCATCATGCCTCCGAGAAGACGTGGGAATCAGATCCAGAAAGAGGCTGCTGCTGAATCTCAACAAGCGATTCCTATTGTGGATACGAGTCTGGTTGAGGTGATTGTTCGCACTGTCCAAGCTCTGGGATAGTCACCACCTCCAGTTACTGTCCAGGCTCCAGCTATAGATCCTCATATTGATATTCTCCGAAATCATTCGTAAGAGTTCCTACGCCAGAATCCACCTACTTTCAAAAGCTCCACTGACCCTCAACATGCTGAGGAATGGTTGAGTAATATTGAACGTTTTTTGGGGTTCTTGGAGACACCTGATGTGATCAAGGTGAAGTGTGCCACCTTCGTGCTGGAGGGACCAAGTAGGAGATGGTGGGACACGATGGTGATGGATGGGAAACATGAGGGTTTGGAGTGGAAAGACTTTAGGGTTCTTTTCACTAACCAGTTCTATCCAGAATCAATGGTGTTGGCCAAGGATGTGGGGTTTTTCAAGCTTGAGAAGGCCAACAAAACTATGACTGAGTACTCGAATTGCTTTTTTGAGTTGGTATAGTTTTCTCCTGAGATTGTATCTAATGAAAAGATGAAGGCTCGAAGATTAAAGTTGGTACTTTGATCAGATATCCGTTCTTGGGTTTTCTTACTGAAGCTACCCACTTATGCTGATGTGATGGATAGGGAAATGATGGTTGAGATGGACCTGGCAGGAAATTCAGGGTTGAAGGAAGTTCCTTTTCCTTCTAGTGGCAATGTTGGTTCCTTTAAAGGAAAACAGAAGCGCGATGTTTCTCATGGTAGTTCTAAACAATAGAGTCATTCCAGACCTTCAGTAGCACCAGGATGGGCTTCATTGACTTGCTATTAGTGTGGAAATCCAGGAAATTCTAAGTGTTTTTGCACTGAGGCACCCAAGAAATGTAGCTCCTGCGGACGTTTAGGGAACTTATAGAGATTATTTCATCAATTCTCTATTCCACTTAGGGGAATAGGATCATCAGCACCTCCAAAAACTGTGGGGTAATCAAATGCTTCATGTACAAAGGGGTTCTTGCCATAGGCATCTGGAACGAAGCTTCTTCATGCAGTGGAAGAGTCTCCAGAGGTAGCTAATACAGGTCCTGCAACTGTGAGAGGTACCATTACTATAGATTCATCTTTAGTGATCGCCCTTTTTGATACTGGTGCATCACACTAATTTATTTCAACCCATATTGTTAATCTACTTAATCTACCTATAGATCTTTTATCTTGTGCGATGGATATTACTACACCCCTTGGTATAATGAGAGAGAAGGGCCTATGTATTCATGCGTGTGTCTTCTCTCTATCAGATGTTGATTATGCTTGGACTTTTTTGGTTCTCAACATGAAATCTTTTGTTGTCATATTTGGGATGGATTGTCTCATTGCCAATAAATCCCGGATCGATTGTTATCTTTGACAGGTCTACCTTAGTACACCCAGTGGTGTGCCTCTTGTTCTTTAAAGAGAATGGGACCCAAGGTCAAGCAGAGTTGGAACCTCTTATCCAGAGTTGTGGAAAGTGATATCAGTGTTTTCTTTTGATATAGAGAGATATTCTATGTGTGATGATCTTCCTTCAGTCTTAGCTAAGTTTCCTAATGTGTTTCCTTATGACTTTTCTAGTTTTACACCAGTAAGGGAGGTTGGTTTTTTATTGACTTATTTCCTGGTACTCAACCAGTTTCTATTCCCTCTTACCGAATGGCTCCAACTGAACTAAAAGAACTGAAGTCTCAGTTAGACGATCTTCTTGAGAAAGGATTTATACACCAGAGTGTGTCACCTTGGGCAGCACTAGTTCTCTTCGCTAAGAAGGCTGATGGTTCTCTTCGCTTATGTGTTGATTATCGAAAGCCCAATCGAGTTACGATAAAGAATGAATATTTGTTACCACAAATTGATGATTTTTTTGATAAATTTAAAGGGGAAAATTATTTTTCAAAAATTGATATTTGATCTGGTTACCATCAATTGAGGATAAAAGAATCTGACATTCATAAGACTACATTTCAGAGTAGGTATGGCCATTATGAGTACCTTGTTATGCCCTTCGGCCTAACAAATGATCTTGTAGTTTTCATGGATTTGATGAAAAAAAATTTCCGTGAATATCTAGATAATTTTGTGTTAGTCTTTGTGGATGAAATTCTTGTCTACTCCAAGTCTGAGGAGGATCATGTGCATCATCTGAGAACATTTCTGAGTCTTCTAAGGAATCACCGACTTTATGCCAAGATTTCAAAGTGATATTTCTGGATTCGGGAAGTGAAATTCTTGGGACATGTCATGTTAGAACAAGGAATATCATTTTATCCTAAGAAGTTGAAGGATGTTATGACTTAGGAACAACCAAGAAATGTTTTAGATATTTGGATCTTCTTGGGGTTAGTAGGATATTATCACCATTTTGTTAAAGACTTCTCAAAGTTAGCTTCTCCAATGACTGCTCTGACTTGAAAGGGAGTGAAGTTTTCCTAGAATAATAAATGTCAGAGTTCTTTTGTTGAGATAAAGCGTATTCTGACTATTACGTCGGTGTTAACTCTTCCTGAGGATGGGATAGGTTATGTGGTCTTCTGTGATGCATTGGGTTCAGGTTTGGGATGTGTCCTTATGCAAGGTAGTCATGTTGTTGCCTATGGATCTCATCATCTTAAGCCTCATGATAAGAACTATCCTACCCATGACCTTGAAATTGTAGCTGTAATGCACACACTTAAGTGTTGGAGACATTACCTTTATGGAGAAAGGTTTACTACGTATTCAGACCACAAGAGATTGAGTTATATCTTCTCTCAAAAATATTTTAATATCCGCCAAAGGCGTTGGTTGGAGTACCTGAAATATTTCAACTTTGAAATTTCCTATACCCCAGGGAAAGGGAATTTAGTTGAAGATGTGATAAGCAGGAAACTTCCATCACAGGTTGTGCAAGAATCTTCGGAAGAGTGGAGTTTTATGGATCTTTTTTTCTCAGTTGCATATTGAAGTTTAGTGGAAGGGGAATGAAGTTTCTTTAGCCATTGTTCAGTTTACATCTGCTCTTCTCGAGTTAATTCTTCAGTAACAACAACTGGATGATAAATTCCATAGCATTAGGCACTCTCTTTATGGTGGGGAGACCGACACCCAGTGGTCATTCTCCAAAGAGGGTGATATGTGTTATTGAAACAATTACATTGTGCCGTTAGCGGAAAGGAAGGATGTGATGAGGTATTTCCATAACTCTTAGTGGGTTGTGCATCTGGGAACCACGAAGATGTTCTATGATATGCGGTGACAGTTTTGGTGGCTAGGTATGAGACGGGACATTTCTGAGTTTGTATCTCATTGTTATACATGCTAGAAGGTGAAAGACAAGCACCAAAAACCTTCGGGTTTGCTTCAACCACTTCCATTACCTACATGGAAGTGGGATGAAATCTCTATGGACTTTGTGGTTGAGTTACCTAAAACCCAGAGGAAGAAGAACGCGATATGGTTTGTGATCTACAAGATGACCAAGTTGGCTCACTTTATACCTATTCGAGATACAACCAAAGTTGAGGAGTTAGGAAATATCTATGTGAAATAAATTTTTTGTTTGCACGGAGTTCCGTCTGCTATAGTCTCTGATAGGTATCCTCGGTTTACTTCTCGATTTTAGAGAGGCCTTCAGGAGGCACTGGGATCTCAGGTCCATTTGAGCATGGCCTACCATTCATAGTCAGATGGACAGACAGAGAGAGCTATAGACCCTTGAGGATATGCTTTGTGCATGTGTTCTTGACTTTGGTGGGTCTTAGGATGATCATCTGGGGCTAGTTGAGTTTTATTATAACAACAGTTATCAGTCTACGATCAAAATGGATCCTTTTGAGGCATTGTATATCCATCCTTGTAAATCTCTTTTATGTTGGTCGAAGATTGGTGAAAGTTCCTTGGTAGGACTGAGTTTGGTCCAAGAGACGACAGCTAAGATCCAGTTGATTCGTCAGAGAATGTTGACAGCACAGAGTCAGTAAAAGTCTTATGTTGATCATCACTGTAGACATTTAGAGTTCTCATTTAGTGACCATGTGTTCTTGAAAGTTTCACCCCGATTAGGTCATCAACGGCTTGGGAGGCAAGGGAAGCTTGCTTCTCGTTTTGTGGGACATTTCGAGGTTGTTGGTCATGTAGGGAAAGTTTCTTACCGTCTAGATCTACCACCTCAACTGATGTTGATACATAACATGTTCCATGTATCGTATTTGTGAAAGTATCTCTCTGATCCATCTCATGTTTTGAGCTGGAGTGATCTTGAGATTGAACCAGATTTATCTGTGACTGAACGACCAGTCAGGGTTGTTGATTCTGAGACCAAGGTACTTCGTGGGAGAATGATACCTCTGGTTTGTGTACTATGGAAGCATGTTTCTGATTCTCATGAGACGTAGGAAAGGGAGACACTAATGATAGATCAGTGGCCAAATATTTTTGACATGAAGGTTTCTTCATAGGATTTCTGGGGACAGAAAGATCTTATAGAGGGGAGGTTGTAATATCACATTATGTTTTCAGGTACTTTTAATGTTTATAAGTACCTCTGCTTTGGAGTAGTGACTTGGGGTCCATTTGGGTGAAATTTTAAGGAAAACTAACAGACAGTGAGTTGTGCACGGTTTGCACACGGTTTGACAAACCGTGCAACCAAACCGTGCCAACCATGCAGAACTGGACAGAGAGGTATGCACGGTTTGCGCACGGTTTGACAGACCGTGCGACCAAACCGTGCTAACCTTGCAAACCTGGGTAGTGGGTTCCGCATGTTTGGCACACGATTTTTCTGACCGTGCACCTTTTTCCAAGAAACCGTGCGCATAGTTTTTTTTTAATTCTGAAAATCCTTATTAAAACCACCTGAACCCCCAGTACTTCCATATTTCCGACCTTGTCTTGGGCTTGAAACATTCTAGGTGTTTACAAAGCCTCTCGGAGATATTCCAAGGTGATCTGAACTTCTTCCTTCAAGATTAAAGGCTTGGATTGAGGATCTTCTCTCCTCATGGTAAGTGGATTTCAACCTGTTACTTCTCTCGTTCTTTTCTCTATCTTTCCTTGATCTTTTCATGGGAGATTTCCACCATTTTCCATGGATTTAAACCTATGAGTTGAGATCTAGATCTAGAATTGTGGATCAAGATCTAGTTTTACAGGATCTTGATACCATTGATCTTTTTTATTTGTTTTAAGGATTTAGATCTAGAACTTAATCAACGACGTTGCGCTGCTCGGTTTTTGGGGTTTCTCGTTGGGCTAACTCCCATCAATAAATCGAGGTAGGTGGTTCCATTCTGATTAGCCAAATTTATTATCCTTATTTTGCTTGATTTATTTCAATTGTTGATTTAAATTCAATTTCTCAAATTTTCTTTCAATTAAATTGATAAAAAGTCGATTCCGGTGAATCGAGGTATTTGAAATGGTTTTGGCATGAAAATTTAGAAAACCCCCAATTCCATTGAATTGGGTGTGTTTATGGAAATTTTCTGATTTAAATTGTTTAATTTAAATTTTGGATTTGATGGAAATGATTTCAATTAAATTGTTGAATTTAATTTTGGAAATAAATTGTGTGATGATTGAATTAGTTTTTATTGGATTTCAAACTAGTGAAAATGGCTTAAAATGATTTAATAGAAACCCATTGGTTTTATCTTGTGAAAAAAGCATGTTTTTGAATAAAACCTTTTTTGGTTTTAAATGGAAAGAAATTGGAACATTTGAAATGGAAGAATGGGATTGATCGTATTTTTAAGCATTCTTAAAATATCTCGCCCATCATGTAAGAGCGCATGCAATCCTTAGTTAGTTAGTGAGTTATTTGGATACACTCTACACTACAACAACGTTCTAAAACATTCTTGTGGTGGTTCACATCCCTGACAGGTTGGTGACGAGTCTCCTTTGGCCAGTGTCATAGGGACATGTGTATACACATTTTGCTGAGTTTATATAGAGAGTGTGGAATCCTATAACTGGTTAATACTATCGTACCTTTTGGTAGATAACCATTTTGCTCGCTTGTTTATTTATATTTGAGATATAAATGTATGTCAATACTTTTGAACTGCTTTACATGCCTACTGAATTTATATAAATTGTTTTATATAAATGTTTTACTTAAGCCATTGTTTTAGAAATATTCCATCATTTGTAAAATCATTAATTAAAATATTTATTTCCATCATTTGAAAATGTATAGCATGATTTGTTAAATTGTGATTTTTAATTGCCAAACCTGTTTATTTTAAAATTTAAATCTTTTATTTAGATAATATATATTTGGCTTCTATAATGGAATCTTTGGTGGTATCCTACTGGGCTTAGGCTCACACCCTACTTTTTCCTTCGGGTGTTTGTAGACTTTCTTCTTCCAGGTTCGAGCAAAGGGAAGGGATCTCTTGGAGTTGGATCTAGCTGTTGATCTTTTGTATTGGTGAGTTGTGTCTTTAGGGACCTTAGGGGTGTTTTCCCATTTTTTTAGTACTTGGGTTGTAGTACTTTGGGATTTTTATGCCTCTTTGTATTCTAGTACATTACTCCTAGTGGAGTTTCTTTTTGTTATGCATACTATCTTGTTTCTTTTCTTCCGCATTGTTGTTGGAAAAATTGTTCACACTTTCAGTTTATGTGATGTCGGGTGCTAGTCGCCGACCCATGGGGATCGGGAATGCCCTTCGGGCTATGTCAAGGTTGGCTCGGTTATCGGGTTACCCGGGTACCCGGGTTGGTTCGTGACACATGGATCCATTACCAATCCTCCTAAAAATACTAGACCATAAGAGTATAAAAGATAATCAAATGAAACTCCATTGTAATTTGGGATGATTTCCCAAGGTTGCGCCTCAAAAATCCAAATGAGGAAAATATTTGGCTTTGAGTATCCAAGCATAGAGGGTGTCTGGGTGAAGTATAATCTACCAACCTTGTTTAGACAATTGGGAATCATTCAAATGGATAAGGTCCTAAAAAACCATACCCATTCCATATTTTGGAATGAAAATCTTATTCCAAGCAATCCTATGAATTTTTTCCCCATTATTCTATCCCCTGAAAAAAATTTCAATATGAGAGTATATTTGGCTGACTATAAAGACTGAGGGTTTGAAAAGGGACATGACATATCTAGGAATTAATAGAATCATAAACATTATGAGTGTTTCCTTCCTAGATTTAGAGATCCTCATAGTATTCCATCCCTATATGTTTTTTTCTACGCTATCAAGAATACTGGAAACACGCATCTTTTTTGAACTGATTGATGATCATGGGGAGCCTAAGGTATTTATTATGTTTATAAACCACCTGGATACTCGAGTGTCTATTGAGCTCATCTTTCCAAACTAGTATGACTCCTGAGCTAATGGGGATTTTAGATTTCTCTAGGTTAATATATTTCTTGAATGACCTCTCATAATGGTGGATAAGATAGCAGATTGAAATGCATTCTTCCTGATTTTCTCTTTATAATAGAATGAAATCATATGTAAAAAATAGATAATACATGGGAGGTATTTAACAAAATACATTTTCCCCATGAATAGTATAGTTCCTTTCATCCTCTAAAATAAGATTAGATAATTCATTAGAAACACAAATAAAGAGGAATGGGAAAAGTGGATCCCCTTAGAAAGGTCCTCTAGAGGGATTGAATCTCTCAGATAGACACCCGTTGATTTTAATTCTGAAGGATACCATCGTGACACATTTCATGATAATATTTACCCATTTTGAAAAAAACCCATATTTTCCATGAAAAATGGATAGAATTTCATTCCACTTTGTCATGATCCTTTCTCGTATCAAGTTTCCACACCATTATACCTCTCCTCACAATATATCGGATCATCATGGAGTGAAATATCTCATGCATGATGATGATATTATGAGTAATTATCCTTTTAGGGATAAAATTAATTTTTTTTAGAGATGATATATGGAATCCAATAATGGAGGCGGTTCACCAAAATCTTAGAAAAATATTATATACCACATTTCATAAGCTAATGGTCCATAAATCCAACTCCTGGACTATTTTTATTTATTTATTAAATGTGATTGATGATGTTTTCATTCAGAGAGAAAAAATAAATTTTCCCTTCACAAATATTATTAATAAGATTCAAAATATCAATTCCAATGGGGTGAAAAAATATATTTAAGATGATATCATGAAATTCATCCATACCTAGAGCTTTGGTAGAGTAAATTTTATTTATAGTCTTAAATATTTCCTCATCAGAGAAATCTTGTGTTAGCTAACGATTCATAGCCTCAGTGGTCATCGTTTTAATACAATAATCAATTTCAATTAAGATGGCAGAGTCACCCACTGTGTATAGATCTTGGAAAAATTTTGTTATAATATCATGAATTTCCGAATCTTTGTAAATTGACCTACCTTTCTAGTTATTCAGACTAGAGTGATAATTATTACATCGCATCCGTGAGGATCTCTAATGAAAATAAGAAGTTTTTGGCTTCACCTCCTTTGATATAAATTTTATGGTTGTTTATAGCCTAAAACATTTCCTTAGTATGAAGGAAAACACCCAGTTCTACATCCAAACATCTGATTCAAGAGATATTGGCATCAAAGGGGATGCAATAATATAGAACATTTATCCTTCTTTTAATATTTTCACATGTGGTATCATGATGGAGAAACTTTAAGTTTCTCCATTTTTTCAAACTGGTGGCCACATGATGAATCTTAATTCCTATATTAAAATCTTCTTCCTTCCAACAAGTGTGGACCACATCCTCACATTTCTTATACTTGACCCAAAATCTTTGGAATATGAACTATCTCTCATGAACTTGTTTTCTGATTCCATGTGATATATCAATAAGGATTGAACTTTGGTCATAAGTGTAGGGTTCCATATAAGAAACATGAAAGTGCCTAAACAGGTTGGTCTACTCAACCAATCCCAATTATCTATCCAGAAGTTCTGCAATGTGGGTGTTTTCCAAGATCCCTTGAAACCATGTATAGGGATTACCAGTGTATCCTAGATTAGAAAGATTATCCATCTATGAATCCTCCTTAAATTAAAATATTTGAGAAGGAGGTCTATTATTGCTTCCTTTATTCTCACAATGGAACATTATTTCATTAAATTTTCATCTAATAAGGAGAGGGTTTGAAAGGTTTTCATGAAAGGTTTTAAGAATATTCAAATATTTCCATTTATACCTCTAAGAGTGCCATCCATAAAAACCAATGAAGGCCCAAGATGATGAATTATGTTAGTGAATGGAGGCATACATGTGGTTCAAATAGAAAGAGGTGAACCTGACATATGTATCTTATTTACATAGAATAAAAAGAACACATGAGTATCCAATGTGAGAGACTGAGAAATAGCCTTGAAATCATGATTTTTTATACCATCCATGACCTTGCTTTCCAATATGGTTTTGGAAAAAAATATTGTCAGGGTTAATTTTAGTACAATGAAACTGGAGCATCAGAATTAATCGTGGGTTTCCAAGACCAATATAGTTCAATCATATAATAATTATTGGGATTGTATGGGATTATTAAATATCGCATCCACCTCTAATAATTTGATGAAAGATCCATCCTATGTTTCTCTCCATCCTTTAAAAAATCTATCACAAGCCATCGATTCCTCCAAGTGTCTCTACACCCACTTGTTTCCACCATGGTCATGTCGATGAAATTATCTTCTCATGATTTACTCTTCCATATCCATAGTTTCTTCTATCCAGATACTGATGGAGGAATGGGATCCTCACTTATGGATGGGGGAAGCAAGGTATCATTAAGGGGTGAGGGTAAAACTTTGTCTGGGGGTCTTTGAATATTAGTATTGGGAATGTGGGGGTTTTGTTATTACCTTAAAACATTGATATCCTATTACCATGAATGGACAATGACACCCCAGGAGAGTTAATGTGTGATTCCTAGATATTTTCAAAATCATATAAGATAACCCCAGTATTTTTATAATCACAATAAATTGGTCAAGGATGGAATCTTATTTCAAATGGAAATTCAGGTTGCCCTAGTATGATGGTGTTGCTTTAGGATGAAGATGATTGTGCATTCAAATATTTGGATATATTGTGTTTATCCTTCTGCTTTTTAGCATCTAAAGTAAAAGAGGCCCCTATATTTTTGGTTCGCATCCATGGGGATTACTAAAATATGATATTTCCATCTTTATTCATAGCCCTTGAGATACATTCTTTCTCCACATTCCCCATGAAACCAAAGAGGAAACAACAGATAGGAAGAGTTTTATACTCAAACGAGATCTAGTTATTAGAGCCCTCCATGGACAGAAAAAAACCATGAAAAAGAGGTTTCTTAGTATTCATGATAACCTGAATTCATACTATTGATCCCCAATGAATGGGATTTGATCGGTCTCATTCCATGAATTCACCAATTTTTCCCCTATATCCAATATAACACGCTCTGATCTTCCATAGAAGGGGATTCCTATAAGATGAATCCAGAAGGGGGATCTAGAGAAGTTAATATTCTAGATGTCCACCTTGCAATCCAGATCTTCCATTAAAATATTTTGATTGTCAAATGACCATGGTATCCCCTTAAGGATCTTCAATTTATCTCTATCATTGAAGAATTTGAATATTAGGTGGTTTCCTCTAATATCTCAAATATCCACATTGTTGTCTATTTATATATAATTGTAAATAATTATATTTATAAATACTTTTATATTTTCATGGTGCATGCATGTTCATAAAAATAGTTTCATGTATTGATAGATATGTATATTTGTATATAATTATAGTAATATGTGTGTGTGTGTAATTATAATAACATATATATGTATGTATGTATATACGTTATTTTTTATATATATACACATATATTCATTAATTTTCTAAAAAAATATCTATATCTATTTTTTAAAAGTATTTTATTTGTATAAAAAAATAATTTGTAAGAGTTTTAGAAAAATATATTCTAAATTTACATTCTAAATATGTATCTATATATGAAAGAATTGAAATTAAAAGAAATATCAAGTATGGGTCAGGAATTATTGGTATCAATGAAATGATCGAATTATTGGTGACATATTGAAATTTTGATTACATTTAAAAATAATATATTAGATCAAATATTATGAGTGTAAAAAAAGATAGTAATATGTATGTATGTAATTATTTTAATATACATATTTATGAATATGATTGAATAAATATGTGTGTGTGTGTATATATATAAATTTATACTAATTAATTTTCTACAAAAAATATCTATATTTAATATTTTTAATATATTTTATATAAAAAATAACAAGAGTTTTAAAAAAATATATTATAAATTTACAGTGTAAATATGTATCTTTATATTTAAAAATTTAAATTTAAAAAAAATGTAACATATATGGGTCAAAAATTATTCATAACGATGTAATGATCTCATTGGTGGTGATATATTGAAACTTCAATACCATTTGAAAGGAATATATTAGATCAAATATTTTTAGTGGGAAAAAATGAATGGAGGAGGGAGAAGATGAATTTTGGGTTAGACTTGAAGTCACATGCCCTAGGGGTATTAAGGTAATTAAATTTATTGAAATTTGAAAGAAAAAAACTTGTAATGAGATCCTTCTAGCTTCCTATTTCTAAAACATCACCATCCCAGCATCCAAATTAACCCCCCATTTAAGGTAGGAAATGGTGACTATGCTGATATAGAGGAAACCACGTGAGAAAATAGAGAAGTAAAGGTGTGGTTGAGGACTATACAAAGGATAATTTTTTAATCAAGTTATTTAGTTTATGAAATTAAATATATTTTAATTATTTAAAATATATATATATATATATATATTAAATATGAAGGCTATTTAAATCAAATTATTTAATTATTTAATTAAATTTTTTTATTCATGTTTCATTTTATAACATTCATGGTATTTTTTTTGAAATTTTTATGTTATTTAATTTTTTTATACATGTTATTTATTTTATTTATTAAAATTAAATTTATTTTGTAAAATATTTATTGAAATAGGGTTGTCAATAGAATATTTACTGAAATAATACAAACTGCTAGAAAAATGGGGAAAAAATAGACAAGTTATTTAATTAAAAAATATAGTTATTTATTTTATAATATTCAAGTTTTATATTTTGATAGTTGTTTATTTTATATAATATTATTTATATTTTATAGTTATTTATTTCATATAGTGTTGTTTTTTTTAAATATTCATAATGTTTAGATTTTTTAAAGTTTTTTATTTATTTATATATAATTCTTAACAAGGTTTGTATAGAACAGTGGATCCCAATTTTTAATTCTTGAAAAGCCAATCTTAAGACATATAGAGACCGGGTGAGAGTTTTAGTTATATTTTAATATTACTTAAATATAAATTTTGGATATTATAGCAGTCAAATTCTGTTAAATTTTTTTATTGTGTATATATAAACAAAACAATATAAAAAATAATAATTTAAAACCAAAAAAAAAATATTTTAAACTGAAAGTGTAAGATCCCTCAATTCCTTATGTAAGATCATGCCTTTTCTAATTATTCCTCTCTTTAAATTTTTGGTTCACTCTCTTTCATTGAGGTTGTCTTTCATATAAACCTGGTTTTTCAAGACAAGGTTCGAGGTGGGTTAAGTGTTTCAGGGGTACACCAAGAATAAGAGGTGGGTTCTGGCTATAGAAAAAATTATATAATTCTTCTAATTCATGACATTAATTATTTTTCACAGACCCCATGAATTTAATTCACAACTTGAATTAATTTATTCCATGAAATAAATCATGAAAATTTACACACCCTGTAAACATGTCAAAAAAATTACACACCCTGTAAACATGTCATGAAAATTTAAAGACCCTGTAAACATGTCACAAAAATTACACATGACATGAAAAAAATTACACAATATGTAATATTTATTTTATATTTTTTAAAATGGTGTGTAGTGGGGTTTTAGGAAATAGAATAAAAAAGGACTTGATACTTACATGACATGAATTAAATTCATGTCATGTAAATTTCACACCCAACCTATTTAATCTCTCCAACGTCAAGCATTCTTCTAATGAATTTATCTATCTATGACAACAGACCCTCCATAGACCTCCTTTCACGAATTCAAACCTAACATAGATGATTTCTTATGGGGCTGATTCAATCTAGAAGCAATCCCATGTTGGATCTTGGATATTCAGACCTAGATATTTAAGGTACGCCTTAAAATTCTTTATCCTCTTCTAGATTTGTTGCTGACGGAATATGTATTTCTCGTTAAAATAAATGAATAAGATGATTACTACCATGGATAAAAGGTTTTGTCACTACCTTTTCTGTTTTCAAGGTATGGGGTATAAAACCTAACCCTAAGGTCTAATTTCCATTGCTAAACTGCTTTCAATATATTCGATTTCACCAATTCAACGAGCCCATTAATTAATTTATTAATTGGTAATGATATTCGTGTAATTAGATCACTCCTTATATCCCATTGGTTCTATTGATATGTGACCTAGATTGTGGTTTCCTTAGAAAAATAATGAATTTTCAATGGCTTATATATGATTTTAGTATGACATGTGTTTTATGTGATTTCTTGTTATAGAATCAATTTGGAAAATAGATTATTTGATTAATTGAATAAATGGGTAAATTTAAAGATAAATAGTAATAAGAAGAATTAACCATTTGGTTGTATGTGGTTATATTTTGATATTCTTGTTGTTGTGATATGCTTTTTTTGTAATATGCACTTGTGACACATGTTATAATGCTTATATATCAGGCAATTCCATGACACATGTTGTGATGCTTATATATCGGGCTAGTCCCTGACACGTGTTATGATGCTTATATACCAAGCTAGGCCCTAACACATGTTGTGATGCTTATATACCAGGATAGGCCCTAATACATGATGAGATTCTTATATAGTGGGTTTGGCCTAGTGATGTGTTATACCATGTGTACACAATTTTGGTTGTCATGGTTGTGCTACATGCTCAAAGACATGATCAGATACATTTTTTCATGGTACTAAAGTAGGTTCTTTGGTTTCATGGTTGTGGTTGGAATGGTTGTGCTAAATTCTTAGAGATATTCCTACAGGGTTCCAGTGAAGGTTGAATGATGTATTATATTAATAATTGAATTAATTAATACACTTGTTTATCACATTATTTCATGCACTTAATATCAGACTGGTTTGTTTAAACATGGGGTTTCCAACCTACTAAGTTTTAATCACACCCTACTAGGGCCTTTTTTTGGTACTCAAGAATATTACATGGATACATGTTTGGACAAGGGAAAAGGACCTTGTAGTTTGTTTTTTCTTATTGGATGGGTTGTAGCTTAGATATGGGACCAACATGGGGTCTGAGACTGGGGTCATTGGAGTCTTTATTTGATTATTATATTATTTTATTTTCATGAACTTCATCATTTCATTTAGTTCCATTTGGATTTTCATTACATTATAATTTTATTATTTATTAGATTTTTCAATTGGAATTTATTTTTTGGTTTATCCAATGTGTTGTATAGTTTCTATTATTTCTTCACTCTAATATTTATGTATTTTCTATCATATTATCACTCTAAAATATGGGGTAGAGTCTCCCCACTATGTTCAACACACCCCTGCTTCTAGTCGATAGCCTCTGGCTTATGGGGAGTCACGCTTGAGGTCACGTAACCAACCTAGTTCGACCACATGAGAGAGTGTGAGGTTGGGGACATTACAAAGTGGTATCACAGGATCAAGTTTTTCTTTTCTATTGCTTTAATATTTGAAAAGGTTATAAAGTATACTAGGATTTGTTGTAAATTGGTAATGATATTGTGCATGGGAGTGGTTAACCCCTTTATGGGGGGAAATCCAAGATCCCAGATATGGGATTGTTGTTTATGATGTTTTCCTATTACAGTTTGATGTTATTTTACCCTAAGTGATTCATGTGTTGTGTGATTTTGTTGTTTCTTAAGATTTATACCCATGTCCTGGTATGGAATGATATGTGTATGAATACATCACGATATAAACATAGGGATATATTTTTACAAGCATTGTTCATGATAGGAACATATTTTACTACATGTGATATATACTTTCCTATATGAACTGTGATATGATATACCTATTATATATTATAGATGGAATAAAATGAACTATTATGTCATGTTAAATCATTTGTTAATCCATGTTAAGAGAGACAATGAGCCAGTGGTTCTCTGTTGTATCACCTTTTGAGGTTGATCTTTTGTGTATCCATTGTTCTAAGGATTGTGTTTTTCATGTAGAGAAAATTCCTCCTCAACATATTTTAATTTATCTTTGGGTGATTGGAATTCACCACACTCTTAACATAGATAAACCATATTTTCCTATAGATATTGAAGATCATATGGGTTTTTATCATTGCAATAGATTCCTAAGGGTCATGTGATCCATGGAAAGGTAGATTGATCACACCATGCCTTCGATGTTTGAGTTAACGAGATAGTTTCAGCTACAAAATCTATCTATGTTCACTGGGGAGGGAGGCCCTTAGGAATCTGAGTTCTAGATTGAGTCAGTTCAGATTATCTTCAAGCACCTCAAGATACCCATGGAGAGCATGGTGAAACTTTCTGAATATATGATTCATGGACCTACCAATATTTTGTGGGAAATTTTTGAGAAATATGGATAGTAATAGGAGTTGTCTTGTAATGAATTCAAGAAGAAGTTCCTGAGAAACTTTTTATCCAAAGTCGCTGAGGTGTGAGAAGGCTCGTGAGTTCATGCATCTGACATGGGAGGGCTTGTCGGTGCTGGACTACACTAGATGTTTCACCAAACTACAACACTTTTATCTATCTCTAGAATTTTATGAGGTCTCCATGGTGAGGATTTTTTAGGATGGGATTTGATATGAGATCAGGTCGTGGGTGAAATTTTTTCATTTGATCAATTTTGGGTACGTAATGAATTAGGCACTCATTGTGGAAAGGAATCTGAGAGAGGCCCCAAGGAGCGACTATACTATTTCAGCAGGGTGAACTGGGAGCTCTTCTTTGGGTGGAAAGAAGCACAAATATGATAGTTATTGTCAAGTAAATAGTGTGAAGAGTAGTCTATGTAGTGGACAACCATCTCAAGACCATGTTTTGTTACAGTGTTATCAGTATTTCAATCTTGACTGCAATAGGCCTTGGTGTCTATACCCTACTTTGGAGTGTCATGCATGTGGAAATATGACATATATATAGAGTTTTTTGGTATATTTCAGTAGTATAGTAATGTAAGGGAAACATTTTATGAACTTTATTCTATAATGGGATCATCTACACCTCAGCAGATTGTTAACCGGAGTTCTACTGGATGGTTAATTCGAGGCAGGGGACATTGTACTCCAATGTAGGACCGGAAAAATGAGGTTGAGGGAGCAGCATAGGGGATTCATACTAGATCCCAAGGTATAGGGGAAAGTTAATTTCATGCTATGGAGTCTACTCCATCTATCTTGGATACAGGACCTTCTACAGTCAGAGGTATGATTCTTGTATCATCTACATTAGCTTTCATTTTGTTTGATACATGAGAATCGCATTCCATTATATATTTTCTTTTCTCAAATGGTTTGGGTTTGGATATGGAGATCATATATGGGGTCACTAATATTGACACATCATTGGGAGTGTGGTCAGAGGGTAATAGACAGTGCAAGGAGTGTTCTCTTGAAATTGGTAGCTATTATTTCCTTTGGGTTCTTTTTGTGTTGGAAATGACAGGATTCAATCTGATACTTGGTATGGATTAGATATTTCTATAACATTATCATATCGACTATTATAGAAGTAAATTTACCTTTCTATCCCTAAACGAAATAATCTATACTCACTAGGGTGAGTGTGATCTTCTGGTTGGTCGTACAGGACCAATTCAGTGCAGATTGGATGGTCTCATAGATCATATAGAAATACTTGTTTTGGATGATGAAGAAATGCATAAGGATACTTTTCCTCTAGTGGTGGACCATTTTTAGTATTTTATTCTAAAATAGTTCAATGTATTACCACATGAGTGGTAGATTGAGTTCATGATCGAGTTGGTTCCAGGAATTGAGCCATTTTTTATTCCTCCTTATAGGATGGAACCAGTATATCTTCATGAATTTAATGTTCATTTGAATGATCTAGAATCCAAGGGTTTCATATGGCCCGGTACATCTCTGTGGGTTTCTCCAGTTCTTTTCTCTAAGATTCCTTATGGGAATTTGTGCTTATATATGGATTATCGGAGATTGAACAACATGATGGTCAAGAACCAGAATCCATATTTTTGCATTGACAATCTCTTCGATCAAGTGATGGGTGAAAGGATTTTTTTTTTCTAAGATCGACCTGAGGTTAGGGTACCACTATTTGAGTTTGATACTATCATACATACTATAAACTATTTTTAGGATCAGGTATGGGTTATAATAGTTTGTAGTGATGTCGTTTGGTTTGATTAACACACCGGTGGTATTCATGGATTTGATGAATTATATCTTTCATCATTCCCTAGGTAAACTTGTAGTAGTTTTCATAAATGAAATATTAGTGTACTTACAGTCTGCAGATGATCATGCAAAACATCTTGACATCAAATTCCTTCCAAACTAACCAAATGCAGTTTCTGGATTGATAATATGCACTTATTGGTCCATTTCATCTCATAGGTTGGAGTGTCAATGGACCCAGAGAAGGTTGTATCCATGGTATCCTGGGAGTGACACAAGAATGTCTTCAAGATTTAGATTTTTCTTGGTTTAGAATGTTATTATCGGCACTTTATCCAGGACTTCTCCCATCTGGTAGCACCGATGTACGGGCTGACCAAGAAAGGGGTGAAGTTTGTTTGGTCAGATGCTTGTGAGGGATATTTTCATGATCTAAAAGGTAGGATTACCACACTACCTATACTCACTTTACTAGTGATATATATGGTATATACTATGTATTATGATGCATCCAGAGTTTTACTTGTAGAGTTTTGATGCATGTGGATCGAGTGGTTTCTTATGGATCCAGACATTTGAGACTGCATGAGAGGAATTATCCCACTCATGGTCTAGAGATAAAATAAGTTGTGTAATCCCTAATATTCTAGAGAAAATATCTTTTGGGTGAGAGTTTTGTGGTGTACACGGACCATAAAAGACTCAAGTGTATCTTTTCTTAGTGAGACCTAAAACCTTAACTGAGGAGATGGGTTGAGTATCTATAGTATTTTAACTTCGATTTAGACTACACATTGGGGAAGGGAAAATTGTTGTTGAATCCTTGATCTAGAAGATGCAGACAAGGCATTGTGGGAATATTATGATGAGTTGCGGTTAGTGGCACTCTTTTCAGATGTGCATTTTGATGTTCAAGAGTCCCAAGGATGATTATCTCTAACATCAACATCTTTTATACATGTTCATATTGAATGGATCAAGACATAGAATTTATCTATTCTAGAGGGATTATCTTTTAGGGGAAACATATAGGTTGTGGAGACACCATCTGGATGTTCTCTTGGTAGCAGTAATTATATTATTATTTTTTGAATTAGTATGGGTCCCTACAGGATTTCACAAGGAGCTGATGAGAAAGTTTCATGATTCCATATGGGTAGTACATCATGTTTGAAAAAGATGTATTGTGACCTTTGTAGATAGTACCGGTGTCCAAACATAAAGAAGGAGATTGTGGGATTTATGTAGAGATGTTTCACTTTTCAGAAATTGAAGGCCAAGTATCAAAGGTTGTTGGGATGTTGCAGCCTATTCCCATTTTGGAGTGGAAGTGGGATGATGTCACTATGTATTTTGTGACAATATTACTCAGGAAACCTCTCACGAATGACATAGTATGGTTGATCATGGATCGACTGATGAAGGTATCCCACTTCTTGCCTATAAGGGATACCTTCATTTTTGATGATTAGGGTAGTCTCTATGTGCAAGAGATATTTTAGTTGCATGATGTTATGAAGAGTATTATTTCAGATATAGATCCTCATTTCACTTCTCAATTTTGGAAAGGTCTTTATAAGACTTTGGGATTATAGGTTCTTCTATGTATAGCCCACCATCCTTAGACTGATGCCCAATATGAACTAACAATTCAAATTCTAGAATATATGTTACGAGCCTATGTTTTGGATTTCAGTGGTTCTTGGGAGAATCATTTGGAAATCATGTATTTTTCTTATAATAAAAGATTTTGGGATTTGATCCAAATGGATATTTTGAGTATTTTTGTGGAAGGAAATTCTATTTCCCTCTTTTTTGTTAGAGGTAGGTGAGTTAGTACTAATTGGACCTAGTCTTGTGTAGGAGACATCTGATAAGGTTCAGTTGATTAGGAGGTGGTTGGTGACTGTGTAGAGTAGGTAGAAATCTTATGATTATTAGTGCATATGACCTTTGTAGTTTGTGGTTGGTCATCGTGTTTTCCTTCAAGTTTCACCTAGGTTGGGTCAATTTTGTATTATAAAATAGGGGAATCTAGTGACCAAGTTTTTTAGGTCGTTTGAGATAGTGGTAAGGGTTGGTCCAGTGGCATGCTGATTAGCCCTTTTACAATGATACAATGACATGCATGGTTTGTTTCATATGTCGTGTCTTTAGAGATAGCATCCATTCCCTTCTCACATGATAGATATCTATGATGTCGAGCTAGATGTTGATGCATCCTTTGAGGAGTATATGATCTGTATCATGAACCGAAGTGAGAAGAATCTTCATGGAAAGACCATGCCTCTAGTATGAGTATAGTGGATGCATGGGCATGTTCAGGAGGAGACCTATGAGAAAGAGTTTTATATATGAGAATAGTGGGTAGAATTTTTCATCGATACCCCATAGTGGTTCATAGATCATTCTGGGGACAAGCTATTATATGGTGGGGTGGTTTTAAGATCCCGTATTTTTTTCAAGTTTTCATCTCCTTAAATTTTTGGTTCACTATATTTGAGTTGGGTTTTATGTAATTTAAACCCAGTTTGTTGAGATGAGGATCAAGGTGGGTTAAGTGTTGCAGGGGTGAAGTAGGAATATGAGGTGGGTTCTGGATATAGAACAAATACACATCATGAATCTAATTCATGATGTGAATTGTTTTGGGCATACCTTGTGAATTTAATTCATGGCTTGAATTAATTCACACCTTGTAATCATGCCCTGAAAATTTACACACCTTGTAAAAATGTCAAAAAAATTACACTCTGTAAACATTTCATAACCCCCTCCCACACAGTGATACCACAATGAGGGGATATAGAAGGTGACTACCCAATTCCCACCTCCAGTTGGCTCCGGGTTGGTCACTAGCACCGAGGGTACAATATACATGTATATGGGAGGCATTACCCTCTAAGAGAAACATGAAGAATAAAGATATAATGAGGATAAAATAATCAAAACCTTATCAAAAATATATATAAAAGGAATCCCATGTTCCAACATGCAATTTTTTATAGTACTAAAATAATTGAAAGGAAAACTAAAAGTTTCAAAATGGTAAAGACGGACGTGACCAAGAATCCCAAACAGCTCCTACTAAACCCTAAGCTAGTAATATCCATCCAGATATCCAAACTTCTATAACTAAAATAAAAAATATTAAATATATATATATATATAGGGTGGAAATAACATTATACTCAGAAGGATTCTCCCCGAATCCTCTTATGTAAAAGATAAATAAAACATGCTAAAGCACAGTGAACAAAAGTGAAACTAACTATTTACTACAATAGGTATACTAAGTTCCTAGCCTAAACATGGATAAATTTAACCAAGTAATTCATAAAAGATATAATATAATATAATAATGAACATCAAGGGTACCCATATCCCACTTCCCCATGGGTTTTCTACTCTTCCCCAACGTATCACATCCTAATCCATCTCTCTCCAAAAGTTATTCATCCTAAAAACACTTGGACTGGGCATCACAACATGAACCTTGTGAATCACACAACCATGTTATCTCATAAGCATATCTATATATAGTGACCAAGTAGTTTTTGGGAACCAATATAGCTCGTATGATTTATATCAAACATCAGGTATTATACCTCATGCCATTACAGACCATACACTGAGTAATAACCACAAGCCATCACAGTATATACACGTCATACTTATAATAATTTTTTGGATACTATATCCAGTAATAAATGTGTGTGAAATAACCAAAATCCATCTCAATCCTTTACACACATATATGCTAAAAATAACCACCATTCATTCCATCAAAAGTAACTACCAAGAGAAGAGAGTGGGGGAAGAGGGGGTAGTCAGCCATCCATCCTCCCCCTGGGATGTTAAGAAAAACACCCTCCCATAGTCCACTGGGTGTTAGTTTCCCTAAATAAAAAGGGTGGGGTTGAATATGAAATCACATTATATACATGATATAATATCTCTCAAAACCTCAATAAGGGAATCACTTAGTCTTATACTCAACTAGAGCTAACGTCTCTCGGACTCCCAGCTGCTACTACTAAGATGAGATATCCTATAAGCACACAACCATATAAAAAACTACATTAATTAATTCCTTTATTTTTAAACTATTTCTTTATATTAATTAATTCATTATCCATTAATTATCCATTAACGTTATTTTAGATTACATTAAATTATATTACATTAATCATCAAAGTAAATCCATGCCCTCTAGGAAAAATCAAAATGATGTCCATGGTTATCAAGATTAACATTTTTAAGAATTTTCATTACATAATCAACCAACCCCATGGGTTAAATGTGTATTTAATCATTATTAGAATCATTCCATGTCTAGGTAATCTAGGAAAACCATCCTAATCTACCAAAAATAGGAAACATGAAACCAAGAACATCCAACTACCTCAATCAGTGGGAAAAGTAATACAGTTAACAAGCAACTCAACCATCATCCATTAAATAGATTCGCAAGGGAGTGTACCAGCTCTCAGCAACATATCAATGGGTAATCCCATATTAAACTCATATCATCACCTTCAGTGTCATCCCCAACACCCACATGAATATACCGATGCATCTCTCCATCCCATGTGTCATCTTCTTCGACATCATCTGGGCCTCCCTACACCCATACCACAATGGCCATCCCAGTCTCAACCATACTAGGCACACATCACATCTAGGCCTCCCTGCCCCATATCCCACATCATCCCTCCAGGACCAGTCATATCAGGCTCATATCACAAGCCTCATATCTAGAGAATATCACGAAGAAACGGGAAAAAGAAAACAATCAATAGGGAAAATTGGCCCTCAAAATAAGGAATTTAGCCTTCACAAAAAAACAATCTCTCATGGATCCAAAAAAAGGAACTTGGCCTTCTCAAACAAACAAGAAACTCATGCCTCATCAAAAATATTTATCAAACAACTGGTTCTTATTCCATATTGTATTAATTTATTCCTTTTTTAATAGGTTCCAAATATAGGCATCCTAAGGCATCAAACTATAACAAGATATCAAAGAAAAATATCCTCTTAGAATTTATTCAGGTTTCAAAAAACCTAGAGAATAACCATTATCAAATTAACATGCCTTTTATTTATTATCAACAAGAAAAATATGATACATATTATTTATCAATTCCATTAAACATATGGAAGATCAAATTCAATTAAACATGCGCATTTTAATCAATTTTATTATTATAAAATTACAACAACAATCGGATTCATTAAACATGACTCTTTAATCATAAGACAATTAACTATCAATTAATTATTGATTTATGTTCTTTACCAATTTTCATCAAGAACAATATGCTAACAAAGCAGGGCATAGATTTCACGGTATCTAGAAAATCATGAGGTAAATCGTTATCACGGTACAAAGTAACAACCTCACCAACATGTGATTGCAACCAATTACTTTAATCCTATTCGATATTTATTAAGTTAATTTCATTTCCATACAAAGGGATAAACCATGCTCAATTTATGAATTCACATAAAAAAAGAGAAGTAATGAATACCCTACCTCAAAAGCCATCAATGATTATCACATGAGAACAGATCATGTTGTATATCTCCAATCACCTCTCTCACAATAATTGCATCCATCTAAGGATGTTTAGTCATAAACACACCAACAAACAACAAAGGAAATCCTATTAAAACCATGGGATATCATCCTTCATCACATGGTGAGAAGATACAGGATGAAAAGCGATCAAAAGAATGAGAAATCACTATAAATGGAGAAGGAAAACACCTTGGATCGCCATGGATTGGAGATAGAATCCAAGTATTGATCCCCAATTGAATGGATCTTTATGTGTAAAAGGTGGGAGCTATTTTTTCTTAGAATGAGAGAATACATAGGGTTTTTTAAAAACCTGAGTGGCTGAAAATATTAAAATTTGTGTAGAATCGGGTATTTATATGGAGTGTAATACATTTACACATTGTGTAAATGTCATGCATCCATTTTCACCAAAAAACATGTCACCATTTTTATTATTTAGCCCTTATTAATTACACATCATGAACTAGCACCGCACAAGTTGTGGACCTCACTTACACGACATGTAAGAATTACACAGTGTGTAAGGATTACATGGTGTGTAATATCCCTACTTACATCATTTCATAGCCAAAACCCTCTGGTATACTTCTAAGCCTCCTCTGAGAACCACTAGCCTCTAAAATTCATAAAGGTTTGGATAGCATGGATCTGGTCCCTTACATTAGATACCCCTCAAACAATTCTCATCCATCAGAATCCAAATGAACCCAAAGAGAAAACAAAAGGGTCATCTGAACAGCCACCTCGTGAGATACCTCTCAAAGTTATTACCACCACAGGAGCTCAACCACCTCACTCAAAGGAAAATAGCTTAAACTAAGAAAAAATAGTAACTAGAACCTAAACACTCTCCCTAGGGAGATACCTCTCAAATGATAGAAATCCCCAACAAGCAATAAGAGAAAATCGTCTCATAAACCAGAAGGATAAATATCCACAAAATAACAGTGTTACAAGAGATGGATAAACATAAAACATCTTGAGGGTACTGAGCATGTATCTGTGACTCACATTACTAGGTACACTCTTCCATGCCACTATTCCACCATAAGACACGAACCAAGGGAAAATCATGCATGCACAACACCTTCTCCTGGAAGTCCTAGATCTCTAATGGCCACTTTCTAAAGATCACATCATCATCAACATTGATCTCTCACCAATCGATGAAATAAGAGATATCATAAAGATAAATGTAGAGCTAAGACATGTGAAAAACATCATGTATCCAACTCACCTATGGGGGAAGTGCAATATGATACACTGTGGCTCCAACACAAGCCAACACATCGAAAGGGCCAACAAATCGGAGAGAAATATTACTCTCATGACCAAACCTTTTCTTCCCATGATAATGAGTCACCTTCAAGAACACATGATCATCCATTTTGAACTCCAGATATCTCTTACAATGATCGTCATAGGATTTTTTATGATCCTACACTACTTTCATCCTCTCATGAATTAACTGAACCATCTTTGTTATAATCTGTACCAGTTCCAGCCCAAGAATTTATTCCTATAACCCTAGTCTATCATAATGTAGGATGACAAGGTTGGTCATAAAAATATTAAAAAGTATCTATACCAATGGTTGAGTAGAAACTATGATTGTAAGAAAACTCAACCAAGTGAATCTACCTCATACATGAACCTCCAAAATCTAGGACATAAGAACACAAAATTTCCTCAAGAGTCTAGATGATCTACTCTGTCTGACCATATTTTTTCATATAAAAATTAGTTATAAGGTATATCTAAGAACCAAATCATGTTGGATACCTATCTACACCCTAGAGGTAAAATGAGTATCTCGATCAAAGATGATCATCTATGAGACTCTGGGTAATTTCACCACCTTCTCCAGATACTGCCTTAATAAAACCTCGATTGAGATCAACTCCATGATCACTATAAAGTGGGATAATTTTTTCAAATGATCCACTGCCACACATATAGCATCATATCCTCCCTATTCTCGAGGTAAACCAATAACAAAGTCTATATAGAAGTCCTCCCGATTCCATTGGGGTACATCTAATATATAGAGGAAACTACTACAAACATGATGATTGACCTTCACCTTATGGAAGACCAAACATAGAGAAAAAAACTCTGCAACTTCATGCTTCAACCCAAGACAAAAAAACTAACCTCTCAAATCTTGGTAAATCTTGGTCACATGGGGATGTACTACCAAAGGTTAACTATGGAACTCATAGAGAACCATCTCACGCATTGGTGAAGGAATGAAAATCCTTCCCTGTAACAACACCTGATTTTATCCATCCTCAGACTACCCATTAAGAGCATCGCCAAAAAAAATATATCCCTCAGGACCTCCACCTTAGAATCTACCAACTAGGAATCCTCCTCATGTTTCACCAAATACTATTTCACTATCATCTGAAAAAGAAAACTTTTTCCCCCAACGTCTCCTATATCAAGATGCATCACTGAGAGTTCCTCCACCACTCTCCAAGAATCCCCAGAATCATATACATAATCACTAAATGAATTCCTGATCAATGCATCATCCACAATATTTCCCTTTCCTGGTGAATATTAAATATCAAAGTCATAATATTGTAATAATTTAATCCACAGATGATGATGCAAGTTCAATTCGCATTAATAGAATACATACCTTAGGCTCTTATTGTCAGTAAAAACCAAAAAATGTTCACCGATGAGGTAATGTCACCAAAAATTCAAATAAAACACCACTTCCTCCAACTCATGATCATGGGTGGAATAGTTATGATCATGGGGACATAACTTTCCAGACCTATAAGTAAAAAATTATCTCTTATGGATTAGAAAAAAAACCCATGCCAAGACGCAAAGTGTCACAGAAACCCACAAACAAGACTCCCTCATTTGGAAAATGTAGGACTGGATCACTGACTAAATTCTATATCAGGTTCTCAAAATCTATATAACACTATTAATTACACAAGAACACTTGATCCTTTTTTTTAATAGTTATAATAGGATTCACAACCCATGAGAAATCAGATAATAACCTTCTATAATATCTTGTAATACCAAGGAAACTACACGCCTCTCCCACTATCTGGGAAGCTGACCAAGACACAACTTCCTCTATCTTCTAAGGATCCAGAGCTAATCCATGCAGGGATACTACATTCCCTAAGAAACAGACTTCACAATCCCAGAAATCACACCTCTATAACTTTACATATTGCTGATCATGATGAAGAGTTCCCAAAATAGCACGTAGATACTATTCATGATCCTCCGCCGATACGGAGTACACAAGGATTTCGTCAATGAAAATCACCAAGAACTTGTATAGGAACTCTTAGAACATCAAAACCATGAACACAATTGAAGAATTCGTCACACCTAGTAGCATCACAATGAATAAATAATTCCCATGACGACAATGGAAAGCAATCTTCGTAATATCCTCATCCTTCACCCGCATCGGATGATATCCAAAATTCAAATTGATCGTCAAGAACCAACTTTATCCTTTCATATGATTGAATAAATCATCAATCCATGAAAGAGGATATCATTTCTTCGCTGTCATATGGTCAAACTGATGATAATTGATACAAAGCCACAAACTAACATCATCCTTCTTCAGAAACAAAACCAGTGCACTATACGGTGACACACTCAGCCGAACAAAACCACTCTTCAATGGTTCATAATGATCTCTCTCAACTCATAAGGCATCATCCAATACGGAGACATTTATAAAAGAGGCACTCATGGTTGTAGATTGATTCCAAACTCGATCTCCTATCGAGGGAGTAACGCTACAACCACCTCATGAAATACATTGGGGTACTCTTCCACCACCCTGGGAAACAAAAACTATTGAACCTTTGATGATCTTAGCATCAACTCATCCATCAAAGATGAAAAATATGTAACACATCTCTGACCCATTAGAGGGTCTCACTCACCATGAAACACTATTATCTCTCTATTAGGATCATAAAACACAACATGCCTCCTGAAGAAATCCATGATAGCCTGCACCAAATACAACCAATCCATACTGAGGATGATTTCATATGGTTATATCCGTAAACATAGGAAATGTCCCTAAGAGTGTTGCAGACACACCACTAGATAAAATTCCCTACATACTTCACACAAGTCAGTTTGATATCTATCTAGAATAGTCAAATCCAAGGTCACTAGAAGCATCTATACCTCAAGTCCCAAAGCATGGACAGGGGTAGGTAATATAAATGAGTGGGTCACTCTTCAATCAAAAAAATAATGCACCCAAATATAAAAAAAATCAAAGGGCGCCTTGAATGATTTATGGATCACCCAAAACTGGAAATGATAAAGCATGAAGTTGCCCATGACCTGACCCACAGCCTCTCTAACCCTGCTGAAGTCTACCTCCATGTCTATGGTCTGCTCTCTGAGAACTAAGAGTATCTCAGGGATGTACTCACCCTACCCCATATCCTATTTTCTGATCCCAAAATGGACCACCCAGCTGCTACTGCTTAAGCTAAAACTACCTCAATGGAGGAGCCTGAAGTGGAACACCTGGTGTATGCAGACTGCTCAGAAAATTTAGGCACTCTCATTGCTGATGACCTCAGCCTTTATAAGAAAAAAACCTTTGATCCCTTAGCATAAGTTTGAGATTCTCCACCTCCATAGAAATTATATGATGATGTTTAGGACCTACCCCTAGCTGAATGAAAACTCTTCTTCCTTGAAAACTAGGAAACCCAAACCACAACTATACTTTGTGAGGAATCTTGATGAATCCCCACTCATGATGATCCAATTTGGGCCAGCATCATCCCGATAATATTTTCACTTTCTAGCACTTCAAGATACATCTTCAGCATAAATGGGGTGACCTAGAACTGGATCTCTGGATGAAAAACCTCCTTACAATGCATCACCCAATCCGCCTCATCTGGAAATAGGTATGAATCATATCATAGAAGGGTCCTAAAATGGATCCCTAACTCTCGCACATTGGAGCTCCCCTGCTGAAGAGTAATAAGCTCTTGGAAATTTTCCTCCTTTGTAATTGAATAAAGAAACTAGTCTCTGAATTGGTCTCGGAACTCCTTTTATGATACTTATGACTCCTCAAAATCCTCTAGGAACAATAAAAACCAATGCCTCACTTCTCCACGCAGTATCGACATATCCAATGAAACCCAGTGCTCTATCCGAGTATAGATCAAAATGAAGTATATCTAAACCTCATCCAAACATTATTTTATGACTACATCAAAAATAGACCCATCATACTTATGAATAATCTGGCACTGAAACTCTTGGGGTTTCCTCCTTCAAGTGTCATCATTTTCGACCTCTACTCTACCGCAATCTTCTGGCACATCCTGCTGAACATTTTTGGCATGAACCTAATAAGGACGTCGACTTGAATTCATGCCTTCAAAAATAGCAAATAATAAATTCTCCTAAACCTAGAATATATAATATTTAACATTAATTAAATAATTAACTTTTTGAAGGTTTTAAACTATCCCAAGGTCTGCCCATTACAAGCACAGGCACAAAGAAGAATGATTCATGATCATTTCCTTGGTCTCTAACCTGAAACTAGTATCAATTAGTTAAGTAGGGTTATTAAAATTAAAGATTCATGCATCATATCCCAAGGGGCCCTAAATACCTATGTCTTATCCAGTCTCCCATGTTTACATTGCATACTAAACTCAGTTGTCGTTGTTGCCCTACCAACCCATGCAACATCACCTCTTTATAACTCCAAACTCCACCCTATCTCTTGAACATGGTCGTTTAATACCAATATGTCATGAACCCATCCCCAAAAAGATATCGCGATGAAGGGAGAGAGATGGTGACTTCTCGATTCCCGCCTCCAGTAGGCCTCAGGTTAGAAACTAACACCAAGGGAATAGTAAACATGCATATGGGAGGAATTTTCCTCTAAAAGAAACATGCATAAGAGATAGATAATAAGGGTAAAACAACCACCACCTTCTTATACATATATGTAAAAGAAAACCCAAGTACCAACATGAAATTTTATATAGTACTAAAACAACTAAAAGGAAAACTACAAGTACCAAAAAGGAAAAGATGGAAATGACTATGAAGCCCAAAAAACTCCTACTAAACCTCGATCTAGTAATATCTAACCCAATCTCTAACCTACTCAAAATGAACTAAAAATAGTTTATATATACATAGGATTATCATAACATTATACTCAGTAGGATCCTCCCTAGAACCTCTCTTGCAGAAGATAAATAAAGCATGCTAAAGAACAGTGAACAATAGTGAAACTAACTCATCACCTAAATAGGTATACTATGTTCCCGACCTCAACATGGATAAATTTCACCAAGTAAAACATACCAGAGATAATATAATATAATAAATAACATTAAGGGTGCCCTTCTCCCACTTCCCTACTAGTTTTTTTCTCTGCCCCAACATCACACATCTTGATCCATCTATCTCCCAAAGTAATTCATCTCTAAAACACTTAGGTATAGAATCACAGCATGCACCTTGTGCATCACACAACCACATAATTCCATCTACATATTTATATATAGTAACCAATTAGTTTCTGGGATCCACCATTTCCTGTGTGATGTGTATTAAACATTAGGTATTATACCTCAAGCTATTACAGCCCATACATCGAGTAAGAACCTCAAGTCATCACAATCTACACACATCATACCTATAATAATAATTTGGATACTATATATGGTAATACATGTCTATCAAATAATCACAAGACATCATATCCATGTATACACATATATGGTAAAACTAACCATTGTGCATAAAATCATAAGTAACTACCAAGAGAAGAGAGTGGGACAAGAGGGGGTAGTCAGTCATCCATCCTCCTACTAGTATGTTGGGAAAAACACCCTCCTAGAGTCCACTAGGTGTCAGTTACTATAACTGACATGGGTGGGGTAATGTTTGAAATCACATAATATACATGATATAATATATCTCACAACCAAACTATGGGAATCACCTTGTCTAAGACACAACTGGAGATAACATCTATTGGACTCCCAATTATCACTAGTAATACTAGATATCCTATAAGAACACAAGCATATAAAAGAACTACATTAATTAATTCTTTTCTTTTCAAACCATTTATTTCTGTTAATTAATTCATTATCCATTAAAATTATTTCACATTAAATTACATTACATTAATCATCAGATTAAATCCATTCCCTTGAAGAATAATCCAAACCAAGTCTATTGTTTATCAAAATAAAAATATTTTAATCATTTTCATTCCAACATTAACCAGCCCCATAGGTTGAACATTTATTTAATCATTGTTAGCTTTATTACATATTCTGTTACTCTAGGAAAACCATCCTAAGATAGCACCAAGAAGCATATCCATCTACCTCAAGTAGTGTGGAAAGAAATGTAGATAAACAATAAATTTGGTCATCATCCATTAAACAAATTCACAAGTGAGTGTACCATCTCTCAGCAACACATCAACAGGTAATCCTAGCATAAACCCATATCATCACCTCTGGTTCCATCCTTGACACCCACATGCATATACCAATGCATCTCTCCATCCCAGGCATAATTTGGTGCCACATAATCTAGGTATCCATGCCCGCATACCAAAATAGGAATCCCAGGCTCATTCATACCAGGCTCACATCACATTCGAGACTCCCCACCCCATATCACACATCATCCCTCCAAGCTCAACCATATATAGCTCATATCAAAAAGAACGTATCCAGATCACATTATAAAGTACTAGGAATAAGTAATCAATCAATAGGTAAACTGAGTCCTCAAAACAAGGAATTCAACCTTCACATAAAAAAAACTCTCACAGCTCTAAAACAAGGAACTTGACCTTCTTAAACAAACAGAAAATCATGACTCATAAAACATTTTTATCAAATAACGGGTTATTATTCCATCTTAAATTAACGATTTTATTTATTAACAGGTTCCAACTATGGGAAACCTAATGCATAAAGCTATAAAAATCTATCAATGGAAAACATGCTCTTAACATTTATTTAGGATTAAAAAAACCTATAGAAGAACCATTATCAAATTAACATGTCTTGTAGTTATTATCAACAATCATAAACCTGATTCACATTATTTATCAATTCTATTAAACACATGGAAGATAAAATTAATGCACATTTCCATCAATTTGATTATTATCAAATTACAACAACAACTCGATTTATTAAACATTCCACTTTAATATTAAGATAAATAATTATAAATTAATTATAGCTTTACATTCTTTACTAATTTCCATAAAGAAAAGCATGATAAAAAATAATGGCATAGATATCACACAATCTTGAAAATCATGAGGGAAACTATTATCACGGTACAAAGCAACAACCTTTCCAAAATGCGATCGCAACCAATTCCTTTAATCCATATCAATATTTATTAGGAAAATTTAATTTCCATAAAATGAGATAAAATATTCTCAATTTATGATTGCATGTAAATAAATGAGAATCAACAAATCCCCTACCTAAAAATTCATCAACACACTTTTCACAAGAATAGACCACATTGCGGATCTCTGGTCACCTCTTCTACAAGAACTACTTCCATCCAAGGATGTCGCAGCACAAAAAACACCAACAAAAAATAATGGAAATCACATTAAAACCATGGGAGATCATCCAAAATCACATGATAAGAAGATATTGGAGGAAACAAGATCAAATAAAGGAGAAACTACAAGAAGTATAAAAGGAGCACACCTTGGATCACCATAGATCAGAGACAGAAGCCAATAATTAACCCCTAGTTGAAGGGATCCTGAACCATCAATGGAGGGAGTTGTTGGGTACCTAGAATGAGAGTATCCATAGGGTTTTTGAAAAACCTGAGTAGATAAAAACATTTAAATATGTACAACATTAGAGATTTACACAGAATGTAATTAATTTACATGTCTTGTAAATGTCGGGAATCGGTTTTCACTAAAAAAATATTCACATTTTTATTATTAAACCCTGATTAATTACACATCATGATATGGCACTACATAAGTCATGAACCTCACTTACATGGAATTAAATTATTACACAGTGTGTGATATTCCTACTTCCAGTATTTCGTATCCAAACCCCTTTGAATAACTTTTAAGCCTCTTCTGATCACCACTAGCCTCAGAAACTCACAAATGGTTGGACCACATGGATCTGGGCCCTTACCAAATGTGTCATGGAATTTTATACACCATATAAACCTATCATAAAAATTTAAAAACCATGTAAAAATTTCACAACAATTACACATGTCATGAAAATATTTACACAATGGGTAATATTTATTTAATGGTTTTTTTAAGTGGTGTGCAATAGGATTTTAGGAAATAAAATAAAATTAATGGACTCGATACTTACATGATGAGAATTAAATTCATGTCATTCACACCTAGCCTATTTAATCTCTCTAGTGTTGGGAGTTTTTTTTTAATTCCTTCACCTCTCTTTGATAGAAGATCCTCTGTGCACAACCTTTATCGATTGCAGACCTACTGCATACGACACCTGGGAGTCTACTTCAATCTGAATGTGATCCCACATTGGATCTTGGATATCTGGACCTAGATATTTATGGTACGTCTTCCATCTCTTCATCCACTTCTTGATCCATTGCTGATGGAATATCTTGTTCTCATTTAAAGAAAGGAAGAAGTTGATTGCTACCATGTACATGAGGTTTTTTAATCTCTTTCTTTGATTTCAAGTTAGGGGATCTAAAACCTAACTTTAATGTTTGATTTCCATTTCCAAAGTGTGTGAAATATACACAATTATGTTGAAATAGTGAGAACATTAATTAATGGATTAATTGGTAATGATAATCATGTAATTGGATCACTCTTTGGATCTCATTGGGTCTGTTGAGATAAGACCTGGTTTGTGGTTTCCTTTTTAAAATAATGAATTAGTGATGGATTACATATGATTTTATCATGAAATGTGTTTCAAGTGATTTCTTATTATATAATCACCTTGGAAAATATTTTATTTTATTAATTTAATAAATAGGTAAATTCAAAGACAAATAGTAATTAGAAGAATTAACCATTTGGTCTTATGTGGATATATTGTGATATGATTGATGTTGTGTTATGCACTTGTGACACATGGTGCAATGATTATATATTGGGATAGTTCCTGACACATTTTTTGATGTTTATATACTATGATAGGCCCTAACACATTTTTTTATGCTTATATATCGGTCTAATCATTGACACATGTTATGATGCTTATATTTTGGGTTAGGCCTTGATACATTATAAGATTCTTATATAGAGGGTTTGGACTGGTGATATGTTATACCATGTGTAAATGGTTATAGTTATCATGGTTGTTCTACATTCCCAAAGACATTATGGCATGGTTTCGAAGCAAGTTATTTGGTTTCATGGTTGTGTTTGGCATGGTTTTTCTATATACTCAGAGACATAATGTCATGATGATGAAGCGAGTTGTTTAGTTTCATGGTTGTGGTTGGCATTGTTGTGATACATGATCAAATACATTACAGCATAGTGGAAAAGCAAGTTGTTTGGTTTCATGGTTGTGGTTGTCATGATTGTGCTACATGCTCATAGACATTCCTATAGGGTTTTGAAGTAGGTTGATTGTGTATTATACTAATTTTTGAATTAATTAATACATGTGTTTATCACATTATTGCAAGCACTTATTATTAGATTGGTATATTTAGACATAGTGGTGTTAACCTAATGATTTTTACTCACACCATACTTGGGTCATTTTTTGGTACACAAGTAGATTACATAGATGCAGGTTTAGACAAGGGAAAAGGACCTTGTAGCTTATTGATTTCTGGATGGGTTGGAGCTTGGAGATTAAACCGGCATTGGGTTTGGGAATGGGGCTATTGGAGTATTTATTTTAGTATATATTGGATATTGAGGACACAGGTAGAGGGAAAGGATGGATGGGGGGCACAGGTGGGGGTGAGGAGGGACTGTGAACATTCTGCCGCCATCCATGGTAGATCTATGGTGGATGAAGGAAGGTGCGGTAAGATGATGGTGGCTGAGGGTGGTGGTTTGATGTTGGTGGGTAAGGGGGTAGTGTCATGGGGGGAGGGGTTGATGTCGATGGTGGAGGGGTTTACTAGAGTTGGCGGGTGGCAGTGGAGGAAATGAAGGACGGTGGCATCAAGTTGCAGTAATGAGGCTGGGGAAGAATAATGACAAGGCAGGAAAAATCCTGTGATTTTTTATTCTAGATTAGCGACTTCCAATGGCAGTCTTCTGCTTCTATAGTCATTAAAAATCAATATTATAGTAGTGGGGAACCTAAACTCAATATTGTGTTAGTGGGGAGGTGAACTTGAGGTCACGTAACCAACTTAGTTCATCTATGTGGGAGAGTAGAAATAATTTAATTTTTTATTCAAAAAAAACTTAAATATGTAAAATAAATAATCAGAATAAAAAATTAAATAAATAATTTCAATCAATAAAAAATATATAATTTTATTATTTAAAATAAATAAATTGAATAAAAAATTAAAATTACATAAAAAATAACATGAATGGTATAAAATAAATAACTTTCTTAAAGCTGATTGAGGGGAAGTGTTGGACAAGTGTTGAGTTGGAGATTCGCACAAGTCTCATTGACCAATAATCCCACTCCATCCCTGCTCTCCCACTGAACAAGCATCGCCCAATCCTCACCATCACTTTTGTGCCTTCTCTACATCAAGCGTCCATATATCCAAGTAGATCTAGGATGAACCATTAGCCCGGAGAAGATCTTACTGCCAACGAGGGTCATTCAACGCTTCAAATAGCTCACCCTTTCCATCGGGCTTTATTATTGTTGTCCCTCACAGTAAGAAATGATCTGTAAGCCACACTGCCTAACCATCGGCCTTCCCTTCAAGAGGGGATTAATTTTAAAAATTAATCAATATAATTTATCATAAATAAAAACTCTCCCTTGATGTTTAAATAAATATTTTAATAAAAAATTTAATAACTTACTTTAAACTAAATAACATGAATAAAATTTTAAAAAAAATAAATATTTAAAAAATTAATTGAATTCAAAATTTAAAATAAAGAATTTTTAAATTTTTAAATTTTTAAATTAATTTCATTTAATTTTAATTTATTTTAATTTAAAAATATATAAAAATGGATTAAGAAAAAAAATTATTTATAAATACATGACCTAAACAATGCCTTTTGTAAAAAAAATATGAGAACTACCTTAATGTGTGTATTTACATTTTTACATAGAGTACATTTATTCCTATATACATATTTATATATAGATTTTTTTCACTTATCATGATACTAATATTAATTCTATGTGTACTATATTTATTTTTCATATACCATGATAGTAATATTAATCACACATGTATACGAGTTTTAGGACATGGTGGACACCTTGAGGGTAGGTAATGTACAGGCATGAATGATCACAATCAATTAAATAAATTCAATGTGATTAAATTTAGAATAATAAGAATCGCTATATTTAGAAGTTATTAAATAAAACACAAGAAGGATATTTATGAATAATTCATTAGTTGAGGGTCAATTATATTATAATGAGTTAGTGAATAAATGTATTCAAATTGAACAAGGTATAGTATGGATTTATTTTTGTTTTTTTAGTCTTTACTCTATTGTACACTAGTCAAAATGGACTGGAAACCATTCGTCAACCGTTTCATAGACTCTTTGAAGGTGATATACATAAACCACATGATTAACCAGACCGTTATACTCAATTTATCCTTCATTTACACCCTAAAACCAAGGAGAGAAAGATAACTTGTATACTTAAGGGGATAAGAACATCAATTTACATCAAAATCCCTCATAAACTACCAAAAAACTTGAATTCACCACTCAAAACTCAACTTCCCCAAGCAGCTTAAGATCCAAGATGAGAAAGTGATGCTTATACTCTCCATAACCTTACCTATCAAGCCCCACCAACCTTAATCTTATTTCTACCACGAAATCCCTAAATATAAGGAGGGATAATAAATAAACTTTTACTCTCACAAAATAACCTAAATTCAATATCTTTTCATAATGAACCAATGTTGGATAACCTAACACGTCCCCCGACCCAGTCTGCCACATAAACCAAAGGGAATTCCCAATCATCACGGTCTATAAACTAGTGCCTAAGATTCACATGAAACACCTTTGGAAATGATTTCACCCTAAAATTAGATTCAAATTACAATATAACATTTACCATGGTCTATTAGGGTTCATCCTAACATTGGACATCCATGTAACATCAAGCAAATAAGAAATCAAAATAAATGAACATTCAAAATTGGTCATAACCAATAGAAATGATTCAAACCATTTTCATAAATAAAAAACATCATCCATAAATGAAATAAAACAACATGAAATAATATGATACAAAAAAAATAACTAAAAGTAGCAGCAAGATAGTCATCTTGGATGATATAATGATAACCAAAAAAAATTGAGACATACGATAAAAGTAAACATTGTTCATCCTCAAGGGTGAAACCTGGTAATATCAAGGACCATAGTCATCTGATTATAAAACAAGGTAAAAGTACTAAAATCACCAATAGGAATCCAATTTACACCATAACAGTCAACCAAAGTGCTCACATGACACATTGGGTCAACATAGGACTCTCGTGATAAGTTCACAAATAAACAAGCTGTAATGGAACATGAAAATGGATATCTCATTTTCTGGAAAGAACTATAATCACAGTACCTAATTTCCATTAATACCACTAGCACTCATCCATTGTTTACTATGATTGGGTCATGGAACTCTATTACCTCAATGTGGCTCCCTAACTGGTCAATGGTTCAAACACGATATGATGATTCATCTTGCAGTGTCTTATAAATGCCTCTTTGGAAGTTCTGACCAAAATGCATTCCATGTTGCATCCTTTGATAGGCCTCCTAGGATCATTCAACAAAGTTCTTCACACATCTATAAAATGTCACTTGTACTAACCTTGTGATTCGTAGTTTTTGAACACCATTTATGCACTCCACAATATTAGTGGTCATGTGGTAATATCTCCTACCAACATTATATGTTAATGACCATTTATCCTTTGAAATTTATATCATGTAATCATATACATCTTGATTATTCTTTTTAATTTATTCGTATCACTGATTAAACTTTCCTTTTTGGGGATCATAAGTTGAAACCAAAAGGCAACAATTTATTTAAAAGGATAATAATTTTTTTCCAAAAAAATATATGTTTAAGAAAATATACCCAACTTGATTATCACCTTATTTATTTCCTCATCTCTAAAATTCATATGTATATCATTGGAAATATTTATAATGAAATGTTGAAGATAATAATTCTATTATCACCATGAAAATTCATCGTTGTTGACAACCTCTATAACCATTCAAATATGATCAGATATCAGGCATACTCCTCATCTTTGTGTAACTTGAATTCATATAAAGTAAAAAAACCACCTCCATAATTCAAAATTATCATTTTCAAAAATTTAAAATACAAGTGGGAGTGGAGTGTGATTACCATCCTATATGGAAGAAATATTTAGAAAAACTATATAATTTCTATAAAGAAAATTTTCATCGAATTGAATGAATTTTTTGCAATAAGTAGAAGAGGAGATACACAGCATGAATACCCAAAACAACCTATGAAACTTCACCTCTATTTTATCAACTTGATGATCTATGGAGACATACTTAATAGTGTCTATATAATAAAAAACCTAATTATTGAGTGATAATAATCTCATTAGTTGTGTCAACACTGAATTTGATTCATCCCAATCACTATATATTTTCACAATTTACTTTTTTTACATTCCAAGATTTTTCATAGGATATCTTGAATTTGAACTACTATTGTATTCATTCATGGACAAGGGACACAAGAATATCCTGACATATTTATATCATCTCTACAATAATAGTTGATATAAACTTTTCATCAAGTGTATAGTGATACTACCACAAGAATGGGTGTGAAAAAGTATGTGGTCCTTATAACTTTGTTATCTTCCACATGCAAAAAAATAATCATATATTTCCTACATTAAAAAATTATATTTTGAGTCGTATTTTTTGAAACAAATGAGGTATTTTTCCTTCTTGGACTTATCAACCACAAACAAAAAATTTCACTCTATATGGTATTACTTTAGAACATTTTTCTATTCAATTTTAGCTTAAAACTCTTTTCCAACAAATATAGTGTAATTAGTTGACGTAGATGTGTTACCTATAATACTGGTGAATTCATTAGTTGGAGTAATGAAACCCCAATCAAAATGTTTTACACACAACATTCCCTTAACTAATAAATTCAATAATATAGGATGATTACCACTATCTGGTTGTTTCAAATATATGAAAGAAACCTCAAAAGATTCATTCCCCAAATCATCCTCACCTACATCATCTCATATTGAATCATCAGATACTTCCTCATTAGATAAATCCTCATTAATTGTATTATGAGTATTGATGGGTATGTACCCTATAGTTTGTTCCATATTCTGATCATCTTTTTTGTAATTCATTTTTGTTACCAAATTCATATGAGAATAAAATGAATTATAATGTTGTGAAGGACCAAATTTAATAGATATCCTATAACATGGTTATGTATTAGTAGGTCACACCTCATAAAAAAATAAAATATCCTTATATAATTCCATTAAACTAGTACTTCACTGCTTCCTAAACAACGATGATGCCACCACCCAATCCTCATAAGCAGTACTTCACTGTTTCTTAAACAACGATGATTCCTCCACCCATTCCTCATAAGCATTACTTCACTATTGATCTTAAGACTTTTTCTACAGATTGTTTTTTCATTATTTGATAAATCAACAAAAAATTAAGGGAGGAACTTCTGGAACCTATACTATCTCATATTTTAGCAACCACCAGTTTTTTTTCATTCATGGTGTAAAAATCCATCATCAAACAACAACGCCTCTTGTCAAAATCCTTTTTATTACAATTTTACTCACATGAAAGTAAGGGGGTAAATGGGTTTGGGATACATTAAATTATTACATAGATACATGGGTCCTTACATACTTAGAGAGAGGGATGAAATGAAGATCATCATTGAGGAAAATAAAATGAAATTATTACAAATTCTATAACTACACACACAAAAATAGAAAATACAATTTCAGTCATATATTGATTGGTCATCTCATGATGATTCATCACACAATACTCTTGACATATTTTTTTGAGATACTTATTATGTTCCACATTTTTTAACTTTACATATAATTATATATAATAAATAATAAATATTTATATTTATATCCATCTATTTATATTCATGAATTCTTGAATATTTTTCACTCTTGTAGGTGGAAAACTATAGCTAAAACCTTGATCAATATAAATAGACTCAATATTGAAGTATATTTGCATACACATGATTACCTAGAGAGAAAATTTAATAAAATGTTATATATATATATATAATACATCCTCAAATGTTTAACATGTTTTAATTAGTTATTATTAAATAACTATGACTTGATATTGAGACTTTCAATGGATTGGTTTATCATTATTTGACAAACCAACCAAAACTTAGGGGGTTGGAGCCTCTAGTTGCTTATATTTCAGCAACCATAAGTCTCCTTTTAGTAATGGTGTAAAAATACAACAGTGAACATCAACACCTCATATTGATCACTATTTTATTATAACTAGTACCCCACACATGCATTTTCATGGGACAAGATAGAGAGTAAATCAATGAAAGATTAGATTTAAGGTACACACTTATAGACCCATTATAGACATGGATTCTAGATTAATAATAGGTAATTATACACATATTCTATATTTCATAATATATAATATGTGTGTTTATTATAGTACAAATATTCCAGTTTTTAGACACACTAAACACAAATATAACACATAGAAATTCATATATTGCACAAAAATAGATATAAAATTTCATATACTTGATTATAATACAATTTATTCATGTCATTCATATTATATATTATGGATTATTAATTATATATATTGTATATTTTAACACACATATTCCATATTTTAGATAGATTGTTTGTAAAGACCTGGTTTTTTTCATATAATTTTTTTTAAAATATTTGGGATTATTACGATTCTTTAAAATTGATGGCACATGATTCTGAGGCCCGGGGATACCATAATGTAATTTTGAACTATTTTTAAGGTACGTTCAGTAAATGTGCGGGTGGTGAATCCTATATTTTGAACAGGTGCTTGGATTAAAAATTTGAGGGCACTATTGAATTTGCAATTAATGTCGGGATTTTCTTAAGGGAAGCTTAACTTCGACCGGAAAGGGTCAGACAAAAAGGTTAATTTTTTGACTTTACAAAAAAAAATCAACGAGTGATTTTATTTCTTTCTTGTAACTGTTGAGCGGTGGTGGTGGGACCGCTGGGTTTTTAAACCATTAAATGTCTAGTTACACTTGGTTTTGTAACCACACCATTGGGCGAATTAATAGGTTCATTAATTAAATTTATTTATGAACCTCATTAATTATGTGGTGGGTTGATCTCCTCTTTTATTCTATTTAAACAAAGCTCGGTCATGAGTTTTTAGACAAAATAGAGGAACCTCTGATGAAGTGGCGGCAATGTCTTCCACCAACGTAGAACGGAACTTCAATGACCGTTGGAGGATTCGATGATGGGAAATGACGAACGCCAAAGGACGTGAACCTTCTCCTTCATCCGCAACACCCTCGAACGTGGACACTCCTTCCTCATCCATAGTGACTTCCAACGAACTCAAGGTAGGGGGTTTCATTTTTTAACTAAGGGTTTTTAATTCTTAAAATACTTCCCTTGTTATAATGTTAATGCGGGGGAGCACGGGCCGAATGAACAAGGCTCAGACCCTCTGCTGATCTCAGTAATGGTTGTGTTCTTCGTGGGTGACTGAAAGATATGGAGGAAAGGTGGAAACAAGGGCCACGTAGAATAGGCACCATCCCGGGAAGCCCGTAGGCGTAGGAGAGAATAAAAATCAGACCACCAGAGCTTCACCGATGGCCCACAGAATCTCTATCGGTGCAGCGGCGCTGGAGAACAAGGGAGGTAGTGGCTGGAAACCGCCGGTCATGATGAAGAGGTGGCACCTGAAGGCACCGCGGAAGACAAGGGAGGTCGGCCAAAGCCAGCCGCATTGACGAAGACGTCATGTCGCTGCAGCGTGCTATGGAGGAGGGTCACTGCTCCGAGACACAGTAGATGAAAATGGTGGCAGACCATCGTCGGCCGTGTTGACTTCGGGCGGCGTGCAGTAGTAGCAGCGCGCCGCGGAGGAAGGTCGTAGCTTCAAGCCATGGAAGAGTGCGGACCCGCACCTTGTGGGTCCCGTAAATGACCATTATGAGCGGAACGGCCAGGTGGTGTGGTGCCATCCGGTGCCACTACTTTGAAGACCCAATTGGTTGATCTGTTTAGGAGGGGAGCAGACCCCCGCGCCCGACCAGCGAGTCGGGCGATTCCGCGGCCCGGTGGGCCGTGCCAAGCCAAGTGATTCGGGCCAAACCCCTAGCCCTGCGGGCCTAGCCCAGTGGGCCGGACCAGGCCCAAATGAACTGATCCCAGCCCAGCCCCTTCAGAACGGTCCCAACGGGCCGGGTCGGGTCAATCTAACTGGGTCGGACCGGACCCGGACTCTTTTTCAGCCCAGTTACGCTTAAATGGGCGTATCTCCTAAAGTGGATTTCTGTTTGACGAACCGTCTGCGGCGCCAGAACCCTTAGGATGAGGTATACTTTTTTGTGATACTCCACTTTAGTTTTAGAGAAAGTTGGTGAATGTATGGTTTGGATCAACCCCGAATCCAATCGGGACCTCAGCACTAAAATGTCTATAACTCACAGACTGGGCGTCCGATTGACGCACCGTATGATGCGTTGGAACCCTTATGACATGGTGGTTCATTGGGTTACTTATTTTTGTAAATTTTTGGTGGTTGAGTTATGACCAATGGATTTAGAATAGGATTCTCCCAGAATCAGGCGTGCTTCATGCGAGAATCCAATGGCTGGCTGTGAGGTGGAGAATGAAGGGTGATCTTATGAGGGTTAGTATCTATCAATCCTATGTGGGTTAGATCATGTGTTGGTTAGTGATTAGAGATCCTATGAGGTTTAACACATACCGATCATGTGTGGTTCAGATCCTGTGTGGGTCAGTGCTCAGCAATCCTGTGTGGGTCAGCGCATACTGATCCTGTGTGGGTCAGATCCTGTGGGGGTCAGTGCTCAGTGATCCTATGTGGGTTAGCGCATACAAATCCTGTGTGGGTCAGATCCTATGTGGGTCATCAGCAGATCCCCTTGACATAATAAGATGATCTGTCTTTATGAATATTCATCTATACTTCTGTACTTAAGTTATACTTGGTTTGAGCTAAGTCTTTTTCTTTGTGCTTTGTGATTGAGATCATGCTTTGTAGTTATTACTTTGTTGAATTATGAGAGACCATCAGGGGTATTGGGGTCCCTAATGAGTATTGATATACTCACCCCTGCATAGTCTTCGCCCTCACCATGTTGTGGCTTGTGCAGACGATAAGCAGCTTTGACTGAGACTCGGGGATCCAGGACTTGACGGTATACAGAGGTGACCGGTTGACGTGGAGAGCCGCAGTGGCGAGCTGTACCTACCCTTCAGGTAGGATCCTTGGTGGGCGACCTTAGGAGCTATTTTTCCTTTTACCTGTACCTTCATTTTAGTTGGGATTATATTCTGTCCCCTTTTTATTTCAGTACTTACTATTACACTCAATTGAGGTTTTAGATGTGGTTTTACCTTTCTTTTTTCATTGTGTTATACTTGTTCATAGTGTTCCCTATATGTGTGTGTACAAGTTTAAATGTAATACCTTCCCTTTTTAGGGATATGCCTTTTCGGTGCTAGTCTCTAACCCCTGGCCTATAGAAGGAGGGCTTGGGGTAGTCATGACATGGGCCTCAGGGGACGGGTCATGACAAAGTGGTATCAGAGGGGTTAGTTCTACCAGAAGATATAATAGTCTATGTTTTTAATAGAGAAATAGTGTTAAGTGTCTTAATTTCGGGTTTTTATTTGGGTAGTCCAGTGTTGGTGTTTTGGCTGACGTATCCATAAACCAGAACCCTGAATTCTGATTTTCGACTTGGTACACGAAAACATTATTTGCGTGTGTTTTGAAAATGTTGTTTTTTCTTTGATCTCTTTGAGTCAGCTCACTGGGTATAACTTATTGACTGTGGCGCACCTGTTTTCTTTCAGGATGTCGCCGCATATACAACCAGCCATGATTCCAAATAGAGATCATGATGACGGCCCACAGATTGATGAGGCATTGGTGTAGGTCCCTCTTATGGTGATGGAACCTTCTGTTAGTGTACCAACAGCACCACTACTCGTAGGGAAATAGTTTCCACCAACCCCACTAGCCGACCATGCACGTCGAATGAGTGCGTTGCATGAGTTCCAGAGAAAGAGGCCTCCAAGGTTTCGAGGCGAGACAGATCCCCAGGCAACTGAGGACTGGCTAGAGGCTGTGACATGGGTTTTTCACTTAGTTGAGACACCAGCAGATCAGATGGTGATCCTAGTTGCTAGACTCTTCTAGGTAACATTAAAGAGACAGTGGAGCCTGACACTCCAAACGTAAGAGGAGGCGACACTCTTTTGGTTGTACATTGAAACCCTCTTCAAGGTGGATTTCATACCAGTGACTTTACGCTCAGTGCGTATGCAGGGGATACTGCACTTACAGCAGGGCAGCCAGATAGTGGACCAGCACTCGGTGAGATTCACTAACCTCTCTCGCTAATCCACCAACATGGTATGAGACCCTTTATTCTGGGCCTGGACCTTTGGGCAGGGTCTCCAACGGGAGATCAGAGCATCGATGATATCACTCAATATCCCGACGTAGGTTGGGGTGTTTGAGCAAGCACTATTGGTGGAGAGCTTCTTAGCTGATCAGGCACCGATGGTGAGAGCCACCACCAGATGACAGGTAGTCGAGTCATCTCCAGCAGGCAGTAGGCAGATTATGCAGAGGTCCAAGCATTCCAAACTTTCTGGAGGGCGACCCCAAGATGTGGGGTCATAGGTACGGAGCTCATGAGATAGAGGGGGTCAGCAAAGGAGCATATTGTGCTTCATATGTGGCAGGAAGGGTCACATGGCTCATGACTTCCCAACCCGCCATACTAATGATTAGCAGACAGTCAAAGGACTGTCAAGGTAGAGGTAGAGGTTTGAGTGAGTAGGTACTCAAGGCGGCATATGTGGAAGAGGAGTTGGCTGAGAAGCTGGCGGTGGGCGGAGATTTGAGGTTCTACTGCCACCACCTCCAGGAGGACCACCCCGAACTCAGGGAGCGGGTGGATAGGGACGAGATCAACTTTAGACAGATGAGGCCTACGATCACAGTGCTCTATATATGATTCAAGTTATGATCTGTGTCTATTCCACCCTAGATATAGTACTTATAGACATAGGTTCCAATCACTCTTTTATTCTCACAGCTCTCATTCAGTGATCAGAGATTCTGATGGATCTTTTGGCTCGATACTTATGATTCAAGACTAATACATGAGATGATTAGATGATTACGCACTGTTGTCGGCAGTGTGAGATTACTCTAGGAGGCGAGAGCTTCGGCTGGGATCTCTTAGTAGCATCATCGAGGCCTTACGATTTCATCTTGGGTATGGAATGGTTATCCACGGTCCATGCTCAGATCGACTGTTTTAGGCGCAAAGTGCGGTGTAAACGCGAGTATGGGACCATTTTTCTTTCACCAGTGAGAAGGGAACCTTTGTAGCTCAGGATGGACTTTCTCGAAGGAGGGTGAAGTCGATCACTCATCATTTTTCTAGCCTTACCCTCAGTGCAGATGATAAGAGGAGACCAAGTTATCCTGTAGTGGTGGACCAGTATGTTGATGTCTTTCCTGACGATGTTCTGGGACTACATCCTCGTAGAGAGGTAGACTTCTACATCGACCTGTACCCCAAGACGGCACTGATATCTACCCCAGCATATCAGATGGCTCCTGCAGAGCTTTGTGAGTTGAGAGTACATATGGAGTACTTGGAGGGTAAGGGGTTTATAAGGCCTAGTTTTTCTCCATGGGCAGCCCCGGTTTTGTTTGCCAAGAAAGCATATAGGAGTCTGAGGCTTTATGTGGACTATCAGCACCTAAATTAGGTGACTGTGAAGAACAAGTATCCTCTACCGATGATTGATGATATCTTCGACTAGCTGAAGGGTTCACGGTGGTTTTCTAAGATAAAACTCATGTTATTCTATCACCATCTCAGGGTACGGGATGTGGATGTACCTAAGACAGTCTTCAGATGTCGGTATGGCCATTACGTGTTCTTTGTGATGCCTTTTGGCATGACCAATTCTCCAGAAGTGTTCATGGGACTCATGAATATAATCTTCTAGCCTTACCTTGATTACTTCATGGTGGTCTTCATTGAATACATCTTGGTGTACTCGATGATGGAGGAAGAGCAAACCACGCACTTGCATATAGTTCTGGATACACTCCGAGAGAACCAGATTTATGGTAAGCTCTCGATGTTCTAGTTCTAGATATGGGAGGTCCAATTATTAGGGAACATTATCTCAGAGGCTGTAGTTGTAGTGGGTACGGAAAATATAGAGGTAGTGATTTCTTGGGATCCACCCAAGAGTGTGACTGAGGTGCGGAGTTTCCTGGGATTGGTTGGGAACTACCAGAGATTTTCACCTGACTTTTCTAGGGTAGTACCACCCTTGTCAGCTTTCATGAAGAAGGGAAAACCTTTATTGTGGACGAAGAAGTGTCATAAGAGTTTCTAGGAGCTGAGGTAGAGACTGATGAGTGCCCCCATCTTGAGGCTACCAGAAGAGGGTGTTTGGTATGTAGTCTACTGCGACGCATCAGGGATCGGACTAGGATGTGTCCTGATGCAGGAGCGACTGGTGATCACCTATGGCTCATGGCAGTTGAGACAGCATGAGCAGAACTACGTTACCCATGTCCTGGAGTTAGTGGCAGTGGTATTTTCCTTGAAGATGTGGCGGGACTACTTGATGGGTGAACGGTTTACCGTCTACTCTGATCACAAGAGTCTCAGGTATATCTTCTCATAGAAATACCTGAACCTGAGATAGCAGTGATGGCTGGAGATCCTACAGGATTATGACTTTGAGATAGTATATACTCCTGGGAAGGGGAACGTGGTGGCAGACGTACTCAGAAAGAGGTATGGACTACAATTATTGAGTGAGGCGATAGATCAGCTAGCTGTGTTGCATATATCCTTCATGGATAGTGATAGAGCAGATTACCTCCAGTCTATGATAGTGTATACCCCGCTCCTTCAGCGATTCATGGAGGCACAACTTGGGGACATTGACTGTGAGGCCTGACGTGCTCAGATATCCTCAGGATGGGCTCCTGAAGTATTTTCTGAAGGTGGGGAGCATGAAATCTTTTTCAGAGGGCGTACCATGGTGTCAGTGATGCTACAAGAGTAGATGTTGAGGAAATTCCACACATCTTTTTTAGTGTTGCATCCTGGTGTAGAGAAGATGTACCAGGACCTCCGGCGTTAGTACTGGTGGCCAAGAATGAAGAAAGAAGTGGCAGAGTTCATTTCACGGTGCCTCACTTTTCCGTAAGTGAAGGTTGAGCACTAGGTTCCAACAGGATTAACTCAGCCACTTGAGGTTCTATAGTGGAAGTGGGATGGAATTTCCATGGACTTTGTGACAGGGATACCACGTACGTCCAGGGGCCACGATTCCATCTGGGTGATGATTGACTGACTCACCAAGTCGGCCCACTTCCTTCCCATTCGAGAGCAGGGATCAGTAGAGGGCTTGGGACACCTCTACGTACAGGAGATTTTACAGATTCACAGGGTTCCATTGATAATTGTTTCATATCGTGACTCTCGTTTTAAATCTCGGTTTTGGATGGGATTAGAGGAGGCGTTCGGGACTCAGCTATGCTTGAGCACTGCCTATAATCATCAGAAAGACGGTTATATGGAGTGGGCCATACAGACGCTTGAGGACATGCTTCGTACTTTTGTCCTTGTTTTTTTCCATAGTTGGGAGCACCACCTGCCCTTGGTGGAGTTCACATAAAACAATAGTTATTACTCCACCATCGTCATGGCACTGTTTGAGGCCTAGTACAGGAAACCTTGCAGATCACCTCTATTCTAGATAGACCCAGGAGAGTCTACACTTATGGGTCCAGAGTTGGTGCGGGCTACCACTGAGAAGGTATAGATCATCTAGGATAGGATGAAGACTATACAAATCTGGCATAAGTCTTATGACGACAGGAGATGGAGGCCCTTGGATTTTGAGGAGGGAGACCATGTCTTCCTATGGGTCTCACCCCGATGAGGATTTCAGAGATTTGGTTGGGGTCACAAGTTATCTCTGAGGTTTATCGGACCTATCCATATCCTTAGTAGAGTAGCCGAAGTGATGTGCCACCTAGCTCTTCCCCCATAGATGCACTAGGTGAAAATGTTTTCCATGTATCGCAGCTAAGGAGGTACATGCATGATCCATCGCACGTTATCGACTGGGGCGAGCTGGACATTGATGATGGGGCGATGTTCACGGAGTTCCTGGGGGAGATAGAGGATCGACAGAAGAGGGTCCTTCATGGATGGTCGATCCCTCGGGTGCGAGTTTAGTGGCAGCACGGAAACCTCCATGAGAGTACATGGGAGTGGGAGACTCAGATATGTGCTCATTACCCCCATTTGTTTCTCTAGTTTGTTATGGATTTCAGGGAAAAATCCCTAAGGTGTGGAAAATGTAAAGACCTGGATTTTTCAATATAAATATTTTTTAAATTACTTGGGATTATTAAAAGTCTGTGAAAATTGACGGCACGTGATTCCGAGAGACGAAGATCCTAAAATAGAATTTTTAACTTTTTTAAGGTATGTTCAGTAAACATGAAGGCGGTAAATCGTACCTTTTTAACTAGTGCTCGGATTAAAAATATGAGGGCACCGTTGAATCCGCAGTGTCGGGATTTTCTTAAGGAAAGATTAACTTCGACAAGAAATGGTCAAACAAAAAATGTTAATTTTTGAACTTCACAAAAAAAAATAACTCAATGAGTTATTTTATTTCTTTCTTGTAACTATTGATCGGCGGTGGCAAGACCACTGGGTTGTCAGACCATTAAATTTCCGGTTACACTTGGTTGTGTAACTGCACCGTTGGGAGAATTAAGAGATTCATTAATTAAATTTATTAATAAACCTCATTAATTTTGCGGTGGTTTGATCTCTAATTTTCTTCTATTTAAACAAAGATCAGTCATGAGTTTTTAGAAAAAAGAGAGGAACCAATGATGAATTGTCGGTGACGTCTTCCACCAACGTAGAATAGAACTTAATGACCATTGGAGGATTCAATGATGGGAAACGACGAGTGCCAAGGGACATGAATATCACAACCCGCCTTCACCAAGATGAGAGAAGGGATAGCAGATTGTCAGACCCTTCCTTCTTCAAGTTGAAGGAGAGATAATGACCCCTGATACCCACCTTCAATAGGTCCCGGAGTGGAAACTATCACCAAAGGTATAGAATCACACAAAATATGGAAGGCATTACCCTTTTCATTTAGTAGGATTGGGAGATAAGATAGAAAATACCAACAACACCAAAACTGGAGGTAAAAGTAAAGCCAAAAGAAAATCATTCCCATATGCATATCAAAAATTAAATGCTACAAAATTACAAGGAAAACCCAAAGGAAAGTACCAAAGAAAATAAAAATAGCAACAATAAGTGTCCTAAGGTCCGAACTAGTATGGTCCTGCACGATCCTTGAATTCCTCCTGAAAACCTGAAAACAGTTTATATACATAGGGTGAGTATACAGGTATACTCAGTAGGGAAAACCAAAATTTCTAGTGCACAAGTGGGGAGGCATTCTAATTCCCCGTGAGAAAAGGATATAAACAGAACACCTAGTAAGGAAATTATCCACCCCAACCTCACCAAGGTACACTCCCCAAATAACGCAAGTCAAGTAATGAAATAGTAATAACACATCGAAGTTTGGGTACCCCGCGCCACTTTCCCACTGGTTATTGAAGACATCCTATGCATCGAACCTATCCCACCATTCTCACTGTAGACCCACTGCCACACCCCACCCGCACACACCTGGGCTATCACAACCGCACATCCCGCCCGCAAACACCTGGGCTATCACTACCACACATACCACCAGCAAACACCTCGGCTAAAATAACCAAACATAACCACACCTGTACACACCTGGGCCCGAACAACTACTGCCACGCCCGAAGACACCTGGGCCTCATCCTGAAGACTCTTGGGAAACCACCTGCCCGCACACACTTGGTCCAACCACCACCACGTACCCTTCCCAAAGAATCTAGGGCTATAATGAACCTCAGGCCATCACAACCTGCCCGAAGGATCTTGGGATACTCAGGAAAGGGATCAAAAAATGAGCTAATAACCACTCACTCATATGAGTGTTGGGAAAAACACCCTCCCCCATGGAATGAGGGTATTTGGCACAAATTTCTCAACATGGGTGGGGCGCGAATAAGAAACATAGAAACTAAAATTATACATATATGTAACAAGCACTCATCCCAACCTAGGGGTTCCAAAACCAACCTATACACAAACACCCTCATTACTATTCATTCATAAAAAGCACAACACACCCACGGCCAAGTCACAACTTATTCCTAGAAATCAATTCCCCATTGAACCCGCTCTTGTTTTCATATTCAAGTGATTCCATTAAAGTAATTCTTCACTACTGGGCAACTAACCGGCATAGCCACAAGCCAAGGAAGGAGAAAACAACCAAACACCAATTTAAGCATTCACAACCGGTTATCTTGTAAATTCACAACAACAAAAAGGATATGTGAGATCCCTTGAAGTACTAGAACCAAACCAATCCCCAACACATGGATTCAGACAGCCTCATATCTACAAAAAAACAAATGCACCACAACAGGGGATCCCATCCCCACCCATATCACCCCACTAGGAACCATCATAACAACCACACATCCACCAAAATAGAGAAAGGAGAGGTTTTCCTGATTTTAACTCACTGCTCATTTAATTATTCTCTTCCATTTAGTAAACCAGGGTGACAAAAAAGGGATTCTTGTTCAATAGAAATCCATTTAATCAACTGAGTTTACGTGATTTCCTAGTTTTTATGTTACAGCCATTCAATTACATAAATATCTAGAAAAACATAGGTTTATTTGTGCCCAAGAAAAGACCACCAACGTCCATGATTTTCAGTGGCATAAGCTCATACAATTCACACACAAAAATCAAGGATAAATAGTACAACAGAAACATCCATCACAACCCCTTCATTATTTAAATGTCTATTTATTATCTTTATTAAATTTTGGTTTCATCCATCCCCGCAGAAATAATAGCATACCCACCCCGCATGTTACACAGTAAGGATAGATGAAGGAATAACCCTACCTGATGATCAACGATCGACGTTTTTCTGCTCACGCCAATATTCGGGATGCGCGACTTGCAGGGGGGAACTTGAAGGGCTCCAAGAATGAGCAGGAAGGCTCCCTCATGATGCACCACTAGCCTCGGGAATGGAGACTCCAAACTCACTAAGGAAAAGAAGAAACCATCTAAGAATAAGAAGGAATGAAATATCATGCGTTAAAAAGTGTGAGATCCTGGAATTTGGGGATATCAATATCTTGAGCCACTTTAAATGCAGATCTGGGTTTCACCACGTAGATGGGTGGTTACACATGATGGGATTAATTGTTATTTAATAATTCTCATCGGAGAGGTGGCACTGAAGTTGTGAGTTAAATGATTTTACTTAAACTGAGGAAAACGTGTAACAGGGACACAGAATGGGTCCGTTGAGGGTCTCCTATGTCCTAGGGAATTTTAAATGTTGATTTAGGGGCTAAAAATGGCCTTAAACCACTTTAAAAACTTTAAAAGAGTCAAAAGTGGCGTTATGGGAAAAAACTGAGGAAGAAAAACCTGAAAATCCCCTCTAGCACTGATCGGTGTCCCACCGATCGGTGTCACCGATGGTTGACACTGCGATGGCATCCTACCACCAAGACATCGCACTTAGGATCCAGACCTGATGGGTCCAGGGTGCACCAAACACTGGAAATTTGGAAAAGGGATGGATCAGGAGGGTCTGGTCCATTACATTAGATACCTCTCGAACTATTCTCATCCTCAAGAATTAGAGCTAGGCCCGAAGAGAAGATATGGGTCCGAACAACCACCTCGAAAGATACCTATCGGGGACAAACCACCCCAAAGAGCCATACGAAACCCAAGGATCACATTGCCCCGACACATGGATCGGGGAGTTCTTTCCTCCATGTAAATATACTATCCGCTTTGGGCGATACTGACTTTCCCGCATGGGTTTAATCGCATTTGCACTAATGCGTCTTGATTAGGAATCAGGTTCTCCCTTCCCCACATATCAGGACTCTTCATAAACATTAACAAGATAAGGAAACAAAACATCTCATAAACCAACAAGGTCACCCTTACATCACAAACAAGTACAAAACAAAACAGAACAAAACTCAAAATAGCTCTGGGTACTGGGTGCGCATTTGTACCTCATGTTCCGAGGTACTCTCTTTGAGGCCACCGTGCCTCCACAACACACGAACCAAAGGTATGGTTCATCCACGAAGCACTTTCTCCTTCCTATCCTCGATCCCCACTAGTCTCTCCACAAACGTATCATCTTCCCCTATATCCAACTCTACCCAGTCGATGACATGGGATTCATCGCGTATATATCGACGAAGATGGGAGACGTGGAAAACGGTATGAATCCTTTCCATCTGAGGTGGAAAATCCAGCTGATATGCCACCTCACCGACTCACCCCAACACTTAGAAAGACCTAATGAACCTAGTAGAGAGCTTGCTCCCCTTGCCAAACCTTTACTATCCATGTCTAGGGGAAACCTTCAAGAACACATGGTCTCTAACCTCGAACTCCAAGGGCCTCCCCCTATGATTGACATGCGACTTCTTCCAGTCCTGGGTTTCCTTCATCCTCTCACGCACAAGCTGAACCTTCTTCGTTGTGCTCTACACTACCTCTGGGCCAAGAACACCTATCTCCCCAACCTCAGTCCAGCACACAGGCGAACGACACGGCCTTCCGTACAAGGCTTCGAGCGGTGCCATGCCAATAGTAGATTGATAGTTATTGTTGTAAGCAAACTCTACTAGGGTAAAGTGTCATTCCCATGATCCCCCAAAGTCCAAAACAAATTCCCGTAGCATATCCTCTAATGTATGGATGGTTCGCTCTGTCTTCTCATCTGTCTGGGGGTGGAAATCCATGCTAAGGCATAGTTGGGTGCCAAAAGCATGCTGCAATCCCCTCCAGACTCGTGAGGTAAACCGTGAATCCCTATCAGAGACTATGGACCTCATAACTCCATGAAACCTCACCACCTCATCCACGTATCTATGTGCTAAGGCATCCACCACACTCGACTCCTTGATTTTCATGAATTGATATGATTTTGTCAAATTATCTACCACCACCCAAATAGCATCATAGCCTCCTTGAACCCTGGGTAGTCTTGTGAAGAAATCCATCGAGATGTCATCCCACTTCCACTCAGGGACATCTAAAGGATGCAACAAACCTCCTGGGATGCAATGTTCAGCCTTCACCTGCTGACACACCAGGCACCTTGCCCAGAACTCTGCCATTTCCCATTTCACCCCGGGCCACCAAAACTGACCCTTCAAGCCCCAGTACATCTTGGAAACTCCTAAGTGCACCGCCATGGGTGAGTTGTGGAACTCATCAAGAACTATCTTTCACATTTCTACCTGGATGAACAACTTCCTCTGAAACATCATCTGATTCTGCCCATCTTCCGACCATCCTTCTAGGGCATTGCCCTGGCTAACATGATCACGCATCACTTCACTCTCTAAGTATTCCCACTGAGACTCCTCCACCTGCCGCAACAGAGAATACTATACTGCCATCTGAAATAGACAACCTCTACCACCTTCCACCCTTGCATCTAGGTGTAGGGTATCTAGCTCTTCCATTTACTTCCAAGCATCCACAGATTCCTGAACAGCTTACATTCATGAATTTAGGCTCAATGCATCATCCACAATGTTCCCTTTAACTTCCGTGTAAAAGATCTTGAAGTTGTAGTCCTGAAGAAACTCCACCCACCTTCATTGTCACAAGTTCAGGTCCTGTTGGGTAAATATATGCCTCAAACTCTTGTGGTCCGTGAATACCACAAAGTGTTCCCCGATGAGGTAATGCCACCACAACTTCAACGCAAACACTACTGTTGCAAGATCTAAGTCATGAGTGGCATAGTTACGCTCATGAGGACGTGACTGCCTAGACCCATAAGAGATCACTCTCTATTGCTACATCATCACGCACCCTAGGCCAAGTCTAGAAGCATCACAAAACACATCAAACAATAGCCCTTCTTCTGGTAACCTGAGCACTAGAGCGTAGACCAACCTTTCCTTCAAATAGCTGAACGCTACCTGACACTGCTCACTTCATATGAAGGTCTGGTCCTTTCTTGTCAAATCTATCAAAGGAGATGAAACTCAAGAGAAGTCGGGTAAAAACCTCTGATAATAGCTTTCCAGACCTAGAAAATTGTGAACCACTGTCACATTCTTGGGTGCTTCCCAAGAAACAACCACTTCAACCTTTGACGGATCAACTGCTACCCCTTGCTGAGACACCACGTGTCCAAGGAAATGCATTTATCGTGTCATGAACTTACACTTGGAAAATTTCCCATAGAGCTGGTGGTGTCAAAGGACTTCCAAGACCATCCTAAGGTGATTAGTATGCTCCTCCTCTGATCATGAGTAGATAAAAATGTCATCGATGAACACAATGAAGAACCGGTCCAGGAACTCACAGAAAACAGAGTTCATGAGCCCCATGAACACAACAGGTACATTCGTAACACCTAACGGCATGACTACGAACTCAAACTACCCATACCTGCACTTGAAAGAAATATTCAGGATATCACTATCCTTCACCCTTAAATGGTGATACCCAGACCGCAGATCGATCTTAGAGAACCAACCTACTCCCCTCAGCTGGTCAAAGAGATCATCTATCCTCGGGAGAGGGTAACGGATCTTCATCGTTACCTGATTCAGTCTTTGGTAGTCTATGTATAGCCTGAGACCAACATCTTCCTTCTTCACAAACAAGACCGGAGCACCCCATGGAGACATGTTGGGTCGGACAAAACCCTTCTTCATCAGATCGTCAATCTGAAACCGCAACTCCCTCAACTCAGAAGGTTCCATCTGATAAGGATCCATGGAAATCGGATGGGAACCAGGTTGCAAATCTATCCTGAACTCAATGTCACGTCGAGGGGTTAGAGTCACAACCTCCTCGGGAAAAACGTCTAAGAAATATCTAATAGCCCTCGGAATATCCATCATCTCAGCATCCACTGATTTTTTTGAAGGCTCGGCCAACATAGAAAGAAGAGGCTCCACGCGTTGTCTCCCCACCTAACAACTTCGTTTTCCAACAAAAGCCACACGCTGGCCATACTCATCGGAGAACATGACTCTTCTTCAAAAATAGTTGATAATAGCGTTCATAGAAAACAGCCAGTTGATGCCTAGGATGACATTATATGGCTGTATCTGCAATAGTAGAAGATCCATGCTAGACTGATGTGGCCATATCATCAGTCTACACCCTCAGAAAACATAAAACAAGTCAGTCTGACCTCCAATTGGCGTACTCAACACTAGGGGAACTAGTAGTCTCTCAGTGTCTAAACCCAGAGAACGGGCTAGAATGGGTGCAACAAAGGAGTGAAAAGATTCTGTATCAAACAAGGCATATACAAGAGTACTAAATAGTTTGATCGTACCTCGAGCGACTTCTGGCCCTACTATAATTTCTGCCTCTACGATGTGCAACTTCCCACGTCCATCTCATCTTCCCCTCTACTGTCAGTCGCCTCCCCGACCACGCCCCAATCAAGGTCCATGAGGAGCACCTTGAGGCCGGCCTCCTCTTGTAACATCTTCCCTCGGAGGAATGGGATCTTGTTGTCCCTGATGTTGCTACTATTGAAAGGACCTGGCTGGAAGCTACTACTGCTGAGGTGGGCATTGAACCTGCCCACCCCCACTATACTGCGCTCGGTCCAGGCACTGATTCCAAAGGTGCCCATGGCTGCCACAGATTAAACACCTTGGTCTTGGGCTCACAAGTAAAGGGAGAGGACTGGGAGATCGAAATTGGAACTATTGGGGCCTACTCTCCACTGGCCATAACCTAGAAGGCCCTGACGCTGGAGGCCTGCTACTGACGGCCTTCCCCTTTGACAAGCCCAACTGGATTCCCTCTCACGATACACCTCCTAGCATGTTCATCCTTTCCACCACTTAATCCTTCTTCTGGACCTCCAATTACGTCGGTAGGGTGAAGGGAGTAATGGAAAAGTAAAGAGAAGGTCGAAGTGCCTCCTCTAAGAATCTCACCTGAGACTCCTCATCCGGAAAACTATTCGGAGAAAAATGAAGGAGATACTTGAACTTGATCCCCAACTCCCTTACTGACATGCTCCTATGTTGGAGGGACAGAAGCTCCTGCCTCTTCTCAGCCTTCATCGTGGAAGAGAGGAATTCCGTCTGGAACTCCCGCTCAAAGTCAATCCACGTAACCTCAGCCTCCCTCTTCTTCCCAAGGTATAGCATCCACCACTGATGCACTGCTACCCACTTCTGGCTTACATCTAGAGGAACCCAGTACTTTGTCGGACCCCAAATCAAACTGAAATATATCACCAGCTCCTCGAGCCAGCTCTCTGTTTTCATGTCCGAGGTGCTGCCCCTGTATTTCCCGAGGGTCTTCCACTGAAAGGCACGAAGTGTACTCTACCACTGGTCATCCTACTCCTCTCGGTCAGTCCTCTACCGATCAGCTAAGTCAACCTCTTGGGCCTCGATCGCCTGCACTACTCGTGGTCGTCTTATGGGTTCCATAGCTGCAAGGTAAACAAGGAATGCCTAAGCCCAAGTAGTATAGAAGGATTATTTTAAGTTTTCTTAGACTTCTTATTCTTTTTAAATACCCAAAATACCCAAGAAACACAAGAACACAAGTCATTATGATGCGTGTACCTTTTCTAGGGTCTCTACCCTGAAATCATTTTAGCCTCACTTGGTCATTCGGTAGGCTTAGATTCCTTGCATCGGATCACAAGGGGCCCTAAAATCTCATGTCCTAGTCGGTCTTCCCTAGACTATTTCACACACCAAGATTCCCTAACACTGTTTCCCTACCATCTCATACAATCCTCACTATTCCTAACCCCAATATCCATCCTATCTCTCAACCTTTCCCTCTGATACCATTCTGTCATGACCCACATTCACCAAGATGAGAGAACGGACAGCAGATTGTCAGACCCTTCCTTCTTCAATTTGAAGGAGAGATAATGACCCCTGAGACCCGCCTTCAATAGAGTCTAGAGTGGAGACTATCACCAAGGGTATATAATCACACAAAATATGGAAGGTATTACCCTTTTCATTTATTAGGATAGGGAGATAAGATTGAAAATCCCAACAACACCAAAACTGTAGGTAAAATTAAATCCAAAAAAATCATTCCCATATCCATGTCCAAAAGTAAATTCTACTAAAGTATAAGGAAAACCCCAAAGGAAAGTACCAAAGAAAAGAAAAATAGCAACAACAACTGTCCCAAGGTCCGAACTAGTACGGTCTTGCACGATCCTCAAAGTCCTCCTGGAAACGTGAAAACATTTTATATACATAGGGTGAGTATATAGGTATACAAAGTAGGGAAAACCAAAAGCTCTCGTGCACAAGTGGGGAGGCATTCTAATGCCCCGTAAGAAAAGGAGATAACCAGAACACCTAGCAAGGAAACTATCCACCCCAACCTCACCAAGGTACACTCCCCAAATAATACAAGTCAAGTAATGCAATAGTAATAACACATCGATGTTTGGGTAACCCGCATCACTTTACCACTGGTTATTGAAGACATCCTATGCATCAGACCTATCCTGTCATTCTCACTGTAGTCCCACTACCACACTCTGCCCGTACACACTTGGGCTATCACAACTGCACATCCCACCTGCAAACACCTGGGCTATCACTACCACACATCCCGCCTTAAAACACCTGGGCCACAACAACCAAACGTAACCATGCCTGAACACACCTGGGCCTGAACAACTACTTCCACGCCTGAAGACACCTAGGATTTATCCCAAAGACACTTGGGAAACCACCTACCTGCACACACATGGGCCAACCACCACCACATACCATGCCCGAATAATCTAGGGCTATAATAGACCTCAGGCTGCCACAGCCTGCCCGAAGGATCTTGGTTTACTCGGGAAAGGGATTGGAAAAGTATCTAATAATCATCCACTCATAGGAGTGTTGGGAAAAATACCCTCCTCCATGGAATGGGGGTGTTTGGCATGAAGTGCTCAACATGGGTGGGGTGCGAATAAGAAACATAGAAACTAAAATTATAAATATAGGTAACAAGCACTCATCCCAAACTAGGAGTTCCAAAACCAACATATGCACAAACACCCTTGTTGCTATTCATTCATAAAAAGTACAACACACCCACAGCCAAGTCACAACTTATTCCCGGAAATCAATTCCCCATTAAACCCGCTCTTGTTTTCATATTCAAGTGATTCCATTAAAGTAATTCTTCACTACTGGGAAAATAACCAGCATAGGAACAAGCCAAGGAAGGATAAAACAACCAAACACCAATTTAAACATGCACACTCGGTTCTCTTGTAAAGTCACAACAAAAAAAGGGATTTGTGAGATCCCTCGAAGTACTGGAACCAAACAAAGCCCAACACACGACTCCACACAGCCTCAGATCCACAAACCGACAATTGCACCACAACAGGGGATCCCTCCCCACCCATGTCACCCCACGAGGAACCAGCATAACAACCACACATCCACCAAAACAGAGAAAGGAGTGGTTTTCCATATTTTAACACACTACTCATTTAATTATTCTTTTCTGTTTAGTTAATCGGGGTGACCACACAGGGATTATTGTTCAATGGTAATCCATTTAATCAACCGAGTTTACATGATTTTCCAGTTTATATGTTACATCCATTCCATTACATAAATATCCAGAAAAACAGGGGTTTATTTGTGTGCAAGAAAAGACCACCAACGGCCATGATTTTTAGTGGCATAAGCCCGTACAATTCACAAAAAAAAATAAAGGATAAAGATCATAGTAGAAACATCCATCACACCCCCTTCATTCTTTAAAAGTCCATTTATTATCTTCATTAAAGTTTGGTTTCATCCATCCCCGTAGAAACAATAGCATACCCACCCCGCATGTTACACAGTAAGGAGAGACGAAGGAAGAACCCTACTTGATTATCAACGATCGACGTTTTTCTACTCACAAAAATATCTGGGATGCGTGACTTGTAGGGGGGACTCGAAGGGCTCCAAGAATGAGTAGGAAGGCTCCCGCACGGTGCACCACTATCCTCGGGAATGGAGATTCCAAACGCACCAAGGAAAAGAAGAAACCATCCAAGAAGAAGAAGGAATAAAATTTTGTGCGATAAAAAGGGTGAGATCCTAGCATTCGGGGATATCAATATCTTGAGCTACTTTAAATGTGGATCATGGTTTCACCATGCGATTGGGTGGTTATATATGATGGTATTAATTGTTATTTAATAATTCTCATTAGAGAGGTGGAACTAAAGCTATGAGTTAAATGATTTTATTTAAACAGAGGAAAATGCGTAACAGGGACACACACTGGGTCCGTTGAGGGTCTCCTGAGTCCTAGGGGATTTTAAATGTTGATTTTGGGGCTAAAAACAGCCTTAATCCACTTTAAAAACGTTAAAAGAGTCAAAAGTGGCGTTATAGGAAAAAACTGGGGAAGAAAAACCCGACAAGCACCTCTGGCACCGATCGGTGTCACCGATGGTTGACACCATGACGACATCCTTCCACTGAGATGTCTCCCTTAGGATCCGGACCCAATGGGTCCAGGGTGTTCCAAACACTAGAAATTTGGCAAAGGGGTGAACAAGGAGGGTCTGGGCCATTACAGTGAACCTTCTCCTTCATCTACACCACCCTCGAACGTGGAAACTCCTTCCTCATCTACAGTGACATCCAACGAACTTGAGGTAGGGGTTTTTTTTGTTTAACTAAGATTTTTTCATTCTTGAAATACTTCCCTTGTTATAATTCTAAAGCACGGGGGGGAGGTCCGAATGAACAAGGACCGGACCCTCCGCCGATCTTGGTAATGGTTGGGTTCTTCGTGGGAGACTGAAATATATGGCGATAAGGTGGAACCAAGGTCCGCACAGTGTAGGCACCATCCCAGGAATCCCATAGGCGCATGCGAGAATAAAAACCAAACCACTAGAGCTTCACCGGTGGCCCACAGAAGCTCCGTCGGTGTGACGGTGCCAGCGCCCGAAGGCGCCACGATAGATAAGGGCGACCAGCCGACGCCGGCCGCATTGACGATGACAGTGTGCCGCGGTAGCGTGCCTCATAGGAGGATCGTGACTCCGAGTTGTGGCGTATTAAAGGGGTGGCTTGCCATTTCCGATCACGTTGACGCCAGGAGGCACGGCGCGGAGGAAGGTTGCGGCTTTGAGCCGCGGTGGAGGGCGAACCCGTGCCCCACGGGTCCCATGGGTGACCAGTCCGAGTGAACTGTCCAAGTGGTCTGTGCCCATCTAGAACCACTTCTTTGAATACCTGAATGGATGACCCGTTCAGGTGGGGAGCAGACCCCCGTGCCCGGCCAGTGGGCTGGGCGATTCTATGGACCGAGCCCTCAGCCCAGCGGGTCGGACCAGGCCCAACCAAACTGGGCTAAGCCCAGGACCTTTAGATTAGGCCCAACGGGCCGGGTTAGGTCGGTCCAATCAGGTCGAACAGGACCTGGACCCTTTTTTAGCCCAGTTACTCTTAAATGGGCGTATCTCCTAAATTGAACGTTCGTTTGACAAAACGTCTGTGGTGCCGGAACCCTTAAGAAGCGGCGTACATTTTGTGATACTCCACTTGAGTTTTGGAGAAAGTTGGAGAATGTCCAGGTTGGATAGACTCTGAATCTAACCAGGCCCTCGGCACTAAAATGCCTATAACTCACAGACCGGGCATCCAATTGACACGTTGTCTGATGCGTTGGAACCCCCGTGACATGGCAGTTCATCGGATTACTTCTTTGTGGGACTTCCTGGAGTTTGAGGTACAAATGATAGCTTGAGGAGAGGATCCTCCTGGAATCAAGCATGCTTCATGTGGGAATCCAGTGGAGAGCTGTGAGGTGGATAATGAAGGGTGATCTTGTGGGGGTTAGTACCTATCGATCTTGTGTGGGTTAGATCCTGTGTGGGTCAGTGATCAGAAATCCTATGTGGGTCAGCGCATACTGATCCTATGTGGGTCAGCGCTGAGCAATCCTGTGTGGGTTAGTATATACCAATCCTGTGTGGGTCAGATCATATATAGGTCAGTAGCAGAGCCCTTTGACAGAATAATATGATCTATCTTTACGACTAATCATTTTTACTTATTTACTTAAGTTATACCAGGTTTGAGCTGAGTCTTTTTTTTCTTTGTGATTGAGATCATGCTTTGTGGTTATTCCTTTTTAGAATTCTGAGAGAGCTTCAGGGGTCTCGGTGTATCTACTGAGTATTGTTATACTCACCCCTACATGGGATTCACCTGTACCTTGTTGTGTCTTGTGAAGACGATGGGAATCATTGACTGTGAATCGGGGAGTCAGGACTTGACGGTGTATGGAGGTGACCAGTTAATGTGGATAGCCGCAGTGGTGAGATATACCTACCCTTCATGTAGGATCCTTGGTGGGAAACCTCAGGAGCTGTTTTTTCTTTTACATGTACTTTCATTTAAATTTGGCTTGTATTCTAGCCCCATTTTCTTTCAGTACTTACTATTTAACTCTATTGAGGTTTTAGTTGTGGTTGTACCTTTCTTCTTCTGTTGTGTTATACTTGTGTGCAGTGTGCCCTGTCTATGTGTGTACAAGTTTAAAGTAAATGCCTTCCCTTTTTAGGGATATTCTTTTCTGATCCTAGTCTCCAACCCCTAGACTATGGAAGGCGGGCTTGGGGTAGTCATCGGGCGGGTCATGACATTTTTATAGTAAAATTTCATAATAAACAAATTGTAATTGTAAATAGAATCAGTCAAGAATAGATAGTTTCAAAAGGGGTAGAAATAGAGTAATCCAAGAAAATTAAGAGTGTCAATATGGGAAATTGGGATTTATATAAATCAAGGAAACGTGTCTAATAATATATTTGATATTGAGGATCCAGTATGTATAGTGATATAGCTAATGTTTTGTTATATGTACGTCATCAGGTAGTAGTTGAATATTTTAAAAATAATAATCCTTTTCTAATCACATATAATAAAAAATTGAAATAAGGGAAGGTGGTATATAAGTTAATATAGAATAAAGGGAAATACTAATGAAAGAGAAATCATAGAGGGGTGAGATATCAATAACAAAGAAACTTATAGGGAATCATCAAGGAATTAGATGTTTCCAACAAAGAAGATTTCATCAAGGTAAAATAAGAAAAAATTTAAAATATGAAATGAAATAGATAACCAGAATTTAGGGTTTATAGAAATCAATAGAACATATAAAATAATAAATTATAACCTTTGGAAGTGAGAAACAGTTTATAGGAATGTACATTCAAAGGCAGTGAGTTAGGGATACGATGTGGGGAGAAGTAATTTTCATCAATTTAATCAAAAATTAAAATGAAAAGATGAAATCAAATGCAAGGTAAAATGAAATAAAATATAGATTCATGAATAATAACTTGGGAGATGAAGATGGAATGGGAGGTAGAGGTGGAGGTGAAGGCAACAGGTGGAGTTGAAGATGGAATTGGATGGAAGGAGAGAGGTGGAGATGGGAGACAGAGATGGAATGGGATTGTAGGTGGATTCTAGGGCTGAGGAGGAGGCAAAAAATGGAGGTGGAGGTGGAGGCAAGAGGTGGTATTCCAATGATACCTTGAGAAATTTATTGGGTTTCTATATTTTTATGAGAGGTGAGATTTAATAGATGATGATCTTGTGATGATGCACTGGTGGGTATTTGTAGGAAACCTAAATGAGTTTGATGTAGTTCCACTGAAATAGAAGCGGTATCTATAGAGGAAAATAGATCGAAGGATGTGATGTGCAAGAGAATTAATCTTTGTGAGCAGATATTATTGGGAATCAGAAATTGTGGAAGTAATAATAGGAATGGGAATCAGTCTTGAAGAGGTGGATATGTAGGTGGAGTAATTCTTAGGAGGAGCCATGTATTGTGGGAGTCATGGTGAATAGTATAGATAAATGATGTTACTCGCATGCAAGTGAGGGAGTATAGGGGTTTGGGAAACATAACATTTTTACGCAAACACATGATTCCTTACATACATAGAGAGATGAATGACATGAAAGTCATCAATGAGGAAAATAAAATTTGATTACTATAAATTATATACCCACGTTCAAAAAAATATGACATGCAATTTTAATCATACATTGGTGAGTCATATCAAGATCAGTCATCACACAATACTCTTAACATGTTTTTTTAGGATAATTATTTTGATCTATATATTATAACTTTACGTATAATTATATATAATAAATAATAAATATATATATACATCTATTTATATTCATACATTCATGAAGATTTTCTACTCTTGTAGGTGGAAAACTATAGTTAAAGCCCTTGTCGATATAAATTACCTTACCATTAAAGTATATTGAAAAAAAATGATTAACTAGAAATAAAATTTAATAAAACATTATATATATTTATACTACATTATCAAATGTTTAAAAAGTTTTAATTAGTTATGAATAAATCATTTTTACTTGATTTTGAGACTTTCTATGAATTGGTTTATCATTATTTGATAAACCAACCAAAACTTGGGGGTCTTCCGGAGCCTCTACTATCGGATATTTCAGAAAATATAGTCCCCTTCGAGTCATGGTATAAAAATCCAATATCAAACATCAAAACCTATTGTTGAACTCTCTTTTATTATATTGTTACTCACATTCAAGTGAGGGGGTCTAGGAGTTTCATATACATAACATTTTTACATGGACATGTAGGTCCTTACATACTTAAAGAGAGGTATGACACATATGTCATAAATGAGGAAAATAAAATGTGATTATTATAAATTATATAAATACATAAAAAATATGACATTCAATTTCAATCACACATTGGTCATTCATCTCAAGATAAGTCATCACATAATACTCTTAACATGTTTTTTTATACTTATTATGTTTTATATATTGTAACTATATTTATAACTATATATAATAAATAATAAATATATTTAATTTTTTTGAAGTAATTAAACTTCCCAAGATTTAAATAATTATATTTTATACAAAATTACATGAAATAATAATTATTTATAATTAATATAACTTAAAAAATATTTTTAACAGTAATTTTTTTATTTTTATTAAAAAATATTATATATATATCAAATAATATATTCTAAATTTAAATAAATTAAAATATGATAAATAATATAACACTGTTGTGAAACTTATCGATTAAATGTGAATCAAAAACAAGATTATAATGGCATTGAATGATTGGGAATATGATGGCGAAGTAAAACATCTCAATCACAATAGAACAGAAGAAAAGAGAAATAACACAAATATATGGCCAGTCAATATCCAACATGATTCTATTAACATATCACCGTAATTATTGAGTACAAATGTAATGATCCAATGGTCAAAATTAGTTCCTAATAATTTGATCTAACTTTGTGAATAGAAATGGTTTTGTCTATATGAAGGGTCTTATTGGGTAATGAATTGAACTCATTAATTATGATTTTATCAAAATCCACACAAAAATGGGAATTTATAACACTCCCCCTTGGATTTCATAATCCCATGGAATCTAATAAAAATCTTCACTTAAAAACCCTATAGGAAAAATAAGTGTATCAAAATTAACATTATTACATGCAATTATTCCTCATTAAAAACCTTATTAGAAAACCAAATAGGAAAAATGATGAAGGAAAAAAAAGTACAGTGTTTCCAACCCCCCCCCCCCCATAAAGTCATCATAGAATTTTCAGTCTTCACATTCCAATTTTATAAATCAATTTCTCAAATGATGAAGTTGTCAATGACTTTGTGAAAAAAATTATATATTTTCCCAAGACCTTATTTTTTGGATATCAGTATCTCTATTAGTTTTTGGGTCAGGAGTGTAAAAAAATTGGTGAGCTATGCTTTTTCTGGTCGCCCTTAATATACCCACCCTTCAATATGTTATAAAAACAATGTTGTCTTCATATAATATGGTGTGAATATTATTATTAATATCTAATCCATAGTTACTTCTAATGTGACTAATAAATGATATTATCTAAACACATTCTGGACATGATTCATGAATAGAAATAAACTTATCATGGTTGGAAGAAGTCATAGAAATGGATTGTTTTTTAGAATGCCAATAAATACAAGTTCAACCATATATAAATACAAATCCAGTCTAAGATATAGATTTATGTGAATCAGAAAAGTATCCAACATCAACATAACTAACCAACTTCAGTTCTAAACATTTTGATTAAAGTAACCCCCAGTCTTTGGACCCTTGAAGGTATCTTAATACATGTTTGATACCATTCCAATGCAGATGAGTAGGAGAATAAATATTACTTTCCAATAAATTTATAGATAATTATATATCTATTATTTTATTATTTTTAAGGTATATCAATGCTCCAATATCACTCATATATGGAACTTCAGGACCAATTAGTTCTTCATTATCCTCACATGGTTTAAAAGGTTCACTATATCGATCAAGAGATCATGCAACCATTGGTGTACTTAATGGATTCAATTAATTCATATTAAATCTCTATCATACTTTAGCAGTATATCGTGATTGATGAACAAAAATTCCATCCTTAAGATTCTCAATTTGTAAACCAAGGAAAAACATTGTCCTCTCAAAGTCTTTCATTTAAAATTATTTATTCAAATATTCAACAGCCTTAGAAAGTTCATCATTAGTCTCAATAATATTTAAATCATCTAAATTTACTATAATGATCACAAACTCATATCAGTATTCATAATGAAAACACATGGAAAAATTGGATCATTTTTATAACCTTCCTTCATAAAATATTTACTCAGACGATTATACCACAGAATCCCTGACTACTTTAATCCGTATAATGCTTTATTCATCTCAACTAAATAAAGATCTCGAGATCTAGGAGATTTTTCTGGAAATTTGAATCCTTTTAGGATTATAAATATCAACATAAATATTTTCAATCACAACATTCATTAGGGATAATTCAAGTTTCTCATGTACAACAAACATAATGAGATATCAAATGGTTATTACATCCATTACAGGAGAGTATATTTCATCATGATCAGTCCTGGGTTTTTTTATAAGACTTGAGAAACTATTCAGGATTTATATCTCGAAAATTTATTATTTTCATTTATTTTTCTTACATTTACCCGTTTGTATCCATCATGTTTGATCCCTTTAGGGTTTTTCATGATCAACCAAAAAACCTCTCGTTTAGCAATTGATTCTAGCTCAGATTGTATTACAACTTCCCATTAATCCCAATATATAATTTTGAAACATTTATTAACTATTTTAGGTTCTTTATCCTCGTAAATAATTTCAAGGTCTACGTTGAATGAAAATATGTTATTAACAATGGTCTCCACTTGGTTCCAACATCTTCCAGTGTTGGTGAAATTTATTGAAATTTCTTCTTGATCATGATCATGTACTTCTAGTACATTTATATTCTCTTGAGGTTCATTCATATCTTCAACCAACATAAGTTTTTTCCCCATTATTTGATGGATATTTTTATCTTTTTAACAAATTTTTCTCCCATGCATTAGGTTTGGATTAGAAGCATTGTTAGTAATACCATCAGATTATCATTCCATGACATCTATACCTACTTGTGAATTCACAGTAGGTATATATTATTTTGTAACATGTTTTGAATCATTGAATAAATTAGGAAATTTATTTTATAAATTTTAAAAATTAATTATATATTGAACTTCAAGTTCACTCATATTTGTATGAGGATCAAGATGTAACAATGAAGTCGGATTCCATGATATTTCATCTGAAGTCAATTTGCTTTCCCCTTCGAATGCTTGAAAAAAAATCATCAAAATTAAAATCATTAAATCTTTCTATGAATACATATATTTTCATAATCTTGATATATTTAATGATCAGGGGAGATTAAAACCAACATATATCACCAATCTCCTTTGAGGTCCCATTTTTGTTCTTTAATGGGGTGATATAAGAATATACACAGCACAACTAAATATCCTTAAGTGTGAAATATTTGGTTTATGGAAACAAGCGAATTGAAAAGGGGAATAATCATGATAGCTTGATATCCATATTTGAAGCAGTGTTGTTGCATGAAAAATTACATGTCCCCATATCAAACTAGGTAATTTTGTTTTCATATGTAATGGTCATGCAATAAGTTTTAATCACTTTATAAAAGATTCGGCTTTCCCATTTTGGGTGTGAACATGAGATACATGATTTTCAACACTTATTCACAATGAAATTCAATAATTATTAAAATCATGTGATGAATAGTAACCAGTATTATTGACCGTAATTTTCTTGATTGAATAATCTAATAATTTCACCCTTAACCATATTATATGGGAAAGTAATTTCATAAACTCTTGGTTTTGAGTGGAAAATAAACACACATGGGAATATCTAGTTGAAACATCAATCATGGTCATAAAATATCTGAATGGTCCACATGGTGGGTAAATTGGTCCACTTATATCACCACGAATTCAGTCCATGAACATTGGAAATTTAGTCCCGATATTTTATGGTGATGGTTTCCTTGGTAATAAGTATCAAATGAGAAATCATGGGGTGTAAAAATTATTTTATAAATAAATAGATGACCATGCATAAATTTATTTATTTTCATCATCATTATTGATCTAGGATGATCCAAAAATCCATTCCACACAATAAATTTATCATGGTCGGTAAACTTATAGTTTACCATGTTTGATTCAGTTGTAAAAATATTGAAAAATTACAATATGGATGGAAGTCTTTAAAGCTTATGTTGAATAAATTTTTTCTCATTATTCATTCTTGTTATATAGTGGTATTCAATACCTCCTTCGTTATTAGTCTCAATGTGATATCCATTATCATGAATATCTTTAAAAATTAGAAAATTTCATCAGGATTTGGGAGAAAACAAAGCATTCCCTGCTAGAATGATGTGTTATACCAATGGTTAAAAAAAATTGGTATATGCTGGAGAAACATTGGTATAGCTTATATTAATGGTTCACCAAACTATTGGTTAAACTGTTGTAAGTATAGGTATATTCCAATAGTTTCTAGTAAATTGTTGGTATAGGGCTTCAGGAATTTTAGTTTACTGATGTTTCTATCAGAATTGTTGGTATAAGTATTTACCAATGATTTTTTAAACTATTGTTATAGATTTATACCAATGTTTTATATACTGTTGGTATAGATTTTCATGGATGAACATATACCCACAGTTTAATGAAACTTTTCGTATAACTCTATACCAAAGGTTTTGAAACCATTGGTATAGAGCTCCTATAAATTTCCAACCAGAAGCACCCCACCCTGCCCAAATATCCAACAGTATAAGAAATCACAACAATTCAATTTCCAATAGAAATCTGTAAATAATTTCACTAAAAATCACGTAGCAATATACAAACAATGATAACATAATAAACTAATTAATACATTCAACTAATGATAACATGTATTAAAAACATCATATATATTCATTCAAAACTAATCATCAAACACCAAATGTCATACATATTAGTCAAAAATATAAAGTATTGATATCTACCTCACCACTATCACCATCATTATCATCGTCATCATCCTCACCATCTTCCTCATCGTAATCCATTCCATCATCATTGTTTTCATCCTCATCGTCATCCTCACCATCATCCTCACCATCACCATCACCATCGCAGGGAATGTCATCATCCCGAAAACCATAAGGAACATTGCCTGGTGCACTATATAACATACTTATCATCGACATATATGAATCATAATTCATAGCGGTATCTGGTGAAAGTGATGGACATAAGACTTCCATAAATTTCATAAATTCATCATTGATCCTTTGATTCCATTCATGGTCATGTATGAACTTTTTTTGGGCTCTTTTGCCTCGGCCTAAGGTTGAGCTTCACATGCATTATCTTTTTCCAACACAGTGATACTAGAACCGGAACTTGATGTGGTCCAATATCTAGTAGGGACAATACTCTTCCCTGGTCGACAGTATACTCTGTCATGGTGCTCATCTCCCAAAACATGATGTAAATGATCGTTGTCCTAACATTTTCAACTTTATGCCCATTAAGGTCCTCTAAATCAGACTATTAAAAATATAAATAGAATATTTAGTTATAAAATATATATTAAATTTTTAAATAAAATAATTAAAACTTATAATCTACTATTGTGTTATATTGGTTACAGTTCTTACATATTTCTTCTTTCTGGTCAAGAAAAACAATTTTTTTCGAGGCACACATCCTTTAATATTCAAAAAACACCTATGAAATAACATTGATTGTTGAAAACCATAATTGAAAATAGGTTATTAATAATTAATTTCATAAATAAAATCAAATGTATATACTTGATGATGAAAAATGATTTTCTATAATGATTGATTACCTTATGTTGGTATGATATGAGTTGGTTAAAAATATAAATTTTATATAAAAATTTGTATAATTGAGAATGTGATTAAATAATTATTTTATAAATTAAATTAAAGTGTAATTTAAGGATTATTATTTGTATATATTATTTCCATGAATATAATGAAAATTTAATTATAGAATAATGTAAATGGGATTTTGTTGTTGAAAAAAATATCATGATTAAATACATGTATAATATGGTAAAATAGAAAGTTAAAATTTACACTAGATGTGTTCCTATTTTGTTCTTATTTTTCTAGGATTTAATTTGAAAGGTGTTAAAATAGGGAAAATCAGTGTAACTTTTTCATTGATGTATACTGATGAAATCATATAGTCAATATTGGTGTTTGTTTTTGTTAAAAATAAACATGAAATATTTAGATTTATTATTTATTTGGTTAAATAATGTAAATGTTTAGTTGGTATGAGAGTATGTAAAATATAAATTTTATGTTCTATAAAGATTAAAAATCTTTTTTTTTTGTTGAAATTGTGTGTTTATTATTTTCCTTATATTAAAGGTAAAATGAAAATAGGTTTAGTTCATTTTATGTTTTAGTTATAGTTTTTATTTTAATTCTCAGTGAATTCTTAGTATTTGGTTATTAGAGTGGTAATTAGGCTTCTAATCCTTTTGAGGAATGGTAAAAAAACCTTTAGCCAAATGGTTGTGAACTTCTTTGAGCTTATAATTCACTAATCTAGTGTATTATAGTTAATATGATAATTTAATTTAGTTTTTTTATGATTTTTTTGATATGAAATTATCTAATAATTCAAAGAGGGATGTGGTAACATGATTTTTTATAGATTAATAATGATAACACATATGAAATTATATTATTTTTATCTTAGAATATTGTAGCTAATTAAATATGTTATGGATTAAAATGAGTTGTGTGATTTAATAAAGACATAAAGTGGAATAAAATGTTTTGTGATGTTTTATTTTATTGAATTTATGCTTTTAAGATTTTGTTATCTAGTATTTAATAATCATTACATGTGATTTAAAGGGGTAAATTGATGGAATAGTTCTTAAAGGTGATAAAGGTGAAAAATGTTTAATTAATAACACTAAATCATATTGATGTGTTGGAATTTTTCATTTTAATAGTGTTGTTTGTGTGGTGAGTGATCATTAATGGTCTGTAGTGCTTTTTCTAAATCATAATGTGACATGTTGATAGGTAAAAGGTATTTTAAATGATGTAATTTCTTATTTCGGATGAATAAATTGTGTATATGAAGTACTTTATATCATGGATTTTGGAAATTAACTCATAATTTTTCTTATTATGATTATTTTTTATGAACTTTGAGTCTCATAAACTATCTCTTTCTCTCATAATATTCATGTATTTAATCCTCCACTATTTCAAATCAAATTTTCAATCTATTTGTAAAATTAGTTATATATTAGTGATAGATTCAAGAAACCTATCATTTTTTAAGAATTTGATGAGCTTTTTTCCCTTTCAAATTCTAATATTTTCTCTTCTGATTCTAGTTTGGTGGATTATTTATTCTTTGTGTTCTTAGAGGATCTAAAACCCCCTTACCTGAGTATATTATACTTATTGTTCAATGTTGGTAACTTATTTATTTTATTTTGTGTTTAACTTGTGATTATATATTATATGTGTACCATTAAATGATTAAATAATTTTATGTGAGTTTTTTGTAATGGAAGACTAGTTATTGTGTTGAAGATTAATATTCTCTAATTTTTTTTGTGACATTCACGTTCTAATGTTGTTTTTAAGTGTTGTGATTATGGATAACTATATTTAAAGTTATTAAGTAAAGTAAATAATGGTAAAATTAAATGTTATAATTATTTAATCATTGATAAAATGATTAAGGTGAATAAATTATGACTAGAAATGATGTTTAAATAAGGAATTATGTGTGTTAAGTGTTAATAATTATGATAAAAATTAATATTAAAATTTTATGGATTTTATTTTATTATTGGGATAAGTTTTTTATTTTGTTTGTGTTTAAAATAAATTATTTCCACTGTAATGAGTACATTCTTATATGAAAATAATGGTTTAAGAATAAACACACTCAACTAACTAGATGATTTGATTATATGACTGTGCGTTGTGTGTTGGGAGTTTTTTGTGAATTTCTATGATGTTTTCTTGTTTGAATTTTTGATTAAAATACCTATATCCTATGGAAAATGAGTCTAAGATCATCTAATGATCAATATCTTGCAAGCCTAAAGAAAAAGGTACCATACATACTAGTTATATTATAGAAGAAGAAGAAATGATCATTATATCCTAGTTATATTTTGGAAAAAGAAGAAATACACACCATTACAAAAGGCCTCAAGTGCTTGTAATGATGAAGTTATGTTTATTCAAAAGAAGGAATCAATCTAAGAAATAAAAAGTAGGATCGGTTTGGTTGAGGACATTTATGAGAATCCATGTGAAAGTTCTAAACAATATGATCATGCTACTAAAGAATACATGATCATTTATCTAGACCAATTAGAAATGGAATGAAATATAGAGGAAACAAAATAATGTGAAATTCCTAAATAAAAAAATGGATTCCACATAAAGAAGAAATCAAATTTTATGAAAGGTTTTCTGTAATGCCCTGAGCCCAAAATCCTGGATTTGGTGCCTTGCTTTATTAAATTTTCATGATTACAAGTAATAAAATCCCAAAGGACTGACTAGTTTAGAAATTTTGGAAAACCATATCACATACATGATACATTTATTAGATTATTAAATATAAAATAAAACATGATACATAATAAAATGAAATGAACAGTATCTATGAAATCTCATTCAAATATTTCTTCTTCATATCCTAGGGAAAAGAAACAAAATATGGGTGAGCTCAAATGATCAGTAAGGGTAAGTACAGTAAAATCAGTAATGGATCAATGATAATAATCAACATGGAAAGTTAAATAACTAAGAACATATTCTATTTATATAACTAGATAAGGAAAAATCAATATGGAAAGTTATGTAACTGAAACACATGTCATTTTATCAATAAATTGAGAATGAATTATATCCGTAAATAATGTCAAATCGAAAATATCATGGATAAATAATAACTAGATTTAAATGAAGGTAATTATTAATTATTTTATGTCATGTTTCATAGGTACATGGTACCTTTACTGTCAATACCTTGTACAAGACATATTATGAAATATCAGGTAAAAACCCATCTGGTTGGAAAAATGACTGATCTCATGAGACTATTGATATATTGAGGGGATATCTATAACTGGAAAAAAACCATGTCATAACTATCCAAATAATTCCTATTATATTTAATAATCAATTTAATTTGTGAACAATGTTCCTTATCAAATATCTATATTGAGTAAAAGATACAGATTTAACAATATTTTCCTAGTTAATCAAATAACTGTCAAGTATACACCATATGTAAAAATGGTATAAAATTTAAGAAATAATTATACCCATCACATAAGATTATGGATCTCTAAAATAAATTATTTTTCCAAAGGAAATTTCTATAATTAAGTGATTATTTCAAGAGAAATCTAACAATCATAAAAGAAAGTGAGATTGTTGAGAAAACTTTTACCACTTGGTAATTTTAAAGTCAAAACCCTTTGGATGAGATAATTAAAATTAAAACATTAAATAGCATGTATAAAAGAGGATTATTCATATAATATATCAAAATTTTTTACAGATACACCACACAAAATAAGTAAGTGGTGAATATGACATTTATCTCATAGATATAGAAAGTGAGATGAAAATACCTTACCTTGAGTCTGACTTGTCACATGTGTCTCTATATTCCTAAATAATAAAATTATGTTAACTATTTACTTTTTTTATAACCTTTTTAAAGTTTATTATTAATTTTATCTCACCTATTAACAAGTTATATAAAATTACTTAATCGATTAAGTTTAAGCTGAATGTTTTGACCATGTTTGGTTTATGTCTTAAAAATGACTTTGATGGGTGGAATATGGTCAAGGGGTAATTATTTAAACATATGGAAATATAATGGATTTTGAACATGTTTCTATGTCATTTTGGACCTTGTGTTTAAGTTTTAGTCCCTTGTTAAGCTTAATTTTAACTTATTCGCATTAATTAATTTTAACTGAATTCACTAATATTTTTTGTCAAAAACTATACTGACCTAAATATAAATTATAAAATATTATTATTAAAAATATTTAATCCATTTTTATAAATTCCAGTCACATTATTGGTGGAAATTCATTTAAATTTAATCCTGCAGATGGGATAAGAAAGCTGGTTTTTTAAGTAAAAATGTTCAAAAATTTAAAATGTTTTTTATATACTATTTCAATGTGAAATAGATTTGAATGACCTAAATTGGGTTAATTTATGTATAATTGATCTAATTTTACTTTAAAACAAATTTAAAATATAATTTAACTATATACATAAATTATATGAAAATTCATTTTTCAATTATAATTCAGTATTTTCAGTATTCATTAAAAAATGAAACTTCATATAAAAATATCAAAAGTTCGCCCTAAACTGATTTTGGAATAATGATTTCAAAAATGAATTTTATTTTAACATATATATTTTATAAAATTGAAAAAAAAAGTAGTTTTAAAATAGTTGATCGATTAAAAGGCGGAAAATTTGTCTTTTAGAAAAAAAATATAATTTTTAAGCGTAAAACTAGATTTATTCTTATATTATGCCTATAAAAAGTATTAGATGAATATAAAAAGAAATTATTTAATATTTAATATATATATATATATATATATTTAATTAATATCATGAACTAATGGTAATTAATTTAATTTATTATGATAAAACTCCTTTGGAAGCATAAAAATAGTTCTTTACAAAAACATTTCCTATATATTCAATTAGTTTTGATATTAATTTCTATTTAATTGTTAACCAATGAATTCAAAAATATATTTCCATAATTTATTTAATCGTGTTCATAGCCATAAATTTAATGGCTAGGTTTTATCTTATTATATTAAATAATAATATATTAATAATATATTGTTGTTCGGTAAAACTCAATCTTGCATGTAATGCAAACTACCGAACAAAGTCATTCTTGTATGTAACGCAAAATAAATTAGTTTTATCTAAATTAAAAGCTATATAATAGGTTTATTTAAAATATTAAATATATTTTAAAGTATTAGGAAATTATATTCCTTTCTATGTTTGGTGTTGTGTGTCATATATGTTATTAAAAACAATGTTCTTAATTTAGAATTTTGGGGTGTTACATTCTACCAACATTAATTAAATTGTGTCTTGAAAATTTAAACTTTATCTTGATAATTTAGGGTTTATATTTTAAAATAATATTTTTGAAAAATTTACATCATAAATATGATTAACAACACATCTTATTAATAAGAAGGAAAGGGAAATGTGAAGTTCACCACAAAACTAGTATTTCAAATATGAGAACGTTAGTGAAAACTTGGACATGTAAGAGAAATATAAATATCAAGTTATGATGGAGAGTGATAAAGAAGATGTTCAGATGAAAAATGATGACCATAAATCTATAAGATAGAGGTGTGAAAAGGTCATTGATATCAGCAAAAATGATGATAATAGGGAAGTATTTTTGTTTTAAAACCCTTTTCCTAGATTTGAGGAACTATTTCACTCTATAAAAATATAAGTAAATATACATTTCTATTTCAAAACACAATATTTTCATTTTTTTGTGCCATGAACTAAGTCTACATCATCTCTTAGAACAAGTTGCATCATAGGTTGAAGTAATACATCAATATATAAAACCACATCCAAAGTTAAACTTAGACCATTTTATAAATGGTTAACCTTTCCAAAATATTATTATCCAACACTTTAGAATCATTTCCATGGTATTTAGTAGTATCCAATTTACTTTATCCAAATAAATAATCAATTTATCAAACATCATTATCTCAACATTAGGAACATATTAAGGTTTATCTATCCCTAAACCATGTGTTTTACAAAAAGTTTAACTTACTAACAAATCACTTTTCTATTCAACATATGATCTAAAAAATTTAAAGAAAAAGTAATATATAAAAATCCTTATATATTTCCTATATCATATGATGATAACATCATTAATAAAAATACTTTTATAAAAAAATTATTATATACAAATTCATAAGTGTGTTGATCATTTAACTTTGGTTATGTTAATAAAATATGCTTGATCTTTATCCCTTAGATTCTTCTGAGGTATATTCCCTTGATTATTGGGGAATTTTTTTTCATAGTGACCTATCTCCTTGTAGTTGTAATACTGAATAGCAGTGTTTTCCTTCTTTCCTTTGCATTCTTTAACCTAGTGACCTTTTTCTCCACACTTATAAAAAACTCCCAATCCTTTTAGTCATTTACTAGGGTTATTATTTCCAAATTTATCACATGTGGTAAAATAATTCTTACCCTTATTCCCTTTATCTGTTATTTTCTTATGTAATCTATCCTTTTTATTATATAACTTTCCATTACACTGTACAAACAAATGATCCTTCAAAGTTTAATTTCTTGGAAAAAAGGGACATAATACCTTAAAACATAAAATAATCTTATAATCCAATTTAAAGGCTTAATAATATGTTAATACTAAGTAAATTTATTTCATCTTATAACCTAGGTACATACATCAAAGTAAAGGGTGAGCATAAGGCCCGGTAAGGGAAAGCAAGGGAAACAGTTTACATGTGATCTTGAGAAATATCAATAATAACTTGAAGAATATCATAAAATCATGAGAAATAGGAATATCATAATAATAATAAAATGAATTATAACATGGAAATGTGGTCACAAAATTTAAATGAGACATTGATAATCATATCACCAAGGTTTTTCGCAGAGGTGTCATAAAAATTACCAAGGTTATTCACCAAGGTATCGTAAAACATGACATATCTGGAGATTAAATTATTTACAGTATTAATTGGATAAATATTAGGGTTAAACCTTCATATATATTGATTAATTTAACAAAATATAATAATAAATCATTTCATAAATAACTCGTGGAGATTAAAAGAAATGATTTTCATATCAAAATCACGGTGTTTCCAAAAGTGCTTAAAAACTTGATCATTATGTCATTTTCAGACCATGGAAAAGGAATATGGGTTTCATTTATGTTAATATCAGAATAAAATAAATAATTTTTAAATATATTTGTATACCCTTTTAATATAATGGTGCTTGGGTATTCACAAAAAGAAAATAAAATAGAAATTCTTGAGGAGAAGAGGGAAATTTTGAGGAAGTAAATTCGGCAGCATAACGGGTATAAAAAGTTGTTTTGAAAAAGGGTAAGAAGAGAGGGTACGAGGATCTCCAATTCATAAAAAATATTTTTTAATTGAGGGTATGATAAAAAATTTAATATAAGATATTGACCATAATATTTATAATACATATACGAAAATAGATTCTTTAATCAAACAGAAAAGAAGGATAATTCCCTTAACTTGAAGGATAACTCCTAAAACTTGAGGATTGGAACCTTTGGGGATTGAAGATACCTAGGGAGGACTCCTTTGGAGGTAAAAATATCAAATTTTCTTGTATTATGAATTTGTAGTGAAAGTAAATATAGATATTGGTGGGTGTTTATAGAAAAATGGAGGATTTGTTTATTGAATTTTCAAATATAGACCTTGGAAACCTAGGTTGTAAAAAATGAAAAATCATGGGATTTAACATGGTAATATACCATGGTATTGGATACTTGGGACACCTTTTATGTTATTTTAATCCAAAATAGTATACCATTATTTTATATTACTTATTTTGTTGAGGAAAAGTAAAGTATCCTCAAAATAGCATTTTTAAAGTTAAAGTTTCCATTTTAGAATTTGGAAAGTAAATTATAGATTAGGAAACTGATTTAAATCTATTAAAATACTTGATAATAATAAATTAACATATTTTAGGTCTTGTATTTTGTTTAATTAGTTATTACATCATTTTTACATAATTATGAATTTATTAAACATGCCAAAAAACTCAAACTGTATTTTTACTATTCATGAAAAAATAAATTATTTTAGAAAATTCTCATAAATTCATCCTAACCTAATTTTTTTGTGATTATTTTAAAAATGATATTTATTTATCATAATAATTATCTAAATGTGATAATTATAACTTTTAAATATAAAAATCCTTATTTAATAAAAATAATAGTGGATTGAAAATGCATAGTAAAATTCTTAACACTTGAAAAAAAATTATCATTTATATTTAAATAAGAGTGTTTATAGAATAATATTTCATTAAAATAAATAATATTAATAATATTTTAGTTTATTATAAATATTTATATCTTTTCTAGAAAATACAATTTTTGTCCGAAAAAACGATTTATCAAATTCCATCTCAGTTTTATTAAGAAAAATTATTCTTAAAACATAATTGATGGAATAAAAATTTTATTTATTCATTGGAATTACACTTTAAGTAAATGGGCCTCAAAAAATGAACTCTTATTACACCTACATACTCCCTAAGAGTAAGGTTTTCAATGGTGGTAGATTCATGGGGTGGCTCGATTAGCATCGCTCGAGTGGTAATTTCCAATAACTTGAATTTATCCCATAGATAATTTCATTCTAACTTTACATGCTGAAGATTGGATTGCTTTTGGTTAAGGTAAAATGTAACACTCCGACCCCAGTTACCCAGAGTTGGTGCATTATTACATAACATTGGCATGATCACAAGGTATCAAATCCCGAAAGACCGATCAGTTTAGTAGCCTTGGAAGTACTAGATACATACATAAGTTTTACATTTCATTATAAAATGAAAAACAACAACAACATTGTCTCCTTTGACCACATTAATTTACCTTATACTATCCCTATAGGTCAGTCATAATATACTTCTTTGTATCCTAGGAAAAATAAAACATAGAAAGGGGTGAACTCAAATGCTCTGTAAGGATAACAATATAGAGGAAACTTTCACAAATAAGCATAAACATTTAAGGCAAGGTATAAGACTAAAACATTAGCCTTTTAAACTTAAACTTAAGCATAATATGGAAAATATAAATCAAATAATTCCATTTACTTATTCACTTGTATATTCTTCTAGTCAAATAATCACATGCAATATCAATAGCCAATTTCATAATGATGGAATGCATAATGCCAGACTTCATAACCACATAGTCAAGGCCTCATGCCAAGAATGAAAATAAGATTTTGTCAAGGCCTTGTGCCAAGACACTAGTTTATCTCATGAGACCTACTGATGCATCTAGGATCTATATCGGGCTCCACCCATCACTTACTAAGTCCAATTCATTCCTCATATGAAAAGTTTGAAACATAATATAAACATTCATATTACAACTAGCATACGAAATGTTAATACTTTAACCATAAACCATGAATGGTATAAAAATAACACATCCACATTAAAACATATCACAAAACATTAAATACAATATGGAAGATTTTTATCTTAATAAATCAACTTCAAACAAGTGTAAAATCGATCAAAGGATGTTGACATGGATGAAATAAAAACTATTTGAGAGAAATATCTATTTATATTTTGAAATCATTTAAAAGTCACATAATTATAAAATAAAATATTTATTTTTGAAAAGATACTTATAATCTTGTAAGGTAAGATTAAAATATGTTATAATGATGGAAAATAGGTGCACTCGCTATATAAGTTAAAAACAGTCTTACCTTAATTTGTCGAAAAGGTCATAGAGTGCCTTGTTTGGGAAACGATGGAAAGGTCCCTTTCAAAACATTTTATAAAATTTAACCAATGGTGTAAATTAATTTAACCCATATTCTATTAAATAGTAAAAAAAATGAAATACATTTTTGAGAAACACTGATGTGGATGATAAAGAGGTCACAATAGATACTCATGTGTAAACAACCTCTGATAATAAAGAGACAGTGAAATTTAACCCTTACCTTGTACTTTTCCTTGATCGAGGGTACGTTAACCTCCTGTATAATAGTTAAATAATTGTTATTAAATTATAAAATAACCATATACATAAATATGATATCATATATGATCTTCTAATATTGCTTTATTAATAATATTTCAGTAGTATCATCGTTTTGGGTGTTAACTTATTCGTTTTTCTTTATATTCTTGGTTATGTAAGTCATGTTTGATATGGATAGGATGTATTTTATTCATATACATAATTATATTAAGTTCTTAAAAATTATTTTTAATCATAAAAAGAAAATTACTCTTGAATGATTATGATGGGGAATGAATTTCATCGCATTCGTGGAGACAGTAATCCGTGCGTACGCACGTGCGACAATATCATTATATTTATGGTGAAATCGTATGTAATTGGATGGTATATCATATATAAATAATAATTAATATTTTATATTTATTATTTACATCATTTATACTCATTATTATACCCATCCAAATAATGAAGTGTTTGAATAACAAACTACACCACGACGTGGAGACGGTAAGCCGTATGTACGCACGTATGGTGACTTGTCATTCATAGGATGGATAGAATAATGAATATGGTTGTACCATATTTATAATAACATCATATTATGTATAAGGTACTTGAGTTATTATTTTGGTATGGAAACAACAAATAAATAGGAAGTGGAAGAAGAAAAGAACTTTGAAAGGGGTGGTGAAATTATTACCTCTTCTTCGGGTGTTTCCTTTTGAGTTGATCAAAAGGGCTCCTTAGGTTGTATTTATGATAAAATTAAGGCCTATAGGTTGAATTTAGGATATTTGGGAGGATATTTGGTCAGGTGTTGGACAATCAAAATGGCTTTGGAGGTGTGATTTTGAGAGAAGGGGAAGTCTCCTTTTATAAGAGAGGTGATGGTCACTTTAGGAAAATCTCGAAATATTATTTTATTATAAAATCATATTCGGTTTATAATGGCTCAAAAATGATTTATTTAGAGTATAAGGTAGTTATGGTTCGAAAAAATCTCAAACAATATATTTTAGACAGGTTTAGGTCACCATATTAACCTTATCTTCTAGATTTAACTCTTAGTTAAATTGTTTAACTTTTACCATGTATTCTTGTATTATTATATTATATGGTTAATAATATTACTATAAAATTAAAATAAAACCAAAAGTGATTAATTAATGATATATATATTATTATATAAGTCCTTTGGCCTAACCTTAGTTTTTTAGGACTATTATATCATTTAATAATATAGTATTTTTTTTTAAACTCATTTATGTCAATTTTGACACTATTTAATAATTGATTTTTTTGGAAGTCATAACATCATTATTACTTAGAAAAAAATTCATTGAATCAACCCTAACATGTCATATTGTTCTAGAAAATTATTGTAATGCATCAAAAGTCTCAATTTATATTTATTTGTATATTTATAACATCAATTATTTTAACCTTTCATTAAAAATGTAATTACTGCATCATCATTGTGTCATAAATAAATTTAATTATTTAATTTCTAAAAATTATAAATAAAATACCACTATGTAGGAAATATTTTTAGATTTATAATTAATATTTATATTTGAATTTATCTTATGTGTAACCCTATATTAAAAATGGTTTATTTATTAAACTTTGAATTTAACACTTTTAATTCTTCTTTAAATAAAATAATAATAAATGCCCTAATCTAATCCAAGTGGACCAAAAGGATCATATTTTATTCCTAAGGTTTATTTTGGTCGAAATAAACTTATCCAATAGAATTAGGACATGTGTTAGTGTAATTATAATATCATTTTTACCTTTAATTACACTATCTACTTTTAACCATGGTAAATAAAAGTTAAAAGTTACTATTCACCAAAAATTATTTTCATCATATTGAAACACGTTTTACTTATTTATATCAACTGTGTCTCTCAGATTTTTGAAATTCAATTCAAATAAGCGGTAAAATTAATTTTTATGTAAATTTGCAAATGCTCCTAGAAGGTGGGTAGAAGACGGTAAAAAGTTCAATAAAATTTTATATATCTAATATAATTATAAAATGACTCCAATGAATTAAATTGAACATATATAGGTATTATTTATCTATTTTTACCTAAAATAAATTTAAATAAAATAATTAATTATTTAAATAAAAAGTGGGTTCTAAACAATAGCGCAGTGTTTTCCACTATTCATCAAAAATTGAAGGTTTTCATAAAAATACCAAAAATTCACCCTAAGATAATTTCAATATTATGAATTAAAAGATGAATTCTATTTTGAAAAATAAAATTTATAAAATTTCAAAAAGTGGGTATTACTATTCATAACGGCTAGTTTGATTCATCGTGGTGTGTTAAAACTCCAAGTTGTGTATAACACAAGATGCTGCATTATTCAAAGGGATATGTACTGTAGAAGATTTGGGTGTTATAGAAAACCCCAGTGATGCTAGCTCCCTCCCAAGATCCGACTGATGGGATTCAAATAGAATGACTCTACTGGTTGAGGTGATCGACTCTTATTTATGTATAAATTATTCTTTATCATTTCTACTTATAAATTATAATGTAAAAATTATTACCAAGAGTAAAGTTTCCAATGATCATATTGAACAATGGTCATATTTACCAATGTTCATATTGATCAGCGATCATATTAACCAACAGTCATATTATGGTCCAATCTTTATAGTCACATTTAAATTTATACTCACTTCATTATTAAAGAGATATAGTTTTTTTTATTACAAAACAATATAGCACACATTTTCTCAGGAAACAAATTTCATTCAAAAAAAATTATGGTTTGTTACATTCTTCCCCCCTTAAGAAATTTAAACCCTAAAATTTCAACTCATTCTCTCAGTTGAGAAAAGGTGTGGGTACTTATGTCTCATTATTTCCTCTAGTTCCCATGTCACTTCTTCATATTTGTGGTTCCTCGACAACACTTTGATAAGGTGGGTAGTCTTGTTGTGTAGAACCTTGTCTCTACAGTCCAAGATCTTCATCGTCTACTCCTCATAAAAGAGGTCATATTCCATTTGTACCACCTTAGGATTGAGTACATGTGAAGGGTCAGGTATGTACATTCTCAAGATATATATGTGGAATACATCATGATCTTGAAATATATTTGGAGGAATTTCAAGATGATAGGCCACTTCTCCTATGCGATCAAGGGTTTCATAGGGTCTAATATACTTGGAGATATAAGCTTTTACTTCTTCCCAAACCACATGAATCTCTTCCAAGGTGAAATTTGAAGGAAGAATTTATCGTCAACATCAAACTCCAAGTCCCTTTAATGGTTTTCATCATATATCTTCTACCAACTTAGAGTATCCTTTATGTTTTGTTGGATGTAATGAACATTTTCTATCATCTCTTACATAATATCTAGCCCAAGAAGTTTTCTCTCACCAACTTCATTCCAAAAATTTGGAGTTCTACATCGCTTCCCATATAAATATTTATAGAGTGCCATTTAAATACTCGAATAAAAGCTATTGTTGTATGAGAACTCAAAAAATATGATATGTTGATCCCACCCACATTTAAATTCCATTTAGCATGTTCTCACCATGTCCTTGAGTGTATGAATAGTCCTTTCAGATTGGTCATCAGTTTGGGGGTGATAGGTTGTACTGAAATTCAATTCAGTATTCAGAGCATACTGAAGACTTCTACAAAATTTTGATGTGAAACTTGGATCATGATCAGAAATGGTAGAAAGTGGTACCCCATGAAACCTCAACACTTCCTTTATGTATATATTGTAAAGTTGTTCAAGAGATAAATCTTTCTGAATAGCGGTGAAATGGTATATCTTGGTGAGACGACACACTATAACCCATATCCCATTGTTTCCTTTGGTTGTTCTCAAGAAACCAGTGAAAATTATATGGTGATATTATCTCACTTCCATTTTGGTATTGGTAGTAGTTGGAATACCACTTTAGTAAGTTGTCTCTCTGCCTTTACTTGTTGAAACACCAATCACCTTATAATGTAGTCATAAATCTCCCTTTTCATGTTATCTTACCAATAATGATCACAAAGGTCCCTATACATTTTAGTGCATTCGAGATTTATAGAAAATGTAGAGCTATGAGATTCATCCATTATCTCCTTCTTTATTTCTGGAATAGATGGAAGACATAGCCTTGTATGAAATTTTAGTATACCTTCTTGATCAATATTAAACTCAGGAAACTTCTCATTTTTTCACATCCTCTATCTTTTTCTATAAACAAGGATCTTACCTTTGATATTTTTTTATCTTCTCTATTAATGATGGTTGAGAAATCATTTGGGATAGGTTTGATGATGTGTATTCTCTTATTATTCCCATTTCAATATTTACTAGGTCTTTGATCAAAGGATCTCCTTGAATCCTCATCATTTTTAGCACAAAATGGTCTTTCCTGCTTAATGCATTAGTGATTCTGTTTTTTATTCTAGGTTGATAATTAATTGAACAATCATAGTCTTTAAGAATTTTCAACCATATCATATGTATCATGTTCTATTCATTTTGTGTGAAAATATACTTCAAACTTTGGTAGTCTATGTATATATCACATTTCTCCCCATAAAGATAGTGCTTCCATATCTTCAGAGAAAAAACAACCACAGCTAGATCTAGGTCATGCGTAGGATAATTATTCTCATAAGGCTTTAACAGTTGAGATGCATAAGCAATCACCTTTTCATTTTTCATGAGGTCTCACCCAAGACCTTTCAAAGATGCATCGCTAAAAATAATGAATACTTCTATGATAGAGGGTGGATTTAACATGGGTGTAGTAACCAATCTCTTCTTTAGCTCTTGTAAACTTTCTTCACACTCTTTTTTATAGATGAACTTGGTCTCTTTTCGAGTTAACATGGTTAGTGGATTAAAACATAATAAAAAAAATTCAAAAATCTCCTCTAATATCCTGCTAAACCAAGGAAACAAAGAATCTCAATTACTGTTATAGGGTGAGGCCACTTCTCCACAACCTTTTTCTTATAAGGATCAATTGAGATTTCGTTATTGGTTACTATGTTCCCCAAGAAAGAAACATATTGTAACCAAAATTCACATTTACTAAACTTTACAAAAAACCTATCCTTCATCATAGTTTTCAATATAACCCTTATATGATCCTCATACTCGTCACGAATTTTGTAATAAATCATAATATCTTCGATAAAAAATACCACAAAGTTATCAAGGTAGTTCTTAAATACTATATTCATAAAATATGTAAAAATAGCAGGTGCATTGGTCAAGATAAAGGGCATAAAAATCATAATTCCTATATCATGATAGGAATTCAGTCCTTGTAATATATTCTTTATTCACCTTCAATTAATGATAACCAGATCAAAGATAAATCTTGGAGAATAATTGAACCCCATGAAGCTAGTCAAATAAATCATCAATCCTTGGAAGGGGGTAATTGTTCTTCACTGTGATTCTATTAATTTCTCAATAATCAATTCATAACTGCATTGATCCATCCTTATTATTCATAAAGAGAATAGGTACCCCCTAAGGAGACACACTTGGTCGGATAAACCCCTTATCCAAAATATCTTGGAGTTGTTTCTTTAATTCTTCTAGCTCCATGTTTTTCATTATGTATGGGGTTTTTGATATTGGCTTGGATCCAGGAATGAGTTCAATGGAGAACTCTACCTCTCTTTCTAGGAGAGGTCCAGGTAAATCCTCAATAAATATGTCAATGTATTCCTGAACAATGGGGAAATTTTCTAAAATAATAAAAACATAGTTAGAAATGTGTTTCTTTAAATAATATTATAATTTTAAAGTAATTTTATGTCTTAAAACATCAGGCTTAAATATTTTATTATTAACAAATTACATTTTCTATAACTCCTTCATAATGGTATATAAAAATATTATGATTAACCAAAAATATCCCCTAAGAGTGTCAAAACAGAAGTGTAGCAAGACCCGTTGTCATGCACCAGTACCTATTTGAGTCTATCTCAAAGTATTGTTTTCAAGTGTTCCCCTAGATACATCTATGCGAGAGCCACATCCACTTGTTCATATCTAGACATGAATTTCTTTTCTTGGAAACCACTTACTTAATACTTTACCAAAATATCAGGATGTTTTACTATATTTTAACTTGTCCCTAAGGTTATTCCTAAAGTTTTCAAATCCTAATTTCCACAAATAACTAAACCTTCCTTTTATACGAACTATGGAATCCTACATTTTTATTACATAACTTTTCATTACATTGTATAAACATAGGATCTTGTAAAGTTTAGTTTATTGGAAAAAAGGTGCATAATACATGGAAACATAAAAAATTATGTTGATCCACTTGAAATAATTCATCATATGTTCATCCTAAGTACATTTATTGCATCTCATAACCTGGGGAGATACATCAAAGTAAAGGGTGAGCATAATTCCCAGTAAGGGAAATAAAGGGAAACAGTTTATTTGTGATCTTGAGAAATATCAATAAGAACATGAGGAATATCATAAAGGCATGAGAAATAGGAATATCATGATAATAATAAGATGAATAATAACATGGAAATGTGGCTGCAATATTTAAATGATACATTCATAAGCATATCACCAAGGTTTATCGCTGAGGTGTCATAAAAATTACCAAGGTTATTCACCAAGGTACCGTAAAACATGTCATATATAGAGATTAAATTCTTTACCAAATACATTAGATCACTATCAGGACACACCCTTCATGTGTTTTAATCTATTTTAAACACATATATTATAATAAACTATTTCATAAATAACCTATGGATATTAAAAAAACAGGTTTCATATCAAAATCGTGGTGTTTAAAAAAGATCTTAAGAACATTGTCATTATGTCATTTATATCCCATGAAAAAGGAATGTGTGTTTCAAATATGTTAATCCCAGAATAAAATAAATCATTTTTAAATCTAGTTTTAAATCCTTGTAAAATAAGGAGTCTTGTGTATTCACAAAAATAAAAATAAAAGATAAATTATTGAGGAGAAGAGGGAAATTTTGAAAAGTAAATTCGACAGGATAATGGGTATAAAATGTGGTTTTGAAATAGGGTAAAACTAGAGGGTACATTGGTCTCCCATTCATAAAACATAATTTCTAATTGTGTTTATGCTAAAAAATTTAATATAAAAGAGTAACCATAACATTTATAAGACATATACGAAAAGTGTTTCTTGAATCGAAAAGAAAAGAAGGATAATTCCCTTACCTTAAAGAGTAACTTATAAAAATTGAGGATTGGGACCTTGTGGAATTGAATACACCTTGGGAGGAATTCTTGTGAGGTAAAAGTTTTAGATATTCTTTGAGGGTGAATTGGTAGTGAAAGGAAATTGAAAATGGGTGGGTATTTATAGAGGCCTTCGAAACTTAGGTTATGAAAAATGAAAAACCATGGGCTTTCCCAAGGTATTTTACCATGGTATTGGATACTTCGGACAAATTTTATGTTATTTTAATTGAAAATAGTTGATCATAATTTTATATTACTTATTTTGGAAAGTAAAAGTAACGTTTCCTCAAAATAAATTTTTTTAAGTTATAGTTTTCATTTTATAATTTGGAAAGTAAATTATAGATTATGAAATTGATTTAGATCTATTAAAATAAATAATATTAATAGAATAAAATATTTTAGTTTTTTTATTGTGGTTAATTAGTTATTTCATCATTATGAAATAATTATGAAGTCATTAAACATATCGAAAAACTCAAATTGTATTTTTTACTATTCATGAAAAAATAAAGTATTTTAGAAAATTCTCATAAATTAACCCTAACCTAATTTTGGGGTGATGATTTAAAAAATGATATTTATTTTATTAAAATAATTCTCTAAATATGATAATTATAACTTTTAAATATAAAAATCCTTATTTATTAAAAATAATAGTGGATTGAAAATGCGTAGTAAAATTTCTCACACTTGAAAAAAAATCTATCATTTATATTCAAATAAGAGTGTTTTTATCATACTATTTCATTAAAATTTTCATTATTCATAATATATTATTTTATTATAAATATTTATATCTTTTCTATAAAATAAAATTTTTGTTCAAAAAAATAGATTTATCAAATTTCATCTCAATTTTAGTTAGAAAAACTATTCCGAAAATAAAATTAATGGAATAAAAAATTTTATACAATGTAATTACACTTTAAGTAACTTGGGCCTTGACACATAACCCCTTATTAAACCCACATACTCCCTAAGATTATGGTTTTCAATGGTGTTAGATTCATGGGGTGGCTCGTCTAACATCACCCGAGTGGTAATTTCCACTAACTTAAACTTCTTTTATATGTGATTTCATATTAGATTTACTTATTGAAGCTCGGATTTGGCTTTGTAAAGGGATAAATCTTGTGATTCTACCTCCCTCCCAAGCTTTACAGATGGGATTCAAATGGAATGATTCTAATAGATGAGTTCATCTACTCTTCTTTTATATCAATTATTCTTTATCATTTCTATTTATAAATTATTACCAAGAGTAAAGTTTCCAATGATCATATTGACCAATGGTCATATAACGATTGAATATAGATAGTAAAATTTAAATTTATACTCATCTAATTATTAAAGAGATTTAGTTTTTTTATTACAAAATAATATAACACACATTTTCTTAGGAAAAAAATTTCAATCAAAAAAAATTATGGGTCATTACATTACCCTTACTTTCTCTTCTTCTCTTGCTTCCCTTTGAATCCATAAGACTTAGAGAATTATTTCTTTATCTTGATAGAACATAAAACTATTTCATCATATGAGTAAAATGTTTAAGACACCACTTCCCTTTAGATACTTGGCTTAAGTCCTTCAAAGAAATGATCAATCTTATATACCGTGTTGTGTATGAAATCTATAGCATACCTTGCTAACATGGTAAAGGTAGCTTCATACTTTGCAACAATTTCTTCCTCCTTTTTCTTTAAACTAAGTAACTTTCTATTCATCTCTATTTTTTTATCATGAGGGAAATATTTATTGAAGAATTTCTCCATAAAAACATTCATTTCTATAATTTCTATTTCCTCTTCCTTTTTAGTATTCTATATCAATGACCACTATTTATTTTCATCTCCATTGATACAATACACTAAAAATTTAACCTTTTACTTTTCACCATATCATAATGTTATAAATATCTTCTCTAAAGACTCAATCCATTGTTCAGATAACATTAGATCATCAGTCCCACTAAATGATGGGGGTCTCTATCACATAAAGCAATCTAACATTGGATAATCTCACTATGGAACAGGTTTATCCATTAGGGAAAGGTTATTTTTAATGAATTGGTTAATATTCCTTAATATATCTATAAATTTATACATTTCAATATAATCTACATTTATGTTCTCATCAGGAAAACCTCTGCATTGGCCATGAGTATTAATATCATTCATCCTTCCAAGATCCATTTCTAAACAATGGAATATATTGGATTAGCTTCTAAAATTATGAATTTTAAATCATAATGTATAATTCCAAATATGGTGTTATGATTAACATTAAAAAAAATTCATCATAAATCAGAGAATCATAAACTTTAGTTTCTTTGGGGGCATATTTACTTTTAAATCCTTCATAATGGTTTGTGAGGAAATGTGAATTATCTTAAGTGTATCCCATGGGGGTGTCAAAAAAAGTGTGCAGTACAGCCCGTTTTTGTGTAATAGGTTATGCATGAGTCAGTACTAATGCATAGTTTCAGATTTTTTACCCCTAGGTACATCTATTCCAGAACCACATCCACATATAGTATCTAGACAGTGATGTTTTTCTAGGAAGACCCACATAATCTTTGCCTTATCAAAACATTAGTATGTTATTATATACTTATCATCAAATTATACCTTAGGATTATCTTCCCTAATCTATTTTTTCCTAAATCTAGTTTTTGAATTTTCTATTAAACCTCCATTTGATACTAACTATAATGTCCCAACCCCAGTATCCTAGAAGTGGTGCCTTACTTTATTAAATTGGCGTGATTATAAGGAATCAAATCCTGATAGACCAATCATTTTAGCAGTTTTGGAAAACCGTATTACAGAAATGTTACCCATATTACATTGGGGAATATAAAATAAAACATTATACATAATAAAATTAAATGAATATCATCCATGAAATCTCATTCAAGGATTTCTCATTTATATCCTAGTGAAAGGAAACAAAATAAGGGTGATCTCAAATTATCAGTAAGGGTAAATATAAAAAAATCAGTAATTAATCAATGATAATAATAAACATGGAAAGTTAAATAATTTATCACACATTCCATTTATATAACTCTATAAAGAAATATCAATATAAAAGGGTATGTAACTGAAACATATGTCATTTAATCAATAAACTGATAATAAACTACATCCATATATAGTGTCAAAGAGAAAATATCATGGATAAATAATAACTAAATATGAATGAAGGTCTTAATTATTTTATGCTATGTTTCCTAAGTACAAGGTACCCTACCATGAAGTACTTTCACAATATGGTTTATAATATATCAAGTAAAAACCCATCTTATTGGAAAAATGATTCATCTCATGAGACTACCGATGCATCGAGGGGATATATATAACCATGACCCACCCATGTTATACCTATCCAAATAATTCCTTATATATATATAATGTTAAATTTAATTCTTGAACAATTTACTATATCAAATATTCATATTGATTAAAATATACGGATTTACCAATATTTCCCCAGTTATTCAAATAATTGTCAAGTACACACTATATATAAAAATGGTATACAGTTTAAGAAATAATTATACCCATAACATAAGGGTATGTATATCTAAAATAAATGTTATTTCCAATGTAAAATGGTTATAAGGAAGTGATTGTTTCAATATAAAGTTAACAGTCACAAAATAAAGTGAGATTACAAAGATAACTTTTACCACTTGGTAATTTTTAAGTCAAAACCCTTTAGATGAGATAATTCAAAGTAAAACTTTAAATAAAATTAATATAAAATGATTAATGATATAATATATCAAAAAAAATAGATACACCACACAAAATAAGTAAGTGGTGAATATGACATTTATCTCACGGATGTAAAAAAGTGAGATGAAAATATCTTGCCTTGAGTCTGACTTGTCATGTGTGTCTCTATATTACTAGATAATAAACTTATTTTAATTATTTACTTTTTCTATAAATAATTTCATGTTTATTATTAATTTTATTTCACTTATTAACAAGTTATAAAAAATTACTAAATCAATTAATTTTAAGTTGAATGTTATGACTATATTCGTTTTATGTCCCAAAAAACCTTTGATAGCTGGAATATGGTCAAGGGGTCATTATTTAAACATATATAGAATAATAATCAAGAAATAATTATAATATTTATAAATAAATTATATTTTAAAACCAATCATGGAATATGGTTATGAAAAATTAATTAATGTTATGATCACAGAAATGGTAGGTCATATGTATGCATGAATAGCATTTTAATTTTTCAATGATCATTATGGAAAGAAGTAAAGTAACATTTATCTTTACATAATTATGATTATATAATAAATAACATATTATATAATCATATATACTTTTATATATAATTTTTATGATGAAAAATGAATCACATTGCTTTGAGGATGTGGTAGTCCACACGTCCATGAATGATGTTATCACTTTTTCAGTGTGTGAAAGGGTAATAATAAAAATGATATATTATAATTCCAGAAATTTAAATATTTAATTAATATAATACATATGTTTTTTATTTCACATATTTTAAATTAAACTCATTATTAATACATTCCATGTAATGTGTGAACGTATCAAATCGCTCTGAGGAGGCGGTAGTCCACATGTCCACAAACGATGTTATCGTATTTACAAAAAGTGTAAAGCATGAAGGTATGTGTTATATAAAAATTATAGAAGTATGAAGATAACATAAATAACATATATATCATATAAAAATATATTTTTCATCATAATAACCAAAAATTATAGGTGGTAAATAAAAAATGAACGACATCGTTTCGCGAGGCGGTAGTCCTCCATACACATGAAAAGAAAATTCATTACCCATTTGATGGAAGTGTGTATAGGTTTAGGTAAAAAACATAGAATAACAACATATAAGTATATTGAGGATACTTATGTTATTATATAATAATATAATAAGAATAATTTAATGGTTTTATAAATAAATAAAACAAAGGTGGTAGTTGGAAAATGTTACCTCTTTTTTGAGTAACTCCTTTTAGTTTTCACCAAAAGACTTACTTGGATTTATTTATGACCAAATTGAGGATTCTAGGTTTATTTTATGGATTTTGGAGCTTATTTTTTAGGTTTTATATTATTAAAAGTGAATTATAGTTGTTAATAATTGATAGGGGCAGGTTTCTTTTTATAGTGGAGGAGGAGTGGCATTCTTGTAAATATAAAAAGGTAAACACTATTGAGAGGTCTCTCTTATATTATGTGCATCCAATAATGAACATAATTATATAAAAGTGATTATATGGTATAAATATTCCCATAAAATAGGTTTTGGACATGTTTATAGGTCATTTTGGCCCTTATTTTTAAGGTATATTCCCTTATTAAGTTTATTTTTAGCTTAATTGCATTATTTAATTTTTACTTCATTCACTAATATTTTTGTTCAAAAAATTAAATTTACCTTACTATAAATTATAAATTATTATTATTAAAAAATATTGTGTCTATTTTTATAAATTTTAATCACATAATTGGCAGAAATCAATTTAAATTTAATTCTACAGACAGGATGAGGAAGTGGGTTTTTTAAGTAAAAATGTTCAAAAGTTTGAAATGTTTTTTATATCCAATTTCAATTTTAAATTTATTAAAATGACCTAAATTGTATTAAATTATGTATAATTTATCTAATTATGATTTAAAACCAATTTAAAATTTAATTTAACTATATAAATAAATTAGATGAAAACTTAGTTTTCAATTAAAATTCGGTATTTTTCACTTTTCATTAAAAATGAAACTTCTTGTAAAAATACAAAAATTTAAACCTAATATAATTTTGAAATTATTATTTCAAAAATGGAATTTGTTTTACGTATAAATTTTATAAAATTAACAAAATTTATTTTTAAAGTAGGTGTGCCATTAAAAGGCGTCAAAATTGTTTTTTAGAAAATATACAATTTTTAAGCATAAAACTGGATTTATTCTTATCTTATACCTATAAAATATATTGTATGAATATAAAAAATATTTTATTGAATATATAATATATATATATATATATCATTAATATAATTCACTAATTGTAATTAATTTAATTTATTATGATAAAATTTCTTTGGAAGCATAAAAATAGTTCTTTATAAGAACATTTCCTATATATTCAATTGGTATTGATATTCATTTCTATTTATAAGTTAAAAAATGAATTAAAAATGTATTTCCATAATTTATTTAATCTTATTAATAACCATCAATTTAATGTCTTGGTTTTATCTTATTATATTAAATAATTATATCTTAATTATATATTAGTGTTCAGTAAAACTCGGTCTTGCGTGTAACGCAAACTACCGAACATAGTAGTTCTTGCATGAAACACAAACTAACTCAATGTTGTGTGAATTAAAATATATATAATATATTTATTTAAAATATTAAATATATCATAAAGTCTATGGAAATTATATTTCTTTATATGCTTGGTGTTGCATGTCATGCATGCTATTAAATACAATGTTTTTGCTTTAGAATTTAGAGGTGTTTCATTTTCAAGAGAGGATGACCCAAAAACTCATGATAATCTATGTGGGAGGTGTAAGTAGGCTAGATATATTTCAAATGACTATTTGAACATAATGCTAGCCCAAATGGATATTCTAAAGAAGATGAAGCTTACACTAGGTGATCCTTCTAATTTTATTTCAATATTTCAAAGTTGGTGGATTACCTTATGAATAAGTAAATATTGGTTAATTTTAACTAATCGTCATCAATCATCTAATATGATGATTAATTGATAGAAGGTGTGTTATATTTATGTTCATTTTGTTTATTTTCTATTCTTCTAACAAATTATTTTTCTAATTGATTTTAAGTTTCTGAAAGGTTTAGACATGTTTGATATCTTTGAAATCTATCATAAGCATTTCACACCAACCACTTTCAAATTAACTCATAAGAGGCACCCAAGTCCCTTTTTATATAATATCTTAACTAACACATATAACATTCACACATCATTAAGAGGTTATATAGTATTCCACAAGAAAATATTCTAGGTTTAACCCCATTTTATAGTTCCCTATAATAAAGACATATTTAACATATCCCAAGCTATATATTTATTCAATGTAGTTGTTTTAAAAAAATTATAATTAATATATATAACTTACAATTGAATAAATTTTCATTACATAATTTATTTCAATAGAAAATTTATAAAATATTGTCATATCTGATGCCTCTCATGTTTTTGGCATCATAGTCTACCCCAAAGTGTGGAGTTATTTTATAGAACCATTGTTTTTTCCTCACAGCTCACCATATTACATGATCTATGTTTTCCTCACAGCCTCACCATAGAGAAAATTATAACAAAACTAAAAAATATATTAATTAATATAAATAAAATAATAATATTACATTAAATACAATGAACTTTATTACCCATATTTGTACCTAATAATTATCCTTTACTTCATTTGGAAGGTGTCACCATGAGAGTGGCCTAGTGGGAATGATTTCATAGTATTATGAAAGTGTCTCCATAAAACTCATACAATCTCACCCTATTTTTTCAATCAATTGATTATCCTGGTTGTACTCAACCATCATTTGTGTGTGGTGGTTCCACACTACACGCATGCATGTATACCCATTCCTCCTAGTGGCAAATCCATATATGAAATAAAAAAATAAATATTATATCAATACATCTTATAATGAAGATAAATTATGATAAAATATATTTACTGTGGTTCTATAAATATACTTGAGGCAGTATGATCTGTGGGTGTTGCTGGATCCCTAGGATTTGAAGGATCATCAACCAGTATAGAAGGAGTGGGACCCAAAATCTTCTTCAGAGGATCATAATGTGTCATAGTAGATGTCAAGTAAGGATGAATGTAGAATCTTGGGAAGATGTAAGTAGAAGTAACGGAATATGGCGTAGAATTTTTTTGGAAATGTATAATATGGACGGAGAGTAGAATCCATCATCGGATAAGGAAAAGAAAGGTGAGGAGGATCAAATGAAAATGGTGGGAAAAACATGGGTAGCCTATATATATCAGGTGCCTCTAATGACACAATGGGATAATAAGGTGTTCTAGATGGTATGTCAGAGGAACGGATAGGTTGTGATCTAGTATATCGAGTGGTGTGCATATCTATAGTACCCCCCCCCCCCCACACACACACACACACACGTCGTCTAGATGAAAATTGTTACCACTAGGCTCATCGGAGAATAATTATCTCCTAGGTGGTGGATCCTGGTTAAAAGTTAAAAACAAAATTAATCGCATGAAATTATATGTTATTTATATGTATATTTGAAATAAAATACTCACAACAGACACCAAAGTAGGGACACCCATCTCTTTCATGCAATGATTAGTTTTTTTCATCCTTTTTCTTCATATCTCTTCAATGTTTTTCATTTCCTACATTTGAAAAAAAATTGAATTAATTAGAATTTCATAACTAATGTGTAAGACAAATAAGAAATAATATGGTACATGACTTAATTAAGGAATACTAATTTTCAAACCAAATAAAGGATACATAGTGATATAACAAAATCATTTTTTATTTAGTGGGAATATTATTAAAACATAAAATATGTGTCATGGAAAAATTAATACATTCAAATTATCATGTTTATAATGGGTATGATATAGTTTTCTTATATTTTCCATTCAATCAAATTCAATATTTTTTAGGTCATTTGGTTCATTTTGGTCAATTAATTATGTCATTTTTCCATTTTTTGGGTTAGGTCATTTGGTTCATATTTTGGGTAGGTAATTTTGTCATTTTTTTGGTTAGGTCATTATTTTAATTTATTTCTATTTTAATTATAATTAGTTTAGGATGTTTCAATTCAATTCATCTCATTTTTTCCAGTTTAATTATTTTAGTTTTGTTTGATTTGGTAGGTTCTAATACAGTTCAATTAAATATTTGAAAATTTAACCCAATGAAAACTATAACCAGTACATATTGAAAATGAACATGAAGGTTAAGTTGGATACAAAATATTCGTAACCAATATTAAAGAAATTTTAATAGTACCAACCTTAACAACCCAAGTTGAGCTAAACCAAAAATACTGAGAACTCATACATATGATTCTATATATTTCCAACCATAACTTTAGGTTCACAAAAAACTCTGATAATTGAAGTATTGGAGTCATTTTAAGTGATAAATTGATTGGGGATAATGGTAACAGGGATGGTGTCAATTTCTTCATCACCATCATCAAAAAATATATCTTGGGATTACTTCAATAATGACACCAAATTGAGGTTTTTGATGATATTTCACATAAAAAAATCTCCATTAATACAAATATATATGGATCATCAGTAGAAAGAGTGTGAGTCATGTCAATAACTCAAAATACACAATCATCAATAAATGTGACATGCCTCATCATAAAATAAAACCACTTTCATTTCATCATAGTGACTCGACCATGAGAGTAATAATCCAATATTAGTATTTTCTCAATGAATCCAGAATAAGATACATTTTCAAATTGATGTCTAATATCTGATGCACTAGCAAAAAAGTCCGTTGTGGTAGTTATCATAACACCATATTGTTGTGTTTTCATATTCATTAATCATTTAATGATAATAAATTTGCACCCATTGATCACAATTGGTTTTCCTTTGTGAACCACATAATTAGGACCAAAAGCCAAATCTCTTATTTTCTCAAAGATAGAGTCACTAGGAAAACTCAATACCTGAAATATAAATGAATATTAAAATTAACTAAATATTAATTTTATTAATTTTTTACAGTAATAATTATATATTAATTTCAACTAAGCATAAAAATATTTGTTATGTAGATTCTCTCTCATTATCAAAGATAAAGAATATTGATTTCTATTTTTAATTTTTTTATATTCCCCATAGGAAAAAAATAGAAATAGTTTAATAAATATGTACAATTATAGGATATGAGATAACATACACATGTTAAATTTACTTTCTTGATTTAGTCATCGAACAAATCATAGTTAAACAAAACTGTGTGATCCTCTATCTCCCTCTCTTCAAGGATAAATGTGGTCAATGTATATGAACTAGGAATTCCACAATTCAGGGATGTGATGGAAAACTAAGCCCACTTTTCCTCACAGCCTCACCATAGATAAAATTATAACAAAACTAAAAAATATATTAATTAATATAAATAAAATAATAATATGACATTAAATCCAATGAACTTTATTACCCATATATGTACCTAATAATTATCCTTTACTTCATTTGGAAGGTGTCTCCATGAGAGTGGCCTAGTGGGAATGATTTCATAGTATTATGAAAGTGTCTCCATAAAACTCATACAATCTCACCCTATTTTTTCAATCAATTGATTATCCTGGTCGTACTCAACCATCAGTTGTGTGTGGTGGTTCCACACCGTACGCATGCATGTATGTACATGCCTTCTAGTGGCAGATCCATCTATGAAATAAAAAAAATTATATCAATACATATTATAATGAAAATAAATTATGATAAAATATATTTATTGTGGTTCTATAAATATACTTGAGGTAGTATGATCTGTGGGTGTTTCTAGATCCCTAGGATTTGAAGGATCATAAACCAGTATAGAAGGAGTGGGACCCAAAATCTTCTTCAGAGGATCAGAATGTTTTATAGTAGATTTCGAGTAAGGATGAATGTAGAAGCTTGGGAAGATGTAAGTAGAAGTAACGAAATATGGCGTAAATTTTTTTGGAAATGTATAATATGGACGGGGAGTATAATCCATCATCAGATAAGGAAAATAAAGGTGAGGAGGATCAAATGAAAATGGTGGAAAAAACATGGGTAGCCTATATATATCAGCTGACTCTAAATACACAATGGGATAATAAGGTGTTCTAGATGGTATGTCAGAGGAAGGGATAGGTTGTGATCTAGTATATCGAGTGGTGCGCATAGCTCTAGTACCCCCCCCCCCCCCACACACACACACATCATCTAGATGAACACTGTTACCACTAGGATCATCGAAGAATAATTATCTCCTAGGTGGTGGATCCTGGTTAAAAGTTAAAAACAAAATTAATCACATGAAATTATATGTTATTTATATGTATATTTGAAATAAAATACTCACAACAGGCACCAAAGGAGGGACACCCATCTCTCTCATGCGATGATTAGTTTTTTTGATCCTTTTTCTTCATATCTCTTCAATGTTTTTCATTTCCTACATTTGAAAAAAAATGGAATTAATTATAATTTCATAACTAATGTGTAAGACAAATAATAAATAATATGGTACATGACTTAATTAAGGAATACTAATTTTTAAACCAAATAAAGGATATATAGTGATATAGCAAAATCATTTTATATTTAGTGGGAATATTATTAAAACATAAAATATGTGTCATAGAAAAATTAATAAATTCAAATTATCATGTTTATAATGGGTATGATATAGTTTTATTATATTTTCAATTCAATCAAATTCAATATTTTTTAGGTCATTTGGTTCATTTTGGTCAATTAATTACGTCATTTGTCCATTTTTTGGGTTTGGTCATTTGGTTCATATTTTGGGTAGGTAATTTTGTCATTTTTTTGGTTAGGTCATTATTTTAATTTATTTCTATTTTAATTCTAATTAGTTTAGGATGTTTTAATTCAATTCATCTCATTTTTTCCAGTTTAATTATTTTAGTTTTGTTTGATTTGGTAGGTTCTAATACAGTTCAATTAAATATTTTGAAATTTAACCCAATGAAAACTATAACCAGTACATATTGAAAATGAACATGAAGGTTAAGTTGGATACAAAATATTTGTAATCAATAGTAAAGAAATTTGAATAGTACCAACCTTAACAACCCAAGTCGAGCTAAACCAAAAATACTGAGAACTCATACATATGATTCTATATATTTCCAACCATAACTTTAGGTTCACAAAAAACTCTGATAATTGAACTATTGGAGTCATTTTAAGTGATAAATTGATCAGGGATAATGGTAGCAGGGATGGTGTCAATTTCTTCATCACCATCATCAAAAAATATATCTTGGGATTACTTCAATAATGACACCAAATTCAGGTTTTTGATGATATTTCACATAAAAATCTCCATTAATACCAATATATATGGCTTATCAGTAGAAAGAGTGTGAGTCATGTCAATAACTCAAAATACACAATCATCAATAAATGTGACATGCATCATCATTAAATAAAACCAATTTAATTTCATCATAGTGACTCGACCATGAGAGTAATAATCCAATATTAGTATTTTCTCAATGAATCCAGAATAAGATACATTTTCAAATTGATATCTAATATCTGATGCACTAGCATAACAGTCTGTTGTGGTATTATAATAACACCATATTGTTGTGTTTTCATATTCATTAATCATTTAGTGATAATAAATTTTCACCCATTGATCACAATTATTTTTCCTTTGCGAACCACATAATTAGGACCAAAAGCCAAAGCTCTTATTTTATCAAAGATAGATTCACTAGGAAAACTCAATACCTGAAATATAAATGAATGTTAAAATTAACTAAATGTTAATTTTATTAATTTTTTACAGTAATAATTATATATTAATTTCAACCAAGCATAAAAATATTTTTTATGTAGATTCTCTCTCATTATCAAAGATAAAGAATATTGATTTCTATTTTTAATTTGTTTATATTCCCCACAGGAAAAAAATAGAAATAGTTTAATAGATATGTACAATTATAGGATATGAGATAACATACACATGTTAAATTTACTTTCTTGATTTAATTATCGAACAAATCATAGTTAAACAAAACTGTGTGATCCGCCATCTCCCTCTCTTCAAGGCTAAATGTGGTCAATGTATATGATCTAGGAATTCCACAATTTTGGGATGTGATGGAAAACTAAGATCACTTTTCCCATACTTATATTCTTCATTTCTCATTGGTTTGTTATGTCTCATAGTCACATCATATAAATACATTTAATAGAAATACATGTATTCTTGAGCTAAGTAACCTTTAATGATAGAACCTTTGAGATGATTCATGTTCCAAATATAACACTTAATTGTGTACATATTTATTCCAGTTGGATACATCCAATAAAAATTAGCAGGTCCTCCAAGAAGTATTTTGGTTGGAAGATGGATAGTTAGATGAAACATGCATGTAAAAAATGATGGAGGAAATATTTTCTCTTACTCACACAAAATTAATGGTGCCTCTTCCAACATTTTTTGCAAGAAAGACTTGGAAAACTTCTTAGAAAAAATATATCTATAAAAATGGAAAACCTGAATAACTTCCACCCTTACATTATTGGGTAGTAGATGTCATATTTCTATTGGAATCAACTCACGAAAAAGGATGTGATGATCATAAGTCTTCAAATATTTTATCTTGAACTCCCTTCTGTTGACCCATTTTGACATGTTTCTTGAATATCCATCAAGAACATAAATACTATATAGTACTTCCAGAAATTGATTTTTTTATTTAGGTTTCATCACATAAGAAGAAAACAAAACTTTCCATTTATTTTCACCAATACACACAGGATGCAATTAAGGTATGATACCCTAATACACCAAGTCACATTGAGATTGTAAATTATATTTGGTATTTCCATTTACATTTAGAATAATTGAAAGCAACATTTCGAATATTTTTTTTTCAATGTACATTGTGTCTTAGAAATGAAGTAATAAATTGTTTGACCAATAATAAAACTCAAAGATGATTCTTTTTTTCTTCTAATTATAATTGGTTTCAATGGAAACATTTTTCCTCTTTTTATACTTCATCTAACCCTTCCCAAATGAAAAACTAACATCTTTCAATTCATTAATAACATCATTTATGGACATATATGGAGGTGGATTGTAATTCTCCATGGTATTGTCAAACCTTTAACAATTATTCCTATATAGATGATCTATTGGAAAGAATAATTAATGTCCTTTAAAATTGAAACTACATTTATATTTAAGTCTTATACATTGTGTATTATTCATAAAAATAGTACGTTAAATGTTTCCCTTCGGGCTCCATCAAAACATTATTTCATAAGCAGGAAAGTCATTTACCGTCCACATAAATGCAACACGCATCTAAAATATATATTTCGAACATGCATCATATGTGTGCACACCCACATTCCAGATATGTTTCAACTCTTTTATTATAGGTTTCACGTATACATCTATATCATTTCAAGGATGAGAAGGTACAGATATGAGTGTAATCATGAAAGTGAAAGGTTTTTTCATACACATACATGAAGGAAGGTTATAAATGTGTATGAAAACAAGCCATGTGTTGTGTGAATTAAGCATCTACCCAGATGGATTAAAATCATCACATGATAGATCCAACCTAAAATTACGCATATCAACTGAAAAATTAGGATATTGAGAATTAGATTTCTGCAATGAAAATCCATCTTCGGCATAAACCAAATCATTATTATCCTTCTTTATCTTAGTATTATGTCATCACATATTTATTGATATTTAAGCAGAAATGAAAAAATTCTAGAGTCTAGGAATCCATGGAAAGTGACACATTACTTTATTTGGAACATGGGATGGTGTTCCATTAGCATTTAGATTCCATCGGAATGTTCCATATTTTATATAATCATTGCTTTCAGTAGTTTCCTCCAAGAATAAGCTACAATATTTCAGGAAATCGTGAATTTTGTTTTTATAAAATCCATGTTCATCAACTAACTTCCATTCCATATAATAGTTTAAGGGAATATATACATAATATAGAAGTAATTCCTTCAAAAATTTAATAATATAATTGATGGTAGTATTATAAATCCCATACATGGTTTTCCCATGAAATAGTCGGATTAAAAATTCTTAATTTTTCATTTTACCACATTGCTGATGTATTGGAGTCGTGGCAGTATCATTTAATTTTTTCACCTTTTCAACATCATTATTCTAATTACATGCATCATGTGTGATTGTATCAAATTATTCTTTGATCAACATCCTTTATTTATCATGATGGTGAATAAATGGAAGTCGATAATCTAATAAATTCTCCAATCTAGACCTTTTATTCAGATCATGAACATTTTTAGATTGCATTTTATCTCCATTGTGATACCAGACATAGTATTTTGTTTGAAAACCATATTTGGTTATATGGTAGCTAACTTCTTCATAACCTAACCAAGATCTTCCAACTCAATTATAACATGGGAAGTGTATGTGACCACTATCTGAAGTATTGTTAAATGAAAAATCTTAAAATCTATCTAAATTATTTTGAAAATTGATTGAGATTCAATAAGTTTCATACATCCAAATTATATCTATTTTGTAAAAAATATATATGTCATGTCATAAAAAAATTAAATAAGATTGAAGTTAAATCAAAAAATATATTAAAGGAAATGATAATTGTTCAATTTATATGAAACCATAACTGAAAGACTAGTCTATATGAGAATAATAATATAAAATACAACAAAATACTATATATATATAACAAAATACTATAAATATAAAATTATGATATGAAATTCTATTATATCAATGAGTAATAACTATACATAATACTACACAAAATTGTGTTTATAATTTTTGTTTTTGTTTTTTCTATTATTCTATTCATTATTTAACTAATTTTATTCTTATTTTATAAATTCATGTATAAAATATTTATATTTCTAGGTAACCATATTCTGCAGCACACATAAATTATGAATTTAGGTTGGATAAATCCATAATTAGTGGTTTCTCATATTGATGGGTGTTAAAGTGAAACCTTCCTCACCTTGAGATCAATGCAAAAAAGGTGCTTCTATATATGTTGTAGACATTATTATGACTTGTATTCCTATAAGTAATGAACCTTATGTATATGTTACTTGGTATCAATGATAGTTTTGAGTGAAGGATAATTTGGATTCCTAACCCTGTAGATTTTTTTGTGGTTTTCAATGGGATGTTAATGATTACTCTAAATGGGTAGATCTTAGGGGAGAAATTGTGGGTTTATATTTTGGATTATAGAATGTTTCCAGGGTGGTGGGTGTTCATGTGGTATAATTTTTCATGAGTGAGAGATCCAATTTTGAATAGGAGTGCTGAGGAATTTTTTTTTATATGGGACTGACATAAATGGTGATCATTGTTATTAGTTTAATAGAGTGATCCTAGGTTTAGTTTCATGTGACTCTTAGAGTGTGGGGCTAGATTCACTATCTAGTTACATTTTAGTTTGAAACTATTGAGTTTTTACATAATCTATCTGGAAATCTCACACATGGAATGAATTTTTCTATATATAATATGAATTAGGTAGTATGGGAGTATAAACCAATAATTCCTAAATGATATTTAGATTTCATGTGTTTTGTACATGAGCGCCTTTTGTGTTACAAAATATTGAGCATCCTTTTTTTATATTTACCAACATTTTTTCTTTGTATTTTAAATTAGATTGAATTCAAGTGATTATGATTTTTGTTTTTTAGTAATAGGTATTTTTCATGGGATAGTTCTAAGGGTATGTTATAGACCATCTTTGGGTGGTTAGTCACAATTCTATGTAGTATAATCACTTGGTGACTTAATAAATTATATATTTTATGATGACATATATGGATTTTAATCAAATAATGTGCCAAATCTATTTTGTAATGTGAACACAATCTTGATTCCTTGTCCATCAAGGGTTGGGCTTTAATTTTTATAATGTGCCTTATGAAATATAAATACTAAGGGGTTTTATTTAAATGAGGTGTAATTGATTGAATAAATTTTTGAGGCATAAAGTACATATAGATAGGTGCCTTATTGTCTCTTCCCTTCAATAGGAAATAGTGACAAACTAGATATAAGTGAAAAACTACATTCATGGGGGATAATTATAGTGAGAAACCCATCTCATATTGAGGAATGTTAAAGTGAATATTTTTCACATGTCACTGAAAAACTAAAAATAAAAAAAATGATAAGTTAAAAAATATCCAAAGAGAGACAAATTAGGTTCTACAAATCAAAAATTAAAGGCTGATAATTATAGTGAGTAACTCATCACTAATGAAGTGCCCTGGAGAGATTGAGTTAATAAAATAATCCATTGATAAAAAAATTATATAGATGGAAGTAGTCCGTGTATAAAATAAGAAAAATAAATAATGAACAACCAAAAAATTAACAAATTCTCTATCAATATAAGTTTGGAAAACCATTGTTTCAGTATCCACAAACAGATTTAAACATATCAAAATAAATTAAATGTGGATAAAAAATGAATACAGCATGGTGTTTCTGACCAAGAATAAAAAAAAAATGCATGGTTTATAGAATACCTAAATGATTTGGAAGTGTAATATTTAATATTAAAGAAGAATTGAATTAAAATAGGAATATAGGAGAGATCATCATGGTTGAGGAAGAAACCAAAATACTGGTAGGGTTTTGGATGGAAATGCATGATGGGAGGAGGGAATCGAGTATGGGCTGTTATTTGTGGAAGGTCTATACCAATTTTTTTTTAAACTATTGGTATAACTAGTCTATACTAAAAGTTTTTAAAAAACTATTGGTGTATATATATCTATCCCAATGGTTTTTTAAAACCATTGGGATAGCCTTGACTTAAACAGCACATCCCAATGGTTTTACTAAATGATTGGAATAGTACCTCCTATACCAATGGTTTTTGAAAACCATTGGTATAGGTCCATGGGTATAGCATGCATTTCTAATGGTTCTTATTTATCATAATTTGTGTACTAGTAGGTAGACATATTCTTGATCTTTCAGAAGCTTCGATTAATCGTTTACAACCGGGTAACATACATTCATGAGCACTCTCCATTTTAAGGTGGATAAAATATTTATCGTGTTTAAGAATTGTTTATGTCATTGTGCTATCGACGAGACAAATATATTCATCATGGAAATTATTCCCAATGGATCAATTTATATCATCAATTTCTATTAATTAAAATAAAACATACATATAAAGAATAAAATAAAATAAACAAAATAAAACATGTGATATTTAATAACATTGAAAAAACCAAAAACCAATGTTAATTTCCACTATGAGCATACAAAAACAAAAAAACAATGTTCATTTCCATCAAGAGAATTCATACTTGATATATATTCTCAAAACCTTCAGGATGTACAAAATAATCGAAGATATCAAAGTTCGTAATATCATCATCATATTTCAAATCCAGGATAGCAAAATTCACTTCAGTGCTTTTTTCTTCCCTTTGATTGATTTTTTATAAATATCAAAAAAATTATTTGGCATATGATAGGTACAAAACCAGTTCCCATTCATCCCACATAGAAAATATTCACTTTCATCATTCTTTTATTTCTTCGGTTGTGGTTGTTCATCAGCAGACCACTTCTGGTGGTGCCCTTTCCTCTTCTCATTTGGTGTATGACCACCTCGAGTAAATGAATTTCATCATCCTTTATTACATAGATTCTTCCCATGACCTTGATTAAAAGTAGTCGCATTCACTTTGGGGAATGGAGCTGCACTAGTAGGTCGAGATTAATTATTCCACATTTGGAGTTCATTATTTTGTTCAGCAATAAAAAGGAGAGAATATAATTCATATTATTTTGTAAAATCTTTCTTGTGGCATTTTTGTTGTATAATGACATTTGGGGCATGGAAAGTAGAATAATATTTTTCCAATTTATCAGTATCAGTGATAATGTATCTGCGTAATTTTATTTTTGATTATATTTTTAACATAGTGGAGTTATATTCACTTACCAATTTATAGTCTTGGAATCGTAAATGACTCCACTAAAACCTTGATATTGGTAGTATTATAAGTTGAAGTTGATCATACCATTCCTTTAGATTCTTCCATATCACCAAAGGATCCTTCACCATGTGGTACTCATTCCTTCAATCCTCATAGAGGTTATGGTGGAGGAATATTAGAGATCATGCATGACTTTGAGTGGATGTGATTAAAAACTTTAATTTCTTTTCTAAGGATGTTTGCATCAAGGTGAATCTCAACATCCAAAGTCCATTAAAAATTAATTCTTCCTATAAATTTCAAGAGGGATAAATTGATGTTTCTCAATATTCACTATATAAAATTTATATCATTTTTACTAACCTTTTTACTTGGTATAAAAATCATGTTGATAATGTGTTGTGAAACTTGTCGATTGAAGGTGAAGTAAAACCAAGTGTATAACGATGTTGAATGTTTGGGAAGATGATGGTGAAGAAAAAAGTCTCAATAACAATATAATAGAATAAAATATAAAGAACACAATTATATGGATGGACACATTTGATAATTCAATAGTGTCATAGTCTAAGTCAATCATAAGAGACTGTTCAGTGGACTATTTGGATTCTAACACATGCTTGAGTTTCTTACACTCCGGATTAGTATGCCCTAGTTTTCCAAAATGGAAAAAAGTGACATTTCTTTCCATGGAGACTTTTTTGGGTTTAGGGTTTTAATTTTTCTTGTATTTTTTCTTGGTAAATTGTTTCTTTTTACCTTTTCTTTGAGGTTTACCTATGTTGAATAGGCTCTATGCCTCACCTTTAACTCTCATTTTGGAATTTATTTCTTTATATAGGAGGGACGACTTAACCTCTTAGAGGGTTAGTAAGTCTCTACCATACATCTTGGTTTCAATAAAAGAACTATAATTGTTGTCAAGATAAATTAAAAGGATATTCTATTGATCCTCATCATCAACACTTACATTAATGTTGGAAAGATATAACATTATTTTTTAAAACTCATAAACATGGGATTTAATAGAAATTCCATGTTTCATTTTAAAAGTGAACATGTGATGTTTTTTGTAAATCCACCAACAAGTGAAGTAGTCATATACAGTTTCTCTAACTTTAGCCAAATACCGGTAGTTGTGGACTCAAAGCCAACCTCCCTAAGGACCTTATCTCCTAAATACATTAAAATAGAACTATGTTATTTAACTATCACATCAGGGGGGGTATAAACATACTCAAGAATGGTTTTCCCTACCTCACTAATAGTGAAAATTGGTTTCTTAGGCCCACAAATGGCATCTATTAGGCCTTCTTATACAAGTAAGGCTCTCATCGTAATCTTCTATAGTTTAAAATCATTCACACCATAGAATTTATCAATTTCATACCTCATCATGGGCATGTTTACCTACAAGGTGGATGTCGAGTTATTGAAAACAATTATAATTGTACGCCCCCAACAATTGAGAATTCCCTTAGGTAAACTATACTTTGTTGAAGGGATATGAAATGGGTGGAAACTATAATGGGATAACAGTTTTAAAAAATGAAATTAATAAAACTATGGAAATTTAATACTTAGTTAATTTTTCATAAATAAACCAAATATACTAAATTCTAAAATAGGACCAGCACTAATTTCAAAACAGAAACATCGCAATTGTAAAACAAGAGCAGAAAATAGTAGATCAGGAGCAATGAACAAAAATTCTAGGAAAAGGAAAATCAAATTAGCTCTGATACCACCAGAAGTGATGTACGAGTAGTACACCACGGAGTTTTTAAGGTGTAAATAAACACCACCAAGGAAGGAGAGACCCCATGTTAGGGTTAAGGAAGAAGGAAATCAGAAGAACTAGATATCCAGTAAGGCAAGTGAACCGATGATCGAACCAATGGAGTACAAGGGTGATTAATTCTCTTGAAAAAACCTAGAGGTCTGTAACCACACAGTGAAGGGGGAGATTCCATGAATCCTCACCAAAATATAATCACAATAGTATAATTTAATTGGTTAAAATTGATGGATAGTGAGGATAAAACAGGCGGCACCGCAGATCAATGACAAGCATTAATGCAACTGTGACACCTGTATTTCCAAAGTAGCAACCGGTCATTAAACAGGCTTAAATGAGTGGGATTAATACATGTCCCAGAAAAAGGATCCCCAACCATAAATCTAAATCCCAACAGAAAATTACCAAATCCAGTATAATAAAACTGAGCAAAATAATAATAATTAATTTCATGTATGTATTAAAAAGAAATTAAAATGGTAGGAATAATTAAATTCATATTTCAATATAAAAACCAAAAAAAATGAATACTCATAATTCATAGTATCTTTATATACTATACCCTATTACTTTTAACAAAATGAAAGAAATTCTGAGATATTTTATATATTTATATTTTCACTGGAAGACAATCTGATGCACCTCAAAATCACTTCAGGTTGTTGACATTGTTTTCTATGAACTACCTATCTCCTGGTATATTTATTTATATTTATATTCCATTTCATATATTACTTTATTTTTTTCTAAAAAAATATTTGTTAACAATTATGAATATCATAGTTGATATAGCATAATATACCTCCAAATATGTATTGGGTGCATTTCAATTACCATCCAGTTTTGATTAAGTGAAAGTATAATGGAAATTAACAAGATTACAAAAGAAAAATTTTGGATACTCTATCATGTACTGGTATCATCTTACAATGTTATAACCTAATGTCCTTATCAACTATACTATTTCATGGTTTTCTTAATTTTTTTCATTTCAAAAGTTTATATTTGTTTCATTGAATATGTCACTTAGTAATTACCAACTTTATTCTGAGATTATTATTTTACATATGAATTGGTAATTCTTGTTTTTTTAATCAGAAATAATTTTTTAATATAACCTTTTGTGAGTTTTTCTAGTGTATGTTATTTGTACACTACTTCCATATATTCATTTTTTTATTACTTATTATGGAATTTAAACTTGAACCTTGTTTCTGTTTATTAATTTTCATGTAATAAACTGTACATAAACATCATTTTCACATTTCAGATGTTAATGAACCAAAACACCTAATAGATCCTGGGATATTGTGTGGGTATCATCTCTCACATATGGTAGATACCTACAATAAAGTGGTATCATAGCTTGTGAAATATTCAAGATCTGGATTTTCACTTGCATGGGATGGAGAATCGTCTTCCTTTAGTGTCTTCCTAAGATGGTATCTGAGATACATTTGCGGTTACTGCTTTCACTACCTATGGCATCCAAGAGTTCAATCGTTCTTGGAACATTGAGATCCAAAAAACATGAGGTCGTTTGTGTGTGTGTCTTCCATATCTTGGGGAGATCCAGAGTAAGCACAGAGGACCATCATTGTGGGTACGCATTTCAAGATCCAGCACCCTGCCTGCGTGTTCTAGGTCCCGCACATTGTGTGAATGTTTCAAGATCTAGAGGAATCAATTCTAGATATTTGGAGGTAGTGTGCATACCTATAAATTACTTTTAGGTTGATCCTTCAGCGTTCTCCATCACTATGCATCCAGTGTTCATGTGGGAGTTTCAGAGCCAGCGCAAGAGTACCCCCAAATAGTGGTAATCTGTCTGGCTTTATAAGTGCTCCTTTACTTATTTTCTTGATTTGGTTTATTTTATCTAGGTCGTTTTGTTGGTATAACTTCATTAAATCATATACTATAATTGTTTTATTTTGAGCATAATAAAATGTGTGAGTTTTGTGGTGTTCTTCATATGCATATAGACCATTAGCTAAAGCATGTTACATCTTAGTGACCTTAATCTTCTTTCTACATTTGTTTTCTTGGACCTTGTTTTCTTCGAAACATATTTTCTTCTTGAATTAATTAAAATATGGTTGGATTTGTTTGTTTTAAATAATTTCTCTAAGATTTTTTCTACTTGTTATATCACTTCTTGTTGATGTTACTTATTCCGAAATTGTAATCTCATGGTTGTTTCCAATTATTTGAATCATTGTATGCAGAATTATGTTTCTATTGTTTATGAGAATAAATTGAAAGTTGAATTATTGTATCTTACATTGACATGTGATTTTTTTCACTTTTATTAGTTTTTTGTATTTATTGAAATCTTGGAATTTTTTATATGAATATATTCATGTTTATATAAACATTATCTTTGTATTCTAAGTTTTGGGATTAGGTGAACCAAAATTAAACCCAATGGATCTTGGCTAGTCGAATTAAGACTACCTTGAACATCGAAAACTCCAAAAAAATTGTATCAGAGCCTAATTGGGTATAAATTTTTTATTGTTAAAATTTTAAATTTTTTGTTCGTTGCTTTCAAATGTTTTTTCTAGTGGATTTTACATGTTGCAGCATGCTTTATTGTTTTGTTCATCATAGTCGTGTTCTCTCTTGGGTTATAATTCATTCTATTGCTGATATTTTGTTTCCTTTTTATTTCTCTATTTTCTTTTCTTGTTTGGGCCTCAAAGATGCCTCTTTCTAGTTTTTACCTATGTGTGCCTATAGTTTTAGGGTAGAAATGGGTTATATGTGAGGTTGTCCAATATTTTAGATCTAGTTAGCGGTAAAGTCTTGTCAGGATATCTTGTCTCTAGTGTATGCCTTCTTTCCTAGGATATGAGATTATGTTAGCTCTATTGTGTTCCTATGCATCCTTTAGTAATGTTTTCTCTAGGTATGGACCTATAGCAAGTTCCTTGTTTAGGCTTGGGTAGTTTGTGGGTGCAGTGCTCTTGTTTGCTACTTGACTGGCCAACAAGATTCTTTGTTTGATGTTTGACCCTATTTATTGGCTATGTTTGGTTTTCTAGGAACTGTGTGCCATTAGTAAGTCTAGACTAGGATGTGTGGACCTTTAGTGTCTTGTTTTACCCTAGTTTCTAGATGGTTATTAGCCTTTGTTCTCGCATCTTGGAGCTGTCCTAGGATGTTAGGACTGCTTTCATGTGTCCTGGAAGTTTCCCTTTGCTTAAGGACATCTCCCTTTGGATTTTGTTTAGCCAGTCATCTCCTTGGTTGTAAATTCTGAATCTTTCTATTAAGTATCTTCTGGTGCCTTGTTTCAAGAGTATTCCTATTAGAGTTTTCAGGTGGCGTGTCTCGGTTTTAAAGCCGATGTTTCTTGGTGCTTTGATCCTCTTGATTTTTATGGGTTTAGGTGGAGACCTTTTTCAGTTTTCCTTTATTGTTTTGCATGATTTCACTATTTCATACCGATTTACTATAGTGACCCAAGCCTTTTACATATATCATTACATGATTTTAATCATAATTAATCATCATAGTACAAGCCAAGGATCGTTAAGTCTATTATCTTGGAAGACTAGGTACATAAAACATAAAACATGGGGCTAAAAAACACTTCTTTATTTAATCTCCATAATGAGATTATAACTTTATTTGAGCCCTTACATCTACATAGGGTACCCTAGGGAACACATGAACAAAGGGATGAGATGAAAATCCCAGTAAGGGAATGAACATAAGGATACATCTTAAGCACATGAGTTAGGAGGCATGACATAGTGATATCCAAAGCATGGAACATATGAAATAATATCATATAAGCATGGGATCATATAAACATGGAATCATATAAATGTGGAAAAATCATAAAACATTTCTTTAGTATGGGTCAAGGCTAACCGCCAATCTCGTTTCCCATTTTAGTATGGGTCAAGGCTAACCGCCAATCCTGTTTCACATCACATCTCATGATACTTAACCTTACCCAATGAATTAGAGTTCTATCTGGGCGCACCCATCTCAAAATTTTCATGAATATTCTTTCCACATAAATATTATTACCACATATATAATCATACATAGTCAACCATACATAAACATAAGGGTATCCATGGAAAGAATTAGGTACCACAATCATGATATAAATCATAACCAATGGGTGTATCATGAAAGTGTACATGAAAGGAAATGATTAGAACATATATTGACGTTCATAGGGTAAAATAGGTATATAAAATGTTAATTTTTGTCGAACATAAGTGACAACATATAAGAAATTTATTTTAGAAATATTAGCATTAAAAAAATTGTGTGCGGTTTTAAGGAAAATACTATAGAGATTTTCAAATAGAAAAGAGGACATTATTTTATATAAAACCAGAATTGAACCAAGAACGTTTTAATAATAAAAATACTGATTTTATAAAGACAGTGGTGTCTTAAAAAGAGGATAGAGTGCACTTGAAATTTGGGTAAAAATTCAGAAAGTCCCCTTAAAATAGGTTTCCTTATCGGAAAGTTCAAAGGAGGGAATCTTTTAAAAACGTGTATATCCTCGAAAGAAAGTGATGAAAGGGTCTTGATATAATAATTTGGTATGAATAACCAGAATTTATAATATTAAAATGAATATATAAGATAACACCATTTTAAAATAAAGATAAGGCAACCCGAAAGAACAAATAAGGTTCGAGTAGAATTTGTTACGGTTTTATCGGTATGGTGTCGGGTGTACCCAAAAGGGATTGATGAGAGAAATAATAGGTTTCTCATCACTTATAAATAATTATGGAAGTATGGTGGAGGTTATAAATAATACCCCATCATTTTTAATTACACATAAAAAGGCATAGCATAGAGGACAATCTTGATTAAGAGTGAAATGGAGAGAATCCCTTACCTTAAATTCATTGGTGTTCTCCACTTGTTATTAAAGACATGAATAAACAAATTAGGATTATTAATTCATAATTAAAAAACCTCTTCTATAGGTAATTGATTTATTATAACCCTTTTTAGTTCATTCAAGGTCTTTTTGATTAGTTATAAGGTTCAATTTCATTGTTTGGGCTCATTTGTTTACTTGGTTTTAAAAGATCGGTTCACTTATATTCAAGTTCGGGTAAACATAAAAGATGAAAATGGTTGTCCATAAATTAATTTATATGCTATTATTTAACATCAATTATATTACATGGTTTTAAAATTTAACTTGGTTACATATATTGAAGTCTAACTATTATATAAAACCATAGTGATAACCGTTTTTGTTAATCGGTGGGTTTGATTACAAAGAACATGTTTTGCTTTATAAATTAATACCATTTGTACAAAATGATTACAGAACTAAAAATAGGATATATTAAATATATAATAATCTGGTTCAACCATAACATAAATGGTTTCATGACCATAATTAAATATTATAATAGAAATTGATAAAATGTTATCCTTGAATGGGCTAAATTAGCACATCTCAAACGGTGTTTTCATTTCTTTAAAATAAAAGGTGGAGAAAGGAGAGAAGATAATGAAATATACCATTAGCATAAAAACATTACAGTGCATGTATGTTACTAGACTTATCATACCATTTGGGTGAAGAGATGTGATGAAAGAAACAAAAAAGAAAAGAAAAAGAAATGAAGGAATTGGAAAGAGGAATTTACCTCTTGAGACTTCCTCCTTTGAGAACCTATTAAGGGGAGAGGTTTTGGTATTTTGAAGAATCTAGGAGCTTTTGGACGTGGGGTAGGATCTTGGGGAGAGATTTGGGTAGAATATTGGTAAGTCAGAAGGCTTTATATGAGTGAAGAGAAGGGGGGTGAGGGAGGTTTTATAGTGGATGAGATGAGGGTTTTCATAATTTTTTAATCATTAGTTTATTATTTCTTCACAAGACAAGGAATAGTAAGTATTACATGACCAATAATAGTAATAAATTCATGTGGGTTCAGTATTTAGGTGCTTAAATCACTTGTGATGTCAGGAAGAGTGGATTTTAATTATAATGTATTTATACGATGAATTAATGTATTTCACAATTCACTAAAAATTCAAGTATTTCAGAAAAATCCCAAAAATTTACCCTAACCATTTTTTGACATGTAGAATCCAAATATGAAATCCATTTTTCAAAAATAATTTTCTAAATATGATTATTTTAATATTTAATTAAAATCATAATTTATTATCAAAAACTAGTTTTAAAACATTCATTTACTTAATATAAAATATAGGTATATTGTACTTTCAACTTGAATATTATTTATATATTATCATAGGTAAGGTTACTATTCATTAGGGTATATTCCTATTCATAAGGGTATGTTACTATTCATGAGGGTAGGTTACTATTCACCAAAAATTAAGTTTTCCTTATCGGAATCCAAATAACTTACTGACTGTAACCGTGTATGTCAGATTTTTGAAATTCCAAACACAGAAGTGACAAACTTATGTTTAAAGGTAACTTAGCACCTATTAGTTCATTATGTTGTGTTTTCATGTGATTTTATGACATATTTATAAGAAGGTAATTTCCATTTAAAAACATTGGGTCATTACAGTTACAATTCTTTGTGATTTTCCTTGAGTTTTGTTTTTTCATGTTTTGTGTGAGGGTGGATACTTCTCTATTTTGTTGGTGTTATGCAGGCACTAGTGAGCTATTCCAAGGACCCCTTTTAGCATGTGATTTTATGGTCCTATTTTCCTTATTTTAATCTTCTCATAGTGTGACTCAGGTAAGTGAAGGTATGGACTCTATCATGAATTTGTTTATAATTATTTAATTCTAAACATGTTTATCAGCTTTATAATATCATTCAACTTCAGGTGAAATGTATCACAGTTGATACATGTTGAGGGGACTATTTGGGCCATACCTTGTAGGTTGTTTCTTATTTAGGATAGCCCAGGTTGATGATGTTAGGTGGTGTAGAATAAACATGTGGTTTATGTTTTAATTTTCAAGGTGGAGAGAGTGATGTTGTTGTGTATTAAAATTTTTTTATTTATTTTAATTACCAAAGTGGGTAATTGTGAATTGGTAATTCTTGTTTTTGTCAATTAAAAATCATTTTTTAATATTCCCTTTTTGATTTTGTCCCGTGCATGTAATTTTTTCACTATTTTGATATATTCATTTGTTTTATTCCTTATTATTGAATTACAACTCAAACCTTGTTTATGTTTATTAATTTGCATGTAATAAATTATAAATAAACATCATTTTCACATTTTGGATTTTAATGAACCAAAACACCCAATAGATCTTGGGATATTGTTTGGGTACCATCTCTTGTGCAGGGGAACTCCCCACAACATTACATAATCAATAACTTTGAAATTGTCACACCGGAAGATATGCTCTGAGTGTGTATACTGTATTGAGAAAAATCAGTAAGGTGTTGTTAGAGAATGTTAGATAAAATTATATATATTTCATTTATGTCACAAATATTGTCGACATATATTCATAAATTAATTACTTACTTATATTTTTATATTTATTTCATATTCATTAAACAATTCACCCTCTTTTAGGTTCATCAAACAATTGACCATCTTTTAGGGTCATTTAATTTTTATGTTTCATTTCTTATATTTTTTTGCTTTACAATTTACTCTTTTATGTTATCAGCAGTCCCATAGGTTAATTGTGGAGCTTAAAATTGACCCTCTTTTAGGATTATCCTATAAGGAAGAAGATGCGTTTATATTTTTTCTAACTCGTGATATTGTATTCATCTAGAATAAGATTTTGATGCTTAAAATTGACCCACATTTAGGATTAAGAGAAAATGTTTTCTCCTTTAGAAATTATCCCTCTTGAAATTAACCCTCCTTTATGATTAATTTATTGTTGTGAAATTGGTCGATTAAAGGCAAATAAAAACAAAGTGTATAACGACGTTGAATGTTTGGGAAGATGATGGTGAAGTAAAATGTCTCAATGAAAAAAGAAAAAAAATAAAAGAGAAAGAAAACAAGTATATGGCCAGTCAAAATCCAACATGATTCCATTAACATATCACTGTATTTATAGAGTACAATTGGCTTGATCCAATGGAAAAAATTAATTCATATGAATCAGATTCAGTAGTGGGAATACAAATGGTTTTGGCCATATGAATGGTCTTGTTGGGTAATGAATAGACCTCATTAATTATGATTTTATGAAATCCACACAATAATTGAGAATTTATAATAAACACATGTATATATAATTATATTAAAATAAAGTTAATAATATTTTTTATGAATAATTATTAATATTATAATTTATGTGAAAGATTTAATATTAAAGCAAAATGGAATTAAAATAGGAAGAGATGAGAGACCACTGCGGGTGGGGAAGAAACTGGAATTCTTCAAGGGTTTTTGATAGAAATGCACAATGGGAGGAGGGGATCGAGCATGAGATAGTATTTGTGGAAGGTCTATACCAACGGTTTTTTAAAACTGTTGGTATAACCACTCTATACTAATATTTTTAAAAAAACTATTGGTGTACATATATCTATATCAATAGTTTTTCAAAACCATTGGGATATCCTTGACTTAAACATCTTATCCCAATAGTTTTACTAAACTATTAGAATAGGACCTCCTATACCAATGGTTTTTGAAAACTATTGGTATAGGTCTTTGGGTATAGCATACATTTCTAATGGTTATTATTTATCATAATTTTTGTACTAATTGGTAGACATATTATTTCTCTTCTAGAGCCTTCGATTAATCACTCACATCTGACTAATGTACATACATGAGCACTCCCCATTTTAAGGGGGATAAAATATTTCTCATGTTTAATAATTGTGTGCGTCGTTGCACTGTCGACCAGGAAAATATCTTCATCATGTAAATTCTTCCCAAAGAATCAATTTATATCATTCATTTCTATTAAAGAAAATAAAACATACATATAAGGAATAAAAGAAAGGAAAAAATAAATCATGTGATATTTAATAATATTGTAAAAACCAAAAACCAAATTTCATTTCCACAACGAGCATTTAGACTCGATCTATATTCTCAACACCTTCAGGGTCTAAAAAATAATCATATATATTAAATTTCATAATATCATCATCATATTTCAAATTTAGGACACAAAAATTCACTTCAGAGTTATTTTCCTTCCCTTTGACAGATTTTTGATAAATATCAACAAAATTATTTGGTGTATGATAGGTATGTGACCATTTCCCCTTCATCACACATCGAAAACATTGACTTTCATCGTTCTTTTATTTCTTCGCTTGTGGTTGTTCACTATTGGACCACTTATGGTTGTGTCCTTTCCTCTTCTCATTTGGTTTATGACCACCTCGAGTAAATGACTTTCCTCAGACTCAATTAAATAGATTCATCCCATGGGATTTATTAAAACAAATCACATTCGCTTCATGGAATGGATTTGTACCAGTAGGTCGGGATTCATTATTCCACATTAGGAGTTCATTGTTTTGTTTAGTAACAGGAAGGAAAGAATGTAATTCAGAGCATTTTGTAAGATCTTTCTTATGATATTGTTATTGTATAATAACATTCAAAGCATGGAAAGTAGAATAAGTTTTTTACAACATATCAATGTTATTTATAATGTCTCCACATTATTTTAGTTGTGATGAAATTTTTAATATAGTGGAGTTATATTCACTTACCAATTTATAGTATTGGAATTATAAATGACTCCACTCAAGCCTTACTCTTGGTAGTATTACAAGTTGAAGGTGATCATACCACTCCTTTAGATTATTCCATATCACTAAAGGATCATTCACCATGAGGTACTCATTCTTTAAATCCTTGTGGAGGTGATGGTGGAGGAATATTAGGGCTCAGAAATGGCCTTGAGAGGGTGTTATTGCCAACTTTAATTGATTCTCCAAGGATGTTTTCATCAAGGTACATCTCCAAATCCATATTCCATGAAAAATTAATTATTACTAGAAATGTAAATAGGTGGAAATCAATTTTTCAAAATATTCTCCATAGAAAATTTATACCAGTTTGAGTATCTTTTTTACTTGGTAGAACAGTCATGTTGATAATGTGTTGTGAAACTGGTCGATTGAAGGTGAAGTAAAACCAAGTGTATAGAGACGTTGAATGTTTGGGAATACGATGGTGAATAAAAACATCTCAAACACAATATAATATAAGAAAAGATAAATAATGCAAGTATATGGCTGGACACATTTAAGACTTCAGTAGTACCATAGCCTGAGTCAACCAGAAGACAATGGTTAGTGTGTTGTTTAGATTCTAACACACACTTGAGTTTCCTGCACTTTGTCTTAGTATGCCCTGGTTTTCTACAATGTAAGCAAGTGACCTTTCTTTCCATAGATTCATTTTTGTGTTTAGGGTGTTTATTGTTCTTGTCTTTGTCCTTAGTAAATTGTTTCTTTCTACCTTTTCTTTGAGGTTTATGCATGGTGAATAGTCTCTATGTATCACCTTTAACTCTTGGTTAGGAGTGTAGTTATTTATATAGGAGGGATGACTTAACCTCTTTGAGGGTTAGTGATTCTCTTCTATACATCATATTTTTGACTAAAGAACTATAATTATTGTCAATAGAAATTAAAAGGATCATTTATTGATCCTTATCATCAACACTTACATTAATTTTGGAAAGATCTAACATTATTTTATTATACTCGTCAAGATGGGATTTAATAGGAACTTCATGTTTTATTTTAAAAGTGAACATGAAATGTTTTTTGCAAATCCTACCAACAAGTGAAGCAGTCATTTACAGTTTCGCTAACTTTAGCCAAATACTGGTAGGAGTGGATTCAAAGGCCACCTCTATAAAGACATTATCTCCAAAATAAAATAAAAGATAGCTATGTGATTTAACTGGCACATCAGGGGGACATCTATGTACTCAGTACTAGTTTTCCCTACCATGTTAACACTAATAATTGGTTTCTTGGGCCCACAAAGAGAATCTATTAGGCCTTGTTGTACAATAAAAGATCTTATCTTAATCCACCATAGGTTTAAATCATTATCACCATCAAATTTCTCAATTTCATACCTCATAGTGGACATGTTTACCCATAAGGAAGATGTTGAGTTCTTATGGAAAATGCTAATCATACGCCCCCAACAACCGACCAATCCCTTGGGTAAACTATGCTTTGTTGAAGGGATATTAAATTTAGAGAAACTATAATGGGATAATGGTTTTAAAAAATTAAATTAATAAAACTATGGTGATTTAGTAGTGAGTTAATTTTTCAGAAATAATCTAAATATACTAAATTCTAAAACAGGACCAGCAGCAATTGAAAAACAGAAGAAGCATAATTGTAAAATAAGAGCAGCAAATTGTACAACAGGAGCAATAAACATGAAGTTAGGGAAAAAGAAAATCAATTTGGATCTGATACCACATGTGAAGAGGGGCAGGGTGTGTGGAATATTTCAAAACACTAAGTCTATGCCAGGAATATTTGATTTATTTCCAATAGAGCATTATGAATGCAACCAATTATGAATACGATGCAAGAAAGTAAAGTATAGGACAAGAACACGAGGATTTTACATGCTTCGGTCCCTTTGGGACCTATGTGAAAAGCAAGAACACCACCCACACACACTTGTATTATTAATGATCAAATAAAACTAAATTACAACATAGAAAGGAAACAAAACAATATATGAATAAAAAAGGACCACTATAAAAAATGATCAAGAAAACTACAAAATAACATACAACATCAGGCATAAAAAAACCAAGCAGTCCTGATCTATTCTCATCACACATTGCTAGAAGCCACAAGTCCTTTTTTCCCTCTATGAAACTGATGAATTGGTAACTCATAGAGTAATCACCTGGTTTCGATCATCTTTCATAGGGTACACAGCCTGGCGTCTTCTCATCTGAAGACAGCTAACTTTGAAGCTCCACCATAAGTGATGTAAAAGTAGTACACCATGGAGTTTGGAAGGTGTGGAGAATCACAACCAAGGAAGGATAGACCCCATGTTATGGTTAATGAATGAGGGAATCGAGAGCACCAAATATTTGGTGAAGCAAGTGAACCGATGATCAAATTGACGGGGTACAGGGGTGATTAATTCTCCAGACAAACCCTAATGGTATGTAACTACAGAGCGAAGGGGGGTTGCCACAAATCCTTGACAAAACAGAATCAAAATAGCATAATAAAATCAGGTAAAACTGATGGATGGTGAGAACAACACAAGTGTCACCATAGACCAATGGCCAGTAATAATGCAACCATGTCACCCGAATTTCCAAAGTGGCAAATGATCATTAAACAGGCTAAGCTGAGTGGGCTTAATACATGACCCAGCAAAATGAGCCCCAACCAGAAATCCAAATCCCAACAAAAAATCCCAAATCCAGTATAATAAAATGAGGCAAAATACTAATGATGAATTTCATGTATGTATTAAAAAGAAATAAAAATGGTAAGAATAATTAAAGGAATATTTCAATATAGGAACCAAAAAATGAATACCCATAATTCACAGTATCTTTATATACTATACCCTTTTACTTTTAACAAAATGAAGGAAATTCTAAGCTATTTTATATATTGATATTTTCACTATGAGACAAGCTGATACACCTCAAAATCACTTTAGGTTGTTGACATTTTTTTCTGTGAACTGCCCATCTCTAGGTATATTTATTTATATTTATATTCCATTTTGTATATTGATTTATTTTTTCCTAATACATTATTTGTTAACAAGTCTGAATGTCATAATTATTATAGCATAATATACCTATAAATATGTATTGGGTGCATTTCAATTACCATCCAGTTTTAATGAAGTGAAAGTACAATAGAAATTAAAAATATTGAAAAAGAAAAATGTTGGATACTCTGTCATGTACCGATATCATCTCACAATGTTATAATCGATTGTCCTTATCAATTATAATATTGCATGTTTGGATTCATTTTTTTCATTTCAAAATTTATATTTGTTTTATTGAATATGTCACTTAACAATTACCTTTTTATTTTGAGATTATTATTTTATATGTGAAATGGTAACTCCCATTTTTGTTAATTAAAAATCATTTTTTAATATACCCTTTTGTGAGTTTGTCTAGTGCAAGTGATTTATTCACTGTTGCCATATATTCATTTTATTTTTCCCTATTATGTAATTGAAACTCAAACCTTGTTTCTATTTATTAATTTTCATGTAATAAACTATACATAAACATCATTTCCACATTTCAGATTTTAATGAACTAAAACACCCAATAGATCTTGGGCTATTGCATGGATATCATCTCTCGCATAGGGGTGCTACCCGTAAAAAATTGGTATCAGAGCTTGGGAAACCTCCAAGATCTATATTTTCTCTTACATGGGATAGAGAATCATCTTCCTCAAGTGTCTTCCCGAGTTGGTATCTGAGATACATCTACGGTTGCTAATCACCCTACCTATGACATCCTTGAGTTCAATCGTTTCTGGAAAGTTCAGATCCAAATGGCAGGGGGTCATTTGTGTGTTTGTCTTCCTGATCCGGTGGAGATCCGGAGCAAGCATAGAGGACCAGCATTGTGGGTATGTGTTTCAAGATCCAACACCCTACCTACATGTTTCAGGTCTAGTACATTGTGTGTGTGTTTCAAGATCCATAGGAATCAAAACTAGAGATTGGGAGCAAGTGTACATACCTAGAAATTACATCCAGGTTGATCCTTCAGCGTTATCCATCATTATGCATGTAATGGCCCGGACCTCTCTGGTCTATTCCTTAGCAAAAATTAGGTGTATGAGGTGTTTCAGGAGGCCAAGGTGACTTATCCCCAACACTTTTCCAAATTTCCATTTTTGTGAACAGTTCCATCGGTGAACAGTTCCAACGGTAGACCGTTGTGAACAGTGAATCAGTAACTTTCTGTGAACAGTTCCATCGGTGAACAGTTCCAACAGTATACTGTTGTGAACAGTGCATCGATAACCTTCTGTAAATAGTGTCATCGGTAACCTTGCGTGAACAGTGCAACGGTGACCTTATGTAAACAGTGACATCGGTGACCTTATGTGAACAGTTTCATCGGTGACCTTCTGTAAACAGTGTCATTGGTAACCTTATGTGAACAGTGCAACTGTGACCTTATGTGAATAGTGACATTGGTGATCTTATGTGAACAGTGTCATCGGTGACCTTCTGTGAACAGTGTCGTTGGTGACCTTCTGGGAATAGTGTCATCAGTAGCCTTATGTGAACAGTGAAACGGTGAGGTTCCAACGCTGACCTTTTTTCTTTACCAAATTTTGAGTTCATGAACAGTGTTTCCAGAATGGTGAGGTTCCAACGGTGACCTTTTTCCTTTGCCAAATTTTGAGTTCATGAACAGTGTTTCCATAATGGTGAGGTTCCAATGGTGACCTTTTTCCTTTGCCAAATTTTGAGTTCATGAACAGTGTTTCCAGAATGGTGAGGTTCTAACGGTGACCTTTTTCCTTTACCAAATTTTGAGTTCATGAACAGTGTTTCCAGAATGGGGAGGTTCCAACGGTGACCTTTTTCCTTTTCCAAATTTTGAGTTCATAAACAGTGTTTCCAGAATGGTGAGGTTCATGAACAGTGTTTCCAGAATGGTGAGGTTCCAATGGTGAGGTTCATGAATAGTGTTTTTCCTTTTCCAAATTTCGAGTTCGTGAACAGTGTTTCCAGCTTCCTACAGGTTCGCCCCTTTAACATTTCCTTTGACATAAAATGAATTTAAAGCCTTGTTTTAAGGACTCTAAGGCCAATTCAAAGGCCATAAATCCTATATTAATTTCTCCTAAGGGTCGGTATATTTTTACTTAGTCAAACCGTGTGGTTTAATGCGATCCGCTTTTAATGGGAAATCTGGCGTATCTTAAACCGTTGCTCCATTAAATCTTATAAAGGGACAAGATATCTTCCTCCCTAATTCTTCCTCCTTGTTCTCGGCTATGAGATTCTAGAACCTTTCATTCCATCCAATAGAGTTGTGTGATCAAACTTTCCTCCTAGGATTTGTTCCGCTCTGTTTTGATGCAACCAAGAAATATTGACTGGTCTTCGATATAAGGTATGATCTATCTTCATTATTTCGGGTCCATCTCCTTCTTTCTCTTTTCCCTTTTTTTATAGAATTTTACCCCTATGTTCCTAATGGGATTTTATTGGGTGTTGGTCGATGTGGTGGTGTCTCTACATCCTTGGGTGGATACAGTTGTCACAGGGGAGGAGATCATAACCTGTTGTGTGGATTATTATCGTATAAAGAACGCCAAGAACTGTTTGGGGTAAGGGATTCGTTGCTTCTCTTTTATTTTACGTGCAACTGTATAGTTAGCATGTTTTATCCCACTGGATGACAATATAATTTACATAATGAATATTTGAACCGAATAAATAAATTGACATCGATCGTATGTTATTGTATCTTGTTTTGCTAGATAATGTGATATTTATGCTTGCTTCATTTAGTTATTTGTTATTGATGGAAATTGGTAAAGAACATAAACCAGAATTAATTGATAATCGTTTGGATAAAGATAAAGAGGCATGTAAATGAATTTTGTTCTTCTTGTTGTAATTTGATGTTAATCAAATTAGTGAAGTAAGAATGTTTAATTATTTGTGATAGCTTTCTATTTAGGTTTCCCAAAGTTGGAACCTATGAATAACAAATCAGTTAATCCAATATGTATTAAAGAACTGGTTATTTGATAAAAGATAATACTTGTAGGGTTATGAGTTACCATCTTTCTTGTTTGAGGGCCAAGAGCCCAATTAATAAGATGTTTGTTTTCCTGCTGCTTGTGTTGTGATGTGAGCCTGGATGGATGTTGTGATATGTAGGGGCAGGTAGACCTACTGGTTGTGGCAGTAGTTGATGCTTAGAGTGGAAAGATGCATTGGTTTATGCATGTGGTTGTTAGGGAGGACACCATGGATGATGAAACGGGTTGGATGTGAATGTTTGGATTCTTGCTGATTCTTATTGGTTGTTTATCTGCTTTAATTTTCCCCACTGATCGAGGCATCTGGTCTTGCTTACCCTTCTTCCAAAAGGGGCGAAGACGCGCGGGGTATGCCACGTGCTTTCCGTGTCTAGCTTCTCAAGGGAGGATGGGTCTACTCTCTTGCTATAGGCAGCAAAGACTCAACGGGTAGTTATTTACTCACCGTGTTGATCCCCCTTGTGTTTAGTAGCATAGAATGTTTTTCTAGAATGCCTGGGAATATGGGAAAGTAGTGCTATAAATAAATAATTGAATAAATGATGTTAACCCATGGGGTTGGAGCTTGCTGGAACGAAATTTTGAGGTTAAAATTTTAAAGGGACAGTGGAATTTGGGTGTGATGTTAATGAAATATAATGTGGAAATTGTTAATGGTTAGTTAATGTTTAAAGAATTAATTGACGTAAAGTGGAACTAAAAAAAGGGAATGAAGTAATGTAATAAAGATCTTTAAATGGTTTTGTGCTTATAGGATACCTAGTCCTAGAAGTGGCAGCCGGCAGTCTGAGAGATGTTAGCTGCAATTGAGTCTAAGACTAGGTTATGCGCATAGCGTGGTTGTGAGATACAGTATATTCTATACTTTTTGTGTTTCTATATGCTACTCCACCCTTTCAGTTAGGGAAACTAACACCCCGGGGATTCTGAGCCCTGGGGGTGTTTTCCCTAACATTCTAGTGGGAGGATGGATGGATGACTACCCCCTTTGGCCCTGCTCTCTTCTCTTGGTAGTTACTTTTGATGGTAGGAACAGTGGTTAGTTTTCCCCAAATATGTGTGTAGAGGGCTGTAATGGCTTGTGGTTATTCACACACATATATTTTGGATATAGTATCCTATGGACTACTATAGGTGTAACTTGTATAGGCTGTGATGGCTTGAGGATCCTTACTCGGTGTATGGGCTGTAATGGCTTGAGGTATAATACCTGACATATGATACACATTGTACGAGATGTGGTGGCTCCCAGAAACTACCTGGTTACTTTCTTGCGTGGATGTGGTGGTTTTTTTTCATGAGGTGCATATTTTGGTGCTTTTCCCAGGTGTCTGTGGGCAATCCATTTTGGAGAGAGATGTTTAGGATGTGCGATGTTGAGTCAAAGTGGAAAAATAGTGGGGAAGTAGTAGCGGGGTACCCTTGATATTATTTATTATATTATATACTATTGTATGCATTACTTTGTGAGAGTAGCCATGGTGAGACTGGGAACTTAGTATACCTGTTTAGGTGATGAGTTAGTTTCACTTGTTGTTCACTGTGCTTTAGCATGATTTCTTTACTTTTGCACGAGAGGATCTGGGGAGGATCCTAATGAGTATACTGTTATACTCACCCTATGTATATATAAACTGTTTTTCAGGTCACTTGAAGTAGGTTGGAGATCAAGTTGGTTTCTACTAGCTTGGGGTTACAGGAGCTATTTGGGCTTGTGGTTGCTGCTGTTTTTTTTTTACTTTATTTTGGGTACTTGCAGTTTTCCCCTTCGAGTTGTAGTAGTTTTTCATGACATTACATATGTGCACTTGGGTTTTCATTTATATTTCAGTCTAAGTTGGAGTTAGTTGGTGTCTATCTTATCTCTCTCTTCCTCATGTGTTCTCTTAGAGGGTAATGTCTCTCATCTGTGTGTTTACTATACCCTCGGTGTTAGTCGCCAACCCGGGGCCTATTAGAGGTGGGAATTGGGGTTCATTATCTCCTTTCTCACATTTCAGGCCCAGGAGGGTTACACTTTGTGGGGAGTGGGTCATGACAGAATGGTATCAGAGCTCTGTTTGAGGGATAAGATGGAGTTTGAAGTTAGGCATAGGTGAGGTTGCATGGGTTGGTAAGGAAAAAGTGTCATTCAAGTTTAGAAAGTGATGTAAACACTGGAGACCAGCTAAGACATAGACGTTTAGGGCCCCCTATGATCTGATGTACGGACCTTTAAGTTTATAATGGCTACTAAACGAGGTGATTCTAGTTGTAGGGTAGAGACCTAGGAAAGGATCATGAATCATTATTCTCTATGTCTATGTTTGAATGGGTAAACCTTGGGATAGGTTAACCTAAAATGAATAAAAGAAAATAATTAATTAATTAATATTGAGTCTTTCGTATTCCAGGTCTAGGAGCTCTAATTATTTATTATTTTACAGGTATGGATTCAGGTCGATGTCCTTGTCAGGATCGCATAGAAGATGTCCAACAGGTTGTGCCAGCAGATCGTTGTAGGGTAGTGGTTGACGACAAAGACACTTGTAGGATTAAACTCTTAGAGTTTCAGCACCAGAGTATGCAGAAGTACGAGGGCTCCGTTTCAGATTCGGTCACTGAAGACTGGTTAGAGGAGTTCAAGATAGGCTTCAGTTCGATCTGTGCTCAGAAGGAGCAGTGGGTTTCCTTGGTTGTGATGATGCTGCATGGAACAACAAGACAGTGGTGGTTCTTGTTCCTCAGGGATCGTGAGGAGTTAGCGATCTCATGGGAGGAGTTCTAAGACAAGTTTAGATTCAAGTTTCTTTCTTCGACCGCAAAGGTGTCCAGTCGCTAGGAGCATCTTACCCTTCAATTGGGGAGATCCAGTGTGCGAGAGTTTGGAATCCATTTCAGGAACCTTTTGTGATATGCTTTGGACCTATTTCCAGACAAGGAGGCCAGGGCGAGGCATTTTGAGGAGGATTTGCGTCCAGAGATCCAGTGTCAGGTCACCCCATTTATGTTGAAGACATATCTTGAGGTGTCGGTGAGGGCAGAGGTCGTTGAGAGGACTTTAGCCAGAACCGGATCATCAAGAGAGAGGAGTCGTCATGATTCCTCATGAAACAGATATGTGGTCTGGGGTTCCTGGTTTTTAGGGCAGAAGAGTTTACGTTCGGCCGGGGGTAGGTCCCAACCCTCAGCATCTCGTTTCTCCAGGGCCAGCATCTCTTAGGCCTATGCCAAGGGATCAGGCACTTGTTTTTTCTTTTGGTGGTAGAGGTCATCAGTAGTGAGAGTGACTGACCTTTCAGAGCAGTCATCGTGCACCAGTTGTTCCACTCCAGGTGTCTTTGTTGAGGCAGTTCCAGCCGAGGTAGCAGCAACAGGTTTCACCAGATTAAGATTAGTAGAGGGTAGATGGGGCAGGCAGAGGATAGCCCCATGATACTCCCCATCCTCAGAGAGCATATCGCGGTTGTGGTGTTGGTCATCATCAGAATCAAAGAGGTCGTGGAGGAGGTTTTGGTCAGCTTCATTCTTTAGCGTTGCCAGCTCCAGGAAATCCAGATGTCGTTCGAGGTACCCTTTGCTTGTTTTCTACCTTGGTGTATGCCTTGTTTGATTTAGGAGTGACGCACTTCTTCATATCACCTACCCTTGTCCATTATTTAGGACTTGAGGTAGAGAGGATTCTAATTCCCTTGGCGTTGACTATGCCAGTTAGAGGTCGAGCTGACTTTTTTGAAGTATGTAGAGATTGTGAGCTAGTGTTGGGGAAGAACCTCTCTTGGGGATATTTCTTATGTTTACGAATACAACCATATGATTTCATCCTTAGCATGGATTGGTTGTATTTAGTGCAGGCTATCATGGATTGCTTCAGGAGGCAGGTTGTGTTCTTCGATGTGGATGGGGAGCCAGTGGTGTTCGTTGGAGAGCAAGACCCTCAGATGGGTCTGAGGAATGTTCCATCCTTATCATCTATGATGGCTGAGATGATGTTGAGTTATTTAGAGGTTAATTAGTTGACGTTTCCTAGGGTTATAGAAGAGTACCTTGATGTCTTTCCCGAAGAGGTTGTAGCATTACCCCCTCGATGAGAGATAGAATTTGGGATCGATCTACAACCAGGAGAGTCTCCTATATCTATTTCTCCATATAGGATGTCCCCTTATGAGTTATGAGATTTGCATATACAACTTGATGGTCTGTTACAGTGTAGCTTTGTTCATCCGAGTGTGTCGTCGTGGGGTGCACCGGTTTTCTTCATGAAGAAGGATAACGGTAGTTTGCGGTTTTGTGTCAATTATCGTCGATTGAACAAAGTGACAATAAAGAATCGTTATCCTCTTCCACGGATTGATGATTTATTTGATCAAATGAAGTGTGAAATTTGGTTCTCAAAGATCAACTTGCAGTCAGGATATCATCAGATGTGTGTGAAGGATAAGGATATCCTGAAGACTACTTTCCATTGTCTTCATGGGAATTATGAGTTCGTTGTAATGTCGTTTGGCAAGAAGAATGCTCCAGCTGTGTTCATGGGATTGATGAACGATGTGTTCTTTGAGTTCCTGGACAAGTTCGTGGTGGTTTTCATCGATGACATCCTTATGTGCTTCATGTCTGAGGAGGAGCATGCAGAGCATCTACACGATGTTTTTGGGAGTTCTTCATCAACATCAGTTGTTTGGGAAGTTGTTAAAGTGTGAGTTTTGGGCTTAAGAAGTCCGTTTCTTGGGGAATTTTGTGTCCTAGTAGGGAGTAGTTGTGGATCCATCAAAGATAGAAGCAGATGTGTCTTGGGCATCCCCCAAGACAGTTTCAGAGGTGCAAAGTTTCCTTGGTCTCACAGGCTTCTACAGGAGGTTCGTAGACGATTTCTCATGAGTTGTGACTCCTCTGACATCTTTGACTAGGAAGGATCAAGAATTCATATAGACTGATCAGTGTCAGGCAGCTTTCGATTATATAAAGGAGAAGTTAGTAATTTCTCCAGTTATTTTTCTTCCATCTGAGGGAGTTTAGTTTTATGTTTTCTACGATGCTTCGCATCTGGGGTTGGGTTGTGTTCTGATGTAGAAAATATCATTTTTTTTTCTTATGGGTCTCGACAGTTGAGTCCTCATGAACATAACTATGCCACCCATGATCTTGAGTTGGCATCTGTGGTGTTTTCTCTGAAGTTGTGGATGCATTACCTCATTGGTGAGTGTTTTGTGGTTTTCACTAATCATAAGAGCATGCGGTATGTTTTCTCCCAGGGTGACTTAAACTTGTGAAAACATCAGTGGATGGAGTTCTTACAGGAATACGACTTAGAAATATCGTATACACCTAGAAAGGGGAATGTTGTAGCTGATGCACTGAGTCAGAATTCACGTAGGGATGCAGTGCATGAATCTGGTGATTCCTGGAGAGTAATGGAAAAAATGTCAGCATTACATATTTATATGGGATAAGTTGGGGGAAGAGGTTGTCTTTTTCAGATGATGGTGCAGTCATCTCTGGTGCAGAAGGTGGAAGAGTCCCAACTGGGGGATCTAGAGGTGGAGGATTGGAGAGACCGAGTTGTTTGTGGCAAGGCCCCTAATGGTTAGTCTGAGGATGAAAAACACTGAGTGTTGTATCATGGAAGGATATTTGTTCCTTTGACGATGCGTGAGATGGTTCATAGAGAGTTCTGTAGTTCTCCTTTAGCGGTACATCCTGGCGTGACAAAGATGTACCAAGCCTTGAGGAGCCATTTTTGGTGGCCTGGGCTAAAGTGTGCAGTTGTGGAGTTTGTGTCTCGATGTTTGGTCTGCCAAAAGGTGAAGGCCGAACACCGTGTTCTTGGTGTTCTGCTCCAACCGTTAGATGTTCCTCAATGGAAGTGGGAGTACATCTCAATGGACTTTGTTACTAGTTTACCTCGAGCTCAGGGAGTACATGATGCTATTTGGGTGGTAGTGGACTGTTTAACAAAATCGGCCCAATTCATAGCAATCAAGGAGTCAAGATCAGTGGAAGTTTTGTCGAGGCAGTATCTGGAGGAGGTGGTGAGACTTCATGGAGTCCCAAGGATGATAATTTCTGATCGAGATCCTCATTTTACCTATAGGGTGTTGAGAGGTCTCTAGCATGCTTTTGGTTCTCATCTATGCCTTGGCACTGCTTTTCATCCTCAAATGGATGGCCAGACAGAGCGAACCATCCAGACTCTTGAAGACATGTTACGCTCTTGTGTCCTGGATTTTGGAGGTTTGTGGATGAGGCACTTACCCTTGGTGGAGTTTTCTTACAATAATAGTTTTCACTCCATCATCAGTGTGGTTCCATTTGAAGCCTTGTATGGATGACCTTTCCGTTCTCCGTTGTGCTGGACTGGGGTCGGAGAGTCAACAATTCTTGGACTGGAACTAGTGCAGAATACAATAGAGATGGTTCAGGTGATTCGTGAGAGGATGAAGACAGTGCAAGATTGTTAGAAATCATATGTCGATCAAAGGAGGATACCCTTAGAGTTTGATGTTGGGGATCACATGTTTATGAAGGTGACTCCTCATCGTGGGCAGTGAAGGTTTGGTCGTGGGAGTAAGCTTTCTCCCTAGTTTGTTGGGCCTTTTGAGGTGTTAGCTCGTGTTGGATTTGTGGCATATCGAGTAGCACTTCCCCCGAAGATGAGTTGGATACATGATGTTTTCCATGTATCACAGCTTCGTCGTTATCGTCATGATGACTCTCACGTCATCGATTGGGGAGAGATCGATGTTGATGGTGATGCGACCTTTGAGGAGCGACCTGTGGATATCTAAGACTGAAAAGAGAAGGTGTTGCACGAGTGTTCTATCCCCTTGATTCATGTCTTGTGAAGACACGGTGGCATGGAGGAGAGTACCTGGGAACGTGAGTCACAGATATGTGCTCAGTACCTAGAGTTTTTTGATGTTTAACTCTTTTCATGTATCGATGTATCCTTTGTAGTTATAGACCTTTCATGTTTATAATATGGATTTCTTTTATTGTTTATTGTGGCTTGATCTCTTTTGATAGGTAGCTCGATGGGTGGTTGTTCGGACCCCGTTTCGTTTTCCCTTTAGGTGGGTTTTAAATTTTTGAGGACAAGAATGTTTTGAGAGGTATCTGATATAATGGCTCAGACCTCTCTAGTCCATTCCTTTGCAAAAATCAGTTGTATGAGGTGTTTCAGGAGGTCAAGGTGACTTATCCCCAACACTTTTCCAAATTTCCATTTTTGTGAACAGTTCCATCAGTGAACAGTTCCAATAGTTGACTGTTGGGAACAGTGCATCGGTAACCTTCTGTGAACAGTGCCATCGGTGACCTTCTGTGAACAGTGTCATCGGTAACCTTACATGAATAGTGTAATGGTGACCTTATGTGAACAGTGACATCGGTGACCTTATGTGAATAGTGTCATCGATGACCTTCTGTGAACAGTGTCATTGGTAACCTTATGTGAACAGTGCAACTGTGACCTTATATGAATAGTGACATCGGTGACCTTATGTGAACAATGTCATCAGTGACCTTCTGTGAACAATGTCATCGGTGACCTTCTATAAACAGTTTCATTGGTAACCTTATGTGAACAGTGCTTCCAACAGTGAGGTTCATGAATAGTGTTTCCAGAACGGTGAGGTTCCAATGGTGAGGTTCATGAACAGTGTTTTTCCTTTGCCAAAATTTGAGTTTGTGAACAGTGTTTCCAGCTTCCTACAGTTTCACCCCTTTAACGTTTCCTTTGATGTAAAATGCATTTAAAGCCTTATTTTAAGGACTCTAAGGACGATTTAAAGGCCATAACTCCTATATTAATTTCTCCTAAGGATCGGGATGTTTTTACTTGGTCAAACCGCATGGTTTAATACGATCCGCTTTTAATGGGAAATCTGGCGTATCTTAAATCGTCGCTCCGTTAAATCTTCTAAAGGGATAGGATATCTTCCTCCCTAATTCTTTCTCCTTGTTCTCGGCTATGAGACGCTAGAACCTTTCATTCCATCCTATATATTTGTGCGATCAAACTTTCCTCCTATGATTTGTTCTGCTCTGTTTTGATGCAACCAAGCAATATCGATCAGTCTTCGATATAAGGTATGATCTATCTTTATTATTTCGGGTTCATCTCCTTCTTTCTCCTATCCCTTTTTTATGGAATTTTACCCCAATGTTCCTAATGGGATTTTCTTGGGTGTTGGCCGATGTGGTGGTGTCTTTTCATCCTTGGGTGGATACAGTTGTCACAGGGGAGGAGATCATAACCCATTGTGGGGCTCATTCTCGTATAAAGAACGTCAAGAACTGTTTGAGGTAAGGGATTCGTTGCTTCTCTTTTCTTTTACGTGAAACTGTATAGTTATCATGTTTTATCCCACTGGATGACAATGGAATTGACATAATAAATATTTGAACCGGATAAATAAATTGATATTGATCGTATGTTATTACCTCTTGTTTTTCCAGATAGTGTGATATCTATGCTTGCTTCATTTAGTTGTTCGTTCTTGATAGAAATTGGTAAAGAACGTAAACCAGAATTAATTGATAATTGTTTGGCTAAAGATAAAGAGGCATGTAAATGAATCTGGATCTTCTTGTTGTAATTTGATGTTAATCAAATTGGTATAATAAGCATGTTTAATTATTTGTGATAGCTTACTGTTTAGGTTTCCCAAATTTGGAACCTACAAATAATAAATTGGTTAATCCAAGATGTATTAAATAACTGGTTGTTTGATAAAACATAATAATTTTAGGTTTCTGAGTTACCCTCTTGCTTGTTTGAGGGCAAGAGCCCAATTGATAACATGTTTGTTTTCCTGCTGCTTGTGTTGTGATGTGAGCCTGGATGGCTGTTGTGATATGTGGGGGCAGGGAGGCCTACTGGTTGTGGTAGCAGTTAATTCCTTAAGTGGAGAGATGCATCAGTTTATGCATGTGGGTGTCAGGGAGGACACCAAGGATGATGAAACAGGTTGGATGTGAATGTTTGGATGCTTTTTTATTCTTATTGGTTGTTTATCTGCTTTACTTTTCTCCACTACTCGAGGCAGCTGGTCTTGCTTACCCTTCTTCTGAAAGGGGAAAAGACACGCGGGGTATTCCACGTGCTTTTTGTGTCTAGCTTCTCAAGGGAGGATGGGTCTATGCTCTTGCTATAGGTGGTAAAGACTTGACGAGTAGTTATCTACTCACCGTGTTGGTCCCCCTTGTATTTAGTAGCATACAATGTTTTTCTAGAATGTCTGGGAATATGGGAAAGTAGTGTTGTAAATAAATAATTGAATAAATGATGTTAACCCATGGGGTTGGAGCTTGCTGGAACGAAATGCAGATGCTGGGGAGGGGTAGTTCCTTGTAGATATTCTGGTTGAATTCCCTAAGACCTTCGGGTCATGTAATCTCCTAAGCCTACGGGCGATGTAATCTCTGAGCCTACGGGCCTTGTAAGGGTTCCCCCTTATCCCTTGAAAGGGGGGTTATCAAAAATCAATAAAAATGAAGGATTTTGGGGCATTCGGGCATTCGGGAGTCCGAGAGACGTTAGCTGCATTTGAGTCTAAGACTAGGTTATGCCCATAGTGTGGTTGTGAGATATAGTATACTTTGTACTTTTTGTGTTTCTATATGATACTTCACCCTGTCAGTTAGGGCAACTGACACCCCAGGGATTTTGAGCCCTGGGGGGTGTTTTCCCCAACATTCTGGTGGGATGATGGATGGTTGACTACCCCCTTTGGCCCTGCTCTCTTCTCTTGGTAGTTACTTGTGATGGTAGGCACAGTGGTTAGTTTTCCCCATATATGTGTGTAGAGGGATGTAATGGCTTGTGGTTATTCACACACATATATTCTGGATATAGTATCCTATGGACTACTATAGGTGTAATGTGTATAGTTTGCGATGCCTTGAGGATCCTTACTTGGTGTATGGGCTGTAATGTCTTGAGGTATAATACCCGATGTATGATACACATTGTACGAGCTGTGGTGGCTCCCGAAAACTACCTAGTTACTTTCTTGAATGGACATGGTGGTTTTGTTGCACGAGGTGCATATTGTGGTGCTTCGCCTAGGTGTCTGCGGGCAAGCCTTTTTTGAGAGAGATGCTTAGGACGTGAGACGTTGGGGAAAAGAGAAAAAACCTATGGGGAAGTAGTAGCGGGGTACCCTTGATATTATTTATTATATTATATACTCTTGTATGCGTTACTTGGTGAGAGTATCCATGGTGAGACAGGGAACTTAGTATACCTGTTTAGGTGACGATTTAGTTTCACTTGTTTTTCATTGTGCTTTAGCATGCTTTCTTTACTTTTGCACGAGAGGGTCCGAGGAGGATCCTACTAAGTATACTATTATACTCACCCTATGTATATATAAACTATTTTTTAGGTCACTTGGAGCAGGTTGGAAATCAAGCTGGTTCCTACTAGCTTGGGGTTGCAGGAGCTGTTTGGGCTTGTGGTTGCTGCTATTTTTTTTAATTTCTTTTGGGTACTTGCAGTTTTTCCCTTCCAGTTGTAGTTTTGCATGACATTACATATGCGCACTTGGGTTTTCATTTATATTTTAGTCTGAGTTGGATTTGGATGGTGTTTTTCTTATCTCTCTCTTCCACATGTGTTCTCTTAGAGAGTAATGTCTCACATCTATGTGTTTACTATACCATCGGTGCTAGTCACCAACACAGGGCCTACTAGAGGCGGGACTCGGGGGTCATTATCTCTCTTCTCACATTGTCGGCCTAGGAGGGGTACACTTTGTGGGGAGGGGGTTGTAACAATGCGTGCAGTGTGTGTGTGCGAGTTTTAGAGCCAGCGCACGAGTACCCCCTGACAGTGGTAATTTGTCCGGCTTTGTAAGTGTTCTTTTACTTCTTTTCTTGCTTTGATTTATTTTATCCAGGTCCTATTGTGGATCTACATTCATTGAATCATATCCTTTAATTGTTTTATTTTGATCATAATAAAACACGTGAGTCGGGTGGTGTTCTTCCCATGCACGTAGACCATTAGCCGAAGCGCGTTACATCTTTGTGTCCTTTATCTTCTATCCGTATTTTTTTTCATCGACCTTTTTTCTGACTGAACATATTTTCTTCTTGAATTAATTAAAAAATGTTTGGATTTGTTTATTTTAAAGAAGTTTTCTAAGCTTTGTTATGCTTGGTCTATCACTTCTTGTTGTTGTTACTTATTCCGAAATTGTATTCTCATGGTTGTTTCCAGTTATTTGAATCAGCGTATGTAGAATTATGTTTCTGTTGTTTATGAGAAAAAATTTCAAATTGAATTGTTGTATTAGCCCTTGACATGTGATTTTGGTCACTTCTGTTAGTCATTTGGAATTCCTAGAATCTTGGAATTTGTTATATGAATATATTCATATTTATTATAAACATTAGATTTTGATTCTGAATTTTGGGATTATGCATACCAAAATTAAACCCAATGGATCCTGTTTAGTCGAATGGGGACTACCTTGCGCAGTGCAGCCTCCCAATAAAGTGGTATTTGAGCCTAATTGGGTTTAAATTTTGCTTTGTTCACATTTGAAATCGTTTTTTCATTGCTTTTAAATGTTTTTGCTAGTGGCTTTTACATGTTGTAGCATGCATTATTGTTTCGTTCAGCTTGGTTGTGTGCTCTCTTGGGTTGTAATTCATTCTATTACTGATAGTTTGTTTCCTTTCTATTTCCCTATTTTATTTGTCTGTCTGAGCCTCAAATATGCCTCTTGGTAGCTTCTACCTATGTGTGCCTATAGTTTTGGGGTAGGAATGGGTTATATGTGAGGTTGGCCTATGTTTGAGAGCTGGTTAGCGGTAAAGTCTTAGCAGGATCTTTTGTCTCTAGTGTCTTCTTTTTTTCCTATGAGATGAGCTTATGTTTTCTCCATTGTGTTCCTCTGCATCCTTTAGGACTGTTTGCTCTAGGTATGGACATCTAGCGAGTTTCGTGTTTTGGCTTGGGTAGTTTTTGGGTGCAGTGCTCTTGTTTGTTACTTGGCTGGCCAACAAGCTTCTTTGTTTGTTATTTGACCATGTTTAGTGATTATGTTTGGTTTCCTGGGAACTGTGTGTCGTTAGTAAGTCTAGACTATGATGTGTGGCCCTTTAGTGGCTTGTTTTCCCCTAGTTTCTAGCTAGCTCCCAACCTTTGTTCTCATGTCTTGGAGTTGTCCTAGGATGTTGGGACTGCTTGCATGTGTCCTGAAATTTCCCTTTGTTTGAGGACATCTCTTTTTGGCTTTTGTTTAGGCGGTTGTCTCCTTGGCTGAAATTTTTGAATCTGTCTGTTAAGGATCTTTCGGTGTCTTGCATCGAGAGTTTCCTAATAGAGTTTTCAAGCGGTGTGTCTCAGTTTTAAAGTCGACGATGCTTGGTGCTTCTATCCTCTTGAGTTTTTGTGGGTTTAGGTGGAGACCTTTTTCAGTTATTTCCTTTGTTGTTTTGCATGATTGCACTGTTTCATACCAAGTGACAATTCTTTGTGATTTTCTCTAAGTTTTGTTTTTCCATGTTTTGTGTGATGGTGGATACTGCTCTATTTTGTTGGTGTTCTGCAGGCACTGGTGAGTTGTTCCAAGGACCCCTGTTAGCATGTGATTTGTTGGTCCTATTTTCCTCATTGGTATCGTCTCAAAGTGTGACTCCGATAAGTGCAGGTATGGCCTTTATCATGCAGTTGTTTAGAGTTGTTTAATTCTGAACATGTTTATCAACTTTACAATATCATTCAATTTCGGGCGACATGTATCACAGTTGATACATGGTAGGGGGACTATTTGGGTCATACACTGTAGGTTGTTTCCTGTTTAGGATAGTCTGGGTTGATGATGTTAGGTGGTGCATAATCAACATGTGGTTTATGTTTTAATTTTCAAGGTGGGGAGTTGCATATGAAATTTTTTTATGCATTTTAATTACCAAAGTGGAGAATTGTGAATTGGTAGTTCCAGTTTCTGTTAATTAAAAATCATTTTTTAATATTCCCTTTTGTGAGTTTGTCCCGTGCATGTGATTTGTTCGTTGTTGCCATATATTCATTTGTTTTATTTCTTATTTATGGAAATGCAACTCGAACCTTGTTTCTGTTTATTAATTTGCATGGAATAAACTGTACATAAACATCATTTTCACATTTCGGATTTTAACGAATCAAAACACCATATAGATGATGGGCTATTGTGTGGGTATCGTCTCTCGCGCAGGGGCGCTCTCCGCAACATTACATCATCAATAACTTTGAAATCGTCACACTGGAAGATATGCTCTTAGTGTGTATACTATATTGAGCAAAATGAGTAAGGTGTTGTTAGAGAATGTTCGATAAACTTATATGTATTTCATTTAGGTCACAAATATTGACATATATTCATAAATTGATTAATCATATTTGTTTCATATTCATTAAACAATTCACTCTCTTTTAGGTTCATCAAACAATTGACCGTCTTTTAGGGTCATTTAATTTTTATATTCCATTTCTTATATTGTTTTGCTTTACAATTTACTCTCTTATGTTATCAGTAGTCCCATAGGTTAATCGTGGAACATAAAATTGACCTTTTTTTAAGATTGTCCTACAAGGATGAAGATACGTTTATATTTTTTCTAACTCATGATATTGTATTCATCTAGAAGAAGATTGTAATGCTTAAAATTGACCCTCTTTTAAGATTAAGTGAAAATGTTTGCTCCTTTAAAAATTAACCCTCTTAAAATTAACCCTCCTTTATGATTAAGTGATTGTTGTAAAATTGGTAGATTAAAGATGTAGCAAAACCAAGCATATAACGACGTTGAATGTTTGGGAAGACGATGGCGAAGTAAAATGTCTCAATGACAAAAGAACAAAAGAAGAGAGAAGGAACACAAGTATATGACCGGTCAAAATCCAACACGATTCCATTAACATATTACCGTATTTAGAGTACAAATGGCTTGATCCAACGGACAAAATTAATTCATACGAATCAGATCCAACAGTGCGAATACAAATGGTTTTGGCCATATGAACGGACTTGTTGGGTAATGAATAAACCTCATTAATTATGATTTTATGAAATCCACACAATAATTGAGAATTTATAACACACATGTATATATAATTATATTCAAATAAAGTTAATAATATTTTCTATGAATAATTATTAATATTATAATTTATGTAAAAAGATTAGGTAGATTTACTTTATTTATCTATGTATCTAATATTAAGGTTGAAATTTATTTTACTTTAAATATTATATATACATATAAATATATTCAAATCAAATTATTCACAATTTAAATTAAAAACATGAATATTTTTATAAACACTAATATTTCCTTACATATAAATTATATTATTTTTTATGCAAATACCATATATAAATTTGTTAAATCATTGGATATAAAATAAATCATACAAAAAACAATAATTCATACATAAATTAAATCATAGAAAGAAAATTCATTCATACATTCGTACAATCATACAATTTAAATGAATAAATCATGCAACCAAAATAAATAATACAATTAGACAACTAAAATTTTTAAATGGAAATTTAAAATCTCAAAATATCATACCCGACAATTCGGTAGACCCTTTTTCAAAATATGTAAAACGATATCAGTTTTTTTTTCCATAAAATAAAAACTGATAAAAAAAACACCCGTCTGTGCCTCCACCCAGGGCTCCCAGTTGGAGCGAAACCCTAAATTGCTAATCCCCCAAAGTCCAGTGAAAATTCAACGGCAACGGTCCGAAGACGCCACTATGCAGACACAGGGGGCTCCAAAATCCAAAGGCCTCATTGCGCTTGCACTTCCACCTGCATAACTCCAATATAAGAAGTACATACTCCGTAGACATTACCAATATAACCTGAAATCATTCTGGATCTGAGCATGTGTTGGTCGATACAGTTGGAGCCACCGGTGATGCTCTTCCATTCCTTGCACACCATCCTGCACCTCGTTAGGGTTCCCAAGGTCGCCCAACTTAGGATCACAAAAATTATTTCAGATGGCAACCATGGCAGTTTACCCTCTGACCTACCCATGTCCATGCCTACATATGAAGAATAGAGTCTGTTCAAATTTATAGGAGGCATCGATTGATTTAAAACTTACCAACCTTTGGAGGAACAGATTTTGGCAAACCTGGCCCATTAGAGATCGGAACCTGAAATTTGCATTGAGAAAGCACATGCCTCTTCTTCTTACTATCATCACAAAACAAATCTATCCATAGAATGCCTAATCAACTTGCAAATCTTACAAAAAGAATGACATCTTTCGTATTCAACGACTAGATCAATCTTAAAATCCCAAGTGGTTAAGACAACAGGTTCAACACGGGTAGAGCAGAGGTCAATCTTGACAAGAACCTTGACAAAATGGGCATATCGAGTGTGTGTTGTCTCCCTATCAAACTTGATTAGTGTCCCCATAGTTGAAGAAACATCTCAAAGAATTTTTGGGTACTAGAAAACCCAGTTCAGCCCGCGAATCCTAATCCAGTCTTGACAAATAGAATTCTTAACAAGGTTCGGATTGAACAACATATCCCAATTTTGAATTCTCAAAAATCCAAGCTTAAGGGATACAGGTTGAGTCTCCATCTATGCCTCCACCCAGGGCTCCCAGTTGGAGCGAAACCCTAAATTGCGAATACCCGTAGTCCAGTGAAAATTCAACCGCACCGGTCCCGACCCATCAAACGATGTGGTGCGCTGCCATGATGATGGGATGAAGCCCCACTTCCTCCATGCCCCTCCCCTCTCCTCCTCCACCCACACTTCCCTCTGTTTCCGGTCTCCTCCCTCCTCCTTCCGGACCACTCCTAACTTCCCCGCCACCACCACCACCTCGCTCCCCTCCCTCCCCCAGTCATCATCATCCACGCACACCGCCAGCGGCAGCGCTTGGATGGCCCAGGTCTCATTGTAGCCGTCGATGCTCAGAATATGCTTGTTGTCCGGCATCATCCAGTGGAACACCCCCCGCACCACAACAGGAAACCAGCGCGTCCTTCTCCGCGTACGAGGCAAAACAAAGTTGCCTTTCGGCTGCCACGCCCATGCCTTTGAATCAAACACATCAAACAGCACGTCGTCTGCATCCCAGGGTTCAATCCTGCTCAGGAGCATAAATCACACAAATAAATGGTGGTGGTCCTCACACAGATAAATAATTGGTGCGTGGATGAAGAAACGGAATATGATAGGAGCTCACCAGCGTATGATTTTGTAGTGCAGAGGATGGGTGGTGATTACCAGCAGCCCAAAATTTTGATAAATGGAAATGGGATACACGGGGTTTGGGATGAGTTGAAATTGTTGGGTGGTGGGTTTGCAGACGCACAAGCGTTGGAGTGCCTCCCGCCTCTCGTCGTAGCAGCACAGCAGGCCTTGGTTCGAAGACGCTAGTATGAAGACAGAGGGGAATACAAAATCCAAGGGAAGGTCCCTTTCCGTTTGCGGCGGCATAACTCGAATAAGGGGACTGTATTTTCCGAAGACTTGAACAAGATAACCTGAAATCATTCCGGATCGGAGCATGTGTTGGTCGGTAAAGTTGGAGCCACCGATCAAGAGCTTCCATTCCTTGCACACCATCCTGCACGTCCTTAGGGTTTCGAAGGTCGCCCAACTCAGGATCTCAAAAATTAGTTCAGATGTCAAGCATCGATGTTTACGCTCCGACCTACCCATGTCCATGCCTACATACGAAGAGCAGAGGGGGTACAAATTTATAGGAGGAATCGTAAGAGGCGCAGAAATTGGGATGAGATGAGAAGTGGTGTCCTCGGCGATGGCAGCAGGTCGAACGGGCCAAGGCGGAGCTCCTCCGCTGGCAGCAGGCGCGACTGTGTGCGAGGAGGGCGGCGATTGGCAGTGGTATCGTCGGGCGGTGTCCACCCCGGGCAGGTGGTGTCCTCGGCGAAGGCAGGGCCGAGGCTGAGACTGGGGGCGAGGAGGGCGGCGATCAGGTGTCCCGACGGGATGACCTAAAAAACAAATGTGTATCTTTGAATTGAGAGTTGAATAAGATCCCCTATAAACATAATCAATTTTAAAAAATATCGGTGAATATTTTCAATTAAAAAATATCACCTCTATGAAAAGAAGATTTAATTTTCATTCATTTTTTAAAAACGAGGGGTCCTTGAAATGATTTAATCTATATTTTTAAAGTATGATACTTTTTAAAATTAAGGATATCCTATTAAATATTTACCAAAATAGGGTTGCCGGAGGAATATTTACCAAAATAATGAAATCAGAGAGGAAGCAACATGAGAAAAATGGAGAAGGGCGGTGTGGTTGAGGACCACACAAAGGATCATTTTTAAATCAAGTTATTTAGTTTACATTGTTTAACTTATTTTGTTTAAAAATATATTTTAAATATGCAATCTATTTAAATCAAATTATTTGATTTTTTTATTCAAGTTTTTCATTTTTTGACATTCGCGTCATTTATTTTGAAATGTTTGAGTTATTTAATTTTTTATTCAAGTTATTTATTTTAATTATTGAAATTAAAGTTATTTTATTTAATATTTATTAAAATAGGGTTGTGGGTGGAATATTTACTAAATTAATACAAACCACCAGAAATATTTAATGTTTTTTATCCAAGTTGATTATTTTAAATTTTTTATTCAAGCTACTCGTTTTAAATATTCAAAATATTTAATTTTTCTTATTCAAGTTATTTATTTTTAACTTTTTATTAAAATTATTTATTTTACATATTCATGTTATTTAGTTTAAAATTTTCAAGTTATATATATTTTTTAATTAAAATATTTATTTTAAATATTCAAATTATTTAATATTTTATTCAAATTATTTAATTTTTCATGATTTTTGGATTCTCGAGGGCTTTGCGTTGTCGATGTTTTATGTAGGTGTTATATTGATGTTACCCTATGCATCATAAGTTCGAATCTCTTGAACCCGGGTTGGGTTCGCCAATGGATTTAGAGATTTTTTACAATTTTCATCGTTGTCTGTATTACTACTGATTGGACATTTGGTGCATTTCTTATTTAATGCCATCTTCATTTTTTTTGTGTTAAATATGTAAACTAAATATACAGAATAAAAAAACTTTAAATATGTTATAAAACATTATTAAATAGATGTCATAATTATGATAATAATGATTACTCCTCAATCCCTGATAAATTTCTCTCATAATGGACAATCTTTCATATTCATCATTGGAATTCCGGACGTTGACTTAGATATTGTAGGGATTAATCTCAACAGATCAATTTCCATGCACTATATAAATATATAATGACACGTTAATGAAATGTAGAGAACTTTTGGCTCTATATTATGTTCTTTTCTTTAATTCGTTTATTTCTTTTATATTTGTATTTTTATTTGTTGTCATCATTGTCATACACAAATTCAACACTTGCTTCATCAATGATGTGCTTCGCCTGCGATCAGTCTTATATTCCTAGTTTTGATTTTTTTTGTGGTTTCAATCGGCGTTTGATCATTTTCACAACACGTTACCAACATGATTGTCTTCTCTGCATTGTGCATTGTGATGACGCTGACATCATTCCAATCATCAACATAAGATGATTCTTACATGAAAAAAAGTATGTCTCGTGTTTTTCAAACATTCTTCTTTTTTTTGCATGCTCTTTCGTATGTACATCAGTTCCACTCATTCAAAGAGTGGTGAGTCTTATTTTATATGTATGATATTGTTACCTTTATTTTTCCTCTCTTGATAAATTTGAAAATAATAAATGATTTTCTTAATCTTTTATTGAGGGAAAAATAATGAGCTCCTAAAAAGGTGTAACGACTCACAAATGAAAAATTTCACTTCATTCCCTAAAGAGAATATGTTTGATTAATAACCGATGTGGACAATGCTGAGGCAAACATCATTCATCAAATGAAAAAAAACGACGCCACCAGAAGTGGTCGAATGATAAACATCGCGTACATGTCATACGTCAAGACAAAGTTTTCTAATCAATGATGAACACCGTGAACCTATCATACGTTGAGCCGAAGTTCACTGATCATGCCATGAACCCTAAAATTTTATCTCTCATTCCTTTGTTCACCCTTAAGTTGTCAAGTTTGATTATGTTGTATAAAGGCTCATGATGGAGATGATATTTACTTTGAATATTTTTAAATTTTGTATTGGTTTATTTCTTTTCTCTTTGATTTTATTTCTGATAAAATATTTGAGAGAAAATAAATGTCCATTAAGAACAAACGTAAATATATTCTATACATATTCATCCCCCAAAGTGGGTGAATTTTCTGAATTAAATATTCATGCTATTGTCTTGAAGACACTATAAAACCCGAAAAAATAATTTTATTTCATTCCTTAAAGTGAATGAGAATATTTATTGAAAATGATTCATTTCATCCCTCAAAGTGAATGCAAATATACATGATTTCATTTTTAAATCAAGTTCGAGGTGAATATGATGTTTTTCGAAGGATCATTTTAGTGTATTTGTTTATAAAAAATAGTAATAATATAACAACCATGAGTGGTTTGATGATAATAAATATTTACATAGCACAATGAATTTTATTAATACTTCTAAAACAATGCATCCTTGCAGGATGATATAAAAATAATGTCCTTTGACATTATATTGGAGAATATCTTTATTTATCAATTATTGTTCCTATAACAGTAATATCAAGGGAAAATTATTATTCATGTGCATATGAATTACAAATATCATCTCAAGTAATTTATTCGATTTTATCCCCTAAAGTGGATACTATTATTCTTCTAGTTCATAAACGAGATGATTGAATTACATAGTTTTGATAATCCTATGTATTTTGTGAAAATGGTTTTACCACATGAATTGGTTAAAACAATGATCATCATAATCAATAATTTTTTTATTTTATCCAAGATGATCATCAATGATAAATAATGAATTTATTTAATGGATGCATGTTTACAAAATTATCAATGATTTCATTCCCATTAGGTTATTATGAATGCCCCCTGTATAATAATTTACCATGAGGTACCCATTTTTGAAGTAAATTATTTATATCATTAACATCTATTTTGGAAATGAATTTCTCATATATTTATGAAGAACAAATTATGAAGTTTATATGGATGTGTCCACCTACCATGTGATCCATTTAAATACTATATGAGAGATTCATACACTAAATGATCACGTGTGTTATTTAGTGTTGGTGAGTATACATTACATTCTATGCATGTTGATTAAAATAAATATTGAGTATCACATACTATATACAAAATGGTCATGTAGAACCATTGACAAGATGCTCACAACACTTATATGAATATAAAGTGTTAAAAACCAATAGTCTGATTATACACATCAGAAATGTGGTTTGAACTGATTATATAAAATCATTGTTCATCATGAGTAGAAAAAATAAATATATTTTCCCTTGACAAGGAAAATGAATATATCGACGACATTACATCTTTTTAGATATTGTCCCTCAAATGACACTAGTACCAGGAAAATTATGAGATCTCTATCAAATGTTATTAATGATATATTTTATTTGAATGCTTTCAAAACTCATCGATGACAATGAATTTTGATAGATGTTGACATCGCTATAATTGACCAAAATTATTAAAGGGACTTATGATATATTCAACATATAAAGTTTTGGATTGATTATCCAAACTACCGGGACTATTGAATATTGATGGTCTTATTATAAGAAATATTCTTCCTTGTATATTTGGATATTTATATATGTTTGGATTATTTTAAATTGATTTAGTCACTTTTATTGATTACAACATCAATATTTGAATCCCCAAAGGGTTCAAAATACCTGAAGCATATTCAAATTTATGAAAGTTTCACCCAATATGATAAATTTAGGGGTGAAATAAATAAGATGTATTTCATTTCTCCGTATTAAGTTGAGTAAGAATATAAAATTGAACTTATCATCCCATGGTTTGTATGAATCATTATATTCATCATATTATTAAGATGTTTTGAAAAACATCTAAACTCTTGAAGAGTTTTATAAATAAATGACTTATTTTATCGTGAAATTACATGGAATGTCCTTGTATTCTGAATTAATCATCCTGAAGATAAAATATTAAATTTAGGAATGATTTTACCCTTACCCCTTAAATCTATTGCTTCAAAGGAGTGATATATTTCATACATTAGGGGTTGATTAAGAACATAATTATCCCATAAGTATTAAATATAAATTCACATTTTATTTATCCTTGAAGGATATACATGAACATGTGTATAAGTACCTTGTAAATAACAAGAAATCATATTACACCGTAAGGTAATGTTCTTCCTTATTCATTGAAATCTAAAGGATATAAATTATTATTATTCCAAAAATAAAAACCAAATGTTTTTATTATGAATTGATCATGTGAATTATATAATGTAATAGTGATAACCATTATAAGAGGGAGGTGTAACTGTTGTACTCTTTTTTCGTTAGTCAAGTTTTTTCCATTGGGTTTTCTAGAGGAGGTTTTTAATGAGGCAATACTATGGGGACCTAATGTTATTGTACGCTTTTTCCCTAATCAAGGGTTTCCCCCTAAAGGGTTTTCCCTTGATGAGGTTTTTAATGAGGCAATCATACATCATAATAGATATCCAAGGGAATGTTATAAACCATTATGGATATCTGTAAGATCCGATCTTTTTTCAGGTATGTCTCTCTTTAAGTTTTTCATTAAATTTTCTTTTGGGTATGTTTTTCTTCATCTTTAAACCTTGGTGGTTGGGTTCCGTTATGGATACTTGTCATTTGAATAAACACAGTCTTAGGTTGTGAGGAAACTTGAGAAAACTGGAGAGGATCCACATAGAGATCTTTGTTGGGGAAAATGGATTAAAGTCCATAGATGTATGTTTATCTGAATTAATGGAGTCTGGGTATAAATGAGTTAAGTGTTTCATGGGTTCTTGGTAAGTTGAGAAGCTTTAAAGAGTGTTTGGGTTGTTTAAAGGGAAAATGGCCTGAAAACACATCTTCATAACATTCACATGACGTGTAAATGGATTACACATCATGTAATTTTTGGGTGTTTTTAATAAAATAACCTGGGGCGATGGGTTTTTCATCGTATCTGATTAAGAATATTAACATAATGTGAAACTATATTACATGCTGTGTAATTCCCCAAGCTACTATTTTAAAGTGTGTTGTGTGGTTCAATTTTCATTCTAATTTTCTACAACCTTGTCCTCTCGACCCTATGGAACCTTCCGGGCAGTTTTGGATTGCAAACCTCCCTTCTGGATGTCCCGATAATGACTTTGATCCCTGGTAAATGGTTTTGGTCTAGTTTCTCCCTCATCTCCCTTGGTTCTCCAATCATTACGTTGAAATCCTTTGATCGTGTGCATTTTTGGTTTTTATCTTGATCAGTTTTGATATAGGATTCTCTTGAAAATCATCTAAACCTTCTTCCTTGTGGGAATTTTTCATTGGAAGCATTACATTATTCATCAGTTAAGGTAAAGGGTCTAAATATTAACCCTATGGTTTGATAATTGAAAAGTTTATTCAATATTGTGGTTTCACCAATGTAATGTGTGCCCGAATCAATTAAATAATGAATGGGATTATTCCTTGGAGTCATTTGGTTTTAATTGTCTTCTGACCTAGATTATAACTACCCATTGGGTGAGTGAACCGTGAAATATAATTGAACTGGCTAATGGATTAAAGTGCTTTTAGCATGATATGAGACCTTAGGTGATTGCTTGATATAAAATCCCTAAGTTTTGGCTTATTGATTATCGATCTAATTATTAATCAATTGCGATATAAATGCAAGTGGTATATGAAAGAAAAATGGTAATTCACATAATTAACCATTGAAATTTATGATGTGATATTGTGACATCCATGCTATATGATAGGACTTTTGTTCCATGTTGAAATGATTATATATTGGGTTTGGCCCCGACACATGCACACTTATATGCTGTAATGCTGATATGAAGAGGACTTGGACCATTCCCATGCTTTAATGCTTATAGAGAGTGAGATTTTCTCAGTCCTATGACGTAATACTTATAGGGGTTTAACCCGGATGTTGTAATGGTTACAGGGCTTTGACCTGAATTTTTGTGACTATACCATGGTTATATGGTTGTGGTTGGCATTATTGTAAGACATGTTCTGATATATTCTAGCATGGAAATGAAGTAGGTTATTTTACCATTTTTATATGGTTGTGGTTGGCATGATCGTAAGACATGCTTAGAGATATTTCGATATGGAGCCGAAGTAGGTTGTTATTGTATTTTATTAATTGTTGAATTAATTAATACACATGTTTATTGCTTTATTGCATACAATTCTTATCAAAATGGTTTGTTTAGATAGGGTGGTGTCGACCAACTAAGTTATACTCACACCCTATTCGGGCCTCCATTTGGAACCCGATCTGATTACATGTATGCAGGTTTGGATAAGGGAAAAATACCTTTTTGTTGATTGTTGCTTGTTGGATGGGCTGGAGTTTAGAGGTGGGATCGAAATAGGGTTTGAGACTGAGGAATTTTGAGTCTTTATTTGATTCAGATGGTTGTTTACTTGTATTATTTCTATAATTACATTTAGTTACATTCCAGTACGTCATTACATTATTCCTTTATTATTTATTGTACTATTCATTTGGATTTTATTGTTGTTTTACCTATGTCTATATTTTGATTTCTTTCATTTATATGGATTATTTCTACTAAGATGAAACTTCATACTAGGGGGTATTGTCTCCTCACTATATATTTCACACTCATGCTGCTAGTCGACAGCCTATGGCGTATGTAGAGGCGCACTTGAGGTATTGTAACCAACCCTTTTTGGTCACGTGAGAGAGTGCTGAATTGTGGGATGTTACAAAGTGGTATCAAAGATGTATGTGTTATTTTCTTTTGATTTACTTTTTGGGAAATGTGGAAAGGATACTGGGATGTTTCGGGACTTGTTAATGTGCTTGTGCATGAGAGTAGCTAACCCATGTACGAGGGAAATTGTATGTGCTGCAAGAACCTTTACTAGTTGCATCTGACAATGTGGAAAGTGATGAAGAGTTTTCTATCTATGATAAACATCTGAATGATGCTACATATGTTTAGTTCTTCATGCTATCATCTATGTCCAATGATATTTTGAATCAACATGAGGATATGGATGTCTATAGCATGATGTCTCACCTTCAGGATCTCTATCAAGAGAAGGCGAGACAAGAGAGGTATGAGATCTTCAATGCTTAGTTTACAACTAAACTTAGAGAGCCTGCACCAGCTGGGCCTCATGTAGTCAAGCTTATCGGCTACATTTAATGCTTAGACATCTTAGGGATTAAATTCCTAGATGAGTTGCATAAAGATCTCATAATTTCATCACTACCTAAGACCTTCTCAAGTTTTATTATCAGTTATAATATTAGCAATAATGAGAAGAGTCTTTTGGAACTTCTTACTTTAATTTTCCAAGTGGATAAGGATATGGGGTGTGATAAAATTGTGGTCCTTATGGTGAATAAGAAAAGGAAGGACAAGGAAACGGGTCCCAATAATTATAAATAGTCTAAATATCCCAAGCATCGTCCTACCAAAAAGAAGAAGATTTAGAGACAGTGTAAGGAAAATGAGGCAGTATGTTTTGCATGTGGAAAGTCGGGCCACTAGAAGAGGAACTACACCCAGAAGAAAGGGGAAGCTAAAGTTGAATTCATTATTGAGTGTAATCTTTCAATATATACACATTGGGTATTAGATAAAGTTTGTGGGTCTCACATCTATATCCAAATGCAGGAACCAAGTAGATTTTGAAATATTTCTAGAGGAGAGTTGGATCTGAGAGCTGTCAATGGAGCGAGGATGGATTCTCTAGCCATTGGTGATTACCAACTTTAATTTTCAATGGGAATGATTTTGGTTTTGAAAGATTTTTATTATGTACCTATGGTTACCAAGAACATAATTTTTGTATCATGCCTAGATGATGATAGGTTTATTTTCAAGTTTGGAAATAAAATTTGTTTCTTTTATAAGGAAATCATATGTTATGATATGAAACATTTAAATAATGGTATTTATGTATTAAATTAAAAAAACCAAGTGTTGTCAATCGATAATGAATCATATTCAAGACTCATATAACACTCAGCTATAACATCACCATATTGGTCATGTAAACGAGAAAAGTTTGAAAAAACTCTGTCAAGATAGTTATTTAGACTCTTTTAAGTTAAAACCACTTAAAATATTTTATGCTTGTTTATAAAGAAAAATGACCAAACTGCCATTTGGTGGACATGATGAAAAGGACACAAATATTCTAGGATTGGTACACACTAATTTGTGTGGACCGTTTCTAGTAGAAGCTAGAGGTGTACATTCTTACTTCATGACTTTTACTATTGACTTGAGTAGATATGGTTATATCTATTTCAGGAGGTATAAGTCCGAGTCCTTTGAGAAATTCAAGAAATTAAATAATTAAGTATAGAATCATCTTGATAAGAAGATAAAGAATCTTTGATCGAATCGAGGTGGTGAATATCTTAACCAAGAGTTCATCGACTTTCTACTGTAGTTTGAGATTCCATCTCAACTCACTCCACCTTACACACCACAGTGGAATGGTGTTAGTGAAAGGAGGAACTGTACCTTGGTAGATATGGTGAGGTCAATGATGAGTCATGAAAATCTTCAATTATACTTTTGGGTATATGAATTAAAAACTGTGACATACACATTAAACTGGGTCCCAACTAAAGCATAAAATGGAATTCCCTTCGAGTTATGGAGTGAAAAGAAACCCATTTTGTCGCATACATGTGTATGGGGTTGCGAAACATTTTTTAAGGTCTTATCATACAACAAACTAGAACCCCACAACACAAAGTGTATCTTTATAGGGTATCCCAAGGAAACAAATGGATACTACCTATACAACCCCTCAGATAAGAAAGTGATTGTCTCCAGACAAGTCATCTTTCATAAGAGGGAGCACATCCTCAAAAAGGATAGTGGGAGAAAGGTTGAATTTGACAAAGTTAATGCTCAAGATACACATGAGTTGGTATAAGAACAAATTCCATAGGTCTCCGTAGAACAAGTAGATCCTAAAACACAAGTACTATGTAGGAGTGTAAGAGTGGTAAAAGAACTAGAGAGATATGGTTTTCTAGTCACCGAGTATGGTGACTCATTATTGGTTGACAATGATGAACCTCTATCCTATAAGGAGACAGTAGAAATCTCATAATCCGCAAGATGGAAATAATCCATGAGTTCTGAAATGGATTTCATGTATCATAACCAAGTTTTGGTTCTGGTTGATGATAGAGTTGATGTAAATCCCATTGGATGAAAATGGGTATTCAAGAAGAAACTGGACATGGAAGGTAAAGTAAATACCTATAACGAAATGATAGTGACTAAAAGGTACAAACAACGTCAAGTAATTGACTAAGATGAAACCTTTTCACTAGTTTCCATGTTTAAATCCATCATAATTTTACTTTCCATAGCAGCTTACCATGACTATGAGGTTTGGAAGATGGATGTCAAAACTATATTCCTTAATGGGAACCTTTATGAAGATGTCTATATGACACAACCAGAAGGATTTGTGACTCCAGGTTATGCTAGAAATATTTGAAAGTTTCATAGACCCATTTATGGATTAAATCAAGCATCTAGGTCATGAAACATTTGATTCCATGAATCCATAAAAGAATTTGGTTTCATTCAGAATGAATATGATCCATGTCTTTACAAGAGGTTCCGTGGGAATGCAGTATTTATCCTTGTAGTATATGTTGATTACATATTACTTATTGGAAACAACAGACTAATCTTATAATATGTTAAGGACTGGTTAAAAAAGTGTTTCTCCATAAAGGAATTTGGTGAAGCAGCCTATATTTTAGGGATCAAGATCATTCATGGTAGATCCAAGAGGCAGCTTGGACTAAGTCAAAGTATATATATTGACTAGATACTAAAGAGATTTAGTATGGAAAAATCCAAAAGGGGATTGGTTCTAGTGTCACATGGTTTAAATCATTATAAGAAAATGTGTCCTCATACACAAAATGAGAAAGAGATAATGAGTAAGATCTCATATGATTTGGAGATAGGATGAATCATGTATGTCATGTTATGTACTAGACTTGATGTTTGTTATGCACTGAGCATGGTAGGAAGATATCAAGCAGACCCGGGAGAACAACATTGGACTGTTGTGAAGCTTATCTTTAATTATTTAAGAAGGAATAAGGATATGTTCTTGGTGTATGGAGGAGATGAGGAGCTGGTTATCAGAGGTTATACTAATGCTAGTTTTCAGACAAATCAGAATGATCTAAAGTCACAATCAGGATATGTTTTCAGCAAGACATGTTATATGTTTTTTTGTAAATTTTATCATCTAAAGTCTATGATCATTTATGTAAAAGTTTAAATTGAATTAGTGTGTCCAATCATTCATATTATTTTTTTTATTTTATTCCATAAATAATCGTACTTAACTAGTTTATATATATAGTCTTATACCTTTTTTCATTTATAATGTATGTAGAGTATACCTTGATATCTTTACTATATTTTTACATATACCTAATGCATAATCCTACATTCCATAATGGTAGATGTTTCTCACTAACAATGTTACCCAAGGGCTGCAATAAAACTTCAAATAAAACCTTGAACTCGTCCCTTTTGTGATTATTTTATTTTGGATAACCATTCATTTTTATCCTTGTCCTATTTTTAATGTGACATTGCCTCTTTCCACTATATGTTGAATGAATTTTAAATCAAAAAACATACTTAACCTTTCTCTAAGTGATTTCATTGATAGAGAGATAATGTAAAGGCTAGTCAAGTGGATAGAAATATGTTAGGCCTAAATACTTTTTGGGTTTTAAACAATAACATATGATTAGATACACTAACTTGTTTTATTTTTATAAAAAGTTTAATTTAGACTTTATTTTACACAAAGACCTTTGTTTTCGTAAAATCTACCTTTCTGTCAATATTTTCTTCAAATGGTCCCTTTATCCTTAAAAATGGGTTTTCAGGTTCCATTATTTATCATATTACATTTATGTAAAAGTTTTTAATGTAACAAATCAACCTAGGTTTCCCTCAAACCCGACACCCAACCAGTTCCGTCACATACCCGAAGGGCATTCCCGATCCCCACGAGCTGATGAAAAGCACCCAGGAATCAAACAACACAATAGAGGGAATGATTTTTCTCAATCTGAACAACCACATGACATACATATATAAATCAAGAAAGAAACAACAGAATACTAACATATATATATATTCCATAACTTCAAGAAAAATAGCAGAACTAGAACAACTGTAATAGTAACTAAAACTCCAAAATACAAGTCCAATTGCAAAGGACTAAAAAACAAATAGCTACTCCAAACGATGGTAGGGACAGACTCCCACCATCTCACCACCAGCTACCCAATAGCTAAAACAAACTTTACCGCCTCACTACGGTGCCTTGCATTTTCCTGCACTGGAAGACAAACAAAGGTCTATGAACCACCGAAGAGGTGTGTAGAGTGTGATCTAACATGATCAGTAAGATCCCACCATGGTGTTCCATAATAAGTCTCTATATAAAAAATCATGTATGCTCATTTTAAACAAAAACTTGGTATGATAAGTAGTAAAAAAAATTTATAGAAAACATGGTAAACATTCCCCTTTTTCCACATTTCTAAACAAAAGCAGGTATATCAATTTCAAAGCATATTTTCTATATTAGTTTTCGCAAGCATAAACATGCATATCAAGGCTAGCTCAGAAAGCCGATAAATACAAACCAGAAGCACAAGTATCACAACACCAAGGAATACTATAGGTCCAGGTCACAGACTACTCGTACCAAAATAATCAAGTGCAAAAATCTGATTCTAGAACACAAGCCTAGGAAGCAGAGGAATAACCCATGAGTAAATCCCCAAAAATGTCAATATCAGTCCCCTAGAACAATGGGCGTAGGAAATAGAGGAAATCCCCAAGAAAAAATCTCTTTATAATCACAAAAAAATGAATGATATCCCAAAGCTAAACCTTCCACCTAAGTACCCAAGGTAACCCATGTTCTCTTTTTCACAATCCATTTCAATGCTTTAAAAATACCCATTTTCTTTCCATTTATCAATAACCAAGGAAAAACCATTTCTCTTTGGAAAATCTTCTCAACACACACAAAAATATAATGTTAATTCCATTTATAAATCAATTTACAAAGAAAGAACAATCAAGCTTATCAATATAGGCTAGATACGGAACCAACTACCTCAAAACTTGGATCAGACATGCCTGTAACATAATTCACCAACAACAAAAAACAACCACACTAGTGGAGACCCTATAATTAAACCCAGACATCTTAGGATTGATTAAATTTAGAATAAAAGGGGATGACAGATAGAAGAAAACCCATGTACTTCAAGAACGAACATCCGCCACACCACAACTAACCAAGGAATGGCCTTCGGAATAATATATCACAATGAATCTAGAAGAAAAAAACAAGGAACAACCAACTTAGATCAATAGATCCGATAACACAAAGCTAGGGTGCTATCGTGATCAGTTGCAACGAAGAAGTGAAAATATCACATACCCATAGAGACGCACCACAACTAGAACAAAGATCAGATGCTGAAAAAATTGATTTAGGAGGAAAGGCGCCTCTAAAAATCACCTAGGAACAACCTTGGGACAAGAGAAATGAAAATCCAGAGAAGGTACCAAACCAAAACAATGAAATGTGTGTTTTAAAATTGGGTGTAGGCCGAGTCATGACGTGTAACCTCTGGTAACATTGTGAACACCACACTAGAAAATTTCACCAAAAAACCCATCATCTCGGGTTAAAAACTGACATTTTAATAAGTCACATCATGTAAGACCTGGTCACAACATGTACCCTTTCACGGAATGATATCTCCTTTCACGGCTTATACCCAACAACTATTACACTGTGTGTAGCATGGTTACACGGTGTGTAACTGTTATGCAACATGAAGAAAATCTAGAAAAAAATCTATAAGGAATTTTAACCAAAAGGGAACTTGGAGAGAGGAAAAAATATACCCAATCAATATAACATGATGTTACAAACTCCCCACCATAAAGAATTTTTTTCCCCAAGAAGTGATGTGGAAGATATAAACCCTAAAAAAAGATGAGGCCACTGCTCCCTAATTAACGATTCACATTCCCAAGTATCATGAGAACATGATCCTTGATTCCATAGAACTATAACCAATTTAATTGACATCCCACATAATAATTTCACTTGAGAGTCAATGATCTCAACTGGTTTCTCCAAAACAGAATCATCTAGCTCTAACTCAATTTCTTCCCAACTCAGAACATGAGCAGGATCAGAGTGATATTTCCTAAGATGAGATATATGGAAAACATCACGAATACCTATCAACTAAATCAGAAATGCTAACTGATAAGCAACCTATCCGATCTGTTTAGTGATCTCAAACAGTCCAGCATATCTTAGAGTCAACTTTCCATGTTTTCCAAGTCGACAATGACCCAAATGAGGAGAAACTTTAAAGAAGACGCAATCACCTATAGAAAACTACAAAGGACGATGTCACCAATCTGTATATGATTTCTTTCAACTTTGTATTGTAACCATACATCATCACACATCCTGAATCTTTATATATTTTTCCTAAACCAAACTTGTGCCAACTAAAGATACTTCACCCACATCTTCCCAATAAAGAGGTGATCTACATGAGAAACCATACACCACCTCAAACGGATCCATTTTGATTGATTACTGGTAACTATTGTTGTAAAAAAACTCAACCAGTCCCAGATGGTTATCCCATGATCCTCTGAAATCCAACACACGGGCACATATCATATCTTCTAGAATATGAATTACTCACTCCGTTTGACCATTAGTATGTGGATGATAAGTTGTGCTCAACTTGATATAAGTTTTCATTAACTCTTGAAGACTCCTCCAGAACCTCGAGGTAAGCCTAGGATCTTTATCCAAAACAATGGAAGGACTCCCATGTAACCTGATCGTACCACGATTCACTATTTTATTTCACCGTTATACCAATGTATTAAACTGGTTTTGTATTGAAAATTACAAGTATAATAACAAATTTCACTCCATTTTTTCTTCAATTATTTTTTTAACACTGTTAAAAAGGGAAATGTTACTTGTTTTGATAATTATATTATAGGTGTAGGTGATTTGGAGGACCCATGATGAAGTCCAAGAAAAATGGGTCAATCTACACATGATCCAAGCACACCAGTGGACTAAAACACATGATGCTACTAAACCGTGTGTCCAAATGGGATGAAATTTCATGGGATGGTCCGAAATTTAATGTTCTACATTTTATATGAAGTAATCCAAGCCCCATTCATCTTCTAAAATGATCATACGAACTGATCTGTCCAGGGAATCAAATCTGCACAAGTCAAAAGCGGTGTTCTATATTTTATCAATATCTACGGATCCACTTGTCCAAATGATGCCAAACTTTCTATGGAGATAGATCTAATGCGGGGATAAAACTTTCTAGTTTTTTTTCAAAGGGATATTCTAATATCTAGTGGCCGAAAACTATGATCCATGTGGTTTTACACAATCTGTGTGCTCAAAACCACCTTCCAATTTGCCTATAAAAGAACACCTTGGGAACCTCATTTAGTAGTTCGACCAGGAGGCAAGGTGCTGACATTTTGGAGTTCTAAAGGTGACTCCCCATCATTTATAAAAGTTCTGGAGGCTATGGAAAGTGCTAATTCAACATCTTCTTCTTCCTCCCCTCCCATGGGTTTCTAAACCGCTTGTGATCACCCAGGGAGGAGCGTGATGTAAATCACAAGATTCATGTTTGTAATATTTGAATGATCTTTTTAATTCCAGGTTTTTATGTTGTTTTTAATCATCCTATATTCTTTTTTATTGATTTATGTACTGGTATGTCATACTCAACTCATATGATCATGTTTTGGGGTACCCATTCATGTGATGTTTCACACACCGTTAACCACTTATTCTTCCCTCATTCAATTGTGGTGTTTGTGTGGTTCATATTGGTCAATTGAACTCACATATGCACTGTAAAGGCAATGTAAATTTATTTCATAGTATAGAAAAGAAATAACATACAAACCTGGACATCACATTGAGTTCTTTGTGTGTTTCCTTGGTGAGTTTTGATTATGAAGTCGAACACAAATCACCCAATCACCGGCGGTGTCCGGTGAATCATTGTGTGTTTTCGACTGAACCCTAGGAGGTATCCTAGTATAAACTCAGTAACATAATGGTAACATGTGTTATAAACTAGTGATTAAAATATCTATACCATTTCTCTTGAATCAATTAAGGATGAGCATCATGATACTCCCCTGGGTTGATCACATTTAATTAATATTGTTTATTTCTACTTTATTTTACTGATTTTATTTTCTATTGTCATATTTAATCATCAAGACCAAGTATTATGAAACCCCATTTCCATTTTTTACTTTCATAATCATAACCACATTTTGGAATTAATAATCTAAGGCTCCGTCGAGAGACAACCTAGGGTTGCTGCTATACTGCAGAAATTCTAGTCAAAATTAAACAACTAATTTGACGCGCTCGACAATGTGATCAAATTTTGGCGCCATTGCTAGGGAGACAAGATATATTTTTTTCTTCTTATTTATTTCCTTTTATTTATTTATTTTAATTCTTAATTAGTAATCATTTCAATACCCCACCCCATTTGATTGTTTTTGTTTTGGTTTTTTGTTGTTATTTTTGTTTGCTTTTGTGTGTTTTTTTCTCTCTATCTCTATCTCTTATTCTCCTCCATTTATCTATCTATAATTCTATAGTATAACATTCTATTCTACATTCACCCTTCTATAGGGATTTTATCCATATTAAATCATTAAAAAAGAAAACTTCACAACTTATTTGCACGACCCGATCAGAAAAAGAAAAACTGCTTGAATTTGACCCTGAAATTGAAAAGACAATTCACACACAAATCAAGGAATCTAGATAAGGTCAATCAAGTAACACTAAAGATCCCCTTGTGTAACCTCAATTGTTCATAAATCAATCAAAAATTGAACCCAATCAAACCCAAGAAAACATGGCTACAAATAATCGAACCTTAAAAGAACTGACCACCCCGGAAGTGGAGTACCAACCTGCGTACATCCAATATCCCAAGGAAGCAGCCAACTTTGATATGAGATCAGGCCTCATCCACCTACTTCTAAAATTCCATGTTCTTCCTGGTGAGGACCCCCATAAACATATCAAAGATTTTCACATAGTGTGCTCCACTATGAAACCTTAAAATGTGTATGAGGACCTAATTAAGTTTAGGGCCTTACCTTTCTCTCTTAATGGTGCAAAAAAAGACCGGATATACTATCTGCCTACCACAATTGGGGGATAAAATGACCTTAAATGACTCTTTCTAGAGAATTTCTTCCCTGCCTACTAAACTGCATCAATTATAAAAGAAATATGTGGAATTAGGCAATCACAAGGAGAGATTCAAAAACTTTTCTCAAGTTACCCCCACCACTAGATTAGTGAACAATTGCTAATTCAATACTTTTATAAGAGAATTATCCCCATGGATTGTGGAATGATTGATTCTGCAGCTGGTGGTTCCCTTTTTGATAAAACTCCTTCCGCCGCTCGTGACTTAATAGCCAACAAGGCTCAAAATGCACAACAATTTGGTACACGAGCAATTGCACCAACCTAAGGAGTTCACGAGGTAAGTAATTCAGCCCTAGAACAAAAGGTAGATAATAAAATTGTTGATATGAATACCCTTCCAAGGCAATTATCTCAAGCACAAGGTAAATCACACTCTTCTTCAGTTCCGTTACATTGTGGTATTTTCTCTGACAATACTCATTTTTCTGACCAGTGCCCACAACTTCAAGATTCACTTGAGTCTTGTGCAGCCATGTTCCTAGGGAATCCATACCAACAAGCATATCCCTTCAAGAAAGAAACATTCAGGCCAAATCCAAACCCCAGGTGGCTAGCACAACCCCATTACCGACAAGGAGGAAACTCAAGCTACCCCAAACAGAATTGGTATCAACAAGGCCAAGGTATGCAACCTTCTTATCCTTCGACTTCTCAAAACAATCATCCTTCTCCTCCCAAATCTGAACCAAGCCTCGAGAACACGATGAAACAAATGGCAACCCAAAACCTCTAGTTCCAAAAGACCACACAATCGGCAAATCAAGACCTACGAACTCAAGTGGGAAAATTGGTGAACACCATCGGTGAGATTAAGATGCAAGGTTATAGACAACTACCATCCCAACCCATTTCCAATTAGAAGGACAAGGGTAATGTATATGATGTTACACTTTGTAGTGGTAAATAAGTTTCTCCTTCTAAGGATTATTCCTAATAGGTATGTCCCCCTAATGAAAACACTCTTTCTCGAAACATAAAAGATTCTAATGAAGAAAAACAAAATAAAAAGGGTAATAAAATTATCATTGATGATTCAAATGAACAATCCATTCCTCTTACTTTCCCCCAAAGACTCTCTAAATCTAAGAAAATTTTGATAATGAGATTGATAATGAAATAATGGATACATTTAGAAAAGTTCAAGTTAATATTCCATTGTTGGATGCAGTTAAGAAAATTCCACGTTATGCAAAATTTCTCAAAGAACTATACTCCCATAGACATAGGCTGAAGGGGAATGAAAGAGTCAACCTAGGATGAAATGTTTTAGCCTTGATTCAACCAGAAATTCCAACTAAGTGCAAGGATCTGATCATATTCATGATACCTTGTACCATAGGGGATACCTTCTTTTCTGATGCCATGCTAGATTTAGGTGCTTCCATTAATCTAATTCCTCACTCCTTTTATACTTCTATATAGGTTGGAGAGCATCAAACAATAGGCATTGTAATGAAACTTGCAAACCGAAGTACTGCGCATCCAACAAGAGTGATTGAGGATGTCCTTGTAAGAGTGAAAAATCTCATCTTCCCCACTGATTTCTACATTCTTGAGATGGAAGATACCTGAACCCAAGGACATTCCCCTCTCATACTTGGGAGGCCATTCCTCAAAACAAAAAAGACGATCATCAACGTTCACAAAGGTACTCTATCCATGGAGTTAGATGGAGAAAAGGTAAGTTTTAATATCTTTGAGGCTATGAAACACCCTGTTGAAGAGCACTCCACTCTTCCTGTCTATTCTATGGAAGTTCTCTAAAACAATTCACACACAAACACACTTCTCTCCTCAACCCATACTCTGATTCATTTTCCTCTTCTTCAACCTTGTATGATTTGAGTTTTGATTTATATTTTGAGTGTTTCATGGGTTCTAAAAAGTGTAAATTTTGTGCTTTAATTGATGGGTGTGTTCATTCTGAGGTACCCATGACCATCGATGATTCTGAAAATCTCATTTCAATAGATTCTCTATCCTTAGAGAATAAACATGAGCAGATAGACAGTTTCATGGACCTCACTCCCCCTAAATCCCCTCCCTCAGTCCAAAAACCCCTGACATTGGAATTAAAACCACTTCCATATAATTTAAAATATGCTTATCTTGAGGATATTGACCAATTTCCCGTCATTATTTCTAATAACCTCTTTCAACAACAAGAATAAAAACTACTCAACCTTTTGAGAGAGTGTAAAAAGGTAATAGGATGGACATTGGATGATATTCCTAGGATTATACCATCTATTTGTACACACCATATACTTTAGTATGATGAGGTTAATACCATGAAATAATCTCAAAGCCGGTTGAATCCCACTCTCCTTGAAGTGGTGAAATTGTAAGTCAATAAATTACTTGTTGCGGGGATCATTTATCCTATATCTAATAGTAAATGGGTTAGCCCGGTGCAAATTGTACCTAAAAAAATAGGAATAACAGTTGTGTAGAATGAAAGGAATGAATTGGTTCCAACACGTGTACAAAACAGTTGGCGAGTCTGTATTGACTATCGTCAACTAAATCAAGCCACGCAGAAGGACCACTTTACTCTACCTTCCATTGACCAAATTATAGAACGATTAGCTGGTAAATCCCATTATTGTTTCCTTGATGGTTATTAGGGTTATTTTCAAATCAATATATCCCTTCAGGATCAAGAAAAGACAACATTTACCTATCCATTTGGAACATTTTCATACAGAAGGATGCCTTTTGGTATTTTTAATGCTCCTGGTACTTTTCAGCATTGTATGTTGAGTATATTTTTAGAGTACCTAAATAATTGCATGGAAGTTTTTATGGATTATTTCATGGTTTATGTAACTTCCTTTGATGATTGTTTGGATCACCTAGGTTCTATCCTCCGTCATTGCATAGAAAAAGATCTTGTATTAAATTACGAGAAATGTAATTTCATGGTTGAACGGGGGATAGTTCTTGGGCATGTTATTTCAAAAGAGGTAATTCAAGTGAATAAATCAAAAATTGAATTAATTTCAACCCTTCCATATCCAAAATGTGTTCGTGAGGTGAGATCTTTCTTGGGTCATGCTGGTTTTTACCACCGATTCATTAAAGACTTTAGTAAGATCACACTCCCCTTGTCCTGATTATTACAAAAGGATTCTGAGTTTGTGTTTGATAAAAAATGTGATGATGATTTCAATTCACTAAAAAGGAGTCTCAGATCACCTCCCTTCATCCAAACACCAAGTTGGGATCTCCCCTTTGAGCTTATGTGTGATGCCTCTAACTTTGTAGTTGTGGAAGTTTTATCACAAAGGGTTGAGAAAGCTCTTCATGTCATTGTGTATTCCTCACGTACCCTTGACCCTACCCAGGAAAACTACACAACCACTGAAAAATAACCTCTTTATATTTTTTCCCTTATAAAAATTCCGTTCATATCTTATCGGGTAAAAAATCATTGTATTTTCTGATCATGCTACCCTTTGTTTTCTCCTAAAGAAACCTACAGCTAAACCCCATCTCATTTGGTGTATGCTCCTCCTCCAAGAGTTTGATCTTGATATTAGAGATAAGAGAGTAGTGAAAAATGTGGTAGTTGACCACATTAGTAGGATTTCCCCACCATTGGACCATCATGTTGACTCACCTCTCCCCATTGGAGAATTCTTCCCTCATGAGAACCTTTGTAATGTTGTGAACCTTACCCCGTAGTATGCAGACATTGTGAATTTTATAACAACATCTAGGGTCCCCAATGATTTCATCATTTCACAATCCCAAAGACTTAAGAAGCACGATTCTCGTTGGTATATTTGGGATGACCCATATTTGTGGAGAATTTGTGGTGACCAAGTAGTTCGTCGGTGTGTCCCTGACCATGAGTTCACCTCTATTTTGACATTATTCCACACTTTGGCCTGTGGGGGCCACTTTGTCTCTCAACGTATAGCTCATAAGGTCCTTGATTTGGAACTTTATTGGCCAAAATTGTATAGGGATGCCCATATATTTTTCAATTCATGTAGTCGTTGTCAATTCATAGGGAATATCTTCAAGAGGAATGAAATTCCCCAACAATCCATGTTATTCTGTAAAATTTTTTATGTATAGGGAATTGAATTCATGAGGCCTTTTACAAATTCATTTGGAATTTTTAAAAACTTATTGGTTGTTGACTATGCATCTAAATGGGTGGAAGCAAAGGCCCCCATGACCGATGACTCTTGAGTGGTTGTTGATTTTGTGAGGTCTCATATTTTCAGTAGGTTTGGTTTACCTAGATTCATCATTAGTGATCAGGGTTCACATTTTTACAACCGCAACATGAAAATTTTGCTTCGTAATTATGGGGTTGATCATAAATTATCCACTACATACCACCCCCAAACTAACAGAAAAACAGAAATATCAAATTAGGAAGTTAAAAAAATATTGGAAAAAATGGTACAACCTAACAGGAAAGATTGGAGTTTGCGCTCAGATGATGCACTTTGGGTGTACCATATAGCTTTTAAAACCCCAATAGGAATTTCACCATACAAAATTGTGTTTGGAAAGTCTTTTCACCTCCCGATGGAGGTAGAACACCATGCATATTGGGCTGTTAAACAATGTAATATGAATCTTTCAGATGTAGGTGAGAATAGGAAGCTACAGATTCAAGAGTTGTAAGAAATTCGACATGATGAATATGAGAACTCCAAGATCTATAAAGAGAATACAAAGGTTATCCATGATATCATGATTCATCAGTGGAAGTTTCATATTAGTGAGAAGGTTCTCATGTATAATTCCAGGCTAAAGCTCCACCCAGGTAAGCTCCGTTCTCAATGGCTTGGTCCTTATACCGTTACTAATGTTTACCCTTTTGGTGCTATATAGGTTTTGCATGAGAATAGTGGAAAAATGATTATTGTCAATGGGAATAGGCTTAAACACTTATATGAGGATTTTCCAAAACATCTTGTGGAGGAAATACAACTGATATATTCCACATATGACACCACTTAGCAAGTTTTCCCTTCTCCCTACATTTATTTACTTGTATATTTATTTAAAATACTTTCATTGAGGACAATGTAACTTTTAGGTGTGGGGGGGGGGGGGTGACATGTCATAGTTAGGATTAAAAAAATAAAATAAAAAAATCTTTTCTTTCATTTTTGATTTCTTTTTCCTTATTTTGTGTTTTTAGATAAAAATTGATCTTAAAAAGAATATCCAAAATCATTTTTCATGATTGAGTTGATTGTGTGGAAAATTCCATTGTTTTTGGAAAAATGTTTTTCAAATGAATGTTGATATGAATTTTTTTCTATAATCTGTATTTTCAAATCATTCTTAGGTGTTTAATGGATTTTTGAATCACATGCCTCATTAGCACTAAACAATATTTTAATCCCTTACCCGAGTGACATTCTAAGCCCTTTATTGCATATTCTTCCTTTTAATCACTTTCTTGAGAGTCTCGGGTCATGTAGAGAAACTATAACTTGCCTTGATTCTGTTTGAAGCCATAAGATTCAAGCATGCTACATTCATGATAGAGGCAATTGTTCATTAAAAATTACTTTTTACAATCATCCTCTATTTTTGACCACCTTTACATTTTATCCTTCTTAATCCTTAGAGACCATGAAATTACTGTTAGGTAGCCATATTACAAGCTAATTTATCCCTACCTACCCATATCTTGTGTATATTATTGTTTTATTTTCAGCAAGTGTGTGAGAGAGAGTGTTTCCATGGGAAATACAGGAAAAGAATCATTGTTATGGGTTGATATAAATGGTGCCTACATTTTCCTTGGGAAATGGGTTCACAAGCCATATTACATCATTGTTGTACACATGTTTACCTCTTTATCTAAAAAAACTCAAAAAATACAGTTTTGTTCATATGAAAAAAACAGAACAAAAGATTAAAATAGACAAAAGAGTTTGTTTACTCATTATTATTAATTACTTGGTTGTGACCCACACAAATGGATAATGGGGATAGTGAGTGGTAGGTAATACATTTTTTAAAGGGTTGAGTGTGTACATTCATTGTGAACACTTGCTGAATTTTGACATGTTTTGTACATAAGAGATTAAACACTCCTCTTTAGCCTTAGATTTTTAAACATTAAATCCTACCAAACCTTAAACCTTAGAACAACATATTAGAATTCCTCTTGAGTAGCACACTAGTTTCTACCGGTAGAGAACTTAGAATCATGGAAAGCATATGGTAAGATCACATAAACTCTGGGAAAAGAGAATAACTCCACTTTTATATGTTCCTTGAGCGAAGATGGAAAATTTCTAAGTGAGGTAGGCTGAAACATGTTGTATGGGTGAAAAAAATGAAGTTGAACAAATTCCAATGTGAGAAAAGAAATATGAAAGGAAAATTGATTCCATAAATGAGACATGATGAATTTCATTTCAAAAGAATCTTGGATGTTCTCACACCTTTTATTTAAGAATGGTACATGATAAGGATATTATAATTTGCCCAGAAGTGCAAATGTTTAGGTGTGGGGGTGTGATCGTACCATGATTAACTGTTTTATTTTACCCTTATACCAATGTATTAAACTGGTTTTGTATTGAAAATTACAAGTATAATAAAAAATTTCACTCCATGTTTGATTAAATTATTTTGTGTTTAACACTGTTAAAAAGGGAAATGTTACTTGTTTTGATAATTATATTTTAGGTGGAGGTGATTTGGAGGACCCATGATGAAGTCCAAGAAAAATGGGCCAATCTTCACATGATCCAAGCACACCAGTGTACTAAAACCCATGCTGCTACTAAACCATGCATCCAAATGGGCTTCAAATTTGTGGGAAGGTCCAAAATTTAATTTTCTACATTTCTACTAGTTCGTGCATCCAAATGGGCTTCAATTTAGTGGGAAGGTACAAAATTTAATTTTCTACATTTCATATTAAGGAACCCAAGCCCCATTCAGCCTCTAAAATGCCCATCTAAACTGATCTGTACAGGGAATCAAATCTGCATAAGTCAAAAGCGGTGTTCTGTATTTTATTAATATCTCATAATACACTTGTCCAAATGATGCCAAACTTTCGGTGGAGATAGCTCTGATGTGGGGATACAACTTTCTAGTTTTTTGCAAAGGTATATTTTACTGTCTAATGGCCAAAAACTAAGATCCAAGTGGTTTTACACAATCTATGTGCTCAAAACCACCTTCCAATTTGCCTATAAAAGAAAACCTTGGGCACCTCATTTAGGAGTTCAACCAAGAGGAAAGGTGCTGCCATTTTGGAGTTCCAAAGGTGTCTGCCCATAATTTATAAAAGTTATAGAGGCTACGGTAAGTGCTACTTCAACATCTTCTTCTTCCTCCCCTCCCATGGGTTTATAAACCCCTTATGATCACCCGGGGAGGAATGTGATGTAAATCCCAAGCTTCATGTTTGTAATATTTGAATGATATTTTTAATTCCAAGTTTTTATGTTGTTTTTCATCATCATATATTCTTGTTTTATTGATTTATGTATTGGTATGTCATACTCAACTCATATGATCATGTTTTGGGTACCCATTAATGTGATGTTTCACACACTGTTCACCACTTTTTCTTCCCTCATTCAATTACAGTGTTTGTGTGGTTCATATTGGTCAATTGAACTCACATATGCACTTTCAAGGCCATGTAAATTTATGTCATGATATCACAAATAAATAACATACAAACATGGACAACACATTGAGTTCTTCATGTGTTACCTTGGTGAGTTTCGATTATGAAGTCAAACAAAAATCACCCAATCATCAGCAGTGTCCGATGAATCATTGTATGTTTTAGACCAAACCCTATGAGGTATCTTAGTATAAACTCAGTAACATAATGGTAATAGGTGTTACAAAATAGGGATTAAAATATATATACCCTTTCTCGTGACGCGATGAAGGATGAGCATCACGATACTCCCCTAGGTTGATCACGTTTAATAAATCTTATTTATTTCTACTTTGTTTTACTACTTTAATTTTCTATTGTCACATTTAATCATCAAAACCAAGTATTATGAAACCCCATTTCCATTTTTTACTTTCATAATCAGAACCAAATTTTGGAATTAATGATCTAAGGCTCCATCGAGAGACGACCAAGGGTTGCTGCTATACTACAGAAATTCTAGTCAAAATTAAACTAATTTGACGCACTAGACAATGCGATCATAAACTCAAAATCTCATGCACATACATATTATCCAAATATTCAACTTTAGTGGTGTCTTTGATTGGAATGAAATGATCAGACTTTGTCAACTGATCAATAACCACCCAAATGGCATTCTTCCCCTGGGGTGTTTGTGGAAATCCAAAAAAAAAATCCATGGATACCTCATCCCATTTACAAATCGACACCAAAAGAGGCTGAAGAAAACCAGAGGGTTTCAAGTGCTCTGCTTTTATCTGTTGGTAGGTGTAACAGTGAGATGAAAACTATGCGATGTCACACTTCATACCTGACTACCATAACCTTCTTCTCATGTAAAAATACATCTTTGTAGTTCTTAGATGAACAAACCACAAAGAGCTGTGACAATCAAACAAGAATAAACTTCTCATAGATGTTGGGATGAAAACTCGCTTCCTGAAGTGAAGTATTCAATCTGAAGAAAGAGACCAACCAGGAACAATATCCCCACCATAAAAACATTTTCAAACTTTACTAAACTCATCATCATACTGGTGACTCTGCAAAAAAAACTCCAGGAGAGATGATGATAACTAAAATCTGGTCAGAACCATACCTGAAACATCCTCCTGAGCGTCCAAGTGCAACTGAGCAAAAAACTCTATAGGATTCCACTCCTCCTTTGATTCCAAAATAGTCTGTGTTGGTACCCTCCTGCTTAGAGCATCTGCAAAAACATTCCCTTTCCTCGGGGTATAGGTGATATAGAAGTCAAACATCTGAAGGTATTCTACCCATCATATGGTATTCTACCCATCATATCTTCCTAATATTTAAGTCCTTCTGAGAAAATATATAACTTGGACTCTTATAATCAAATAAGACCATGAACTTCTCCCCAAAGAGATAGCGCCACCAAAACTTAAGCGCATGCACGACTGCTGCAAGCTCTAAATCATGAGTGGGGTAGTTCTTCTCATGTGGTCGGAGCTAATGAGAGTTGTAAGCTACCACATGGTTTTATCCTGCACAAGAACACATTCCAAACCAGTACTAGATACATAAAAAAACACCACGTATCCCTTACCGAGCTCAGGTAAGATCAGAATAGGTGTTGATGTTAGAAGTCATTTCAGTTCATCAAAATAAGACCGAAACTTTGTATCCCACGTGAATTTTACCTCTTTCCTAGTGAGGGTAGTGAAAGGTGATGACAACTTAGAAAAATCCTTGAATAATTGTCAGTAGTATCCATCAAGACCAAGGAATCTTCTGATTTTAAAGACATTCTGTGGTTCCTTCAGTAGGTTTCGGGCACAACGGAAGTGTGGTTGGGCCGACACCCAACTTTAATTTTTACCATGATCAATGATTATTTTGGGTTAAATACGACGATTAATGAAAGTATCCATGGAATAGAATAAAATATTTAGATAAATAAGGAAGAGGACCAAAACCTTTAGAGATGATCTTTCACATCATGTTTATAATTAATTTAATTAATTTCATAAAGAAAAGAATATCTGGATCTTTGGTATTTTCTTCTTTGATGATGTTGATCATCCGAAATGACCTTTCCGGATTTTCTCATTGCACTTGGGATAATCCAAACCAGAATTCCTCTAGTGGTGATCCACACGTGCTCTGATGGCCTTCGATTGACACCACTCGTTCTCTGGGTGCTATCACGGCGAAGCGAGTTTCTTATGTTAGTCATTCTTGATCGCTTGTTCTTTGATATTGAAGAATGTATCTCATTCTTGATAGGGGTGGGAAGAGGATTCGAGATAGAAATAATTTAGCTCAACAATTCTCCATTCACCGGGTGTGCAGTTCGATACCTGGCACAATAGACGTATGTGTCTATTTATCAACATGAAGCTTAAATTAAAATATTTAATTGCGTAACAACAATTAAATACATTCCCAACCTTAGATAAACTCATGATTTTAATAATAATACCACGTCATTATTTACGGTGCTCCAACTTGCACAAAATGGAATTATAAATAAAATTCTGCGTCACAAAATAATGGTAGCGTTATAATTATTTTAATTTGTGCAAACTAGTTAAATATTTATTTACCATCTTGCAAATAATTATTTTACCACCAGAACCACCTTTGTCTACTCAAACTCCACTTCCATTTATTGAATACCCGAATAAATAAATAAATAATTTATTCTCCTAAATAAATATTTTATTTAAAAACTAGTAAATAAATATTTATTAAATGTTAAATAAAATAAATAAATATATTTTACCCACAATCAAGTGAATAAATATTTATTTAATTTATGAAATCAATTTAACTTGAATAAAATTATTCCACTATATTCAGAATAATATTTATTTCATTAATTAAATTCAAATATAATTTAACTGAGACCACCAGAAACATTTAGTGTATGACCCTTTAGGATTCTTTCTCGTTGCGGGCTTGCCTAAAGTCCAAGAGTACTATCTAGCAATGGGTCAAGGCACCCAAAAGAAAGAACATAAAGTAACAACAATGACATATACATATGAACAATCACTGTGTAATATAATACCTTTGTCTCAATATCTCATCAAACAGGTTTCATGATAGTTTCATCAACCTTTGTGCATGATATGTCATTCTTTGACTACCTGAAATAAACTCGCCATTACACTATTGCCATGAAATTTCACGCAACGGTTCTATTTCAATCAAAGGGTTGAGATATCAACATCCATAAATGGAAGGGACAAATCCTTCCTTAACTTATCCATTAATAACATGTCACTCATGACGCACCCAACGTACCCTACTTCCCGCCAACTGTCTGTGTAACGGTTTTCATCAGTAAATCAAAGTGCGTGAGTCATGGAACATATTAATGATAATATTAAAGTCTAAGGATCATTACATATGCAGAAATATAGGAATATATGATGACATATAAACATACAGAATTCCTACTAGCGGGTCTGTTCTCATAATTTCCAGTCTTGGAGATTACCAAGTACAAACTTCGTGAGAGGAAGTCTCATCTTCTTATGAGTATTCTCACCTAACGGTCTATATACTATGTTTCCCATTATATTATGTCATCCAAACGCATAACTATATTTAAGAATATTGTTATAGCATTTCAAGGTTCTCATCATAGCGGGGAATTTCCATGACCTTATCAATGAAATAAATACTCTAAGACATTATTACATCATAATCATGTAGAACAATGAAAAATATGTAATAAGATGTTTTATATTTAAATAAATTAAATATCCATATAATCAAAGTACAAAAAGTTGGTTCTAAGACACCAACTCTAACAAACTCCCACTTGAACTAGAGCCAACTACCTACAACTTTTAGTCTACTAGACCTTATATGATGATCATGTTTCTACTGATTCAAGCCTTTATTCAAGGGGTCCTCTACATTGTTTTCCATGTAAATAATGCTTATTTAAACTTCACCTCTCTGAGAAAAATCCCTCAAGAGACTATACTTACAAATCACATGCTTTGTATGATGATGTGACCTTGGATCTTTTGTGAGAGCCACCGCTGCAGTATTATCATAGTACAGTGTGATTGAATCTTTACTATTAGATATCAAATCTAGATCCTGGACAAATATTTTCATCCAAAATACTTCTTTAGCTACCTTGGAAGCTATGATATATTCAGACTCTGCTATAGAATTTGTGACCACACTCTGCTTTGAGCTCTTCCAGCTCACTAAACCTCCATTCAAAGTGAATATGTATCCCGTTTACAACTTCACGTCATCTTGATCAGTATGTAAACTAGAATATGCATATCCTATGATGACTAGTTCCTCATCTCATCCATAAACCAAGAACATATACTTAGTACACCTTAGATACTTTAGGATAGTTGTGACTGCCATCCAATGGCGGTCACTTGGGTCAATTTGATATATTCTTACCGTACTCAATGCGTAGGCGACATCCATCCTAGTACATAACATGACATACATGAATGACCCAATCACTGATGCGTATGGAGTCTTTTCCATTATATATCTTTCCTCATGTGTCTGAGGACACATTTTATTGGAAAGATGAATGTCATGTGATGATAGAAACAATCTACTCTTGGATTGTTCCATACTGAATCTCTTCAATATCTTATCAATGTATGTACTTTTACTTAGGCCCAACAAGCTATTGGATATATCATATAGATCTTGATCCAAAGAATATATGTTTCCTCACTCAATCCCTTCATGAAGAAGCATTAATTCAACCATGCCTTAATAAACTGTAAGACTGGTATCTCATTTACAATAAGTAATATGTCATCAACATATACTATTAGGAACACAACTACACTCCCATTGAACCATTTGTAGACACAAGTCTCACATTCGTTCTTGATAAAACCAAATTCCATTATGACTTTATCAAAATGAATGTTCCATGACCTGGATGCTTTCTTTAATCCATAAATAGATTTATGCAACTTGCATACCTTATTGGCATCCTTTGGAATCATAAACCCTTCAGGTTGTGATATGTAGACATCTTCCTGAAGGTTCCTATTAAGGAAGGATCTTTTGACATTCATTTTACAAATCTCATAGTCATGGTAAACAAAAATGGCTAGTATAATTCTTATGGATTTCAGTATTGCAACTGGTAAAAAGGTTTCGTCGTAGTCAATGCCTTGACGCTACTTGAACCCTTTTTCAACTAGTCATGCCTTATAGGCACTAACTTGTCCTTCCATGTCCAATTTATTCTTGAATACCCATTTGAAACCAATAGGATTTACATCAACTGAAGGATCTACCAAAATCCAGACTTGTTTTTGGTACATGGAATCCATTTCAGAATTCATGGATTCTTTCCACTTAGAAACATATGTGCCACTTACTGCTTCCTTATAGGTTAGAGGATCATTATTATCAACTAATAATGAGTAGTCATCCTCAGTAACTAGAAAATCATACCATTCCAGTTCTCTAACCTCTCTTTTACTCCTACACAGATATTGTGTCTCTGAAATAGTTTTTTCTTCCATGGGGCTTTGTGGACTATGTTCTTATACCAACTCTTGTGTACCTTGAGCCTCGACTTCATCAAAGTCTATCTCGCTCCCACTATCTCTTTTGAATATGTGCTCCCTCTCAAGGAATATGGCGTATATTTACACTATAATCTTTTTTTCTGAGGGGTTTTATAGGTAATATCCCCTTATTTCCTTGGGGTATCCTATAAAGGTACACTTTGTGCCTCGGGGTGCAAGTTTGTGACCCGAAGAGTCCTTAACAAACACATCACTTCCCCACACATGTAAATTCAACAACATGGCTTTATTTCCACTCCATAACTTGTATGTAATACCATTTATCAATTTAGTTGATACTTGGTTTAGTATGTTCACCACTATTTGTAATGCATATTCCCAAAAGGATAATAGAATACTCGTATGACTCATCATTGATCTCACCATGTCCAATAAGTTGTGGTTCCTCCTTTCGCTCAAACCATTCCACTGGGCGTGTAAGGAGGAGTGAGTTGGGATAGTATTCCAAACTCCCATAAGTAATCAATGAAGTCTTGATTAAGATATTATCCACCTCGGTCTGAGTAGAGTTTCTTAATATTCTTACCAATCTAGTTCTCAACTTCATTCTTATATTTTTTGAACTTATCAAAAGAATCCGACTTATAACTCATTAAGTGGATATATTCATATCTAATAAAACCATCAGTAAAAGTTATGAAGTATGAGTACCCTACCCTTGCTTCAAATGGAAAAGCTCCACACACATCGGTATGAACCAATTCTAGAAGCTCTTTATCCCTTTCACCTTTCCCACTAAATAGGTATTTAGTCATTTTTCCTTGTAAACATGAATGGAATATGCCACATGGTTTTAGTTTGAAAGAATATAAATATCCATCTTGATGTAACTTTTTAAAGTGTTTCTCGTTTACATGACCTAGCTGGTGATACCAAAGTTGGGTGTGGTATGATTCATGTGAAGTATCTTTATTATTGATGGTCATTACTTGGTTTGTGTAATCCAACATGTAAAGATTGTTGTATAAATGTGCCCTATAAAAACAAATGATATATTTGTAAAAGAAGAAACATTCATTTCCAAACTTGAAAACAAATCCATATGTATGTAATCTGGATATAGAAATAATGTTTTTAGTAACAGATGGAACATTATAACAACCCTTTAACACCAAGATCATCCCAGTTGGCAACATGAGGTGGTAGTCCCCAACAGCTACAACAACAATTCTGGCTCCGTTGGCTGCTCATAGATCTACCTACCCTCCGTCAATCTTCCTGAATCTACTTGGTTCATGTATTTGGATACATATATGAGCACCATAAGCTATATCTAATACCCAATTTGTAGAAACATATATATTTCATTCGATAACAAACACACCTGAAGTTTCCCCTTGTTTCTTAGGCTGGGTTCAATTTTTCCTCCAGTGGCCCTTCTTTCCACATGAAAAACAAACAACCTCTTGTTCCCTTGCCTCCCCTTTGATCTTATTTTTCTTGGAAGGATGTTAAGAAGCTCTGGGCTTAAAGTTATTTACCTTCTCTTTCCTCTTATTCACTATAAGAATGGAAGGCTTGTCACGCTTCATATCTTTTCCACTTGGTGAATGAGGATATGAAGATCAGATAGAGACTTCTCAATGTTGTTCATATTAAAATTAACAACAAATCTAGAGAAGCTCTGAGGGAGTGATGTGAGAATGAGATCGGTGACCAGTTCTTTGGGGAGTTTAAACCCTAGAACCTCCAAGTACTCAATGCACCCAATCTTGACTACATGAGGCCCAACTAGGGAACCCTCTCCAAGCTTACTCTGAAAGGGTGCCTTGGATATCTCAAACCTTTCCTGTCTTGCTCTGTCCTGGTAAATACCACATAGGTTCTTGAGTATGATATAATCATCCATGTTTTCATGAGACTTCATGAGCTCACTAGACATTGATGATATCATAAAACATTGAACATCAACCACGTTGTTCATATTGTTGGATTGGTGTTGCCCGATCTGGTTGGGCCGAATGCTTGTGGCCCGCAACTATCGTGGGTTGAGCTCCATGGTGAGCTCGTTGGGGGTTGTAGGGGGAAATGCGCCCCTGCTCCGGGGGTCTGGGGGCCGAAGGGCCCCGACCCAAATTTTTTCGGCACTGTAGCAATGATGACCACTGTAGCAGAGCTAACCAATCGACACCGACAGACACTGTAGCAGTGCGGACTTCGGGGTCAACAGTACTGTAGCGCTTTTAACTTCTAGCCGGCAGACACTGTAGCACTTTTGACAAAGTGAGCCGCCGATCACTGTTGCAACGCGGACTAATATTCAGAACAGTGGACCGTCTTCTTCATATGTAGCCCATTTTCGGGCTAGGGTTTCTGACTAAAAATCCTCTATAATTTGCTGCTCCCAATTAGTGAAATTCTGCCTCTCTCGTGGACGTAGGGATTTTTCCCGAACCACGTAAATCGCCATGTTCATTGTTGTTTTTCCATTTCTTTCGTTTTCTCATTTTCTGTTGTTGTGTCTCCCGACGATTCCGCAACAACTGGTATCAAAGGAGGTTCAGAATTCTTCAACGATGGCTCTGGATGAAGGCAAAGTGAAGATCGATCGCTTCGATGGAACTGACTTCAGTTTCTGGAGGATGCAGATCGAGGATTATCTTTATCAGAAAAAGATGCACTTGCCACTTCTGGGTGTGAAGCCAACAGACATGGAGAAGTCGGAGTGGGAGCTACTGGATCGACAGGTTCTGGGTGTTGTGCGCCTGACGTTGTCCAAAAACGTGGAGTTCAACATCAGAGAGGATAAGACGACAGTGGACCTGATGAAAGCCCTCACAAATATGTACGAGAAGCCTTCTGCGGCAAACAAGGTGCATTTGATACGATAATTGTTCAACCTGAAAATGGTTGAAGGGAGAGCTGTTGCAGATCATATCAACGAGTTCAATACCATCATAAGTCAGTTTTCATCGGTGGACATTGACCTTGGTGATGAGGTATGTGCTCTGGTTTTATTATCTTCGTTACCTGAAAGTTGGGAAGCAACTGTAACAGCTGTGAGCAGCACTTCGGGGAATACGAAGATGGCTCTGAAAGATATAAGGGACTTGATCCTTAGTGAGGATGTTCGAAGAAGAGAATCAGGCAGATTCTCTGGTTCTGCTTTGAACGTTGAAGGAAGAGGAAGGTACCCACAGCGGGACAATCGTAGAGGACGGTCGAAATCAAGAGGAAAGAGAAAAGACAAGGCAAAGGGGTCTGGTCCTACCTGCTGGACATGCGGGAAGAAAGGACATGTCAAGAAGGAGTGAAGAGATAACCGGAAGGGACCTGAAACTAGTGGAGCAAACGCGGTAGCTGAAGGAACTGATGACGTGCTACTGCTGAGCGTAGACAGCCCGATGGAGTCTTGGATTTTAGACTCTGGGGCGCCTTTCCATTCTACATCGGAGAAGTTTTTCTTGAACAATTTTGTTTCTGGAAATTTTGGCAAGGTACATCTTGCTGATGACGAGCCCTTGCAGATTGTGGGGAAAGGAGATGCACGGATCAAGACCAACAGTGGTAGTTTGCTGGTTCTGGAAAATGTGAGGTACATCCCTGGTTTAAGAAGAAATCTCATTTCTGTGGGACAGATTGATGATGCAGGGTTGAGTACCACATTCACTGGTGGTGCATGGAAGATCACCAAAGGAGCTATGGTCATAGCTCGGGGAGCAAAGAATGGCACCCTGTACAACATGATAGAAAGTTGCATGGACATGGCTGCATCACTAGAAGCTGTCGGAGGTTCTCAACTGTGGCACCATAGACTCGGCCACATGAGTGAAAAGGGGATGAAGGTGCTGGCAACTAAAGGGTTGCTACCAGAGATGAAGTCGGTGGAATTAGGCTTATGTGAAGATTGCATCTTTGGAAAGCAGAGGAAGGTGTCCTTTTCAAAAGGAGGCAGAACACCGAAGGCTGGAAAGCTGGACCTGGTGCATACAGATGTTTGGGAGCCTGCACCAGTACCATCCCTTGGAGGGTCACAATATTATGCGACATTCATCGATGACTCAACAAGGAAGGTATGGGTTTACTTTCTGAAGAATAAATCTGATGTGTTCAAGATGTTTCAAAAGTGGAAAGTCATGGTGGAGAACGAGTCAGGAGAAAAGATGAAATGTTTGAGGTCTGACAATGGTGGAGAGTATGGCAGTCAGGAGTTCAGGGAATTCTGTTCTAAAAATGGAATTCGGTGGGAGAAGACAATCCCAGGAACACCACAACAGAATGGTGTGGCAGAAAGGATGAATAGGACACTGAATGAACGTGCCAGGAGCATGAGGCTGCATTTGGGGTTACCCAAGACCTTTTGGGCTGATGCAGTAAATATGGCAGCATATCTCATAAACAGGAGTCCCTCTGTGCCAATGGGGGAATGTCTACCCGAGGAACTCTGGTCTGGTAAGGTGGTAAGACTCTCACATTTATGAGTTTTTGGCAGTTTAGCATATGTTCATGTTGATGCTAATGCAAGGGACAAGCTTGATGCCAAGTCCAAAAAACGTTTCTTTATTGGCTATGGTGGTGAGGAGTTTGGGTATCGCTTTTGGGATGATCTCAACAGGATGGTCATCAGGAGCCAAAACGTGGTATTCAATGAAGGTGTCATGTACAAAGATCGCCATGCAGTTGAAGATGAAAATGGGAACATTGAATCAGAATGCAAAAAGCAAGTGGAGCTTGAAGGTGCGTCTAAGCTTGAGAGATCCGAACCGGTGGAACCTACTACTCCAGTGGAGTTGAGGAGATCATCAAGGGTGAGAAGGCCTATGCATAGGTATTCACCATCATTGCATTACCTGTTATTGACTGACGGTGGAGAACCAAAATGCTTTGAAGAAGCAATGCAGCTGAAGGAGTTGAGCAAGTGGGAGCTGGCTATGAAGGAGGATATTTCCTCATTACATGAGAACAACACTTGGGAGCTGACACCTCTGCCAAGAGGAAAGAAAGCATTGCAGAATAAGTGGGTCTACCAGGTCAAGGAAGAACATGATGGAAAGAGGAGGTTCAAGGCAAGGCTGGTGGTGAAAGGCTTTCAATAGAAGGAGGGAGTAGATTTCACTGAAATCTTCTCACCAGTAGTAAAGCTTACCACCATCCGGGTGGTTCTCAACATTGTGGCGTCAGAGGATTTGCACCTTGAGCAGCTTGATGTCAAGACTGCTTTCCTTCATGGAGATTTGGAGGAAGATATCTACGTGCAGCAGCCAGAGGGATATGTAGAGTCTGGAAAGGAAGACTTGGTGTGCAAACTCCAGAAGAGATTATATGGACTGAAGCAGACACCGAGACAGCGGAATAAGAAGTTTGAATCATTTATGTCTAAAAATGAATATAAACGATGTGGCATGGATCAGTGTTGCTACATAAAGTCTTTCGGTGATGAATATATTATATTGCTTCTGTATGTGGATGACATGATCATTACAGGATCATGTATGCAGAGGATTAATGAGCTGAAAGGGCAATTGGATGAGGAGTTTGAAATGAAGGATCTTAGAGAAGGTGGAAAGATTCTGGGAATGAAGATCAAGAGAGACCGCACAGCTGGAACTTTAATGTTGTCACAGGCTAATTACATTGAGAAGGTTCTGAGAAGATTCAGCATGCTGGAAGCAAAGGCAGTCTCTATTCCCCTGGCGAGCCACTTCAAACTATCAAAGGAGCAATCACCGAAGATAGCAGAAGAGGTGGAGTACATGGAAAAAGTTCCATATGCATCAGCTGTGGGAAGCCTGATGTATGCCATGGTTTGTACTCAACCTGACATTGCTCATACAGTGGGAGTTGTGAGAAGGTATATGTCTAACCCTGGAAAACAACATTGGGAAGCTGTGAAGTGGATACTAAGGTATTTGAAAGGCAGCAAGGAGGTATCTCTGTGCTTTGGGAAAGGAACTTCATTGCAGGGGTATGTGGATGCTGATCTTGGAGGCGATGTCGACAGCAGGAGGAGTACCACAGGTTATGTTTTTACCTGTGGAGGAACTGCGGTAAGTTGGATATCACAATTGCAGAAGGTGGTGGCTTTATCCACCACAGAGGCAGAATACATTGCTGTAACAGAAGTTGGGAAAGAGATGGTTTGGCTGAAGAGCTTCATGGATGAATTGGGAAGAAAGTGGGAGGAGAATTTATTGCACTGTGACAGTCAAAGTGCTATACATCTTGCCAAGAACCCAGTATTTCATGCCCGGACGAAGCACATTCAGTTGAAATACCATTTCATCAGAGGTTTGATACAGGATGGGTTGCTGACCTTGCAGAAGATATGTGGAACCAACAATCCGGCAGACATGTTGACAAAGCCTATGGTGATACAGAAGTTGAGGCACTGCTGTGCCTCTATTGGTCTCCACTACTGAATGGAGGATGAGAGGCAGAATGATGGAAGACTTGATGGAAGCAGAAGAGGAAAACAGTTTGTATTTCATGAATCTATGAAAGCACGCCATTGGTGAGTGAAGAAGAGGAAGAACTTAGATTAAGTAAGTTGTCTTCATCAGTTGCATCGAAGCATAGCAGTGCAGCGGATCAGGCTACAAGTGGGAGATTTTTGGATTGGTGTTTCCCGATCCGGTTGGGCCGAATGCTTGTGGCCCACAATTATCGCGGGTTGAGCTCCGCGGTGAGCTCGTTGGGGGTTACAGGGGGCAACGCGCCCCTGCTCCGGGGGTCCGAGGGTCGAAGGCCCCCGGCCCAAATTTTTTCGGCATTGTAGCAATGCTGACCACTATAGAGGAGCTGACCGATCGACACCGATATACACTATAGCGGTGCGGACTTCGGGGTCAACAGTACTGTAGCGCTTTTGACTTCCAACCGACATCACTGTAGTACTTTTGACAAAGTGAGCCGCCGATCACTGTTGCAACGCGGACTACTATTCAGAACAGTGGACCGTCTTCTTCATATGTAGCCCATTTTCGGGCTAGGGTTTCTGACTGAAAATCCTCTGTAATTTGCTGCTCCTAATTAGTGAAATTCTGCCTCTCCCGTGGATGTAGGGATTTTTCCCGAACCACGTAAATCGCCGTGTTCATTGTTGTTTTTCCCTTTCTTTCGTTTTCTCATTTTCTGTCGTTGTGTCTCCCAACGATTCCACAACACATATGTCTCTCATAGACCAGAAAATCCTCATCACTTGCCTCTTTGGAAGGCAAATTAGGTAATGCTGACTCCAACACGTAAGACTTCTATTCATGGCGTAGGATAACCCGAAGGTGTCTAAACCATTCCTGGAAGATATTGCTGGTGAGTATTTTGTATTTATCCATAATTGATCATAGGGATAGTGTGGTTGAAGAGCTTTTCATTTTTATTATACAATTAAAAGAGAAGATCATTAGTAATTTCTTGATTACATTTTATGAGAAATAATAAATTAATTTTATTAAGTCTCCCACTATTTTATCAAGTCCTAAAGACCCTCACCATTGAACTTAGAATGTCCAGTTGCCATGACATTCTAGTGTAAAGGATTAATATTACCATTGGAATAACCCCAATAAGGGTTGGTCAAGTTATTTAAAGGTATTTAGGAAGGTAGGTCTTTGCCAACTACGGGCTTGCAACTCCTTGATCTATTTAGTGGACTCCCCAATCCTGAAATCCTGACTTTGGATTTCCTCAAATCTTGCCTCCAATATTACAACAAGTCTAGAAAGGTATACTCCTCTTGATATAATATAGTTAAGTCAAACCAAAACCTTTCACAAGGGCTTACTATATAAAAGTAAGTGTCCCAATAAGGGTTGTTCAATCACATAGTTTTATTAACTTTTTCCCTTAATCAAGTAACGTAAGGCTTGGTCTGACTTAATATTTTATTTGAGGGATTTTTATCTCTTATTCATAAGTTTCTTATTATCATTATCACATGCCTGTTAATATTAAGTGGAACTTACATAAGTGATTAACCATGTCTTGATAATATTTACGCATAAGCCTTGTTTATTTTAGTTCTACCTTGCATGCTTGTTTAATTCATTAATTATGTGATCGCGACAACACATCCATAATGATAAACCATGAAACTAATAGAAATAAAATAAAGAAAAGGGAATTATCATGAGATTTTTAAGGGTTAGTTTATCTAGTGGTTGATAAACTAACCCTGACCTAGGGGATAAACACCTTAAACCTTTTAGGTTTGTGTTTACAGCTTTCCACCTGTCCACCTCTATATCTCCTGGGATTGGTTTCATCTCAGCTCCAGCTTGAACCAACTCCACTAGCATGGGAGTTCTATCAATTACATATGATTTTAAACTCACACGTAGGTGAGGGGTAAAATGGGGTTTTACATAAAAGAATCCTTGGGAAAGTAGGCCCTACACATTAATGAGGAGAAGGCTCGCAGGCCAAAAAATTTAATTTAAATAAATAAATTAAAAGAAACCATCCACATACAATGGTTCTGGTCTAGCTCATGATCATCCATACATGCAACGATATTTACGCATAAATAAAACTAGCATTCAATTCTTTAATCATTCTTGTTTAAGATAAAACATGCTCGAATCAATTAATTATCATCTATAATTAATCAATACTTTTATCTTAAACCCTTTTCTGAATTTCCTTGAGATTATCATCCATCATAATTTTAAACAAATAAATTCATTTAAAATTATCTTTGTACGTAACTTGTACCTTGGAGGCAACCCGATGAATTCTTGTTCATAACTACCCAATGAGTAGAAATAAAAATTACACAGATGTTAAATTAAATACATATATATATAAAACACATATCACGTGTTTTGCCTCAGATTTATGCCCGCACCATGGTACACGTTTGAAGGGTTTGTATAATATAATAATAAATTTTAATAAATCTGTGTAATTTGGATGAGTACACAATGTGTAGTTCCAACTACACGACGTGTAATATTGTTCACCATCCATACGGAGTAAAAACCTGGGGATACAACGTGTGAGTTTACTTCAGAAATATTTGGAGTACACGGCGTGTCCAGTGGGCCACACGCTGTGTAGTATTTGTATTACACGATCTCCAACTGGGAAATCCGTGTATGAGGTACATGGTCCAACCCTAACTTGAAGGGACTACATGTTGTGTACAGTGGTCCACATAGTGTGTAATCCGAAAACCGTGTGACACCTGTTCCAAGTCAACACATGGATTCATTAAAGCTTAGACATACTTCAATGGCACAACTTAGTTTGGAGGACCAGACCCAGTGCATTGAACCTTAAATACATGGTGTGTACTACTGAATACACACCATGTGTTCTGATGTTGTATGTCCATGAACCTTTGGCAACTTCGTATGATATCCTCTGTTTATTTTAATCAAAATTAAAAGAAAAGATTGTTTCTGTAAGGTGAATGAGAAACAAGAGGAGGAAAAGATATCGAGATTTAGATTTTCAGAACGATTAACTTCAATTGAAACAAGTAAATTATTAAATTCATAAATCATTAATGAAATATTTAAATACTTATAAAATATTATGTAACCTCCCTCTAATACCACTTGTAGGTTCCAGGTGCAGCAGAAGTGTAGTTAGGCTGACACCCAACTTTAATTTTTACCATGATCAATGATTATTCTAGGATCAATATGACGATGGAATTCGATCTCCATGGAATAGAATCAAAGATTTAGATAAAGAAGTAAGAGGTCCGAAACCTTTATATAGGATCTTTCACATCATGTTTTTAATTAATTTAATTAATTTTATAAAGAAAAGAATACCTGGATCTTCGGTATTTTCTTTGTTGATGATATTGATCATCTGGAATAACCCTTCTAGATTGTCTCATTGTGCTTGGGAGGATCCAAACCAGAATCCCTCTAGAGGTGATCCAAACGTGCTCCGATGGCCTCCGATCGACACCACTCATTCTCCGGGTACTAGAGCGGTGAAGCGAGTCTCCTGTTTCGGTCATTCTTGATCGCTTGTTATTCAGTCTTGAAGAACGTCTCTCATTATTGAGAGGGGAAGGAAGAGGATTCAAGAGAGAAATCATTTAGCTCAACAGTTCTCAATTCACTGGGCGTGCAGTTTGGTACCTGGAACAATAGACATATGTGTCTATTTATTGACACAAGGATTCAGTTATAATATTTAATTGCATAATAGAAATTAAATACATTCATAACCTTAGAGAAAAACCGTGCTTTTAATAATACTACTGCATCATTATTTATGGTGTTCCAACTTGTGAAAAATGGAATTATAAATAAAATTCCTCATCACAAAATAATGGCAGTGTTATTATTAATTTAATTTGTGCCAACTAGTTAAATATTTATTTACCGTCTTGTAAATAATTATTTTACTACCGGACCGGCCTTAGTCCGCTCGAAATCCACTTCCATTTATTGAACACCTTAATAAATAAATAAATAATTTATTCTATTAAATAAATATTTTATTTAAAAACTATTAAATAAATATTTATTAAATGTCTAATAAAATAAATAAATATATTTTACCCACAATACAGTGAATAAAAATTAATTTAATTTATGAAATCAATTTAACTTGAATAAAATTATTCCATTGTCTTGAGAATAATATTTATTCCATTAATTAAATTCAAATAGAATTTAATCGAGACCACCAGAAACACTTAGCATGTGACCCTCTAGGTTTCTTTCTCATTGGCATTAGAAGGAATTACCTAAAGTCCAAGAGTACTGTCTAGAAATGGGTCAAGGCACCCAAGAGAAAGAACTTAAATTCTCAACAATAAAATCCACATACGAATGCTTACTATGTAATATAATCCATTTGTCTCAATATCTCATCAAGAAGGTTTCATTATAGTGTCATCAACCTTTGTGCTTGATATGTCATTCTTTGACTAACTGAAATAAAATCGTCATTACACCATGGCCATGGAATTTCAAATGATAGTTCTATTTCAATCAAAGGACAGAGATATCAAATTCCATAAATGGAAGGGACAAATCCTTCCTCGAATTATCCATTAATAACATGCCACTCATGACACACCCAACATACCCTACTTCCCGCCAACTATCTGCATGATGGTTTTCATCCGTAAATCAAAGTGGGTGAGTAGTAACATGTATTAATTATAATATTAAAGTCTAAGGATCATTACACATGCTTGTAGATAAGAATATCTGATGAAATCAAAACATGCGGAATTTCTACTAGAGGATCTATTCTCATAATCTTCTGTCTTGGAGATTATCAAGTATAGACTTAATGAGAGGAAGTCTCATATGCTTACAGGTACTCACACCTGATGGTCTGTATACTATATGTCCCATTATAGTATGTCATCAAACCGCTGAATTATATTTAAGAATATTTGTTATAGCATTTAAAGTTTCTCATCATAGCGGGGAACTGTCATGACCTTACCAATGCAACAAATACTATAAGACATTATTACATCATAGTCATGAAAAACAATGAAAAATATGTAATGAGATGTTTGATATTTAAATACATTAAATATCAATGTAATCAAAGTACAAATAGTTGGTTCTAGGACACCAACTCTAACACCTTCCATTACAAAACAACCTTCACCTTCTCCAGATCAACAGATAATCCATGCTCAAAATTTTTGTGTCCCAATAACTTCACTTATCAAATATAGAAACTACATTTTGAAAGCTTTACATACAAATGGTGACTTCTCAAAATTTCCAGAACCAAACTCAGATGGTGCTCGTGATCACTCTTATATTTTGAATAAACCAGAATATCATCCATGAACACTACCACAAAAGTTTCAAGATATTTATGGAATATCTAATTTATCAAATCCATAAAAACTGTATGAGAATTAGTTAGACCAAAAGTCATCACAAGATATTCATAATAGCCATACCTACTTCCGAATTCCATCTTTAGTATATCAGACTCTTGAACTATGAACTGATGATAACCCGACAAAAGATCAATCTTCGAAAACCACTTTTCCCCCTTTAATTGATCAAACATATCATCCACACGAGGCAAAGGATATTTTTTCTTAACCATCACCTGGTTCAACTTTCGATAGTCCACACATAAACAAAGTGAACCATCTTCTTTCTTGGAAAAGAGCATTGGGGTTTCCCAAGATGAAATGCTAGGGTGAACGAAACCTTTTTCTAATAGGTCGTCCAACTGAATCTTGATCTCTTTCAGCTATACTGGTGTCATACGATAAGGAGGTATTAATATCGGTTGCATACCTAAAACTAGATCAATCATAAACTCTACCCCTCTCTCTGGAGGAATACTGGATAAATCATCTGAAAAAACGTCAGGAAATTCTCAAAGAATAACAGGAAGATCATCAATAGAAGAAATGTCATCAGGATCAAACATAACAGAAACCAAAAAACTCCTGAGCTCTAGGTGGGTAGGTCCTTCATGAATAGACCTCGGGTCCCACTCCCCCTAAAACACACGAGATCTCCCATCGGCAGTAATAAATGAAACACACCAATGATAACAATCAACCTCAGCTCGATGAGTGACAAACCAATCAATACCGATGATGATGTCAAACATATCTAAATCAAGAATGAGAAAATCCAAAACCAAATCTGTATTGAATATCGTTAACGAACTGGAAGGACACCAAAAATTCTTCTCTTTACTCATACCAAAAGGTGTTACTAACTCCATTTTTAAGGAAATAAGTTCCATTGGAAGTTTAATAACATCAATAAAATGTGCATATATAAATGAGTGGGAGGCACTAGTATCAATTAAAGCAGTTACTACTGAAGATAAAATAATGATATTACCTATCACTATTGTTGGACCTGCATCAAATTTCGCTGGAAACTCATATAATGCATGAAAATGATTCAAACTTGAGGCTTGTGGATGGAGCCCTGTAGTATTTGAAGCTTCTGAATGCACCGCAGCAGCCTTTGGAGCTAACAAACCCTGACCATAATGAGGAGTATTCATATCCTAACAGAAACATTGTAGATGACCAACATACCCACAATTATTGCACATCTTCGTGGTAATAGGACAAGAACGTCTGGTGTGTCCTTCCTTTCCAAACTGATAGTAAGTCATAGGAACATTACCCACTGTAACCAATGATGCAGAGGAGGCTCGCTGCTGAGACCCACCTCCACTACTTTTTTTGATGGTCCTGCCACTTCCTCTTCTTCCCATGTATTCCACTGAAGCTATCACCATATGGAAAATAAAAGGTGGAAAATACAACCTTTCCTTCCATATTCATCTCTTCCATCATAACTTTTTCCACTATCTCCTCATAGGTAGAAATTTTTAGCACAAACACCTGTGATCTGATATCTGGTCGCAGAACCTGCAGGTACTTCTGCGCCTTCAACTGGTCATTCTTTACTATGTCTGGAGCAAAATGGACAAGCTCACCAACTGGTTAGTGTATATTGACATCAAATGATTTTTATACTGCAACGATAGTAAATCCAAAGAATTTTCCAACATCAGAGACTCTAGAAAAAACTACTAAAAGAACAGGGTTTTGAAACCCTTACAATCCAAGCCCACATGTTTTTATGCCTAGACCACAGAGCCCCACCAATGCTTGTTGGAACCCTCGATTCTGAACAATGCACACTCCACCCTGATATTCTCAAGTGTCTCTAGGAAGTAAAATATTTGATCGATAATGTACAGTCAATCCTACACTTCTTGAGGTTTAGTCGTCCCTTTAAAGGATGGTGGCTTCTCATGCAAGAACTCTCGCGATCTCTCTTTCTTTTCCAGCTCTTGGTTGTACCTCAATAACAGAGTTCTAAACACATGGAACATCCTGATCAATAGCACGAAATATCCATATGATCATATCAATGAGGTTATGATCTAAAGGTGGGTTCCATTTAGGAGAATCAATTTCACCCTCCTAAGGAACTCGTAGAAGACGTCTCATAGGCATATTGCTGCACATCAAAACATAAGAAGGATCAGACAACATAACAAATATCATCCCAAACTAGAAAAATCATAAGAAAAAAACTGAAATTTTTAAAAAAAGAACCAATACTAGATACACACATCCCAACATTCCATGGAAACTTGAGTCTCGTTACGACAAGATCTGGTCAGGCACTTATCGCAACATACCTCTCAATTCCCAACAATCATATCTCCAGTTTAACAGATGTCCCAAGAAAAGGATTCTTGAGGACATACCTATGATACCAAATTGTAACGAACTGACCTGGGTTGCCCTCAAACCCACCACCTAACCCATTCCGTCACATACACGAAGGGCGTTCCCGATCCCCACAGGCTAGCGACAAGCACTCGGGCATCGAACAACACAATAGAGGGAAATATTTCACCCAATATAAACAACCACATGACATACATATATAAATAAAGAAAGAAACAATGGAAGACTAAAATATATATATATATATATATTCCATAACTACAAGAAAAATATCAGAACCAGAACAACTATAATAGTAACTAAAAATCCAAAAGACAAGTCTAACTGAAAAGGAATAAAAACCAAACAGCTACTCCAAATGATGGTAGGGATGGAATCCCACCATCTCACCACCAGTTACCCAACCAACTGATATGAAACTTACTGCCTCACTGCAGAACATTGTCTTTCTCTACATTGGAAAAAAAACAAAAGTCTACGCACCACCAAAGAGGTGCGTGAGGTGTGAGCTAACAGACTCAGTAAGATCCCACCCAGGTGTTCCATAATAATTCTCTGTATAAAAAATCAGGTATGCTCATTTTAAACAAAAACATGACATAATAATCAGTAAAATAGTTTTATAGAAAACATGGTAAACATTCCCTTTTTCCACAGTTCTAAACAAAAGAAGGTATATCAATTTCAAAGCATATTTTCCATATCAGTTTTCACAAGAATAAACATGCATATCAAGGATAACTCAGAAAGCCAAACAAAACAAAACAGAAGCACATGTATCACAACACTAAGGAATACTACATGTTAATGTCTAAGACTACTCATACCAAAATAATCAAGTGCAAAAATCCGATCCTAGAACACAAGCCTAGGAAATAGAGGAATACCCCATGAATAAACCCCCTAAAATTTCAATATCAGTCCCCTAGAACAACGAGCCTAGGAAATAGAGGAAATACCCAAGACAAACCTCCTTGATAATCAAAAAACAATGGACGATGGCCCCAAACTAAACCTTCCACCTAAGTACCTAATGTAACCCATGTTCTCTTTTTCACAATCCATTTTAATGCTTTAAAAATACCCATTTTCTTTCCATTTATCAATAATAAGGGGAAATAATATCTCTTTGAAAACTATTTTCAACACACAAAAAGATCGTGCTAATTCCATTTATAAATAAATTTATAAAGAAAGAATAATCAATCTTATCAACATAGGCTAGATACAGAACCACCTACCTCAAAACTCGGGTCACACACGCCTGCAACGGAATTCACCGACAACAAAAACCAACCACACCAGTGGAGACCCTAGAATCAAACCCATACATTTTAGGATTGATTCAATTTAGAAGATAAGGGGTCGGTGAATAGAAGAAAACCCACATACCTCGAGAATGAACGTCCGCCGCACCACAAATATCCAAGGAACGACCTCTAGAACGAGATATCACAATGGATCTAGAAGAAAAATACAAGAAACATCCAACTTAGATCAATGGATCCGATAATGAAAAGATAGGGTGCTACCGTGATCACTTGTAACGAAGAAGCAGAAATAATGCATACCCTGAGAGATGCACCGCAACTACAACAGATATTGAACGTCAAAAATATCAATCTAGGAGGAAAGGAACCTTTGAAAATCGCCTAGAAACAACCTTGGGTCAAGATCAATGAAAAGCCGGAGAAGGGACTGAACCAAAACAGCCAAACACGAGTTTTAAAACTGGGCGTGGGTCGAGTCATGATGTGTAACCCCTGGTCACTTCATGAACTCCACGCTGGACAAGTTTGCTGAAAAACCCATCGTCTCGGGTTCAAAACCGACATTTTAATAAGTCACATCGTGTAAGCCCTGGTCATGATGAGTACCCTTTCACAACATGATCTTCCCTTTCACGACCTGTACCCAAAAACTATTACATAGCGTATAACATGGTTGCACATTGTGTAGTATGGTTACGTGACAAGTAACTATTCTTCATCATGCAAAAAATCTAGAAAATAGCTTCTAAGGACTTTAAACCAAAAGAAAACTTTTAGAGAGGTAAAAAATTACCTGACCAAGGTAATGAGATGTTACATTTAAATTAATATCAATGTTTTTATTAAAATTAATAAAGGAATTTAGTGTTCAAATATCTCTTTTTCAATAAAATCACTCCTCAAAACAAATAAATTTTTCTTAAGGTTAAGTTTTAATATGAGAAACTTATTTAGGTAAAGACTTTTAGCCTTCAAATGGTGGGATTTATAAATAATTAAGTTTGTCTTATCTTACCCTTGGTTGGATTCAAAACGTATGTGTTGGTTATGACCAATTCTATATGTGATAATCAACCCAAGTTACTGTTGTTACTTGTGTATTCCTACCCTAAAAATTCCTTGTGCCATGTTTAGCTAGAGATTAAGCATTGTTATAAGGGTTGTGTATATCATAGATTACTTTTGATATGATTTTTGTAACATCCCGAGTTTTGAACCAGATGAAAAAGTGAGGTAATTTAAAAAAAATCATTTATTGCATGGGCTGTTTTTAAAACCCGGTGTTTGAACGAAATTTTGGAAGTTGGAACCCTTGAAAGTGATGAGTTCCTTTTTAAATAAATTAAAAATAATTAATTTCAATTAAAATAAAATTTAATTGAGAAAAAATGGAATAAAATAAAATAAACTAATGTTTTAATAACAACAATAATAATAATGTTATTATTATTATTGATTATTATTATTATTATGGTTTATTATTATTATTATTATTATTATTACTATTATTATTATCACTATTATTATTATAAGTTTCAATTTAGGGTTATTTTTTATTTTTATTTATTTTTACCCTAAGAGAGTCTCCCCTTTCATCATCACCCCCACTTGTAACCCTCCTGTAGTGCGTGACCTCTGCAGCCCACCCCCTGGCCGCAAACCCTACAATACGACGCCCTCCATAGAGACCTCCCTTTGTGTGACCTCCCTACAATTTGAAACCCCCAGCCAAACCCCTTAGGTGCGTGACCCCCTCTTCGCGGCTTCCCTTTGAGGTGCAACCCACCCTCCTTCGGGATCCCTCTACATTTGTCAGTTCGACGTGATTCCTTCACGATTTGTCTCCGGATCTTCGAGTTAAAGCTTTCTCCCTTGTTCTCCTAGATCGCTTTAGCCGATTTTGGCCTATCTATCTTCCTAGGATGTTTGGATAAAACCCTGGGTTTGGGTTTGATATGGGTTTTTGTGGTTTCTTCCAATTTTAGGGATGCGAATGGCCTCTCAGGTCTTGTTCATTGGTGTTGCGGCAACCGCCGCAGAAGGCGAAGCCATTCGGGATGTTTCGGTTTGCCGCCGCCATCCGAGGTGAGGTATTTTTCATGTTTCTTGGGTTTTCACCATCCAAATTAGGATCTTTAATTGTTTTAAGGTTCTTGGAAATTTATTTGAGGTGCGTTGGCCCTTACCGCATTAATTTTGGGTCCTTTGATGATTTAGGATGCCTAGATTTTTCTCTAGGAAGTTTTGATCAGCTTTGGAGGTTCGCACACACATGTATCTTGGTATGTGTGTGTATATATATATATATTTATATACCATACATGCATGTATTCCATCATGGAGTGGGGAATACGTGCAATGAGTTAAGGGATATATATATATATATATATATATATATGAAGGTATGTGTGTGTGTGTGGAGCACTTCTGAGTGGTCCATAATAAATCGGTCAAGTGCCAAAGGTTAATTTGGTACTACTTTTGAGGTAGGGTCTCTTTCCTTTCTCCTTTAATTTTAGTAATGCATTAATTAATTTCTTATCACATTGTTCGTAGTTTTTAAATTAATGTAGTATGGTTTTTAGATTAAATGTTTCCTTTAATAAAGTTAATAAACTAATTAAATGTGATAAATGATTGTTTGATAAGAAAATTCAAGGTTTTATAATAAAATCCCTCTGTTGAGGTGAGCTGCCTTCAATCTAAAAATGTAGTGATAGAATTTTATGATTTCCTTCCTTAATGCATTGGTGTCTCTTATGCTTGAGATTATAATTGTTAAATGACATGCTTGTACATGACCCTTCTTGGTTATTTCTAAATGATGTTTCCTCCTTGAAAAATGATAGATGATCCAAGACACCTCCTAAGTGCATGGATCAACATGTAATTAGAATTCCTAGTGTAGGGAATCTACCCCCTTCCCTTTACTTCGTTGCTTATGTCATGTCGTGCCTTTTTTCCGCTCACTGCAACCTTCTGGCGATGTCTTGTTATCGCTTATTAAATTGTTTTTTTTGTTCTATCGTGCCCGCTGTGGCCTTCGCTTATGGATAAACCTGTTCGGGTTGTTCACCCTGCCTCTTCGACACCCCTTTAGGTGTGCCCAACCTAAATGGTCTTTTTTCCTTATGCATTATTTTATAAATTTAATTTGATGGTTTGAATTGAATGTCATGCTTGAAAAAGATTATTAGCTTGTATCATTTAAGTTAATTGATAACCTATCGTTAGAGGCATGTTGATGCCATGTTCTTTTGTTTATATTCTATTTCTCATGCAAGTGCCTAATTTTTATGCCTTGTTTTAGTGGCTTGATCTGTATTCTAATATTTTTCGCTTGAGATATTAAAATAATAATATTGTCATGTAATTGTTACGTGATTACTTTTGTGCTAAATTCCTTATGCCATACTGATGGCTTAGATTGTTTTACTTGATAGCTTGAATTGCTTGTTGTTCACAATGATTGTTTGATTATCATGATTTATGTATATTCTTGTCATGAAATATATGTATTGAGGTTTTCCTTGCAATGTGTTTTGGCTATTATGGTTCACTTGATGCGGGTAGGGTGAGAACATGAGTTCCATATTAAGAACTCATGGATGAACTCCCGTACTCAGGTGGTTATACCACGACGGGCCGAGGGTGATGCTTTGGATTTCCAGGCAATGGCTTCTCGGGTGGTTTAATATACTCTTGAGTGATATTGGTTCCCTAGGGGAGAAACCGTGGACAAACCCATTGGAAAGATGGCTAAGACATGCCTTGGGTGATTCTCAGTCCTCTAGTGAGATACTTGGGATGAAATTAGAGTCACCATGCCTCGAGCGATACTTGGTCTTTCGGAATATTTCCATGGATGAGCTCAGTGGCATTGGATAAATTGAATGATGTACCATAGTGATACCTTTGGGACAGGCTCAGACTCCAACTCTAGATTTTATTGAATTTCATTGAATGACTGCTTTGGTTAAATTTATTATGATATACTTATTTCTTCTATTTATATTAGAGCTGTAAAGACCTAGAAATTTAAAGGAAATTTTTTTCTTAAATACTTTGGAATTTTACAAGTTTGTGGATTTTGACGACACTTGATTCCGAGGCCCGGTGTGACCAGAATCAATTTCCGAAGTTTAGCTTGGGTACGTTAAGTAAACGAACGAGCGGGTTTTTCTATCTTTTGAACCGGTGCTTGGAATTGAAATCCAAGGGCACCAATGAACTCACAACGCCGATAATTTCTTAAGGGGGCCTTTACCACAGTTGCGTTTTAAGCGGGTTGTGAATTAATTTTTGGGGAATTAGTTTAAAATAAATAAAATTGATGTAGCACAATTTTATTTTATGGTTGGTGGTTATTTCCTCCCAGGGGGAGTTAGAGGTGGGTCCCACACCCACATAACCTCCCATGAGAGGATATTTGTGGGGTGGGACCCACACGTGACCTAAACCCTTGAACTTCCCATAACTCTCATAAACCCCCATTAAACTCCCTTGTTTAATGTTGACAACTCTCCCATATTTTTGAGATCTCTTCACCTTCTCCTCTCCCATTAATTCATGTCAATGCCTTAATTAATAAATCGAATCCTCCAATTTATTAATTAAGTGTTTTGAATTTTGAATTTTGAATGCTTGGAAAGTTTAATTAAAATAAGGCGAAGCCTTATTTTAATTTGGTTGGCACTTGTTGTGTTGGGGGAAATATTTGAGAGAGAGATCTTGTGAAAGAAGAGGAGAGTTTCTCGTTTGTTGAAGAACACCAATCCTCTGATGAAAAATGACACACCTTCTTTTCTCTTCTCCACGACAAGAGAGGAGACACCAATTCTTCTTCGGGTGCACTCCGACGATGACGGAAACGACACCTTCATCCACAAAACTTGTCAACCGCGAACCTTATTTGAGGTAGGGGGTTTGCTTAATTTATTTTAAATAAATTACTACTTCGTTCATGTTGTATTCAAGTGAACATCTTTGGCCGATTGTTACTGCCCAATGCGGAGGGCGTGGGCCGAACAAACACGGCCCGATGAACATCCATCGTTCCTTGTCTTGTTTGGAATCAGGAAGCAGCGACGATCGAAGGCGGCGGCCGCGCACCGACCGTATGTGGAGGAACCATGGCTCGCTACCACGGGTTGCTCGACCGATGAATAACCGGTCGGGCATAGCCGGCCGGGCCGAAGGGAGAAACCACGACGCCCCACGACGCCATACTGTGGAAGACCGCGGCCCGCCCGAGTAGGCCGCTTCGGTGGAAGAACCAGCCAGCTCGTCGGCTGGCCGGGCGGAGGGGATCCGCGGTGCCAGGTGGGCGCCACGCTGGAGAACTAGCAGGCCCGTCGGCCGGCCGGGCAGAGCAGAACCGCGACAGCAGGAGGGCGCTGCGCTGGAGAACCCACGACCCACCCGAGCGGGCCGCTTGAGTTAGAAGGCCGGTCAGCCTAGACGGCCAGTTTGGGAGGGCGGCGCCGCTTGGAGCCACCGGTTTGGGCAACCGGGGGGCCGCGTCCCCCCCTCATACCGCTTGGCCTTCAGGCCGAGCCGCTTGGCCAGCTGGCCGAGCTAGCCGGGCCGGGCCGCGCCACTTCGGGCTGGGCATCGCCCTCTTCAGGTTGGGCTGTGCAAATCTTCGGACCGGTTCGACACCCCTACTGGGTCAGACCCGTGAAAACTGGGTGACCCGACCCGCCAGCCCACTGGGCTTAACGGGCCGGGCCCGTTATTCACTTAAACGTGAATAACTTAAAGACCGTGCGTCCGATCGACGCGCCGTCTGCGACACTAGGATCCTTTCGATGAGGTGGTCCTTTTGCGACACTCTAAGTGAGTTTTGGACAAATTTGGTAAACGAACAGGTTTGGAATGAGCATATTTCCAACCAGGCCCCTCGAACGAAAAAGCCAATTTCTCTCAGACCGGGCGTCCGATTGACGCGCCATCTGTCATGTTGGGTTCCTTTTAACGAGAATAAAATTCAGGATACATAAACTCAGGAATTCGTGACAGTTGATGTATCAACCCCCTTACTTGAGGAGTGGACCCTCCTGGAATCGAGTACGCTGTGTGCGGGAACCCTAGAGCTGGCTGCGACTGCGACGACTACTGTGCTGAGATCCTCTGTGGGTTCGATGACGAAGACGACTGTACTTGGATCCTACGTGGGTTCAGTAGTGAGGATGACTGTACTTGGATCCTCCGTGGGTTCGGCAGCGATGAGGACTATACTTGGATCCTACGTGGGTTCGGCAACGATGGTTACTGTACTTGGATCCTATGTGGGTTCGGCATCGATGACTTCTGTACTAGGATCCTACGTGGGTTCGGTAGAGGTGATGATTCAGAGGCTACATTTAATCATATCCACCCTTCTTTGTGAGTAGTATACCTGTGTGAGCTGAGTCTTGTCTTTCAATCATTATCATTGATGTGATTGACTTCTTTCCTGTGTGGACCGGATTGTGCTTGGGCTCGGAAGTTGGAGCTGGTATATGTATGGGCATATACCTAAGTAGAGTTGGTTGATACTACGTTTTTGTATCTTTCCTTTGTGGTTTATCCTTTGTGGATTCTGGGAGACCTTCAGGGGTCTCGGGGTCCCTACTGAGTATCATATACTCACCCCTACACGGGCTATGCCCGCACTACGTTGTGTTGGCTGCATACAACAGACAACACTGATCGAGGTGGAGGCTTGTGGAGCTGGATGGTACCCATGGGTGGACCACTAGATGAGACATACACTGAGCTTACGGCCGGACCTGAGGAGCTGAGGAGAACATCTGTACCCATCCTTCAGGTGGGATATCCGGAGGACGACTCAGTGGTTGCTGCTTTACTTTACTGCTATTGTACTTTCTTTCCAGTTGTACTGTACTTTCAGTTGGGTTTGTATACTGGCCCATTTACTTTCCAGCACTTACTTTTGTACTCATTTTTACTTAGCACTTACTTCACTTGCATACTCTGTTGTGTTTGTTTACTTTTATAAAGGAAAATCCTTCCCTTTTACCGGGATTTATACCTTTGGTGCTAGTCTCTAACCCCTGGCCTGTGGAAGGCGGGATTGGGGTAGTCACGACACGGACCCCGAGGATGGGTCGTGACAAATTGGTATCAGAGGAGTCAGTTCTACCACAGAACTCTAGACTCTGATAATTTATTCTCTGTGAAGCAATATTGTTAAGAGTATTGAGTGTGGTTTTCAGTCCAGGGAGTCCAGTGTTGGTGCGGCGACTGACGTATCCATACACCAGGACCCTGACTTCTGATTTCCAACTCAGTGCTCGAAAACACTGATTGAATGTGTGTTTTAAAAGTTTTCTTTATGATTACTTTGTGTCAGCTCACTAGGTATACTGTTTGACCATGGAGCACCTATTTCTTTTCAGGATGGACCCACGAAGGCAGCCATCCAGGGTTCCTAGTTACATGCAAGATGGTAGCCCACCGAGCGATGAGACCTTGGTGCAGGGCCCCATTACAGCAGAGGCACCAGCGGTACCACTACCCGCTGAGCCACTGATGCCACCAGCCCCAGCAGCAGAGAGTGCACGCTGCCTGATTACGCTGTACGAGTTTTAGTGATAGAGGCCACCCAGGTTCCACGGAGAGACGGACCCTCAAGCAGCTGAGGATTGGCTGGAGGCTATCATTAGAGTCTTCAGATTGGTAGGGACACCAGCTGACCTTATGGTGATCCTTACCGCGAGTCTACTACATGAAACAGTAGGTAGATGGTGGAGCCTGATGCTACAGGTGCATGACGAGGCATCTCTACTTTGGATGGACTTCGAGGGCCTCTTCTACTCGGATTTTGTTCCAGCCACCCTCCGTGCGATGCGCATCCAGGAGTTACTACATTTGAGGTAGGGAAGCATGATAGTAGCCCAGTACAATGTGAGATTTACCGACCTCTCGTGCTACTCCACAGACATGGTACGGGACCCCTTATTCCGGGCCTGGACCTTTGAGCAGGGACTGAGGCATGAGATCAGGGATTCGATGGTCTCCCTCAGCATTCCGACGCAGGCAGGAGTACTGGAGTTAGCCCTTCTTGTGGAGAGATTTCTTGCTGAGACGACGCTAGCAACAATACCCATCGTAGGGCGACAGGTAGCGGATTCTTATGCAGCCGGTAGTAGATAGATGTCACAGAGGTCTAAGCGGACCAGGCGATCAGGTGGGCGACATCAGGATACTGGTTTAGATGTGTGGGGCACACGAAGAAGAGCCATCCATATGAGGGGAAGGCAGTGCTATGCATGAGGTAGGTAGGGCCACACGGCTCGTGACTCCTCGACCTGCCATGTCGAAGAGCAGCAGACAGTGGAGGGACCTCCCAGGAAGAGTCAGAGGTTCGACTGTGGTGGTCCACAGGGAGCAGGCGGATGAGGCAGAGGAGATGGCCGAGCAGTGGGTGGTGGACGATGCTTCGAGGCTCTACCACCACCACCACCAGAAGGACCACCCCGACCACAGGGAGCCGTCAGATAGGGGCAGGCTCAACTCCAAGAAGTCGAGGCCTACGACCACGGCGCACCTGAGATGATTCGAGGTACTATCTATGTCTACTCCAACCTTGCTGCAGTTCTTATAGACACAAGAGCGAGTCATTCTTTTATTGCTGCTGCCCTTGTTTGGAGCTCAGAGATTCTGACAGAGCCGTTGGCTCGATCCTTATGGCTAGAGACTCCTACAGGAGAAGACTCGATGATTACACACTGGTTCCAGCAGTGTGAGCTTACTCTAGAAGGCGAGATTTTCGGCTGGGATCTTCTTGTAGCAGCGTCGAGGCCTTACGACGTCATATTGGGTATGGACTGGTTGTATACAGTCCATGCTCAGATTGACTACATTAGGTGTAAAGTGTGGTGTTTCCGCACATATGGGAGAAGGTTCACCTTCACCGGCAAGAAGGGAGCCTTTGCAGCGCATGATGGACTTACGTAGAGGAGAGGGCAGCCGATCACACATCAGTTGGCTAGTATCATCCTAGGAGCGGTTGATGTGCGGATTCCGTGTTTTCCTGTTGTGGTGGATCAGTATGCAGATGTTTTTCCTGATGATGTTCCAGGACTACCTCCTCGTAGAGAGGTAGATTTCTACATTGAACTGTACCCCGGAACAACACTGATATCTACTCCAGCATATTGGATGGAACCCGCCAAGCATCGTGAGCTGCGGGTACAGCTGGAGGACTTGCAGAGAAAGGGATTCATCCGACCCAGTGTTTCGCCATGGGATTCTCCGATTTTATTCGCCAAGAAGGCGGATGTGAGCTTACGACTATGTGTCAACTACCGTCGCCTGAATAAGGTGATCGTGAAGAACAAGTATCCACTCCCGAGGATTGACGACCTCTTTGATCAGATCAAGGGAGCACGATAGTTCTCAAACATAGACCTCAGGTCAGGCTATCATTAGCTCAGAGTTCGAGATGAGGATGTGTAGAAGATATCCTTCAGCTGTCGGTATGGTCACTACGAGTTCTTGGTTATGCCCTTAGGCATAACCAACTGATGTTATTAATATTTTCATGAGTTATTATATACCCCCTTTACTGATTTTATGTAACGACCCAAAGTTTCATTAATGGAAATCCCTCTTGATCTAATTAAATGTCTTTTTATATTTATATAAAATTTCAACTTCATTGGTTTTATGGTAAGAATTTTGACCGTTTCTAATATAGCCATTGAACAGTGATCACATGATTAGTAAAAATATAAGTCTTTAACAAACCCAATTTACTCAGACAAAGGAAGCGATGGCCTCATCCAGTAGAATTGCTCCATACGAAGCCCATTTTTCAGAGCTCGGAAAAGAGGTGGCACATTTGGGATTCTCTCTTGACCAAGCCCAAGCTAAGCTTCATCAGGTCAAGCTCGAACGAGACCGTCTACAGGAAAAGTGGAAGTTGATAGAGATTACCACTCGAGCAATGTTATTTGAGCCACCCCAAGAGTCTGTCACCATCGCACACCTTACCCTTAGGTCTTATGAAACTGTTTTAAGAAGTTATGTAACAAATTGATAGTACTATGTTCATGTACATTATTTTTTTTATATAATAATGAATATACTTTCTTATCATTTTTGATACATTGTAAATAGTTTTTAAAGTACAAATAGTGTTTTTAGTTATTATTTAATTAATAATTTTATTTTTTTAAATTAAGGGATTTTTGAATTAAATAATATTTTAATAAAATATTATTATTATTATTAAATTAATTTTTATTAAATAAAAATGATCTTATAATTTTATGAATGCAATTATAATTTTTATTAAGGTTTGAAAGCCATTTCTGTCAAAACCCGTGAATTTTCGATAAATGTCGGTTTTTATTTTAAAAGTGAAAATTAACATATTTAGAAAACTATTTAGATAAAATAAATGTTATTTCTGGAATCAGGACGTCAAAATTATCCAACGGTGAATTTTTCATAATTTTCTGAGACAGTCAAATTTTTGGGTAAAAATTAAATACCGTTTAAATATATAATTTATTTTATGACATCATAATGACCCAATAGTGATGTAATAAAATACTATAATCTTTATGTTCGGCCAATATATGTTTTACCATTAAAATAATGCGATTTTGGGTTTGTTTTACTTACTTTTCAAAGCATTAATGGACCCCTCAAGACTTACTAAACACCTTGTCTTTTTAAATTAATTTCCATGGGAGTGTGACTCACCTACACATAACAAACCCTATTATTTTAATAAGTTCGGACTTTGGCCTTATAAAATATTTTTTTCCTCTTCCCTTTTCCAAAAACCATGGGCAAAAACCATAGGATGTTTTTTGGTTTGGATTAATTTAATGTAAGGGGACCCAAACCTAAATAATAAAGAATTCCCTAAACTTTCCTATATAAACCCACCCAAGATCCCACTTCCTCCTCACTCAAAGACTTTGGAGTTCATCCAACATCTGCCCTAATCTCTCTAGAATTCTCCCAAGGTTCCCCAAGCTCCCAAGAATCCTCTCTCAATCCTCTCTCTAGCCTTTGGAAGCACACTTCCAAGTAAGGGTTTTTTTCTTCCTTTCTCATTTTTGTCCAATTTTCTTTAAGTTGTTTTGCCCTTTTAATTTCAATTATGAATGTTGGGGTATGGTTTCTCACCTCCCTCATACTAACCCATTTATGTTTTAATGATGGGAGACCCATTTCTCTCTCATTAAATGCCTCCTATGTACACCCGTTACTATGCCGAAATTTCGAAAGGAACTTCTCTCTCCTCATTTACATTCAAGCAATACTTTTGTATCATGAATCTAAATTCCATTACAGTTGTTGGGACATGTATCTATATGACATCCTTACTATCCATTATATTTAAATATGATGAGTAACCCCTTTATCTCTCATCAATCATTTTTTTTATGAATTCTTATGTCACGCCGTTACTCTGCCGAAATCGCACCGATTTCCTAAGCCAATGTCATTGTGTAGTGAATACCATGCCCATTTCTCCATCAAGGGTATTAAACTTTATGCACATTTACTTATTGATTGTAAAGTTTCATGTATGAATTCCACATTTCTTTATCGTGAAATAAATGATTATGTTTTATGAATCCATGTTTTATGATCCATGTGGCACACTTATGCATGAAATGAAATGTTTAAGAAGGGTGCACCCTTATAGCGCTCCAATGAATTTGGTAAAGTATAGTATCATGATATGTCATGTGCAATGAGTGTTGACTCATGATAATTCAAGTGCAACGAGGGTTTACTCATGCTTCATGTGCAATGAGGGTTTACTCATGCTCCATGTGCAATGAGCCTTGGCTCATACTAATTCCATGTTAAGTGTTATTGCCACATTTCCATGTTATGATTATCATGCTTTATCATGCCTTTATGTTCATGTTTCTCTTGTGCTCTATTGATATGCCTAATGTCTAACATGTATTTTAATCCTCATGTTATTCCATGTGTATTCCGTTACTGGGCTTTATAGCTCACCCTTTTCTTATTCATGTCCTCAGGTTATCCCATGTAATGCTATGTACGAGGAAATGTAGTGGTAATGTAAAGGAAGTTTTAAATAAAGATGTTGTACTTCATGTTTTAAGTTTTTAGGTAATGATCTTAAGCCCCAAATACACTAAACCTCGCGATCTTCTTATTGTATCAAGTGAAGTTTTATGTAATAAATCATGTTTAAGTTTGTAATAAAAGCAGGGTTGTCATAGTTGGTATCAGAGGATAGGTTTAGTTATTTTTAGGATTAGGATTGGAAAACCCTGGTAAAGCCTTAGAGAAAAAACTAAGTATAATAAAAACATCCCTAAGTTTTGGTAAGTACTGAGTAAGTGGTTTATCAAAAGAATACATCCCTGTCTGGATACGAGCAAGTAGAGGCGGCTCTGACACAGTTGTATCCTAGGGGTAAAACCCGAAAACACTGTTTTGAGCTAGACTCGAATGGGAACTGGTGCATGACAATGGGCCATGCTGCACTCTTGGTTACAACACTCCCAGGGGATATGCTTTTGTAAATTCACAATCTTAGTATGAACCCTTATTAAGGGAATAAAAAAACCCCTAAGAATATATGTTAGAAAGTAGATCATGAAAAACCAATATTGAAGCCTATAGACTCATGAGTTAAGGAAATAAAAGTTTATTTATAAGTCATCAACTTTTGTCTTTGGATTACCCTTTATGTGTTACCCCTAACTTTCCTTTTATTCTAGCCAATGGCCGGTAATAGGAGGACTCGGGCTAATAACCGATGTGAAGATCAGTGTGATGACTGTACTAATGAGATGCCCAATCCAATGGGAGCGGGAATCACAAACTTTGTCACACTTCTCTCTCAGATAACTCAAGATTTGAATAGAAACACGGGTCAAGAGTAACGTTCATCCCCCCCTAAGAAAGAACAAGTCGCTATCGAGAGCTTCATGAGACAAAGGCCTCCTACTTTTAGTGGATCATCCGATCCCACAATCGCTAGACAATGGATCAACTCCATTGAAAATATCTTCTCCATCCTTCAATGTTCTAAACAAGAGAAGGTTCTCCTAGAGGCTTATCGTATGGAGGGTGAAGCTGATCAATGGTGGATATTGATAAAAAATACGAAGCCTGAGGAGGAGATCAAGGCATTGGAATGGAAGGAAATTTGGAAGATGTTTTTTGATAAATATTTTCCATGCACCCTATGGATTAAGATGGAAAGGGACTTCCTTTCCCTCAAGAAAAAAGACAAAGAATCTGTTGGAGTGTACGACGCAAAATTCACAAGGCTTGCACGATACGCTTCCAACTTTGTCATTACCCCAGAATTCAAAGTTGACCGCTTCTTTGGTGGGCTGAAGCCTAGCCTGCGGAAAGCATTGGAGATCCGTGACTTCAACAACTATGAGGAAATTGTCCGATGTTCCCTCAAGGTCGAAATGGAGATCGGAGAATCACAAGGGTATCATGGGGATAAGAAGCATAAGGTGGACTTCAATGCTGGTGGTCCGATGGATAAATCCAATGGTGCTAAGAAGATCAAGCACCCCACTTTCCAAAAGTGCAGAAAGAAGCACCCTGGAAATTGCCTTAAGGGGACGAGGAAATGCTTCAGGTGTGGAAGAGAAGGGCACCTAGCTGTTAACTATCGGCAAGAAAGACCCACAACTGCGACAGAGGAGAGGAACGCTCCGTTCGAACCTCAACGTGTTGTTCAATGCTAAAAATGCAAATAACCAGGGTATTTTGAAAATCAGTGCCCTAATCGAAGGGTTTTTGGAGGCAACCAACAACCTCCAAGGCAGCAAGGAAGAGCTTTTTCCATCACTTATGCCGAAGTGAACCCCGACAATGAAGTGGTTACAGGTACGCTAGTTATTCATTCAAGAATAGTGAACGTACTTTTTGATTCAGGTTCTACGCATTCTTTTATATCTCAAAAGTTTAGTAGAACAATCCCAGCACCACCACAAATCATAGAAGTGAAGATGTCGGTGAGTACGCCAAATTGGGAAATCATTGCATCCTATAAATATAAGTCCTCCCTTGTTATAATCTGTGGATTTAATTTCCCAGAGAACCTCGTCATACTCCCTGTGGTGGAATTTGATGCAATTCTTATCATGGATTGGATTTCCTTATATAAATCCAACATAAATTGTCAGGAGAGGTAAATCACACTCCATATGGAGAATCGACCCCCGATTCTTTACAAGTGTAAGGAGAAAGATGAATATCCTTTAGCTCCATCATCTCAAGAATGAATATTACTACCCTATGAGTATGCGTATCTGGCTCAGATGATTGAGTCCAAGGAAGAAAATATCCTTGAAGAAATGCCTATTTTGAGGGAATTCGTGGAAGTGTTTCCCGAGGAACTGCCTGGTCTTCCTCCTAGAAGAGATATTGAATTCTCAATTGAACTTATACCTAGGGAATTACCAATATCCAAGAATCCATATATAATGGCTATTGTAGATCTTGAAGAGATGAAGAAACAACTACAGGAGAATCTGGATAAAGGGTTTATATGCCCAAGTGCTTCACCATGGGGTGCACCAGTCCTCTTCGTCAAGAAGAAGGATGGGTCAATGTGCCTTTGAATTGATTATCGTGAGCTCAACAAAATCACAATAAAGAACAAGTATCCTCTCCCATGAATTGATGACTTGTTAGATCAGCTGCGTGGAGCACAATACTTCTCCAAGGTGTACTTACGGTCCGGATATTATCAAGTAAGGGTGAAGAAGGAAGATATCCCCAAAACTGCTTTTTGCACAAGATACGGGCACTATGAATTCATAGTAATGCCTTTTGGACTCACTAATGCTCCATAAATATTCATGGACTTAATGAATAGAGTCTTTAGAGATTACCTTGACAAATTTGTGGTAGTATTTATAGATGATATTCTAATATACTTTAAAACCAAGGAGGATCATGAGGAGCATTTAAGAACTATACTAGAGACTTTGCACAAAGAGAAGATCTATGAAAAGTATAGCAAGTGTGAGTTATGGTTGAATAAGGTCTCATTTTTGGGCCATATCATCACAAGAAATGGGATATCTGTGGATCCCTCTAAAATAGATGCAATTGAGGGATAGCTGAGGCCAACATCGGTAGCGAATATCCGTAGCTTCTTGGGGTTATCTGGATATTATCGACAATTTGTGAGGAATTTCTCACAATTGTACAACCCTCTTACTAAGCTAACTCTGGAGGGAGTAAAGTTTTCTTGGAGTGATGAATGCGAAGAAATCTTCAAGGAGTTTAAAAGGAGGCTTATCACTACGCTCGTGCTCACTTTACCCACAAGTGGGGAACTTTTTGTGGTATTCAGTGATGCTTAAAAGAAGGGCTTAGGCTGTGTGATGATGCATAATGATAAAGTGATATCCTATGCCTCAAGGCAGTTGAAAATCCATGAGCGAAACTATCCAATGCATGATCTGGAGTTAGCGGCGGTGATCTTTGCCTTGAAAATCTAGCAGCATTATCTCTATGGGGAGAAATGTGAGATATATACTGACCACAAGAGTCTTAAATATATATTCACATAGAAAGAGATTAATATGCTCCAGAGAAGATGGATAGATCTCATTAAGTATTATGATTGTTCAATACATTACCACCCTGGGAAAGCGAACAAGGTGGCAGATTCCCTAAGTAGAAAGGACCCAGCGATTCTATCAATGATGATAATTGAGAAGGATACAATCTTCTTAGACTTGATGAAGATGGACATGGGAATCATAAAGAAGGGAACATCATCAATCCTTTCACAAATGACTGCTCAAACGTATTTTTTGGAAAGGTTAAATGATGCTTAAAAGGATGATGTGGGAATTCAGGAAAAAGTGGAATCTATCAAAAAAGGGAAATCCTCAGAGTTTAATGTTAATGAAGAAGGAATTGTGCGATTTGGGAAAAGACTATGTGTTCCATAGAGTCTGGAGCTGAAGAAGGAACTTTTGGATGATGCACATAGTTCAAATTTCTCTATTCACCCAGGGAGCACAAAGATGTATCGAGATCTCCGAGAAAACGTTTTGTGGGATAATATGAAGAAGGAGATCGCTGAATATACATCAAAGTGCTTGGTGTGTCAGTAAGTGAAGGCAGAGAGGCAGAAGTCTAAGGGGATGATGCAACCATTGCCCATACCAGAATGGAAATGGGATAACATCATCATGGACTTTGTCACCGGACTTCTGAGGACATCTAAAGGAAGTAATGCAATTTGGGTTATTGTGGATTGTCTTACAAAGACTGCACACTTCATTGCTATTCGGGAGGATTTATCTTTGGATCAACTGGTATGGATATATATCAGGGAAGTGGTAAGGTTGCATGGAGTACCACTATCTATTGTGTCTGACCGAGATCCAAGATTCACCTTTAAGTTTTGGAAGAGTCTTCAACATGCTTTGAATACTGAACTGAACTTCAGTACGACCTATCGTCCTCAAACTGGTGCCCAATCTGAGCAGACTATCCAAACACTTGAGTACATGTTGAGAGCATGCTCAATGGACTTTAAAGGAGGATGGGATCAACATCTTCCTCTGTTTGAGTTCTCTTATAATAACAGTTTCCACTCAAGCATCCAAATGGCACCATATGAAGTCCTTTATGGGAAAATGTGCAGTACACTGGCATATTGGGATGAGGTCAGTGAACGTAAGCTTCTTGGACCAAAAATGGTCGAGGAAATGGTGGAGAAGGTGAAAACCATTCAGCAGCATATCAAGGCAGCTCAGAGTCGACAGAAGAGTTATGCAGATAATCGTCGATGGTACCTTGAGTTTAAAGTTGGAGACATTGTGTTTCTACGCATATATCCATGGAAGAAGGTCATGAGGTTTGGAAATAAAGGGAAGTTAAGTCCAAGGTACATCGGCCCCTTTGAGATTCTTGATCATGTCGGGGCTGTGGCCTATCGACTAGCACTTCCACCTACCATGAACAAAGTACAAAATGTCTTTCATGTATCCCTATTAAGGAAGTACATACCGGACCCTTCACATGTACTCTCTTCTGAGGTGGTACAATTGGAAGATGATATTTTTTATGAGGATCAACCAGTGAATATCTTAGATCGTAGAGAAAAAGTTCTATGAAATAAGACAATGCCCCTCGTCAAGGTGTTGTGGAGAAACCACAAGTTTGAAGAAGTGACTTTGGAATCAGAGGAAATGATGAAGTTGAGTTACCCACATCTATTTTAGTGTGGGAAAAGGAAAATTTCAAGGGTGAAATTTCTTAAGGGGGGAATATTGTAATGACCCAAAGTTTCATTAATGGAAATCCCTCTTGATCTAATTAAATGTCTCTTTATGTTTATATAAAATGTCAACTTCTTTGGTTTTATGTTAATAATTTTGACCGTTGATAATATATCCGTTGAGTAGTGATCACATGATTAGTAAAAATATAAGGCTTTAACAAACCCAATTTACTCAGACAAAGGAAGCGATGACCTCATCCAGTAGAATTGATCCATATGAAGCCCATTTGTCGGAGCTCGGAAAAGAGGTGGCATCTTTGGGATTCTCTCTTGACTAAGCCCAAGCTGAGCTTCATCATGTCAATCTTGAACGAGACCGTCTACGGGAAAAGTGGAAGTTTATAGAGATTACCACTCGAGCAATGTTATCTGAGCCACCCCAAGAGTCTGTCACCATTGCACACCTTACCCTTAGGTCTTATGAGACTGTTTTAAGGGGTTATGTAACAAATCGATAGTACTATGTTCATGTACATTATTTTTGTATATAATAATGAATATACTTTCTTGTCATTGTTTATACATTGTAAATAGTTTTTAAAGTACAAATAGTGTTTTTAGTTATTATTTTATTAAGAATTATATTTTTTTAAATTAAGGGATTTTTGAATTAAATAATATTTTAATAAAATATTATTATTATTATTAAATTAATTTTTATTAAATATAAATGATCTTATAATTTTATGAATGCAATTATAATTTTTATTAAGGTTTGAAAGCCATTTCGGTCAAAACCCGTGAATTTTCGATAAATGTCAGTTTTTATTTTAAAAGTGAAAATTAACATATTTATAAAACTATTTAGATAAAATAAATGTTATTTCTGGAATTAGGATGTCGAAATTATCCAACAGTGAATTTTTTATAATTTTCCGAGACAGTCAAATTTTTGGGTAAAAATTAAATACCGTTTAAATATATAATGTGTTTTATGAAATCATAATGACCCAATAGTGATGTAATAAAATACTAAATCTTTATTTTCGGCCAATATATGTTTTACCATTAAAATAATGTGATTTTGGGTTTGTTTGACTTACTTTTCAAAGCATTAATGGACCCCTCAAGACTTAATAAACTCCTTGTCTTTTTAAATTAATTTCCATGGGAGTGTGACTCACCTCCACATAAGCAACCCTATTATTTTAAGAAGTTCGGACTTTGGCCTTATAAAATATTTTTTTCCTCTTCCATTTTCCAAAAATCATGGGCAAAAACCATGGGATGGTTTGTGGTTTGGATTAATTTAATGTAAGGTGACCCAAACCTAAATAATAAAGAATTCCCTCACCTTTCCTATATAAACCCACCCAAGCTCCCACTTCCTCCTCACTCAAAGCCTTTTGAGTTTGTCCAAACTCTTTCATACTCTCTATAATCCTCCCAAGGTGTCCCAAGCTCCCAAGAAGCCTCTCTCAAGCCTCTCTCTAGCCTTTGGAAGCACACTTCCAAGTAAGGGGTTTTTTTTCTTCCTTTCTCATTTTTATCCAATTTTCTTTAAGTTGTTTTGACCTTTTAATTTCAATTATGAATGTTAGGGTATGGTTTCACACCTCCCTCATACTGCCCTCTTTATGTTTGAATGATGGGAGACCCCTTTCTCTCTCATTAAATTCCTCCCATGTACACCCGTTACTATGCCGAAATTCCGAAAGGAACTTCTCTCTCCTCATTTACATTCAAGAAATACTTTTGTATCATGAATCTAAATTCCATTAAAATTGTTTGGACATGTATCTATATGACCTCCTTACTGTCTATTACATGTAAATATGATGAGGAACCCCTTTTTCTCTCAGAAACCATTTTTTTATGAATTCTTATGTCACGTCGTTACGCTGCCAAAATCGCACCGATTTCCTAAGCCAATGTCATTATGTAGTGAATACCATGCCCATTTCTCCATCAAGGGTATTCACCTTTATGCACATTTACTTATTGATTGTAAAGTTTCATGTATGAATTCCACATTCCTTTATCGTGGAATAAATGATTATGTTTTATGAATCTATGTTTTATGATCCATGTGGCACACTTATGCATGAAATGAAATGTTTAAGAAGGGTGCGCCCTTATAGCGCTCCAATGCATTGGGTGAAGTATAGTATCATGATACGTCATGTGCAATGAGTGTTGACTCATGATAATTCAAGTGCAATGAGGGTTTACTCGTGCTTCATGTGAAATGAGAGTTTACTCATGATCCATGTGCAATGAGCCTTGGCTCATGATAATTCTATGTTAAGTGTTGTTGCCACATTTCAATGTTATGATTATCATGCTTTATCATTCCTTTATGTTCATGTTTCTCTTGTGCTCTATTGATATGCCTAATATCTAACATGTATTATACTCCTCATGTTATTCCATGTGTATTCCCTTATTGGGCTTTATAGCTCACTATTTTCTTATGCATGTCCTCAGGTTATCCCATACAATGCTAAGTACGAGGGAATGTAGTGGTCATGTAAAGGAAGTTTTCAATAAAGATGTTGTACTTCATGTTTTAAGTTTTTATGTAATGATATTAAGCCCTAAATACACTAATACTCTTGATGTTCTTATTGTATCAAGTGAAGTTTTATGTAAAAAAACATGTTTAAGTTTGTAATAAAAGTAGGGTTGTCATATTTTATATGAAATGTGCATAATTTGTGTGAAATATTAATGTTTTAATACTAAGTATAATTTTTGAGCATTTTTTGAAGTAGTCCAATTGAGTCAGTTTACTATTTTATTAATAAATCTCACCCTACTAATTCAAATTGTGTAGTTTTTGTTTTTTATGATTTCTAATTTAATATAAAACATTTCATTAGAAGGGATCATGGGCCAATTCTGCCATTTGAAGGATCACATTTACCACACAAGATGACCTACCGAATCTGTGATGAAACTGGACCAGTCATGAAGATTAAAATACTTGGATCAATATAGAAGTTAAAATTCCTTCATTATCCTCAAAGGTTCTAGGGAAAATGTAAGGAGTCTTGTATAAAAATTTCGAGGCCCAACTCCAAAAAAAAGGGGGCCCAAAATATGCATTGAAGTCCATCCCACCATTCTGGCCGAGAAATAAAATCAGTACAGTATGCATGACATATCTCATGATGTAATCATCCAATAAATATTATATTTTTTAGTTTGAAAGAGGAGATATATGCGGCCGACTTTGTTGAAGACATCATTCGGGTTTTAAGGCATATTCCTATTTAAAAACCCTTTTACATTTTGGACATCAAAAAGATTGGATTGAAATGGATAGATTAAATTTGTTTAATAAACCGACATAACTTTGGCTACATAGGTCTAAATGACTCCAAATTTTGAGAGAGGTCAGTAAAATTTATTATGTACAACTTGGAAGAAGGAGTTTTCTCTAGATTCAGCTGTCTGAATAGCCAACTTGGCAATTCAAGTGGAGGGACATAATGGGAATGAAAACAATCCACTCCTTGGGCTATAAATACTCTCCCATTCTCTCCTTGAGAGGGGTTGGAATTTAAGAAGAGAGGAGCATCAATTGGCACGAACAAGGTCTTTCCAAAGGCTTGGGAGGACCTGCCATAATCAAGTTTTCACTTGATATACCTTTCCCCCTCTCTTTTATTTCACTTGCTTTTGTGTTTTTCTTCGTTTGTAAACTTGTAAGTTTGTATTTTGTAATTCTGTTTTAATGAAAATTTCTTCTTCAATATCTCTTATTATATTCCACCTTCTGTAGTTTAATATTAATTTTCTTAAAATAGTTTAAATTTAGTTGAATCCCCTTACCTTCTTCTGCTTCCTCATTAAATCAAAAATCAGTTTTTAATTATCATAATTGTTCGTGTGTGTGTGTGTTCGACGTACCACTCTTTTCTAATCCCTTTCTTTTTGTTCTCTTCTTAAATTATAATCATTATAATTATAACCAAATTATTAAACAACCAAATTTCTGAGTAAATATCTCATTGGGGTGAGTTATAATTTAGGTATGTTAAGTGATTGAGAGCTTTTTCTCGATGAATATTCTTTGAATTAACATTGTGTATGTTGGACTTAACATGTCATGGATTAATGACTTGTTTTGTTTAACATGTGGTTTCCATGGATTATTGGAACCATAAATACACCAGCATCAATAATCTCTTATTGAGAATAGAAAATTAAGTTAAGTTAAGGCTTGGATTAGATCCTTAACACTTAGGAATTCTAATCAACATCATCTTGTGACATGGGTGTTAATTTAATGCAATATAAAGCAAAGCTCAAGGATATCACAAGCTTAACTACCTAATGATGAACTCAACCCAATATTTATAAATTTGTTAAATAAAACATCATCCATAAATTATTTCATAAGCTCTGCAAACAAACCCCCCAATCAGAATAAAATTAACTAAAAACAAATGACTATTAAAAAGTATCATCGTCGAGGATTCGACCCGAGTGCTGCTATACACATTAGCAGAGCACCAGAACCTTGACCAGTCGATAGGAGATAATCATCCGTGCATTTCAAATGGCGCCATTTCTGTGGATGGTGCTTTAAGTAGTCATTAGTTTCTAGTTATTGTAATAAAAAACCAAAAAAATAAAATAAAAAAAATGTAGAAAAATACAAAGAAAAACCCATCTTCCTCTTTCTTCCAAAATCTCTCTGAATGCTCCATAGCCTCCCAAAAAATCCCTCGGATTTTTTTGACCCTGAAATTGAGCAAACTCTTCACCAAATTAGGAGGATCTTAAGAGATAATCAAATAATTCAAGAACCAGTCCTTGTCCAACCAATTGAATTAGATATGGCCAATCCTAGGAAACAAACACTTAAAGAATTTGCTGCCCCTGATATGAATTACCAACCTCTTGGTATTAAATATCCAAACATAGAGGCTGACTTTGAACTCAAATCAGGTTTGATTCATCTTCTTATTCATTTCCACGGGCTAGCCGGTGAGGATCCACATCTCCACCTTAAAGAGTTTCAAGTAGTGTGCTCTACCATGAAGCCTCAAGGGGTTTCTGAAGAACAAATCAAGCTTCGATCATTCCCCTTCTCCCTATATGACACTACTATGCCATGTATTTACTACCTACCTCCTGGTTTCATAACCACATGGAATGACATGAAGCGACTATTCTTAGAGAAATTCTTTCCTGCTTCTCATACTGCTTCTATCCGAAAGGAAATAAGTTGTATCCGTCAGTTCCTAAGTGAATCACTCCATGAAAACTGGGAGAGGTTCAAAAAGCTTGTTGCAACCTGCCCACATTACCAAATCCCTGACCAACTCTTGATTCAATACTTCTATGAGGGGTTATTGGCTATAGAGAGAACTCTCATAGATGCCTCAAGTGGCGGTGCTCTTGTTGATAAAAATCCTACAGCAGCAAGATATCTCATAAGTAACATTGCTACAAAAAGACAACAATTCCATACTCGAGAACATGATCAAGTCAAGCAAGCCCAAGATAATCAATCAATTGACCCGAATAAGATGACCGAGTGGATGAGTGAACTTACAGGTCTTGTGCGATAACTAGCTGTGGCTACCAAATCCCCAACCTCATCTTCTTCACAATCAATGTTTCCTGGACCTATCAAAAACTGTGGAATATGAAACTCTTCATCTCATCCAAATGACACATGTCCACAACTTCAAGAGGATCAATCCAATTCATCTGGACCAATGGATCTCAGTGCATCATATGCTCATAGGAACACCAACCCTCAACTATCAGTTCAGTTCATTAGAAACTTCAACCAACCTCACTCTGAGCCCTTATCTTCTTCCTATAACCAAGGCCTAAGGTATGGTAATCCCACCTCTCATCCCCCTCAATTCCCTCCTCAAAACCAAAACCAGTTTCCATACGGTCAAGGTGTTGGTAACTTCCAACAACCTTACCCTTTTGTTCCTCAACCTCAAAGAATCAATCCTCCTACTGGATTCCACTATCCTAGTGAGCCTTCCCAATTCCCAAACCAATACAATCACTTTCCCAAGAACCAAAATCAAGGTAATCCCAATCTTGGACAGGCCTCTTCTTCCAAGAAACCATGGGAAAGCACTGTTGAAGATCTTGCCTCCTTCACCCGTTCTAGTCTCAAAAACATTGAAACCCAAATTGGTCAACTTGAATCCCACCTTAGTCAGCAGAAACCATCCAATTCTTCCCAACTCCCATCTCAACCATTACCCAACCCAAGGGTAATGTAAGTGCAATTGCACTTAGATCGGGAAAGAAAATTGCTATGCCTCAAGATAAGTCCTCCAACCCTCCTTTGAATGTTGACCTAGAAAATGAAAAAAAAGAAACTTGAAAAGGAACCTGAAACCATTCCCTTATATCCTTCTATTCCACTTAAGAACCCAATTCCTTTTCCTCAATCCATTTCTAAGACAAAGAAGTCCTTTGAACCTGATCCTAAAATGATCGACATGTTTAGACGTGTTGAAGACAACATTCCCCTCTTAGATGCCATAAAACAAATTCCCAAGTATGCCAAGTTTCTCAAGGAGTTGTGTACCCACAAGAGGCAACCTAGGACCTTCGAAAATGTTTCAACCCAATAGTCTATTCCCATAAAGTACAAAGATCCAGGGACCATTATGGTTCCATGCCAAATTGGAAATTCCAACTTTGATGATTCCCTCATAGACCTAGGAGCCTAAATTAATGTCATGCCCAAATCCATCTTCTCTAGACTTGGTATAGGTCCCTTACATCCAATGGGTGTTGTCATTCAATTAGCCAATTGAAGCACAACCAGTCCTAAGGGAATAATTGAGGATGTCCTTGTCCGAGTCAATGATCATATCTTCCCTGCTGATTTCTATGTCCTTGACATGGAAGGTGAGACGAACTCTTCTCGATCTCCCCTAATTCTAGGAAGACCATTCCTCATGACTGTGAGAACCAAGATTGATGTCCATTTAGGTATCTTATCCATGGAATTCGGTGACCAACTGGTCAAGTTCAACATTTTCCAAGCCATGCGATACCCATATGAGGATCACTCTGCATTCTCAATCCATGCTTCTGAGGACACTTCTAAGAGTAAATCTATAACACCCCAAGCTTCTATGGTATGCTTCTCTTTGAATAATGTGATAGCGTGTGTTGTACGCAACACCGAGTTCTAACACACCATAACAAATCAAACTAGCCGTTATGAATAGTAATACCTACTTTTTGAAATTATATATATTTTATATTTCAAAATGGACTTCATTTTTGGTTTCAGAATATCGAATTTAGCCTAATATGAAATTTTGGTACTTTTCGGATAACTTTAATATTTTGATGAATAGTGAACATTACTAAATTTTAATTAAAAACAACTTTTTTAATCAAAATAATTAATAGTGATAAATTATGAATTTGAATGGTTTTAAAGTATATTTAGAATATATTTTTACCATTAAATATAATTTTGGTCATTGTACATAATTTTACAATTAAACCGAACATAAACAAGTGTCAATCTTTTGATAGTTATTATCTCTTAAAAACATGCTTTTTGTTTTGGCAGCGGGAATTAATTTTAAATTAATTTCTTCCACTTCTGTGTTTTGAATTTAGAAAAATGGATTCCATATTTGGAATCAGGATGTCCAAATTTTGTAAATAGGTAACTTTTATTTTTAGACATTTTGAATAATTACTGCGGTAAATATTTTATTTACCATGGTTAAGGGTAAATCCGGTAAATAAGGGTTAAAATAATAATAATATAATAATACTAAATTACCCTAAAACGTGTCCTAGACTTATTGGTTGATACATGTTCGACCATAGGAATCTTTGGGTCGATTTTGGGACCCCATGGTGCCACTTGTAGGTGATAGGGACACTTTTTTTTAATTAAGTTAAAATGAATACAAAAATGACACAAGCATATATCTTTTAGAAAAACAATTATTATATAGGGTTATATATGTTGGATTTTAGATTATAAATATTCATTATAAATATAAAACGATTTCCTACATAATTATATTTTATTTATAATTTTTAGACATTAAATAATTTAATTTATTTATGACACAATGATGATGTAGTAATTACTATAATAGTGAAAAATTAAAATAATTGATATTATAAATACCCGAATAAATATAATATGAAACTTTTAACGAATTAAACTAATTTTATAGGATAATATGATATATTAGGATTGATTTAATTGACTTTTTTCTAAGTAATCAATCTGTTATGAGTTTCAAAAAAATCAACTATTGAATAGTGTCAAAATTGACATAAAAGAGTTCTTAAAACAAATATTATATTATTAATTGATATTAAATTCCTAAAAATATAAGGTTCGGCCAAGAGACATATAGAATGATAGTTTCATCATTAATGGAACACTTGGGGGTCGCTTGGATGTATATAGTAAGTTTATTAACCATATTATATAAAAATACAAAGAGACATTGTAAAAGTGAAACTAATTAATTTAGAGTTAATACTTAAAGATAAGGTTAATATAAGTACCCAAACCTATATAAATTCTATTGGTTGAGTTGTTTTCGACCTATCCCCACCTTAAAATTTAAATAATCAACTTTTTATCCATTAGAAACCGAATATCAATTTATTATAAACTAATATCTCTAGCTTTTCCAAAGGTGCCCCTCACCCCTCTTATAAAAGGGCACTCCTCCTTCTCATTTCTTCACACCTTCAAAGCCTTTTGGTTCAGCCAAACTCTGCACAAATAATCTCCCAACTTCCCTCACTATATCCTAGAGGCCTTAGTTTGATCATAAAGCCAACCTAAGGATCCCTTTTGATCAAATCAAAAGGAAGAAACCGAAGAAGAGGTAATGATTTCACCACCTTTTTCCAAGTTCATTTCTTCTTCCACTTCTTCTTCCTTTGTTGTTACCATTCTAAAATAATAACTCCAGTATCATATATATACTGTGATGTTATTATAAATGTGGTACATCCATATTCATTATTCTATCCACCCTTTGAATAACATGTCACCATACGTGCGTACGTACGGCTTACCGTCTCCACGTCGTGGTGTAATTGTTATTCAATATAATATTATTTGGATGGGTATAATAATGATGTGTAACTCATGTAAATAATAAATATAACATGTTAATGATTCTGTATATATGATATACCATCCATTTATATATTATTTTAATATCAAAAGAATGATATTGTCACTCGTGCGTACGTACGGACTACCGTCTCCACGAACGCGATGAGATTCATTATCCATCGTAACCATTAAAGTATAATTATCATTTGATGATTTAAAAATGATGTTTAAGGACTTGATATCATTCTGGATATGAATAATATACAACCTATCCTTTACAAACATGTCTTACGTAACAAAACATATAAAAGAAAACAAGTAAGTTAACACCCGAAACAACGATAATACTAAGATATTATTATCAAATCAATATTAAAAGATCATATATGATATCATATTAATGTATATGATTCTTGTATAATTTAATAACAATTATTTCACCATTATACAGGAGGTTAACCTACCCCAACCAAGGAAAAGTACAAGGTAAGGGTTATTTCACAATCTCTTCATTATCCGAGGTTGTTTATACGTAATAATCTACTGGGATCTCTTTATCATCCACATCCATGTTTCTTCAAAATGTATTACGAAACATTTTTACTATTTACTAGAATATGGGTTAAAGTCATTTATACCCTTTTTTGACTTTTTATAAGAGGAATCTTTCTGTCGTTTTCAAAACAAGGTCCTTTTTAACCTTTTCGACATAATTAAGGTAAGAATGTTTTTTTAACTTATACGGCAAGTGCGGTTATTTTCCGCCGTTATAAAATCTTCAATGCTTTCCTTACAAGCTTATAAGAATATTTTCAAAGAAAATGTTTTATTTTATATGGCTCTTAAATTATTTCAAAAATAGAAAGAGATATTTCTTTAAGAAGTGTTTTGATTTCATCTATGTCAACATCCTTTGATGGATTTTACGCTTATTTGAAGTTGATTTATTATGATACAAATCTTCTATATTGTATTGAAGGTTTTGTGATATGTTTGATTGTGGATGTGCTATTTTTATACCATTCATAGTTTATGGTGAAATTATTGACATTTTGTATGCTAGTTTTAATACAAATGTTTATGTTATGTTTAAACCTTTTCATATGGGAATGCATTGGACTTAATATGTGACGGGTGGAGATCTATATAGCTCCTCGATGCATCGGTAGGTCTCATGAGACAAACTAGTGTCTTGGAACAAGGGCTTGACAAAATCTTATTTGTAGTCTTGGCACGAGGCCTTGGCTATGTGGTTATGATAGTCTGGCATTATGCATTCCAACATTATGAAAGTGGTTATTGATATTGCATGTGATTATTCGATTAGTAGAATATCCATGTGAACAAGTAAATGACATTTTTTCATTTTACTTTTTCCATACTATGTTGAAGTTCAAGTTTAAAAGGCTTTTGTTTTAGTAATGCATTGCCTTAAATGTTTATGATTATTTTGAATGTTCCGCTATATTGTTATCCTTACTGGGCATTTGAGCTCACCCCTTTTCTATGTTTTATTTTTCCCAGGAAGTGAAGAAGTAAATTATGAATGACCTGCAGGGATATTATGTGGGGATATGAGTGTGGATTATAGAGACAATTTGTTGTTGTAGTAGTTTTTCATTTTATGATGTAATGTAAGACTTATGAATATATCTAGTGTTTCCAAGGCTACTAAACCAATCGGCCTTTCGAGATTTGATCTTTCTTGTGATCATGCCAATGTTATGTAATAATGCACCGACTCTAGGTAACTAGGGTCGGGGCGTTATAGTTGGTATCAGAGGAAGTTTAGTACAAACCTTGGAAGATAGATTTAGATAAACTCTGATTAGAGCACGTAGACCTAAGATGAACTTTGAGGACTAGTATAGAAGAACTTCCTAGAATTTTGGTATTGTAGAGATTTTATGAGTTTTCTGAGCAATACAACCCTGTCTGGATACAAGCAGGAAGAGGCGGCTCTGGCACAGATGTACCTAGGGGTAAAACCCGAAAACACCGCTTTGAGCTAGATTCGAACGGGAACTGGTGCACGACAACGGGCCTTGATACACTCTTGGTTACGACACTCCCGGGGGATATGTTTAGGATAAATCTCATTTTCTTTACAAATCATTATGAAGGGTTTATGAGTATATAATTCCTCAAAGAAAACATTTTTATGATTATGGATTATATCCATAAATAGTTCAATTTATGTTAAGTGTTTTATAAGTATGAGATTATGTATTTTAATTCATAAACTGATCTAGTTTATGCCATTGTTTAGAAATGGCGCCTAGTGGAAGAAATGGAAACCGTATCAATGCACGCACTCCATGTAGGGATTTCCCTCCTTCTCAAGATAATTATAGTGGGGCTGGTGATGCAACTGGTGCCGATCATCTAATCACCATACTGGGACAACTTACTCAGGTTATGAATAATAACCTTACCCGTATGGAGCACCCTGATCCACAGCATAGAGGATCAATGTTAGATCGATTCATGAGGCAACAACCACCAACATTCAATGGGAGTACAAATCCCTTAGTAGCTGAGCAATGGATAAATTCCCTAGAGAAAATATTTCAAGCTTTGGGGAGCAGTGAAAGGGAAAAAGTTATCATGGCAGTTTACCGCCTCACTGGAGATGCTGATCAATGGTGGTCATTGATTCAAAACATGAAGGAAAATGATGAAGTATCAAATATGGAATGGAGGGAGTTCAAAGATCTGTTTTTAGAAAAATACTTTCCTCGCGACCATCGAGCAGATATGGAAAGGCAATTTATGAGTCTGAGACAAAAGGAGGATGAGAATGTCACAAAGTATGAGGCTAACTTTACAAGGTTAGAAAGGTATGCTGGAGATTATATATGTAACCCAAGAAGTAATATTGATCGTTTCTTTGATGGGTTAAAACCATTTCTTCATCGAGCATTAGTCTCACAATCCTTTTCGTCGTACGAAGACATTGTCTCATGTGCTATCAAGACCGAAAAGGAATTCTCTAAGTCTTATGACTTTAAAGCAAAGCAAGAGAAGAAGAGACCTGCTGATCAATCTGGGAATGGAAATAAGGGGAAGAAGGGAAAGGTTGAATATCCATCTTGTGGTAAATGCGGGAAGAAACATCCTGGTACATTCTTGAAGGGAATAGGAGTCTGTTACAAGTGTGGTGAAAAAGGCCACCAAGCTCGTGATTGAAAGGGGAAGAAGGAAGCTACCAACGTTCAGTGCTACAATTGCAGGGAGATGGGGCATTATGCAAATGCATGTCCTAAGCGTCAGGAGAACTTACCTCAGAAAAGGCCAAGAGATCAAGGCCAGGCTTATGCTATCACTACTGCTGAGGTAGAAGCTCCGAAAGACGTGGTGGCAGGTAATTTAATGGTTTCCTCAAGTTTAGCAAATGCATTATTTGATTCTGGATCATCACATTGTTTCATATCTTCCCAATTTGCAAAGAAAATTAGATATTTCCAATTTGATTTAATAAGGGAGTTGTTAGTTAAAACTCCTAAGGGAAGTATCATTGCAACAAAGTTTTGTGAATCAGTCCCCATTAGAGCACATAAATGTTCTTTATCTGCTGATCACATCTTCATACCTATGATTGAGTTTGATATAATCCTTGGTATGGACTGGCTTTCGGACTATGATGCGAAGATTTATTGTAAGAAGAAAGAGGTTACGATTCTTGATGATAATGATAAGGAACACCTTATCTTTAGAGCAGAATCGTCACCACCTAATTCTTATTTAGATCCACCCCCAGTAGCTCAACTTAATTCAATTATTGGGGAGGAAGAGAATGAAATAACTATCGGTGAGGAAAGGAATGTTCAAATAGAGGATGTACCTATTGTGAAAGAATTTGTAGATGTATTTCCAGAAGATTTACCTGGACATCCTCTAGAATGAGAAGTTGAGTTTTCCATTGATTTGATTCCTGGATCAAGGCCTATATCGAAGACCCCTTATAGAATGGCCACTGTAGAATTAGTTGAACTAAATAAACAACTAGAGGAATTGAGTAATAAGGGATTTATTCGCCCTAGTGTTTCTCCATGGGGATCCCCTGTTCTTTTTGTTAAAAAGAAAGATGGATCTATAAGGTTATGTATCGACTACAGGGAGATCAATGCTATAATGATAAAGAACAAGTATCCCCTACCTCGCATTGATGATTTATTTGACCAACTGCATGGAGCTCAATACTTTTCAAAGATTGAACTTCGATCTGGATACCATCAGTTGTGTGTGAAGAAGGAAGACATTCCGAAGACAACATTTCAAACCAGGTACGAGCATTACAAGTTTACCGTAATGCCGTTTGGATTGACTAATGCACCCTCTATATTCATGGATCTGATGAATAGAGTTTTCAAGGAGTATCACGATGAATTTGTGGTGTTATTTATTGATGATATCTTGGTATACTCCAAAAACTATGAAGATCATGAAAATCACTTGCGCATTATCTTGAAGACTCTGAGGAGGCATGAATTATATGGGAAGTTTAGCAAGTGTGAATTCTGGCTTCAAGATATTTCTTTTCTTGGCCATATTGTCTCTAAAGATAGAATCTCTGTTGATCCTTCTTAGACCAAGGCAATCCAAGAATGGCTAGCACCTACGAGTATAACTGAGGTACGTAGTTTTATTGGTTTGGCAGGTTATTATCGACGTTTTGTCCAGAATTTTTCCCGATTGGCTAACCCATTAACGAAGCTCACACGTAAAGGGGTTAAATTTGTTTGGACAAAAGAGTGTGAAGAATGTTTCGAAGAACTAAAGAGAAGATTAGTCAATGCTCCTATATTGACTCTACCATCGGGGAATGATGGGTTCGTTATTTATAGTGATGCATCAAAGAAAGGACTTGGTTGTGTCCTTATGCAGAATGATAGAGTTATTGCCTATGCATCACGACAGTTGAAAATTCATGAACAAAACTATCCTACTCATAATCTCGACTTAGCAGCTGTGATATTTGCTTTGAAGATATGGAGGCACTTCCTCTATGGTGAAAAATGTGAGATTTATACTGATCACAAGAATTTAAAGTATATCTTCTCACAAAAAGAACTCAACATGAGGCAAAGGAGATGGCTTGAATTACTCAAGGATTATGATTGTACAATACACTACCACCCGGGGAAAGCAAACAAGGTGGCAGATGCTTTGAGTAGAAAAGACCATGGAGTTTTGAACAATATGAGAATTGAAAGGGATCCAATTTTCATGGATCTAGTGAAGATGGACATGGGAATAACCAGGGAAGGTGAAACATCAATGCTTTTTCAAATGGTTGCCAAACCATATTTACTAGAAAGGATTAAGAGTTCTCAGACCGATGATGAAGAATTTCAAAAGAAGATTAAAGCTATGAATGATGGGAGATTGAGAGACTTTGTGTATGAAGATGGAATTTTGAAATTCAGGAAGAGACTTTGTGTTCCCGATATACCTGATCTAAAAAGGGAATTGTTGGATGATGCTCATAGTTCCAATTTCTCTATACACCCTGGGAGCACCAAAATGTATAGAGTTTTGAAGGAACATTTTTGGTGGGACAATATGAAGAGGGAGATTGCTGATTTTGTGTCAAGATGTATGGTTTGTCAGCAAGTTAAAGATGGAAGGCAACAGCCTCGAGGAGTCATGCAACCTCTTCCCATACCGGAGTAGAAATGGGACAATATTACGATGGACTTTGTCATGGGGCTGCCAAAGACTCCTAGAAGGAACGATGCAATATGGGTTATTGTTGATCGTCTTACCAAGTCAACACATTTTCTTTCTATAAGAGAAGATCTACCCCTGGAACGTCTAGAAATACTATATATTAATGAAGTTGTGAGACTTCATGGAGTACCCCTATCGATTGTTTCTGATCGTGATCCCCGTTTTACTTCAAGATTTTGGAAAAGTCTTCAGAAATCCCTGGATACTAAACTTCATTTGAGCACTGCTTACTACCCTCAGACAGACGGACAATCAGAACGGACTATTCAGACCTTAGAAGACATGTTGAGATCTTGATCACTTGACTTTCAGGGTATGTGGGATCAATATTTGCCACTGGTAGAATTTTCCTATAACAATAGCTTCCATTCGAGTATTCAGATGGCACCATATGAAGCGTTATACGGAAAGAGATGTCGTACACCAACCTGTTGGGATGACGTTGGTGAAAGAAAACTTGTAGGCTCAGAACTGGTGCAGGAAACAGTGGAAAAGGTGAAAGTAATCCAAAATCACATCAAAGCAGCTCAAAGTAGGCAGAAGAGCTATGCCGATAATCGAAGGAAGGATTTGGAATTTCAAGTCGCTGATCATGTTTTCCTGAAGGTATCACCATGGAAGGGAGTTATACGTTTTGGTAAGAAAGGTAAATTGAGTCCCAGGTACATCCTTTCGAAATTCTAGAACGAATTGGGGCTGTGGCTTACCGATTGGCAATGCCGCCAAGTCTCTCCAAAGTTCACGATGTGTTCCACGTATCTCTGTTGAGGAAATACATGCCTGACCCAACACATGTACTCACCTATGAGGAATTAGAACTGGAACCTGATCTTTCCTATTGTGAAGAGCCCGTCAGGATTCTTGATACGAGAGAACAAGTACTGAGAAACCGGACGACGCGTCTGGTAAAAGTTTTGTGGAGAAACCATAAGATGGAAGAGGCAACGTGGGAACCCGAGGAACTTATGATGAAGAACCACCCGAGTCTTTTCATGTGATAAGTATTATAGAAATTTCGAGGACGAAATTATTTGAAGGAGGGGAGAATGTAACACCCCAAGCTTCTATGGTACGCTTCTCTTTGAATAATGTGATAGCGTGTGTTGTACGCAACACCGAGTTCTAACACACCATAACCAATCAAACTATCTGTTATGAATAGTAATACCTACTTTTTGAAATTATATATATTTTATATTTCAAAATGGACTTCATTTTTGGTTTCGGAATATCGAATTTAGCCTAAGATGAAATTTTGGTACTTTTCGGATAACTTTAATATTTTGATGAATAGTGAACATTACTAAATTTTAATTAAAAACAACTTTTTTAATCAAAATAATTAATAGTGATAAATTATGAATTTGAGTGGTTTTAAAGTATATTTAGAATATATTTTTACCATTAAATATAATTTTGGTCATTGGACATAATTTTACAATTAAACCGAACATAAACAAGTGTCAATCTTTTGATAGTTATTATCTCTTAAAAACACGCTTTTTGTTTTGGCAGCGGGAATTAATTTTAAATTAATTTCTGCCACTTATGTGTTTTGAATTTAGAAAAATGGATTCCATATTTGGAATCAGGATGTCCAAATTGTGTAAATAGGTAACTTTTATTTTTAGACATTTTGAATAATTACTGCGGTAAATATTTTATTTACCATGGTTAAGGGTAAATCCGGTAAATAAGGGTTAAAATAATAATAATATAATAATACTAAATTACCCTAAAACGTGTCCTAGACTTATTGGTTGATACATGTTCGACCATAGGCATCTTTGGGTAGATTTTGGGACCCCATGGTGCCACTTGTAGGTGATAGGGACACTTTTTTTTAATTAAGTTAAAATGAATACAAAAATGACACAAGCATATATCTTTTAGAAAAACAATTATTACATAGGGTTATATATGTTGGATTTTAGATTATAAATATTCATTAGAAATTTAAAACGATTTCCTACATAATTATATTTTATTTATAATTTTTAGACATTAAATAATTTAATTTATTTATGACACAATGATGATGTAGTAATTACTGTAATAGTGAAAAATTAAAATAATTGATAATATAAATACCCAAATAAATATAATATGAAACTTTTAATGAATTAAACTAATTTTCTAGTATAATATGATATATTAGGATTGATTTAATTGACTTTTTTTGAAGTAATCAATCTGTTATGAGTTTCAAAAAAATCAACTATTGAATAGTGTCAAAATTGACATAAAAGAGTTCTTAAAACAAATATTATATTATTAATTGATATTAAATTCCTAAAAATCTAAGGTTCGGCCAAGAGACTTATAGAATGATAGGTTCATCATTACTGGACCACTTGGGGGTCTCTTGTATGTATATAGTAAGTTTATTGACCATATTATTTAAAAATACAAAGAGACATTGTAAACGTGAAACTAATTAATTTATAGTTAATACTTAAAGATAAGGTTAATATAAGTACCCAAACCTGTATAAATTCTATTGGTTGAGTTGTTTTCGACCTATCCCCACCTTAAAATTTAAATAATCAACTTTTGAGCCATTATAAACCGAATATGAATTTATTATAAACTAATATCTCTAGCTTTTCCAAAGGTGCCCCTCACCCCTCTTATAAAAGGGCACTCCTCCTTCTCATTTATTCACACCTTCAAAGCCTTTTGGTTCGGCCAAACTCTGCCCAAATACTCTCCCAACTTCCCTCACTACAACCTAGAGGCCTTATTTTTATCAGAAAGCCAACCTATGGAGCCCTTTTGATCAAATCAAAAGGAAGAAACCGAAGAAGAGGTAATGATTTCACCACCCTTTTCCAAGTTCATTTCTTCTTCCACTTATTCTTCCTTTGTTGTTACCATTCTAAAATAATAACTCCAGTATCATATATATACTGTGATGTTATTATAAATATGGTACAACCATATTCATTATTCTATCCACCCTTTGAATAACATGTCACCATACGTGCGTACGTACGGCTTACCGTCTCCACGTCGTGGTGTAATTGTTATTCAATATAATATTATTTGGATGGGTATAATAATGATGTGTAACTCATGTAAATAATAAATATAACATGTTAATGATTCTGTATATATGATATACCATCCATTTATATATTATTTTAATATCAAAAGAATGATATTGTCGCTCGTGCGTACGTACGGACTACCGTCTCCACGAACGCGATGAGATTCATTCTCCATCGTAACCATTAAAGTATAATTATCATTTGATGATTTAAAAATGATGTTTAAGGACTTGATATCATTCTGGATATGAATAATATACAACCTATCCTTTACAAACATGTCTTACGTAACAAAACATATAAAATAAAACAAGTAAGTTAACACCCGAAACAACGATAATACTAAGATATTATTATCAAATCAATATTAAAAGATCATTTATGATATCATATTAATGTATATGATTCTTGTATAATTTAATAAAAATTAGTTCACCATTATACATGAGGTTAACCAACCCCAACCAAGGAAAAGTACAAGGTAAGGGTTATTTCACAATCTCTTCATTATCCGAGGTTGTTTATACGTAATAATCTACTGGGATCTCTTTATCATCCACATCCATGTTTCTTCAAAATGTATTCCAAAACATTTTTACTATTTACTAGAATATGGGTTAAAGTCATTTATACCCTTGTTTGACTTTTTATAAGAGGAATCTTTCCGTCGTTTTCAAAACAAGGTCCTTTTTAACCTTTTCGACATAATTAAGGTAAGAATGTTTTTTTTAACTTATACGGCAAGTGCGGTTATTTTCCTCCGTTATAAAATCTTCAAAGCTTTCCTTACAAGCATATAAGAATATTTTCAAAGAAAATTTTTTATTTTATATGTCTCTTAAATGATTTCAAAAATAGAAAGAGATATTTCTCTAAGAAGTGTTTTGATTTCATCTATGTCAACATCCTTTGATGGATTTTATGCTTATTTGAAGTTGATTTATTATGATACAAAACTTCTATATTGTATTGAAGGTTTTGTGATATGTTTGACTGTGGATGTGATATTTTTATACCATTCATAGTTTATGGTGAAATTATTGACATTTTGTATGCTAGTTTTAATACAAATATTTATGTTATGTTTAAACCTTTTCATATGGGAATGCATTGGACTTAATATGTGACGGGTGGAGCCCGCTATAGCTCCTCGATGCATCGGTAGGTCTCATGAGACAAACTAGTGTCTTGGCACAAGGCCTTGACAAAATCGTATTTGTAGTCTTGGCACGAGGCCTTGGCTATGTGGTTATGATAGTCTGGCATTATGCATTCCAACATTATGAAAGTGTTCATTGATATTGCATGTGATTATTCGATTAGTAGAATATCCATGTGAACAAGTAAATGGCATTATTTCATTTTACTTTTTCCATACTATGTTGAAGTTCAAGTTTAAAAGGCTTTTGTTTTAGTAATGCATTTCCTTAAATGTTTATGCTTATTTTGAATGTTCCGCTATATTGTTATCCTTACTGGGAATTTGAGCTCACCCCTTTTCTATGTTTTATTTTTCCCAGGAAGTGAAGAAGTAAATTATGAATGACCTGCAGGGATATTATGTGGTTATATGAGTGTGGATTATGGAGACAATACGTTGTTGTAGTAGTTTTTCATTTTATGATGTAATGTAAGACTTATGAATATATCTAGTGTTTGCAAGGCTACTAAACCAATCGGTCTTTCGAGATTTGATCTTTCTTGTGATCATGCCAATGTTATGTAATAATGAACCTACTCTGGGTAACTAGGGTCGGGGCGTTACAGTTGGTATCAGAGGAAGTTTAGTACAAACCTTGGAAGCTAGATTTAGATAAACTCTGATTAGAGCACGTAGACCTAAGATGAACTTTGAGGGTTAGTATAGAAGAACTTCCTAGAATTTTGGTATTGTAGAGATTTTGTGAGTTTTCCGAGCAATACAACCCTGTCTGGATACGAGCAGGTAGAGGCGGCTCTGGCACAGATGTACCTAGGGGTAAAACCCGAAAACACCGCTTTGAGCTAGACTCGAACGGGAACTGGTGCACGACAACGGGCCTTGCTGCACTCTTGGTTACGACACTCCCGGGGGATATGCTTAGGATAACTCTCATTTTCTTTACAAATCATTATGAAGGGTTTATGAGTATATACTTCCTCAAAGAAAACATTTTTATGATTATGTATTATATCCATAAATAGTTCAATTTATGTTAAGTGTTTTATAAGTATGGGATTATGTATTTTGATTCATAAACTGATCTAGTTTATGCCATTGTTTAGAAATGGCACCTAGTGGAAGAAATGGAAACCGTATCAATGCACGCACTCCATGTAGGGATTTCCCTCCTGCTCAAGATAATTATAGTGGGGCTGGTGATGCAACTGGTGCCGATCAGCTAATCACCATACTGGGACAACTTACTCAGGTTATGAATAATAACCTTACCCGTATGGAGCACCCTGATCCATAGTGTGGAGGATCAATGTTAGATCGATTCATGAGGCAAAAACCACCAACATTCAATGGGAGTACAAATCCCTTAGTGGTTGAGCAATGGATAAATTCCCTAGAGAAAATATTTCAGGCTTTGGGGAGCAGTGAAAGGGAAAAAGTTATCATGGCAGTTTACCGCCTCACTGGAGATGCTGATCAATGGTGGTCATTGATTCAAAATATGAAGGAAAATGATGAAGTATAAAATATGGAATGGAGGGAGTTCAAAGATCTGTTTTTAGAAAAATACTTTCCTCGCGACCATCGAGCAGATATGGAAAGTCAATTTCTGAGTCTGAGACAAAAGGAGGATGAGAATGTTACAAAGTATGAGGCTAACTTTACAAGGTTAGAAAGGTATGCTGGAGATTATATACGTAACCCAAGAAGTAAGATTGATAATTTCTTTTATGGGTTAAAACCATTTCTTCGTCGAGCATTAGTCTCACAATCCTTTTCATCGTACGAAGACATTGTCTCATGTGCTATCAAGACCGAAAAGGAATTCTCTAAGTCTTATGACTTTAAAGTAAAGGAAGAGAAGAAGAGACCTACTGATCAATCTGGGAATGGAAATAAGGGGAAGAAGGGAAAGGTTGAATATCCATCTTGTGGTAAATGCGAGAAGAAACATCCTGGTACTTTCTTGAAGGGAATGAGAGTCTGTTACAAGTGTGGTGAAAAAGGCCACCAAGCTCGTGATTGCAAGGGGAAGAAGGAAGATACCAACGTTCAGTGCTACAATTGCAGGGAGATGGGGCATTATGCAAATGCATGTCCTAAGCGTTAGGAGAACTTACCTCAGAAAAGGCCAAGAGATCAAGGCCAGGCTTATGCTATCACTACTGCTGAGGTAGAAGCTCCGAAAGACGTGGTGGCAGGTAATTTAATGGTTTCCTCAAGTTTAGAAAATGCATTATTTGATTCTGGATCATCTCATTGTTTCATATCTTCCCAGTTTTCTAAGAAAATTAGATATTTCCAATTTTATTTAATAAGGGAGTTGTCAGTTAAAACTCCTAAGGGAAGTATCATTGCAACAAAGTTTTGTGAATCAGTCCCCATTAGAGCACATAAATGTTCTTTATCTGCTGATCTCATCGTCATACCTATGATTGAGTTTGATATAATCCTCGGTATGGACTGGCTTTCGGACTATGATGTGAATATTTATTGTAAGAAGAAAGAGGTTATGATTCTTGATGATAATGATAAGGAACACCTTATCTTTAGAGCAGAATCATCACCACCTAATTCTTATTTAGATCTACCCCCAGTAGCTCAACTTAATTCAATTATTGGGGAGGAAGAGAATGAAATAACTGTCGGTGAGGAAAGGAATGTTCAAATAGAGGATGTACCTGTTGTGAAAGAATTTGTAGATGTATTTCCGGAAGATTTACCTGGACATCCTCCAGAACGAGAAGTTGAGTTTTCCATTGAATTGATTCCTGGATCAAGGCCTATATCGAAGACCCCTTATAGAATGGACACTATAGAATTAGTTGAACTAAAGAAACAACTAGAGGAATTGAGTAATAAGGGATTTATTCGCCCTAGTGTTTCTCCATGGGGAGCCCCTGTTCTTTTTGTTAAAAAGAAAGATGGATATATGAGGTTATGTATCGACTACAGGGAGATCAATGCTATAACGATAAAGAACAAGTATCCCCTACCTCTCATTGATGATTTATTTGACCAACTGCATGGAGCTCAATACTTTTCAAAGATTGAACTTCGATTTGGATACCATCAGTTGTGTGTGAAGAAGGAAGACATTCTGAAGAAAGCATTTCGAACCAGGTACGGGCATTACGAGTTTACTGTAATGCCATTTGGATTGACTAATGCACCCTCTGTATTCATGAATCTGATGAATAGAGTTTTCAAGGAGTGTCTCGATGAATTTGTAGTGGTATTTATTGATGATATCTTGGTATACTCCAAAACCTACGAAGATCATGAAAATCACTTGCGCATTATCTTGAAGACTCTGAGGAGGCATGAATTATATGGGAAGTTTAGCAAGTGTGAATTCTGGCTTCAGGAGATTTCTTTTCTTGGCCATATTGTCTCTAAATATGGAATCTCTGTTGATCCTTCTAAGACCAAGACAATCCAAGAATGGCTAGCACCTACGAGTATAACTGAGGTAAGTAGTTTTATTGGTTTAGCAGGTTATTATCGACGTTTTGTCCAGAATTTTTCCCGATTGGCTAACCCATTAACGAAGATCACACGTAAAGGGGTTAAATTTGTTTGGACAAAAGAGTGTGAATAATGTTTCGAAGAACTAAAGAGAAGATTAGTCAATGCTCCTATATTGACTCTACCATCGGGGAATGATGGGTTCGTTATTTATAGTGATGCATCAAAGAAAGGACTTGGTTGTGTCCTTATGCAGAATGATAGAGTTATTGCCTATGCATCACGACAGTTGAAAATTCATGAACAAAACTATCCTACTCATGATCTCGAGTTAGAATCTGTGATCTTTGCTTTGAAGATATGGAGGCACTACCTCTATGGTGAAAAATGTGAGATTTATACTGATCACAAGAATTTAAAGTATATCTTCTCACAAAAAGAACTCAACATGAGGCAAAGGAGATGGCTTGAATTACTCAAGTATTATGATTGTACAATACACTACCACCCGGGGAAAGCAAACAAGGTGGCAGATGCTTTGAGTAGAAAAGACCATGGAGTTTTGAACAATATGAGAATTGAAAGGGATCCAATTTTCATGGATCTAGTGAAGATGGACATGGGAATAACCAGGGAAGGTGAAACATCAATGCTTTTTCAAATGGTTGCCAAACCATCTTTACTATAAAGGATTAAGAGTTCTCAGACCGATGATGAAGAATTTCAAAAGAAGATTAAAGCTATGAATGATGGGAGATTGAGAGACTTTGTGTATGAAGATGGAATTTTGAAATTCGGGAAGAGACTTTGTGTTCCCGATATACCTGATCTAAAAAGGGAATTGTTGGATGATGCTCATAGTTCCAATTTCTCTATACACCCTGGGAGAACCAAAATGTATAGAGATTTGAAGGAACATTTTTGGTGGGACAATATGAAGAGGGAGATTGCTGATTTTGTGTCAAGATGTATGGTTTGTTAGCAAGTTAAAGCTGGAAGGCAACATCCTGGAGGAGTCATGCAACCTCTTCCCATACCGAAGTGGAAATGGGACAATATTACGATGGACTTTGTCATGGGGCTACCAAAGACTCCTAGAAGGAACGATGAAATATGGGTTATTGTTGATCGTCTTACCAAGTCAGCACATTTTCTTGATATAAGAGAATATTTACCCCTGGAACGTCTAGCAAGACTATATATTAATAAAGTTGTGAGACTTCATGGAGTACCCCTATCGATTGTTTCTGATCGTGATCCCCGTTTTACTTCAAGATTTTGGAAAAGTCTTCAGAAATACCTAGATACCGAACTTCATTTGAGCATTGCTTACCACCCTCAGACAGACGAACAATCAGAATGGACTATTCAGACCTTAGAAGACATGTTGAGATCTTTCTCACTTGACTTTCATGGTATGTGGGATCAATATTTACCACTGGTAGAATTTTCCTATAACAATAGCTTCCATTCGAGTATTCAGATGGCACCATATGAAGCGTTATACGGAAAGAGATGTCGTACACCAACCTGTTGGGATGACGTTGGTGAAAGAAAACTTGTAGGCCCAGAACTGGTGGAGGAAACGGTGGAAAAGGTGAAAGTAATCCAAAATCACATTAAAGCAGCTCAAAGTAGGCAGAAGAGCTATGCCGATAATCGAAGGAAGGATTTGGAATTTCAAGTCGGTGATCATGTTTTCCTGAAGGTATCACCATGGAAGGGAGTCATACGTTTTGGTAAGAAAGGTAAATTGAGTCCCAGGTACATCGGACCTTTCGAAATTCTAGAACGAATTGGGGCTATGGCTTACCGATTGGCAATGCCGCCAAGTCTCTCCAAAGTTCACGATGTGTTCCACGTATCTCTGTTGAGGAAATACATGCCTGACCCAAAGCATGTACTCACCTATGAGGAATTAGAACTGGAACCCGATCTTTCCTATTGTGAAGAGCCCGTCAGGATTCTTGATACGAGAGAACAAGTACTGAGAAACCAGACAACGCGTCTGGTAAAAGTTTTGTGGAGAAACCATAAGATAGAAGAGGCAACGTGGGAACCCGATGAACTTATGATGAAGAACCACCCGAGCCTTTTCATGTGATAAGTATTCTAGAAATTTTGAGGACGAAATTATTTTAAGGAGGGGAGAATGTAACACCCCAAGCTTCTATGGTACGCTTCTCTTTGAATAATGTGATAACGTGTGTTGTACGCAACACCGAGTTCTAACACACCATAACCAATCAAACTAGCCGTTATGAATAGTAATACCTAATTTTTGAAATTATATATATTTTATATTTGAAAATGGACTTCATTTTTGGTTTCAGAATATCTAATTTAGCCTAATATGAAATTTTGGTACTTTTCGGATAACTTTAATATTTTGATGAATAGTGAACATTACTAAATTTTAATTAAAAACAACTTTTTTAATCAAAATAATTAATAGTGATAAATTATGAATTTGAGTGGTTTTAAAGTATATTTAGAATATATTTTTACCATTAAATATAATGTTGGTCATTGGACATAATTTTACAATTAAACTGAACATAAACAAGTGTCAATCTTTTGATAGTTATTATCTCTTAAAAACACGCTTTTTGTTTTGGCAGCGGGAATTAATTTTAAATTAATTTCTACCACTTATGTGTTTTGAATTTAGAAAAATGGATTCCATATTTGGAATCAGGATGTCCAAATTGTGTGAATAGGTAACTTTTATTTTTAGACATTTTGAATAATTACTACGGTAAATATTTTATTTACCATGGTTAAGGGTAAATCCGGTAAATAAGGGTTAAAATAATAATAATATAATAATACTAAATTATCCTAAAACGTGTCCTAGCCTTATTTTTTGATACATGTTCGACCATAGGCATCTTTGGGTCGATTTTGGGACCCCATGGTGCCACTTGTAGGTGATAGGGACACTTTTTTTTTAATTAAGTTAAAATGAATACAAAAATGACACAAGCATATATCTTTTAGAAAAACAATTATTACATAGGGTTATATATGTTGGATTTAATATTATAAATATTAATTATAAAGATAAAAAGATTTCCTACATAATTATATTTTATTTATAATTTTTAGACATTAAATAATATAATTTATTTATGACACAATGATGATGTAGTAATTACTATAATAGTGAAAAATTAAAATAATTGATATTATAAATACCCAAATAAATATAATATGAAACTTTTAATGAATTAAACTAATTTTATAGGATAATATGATATATTAGGATTGATTTAATTGACTTTTTTCTAAGTAATCAATCTGTTATAAGTTTCAAAAAAATCAACTATTGAATAGTGTCAAAATTGACATAAAAGAGTTTTTAAAACAAATATTATATTATTAATTGATATTAAATTCCTAAAAATCTAAGGTTCGGCCAAGTGACTTATATCATGATAGGTTCATAATTAATGGACCACTTGGGGGTCTCTTGGATGTATATAGTAAGTTTATTAACCATATTATATAAAAATACAAAGAGACATTGTAAAAGTGAAACTAATTAATTTAGAGTTAATACTTAAAGATAAGGTTAATATAAGTACCCAAACCTGTCTAAATTCTATTGGTTGAGTTTTTTTCGACCTATACCCACCTTAACATTTAAATAATCAACTTTGGAGCCATTAGAAACCGAATATGAATTTATTATAAACTAATATCTCTAGCTTTTCCAAAGGTGCCCCTCACCCCTCTTATAAAAGGGCACTCCTCCTTCTCATTTCTTCACACCTTCAAAGCCTTTTGGTTCGGCCAAAATCTGCCCAAATACTCTCCCAACTTCACTCACTACAACCTAGAGGCCTTATTTTGATCAGAAAGCCAACCTAAGGAGCCCTTTTGATCAAATCAAAAGGAAGAAACCGAAGAAGAGGTAATGATTTCACCACCCTTTTCCAAGTTCATTTCTTCTTCCACTTCTTCTTCCTTTGTTGTTACCATTATAAAATAATAACTCCAGTATCATATATATACTGTTATGTTATTATAAATATGTTACAACCATATTCATTATTCTATCCACCCTTTGAATTACATGTCACCATACGTGCGTACGTACGGCTTACCGTCTCCACGTCGTGGTGTAATTGTTATTCAATATAATATTATTTGGATGGGTATAATAATGATGTGTAACTCATGTAAATAATAAATATAACATGTTAATGATTCTTTATATATTATATACCATCCATTTATATATTATTTTAATATCAAAAGAATGATATTGTCGCTCGTGCGTACGTACGGACTACCGTCTCCACGAACGCGATGAGATTCATTCTCCATCGTAACCATTAAAGTATAATTATCATTTGATGATTTAAAAATGATGTTTAAGGACTTGATATCATTCTGGATATGAATAATATACAACCTATCCTTTATAAACACGTCTTATGTAACAAAACATATAAAAGAAAACAAGTAAGTTAACACCCGAAACAACGATAATACTAAGATATTATTATCAAATCAATATTAAAAGATCATATATGATATCATATTAATGTATATGATTCTTTTATAATTTAATAACAATTATTTCACCATTATACAGGAGTTTAACCTACCCCAACCAAGGAAAAGTACAAGGTAAGGGTTATTTCACAATCTCTTCATTATCAGAGGTTGTTTATACGTAATAATCTACTGGGATCTCTTTATCATCCACATCCATGTTTCTTCAAAATGTATTCCAAAACATTTTTACTATTTAATAGAATATGGGTTAAAGTCATTTATACCCTTGTTTGAATTTTTATAAGAGGAATCTTTCTATCGTTTTCAAAACAAGGTCCTTTTTAACCTTTTTGACAGAATTAAGGTAAGAATGTTTTTTTAACTTATACGGAAAGTGCGGTTATTTTCCGCCATTATAAAATCTTCAAAGCTTTCCTTACAAGCTTATAAGAATATTTTCAAAGAAAATGTTTTATTTTATATGGATCTTAAATGATTTCAAAAATAGAAAGAGATATTTCTCTAAGAAGTGTTTTGATTTCATCTATGTCAACATCCTTTGATGGATTTTACGCTTATTTGAAGTTGATTTATTATGATACAAAACTTATATATTGTATTGAAGGTTTTGTGATATGTTTGACTGTGGATGTGCTATTTTTATACCATTCATAGTTTATGGTGAAATTATTGACATTTCTTATGCTAGTTTTAATACAAATGTTTATGTTATGTTTAAACCTTTTCATATGGGAATGCATTGAACTTAATATGTGACGGGTGGAGCTCGCTATAGCTCCTCGATGCATCGGTAGGTCTCATGAGACAAACTAGTGTCTTGGCACAGGGCCTTGACAAAATCTTATTTGTAGTCTTGGCACGAGGCCTTGGCTATGTGGTTATGATAGTCTGGCATTATGCATTCCAACATTATGAAAGTGGTTATTGATATTGCATGTGATTATTCGATTAGTAGAATATCCATGTGAACAAGTAAATGGCATTATTTCATTTTACTTTTGCCATACTATGTTGAAGTTCAAGTTTAAAAGGCTTTTGTTTTAGTAATGCATTGCCTTAAATGTTTATGCTTATTTTGAATGTTCCGCTATATTGTTATCCTTACTGGGCATTTGAGCTCACCCCTTTTCTGTGTTTTATTTTTCCCAGGAAGTGAAGAAGTAAATTATGAATGACCTGCAGGGATATTATGTGGGGATATGAGTGTGGATTATGGAGACAATATGTTGTTGTAGTAGTTTTTCATTTTATGATGTAATGTAAGACTTATGAATATATCTAGTGTTTCCAAGGCTACTAAACCAATCGTTCTTTCGAGATTTGATCTTTCTTGTGATCATGCCAATGTTATGTAATAATGCACCGACTCTGGGTAACTAGGGTCAGGGCGTTACACAATCGAACCCCAATCCACCATGTTCTTCATGTTAAAATGACAAAGGATCTTCTGAAATTTGCACCATGATTAGCCAAGTCATAAATGGTGAAGGTCATATGGACCTCTCATTCATGGACTCCATAAATCTAGAGGAACTTGAAAACTATCTTGAATCCCACATCAACTCTGATCTCTACTGCTCCACCTTGGAAAGTATTAAGGAGAATGAATTTGAAGCAACTGAAGTCCCTTCCTCTATTCTTGAGTTTTATAACCCACAAATAAAAGATGACACTGATCTGAAACCTCTTCCTGAACACCTGAAATATGCATTCCTTTTACATGATCACTCTTATCCCATCATTATCTCTTCTACACTTACTGAAACCAAGGAGTCCAAACTTGTTCAGGTGTTATAGGAAAATAAAAAGGCCTTAGGGTGGACCCTAGATGACATACCAAGAATCAACCCTGCTCTTTGCATTCATCACATCCATCTTGAGGAATAATACAAACCAATTATACAACCTCAAAGAAGAATAAATCCACTCATCCTTGAGGTAGTTAGGGAAGAGATCACCAAGCTTCTTCAAGATGGTATTATCTATCCAATTTCTGATAGTGAATGGGTTAGTCCAATTCAAGTTGTACCTAAGAAGGGTGGGATAACTGTTGTCACAAATGAACATGGAGAGGTAGTCAAAACTCGAGTGAAGAACAAATGACGTGTGTGCATCGACTATAGGAAATTGAATGTTGAAACAAGAAAAGATCTCTACCCTCTTCCATTACTTGTTCAAATGCTGGAACGATTAGTTGGGAAGTCACACTATTGCTTTCTTGATGGATACACTGACTACTTCCAAATCCCAATCGCACCTCAGGACCAAGAAAAGACTACTTTCACATGACCCTTTGGAACATATGCATATAGAAGAATGCCTTTTAGACTTTTCAATGCTCCTGCAACATTCCAGAGGTGTATGATGAGTATCTTTTCCGAATTCATTGAACACTGCATGGAAGTCTTCATGTATGACTTCACCATTTGTGGTGAATCGTTTGAATATTGTTTAAATTCACTCTCTCTAGTCCTCCAAAAGTGTGTCAAGTGCAACCTTGTGTTGAATTTTGAAAAATTTCACTTCATGGTTACAAATGGGATTGTTCTAGGGCACATAGTTTCAAAACATGGTATTGAAGTCGATCCTGCCAAAATTGAAGCGATCTAATCACTTCCTCCACCCACTTCTGTTCGAGACATCCGTTCATTTCTCAGTCATGCCGGTTTCTATCATAGATTCATCCATAACTTCAGTAAAATTTCCCTCCCACTCAATCGTTTGCTCAAAAATGATGTCACTTTCCATTTTGATGAGGTTTGCAAGAGAACCTTCATTGAACTCAAAACTGATCTTACATCTACCCCAATAATCCAACCCTCAGATTGGTCCTTACCCTTTGAGTTGATGTGTGATGATTCTGATAGAGCCATTGGGGATGTTCTTGTTCAAAGAAGAGAAAAACTTCCTCATGTCATCTATTATGACTCAAAAACATTGGATGCAACTCAATCTCACTACACTATCACTAAAAAAGAACTTTTAGCAGTTGTTTTTTCCTTATATAAATTCCAGCCCTATCTCTTAGGTGCCAAAATCATAATCTTCATAGATCATTCTGCTATAAAGTTCTTACTCAAGAAAAGTGATTCCAAACCAAGGATAATAAGATGGATCCTAATGCTCCAAGAGTTTGACATTGAAATAAAAGATAGACCAAGAAAAGAAAACCCTGTGGCTGATCACTTGAGTAGAATTTCTAATTCTTATCATTCTGAAATCATCGATCCTAAATTCCCCACTGAACACCTTTCATCTCTCACTCCAAAAATACCATGGTTTTCCCCAATTGTAAATTACTTGGTTTCTGGTGTTTTTCCTGAAAGTTTTTCAAAATAACAGAAAATGAAGTTGAAAAGTGATTCAAAACAATATTTTTGGGAAGAAAATAAACTTTGGAAAACTGGGGCAGACATGGTAATTAGGAGATGTGTTGACGAAGATGAACATTTTTCTATCTTAGAATTCTGTCACTCAATGCCTGGTGGTGGATAATTTGGACCACAAAGGACCTCCCGAAAGGTCCTAAACTCTGGATTCTTTTGGATTTCACTCTTTAAGTACTCACATGAGTTCTATCAATCATGTCCCACTTGCCAAAAGTTTGGCACAATTTCAAAGAGAAATGAAATGCCCCAAAATCCTTTAATTTTCAATGAGATATTTGATGTTTGGGGTATTGATTTCATGGGACTATTTCCCCATTACAATAGATTCTCATATATTATTCTTGCGGTTGATTATGTTTCTAGGTGGGTCGAGGCTAAACCCACTAGAAAGGATTATTAACATACTGTTAGTGAGTTCCTAAAGACACACGTATTCCACCGATTTGGCACACCTCTTGCCTTGATAAGTGAATTAGGAACCCATTTTTGTAATAGAACTACAAAATATCTTTTGAAAAAGAATGGGGTTGTACATAAAGCTTCAACTGAATATCACCCCAAACAAATGGCATGGATGAACTTTCTAATAGAGAAGTGAAAAGAGTGCTTGAGAGAATTGTAAAACCCACCAGAAAAGACTGGCCTGAAAGACTTGGTGAAGCACTTTGGGCTTATCGAACTGCCTATAAAACACCCATTGGAATGTATCCTTTTAGGATAGTTTTTGGTAAATCATGTCATTTTCTAGTTGAAATCCAACATAAGTCATTTTGGGCAGTGAAAACTTGTAATTTTGATCTTGAAAAACCTGGTGAAGAAATATTGTTGCGATTGGATGAACTGGAGGAGCTTCGAATTGAATACTATGAGAATTCCACTCTGTACAAAGAAAAGGCTAAGGTACTCCATGACAAACACATCCTAATAAAGGTATTCCATGAATGTGAAAAGGTAATGCTCTTCAATTCTCGATTTTGGCTTCACCCAGGTAAGCTTAATTCTCATTGGGAAGGTCTTTTTGTTATTATTAATGTTTACCCATTTGGTGCAGTACAAGTCCAAGACCCCTCTTCCAAAAGGACGTTCACAGTTAATGGACATAGGTTAAATCATCACCATGAGAGGATGCACAATCCTGGATCAACATCGACTTCCACTGGATCCCCATCTTCTCCAGTCAACCTACCACTATATAGAGATGGAAACCTGCCAAATCCAAACTAGGGGGCACCTCTTTACCTTTAACTCTCTCTCTATTTCTTCCTCTCTCTACCCCTTTCTTATTTTTTCTCTCTCTTTCATTTTTTATCACTTTATTTATCAAAACCTTTATTTTTCACTTTCTCTTTTGTGTGGGTGTATCTTTATAAAAAAATACAAAAAGAAACCTAAAAAAAACAATCACTTAAAAAAAATACAGAAAAATAAAGAGTCATGCTTACTCACCATCGAGTTTTGAAATTTTGTCCAACCATTTTGTGGAGTTAACAAACATGTTTTCATCTAAATTTTTTTGTATTTTCATCATGACTTTGGATAAATAATTTTATGTCAAAATTAAAAAATTTTGAATGCTCAATTTTTGATTTGGAAAATGCTTTTCCCAAACCGTGAGGAATAACATTTTCTTTCATGCCAAGGCCACCTATGGACATCTTTTAAAAATGTATGTTTTCACCCCCATTTGTGAGTCTTGAGTTTGTGGGCCTTAGAGCTGAATTTCCTACCTTAGTGTGCATTAATATTATAGAGGCATTTTTCTGAACCACATGAGAATTATAATATCTAAATAGCCTCTCATTAACCATACATTAATCCTCATTTTGAAAGCCCCTTCAAGCCTGTGAAAACCTTTTCCTTGATAGCCACATTACAAGCCCAATAATTTTTCCCCACCCAATATCAACATGGATTTTCATTTCATATTTTTTTTTTGAAATTTAAGTTTGGGGGGGAATGGATTTCATTGTTTGGGTACCCTATTATTGATTTTCAATGAGTTATCATCTGCTTGAGGGAAAGCATCCATTTCAGTGTGGGGGAGAGGTTGTCATTCAGTGTGTTTTGGGGAATGTAATGTACCTCCAATTATGTAATTTTGTAAATTTTATTGACAAGTGTTCAAAAAAAATAAAAAATTATGAAAAAAATCAAAAAAAAAATGAAAAAATGGGTTGTGTCTTGGGTAGGTCAAAAATCACTCTTTCTCAACCTTTGATCTTGTTATAACTATTACAATTAGTGTCATGATGAGATCAAGCATGGGTTGGGATATGACTGTGAGATTTGTTTCAAGGTCAACTTTCGAAAAAACAAAGAAAAAAAAGGAAAAGAAAAAAAAGAACACTTGGATTATATTCTTATTGGGAGAAGTTTTGTGTTTTGTAAATATTCCATCTTCTCATTAACTTCATATTTTCTTCCTCTATTGTGTCTTTATTCACACAATCATTCCCTTGTAAATATGTGTTTTCATTTACTTCCATGTTTTATTTAAAAAAAATGTACATTTCTTTTTCTATTTTGGTGTTTTAACCCTCTTCTTATCTCTCTTGGACATTATATTCCTACCATCCCATAGCCACTGAAAAACCCCTTAAAAAGACCTCTTGATTCTTGTGCACTTTTTATAGGGATTGGAAGCTGAGATCTATTTCAAACTCTAAGATTTTCACTTTTGGTTGGTGAAAGAGTGAACCTCCACAAATGAATTTTATCATCTTGAGAGGTGTGAGTTTTGAGTGTCCACATTTTCCATTTCTAAATTTGAGCATGAAAAGATGAATTAGTTTTGGAACATTGTTTCTGTAACAACTTGTGGTGGAATTCAAAATATATGAGTGAAATAGTCTAAACCTCCCCTGATTGAAGAAAACAAAATTTTAATATTTTTTGGTGAGTGAAAATGATTTTTTTCATGTTTTTATATTTGTTGCACATGAGGACATGCACAAAACTAAGTGTGGGGGATTTGATTTTATTAATATTTTCATGACTTATTATATACCCCATTTACTGATTTTATATGAAATGTGCATAATTTGTGTGAAATATTAATGTTTTAATACTAAGTATAATTTTTGATCATTTTTTGAAGTAGTCCAATTGAGTCAGTTTACTATTTTATTAATAACTCACCATACTGATTCAAATTGTGTGGTTTTTGTTTTTTAGGATTCCTAATTTAATATACAACATTTCATTAGAAGGGATCATAGGCCAATTATATCATTTTAAGGATTACATTTACCACACAAGATGACCTACCGAATCTGTGATGAAACTGGACCAGTCATGAAGATTGAATTACTGGGCGCAATATAGAAGTTAAAATTACTTCATTCTCCTCAAAGGTTTGAGGGAAAATGTAAGGAGTCTTGTATAAAAATTTCAAGGCCCAACTCCAAAAAAAAATGGGCCCAAAATATGCATTGAAGTCCAGCCCACCATTCTAACCAAGAAATAAAATTAGTACAGTATGCATGACATATCACATGATGTAAGCATCCAATCAATATGAGATTTTATAGTGTGAAATAGTAGATATAGGAGGCAGACTTTTTTGAAGACATCATTCGGTTTTGAAGGCATCTTACTATTCAAAAACCCTTTCATATTTTGGACATAAAAAAGATTGGATTGAAATGGAGAGATTAAATTTGTTTAATCAACTGGCCATAACTTTGGCTACATAAGTCCAAATGACTCCAAATTGTGAGATAGGTCGACCAAATTTATTATATACAACTTTTAAGAAGGTGGTTTCTCGAGATTCAGCTGTCTGAATAGCCAACTTGGCGATTCCGATGGAAGGACAAATTGGGAATGCAAACTGTCCACTCCTTGGGCTATAAATACTCTCCCCTTCTATCCTTGAGAGGGGTTGGAATTTAAGAAGAGAGGATCATAAATTGGCACGAAAAAATCCTTTCCAAAGGCTTGGGAGGACCTTCCATAATCAAGTTTTCACTTGATATACCTTTCCACCTCTCTTTGATTTCACTCGCTTTTGTGTTTTTCTTCGTTTGTAAACTTGTAAGTTTATATTTTGTAATTCTGTTTTAATGAAAATTTATTCTTCAATATCTCTTATTCTCTTCCATATTATGTATTTTAATATTAATGTTCTTAAAATAGTTTAAATTTAGTTGAATAATATTCCCTTCTTTTGCTTCCTCATTCAATCGAAAATCCGTTTTTAATTATCATCATTGTTTGTGTGTGTGTGTGTGTTCGACGTACCACTATTTTCTAATCCCTTTATTTTTATTATCTTATTAAATTATAATCATAATAATTATAACCAGATTATTAAACACCCAAATGGATGAGTAAATCTCTCATTGGGGTGAGTTATAATTTAGGTATGTTAAGTGATTGATAGCTTTTTCTCGATGAATATTCTTTGAATTAACATTGTGTATGTTGGACTTAACATGTCATGGATTAATGACTTTTTTTGTTTAACATGTGTTTTCCATGGATTATTGGAACCATAAATACACCACCATAAATAATCTCTGATTGATATTAGAACATTAATTTAAGTTAAGGATTGGATTAAAGCTTTAACATTTAGGAATTCTAATCAACATCATCTTGTGACATGGGTGTTAATTTAATGCAATATAAATCAAAGATCAAGGATATCACAAGCTTAACTAAATAATGATGAAATCAACCCAATCTTTATAAATTTGTTAAATCAAACATCATCCATAAATTATTTCATAAGCTCTGCAAACAAACCCCCCAATCAGAATACAATTAACAAAAAACAAACGACTATTAAAAAGTATCATCGCCGAGGATTCGACCCGAGTGCTGCTATACACATTAGCAGAGCACCAGAACCTTGACTGGTCTATAGGAGATAATCGTCTGTACATTTCACCAACACACCAGCAGTGTTTATGAGTCTCATGAACAGGATCTTCTAGCCTTACCTCGATCGTTTTTTCGTAGTCTTCATCGATGACATACTGATTCACTCGACTACTGAGGAGGATCACGCCTACCAATTACGGGTTGTACTAGACACACTCCGAGAGCACTAGATTTATGGTAAGATCTTGAAGTTCCTGTTCTAGATTCGATAGATTCACTTCTTGGGGCACGTCATCTTGGAGGCAGGAGTTGCGGTGGATCCTGCGAAGATCGAGGCAATAATTGCTTGGGAGCCACCCAGGAGCGTGATGGAGGTGCGGAGTTTTCTAGGTATGGCTGGGTACTATCGGAGATTTGTGCCAGACTTCTCCAGAGTTACAACAGTTCTTTCAGCTTTGACGAAAAAGGGAAAACCCTTCGTGTGGTCAGATAGATGCCAGGAGAGCTTCCAGTAGCTGAGACAGAGATTGACCAGTGATCCCATCTTGAGGCTACCAGAGGAGGGTGTTGGGTACGTGGTTTACTGCGACGTATCAGGGACTGGACTCGGGTGTGTCCTGATACAGGATCGGGCAATGATCCCCTATGGTTCACAGAAGTTGAGGTAACACGAGCAGAACTATGATACCCATGACCTGGAGTTAGCAGCAGTGGTCTTCGCCTTGAAGATGTGGCAGTACTATCTGATGGGCAAGTGCTTTATAGTCTAATCTGACCACCAGAGTCTCAGGTACATTTTCTCGTAGAAGGCATGAACTTGAGATAGTGGCGATGGATTGAGTTCCTCTAGGATTATGACTTTGAGATAGTCTATACTCCTGGGATGGGAAATGTAGTAGCTAATTCTCTCAGCAAAATATTAGGCATACAACTACTTGGAGAGGAGACAAATCAGTTAGCCACTTTGTAGATATCCTTCGTGGGTAAAGATGGGGCAGCCTTTCTACAGTCCCTCACAGTCACTCCTCCTCTACTTCAGCGGTTCAAAGAGGCATAGAGTGGGGACATTGGCTGTGAGACGCTACGTGCTCAGATTTCCACAGGACAGGAACCTGATGGATTTTCTAAAGGAGGAGAGCATGTCATTCTCTTCAGGGGACGCACCATGGTACCAGTTGCACTACAGGAGGAAGTGCTGAGGGATTTTAACACTTCCCCTCTAGTGGTACATCATGGAGTGCCGAAGATGTACCAAGACCTCAGACGACAGCACTGTTGGCCGGGTATGAAGAAGGTTGTAGCAGAGTTCGTTTCACGATTCCTCACTTTCCAGCAAGAGAATGGGAAGCACCAGGTACCAGTAGGCTTGGTACAACCCTTAGAGGTTCCAGAGTGTAAGTGGGATAGGATATCCATGGATTTCATAACGGGGATTTCATGTACTTCCAGAGGACACGACTCCATCTGGGTGATTGTAGACCGACTCACCAAGTCGGCCCACTTCCTTCCGATCAGAGAGAAGGGCTCAGTAGAGAGCTTGGGATGCCTCTATGTCCAGGAGATCATACGACTTCATGGTGTTCCATCGTATATCGTCTCCGATCGAGATGATCTCTTTACTTTCCGGCTTTGGAAGGGGTTGCAGGAGGAATTTGGGACGCAGTTACGCCTGAGCACCGCCTTTCATCCTCAGACGGATGGCCAGATTAAGAGGACCATTCAGACTCTCGAGGACATGCTCTGTGCATGTGTCCTTAACTATGGTCGCAGCTGGGAGGATAACCTACCCTTGGTGGAGTTTGCGTACAACAACAGCTACCACTCTACCATTGGGATGGCACCATACGAGGTATTGTACGACCGACCTTGCAGATCACCTCTGTGCTGGACTGACTATGAAGAGTCAACACTTGTAAGACCAGAGATGGTTCAGGCTATGACGGAGAAGGTGCATATCATCCAGGAGGGGATTAGGACTACACATAGCAGACAGAAGTCCTATGCTGATAGGAGACGGAGACCACTGGAGTTCAAGGATGGCGACCACGTTTTCGTATGGGTCTCACCTCGACGTAGATTAAGGAGATTTGGCCGGGGTGTCAAGTTATCTCCGCGCTTCATCGGGACTTTCTAGGTCCTCAGCAGAGTAGGCAAGGTGGATTACCACCTGACCCTTCCACCTCAGTTGCACCGGGTGCATGACGTCTTCCACGTATCTCAGCTGAGGAAATACATGCACGACCCGACCCACATCATTGATCATGGGGAGATGGACATCGATGACGGGGATTCATTCACGGAGGTCCTAGTGGAGATCGAGGATTGACAGGAGAAGGTCCTACGTGGATGGTCGATTCCTCTGGTGCGCATTCATTGACAGCACGGGAACCTTCAGGAGAGAACATGGGAGCGGGAGGCTTAGATGTGTGCTCATTACCCTCATTTTTTCCCTAGTTTTTATGTAGCTTTACGGGGACATAAATCCCTAAGGTGTGAGTAATGTAAAGACCTTGAAATTTCAAGTAAATTTTTTTCTTAAATAATTTTGAATTTTACGAGTCTTTGGCTTCTGACGACACTTGATTCCGAGGCCCGGTGTGCCCAGAATCAATTTCCAAAGTTTAGCTCGGGTATGTTCAGTAAACGAACGAGCGGGTTTTTCTATCTTTTGAACCGGTGCTCGGAATTTAAATCAGAGATCACTAATGAACTCGCACTGTCGGTAATTTCTTAAGGGGATTTTTACCGTAATTGCATTTTAAGTGGGTTGAGAATTAATTTTTGGGGAATTAGTTTAAAATAAATAAAATTGGTGTAGCACAATTTTATTTTATGGTTGGTGGTTATTTTATCCCAAGGGGAGTTAGATGTGGGGCCCACACCCACATAACCTCCCATGAGAGGATATTTGTGGGGTAGGGCCCACACGTGACCTAAACCCTTGAACTTCCCATAAATCTCATAAACCCCCATTAAACTCCCTTGTTTAATGTTGACAACTCTCCCATATTTATGAGATCTCCTCACCTTCTCCTCTCCCATTAATTCATGCCAACGCCTTAATTAGTAAAATGAATCCTCCAATTTATTAATTAAGTGTTTTGAATTTTGAATTTTGAATGCTTGGAAAGTTTAATTAAAATAAGGGGAAGCCTTATTTTAATTTGGTTGGCACTTGTTGTGTTGGGGGAAATATTTGAGAGAGATCTCTTGTGAAAGAAGAGGAGAGTTTCTCCTTTGTTGAAGAACGCCAATCCTTTGACGAAGAATGATGCGCCTACTTTTCTCTTCTCCACGACAAGAGAGGAGACACCAATTCTTCTTCAGGTGCACTCCGATGATGACGGAAACAACACCGTCATCCACGACGCTTGTCAACCGCAAATCTTATTCGAGGTAGGGGTTTTGCTTAATTTATTTTAAATAAATTACTCCTTCATTCTTGCTGTATTCAAGTGAACATCTTTGGCCTATTTTTACCACCTAACGCGGAGGGCACGGGCCGAACAAACACGGCCCAACGACCCTCCTTCGTTCCTTGTCTTTTTTGGAATCGGGAAGCAGTGAAGATCGAAGGCAGCGGCCGCGCGTCGACAACATGTGGAGGAACCGCGGCCCACAACCGCGGGCCGCTCGACCAACGAAGAACCGGTCGGGCATGGTCAGCCGAGCGGAAGGGAGAAACCACGGTTCCCCATAGCACCATGCTGTGGAAGATCGTGGTCCGCCCGAGTGGGCCTCTTCGGCAGAAGAACCGGACCGCCCGTCGGCCGGCCAGGCAGAGAGGAGCCGCGACACCAGGAGGGCGCTGCGCTGGAGAACCGGCCGGGTGTAGAAGAACCGCAGTGCTAGGAGGGCGCTGCGCTGGAGAACCCGCGGCTTGCTCGAGCGGGCCACTTGCGCCAGAAGGCCAGCCGGCCTAGCCGGTCGGTTTGGGAGGGCGGTGCCGCTTAGCGCTGCCAGTTCAGGAATCCGGGGGGCCGCACCCCCCCCCCCCCGGACCGCTCGGCCAACTGGCTGAGCCAGCCGGGCCGGGCCGCACGAATCTTCAGGCCAGTCCGACACCTCTATCGGGTCGGACCCGCCAAAACTGGGTGACTCGACCCGCCAGCCCACTGGGCTTAACGGGCCGGTCCCGTTATTCACTTAAACGTGAATAACTTAAATATCGCACGTCCTATCGATGCGTTGTCTGTGGCACTGATATAATTTCGATGAGAAGGTCCTTTCGCAATACTCTAAGTGAGTTTTGGACAACTTTGGTAAATATCCGGGTTTGGAATGAGCATATTTCCAACAGGGCCCCTGGAACAAAAAATTCAATATCTCTCAGATCGGGCGTCCGATTGACGTGCCGTCTGTCGCGTTGGGTTTTTTTTAACGAGACGGAACTTTAGGATACATCAAATTAGGAATTTGTGACAATTGATGTATCGAACCCCTTACTCGAGGAGTGGACCCTCCCAAAATCAAGTATGCTGTGTGCGGGAACCCTAGAGCTGGCTGCGACTGCGACGACTACCGTTCTAGGATCCTCCGTGGGTTCGACGACGAAGATGATTGTACTTGGATCCTACATGGGTTCAGTAGTGAGGACAACTGTACTTGGATCCTCCATGGGTTCGGTAGTGATGACAACTGTACTTGGATCCTACGTGGGTTTGGCAGTGATGTTTACTGTACTTGTATCCTACGTGGGTTCGACAACGACGACTTCTGTACTTGGATCCTACGTGGGTTCGGCAGAGGAGATGATTCAGAGGCTACATCTAATCATCTCCACCCTTCTTCGTGAGTATTATACCTATATGAGATGATTCTTGTCTTTCAATCATTATCATTGATATGATTGACTTCTTTCCTATGTGGACCGGATTGTGCTTGGGCTCGGAAGTTGGAGCTGTTATATGTATGGGCATATACCTAAGTAGAGTTGGTTGATACTATGTGTTTGTATATTTCCTTTGTGGTTTATCCTTCGTGGATTTTGGGAGACCTTCAGGGGTCTCGGGGTCCCTACTGAGTATCGTATACTCACCCCTGCACGAGCTATGCCCACACTACGTTGTGTTGGATGCAGACGAAGGAAATCACTGATCGAGGTGGAGGCTTGTGGAGCTGGATGGTAACTGGGGGTGGACCACTAGATGGGATGTACACTGAGCGGATGGCCGGACCCGAGGAGATTAGGAGACCATCTGTACCCACCCTTCAAGTGGGATATCCGGAGGACAACTCGGTGGTTGCTGCTTTACTTTACTGATGTTGTACTTTCTTTCCAGTTGTACTGTACTTTCAGTTGGGTTTGTATACTGGCCCATTTACTTTCCAACACTTACTTTTGTACTCAGTTTTACTTAGTTCTTACTTCACTTTCTTACTCTGTTGTGTTTGTTTACTTTTATAAAGGCAATGTCTTCCCTTTTACCGGGATTTACACCTTTGGTGCTAGTCTCCAGCCCCTGGCCTATGGAAGATGGGCTTGGGGTAGTCACGACACGGGCCCAGAGGATGGGTCACAACAAGATCATGCACTTGTGACTTTTCTCTCTTGTTTATTAGCATACGCACAAGATTGGGGGTGCACCTTTTTGAGTTTCCTTATTACTTTTAACATTGGTACACATATTATGCTTGAACAGGTACTGTCTTCTAAATTTCGGCTTAGGCCGAAGCAGGTGGTTTGGGAAGGGTGTATATTTAGGAACTTGGACCAAGTTTCTATTACTAACTTGTTATCACTCATCATTTATTTTATATGGCATACTTCTTAATTTATGTTGAATTGTTTGGATTGGGTTAGACATCGATGGTGCCGACCTACTGAGATTTATATCTCACACCCTAATCAGGCCACCATTGCACTGGGGTACCCGAGTAGACCTTTCTTGTTTGTAGTACTATGGAACATTATTGATTGCTTATGACGTGTTTTTTGTACCTAAAAGTTAGGAGAAAAGGACTAAGCTAGAGATCAGGATGCTCGTGGAGATCGCCCTTGGGGATTTGGTGTCTTTTTTTATTATTGTACTGTGTTGAAAAGTATGATGTATTGTTTACTTCTTTCAGTTATGAATCATCACCATGGAATGCATTCATCTATTGTATAATCTGGCATTGACCACTTTTATTAAAATTGTTAATTATTGCCTTCTGTTTCTTCGTCTTTCATTTATTTACCGCTTCCACCTTTTTCTTCTACTTATTCTATGCCATACCATTGTGCAACTCTGATAAGAGGGTATAGTCTCCCCACTATCACCTCCTGAGACCCTTGTTACTAGTCAGTAGCCTCTTATGTATATGGAGATGCACCTGAGGTCATGTGACCCACCAGTATAACCATCATCTTATAGGTGATCCAGGTCGGGACGTTACAAAGTGGTATGAGAGGTGGTTATTTTTCTTTTGTATTACTATTTTGGGTTGGTAGATAGGAGACTAAGAATTTTTTGTGACTTAGTTAATAGTCATACTTGGGATTGATTGTTGAATTGGTTCAGGGTATGAGGTAACCAACCCTCTGATACCAATTGTTGGATCGATATGATACTAAATGTAGTATCGAAATGATAATGTAGATGCTCAATATACAAAAGGTGGGTGAATTGTATACTTTAAAAATTCTTTGGTAACTTTTAATGTTGGTTAGAAACATTTATATTGTTTAACAAGTTTAAACAATGTAAATTCATAAAACCTCTTGTTTTAAAAACTTGCTTGATTCCAGAAATATGATTCTGAGAATTTAATTCTGAAAAAGTGATTCCAGAAATGAAACTAAAAAAAAGTTAACAAAGATAAAGATTCTACCTTAAAGTGTATAGAATCTTACAAATCAGAGTATACAAGTATGAGAAAGTATAAGATAGTTATACTTTCCTCAAAAACCAAAATGCAACAGAAAACTTGAAAAAAACAAGTAACAAGTAGTAAATCTTTTAACACAAAGAGAAGGGTATCCAATAGCCTTGGATAAAGGTCCCTTGATTTATACTTTCAAGAAAGTTTGTCTTACCCACACTAGGGTAATCCCTCGATACAAAGATCAGAGTCTGTCTTGCTATCCCCGCAATTCCTCAACTTCAAGGTAGTCGGCACCTCTGTCTTCCTTAGAAAGAAAGTCCTCGAGCTTTAAGGTAGTCGACACCTCTGTCTTCCTATCCCTAGAAGCCCTCAAATGTACTCAGCAACATTCGGAGTCGCACGAAGCAATTCTGAACAAGATGTTAAGTAAGCACTAAGAATGAGAGTCTCTCTCTAGAAATCACTTCAGTATCATGTAATCTTTAGAGTCATAGAACATTTCATCAAAGTTGTGAGCTCGTTCAAATGATATACTATTTATAGGCACAACTCTAATGGTCAGATCCCTCCTCTAATGGTCATATTTTTCCTTGAATTTTGGAGGGACCGGTACACGTGTCCCTCAAACAACGGTTAGTCAATAACTGAATGCACGACATCATTTTATAACCAAATCATGAGTAAGCAAAAATATAGTTACTTAACCAAATTCATTTTTCAGAATGAAAGGAAAAATAAAAGTTCGGATTCTAACAAAAAACTATCTGGTGTCTATAATACAGGGATATTCAGATTATATCTTTAGAAGAATTCAGAACCTAAATTCTATAGAATTCTGGAGTCTGAATTTCAAGGAAATTTAGATTCTGAATTAATAAGAATTCAGAGTCTAAACTTAGAAAGCTCGGAGTTTGATTTCATCAAAATTCGAAGTCTGAACTTAGAAAGTTTGGAGTCTGATTTCATCAGAATTCGGAGTCTGAACTTAGAAAAATTCGGAGTTTGAATTCAGATAATTTGGAACCTGAATCTGAATCCCGGAAACAGGATGTATTATATCTAAGTATTATAAGATTCTGAGTTTTTGGATATGAAACCGAGTTTTCTATTTAAACAAAATATGAACAATGAAAAACATGGTAAGGATAAATTTTACTTGGGGAAGAAAAATTTCCTTAAGAAAGTAAAGCATAGGGTAAAAGAGATTTGCCTTAAGATAAGGTGTCTGTGATTTTAAAAACAAGAAGGAATGGAAAAGTCATAAGGAAACCTTATTGACTCAACAGTATCCCCCAAGTATGAAGGAATGGAAAAGTCATAAGGAAACCTTATTGACTCAACAATCTCCCCCTTTTTTGAAAGAAAAAACATCCTTACGAAAAAGAATATAAGGACTTAGAAAATATTTTTCTAGACTTTGAAAGTAAAAATTATCTCCCTTCACACATGGGCAAAGATGAATACGACTAACTCCTCCTTAGGCTTTGGAACATTAAGGATCGTATTCTAGATTTCCTGAATGATATTTTTCATTATCTTGAATAAAGAAATCATTATAATGAAAACTCCCCCTTAGATGAACCCCCCTTACTTAGGGACATTTGTTCTTTTCTGAGTATTATTTTTTCCTTTCTCCCCCTTTGTGATTTTCAAAAAGAAATACAGGGAATGAAAAAGAAATTATGGTACCTGAGAAATTAGTACAAAACAACCAAAAGACAAGCAACCAAAAATTTCATTATGATTGAAAAAATTTATACAAGGAAGGAATACAACAAAATATTAGATTTAAACAACTTTATCCTTCCTTTTCCTTGGGCATCATCTTCTTATCTATTTTTTTAATCTTCTTGAGCTCTTTATGGTCTTCCTCTGCTCGCTTAAGAATCTGATCCTGATCCTCAGATTTCTTCTCTAAGGCTTTGATTCTATCTTCCTAATCTTTGAGAGATTTTACCTGAATCTTTATAGATTCTTCCTGCTTGACTAGATTATCTTCTATCTATATCCTGAGATCTCTTTCTCTCTTCCAACTTTGAGCCACTGAATATATCTTTCCATTCAGATCTTTTACCTCTAGCATCTAGGTAGTCTGTTGTAGGGTTATCTTTTCCTTAAGACTTGTTGAGATCTGATATTTTACTATTTTATGTGTCAAATGCATCGTTGACACTATCTTGGAACTCATCAAGATTTATCATGTCCTCTATAGTTTTTCTTGACCAACTAGTCATTTTAATACAAGACCTTTTGTGGGTTTCATAGTTGATAAGAAAAGTCTTGAAGTCTGCTTCAAGTTTAACACACTTATCTATCACCATGGATACTGAATCTACTTTCTGATTTAAGGAGTGTTAAAGCATCTTGAATCTGGATTTTATGCTTAGAAAAATCGGAATGGTACCAAAAAGTTTCTTCAATGACTGAACTATGAAATCATGTCCAAGGGAGGAAGATTTTGAATCTGAGACTTTGCTTGGTGAGAGCTCTTTCTCTAACTCAGCAGCTTTCCTCTTTGATGATCCACCAGCTTCTTTCTTCTTCACAACAGCTTTAATAGGTGTATCAAAAACCACCTATTTTCCCTTATCAGTTCTCAGAATGGATTCCTCATCCAGAGATTCATGTTCATTGTCAGACAATTGAACAATTTTATCTTCATCTATGTCTTCTTTGTCAGCTCTTTCCTCAGCATCCTCTGGGTGTATGAAATCATGATTAGAACTTTATTCTTCAGAGAGATTATTCAGTTCTTCTTTAACCTTGTCATCTTCACCTTTCTCATATTTCTCAGGGGTAACAATCTTTGAAGATTCAGCTTCAGAAGTTTAGATTGAAAGCTTCTCAGAAAGACTTTCCTTCTCATGAAAATCTTCAACTTGATTAATCAAATATTCGGTATCATCACTTCATTCTTCTTATTTTTCTTCTTCTTCTTCTTCTTTCCCTTCAACAACTTTTTCTTTGGCTTTTTCTGGAGTCACATACTTCTTTTTTGGAGTCTCTAGTAAGGGTTCTATTAGGAAGGATTCTGGTACCATGATTTTCTCAGAAGCTCTCTCAGCATCCTTCAGAAGTGATTGAACAAATTCATCTTCAGACATCTTATTCTTCTATTTATTTTCTTTTTCTTGCTTTTCAAGCTCATCAAAAATCTTCTCCTTTAAGGATTTTGCTTCAGTAGGATCCAAAAAATCTAGGATCCCCTACTTTCTTGTTCTTCTTGTCTTCCCTCCATTTAGCTACTACCTCATCTGGATAAGCTTTTTTGCTTCTTAGGTTTTGGAGGAGAAGATTGGGTTTCCTTAGGCTCTAGAGTTTTTTCCTTTTCTTCCACTTCCTTCACTTTCCTCTTCTTTAAACCCTTCTTAGAGGTCTCAACAGCCTCTTGTTTCTTTGAGATAGCTTCAAATTCTTCCTCAGGAAAGTCATAAAATTATTTAGATTCTTTAGAAAATCCAACATTCATTCTTTTAAGAGTATCATCACTAAATAGCATGACTTTTCAATTCCTTGGCTTTGAACTGTAAGGAATTTTGAAAGAATCCAAGCACCAAACAATAAACTTCGAAAGAATGGATGGATACATAATGATCTGAGCCTTCAGATTTCCATTCTTTATATTCTTGATCGTAATCAGAATATTCTTAACCAAGTTTATTTTTATTAGGTTCACCAGGAAATCTAGAATATACATATCACTTTTATTCAAAGTGTCCTTGTCTCCTTTCCTCAGAATGATGAATCCTTGAACCCATAATTCGAGAATCTAGAAATTTGTAGTGAGGTGAAAAATCTTCGGAGTCTTAACATCTGTAAGACTGAGACACTCCATAGATTTCACCTTAAGAAAGCTTCCTTGAACATTCGACAACTTATGTGAGTAGAACTCTGCCTCACCCTCATAAGGAACTCCAATTAAATTTTCAGACTTGGTGTACGAGAGAGCATAAGTCTTCCCATATCTTTTGAAAGAGAACTTATCTCTTCCTTCTTTCTTGAAAAAACTCATTCTTTCATAAAATTCTACTAGAAAATCTAGATATATTAAATCTTTAGCTCTTGGTTTTGATATGAAAACAGTCTCTCATCTATTCAGCTTGATGTTCTTCGAGATGATGGAATCATACTTGGAGAAGAAGTTTAGATGCACCAACCTTTCTATATAAACCTTCCACTCCAAGATTTACTTGATAGTTGACATGTCTTTCTGAGAAAATTCTTCAATATACATTTGGATTTGAGCAAGATCTGAGAAGTTTAGAACGAGCTTTAAGTAGAAGGGCAGAGCTTAAACATGCGAAGGATTTAGTTTCGATGTGGGACAACCATCGAGGGGTCCTTTATATAGGTGTTTGAAGCGAAGGTTTGGCTTCCATACCCAATCCAATGATTGGAAAACTTTCTGATCAGATCTGATGGTTGAAAAGATAGCCACAAGGAAATTTTGACAGAATCTGATCTTTTAAGGTTTTGAAAGAAACATTCAGATTTAAGGAAAAGAGAATCTGAAAAATTTAAAAACAAAATAAAATACCGAAAAGTAAAATATGATTATAAAAATTTAAGAAAGGAAACATACCTTTTAGATTGATAGGAAGATTATTCATATTGAGGAAAAGTATTCTTGAAGAACTTAAGATTCTGAAAATTTTGACTACAAAAACTTTAAAAACTACAAAAAATCTTCACTATGAAAAAAAACTTCATTACAAATTTTTTGAAAGATCTTCATTACGAAAATTTTGAAAAAAAAACTGACTACGAAAATGTTCATTACAAAAGATTTTGATAAATCTGACTATGAAAATTTTCATTATGAAAGATTTGAAAAATCTAACTATGAAAATATTCATTATGAAAGATTTGAAAAATATGACTATGAAAATTTCCATTACGAAAATTTTTAGACTAAGAAAAAAAACTTTGAAAATGATTTTGTTTAGAAATATAACGAACAAATGTACTCCCCCTGTGAAAAGGAGTTTATTATTGTAAGGATATTGGTTTTAATAGGAAGTTAAAAAGGAATATTACCTTATGGTTATCATTCCTAACTTTTATTTAATGTATTCAAATCTATTGGAGGGTAAATATTTTTTGAAAATATTAGCAAGTTGATCTTGTGTTCCGATAAATTGAAGAATGATATCCCCTTTTTGTATGTGATCCCTAAGAAATTGATGCCTAATATCTATGTGTTTTGCATGAGAGTGATGTACAAAGTTTTTACTTAAGGAAATGGAACTAGTATTATCCCACAAATTTTTTGTTTTGGTAAAACTCATACCATAGTCTGTGAGTATGTGTTGCATCCAAAACACTTAAGCACAACAACTTCCAGCTGCTACATATCTAGCTTCATCAGTGGAAAGTTCTACTGAGTGTTGCTTTTTGCATGACCAATAAACTAATGAATCTCCTAAGAAATGACTAGTTCTAGATGTGCTCTTTCTATCCATTCTATATCCACAAAAGTCAGCATTCAAAAAACTCTTTAAAAAAAAATCATATCCAGAAGTATAAAAGAGTCCTAGATCCATGGTTCCCTTTAAGTAGTGAAAAATTATTTTCACTACCTTTAAATTAGATTCCTTATGATTAGATTGATATCTTGCACATAAGCATACTGAAAACATTAAGTCTGGATGACTAGCTATCAAGTAAAGTAGGCTTCCTATCATACCTCTAAAAGATGTTTGATCTACTGGTTTCCCAGCTTCATCTAGATCAAGTGAATTTGAGGTACCAATGGGAGTACTTATACTCTTAGTGTTTTCATATCCATACTTAATAATAAGATCTTTAATATACTTATGTTGGGATATATAAAAACCTTCTGGTTTTTGAGAAATTTGAAAACCAAGGAAAAATGTTAACTCACCCATCATACTCATTTCAAACTCAGATTTAATTATATTCTCAAAAGAATTAGTTAAAGATTACTAAGTTGAACCAAATATAATGTCATCAACATAAATTTGAACAATCAAAACATTTTTCTTATCATTCTTTGTAAAAAGGGTTGGATCATTATTTCCCTTAACAGAATTATTTTGAAGCAAAAACCCTGTAAGTCTATCGTACTAAGCTTGAGGGGCTTTCTTAAGTCCATACAAATCTTTGGTAAGTTTAAAAACATGTTTAGGATGTTTTGTATCTTCAAAACCAGGTGGTTGTTCAAAAAAATCATCCTCTTGAACATAACCATTAAGGAAAGCACATTTCACATCCATTTGAAAAAAATTTAAATTAAATAATGCTGTAAAGGCAAGTAGAATATGAATAGATTCAATTCTAGCTACTGGGGAATAAGTTTCTTCATAGTCTATTCCTTATTATTGATTATAGACTTTAACAACCAATCTAGCTTTATTTCTTACTATGATTCAATTTTCATCACATTTATTTCTGAAGACCCATTTTACTCCAATAACAGAAGTTTGCTTAGGTCTTTCAACCAAGTTCTAGACTTTATTCCTTTCGAATTCATTTAGTTCATCTTGCATAGCTTTTATCCAATCATCGTCACCTAAAGCTTCAATAGTGATTTTTGGTTCTAATTGGGAAAGAAATTCTATATTTTCTACTTCATTCCTTAAGGAACTTCTAGTCCTTACAGGTTTATTTACATCACCAATGATACTATCACTGGGATGATTCTTAAAAAACAACTGATTTGGGTTTTGTAAAACCTATTCATCAACATAAGGTAGAAAGTATTCTAGGGTAAATGCTTCAGAAACATTTTCTTGAAAATTTTACTTATCAGAAGGATCTTCTAACAAAGGTTGATAATCAGTTTTTGAAAACACATCCGAAGATGTAGGTTGAGGTTGTTTAAAAAAAGGGATCAGTTTCATCAAATTTGACACGTACTATTTCCTCAACAGTACAAGTGTTTTTATTGAAAACTCTATAAGCCTTAGAAGTTGTGGAGTAGACTAAGAAAATACCTTCATCATATTTTGGTGCGAATTTGTGTAGATTATCTTTAGTATTCAGAATGAATACCTTGTAACCAAAAACCTTGAAGTAGGAAAGTCTAGGTTTTCTATCATTCTATAACTCATAAGGAGTTTTATTAAGAAAAGGTCTAATCAAAACATGATTTATATTATAACAAGCAGTACTTACAACTTCAGCCCAAAAATGTTTGGCTACTAAATATTCACTCAACATGGTTCTCATTATCTCTTGAATAATTCTATTTCTTATTTCAACAACATCGTTTTGTTGAGGTGTTTTTGAAACTGAGAAGTTATGAGTAATGCCTTTTCTACTACAAAAAGTTTCAAAATCAGAATTTTGAGATTCTCCTCCATGATCACTATGAATAGTTATCAAAGGGAGGTTTTTCTCATTTTTAACATGGGCTCTAAAACTTTTGAAAAATAAAAATATTCATATTTCTTTGCTAGAAAATAGACCCACGAAAATCTAGTGTAATCATCAATTAAGACAAATACATAAAACTTGCCTCCAATTCTTCTAGTTTGTGTTGGACCAAAAATATCCATATGCACTAACTGTAATGCATCAGTGGTTGAGACTTCACTGAATAATTTAAAGCTTGATTTATATTGATTTCCATATTGAAAAGGATCACAAACTTTTGAAGAATCAAATATAAGCTCCGGTAGATCCTTAACTAGTCTTTTCTTAGAGAGTTTTCATAGGTTCCTAAGGTTACATCGTTCTAACCTTTTATTCCATAACCAATAATTATCTTCCATTTCACTAAATCAAGGTAGGTCTTGGCTTCTAAGGTCTTATAAGTTTAGTGTATATACATTCTCTTGCCTATTGGCAGAAAGAATAAACTCTTCCTAAAAATTGTGTACCAAGCACTTGTCATTCCTAAAATTCACAAGGTAACCTTCATCACATAATTGAATTATGCTAATGAGGTTGTGCTTAAGATCCTTAACAAATAAAACCTTTGAAGTCAAAGTTTTTCCAAGAAGAATGATGTTACCTATACCAATAATTTCTCCCTTAGCATTATCTCCGAAATTTAATTTTCCTCCTTTCTTCTTGATAATATTTTCAAATAAGTTTTTGTTACTAGTCATGTGCCAAGAACACCACTATCCATGTACCAAGTATTTCTGTTAGTACTTTCCTTATTTTCCTGAAAATAAGAATGTTAGACTTTCAGAATCCAAACTTTCTTGGATTTGGAAGTTTCATAAAGCAAAATATTAGGTATCCACATTTTCTTAGAAAAATGAGATTTATGAAAACCTAAAGATTGGGTTTTGTTTAAGGAACAATTTTTTGCCTAATTCCCACCACACTAACACTTAGTGCAGAAGGGAGTACTTTGAGGAATAAAATAATTGTTACTAAAAATCGGTTTAGAACCAGTATAACCAAAACCAGAACTATTCATTCGATGTCAAATTTTAGAGTACATCTTATCAAAGTTTTCCTTACCTAAGGTAAAGTTTGACAAACACTTCCTCAAGGAGAATATTTCTGACTTCAGTCCAATAACTAAGTTTTTATCTTCCAAAACATTAGCTTTAGCACTGGAGTTAGGCTCAAAAACATTTTTCTTAGAAATTACTTTTTCTAGGTCCTTAGAAAGTTTATCCTTCTCATAATTAACTTCCTCAAGATTTTTTGAAATACTTTCAAAATCAAAGGTTTTCTTATCAAGATCCTTAGAAAGATATGATATTTCCTTAGTAAGAATCGAGATTCTAGAATTTTCTTTTTCAAGCTTTCTCTTAAATTTAGAATTTTCATTCTAAAGAAGCTTAGAAAACCTAGAAACGTCTTCATAGGTAGGTAAAGTATTATTATCATCAGAAGAAGATTCTTTATCCGAAGATTCATAATATTTACTATCACTATAATTGGAATTAAAGGATATATTGGTCATAGATTCAGCATTGTGTACCTTATCCATTAAGCAATGATTCTCGATAGGTAGTCTGGCTATGAGACCAAGATTCTTCTATCTAGAATATTCGTAATCTGATGATTCTTAAGAAGAGTCTCCACCACTAGCACTCCAGGTGTCATTAGGTTTAAAAAATTTCTTAGCTTTAGCTTTGTAATACTTCTTTCTATTTCTTTCAGAATGCTTCTCTTTTTTATCTTTTCTCTTAATCATAGGACAATCGGGTCTTATATTTCTAACTCTTTTGCATTCATAACAAGTAACTTTAGAGTCCTTCTTATCCTTTCTTTATTTCTTCTTGTATCTATACTGAAAGTCTTTCTTCCCAACTATCTTGTTTATCCTTCGATCAAGATTAGCTAGTTCATTTTATGAATGTTCACTTTAACTATATTCAGATTGAATAACAACCTTCTTGGACTTAGATCTAGTAACTCTCTTAGGAGTCTTGGATTTCATATGATTAGAAGTAGTTGTAAAAGCAACACTTCCATTTCCATTCTCCTTCTTAATATTGTCAACATCTCTCTTCATTCTAGTCTCATGTTGAAGAATAGATCTAAAAAGTTCATCAAGAGTAATTTGTGAGACTTTCTTATTCTCATCTATAACTGTTTTATTGGATTACCACTCATTCGGCATGATTGCTATAATCTTGTCTACAAGTGCCTCATCACCTAACCCTTTTTCACCCATGGATTTTAAACTGTTTATGATAGTCATAAATCTCTGTTGTACCTTACATATGGGTTCTCCATAAGGAAAGAAAAAACCATGGTACTCAGCTCTAAGCATAGATCTTCTAGTTTCAATAACTTTGGAAGTACCAAAATGTGTAACTTCAAGCTTCTTCCAAATACAATTGGTTTCCTCACAAGATGAAATCTGGCTATATATATTCCTGTTCATGGAAAACAACAAAGTATTATGTACCTTATAGTTAAGTTGATATTCTGACTTCTCTTGGTTTGTAAAAGTTCTGACTTCCTTATCCGGAATCTTGTAATTTCCAGTAATCATAACGAAATTGTCAACTCCAGTATTGATAAAAAAGTCTCCATACGATCTCTCCAATATTCGTAATCATTCCCATAAAAAATAGGTGGTCTAGAAGGATTTAAGTTATCTATGGAACCAATATTCATTCCTGCCACCTCAAAAATAATATCTTTCCACACAAACTTGTTAGTAATAAAAGTTCGTAATCAAGAATAGAAATATCCTAAGCAAGGAAAATAGAATAATGGAAAACTTGAGCAAGAAAACTTATATGTGAATATAAGTATTTTAGAAACCTTCTCTGATACCAATTGTTGAATTGGTTCAGGGTATGAGGTAACCAACCCTCTGATACCAATTGTTGGATCGATATGATACTAAATGTAGTATTGAAATGATAATGTAGATGCTCAATATACAAGAGGGGGTGTGAATTTTATACTTTAAAAATTCTTTGGGAACTTTTAAAGTTGGTTAGAAACCTTTCTATTGTTTAACAAGGTTAAACAAGGTAAATTCACAAAACCTCTAGTTCTACAAACTTTCTTGATTCCGGAAATATGATTCCAAGAATGTAATTTCGGAAAAGTGATTCTGGAAATGAAAATAAACAAAAGTTAACAAAGATAAAGATTCTACCTTAAAGAATATAGAATCTTACAAATTAGAGTATACAATTATTAGAAAGTATAAGATAGTTATACTTTCCTCAATAACCAAAATGCAGTGGAAAACTTGAAACAAACAAGTAACAAGTAGTAAATATTTTAACCCAAAGAAAAGGGTATCCAACAAACTTGGATAAAGGTCCCTTGATTTATACTTTCAAGAAAGTATGTCTTACCCAAACCAGGGTAAGCCCTCGATACAAAGATCAGAGTCTGTCTTGCTATCCCCTCAAAACCTAAACTTTAAGGTAGTTGACACCTCTATCTTCCTCATCAAGGAAGTCCTCGATATTTAAGATAGTCAGCACCTCTGTCTTCCTATCCCCAAAAGCCCTCGAATTTACTCTGCAACATTCAGAGTCGTACGAAGCAATTCTGAACAAGATGTTCAGTACGCACTAAGCATGAGAGTCTCTCTATAGAAATTACTTCAGCAGCATGTAATATCTCGATTCATAGAATAGTTTATCAAAGTTGTGATATCATTCAAATGAGATCCTATTTATTGGCACATATCCAATAATCGGCTCCCTCCTCCAATGGTCATATTTTTCCTTGAATTTCAGAGGGACCTATACACATGTCACTCAAACAATGGTTAGTCAATAACTGATTGCACAACATCATTTTATAACCAAAACATGAGTAATCAAAAATATAATTACTTAACCAAATTAATTTTTTAGAATGTAAGGAAAAATAAAAGTTTGCAGTCTAACCAAAAACTATTTAGTTTCTATAATACATGGATATTCGAATTCTGTCTTTAGAAGAATTTGGTACCTGAATTTTATAGAATTCCAGAGTCTGAATTTCAAGGAAATTCAGATTATGAATTCAGTAGAATTCGGAGGTTGAGCTTAGAAAGTTCGAAGTCTGATTTCATTAGAATTTGGAGTCTGAACTTAGAAAGTTCGAAGTCTGATTTCATCAGAATTCAGAGTCTGAACTCAGAAAATTTCAGAGTCTGAATTCAAAGAATTTGGAACCTGAATCCGGATCCTGGAAACAGGATGCCTTATATCTAAGTATTATAGGATTCTAAGGTTTTGGATATGAAACTAAGTTTTCTATTTAGACAAAATATGAACAATGAAAAACATGGTAAGGATAAATTTTCCTTGGGGAAGGAAAATTTCCTTAAGAAAGCAAAGCATAGGGTAAAAGATATTTTCCTTAAGATAAAATGTTTGTGATTTTCAAAACAAGAAGGAATGGAAAATTCATAAGGAAACCTTATTGACTCAACAGTCTCCCCCAAGTACGAAGGAATGGAAAAGTCATAAGGAAACCGTATTGACTAAACATTAATCACCCCACGTACGGGAAATGACCAAGTGGTTAGGGATAAGAATTGATGTTCATGCTTTTTAATATTACAATTGATATGATTTCACCTTGAGTGATTGGTGTAATTTCCACTGCTAAGGATTTATGGAATCTATGAAAATTTACCCTTGAGCTGGTTCAGTGAGGATGAAACAATACATGCATCATATTAGGCACATAGAAATTCACATGCCATACATAATGTCATGCCATGTAGTTGAATTTTAGTTTTCCTATTGATTCAAATTATGTTCCTTGAATGTATGTCATGTCTTGTATTTATTTAGCATGCCTGTTTTGATACCATTTTTCAATGATATATTTAGCATGCTATCCTGTTTCCATGATTCTTTTTTACTAACATGTTTCCTTGTATCGCGCTTCTATGCTTATTAGCATGTCTCTGTGATTAAAATGCCATGATTTTGTGATTACAACATGTTTATCCTTATTAGCTTCTTGTAGATTATAGATTGTTTAATATGTAATTGGTCGATTTTGATAAAATTTATTGATTTAAATTAAATGGGAGCCAAATGTCACATGTAAAGTGTATGAGTGATTTATGGATTGGTAGATGGTTGCCCATATGACTGGATTGTTGAACGTGTGCATGCTGTATTATGAAATGGTTTTAAATGTAAAGGGCTTGGAAATGGAACTTGTAGTGCGGTTCTCTGTTTAAGACCCTCATGTAAGGGTAGTTTGAGTTTCTCCTTGAGTTACCTTGGAACAGAACTGTAAGTGTCTTTTGTAGTCTTTATTCTCTTTAGCAATGACCTTAATGATCAACTCTTGATCCTAGTAACTTTCATAGGTGGGAACCTGATATGGGTTGATGCTTTCTGCTTTCATAAAGGGCTAGCCCATGGTAGGTAGAACCCTTTGAGTTTAAGTTCCTTTCTAATGTCGTGAGTTTTCTGATGTTTGGTGTCGTTCGAGTATCATAGTACCTAGTAGGACTCTTACTTTCTAAATGACTCCCCTTGTATAGACAGGTTTTCATGGTATCCTTGAATTTTGTTTCAGGCTTCAACATCGAGTAAGGCTCATTTTCAGCAGGTTAGACATGCCTTGGGCATGGTAATATACTTCATATATCATTTGACCCTCTCTTATCCATAGTGATGGATGACTCGATACGTCTTCCTCCGAGTTAAAATTAATCTTGCTTCTGTATCACCTCGGGGTAGTATGCGTTCACATACGCAGTGTAGTTGAGTGTTTAATGTTGTTATGAACTGGATGAGTTCAATGTAATCATTAATACTTGTACTGTTAAATAAATATCATGTCATATTTGTAGTAGAGTGACTTGTGCGTTAAATGAATCAAGTTCATCCCAATGCCCGAGATCACTTTCAGAGACTCAGGTGCTTTGACACGTCGATAGGTTTGGTTTTGGTTTTCATTCCAATTGTTTAAATGTTTCTGTTATGAAAGTTCTGACCTAGCGCGCTTTTGATTGGCTAGTATATCTCTTCCTTTGGACGATTAGGACACTCCTAAGGTGGGGAGTGTCATGTCAGTTTTATTAAATACTTGTCCTTTTGGGTAGATGGAACAAAACCAAAGAGGACCATTAGAAAATGGTCGGACTGGCTTAAGTTCCATGAGTTCATGTGACCCATCGGTCCGACCACCATCTTAGATGTGAGTTGGGCCGGGATGTTACAAAGTGGTATCAAAGACTTTGTGGTTAAGCTTGAACGATCACGGGATGCCTCGGGTGGAAAAGGATCGGTGATCGGTTAATGACGGTGCATCGGTAGGTGAAGCCTAGTTTATTTCCATGCGAGTCAAACATTTATGGTTCGACTGTTATTCTGTCGAGTTTGAGTGAGTTGATTAGAAACCGTTCAAAACTCCTAGTGTATTCTTCTTAGAAACAATCATTATCCCTATCTTGAAATCATCTAGGTACACTAGGAGTGCGTCGGTCTTACACCACGCTAATGTTTTAAATCAGTTGGGCTTGTTTGATTGGTTATTTTGGTGTTTCACACTAAATGTGTGGTTCTAATCAAATCTTGGTTAGTCATTAGTGACCCATGTATTCCAATGTAGGAATTCCTTGGACAAACTCTTGAACACCAGTTGTTTCTTCTAACTTGACCGCCAGGCCGATACTGCACTGGGCTCAGTCAATGCTCTGATGTGGACGTCTTGACTTTGTACCAAAATCTCACTCGTAAACATGGAGTACAAACTACCTTAGATTAGTTCTTTATACTCTTTTCGTGCCAATCCGAGGTTATCCTAGATTTTTTGTTGGGATCTGTGATTCATAAATCAGGGAACATCACCAAAAGTCAAGTATGAACTTTGGTGGACGTGTTCGTGGTGAATGTGAGATACCTTGGAAGAAGGCATCATAGTTCAATTCATAAAATGTAGGCCATATAAGCTGAGCGTCTTCTTGAATGGTCGATTAGTGTGCCTCAACTTGAGCTTTCAGGTTTATGGGGATAAAACACTTTAAACCATTTCAGGAATCATGTAGGAAGTGTTGTTATAACTCTTAAAGGTGTTCTTGTAAGGCAATTCTGACTGTGGTTGAGTCGTGAGTTGGATTTGGAAACTTAACATTAAAGCCTAAGGTGGAAAATACCTTTGGTCAGATGCTTAATGATACGAAAACGGGATCGTGTATATGGGTGAACGTGCTCAGGTGAGATATTTCTAGGTGTTTTGATTGGAAAATGAGCATTTACTCATATCTTAATGGGTTATATGTTATCTTCCTAACCAATGTTTGAACATGAGTTGGGCATTTGGAGACACAACGTAACCTTTTGTGTGAGACTTCATGACCCTTGTAGGTCGGGTGACGTTTACATTGTTCCAAAAGGCTTCTTAGGGATGATAAGTTCTAATATAGGAAGGTTGTAATGTCACACATTTTGAACTGAATGAAAAAGTAAGTCAATTTAAAAAATTTCGTTTATTGCATGGGCCGGTTTTAAAACCCGATGTCAGAACGAAATTTTGGAAATTGGAAACCTTGAAAGAAATGAGTTCATTTTTAAAGAAATTAAAAATAATTAATTTCAATTAAAATAAAATTTAATTGAGAAAAAAATGGAAATAAAATAAAATAAAATAAAATAAAATAATGTTTTAATAACAACAACAACAATAATAATGTTATTATTATTATTGGTTATTATTTTTATTATGGTTTATTATTATTATTATTATTATTATTATCATTATAAGTTTCAATTTAGGGTTAATTATTATTTTTAGACCCCAAGAGGGTCTCCTCCTTCACCATCTCCCCCCTTAGATCCCTCCTGTAGTGCACGACCTCCTGTAGTGCACCCCTTGGCCGTGACCCCTAAAGTGCGATTCCCTCCATGGAGGCCTCCCTCTGTGAGACCTTCCTGCAGCGTGACACCCCCGACCAAACCCCTTAGGCACATGACCCCTATCCATGGCTTCCCTTTGAGGCACAGCGCACCCTCCTTTGAGATCCCTCTCCATTTGTTGGTTCGACGTGATTCCTTCATGATTTGTCTTCAGATCTTTGAGTTAAAGCTTTCTCCCTTGTTCTCCTAGATCACTTTGGTCAATTTTGGCCTATCTATCACCCTAGGCCATTCGGATGAAACCTTAGGTTATGATTTGATTCGTGTTTTTGTGGTTTATTTCGGTTTTAGGCTATGCTAATGATCTTATGAGTCTTGTTCGTTCGTGTTGCGCCAACCGCCACTGAAGGCAAAGCCGTTCGGGATGTTTCAGTTCTCCGCTGTTATCCGAGGTGAGATATTTTTCATGTTTCTTGGTTTTTCACCATCAAAATTAGGATCTTTAATTGGTTTAATGTTCCTGGTAATTTATTTGAGGTGTGTTGGTCCTTACTGCATTAATTTTGGGTCTTTTGATGATTTAGGATGCCTAGCTTTTGCTCTAGGAAGTTTTGATTAGCTTTGGAGGTCTGCGCATGCATGTATCTAGGTATATATATATATATATATATATATATATATATCCTGCATGCACGTATTCCCTCATGGAATGGGGAATACGTGCACTAGGTTAAGGGATATCTATATATTTATATGAAGGTATGTGCATGTGTGTGGAGCAGTTCTGAGTGGTCGTTGATAAGTCGGTCAAGTGCCGAAGGTTAAATTGGTTATGCTTTTGAGGTAGGGTCTCTTTTTTCCGCTTTAATTTTAGTAATGCATTAATTAATTTCTTATCGTATCGTTCTTAGTTTTTAAATTAATGCCGTATGGTTTTTAGATTAAATGTTTCCTTTGATAAATTTGATGAACTGATTAAATATAATAAATGATTGTTTGATAAGAAAAGTTATGGTTTTATAATAAAACCCCTAGTTGAGGTGCACTGCCTTCAATCTAAAAATGTAGTGATAGAATTTTATGCTTATCTTCCTTAATTAATTGGTGTCTCTTTTGCTTGAGATTATAATTATTAAATGGCATACTTGTACACGACCCTTCTTGGTCATTTATAAATGACGTTTCTTCCTTGAAAAATGATAGATGAGCCAAGAAACCTCCCAAGTGTGTGGATCAACATGTAATTAGAATTCCCAGTGTAGGGAATCTACCCCCTTCCCTTTACTTCATTGCTTATGTCATGTCGTGCCTTTGTTCCACTCACTGCAACCTTCTGGTGATGCCTTGTTATCACTTATTAAATTTTTTGGGTTGTTCTATTGTGACTGCTGTTGCCTTCACTTATGGAGAAACCCGTTTGGGGTGTTCGTATTGCCTCTTGGTCACCCCTTTGGGTGTGCCCATCCTAAATGGCCTGTTTTCATTATTCATTATGTTATAAATTTAATGTGATGGTTTGAATTGAATTTCATGCTTGAACAAGTTTGTTAGATTGTATCATTTAATGTCATTGATAACCTATCATTCGAGGCATGTTGATGCCATGTGCTTTTGTTTATATTATATTGCTCATGAAGTGCCTAATTTTTATGCCCTATTTTAGTGGCTTGATCTACATTCTAATATTGTTTGCTTGAGATATTAAAATGATAACATTGTCATGTAATTGTTACGTGCTTACTTTTGTGCTAAATGCCTTATGCCTTGTTGATGGATTGGATTGTTTTGCTTGATGGATTTAATTGATTATTGTTCATGGTGCTTGTTTGATTGGCATGATTTATGCATATTCTTGTCATGCGATATATGTATTGAGGTTTTCCTTGAAATGTGTTTTGGATATTATTTTTCACTTGATGTGGGCCAGGTGAGAACATGGGTTCCGTATTAAGGACTCATGGATGAACTCCCGTGCTCGGGTGGTTATACCATGACACGTCAGGGGCGATGCTTTGGCTTTCCAGGTAAGGGATTCCCAGGAAGTTTAATATACTCCTTAGTGATATCGGTTCCCTAGGGAAGCAACTGTGGATGGACCCATTGGTAAGATGGTTACTCCATGCCTTGGGTGATACTCAGTCCTCTAGTGAGATACCTGGGACGAACTTAGAGTCACCATGCCTCGAGCGATATTTGGTCTTTAGAAATATTGTTATGTATGGAATTAGTGGTATTGGATAAATTTAAGGATTTACCATAGCAATACCTTTGGGACGGGCTCAAAATCCAACTCTAGATTTGATTGAATTGAATTGAATGGATGCTTTGGTTAAATTACTTATGCTATACTTGTTGCTTCTATTTATTTTATAGCATGCACTTGTGACTTTTCTCTCTTATTAGCATAATTATGTGATGACATGGGAATTAGGCCCCAATCCTAATCAGAATCTTGAGGGTGCACCTTTTTTAGTTTCCTTGTTACTTTTGGCATTGATACACATATTATGCTTTCATAGGTACTTTCTTCTAAATTCTGGTTTAGGCCAAAGAAGGTGGTATAAGAAGGGTGTCTGTTTAGGAACCCAGACCAAGTTGTTATTACTAACTTTTTTCCACTCACCATTTATTTTATATAGCGCAATTATTAATTTATATTTCATTGTCTGGATTGGGCTAGACACCGGTGGTTCTAGCCTATTAAGATTTATATCTCACACCCTACTCAGGTCGTCATTATACTGAGGAACCTGAGTATACCTTTCTTGTTCACAGGACTGTGAACCATGATTGATTGCTTATGATGTTTATTTGTAATTGGAAGTTAGGACCAAAGGACCGAGCTAAAGCTTAAGATGCTCGTGAAGATCGCCCTTGGGGATTTGGTGTCTTTTCTTTATTATTGTACTGTGTTTCAAAGCATACCATATTGTTTACTACTTTCAGTTATGTATTATCACCATGAGATTCATTCATCTATTGTATAATCTGTCATTGAACACTTTTATTAAAATTGTTAATTATTGTCTTCCGCTACTTTGTTTTTCATTTATTTATTGATTTTAGCATTATATTATACTTATTCTATGTCATACCATTGTACAAATCTGATAAGAGGGTATAGTCTCTCCACTATCACCTCCCGACACCCTCACTACTAGTCGGAATCCTATGACGTACGAGGAGATGCGCCTGAGGTCATGTGACCTACTGGTATGACCACTATCTTAGAGGTGATCCAAGTCGGTATGTTACAATTTGTCTCCAAAAAATTCCCAAGAAAGTATTGGTATTAGATTTGTGCCTTTCTAGTTTAATGTTGTAACATTTGGTAGAATTCCATGTCATATTATCCATGGATTTCTCATGTTAAATTTCTTATTTATGTGTAATAAAAGATTGTTTTATATTGATATAATAATTAATAGATCATAAGAAAACATTTATGTCTTGTTTGTTTGAGCATGATGTTTTATATAGTTGAATTATCTTCTGATCATGGGTACTTTTTTAATATATTGAGTATGAAGTTTCTTTTTTATAAAAATCATGTTAATTAATATCGATAGTAGTCCCATTCTTGAATGGTAGAATATTTTAAAAGTGGTTATTTCTATAATTCATGTTTGCAAGGTGACTAAGTATACCTATACTAGTTTAATTGGGTTATGGAATGGGATGGGATTGCAATGACCTAACTCTTATATATCCCTTCACCTTCCCCTAAATGGGATGGGATTTTAGTTCCTTGACTCTTTTATACACCTTCCCCTTTCCATGGGGATGAGTTTTTCCTCTAGATCATCCATGGGTATAATTTCCATGAGCCTAGTTCGATGGGTTAGGTGTCGTGGTTTACTTAACCAATTCATATGATATTCCAAGCACAAGGCATGAAGTGGTAGGTATAGGTATGAACCATCCTGGTATAGGGAGTCACTTGCTATATCCTTTGATTCTTCTTTCAGTTGTCTGTCTGTTTTTATTTCCATGTTATGACTATTGATTTCTTGTGAAACAATTTTATCATATATGTATGTAAATACATATAAATATTCATGCATACACCTATTTATTCACTATTGAGTTGAGATTTATGTTGGTGCCAAATGAGTTATTTCCAACACTCTACATGTGTACTCTCATGGACATGAGGCTTCACTTTCTTGATTTTAGGAAATTAGGTTGTTTTGGATGTATTTCTAACTAGTTGGATATTGGTATAGGATCATGTGCTCTGTCTCTATGAAGTATTAGAGTAGGGGTATATTTTATAAGATCATAGTTGGTATATCGCTAATCCCAGTTTGTGATGTAAAGTACATTTTTTTGCTCTTATGAAATTTATTATGTGTGTATGTTTGGTTTGGTTTTTTGTATCTGAATACATTCATATAAAGATTTTTTTATTTTTTTATATTGTTATAAAATTACAGAAGTAAGATTTGGTCTTCTCAACTTAGGAACACCTAATATATGGGTGGGTCATGCCAGTTCCGTAGAAGAATCTAGCCACGAACTATCACATTACATCAAAGAAAGTAAATCATTACCCAACATCAATTATATGACGCGTGGTGAAACTTGTTAGCCCCTGGGGATTGGGGAATTCCCCTAGGGTTAGTGGTGGTTTTTATTTGGGTATAATATGAGTATCTAAGTTAGGGTCATTACAAGAGTTATCAGAGCATTGTTTTGATATTTTCTATGATTCTGTATTTTTTAGTTAGGTGATAGGATGCCAAGACTTAGATGGTATATTATTATCATGTTTGGATAGGTTAGGTGCAATGGAATCCTCAGTTACTTGGGATATCTGAGTTGTTTGATCTAGGAACTATAATGATGAGTGAGACATTGTTCAAGGTATCTTGAAATGGAATTTGTGAAAAACACAGGAAAGAGGCAATATGGAATGGCTGAGAGATACACCTTGTATATTCTAATGAATCAAGTTGTTAAGTGGTACATTAAGGCATGTAAATCTCATTTCTATTGAAATCAATATATGTGAATGACCTTAATTAATTAAATAATAGCTAAAAGTAAATAGTATTTTCCTATATACCTTTTTAATTCCAATATAATTAATTAAAGTCACTTACATGTATACCTTTATTAAGATTGATTCTCTATTCCCTAATTAATAATGTATTATTGAGATATGATATGATTTAAATTCTCGAGCATGCTATTTTTTTCCTTCCAAATATCTATTTTAAAGTATTCTAATTTCTCCATGTTTAGCGATATACTGGTATATTTGTTTTATGATCATTGTTTGTCCCTTGAATTGTGTTCCTTTGTGGATCATGTGACTAGTTGTATTCTTAGAAATTTATTGAATAAACTGTTTTTATCTTCTATATTAAAGAAATTATATGTTGTTTTCATGTAATGATTATATAAAATGTATGTTTTAGTAATTAGTAATTTTATGAAGCCTTCTAGGGTCCCTTAAGTGGGGAATTTTTATTTTAATGGTTTAAATGGAAAAAAGGTTCTAAAAATTAAAGATTTATCTAAAATGCTCAAATTTTAATAAAATGATTTGGGAATGTGTTTTTTTAAATAAAATTTATAAGATAATATGATTTTGAGTAATCAAAGGTTCTGAAAAGGGCTACTTTTTAAAAAATACAACTGGGATGGTTTCTTCTTAATGTTGATTTTTAAAATGAGCTAGTTTTATAAAATTGTATGTTTTAAAAATGAATATGTCATTTTATTTTAAAATTGATTTTTTTTTCTAGTTAAAAAAATCTTATGAGTGACCATTTTTAATAAATAAAAATTTAGTGGTGAGATAAGAGTAAGTAAATCCTGAATAACTCTTATGGTGGGGAGCACCATAAAGGTTATGGTAGTTTTTTTATAAGTGATATTTTGTGGTGTGTGGTATTTTGTATTCATTTTGGATGTTCTGAATCATATTTGGGAAAATACTTGGGATATATAATTGTTCCCAATGGTTAACATTTCTTGTAGGTATTAGTTTTTTATTCTATTTAGTGATTTCCATTGATTTGGGATGGTGTGTATTGGAGATTTACTAATTAATTAGGACCTATAATGGTGTTTTATTGGTTGGTATAACTTTTGGGTAATAGTATTTGGTGGATTTGGGTGATTTGATCTGAATTTTGGAGTCACACGTTAGAATTATACCATGTGTTTTAGGTTATTTATTGGAGAATTTTCTACGATTTGTGCATTTAGTAGTATTATAAAATTTTGGGTGAATGGCCAGTTTTACTTTTTAAGGATGAAAATTATTATTTTTGGGAGATTGTAAAGAATTATATCCTAGTTTATGTATTAAATACAATGTTTTGGTCAATATTATAGAATTAGTCGATGAGTGCTTGGGTTAATTTGAATTTTTGGTTCTTGTACAGGGATCATTTTTCATTTCAGGATCCAGGCGTTGATTCTTAAGTTTAAGGTTCAAAAATCCAAGGAAAACCTTCCCCTATAATATCTTTTATCTTGTCACTTCCTTCCCCATTTTTTCTATCTCCATTGTTTTGGTTTTTGATTTTTGAATTCATAATGGAAAGGTGAAATCAGTTCTAAGATTATGAATTCCTCGTCACCTATTTAAAGGAATAACTAATAAGTTTTTACCTTTTATTTATCACTATATTGGTAAAAAGTAATTTGGGTATTATTTTTTCTCAGGTTTTCATGATTTTTGAGTGAAGTTAGAATGTGAATTGGTTGTTTAATTTGGGGCTTTAGCTTGCAATGATGTTAAGTTAATTTTTGGATCCATCTGTTGGTGTTTTCTTCAAGGTTTAGAATTCATTTATTATGGTGGATGTTTATTATGGATTATTATCTAATTGATAATAGGATATAATTAGTGTATATTGGGATATGCTGTAGTGATCTTTGGAATGGTGAATTTTCTAGCTAGGCGTGTGATATATATGTTGTCTATTTTCAAAAATTATTAACAAGTGTAAACTATATTTTCAAAAGTATTAATGAATTATAATTCAATGGTATTTTTATATAGTAAGTTAATCATTCTCAATGATTTTTCATTTAGATAATGTTATAGAATTTAATTACTCTTTACCTTTTTAGTAAATGTTGTTATATGGATTTTTTTGTCAAGTTGATTCTCTAAGTTATGGAAGAACTCGTGGAATTATTGAGTAGGTATTTTATTTATTGTAAAATATGATTAAATATCACTCAAGGTTAAGATAAAGTTATTGAGGTGATAAACATGTATTTGAAGTGATTGTCGATGAATTTGAGTGGACGATTTTGTTTAAAGCTGAATTTATATGCCCAAAGAAGAATTCTGGAATGAATGATTTTTTTGGTGAATTTGGAAAATTAATATAGAATGTTTTGATACATAAAATTTTGTAAATGGTACATATCATATTGAAAATCAGCAAAGGCTTGATCTTATATTGGTACATAAGATAATTCTAGAGCACATGTAGAAAATTAGTGAAGTCAATATCTTTTGTTGGTATAAAAGAAATTTCAAGATGGTAAAATATATTTTAAGTCTTTTAGAAGATATATAATGGGTGAATTTTGAAATGCAACGAAGGAAAAGATCTTACAGTGATACATATGATATGATGTTTGAGGCATACGAATGATATTTTATAAGTTTTACTAATTAAATATGAAAAAAGGGAAAGAATATACTATGATACATAAGATATTTTGAGAATAAATAATATATATAGTAGTTATAAACAAAGTATCAAAGGTTCTATGATATGTAATAATTTTTTTCTGTTATGGAATATATGCAAAGGCATGTGAATTTACCTTTACTTGAGGATCCCAACTATGTAATGACATACAGTTGGGGGGTTTTCATGTCTTCCATATGCATACATGGTGCTATAAATAACATGTTTTATTGAGAAAATCGAGATTATAGGATGTGTTAACCTCATTCAGATGTTGGAATATGAGCATATCCCTCACTTCGGTCTCTGTGTACACACATTTTTTCCTATAGATATTATACAGGACTACATGCGAGGATGATGGTATGTTTATCTATCCTTATTATATGTTTGTAAAATATGGAAATTTATATGATGAAACTAAAAGTGAAATAATTATATCTATTTGTGGATCTAGATTATATACATTCAAAAAATACTAAACATTATGTCCACACTGACAGTCTTATGTGGGGGAGCCTTTGATCAGATGATGTACATAATTCATAATTATGTACTAAAATTATTATTTTTTGAAAATAAATGTTTTTTTATTAACTATATATTAATTATTATTTTTATTTTAGGTTTCATAGATTCCACATGTTCTCTATAATCACTCACCTTACTACATGGAGATTCTTGATGCCAACACTTGTGTGGTTCCTTTTCTCCATTTTCATAAGGTTGAGTGGCATGATGTTTTTCTGGTTATGAAGTAGTGCAGGTACTTAAATCCCATTTATATGTTACCTAGATAGTTGGAATCACTACATTCCTTGAAGATGTCTAGAAAAATAGATGCAAAATATAGGAGTTTTCATGCACTTTACATTGATATGTGGGGTAGATGTGCAAGTCCCGATTAAAGGGGACATCCATGATGCACATGAATCTATGAAACTAGTTGTATTATGAGCCCTAGTACCATAAGAGGTTGCTTTTTTATGTTACATGACACATATGTGGTTATAAATCCTTGATAGCAAATCCTATTCATATCTTAGAGATCTTATATTAAGTTTAATTGATAGCATTATTTTTTATAGGATGCTTGTATTAGATGCCTATTTAATATCCAAAACCTAAAGAATGGATTTATATTTATCCTGAGCTATTTTAACACATCATTTATAGAGATTTATTAGACAATGGATGAGATATACCTTGAAATTTTCTTTGATGTAGCATAGGATGATAAGCCTCAAACCGATGTGCTACAGGGTGATGACCCTAAAGTAGATGCGCCACATGATAATGTGGCACACAGAGAGGATGTACAACATGATCATCCAAATTATTCTCTCAGTTCACGATGTAGATGAGGCACAACCTCACCATATTCTTCATGCTATATTTCTTTATCAACATATATATTCTACTTTCAACTACTATGATAAAGGGTATACTGACAGGGAGTTAGAACGCTTCTATTGATTTTTATGTTTATTCCCTTTATCAATTTTTGATGTACTACTAATACGTGATCGGGAAATATGTGAATTGACCATTTTTCTTGATGAACAGATGCCCATGGAACTAAAACCATCTACTTCCTATGTGGGAGAGAGTTATTACCAATGGCTATCTTCTTCCCACATGGAAGATAGTTCTAATCATCAATGTTCTTTCTTCCAAGTAAGAGAGAGTTTGGGAGAAGGGGCTTTCAATCCACTACCTATCATGCAAGATGATGTAGAGGCAGCTACAATACTATACAAGAGGAGCATACTCCAGGGCACAATCATCGATGAACACGACATAGGCACATTATCCATACATTGGTATGTGGCACAAATGGGCATCTGAGACAATAACACAAAAAATCAATGATAATTTTTTCCATTCATAAATTTTGATATCAAATATATGCTGTATATTTTTCACATTTTTACATGTTAATTAAAAATGAAATTTTATAAATAATTAATATAATTAATAATTAACCCTAATAATAATTAATTAATTTACTAATATAATTAGTAAATGAGAATATTAATATTAATTTATTAATAAATTAATTAATATAATTAGCAATTAATAAAATAATTTATAATTGATTAATAAATTAATTGAGGTATTTAATAAGTAAGTCTCTCACACTCTTAGGCCAAGGATGACTTCGCTGGAAAAGCAAGTGGGTGGGGGTAACCTCACGTAATAGAAAAAGATTGGATCTTCAAAAAGAAAGGGTACTTAGATTATCAAAAATGGGCCCTGAATTTGGTGGAAAAGCATGCAGTTAGAGGCAACCTCTTCTATGAAATCTCTGCCGGGTGCTGGACTAAACTGCATTGTGGGGAGCATAGAACATACTTGTGTTTGATACATGATCAGATTGTTGAAGGAACCCAAGTTCTATACTGATTTCTTGATAAAATTTATTCATTTTTAGGACTATAAGGTGTGTAAGATAGGGGTTTGGATAGAGTACATGACCACTCAACTATTTCATTTTTGAAAGGAGTTTTAATTTTTTTGTAGAAGAGAAAAAATTACATTTTTTTTGTAATTTTTTCATATCAATATAACCCATTATTCTTATTCATTAATTCATCATTTTATAAAATTAAAATGTTATTTTTGATGAACATTGATAATAAATTTAATAATTACTATTTAATATACCCCCAATCCATTGATATTGTCATGATGAGGGTATGTTGAATTGTAATTATTGAATTAATATTCAATGGCCATGAAAAAGAAAATTTGAATTTTAAGAAACAATTAATGAATGAATATGAAAACTAGGGTTTGTTGATACAAAAAATTTATACAAAAATAATTTTTTTAGTTCTATTAATAGAAAATAAACACTCACTACCAATATGAAAGAGTTGAGTGATCATGTGCTGCATATAAACCCCACCTTCCAAACTTTCTTGTCCATCAAATGAACACATTTTATCCTAAAATTTGGATAAAACATCAGTTCCTTCAATAACTATTTAATGTACAAAACCCATGCATACACCACATCCTCCAGCACCACAATCAAGTCTTGAACCTGGTGGGTGCTGCAAAAAATAACCTATAGCCTCCCATCTATAAATTCCCTAGGAATATCCTAATTCAAGTCCAATATGTCCACCACATAGGATAAAAGATCTATAAAAGCTGTTTCTTCAACTTGGACGACCCCTTAAATGTTTCGTATATGGAATCTCTGAGGTTTCACCAACCATCCATCTCTTCCCCCATTAAAAGAGGCCACAAGATGATGTGAGGGAAGTATATCGACAAGAGTGGGAATGATCATTGCATGTGCAATATAATAAAACTTGAGTAGTGAATCAGGAAGATACTTCTAAAACTCGACACCCTTCATAAGGGAAATCTCTAAGAATAACACAAATATTAGTCTTCACAGGATGGGGAAGTTAACCATTTAAAAGGCATGTGATAAGGGTATGCATGATCCTATGATAATAATGTAGTATCGCATCACCCAATTCTTGACCAACATCTCCAACCATAATGGCACAAGTCCTGAATTAATTCAAATTCTACAATCCCCCAACGAAGTACATGTCCAAGGGCCCCATGTGATTCCATAATTCAATCCTCATTTCATACACAAGATCTATAATAACATGCATGGATTATTCATTGGTGGCCAAGATGTGAGAAAAATATAACAAGGATGGTTTCATGAGTTGATCATACTAATGGAGTATTGTCATCTCTATTTTAGCATAAATCATAATTTTTTCTATGATAACCTATAGACACTACACAGAAGAGACTTAAACCTCTCCCACCCATCCAAATATCCTATATGAAATTCTAGAATTAGGCCCAGCTTCATTATGACAAGCGAGAGGATCCAAACAATTACATGGACAAATTTGTTGATATTTTTAGATAAAAGAAACCCATCCAATGTTAGGATTTTGAAAGGAACAAGCTTTAAGTCACCATTTTACATTTGATCTACCATTATATATATCTCCATCAAAAACCACACTATTTGTTTAAGGGTGGAATGTGAGACCACATAAAAACCATACGGCGGAGATTCCACATTGTCATCCCCCTAATATAATTCATTTTTGGTAAAACCATTGATTGGAGAAAAAACCTTTTCCCTATATTCACTAAAAGCACCATACTTTTAATCATCGAGCATTTGAGGATGGAACCAAGGGAATAAGTAACTTCCTGGAGCCTATGTTAATCTGACTTAACTATCTTGGCCTCCATGAAAGACATTTCAATTGGAAAGATTGAATCCCTAAAAATCCTTGTAATACAGCCCAAACATGACCCACCATCCATGGATTGATTCAAGATTTTATTTTCCTCTATTTTCTTTAGTAATGTCGCTAGATACATTGGAACCAAAGATGATAGGACCGTCTCTATAAAATAGGAATTAATTGGGGTCTAACTAGCTGGTTTGAATGGAGTTCATGCCAACTATTTAGTAATTAAACAACTGGCATGAATTTTTGGATTGGTGTAGTTTGATCCGGTTAGGCCGAATTCTTGTGGCCCACATTGCGCACCAGCACAAAACTTTCACGGGTTGATCTCATTGGGGGTTGGAGGGGGAAACATGCCCTTGCTCTGGGGGTTCGGGGGAAAAAGGCCCCCAACCAAAATTTTGGGGAACTGTATCATCTCTGACCACTATAGCAGAGCTGACTGACCGACACCGACAGACACTGTAGAGATGCGGAATTCCAGCCATAATTCACTATAGATCCTTGGACTTCTATCCAGTAGCCACTATAGCACTTTTGAATTGGATGACCGCTTTTCACTGTAGCAATGCAGACTTCCTGTGCGGTTGGTGGAACAGTTGATCATCTTCTCCATTTGTAGCTCATTTCGGGCTAGGGTTTCTATAAGAAAGAACTTTGAGATAAACTTCTGTAAATTGTGATCCCGATCATAGTGAAGTTATTTTTCCTCTTTGTGGACATAGGGATTATTTCCTGAACCACTTAAATATTCATGTTCTTATTCTTTTTTTCCCTTTTACTCTTATGTGTTTTCACTTTTTTTTTCTGTCAGTGAAACTCCCAACGTTTTCACATTATGAATGGGGTTTGTTCAAGCCAAGAACCATTTACAAAAATAGAAACTACCCATTTAAAAAAAAATAAAAACCCTAAAAAAAATCATGAACTCCTATCACCCATTATGAAGAAGATGGGCCCAAATGGAGTATCAGATTGCATATCTGGATGAGCGGGAGATGATTTGTGTACTTTTGTGCAGTGTTTCCACCAGGTGATCATACATAAACTCAAAATCTGTGATGAAAAAAATCCAATAACAATCTAATGGTCTAATCAATATATGACACCATTCCTCCCAAGATTTTTCCCATATTATAAACACTTATGAAGAATCGTTGCTTGCCATCATAGATCTTGTGAGTGTGATGGTGCCTGATTTTTAGAAGTGGATGGGGCCATTGTACATAATACTTGGTAAGGGATTGCAAAATTTTAAGGAATCTAAGGATTTCTCCATCATGATTAGAGTGGTTGGCGATGTGTGTCCAATATTAGGTGACAAGGCTTTTCATTACTATTGTAGGATAATGTGTTTACTTTTCACAATCCTTTTGAGAGGTGAAATCCCTTGGTATGTGAATCCTTATATATTTTTGTTCTTTCAAGACAACACTCTTGTGATGGGTGTCATGTTCAAGCAGTATCTATAGGTTATGGGCATAGCTGAAGTGTGTGGATGGGTGTACCCAACTTTAATTTCACTATTAACAACGATCAATCCAAGATCCGTCACGTTGATAAGATGCCGGATATTCATAATAGAAAAAATAACGAAAAGGAAATAGGGAAGTCCCAGAACCTTATAGAGGATCATCATATGCTGGTCATAATTAATTTAATTAAAAGGACAATAATTACCTTGATGGAATTATCTCTCTTTTGATGTTTCTGGTCACGATCCAATGTGATCTATAGTTGTTTCATAGATCCAAGTGTAGGATTCCTATAGCAGTGATCCACACATGATCCACATATCTCTGGACATCACAGAAGGGATCTTCAGGTGCTAGCATGGAAGATCCTTTACTTATGATGTCTGGTTTCAATCGCCTTGAGAGCCGCTTCCAAAGCGCTCTCCTTGATCCGGTGGAGGAGGATCTCTCTCATAACTTGAGAGCTTTCTTAGAGGAAAATAATTCTCCCTTGGCTTGAGATATTTCTCTAGATCCATTATTCACAACCACAAAGAATGGATAGATTAATGAGAATAATTTAATTGGGATTTATATTAATTAGAATAATAAAATAATGAAATAATTACCCATAGACATTTATTAATTTCATTTAATTCTTAGTAAGACCTCATGTCTAATAATAACATTTGACTATTATTATTACTTGACATGCACCCAATTAATTACATCTAATATTATTTAATTAAAAATAATAATATTTTACTTCTCACAAATTACCAGAAAAACTACACGGCGTGTATATGAATATACATGGCGTGTATTTTTGTTTTTCCATTTTCATTATTTCTTCCACCACATTTATTAGACCTTGAATAATGATTATTTATTTCTTAAATAAATATCACTGCATTAATCGCTAATAAATATATTATTTTTCCCACAATACATTCTCTCGAATAAATAGTGTTGAAATAAATGCAACCATGAATCCTTGAACAATTATTAAACTAAAATAAGTAATAATCTTTATTCAACTTGTTAAATGAATATTTAACTAAGATACTTGGATACACTTAGTGTGTGAACCTCTAGGCCTCTTTCTCAGTGGAATTAGGTGGAGCCTGTCTAAATTCCAAGGTTAGTGTTTAGAAACACACCAAGGCACCCATAGAGAAAGAAGTTAATGCCACAATGACGCGTCACCTCCTACAAATTCTTACCATGTAATGTAATCCATTTATCTCGATATCTCCAATTAAGCGGGTTGCATGCTAGTGTCATCAACCCATGTTCTCAATTATTCTTTCTTTGACTTTCTAGAATTAAACTTTTCTATTCCTCACCATGGACGTGGATTTATTTAGGCTATATCAATTCCATCAAAGGGCCTGAGATATCAACTTTTTTATGGAACAGAAGGGAAAATTCATTCTCGCATTATCTATTAATGCAGTATTATTTGTGATGCACCCAACATATCCTATCTTACTATGAACAATGTGTCGTCACAATTTTCATCAATACATATAAGTGAGCGAGTTGCAATACCCATTAATAATAATCTTAAAGTCTAAGGACCAATACACATGTCTGAAGATAGGAACATCCAATGACACTATGAAATGTGGATTTTCTACTATCGGGTCTCGTTCTCATAATATCCTCCTCGATATTACCAAGGGAACACACCATGAGAAGGTGCATCAAAGTTTTATGAGTATTCACCCCTAATGGCCTATATTATTTATGTCCCTCAAATAACATTATCCGACCATAGAACATATATTCAAGAATAGTGTTATCGAACTTCTGGGTTCTCATTATAGTAGGGATCCACTATGACCCTTTAGTGAAACAGATATCCTTAAGACATTATCAAATGCATTATCACACAGAAGAACAATCAAGATGTGATAAGGTATTTATTAATATTCAAATCCATAAATAAAAGTTTATCATAAAGTACAAAGTAATTGGTTCTAGTCCACCAACTACAATAGACTCCCACTTGGATTAGATCCAACTGCTAACAACCTTTAACCCGCTAGCTCTCACATGATATTCATGCTTCTTATGAGATATGCCTTTAGTCATGGGGTCCTCTAAATTATATTCCGTGGGAACTATTCTCACTACAAATTCACCCCTTTGATATAAATCCCTCAATAGGTGATACTTTCGGAGAATTTTCTTTGCCCGTTGATGTGACTTTGGTTCTTTTACAAGAGTCACTAATGTAGTATTATCACAATACAATGTGATATGATCTTTACTGTTAGGCACCACATCAAGCTCTTGGAAAAAATTCTGAATCCATATGGCTTCATTCGCTACATTAGAAGCCACTATATATTCAGACTCCACTGTATAATCAATGAAAACTGGCTACTTTGAACTCTTCCATCTCACAACTCCTTCGTTTAGACAGAGAACATATCCTGATTGCAACTTCGTATCATTCTGATCTACCTAAAAACCAACATCAAAATACCCTCTAATGACAATCTATTCATCTAATCCATACACCAAGAACATATCCTTAGTTATTCTCATATACTTAAGGATAGTCTTAACAGTAGTCCAATGTTGTTCCCCTAGATCTGGCTGATATCTATCTATCATACTTAGTGCATAGGCAACATCAAGCCTAGTACATAACATGGCATACATGATGGATCCTTTAATCTAAGCATATGAGATCTTTCTCATCCTATATTTATCCTGTTGTGTTTGAGCACACATTCAATTAGAAAGATATAGTCCATGTGACACTGGAACCAATACCCTCTTGTATTGTTCCATACTAAATCTCTTTAGTATCTAGTCAATGTATGTACCCTGACTTAGTCTATGTAGCCTCTTGGATCTATCATGAATGATCTTGATCCCTATAATTTAGGATGCTTCACCTAAGTCCTTCATGGAGAAAACACTTTTTCAACCATTCCTTAACTGACTGTAAGACTGGTACATCATTTCCAATAAGTAATATGTCATCAACATATATTACTAGGACAATGAACGCATTCCCATTAAAATGTTTATAAACACATGGATCAAATTCCCTCTTAATGAAACCAAATTACTTTATGGTTTCATCAAATCAAATGTTCCATGACCTAGATGCTTTATTTAATCCTTAAATGGATTTCTACAACTTGAAAACCCATTTGGCTTCACCATGTGTCACAAAACCTTTTGGTTATGTCATATAAACATCTTATTGAAGGTTCCTATTAAGGCATGCAGTTTTTTCATAAATTTTCCAAATCTCATAGTCCTAGTAAGTTTATATGGTAAGTATGATTCTTATGGATTTAAACATGGAAATTGGCGAGAAGGTTTCAATATAGTCAACTCCTTGATGAAGTCTGAATACTTTAGCTACTAGCCTTGATTTATAGGTGCTAACTTGACCTTTCATTTCTAGATTTATCTCGAATACCCATTTGCATCCAACATGCTTTACATCAACTAGATCATTGAACAGAACCTATACTTGGTTCAGATACATGGAATCCATCTCAAAATTCATAGCTTTTATCCATTTTGCAGCTTCTGAGCTCTCTATTACTTCCTTGTAGGAGAGAGGCTTATCACTGTCCAACAATAATGATTCACCATCCTGAGTGACTAGGAAACCAAATCTCTCTGGTTCCCTTACCTATTTTGAGATCCTACACTATAATTGTGTTTCTAGAACCTCTTCCATGGGGACTTGTGGAACTCATTCCTATACCAACTCTTTTGTATCTTGAGCATCAACTTAATCAAAGTCAATCGTGATCCCACTATCCTTTTTGAGGATGTGCTCCCTGTCAATAAAGACGACTTTTCTGACAACAGTCACTTTCTTTTCTAAAAGGTTATATAGGTAATATCCTTTTGTTTCCTTGGGATATCCTATAAAGATACACCTCATGCCCGAGGAGCTAGTTTGTTTCCTGATAAGGCCTTAACAAACACCTCACATCCCCATACATGTGTGTGCGACAAAATGGGTTTCTTTCCATTCCATAACTCAAAAGGAATTCTATTTTCCACCTTAGTTGGTACTCAATTTAATGTGTATACTGTAGTTTATAATTCAAATCCCCAAAAGGATAATAGAAGATCTGCATGACTCATCATCAACCTCACCATGTCCAAAAAGGTGCGGTTCCTCCTTTCACTAACACCATTCCACTATGGTGTATAAGGAGGAGTGAGTTGAGATAGAATCCCAGACTCCCGTAAAAGGTCGATCAATTATTGGTTTAGATATTCTTCACTTTGATCTAATCGAAGCTACTTTATCTTCTTACCAAACTGATTTTATGCTTCATTCTTGAATTCCTTAAATTTCTCCAAAGACTCACACTTATAGCTCATTAAGTAGATATAGCCATATTTTCTCAAATAATTAGTAAAAGTAATGAAGTAAGAATATCCAAATCAATATTCTACGAGAAAAGGTCCACACACATCCATGTGTACCAATCCTAGAAGCTCTATGGCCCTTTCATCCTGTCCACTGAAAGGCGGCTTGGTCATTTTCCCTTGTAAACAATCATTACATCTATTAAGCGGTTTTAGCTCAGTAGAGTCTAAATAACTATCTTGGCGGAGCTTTGTCAAGTGCTTCTCGTTTACATGAATGAGACGGTGATGCCACATATAAGGCCCCAGCCTTAAATATTACTTAATCTTGAGTTATTACAAGATTACACATTGAGGATCTTTTCAGGTTTAGAGTTTTAGAGAATTATATCATAAAACTTGCATTACATTCCACATTTAAACAAAGTGCTTACATAAAAGATAGTATTCATTTTTTTCCCATTAACGGAAACATATTTAAAAAAAATAAATCATGGATTCTTTCTTGACACTTCCTTGACACTATCATCAAATCATGTACCTTTCCCTTGACCTGTGAAAAACATTTCAAAAAAACTTGGGATGAGCACAAAAATCTCAGTAAGGGTTATAAAAAATATGGAAAGGAAACATGAGTTCATATATACATAAGAATGAAATCATACTTTACCCATAAAACATAGGCACTTTAACATACCTCCTCAAATCATGAATAAATCATAGAAATCATAAGACATAAAAGGTAACTTGAGGCATTCATAACATTCTTACGTAGGGAGTAACCATCTTGGTTATGTTTGGAATACCCACCATAGTATATTCCCTAAATATCTTCAGAGAAACCTTAACGTTTCACTCCTTCGCGTTACCCAATGCATTGGAGAGCTATATCGGGCTCACCCGCACTTAGTTTGTCACGGAACCACCCATTTTCATAACAATTCCCAAGAACCATAACATAAACGTATCACATAAAACATGCATAAAGTAAACATAACATTTCCACATTTCAATCACAATATAACATTTTAGTATATTGAAATAATGAATCCATTTAAAAAGAAACCATTTCCAAAACTATTTAAAACATTTAATAAAGAGATTTTTGAATCAAAGTGTCCCATACCACCTTGAAGCTTTTAAAATTTTAAACCATTAATATCCATATAAATAAATCCTTAAAACCATTTTGAAAACATGGATATTAATAAGAACAAATAATTAAAACATTTAAAGCGATATTTTGGTTAAAGGGTTTCTACCAAAATTAGAGACACTTGAATACAATAATTGAGGAATAACATTTAGTCAGAACTTTATAATATCATGAGAATAAATTTATTCATGATATATTATTCCAAAGGACAGTATATAAACCATATAAGAGTGAATTGGTGCATAACAACAAAGAAGTCTCAATAGAAATGTCAAATGTGATGAATTCCCTTATAAAGAAGGTATCCTTAAATTAAGGATAATTCAATCTCAAAATTATGTGTGAAAAATATAAATACACCCAATATAAGTGGATATTAAGTGTAAAAAAATAAAAGTTCATTCACACATATTCAAAAGATGACATATTCAATAACTACATGTTGAACCCAAAGAAATCGAAATTGGGTTAAAAAGTTTCCGTTGGTAAAATTCGACAGCCTAACGGCATCACTTCAAAATTCAGAAAATGAGTTGATGAGAGATAAAAAGGTCATCTCATCACTTGGACATAAAATTTACATCAATAAGGATATAAAAGAACATATCCCAGCATAATAGTATGTGAATTAAAAGACATAACAAAAGTAGTCTTTTAAAAAGAGGAGGGTGAAAGGTCCCCTTACCAAGTTGGGTAACTTTCGAAACGTACACCCCATGGAAGAAGGGTCATACAATGAAGATGTGAATACCAATAAATGAAATTATACTAAAAAAAGTGTATAGTAATGGGCACTACATACACCACTCAAAGGAAATTGTGGCAAATGTAGCATAAATCTCACGGGAATAAAAGTGAGATGAAAAACCCCTTATGAAAACTCGGCAGCCTAACGACGCCACTTAAAACTTCCAAAATGGATTGATGAGAGGAAATAGGGTCTATCATTATATGAAAATAAAAATTACAGTAAGAGTAATATAAAATAACATCCCAATCATAAGAAATATGAGCTTAAAAGGAATGACATAAAAGGGTGTACTTAAAAAGAAAGAGAGGAGTAGGATCCCTTACCTCGGGTCCGACTTGACTCGATCGTTCTTTAATCTCCTGAATAATAAACTTGAGTTAATTTCTACTTCCTTAAGAACTTTTTTAAAGTTCATTATTCCTTTTATATCACTTATTACCATGTCATGAACACTATGTAATTATTTTTGTTAATAACAGTCGTTTAAACGATCATTGGTACTTGAGTCAAAATATGCTCTTTATAATTACAAGTTGTTCATGTATCCATTATATCCAGAGTTATAATCATGATTTATATATAATATATATCATATATATACAGTAAATATTAATTTTATACTATTCCATATCATTTGGAGATAAAAAACGGAAAGCACCGTTCATGGAGACGGTAGGCCGTACGTACACATGAACGCTACTTTCATTTTTTTTCTTTTTCATATTAATGGAATTAAAAATAAATGATATATATATATTATAATTACAGTATAATATATATGTTACATAGGTCACATATTTTCATTAATTTCATTCTTTATACATTCCATGTATTGCATGTACGAGTCACATCACTTGAGGGGGTGGTAGTCCGCACTTCCTCATATGAAATTATCGCATTTACACAACATGAAAAGAATAAAGGTACGGTTTAAATATAAAATAAAGAAGCATATAGTAAATATAAATACCATATATATCATATATAAAATACAGTGACATCATAATGGCCACCTTTAAAGGTGTTAAAAGAATATTGAACAATCATCGTTTCGTGAGGTAGAAAATCGCCAACCACAGAAACAGTATGTTCTTTAACCATTAGAAGAAGGTGTGTGTAAGTGTAGCTCAAATAATTCTTATAAAAACATCCTAGTATATTTAAGATACTAGAGTTGTTACAAAAGAGATGAATAAAAAGATTTTAGGGGGTTGGAGAAGCAAAATAAAACCAAAGGACACAAGTGAAGACATTACCTTAAAATCAGGTAACTCCCTTTGGTTTGATCTCAAAGGCTTCCTTGGGAAGACTTCTGACCAAAGTGAGGATTCAAGGAGTTATAGAGGGATTTTTAGAGACAAAATGGGCAGGGGTTGGCCGATCCAAAGGCTTTGGAAGTGTGGGTAAGGAGGTAGAGGTGTGGGCCTTTTATAAGAGGAGAGGAGGGGCACTCTTGGAAAGTAAAGCAATGTTACTTTATTTGAAAATGAGTTTCGGATTTAAAAGGTCCCACATTGATATAATTCTAGGATAAGGTGATAAGGGTTCGAAATATACCTATCCAATAGGTTTTGGACATGTGTAGGTCATATATTTTACATTATATTTTCATTTTATTTAAATCCTTTATTAATGAGGTAATCGCTGCATCATCATGATGTCATAAATAATTTAATATATTTAATGTCTAAAAATTATAAAAAAAATATCATGATGTATTAAATCGTTTTATCTTTATAATTAATATTTATAGTCAAAAATATGACTTGTATAACCCCATATAACAATTGTTTTAGTAAAACATCTCATGTTTGTGTCATTTTTACTTTAACATTAAATAAAAAGTTATTTATGTCATTTTCCAACCAAAGTGGCTCCATGGGGTCCCCAAGTTGATCCATGGATTGCCTTGGTCGTCCATGACACATCCAATGGGGGTAAGACATGTGTCAAGCTCATCTCATATTATTAAAACATTATGTTTACCTTAAACCACACTAATTACCTCTAATCGCGATTAAAACATAAAAGTTACTATTCACAAAAAAATTATTTTAATCCCATTGAACCAAATTTTACTTCTTAATGACAACCATTTATGTAGGATTTTTGAAATTCAAAACACAAAGGTGACAAAGTTTCATTTAAACGAAAAATTAGTTTCTTTAACTACCACTTAGTGGTTTCACTATTCATAAAAAATTGAAGTTCTTCAGAAAAATACCAAAACTTCATGTTAAGATATATTTGATATTCTAAATTCAAAAATTAATTCTATTTTACAAAATTCAAAACATATAAGTTTCATTAATTAATTTAATAATTAATTCCCGCTGTCATAGCAAATAGCGTGTTTTTATGAAACAATAAGTATCAAAAGATTGACAATAGTTTAAGTCCGATTTCAAACTAAAATTAATTTCAATGACCACAATTGGATTAAATGGTAAAAATATATTCTAATTGGACTTTAAAACCTATTAAAAATATAATCTAATCTTATAAATAAATTAGATTAAAAAGTGGTTTTGAATTAAAATACAACATTTTTCACTATTCATTAAAAAATGAACTTTATCGGAAAAATACCAAAAATTTACACAAAGTAAATTTTGATGTCCCGATTCTAAAGAAGAATTTTATTTTGTCAAATATAACACATAAAATTGTCAAAAAGTTGATTTAAAAGAGGTTCTCCTTCAAAAGGCGGTTAATCGACCTTTTAATGAATATTAGAATGTTTACGCTTAAAATTGGATTCATTCGCATTTTTAATCCTCTAATATTTATTGTAAAAAGTAAAAATATTTGAAAAACATATATAATCATTTTGTAGTTAGTTCTATTCATTCCCTCCATCACAACATCTAGGCGTTAACTACCATTTAAAATAATATTATTTTATTATTAGAGTGCAACGTAAGATTTCCAAGAAACTCGTTGTTGTGTATTGGGTACGCCATCGAGCATAGCATCCCCTTTAAAGTAATATTAATATTTTATTAAAAAAATGGATAAATATAAAAATTTCATATTCTTTATTTACCCGGGGTGTTACATCCTTCCCCCCTTTTGGGAATTGCATCCTCACAATTTTAAAATTGAGCTTGGAAACATCCTTGAAAGTACCACATCAGAAGAAGAGTCGGTAAAACAATCACTTTAAAATAAAGAAAGATAAGTACAGAGGTCACCCGAGTTAACCCATACTAGGATTATGTGTAGGAAAACATGGACATGGAGGAGAAAACATAGGGTCATGTTCTGATGGAGAGTGATAGAAAACATGTTTAGGAGAAAGTTAACCACAAGAAAATCACAAACTTGTGATGGGTTAAAAAGTATTCGATTCCTCAATAGGAAAAGTTAATAGACAACATTTTTGTTTTAAGTTAATTTTTATTGAGGAATTTATTCAAAAGGAAACATAATCACTTATCATGTTTAATTTCAACCTTTATTAGATTCCTTACACAAACTCATATTTTCTCCAAAAGATGAGTATTTAGGAAGACTTGTTCATATTAAGAGTACTATAATCAACTTATAGAGAATCACTTAATCTACAAAAGAGAACTATATACTTCCCATGTCTTTAGACTTTAACCAAAACCAAAACCAAAAAGGTTAGTACAAGATCAGATAATCCAGAAAAGGATAACCCTTTATAAAAAGAAAATCTATTCTTAATCTCCAAAATTTTTCCAAAAAAACCCAAAGTTCAACCAGGACCATTCGATAAACAATTTGTCCATAAAATTCTTCAAAGTAAACCAAACTAAGATTGAAACCCAAATATTTTAAGGATTTAGTCACATAGTCTTCTAAGTTAAATCGTAACATTTATCTCCAAACAACATCAGTTGCTCTTAAAGTCTCATATTGAAAAGTAATTAACCTAATCACATATCCTCTATGATAGGTTAATATATTTCCATAAAAAACCCAAAATAAAATTACTCTTAATTCATAAAATCATCTAACTAAAAGGAATCAGTCAAACTAACCAGGGACTTCACGTAGTCCAGTGGTAGGCGATAAACACCAGTCGCACTTTGGCTGTGGGTTCGATTCCCGCAGCTTTGTCCGACACGATGGGTTGTCACACGGTCTGCGTGTTGTCCTTTTTATAAAACTCCAAAAATAACCCTAACATGTTTTAACCTCAATAGTTTCCTTATACCTATCATTTTCATCCAAATTCGTTACGATCTCAACATCTTAATTCTTGAAGTCTTATTTCACCACCATAAGATAAAATAAAACGATTCCCAAAATGAATAACATCATACCTTGACCATGGCATCCACTCGGTTTCATCGTCATATTGCTCACGTAGGTAGAATTCCCATGCATTACAACAATTATTTAGAGATACTTCAAAATCATTTGATTCCTCCATCCAAATACAACTTGTACAACATGGGTCATATGGGTGTTTACAAAAAAACAGTTTTGGAAAATAATCATGTATGACATATAATTCCAAAACATCTGATAAAACATGATTTCTATAAAATAGTTGGACAGAATTTGAGTTGAAACTTTCTATTATTGGTACTTTTAAAATACCTTAAGTATGTGCTGAGAGACTATATTTTAAAATCAAATATAAATAGGTTGTGCAAGGGTCTCCTTCCTCAGCACCATTTTTAAAATCATAATATGTTTCAAATTCTTGTGATAAGGTAAAATATTTGAAAATACCTTGATAATATTTACCTTTATTGAAAATATGAGAATATTGTGAAAATAGTATTTGTCTAAAAACAACCCATGATCCACGATGATAATGAGGTATAGTGGAGGTGTTTGATATCTCAAACAACTGCTTGCAAGTGATTTGTATGCTAGAAAAAGTTTCACAATCATCTGAACATGACTTTTCAATAATTATTGCAAGCATGTCATCAGGAAGAGATAGGAATGTCATTTGAGATCCTTCTCCTTCCATTCGTAACCGACTTTACTTGACCTGAAAAAAGTTATAAAACAAGGATTTAACTGAAATAATAGATATAGGGACTAATCATGTGTCTAACAAAAACTCCTAATCCCTAAAGTTGTCTAAACTGACCTCTGATACCAACTATAAGGCCCCAGCCTTAAACCTTACTTAATCTTGAGTTATTACAAGATTACACATTGAGGATCTTTTCAGGTTTAGAGTTTTAGAGAATTAGATCATAAAACTTTCATTACATTCCACATTTAAACAAAGTGGTTACATAAAATATAGTATTCATTTTTTCCCATTAATGGAAACATATTTAAAAAAAATAAAGCATGGATTCTTTCTTGAAACTATCATCAAATCATGTACCTTTCCCTTGACCTATGAAAAACATTTCAAAAAAACTTGGGATGAGCACAAAAATCTCAGTAAGGGTTATAAAAAATATGGAAAGGAAACATGAGTTCATATATATATAAGAATGAAATCATACTTTACCTATAAAACATAGGCACTTTAACATACCTCATCAAATCATGAATAAATCATAGAAATGATAAGACATAAAAGGTAACTTGAGGCATTCATAACATTCTTACGTAGGGAGTAACCCTCTTGGTTACATTTGGAATACCCACCATAGTATATTACCTAAATATCTTCAGAGAAACCTTAAGGTTTCACTCCTTCGCGTTACCCAATGCATTGGAGAGCTATATCGGGCTCACCTGCCCTTAGTTTATCACGGAACCACCCATTTTCATAACAATTCCCAAGAACAATAACATAAATGTATCACATAAAACATGCATAAAGGAAACATAACATTTCCACATTTCAATCACAATATAACATTTTAGTATATTGAAATAATGAATCCATTCAAAAAGAAACCATTTCCAAAACCATTTAAAACATTTAATAAAGAGATTTTTGAATCAAAGTGTACCATACCACCTTGAAGCTTTTAAAATTTTAAACCATTAATATCCATATAAATAAATCCTTAAAACCATTTTTAAAACATGGATATTAATAAGAACAAATAATTAAAACATTTAAAGCGATATTTTGGTTAAAGGGGTTCTACCAAAATTAGAGACACTTGAGTACAATAATTGAGGAATAAAATTTAGTCAGAACTTTATAATATAATGAGAATAAATGGATTCATGATATATTATTCCAAATGATAGTATATACACCATATAAGAGTGAATTGGTTCATAACAACAAATAATCCTCAATAGAAATGTCAAATGTGATGAATTCCCTTATAAAGAAGGTATCCTTAAATTAAGGATAATTCAATCTCAAAATTATGTGTGACAAATATAAATACACCCAATATAAGTGTATATTAAGTGTAAAACAATAAAAGGTCATTAAAACATATTAAAAAGATGACATATTCAATAACTACATGTTGAACCCAAAGAAATCGAAAGTGGGTTAAAAAGTTCCCTTGGTAAAATTCGATAGCCTAAAGACATCACTTCAAAATTCAGAAAATGAGTTCATGAGAGATAAAAAGGGAATATCATCACTTGGACATAAAATTTACATCAATAAGGATATAAAATAACATATCCCAACATAATAGTATGTGAATTAAAAGACATAACAAAATAAGTCTTTTAAAAAGAGGAGGGTGAAAGGTCCCCTTACCGAGTTGGGTAACTTTCGAAACGTACACCCCATGGAAGAAGGGTCATACAATGAAGATGTGAATACCCATAAATGAAATTATACTACACAAAGTGTATAATAATGTTCAGTACATACACCACTCAAAGGAAATTGTGAAAATGTAGCATAAATCTCACGAGAATAAAAGTGAGATGAAAAATCCCTTACGAAAAATCGGCAGCCTAACGACGCCACTTAAAACATACAAAATGAATTGATGAGAGGAAATAGGGTCTCTCATCATATGAAAATAAAAATTACAGTAATATTAATATAAAATAACATCCCAATAACAAGAAATATGAGCTTAAAAGGAATGACATAAAAGGGTGTACTTAAAAAGAAAGAGAGGAGTAGGATCCCTTACCTCGGGTCTGACTTGACTCGATCGTTATTTAATATCCTGAATAATAAACTTGAGTTAATTTATACTTCATTAATAAACCTTTTCAAGTTCATTATTCCTTTTATATCACTTATTACCATGTCATGAACACTATGTAATTATTTTAGTTAATAACTGTCGTTTAAACGATCATTGGTACTTGAGTCAAAATATGCTCTTTATAATTACAAGTTGTTCATGTATCCATTATATCCCGAGTTATAATCATGATTTATATATCATATATATCATATATATCCATTACATATTCATTTTATACTATTCCATATCATTTGGAGGTAAAAAATGAAAAGCACCGTTCATGGAGACGGTAGGCCGTACGTACGCATGAACGCTACTTTCATTTTTTTTTCATATTAATGGAATTAAAAATAAATGATATATATATATATATATTATAATTACAGTATAATATATATGTTACATATGTCACATATGTTCATTAATTTCATTCTTTATACATTCCATGTATTGCATGTACGAGTCACATCACTTGAGGGGGCGGTAGTCCGTACTTCCTCATATGAAATTATCGCATTTACACAACATGAAAAGAATAAAGGTACGGTTTAAATATAAAATACAGAAGCATATAGTAAACATAAATACCATATATATCATATATAAAATGCAGTGACATCATAATGGCCACCTTTAAAGGTGTTAAAAGAATATTGAACAATCATCGTTTTGTGAGGCAGAAAATCGCCAACCACAGAAACAGTATGTTCTTTAACCATTAGATGAAGGTGTGTGTAAGTGTAGCTAGAATACTTCTTATAAAAACATACTAGTATATCTAATATACTGGATTTGTTACAAAATAGATGAATAAAAATATTTTAGGGGGTTGGAGAAGCAAAATAAAACAAAAGGACACAAGTGAAGACATTACCTTAAAATCGGGTAACTCCCTTTGGTTTGAGCTCAAAGGCTTCCTTGGGAAGACTTCTTCCCAAAGTGAGGCTTCAAGGAGTTAGAGAGGGATTTTGAGAGACAAAATGGGTAGGGTTTGGACGAGCCAAAGGCTTTGGAAGTGTGGGTAAGGAGGTAGAGGTGGGGGCCTTTTATAAGAGGAGAGGAGGGGCACTCTTGGAAAGTAAAGAAATGTTACTTTATTTGAAAACGAGTTTCGGATTTAAAAGGTCCCACATTGATATAATTCTAGGATAAGGTGATAAGGGTTCGAAATATACCCATCCAATAGGTTTTGTACATGTGTAGGTCATAGATTTTACATTATCTTTTCATTTTATTTAAATCCTTTATTAATGAGGTAATCGCTGCATCATCATGATGTCATAAATAATTTAATATATTTAATGTCTAAAAATTATAAAAAAAATATCATGATGTAGGAAATATTTTTAGATTTCTAATTAATATTTATAGTAAACAATATGACTTGTATAACCCCATGTAACAATTGTTTTAGTAAAACAGCTCATGTTTGTGTCATTTTTACTTTAACATTAAATAAAAAGTTATTTATGTCATTTTCCAACCAAAGTGGCTCAATGGGGTCCCCAAGTTGACCCATGGATTTTCTTGGTCGGACCTGACACATAAAATGAGGGTAAAACATGTGTCAATCTCATCTCATATTATTAAAACATTATTTTTACCTTAAACCACACTAATTACCTCTAATCGCGATTAAAACATAAAAGTTACTATTCACAAAAAAAATTATTTTAATCCCATTGAACTACATTTTACTTCTAAATGACAACCATGTATGTCAGATTTTTTAAATTCAAAACACAGAGGTGAAAAAGTTTCATTTAAATGAAAAATCAGTTTCTTTAACTACCACTTAGTGGTTTCACTATTCATCAAAAATTGAAGTTCTTCAGAAAAATACCAAAACTTCACCCTATGCTATATTTGATATTATGAATTCAAAAATGAATTCTATTTTACAAAATTCAAAACACATAAGTTGCATTAATTAATTTAATAATAAATTCCCGCTGTCATAGCAAATAGCGTGTTTTTATGAAACAATAAGTATCAAAAGATTGACACTAGTTTAAGTCCGATTTCAAAGTGAAATTAATTACAATGACTAAAATTGGATTAAATGGTAAAAATATATTCTAATTGAACTTTAAAACCAATTCAAAATATAATCTAATCATATAAATAAATTATATTAAAAAGTGGTTTTTAATTAAAATACAACATTTTTCATTATTCATTAAAAAATGAACTTTATCGGAAAAATACCAAAAATTTACACAAAGTAAATTTTGATGTCCCAATTCTAAAGAAGAATTTTATTTTGTCAAATATAACACATAAAATTTTCAAAAAGTGGATTTAAAAGAGGTTCTCCTTCAAAAGGCGGTTAATCGACCTTTTAAAGAATATTAGAATGTTTACGCTTAAAATTGGATTCATTAGCATTTTTAATCCTCTAACATTTATTGTAAAAAGTAAAAATATTTGACAAACATATATAATCATTTTGTAGTTAGTTCTATTCATTCCCGCCATCACAACAGCTAGGCGTTAACTACCATTTAAAATAATATTATTTTATTATTATAGTGCAACGTAAGATTTCCAAGAAACTCGTTGTTGCGTATTGGGTACGCCATCGAGCATAGAATCCCCTTTAAAGTAATATTAATATTTTATTCAAAAAAAATGGATAAATATAAAAATGTCATATTCTTTATTTACCTGGGGTGTTACACCACAACTGGGTGTTTTATGAGTCATGTGATATTTTTTCATTATCGATTTCCAACACTTGGTTTTTGTAATTTAATACATACACAACATTATTTAAATGCGTCGTACCATAACATTTGTTGTTCTCATAAAAGAAACAACCCTTATTTCCAAAATTTAAAATAAATCTATCCATATCCAAACATGATACAAAAATTATGTTCTTGGTAACACTAGGTACATAATAATAGTTATGTAAAATCAAAAGCATTTCAGTTGGCAATGAAAGATGGTTATTTCCAATGGCCAATTCATCCAGGCTCACGCCATTGGCAGCTCAAAGATACACCTCTCCTCTAAAAATATTTCTAAATCTACTTGGTTCCTGCATTTGAATATAGATGTGAGCCCCACATACTATATCTAATAACCAATGTGTATAAATGGAAAGATTACACTTGATAAAAAATGAACCTTTAGTGTACCCATGCTTCTGGGTGCAGTTTATCTTCCAGTGGCCGTGCTTGCCACATGCAAAACATATTACCTCCCATTCCTTGCCCTGCCTATGGATCTTCCCCTTCTTGGAGGGACAATGCTCGGGGGATTCAAACCGTTTATAAATCCTTATCCCCTTTGCCTTGTCCTTTATCTTATTATTCACCATAAGGACTGTGGGTTTTTCATGCACCATGTCCTTATCTACCTGGAGAATCAAGGTCATAAGTTCAGATAGACTCTTCTCATTTTTGTTTGTGTTGTATTTGAAAATAAAGCTAGATAAGGTCTTGGAAAGTGATAATAGAATGAGATCTGTACACAACTCATCTGGGAACTTAATACCTAAGATGTTCAGGAGTTCAATGTAGCCAATAAGCTTGAATACATAAGGCCCAGCTGGCGCAGACTCTCCAAGAGTAGTTGTGAACAAAGCATTGGAGATCTCATATCTCGAATGTCTCTACTTCTCTTGATATAGATCCTTAAGGTGAGACATCATGATATACGCGTCCATGTTTTAATGTTACTTCAAAATCTCATTAGATATGGCTGATAGCGTGAAACATTGGACATATGCGGCATCATCCAAATGTTTCATATAGAGAGATATTTCCTCATCACTAACCTCATTTCTAGGCATAACTAGAATAGGGTCCTCCATCACATAAAATTTCCTCTCATGGTGAAGGATGATGCGTAAACACCTCTGCCACTCCTGGAAATTGGTGCTAGTGAGAAGGTTTTCCTTCTCGAGTATGGTTTGAAATGATATATTTGATGTCATTTTTATTTTAGTTTCTACAAATTAAGATGCGAAAATATTTATTAATTTATCATGATAAAACTATAACAAATAAATAAATTAATACTTATTAGTCTCCCACTATTTTATCAAAATCCAATAGCCCTCACCATTGACTTCATAATATTTTTTTACTGAATATTCTAGTGGAAATGATCCATATTGCTCTTTTCATTACCCCAACTAGGGTTGGTCAAGAAATTTGAAAGGTTTTAGGTAGGCATTACAAATTACAACTGCATTAACTTGTAGCTCCTTGATCTGTTGAGTGGACTCTCCTATCCTAAAATCCTTTTATTTTGGATTTCCTCAACCTTTGCCTCTTGGTCACACTAAGTCCTACTGTGATAGTCAACCCTTGATGTGAACCAAATAAATTCAACCCAAAACCTCAAATTAGAATTACCTAATAATTGAAAGCACCCCAACTAGGGTTGGTTAAGCACTTTGAACTATGGTTTGATTATAACCAAGATTATGGAAGGCTATACCGACTTAATATTTCCTTGAAGGATTTTATCCTTATACGTAAATTTTAATTTTATTATCTTTCTTACATGATTTTTAACATTATGTGGGATATACTAAATTGATTAACCATGTCTAAGATAATATTTACGCATAATCCAATATTATTTTAGTTTCATCTTGCATGCTTGTTTAATTCATTAATTATGTGATCGCGACAACACACCCAAAATAAATAAACCATGAAACTGACAGAAATAAAATAAATAGAATGATCATGAGATTGTTCTATTGGTTAGTTTATCTAGTAGTTGATAAACTAACCCAATACATAGGGGGGAAACACCTTGAACCTTTTGGTTTCATGTTTATATCTTTCCACCTATCCACCTTTATAACTCATTGGGTTGGTTTCACCTTAGCTCCTAACTTGAACTTCCTCCACAATCTTGTGAGATCCATCCATTACATATAATTTTATCTCACACGCAGGTGAGGAGTAAAATGGGGTTTTACATACAAGAAAACTTGGGCACGTAGGCCCTACATATTAATGAGGAGAAGGCTCGCCGGCCAACAAATTTAATTTAAATAAATAAATTAAAATAAATCATCCACATACAAAGGTCATGGTATAGATCATGATCATCCATACATGCAACAATATTTACGCATAAATAAAACTAGCATTCAATTCTTTAATCATTCTTGTTTAAGATAAATCACACTCGAATCAATTAATTATCATCTTTAATTAATCAATCCTTTTATCTGAAACCTTTTTTTAAATTTCCTTGAGATTCTCATCCATCATAATTTTAAACAAATAAATTCATTTAAAATTATCTTTGTACATAACTTGTACCTTGGAGGCAACCTAGTGAATTCCCATTCATAACTACCCAATGAGTAGAAATGAACATTACGTAGATGTTAAATTAAACACATATATATAAAACACCTACCATGTGTTGTGCCCCAACTTCACACCTGCACCATGGTACACGTCTCAAGGGATTGTATAATATAATAATAAATTTTAATAAATATGCATAATTTGGATTATTACACGGTTTTTACTATCATTCTCCGTCCATATGAAGTACACACATGGGGATAAGATGTGTATATGTACTTTGAAAATCTTCGAAGTACATGACGTATCTAGTGGCCCACATGCCGTGCAGTATCCGCGTTACACGGTCTCCATCCGGGCAAGCCGTGTACGGGGTACATGGTCCAACCCTAACCCGAAGGGACTACACACTGTGTCCGGTAGGCCATAATGTGTGTAACCCGAAAACTGTGTGCCACTTATTCCTAGTCAACACACGGAGTCATTAAGACTTAGAGAAACTCTAATCGCATGACTTGGTTTGGCGGACTAGTCCCGATGCATTAAACCTTGACTACACGACGTGTACTGCCAAATACACGTCGTGTGTTCTAGTATTGTATGTCCATGAACCTTTGGAACCTCTAGATGAGATTCTCTATTTTATTTTAATCAAAATTAAAAGAAAATATTGTTTCTATAAGGTGAACAAGAAATGAAAGAGGAGGAACAAATCTTGAGATTCAGATTTACAAAACGATTAACTTGAATTGAAAAAACTAAATTATTAAATGTGTAAATCATCAACGAAAAACTAAATAATTATAATCAATTATATGACCATTATGATACCACTTGTAGGTTCCAAGCATAGTAGAAGTGCGTGGATGGATGTACCCAACTTTAATTTTACCGTTAAAAATGATCAATCTGAGATCTATCATGATGATAAAAAGTAGGATCTTAGAAATAGAACAAAGAAAGAAAAGAAAATAGGGAAGTTCTAGAACCTTAGATAGGATCATCATATGTTGTTTATAATTAATTTAATTAAAAGTACAAGAATTACCTTGATGGAATTCTCTCTCCATTGATGTTTCCTTTCACGATCCAATGTGATCTATCATTGCATCACAGAAGCCAAGTGTAAGCTTCCTCTAGAAATGATCCAAACGTGCTCCACGTATCTATGGATGTCGGCAAAGGGACCTTCAGGTGATATCATGAAGGAGTCTTTGCTTGTGATATCCACCTTCGATCATGTCATGACCCGTCCTCGGGACCCGTCCCATGACTACCCCAAGCCCGCCTCCCATAGGCCAGGGGCTGGCGACTAACACCAGGGCGTAAATCCCGACAAAAAGGGGAAGGTATTTCCTTTATAAAGTAAACAAACACTACAGAGTAAGCAAGAAGAATTATACACTAAGTAAAACTGGATACAATAGTAGTGCGGAAAGTAAATGGGACAGAATATAAGCCCAAACTGAAATTAAAGTACAACTGGAAAGAAGGTACAACAACTGAAAGTAAATCAGCAACGTCGAGCTGTCCACTGGAAGTCCCACATGAAGGGTGGGTACAGATAGCCTCCTCAGCTACTCGGGTCCAGCCGCCTACTCCGTGTACGTCCTGCCCATTGGTCCACCTCCAAGTACAGACTTGCTCCACAAGCCTCAACCACAATCAGCGCTGTCCATCGTCTTCATCCAACACAACATAGTGCGGGCATAGCCCGTGCAGGGGTGAGTATACGCTACTCAGTAGGGACCCTGAGACCCCCGAAGGTCTGCAAGAATCCACAAAGGATAATCCAAAAAGGAAAGATACAATCATGAAGTAACAAACAACACTACTTAGGTATATGACAATACATATACCTAAGTCATCAATTCTCGTTCGGCTCCAACATCCAAGCCCAAGTTCGATCACGTCCTCATAGGAGTACAACCCAATCCACACAGGATAACACAACTCAATCCACATAGGAAAGCAAGTCAATAATATTGAAGATATTGATTGAAATTCAAGACTCGGATCACACAGGTATACTACTTCATAAGGTGATAGAGATGATCATATATAGCCACTGATTCATCTACGCTGGGACCCACATAGGATACTAAACCAGCTAAATTGTCGGACCCACATAGGATACAAACCAGCTACTCTACCAGACCCACATAGGATATTAAGAACAGAGTCAAACACTGCCAGAACCACATAGGATACAAGAACAGTAGTCATCGCCGTCGAACCCACGAAGGATTTCAGTACAGTCTTCATCGCTGCCGAACCCACGGATGATTTCAGTGCAGTCTTCATCGTCATTGAACTCACGGAGGATTTCAGTACGGTCTTCATCGCTGCCGAACCCATGGAGGATTTCAATGCATTTTTCATCGCCGTCGAAACCACGAAGGATTTCAGTGCGGTCTTCATCGCTGCCGAACCCACGGAGGATTTCAGTACAGTCTTCATCATCGTCGCAATCGCAGCCAGCTCTAGGGTTCCCGCACACAACATGCTCGATTTCGGGAGGGTCCGCTCCATGAGCCAAGGGGTCGATATATAAACTGAAACTTATTTCGGAGTTGATGTATCTCAAAGTTCCGTCTCGACAAGAGGAACTCAACATGATAGATGGCGCGTCAATCGAACGCCCGGTCTGAAAGTTATTGGCCTTTTCGTTCCAGGGGCCCAGTTGGTTTTTAATTCAAAACCAACCCGACCAAACTCCAACTGTGTCCAAACCTCGAGAGGAGTAAGCCAAAAGGTCCTTATCACTAAGAAGAATCCAACAAAGTCAACGGCACGTCAATCAGACGTCCGGAGCTCAAGTTATAAGCGTTTCCGCTCCGAGGGCCCGGTTGGTTTTGTGCTCGAACCAACCTGGCTGTATCCAAAGTTCTCTGAAACCATGAGTTTAATATACCAAAATGACCGCCTCGATCTAAGTATCTCATCGTAGTGGAAAGTGCGTCGATCGGAGGTCCGTAGCCCAAGATATGGGCAAAAGAACGAACATGTCTGGTTTTAGGGGGTTTTGGGCCAGGACCGACCCGGCCCGAGACCCCCTGGGTCGGCCCGAACCGGGTCGACCCGAACCGGGTCTGGGTCCAGCCCTTTAGGGAGCGGCCCAGCCTGGCCGACGCGGCGCAGCCCGCCCCGGGGTGGCCGGTCCGGCCTGGGTCGCCGGTTGGCCTGGCACGGGCGCAGCCCGGTGTGGCCAGCTCGGTGCTGGCCGAGCCGCCGCGGAAGGGGGGGGGGGGTGCGCTGCCCCCCTGATTGAAATCACGCCCCCCCACATGGGGGCCGCTCCCTTTTCCAGCCGGGGGTTACGACCCCCGGTTTCCCTTCCGAAATGGCCGGCCCGGTCCGGCCGGCTGGTGCTGCCGCCATGGGACCCCGCGGTCCCGCCCCTCTGAGGTGCCGGCAGCCGGCGGTTCCGGCCGCCCCGCCTTGCACCGCCGCAGATTTGAGCCATAGCCTTGTCCGACCGGTGCGGCGCGACGACGCCGCACTTATTCTTTGTTCCGCGCGGTGCCGTTGCACCGCGCTGCCTTTAATCGTGCCGCGATCAACACAACATCAAAGGGGGAGGAGGGTCGGCCGTGTTCGTGCAGTCCGACCTCCTCCCATTAATCCGATATCAAGAGGCTTAAGAATTGGATGTTTGGACAGCAACAAAAAATTCATGAACCAAAATCAAACCCCTTCCTCAAGGTGTTGTCGAATGAAGGTTCGTCGCGGGAAAAGGACTTCGCGAAAGACGGCGTCGCGGAAGGAGTATCGTCGGCGTCATGGTACACGGTGTCGCGGTACATGACATCACGGGGAAGAGGACCGTCGGCGTCGTGGTACACGGCGTCACAGAGAATAGGACCGTCGGTGTCGTGGTACACAGCGTCGCATCGTCAATCTGTGAGGAATTAGCATTCTTCGCCGTCCTTCGTCGGAGGCCGACGTTCTTCGTCGGTGACGGTGCGTTCTTCGTGTTCTTCAAGGTGGAAGATGAGGATTCCAAAGCTTGAGCAATTCCTTTCTAACCTTCTCTCACAACGGAACAACCCTTAAAGAAATAAGACTTTGTCTTATTTAATTAACACACGCAAGCCAACATTCAATTCGAAATTCAAAATGAATTAAAGAATTGATTACATTGAATAACTTAATTCAATTCATTAATTAAGAGAGTTGACTTGGTATTTAAAAGGGGTGCTGGTGAGTTGCATATTAAAAGCACGAGAGGGAGGTTAAAAGGGATTTGAAGGGGTGGGGCTCGTGTGGGACCCACTTCACTAATATCCTACCTAGTGGAGTTAGGATATTAGTGGGTCCCACTCCAACCACCGATCATAGGTTTAAACTATCTAGAATAGAAATAAAATTTGTAGCACAATATTTTATTTTATTCTTTAGTTAACCCATTTAATCAATAACCTCACCTGAGAAAACACAACTCCGGAAAAGGTGTTCTTAAGAAATTACCGGCGCTGCAGTTTCATCGGTGCCCTCATATTTTGATTCTGAGCACCGATTCAAAAGTTAGGAAAACCTGCTCATTCGTTTATTGAACGTACCCAGGCTAAACTTCGGAAAATGATTCCGGGCACACCGATCCTCAGAATCAGGTTCTGTCAGAAACTGCATTCTTGTAAAATCCCAAAGAAAATTAAGAAAAAATTTCCCTTGAATTTTACGGGTCTTTACATTACTCCCACCTCAGGGATTTATGTCCCCGTAAAGATACATCATAAACTAGGGGAACAAATGAGGGTATTGAGCATGCATCTGAGCCTCCTACTCCCAAGTGCTCTCCTAGAGGTTGTTGTGATACCATCTGATGAGCACTAGAGGTATCGAACGTCCATGTAGGAACCGCTCCTGTCGATCCTCGATCTCCACTGGGACCTCCGCAAAAGTCTCCCCATCGTCAATGTCCAACTCCCCATGGTCGATGATATGCGTCAGGTCATGCACGTATCTCCTCAGCTGAGATACGTGGAAGACGTCGTGCACCCGATGCAACTGAGGTGGTAGATCTAGGCAATAAGCCACCTCACATATCCTGCTAAGGACCTAGAATGGTCCGATGAAGCACAAAGATAAATTGACTCCCCGACCAAATCTCCGTAATCCACATCGAGGTGAGACCCGCAAGAAGACGTGGTAGCCATCCTTGAACTCCAGTGGCCTCCGCCTCCTGTCATCATAAGACTTCTTCCAGCTCTGAGATGTCCTCATCTGCTCCTAGATGACCTGGACCTTCTCTGTCATGGCCTGGACCATCTCCAGTCCCACAAGTGCTGACTCCCCAGGGTCTTTCTAGCATAGAGGTTATGTGCAAGGTCGGCCGTACAATGCCTCGTATGGTGCCATCTCGATGGTGGAGTGGTAGCTGTTGTTGTACGCGAACTCCACCAAGGGTAGGTGGTCCTACCACCTACGACCAAAGTCAAGGACACATGCACGAAGCATGTCCTCGAGATTCTGAATGGTCCTCTCCGTCTGACCATCCATCTGAGGGTGAAAGGCGGTGCTCAGACATAGCTGCGTCCCGAATGCCTCCTACAACCCCTTCCAAAGCCAGGAAGTAAAGCGAGCATCTCGATCGGAGACGATAGCTGATGGAACACCATGAAGTCATACGATCTATTGAATGTAGAGGCGTCCTAAGCTCTCCACTGAGCCCTGCTCTCTGATGGGTAAGAAGTGAGCCGAAATGGTGAGTTGGTCGAAAATCACCCAAATGGAGTCGCGACCTCTGGAAGTACGTGGAAGTATAGTCACGAAATCCATAGATATCCCATCCCACTTCCACTCCGGGACCTCCAAGGGCTGCACCAAGCCTACTGGTACCTTGTGTTCTACCTTCACCTGCTGACAGGTGAGACATCGAGAAACAAACTCAGCTATAACCTTCTTCATACCCGGCCATCAGTGCTGACGTCTGAGATCCTGGTACATCTTCGCCACTCTTGGATGTACCGCTAAAGGGGAAGTGTGAAACTCCCTCAGCACCTCCTCCTGTAAAGCAGCCGGTACCATGGTAAGTCCTCTAAAAAGGACGAGGTGCTCTCCCCCCATAGATAATCCATCAAGTGCCTGTCCTGAGGATATCTGTGCATGCTGCGTCTCACAGTCAACATCCCCACGCTGTGCCTCTCTGACCCGCTGAAGAAGTGGAGGAGTGACTGTGAGTGAATGAAGAAAGAATGCTCCATCTCTATCCACGAAGGATATCTACAAAGCGGCTAGCTTCTCCGTCGCCTCCCCGAGTAGCTGAATGATCGTCCTCCTACTGAGGGCATCGGCTACTACGTTCCACTTTCTAGGAGTATAGACTATCTCAAAGTCATAGTCCTGGAGGAACTCGAGTCATCGCCACTGTCTCAGATTTAGGTCCTTCTACAAGAAGATGTACCTGAGACTCTGGTGGTCAGAGTAGACTGTAAAGTGCTCGCCCATCTGGTAGTGTCACCACATCTTCAGAGCGAAGACCACTGCTACTAACTCCAAGTCATGGGTAGCGTAGTTCTTCTCATGCCGCCTCAAATGACATGATACATAGGCGATCACGTCCCACTCCTTCATCAGGACACATCCGAGTCCGGTCCCTAATGCATCGTAGTAGAATATGTACCCTACTCTTTCCTCTGGTAGCCTCAAGATAGGTGCGCTGGTCAATATCTGTCTCAGCTCCTGGAAGCTCTGCTGACATCTGTCTAACCACACGAAGGGTTTCTCCTTCTTTTTCAAAGATGAGAGTGGTGCCACAACTCTGGAAAAGTCTGGTACAAATCTCCGGTAGTACCCAGCTAGACCCAAGAAACTCCGCACCTCCGTCACGCTCCTGGGTGGCTCCCAAGCTAGCACCGCCTCGATCTTCGCAGGATCCACCGCAACTCCCACCTCAGAGATGACGTTTCCCAAGAATTGGACCTCACGTAACCAGAACTGACAATTTGAGAGCTTACCATAAAGCTGGTGCTCTCGGAGTGTGTCTAGTATGACCCGCAAGTGGTAGGCGTGATCCTCCTCAGTGGTCGAGTATATCAAAATGTCATCGATGAAGACCATGACAAATCGATCGAGGTATGGCTGAAAGATCCTATTAATGAGACCCATGAACACTGCTGGAGCATTGGTTACGCCAAAAGGTATAACCAAGAACTCATAGTGGCCATACCGACATCTGAAGGCCGTCTTCTGCACGTCCTCGTCTCGAACTCTGAGCTGATGATAGCCTGATCTAAGGTCTATCTTTGAGAACCACCATGCTCCCTTGAGCTGATCGAAGAGGTCGTCAATCCTCGGTAGCAGATACTTGTTCCTCACGGTCACCTGGTTCAGGTGACGATAGTCGACACACAGTCGCAAGCTCCCGTCCGCCTTCTAGGTGAACAATATCAGGGAATCCCAGGGTGAAACACTGGGTCGGATGAATCCCTTGCCCTGAAAGTCCTCCAGCTGTAGTCGTATCTCTCGAAGCTTAGCGGGAGCCATCCGATATGCTGGAGGGGATATCAGGGCTATCCCGGAGTACATGCCAATATAAAAGTCTACCTCTCTGCGAGGAGGTAGTCCTGGAACGTCGTTAGGAAAAACATCTGCATACTGATCTACCACTACAGGAAAACTCAGACTCCGCACGTCAACTGCTCCTAGGATGAGGCTAGCCAACTGATTAGTGATGGGATTTCCTCTCCTCTGCATGAGTCCATCCTGTGCTGCAAAGGCTCCCTTATCACTGGTGAAGGTGAACCTGCTCCCGTCGGTGCATACACACCGCACCTTGTGCCTAATACAGTCGATATGAGCATGGAATGTGGATAACCAATCCATGCCCAAGATGACATTGTAAGGCCTCGACACCGCTACAAGAAGATCCCAGCTGAAGCTCTCACCTCCTAGAGTAAGCTCACACTACCGGCACCAGTGCGTAATCATCGAGTCTGCTGCCGTAGAAGTATCTATCCATAAGGATCGAGCCAACGACTCCATCAGAATCTCCGAGATCCGAACAAGGGCAGCGACAATAAAAGAATGACTCGCTCTTGTGTCTATAAGAACTGCAGCAAGGGTGTAGTAGACATAGATAGTACCTCGAATCATCTCTGGCGCGCCGTGGTCGTAGGCCTCTGCTGCCTGAAGCTGAGCCTGTCTCTACCCGCCAGCTCCCTGTGGTCGAGGTGGATCTCCTGGTGGTGGTGGTGGTAAAGCCTCAAAGCGTCTCCCACCACCCGCTGCTCGACCAGCTCCCCTGCCTCGTCCGCCTGCTCTCAGAAGACCACCATGGTCGACCCTCTGCCTCTGCCTGGGTGGCCCCTCAACCGTCTGCTGCTCCTCTGCACGACGGGTCGGGCAGTCACGAGCCATGTGGCCCTGCCCACCGCATGCGTAGCACTTCCTGCTCCTCGGAAGGCTGGCTCTACGCCGTGTGCCCCTCACCTCTGAGCCAGTGTCCTGAGGTCGTCTTCCTGATGGTCCAATCTGCCTGGATCCCTGTGACATCCGTTGACTACCAGCTACAGATTACTCTGCTACGTGCCGCCCTATGGTAGGTCTCGCTGCTGGCGTAGGCTCAGAAAGAAAGCTCTCTATGAGAAGAGATCGCTCCAGTAATCCTTCCTATTTCGGAATGCTGAGAGAGATAATTGATGCCATGATCTCATGCCTCAAGGTCCGGGCTCGAAAGAATGGGTCCTGTACCATGTCCGTCGAATAGCGTGAGAGATCGGTAAATCTTGCCGAGTACTGGGCGACCTTCATGATGCCCTGCCGTAGCTGTAGAATCTCCTGAATGCGCACCGCACAGAGGGTGGCTGGGACGAACTCCGAGTAGAAGAGGCTCTCAAAGTCCGTCTAGAGAAGAGATGCCTCGTCGTGCACCTGGAGCATCAAGATCCACCATCTGCCTGTTGTCGCGTGCAGGAGGCTCGCTGCGAGGATCACAATTAGGTCAGCTGGTGTCCCCACTAACTTGAAAACTCTCACAACCGCCTCCAGCCAATCCTCGGATACCTGAGGGTCCGTCTCCCCGTGAAACCTGGGCGGTCTCTAACGCTGAAACTCGTACAGTGCACTAAGGCGACGTGCACTATCAGCGGATGGGCTGGTAGCATCGGTGGCTCGACGGGTAGTGGTACCGCCAGTGCCTCCGCTGAAAAAGGGCCCTGCACTGAGGCCTTGTCGCTCGGTGGGCTATCAGCTCACATAAAACTCGGAACCCTAGCTGGCTGCCGTTGTGGGGCCATCCTGAAAAGAAACAGGTGCGCCACAGTCAAACAGTATACCTGGTGAGATGACACAAAGTAATCACAAAGAAAACTTTTGAAACACACATGAAATCAATGTTTTCGTGCATTGAGTCAGAAATCAGAAGTCAGGGTCCTGGTGTATGGATACGTCGGCCTCCGCACCAACACTGGACTCCCTGGACTAATAACCACACTCAATACCCTTAACACTATTGCTTCACATAGAAGAAATATCAGAGTCCTGAGTTCTGCGGTAGAACTAAACTCCTCTGATACCAATTTTTCATGACCCATCCTCGAGACCCATGCCATGACTATCCCAAACCCGCCCCCCATAGGCCAGGGGCTGGACACTAGCACCAAGGTGTAAATCCAGACAAAAAGGGGAAGGCATTGTCTTTATAAAGTAAACAAACACCACAAAGTAAGCAAGCAGAAGTATACACTAAGTAAAACTGGATACAATAGTAGTGCGGAAAGTAAATGGGACAGAATACAAGCCCAAACTGAAAGTAAAGTACAACTGGAAAGAAGGTACAACAACTGAAAGTAAAGCAGCAACGTCGAGCCATCCACTGGAAGTCCCACCTGAAGGGTGGGTACAGATATCCTCCTCAGCTCCTTGGGTCCAGCCGTCCGCTCTGTGTATGTCCCTCCTAGTGGTCCACCTCTAGGTACCGACTTGCTCTACAAGCCTCAACCATGATCAGCGTTGTCCGTCATCTGCATCCAACACAACGTAGTGCAGGCATAGCCCGTGTAGGGGTGAGTATACACTACTCAGTAGGGACCCCGAGACCCCCGAAGGTCTCCCAGAATCCACAAAAGATAATCCGCAAAGAAAAGATACAATCATGAAGTAACAACCAACAATACTTAGGTATATGCCCATACATATACCTAAGTCATCAATTCCTGTTAGAATCCAACATCCGAGCCCAAGTTCGATCATGTCCACATAGGAGTACAACCCAATCCACACAGGATAACACATCTCAATCTACATAGGAAAGTAAGTAAATCATATCGAAGATATTGATTGAAAGTCAAGACTCAACTCACACAGGTATACTACTTCATAAAGTGATAGAGATGATCATATATAGCCACTAATTTATCTAAGCTGGGACCCACATAGGATACTAAACCAGCTAAGTTGTCAGACCCACATAGGATACAGACCAGCTACTCTGCCAGACCCACATAGGATAGCAAGAACAGAGTCAAACACTGCCAGACCCACGTAGGATACAAGAACAGTAGTCATCGTCGTCGAACCCACATAGGATTTCAGTACGGTCTTCGTCGCTGCCGAACCCTCGGAGGATTTCAGTGCAGTCTTCATCGTCGTCGAACCCACAGAGGATTTCAGTACGGTCTTCATCGCTGCCGAACCCACGGAGGATTTCAGTGCAGTCTTCATCACCGTCGAACCCACAGAGTATTTCAGTACGGTCTTCGTCGCTGCCGAACCCACGGAGGATTTCAGTGCATTTTTCATCGCCGTCGAACCCACAAAGGATTTCAGTACGGTCTTCATCGCTGCCGAACCCACAAAGGATTTCAGTGCAGTCTTCATCGTCGTCGTAGTCGCACCCTGCTCTAGGGTTCCCGCACACAACATGCTTGATTCCGGGAGGGTCCGCTCCACGAGACAAGGGGTCAATACATCAAATGACACGTAGTCCGGAGTTGATGTATCTCAAAGTTCCGTCTCGACAAGAGGAACTCAACGTGACAGACGGAGCGTCAATCGGACGCCCGGTCTGAAAGTTATTGGCTTTTTCGTTCCAGGGGCCCGGTTGGTTTTTAAGTCAAAACCCGCCCGACCGCACTCCAAATATTTCCAAACCTTGAGAGGAGTAATCCAAAAGGTCCGTCTCACTAAGAGGAATCCAACAAAGTCGACGGCACGTCAATCGGACGTCCGGAGCTCAAGTTATAAGCATTTCCGCTTCGAAGGCCCGGTTGGTTTCGTGCTCGAACCAACCCGGCTATATCCAAAGTTCTCTGAAACCTTGAGTGTAATATACCTAAATGACTGTATCAATCCAAGGATCGCAACACAGTTGACGGTGCATCGATTGGAGGTCTGTAGCCCAAGATATGGGCAAAAAAACGAACATGTCCGGTTTTAGGGGGTTTTGGGCCCGGGCCAACCTGGCCCGAGACCCCCTGGGTCGGCCCGAACCGGGTCGACCTGAACGGGGTCCGGGTCCAGCCCTTTAGGGCGCGGCCCGGCCTTGCCGGCGCGACCCAGTCCGGCCGGCGCGGCCGGTCCGACCCGGGGCGGCCGGGTGGCCGAGCGCGGGCGCGGCCTGGTGTGGCCAGCTCGGTGCTGGCCGAGCCGCCGCGGAAGGGGGGCGCGCTCCCCCCCTGATTGAAACCACGTCCCCCCACATGGGGGCCGCTCCCTTTGCCAGCCGGGGGTTACGACCCCCGGTTTCCCTTCCGAAACAGCCGGCCTGGTCCAGCCAGCCGGTGCTGCCACCGCGGGACCCCGCGGTCCCGCCCCTCTGAGGTGCTAGCGGCCAGTGGTTTCGACCGCCCCGCCTTGCACCGCCACGACTTTGAGCCGCGACCTCGTCCGACCGGCGCGGCGTGACGGCGCCGCGCCCCTCTGTCGCGACCCCGCTCCGGCCGCGGCCTCTTCGTGGTTCTCCGGCGCGGCGCGACGACGCCACGCTTCTTATTTGTTCCGCGCGGTGCCGTGGCATTGCAATGCCTTTAATCGTGCCACGACAAACACAACATCAAAGGGGGAGAAGGGTTGGCCGTGTTCGTGCGATCCGACCTCCTCCTGTTAATCCGATATCAAGCGGCTTAAGAATTGGACATTTGGACGACAACGAAAAATTCATGAACCAAAATCAAAACCCTACCTCAAGGTGTTGTCGAATGAAGGTTCTTCGGAGGAAAAGGGCGTCACGGAAGAAGGTGTCGCGGAAGGAGGATCGTCAGCGTCGCGGTACATGACGTCGCGGTACACGACATCGTGGTACACGACGTCGCGGAGAAGAGGAATGTCGGCGTCGCGGTACATGGCATCGCATCATCGATCTCCGAGGAATTAGCGTTCTTCATCGTCCTTAGTCGGAGGTCGGCGTTCTTCGTCGGTGACAGTGCGTTCTTCGCATTCTTCAAGGAGGAAGATGAGGATTCCAAGGCTTGAGCAATTCCTTTCTAACCTTCTCGCACAAGGGAACAACCCTTAAAGAAATAAGACTTTGTCTTATTTAATTAACACACGCAAGCCAACATTCAATTCGAAATTCAAAATGAATTCAAGAATTGATTACATTGAATAACTTAATTCAATTCATTAATTAAGAGAGTTGACTTGGTATTTAAAAGGGGTGCGGGTGAGTTACATATTAATGCACGAGAGGGAGGTTAAAAGGGATTTGAAGGGGTGGGGATCGTGTGGGCCCCACTTCACTAATATCCTACCTAGTGGAGTTAGGATATTAGTGGGTCCCACTCCAACCACCAAGCATAGGTTTAAACTACCTAGAATATAAATAAAATTTGTAGCACAATATTTTATTTTATTCTTTAGTTAACCCATTTAATTAATAACCTCACCCGAGCAAACAAAACTCCAGAAAAGGTTTTATTAAGCAATTACTGGCGTTGCGGTTTCATCGGTGCCCTAGGATTTCGATTCCGAGCACCGGTTCAAAAGTTAGGAAAACCCGCTTGTTTGTTTACTGAACGTACCCGAGCTAAACTTCGGAAAATGATTCCGGGCACACCGGGCCTCGGAATCAGGTGCCATCAGAAACTGCGTTCTTGTAAAATCCCAAAGAAAATTAAGAAAAAATTTCCTTTGAATTTTACTGGTCTTTACAGATCACCTTGAGAGCTGCTTCCAAAGCGCTCTTGTTGATCCGGTGGAGGAGGATCTCTCTCGTAACTTGAGAGAATTCTTGGGAGAAAGGAATTCTCCCTTGTCTTGAGAGATTTCTTCAGATCCGTTGTTCACAATGAAAAAGATTGGATAGATTAATGAGAATGATGTAATTTGGATTTATATTACTTAGAATAATGAAAGAATGAAATAATTACCTAAAGGCATTTATTCATTTCATTTAATTCTTAAAAAGACCCCATGTCTAATAATAAAATTTGACTATTATTATTACTTGACATGCACCCAATGTATTACACCTAATATTATTTAATTAAATAAATAATATTATTCCTCACAAATTCCTAGAAAAACTACACGGCGTGTATATGAATATACACAACGTGTATTTTTGTTTTTCCATTTTCTTTATTTCTTCCACATTTATTAGACCTTGAATAATGACTATTTATTTCTTATATAAATATCACTGCATTACTCGCTAATAAATATATTATTTCACCCACAATATATTCTCTCGAATAACCAGTGTTGAAATAAATGAGACAAGACATCCTTGAATAATTATTAATCCACAATCGAAAATAATCTTTATTCAACTTGTTAAATGAATATTTAACTAAGATACTTAAAAACACTTAGTGTGTGACCCTCTAGGCCTCTTTCTCAATGGAATTAGGTAGAGCCTACCTAAAGTCCAAGGTTAGCATCTAGCAACACGCCAAGTCACCCATAGGGAAAGAAGTTAAAGCCACAATGACGTGTCAACTCATACGAACACTTAGCGTGTAATGTAATCCCTTTGTCTCGATATCTCCAATCAAGCGGGTTGCATGCTAGTGCATTCAACCCATGTACTCGATTATTCGTTCTTTGACTTCTCAGAATTAAAATTGCTCATTCCTCACCATGATCATGGATTTATTTAGGCTATATCAATTCCATAAAAGGGCCAGAGATATCAACTTCTGTTATGGAACAGAAGGGACAAATTCTTTCTCGCATTATCTATTAATGAAGAATTACTCGTGACACACCCAACATATCCTACCTCATTGCGAATGGTGTGTCGTCATAGTTTTCTTCAATACATCTAAGTGCATGAGTCGTAATACCCATTAATAATAATCTTAAAGTCTAAGGACCAATAAACACATCCGCATATAGGAACATCCAATGACACTATGAAATGTGGATTTTCTACTAGCGGGTCTCGTTCTTATAATATCCTCCTGGATATTACCAAGGGAGCACACCATGAGAAGGTGCCTCAAAGTTTTATGAGTCCTCACCCCTAATTGTAACATCCCAGGTAAATAAAGAAATAATATATTTTCATATTTATTAATATTTTTGAATTAAATATAAATTTTACTTTAAAGGGGATGCTATGTTCGATAGCATACCCAATACACAACAACATGTTTCTTTTAAATCTTAAGTTGCACACTAACAATATAATATAATTATTTTAAATGGTAGTTAACGCCTAGACATTATATTGGCGGGAATGAACAGAACTAACTAAAATATGATTATACATGTTTTTTAAATGTTTTTACATTTATCCAATAAAATTTAGAGGCTTAAAATGTTAATGAATCTACTTTTAAGTATAAATACTCTAATATTATTTAAAAGGTCAATTTACCGCCTTTTGATGGTGAACCCTCTTTAAATATAGTTTTGGTCACTTTTATATTTTTTATTTGACCAAATAAAATTATTATTTATAATTAGGACATGAAAATTTACTTTGGAAAAAAATTTGGTATTTTTCTGATAAAATTCATTTTCTGATGAATAATGAAAAATACTGTATTTTAATTCAAAACTGCCTTTTAATATAATTTATTTATATGGTTAGATTATATTTTTAATTTGTTTTAAATTGTAATTAGATTAAATTTTTACCATTTAATCCAATTTTGGTCATTTCAATTAATTTCACTTTTAAATTGGACATAAACAAGTGTCAATATTTTGATAGTTAACATTTCTTAAAAACACGCTTTTTTGTTTTGACAATGAGAATCAATTTTAAATTAATTAATCCAACTTCTATGTTTTTAATTTGGTAAAATATACATTATTTTTGAATTCTGAATATCAAATATATATTAGGCTGAATTTTTTCTATTTTTCTGAAAAACATCAATTTTTTATGAATAGTGAAACCACTGAGTAGTAGTTAAAAAACCGATTTTTTCATTTAAATGAAATTTTACCACTTCTGTGAATTGAATTTAGAAATTATGACATACATGGTTGTTATTTGTAAGTAAAATGTGGTTCAATAATCTGAAAATAATTTTTGGTGAATAGTAATTTTGGACTTTTATTTACCACGATTAAAGGTAAATAGGGTAATTCAAGGTAAAAAGAATATTATAATAATACAAAATGACCTTAACACTTGTTCTAACCTTATTGGATGAGTCATGGCCGACCATGGGTATCCTTGGGTAGATTTTGGGACCCCGTGGAGCCACTCAAGGGTGATAAGGACACTTTATTTTAATTAACTTAAAGTAAAGGCAAAAATGACACAAACAAATATATTTTAGTAAATAAATTTTTACATGGGGTTATATAAGTTATCTTTTAGACTATAAATATTATTTGGAAATATAAAAATATTTCCTACATAATGGTATTTTTTTTATAATTTTTAGACATCAAATAAATTAAATTATTTATGACACAATAATGATGCAGTGTTTACCTCATTAATAAATGATTTAAATAAATAATATTATAAAGATTAAAACAATATCCAAAACCATTCAAATTCTTATTTTATGATTTTATTTCTACCATGAGTCATCTTATCTTTTAATTTAATTAGTTTTGGACCTTTAGAAACCAAAAATCATTATATAATAAAATAATATTTTCACACTTTCCTAAAGAGCCCCTCCTCCCCCTTATAAAAAGCCCTCACATATAACCCATTACCCACACCTCTAAAGCCCCTTGGCTCATCCAAACCCTTCCTAAATAAGCTCTAAAGATTAATCTCTTCCACCTAGAAGCCTTACCTTAGGTATAAGACACTTCAAGAAGTCCTTTTGGTTCAAACCAAAGGGAGTTACCCGAATTAAATGTAACAATTTCTATTAAATTATTTTATTTTATTTTAATTATCCAACCCCAAAACTCTTTTTATTACTTTATTTAATAAAAAAATATCCTCTATATAATAGGGTTTTTTAGGAGAAGTATTCTAACTACACATATACACACCTCCATCTAATGGGTAAAGAATATACTGTTTCTATGGACGACAAAAAACTGCCTCACGAAATGATGATTGTTCAATTATCTCCAACCGCCTCTTATAGTGGCCATTATGATGACACTATATTTATATATGATATATATTATGTTTATTATTTTTTTATTCTTATGTATTTTTTCATTTATAGCATACCTTTATGGTTTCCATTATGGGTAAACGAGATAATTTCATTTGAGGAAGTGCGGACTACCGTCCCCTCATAGTGATATGACTCGTTCGTGCCACACGTGGGACATATAAAGGATGGATTTAATGATATTATATATGAAATTATACTGGAATTATAATATAACTATGCATCATTATGTTTTTATTCCATTAAAATACGAAATAGAAATGAAAGTAGCGTTCATGCGTATGTACGGCTTACCGTCTCCATGAACGGTGCATTTCATTTCTTACATCTAAATGTTATGTAATATTATAAATAACTATATATACTAGATACATATGATATTTAAATCATTAATATTATTCTGTAGATAATATACTTTTGACCACAGGGACAATTTGTAATAATAAGAAATTCATTTTTGACTCAAGTACCAAATATTGACAAAACGACTGTTATTAACTTAAACGATTAAATAATGTTTATAACATGGTAATAAGTGATATAAAAGGAATAATAAACTTTAAAAATGTTCTTAAGAAAGTATAAATTAACTTTAGTTTATTATTTAGGAGATTAAAGAACGAACAGGTCAAGTCGGACACGAAGTAATGGACTTTATCTCAATCTCCTTTCATTGAGGCATATTTTGATAATATACACATCATTATTTTATACGGTGTATAATAAAACCCTTTGAATTTTAATTTCATTAAAATGGAATCTTTTTTTTACGAAGTGTTTTACTAAATGACAAAAGGAATGTTTTTAACGTTTGCGACGATAATGAACTCTCCGCCACCGTAATCGTTATTTGGATTCCTCTATAAGCCTTAATGTTTTATAAAATGAAAAAGAAATCCATTATTCTGTTTTAGGTGTTTTGGTATTGAAAATAGTTTTTGAAATGGATTGATTATTTCAATATCTTGAAATGATTTCTTGTGATTGAAAATTAAATGTTATTAGTGAAATGTTTATATTTGAAATATTTTATGTGTTATGATTTTATAATGGTACTTGGACATTTGACAGGTGGTTATGTGATAAAACAAACGATGGGTGGTGCCATGATAAACCAGGATGGGTGGTTACGTTATAACCTCCAATGAATTGGGTATGGAAGTCGGCCGTATGACTCTTCCATTTAGTGATATTTGTGGAAGTTGACCATATGGTTATTCCATTTAAGAATGTTTATGTCCCAAGTTACCTTTATATGTTATGTGTTCTTTATATGGGGTTTATGGTAATATTTTGGTTACAAAAAGGTAAGCAATGATCTTTTATTTAGTGAATATTATTTACTATATCATAAAGGTGAAAAGTATTACTTATGATAAAGTATTAATGGTTTACTTGTTGTTTTGAAAAACTAACAGTTTTTCCTTCTTTGTGTATCCCTTATTGAACTTTTTATGCTCATACCAAATTTTTGACATTTTTTTTACAGGACATAAAGTAGAACAGGGTCAAAGATGGGATCAAGGAAAATTCATGATGTCTAAAACATGGAACTAGACATGATTATTTTTTTAAGAGTTTTTATTTTATAAAAAATGTATACTGAGTAGAAGTGTCTACTTTGTAATATTTGAGATGTAATGTATATGTTATGGCCTAACTCTCTAAAACTCTAAACCTAAAATGATCCTCAATGTGAATTATTCATTTAATTCAAGATTATGTAATGTTTTAAGGTCATGTCCTTATAGTTGGTATCAGAGGTTAGTTTAGATAACTTTTAGGAGTTATTATATTGTTAAATTAATATCCATAAATTAATTTATGTTAATATTGAAATGATATAGCATTTAAAAATTACCAAGTTACTTCTCATAAGACATTTTTGTTCAGAATGGTTTTTCGTAAAGGAAATAGGGAAGCTCTACTGGGAAGGAATACAGAGGGAAATGACCTTCGAAATGAGTATCTTGAGATGGTTAGAATCAGAATTGAATAGTTTATTGCAGTGATGGATAAGGTGACTCAGGTGATAAATGTTGGTTGTGTTCGTTGATGATATTTTGGTTTATTTTAAAAGTAAAGAGGAGCATGAAATTCATTTAAGAGTTGTCTTTAAAACCTTAAAATAAAAGTAACTCTATGGGAAATTCAGAAAGTGTGAGTTTTGGTTATAAAAAATTTATTTCTTGGGTCACATTGTTTCAAAAAATGGCACAACTGTTGATCCTGCTAAAACAAAAGTAGTTGAAGAATGTCCAAGACCCACAAATATAACTGAGATCCATAGTTTTCTTGGTTTGGTAGGTTATTACCAGAGGTTTGTTGATAATTTTTCACAGCTATCTAGTCTAATGACTAAGTTAACTCGAAAAGGTGTTAAGTTTATTTGGAAAAAAGAATGTGATGATTGTTTTCAGGAATTGAATGGGAGATTGGTGAATGCTTCTGTTTTGGAATTACCTTCCAGAGCTGGTGAGTTTGTTATCTATAGTGATACTTCGTTGAAAGGACTTGGTTGTGTCCTTATGTATAATGATTAGGTAATTTCTTATGCTTCATGTCAGTTGAAACCTCATGAGTTAAATTACCCTACACATGATTTGGAATTATCTGTTGTTGTTTTTTCTTTAAAAATTTAGAGGCATCATTTTTATTGAGTAAAATTTGAAATATATACTAACCACAAAAGTTTGAAGTATATATTCACTCAGAAATAATTGAACATGAGACATAGTAGATGGTTGGAATTAATCAAGTATTATGATTTCATGATCCTTTACCATCCAGGAAAAGAAAATAAAGTGGTTGATGCTTTGAGTCGAAAAAGTAATGCTTCATTAACCATGCTACATTTGGAACGAGATCCTTTGGTTTTTGATTTGATGAACTTGGGCATAGAAGTTGTTGGTGCAAGAAATTATTCTGTTTTGTTTCAGGTGTCAGTGAAATCATCTCTCTCAGAAAAAATTAAGCAAGCACATAAGGAAGACAATGAGTTGTAGAAAAAGGTAGAGTTGCTTCAGAAGGGTAGGTTTCCTGGTTTTAACATTGATAATGATTGTGTTTTGAGGTTTGGAAAGAGATTATATGTTCCTTTTGGTTCATAGTTTAAGAATGAGTTGTTATGTGAAGCTCATAGTTACCCATTTTCAGTTCATCCTGGTAGTACTAATATGTACAGAGATATTCGAGAGTATTACTGGGGGGATGTAATGAAAAGAGATATTGCTGATTTTACTATGAAGTGTTTGACTTGTCAGTAGGTTAAAGAAGAGCATCATTTATCGAAAGGGATTCTTCAGTCTTTACCAGTGCCAGAGTGGAAATGAGAAAATATATCCATAGACTTTGTTGTGGGATTACCAAATACATATTAAGGTAATAATGAAATTTGTGTTATTGTTGATCGATTGAATAAATCTGCTAATTTTCTTCCTATTTGAGATACTTTGTCTCTAGATCAACTTTCTCGGTTGTATGTTAAAGAGATAGTTAGGTTGCATGGTGTTCCCCTATCTATTGTTTCTGATCATGATCCCAGGTTTACTTCAAACTTTTGGAAAGGCCTTCAGAAGTCGTTGGGTACTGAATTAAATTTTAGTACAACTTTTCATTTGCAATCAGATGGGCAGTTAGAATGAACAATTCAGACCTTGGAGGATATGCTACATGCTTGTACACTAGATTACCAGGGAAGTTGGGACCAACATATTTCTTTGGTTGAATTTTCTTATAATAATAGTTTTCATTCCATTATACAGATGGCTCCATTTGAGGCATTATATGGGAAGCAGTGTCGAACTCCAACTTTTTGGGATGAAGTAGGTGAAAGGAAACTAATGGGACCAGAATTGGTAAAAGTGATGGAAGGAAAAGTTCAGTTGATTTAGAAGCACATGAGAACATCTCATAGGAGGCAAAAAAGTTATGTGGATAACCAGAGGAAGGATCTTTCTTTTGAGGTAGGTGATCATGTCTTTCTCAAAGTTTCTCCATGGAAAAGTGTGATGCGTTTTGGTAAGAAGGGAAAGTTGAGTCTGAGGTTCATTGGACCCTATGAAATCCTGGAGAAAGTTGGATCAGTTTCTTACAGAGTGGATTTAATTCCAATTTTATCCTAGGTAAACAATGTTTTTCATGTTTCAATGTTGAGAAAGTATATGCCAGATACATCTCATGTTTTGAGCCTAGAGGTAGTTTAGTTGGAAGAGAATCTCGCTTATGAGGAACAACCAGTCCATATTCTTGAACGAAGAGAGGAAGTGTTACGGAATAAGGTAATTCATCAGGTAAAGGTTTTTTGAAAAAACCATATGGTTGAAGAGGCGATGTGGGAATCTGAAAATGCTATGAGGGATAAATACCCCCATTTACTTGATAAGTGAATAAAATTGTGAGGATGCGATTTCTAAAAGGGGGGAAGGATGTAACATCCCAAGTAAATAAAGAAATAATATATTTTCATATTTATTAATATTTTTGAATTAAATATTAATTTTATTTTAAAGGGGATGCTTTGTTCGATAGCGTACCCGATACACAATAATAGGTTTCTTTAAAATCTGACGTTTCACATTAACAATATAATATTATTATTTTAAATGGTAGTTAATGCCTAGCTATTGTATTGGAAGGAATGAACATAACTAACTACAATATGATTATACATGTTTCTTAAATGTTTTTACATTTATCCAATAAAATTTAGATGCTTAAAATGTGAATGAATCTAATTTTAAGCATAAGTACTCTAATATTCTTTAAAAGGTCGATTTATCGCCTTTTTATGGAGAACCCTCTTTAAATCTAGTTTTGGACACTTTTATAACCAGGAACACTTATCCAGAGGCAGAACCCCTAACCATTTATTAAAATAAAAGAAAAAAGCAGGAAACAATAATTACAGACCCAACACAGTCACAACATGTCCTCAAAGTCACACCCCTCACCAACTCCATGATAAACAGACTATTCCTCAGTCGCCGTTTCCCACACCAAAATCTCATAGTGCTTCAGAACCTTAGCATAATTCCTCCTCATATTCAACTGCTCCAGCTCAAGATACTCAGTGGAAGAGTGAATACTCCTAAAAATAGATCGGGTAGGCATCGACTTTGTTAAATGGGAGTAGTCCTTCCTCATCCTTCCTCATGGAGAGACAACCACCTTGTCCTGGATCACTGGCAGCGCCTTGTTCGCCACTTGGAAAATCTCACTGTATGATGGCCTAACCGTGTTCCCATCATTTTATTTTTCACTATCATCAAGATCCCCCCATTTCCCATGGCACTCTATCTCTTGAAACTTCACTAACTGATTTTTCTAAAACTGGTTATTCATATCAATCATGGCCAAACAGTGAGGTTGATCCACCATTTCATGTTCAGCATCTATCCCACCTTTACCCACTGCTGCAGACTCATTTGACTCATTCTTCCTGCATCCACTTCCACATAAAGGAGGCATTTCATCCCCAGTTTCCATGCTTAACTCTTGGAATCAATTCCCTGTGGGCACTGTGATCATCACACCACTAGTAGCATTACCCTGACCACTACAGTTTCCAACAGGATCTTCTATTCTATTATCCTTACCTCTAGAAGAACCAATTTTCTTAATAGTAGGAGAAAACCCCTACATGTAGTCCATTTCAGAAATCTAAACAATCCCCTGCATGCCCTTACACACAACATCACTGCTACTCCCCTTCCTCTGATTATTCGCACCAGCATCAGTCCGATTGACTTGAACACTGAAATCCTTCACCGGCACAGCAGAGGCCGCATAATCCAGCTAAAATATTGCAGTCGTGGGTTCATCAGAAGGGCATTCCACACCACTAACACTAGAACCCTTGGGGTCAATTTCTTTCAGGCCATTCCCTCTATTCAGATCCTTCCTGAGTCGAGTGAAAACAACAGACACCAATGGGTTTGAAGGAACACCTGTGGAAGTTTCAACAGACAATGTGCCTCAGGGTCCCAAATTGCTTATCGCAGGATCAACCACATTAGGTCTCATGTTATCTGTGAGTGAGCTCGATTCTGGTAACCTCCTGCTCTAGATTTCAACATGACATGTCGAATAGGAATGGACCAATCTCTTACAGGTTGAGCAATAATCACCCCAGGATTCATAGACAATAGATTGCTTCCATAGAAATTCCTCCCCGACTGATATCCAGACCCATTCCACCGGTGGATTAGAAATTTCCACTTCAACGCAGCACCTGGGATTAATCAGGTGGCTCATAGTAGACGTACACACATCGAAGCATAAAAAACGACCTATCATGTTCCCAAGCATACAAAAATCGCTGTATTTTGAAATGGTAAAGGCATATTGGAAAGACTTACCCACATCAGAATGGAAGCAGGATCTCGGTTCATACAGAAATCCATCATCCATCGAAATAGAAAAAACTTACAACCATTGCAACGTCAGGGAGCGCTGAACCAGGCACGAACTAGGTCTTCATCGGAGGCAAAACAGATCATTAAATGACGATTATCAAGAAGAACAACAACTGCTCGATCCCGCAAGTCCCATTTGGAAAAGAAAAAATGATCAAATTCATCAATAGATGGCCTTCGGGAGTTGAAGCGAGCCACCAGGGTCATATCAAGATGTTTCATCGCTTGAGAGAACTCCAACACCGAGATCGGGAGATGAGGATTTCCAAGATGAAGATCAGGCACCTTTGGATTTAAAGCAATCGTCAAAAAATCAGGAAGAAAGTTAGGGTTAATAAAAGGAACAAAGGGGATATGAGGCTTGAAAGGCAGTAGAACCGGATCATCCTCCCCCTTCCCACCTCCAGGAAGGGGGGGGAATCATCCTTCCGCATGCGCTAGGGTTCGAGCATCGTGAGCTTCGAGCAGAGAAGGCGCCTCCCCTTGGATAAACATCACTCACTTTTATATGTTCTATTTTGACCAAATAAAATTATTCTTTAGAATCAGGACATCAAAATTTACTTTGGGTAAAATTTTGGTATTTTGCTGATAAAATTCATTCTTTGATGAATAGTGAAAAATACTATATTTTAATTCAAAACTGCCTTTTAATATAATTTATTTATTTGTTTAGATTATATTTTTAATTGGGTTTAAAGTGTAATTAGATTAAAGTTTTACCATTTAATCCAATTTTGGTCATTGTAATTAATTTCACTTTGAAATTGGCATAAACAAGTGTCAATCTTTTGATAGTTAATATTTCTTAAAAACACACTTTTTTGTTTTGAAAACGGGAATTAATTTTAAATTAATTAATCTAACTTCTTTGTTTTGAATTTGGTAAAATAGAAATAATTTTTGAATTCAGAATATCAAATATAGATTAGGCTGATTTTTTGGTATTTTTCTAAAAAACTTCAATTTTTGATGAATAGTGAAACCAGTGAGTAGTAGTTAAAAAACTGAATTTTTCATTTAAATGAAATTTTACCGCTTCTGTGAATTGAATTTTGAAATTCTGACATACATGGTTGTTATTAGTAAGTAAAATGTGGTTCAATAAGATGAAAATATATTTTTTTGAATAGTAACTTTTGACTTTTATTTACCACGGTTAAAGGTAAATAGGGTAATTCAAGGTAAAAAGAATATTATAATAATAAAAAATTACCTTGACACTTGTCTTAAACTTATTGAATGAGTCATGGCCGACCATGGGAATCCTTGTGTCGATTTTGGGACCCCATGGAGCCACTTAAGAGTGATAATGACACTTTATTTTAATTAACTTAAAGTAAAGACAAAAATGACATAAACAAATATCTTTTAGTAAATAAATTTTTAAATGGGGTTATATAAGTTATCTTTTCAACTATTATTATTTGGAAAGATAAGAATATTTCCTACATCATGGTATTTTTTTATAATTTTTAGACATCAAATAAATTAAATTATTTATGACACAATAATGATGCAGTGTTTACCTCATTAATAAATGATTTAAATAAATAATATTATAAAGATTAAAAAAATATCTAAAACCTATCCAATTCTTATTGGATGATTTTATTTCGACCATGAGTCATATTATCTTCTACTTTAATTAGTTTTGGACCTTTAGAAACCGAAAATCATTATATAATAAAATAATATTTTCACACTTTCCTAAAGAGTCCCTCCTCCCCCTTATAAAAAGCCCTAAACTCTAACCCATTACTCACACCTCTCAAGATTTTTGGCTCTTCCAACCCCTACCCAAATAATCTCTCAAGATCCCTCTATTCCACCTAGAAGCCTTAACTTAGGTAGAAGTCACTTCTAGAAGTCCTTTTGGTTCAAACAAAAGGGAGTTACCCGAATTAAAGGTAACTGTTTCTCTTAAATTATTTTCTTTTATTTTAGTTCTATAACCACTAAAATATTTTCATTCCTTTCTTTTATAACAAAAAAAGTATCCTAAATATACTAGTATGTTTTTATGAGAAGTATTCTAACCACACATCCACATACCTCCATCTAATGGGTAAAGAACATACTGTTTCTGTGGACGGTGAACTACTGCCCCACGAAACGATGATTATTCAATTATCTCCTACCGCCTCTTATGATGGACATTATGATGGAACTATATTTATATATGATATATATTATGTTTGTGTTTTCTTTATGCTTATGTATTTTTCATTTATAGCATACCTTTATGGTTTCCATTATGGGTAAATGCGATAATTTCATTTGAGGAAGTGCGGAATACCGCCCCCTCAAAGTGATATGACTCGTTTATGCCATAAGTGGGATGTATAAAGGATGGAGTTAATGATATTATATTGGAATTATAATATACCTATGTATCATTATTTTTTAATTCCATTAAAATACTAAATATAAATGAAATTAGCGTTCATGTGTATGTACGACTTACCGTCTCCATGAATGGTACATTTCATTTATTACCTCTAAATGTTATGTAATATTATAAATAAATATATATACTGGATATATATGATATTTAAATAATTAATATTATTATGGAGATAATATAATTTTGACCACATGGAAAATTTGTAATAATAAGAAATTCATTTTTGACTCAAGTACCAAATATCGACAAAATGACTGTTATTAACTTAAATGATTACATAATGTTTATAACATGGTAATAAGTGATATAAAAGGAATAATAAACTTGAAAAAGGTTCTTACGAAAGTAGAAATTAAATTTAGTTTATTATTAAGGAGATTAAATAATGAATGGGTCAAGTCGGACACGAGGTAAGGGACTTCATCTCAATCTATTTTCATTGAGGCATATTTTGATAATATACACCTCATTATTTTATATGGTGTATAATAAAACCCTTTGACTTTTACTTTCATTCAAAGGGATTCTTTTTTATGAAGCATTTTACTAAATGACAAAAGGAATGTTTTTAACGTTTGCGGCGACAATGACCTCTCCACCGCCATAATCATTATTTGGCTTCTACTATAAGCTTTAATTTTTTCTAAAATGATAAAGAAGTCCCTTATTCTATTTTTGGGTGTTTTGGTATTGAAGATGGTTTTTGAAATGGATTGATTATTTCAATATCTTGAAATGATTTCTTGTGATTTCAAATTAAATGTTATTTTTGAAATGTTTATATTTGAAATATTTTATGTGTTATGATTTTATAATGGTACTTGGACATTTGACGGGTGGTTACGTGATAAACCAAATGATGGGTGGTGCCGTGATAAACCAGGACGGGTGGTTACATTATAACCTCCAATGCATTGGGTATGGAAGTCGACCGTATGACTGTTCCATTTAGTGATATGTGTGGAAGTCGACCGTATGGTTATTCAATTTAAGAATTTTTATGTCCCAAGTTACCTTTATATGTTATTTTTTCTTTATATGGGTTTTATGGTAATCTTTTGGTTACAAAAGGGTAAGAAATGATAATTTATTCAATGAATATTATTTACTACATCATAAAGGTGAAAAGTATTACTTATGATAACGTATTCATGGTTTAATTGTTGTTTTGAAAAATTAACAGTTTTTCCTTATTTGTGTATCCCTTACTGAGCTTTTTATGCTCATCCCAAGTTTTTGAAATGTTTTTCACAGGATATAAAGAGGAATAGGGTCAAGTATGGGATCAAGAAAAAGTCATGATGTCTAAAACATGGAACAAGACATGACTATTTTTTTTCAAGAGTTTTTATTTTATAAAAAAATGGATACTGAGTAGAAGTGTCTACTTTGTAATATTTAAGATGTAATGTATATGTTATGGACTAACTCTCTAAAACTCTAAACCTAAAAGACCCTCAATTTGAATTATTCATTTAATTCAAGATTATGTAATGTTTTAAGGTCGGGTCCTTATACTAATGGTCTGCATTATTTTTTCCCCTCAAATAACATCATTCGTCCATAAAACATATATTCAATAATAGTGTTATGTCACTTCCGAGTTCTCATCATAGGAGGGATCTGCTATGGCCCTTTAGTGCAACAGTTATCCTTACAAAATTATAACTTACATTGTCATGCATAATAATAATTAATATCTAATAAGGTATTTATTAATATTCCAATCTGTGAATACACGTTTATCATAAAGTACAAAGTAGTTGGTTATAGGCCACCAACTGAAACAGTAACTAATAAATGCACTAGAAATTATTTATTATATTACACACATATATGAAGTTGTATGGTCATGCCTATCCTATCAATATACCTACCTCTCCTCATTTTATGGCTTCTTGCAATTGAAAATTAGATGGATGGTGGGTGAAACCTCATAGTTTCCCCATATGAATTATTGAAGGAGGTCATATGAGATGATGTAACTAATTTCATAAATCTTCTATCCTATGTAGGTGAAATTATGGGCCTCAATTCATAGAATATGATGGCGTTTCTGGATGGGGGGTTTTTGACTCTCTTATACAACGTCCATTAGGGGTAGGATCAAATTGTGGTTCTGGGGGATGTGATGTATATTCACCAGTATAAAAATAGGTTTTAATGTCATAAATTTGACGTTGGTTTCTTATAAACCGATGTAAAATATGTATGTAGAGACTTTTTGGCATCAGTTTTTTAAAAACCGATGCCAAAAACTAAAAAAAATGTTTTGTCTTCGGTTTTTAAAAAAACCAACGTGAAAAAATAAAAAACATGTTTGGCATTGGTTTTTATGAAAACTGATGCCAAAAATTAAAAAAAATGTACAATGTTTCAGAGAATTCACTAAGCTTAGATTCTACTGGTCATGGAGTAAAAACAGAGTTACAGATTAAAAGTTATGAATGTTGGAATTTGATCTTCTCTAAGAGAAGTCTTAAAGAAATCCAAATTTCAAAAGCCATAAATTTTATTTCGTAACTCCGTTTTAGCTCCACGACCAGTCAAATCGAAGCTTAAGGAATTATCTGAAACATCGTATTTTTTTTTTAAATTTTGGCATCGGTTTTCATAAAAACTGACGCCAAAACATTTTTTTTAGTTTTTTTAAATCGGTTTTTAAAAAAACTGACGCGAAAATTTTTTTTAAAAAATTTTCATTGTCGGTTTATTTAAAAACCAACTCCAAAAATATTTTTTTTACTTCTAATGTTGGTTTTTTAAAAACTGATGCGAAAAGTTTTTTCTTAAAATTTTTAGCGTCGGTTTATTTAAAAACCGATGGTAAAAATATTTTCTTTTACTTTTTTGGCGTCGGTTTTTAAAAAAACCGATGCCAATTTTTTTTTTTACTTTTTAGTGTCGTTTTATTTAAAAAATGATATCGATTGGCATTTTTGGCATTGGTTTTCTAAAAAAACTGACGCCAAAAGACCAATGTAAATCCTCTTTTGCGTCCGTTTCAAAAAAAACCGACGCCAAAGAGTATTCGCCAATACGCGTGATCAGAATTTCAATTTTTTTTTCACAACGTGCATTTAAAATTTTAAAATCCCGCGTACATTTTCATACAACTCAATAGAAAATATTTTCATTTACTATATATAGATCCATTTCTCCCTCATTCATCATTTTCAACCTCTTCAATTCAATCAACTTTTTAACATGGCTTCAATCGTTAATTTGAACACGATATCTATTCTATTCATTTATTTTCTTTATTATTATTGTCCTTCATTTCTAAAAAACTCGATTATATTTCTTATAATGATGACTTAGTTTTATTATTGAGTTACAACTACAAAACATTCAGATGAGATTTAACAACCATGGTTTAAATTTAGTTATCGATCACTGTTTTCATTATTGCTCGAGTTCTACAATAAATATAAGAGATATGATGATAAACAACATATCATTTCAATGGAAGCTCCAAAAACTAAAAAAATGTTTTGGCTTCGGTTTTTAAAAAAACCGACGTGAAAAAATAAAAATCATGTTTGGCATTGGTTTTTATGAAAACTGATGCCAAAAATTAAAAAAAATGTATAATGTTTCGGAGAATTCCCTAAGATTCGATTCTACTGGTCGTGGAGTAAAAACAGTGTTACGGATTAAAAGTTATGAATGTTGGAAGTTGATCTTCTCTAAGAGAAGTCTTAAATATATCCAAATTTCAAAAGCCATAAATTTTAATTCGTAACTCCGTTTTAGCTCCACGAGCCATCAAATAGAAGCTTAAGGAATTATCTAAAACATGGTATTTTTTTAAAAATTTTGGCATCAGTTTTCATAAAAACTGATGCCAAAACATTTTTTTTGTTTTTTTACATCGGTTTTTAAAAAAACTGACACGAAACATTTTTTTAAAAAATTTTCATTGTCGGTTTATTTAAAAACTGACGCCAAAAATATTTTTTTTACTTCTCACGTTGGTTTTTTAAAAACTGATGCGAAAAGTTTTTTCTTAAAATTTTTAGCGTCGGTTTATTTAAAAACCGAGGGTAAAAATATTTTCTTTTACTTTTTGGCCTCAGTTTTTAAAAAAACCGATGCCAGAATTATATATTTTTTTTAACTTTTTAGTGTCAGTTTAATTAAAAAATGATATCGATTGGAATTTTTGGCATCGGTTTTCTAAAAAAACCGATGCCAAAAGACCAATGTAAATCCTCTTTTGCGTCAATTTCAAAAAAAACCGACGCCAAAGAGTATTCGCCAATACGCGTGGTCAGAATTTCAATTTTTTTTCACAACGTGCATTTAAAATTTTAAAATCTCGCATACATTTTCATACAACTCAATCGAAAATATTTTCATTTACTATATATAGATCCATTTCTCCCCTATTCATCATTTTCAACCTCTTCAATTCAATCAAGTTTTCAACGCGGCTTCAATCGTTAATTTGAACACGATATCTATTCTATTCATTTATTTTATTTATTATTATTGTCGTTCATTTCTAAAAAACTTGATTATATTTCTTATAATGATGACTTAGTTTTATTATTGAGTTACAAATACAAAACATTCGGATGAGATTTAACAACCATGGTGTAAATTTAATTTTCGATCACTGTTTTCCTTATTGCACGAGTTCTACAATAAATATAAGAGATATGATGATAAACAATATATCATTTCAATGGAAGCTCCAAAAACCATTGAAATATGTTTGAGAAAGTATATTCCAGATTCATCTCATGTTTTGAGCCTAGAGGTAGTTCAGTTGGAAGAGAATCTCTCTTATGAGGAACAACCAGTCCAGATTCTTGACCGAAGAGAGGAAGTGTTACGAAATAAGGTAATTCATCAGGTAAAGGTTTTGTGAAAAAACCATATGGTTGAAGAGGTGATGTGGGAATCTGAAAATTCTATGAGGGATAAATACCCCCATTTACTTGATAAGTGAATAAAATTGTGAGGATGGGATTTCTAAAATGGGGGAAGGATGTAACATCCCAAGTAAATAAAGAAATAATATATTTTCATATTTATTAACATTTTTGAATTAAATATTAATTTTATTTTAAAGGGGATGCTTTGTTCGATAGCATACCCGATACACAATAATAGGTTTCTTTAAAATCTGACGTTGCATATTAACAATATAATATTATTATTTTAAATGGTAGTTAACGCCTAGCTATTGTATTGGCGGAAATTAACATAACTAACTACAATATGATTATACATGTTTTTTAAATGTTTTTACATTTATCTAATAAAATTTAGATGCTTAAAATATGAATGAATCTAATTTTAAGCATAAATACTCTAATATTCTTTAAAAGGTCGATTTATCGCCTTTTGATGGAGAACCCTCTTTAAATCTAGTTTTGGTCACTTTTATCACCAGGAATGCGTATCCAGAGGCAGAACCCCTGACCATTTATTAAAATAAAAGAAAAAAGCAGGAAAAAAGAATTACAGACCCAACACAGTCACAACATGTGCTCAAAGTCACACCCCTCACCACCTCCATGATAAACAGACTCTTCCTCAGTCGCCGTTTCCCACACCAAAATCTCATAGTGCTTCAGAACCTTAGCATACTTCGTCCTCAGATTCAACCGCTCCAGCTCAAGATACTCAGTGGAAGAGTGCATACTCCTGACAGTAGATCGGGTAGGCATCGACTTTGTCAAATGGGAGTAGTCCTTCCTCATCCTTCCTCATGGAGAGATAACCACCTTGTCCTGGATCACCGGCAGCGCCTTGTTCGCCACTTGGAAAATCTCACTGTATGATGGCCTAACCGTGTTCCCATAATTTTCTTTTTCACTATTAGCAAGATCCCCCCATTTCCCATGGCACTGTATCTCTTGAAACTTCACTAACTGATTTTGCTGAAACTGGTTATTCATATCAATCATGGCCAAACAGTGAGGTTGCTCCACCATTTCATGTTCAACAACTATCCCACCTTTACCCACTGCTGCATCCTCCTTTGACTCATTCTTCCTGCATCCAATTCCACATAAAGGAGGCATTTCATCCCCAGTTTCCATGCTTAACTCTTGGAATCGATTCCCCGTGGGCACTGTGATCATCACACCACTAGTAGCATTACCTTGACCACTACAGTTTCCAACAGGATCCGATATTCTATTATCCTTACCTCCAGTAGAACCAACTTTCTTAACAGTAGGAGAAAACCCCCGCATGTAGTCCATTTCAGAAATCGAAACAATCCCCTGCATGCCCTTACACACAACATCACTGCTACTCCCCTTCCTCTGATTATCCGCACCAGCATCAGTCCGATTGACTTGAACACTGACATCCTTCACCAGCACAACAGAGGCCGCATACTCCTGTTGAAATATTGCAGTCGTGGGTTCATCAGAAGGGCGTTCCACAACACTAACACTAGCACCCTTGGGGTTAATTTCTTTCAGGTCATTCCCCCTATTCAGATCCTGCCTGAGTCGAGTGAAAGCAACAGACACCAATGGGTTTGAAGGAACACCTATGGAAGTTTCAACATACAATGTGCCCTGGGGTCCCAAATTTCTTGTCGCAGGATCAACCACAGTAGGACTCATGTTATTTGTGAGTGATCTCGGTTCTGGTAACCTCCTGCCCTAGATTTCAGCATGACATGTCGAATAGGAATGGCCCAATATCTTACAGCTTGAGCAATAATCACCCCAGGATTCATAGACAACAGATTGCTTCCATAGAAATTCCTCCCCGACTGATATCCAGACCCATTCCACTGGTGGATTAGAAATTTCCACTTCAACGCAGCACCAGGGATTAATCGGGTGGCTCATAGTAGACGTACGCACATCGGAGCATAAAAAACTACCTATCATGTTCCCAAGCATACAAAAATCGCTGGATTTTGAAATGGTAAAGGCATATTGGAAAGACTTACCCAAATCAAAATGGAAGCAGGATCTCGTTTCATACAGAAATCCATCGTCCACTGAAATAGAAAAAACTTACAACCATTGCAACGTCGGGGAGCGCTGAACCAGGCACGAACTAGGTCTTCATCGGAGGCAAAACGGATCATTAAATGACGATTATCAAGAAGAACAACAACTTCTCGATCCCGCAAGTCCCATTTGCCAAAGACAAAACGATCAAAGTCATCAACAGACGGCCTTCGGGAGTTGAAGTGAGCCACCAGGGTCAGATCAAGATGTTTCATCGCTTGAGATAACTCCAACACCGAGATCGGGAGATGAGGATTTCCAAGATTAAGATCAGACACCTTTGGATTTAAAGCAATCAACAGAAAATTGGGAAAAAAGTTAGGGTTAGTAAAAGGAACAAAGGGGATCTGGGGCTTCAAAGGCAGTAGAACCGGATCATCCTCCCCCTTCCCACCGCCAGGAAGGGGGGGGAATCATCCTTCCACATGCGCTAGAGTTCCAGCATCGCGAGCTTCGAGCAGAGAAGGTGCCTCCCATTGGATAAACATCACTCACTTTTATATGTTCTATTTTGACCAAATAAAATTATTCTTTATAATCAGGACATCAAAATTTAATTTCGGTAAAATTTTGGTATTTTGCTGATAAAATTCATTCTTTGATGAATAGTGAAAAATACTGTATTTTAATTCAAAACTGCCTTTTAATCTAATTTATTTATTTGTTTAGATTATATTTTTAATTGGTTTTAAAGTGTAATTAGATTAAATTTTTACCATTTAATCCAATTTTGGTCGTTGTAATTAATTTCACTTTGAAATTTCCATAAAAAAGTGTCAATCTTTTGATAGTTAATATTTATTAAAAACACGCTTTTTTTTGTTTTGACAATGGGAATTAATTTTAAATTAATTAATCCAACTTCTTTGTTTTGAATTTGGTAAAATAGACATAATTTTTGAATTCATAATATCAAATATAGCTTAGGCTGATTTTTTGGTATTTTTCTAAAAAACTTCAATTTTTGATGAATAGTGAAACCAGTGAGTAGTAGTTAAAAAACTAAATTTTTCATTTAAATGAAATTTTACCGCTTATGTGAATTAAATTTTGAAATTCTGATATACATGGTTGTTATTAGTAAGTAAAATGTGGTTCAATAAGATGAAAATAATTTTTTTTTGTGAATAGTAAATTTTTACTTTTATTTACCACGGCTAAAGGTAAATAGGGTAATTCAAGGTAAAAAGAATATTATAATAATAAAAAATTACCTTGACACATGTCTTAAACTTATTGAATGAGTCATGGCCGACCATGGGAATCCTTGTGTCGATTTTGGTACCCCATGGAGCCACTTAAGAGTGATAATGACACTTTATTTTAATTAACTTAAAGTAAAGACAAAAATGACATAAACAAATATCTTTTAGTAAATAAATTTTTAAATGGGGTTATATAAGTTATCTTTTCGACTATTATTATTTGGAAAGATAATAATATTTCCTACATCATGGTATTTTTTTATAATTTTTAGACATCAAATAAATTAAATTATTTATGACACAATAATGATGCAGTGTTTACCTCATTAATAAATGATTTAAATAAATAATATTATAAAGATTATAAAAATATCTAAAACCTGTCCAATTCTTATTGGATGATTTTATTTCGACAATGAGTCATATTATCTTCTACTTTAATTAGTTTTGGACCCTTAGAAACCGAAAATAATTATATAATAAAATAATATTTTCACACTTTCCTAAAGAGTCCCTCCTCCCCCTTATAAAAAGACTTAAACTCTAACCCATTACTCAAACCTCTCAAGCTTTTTGGATCTTCCAACCCCTACCCAAATAATCTCTCAAGATCCCTCTCTTCCACCTAGAAGCTTTAACTTAGGTAGAAGTCACTTCTAGAAGTCCTTTTGGTTCAAACAAAAGGGAGTTACCCGAATTAAAGGTAACTGTTTCTCTTAAATTATTTTCTTTTATTTTACTTCTATAACCACTAAAATCTTTTCATTCCTTTATTTTATAACAAAAACAGTATCCTAAATATACTAGTATGTTTTTATGGGAAGGATTCTAACTACACATCCACATACCTCCATCTAACGGGTAAAGAACATACTGTTTCTGTGGACGGCGAACTACTGCCCCACGAAACGATGATTATTCAATTATCTCCTACCGCCTCTTATTATGGACATTATGATGGAACTATATTTATATATGATATATATTATGTTTATGTTTTCTTTATTCTTATGTATTTTTCATTTATATCATACCTTTATGGTTTCCATTATGGGTAAATGCGATAATTTCATTTAAGGAAGTGCGGAATACCGCCCCCTCAAAGTGATATGACTCGTTTATGCCATAAGTGGGATGTATAAAGGATGAAGTTAATGATATTACATTGGAATTATAATATACCTATGTATCATTATTTTTTAATTCCATTGAAATACGAAATAGAAATGAAAGTAACGTTCATGTGTATGTACGGATTACCGTCTCCATGAATGGTACATTTCATTTATTACCTCTAAATGTTATGTAATATTATAAATACATATATATACTGGATATATATGATTTTTAAATAATTAATATGATTATGGAGATAATATAATTTTGCCCACATGGAAAATTTGTAATAATAAGAAATTCATTTTTGACTCAAGTACCAAATATCGACAAAATGACTGTTATTAACTTAAATGATTACATAATGTTTATAACATGGTAATAAGTGATATAAAAGGAATAATAAACTTGAAAAATGTTCTTATGAAAGTAGAAATTAACTTTAGTTTATTATTCAGGAGATTAAATAACGAATGGGTCAAGTCGGACACGAGGTAAGGGACTTCATCTCAATCTCCTTTTATTGAGGCATATTTTGATAATATACACCTCATTATTTTATACGGTGTATAATAAAACCCTTTGACTTTTACTTTCATTCAAAGGGATTCTTTTTTATGAAGCATTTTACTAAACGAAAAAAAGGAATGTTTTTAACGTTTGCGGCGACAATGACCTCTCCACCGCCATAATCATTATTTGTCTTCTACTATAAGCTTTAATTTTTTCTAAAATGAAAAATAAGTCCCTTATTCTATTTTTGGATGTTTTGGTATTGAAAATGGTTTTTTAAATGGATTGATTATTTCAATATCTTGAAATAATTTCTTGTGATTGCAAATTAAATGTTATTTTTGAAATGTTTATATTTGAAATATTTTATGTGTTATGATTTTATAATGGTACTTGGACATTTGATGGGTGGTTAAGTGATAAACCAAATGAGGTGTGGTGCCGTGATAAACCAGGACGGGTGGTTACATTATAACCTCCAATGCATTGGGTATGGAAGTCGACCGTATGACTGTTCCATTTAGTGATATGTGTGGAAGTCGACCGTATGGTTATTCAATTTAAGAATTTTTATGTCCCAAGTTACCTTTATATGTTATGTGTTATTTATATGGGTTTTATGGTAATATTTTGGTTACAAAAGGGTAAGAAATGATAATTTATTCAATGAATATTATTTACTACATCATAAAGGTGAAAAGTATTACTTATGATAACGTATTCATGGTTTAATTGTTATTTTGAAAAATTAACAGTTTTTCCTTCTTTGTGTATCCCTTACTGAGATTTTTATGCTCATCCCATGTTTTTGAAATGTTTTTCACAGGATATAAAGTGGAATAGGGTCAAGGATGGGATCAAGAAAAATTCATGATGTCTAAAACATGGAACTATACATGACTCTTTTTTTTCAAGAGTTTTTATTTTATAAAAAAATAGATACTGAGTAGAAGTATCTACTTTGTAATATTTAATATGTAATGTATATGTTATGGACTAACTCTCTAAAACTCTAAACCTAAAAAGACCCTCAATGTGAATTATTCATTTAATTCAAAATTATGTAATGTTTTAAGGTCGGGTCCTTATACTAATGGTCTGTATTATTTTTTCCCCTCAAATAACATCATTCATCCATAAAACATATATTCAATAATAGTGTTATGTCACTTCCGAGTTCTCATAATAGGAGGGATCTGCTATGTCCCTTTAGTGCAACAGCTATCCTTACAAAATTATAACTTACATTATCACGCAGAATAATAATTAAGATCTAATAAGGTATTTATTAATATTACAATCTGTGAATACAAGTTTATCATAAAGTAGAAAGTAGTTGGTTCTAGGACACCAACTCTAACAGTAACTACTAGATGCACTAGAGATTATTTATTATATTACACACATATATGAAGTTGTATGGTCATGCCTATCCTATCAGTATACCTACCTCTCCTCATTTTATGGCTTCTTGCAATTGAAAATTAGATGGATGGTGGGTGAAACCTCATAGTTTCCCCATATGAATCACTGAAGGAGGTCATATGAGATGATGTAACTAATTTCATAAATCTTCTATCCTATGTAGGTGAAATTATGGGCCTCAATTCATAGAATATGATGGCATTTCTGGATGGGGGGTTTTTGACTCTCTTATACAACGTCCATTAGGGGTTGGATCAAATTGTGGTTCTGGGGGATGTGGTGTATATTAACCATTATAAAAATATGTTTTAATGTCATAAATTTGACGTTGGTTTCTTATAAACTGATGTAAAATATGTATGTAGAGACTTTTTGGCGTCAGTTTTTTAAAAACCGATGCCAAAAACTAAAAAAAATGTTTTGGCTTCGGTTTTTAAAAAAACCGACGTGAAAAAATAAAAAACATGTTTCCATTGGTTTTTATGAAAACTGATTCCAAAAATTAAAAAAAAATTACAATGTTTCATAGAATTCCCTATGCTTCGATTCTACTGGTCGTGGAGTAAAAACAGAGTTATGGATTAAAAGTTATGAATGTTGGAAGTTGATCTTCTCTAAGAGAAGTCTTAAAGAAATCCAAATTTCAAAAGCCATAAATTTTAATTTGTAACTCCGTTTTAGCTCCATGACCAGTCAAATCGAAGCTTAAGGAATTATCTAAAACATGGTATTTTTTTAAAATTTTGGCATCGGTTTTCATAAAAACTGACGCCAAAACATTTTTTTTAGTTTTTTTACATCTGTTTTTAAAAAAACTGACGCGAAACATTTTTTTAAAAAATTTTCATTGTCGGTTTATTTAAAAACCGACGCCAAAAATATTTTTTTTACTTCTCACGTTGGTTTTTTAAAAACTGATGCGAAAAGTTTTTTCTTAAAATTTTTAGCGTCGGTTTATTTAAAAAACGATGGTAAAAATATTTTCTTTTACTTTTTGGCGTCGGTTTTTAAAAAAACCGATGCCAAAATTATATTTTTTTAACTTTTTAGTGTCGTTTTATTTAAAAAATGATATCGATTGGTATTTTTGGCATTGGTTTTCTAAAAAAACTGACGCCAAAAGACCAATGTAAATCCTCTTTTGTGTTAGTTTAAAAAAAAACCGACGCCAAAGAGTATTCACCAATACGCGTGATCAGAATTTCAATTTTTTTTCACAACGTGCATTTAAAATTTTAAAACCCCGCGTACATTTTCATAAAACTCAATCGAAAATATTTTCATTTACTATATATAGATCCATTTCTCCCTCATTCATCATTTTCAACCTCTTCAATTCAATCAAGTTTTCAACGCGGCTTCAATCGTTAATTTGAACACGATATCTATTCTATTCCTTTATTTTCTTTATTATTATTGTCCTTCATTTCTAAAAAACTCGATTATATTTCTTATAATGATGACTTAGTTTTATTATTGAGTTACAAATACAAAACATTCGGATGAGATTTAACAACCATGGTGTAAATTTAATTATCGATCACTGTTTTCCTTATTGCACGAGTTCTACAATAAATATAAGTGATATGATGATAAACAACATATAATTTCAATGGAAGCTCCAAAACCATTGAAATATGTTTGAAGTATTATATTTATTTTATATCATTTGTTGTATGTGATTTTAATTCACATTTATCATGTTTTCTTTAAAACGAGTTGTATCAATCGAAACTTTGACAGGTTCAACTTCCGACGACCATGACTTTTGATCCGTAACTCCATTTTAGATCCACGACCAGTCAAATCGAAGATTAGGAAATGATCTAAAACATAGAATAATTTTTTTTACCTTTTGTCGTCAGTTTTTGTAAAAACTGATGCTAAAAATAATTTTTTCTATTTAAGGTGTCGGTATTTTTAGGAACCGACGCCAAAACTATTTTTTCATCTTTTTGGTGTCAGTTTTTAAGGAAACCAACGCCAAAAATGATGCGAATTAGTTTTTTTGGCCTTGATTTTTTACAAAACTGACGCTAAAAAACAAATAAAATTCGTTTTTGGTGTCAGTTTACAAAAACTGACATAAAAAGTCATATTTTTTATGTCGGCAACTTCAATGTCGGTTAAAAACCGACGTCAAAAATAAAATAAAACCGACATTAAAGACATTTTTTCTACTTGGGATTTGAGTTTTTTAACTAATGGAGTTATTGAAGGAACACATGTTATGTATCAATTATTTGATAAAATGTACCCATTCAGTGGATGATTAGGTGAGGAAGATGGGGGTTCAGATGCAGTGCATGATCACTTTAATATTTTATAATTGAATTGAGTTTTCATTTTTTTAGTAGAACATAAAAAAATTACATTTTTCATTAATTTTTTCATTTCAATAGAGCCCACTTTACATATTGATTCATTTATTATTTTCTAAAATTAACATTTTATTCTTCTTGATCATTGAATATAAATTTAATAATCATAATTTAATATATCCTTGATCCATTGATATTTCCCTGAGGAGCGTATATTAAATTATAATTATTAAATCAATATTCAATGATCCTAAAAATAAAATATGAATTTTATGAAATAAAAAAGGAATAAATTTGAAAACTCGGTTATATTAATATGTAAAACTATGAAGAAAAATATAAAATTTGTTTTCTATTATACAAAAAAATTAAAACTCGGTTCAAATAAGGAAGAGTTTAGTGATCACGTGTTGCATTTGAATCCTCTCATCAACATCACCTGCTCATCCACTGAATGAAAAAATTTTATCAAGAAATTGGTATAGAGAATTGGTTCCATCAACAATTCCTTCATGTAAGAAATCTGTGTATACACACACCCCCAAACATCGCAATCTGATCCTGCACCCAATAGACATTGTATAGAAGATCCTGAAGACTCCCATTAGTAAATTCCATCAGAATCCTTGAATTAAGGCTCAACATATCTACCAAATGCTATAGAAGATCTATGAAAGCAGTAGATTCATCTTCAATCAGACCCTTTAGTGATTCATATACAAAATCTATATGGTTACGCCCACCATCCATCTGATCCCTCATTACAAAAATCCATAAGATGATGTTAGGGAGGTCTGTAGATAGTAGCAGGAAGGACTCTACTTTTTCATACCAGTCTCCACTATTATCCATGTTCCCAATATATTCATTATATATAGTTCTATGGGACTCAATAGCTAGGAGGTCCACTGAAACCTTATCTTTATTGAGTGCAGTTAAAGTGATCTTAATGATCCACTACATGTGAGGTTTAAGGAAATATGATATAGACACTATACATTCATATGCATCCATCCTACTTCCAAATATTTTAGTAGGGATTTTAGTCGACCATCATATACTACGAGGTCCTTGAAACACACATGTAGAGGATCATTGAGCACACTTCAACTAAAGTAAACAGAAAAGAGTAGAAAGTGGCCTCCAAGTGAATGAGTTCTGGAGGGATACTAATAGAAATGAAGTGGGGTATTGTTGTACATAGAGAATAACTAGGGGAAACATGGTATTTCTTTTGGGGGTTGTTGGGTTAGATGGAAGCTGTTGGGAAGTAGTTAGAGGGAGGATATTCTGTGGGGGCCAAGGGGAATATACTGGTATCATGGGGAGGGAATATGTTGGTATCTTTGGGGAATATTTTGGGGGGGGGGGGCATGGTTTGTTAGAAGAGGCTTCTTATAAATAAAAGAGGCTGGAGAAAACTGAAAGGGAGGGAAATAAAGTCTATACAGGAGTAGTAGAAGGCTTGGAAAAGAGAACCCTAGGGGAATCTTGAGTTTTCTTCTACTTTATCTCATCTCCTCCTCCTCCTTTCTTGTATTTATTCTCTATTTTTCATCTCTAGTTTAATATAAGAAGGTTTTAATCGGTTAATATTCATAAATTGGTCTGACCTACCATTGCTCCCTACTGCGGGAGCACTCCGTTTTTTCTTCCTCTATCGCGTCCAATTTCAAAACCCCGTATCCATTGTCATCCAGTTTCATAATAGTGCACCCAGATGAGACGTGTGTTTCTTATTCTCGACCAGTAGTGACTTTCACTCTTTGTTGGGCCTTTCTCCATCGACTACGCTCGTTTAGTAGTCTCCCAAGAACAGCACAACTTTTACTCCCTTAGACGCGTGACATGTTTCTGCTGATCTTCCACCTCTGACAGAGCGTGCATCGTCACCCGCTGTTAAACATCGACATGCACACTAGGATGAAACTCCATGAGAAACAACCCTCATTTCTGCCAACAACCCTCTTCTATTGGGGTTTTCTGTTACGGTTCCAACATACCAAATTTCTATAACCATCCAAATTTATGCAACTAGTGTGTCTGCCTCCCTTGCTTCCTCATCTCCTTGCAGAAGCGCTGCACCTGATTGGTCGGCCCAAAACACCCTTTCATCTCCACCTTTTCTCTTTCACTGCATTGTCGATAGAGGCCCAATATCAGTCTATTCTAGAATGTGTAAGAACACCACCTCAGAATGCTCAAACTCAAATTTGATTCAATGCTTTCAACTCTACCCTCGGCCATGGAAGCCCTAACCACACAGCACCGAGAACACCTTGAAAAAGCTAAACACAGATGCTAGGAGAACACACATGAGTTCTACAAATTCCAAAACTACATATTCATCCTAATGTGTCAAGTGGAGACACAACCACTACAGAGAGGGTCCTGCCTAGAGGAGGACCCAGAGACGTCCAAAACACCTCAAACTGGATTTTCCATTACTACTCCAATGGCGCAAGATGAAGTCCCAGGTCCACCACTATTCTATTCCTCAGATTGGCCCATGACAGCTCCATTCCAACATATGATGTACCTATCAAATATGACACCTCAGCAGGATGAGGTGCACCTGTCGATTGTGATGACAAGTTTTCCATCATCACATTTGCGGCAGCCTGCCGAACTTGAGACTCCACACTGAATCAATCGGCTGGTTGAACATCCCATCCCAACTAATTCCACTCACTGCCCAGTAGCCCACTAGATTTTTCCACCTCTCGTTGAGGGGAGATATCTGCCATTACAGAAGGAAAGATGATGTACGCTTCTATTTGATAACACAACAAGGCCCGAAGGTGCTGTAGTGCCTACGAACATGGGACAAAATGAAATAAATAGGATCATTTCTCACCTCCTGCCTACTATTGTGGCACATGCTGCTAGATGGAGTTCACTAGCAATTTCTTCTCTCCTGGAACTGCATTTCAGGAATCATGGACACTACTTGGCCATACCTGCAAGCCCCTTGGCCTCTCAAATCATCTATCTTCCTGCAGTTCCTCCATCTAGAAGTGCTAATGTTTTGGTTCCAAACTAGGCAGAGGAGGCAGGAAAATTTATCTCTTATCCAGCTATGATTATTGTGAATATCCCCCCATTATCTATCTGCCTATGAGAGTTACTAATGTTCCTCATGGATTAGTTGAGGTGGAAACCATCCCCCGCCACTACATTTTCATACTAACTAGGGGATTGCTCCATACGACAACTATTTTATAGCACTAAAAAACCAAAAACACTAGATGCCAAGCAAGTTGGGATTGATTTGCTTCACTTTATGGACAATTCACTTTATCACCTTCCACGGTTCTATGGAGCACGACTAATCTGGGAAATTTCTTGGCATGCTGGGCCCGTCACCCTTGGGGACACATCCACCACCTTGAGGATAATATGGATTTTCGGAATGGTGGAAATGATAGGAATGCAGGGGGGGTATTGTTTTATGTAGGGAATAACTAGGTGAAGCAGGGTATTTCTATAAGGGGTTGTAGGGTTAGTTGGAAACTATTAGGAAGTAGTTAGAGGGAGGATATTCTGTTTGGACTAAGAGGAATATTCAGGTATCCTAGGGAGGGAATATACTAGGATCTTTGGGGAATATGTTGGGGGGCCACGATTTTTTAGAAGGGGATTCTTATAAATAACAAAGGCCGGAGAATGCTGAAAGGGAGGGAAATAAAGTCTGTTCAGGAGTAGCAGCCAACTAGGCTTGGGAAAGAGATCCCTAGGGAACTATTGAGTTTTCTTCTTCTTTATCTCCTCTTCTCCTCCTCTTTGCTTGTATTTCTTCTATATTTTTCATCTCTAATTTAATAGAAGAAGGTTATCCTATGGTTCGCCCTTGTTCATATTTAGGCTACCTAATGCCCACCTTATCATAACTGGATGTCTGGAAGAGTACACTCAGGATGGTACTTCATTCGTTCCCATTCTCAAAATCCATATAAGAAAAATAAAGGGTGTTATTCAATTCCTTTATTACTGAAAGGATGAACTTGGGGCTATCATATAGATGTTTAATGGGTAGAGCATAATTCTGGGAACAGAATTCACTTCAAACACATCAAGATCCCGAGGGTATATTTCTTTACAAAGATACCCCATGGATTCTATGGATACATGTTGTACTATTACAGAACCATTTTAACCAAAAGTTGTGGAATAATATCAGTCCAAGACAAACCTTTCTCAGAAACTCTGTAAAAGCTACATTGGAAATGACCTGGGTTGCATCATGCCTTTCCCCACATAATAATGATTGAAGCATATTAAAAATCCAATATTTTATTTTCTATTTTAAAAAAGGCCAATCTTCACCCATTACTAATAAAGGATTTCCTTCCAAGAATTATATTTGGAATCCAATGATTTTTTAACAACTATGCTAGCAAATATGCATGATGCAATAAGTTTCTCATAGTTCAATAGCTCAAATGACAATTCTTGAAGGACCCTGGGTAACTACCATTCTTGAAACCAGTTAAGATTTTTAATATCCTGATTCTGAACACTTTCATTGGCTGATTGAGAATTCAGTAATTGGAAGGTGGTTTTCATTGTCATACCCGATACAATTACTAAAAACAATCAATTTTAAAACACCCCTAATAATCAGAATACTATTATAAAGTAGTTAAATTGTCAAATCAATCCATTAATTTCATGTATGGGAGATACACAATAGGAAGGTGTGATTTTTATGGGTATTTCATTTACTATAGACATTTTTTCCATAACTCTTACTAATTTTTAAAAATAATAAATAAAAATTTCAAAAAATAAAAGTTATAATGAGATGAAAACCTTTATTTTTTGTCAAGGTCATGCATGAATGGTATAATGATATCGTATAGTCAATTTTTAATGTAAAAAAATCATTGATAATTTAAAAGCATAATAAAATATAGTAAATAAAATCATCAACAATTACAAAGTATCGCACAATCTAGTTTTATGGATCACATTTTATTAAAGGAATGATTAATTGATAATTTTAATTTCCATATAATGTTAACGTTGTAATGGTAAAGAAGAAATGATATTCATTTCTACAGAAAATAGTAGTAAAAAAAGGCACTATATAAGAGTGTAATACTATTAACATCAATTCATTTGTTCAATTATTACATTCCTTGTTGAATGAAAATTTATAATGTAAGAAAACTAAAAAGGTGAATGGTTTTTTTCATATAGATTTGTAAATAATACATATCAATATCTCAAAATAATTCAAATATTTTTATGAGATGTGTGGAATCATATCATAACTACCATATGTAAATGTGTAAATTCATCAATATAAAACAAGTTATAATATGATAATAAAAGAAATATAATATTATTACCTATTATTGAATGTTATAGGAAAATAATTAAAAAATGCATGCGACAAATCTGAACATAGAAAAAAATTATAGTAGCCACAAAAATTTTAATACCTAAAAATTGCAGATGAATGAACATGCATCTGAATGAATTAGAATAGGGGAAAAATGTAGTCATAAAAAAATGAATTCATTTTTTACCTGAAAATGAAATAATAAAGAATAGTATTTATAGAAATTTTTACTAAAAAATTCATTCATTTTGTACTATAAAATGCATAAAAAATGCATTCACTATGTACCTGAAGATACTCTCATGAGAACCAATTGTACATGAAAATTTTAGCCGTCATGAAAAAACACAATAAAAAAATCTAAAAAGGGAAAAAATTATAGTAGTTATAAAAATTATAGTCGAATGAATTTTCATCCAAATGAATTGGTAGTTATAAAAATTATAATGATCATAATAATTATAGAAGTCAAAACATATTAATGAAGAAAAGAAAATATCCTGAAAAGAATTCATAGAACAATGAAAAGACCAAGAATAAAGGAATCATATAAAACAACTGAAATCAAACATAAAGAAATCCACAAAAATAAAAAAAAACTAGTTTAAATGAAATCAAGGAGCGTAACAAATATAAACGTAGACCAAATTGAAAAGAAGTTAGTCACTTGATCTAGAAACTCCCAAAAAGATAAAAAATTTGGATTCACATCAATTTAATCACGAATTCTCAAAAAATTGAATATGAAAAGAAAAATATAATTTATTGAGAAATAAATATTCTTCTGTAAAGAATTCTATAGGAAACTCAACCTTGAATAATATATGAATAGTAAAACCAGGCATGGAGAAATGTTCCATTTGACTGGCTGCGATTAAATTTAAAAATTCCTGAAATCATTGGGTATCACATGCTTCGGAGAACAACAATCCAATAGAAGTGTGATTTAGGGAAGGAAAACATCAGAGAGATCTTGGAATGATGGTTATCCTATAGGGACCGCTCCCAATTTGGGAGAGTGTTTGGTGGGAGAAATCAGCAGAGGAAGTCATTGAAGGATGCAACCTACCCAAAAGGCTGTGGGAGGCAACCAACCATGGTGGGCAGTCAAGGTGGAAACCTTCCAATGTTGAATCAGTCAATGATGGGAGGATTTTTCAAGGGCAGATGAACCACCCTCGATGTTGCATAATTCCTTCTCAATATAAAACGAGAATAAAATCCCATTGTTTGCAGTGTGTGTAATCATTGTGGTGATCCTACGAAGAGTTTTTCCGGAGAAGAGTGAAATAGATAAAGACCTGTTTCTCCCATGGATGTAGGATTAAAAGAAAAACCACATTAAAAATTCTTATGTTATTCTGTTTTACTCTGTTTTTGTGTGATTTGCGGTTCCACACACCTCCACTGTGCCCTAAAAAGTGGTATCAAAGGGAGTTGGTGTGAGCGAAGTCGAAATGGAAAGGCGACAATGAGTTTTCTAGTGAACGGAAAATTGAAAGTGGTTGGAAAATTTTTCCGATCCCATATTCATGGAGATAACGATGAGACAATTCCAATGGCGCAAGCAGCATTGAAAATGAAGCTTAAACGAAGTAGATAAGCTCAGTCAAAGTTTGGTCAAACCTACGGGTGAACAGTAAATCATGCCAGAGAAGACGGTACTATTCATACCACCATAGAGAATTCTGGAAAGATTCTGGCAGGTGCTCTGGTGTGCCACATCATCACCACGTCAGTGCCATATCAGCGGGCAATCTAGACTGTTGAACTTGTTTTGGTGATAACTTAGCCAATCGGTGTCTGATTTCGATGATCCATGAGTTGATTCTAACTATTTCAATCATTACAGACGCATCCATAGGGTTAGTTTAACAAAATTATAACTCCATCAGGTTGTTTCAGAAGGGTATGACATCGACGGTGGTGATCGCGTTTTGCGACGTCAATGATGGTCGGTAGTGGAGCACTACCAAAATTTGAGATTGAGAAGTTCGATGGTCGAAGCAAATTTGGATTGTGGAAAAGCATAGTGAAAGATATTCTTGTGTAGTAGGGCATGATAAAACTATTTATTGGATGAAAGACCAACATAACTAGTAACGATGATTGGGAAGAGCTCGAGATGCGGGTCATCAACACAATTTGACTGTGTCTGGTGAATGAGGTAATGTACTCTATGTTGGAAGAGACCTCACGAAAGGATATCTGAAAGAAGTTGGAGCAACGATATATAGAAAAGTCTCTCACCAAAAAATTATTCTTGAAGAAGAAATTATACCAGTTGCGCATGGACGAGGGAACAAATTTGTTGGATCACACCAACGAATTCAACAAGACCCTAACACAATTATTGGGGCTCAGTGTGAAGGTTGGAGAGGAAGACGAAGCACTTTTTCTTTTTTCATCTCTACCAAGTTCATTTGATAGAATTGTGACTTCATTGCTCATGGGGAAGGAAACGTTGAAGATGGATGAGGTGATAGCGTTGCTTCCAGATTCAGAGGCATTCTGAAGACCCGTGACGCATTCAAGTGAGAAAATCATGGTGATGCAAAATGATCAACATGGGAGGAGCCAACATCGGATGTCATGAGGTAAATAATGGAAGCCAAAATCTAGGGGATGCGATCCTTAAAAAATAACATGTTTTTGGTGCGAGAAAAAAGGTCACTATAAAAGTGACTGTGGAGAGCACAAATGGTACGTTGCTTGGAAAGGGAAATTTGTAGAGAATGATGTGAAAATCCCAAAATTATTGAAATATGATGAAGTATACATGAAAATGGGAATCTTGCACTCAGATGAGAGATCTGAATAGGAAGAAGTGCAGTGTCATTACTGCAAAAGATATGGGCACATGAAGCTGGAATGTTGATTTCTAAAGAGGAAGAACGAGCGATCTCAAAATCCAAAGGAAAATGGATGAGTTTTGGATTCGAGGAGCTAAGAACACATATGTACGAAGAGAGGTACATTTGATACTTTTAAGAAGGTGCGAGATTCAATGAGACTTGGTGATGGGTCAACATACGAGGTTTGAGGAGTCAGGAATGTGAAATTGAAGACACCAAATGGAGCAGTTCGTAAATTGGATGATGTGAAATTTGTTCCAAGGATGATACAGAACTTGGTATCATTAAGTAGGATCGATGCAAAAGGGTACATGATTTCCATAACAGGTGTAGTGTTGGAAGTCCCACGCGGAGATGCAGCGAAGCTTACTGGGAAGATGTTCCAAGGGTTGTATAATTTAATGGGGACTACAGTCAGCCCGATCTTGATTAAAGATAGTGGAAGTGACACATCATCTAGCGTGAATAAGTATGTTCAATTTTCCAATGAAGTTTTCAACACCTACAAGGAGACTTCAGGTCAAGATTCGATCCCAAATTGGTCATGAGGGGGATATTTTTAGGTACCACTCCCAATTTGGGAGAGTGTTTGGTGGGAGATATCATTGGAGGAAGTCATTGAAGGCTACGACCTACCCAGACGGCTATGGGAGTCAACCAACCATGGTGGGTGGTCAAGGTGGACACCTTCCAACATTGAAGCAGCTAACGACAGGAGGATTTGTCAAGGGTAGATGAACCACCCTTGACATTGCAGAATTCCTTTTCTCTATAAAATGGGAATCAAATCCCATTGTTTTCAGTGTGTGTAATATTTGTGGTGATCCTCTGAAGAGTGTTTCTGGAGAAGAGTGAAATAGAGAAAGACCTCTTTCTCCCATGGATGTAGGCTTCAAAGACAAACCACATAAAAAATTCTTGTGTTATTCCATTTTACTTAGTTTTTGTGTAATTTTTGGTTCCATGAACCTCCGCTATGACCCAACACATCCAAAGACAGTAATCCCATGGAAGGGTAAGCCTAGGACAAAGGAGAGGTTTATAGAGAGTGGGAAGAAACGACGGCTAAAAATTAGTTCTTTTGGATAAAACCCATGGGAAACGGAATGTGAGAATAATGAAAAGATAGAGGACTGGATTTGATAGTGTCAGTAGTAGAGAGGTAGAAGGATGTTATAAGAAGGAGGGTAGGAGTGGGAATTTGGGAAACTGAGGGGAGGTGGGGGAGGTGATGATGGTGATGAATCATGAAAAGGGAACATGATAGGGAAATTTGGGGATGAATTGGGATGGTGGAAATGGAAGGGATGTTTGTTAGTATTGATCATTTTATTTGTTTTAATAAGTTGAAAATATCTTTATTTAAATATCATTTTTGAAAAAACATTCATTTAAATATCTTCATTTAAAAATCATTTAATTGAAAATATTTAATAATTTTTACTCTTTTAATTGTTTTATTAAAATAATTATTTTTATGTTGGAAATCTATTTTACTATTTTACCAATTCAATATATTTTTGTTATATATTGATCTATAGTAAATGGAATTTATAATTCCTATATCATATGAAATGTAGAAAAAATATTTTCATTTTCATCAATTATGACGTTTTCTAAATCAGTCTTTAAATGTTCACATGTTTGTTTTGAACATTTTGCATACTTTTGGTTCATATAATAATCTTTAGTTTATAGATTTTTTTAGTTATTTTATGATAACTTGAGTTATATAGGTTTGTTTTTTTACAAAACTTTTTTTTTTGGATAGAAAATACTTTTATTTACAGTTTATTAAACTAATAGAAAGTGTGAAATGGTTGTTTGTGTGTTCTAATAATTTCTTAAAGACTCTACAATATTTCTATATTTCTATAATTTTCAGAATACAATATATTATGTTTCTCAATGATAACTTTAGCTATAGACCTGATAATCCTACTCAATTTGTTGAGGTGAAAATATAATAAAATTTTCTATAATTAATTATACTGATAGGAAGGATGAAATTTCCATTTGAATGATCTAAAAATTGATTGATGTTTTATAAGTATTTTAGTAATTTTTTCTCTAGTTTTCAGTTCATATTTGGCATAGTTTTTTGACAATATATCTTTATATTGAAGTCCGATTGAAGTATAATTTGATCCTTTAGAAAGATATCAATTTTTTCTAGATTACGTTAATTGGACCAATTAATGATTCTTTTGTTTAGATAGTCTAGAAAATCACATAACTCTATGATGTCGAGTGACCGTTTGTGTTATTCCTTAAATGACCACATGAAGGTTGTATTAAGTTACCACATGTGTTATTTCATACTTAATGTATAAATATTTTCATACCCACCACATGTGTTATTTTAAAAATACCACATGATTATCAACCCAAGTCACTTCAAGTGTTTTTTTCCAACTTACCATATTAAGATATCCTCAAAGTGACCGCATGAGATTTTTCCACTTGAAGCACTGAACTTGTCAGAAGCAATCTATATTCTCCTCACTAACTCAACATATAGTATACATGTTTCAGTTTATAGTATATTAACCATATCCTTGGATGCTATCTTCTGCATAGATTAGTTCATCTCCACCCCTCCACGTTCAATCACCCTCTCTCTCGATTATGTTGCTTCTATGGTTTGTCTTTACCTGCTTCGTCTTCTCCATTTTGGTCTCTACACACCTGCACATGTGCACACAACCTTGGTTTCTTCAGCAACACTAGTTTAGGGTAGCATCTTGACCGACCTCACACTCACCATGGTCATTATGCATCCATATTGTCACTATTCTTGTTCATTGCAACGAACCAACCCAAGTTGACTAGACAGGTTTCCCAAGGTGGTCTGCCACATTATGAGGTATAACAATGATAATAGAAAAAAGTCTTGAATATAACTGATAGAACAAATATTTTCAATTATTTTATTCTGAATTTCAATGTTTTTAATCCCACAAATGTGTTATTTCAATGGAAATTGTCACATTTTATGTTTTAGGAGTATTTTTGAGCTTAATTGGAAAAATGGCTTATTTTGGATTTAAACAGTTTTCATTTATTATAATGTTTCGGACATAACTTTTTCTAAACTGAACCAAATTTCAAAATTCTTATTTTATAGGTTTCTATGTTAGATGTTATTCATTTTATCCTCCTGTAATCAAAGCTTAATCAGTCATTTGGAAGCTCAAATTCAGCTCACAAGTCAAGCCTCGAAAACTGTGTACAGAACTGCATAATTTTATTGTGGGGCCCATATCTAATAAATGGACAAACCATTGGAGCTTAAATTTTACATGGGGCTATAAGAAATATTGAGGAACAACTTTCATTAATATGGACGTACCTTATGGTTTAATTTTCAAGGTATTTAATGCGTTGGAACTCGGTGTTGTGGAATACGAAGAGTCACCTGGACAGAATTAAATATCCGGAGTACTTTGGCCATATCTCTTTCATACGTCGACCAATATGGATAAAATTTTGTGGGTCGACCGAGGAAATCGAGGGTAACAACTTTCAAGAAGTAACAACTCACAAATTCTGTCATTAATAAGTACATCCACAGGCATAATTCCGGAGATTATTTTTGGAGCCAAATTTTCACCCCCTCCCTATAAAGAGTGTGCTTTCTTCATTCCAAAGGGTTGACAACTTAGGAATAGCCTTTTTTGGACATTTTCTATAGTTTAGTATTGTATTTTATTTTCTTTTCATTCTGTAATAGCATTTCATATTTTTGTTCAATTGTTCTCCTTTCTTCACTTTTCTTTCTCTCTTTTGTTTTCTCCCCCAATTTTCTCCATCACTGTGAACTCTTATGCTCATGATCATGAGTAGCTAACCCGAGGAAGTTCCTAGGAAAGTAATTTAGTGGTGAACCCAAGTCTTTTATCATTAATGTTTTATTGTTTCTTATTTATTTAGAGTAAGGATAAGGGGGATCTTATTGGGCAAGGCGCCTTTGTGTATCCACTTGCCACCCGAAGCTTAGCTTTCACTTCTGTCATATTCTCCCTCGATCGAGGAGGTGGATGTATGGTTTCTCGGAACTTGTTGAGTGTACCGTATGTTCACAACCATAGGCATAAGGGGATGTTCATGCATACAATGGAGCATGATTGTTAAGTAGATTTGAAACTTAAAAAAGAGACGATGAAGGTTCACTCTGGATAATATCCTGGGAGGATCTTCTTTCTGTCTAACATCATTGTGTTTGCATTCGTTGTGTTTGCATTGCATCTGCATATTTACTTTTAGTTTAGAATTTTGAATTTTTAAATATCTATTTCTGTTGATTTTATTTCATATATATATATATACATAGTGAATTATAATTAGTGAGTGATTGACTATAAAAGGCTCCTCAAGAGATCGACCTAGGTCAGCCACTGTGTTGCACTTAGTATAAATATTTTTTAGAGCGTGCACGACAACGATTCATCAAATTGGCGCCATTTCCGGGGAGCCAAGTTGTCTTCAATCATTATTTTTATTCAATTATTGTAAATTATTTTTCTTCCTTTAATTTAAAAAAAAACAAAAAAATCATAAATTTTAAAAACTAAAAAAAATATTTGTTCATGATGACTTTCAATTCAAATTTTTATGCATGGACGGCTGAATCTCAAGTGCCAGAAGAAGTTTTAAATGATCTTAATAATAAGTATAAAAGGATTAGTAATGTAGTGGAAAAATTAGAGAGCCAAATAAAGTTGATTTCTGAATGTGTTCATGCATGTCAAGAGAAACCTGAACCTGATCCTAAGCTAGAACCTGAATGTCACGACCCGTCCTCGGGGCCCGTGCCGTGACTACCCCAGACCCGCCTTCCATAGGCCAGGGGCTGGCGACTAGCACCAAGGAGTGATTCCCGGTAAAAAGGGAAGGCATTGCCTTTGCAAGGTAAACAAACACCACAGAGCAAGCAAGCATAAGTAAAGACTAAGTAAAAACTGGGTACAACAGTAAGTGCGGAAAAGTAAGTGGGCCAGTATACAAACCCAAACTGAAAGTAAAGTACAACTGGAAAGGGAAAACAACAACTGAAAGGTAAAGTCGTAGCGTCGAGCCATCCACTGGAAGTCCCACCTGAAGGGTGGGTACAAATAGCCTCCACAACTCCTCGGGTCCAGTCATCCACTCCGAGTACGTCCCGCCCAGTGGTCCACCTCTAGGTACCGAACTGCTCCGCAAGCCTCAACCGCAATCAGCGATGTCCTTCGTCTACAACCAACACAACGTAGTGCGGGCATAGCCCGTGCAGGGGTGAGTATAAGCTACTCAGTAGGGACCCCGAGACCCCCGAAGGTCTCCCAGAATCCACAAAGGATAATCCACAAAGGAAAGATAGAATCACGAAGTAACATCCGACACTACTTAGGTATATGCCCATACATATACCTAAGTCATAAATTCCAATTCGGCTCCAACATCCGAGCCCAAGTTCGATCACGTCCACACAGGATAGCACAACACATTTCACATAGGGAAGCAAGTCAAGATTCAGCTCACACAGGTATACTTCTTCGTATGACGATAGAGATGATCAAATATAACCACTGATTCATCTAAGCCGTCGGACCCACAAAGGATCGATAGGTACTAACCCCCGCAATGACCAACAAAGGATCGATAGGTAACTAACCCCCGCAATGACCCACACAGGATCTGACCCACACAGGATCGATAGGTAACTAACCCCCGCAATGACCCACAAAGGATCGATAGGTAACTAACCCCCGCAATGACCCACAAAGGATCGATAGGTAACTAACCCCCGCAATGAACCACACAGGATCTGACCCACAAAGGATCGATAGGTAACTAACCCCCGCAATGACCCACACAGGATCAGACCCACACAGGATCTGTAGGTGCTGGCCCACACAGGACCATTGAGCGTTGACCCACACAGGATCGGTAGCACTGATCCATATAGGATCGCTAAGTATTGTAGTCATCGCCGTCGAATCCACGAAGGATTTCTGTACAGTCATCGTCATCGCATTCACAGCCAGCTCTAGGGTTCCCGCACACAGCAAGCTCATTCGGGAGGGTCCGATGCATGATTCGAAGGGCTGATACATAAACTTACACAAAGTCCGGAGTTGATGTATCCAAAAGTTCCGTATCGTCAACCGGAACTCAACGTCCTAGACGACGCGTCAATCGGACGCCCGGTCTGAGAGTTATTGGCTTTTTCGTCCCAGGGGCCCAGTTGATTTTTAAATTAAAACCAACCTGAACATACTCCAACTGTGTCCACACCTCGAGTGGAGTAAGCCAAAAGGTCCGTCTCACTAAGAGGAATCCAACAAAGTTGACGAAACGTCAATCGGATGTCCGGAGCTCAAGTTATGAGTGTTTCCGCTCCGAGGGCCCAGTTGGTTTCATGTACGAACCAACCCGACTGAACCCAAAGTACTCCAAAACCTTGAGTGTAATATACCGAAAGGACCGTCTCGATCCAAGGATCACATCTTAGCTGACGGTGCGTCGATCGGAGGTCTTCAGCCCTAGATATGGGCAGAAGACCGATGGAGGTTCGGTATTAGGGGGTTCATGCCCGGTCCGACCCGGCCTGATACCCCCAGGGTCGGCCCGGCTGGCGCGGCGCGGCCCGACCTGGCGCGGCCCGGCCGGGCTGTCCGGCATGGGCAGCCAGCCCGGCGAGTGGGCGCCAGCCAGGTGGCTCGGCCGTTTCGGCTGAGCGAAGTGGCGCGGGGGGGGGGGGGGGGGGGGGAGGGGGATGCCCTCCCGCTTTGTTGTAACCGCGGCCCCACATGGGGGCCGCTTTATTATCCAACCGGGGGTTACGAACCCCCAGTTTTCCCCTGACCGGCCGGCCCACTCTGGCCGACCGACTGCTGCTGCCACTGGACCGGCAAGGGCTGGTCCCTCTGCTCCGCCGCGACCCGGAACCGGCCGTGGCCTTGGTCCGTCTAGTGCAGCGCGACGGCGTCGCGCCCCTCCTCCGCGGCCCAGCTCTAGCCACGGTGCTTTTGTGGTTCTCTGGTTCCGCGTATTTGGTTCGTCTTCAACGGCGCGACGCGACGACACTGCGCTTCTCCCCCTTTCTTTAATAATTTCTGCGCGGTGCTTCGGCACCGCGTTGCCTTGCTTGTGCCGTAATAATATCAAACAACCAAAAGGGAGAGGAGGGTTGGCCATGTTCGTGCGGTCCGACCCCCTCCCGTTATTGTGGTAACATGCAGCTCCAAAATAAAAGAAGAAAGGCAACAGAAGAATTCACGAACAATAATTAAGATAAATCCCTACCTCGTCGAATTCGATGAGCGAGGATTCGTCGCGGAAATAACCATCGCAGAGGAAGGCGTCGCGGAGGGAGGATCGTCGCGTCACAGAGAAGCGTCGCAGAAGAAGCATCGCGGAAGAAGCGTCGCAGAAGAAGCGACACTGGCATCGCGGTACACGACTTCGTGTAGTCGATCACCGAGGATTTGGCGTTCTTCGTCGGAGATCAGTGCGTTCTTCGCGTTTTTTGCGTTTTTCGTCGAAGAAGAAGGCTTTTCTCCAAATCCTCTCCACACAACAAGTTCCAACAGAAATAAAATAAGAGTTGTCTTATTTTATTAATGCATAAGCCAACGTTTGAATTTCAAAAAGAAACGAAATGAACAATTAATTGAGGAGTTTAAAACCGCCCAATTAATAAGGCGTTTAATATCCAGATTAAACGCAAGAGTTGACTTCATTAAAAAAAAGGGTGCGGGTGCGTTACTTAGAAGAAAAGAAATGGTGGGGCTCATGTGGGACCCACCTCACAAATATTCTACCAAGTGGGTAGGATATTGTGGGTCCCACATCATCCACTTAACTTATGTTAAGCAAAATAAAATAAAAACCGGTTGCACCACTTTTATTTTATTTCTTAACTTAACTCCAAAAATTTTAAAAACCACACCCGAGCAAACGCAACTCCAGAAAAGGTGTTTCTAAGCAATTAACGGCGCTGCGATTCCATCGGTGCCCACAGAATTCGATTCTGAGCACCGGTTCAAAATTTATAAAAACTCGCTTGTTCGTTCACTGAATGTACCCGAGCTAAACTTCGAAAAATGATTCTGGGCACACCGGGCCTCGAAATCAGGTGCCGTCAGAAACTGCATTCTTGTAAAATTCCAACTAAAATTAAGAAAAAAATTTCAATTGAATTTTATGGGTCTTTACATTACTCCCACCTCAGGGCTTTACGTTCCCGTAAAGATACATAAAAAACTAGGGGAACAAATGTGGGTACTGAGCACGCATCTGAGCCTCCCGCTCCCAAGTTCTCTTCTAGAGGTTCCCGTGCTTCCATTTGATGCACACTAGAGGAATCGACCATCCACGCAGGACCCGCTGCTGTCGATCCTCGATCTCCACCAGGACCTCCGCAAACATTACCCCATCATCAACGTCCAACTCCCCATGGTCAATGATATGCGTCGGGTCGTGCACGTATCTCCTCAGCTGAGATATGTGGAAGACGTCGTGCACCCGGTGCAACTGAGGTGGTAGAGCCAGGCGATAAGCCACCTCACCAATCCTGCTGAGGACCTGGAAGGGTTCGATGAAGCACGGAGATAACTTGACGCCTTGGCCAAATATCCGTAATCCACATCGAGGTGAGTCCCGCAAGAAGACGTGGTCGCCACCCTCGAACTTCAGTGGCCTCTGCCTTCTGTCAGCATAAGACTTCTGCCAGCTCTGAGCTGTCTTCATCCGCTCCTGGATGACCTGGACCTTCTCTGTCATGGCCTGGACCATCTCTAGTCCCACAAGTGTTGACTCCCCAGGGTCTATCCAGCACAGAGGAGATCTGCAAGGTCGGCCGTACAACGCCTCGTATGGTTCCATCCCGATGGTGGAGTGGTAGATGTTGTTGTACGCGAACTCCACCAAGGGTAGGTGGTCCTCCCAGCTGCGACCAAAGTCGAGGACACATGCGCGGAGCATGTCCTCAAGAGTCTGAATGATCCTCTCTATTTGACCATCCGTCTGAGGGTGAAAGGCAGTGCTCAGACGTAGCTGCATCCTGAATTCCTCCTGCAACCCCTTCCAAAGCCAGGAAGTAAAGCGAGCATCTTGATCAAAGATGATAGATGATGGAACACCATGAAGCCGTAAAATCTCCTGAATGTAGAGATGTCCCATGCTCTCCACTGATCCCTGCTCTCTGATGGGTAAGAAGTGAGCCGACTTGGTGAGTCGGTCGACAATCACCCAAATAGAGTCGTGACCTATGGAAGTGCGTGGAAGTCCAGTCACGAAGTCCATTGATATGACGTCCCACTTCCACTATGGGACCTCTAAGGGCTGTACCAAGCCTTCTGGTACCTGGTGCTCTGCCTTCACCTGCTGGCAGGTGAGGCATCGAGAAACGAACTCTGCCACAACCTTCTTCATGCCCGGCCACCAGTGCTGTCGTCTGAGATCCTGGTACATCTTCACCACTCCAGGATGTACCGCCAAAGGGGAAGTGTGAAACTCCCTTAGCACCTCCTCCCATAAAGAAACTGGTACCAAGGTACGTCCTCTAAAAAGGAAATCATGCTCTCCTCCAAAGGAGAAACCATCAGGTGCCTGTCCTGAGGATATCTGCGCATGCCGCGTCTCACAGTCGGTGTCCCCACGCTGTGCCTCTCTGACCCGCTGTAGTAGTGGAGGAGTGATTGTGAGTGATTGAAGAAAGCCTGCTCCATCTCTATCCACGAAGTATATCTGCAAAGTGGCTAGCTGCTCTGTCGCCTCCCCAAGTAGCTGAATGCCTGTCCTCCTGCTGAGAGCATCGGCTACTACGTTCCCCTTCCCAAGAGTATAGACTATCTCAAAGTCATAGTCCTAGAGGAACTCGAGCCATCACCATTGTCTCAGGTTTAGGTCCTTCTGATAGAAGATGTACCTGAGACTCTGATGGTCAGAATAGACTGTAAAGCGCTCGCCCATCAGATAGTGTCACCACATCTTCAGAGCGAAGACCACTGCTGCTAACTCTAGGTCATGGGTAGCGTAGTTCTTCTCATGTGGCCTCAACTGGCATGATCCATAGGCAATCACTACCCACTCCTACATCAGTACACATCCGAGTCCAGTCTCTGATGCGTCATAGTAGACTACATACCCAACTCCCCCCTCTGGTAGCCTCAAGATAGGCGCGCTGGTCAATCTCTGTCTCAGCTCCTGGAAGCTCTACTGACATCTTTCTGAACACAAAAAGGGTTTCCCCTTCTTCTTCAAAACTGAGAGTGGTGCCAAAACTCTAGAGAAGTCTAGTACAAATCTTCGGTAGTACCCAGCTAGACCCAAAAAACTCCGCACCTCCGTCACGCTCCTAGGTGGATCCCAAGCTAGCACTGCCTTGATCTTCATAGGATCCACCACAACTCCCACCTCAAAGATGATGTGTCCCAAGAAGTGGACCTCACGTATCCAGAACTGACACTTCGTGAGCTTTCCATAAAGCTGGTGATCTCGGAGTGTGTCTAGTACAACCCGCAAGTGGTAGGTGTGCACCTCCTCAGTGGTCGAGTATATCAAAATGTCGTCAATGAAGACCACGAAAAATCAATCGTGGTATGGCTGAAATATCCTATTCATGAGGCCCATGAACACTGATGGAGCATTGGTTATTCCTAATGGCATAACCAAGAACTCATAGTGTCCATACCGACATCTAAAGGCCGTCTTCTGCACGTCCTTGTCCCGAACTCTGAGCTGATGATAGCCAGATCTAAGTTCTATCTTTGAGAACCACTCTGCTCCCTTGAGATGATCGAAGAGGTCATCAATCCTCAGTAGCGGATACTTGTTCCTCAGTGTCACCTGGTTCATGCGACGATAGTTGACACAAAGTCGCAAGCTCCCATCCGCCTTCTTGGCGAACAATATCGGGGAAGCCCAGGGTGAAACACTAGGTCGGATGAATCCCTTGCCCTCCAAGTCCTCCAACTGTACCCGTAGCTCTCGAAGCTCGGCAGGAGCCATCCGATATGCTGGGGTGGATATCGGGGATGTCCCGGGGTACAGATCAATATAAAATTCTACCTCTCTGCGAGGAGGTAGTCCTGGAACGTCGTCGGGGAAAACGTCCGCATACTGATCCACCACTATAGGAAAACCAGGACTCCACACGTCAACTGATCCTAGGATGAGGCTAGCCAACTGATGAGTGATGGGATGTCCTCTCCTCTGCGAGAGTCCATCCTGAGCTTCGAAGGCTCCCTTCTCGCCGGTGAAGGTGAACCTGCTCCCGTCAGTGCGTACACACCACACCTTGCGCCTAATACAGTCAATCTGATCATGGACTGTAGATAACCAATCCATGCCCAAGATGACGTCGTAAGGCCTCGACGCCGCTACAAGAAGATCCCAGCCAAAGCTCTCGCCTCCTAGAGTAACCTCACACTACCGGAACCAGTGCGTAATCGCAGAGTCTGCTCCCGTAGGAGTATCTAGCCGTAAGGATCGAGCCAATGGCTCTGTCGGAATCTCTGAGCTCTGAACAAGGGCAGCAGCTATGAAATAATGACACGCTCCTGTGTCTATAAGAACTGCAGCAAGGGTGGAATAGACATAGATAGTACCTCGAATCATATCGGGCACGCCATGGTCGTAGGCCTCCACTTCCTGAAGCTGTGCCTGTCTCTGCCCGCCAGCTCCCTGTGGTCGGGGTGGACCTCTTGGTGGTGGTGGTGGTAGAGCCTCAAAGCGTCACCCACCACCTGCTGCTCGGCCAGCTCCTCTGCCTCGTCCTCCTGCCCCCTGCAGACCGCCACGATCGACCCTCTACCTCTGCCTGGGTGGCCCCTCAACCGTCTGCTGCTCCTCGGCACGGCGGGTCGGGCAGTCACGAGCCATGTGGCCCTACCCGCCGCATGCGTAGGTCTACCTCTCGAAAGACTGGCTCCGCGCTGTGTGCCCCGCACTGCTGAGCCAGTGTCCTGAGGTCGTCTGCCTGAGGGTCTGGTCTGCCTGGACCCATGAGTCATCCGTCAACTACTTGCTGAAGAAGACTCTGCTATGTGCCGCCCTGCGGTAGGTCTCGCTGCTGAAGTAGGCTCAACAAGGAAGCTATCAATGATAAGGGCTCTCTCCAGTACTCCTGCCTGAGTCGGAATGCTGAGGGAGATCAGCGATGCCCTGATCTCATGCCTCAATCCCTGCTCAATGATCTGGGCTAGGAAGAATGGGTCTCGTACCATGTCTATCGAGTAGTGAGAGAGATCGGTAAATATTGCTGAGTACTGGGCGACCGTCAAGCTGCCCTGCCGCAGTTGTAGAAGCTCCTGGATGCGCACCGCACGGAGGGTGGCTGGGACGAACTCCGAGCGGAAGAGGCTCTCAAAGTCCATCTAGAGGAGATATGCCTCATCGTGCACATGGAGCATCAAGCTCCACCATCTGCCTGCTGCCGCGTGCAAGAGGCTCGCTGCAAGGATCACCATGAGGTCTGCTGGTGTCCTCACTAACCTGAAAACTCATACAACTGCCTCCAGCCAATCCTCAGCTGCCTGAGGGTTCGTCTCCCCGCGGAACCTGGGCGGTCGCTGGCGCTGAAACTCGTGTAGTGCACTAAGGTGACGTGCATCGTCAACGGCTGGGGATGGTAGCATCGGTGGATCGACAGGTAGAGGTACCGTCGATGCCTCTGCTATCAAAGGGCCCTATACCGAGGCATCATCGCTCGGTGGGCTGTCGTCACGTACAACGCTCGGAACCCTAGCTGGCTGCCGTCGTGGGGCCATACTTAAAAGGAAACAGGTGAAACATGGTCAAACAGTATACCTAGTGAGCTGACACAAATTAATCAAAAAAAAACATGAAACACACACGCAATCAATGTTTTTGTTCATTAAGTCGGAAATTAGAAGTCAGGGTCCTCGTGTATGGATACGTCGGCCACCGCACCAACACTGGACTCCTTGGACTGATAACCACACTCAATAATCTTAACACTATTGCTTCACATAGAAAAAGATCAGAGTCCTGAGTTCTGCGGTAGAACTGAACTCCTCTGATACCAATTTGTCCCGACCCGTCCTTGGGGCCCGTGCTGTGACTACCCCAAGCCCGCCTTCTATAGACCAGAGGCTAGAAACTAGCACCAAGGCATGATTCCTGGTAAAAAGGGAAGGCATTGCCTTTGCAAGGTAAAAAAACACCACAGAGCAAGCAAGCAGAAGTAAATACTAAGTAAAAACTGGGTACAACTGTAAGTGCGGAAAAGTAAGTGGGCCAGTATACAAACTCAAACTGAAATTAAAGTACAACTGGAAAGGGAAAACAACAACTGAAAGGTAAAGCCACAGCGTCGAGCCATCCACTGGAAGTCCCACCTGAAGGGTGGGTACAGATAGCCTCCACAGCTCCTCGGGTTCAACCGTCCGCTCCGAGTACGTCCCGCCCAGTGGTCCACCTCCAGTTACCGACCTGCTCTGCAAGCCTCAACCGCAATCACCGATGTCCGTCGTCTGCAACCAACACAACGTAGTGCGGGCATAGCCCGTGCATGGGTGAGTATAAGCTACTCAGTAGGGACCCTGAGAGCCCTGAAGGTCTCCCAGAATCCACAAAGGATAATCCACAAAGGAAAGATACAATCACGAAGTAACATCCGACACTACTTAGGTATATGCCCATACATATACCTAAGTCATCAATTCCAGTTCGACTCCAACATCCGAGCCCAGGTTTGATCACGTCCACAAAGGATAGAACAACACAATCCACATAGGGAAGCAAGTCAAGATTCAGCTCACATAGGTATACTTCTTTGTATGATGATAGCGATGATCAGATATAACCACTGATTCATCTAATTCATCGGACCCACAAAGGATCGATAGGTACTAACCCCCTCAATGACCCACAAAGGATCGATAGGTAACTAACCCCCACAATGACCCACACAGGATCTGACCCACACAAGATCGATAGGTAACTAACCCCCAAAATGACCCACAAAGGATCAATAGGTAACTAACCCCCGCAATGACCCACAAAGGATCGATAGGTAACTAACCCCCGCAATGACCCACACAGGATCTGACCCACACAGGATCTGACCCACACAGGATCTGTAGGCGCTGGACCACACAGGACCGCTGAGCGCTGACCCACATAGGATTGGTAGCACTGATCCACGTAGGATCGCTAAGTGCTGTAGTCGTCGCCGTCGAATCCACGGAGGATTTCTGTACAGTCGTCGTCGTCGCATTCACAACCAGCTCTAGGGTTCCCGCACACAGCAAGCTCGTTTGGGAGGGTCCGCTCCATGAGCCGAAGGGCTGATACATCGACTGGCACAAAGTTCTGAGTTGATGTATCCAAAAGCTCCGTATCGTCAACAGGAACTCAACGTCACAGACGGCGCGTCAATCGGACGCCCGGTCTGAGAGTTATTGGCTTTTTCGTCCCAGGGGACCGGTTGGTTTTTAAGTCAAAACCAACCCGACCGTACTCCAACTACATCCAAACCTTGAGCGGAGTAATCCAAAAGGTCCATATCACTAAGAGGAATCCAACAAAGTCGACGGCACGTCAATCGGACGTCCGGAGCTCATGTTATGAGCGTTTCCGCTCCGAGGTCCCGGTTGGTTTCGTGTACGAACCAACCCGGCGGAACCCAAAGTACTCTAAAAACTTGAGTGTAATATATCGAAAGGACCGTCTCGATCCAAGGATCGCATCGCAGCTGACGGTGCGTTGATTGGAGGTCCTCAGCCCTAGATATGGGCATAAGACCGATGGAGGTTCGGTATTAGGGGGTTCGGGCCCGGTCCGACCCGGCCCGATACCCTCAGGGTCGGCCCAAACCGGGTCCGGCCCGCTTGGGCACGGTGCGGCCCGGCGCACTGGCGCCAACCAGGCGACTCAGCCATTTCGGCCGAGCGAAGTGACGCCGGGGGGGGGGGGGCTGCCCCCCCCCCCCGCTTTGTTGTAACCACAACCCCACGTGGGGGCCGCTTTGCTGGCCAACCGGGGGTTACGAACCCCCAGTTTTCCCCTAATCGGCCGGCCCGCTCTGGCCGGCTGGCTGCTGCCGCCACGGAACCGTCAAGGGCTGGTCCCTCTGCTCTGCCGCGGCCCTACTCCAGCTGCGGTGATTTTGTGGTTCTCCGATGCGGCACGACGACGCCGCATTTTTGGTTCGTCTTCAACGGCACGACGCGACGACGCTACGCTTCTACCCCTTTCTTTAATAATTTCCGCGCGGTGCTTCAGTACCGCGTTGCCTTACTCGTGCCGTAATAATATCAAACAACCAAAAGAGAGAGGAGGGTCGTCCGTGTTCATGTGGTATGAACCCCTCCCGTTATTGCAGTAACAGGCGACTCCAAAATAAAAGAATAAATGCAACTAAAGAATTCACGAACAACAATTAAGATAAATCCCTACCTCGTCGAATTTTATGAGCGAGGATTCATCACGAAAATAACCATCGCGGAGGAAGGCGTCGTAGAGGGAGGATCATCGCGTCGCGGAGAAGCGTCGCGGACGAAGCATCGTGGAAGAAGCGTCGTGGAAGAAGCGTCGCAGAAGAAGCGTCGCTGGCATCGTGGTACACAACGTCGTGTAGTCGATCACTGAGGATTCGGCGTTCTTCGTCGGAGATCGGTGTGTTCTTCACGTTCTTCGCGTTCTTCGTCGAAGAAGAAGTCTTTTCTCCAAATCCTCTCCATGCAACAAGTTCCAACAGAAATAAAATAAGAGTTGTCCTATTTTATTAACGCACAATCCAACGTTTTAATGTCAAAAAGAAACGAAACGAACAATTAATTGAGGAGTTTAAAACCACCCAATTAATAAGGCATTTAATATCCAGATTAAATGCAAGAGTTGACTTCATTAAAAAAAAGGGTGCAGGTGCATTACTTAGAAGAAAAGAAATAGTGGGGCTCATGTGGGCCCCACCTCACAAATATCCTACCATGTTGGTAGGATATTGTGGGTCCCACATCATCCACTTAACTTAAGTTAAGAAAAATAAAATAAAAACCGGTTGCACCACTTTTATTTTATTTCTTAACTAAACCCCAAAAATTTTAAAAACCACACCCGAGCAAACGCAACTCTGGAAAAGGTGTTTCTAAGCAATTACCAGTGCTGCAATTCCATCGGTGCCCTCAGAATTCGATTCCGAGCACCAGTTCAAAAGTTAGAAAAACCCACTTGTTTGTTCACTGAACATACCCGAGATAAACTTCAGAAAATGATTCCGGGCACACCGGGCCTCGGAATCAGGTGTCGTCAGAAACTGCGTTCTTGTAAAATTCCAAAGAAAATTAAGAAAAAAATTTCCCTTGAATTTTACGGGTCTTTACACTGAACCTGTACAAGTGGTGGAAGTGATTTCCCCAATCATTTTTTATGTCAAAGAACCTGAGGTGGGTGAGAAGGAGCTTCTAAAGGAGTTAATAATATCATCCTGTACTCATCAATTTCTCAAGGAGGTCCCTGATGTACACATTCCCGTTGATTCACTTATGGGAGATCAACAATTTTTGGAAGAATCTTGGAAAAACTTTGTTGAAGATAACCTGCATCTTGATCTTCCAATCCTTTCTAATGAACAATCAAAACCTTTTGACCTCACTATTTATTTGGAAGATGATGAAGAAGATGAACCTGCTGAGATGGAGTTTCCAATGGTCTTTCCTGAAGAGATCAATTTCCTAGATGACTTACTTGAAAGGGAGGATTTATTTATTGATTCATCATGTTTTAATCCTATTCAAATTGATTTTTTTTATGACTTCTCATTTCCTGAAATTTTTGATACCGTACAAATGGATAAGACCTTGGGTGATACGAAAGTGACCACCGAATTGGTGATGATTGAAGAAGAAGAGATGAAGAAGCTAGCAGTGGTGGGATTGCCTCCTCTACAACAAATTTCATACCATTTGGAGGAGGACACCACAAAAGTTCACAGGGAGAACCCCTATATTCTATTCCCTCCCACTCTGGATCTCAAATTATATCTTTCTTTTTTTCTTGGGGGTTGGGAACTTTCTTATTTTATTTGGGGTTCTCCAATCTCAGTGTCTACTGATGGACACTGTAAAAAGTCACATGTGGTGGTTTATCTCAAAGAAACCACACCCACCCTATGATTGGGGATAATCTGCTGCAACTGCCTGACTAGGGACAGTAAAAACCTAGCATCCGCTTGGGGGTCAAACCAAGAATTATCCCTTTTCTATACCTTTTCTCTTTCTTTTTATTTATTTTTCTTATGTGTTGTCATTTCTTTTGTTTGTTCTTTCATTTTATTTCTCAAGTTGTTTTTTTTAAATTTTCTTATTTTCCTTTTTCATTTTTTGGTGTGTTTTTAGGAATCTTGAGCTGAATCGAATACTTTGGGAAAATTCAAACTTTTATGGTATTTTTTGAACATTGCTTGATTTGAGTATTTAATTATTTAAATGATTGCTGAATGGATTTTTTTTTCTGATTTCCGATCTTTTCATTTGATGACGTTTGGTTGATTGTGAAACTCATGTGCACTACTGCTGCCCAAATTGAAAATCCTGCCCAACCCAAGAGGTTTCTAAACATTTTTGACATCTTCTTATATTTCTCTTTTTCTTGAGAGTCTTGAGACATGTTGTGTGATCCAGAACTTTCTATTTTTCTCTTTTTTAAAGCTGTTAGAGTTCATGGAATGTGTCACGTATGATCGATGCATCACTTTAAAATCCCTTTTGCATTGAACTCTTATTTTGGCCTACCTTTTCATCTGAAATTAATTAACCCCCTAGTAGCCATGAAATACCTTATTAGGAAGCCACATTACAATCCATTTATCCCTTTCCAACCTTCTCTAGAAGTTAAATATATGATTATTTTTTAACTCAAGTGTGGGGGAGGGAGAATATGGGTTGTATTTTTCTTTCCTGAAGAATCTTTTTGAGCTGAATTAAAAGTGTTGCCATATTTATTGCTACTTGGGTGAAAAAAATGTCATGATGGGAAGGTGTATGAGTGGACCAAAATATCATTACACACATGGGCTAGGTGTTCACCAATATTTGAAGATCCAAAGATGCCTCTCTTTTCCTCCAAAACATGATTCTGAAGAGAAATCCAGATCTGAATTCAAGCTGAAAAAATAATACAAATGGGGAAAAGAGGGATGAAAATAATTTATGCTAAAATCCCAAGTGTGAACTTCCCAAATTAAGAGGTGTTTTGAGGTGATTCGTTTTTTAGATGATTGAGGAGCACACCATTCTTGAGCAAAACTGTTTTCATGCATTTACTTCACTTTAGAGCTTAACCCTCCCCATTCTGCCTCAGATGTTTTTACATTTTAAACCTGACAACCATCAGCCTCAGAACAACCCATGAAAAGGACCTCACGATTGAAACATTTTTTACTCTGTGAAGTGAATATATTAGGGGGATATCAAGCCTATAGAAATCACACTTGTTCTTGGGAATGAGAAAAACTCCACATTAAATATCCTTGAGCGAAGAGAGAAATATTTTTCCGGGGAGGTAGGTATGACATGCATGTGATGATTAACATGATATTGAATGAATTAATATGATTTTTGAGGATTTTTGAAATTTTTATCCATTTATGAGGCATGATATTTTATCTGATATGATAATTGAGATGTGTTGTCATTTATGCTTTGAGAAGTTTGTTTTTGACCATGGTATAAGATGATTGCCCAGGAGTGCAATGTTTAAGTGTGGGGAAATTGATAGAACAAATATTTTAAATTATTTTATTCTGAATTTAAATGTTCTTAATCCCAACAATGTGTTATTTCAATGGAAATTGTCACATTTTATGTTTTAGGAGTATTTTTGAGCTTAATTGAAAAAATGGCTTATTTTGGATTTAAACAGTTTTCATTTATTATAATGTTTCGGCCATAACGTTTTCTAAACTAACCCAAATTGAAAAATTCTTCTTTTATAGGTTTCTATGTTCTATGGGATTCATTGTATCCTTCTGAACTCAAAGCTCAATCAGTCATTTGGAATCTCAAATTCAGCTCACAAGTCAGGCCTCGAAAACTGTATACAGAACTGCATAATTTTATTGTGGGGACCATATCTAATAAATGGACAAACCATTGGAGCTGAAATTTTACATGGAGATGGAAGAAATCAGGAGGAACAACTTTCATTAATATTGACGCACCTGATGCTTTAATTGTCAAGGTCTTTAATGCGTTGTAACTCGGTGTTGTGTAATACGAAGAGTCACCTAGACAGAATTAAATATCCGGAGTACTCTGGCCATATCTCTTTTATAAGTGGATAAATAAGGATAAATTTTTTTGGGCAGACCGAGGAGATCCAGGGTAACAACTTTAAAGAAGGAAAAATTCCCAAATTATGTCATTAAGAAGGAAATCCACGTGAATAATTCCAAAGATTAGTTTTGGATCCAAATTTTCACCCCCTCTCCCTATAAAAGAGTGTGCTTTCTTCATTCCAAAGGGTTGGCAACTTAGGAATAGCCTTTGTTGGATATTTTATGTAGTTTAGTATTGTATTTTATTTTATTTTCATTATGTAATAGCATTTAGTATTTTTATTCAAGTGTTCTCCTTTCTTAACTTTTCTTTCTCTCTTTTGTTTTCTCCCCCCATTTTCTCCATCACTGTGAACTCTTATGCTCGTGATCATGAGTAGCTAACCCGAGGAAGTTCCCGGGGGAGTAATTCAGTGGTGAACCCAAGTATTTGATCATTAATGTTTTATTTTTTCTTATTTACTTAGAGTTAGGCTAAGGGGGATCTTAGTGGGCCAGACGCCTTTGTGTCTCCACTATCCACCCGAACCTTAGCTTTCACTTCTGTCATATTCTCCCTCGATCGAGGAGGTGGATGTATGGTTTCTCGGTGATTGTTGAGTGTACCGTATGTTCAAAACCATAGGAAGAAGGGTATTTTCATGAATACTATGGAGCATGATCATTAAGTATATTTGAAACTTAAAAAAGAGACGATGAAGGTTCACTTTGGATAATCTCCTGTGAGGATCTCCTTTCTGTCTAACATCATTTTGTTTGCATTCATTGTGTTTGCATTGCATATTCATATTTACTTTTAGTTTGGAATTTCAATTTTCAAATATCTATTTTTGGTGATTTTATTTCATATATATATATATATACATAGTGAATTATAATTAGTGAGTGATTGACTATAAAAGGCTCCTCCAGAGATCAACCAAGGTCAGCCATTGTGCTGCACTTAGTATAAATATTTTTGAGAGCACGCATGACAACGCTTCATCAATAACCAAAAAATATATTAAACTATTGAACAAAGTATAAGAAAAGGGATAAAATTAAAACCATTAAATCTAAATCAAATTGTCCAAACCATATTACATGACAAGTCTAGAGCAACACGTATCCATGCCACAAACCGTCACCTCCAAACCTTCCCACCATGAAGGGAATGACTAAAATATAATCTGAAATGCTATAAGATGCCTTTTCCATTACCTAGATCCTACAATAAAACATCTAAAATCACCCAAAGGAAAAAGTAGGGTGTGAGCACAAAATCCAATTACGATACCACGATAGGGTTTATGTTATGTTTCAAACTTTTCATATGAGGAATGTATTGGACTTAGTATGTGACTGGTGGAGCCCGCTATATCTCCTCGGTGCATTGGTAGGTCTCATGAGACAATTAGATGTGTAATTTTCTGAGGCCTTTCCCAATTAGATATATGGTTTTGGCCGAGGCCTAAATCATTTTTAGACATCTTGGCCAAGGCCTTGACAAAATGTTTCAGAATGTTCAGAATTATACATTCAGAATTCTACATGGTTAAAAACTTAATTTGTTTACTTGAAGTGAAGTTGAATCATTATGCAAAACTTTAGTGACAACCTTTTGGTTTAATTGGTAGTTTTTGACCACAAAGAACACGTTTTGTTTTATAAACCAAAAAACATGTGTAAAAAAGGATTATAGAACCAGAGATGAGGCATAATACATATATTTTGGTCAGGTTCAACCATGAAAATAGTTTCATGACCATAATTGAAAATGGTAACGGAAATTGAAAACCCATCACCCATGAATGTGGTAAATTAACACATCTCGGCTGGTGTCTTTACTACTAAAATAAAATAAGAGTAAAGGAGAGATGATAATGAATTATCCCATTAGTATAACAACATTACAGTAAATTTATGTTACTGGATTTATCATACCATTTGGGTGAAGGGAGTTGAGGAAAGAAAAAAGAAAATAAAATAACTTGAAAGGAAATAAAAGAACATGTAAAGGAAGAGAAATAAAAGAAAAGAGGAATTTACCTCTCGATTCAATATTCCTTGAGAGCCTCTTACGGGGAGAGGATTTGGTATTTTTAGGATACCAAAGGATGTTGGACGTGGGGTATTATCCTGGGGAGTGATTTGGGTAGAACTTAGGTAAGACATAAGGCTTGAGAGGAGTGGATAGAAGAGGAAAGTGTGGGTGGTTTTTATAGTGGAGGGGATGAGGGTTTTCTTAATATTTTAATCATTAGTTTATTATTTTTCCATAAGAAAAGAAATAGTAATGATTCTTGTGACAAAAAACAGTAATATGTGGATGTGAGTTCGAACCAATGTCCACTTACATCATCTATGACTCAAGCATGATGCAAAAATTCAGGTTTTAGCATTTATTGTGAATTATCTTATTTTACAATTCATAAAAATTGAAGTATTTTAGACAAATACCAAAAATTAAACCTAACCATTTTTGACATGTATAATACAAAAATGAAATCCATTTTTCAAAAATAATTTTCTAAATATGATTAATTTAATATTTAATTAAAATCAAAATTTACTTGAAAAATACAGATTTTAAAACATTTATTTTTTTATTCCCAGATATAAGTATATTGTACTTCCACTTGAATATTATTTATATACTCTCATAGGTAAGGTTACTATTAATTAGGTTATTTCACCATTCATAAGGGTAACATTACTATTTATAAGGGTATGTTACTATTCAACAAAAATTAAATTGGTCACAAAAGACTCTAAATAACTTACTGATCGCAATTGTATATGTCATATTTTCAAAATTCAAATCATATAAGTGACAAAATTATGTTTAAAGGTCACATAAAACTAAGTATTTTATTGTGTTGTGATTTCATGTAATTACATGACATAATCATAAGAAGGAAATTTACATTGAAAAACATTGGGTCATTACATTATTCCCCCCTTAAGAAATTTATCCCTCAAAATTTTATTTTACATTCTAGGCCGTAAGCAGGTGAGTGTACTTTTCCTCCATTGCCTCCTCTAGTTCCCATGTTGTCTCTTCTTACTTATGGTTTCCCCATAGTACTTTGACCAGGTGAGTAGTCTTGTTACTTAGAACATTATATCTATGATCCAATATCTTCACTGGATGTTCCTCATAAGAAATATCATCCTCCAACTATACCACATCTGAAGAGAGTACATGTGAAGGGTCTGGTATTTACTTCCTTAAGAGGGATACATGGAAGACATCATGTACTTTGTCCATAATAGGTGGAAGTTCTAGTCGATAGGCTACATCTATAAATCGACCAAGGATCTATAATGGGGTGATGTACCTGGGACTTAGCTTTCCTTTCTTTCCAAACCTCATGACCTTCTCCCATTGAGATATGTGGAGAAATACCATGTCTCTAACTTTGAACTCAAGGTCTCATCAACGATTGTCTGCATAACTCTTCTATCGAATTTGGGCTGCCTTGATATGATGTTGAATGGTTTTCACCTTCTCCACCATTTCTTTGACCATTTTAGGTCCTATAATTTTACACTCACCAACTTCATCCCAACACACTGGTGTTCTGCACATTTTCCCATAAAGGGCTTTGTATGATGCCATTCAAATTATCGAGTGGAAACTATTGTTGTAGGAGAATTTGAACAGTGTAAGATGTTCGTATTATCCTCCTTTGAAGTCTATAGAATACTCTCTCAACATATCTTCTAGTTTCTAAATATTCTGCTCATACTGGCCATCAGTTTGAGTATGATAGGTCGTACAAAAGTTCAGTTCAACGTTTAGAGTATGTTGGAAACTTTTCCAGAACATTGAGGTTAATCTTGGATCATGATCAAATACTATAGATATTGGTACTCCATTTAGCCTTACCACTTCTTTGATATATATCCATGCAAGTTGATCCAATGAGAATTACTCTTGAATCACGATAAAGTGAGCTATCTTTGTAAGACGATCCACAATGACCCATATAGCAATGTTTCCTCTGGATGTCCTTGGAAGTCCAGTGACAAAGTCCATGATAATGTTATCCCACTTCAATGTTGGTATGAGTAGTGGTTGCATCATCCCCTTAGACTTTTTTCTCTCAACCTTCACTTGCTGACATACTAGGCACTTTGATGTATATCCAATAATAACCCTTTTCATATTATCCCACCAAAAGTTTTCTCGGAGATCTCGATACATCTTTGTGGTCCCTGGGTGGATAGAGAATGGTGATCTATGCAAATCATTCAAAAGATCATTCTTTATCTTTGGATCGGATGGTACACATAATCATGACCGAAATTTTATAGCTCCTTCCTCATTAATCAAGAACTCATAGGATTTCCCATTTTTAATGACTTCCACTCTTTTCTGAATTTCCACATCTTTTCTTTGACCATCCTTTATTTTATATATAAGAGATGGTTGAGAAATAATTTGAGAAAGGATTGATTATGTTCCTCCCTTAATGATTACTATTTCCATCCTCTGCAAATCTAAGAATATCAGTTCCTTTTCAATTCTCATCATTGATAAAGATGCAAGATCCTTTCTACTTAGAGCACCCGCCACTTTATTTTCCTTACCAGGATAGTACTGGATTGAGAAGTAATAATCCTTGATGAGCTCTATCCATATTCAATGGCTCATATTAAATTATTTTTGTGTGAATATATATTTGAGACTCTTGCGGTCAGTATATATCTCACACTTCTCCCCATAGAGATAATTCCACCAGATTTTTAATGCAAAGATCACTGCCGCCAACTCGAGATCATGTGTATGATAGTTTTTCTTGTGTATTTTCATCTATATTGAGGAATAAGATATAAATTTATCATTTTTCATCAGCACATAGACTAAGTCCTTCTTTTAATCATCACTATACACAACAAATATTTCTCCACTTGTTGGGAGTGTGAGTACTGGAGCAGTGATAAGCCTCATTTTCAACTCCTTGAAACAGTCTTCACATTACTGGGTCTAGAAAAACATTACTCCCTTCCATGTCATCTTGGTCATTGGGTTTTATAATCGTGAAAAGTTCTCCATAAATCATCGATAATACCCATCTTGACCCAAAGAGCTGCGGATCTCCGTTATAGATGTTGGACTGGGCCACTCTTCTATTGCCTTTGTCTTGAAAGGGTCTACAGATATCCCTTTGCTGGTGATGACATGCCCCAAGAATGATACTTCCTCCATAAAGAACTCACATTTACTATACTTTTCAAACAACTTCTCCCTTTAAAAAGTCTTTAACACAGTATTCAGATTCTCCTCGTATTCCTCCTTGCTCTTGGAGTATATCAGAATATCATTAATAAAGACTACCACAAATATGTTGAGGTAATATCTAAAGACTCAATTCATTAAATCCAAGGATAGGATGTATTTTATTCAAATACATAATGATATTAAGTTATTAAACATTATTTTTAATCATCAAATGAAAATTATTCTTTAATAGTTACTATGGGGAAATGAATCTCATCGCGTTCATGGAGATGGTAATCCGTACGTACGCACAAGCGATAATATCATTCTTCTGATATTAAAATCGTATGTAAATATATGGTATATAATATATACAGAATAATTAATATGTTATATTTATTATTTACAATAATTATACATCATTATTATACCCATCCAAAAAAATAATGTATTGAATAACAACTACACCACGTCATGGAGACGGCAAGCCGTGCGTACGCACATATGGTGACTTTGTTATTCATATAATGGATAGAATAATGGATATGGTTGTACCATTTTTATAATAAAATCACAGTATATAGAATATACTGGATTTATTATTTAAGAATTGAATGAACAAAGAAAGAGGAAGTGGGAGAAGAAAAGAACTTGAAAGAGGTGATGAAATATTTACCTCTTCTTCGGGTTCTTCCTTTTGATTTGATAAAAAGGGCTCCTTAGGTTGGTTTTTTGACTAAAGGAAGACCTCTAGGATGATTTGGGGGAAGTTGGGAGGATATTTGGGTAGGGTTTGGTCGATCCAAATGGCTTTGATGGTGTGACATTAAGAGGAGGGGAAGTTCCCTTTTATAAGAGAGGTGATGGTCACTTTAGGAAAAGCTTGAAATATTATTTTATAATAAAATCATTTTTGGTTTATAATGGCTACAAAATGATTTATTTAGAGTATAAGGTGGGTATGAGTCTAAATAAACTCAACCAATAGGTTTTATATAGGTTTGTGTCACCATATTAACCTTAACTTTTAGATTTAACTCTTAGTTAAATAGTTTGACATTTACCATGTCTCTTTGTATTTTTATATTATATGGTCAATAAACTTACTATAAACTTCCAAGAGAACCCCAAGTGGTTAATTATTTATATATATAACCTTATCTAAGTAATTTTTCTAAAACTTATATTTTTAGGAATATAATATCAATTAATAATATAATATTTGTTTTAAAAACTCTTTTATGTCAATTTTGACACTATTTAGTATTTTGTTTTTTTAAAATTCATAACAGCATTATTACTTTGAAAAAATTTCATTTAATCAACCCTAACATGTCATAATAACCTATAAAATTATTTTAATTCATCAAAAGTATCAAATTAGATTTATTTGGATATTTATAATATCAATTATTTTAATCTTTAATTAATAGAGTAATTACTACATCATCATTATGTCATAGATAAATTTAATTATTTAATGTCTAAAAATTATAAATAAAATACCATTATATAGGAAATATTTTTATATTTATAATGAATATTTATAGTCGAATTTATCTTATGTTTAACGCTATATTAAAAATGTTTTATTTATGAAAACTTGAATTTAACACTTTTAACTCTTCTTTGAATTAAATAATAATAAATGTCCTAATCAAATAAAAGTGGACCAAAAGGATCATATTTTATTAATAAGGTTGTTTTTAGTTTAACTAAACTTATCCAATAGAACTAGGATATGTGTTATGGTAATAATAATATCATTTTTACCTTTAATTACCCTATTTACTTTTAACCATGGTAAATAAAAGTTAAAAGTTACAATTTACCAAAAAATATTTTCATCTTATTGAACCAAATTTAACTTACTGATATCAACCGTGTCTCTCGGATTTTTGAAATTCAATTCACAGAAGCGGTAAAATTAAGTTTTATGCAAATTTGCAAATGCTTTTAGGAGGTGGGTAAAAGACGGTAAAAAGTTCAATAAAATTTTTATACATCTAAACTAATTATAAAATGAATCAAATTAATTACATTGAACTTATATAGGTATTATGTATCTATTTTTACCTAAAATAAATTTAAATAAAATAAAAAGTTATTTAAATAAAAAGTCGGTTTAAACCAATAACGCAATGTTTTTCACTATTCATCAAAAATTGAAAGTTTTTAGAAAAATACCAAAAATTCACCCTAAGCTAATTTTGATATTACTAATTCAAAAATGAAGTCCATTTTGAAGAATAAAATTTTTAAAATTTTAAAAAGTGGGTATTACTATTCATATCGGCTAGTTTGATTGGTTGTGGTGTGTTAGAATCTCGCAGTTGCGTACAATGCAAGCTATTACATTATTCAAAGGGAAACGTACCGTGGAAGATTGGGGTGTTACACTGGTAACAAGAAGTGGAAAATAGAGAACAACATGGGTGGATCAATAAACAAATATCATGATGGAAAGAATCCTAAATATCCCACTTGTAAAAGTTGTGGGAAGAAGCATCATGGGAACTGTCTAAAGGGAACCATGAATTGCTTCATATGTGGAAAGTTGGGACATATGGCTAAGAAATGATGAAGGAATATGAAAAATATCTCTAATTTGGAAGAAGAAAGGAAGGTTCAGATCAATGTTCAGCTAGTGGTGGAATGTTACAACTACAAGGAGCAAGTTCATTATGAAAACAATTTCCCTAAGCCAAGGGTTGGCAGAGGAAATCAACAAAAACCTCCAAGGAAACAAGGAAGGGATTATGCTATCACTAATACTGAGGTGGAGCCAAACAATGGTGTGGTGATAGGTATAGTTTTTACTCATTCATGAATAGAAAATTTACTATTTGATTATGGTTCTACGCATTCTTTCATATCTTGCAAGTTTAGTATAACTATTCAAACACCACCTAAAAATTTAGAGGAAAAGTTATCTGTGAGAATAGAGAATGTGGAAATTATTTCATCCATGGTTTATAACTCCTCCTTTGTTAATTTTTTTTGGATTGAACCTCCCAAAAAATCTCTTCATACTTCCTTCAGTGGAGCTCAACGCTATCTTTGGCATGGATTGACTATCTTTACACAAATCCAACATCAACTATCGGGAAAGGGAGATCACTCTTCACATCCCGAAGAATCATCCAATTATTTACAAGTGTAAGGAGGAAGATGAATCTCCTTTATAATAATCATCTCAAGTGTGGATATTTATTCCTTATGAGAAAGAATATCTAGCCCAAATGATTGAGAAAAAGGAGATAATCATGCTTGAATACATGCCCATCGTGAGGGATTACACCAATGTATTCCCTGAAGAGTTGTCTGGTCTTCCTCTTGGACAAGAGGTTGAGTTCTCAATTGAACTTATTCCTGGATCTCTACCTATATCAAATAAACTTTATATAATGTCCACCTTAGATCTAGAAGAGCTGAAGAAGCAGTTACAGGAGAATATAGAGAAGGGTTTTATACGACTGAGTGTTTCACTGTGGGGTGCGACAGTCCTCTTCATCCAGAAGAAGTATGGAACAATGAACCTTTTCATTGATTATCATGAACTCAATAAAATCATGATAAAGAAAAAGTATCCCCTTCCTCAGATATATTACTTGTTCGATCAGCTTCGCAGGGCCTGTTATTTCTCTAAGGTGGACCTTCGGTCCGGATATCACCAATTAAAGGTGAGTAAGAAAGATATTCCGAAGACTGCCTTTCGAACAAGGTATAGACACTATGAGTTCATAGTGATGACCTTCATACTTACTAATACTCCCGCAATTTTCATGGATTTAATCAATTGAGTCTCTAGATATTACCTCGACAAATTTGTGGTAGTCTTTATTAATGATATTCTGATATACTCCAAGAGCAAGGAGGAATACGAGGAGCATTTGAATATTGTGTTAAAGAATTTGTAAAGGGAGAAGTTGTATGAAAAGTATAGTAAATGTGAGTTATGTATGGAGGAAGTATCATTATTGGGGCATGTCATCACCAGCAAAGGGATATCTGTAGACCCTTTCAAGACAAGGGCAATAAAAGAGTGGCCCAGTCCAATATCTATAATGGAGATCAGCAAATTTTTGGGTCAAGATGGGTATTATTGATGATTTATAGAGAACTTTTCATGATTATAAAACCCAATGACCAAGCTGACATGGAAGGGAGTAATGTTTTTCTAGACCCAGTAATGTGAAGACTGTTTCAAGGAGTTGAAAACAAGGCTTATCACTGCTCCAGTACTCACACTCTCAACAAGTGGAGAAATATTTGTTGTTTATAGTGATGATTAAAAGAAGGGATTAGTCTATGTGCTAATGAAAAATGAAAAAGTGATATCTTATGCCTCAAGATAGTATAAAATCCACAAGAAAAACCATCCTACACATGATCTGGAGTTGGCGACAGTGATCTTTGCATTAAAAATCTGGTGACATTATCTCTATGGGGAGAAGTGTGAGATATATACGGACCACAATAGTCTCAAATATATATTCACACAAAAATAACTTAATATGAGCCAGTGAATATGGATAGAGATCATCAAGGATTATTACTTCTCAATCCACTACTATCCTGGTAAGGCAAATAAAGTGGCGGGTGCTCTAAGTAGAAAGGATCTTGCATCTTTATCAATGATGAGAATTGAAAAGGAACTGATCTTCTTAGATTTATAGAGGATTGAAATAGGAATCATTAAGGTAGGAACATAATCAATCCTTCCTCAAATTATTTCTCAACCATAACTTATGTAGAAAATAAAGGATGGTCAAAGAAAAGATGTGGAAATTTAAAAAAGGGTGGAAGTCATTAAAAATGGGAAATCCTCTGAGTTCTTGATTAATGAGGAAGGAGCTATAAAATTTCGGTCATGATTATGTGTACCATCCAATACATAGATAAAGAATGAGATTTTTAATGATGAACATAGCTCAACATTCTCTATCCACCCAGGGAGCACAAAGATGTATCTAGATATCCGAGAAAACTTTTGGTGGGACAATATGAAAAGGGTGACTGTTGGATATACATCAAAGTGCCTGGTATGTTAGGAAGTGAAGGTTGAGAGGAAAAAGTCTAAGGGGATGATGCAACCACTACTCATACCAACATGGAAGTGGGAGAACATTACCATGGGCTTTGTCACTGGACTTCCAAGTACATCCAGAGGAAACATTTCTATATGGGTCATTGTGGATCGTCTTACAAAGATAGCTCACTTTATCGTGATTCGAGAGGACTTATCATTGGATCAACTTGCATGGATATATATCAAAGAATTTTTAAGCCTACATGGAGTACCAATATTTATAGTATTTGATAATGATCCAAGATTAACCTCAAGGTTCTGGAAAAGTTTCCAACATACTCTAAACATTGAACTGAACTTCAGTACGACCTATCATACTCAAACTGATGGCCAATCTGAGTAGACTATTTATAAACTGGAATATATGTTGAGAGAGTATTCTATAGACTTAAAAGGAGGATGAGACCAACATCTTCCACTATTCAAATTCTCCTACAACAATAGTTTCCACTCGAGAATTTGAATGGCACCATACAAATCCCTTTAGGGGAAAATGTGCAGAACACCGATGTGTTGGGATGAAGTCAGTGAGTGTAAAATTCTAGGAACTAAAATGGTCAAAGAAATGGTGGAGAAGGTGAAAAAAATTCAGCATCATATCAAGGGATCCCAAATTTGATAGAAAAGTTATGCAGACAACTATTGATGAGACCTTGAGTTCAAAGTTAGAGACATGGTATTTCTCCACATATCTCTATGGGAGAATGTCATGAGGTTTGGAAATAAAGGAATGCTAAGTCCCAGGTACATCACCCCCTTCTAGATCCTTGTTTGATTTGGAGATTTAACCTATCGACTAGAACTTCCACTTACCATGGACAAAGTACATGATGTCTTCCATGTATCCCTCTTAAGGAAGTAAATACCAGACCCTTAACATGTACTCTCTTCAGATGTGGTATAGTTGGAGGATGATATTTCTTATGAGGAGCCGCCGGTGAAGATATTGGATCATAGAGATAAAGTTATAAGTAACAAGACTACTCACCTGGTCAAATTACTATGGAAAAACCATAAGTACGAAGATACAACATGGGAACTAGAGAAGGCAATGGAGGAAAAGCACACTCACCTGCTTATGGCCTATAATGTAAAATAAAATTTCGAGGGAGAAATTTATTAAGGGGGGAATAATGTATTGACCCAATGTTTTTCAATGTAAATTTACTTCTTATGATTATTTCATGTAATTACATTAAATCACAATACAATAAAATACTTAGTTCTATGTGACCTTTAAACATAATTTTGTCACTTATATGATTTGAATTTTGAAAATCTAACATACACAATTGCGATTAGTAAGTTATTTAGAGTCTTTTGTGACCAATTTAATTTTTGGTGAATAATAACATACCCTTATATATAGTAATGTTACCCTTATGAATGGAGAAATAACATAATTAATAGTAACCTTACCTATGAGAGTATATAAATAATATTCAAGTGAAAGTATAATATACCTATATCTGGGAATAAAGAAATAAATGTTTTAAAATCTGTATTTTTCAAGTAAATTTTGATTTTAATTAAATATTAAATTAATAATATTTAGAAAATTATTTTTGAAAAAATGGATTTCATTTTTGGATTATACATTTCAAAAATGGTTAGGTTGAATTTTTGGGATTTGTCTAAAATACTTCAATTTTTATGAATAGTAAAATACGATAATTCAAAATAAATGCTACCTGAATTTTTTCATCATGCTTGAGTCATTGATGATATAAATGGACATTGGTTCAAAATCACATGCACATATTACTATTTTTGGTCACAAGAATCATTACTATTTATTGTCTTATGGAAAAACAATAAACTAATGATTAAAATATTAAGAAAACCCTCATCCCCTCCACTATAAAAACCACCCACACTTTCCTATTCTATCCACTCCTGTCTAGCCTTATTCCTTACCTAATTTCTACCCAAATCACTCCCCAAGATAATCCCCCACATACAACATCATTTTGTATCCTAAAAATACTAAATCCTCTCCCCGTAAGAGGCTCTCATGGAATATTGAATCAAGAGGTAAATTCCTCTTTTCTTTTATTTCTCTTCCTTTTCATGTTCTTTTATTTCCTTTCAAGTTCTTTTATTTTCTTTTTTCTTTCCTCAAATCCCTTCACCCAAATGGTATGATAAATCTAGTAACATAAATGTACTGTAATATTGTTATACTAATGGGATAATTCATTATCATCTCTCCTTTACTCTTCTTTTATTTTAGTAGTAAAGATACCAGGCGAGATGTGTTAATTTACCACATTCAAGGATGATGGGTTTTCAATTTTTGTTACCATGTTCAATTCTGGTCATGAAACTATTTTCATGGTTGAACCTGACCAAAATATACGTATTATACCTCATATATGGTTCTATAATCATTTTGTACACATGTTTTTTGTTTATAAACAATACGTGTTCTTTGTGGTAAAAAACTACCAATTAAACCAAAAGGTTGTCACTAAATTTTTGTATAATGATTCAACTTCACTTCAAGTAAACAAATTATGTTTTCAACCATGTAACATTTTGTATGTTCAATAATAAAATGTATCTTCAATTCTGTACAACCACCTTTACATGATGGTTTATGTTATGTTTCAAACTTTTCATATGAGGAATGTATTGGACTTAGTATTTGACTCGTGGAGCCCGATATAGCTCCTCGGTGCATCGATAGGTCTCATGAGACAATTAGATGTGGAATTTTCTGAGGCCTTTCCCTATTAGATATATGGTTTTGGCCGAGGCCTAAATCATTTTTAAAAATCTTGGCCAAGGCCTTGACAAAATGTTTCAGAAGGTCCGACATTATACATTCCCTCAATATAAAAATATTAATTATGGTTCATGTGGTTATTTGACCAGTAGATTACCCATGACTATGTTTTATTATAGAATTATTTACTCATCTCATATTCCAACCATAAAGTGTTCATGTTTATTATTTATAAAGGAATGTGTTTTCAATTATTCACCATGCCTAATGTTTATGTTATCTTCCACTGTATTTATTACTCTTAATGAGCATTTGAGATCACCCCTTTCTTATGTTTAATTTTCCTAGGATATGAATAAGTTATTTATGATTGAGCTGAAGGCATAATCTAGGATGCTTGGATGTTTCTAATGGTATAAAATATTGTTGTATTTATTCTCATATTGTAATTTTGAACTTATGTATATATCTTGTTTCCAGTAATACTAAACTGATTGGTCTTTCAGTACATGATTCCTTGTATCCTGCTAATGCTATGTAATAAAGCACTGACTCTGGGTAACTGGGGTTAGGGAATTATAGTTGGTATCAAATAAAGTTTAGTATAAACCTTGGAAACTATATTTATAAAAACTCTGATTAGAGAATGTTACCATAAGATATACTTTGAGGATTAGTATAGAAGAATTTCCTATATTTTTGGTAATATAGAGATTTTGTGTATTTTCCAAGAAATACATCCCTGTATGGATATGAGTAGGTAGAGGTGGATCTGGAACATATTCACCTAGGGGTAAAACCCGAAAATACCGCTTTGATATAGAATCGAATGGGAATTGGTGCATGACAACGGGTCTTGCTGTACTCTTGGTTACGACCCTCCCAGGGGATATGCTTAGGATAATTCACACTTTCTTTACAAACCATTATGAAGGATTTATGAGTATATACCTCTTCAAAGAAAACATTTTTATGATTATGGATTATATCCATAAGCTGGTCAATTTATGTTAAGTGTTTTACAAGTTTGTAATTATGTATTTTTATTCACAAACAAATCTAGTTTATACCATTGTTTAGAAATGGATCCTAGTGGAAGGAATGAGAATCGTATCAATGCACGTAATCCATGTAGGAACTTACCTCCTACTTAAGATAATTATAGTGGATATAGTGATGCAAATGGTGATGATCATCTTATCACCATACTAGGACAACTCACTTAGGTTATTAATAATAAACTTACCCGTATGGAGCACCCTGATCCATAGCATGGAGGATCAATGTTAGACCTCTTCATGAGGCAACAACCATGAACATTAAATGGGTCTAAAAATCCATTTTTAGCTGAAAAATGGATAAGTTTGTCACGACCCGTCCTCGGGGCCCATGCCGTGACTACCCCAAGCCCGCCTTCCATAGGCCAGGGGCTGGCGACTAGCACCAAAGACGTAAATCCCGATAACTGGGAAGGCATTGCCTTTATAAAAGTAAACAGAACACCATAGAGTACAAGAGGAAGTAATACACTAAGTACAAAAGGAAGTGCTGAAAAGTAAATGAGTCAGAATACAAACCCAATCGAAACTACAGCTACAACTGAACGAAAGTACAACAGAAATACAAGCAGCTGGAAGAATAGAAGCATCTCCTAGGTCGTCCACATTAGATCCTACCTGAAGGGTAGGTACAGATAGAGCAGCTCCTAGATCGTTCACCACGGATCCTACTTGAAGGGTAGGTACAGATAGCCTCCACAACGCTCTCACCCGTCAACCTCCTCCGAGTATCATCTCGTCGTGACGTCCACCTACAGATACTAACTCGTCATGAGGTCCACCTCCGGGTACCGTCCAGTGCTCGAACACTCGGCCTCTGTCAGCGCTGCTCGTCGTCTACAACCAACACAACAAGGTGCGGGCATAGCCTGTGTAGGGGTGAGTATAACGATACTCAGTAGGGACCCTGAGACCCTCAAGGTCTCACTAAATCCAACAAGGATAACCACAAAGAAGGATCTCAATAGATAACCCTTGCTTAGGTATAAGCCGATACTTATACCTAAGTAATCAAGTAACCCATCTCAATCATGAGGAAACACAAAGGTTATGAAATCAACGGATAACCACTACCCAGGTATATGCACATACATATACCTAAGTTATCAAGTGACCCATCTCAATCATGAGGTAAACACAAAGGTCATAGACTCAGCTCAAACCAGGATTTTCATTATCAAAACCGTAACTGCTGAAGAGCCCCGTCTCTGGAGAGTACAGTGATCCTGTCACGACTCCGAGGTACTACTCACTAACCTAAGACTGCTGAGGTACTCCTCCTGTCGAGTACCGCAGGTCAGCCACCCAAACACAGTAGTGCTTCCCACCGGGGTCCGCCAACCAAACACAGTAGTGCATCCACCCTAATAGCCTACAGAGGTACTCTCCGGACGAGTACCGTGAATCTGCACCCAAAATCAGTAGTGCTCCATCCTCCATGGGTCTTCACCCAAACAAATTAGTGCTCCGTCCACTGGGCTAGTCGACTCACTCCAAGTCGAGTTGGTCAAGCAGTCGTCAGGTCTCAGTCGGCTACACGGTCTCCGTACTCCATACGCTCGTCTCCGAGAGGGTCCGCTCCATGAGCTATAGGTCGATACTCCAAGTATCTCAAAGTCCTATGAATAAGTATCTCAAAGGACCGCCTCATCATAGGGGTCTCAACACAACAGACGGCGCGTCAATCGGGCACCTGGTCTGTGAGTTATTAGCCTTTTTGTCCCAGGGGCCCGGTTGGTTTTGTGTGTGAACCAACCCAGCCGTATCTCAACTATACCCCGAACTCTCATAGGGTATACTCATAGGGACCGTTTCTCAACATGATCACCAACACCGCTGACGGTTCGTCAAACGGACGCCCGGTTTGAAAGTTATCAACTTTTCCATTCTAGGGGCCCGGTTGGATTTCGGGTTCAATCCAATCCAGCCATTATCTATCTGCATCCAAACCTCGGGCGAATTATTCCAAAAGTTCTGTCTCATCAAGAGATATCCAACAAAGTCGACGACATGCCAATCAGACGTCCGGAGCTCAAGATATAAGCGTTTCCGCTCCGAGGGCCCGGTTGGTTTTGTATCCGAACCAACCCGGACGTACTCAAAGTTCTGCAAAACCTTGAGTGTAATATAATTAAATGACCGTATCGATCCAATGATCGCATAGAAACTGACGGTGCGTCGATCGGAGGTCCTTAACCCAAGTTATGGACGTTTAAACAAATCTGTCCAAAATTAGGGGGTTCGGACCCGGTCCGACCCGACCCGATACCCCCCCCCCCCCCCAGGTCGGCCTGCACCAAGTCGACCCTGTCCGGGTCCGGGTCCAGCCCAATAGGGCGTGGCCTGGCCCGGCCCGGCCGGCCTGGCGCGGCACCTGTGTGGCCAGCTCGGCCGGTGCCGATTTGAGCGGAACAGGGGGCGCGCGCTACCCCCTTGATTGACAACCACCCCCCCCCCCACGTGGGGGCCACTCTTCTATCCAGCCGGGGGTTACGACCCCCGGTCTCCCCACAGTCCCGCGTGGCCGAGGGACCCGTGCCTGCCGCCGCAGCTTTAGCCGCGGCGGACCCTCCTGGTGGCGCGCCGGGCGCCACCGCCTCCTGGCGGCCGGTCGGTGCCGGCCACAACCTCTGGCCGCCGGCGCCACCGTGCCGGCGTGGCGCGCTGACAGACCCTTCTGCGGACCACCGGACGCGCTCTGGTGGTCCGTTTTGCCTGCGGTCTTCACCAGTGGTAGTCCCGGGACCAGATCTTCACTTCGAAGTCTTCAAATTGACTTTGCGGCCCCGTTTGTCGTCGCCCGTGAATCCTCAAGTCAAATAAACAACTGCGGAGTCTTCGATTCTCCTCTGCGGCCCCGAATCAGGACGCGGTTTTGTTCGGCCTCAACGGCACGACGCGATGGTGCCACGCTCCTTCGTTGCATTCCTTCTTGTTTCCGCGCGGTGCCGTTGCACCGCGCCACATTTGTTCGAGCTGCAACAAACACACATCAAAAGGGGGAGGAGGATCGGCCATGTTCGGGCGGTCCATCCTCCTCCCGTTAAATTGATAACAGGAGGCCCAGATATTTAACGAAGAACGCAAGGAAATTATTCTCGAACAAAACCAAACCCCTACGATTTTCCCCGCAATCAAGAATTCCCAACCTGCAAACATATTCTTCGCGGATCAACTTAATATTTAGTTGATCCGCGTTCTTTGTTTTAGAAGGAAGTAAACATGGGTTCATTAACATTCACAAATTAATTCCCTACATTGATGGAATCATTGAACGAAGGTTCATCGTGGAATTGAACATTGCGAAAGAAGCCGTCGCGGAAGAGGGTTCCGTAAACTCTTGACGGAGATCATCCGAGGTGGGGCGGCGTCTCACATCGGCTACAGAGAGGAGTAGAAAGACACGTCGTCTTTCTTTGGTGTTGGCGTTCTTCATCGGAGAGTGGTGTTCTTTGCGTTCTTCAATGTGGAAGATGAGCTTCTTCAGAGGAAGATTGCTCCCTCTCTCAAAAACCCAACACTACAAAACAACCGCCAAATAAAATAAGTGTTATGCTTATTTTATTATAACATGCCATGCATTTAATTTTTTTTAACATTCAAATGCTAACTCCCAAAATAAATGGAATGCTTTAATGTGAAGGAAGTCACATCATTTAATACATGGGGGTTTAAAGGGTAAGATTTATAGGGGTTAGAGAATTTGAAGAGGTAGAGTTCGTTTGGGCCCCACCACCCTCTTAACCTCTCATGGGTAGTTCCCCAACTTCCACTCAAAGGATATAACCACTTAAAAAAGAAATAAAATTGTAGCTCAATTTTATTTTTACCTTCCACAATTTTTTTAACATCTCCTCCTGAGAAAACGCAACCCCAGAAAAGGTGTTCTTAAGCAATTACCGGCACTACGGTTTCATCGGTGCCCTAGGATTTCAATTCCGAGAACTGGATCAAAAATTAGAAAAACCCGCTCGTTCGTTCACTGAACGTACCCGAGCTAAACTTCGTAAAATTATTCCTGGATCACCGGGCCTCGGAATCAGGTTCCGTCAGAAACTGCGTTCTTGTAAAATCCCAAAGAAAATTAAGAAAAAATTTCCCTTGAATTTTACGGATCTTTACATTACTCCCTCCTCAGGTCATTACATCCCTGTAAAGATATAACAAAAACTAGGGAAACAAAAGTGGTACTGAACACGCACCTAAGCCTTCCACTCCCATGTGCTCACCTGGAGGTTCCCGTACTGCCAGTGAAAGCGCACCCAAGGAATCGACCATCCTCGTAGGATCCACTCCTGTCGATCCTCAACCTCTACTGGAACCCCGTAAAAGTCACCTCATCGCCAAAGTCCAATTACCCATGTTCGATGACATGCGTCAGGTCAAGCTCGTATCTCCTTAGTTGAGATACGTGGAAGTCGTCGTGCACCCGGTGCAACTGAGGTGGATGGGTAAAGCGGTAAACCACCTCACCTACCCAGCTGAGGACCTGAAAAGGTCCAGTGAACCTTGGAGATTACTTGCCGCCTTGGCCAAATCTCTGTAAACCTCATCGAGGTGAGACCCGTATAAGGATGTGGTCGTCATCCTTGAACTCTAGAGGCTTCCTGACAGCTCAGTGCAGTCTCATCTTCCATGTTCCATAGGCGATCACTGCCCACTCCTACATCAGGACACACCCGAGTCCGGTCCCTAATACATCACAGTGAACTATGTAACCAACGCCCACAGGTTGGGCGCACCGGTCAACCCAGCTCCTGAAAGCTCTGCTGGAAGTGGTGCCGCAAATCTGGAGAATTCTGGAACAAAGGTAAGTTTTTCCATCTCCTGAGTGATCGAATGCACCCTCTTATGCATGATTCCATATTGTGCTACCTGGGTTTTCCTTTTCGCTGACCAAGGGAAACCCCATCCCAACGTTGTAGATAAACCACAACCTTTTTGTATAATACAGTCAATCCGTGTATGAACTGTGGATCCAATCCATACTCAGACCAACATTATAAGGCCTCGATGCTGCCACCAAGAGATTCCAACCGAAACTCTCACCTTGTGGGTCAGATCACACTGTTGGTGTAAGTGTGATTATCGAGTCTCCTTCCAAGGTATCTCCAGACGTGAGGGTAAAGTCTACGGCTTACCGGAAACTCTAGGTCTGGGACAAGATTCGTGGAAGGAAGGAATGATTCATATATATGTTTGTTACTATGGCAGTTAGTAGTGAACAAAGACTATCCCTTGAGTCATTCTTAGAGCCATTGGGTCACAATCCTTGACTGCATGTAGCTACTCTCTTCCCCTGCCCTCCATCTCCCTGAGCCTAGTGGGGACTACAAAGGCGGGTGAGTGTAACATGTTAAAATGTACACCACCTCTTGATGCTCTCCTAGATCTGCCTCCACATCTGCTACTTCGCAGACTCATCTGTCCTTAACATTTCCTCTTCTTGAAACATTCACAAACCCAAGTCTCTGAGGCTGGCACCAGCTCGCTGTGTTCCAACTTCTAACATTCTCTAGCTGTATTCGTTCAGCCAAAGAACATTCAACCTCAAAGTTCTCTCTAGCACCCTAACGTGAGTAGGAATGCATAGAGGAAAAAGTGATGGCTCGAATATCCTTAAACACACCATGCTCAAAGGTCCGAGCTCTATAACACTGATCGAATCGTATTCATCGAGTACCTGGAATGTTCGGTACGCCTCGATGAATTCTCAGCTACTGACACGTCGTCCTGCCGAAGCTGTAAAAGCTCTAGAAAACTCTCAGCCACTTCCTCAAGCCAGTCCTCAGCCGCCTGTGAGTTGGGCTCACCTCGAAACTTGAGGGTATCTGATGTTGGAACATGTGTAAGGCAGTAAGCCTACATGTGTCACATACTGGTACCGTCGGTTGTAACTGCTGACCAACAGGTAGTGATGTATAGATGACACACTACCCGAAGGTACTATCTCAGGAATTGGTCCACGTACCAATGCCTCATCACTATACGGACCATCCTCATGGTCACTCACTATAAAACACTAGTAGCCAAGTCTACCATCCACTCCACTGGTGTCTCAGCTAGGCGAAAAACTCTAGCAATCGCCTCCAGCCAGTCCTTTGATGTCTGGGAATCTGCCTTTCCTCGTAACCTCAGTGGCCTATGCTACTGGAACTCATGCAACGCGCTCTGTCGGCGTGCACCTCCTGCTAGTATGGCAAGTGGCATCTGCTTCCCAACAGGTGGTGGTGCTGCTGGTACACCACCCAAGGGTGCCAACATAGTAAAAAGGCCCCCACATCGGAGCCTCGTCGCTCGGTGAGCCGTCATCGTGTACTATCTCAAAACACCAACTGACTATCTGCATGGAGACATCCTGAACAGATGCGACACGGTCAAACGATTTATACCTGGTGAGCTGACCTGGTTTGAGCTGACTTTAAAACTTTTGGAAACACACACGCAATCAGTGCTTTCATGCACAAAGTCGGAAATCAGAATTCAGGGTCCTGGTGTACGGATACGTTGGCCGTTGCACCAATACTGGACTCCCTGAACTGAAATCCACACTCGATACCCTTAAAACTATTGCTTCACAGAAAGAAAATATCAGAGTCTTAAGTTCTGCAGTAGAACCGACTCCTCTGATACCAATTTGTCATGACCCGTCCTCGGGGCCCGTGTCGTGACTACCCCAAGCCCGCCTTCCATAGGCCAGGGGCTGGCGACTAGAACCAAAGGCGTAAATCCCGATAACTGGGAAGAAATTGCCTTTATAAAAGTAAACAAAACACCACAGAGTACAAGAAAAAGTAACACACTAAGTAAAAAAGGAAGTTCTGAAAAGTAAATGGGCCAGAATACAAACCCAATTAAAACTACAGCTAAAACTGAATGAAAGTACAACAGAAATACAAGCATCTGGAAGAATAGAAGAATCTCCTAGGTCGTCCACCTCGGATCCTACCTGAAGGGTAGGTACAAATAGTACAGCTCCTGGATCGTTCACCACGGATCCTACCTGAAGGGTAGGTACAGATAGCCTCCACAACGCTCTCACCCGTCAACCTCCTCCGAGTATCGTCTCGTCGTGAAGTCCACCTCCAGATACTGAATCGTTATGAGGTCCAGCTCCAGGTACCATCCAGTCCTCGAACACTCGGCCTCTGTAAGCGCTGCCCGTCGTCTGCAACCAAAACAACAAGGTGCGGGCATAGCCCGTGCAGGGGTGAGTATAACGATACTCAGTAGGGACCCCGAGACCCTCAAGGTCTCACTAAATCCAACAAGGATAACCACAAAGAAGGATCTCAATAGATAACCCTTGCTTAGGTATAAGCCCATACTTATACCTAAGTTATCAAGTAACCCATCTCAATCATGAGGAAACACAAAGGTTATGAAATCAACGAATAACCACTACCCAGGTATATGCCCATACATATACCTAAGTTATCAAGTGACCCATCTCAATCATGAGGTAAACAAAAAGGTCATAGACTCATCTCAAACCAGGATTTTCATTATCAAAACTGTAACTGCTGAAGAGCCCCGTCTTTGGAGAGTATAGTGATCCTGTCACGACTCCGAGTTACTGCTCACTAACCTAAGACTGCTGAGGTACTCCTCCTATTGAGTACCACAGGTCAGCCACCCAAACACAGTAGTGCTTCCCGCCGGGGTCCGCCACCCAAACACAGTAGTGCATCCCCCCTAATAGCCTGCAGAGGTACTCTCCGGACGAGTACCGCGGGTATGCACCCAAACTCAGTAGTGCTCCGTCTGCCATGGGTCTGCACCCAAAAAAAGTAGTGCTCTATCCACTGGGCTAGTCGACTCACTCCAAGTTGAGTCGGCCAAGCAGTCGTCAGGTCTCAACCGGCTACACGGTCTCCGTACTCCGTACACTCATCTCCGGGAGGGTCCACTTCACGAGATACATGTCGATACTCCAAATATCTCAAAGTATGACGAATAAGTATCTCAAAGGACCGCCTCATTATAGGGGTCTGAACACAACAGACGGCGTGTCAATCGGGCGCCCGGTCTGTGAGTTATTAGCCTTTTTGTCCCAGGGGCCCGGTTGGTTTCGTGTGCGAACCAACCCGGACGTATCTCAACTGTACCCCGAACTCTCATAGGGTATACTCATAGGGACCATTTCTCAATGTTATCACCAACGCCACTGACGGTTTGTCAAATGGACGTCCAGTTTGAAAGTTATCAGCTTTTCCGTTCTAGGGGCCTAGTTGGATTTTGGGTTCAATCCAACCCGGACACTATCCATCTACATCCAAACCTCGGGCGAAGTATTACAAAAGTTCCGTCTCATCAATAGATATCCAACAAAGTCTACAACACGTCAATCGGACGTCCGGAGCTCAAGATATAAGCGTTTCCGCTCCGAGGGCCCGGTTGGTTTCGTATCCGAACCAACCCGGCCATACTCAAAGTTCTCCGAAACATTGAGTGTAATATACCTAAATGACTGTCTCGAACCAAGGATCGCATCGCAAATAACGGTGCATCGATCAGAGGTCATTTGCCCAAGTTATGGACGTTTAAACGGATCTGTCCGAAATTAGGGGGTTTGGGCCCGGTCCGGGTCCGGGTCCGGCCCAATAGGGCACGCCCCGGCCCGGTGGGCGCAACCTGGCCCGGCCCGGCCTGGGCATCCCGGCCTGGCCCGGCCTGGCGCTGGCGCGGCACCCGTGTGGCCAGCTCGGCCAGTGCAGAGCTGAGCGGAACAGCGGAGGGGGGGGGGGGGGGCTTCCCCCCTGATTGACAATCGCGCCCCCCACCATGTGGGGGCCTCTCTTCTCTCCAGTCGGGGGTTACGACCCCCGGTCTCCCCACGATCCCGCGCGGCCGCGGGAACGGCGCCTTCCGCGGCGGCTTCAGCCATGGCGGACCCTCCTGGCAGCGCGCTGGGCGCCGCCGCCTCCTGGGGGTTGGCCGGTGCCGGTTGCCGCCTCCGGCTGCCAGCGCCGCCGTGCCGGCATGGCGCGCCGACAGGCCCTTTCGTGGACCACCGGACGCGCTCCAGTGGTCTGTTTTGCCTGCAGTCTTCGCCAGCGGTCCTCCTGGGACCGACTCTTTACTGAGAAGTCTTCAAATTGAGTTTGTGGCCCTATTTATTGTCACCCATCAATCCGCATGACAAATAAACAACTGTGGAGTCTTCGATTCGCCTCTGCGGCCCCGACTCCGGCCGCGGTTTCATTCGGCCTCAACGGCACGACGTGATGGCGCCGCGCTCCTTCATCGCATTCCTTCTTGTTTCCGCGCGGTTCCGTTGCATCGTGCCACCTTTTTTCGAGCCGCAACGAACACACATCAAAAGGGGGAGGAGGATCGGCCGTGTTCGGGCGGTCCATCCTCCTCCCGTTAAATTGATAATAGGAGGCCCGAATATTTAAAGAAGAATGCAAGGAAATTATTCTCGAAAAAAACCAAACCCCTAATATTTTCCCCACATTCAAAAATTCCCAACCCGCAAACATATTCTTCATGGATCAACTTAATATTTAGTTGATCCGCGTTTTTGTTTTAGAAGGAAGTAAACATGGGTTCATTAGCATTCAAAAATTAATTCCCTACCTTGATGGAATCGTTGAACGAAGGTTCATTGCGGAATTGAACGTTGCGGAAGAAGGCGTCGCAGAAGAGGGTTCCGTACACGCTTGACGGAGATCGTCCGAGGTGGGGTGGCGTCTCACACCAGCTGCAGCGAGGAGTAGAAAGACACGTTGTCTTTCTTCGGTGTTGGTGTTATTCATCGGAGAGTGGAGTTCTTCACGTTCTTCAACGTAGAAGATGAACTTCTTCAGAGGAAGATTACTCCCTCTCTCAAAAACCAACACTATGAAACAACCCCCCAATAAACTAAGTGTTATGATTATTTTATTATAACATTCCATGCATTTAATTTTTTTTAAATTCAAATGCTAACTCCCAAAATAAATGGAATGCTTTAATGTGAAGGAAGTCACATCATTTAATACATGGGGGTTTAAAGGGTAAGAGTTATGAGGGTTAGAGAATTTGAAGATGTGGAGTTCGTGTGGGCCCCACCACCCTCTTAACCTCTCATGGGTAGTTCCCCAACTTCCACTCAAAGGATATAGCCACTTAGAAAAGAAATAAAATTGTAGCTCAATTTTATTTTTACCTTCCACAATTTTTTTTAACATCTTCTCCCGAGAAAACGCAACCCCAGAAAAGGTGTTCTTAAGCAATTACAGGCGCTGCTGTTTCATCTGTGCCCTCAGATTTCAATTCCGAGCACCGGATCAAAAATTAGAAAAACCCGCTCGTTCGTTCACTAAAAGTACCCGAGCTAAACTTCTGAAAATTATTTTGGGCTCACCAGGTCTCGGAATTAGGTGCTGCCAGAAACTACATTCTTGTAAAATCCCAAAGAAAATTAAGAAAAAATTTCCCTTGAATTTTACGGATCTTTAAAAAGTTCCTTAGAGAAAATATTTCATGCTTTGAGGAGTAGCGAAAGGGAAAAAGTTGTCATGATAGTTTATCGCCTCATCGGAGATGCAGATCAATGGTGGTCATTAATTAAAAACACAATGGAGGATGAAGAAGTATCAAGTATGGAATGAAGAGAGTTTAAAGAGATTTTCTTAGAAAAATACTTTCCTCTTGACCATCAAGCGGATATGGAAATGAAATTTCTAATATTGAGACAAATGGAGGATGATAATGTCGCAAAGTATAAAGCTAACTTTAAAAGTTTAGCGAGGCATGCTGCAGATTATATATGTAACCCAAGAAGTAAGATTGATCATTTCTTTTATAGGTTTAATCAATTTCTCCATCGAGCATTAGTCTCGAAATCCTTCTCATCATATAAAGATATCGTCTCATGTGCTATCAAGACATAAAAGGAATTCTATAAGTCTTACGACTTTAAAGAAAAGTAAGAGAAGAAGAGATCTGCTGACCACTCTGGGAAAGGAAATAAAGAAATAGGGAAGAAGGGAAGAGTTTAATTTTCACCCTGTGATAATTGTGTAAGGAAGCACCCTAGTGCCTGTCTAAAAGGAAAAGGAGTATGCTACAAATGTGGGCAGAAATGCCATCTTGATGGTGATTTTATGGAAAAGAAAGAAGCTAACAATGTTCAATGATACAATTTCAAGAAGATGGGACATTATGCAAATGAATGTACTAAGATTCAGGGAAACTTACCTCATAAATGGACAAGGGATCAATGCCAATCCTATGCGATCACTACTTCTAAGGTTGAAGCTCTGAAAGATGCGGTGGCAGGTAATTTAATGGTTTCCTCAAGTTTAGCCAATGCTTTATTTGATTATGGATCATAGAATTGTTTCATATATTCCTAGTTTGGTAAGAAAATTAGATATTTCCAATTGTATTTAACAAGGGAGTTGTCAATCAAAACTCCTAAGGGAAGTATCATTGCAACAAAGTTTTGTGAATCAGTCCCCATTAATGCATATACAAATTATTTATCTACTGATCTCATCGTCATATCCATGATTGAATTTGATATAATCCGTGGTATGTATTGGATTTTGAACCATGATGCGAAAATTTACTGTAAGAAGAAAGAGGTTATAATTCTCGATGATGATAAGGAGTACCTTATCTTCAGAGCAGAAACATCACCATCTGATTATTATCTAGATCCACCCCTAGTAGCTCTAATAAATTCAATTATTGGGGAGGAATAGAATGAAGTAATTATGGGTGAGTAAATTAATGTTCAAATAGAGGATGTACCTGTTGTGAAAAAATATGTTGATGTGTTTCCAGAGGATTTACCTGGACATCCTCTAGAATGAGAAATTGAGTTTTCCATTGACTTAATTCTTGGTTCAAGGCCCATATCGAAGACTCTTTATAGAATGACCACTGTGTAATTAGTGTAACTAAAGAAACAACTAGAGGAATTGAGTAATAAAGGATTTATTCTCCCTAGTGTTTCTCCATGGAGAGCCCCTGTTATTTTTGTTAAGAAGAAAGATGGATCTATGAGGTTGTGCATTGACTACAGGGTGATCAATGCTATAAAAATAAATAACAAGTATCCACTACCTCACATTGATGATTTATTTGACCAACTTCATGGATCTCAATATTTTTCAAAGATTGACCTTCGATTTGGATATCATCAGTAGTGTGTGAAGAAGGATGACATCAAAAGATAGCATTTCGAACCAGGTACAAGCATTACAAGTTTACAGTAATGCCTTTTGGGCTGACTAATGCACCCCATGTTTTCATGGATCTAATGAACAGAGTTTTCAAGGAATATCTTGATGAATTTGTAGTGGTATTTTTTGATGATATCTTGGTATACTCCAAAATCTATGAAGATCATGAAAATCACTTGCACATTATCCTAAAGTCTCTTAGAAGAAATAAATATATGGGATGTTTAGCAAGTGTGAATTCTGGATTCAGGAAATTTCTTTTCTTGGCCATATTTTCTCTAAGGATGGAATCTCTATTGATCCTTCTAAGACAAAGGCAATCTAGGAATGTCCAACAATGACAAGTATAACTGAGGTATGCAGTTTTATTGGTTTAGTAGGTTATTATTGATGTTTTTTCCAGAATTTTTCCCGATTAGAAAAACCAGTAACTAATCTCATACATAAAGGGGTTAAATTTGTTTTGGATAAAAGAGTGTGAAGAATGTTTTGAAGAACTAAAAATAATATTATTCAATGCTCTTATATTGACTATACCATCGGGGAATGATTAGTTTGTCATTTATAGTGATGCTTCAAAAAAATGACTTGGTTGTGTCCTTATGCCGAATGATAGAGTTATTTCATATGTATCACGATAACTAAAAATTAATGAGAAAAACTATCCCACTCATGATCTTGAGTTTGAAGCTATAATATTTTCTCTGAAGATATGGATACACTATCTATATGGTGAAAAATGTGAGATTTATATTGATCAAAAGAGTTTGAAGTATATTTTCTAACAAAAATAACTCAACATGAGGCAAAGTCGATGGATTGAACTACTCAAAGATTATTATTGCACTATACACTACCACCCAGGGAAAGAAAATAAGGTGGCAGATGATTTGAGCAAAAAGGATCATGGAGTATTGAACAAGATGAGAGTTTAAAGGGATCATATTTTCATGGATCTAGTAAAGATGGATATGGGAATAACCATGGAAGGTGAAACATCAATAATTTTTCAAATGGATGCCAAATAATCTTTACAAGAAAGGATAAAAAGTTCTCAGGCTGATGATGAGTAGTTTAAAAAGAAAATTAAAGCTGTGAACAATTGGAGATTGATCGAATTCATATATGAAGATGGGATTTTGAAATTTGGTAAGAGAATTTGTGTTCCTGACATACCTGATTTGAAAAGAGAATTGTTGGATGATGTTCATAGCTCCAATTTCTCTATACAACCTGGTAGTACCAAGAAGTATAGATATTTGAAGGAACATTTCTAGTGGGACAACATAAAGAGGGATATTGCAGATTTTGTGTCAAGATGTATGGTTTGTCAATAAGCGAAAGTTGGAAGACAACATCCTAGAGGAGTCATGCAACCTCTTCCAATACCTGAGTAAAAATGGGATGATATTACAATGGAATTTTTTATGGGGCTACCAAAGACTCCTAGAAGGAATGATGTAATATGGGTCATTGTTGATCATCTTACCAAGTCAGCACATTTTCATGCTATAAGAGAAGATTTACCATTTGAAGGTCTAGAAATACTATACATTAATGAAGTTGTAAGACTTCATGGAGTACCCCTATTGATTGTTTTTTATCATGATCTCTGTTTTACATCAAGATTCTGGTAAAGTCTTAAAAAAACCCTGGATACTAAACTTTGTTTGAGCACTGCCTACCACCCTCAAACTGATGGACAATCAGAACCGACTATTCAAACCTTAGGAGACATGTTGAGATCCTACTCACTTGAATTTCAAGGTATGTGGGATCAATATTTACTTCTAGTAGAATTTTTCTATAACAATAGATTCCATTCAAGTATTCAGATGGAACTATATGAATTGTTATATGGAAAAAGATGTCACACACCAACTTATTGGGATGATGTTGGTGAAAGAAAACTCTTAGGCCCAGAACTTCTTGAGGAAACGATGGAAAATGTGAAGGTAATCTATACCCACATCAAAGTAGCTCAAAGTAGGCAGAAGTGCTATGCCGATAATCAAAGGAAGGATTTGGAATTTCAAGTCGGTGATCATGTTTTATTGAAGGTATCTACATGGAAGGGTGTTATACGTTTCAGTAAGAAGTGTAAATTGAGTCCCGTGTACATTGGACCTTTCGAAATTCAAGAATGAATTGGGGATGTAGCTTACCATTTGGAAATGTCTCCAAGTCTCTCCAAAGTTCACGATGTGTTCCACATATCACTGTTGAGAAAATACATGCCAGACCCAACACATGTACTCACCTATGAAGAAATAGAATTGGAACCCGATCTATCTTATTGTGAAGAGTCTCTCAAGATTCTGGATACCAGATAACAAGTGTTGAGAAACCAGACAACTCATCTGGTGAAAGTTTGATGGAGAAACCATAAAATGGAAGAGGCGGCATGGGAACTCGAGGAACTTATGATGAAGAACCACCCGAGTATTTTTATGCAGTGATATCTAGAAATTTCAAGGACAAAATTATTTGAAATAGGGAAGAATGTAACACCCCAAGCTTCCACGGTACGTTTCCCTTTGAATAATGTAATAACTTGCATTATACGCAACTTTAAGATTCTAACACATCGTAACCAATAAAACTAACCGTTATGAATATTAATACCCACTTTTTAAAATTTTGTAAAATTTATTTTTCAGAATGGACTTCATTTTTGAATTCGTAATATCGAAATTAGCTTAGGGTGAATTTTTCATATTTTTCTGAAAACTTTCAATTTTTGATGAATAGTGAAAAACAACGCGTTATTAGTTAAAAATAACTTTTTATTTAAATACATATTTATTTTATTTAAATTTATTTTAGGTCAAAATAGTTACATAATACCTATATAAGTTCAATGTAATTAATTAGTGTCATTTTGTAGCATCTCGCCTTATTATAACATAAACTTTCATTACATTACATAGAACTGAGGATCTTTAAGGTTTAGTGTCTTGGAAACCAGGAACATAATACATGAAAACAAAAAAAAAATTCTCCTTAAACACTTGAAAGGATTCTACTTAATTTCATCCTAGGTTCATTACTGCATCTCATAACCTGGGGACATACATCGAAAGAAAGGGTGAGCAGAAGGCCCAGTAAGGGAAACAAGAGAAACATTTTACATGTGAACTTGAGATACTTCAATAAGGTCATGAAAAGAAATTTAAGGAATGAGAAAGAAATCATGAGATATACCATAATAAAAATAAAATTTTTCATAACTCGAAGATGTGGCTACAAAATTTAATATTGAAAATCATTTCGTTTCACCAAGGTCCATCCCCAAGGTGTCATTAAAAATTACCAAGGTTATTCACCAAGGTATCATTCTAAAAGGTCATCTCTAGAGATTAAGTCTTTACCCAATGCATTGGATCGCTATATGGGAGAAAACTTGTCATGTATTTATTATAATGTGAGCCACATATATCATCATAAATCATTTCATAAACAACCCATATAGAATAAAAGAAATGGGTTTCATTTCATAATCATAATGTTCTAAAAACTGCTTTAAAGACATGATCTTTATGTCACTTTAAACCCACAGAAAGGGAAAGAGGGTGTCATGTATGTAAATCCCAGAATTTAAAATAGAAAATTTTGATATATATGTGAATACCCCTTTAGAAATAATATCTTTGAGTATTTACTTAATAACATAAAATAATTTTGAGAAAAGAGAGAGGCATTTTGAGATGAAAATTCTGCAGCATAACGACTACGTTACAGGGTTTTAGAAAACGTTGAAAAGAGAGGGGACATGGGTAACCCACTCATAAATGATCTATAAAAATAGTATAAGAAAATAATATAAAGGATATGAATCATGGTAATGAAATTTGAAGGACATACCATTTGAAATGAAAAACATGGAAGTAAGATAAAAATAAGATTTCTCTTATAAAAAATTCGGCAGCCTAACAGCGTCAATTAAACTTCCATAAGAATGAATTGACGAGATCAAATAGTGTCTCTCATCATATTATCATAAAATATCAGTATGATATATGTAAAGATCATACCCCAACATAATAAAAAGGAACTTGAAATACTTGATATGAAAATAGAACTTTGAAAAATGAGAAGGGTGAAAGAATCCCTTAAAAATTCGGCAGCCTAACGACGCCACTTAAACATTCTTTAAAACGAATTGATGAGAGAAAGAGGGGGTCTCTCATAATATGAAAATGAAAAGGTAAGTAATATGAATATATAATAACATACTCCAACATAATAACATGGAGAATAAAAGAAATGACATAAAAGATATTACTTGAAAAGAAAGAGAGAGGTCAGATCCCTTACCTTAAACGTAACTCTTAAAACTCAAAGGTTGGGACCTTGAGAGGCTTGAGGGCACCTTGGGAGGACTACTTGGGAGGTAAGGAGACCATAAATTTGTTGAGAATGATTTTGGAGTCCAAAATATGAGATAATGGCTTGGTATTTATAGGGAAAGTGAGGGGACAAGGCATTAATGGCCAAGGGACACCTCATTGGTGGTTTTGGAAAAACCAGGGGCTTGCCCATGGTATTGGACAATTGGGAAACCTCATACCTTATATTAATATTCATAAGTTGACCATATTGATTACATAATTCATACATCATTTAATGATGTCATTAAACACTCGTAACTTAAAAACTGTATTTTCACTATTCACTGAAAATTTATCTTTCTCAGAAAAATCCCAAAAAATTACCATAACATAATATCGATGATCTGAGTTCAAAAATAAAGTCCTTATTATAAAAATAATTTTCTAAATATTTTTAATTAAATTTTTAAATAAAAAACACTATTCACCCAAAAAAAACTAATACTTGATTAATAATTTATGAAACTGTTATTTGACCATTTTATTGAATCACATTACTTAATCAAGGTGTCTAAATTATATTAAAACTTTCTTTAAGTAAGATTACTAATCCATTTGGTCACATTACTAATCCTAAGCGTAAAATCACTATTCATAATTTACTATTCATCAAAAATTAAGTTGATCTTATTAGACTCCAAATTCCATACTGAACACTTTTGCAGAAGACCGCTTTTTGAAAATCATTACACATCATTAATTATTTAAGGTTTACATAAATATTTAAAAATATTCTTTTTCAATAATTCATCAATAAAATACATCCTAAAATTATCCGGACATTTGAAATTTCACAAACATCACTAAAGTAAGAAATCTCAATTTATTCATCCCAAAGGATTACACAAAGAAGCTAGGGTCTCGTCACATAGCCCCTTATAACACCAACATAAGACCTAAGTGTAAGGTGTGCTATGGTGAGAGAATTTGAGGGAGGCTCAGATAACATTGCCCTAGTAGTAATCTCTAATAACTTGAACTTCTCCCGTAGGTGTTTCCATTCACGCTTGACACGCTGGAGTTCATCTTGAGCTTGGTCCAAAGCGAAGCCCAAAGATGCCACCTCCTTCCCAAGCTCTGATAAGTGGGATTCATAAAGTTTGAGTCTACTGGATGAAGCCATCGACTCCTCTTTCTGCATTAACCATTAACATCTCTATTAAATCATTAAGAGTAAGTTAATATACTACTCAAAAAGTTTGGGTCGTTATATTCTTCCCCCCCCTTAAGAAATTTCATCCCCGAAATTTATACTTGAGGCATAGTTGAAAAGGTGAGGGTACTTTTGCTTCATTGTTTCCTTAGGCTCCCAAGTCGCTTCTTCATATTTATAATTCCTCCACAAAACTTTCACAAGGTGGGTTGTATTGTTTCATAGAACCTTGTCTCTACGGTCTAAGATCTCCACTGGCTACTCCTCATAAGAGAGGTCATGTTCCAATTGTACCACCTCTGGGTTCAGTACATACGAAGGGTCGGGTATGTAATTCCTCAAGAGAGATACATGGAAGACATTGTGAACTTGAGATAGGTTTGGTGGAAGTGCTAGACGATAGGCCACTACTCCTATGCGATCAAGGATTTCATAGGGGCCAATGTACCTAGGGATGAGCTTCCCTTTCTTCCCAAACCGCATGACTCTCTTCCATGGAGAAATTTGAAGGAAGACTTTTTCACCAACACCAAACTCTAAGTCCCTTCGATGATTGTCAGCATAGCTCTTCTGCCGACTCTAAGAAGCCTTTATTTGTTGTTGGATGGCATGAACCTGTTCTGTCATCTCTTGCACGAGATCAGGCCCAAGCAGCTTTCTCTCACCAGTTTCATCCCAACAAGTAGGAGTTCTACATCCCTTTCCATACAGAGCTTTATAGGGTGCCATCTGAATACTCGAATGGAAGCTGTTTTTATAGGAGAACTCAACTAATGGGAGGTGTTGATCCCATCCACCTTTAAATTCCATTGAGCATAATCTCAGCATGTCTTCGAGTGTCTGGATATTCCTTTCAGATTGGCCATCAATTTGAGGATGATAGGCCGTACTAAAATTCAATTCAGTATTCAGAGCATGTTGAAGACTTCTCCAGAATTTTTATGTGAATCTTGGATCACGATCAGACACGATGGATAGTGGTACCCCATGCAGTCTCATCACTTCCTTTACGTATATCTTGGAAAGTTGATCCAGAGAGAAATCTTCCTGAATAGAGATAAAATGGGCGGTCTTGGTGAGACGGTCCACAATAACCCATATCGCATTGTTTCCTTTGGATGTTTTTGGGAGACCAGTTACAAAGTCCATTGTGATATTATCCCACTTCCATACTGGTATGGGTAGTGGTTGTAATACCCCCTTAGGAAGTTGTCATTCTTCCTTTAGTTGTTGACACACCAGGCACCTTTTAGTGTAATCAGCAATCTCCCTCTTCATGTTATCCCACCAATAATGATCACGAAGGTATATATACATTTTAGTGCTTCCCGGATGTGTAGAGAAAGTAGAGCTATGAGCTTCATCCATCAGTTCTTTATTTATTTCCGGAATATATGGAACACATAGTCTTGTATGAAATTTCAATACACCTTCTTGATCAATATTGAAATCAGGGAACTTCCCATCCTTTACAGCCTCCAACTTCTCCTACAGAAAAGGATCTTCTTTTTTGAGACTTCTTGATCTTCTATAGTAATGAAGGTTGAGAAATCATTTGGTATAGGGTTGATGATGTACCTTTTCTTATAATTCCCATGTCCAGTTTCACTAGATCTTTAATCAAGGGATCTCCTAGGATCCTCATTGTTTCCAGAACAACATGGTCTTTCCTACTTAACGCATCCGCGACTTTGTTTTCTCTTCCAGGGTGATAATGAATTGAACAATCATAGTCTTTAATAAGTTCCAACCATCTCCTTTGTCTCATGTTCAATTCTTTCTATGTGAAAATATACTTTAAACTTTAGTGGTCAGTGTATATATCACATTTCTCCCCTTAAAGATAGTGCCTCCATATCTTTGGAGCAAAAACAACTGCCGCTAGCTCTAGATCATGCGTAGGATAATTCTGCTCATGAATCTTCAACTGTCGAGATGCATATGCAATTACCTTGTCATTTTGCATGAGGACGCACCCAAGCCCTTTCAGAGATGCATCACTAAAAATAACAAATCCTTCTCCGATAGAGGGTAGTGTTAACACAGGTGCAGTAACCAATCTCTTCTTCAGCTTTTGGAAACTTTCCTCGCTTTCCTTTGTCCAGATGAACTTAACCCCTTTTTGAGTCAACTTGGTTAGTGGATTAGAAAGCAGTGAAAAGTTTTTCACAAACATCCTATAATATCCCTCTAAACCAAGGAAACTACGAATCTCAGTTACTGTTGTGGGTTGAGGCCACTCCTCCACAATCATTGTATTTGCAGGGTCAACCGATATTCCTTCATTGGTTACGATGTGCCCCAAGAAAGCCACTTGTTGTAACCAAAAATCACACTTGCTGAAATTTCCAAAGAGCCTATCCTTCTGTAGAGTTTTCAAAATAACCCTCAGATGATCTTCATGATCCTCAAGACTTTTTGAATATATCAAAATATCATCAATAAAAACTACCAAAAAGATATCAAGGTAGTATTTAAAGACTCTATTCATCAAATCCATGAAAATAGCAGGAGCATTAGTCAAGCTGAAGGGCATAACAGTAAACTCATAATGCCCATATCTTGATCGGAAGGTAGTCTTTGGAATATCTTCCTTCTTCACCCTCAGTTTATGATAACCAGATCGAAGGTCAATCTTAGAGAAGAATTGAACCCCATGAAGTTGGTCAAATAAATCATCAATTCTTGGAAGAGGGTATCTGTTCTTCACTGTGATCCTGTTTAGTTCTCTATAATCAATGCATAGCCACATTGATCCATCCTTCTTCTTCACAAAGAGAACTGGTGCTCCCCAAGGAGACACACTCGGTCGGATAAACCCCTTCTCGAACAAGTCTTGGAGTTGTTTCTTTAACTCTTCTAGCTCCACATTTGCCATTCTATACAGGGTCTTTGATATCGGTTGAGATCCAGTTATGAGTTCAATGGAGAACTCTACCTCTATTTCTGGGGGAGGTCCAGGTAACTCCTCAGGAAATACATCCATTATTTCTGAACAATTGGAACATCTTCTATTTTTATGCTCCCTTTTCCTTCTTCATCATCACCAATTAACTTCATAAAGAAAGCTATAGGAGGTGCTTCTAGATAGGGATCAATTCGGGATATCTCTCCTTGGAAGATAACTGTAGGTAGTTTATTCAAGACTACTAATATTTCCTTACTTCTGCATTTGATCTTAGCATTATACTTTGAGAGCCAGTCCATCTCTAGTATAATGTCTAATTCCAATATAGGAATGACTACTAGATTTGAGATAAGATTGTGCTCACTAAAGTAAACACTAGAGTCTCTAAACACTGTTGATGCATGGATAATCCCACTTGGAGTCTTGACTGACAACTCTACCTCAAGCAGTTCAGGGATTGATTCTATATTCTTTGCAAACTTGGAGGAAATAAAGGAATGCGTAGAACCAGAATCAAACAAAGTAGTTGCTAGTTTTTATAAGACAACAAGAGTACCCGCTACCACGTCATTTAGAGCTTCAACTTCAGTTATTGTGATAGAAAAATCACGACCTTGCTCCCCTGGACTTTGATGAGGTTGATGGTGATTCCCCTCCACTTCCCTTGGATTTGGATAGAGATTAGCATAGTGCCCAAGCTGTCCACACTTGAAGCAATGGACTTCGGGTAAGGCCAGAACCATATTTCCTCTGTTGTTAGTGTTGGGGAGTTGAGGCTTCACCACACTACGTCAATTCCGAGAAATATGGCCTCCTCTTCCACACTTGTAGCACTTTCCAATTCCAATCAAGCAGTTCCCCAGATGCTTATTCCCACATTTATTGCATGTGGTAAGTTACATTTGCTTTCCACCACTTCCCTGATCAAAAGTCTTCCCTAAACTGGGCTCCAACGATCTCTTCTTGTCATTTGATTTATGAGACCACCGTGTCTCACCAAACTCTAGCTCGACTTTCATTTCACTCCGCACGATCTCCTCGTAGCTATCGTAGTCCCGGTTGGATAAATTCTTCCGCAGATGAGGTCTCACTCCACCAAAAAATCTATCAACCTTCCCACTTGGATCCATGACAAAGCTAGAGGTATATCGTGAAAGTCGGGTGAAGTTCATCTCATAGCTTCCGACAGATTCATTCTCCTTCTGCTTCAACTCGAGAAACTCTTTCTCTATTCTCGTTCTCATGGAACGAGGGAAATACTTATTAAAGAATATTCCCCAGAACTCTTACCACTCCATAGATTCCATCTATCCTCTAGGATTTGTGTTTTTGACCAGTGACCACCACTGATCAGCTTCTCCCTCTAGGTGGTAAACATCAAGGGTGACTTTTTCTTGTTCCGAACAAAGGAGTACAAAAAATATCTTTTCAATGGAGCTTATCAATTGTCCCACAACCAATGGGTCAGTAGATCCACTAAATGATGGTGGTCATTGACGCATGAAGGACTCAAAAGAATGTTGTTCCCTTCGTGGTGAGATTGGCCTCTCAGCTTGAATCAAGTTATTACTCACAACTTGAGTCAGTTGGTTCATCATTCGCATGAATGTTTCCATTCTGGCTTCCATCGGAGGGCCTTCAGCACATGGGGTATTGCGGTCACCATCTGAACGGTTCCTTCTATTTCCCACCATTTTCTGAAATAATAAAACCTTAGTGAGAAACTTATTTCAATTATGAATCTTTTAACTAAGACTTCATTCTTAGACAATTACATTTCTCTATAATTCCTTCATAATGATTCATAAAAAGCTTGTGATAAACCAAACATATCCCCCAAAAGTGTCGTAACCAAGAGTGTAGCAAGGCCCGTTATCATGCACCAGTTTCAGTTCGAGTCTAGATCAAAGCGGTGTTTTCGGGTTTTACCCCTATGCACATCTGTGCCAGAGCCACCTCTACCTGCTCGTATCCAGACAGGGATGTATTTGTTTGATAAACCACTTACTCAATACTTACCAAAATACCAGGAAGTTTTGCTATATTTAAAATTTTCTATAGGGTTCTTCCTAAAGTTTTTATATCCTAATTTCCACAAATAACTAAACCATACTCTAATACCAACTGTAGCATCCCTCCTTATTATAACATAAACTTTCATTACATTACACAGAACTGGGGATCTTTAAGGTTTAGTGTCTTGGAAACCAGGAACATAATACATGAAAACAAAAAAAACATTATCCTTAAACACTTTAAAGGCTTATACTTAAGTTCATCCTAGGTTCATTACTGCATCTCATAACCTGGGGACATACATCGAAAGAAAGGGTGAGCAGAAGGCCCAGTAAGGGAAACAAGAGAAACATTTTACATGTGAACTTGAGATACTTCAATAAGGTCATGAAAAGAACTTTAAGGCATGAGAAAGAAATCATGAGATATATCATAATAAAAATAACATTTTTCATAACTTTAAGATGTGGCTACAACATTTAATATTGAAAATCATTTCTTTTCACCAAGTTCTATCCCCAATGTGTCATTAAAAATTACCAAGGTTATTCACCAAGGTATCAGTCTAAAAGGTCATCTCTAGAGATTAAGTCTTTACCCAATGCATTGGAGCACTATCTGGGTGCACCCTTGACATGTCTTTATTATCATGTGATCCACATATATCATCATAAATAATTTCATAAATAACCCATATATCATAAAATAAATGGGTTTCATTTCATAATCATAACGTTTTAAAAACTGCTTTAAAGACATGATCTTTATGTCACTTTAAACCCACGAAAAGGGAAAGCGGGTTTCTTGTATGTAAATACAAGAATTAAAAATAGAAAATTTTGATATATATGTGAATACCCCTGTATAAATAAGATATTTGAGTATTCACTTAATAACATAAAATAATTTTGAGAAAAGAGAGATGCATTTTGAGACAAAAATTCTGCAGCATAACAGCTACGTTACATGGTTTTAGAAAACATTGAAAAGAGAGGGGACATGGGTCACCCACTCATAAATGATCTATAAAAATAGTATAGGTAAAGAATATAAAGGATATGAATCATGGTAATGAAACTTTAAGGAAATTCCATTTGAAATGAAAAACATGGAAGTAAGAAAAAAAATAAGATTTCTCTTATAAAAAATTCAGCAGCCTAACGGCGTCACTTAAACTTCCATAAGAATGAATTGAAGAGATCAAATAGAGTCTCTCATCATATGATCATAAAATATCAGTATGATATATTTAGAGATCATACCCCAAAATAATAAAAAGGAACTTGAAAAACTTGACATGAAAATAGAACTTTGAAAAATGAGAAGGGTGAAAGAATCCCTTAAAAATTCGGCAGCCTAACGGCGCCACTTAAACATTCTTTAAAAAGAATTGATGAGAGAAAGAGGGGGTATCTCATAATATGAACATGAAAAGGGAAGTAATATGAATATAGAAGAACATACTACAACATAAGAACATGGAGCATAAAAGAAATGACATAAAATAGATTACTTGAAAAGAAAGAGAGAGGTCAGATCCCTGACCTTAAACGTAACTCTTAAAACTCAAAGGTTGGGACCCTGAGAGGCTTGAGGGCACCTTGGGAGGACTCCTTGGGAGTTAAGGAGACCAGAACGTCGTTGAGAATGATTTTGGAGTCCAAAGGATCAGAGAATGGCTTGGTATTTATAGGGAAAGTGAGGGGACAAGGCATTAATGGCCAAGGGACACCTCATTGGTGGTTTTGGAAAAACCATGGGCTTGCCCATGGTATTGGACACTTGGGACACCTCATACCTTATATTAATATTCATAAGTCGATCATATTGATTACATACTTAATACATCATTTAATGATGTCATTAAACACTCGTAACTTAAAAACTATATTTTCACTATTCACTGAAAATTTATCTTTCTCAGAAAAATCCAAAAAAATTACCATAACATAATATCGATGCTCTGAGTTCAAAAATAAAGTCCATTTTATAAAAATAATTTTCTAAATATTTTTAATTAAATTTTTAAATAAAAAACACTATTCACCTGAAAAAACTAATACTTGATTAATAATTTATGAAACTGTTATTTAACCATTTTATTGAATCACATTACCTAATCAAGGTGTCTAAATTATATTAAAACTTTATTTAAGTGAGATTACTAATCCATTTGGTCACATTACTAATACTAAGCGTAAAATCACTATTCATAATTTACTATTCATCAAAAATTAAGTTGATTTTATTAGACTCCAAATTCCATACTGAAAACTTTTGCAGAAGACCATTTTTTGAAAATCATTACACATAATTAATTATTTAAGGTTTACATAAATATTTTAAAATATCCTTTTTCCAAAATTCATCAATAAAATACATCCTAAAATTATCCGAACATTTGAAATTTCACAAACATCACTAAAGGAAGAAATCTCAATTTATTCATCCCAAAGGATTACACAAAGAAGCTAGGGTCTCGTCACATAACCCCTTATAACACCAGCATAAGACCTAAGTGTAAGGTGTGATATAGTTTGAGAATATGAGGGTGGCTTAGATAAAATTTCCCTAGTAGTAATCTCTACTAACTTGAACTTCTCCCATATGCATTTCCGTTCAAGATTGACATGCTGGAGTTCAGCTTGGGCTTGGTCCAAAGCGAAGCCCAAAGATGCCACCTCCTTCCCAAGCTCTGATAAGTGGGCTTCATAAGGTTCGAGTCTACTGGATGAAGCCATCGAATCCTCTTTCTGCATTAAACATTAACATCTCTATTAAATAATTAAGAGTAAGTTAATATACTACTCAAAAAGTTTGGGTCATTACACATTTTATAATTAGTTTAGATATATAAAAATTTTATTGAACTTTTTACCTTCTTTTACCCACCTCCTAGGAGCATTTGAAAATTTGCATAAAACTTAATTTTACCACTTCTGTGAATTGAATTTCAAAAATCCGAGAGAAACAGTTGATATCAGTAAGTAAAATATGGTTCAATAAGATGAATATATTTTTTGGTGAATAATAACTTTTAACTTTTATTTACCACAGTTAAAAGTAAATAGAGTAATTAAAGGTAAAAAATGATATTATTATTACCCTAAAACATGTCATAATTATATTGGATAAGTGTAATTTGACCAAAAAAAATTACAAATAAAATATGATCCTTTTGGTCCACTTGGATTAGACTAGGACATTTATTATTATTTAATTCAAAGAAGAGTTAAAAGTGTTAAATTCAATTTTTCATAACTAAAACATTTTTAATATTGGGTTACACATAAGATAAATTCGACTATAAATATTAATTAGAAAGATAAAAATATTTCCTACATAATGGTATTTTATTTATAATTTTTAGATATTAAATAATTAAATATATTTATGACACAATGATGATAAAGTAATTACCTTATTAATAAAATATTAAAATAATTGATATTATAAATATCCAAATAAATATAATTTTAGGCTTTTGATGAATTAGACTAATTTTATATTTTATTATTACATGTTAGGGTTAATTAAATGAATTTTTTTCGAAGTAATAATGCTGTTATAAATTTAACAAAAACAAAATACCAAATAGTGTCAAAATTGATATAAAAGAGTTTAAAAAAAATATTATATTATTAATTGATATTCTATTCCTAAAAATATAAGATTCAGACAAAGGACTTATATAAGATTATATATATAAATAATTAACCACTTGGATTTCTCATGGAAGTTTATAGTAAGTTTATTAACCATATAATATAAAAATACAAAGAGACATGGTAAATGTCAAACTATTTAACTAAGAGTTAAATATTAAAGGTAAGATTAATATGGTGACCCAAACCTATATAAAACCTATTGTTTGAGTGTATTTCTACTTATACCCACCTTATCCTAGAAATAAATCATTTTGGATCCATTAAAAACCGAAAATTATTTTATTATAAAATAATACTTCAAGCTTTTCCTGAAGTGACCCTCACCTCTCTTATAAAAGGGAACTTCCCCTCCTCTTAATGTCACACCCTAAAAGACATTTGGCTTGACCTAACCCTACCCAAATATCCTCCCAACTTCCCCCACATCATCCTAGAGGTCTTCATTTAGTCAAAAAGCCAACCTAAGGAGCCCTTTTTATCAAATCAAAAGGAAGAATTCGAAGAAGAGGTAAATATTTCATCACCTCTTTCAAGTTCTTTTCTACTTTCACTTTCTCTTTATTTGTTGTTTCCATTCTAAAATAATAACTCTAGTATATTATATATACTATGATTTTATTATAAAAATGGTACAACCATATCCATTATTCTATCCATTATATGAATGACAAAGTCAGCTTACGTGCGTACGTATGGCTTACCGTCTCCACATCGTGGTGTAGTTGTTATTCAATACATTATTTTTTTTGGATGGGTATAATAATGATGTATAATTGATTTAAATAATATATATAACATGTTAATGATTCTGTATATATTATATACCATCTATTTACATACTATTTTAATATCAAAAGAATGATATTGTCACTCGTGCGTACGTATGGATTACCGTCTCCACGAATGCGATGAAATTCATTTCCCCATCGTAACTATTCAATAATAATTTTAATTTGATGATTAAAAATAATTTTTAGGAACTTAATATCATTATGTATATGAATAAAATACATAATATCCATAAAAAACAAGACTTTTGTAACAAAACACATAAAGGAAAACGAATCAGTTAACACCCGAAACGACGATAATACTAAAATATTATTAACAAAGAAATATTAGAAGATCACATATGATATCATATTTATGTATATTTTTCTTTTATAATTTAATAAAAATTATTTAATTATTATATAAGATGTTAACATACCCTCAACCAAAGAAACATAGAAGGTAAGGGTTAATTATACAATCTCTTCATTATCCAAGGTTGTTTATATATAATTATCTACTGGGACCTCTTTATCATCCACATCCATGTTTTCTTAAAAATATATTTCAATTTTTTTAATATTTACTATAATATGGGTTAAATTAATTTATATTCTTGTTTAACTTTTTATGAAATATTTTTAAAGGAATCTTTCTGTCATTTTCCAAATAAGGTACTTTACAACCTTCTCTAAAAAATTAAGGAAAGAATGTTTTTTTAACTTATATGGAGAGTGCAGCTACTTTCCACCATTATAAAACCTTAAAGGGTTCCATTACAAGCTTATAAGAATATTTATAAAATATATGTTTTCTTTTAAATGGTTTCAAAATATGAATAGGTATTTATTTCAAATAGTTTTCATTTCATTTATTTTAACATCCTTTAATGGATTTTAAACTTGTTTGAACTTGATACAATTCTTCCATATAGTATTGAAGGTTTTGTGATATGGTTGAATGTGGATGTGTTATTTTATACCATTCATGGTTTATGGATAAAGTATTGAAATTTTGTATTCTAGTTTTAATACGAATGTTTATGTTATGTTTCAAATTTTTCATATGGGGAATGTATTGGACTTAGTATGTGACGGGTGGAGCCCGCTATAGCTCCTCGGTGCATCAGTAGGTCTCATGAGACAATTAAACATGGAATTGGCCGAGGCCTTTCCAATTTGACATATGGTTTTGGGCAAGGCCTAAATCATTTTTAGACAGCTTGGTCGAGGCCTTGAAAAAATGTTTCAGAATGTTCAGAATTATACATTCCCTAATTATGAAAATATTAATGATGGTTTATGTGGTTATTAGAATAGTAGATTACCCCTGGATATGTTTTATTATGACATTATTTACTCAGATCATATTCCAGACATAAAGTGTTCATGTTTATTATTTGTAAAGGCATGCGTTTTCAATTATTCACCATGCCTAATGTTTATGTTATATTATGCTATATTTCTTACTCTTACTGAGTGTTTAATCTCACCCATTTCTTATGTTTCATTTTCCCAGGATATGAAGAAGTTATTTATGAGTGACTTGCAGGCATAATCTAGGAGTCTTGGATGTTTCTAATGGAATAAAATATTGTTTTATTTCTTCTCAAGTTGTAATGTTGAACTTATGTATGTATCTTGTTTCCAATAATACTAAACTGATCGGTATTTGGGGACATGATTCCTTGTATCATGCCAATGCTATGTAATAAAGCACCGAATCTGGGTAACTGGGGTTGGGGCATTAAAACCAGGGCCATGAGAACATTGAGAGTCTCTAATATCCATTTCAACCTTGAGGGCACAACAAAAAATATCCTGATAAATTTCAAAGTCTTGAATCTCCAATACCTTTTATAGACTTTGCTTTATCCCTCTAAAGAAGTTATCCAACTTACTTTAGGTGTTCATGAAAAATCTATAGGCGTACCTTGAAAGGCTTGTAAAGTTTTATTCATACGCCCCGATGGAATTATCTTCCTTCTACTTGAAACTGAGGAACTCTCTTTCCATCTTGAGATAGAGGGTTTGAGAAAAATATTTATTGAAAAAAATCTTCTTGAATTCCTCCCAATCCATGGAATCAATTTCCTCTTAGGACTTTGTATTCTTGATCAGTGTCCACCACTGATAAGCTTCCCCATCAAAACGATAGACCACTAGTACAAATTTATCTTCTTATGAGCACTAGAGGACAACAAATATATTTTCAATAGAGTTAATCCACTGTTCCGCAAGGAGGGGATCATAAGATCTGCTAAACATGGGAGGCCTTTTCCACATGAATATTTCTCTGAAAAATGTCTCTTTCCTTAGAGGAGGAGGGAGTTCCATATGATTCAAGTTATTATTTATAACTTGAGCTAGCTGAGCAAGTACTATCATAAAGTTTTGATCACCTGTTCCTGTCATATCAGGCATATCATTAGGGAAATATTCACATTTCCTATCACTTTGGTTGTTGGAACGTGTTCTTATGTTTCCCTCCATTAACTAAAAAAATAGCGTACAATTAGAGGGATTGAATACTTAGTTATTGAACATAAAAGGTAAACTTTTGAACATAAAAGGATAAACTTGTAGAGGAGAAGTGTATCCTAACTTGTGATTCCTTAGGTTTAAATCTAAGTTATCCTCGATCTATTTCTTAACTTATATTATTATGGGATTTTTTATTTCATTAATAATGGTTTGTACCAATCTCATGAATTTACTGAAGCATATTTCCCAGGAGTGTCAAACCAAGATTGTAGCAAGGCCCGTTGTCATGTACCAGGATACCCCGATTCAAGCCCGAAACTCCTTGTCGGAGTTTTCCATCCTAGGTACATCTATTATAGAGCTACCTCTACCTATTTGTATCCAGATAGGGAATTATTTTCTTGATAAACCACTTACTCTATACTTACCAAAATTTAGGTATGTTTTCTTATACTTAGTCTCATACTTAAGGTTCTCACTAAGGTTCTCTATTCCTAATCTTCAAAAAATTAATTGACCATCCTATGATACTAACTATATCAACCCTAACCATTTAAAAATAATATTACATGATTTTAAGCATAATTATACATCAGAGTACAATCCAAAGATTGTAAAGTCTAGTGTCTTGGAAGACTGGGTACATAATCAAACATTATAAAAACGAATTTTTATTTAAACTCTATAATGAGCTCATATCTTCCATTGTGCTCATACATCTGCATAGGATAACCTGGGGATAACATGACCAAGGGATGATATAAAATCCCAGTAAGGGAATAACCATAAGAACAAATCATTATCACATGGGAAATAAGACATGACATGATGATATAAAAAGGCATGTAACATATGAAATCATAACATATAAACATGGGATCATTTATACATGGAATCATAGAAATGTAGAAGAAACATAGAACACGAATTTATTATAAGTCAAGTCTAATCACCAAGACCCTTTCCCATAGTAGCACAATCTAAGGCTAACCGCCAAGACCGTTGCACATAAAAGCACAAGCCAAGGCTAACCACCAATACCGTCACACATAACGTCTAATGAGACTCAACTTTAACCAATGAATTGGAGCGCTATCTGAGTGAACCCATATTACATTTCATGAATATGTTTTCCACATAATGAATCATACATAATCAATATTACATAAACATAAGGGTTACCCATGGAAAAAACTGGGTACCACAATCATGACATAAAGCATAACCAATGGGTGTATCATAAAAGTGTCCATGAAATAAAGGAATTATAACATACATGGATGTTCATAAGGTAAAATAGTCACATATCATGGTAAGTGATTTCAATCATAATTTATAATATATAAGAATTGTATTTGAGAAATTTTAGCATTAAAACATTTTTGTGCGGTTTTAAGGAAAATACTATAGAGCTTTCAAAATAGAAAAGGGAGCAATATTTTATATAAAGCCATAAGTGAACCAAGAATGTTTTCACAATAAAAATACTGATTTTATAAATACAATGGTGGATTAAAACATAGGATATATTTCACCTAAAATTGGGTAAAAATTTGGGAAGTTCCCTTTAAATGAGTTTGCTTAATGGAAAATATCGAGGAGAGAATCACTTCAAATAATGTATATCCCCAAAAGAGAATGAGATATAGATATTGAAACATGAGTTTTTATAATATAAAATACATTTATAATTTTTACATAAAAATAAAATACAACTTCATTTGGGTAAAAATAAAGATAGAGGAACCCGCAGGAATAATGGCAGTTCAAGTAGAATTCCTTACAGATTATCAGCATGGTATCAGGTGTACTTAAGAGGGATTATTAAGAGAGAAAGGGGTTTCTCATAATTTATAAATCATGATAGAAGTATTAGGGAGGTGATAAATTATACCCCATAATTAGGGATTACACATAAAATGTCATAGCATAGAGGACATTCTTGAATAAAAGTGAAATGGAGAGGATCCCTTACCTAAAATATGATGGTGTTCTCGACTTGTTATTAATGAACTGAATAAAAAAATTAGGTTTATTAATTAATAGTTAAAGAGACTATTATATATTTAATTTATTTATTATAACCTTTTTAAGTTCATTCAAGACCTTTTTGATTGGTTATAAGGTTCAATTTCATTGTCCTGGTTTGTTTGCTTCCTTGGTTTTAATGATCGGTTCATGTTCGGATAAACATGTATGATGAAGGCAGTTTTACAGAATTGAAGTTATATTTTATTATATAACATCCAGAATTTTAAATTGTTGAAAAATTAATTTGTTTACTTGAAGTGAATTTTAATCATTATACAAAACTTTAGTGACAACCTTTTGGGTTAATTGGCGGGTTTGACCACAAAGAACACATTTTGTTTTATAAACCAATAACATGTGTAAAAAAGGATTAAAGAACAAGAGATGAGACTTAATACATATATTTTGGTCTGGTTAGACCATGAAAATGGTTTAATGACCATATTTGAATATGGTAATGGAAATTAAAAATCCATCATCCTTGAATGTGATAAATTAACACATCTCGGATGATGTATTTACTACTAAAATAAAAGAAGGGTAAAGGAGAGATGATAATGAATTAACCCATTAGTATAAAAACATTATAATACATTTATGTTACTATAGTTATCATAAAATTTGGGTTAATTTAGGTGAGGAAATAAAAAATAAAATAAAAGAACTTGAAAGTAAATAAAAGAACATGAAATGAAAGAGAAAGAAAAGAAAAGAGGAATTTACCTCTTGATTCAATCTTCCTTGAGAGCATCTTAAGGGGAGAGGATTTGGTCTTTTAAGGAGACCAAGGGATTTTGTAAATGGGGGAGGATCTTTAGGAGTTATTTGGGGAGAAATTAGGTAAGACACAAGGCTTGATAGGAGTAGAGAGAAGAGGGGAGTGTGGGTGGTTTTTATATTGGAGGGGAGGAGGGTTTTCTTAATATTTTAATCATTATTTTATTATTTTTTCATAATAAAAGAAGTATTTATGATTATTGTAACCAATAATAGTAATATGTGCACGTGATTTCGAACCAATGGCTATTTAAATCATCCATGACTCAAAAATGATGCAAAAATTCGGGTTTTAGCATTTATTGTGAATTATCATATTTTACTATTCATCCAAAATTCAAGTATTTTAGAAAAATCCCAAAAATTCACCCTAACCATTTTCAACATGTAGAATAAAAAAATGAAATCCATTTTTCAAAAATAATTTTATAATTATTATTAATTTAATATTTAATTAAAATTATAATTTACTTAAAAATACAGGTTTTAAAACATTTATATTCTTATTCCTAGATATGGGTATTTCCACTTGAATATTATTTATGTAATATCATAGGTAAGGTTACTATTCATTAGTGTATTTCACTATTCATAAGGGTGACATTACTATTCATATGGGTATGTTATTATTCAACAAAAATTAAGTTGGTCACAAAAGACTCCAAATAACTTACTGATTGCAACCGTGTAATTCAGATTTTTGAAATTCAAATCATAGAAGTGACAAAATTATGTTTAAATGTCACGTAACACCAATTAGTTATTTTTTTGTGATTTACTGTAATTATATGATATAATCATAAGAAGGAAATTTCCATTGAAAGACATTGGGTCGTTACAAGAAACTGTAAATGATCGATTGAAAACACCAATTGATCATGAATCTAAAACACAAATGCATCCAAAATCGCCACCATGACTGAATGTGACAAATAAGGAGATAAAAATTTCGTAGAGAGACACACTAAACCAAATAATATGACAAATAACTTAAAAAATAATCCGAAATGGGCGGAGATCCCCAAAATCACATAGGAGAGCACCTAGGTTTGGAGAGGTAAGGCTGCAGTTGAATGAAACTAAAATCGGACATGCAGTAAATTTAAATCCACAAAACTCTAAGAATACACGATGTGTAAAAACTTCACAACATGTAATTTCGGATTAAAAATCCCCACCAGAAAACTTGTCACCTCATATTAAAATACAGATCCCGACCATTTCATGATGTGTAAACTTTTCCCAACATGCAAGCTTTTCAAGCTCCGAACCAAACTCATTAAATCTTCCTAAAAACAAATACACGATGTGGAATTGATTCAAGACATATAAAACTTTAATGTGTTGAAAAAATCATGAAATATTCCTAAAAAAATACATAATGTGTAACCCTTTCACATCATGAATTCATCCAACAGACAACAAACAATCCAGATTCTACAAAAAATCCCAAACCAACACCGATGTTCTCTGTGCTTGAGGAGAACCCCACAAAGCCTTTGAAATATTTATAACCAAAATTTATTAAATTAAAAAAACATACATCCTTGAAATTTAAGTCATTTTTCCTATAAAAATATCACTATTCCCGAGAATCCTCCAATAAACCCAAACAAAAAGGGGAAAAATAAAATAAAATACAAGGTATAACTGAAGGGTGTTAGAATCTCCCCATCATAAATACTTTCTGTCACAAAAAATTACTCAGATTCATAGACTCTCAAATATTGAAGGTCATTGCTACCTCATCAATAATTTCTACTACCACATCTTGTGGCTATCCCGTCCGCACTATCAAAATACATGAAACAAAGGAATCATTTTATCATGTCATACCTTATCTTGGAGATCCATAATCTGAATTGGTTGCTCAACCATAGTGATGTTGGGATCAAGATTGACATCCTCCCATTCAATCACATGGTGAGGATCCAATTGATACTTCCTTAGTTGGGAAACCTAAAAGACATTATGGATGCCAGTTAAACTAGATAGAAAATCCAATCAATATGGCACCATTCCCAATCATCCAACGATCTCAAATGGGTCCACAATCCTCAGTGCCAACATACCCTTCTTACCTAACATATGATGTCCCAAGATAGGTGAAACTAAAGACTTGATCACCAACCTCAAACTCCATCGGCTGCCACCGACGGTCCGTATAATATTTATGATGACTCTGTTCCATGATCAATCTCTTTTGGATCAACTACACCCTCTCTATCATCTGATGAACAAGAATCATCCCAACCAAGGACCTCTCGCCCAACTCTTCCCAACATAAGGGAGATATACATGTCCACCCATACAAATCCTCGAAGTGCACCATCCTGATCAAGGCCTGTTAAAAATTTTTGTAGGAAAACTTGACTTAAGAAAAATTCTTTTCCCAAGAACTAACAAAATCAAGAAGAAAAGCCAAGAGAATATACTCAAGAACTTGGATAGCTCTCTTAATTTATCCATCCATCTATAGATGATATGTTGTGCTTAATTTCAATTGGGAACACATCACCTCCTACAAGCCTTTCCAAAAATTGGATGTGAACCTTGGGTCCCTATCAGAAATAACCACACAGAGAACCCCATGAAGTCTCACAATCTCTAGAACATACAAGTTACCAAGCTATTCCACCATTTTCATCTCTTTGATAGGGAGGAAATGCACTGATTTAGTGATTCAATCAATGATAACCTGAATTGAATCCTTCCCACAAGAAGTCCATGGTAAACCAATGGTGAAATACGTGGAAATATGATCCCATTTCCATACTAGAATGGGTAAAGGTTGAAATAATCCATTAGGTCTTTGGTGTTCCACCTTGATTATCTAACAAGAAATACACCTTGATACAAAATCCTCAATCGACCGTCTCATCCCCAGCCACCAATACCGACATGTCAAATCATGATACATCTTGGAAGCACCTGGGTGTATATACCAACAAGAATGGTATCCAATATCCATCAAATCCTTCCTCATGTAAAACTTAATAGGTATCCTTCTATGGAAGAAAAAAGCTCTATTGGGATATTGAGACCACTCACCTGAGGTCTCTCCACTATAATGTATTTTACTAAATATCTGGTACTCAAGGTCATACATCTGCTCAAGATGAACCCACTCATTAAATGAAGATTCAACCTTTATAAAATCTAGACATACCTACCCACCAACTTATTTTATTCCCAATCTTATCTCAGTAAAAAATCCCATCAAAGACCACTCTTCCACTAATTCATTCACTACTTGTGTTAGTAATTTCTTACTTAGCACATCTGCGACCACATTACATTTTGAATAAGTATTAATAAATATCAAAATAAAAAGTATGAAGTTACTCCACCCATTGTCTCCGTCATAAGTTTAGATCCATTTGAGTAAAAATATATTTCAATCTCTTATGACCAGAATACACTGTAACCCCCCCTAAATAGATAGCGACACCATGTTTTTAGTGAATGCTTAACCTATGCTAAATCTATATCATGGGTAAGGTAGTTCTTATCATGAAGGAGTAACTTGCGAGAGCTATAGGACACCACCTATTTCCCCTACATCAAGACACATCCAAAACCCATATTGAAAGAATTTAAAAAAGAAACCATAATCCAAACCCAATTTTGGAAGAATCAAAACTAGATATGAAGTTGATATCACCTTTAGTTCCTCAAAATTTATTTGATACTTGTCTTTCCACTCAAACTTAACACCCTTATGAGTAAAAGATTAGATATGAAATATTGGATAATTATCAAAAAAATAGCCTGTAATAACCAGCCAACCCCAAGAATCTTTGGATTACAAACATATTTATGGGACAATATGAGGGGATAACTATCTGAACCATTTTTTGATCCACTAATATGTCTCTCTATGATATAATATACCCTAGAAAATTTACTTCTTGAACCCAAAACTCACATTTGTAAATCTTACCATATAGAATATATTACCTCAAGGTTATAAGAATGATATCCAAATGGTCCATGTGATCCTCTAACTTTAAGTAAACCAAAATATCATCCACGAACACCAGAAAAAAACTTTCCAAGAATGGATAAAAGATCTAGTTCATCAAATCCATAAACACTGAATGATAATTAGTGAGACCTAATGGCATAACTGGAAACTTGAAATTCCCATACAGGTTCTTAAGTGTTGTATTAGGTATATCCTATTCTTATAATCTCAACTGGTGGTACCCTTACTGCCTGTTAATCTTTGTAAAACAATGATCTCCACTAAGATGATTAAAGAAATCATCAATCTTGGGAAAGGGATATTTGTTCTAGATGTTCACTTGATTTAAATTTTTATAGGTATTACAAAATCTGAGACTCCTATCTGCCTTCTTAGAAAAGAGGATAAGTGAAGCCCAAAGTGACATGCTAGGATGAATAAATCCCTTAACCTCAATATCTAAAAGCTTGACCTTAAGTTATACAAAATCAGAAAGATCCATAGAGTATGATGACATAGAAATGGGAATCATACCCAAAAAAGGTAAATAGTAAATTCATTCTCTATCTGTGGTAGTAAATAAGAAAAATCATTCTGAAAGATATTGGGGTGTACACACACCACTATAGTTAACTGACTACCCAAACAAGGGTCAACAAAATCAAGAAACATCTCTAAAAACTAGCATGATATTACCCAAGGACAAGGAACAATAGGCCTCTCCCTTCTTGATTTAGATCCCACTCACCCTAAAAAACATGAGAGACCCCATCAAAAAATAAGAAATAAACCCGATGATGATAGCATCCTATCTAGGAATTAGGAATAATCATATAATCCATGCTGATAATCAAGTCGATGATGTCAAGATTGATCACTAAGAAGTCCAACTCTACCTCAAAGTTGAATATCATCACCTGACATGCAGGACACTTGAAACCCTATTCATACCTATTTCCTAATGGTATAAAAATACCCAATAAGTATTAAACAAGTTATAAATGTAATACCAACACATCAACTAAATTTGAAGATATAATGGAATGAATATTACCTATATCAAACAAAGCTAGCACCATAGAAGAAGAAATAAACATTGTACCTCTAACAGTAGGTGGAACTGATTTAGATTCCTCTGGTGAATATTCCACTACATAAATAAATCTAGTCTCTTCTCCTCCAAGTGATTTATTAGCCACATGAACATCCCCCTTAGCCTAAGTATAGGATCCACCACTCTTGGAAGCATCAGTACAAACCTATAAACCCTTGGTGAAAGTGGATCCAACATTACTTCCCTGGGATATCCTTTCAAAAAAACACCTTAGATGGCCAGATAATCCACAATAATGATAAGTATCAGAAGACTTCATAAAATTAGGATTATTATGACCACACAATCTACAATAATAGTTAAAAAAATGTTGTTGTCTTGAGGAATCCTCTAAAGTTGGTCCAGAAGAAAATTGATCACCCTTGCACTTCGTTTTCTGGACAGAAGACACTCTATGGAAAACAACTACACCAACATAAGATCTTACCAATATTATCTTCCAAGATATGTATACCTTAGAAAAAGATGATTTTTCAACTACCACCGCAAAGTTTGGAAGACACATGAGAATAAACATTGACCCAATATCCGAGCTCAATACCAACTCAAACCTTTAAGCCTTTCAATACTCATTGATGAAAAGATCTAGTGCCAAATGCACCAACTCAACAAAATGGATAGAATAATCCAAAATGGTATGCTCTCCTCGATCTAAGGTTAGAAAATTTCAGGTCTTAACCACATGTAATGTCTCAGGATAAAATTGTTTATTGATGTTTTTTTTAAGAGAAGCCCATGTAATATCCTCATGATACTTAGTTTTAAAAATAGTTCCCCCATATCCTTCTTGATCCTTCAAGAATATACATGAAAAAACCCACCTTAGAGTCTTAAGGAGTCTTCAAGAAGTTGAAGATACTCTCCAATCAATCAATACATTCTTGAGATTCCTACAGTTCTTTGTCACCATATAAGGAAGGCATATGCTTCTTCTTAAATTCTAAGCCATAATCCACGGCTCATCCTCGGTTCTCGACACCTGCTTGACCCAAAGTCTTAATAGTGTGTATTACTGCTTCAACCAAAGAAGGGTCTAATGGAGTATTCTCTTGTGGATCCTATATTGTAGCTTCCTCTCTCGGATTTGAAAGATCTCTTTTAGGAGTCATTTTCTAACAATCGCAAGACAAAAACCAATCAACCACGAGTAGATTCCAAAATAGTATGATCAACTTCAGGTGTTGATATAAATGATTTGAAAAATTAATAATTTAGATTAATTATGAATTATTTAAACAATGATGACACATTAAGAAAATAAAAGGTCTATTTAAATAAAATTCCCATACAGTCTACTCAAATAACCTCAAACATGAAGTCTCAAACCTGGTAAAAATTTTCCAACCACCCATGAAAACTTGAGTTCTGACATGAAAGTGAGATCACTAGGAACCCTCTTGAACTTACTACCCAAATTTTTACAGTTAAAAATCTTGTCTACATAAGAAATAGAATTACAATTAGGTAGTGTTAACACACTTTGGGCTGAGCATCCCTTTGATACCAATTTTTAACAAACCAATCTAGGTTTACTAGACAGGTTACACAAGGTGGTACACCACATGTTTAGATATAACAAATACAATAGAAAAAAGTCCAGAATATAACCAAACAAGATGTATAACTAGAGAAAAAAGTAGAAGAAAAGACATCGAATGAAAAACCATACAATCCAAGCTAAACTATCCAAACCAGAAAGTATGACAAGTCTAGACTAACAATTCTCCATGTGATCAATTGTCACCTCCAAACCATCCCACTATGAAGGTAACAATGAAAAAATAAGACTTTATACTACAAGATTACCTTCCCTTTACTTGGATATCACAATACAAAATATTCAACCACCCAAAGGAATAAGTAGGGTGTGAGCAAAAATACCAATAGGATACCACCATAGAGTTTATACAAGTTATAATAACAAGAATGAAATAATTATAGATTTTAAAATGAAAAAAGTTTTATAAAGAATCTTCATAAATATAAAATCATTTGTAAAACATTTCCTTTTGTTTACATAAAGTCCTTTTATATTCACAAAGCCAGGAATATGACACGTATAAGCGATAAAATTTTAAATCATATCCATACACCATAATGTAAGAAAGTAAACACATATCCATGAAATAAACCATCTTGTGAACCCATGTGATACAAAATCAAGTGAAAACATGTGAGCAACTATCCATGAAAAAATCCATCATGCGATAAATAAACCATAAATCAAAAATCACTTCATATTGGGCCCTAGCCTATAGAAATACATACTAGCCATAAAAGAACCCAAAACCAGGCATACATTAGTCCCAAATAATATCGAGTCTTTCCGCAGCCCAAAAATATCACAAAACCTCTAGTGGCATTATGTACACTATGAGTAACATGTCTATTGTTGATGCACCCAAGGTTACCAATATTCCATGTTTGTCGAAATCCCTTTAAAAAATGGAAATATTTTTTTTCAAAATTATATTTAATGATTGAGTATTTTTATGTGTCACAAAACATAATTTTTTTAATAAAAATATATTATGAAATGTGAATTTTTTTATAATGATAAATAATTTCTTATATGGTTGAATAATGTTTTATAAAAATATTTTTAAAAATAAATTTTTTTATTGATTTTATGTTAAGTGGTTTTTAAAAATACGATATGTATTTTTATAAATCATTGAAATATTTGTTTTGTAAAATAATTTTTCGTGGTGCCATTTTTTTATTTAGATGGAAACAATTTATTCAAGAGTAAAATTATATCATGTATTGTTGAACATTTTTTTAATAATTATATAATATATGTTATGTGAATTTTTAGAGTTATATACATTTTTGTGTTTTGTTGTTATTTTACCAAATGATTTTTTTGTTTATTCTTTTGTGTGTATTTTTTATTTTTATATTATTTTCTATGATTTCATATAATATTTCCTTTCATGAAACAAATAAGAAAACTATATTTCAATATAATGTTTCTATTTAGGATTTAAACTGCATAACTAAAAAATAAAACATAAGTGGGAAAATCAATACTCATAAACAAAATAATTCCCCCCCCCAAAAAAAAAACGAAAAAAAAAATATTTAAAACCTAAACATTTAGATCATAAAAACAATGCAACACCCTCATTTTATTTTTTAAAATTATTTTTTTGATTAAATATATTTTGGTCATAATTTTTAAAATTAAATGTTTCTAGTAAATGCATGTTTAGTTAAAAATATTGAGACTATCTGTAATCAATCAATATAATTATATAAGGATATTTTTTGATATTAAAATGATATTAGTATTCATTAATTATGCTTTAAATATTTTAGTATATGATTGATTCAAAAGGGAAGGTTTGTAGAAATTTTAGTATGTGTTAGTGAAGTTGAGGGGATATGTACAATTGATAGGAGAGTGGAAGTGGAATATTTAGGTAGAGAAATGATCTTTAGATTTGGGAGACTAAAAGGAATTATATTATCTATTTTTATTTTTGTTGAAGTTTTGTGATGTTTTAGGCCAAAATTTTATGTTTTTGAGATGTTTTTAATATTAATACATTTATTATCATAGGAGATGTAAAGGGAAATGCAAACGGGTGCAAGCCTACTATGAAGGTAGTGTAAGTGCATGTTTAGGTGCATAGTTTTCTAACAGTTCCACCAAATTATAGTCCCATAAAAAGTCCTAAAAAATTTCAATTTTAAGCCACAATCACCCCTTTCTCTCTCCCTACTTTGGCCCTATATTAGGAGGAATTTCTTTAGTGATCTTAGTGACCTTCTATGCATTTTCAATATTTTTGGATATTTTATAAAATACACGTGTTTATTTTTGTTATGTGTATTTTAAGTAAATATTTTTATTGTATATATATAATATCAATTTTGGAATGAGATAAATGGTGCAATTATATTATTATTATTATTAGTAAACATCTATTAGTGATATATTTTTGTGTTATTAGAGGAATAGGTTTCTAGAAATATAATTATTTTACAATAATGATAATAAAATTATTATTACTTATATATGAAATTAATACAAGAGGGACCTAAATTCTCTCTCTCCCCATTTTTTCCATGGTACATAGGTCTTAGGGGAGCTCTATAACCCTTATACACTATTTCTTTCATTTCTCTATGATAAATTCATATGGGGTCATCCCTTATCATTACTTCCATTTCATATAATTCTTTATCTTTTTATTCCTCTTACTCTCTTCAATTAATTAGGGTTCACGAGAGATTAGAGTTTTTCCATGTCATGGAACCCCAAAAATTTAATGGGTATTTTGGTGTTGTTGGGGTGTGAACATCATTTATAACTAAAATCCATCATCTCTTGGTGAAGGCATTGTGGTTGTATCACTTCTAGGTAGGTTATTATATCAATCTCCCTTTATTTGGTAATAACAAGGATGCATAATCTTTTTAAATAATTTTTTATTTATATAAAATCAATATTGAGTTTATAAAATAAATTTATTTTGAGTTTTCATTGAATAACCCTAAATTAAATTTCATATAAGGGGGTATCTCTACATTTAAGGATAAAAATTATAATCATGTATAATTATGAACACACAGTTTTAAACTAAAAGTATAGTATTATTTTTGAGTGAAATAATCAAATTTATTTTAATGTAATGATTTATTATGACTTATAATGAAATTATATCATGATTTAATAGAAGTTTATAAGTTATTAAATCCCACTTGACATGGAATAAATTGATTTTTTTGGTTGATATAAAGCATAATTCCATGGGATTTTGTTTTTTTTATAAAATATATATTTTGGGAATAAAGTATTATATAAAATGTTTTGATAGGTTTAGTATAAATCAAATGAATTTACTAATAATGTTTTTATCTACGGTTTATTTCTAGATAGATAATTTATAGAGTTTTTATTGTGTTTTCATTCATAAAGGAATGTCTGGAATATATGATATTTATATTTATTATTTCAAACACTCTTGTTACTTCCACTTTTAGGTTGTCTTAAAATGTGTATATGAAATCGAATTATGTATTGAATGGATGATGGATTAATTTTTGATGGGGTTTTTACTTTATGTATTGTACTAAAGTGGAAATTAATTGATTTATAAAACTTTATGGGATTGACTTGGTTAACTAAGGAGGGTACTCTAGTGACAAGAACTACTATGTTATGATGCTACTCTTCCAATCCTTACTCATTCCCTAGATGATATTCCACTCTGTCTAGGATAGACTAGTTCAGGATTCCTCTCCAACTAGTTCTATTTCACGTTTTCCTCACTAGTTTAGTATGTTAGTCATGTTAGTGACTCCTTTATATTTTAGGATTTGGCTATAACTATAATGGTCAACATGTGGTTTATTGATTGAATTAGATTGAGGACCCTAGAGATCCATTCATTATCCCATATTTTGTATCTCATGATTCCTTAAATCAAACCATATTTCAAAAAATTGTTTCCATTTATGTTTACTTTGATATTCTTGTTTATTATTTACTAAACTTGCATTACTTGAATTATTTTAAAAATAATTGTTTAAATGTAATATTACCCCATTAATTATTTTCATAAAATTTCTAAAGGAACTTTTAAATTATTTGTTCAAACTGAATTTTATGATTTTCAAAGGAAATGGAATGTTTAAAATATTGGTGGTATCCTACTGAGCCCTATCTCATGCCATACATACACAAATTTGTGTGCATATAGGTTTTATTATCTCGGTTGTCTTATTGGTATGATCTATAAAGACCCATATCCTATTGAATTCATTAAAAGTGGAGTTTGGGTTAATATTGGAAAATTATTTAATGAAAACTTGAGTTATTTTAAAATTTTGGTTCTATAGACAGGGTTGTTTTTCATTTTAGGATTCAAGCATAGATTCTAAAGATTGATTATGAAATTATGGTTGTTTTCAGATATGGGTTGATGTTTTTTAGGATGTTTGGGTTTGGTCTAAAGGTTTTATCACATACACTATAGAACTACAGGTTGAACCAAGTACCCCATGGTGGGTACTAAGTACCCAATGATCTTGGCAGAAGAGGGGATGGGTTGTAGGTGCCACCGAGTACTCGGTGGAACTATAACATCTACCTAGAGGATTGAGAAAAAAATTTCATTTAAAAGGGATATTTTGGTCATTTTATATCAAATACTTATATCCCATTTGATCCATAATTCAAATGGTATTTGGTTTATCCATTCGAGATTTCTCCCATGAATCCTTGTTCCATTCTTCCTCCCATTATTTCTCCATGGATGAATGGAGATTAAAAAGAGTTTATTATGAAGAATCCATGTTAAAAATTCCAACATATTTTCTTCTATCTTAACACTTTCCTACACTTTTTTTTCTTTCTCATTTTTTATAAATTTTTATTTTTGATTTTACCATGGATGGTGAAATAACTTTTAAGATTAATAATTCCTATTCTATTGCATAAATGAACCCCAATGAGTTGTTTACCTTTTCTTATCATTTTTTTGGTTTTAAGTGATCAAGGTTTTATTTTTATAGGGTTTAAATGGTTTTATGGTGAATTTAGAATGGGATTTGGTGGTTAAATTTTGGGTTTTCACAGGAGATAGTGTATGGTTAATTTTACAAGTCTTATACTAAGGTTTTTGTGGAGGTGTAACATTCATTGATCACTGTGAATATTTATTTTGGATTATTTGGTGATGTATTCCTATATAATTATTAATAGTAGCTTTTTTTTGTTATTTGGTTATTATTTGGTGATCATCATAATTTTCAAGATCATATATGTATAAGGTAGGTGGTCTCAACCCTTCTATTGAATTTCTAAGATAGTTATATGATATTACTTCCATATAATTTTCAAAATTAATAATAATTTTCAACTATATTTTTAGAAACATGAAAGAATGGTATCCCAATATTATTTTTTATAACATGTTAATCATTCTCAACATGTTTTCATTTGTACTATGTTATATCATTCACTCACTCTTTCCCTTTTTAGTAAAACTTGTTATATGGTTTTGTATAGAGTTTGTTCTCTACAAGTTATGTTTATTTATGTTAATGTTCAAATTGAATTTGTATGTTCAAGAATTCCTATTTTTTATTGGTTTACCTAAATAATCATGCTTAACTTGTTTTCATACATAGTATTGTACTTATTTTCATTTATAATGTATATAAAGTGTACTTTCATGTCATTAATATTGTTCAACATGTACCAAAATCATAATATTAAATTATATAATGGTAGATGTTTCTCACTAACCATGTCACCGAAGGAAAGATATAAAATAATGAATAAATACTTGAAATAGCGCCTTATAAGATTATCCTATTTTGAATAACCATTCATTTTTAACTTTGTTCTATCTTATAATGTGATATTTCCTCTTTCCACTATACGTTGAATGAATTGTAAGGAAACATACATACATAACCTTTTTAAGTGACTACACCAATGGATATATATTGGTTGGGATAATCAAGTGGGGAGAAATATTTTGGGCCTAAGACTTCTTTGGATTTCTAAATAATAACCCATTAATAGATACACTAACTATTTTTAGTTTTATAAAAAGTGTAATTTAGAATTTTTTACAAAAACTTTATAGGATAAAAGAGCATATCAACGACTACATAAGGGGGGTAAATTGTAGTTTAAAAACTTAGACTAACTAAAAAACCAAACTTCTTAATTATGATTTATTAGACATAGATATCATCCCATGTTCATAGTTTCTATATCCGAAACATAGATCATCTTAGATATCTGAGTTTATTAAAGTTACTAAATTTAAAAATATCTAAATAAATGGACAACATAAATAATAAACTTATAGAAAATAGTAAAATATAAATTTACAAAGTTCTAAAGTAAAAATTACTAAAACTTTATAGAAGAAATAAAAAAACTCTTACCATTAGTGTAAAGTAATTAAATAACCATGAATTAAGGTATAAACATTCTTAACAAATCTATAAGGTATTTCTTCAAGATGAAATCCATTGATCAAAAACATCGAAATAAGCTATGTCTTCCTAGTCCTGTAAGCTCTCGATCATCCAGATTGGAATCAACTATCTTCCTATACCCAAAATACCTCAATCTAAACCTATATCAGACACAACATATACAAAATAAAAAGGTTCTAAGTAATTTACAATCCTAACTAGGATTCCATATAACAAAAACTCTTTAAAGATTTAAAAAGCGTAAGTAACAAGATATTACAACAGAGTAAGATTGTAATGTCCTGGTTCCAAAATCCACCTAGAGGCACCCCGTACCCAGTTGGTCACATGGCCTCAAGTGCATTTCCCCGAACGCCAGAGGCTACCGACTAGTAGTGAAGGCCTTGGGTGTGATAATGGGGAAACTATGCCCTCATTGGCAGAGTACACAACAAAAGTACACAAATACATACAATAGTGGAAGCAGTAAATACCAAACAACAAAAATAGTGGAAGACTGATAAAGGAAATAACTAGAGAAGATATATATATAAATGATGAATGATACATATATGTCTAGGAAAATAGACAAAAAATCCACAATGCTGGAATACAACAGTGCTAAACCAAAGTGCAAAAGAAAACAGATAAACTCCTCAGCATCGCAAGCCATAGCTTGGTCCCATGCTCTCTAGCTCCACAACAATCAAGAACCTGAAGTGGAAGGGTGATTTCCATTATATATACCTACAAAATTATAATCTATTTGGGCAAAAAAACATGACCAAAATAGGGTGTGATACAAAATACCAGTAGGTAACCACATGAAGATCTGTGCCTAATAGTCAGTGAATATAAGGCAGGTAAAAGTACAGAAAGCAGTAAACAGGAAGGTACTCAGCAACAAACAATCCACAGTTCCAATATCAAGAAACAACTAACAAGAAGCTAAAAACAATAGGTAACCCTTTGGGAAGTAATCACAACCATCCCCTCTGGTCCTACCTAAAAAGTACCAACAACCCTCTGGGCAGTACACTCAGCCTAACCCCTATGGTTTTTTCATATGAAAATTATAAGACTCTCTGAGGAAGCTCAATCGGTAAATTCCCCTTATAGTCTAAGGTAGCCAGGGACTCTCTGAGGAATATCACACAGTCAATTACCCTTATACCCCAAGGTCAAGAGACTCTCTGAGGAAGCTCACTTAGTCAATTACTCTTATAGACCTAGGTCGTTCACAGACTCTCTAAGGAAGCTCACCCGGTCAATTTCTCTTATATCATGAAGTGGTTCAAGGTGAATCAAGTAAAACAAAGACTCTCCGAGGAATCTCACTCGGTCTATCCTCTTATAGTCTATAAATCTCAAAGGCTCTCTGAGGAATCTCACTCAGTCTATCCCCCTATTGTCTATAATGTCCAAAGACTCTCTGAGGAATCTCACTTGGTCTATCCTATTTTAGTCTATAGCACCAGGTTCTCACGACCCCGTGTAAGTCAACGCATAGTAATGATATAAGGCCAAATTAAACCTACATAACTATTTGGATAACCAGTCTACATCAGCTCATGCATGTTAGAAAACAACACTCCATCCTACGACCACAAGGCATGGAAAATAGGTAAACGACCAATAGGCTAAACAGGACCAAACGGTCGTAAACAGAACAAAGCATGAGAAAAACATCCAAGGCATAGAAATCAGCCCAATTCATATCCAAATAGCCTCTACACAAGCATACAATCATGGAAGACAATTAGTAGGGGTAAAACGGTAAACACACAATACCCCGTTCAAGGGTATCAGTGGAATTTTCACATAATACTCAAATACTTTGAACATAAAGGCACAAACCACCTACATTGGGATTAGGAGATCAATATACTTGTACCTCGAAGCTTGAATCACCTTATAATTCCCAAGATCTACAAAAATGTCTAAAACTCTCAACCCATGATAACTTGATAAAGAGGAGAAATCATGGAATGAAACTAAAGAAGAAGGAAGTGATTACTGATGCGGTTCCAACGTAATTGATGGTGGTTGATTCGGAGAACAGACGGAGGCTCAGGGGCTTGGAGAAGTTTTGGTGCCATACTATTTCTCCCGGTCGAACGAGACCTAGAAGAAGACACTTCTGGTGATCAGACGCGACCCCGGTCCATTTAATGAAAAAAAACAAAATACACGGTGCGTACTTTTGAATTACACATCATGTAATCAACTTTTCCGTACTCCGATTTAGGCGGCCTCCACATCACCCCACATGACCGTGTGTGTGGCTAGGACACGGCCATCACATGGCCTCCTGTGGAAATGAATTACATGGCTTGTAATCATAAAGTACACGGCGTGTACTTCAAAAATTTCCAGAAACTCATCTTTTCTCAAAAACTCCAAAAAAATGAAAAAAATTCCTGAAAGGAAGATCTGGGTTCTTAAAAACTTTCCCCCTTAAATAAATTTGTCCCTGAATTTTCCTAGAATGACGTAGAAGAAGAAACCTCAAACAACTCTGGTCACCATGATCGTACGTCGACCTCCCTCTCCTAAGTCTCGTCTTGCACCCGCCCGTTCTGCCATAGCACTTATACCAGAGGAATA